>OX463817.1:5000000-10000000 GCA_949825045.1 Argyresthia goedartella
AACCCGCCGTGTGCCATCGTGCCTCTGGGAACTGGTAAGGAGTTTTTACGATGCCCTCTGAAGCTGGTGATGGTGAATCCTTGAAATTTCAGATTGAGAAAGGTTTCAAGATCGATGTTGGAGATAGAGTATAAGGATCGTGATTTCAGTTATTTAGTTTTTGAAACCGTTGCTGAGTTTTCGAGAGGATCATTAAAGATGCCTAAGTTTAATTTTGAGCGATGATTATAATTGAATGTTATCTATAACATTCATTCTTGTAATGTGTATCCTCATTCACTGTTGAAACCTACGTGAGGGTTAAACCAGACATACTGTTCAGTCTGAACTCGAATATAATAGGTACTGAAGTTTATCGAGAGATTTACCTACAATAAATCTTCCTAACCACAGGTAACGATCTAGCCCGAGTACTAAGATGGGGTTCAGGCTACACCGGTACCGAGGACCCTTTGTCTTTACTACGTGACGTCATCGACGCAGAAGAGATCCGCCTGGACAGGTGGACTGTTGTCTTCCATCCTGAGGACAAGCAGGACGACCCGAAGGAACTGTCTAAACAGTTACCAGGTAGCTTTGGCAAGTCACCTTTGTTATTTGCCCTTTTACTCCCCCTTAATCAATTAGAAATGATATGCAAATTAATTACATGCAAGAATTAAGTCAAAAGATACAAATAACAGATAACTCTTGGAGATAAATTAATTCACGATAAGCACCGCCTAGAATCTAACCTAGAGCCCTAGCTTGTATGTTTATTGCTAGCATCATTCCAATAATTAGGATGCTTAAGCAACGCATTGAATTGATAACTGTAGTTTGATCGTGTATCTTTGTGCTTCCAGCGTCAGTTACAGCTGGTTCGCAGAGTGAAGACAACTCGCAGATTCTGGTCATGAATAACTACTTTGGGATCGGCATCGATGCTGATCTCTGCCTGGACTTCCACAACGCTCGAGAAGAGAACCCGAACAAATTCAATAGCAGGTAAAATTCTTGAACATATTCTAAAAATTTGTTGACTTCAGCGAGATTTTCTGGTTTGCGGAAAATGTATTGATTGGTCTTTTAAATTATTTGGATAGTTTCATTTCTTTACAGTTTAAAAGCACCTAACGGATGTTTCGAATCCCAATTAAGAATATTTTGTAAACTAAATAAAATCATCTTCTTTCTTTATATCCCTATTTCATACGGCAGGATCCTGCTTTGGATAAATATCCATGGATCCACGCTCAGGGGCATGGTTTCTAGATCCTTTTAAAGGTTCATGAACTCCCATCATCACCCTAAGAGACGGTATAGTTATTAATTCCTCAATCACCACATCCACAGACTACGCAACAAAGGCGTGTATGTGAAGATGGGTCTGCGAAAGATGGTCGGGCGCAAGATGTGCAAAGACCTGCACAAAGCCGTAAGGTTAGAGGTGGACGGCAAGCAGGTTGACCTGCCAGCCGTCGAGGGGATTATCATACTGAACATATTAAGGTGAGAATATTGCAATATCAATTGCTACGTTTTAGATTCTGTATAAAAAGATTTCTTACGGTCCAATTCTGAAGAACTGGAAAGCAGCCAGAGTTGTCGGGGCTGGTCGAAAACTCAAAAACTAAAATAACTTGGCAGAGTGGTTTCAGATAACCCCAAGCAGAAAAGTTTAGATTCGAACTAAACATGGTCTGTATGTAACAAAAGTAAGAGTGCACGTGTAAATAAATCTAATCTCTGTAAATGATCGAGATGTAAGACTCTACGAATAGGAAATATAGTAGAGAAGTCCAATCCAAATCAATAACTAATAGGAAGATTCCATAATCCAAAAAAAATACGGGTAATATCAGTTCTATTAAACACATTTCTCCGACTCCCTTTCACCCTTTCCAAATTGGAGCAGTCAATATGCCCAAAATGCCCGCACAAATGGGCCAGATGCTGGTTCTAGAGCTCCCTGAACGAAACGAAGTCTCATCTATCTCATCATCATCTATCTCAACCACCACCGCCTGTCCACAGCTGGGGCTCCGGCGCGAACCCCTGGGGCCCCGAGAAAGACGACCAGTTCAACAAACCCAACCACTGGGACGGCATGCTAGAGGTGGTGGGCGTGACGGGAGTGGTGCACCTCGGACAGATACAGTCTGGCCTGAGAGGCGCTACGAGAATAGCACAGGTAGGTGAAAGAATCAAGGGAATAGAGTTATATAGATAAATTTTGGATAAGATAAGACAAGATAAAGATATTATATATTTATTTATTTACTTATTTGTAGTGGTCTTTTTTAGAAAAGCAGAAGTGGGTTTACTAAGCATATATTAAACCTTCATGGTTGATAGTCTACAAGTCGAGAAAACACTGCAACACTTCAGGGAATTGTAGTTCACGGATTGTACTGAAATAATCACGTTTCTGTATAGAAGTTGTAATGAAAGGGCATGGCATAGTGTTCCAATATCTAACACCAAATGTTCACGGAAGGAGGTGGATTTAATTTAATTTCATCAGCTAAAACATTGCATTACAATACTTAACGCAATATGGATAATAACAACCTCTTCTCATCACAACACAATCCTCGACAACTCTTATCACTTATGTGTTTCCATTTACCTATCTATCTCCAGGGAGGACACATCAAGATAAACCTCAGAAGCGAGATGCCAGTTCAAGTAGACGGAGAGCCGTGGGTCGCTGCACCTAGTGAGGTGGTCGTCCTGAAATCGGCTCTCAAGGTAAGTTGTACCTCCTATATGTTGAAGAAAATCACCCTATGGTCCTTGAAGATAAGGGGAGTGAGAAGGCTCAGCAGGTGATGATGATGATGATGATGATGTGGGGGGGGGGAAGCTGGATTTGATGTCGTCTTCTCTATCTTGCTTGGACCGTACGGTTGTAAATCTTTAACTTTTATACCTATGTTCTTACAAGGAAATTCGCTTCTACTGTGGATACGGTCAAACAGCAAACAGCACCCACGATCTTGGGTATCATCTTTGGAGTGACTTGAACTTCTGAATACCTTTTCTACTAAATGTACAAATATCATCCTTACGATCGTCATGGGTATACTAATAATTAATGGAAAACTTGCGGGATCTAAAGCGGGTGCTAGGTAAACATACGATATTATAATTCTTCAATGAATGCGATAAGTGTAATAAGTATGGACATTTAACTTTCTTGGTATAAAGACCGATATTCTTTTGTCTGAAGCGAATTTCCAAGTTTGTAGACCTTACATGTACTTAAACCCACGTAACTGTAGCTATTTTCTTTTGTGACACAAAATCATTTTCCAGAGAGTGTTAATTTCTACGAAACAGATTAATGATTTTGGAGAAAGAAAATAGCTTCTATGTTTGCATGTGCTCGTTTGTTTGTGCCTCTAACAACAGGATGATTGGTTGAATGAATTAGTTTGTCCCAAAATTTAATTAATTTGAGTAACTTCATTTTTAAAATAAAACGTTCTGAAAAGAGATTGCTCCTATATACTTAAAAAAATGTTTCAAATAGTCATCCTGCAAATAATATCCCATAAAATGAGAATTCATAAAAAGTCCCCTAAATGTACCTCTAATTGGTAACCAAAAGTCCTCAGTCACGTAACGCCCGAGCACTCAAACTCCAAAGAGCACAATTCGTTTCCACCGCCCGGTTCAGAATTAGATCATATACGGCCACACCCGTATAGGAGCTATTCGGAATCAGAACCCTCGCCATAGAATGACATATAACGCTTTGCAATATTTACTTTGCATCAGCCGTCTTCGTATTTCTTAAGTTTTGAGTAGAGGAAAGAAGGTAGGAGAAAACCGCTGGATATCTCAGAGACATATCGAGAAGTTTGACACGACAAAGAAGTTAGAAAATAATGCGAGAGTTCTGCATCGCAAGGAGTAAGGCCTCTGAATGCACCCAACTCCTCCAAAGCCTCAGAGGCTGACAAAAAAGAGAAATACGAAGACAGATCGAAGAGGAAAGCGTGTCTGTCGTTGTATGTCGCGGGCCGGCCTCCGCGGTCGCCGCCGCCAGCTCAGGGGTGCGGGGCGTCACGTGCCGGCGTGACGTCACTGTGTGTTTAGGCGACCATGCTGAAGAAGATCAAGCGCGGCGGCGGCGGCGGCGGCGGCAGTGGTGGTAGTGGCGGCAGTGGCGGCGCGGTGTGAAGGCCGCCGCTCACGCCGCTCGCGCGCCCGCAGGCCACCATGCTGAAGAAGCTGCGCGGCAAGGTGCGTCGCCGCGACACGGAGCCGGCGCTGCCGCCCGCGTGCGCGCCGGTGCCGCCCGCGCCCGGGCAGCCGCCGCCGCCCGACATGTGAATATGGCTCAGCGAGCGCCTCATCTAGCGCCCGCGCCCGCCTCGGGCTCAAGGCAGGCGCGTGCGCCGGCGCTCGCTCGAGCCACCGCGCCATACAAATATATAAAATTATTAATAATAAACTTATAATTATAGTAAATAGTAAATGTTGTTTTTTTTTCATTATTATTATTATTATTAATAGAAATATTTAATTTCAGAATGTGTAAAAAATAAAAGTATATAAAATCGTAACTTGTCAATCTTTTCTTTTTGTTTTTCGTTTTTGGGACTGTCATAAAAAGAAATGGGGTAGAAAAACATACGTTTACCTAGTGGGCCAGCCAAATAAAACTCGACATGTGCAACACTTAAGATATCAGTATATTTTGCTTCACTTCCCTGTCATAACGAAAGACTATTTGTGTTTTTCTTAAATACCGGGTATAGTCAGGTCCAAACAGCCACGTGCTACTTTAAACACCATCTACATCTAAAATAAAGAATCTACCTACTCAATCAAGTATTATCATGCTACGAGTAGGTACATCAATCAAACAAATCTACGAAAATCTAAAAGGGTGGCCACACAAAACATTTACAAGCCAAAATTAATCAGGCACCTGGATCTGATGACGTCATTGCGTCCGTCTCTGTCCTACCGACGCGTCGAGGGCGACAGCGAGCGAGTGAGGGAGGTGAAGCGCATTCTTCGCGGGCGCCAAGTTACCTTTGTGGCGTAGTACAAGCATTGATAGCCGAGCGTTTTCCAAAGTTGCTATGCTAACTAACGGTTTCATGACACCATATATGAAAACAGGCTCAAAAATGTACAATCCGGTCACAATATATGGATGAGTGACGTCGTGACGGCACCACTCTAATGATTCGCATCCCAGCGAGGTGCCCAAGTAATACAGGATTCGTACGTAGAGATAAACTACGATAAAATGTCGCGCCCCATAGGAACGCTGTCACGCTCTCATGCGTCGTAAGTACGCTCGCTGTCTCGCCGACGAGTAGTGGAGGGGCGCGCCATCTTAACGTAGTTTATCTCTAACGTAATCTAGGTGGCAGCAGGTCTGGTGATGCGGTCTGGCTTCCTCTCTGAGGGCAGCAGGAGACCAACCACGGCACCAGCTGAAATTAATAAAAAATTCTTGAGGAAATTTTTATATAAACTCACGCAGGAAACGCAGGTTTGAATCCCGGTGCTTACCATGTTCATACCAATGGGTAAATTATTTTATCGTATGTACGTACAGTACGATGATTTTAACTTTTCCGCCCGACACTTCTAGACTTTTTTTATCGTAAATCAATACCTGCTTTCAGATTTTTCCCTTGATATACACTCTTCATGACATTCTCTGTGCCAAATTTCATGTTTCCAGAGCATCTTGATCACGTTCAGCGACTAAAACCGACAAGTATCGAGCGGAAAAGTTAAAGTAATCGTGCAGGGGCCCAATTCTGTACTGGAGATTGCATCGCTCGACGCCTCGAAGGGCACAAAACGCCGCATTTGACAGTCAGTCCCCAAACAAAATAGGTGCCGCCGACAAGCCAAACAGGGCATTCCGCGCCCCTCGGAGCGGTCGCAAAGCGATCCCCAGTACAGAATTGGGTCCCTGTACGATTATTATTATTTTCCGGCCGACACTTCTCGGCTTTAGTCGCTGAAATTCGTTTTTAACGTAGACTTAATAAACTCCTATTTTAGACATTACTCACAACATATGAACTAGACAGATGGTAACAGATTTAAACTATGGTTTATGAGATGATATTTGTCGGGTTTTGAGATAAAGCAAGGAGTTTCATTCATCCATGGGTTTTTTCTGAGTCTTTGACAATTAAGGCATTTGTCATAATCATAATACGTATTCAACAAAGTAGACTCATTTATATTTGGCTTTGCACATTCATACATATATTTGAAATTATTAATAAATTGCCATGGAGTCAACAAGCAATCCTGTTGCATCTGCCAGTAATATTATACAGGCTCAAAAGCTTGATGCACAATCTCGTGGAATGGTAAAAAATGAATATATATTTTTTTATATCGAAGTCAACTTATTTAAAAGATATGAAAATAATTATTTTCAAAAAGAACTCAAAAGAATTAGTGAGGCAACGGGAATATCTGAAAAGAGCGTACGAAATCTTCTGAAGGAAAATGACTCAAATTGCAATAAGGCAAATACCAAAACTCGAGTAAAGCTAAACATGAAACATCGGTTGAAACTGGATGATTTCGATGATTGTATAATACGGCAAATGATATATGATAGTCGCAAGAGGTTTAAAGAACTCGAAAGTCAATACAGAAAAGACTAATAGAAGACATCGGATTCAAAGGATCAGTTGCAACTCTTCGAAATATTGTACCACACATGGGATTCAGATTTAGGGAAACAGAGAATAATAAAAATATAAATGGAAAAACACGACATCCGTTTAAAAAGAATAAAATACCTACCTTAGAAAAATCCGGAAATTATGAGCTGCTGGTAGAAATATCATTTATACAGATGAACCATTAATTCACACTATAGACACAAAAAAAAGTTAGACGCATTCAGACAACAATAGTTTAAAACAACTAATTTCCAAAGGTCTGACTTGAAAAGAGCGTTGGGAATATTCTAATTAAAAAGATATGTTGCTTCTAAAATTATAGATATGAATAAACCCACCGTCAAGAAGCTGCTGTTGGAAAAAATCGAGTTGCTGGGAACTGAAGAATGGACGAAGTTTGCAATCAGGCAAAGAAATGTGAGGAAGAATGTTTAACTGAAAAAGAAAAGCTGGATCAGTGACATCTTTATAATTAATTTGTGTGATTCAGACAGTGAAAGTGATTTTGCGAGTGACACAACTATGTAAAAGTAATGTAAATGTAAAAAGTAATGTACCGAAGTCACGTTATACTCCACAAAATGTTTCTTCGGTGCATTACTTTTTTTCTACTTTATGGTAAGTAGTATTGTGATGAATATGCGGCAATATACTTATACATATATACTTTCATCTGATCTGTGCCAATAAAGGCCGAGAAGTGTCGAGCGGTCCAGAAATAATAATCGCATACAGACATTTATGATTAAACATTTATTTGTAGGCACATTGTCCCTGTTGTAGGCACAGGTACTATAATATTATAATAATACAGATAGACCACGTAGAACATAATCTCACTGAGCGGTGTAATCAGAGATGGTTTATCCATCGTTTGTTCGACGTCTATGTCGCTTGGTGCGCCCCTGTTGCAATATTGCAAATACCACGTAATGGCGCTAGGAAATTAAAATACTGCGGTTGCCACGAGATTGCGCTATTGACCAAAGAGCTTTGAGAAAAAAGTCTTTTTGACGCATGGCATTATGTTTACTTTCATGATTTTACAGTATAGAAAGTAGCTATTTTTATATTTTGCGACTTGGATTGCATTCCTTAATGAAAAAGGAGGCAGGGGAACTTCTCCTTCAAGAGAACAAGAACGGATATTTCTTTGACACTTTTATAATAAAGATTTACTAGACAGAGGCTACAAAATAAACCAACCTATTTGCAATTCTGCTATATTTATAGGTTTACATTCCAAAATTAGCACCATCTAGAAGTACTTTGACTGCCAACGAAGTATGTTGACTGATGCCATGAAGTTTAAGTTACAACCGTTACTCCCAGCGCCATTTCTAGATTACGAAGGGTTACTAATTAATTATAATCTGTATAGAATGGGCACCCTGTAATAATACGGACGTTTTGGTTCAAAACATCGTGAGGAAACTGAGGAAGCCTTCATATCACCATGACTGCGGCGATGGGCTAGCCCTTGTCGCGAATAATATGTCATAACTGAAATGGCGTGGCGTTTTTGTATTTCGGTATTAGACAAGGTAGTACAATAAATCTAGAAACTTACCTGTAGTTCAAACTATTTTAACAAAAAGGTTTGACACTATTAGAATTGTATATTTCCAGCAGTTGTATTTTGTAAACTCAATTTTGTGTGAAAAGTCAGTATAAGATGACGTGACGTTCTATGACGTCACATGCTCATATATTTATAGAAGTTACTAACAAGAACACCGTTTAAAAGTTCTTAAAAAATATCTATTTTGACTATCAGTCCAATAGGAAATTGCAATTATACTTACATAATATGACTGCTCCAAAGACATAGAAGACATCTTTGCATTGCCTCTCTAACAGCACTCCAAGGTAGGTGATGAATATGAATGAAGTTCCACGACCGATCATCATTGTGAGACAAACAGCCATCCCTCTGTGAACAAACACATGCATTTGTGGTGACCCCACACTAGGATAACCTGTGAGAGTGTCAGGAAATGAAATTGAAACAGCAACGTCGAGAAGTTTATAAGTACAGTAAGTAAGTAAGATATGATAAGTATTACAAACGGTAATAGGGTACGGTGGCTGAGTTCTTTTAACGGTGACCAACTGATAAAAATATGGATGACCAATCTATATGATCTGATTAAAAACTTTGCCACTCTGCCTAAAAAAGACACAAACCGACTCACCTTAAATAAGTAGGGTAAATCTCTACAGTAAACCCAGTTGTCAGGCCCATAACGACCAGATTCGTTTGGAACAGGAAGAAGACTGCCAAACTCATACTAGCATCATTTACAAATGGCAGTAGAATCCCACATCCTCCTCCTATCAGGTGGTACAGGATGACTAGGGCCCTTTTGCCGACGAACTTCATGGTCAGTGAGTTGATAAGGTTGAGTATGGCGAGAGAACCGGAGAATATAAACGTTGTGATGTAGGTAAGGTCTTCGATCTTGTCGTTGCATGTTTTCGCCTAGAACAAGGAAGGAAGTAAAGGACTGAGAGTCTTCTTGGGTCCGGATTCACAACCGTCAACGTTTGATTGACACCCAATGTCATGTAAAACGGGTTCCAAGAAGAATAGTCTTCTATTCTTAGAAATCATAGGAATCCAGAGCCATCTATCTCCATCATCGATCCCAATAAATCGATATTGGCTTTTTGTATGATAAGTCAAGTCAAGTCAAAGTACTTTATTACTGTAGATATTTACATATACTTAGCAAACGTCAATTTTGCCTCTTCTCTACATTGGACCACTGTGGGAGAAGAAGGGCGTAGAAACTCCCACAGATTGATTTTTAGATCTCTTTTAAAATAGGTTGTGCTTAACTATTACAAATATGAAAAAAAATATTATTATGATTAATAAGCAGGAATAAATAATTACAAAATTATTAACAGCAAGATCTGTGTTGAGCTAGATTAACCCCATACAGTCCTGTCATTTAAGTAATCTTGAACATTGTAATATCCCTTTTTTGACAAAGTCGCTTTAACATGCTTTTTAAATTGCTCAAATGGCAATTTCAAAATCTCCAGAGGTATCTTATTATAGTAGAGAATACACTGACCCTTGAAAGAATTGCTAACCTTCGCGAGTCTAAATCGGCGTGCACACAGTCTGTGATTATTTCTTAGGTTAACATTACAGCTATCGCTAATTTTGGAAAATGTTGTAAGGTTCTTGCGTACATACATTATATTTTCGAAAATAAATTGACTAGCTACTGTTAATATGTCAATTTCTTTAAAAAGCTCTCTTAAGGAGTCTGTTCATTTTAAATTATAAATTGCTCGAATAGCTCTTTTCTGTAAAATAAAAATAGTTTGAATATCCGCTGCATTCCCCCACAACAAGATACCATAGGACATCACACTATAAAGTAACTAAAATAGCCTAGATGTAGCCACATCCGTGCTTTGTCTGATGTTTCTAACAGCGTAAGCCGCAGAACTTAATTTACCAGCCAATTTATCTATGTGGGGTCCCCACTGCAATTTGCTATCAATGGTTATTCAAAGAAACTTCGTATCATTTACTAATTCTAACGTGCTGTTGTCTAACACTAAACTGGTCTCAACTTGCCTGACATTTGGAAGTGATATTTATCAATCAACTTCAAATAACAATTATTTGACGTCGTCATTTCAAACGACAATCCATTACACTTTCGATCACGTTCGTAAACACGGTTCCATTAAAATATATCCGGATCGATGTCGAGTTAGACAATAAGGCTGCCATAATACCATGCCAGCTGCCAGCTCATCGACTGACATTATAGAACTCACCGTACTGTCGCTGGTGAGGTTGCCGGCCGGCTGGTTAGCGAGCTGCATCAGCTGACAGAAGCTGCTGTTGCTGTCTCCCATCGACGACGCTCGGGAGTAGGCGCTCATGATGGAGGGCGTCCACATTAGGAAGGCTGGGGAACTGGAAATAAACGCTGGTATAATGGAAATGCATTTGGGATATTCATCACGTTCCACCAAGCCAACGTGTGCTACTACAGCTCAATATCAAGCCCAAAGACGAACTATTTGTTCCGCACTCCTTGCTGATTTCATTTGACGAGCAACAATGATAGTGGGGAGACCTCAGCCCGATCAAAGGGTCGTAAAGAGAGGCCTATACCCAGCAACTGCGTCAATGAGCACTGCGTATAATTATGATAATGACCTTGGAGCTGGTGGCTTGGCCCGGTGCTGTTGATCTTTGTCCACTCTGTTATTGTTTTAGGCCGACTTGCACCAGACTTTTGACAGCCGCTAAATATGGTTTAGATACAAATTAAGCACAAATATAGTTTAGATACATGTTAAATGGGAGTGGATATCTGTTATAATAAAAACCGGTCAACTCGACTGACAGAAGTTATCAAGCTTCTATTAAGGCCTCTGATCAGACACAACTTTACGACTACTACCACAGAAAAGCTTTAGTAGTCGGGACCGAAACACGGAAGCTCCCGATACAAATGCCAGAAAGGGATACCCATCCAGTACGCGCCTCGGCCAGGTGTTGCTACCCGCACGATCGTTTCCGATGTGCGAATACCGGTAGGCCACGGACAATGATACTTACATAGCATAAACAACGATGACAATATAGGTGATAATGAGTGTCTTGCCCAGTAGCGGCGGACGGAAGAGCGGCATCGTCTGGACCCACATCGAGTGTAAGAAGTTTTTCTCCTTATTCTTCACTTGCACCTCGTCGAATAGCAACGACTTCACCTAGAAAAACACTAATCATTATATTTTAGGTAGTTGCCAGTTGATGCGGTTGGCATGGGAGATTGCCGCTACAGAGAACAGCAGCGGGGGCTACGACCACAGGTGCGTCGACCACTGGGGACCTAAGCCACGATGACTTGTTTACTAGTTAAGCTGATAAGTTTCGAACCACTGGAACGATTTCGACTAAACATAGGAAAGAACCATTGCAGGGAAGACCACTATCATTTACAGAAAACTGCATTAAAATCCGTCTACCCGTTTGAGCGCCATATTATCAAAATAAACATACACAGTCAGGTCATGAGTTCTGTCACACAATAACTTTTGAATTTAGAACGAAAAACTTTTGAATTTAGAACGCTGGCCTGGCCGAGTTTCAAATTTTTCATGAAAATAAAAATGTGTACTTTTTAGAATTTTCCTCATTTTTAAATATGGAGTGGACACTTAAAGAAGACCGTGTCGCAGTTATTGCATTGCATCGTTGCGGTTACGCGCCAATTCAGATTTTCGACTTACTGAAAAATTTGAATATAACCAAAAGATTCGTTTATCGTACCATAAAACGATACAATGAAGACTCTAGTGTAGATGACAGGTCAAGAAGTGGTTGCCCTCGCTCTGTTAGGACTCGAGCAGTGATAAAAGCTGTGAAGGCGCGAATTCAAAGAAATCCCATACGTAAGCAGAAACTGTTGGCCCTTCAGATGGGGTTAAGCAGGACCACGGTGAAAAGGGTGTTAAATGAAGACTTAGGGCTTAGGGCATATCGAAGAAAAACAGGACATCGTTTGGACGCTCGTTTAATGGACCTGAGACTGAAGAGATGCCGCGCTTTGTTGAAGCGGTTCGCGGGAAAAATGCATCGGGAAATTCTTTTTTCGGATGAAAAAATTTTCACCGTGGAAGAGAGCTACAACAAACAAAATGTTAAGGTGTACGCACAAAGCAGTGAAGAAGCGAGCAACCGTATTCCGCGTGTCCAACGAGGTCATTTTCCATCCTCGCTCATGGTTTGGTTGGGAGTCTCTTATTGGGGCTTAACTGAGGTACATTTTTGTGAGAAAGGCGTAAAAACGAATGCAGTTGTGTATCAAAATACAGTCCTCAAGAACCTTGTGGAACCTGTTTCTCATACCATGTTTAATAACAGGCACTGGGTATTCCAACAAGATTCTGCGCCAGCTCATAGAGCGAAAAGCACACAAGACTGGCTGGCGGCGCGTGAAATCGACTTCATCCGGCACGAAGACTGGCCCTCCTCCAGTCCAGATTTGAGTCCGTTAGATTACAAGATATGGCAACACTTGGAGGAATAGGCCTGCTCAAAGCCTCATCCTGATTTGGAGTCACTCAAGGCATCCTTGATTAAGGCAGCCGCCGATATTGACATGGACCTCGTTCGTGCTGCGATAGACGACTGGCCGCGCAGAATAAAGGCCTGTATTCAAAATCGCGGGGGTCATTTTGAATAAACTTTATTACCATAAGAATCTATGTTTTATTAAGTTCATTTTGCTATATAAATGTTTACATAAATAATAAACATGTCTTAATTATTTCATATTGCACATGTGACAGAACTTATGACCTGACTATGTATATAACATATATGTTTATAATTATATATGTTTATGCGGCGTTGCAGTTCGAGGCTCTGCTTCCCAAGCGAGAGGTCCCGGGTTCGAATCTCAGCAATCATGCAATCTTGCATGTTTGTTCCCACGACCCAGTGTATCCTAGTGTGATGATGATTGATTCCGACCGATTTCGGTCATGGCGACCACTTCTACTCCTAGTCGGTTTCGCGCGCGTGCGCCCGAGCATGGCTCATGTAGCCGATCTTCGCAGCGAAACTCCTTGCGCACTGGGGGCACGTCAGTACGCCACCCGCGTAGTTGTAGGAAATGGCAGCAGGTGGACGGGCTTTTAACAGGTCGCGTTTCATATCAAGGTCAGCTTTACGCTGATCCTCGAACTCGCGTACTTGCCTCTTCACAATCCTGCGATATTCTGACCGTTGTGCTGCCAAACCTTCCCATTGAGGGAAAAAAGATGCGCTTCGCCACTCTTTCCTCTTTCATACGTGATACATGACCGCACCATCGAAGCTGCCGACGCATTAAGTAGGCTTCAATGCCACCAATATTGGCTCGTCGCAGAACTTCGGTATTACGCACACGGTCGGACCATTTGATTTTCATCATGGATCGAAGGCATTTAAGGTGGAAACGATCCAGAGTGCATATGTGGCGGCGATACACACATCACGATTCAGAGGAGTATAGGAGATTTGGCAGCACAATTGCCATGTATACTGATATTTTGGTAGCTAGCTTAAGGTCATGTGAGCAGAAGACCTCGGAACACAGCTTTCCAAATGCCGCAGCTGCAGCACCTATCCTGCTGTTGATCTCGGCATCAAGGTCCCACTTGGATGTAAAAGTGTTCCCCAGATAACGAAATTTGTCCACCTGTTTGAGCATATCCTCACCAATCTTTATCGACAGTGTCTCTTGACAATGGTTGTCCAGGGACATGACTTCTGTCTTTTTGACACTAATCTTTAGGCCGAATTTACAGCAAGATTGGTGAAACGCGGACATAAGCTCTTGCAGGCCATCTCAGGGGTTTCTGCTAGAAAGCATAGGTCATCAGCATACATGATCTCTGTTATCAACGCATACGAGACTTTAGTCATGCCCTAAGTCTAGCTAAATTAAAAAGACCACCGTCTGTGCGAAAGCGGATGCGGACTTCTTCGACAACTGTCTGTAAGACCTCCTTGACTACCATTGCAAAGTATAAGTCAAACAGTGTGGGTGCTAGGACACACCCTTGCTTCACTCCACAGGTAACGGGGAAGACGTCTGACTGTTCACCGTCTACGGCGACGCAGCATTGCATGTCGTCGTGCAGGAGTCTAAGAAGTCTTACAAACTTTTGCGTGCATCCAATCTTTTCTAGCACCAACCAGAGGGCTTCTCGTGGCACACTGTCAAATGCTTTTTCCAGGTCAACAAAGCATAAATCTCATCATTTTCATCAAACCAATCTTCATTACGCCGGTCATGTCTACCTACAGTAACAGAAGCGGTGTCCATAATGTGAGAAGATAAAGTCCCCCAGGCAACATCAACATCACCTGTCTTGCTACTAGGCAACGGCTTCTCGGTCAAGGCTTTAGCATATTTCTCCCTCCCCTCGGGATCTTTCAGCTTCTTCACGTTCAGAGAGCTTTTTAGTAGTGAATCTACGAGGGTGATGGAGGCGAAGTCGCAGTTTTGTGACAATAAGTCGGTGGTCCGTCCAACAATCTCAGCAATCATGCAATCTTGCATGTTTGTTCCCACGACCCAGTGTATCCTAGTGTAGGGCCAGAAGCAATGTATGTGCCTGTATACATGGTATGTAATGTAAGTACCATCATCAGCAGTTGTGGAAGATCACTGTAAGGGTTCTTTACCCATGCAGCCAAACACTTAAAAGTCATAAAATAAATGGGTTTTGAATAGTTTTTATGATTCTACAAAATGTTTAACAAAAACAATGGCTTACCGCCACATGCTAGCTGCAAGGGAAATAAATTTCAAAGTGCTTGCTTTTCTTGAAGGGTTGGGACGATGATGACTTACCGGATATTCTTCAACTTTCTTCCCAGTATTGATGGCAAAGATTTCGGCCATGACCCTCAAACTCTTCTTCTCTTCGCCGCGACTGGCATAGAACTTGGGACTTTCCTGAGAAATACATTTCTTATTCTGAACTCTGTTATTCAACAAACTTCGGCTTTAAGACGACACCATGGTCGTAAATCGTTTAAATTTTTCTTTGAATAATATGCGAAATTATGATGTAGTGATGATATTGTGTATCGAGCAATCCGCTCATTAGATATCTAGCATGAGCTCCAAACCCCCCCTCCCCCACCCTCCCCCCCCCCCCTCCCCCCCCCACAATATAGATCTTATCAAACGTACACTACTCGACTTGCTAGCCATGTAAAATCTAGGTCAATTTCGTACTTAGTCCACCTATTCCTAGTCCTCGATCCAAATATCTGTTCTTGGAGTTTCACCTAGTATCACAGTATGAGGGCGCGCCTATTCGCGCCAACCCCGTAAAGTACCTAGTAAAGTCACGATCTTGCAGATTAGGGCGTAACCAGGGTAAACGGAGCTAGCTACACTTCGGAAGAATGTATAATATTTTAAATGTGCTATGTGATCTCAGGTCAAAGTCACAGATTAGCTAGATCGCTAATGTACCTAATTAATATTGAGGACATATGCGCGAATGAACCTAGTCAATACATAATATATTGTATGTATACCTGAGTATACATTAGTTGCCTATAATCTGTGAATATTTTTAATATATAAGTATATGGGGAATAACAAAACATTTATATTAGTGATAAGTAATAGATTTACTTTGTTTGAAAAAAAAAAGCAAAGAAAACGAAATAATACTCGGAGTTACTACCCGAATTAATTAATTTGACACCTGTATTTGTGACATGATTTCGGTGTTCTAAAGCAATTTCATCCCAGCGAGGTGTCAACTTAATTCGTCTGGGTAGTACTAGGTTCGAATCCAGTTGTGTACCATTTAGTACACTACTGGATGTAACGGCCTCCGTGATTCTGATGTTCGATTTGGCGAATAGACAATGTACTTTTCACTCATTATGAAGCGAAAAATAGATAGCAATATTCACCCACCCACACAGCGGCAGTAGCAAAGAATCTGCACTGCTCCCGAGTCCTGCGACGGCAAACATTTCCGAAACACCCCGAACGCTCGTTGCGGCCGCCGAATGCATGATGCACGCGTCGCAAAGTACGCCACTGGTATCAGGCGGCGTGCGTATTGCGTACCACGTATATATAGTTTTTTTTTTTATTATCTTAGGAAAACAAAGGTTTACAAAATGTTAATAGGGTTACAAAGTATTACACATAAAAACCTCTAATAGGTTCTCACCGATAGAAGTTACATATTAATAAAACTAGAAGCACTAAGCAACGCATTATTAACCTCATTATTAAACGGAAGCACAGGAATTTCAAAAATATATTTTGTATAATCTCAAGACGAGTAATGTATACCTGGTGATTCGGGTTCCATACTTGAGATGCGTGATGCGAGATGTGACTTCTATCAAAAGAGCAAAATAATATTTTCAATATTTTAGCTCTGGCAAATCCCACCACCACAAATTCTAGGGCCCTATAGGCTTTGGCTGCAACAATGTCAACATGACTCTCAAATAGTAGTTTAGTGTCATGTATGACTCCAATATCTTTGACATGAGTTTTCCTTTCAAGTGCATCACCTTTTAGGGTATAACAATATGAAGACATTGATATATAATGTGTCCCTCTTACGGCTAAAAGTAACAGAAAAATATTTAGATGGTTTGAGGTCCAGTTGGTTAAGACAACAATAGTGGTCAAGACGAGACAGATATGCCTGAAGGGCGTCGATGTCTTCCTGTGAACTAGATGCGTGAAGACATGAATTAATCTCGTTCACGAAATTAACAAAAAGTAAAGGTCCAAGCAGTGAACCCTGGGGAACACCGCTAGGGATTGATACCCAGCTAGATATGTCATTGCTAATTCAAATAAAATCAAATCAAAACTTTATTGCACCATAATGTATAAATAAGGTCTTAAAATTTAATAACAGTCTCTATTATGGACCCTATTCGGGTAATGCAAAAACACTTATCAAATGGAATGTATTAAATCTTAACTAATAACAATTATTTAAGCACTTATAGCTATATCTAGGTTTACAATTTATTGAAGGTCAATTGTGTATGGACACATATTAATAAGGTATTGTTTAAGCCTGTTAGTGAATAGTGGCTGGTTTTCTATATTTTTTATATCAAAAGGTAATTTGTTAAAGAGTCTAATTGCCATGTAGTACGGGCTACAGTTGAGCATTTTTATTCAGGATTGTGGTAGATTTAATCTTTCTTTATGTCTTGTATTAAAATTATGTGTGTCTTTTACTTGGGGAAATATTCGGCGGTTGTTAAATACGAATAAACATGAATCCAATATATACATGGCAGGAAATGTCATTAATTCATATTTTTGAAGTAGGGTTTACAGCTTTGTTTGTCATTAATTTTTGCAAGTATTCTGACCATTTTCTTTTGAATTATAAATATTTGTTTTGCATGCACACTATTCCCCCATAGCATTACTCCATACTTCAACCAGGAGTATGCGTAGGCATAGTATGCTGTTAATGCAGTTTCAGTATTTGTGCTTTGTTTTAAGTGGAATAGAGCGTAAATAAATTTGGATAATTTGGCTTTTAAATTTTATTGCAATCTTTAATGGTGGTTTATTAAGTGGTCTAAATTCTATTATTTTAGTTTTTTTGAAGTTGATGTCTAGGTTATGATCACGAAGCCAATTTGATACTAGCGAAATTGTATTTACCATTTCATTTGTTGGGTCTGATTTTTTATCTAACTTCATGAGTATTGATACATCATCTGCAAATAATACAGGTTGAGTAATATTACTATTGAGCACCTTTGGCAAGTCATTTATGTAGATAAGGAAGAGCACACATCCTAGTACACTTCCTTGGGGTATTTAATTATTTTGCTGTTTTTCGTCGGATCGTATGAGTTCTATGTTATTTTTTTCTTTATTTAGGTATTCTATTTGCACAATTTGTTTTCTGTTTTGTAGGTAAGATTGGAACCATTGGTCTGCTTGTCCTCGTATGCCAGAATTATAGATTTTATCCAGTAAGATTTTGTACAATACTTTGTCATACGCTTTTGTCATATCTAGGAGAAGGCCTAGGGCGTATTTTTTATCGTTTATGTGTTGTAGTGCCATTTGTATATATTTGTAAACAGTAAGAGTTGTGGATCTATGTTTTCGAAACCCGTGTTGGCTCTCATCGAGGATGTTATTTTTTTCTAAGAAATTATACAATCTATTGCACATTGCTTTTTCGTAAATTTTGTAAAAACTAGGTAACAGGGCTATTGGTCTGTAGTTGCTAGAGGTCATTTTATCATCTTTTTTATGAAGTGGTTTAACTAGGGAAATTTTTAATTGATCTGGAAATATTCCTTCTTCGAAGCTTTGGTTTATTATAGTTGCTAGTGGTGCGCATAGTTCTTCTGCGCATTGTTTAATCAAAATTGGGGGTATCTCATCTATACCATGACTGTGTTTGTTTTTAATTGTCTTTATTATGTTTAGGATTTCTTTACTGTCAACTGGACAAAGGTACATTGAGGAAGATGGGGGATGAATTCTCGCGTTTCGGAGATATTGTATCAGCGAGATGATATGAGAGTGTCTAATATAGCTACAAGTGTGAAAGTAGAGTGCGTAAAGTGTGAATTAGATAGGTTCTGAGCTGCGCCCTACCAGATAATAGGCTACGCCACGCTGCTGTGACAATACGTGTACAATATTGTGTACGACAATAGGTGCACATAGCTGAGACAACTCAACGAGTGTTGCCTGGTTAGCCCGTTCCTATTCAGTGTCCTAACGCATGCAACCAATATTTATCTCCACAGACGAATCTACTAGAAGAGACCCCGAGTTTACGTCTCACGCAATACATAACAGTACTCCCTAACGACACGCCGTTATCCTGGAGTATTAACCGACCCTATCCAGCACATTAGGTGTGTCATGACACTGGGATATCTCCTCAGCAATAACCTAACCTTATCAATGAATTGCTTTCTCCGGACACACAAACGATTACATAGGACGTAGAATCTTCATTATTTAAGGTATTTCTTTAAGTGAATCTAATCCATAAAATTAAGCTCTCTCAAGTAAAAAACAACCTGGGAAACAGACTTATTTCATTTCATCACAGACATTCGTGGTGCTTGATACATCATCATAAATACTAAGTCAATAGAAACTAGAGTTGCGCAACGAGTCGTGGTGTTATCCCACGCCAAGAGGCAGGCCCTTTCATGCACTTCCTGCAGGCACGTGAATAAGGACACTAAAACCCAAACAATACCGGACAGAAAAAGTTAAACAAAAGAGATAAATCACGACAAAAAACATTCCTCAAACTAACACAGCTGCAAAACGGCGAAGCAAATAAGTTTTTTTTTTGTGCAACAAGCCCCTTCTCTGGACAACGAGCTAAGAAAAAACTAATTCCAACGAGCAATAAACAATAGGGCCTTGTACAGGGACTGAACCTCGACCGTGTCACGGACCTCACTACTACGCACTAATGAAGTGAACTGAAGTAGGTGATGTCAGTGCAGAGAGTCTCACTAGCTGAGCAACAACCTGGTGAGATTGCTCCGATTAAGATAGCCCTATATCAGATAAAACAGCAAAACTAACTTTATATCTGGCAGGTAACATCCTTCGTAATGCTGGTTACCATTTCATAAACAGATACCGCTCTCGCTCCAACTCTGACTCCAGACAACTCTAAACTATTCCATAGGCATAGTCCCGTACAAATAGGTAGGTGATAGGTATACGAAAATACAAAACTAGGCAGGAACCTACCCAAGCACAATAAAACAAAACTAAACTATTTGCCACCATCCGGTCCAACCAGCCCATCTTGACCTGTTACAAAAATAAAATAAACAATAATGCAAGCCTACTGTATATTCTGAGAAATAGCGAGTAAAAGCCAACACTTGCACATCATAAAAGGATCATTTTACCATATTGCAGAAAACAGGCAATTAACGAAAGGCAGCTGACGAACAATAACAAAAATAAAATCAAAGACTCTTTGTCCTAAGCGGGTCTCTCTCACGCCTATTTTATAGCTTCCAGGCCCAGCCTCCAATTCTCTTAGAAAATACCGAGAATAAGTGCGCAAAGATACGCACAAACTTTGACAGCCACAACCCGTACCATTAACAATAGGTACGTAGGTAGTTCAAATTAATCAAATTAGCTCTAAGTTCTTTCTTTCAACAACATTCCAAAAAGATGAAAGCCTTATCAATGCCGAGAGATGGTAACTGCCTATTCCACGCAATTGCTGACCAAATTAATCACCTATATCAAATAACACTCGACCACACCCACATTCGTAAGGACCTAGTTAAATATGTAGAAGAAAACTGCGATGAACAGAACATAAAGTTTGCAATCGCCGAGCCTGAAGAAACCCTCAATGACTACATTAAAAATCTGCGCC
Source organism: Argyresthia goedartella (assembly GCA_949825045.1). Lineage (NCBI taxonomy): Eukaryota > Metazoa > Arthropoda > Insecta > Lepidoptera > Argyresthiidae > Argyresthia > Argyresthia goedartella. Next base: position 5,020,613 of record OX463817.1, read on the forward strand.
ATTACGGTACTTGGGCTGGAGAGGAGATTATAATAGCAGCCGCCGAATACTTTCTAATTAACGTAACAATCCACCAGCAAAATACACCATCGCTCATATACAGGCCCAAGAATCCCGCGGATGCAGTGGGATCTATCAACCTCAACTTCACAGGAAACCACTACGACAGCGCATACTTGCTTGAATCACAAAATTTACCCACGAATCTAGCAACCGCCAGCCAAACTGATAACAACATACCTTCCCCGATACTTAATGCAACACCCATGACATCGTCATGGTCAACCATAACATCAATAGATGACATCCCTGATAACACCGGATATACGATGATACGACACAGACCCATATTTAAACCAAAAGTCACATGCGAGCGTATGCGCATTGCTACTTGGAACGTTAGAGGATGCGCCGAAATACCTAAGAGACTCAACATTGATGCTGAATTGACAAACAGAAACATACATATAGCCTGTATACAGGAAACAAACATGACATCGGGGACATACGTGTCAAAACACTATCTCTGGTATCTATCAGGCACAACCATAATCGCACACTGTGGCTTAGCTATACTAATTAGAAAGGACCTGAACTTAACGGTCCACAATATAAATCGCGACCTGGAAACCATGGCAGCAACAATAACATCAGCCACTAATACACTATATGTAATAAACGCACATATCCACAGCTCTTCCACGAGAGCAACCGCAGCATTTTCGCAACTTATAAAGATTATTCAAAAGAAACCAAACAAAGCCAAAATATTAATGCTAGGTGACTTTAACGCCATATCGGACTAGGCGATACAAAGGAATACAGGAAAAAGGGAATTATAGGAACAAATCTCCTACACAAATCATCAAATATCATCGGAGAAATGGTAATGGATATTTGTTCCCGCGAAAACTTAAAAGTAGAAACCACCTGGGCTCGCAAGTCATGTCGGGCCACATGGTCTAACGGGAAAACAAAATCACAACTAGACCATATAATAATCTCGAATAATGCGCCACACACATTTAACTTCATCAAAGGACAATGGAGCTACCTGCATATTTCCGACCACAAGATAATCTGGGGTGAAATAGACCCACTAAACCTGCTTCCAAGAAATGGCGACCCGCAAATGGAATCAACAAAGAGTACAACCCAAACTAAGTACAAAGCGATAACAGCTTTAAAGTTCAACTATAAACAGTGTTCGTACACCGCCCTAGCACGAGATGAAATGAATGACACAAAAGTAAAATACCATAACGGGATTATGGAAGAACTTACGGCGAACAACTACATATTTATAGAAAACGACGACGAATATACGCCCGACATTCCGTGGGAATTTATTACAGGGGTTATGAAGTCAGTAGCCCAAAAAACACTTTCCATAAAACCCGCTAGATCGCGGGAACACCGAATTGCTCTGGCAAATTTACAAAAGGCCATATTCCTTAAAAGACGTCGTCCAACCGACCAAACAATCAATAAACAACTCAAAGAATGCCGACGACGTCTTGAGGAAATTATTGATAATGAAGAAAAACGAGAATGCAGAGCATTTTTTGAAGGCCTAGGAAAAAAACACCCAAGCAAATCGTGTACCACTATTACAGACGACACCAGCTTCAATCGAGACGGTGGAAAAAACAACGATTTATCCCAATGTCACGCTGGGAACAGGAATTAAGGAAATCAGAAGGCCCTAAAATTATGATTATCCCTAACGAAACTTCATTAAACCCTGACTATCTAGAAAATGGTCCAACAATAGCCGACATAAAAACGATAATCAGCCGCATGCGTAACGGAACAGCGCCGGGTACAGATCAGGTAGACCCGGAACTGTACAAAGGAATACCGCCACAACTGTTAAAGGTTATTACCAAAACAATGCACAGAGCATGGACAGAAAATATAATACCGGAGTCCTGGAATGAAACGGTCCAAGTACCTATCCCCAAAATCAGAAACCCTCAAAACAACAATGACTATCGCCGTATAACAATGTGTAATACAGGATATCGCATATACTCGACAAACCTGCTCATCAAACTAGACGAGATAACAAAAGAACTCGGGAACTACCAAGCAGCATTTCTCCGCAATAGATCCACCGATGACCAGCACCGATGAACGCCAGAAGCTAACCAAGACACCACAAAATTCATGACTTACTACAGGGCAAAACAATAACCAAACAAATCAAAAACCATCGGATGTGTTACTATACACATATTCTACGACGCCCACAAAAACACCTACTCCACGCTGCATTGAAATACCAAGCAAGGAAGAAGAAAGTTGGCCGACCCATTTACACCTGGAAAGATTCCCTTAAGCATGACATCAAATACTATGGTAAAGAACACAGTTACTGGACAGAATCAGCACACAACAGGGACGAAGTCAGAAAGGCATCGAGCCAAATATACCATATTCCAGAAACAGACAGCGAAAGCGAAACAGAGACCTTACCGGATAACCCAAACGAACACGACAGGACAGGAAACTCAACCTATAACAATACCTGAAAATAGAAGGAAAACATGAACTTGAAGAAAACAACAGCTGCTCTCCAAATCCTATATCCTCCCCATTCCACATATCCTACATTGGCTTCAGGCTGAAGATTCGGTCGATTGAATTCACGCTCCTTCCTCTCCTATCGAGCAGGTCATTCCGCCCCCCCTCAAAACTCGTGCTCTCTGGTATGCCGGCCGAAAGACCGGAACAGGTTTAGAACCCTGGCTGGAGAAGCACCATTCATTCATTCATTCATTCATTCAATTTAACTTTGGTATTTCAATTGCACATAACTCGAATATATATTCTATTGAAAAGTTAATAATATCTGTTCTATTAATGAATTCAATATCATCTTTAATTAATATACCTACTCCTCCGCCTATATGGTGTTGTCTACAAAAAATAGATGCCACTTGGTATCCTGGGACAACCAGTGCATTACAGAAGTTTTCATCTCTCCAGAGTTCACATAATGCGAGTACTGCAATATTAGACTTATGTAGTAAATTTTCTATTAGATGTACTTTGTTTCCTATACTTTGTATATTTTGGAATTTTATAACTAAATCAGTAACGAAATGTCTATTCTTGTTGTCTTGGGATATTGTTATTGTTTCGGTTGTTATTTTCTTTGTATCTATTTTGCCTGTTTTTTGGATGTTGTTGGGAGCTCTCGTTGTTATGTGATGGATTTTTTGTTTCTTCATTTGCTGGTACTGACACATTCTCTATTGTATTTGTTGTGTTGTTCTGCATTTTACTGTCAATTTCTTTGAGTTCTGTGCCATCAATGTAAAGTTTATTATTAAGTATGTGAGCTCGGTGGCCTTCCCGTCGCGATTTTATTAAGATTTCAATTAATTTTCTTCTGTACTCTCGTGATTCTTCGTCGAGGCATTCAAAGATGGTAATGCCTGTATTTTTGAAATAATGGGCTCTTTGTAAAATTTGTTTAATGTTCTTGCTTAGTAATTCAACCAGTATTGTTCGTCTGTTTCTCCTTTTACCTATTCTTTGTATATCCTCGATGTGACGGGTAAGATCTATGTTTAGAATTTCTTGAAATGCATCAACGATTCGGTTGTATAGTTCGTTTTGGTCCTCCCAGGGGTGTTTCGGACACTGATGTTATTTGTATTACAGAACATTGGTTAAAGGAAAATATGATGTCTTTTAACATAAATAATTACAAAATTGTCAGTTGTTACAATAGAAAAACTGCTGATAGAGGTGGTTCTTTAATCTTAGTAAAAAATAATATTAAGGTGAAACAACGGAAAGATATTCAAATAGAGGTATCTTGTGTTGAGTTGGATAGCCATATTATTGTTTGTGTCTGAAGAGATGAAAAAGGCCATGGCAATTTTGAAATATTCGAGAAAATTATGGAGGAAGTCCTCATTAAACTTTGTAATAACAGTAAAAAGTTAATTATTTGTGGCGATCTTAATGTAGATTTGCTTGTAGATACAACACTGAAGCGACGATTAATAACTCTGTTCAAATCATTTAATTTATGTCATGTATTTCTAGAGCCGACTAGAATTACACTTACTAGCCAAACTTGCTTAGATAACGTTTTTTGTGACTGTGCATTCACAAGTAAAAATTTAATTAACTGTTTACCATCCGCTCACAGTGGTCAAACAGTGTTATTCCAAATTACTAGTAAAATAAGACTGATCCATCATTTTATAGGCCTATTACATCCCATAGACCAGAGATGTATATGAAAAACTTAGATATGGGTTTGCCAGTACCGGATTTTGATGAACAGAACCCGAACAAAATCTATTCTGACTTCTTCAACATTATTCAAACAGAATTCAATACAGTTTTTAAATTAAAGAAAGTCAGTGCCAACAACGGTTAATCTAAATTTAATGACTGGGCAACATTTGGAATTCGTAAAAGTAGAGCTATCTTGTATGATCTTTATGAACAAAAAACCTATAACTTTGAAATAAAATTTCATGACTATCTTAAAATATATTCCAAAACTTTCAAGTTGGTTTGTAGAATTGCAAAAACTTTACACATGAATAGAAAAATACAAAATTCAAATAATAGAATGAAAACGGTTTGGCAAATCATAAACCGTGAAACTGGCAAAGTTATACCAAGGGATAATGATTTCTGCTTAAAGATAGGTGATGATGTTGTTAAATCCAACGCTGAGGTAGCTATAGCTTTTGAAACATTCTTCACCAATGCACCCTTACTCACAAAAGAGCGTCTAAATTCATCTCCATATGAAGCAGATGTTTTGTTAAAAAACAGCATTAGCATCAGTAATGTAGATTTTAAATTTTATCATGTATGTCCCCAGGATATTGTTAAAACGTATAGATTACTTAACTTAAAAAATACTGAAGTGGGGTATGTCAGTCAAAGTCATTGGTTCAATAATAGTTGTTATAGCCCCACACCCAGCTTATATATTTAATAAATGTGTTGATGATGGAGCTTTCCCAGACCTCATGAAACACAGTAAACTTATACCTCTGATCAAGTCGGGAGACAAGGGTGATCCGTCAAATTTCAGACCAATATCGGTTCTTCCAGCACTAAGTAAAATTTTTGAAAAGATTATACTCAATCAAATGCTCTCACACTTCAACCGTACAAAACAACTCCACGCCAAGCAATACGGTTTCACAAGGGGTAAATCGACTACGGATGCAGGTATTACCCTTATATCTCATGTTTATTCTGCATGGGAATCCGCACAGGATGCTATCGGTGTTTTTTGCGATCTGTCGAAGGCATTTGATTATGTTGATCATGACACGTTACTAATGAAATTAAATCATTACGGAGTTAGAAATAAAGCGTTGGATCTACTAAGATCATACCTAAGCAATAGAATTCAAAAGACAGAAGTCAACGGCGTTAAATCTGATGGATCGGGGGTAAAAATTGGCGTTCCACAAGGTTCCATATTAGGCCCTTTCTTATTCCTGGTATATATTAACGATCTGCCTTTTGTGGTGGAGAAATTCACTAACATAGTATTGTTTGCTGATGATACTTCACTGGTCTTCAAAATTGAAAGACAAAAAGAAGATTTTGATGATGTCAATAGAGTATTATCTTTAACCTTGAATTGGTTCACAGTTAACAATTTATTGTTAAATGCTGGTAAAACCAAAAGTATCAAATTCTCACTTCCAAATGTCAGGCAAGTTGGGACCAGTTTAGTGTTGGACAGCAATACGTTAGAATTAGTAAATGACACGAAGTTTCTTGGAATAACCATTGATAACAAATTGCAGTGGGGACCCTACATAGAAAAATTGGCTGGTAAATTAAGTTCTGCGGTTTACGCTGTTAGGAACATCAGACATAACACGGATGTGGCCACATCTAGGCTAGTATATTTTAGTTACTTTCATAGTGTCATGTCCTATGGTATTACAATGTTCAAGATTACTTAAATGATGGGTCTGTATGGGGTTAATCTGGCTCAACACAGACCTTGCTGTTAATAATTTTGTAATTATTTATTCCTTCTTATTAATTATGATAATGACTAAATATTATATTTTGTATTAGTTAAGCATAAGCAATTGTTAAAAAGAGATCTAAAAATCAATCTGTGGGAGTTTCTACGCCCTTCTTCTCCCACAGTGATCCAATGTAGAGAAGAGGCAAAAAATGACGATTGTTATGTATATGTAAATATCTACAGTAATAAAGACATTTGGAATTTGGAATTTGGAATTTGTTCTTCGAAACCGTAAAAGACAATTTTCTTTTTGATATCGGTGTCAGGGGACATATGTATTGGTTGGTTTGCAGTTTGTTTTTGGTGGTTGACGGCTTTTTGGTTCCTGTATCTCTGCCTTCAGCTCAGCTTTTTGTCTTTCAAGGTAGGTGATATTGTCATCAATCGTTTGCTCTATTTTTTGCTTGACGGAAGGATTGTCATAAACTATTTGTTCTGGTTTTTGCACTAGTTTAGACTAGTCTTGGTCTTTGTTTTGGTGTATTTCTTTGTCATTTAGTTTGCCTGTAATTGCTGTTCGTAATTCTGTTAGTTCGCACTTTATATCACTAAATTCTTTGGCAATCGCCCTCTCCATATCTCTGCAAAAATTATTAAGTAGTTTGCCAACATGGTCTAGTATGGATATTTGGGAGTCACCATCAGGAGTGTTGTTCGGGAATCTTGGTTGTTCATCGTAAATGATGTTGTTTGTTGCGATGTTTTTCTGTGATGAAGATTCGTCATGGATTATAGTATCCTCTATAGGTTCTTGAAGTGTCTCCCCAACAATGCTTTGGTTAGAGTCCGTTAGGATGGAGTCTTCCAATGTCATCATTGGAGCTTTTTTTCTGAAGGTAACGTTCATATTACTTAGAGATGTATCGTTTTGGATATCGTTCGTGGGGAATAGTTGATGTTGACGTACTGGGGTGTTAATATTGCTCGTCTTTGGCAATTTACATCTACAGCATTGGCAAAGTCATTTTTTCTTGCGTTCTGGAGACATTGTGTTATAGAAGCGTTTTATTGACACGTTAGCGCAGTCGAGGTCGTATGTTTCGTTGCATAAGGAACAGGTAAGATGTAGTCTGTCTAGGATAATTTGTAAACATCCTGCACATTTAATTAGAGCATGTGACTGTTCCATGTTTATTCAGGTTGAACTACACGTAACTCCCTCTAGTGGTAGGTAGCGAAACTACTTTTATCGTGTTGCCTGAGTTTATATATTCAGGTTAACTACACATAACGCCCTCTAGTGGCAAGTAGCGAAACTACTCTAATCGTGTTGCCTGAGTTCTTGTAGGACGGTCGTGACAGGTGCGACACGGTGATGCAGTGGCGATTATGGGAACTTTGATTGTTTATGTTTGGGATTTGAAATGATGACACTGGTAACGGATACTATTGAAATTGTGTTTAGGAGGTTAAATTCTCTATTTTTTGAGCGAACTGTTGAACAATGGTTTATTAGGAATGCTTTAAGAATGTGGTGACTGTGAGCGGTGTGTTCACTGTTTGATTTGGTGGCTTTTCATTGGAATTGTCTGCGGCTTGTTTGGAAGTCGATTTCAATTGAGAGCACTGATAGTTCTTTGTAGATAACACTGTCACTACTAGTTTGTGTTTATCTGAACACTTTTTGATGGTTTTCACTGTTTCAAATTAGTATTGTTCAGGCTTCTCGGCACCTAATGACCTCGCAGGGGCCCATCAGCTACGAGGTAGCGTAGCGATCAGATGCCAAGAAGTGTGAACGTCGGCGATTCACCGAGCTATTACTTATGGAGTCGATCTAACCTGGTCTGTGCTTCGGTCCCGTCAACCTCCTGTCTCTCTGCAAGGCCCGGGTGCACCCTAGGCTCTTCTTGGTAGACAGGTTCTTCAGCCAACCAGGTATGACTGGCAGGCCAGCTTCGACGAGCACAGTGTTCCAACACAGGTTATGTTACGTGGGAAAACCAATCGGCCACGTAAATGCGAACTTTATCTGGTTCGGGGAACCACAACACACTCAGCTATATAGACAATCCTGAGGGGAACCCGAATACATTGCAGATGGCTTGCGATTTAATTTTAATACCCTAATCAATGCGTTACATTGCAAGGGCTTTCGTCTGTCAGTTGTCAAAAACTGCTAGGTTGGCAGCAACGTCAAATTCAAAATGGCCGTTCCGAAACCATCGATCGAATATCGATTTGGAATCGAACAATCACCCGCCCGGACAGGCACCCACCTGTCCCCTAATCTACGGGCAGCCGAGACAACGTTGCTACCGCTCGTTTTAGAACCGAGCCTCCTACTAGAACCTCCGCAGACCGGGGGGTCCCGTCCTTGCCAGGGAACAAGTTAACAATGCGCCCCCTGCGCCAACGTAGTGGCGGTAGGTTAGCATCCTTAACCAGAACGAGGTCACCAACACTAGGGGGGCTGGTTTTGTCAGTCCACTTAAGGCGCTGTTGTAAGATATGCAGATACTCGAGCGACCAACGCTTCCAGAAATTCTGAGTAAACTGCTGCAACATCTGATACCTTGACAACCGATACAATTTCACTCCCTCGAAGGGGTGCTCGGGCAACGCGTTAAGTGGCTGTCCTATCAAGAAATGGCCTGGGGTCAGAGCCTCCAGGTCATTTGGATCCGAGCTGAGCGGACACAACGGTCGCGAATTGAGAACGGCCTCGATCTTACAAAACAATGTCGCGAGCTCCTCAAAAGTCAGCGCGGTCTGACCTACTATACGCCCCAAGTGCGTCTTAGCTGACTTAACTACGGCCTCAAAAATCCCACCCCAGTGGGGGCAACTCGGTGGGCTGAAGGTCCACTGTATACCCCGACGGGAGAGGGCCGTTCCAATATCCACTTTATTTACATTCAAAAAGTTGTCTATCTCTCGTAAGTATCGTTCCGCACCGACGTAGTTAGTGCCGTTATCAGAGCGGATCAAAGTTGGAAGTCCCCTTCGAGAAACAAACCTATCCAAACAAGCAATGAAAGCCTCTGTCGAGAGATCAGCAACGAGCTCGAGATGTACCGCCTTGGTGGATAAACAAACAAACACACATGAGCTATACCGGTCCAGCAGAAACCCGGCGTCAGGGTCCTCAGCCTTCTGGGTAACATGCACGGCCGCTCTGGGGCCATGATCCGAAGATACTACTACATGGCTGTGGGGCCAGTCCGATTCTCTCCTGGCAAGCCAGGGTGGTCCCCACCACAAATGGTGTCTAACGAGTTCAGGAGCCCGACATCCCCTGGATGCACAATCAGACGGGTTCAATTCTCCTGGTACATGTCTCCAGGTCAGTGGGACCTCAGACGACACAATCTGGGAGACACGGTTCGCAACAAAAACCTCTAAGTTATGGACCGAAGCCTTCAGCCAGCACAAAACAATCTGGCTGTCCGTCCACGCGTACACCGTATCCTCCAAAACCACTGACCCACGCAACACTGTTAGAGTGTGATTCAAAAGTTTGGTCAAAAGAGCAGCCCCGGACAGTTCCAGTTTTGGAATCGTCATCCTTGTCCGAATAGGCGCTACCTTGCTTTTTGCCAAAACCAAACGCACGTCGACCTCCCCGGTGGAGGTGACGGTTCGCAAATAAACCGCTGCCGCAAACCTCGTTCAGAGGCATCACAAAACCCGTGAAGGGTTGCCCTGTAATCCCCAGCAGGGACCAATTTCCTCGGCAGCGATACATTATTTATATTGAGGCCCAACCATTTTGCTAAATCATTCGATACAATGCAGCCCTGAGCTCCAGAATCTAATAGGGCGCGAACGTATGTTGGGTTGCCCGCCAAATCCCAAACAAGCACAGAGGCGATCGGTAACACCACCGTCTCCGGTTGGGGGGCAACAAATTGTTGGGCCGCAAATTCCTAGCGAGGGCCCCCGGGGCCCCACTGTGCCTGTAACCGATCAGGTAGGCAGCTATACGCCAGAGGGTCCCATTGTACAAATGGCCCACGCGCCGGTTCCATTGCCACCCTCCGACGCCCCCCGAAGGGGGGTGGGCGTGAATTCAACCGTGGCCGCTCCATGAGCGGGGGGGACATCACATGCGACCGACGAGGACGAGGCGACGAGCGGGGCGACAACTGAGGCGGCGTCCGAACCGCACCCGCATAGCTCGAAGGTGTCCCATGCCACCCGCCCGTTACGGCCTGCTCAACATACCCAATGTCCCGCTGAGTCGGATGCTGAGTCGCAACCGAAAACTCAGGGCCCCCCATGTGATGACCCTGAGTGCGGCCCTGCACCCCTGGGTGGCCGCGTGCTTGTGGCCCCATTGCCCGTTGAGTCGGATGCTGAGTCACAACCGAAAACTCAGGGCCCCCCATGTGATGACCCTGAGTGCGGCCCTGCACCCCTGGGTGGCTGCGTGCTTGTGGCCCCATTGCCCGCTGAGTCGGATGCTGAGTCGCAACCGAAAACTCAGGGCCCCCCATGTGATGACCCTGAGTGCGGCCCTGCACCCTAGTACCGCCCTGTGCACGTGGGGACATTGGCCCCTGAGTTGCGCTCCGAGTCGCAAACGAATTCTCAGGGCCCCATGCCGTGTCACCCTGGGTACGGCCCTGTGGACGTGGGGACGTTGGCCCCTGAGTTGCGCTCCTTGTCGCAAACGAATTCTCAGGGCCCCATGCCGTGTCACCCCGGGTACGGCCCTGTGGTGGCTGTTGGCCGTACCGGTTCATGCACAACAGATTGTTGTGGGCCCCACCACAATATCCGCACATTTTTGTGCGCGTGCAGTACCTAGCCATGTGTGGCCCGAGGCACAGGAAACACCAGCTCCGCTGCTTGGCCATCCGGCGCCGTCCCTGAACCCTAAGTTCCCCGAACTTATTGCAATTGGCCACAGCATGGCCAATCTGCCTACAACATGGGCAGGTCTCACTATGTGGGGTCAATGCACTCACAGTCCCATACGACTGCCGGTTGGTGCGGTCCTTCCTCGTCGGAGGGCCCCTACTCACAGCGCTCCCGGCAGCTCTCTGTGGCTCCGAAGGATGGGTGACCGTCAACCCCAAATTCTCTGCCCGTCGAGCCTCCTCTTCCAAGAATCCGACCAAGTCGGAGAAGGCGGGCAGGTCCTCGGCCGACCTCCCGTGAGACTGTTCGAAACGAGTCTGCACGTCAGCGGGTAGGCGGGAAAGTACAATGTACAGCAGTAGGTACGACCATTCACCAACCGGAAGTCCAAGATTCTCTAGAGCCTTGGTGACGGACAACAACGGGTTCAAAACCTCCGTCTGTATGGCCCCGACCTTGTTCACAACCGGGATACTAAACAAACGGTTCAGTTGGGCATCGGCCAACCTCCGTTTGTTATGGTAACGTCTGACCAACAATTGTCTGGCCGTTTCATAGTTACCCTCCGTAACTGTCAAATGAGCGACCAGCTCCCTAGGCTCACCCCTCAATGCTGCCACCAGCTGAGCCATCTTGACAGACTTGGTAATGTCCGATCGCATGTGCACCAAACTGTCGAACAGATTGATGAAGCTCATCCATTCACCGGACACTCCGTCAAAGGTAGGCATAGTTATGGCCGGTAACCTGGACCCTGAACCCTGAAGCGGCAGAGGTGCTTCGATGTCACCACCATGGCTGGACTCGCGCTGTCTACGTATGTCCGCAGCCTTCTGCGTGATAGCAGCTGCCATCTGGATCATACATTGGTCGACATCCCCTAGCAACCGTGACAGCCTGTCAGGTGCGCAACCATCAACTGATTCCGCCTGCGCGGACAATTCGAGCACCCTGTTGTAACGTTCCTTAACGTCCATAGACCGCTCCAATACCACATCATGCCTATCTAAACGGTCTATCAGACCGTGTGCGGAGGAAAACCATCTGAGTTCCTTAGAAACACCCTTCTGGATTTCAGATAACGACATGATCGGAACGATACTTACTCACAATTTGCAGTAACTCAATTTTATTGGACCCTCCAGTCTATAACCCAAACGAGGGAACCCTAAACCACAACTTAAACAATGCTGTTTTCCTTAAACAATAGGAACCGAGTTTTATATCTATATAAATTCTGTAAATACAATTTAGTTTCCCTTTATCATTATAACACACACAGATAGTCAATATTAGTTCAAGTTATAAATTGCTATAAACTGAAAACAATGTAATAGCCTGCTATCAATAGATGTAACTACCTATGTTAACCAAACATTCATTAGCATTACTAGACCATTAATAGATTGACTAACTGGTACTTCAATGCAAATTTCAATTCACCTACAATGTACCTAAGTTGAGTACCTACTTGTCAAATCGTGAAACCGATTGACAACGCCATCTATGCATTTAAGCGTGTACTGTTTCGTGGCATAGATGGCTGTAGCTTCCCCCGGTCGATGACGATAGGAGATAGTTCCTAGAATAGCCGCCAATAAGTGGCGTTGTAGTCTTTACTGTTTATATATAAGCTGTAAGTCAATTAGAAAAGGCCTCTTTTTCCAAATATACACTATCGAAGCAGCACGTACTTGAAGCTTTCATTTTCTCCGCCCGTCCCGGTTCCTGCTCAACCTTCAGCCACGAGTTAACATTTTGGTGACCCCGACGTGAGAAGATACTCTCACACGAATACGCTAGGAGGAGAAGCTTGGCGAATCGAGCCGAACGACAAGGGCGGAGGAAAACCGAGCGGTGAGGCGGCCATCCCGTGATTCCGATCCGACAACGCCACGTGTGACGTGCGTGGTGGATTCAACCAATTTTTCCGGCGGAGAAGGGATCCAGGTGCTACAACCGATCAGATCTTTACCTACGAGAAGATTTCAACCAAATTTAATTGGAAAGTCATCAATTTACGGCGGTCGAAGACGCCACGAGGTCACTTCCGGTGGTCAAAGTCCAAAGAGGAGTCGAGAGGAGAAGAAGAGAGGCTACAAGAAGGTTTCTATTATCAAGTAAGTGGCTGGCAATTAGTTTAAAGGGCACAAATTTCGAAAATCCTTTAACCTTCTCATGACAATTTACCTATAACCTATAACTGTACATGTGGTATACCTACTCTTTCTAGTAAGTACTCATATTTAGCATTACTTTAACTTCAATATGGATTCATCAAGCTCTGACAGTAATTCTACAGTTGTATGTGATAAAAAAATAAAAACTTTAATTAAAAAACGGGGTGTAGTGAAGGGAAAATTAACCCTATTTAAAAAATATTTGTCAAAACTCGCATCTGCCTCGTTAAATGCTGATCAATTAATCGATTTAGAGTTACGAACGTCTAGAATAATAAGTGTTTTCAAAGAGTTCGAAATTATTCAAGATAGAATCGAGACGCTAAGTGAGGAGCTCGAGGAGCATTTGAAGGAGAGGGAGACCTTTGAGGACACTTATTTCGAATGTGTGTCTTTAAGCAAAGGTTATTTGGCGCAGGTTTCTAGCCCAGGAGCCTCCGCATCAACTGAAGGCAACGCCCGTGAGGTCAGCGAGCCACGTGAGCACGATTCCATTAAATATCCAGACATTAAGCTACCGTCCTATGATGGACAGGTTACGGACTGGATTGAATTTAGAGACACATTAGACGCACTTGTGAATCAAACCAGTCTAAAACCGATTCAAAAATTTAAATACCTAAAGGGTTGTTTAACAGATAGTGCACTGGAAGTTATCAGTTCATTGGAATTTGCCGAGGAAAGCCACGTCATAGCTTGGCAACTACTCTGTGAAAGATACAATAGTCCAAAAACACTCGTTTACAGCCATTTGAGAGCACTGTTTAATATTGATGCCGTTCCTAATACAGCCACAGCCCTTAGATCATTAAATGATAACATTTCTAAACATTTGCGCATTCTTAGATCCGTAAAGGTACCTACCAACGATTGGGATTTGTTAATAGTTTTTTTTCTCAGTTCCAAACTCGATAAAAAATTGCAAAACAAGTGGGAGAAAAAAATTAATTCCCGCGAATTGCCTACGTTACAGGACTTCAAGTCGTTCCTGCGAACTCAAGCTGATCTCAGAGAGGCCGTCTGCCAAGTCGAGCCCGTGAAGCCCGCGGCCCGCGAGTTTCCGCCGCGGAAGGCTAATTTGGTAACCGCGTGCCCTCCGTCCCATACCAACATAACCAACAGTAAGGTAACACCTAAAAATACCTATCGTAACCAGTGTCCGAACTGTAAGGAGGCCCATTTCATAAACCAATGTCCGAAGTTTTTGGCTCTGAATGCAGCGACACGCATTCGTGTAGTTAAACGACTGGGTCTCTGCCTAAATTGTTTAGCATCGAATCATATTCTACCTAACTGCCGCGCGAGTAGCTGCAGAACATGTAAAGGTAAGCACCATACGCTTTTACACATTAGTCATACCATCGACACAAACGAGTCGACACCGCGACAGTCGACGCTCCATAATGCGTCAGAGCCGGTGGCACTGGCGCCTGGAGAACCACAGTCGATCAATTTAATTACCAATCAACGACAGTTGAACTCTGGGGAGGGTACGAGTGCCGTCGACGACGGTACACCTCCGATGGCTCCGATGACACAAAACAGAGGTGTTATTCTGTCCACGGCCCGAGTAAAGGTAATTGACAAAAATAATAAGCCAATTATTTTGCGTGCATTGCTCGACAGTGGATCGCAGTCTAACTTTATAACCGAAAGTGCATGCAATAAATTAAATATACCCACACAGCAACTAGACCTTGTGAAAATGGGTTGTGAAGTTTTATCTGAAGATATTTAATTCGGTTTGTACAAGGTATTCGCAGCTCGGGCTCTAATGCGAGAATGGTGGTTAAATCGAGTTGAACGGAATTTATAAGATATGGTTAATTAGCGCCATCTAGCCTTTATTAGTCGAACCACCTCTAAAGGTATTGATTTAGGGTATAGTTGTGGGTGAGGTGGTTCGTACTATGGAAGACTAGATGGCGCTGTACATTGATGCTATGATGTCATTTTGACATACTCCAGAGCGCCTAAACTCTACTAGGTATACAAATATAACTGTAATTTATGAATGTGACTAGCTAATTTATTAATAGATTTATGTATACTCCTAGCGTTCTGTTTTAGTTACCTACCTAGAAAGATTCTAGATCTTATGAAGAAAACACAAGAGAAGTATTTTTTTTATTAAGTAGGCAGTAGTTAATTAGGTTACATTTCACTTGTTTGTGTAATAAAGTGATTAATTAATTATATAGTCCCTGTCTACCTACACTGATTACTTAGAACTAATAGTCGGTATCTGACAGAGAAATAGGTAAGGGGCAAATATTATTGAAGGCTCGTTTGATAAGGCCTTTTGTTGTTTGGATGACGGCGACCCTCGTTTCGCCATCTTGACCGTCTTGTGTCTTCGCGATGCGTCCCAACTTCCACTGGCAGGGTGGTAAGCGATCGTCCTTCACCAGCACGATTGAGCCGACGGTGAGGTTAGGTCCCTTTGTGCTCCTCCACTTGCACCTCTGCTGTAGGAGACCCAGGTACTCTCGAGACCACCGCTTCCAGAAGTCCTGTTGTATCTGTTGGAGTTGTTGGAAGTGATTTAACTTATTCCTTGATACATCTTGGTATTCGTAGTCCGCCAGAGACGTGTACGATCTACCGATCAGAAAGTGAGCTGGCGTAAGAATGGGAAAATCATCATTATTAGCATTAGGTATGGGACACAATGGGCGCGAGTTTAATATTGCCTCAATTTGAGTAAGAACCGTAGAGAATTCTTCAAATGTTAATAAGGCTTGACTTAATACCCTCTTAAGATGAAGCTTACAGCTGCCAATTGCAGCTTCATGTAGGCCGCCTAGATGCGGGCTGTAGGGGGGTAAGAATTTCCAGGAAATACCTTCGTTTGCAAGGAAGTTGGTAAGTTCGCTAAAATTTTCGTTTAGGTATCTGTATAGTTCTACTAAAT
Source organism: Argyresthia goedartella (assembly GCA_949825045.1). Taxonomy (NCBI): domain Eukaryota; kingdom Metazoa; phylum Arthropoda; class Insecta; order Lepidoptera; family Argyresthiidae; genus Argyresthia; species Argyresthia goedartella. Next base: position 5,036,550 of record OX463817.1, read on the forward strand.
CATTATTTGCTCCACGGAATGTGGTCGAGTTGTCACTTACCATTTGACTTGGTTTACCTCTTCTGCATATGAATCGCCGGAAGGCGGCAATAAAGGCTTGTGATTCTAAACCTGAAACCAACTCAATGTGAACTGCCCTTGTCGATGAGCAAACAAACATAGCTATCCAACATTTGTAAGACTTGAAACCACGCCCCCTTCTATCTCGAATTGAATAGGGCCCAGCATAATCACAAAATGTTGTGTGGAATGGCGGTGAAGGAGTAGTTCTTATTGTAGGTAGTTGACCCATAATGGGTACGTGTATGAGTGGTTTTGCTTTGAAACATGTAACGCATTTGTGTACAATTTTGTTAGCCAGACCTTTTCCATTTAATGGCCAGTACTGCTCTCTCATGCATGCTAGCAGTAGCTGTGGACCACAATGGAAGAGTTTGATATGCATGTTTCTCATTATAGTTTCAGTGAGTATGTGTTTTGGATGCAAAATTATAGGATGTTTTTTAGTTTCGGGAATGTTTGATAGGTTTAACCTTCCTCCAACTTTCAACAGGCCATCTTCAAAAAACGGGTTAAGGCATTTAATATTTGATGACGTTGGTATTGATTTATTCTGACTTAAAAGTTTGTATTCAATAGGTAGTGATGTTATTTGTGCGCGCATAATTAGTTTATGCATCGAATCATTTAATTCTTGAACGGACAGCGGTCCGCTTATTTTATTACAAGGATTTTGTAGGTTATTGATGAATCGCAGAGTATAGGCAAACACTCGCGATAATTTTTTGTCGTTTGAATATTTATGAAACAATTTATCTATGAAATTATTCTCGATGTTTGTTGGGTTAACTAAGGATATAGTTTGTTCTGTGTCCTTTGTTTGTATTTGTGTGTTAGTTTGATTGTGCAGAGGCCACTGCGCCGTTTGACCAGATAGCCAGGCGGGACCCGACCACCACAGATTGCTTTTTCTTAATATATGAGGTTGAATTCCTCTCGATATAATGTCAGCTGGATTTTCAGCCGAACACACCCAATGCCAGTCTTCGATCTTGGTTAATCTCTGAATTTCCGCTACTCTGTTACTGATGAAAGTACCTAGTTTAGGTGGCGGTGTTTTTATCCACGCCAATACCACCTGTGAGTCAGACCATAGGTATATTTTACTGACTCGTTTGGCAAGGTTATTGCCTTGTGATTCCATTACTTGTGATAACAATACCGCTGCGCGTAATTCTAAGCGGGGTATTGTTTCCTCTCTAGCAATTCTAGACTTTGTGCATAACAAATGCACCTGTATATTACCTAAATTATCAATGGAACGTAAATAAATTGCAATTCCGTAACATGTTTTTGAACTATCTGCAAACCCATGCAGTTCTAGTGTTACGTAATTGTTTATGATTGTGCGTCTCGGTATGGATAGATTGTTTAAAGAAAATAGACTCCTATAGTAAGATATCCATTCTCTTGTTAAAGCGGGCGATAGGGTTTCGTCCCATGAAGTTTTATCCTGCCATAGTTTTTTAATAAAACATTTAGCTGTCACTAAAACGGGACTAATTAAGCCCGTAGGATCATAGATAGCTGAAATTATAGACAGGACCTTTCTTTTCGTAAGTCGATCTGGCATTGGTTGTTCTTTGAATGAGAATTGTAAACAATCTGTGTGGCTGCACCATGTGATACCTAATAGTTTGTGTGTGTTATTTCCGCTCTCGGTCGGATTTGTTGAGTCGGTGTTACATACCTTTTTTAATATGGTTTTTGAGTTCGACTTCCATTTTCGTAGATTGAAGCAGGCTGTACGCAGGATGGCCGCTACTTGCGTTGCTGTCTCGATTAGCGCTGCTTCGTCGTCGCCTCCATAGATCCAGTCATCGTAGTAGAATGAACCTTTTATTGCTTCGGCTGCTGTAGGGTATTTACCTTCGAATTCGGTTGCTAGCTGCAGTAGGCATCTCGTGGCTATGTAGGGGGCCGCCTTCAAGCCAAAACTGAGAGTAGTTAATGTGTAGGTACGTAGAGGATCGGTTGAGTTTTCCCTCCATAGTATATTTTGTAGGTTTTGTTGTGATTGATCAATATTGACCTGGCAAAACATTTTCTGTATATCTGCATTTACTACAAATTTGTAAGTTCTAAATCTTACTAGTATATTGATTAGGCTATCTTGAAATATCGTACCCTTATATTGAATATCGTTAAGCGATTTTCCAGTGTCTGTTGGACATGATGCGTCAAAGACAACCCTCACTGGGGTTGATAATTTTTCGATATTAATTACCGCGTGATGCGGTAAGTAGACTTGGGGTCCTACATTGGAGTATTCCATCTCTTTCATGCGGCCCGCTTGTTGGAAATCTCTCATGAATTGGACGTATTGTTTTTTATATTCTGAATTTTTACTAAATTTGTTTTCTAATGACAGAAATCTCTTATAGGCAATGTGTCTTGATCTACCTAAACTTGAAGCAGGTTCTTTTAGAGGTATTTTTACGACAAACTTTCCCTCAGAATCTCGATTATGCGTCATAAAGACACTTTCGCACTCCGTGATATCATCATTGGAAAGTGTGGAATTTTCCTCAGTTTCGAAAATGCTTCTCATTTGTTGTTGAATGAAATGACATCTAGTTTGCTGGCGTACTGGCCCCGTCGTCGAGCCAGTCACGATCCAGCCCAATTTGGTTTTTTGCAAAGTCGGTAAGTTAGTTCCTAATTCGTGTCGGTTTACGCACAATAGGTCATAGAATTTTTCGGCGCCCAGTATCATGTCGATTTCGCCGGCTGAATTGAATCCATCATCAGCCAGTCGGAATCGTTTAGGTATGATAAGATTTCCTATATCATAGTTAGGTAGGTTGCAGATTGTAGGTACAATATAGCAAGATAGATCCACAGAAAATGGTTCGGTTCTAGAGTGAATAATAACGTTACAATAGTGTTTAACGTTTATTATTGTGTTGCTGATACCCATGACATCGGTATCTGTGTTTTGTACAGGTAGGTTTAGTTTTTTGTGTGCCCTTTCTGTTATGTAGCACGATTGCGAGCCGGAATCCAATAGGATTCTCATGCTTTGTTGTTTGTTTTCGTGATCGGTTATGTTTACTACAGCTGTAGATAAGAAAACATGCTTGTTTTGCATCGGCTGTGAACAAGCATTGTCATTTGACGTGTTGATTTGCTTAATATGCAAGTTTATAGATTGATTTTCGGATGTAGATTGTTGTTGTGGGGTGTATAGCGTCATAGGACGAGATACGCTCGGTTGTGTAGGTAATCGCTCGGGATTATAGGTAGGACGAGATGTGTTCGGTTGTGTAGGTAATCGCTCGGGATTATAAATAGATTGCTCGTTCGCTGGAGTAGGTATAGTAGGTATGTGTAACAAAGTATGATGTTTACCTGAACACTTGGTACACTTGCTGGCTCGGCAGTTCGGCACCGCGTGATTCGATCTCAGGCAGTTAGTGCAGAGTCGTAACCTCTTCGCAGCTCGGCTGCGAGCTATAGGGCTAAGGGCTAGGAACTGTGTACACTGATTTAGGTAGTGGGTGCCCTTGCAAAAAGGGCAGTGATTATGCTGGGTAGTAGGTGGTTTTGTTACCTTGTTAGCTTCCGGATTGTTGCGGGACGTGGTTATCATCGCCTTTTCAGTTGTATTACTCGAATTCCGGTTTGTATTTTCAACAGCTTGGTTGCTGTTCATCGACTCCAAAAGGTCAGCTCGGGACCTCAAAAAAGTCTTGAAATCCTGTAATGTAGGAAGTTCACGTGAGTTGGATTTTTCTTCCCATTTTAGTTGTAGTGACTTTTCTAGCTTGCTAGATAAAAAGAAAATTATCAATATATCCCAGTTTTCGGTTGCTATATTTAAGCTTCTTAGGGTTCTAAGGTGTTTCGATATGTTATCACCCATGCCCCTTAGTGCCATTGGATTCGATTGTACGCTATCGATGCCGAAAAGCGCTCGCAAATGATTGTAGACCAATACTTTTGGGTTATTATAGCGTTCGCAAAGTAATTGCCATGCTATGCTGTACCCTTCCTCCGAATATTCCAGCGCTCCTATAACTTCCAAAGCACTGCCCTTTAGACAACTTCTCAAATATTTATATTTTTGTATGGGCTTCAGGTTACCCTGATTTATAAGTGCGTCGAAAGTATCTCGGAATTCGATCCACTGTGTAATGTCTCCATTAAATGAGGGTAGGCTAATATCTGGGTACCTAATGGAATCGCTAGCATCTGAGCTATGTTTGCAATGATGTGTAGGTTCTTGTAAGTCGGTCTGGTCTGTCGCTTTTTGATTTAAAGTGCCTTTGGCTTTAGCTATGTATTGATAATACTGAGATTCGAAGGAGTCTCTTTCGAGTAACTGCTTGTCAATATCTGAGCAGAGGGTTTCGATATTACTTTGTATTTTATCAAACTGTAAAAACTCGAGTTGCATTTTGTCTGTGCGCAGCCCAAGCTCGATTATTTGTTCGGCAGTCATCGTTTCGGGTTTTATGGATGCTATAAATTTGACAAATAGGGTCATTTTCCCCTTTATAATCCCTCGCTTTCTTATTAGTTCTGATATGCTCTCAGGTTTAGATTTCTCTACGGTTGCCACGTCGTTATTGGGCATTTTAGCTAATGGGAATATTTAGATAGATAGATATAGATAGATATTGTTTGATAGGTAGATTAACGACGAATTTCCTCAGAGTCTCGTTTGTGCGTCATACAGACACTATCGCGTTCCTTGATATCATCATATGGAAATGTCGAAATTTACCAATAATTTACCTACTAATAACGGTGTATAGATAAAATAAATGGGGGGGAAATTTTGTGCCAACTCACGTGATCGGTAGATACTTATGTTTTTATGTCTCTCGTCTCTGGCGCGCCTTTCGTCCAACAGCAGGGGCGGCTCCTCGGCTTCCGACGGGTCTCGAGTCCAGTCTCGGCTGGACGCTCCACCGGGCTTCGGATATGCTGCTCCTTGTACGTCCGTTGGGTTTCGGCTGCTCGGTGATTTGATTCTCGGCTGATGGTCTTCAGATGTTGGGGGGCACACGTGGGACGCACGTGGTGATGTCTTAGTGTGTTTTCCTGGGGTTTCGCCTTGCAGGATCACTTTCTTCGACGCCTCGTGGTCGCTTTTACTTGTTCTAATGCAGGAACGAATTTCAGACGGCTGTTGAAACGAATACGCGGCAATAACGCGGCAATACGCAAGATGGCTGCGACCATGTGCTCGCGCCTTTGTCCTTGTCGCGGGCGGCGCGGCGGCGTATTTGCAGGTTTCTTCCGTCCAATTTCTTCACTGCGTTATTTCGAACGTCGGGGTCACCATGAAAATGGGTGCCCCAAATAATAGGTGTTTAGTTTTATCTGAAGATATTTAATTCGGTTTGTACAAGGTATTCGCAGCTCGGGCTCTAATGCGAGAATGGTGGTTAAATCGAGTTGAACGGAATTTATAAGATATGGTTAATTAGCGCCATCTAGCCTTTATTAGTCGAACCACCTCTAAAGGTATTGATTTAGGGTATAGTTGTGGGTGAGGTGGTTCGTACTATGGAAGACTAGATGGCGCTGTACATTGATGCTATGATGTCATTTTGACACCTTGAGATTATAGGATTTAACCAAAATTTAACGAAAATAAATCAGGCATGTAATTTAACCATTCACTCAACCGACGACTCATTTTCAACGAATTTATCCTGTCTAATTGTATCTCAAATATGCAAGATACCTAACCACGCGATTACCGCTCGTCAGCTCAATATACCTACACGATTCCGTTTAGCAGATGAATTGTTTCACCAAGGTGGGGATATCGACCTACTTATAGGAGCTGAGCATTTTTACCAACTACTCTGCATCGGACAACATTCCTTGGGGAACGATCTACCAATCCTTCAGAGAACGCGACTAGGATACGTAGTATCCGGCCCGTACTCGTGGAACTCAGTCAATATGCCACAACAGGTAATATGTAACTTTGTTCAAATTGCTCAAACTCAGGCGCTTCAGACCTTTTGGAATGACGGCTGTCATACCACGCCGGCGGCGGTACCAGATCATGAGTACATACAATGCGAAAGGGTATTCAATGAGCACTCCAGAACGTCCAGTGGTAACTTTGTGGTAACTATTCCTTTCAAGGAGCCGCCAACCGGTTTGGGCCAGTCGCGATCTGTAGTTTACAAAAGATTTAAAACATTAGAGTCAAAGTTTTCTAGAAACCCCGACTATAAGGAAAAATATGTTCAATTTATGAAGGAATTCAAAAATGCTGGACATATGGTTCAGATAAAAAATACTGAACACTGCAATTTCTTGCCTCATCATGCTGTTTTAACCCCCCACAAGGTCACGACGCCGTTAAGGGTCGTAATGGATTGCTCATTCCAAACTGACAATGGGAAATCGCTCAATGGAATTCAATACAAGGGCACAATAAACCAAGACGACTTAGTAAACATATTGCTAAGATTCAGAAAAAATAAATACGTAGTTAGTGCAGACATCGAACGTATGTACCGAATGATTTACGTCAACCCTAACCAAACACATTTGCAATGTATTCTGTGGCGCGACAATCCCACAGAACCTTTACGTACCTACTCACTCACAACCCTAAGCTTCGGGTTAAAAAGTGCACCTCATATAGCTACACGGTGCCTGCAGCAGCTCGCGCAGGAGTGTCAGGAGTCGAATCCGGAAGCAGCGGCAGCGATACGTGACAGTTTTTACATGGACGACTTCATTTTTGGAAGCAACGACGAACGACAGGTACAAGAAACAGCTGTTCGTATCCAGCAGATCCTTCAAGGAGCGAATTTTCACCTGCGAAAATGGAAATCTAATTCCGCCAACATATTGAAAACTGTGAGTAAAACCGAACCCACACACACTACCACAGCACCCACCTCACTCGCACACGATACGCATAAGGTATTAGGGCTCGCGTGGTGTAGTAAAGGTGACAATTTAATGTACCAATTAAAAATCGAACCGGTATCAAGTCCATTAACCAAACGAAAAATATTATCCCTAGCCTCAGCTATATTTGATCCCCTAGGGCTCTTAAACCCTACCTTAGTAATTGCTAAATTCATTATAAAAAAATTATGGGATAATAAATATCAGTGGGACCAAAGTTTACCAACAGATGTTACAAACGAATGGGAAAACTTCTATAAAAAGTTGTTTACACTCAATTCATTACGTATACCTAGACACGCGCTTATCAGTGAGTACATTGCGTTAGAACTGCACGGGTTCTCGGATAGCTCATTAAAGGCATTCGGGTGCGCTATTTATTTACGCACTAAAAATACTCACGGACAAATTTTAACGCAATTATTATGCTCTAAAACAAGGGTGGCGCGTAAAGAAACTATACCGAAACTTGAACTTAGAGCAATGTTGCTACTTGCACAGCTGTTTAAAAAGGTAAATAATGCTTTAAAGTGTAACTTTACGAAAATAAACCTATGGTGTGATTCAAATGTAGCTTTGGCTTGGGCAAAATCACAACAACCAAATAATCTTGATTGTTTTGTAAAAAATCGAGTAATCGAAATACAAAGTTTAACTAATACCAATGATTGGCACTGGGTTTCGTCGAATGACAATCCTGCTGATCTCTTGACGAGGGGCTTACAGGCAGATAAGTTGCTCGATTGCGCCCTCTGGTGGGAAGGACCTTCGTGGTTAGGTAAACATAGTGACGAGTGGCCTTCCAATCGTACCTTCACCCCAGTGACACCATTGACGGGTAGTTCTGTACTGACCGAATCTCATTGTAATATTTGTAATATCACTGCGACTGTTCAATCAAACCCATTCATGGATAATCTATTTCAAAGATGGTCAGACGTAAACAAACTTGTCAATTGTGTTGCGTTTATTTTGAGATTTGCGAACAATTTTTTAAATCGAAACAAAAAACTTACCGGACCGCTCTCAGTAACTGAACTGGAGTCTGCATTAAATAAATTAATCGAAATTTCACAAGTTCAAATGTTTCCAACCGAATATAACTTACTCCAAAATAATAAACCATTATTAAAATCATCAAACCTATTGTCTTTAAACCCTTTTATGGAAAACAAACTAATGAGGGTAGGTGGCCGATTAGGTTTATCAGCTTACGACCATAACAAAAAACACCCGATTATCCTATCACATAAACATATATTAACCAAACTCATTATGAGTGACCTTCACGTGAGACTGCTGCACGCCGGGCCCCAGCTGTTGCTGTCGTCGGTCCGGGAACGATTTTGGCCGATAAACGGTAAGAGTATAGCAAATAAAATAGTCGAAAAATGCGTGACCTGCTTCAGAGCCAAACCAAGGTCACAGACTCCGATTATGGGTAACTTGCCACCGACACGTGTTACCCCCGCTCTCCCCTTTCTGTTTACAATGTTGGACTATGGTGGCCCTTACACGGTCAGGGACAAGAGGGGACGCGGATACAAAACCTATAAATGCTATATAGCTATTTTTACTTGTATGACAACGAAGGCAGTTCACATAGAATTGATTTCAGGGTTACAAACGGCGGCATTTATGTCAGCATTTCGACGGTTTATTGCCCGACGAGGTATACCAAAGGAAGTTCTAACAGACAATGCTACGACCTTCCATGGCGCCTGTAACGAGTTGACAGAGCTTTACGATTTTTTAAATATCCATTCCAATGACTTGATAACTCATTGTGCGAAGGAAAGAATTCAATGGAAATTCCTTCCGCCCTATGCTCCCCATATGGGAGGACTCCATGAGTCAGCTATTAGACGATGTAAGTTTCATTTAAAGCGAGTACTAGGCAAAGCACTATTAACCTATGAAGAATTTTTTTCAATTACTGTTCAGGTTGAAGGAATTTTGAACTCTAAACCGTTATGCCCAATTCCAAATTCGAATACAGATGAAATTACATGTCTTACGCCAGCCCACTTCTTGATAGGTAGGACTCCTAATTCTATGCCAGACTACGACTACAAAGATGTACCTATAAACCGACTCACCTTGTACCAACAATTACAGCAGCTCCAACAGAACTTCTGGACTTCCTGGTCAAGGGACTACATAGGACTATTACAGGAACGAACAAAATGGAGAAGTTCCAAAGGTCCAGGTCTTCGCGCGGGGACCGTGGTGCTGGTGCGGGAGGAGCGTCTGCCGCCCTGCCTCTGGAGGATGGGGCGCATCATCAGCTGCTGCCATGGTCGAGACGGCGTCGCGCGGGTGGCCGAGATCCAGACAGCAAGAGGCATAATCAAGCGGTCCTTTAATAATATCTGTCCGCTACCGATCGACGCGATAGACGTATAAATAAGTAGAATATTACATACCTAACTATTTAAGTTTAGCATATACCTATCTAATGTTACTTAGTTTCCTAATTGTAATTAAAACATTTTTGCATGGCGTTTTACTTACCTAAACTTTAAGTTAAATGACAAAATGTTTGGTACTTGATCACTATCAATCTACCTAGTTTATTCGTAAAAACCTACCTCTTTAACTCATTATATGTTGTAAACAAATATAAGTACCAAACAGTTTGTAATTATGCTTCTTCCAACATAAAAATGATTGTAACAACGGTCATAGTTACCTACATTAAGTTATTGACAGTCATGTGTTGAAAGAAGTTTAATAAAAATCTGCTTTGCCGGTCAGAGATAACGCATACGCAGGTAGCAACTGCAGTTGTGTCCTTTCTGAACGGTATGACAGATTACAGCTCCTCGCCGGGGGACGCCTGGGAGCATGTCAAATCGTGAAACCGATTGACAACGCCATCTATGCATTTAAGCGTGTACTGTTTCGTGGCATAGATGGCTGTAGCTTCCCCCGGTCGATGACGATAGGAGATAGTTCCTAGAATAGCCGCCAATAAGTGGCGTTGTAGTCTTTACTGTTTATATATAAGCTGTAAGTCAATTAGAAAAGGCCTCTTTTTCCAAATATACACTATCGAAGCAGCACGTACTTGAAGCTTTCATTTTCTCCGCCCGTCCCGGTTCCTGCTCAACCTTCAGCCACGAGTTAACACTACTATTCTGAGTCACATCTCAGTACAACTGGTCATTTAGGGAAAACTGTAATATCTGTCTGTCTACTACCAGCAATAGACTTATAGCTTACAATACTACCAATCTATGTGGATACAGGAACAACACCAAGTTAGCTAATAACCGCCTATACCTACAGATTGATAGTCCCAAATCGTGGGTTCCTGGAGCCCTTGACGGCTGCAAATCTCAGGAAACCACGCTCTTGCTACCAAAATGTTCAGGCTTCTCGGCACCCAATGACCTCGCAGGGGCCCATCAGCTACGAGGTAGCGTAGCGATCAGATGCCAAGAAGCTGTGAACGTCGACGATTCACCGAGCTATTACTTATGGAGTCGATCTAACCTGGTCTGTGCTTCGGTCCCGTCAACCTCCTGTCTCTCTGCAAGGCCCGGGTGCACCCTAGGCTCTTCTTGGTAGACAGGTTCTTCAGCCAACCAGGTATGACTGGCAGGCCAGCTTCGACGAGCACAGTGTTCCAACACAGGTTATGTTACGTGGGAAAACCAATCGGCCACGTAAATGCGAACTTTATCTGGTTCGGGGAACCACAACACACTCAGCTATATAGACAATCCTGAGGGGAACCCGAATACATTGCAGATGGCTTGCGATTTAATTTCAATACCCTAATCAATACGCGTTACATTGCGAGGGCTTTCGTCTGTCAGTTGTCAAAAACTGCTAGGTTGGCAGCAACGTCAAATTCAAAATGGCCGTTCCGAAACCATCGATCGAATATCGATTTGGAATCGAACAAGTATTTTACGTGAAAAACATTTATTTTGAGAAGTAACTTGCGCGGTTTTCACTTTTTTTTTTCAATTACCACAGCCTATGAACGATTACTTATGCATGACGAGAACCAGTTGAGCAGATCGCCTCTTATACCTATATTTCGTAGTTTGATTAGAAGGAGTTTATAATTAATTATGTCAAATGCATTACTGTAATCGGTATATATAAACTCAATATCTCCCTTTGTCCATAGCAGCAGTAAGGTTATCGTTTAACAATACCAAGTTGTACACGTACAAGCGCCCCCTGAAAAAACCATGCTGAAAATCACTAGCCGTTTTTTTAAGTGTACCGTACAATTTGATTGTAAACAATTTTCTCAAATACTTTTGAAATTAAACAAAGTTTGGAAATGGGTCTGTAATTCAAAATGACTGATTTGTGTCTTTCTTTTAACTGGGGTGATAAAAGCTGATTTCCAGATATTAGGGACGGTACAGACGGATGTTTTTTTTTTTTAAGAATGGTAATTGGAAATGTAAAGTGATATGGTTTAAGCACAGTTAATATGAAAGCGCGCGGGAATATGATCAGACCCTGCGGATTTAGAAGGGTCCAACTTAAGTAGTAGGTAATTCGCGCACCACATTTATGCCAATCTCAACAGAATAAATGTCAGAAACGGCATCAGGCAAATTTACAGAAGAGGGTAGCATTGTTGATTGACTGTTTGCGGAAGGTGAGTCAGGATGTAAGAATGTGGATTAGAAGTAATTTGAAAAGGCGTTACAAATACTTTCACCTGAGTTAACGACAACAGATCCATAATTCATTACACTAGGTATGCCATTTGAGTTGCGGGTTTATTTAATAAGAGTCCAAAATGATTTAGGGTTCTATTTAATGGAATCTTCTCCGAAGAAACATATTTTTGGTAACAGAGTGATTCTATTTTTTTAATTCTCTTACGCAGTATGTTGTATAGTATGACTCTAAATCACATATTTTTTTATAAATTTTATATTTTTGTTCGAATTTTCGTTTCTCTTTGATGGCTTCAATAAATGACTGTAAATACCATTTGGGAAATAAACTGTGAGGTAACGTTTTTGATGGAATATGCTTATCGCGGAGATTATTAAAAGTGTTTAAAAATAATGACGTAGAATCATCTAGAGACATTCCTGAAAATGTTGTGGTGGTTGACGATATCTGAAGTGATTAAATGAACGAGTAGACGGGTTGCTTTGGCGAGTGCTCGAGCCGAACTGTATATATGATTCTAGGTGGATCACGTCCTGACGCTTGCGGACCATGTGCCGACTAGTATTGAAAAATGCCTAGTGCCGGGACCTGTTCTAGTATATACGCCTCATCTCTAGTTAGAGTTATAGAGGCAAGTGAAATGTTCGGGGCGACTTGCGCTGTCCCTATAACGGGATTTGTTGATTGATCATTTCAAATCTTCCGCCGCCCTGTAGCGGTTCTTACCGGCTACTTGCTACTCGACTTGATAGCCATGTTAAATTTAGGGGTCCGCGCGCGCAGCCCTTCTTGACACGTCATCTCATTGCATACTTTTTACTCGCCGTGCTGGCCACATAAAAAAGGGATAGTATGCGCTTGCAGCTTGAGACGAATTGGAGCCAATCCTTGACTGTATTGAGAGCTGGATCTGCCCCTGAGTGCGAGTCGGACTCACACACGAAGGGTTCCGTACCATCGAAGAAGAAAAATAAAAATAAAACATGTCACTTGTAAGGGGAACCCTTTCAATTAAAAAAAAACCATGTTGTTCATTATTTTTTGCTGTAGCAGCAACCGAAATAGATTCTGTGAAAATTTCAACTCTCTACCTGTACGGTTCATGAGATACAGCCGTCTGACGGTCAGCGGAGTCTTAGTAGTAGAACTCTGTTCCGTTTTTTTAAAGTAAACTCTGTTATCCTGAGTGCAGCGATCAATTTAAGCACCATTAGTCCAGGTCCAGAGGGACAGGAAATTCATATCATCGGAACAAATAGCGTTTGGAAATCGATGTGCAATCTTTAATTGATCGACTACCGGGCAATGGACTGATTACGATGATGCTCAAATTTTTCAAAGTCAGAGTCCTTTATTACTGCAGATTTTTACATATACTTAGCAAACGTCATTTTTTGCCTCTTCTTCTACATTGGACCACTGTGGGAGAAGAAGGGCGTAGAAACTTCCACAGATTGATTTTTAGATCTCTTTTAAAAATTAGTTGTTCTTAACTAATACAGATATTACAATATTAATTATTATGATAAGCAGGAACAAATAATTCCAAATTATTAACAGCAAGGTCTGTGTTGAGCCAGATTAACCCCATTCAGTCCCGTGTGGGAGAAGAAGGGCGTAGAAACTCACACAGATTTATTTTTAGATCTCTTTTAAAAATTAGTTGTTCTTAAATAATACAGATATTACAATATTAATTATTATGATTAATAGGCAGGAACAAATAATTCCAAATTATTAACAGCAAGGTCTGTGTTGAGCCAGATCAACCCCATACAGTCCCGTCATTCAAGTAATCTTGAACATTGTAATATCCCTTTTTCGACAAAGTCGCTTTAACATGCTTTTTAAATTGCTCAAATCTCAATTTCAAAATATCCAGAGGTATCTTATTGTAGTAAATAATGCACCGACCCATGAAAGGCTGCTCATACAATACCTTGACAAGAAACAGTAGTAACAACGCAGAGAGAGTGCACCATCCACTGAATATCTGCTGCAGCAGCCTCCAGGGTCGGTAGCGGAGTCCCCACACCAGGGGAATGTCGAACTCCATAAGACTCAGGACGGGGTACGCGCTTACTGTCAACACACAAGTGACGGTTGCTTTTATCACCATAGTTATTGAAGGCAGTTCACAGCCGAAGGAAATACTTGGAAGCTGTGGCCTCCTTCATGTCCTGCCTGGGTAGTCCTAACGAACAACAAATGAATAGTTCCAGATTCTCGAAACAAAGTGAAATATATAGTTCAAAATCGGTCAAATATGGGTCGGCCTCGCACACGAAGGGTTCCGTACCATCGAACGAGAAAACTTAATCTGTAAAAATAATAAAAAAAATATTATGTCTGAACGCGGATTCGAACCCAGAACCCTGAGATTGCGGAACAGATATCAAATCAATTGTGCTACCACAACCATCGTATTTTAATCATGTTGTGGTTTGTTATATCGCGGTCTTATATGGGGTCTTCCTTAATTTAATAAAACATTGCGTAAGTAGTTCATTATGTGTTGCTCTAGCGGCAACAGAAATACACATACTGAGAAAAAATCAACTCTCTATCTATTACGGTTCATGAGATACACCCCGCTGACGGACGGACGGACAGACAGACTACCTATCTCGGTTCGAGCTTCGACATAGTAATTACAGTTCATGTTTAGTTTCAGCGAATATCATTGAAATCTTATTTTCCAAATAAATCCGAAAAACCAAACATAAAATGTATGGACTGCGATTAGGGTTAGTTTTGGGCCATCGAACCGCGCAGACGCGTCCCTCGTTGCTCCGAGGAACAAAAGATATTTTTGCTCAAAGGACCCATCTGCTGTGAATTTTTCGAAGTGAAATGTCTAGAATTTAGGTTTACAAAAAATTAAGCTTCTTGTGTTTTAATTGTGCAAAGTTCAATCAAAGTAACGTTATGCGAATCACATACTTATTTATATATACAATATAGTTTGACAAGTGTTTGGTGTGTGAATTACACGTATGGTTTTCCGGTGGTATGCTTGCTTTGACTGGTGTTGCACATAATAGAGATGAGATTAGTGGTTGCATTTATATTGGTTAATGGTTAATTTATAAAATAAATATATCGATAATTTTGTTGGTTGAAAATATTAATTAATATTTTTATTCAAGTACTAGACAATCAACCATTCACTTCACTGACTGAAATATCACTTCCTTTTGTAAGAATAAAAATATCAATAACAGTAACTGTGTTACCTAAACTGTGTTTTATCGTAAGAGAAATAGAGCATACAATCAATAAGCGACAGAAATATCACTTCCGTTGGTTTAGAATAAAATATCTACTGTAATGAGTAAATGTGTGCTATCGTAAGAGACATAGAGCATAAAATTGATTAAATTGCCGTACCTAAGGAAATGAATCCTGCGACGTTGCCGCTCCTAATTCGACCAGGGCGAGAGAAAGCGCGACGTTGTCAATTCTCCAATTTTGTGATATATTTTTATTCGTTAATGTTAATTTTGTTTATTGAACATCATGGTTGATTTTAAATATTGGTTAAATTTATTGGTTAATGGTTATATTCATCACCTACACATAAGGCATTTTCATATTTTCTTTAAATAGATGTCGCGATATTTAAGTAATATCTCAAAGTCCGACGAAACAATTTACGGTTGGCTGAGTCGTTACTAGATTCCAAATTTGCGGCCCAGATGTCGCGGAACAAAAAATTAGAGGCTAAAGAGAGTGTAGGTAGAATTTGAGTAACGCAAACAATTATTTTACTTGCGAAGTCCGAAGTCAGACGGGAAAAGTTCAGTATACGTAATATCGTATTAAATGCACAGTGGGACGGATTTCGAAATTGCGGACTCACGTGTTTTTGTTAAATATCATTATTTTATATATGGCAATCGATAGTCCCAATTAAGTTTTAAAAGTGCTCAAGCTGGTTTTTTGTAGGCTGAATATACGGGTGTTTGTGTATAACACCACATATAATCAACTGGAACTTGTTTAGAAAGTTTTTCGTTGATATTAACCCAAAATGTTCAACTCTGGATGCTAGCAGGTACATCATACCACGGGTATAGATTTACAAACAAGGCTGCTGTGTCTCGGCAAAACTGAGAAAATTTAGCAACATGTTCTCCACATGCTATTGTTTTCAGTATAACATAAAACACTTTGATTAAATCTTCACTAATGCCTGTAATGCAGTTATTTTACTATCTCCGAAAAACTTTATTGTAGTGTTGACATCATGATTTTGCCTCTTACGAGTCATTATATCTTTATTTTCTTTTGTTGCATTCCATTGGAGTCTAACCTGTAAGCTGACATTTTTGTTATTGACATTTGACATCGTAATCGTGACTTCTTATTAAAAATTATAGGGTCAGTATTATTAATACATACTTGTGTGAAGTAAACATTCCATACATCTGATCCAGGCATGTAAATATGAAAGTCGGTACTTATACATTTCTTTATCTACTGGTCTTCAGTAAATCGCGTTTAGATTGTCCATTTCTGAGGGCTTTGCTTTACAGATATCCCAAGAAGCAGGTGACGTGTTAGAAATATATGTTTTTTTTTGCCATCTATCATTGTCAAGAGCAATTCGTGATTTATAGATACGTCTCCTACTTTTGTGGGCTGCAGGACTTAAATTTGGTCTTCAACTTTATTTTCTTTCATGAATTTGACCATAATAAGTTGACAGTAAAATGTAGTTGACGATAAATCGCATTCCCACATAATAACATCATCCGAAAGAATCCTTCATGGAACCAAACTAAACATATACTTATGTCATCCAAATCAGCCTTTTGCTTGAAATTGCTTTTTCCTGAAGCCTCATCATAGTTACAAGTTTTACGTTAGCCTTTGTATTCAGTTTTAAATTATTTTCATTTATTTATGATCATTTCTTTTGAGGGATAACAATCCAGTATTTCTTGTCCAACTTGGAAATATGAAGGAAATATACCAAAATGTAATTCATTGGCTGACTCTCTCAGACTTATGTATTGCCACTTTAAAAGTTTGAGTGACACTAACAGACCCAGTGCCTTTTCAGCTTAATATACATTTTCTTAACCTTATGGATATCTTCAGGATGTTTAATAAGATGGTCCAAAATTCTGTTTACGTCTTCATTACTATTGTCCTTTAATGTTTTTACAGTTGACCAGAAATCTTCTGGAGACAAGGAATTACTTAAAGTCGAATACGACTTCTTTTTAGACTTGAGCCCAGTTCTTCAAATAGTTTCCTCGGAGTAAAGGAAGTGGAAGCTTCATGTTCATTAGGAGGTAGATTTCCGATATTGTCAGATGGCTCACCGTCTGTAACATCAACTTGTTCCCCTTCAGTAGCGAAGAAGGTAGGCCATATATTTCATGAAAATGATTGAAAGAATCATTAGCAGCAGTCCATCTATGTTTCATATTAGAACTCTACTTCCGGCTAAATTCTGAGAAAATCACAGTTTTTTCTTCATTCGAGCCAAGTTCCTGTTTTATATGTTCACAAAATTTTACACTTTCCGAAAATGTTTTAAGCTTTTCTTTTAAAAGCATAAATAAGTCGATATTATTCACAATATGTTTTGTATCGATCGCGAATATTTTTATTTCAGAACTGCAAAGAACGATAGTTAGCACTGTTAGTGAACACTTGAAATTATTTATAAAGGCCATTACTGGATCCTCCTTCTAGTAAATACCACAAAATATGTTATGGCTTGCAGGTTGGTTAAAAATGTATAAAATCAGACTGAATACATAATACTCTGTGATCAATTGAGGATACGTACATCTGAACGCGTTATCTTTTACACTTTTACAATATAAAAGAAATCACTGATAATATAACATTGTTTAAAAGTAATGGCTAATCGGCAGTACGAGTTTGATAAAAATAATCATATTTTTTTTATATAATTTGTTATAATGGTCCATATTACTATATGGTACTGAATCCTGGACAATCCGAATGCTGGACTTCCTTTGACTTCCTTCTTAGCACGTGTATGGAACGTGTATATAAATAAGAAGGTGCAAGAACAAGGGGAAACCACCTGCACGATGGTGTAGTAACACGCAGGAATACCTGCAGCTTGGTCTACATGAAGTAATAACGCAGCCCAGGACAGAACAAAATGGAGATCCTTGGTCGAGCCCCGTACCAACAACCATGACAGTCAGAATCAGATGTAATGAATATTATTAATAAATTATGTGTATGTAACTATGTTTCTTCACTCGTCTGTGGGTAGATCAAAAAATAGCCCAAGATTTTGAACCTTATCGCTTGGTAATAAAGTTCAAAACCTATGGAAAATAATAAATCATCTGTTGATGGCCCCACTGCTGAGTAGATATGTCAATCCTCAGCCATGATGAAATGACTAGAATGAAGAAGTAATAATACGTTTGCTTCATTTATTGATAATTATAGAGTAAATTCAACTTTTTCAGTGTAGTGGGTTATATCGCCAAAAGTACCTAAGTTCAGCTTCATTTATCTGGAGACCCGGGAAGTCCGGGGGCATGTTAGACAACGTGTCTTTGAATAAACGCATAACCTTATATACCCTACCTTTTTTTTATAATAAAAAATATTGAGAAAATATTTAAGACTTAAGTTGTTGTGTAATTTCTGACAATTTCACAACTCTGTGGTGCATGCGAGCCACGGCCCGGGAGTTCAATCAAATTATCCGCCAAACTGTTTAAGGTAGGTTAGTTTTTTAAGTTAGTTATATACCATAGCAACATCATGGTAAGTATTAATAGATTTATTGATTTATTTCTAAATAGGTAGAAATAAATCAATGGAAAGATGAAGTTAAACTAAAATTTAGGTTAGGTACCTAACTAACTACAAAACATCGCAAAAATCTAGGCACTTCGAATTCCCCGCCCCCACCCCACTAACCGTACACATCGTGCCAAGTTTCTTTGGCTCTGGGCGAGCGGTACCTACCTACATTTCCAGCCAGCAAAAAGTGTTCTGAGAACATATGTTTGCCTTAATTAGGACTATCGATTACCATAAATAAAATAATGATAGTAACAAAAAACGTAAGTCCGCAATTTCAAAATCCGTCCCACTGTGCACCCGCACGCGTCAGCAGGAGAGATAGCGATATGTCGAAAGAACATCGGCGTTTGCACTTGATCGGCTGTCCGCCGGCGTCTTAAGGTATGGGACGGACATTCGCAGTCTTCCATTGGGCTGGAAAAGTTGAAGAGGCTATAGACCTATTTACCATAGCAGTTATGACTTTAAGAGTACGTCGCAGGGTTAATAAAATCATATCTTCGGTGATCCCATTTGCATTCGAACTTATGGCAAGGATAGTTTTGGCTATACGTTCTCATCCACCTGGTCTAATGAGAACTCAGCCTGGCTATGTCTATTAAATTCAAAATAGATAGTTAGACGTGATACGGAGACCGTACTAGCAACAAGAACATTTAAAAAGTTAGCATTAATTTGATCTGGATCATTGAAATGTACAGGTAGATCACAATTAATTTTAAAGATTGGTAGAATTGTACTCATATGGTTCTTCCACAATTTTTTGAATTATTAGCGAGCTTGTTAATGTGCTGTTCAAAATAAGCCTTCTTCTCTCCATATAAAGCCACATTAACAAAATATTTCAGAGACTTGTACTGCTTCCTATATTGCTCCGTTTTTGATATGCGTAAACAGGCTTGCGCTTGATCACGCAACCGCATCATCAGAACTACGTTACTAATAAGCCACGGTGTAGGTTTGCCCCATAATCACAAACCTGGTTAATGGAGCATGTTTATCATATAGTTCTAAGAGGTGCCTCCCAAAACATTCAACCATTTCATTAACAGATGCGCAAGACAAAATAGCCTTCTCCCAGTCAATCAAATTGACATTAGAATTGAAGTGTTCTAAATTTTTTTTTCTAATAGACCCGTTCACACTATAACGTGTATGTTTTTTTTCTTTTTTTTCTTATGTCATAACTTAACCATTACTTGGCCCTGTTGAGGAATGTTTAGTAAAGAGACGTTCGATACAGGCGCATTTGTGCACACCAAGTATTGAAGATGTGAAATGTGTCGGGTCTGAGACAATATTTTTAATATTCATGCTTCTGAGGAAATCTTTTAATCGTAGTGTTGCACTATCAGTGGTATCCAAAATATATATATTAAAATATAAAGCAGCACCCTATCATAATTAGAAAAGGCCGTGGTAGAATCTGTGTGACCTTAACCCATTCAGGACGATAAGCAGTTCCAATTATAATCCTAGTCGACTTAAAACACAGTGAGATCCACAGTTGCTCAATATGAGTGGCGGGAGCCGGGTATAAAAACCTACTCCACTCCGGTACCTAGCCCGCGCCGTATGTGCAGCGGCCGCGGCACATGCCTCAGTCTCTAACCCGGAACCTTTGGCGCGTTGCCTTTCTGACCAGCCCGGGGGCAGGTCTCGTTTATCGCGATCACATCAGGCATCTCCCTTATTAGTGCACCAATGAATTCATCGTGATTTGTACCAAGTGAGCCGCGTTAAAAAAGCCAAGTTTCAGAAATTTGCAATTAACCATTACGCAGGGGACAGTAGATGCAAGATACTCACAAGTCATAAGGCCCTGCGTTAACATAAGCCCGCTGGAGATCATCATCACCATCTTGTCGCGTCGCGCGCGCGAGGTGGACTCGCCCAGCAGCGCGTAAGTCACCGCGTTCGATGCTGATGCGCTGTAGCCACCAATACAATAAGGCCTCTTTCAGTTTCGTACGGCTTTCATCATGGACGCTGGATTAAGACCTCTTTCAGTGTCATGCAGATTTCATCACGCACGCGGGATTTACTATGGGAGTGACCCCGCACGCGGGTGCTAACATTATGGCGCCCAGCGTCCCTTATTTAAATTACGCTTGACACAGAAAGAACGCTAAGCCAAAAGTTTCGTTTATCTGAGGTTAAGCCAGTGTCAGTGACATTTGAATGCTGCTAATATTTTATGGATAGTATTTAATCGCACATCAAAAATACGATACCATATTTTATCTTAGATGTGGTTTATTGCTTGGTTCTTAAATTGAACTTCGACCCTGCACCTCTGTTAGACGTGGTGGCTTTCTTTTCTTGCTTGTTTTGCACATGGCTTTACATACAGGCACATGCATTTCTTCTGGCCCCGCACTATATACCAGAAACGGCGACGTCACAAATATGTAAACATCCAAGACCTGGGGATTTTTTCTTCCTTCACAGCCAGGATTCGAACCTGAGGTATAAGGATTTACCTTGATCAAGCTCGCCCAAAAGAAAATCCTGTATAAATATCAAGCGGCAGATGTCATGATATTATTAGAGTAGCACTCACAAAAAAGCGGATAGGAACTTGAAGAAGGCCATCGCTTGCCAGCCGGTGGCGAGGCTGCTGGCCACGCCGGCCAGTACGGCGCCGCACATCGAGAGGAGCAGCACCGTGCGGCGGCCGCGCGTGTCCGCCAGCCAGCCCCACAGGTGCGCCGACACTATTATACCTGCACACAGAAATTTTCGTCCACTTCTCATATCGACAATTTTTTTTTTATGCCAATTCGACAAGTTCCCATTTTGTCATAAAGGGAACCGTCGAATTCACCCTTTGACCATTTCCCAACTCGACCACATTTCAGCTGTGGGTAAAGGCCGAATATCTTATTAATAACCCTATGGGGCCTGCCTGCCCACGAGTTACAAGGTAACATTTTTAAGTAAATTCTTATAGAATTGGGAAGTGGTTGAATTGGGAAATGGTTGAATAGGGAAGTGATTGAATTGGGATGTTGTCGAAATGGGAAATTGGCGAAATGGGAAGTGATCGAATGAGGAAGTTGTTGAAATGGTAAGTGATCGAATTTTCGATGTGCTCGAAATGGGAAGTGATTGAATTGGGAAGTTCTCGAAATGGAAAGTGATCGAATGAGGAAGTTGTTGAAATGGTAAGTGATCGAATTTTCGATGTGCTCGAAATGGGAAGTGATTGAATTGGGAAGTTCTCGAAATGGAAAGTGATCGAATTGGGAAGTTGTCGAAATGGGAAGTGATCGAATTGGAAAGTTCTATCTGCCAGCCGCATTAATGTGTCTGTGGGGCGTGGGTAGACGATCTGGGCCGCCACGGTCTCCACTGCATGAGGAGCGCCAGCAGGTTATCGCGGCACCATGCTATAAACGACATTGTTCGAAGGGCGCTGATCTAGGCAAACATTCCGTGCATGCTGGAGCCTCCCGGTCTGTCCCGCCCCGATGGGAAGCGGCCGGACGGCCTTCCTTTGGTTCCGTGGGAGAGAGGGCTCTCCCTCCTATGAGACGCGACTTGTGTCTGTGTTTGCGGCGTCACATTCAGCTTTGACAACCGCTTCCGCTGGCACTGCAGCAGAATTTGCTGCAAGGCACAAGTTACTAAATATGCCGCTCTAATGGGGAGTTAAATTTTTGTGCCTTTGGTTGTAGAGATGATCGGGGTTTGGGGGACATGTGGCAGAGCTTTTATAAAGGAGATAGGGCGCCGTCTGCGTGGCCGTGGTTATGACAACCGCTCCGGAGCATTTCTTATGCAGAGGATCTCCTTGGCAGTGCAGCGGGGCAACGCCGCTAGTGTCATGGGGACCTTTGGTAGGGAGGTGTCCCGGGGTGGTTTATTTAGTTAAGTTATATTTTTTATTGTATACTTATCTTATTTTAGTTTAGCAAGTGTTTAAGTTTATTTTTAAGTTATTGACGAAGCTTAATGTTGATCAATCGAATTGTAAATTATGTTTTGAATAAAAAATGGGAAGTTGTGGAATTGGGCAGTGGTCGAAATGGGAAATCATCGAATTGGGAAGTTATCGAAATGGGATGTTGTCGAATTGGGTTGTGGTCGAATTGGGAAATGTGTAAAATGGGAACTTATCACCATGAACCTTGTCATAATGGGAAGTGGTCGAAATGAACCTCAAGGAAATAAACATTGCAAAGATGTGCATGGAGGTTGTTAACCCTTTGTTCATCTAAGTAACGTGACATAAATATTATATAGGAGTGGCACGTCATGCCGTGTCATGTCACGCCACGCCCATAGATTACTTGACAGATCAAAGACTCGATAGGCGCTCAGCCATTGGCTGCTCCCCTTAGCCCGTCTTCGTACTTCCTGTGCCAAGGTGACGTGGTGGCTCCCAAGCATGGGCGCTACTTTGCGCCCGGAGCATGCATAGGCAATCCTAGGTCCCTTATACGGTGCCCAATATCCTTGATGAAGGACCTACCCTGCGAACCCGACACCTCTGTGGTCTCGACGGCCAAAGCATCAAAAAGATACCGTCCCATTAGTTATGCGTATTTAATGCACTTCTGCTGCGCTGCTGACTCAGCAACAGCACCCGGGGTTACCGTAGTTGAGCTGATGTGGAATTGTGCAAACGTGCACACAAATGTCGCATCCCTCAAAAGGCAATGACCTCTGTCCTACGGTATTAACGCGAGACCGTTCGGACGTTTTCCGTCGCTGGCGCTCAAACCCGGAGGTTCTAGAACCGTCGGAATATTAGCAGAGTCGTTAACGCACTGCAGCTCATGGCGCCCCAGTGAGTCAACCGCCGCACTACAAACATAGTGATGTGATACGCGGATGTCGCAACCTAACCGAGGCGCCACAGCCATACGCATGGAGTTGTTGTCCAAAAAGGTGCCCAAGCGCGGAGACGGTAACGCATGCAGCCAGGTGCCAGACTATGGTTGGGAGACTGCACGCAGGCGAGCAAGAACCGCTCCCGTGCTGTGCGCCAGAAGCTCGTCAAGAAATGACCTGCAATGTTCCTCATCCCAGGCACGCTGCACGCCAGGCCGCGACACATATTTCCCCGGGAAACGGACTCTCCACAGCCGCAAAGTCTTGGCCGCAAAAGGAACGTTCAAATGGTCACCAATAATGTTCAAAATACACCCTAAGCGAAGAGGCAAAGGAAGCAGGGAGTTTCGTGTACTGTAGGCGACGAACGCCGGGACCACCGAAGCTGATAGGAAATGCTACTTGTGACCACTGGGAGGGACACATTTTCACATTCAAAATCGTCTCCAAAATATTCTTCAAAGCTTGGTCGTATGAATCTGCTCCCCCATGCACATCCAAACCGAAGTCGTTCGCACAGAATATGTTAAACTCGCCTGGGACAAAGAATTTCGCAGAAAAATAAAGGCCACATGAGCGGAAAGCTCCTTACGATGTGGCAAAGTGCCAACCAAAGCCTCCATCGTACTTCGCAGAACGCCCGGCTCACCTTCTACAAATATGGGCGCCCCCAACAGGGTTGACATCGGTTATATCGAGGACCTTCAACCCTGGTGCTCAAGGAAGTCACAAAGTCACAAGTCACATTTATGCGAGTTTAGTTGAAGGCCCATTACTCCCAGACCATGTATAATCGTATTAAAATCGGCCAGGACTGTATCCAGAGGTCCCCCAGTACTACCGTCATCCAAGTACCACACATTCAAAGGGGAACTAACAGATTTTACAACAGCCTGTATCGTCAAACTGAATATCAATGGCCCTTACCCTGCTGCGCGCCCACTTATGACCAGGTTTTACCCAAAAAAACAGGTTTATAGGACCAGAGTAACACTTGACGGAGAAAAGGGTCGAAAAGGGAGATGGAACGCCATCTCTAACTTTACTCAAAATGACGTCATGCTCAACCTTCAACCTTTACGATGACGTTATCAGTGTTTCCCGGATCGAACGCAAATGACCGTCCTCGCCACCCAAGGGTACTCCGAATCTCAACTGCTGTGGCTGAAGTAAAGGCGATGCCTCTCCCCTGACAGCTCTTCAACCGAGTTTGCCCACCAGACGACGGAGTACGCTCCCAAAAGCAATAGGACGAATCTGACCGTTCTTCTTACTCAAAAGCGTATATCTCAATATATATCCGTATATTTAACCCATGAAAATTTTACTACACCTTACTGTTACAACTTACATCATAATACATATTAAACAATTTTATTACGCACGAGTTTCATTTCAGCTGACTGGAAGTTAGTTAATGATAAGCTAGTGCTCATGAGTCTATTTAGATTCCAATGTGACACATATAATAAGTAACACGAGTAAACTCTGTTCATTCCTTCATTTAACTTTTGATGTTTACTTATTGCATACACATTATGCAATATTTTTCTTTGCACTTGTCAAAAATTTATGAGATTTGAGTTGCCAAAAGTTACCATTCGCTGAATAGTACAAGTAGAAGTAGTAGTGTCAGTACACGTATGTTCATTGCTTCCGGATCCCATAGGAAATATTGTTAAAATATACAGGTTGTAACAGAAATATGCAGGCATACTAAAGGGGGTTGTTAGGGACATCATTCTGAGCAACTACTACATACATTTTGGGTCCGGCGATCAGCTGCTTTGTATGGGTAAGTGAAAAATTAAGTTGCTCAGATCAAATCAATTTCAGAGTGAAAGTTGTTCAGAAATATGCCTATATAACCCCCTTAAATATGATTACTTCTTTCGGTTACACCCTGTTTAAGGTTTAGGGCCTGTTTCACAAATGTTATGGCTAGATCCTATCTGCCGTATAAATCTGGAGGCACGGTAGTACCCCCACCAAGACGAGCCAAGCGAAGCGCAAGGGCACTACTACCTTTTCTCGAAGCGCTTCGCCGTTTTTTTTGAACCCTCATAACTTGGGTTTGGATTATACCAGATAAACAAAATTCTCGGGATATGATGTTACTAGTGAACTCATTAAACATATAAAGTTTCAATCGCATATAGCTCTTATACTTTAGATTTCATTGATATACAAAAAAAAACGATTTCTACACTGACTCGCTGATAAGCATCAAAAACCTTAGGTACTTCCTGAAGTCCTCGAAAGCTGTATGTAAGCTAACAGAAGCAACAAAAATATCTAAAACTTGGAACTTTTACGCCTCCAACCCCGTAAACTAGGGGATGGAAGTTTGTAAGAGACTTCCATAAATTTGGATGCTAGAGGTCTGAAAATTGATACAGGGTTAGGGACACCGTGTTATAAATAATTAACAATTATTTCAGGATTTTTAGTAAATCATCCCTTACGCTTTAAATTAGGGGATGTAATTAAGCGCACGCAAAACGTTTAATGTGTAACCGAACATTAGGCTAAGAATGTTGTCAGATCGCGAGTGTGGTGCATTTGAGGCCAGTGCAGTGATACGTTATTGAGAATCACATTGTATGCCACTGATTCCTAGACGACAATGACGAGGCTATATGTCAACATAAACTGCAATCGAAGAGTCTAAAACAGAAATGACAATGCTGAATCCCGATTCCACAAATAGTAGTTTATGCAACTGTCGTATAATAAGGAGCCTTAAATCACGAGTGTGTTTTTATGGGACGAGTGAAGTGAGTTCCATAATAGCATCACACGAGTGTTTTAAGGCCTAATTATATACAGTTGCATACACTACTTTATCTAAACACTATCATTAGTGCTCTAAAATCGGTTCAGAAGCCATTCGTGAAACCAAACAATAAACAAATAAACAAATGACAACTGTCATGGCGGTACCACCAAACTCGGTAAAGCGGTTTGAATATTTCGTATCGGTAAAGCAGTGTCAACAACAAAACTGTTCAGTTGAAAGCGTCGCTAGCGTCTATGTCACACGAATGTCATTTTATTCTAGGAGGGCATTAGTTTCGTTTTTAAGCCACCTGAATAGTTAAGTTGGTGGCACTGTACAGACGTCAAGACAAATGTCAATTTTGACGATTCGACGATCACAGTCAAAAAAAAACTTTAATTTAATTAATCAATTAATCGATGCGTTAAAGTAAAATTTGTATGTCTGTAAATTGCGAAATCCGCATCGATGTGTCATAATGCAGGTCATTGCCCTATGGTTTCAGAGTCGATTACACCCAAAAAAAGAAAGACAAAATGAACAAAACAAAAAATATTGTCTTAAGAAACTTACAAAAAGAAGCGAAATCCCACCAAAAACATTTGCATGTAAAAATTTGCCAAGACAAAGACAAATACAACAATGTTTATTTGTTCATCATTGTTTATAACTAGGTTTTATATTATTTACAGTGTTTCAAATGATGGTACCCAGTAGTACTGGGTGGACAAATATTGACGTTATTAACATCTTGAATCTAAATTAATCTAAACATATATTATTTTTTTATAATACCTGGGACACTATTTACACACATTGATCTAGCCCCAAACTAGGATTCCCTGTATCTTGGGTACTAGACAACGATACACATACTTATATTGATAAATATTATACTTAGATAGATAAACAACCATGAATAGGGTACAAAAATCCGTTCTCATCGAACAAATATTTGACCCCAACGGGACTCGAACCCGGGACCCTTGGCTTCGTAGGCAGGGTCACTGCCGACTCGGCCATTCGGGTCGTCATATTTAGAGTAGTGAACATATTTACAACTTAAATCAGTATCAGTATAAGTATTTTATTGTATGACTCTAGGTTTACTAATATTCCGATGCTACACTGCATCACGTTTTAAGATTTTGGTAAACGTTTTAAAAAAAAAATGTGAAGTTGAAAAAGTGACGAGGAAGCGCTAACGCTTCCCATACTTTAGAGTTGCGCGCAAACTGCAGTGAGCACCAAGCGCGACAAAGCGTCTCCGTTCAGCTTGGGCTTGGGCTTGGGCTTGGGCTTGGGCTTGGGCTTGGGCTTGGGCTTGGGCTTGGGCTTGAGCTTGGGCTTTCAAATCTTTCGTAAGCTGTCCGGCTGTTCTCCTCTATAGGTCACATTTTTCAATCGATCCTCGTGTTTGTGAGCAGGTTCGATAATTATATTTGGCTTAAGTTTAAACGATTACCAAAAACGCACCTATTTTACTACCAATAAATTCGAAATGACTGCCAGAATGGATAAATGTCCACCAAATTGTGTTTGGATAAATGATCACCAAACTTTTTTTATGTTTTGTGTACTTAAGTATATGTTTTAAGTATTTTTTGTTGTTCTTACATGTTCAACCTAACACGAAGGATAAAGGGGGCTTCGCTTCGCTCACCCCCTTTACCCTTCACCTAAGCTACCGCAGTATTTTGCCCTGATATTTTTTGCAACTTTTGGTGTTCATTTATCCATTTTGGGTAGGAAAAAAATATTTTGGTGATCATTATATTTATTGCCATTATGTTTTTCTTTTTGTTATATGAGTTTTTTTTTTTTTCAAAATGGAATAGAATGGGGTTTAAAATGTGATATTTATTTATTTTCTAAATTGCTCAAATATGTTGATTTACATGTTAAAAATATGACAAAACTTGTTATTAAGACGCACCTTCATCTTCTTCGTCCGATAAATTAAAGGGATCGGGGCTGTGAGGGGGTTGATAAACAGTTTCAAGCTATGCAAAGACTCAAACAGAGCCATTAGTTAATATGGACATAGGTATGAGTTTCGTCGCAGACGCGTAGCTCTATATGTGGAAGGCCTAAATGTCATGCTGTCACAGTCAGTTCCCGAGCGAGAGACTGTGACAGCATGAGTTTTAGTGTCTGTAAAAGTCTGAGTTGTGCACCCAGGGCCCTATCTATTTTCACGTTTGATGGCAAAGCGATTTAGAAACCCGACCGAAATAAACAAACGTGTATAGCCGTTTCGTTATCACGACTGACATTTCGTGGAAGTTCGTGGCCAACCACAACTGCAGGCGACGTGTCGTCGACGTGAGTGAGCGAGACAACGAGCGTAGTTAAGTATGGGGAGCCTTAGCGCTTCGTCGTTGCGAAGTCGCATGTGCGCATGCGACTTCGCAACTTCACATTTTTCCAAAAAGCCGGTTACTAAAATCTTAAAACATAAAATGTCAATGATGATGATATCAATGATTACTTTAATGACAAAGAACTGATTACTCAACAAATCCGCGTCGAAGTAAATGGGCTGGATTGAGTTTTCTTGCCGTTTCTTTCTCGTCTTAGTCCACGGTCTGTGAAGTTTGTGAAGCGGTGTAGCATCGCAATATTAGTATACCTAGAGTCATAAAATAAAACTATAATAAAATACTTATACTGATACTGATTTAAGTTGTAAATATATCTGTCACCGGAAAATAATACGATCCGCAAGTTTATAAATTTCTTAGGAAATTTATAAACTTCCTTCTAGATTATATTAGGCTAGGTTAGGTTAGGTTAGGTTATGTAAGGTTAGGTTAGGTTATGTTAGTATATTTATAAACTTGCGGAAAAAAATTAGGAAATTTATAAACTTGCGGATCGTATTATTTTCCGGTGACATATCCACTACTATCTAAATATGCTTAGATTACATTTAGATTTAAGATGTTATATAATAAGGTTAATATTTGTATACCCAGCACTACTGGGTACCATCGTTTGAACTGAACACTTTAAATAATATAAAACCTAGTTACAAATAATGATGAACAAATAAATATTTTTGTCTTTTGTCTTTGTCATGGCTTTAACCGACACTTTATTTGAGAGATAGCATTCGGGCAATAGACAGTTAAAACCGTACCCAGCATAGGCATAGCACCGACAAGCCCTTTGATTTCCGTGGACATTCCAAGGTCGCAGGCACTCGAAGTGGTGATATAGCTAGTCCCGAAGATCTCTGTTGCCATGGCAATTAGGGTGATATTGCAGGTGATGAACATTATCCAGTTGTAACGGCCAGTGCCTGGGGGAAATTCAGGAGTAGATTTATCATGTAACACTATTAATGTAGGCTGTATTCCTAAAATACAACATGGACATTAATGACGTGTTCTATTCATATTTGTAAATATCCACACTGAGAACTTTGACTGTGGAACCTTCACTTTAAAGTGTTGCGGCAAACGAATCACCACTTCACCAATATAAAATAAAATATAAAATAGTTTGTACGCGTTAATAATGCAGTGGGTCTTTATCAAATAGGCACACCATCATAAGTCACGCTTATAAATAAAATTACTAATAATGCCCGCCAATCTTTGACGGCCATATTAATAAAACTCTGCCATGTAATGAATTGATCAGAATTGTGATTGATCGGAAGAACGCAGTCTATCGTGATGAGAGGGGACGTAAGAAGTTCTAATTGATGTAGTTTAGAAAAGGGGTCAATCAAACAAAATGACTCACTAACATCAG
This sequence comes from Argyresthia goedartella, assembly GCA_949825045.1. Classification (NCBI taxonomy): domain Eukaryota; kingdom Metazoa; phylum Arthropoda; class Insecta; order Lepidoptera; family Argyresthiidae; genus Argyresthia; species Argyresthia goedartella. The sequence goes on from OX463817.1 coordinate 5,066,353, forward strand.
ACCAAACTAAAGACCACCAGCTTGTTACTGGAAGAAATCTCAGACAAGCTCGGCTTTGTTCATGACTGATGCATGCACTGGGCGCGTGATTGTGTAAGCATTCTGGTATGCCTCAACTCTCGAACATATACCCATACCCCATACCTGTCAAGTCCAGGGCCTCTTCAAAGCTCTTAGCACCCCCATCGCCGTCCTTCTTGGCTAGTTTGCTATCCATCGTGAACCCTTCATGATTCACTTGCCCGCCGTTTCCTTCGCCTTCCGCCATGTCTAATAATTACTCGGCAATACAAATATTTGTTCTTTATTCAGCTTCTGCTGGCAATATAACTCTGATAACTTTATTTACTGATGATAGTTAGAGAAACGGTTGAAAAGGTATCTGTTTCAATTTAAAGCTATTTAAAATAAACTGTAACAATTACTCTTAATTTTATATTTTGTAAACCGTATATTCCAAATTAAAAATAAAACAACACTGTTCATAACTCAAAGGACTTTAATATCCGAACTTAAAGATGACGTTAAGTAACTCTTTCGTAACACTGTGCGACACACACAACCGCTCGATACTGAATCGTACATGTTTTAACAATTAATGAATAATTAACACAGCAAATATTCGCACAACGATTCATTTATGTAGTAACAGGGATTTAGACTGAGAACACATTAGATATGAGATGACCTCCGTGATTTAAAGATAGTTTCTCACGTATAAGTACTTCCAGTAACCAGAGATGCAGAATCACACAATCATAATTTCAAACCAGTTCATTATTCGTAAAAAACTTCTGTCAAGATAGAAACATACGCATTTACTTACAAAACTTAGTTTTTACGCATTATTTGTGTCTAGTCAACAAATTTTCGATATCGCTCAATGTCGAGAATTGAAAGAATTAACTATAGTCCATTCATCCTTACTTGTCAATTTTATCAAACTAACGAACCAAAAAACTCACATTTCTAGTGAAGGAAATTACGTGAATGAACTGCCAGGATCTGATAGAGTAGAATGTTTAATTAATGAAATTAAATCAGAATTTTATTAGTTAAAAAAATGAGTTTTCGATTAATTTAACTTGTAACTTTGTGCCAAGTAAGGATGAATGGACTATAGCTGATAAATTTGTGGCACAACCCCAGTCATCATAACATAACACAAACATATTTATTTATAAATAGGAAATTGCATAACTCGTAATGGCTGCGAACTTGAACTTACAGATTGAAGTATCTCATTCGGTAGTTTCATGGGTATTAAAAAACCGGCCAAGTGCGAGTCGGAATCACGCACGAAGGGTTTCGTACACTATCTACTAAAACGGCAAAAAAACACGTTTTGTTTTCAATGGGAGCCCTCTTAAATATTTGTTTTATTTTAATTTATTTTTAAAGTGAATATATAACTAAATATTCTGTGAATATTTCAAGTGTCTACCTGTTGCCGTTATCAATACCGAGCAAATATGAGAGAGAAAAAAGTTTAAGTGCGAGTTGAACTCGCGCACGAAGTGTTCCGTACCACCGAACAATGGTAGGGATGGTGTGGAGTAAATAGTTTGCATTTTACATAGCATAATGTTAATTACAAAGTTATTGGTGCGGCTACTTTCACACTCAATGTACGTAACCAGGTCCATTCATAAGTTTGTATGTGTTTTACAGATAAATCAATTATTTTATTGTTTTTTATATTTTTTGTTATAGCGGCAACATCCGTGAAAATTTCAACTGTCTAACTATCACGGTTCATGAGATACATCCTGGTAGCAGACGGACGGATGGACAGCGGAGTCTTAGTAATAGGGTCCCGTTTTATCCTTTGGGTAGAGAACCCTAAAAAGGCAACAAATTAATTGTTTAACATTAAAAGTTAGTCTCCCAAATATGTAAATGTTCACCAAATTTAGTGTCCCCATGTAGTTTCACAGATCCGTATATAAGTCACTTCCTGTACCAATACTAAAAGTTAGGTTTGTTAGGTCACACAAAACTTTATAATAAAATCTAGAGCCGAAGCGAAGCGGAGCCATTATTAATCTGTGGCGGAGCGGAGGTGTCCACGTCGATTTTCGTTGTTCCTGTTGACTTCCATTGCAAAATTTCTCATCAGTTGATCTCTGAAGTTCACTGCAGTGCAGGGTGGTGGTACAGGAACTCCAAATTGGTTAGAGTTTGCCATATTGTCGTCTTCTTGCACAATCATTTAGGTAGGTGCGAGAAAACTATGTCCGTCCGCTCATAGGTACGTAATTAGGTCACACGAGTTTGTTTCTTTACGTCACCGTGTACTTTGTAAAGTTCGAAAAAAATTGAGTTTGAGTTCGCCTATTTCACTTTTCACTGGTCTTCTTCAGATCACGTCGGTGTCAAAGTCAAAGTCAAAGTCAAAGTACTTTATTACTGTAGATATTTACATATACTTAGCAAACGTCATTTTTTGGATTGGACCACTGTGGGAGAAGAAGGGCTTAGAAACTACAACAGATTGATTTTTAGATCTCTTTCAAAAATAGGTTGTGCTTAACTATTAAAAATATGAAAATTTTATTATTATGATTGATAAGCAGGAATAAATAATTACAAAATTATTAACAGCAAGGTATGTGTTGAGCTAGATTAACCCCATACAGTGCTGTCATTTAAGTAATCTTGAACATTGTAATATCCCTTTTTCGACTAAGTCGCTCTTCAGCCTAATGCCAATATAGGATATGTGGAATGGGGAGGATACAGGATTTGGAGAGCAGCTGTTGTTTTCTTCAAGTTCATGTTTTCCTTCTATTTTCAGGTATTGTTATAGGTTGAGTTTCCTGTCCTGTCGTGTTCGTTTGGGTTATCCGGTAAGGTCTCCGTTTCGCTTTCGCTGTCTGTTTCTGGAATATAGTATATTTGGCTCGATGCCTTCCTGACTTCGTCCCTGTTGTGTGCTAATTCTGTCCAGTAACTGTGTTCTTTACCGTAGTATTTGATGTCATGCTTAAGGGAATTTTTTCAGGTGTATATGGGTCGGCCAACTTTCTTCTTCCTTGCTTCGTATTTCAATGCAGCGTGGAGTAGGTGTTTTTGTGGGCGTCGTAGAATATGTATATAGTAACACATCCGATGGTTTTTGATTTGTTTGGTTATTGTTTTGCCCTGTAGTAAGTCGTGAATTTTGTGGTGTCTTGGATAGCTTCTGGCATTCTCAAACATGTCTCTGAGGATCAGGTGTTTAATATTTGTGCTTCGGAACGCACCTCCTCTTGTTGCGCGACTCGGAACGGAAACAGAACCGCAGCTGTCACTCGTACCGGAACGAGATGTAAAATTGGAGGTTATCTTTCTCTTGGTCTGGTCTCATCGGGAGAATAACATGGCGGCTCGGGCCCCGTGAAATTGATGGTATTTCGGTGTACCAATTATCATACAGGCATCGGGCCTGGTCAGAGTGTAAATCTACCTCATAGCGTCGGGCTATTGATTGTAATTAGATTCGCGTCAGCGGTCAAGTGATTCGTGGTGAAGGTTGAAGTTGTACGGTCTCCAACTCGTCGTATCGGTAGCGGCGACTCCACGTGTCGGCAGCAGCACGCCGGCGAACAGCGTCGGGCAGCAACGATAGTGATTCGACTCCTATCCTATCCCAAACTGTGCCCCTTTCCCGAATTCCCGTCTCGAATCGAGCTTTCGATTTCCTGTCTACGGAGACAAAGGTAATAACAATTTCATCACTTCTTTTCTCTCACGTGGCAAAGGCACAACCCCTCAGGATTCCACGCCGTTCGGTGAGGCGTGGAATTAATCATTTTGGTAGCAGAAGCGCGGTTTCCTAGTGGGAAATCATCGATTCACGGTAGGGTTGCCTTTGTCACATTGTAGTTGGGAGAAAAGAATATCCCAGATTGGCTCAAGTCGGCAATGAGTCTGTGGTCGGTATACCACGATTAAAGTTCATTTTCGGTAAGTGAAAGTATAAGTGCCAATTTAGTTAACAGTTGTTATAAAATTGTAGTCGGAACTACTGTTGTTGAGCATAAAAGATTGAACAGTCATTCTGCGAAGTAACTAGATTGTATTACTTGCGATAGAACGTCGGGTTCTATAGTCCTACAGTGTTATTTCGGTTGGCACAGCAGGGTCGGGCTATTTAAGGGGTATTAAGCTGACTTTGCTGACCTCAAGGAAGTGTGGTTCCTATCGGAGGGGCCACTACTAGAAAAATAGTTTTTTTTATAATAACCTTTTGTGTGTTATTTTGATTGTGTCACATGGTGGCATTCTCTAATTAATTTAGAGTGTATATTATAAGCTGTATGTCCACAGGGCGACCATATTAAATATTGTTTATGATTTAATTGTTTAGTGGTTGCCTTGGGTTTTACAACTTAGTTTTAATTTCTGTGCCCAGCGCTGACGGGAAAGTGCTGGTATCTGGCTGTGCTTAGTTCGGCAGTGAAGCATAGGACCAGGAACAATTAAATCGGTAACCATGGCACCTTCGCCCTTGACGGTACTGTGGTATGGTGTACGTGAGGAGATGAGATGGCTCGCCCATACTCACAAGTATGTGGAGCGACCCGACATGGACGATGTCCTGCTCAAGCGTGTGGAGGACGCAATGACACGCGTCGGGAAGGTGTGTCGGCTGGCTGCCGAGGCTGAAGCCCTCGGGCTTACGGATGAGGCCTCGGTGGCTGCAGTGAGGCAGCTCTGCGCGGATGCTGACCAAGCGATGGAGTGCTTGGGCGACATCGAGCGTCGCGCCGAATAAATTAAGCGGTCGCGTCGGGATGACCGCGGGGAGGGTAGCGGAGACCCCCCCCCTAAGGGTGTGGTTGGACGGCTTCCACACCTGGAGATTCCGGCCTTCGGTGGGGCAATTGATGAGTGGCCGGCATTCATCAATTTGTTCGATAGCCTGGTCCACGGTCGGGACGACCTGGACAGCGCCTACAAGTTGGCCCAGCTATTGATGGCACTGCGGGGTGAACCGAAGGAGTTGGTCGGTCACCTAACGGTTACGGCGGGCAATTATGAGATTGCCCGGGTCATATTGTTTGACCACTACCAACACAAAAGGCGGTTGGTTGATGCGCAGCTGGGGAAGCTGTTCAGCATCCCAAGAGTAACCCGGGATGTTGACATCCGGGTACAGGTGCTCAACCCTGTGCTGGTGGCCACTAAGGCCCTTCAGAACCTTGGTCTGCCGGTAGACCAATGGTCATATATTGTGTTATATATGGTTTTGTCACGGTTGCCTGCAGCTGTTCAAAGTCGGTTTGAAAAGCTGTATGGGGGCAGTATCTCGGAACTGCCCACGCTCGTCCAATTAACGGAGTTTTTGGAGGGTGAATGCAGGCGATGCGACACCATGGATTCGGAGGCCAGTGTGCAGCGCCAACCCGCGCGGATGCGGGAGGAGCCGCGCCCCCCACCCCCACGGGGGGGTGGTCGGTCAAAACAATTTGGCGTTTTGAGTGCCGCGCCGTCGGGTGACGGCTGTGTGCACTGCGACAGTGCCGGTCATGAGGTGACCAGTTGCGCCAACTTTAAGGCGCTCGGTGTGGCTGCCCGCAGGAAGGTGGTCTTCCGCCACCGATTGTGTTTCGGTTGTTTGGGGCCGCACCCGCTGAGCGAGTGCTCACGGGCGTCCCCCTGTGAGGGCTGCGGTGGCAGGCACCACGTCGTGTTGTGCCTGAACCGGTCAGGCCCATCGGACGGTCACCAGGGCATGACTCAGGTTGGTCGGTCACAGGGCCCAACCAGGGCCGGACCCAGTCCCCCTCCGGGCAACGGGAGTCACCAACGGGGTGACTGGGGTACCCGCGGACGGGACCCCCCCCCCGAGGGGAAGGGGGCAGCGCGGGGGGTAACAGGCGGGATAGCCGGGGTTCGGTCGCCGCTATCCAGGGTCACGAGGTCTTCGGGCCGCTGGCTCATCGCGTGTTACGGGCGGGTGTCAGATGGCACCTATGAGTGGCGCGAAGGCTGGGAGCCCACCACCTTCTGCGCCACCCTGCCCGTCGCTCTGGGAGGCGAACAGGGAGGCGAACAGTCGGATGTCGCCCCCATTCCTAGAGCGCCCCAGGTTGGATCCGCTTTCCCCCCTCCATCCACGGTGGCCACCGGGCACACCGTTCGCAGTCCGGTATGGTCGGGTACCGGGACAGCGAGGGGCCTATTATGTGGGTTGGGACCCCCTGATGTACATACGGTCTGATATGCCACCGGTGGCATATCAGCAGCCGAGTTACCAGGCCGACGGGGGTCCCAGCGGGTTCGGATCCCGCGGAGGTTCCCGCTAGGGACACGCCGCCCACTTACAGGGTGCCGCCACTCCACAGACGGTCATGCTCCCCACCGCCTCGGTGATAGCGTGGAGTTCGGACGGCAAATCTTGTGTGGCACGAGCACTATTGGACTCGGGGGCCCAGGGGTGCTTAGTCTCGTGCAACCTTGTAAGACGGTTGGGCATTTCGGCATTCCATTCGGGGAATTGGGAACACGGAAGTCGGTTTCGTTAAGGGAGTATGTCGGATTACTCTCTCGTCACGGGTGGATTCATCGGTGAATCTGACGGTCACGGCATTAGTCATGCCTAATGTGATGGGCTCACACCCTCACGTACGGTTGTCGCCCTCGGTGCGACAGTTGGTCGCTGGGTTGTCACTGGCTGACCCGGAGTTCGATATTCCGGGCCCAGTAGACATTTATTGGGTGTCGATGCCTTGGGATACCTGTTAGTGCCAGGTGTCCACGTGTTGCAGGCGACTGGTCTGGTTTCGGTCAACACCAGACTGGGCCATGCGGTAATGGGTCCGGTCATGCCGGCTGCCCCACGCCTAGCGACTCGTAGTCCCTTATTCGGTTCTGTACTCTCGGAGGTGATACAGAAGTTTTGGGAGGTGGAGGAACCACCTACGGTACGCCGGTTGGACCCGGTTGAAGAAGAGTGTGAACAGTTTTATCGGAACAATACTGGTCGCCTTCGGTCAGGTCGATTTCTCACACGTCTTCCATTTCGGAGTGATCGCCCACCGCTGGGCAGTTCACACCATGCAGCCGAGACGCGGCTTCTGTCGATGGAACGACGCATGAAGCGTGACGGGATTTTCCGGCAGAAGTACGTCGACTTCATGTGGGAATACGAGTCGCTCGGCCACATGTCGGTTTCGGGTATCGACTGGAAGCGTGAAGACCACTGCTTCCTGCCTCATCACGCGGTCTTGAGGATCCCGGAGGGCAAAATACGGGTAGTGTTCGATGGATCGGCATCAACATCTAACGGCATGAACCTGAACCAGTGTTTGCATTCAGGGCCGAAGTTAAATCATGACATCGCGGATGTTATCACACGGTTCCGTCGACACAATGTTGTGTTTGTAGCTGACATCCGGATGATGTTTAGACAGACGGTCATTCACCCTGACGATAGACGGTATCAGCTGATACTGTGGCGAGAGAGCCCAGATCAGCCCATCAGGGTGTACGAGTTGAACACCAACACGTACGGGCTACGGTCTAGTCCTTATTTGGCGATTCGCACTCTTCGGGAGTTAGCGGATCGAGAACGGTTAAATTTCCCTAGAGGAGCAGCGATCCTGGAGCAGGACCTCTACGTGGACGATATCTGTACCGGTGCAGATTCCGTGGAGGAGGCGCTCGCTCGACGGGGCGAGCTAGTTGAGCTCTTACGGGGTGGAGGTTACGAGCTCCTTCCACCACCTTCTGCGCCACCCTGCCCGTCGCTCTGGGAGGCGAACAGGGAGGCGAACAGTCGGATGTCGCCCCCATTCCTAGAGCGCCCCAGGTTGGATCCGCTCTCCCCCCTCCATCCACGGTGGCCACCGGGCACACCGTTCGCAGTCCGGTATGGTCGGGTACCGGGACAGCGAGGGGCCTATTATGCGGGTTGGGACCCCCTGATGTACATACGGTCTGATATGCCACCGGTGGCATATCAGCAGCCGAGTTACCAGGCCGACGGGGGTCCCAGCGGGTTCGGATCCCGCGGAGGTTCCCGCTAGGGACACGCCGCCCACTTACAGGGTGCCGCCACTCCACAGACGGTCATGCTCCCCACCGCCTCGGTGATAGCGTGGAGTTCGGACGGCAAATCTTGTGTGGCACGAGCACTATTGGACTCGGGGGCCCAGGGGTGCTTAGTCTCGTGCAACCTTGTAAGACGGTTGGGCATTTCGGCATTCCATTCGGGGAATTGGGAACACGGAAGTCGGTTTCGTTAAGGGAGTATGTCGGATTACTCTCTCGTCACGGGTGGATTCATCGGTGAATCTGACGGTCACGGCATTAGTCATGCCTAATGTGATGGGCTCACACCCTCACGTACGGTTGTCGCCCTCGGTGCGACAGTTGGTCGCTGGGTTGTCACTGGCTGACCCGGAGTTCGATATTCCGGGCCCAGTAGACATTTTATTGGGTGTCGATGCCTTGGGATACCTGTTAGTGCCAGGTGTCCACGTGTTGCAGGCGACTGGTCTGGTTTCGGTCAACACCAGACTGGGCCATGCGGTAATGGGTCCGGTCATGCCGGCTGCCCCACGCCTAGCGACTCGTAGTCCCTTATTCGGTTCTGTACTCTCGGAGGTGATACAGAAGTTTTGGGAGGTGGAGGAACCACCTACGGTACGCCGGTTGGACCCGGTTGAAGAAGAGTGTGAACAGTTTTATCGGAACAATACTGGTCGCCTTCGGTCAGGTCGATTTCTCACACGTCTTCCATTTCGGAGTGATCGCCCACCGCTGGGCAGTTCACACCATGCAGCCGAGACGCGGCTTCTGTCGATGGAACGACGCATGAAGCGTGACGGGATTTTCCGGCAGAAGTACGTCGACTTCATGTGGGAATACGAGTCGCTCGGCCACATGTCGGTTTCGGGTATCGACTGGAAGCGTGAAGACCACTGCTTCCTGCCTCATCACGCGGTCTTGAGGATCCCGGAGGGCAAAATACGGGTAGTGTTCGATGGATCGGCATCAACATCTAACGGCATGAACCTGAACCAGTGTTTGCATTCAGGGCCGAAGTTAAATCATGACATCGCGGATGTTATCACACGGTTCCGTCGACACAATGTTGTGTTTGTAGCTGACATCCGGATGATGTTTAGACAGACGGTCATTCACCCTGACGATAGACGGTATCAGCTGATACTGTGGCGAGAGAGCCCAGATCAGCCCATCAGGGTGTACGAGTTGAACACCAACACGTACGGGCTACGGTCTAGTCCTTATTTGGCGATTCGCACTCTTCGGGAGTTAGCGGATCGAGAACGGTTAAATTTCCCTAGAGGAGCAGCGATCCTGGAGCAGGACCTCTACGTGGACGATATCTGTACCGGTGCAGATTCCGTGGAGGAGGCGCTCGCTCGACGGGGCGAGCTAGTTGAGCTCTTACGGGGTGGAGGTTACGAGCTCCGGAAATGGATGTCGAACTCTCCAGAGTTACTGACTGGTCTTCCGGATGACTACCAGCAGGATCCCCACATTTTTGAAAATTTGGAAAATCCCAATATGTTGTCGGCATTAGGCGTCCAGTACCAGCCGGTGTCAGACATGTTCTCGTATCGGGTCGAGTTGGACTCCCCGAAGGTCTGGACGAAACGGAACGTCCTCTCAACGGTGGCTAGGACATTTGATCCAAACGGGTGGATCACCCCGGTAACATTTCAGCTCAAGTGTTTTATGCAGCAATTGTGGTCTGCTGAGCTGAAATGGGACGACCCGATCGGCGGGTCATTGAGCTCGGAGTGGGACTCGTTCTTTTCGACCCTCCCTGGCATTAATCGGATTTCACTGCCACGGAGGTTGGTCCCCACCAAACGATACACCGCCACCCTGCATGGGTTTTGCGATGCCTCGGAGAAGGGCTACGGAGCTGCGGTGTATCTGCGTACGGTCGACTCCTCGGGGGAGGTTGATGTGCGGTTGGTCATGGCCAAGAGCAAGGTTGCGCCGTTGCGCACTCGCCTGACCATTCCCAAGTTAGAGCTTTCGGGAGCGGCTCTCCTGACTCGTCTGCTCAACCACACGATGACGGTTCTTCGTGGGTCAATAGCGTTGGAAGATACGGTCTACGCTTGGACGGACAGCCAGATCGTGTTATGCTGGCTGAAGGCTTCAGTTCACAAGCTGGAGATTTTTGTGGCGAATCGGGTTTCGCAGATTTTGACTTCGGAGGTTCCCTTAATCTGGAGACATGTTCCAGGGGAAATGAACCCAGCAGACTGTGCGTCTCGTGGGTGTCATGCTCCGGAGTTGGTTGGACATCCCTTGTGGTGGGGTCCAAAATGGTTGACTCAAGCCGAATCGGATTGGCCAATGAGACCACGCGTTACCACGGCGAACGGCGCCTTGACAGTCGGTGTCTGTACGACGCAACCAGAGCCGGAAGAGGAGTTCAGCCTGCTGGAACGGTACAGCTCGCTCGACAAGCTGGTCAATGTGACCGCCTGGATCTGCCGATTTGCGCGGAATTGTCGGAATTCTGATGCGCAACGAGTGCGGACACAGGTCCTGACACCACGGGAACGGAACCATGCGTTGTTCGCATTGGTACGGAACGTGCAGACGGTGCACTTTAAGTCCGAACTGGACATTCTGAGACGCGGACGCGTCCAACTGAAGGGAGCTGTGGCTCGGCTCAACCCGTTCATTGACCCTCAAGGATTGCTGAGGGTAGGAGGTCGGCTGCGGAATGCCAACCTGCCTTATGCGGCTCGCCACCCGTTGTTACTCCCTAGGAAAGGGAAGTTGGTCGAACTGTTGATACAGGATCGACACATTCGGAATGGGCATATCGGATGCCACGCCTTGATGGCGTTTCTCCAGCGCGAGTTCTGGATTCTATCGGGAAGACGCTTAGTGCGTAGCGTCGTATTTCGGTGCCTGCCTTGTTATCGGGCCAAGGCGGCTACGATGCAGCCCCAGATGGGCGATTTGCCCTCGGATAGGGTTAACGAAATCCGGCCCTTTGCGGGTGTCGGAACGGATTTCGCGGGACCATTCATGGTCAAGTCTTCACAGCTACGGAACGCCAGATTAGTGAAGGCATACCTGTGCGTCTTCGTGTGCTTGGCCACGAAGGCAGTCCACTGGGAGGTGGTCAGTGACCTCACTACGGAGGCATTTATCGCATGTCTGGATCGGTTCGTCTCACGAAGGGGCCTCCCGACATTAACCCGTTCGGACAACGGCACAAATTTTGTCGGAGCCAGGCGATATCTGCAGGAGGTCACTCAATTCCTGAACGGTAACCAGGACGCCATCGGTACGGCTTGCTCCCGACGAGGGATTGAATGGGTTTTCAGTCCGCCGGGATGTCCTCATTGGGGAGGAATTTTTGAGGCTGCGGTTAAATCGGCTAAGTCGCACCTGACGAGGATCATCGGTGTTCAGGCCTCTCGGCACCTAATGACCTCGCAGGGGCCCATCAGCTACGAGGTAGCGTAGCGATCAGATGCCAAGAAGTGTGAACGTCGGCGATTCACCGAGCTAATACTTATGGAGTCGATCTAACCTGGTCTGTGCTTCGGTCCCGTCAACTTCCTGTCTCTCTGCAAGGCCCGGGTGCACCCTAGGCTCTTCTTGGTAGACAGGTTCTTCAGCCAACCAGGTATGACTGGCAGGCCAGCTTCGACGAGCACAGTGTTCCAACACAGGTTATGTTACGTGGGAAAAACCAATCGGCCACGTAAATGCGAACTTTATCTGGTTCGGGGAACCACAACACACTCAGCTATATAGATAATCCTGAGGGGAACCCGAATACATTCCAGATGGCTTGCGATTTAATTTCAATGCCCTAATCAATACGCGTTACATTGCGAGGGCTTTCGTCTGTCAGTTGTCAAAAAAACTGCTAGGTTGGCAGCAACGTCAAATTCAAAATGGCCGTTCCGAAACCATCGATCGAATATCGATTTGGAATCGAACAATCACCCGCCCGGACAGGCACCCACCTGTCCCCTAATCTACGGGCAGCCGAGACAACGTTGCTACCGCTCGTTTTAGAACCGAGCCTCCTACTAGAACCTCCGCAGACCGGGGGGTCCCGTCCTTGCCAGGGAACAAGTTAACAATGCGCCCCCTGCGCAAACGTAGTGGCGGTAGGTTAGCATCCTTAACCAGACGAGGTCACCAACACTAGGGGGGCTGGTTTTGTCAGTCCACTTAAGGCGCTGTTGTAAGATATGCAGATACTCGAGCGACCAACGCTTCCAGAAATTCTGAGTAAACTGCTGCAACATCTGATACCTTGACAACCGATACAATTTCACTCCCTCGAAGGGGTGCTCGGGCAACGCGTTAAGTGGCTGTCCTATCAAGAAATGGCCTGGGGTCAGAGCCTCCAGGTCATTTGGATCCGAGCTGAGCGGACACAACGGTCGCGAATTGAGAACGGCCTCGATCTTACAAAACAATGTCGCGAGCTCCTCAAAAGTCAGCGCGGTCTGACCTACTATACGCCCCAAGTGCGTCTTAGCTGACTTAACTACGGCCTCAAAAATCCCACCCCAGTGGGGGCAACTCGGTGGGCTGAAGGTCCACTGTATACCCCGACGGGAGAGGGCCGTTCCAATATCCACTTTATTTACATTCAAAAAGTTGACTATCTCTCGTAAGTATCGTTCCGCACCGACGTAGTTAGTGCCGTTATCAGAGCGGATCAAAGTTGGAAGTCCCCTTCGAGAAACAAACCTATCCAAACAAGCAATGAAAGCCTCTGTCGAGAGATCAGCAACGAGCTCGAGATGTACCGCCTTGGTGGATAAACAAACAAACACACATGAGCTATACCGGTCCAGCAGAAACCCGGCGTCAGGGTCCTCAGCCTTCTGGGTAACATGCACGGCCGCTCTGGGGCCATGATCCGAAGATACTGCTACATGGCTGTGGGGCCAGTCCGATTCTCTCCTGGCAAGCCAGGGTGGTCCCCACCACAAATGGTGTCTAATGAGTTCAGGAGCCCGACATCCCCTGGATGCACAATCAGACGGGTTCAATTCTCCTGGTACATGTCTCCAGGTCAGTGGGACCTCAGACGACATAATCTGGGAGACACGGTTCGCAACAAAAACCTCTAAGTTATGGACCGAAGCCTTCAGCCAGCACAAAACAATCTGGCTGTCCGTCCACGCGTACACCGTATCCTCCAAAACCACTGACCCACGCAACACTGTTAGAGTGTGATTCAAAAGTTTGGTCAAAAGAGCAGCCCCGGACAGTTCCAGTTTTGGAATCGTCATCCTTGTCCGAATAGGCGCTACCTTGCTTTTTGCCAAAACCAAACGCACGTCTACCTCCCCGGTGGAGGTGACGGTTCGCAAATAGACCGCTGCCGCAAACCCTCGTTCAGAGGCATCACAAAACCCGTGAAGGGTTGCCCTGTAATCCCCAGCAGGGACCAATTTCCTCAGCAGCGATACATTAATTATATGGAGGCCCAACCATTTTGCCAAATCATTCGATACAATGCAGCCCTGAGCTCCAGAATCTAATAGGGCGCGAACGTATGTTGGGTTGCCCGCCAAATCCCAAACAAGCACAGAGGCGATCGGTAACACCACCGTCTCCGGTTGGGGGGCAACAAATTGTTGGGACGCAAATTCCTAGCGAGGGCCCCCGGGGCCCCACTGTGCCTGTAACCGATCAGGTAGGCAGCTATACGCCAGAGGGTCCTATTGTACAAATGGCCCACGCGCCGGTTCCATTGCCACCCTACGACGCCCCCCGAAGGGGGGTGGGCGTGAATTCAACCGTGGCCGCTCCATGAGCGGGGGGGACATCACATGCGACCGACGAGGACGAGGCGACGAGCGGGGCGACAACTGAGGCGGCGTCCGAACCGCATCCGCATAGCTCGAAGGTGTCCCATGCCACCCGCCCGTTACGGCCTGCTCAACATACCCAATGTCCCGCTGAGTCGGATGCTGAGTCGCAACCGAAAACTCAGGGCCCCCCATGTGATGACCCTGAGTGCGGCCCTGCACCCCTGGGTGGCTGCGTGCTTGTGGCCCCATTGCCCGCTGAGTCGGATGCTGAGTCGCAACCGAAAACTCAGGGCCCCCCATGTGATGACCCTGAGTGCGGCCCTGCACCATAGTACCGCCCTGTGCACGTGAGGACATTGGCCCCTGAGTTGCGCTCCGAGTCGCAAACGAATTCTCAGGGCCCCATGCCGTGTCACCCTGGGTACGGCCCTGTGGTGGCTGTTGGCCGGACCGGTTCATGCACAACAGATTGTTGTGGGCCCCACCACAATATCCGCACATTTTTGTGCGCGTGCAGTACCTAGCCATGTGTGGCCCGAGGCACAGGAAACACCAGCTCCGCTGCTTGGCCATCCGGCGCCGTCCCTGAACCCTAAGTTCCCCGAACTTATTGCAATTGGCCACAGCATGGCCAATCTGCCTACAACATGGGCAGGTCTCACTATGTGGGGTCAATGCACTCACAGTCCCATACGACTGCCGGTTGGTGCGGTCCTTCCTCGTCGGAGGGCCCCTACTCACAGCGCTCCCGGCAGCTCTCTGTGGCTCCGAAGGATGGGTGACCGTCAACCCCAAATTCTCTGCCCGTCGAGCCTCCTCTTCCAAGAATCCGACCAAGTCGGAGAAGGCGGGCAGGTCCTCGGCCGACCTCCCGTGAGACTGTTCGAAATGAGTCTGCACGTCAGCGGGTAGGCGGGAAAGTACAATGTACAGCAGTAGGTACGACCATTCACCAACCGGAAGTCCAAGATTCTCTAGAGCCTTGGTGACGGACAACAACGGGTTCAAAACCTCCGTCTGTATGGCCCCGACCTTGTTCACAACTGGGATACTAAACAAACGGTTCAGTTGGGCATCGGCCAACCTCCGTTTGTTATGGTAACGTCTGACCAACAATTGTCTGGCCGTTTCATAGTTACCCTCCGTAACTGTCAAATGAGCGACCAGCTCCCTAGGCTCACCCCTCAATGCTGCCACCAGCTGAGCCATCTTGACAGACTTGGTAATGTCCGATCGCATGTGCACCAAACTGTCGAACAGATTGATGAAGCTCATCCATTCACCGGACACTCCGTCAAAAGTAGGCATAGTTATGGCCGGTAACCTGGACCCTGAACCCTGAAGCGGCAGAGGTGCTTCAATGTCACCACCATGGCTGGACTCGCGCTGTCTACGTATGTCCGCAGCCTTCTGCGTGATAGCAGCTGCCATCTCCATACATTGGTCGACATCCCCTAGCAACCGTGACAGCCTGTCAGGTGCGCAACCATCAACTGATTCCGCCTGCGCGGACAATTCGAGCACCCTATTGTAACGTTCCTTAACGTCCATAGACCGCTCCAATACCACATCATGCCTATCTAAACGGTCTATCAGACCGTGTGCGGAGGAAAACCATCTGAGTTCCTTAGAAACACCCTTCTGTATTTCAGATAACGACATGATCGGAACGATACTTACTCACAATTTGCAGTAACTCAATTTTATTGGACCCTCCAGTCTATAACCCAAACGAGGGAACCCTAAACCACAACTGAAACAATGCTGTTTTCCTTAAACAATAGGAACCGAGTTTTATATCTATATAAATTCTGTAAATACAATTTAGTTTCCCTTTATCATTATAACACACAGAGATAGTCAATATTAGTTCAAGTTATAAATTGCTATAAACTGAAAACAATGTAATAGCCTGCTATCAATAGATGTAACTACCTATGTTAACCAAAGCATTCATTAGCATTACTAGACCACTAATAGATTGACTAACTGGTACTTCAATGCAAATTTCAATTCACCTACAATGTACCTAAGTTGAGTACCTACTATTCTGAGTCACATCTCAGTACAACTGGTAATTTAGGGAAAACTGTAATATCTGTCTGTCTACTACCAGCAATAGACTTATAGCTTACAATACTACCAATCTATGTGGATACAGGAACAACACCAAGTTAGCTAATAACCGCCTATACCTACAGATTGATAGTCCCAAATCGTGGGTTCCTGGAGCCCTTGACGGCTGCAAATCTCAGGAAACCACGCTCTTGCTACCAAAATGTTCAGGCCTCTCGGCACCTAATGACCTCGCAGGGGCCCATCAGCTACGAGGTAGCGTAGCGATCAGATGCCAAGAAGTGTGAACGTCGGCGATTCACCGAGCTAATACTTATGGAGTCGATCTAACCTGGTCTGTGCTTCGGTCCCGTCAACTTCCTGTCTCTCTGCAAGGCCCGGGTGCACCCTAGGCTCTTCTTGGTAGACAGGTTCATCAGCCAACCAGGTATGACTGGCAGGCCAGCTTCGACGAGCACAGTGTTCCAACACAGGTTATGTTACGTGGGAAAAACCAATCGGCCACGTAAATGCGAACTTTATCTGGTTCGGGGAACCACAACACACTCAGCTATATAGACAATCCTGAGGGGAACCCGAATACATTCCAGATGGCTTGCGATTTAATTTCAATGCCCTAATCAATACGCGTTACATTGCGAGGGCTTTCGTCTGTCAGTTGTCAAAAAAACTGCTAGGTTGGCAGCAACGTCAAATTCAAAATGGCCGTTCCGAAACCATCGATCGAATATCGATTTGGAATCGAACAATCGGTGAGACCTCTCTACGCTTTGAAGAGCTTCGACGCTGTTCTGTAAAATTGAAATGACACTGAACTCGCGTCCGTTGTGCCCGCTCAGTTCGGATCCAAATGATTTGGAAGCGTTGACGCCGGGTCACTTCCTGATAGGTCAGCCCCTTAACGCCCTGCCAGAATACCCATTCGGTGATGTTAAGTTAAGTCGGTTAACTAGGTGGCAGATGTTGCAGCAGATGGCTCAAGATTTTTGGAAACGGTGGTCCCTTGAGTACTTGCACATCTTGCAGCAGCGCCTTAAGTGGACTGACCGGACGAGCCCCCCTCAAGTCGGTGATTTGGTGCTGATTAAGGATGCGAACCTGCCATCATTGATATGGAGACGAGGACGGATCGTCAATTTGTACACGGGTCGGGATGGCACGCCTCGATCAGCGGAAGTCAAGGTGGGGGACTCGGTCCTCAAGAGAGCGGTCGCAACACTTTCTCGCCTTCCTATTGATTAGGGACAGCTTCGGGCCTGTCCGGGCGGGTGACTGTTTAATATTTGTGCTTCGGAACGCACCTCCTCTTGTTGCGCGACTCGGAACGGAAACAGAACCGCAGCTGTCACTCGTACCGGAACGAGATGTAAAATTGGAGGTTATCTTTCTCTTGGTCTGGTCTCATCGGGAGAATAACATGGCGGCTCGGGCCCCGTGAAATTGATGGTATTTCGGTGTACCAATTATCATACAGGCATCGGGCCTGGTCAGAGTGTAAATCTACCTCATAGCGTCGGGCTATTGATTGTAATTAGATTCGCGTCAGCGGTCAAGTGATTCGTGGTGAAGGTTGAAGTTGTACGGTCTCCAACTCGTCGTATCGGTAGCGGCGACTCCACGTGTCGGCAGCAGCACGCCGGCGAACAGCGTCGGGCAGCAACGATAGTGATTCGACTCCTATCCTATCCCAAACTGTGCCCCTTTCCCGAATTCCCGTCTCGAATCGAGCTTTCGATTTCCTGTCTACGGAGACAAAGGTAATAACAATTTCATCACTTCTTTTCTCTCACGTGGCAAAGGCACAACCCCTCAGGATTCCACGCCGTTCGGTGAGGCGTGGAATTAATCATCAGGCGTTCATATTTTCTTAGTCTAGAACGGTTTGCTTTGGTGAGGGCTGCCGCTTTAAGTCCGTATGTTATACACGGTGCAATAACCATTTTGTAAATCAGGCGCACTATTTTCCAGTCCATGTTGGATTTCTTTATAAAATGCATTAGGGCCTTGGAATTGCCTATGGCTTGCCGGCATCTCTTCTTTATTGTGTCTCTCCTACTATGTCCTGCCGTAATATATGTGCCGAGATATTTTATTTCGTCTACGGGTCGTATTGGAACTCCGTCCAATACGATCACCTGTGGGCGCTGGGTGTTTATGGGGTCTTTTATAAGAATTTTCGCTTTGTTTCGTTAGTATCGAGACTGTTTTAATAGTGCTTTCAACTTAATAGTGCGTGACGGTTTGGTCAAGGTGTTGTAAATCTTGACAAATGATGATGAGGTCATCCGCGAAGGAGAGAATAAGTGGTAAGACTATTTCTTCATCTTGGTCCAGTTTTATGTTGGGAATTTCTTCTTCTGGTGTTTTGAGGATCCATTAATATTGTAAATAGTCTTGGTGACAGTGGACAGCCCTGTTTTACTCCTTTTCCTTTGTTGATCAGAATACTTTGCTATCCGAACCATTTGATGCAGGTCCGTTCATACATGCAGGATTTTATTATCCTATTGGTTAAAATCTTATTGGTCCTTGAAAGGAGAATATCCTTGAGCACGTTTAGGTCTATAGTATCAAATGCTTTAGCGATATCTAGCGCCAGTACATATGTTCTGTTACCCGCGCGCCATTCTTCGTCTAATACCCTGCGTAGTGTGAAGATGTGGTCATCGGTGGATCTATTGCGGAGAAATGCTGCTTGGTAGTTCCCGAGTTCTTTTGTTATCTCGTCTAGTTTGATGAGCAGATATGTCGCGTATATGCGATATCCTGTATTACACATTGTTATACGGGGATAGTCATTGGTGTCTTGAGGGTTTCTGATTTTTGGGATAGGTACTTGGACCGTTTCATTCCAGTATTATATTTTCTGCCCATGCTCTGTGCATTGTTTTGGTAATAACCTTTATCAGTTATGGCGGTGTTCCGGGACTACCTGATCTGTACCCGGCGCTGTTCCGTTGCGCATGCGGCTGATTATTGTTTTTATGTCGGCTATTGTTGGACCATTTTCTAGATAGTCAGGGTTAAATGAAGTTTCGTTAGGAATAATCATAATTTTAGGGCCTTCTGATTTCCTTAATTCATGTTCCCAGCGTGACATTGGGATAAATCGTTGTTTTTTCCACCGTCTTGATTGAAGCTGGTGTCGTCTGTAATAGTGGTACACGATTTGCATGCGTTTTCTTGGGTGTTTTTTTCCTAGGCCTTCAAAAAATGCTCTGCATTCTCGTTTTTCTTCATTATCAATAATTTCCGCAAGACTTCGTCGGCATTCTTTGAGTTGTTTATTAATTGTTTAGTCGGTTGGTCGACGTCTTTTAAGGAAGTTGGCCTTTTGTAAATTTGCCAGAGAAATTCGGTGTTCCCGCGAACTAGCGGGTGTTTTTTGGGCTACTGACTTCATAACCCCTGTAATAGATTCCTACGGGATGTCGGGCGTATATTCATCGTCATTTTCTATAAATATGTAGTTGTTCGCCGTAAGTTCTTTCATAATCCCGTTATGGTATTTTACTTTTGTGTCATTCATTTCATCTCGTGCTAGGGCGGTGTACGAACACTGTTTATAGTTGAACTTTAAAGCTGTTATCGCTTTGTACTTAGTTTGGGTTGTACTCTTTGTTGATTCCATTTGCGTGTCGCCAGTTCTTGGAAGCAGGTTTAGTGGGTCTATTTCACCCCAGATTATCTGTGTTATAGTTAAATGTGTGGCGCATTATTCGAGATAATTATATGGTCTAGTTGTGATTTTGTTTTCCCGTTTGACCATGTGGCCCGACATGACATGCGAGCCCAGGTGGTTTCTACTTTTAAGTTTTCGCGGGAACAAATATCCATTAGCATTTCTCCAATGATATTTGATGATTTGTGGAGGAGGTTTGTTCCTATAATTCCCTTTTTCCTGTATTCCTTTGTATCGCCTAGTCCGATGTGGGCGTTAAAGTCACCTAGCATTAATATTTTTGCTTTGTTTGGTTTCTTTTGAATAATCTTTATAAGTACGAAAACGCTGCGGTTGCTCTCGTGGAAGAGCTGGGGATATGTACGTTTATTACATATAGTGTATTAGTGGCCGATGTTATTGTTGCTGCCATGGTTTCCAGGTCGCGATTTATATTGTGGACCGATAAGTTCAGGTCCTTTCTAATTAATATAGCTAAGCCACAGTGTGCGATGCTGGTTTTGCCTGATAGATACCAGTGATACTTAGTGTTTTGACACGTATGTCGCCGATGTCATGTTTTTTTCCTGTATATAGGCTATATGTATGTTTTTGTTTGTCAATTCAGCATCAATGTTGAGTCTTTTAGGTATTTCGGCGCATCCTCTAACGTTCTGTTTTGGGGTCCGTGCCGCAGGTCTTTTTAAAAAAAACTATTTAATTAACCACACAGATTTATTAGTTTTCACAATAAGTAAGACAACTTTTCAGTATCGCGGCTATGGGTTGACTAACTATTTTAGGTACAAAACTCTATATAAATGAAGTGTAAATTGCATGCGTCTGCTCTATTCACGTAATAAAGTAGTTCATAACAGCTCCCCCAATAAGACGAAGGTTATCATTAAGATAAACGAAGGGTAGAAACTGAAAAAGAATATAATGCAAGGTAGGGATGGCTGTGTGAAAACTGCTATGAGTATACAAGATAAGAAAACTTAGTATTACTAACCCAAAACTTAAAAGTTACTAAGATTTCTAGAGGAAGATCTCTGAAATGCTGTTTTCTTATCACTAAATGGTAAAGCCTCTGGAAGGCTCTTGATTGACTTCTTGTCACATTCTTCATCATCAGTGAACTCAGTTAGTTCAATAGAATTATTAATTTTATTTTGATCCCTTTTAATTTTCTTATTATAACATTGATTAAAGATTTGAATGCAACAAGAAGTATTTTTATCAGTAACAAAACATTTTCTATAAACTTTATAAGTAACATATGTAAAAAAAGCAGCAAGAATAATATAAGTAGCAATAGAGTAATAAGATGCATATTTTACGATATGAGATTGGCTTTGTGCCTGCTTTATCTGGTTTTCTAAATAATCCAATTTATGGGAGGCCACATTTAAAGATTCTAAATTAATATGAGACAAATGTAAAGGAGATAGCTTATCAATAGTGTTATTAATAATCTTGCGATTACAGCATTCATCTTCTGTAATATCAAAGTCAATAGAGAGTTGACGAGGAAGGGTTGAAGTAAAAACATGAGAGGGTGAAAGCTGTAAAGTCTGAAAGTAAGCAACACAATTATTTTCAAGTGATAATATTCCGGTACCTGATAAGGTATAATCTTTAATTTCATCTTTACATTTAACAGTGAGCTTATTAGGTTTATATTGAACATAGATCCATTTTCCATCATGAAGCTTTTGCCACAAATTAATACTACCATATAACAACTTAGAATTACATATTTCAGGAAGTGACAAAGTGACTTCAGTCAACAGCTTAGTTTCACAAGACGGGTTACTAATAGTTGATAAGACGGATACGGAAGGACATATAATATAATCATAATTAACAGTTTTACATACATTGACATCATCAAGTAGTGCGTAACTCAACCTATCAGTTGTTACAGCCATATATAGCTTAGTGGGGTAAATAAGAGCGTAAGTCTGAAAGCTTGTATCATGAGGGGTAGGCAAAGCTATCATTTTATGAACATTAAATTTCTGAAGTTTAATTAAAGGTATTTGCAGAATAAAAAATAATTTATTGTTGTAATAATATGACGTCAGTTTGGAAAGATCAATAATAGTATGAATGTTATCTTGAGTTAGGGGAGTAGGAAAATCAACATTTTTCTGTATTGATTTACTATTTGTAGATAGTTCAGTAAACAACCTTGTAGGGGTAAGTACATAGGGGTGTAAAATATTAGACTTAGAAAATAAAATAGCATTCAAAATAGTATCTAAGATATTTGAAATAGCTAACAATGAGCTTTCAAGAATATTAACTAAACCATTAATTTTAGCTACATTTATATAATTATTATTAATCTTAGCATTTTCAGATACGACTATGTTAAGCTTATTTATCTGTTTATTAATTCTATCTTCGTTATCATTAAGTTTACGGATAGACACATTAAAATTATTAATCGTAGATTGAACAACATGGATGTTGTCTTTCATCAAGGAAAACATCTCGTTTTCGTTCTGTTGACAGGCTGAAACAGCAGCATCATACTTGCGAGCATCATCTGCATCTAATGTTCCAAAGAAAAACTTCAATATTTCACCACCGAATTCTAAGGACCTTTTAAAACGAATCTGAGGCTCTTGAGAGATAATATGGAATAGGGAATCGAATTTCAGTAAGTCAGCATTAAGTAATATTTCTAAAGGACTAAAAGTATCCTTACAATCAACGTTATAAGCTAAGTTCTGAGCTTGTTTACAAAGATAAGAAATACTATTCATAGATTGTTCAATTTTGTCAAGATAAGGCTTGATATGTGAGACCTCGACGTGAGTGACCACATTCCAGTAATCATCATAAAAGTATGCGACGGAAGTCGGGTCGAAATAGATTCCAGGACTATGGACTATTTCTTGTATTACGGGTTCTGATATAGAACCTTGAAAGTGGAGAAACCTGAAACAAATGAGAGAGGCTTTCAACCAGGTTTCAGTTCATTAACGTGATACTTCATGTGTTTGCGATTGACGCAAATAGTTACGTTATTTTTGTCGTGGACCTTTAAAACTTTGAAGGGTCCTTTCCAGATAGGAGATAAGGCTTTTCGGAGCCTGTGATGCTGTTTGAGATATACTAAATCTCCAGCTTTGTATTTAATGTCCTTGGTGGAACCAACATAATATGTTTTAGAGGACTCTTTACTTTTCTGTATATTTTCAAGGGCTCGTTGTCTACTATATTTCATCCTATATTGTAGAGCCCTAATGTACTCTTGATAGGTAGTACCGTCATTAGAGTCGTAGACACTACTTGGGATAGACGGTTGGTAACCGTAAAGTAACTCGAAAGGAGTGAACTGCGTTGTGCAGTGAGGAGTAGTGTTATAGGCCAATATAGCCGTAGCTAAATAACAATGCCAATCATTGTGGTTTTCGTTAACGAATGATTTTAAATACTCTTTAAGAGTAGCGTGGCTGCGTTCTAGCGCACCATTGGTTTGGGGATGATAAGGAGTTGAATAAAGGGATTTAACCTTAAGAATTTGCGTGAGTTGTTTAAACAACTCAGAGGTAAAACATGTACCTTGGTCGGATAAGATCATCTTTGGAAATCCAAAAAGAGAAAAGAAGTGAATCAAATTACGCGCAACTTCATCTGTAGTAGACCCAATCATAGGGTAAGCGCAGGAGAATTTGGTCAAATCATCTTGAAGTGTCAAGATAAATTTAAACTTTTGAAATCCAGCCTCAGGCAGAGGACCAACAATGTCCAGAGCTAATCGCTCAAAGGGCTTGGTACTAGATGATGTTATAATCATTGGAGCCTTGTTACATTTCCGTAAGGGTTTATTTATTTTACATAGACTGCAGTCTTTAACAAATCGCTCAATGTCGGAGCGCATACCTTTCCAATAATAAGTGGCTCTAATTCTGTTAAACATTCTCTGAATGCCTGGGTGACCAGCAATAGTGGTACCGTGATTTTCTTTCAATATTTTTGGAACTTCGACGGGTGAAGGGTAATTAATTTGATTTTTGTAGATATGAATCTTGATATTAGTGCCGTGAAACACAAAAGAAATGATATTGTAAACCTTTGTATAGTCTAATTTCGTGAAAGGTTCTGAAAAATCGGGAATTGCTAAGTCTGTTTGATCTTCAGCAATAACAACATCACGTAATTTCATTATTAGGTTGTAAATGACTCTATATGAGGTTTCATCGTAATGATGAACCTTGGTAAATAAAAAGTAAAACTTTTTATTATTAGAATGAGCGGTGAGCACGGTCTCGGGCTCGCGCTCGGCTGATAGCAAGTCAGCAGAATTGTCTACTGTGGATAATAATTGTTCGCAGCTCGGCATAGAGTAGTCGAAATCTAGAGAAGTCGGACAAGCGACTAATTTATGTTTTGAAAGATGTAATGGCTCATTGTGTTCTTGAATTTGAGTATCATTTGATACTGATTTTGTGAATTGCTTTTTAAAGTAAATCTCATAAGAGCATTTGTTTAGGTTAGAATGAGAGATGGCATTGACAGGGTTACGGGAAAGAGCATCTGCATTCGCATTTACTCTGCCGGGTTTGTACGCGATTTCATAATCGTACTCCTCTAGTTTTAAGCGCCAACGTAGAAGACGACCTCCAGGGTCTTTAGCGTTAAACAGCCAGACTAAGGGACGATGGTCGGTAACAATTTTGAACCTATACCCATATAAATAAGGGCGGAAGGTGTTAATTCCAAAAAGAATAGCTAAAAGTTCTTTCTCTGTAGTAGAGTAGTTTCCTTCGGCCTTGTTCAAAGTTCGGGACGCATAGGCGATGGGCTTGTCGTTGCCGATCTCGCCTTGGGAAAGATTTGCGCCAACGGCGTAATTAGAAGCGTCAGTAGTGACCACGAAAGGCTGTGTAAAGTCAGGATATTGTAGTATAGGAGCCGTAATCAATTTCTCTTTGAGAAAATTGAATGAAAATTCTTGTTCTTGAGACCATATAAAAGGGATATCCTTTTTTAGAAGGCATGTCAATGGTTTTGTGATTTTAGAGAAGTTATCTATGAAACGGCGGTAATAGCCAGTTAAACCAAGAAAAGATTTTATATCTTTAGCATTTTGAGGAACAGGGAATTCTGAAATGGCCTTGATTTTCTCGGGATTAGGAGACACACCTTTATCGGTAATCATGTGACCTAAGTAGGAGACTTCCCGTCTCAGAAACTCGCATTTGTCGGGTTGCATTTTTAGGTTAAATTCCCGAAATTTGTCGAAAACGAGTTTCAGCTTTTGGATGTGCGAATCAAGATCATGGGAATAGACAATACAGTCATCCAAGTAAACATAACAATGTAGTCCTTGTAAGCCGGATAGAACGGTATTCATCAATCTTTGGAAGGTAGAAGGAGCATTCTTGAGTCCGAATGGCATCCTAACGAATTCGTAGTGGCCTGAAGTGCCATTTGAGTTAGTTACAGTAAATCCTGTTTTTGCTGAGTCAGCAGGTTAAGACAGATCTGATGGAAACCTGATACCAAATCAAGGGTTGAAAAATACTTCGAATGACCCAACTGATCGAGAATGTCTGTAATCAAAGGAATAGGGTAAACCTCATTAACGGTAACGTCATTTAGACGACGATAATCAATGACAACGCGCCACTTTTGTTTGCCAGAGGCGTCCATCTTTTTGGGAACCACCCAAACTGGGGCACTCCAAGGTGAAATAGAAGGTCTGATGATATTCTGAGCAAGCATCTTCTGCATTTGGTTTTCAACTTCTTGCTTATGAACCTCGGGGAAACGGTATGATTTAACATGTATCGGAGGGGCATCACCCGTATTGATGGAATGCTGAATTGCATTTGTGCACGTGAGAGGATCGCCTTCGAGATAGAATATATCTGTGTACTGTGTACAACAGTCTAGAAGAACCTTTTTCTCTTCTGAATTTAAATGTTCGTGACGAATTTGATCGAGAACGCGTTGTTTTCTATCTGAGGTAACTTCATGAGAAGTGGAGAAGACATTCTGAGATGGGCTCTGAAAAGAGTCGACAGATAAATCCATAGGAGTAAGACGAACTGAGAAATCTTTGATTTCGATTGGGTTTTCCAATGTATTTAAAATAGAGACATTAACTCTATAGTTCGGCTTAACTGTGACAATGCAGTTTGCAAGGTAGACACCTTCGCAGAATGTGTGATCGAGTATCAGCGCTTCGCGCAAAGAGTCTAATTCCGAAATGTCATTAGACACAAGACATTCAATAACTGCTTCGGATCGAGCAGGTATAATAAAGCAAGGATTGCTAAGCGAAAATGGAATAGAGAACTTTTGCATTTGCAAAGTCTTAGTCGAGTATTTAATATCCATTTTATAGTTGTCCAGAAAATCGCTGCCGAGAATGCCATCGAATGGCAAGCGCACTGAGTCACTAATCGCGTGTAAATTGAAGTTCAGCGCTACTATACTCTGTTGGGAAAATCGGTAGGATAAGTCAAGTTCAAGGGACCCAAGAGATTCTACATGAGAATCGTCGTCATTTAGACCTTTAATTTTAATAGTTTGAGGTCCCAAATCGGAATGCTTATTTAAACTTGAGAATTTCACAATGGAAATTGAAGCACCCGAATCTATTAAGAAACAGAGAGGTTTCTGTGAACGGCTCGTCTGTAAAAACACGTGAGGAAGCGAAACCCTAGGGTTGAGATTAAAAACAGTATATACTGTGCTTTCTTCACATGTAGAATCTCTAGGGGTAAACCCCGGAAAACTCAAGTTATCTTGAGGGGAGAGATTCGTGAACTCATTGAGAGTATTAGAACTAGCCTGAAGGGGAAACTCATTTTTGAGTAGAGGCGTAGTAGTAGAGCTAGTCTTGGGTAGAAACTCATTTTTGAGTAAAGACCTAGCATTTGATTTTTTTGAGCTAGCCTTAGGGGTAACCCTTTTTTTGAGTGGAGGCTTAGCAGAACTGGCCTTGGGTAGAAGCTCGGGGAGTGAAGGCGCAGATTTTTTAGATAACGTGTCTTTTATGATAGGAGTATTAGGCTCCGGTAGACACGGAACCGGAACCGATTTTAGTTTAAATCAGTTTCGATTTCGATTTCATCTGAGTGTTCAAGCGCAGTGTGGACACTGGCTTGAGGAGACGATGATGACTCACCGTTTTTGCGTTTCAATCTAAAACACTCAGTAATAAGATGCCCTACCTTTTTACAATAGGCACAACTTTTGTTCCTGTCAAATTTTGAAGAAGAAGGTCCGCTTTGAGAAGGAGGAGATTTGATAGCATGAACACGATGACCTTCATTAGATTGTTTTCTCTTTTTAAAACAATCGGAAGCGGAATGGCCGCTTTGATGACAGAAAGAGCATTGTAGGGATGCTCGTTGAGACACCCGGGAAAGATTGAAGATTTTCTCTTCTTCGATAGCGTGTGTGATGGCTTCGGAAAGAGTCTTGGGGTTGCGGCACCTAACAATATGTGCAAATTTGGTGTTCATCCCTAACATAAAAGTGTTGAGGGCTAAATCCTCCATCGCCGCTAGCCTTCCTACAAGCTCGCTCTTATCCACACAGCTATAATGGATGTCGGATTGAAGTCGAGTTAAACACGACTCTAT
Source organism: Argyresthia goedartella (assembly GCA_949825045.1). NCBI lineage: Eukaryota > Metazoa > Arthropoda > Insecta > Lepidoptera > Argyresthiidae > Argyresthia > Argyresthia goedartella. The sequence continues at coordinate 5,093,484 of OX463817.1, forward strand.
TTGCAATGAATATTGCGTCACGCTCTCGTCGGCTTTCTGGCGGCAATTTTGCAAATCTACTAAGAGATGCGTGGAGTGTTTCTTTTCGCCGAAAGTAGTTTTCAGGAAAGACTTGATATCACTCCAGCTTTCAAAATTTTTCAAACAACAGGCTAATTGAGCCTTGCCTTCGAGCTGTGATACAATATATTTTAAAAGCACGTTCTGTTGTTCTGTCGTAGCTAAACTGATTGCATTTTCGCAGTTAGTGAGAAAAGCCGGGAGGGTTTCTCGGTCACCATTATAGGGCCGAATGAATTTAGTAAGAACCGACAAAGTTACTGAAGAAGCCATTTTTTTCTTAGGCGCATTTACTTTCGGTTCGGGTTCTGCCTCGCTTCCAGAGCTATCAGAAGTTTCGAGGGCAGATTCCACGTCAACAAATTCCTCCTTTTTCGGTTGAACCATGAATGAAATTTAAAATCCAGAGCAACAGAATATGCGACACACAAAACTAAAATGTTGTAAACTAGACTTGTAAAAGTAAACGTGTAAACGTGTTGTATAAAATAAACCCTGTAAAATGTTCAAGTAAAAATGTTCATGTAAAAATAACGTAGAAACACTGTAAATTCACACTCAAAAACACAATTCACAGATAATTTAAAAGATGAATCAACTCACAGGAGAACCAGGAACATCTCGGAGAACCCGGGGATGTAGAAAGAAGTGACCCGAAGTACCAAAACTGGCGTAGTCACGTTGTAGCAGTGACGTCGGTACAGGTGAGGTAGTTAGCGGCGAGTGTCCGGCGACACAAAAGTGTCGTATTTCTACGGAATTCTTCGACGGCTACTGTTTGAAGTTGGAGTCACGACGTAGTGCAATAATTATTGCGAAACTGGTTTTGATGAATTGAGCTGGAAAATGTGAATAAAATGAAGAATATAAATGAAGTTTGAGTCAACTCGATGAACCGATGATGATGATCTGCTTGTCTTCTTCTGATGCGGGCTCGCACAGCAGGATGTGTGGAGACTGACCGTCGACCAGGGGAAAGTTAGTGCAGGCTCAAGCTCGAGAGCTGAGGCTTACTGTCGACCAACCGGTGACCAGTGATGCTGCGGGCTACACGCGGCTCACGCGAAGGCGGAGACTTATCATCGGGCAACACGGCACTGAATTTACAGACCTTTCTTGATGCGACAGGGACCGCGAGTTCTTTTAAATGCCAGATCTTACACGAAGCAAGGTTTTTCTTCTGGCATCCCACTTCTGACACCACTTGTTTTGGGGTCCGTGCCGCAGGTCTTTTTAAAAAAAACTATTTAATTAACCACACAGATTTATTAGTTTTCACAATAAGTAAGACAACTTTTCAGTATCGCGGCTATGGGTTGACTAACTATTTTAGGTACAAAACTCTATATAAATGAAGTGTAAATTGCATGCGTCTGCTCTATTCACGTAATAAAGTAGTTCATAACAGTTCCAAAAGCAATGCGCTTACGCTCGCATGTGACTTTTAGTTTAAATACGGGGCTGTGTCGTATCATCGTATATCCGGTGTTGTCAGGGATGTCATCTATTGATGTTATGGTTGACCCTGAGGAGATCATGGGTGTTGCATTAAGTATCGGTGAAGGTATGTTGTTATCAGTTTGGCTGTCGGTTGCTAGATTCGTGGGTAAATTTTATGATTCAAGCAAGTATACGCTGTCGTAGTGGTTTCCTGTGAAGTTGAGGTTGATAGATCCCACTGCATCCGCGGGATTCTTGGGCCTGTATGTGAGCGACGGTGTATTTTGCTGGTGGATTGTTACGTTAATTAGAAAGTATTCGGCGGCTGCTATTATGATCTCCTCTCCAGCCCAAGTGCCGTAATTGCGCAGATTTTTAATGTAGTCATTGAGGGTTTCTTCAGGCTCGGCGATTGCAACTTTATGTTCTGTTCATCGCAGTTTTCTTCTACATATTTAACTAGGTGCTTACGAATGTGGGTGTGGTCGATTGTTAATTGATATAGGTGATTAATTTGGTCAGCAATTGCGTGGAATAGGCAGTTACCATCTATCGGCATTGATAAGGCTTTCATCTTTTTGGAATGTTGTTGAAAGAAAGAACTTAGAGCTAGTTGGATTAATTTGAACTACCTACGTACCTATTGTTAATGGTACGGGTTGCGACTGTCAAAGTTTGTGCGTATCTTTGCGCACTTATTCTCGGTATTTTCTAAGAGAATTGGAGGCTGGGCCTGGAAGCTATAGAATAGGCGTGAGAGAGACCCGCTTAGGACAAAGAGTCTTTGATTTTATTTTTGTTATTTTTCGTCAGCTGCCTTTCGTTAATTGCCTGTTTACTGCAAGATGGTAAAATGATCCTTTTATGATGTGCAAGTGTTGGCTTTTTCTCGCTATTTCTCAGAATATGCAGTAGGCTTGCATTATTGTTTACTTTATTTTATTTTTATAACAGGTCCAGATGGGCTGGTTGGACCGGATGGTGACAAATAGTTTAGTTTTGTTTTATTGTGCTTGGGTAGGTTCCTGCCTAGTTTTTTATTTTCGTATACCTATCACCTACCTATTTGTACGGGACTATGCCTGTGGAATAGTTTAGAGTTGGCGTAGTAATTTGGAGCGAGAGTATCTGTTTAGGAAATGGTAACCTGCATTACGAAGGATGTTACCTGCCAGATATAGTTAGTTTTGCTGTTTTATCTGAGATAGGGCTATCTTAATCGGAGCAATCTCACCAGGTTGTTGCTCAGCTAGTGAGATTATCTGCACTGATATCACCTACTTCAATTCACTTCATTAGTGCGTAGTAGTGAGGTCCGTGACACGGGTCGAGGTTCAGTCCCTGTACAAGGCCCTATTGTTTATAGCTCGTTAGAACTCGTTTTTCCTTAGCTCGTTGTCCAGAAAAGGGGCTTGTTGCCCAAAAAATACGTATTTGCTTTTGCAGCTGTGTTAGTTTGAGGAATGTTTTTTGTCGTAATTTATTTCTTTTGTTTCCTTGCTCTTTTGTTTAACTTTTTCTGTCCGGTATTGTTTGGATTTTAGTGTCCTTATTCACGTGCCTGCAGGGAGTGCATGAAAGGGCCTGCCTCTTGGCGTGGGATAACACCACGACCCGTTGCGCAACTCTAGTTTCTATTGACTTAGTATTTATGATGATGTATCAAGCACCACGTATGTCTGTGATGAAATGAAATAAGTCTGTTTCCCAGGTTGTTGCTGTTGAGAGAGCTTAATTTTATGGGTTAGATTCACTTAAGAAATACCTTAAATAATGAAGATTCTACGTCCTATGTAATCGTGTGTGTGTCCGGAGAAAGCAATTCATTGATAAGGTTATTGCTGAGGAGTTATCCCAGTGTCATGACACACCTAATGTGCTGGATAGGGTCGGTTAATACTCCAGGATAACGGCGCGTCGTTAGGGAGTACTGTTATGTATTGCGTGAGACGTAAACTCGGGGTCTCTTCTAGTAGATTCGTCTGTGGAGATAAATATTGGTTGCATGCGTTAGGACATTGAATAGGAACTGGCTCACCAGGCAACACTCGTTGAATTGTCTCAGCTATGTGCACCTATTGTCGTACACAATATTGTACACGTATTGTCACAGCAGCGTGGCGTAGCCTATTATCTGGTAGGGCGCAGCTCAGAACCTATCTAATTCACACTTTACGCACTCTACTTTCACACTTGTAGCTATATTAGACACTCTCATATCATCTCGCTGATACACAATCTCCGAAACGCGAGAAACCAGAGACAGAACAAAGGCGCGCGCCGGGTTGTAAACTATTGTTTGTTTAAATGCGTTTGCAAGATGTCGGAGGTCTATAGACACGTCCGTTCGGTCCGGCAACACAAACGCCACTCTCAAATGGCAATTTCAAAATCTCCAGAGGTATCTTATTGCAGTAGAGAATGCACTGACCCTTGAAAGAATTGCTAACCTTCGCGAGTCTAAATAGGGGCACACATAGTCTGTGATTATTTCTTAGGTTAACATTACAGCTATCGCTAAGTTTGGAAAATGTCGTAAGGTTCTTGCGTACATACATTATATTTTCGAAAATAAATTGACTAGCTACAGTTAGTATGTCAATTTCTTTAAAAAGCTCTCTTAAGGAGTCTGTTCGTTTTAAATTATAAATTGCTCGAATAGCTCTTTTCTGTAAAATAAAAATAGTTTGAATATCCGCTGCTTTCCCCCACAACAAGATACCATAGGACATGACACTATGAAAGTAACTAAAATATACTAGCCTAGATGTAGCCACATCCGTGGTTTGTCTGATGTTCCTAACAGCGTAAGCCGCAGAACTTAATTTACCAGCTAATTTATCTATGTGGGGTCCCCATTCAATTTGCTATCAATGGTTATTCCAAGAAACTTCCTATCATTTACCAATTCTAACGTGCTGTTGTCTAAGACTAAACTGGTCTCAACTTGCCTGACATTTGGAAGTGAGAATTCGATACACTTGGTTTTACCAGCGTTTAACAATAAATTATTAACTGTGAACCAATTCAAGGTTAAAGACAATACACCATTAACATTATCAAAATCTCCTTTTTGTCTTTCAATTTTGAAGACCATTGAAGTATCATCAGCAAACAACACAATGTCAGTTAATTTCTCCACCATGAAAGGCAATTCGTTAATATATACCAGGAAAAAGAAAGGGCCTAATATGGAACCTTGTGGAACGCCAATTTTTACACCCGATCCATCAGATTTAACGCCTTTAACTTCTGCCTTTTGAATTCTATTGCTTAGGTACGATCTTAGTAGATCCAACGCTTTATTTCTAACTCCGTAATGATTTAATTTAATAAAAAAAATATGATCAACACAATCAAACGCCTTCGACAGGTCGCAAAAAACTCCGATAGCATCCTGAGCGGCCTCCCACGCAGAATAAATATGAGATATAAGGGTAATACCTGCATCCGTAGTCGATTTACCCCTAGTGAAACCTAGTGAATTGTTTGGCGTGGAGTTGTTTTGCCACGACTTTGGGGGTATTCAGTCTGTTTAATATTTATGCTTCGGAATGCACCGGTTTTTTGTTGCGCGGATCGACCGCGAGTAATCGGGACATCACTAGCGGAAACGGAACCGCAGCTGTCACTCGTACCAACGAGATGAAAAATTAGAGGTTATCTTTTCTTGTCGTGAGAAAAAACATGTCTGCTCATGGCGTCGGGCCATTGACTGTATTTCGGTGTAACAATTGTCTAACACAGGTGTCGGGCCTGGTCGGAGTGTTGATCATAATAATCGTCGGGAAATAAGTAGATTCGCGTCAGCGCGTCAGTGATTCGTGTTGTGAAGGACATCGTCGTATCGGACAGCGACTCCTCGTGTCGGCAAGCAGCACGCCGGCGACGGCGTCGGCGGCGAAACCAGTGAGATTCGGTTCCTCTCCTATCACAATTGTGCTCCTATCCCGTATTCCTGCCTCGAATCGAGCTTTCGATTTCCGGTCTACGACGGCAAGGTAAAGTAGCAATCACGATTTTCTCCCGTGCTGGCAAAAACCCAGCCCCTCATGATTCCACGCCATTCGGTTGAGGCGTGGAATTAAACATTTTGGTAGCAGGCGCGGTTTCCTAGTGGGAAATCACCGATTCACGGACGGTTGTAGGGTTGTTTTTTTGCCACATTGTAGTTGGGAGAAAAGAATATCTCAGATTTGCCGGCAAGTCGGCAATGAGTCTGTGGTCGGTATACCACAATTAAAGTTCATTTTCGGTTAGTGAAAGTATAATTGTCAATTTAGTTAACAATTATTATAAATTTGTAGTCGGAAACTACTGTTTGTGCGCATAAAGGATTGATCAGTCATTCTGCGAAGTAACTAGATTGTATTACTTGCGGTAGAACGTCGGGTTCTATAGTACTGCAGTGTTATTTCGGTTTACAGAGCAGGGTCAGGCTATTTAAGGGGTATAAAGCTGATTTTGCTGACCTCAGTAGAAGTGTGGGTCATATCGGAGGGGCCACTTCTAGAAGGTCACAGCTACCTTCATTATATTAAAAATTGCTTGGATTTCCGAATCCAGTGTGGGTATTGTTTTCATAATCAAGTTTTGTGGGTTATTTTGTATTGTGTTGTATGGTGGCATTCTCTAATTGATTTAGAGTGTATATTTATAAGGTGTATGTCCACAGGGCGACCATATTAAATATTGTTTAGGATTTAATTGTTTTAGTGGTTGCCTTGGTTTTTACAACTTAGTTTTAATTTCTGTGCCCAGCGCTGACTGGCAAGTGCTGGTCTCTGGCTGTGCTTAGTTCGGTAGTGAAGCATAGGACCAGAAACAATTGAATCGGTACCCATGGCACCTTCGCCCTTGACGGTACTGCGGTATGGTGTCCGTGAGGAGATGAGATGGCTCGCCCATACTCACAAGTATGTGGAGCGACCTGACATGGACGATGTCCTGCTCAAGCGTGTGGAGGACGCAATGACACGCGTCGGGAAGGTGTGTCGGCTGGCTGCGGAGGCTGAAGCCCTCGGGCTTACGGATGAGGCCTCGGTGGCTGCAGAGAAGCAGCTCTGCGCGGATGCTGACCAAGCGATGGAGTGCTTGGGCGACATCGAGCGTCGCGCCGAAAAAATTAAGCGGTCGCGACGGAATGACCGCGGGGAGGGTAGCGGAGACCCGCCCCCTAAGGGTGTTGTTGGACGGCTGCCACACCTGGAGATTCCGGCCTTCGGTGGGGCAATTGATGAGTGGCCGGCATTCATCAATTTGTTCGATAGTTTGGTCCACGGTCGGGACGACCTGGACAACGCCTACAAGTTGGCCCAACTATTGATGGCACTGCGGGGTGAACCGAAGGAGTTGGTCGGTCACCTAACGGTCACGGCGGGCAATTATGATATAGCCCGGTCCATATTGTTTGACCGCTACCAACACAAACGGCGGTTGGTTGATGCGCAGCTGGGGAAGCTGTTTAGCATACCAAGAGTAACCCGGGATGTTGACATCCGGGTACAGGTGCTCAACCCTGTGCTGGTGGCCACTAAGGCCCTTCAGAACCTTGGTCTGCCGGTAGACCAATGGTCATATATCGTGTTGTATATGGTTTTGTCACGGTTGCCTGCAGCTGTTCAAAGTCGGTTTGAACAGCTGCATGGGGGCAGTAGCTCGGAACTGCCCACGCTCGTCCAATTAACTGATTTTTTGGAGGGTGAATGCAGGCGATGCGACACATTGGATACGGAGGCCAGTGTGCAGCGCCAACCCGCGCGGATGCGGGAGGGGCCGCGCCCCCCGCCCCCACGGGGGGGTGGGCGGTCAAAACAATTTGGCGTTTTGAATGCCGCGCCGTCGGGTGACGGCTGCGTGCACTGCGACAGTGCCGGTCATGAAGTGACCAGTTGCGCCAACTTTAAGGCGCTCGGGGTAGCTGCCCGCAGGAAGGTAGTCTTCCGCAACCGATTGTGTTTCGGTTGTTTGGGGCCGCACCCGCTGAGCGAGTGCTCACGCGCGTTCCCCTGTGAGTGCTGCGGTGGCAAGCACCACATCGTGTTGTGCCTGAACCGGTCAGGCCCTTCGGACGGTCACCAGGGCCGGACTCAGGTTGGTCGGTCACAGGGCCCAACCAGGGCCGGACCCAGTCCCCCTCCGGGCAACGGGAGTCACCAACGGGGTGACTGGGGTACCCGCGGACGGGACCCCCCCCCGAGGGGAAGGGGGCAGCGCGGGGGTAACAGGCGGGATAGCCGGGGTTCGGTCGCCGCTTTCCAGGGTCAGCGAGGACTTCGGGCCGCTGGCTCACCGCGTGTTACGGGCGGGTGTCAGATGGCACCTATGAGTGGCGCGAAGGCTGGGAGCCCACCACCTTCTGCGCCACTCTGCCCGTCGCTCTGTGAGGCGAACAGGGAGGCGAACAGTCGGATGTCGCCCCCATTCCTAGAGCGCCCCAGGTTGGATCCGATCTCCCCCCTCCATCCACGGTGGCCACCGGGCACACCGTACACAGTCCGGTATGGTCGGATACCGGGACAGCGAGGGGCCTATTATGCGGGTTGGGACCCCCTGATGTACATACGGTCTGATATGCCACCGGCATATCAGCAGCCGAGTTACCAGGCCGACGGGGGTCCCAACGGGTTCGGATCCCGCGGAGGTTCCCGCTAGGGACACGCCGCCCACTTACAGGGTGCCGCCACTCCACAGACGGTCATGCTCCCCACCGCCTCGGTGATAGCGTGGAGTTCGGACGGCAAATCTTGTGTGGCACGAGCACTATTGGACTCGGGGGCCCAGGGGTGCTTAGTCTCGTGCAACCTTGTAAGACGGTTGGGCATTTCGGCATTCCATTCGGGGAATCGGGAACACGGAAGTCGGTTCCGTTAAGGGAGTATGTCGGATTACTCTCTCGTCACGGGTGGATTCATCGGTGAATCTGACGGTCACGGCATTAGTCATGCCTTATGTGATGGGCTCACACCCTCACGTACGGTTGTCGCCCTCGGTGCGACAGTTGGTCGCTGGGTTGTCACTGGCTGACCCGGAGTTCGATATTCCGGGCCCAGTAGACATTTTATTGGGTGTCGATGCCTTGGGATACCTGTTAGTGCCAGGTGTCCACATGTTGCAGGCGACTGGTCTGGTTTCGGTCAACACCAGACTGGGCCATGCGGTAATGGGTCCGGTCATGCCGGCTGCCCCACGCCTAGCGACTCGTAGTCCCTTATTCGGTTCTGTACTCTCGGAGGTGATACAGAAGTTTTGGGAGGTGGAGGAACCACCTACGGTCCGCCGGTTAGACCCGGTTGAAGAAGAGTGTGAACAGTTTTACCGGAACAATACTGGTCGCCTTCGGTCAGGTCGATTTCTCACACGTCTTCCATTTCGCAGCGATCGCCCGCCGCTGGGCAGTTCACACCATGCAGCCGAGACGCGGCTTCTGTCGATGGAACGACGCATGAAGCGTGACGGGATTTTCCGGCGGAAGTACGTCGACTTCATGCGGGAATACGAGTCGCTCGGCCACATGTCGGTTTCGGGTATCGACTGGAAGCGTGAAGACCACTGCTTCCTGCCCCATCACGCGGTCTTGAGGACCCCGGAGGGCAAAATACGAGTAGTGTTCGATGGATCGGCATCAACATCTAACGGCATGAACCTGAACCAGTGTTTGCATTCAGGGCCGAAGTTGAACCATGACATCGCGGATGTTATCACACGGTTCCGTCGACACAATGTTGTGTTTGTAGCTGACATCCGGATGATGTTTAGACAGACGGTCATTCACCCTGACGATAGACGGTATCAGCTGATACTGTGGCGAGAGAGCCCAGATCAGCCCATCAGGGTGTACGAGCTGAACACCAACACGTACGGGCTACGGTCTAGTCCTTATTTGGCGATTCGCACTCTGCGGGAGTTAGCGGATCGAGAACGGTTAAATTTCCCTAGAGGAGCAGCGATCCTGGAGCAGGATCTCTACGTGGACGATATCTGTACCGGTGCAGATTCCGTCGAGGAGGCGCTCGCTCGACGGGACGAGCTAGTTGAGCTCTTACGGGGTGGAGGTTACGAGCTCCGGAAATGGATGTCGAACTCTCCAGAGTTACTGACTGGTCTTCCGGATGACTACCAGCAGGATCCCCACATTTTTGAAAATTTGGAAAATCCAAATATGTTGTCGGTATTAGGCGTCCAGTACCAGCCGGTGTCAGACATGTTTTCGTATCGGGTCGTGGGAGAAGGAAAAGTAAAGGAATGGTGGTACCTTACTTGCGCTGGTCTTCTACCCAGGAGATAGGTTATGATTTTCACATTAATCCAAATAGGTTTTCACAAACACTACACTGCACCGGTGCTAGGTTAGTAACACAATCACTAGGTAGCGTAATTAGCGTTTGTAGGAATTTTCTTGTGGGGAGCGTAGTGGTTTGCCCCTTATGCGCGCGCGTCTCGATCTTAACTGGTTCCGTCAGGAAATGAATGAACGAAAGGATGCGAAAGGAAGAGTGAGTGTTTGAATGAGTGATGAATGCGTAGTGAGGGTAGCAGTACTTAAATAATAGATAAATTGGTAATATTTTATATTTTGGCGAAGACAAGTCTGCCGGCCTAGAGGTTTCCTCTATATTAAGCTACAAGTTAACAGAGAATGTTAAAAATTAGTAAGTTAAAAAGTTAACAACAAAATAGATTCAAATGCCAAAAAACCAGGACTTATATACTAATTTAAGATAAATTGAGTTTAGTTTATTGAGTAGGCAAAGTACAAACTCGGATTACTGGACGTATATAGCTTCCAGAGGCAGTGCGAACTTTAACAGCCCTAACTACATTGTCCTTTCCGGGATAGAGTTCGTAGAGAGAGAAATCGTATATCAAACAAACGTAGGGAAATCGTATATCAAACAGTCTACTTCACCCGGCATGTAGAAACTACAATCGGCCATAGGTAAGTCATTGAGATGCGTAAGATATGAAGTGTCTAGCTCCGCGTTCGGTAATTGATCGGTGATCGAATCAATAACACGAGCTACTATATCATACGAACACAAAGGATCGAACCGTGAATGAATTTTAACCCCTCGCACCCCCAGCCACTTGGCGCCGACACAGCTCGTCCCCCAGGCACACTTAAGCCCGCGCGGCGCGCGACACTTGACTGACGTATCAAGTGATTATGTTGAAATGGTAACTCTTAGAACTATGAGAGTGCTAAATATGAGTAGCTAATGAAACCCTCTCTTAGTCAATGCAAAACTAATGTCACAGTGTCCTTTATTATTGTACCGACATGAGAATCACAGACATCTATGAAAATGGTCCTTCTCGACACAAATCTAGCCGACATGAGAAAAACATCAACAAATATACATGTTGTTTGATACCTACGTAATCTACACAATATATCTTTTTTAAAACAATAAAAACATTAGTGTGTTCTTATAGAAACAATTCAATATTCACCATAAAAGCTCAGAAAAGATCAGTCAAAATTCGCTCGCGAGAAAAAGTGATTTAGTTTTTTCCAGTCTGAATATTTTTTTCTATGAATGACCATAGACAATTGTATCGGATTATAGACTTTGTCTTATTGAGCGTCTGGAAAATCTTTAACAGTACCAACATGACAAAAACTGGCCAAAATATACCGGTTTAAAAAAGCGCGGGAGCGAGAGCGTCATATGACGCTTGGGGGACGGACGGTACTCGAGGCGAGCGTCATATGAGGCTTGGGGGATTGTAAGGTTAAAAGTCGTGAGTCCATGCGACGAACTTTCGGTTTGACCGATTCCTTTGATCGTTGTTGAAGCGGGAGTAATTTTTAAGTTTAAGCGATCACAACAATTTTTAGAAATAAAATGACTCATAGAACCCGAATCGATAAATAAACGAATGTTGTGGCGTTTGTTTTCATTGTAAACATAAACCGAAGCGGTCGGCAAAAGAACCGTGCTATTATTTGCGGTAATATTACGAGAAGTCGTTACTGATAACGAAACGTTGTTTAAATTAGCGCGCGCATTCGCAACGTTCGACCTAGAAGCGCGTTCAAGCGTTTGCGGCGCTGGAATAGGATGCGTCGTCCAGCGAAACTCGGGCGGCGGCGGCGGCAGCGGAGTACCTAAAGCGCGCGGCGAGTGCGAGCGAGACATCTCGTAACATTCGACGTTATCTACGGACGCGTGCATCGTGACAGGCGAAGCGTTTGGCGGTTGAGTAAAATTTATATTATTATTATGCAATAACGTGTGATGTTTTTGGCGGCAAATATTACAAGTGTGTAGTGACTGACACGTTGTAATATCGTGAAAGCCTAGACAATTTTTGCAAAAGTTGTATTTTGAAACGATATTATTACGTGAAAGCGGAGTTTCACTAAGAAAATACTGACACTTATATAGTGCGTGCGAAGGGTGAGAATTGCATAGCAAGCAATTCGATTGCGTGACTTGAAAGCGTGGTGCGTGAGTGTGTGCGGGTGCGTTTTTAGAGTGAGTGGTTTGCGAGTTTTGCGAGTAAGTTGGTTGCACGTTTTGAGTGTGAGTAGCATGCAAGTTTTGAGAGCGAGCTGACTGTGCGTTTCGATTGCGAGTGAATGCGGGCGGTGCGAGTGGTGCGAGCGATTGCGAAGAGCGAAATTGTGGTGCGTAGTTTTGAGTAGCGTGAGTTTGCGGTGCGAGATATGCGTGCGTTTGCGATGAGTGAGATGGTTGCGAGTACAAGTCCGTTTCATCGGTATTTACAAGAAAAGCGTGTGTTTGTTTATTTTTATTTATATTTTTATAAGAATTTTGATTTTTATTTGCGTATGCGGGCGTGCGTAGTGTTTGTATTTTACTTTGTTCTTTTATGAACTGCGTGAGTTGCGAGAATGTAGGTATTTCTGTTGATGTGTGCGATTGCTCAAACAAATTAACAGTTTCTTTATCAAGTTTGTTAAGCGCGATGTGAACAAATAAGAAATCAGACAAGTCGTCTATTTTTAATTTTTGCAGCGCAGCTTCTGCAGAACAAAACTGTTCTAAGAATGCGTCCAGCGGTTGATTAGGTTTAAAATGTAACATCTGATCAATATAAAAGGAAGCTTGGATCCTAGTGTCTTTCTAGCAAAGACACTAGGATCTGGAACTCTTTGCTAGATTTTTCTAGCAAAGAGTTCCAAATAATCTTATAGTTACTCGCAGTGGGTGGAATCCCTGAGCAAACTGTTAAAGCCTTGCCCGTCAATTTACCTACTAGGTATTGAACCTTTTCCGCGTCAGCTAAGTGTGAATTATCATGTATGAGACTTTTAAAGTTTTCGTAAAAGAGTGACCATTTGCTAGGAGTGCCATCGAATGACATTAAACTAAGCGGAGGTAGTTTTTTATTTAACAGATCATGTTTATGTTCGCTTTTTGAAGCCTTTTCTTTGAGTTTATTTTCACAAACTTTAATTTTACAATAAAGATCATCAAAAGATTGAATAGCCGAGTAATCCGGTTTAGATTTCGGGTTATTAATCAATTCAGCTGATACTAATTTATCAAGAGTTTCGATAAATTCAGTTCTAGTTTTTTCTAGCGATTGAACTTGCGTTAAGAAATTGAATCTACATGTTTCATCGGAAACCTTTAGGCTCAAATCGTATATTTTTTGGGTAATTACGAACAAACTTTCCTTTTTAGCGGTAAGACGAACAATTTCCATCATTATTTCTTCGTCATTATTTTGATTTCGCGTCATATTTAAGCGTTATTATGTTTCGCGTAAACAAATGTGAGACAAGTAGGTAGTAAGTTAGTTACTAGGTAGATCGAGTTCAAAAACGGTCCGCGGCGTGGCTGCGGCAATGAGAAACCGCGTGTTTGAACAGCGTGGGGGGCGGGGGGTGAGGTACGACTCACTAGTATGAATATTTTGAAAACTCTGAGTTTGCGGCTGATTTTCATAAACAATACATAAACTATGGTGTGTATATGAGATAATAATAGCGGTATTATGAGGGAGAAATATGTGCATTTACCGAAAATTACGAGAAAACCCGGCCACTGTAATGGCGGACATGAATGAGTTAGCGTATCAATTTTATCAAAATTAGCGTGAAATATAAGAAAATTATGTATGAGTTGCGTGTGATGCGTTTTCTGAGGGAGTAGGTATTCGGCTCGAAGTCCAAAACACTTGGGAGAAGGAAAAGTAAAGGAATGGTGGTACCTTACTTGCGCTGGTCTTCTACCCAGGAGATAGGTTATGATTTTCACATTAATCCAAATAGGTTTTCACAAACACTACACTGCACCGGTGCTAGGTTAATAACAGAATCACTAGGTAGCGTAATTAGGGTTTGTAGGAATTTTCTTGTGGGGAGCGTAGTGGTTTGCCCCTTATGCGCGCGCGCCTCGATCTGAACTGGTTCCGTCAGGAAAGGAATGAACGAAAGGATGCGAAAGGAAGAGTGAGTGTTTGAATGAGTGTGTTTTGTAGTTTTGTGACAATAATTGGCATAGAGCTAATCTAGATTAATTTTTTGGAAGCTTGCTGTAAAACTACTAAGGCCCGCCAAAATGACAAAATCTAGTTCACGACACTTGGCGCTGAGTTCTCTGTATAGCTTCCATAATCTATGCAGCGGCGCGTTAGAACCTAGATTAGTTTTGACTAAAGGCGTGATGAATAACCTGTAGTTAGACCGAGGTAGTCTTTTGGGGGTATTAAATTTTATTTTGCCCAATGATTCAGGACAGTCGAGACATCCATTGATAAGCTTATGTAGAAATATTAAATCGAGTCTTTTTCTAGGCACTGCTAGAGTGTCGTTCTCGTAGTACTGCAAACGCGAGTTGTAACTGGGCAACTTTGTAGCTTTGTTATCGCTATACGCAAGGTGGTAGAGAAATTTTTTTTGCACGTTTTCATCCTGTCGGAGTAAACACTGTATTGGGGGTTCCAGATCACGCTGCAGCACTCAAGCTGTGATCGTACCAGTGTGTTGAATAACGTATTTTAGTAAGCGGTTCCTTAAAGTGCTTGCTGTTGCCGATGACAAATCCCAGAGTCTTTAGGCTCTAGGATGTAATATGCTCAATATGTTTGTCGAATCTCAGCCGAGCATCCAACAGAACGCCTAGATCACGGATATACTCGACGCTTTTTAGGTTTTTATCCCCAATGGAGTAAGTTTGGTGATTTGTGATTTTGTTACGAGTAAAATGGACACAATAGCATTTCTCCGCGTTTAATGACATGTCGTTTTTGTCACACCATTCATTCAGCTGTTTGAGGCCTTCCTGTAAGATGTTGGAGTCGTTAGGTGAGGTAATCGGCCTGGTCAATTTAAGGTCATCGGCAAACATGTAAAATTGTGAGTTACTAAATCTACCTATGTCGTTGACAAACACATTAAAAAGTATGGGACCCAGATGAGATCCCTGAGGGACTCCCGAATGAGCCTGAAATGCATTGCTGGGTTGCCCACATAACGCCACTCTGCACTTTCTACCGTGGAGATTTGACTCCAGCCATTTGATAAGGCTGCCGCCGAAACCGTACGAAGACAGTTTACCGATTAATAGTCTGTGGTTAACTCTATCAAAAGCCCTGCTAAAGTCAGTGTAAATTAGTTGATCACCGTATCCGTAGGGATACGGTGATCAACTGTCTGTCTGATAAGACACCAAATTTGTTGTTGTCGAACGTGAGGCCATAAAGCCATTTTTCAATTCAATTCATTTATTTATTTTCAATTGTAACCTTACAGCTAAATTAACCAATACGTTACAAAGGCGGTAAAAATATTTTACTTATCTAGATCTTGCATTCGTCTTTCTGTCATTCTCTTACATTCCCTCACCAAGCACGCCATCCCACTCGTGAATATATCACACTGTGGTGAGGCGGCGAGCACGGAGTTGATCAGCGCCTGCGCCTGCGCGACGGGCGAGTACAGGTAAAGGTTAGTGCGCGACGCGCGAGTTGCCAGCAGTGCGCGAGCGCGACTACCCCGCAGCATCATGTATGCGTCGGGCACGAACATTCGCAAACACCTTTGGAGAAGCTCTGTACAGTCGAGTTTATTTCTAAGGATGTTCATTACAAAATTAAAAAGAGATATTGACCTTCTCAGTTCTAATGACTCATACCCCAGATGACCTTGTAGAAATCGTGTTGGCGTTAGCCATGCTGATTGGGAATAATGTATGGCTTTTAAAACCAGGTCAGGTGTGCACAAACAAGTTTTCCGAAGACCTTGCCCATAACTGCGAGGATAGAAAGAGGTCGATAATCCGAGACGACATTTTTTGGCCAGATTTAAATATCGGTACTATTAATGCGTCCTTCCAGTCCTGCAGAAATATTCCTTCTGATAGGGAACGATTATAAATATGACGGAGGGGGACGGCAAGTGCAGCTGCTGCTCTTGTGACAAAGATAGAAGGTATGCCGTCCAAACCGGCCCCTTTATAAGGGTCAAGTCCTTTAAGGGCTCTTAGTACTTCCTTATCAGAAAAACTGATGCTGTTTAGGAAATGAGCCGAATTCTGCATGTCTGTAAGGGATACCGACGTGGCTTGACTAGCCCTGAACACACTCGAGAAATTCTGAGCGAAAATATTACAGATGCTTTCAACATTATTTGCTTTTGTATTCCCCAGTCACATCTGAGAGGCATAGCTGCATAAACCTCCTCTTTTTGCTATCAAAAATGACAGCCCAAAAGACTTTGGGGTTAACTTTAATAGAAGCCTCCAAACGATTCATGTACTTATGATAACTCTGGTGTTGTAATTAGTAGCAGCTGCTGCGTAACTGCTCGTATTCAAAGAGATCTAATGGATTACCATATTTCTTGTACCTTATGTGAAGTTTATTCTTTTCCTTTGTTTGAATACAACACAGGGAATCTGTGTCGGGTGTTTCTTGTTAGAGGGCCATGTTTTGTGATCAAGTCTCGGACTGTAGTGTAAAAAACGTAAACCATATCGTTGACTGTATCACACGAACTGAGTACGTATATATAACGAATATAAACTACCTACCCTACAACTTACATTGAGCTAGGTCTCTGTTTTTTTAAAGCTAGGAGAACGTTCTCCCAGCAGATTGTTTTTCGCGTTTATCTCTAAATCCCGTGGGAGCACCAATTTCATATTTCGAGCACAAATTTTTCTCACAGAACACTAGTTAAGTGTCTATTCAGAATTTCGCAACCCCTACCTCTTTGCTGGAAGTACGCTCACAGCGTGTCCCGCCATACTATAGTAAAATAAAATGTCGCGGGGCATGTTTCGGGACACGCGAGGAATATTTCGGGAATTTTCATGCTACTCCGGAACTGCATGTGAGTCTGCAGTTCATAAAACGTTTTGACTCTACTGACTCATCAGGAAACTACAGTATTGTAAGTATATGATATTCACCTAACTCTCCCTGTTTGACCTACACTCTACCATAGCTCTGGCATAAGAGATTATAAATGGCCACATTTTAAACATGATTATTACATAGTAATCAAAAGCTCATGGACTTGTGCATTCTCCCCATCCTTAGCTACGGAGCCCAAACCTGGTCGTTGACTGACGCGCAAATGTTCTAAATCGGGGTTTGTCAGAGAAACATGGAGCGCAGGATTCCTCGGTGTTCGGCTTTTAGACCGGATCTGGAATACTGGCTGCTACAGATAACAATAATAGATGTAGCTCACAAGGCTGCCCAACTAAAGTAGGACTGGGCCGACCACGTTGCTCGAATGCAGGCTAATAGTTGGACTAAGAGAACCACAGACTGGCGCCCAGAAAATGCAAAGCGAAAGCGTGGCCGACCCAGGAAGAGCTGGAGTGATGAATCGGGATCATGGGACAAATACTGGAGCGAGACTGCTTAGGATCGGATAGAGCGGAAGAGAAAGCGAGAGGCCTTTGCCCAGCAGTGGGACACTATGTGCTGCTTTTATACCGGATCCGGAATACAGTGGGACATTATGGGCTCATAATAAATAATAAATAACATTTACTTTTCGAATTTTATTAAAATTTCTCGTAGCTTACATTACAACTAATGTGTACAAGATGTAGTAAGTGTAGTTTTATCATTTGTCTCACTTATATTTAAAACCGGTTACAACAGTGTAAGACAGACTACTATAAAATTTGCACATTTAACTCTTAGATACTAAACTTATTCCTATGCTTAATTAAACGCAGGACGGTAAATCCGCTAATTTGTTTTGCTTATGTACAGAGTCATTCATATTCTCAAGGCGTCAAGACGAACTATAAATGGACATCTTGTTCAGTTGCCATAACTCGTCTGTTGATAAATTTAGTTGTGGTGGTGACGCCTCTGGAATTGGTCTCAGTATTTGACTGAATCAAGGTAAATCGTTGAATTGTATATACCAGCAAACGTTTAGTACATAGTTGACAGTACATAGAAATAGTAGTAAAGTGTAAATTACTTATAGTTAAGCAATTTTACATGTTTTCTGTGCAGTGGCAAAATAACACTTAAGTGCTGTCTATTATCCAACAGTTCTTACTTACTCACAAGTCATACATGTTAACATAAACCAAAACAATTTCACTAGAAATATCACTGTCTCAATTTTCACAACTTTTCAGATGAATTCAATTCATGCACATGGTAACTTACTTTTAATTGTAACGTTATTTACTGTGCACAAGATTTAAAAATATCACCTTGGAGGAGTTGCTCGGACGACCGAAGAAATTCATTTCATTCAACCACTGGGCGGCCGCCTGTGGACCGGTGCTTCACTACAAACCTGCAAAGGAGATATTACGATAACACTAAATATGAATACAAAAAAAAACACAGCGTCATGTCTTTTCACATACCGGGTGGCAGAGGCGCAGTTGTGCCCGCGTTGAGCGTGACAGGGGGCTAGCCCATCGCCGCAGGTATTAAGACACCAATGATGATGATGAACACAGACCATTACTCGAGGTATTCTACTTTGGGTGTGGATACCAAAGGTGCTTCAAAACCCACTTAAGGTCATGCCGACTTATACGCTCCCGCTCCCGTACAGCTGTAGAATGTTCATTCCAACATTTTTACATTGCCGACATACATTAGCAAAGCGAGTTTGCCGCAATCGTGCCACTCGATGTTTGACGTCTCGCGTACCACACGTTTCAAGCTAGCGGCGCGCTCGCTGCGGGCACGCCGAGTCGCCGACTGCATTTTCGATGCCGGAGGAGGGAACCACATGTTGCTGACCGCCTCCGCCCGCCGCCCGCTGCACGTTATATAACAAGATAGCAATGTTTTTTGTCACCCAAATTTTGATTTGTCACTGAACTGAGATAACCTAATTATAATAACTGTTCCTAAGAAATACATTTGTCATCAAATTAATCAAAATACGAGTGTTCGATGAGCGCTGTCGGAAGTTTAAAAGCCACTTGGTTGCTAACTGTCGGCGCGTGGACAGCGAGCGAGCGGTCACTTTTATTTACGACGTAGTTGTACGGCAGCGGTGTTGCAGCGGGGACGTATGATGATGATGATGATTCCGACCGATGTCGGTCATGGCGACCACTTCTACTCCTAGTCGGTGTCGCGCGCGTGCGCCCGAACATGGCTTATGTAGCCGATCTTCGCAGCGAAACTCCTTGCGCACTGGGGGCACGTAAGTACGCCACCCGTGTAGTTGCAGGTGATGGCAGCAGGTGGACGGGCTTTTAACAGGTCGCGTTTCATATCAAGGTCAGCTTTACGCTGATCCTCGAACTCGCGTACTTGCCTCTTCACAATCCTGCGCCATTCTGGCCGTTGTGCTGCTAAACCCTCCCATTGGGGACGTATACGTCAGCGACGACCTTAAGATGGCGATGACCTTTAGTCGCTCTGTGAATTTTATATTTAAAAAAAATTACATACGTACTGGGATGGAAAGATAGACGCACAGCGGACGCTCAGTAACAGGGTCCGGTTTGGCACACTTCGGGTACGGAGCCGTAACAATGAAGCGATTAGTTCGCATACATATTGTTATGGGGGTGCTTACGGCGTCTACTTCTAAGATCTGTGATGATGAAGCCTAGGCGAGCGGCGCCTCGCTCTCGGCCGTGTACTGCCGCACGGCACTGAACACGTAGGGCGGGTACTTGCTGGGCGGCAGCTCGAGATTGCTCCACTGCTCGCGGTCGCGGCGCGAGCTCACGCTGTACCGGCGCCACGCGAGCTGGGAATTGCGCCGGGACTTGCTGGAGCGAAGTTGGAACTCCTGTGGAGTTCAGAAACGGAATCATTTTTAAATTGTCCAACGATGCTTGAATCTCTCGCTACACTCGGGATGGAACTAAATGCATACCGCATAACTGAGTGGGTTACTATACGAATCCACTAATTTAAAGAAAAGTCAAACAGCAGTTGTTTTAAAGATTAATTAGCATTTCATCTCCTTTTTTTTTTATCCTTCCGTGAAATCATGTGTATTTTATAGCATATTATCTACAATTCTAAACGCTGTCATATTTCTTCGCAGTTCATATCCTTTCGCAAAATGTATCCTTTTTCTGTAGTTAGTACAACTTATTATCATATCATATCATATTATTTATGAAATATCGCATTTCATCTACGATAGGTACAGTAAGTTACAAGCAGTCTTGTCATAGACTGATAATACAAGAAGACTAGCCATCCCGAACAAAATATCGTACTCCGGTAGATAGCAAAAATTTCCGCCCAGGCACAGATGGCGGTAGCCTGTTTGCTGCTTATTTGCTGTTTGCTGTTATAATGCCCTAGATGCCGTTAGAGATTTATAAGACTACACTAGCGCCACCAGACACAGATTAAAACTCAATATCATTCAAAAGATGATTTGAAGCGACGAGGGCGGCTATATATAGAAGAGTCTCGGTGGCTGCGTCCGCTGTGGATATTAGGTCCGTAATATTAGCTCCGAAGTTGCAGGAATTCGTCTCCAAATGGTTGCGGAAGAAGTTTTCGGAATGTAGAAGGCTGCTGCGTGTCGTTGTCGAGGGTCACCAGTGAAGCGACGAGGGCGGCTATATATAGAAGAGGTCCCCGCTGGCTGCGACCGCTGTGGATATTAGGTCCGTAAATGGGAGATCTCCGCTCCACGTTGCTACGCCTGGGGACCACTGCTCCAACAGCCTATGCTCGGATGTTCTATATATAGTTAGTCACCGAAGAAACTTCTCTTGCGCGATGCAGGAGCGATTGTCAATTGATTCTGCGATCCGTGATGACATCTGTTGACAACTTCTGTCAATGGGCATGATGACAGCATAAACAAATAACAGAAATAATGATTTTAATTAGACGAATATGTTCCTATAATTATAAAAAACCTCAAATTTTTCATATTTCACGTGAGATTATTAAGTTTTTGAATAAAATAAAAACGTAAATTATCGCAATCGGCCATGAATACTGAAACACCAATCACAGCGCATGATGTCACTGCATGTGGTACCAATATTGTCAACAATGGATCCTGGCTTTCTTAACCCAGATGTTACTACTGTTTGATAAAAGGAACACCTCATAAATAAAATTCTAAAGCAAAATGAGGGTACTTTTAAAATGTTATTCGAAGTGCTACAGTTTATTAGTCTCAGTACGAAACTGTCAGAAGTGGTTTGAGTTGATTACTGTGCAACGTATTTTTTCAAAGCGAGTTGATAATTTGTGATTTTACAAAATGGATTTGTCAAGGTATGTAATGTAGTTGAAATATGTTTGTTATCATATTTGTTTATAAATATATCGTAGGATTTGGCTTGCTTTACCGATAGGTAAAACAAAATGTAGTTATATACTTAGTTTTGTCAAGTTATTTGTGTACATAAAGTGCCGTTCCTTTTATCAAACAGTAGTAATATCCATTTGTTTGTTTGTTTTAGGCGTCGTCAGACTAAAGGATTGTCTTTGAACGAGATTATTGAGGAGCTGGAACGTAATGAAGAACAAGATTTTCCTGATTCCATCACTATTTTCCCCCCTGAAAATTATTGTGCAGAAATTACCGATGAAGACTCCGGAGATGAAAACGTAGTGTCTCTTCACAACTTACCTGGTTCGCAACTGATAGCTCCAGCTGAAATAATGTACCCGGAATCATCATCAGACTCTGATGCAAGTGAGGATTACGTAGTTTCACTTGCTGAATTATCCAAACGAAGACGACTTGCTCCTAGTACAAGATCACAACCTCAAAGTGTTAGTTCTTCACCAGAACCATCGACTTCTCAAGGACCAGTGGTTAGAGAAACGGTACCTAAGTCAAAATTGTATAATTGGCAATCCCGTGATAACCAGCCCGCATTCAGCACTTGGTATCCATATGTATCAGCTCCACACAAGGAAAACCCAATATACTTTTTTGAATGCATGTTCGATGAGTGTGTTATAAACATGCTGGTGCAATATACCAATACTTATGCTTCTCAAAGAAACAAAGTTGGAAATGTTACTGCTCATGAGATGAGGAGCTTTATCGGAATATTGTTGTTTAGTGGCTATGTAGTGGTACCAAGAAGGTACATGTACTGGGAAAATAGCACTGATAGTGGGATGCCACTCGTTTATAACGGCCTATCTCGGGACAGATTCACATTTATCATGTCACACCTCCATTGCTGTGACAATACAAACTTAGACGCCAATGATAGATTTGCAAAACTCCGTCCACTATTCGATTTGCTCAATAAAAACTTTGTCGAGTTTGCTCCTTATGAAGAAAACCACAGCATCGATGAAGCGATGGTGCCTTATTATGGTGGCCATCCTTGTAAGCAGTTCATCCGTGGTAAACCAATCAGATGGGGATATAAACTATGGGTAGGGGCTACGCGACTTGGATATATTATTTGGTTCCAACCCTATCAAGGGAAATCTGGTGATGATGATTCAACCTATAAGAAGCTAGGTTTGGGCGCCAGTGTAATTTTACAATACTCTGATATTCTCCGAGAACATATTGACAAAGAAGCTCCATTCCACTTGTTTTTTGACAACTTTTTCACATCGATTCCACTCATCGATGAGTTGCGTGAAAGAGGTTTGAAAGGCACTGGAACAATTAGAGATAACAGACTATCTAAATGCCCTCTGCCAAAAAATAAGGAGTTGCAGAAATCTGAACGTGGCACTATCAAATACAAGTCGACCAGAGCTGAAGAAATTGTTGTGTGTAAATGGAATGATAACAGTGTGGTTACCGTGGCTTCAAATGCAGTCAAAGTTCAACCAACTGTAAAAACTAAAAGATTTTCGCAAAAAGAAAAAAAATATGTACAAATTGATCAGCCAGCTTTGATAAAAACCTATAACGAAAACATGGGTGGTGTGGATAGGTCAGACCAAAATATTAGTCTGTATCGCACTTCCATCCGTGGGAAAAAATGGTATATACCATTGATTTTTCATTGCCTTGACATGGCTGTTCATAACGCTTGGCAGTTGTATAAAATCAACGGAGGAGCTTACGACCACCTCAAATTCCGAAGGAGCATTGCCACTGCTTTTCTGGAAACTTACAACAAGAGCGCGCCTCGCAAACCTGGCAGAGTGTCGCAAAGTCACCATGAAAGTTCTCGGTATGATAACATTGGTCACATTATAAAATACCGAGATGAGCAATTACGATGTGCGATTTGTCACAAAAATGCAAAATTTTTTTGCAAGAAATGTTGTGTTACTCTTCACCCAAAAACATGTTTCGAAGCTTATCACGTTCCGTGTGCTGAATAAAGTCTTTGTCGTCGGTCATAAGTATAAATCAATGTAATAAATAAAGTATAACTTCTTTTTTTATCATTTATAGTGTCCCTTATTAGTGCCTGCTTCATAGTAGTAGTACATTTTACTAGCGTTCCTTTTATCAAACACCATTTTCCGGGTTTTCCCTACTTGAAAACTTTTTTTAAATATTTTTCATTTATTATTCAGGTCATTACTACCCTATTTACAAAAAATCGTAATGATCTGACACTAAAAGGTATATCCGTAATAACTGGGTTAAGAGAAATAGTTCCAATTTGCCGAGAATTGATTTGTTGATGGCGGCAGAGTTTCTTGCATCGAATAAAGATTTTTGCTCATCGGAATTTCGAAACATGAAATCTTCCTTGCAAGTATTAACTATTTTTTAACAATTTAACTTACAGGAGCCGTTGTTAACACTTATTTTGGTGATTTTTGAGGTTAGGTAACATCACGATCATTGGTCTTCTATGACACAAGCTAATAATTTATTACCGCTTTTATTACTCTATTTATTTACATTGCACCGTAGCATGTGTCCAGCCTGATTTCTAATAGAAATGAATCAAATGAATGAATGTTGTTTACTATGCAGTGACGTCACACTAGACGCCATGACACCTGGGAGCATTTTGGCGCTAGAATTTAAATCAGATGGTAAAATTCAATAATTTACTATAAAATCATAGTATTTTTGCTGAAATAATGTTAATTTCGTAATTAGTAGACACTGTTCGATTCCAAATCGATATTCGATCGATGGTTTCTGAACGGCCATTTTGAATTTGACGTTGCTGCCAACCTAGCAGTTTTTTGACAACTGACAGACGAAAGCCCTCGCAATGTAAACGCGTTTTGGTTAGGGTATTGAAATTAAATCGCAAGCCATCTGGAATGTATTCGGGTTTCCCTCAGGATTGTCTATATAGCTGAGTGTGTTGTGGTTCCCCGAACCAGATAAAGTTCGCATTTACGTGGCCGATTGGTTTTTACCACGTAACATAACCTGTGTTGGAACACTGTGCTCATTGAAGCTGGCCCGCCAGTCATAGGAGGTTGGCTGAAGAACCTGTCTACCAAGAAGAGCCTAGGGTGCACCCGGGCCTTGCAGAGAGACAGGAGGTTGACGGGACCGAAGCACAGACCAGGTTAGATCGACCCCAATTACTTCAGCTCGGTGAATCGCCGACGTTCACGCTTCTTGGCAACTGATCGTTACGCTACCTCGTAGCTGATGGGCCCCTACGAGGTCATTAGGTGCCGAGAAGCCTGAACATTTTGAATTGAAATGTGCATTGAATTACCAGTTAGTCAATCTATTAGTGGTCTAGTAATGCTATTGAAGGAATGTTTTGGTTAACATAGGTAGTTACATCTATTGATAGCAGGCTATTACATTGTTTTCAGTTTATAGCAATTTATAACTTGAACTAATATTGACAATCTGTGTGTGTTATAATGATAAAGGGAAACTAAATTGTATTTACAGAATTTATATAGATATAAAACTCGGTTCCTATTGTTTAAGGAAAACAACATTGTTTAAGTTGTGGTTTAGGGTTCCCTCGTTTGGGTTGTAGACTGGAGGGTCCAATAAAATTGAGTTACTGCAAATTGTGAGTAAGTATCGTTCCGATCATGTCGTTATCTGAAATCCAGAAGGGTGTTTCTAAGGAACTCAATTGGTTTTCCTCCGCACACGGTCTGATAGACCGTTTAGATAGGCATGATGTGGTATTGGAGCGGTCTATGGACGTTAAGGAACGTTACAATAGGGTGCTCGAATTGTCCGCGCAGGCGGAATCAGTTGATGGTTGCGCACCTGACAGGCTGTCACGGTTGCTAGGGGATGTCGACCAATGTATGGAGATGGCAGCTGCTATCACGCAGAAGGCTGCGGACATACGTAGACAGCGCGAGTCCAGCCATGGTGGTGACATTGAAGCACCTCTGCCGCTTCAGGGTTCGGGGTCCAGGTTACCTGCCATAACTATGCCTACTTTTGACGGAGTGTCCGGTGAATGGATGAGATTCATCAATCTGTTCGACAGTTTGGTGCACATGCGATCGGACATTACCAAGTCTGTCAAGATGGCTCAGCTGGTGGCAGCATTGAGGGGTGAGCCTAGGGAGCTGGTCGCTCATTTGACAGTTACGGAGGGTAACTATGAAACGGCCAGGCAATTGTCGGTCAGACGTTACCATAACAAACGGAGGTTGGCCGATGCCCAACTGAACCGTTTGTTTAGTATCCCGGTTGTGAACAAGGTCGGGGCCATACAGACGGAGGTTTTGAACCCATTGTTGTCCGTCACCAAGGCTCTAGAGAATCTTGGATTTCCGGTTGGTGAATGGTCGTACCTACTGTTGTACATTGTACTTTCCCGCCTACCCGCTGACTTGCAGACTCGTTTCGAACAGTCTCACGGGAGGTCGGCCGAGGACCTGCCCGCCTTCTCCGACTTGGTCGGATTCTTGGAAGAGGAGGCTCGACGGGCAGAGAATTTGGGGTTGACGGTCACCCATCCTTCGGAGCCACAGAGAGCTGCCGGGAGCGCTGTGAGTAGGGGCCCTCCGACGAGGAAGGACCGCACCAACCGGCAGTCATATGGGACTGTGAGTGCATTGACCCCACATAGTGAGACCTGCCCATGTTGTAGGCAGATTGGCCATGCTGTGGCCAATTGCAATAAGTTCGGGGAACTTAGGGTTCAGGGACGGCGCCGGATGGCCAAGCAGCGGAGCTGGTATTTCCTGTGCCTCGGGCCACACATGGCTAGGGACTGCACGCGCACAAAAATGTGCGGATATTGTGGTGGGGCCCACAACAATCTGTTGTGCATGAACCGGTCCGGCCAACAGCCTCCACAGGGCCGTATCCAGGGTGACACGGCATGGGGCCCTGAGAATTCGTTTGCGACTCGGAGCGCAACTCAGGGGCCAACGTCCCCACGTGCACAGGGCAGTACCAGGGTGCAGGGCCGCACTCAGGACCATTACATGGGGGGCCCTGAGTTTTCGGTTGCGACTCAGCATCCGACCCAGCGGGACATTGGGTGTGTTGAGCAGGCCGTAACGGGCGGGTGGCATGGGACACCTTCGAGCTATGCGGGTGCGGTTCGGACGCCGCCTCAGTTGTCGCCCCGCTCGTCGCCTCGTCCTCGTCGGTCACATGTGATGTCCCCCCCGCTCATGGAGCGGCCACGGTTGAATTCACGCCCACCCCCCTTTACGGGGAATCGTAGGTTGGGAATGGAACCGGCGCGTGGGCCATTTGTACAATGGGACCCTCTGGCGTATAGCTGCATACCTGATCGGTTACAGGCACAGTGGGGCCCCGGGGGTCCTCGCTAGGAATTTGCGGCCCAACCATTGGTTACCCCCCAACCGGAGACGGTGGTGTTACCGATCGCCTCTGTGCTTGTTTGGGATTTGGCGGGCAACCCAACATACGTTCGCGCCCTATTAGATTCTGGAGCTCAGGGCTGCATTGTATCGAATGATTTAGCAAAATGGTTGGGCCTCAAGGTAAATAGGTATAATAAATCAATACGGGGCGTGGGGAATGTTACGGTTACGAATGTAGTTGGTCAATCGGTGATCACGTTCTCTCCACGTTATGACATTTTGACAAAAACATCCGTGCAAGCTTTAGTAATGACGCATGTCACGGGCAGACACCCCTTGGTGAAGTTGAATCCGGCCGTTCGATTCCTGACATCAGGACTCAAGTTGGCGGATCCCGATTTTGACACTCCAGCACCGGTCGACCTGCTACTGGGAGCAGACGTTCTGGGTAGGTTTCTATTGTCGGATCGGCGAGTTCTTCAGCCGGACGGGTTGATTGCTGTGGATACTAAGTTTGGTCACGTGATCATGGGTCCGGCATTGCCAATGGTTAGGCCTGCCGAGTCAGATGGCATACGTTTCTCTTTCATATATGTTTCTCGTTTATATATGTTTCTCGTTAGTACGAAGGATCTATTTTTAAATTATTGTTTTTTATTTTCCATAATGCAAACCAACATTTTAGGTTACGTTAAGCGTGAAATTTTGGTTGCGAATTGTGTAATTCTATCACTATTAAAATATGTACTAGAGATAAATTCGTTCCATCACAGAATGTGTTGTTTCCCAAAAAGTAATATTGTTACTAACGTTATTTATTTAAACAAAAATGCTTTCACTGTATTGCGCTCGGTGTCAATCATTTGTTTTGAAAATGTAGTATCGCAATTTATGTAATGGCTTCCAAAAATTTAAAAGTTGGGTTATACAATACAGGTTCCCTCGGCACTAACCACGACAACACGATAGCGGCAGTTACTCGGAGAGGCATTGATATTTTAGCCGTGAACGAGACGTGGGTGCACGAGGGTCAGGAAGGTCGAGCGCCTGCCATCCCCGGCTACCAGTTCCGGCACACTCCGCGACCGCGCGAGCATCGCACGCGAGGTGGCGGGGTCGGTTTCTACGTACGACGGGGGATCACTGTTCGGGCGTGGCGCCACCCGGTCGACCCGCTGCACGCTGTGGTTGAGCAAATGTGGCTAACTGTGAACCTTAACGGAAATAAAATAATGATTGGCACGGCATATAGGCCGGATTGGGTCAATATGACCTTATTTTTCGACGCAATTACAGATTCAGTGAGCTCAATTCCGGCATGCGATAATATAATACTAGTAGGTGATTTTAATACGAACTACTTAGATGACAATAAAACAGGTTTAAATCTTTCCTATCTTGTTTCCAGTTAGAGCAGCTTATTACAGAACCTACTCATTTTACGGATACTTGTACCTCGCTAATTGATGTGGTGTGCTCTGATTTGCTTGCAAAAAGCATAACTCTGGACCCGGTCGGAAGGCTCAACGGGCATCGGCTTGTGGTCTGTGAGTTCAACATAAAGCGAGCCAAAATCGCCCCACGTACTGTCACGTATAGGTCCATAAAAAATATAGCTGTGGATAGTTTCAACAGTAACTTACAAGCTATACGATGGGATCTGATAGCTCAACACTCAGACGTTAACGAGATGCTTGTGATATTTAACCAATGTGTTGTACAAATATTTGATTTCCATGCGCCTGTTAGGTCGGTGGTTATAAAAGACCGCTCCTACCCTTGGATTACGGACACTATTAAAGTCATGATGAGACTCCGTGATCGAGCCGCCATAGACTATCATAAAAGTAAAACGGTGGGCAAGAAAAAATATTTTCAAGACTTGAAAAGTATAGTAAATAAGGCTATAACTCAAGAAAAATTTGCATTCTTTAGACACAACATTAACAATAATATTCGGAACCCAAAAAGACTTTGGAAGAACCTTAAGGGCACATTATTACCTAAAAAAGACACTGAACTGCCGTCCTTTTTTAATGACCCGAATGTTATAAATAACCACTTTTTGTGTTTACCAGGTGCCGCAGTAACTTCTATTTCTCACATGACATTTTTTGAATATCATAGACATAATGAGGCCAAGTTTCAAATAGAGCCAGTCAGCTTAGACCGCTTGATTAAAATTATAAAGGAGTTGAAATCAAACGCCGAGGGTTGCGATTTTATTACTCTAGATATGCTGGTAATGACACTTCCTCACACTATAGACGTAATTCAATCTATTATAAATACCTCCATTTCCTCAAATACGTTTCCTGATGTATGGAAGCATGCCATTGTTCTACCACACCCGAAGAATAATAGCCCTACCGAACTAAAGGATCTCAGGCCTATCAGCATTTTACCATGTCTGTCTAAAATTTTAGAAAATGTAGTTTGTGAACAGTTAACCGACTTTCTTGAAAGAAACCATATGTTGCCTGTGGTGCAATCAGGCTTCAGAAAGGGGCGCAGCACCACGACAGCATTGCTCGACGTTACCGATAATATACTAAACGCACAGGACAAAGGCATGTGCACGCTCTTGGTATTGCTTGATTTTTCAAGGGCCTTCGATTGCTTAAATATAAACCTTCTTTTGTCAAAGCTACGCTATTATGGGTTTGATCACGACGCTATTAATTGGTTTGATAGTTACCTCAAAAATCGCTCCCAATGTGTTAAGATACATCGTAGTGATGGTTCGCAAGTGGTGTCTGACAAAAGTCAGGTCAATAGGGGTGTCCCCCAAGGATCAATTCTGGGGCCAATTTTATTTATTTTATTCTCAGCGGATATTACTAAGCATATCAGACACTGTAAGTTTCACATATATGCGGATGACATCCAAGTATATATATCGAGCAAGCCACATGATATAAATGACGCAATATACAACCTTAATGAAGATCTTGGTAGAATATCTGATTGGTCCTCTAGTAATTGCCTTCGATTGAACCCAACAAAAACTAAGTACCTAATCTTCGGTAGCAAGTACCAAGTAGATAATATAAACCCAACGACATGTGTTGAGCTCATGGGAGAGCCTATCGAAAGAGTGTACGAAGCCAGAAACCTAGGACTTATCATGGACAGTGGCTTACGTTTTGAAACGCATGTGAGCCATTGTGTGCGAGACTGTTTTTATAGGTTGAAGATTCTGTACAAGATGAGGCCGTATTTGGGGTTAACGTTGCGAATACAATTGACTGAGTCACTGGTTCTGTCTAAACTGAATTACATGGATACGGTTATTGGTCCGCGACTTTTGGCAAAAACCAAAAAGTTAGTGCAACGCGTACAGAATGCTTGCGCGCGATTCAATTTTGATATTCCGTTAAGGTATCACGTGACACCATACCTAAATAAACATACAATTTTAAAATTGCATCATCGTCGAAAGCTTCACTTGGCGTGTCTTTTGTTCGGGGTGATGAAATATAAGGAGCCAAGTTATCTTTTTGAGAAACTTTCATTTAAGTCGAGGCACCATGTGTCCCGCCAATGCTCAACGCAGCTCGCTACAGAGCGGCACAGCTCTGCTGCCTTTAGAGGGAGCTTCCGCTATGCTGCGACCAAGTGTTGGAATAATATCCCTCCACCAATCAGGAACCTGCGTTGTTTATACGGATTTAAATGCACGTTGAGAAAATTCATTTTTGAGCATCAAAAATTCGAAGAGTCTATACGAAATGACACTAGCGCAATATAACTGACTATATATCATATGAAATTTTAACTTTAATATTAATACTGTTTTATATTTATATAGATTTATTTTGTACCTTTAATTAACCTGTTACCTACTATAAAGTCTGAATATTCATGTCTAACTATGTTTCTCTTTTAAAATGTTTTTCCTTCTGCCTGTGTTTATAAATGTTTACACAAAAGTGCACATTGTTGTGCGTGTTGTCACCCGTCGGTCACAACGGAAGACCAGCGCTGATTGTTCGCATTCAGCATATGCTGAGTTGAGGCCGGCTTGTGACAGGAAATATTCTTATGTACCTAGTTGTTCAATATTGACTCCTATTTTTGTTTCCTGTTACAAATAAACTTCTTTTCTTTCTTCTTTCTTTCTTTCATACTTATTGGCTCAGCGTTGTCAGACGTTATCCAACGTTTCTGGGAGATAGAGGAACCTCCCACCGTTCGTCGAGTCGACGCAGACGAAGAAGAGTGCGAGTTGTTTTACCAGAATAGTACTGGTCGCCTTCGTTCTGGTCGTTTTGTAACTCGACTGCCTTTCAGGGCCGATCGACCGCCACTAGGAGAATCTAGGAAGATGGCTGAGACGAGATTGATGTCGATGGAGCGTAGGATGACAAGGGACGCCGTATTTAAACAAAAATATGTTGATTTCATGAGGGAGTATGAGTCGTTAGGACACATGTCGGTATCGGGTGTGGACTGGAGATCTGAGGATCATTGTTTCCTTCCACACCATGCCGTCCTACGAACCCCTACCGGCAAGATTCGAGTTGTTTTTGATGGGTCAGCACCTACCTCGAACGGGATGTCCCTGAATCAGTGTCTACATTCGGGACCCAAGTTGAGTCGTGATATTTCGGATATTCTCACGACCTTTCGGAGGCACCAGATTGTATTTGTCGCAGACATTCGGATGATGTTTAGGCAAACGGTAATTCATCCGGCTGACAGAAGGTATCAGTTGATACTTTGGCGTGAGTCCACGGCCGAGCCAGTCAAGGTCTATGAGTTAAACACGAACACGTATGGGTTACGGTCTAGCCCGTATTTGGCGATGCGTACCCTGCGGGAGTTGGCGTCGCGTGACCGTGTGAGCTATCCTAGAGCCGCCGCTATCCTGGAGCAAGATTTGTACGTCGATGACGTCTGCACAGGGGCAGCCAGTGTGGAGGAAGCTCTGGACCGACGTGACGAGCTCATTCAATTGCTGGAACGAGGCGGCTATGAACTACGCAAGTGGATGTCCAACTCCCCTGAGTTGATGGCTGGTCTCCCAGATGAGTTTCAACAAGACCCGCACGTTTTTGAGAATCCTGACAACCCTAACATGTTGTCAGTGCTTGGAATTCAGTACCGGCCCGTCCATGATGAGTTTACCTATCGGGTGGTTTTAGAAACACCGAAGGCCTGGACGAAGCGGTCAGTACTGTCAACGATTGCGAGAACGTTCGACCCGAATGGATGGATTTCTCCAGTCACCTTTGCTCTCAAATGTTTTATGCAAAGGCTATGGGCGGCTCAGTTGACCTGGGACACCCACCTCTCAGGTGATTTGTTGACTGATTGGACGCGAATGTTCACCTCGCTATCGGACATAAATAATGTATCGCTGCCGAGGAAATTGGTCCCTGCTGGGGATTACAGGGCAACCCTTCACGGGTTTTGTGATGCCTCTGAACGAGGGTTTGCGGCAGCGGTTTATTTGCGAACCGTCACCTCCACCGGGGAGGTCGACGTGCGTTTGGTTTTGGCAAAAAGCAAGGTAGCGCCTATTCGGACAAGGATGACGATTCCAAAACTGGAACTGTCCGGGGCTGCTCTTTTGACCAAACTTTTGAATCACACTCTAACAGTGTTGCGTGGGTCAGTGGTTTTGGAGGATACGGTGTACGCGTGGACGGACAGCCAGATTGTTTTGAGCTGGCTGAAGGCTTCGGTCCATAACTTAGAGGTTTTTGTTGCGAACCGTGTCTCCCAGATTGTGTCGTCTGAGGTCCCACTGACCTGGAGACATGTACCAGGAGAATTGAACCCGTCTGATTGTGCATCCAGGGGATGTCGGGCTCCTGAACTCGTTAGACACCATTTGTGGTGGGGACCACCCTGGCTTGCCAAGAGAGAATCGGACTGGCCCCACAGTCATGTAGTAGTATCTTCGGATCATGGCCCCAGAGCGGCCGTGCATGTTACCCAGAAGGCTGAGGACCCTGACGCCGGGTTTCTGCTGGACCGGTATAGCTCACTTGACAAGTTGATAAACGTGTCCACTTGGATTAGGAGATTCGCTCGAAATTGTCGTACTCCTCGCGATCAGCGAACGTTGAACCCTATTCTGACTCCGGCAGAGCGAAACGAGTCGCTATTGAATTTGGTCCGGTTGGTACAGTCCTCGAAGTTTGGGGCAGAATTGGAGATTATACGAAGTGGACGTTCGAAATTGAAGGGAGCCGTCGCGCGTCTCAACCCCTTTGTTGATTCGACCGGGTTACTTCGGGTAGGAGGAAGATTGCGCAATGCGAATCTGTCGTATTCGGCTCGTCACCCACTTCTGCTCCCCAAGGGGGGACAGTTAGTTGAATTGCTGGTGACTGATCGTCATATTAAAAACGCGCATGCCGGCTGTAACGCGTTGTTGGCCACGCTCCAGCGGGAGTTTTGGATCTTATCTGCCCGCCGTGTCATACGGAACATCGTGTTTCGGTGCATGCCTTGTTATCGACTTAAGGCTGCCACGATGCAACCTCTCATGGGGGACTTGCCCCCTGATCGTGTGAATGAGGTCAGACCGTTTTCAGGTGTTGGTACGGATTTTGCAGGACCGTTTATGGTGAAGAGTTCACGATTGCGTACCGCTAGGCAATACAAGGCGTACCTATGTGTGTTTGTTTGTTTATCCACCAAGGCGGTACATCTCGAGCTCGTGGCTGATCTCTCGACAGAGGCTTTCATTGCTTGTTTGGATAGGTTTGTTTCTCGAAGGGGACTTCCAACTTTGATCCGCTCTGATAACGGCACTAACTACATCGGTGCGGAACGATACTTAAGAGAGATAGTCAACTTTTTGAATGTAAATAAAGTGGATATTGGAACGGCCCTCTCCCGTCGGGGTATACAGTGGACCTTCAGCCCACCGATTTGCCCCCACTGGGGTGGGATTTTTGAGGCCGTAGTTAAGTCAGCTAAGACGCACTTGGGGCGTATAGTAGGTCAGACCGCGCTGACTTTTGAGGAGCTCGCGACATTGTTTTGTAAGATCGAGGCCGTTCTCAATTCGCGACCGTTGTGTCCGCTCAGCTCGGATCCAAATGACCTGGAGGCTCTGACCCCAGGCCATTTCTTGATAGGACAGCCACTTTACGCGTTGCCCGAGCACCCCTTCGAGGGAGTGAAATTGTATCGGTTGCCAAGGTATCAGATGTTGCAGCAGTTTACTCAGAATTTCTGGAAGCGTTGGTCGCTCGAGTATCTGCATATCTTACAACAGCGCCTTAAGTGGACTGACAAAACCAGCCCCCCTAGTGTTGGTGACCTCGTTCTGGTTAAGGATGCTAAACTACCGCCACTACGTTGGCGCAGGGGGCGCATTGTTAACTTGTTCCCTGGCAAGGACGGGACCCCCCGGTCTGCAGAGGTTCTAATAGGAGGCTCGGTTCTAAAACGAGCGGTAGCAACGTTGTCTCGGCTGCCCGTAGATTAGGGGACAGGTGGGTGCCTGTCCGGGCGGGTGATTGTTCGATTCCAAATCGATATTCGATTGATGGTTTCTGAACGGCCATTTTGAATTTGACGTTGCTGCCAACCTAGCAGTTTTTTGACAACTGACAGACGAAAGCCCTCGCAATGTAAACGCGTTTTGGTTAGGGTATTGAAATTAAATCGCAAGCCATCTGGAATGTATTCGGGTTTCCCTCAGGATTGTCTATATAGCTGAGTGTGTTGTGGTTCCCCGAACCAGATAAAGTTCGCATTTACGTGGCCGATTGGTTTTTACCACGTAACATAACCTGTGTTGGAACACTGTGCTCATTGAAGCTGGCCCGCCAGTCATAGGAGGTTGGCTGAAGAACCTGTCTACCAAGAAGAGCCTAGGGTGCACCCGGGCCTTGCAGAGAGACAGGAGGTTGACGGGACCGAAGCACAGACACACTTCTTGGCAACTGATCGTTACGCTACCTCGTAGCTGATGGGCCCCTACGAGGTCATTAGGTGCCGAGAAGCCTGAACAGACACATTGTTACATTTTAGAGCACTATTTCAAAATTTGTCATGATGCCTATTGCTGCTTTTATTTGCTTGACATTCGTCTTGTATGTTAGTATGTGGATCGCCTGATAGGTGACGCAGAGCTATGCGTCAGTCTCCCTTTCATTTTATATGCAAAAAAAGGAGAAGTAGATTGACGGACAATAACTATCACGTCACTTCCGCTGTACGACCGTTATCGCGCCAAACTATAAACTGTCAGTGGAAACCCGCGATTTTTGACATTAAATTACAGTATTTTAATGTTTGAATATGCTTGTGGTCTATTCGACATGATATGCGAAAATGAAAGTCAAAATAAAAAATTTAATGGAACAGCGCCATCATGACGGTGTATAAGTAATTTCTTGGTGTGACTTTTCTGTAAATTAGTTTTTCTCTTTCCATGCAACGTGTGTTGTAACTGGGAATGAAAATGTACGTAATTATGTATGATACAAGTTTGCTAAGTTGGTTAACATCCGAGGCAGGCGAGTACGGTAAGAGAGCCGAGTGTTTACGATCATTGCACACTTGTTTCATAGGACGTTTTTGAATACACCTGCCAGGAAAACCACAGATTTGTTTTGATAATAACCACACAACAAAAACGTAAACAAATATTTATGTCAAACGGCGCGATGGTTTTGTTTTTTCCGAGAGCCGCACTAAATAAAGGTACTGATAAAACCTCTAAACAGGCAATAAAATAATGTTTAAATATGCAAATTAAAGTAAAGATGAAGTGTTTTTTTTTTTATAAAATAATGATAAAAAATTGATGATTGATTTATCATTATATGAACTTCACCTGAAATACACTTGAGAGCAATAAAATCGAAGACCCCGTCCATCATGACCTTAGAGGGTATTCATGGAATGGACTGTCCTTTTTCATATTATTGTTTGGTACCACTGAAATGCCTGCTCTCTTACCTATCTAATGGTATCAAACAAGCGTATATGGTGTGTATGTACACAGTTTTAGGAGGGGTCGTACAATCTGGCTAATTAATTGATAAAATAAAAGACATGGTAAAGGTAAAACAAAATTGACATTTATTAAAATGAAAAGACTGAATCAGTTTTTTAATAAGAAGTATTGCCTCCTCCTGCTCTAATAACGTCTCTCATTCGGTTTCTCATCGATCTGATCAACCTCACGACGAAAGTTTGAGGTATCGCCTCCCATTCTTCTTGCACAGCGATTTGCAGGTCGCGGAGATTTGGGGGAGGGGCATCTCTGGCCATAATTCTCCGTTTCAACTCTGCCCACATGTGTTTAATTGGGTTCATGTCAGGACTCCGCGCTGGCCACTCCATCACTGGAATGTTGACCTCCTGAAGATATTGACGCGTAGCCGCTGCAGTGTGGGGTCGGGCATTGTCTTACATAAAGAGAAAATTATCTCCAATAAGACCTCCAAACGGCATCACATGGTCTTCCAGAACTTCTTCAATGTAGCGCTGAGCAGTAAGACCCCTTCTGTTATTGTTGTCCGGGCCGACGATGACCACAAACTCCGTCTTTGCTTCAAGAGAAATTCCTCCCCAGACCATACAAGATCCACCGCCATATGCAACGCGTTCACGGATGCAGCATTGTGCAAATCGCTCTGTAGATCTTCGGTATACTCTTCCCCTTCCGTCATTGCCATGCAGGCAAATTCTGCATTCATCCGAGAACAATACAGTCCTCCATTGATCCATAGTCCAATTCAAATGTTGTCTTGCAAATCGGAGTCTGGCTTGCCGATGTGCTTGGGTCAATTTCGGACCTGTAGCTGGCCTGTGTGCATTCAAGCCACCTTCTGCAAGTCTTCTTCTCACTGTCCAACGACTAACAGTAACATGGCGTGCTTATTAAAGCCTCTGTCGCAGCCGAACCGTGTCAAGGTGACAATTTCGTAAAGCAGTCGTTACGAGAAATCGATCATCTCGCTCACTGGTGACGCGATGTCGGCCAGATCCTCTTCTCCGAACATAGCCACCAGTTTCTTGAAACCGTCTGTAGACACGTCGAACAGCAGAATGACTGAGGTTCAGCTGCCGAGCCACTTGAGCATGATTAAACCCTGCTTGAATAAGGGCCACAGCTTGGGCAGCTTGTTCTGGTGTTGTATCCATTCTTCGGCTTTTTCAAGACCCGTATTGTTCGTGAGCGAGTGGGCAGGTAGAGAATGACTAATTCAATCAATCAAGTAATCTTCTCATGCACCCATTCTGGGGCGTGGGGAGTCAGGGTCAGATCATCGGATCTCTTCCTGAGGAAGCGCCTCTGTCCACTCCTATGGACAGGACATCGGGGGGCCCTCGCGGGCGGTGGAGATCTTCTCACTTGAGGTGTTCCATTGGATGATCGCCGGCTAGGCAACCAGGTCGCGAGGCAGGCGGCGGCGGTCGGGCGGGCGCGCGTGGTACGGCGCCATGTCGCGGATATGCGGATGTTGTGAGGTATCCGCACGCGTGAACATGCCCTTCGCCAGCCTCTGGACAAACTGGTCCACTGTTTCCCATCTGAGGTCCCTCTGGATCGTCGCATTCCTCACGTAGCGGGGGGCGTCGACGATGGTACGCAAAGAGAGGTTCTCTTGGGCTCGGAGTCTCCGTTTGTTCGTCTCCGAGCACAGGGCGTACCATGCCGGGGCCGCGTAGGTGAGGCGGGATCTCACGTAGCACTTGTAGATCCCGAGCTTCGCCCTCAGAGGGAGGCTGGAGTCGAGAAGTGGACGCAGCTTGGCGCGTGCCACCTTGACCTGGTTGACGACGTTGTCGACATGTTGCTTCATGGTGAGCCGGCGATCGATGGTCACTCCCAGGTACTGTACCTGCGGAGACCACACGATGTCCTGTCCTTGGAGCTGGAGTGGTGGTGGAAGGGGGGACTGGCCTGTGATGAGCGCCTGCGTCTTCCCAACGTTGACGGACAACCGCCACTTGGCGTGGCAGTCGGGCAAGATGTCCAGGGTGCGCTGCAGTTTGACGGCAGCGTACCGAGCCTGGATCGACAACGCGTAGTAGGCAGCGTCGTCGGCGAAGAGTGCCAGCTGGGCACCCGGCCCGACGGGGATGTCGTCCGTATATTGGGAGTAGCAGGCTGGAGACAGGCAGGACCCCTGAGGGACGCCGGCTGCAACGGGGTGTTCCTCGGAGACGGCGTCTTCCACCATCACTCGGAAGCGGCGATTCTTCAGGAAGGAGGCGATGATCTGGACCAGTCTTCTTGGGGCTAGAGACGTCGACAATTTGTACAGCAACCCCTCGTGCCATACTCTGTCAAACGCCTTCTCCATGTCCAGGAGTACTGCGATAGTGTATTCCTTCTTGTTTAAACAAACCGTCGAGTCATTCAGTACTCTGGTGAGCTGAAGCGTTGTAGAATGCTCGGGCCTGAAGCCGAACTGTTCCGGGCGCGGCTGGATGTGGGGCAGTACTTTGCCAGCAGGAGTTTCTCAAACACCTTTGAGATGGTACTCAGTAGAGTTATCGGCCGAAAGCTCTCAGGTAGCTTGGAGTCCTTGCCCGGCTTGGGCAACATGATGACCAAGCCCTCCTTCCATTGGGTTGGGAAGTGGCCCGTGCGCAGGATACCGTTAAACAGGCGCGTAACGGCCGCCACAGTACGTGGCAGCAAATGTAGCAGCGCCATGTTAGGTATGTGGTCTGCGCCCGGGGCTTTCCTGAGCTTGGTACGTCTGAATGTATGATCTGGCCGGGCGTGACGACGGTGGGGTCCTCTTCGGGAGCTATCGGCGAGGCGAAGTACTTTCGCAGGTGTCTCTCGACTGCTGCGACGTGCTCCACATCATCCGTAGGGTTCGGCTTGAACTGCTTCTCGAGGTATTCGGCGAAGATCTCCGCGGTCTTGGGCTCGAAATCTTGGTAGGCCGTCGCTGCCCAGGATTGGTCGGACGGGAGTTGGAGTGGTCGACAAATCCCGGCATAGGCGATGCTCGGAGGGGACGTGGTCGCCCATGGACTCGACGTGGCGTTCCCAAGATTCTTCGGCGTGGAGATCAAGTCGGCGCTTCAGCTCTGCCGTCATGGCGTTGAGCCTGGTCTTCATCGTTGGGCAGCGGGTTTGCTGCCACTGCTTCCGGAGAGCGCGCTTATCGCAGATGAGTGCGCGCAGCTCAGCAGGAAGAGGAGAGGGCTTCCCCCCGCGAGCTACGGTGTGCGATGATAGGTCGAGCGCGTCTCGGATTTGGCTGGTCTGCAGTGATTCCAGGCGGTCAACGTCTTCCGGCTTGTTGACTGGACATGTGGTCGAAGACTGGTGTCGCGACATACGCGAAATATATTCTTCAGAAGTGGCAACACTGCGAATCGATTGGTGAGTGACTGATCGATACTTACACTGCCTTCGCAACCCAACCCTCTTTGCGCTTGTTTTTTTTTTCTTCTTTCCCTATGGTTTTTTCTTCTACACCGGCCGGCAGTAATGGCGTTATAACCAAGTTACTTTTCACCTGTGTGAATCCAACCCGGCAGGCGTCTTACTTCCAAGCTAAGTATAATTAGAGTTATTACATGATATTCGGATAATAGTATCAAGGATATTTCATTATTGAATGTTGATCTCTATATGAAACCAATCTCCAATGGCAATTGGCAGACCGATCGTAGGGACAATTTCCATGGGCATCTAATATACCATGAGGCTCCCGGGAAGCTTATGACCGTGCCGCTTATGGACGGATGGAATCGAGATTCCAATGTTTCGATCGTCACATGGACGAATATTATCAGATTCCCAGGTAGATGGGGCTATTTTGGATCTGCACTTTGAGTAACAATATATCGGCAGCCCCATCAGCACTAGCATATAGCATGATCATATTCTACATAATACATGAAGTCAAGGAATAAATATAATGGGTGACAAGTCCCACAGGGTCCAGCACATGATCTGGCCTTCCTTTAAGTGTACTTAGCGATTCCGGAGGAATCATATATTAATTTAACCCTCCAGATGTGTGAAATAAGCTGAACAAAGAGACACTTCAGGGCCCCATCATCAGATTCGTCTAACCAGGAATATGGCTGTTCTTGTCTGCTCACCCCGCCAATCAATCAACCACAGTGACCACCACTACCTGGGATCAACAAACGTGAGTCTGTTATGTCCCATAATCTCTCAGGATTTAATATTTTCGCGAATGCGAACAACTGGTCGAGGGCGACGGTGAAGGCGCCCCACTGGTAGCGTCGGCGTGATGCTGGCGGAGAGACCCGGTTGGTCAGGTCCGCCAGGACGAGAAGTACTGGCCTGTGGTCCGATGGGAGGTCAGGGAGAACCTCCTCGCTCGGCGGAGTCCGGAGACCTCTGACGACTACGACGTCGATAGTGTCCCAACCGGCCCGCGAATCGAAGTGGGTGGGCTCGTCGGGACCGATGACATCATAGTTGTGGCTCACGGAGTCGGCAAGGATGGCGCGTCCAGCTGGGCACACCCTGGTGGAGCGCACCCTGGCGCGGTGCCCCAGAAACGGGAATTGCGGTCGCGGCCGCCGCGGCAAACGACACTGAGGGAGAGCACTTATTAGGTGAAACATTCGTATCTTTCATTTGTGTTGTAGCACTCTCACTGTCTCTTTCACACGCGGCGGTCGGTTCAGGGGCGGCGGCGCCAGACCCGGATGCCTGGGGCTCGCCCAGCAGGGGCGACAACCTCGGCATGTCCAGTCCGGTCTTCCTGGGTGCAGGCAGGCGGGGCGGCGGGGACGGTGAGTCAGCGACCAAGGCCCGCTTCCCATTACCCCGCAGCAGTTCGTCAGACGGGCTTTCACTGCGCGCCCGCCTCGTCCCACGGGGCGGGGGCGGCAGGATAAGCGGCTGCTCGCGCGCCTGCTCCAGCAGTCTCGCGTCGAGGATTTTGTCGCCGATGCTAGCCGCAGGCGTACCCTCCAGGGCCGCGCGGCTATCGGCGATGTAGGCCTCCATGGCGCGTAACAGTCCCGGCGAGAACAGTTTGGCTTGATTGGCCCGGATTAAATATAATCCGTCCAACTCAAGCTCCGCTCTCAGCGAAACCGGACGGCGCACCAATGGGGACCCATATTCCGTCGACGTTGAGACGGGGAGCGGGCGGTCCAGAGATGCCGATGTGGTGAGGCGACTACGGCGCGGGGTGATCCCCAGCGGCGGGCTGCCTGTCACATCGGCTTGGCGGTCACTTTCACTGTCACTGACACTTTCACTGTAGCCCTTAGAAGGGCTTTTAAGCTCGTCCATAGCGGCGGGCTATGGACGAGTTGGCTGCCTGAAAGGGCACCTACCAGGCACGACCTTAGGCGAAGCCGGCGTCCGTTCCTAGCAGGTAATCCCCTCCGTGCAGCTCACTCGCGACGGCGAAGTCGCGACGCGCACGGGCGCGTGTTGCGCACGTCCGCTTTCTACGAAGCGGCGTGCGAACTGCGGTGGAACGGCGATCACGATAGGTCCGTGTGCGCGACGGTCGAAACACTCCAATGGCTAATTCTTCTTGATAATCTTCTCACGCACCCTTTCTGGGGCGTGGGGAGTCGGGGTCAGGTCGACGGACCTCTTCCCGAAGAATCGCCTCTGTCCACTCCTGTGGACAGGTCATCGGATGGCCCCTGCGGGCGGTGGTCTTGATGTGGCGCTGGTGTGCAGTGGGTGATCGCCGGCTAGGCAACCAGGTCGCGTGGCAGGCGGCGGCGGTCGGGCGGGCGCGCGTGGTGCGGCGCCAGTTCGGCGATGTGCGGAAGATGTGAAGCATCCGCACGCGCGAACATGCCCTTCGCCAGCCTCTGGACAAACTGGTCCACGGTTTCCCATCTTAGGTCCCTCTGGATTGTCGCGTTCCTCACGTAGCGGGGGGCGCCGACGATGGTACGCAGAGAGAGGTTCTCTTGGGCTCGGAGTCTCCGTTTGTTCGTCTCCGAGCACAGGGCGTACCAAGCCGGAGCCGCGTAGGT
The DNA here is from genome assembly GCA_949825045.1 of Argyresthia goedartella. NCBI lineage: Eukaryota > Metazoa > Arthropoda > Insecta > Lepidoptera > Argyresthiidae > Argyresthia > Argyresthia goedartella. The sequence continues at coordinate 5,135,001 of OX463817.1, forward strand.
GAGGCGGGATCTCACGTAGGTCTTGTAGATCCCGAGCTTCGCCCTCAGAGGGAGGCTGGAGTCGAAAAGTGGGCGCAGCTTGGCGCGTGCCACCTTGACCTGGCTGACGACATTGTCAACGTGTTGCTTCATGGTGAGCCGGCGATCAATGGTCACTCCCAGGTACTTCACCTGCGAAGACCACTCGATTTGCTGTAATTGGAGCTGGAGCGATGGTGGAAGGAGACTCTGGCCTGTGATGAGCGCCTGCGTTTTCCCAACATTGACGGACAGTCGCCACTTGGCGAGCCAGTCGGGCAAGATGTCCAGGGTGCGCAGCAGTTTGATGGCAGCGTGCGGAGCCTGGAACGACGACGCGTAGTAGGCTGCGTCGTCTGCGAAGAGTGCCAGCTGGGCACCCGGCCCGACGGGGATGTCGTCCGTGTATCGGGCGTAGCAGGCGGGAGACAGGCAGGAGCCCTGGGGGACGCCGGCTGCGACGGGATGTTCCTCGGAGACGGCGTCTTCCACCATCACTCGGAAGCGGCGATTCTTCAGGAAAGAGGCGATTGTCTTGACCGTTCTTCTTGGGGCAGGGGACGTCGACAGCTTGTACAGCAACCCCTCGTGCCATACTCTGTCGAACGCCTTCTCCATATCCAGAAGTACTGCGACAGTGTATTCTTTTTTGTTCAAACAAACCGTCATGTCATTCAGTACTCTGGTGAGCTGAAGCGTCGTAGAATGCTCGGGCCTGAAGCCGAACTGTTCCGGGCGCGGCTGGATGTGGGGCAGTAACTTCGCTAACAGGAGCTTCCAAACACCTTTGAGATGGTGCTCAGTAGGGTGATCGGCCGATAGCTCTCAGGCAGCTTGGTGTCCTTGCCCGGCTTGGGCAACATGATATCCAAGCCCTCCTTCCATTGGGTTGGAAAGTGACCCGTGCGCAAGATACCGTTAAACAGGCGCGCAACGGCCGCCACAGTGCGTGGCGGCAAATGTAACAGCGCCGTGTTGGGTATGGCCAATGGCTAATTTGGGAAAATTTACCCTTTTATACCTGCTGTGAACCCCGTACCCGGTGCCTCGCAAGAGATACAAAATATGGTAGAGAAAGAGAGAGAGGTAAGATACTGTGTACATGCACACCATATACGCTTGTTTGGTACCATTAGATAGGTAAGAGAGCAAGCTTTCCAGTGGTACCAAACAATAATATGAAAAAGGACAGTCCATTCCATAAATACGCTCTAAGGTCATGATGGACGGGGTCGTCGATTTTATTGCTCTCAAGTGTAGTTTAATTATTCACAGAATAGGCACAAAAACTCTTAGCGTAGATTGACAACAAAATTAAGTGCTGCGCAATAAGCTCCATGAAGAACCTAAATGCTTTACCATAAAGATGACTTTATGATAAGATAAAGATAAAGATAAAGATTTTTATTTGCTAAGATAAGGGTAGGCAGTCGATGTTCAGTTATATATACATTATGAACACCTTATCTGCTATTAATTTTAGCATACAAATATTAAATAGTCCACATTACACTGAAAAAAATAAATCTTACTGTTAGTATTGCTCCAACTTATAAAAATATTTTTATATAAGTTTTATATTTAACAAATTCATCTACTGAATAAAAACATTTCTGTAGAAGCCATTTAAACAGTTCAGATTTAAACTTATTAATTGAATATTCCTTTATCTCTTCGGGTATTTTGTTAAATATTTTAACGCACATAGCAGGACTATTCTTAAGATACAGTGATGTACGTGGCGTATGATTATATATTAACCTATTCGGGTTTCTCGTATTTCTTGAATATTGTTCTTGGGCTCTTTTAAATAATTTTGGATTAAGTTTAACAAATTTTCCTATTTCCAGTATATACACAGTCAGGTCATAAGTTCTGTCACACAATAAAAACTTTTGAATTTAGAACGCTGGCCACAAAAAAGTTTATTGAATTCGAATTTCGAATTTTTCATGAAAATAAAAATGTGTACTTTTTAGAATTTTCCTCATTTTTTAATATGGAGTGGACACTTAAAGAAGACCGTGTCGCAGTTATTGCGTTGCATCGTTGCGGTTACGCGCCAATTCAGATATTCGACTTACTGAAAAATTTGAATATAAACAAAAGATTCGTTTATCGTACCATAAAACGATACAATGAAGACTCTAGTGTAGATGACAGGTCAAGAAGTGGTCGCCCTCGCTCTGTTAGGACTCCAGCAGTGATAAAAGCTGTGAAGGCGCGAATTCAAAGAAATCCCATACGTAAGCAGAAACTGTTGGGCCTTCAGATGGGGTTAAGCAGGACCACGGTGAAAAGGGTGTTAAATGAAGACTTAGGGCTTAGGGCATATCGAAGAAAAACAGGACATCGTTTGGACGCTCGTTTAATGGACCTGAGACTGAAGAGATGCCGCGCTTTGTTGAAGCGGTACGCGGGAAAAAAGCACCGGGAAATTCTTTTTTCGGATGAAAAAATTTTCACCGTGGAAGAGAGCTACAACAAACAAAATGATAAGGTGTACGCACACAGCAGTGAAGAAGCGAGCAACCGTATTCCGCGTGTCCAACGAGGTAATTTTCCATCCTCGCTCATGGTTTGGTTGGGGCTTAACTGAGGTACATTTTTGTGAGAAAGGCGTAAAAACGAATGCAGTTGTGTATCAAAATACAGTCCTCAAGAACCTTGTGGAATCTGTTTCTCATACCATGTTTAATAACAGGCACTGGGTATTCCAACAAGATTCTGCGCCAGCTCATAGAGCGAAAAGCACACAAGACTGGCTGGCGGCGCGTGACATCTACTTCATCCGGCACGAAGACTGGCCCTCCTCCAGTCCAGATTTGAGTCCGTTAGATTACAAGATATGGCAACACTTGGAGGAAAAGGCCAGCTCAAAGCCTCATCCTGATTTGGAGTCACTCAAGGCATCCTTGATTAAGGCAGCCGCCGATATTGACATGGACCTCGTTCGTGCTGCGATAGACGACTGGCCGCGCAGAATAAAGGCCTGTATTCAAAATCGCGGGGGTCATTTTGAATAAACTTTATTACCATAAGAATCTATGTTTTATTAAGTTCATTTTGCTGTATAAATGTTTACATAAATAATAAACATGTCTAAATTATTTCATATTGCACATGTGACAGAACTTATGACCTGACTATGTACAAACATGGTAATGGCAATATATTTAATTTAGTAAACATTGGTTTGCATGATTCATTTGGGGCCATACCACAAATTGCACGCAAGACAAGTGTCTTGAAAAGCACAGCGCACGCCTTTTCCTATTCGGGGTTGCAGAGGCACAATTGCGCCCACTTTGAGCCAGTTAGCCAGTTAGCGGAGTAATGAAGGTTTCCTTCACGATGTTATTCATCACCGTTAGAATGTCGGTATAATGTAATGTAGTCAATCGGCTGCCTTTTCGCGCTCGCCTACGGCTCGCACGCATTATACCGCCTCATGTGTAATAAATGACCAACTTTGCACACCTGTAACAGATACTATTATCTATCTATCTACCATGTGGAACATCTGGTCGTGCTGCTCGATGGCGGAGTCCTTCCTCCTGGAGCGGAAGCGCGTGTTAGAAGACAGTGCGGGCTTCTTGTCGGCTTGCTTCTTCAGCACTATCACCACCTGAGACCAGATTAGACCTTGCCTCAGTAATTGTATTGTTGTGGGAGAGAGCTATGCAATATCTTATCTTATCTTATTATAGAGGGCTGTTTGGGACATCATTCTGAACAACTTTTACTATAAACCAATTTGATCAGGGCAACTTTATTGTTAACATACATTTTGGGCTGATAGACCGATCAATTAGTGTGGAGAAGTGAAAAATAAAGTTGTTCTGATCAACTCGGTTTCATAGCGAACGTTGTTCAGAATGATATTCCTAACACCCACCTAAAGTATGACTACACCTTTGTTGCAGCCTGTATAGCCTTTTGCTGCATGGAACTCTAATAATAATAATAATGACACCCTGGATACTATTTACACACATTGATCTTGCCCCAAACTAGGATTCTCTGTATCTTGGGTACTAGACAATTACTTTTGTGGTGTAGTAAATAAATTCCGATAACCAATTATCACAGAAAAAGTTCCAGAAATTAGTCAATCGTTGAAAGTGGCAACTGGATAAAGGAACCAAATGCACGTGGCGCCACCTATGATTAGCTTTCACCGGCCAACCCCATTATGGAATCGGATATATATTGTACCTGCTTTCAGGTGTTGGCTAATATGGAATGCACTTGTGTGTAGATCGCAAAAAACGTGCGAATCTGGAATCGACAAATTTAATGTTTTTCGAACTATAGAATCGGATGCATATTCACTAATACACACTGCCGCTCCTCTACATCTTGCACACATATATTTAGCATCGAGAATTAAAAAAAAATAGTAAATATTCATCCAAATAGTTATAGAATCCCGGGATTTAAAATATATATATATAAAACTTGTTTCCATACTATGCATCCGATTACTAAAGCATTCCCGGATTAACAAGCATCCCGGGATTAATTTTACAAAAATAATAAAATTTAGAAGCAGCTTCCAAAATATTATAGCCAAACATTAGCTTTAGGTAAATATGCATGTGAATATTCTATCTCTGGTTATTATTATCCTTCTCATATTAAAAGTAAAAGGTTATACTTACTACGCCACAAAATTAACTAGGCAACAGCGAGGAATAACATAAACATTTATACACAGCACATACATGGCTTCTGGCCCCACGCTAGGATACCCTGTCGTGGGAATCAGAAACAGCGACGTCACACACATATAAACACCCAAGACCTCGCGTTTTTTTTTCTCCCCAGCCGGGGATCGAACCCGGGACCTCTCGCTTGGTAGCCAGAGCCACACCCGCAGCGCCACAGAGCGTTTCTCCTCCCTCTCTCTCAGCGACGGACATGACTGGGTGCTACGGAAGACCAGCGTTGCGACATCTCCCAGATGCCGTAACATATGCTGAGTGGTGTCCTTTTGTGGGCTGACATGACAGCACCATTTATTGTAAAATATGATTTCGAATCGTTATTAAAATATTGTGTCAAACTATTGTAAGATTTAAGTTTTTTTTTTTTCATTTTATGCATGTATTTTTTTTTAGTTAAGTATGTTTGTTTTTTTTTTTTTTGCTGTGTATGATTTTGGTGCTGTTGGGTTAGGTCCCAATAAATTTATTTTCTTTCTTTTCTTTTCATCAGCCAAGTTAACTTTGGACTAATATTCATTCGGCCTTTTGGTATAAATACCTTCACAAACAGTCCGTTTACCTTATCCCCCACCAGCCGGTAGTGCCCCGACAGGATCCCGGGCAGGTTCCTCGGCACCCGGTGCTTGAGGTGAGCGACACAGGCGGCCGGGTCGTCGGCCGTCGTCCACGACAACACGAGACCCTGGGGGAAGAACCTGACGACAACAGGACAACGAGGAAACAAACAGTTATTATCATTTGTACTGTATTGCACTAAATTACAAACATTATAAACATTTACATACAGGCACATTGCTTCTGGCCCCACACTAGGATACCCTGTGTCTTGGGTACCAGAAACAGCAACGTCACACACATATAAACATCCAAGACCAGGGTTTTTTTTATTTTTATTATCTCTTCACCCCCAGCGGGGGTCGAACCCGGGACCTCTCGCATGGTAGACAGAGCCACAACTGCTGCGCCACAGAGGTCGTCAACATTATTAGAGCCTGGTAAATGGAAAATACAAAGGCGAGATTATCTCGAACAAGAGATTTCTGCCAGCAAAGATGGAATGCTCATAAAAGCTTTTGTGCATAACATCAAATAAGTTAATTAAAATAAAAACTAGAAATATATTCAAAATTTAATAACTCTTCTAAAGCGTATGACGTGGAGCCCTCTCTCTGAAACTATTTGATCATAGCAACTTTATTTTAGACATACATAAACGTACATTTTGGGCCCCACGATCAGCTGATTATATGGAGAAAAATAAAGTTGCTCCGATCAAATCAGTTTCACAGTGAACATTGATCAGAATGATGTCCCTAACAACCTCTCAAAATATGACTAAACGTTTCTGTTACATTCGGTATAGTATTTGTGTTACGGAAGCTGTAGGTTCCGGTCGTAGTGGTTCCTGTACTCTTTGGGTATATGGTGATAGCTATCACAGGCACTAATGGGGCAGCTTGAAAACATCAGACAAAACTGTTGGGAAGCGACACGGTGGAGCTGCACTGAGCCAGCGTGTTAGAATATGGCTTAATATTACAGTGCCCGTCAAGCCCACAACCGCGCTGGGTCAGCGTGAAGTATGCCTCGTATATGGTGTTTGAAGGGATCTACACACCTTTACATACAACTAAGGTTTAGTTAAGTTGTCAGTTAGAGGTTAAAGAGTATGTTTTTAAATAGTATAAACATTTTACTTTATAATGATAAGTTGCAGTCCAACTAAAACATAGTCTGTTGTGGCTTGGATTTAGTTGCTACAGCTTGCTTTTTAACTCTTCTTTGCTTTATCAATTTAGTAATAAATGTATGTTTGTTATTTTTTTTATATATTGTATTCCCAATAGCTGGACATAAGGACATTAGGAAAATGTAACAACTAATTTAAAACTACGATCCACAATAAACGTTCTGATTGTGATTCTGATTGCTCGCGTGAATAGTTAAGTATAACAGCAAAATATTAAAAACTATAGCTTGTCAAATTCGTACGTAGCACTCCCATGGTCTGCGGGCGACGGGAGACGAAAGATGCGGGGGCGGGATAGAAGAGCGCGGGCGGTTCCTACTACGCACCCCGCCGCCCGCGCTCGCAGCCCCCGCATCTTTCGTCCCCGTCACCCGCAGACCATGGGATACTATTTTAACTAGAACGTGCTGATAATGCTGCGTTTGCATTGTACAAGGTTGGCTTGCCCCACTCGCCAAATAGTTTCAAGGAACTATAGTCCCACCAAATTTCCAACCTTATGGCTTGGTAATAACCAAAAAAGTCAAAGTACTTTATTACTGTAGATATTTACATATACTTAGCAAACGTCATTTTTTGCCTCTTCTCTTGGCTCTATTCTCTTCTCTTGGACCACTGTGGGAGAGGAAGGGCGTAGAAACTCCCACAGATTGATTTTTAGATCTCTTTTAAAAATAGGTTGTGCTTAACAAATATGAAAAATTTAATTGTTATGATTAATAAGCAGGAATAAATAATTACAAAATTATTAACAGCAAGGTCTGTGTTGAGCCAGATTAACCCAATACAGTCCTGTCATTTAAGTAATCTTGAACATTGTAATATCCCTTTTTCGACAAAGTCGCTTTAACATGCTTTTTAAATTGCTCAAATGGCAATTTCAAAATCTCCAGAGGTATCTTATTGTAGTAGAGAATGCACTGACCCTTGAAAGAATTGCTAACCTTCGCGAGTCTAAAACGGGGCGCACATAGTCTGTGATTATTTCTTAGGTTAACATTACAGCTATCGCTAAGTTTGGAAAACGTTGTAACAACCAATAAACATTCACACAGGGTCGCGCCTAACTAAGGGTTGAGGCCTGTGTCCCTCCGTGGAGACAATCACCCACCTGAGATACCGGTAGTACTCAATCAGATACCAGGGCTTGTAGAACTGGTCCTGGTACGCGTTCTCCCCGTGACGCAGGTAGGTGGTCTTACTGATGTAACAGCCGTTTAAGTTGAGTCGCGCTCGGGACACGTACATGTCGCGCCAGGTGGGGTAGTTGTGAATCTGGGGCGTGCCGCAATCGACGCCCCACGTTCTGGAAGGACACGAGATTGTAAATATTCATCTAGTCAATCAGAAGTGAATCTAAATGGTATATTCAGATTTAGGCGAATTTCTTGAGCATCGCACATGTCAAAATATAATATATATAATATTAGTGGGAATACTCAAGAAGTTTGTATTTAAGAATAGGGCTAAAGGCCGAGATTAGCTACATTGGTATTAGGTATTAATCTTGAAACTGCACTTGCATTATGTTGCGTTTCATCTCGTCTCCCGCCTCATCACACAGTCCCTCGCCGCGAGGTACAGGCCTTTACCACTTTACTGATGAAAGTGCGCTTGGACTGGTTGCACGTCAGCACTTCGTTTTGGCAATCTGCTGGCAAATGCTGCCCAATTCATTATGACAGGTGGTGTGTTTCGCAGTCCATCTCATTTGGCGTCAGGCTCTTCTTAGGACATAGAAATCGAATATAAATACAAGGATACCTCAGGCATAACAAGCACCACAGGTGCAGCGAGCACCCAGCGGAGCCCCGCCAGCACCAGCTCCCCTCTCCCCTCACCTCAGGCACAGCGCGCGCCACAGCTCGTGGTCCCTGGCCGCGAGGTGCAGGCCGCGGCTGGCGGCACCGCAGCGCTCCAGCGAGCACCCAGCGGAGCCCCGCCAGCACCAGCTCCCCTCTCCCCTCACCTCAGGCACAGCGCGCGCCACAGCTCGTGGTCCCTGGCCGCGAGGTGCAGGCCGCGGCTGGCGGCACCGCAGCGCTCCAGCGAGCACCCAGCGGAGCCCCGCCAGCACCAGCTCCCCTCTCCCCTCACCTCAGGCACAGCGCGCGCCACAGCTCGTGGTCCCTGGCCGCGAGGTGCAGGCCGCGGCTGGCGGCACCGCAGCGCTCCAGCGAGCACCCAGCGGAGCCCCGCCAGCACCAGCTCCCCTCTCCCCTCACCTCAGGCACAGCGCGCGCCACACCTCGTGGTCCCTGGCCGCGAGGTGCAGGCCGCGGCTGGCGGCACCGCAGCGCTCCAGCGAGCACCCAGCGGAGCCCCGCCAGCACCAGCTCCCCTCTCCCCTCACCTCAGGCACAGCGCGCACCACAGGTGCAGGCCGCGTCTGGCGGCGCCGCAGCGCTCCAGCGAGCACCCAGCGGAGCCCCGCCAGCACCAGCTCCCCTCTCCCCTCACCTCAGGCACAGCGCGCGCCACAGCTCGTGGTCCCTGGCCGCGAGGTGCAGGCCGCGGCTGGCGGCACCGCAGCGCTCCAGCGAGCCCGCGTCGAGCTCCGAGCTCACCACCCAGCGCAGGATGGTTAGCACCAGCTCGGCGGGTAGCCAGGAGATGTGCGCGCCCTGGAACATATATATTAGGCTTCTTGAATGTGGCAATGAGCGACTTATATCCATCAGCCTGTCGGGGTACCCACTGTTGAGTATAGCCTACTCACGCCATACACGCCATATTTAAACAGTTCCTTGCGACCCGCGTCGCGCCTGCGCCGCGCCCTGCTATCTTCGCTATGTCGTCGGACCATCTGGCATATGCCTCTTTGGCTTCCCTTTGGCCACCACTACCATGCTTATTCAAATCTAGAGCAGAGTCAATGCAGACATCTGAAAACTGTCCCATCACAGACAACTGAAAACTGTCCCATCACAGCATTTTCCGTAGTTTGGCTACAGTTGAGTGAGATAACGAACAAGGGAGACGACGATAGATATCGAACATTAAGGCAATACCTTCTGCGGTAGCTCCGGCTCGCAGAACCTGGCCTTCCTAGCCAGGATTCTTGTGAACTTCGCCACCAGGTCGCCGTCTCCCTCCTCGTCTTCCTCCGAGCCTTCACCGAGGTGTTCGGGGGGTGACACCGCCTCCTCTGGTGTTTCAGCTGTGGAGATTATAGTAACATATTTGTTACATAATAACTAGTGGCTCTGTGAACTGAGAAACCTCGATGGTCTGTCTTTGCACAGCTTGAAATTTAATAAATGCGCACCTCAAAACAAAAATCCTTAAAATATTTATTTAATTATCGATCGAATGCAAGTGTAGTATCAAACAAAAGGTCAAGTCAAAAGCTGTGGTGGCAAGCTCTTCTTTCCCGGCGTCTGCAGTAATGTATAAACTACACTGACGAGCAATAAAAAAGTTCCACCCACAAAATGCCGACAAACACCTTAATATATTTTTTTAATATTTAATTTAAAATTTGAACACAATATATACGTTTCTAATTGGTAATATTCTGATGCGCTGTTAAATGTACTTCAATATTGCAAACGGTGTCATTAAGCTAGCCTTTCCCGTTTAGGAGTAATTTGGTGCTAAGTCACTGGAACTTTTTCATTGCTCGTCAGTGTATTAAGAGTAGTTTTTATGTCATTTGGTAAGAAGTGCGCATTTAGGAGACGGTAATATTAGGTGGTATTTTGTAGTGCGCTCACAAAAACTATTATAAGTTTTCTTTAAAATTATTACATTCTAATATTATTTTATACATACATTATAATATTGATGAAAATGCTAGGATATCATATTTTTAAAATAAGGCTGTAAAACTATCTAGCGCTGCGGTTGTGGCTCTGCCTACCAAGCGAGAGGTCCCGGGTTCAATCCCCGGCTGGGGGTGAAAGAAAAAAATACAGGTCTTGGATGTTTATATGTGTGTGATGTCGCTGTTTCTGGTTCCCACGACACAGGGTATCCTAGGGTAGGGCAAGAAGCAATGTATGTGCCTGTATATAAATGTTTATGCTTTAAATTTCCATTTGTTTGAAACTAGCAATAGCCCTGATGCATTTTTTCTGATGTTTCATAATCTCCATCAGTAGAATTACCAAAAAAAAAATACCATAGCTTAGGCTAGAGTGCACATAAGTCACAGTAGGCAGATATAGCCGCCTCTGTGGTCACTATATGCGCTAGCTTCAGGGTGGCAAGGCACATATGCTTACTTCTCTAAGCTTTTATTATATATATAGCTGTCGCAGTTAATTGGTTAAATCAGACACTAAACTAACTCTCTAGACCGTTAATTAAATGCCGACGTTTAACCAAGTCACTAAAATTCCGTCAGACAAGTGAGTGAACGTAATGTTTAACAAGTTCGCTTCGCTCACCCTCTTTACCCTTCATCTAAGCTACCACAATGTTTTGCCCTGATATAAGCTGTGCAAATCAGCTGTTGTCGTGACGCCATCTTGTTTTCCAACACGCCGGCTTTCGGTAAGACAGATTGTTAAAAGTTTTCGACGATGCTTTATTTAAATCAAAATGCTAGTGACTTGGTTAAACGTCGGTATTTAATTAACGGTCTAGAGAGTTAGTTAAGTGTCTGATTTAACGAACCAACTGCGACATAGCTATGTTCCTAATTTTCCCACGACACAACACGATAGGACACTATTATAAAAGCAGCCATTGAGCCATAATTACTCCACACAGCTGGGCCTAACAGTTTCATAAGTCTACATATCACATATCTGTCAACCCCTCCGCATCTCACCTTCAGGTGTCTCTTCCCGGCCATCAGTCCTGGTGTCGGCGCTCTCGTACAGCCGCCGCTCCACGTCCGGGAACAGCTGCACGGCGCGCTTGTAGTGCTGCACCGCCTCGTAAAGTTTGCCGCAGCGCTCCAGCTCGATGCCTCGACGGAACAACTGCTTGGCCTGGGGGAAAAAACACTCGCATATTAGGATAGAATTGTATGCCAAGATTGTAAATCTAAGCTTATCCTCAAGGCTCATTCATACAGAGGTTCTACCTAGTATCGGCCGCCGCATGCGTCTTTGCACTACTCTTGCCATCGCAGCGGCGGCCGATGCGACAGCCGCTGCGCTTTGCGGCGGCCGTTCCGGCAGACATTGCGTTGGCTGCGGCTTACAGGGTCCAATTCCTTCTACTGAACGAATTTTCTTCAAATGCCTATGTAGGCATAAGCGAAAGAGACTAGTCAACACGTCACAGGGAATTCTAGTGTGAGGTCTAAAGATACCATAAATAGGTTTTTAAGAGAAACTGCATGGAACATTGGAACAAGCATTGGAACGACATTTTAATTACATAATTATTTGACCTCTTTACTTATAAATATGATCGATGAAACTAAAAACTATGATTTTACGCTGTTAGGCGCATTTACCAGTGCCGGATTTATATTTTTATGAGTGTAGGCCACATGTACCTTTCTAATATAATAATTTTCCGTTTGTTGTCAGGAAGGCACTAAAGTTAAATAAATGGATGAATTAGTCCGCAAAAAAGAAACAAGAATTACAATACCTATCATTGATAATTTTCGATAGGTATGACTTTTATCCTCTGAAATCGAGTGAGCGTCCTCTGAAATCTGCCGCCCTTTGGACGCTACCGCCCCCTAGGCCGCATCCTTTACGGGTTAACAAATCCAGGGGGGTTACCACAACGTCTTATGCCGATTCAGATTAGGAACCTAATTTGATCCGCAAAATTACCGTGACCGTCTTAAAACAAGTCTTGGTAGTAGGTAAATAAAGCCCATTATGGCGTATTGGAATGGAAATGGTTGCCATGGTGATGTTCTTGTTTTGAACCTAATTTGAATCGGAAAAAGATTGTGGTAACCCCCCAGGACTGGCATTTACCCTATGAATAAGTCAGAGTAAGAATCCGGCCGCCCGCGCTAGGCACTGGCGGCCATTACATACTCCTTGGCTGTTTACATTACATACTCCTTGGCTGTTTACATTACATACTCCTTGGCTGTTTACATTACACCATACGTTGGCTTGCGAACGGATACGGTAGCACTGATAAATCCCCCTTTGTTGTCTGCTCTACGTAAGACTAATCTTGGAACTGCAAAGCATTTTGCAGACACAATTGTATGATACAAGCTGACAATAGTTTTTTACGAAAGTATGTAGTAGCCAGACAGAGGTGTGCAATATTGGACCCAAAGTATGGGAGCCGATTCGAGGTTGCTGATATTATTATTTTTTTTGCCACAGAAACTTGGTAGATTTATGAATTTAAGGGCTATTTGAGCTAGTTTTAAGAGGCATTATAACCTAAAGAACCTTGAGAACATTTACTTCCATTTTTAGGGTTCCGTGCCTTAAAACTAAATAAATGGTCAAATGCAAGTCAGAGTCACGCACTAACGGTTCCGTACCATTACTAGCAAGGCGATTATGTGTCTTTAATTTTCCTGTGTGTTTACATAGTTATTGGTTCATACTTCATGAATATAAACAGGTGCATTTATAAGTATGTATGTTGTATTGAAAGAAAATGTGCTTTCCTATGGAAACCATACACCTATCTACATTTTTCTTGTAATACTTAAGTAAAGACCTATATTACGTATTTATTTTTAAATGTTGGGTCGGTAGTTTGGGAAATAAAAATTCAAAATTCTTTATTTCTGTATGTATTATCATATGTTTAGAAAACGACATTGTTTGCCCCTTCTCTACATTGAAGCGGAACACTGAAGTGCTCCGACCTGCCAATGTGGGTGGCATTGCGGCCTACCTCATGCGGCGGCAGCTTCGGTGATGCTGACACGTGTCAAGGATGGCAGAGCAGTGGGTCGCGAAGCACATCTTCTACTCAGAACTTGAGGAGAGCAAGCGTTAGCGTTGCGGACAACTCCTCAGGTACAAAGATGTGCTGAAGCGGCACATGAAGAGTTGCGGCATAGAGCCTTCCCAGTGGGAGAAGCCGCCCTCAGACCCGAGTGGAGGGCTTTGGTTAAAACCAAAGTCCGTGACTTAGAAATTCACCGGCGCGCCTAGCTCGACCACCTGCGCTAACTCAATATAATATTAATGGTGTGCTCACATGCCCGCAATGAGCGAGGATCTTAACATGGAAGATTCTCTACACAAGCCATATGCGAGCTTCAAAGCTCGTGAAGCGGTCGCCGTGACCGAAATCGTTAGGACCACTTATAACTTATATATTGGGCCACTGTGGGAGGAGAAGGGCGAAGAAACACCCACAGATTGGTAGAGAGGTCACACCATTCAGTGGATGCCTCCTCCGATCTGATATGCTGCTGCCGACCTCTCAAATAAGAGTCGAAATCGAAATCGTTAGGACCACTTATAACTTATATATTGGGCCACTGTGGGAGGAGAAGGGCGAAGAAACACCCACAGATTGGTAGAGAGGTCACACCATTCAGTGGATGCCTCCTCCGATCTGATATGCTGCTGCCGACCTCTCAAATAAGAGTCGAACCAGCTGGCAGAGAAAGAGGATACGTTCAGGGACTTTAGAAGTTCAAAGAGAATGTCACAAGCATTTTAAGACAAATTTTATCGTCCCCTACAACCTTCGAGTTGACTGCTAGTACCGCCTTCTTGACCACATCGATTCCAACATGCTTTGAATAGTGTGGTGTCGGGTAAGGACATAGAGCGCAGTCAATCAAATCAATCAATCAAATTATTCTTTATTTCATTTAATACTAGAATTACGTTCCAAAAGGCTCTGTGTGGAAGGCAAAAGGAAGAGTGGCTTTTTTTGACAGGAGATCCATCACAACAGGGGCGGGGCAAAAAAGAACTGGTTGAGAACTTTGGGATCCATATTACTGGCTTGTAGGTCCAGAGACTTAACTATACCAAGTGTTTTTCGAACCTTCCACAACTGAGCAGGAGTGTGACGCTCAATACCATCGTGAATGTGACGACTTTAAGCATCACGACAGAGACGGTTGCAGCGGTTGCGAAAACATTTGTATGAAAGGCAATTTGTAATCTTACGGTATCTACACTTGCGTCTGTTCCTCTTTGCCATGAGACGCTTAAGGTGGTACGAAAAAATTACGTATTACCTACCTCCACATAAGACAGAAAAGATAGCGCAAACAATGCGCTGGACTCAAACTAAAATAAGGTAGCGCGAAACCACATAAAAATTATTTCAAAATAACTACGCTGTTTTGTCAAAAATATTTTCAAGACTTTACGAATACATAATATCCACATTTTGAATGCAATTCCGCTCTGCAATGACATTAGTTAGGATTTCAGAATTACAGGAAAAAATAAAACAATTTAAAGGAATTTTCGTAATTAAATTCTATCGAGAAAAATTCATCCAATCGCGTTTTCCTCCAGTTCAGTTTCCTTAAGATTCTAACTGAAGGAAAACGCGATTTGATTAATCAAATACTCAATAAACGTTAACCCAAAAATCAAATCTGTAAAGACTTTATAATGAAGTTGATGGATTCTTTTCGTATTGTCTGCTAGCCAAGGAGCGGGTAGATGTTCCACTCTTACTTTTTTAAAGAGACCCTGGATTATGCTATTGAAATTGTTGATTTTCTCTTCCATGGTCGCGCAGGAGAGAACAGCGGACAATCACAAAAAAAAATGGCGGAATTTGTGCGCTTAAATGTGCAAGCTAAAAATCATTTTTCAAGATCCTCGAGTGGGGTATTATAATAGAGAGCTTTAAAAGTAGAGTACGGAAGTACATTCTATTATTGCACAAGCTATGAATATTACACATTTATTGTAAACTAAGCATCGTAATTTTGTACTTAGTAACTTAAGTAAAAATACCCACGAAGTAGTCCACGAACAGCACCTGTCCGAATAGCACCTACGCGAATAGCACCTAACCTAGTCCACGAATAGCACCGAAAATGTATTTTACATTTTGTCCACGAAGAGGACCTACGACTTAGCAGCCTACTGGGATGCTGGGATGTATACAGGACGTTATTAAATGAAAGATATCAGTAAAAATCACTAGAATGTTTATTAATATGAGGCTATGTACGTAAGTTTGTGTTGTACTTACATACATAGTCTCGTATTTTAAGATTATGTAGCTGTACTTACCTACTTACTCGATGTACTATTTAATATTTATTATTATTAATGTAAACAACTTAATTCATTTTTTATACTAAGTTGACGAGTAATTGACAATTGTCAATTATGAATAAATGAACTATTGAACAAACGAAATCTGTCACGTTTATACGGTTTCACTAGGGGTAAATCGACTACGGATGCAGGTATTACCCTTATATCTCATATTTATTCTGCATGGGAAGCCGCACAGGATGCTATCGGTGTTTTTTGCGATCTGTCGAAGGCATTTGATTGTGTTGATCATGACACATTACTAATGAAATTAAATTATTACGGAGTTAGAAATAAAGCGTTGGATCTACTAAGATCATACCTAAGCAATAGAATTCAAAAGGCAGAAGTCAACGGCGTTAAATCTGATGGATCGGGGGTAAAAATTGGCGTTCCACAAGGTTCCATATTAGGCCCTTTCTTATTCCTGGTATATATTAACGATCTGCCTTTTATGGTGGAGAAATTGACTAACATAGTGTTGTTTGCTGATGATACTTCACTGGTCTTCAAAATTGAAAGACAAAAAGAAGATTTTGATGATGTCAATAGAGTATTATCTTTAACCTTGAATTGGTTCACAGTTAACAATTTATTGTTAAATGCTGGTAAAACCAAATGTATCAAATTCTCACTTCCAAAAGTCAGGCAAGTTGGGACCAGTTTAGTGTTGGACAGCAATACGTTAGAATTAGTAAATTACACGAAGTTTCTTGGAATAACCATTGATTATAAATTGCAGTGGGGACCCCACATAGAAAAATTGGCTGGTAAATTAAGTTCTGCGGCTTACGCTGTTAGGAACATCAGACAAAACACGGATGTGGCTACATCTAGGCTAGTATATTTTAGTTACTTTCATAGTGTCATGCCCTATGGTATCTTGTTGTGGAAAGCAGCGGATATTCAAACTATTTTTATTTTAAGACAGCTTTTTAAAGAAATTGACATACTAACTGTAGCTCGTCAACTTATTTTCGAAAATATAATGTACGTACGCAAGAACCTTACAAAATTTCCCAAACTTAGCGATAGCTGTAATGTTAACCTAAGAAATAATCACAGACTACTTGCGCCCCGGTTTAGACTCGCGAAGGTTAGCAATTCTTTCAAGGGTCAATGCATTCTCTACTACAACAAGATACCTCTGGAGATCTTGAAATTGCCATTTGAGCAATTTAAAATCCATGTTAAAGCGACTTTGTCGAAAAAGGGATATTACAATGTTCAAGATTACTTAAATGATGGGTCTGTATGGGGTTAATCTGGCTCAACACAGACCTTGCTGTTAATAATTTTGTAATTATTTATTCCTGCTTATTAATTATGATAATTACTAAATATTATATTTTGTATTAATTAAGCATAAGCAATTTTTAAAAATAGATCCAAAAAATCAATCTGTGGGAGTTTCTACGCCCTTCTTCTCCCACAGTGGTCCAATGTAGAGAAGTGGCAAAAAATGACGATTGCTAAGTATATGTAAATATCTACAGTAATAAAGACATTTGGAATTTGGAATTTCTCTAGGCGACATTTAAAAATGAAAAATAATAAAAATCACTATGATTTTGATTATTTTAATCTTACCAAATAATATTCTTATTTTCAATAATCAGTCTCCAAATATCACTTTGATTGCAAAATCTGCTTAATGAAATCTAACCTAATTACATACTTACATAATACATTACTTTATAATAATAACACGGTACAAGATATAATAAAAATTGTAAAACTATAAGTTTTTCAAAAAAATAAAAAATAGGCTTTATGATATTTTGATATTTTTCTTTTCCTGGCGGTATACGCAAACAAAGTGCAAACTAATGAGAGTAATATTAAGAGCACACACAATGAAGGTAATAATAAGAGCAGTAATAATAAGAGCGGACATTTTGTCCGCCATTGTCTCTCGTTTACGCAAGCTCTAACGCTGATTTTGCAATGAATGTGGAGACTGATTATGATGTGATATTAAAAATAAGAAAGTGATATTATTATTAGGTAGAATCTAAGATTTAAGGAAGATTTTGCAATAAAAGTTATAATTGGAGACTGATTATTTCATTTAATAACGTCCTGTGTACATGTACATCCCAGTAGACTGCTAAGTCGTAGGTGCTCTTTGTGGACAAAAAAATAAAAATAAATTTTAGTCCACGCAGCTGGGTGCTATTCGTGGACTAGGCTAGGTGCTATTCGCGTAGGTGCTATTCAGACAGGTGCTGTTCGTGGACTACCTCTGTACACTAAAAACCACAAAACAAACACATGAGACTAAACATAATTTTTGAGATTCGACATAATGGTTATAGTGCAGTGTTAAATTTTTAAATCTTTATGGAGATATAATGTGTTAAATTAAATAAAATTTTAATGCAGGCGGGACCAATTAAAATAAATAGAGTGGGTTCCGCTTACATTGAAATTTAATTGAACCCTGTACTATATAAATTATATGGAATCTTAATAATAATAAATACTAATACATTAGTAATTACGAAACATATTATGAAAAAAAATAAAAAAAATGTCTTCCTTATGCCTAAGCTTTAGTAATAGTTATTTGTCTTGAAAATAAATAACTGTTAGTCATAGAGAGCAAGTAAACTGTAATAGTATTGTAATTTTTTTTCCCTGCCAGCAAAATTATTTGTAAATTATTTATATTGGTAACTGACTTATAGACAAGGCAGAAGAGCAAAGGGGAGGAGAAGTTATTACAACAGGGCCTTATCAAAACTGGGAACAAACCAGGGTTGATAAACATCCCATTTTTTTTTGGATTTGGATTTTTTCATTTAAATCGGATTTTTTTGTTTTTTTTACATTCTGATCTATTTTAAATTTGAAGAATTTATTTAAAAAAGAAAATATCTTTTGTTATTTTTATTAATAAGTAAAAATGACTTATAATTGACGACCCGAATGGCCGAGTCGGCAGTGACGCTGCCTACGACACCAAGGGTCCCGGGTTCGAGTCCCGGTGGGGGCAAATGTTTGTTTGATGAGAACGGATGTTTGTACCCTAGTCATGGTCGTTTATCTATCTAAGTATAATATTTCTCTATATATGTATATATATCGTTGTCTAGTACCCAAGATACAGGGAATCCTAGTTTGGGGCTAGATCAATGAGTGTAAAAAGGTGTCCAAGGTATTATTATTATTATTTAATTATAAAATATTATGCAATATAATATCAATAATCTAAAAGTTCTTCTAAAAATGTAAATTTTATCACATTTAACTAATATGAACAAGAAAAACAAAATAGACTTAAAAATTATAAATGACATAAAATCATTTAGCTTTCACCGCAGTAGCAGATTCACAGATGTTAAATGTTTTATTAGCCTTAGTTTTAGAAGGAAGACTAATTAAACTTGCTGCAAGCAGACTTTTATTCAGCGAAATAAACCCATAAAGCATCTTGTTTTCTTCCAGATATCTCCTTGACTTCTTGTTATTCCCTTTCAATTTCAATCACGACACGAATAACCGGGCGAAGGGCGAAACGGTCCATCCGTTCAGTTAGGGAATTCATTCATTCTGGCGGCTACCTGTGTTGTGTTGGGTAGGTAAAGCATTGGACATGTGTGCGCGCACCGTAGTTTATGTCGGGGGAAGTCCCTTGACACTTTTTGGCTGATTTTGTCGCAGTAAAAAGTATTGATTTAAATTCATGTTTTTTTTTAAATCAAGTGATTTTAATCATATCAACCCTGGGTCAAACAATAAGCTAATGAAGAAGATCTGTATTTGCATATGGCTGGGCCATTTTTACACAACTCCACATGGGTGAAGCCGCAGGAAACAGGGAACAGTAGCACAAGAAAAACCGGTCATGTGCGAGTCTAACTCGCGCACGAAGGGTTCCGTACCACCGTACAATGGTAGGAATGGTGTGGAGTGAATAGTTTGGATTTTACATAGCAAAATGTTGTTTACAAAGTTATTGGCTACTTTCACGCTCCATGTACCAGGTGCATTCATAAGTTTGTAAGTGGTATTGAAAGAATTGTTGTATGGGAGCCCCCTTAAATATTTATTTTATTCTGTTTTTTAGTATTGGTTGTTATAGCAGCAACAGAAATAAATCATCTGTGAAAATTTTATCGGTCTAACTATCACAGTTCATGAGATATAGCCTGGTGATGTAAGGACAGCGGAGGCTTAGTAATAGGGTCCCGTTTGACACCCTTCGGGTAGGGAACCCTTAGAAGGAAGAAGATCCGAATACTGTAAATTTGTAAGATGCAAGTAGTCACAAAAAAATAAATATGTGCAGAACCCTCATTGTGCAAGTCCGACACACTGTTGGCCGTTTATTGAATATTTTACCTTCTCCTCTTCATTATCAGGTTCCATCTTTGCATGGACAGTCTCTCTCTTGATAGTTGGCAACTGTCGCTGAGGAGATGAAGTGGACACCAGCTCCTGCTGCCACTGCTGACGGAAGGCTGATAGAGAGTCTTCATCTTTAACCTGAAATAGTTGTTGGATATGAATTGTCAAAAAACCTAATTAATTAATAGTATGTGGGTGGACACTTCAATTGCATGAGATGAGACTAATCAGATGCACTTATAGGAAAATATATTTCTTTATAAAGGTCTACGAACTAGGTTAGATACACAACATAGGATACATGATTTGCTATCACATTATAATACACCTCAAAATTGTCAGCTACACTTAAGGCATCCAGAGCAGCTCTGATATCAGGGTCAATGTCAGCAGTGATGTCATCATTGATGGGGATATTAGGAGAATAAGGGTCATCCTGCTCCTCTGCGTCAGATTGTGATGGAGATGACTGAAAGAAAAATAACTTTAGTGGCGGAACACGAAGTTTTATTGAATGTAAGTACTGCGTATAAAGTATCGCGACTAAGGAGAAAATCGAAGTCCATAGTTTATAGGAATACCTATCAGTATTCCATGTATTCCATGTGGCCGAAGTGATAAAAACATTGCGTAAACACAACATTGGAGAAAATTAAATTAAACTTGCCATTGTATTAGTAACACAGTTGGTATTTGTTAATACATTCAATAAGAGCTGGGTAACAAGGCAATCAGCTGCATAAATTCGTTCTGCTTAACATTCAAAGCACCACAAATAAATATGGTACACAAAAAAATATTATTGTGGGTTCGGATTTTCAGAATGAAATTTGTAATTCCGCAAAAAGCATTACGAAAACAACTGTCAAAGATAACGTTTCAAATGTCATATCTTGCTTGTCTCAGTACGAGTTTGTAGAAACGACATTCATAAAATCGAACGATCGATACATCAACATTGTTCACCCCGTCATTTTGTACGAAAGGCACTTATTTCTTCATCACCCATTCATTCAATTTCATTCAGTCAATTACTGGCCCAAAAGGAATTTTATCCAGGGCCGTCAAACTCATTATAAAAAAAAAACTGTCAAAAGACATTTTGGCTGCCTTTTGCCTGTGTTTTATTTTGTATTTTACGTGAAAAACCATGATATGAGACTGCAAACTCCGTCAAATTTATAATACATTCCACTAACTACAACACACCACACATAAACGTAAAATGGTAAGCACTCCGTATTTCCACGCCTCTTTTATTTCCACATTGCATTTTCTTTTTTCTCTATAGATCAACTGCACGATATAAGATAGAACCTTAGCGCCCCAACCCCAAGCCCTGTCCCTATCCTTAATGTCCTTAAAACTAACGAACAAGTTCTACCGCCTCACTCATTTGATAATCTTAATTTTCTCAGATGCAATTCATGTTGCTATTCAGCCGACAAGGTAAGTTGCGGCTACAAAAGTGGTACGTGGCGCACCCCGACAAGCTGAAGAAGAAGATCACTCGCGAGCTGATCACGACGGTGCTGGCCAGGAAGCCCAAGATGTGCTCCTTCCTTGAGTGGAAGGATGTCAAGGTGGTGTACAAGAGGTGAGCTTAGATTTTTACACATACAATCCTTTAATTGTTATGTTATACCAGAGATGTGTATTTATTTTATTAGGTCTACAACCTATGCACCAAATACTTGCTTGCTACATACCATACATAAGTGTAAGGGTGCTGATTACTTGTATTAATTATCATATAACTGTATTAATATCACTGCAACATGTTAGAATATACCTGTATATAATGATGCTTAGGGAATTCCTAGAGGGAAAGGCTCTAGGCAGTGGTATAACTATAAAGTGATGATGTAACCTCAAAAAGATGGCGGCCTCAAAAAGTTATAATTTTTGAATATTTTACAAGTCCTTCCGCCCCCTTATCGACACTCTGACCAAAATATTTCATAATACTCCTGCTGTCTTTTTCATTGGTTTTTATTCAACTACAAACATTTTTTCTAAGACTTATCCAATTTCCAGGTATGCATCTCTATACTTCTGCTGTGCAATGGAACAGGAGGACAATGAGCTGCTGACACTGGAGCTGATCCATCGCTATGTGGAACTTCTGGACAAGTATTTTGGCAGTGTAAGTTCAGATTCAAATTCGTTTATTTAATTAAATATGGTTGCAATGGTTGGTGAATATTTGTAAGTAGTTACATCACATTTAGCCAAGTATTGGCTTGCAAAAGGTATATTTACAATATTAATTTATATATAACTAAGACTATGAACTAACACAATACTAAAATAAATACCTTGGTCAATTTACAGTGTTATATAAAAGAATATTTCAATATAATAATAATTACTACTTTGCTGATTTGCATTTTACAAAGTATTCATCTAAAGAGTAGAATGCTTTTGTAGGGAGCCAAGTGAACTTTTGTAGAGATTACTTTTGGTTACCTACATTATTGTATATTTGTGTCGCCATATAAACAAAGTAATAAATAATTCTAAGCGTGTTCCGGGCAGATCAAGTAGTCTTTGTGTAGCTTGTCTATAAGTGTAAGCCCTTTTCCTAAACAGCTCTAAATTTTTCCTGACAAACTTTCATGTTCCCACAAGTGATTTTGGAATTATTTTAGTAGACTTCTCTTTATTAGCCGTTCTGTGACTTATGAATATTATAGATTTTTCAGTGACAACAAATAGTTGTACTACTTATTTACATTTGGTTAGTGTTTTGTGCCTGTTTAGTTAACCCAATTCAGAATACAATTCTTTAGTTATAAGCTTGCCTAACTTAATTTTTACTTTGATAGTAATCCAGTCTTGGAGGTTATGTTTGTGATGTTGTTCTTTCTGGTTCTCACCACAGGGTATCCAAGTGTTAGTTTAATAGATTTTAAGGGCCTTTTTCACAATGTCCTGATAAGCCCTATATGACAGATAAATCATAAATGTATGTTCTACATTGTGAAACAGGCCATAAATGTTTATATTTAACAAATTAAAGATATCTCTTTCCAGGTGTGCGAGTTGGACATAATCTTCAACTTCGAGAAGGCGTACTTCATCCTGGATGAATTGGTCCTCGGGGGGGAGCTTCAGGAGACGAGCAAGAAGAACGTCCTCAAAGCCATTGCGGCCCAAGACTTGCTGCAGGAGGTCAGTAGCCAGGACAATGAACTTGTTTAAATTATAAACTAATCAGCCTATGAGACTGTGAGGGTGTTCTCGCAGGTCCAGACAACAGTTTTAGTATTGTTTAACATTTCTACTCCACTAAGCCAACTAAACTCGCATTACTATCTCTTTGTTGATTTTATGTAAACAAAGTAATGATTGGCCTGTACAAAAAATGTAATATGAATGTCAGTCATAAAACATAAACAATTACATACAGGCACATACATTGCTTCTGACCCCACACTAGGATACCCTGTGTCTCGGGTACCAGAAACAGCGACATCCATCACACACATAAACATCCAAGACCTAGGAGTATTATTT
The DNA here is from genome assembly GCA_949825045.1 of Argyresthia goedartella. Taxonomy (NCBI): domain Eukaryota; kingdom Metazoa; phylum Arthropoda; class Insecta; order Lepidoptera; family Argyresthiidae; genus Argyresthia; species Argyresthia goedartella. The sequence goes on from OX463817.1 coordinate 5,158,511, forward strand.
ATTTCTTTTTACCTCCAACCGGGGATTGAACCCTGGAGTTGGACTAGGCAGAGCGACAACCACTGCGCTACAGTCATAGGTTTTGTACTACTTTGTTTACAAAATATCTACATAGTAATGCGGGTATAGTGGCCTGTTAGGCATCGTCCGTCTCATGTCAAACACGCCTTTGAAGCATATTTTGTTTCACTGATATGTGTGTGTGTGTATGTGTGTGTGTGTGTGTGTGTGTATGTGTGTATGTGTGTGTGTGTGCGTGAGTGTGTGTGACATGAGATGTGTGGAGTAGTACCAATGTTACTCTCCAATGTTGAAGGCAAGGGTTGATGAAAATATTTTCACATACCATGTTTTGTCGAGATTAAGAAATTATCCTTATGTCGTGGGAACACCCTCATTTGATATTTAGGGATGATGGGAGTGGTTCCTATATCTTAATATTTCATGATATTTTTTATTGTTGGCCGATATTCTGACATCTATCCCTTGTTCTACTGATATCTATGTACATCCAATTTTAAATAAAAATGCTTAATCTTACACCTATGCAACATATACACAAACACTCAAAATACTTACTCATAGACAAACAACTTTCTTCTGCTTGTAATAGCTGTTATAGGCTGTATTGGATATTTAAATTGTAAAAAATCTCCCCAAATTGCTGAATTAGTTCTTGTGTTCACCTATTTATTAAATATGAATAGATAGCCTTATAAATACTTATATATGTATGAGTATTACTATGAATTTAAAGTGGACCAGAGTAGGGCAGATCTAATTAGTGCCTTCACACTGCATTAGTGATACTTTATTGTAACATATCACAATGATATTAGCTCTAGAGCACAGTCTTACAAATAATAACTAGATAAAGATAAGTTACATGAGACCAAGTAATGTAGTGCTAAATTAAAAGTTGTATAAAATGCACTGTAGCTGAAGTAGAATGCTATAAGATTCGAAATATCCTTCAATGCAATAGCACTCAGTGCACCCTTGCCTTAGTTAGCATATCTATACAATACATATAAATGTGTGGCTATCATACAGCATAATAATTAATTAAATACCCAAGATATCTAAAGTCCGCTTGTGCCAAACTGTTAATACAACGCTAAATAGGTAATACGATAATTTTGACATGACTTGTAAAAGTTTTGATGTCAGACTTATCGAGTTATCTCAATAGCTCTGGGTTAACGTAGTGACGCAAGTGGTCATACACACACTCACATACACTAATCCTATTGTTTTGGTGTCACGTATGCATGCTCTGTTCGCGATCAGGACTTGAATGATGGGTTGTTGCGCTGAAGACGAACCCTGGACTCTTTATGCATGTTACATTTTAAATGTAGACGCTTTGCATGATTTTAGACACGCCAAAATACTTTAACTTCCTGTCCACCATAGTATATTTAGTTAGTTTTAGCGTAATTTGGCCGAGTGCTCGACTACAGATCAAATAAAGCGAATCTTTAATGACATTTTGACGCTGCTAATGAAAGACAGCGACATCGTAACTTTGAGAGCACAATCTACATTACCACCGACTCTTGTTCTCGTTTTGACCACCGGGTCAACTAAGTTTTTAGCTGTGCAAAACCAACTATTGAGATAATTAAGTGTGTGCAACGGGCTTTTGACCCAACTGAATATAATCCAGAGAACTAGACACCGATTTAAATCTCTTTTTTGTTAGCGCCGTCGAATTTGTTTTCCATTTTTTACAGGCTGTTTGACTGTTTTGATTAGATGCAATAGGTTCTCTGTAGCTTTATGCTTGCCCTCCTGAGTTGCCAGTATTTGGGCATGCTGCAGGATAGGTAACCTGTCATTTCTTTGTAACGTGATGTTGTTAACAGGATTTAAAGCCATTAAAAATTAGTTCGTAACTTTTCTCAGTAATTAATCAATGAAGTAGTTTAGGTACGTGTAGTTGCTTATATGCACAACCACCAACCATAGATACATTAGTTTGCGAAACTTTTCATACATTCCCAAATACCTTTAACAACCTACATTATTTAAAAAAAAAACATAAGAAACCAGTGTAATAATTTGGTTTATAAGCGATATTAATTTCGTACATTCTTTACATAGATCTTGAAACCAGTATTGAATTATAAATGATAAGTAGGTATCTTGAACCTTCGGTTGTCATTTTAGTCTAATGTAATTCGTTTGCTTGGTATATGTGTAGACTATTCTATTTATATCATGTTATGCTGAGCCACTGTTGGGATCAATAACTCATTCATAATATGTTACGGGTTTGTTGTGAGGTCCTTTATTTTCCCAACGATGAAACTTGACCCTTGAATAATACCGAATGATTGGGATCGGTAGATAAATGCCTGTACGGAATGTAACATTCCCTTCGCCCACTTTATCCCTTGGTATATTATGAATGAAACAAAGCAGTGTACTGTACGCATCTCATTGTATTGGTTGTCGGTTATTAAAAGTATGCATTTGTTGTACTGGGTAAAGAAATATAAGTTTGTGACTTCAAAACCTCTTTTCTTGCATGCCTTTCCTCCTAACCTTTTTCCTGTGGTGTGTGGATGTATAATATTAATAATAATATACAATAATATAATATAATACACTAGCTTACACTGATTTTAATTGGTCTTATGCGAACCAATAATCTCAATTTCTGGCAAAGTAGGCGAGAGGAGGATATTTGTTAATACCTAGTTGTTGGGTCTTGTTTGTAATGTACAGAACTGTTTGTCTTGAGAAAAAGAAAGAAGAGTTATTTTATGGACATTCGCTTCTTTTTGCTTCAAAGACCGACACAGCCATCACAGACTTATGATAGTGTGAATAAAGAGCTCTCTTTGGTAATGCCTCATGTAACGTCGGGCCTGTAGGCGGCTTACCCCCAGTTTCTGAAAGAGTGGTCAAACGTAACAGGCGATTGATCGAAGATTAATTCAAAAGAGTGGTACGTGATTAGCTGAAATGAGTTTACCAAGCTAATTTTACTTTCGGAAACCGAGCGTTACTATTCTATACTCATTAAGCTTGTACATCTATTGGTGTGTTATCGGCACAGTGATATTAGCAGCATGTTAAAATTGGAAACCTATATTATCCACCTTCTTCATGAAATTCAGCCATTATAATTCGCCACCTTTCTGGACAAGTGCAGATTCAGCAATGGGCTCTAGACATACCGCGAATCAAATATCAAAAGAGTAGTACCACTGTGCCCCCTTAAGGGGGCTCTTCATCGGCTTTGAGGGGGGCAGATTACACCAGTCTGAAATCTAGGTGGCTTCTGCCCCCTTAGTGTTAGCACCGTATAAATTGTGTAAGTACGCTCGTATTTTATATTTGTTTCTAAAATAAAGATATGTATGACGGGCTGGTAACGTGGGTGTTTAGTTCCATGTATTTTCACCTGCCTACAGCACAATGGATAGTCCACTTAACAGCCAACGTTTACTTTGGTAAAAGTCGCAAGCAAGGCCCCCCGGGGCTCGAACCCGGGACCCTTGGCTTCGCAGGCAGGGTCACTGCCGACTCGGCCATTCAGGTCGTCTTCGATTCGATTACAAAATAAGTCCGGTTATTTTTTTATTTGAAAAATTATCTCCGACGAGACTAAACTCGATAGGGTTGCGTCGTTTTATTACAGAGTTGCCAAGACTCCATCATCAGACCCTGGATATTATATATGAGCAGGGTACTTGTCAATACGAACCAAACAAACCCAAACTCGATATGGTTGCGTCGTTCTATAACAGAATTCCCATGGCCACCTTCCGGCTCCATCATCAGACCCTGAATATTACATATGACCAGAGTACTTGTTATGGTTTGAATAATCCTGTATGGATCGATGCTTCTTATTTAATGACTGCATTCAGCAGAACACATATCGGTGAGAAATCGACAGCATTGAAATTGATTGCTCATTAATGTGTTCTGCTGAATGCAGCCAATGTGATCAGTAAGACTGTATTACGCCACGCCAAATGATGATTAATCTGTGATATTTATTAGTTAAGTTAAAAAATATAATTAATTTTCCATTTACATGGACAAATCATACTCAATTCGTGACTCTGAATTTCCTATGAAAATACTTAATGAATCGGTAAGAATAAATCATTGTTTAACCTCTCAAAACCAAGGGTACGGTCGGGTAAGGGTAAGGGACGGGTCTCGATTTTAAACCTTATGCCATGGTAAAAAAATACTATGACGCAAAAGTGGCGTTGGTACTCAAGAGGTTAACTGTGGTTTTGAAGTTTCTTTTTTCATTAAATAAATCACATCGAATTTTAAAATACGAATTTACGTACACAATTTCTAAGGTGCCAACCCTAGGGGGCAGAATCCACAAGATTTTAGGTTAGTGGAAACTGCCCCCTAAAGCCGATGAAGGGGGCAGATTCTACTGCAAAATTTTAGGCGTTCCACTTTTCTACCATAAGAGGGCAGCTCAAGAGAACAAAGTGAAACTATTCGAATCAAATTTCGTGTATTTTCGAAATTACAAATGCACAAGGGAAAGTATTGTGGTTAAACCCCCTTTAAAATAAGTTCTGGATCCGCCCTTGTCCCTCAAGCGGAATAGCTTTGGGTACCATAGTCTAAGCTTAAGGTCTGACCCTCCGCTTCCTGCCTAAATCAGGTGACGTCATAATCATCAGAAAAATCCCTAAAATTAGCCCTTCTTTGTAAGTGGCAACTGGATGATGATGTCACATTCGTTAGTAGCGTCAGACCTATAAGTTTAGACCATGCTGACCCAGTGCCCTAACGTTAGTAGCGTCAGACCTATAAGTTCAGACCATGCTGAGTGCCCTAACGAATCTCAAATCAGATCATTGATCTAATGCAGTCCATTCATGAAAATCATAAACATGTATTCAGTAAGTAGATATTCCTTCTAGGGAATATCCAATTATTTATACAAGTGATGCTACATAGGATGAGACGGTCGACGCTGCACTGCACGAGGTGGGCTTGCTATGAGGAAACCTGCACTTTTTGAGGAAACTCCGCCCGAAGGACATCCGCCAAACATCGCTAGGACAAAAAGGACATTTCAGATGTTTCATTTACAATATGCGGAAAAATGCAAGGTTTGACTAAACTTACTCATGTAATAATTTGGGAGAATTGACGTATTGGACCAATTATTCAAAATACATTAATTACATTATGTATGACAGAAATTTAACATTGTTTTTTCTATTTTAGATTTTTTACTTTGTAGACTAGTTTTTTCTACTGTATTTTACACGCCCATTTTTACTGCCAAATGTTGTTATTCTTTTCTGTAAGTTTATTATTGTTATAATATTTTTAGTTTCAATTTAATTTATATTACTCAAGCACACGATATCGGATTGGCTTTCATACATACCTGCATCGTCACTAAATTACCATACGGGGTGGCACGAAACAGTTGTTTCCGGATTGAGGCAGTAGCGAAATATACAGAGACGTACCTACTAAATCCAAATACGCAACACGTAGTCAAATATACAGTGGTGCCATCTCTTGATAAATATCTTAAATAATATTAATATGATAAGATAACAGGTGGATTTTGGCTGAAGTTAACATTTCAGTCTGAACTGACATCCATCTTAGCCGCTAGTATTTTGATCGCTTACATACACGTTTAATGACGTGTGAAGTGTATAATATAAATTATTTTGTTCAGTAATTAATTAAAATTTAATAGGGCCCAATCGCTCCCAGCTTTTAACTGCGAAATAGGGCCTTATAAAAGTGTGAAATGTTGTAAACAAATCTCCTATTATGTAGCTATTCGATTATTTTGTATTATTCTAATAATTAAAGTATAAATAAATAAACTATGTACCATTTATGGAACGACTGCTTTTATTTGTATGTACTCATTACTCCATAACTTAAATAAGGATTAATTCTTTAATTGAAGTCAGTATTAAGTCGTGCTTAGGGTCTACGGCTGAAACAATGCTTTGCATTACATGTCTTCAAGGAGCTGTACTTAAACCTAATGGGTCTTATCACAAAGAAACCCCATTCAACACTTGTGTAAAGACAAAAATGTATGGGATTTGACGTGTTTTGAGGAAGCAGGGGCATTTGGACCATAGTTGCCATCTAGGACCAGAATTACGCGTTTTTACCCGAATGCAGCCGATGAATCGGAAGCCTTCAAGTTGGGTGGGACTAATTCGTAGAGGGACAAATCGCGTTATGGCTAAACTTAATAAAATAATAACTTCTCAAGAGAAGTTAATAAGCGTTGTGTCTATGACTGTGTTAGTCTGTTGAAGTTATAGCTTACTTCGTATTATAGCTCCATCTGTATCAGTCTAAATTTTCATCAGCCTAAATCATAAGTAGCACATGCAACTTCGTTACCGCAGGGTATCTCTTGCGATTACCTTAATTGTAGATAACCCTCAATTATTCATAGATTGTTGCAGCGATGGGCTAGCCCCCTGTCAATCGAAATGAGATACTGGCTAAACGTGGGCCCTACTGTGCCTTGCCATTCAGTATGGTATAAGGCGTGATGCTGATGATTTATGTGATCACATAGCCTAAGTAAAAAACATACTAAAATGACTTAAGCAGAAAATCAGTAGCAGAAGATCACATAGCCTCAGAATATTAGCATTTGTAATCTCTTGGAAAGTCGTGTTATCTTCATACAAATGGTAATTCTTAAGTTTTTGGTCTTACAATTTTCAACCAAAATTATAAACAACATCGTTCTTTACTTAAATGAAGCATATCATCCGTCCATAAATCACTTTGGCTCCTTTTCTTCTAACCGATATCGCGTTGGGTCAACTAGCAATAATAATAATAATACCTTGGACACTATTTACACACATTGATCTAGCCCCAAACTAGGATTCGCAATAACCCTACTTCGACCTATGATTAGTCATACATAACCCGATGTAGATTATCTACGCTTTGGTTATACTACCCTTCTATAATTGAATAAAGGAGGGTTGTGTATTAGACTTAAGTAGGTATGTCTGTTCCTGCATTCCCTCGTAACTATTCAACGGCTGATCCGATTTTAATCAATTATACATCATTAGATTCCTCTTGATAGCGCGAGTGTTACTGGCGTCAAATTACAATATAGCGGATGTTGTGCGGGCTAAAACATTTTTCAAGATTCTCGAATGTTGTTTGAAAACATCCCTACAAGGCTCTTTTTTTTCTGTGGCTAATTCGCTGTCGAAAAATATATTTTTTTTCTTGTACGGAAATATATACGAATCTTTCACAGGCTATGAATAATGCATATTTTTCCTAAAAAGCGGGAAATAAATAACTTAATTAAAAATACTGAATATCCCGCCTGCGGTACACTAAAAAGCCGATAAGACAACGTTATTATTGAGATTTGATAAAATTAGTAGAGTAGTGTGAAAATTAATTGAATTTCATATCTAGTATTTTATTAAGGTATACTTTTGCAACATCTCTTTATGGTTCCAAGGAGCAATTAATATGGCTCTATGTAAATGTTATAATAATAATAATTGTTTTAGTATATTTTGAGTCAGGCCATAGACACTCTAATATGATGTCATACAGATGTTCCTATTTGTGTGCACGCCGAAAAGCGATAGCTTTAACACGGCCACGAGCGAAACTGGCTCAGTGATGACCCTTGTTGCAGGAGGAGACTCCGCAGGGCTTCTTCGAAGACCACGGCCTCGGCTAGACGTCGCCGTGGCCCGCCCAGTCCACAGCTACTCAGAACAAAATGGCGACGTTTCACTAAATGGACGGGATTCACTTGAACAGGCTGACCCGGATATCTATGAATGTAATATGCTTTGTCGTTTTATATCCAAGTATAAATAGTGCATTCAATCATTGAGTCATAATTAAAATTACTTGTTGCATTAACTGTCACATGCTAGCTGGGGCGAAGCGTAATTAAATTAATAGATATCCGTATCATTTTGTTAGTTATTAAGGTATTTTTCGACGGATTTCCACTAAATCAATTATTATAATGCATTTATAAGTTTTCGCGTCTCATCTAATTAATTATGTTACGTCGGCTTAGATTTTAGTATTGAAAGTGAGAGCTATTTGTTTACGTCCATTACGTTAAGGTTTTAGTTTAATTTTAATTGTATTTTACTGCGGCTCAAAGATCTTGTCACAATTTTACTGCGCGTAATCGTGTATTATTCGTTATTACTTTTTTTGTATTTTATCGTTATGGCAACTTACGTACTTGAGCACGCAAGCAATGAAATTAAAAAATATATTTAATTTCATTAATCCAGAAGGCGAGACCTGAAATCGCATTTGTGATAGTGCTTCCATCCGTTTGATCTTCGACGAAGTGTGAGACGTGTCCATGTAAATTTCATCAGAGAAGTGTACTCTTGTCGAGCCTATTGGCAGGCCGTGTGCACGCACACAACCGTAATTCTCAGGCCTCGCTTCCTTGCCTGTACTAAAGCTGACGACATATTTTTATGTTTAATATCGAACCGTCATATCCATACAATTTGTCATATCCATACTATTTACCTAATATCTTGACTGTATATTGGCCTAAGATGAAATGTAAAAGACAATGTATCTGAACAAACTTGTATCTTGTAATAAACTATTAGATAAATAATACGCATATTATCATTTAACTGCTCATTTAATTAAACGACAATGTATAATAAATTCTTCAAAATATATTTGATCAATTCAATTCCATACAAAAATACAATCATTATCAATTACACTTTACAATAAAAAGCGATTAATACACCAATAAAATATCCCAAAGACCTCTAGGCGCCGTCAGTCTTTTCAGATAACACAATATCATAGATTCATTATTTAAAATTACTTAATTAAATAAAATTCTTAAATGCTAACTAACGCCATAACAGCAAGAATACAGCTGGTATATCCTCACAGTGGCTACAGCATAAATCTAATCCTAAACCTAACCCGAATACATAACTATTGTTCATGACCACTGGAGTGTTTCGCGCCATTCGACTTCGCTTCGGGGGTGGTTTTGACCTTGGTGAGGGGCGTCGAGGTCGTGGGCGCGGGCGGGGCGGGCGCGGGCGCGGGGGCGGCGTTGTGTTGTTGCTGTTCCTGCTGCTGTTCCTGTTGTTGCTCCTGGTGTTGTTGTTGGCGCGTCACGTCAGCGAGGTGCAGAGCAGCTAGGAGCGCGGCGATGTAGCGACGGACGTCCAGTTCGATTCCTGCGCAGGAAGATAAACTATCTTTGTTATTTATTTTAGGAGGCATGTGTACAATATTTTAAAAGGTAATCGTAGTTCTGATTCCAAAAGGTGTATCTGGAGTATAGCAATTCTTAAGAACGTTTCCCGGAAAATAATACCAACTAGGTTGTATGATCAAACTTTTCCGAGCTAGTAACACTGCCTGTGCATTATGAAATTAGACGTAGGTGGGGCTTTAAAATAGCAGCACTCGGAATTTTGGAGCTTAAACTAGGCCCAAGAACCTCACCTGACTGCCTCAGCTCGGTGACCTTCATTGCGAGGTTGGCCCACACGCGGCGCGCTGCGACCGCGCTGAGTCGACCCACCGTCTGCATCGTGTGGAGCGCGGGGTCGCTGGTCGCCGACACTATTTCCCCTGGGGGGAAAGGATGGAAACCGTTGAACACTAATGAAGGCATCCACTCTGCCGTGTACTATCGGAGGGAACAGACACCCTGCTCTGGCTACCATTCAGTGGAATCAGCCGTGAGAACGTGTTTGTTATAACTTATAACACATATAAATCCACCTAAGGGAACTTGTTGAATCGGGATCTCAATGTGAGCCCTAGTAAGCTTCCTTGCTGATTAGCAAGTCCCTGGTCCATTAACAACGCCGCCGGACATACAGTTCAAGAGTTATATACTACAGACATCAGAGGTCATCATGTGACATGCATTCAATTGGCACGACAGGATATCTATAAGTTGGCTCAAAAATGACAAGCTGCTGATTATGATAGCGCCTATGGTATACCTAAATGTATTTTTTTTAATATTGCTCAGATTGACATTCCTAACACCAATAAAAAGCATATGTACATATAGTGATAAAGTAGGCACCACTTACCAGAGGCAGGCTCCTGGTTAACAGCAGGCAGGTAATGGTCCAACAGCTGCATCGCATACACGGCGCCCGAGTCTACAGTGAGCATTGCCTTCTGGCCGTAAGCCGTGGAGAGGAGACTGTTGGCCTTCGCCCAGGAGAGGTCCTTGAGGGACTTGACTCGCTGCTCGGCTGCTGACTTGGCTCCGTACACCTGATGATGGAAATAGATGGTTTAGTTGCTATACTTACTTACTATCTGGCAGTGGATGCAAGAGGCTCAGGACCGGAGTAGATGGCGTGGTAAAGAGGAGGCCTGTACCCAGTAGTGGATATTGTGGGCTGATTGAAGTTGCGACACTGCTATGAGATATACATTGAAAGCCTAGAAGGAAGAGTTGAAGTTGAGACTCTGCTATGGGAGATATGCTGAAAGCCTAGATATTAGGAAGAGAAGTTATGCCACGCTATATTTCTATAAGTGCGCTTTCAGTATTTTTCACGCGAAACACGGGGCGCGTCCCCTCAATCCCAAAGCAAACCCACGTGCGTGATGAAACCAGCATGACACTGTAAGAGGCCTAAGTGCCGATAGATAAAAGGAAAGTCAAGCACTAATGTAGGGTAGACGGTGACGTTCAATACAAAACATCAATGGAAACTCTAAGTTGACTCGAGGTTAGTGATGGACTCAGATTATATCTGTAGTTTGTCAGGGCAGGGACACAGCGAAACGTTCCGAGGAGATAGGTTGTCTCAAGTTGCTTGCTTAGCTTCGGACAGAAATATTATCGGACTCTTGAGCGGTCTTGAGCCATTTCACATCACTGTAATTCTATTTGTACCTCGTTATTTCTCATACTTAACGTGCAATGCTGCATGACCGGTGGAGTTATTAGGTCCACGCTAACATACTCATACGTAAAGGTTGTAGCAGGTGGTTCTATAATGCTGAGTTGGTATCGTTGTAAACCTGTTTTGATGTTGCAATAATTTATTTTGCAACTAGGCCATAATGAGCTAAGACAGCAATAGGTATAAAAAGGTATTTGCCCTCTCGTCTGGCAAGGGCGAGTGAATGAAGGCAATAGCACAGATACTATTACTTAAAATAGGTACTTAGTCATCACAAGCATAAAAAAACACAACATATTTATATACCTATGCATTTAATTTCATACACAATAATAATTAAAATTTTATCTCAAATACGCCGGATGCCAACTCACATTCTAAAAGTAGAAACTGACATCGATTGTGTTGCCATTAATAGCTGTTTTATTAAACAAGTGTTGTAATCTTATGATTAGGTAGGTAGGTACAATTCTTGACTTGGGCAAGGAACAAACTTACATGAAATTAGGCTACTCGTACCTATGTAAGAATGAGATAAAAAGTTTTGGGAAAGTCAAAACTCATCTTGTATCATAATGAACCAGTTACTTATCTAACAGAAATAGATAAGTATAGTTAATCACTATACAGTAGATCATTTTAAGTGTCTTCAACCTTTTCATCTTTTCCTACAACAAATTCATATTCGTAGTGACGAAACATCACAAATATATTATTTACGGACTCTCTTTATTTCATAACATGATGCTGACAAATTAGCGACCACCCGCGACTTGACCTACAAATAATTTTGTTTTTATCATCCACCGAACGATTGATGGCAATAGGTCGTTAGCAACGTGCCTTCGTCTATACACAAGTGTGCAATGCTCCAGCTAAAATATCAGAACATCGCAAATAATCTTGAATGTATGTATCAATGCCGCTACCACCTTGGCAGAAAATAAAGGAGGGAACTAAAGTGACATATTAGCGGACTACTGCGTGTTCTGATAGAAAGACCTAATATTTCATTTAAAAAACCGCGCAGTAGGTAGTCTGCAAATGTTGTCATCGTTTGATTTCGAGCATTTCCTGCCAAGGCATAAGTAACCGAAATCATTTGTAGGTATAAAGTAGGCTATTTTATTGAAGTTATAGCTGAAAGACGACGAGGCTGTTATCTCCTGATTTTTGTTGTACATTCTAGTGTGTATTTATATGGCCTTGATCACAGCCGGCACCTACAATTGACATATTAGCATAGAAGTCATTATCATATGACGCAGTTATGTTTTGGTAGCTATTACGATAATTCTCGAACCTTCGATCGATTCTACGGCCGCTAACCAACGTCACATATCTTTTTGAAGCGGCTCGGCGGATGCCGATGATAAGATTACGTTGCATTGCACCAGGATCTGTTTGATAAAACATATTGAACAATGGACCGGAATCGTGTTGGAAAAAAACTAGTCCTTTAATCAGTAAAGAATATACTTATCTATTGAAAAATATTAAAGTAGATGTAACTACCTTCATCGCGATTAACAAGGCTTTACTATCGTAATAGCTCAGAGATACGACTATTTAGCGGGATTAAAGGTAGGTAACTACCTTCATCGCGATTAACAAGGCTTTACTATCGTAATAGCTCAGAGATACGACTATTTAGCGGGATTAAAGGTCGTCTTAAGGGGATAACCTCGTCCATACAAAGGTCCCCCTTACTCCAGGCGGAAAGACCCGCAGTGTGAGAGGGAAGGAATCGGGAAAAAATGCCATAACGTAGCGCCAAACCGCATAAAAATTGTTTAAAAATAAACTAGGCTATTTTGTCAAAAAGATTTTCAAGGAGAGTTTACTAATACAATAAATAAATAATTATAATATTATAAATAATTATATATAAATAATTAATTGTATCTACACAGGTATCATAAACCCTCTTTACTGCGTACAAAAACCGCACGTTACGATCAGCATAATGTTAAACTCCTTGATAAAAAACTCATTTATTAACTGAAAAATTACACATTATGACCATAATGTGTAATTTTTCTACATATTATGACATTCAAATTTCGAACGCCGACGCCCGCCTGCGTCAAGTTGGTATTACAGAACAATAAGCTAAACAACTGCAGAGCCACAATGCCGGTCAAATATACGGTTCCTGAACACATCAAAGTGTGAACCTTTTTCACGTTTATCGTATGGAATAGACAACCAGTTTAAAAAAAATGCTATGATTATTGCCAGGAATTCACTTCTGCTAATGTTCTGGTTTTAAAAGACGTTCCTTAACAAGACACTTTAAATTAATATTTTTTGTTGAAAAGCAATATTAATAAAATAAAATCGCAAAAGAGGGGCCTCTTATATATTATATATTAAATATCTTCACTGAAGCTTCTTTACATATTTAAACCACCACGAATTGAGTTCTCATCTCAGACAATCCTACTGTCATCCAGATCATTCTCGTAGTGGTACTTGTATAGTTTGAATTGTACTTAAAAGGTTACATAATACTATTATGTACGAGTAGATAAGTATAAACAAATAACTTCCTAAATAACGTAATGACTAATGAGCTATGAACAACAGGATGTTACGAAGTTCAAGTTACCTTCAACTTTTCCTCTTAGGCAAGTAACGGTAAACATTACTTAAGGCGAGATGCCCAGACAGACAATGAGGACGTGTACAGGCCACGCTTGCACGGCATGTCCTTTTGGGTCCCCTCCCAAATCCTTCAAGTAGGATTGTAAAGAACATGCCGTGCAAGGGTGGCCTGTGTCCCTTCGTGTCTCTGTGTTGTCTGTCTGTTCAGTGGGCATTGCGCCTTATCTTGTCGTGTCTCTGTCTTGTCTGTGCAGTGAGCACAGCGCCTTAGCACGTGACTATAATATGAATCTAAAAATCGCAATCTTCCTACTCCGGTTTACACGTTAGAATTAAACAATCGTATTTTCACATAGGTATATTAAGATATTCACTCTTTGGTTCGATAGGTTCTAATAAATGAAGAAGCGAAGGCGCGGCGGAGGAGGGGGAAAAAAAGCTTGCCCAATACTTGAGGGCAATGCCAGCGGGCCTCTTACACTGGAGATGTGTCCTAGCTTCCCCAATAACTTACTACTATCGCAAGTGCTCCAACCATTGCGATCACTCGCCCTGATCCTAGGGTCTGTAGTTAATACTAAACATCCGTCAATGCGGGTACCTATATATTAAGCTGTCCGTCTGAACGCAATGAACAGAAAAGACGGACACGACACGAAAACAGGGATGAATGTTCCAAACAGTGGGCATTGGGTCTCGCGCCTAGGGCCTCGCACGGCCGGAATACCTTTCTGAATTTGGAATATAATCCATAAACGGAATTCCGGTACACGGCCTCACACATATGATCTTGATGAGTTCCCTATTAGATCTATCATATTAATCGGAGAAATTCACGAACTAAAAACAGAATGTGGGTGGAGAATAGGTGTAAATTGTAGGCATTCCCGTGCGTTCTGAATTTCGCTGTGCGATGCCAGGCGAAGTGGGCAGGAAACTTGGTAAGGTGAAAAGATTTTTCAAGAGGAGAGACAACATTTAACGCGGGTGCCACAGGACCAAGTTGAATGGCGTATACCCGAGGACACCTTATAGTTTATCGCGGGCCGATTTTCCTTCTGTTTTCCTTTTGTTTTTCCTATTGTTCCTTCTTGTCTGACTTCTGTTTGCGCTTCTTTTGCGTGACGAGGGTTGGGGGCACTACTCCTCCCAACCCAGCTCCTGTCGGAAGCCTAGCAAACCCTTGATTTTGCCGAGGACTTCCTGGAGCGACCTCGGCGCACTGAGGTGTGTTGCCCGGTAGATGGCCATGCCGGAACATTCCAGCAGGATGTGGGTGGCTGTCTCCTCCTGAAGACACCTTTTCTCAACAATAGGTTCCCTGATGATGAATGCGGGTAGATATAGCCTGAATGAAACATTTTTTTAACCTACCTTATTGACATGCGGCGACACTCTTGACAGAACAGCCTGCTTGGTTGTCTCCACAATGACCTTTGGCTGCTCCGTCACCAGCGGCACTCTCTTCTCCAGCTGGTCCAACGCTGCTGCGACCCTCACGTCGGCTGAGGCGAGGGGAGCAGCTACGTATGGAGCCGCGATGTGGGCCGTTAGCGCGACGGTGGACTCAGCGGTGGAAAGAGCCCATTCTAGCAGGGAGTGGGCGCCTGTTGGGTGGTTTTATTATTTAGCATTTGCATGGTAGCTTCGTCATAGAGCAGCCTCTTCTGTTAGGTGTAAAATTGTAGTGGTCATTTCTTGGCGATGATGTGATGACTGAGGCGACTCATAACTGTTTCCTCAGAAGGAAGGTCAGAGGCGGTGTGTCAGTATGTTAATAGATGGCAGAGGAATCACTGCTTTTGAAGTTATTCTTATTCATTTCTTTAGAAAATAAAGTTTTGAACTTGAGGGTACATTAAAAATTAATATTGGAATTCAGAACAAAGTGACACCAAGTACAGGATTCCATTACAAATACTTCTGCCTTGATAAGTCCCTGCTTGGTTTATGGGATATATCAGTAATGTACAATTACTACCAATACCAACCTTTAACTCTTGTGTAGAGTGCTCCGACCTGACCCACAGCCGCACCGACCGCTGGCAGAGCCATGGCCTTTTGCACGGACTGGAACTGTGGCATCGCTGATGGGGCTGCACTCACTTCTACTGACATCTGAAAATAATTTTGGACTCTTGAGACTGGGAAAATGCTTTTGTAATTGATAATGACTGATATTAAGACATCCAAAAGGTGCATAGCATAAATTGTTGGCTAAGGGGAGGCAAGGCAGCAACTGACGGACTATCCATGGGATTCAAATCAGGATCTACTTGGTCTACCTGCGAATACATTGTAAAAATTAGGAGGTAGAACAGAAAACCTACCTCAATGAAATACTGGAATAAATCATATGCCATAAGCCTATTATCTATGGAGGAACGTGTTTAGACACATGGTGGTGACGATAGTGATGATGATGAACTAGTCATGAAGTTAATGACTCCATGAGCTAATATTCAACCAATCAAAGGTAGACAGAGAAAAGTGACATGATTCTGATTTACTGATATTTCTATGTTGGAATTTATGACAACAGTTGATGATTTGATAGATGATGACTTTAGAGTTGCAGACTTATGGGACAGGATGTATGCAAGGTATAATACAAAGGTCACATTGAAATGGCCATATTTCACAATAACCATGTACCCGCTATTCTAGAACTTACCTTGTTATGAAAATGTTAATCGACGTGTATTCAAATGAAAAGGAATCACAAAACAAATCTTTTTGCGAGAGTTATCAACTTTCTCAACAAATAAAGTCGTCAAAGATATGTAACAAAACAAAAAGAAAAGCCAGAAACACTCTCAACAACTTGCGAATCAAGAATGACGTGGTGTGAGTCACACAGTTGATTTTATACAAGTATGAAATGTTTGCATGTGTGAGTATGCGAATGAACCTTGTTCATGTCACAGTAATTCTATACATCGGGCTTTATGTTTAATATCTAGGTTGCATGACTTTTCAAATTTAAACTAGTAATGTAAATATTGATGCGGTTGTCTTACATTGAATATTATTTAATCTTATGTCTAACAACATTTTAGTGAATGAACTATATTTTCATGACATCCAAGTATCTAAGTATTTATGTACAACTAAACCAAATAAACAAAATAATAGAAAATTGTATTCATAAAATCAGATTTTACTGCAACGACAACAACGACGTTCCGAAGCGACAGCATTTTGTTAATTTTTGTATTTAGGAAATCAATATAATACAATCATTTAACTTAATAAAATTTTAGGTAGGTAGGTACATTGATTTCATTTATAAATTATATCTTAAGCATGGCCTGTCTCATAGTAAAAGTGACTTTGTCTGTGCATTTACCGTAGATCATCTTACAAATTAAAAGATAATAGTTCACGTTTATGATCATAATATTTTGACAGTGAGGTGTGAAGCTGACTGAATAGTTTGCGACAAACATTTGTGAAGTGGTGAAATGGAAGACATTTGCCATATTTCTTGTCGAATTGGCCATGGCCATGGCTGGCGCTGAACATTGATCAAATATTAACATTGGCTCAAGACGTTCCTTTGATTGGAAGTTTTTGCAGCATTTTGCTTCTGTGAACTTGTGCAGACGTTGTTGGCAGCGATACAGAAGGAGAAGGACGAAACGCAATAAGCCTTTAGAATGTCATGGACGAATGAAGTAGTCCTAGAATTTATAGAACTTTATAGGGCAGAGCAACATCTTTGGGATAACAATCACCATCTTCACAGAACTATGAGTGAAGTAACAGATGGCTGGAATCGAATTCGAAATGCATTAAGTTTTGATTGCACAGTTGAATGTCTGAAGAAAAAGAAGGAGTCTTTGATGACCTCATTCAGGATGCATTGCAAGAGAAAAAAATCCCAGCCATCTTATCGCACTAACTGGTTTGCATACAACCTCATGGAAAGTTTTCTGAGCAGTAAATATGAATGCGATAGTACCAATGTTATTGAATCAGAGGTAAATAGCAGCTAGCTAGCAGAACTCCTGTGACATGTTGGCCCTTATCAAAACTCTGTCCTATGTTAGGCATTAAGTATTAAATACTGACTGGACTGAAGTATTGCTAATAAGAATCAAACTTTACCATGCTTTATTTTTCAGTATCCGTCATACAACACATTGATCACAGAGCAAGATAATAGGAAGTCTTTTGATAGAAACAGCTCTATGACCAGAAGAAGGTCTTCACAACAGGATGCTGATAAGAAATACAGATTAAATGACCATAAATCAGATATTCTCTTTGCAAGAAAACAAATGAATGATGTTACAAGTTTCCAAAGGGCATCATCAGAGAAAAGGGATTTAGATGAGTATGAATTGTATGGGCAGCTTTTGGTCAAGAAATTAAAAAAGTTAGATGAGCGGCAGCGATATGTAGCTATGCATGAAATTGATAGCATTATGTTCAGAGCTAAAATGAAGAGTTTGCAGGGTGATGCGCATACTGCAAGAAGTTACTCCAACTCCCCAGTTTCAAGGAAAATACATTCTCCAGTCTTTGTATCCCTTGACGATCAACACAATCAACCCCAATATGATCCAACCTCAATACAGTATGAAGAACAAAGTTAAGAATTCAAGAGGGTACCTATATTGATTGGGCGTTGATTAATCAATTATTGATGAAATATATTTACCTGTACAGCTTGGCAATTTAATGTAGAAAAAAGGCATTATTTGCAGACTACTGCATGTTTTTTTAAATAATATATAATATTATTTAATTTATCCACTCAACTTCTTTGACGTAAAAGTGTCCCGCGATTTTCAATTTTATGGATTCGTAATAAAGTTCAAAGAAAAATAGCTGTAGACCGCTAATATTTCTGTGTTGCCATTTTTTCTACATCAAATTGCCTTATTAATGAAGATTACAAGTTAACTGTCATATAGGTACCTAACTCGTATAATAGAGAGATTTTAAAAGCCTTTAGTTTATCATTTGTTACCCTTAGCTTTTATTCTAAATAAAGATATTAAAACCACAATAATTTTCTATGATTATAATATTGATAGTTTGATGTTGATTTAGTCCAACATTTGACCAATATTTGTAAGTTACATACTGACTTAGCGAAAATACAAAACGTAAGTACCTAGCATGACCGTAGACAGATCTACGAGTACAAGTCAATGAAGTATGACATAAATAGGCATATAACAATATAGTACATTTTAGTAAAGTGCGTGATGATGAAATAATGTAAAATTATGTTGTTAAATATAAATGATTCAGATTTATTGAAACGACACGCCTGACGTGTTCTTCGAACACCACGGATCTAGGATCAAAGTACAAACCCTTGATTCAATGACAACAATACTAGGTATAAATAAAACACCGAATCAATCAGTAAACGCCACGAAATCGTACCTCGTACCTACCTACGTACGATGTGAGAAATATTTAAATTTCTAGATGTTATCATAATTTAATCACCCATGATAAAGATTGATAAGTGCCTTCAGCAGATAGATAGCAATCAAATAAAGCACGCAACTGGCATCCGAAAGAGAAAACACCAATCAAAGATAGATATACAGAATGGCCGATTTCGTAGTGAGCTTACTTCCAGCAAAAAAGGTCGGGGTCTCGAAATTTTGTGAGAAAAATTAGTGCCCGAAACATGAAAGTGCTCCCACGGGATTTAGAGATAAATTCGGAAAAAACATTCTGCTGGGAGAACGTTCTCCTAGCATTTTTTTTTAAATAGAGCCACATCACAGAGCTATATAGACCTAGCTCAATGAAAGTTGTAGGGTAGGTGCTTATATTTGTGCCTAAATGGAGTCCGTGATCCTAGCAAGAAAGTAAGATTTAGACAGATTATGATTACGCACTTATTTTGTGTGTTGTTAGTTATAAATGTGATTGAAATTTCGGAATTTGATTGTATACGGAGGCTGAAATATTTCACAAAAAAACTTCCTGCTAGAATCACGATTCGAAACGTGATCCTATGAAATCCAAAGATTTCACTTATATGGGCATTTAGTTTGTCGTGAATGGAAAATTTAAGCGAAAAGCCAATTTCGTGTGTCCACGGGTTTCAGAGCTATTGCATTTCCTGCTAGGATCACATTTGACCAAATGCTGGTTTGAGAAAACTACTGAACACACAAATATCGCCAGCTACATAAATATTTGTGGTAATTTGTTTGTAATTTGTGTGGAATTACTTTTTTCAATTATCAAACCGTTAGGGAGTTTTTGGTAAAGTTTAAAATACCTAAATAGCTTAATATCTCCATAACAAAGCAATGGAAAGTCAGACGAGAGATAGCTAACGATACATCTTACTCAATACTATTGCCTCACCGAATTTCAAAAGCCTAGGATAAGCCGTTTCACCAAAACAACAACTTTTGTGATGAATTTGGAAGAAAATATTTTGAACCCAAAATAAGCAGGATGTACCTACTTTGTTAACAGCAATTTTTTATCACTAGCGTTTAGTGTGTCGTATTTAGTGTGTACTTATTCACTTTTTAAACCAAAAAGTCGTAGAAATACAGTTAGTTTTTGAAAATTGCAATTTCGACGACAATACGACCAAATTAAAGTGAGGATCCAAAAGAATCCGTGCAGTACTTGAGACATACCATCATCATTGTGTAGGGTATATGCGGTGCAATGAAGTAGAATACTTGTTAGTGGGTAAATGAAGAAAAGTTCCGCAAATAACTTCCCAAAATGAAACTCATCTAATAGCTAAGTACATGCCTACCTACCCATAATTGTAATAAATAATATCAGTGTCTTGTTTAAATTAACTGCTTGTTGGAATGGAGACTAAAAAAGCATTCTTCCTGCAGCCCAAAATGTTTGTTTGTCTTGCAACTTGCAAAATACCAGCGGGCATAGATTAGCCTTATCCCTGGTGAATAGGGTTATTTATTGGCCATACTTTACGCCCTTGTACTTCTCGAGCCGCGTCAACCAATTAGCGTGCGTTTATTTGGTTAGTGGTTGGCCAACCTGCGCGGATCGAGCGAGCGCGCAGCCTGTGCGCAGTTCAGTGAGACAGTTATCCTCAAACTACAGAGAAGAAGTTATTGTGGTGGCGGTCTATTATGTCGTGTGTGTGGTGTGCAAATGGCAGAAAGATCAAATCCAATCGAATCATTTATTGCAAGTAGGCAAAATAATGCACTTTTCCAAGTCAAACACTTACTTAAGTCTCATATACATGGAAAAAAATAAAAATAAATCAAATATGACCCACTAAACTAATGAGTACATAACTGATTTGAGTTTGAAAAAGGAAATTTCTCCTTTAAGTGGTGATTCATGGCTGAATCTAGCACAGGGAAAAGAAACTTCATGAACTGTACCAGTGCTTCGGAAATACGCCCGACAGAGATCTGGAGATCTTGAAATTGCCGTTTGAGCAATTTAAAATCCATGTTGAAGCGACTTTGTCGAAAAAGGGATATTACAATGTTCAAGATTACTTAAATGATGGGACTGTATGGGGTTAATCTGGCTCAACACAGACCTTGCTGTTAATAATTTTGTAATAATTTATTCCTGCTTATTAATTATGATAATGACTAAATATTATATTTTGTATTAGTTAAGCATAAGCAATTTTAAAAAAGAGATCTAAAAATCAATCTGTGGGAGTTTCTACGCCCTTCTTCTCCCACAGTGGTCCAATGTAGAGAAGTGGCAAAAATGACTATTGCTAAGTATATGTAAATATCTACAGTAATAAAGACATTTGGAATTTGGAATTCGAATTTAGAGAAGATAGCACCAAGAAACTCTACGTTACTATTGCGCAATATAAAGATTATTTAATCTAATGACAATATTATAACTTCGTATCCATAAATGCCAATAAGATGTCTCAAAATTGCAATCAAACAAAATAAATAAATATGAACAAAGACAAGCTGTAATGAACATAACTTATGGGAAACCAGACTGGACCAGTTGCCCCAAGCAGCACCCGATCACGAGTATGACTGGTGCACCAGCCATCACCCCCTCGCCATATTTAAGGGAGGGAAACAACCCGCTACACAGAGCCGCCGCCGCAAGAAAAGACATTTTAGTGAGTCATGCTCAAATAGAGAGAGAGAGAGTGAGAGAGAGAGAGTAATAAGTAAAATGGGAAACTCAGTTGCATAGGTACTGTACATTCTCTGATTCAAGTGATAAATAAAACACGATTATAAATATAGTATTTTTAATCATCTTCATCATATACATACTTCATTAAGAAATGCCGCCGTACAGTGGGACGGATTTCGAAATTGCGGACTTACGTTTTTTTGTTACATAACATTATTTTATTTATGGTAATCCATAGTCATTAAGGCAATCATATGTTCTCAGAAAACTTTATATTGTAATTGTTTTATAATAATTTGTGAGAAAAATTGATTTAATAAAAATGATGTGTGTTTACAAAATAATATCCCGGTATTGACTCGAGTTCAAAGTGCACTAAATGCCCATATAAGGGAAATCATTCACACTTTCTTGCTAGGATCACGTCTGGAAATGTGATTCTAGCAGGCAGTGTTTTTGTGGAATATTTCAGCCCCATTACAAACAAATTCCGAAATTTCGTTCACATTTATATGTAACAAACAACACACTAAATATGTGTCTAATCAGAATGCTTTGGTAACGTTTGAGGGTTTTTTGTATATCAGCAACGGCTGAACCTAGGGACATAGTATAAGCTAGTGATATGGGATTTTGTACATTAGTTGTTAGTAATAGTGCCTAATTATTGCAATCTTACTTTTTTAGAAACTTGCTTTTTTTCGCGTTATTCAGTTTATGTAGGTACCTACAAAAAAGTGAAAATCTCGCCTTTGGGCACTATATAATGTAATCGTCTTCTTCAAATGTCTTTTTTCTTTTCAAACATTTGTGTTTTCTTAATTATGAATCATTTAATTAAAAAAAAACACTTAACACTTTTTCGTTTTGCCATATGACTTCCCAGAAATTAATCCTTATCAGCGACACTATCGAGTGATATAGGTACAGGAAGATTTTTTGTATCAAAATCTGCGGGTTCAATTTCCGGCTAGTAAAACAGTTTTTTTTAATCAAATGATGCAGTTCTGCTGCCATGTCATGGTTTTTAACCATGAAAACTTCTATATCTTAAAGTTTCCGATTTCACCCTACTGACCCTTCGAAACATTAATTACATTACATTACCTACATTAATTACAATATCTTTTATTTATTCTGTGTGTTCATGAAGCAGTCTATCCATTGACATATAATAAGTGGACTCTTTCCATACAATAAGTAAAAGAAAAAATATTCTTATGTTCATGAATAGTATCACAGAATTTGTATGTTCCAAGCGGAGCCAATTGACCTTGGGTACGACATGTGTACGACGACAAATCTACAGCATGATTGATAAATATGAATTCTTCATAAAATTTCTGATGAAATAACTTATAATTATAAATCTAACGATATTTCTAGAGAATAAGAGAAAATATCCGCCACAGAGTGGCTGCCGCGAACAGGGCAGAGAACAGCGGGCAGAACACCGGGCCGATGATGGTCAGATGACATTCTTAAGGTAGCTGGAAAGCAGTGGACGAGACTGGCGGGTGACCGTAGTGAATGGCGTGCTTAGGGAGAGGCCTATGCCTAGCAGTGGGATGACAAGGGCTGATGATGATGATGATGATGAAGAGAAAATATCACTCAATGAAAAAATTGGAAAGGACAGGCAAGTTTAACTTTTGTATTCGCATTCTTACAAATGAAGCGTATCAAAATAGTATTCAAAGTTGTTTATTTTTCATGTCGTATATCACGTATTATATGTATGTGTATCAATCACGTACGTTTTTTTGGCCAAAACACTGAGTAACAACTTAACATGCACAACCTAACGTAGTGATATTCGGAGATCCTATTTTTGGAGAGTGAAACTTTGGTATGGCAATGTTGGTACCAATCTGTTGCTAGTTCATTGGTGTTTGAATATGAACAGTCCCAAACGAATACAATACGTATTTCCTTGACTATAAAGCTTTTTTCGGCTGCAGGTACCAGGCCGGCAATATCCTGTTTCGGTAAACAGAGGGTACAAAATCGCCACCGGCAATATGCGGCTTCGTCAAATGCGATGATAAATTTTTGCGGGCCTCTGTCATATATGGGATGTGCCATTTTGGCCGCCTATAACCGTCATTGGGTAAAGACAGGATAAAAGTTTGAGAACCTTTGAAACAACAATTTCATTCGCAATATTAAATTTTGTTCATTCATACATACATACATATGCTCACGTCTATTTCCCGGAGGAGGGGTAGGCAAAGACCAAAGACCTCCACCTGCTACGATCCTGGTATACATCTCTCGCTTCCTCAACATTCATTCATTTGTTCATTCATAAGAAAATAAAAACCGGACCGTAATGAAATGGCTAAACTTGACATGGGATCCCGCTTTTAGAACCATGTATAGTTCTATCGGGATTCCCCTTCAACCGATTAAAAACATCAAATCGTTTTTGCAATGTGGCAACAATGGGAACGTCATTTGAGCTGTCAAATTCAGCTGATTTTACATCTTTGATTTGTTCATTGTGTGAATTGTTTTGTTTGTGTGTGTTTTCGTTACAGTTTTCGAAAGAAATTATAAATAGGTACATATTATATTTTCTTTAGATAACGACTTGTATTTGTAGCTGAAATTGTAATCTTAAATCAAATTGAACTAAGAATGGCCACGATAATAAAAGAAAAACGACGAGAGGTGAGTCAATTATTTTAATGATCTGTTTGTAATGATATTTGCGCAGTTGTATCAAAGTTCTCTTTTTCCTTTGCAGAAGAAGAAGAAACCAAAGGAGAAACCTTTACCTTTAAAATCGGAAGAGCCTAAATTAATGGCCAGACATGAACCAAACGAAGATGAAAGTAGTTGTGCTTTAGTGCAAACTTTTGTCGAACCCACTGCCCTAACAAATGATTGTGAAGCTTTAACTAGTCAAAATTTACATTACAACGATGAAGAGTCTAAGGACACTTTATGCAGAATACAGAATGTAGAAACAGGGAGTTTACTGTTAGAAACTCCAATAGCAAACACACAAGAACATAACATTGATGAAAAAGACAAGTCTTCTGAATTAGAAGAAACAACAACAGAATCAGTATCCACTAGTATAAATTTTTTGGATCATAAGATTGGTTACAAGGACTTGAATACTAAGCTAAAAAATATCCACATATCCTATGAAACTGCTATGACAGATGAGGCAAATATAGAAGTTAATTCCAGTGTTGAAGCAACAGGCAGTATGATGAGAGATATGGAGCCAGTCACTGAAGACATTCCTGAGGTTGTTTGCCCATCAGCACCAATATTCCATGAACCACACATGGAGGAACTACAGCATGAACAAGCTATAAGGCAGGCGGCTACAAAAGAAAGTAGACCAATAGAGCAAGCAATGCCCTTAGAAGAAGCAGCAAGATTGTTTGGGGGAGCTGAAATGGGGGAAGTGAGAGCTATGAGCGAAAGAGAGGAAGCTAAAGTTAATGCTGGACCATTAAGTGGACCTGAACACCCATTAGTTGATTTGTTATGCACATTTAGGTAAGTAAACATGTTTTTTAAATTAGGTTTTTAGGGTTTTGTATATAGTTATAGTTTATCGCGGGCCACTTTTCTGCAACACAACTCGACATCTTAAATTTGCGACTATTTTGCGCGACTTGGTTTGGGGGCACTACTCCTGCCAAACCAGCTCCTGTAGGAAGCCTAGTAGATCCTTAATGTTGCCGACGACTTCCTGGAGCGACCTCAGCGTCCCAAGGTGTGTCGCCCGGTAGATGGCCATGCCTGAACATTCCAACAGGACGTGGGTGGCTATCTCAACGACCTCCAGGCAGGCTCTGCATAGGGGGCTGTCAGTGACACCTAGAGTGTGTAAGTGTTTATTTATCAAAGCGTGTCCAGTTATCGCTCGGGTTACCAAGCGAAGCTATGGCCTCTTGAGCTTCAGAAGCTTAAGCGACAATCCGGGTCTGATAATCAGGAGGGCCTGTCTGGCTTGCTTGCAGGTATCTAAGGTTGACCAATAATGTTGGTGAGTTACCTTTGTGTGTTGTTGTAGGGTTTTCCTCAACCAGCTGAATGACAATGGTATTATGGGTTCTGGTCCCTCCACCATCTGTTCCGAACCCAACCTTGCCAGTGCGACGGCAGCGTCGTTGCTGCGCGAGCCCTTTATCCACTGCAGGGTAACAATACTGTGGTTACATACCTCTGACAAGGCTTGGTGACACTCGTATATAAGCCCAGAACTGATGGTGTTGTGTAGGGTTCTGTAATAAAAAATGGGACCCTAATACTAAGACGCCGCTGACTGTCTCCCTGTCTGTCCGTCTGTCACCAGGCTGTATCTCATGAACCATAATAGTTAGACAGTTGGAAGTCAATTTTCACAGATGATGTATTTCTGTTGCCGCTATAACAACAAATACTAAAAAAACAGAATAAAATAATTATTTAAGGGGCTCCCATACAACAATTCTTTCAATACCACATACAAACTTATGAATGCACCTGGTTACATACATGGAGAGTGAAAATAACGAATGACTTTGTAAACGACATTTTGCTATGTAAAATCCAAATTATTCACTCCACACCATCCCTACCATTGTACAGTGGTACGGAACCCTACTTGCGCGAGTCTGACTCGCACTTAATTGGATGGTTTTTTATATAGCCTGTATTTAGTGTTTCCCACTCTCAGCAGCCAGCTGAGCAAAGGTCTTAAATAGCCTAAGCTGTGACGATCCTCAAGCTGTAATCCACACCATTGCAACCTTCATGAAAATGTAATTTGACACTGCTAAAAATAGCCCAGAAATAGTCTTTAATAGTCCACAGTGAAAGAAAAATAGTCGACTTATAATTTCGAAGCTATAGGTTGGTGAGGATTACAGCTTGACGTCAAGCTGTAATCCTCATCTCTCTTGCAAGCAAATGGATGAGCCTATCAACTAGGTTTAGGTTTCAAAAAATAGTCCAGAAATAGTCAACATGCCAAATTTCAGAAAGAATTCTTCAACAATTCCAGAGTTAGACGTCTTGGTGAGGATAACAGCTTGAACATTTCATATCATCAAATATCTCTGAACCTGACTAAGTTCAGTTTAAAATTTGTGCCAAAAATAGTCCAGAAATAATCCACCAAAACATTAATAGTTTCCACCTGTTTTACTTTGAAGAAGTGCATTAAAAGTACAATGTTTAATTTCCCATATATTTCAATACATATACAGTTGTGTACAAATTAATATTAGGGTAAACCCTAATAAACCGGTTTTTACCAGTTGAGTTCCATTTTCTAGTGGTTTCATGCTTATTGTAATGGAAGAAATATAATAAAAGATTATTTATTTGATTTTATTATTTTCTTGGGAAGCTTACAGCTATCATTATAACACAGTTTTACATTAGGGTAAATTATGAGCTTATTATAACAAACTGATAGCAGTAAAAAACAAAAATGTCAAGCTAAACACAAATGAACTCATTAAAGATTAATATAAATCTCCCTCTGTGCATTGACCCTATTACTATGGGAGACCCACATTTTATTTTCGTTTGCGTCTATATGTTTCTTGGGGAAAGTCGTTCGTAATTATGGGTACTAACATTCCCCAAAATATGGTCCGCTAATTAAGTGTCAACCTGTAGAAATACTGAATAGGTATAGTTGATGAATATTCCTTGCATCTTTGGTACCCACCCATCGTTATGAAATACTTCAATCCACAGATGCTCCCTAAAAGCCGTGGACCGTGAGAGACTACAACTCCATCGCGGATTTATTGAAGAAGAAAAATCTCGCAGCCAACTATGGAAAATTGAGAAGCGTTCTGTCAATATCAAGGAAAGTTGCGGCTGCGGCTCCAATGTCACTGTGACAGTGAACTACGAGCATGCAGAGCTGATGAAGGTCAAGATTCCAGCAGCCAAGTTGCGGCTGGAAGGGTTGCTGAGAGATGCCCAGCATTCATATTGCCATCATCAGCATTCGGCGTTGCTGGCTCACTGCCAGGTATACGAATCTTATAACGATGAGTTGTGTTCTAGTTTAATAAATTCTTAAATATCCGACATTATCAGCCAACTAGTTTGTTGCGCCATTCTTAAATATCTTACACCATCGGCCAACCAGTTTACTGCGCCATTCTGAAATATCCTACACTATCGGCCAACCAGTTTACTGCGCTATTTTTAAATATCCTACACTATCAGCAAACCAGTTTACAGGGCCATTCCTAAATATCTTACACTTTCGGCCAACCAGTTTACTGCGGCATTCTGAAATATCCTACACTATCGGCCAACCAGTTTATTGCGCCATTCTGAAATATCCTTCACTATTGGCCAACCAGTTTACTGCGCCATTCTGAAATATCCTACACTATCGGCCAACCAGTTTACTGCGCCATTCTGAAATATCCTACACTATCGACCAACCAGTTCACTGCGCCATTCTGAAATATCCTACACTATCGGCCAACCAGTTTACTGCGCCATTCTGAAATATCCTACACTATCGACCAACCAGTTTACTGCGCCATTCTGAAATATCCTACACTATCGGCCAACCAGTTTACTGCGCCATTCTGAAATATCCTACACTATCGGCCAACCAGTTCACTGCGCCATTCTGAAATATCCTTCACTATTGGCCAACCAGTTTACTGCGCCATTCTGAAATAACCTACACTATCGGCCAACCAGTTTATTGCGCCATTCTGAAATATCCTTCACTATTGGCCAACCAGTTTACTGCGCCATTCTGAAATATCCTACACTATCGGCCAACCAGTTTACTGCGCTATTCTGAAATATCCTACACTATCGGCCAACCAGTTTACTGCGCTATTCTGAAATATCCTACACTACACTATCGGCCAAATCAATGCCACTCCTTTAAGGTCCTGGTCTTTGGTCTATTAATTCAATCATTTCAGGCTGTCGTTTTCTCAGTTTAACAATCTAATCAATCTGCCAAACTCTTTTTGGTGGATGTAAGATTGATATTTACAACTTTACTTTCATAATTTCCCAGATCGAACAATTACTATCGGAAACGATACAAACAAACAAGCAGAACATACGAGAAGCTCTTTCGCTGATTCTCAAGGAACTGCGTCTGACTGACATCGGCATTTCAGTGCTGTCCAGCACTCTGCAACGTTGGGCTGCAGCGCTGACCGCTGCCTTGTTGGACGGCCGTGACTTGCGGCAGCTGCTGTTTCTAATGCATCACCTGTGCAAGTGGGAATAAAATTTTGTTTTTTGTTTGAACTTTTGGCGGTTATAACATCTTACGGAAAAAAATCAGTTTTGATCTAAAAAAAAGTTGAACCTTTACTTTATTGTCACTGGGCATAGGCCTCTCTCTTTTTCTCCAACCGCATTTAGCGAGGTCCCGTCGACTTGATATTATCTCTTCTGTTACCTATTATGGTGGGTAGTAGTGGGTTCGCGTTAGCTTTGCAATAGCGGTCATAGACTCAGGAGTCTATCACTGTACGCTCATGCAAGACTGAGTTAGCAATCCTTACTTATTGCGTGGAAAGTTCGAAATTACTGTCGAATTACTGTCGTTTAGCCTATCATAGTAGCGGTCGTCGAACGTTACCACGGTTACCGATCGTTACCATGTATACGCAGCACTAAGGCGTACCCACTAAAGACATACATTTCCGACTTTGACGCCCTCCCAAAGCAGCTAAGCTTATGGCTGATTGGATATAGCATAGAACATACTGGTTAAATTTTGCTGCATTGCTATAGAATTTGATAGCGAAGTCTTAATCTCTTTTCCACAGACAGAACCGCTCAGTGCACTGGGTAGCTGGTCTGATCCAACTTCCAGCGAGCGACAGTGTGGAAGTAGCGCGCGCGATTGCACTCCTCGACCTGCTGTTCACGAGCGACAGGGTTGACGCCGCGCGGGAGTGCATTGAAGGTAGGTTACAGCCGGTCCAGCCCACCAGGGCTGAATGTCAAATTACCATCTGTCTGTAACACCCGAAACTCATATTGTCTCTTTCCCAAAATGACTGAAATGTATAATAACCTAATTTCCATATGCCTGAAAAAAGAAAATGACAATCGATGTACAGTCGTTACAAATATATACTTCGTAGGTTCCTACTGACTTTTGACCTCATATGATTTTTATAAGAAAAAGACGTGTCACAGTAAAACTAACTTAAGTTTAATTCTTGTTAAAAAATAGGCATATTCTTAATTCAATAAGAAATGTGGGATAGTGCGGGATAGATAAATATATAAGAAAACGTTTCAATTTAATATTATCTACAGTAGACATTCTTAAATATAATTTAGTTGTAACGTTTCCGTAATGTTGCTACACTTTCTAAGAACTCAAAAGAGGTTTTTTTGTCATCATTTAGCTCCTGCAGCTGATTTTTGATGTTACGGTCGAAGGCTATTTCGTTGCGCACCTGATAATACCGCGTTTCTCGTACGTGTGTCCTGGTATTGTGCTTCTTTCTTTAGCACATAAATGAAGCGTATTAGTGTTGGTTTGTGTAGCATTCTTATATTAAGCCGCCTGTTCCAGCCTTCTAAAGCATTATTGTTGCGGCGGCGCTTATCGGTTCCGCAGCTAATGGGTAGGGACCATGCTCACCCACTGTTTTTCAAAATATGCTTGAAATTGGCCCATTTTTCCTGATTTTTCCATTTTCTGTGTAATGGTTTGCACACAGGTAGGTATATGTTGCGCTGGCAACAACGGGAGACTGGCACACAACCGGGTAATACGTCGTCCAGCAGGGTGCTCGCAGATTCCTATTGCCTTTGCCTTCTTCCACACTGCCTGGTTGACGTTGAAGTAGCTCCCAGTTATAATTGCGTCAGGAAAAGTTGACTTGACGGCGTTCATCTGTGTTTTCTCAAAGTCACACTTAAAAATTTCAATAGTAATAGATAGTTGGTGCCGTATTAAATTGAAAAGCATCGTGTACGTGATTTCAGTCTTATTAGGTATGGAAGCGTACAGTACTGGCACCACATTTGTGACCTCGACGCTGGTACTCAAATCTATATGTACAGTATATATTTGATAGAAGGGTTTTGGGACTCTTTTAAAAGTCCAATCACCCGAATACTGCTTCGACTGTCCATTTCTCGCAGCATAAAAAAGCTCTATTTGCTTCTCACACAGGAGATGTAGGTTCAAATCCCGGTGCTGATCAAACCACGTACTAAACGGTTATACGGACGGACGTTCTAATATTGATGGAAAACATCGTAAGGAAACCTACCTTACTGCATAGCTGCGGCGATGGACTAACCCCTGTCACGTAATTGTTAATTTATCAATTGCGGCTTTGTTCACCCAATTTAATGTTATTTTTTAAACTATATGCATTTTAAACCGTGCTGTGGATTTAGTTCCCAATTAAATATTAAGCAAGATGAAGCATTAAATAACTAGCTAAAGGTGTCTACACTAGATGATATTCAACTGGAAAAGCACCCTTAACAATTTTTCATCGACTGTACAAAACGCCAAAGATATTCAGACATTCAGTCATTAGTGGAAGGTGTCGTTATGGATTTCAGGCATTTTGGGAAAGAGGCAATATGAGTTTCGGGTATTACAGACAGATGGTAAATTGACATTCAGCCCTGGTGGGCCGGACCGGTTAGAGCTTGCACGTCTCCTTTCGCTATAGTGGTAAACTCAGTCATGGGTAGCCGGCTTGACCTGCATTTTTTAATTGTGTCAAAACTAACTAACGAACGCAACATAGCTCGCTACACAGTCAGTTTAGTTTTGACGACTCAAATCGATCCGATGTGGAAGTAGCGCGAGCGATCGCACTCCTCAACTTGCTGTTCGCGAGCGATCGCACTCCTCAACTTGCTGTTCGCGAGCGATCGCACTCCTCAACTTGCTGTTCGCGAGCGACAGGGTTGATGGAGGTAAGTTACACTGCCAGTGTCCTGCGGGTGGTGTTGAAATTCAAGTTTTAACTAGCGTCAACTTTTACTGGGTGATTTCTGGAATTAGGCAACAACTGGCCGCTCATAACTTCTTTATTACTGTAGATATTTACAAATATGCTTAGTACAGGTCGTTTTTGTGCCACTTCTCTACATTGGCCCACTGTGGGAGAAGAACAGGTTAGAAACTTCCACAGATAGATTTTTAGATCTCTTTTAAAAATGATTTTGTTTAACTGATACAAAATTTACTTATTTTATTTTATTATATACGGAGAACAAACAGTTTTACACACTCTATAAATAAGCTTGTATAATAACTTATAAACATTAATGTGTTCTCGCATGTAGAAGCTAAAAAAAACTGCTTGCTTGCGGTTAAACGGAGAAAAATTCAAAATATGTTTCTGTCTGGTTAACAATATTGTACATAAAGAATGGATATTTTATAATTGACAAGACTTATTTTAATCATAATAATTAACAAGAAATTTTAGGTACAAAAAGACAGAACTGTAAGTTATAGGAAAAAACATAATGTACAAAAAAAATAGATACAAATAATATTACCTAATAACAACTTAATTAGTTTAAGACTCTAACGCAGTAAACCAGCGCTTTTTCAGGAGTTTTTGACACTTTGCGGTTTTGAGTTGAACTAATTATGAACTAATCATTTATTATAGGTATATTAAATATCATTATCATTATATATAATAAAACTAAGTTGATAAAATGTGCGTGCCGATAAAACTTAAAAAGGAGTCCCGGCACTATAAAGGGACTTATATAGTGTGATAGCCCATTATCCCCCCTCGATCAAGAAAGTTCCAGTTTTAACCTAAAGGGCGTGTTTTTAAAGATATAAGGGCTTTTCCAACTTTTCAACTTGGTAATTAAGTGTACTACACTTAATTTCCATCGCACCATCTGTTGGGTTGTATTTCGAAAAGCTCTGCGAGCAATTGCAGCTTATGTAGTAGTGGCGCGAAATTTAAAATTCCAATTTCAATAAAGTCTTAAATTACATTTGTTACTATAATAAAGATTTCAATAGTCTTAAATTACATTTGTTACTATAATAAATATTTCAATAAAGTCTTAAATTACATTTGTTACTATAATAAAGTTATTAAATTTTGTGTATTTATACAGCAGTAGCTAACTTATATTTTGTAGTTAAAGCGTCATAATTTTAGTTATTCAAATTAGTTCTGAAAACATTTTAAAATTTCAGTTTTTAAATTTCGCGCCGTTACTACTTATGCTACAGGTGCAGAACCTATTGTTACGGCGGACGATAATGTCGAGAACATTCTAGAAGGTGTGAGAAAGAAAATATTCTCAAAATTTCTCGAATATCCTAGAGCCTGGCTCTCTGAATATATAAGAGCCAGGTGTCGCCCGCCAGAGTTAGTTCGATTTAAACTGCGAAGCAAGCGATTTCGAAACGAAAAGGAAAGAAGTTATCTGTGAGCTTTTATTTTGAAGTATCACGTGTGAGTATTTTTACCAAGTACCAGGAATGCCATTACACTGCCTTCGTCTGAAAATTGGATCTCCAATCATACTACTCAGAAATCTCAACTCCCCAAAACTATGTAATGGAACGAGGATGATCGTAAAACAGCTATAGAATAATATCATTGAAGCTGAACTTATTTCTGGAAAGAACAGAGGACACAGTATTTATACCTAGGATACCACTGATCTCTTCTGAATTGCCATTTCAATTTAAAAGATTGCAGTTTCCAATTAAATTAGCCTTTAGTTTTACAATTAACAAAGCGCAAGGGTAAACTTTAAAATATTGTGGCGTCAACCTCAAAGAATCCTGCTTCTCTCACGGTCAGCTATATGTAGCTTGCTCAAGAGTAGTACCCCGGACCATAAAATTAAAAATGATTTTTATATACAAGTAGTGTAAATAATGAAAAAAAGTTTCCAATATATTTTTTTTAACTTTTTACGTCATAGTTTATTTTTTTATTTCAACTACCACGTAATCTCATATCAACTCCCGAGCGAAGCCGGGTATCATAAATAAATAATTACAAATTTATCATGGAATTATCATTATCTTATCAGCGAGTTCTGTGTTGAGTTAGATTATCTCCATGCACTCTTGTCTTGTATATAATCTTGGATATCATATTATCCCTTTCTTCGGGTATTTTTTACATGGTTTTAAATTGATAAAATGGCAATTTCAATATTTCCAGAGGTATCTTACATTACATTACATATGCTCACGCCTATTTCCCGGAAGAGCGGTAAGCAGAGACTGAAGACCTCCACCTGCTATGATCCTGGCGTAAATCTCTCGCTTCCCCACCATCCATAAGTCTTCATGCAAGCTCGCTTCACTAACAAATCGTCGATTGTTAGTGAAGGTATCTTGTTATAGTTGTAACGTGATACCCTTCTTCCTAGCTCAGTCTGGTTATCAGGCTATACGAAGACCTTTTGCGATGAGCAAATGGGCTTACTTAATATACCCTAGACATGGGGTTTTACCAGCATAGGGCCTACCTATGGGACATTAAGGTAAAACAACGGATTAGGAGGTACGACCTGCTTGTATTTTTGAGACTTAATAAATAAGTACAAAAAAAAAATTGTTTATTTCATAACAAAAACATGTTTGCACAGACGTGGGATCTCCTTTTAAGTATTGCAATACCTGTATCAGGAGATACCTACCTTCCACAATGAACATTTAAGAAATAAACACATTTATGTATTTGTTTAAAAAAATTCTAGTGTGTTAACTAAGTGTCATTTGCACAGATAATTTGTGATTAGTGCGCTAAGCGATTATTGTTATTATTGTTATTATACAACTGCTAAATAGCATCATAATTTTGGTGCAAATGGACCTAAGTAACAATAATGAAAAGTTGTCTTACTGTTGATAGCAACAGTAAGACAACCTCTCACCACCATCACTACAGAAACTTATATTTAATATTAAATTTAATCAAAGTATTAACATAAGTAATTAATACTTAGGAAGTTAATTCTAAAATACTGTAATTATATAAGTTACATATTTATGTATTCATATGCTTGTTTATACAATATAGGCTATTATGATACAGTTTTAAACAATACATTGTTAAGTGGAACGTTTGAACAAAGATTCAACCTCATCATAGTCCAGACTTGTAAGCCATTTTATAAGCGATTGTTTAACATCTCTAGTAGTGAGTTTGTAAATACTTAATATTTTATTTATTTTATTGTAAAGAAAACTTGCTTGTATTTTATACTGTCTTTGGGCAAAATTCGATTTGTACTGAGTAATATCAGAGACTGTGTAATGTCGTCGAGTTTCAGGTAGATTAGGGTTAAATGGTAATTGTCGGTGTTTTTTAATAATTGTATTAAGAATGTAGATTTTCCTGGTAGAAAGTAAGTTGTATTTAAGATAGAGTTGAGTGGTGGGAAATCTATAAGGTAGGAAGTACATAACCTTTATGAGGGATCGTTGAGATCTTTCAAGTTCTAAGAATCTCGTTTTAGTTGCTCCACCCCATATCGGGATGCAGTAAGAAATAATGGATTGAACCAGTGCAGTGTATATTTGATTTAGTAGTGACCCCAGTGTAACATGCCTTAGCTTTTTAAAAATCCACATCATCTTTCTAATCCTGTTAGTTACCAGTTCAATATGATAAACCCAAAACAACCTTTCGTCCAGCATAATACCGAAATATTTTACTTTAGGAAGCTTATCCAACACCGGGCAGTCACACGTGTCAGACGGTTGGTTACAAACAACGAAAGTTAAATTATATTTACAGGTGGATTACTGTTCGGGCCTAACTTGCCGATTTTATTGGCGTATGCGTCGGTCAGGCTAGTCTGGTTCTAGTTTTATTTATTTACACTTGAGTCGGGGCCTAAGGGCCTGGCGTAAAGTAACTTTGCCGGAAGGGCTCACATGGAACGTTCTACACTAGGGGCTGCCTGTATATCGTAGGCTCTAGCCCGAGGAATGTAGGCGACCCACGGAATTCGACTTATCGGCTTGAGGCCACACGCATCTGCTCCACCCGAGCTGGGCTACGAGGATGGAGGTCCTACGGTCGACCTGGAAAGACCCGGGTGACAGGTGCCTAACCACCATCGGACATTTACGTCCGGAGCGGGATCCTAACTCTGACGGGTACCTGGATATAGCCCGGCTGGATTTACCCGCCTTGTCAAACCTTAGGCCCGAGGGACGTGGACGGGGGGAAGCGGGGTGCCACGGCTACCTGGAAGAAGCCCGGGTGCCGGAAGCGGGTATAGTGGGACGGGAAGTGCCTGCAGCAGTCATGGATTGAGCCCGGGAGCTATCGGCGGAGGGAGGGGCAGGCCAGGGCGCAGACCAACTGCCTCCCTCGAATCTTCCGGGCGCTGGGTTTTATAACATTGACTGCGGGGCGAGGAGCGGGGCGGTGGCTGACGTTGGTGGTGGCAGGCGGCCGCGGCGGCGGCTGCGGGGTGAAGGGCGAGGCGAGGTAGACACTGGCGGGGTGGGGTACGCCGCGCGCTGAGGTGTGGGGGGGACGCCGCGATTTCATCTGTCGTAAGATAACTGACTATATGTTATTGCCATCCATAAATTGCATTGGTACAAGGGTGGTCCCAGAAGTAAGCGGCCTAACAAAGATACCACAAGATAAGTCGAAAAAAAAACTATTTTTCTCTCTCAATATAGTCTCCTTTTAACGCAAAACACTTTTCCCAGCGATGTTCGATAGCTTCGATACCCTGTTTATAGTGGTCTGCGTCATGCTCATCAAAATAGCCATCAACAGCAGACTCAACCTCTTCATTATTGCCAAATCTTTTCCCGCCGAGCCTCTTTTTCAAGTTTGGGAACAGAAAATAATACGACGAGATGTGGCGAATAAGGTGCATGAGTTAAAGTAAACGATTCAAACTTTAACTCATAAATTTTTGCCATTACAATAGTGGACTTGTGAACCGGTGCATTATCCTGATGAAACACCACTTTCTTTTTCGCTAAATGCGGCTGTTTTTTCTTAATTTCTTCACTCAAACGATGCAATAGTTTTACGTAGTACTCGCCGTTGATGGTTTCCTTTTTAAGATAATCAATAAAAAATATCCCATGCGCATCCCAAAATACTGACGCCATGACCTTGCCAGCACATGAAACTGACTTCGCCTTCTTTGGAGCCGGTTCTCCCTTTTCAGTCCATTGTTTCGACTGTTCTTTCGTCTCAGGGTGCCGACCACGGGGGGGGTGTGACGCGGGAAAGTGAGGGACAGCTATACGCGTTAATAAAGCTCTGTCTCTCATATTTTGCGACAAAACCACTACGCTACGTGCTACGGGTGCAGGTGACCGACCACAACCGCCCTCCCTACCTCTCAATGCAGCGTTGCTACAGCATATCTCCTTCTCAGACTCAGAAGACGCATGGGAGGAGGTAGACCAGCACGGCTCCGGCGGCGCAGTGTCCGACGGCGCGTTGAGAGAGCGCGACTTGCTGGCCTTGTTCCGGGCATTCCCGATTGGCGAGATGTTAGCCACGTTGGCGCTGTTCAGGCATCGGGTAAGAGTCTGTCCTTCTGGGGCTCAAGCAGGAATAAATGCCAAAGTGGAAAAGTGTTCGAGTTCATATAAAATTAACCTTATCTTATTATACGTAAGAGTCACAGTTCGATTCGCATACTTTTTCGACGCGTAATTATTCCTGCTTCCTACACTGATTAGAGCGCCGGCTATCTCCGCCATGGATATTATTCCTGACGTTACCTGGCTTTAAGCCTAATATTGAGAGTAGCATACTTGACTTCCTTTCCGCTGCGACGCAGTTAGTGCCAAACAGCTCACTTCCTGTTTAAAACTCATAAAATACATGTCATATCCTCACAACCTCAGCAACATCAAAGTTACAGAAATGGCGGCAATTGGCGCTCAATTTTCATGACATTGGCGTTTTGGATTTATTCCGGTTTTAGTTTAACAAATTTAAAAATATTTCAAGTTACTTTTCGAAATATCCTTGTTATCTTGTTACGGTTATAGTGTAGTTTTGTAAAGCTTTTATAACCATCCACCTACACTTTAATTTTAATGAAAGTCTCACGTTCACGTCGGCTTATCCCACTGAAGTACATTTGATGTTAATAGTTCAGTCTTAGTTAACATGGTTTCAATAATGTTTTCTACACAGCTGCGGGTAATAATGTAAACGCGTTCAGATACTTGTATTGGGTATCTGATCAATAATAATCGAATACGATGGATACTAAAGTTCTTTTCAACACACTTGCTCATAAAATGGATCTAATTTCACCGCAATTAGGCACTTAATGACACCTGTAATCAAACTGTGACTTTTTCATTGCTATTATTCAAAAATGAAATAATAGGTTTATTTTTATTTTATTGTTTGAGTTGCTTTGTTCTAAAAAAAGTTTCGTTACAAAAAGCTGGTGTTCAATAGTACAAATAAATTAATGTACCTATTGCTTGCTCATTTCATGCAACTTCGTATTTTAATAGATAATTGCAACTTGTACTTGTTTTTATAAGTTGTTTTTAATAAATAAAACTTTCACTCAAATATAACTTTTGTTTTCTCTATAATAAATAAAACTTTGAATTCCCCATTTTGTTCATGGGTAAAGACGCTATCCGCGAAAAGCCAAAAAAAAAACCTCATACTTTTAGTCTATGGCCGATCGCCATTGTTAGATGCGCGCGCATAGGAAAACTGATTATTTTTTCCCGCCATTGTCAAAAAAAAATCACAAGTATTCACAACTCGTTTTCACTGTTGAAATTATAGTTATTTATTAATTAAAATGACTACATACAAGTGAAGAAAATGATTTTTTGGTATTATTTACTTCACAAGTGTGTTGAAAAACGTCGTATGATACACGTGTGTATTGATGATTACCGTCCTCGGCTCTCTTAACCTTAACCCTTACCTTACGGCTCTGGTCTCAATGGTGCCTCAGCGGTAATCACCAACATTAAAAACAACAACAGTAAAATTAAATCAAAATACATTTTGCAGGCAATATTCAACTTTAAAATTTATCGTAGTATTGAGTAACGGGCTTAACATAGGCGCAATTGTGCCCTGCCACCCCGTATGTTTACTATTATCACTGTGGACAGTTACAAATATGCCTATTACCAGTAAACTTATCTTTTCTCTATGCTTGCCCACTGTAGAAGCATCTTCAGTTTAGTCAGATAGCCACACTAGCTCCTTTAATAGAATAAGCTACATCTAGCTATTCTTCTCATGAGTGATACGAAAAGGTATTTAGTTTAATTGAGTAAATTTATTATTAAAGTCAGATTACAGACTTGTACGTCAGTCTTTTACAATGACAAGTCATATGTGAAAACACATAATCAATGGAAGTACATCCAGGAGGCGCACGCCCAACTTAAAATACAGCAATTGTAAGTTGATTATACCTACTGCTAAGCACTAATTTAATCAATGTTTTGTGTTTAAATCAGATTGGACCTATTGTGCAAGGTACGCTACTCTCAATATTAGGCTTAAAGCCATGTAAGTATGTATAATAACAATTACATTTTCTGGTAAAATTACCGTCGGCCCCATAGCTCAACTGTAGTAGTACTTTGAAAAAATTGGTCCCATGGCACAATTATTTTAGTTGGTCTATGTGTCCATGATAAATTTATTGAATTCCGCTACTTTAGCTCAACTTAATATCTCTAAGGTGTGGTGTAGAAAGAGTGTTGATTGAGCGTGGTGATTGTGAACTAATAGGGCAGCAGACTGTTGAAGGAGGTATTAAACTAGAATTGATAAGAACATAAGTTTATTTCATTGAATTTCTGACGCGGGCACAATTGTGCCTCTGACATGTATGTCATAATTTTTGACATTTGTCATAATTTTGACAGGTGTCATAATTTTTGACAGGTGTCATAATTTTTGACAATTTTCCAAAATATGATAGTTTTTAGTTTGACAGCTGTCAAAAATGATGACACCTGTCAAAATGATGACAAAAGTAAAAACATGTGACATACATGATAGAGGCACAATCGTGCCCGCGTCAAAAATTCAATGAAATAAACTTATACGCATAATTAAACAAAACTTCTCCCTCAATGTCCTTCCCACAGGACTTAACCCAGACCGCCGACTACCAATGGGGCGACGTGACCGGCGGGCGCGGCCTCCTGAAGGCGGCGTGCGGCACGCGCCTGCTCATCGCCGCACTCCACAGGGCTGTGAGCGCGCGCTCCGCGTACCGGCGGCTAGCGGCGGAGGCGGTGGAAGCGGCGCTGACGGCGGCGCGGGCGTTGTTGTACTTGTGGGAGCATAGCCGGTGATTAGATAACCTTCATGGACTAGCCCCTTGTCACGCAAGACGTGCTGCTATGTATGTGTGTATGTAAACTTTCCTTTTAAAATTTTCAATGTCTCAAATATTCAAGCATGCACATTTCCGTCTCCGCAAGTCTCCGTTACCTTTATACTTTCTTACCATGAACTTTTTTCCATCAGGGACTACATAACCCCCGCGCTCTCAGCACAAGTGTCAGCGGAGCTCGAGTGCGTGTTCTCGTGCTCGTGGCGGCTGGTGGTGTTGTCGGGCGCGCCGCTGTGCCGGCTGCCGGCGCGCTTGCTCGGGCGGCGCGCGGCTGATGACTGTATGCTGGCTGCTGTCGCAGAACTGCATGGTGGGTCGTGTCTGTGTGTGCGCGTGTCTCTTGTTCGTGGCGGCTGGCTGCTGTCGCAGAGCTGACACACACACACACAATTATTCTTGGGTCGCCTGTGTCTACGGAGCGCGTTTTCTCTCTTTTGCTCGTGCCGGCTGGTAGTGGCGCGTCAATCCTAAGAACCAATATCTAACACACATAGTACCTTAGACTTAAGAACATGAAATCTTAGTATAACCTGAAAATTTAATGGGACTAGACAAAGGTTTTTGGATCATCAAAGGGTCATCGAGTTTAATTAGTGATTATAAATAATTTTTATATTAATAAACTATTGTACTTTTCCAAACAGAGACAACAACCAAGCCCATAGAGGGCGTTGACGTCGAGCTGCCCGGTCACGTGGCGTGCGATGAGCGCGTGAACTTCGCGGCGCAGCTGGCAGTGGACAGGGGCGACCATCACGAGCTGGCTTGTCACGTCGTCGAGTTTCTGCTTCAGGTAATTTAACATCATCAACACATTAACTACTAACTGCCAAAGTTAACTAGGCACCCGCGAGTAATGCGATTTCCCCTCAATCTCTCGCTGGCTCTCGCCAGTGACGCGTCAGTAGGACAGTGAGCAAACGCTATGACGTCATCAGAGCGAGGTGCCTACAACGTTGGCTGATATTGGTTAGTGTTAGTGTACTGATGATAACTTTGTCGCGCAGTAGGTATTTATCTTTCCAGCCTCTTTCACCCATTGTCGAGTAAAAGCCTCCTCTTCATTTTATTGTGGTCATTGTGAGTTTTGTTTTACAGATAAGACCACTGGTTACAAAATTCCCAGTGGTCTTACTACTAAATCTATTAGGAAGTAAATTCCCAGTTGTTCACCTGGTAAGACTTCTCGGTAAGACAACTGGGAATGGCTCTCCTGCGCTACTACTGGTGCCCAGTAGTATTGGAGATTTCATCCGTCCATCGGACTAATATTATTAAATAAGAAATAGCTGTTTGTTTATTTATTACGTCTTCACGCCAGCTGAACCAATTTTGATCACCGCTCTTAGGTAGAGATAAACTACGATAAAATGGCGCGCCCCTTCACTATTCCATAGCTCACTCGCTGTCTCGCTGGCGTCTTATACTAAGCATGCTTCTGCCTAATGGCTGGTCAAGCTACCGCTTTGTGAGGAACGTTAGCGATCAAACGCTAAATAAATAAATTAACTGTTTACAGACGGCTTTGAAAAAAAAGCCACCCTCGTGTAAAGGGTCCTGCGAAGCCGCCGCCCGCGACAGCCTGCCTCGAGTGCTGGCCGCGCACCCATATCTCTACAGCAACGCGTTTCACTTGCTGGGCACGATTTTTCTAGGTACATGAACCCTTATTTATATGTATGTTAACTATTGATGAATCGATCCATTATTCGACGTACCTGCCTATTTTATAATTGAATCGACAAGTCTTCGATTTCACTAAGAGTATAAAGCTAGAACAGTAGCAAATGCACTGTAATATATGAGTCATAAGAGAGACTGAGCACTAACAGTTATAGCAAATGCACTCTAATCTGTGAGTCATAAGAGCGACTGAGCAGTGACAGTTATAGCAAATGCACTCTAATCTGTGAGTCATAAGAGCGACTGAGCACTGACAGTTATAGCAAATGCACTCTAATCTATGAGTCATAAGAGCGACTGAGCACTGACAGTTATAGCAAATGCACTCTAATCTGTGAGTCATAAGAGCGACTGAGCACTGACAGTTATAGCAAATGCACTCTAATCTATGAGTCATAAGAGCGACTGAGCAGTGACAGTTATAGCAAATGCACTCTAATCTGTGAGTCATAAGAGCGACTGAGCACTGACAGTTATAGCAAAGAGCGACTGAGCACTGACAGTTATAGCAAATGCACTCTAATCTATGAGTCATAAGAGCGACTGAGCACTGACAGTTATAGCAAATGCACTCTAATCTGTGAGTCATAAGAGCGACTGAGCACTGACAGTTATAGCAAATGCACTCTAATCTATGAGTCATAAGAGCGTCTGAGCACTGACAGTTATAGCAAATGCACTCTAAACTATGAGTCATAAGAGTGACTGAGCACTGACAGCTATAGCAAATGCACTGTAATCTATGAGTCATGAGAGCGATTGAGCACTGACAGCTATAGCAAATACACTGTAATCTATGAGTCATAAGAGCGACTGAGCACTGAAAGTTATTTTATTTTATTTTTATTTATTTTATCTAAGTACTTTGTTTAAGAAGCTACGTCTGCGTGGTTAAAGTATGTAGCAAACGCAACTTTGAGCAGTAGGGTACTTCTACTACCATTTACGTGAATATGTTCTTATAAATGGTGTGCTCAGCCCGCAATATGCGAGGTTCTTCACAAGGAATATTCGCTCAAGCGAGCCCATACGAGCGACTATTGCAGACAAGTTGAAGCGGTCTCCGTGACTGAAATCGATCGTGCTAAATCAACATGACTTGAATGTGCTATTTGAAACAATATCTTGTCGTACGATATGTGAATAACGACGACCACGATGACCCCGAGATGATGATGTTGGCGAGAGGTCCCAGATTCGATACCGGGCTGGGGAGAATGAAAAAAATCCCCAGTTCTTGGATGTTTACGTGTGTGACGTCGCTGTTTGTGGTATCCTAGTGTGGGGCAAGAAGTCATTTCTAAAAAACCTGTTTCTTCCAGCGGACAACATACCCGCTTCGTCTGTCGCCTTACTAGCCCCCCACCAGTGGCGGCCGAGTCCTCACGAAGTTGTCATTGTGCTAGCTCACTACGCGGCG
Organism: Argyresthia goedartella; assembly: GCA_949825045.1. Classification (NCBI taxonomy): domain Eukaryota; kingdom Metazoa; phylum Arthropoda; class Insecta; order Lepidoptera; family Argyresthiidae; genus Argyresthia; species Argyresthia goedartella. The sequence continues at coordinate 5,201,597 of OX463817.1, forward strand.
ACGAGCCCTGCTCTGTTGCCGCCTCTTCTGCTGAGTGTGGAGTGTACGCCGCATGTGTGAGTAACCCTACTCTATCTTGTCTAAGGCCCATGTTTGATTAACCCTACGCTATCTTGCCTTAGGCCCATGCATGAGTAACCCTACGCTATCTTGTCTTACGCCCATGTTTGAGTAACCCTACGCTATCTTGCCTTAGGCCCATGAATGAGTAACCCTACGCTATCTTGTCTTACGCCCATGTTTGCGTAACCCTACGCTATCTTGTCTTACGCCCATGATTGAGTAACCCTACGCTATCTTGCCTTAGACCCTTGCATGAGTAACCCTACGCTATCTTATCTTAAGCCCATGTGTGAGTAACCCTACGCTATCTTGTCTTACGCCCATGTTTGAGTAACCCTACGCTATCTTGCCTTAGGCCCATGCATGAGTAACCCTACGCTATCTTATCTTAAGCCCATGTGTGAGTAACCCTACGTTATCTTGTTTTAGGCCCATGTTTGAGAAATCCTACGCTATCTTGCCTTAGGCCTATGTTTGAGTAATCCTACGCTATCTTGTCTTACTCCCATGTTTGAGTATCCCTATGCTATCTTGCCTTAGGCCCATGCATGAGTAACCCTACGCTATCTTATCTTAAGCCCATGTGTGAGTAACCCTACGTTATCTTGCCTAGGCCCATGCATGAGTAACCCTACGCTATCTTATTTTAAGCCCATGTGTGAGTAACCCTACGTTATCTTGCCTAGGCCCATGCATGAGTAACCCTACGCTATCTTATCTTAAGCCCATGTGTGAGTAACCCTACCTTATCTTGCCTAGGCCCATGCATGAGTAACCCTACGCTATCTTATCTTAAACCCATATGTGAGTAACCCTACGTTATCTTGCCTAGGCCCATGCATGAGTAACCCTACGCTATCTTATCTTAAGCCCATGTGTGAGTAACCCTACGTTATCTTGCCTAGGCCCCTGCATGGGTAACCTTACGCTATCTTATCTTAAGCCCATGTGTGAGTAACCCTACGTTATCTTGCCTTAGGCACATGCATGAGTAACCCTACGCTATCTTATCTTAAGCCCATGTTTGAGTAACCCTACGCTATCTTGCCTTAAGCGCATGTGCAAGTTCCCTACGCCAGCTTGCCTTAGGCCTATGCGTGAGTAATCCTACGCTATCTCATCTTAGGCCCATATGTCAGTAACCCTACGCTATCTTGTCTTAGGCCCATGTGTCAGTAACCCTACGTTATCTTGTCTTAGGCCCATGTTTGAGTAACCCTACGCTATCTTGCTTTAACCCCTCGCACCCCCAGCCACTTGGCGCCGACACAGCTCGTCCCCCAGGCACACTTAAGCCCGCGCGGCGCGCGACACTTGACTGACGTATCAAGTGATTATGTTGAAATGGTAACTCTTAGAACTATGAGAGTGCTAAATATGAGTAGCTAATGAAACCCTCTCTTAGTCAATGCAAAACTAATGTCACAGTGACCTTCCTTTATTATTGTACCGACATGAGAATCACAGACATCTATGAAAATGGTCCTTCTCGACACAAATCTAGCAGACATGAGAAAATCATCAACAACATATACATGTTATTTGATACCTACGTAATCTAAATAACATTACCCTTTCAAAACAATAAAAACATTAGTGTGTTCTTATATTAACTGTTCAATATTTCAGCGTTTGAAATTTTCCAAAAAAAAGTCCTCGAAAAAGTGTTTTTTTTGAGGCACGTTTGGAATATTTTTTTCTATGAATGACCATAGACAATTGTATCGGATTATAGACTTTGTCTTATTGAGCGTCTGGAAAATCTTTAACAGTACCAACATGACAAAAATTGGCCAAAATATACCGGTTTAAAAAAGCGCGGGAGCGAGAGCGTCATATGACGCTTGGGGGACGGACGGTACTCGAGGCGAGCGTCATATGAGGCTTGGGGGATTGTAAGGTTAAGCCCATGTACTAGTTAGTGCCCTACGTTATCTTGCCTTAGGCCCATGTTTGCGTAACTCTACGCTATCTTGCCTTTAGCCCAAGTGCAAGTACCCCACGCTATCTTGCCTCAGGCCTATGCGTGAGTAACCCTACGCTATCTTGTCTTAGGCCCATGTGTCAGTAACCCTACTTTATCTGGCCTCAGGCCCATGCTTGAGTAACCCTACGCTATCTTGCTTTAAGCCCATGTTCTAGTTAGTGCCCTACGCTATCTTGCCTTAGGCCCATGTGTGAGTAACCCTACGCTGTCTTGCCTTAAGTCCATGGGTGAGTATAGATAGTGCCATCCACGACGACGCGCCCCACTACTTTTCAATTGAGGGGATGGCGGGGTGCGGCGGGTTCGACAAGAGCGTCGTCAGTCGCGAGCGGGAAGCCGCTCGATGCACACGATTAATTTACTCCACATTCCGCATTATCTAGACTCGACACGAATGTTGCTCTACTACTAAAAATTCAAAATGTCTAATAAATCTCAGCGTGTAGTATTAAGAAGTCAGGTATGTGATATGATATGAATTGTATTGTTTAGAAAGTAGGTAATATCCCAATTGGTGTGCGCCGGTGCACGGTGCCGCTATAACCGCCAGGTCCCGAGTTCGAATCGCGGCTGGCGATAAAAAAACCCCAGGTCTTGGATGTTTACATGTTTGTGATGTCGCTGTTTCTAGTTCCCACGACACAGGGTATCCTAGTGTGGGGCCAGAAGCAATATATGTGCCTGTATGTAAATTTTTAAGTTGTTTATAACATAATTTGAATATTGGAATATTTGTTCGATTCCATCTTTCAGCCTACATGTATTATATTAAATTAAAAACAGAGCAGCATATTGATTGATGATAATGCCGTCTGATGAATAATATGAATTATAATATTTTATTGTGACTTTACCACAAAACGCCCGAGCAAAGCTCGGTCCCCAGGCATTAATAACTTAAACACCATTTGATGTTAAAAATTATGTTTATGGTGTTTTGTTTAATTTTAGACAAGGGAAATGACTTGTAAAGTCTATGATTTCATGAAAAAGGAAGCTAACAACAATTATGCAGAAAAACTGACAGATGCACGTTGGAGAACTGCACAAGCTGTTGGGGTGTCTGAAGCCAATTCGAAACTTTCATTTGGAGTATCATCAATTTCCAACATTATCCCGGCTAAGAAATGTTTTGCGAGACCGCATACAATTTGAGGGATCTATAACAACTCTTAGAAGACTGTTATTGAAGCTGGGATATAAATGGAGAAGAACCGAGAATAACAGGAAGGTGCTTACGGAAAGACATGACATTACAATGTTAAGATTAAAATATATAAAACAAGTAAAGTGTTTTCGAAATCAAGGCCGACCTATAGTATACACTGATGAGTCATATATTCATGCGGATCACGTGCAAAAAAAATACTTGGGCCTCAAATGATTCCAAAGATGGAGTGAAACAAAATCTTACAAAAGGAGTACGCGTAATCATTGTATCTACTCAAAAGAAAATAGGGGCCACTAAGTATTTTGATTGCTACGTGAAAAATAGAGTAAACAGTAATGTATATTTATTAAAATAACATGTAACAAGGCTTTTGTTCGATTCCAAATCGATATTCGATCGATGGTTTCGGAACGGCCATTTTGAATTTGACGTTGCTGCCAACCTAGCAGTGTTTTTGACAACTGAGAGACGAAAGCCCTCGCAATGTAACGCGTATTGGTTAGGGTATTGAAATTAAATCGCAAGCCATCTGGAATGTATTCGGGTTTCCCTCAGGATTGTCTATATAGCTGAGTGTGTTGTGGTTCCCCGAACCAGATAAAGTTCGCATTTACGTGGCCGATTGGTTTTTCCCACGTAACATAACCTGTGTTGGAACACTGTGCTCATCGAAGCTGGCCTGCCAGTCATACCTGGTTGGCTGAAGAACCTGTCTACCAAGAAGAGCCTAGGGTGCACCCGGGCCTTGCAGAGAGACAGGAGGTTGACGGGACCGAAGCACAGACCAGGTTATATCGACCCCAATAATTAATAGCTCGGTGAATCGCCGACGTTCACACTTCTTGGCAACTGATCGCTACGCTACCTCGTAGCTGATGGGCCCCTGCGAGGTCATTAGGTGCTGAGAAGCCTGAACACAATTTTGGTAGCTAGAGCGTGGTTTCCTGAGATTTGCAGCCGTCAAGGGCTCCAGGAACGCACGATTTGGGACTATCAATCTGTAGGTATAGGCGGTTAAGTAACTGGTTGGTTCCTATATCCACATAGATTGGTAGTATTGTAAGCTATAAGTCTATTGCTGGTAGTAGACAGACAGATATTACAGTTTTCCCTAAATGACCAGTTGTACTGAGATGTGACTCAGAATAGTAGGTACTCAACTTAGGTACATTGTAGGTGAATTGAAATTTGCATTGAAGTACCAGTTAGTCAATCTATTAGTGGTCTAGTAATGCTAATGAATGCTTTGGTTAACATAGGTAGTTACATCTATTGATAGCAGGCTATTACATTGTTTTCAGTTTATAGCAATTTATAACTTGAACTAATATTGACTATCTGTGTGTGTTATAATGATAAAGGGAAACTAAATTGTATTTACAGAATTTATATAGATATAAAACTTGGTTCCTATTGTTTAAGGAAAACAGCATTGTTTAAGTTGTGGTTTAGGGTTCCCTCGTTTGGGTTGTAGACTGGAGGGTCCAATAAAATTGAGTTACTGCAAATTGTGAGTAAGTATCGTTCCGATCATGTCGTTATCTGAAATCCAGAAGGGTGTTTCTAAGGAACTCAGATGGTTTTCCTCCGCACACGGTCTGATAGACCGTTTAGATAGGCATGATGTGGTATTGGAGCGGTCTATGGACGTTAAGGAACGTTACAATAGGGTGCTCGAATTGTCCGCGCAGGCGGAATCGGTTGATGGTTGCGCACCTGACAGGCTGTCACGGTTGCTAGGGGATGTCGACCAATGTATGGAGATGGCAGCTGCTATCACGCAGAAGGCTGCGGACATACGTAGACAGCGCGAGTCCAGCCATGGTGGTGACATCGAAGCACCTCTGCCGCTTCAGGGTTCAGGGTCCAGGTTACCGGCCATAACTATGCCTACTTTTGACGGAGTGTCCGGTGAATGGATGAGCTTCATCAATCTGTTCGACAGTTTGGTGCACATGCGATCGGACATTACCAAGTCTGTCAAGATGGCTCAGCTGGTGGCAGCATTGAGGGGTGAGCCTAGGGAGCTGGTCGCTCATTTGACAGTTACGGAGGGTAACTATGAAACGGCCAGACAATTGTTGGTCAGACGTTACCATAACAAACGGAGGTTGGCCGATGCCCAACTGAACCGTTTGTTTAGTATCCCGGTTGTGAACAAGGTCGGGGCCATACAGACGGAGGTTTTGAACCCGTTGTTGTCCGTCACCAAGGCTCTAGAGAATCTTGGACTTCCGGTTGGTGAATGGTCGTACCTACTGCTGTACATTGTACTTTCCCGCCTACCCGCTGACGTGCAGACTCGTTTCGAACAGTCTCACGGGAGGTCGGCCGAGGACCTGCCCGCCTTCTCCGACTTGGTCGGATTCTTGGAAGAGGAGGCTCGACGGGCAGAGAATTTGGGGTTGACGGTCACCCATCCTTCGGAGCCACAGAGAGCTGCCGGGAGCGCTGTGAGTAGGGGCCCTCCGTCGAGGAAGGACCGCACCAACCGGCAGTCGTATGGGACTGTGAGTGCATTGACCCCACATAGTGAGACCTGCCCATGTTGTAGGCAGATTGGCCATGCTGTGGCCAATTGCAATAAGTTCGGGGAACTTAGGGTTCAGGGACGGCGCCGGATGGCCAAGCAGCGGAGCTGGTGTTTCCTGTGCCTCGGGCCACACATGGCTAGGGACTGCACGCGCACAAAAATGTGCGGATATTGTGGTGGGGCCCACAACAATCTGTTGTGCATGAACCGGTCCGGCCAACAGCCACCACAGGGCCGTACCCGGGGTGACACGGCATGGGGCCCTGAGAATTCGTTTGCGACTCGGAGCGCAACTCAGGGGCCAACGTCCCCACGTCCACAGGGCCGTACCCAGGGTGACACGGCATGGGGCCCTGAGAATTCGTTTGCGACTCGGAGTGCAACTCAGGGGCCAACGTCCCCACGTGCACAGGGCAGTACAGGGGTGCAGGGCCGCACTCAGGGTCATCACATGGGGGGCCCTGAGTTTTCGGTTGCGACTCAGCATCCGACCCAGCGGGACATTGGGTGTGTTGAGCAGGCCGTAACGGGCGGGTGGCATGGGACACCTTCGAGCTATGCGGGTGCGGTTCGGACGCCGCCTCAGTTGTCGCCCCGCTCGTCGCCTCGTCCTCGTCGGTCACATGTGATGTCCCCCCCGCTCATGGAGCGGCCACGGTTGAATTCACGCCCACCCCCCTTTAAGGGGAATCGTAGGTTGGGAATGGAACCGGCGCGTGGGCCATTTGTACAATGGGACCCGCTGGCGTATAGCTGCATACCTGATCGGTTACAGGCACAGTGGGGCCCCGGAGGTCCTCGCTAGGAATTTGCGGCCCAACCATTGGTTGCCCCCCAACCGGAGACGGTGGTGTTACCGATCGCCTCTGTGCTTGTTTGGGATTTGGCGGGCAACCCAACATACGTTCGCGCCCTATTAGATTCTGGAGCTCAGGGCTGCATTGTATCGAATGATTTAGCAAAATGGTTGGGCCTCATAAATAATGTATCGCTGCCGAGGAAATTGGTCCCTGCTGGGGATTACAGGGCAACCCTTCACGGGTTTTGTGATGCCTCTGAACGAGGGTTTGCGGCAGCGGTTTATTTGCGAACTGTCACCTCCACCGGGGAGGTCGACGTGCGTTTGGTTTTGGCAAAAAGCAAGGTAGCGCCTATTCGGACAAGGATGACGATTCCAAAACTGGAACTGTCCGGGGCTGCTCTTTTGACCAAACTTTTGAATCACACTCTAACAGTGTTGCGTGGGTCAGTGGTTTTGGAGGATACGGTGTACGCGTGGACGGACAGCCAGATTGTTTTGTGCTGGCTGAAGGCTTCGGTCCATAACTTAGAGGTTTTTGTTGCGAACCGTGTCTCCCAGATTGTGTCGTCTGAGGTCCCACTGACCTGGAGACATGTACCAGGAGAATTGAACCCGTCTGATTGTGCATCCAGGGGATGTCGGGCTCCTGAACTCGTTAGACACCATTTGTGGTGGGGACCACCCTGGCTTGCCAGGAGAGAATCGGACTGGCCCCACAGCCATGTAGTAGTATCTTCGGATCATGGCCCCAGAGCGGCCGTGCATGTTACCCAGAAGGGGCAATACAAGGCGTACCTATGTGTGTTTGTTTGTTTATCCACCAAGGCGGTACATCTCGAGCTCGTTGCTGATCTCTCGACAGAGGCTTTCATTGCTTGTTTGGATAGGTTTGTTTCTCGAAGGAGACTTCCAACTTTGATCCGCTCTGATAACGGCACTAACTACATCGGTGCGGAACGATGCTTACGAGAGATAGTCAACTTTTTGAATGTAAATAAAGTGGATATTGGAACGGCCCTCTCCCGTCGGGGTATACAGTGGACCTTCAGCCCACCGATTTGCCCCCACTGGGGTGGGATTTTTGAGGCCGTAGTTAAGTCAGCTAAGACGCACTTGGGGCGTATAGTAGGTCAGAACGCGCTGACTTTTGAGGAGCTCGCGACATTGTTTTGTAAGATCGAGGCCGTTCTCAATTCGCGACCGTTGTGTCCGCTCAGTTCGGATCCAAATGACCTGGAGGCTCCGACCCCAGGCCATTTCTTGATAGGACAGCCACTTAACGCGTTGCCCGAGCACCCCTTCGAGGGAGTGAAATTGTATCGGTTGTCAAGGTATCAGATGTTGCAGCAGTTTACTCAGAATTTCTGGAAGCGTTGGTCGCTCGAGTATCTGCATATCTTACAACAGCGCCTTAAGTGGACTGACAAAACCAGCCCCCCTAGTGTTGGTGACCTCGTTCTGGTTAAGGATGCTAACCTACCGCTACTACGTTGGCGCAGGGGGCGCATTGTTAACTTGTTCCCTGGCAAGGACGGGACCCCCCGGTCGGCAGAGGTTCTAGTAGGAGGCTCGGTTCTAAAACGAGCGGTAGCAACGTTGTCTCGGCTGCCCGTAGATTAGGGGACAGGTGGGTGCCTGTCCGGGCGGGTGATTGTTCGATTCCAAATCGATATTCGATCGATGGTTTCGGAACGGCCATTTTGAATTTGACGTTGCTGCCAACCTAGCAGTGTTTTTGACAACTGAGAGACGAAAGCCCTCGCAATGTAACGCGTATTGGTTAGGGTATTGAAATTAAATCGCAAGCCATCTGGAATGTATTCGGGTTTCCCTCAGGATTGTCTATATAGCTGAGTGTGTTGTGGTTCCCCGAACCAGATAAAGTTCGCATTTACGTGGCCGATTGGTTTTTCCCACGTAACATAACCTGTGTTGGAACACTGTGCTCATCGAAGCTGGCCTGCCAGTCATACCTGGTTGGCTGAAGAACCTGTCTACCAAGAAGAGCCTAGGGTGCACCCGGGCCTTGCAGAGAGACAGGAGGTTGACGGGACCGAAGCACAGACCAGGTTAGATCGACCCCAATAATTAATAGCTCGGTGAATCGCCGACGTTCACACTTCTTGGCAACTGATCGCTACGCTACCTCGTAGCTGATGGGCCCCTGCGAGGTCATTAGGTGCTGAGAAGCCTGAACACAGCTTTTGTTTTAACTTATGCTAATAACCATTTAATTGTGTAGTCAATTGTTTCACTTATTTCAATTAACATGAAATTAGTCCATTGTCAACAGCAAAAACTAAACAGAAACTCTTTGCAAAACAAAACAAAAACTGACACAAGCTGTTTTTTTAATGGTTTAGTAACGGGTGTGTCCTCCTCTCCTGTTTTCACTCTCCTGGAGCCTTGAATGCATACTCTCGATTAAGTTTCTGATGTTTTCATCAGGTATCTCTTCCCACGCACGTTTCAGAGCATCCATAAGCTGTTGCTGGTTGTGAACCTCTTGCTCATGCTCCCTAACCCTTCGTTTTAATTGGTCCCACATATGCTCTATTGGATTTAAATCCGGACTATACGCTGGCCATGGTAGGACACGAATATGGGAGTCATCCAGTACAGTCTGAGTGGCCCGAGCTGTGTGTGGGCGGGCATTGTCATGCATTAACCAGAACCCTGGCCCCACTCTCTGTGAGAATGGAATCACACGAGGCCTGATGACTTCATCGATGTACCGTTGTGCAGTTACTGTGCCTTGATTTAAGAAAACCAGCTCAGTTTTGCCTTGTAAGCTAATCCCAGCCCACACCATCACACTAGGACCTCCAAAGCGGTCAATTTCCTTGATGCAGACATCGGAAAATCTCTCACCCTGTCGTCTCCATACTCTAATCCGCCGATCATCACTACAAAGCTTCACTTTACACTCATCTGTGAAGAGCACCATACCCCATTGATTCATGCTCCAATCTGAATGTTAGCGGCAAAAACTTAAACGATTTCCACGTTGAACCCTAGATAAAGGAATTCGTACTACTCGGCGTCTGGACCTTTGCTGGTCTTCATGCAGTCGATTACGTATCGTTTGGTCACTAACACGAGTCCCCGTTGTCAACCGTAGGCGATTTTGTAACTTACGTGCCGTCACAGAGCGCTCTCGACGGGCACTCAATCGGATGTAGCGATCCTCTTGTGCCGTAGTCGCTCGCACCCTGCCCGATCCAGGCCTTCTTGCAACACTGCCAGTCTCTTGGAACCGATCCCACACATTGTGGATGGCTCGGCGAGAGAAACCCAACGAAAAAGCTACAGACCGCTGTGAATGACCTTCAGCAATCAATGTAACGGCTCTGGTGGCAGTAATGGTATCCATATGCCTTCGTTGACGTGGCATTATTAACAAAAGATGTTAAAAGAAGCAAAAGATGGACAGAAATAGTTTTTTAACAGAATAAAATTGTGATTCCATTTGAAAGGAATTTGACCTGAAACACGTTTTTTTTATTTGCTTCAATTTCTGGCCAGCTGTAAGACTTAAACACCAGCATTAAAGAGGTTGGATACTGAAGGAGGCCGGACATCATTAATTAGTCACTTATTAATTAGTTTACATCTAAAAATTTACTCAAAAACAGAAATATGTAAGTGGCCCTTATTTTCTTTTGAGTAGTATATATGCCGGTGGTGCAGAAGGATTCATCCCAAATGCGTTATTAACATACAGATCATAAATTAAAACCGCAGACTACCATGACAAAATGAATACCGAAAATTACTTAAAGTGGTTGAAAGAAAAACTAGTACCAAATCTCCCGAAAGATGCCGTTGTTGGTCTTAGATAATGCAGCCTACCATAACTCAAGCTCGGAAAAAATTCCTACATCCAACTCCAATAAATTGGCAATGCAGACTTGGCTGCGTGAAAAAGATATTGATTATGAACCAAGATTCAGAAAACCAGAACTTTACTACCTAATTAAAAAAATAAAAAAAGATTCCGCAAGTACAAGTTAGACGAGTTATTAAAAGAAATTAATGTCTCGGTTCTCCGGCTGCCTCCTTATCACCCAGATCTAAACCCCATAGAAAACATTTGGGGCATTGTAAAAAACGACGTTGCGAGGCGCAATGTAAATCAAAAATATTCATCAATTATGCCCATTCTAAATGAAACATTTGATCGAGTGACTCAAGACGTCTGGCGTAATACGTGTCAGCACGTTGAAAAAACGTTGAAGACGAGTACTTAAAACACTCTGATCTCGATTTCAGTTTTAATATAAATGTCACAGATTCGTCGGACTCTGAAGAAAATATTTCTGATACAAGCGAAGATTCAGAATAATATTTGTTTCAGAACCCGATAAGTCACTTCAATATATATGCGTATGTTATTTCTATATCTGTTGGGATAAAAAGTTGTTTCATTATCATGCTCTTACAAAACCTTCTTCAGTCCTGTATCTGTTTTGGAGTACAGTTATATCACAAGAAATTATAAAAATCAAGTAGAGCATCTTTCAAGTTGTCCGTAATGCTCTCTCCTGATTAGTCAATTTATCGTAGTGTGCGTGTTCATTCCTGGGCAATTAATGTGTATAGACAGAACAACCACACTGCTAAAAGGTTGCACACATACACTGTAAGCGATTATGAAAAAGAGTGGGGCGCGTCGTCGTGGATGGCGTTATCTTACGTTACCTACGTAACCTTACGTTATCTTGCCTTAGGCCCATGTGTGAGTAAACTTACGCTATCTTGCCTTAGGCCTGGATGAAGAGCCGATAACCCAAATTTGACCCTCACAAATCATGCTTTCAATGTCTCTCACTCTGCACAGCATCTCTGACATTTATGTGGCACTAATAAATGCACACACACCATAAAATGAGTTCTTTCGAGACACAACCATCATGTGTCTCCATAGTTGTGGCTCTGCCACCCCGTACGGGAAAATGCGTGACGCTATTTATGTCCACTCTTCCTAGAGGTCTGTCGCTGCCAACGCAGCTGGCTATAGCGTGCTGGATATGCGACGCGCACGACGCGGCATTGCCCGCGCCGGAGTGGACGTGGAGGGTGATGCGGCGGCTGCGCATCCATCGAGTGCTGTGGGGATTCCCGGTGAGACTTACTTTATTTCCGACCTATAGCATCTCTTTAACTGCTTCCGATAGAAATCTGCGCGCGTCACTATATAGGTACAGTCCAATCATTGTGTCGCTTCTGCTGGTAGCAACAGCCAACAAAACGGCTTATATGGTATATGTATGTTTGTATGTTTGTGTGTTCCACCGTAGCGCCTAATCTACTAGAACGATTTTGATTAATGAGGTGTCAATATTTGGTTTCGTTGCGATGCAAAGCAAACAGCGGTGTTGCTGAGGCAGTGGCAAGTTGAGCCAGTCAATTATTCCCAACTTACCATATATTCTATTCTATCACAGGTGGATGCACCACCGCCTGACAAGGACGGCGGCATATTGAGAGACGCATTCAACTTGCTGGCGACATCTTGGGGACATTGTGTTCCTTTGGTATGAGATCCATATTTTCATATATATATTTTCACGACATTTCTTTTGTTAACTTCGAGAGGACTGGGGTATCCTGCAGATCTCAGATATCGCTGCGAAATCAAGCAGCCATGTTTTGAAAATATCATGCAATTTCACAATTGGAAAAAGAGAGATCTTTGTAAATACTTGAATTATTTCTCTAAAACACAAACAAAAATTATTTAACCAAAATCGGTTCAACCAAAAAAAAACTCAAAACTCAAAACGTTTATTCTGTAAATAGGCCACAAGGGCACTTTCACATGTCATTTCATTTCATTTTTTACAGAACATTTGGTATTATTATCATATTATCAGAAAAAAAAAGTTTTTAATTATTGTTTCTGAGAGATGTAAAGAGTCTCAAATGTCATAATAAAATAATTAAAATATAAATAACAGAGATGTATAGTCTCTTTAGTCAATAATACAATGATAATAGGAGATGTAAATGGTCCCCACAGTCAAGAGTTGTATAATTAAATTAATCTTTGGAGGTGTAAAAGGCCTCCAAGTGTCCAGTAAAAGAAACTCTGGCAGTGAGGATGCTCACAATTAATTAGAACAATTCAGTCCCAAGCATTTTTATCGTCTATGTACTCTTTAATACTGTAGTAAGCTTTAGAAATAAGCCTTTGCTTGATGTATTTCTTGAACTTATTAATTGATAGATCTGTCAAAGTGCTTGGGAGTTTATTGTAAAATCTTACACAATTACCCTTGAACGAGTTTTTTATTTTATGGAGCCGAGTAGTGGGCACTGCAAGTTTGTCCTTGTTTCTAGTATTAAAGTTATGTATATCACAGTTTCTTCGAAAGTTAACAATGTTCTTATGGACATACATAATATTCTCGTAAATATATTGACTATGGACTGTCAATATATTTACTTCTTTAAACTTATTTCTAAGAGAATCTCTATTATTCATTTTATAAATCGCACGAACAGCCCGCTTTTGCAGCACAAAAATAGTATTTATGTCAGCAGCACTGCCCCAGAGCAGAATACCGTAGGACATAATACTATGAAAATAACTAAAATAAACTAATCTGGCTGTTTTTAAATCTGTCAAGTGACGGATTTTCCTGCATGCAAAAGCTGCAGAGCTCAGTCTGTTCGATAGCTTATCAATATGTGGACCCCTTCGGAAGCTACAATACTACACATTAAAGTAGTTTATAAGACTGTAACGTAATGAAAGGCATTTAAATACGAGTGTGGGTTTATGATACGAGCCGATGCACTAGTTTCATAATGACATCACACGAGTGATTTACTGCCTAATAATGTACAGTTACATACACTGCATTATTTACACAAATATTATTTTATAAGCTCTCTATTATGTGTTCATTAAGATAAGATAAGATAAGATAATTTATTGGTAATTGTACATTACATGTCAGATATAACAATAATCATTCGAAATCATTGTGAAAAAAACAATAACCACAGTAGGTATGTATTTAATTAATAAATCTTATCCTAGTTTAATTGGGCACCCATATTTGGGTATAGGCCTCCTCCATACTTTGCCATATCAGTCTATTTTTGGCTTGGCTCGTCCAAGTGTGACCTGCCACCTGCACTATGTCGTCGCAACAGCGTCGCCGGGGTCTGCCTCTTGCCCTCTGCCCGTCTCTTGGGTGCCAGTGGAGGACACGCTCGCTCCAGCGTCCGTCTGTTGTTCTGGCTATGTGGCCAGCCCACTTCCATTTGAGCCTGCACGCCATTTGTACAGTATCTGTCACCTTTGTTTTTCCTCGTATCTCAAAGCATCTCACTCTATCTTTTAGTTTTATGCCCAGCATTGATCTCTCGGTGGAGCGTTGAAAAACCTGCAACTTCCTTACGACATCTTTAGTCAGGGGCCAGCTTTGGCAACCGTATAGCAGACCTGGTAGTACTGTGTTGTCCATGATCTTCTTTTTCAGGTGTACTGGTATGCTGCTTTTGAAGACGTCTTTATAGGACCAGTATTTCTTCCACGCCAGTGCTATTCTTCTGTCTACTTCTTTGCAAATTGCATCTTCGAAGGATATTAGTTGGCCGAGGTATATGTAGTCACTGACGTATTCTATGTTCCCATTTCCTAGTCGGATGTGTCTCTTTTCTCCATTTGTCATCGCCTTTGTTTTAGAAGGGTTCATGTAGAGTCCAATATTGCGGCTTTCTAGATCGAATGAGGTCAACATGATTTGTAGAGATTCGTGTTTTTCGGTCAGGATTACGATATCGTCTGCGAATCTTAAATGAGTGAGTTTTTCACCGTTGATATTTATGCCAAATTCATGCCAGTCTAGCTTTCTAAAGATGCTTTCCAGTAGAGCAGTAAACAGTTTTGGTGAAATCGGGTCACCTTGCTTTACACCCCGTTTTATTTAGAATGGCTTACCAGTTGAGTCTAGTTTAGTTTTTGCTGATGCGCTTCTATATACCTAGTCGGTCCTTAAGTTCTGTCACAAGGTTTTTGATAGATAAAACTCAGCAATAAACTTTTTCTTATTCGTATTATACATGATTAAAAAGCTTATTTTATACGAATCAAATTGCAATACAATACATTTTGTACGATTATCGCAATATGACAAAAAACCTTATAACTTGAGACAATCGCGAACCCAAAACACGCCGCAACTGACAAAAATACCACTTACCACAAATTTAATAAAAAAACAGTGTTCCAGATAACCAACAAGGTTTTTTTTATTTATTCTGAAACCTCGATTTTAGACCATGCTTAACAACTAGCATTTGATTTTCTGTTAGCTTTCAGTTCCAACTGCTCCCAATGAGAACTTTACGTACTTTTTACGTTTTCAGAAAAACGTATAAAAATGATCTTGTGGGCAACAAGTACACTACGTAAAATGTGAATATGAAAATTAGTTTTACCCAGACTTAGTTATCTTATGCTTCAAAATGAAGGTAACGGATTCAGGGAGGGTTCTGACTAAAATCTCACGTAAGTTTGAAAGGTTTTAAGAGTCATGGAAAAAAGATAAAGTGAATCACGTCCGTATTTTTGATTGGGTAAAAAAGTGCAAAACCTCTGAAGAATTTGTGTATTATGGCTTTAAGCATTTAAATCCAATAATCGTTCTAATTTATCAGTATTTAATGAGCTATCAAACCATATATAGTATTAAATAAATTAAAACTTGGTATTATTTACCATGCGGCAAAATATTTGTGACAGAACTTATGGACCGACTAGGTATTGTTTTTAGTAGTCTTATGTACTTTCGTTGGACTCCTTGTTCTACTAGACTCTCCCAGAGGCACAGATGTGACACAGATTTGAACGCCTTAGTGTAATCCACAAAAACCAGGTATAAAGTCTTATCATATTCTTTGTATTTCTCTATAATTTGAGTCAGAGTGAATATGTGGTCATTTGTGGAGTATCCCTTTCTGAATCCAGCCTGCTCTCGCGGTTGCTGTTCGTCCAAGCCATTTGTAATTGTGTTTAATATAACGCTCGAGAACAGCTTATAGATAGAGGGAAGTAAGCTTATAGGTCTGTAATTATCAATTAATTTAGAGACCCCTTTTTGTATATCAGAGATATAAGAGCGTAGTTCCAATCTTGAGGTATTGTCTCCTGTACCAGAATATCATTAAAGATTTTTGTTAATCGTGATGTAAGTGGCTCTATCATCGCTATTATGGTATCGTTAGTGATTCCGTCCTCTCCTGGGCTTTTCTCTTTCTTGAGTTTTGATATTGCGCGCTCTACTTCAGATTTTAGTACAGCTGGATATTCCTCGGGGAGTTCTGTCCTGATAGTTTGCGATGCTTCTTCTCTATTTTGGTTGGAGTATAGATTTCTGTAGAAGTCTGTGGCGATTTGAAGGATATCACGTCTATTTGTTTTTTCAGTCCCTTTAGCAGATAACAAACTACTTATCCATTCGTTTTTTCTGTTTAATTGGGCATAACTGCGTTTTGTAGAGCTTCGTGTTTCTATCTCCCTTTGTATTGTTTCGAGTCGTATTTTTTTATTTTTTTCAGAAAATTTTCTTCGTATTTTCTTTTGAAGTTTTTTCAATCGTTTTCGCTCGTCGCACGTTCTATCCGTGATGGATTTTAGAGCATTTCGTTCTTCAATTATGGACTCTATTTCTTTCTATATAACATTTATTTTTGATGCGTTGGTGATCGGTAATTTCCTTACACATTGTTTAATTTCATCTATTATTATTGTATAGTTTTCTTCAACCATATCTGAAGTTAATTTACTTGTTTCATTTTCAATTGTCATCATGTTTTTTAATGAGTCTTGTTCAATTGGTGTGAGGTTTTTATTCCTTAGTCCGTAGTTAGTTCTAGGTCTTTTAATAGTGAAATTTAGGTTGTAGGTTATTCTGACCATTCTGTGATCTGACGGAAATTTTGTTGAGATAACTTCTTGCTTTGAACCTTTTTTCGTTGTTTAGCGGCAATGAAATCGATCTCGTTTTTCGTTTTGCCATCGGGGGACTGCCATGTCCATTACTTTTTTTGATGTTTTTGATTTTTCTTAAACAGGGTATTGGTGATGTGTAGTTTGTTTAGGAAACAGAAATCAATAAGTAACTCTCCTCTTTCATTTCGTTCTCCGTATCCAAACGGCCCGCATATGTCACTCTCTCTTTGGTGGGCCATCCTATTTTGGCGTTGAAGTATCCCATGGCAATAAGATCTGTACATGTATTCTTTAGCGATAGTTCTAAGTGTTGGTAAAAGGTATCTATATCTTTTTGTGTTGCTTTTCCTGTCGGTGCGTAGGCCTGGATTAAATTTACTTGGGTATTATTGAATGTTAAGTCAAGTCTAGCAACTCTATCTGAGTAGGTCTGGAAGTCTGTTATGTATTTTTTCAAGTATGGTTTAACTATGAAGCCAATTCCATTCCTTCCGTCCTTTATTCCTTTATACATGATCACATAGTCATTTTTTTCGAATATTCCCTCTCCTTTGATTTTTACTTCAGAAATCCCGACTATATCCCAGTTGAGTTTTTGCAATGCGTACTCTAGCTCTATTATGCGGGTATCTGATTTCAGCGATCTTAGGTTGGAAGTGCATATTTTGAGTATTTTTTCTGTTTCTTGCTTTCCATTATTGTTATGTATGGAGGGTGGTGGTCTTAACGCCCCGCGGGGACCAGCCGTATTGGGGCTATACGTAAGCGTTGAATTTCTTGGTTGCGGATCTGTTGGAGGGGCCGATAATGAAAGCTATGCGATGTGTGTGGATTGATCCAAGGTTGAAGAGTTTTCTTTGTTCTGTTGTTGTTTCATAAATGACTGTATTGGTCGGGTCTTTTTAGCTGTTTGGGTGAATATTTTTTCGATCTCGGTTGGTCTAGACGAGTGTGGTAGTTCTGGTGTTAGAGATAGGTCTCTCTTCTTTGTTTTTCGCTGTGTTCTACTTGAGCCGTCGTGTAAGGACTTGACACATCTCAATGAAACAACGTTTGGTTTAAGACTGTTCTATATTTGTAGTCATAAGTAATATCATAGGTATCCATAATAGGGATGAGGGCGTCACCACACTACACCACCCCTCCAATTGAGAAAAATTTTTTTTTTTTTTTTTTTCATTATAGTGATTATGCAGTTTAATATATTGAGTTTACGTAGGTACTTAGAAACTAAGTTTACTGATTACATTCTATTTAACGAACATCTTAGTTCTATTCTTATGTACGATGTCTACTTTTCCATCTTTAATTATCTTGACATTTGGTGACAAATCTTCCAACACTACATATGGACAATTTATACACATTTTGAAATTTATTTGTTGTCTCATTTTTTAACAGAATATAATCATTAGGTTTATACGTTACACTTCTACAGCTACGTTACAATTTTTGATTGGATCAAATTTTTCCTGGCTTGTTCTTGTGTTTTCTGTATTCTATACTTGATTACTGATGGATCATTTTCACAGTTATACAATGGTTCCACCGGTTTTACTAAATTACTTGGAACATTACATACTTTTCCAAAAACAAGTTCATAGGGTGTAAATTTAGTTGAAGAATGTACACTTGTATTATAGCTAAAACACCAATAAGGGACCCATGTGCTCCAGTCCTTAAGCTCATTATTAGTCTGTATTCTTAGAAAACTGTTCAAATTTTTGTGCGAATTTTCCAATGTACCTATCGTTTCATGATGGTAGGCTGTCGATGTCAATTGTGATATTTTCAATAAAGTACATACCTCGTTTAAAACTGAATTCAAAAACTCAGTGCCACGGTCCGTTGCAATCTCCTTGGGAATACCGTACCTAAGAACAAAACCTTCAACAAATGCTCTTGCTACCGTAATAGCATCCTTACTCTCTAATGAATATGCTTCTACGAACTTCGTTAGCTCGCATTGTATGGTTAAAATATATGTCTTACTAAAATAATCCTTAACTAGAGGCCCCACCATATCTAAATATATTTTGTCAAATGCCGAAATTGCCGTAGTTGTAACAACCGTGGGCTCTTTGACTGGTATTGAGTGTTTCTGTGTTTGACACTTACTACACCTTGAAACACAATCATTGACGTCTTGCGCAAGTTTAGTCCATGTATAATACTTACGTATATTATTTATCATTCTTCGTCTACCTGCATGCCCTGCTGTAGGTAGTATATGAAAATCATTTAACACTACATACTAACTTATCATCTTTGTCAGTTATTCTTTGTTTTTCTTTTATTAGGAAAATTCTTGGTCCGGACCATTTACTTTCATTCTTATTTTTACTTTTATTATTATCGTTGGCTAGCCATTTTATATATTTTTCATTACTTTTATCTCTCATTACATAAATCTCTTCTATATTTATTCTCTTACAAAACTGCTCAAATTCCCTCACGTATACGTCTCGCGTAATACATGATCGAGAGAGTGGACAGGTATAAATCGTGTATGTGTGTGAGTCGTACAAAAATAAACCGTTACTTGAATTATCTTTCTTCATTCTTTCAATTTCTTCACTTGTTGTAAATATCAACTCGACAGCATTTTTCGGTTTGCTAAACATTTCGACAATGATCGGCTGTACACACCGTTCATTCTTCAAAGTGTTTCTTTTCTTGGTCTCTTTTCTGTCGTCTCGTCATAACATTCACAACATCAGCATTCATTCCTTTCAAGTCATCTGATGTTAATATTATTCTTGACAATGCATCTGCTGCCCCATTGTCTTTGCCTTTCACATACTCTATGTCAAAATCGTACTCCTCTAATTTTAATCTAAATTTTTTAAGTCTACTACTTGGATTGTTCATGGTAAATAAATATATGAGCGGTCTGTGATCTGTAAAGATCCTAAACTTTTTGCCTGATAAATAATGCCTGAAATAGTTTACTGACCAAACTATTGCTAAAAGTTCCTTTTCAATGGTTGGATAATTTAGTTCTGCCTTATTTAGACTTCGGCTGGCGTAAGCAATTGGTAAGTTATTTTTGTTACTTAACACTGATCCTATTGCTATTCCTGATGCATCTGTGTGTTACTGAAATTGATTTTCTGATGAAAAATCTGGGGATTGTAATATAGGTTCTGTTGATAATGACTCTCTTAATTTTTCGAATGATTCTTGGCAACTTCTATCCCAAACAAAAGTTGCATATTTTTTACATAATTTGTTTAGTGGTACTACTATTTCGCCAAACTTTGGAATAAATCGCCTATAATAATTACCAAAAGCTACGAATCGTTTCAGCTCATCTGCTGTTTTGGGTATTGGATAATCTGTCAACGCTTTTACTTTTCCTGGATCAGGTTTCACTCCTTCTGATGTCACTACATGACCTAAATACATAATTTCCTTCTTTAAAAATTCACACTTTCTCGGATTTAGTCTTAAGTTCACTTCTCTCAGTCTGTGAAATACATCAATAAGATTTTTGTTGTGCATGGCTAGGTTCCTTCCAAAAACAATCAAATCGTCTAAATATACTAAGCATTTGTCATAATTTAATCCTGATAAAGCAACTGTCATAACTCGAGAAAATGCACTGGGACTTATTTTTAAACCCATAGGCAAACGTTTCATTTGATATTGCTTGTCATAAGTGAATGCCGTACATTTTCTGCTCTTTTCTTCTAATTGTACTTGATAGTAACCTGAAAATAAATCTAAATGTGTAAAATAGATCGAACCTGACAGTGCATCTAAAATATCTAGAATGTTTGGTAAAGGGAATCTATCATCAACAATTTTTTCATTTAATTTTCGATAGTCTATTACGAGTCTAAACTTTTTCTCTCCTGAAATTACCTTTTTAGGTACTAATAAGATAGGGCTCGACCATGGGCTCTTGGTTTCCTCTATGACGTCATCCTCTAACATATTATCTAATTGCTTTCTAATTTCACCCGATTGGAATTTCGGTAACCGATATTGTTTGGTGTATACCGGGTCTGTATTTGGTTTTAACTGTATTTTTTGTTCAAAAATATTTGTGGTAGTCAATTTGTCTCCCTCTAAATGAAAAATATCTGAATATTTAGCACATATTTGTTCTATCTGCAATCGTTCTTCATCGTTGAAATAATTTAATTCCAACTCAGCAAACACTTTTTTCACACGTTCCGAATTTTTAACTGTCTTTTCAAAGTACATCACGTCATACTCTGCCAATGAACCTACCTGTGGTTTGAAATAACTTAATCTAATGTCGGATTCCCGAGTATTTAAAATTTTAATTGGTATTTTACCATTCACCGGATTCACTACTAGCCCTGCCAAAAACACTCCTTCGCTTAATTGACACGGATAAACTACACATTCCTCATTCATTGAAGTTGTCACGAAGTGTATTGACTCCGATCGAGAGGGTACTGTTAGGTAACTATTGTGCCCAATGTTACCCCTACGTAACGGAATATAAACCCGTTCATTACTAATTTTTAATGAAAATTTATTTAATTCATAGTTTATGATGCCTTTGTATTTGCTTAAAAAATCCTGTCCTAAGATTCCATCACTTTTACAGCACAAGTTCTTAAACACATGAAATTTGTGTATAAACTCTTTACCATTTGAGGCAAGTGTTAGATAAACAAAGCCTTCCGAATAAAGTTCTCCGCACACTCCATTTATTCTTACCTTGCAAATATGGAGTGGAATGTCTAGATGTCTCAATTTCTCATACTTGATGGCGCTCAGCGACGCTCTTGTATCTACAAGCCAATTATATCGCCGATTATGGGTATCTAACTCGACATTATTGTAATTATTATATGCACATATACCTTCATGAGCCTCGAAAAAACGTTGAATAATTCAAATTTTCATCTTGTTCCGATTGTTTTGGCGCTTGTCCTCCCGACGTGCCTTGGTACTGGTATTCGGCATGATTTACCTGATGACCCCGATTTGAAAAATTAGGGTTGTACCTACCTCTTCCGCCTCTGTTGAAATACCTGGGATTATGACCCTGGCTGCGTCCTCGATAAGTAGTAGGGTGTCCAAGCGACTGCTGATCCGCTGAACCCCCACGAGTACCGTAGTATCCGCCTCTTCCACGGGAATACCCCCTTCTCTGTCCACGCTGAAAATGCTGGTAACCCTGTCTGTTACCCTGCGCATACTGCATAACTTGACCAAAGGTCGATCCCGAGGACATCTCCTCGTCCTTGGCTGCACGAATTGCATCCTTTAATAATGTATAATTCCTAGCTGAAATTATAGTACTTAGGTGACCATTTCGTAATCCGTCTGAGAACCTCTTTATGGCTTGCTTTTCATTAATTGGCTTCAGAATTTTATACTTTTCCGTTTCTCCTTCGGCTTGCGAAACAGTCAGGTCAACCAAAAGATTTTCAATCTCCTTACCATAGTCTTCAATAATTTTCTGGTTCTGGGTCGCACGAGATAATCTCTGCTGTAGAGCTGTTGATGATTTCTGTACGAGTAAATGTTTTTTTATGTCTGAAATTAATCCTGAAACAGAGTCGTAATTACTTGACAGCCTGAGTTTCGCGCTTTCCGAAAGCCGCGTTTTAAGGACAAAATTAATCAACGTCAGCTTTCCATCATTTTGTAACATTGACGAATACATGTCAATTTCCGATATTAACTGTTTAACCGACTTTTCGCTGTTGTCAAGGATTGGCAACAAGGCCACAGCGGTTTTTAAATCGAATTTCTCAGCCATTTTTGTATTTTCGCTTAAAATCTTTGAACAAAATTCCTGAATTTGTGTATATGTTGTATTAATTCTTATACATATTTCCTTAATTTGTATTATATCGGAACCCTTAATTTCCTCACTATCTATTTGTTCGTCTATTGTATCCGAACACTTTATATATTCTGCATAATGCTGTGAAGCTTCATTTAAACCTTTATTCAAAGTTTCCGGAGTTCTTTTACTCCTATTTAGTTTTACTAGCCTTTCTCTTAATGATTTTAATTGTTCTAAAATATCACTAAGCTTATCTGTCATTCTATCATGTCACAGAAATAATAATTGTATTTACCTCATAACTTAATATTAATTTCTCTTTATTACACGTTAACTAAAAATAGCATACCCTAAAGTACCTCAAGTCCATGGTAACTCATCTCTCCTTATAGGTAACGGAATGTCTCATGCTTCCATATTCGTCGACGCGTATCATGTTCGCACACTCTCGATGCACCGAATAACGATTTTATTTTGCTCACTGTTTTAACTCACTTACGCAGTTTACTTATTTATCACGGAATATGCACTACCTATTTATCGCAGTTCCCCTCTTCCGTTCTGCATTACACCTGCTCTGAACCATTTTCCCTTCGATCCTTGTGGTAGACCGAACGCCGTAGGTAGCCGCTGTTAAGTTCTCTTCTAATCATCTGTTTTTGGCAACCCTTGTACAGTTTAAGTACAAAAAATCATCCAGCCAGCAGCAACATAAATACCATACCACCAAGAATCATGTTTGTGGTACTCAGATGCATTTTTATTTCTTCTATGGATGCGTTGTTCGATCCTCCAGCTGCATTTTGGGCGATTATAATTTCTTCTTTTGACTGTGTTTTTCCCATGATGATGCTTTTCTGTTTATTTATTGATCACGGCTTATTTGAATAAACTCTCGCACTACCGAATTGAAACCTAATGCGAGGATCCCGGTGCAAACGATGACTATAAAGGCCATAACTAGCACACAGGCCCAGTCCTTCATTTTTAATGTCTCTTCAACTTTAAATTTTCAAATCTTTATTTACATTGTTTTAGTTAATTAAACTTATTTGTGTACTCGTACTGCAACGCGACGCAATGTAAAGTGCGGCGCCTAGCAAGGTCGCCATGTAAGGACTTGACACATCTCAATGAAACAACGTTTGGTTTAAGACTGTTCTATATTTGTAGTCATAAGTAATATCATAGGTATCCATAATAGGGATGAGGGCGTCACCACACTACAGTCGTTCTCGAGATACACGATTTTATCATATCGAATCACTGCTTTTTTTCCCGATGCGATTTCTTTTTCTAACTCCATTCGAAGGTTTTTTCGTATTTCTACCTTAGGCGAGGAGTCCTCTTTTATGTAGTAAGACGAGTTTTCTAGATTTTTCTTGTTCTTCATAATTTTTATTTTCATTCCCGTCGTTATAACGGTTTCAATAACTGGCCTTACTTTTTCACTCCTCTTGCCCATTCTTCTTACTGTATCTATCTCGGTCTTTTCACATGAAACGTTTATTTTATTGTTTATGATGTTCAATATCATGCTCTCCAATTCAGTGTAGGACTTTTCCTTTTCTTCTATGCCAAAGAAAACAATATTTTTTCTTCTTATTTGCCTGTCTAAAAACTCTATCTGCTTCCCTTGATCTTCTAGTTTTTGCTCAAGCTCTTCATTTTTCAGCTCCAGATTTCTGAATTTCTCGTTGATGTTGTTATCGATACTTCTTTTGATATTTTCTTCCATCTCTTTTATATCCCTCTTTTGATCGGCCATATCAGTTTTTAATTCTAAAAGTATTTGCTTGAGTTCATCCATCCTAATTAACAGCTCTACAAAGTGTGCGGGCTCTACTGAATCTATTTAGATTTATTGGCTTAACTAACGCTCTTTTGTTGCCCTCTAGTGGTGAGTAGCGAAAGCTTTTAGGTGCGCTTGATGGCTGCTATTGATAGTTGGTGAGAAAGTGCTGCTACTTGCCGGTAGATGGCGTTAGTAGTTATATAAGTCTCGATCAATATAGCGGAATGATGATTCACCTTTATTTCAACTTTTAGGTTAAGAGTTGAATATTATCTTCTTCAATGTCTGCAGTTCATTGTCATACGAAATTCACTGTTTATATTTTCTGTGTTTGAATTGTCTAATAAATAATTTCACTACACTGACTAACGTTCAATGTCACTCTAACGGTTTTTTCGGCAGATGTTGTTCTTTATTCTTTATTGCATAGATAATATAAAGTTACAGACAATTAAAAGTAATGTAATAAGCAAAGGCGAGCTTATCTCTAAAAAGAGATTTCTTCCAGCAAACCTAGGCAGGACAGGAGAGTTAATTATACTGGAAAGTCCTAGTTCGCAATAACACTATACATACGGACGCAAATTACTTTCAAAATATATATAAACTATACCAAATATAAAATAAATATATATATATATACTTCCACTACATAAAATACAATGTATAGCATGAACATACATAAACTATAATAAATCATACATATACCTACATAAATATGGTACCATTTACGGAAGAGAAAGGAAATGCACTTTCAATCTTTTCTTAAAAGTGAAAATTGAGGGACTTTCCCTAATAGCGCAGGGAAGTGCGTTCCACAGTCGGATTGCCCTTAACCTAAACGAGTGTTCGTAAGCGGCAGTGTTATGCCGAGGAGTTGAAAGGAGAGACACCGTGTGGGATCTCGGATTGCTATCCCTGGGGAAAAGAAAGTCAAAACGTTGGCGTAGATATGTGGGGTATCGGGGATTTCGCAAAATATTGAACAGATAGGAGAGAATGTGCATGTCTCGGCGAAGACGGATCGGAAGCCACTCCAGCTCCTTGCGATACTGGGAGACATGGTCATACTTGCGCAACCCGTAGATAAACCGAATCCCGAGATTTTGAAGTCGTTCGAGTTTGTTCAGTTGTTCTTCGTTCGCGCTGACCCAACAAACATCCGCATAGTCTATTAAAGGTAGAAGAAGGGACTGAGCAAGAGTGATTTTAGTCTGCCGTGGCAGGAAGTACCGCAATCTTCGGAGGGAGTGAAATGACGCAAAGACTCGTCTGCTGACCTCACAAACATGGGGCGACCAGGACAGCAAGTTGTCAAATATAACCCCAAGATTCTTAGCTTTCTCACTGTAATTAATTATGGTACCATCATACAATACAGGATCGACGGGCGAATTCTGTAGCAAGCTAAGCGAATGCCGTGTACCCATAATCATGGCTTGATATTTTCCCGGGTTGACTTGCAGCCCATATGAAATAGCCCATTTCCTGATGTTGTCGAGGTCAGCATTCAACGCCTCTACAGTCAGATTCACATCACACGGAGAGAAGTGCCGATATATTTGGAGGTAATCTGCGTAGAGATGATAAGAAGAACTAAGAACGTCAGATATGGAGTTTATGAATACTGAGAAGAGGAGAGGAGAAAGGATACCACCCTGCGGGACACCCGTGGAGAGCTCACACCAATCCGTGGAGATCTCCTCAGACTTAATGCGCTGCTGGCGGTCTCTCAGGTAGGAGTCAAACCAGCGAGCCGAGTGCGAGGAGACTTTAAGCGACTTTAGAATTTCAACCAGGATATCGAAATCGACGAAGTTGAAGGCGCTACTGAAATCAAGCAGTGTAAGGACCGTAAGCTGCTTCTGATCCATTGCCCATTGAATATCGTCAGTGACTTTAAGCAGAGCCGTGGTAGTGCTGTGACCCGGCCTGAAACCTGATTGATGGGGATTTAATAAGTTATTTGAGGAAAGGTAGGAGGAGAGCTGGATGTGAACAATTGATTCCAGGACTTTGGAGAGGATAGGCAGAATAGATATGGGACGGAATTCTTTAAAGGCGACGGGATTGGACGTTTTAGGTAGGGGAAGCACAAGTGCCTGTTTCCACTGATTGGGGAAGCAAGATTGTTCAAGCGACGCATTCATTATGTGGGTGATGATAGGTAATAACTCATCGATGATGGTGGTTATCATCTGATAACAGATCTTGTCCTCACCTATGGCCCTTGAAGAGATCGCTAATATTGCCCTCCTTACTGCGCCGATTCCGACATGGTTAAAGTTAAAGGGTGAACTGTGGGCTGTGGTCATGGACCGTAGGTTACGAAGGGTGGCTTCCTTAACGAGGGGGTCCATCACGACAGGGGGGATGGCAAAGAAATAGTTGAGACCGTTAAGGTCGACATTTCCAGCAGCCAAGTCCTGGGACTTACCTACACCAAGAGTCTTCAGGAATTTCCAAACCTGTGCTGGAGTATAGCTCTCAATACACTCGTAGATGTGACGACGTTTGGCATTACGACACAGACGAGTGCAAAGATTGCGGAGGCGTTTGAAAATTAAAATGTTCTCGTCAGTCGGAACCAACTTATATCTCCTCTTGGCACGGTTTCTCTTGGCCATCAGACCCTTGATGGTGTCAGTAAGCCACGGCGCAGGTAGGTGCTTAACCTTAACCCTCTTGACCGGAGCGTGCTTATCAAACAAGCTCAGGACAATAGAGTTAAAGTTCCGGACTTTGTCTTCAACGGCCTCGCTATCAACGACAGGGGACCAGTCAACAGAGGCGGCATCTGATTTAAGGGAGTTAAGATCCATGCCCTTGAAGCTACGTATGTCAAGGAATTTAGCTGCGCGCTTGAGAGGCCTTAACTTGAATGAAAGGTAAATCAAATCATGATAGGAGAAGGGGGCATTAAGTTGGCCATGCACAGCAACCTTGGATATGTTAGAAGTAATCATCAGATCGAGAAGAGAAGGCGTGCAGTGTGGTTGAAAGTGGGTGGCGCCCAGGGGAAGGATGTGTAAGTTTAAAGAACTAACAAGAGATTTCAGCTTTGCTGAGCGACCGTTATTTTTGAGAAGGCAAGTGTTAAAGTCTCCGAGAATTAGGGTGTCGCTATAAAGAGGAGTCAGATCATTGAGGAGGGTTTGAGCTAAAATAGTCAATGCGAAGAGAGGGGCTATAATAGACACCCAGGAGGACTTTATTGTGACGCAAGCAAATCTCCAAGAACAGGTGTTCAGCGGTACCAGAGTACAGACTTGGCGACTGGCTGATGACTTTGCATGGAATGTCGGTACGTAGGTATATGGCTACACCGCCATCAGCCTTGCCCGTCCTATCGTTCCGATAGAGACTGAAGCCTGGCAGAGCATACATGGAAGAAGGAAGTGAAGGTTTAAGAAAAGATTCCGAAACAAGAATACCATGTATGTTCTGATCGCTAAAAGTTACAAGTTCTTCAATGTATCGCCTCAAATACAGCTTAATCCGAGATATTTATATATTAGTCCGGTCATTTGGAACATGAGGAATAATATTAAACACAATTTGTAGCACTGTAATCACTTTAAACGTTCGAAACTCTAAAATATATACGGAGCTAGTGTTTACGTCGGCAGTGTTGCCTACTAATAAATCATATAATAAATTAAAATTATCAAATAAATTCATAAGTTTCTCGTCAAACTTAGTACTTTCATCAAAAAAATATAATAATAATAATAATCAATTTCATCTATTTCGTCGTGTCAATGAATTCCGCCACTGTGTAGAAAGCTTGCCCTGTCAGCCATTTTTTGAGGTGACGTTTAAATTCTGCCAGAGACTCAGCTCTCTTCACCTCGTCCGGCAGATTATATTATTGCCGCGGGCCGCACACGTATACGGACTGCTCGCTCTTAGCCACAATGTGCACAAGCGGTGCGCTCGCTGGTATACCCTGTACAATTGTAGATTTTGACTCAAGAATAAGGCAACCTGCAATATATACAGGGAAGGTAGCGTCATGATTTTTAAATCCTTAAAGTGCGGACGTGCCGAATCGGTAATGGGTATACCCGCAATCGCACGGATGGCGCGTTTCTGCATGACGAATACCCTATGCCAGGCCGCTGCTCGCCCCCACAGTTCAACACCGTAAGTGAGGAGAGACTGTATGGTCACAAAGTAACAGGTCCTGATCACGTCTCTCCTCACGGCCGACGTCAGTCTGCGTAAGGCGACGCATGCTCCGCTGAGTCTCCCGCACCGCCAATTAATGCGCGTATCCCAGGACAAGCCACTATCTAGTTTAAACCCCAGAAAACAAGTTTCATCGACCTGAGGAAGGTCTACAGACTCTCGCCACACGCAGTGGGCGGTTCGGTCTCCCCGCCAGGTCGAAGTGCATGAGCTGTGTTTTCCTGGGGTTGAGAGCTAGTCCATTTGTGCGGAACCATTGGCCCAGCCGCTCGGCGACCGTGCGCAGTCGCACTTCCAGCTCGTCGACAGTACGTCCCGTCACGACGGCGGCGACATCGTCGGCATACATGGTGACCTGTGCGTCCAGTATGCAGCTAGGAAGGTCATTCAGCAACAGCGAAAACATAATGTCGGACACTGATGAACCTTGTGGCACACCAATGTCTGTTTTCAGTTCATTGGATTGTATTGACCCTCTTTCGCCCACCACTGTTTGAAGCCTGTGAGACATAAAGTCAATCAACAGGTTCAGCGCAGGTCCCCTGACGCCGTAGTGATGCAGCTTCGCTGCTATGACGGAGTGGACATGGAGTGGAGTGGACGCATTAACCACATGTGCAAGATATTACCAACTTTAAAGATGGAGGATGGAATAATATACCGATGTCGTACACGATAACACAATTTACTTCTTTGGTATCACACTAAATTATCCGACACGCAATCTTCTACGACCTCGTCTCCCAGTAGAATGCCCGCGCAACTAGCCACCTCCACCGACGTCGGCCATTTTTACTGCCTTTACCATATTCGACTTTTATTCCGGTGAAACTTGATGACATAATCGAATGAATCGATTTCAAATATTCATTAAATAATTTCAAAGAATATAATATAACTCATAAGAATATAACTCACTCCAGTATCGACCCTAATACATGTTACGACCGGCATAGCGGCATTGACATTTAATTTTGAATAGAACGTCTTCCCGACTGATATTACAATTGAAGTCATATCGAATTGCTTTTTATTTCAGAGACGTTCGAAATTTGAATGTAAAAATCACAACATTTTCACAGACAAGAAATGTGTTCTAACAAAACAGTTTATCTTAAAGCTGATTGTAATTTTCCGTTTTTGAACGCATTAAAGAGGGATTATGATATGTGAGTAAGTTAATAAAATAAAATATGTTTGCAGATATGTGCGGACGGCGTGGGGGCGCTGTTACGGATCGCCGAGTCCCGGCCGCGTGACGCAGCGCACTGCCTGTCACTACTGATGCTCGTCATGGCGCAGGCGCCGGAGTCTGTTGCGCTCACTCCCAAGTGAGCTGAGTTTTCATTGCACATTATTACTAGGGTGGAAAAATTGGTGGGCATATAGTGGACAGAGCCTTATAAGGGTTAAAGCTGTAGCGGTTTGAAGGTTGAAGGTCGGTTGTGCTTTGTGTTGTTTTCATGAAGTCTATATGCCGCATATAGACTTCATGAAAACAACACAAAACACAATCTCCTGCCCGAAATGCCTTTCCTTCCCGGCCTCGCTTATTCGCTCTAACTCAATTCAATATAGTCTATAACTTTTTAACTTTTGTTGATTTATGTAAGGTATATGTCTCAATGCTCGATTGACTCATACGATATCACTTGCAAATTTTGTTTAGCGAATAAACTCTTGACCATGTCTCAGGGCGACTTGCACCAGACTTTTGACAGCCGCTAAATACTGTTAGACGCAACTTTAGTGCAACACGGTCAAGTTACGTAGACAAGCACGGCGAAGTTATTACCTCTGTCAACACAGATACTATAATACTGTCATGTCAGCCAGGTTCCATCTTAATATCGTGTTGTATTTAAGTTATGTGTATTTAGTGCCGGAGTAAATGTCAGCTAAGTTTATGTAAGCAATGTATGTACTTGTACTTAAATGTAGATGTTTTATGTTTCGCCGCAGGTTTGCGGAAGTGTTCAGCACCCTACTCGGGTCGGGTCCGACGTTCCTGCAGCGCGCGTTAGGTCGCGGCGGCGAATGCGGCGCCGACTTGCTAACGAAGATCATGCTGCTCCAGTTGAGACACACTTGCGCACTGTGAGTCTCCTATCTTTCATCTTTCGGCTGAGCCAATTTTGATGAAATTTTACGCAAAACTACAACAGAGGAACACTCTGACAAACACAAAACTATGAAAAAGAAACATAATATAAGCCCGCCCACTCGAAAAATTGAAAAAAATAGATATGGTTGAAATCCTGTTGCACATAACAATATTCAGTGCATGTTGAGCTTATTATTAAACTTGTTTTACATAATGAAAATATTGATATTTTATGTATTACTGAACATTGCTTAAAAATATCAAATAATGTTTAGCTTCAAAAGAGGAATGTCTTTACTTGATGAAACTAACCGATCCTAATAATTTCAGACCTATCGCGATTTTACCCACCCTTAGAAAAGTCTTCGAAAAAATCTTACTGGATCAATTTTATCGCCATAATTTGATGAATTCCAAACAATGCGATTTCACTCGGGGTCACTTAACGACCAACGCTGGAGCTGAACTTATTAAACATATATTTAGTGCTAGGGAAGACTTACATGACGCAATCGGCGTTTTTTGTGATCTTTCCAAAGCTTTCGATTGTGTAAATCACGATATTCTAGTCAGGAAGCTAGCTCATTATGGTGTAATGGATAAAGCACTTGGCTTTCTGAGTTCACACCTCAGTAACAGAACATAAAAGGTTGTAGTCAATGGCAAGAAGTCGTCGGGATCGTCGGTACGCATGGGCGTCCCACAGGGCTCAATATTAGGTCCGTTTTATATAAACGACCTACCCCATTTATGTTAATATTAAGCATGAAATAGTATTGTTCGTGGATGATACTTCTTCTTTTTTTTTTTTTTATTTATTTATTTCTTAACTTAAAGTAGGCAGTAAGTACGATGTATAGGTGTTTTGATCTAGGTAACAGGCGGTGGGTCGTGAAGCCAGTGCGCGATTGTCTCGCTCTCACGCCTGTTTGGTTGGGTCGGTATTGGCAGTGCTGACTGATCGGTTGTGGCTTTGATCAAGAAGTGGGCACTTCCTATGTGATACTTGTGATATGGTTACATATTAGCTATTATCTTGTTATTGTAGTCATTTGCTAAATATTATGTATCATATTATGTATTCAATTATGTATTTAATTTAGTAGGTAGTAATTTTTTATTTTGTGTTTTATATTAGTGATTGTTATTGTTTCTTTTAGGCTGAGGGGTAGTTCATTTATTAGCCGTGGCATTATGTATTTATCCGTTCTTCGACCATAAGTGTTATTGAATCCGGTTGTTGTCATTTCTTTGTTTGTGACTTTTCTTGTGCCTATTTTGAAGGATGTCACTCCTATTGTATTGTTCTACGAGTAGGCCTACTTTGAACATTTTTTGTATGGGTAAGACTGCAGTGTAGAAATAATGAATCGTACTCTCTGTTACAAGCCATTTTAATATTTTTGTGGACAATAGTTTTTAGGATTCTCTGTTAAAGTGAATGTATTTTGTCTAGGTTCGTTTTGAAGGTACGTCCATAGCTGGTTAATCCATAAGTAATTGTTAACTCCGCAAGTGCTGTATATATATCGCGTAGTATGTTGTATGGTATCCTGTTTTTAACAATATTTAGCTTGGAGAGTAGTGCCCGCAGTTTGTTACATACTTTATCGACGTGAGGGCCCCAATTGAACCTCTCATCAATGATAATACCAAGATATGTCGCCTGGCTGACCTGATCGATCGTTATGCAGTCGGTGCAGTTGCTCCGAGAGTGAAGACAGCTGTGGCAGTGAGCGATTAATTTGACCGTCGTCGTATCACAGCGGTTATGGCTGGATCTTATGTGCATCATTTTCGTTTTCTGCGAGTTCAGAACAAGACCTGCGTCATGCGACCACTTACAGAGGGATGTAAAGTCAATTTGGAGACTTTGAGCTGCCCTCGTCAAGTTGGTGTCAGTGGCTATAAGGCAAGTGTCGTCCGCGAATTGATACAGGGAGCAGTGCTTGACCACATTTATGACGTCGTTGACATATATAAGGTAATGTAATGGGCCTGATCCCTGTGCCGTTCCTATCGTGACGTCTACCTCATCGCTGTGAGATTCACCTACTCTGACCTTGTAACTACGTTTACGTAGATAGTCACTACACCAATTCAGGATTGGGCCTCGGGTGCCAGTATTGTCTAATTTCTGTATAAGTTGATCATGTTGTAATGTCTCAAAAGCCTTACTATAATCAATAAACACTAGTAGGACGTGTTGTTTTTTATCTAGATAACCATTGATTTCGTTTGTGAATTTTGAAAGGAGTTGAGTAGTACTCTTTTTTTGCCTAAAACCGTATTGTGTTTCCGTTAAGATATTGTTGGATTCGTAATAATGATGTAACATTCCAACTACATATTTTTCAAATATCTTATCCAGAATTGGCAGAATAGTTATTGGCCTATAATTTGAGTAGACATCCTCCTTACCTTTTTTATAAATTGGTCTAACTATTCCTTGTTTAAGACCGTTCGGGTATAGACCTGTTATGACACTGGTGTTAATTAGTTTAGTGATTGCTGGAATATTTTTTTCTCCGGCTGTTTTTATATCAATGGGTCGTATTCGGTCACGTCCTGATGATTTATGTACGCTGACATGACTGATAATTTTCTTTATTTTATTATTTGTAGCTTTTTTATAAAACATCGATTTATCTACTTTAGATGTGTATTCAGATTTATTGAGCAGCGGTATGTTGCAGCTCGGTACAATGTCTATGACATTTTTAATGAATTCAGTGGCGAAAGTATTTGCGACAGCAATTTCATTATTTTCGTCTACAAGAAATGCCTTTGTGATTACTTCATCGACCGACCTCATAATCCGCCCCGTAATATTGTTTATTATTTGCCATAGTTTTCTAGGTTCTGATTTATTGTCAGCAATTTGTTTTTTGTAATAATTATTTCTTGATTTTTCTATTATTTTGTTTGTCTTATTTCTTTGTGCGTTGTATTCGAGTTTTAGCAGTTTGTTGGTAGGATCTTTTTTATACTTTATAAATAGTTCATCTCTCTTTTCGCACTCTAGGGATATTTTTTTGGTTAGCCATTTACAGTTGTTTTGCCTGCTAGTTTTTATTGGTTGTATATAGGATGCCTTATCGTATGCGTTGTTGTAACAGGATTTGATTTCATTGTAAATATGGTTTGGACATTCGCTCATGCAGATTTGGTCCCAGTCTACTTTACTTATTTCTGAGTCAAGTATACTGGTATTGATTTTGGTTTGCGTTTTGGGAACGACCCGTATCGAGGAAACAACATTTGCTGCGAGCACTAACATACGGTGGTCTGCCAATGCAGTTCCAAGCGCCGCGGAGTAGAGGTCTTCTGTGCTATTTCTTACGAATATGTGATCAATACATGTTTTAGATATTTTACCATTTGTTTCTTCAATTCGCGTATAGTCAGAAATTCCGCACATTAAACCTTTTTCCGCCAGTAAGTTGCGATAACGCTCTGTGATGATGTTTTCACATTTCAGGTCGATATTTATATCTCCAATAAGGATGAAGTTGTGGAAGGTTTCGGATTTGGACAAAATTGTTGATAGTTCGTCAATAAACTTGTGTTTATTTTTATCTGGAGGTCTGTAGAAAGAACATAGGATTACTTCGGATTTATTTGGTGTTGTGATTTTACCTAGGAAACATTCAGAGTGCATTGTAGCTGTCTTAATTTGTTCGTAATTTAGTGTTTTGTGTGCATAAATAATTATACCGCCTCCTTTGCGCCTACTGCGTAGTTTTGTATGCATTACATAGTTATCAATAAGAAATAGCGGGCACAGGGTGTCTGATATGTTTGCTTCTGTTATTATTATAATGTCGGGGGGATTACTGGTATGAATGCATTGTAAGAGTTTGGGGAAGTTTTTGATCATTGATCTAATGTTTATGTGTAGGCATGTGAGTTTATTTTTAGATGTAGGAATGACTGTATGAAAGTCATTTAGGTTGGAACAGTTAAATACTTCTTTTATAGTATAAGTGTTAGCCATTTTATTTATTTAATAAGTTTAGTTAATTGATATTGGTAATTTATAGGTTCAATTATTATATTTAGGGCAGTAGTTTTTTAATATCCTCTTCGAAACGAATAATATGAATTTTAGATTTCTCGTTTTTACGTACCATAATTTTCCCCTCATAATTACACCACACAAACTTATAGTGATCCCTGAGCATGTTCCTAGCCTCATAAATTAGTTTTTTACTCCACGGTGTTAGGGCGTGGCGAATGTAAACTCTGCCGGCGGCTGCATCGCTGCTGAGGTTGGAGTCCGGCATCACGTCGGAAACGACCAGCTCGGCGGTGCGGCCGGCCTTCACCCAGGTGCTGGTCTCGCAGCTCCTCTTCAGCTCGACCTGTAGCATGCCATCAGCACTTTCGCCCTTTCCCTTCAATCTTCTCGCGGACAGAATGTCGTTGGCTTCTAGGGTTATCTTTGCCGCAATCTTATGTGAGATTTCAACTACATTTTCATTTTCTTGATAAGGAACTCCAGCGATCTCGAGGAAATTTTCAATCTTCTTTTGTTCCTGCTCATTGAATTTTTGTTCTAGTCCTAATATTTTTATTTCTAGATGTGTGTTTTTATTTGTTAGGTTCTCGTTTTTCTTTTCTAGCATTTTCACCTTAGTTTTCATCTCTTCCATCGCTTCATCAAATTCGTCCACTTTGCTGCTGCAGACATCGACGGCTTGCTGGAGTTTTCCTAGTTGTTTCTTTATTGTTTTTTCGATCTCTCTAGAAATATCCTGGAGCATCTTCTTGATGTCGACGAAAACTGCAGGTCTAGTTCGACTATTGTTGAGGTTTTCTTCAGTAGTGTCATCTTCCTGGTCATCTTCCGGCACGATGAAAGACTTCCTGCGCGGTGTATTGCGGTGGCACTCGTCACACGACCACTCGAAGTTTTCCACGGCGCGTAGGGCAGCAATCTGCTTGGTGGTCAGGCCAGCACATTCATTGCTAGCGTGCACATACAGACCACACTTGCTGCATTCCAGACCTGGTGACTTTTTGGTGATCGACTTTTGGCAAGCATCACACTTTGGTAACTTCGATGGCGCCATTGGAGGGTAGTTGTGAATAACGAACGCGAATTGTGTACTCGACCTCTCTATACAACTGACAAACGACGAATAAATTCTTTAAAATTAAAAAACAACAACAATTTTATAACGATTTTAACAATGCTATCTCCAAAAGATTGGTTTATAGCAACCAATCTTCTACTTGTACTTCTATATGTATATAGAAAACCAAATGTGTTATGTTTTCTCTATCCAATGTAAAATAATATTTGAATGCTTAATACGAAACACATTTAAATATATTTTTCTATTCATTCGTTTTAATGATACTTTGAAAATAATTCAGCTATCGAGGATGTAGGCAGAAGAACTACAAATACCTTTGCCTAGCATTAAAAAAATACTATCTGACATTAGCTGTCAATGTCACCATAACATCTAACTTTTATCGTATTTAGCATGACGTGCGTTCGATTTGTTTGATCGTCCACCCACACCCGCAAAAACTAACCGAAGAATAGCACTATATAAGTTCTACGCCTGCAATAGAGATAGCATGGAAGGTGGGCTCATGGCGGGCGTCAACTGAGACGTTGAAACCGAACGCAGCCTTTGTTTTTTTTTACTTTCTGGGACAGGCAAAGACAGCCTTGACAATGACTTTTTTATGTTCTGGCAAAGGTAACATGGTCCATTATGCCAATATCAACTTTTTACAAAAACTCAAAACTTAAAAAATTATTTAAATATGAAAAATCTAAATTTTGAAAAATGGTAAAACTAAAATCCCTTCAGCTCTCGACCGACTTTCGAATTGGCTATTAAAATTAGGGGGTTAATAATATGAAATGTTGTCAATTGTATAAAATGAAAAACTGAGCCTTGAGGGTAAAACTGTGTTTCTTGACATCACCCTCGATTCAAAGCTTCAAAGGGGAAATTCCTAATTCCAAATGTCTTTATTACTGTAGATATTTACATATACTTAGCAATCGTAATTTTTGCCACTTCTCTACATTGGACCACATGGGACCTCATCTGGATGCACTAGCGGGTAGACTGAGTTCTGCAGCATACGCCATAAAAATAATCCGACGTATTTCGGATGTAGACACCGCGAGATTAGTTTACTTCGGCTAATTCCACAGCTTGATGTCTTAAAGCATCCAGTTTGTTAGTGATTAGGCAAATGTATCTTATAAGTTTTCTAAATATTCTTATGGCAGCACATCAAATAAATTATGAAAAAATATGAAATTACTAGCTGCCCGCGACACGGATTCGCACCGTTTTCGAATTCTCGTAGTTCCCCGTCATAAAACTATTCGTTTATCATTTTAGAGGCACCTTCATAGGTTTCTGAAATCACTATCGACATTATTGGCCCGTTGTTGAGCACGCATGACCTCAGATTAACGAAACTCTGCTTATATATTTTTTGCATCGCAGTGTCAAACATAAGTTCTGCTACCAACAAAGAGGTTTAATGTAGTAAATAAATTAATCAAGGAGGAGTTCCAACGCCATTTACGAAAGAGGCTGAACTTTCTATACAAAATATTTTTCGATTTTTTGGCTGTTTCTTTGCGATTTTTGAAATATGTATTATTTTTATCTAAACCTCCAATGGACTAATGAGAATAAAACCAAATAGCAATTATAAACCGTTCAAGTGCGAGTCTAACTCGCGCATGAAGAGTTCCGTACCACCGTACAATGGTCGGGATGGTGTGGAGTGAATAGTTTGGATTTTACATAGCAAAATGTTGTTTACAAAGTTATTGGTGCGGCTACTTTCACACTCCATGTAGGTAATCAGGTGCATTCATAAGTTTCTAGGTGGATTACAGATAAATAAATTATTTTATCTACACACGTATCATAAACCCTCTATACTGCGTCCAAAAACCACACGTTACGACCAGCATAATGATAAACTTCTTGGTAAAAACTCATTTCTTATCTGAATATTGATCATTATGACCATAATGTACTAAAATTTGTCAAATGATGACATTCAAATTTCGAACGCCGACATCCGCCTGCGTGCCGCCCCTAGTTTGTATGTGAAGTTGGTACTACTGAACAAGCTAAACAACTGCAGAGCAATTATCAATGCCACAATGCCGGTCGTACATGCGGTTCCTGAACACATCAAAGAGAGCTTATGATATGTGTGTAGATAAACTAGTGTGTGTAACTGTACATAAGTAGGCATTAAAACTAATGCCCTCCATTATGTAGCAGTCACGTAAACTATTATTATTCCGTTTTTTTTGTATTTCTTGTTATAGTGGTAACAGAAATACATCATCTGTGAAAAATTCAACTGTTTAACTATCACGGTTCATGAGATACAGCCTGGTGACGAACGGACCGACGGACGTACGGACAGCGGAGTCATAGTAATAGGGCTCGTTTTACCCTCTGGGTATGAACCCTAAAGATCGGGCCATTTTAGAGATTTAGTAAGACTAATGTAGAGCTAATCATTTTTATAAGTTTAGAATATAGATGAGTCACACCATTCAGTCAAATCCAGCTAATCCATCTTGTGAGGAGTTCAAGTTATACTTTTGTGTTTGCCCCAGCCTGCAGGTGTCAGCACAGTCCGTGCAGTCGGCGTGGCTCTGTGGTCTGTGGGGACGGGACGCGGCCGGGTCTGCGCTGTGCGAAGTAGCGCTTGTGGCTGTCAACACTCCTGTCAACGAATACATTGTACAGGTAAGTTGGTTAGGTTAGGTTAAGTATACTCCAATCCAATATACGTCTTTCAACTGGATCCTGTGCAGCCCGCGTCTTGTACATGAGATGGAAGTTGACTCGATTCCGAATTATACCATGCTACGTTTGGCAGGCTAATTAAAAAATGGCTCATTATTTAAGCACATAATTTCGATTATCTGTGCCTCGCGATGGCGAAATTCAATTAACTACATACTGACTTTTGGCGAGAGAATAAAACTTACCATTAAAATACTAATCGGACGACTAAAATACTGACTTTCTCATTAGTCGCTCAAGCAACCATGGCTCCGTGAGTAATACATTCGCTCGGTTGGGTTAAACTTTTGATGTTTTATTGACAGCCTCTACATTTTCAGGAGCTAAACACCCCAGAGAAGCTAGCTGTGCTCCTCCGCCACGCATCGCTAGCTCCATGCGCGTGCGCGTGCGCGCTGCAGTCGGCGCGGAGTGCGCAGGACGCGACGTGGCGGGCGCTGCTGTGCGCGCTGCAGGCGGCGCGGGCGCAGCGGGCCCGGGTACACGTTGATAACACGCTTAAGGTGACGAGATCTGGACACTTATGGCATGTAGAAAGAGGTCTGAATCTTTAGGCGGGTTCGTTAGGTACCTTCGCTTAACAAACCTAGTTTGCAGATACTAATTTCATATTTAGAATTTAAAGAAAAACGAAATAGAGTTGTTTTCTTTTTTGATGAGTGTTATGTTGTTGTTGCTGTTGTTGTTGTTGTGTTATTAATACCCTTTTAATACCTTGGACACTATTAACATACATTGATCTAGCCCCGAACTAGGATTCCCTGTATCTTGGGTACTAGACAACGATACACATACTTATATAGATAAATATTATACTTAAATAGATAAACAACCATGACTAGGGTACGAACATCCGTTCTCATCAAACAAATATTTGCCCCCATCGGGACTCGAACCCGGAACCCTTGGCTTCGTAGGCAGGGTCACTGCCCACTCGGCCATTCGGGTCATCTATACTTCGTAACAATGTGTGGTTGAATTTACATGGATTTCTAGTTTACTGCGTATGTTCATAATGAGGATACGCATCACATTATGAACATACGCAGTAAAATAGAAATTGTGATATATTGTGATATATTAATAACTGTTTTGCTAAATACTGTGACTGTAGTTACAGAAACAAACGTGTAGTTGTTATTTATCGTCTTTTTAGGGTTCTGTACCCAAAGGGTAAAAACGGGACCCTATTACAGACTCCGCTATCTGTCTATCGGGAAGGGATCGATGTTTGGTATATAGAATCAAGCTGTATGTATGTTCATATTCAAACAGAAATGACGTCTAAAAAAATACGAAAAATCCCGACTGCGATACTCTAATAAGCTTAAAATAAACAGATAAGACTCAACGTAATTATTGTAGCGTGTTCAAATAATTTAAATGCAAGAGAACCCACTGTATAAGATTTAATTGGTCCCTCGTGAAGGTTTGGTCCGCCTAGAACCTTCTGAACGCCTGGAGCGCGCGGCACGATTCCGATAACGCCTGAGTCATTTGTCACGGCACGTACTGACATATCAAGTGTTTTTGTTTGAATGGTAACTCTTACAACTATGAAAGTTTTACATCTGAGTAGTTAATGAAATTCTCTCTAAGTCTATGCGAAAAAAAGGTAACTATTGTGACGTTACCTTTTCACAGACAGATCACATACTGCTAAGAAAATGTAATGAAAATTTTCATTTGCTGATTTTCTGTACGACTCGACGTATTTCGTCACGGAAATCATTATAAATAGTAGAAAAAGAAAGACTTGCCTCTAACTTTCACGAAATAAAACACAATTAACAAATCAGTACTGGTTGGCGGCGAGTGTACTTTTTCTACTGGTTTTTTTTTCTACCACGCCACGGACTTACGAATGAATGGTCTATGGTAATGGAATTCATTCGCCATTGGCTGATGCGTAACTCGTAGCAATCTATACTTTATAGGCTGAGCAATAAGAGTTATAAAACAACATGAGCCTGCCGGCATCTCAAGATGTAGCAGACGTTTGAGGCTTTTTGTCGCTGACATCTTAAGATGTCGCTAGGCGTTGAGCGGTTAAAAGGTACCCTTATAGGATTATTTCGTTGTCCGTGTGGTCAAGACACTTTTTCTTAGGAACGCTTAAAGATATCAAGTTGAAAGTAATATAGATTACTCAAGTCTGTGGTCGGTTAAAGTTGTGAAAACATCAGACTTATAGGTCAACGCAATCAAAAGATACCGCCAAATATGTCTGTCACTTTTTGCTGAAATTGCTTGATATTCGCAAAGGAAAAAAACCTATAGGGTGCCCTTTGACCTAGTATCATGAAATTTGGTACGTAACAAGGAAACATGTGAACAGATTTTTAGACTGTTTAGGTTTCATTAAAGTGTCAAGGTGTCTAAAAAATTTTATATTTACTTTTATATCCGAGTTATACGTAAGAACTCCAAGGTTTAGTGGGTGTCATGCGTAAGCATACCTCTCCTCCTACGTGATAAGTAATTATCACGTAGGAGAGGCAGGTTCGATTCAGGTGCTGACCATGTACTAATGAGATAAATAATCGGACTATCCGTGTTTCTGATGACACGTTATTCTGCAGGTCCAGGTTACTATAATAATTATTTCGCTACTTGTTGCAATAGCCGTTAAAACCCCGCCACCAACCCGCACTGAGCCAGCGTGGTCGATTATCTTACTCGTATCCGGGTAGAGGCCTGTGCACGTTGGTGGGGAATTAGTGGGCTATAATTATGTATTGGTTATTAGTTATAATACCACCATTTCTCGCACAGGCTCTCAACACAAGTTTGACGTCCGAAGAGCTGGTGATTCACCGCACCGCCGCGGCGTTGTTGGCAGCACCAATGACTTCGCCGGGGCATTTGATGCTGTGGCGGATGTTCTTCTGTATGTACCTGCAGAGGCCGCCGAATGACCCGTGAGTATCACATTATTGTGAATATATAGGGAGTAACCGACAGGTATAGCCAACTAGGGGTCGGCACACACGAGCCACAAAACGTCGCCAAGAATAGGACCCAAATGTGAGCCCTGGGGCACGCCGGATCCGTTAAGCAAAAATCTCGAAGGGTAACCTCTTAGAGCCACAGCCTGGCTCCGATTGCTAACATAAGATTTCAGCCATCTTAGGAGATCTCCATATATACCCATCGCTCGTAATTTTTCTAGAAGCGTGTGGTGGTTTATTTTGTCAAAAGCTTTGGAGAAATCGGTATATACCGATCCGGTTCGTCAACTTGGTAACCACGATCCATAGCATTGGGGATAAAATCTGTGTAGGTTACCAAGTTTGTGTTGATACTACGTCCCCCAAAAAAAGCCATACTGCTCCGGAGCTATATGGCGCAATACGACTGAAGTTATTTTGTCAGCTACAATTTTTTTTCGAGCAACTTACTAAAGACGCTCAGCTTTGATAAGGGCCGGTACTGTTTTACATCGTGCCTATCTCCACCTTTAGGGATTGGGGTCACTAGCGCTTTTTTCCAAATGCTGGGTAAAATTCCTTCGGATAGCGATTTGTTAAATAGGGTTAACTAGGGGAAACATAGCTTATCAGCGCAGTTTTTTATTAGAAGAAGATGGATTCCGTCGTTTCCAGCTCCTTTCGCAGTGTCTATTTGTTTAAGAAACTTTAAGAGTTGGTGTTGAGTAATTATGAAGGAGGAGATTTCTAATAATGGAGTAGGGTTTAGTTTTGTAGACTATTGAGGTGAGGTGTGATTAACAAAAACGGAATCAAAATATTCATTAAATAAATTACAAATCGAGTTGCCATCAGTTGCGGCGATGTCTCCGTTTGTCATACGGTCTGGGACAGAATTAGCTGAAATTTTAGACTTTATGAAAGACTTGAAGTATTTGGGAAAATGTATTATATTATCTTCCGCATGGTTGATGTAGTTATTGTAACACTCTTTTCATCTTTTACTCCTTAGTTCTTAAGCAACTAAAGTCTTGGTAATCCAGTGGGTTACTATTGACGACTCGGATGGCCGAGTCGGCAGTGACCCTGCCGATGAAGCCAAGGGTCCCGGGTTCGAGTCCCGGTGGGGGCAAATATGGGTTCGATGAGAACGGATGTTTGTTCCCGAGTCAAGGTTGTTTATCTATCTAAGTATAATATTTATCTATGTATGTGTATTGTTGTCTAGTACCCAAGATACAGGGAATCCTAGTTTGGGGCTACATCAATGTGTGTGAATAGTGTCCAAGGTAATATTATTATTCCGCTTCCATTTGCTGTGAAATTTTCGCTTCTCACGTGACAACTTTATTAGACTCTGGGTATACCAAACTGGATGATATCCACTACCCATGACTTTTTTGCGAGGTACATGTTTATTTATTTGATTATAAAAAAAATTATGAAAGAAGCTGATTCGACGTCTAAGTCAAGTAAAACGTTCCAGTCATGGGTATTAATTGAGTTTTTAATTTCTAAGTAATTTGCTGCGTGAAAAATTGATTTATAGTCGGAATTTTGTTTTAAAGTAGGAGCTGATAGTAGAGCCAATGTCATTTCTAAAGCCTTATGATGAGGGTCTGCACGGGTTATAGGTTGTGCACAAGGGACCACACTGCAATCAAGATCACTCATAATTAAGTCCAGAATGCGACCATTGCTATTGGTGCAGTGATAATATTGATGAAAAGCCATTACAGCCATAAAATCTGACATAAGGCTAGCTTTTTTGTTGTCATTGGCGTTTATAATGTAATTGTTTGAGTTTGAAACCGGGAGCCAAGTAGCATATGTAGGGTTAAAATCGCCTACAGTCAAAAAGCTATCCTTTGAAACCTGAGCAAGATATTATGTCCTGAGTATTGTCGAGGAAAGCGTCTAAAGAGTTTTAATGATCATTATTGTGAGGAAACTAAACGCAAGCTATGTGAAGATAAGGGGGTTTTGTGTTCGTAAAAGATGGTTGCAATTCTATTGAGAGCCACATTTCGTCGTGATGAGGCGCAGAGCGCCCGAGTGAGTCGCGCCCCGTTGCGTCACACCGGTAGAGACTGAATACATTGTATTGCTCATGGAAGTATTCACGATTGAGAAAATCGGCATAGTTAGTACACTGTAAATTTGATAGGAAGGAATGAGATTTAGTTCGTAATCCTCTAGTATTTTGGTAATAAATGTTAAGAGTATCCATATTCGACATAATTGCTATGCATGGACGTATAAAAAAAATCGGACGTAGTCTCGCTAAGACAAAACTGAGGAACCGTAATGGCGGCGGATATACATGAGTGAGTGAATTTAGGGTTGCCAAGTTAGCCAAATTTGTACCCTACACAGTCAAAAAATAAAAATATTTTAATGAGAGAGAGAGAAGAAAAAAAAGTGTTCCACAAAGTCCAACAGATGGTGCTGTGAATCGCTCTTGGGTTCTTGCGCTTCTTTTCCTCAAACGGGTCTATAAATCGAAAAATGGTCATAGTACTATTATTTTTAAAACATCATCCAATGACATCTTACACTATGGGATAGAGTATAATATAAAATAGAGGTGTCATTGGATAGATCTTTTGGAAATAATATCAATATAATAAGACCATTTTTCGATTTGTGGACCCGTTTGAGTAATATAAGCGCAAGAAACAAATTGCGATTCACAGCACCACCTGTTGGATTTTCTGCAAAGTTGTATA
Organism: Argyresthia goedartella; assembly: GCA_949825045.1. Taxonomy (NCBI): domain Eukaryota; kingdom Metazoa; phylum Arthropoda; class Insecta; order Lepidoptera; family Argyresthiidae; genus Argyresthia; species Argyresthia goedartella. The sequence goes on from OX463817.1 coordinate 5,245,468, forward strand.
AAAATACCTAATTGAGATGATACAAGAATGGTAGACAAAAATTACTAATTATGTTTAAATTGATAGCCTTAACAAGAAAAATTACCGTCAATATCACAGTCGTTAATAATTTTAAGCAATTGAATTAATTAAATCATTTTGTGGCAGAGTGCATTTGATTTCAACGAAATATGACGTCATGTTTCGGATTTCAATACAACTCTCACATAACTCGACTGTTTCGACAGTTCTTAAAAAGTATCTAACTTGACTAACGTGCATCATCCCAATTGTTTAAAATTTTACTGTTCCTACCGTTTATGATCGCTGTAAACTTTTACATCAGTCATAAACAGTAGGAACAGTAAAATGTTGTTAATCACTTGAGTAACATCCCAAATGCTGGGTAAGTCTTTTATAATATAGCAATTTTACCTGAAAATAAAATTGTTATTATACATACTTACCTGGCTTTAAGCCTAATATTGAAAGTAGCATACTTGACTTTCTTTCCGGTGCGACGAATTTAGTCCTAAACAGCTCACTTCCTGTTTAAAACTCCTAAAATACATTTCATATCCGTTTGGAACCTCAGCAACATTGCGCGCGTAAAGTTTCAGAAATGGCGGCAATTGTAGCCAGCGTTATTGTGCGCGCTCAATTTTCAGGTCATTGGCAACTCAATAAAGAGCTGATCGTGTCTATGAATGTGTCACGATCATGCAATGCACAGTAATGTGCACAGCAGGCAGCGATTTACCTAGGCTTAAAGCCAGGTAAGTATGTATAATAACAATTTTATTTTCAGGTAAAATTGCTATATTATACCTGACGTTACCTGGCTTTAAGCCTCATATTGAGTAGTGTTTGGTATCGACTGCTGAGTTAAAAACGCCAATGTGATATGACTAGGAGTTCATTTATGGAAACCTTATATAAATTATGATACTGAATGTGTATGCATCATCGTGTACGTGATGCAAAGATAGGCTGCGCAAATGCAACTCAAAAATAAGGCAAATAGATATAAACAAACACAGACTTAAGAAAGGTCTGATGAAGTCATCTTTTGAAGCCAGCCGAGTTTCGGGCTGGCTAGGTTAGACTTGGTAAGTTAGTTTCTGGCTATCAAGACTCATCTGATCTATATGAATCTTAGAATATACAAAGCTTTACCTCTAGTAGGTTTTCCCTTTAGTCATCACTTACGTACAAGTTCACCGAGATTGGTGCTCGGTGGTTGGCTGCTAGTTCGCCATTTTGTTCGACGACTACCAAGACTGAAGTTGTGAGGTCAGGATATCAAGTCGGTCGCCTGACCTACGAAACTCGGCGCTAGAGACGTAGGCGTGCCGAATCGAATACGTGTGAAAATGAGTTATTATATTTTGTACCTTGCACAGACAGGGCCAATCTGATTTAAACACAAAACATTGATGAAAGTAGTGATTAGCAGTGGGTATAAACAAATTACAATTGCTGTATTGAATTGGTAGTGCGCCTCCTGGATGCATTACCACTGATTATGTACTTTCACATATGATTGGTCTTTGCAAAAGACTGGCGAACAACTCTGTAATCTGACTTTATTGATAAAGTTACTCAATTAATCTAAATACCTTTTCGTATCACTTCTGAGAAGAATAGCTAGATTTGGCTGATTCTATTACAGGAGCTAGTGTGGCTATCTGACTCAACTGAAGATGCTTCTACAGTGGGCAAGCATAGTGAAAAAGACAAGTTTACGCGTAATAAGCATATTTGTAAATTCCTACAGTGATAAAGAAGTTTAGTATTCATCGTATTCAATTATCATTGATCAGATACCTAATACAAGTATCTGAACGCGTTTTCATTATTACCCGCAGCTGTGTAGACAACATTAACTGAAACCATGTTACCTAGGACTGGACCATAAAAGTCAAATATACATACTTCATTGGGATAATCCAGCATGGCCATAACATTCATTAAAATAATAATGTGTAATAGTTATAAAAGTTTTGAAAAACTGTCATTAAGCTAGTTCACTGGTAGAAATACCAGGTTGGTGTCCTAACATAACATAGCGTCACGCCTTTTCCCATACGGAGCGGCAGAGGCACAATGGCGCCCACGCTCAATATGCTAATGTATATCATGCTCAGTCCGATATTCAATACTCCATTGCTACTTTATAATTATTATTCCTTTACTATGTAGGTACTCTACGGAACAGCTGTAGAAATATTAAGGAACTCTGCTTGTGGGCTGTATGCCGCACCGGCCACATCCAAGACACATTATGGTTAGATTACCTCGATTTCGTCGACTTGGTTAAAGCTGCCTTCTTGGGATATGTCGAAGTAAAGCGACTATTGAGAAACAACTAAATAAATTGTGGAGATGTGAAAAAATCACGATGTATATATAATCTCAAATTTATATTAATGTCCTGAGAGACTCGAGGACTGCCATCAGCTCCTTTTGGATAATATACTGAAAAGTGCATTCTTACAGCCACTTACCTAGTGAATTATGAAGACCTGCGCGGTCCAGTGACACGTAGGTCATTTGTGAGAAGTAATGAATATGGCTCCGACAATATCCTGGTGGATAACTGTCTGAATAATATTAGCAGACTATATCTTTGGATAGTGAATCTGAAAGGTGACTGCTACAATGATAACTATCTGAAGCAGTGAAGTAGGCATATTGCCGACCATATACTGCCGGATTGATGAAAGTAGTCGGGTTGAAAAACGATGGCTCTGTTAGATTGTAACGCGTTGTTATATTAGGGGTTGGAGGAAATCAGCTAGGTAGGTACTCAAAGTTCTTTAACAATGTGGTTTAACTTATTAAAGGTAAGACCAACACCACAATAAGAGTAGTTTATGATTACCCTTTTACCCTTTGAGTATTGTATTATATAGATAGCCGGTCCTCCAGCCACATACCTAATGTTTAGAACTCCCTCTTAATCCCTTTAAAGCAGCCGCGCTAAAATGGAAATTATCGGCAGTGACCCTGCCTACGAAGCCAAGGGTCCTGGGTTCGAGTCCCGGTGGGGGCAAATATTTGTTTGTAGAGAACGGATGTTTGTACCCTAGTCATGGTTGTTTATCTATCTAAGTATAATGTTTATCTATATAAGTATGTGTATCGTTGTCTAGTACCCAAGATACAGGGAATCCTAGTTTGGGGCTAGATCAATGTGTGTCAATAGTGTCCAAGGTATTATTATTTTTATTATTATTATTATTATTGATTTCAAAGTAAAGAAAGTTACATAAAGTAATTAGTATAAATGGAATATAAACTGGGCTGCGGTACCAACACGTGGCTGCCGCTCGTAGTCGCCGCGTCGTCGTTCGCCTCCTGCCTCCCCTCCGCGCACGCACCAGCCTTGCGCAGGCTGGCGGCCGGAGCCGGCTCCGGGCGGCGGGGGCGCGTCACCGCATCGCGCGCGGGCGCGGGCTAAGTCAAAAAAAAAAATCAAAATCAAAAATCATTTATTTCCATAGGATGTTGTTACATCACTTAGATCCGTCATTACATTTTTTTGGGTGAGTTCACTAACCCAATGGCGGAATCTGTGGAGAAGAGCTCACCGAAGAAACTCCACAGTCGTCGCATCTTTTGCGTTTCCTTTTTTAAATAAAATATTGTCAAATTACAAAATGAATGCTAATTATATATCGAAACAGCCTGTTACTCAAACAATCTATTCCCATGGACATCTGTCCTCTAAGTAATCAGATATCCTGTAGTAACCTTTTTTATACAATTTCTGTTTTATTATTATTTTAAACTTGTCTAAAGGTAAGTTTTTAATATCAGTAGGGACCTTATTGTAATAGCGTATACAATTGCCTTTAAAAGAATTACTAATTTTATGTAGTCGGCTTACATAAGCAACCAACTTGTCTTTATTTCTAGTATTAAAATTGTGTATATCACTGTACTTCAGAAAATTAGTTATATTTCTTTTTACATACACAAGATTGTCATAGATATATTGAGACACAAATGTCAGAATATTGATTTCTTTAAACTTTTCCCTCAGTGACACTCTAGGCCCTAATCTATAAATTGCACGAACAGCCCGTTTCTGCAGAATAAATATACTATTAGCATTCGCAGCGTGACCCCACAATAAAATACCATAGGTCATTAAACTATGAAAGTAACTAAAGTAGACTAGTCTAGCGGTGTCTACGTCGGTAAGAGCTCTAATTTTTTTAACTGCGAACGCTGCCGAACTCAGTCTGTTCGACAATTTATTTATATGAGGATCCCATTGTAGTTTGGCGTCTAAAGTAATGCCCAAAAAGACAGTCGACTGCACAAGGTCCAATCTCTGTCCTTTTATCAATATGTCTGTAGTTACCGGGTTCACATTGGGTAACACGAATTTAATACATTTAGTTTTCTTTTCATTAAGTAATAAATTGTTAACAGTAAACCAGTTCACTATACTAGAGATAGCATTGTTTACCTCGTCATAATTTGATTGCTGTCTTTTAACTTTAAATATCAAAGAAGTATCATCGGCAAACAATACTAACCCATGTTTTGCTTTAACAAGGTAAGGTAAATCATTAATATATACTAAAAACAAGAAAGGACCAAGAATTGAACCTTGTGGTACGCCCATACTTATTGAAGACCCAGGTGATCTTTTCCCATTAACATCGACCATCTGAACCCTATCTGTTAGATATGACTCCAGAAGGCCAAGTGCCTGATCTTTTACACCATAATGGCGTAACTTCCTGACAAGAGTGTCATGATGGACGCAATCAAAAGCCTTGGATAGATCGCAGAAGACACCTATTGCATCCATTGCGTCTTCCCAGGCATCAAAAATATTGTCGATTAGTTCAACACCAGCATCGGCTGTTGAACGACCCTTTGTGAAACCAAACTGAGCAATATGAATAAAATTATTGAGATAAAAATGACTTTGCAATTGATTAAGTATGAGTTTTTCAAATATTTTGCTAAGCGTTGGTAGTATCGATATGGGTCTAAAATTGGTGGGGTCTGATGTACTACCAGCTTTGAATAAAGGTATAACTTTACTTAGTTTCATCAAGTCAGGAAACACACCACTATCTATACATTGATTAAATATACAACAAAGGTGAGGTGCAATACAATCTACAATGGAACTAATAATTTTTACTGATAGACCATGGGCGTCAGCTGTCTTTTTCATTTCCAGGGATTTAAACGCTTTTACAATGTCTTCATTATTTACGTGCCTAAATTTAAAATCTGTTTTACATTCCTCAAAGTTTTGTTTAAGTATAGATTCAGCAGCAGCGGGAGATGAATTTAAAGACTTGGTTGTTGAAACTGGAATGTCCGTAAAGAAATTTTCGAAAGCTTTTGCTACTTCTAGGTCTGTACTTAGCAATTGATTATCTATCTTAAGCTTGAAGTTATTATGTGTAGCTTTGGCCTTTCCAGTCTCTCTGTTTATAATTTGCCAAGTCGTTTTCATTACATTGCTACTAGATTCAATTTTGTTTTTAATGAAATTAGATTTAGCTACGGCACAAACGCGTTTAAATATTTTTGAATAACTACGAACATAATCTAGAAAGGCCGTATTTTTGTTATATGATTTCTCTTCATAGAGTTCATATAATCTTCGTCTGCTCCTATGAATTCCAACTGTCGCCCAATCACTAAACAAAGCTTTGTTATTAACTTTTATAGTTTTTGATTTAAATACCGTATCATATTCATTTTTGACAAGGTTAAATACTGAGTTGTACAACAAATTTGGATCGTCACTGTAGGGTATTTCCCATAGTTTATCTAAAATATTATTCCTGTAGTGTTCAAGCCGAGTGTCACTAACGGGCACACATGTAATATCCTCTTTTTGGTCCTTTTTTATTTTAATATTGAATATACCTATCTGACCAGAGTGATCAGAGGTTAATTTATTGATGACCGATTTGAAAATGGGCGTAATGTTAGTAAATATATTGTCAATGCAGGTAGCAGATGTTGCAGTAATTCTAGTAGGCTCCAAAAACAGATAGTTCATGTTGTGACATAAAAATAAAGATTTTAATCTAGTACAAATATTATTATCCTCTAACAGATTAACATTAAAATCATCACAAATTATAAAAAATTTGTTTTTATCGCTGATTTTAATCAACTCTTCATCCATTTTCTTTTCGAATAAATCAAAGGATGAATCTGGTGGTCTGTATACGCTCATTACAATAAGTTGTTCAAGTTCAATACAGGCTATTTCCATGGTATGCTCAACAGACAGGCTCACTATGTCAACTCGTTCCTTATATTTAAAACTATTATTTACAAGTATTAAGGAGCCACCGCGATCAGCTGTTTTTCTGTTGAACGAACTAGCAACGTGGTGGTTATTAAAGTTGAACATGAACTGATAACTCTTTAAAAAGTGCTCTGTTATACATAAAATATCAATATTATTACAGTTCATGAATAACTCAATTTCCAGTTCTTTTCTTAACATGCCCTGTATATTTTGATGAACCACGTTTAAAATATTCTTACTTTTACATTTTTCATTACTAGTAACTTGATTTAATGGGCAAGATGATGGTATATTTATACAAATATTAATATTACTGCCAGAGTTACTCTCTGTTGTCCTATATAAGTATAGTATAAGTATAGTAGTATATAAGTGTCCTGTATAAGTATAGTAGTATATAAGTGTAGCAGGCAGCCAGCAGCGCAAGGGCTCACCTTCTCTACTCGCCTTGCTCTGGAGGTCGAATTCACGAAAATGCACGCAGTCGCCGTGTCGTCGTTTGTCTCCTGATTCCCCTCCGCGCGCGCGCCAGCCTTGCGCAGGCTGGCGGCCCGGAGCGCTAGCCGGGCTCCGGGCGGCGGGGGCGCGACACCGCTGCGCGCGGGCGCGGGCTTACCTTCTCTGTTTGCCTTGCTCTGGATGGAAAACTCACGAAAAATCTCCAGGTTTCTCCTGCCTCGGACATAAAATCTGTAAAACTGGGATTAGTTATGGACTATCCACCGAGGGCAAAATTTTGCACGAAAATTACGCGATGGTCGTGAATGCATTGAGTATAGATTGAGTAGAGATCCACTCGTCCAACGTCAATAGTTCGCAATTAATAAGAATCGATTTTATTATTTTCCCCCTCGGAAGACCTCTCGTTGATTGTATTACATACCTTATCCCTGTAGCCGGAATCTGCTTGGTGCTAAACAAGCCAAGACATGACCGTCGAAAATATCCCTTTTTGCGCCTCCTTCTGCTTGATCAAACCATGTGGTATAACCATCGGCGGTCACTACGTTCCCGCCTCGAGTTCGAGTTCAATGAACCCCAGCACAGAAAAATAAAAGTTTGTAACTCATGCGAACGGCAAATACCTAACCTGATTGGATTGGATTTACTTATGATTTTCTCAGCGTGAGATTCGGATGAATGCAATGTTTGTACTTTCGAGGGTAGTTAGGTACAAATAGCTACTTATAAATATCACTCCTATATCAAAGGGAGTGATATTCCTATCAAATTCAATGTCAGAATTAAACATATCTTATTGCGAGATTGTGTGAGTTACTAAGGTAGAGGTTACTTGTCCTTGAATTCTTTCTTACTCCCCCGATGTCTTCTCCTCCGGCTGCTCCTCCTCTCCGGAGACGTGGAAGTGGAACTGCTGTAGCGATCACTCCTCGATGATTCACTACGCGGGGCTATTTACCGCGGTTTTTATTAAACGGATTATTTTTTGCTGTTACACTGAACAATTACCACTATAACCGTAACAAAATTCCAAGGATATTTCGAAAAGTAACTTGGAATATTTTCAAATTTGTTAAACGCTTGCGCACGGAAAGAAATCCAAAACGCCAATGACCTGAAAATTGAGCGCGCATTGTTGCTGAGGTTCCAAACGGATATGACATGTATTTTAGGAGTTTTAAACAGGAAGTGAGCTGTTTAGGGCTAAATTCGTGGCACCGGAAAGGAAGTCAAGTATGCTACTCTCAATATTAGGCTTAAAGCCAGGTAACGTCAGGTATAATAGTGTCTTTTACTTTGAGAGGTTCTTGATATGTCTTCTAATTTTGAAATGTGGTGAAGCCGAATCGGCAAATATTTTTCCGCTATATATTTAATAAGATTTATTTTGTGTTCTATCGAACCAGTAACTACGAAGATCAAAAAGGGGCCACTTTTTCAAAATCCGACTTCAGAATCATAACAACCCAGATATTGATTTTGAAGTAAATCGGACCAGTCAATAATAAGTTCAAAATGGCGGCCACTTTTTCAAAATCTGATTTCAGAATCGTGATTGGATTCCAACTAGAGCCCTAGATATCGATTGTGAAGAAAATTGGACTAGTAACGTCGAAGTTCAAATTTTCATCGGACGAAAAATTTAAGAACTACCTATTTAATTATTCAACAGACCGTATAACAACATCCCGTCTAATGAAAGAGCTGCCAAAAATAACTTCGCTTAAACAAATACTCGAATTATAATTTGAACTTAATAATACCGTATTTTCCCATATTTTGGGCAATTTTGCTCACGTGAATATTGACAACACTGGACTTGTGATGAATTATTTCGCTCTTGTGAATGAAGATTTATTTTAATTTTTTACTGGAAATAAGTGATTATTTATTCATTTACCAATGAAACGTGATTCCTGGATGTTTTTACCTCCGGTCACTTCGGTTTTTATACAACCTTACCACGCAAGACATGCTGTTTAGCTTTTTATTTATCCGCATGACGTACCGCCTTTGTTGACGCCTGTGCGCATAATGGCCGACTAATGTGTGAATGTGTGCTAGTCGGTGTGTACGTACAGCGAGCTGGCCGACTCTGAGCGGCACACTTGTGTTGTAAGCGATACTACGTCCGACTTTTTTATACGTCCATGTTGCTATGTTCATTAAAATGATCTTCATGGTTTGTTCAGTCGCGAGACAACGCCCCCTGTCGGTCCCATACTGTTCAGCGGCGTCTACAAGACGCGCACTCTTGCGCAGCTGAAGCGACGCATCCAGGAGGGAATAGCGCACCACCGGGCTGAGGCTGAGAAACTGAGGGAGAAGCACGATCAGGTTGGTAATCACAAGACTTATAACGATTTGCATATATTCCAATCCATTATGCTGAATATGGTCTTAATAAGGTCTCGGCCAAAGTTTAATTTGAAATTCGCAAATATAGCTGTTATCGGGATATGTCGAAGGTTCGGGCTCCGAAAATGGGATGAACATTTTAGAAAACTGTTCTGAATCAAACAAGTTCCTATGCCGTTTTCAACTTAAGTAACTTGAGCCATTTGTTCAGTTCTAGTGTCTGTCAACTATTAACCAACCTGAATCTTCTTGTCACAAGAGTCGCTTTATTATTTACCAAAATATTCCATCGCAATAATTTTCCCACCTTCCAGATTCAGCCCGACGGCAGCCCGATGCCAAAAGACTCCAAACACAAACAAAAGACTGAGCCATCAACCGATCGCGAGACAGATCTGCTGCCCTCACTGACGCTGTCCGATTTAACCGGAGAGCCGGTCGAGTCGGACGACTCGTCGGACGACCAGTCGCGCGAGCCGAGTGCGAGTGTGGAGGGTGATGCGGCTTTCGGGAGGACGCTGCAAGACGCGCTGGATTTGTTGGCGTATCATATTAATGCGGAAGTGTTAGTACACTTACCTTATGAAAGGGATTTGGAGTATTTTCTTTGGATACATACTGGTCTAATGCTTCTAATTTTTTTCTCACGTAGCGGTGTCAAAGTCAAAGTCAAAGTACTTTATGACTGTAGATATTTACATACTTTTAGCAAACATCATTTGTTGCCTCTTCTCTACATTGGACCACTGTGACATTGGTGCACATTTAAACTTATATAAATCGATAGACCTCTGTGGGGCAGCGGTTGTGGCTCTGCCTACCATGCGAGAGGTCCCGGGTTCGATCACCGGCTGGGCATAAAAAAAAAAGGTCTTGTATGTTTATATTATAAATATTAGAGGACACTCTTACACAAATCTAACTAGGCCCTTTATATGTGTAAATCGTCGCTGTTTCTGGTTCCCACGACACAGGGTATCCTGTGTGGGGCCAGAAGCAATGTTTGTGCCTGTACATTTAAAAATATGTAGAATATTGTGCCTAAATGTCACGAATGCGAGATATTTGGTGGGAAAACTAGAAAGTGAGCATCATTTACCTTTCAAAAGCAAGTTTATCGAAGTGTGCTCTATCGATTTATCTTAGTGTCATTGAGCGCTTCCACTCGCGTAGAAAACTCCAAGAGGCAAGCCTAACTATTCAAACTCTGTTTTGACTTTCGTACTGGCAGGTTTCTACGACCTTTATAGCGATACAGATGGGGTTCAAAACTAGAACATCTCCATGGCAACCATTCCCATTACAATACGCCTTATTGAGCTTTATTTACTTAAAACCAAGACCTGTTTTAAGACCGCCATGATGTTTTTCTTCTTTTGATTTACAGTAAACTGAAAAAGTACCACGTGTGGTTGGAGGCGGGAGATTGTGTGCGTGCCTTGCCACACGAAGTGGAAGCTGTCCATGAACGTGTAAGTATACTTACTTCTTCTTTTTTATGTAATAAATAGGATTAAATAAGGATTGTTTACTAACACATGATTAGAAACAACAAGGCTTCCAAATAACTCTTTATATGGCGTTAAACATTTCGACATTGAGTGAGGGCCATACGTGATTTCCCATACTTTATAATCAGTACCAAAATATATGTGTTCTCTGGGAATCGAACCCGGAAGTTAAGATTGCGAAACCGATACGAAACCGACTAAGCCATCTCAAAGTTATTAAGAACAGCGAAATTTATGGTGATATAGAACCATGATGTTATGAGGAATTTCGCAGGGGCAAGGATTTAAAAAAAGTTGCTTGTATGCGGACCCCCTAAATTTTCAAAATTGCGTGTAGTAAATTATTTGTTGCTGTTGCGGCAACAGAAATGCGCATTCTGTAAAAAAAAACAGCTCTATCTATTTCGGTTGATCCGATAGAGCCCGGTGACGGACGGACGGACGGACGGACGGATAGACAGACGGACAGCGGAGGCTGAGTAATAAGGTCCCGCTTGGCACACTTTGGGTACGGAACCCTAAAATAGAACTGTCACAAAATCACGAGCGCGAAAAATCTTTTGATTCAGCCGATGGGGAAGATTACGCAAAAAAAATGTTAGAGGGCATTGTATGTTTGTTATATGTCAAACATTGGCATTAGAAAGGTTCTCAGGAACGCGTACAGATATCAAATTGAAATAAATATCGATTACTCAGGTCTTTAATCTGTTGGGTTTGTGAAAAAAAACTTATAGGTCAGCATAATCAAAAGCCGCCGTTTACGTCACAGTATTGCGGAATTTACTTGATACTCGCAAGGGAATTAACACCTATAGGATATTTCCCGTTCACCTAGAAATCATCATGAAATTTGGCAAGAAGTATGATCTTATAGCGTAAGTAAAGGAAAATCTAAAAACCGTAAATTTGTGGTACCCTCACAAAAAAAATGCAATTTGTGCGGAACCTTCGCTGGTGCGACTCCATCTCGCTGTTGGCCGGTTCTTTTATCATTTATTTTTATTTTTTATTTATTCACGTTTCACAGCAATTAAAACACAATATTAATTAATTAGAAAAAGAAAATTTTACGAAGAAACGCCAGTTACGAAACAATACAAAGATAAAATAGAAATATAAGAACCTATCTATAGGAATAATAAACTTAAGTAAAGTAATAATAAGTTAAAACTTAGTTCAAACTGGTCTGACAATATGGCGAACTGCTGATTGAATGGTGTATGAGGTTGTGTGCGTGTGTGTGTGTGCGTGTGTGTGTGTGCGTGTGTGTGTGTGTGTGTGTGTGTGTGTGTGTGTGTGTGTGTGTGTGTGTTTGCATGTATCATCATCATCATCGTCGTCGTTAAATAACTCCTCATTTCAATTGAACCAAATCTCAATCACAAGTTGTACGAAGCCGCCTGCAGAGCGGAGTTGGACCGGCTCCAGCCGGCTGCCAGTCCCGCTGACGAGGAGCTGGCGATGTTCCCTGACGCCGCGCCGCCCCCGGAGCCGCCCAAGACACCCTTCCAGAAGGCTGTGGAGATGCTGAGGGACTACCAGACGAGAGCGCAGAGGTTTGTTCACTCGCTGCTTGATTATAAACAAAAGGGCTTACCAAATTGAGTAAAAAGTTACAAGTTACAAATACATTTTAAACACAAATTAACGAAATGTTTACCAAAAATTTATAGTAAACTATACGGGGTCGCCTCGCTCCGCTCCGCTACGCTTCGGCTCCAGGTTTTATTATAAAGTCGTGGCCTAACACACCTAACTCGAGCATTCCGATAGAAAGTGACCTATACCAACCAATACGGTTCTGTGAAACTACATGGGAGTCGAAATACACGTGAGTTATAACGTTGATGGAAAACATCGTGAGGAAACCTTCATATCCCAACGGCTGTGGCGATGGGGCTGCACCCTGTTACGCAAAATAGGGTATTGAATAATTGGCTCAACGCAACTGCCTCTACCACCCCATTAGGGAAAAATCGCTGTAAAATACAGCACACGTAAGAGTGCGGACAAAAGAGACAGGTTTTATTTGGCACAGTGGAAACATTTTGTCAAGTTGGCGGCGCACATTGAATCTTGCATAAATCGATCATCTTCTTGTAGTGCCTCTCCACTACTGGAGGTTGGCGATAGCTCTCTGTTCTTTGCCAATTGCATGAGCTGTTCCCATACTTCCGCCGATAGCATAAATCGATAGGTAGAGATTTATTGTGCCAACAAATTATATCATGTCGCATATTTCCCAAAGTGTCACGACTGCAAGATATTTGGTGGGGAAGTTATGATGTGATAATAGCTAACTCTGGTATGAAATAGTTAATTTTGTTTTTTTTTCCAGACGTAGCCGTCGTATCACTATGAAGTCGCCGGTTGAAGAAATGGATCTGAAGAACCCGCGCGCTCTGCTCTCGGCCGTCGACAGACACTTGAGGGAAATGGATTCCTTTGCTAAGTAAGCGTGATTTGTAATTTCACTAATGTCATCTAATGTTCTTCTTTCTTTTTAATGGCGGTCTAACAACTAGGTTAACATCGTCAATGTCAAATGTCATTTCTCCTTAAAAAAAAAACTTTCCTTTTTTTAAGGCTTCCATCTTCCATCCAAGTTTCAAAAATGGCACGCATTTACTGCAGTTGATCGGTTAGGGAAAGATTAACTTAGAACAAGATAATAAGTTTGACGTATTCTCAAAGTAAATGCTCGGGAAATGAGCGGCAGTCTGTATATCGGAATTTTCTCTCTCTTCAAGGATACCCTGACACGCAAGATTGGTCAGTGATTTGTTGGGTCTGATGGACTAATTCATGTCTACAGACGGCGATGCTTGCCAATGTCACGCAAAAGTTTCGAGTACCTACTGGAAGGAAAACGCATAACAATTCCAAATCCTAACAAATTTCCCCGGATATTGTGTATGTTTCCCATGCACAGGGTATCCTAGTGTGGGATTAGATGCTATGTATGTGCCTATATATTCCTAGAGCTTCGAGCTCCGTGGTTTAATGGGCTTTGCGCTTACTTCTCACACAGGAGATGCAGTTGCGAAACCTGACCATGTACCAATGAGATAATTAATTTATGTTAAGCACTCGTACAGTATCGGACGTTCAGAGTTTCGGATGAGACGTTAAGCTGTAGGTCCCGGCTACTATCGCTACGTGCCAGCGTGGTGGAGTATGGCTTAACCTTACTCGTATCCGGGTATGTGGGGACATTAATTACTACATTTATTATATGTATTTCCACCAGAGAATGGCACACCGCGGTATCACGTCTGGTCGCTCTGGACGCGGGCCTTTGGCAGTTGGTCGCGGGATTAAGAGTGGCATCTGCTATACCGCCGGTCAAGAAGAAATGCGCCAACAAGTGCAAACCAGTGACGCTCATCGTACCGGTATGTGCTTGAGGATCTACCTTCAGTTAGTTTGTTTGATAGTTTACATTACATCCATACTATTGTAAAGTGAATCTTAGGGTCAAAACACACCATTGCCGAATACGCGACCGAAGTTCGGTGTGATTACGCCTGCAATGCTATGTCAACACGTAAGGTTCAATTCAGGAACAAAAAATTCAGCCGCGGAACTTCTGCGCGGTTTCGGCCGTGGTGTGTCGGCGCACTTATTGTTGTGTTTCCACGCCTAAACCGCTGAACCAATTTAGATGAGTTTTGGTGTAGAGTCGGATGCGAGTTTGCAGAAGAAAATGAATTGAAATGATGTGAGCAACAGGTAGTAACAAAAACCCATCGAAAAGATGGTGACGGAAAAAATAAATGGGCAGAGTTCCTCGCATCTTCGGATTGACCTAGAAGTTTTATTATGTCGCAGCTCCACAGAGCCGGGGACCACAGACCTGAGTAATTAATATTAATTTCAACTTAGTACTTGCACGCGCTCCTGACAAAAAGGCAGAGGGACAATGGAGTGATGCTAATTTATTTTTTCTCTTTAAGGTACGGAACCCTTACATACAGAAACCTTCATGTGACGTATCAGGTAATATGTATTTTTGTTTTCTCAGGCCGATGAGTGGTGTGTATCTACCGGCGCAGAAAGGGGGATAAAAGAGAACAGGTGTGTTCTATCTTACCATAATTAATCAGGCATCATCGAATACTATACCACACGACCAGTCGTCCATATTCCCGCCCTTTTACAAAATTCACGAAATCAACTTATTTGCTAAACTAAACAGCATAGTTTCATTAAATCAGAATAGATTTTTAGAATTTAAAATCGTTCGAAAGTTATAGAATTTAGGCTAGGTTCACATGACAAGCGCTCAACGCGCGTTGAACGCGCGCTTAATTTTTGAATAGTGTTCATATGACACGCGCTTGTCAGGCGTTGAACGCGCGTTGCCGGCAGTTGCCGCGACCGCCATTGGCTCAGTAGAGTTCTTACATTTGTTGAAGATGGACGTAGAAACAGTTTTAACAGTGATTTTATACCGACGGCAGAACCGACGCGACAGAAGACGGAGATATTGGGTCCACCCAATTTTGTCACACAGGCTGACTGAAAGCCCGTACATTATTTTGTATCCTCAGTTAAGGCAATTTGGGCCCAAATTCTTTAACTACTTCAGAATGTCCATCATGTCTTTTGATTACTTATATCTCATAAACGATGAACTCGTAGCAGATAAAAACGCTGTGCGATATTGCATTTCACCAGAAGAAAAACTCATAATTACATTGAGGTAAGTTTTTTAATAATCATCAAATCAACTTGTTTAGGAACATATTTTTTATTAAAGAAAAAAGAACAATTGAACTCGCAGAATAAGTCTAACTCCGATTCACTATTGCTGACATTACTTGGTGATGGCGATGGAGTGTGTGTTACTGGCGATACTGCTGTAGTATTATAACCATAGTGTGCAAAATTATTTGGCACACTAGATTGCTGTGATCTATAATCATGATATTGAAAGCCTTCAACAGAAGCTTGATTACGCTGCTCTTGTGACAAATAATTTCTTCGTTGTGGTACCGGGTAACGATAATTTTGATTTTCAAATGTCTGATGTTGTGATCCTTGAAAATCATTTTGGTTTTGCAAGATTACATTATAAATGGCAATTTTAGTATGAAGTCGTTTAGATTCCGGGATTTTTTTTAATCTCTTTAACGAGTGACAAACAAAACAGCTTGTCTTCATCGTCATCATCTTCTTTTGGGTGCGAAACATTTTTCTGTGCTAAACTCTGCTCTAATATGTTTGCAAATCTTTCGTCAGCACAACTTAATTTTTGTTTGTTTCTTGGAGTAGATTTAGGACTCTTAAAGGCAGAACTTGTTTCTACTTCAGCAACTTGTAACGAAGCTGATGCATTATCTGCATCGAAACTACTTTCTGTATCTGCATCGAAACTACTTTCTGTATCTTTGTTGGCTATTGATGCCTGTAGAAATCGTAGTCTGTTATAATGAATATATGACGAAGTTTTGGAAGCTCCTGATCCAGATTTGACAGTCTTCATTTTCTTCACCTCTCTCATATAATTATCACGTAAACTCTTCCATTTCTTTTGCAGGGATGACGCTGAAATAAAAAACAGTATTTAGTAATAGTTTACGTTTTTTTTTTCTTTCAGATATTTGGCCGTAGGATGTTCACTTGGGACATTAAGCTACGATTATAGAATTGGCAAATCTACTGTGGCTACTATAATACCACATGTATGTGAAACTATTTGGAAAAAATTGAGGCCCATTGTTATGAGTGTACCAACGAAAGAAAAGTGGTATGAAATATCTACGATATTTGAAAAGAACTCAAAGTTTCCCAATTGTTTGGGAGCCTTGGACGGGAAACATATACGGTTGATCCAGCCTGAACACACGGGTTCTATGTGTTATAACTACAAAAATTATTTTTCGCTAGTTTTATTGGCGCTAGCGGATGCAAACTATTGTTTTGTGTGGGTTGACATAGGTGCCTACGGTAAAAACAGTGACTCAGGTATGTTCAAGAATTCTTCATTGTACAAAAAGCTGACAGAAAGGTCATTAGACCTACCTGAGCCAAAAGCATTGTTAATACAAAATGGACAGACAGTGTTGCCATATGTGATAGTGGCTGATGAAGCTTTTGGCATGATGGAGAATTTAATGCGGCCATATGGAGGAAGGTCACTAACTTATGCTAAAAAAATATTTAACTACCGTTTGACATTAGCACGCCGGTATGTTGAGTGTACTTTTGGCATAATGTGCAATAAATGGCGCATTTTACATAGGTTTTGCAGAAAAGATCGTAAAAGCGATATGTACTGTTCGATTCCAAATCGATATTCGATCGATGGTTTCGGAACGGCCATTTTGAATTTGTCGTTGCTGCCAACCTTGCAGTTTTTTGACAACTGACAGACGAAAGCCCTCGCAATGTAAACGCGTTTTGGATAGGGTATTGAAATTAAATCGCAAGCCATCTGGAATGTATTCGGGTTTCCCTCAGGATTGTCTATATAGCTGAGTGTGTTGTGGTTCCCCGAACCAGATAAAGTTCGCATTTACGTGGCCGATTGGTTTTTCCCACGTAACATAACCTGTGTTGGAACACTGTGCTCATCGAAGCTGGCCTGCCAGTCATACCTGGTTGGCTGAAGAACCTGTCTACCAAGAAGAGCCTAGGGTGCACCCGGGCCTTGCAGAGAGACAGGAGGTTGACGGGACCGAAGCACAGACCAGGTTAGATCGACTCCATTTACCTTAGCTCGGTGAATCGCCGACGTTCACACTTCTTGGCAACTGATCGCTACGCTACCTCGTAGCTGATGGGCCCCTACGAGGTCATTAGGTGCCGAGAAGCCTGAACATGTACCCTACAAAATTATGTCAGAATGAGGGATGGCTACTACAACTATGAAGATACACTTTATACTCCACCACTGGAAAATCTAGCCACACATTATACCGGGCGTGCTGTGCGACAGGCGGATAATGTTCGAGTACATTTAACAAATTATTTCATCAATGAAGGAAAAGTTGATTGGCAGGATCGCAATATTTAACTTGTAACACAAACTGATTGTAAATGTAAAAATATATATGTACTCACATAACAATTTCTTCTTTTCTTCATTGTCATGTCCTTCACAGAATATGAGGACGATTTCTTCCCAAGCCCGTCTTCTTAAGTTCTTCAATGAATAATCGCTACTACTCATGTCCCATATCGCAGGACGTTTCTCTACTTCATCTATAAACAATTCCGTATTAAAAGCTTCGGTTTCCATTTCGGACGATTTCCGGACGTACTGATGAACCCTAAAGTACGTCAATCAGCGTCGAAAGCGCGCGCTCAACTGAACGGAAACATAGAAAACCAATGATCTCAAAGCGCGCGTTGACGCGCGCTGACAACAGTCGGCGCCAGCGCAACGTTCAACGCGCGCTTTCGTAAAACGCGCGTTAGCATGTATACGGCCTGAATAATAATGTATGTAGTTGTAAACGCGCGTTATCAAAACGCGCGTTGAGCGCTTGTCATGTGAACCTAACCTTAGGCTTAACCGGGACCACGTACTGCCGCTGCGCTTCCGCAAGATTACATGCCAACCAAATTGTAAATTCTGAAACGTTTGCAGAAATCTTAATTAATTAGTACAAGATTTGTAAAACCTACAGTTCAATTTTACAAGCTAAAATCAAATTATTCTAGAATCGTACGTAACCCAAAACTATTACACCAAAAATATGGGCAAGCTCAAATCGATGACAATCACAGTTTTTGCTTTCAAAATTACAAGCAATCCGCCTGACATAGTTAGATACTCAACAAACTATAACTAATTATCATTTAATTCATTTCAACTAGGTAATTAAAGTATAACTCATCGGCGTTGCGCCGATATATACATAGTCAGGCCATAAGTTCTGTCACACAATAAAAACTTTTGAATTTAGAACGCTGGCCACAAAAAAGTTTATTGAATTCGAATTTCGAATTTTTCATGAAAATAAAAATGTGTACTTTTTAGAATTTTCCTTATTTTTAAATATGGAGTGGACACTTAAAGAAGACCGTGTCGCAGTTATTGCGTTGCATCGTTGCGGTTACGCGCCAATTCAGATTTTCGACTTACTGAAAAATTTGAATATAACCAAAAGATTCGTTTATCGTACCATAAAACGATACAATGAAGACTCTAGTGTAGATGACAGGTCAAAAAGTGGTCGCCCTCGCTCTGTTAGGACTCCAGCAGTGATAAAAGCTGTAAAGGCGCGAATTCAAAGAAATCCCATACGTAAGCAGAAACTGTTGGCCCTTCAGATGGGGTTAAGCAGGACCACGGTGAAAAGGGTGTTAAATGAAGACTTAGGGCTTAGGGCATATCGAAGAAAAACAGGACATCGTTTGGACGCTCGTTTAATGGACCTGAGACTGAAGAGATGCCGCGCTTTGTTGAGGCGGTACGCGGGAAAAAAGCATCGGGAAATTCTTTTTTCGGATGAAAAAATTTTCACCGTGGAAGAGAGCTACAACAAACAAAATGATAAGGTGTACGCACACAGCAGTGAAGAAGCGAGCAACCGTATTCCGCGTGTCCAACGAGGTCATTTTCCATCCTCGCTCATGGTTTGGTTGGGAGTCTCTTATTGGGGTTTAACTGAGGTACATTTTTGTGAGAAAGGCGTAAAAACGAATGCAGTTGTGTACCAAAATACAGTCCTCAAGAACCTTGTGGAACCTGTTTCTCATACCATGTTTAATAACAGGCACTGGGTATTCCAACAAGATTCTGCGCCAGCTCATAGAGCGAAAAGCACACAAGACTGGCTGGCGGCGCGTGAAATCGACTTCATCCGGCACGAAGACTGGCCCTCCTCCAGTCCAAATTTGAGTCCGTTAGATTACAAGATATGGCAACACTTGGAGGAAAAGGCCTGCTCAAAGCCTCATCCTGATTTGGAGTCACTCAAGGCATCCTTGATTAAGGCAGCCGCCGATATTGACATGGACCTCGTTCGTGCTGCGATAGACGACTGGCCGCGCAGAATAAAGGCCTGTATTCAAAATCGCGGGGGTCATTTTGAATAAACTTTATTACCATAAGAATCTATGTTTTATTAAGTTCATTTTGCTATATAAATGTTTACATAAATAATAAACATGTCTAAATTATTTCATATTGCACATGTGACAGAACTTATGACCTGACTATGTATGTATAAAGTAGTTTTTTTTTGTTGTGTATGCAATTTGTTTATATTTTCTGGGCTACCTATTGTTTATGAATTGTGCATTTGAGCCTTTTAATTAATAAATGATCTATCTATCGGATAGATAGATAGATCATTTATTAATTAAAAGTGGCAGAGGATTCTGCCACTTCGTTTGGGAAAGGCGTATATTTAATGGACCCATACAATTCCAGGTCAAGCGCGCGCGCAGCTCTGCGTCGCCTCGCGCGGCCGATGCCGAATGCGGCGAAAACTGCCGCCGCTTTACAGACCATCGCCAGGTAAGCCAATAGAACATTCGCTTTATTGAAGAAGACTCAAAGTCCCCAGAATAACATTTATTGTTAATAAAACGTTAGAAGTGATACGACAAATAACCTAAAACTTAATAAAATCCACTTTTTAAACTCTAGGTAAGGGTGTTGCCAAAACAATCGGAAAGAATCGAAATTGTTCATTTAGTCAAACTAATAGAAGAGTTGTCATCGTGTCGTCAATGCATTCAATTCACAAATATAGGGTCTATCGATTCTTTCAGACGACCCGAATGGCCGAGTCGGCAGTGACCCTGCCTACGAAGCCAAGGATCCCGGGTTCGAGTCCCGGTGGGGGCAAATATTTGTTTGATGAGAACGGATGTTTGTACCCTAGTCATGGTTGTTTATCTATCTAAGTATAGTATTTATCTATATAAGTATATGTATCGTTGTCTAGTACCCAAGATACAGGGAATCCTAGTTTGGGGCTAGATCAATGTGTGTAAATAGTGTCCAAGATATTATTATTATATTATTTGATTAATCGATGTTTATAAACCATATGCCCTCCTGACAGGCTAGGACTGACACCCGACAAGCAATATGCTATCTTTTTCATACTGTAGTGTGCTTTCACATCACGGCGGCTGTCGCGCGGGTTTGGCCATCCGCTACACGGGTTGGTACGCTTCATTCGAAAATTGACAACAACGGGGAAACATTATTGTTGGTTGATGCTAGTCTGTGATTGGTTAAGTAAGCAATAGGTGATTAGGTGCGCATGCAACACTTTAGTCAGTCGCGCGGCTGTCATTATTATGAAAATCACCCGCATCTTAACCGCGCGGGAATCGCGTGATTATCGCGCGGCAAAGTGGTGAAAGAGTACGCGGCACTTTATGTTAGCAGTCGTATGCGCATTCAGCCATAATGCTATTATTCCTCAGACACGTCCGCTCCGTGGAGACAGCGACTGCCATACTGGACCGCGTGTGGCAGTTCAGTAGTGATGCGAGAATCGACTCCTGCGCATGCACCAAACTAGCACTCACCAGTCTTGCTAGCGAACTAGCGGAGGTAACAATATTTTCTCAAACATGCGCGGAAAGTTTCATATTACATACGAAATACAATACGAAAATTATCTGACGCCTAGACGAATCAAGCGAATCGCAAGGCACTACTATCTGTTCTCGAAGCGCTTCGTCGCTTTTTGTACTTCAGAACTTTGATTTGGATTATATCAGATAAACAAAATTATCGGGATATGATGTCGGCAGTGGACTCATTAAACATATAAAGTTTCAATTACATCTTACACTTTAAATTTTAATAATATAAAAAAAAAACCCATTTCGTCACAGACTCACCGATGATCATCAAAATTCATAGGGTAGTTTCTTGAAGTCCAAGAAAGATGAAATTTGGTATGTAAGTTGGCATTACTACACATAAATAAAAAAAATCTAAAACTTGGAACCGCGAATTTAGCCCAGTCGACTTCGTGAATGGGGAAGCAAACTTTCAAGTTAGTTCCACGTAGAGGGCGCTAAAAGTTTTAAGATTGGAACACAAATTAAGTAAGCAAAGCAAAGTTCATCTTGAGGTTATTGATAAATTAATCACAGAGTAAAAGTGAGTAATGCTTTATGAAAAGAGTTTCGTTATTCAGATATGGATATCTGGAACCTCAGATGAATGAAACTCTTTGTGTTACAAACATACAATGCACCCATGACAAGAACTATAATTTCAACTTACGTACAACTTTAATGGACTCGTACGCGAACAGAAATGGGTGTCCCACGATGCGACTCTATGCGCCGGCTTCCTCAAACGTTGGCTGAGCCGCTCCGCGCCAGACCGGTCGACACTGCGGCAGGCGCTGGTGGCGGCCCTCATAGCGCCGAGGAGGCTCCGGCGCGAGGACTGGACCACGGTCTATGTGGAGCTACTGAGGCATACACAGTCGGGGCAGTTCACGTTTAGTTTACTTTCGAAGGTGAGTCCGCGTTTCGTTGTTTGAAACCGATTTGATTGTACCCGATCACGAGTAATTACGGATTGAATAAGTCATCATCATCATGCTCAGCCCACATCAACCTCTTCTCTATAGCACCTACCCATACGGTCCTGTACCAACCGCATCCATTGAGACCCTGTCGACTTTAGTATACCGTCGGACCACCGGGCAGGTGGTCTACCCAATGGCCTTGTCGCCTCCCTTGGCCACCACTCTGTGACTGCTTTGGTCCACCGTCCGTCATCCCGTCTAGCCAAGTGTCCCGCCCATCTCCACCTCAGTCCCGTTATCCGCTTACCTACATCTTCCACCTTCGCCTTCCGTTGAATTTCGACGCTTGGCCCGCAGAGAGATACCTAACATGCAACGCTCCATTGCTCGTTGGGCCACCTTGATTGAATAAGTAAGCGAGTTGAACTGTCAATGACGACTTCTGAGGTGTTGCGGTCGAGGCTGTGGTTCACCCAACGAGAGGCCCCGGGTTCGAATTCCAGCTGGGCAGGTAAAAAATATCCCCAGATCTTGGATGTTTACATGTTTGTGTCGTCGCTATTTCTGGTTCCCACGATACGGGTATCCTTATGTTATTTTAGGAACACGATGATCGTTTCATCTGGACTCGCTTACTTTTGAAATGTCAAATATTCGTGACGCAGCTCTGAGCGACTTTATTTTTTACGTCTCCATACGATCCGGGTTACGAATGGATCTACCTTTCTCATCCTGACTCGTTTTGCTGGAAGTGATTTCTTTGATTTGAATTATTTGTGTGCAATAAAGAAATTATGCAAATGATGAATTATGAATGGCTAACCGAACAAACCTGTTCAATACTGAAAATTGTTCAGAATTCAACCGATGACCTCTGTGGCGCAGTGGTTGTGGCTCTGCCTACCATGAGAGAGGTCCCGGGGTCGATGCCCAGCTGGGGGCAAAGAAAAAAAAAACTCCAGGTCTTGGATATTTATATGTGTGTGACATCGCTGTTTCTGGTTCCCACGACAATGGGTATCCTAGTGTGGGGCCAGAAGCAATGTATGTGCATGTATTCAAATGTTTATGTATTATGCCTCTTTATAAGGCTGAGCATTCGACAGTGAAACTTAGAATTTGACCTTCAGCATTGACTCAGAAATCGCCGACGATAGATATAACGTATTTAGACTTGATCGCGATTATATTAGAACAGGACAACGTTATGACGGAGGAGTACTTATTTTAGTTAAACGTACATTGAATGCTGTGCTGAACAGCCGTTTTCGGTGTTGTTTAGAAGACGTAAGGATGTCAATTTTAATAAAGAATTCTCAACTCTCGTGCGGCACAAACAGGTTAAATTTA
Source organism: Argyresthia goedartella (assembly GCA_949825045.1). Lineage (NCBI taxonomy): Eukaryota > Metazoa > Arthropoda > Insecta > Lepidoptera > Argyresthiidae > Argyresthia > Argyresthia goedartella. The sequence goes on from OX463817.1 coordinate 5,268,900, forward strand.
TGTTGTTTCTATATCCCGGACGGTGAATATTACAAAGTTAACCCCTTAATGCATTAAGCATGCATGGCCTGACCCGAAATGGATCGCGATTTTCAACCTCATTGCTGGGTAATAGAGTTCAAAACCTATGAAACCATATATGCAGCAAAGGCTTTATTTAGAAACGTGTTTAGATAAACTCTCTGCTAATATACCGAGTCATCCGGATGACCAGTTTATAGTGGCGGGAGACTTCAATAAACGACGTTCAACGTCAGTAAACATTTATAGAAACCCTCAATGTTTGTGGTCTGAATCAATATTGCTCCGCCCCAAACCATTTCAACAATGAACTGGGTTTGGTGCTATCTTCTTACGATGTCACTGTAGGAGTATCTTTCATCAGGCCCTGAATATAGATTTTAATACCTCGCCTTGAAATACACTTTTACCTGTGGCCAGGGGGATCTTAGCTTTCCACAAGGCCAACTTTGATGATATTAATCAAAATCTATTGGAAGGCGAAGCTCAAAGATACTCCAATTGATACCGCGGTGGATAGTTTCTATGACACTATAAATAATATAATTTCTAATCGTGTCCCCATGTCAAACCAGCTTCAGGTAAAGGTTATCCTAATTTGGCTCTGGCAGAATACCAACGTCACAGATTCGTCTGTGACATTGCTGAGTCAGGGCTATTTCATTGTCGCGGTACAGTCACAATGCCACATAGTGATCCTTGCCCTAATTTTCTTTTTTAATTGTAATTATGTCCATTGTTTTATTTAATTTTTTTGTTTTTTTTTATATACTGATGTTTGATTTATTTTGTAATATTTTTTATGGGTTTTTGTTTGTACCGTGTATGATGAATAAATGATCAATAAATCTAATCTAATTGGTTCACTGCACGACTAAAAGAAAAAGAAAACATACTTAAAAAAGTTTGAAAAGTATGGTAATCCACTTTCTCGTTGCTCCGCTAAAGAACAAAGAAGATGCAAGCGTTTGCTTACAATCAATTTATCAGGAACACCGAAGACAATATTATAAGTAATCCGAATGCTATCTGGGGATACTAAAGAGCAAGCTAGGTGGCAAGTCAGCGATACCCAAGACCATGTTTTTCGCAGATAGGAAGGGTGATGACAACCAATCTGTAATTAATTTTGCGAGTCTGTTTACGACTCAAATACTACCTCAGACTACCTCTTGGTAATTACAATTCTCAACCTAATATTAATGAAAGTATCCACCACATTTCTCTATCGGTCAACTTGGTTGCGGATTATCGTAGGAAAGCAGATGGAACGAAGGGTGCTGGAAGTGATAAATTGCCTCCTCTACTCATAAGAAATTGTGCTTTATCACTAGCTACCCCAATTTATTTTATTCAAACAGTCCTTAAAAGAGGGATTATTCCCCGATGCCTGGAAGACAGCATTTATAAAACCAGTATTTAAATGTGGTGATAAAAATTAAGTATTTTTTTTGAGAAAATCATCTTCGATCAATTAATCTCCTTATTAAAGCATTCCATAACCGAAAAACAACATGGTTTCCAAAGGTCATTCAGTGATATCAAATCTAGTCGCATATACAAGTCATATTTTAGAATGTCTGGGAGAAGGAAGCCAGATGGACGTTATATATACAGATTACTCGAAGGCCTTTGATAGAGTGGATCACACTCTTCTAGAGACTAAACTCTGGAACATTGGAGTAGTGGGTAATCTTCATAGATGAATCAGCTCATATCTAAAAAACCGAAATCATATAATGGTGATTAATGGCTGTGAATCTGAGGTTATATTAGTGCCATCTGGGGTTCCGCTGGTTTCCTATCTTGCTCCCTTGTTTTTCATTTTGTTTAAGACTGATATCGGAAAATCTTTAAATTTATGACATGAAAATCTTTAAATTTATCACTTGTACTAATGACGTCCTACTCATGCAGCATGACTTGAATAGACTTGCCCAATTCTGCGTGGAAAATAAGCTATCTTTAAACGCCAGCAAATGCCAGCATATTACCTTCACTAGAAAGAAGTATGGGTTGGTTTCTGACTACAAAATACGCCGTAATCCAATACAAAAGTAAAATTGATCAAGGATTTAGGTGTATTGTTGGATCCCTAGCTATCACTGGTCATTTTGATCACATAATACATTAATCTTACCTAGGTTTTGTGTTAACAATGTCCAGGGAGTTTAAGAACAACTCAACTATCAAAATGCTCTTTTATGCCTACGTTCGCAGCAACCTTGAATTTTGTTCCATGATGTGGAATCATTTATACCTTGTCCATTCGCATAGGATAGAAAGCATCCAGAACAAGTTCTTATGGCACTTAAATTTTTGTAATCGTGTGACTGACTCCGATATCAAGGAAACCGCTAATCTGCACAAAATAATGTCCCTTGAGAACAGACGTACATAATTGACTGTCCTGAGTTGCTACGACGTGTAAAGTTTAGAGTTCCAAGACCATTAACCAGAATAAAACTCCGTTTCCAAATCCCGATGAATAGAATAATGAAAACTTCTAATAAGCTTTTTAACGATGTTGACATTTTCAATTTATCCCTAAAGGCGTTTAGAAATCTTATAACCAAGACACTTAATTGCCCATATTTATAATTAAATTCATTTACAACCTAATATCACAAATTTCAACCTATAACACAATTCTATCTATAAATACAATCATGAATTAATTAAGTAATTAATTTGCATATTAGGCTAAGCTCAATTGTTATCTACCATATTTTAATATAAACCTATAATTGGAACTTATTTATTGAATGTTATGAATTAATTTTGGTATATGTAAAATTCTGTTTGTTTGCTATCAAAATAAAAATTAAATTAAATAAAGAAACAACTGCTTTAATGCTCCTATTTCAAGATTAACAAAAGGCTGATTGGCCTTTTGCGTCGCCATCCATTGAGTTTTGACTTAGTTTTAATTTGAATAACCCATTGATTGTTTTTAGTTCGAGATGCGCCGCTGGTCGGATGTGGCGGCCCCGGAACAACGCATGGAGGTGTTGGAAGCGCTCGTGAGTGCCATGCAGCGGCCGGCGGGCGAGACCGATGCCAGCCACCATATGCTGCTGGAGGTCAGTGTCTACCGCTAAAAATAATAATTTAAAGTAATTAAAAATTTCAAACTCCCCCGACTACAGCTACAACGGCTAAAATTTGGTTAACTTGCTTCCTATTTATGCTGCTAACTTTTGAGCCGCTATACCGATTTTAATTAAATATATCTAAGAACCATCGCAGTGAGTTCTACTGCCAAATACAAAAAACTTCATTAAAATCCGTGTACCTGTTTGACCTGATTAAGCTAATAACTTTCAAACTACTGAATCGATTTAATAAATCATATCTAAGAACCATCGCAGGAAAGTCTTCTACCCATTACATTACAATCCGTACACCGTTTCATCGTTGGGGTGCCACAGACAGACATACTGATACACCGACACACACGCTTTTGTTGCAATTGATAAACGATCGCGTCGTTCCAGACTAGGAAACGGTGTTACAGAACTATAAATAAAAAAATGAAAACACCCCCGACATAAACGATACCTTAGTAAAATACAAACAGACGATTCAACTTAACATCCCTCTTTTTCGTCGGGGTTTAAAAACGACGCGTCTTTCGAGTGCCTACCTAATGATCAATATTCAATGATCTATCTGTATTCGCAGCTGCTAGGCGTGCACATGGCGGCGCTGCTGGACGCGCGCACACTGCCCCGCGTGGCGCTGCTGCTGGCAGTGGCGAGTGCGCACGGCTCGCTGCGGCCGGCGCTGTGGGCGCACCTGCTGCACGCGGCGGAGGCGCTGGCGGCCGGCGTGGCTTTCGATGAGGTGCTTACAGTAGAGAAGCTTCATTGAAGACATTCGGATACCGAAAACCCTTTGCTGCCGCTGTCTTTAGAGTCGGCGACTCGCGTCTAATTATTATTTGGTGCATTTTACGGAACCGCGCGTACCGGGTGTATTCATAACGTTCTCATACATTTTAACACAAACATTTCGTGAAATACTACATTGAAAGATCGCCGCGAACTTATCATGAGAGATTTCCTGGAATTTTTGGAGGGAAAATTCACTGCTATGGAAAAAGTCGTCGGAAGGGAGAGACCAATCAACGTAGAGCATCTAACAACCATCATTATCAACCAATCAAGGCCCAAAATCATCAAGTAACAATCGAACAAAATCTTTTTTATAACAAAGAGCGACCGCCAGTAGCAAAATCAACATTCAACGTGCAACAACGATCATGGCCTGTTTAATTGCAGATATTTCCTTGAATTACAAAACGATCAAAACTAAAGAAAATACATACAGAATACAACAATTCACGAACAACTACTCGCACGCGTCGAAACGACGTGATTTGAACATTACAACTGAAGTTCTGTTATCAGCCGCGTTGATAAAAGTTAAGGTGAGCCTTGGTCAACAAGCGCTCTCTGGACTCAGGACATGGTAAGTACCATCGCACTTATCATGTCCTGAAAGTGCTTGGTGCCCAAGGCTGACAAATTTCCTTCATAACAGAGTAAGGTAAAATATTGTTTAATTGCAAGAATATAGGTTTACATCAGTTCTTACAGATAAAATGTCACATATAGTTTCGCTATATTCTGCCATGTAGACATACAATTTTGATATCACATAGTTAATTAAATAAATTAGCAAAATTGACTTATTATGAACAATTATTATTTTAGTACAGTATAGTTATATAAGAAATGAATTATTATAGTTCTAAAGAATACATTGAGACTAAACTAGGGTTGTCCAAAAAGACCGTCTTAGCCAATTTTAGAAAGGAGATGTGTACTTTTTCCAAGAGAGTTGGTACTTTATTCGAAATAGTCATGAACCAAGTTAAAACCGTATTTATATGAAAGAATATAATTTAAAGGTTCTAAATACATATCGTGATCATTTTTTAAAACCGCCGTTTTTTTGTTACTGTGATTTTAAAATAATTATTATTTTAAATAAAACAGCCACCCAGAACAATAATTTATTATGGCAACACTGTTCTGTCACGTCATTGTCAAGAACCCCCTGTTCCGAGTCACGCCACAATCATCTACGAAGCCGTTCCGATTTAGCTTTGGCGATACAAAACGATGGCATCGTAGACGCTGTAATCGATTATTGTGTGACTCGGAACATGGGGAAAGTGTCAAAAATGACAATTGAATGAATTACAGTTTTTTTTTTTGCTGCAAAGTTAAGCAAAGGATGCAGGTTATAAATCCTACCCATACAAATCATTTTTTCAAAATTAATAAAGAATGGCGGTTTTAATAAAATAAATAATTTCGTAGGCTTTATTTATACTCGTTTCCCTACCAGAAAAACCGCATATGATTATGGTTCAAAAATCAGTACCGAAAAAATACATCTCCTTTGGAGAAAAATTTTCAAAGGCAAAATAAATAAGCGGCGGATTATAAAACATTTATGGAAGAGTGCGGAGCCATAAGTCTTATCAAACCGACGAAAAGTAACGAGGCAACTATTACTACATGCCGCACCACGGGGTCGAGCGAATCGACTCGCTGACAACACAATATAGAGTTGTATTCAACGCTTCAAACAAAACAGGGTGTAGACTTTATGAACGTATGTATACAGGACCGTTTTGTCGGACAACAATGTCGCGGATAAGTATCTTGTACTGACAACGGCCTTTAACTCTCGTAACTGACGCGCCCACGCTGCTTGAAGCGCGCACGCTGTGAGAAGCGCTCACGCTGTGAGACGCGCGCACGCTGTGAGAAGCGCGCACGCTGTGAGACGCACGCACGCTGCTAGAAGCGCGCACGCTGTGAGACGCGCGTCAACTTAAGTTAAAATCAACTGAGGACCACTGGGGACTATCAGTTAAGGTTATTAAATCCATTATAACAAGTATAGCTCCATTGTTGGCACACATCTTTAATGTTTGCATCAAAAATGGAATGTTCCCAGATCTCATGAAATTAGCTAAGGTTATACCATTATTTAAAACAGGAGAAAAATGTGATCCTAATAACTATAGGCCAGTTGCGATATTACCAGTGTTAAGTAAACTCTTTGAAAAGATTATGCTGAAGCAAATGCTTTATCACTTTAGTTCTAATGGGTTTTTCCACGCGAAACAGTTTGGGTTTACGAAAGGTAGATCAACTATTGACGCAGGCATAGCTCTTATATCCCATATTTATGATTCTTGGGAAAATTCAGAGGATGCTCTTGGAGTATTCTGTGATCTTTCTAAAGCCTTTGATTGCGTTAATCATGAGACCTTGCTCAATAAACTTAAACATTATGGAATAAGAGATAAGTCAAATGAATTAATTCATTCTTATTTGTCGAACAGAACCCAAAAAATCAATGTTAATGGTATTGCTTCAAACGGATGTGAAATGGAAATGGGTGTCCCTCAAGGATCAGTATTAGGACCATTTTTATTTCTTATTTATATTAATGACTTGCCATACCTTATGGAAAAATCTGCCGATATTGTATTGTTCGCTGATGATACTTCTATAATATTTAATATACAGAGACAATCTACATCTCTTGACAAGGCGAACTCTGCTCTATCGGTGCTACTAGATTGGTTTAATAAAAATAATTTAAATCTTAACACTAAGAAAACTAATTGTATAAAATTTGTTCTACCAAATGTAAGGCAAGTAGAAGCACCATTAAACCTGAGCAGGAAGACACTGGGCTTTGTCGAGAAGGCAGTGTTTCTTGGCTTAACACTGGATAGTAAACTGCAATGGGGTCCACATATTGAAACACTGGGCTCTAAATTAAGTTCTGCGGCTTTTGCTGTTAAAAGAATCCGGCAACTAGCTGATGAAAAAACAGCAAAGCTTGTATATTATGCCTATTTTCACAGTGTAATGTCATATGGAGTACTCCTTTGGGGCGGCGCTGCCAATGTTGAACGTATTTTTATCTTACAGAAACGTGCCATTAGGGCCATTTATAACTTGAAGGCTAGATCATCGTTGAGAGATAAATTTAAGGATATTAATATTTTGACTCTTCCCTCTCAATATGTTTATGAAAATATTATGTATGTCCGCAAAAATATCAGTAGCTTTAATAGAAAATGTGATCTTCACTCAGTTAATACTAGAAACAAATTAAAATTATCTTATACTCATTTTCGTTTAAGCAAAGTTTCCTCTAGCTTCAAGGGGCTTTCTGTTAGGTGTTACAATAAGTTGCCCTCCAATGTTATTAATTTATCAGAAAAACAATTCAAGAAAACTGTTAAGAATGTATTAATTAAAAAGGCATACTATAAAGTTGAGGATTATTTAAATGATAAACTGGTCTGGCAGTAAATTAGCTCCATTTGACAGCTTCTTTTCATGTAAATTGACCAAACAATTATTGTTTAGACATAAGTACTTGAATTTTGAAAAGAGTATGCAATGTGTTTCTTGTGCATTCCTCACATTGAGGACAACATTTCGAATGCACCTAGGCAGGTAACTATTTTTAATTTTAATGACTATTTTTAAGAGGTTTTATATTAGATTATCTATGTAAAATCCAATGAAAATAAACTATTTAAAACTGAAAAACTGAACTGAAACGCTCACATTGCTGGAAACGCGCACGCTGTGAGACGCGCTCACGCTGCTAGAAGCGCGCACGCTGTGAGACGCGCGCACATTGCTGGAAACGCGCACGCTGTGAGACGCGCGCACGTTGCTGGAAGCGCGCACGCTGTGAGACCGCGCACGCTGTGAGACAGCGCACGCTGTGAGAAGAGCGCACGCTGTGAGACGCGCGCACGCTGTGAGACGCCCGCACGCTGCTGGAAGCGCGCACGCTGTGAGAAGCGCGCACATTGCTGAAAACGCGCACGCTGTGAGACGTGCGCACGTTGCTGGAAGCGCGCACGCTGTGAGACCACGCACGCTGTGAGAAGCGCGTACGCTGTGAGACGCGCGCACGCTGTGAGACGCGCGCACGCTGCTGGAAGTGCGCACGCTGTGAGACGCGCGCACGCTGCTGGAAGTGCGCACGCTTTGTGACGCGCGCACGCTGTGAGAAGCGCGCGCGCTGCTAGAAGCGCGCACGCTGTGAGAAGCGCGCACACTGTGAGACGCGCGCACACTGCTAGAAGCGCGCACGCTGTTAGAAGCGCGCACGCTGCTAGAAGCGCGCACGCTGCTAGAAGCGCGAACGCTGTGAGACGCGCGCACGCTGTGAGAAGCGCGCACGCTATGAGACGCGCGCACGCTGCGAGACGCACGCACGCTGCTAGAAGCGCGCACGCGGTGGGACGAGCGCACGCTGTGAGACGCGCTCACGCTGCTAGAAGCGCGCACGCTGTGAGACGCGCGCACGCTGCTTGAAGCGCGCACGCTGTGAGAAGCGCGCACGCTGTGAGACGCGCGCACGCTGCTAGAAGCGCGCACGCTGTGAGACGCGCGCACGCTGCTTGAAGCGCGCACGCTGTGAGAAGCGCGCACGCTGTGAGACGCGCGCACGCTGCTAGAAGCGCGCACGCTATTGCTGCAGTTGCTATGATCCTGGCATAAATTTTTCGCTTCCTCAGCATTCATAAGTCACTTCAAACAAACACGCTGGTATGAGGTATGTATGTATAAGTATGAGGTACCTGAAATACTATTCACCTATAGCACATTGCTATGCTACATACATAGCGATTTACTTGTGAATAGCCTTGTGTTTAAGTCGCCTGCGATGTAGCGGGTTAAATTTTTCGTCATTGAGACCGATTCCAAAGGCGTCACAACTGAACTAAACAAAGCTGTTTAAAATAGAACCTATAAGCACAAGGGCCATTGCATTTGAATGTGGCAGTTTCTTTCTCGTTAGGACACATTGCGAATTCCACGTCGCGAGACAAATCTCCCAACTCTCATACTTGCCCCCAGCTCGGCCACACGCTCCGGCAGCTAGGCGCGCTGTGGTGGCAGGCGCGCACCGACACACCACCCGCAGACACGAGCACCCACGCGCGGTATGCGGCGAGCGTGGCTAAACTCCTGCGCACGTTGCTGCTGGCGTTCGTTGCAGCCGCACAGGCGACGCAACAGCACGGGGACAGAGGTAGGACTGCATCCAGCCCCCTTATTATTAATGTATATTTTATTTTATTAAGAAACAAACGGTTGCTTACAGAAAAAAAATACTGTACGGGTTTTAGCTGTACGCTCTTGTTATCCTCTGAAGTATGACCTACCAATCAAAACAAGAATCATCAAAATCGATACATAATTGGCGGAATAATCGCGTGACAAACATAGAAACAGTCGAATTGAAAACCTCTTCCTTTCTGAAGTCGGTTGAAAAGAGATGGGAGACTTTATCATAGAAATGGGGAAAACCATTGACACAGATTAATAAGAGTGTTTCACGATAATAGCATAGGTCCATTTGATACTACATCACTAAAATAGTTGAATCCCAACTTGACTTGGACAGTATGTACTTAAGTGTGTATCAGTTCAGATCCTGATATTATTCCACAACGCTTGATTTGATTGAATGTAATTCCCTCCTCAGCGGCTTGGTACGCGTGGTCCGCTCTCCACGAGGCGTGGAGTCCGTGGTTACTCCCGCGCGTCGGCGCCTCGTGGCTGCTGCGCGGAGACAGCGCCACCTACATGCTGCAGCAGTTCCGCGGAGACGTGGCCGCCGTCATGCACGAGTGCGCGGGTAATGCGAACTGTCTATCCAGCGGTCAACAGCGGTCGGTGTGTATGTGTGTGGGTGTGTGTGTGTGCGTGTGTGATGGGCTGCTGCGCGGAGACAGCGCCACCTACATGCTGCAGCAGTTCCGCGGAGACGTGGCCGCCGTCATGCACGAGTGCGCGGGTAATGCGAACTGTCTATCCAGCGGTCAACAGCGGTCGGTGTGTATGTGTGTGGGTGTGTGTGTGTGCGTGTGTGATGGGCTGCTGCGCGGAGACAGCGCCACCTACATGCTGCAGCAGTTCCGCGGAGACGTGGCCGCCGGAGCGCGGGTAATGCGAACTGTCTATCCAGCGGTCAGCAGCGGTCGCTGTGTATGTGTGTGGGTGTGTGTGTGTGGGTGTTTGTGCGTGCGTGTGTGATGGGCTGCTGCGCGGAGACAGCGCCACCTACATGCTGCAGCAGTTCCACGGAGACGTGGCCGCCGTCATGCACGAGTGCGCGGGTAATGCGAACTGTCTATCCAGCGGTCAACAGCGGTCGGTGTGTATGTGTGTAGGTGTGTGCGTGTGTAATGGGCTGCTGCGCGGAGACAGCGCCACCTACATGCTGCAGCAGTTCCGCGGAGACGTGGCCGCCGTCATGCACGAGAGCGCGGGTAATGCGAACTGTCTATCCAGCGGTCAACAGCGGTCGGTGTGTATGTGTGTGGGTGTGTGTGTGTGCGTGTGTGATGGGCTGCTGCGCGGAGACAGCGCCACCTACATGCTGCAGCAGTTCCGCGGAGACGTGGCCGCCGTCATGCACGAGAGCGCGGGTAATGCGAACTGTCTATCCAGCGGTCAGCAGCGGTCGGTGTGTATGTGTGTGGGTGTGTGTGTGTGCGTGTGTGATGGGCTGCTGCGCGGAGACAGCGCCACCTACATGCTGCAGCAGTTCCGCGGAGACGTGGCCGCCGTCATGCACGAGAGCGCGGGTAATGCGAACTGTCTATCCAGCGGTCAACAGCGGTCGGTGTGTATGTGTGTGTGTGTGCGTGTGTGATGGGCTGCTGCGCGGAGACAGCGCCACCTACATGCTGCAGCAGTTCCGCGGAGACGTGGCCGCCGTCATGCACGAGAGCGCGGGTAATGCGAACTGTCTATCCAGCGGTCAACAGCGGTCGGTGTGTATGTGTGTGGGTGTGTGTGTGTGCGTGTGTGATGGGCTGCTGCGCGGAGACAGCGCCACCTACATGCTGCAGCAGTTCCGCGGAGACGTGGCCGCCGTCATGCACGAGTGCGCGGGTAATGCGAACTGTCTATCCAGCGGTCAACAGCGGTCGGTGTGTATGTGTGTGTGTGTGCGTGTGTGATGGGCTGCTGCGCGGAGACAGCGCCACCTACATGCTGCAGCAGTTCCGCGGAGACGTGGCCGCCGTCATGCACGAGAGCGCGGGTAATGCGAACTGTCTATCCAGCGGTCAACAGCGGTCGGTGTGTATGTGTGTGGGTGTGTGTGTGTGCGTGTGTGATGGGCTGCTGCGCGGAGACAGCGCCACCTACATGCTGCAGCAGTTCCGCGGAGACGTGGCCGCCGTCATGCACGAGTGCGCGGGTAATGCGAACTGTCTATCCAGCGGTCAACAGCGGTCGGTGTGTATGTGTGTGGGTGTGTGTGTGTGCGTGTGTGATGGGCTGCTGCGCGGAGACAGCGCCACCTACATGCTGCAGCAGTTCCGCGGAGACGTGGCCGCCGTCATGCACGAGTGCGCGGGTAATGCGAACTGTCTATCCAGCGGTCAACAGCGGTCGGTGAGTATGTGTGTGGGTGTGTGTGTGTGCGTGTGTGATGGGCTGCTGCGCGGAGACAGCGCCACCTACATGCTGCAGCAGTTCCGCGGAGACGTGGCCGCCGGAGCGCGGGTAATGCGAACTGTCTATCCAGCGGTCAGCAGCGGTCGCTGTGTATGTGTGTGGGTGTGTGTGTGTGGGTGTTTGTGCGTGCGTGTGTGATGGGCTGCTGCGCGGAGACAGCGCCACCTACATGCTGCAGCAGTTCCACGGAGACGTGGCCGCCGTCATGCACGAGTGCGCGGGTAATGCGAACTGTCTATCCAGCGGTCAACAGCGGTCGGTGTGTAGGTGTGTGCGTGTGTAATGGGCTGCTGCGCGGAGACAGCGCCACCTACATGCTGCAGCAGTTCCGCGGAGACGTGGCCGCCGTCATGCACGAGAGCGCGGGTAATGCGAACTGTCTATCCAGCGGTCAACAGCGGTCGGTGTGTATGTGTGTGGGTGTGTGTGTGTGCGTGTGTGATGGGCTGCTGCGCGGAGACAGCGCCACCTACATGCTGCAGCAGTTCCGCGGAGACGTGGCCGCCGTCATGCACGAGAGCGCGGGTAATGCGAACTGTCTATCCAGCGGTCAGCAGCGGTCGGTGTGTATGTGTGTGGGTGTGTGTGTGTGCGTGTGTGATGGGCTGCTGCGCGGAGACAGCGCCACCTACATGCTGCAGCAGTTCCGCGGAGACGTGGCCGCCGTCATGCACGAGAGCGCGGGTAATGCGAACTGTCTATCCAGCGGTCAACAGCGGTCGGTGTGTATGTGTGTGTGTGTGCGTGTGTGATGGGCTGCTGCGCGGAGACAGCGCCACCTACATGCTGCAGCAGTTCCGCGGAGACGTGGCCGCCGTCATGCACGAGTGCGCGGGTAATGCGAACTGTCTATCCAGCGGTCAACAGCGGTCGGTGTGTATGTGTGTGTGTGTGCGTGTGTGATGGGCTGCTGCGCGGAGACAGCGCCACCTACATGCTGCAGCAGTTCCGCGGAGACGTGGCCGCCGTCATGCACGAGAGCGCGGGTAATGCGAACTGTCTATCCAGCGGTCAACAGTCAATAATTTTTAAAATAATTAATAATATAATCGATTCCCCCCCATTATTACATTTATTGTCGTTTAGAGTGCCTCGTCGTCGTGAGCGTAGTTGTCGAAGCAAGCCTCTCTTTGTTATACCCCGTAGTCACACAAATTACGCTGGAAATAGTTTCATAAGACGTGCTTGCAGGTTGTACAATGATAAGTTAGTAAATATAGATATATTTAGTGAATCTCTTAAACGCTTCAAAAGTTTAACTTTGGAGTGTCTTTCAAATTGTTCTGAAAATCAAACTGAACATGTATGAAATTTTTAACTTTCTTTTTATGTATAGATATTTAGTGAATCTCTTAAACGCTTCAAAAGTTTAACTTTGGAGTGTCTTTCAAATTGTTCTGAAAATCAAACTGAACATGTATGAAATTTTTAACTTTCTTTTTATGTATAATGCTTTTTATGTTGCTTCTTCATCATTATTATTTCTTTGATAATTAAACTATTATAAAAGATGTTTTTACTAAATTAGGAAACTGTAGGTCTATGTTTTATAAAGAGTTTATGTATTGTATACAAATATGTAAGACTGTTTGTTTCTGAATAAATAAATAAAATAAAAAATAAAACAGCGGTCGGTGTGTATGTGTGTGGGTGTATGTGTGTGCGTGTGTGATGGGCTGCTGCGCGGAGACAGCGCCACCTACATGCTGCAGCAGTTCCGCGGAGACGTGGCCGCCGTCATGCACGAGTGCGCGGTTAATGCGAACTGTCTATCCAGCGGTCAACAGCGGTCGGTGTGTATGTGTGTGAGGGTGTGTGTGTGTGCGATGAGCTGCTGCGCGGAGACAGCGCCACCTACATGCTGCAGCAGTTCCGCGGAGACGTGGCCGCCGTCATGCACGAGTGCGCGGGTAATGCGAACTGTCTATCCAGCGGTCAACAGCGGTCGGTGTGTATGTGTGTGGGTGTGTGTGTGTGCGAGTGTGATGGGCTGCTGCGCGGAGACAGCGCCACCTACATGCTGCAGCAGTTCCGCGGAGACGTGGCCGCCGTCATGCACGAGAGCGCGGGTAATGCGAACTGTCTATCCAGCGGTCAACAGCGGTCGGTGTGTATGTGTGTGGGTGTGTGTGTGTGGGTGTGTGTGTGTGTGCGTGTGTGATGGGCTGCTGCGCGGATACAGCGCCACCTACATGCTGCAGCAGTTCCGCGGAGACGTGGCCGCCGTCATGCACGAGAGCGCGGGTAATGCGAACTGTCTATCCAGCGGTCAACAGCGGTCGGTGTCTATGTGTGTGGGTGTGTGTGTGTGCGTGTGTGATGGGCTGCTGCGCGGAGACAGCGCCACCTACATGCTGCAGCAGTTCCGCGGAGACGTGGCCGCCGTCATGCACGAGAGCGCGGGTAATGCGAACTGTCTATCCAGCGGTCAGCAGCGGTCGGTGTGTATGTGTGTGGGTGTGTGTGTGTGCGTGTGTGATGGGCTGCTGCGCGGAGACAGCGCCACCTACATGCTGCAGCAGTTCCGCGGAGACGTGGCCGCCGTCATGCACGAGAGCGCGGGTAATGCGAACTGTCTATCCAGCGGTCAACAGCGGTCGGTGTGTATGTGTGTGTGTGTGCGTGTGTGATGGGCTGCTGCGCGGAGGCAGCGCCACCTACATGCTGCAGCAGTTCCGCGGAGACGTGGCCGCCGTCATGCACGAGTGCGCGGGTAATGCGAACTGTCTATCCAGCGGTCAACAGCGGTCGGTGTGTATGTGTGTGAGGGTGTGTGTGTGTGCGATGGGCTGCTGCGCGGAGACAGCGCCACCTACATGCTGCAGCAGTTCCGCGGAGACGTGGCCGCCGTCATGCACGAGAGCGCGGGTAATGCGAACTGTCTATCCAGCGGTCAGCAGCGGTCGGTGTGTATGTGTGTGGGTGTGTGTGTGTGCGTGTGTGATGGGCTGCTGCGCGGAGACAGCGCCACCTACATGCTGCAGCAGTTCCGCGGAGACGTGGCCGCCGTCATGCACGAGAGCGCGGGTAATGCGAACTGTCTATCCAGCGGTCAACAGCGGTCGGTGTGTATGTGTGTGTGTGTGCGTGTGTGATGGGCTGCTGCGCGGAGACAGCGCCACCTACATGCTGCAGCAGTTCCGCGGAGACGTGGCCGCCGTCATGCACGAGTGCGCGGGTAATGCGAACTGTCTATCCAGCGGTCAACAGCGGTCGGTGTGTATGTGTGTGGGTGTGTGTGTGTGCGTGTGTGATGGGCTGCTGCGCGGAGACAGCGCCACCTACATGCTGCAGCAGTTCCGCGGAGACGTGGCCGCCGTCATGCACGAGTGCGCGGTTAATGCGAACTGTCTATCCAGCGGTCAACAGCGGTCGGTGTGTATGTGTGTGAGGGTGTGTGTGTGTGCGATGAGCTGCTGCGCGGAGACAGCGCCACCTACATGCTGCAGCAGTTCCGCGGAGACGTGGCCGCCGTCATGCACGAGTGCGCGGGTAATGCGAACTGTCTATCCAGCGGTCAACAGCGGTCGGTGTGTATGTGTGTGGGTGTGTGTGTGTGCGAGTGTGATGGGCTGCTGCGCGGAGACAGCGCCACCTACATGCTGCAGCAGTTCCGCGGAGACGTGGCCGCCGTCATGCACGAGTGCGCGGGTAATGCGAACTGTCTATCCAGCGGTCAACAGCGGTCGGTGTGTATGTGTGTGGGTGTGTGTGTGTGCGTGTGTGATGGGCTGCTGCGCGGAGACAGCGCCACCTACATGCTGCAGCAGTTCCGCGGAGACGTGGCCGCCGTCATGCACGAGTGCGCTGGTAATGCGAACTGTCTATCCAGCGGTTAACAGCGTTCGGTGTGTATGTGTGTGGGTGTGTGTGTGTGCGTGTGTGATGGGCTGCTGCGCGGAGACAGCGCCACCTACATGCTGCAGCAGTTCCGCGGAGACGTGGCCGCCGTCATGCACGAGTGCGCTGGTAATGCGAACTGTATATCCAGCCAGCCAGGTCAACAGCGGTCGGTGTGTGTGTGTGATGGGCTGCTGCGCGGAGACAGCGCCACCTACGTGCTACATTATATTCTCACCAATTGCTAGAAATGACAGCTCGTGTCAAATAAAATCGTATTATGGTTGGTGAAATCGTTCGAACGTTAATGTTTGCTTAGTTATAAGTTCATCAAATTCGTGGGAACGTTTAATAGAGGTGTCATTGTCGCCCCCAGGCAGTGAGCCCTTCATCCTCCAAGAGATCTGCAACTGGGCCGGCCAGCTCCCGCCCACCTGCAACGCGCAATGGACGCAAGATGACAAGCGGCAACTGACAGCCTTGTTGGCAGAGCTGGCCAAACTGCCGTGGGCTGAACACCAGTGGTTCAGTTACCGCTGTATGCAGGCTCTGGTGCAGGTTAAATACAACTGTTTTTATTCCCACTTCATAAAAAATCTCAAACAAGGTTGGATACGCCATTAATTATGAGAAGATTAGTGTTCCTATACGTATCAGAAAGATATAGATATCGTTTATTAATCATGTTAATTACAAGTCGTATGATCAATGAAGAAGTGTATTTTAT
This sequence comes from Argyresthia goedartella, assembly GCA_949825045.1. Lineage (NCBI taxonomy): Eukaryota > Metazoa > Arthropoda > Insecta > Lepidoptera > Argyresthiidae > Argyresthia > Argyresthia goedartella. The sequence continues at coordinate 5,285,025 of OX463817.1, forward strand.
AGGATGCATATCCGTAGGTGAGAAATTTTCTGCCCTCTGATATTTAACTTCTAAGTCGAGCGGACTGCTTGAATCACTCGCTACACTCAAGATTCCCTTTGATACAAAATAAGCCATAAATGTGAATCTTTACGTTGTAATCGTTACATCATTTCCAATATTTAAAGGTGAGTGCCTCCGGCGACGCCACCTCAATGGTGTGGATGAGTGACATTCTCCGCGCGACACTAGCGCCGACTTGGTGCGTCGGGGTCATAGACGAGCATCTCTCTCCGCACTTGACCACCTTATTCTGTGTATTGACGAGCATGCCGCTTCAGAATGAGGTACGCTTTCAATCACTGTCACCTGTCACATCCTGTCACCTGTATTTGTTTATTAGTAAAGTCTTACAATACTAGAGTCTGGCTAATGAAAGTAGATATCGAAAAAGCGCGGCAAATAAAAAAAAATTATTATGGTATCCCTTAAAGTTTGTTTGACAGTCTAGTCCAGAGTAGTGATATGAATAACGCCTGTTTTTAAATAATGGAAACAGCCGCTGCGTTGTTTTTTAACAGCCGCTGTTAACAACGGCTGTTCGGTTAGACGCTGTTTTGGTAATGAATATTATATTTACACTTGTCGTTGTCGTTGTCAAAGTGGGTTATGTAATGTGCGTCATTGCTGTTAGTTCTTTATTAGTACTTAACGTAAAAAAAAAAAGTTCAAATAAACTTCTCATCATACTTTACACAGGCTTAGGACTGTCACAATTTGTAATACTGACCACGTAATGAATGTTGTAATAAAGAGCACCTCTAGTCTAGAGGTGGTCAATATTACAAAAGCGCATTTCGTAACGCGTTGTTTTAAAATAATGAACAACGCCGTTGTTGATAAGCCGTCGTCGCAATCAAAACCATTTTATTGTAAAAAAATATAATCAAAGGAAGAGTCTAAAAAATCAACATACATATGCATGCATGAATCTATATTCATCAGAGTCGGTGCTGGTATCACTTTCACTCACATTAATGAAACTGTCTAATTTTCTTCGGTAATCCCGTCCCTACCTTTATATTTATTTTCCACGTTTACAATATGATCAGTAATTTTCTTCCATTCTTCTGCTGTTACATTTTCGAATGACTCTGATCAGATTTCTGCATTTAGATCACAATAATACGGAGTCTCAATACCTTATGACCATTAATATTATGCTTTAATATTTCATCGGCTTCATATATTGTCTCGGGCTTATACCGTTTTACTAGACATGGCAGTTCTGATTTCGTATGATAGTATTCAATGTAAGCCATCCTTTTATGTCATCTTTGCGATTCTGTGTTGTATGGGCTTTATTTACGATAACAGAATGGTAACTAGCATTGTGCATAACAATTACGCTGGGCTCATTTAAGTTGGGTACAAGCTTTTCTTTTACTTATTAAAATTGGTGGCATTCAAATCAAGGTGATAGTCAGTCATTTTTGATTTAGTACTAAAGACTGACAATGAGTTTTGAACAGAACCTTTCTCCGACCCTGCTTGTAAAATTATGCCCCTTTTTCCGGCTGAAATATTTTCAAGAGCACCACTTGTAGAGGGACCTTGACACGATGTTTTTGCCTTGTAGTTTTTATGAACATAAGTCTCGTCGTTCCTTCTGCACGTTTCGATGATCTGGATCTTAAGAAGTAATGTCTCCAGACAGATATGTCACTCATTACATTTAATTAACAGAGAACGTTCATTATTTTTTTCTTAAATTCATAACCATTGGCCAATAATATTCGACGGAGAGTTTCCCGACATCCAGTAAATCTTATGCTTTCTCTTAATTCTAGCAATAGTGTTCTCAATATAGGAACTTATTTTCTAACGATATAAACTTCATTTATTTTGTTGCGAATAGCATCCATGTCAAAATTATCCAAATCAAATAATGCTTATGAGGTCGTTTATTCCCAGGGGTACTCCAGACACCTTCATTTGTTGCTTCTTCTTTTTTTATTCTCTTTATACTCGATTATAATAACAGCAACAGAAAGAAGGATGCAACCTCTTTGGTATCAACTAAATGTAAAAGTTTTTGAAGTAGGTGGACCTACAGTCATAATTAGATACGATGAGCTGTTTGCCAGCAGTCTGTTCTTTTCTGCCGCAATACAGACAACAACAGTGAAATTTCAGACTTTTCTTTCTATTACCTGTGTCAAAAGAGGACACACTGAGCTCAGTAACAGCTGCCAAATAACCCACAATAATGACGCATATAACATAAGAGAGGTCGCACACGGCGTATTTTAAACGCGCAGAAGACGCGCAGGAAACACATTTAAAATACTCCGTGTGCGACCTCTCTAACACGCCTCGTATGATCGAAACAGCTACTGTTAGAAAACAGCTCATCTGCTGTTTGAATAATTTGAAAACAGCTTTTATTCAAAGCTCTAAATTTGACACTGTCACAATATTGTTGCCATTTAAAAGATTTCAAATAACTCGAATATCTACTTTCATTAGCCAGACTTTATGTAAGTATTTTCACCCCACGATACCAAGGTATTTAGGTCTGCTGATAATGATTCTTTAGGTCAGACTTTAATATACAGTTTTGTAAAGTTACGCCCGACTCAGGGCTGGTTATAAACACGTCACTGAAGCATTAAAAAAATGTCTTACTTCTATCGTTTGTTACCTTGCTCGCAATATTGGCACTCGGTAGCTTTGTGGACCACGCGGTCCACGCGGTTCGGGCGGTTATTTCAGTACAAATTGAACAAGGCAATTTGTGAATCAAAATTATGCGAGGGAAAAATAAACATTTTTATAGTTACAAGCGATACCTAGAGATGTGTGGGCTCGAACCGGTGAGGCCTTTACCCAGCAGTGGGACACCGTAAAGGCTTAAAAAAAATACGATAAGCTTATACATTGTGTTTGTGTATCTTTTAACAGTGAATAAATGGATTATCTATCTATATATGTATGTAAACGATCGTCCCTGAGCCGGGCGTAACTTTACAAAACAACATCCTGAATATACCCTCCATATTCGTGAGTCCTATCTTGGCTGTTGGTCAGAATAACGTTCGAGTTAGAGTCATTAGTAATCACTTTGTCTGTTCCTTCAAACAGTTGGCCATAGGTCATAGGTCATTGAAATTAGACCTTACGTCTACAATTAATCTGTTTTTGAACATTTAACAGACATTAGAAGAAGCCACCAAGCTGCCATGGTGGCGGTTGCCTGGAGCAGGTTTAGATTCAGCATTAGACAGATTTTTCGCTGACCACTACAGCGTCACTACCTCCTATCATAGTCTGCCGCAGTTCAAGTAAGATTTAGTCAAACCCAAAACACTTCATATATACGTGGGCGAAGCAATGCTAATGCTATTGCTCTTAAAAGGGAGCTCTCGAGCGCTCTTCTGAAGAGTCAAGTATCTAACTCGACAAGGCATTACTCTAGTAGCCTTAACTCTTCAAGCAATCTAACTGAGTCAAAAAGTGTGGCTTTGGCGTAACGAAGAATTATCTACATTATAATTGTTGAAGTGTGTGCAACGGCCAAGCCAACGAGTTTTTTAGTTTCAAATGGAATCTGGCAGAAGTAGTGGTACCGACATAACATAGAGTCACGCCTTTTCCCATACGGGGTGGCAGAGGCAGTATTGTGCCCACTTATAGCCAGTTATTAAATACTCCATTTTGCGAGACAGAGGGCTAGTCCATCGCCGCAGCTATGGAGATTTAAGGCTTCGTCACGACGTTTTCCATCACCGTTAGAACGTCCGTAAATTACTTATCTCATTTGTACATGGTCAGCACCGGATTCGAACCGGCATATTCTGCATGAGAAGCGCGGTTTGTAGTGTTAAAATTAAACTTTTTACAACACTACCAGAATCGTCCTCTACGCGAGCGAGCTATCGGCCCACCCGACTATCAACACGTTCGCCGCGCGCCCGGGTGCGAGCGAGAAGCGGCTATCTGCCGTCTCGTTCTACGTGCGCGCCGCGTCCGCACCCGCCTTGCATGAGCACGTTGGGGACGCCACGGCGTGTTTGTTGGACGTGCTCACGAAAATTGGTATGTTATGAGGGTACGTCTTTTTGTTTAGTGGGGGGCTTATGTGCAAACATCATCTTAAGGCCTCATCATACAGCATCTGCATCAGATGATTTAAACAGCGTCTGACAGACATCTGCATTAGTGAGTATACTGTCTTTTTTTTTAACGGCAGACACGACTATACTGATCAACTGATCAATATATTATTTATGAGATAATTTAGCCCTATTTGAGATAATGTCTGAAGTTGAAGCATTGTGAACAGAATGGCTTCACAATATAGAATTATATATTTTCAGCTGTTTTATTTTATTAATTAAACTTTTTGTAAAAAGACAGCATTAGATTATGAAGTCACATGTTGTATATCAGTTTAGTTCTACTCATGAACAAAATTACCGTTTTGTTTTCCTAAAAAATATATATTTTGACTTGCAGAACATTGCCTAAGTCCGGACTTTGTACCATGCTCATTAAGGGTATCATAACCGTTACGATTGTATTGCATTAGGGTAACTCGATCTGAACGTGTCGGTACTGTCTGTTTTATTAACATTTAATTATTTATCTGCACAGTGTGGAAGCTACTAGTAACTTCCCTACCCAGTCGGCAAATTTTGGCGGCGGCGGCCTACTCGATATAAAATTTTATTGCTGGCCAAGTACTCATGCCAGTATAAAATAAAAAACATGGTTAGAAAGCTGAAGAAATACAGAACTAGTATTATAAATAGAGTATACGTTGCATGAAAATTTCGCTCCTTTTTGTTGTTTACGATGGAAATTAACACTTTATAACATTGATTAATTGCCAAATTAACATTCTGTCTGTTAAGGGACGTTGGACGGTTCAGTGGCCACCTTAGTTTCAGTGCTACCCTGTCTGAAATCTTCACATTATGTTCGTATTTGCAGCACCGCTGTTGCCGTCGGAGGAAATGGTGGCGCTGCTAAGTAGAGCTATCACAATCCTGTGCACCGAGCCAGCTGGCACCACGTCCTTGCGTGTGAGTATAAAATAAACAATGAACATGATAGGATATAAGGTAAGCGTTACTTACATAGATTTCCCCTCGCTCCAAGTTTGGATACTTTGTGTCGGTGTGGTAATTAGAAGCAGCAACTTCACAAACTAAACGGATCCGTATCCAGGCTCTCCAGGCAGGACCTCAATCACTTGCCACAGAGGTCTTCAAAATTGTATATTTAAGTAAGGCCTTTTCTTAATTAAACCTCAATTCAGGAATAGCAAATGTGCCTCCCTATCTTCCCTTTGGTTTCGTTGTGTCCTTGTATATCAATGGCGATCCTTGTACCCACGACAGGAATCTTAAGCCGATCTGTACTAGACTTTTGCCATCCGCTAAATGCAGTTTAAATACAACTTAAATACAACACGGCTATGTTAAATGGGAAATTGGCTGACAGGCTTGCCGTACTTGACTACGTAATTTGGTTTAACGAACCTCGCTACGACCCTCGCTTTCGGTTCGTGTCGTAAAATTATCTGTTCGTGAATATGAGCTTTTGCGGTAATTCGACTATTTCAAAACCAAACAAGAATATAACTCTAAATATCCAAAGCTGTTCTAATTTTCTAATACATTTCTAATGTCATACCTACTTTATTTCCGATTTTATAATAAAATGTGATAAATATAAACTAAACATCTATTTATTTTCTCGCAGTCAATGGTAAAAAGTAGAGTACACAACTCGGGAAAAAAATATTTTTATCTCGGATCTTGTATATCTCGCTCCTTTATACATCCTATTTAACTGGTTATTATTATTATATCTCTATTTTATATTAAATTCGACATTACTGTTTACTTGACGGATGGCTATAATTCGCTGTTCGTTTCGCTAATATTTTTGTTACGTAATGTGTTTATATCCCGTATTGGGGATCTTTCTACCGGCTCTGCAACTCCATCCCACCTCCCCGTCCTACACCGGTGATCCAACATCCTACCGGCTCTGCCAGACGTATCTCCCTGCCTCACCACTTCATGTATATGTACCATTGCTATCTATACACTTTTGCCATCTCATAGGTAGTTCTTCGATCCCTTTACTAAAAAAAACATTCGGACGGGAATCAATAAAATCTTTGAAGGCGGTATGGACTGCCCCATCGGAGGTGAATTTTTGAAATTTATCCAAATTTTGAAAAAAATGGTAATCTGTTGGAGCAAGGTCCGGAGAGTACGGTGGATGTCTTAGACATTCCAATTGAAGCTCCTCTAATATGGTAGCCGTCTGTTGTGCAGTGTGTGGTCTAGCTTTATCATGAAGCAGCAGTGGCCTAGAGCGATTGACCAGCCTCGGTTGTTTAGCAGCTAGCTTTTCCATCATGATTTGCAGTTGCTGACAATAGACATCTGCCGTAATCGTCTGGCCAGATTTAAGAAAGCTGTAGTGAACGACACCAGCACTAGTCCACCAAACGCTCACAAGTAACTTTTTTCGCTTGGGGCATGGTTTGGCTGGTTCGGCAGGGTTCAGCCATTGCGATGAGCGCTTCCGATTATCGTACAGGATCCACTTTTCATCACAGGTAATGAATCGATTTAAAATCCTTTCATTATTGTGCCGGGTGAGTAATGCAATGCAGAGGTCAACGCGCGTTTGTTGATTTGCTTCACTCAGTTCGTGAGGTACCCACCTTTCAAGCTTTTTCACCTTCCCAATTTGCTTTAAGTGGATTAAAACAGTTTTATCACTAACACCGCAGCCTGCAGCTAACTCGGACGTGGTTTGCGATGGATCCGCTTCCACAATAGCCTTAAATTCTTCATTATCAACATTGGTATCCGGCCGTCCACGGGGCTTGTTCTGCAGGTCGAAATTTCCAGAACGAAAACGTTGGAACAAAAACGCACTGTGTTTTCTATTGCGGCACCGTCGCCATACACATCATTAATCCTTCGAGCCGTTTCTGCAGCACTGGTGCCACGGTAGAACTCATACTCGTAAATAACGCGATATTTCAAGTTTTCCATTTTGTAAGCTGAGTGACGCAAGAAAAAAAACAATTGAGGAAAAATAAATGTATTATAATTTTAGAAACACAATTAGCTGTATAAATTTTAATTTGGAATTCCTTACCATAGAGGAGATATTTGAGATCAAAGTGGCCAGTACGGCAAAACGCTAATTTCATATGTAAGGACCTAATATCTACCTAGCAAGGACTACTAAGTTGTGTTTAAACTCTATTTAGCTGTCAAAATTCTGGTGCAACACGCCCCAAATCTGCACAAATGTTTGTTGCAAAAGTAAACACCTAAAGTATTTTTTTACATTCCAGGCGTGGCAGAAGTGGGTTGCCAGCACAAACGCGTCTATGATAGCAGCGTGCTTGTCAGCGGTTGTGACTCTGACTACGTTCGATCACTACGCAGCGTTGGCGGACACGGCTATACGGGCTTATATGGTGGTCGCTGGTAAGTGTATATGTTAAGCAAGGACTATGTTATTGAAGGGGGATATTTACTTTAATAAAGAATATGCTTCATATTTAACCTTTCGAGTCCAAGAGCTGGATAAGACGCCTCGCGATTTTGATCCTCGTGCCATTTTATTAAAGTTCAAAGCCCATAACAGCACAGTATCACCACAGTGGCGTCACCAGGGCTTAACAAAACAAATATCAAAAATGGGCCCCGTTAAATATAAAGAACTATAAAAACAGCCAAAGAGGGATACTGAAACCCTACTGTTCTGTTACTGTACGGATCCTGACTGGGGATATGAGCAAAAGGTGTGGACTGAAGTTTCGATAGGTTTTACTGGCCTTGGAGGGGTACAATTGCAAGAATGTTGTAATCGCGTGTGTACTCGTATGACGACGGTCGCGCTCTGGAGACAGAGCTTCCCCGAAGTACACTAAATTTACAAAATTGCAATATTTAAGTTTAATTCGAATTAGTATATACCCGCCTATTGTTATACTGAATGATGTTATATTGTTATAAATAAAATAAATTATTATCAATAGCAGGTTAAAAATGGTCACCGACAATTACAGCCAAAATTCTTTTTGGTGGAAAATGATCGCTATTTTGCCAACTAACAAACATAGCTTCACACCTTTTCCCTTATGTGACGGCAAAACCACAGCTGCGCCCAGTTATGCAATATATGCAATACTCTATTTTACGTGGCACGGGGCTGTCCCATCGCCGCAGTTATCCGCACGATGTCTTCCATCACCGTTAGAACGCCTGTAAAAGCAACTCAAGCTTTAACCTTGTATGTTATCTCACATCAGACTCCGAGGGCTGGCCAGGAGTGCTATCCCGCTGGCAGGGCAGCCACTGGCGCGACCCGCTGCCGCTGGTGTCGCGGTGTCGGCTGCACGTCGCCTACGTCACCTCGCTGCTCGCCGGCGACTTGCGCGCTGTGCTGCGGGCACTGCCCACGGTCCCCATCAACTTGTGAGTGACTTTGTACTGCTGCTAGAATACCAGCGGTGTCGCCAGTGACTTGATGGGCATTCACTCTTAACCCACCCTTCACTCTTACCTGTTCTAAGTTTTTAGGCTTCCTTTCTGCCAAATTTCAGATTCATAGGATGTATTTTTTTAATAGAAAGTTCACTCTACCATCCATCCCCAAAAAAGAACACATTGAAAAAAAATCTCTTGTTATAACCGTTGTCTCCCAACTATAAACTACCATCCTGCAAAATTCCAGCTTTATAAGTCAATTATTTTTTGATTTCCATACAAACTGTTACCCCGCTAATTCCCCCTTTAGGGGAGGAGCTTCGCCAAATCCTTATAAGTGCTACCCTACGCTACAAAGTCATATAAACCAGCCATTAAATTTGCAGCGAGTCTGACGACGCGATAGTCGCCGTCTGGATCTGCCTGGCGGGCCGCATCGCCGCCGGCAACTCGTCGGAGTCGGAGTCGGTGCCGGAGTCGGAGTCGGAGTCGGCGGCGCGGGCGCTGCTGGCGCGCTGGGGCGAGGCGCGGCCGTCGCTGCTGAAGACGCTCACTATGCAGGGGAACCAGGACGTGCCGACTAACAAGTGAGTCGAGTACTATGGCGGTAGGACTTACAAAATCAAAATCAAAAAATCATTATTACTGTATATATTTGCATATACTTTTAGCAAGTGTCATGTTTTGCCTCTTCTCTATATTGGGCCGCTGTGGAAGAAGACGGACGAAGAAACTCCCATAGATTGATTTTTAGATCTCTTTTAAAAATTGGTTGTGTTTCACTAACCTTAAAAGAATTGCTAACTTTCGAGTATGGACATATAAAAAATGTCGGACGTAGTCTCGCTAAGACAAAACTGAGGAACCGTAATGGCGGATATACATGAGTGAGTGAATTTAGGGTTGCCAAGCTAATATTCAATATAATATTCTTCGATTTATGGACCCGTTTGAGTAATATAAGCGCAAGAAAGCGATTCACAGCACCATCTGTTTGATTTTCTGCAAAGTTTTATAAAAAATACCTAATGGAGATGATACATGAATGGTAGACAAAATATACTAATTCTGTTTAAATTGATAGCCCTTACAAGAAAAATTATCGTCTGTTCAGGCTTCTCAGCACCTAATGACCTCGTAGGGGCCCATCAGCTACGAGGTAGCGTAACGGTCAACCCCAAATTCTCTGCCCGTCGAGCCTCCTCTTCCAAGAATCCGACCAAGTCGGAGAAGGCGGGCAGAGAATTTGGGGTTGACCGTTACGCTACCTCGTAGCTGATGGGCCCCTACGAGGTCATTAGGTGCTGAGAAGCTTGAACATTTTGGTAGCTAGAGCGTGGCTTCCTGAGATTTGCAGCCGTCAAGGGCTCCAGGAAGGCACGATTTGGGACTATCAATCTGTAGGTATAGGCGGTTATTAGGTAACTTGGTTGTGTTCCTTTATCCACATAGATTGGTAGTATTGTAAGCTATAGGTCTATTGCTGGTAGTAGATAGACAGATATTGAATTGAAAATTGAATTGAATTACTAGTTAGTCAATCTATTAGTGGTCTAGTAATGCTATTGTGTTTTGGTTAACATAGGTAGTTACATCTATTGATAGCAGGCTATTACATTGTTTTCAGTTTATAGCAATTTATAACTTGAACTAATATTGACTATCTGTGTGTGTTATAATGATAAAGGGAAACTAAATTGTATTTACAGAATTTATATAGATATAAAACTCGGTTCCTATTGTTTAAGGAAAACAACATTGTTTAAGTCGTGGTTTAGGGTTCCCTCGTTTGGGTTGTAGACTGGAGGGTCCAATAAAATTGAGTTACTGCAAATTGTGAGTAAGTATCGTTCCGATCATGTCGTTATCTGAAATCCAGAAGGGTGTTTCTAAGGAACTCAGATGGTTTTCCTCCGCACACGGTCTGATAGACCGTTTAGATAGGCATGATGTGGTATTGGAGCGGTCTATGGACGTTAAGGAACGTTACAATAGGGTGCTCGAATTGTCCGCGCAGGCGGAATCAGTTGATGGTTGCGCACCTGACAGGCTGTCACGGTTGCTAGGGGATGTCGACCAATGTATGGAGATGGCAGCTGCTATCACGCAGAAGGCTGCGGACATACGTAGACAGCGCGAGTCCAGCCATGGTGGTGACATTGAAGCACCTCTGCCGCTTCAGGGTTCGGGGTCCAGGTTACCTGCCATAACTATGCCTACTTTTGACGGAGTGTCCGGTGAATGGATGAGCTTCATCAATCTGTTCGACAGTTTGGTGCACATGCGATCGGACATTACCAAGTCTGTCAAGATGGCTCAGCTGGTGGCAGCATTGAGGGGTGAGCCTAGGGAGCTGGTCGCTCATTTGACAGTTACGGAGGGTAACTATGAAACGGCCAGGCAATTGTTGGTCAGACGTTACCATAACAAACGGAGGTTGGCCGATGCCCAACTGAACCGTTTGTTTAGTATCCCGGTTGTGAACAAGGTCGGGGCCATACAGACGGAGATTTTGAACCCATTGTTGTCCGTCACCAAGGCTCTAGAGAATTTTGGACTTCCGGTTGGTGAATGGTCGTACCTACTGTTGTACATTGTACTTTCCCGCCTACCCGCTGACGTGCAGACACGTTTCGAACAGTCTCACGGGAGGTCGGCCGAGGACTTGCCCGCCTTCTCCGACTTGGTCGGATTCTTGGAAGAGGAGGCTCGACGGGCAGAGAATTTGGGGTTGACGGTCACCCATCCTTCGGAGCCACAGAGAGCTGCCGGGAGCGCTGTGAGTAGGGGCCCTCCGACGAGGAAGGACCGCACCAACCGGCAGTCGTATGGGACTGTGAGTGAATTGACCCCACATGGTGAGACCTGCCCATGTTGTAGGCAGATTGGCCATGCTGTGGCCAATTGCAATAAGTTCGGGGAACTTAGGGTTCAGGGACGGCGCCGGATGGCCAAGCAGCGGAGCTGGTGTTTCCTGTGCCTCGGGCCACACATGGCTAGGGACTGCACGCGCACGAAAATGTGCGGATATTGTGGTGGGGCCCACAACAATCTGTTGTGCATGAACCGGTCCGGCCAACAGCCTCCACAGGGCCGTATCCAGGGTGACACGGCATGGGGCCCTGAGAATTCGTTTGCGACTCGGAGCGCAACTCAGGGGCCAACGTCCCCACGTCCACAGGGCCGTACCCAGGGTGACACGGCATGGGGCCCTGAGAATTCGTTTGCGACTCGGAGCGCAACTCAGGGGCCAACGTCCCCACGTGCACAGGGCAGTACCAGGGTGCAGGGCCGCACTCAGGACCATTACATGGGTGGCCCTGAGTTTTCGGTTGCGACTCAGCATCCGACCCAGCGGGACATTGGGTGTGTTGAGCAGGCCGTAACGGGCGGGTGGCATGGGACACCTTCGAACTATGCGGGTGCGGTTCGGACGCCGCCTCAGTTGTCGCCCCGCTCGTCGCCTCGTCCTCGTCGGTCACATGTGATGGTCCCCCCCGCTCATGGAGCGGCCACGGTTGAATTCACGCCCACCCCCCTTTACGGGGAATCGTAGGTTGGGAATGGAACCGGCGCGTGGGCCATTTGTACAATGGGACCCTCTGGCGTATAGCTGCATACCTGATCGGTTACAGGCACAGTGGGGCCCCGGGGGTCCTCGCTAGGAATTTGCGGCCCAACCATTGGTTGCCCCCCAACCGGAGACGGTGGTGTTACCGATCGCCTCTGTGCTTGTTTGGGATTTGGCGGGCAACCCAACATACGTTCGCGCCCTATTAGATTCTGGAGCTCAGGGCTGCATTGTATCGAATGATTTAGCAAAATGGTTGGGCCTCAAGGTAAATAGGTATAATAAATCAATACGGGGCGTGGGGAATGTTACGGTTACGAATGTAGTTGGTCAATCGGTGATCACGTTCTCTCCACGTTATGACATTTTGACAAAAACATCCGTGCAAGCTTTAGTAATGACGCATGTCATGGGCAGACACCCCTTGGTGAAATTGAATCCGGCCGTTCGATTCCTGACATCAGGACTCAAGTTGGCGGATCCCGATTTTGACACTCCAGCCCCGGTCGACCTGCTACTGGGAGCAGACGTTCTGGGTAGGTTTCTGTTGTCGGATCGGCGAGTTCTTCAGCCGGACGGGTTGATTGCTGTGGATACTAAGTTTGGTCACGTGATCATGGGTCCGGCATTGCCAATGGTTAGGCCTGCCGAGTCAGATGGCATACTTATTGGCTCAGCGTTGTCAGACGCTATCCAACGTTTCTGGGAGATAGAGGAACCTCCTACCGCTCGTCGAGTCGACGCAGACGAAGAAGAGTGCGAGTTGTTTTACCAGAATAGTACTGGTCGCCTTCGTTCTGGTCGTTTTGTAACTCGACTGCCTTTCAGGGCCGATCGATCGCCACTAGGAGAATCTAGGAAGATGGCTGAGACGAGATTGATGTCGATGGAGCGTAGGATGACAAGGGACGCCGTATTTAAACAAAAATATGTTGATTTCATGAGGGAGTATGAGTCGTTAGGACACATGTCGGTATCGGGTGTGGACTGGAGATCTGAGGATCATTGTTTCCTTCCACACCATGCCGTCCTACGAACTCCTACCGGCAAGATTCGAGTTGTTTTTGATGGGTCAGCACCTACCTCGAACGGGATGTCCCTGAATCAGTGTCTACATTCGGGACCCAAGTTGAGTCGTGATATTTCGGATATTCTCACGAGCTTTCGGAGGCACCAGATTGTATTTGTCGCAAACATTCGGATGATGTTTAGGCAAACGGTAATTCATCCGGCTGACAGAAGGTATCAGTTGATACTTTGGCGTGAGTCCACGGCCGAGACAGTCAAGGTCTATGAGTTAAACACGAACACGTATGGGTTACGGTCTAGCCCGTATTTGGCGATGCGTACCCTGCGGGAGTTGGCGTCGCGTGACCGTGTGAGCTATCCTAGAGCCGCCGCTATCCTGGAGCAAGATTTGTACGTCGATGACGTCTGCACAGGGGCAGCCAGTGTGGAGGAAGCTCTGGACCGACGTGACGAGCTCATTCAATTGCTGGAACGAGGCGGCTATGAACTACGCAAGTGGATGTCCAACTCCCCTGAGTTGATGGCTGGTCTCCCAGATGAGTTTCAACAAGACCCGCACGTTTTTGAGAATCCTGACAACCCTAACATGTTGTCAGTGCTTGGAATTCAGTACCGGCCCGTCCATGATGAGTTTACCTATCGGGTGGTTTTAGAAACACCGAAGGCCTGGACGAAGCGGTCAGTACTGTCAATTGCGAGAACGTTCGACCCGAATGGATGGATTTCTCCAGTCACCTTTGCTCTCAAATGTTTTATGCAAAGGCTATGGGCGGCTCAGTTGACCTGGGACACCCACCTCTCAGGTGATTTGTTGACTGATTGGACGCGAATGTTCACCTCGCTATCGGACATAAATAATGTATCGCTGCCGAGGAAATTGATCCCTGCTGGGGATTACAGGGCAACCCTTCACGGGTTTTGTGATGCCTCTGAACGAGGGTTTGCGGCAGCGGTTTATTTGCGAACCGTCACCTCCACCGGGGAGGTCGACGTGCGTTTGGTTTTGGCAAAAAGCAAGGTAGCGCCTATTCGGACAAGGATGACGATTCCAAAACTGGAACTGTCCGGGGCTGCTCTTTTGACCAAACTTTTGAATCACTTACACACAAACACGTCATAAATCTTACATCATTTATTTCTTTATTCTACATATACCTTTAAATAAACATCATAATAAACACACCTGTCTCTTAGCTCTATATACATGTAAGAGATCTTATTTATTAAGTTTGCACACTGTTCTATCTGTTTAAGTTTCTCAATTTAAATTTATCTCTTGTATTTTTGTGGATATCTGTTACTGGCTTTAATTTTGTATCTTTGTTCTTTGTAATTTGTTTATCCATGTGCTGTTGATGTCCCAAATAAAATAAAATAAAAATAAATAAAATAAAAATAAAATAAAAATCACACTCTAACAGTGTTGCGTGGGTCAGTGGTTTTAGAGGATACGGTGTACGCTTGGACGGACAGCCAGATTGTTTTGTGCTGGCTGAAGGCTTCGGTCCATAACTTAGAGGTTTTTGTTGCGAACCGTGTCTCCCAGATTGTGTCGTCTGAGGTCCCACTGACCTGGAGACATGTACAATCGGCAAAGAAGTTCGGTTTGCAGGGCACACAAATGCCACTCTTTGTGTGCGTAACGTTGCGACACGAATCGCTGACTTGAATGTGTGTGCGTTACATTGGTCGTCACAGCACAGTCACAGATATTATAATACTGTCTGAGCATACAATCACTATGTGTCTTCGTTGAATATAAGACTAGTTTTTACCGCTTCCTACAGAGTGGACGATAGCCCAACGGGTTAGATGCCAGACTAATGACTTTGAGGTATTGAGTTCGATCCTCTATCAAGGAGGGAAAAAGCATGGTGATGTTTTTTTTTAGATACTTTTTTTTAATTATTATTGATCAGACCAAATATTTATTCTAGATTAAGGGCCGGTTTCACCACTGCTGATGAAGCCTATCTGCCAGTTAAACTTAGATTTTTGTATGGCGTTATTTGACAGATAGGCTTTATCAGCATGTGGTGAAACCAGCCTTATTTTTTTCATAATAAAACAAAATTATATTTCGTCCTAATAATAATTTATTACTAGTTTGTTATAATAAACTACACTTAATTTACTTATTTTAGTTTTAGTCAGACAAGGACAGATGTCGCAGTTGATGATATATAAGCTATGAATCAACATGCTAAGCAATTAGAAATTATGTGATAACTTCTAACCTGAAGTAGCAATAACATCATAGACATATAAATCACCTTATCTTATGATAACACAAAGCTTTCACATATTAATGGTTATGTTTTATTTAATATCTTAGTGGAGCTCCTTCTCTTACTATTATTTGTTGTAGTCTACTTCTCATGCCAGTGACCATATTCCAACACATGTCAGTGCCTCGCATTATCTCCCAGGTTGAAGTAACAACTTCATCTAAATTAGACCTAGATCTCACATTCGATGGATCCCAATTGAGCACCATATGTCCCCATAGATTTTCGATGGGGTTTAAATCAGGGCTTTTAGAAGGCCAGTCAATAACTGTCAAGGATTCTTGCTTGTTAAACCATTCTTGCACAATATGGGCGCGATGCACAGCGCAATTGTCATGGACAAAGTATATATGCTCATCCGGATATACAGTTCGTACGGTTGGTAACATGACGTTCTGTAAAATATCCAAGTATCCTTGAGCAGTGTTGCGAGCACTCACTTGCACTAATTCACCGGGGCCCATCGACGACATCCATCCCCAATATCCCAAAGTAATACGGCCACTACACCTGCACGGTAGAATGTTTGCTAAACTATATCGTTCATTATTTCTTCTCCACAGTATTTTACGCCCATCCTTGTCTGATCTAAAAGTCTTTTCATCACTAAAAACAACAACATTATTACACCAATCAAAGTCCAAATATTCACGGGCAAACCGCACTCTGTCTTCACGATGCTCATTAGACATCATAATCTTCTTCGCTGGTCTCCGACATCTTAAACCATCAGCTCGTAAGTGATTGCGAACTGTTTGTAGTGTTACATTATGAAGTGTCGCCGTAGACCGGGTGCTGGCAAACGGATTGCTGTTATGCGCTGCAATGATGTCGCGATGGCGATCAGATGCAGCTGTGTAGGCTACAGGCTGTGGGCCTGGTCGACGACTTTCAACATGTCCAGAATCTGCATACCTATGAACCCACAGTTGCACTGTTCTTCTCTGTAAAATAAGAAAAAAATACAATGAAGTAGTAACACAAGGTATAATTATAATCATAATTTATAAAAAACCTTCAAATTTATTTTTTATATGCATAACTCACCGATATCATTAAACGTCGTGCTATCTCGCTAATTGAAATGTTTTGTTCATACAAAACAATGATTTCCGCCTTTTTAAAAGTGGATAGATGACTTTCCATGATAGATAACAAATCTCAATCACAATTTACAAGGAACGAAATGCAATACAACTAATGCTGAGAGCGCGCAGACGCAAAACAATTTTAAAGAGGGTAGCTGTTACATTTTAAATAAAGAAGGTAGACTATGGCCTTTTTACCGGGCAAGTTTACAACTCTTCGAACTCTAGTTTGGTTAAACAATTGTAATCAATTTATATTCGATGCTATGTGAATTTAATAATACTCGTAGCTTCTAAAAAATAATTTCCTTTGAGGGATCGAACCTTTATCTACATATCGTAATTCTAGCACCTAATCCACTAGGCTATCGACTACTTTGCATAAAGCTGTGAAAACTTGCGTCATAATCAATGAATGTATGGGATCAGAAAAACGCACACAGACGCGACATTAACACGAATACTGTGTTAGTGTGCATTGCTAATCGTAGCTATTGGCAACGTTACGCACACAAAGACTGGTGTTTGTGTGCCCTGCAAACCGATCTTCTTTGTCGTGTGTACCAGGAGAATTGAACCCGTCTGATTGTGCATCCAGGGGATGTCGGGCTCCTGAACTCGTTAGACACCATTTGTGGTGGGGACCACCCTGGCTTGCCAAGAGAGAATCGGACTGGCCGCACAGCCATGTAGTAGTATCTTCGGATCATGGCCCCAGAGCGGCCGTGCATGTTACCCAGAAGGCTGAGGACCCTGACGCCGGGTTTCTGCTGGACCGGTATAGCTCACTTGACAAGTTGATAAACGTGTCCACTTGGATTAGGAGATTCGCTCGAAATTGTCGTACTCCTCGCGATCAGCGAACGTTGAACCCTATTCTGACTCCGGCAGAGCGAAACGAGTCGCTGTTGAATTTGGTCCGGTTGGTACAGTCCTCGAAGTTTGGGGCAGAATTGGAGATTATACGAAGTGGACGTTCGAAATTGAAGGGAGCCGTCGCGCGTCTCAACCCCTTTGTTGATTCGACCGGGTTACTTCGGGTAGGAGGGAGATTGCGCAATGCGAATCTGTCGTATTCGGCTCGTCACCCACTTCTGCTCCCCAAGGGGGGACAGTTAGTTGAATTGCTGGTGACTGATCGTCATATTAAAAACGCGCATGCCGGCTGTAACGCGTTGTTGGCCACGCTCCAGCGGGAGTTATGGATCTTATCTGCCCGCCGTGTCATACGGAACATCGTGTTTCGGTGCATGCCTTGTTATCGACTTAAGGCTGCCACGATGCAACCTCTCATGGGGGACTTGCCCCCTGATCGTGTGAATGAGGTCAGACCGTTTTCAGGTGTTGGTACGGATTTTGCAGGACCGTTTATGGTGAAGAGTTCACGATTGCGTACCGCTAGGCAATACAAGGCGTACCTATGTGTGTTTGTTTGTTTATCCACCAAGGCGGTACATCTCGAGCTCGTTGCTGATCTCTCGACAGAGGCTTTCATTGCTTGTTTGGATAGGTTTGTTTCTCGAAGGGGACTTCCAACTTTGATCCGCTCTGATAACGGCACTAACTACATCGGTGCGGAACGATACTTACGAGAGATAGTCAACTTTTTGAATGTAAATAAAGTGGATATTGGAACGGCCCCCTCCCGTCGGGGTATACAGTGGACCTTCAGCCCACCGATTTGCCCCCACTGGGGTGGGATTTTTGAGGCCGTAGTTAAGTCAGCTAAGACGCACTTGGGGCGTATAGTAGGTCAGACCGCGCTGACTTTTGAGGAGCTCGCGACATTGTTTTGTAAGATCGAGGCCGTTCTCAATTCGCGACCGTTGTGTCCGCTCAGCTCGGATCCAAATGACCTGGAGGCTCTGACCCCAGGCCATTTCTTGATAGGACAGCCACTTAACGCGTTGCCCGAGCACCCCTTCGAGGGAGTGAAATTGTATCGGTTGTCAAGGTATCAGATGTTGCAGCAGTTTACTCAGAATTTCTGGAAGCGTTGGTCGCTCGAGTATCTGCATATCTTACAACAGCGCCTTAAGTGGACTGACAAAACCAGCCCCCCTAGTGTTGGTGACCTCGTTCTGGTTAAGGATGCTAACCTACCGCCACTACGTTGGCGCAGGGGGCGCATTGTTAACTTGTTCCCTGGCAAGGACGGGACCCCCCGGTCTGCAGAGGTTCTAGTAGGAGGCTCGGTTCTAAAACGAGCGGTAGCAACGTTGTCTCGGCTGCCCGTAGATTAGGGGACAGGTGGGTGCCTGTCCGGGCGGGTGATTGTTCGATTCCAAATCGATATTCGATCGATGGTTCCTGAACGGCCATTTTGAATTTGACGTTGCTGCCAACCTAGCAGTTTTTTGACAACTGACAGACGAAAGCCCTCGCAAAGTAAACGCGTTTTGGTTAGGGTATTGAAATTAAATCGCAGGCCATCTGGAATGTATTCGGGTTTCCCTCAGGATTGTCTATATAGCTGAGTGTGTTGTGGTTCCCCGAACCAGATAAAGTTCGCATTTACGTGGCCGATTGGTTTTTACCACGTAACATAACCTGTGTTGGAACACTGTGCTCATTGAAGCTGGCCCGCCAGTCATAGGAGGTTGGCTGAAGAACCTGTCTACCAAGAAGAGCCTAGGGTGCACCCGGGCCTTGCAGAGAGACAGGAGGTTGACGGGACCGAAGCACAGACCAGGTTAGATCGACCCCAATTACTTCAGCTCGGTGAATCGCCGACGTTCACACTTCTTGGCAACTGATCGTTACGCTACCTCGTAGCTGATGGGCCCCTACGAGGTCATTAGGTGCTGAGAAGGCTGAACACTTTGGTGTCAGAAGTCGTCGGCGATCGTTTGATCGATTTGGTTCAGTTCGCCAGAAGTCAGTGATTCCAAACGCCTTCAAACTACACTTTGACTTATTACACTACTATGTATAACTTGTGCCCTTTCAGACACCGCCAGCTCTGTCGCTTCGCCCAACGCGTCTCCACTCCGACCGCCGAAGCCTCGCTCCGCGAATACTCGTCTCTCTGCGCCGCCGCGGGTCTGCGCGCTGACGTCACATCCTTCACGCGGGAGCCGCGCAGGTGGCTCACTAGGCTGGCGGCGGCGTTGTATGCGGACTGCGAGAGTTACTTTCAAGTGGAGATTGAGAGTGGGAGTGGGAGTTAATTCCAAAATGTGATATGTTGACGTGATATGTTGTTCATTCAGTTGAACTAATAGAAGAGTTGTCATGACCATCACTACTATACATATAATATACCCTGCCACCAGTACATATAATATACTCTCTCTTATTTTTATGAATTAGATTCACAAATGTTTGAAGGTATATCTTTCGCAGTTAGTTGGTTAAATCAGACACTTAACTAATTCCTTAGACCGTTAATTAAATGCCGACGTTTAACCAAGTCACTAAAATTCCGTCAGACAAGTGAGTGAACGAAACGTTTAACGAGTTGTCTAAACGTTCTAAGGCAACAAGACATACAATATAAATATTTTTATGTGTACTTAAGTTTATGTTTTATGTATTTTTTGTTGTTCTTACATGTTCAACCTAACACGTAGGATAAAGGGGGCTTCGCTTCGCTCACCCCCTTTACCCTTAACCTAAGGTACCGCAATGTTTTGCCCTGTTATAAGCTGTGCAAATCAGCTGTTGTCGTGACGCCATCTTGTTTTCCAACACGCCGGTTTTCGGTAAGACAGATTGTTAAACGTTTTCACACATATTTTAAATCAAAACGCTAGTGACTTGGTTAAACGTCGGCATTTAATTAACGGTCAAGAGAGTTAGTTAAGTGTCTGATTTAACCAATCAACTGCGACATCTCGATTCATTTGATTAATAGCAGTATCCCCTCACTGATAGGCTAAGACTGAGACCGGTCAAACACTATGTAATCTTTTTCATACTGTTTAATAGAGCTACCAAGAAGGTATATAGAGCTATCAGAGACCATTAAGGTGGCCAGTGAATTGAAGGCTACACCAACGTTTTTCAATACGGCATATGTTCATGCCTCTCTCAAAGATGAGAACCTGAAGACAATGAGGTGTTCATCATATCAACTTGAAGTGCTCAGAGTTTAATGTTATTTGAGTTAACAACTTGTCTCTACAAGATACTATTAAGATTATGATATTGTGCTCTCTGATGACAACTCGTTTAGATATTGTGTTGTATAGTTTATGGTGGAGTGAATTGTTTTTATTCATTATTTGACCAAATACTTATAGATTATGGCATAGTGAACAATAGTGATCTCGTCTTGAACATGTATTTTTTTATGATTATGATAAGATTAGGTATCTACACAGGTGATAGGTTTATTATGACAAGTATAACTTCTAGTATATGTATTTGTTTTCGTTTGTCGGCTGTCTTCCTCGCCATATATTTAATTTCCTGTTTAGGTTTCACGAAAATCACTTAAATCATATTTTGTACAAAAAATCATAATTTGTATGAACTGCAATGCCTACGTAGGTGCTACTAACTCCAGCGGCGTGCATCCCGTAGAAGCACAACTGTCTGCCCCAGCCATAAATCCTTCGTCAGTCTGTTAGAATATTAAACATGTTATCAAATAAATTCCCGCGCGAACCGAAAACGCTCGACACAAATTTTCAAGAATCATATCCCGACAAACAGTTGAGCGTTAGTTGCAGCTCATTGTAAGGCTTGGAGTGCTACTATTGATTTATAATGGATTCGTTTATCACAAAAGGTGATACAATTAAGTTAGGAAATAACGAAGCAGAATATACTTTACTGTTAGTGAGGTAACAGTGGTTGCTTATATACTTATGAGGTTAAAGCTTGTTTCTTGCTTGTTAAAAGCTGTTATTTTTTCTTGATAAACTCCCTATAACTCTTATTGCTATAAATCTGCTATGTTGGAGTTGCTTATATATCATAAGGCGGTTATTCAACTTCAGTAACGTCATTGGTTCTACAACGGAGTTAATTAAGAATGTCTTAACACCAAACTCTACATGCGCTGTATGATTCTTTTATACAGCTTACGCCTCTTATACTAAAGGCAATGATAGGTAAACTACTATTTATTATCGGCGTTGTAGTTCATTGAGTGGCATAATAGATTTAAGAGAAGACGCTACTTTAAGTAGCTTTAAGAAAAAAATGCCCATTTTTTATCACATTCTTTCAACATAACCTAAAAAGTTATTTATAAGAAATCATTTTTACATATCGAAATACCTTAATATTTCGAATTATTTTATGTAGTTTATATGTAGCATCACCAATGCTGACTAACATATAAAATTGAGTGTATAAAAACTATTTTAGGTTATTAGCAAGTTTAGTTTTTTTCTGATTTTTCCTCAAATTTATTGTTTTATGAAGGCGCGTCAAAATTGAGATGAGAAACATGATACACAATCACATTAAACTTGCAAGCGCGCTAACCGTTAACTTCACACTTCAAGATACTGTTGATCAACAATTTCGTGATGAAAATGTTGCAAATATGTCCTTAGGTAACGGAAGCAAGTCATATTGATAAATAATTTTCCATATATTTGTATAATTTTATGACTTAAAAGCTTTTAATTTCTACTTTTTAAAACCAAAAACACTATAAATGGGTTTAAAAATACCTGTCTAAGTTATATCTGACACCGTTATAGATATTATTTATTACTCAAGGTTTCAATTAACTCCATTACAGAGGTGCAGTAAAGATAAACCACTCATAGACCTCTATTAAAGGTTATATAGAACCGCAATAAGGGGTTTGTACAGGTTTTACCTGCAAAATTTTGCGCCAAAATCGTAGGTATAAAGGTGTTATTACTCTCTATAACTCTCTTACAAGACATACGCTAACTCTTTTATATCTAAGCAGAACCGAAATACAAGTCAACTACATCTTAGTCTTAACGCTAAAATGTTGGTCGGGATGGAACTGCCCCCAGATAATGCAACATCCCGGAACTCGGGTTTTGTGCTTTGTAACCTGAAAAATAAGTAAGGACTATCGCTACATCGTGACCGGAGGGGCAGGGGCGCGGGCCCGGGCGCGAGCGGGGCGGGCAGACGCGTAGCCACTCGACGTTTGAAGTTTTGTTTTTGTTTATAATTTTATTACCTAAATTGTGTGCGATTGGAAATATCCTATCTATACCACTAGTCCCATTGTTTTGACCCATTAAGGCACAGCAGAAGATTCCGTCCCAGTTGTTCTACATGTGGAATGAGTCAAATAGGTTGACTGTATTTGGAGATACAGAGAGATACCTCTGGATGTGAGGAGGTAAGTTCAACAGTTCCTTTGCGATGATAAATAAACCTTGCTTAACTGCTCTGGATGTGAGGAGGTAAGTTCAACAGTTCCTTAGCGATGATAGATAAACCTTGCTTAACTGCTCTGGATGTGGGGAGGTAAGTTCAACAGTTCCTTTGCGATGATAGATAAACCTTGATTAACTGCTCTGGATGTGAGCACGTAAGCTCAGCAGTTCCTTTGCGATGATAGATAAACCTTGATAAACTGCTCTGAATGTGAGGAGGTAAGCTCAGCAGTTCCTTTGCGATGATAGATAAACCTTGCTTAACTGCTCTGGATGTGAGGAGGTAAGTTCAACAGTTCCTTTGCGATGATAGATAAACCTTGCTTAACTGCTCTGGATGTGAGGAGGTAAGTTCAACAGTTCCTTTGCGATGATAGATAAACCTTGCTTAATTGCTCTGCGGAAAAATGTGAGTAGGATCGGGTGTGCACGACAGAAAATATCTCCGATGTATCCATCCATGTTTTATCAAATATAATTGCCAAGGTATGTATAGCTACCTAAACCTCCTAGTTTTGACTAATCGCTTAGAAACAGGATAGCTATTATCATTATCACATTCCTATAATCTAGTTACTTTAGATAGTTTGACTATTTCGAAAACCTAGAATTATTGGAAAAATCGCTAAATGAGTCGCCGTCGTAATGGCATACCTAAATAATCCTAATGGCTTACGTTGTTGCCCTATGCGGAAATGCTGTGCACGCCACTGGCTAACGCCATCTGTTGAGATTACTACTGTAACATCCAAGGAAACTGATGCAAATGTTTACTTAAATAATCGCTGGTATTTTTCCTTAAGTTTAGTAGTAATAAATTATAGTATAAGTGGAATTTAATGTTGAGAGTTTAGTAAGAGTTGATTTTCCGATAAAAGCGATAAAGTAGATTTTTCGTGAAAACCTTTCATTACACAGCTGCGCTTTCTGCTAGTTATGTATACGTGCCATGTTAGTTCGTGGTTTACCTATCTTGTTATTTAATTATTTTTTTAGCGCCAAAGACTTATGTTAGATTTATGTTAGCTCAATGTAACAATGCTTTAATGTGTAAACATATTTAGATCCTAACTTGATATCCCTAACATATACTTGTGTGTTAAATATTTAAAACTGGTGCTTGTAGCTTACAGATTTTTGTACCAACTGAATGGGTGCCCACAGACGGACACCGGCGTAGGGGAAGGCCCAGAAGGAGATGGAGGGACGACCTGGATAAGTTTCAGCCAGGGTGGGTCAGTACAGCTACTGATAGGGATGTGTGGACTCGAAATGGTGAGGCCTTTGCCCAGCAGTGGGACACCGTGGAGGCTACATAAAAAAAAAAAAAAAAATATGTAGACCTATATTTTAAATCTCTATTTTTATACGATATTGTGGAAAAAAATAAAGCTTTGTATTTAAACTCAATATTGTTTCTGTTAGCTGTTATTAAGGGGCGATTTTTCATTACCCAGATAAACAGACAGATTACTTTATTTGACATTCCACATGTACAAATTCTGTCAAATTCCTTATGTAAACAGACACATAAATGTTATCTGAGGAGTGAACAATCGGCCATAAACAGAGATAACCGAAATAGCGGCCCGGCAAATTAATTCACTATGTAGTTTAAGGCAGAATTTAGAGATGTATCATTATCTCAGCGTTTATCAACATTACAGATGTGTTGTCACGTGAAATGATAACATATTAGATATTACACACATTTATCAATATCAGGCTCTTAGAAATGTCATGGTTGATGTATATTAGACTACCGCAAGACATAAGTAGTGTTCGATTCAGAATCGATACTCGATCGATGGTTTCGGAACGGCCATTTTGAATTTGACGTTGCGGCCATCTTGGCAGTTTTTGACAACTGACAGACGAAAAGCCCCCGTAATGTGACGCGTATTGATTTTGGGCATTGAAATTAAATCGTAAGCCATCTGGAATTGTATTCGGGCTCCCCTCAGGATTGTCTTATAGCTGAGTGTATTGTGGTTCTCCGAACCAGATAAAGTTCGTATTTACGTAACACTGTGCGCGTCGAAGCTGGCCTGCCAGCCATACCTGGTTGGCTGAAGAACCTGTCTACCAAGAAGAGCCTAGGGTGCACCCAGGCCTTGCAGAGAGACAGGAGTTTGACGGGAACGAAGCACAGACCAGGTCAGATAGAATCTATTTACTTTAGCTCGGTGAATCGCCGACGTTCTTGCTTCTTGGCATCCGATCGCTACGCTACCTCGTAGCTATGGGCCCCTGCGAGGTCATTGGGTGCCGAGAGGCCTGAACATTTTGGTAGCAGAGCGTGGTTTCCTGAGATTTGCAGCCGTCAAGGGCTCCAGGAACCCACGATTTGGGACTATCAATCTGTAGGTATAGGCGGTTATTAGCTAACTTGGTTTTGTTCCTGTATCCACATAGATTGGTAGTATTGTAAGTTATAAGTCTATTGCTGGTAGTAGACAGACAAATATAACAGTTTTCCCTAAATGACCAGTTGTACTGAGATGTGACTCAGAATAGTAATTACATTACAGGTACATTGTAGGTGAATTGAAATTTGCATTGAAGTATCAGTTACCAGTTAGTCAATCTATTAGTGGTCTAGTAATGCTAATGAATGTTTGGTTAACATAGGTAGTTACATTTATTGATAGCAGCCTATGACATTGTTTTCAGTTTATAGCAATTTATAACTTGAACTAATATTGACTATCTGTGTGTGTTATATGATATAGGGAAACTAAATTGTTGTTTACAGAATTTGTGTAGATATAAAACTCGGTTTCTATTGTTTGGGGAAATCAGCATTGTTCAAGTTATAGATTAGGGTTCCCTCGTTTGGGTTGTAGACTGGAGGGTCCAATATAATTGAGTTATTGCAAATTGTGAGTAAGTATCGTTCCGATCATGTCGTTATCCGAAATCCAGAAGGGTGTTTCTAAGGAACTCAGATGGTTTTCCTCCGCACACGGTCTGATAGACCGTTTAGATAGGCATGATGTGGTATTGGAGCGGTCTATGGACGTTAAGGAACGCTACAACAGGGTGCTCGAATTGTCCGCGCAGGCGGAATCAGTTGATGGTTGCGCACCTGACAGGCTGTCACGGTTGCTAGGGGATGTCGACCAGTGTATGGAGATGGCAGCTGCTATCACGCAGAAGGCTGCGGACATACGTAGGCAGCGCGAGTCCAGCCATGGTGGTGACATTGAAGCACCTCTGCCGCATCAGGGATCGGGGACCAGGTTACCCGTTATCACTATGCCTACTTTTGACGGAGTGTCCGGTGAATGGATGAGCTTCATCAATCTGTTCAACAGTTTGGTGCACATGCGATCGGACATTACCAAGTCTGTCAAAATGGCTCAGCTGGTGGCAGCATTGAGGGGTGAGCCCAGGGAGCTGGTCGCTCATTTGACAGTTACGGAGGGTAACTATGAAACGGCCAGGCAATTGCTGGTCAGACGTTACCACAACAAACGGAGGTTGGCCGATGCCCAACTGAACCGTTTGTTTAGCATCCCGGTTGTGAACAAGGTCGGGGCCATACAGACGGAGGTTTTGAACCCGTTGTTGTCCGTCACCAAGGCCCTAGAGAATCTTGGACTTCCGGTTGGTGAATGGTCGTACCTACTGCTGTACATTGTACTCTCCCGCCTACCCGCTGACGTGCAGACTCGTTTCGAACAGTCTCACGGGAGGTCGGCCGAGGACCTGCCCGCCTTCTCCGACTTGGTCGGATTCTTGGAAGAGGAGGCTCGACGGGCAGAGAATTTGGGGTTGACGGTCACCCATCCTTCGGAGCCACAGAGAGCTGCCGGGAGCGCTGTGAGTAGGGGCCCTCCGACGAGGAAGGACCGCACCAACCGGCAGTCGTATGGGACTGTGAGTGCATTGACCCCACCCAGGGGTGCAGGTGAGACCTGCCCATGTTGTAGGCAGATTGGCCATGCTGTGGCCGATTGCAATAAGTTCGGGGAACTTAGGGTTGAGGGACGGCGCCGGATGGCCAAGCAGCGGGGCTGGTGTTTCCTGTGCCTCGGGCCACACATGGCTAGGGACTGCACGCGCACAAAATTGTGCGGATATTGTGGTGGGGCCCACAACAATTTGTTGTGCATGAACCGGTCCGGCCAACAGCCACCACAGGGCCGTACCCAGGGTGACACGGCATGGGGCCCTGAGAATTCGTTTGCGACTCGGAGCGCAACTCAGGAGCCAACGTCCCCACGTCCACAGGGCCGTACCCAGGGTGATACGGAATGGGGCCCTGAGAATTCGTTTGCGACTTGGAGCGCAACTCAGGGGCCAGCGTCCCCACGTGCACAGGGTAGTACTAGGGTGCGGGGCCGCACTCAGGGTCATCACATGGGGGGCCCTGAGTTTTCGGTTGCGACTCAGCATCCGACTCATCGGGCAATGGGGCCACAAGCACGCGGCCACCCAGGGGTGCAGGGCCGCACTCAGGGTCATCACATGGGGGCCCTGAGTTTTCGGTTGCGACTCAGCATCCGACTCAGCGGCACATTGGGTGTGTTGAGCAGGCCGTAACGGGCGGGTGGCATGGGACAACTTCGAGCTATGCGGGTGCGGTTCGGACGCCGCCTCAGTTGTCGCCCCGCTCGTCGCCTCGTCCTCGTCGGTCGCATGTGATGTCCCCCCCGCTCATGGAGCGGCCACGGTTGAATTCACGCCCACAACCCTTCGGGGGGCGTCGTAGGGTGGCAATGGAACCGGCGCGTGGGCCATTTGTACAATGGGACCCGCTGGCGTATAGCTGCCTACCTGATCGGTTACAGGCACAGTGGGGCCCCGGGGGCCCTCGCTAGGAATTTGCGGCCCAACAATTTGTTGCCCACCAACCGGAGACGGTGGTGTTACCGATCGCCTCTGTGCTTGTTTGGGATTTGGCGGGCAACCCAACATACGTTCGCGCCCTATTAGATTCTGGAGCTCAGGGCTGCATTGTATCGAACGATTTAGCGAAATGGTTGGGCCTCAATATAAATAATGTATCGCTGCCGAGGAAATTGGTCCCTGCTGGGGATTACAGGGCAACCCTTCACGGGTTTTGTGATGCCTCTGAACGAGGGTTTGCGGCAGCGGTTTATTTGCGAACCGTCACCTCCACCGGGGAGGTCGACGTGCGTTTGGTTTTGGCAAAAAGCAAGGTAGCGCCTATTCGGACAAGGATGACGATTCCAAAACTGGAACTGTCCGGGGCTGCTCTTTTGACCAAACTTTTGAATCACACTCTAACAGTGTTGCGTGGGTCAGTGGTTTTGGAGGATACGGTGTACGCGTGGACGGACAGCCAGATTGTTTTGTGCTGGCTGAAGGCTTCGGTCCATACCTTAGAGGTTTTTGTTGCGAACCGTGTCTCCCAGATTGTGTCGTCTGAGGTCCCACTGACCTGGAGACATGTACCAGGAGAATTGAACCCGTCTGATTGTGCATCCAGGGGATGTCGGGCTCCTGAACTCGAGCTCGTTGCTGATCTCTCGACAGAGGCTTTCATTGCTTGTTTGGATAGGTTTGTTTCTCGAAGGGGACTTCCAACTTTGATCCGCTCTGATAACGGCACTAACTACATCGGTGCGGAACGATACTTACGAGAGATAGTCAACTTTTTGAATGTAAATAAAGTGGATATTGGAACGGCCCCCTCCCGTCGGGGTATACAGTGGACCTTCAGCCCACCGATTTGCCCCCACTGGGGTGGGATTTTTGAGGCCGTAGTTAAGTCAGCGAAGACGCACTTAGGGCGTATAGTAGGTCAGACCGCGCTGACTTTTGAGGAGCTCGCGACATTGTTTTGTAAGAACGAGGCCGTTCTCAATTCGCGACCGTTGTGTCCGCTCAGCTCGGATCCAAATGACCTGGAGGCTCTGACCCCAGGCCATTTCTTGATAGGACAGCCACTTAACGCGTTGCCCGAGCACCCCTTCGAGGGAGTGAAATTGTATCGGTTGTCAAGGTATCAGATGTTGCAGCAGTTTACTCAGAATTTCTGGAAGCGTTGGTCGCTCGAGTATCTGCATATCTTACAACAGCGCCTTAAGTGGACTGACAAAACCAGCCCCCCTAGTGTTGGTGACCTCGTGCTGGTTAAGGATGCTAACCTACCGCCACTACGTTGGCGCAGGGGGCGCATTGTTAACTTGTTCCCTGGCAAGGACGGGACCCCCGGTCTGCAGAGGTTCTAGTAGGAGGCTCGGTTCTAAAACGAGCGGTAGCAACGTTGTCTCGGCTGCCCGTAGATTAAGGGACAGGTGGGTGCCTGTCCGGGCGGGTTCGATCGGATCGATGGTTTCGGAACGGCCATTTTGAATTTGACGTTGCGGCCATCTTGGCAGTTTTTGACAACTGACAGACGAAAAGCCCCCGTAATGTGACGCGTATTGATTTTGGGCATTGAAATTAAATCGTAAGCCATCTGGAATTGTATTCGGGCTCCCCTCAGGATTGTCTTATAGCTGAGTGTATTGTGGTTCTCCGAACCAGATAAAGTTCGTATTTACGTAACACTGTGCGCGTCGAAGCTGGCCTGCCAGCCATACCTGGTTGGCTGAAGAACCTGTCTACCAAGAAGAGCCTAGGGTGCACCCAGGCCTTGCAGAGAGACAGGAGTTTGACGGGAACGAAGCACAGACCAGGTCAGATAGAATCTATTTACTTTAGCTCGGTGAATCGCCGACGTTCTTGCTTCTTGGCATCCGATCGCTACGCTACCTCGTAGCTATGGGCCCCTGCGAGGTCATTGGGTGCCGAGAGGCCTGAACATTTTGGTAGCAGAGCGTGGTTTCCTGAGATTTGCAGCCGTCAAGGGCTCCAGGAACCCACGATTTGGGACTATCAATCTGTAGGTATAGGCGGTTATTAGCTAACTTGGTTTTGTTCCTGTATCCACATAGATTGGTAGTATTGTAAGTTATAAGTCTATTGCTGGTAGTAGACAGACAGATATAACAGTTTTCCCTAAATGACCAGTTGTACTGAGATGTGACTCAGAATAGTAATTACATTACAGGTACATTGTAGGTGAATTGAAATTTGCATTGAAGTACCAGTTACCAGTTAGTCAATCTATTAGTGGTCTAGTAATGCTAATGAATGTTTGGTTAACATAGGTAGTTACATTTATTGATAGCAGCCTATGACATTGTTTTCAGTTTATAGCAATTTATAACTTGAACTAATATTGACTATCTGTGTGTGTTATATGATATAGGGAAACTAAATTGTTGTTTACAGAATTTGTGTAGATATAAAACTCGGTTTCTATTGTTTGGGGAAATCAGCATTGTTCAAGTTATAGATTAGGGTTCCCTCGTTTGGGTTGTAGACTGGAGGGTCCAATATAATTGAGTTATTGCAAATTGTGAGTAAGTATCGTTCCGATCATGTCGTTATCCGAAATCCAGAAGGGTGTTTCTAAGGAACTCAGATGGTTTTCCTCCGCACACGGTCTGATAGACCGTTTAGATAGGCATGATGTGGTATTGGAGCGGTCTATGGACGTTAAGGAACGCTACAACAGGGTGCTCGAATTGTCCGCGCAGGCGGAATCAGTTGATGGTTGCGCACCTGACAGGCTGTCACGGTTGCTAGGGGATGTCGACCAGTGTATGGAGATGGCAGCTGCTATCACGCAGAAGGCTGCGGACATACGTAGGCAGCGCGAGTCCAGCCATGGTGGTGACATTGAAGCACCTCTGCCGCATCAGGGATCGGGGACCAGGTTACCCGTTATCACTATGCCTACTTTTGACGGAGTGTCCGGTGAATGGATGAGCTTCATCAATCTGTTCGACAGTTTGGTGCACATGCGATCGGACATTACCAAGTCTGTCAAAATGGCTCAGCTGGTGGCAGCATTGAGGGGTGAGCCCAGGGAGCTGGTCGCTCATTTGACAGTTACGGAGGGTAACTATGAAACGGCCAGGCAATTGCTGGTCAGACGTTACCACAACAAACGGAGGTTGGCCGATGCCCAACTGAACCGTTTGTTTAGCATCCCGGTTGTGAACAAGGTCGGGGCCATACAGACGGAGGTTTTGAACCCGTTGTTGTCCGTCACCAAGGCCCTAGAGAATCTTGGACTTCCGGTTGGTGAATGGTCGTACCTACTGCTGTACATTGTACTCTCCCGCCTACCCGCTGACGTGCAGACTCGTTTCGAACAGTCTCACGGGAGGTCGGCGGAGGACCTGCCCGCCTTCTCCGACTTGGTCGGATTCTTGGAAGAGGAGGCTCGACGGGCAGAGAATTTGGGGTTGACGGTCACCCATCCTTCGGAGCCACAGAGAGCTGCCGGGAGCGCTGTGAGTAGGGGCCCTCCGACGAGGAAGGACCGCACCAACCGGCAGTCGTATGGGACTGTGAGTGCATTGACCCCACCCAGGGGTGCAGGTGAGACCTGCCCATGTTGTAGGCAGATTGGCCATGCTGTGGCCGATTGCAATAAGTTCGGGGAACTTAGGGTTGAGGGACGGCGCCGGATGGCCAAGCAGCGGGGCTGGTGTTTCCTGTGCCTCGGGCCACACATGGCTAGGGACTGCACGCGCACAAAATTGTGCGGATATTGTGGTGGGGCCCACAACAATTTGTTGTGCATGAACCGGTCCGGCCAACAGCCACCACAGGGCCGTACCCAGGGTGACACGGCATGGGGCCCTGAGAATTCGTTTGCGACTCGGAGCGCAACTCAGGAGCCAACGTCCCCACGTCCACAGGGCCGTACCCAGGGTGATACGGAATGGGGCCCTGAGAATTCGTTTGCGACTTGGAGCGCAACTCAGGGGCCAGCGTCCCCACGTGCACAGGGTAGTACTAGGGTGCGGGGCCGCACTCAGGGTCATCACATGGGGGGCCCTGAGTTTTCGGTTGCGACTCAGCATCCGACTCATCGGGCAATGGGGCCACAAGCACGCGGCCACCCAGGGGTGCAGGGCCGCACTCAGGGTCATCACATGGGGGGCCCTGAGTTTTCGGTTGCGACTCAGCATCCGACTCAGCGGCACATTGGGTGTGTTGAGCAGGCCGTAACGGGCGGGTGGCATGGGACAACTTCGAGCTATGCGGGTGCGGTTCGGACGCCGCCTCAGTTGTCGCCCCGCTCGTCGCCTCGTCCTCGTCGGTCGCATGTGATGTCCCCCCCGCTCATGGAGCGGCCACGGTTGAATTCACGCCCACAACCCTTCGGGGGGCGTCGTAGGGTGGCAATGGAACCGGCGCGTGGGCCATTTGTACAATGGGACCCGCTGGCGTATAGCTACCCTAGCCTACCTGATCGGTTACAGGCACAGTGGGGCCCCGGGGGCCCTCGCTAGGAATTTGCGGCCCAACAATTTGTTGCCCCCCAACCGGAGACGGTGGTGTTACCGATCGCCTCTGTGCTTGTTTGGGATTTGGCGGGCAACCCAACATACGTTCGCGCCCTATTAGATTCTGGAGCTCAGGGCTGCATTGTATCGAACGATTTAGCGAAATGGTTGGGCCTCAATATAAATAATGTATCGCTGCCGAGGAAATTGGTCCCTGCTGGGGATTACAGGGCAAACGAGGGTTTGCGGCAGCGGTTTATTTGCGAACCGTCACCTCCACCGGGGAGGTCGACGTGCGTTTGGTTTTGGCAAAAAGCAAGGTAGCGCCTATTCGGACAAGGATGACGATTCCAAAACTGGAACTGTCCGGGGCTGCTCTTTTGACCAAACTTTTGAATCACACTCTAACAGTGTTGCGTGGGTCAGTGGTTTTGGAGGATACGGTGTACGCGTGGACGGACAGCCAGATTGTTTTGTGCTGGCTGAAGGCTTCGGTCCATACCTTAGAGGTTTTTGTTGCGAACCGTGTCTCCCAGATTGTGTCGTCTGAGGTCCCACTGACCTGGAGACATGTACCAGGAGAATTGAACCCGTCTGATTGTACATCCAGGGGATGTCGGGCTCCTGAACTCGAGCTCGTTGCTGATCTCTCGACAGAGGCTTTCATTGCTTGTTTGGATAGGTTTGTTTCTCGAAGGGGACTTCCAACTTTGATCCGCTCTGATAACGGCACTAACTACATCGGTGCGGAACGATGCTTACGAGAGATAGTCAACTTTTTGAATGTAAATAAAGTGGATATTGGAACGGCCCTCTCCCGTCGGGGTATACAGTGGACCTTCAGCCCACCGAGTTGCCCCCACTGGGGTGGGATTTTTGAGGCCGTAGTTAAGTCAGCGAAGACGCACTTAGGGCGTATAGTAGGTCAGACCGCGCTGACTTTTGAGGAGCTCGCGACATTGTTTTGTAAGAACGAGGCCGTTCTCAATTCGCGACCGTTGTGTCCGCTCAGCTCGGATCCAAATGACCTGGAGGCTCTGACCCCAGGCCATTTCTTGATAGGACAGCCACTTAACGCGTTGCCCGAGCACCCCTTCGAGGGAGTGAAATTGTATCGGTTGTCAAGGTATCAGATGTTGCAGCAGTTTACTCAGAATTTCTGGAAGCGTTGGTCGCTCGAGTATCTGCATATCTTACAACAGCGCCTTAAGTGGACTGACAAAACCAGCCCCCCTAGTGTTGGTGACCTCGTGCTGGTTAAGGATGCTAACCTACCGCCACTACGTTGGCGCAGGGGGCGTATTGTTAACTTGTTCCCTGGCAGGGACGGGACCCCCCGGTCTGCAGAGGTTCTAGTAGGAGGCTCGGTACTAAAACGAGCGGTAGCAACGTTGTCTCGGCTGCCCGTAGATTAAGGGACAGGTGGGTGCCTGTCCGGGCGGGTTCGATCGGATCGATGGTTTCGGAACGGCCATTTTGAATTTGACGTTGCGGCCATCTTGGCAGTTTTTGACAACTGACAGACGAAAAGCCCCCGTAATGTGACGCGTATTGATTTTGGGCATTGAAATTAAATCGTAAGCCATCTGGAATTGTATTCGGGCTCCCCTCAGGATTGTCTTATAGCTGAGTGTATTGTGGTTCTCCGAACCAGATAAAGTTCGTATTTACGTAACACTGTGCGCGTCGAAGCTGGCCTGCCAGCCATACCTGGTTGGCTGAAGAACCTGTCTACCAAGAAGAGCCTAGGGTGCACCCAGGCCTTGCAGAGAGACAGGAGTTTGACGGGAACGAAGCACAGACCAGGTCAGATAGAATCTATTTACTTTAGCTCGGTGAATCGCCGACGTTCTTGCTTCTTGGCATCCGATCGCTACGCTACCTCGTAGCTATGGGCCCCTGCGAGGTCATTGGGTGCCGAGAGGCCTGAACAAGTAGATAGTAAGATATAATGACATAAGGTGAAAAATTAAATCAAAAAATCGTATCACAGTATGTTTTTAACTCGATTTACCAAAATAATTAAAGAGTACAAACGAAAATAAATAAATGACTTAACACTGTTGAACACATTTCACTGAATCCGTATTATATAGGTAAGTATTCAAAGTCACCTGATCTTCACACGGCCGCTCTGTTTAAGATCACTTGTCAGTTCACTTATCATATAACAAAACTGCTATGATGCATAGTTCATACCCAAGAGTAAACTCATAGTTTTGATTATAGCACCAATGATGTGGATCAGAAACTTATGTAGTTACGAACCAGTTTCACTTTGTTGACCGGCGTGGTAATCAAATCACAAACATCTACTTATCCAGTAAGTAAGCGTATCGAACTGTCATGCTACTCATGTATGTACAAAGAAATATTTTAAAGTTCGTGCTTTCCCGGCCCGAAATTTCCAAATCTACCGGGTTTCGAGTTTCTTCCCGTGGTAGTGCATAACCAGGGCCAAGACAGCCGAACCCAGCCCCAATGCCCCAGTCTGCTTCGAGTCAAGTCTACCGCCCCAAAGCCAGCCTTCGGGCAGCCAGCTGACGCTGTGTATTACATCGAAGATTAGCTTGGTGGTGCCCAAAGAGGCCTGGGTGAAGCGGGCGGCGGCGCATTTCCGGGGGTACTGCGATTGGAGCTCTTTGCCGGTGGCGTTGAGGGCTTTTATTGATCTGGGGAGGCGGAAATTGGGGGATTACCACTAATCCCGGGCCATCTTTGACATACCACCATGAACATTATCATGATACAACGATTACTAATAAATAATAACATAATAATGTAGCACATTCATGTCCCCATGAGCCATACTCCACCACGCTGGCTCAGTGCGGGTTGATGGAGCATGGCAACTGGATTACGACGTAGTCCGAATAGTTTCATGGAACATATATACTAGCGTGTTACTTGATCAGCTATCGACAGAGTAAACCAGACCAATAGGGTTTAGAATTTACTTTTCTTTTGTTCTTACATGTCAACCTAACACGAAGACTGGAGGGGGCGAGCGCAGCGAAGCCCCCGAATAGCCTTCACCTAAGCTACCGCAGTGTTTACCCTGGTATTTCGTTTGCAATTAAGTTTAACCCAGTTTACTATTTAACGTTTTTAACCGTTAGTTTATCAACTAACGCCAAACATTAAGCAGTACGCTACAGTTTACTATCTTTCAATAGTTGACCAACTGACGAGAAAAAAACCTTAGTTTAACAACAAATGTTTTGACAATCTTACAGTGACATATATATGAAAATGTCAAATCTTCGTAGTTGACCCGGTATTAGTGAAAACTCGCTATATCATATCATAAGGCCTTGGAATGTTATTTGGCTAGGTGAGATTCCTTTGAACTGGCAGCGATATAAAAGTCTGGCTGAAGACCACAAAAATATTTTGATATTTCATCATCATCATCAGGCTCTCAGGGGACCCACTGTTGGGTATAGGCCTCCACATAAAACCGCCATTCAGAACGGTCCTTCGCAACCCGCGTCCATTGCTTTCCTGTGCCACCCTCGCCACATCGTCGGACCATCTGGCAAATGTTCTGCCGACGATCTTTGGCCTCCTCTTGGCCACCACTCTGTCACCGATCTAGTCCATCTTTGTCATTTGATATTTGCTAGATATATATTCGTAATCGGTAAAGACCCTAACATACCGTCATGCTTTGTCCCACAAGGGTAGCACGGGATGCACTTAATGTTGAGTCAGTTAGTACATACAAACTTTTGTGGCTTAAGCAGAGCTTTAAGTTACTTGCTTGTTAACCATATGATTGATTTGATTGTGATGATAATTAATGGGAAAAAAGTTAGTTACTACGAGTAATGTAGTTTCCTGACGGGACTAGCCCATACCTCAGGAGATAAATCATACCTTATCAACCCAAAAGTAGCCAATAGCGACCAGAACACCTTGTGGGCGATCCTGCACCTCTCCTCGTTGACATCACTGAGTGATAACAGCTTGGAGTCTATCAGCCAGACCAGTTTCTCAGCCTGCAAGTAGGCCAGGGTCGAGGCATTGCCGGCGACGCCCATGGCACCCCAGAAGGCACCTTCCTGTAAGGGTAAAGCATAAGTACATGTGGTAAATATGCGTACCTACTTATAGATCGCGGCCAACTTATTGAACATCGACCTTGCCTGCGAAAATGCGTCTCTTTGGTAGGAGAGCAAGGGAGTTCCCCCACTACTTCGAAGTCTGTTCTCACTTAGGTTGATTAGGGATACCTTTATACGTGGGGTCTGGGCAAAGAGGTTTAGAAGTTCATTTATCGTGAATTCGTTAAAGTTTCGGGCCGAAATGAGTCTTCTCTACTTTACCGCTTACACTTCTCGGTTTTAGTCGCTGAAAGTGAACAACATGTCCTGGAACATGACTTGGAAATTGGGCACATAGGTATATTAAAGTGAAATGCGTCCAGGATGTTACCATACTTCCAGAGATCTGCCATCATATAATAGGTTCTCTAGAAGACAGAAGACTAGACTAGACTAGAAGACAGAACGGTACTCATATATACATAGCGTCACGCGTTTTCTCATACGTGGTGGCAGAAGCACAACAGTGCCCACGTTTCGCCAGTAATTCAATACTCCATTAAGCGTGAGAGGGGGCTAGCCCATCGCCGCAGCTATGAGACCTCACGATGTTTTCCATCGCGATAGAACGTCCTTTAACGTACGTAAGATAGTTATCTCATTGGTACTTGGTCAGCAGCGGATTTGAGCCTGCATCTCCTGCATGAGCGGCGAGCTAGCAGCCACTAGACCACAGAGCTCTTTATGAGCAATAGTTTTCATAATTCTTTATTGCACACAAATATTTTACCAGTTTTATTTTTATTTCTATTTTATTTTATTTTATTTTATTTGGGACATCAACAGCACAAGATAAACAAATTACAAAGAACAAAGATACAAAATTAAAGCCAGTAACAGATATCCACAAAAATACAAGAGATAAATTTAAATTGAGTAACTTAAACAGATAGAACAGTGTGCAAACTTAATAAATAAGATCTCTTACATGTATATAAAGTTAAGAGACAGGTATGTTTATTATGATGTTTATTGAAAGGTATATGTAGAATAAAAAAATAAATGATGTAAGATTTATGACGTGTGTGTGTGTGAGTGTGTATGAATGAGTGTGGGAGGGTGTGTGCGTGCATGTGTGAGGTTCACTTATTCCTCGTTGATATTGTGTAATTTTTTAATAATGTCCTGACGGAATTTCGCATTAGACGATGCAAACGGATCGAAATTGTTAAAAAGTTTATTAAATTGATTGGTAAGGCAAACCATTGTTGAATTTTGAGCATAACTGGTGTGCGTGAGGGGGATAGCAAAAAGCCTTTTGGAAGTTTGACGAGTACGACGCGATGGGACACAGAAATATAGTTCAGAGTGAAGAGGTGAAGAATCAAGGCGGCCCGATAGAATATCATGTAGTAACATCATATCAAGCAAAATTCTGCGATCCTCAAGACTGATGAGGTGATGCTGGTGACAAGTCTCCTCGTAAGAGCGCCCAAGAGTGTGAGACCTGAAATTCAGGTGCTTTATAAATTTTGATTGAATAAGCTCAATGCGTTGAATGTACGTTGTTTAATATTTATGCGTCGGAGCGCACCGGTTTTTTGTTGCGCGGATCGACCGCGAGTAATCTGGACATCACTAAGCGGAAACGGACCGCAGCTGTCACTCGTACCAACGAGAGGAAAAAATTGGAGGTTATCTTTATCCTTTTCTCATCGGGAGAACAACATGTCTGCTCATGGCGTCGGGCCATTGATTGTTTTCGGTGTAGCAATCGTCAAATACAGGCGTCGGGCCTGGTCGGAGTGTTAATCATCTACATCGTCGGGAAATAAGTAGATTCGCGTCAGCGGTCAAGAGATCCCTGTTGATTGGACATCGTCGTATCGGTAGCGGCGACTCCACGGTCACGGCAGGCAGCACGCCGGCGACAGCGTCGGCAGCGACGATACTGGTTCGGTTCCATCTCCTATCCCAAAACTGTCTCCTCTCCCGCATTCCTGTCTCGAATCGAGCCTTCAATCATCCTGTCTACGGTGACAAGGTCAGTAAAAATTCATTCACTTCTTTTCTCTCACGTGCTGGCAAAAGCACACCCCCTTCGGATTCCACGCCGTTCGGTAGGCGTGGAAATTAAACATTTTGGTAGCAGGAGCGCGGTTTTCCTAGTGGGAAATCATCGATTCACGGTTGCCTTTGTCACATTGTAGTTGGGAGAAAAGAATATCTCAGATTGGCTCAAGTCGGCAATGAGTCTGTGGTCGGTATACCACGATTAAAGTTCATTTTCGGTAAGTGAAAGTATAAGTGCCAATTTAGTTAACAGTTGTTATAAATTTGTAGTCGGAAACTACTGTTGTTGCGCATAAAAGATTGAACAGTCATTCTGCGAAGCCTAGATTGTATTACTTGCGGTAGAACGTCGGGTTCTATAGTCCTACAGTGTTATTTCGGTTTACACAGCAGGGTCGGGCTATTTAAGGGGTATTAAGCTGATTTGCTGACCTCAAAGGAAGTGTGGTTCATAAGAAGCCACTTATTATTTTGTATTGTTTTCATAATCAAGTTTTGTAGGTTATTTTTGTATTGTGTTTTATGGTGGCATTCTCTAATTGATTTAGAGTGTATATTATAAGGTGTATGTCCACAGGGCGACCATATTAAATATTGTTTAGGATTTAATTGTTTTAGTGGTTGCCCTGGTTTTTACAACTTAGTTTTAATTTGTGCCCAGCGCTGACGGGAAAGTGCTGGTCTCTGGCTGTGCTTAGTTCGGTAGTGAAGCATAGGACCAGAAACAATTGAATTGGTAACCATGGCACCTTCACCCTTGACGGTACTGCGGTATGGCGTCCGTGAGGAGATGAGATGGCTCGCCCATACTCACAAGTATGTGGAGCGACCTGACATGGACGATGTCCTGCTCAAGCGTGTGGAGGACGCAAAGACACGCGTCGGGAAGGTGTGTCGGCTGGCTGCGGAGGCTGAAGCCCTCGGGCTTACGGATGAGGCCTCGGTGGCTGCAGTGAAGCAGCTCTGCGCGGATGCTGACCAAGCGATGGAGTGCTTGGGCGACATCGAGCGTCGCGCCGAAAAAATTAAGCGGTCGCGTCGGGATGACCGCGGGGAGGGTAGCGGAGACCCGACCCCTAAGGGTGTTGTGGGACGGCTGCCACACCTGGAGATTCCGGCCTTCGGTGGGGCAATTGATGAGTTGCCGGCATTCATCAATTTATTCGATAGCCTGGTCCACGGTCGGGACGACCTGGACAGCGCCTACAAGTTGGCCCAACTATTGATGGCACTGCGGGGTGAACCGAAGGAGTTGGTCGGTCACCTAACGGTTACGGCGGGCAATTATGAGATTGCCCGGATCATATTGTTTGACCGCTACCAACACAAACGGCGGTTGGTTGATGCGCAGCTGGGGAAGCTGTTCAGCATCCCAAGAGTAACCCGGGATGTTGACATCCGGGTACAGGTGCTCAACCCTGTGCTGGTGGCCACTAAGGCCCTTCAAGAACCTTGGTCTGCCGGTAGACCAATGGTCATATATCGTGTTATATATGGTTTTGTCACGGTTGCCTGCAGCTGTTCAAAGTCGGTTTGAACAGCTGCATGCATGGGGGCAGTAGCTCGGAACTGCCCACGCTCGTCCAATTAACGGATTTCTTGGAGGGTGAATGCAGGCGATGCGATACCATGGATTCGGAGGCCAGTGTACAGCGCCAACCCGCGCGGATGCGGGAGGGGCCGCGCCCCCCATCCCCACGGGGGGGTGGGCGGTCAAAACAATTTGGCGTTTTGAGTGCCGCGCCGTCGGGTGACGGCTGTGTGCACTGCGACAGTGCCGGTCATGAAGTAACCAGTTGCGCCAACTTTAAGGCGCTCGGTGTGGCTGCCCGCAGGAAGGTGGTCTTCCGCCACCGATTGTGTTTCGGTTGTTTGGGGCCGCACCCGCTGAGCGAGTGCTCACGGGCGTCCCCCTGTGAGTGCTGCGGTGGCAAGCACCACATCATGTTGTGCCAGAACCGGTCAGGCCCTTCGGACGGTCACCAGGGCCGGACTCAGGTTGGTCGGTCCGGGCCGGACCCAGTCCCCCTCCGGGCAACGGGAGTCACCAACGGGGTGACTGGGGTACCCGCGGACGGGACCCCCCCCCCCCCGAGGAGAAGGGGGCAGCGCGGGGGGTAGCCGGGGTTCGGTCGCCGCTGTCCAGGGTCAGCGAGGACTTCGGGCCGCTGGCTCACCGCGTGTTACGGGCGGGTGTCAGATGGCACCTATGAGTGGCGCGAAGGCTGAGAGCCCACCACCTTCTGCGCCACCCTGCCCGTCGCTCTGGGAGGCGAACAGGGAGGCGAACAGTCGGATGTCGCCCCCATTCCTAGAGCGCCCCAGGTTGGATCCGCTCACCCCCCTCCATTCACGGTGGCCACCGGGCACACCGTTCACAGTCCGGTATGGTCGGTTACCGGGAGAGCGAGGGGCCTATTATGCGGGTTGGGACCCCCTGATGTACATGCGGTCTGATATGCCACCGGTGGCATATCAGCAGCCGAAATACTAGGCCGACGGGGGTCCCAGCGGGTTCGGATCCCGCGGAGGTTACCGCTAGGGACACGCCGCCCACTTACAGGGTGCCGCCACTCCACAGACGGTCATGCTCCCCACCGCCTCGGTGATAGCGTGGAGTTCGGACGGCAAATCTTGTGTGGCACAAGCACTATTGGACTCGGGGGCCCAGGGGTGCTTAGTCTCGTGCAACCTTGTAAGACGGTTGGGCATTTCGGTAAGGGAGTATCCACATTCCATTCAGGGAATTGGGAACACGGAAGTCGGTTCCGTTAAGGGAGTATGTCGGATTACTCTCTCGTCACGGGTGGATTCATCGGTGAATCTGACGGTCACGGCATTAGTCATCCCTAATGTGATGGGCTCACACCCTCACGTACGGTTGTCGCCCTCGGTGCGACAGTTGGTCGCTGGGTTGTCACTGGCTGACCCGGAGTTCGATATTCCGGGCCCAGTAGACATTTTATTGGGTGTCGATGCCTTGGGATATCTGTTAGTGCCAGGTGTCCACGTGTTGCAGGCGACTGGTCTGGTTTCGGTCAACACCAGACTGGGCCATGCGGTAATGGGTCCGGTCATGCCGGCTGCCCCACGCCTAGCGACTCGTAGGCCCTTATTCGGTTCTGTACTCTCGGAGATGATACAGAAGTTTTGGGAGGTGGAGGAACCACCTACGGTCCGCCGGTTGGACCCGGTTGAAGAAGAGTGTGAACAGTTTTATCGGAACAATACTGGTCGCCTTCGGTCAGGTCGATTTCTCACACGTCTTCCATTTCGGAGTGATCGCCCGCCGCTGGGCAGTTCACATCATGCAGCCGAGACGCGGCTTCTGTCGATGGAACGACGCATGAAGCGTGACGGGATTTTCCGGCAGAAGTACGTCGATTTCATGCGGGAATACGAGTCGCTCGGCCACATGTCGGTTTCGGGTATCGACTGGAAGCGTGAAGACCACTGCTTCCTGCCCCATCACGCGGTCTTGAGGACCCCGGAGGGCAAAATACGGGTAGTGTTCGATAGATCGGCATCAACATCTAACGGCATGAACCTGAACCAGTGTTTACATTCAGGGCCGAAGTTGAACCATGACATCGCGGATGTTATCACACGGTTCCGTCGACACAATGTTGTGTTTGTAGCTGACATCCGGATGATGTTTAGACAGACGGTCATTCACCCTGACGATAGACGGTATCAGCTGATACTGTGGCGAGAGAGCCCAGATCAGCCCATCAGGGTGTACGAGCTGAACACCAACACGTACGGGCTACGGTCTAGTCCTTATTTGGCGATTCGAACTCTGCGGGAGTTAGCGGATCGAGAACGGTTAAATTTCCCTAGAGGAGCAGCGATCCTGGAGCAGGACCTCTACGTGGACGATATCTGTACCGGTGCAGATTCCGTAGAGGAGGCGCTCGCTCGACGGGACGAGCTAGTTGAGCTCTTACGGGGTGGAGGTTACGAGCTCCGCAAAATGGATGTCGAACTCTCCAGAGTTACTGACTGGTCTTCCGGATGACTACCAGCAGGATCCCCACATTTTTGAAAATTTGGAAAATCCAAATATGTTGTCGGTATTAGGCGTCCAGTACCAGCCGGTGTCAGACATGTTTTCGTATCGGGTCGAGTTGGACTCCCCGAAGGTCTGGACGAAACGGAACGTCCTTTCAACGGTGGCTAGGACATTTGATCCAAACGGGTGGATCTCCCCGGTAACATTTCAGCTCAAGTGTTTTATGCAGCAATTGTGGTCTGCTGAGCTGAACTGGGACGACCCGATCGGCGGGTCATTGAGCTCAGAGTGGGACTCGTTCTTTTCGACCCTCCAAACGATACACCGCCACCCTGCATGGGTTTTGCGATGCCTCGGAGAAGGGCTACGGAGCTGCGGTGTATCTGCGTACGGTCGACTCCTCGGGGGAGGTTGATGTGCGGTTGGTCATGGCCAAGAGCAAGGTTGCGCCGTTGCGCACTCGCCTGACCATTCCCAAGTTAGAGCTTTCGGGAGCGGCTCTCCTGACCCGTCTGCTCAACCACACGATGACGGTTCTTCGTGGGTCAATAGCGTTGGAAGATACGGTCTACGCTTGGACGGACAGCCAGATCGTGTTATGCTGGCTGAAGGATTCAGTTCACAAGCTGGAGATTTTTGTGGCGAATCGGGTTTCGCAGATTTTGAATTCGGAGGTTCCCTTAATCTGGAGACATGTTCCAGGGGAAATGAACCCAGCAGACTGTACGTCTCGTGGGTGTCACGCTCCGGAGTTGGTTGGACATCCCTTGTGGTGGGGTCCAAAATGGTTGACTCAAGCCGAATCGGATTGGCCAATGAGTCCACGCGTTACCACGGCGAACGGCGCCTTGACAGTCGGTGTCTGTACGACGCAACCAGAGCCGGAGGAGGAGTTCAGCCTGCTGGAACGGTACAGCTCGCTCGACAAGCTGGTCAATGTGACCGCCTGGATCTGCCGATTTGCGCGGAATTGTCGGAATTCTGAGGCGCAACGAGTGCGGACACAGGTCATGACACCACGGGAACGGAACCATGCGTTGTTCGCATTGGTACGGAACGTGCAGACGGTGCACTTTAAGTCCGAATTGGACATTCTGAGACGCGGACGCGTCCAACTGAAGGGAGCTGTGGCTCGGCTCAACCCGTTTATTGACCCTCAAGGATTGCTGAGGGTAGGAGGTCGGCTGCGGAATGCCAACCTGCCTTAAACGGCTCGCCACCCGTTGTTACTCCCTAGGAAAGGGAAGTTGGTCGAACTGTTGATACAGGTACGACACATTCGGAATGGGCATATCGGATGCCACGCCTTGATGGCGTTTCTCCAGCGCGAGTTCTGGATTCTATCGGGAAGACGCTTAGTGCGTAGCGTCGTATTTCGGTGCCTGCCTTGTTATCGGGCCAAGGCGGCTACGATGCAGCCCCAGATGGGCGATTTGCCCTCGGATAGGGTTAACGAAATCCGGCCCTTTGCGGGTGTCGGAACGGATTTCGCGGGACCATTCATGGTCAAGTCTTCACAGCTACGGAACGCCAGATTAGTGAAGGCATACCTGTGCGTCTTCGTGTGCTTGGCCACGAAGGCAGTCCACTTGGAGGTGGTCAGTGACCTCACTACGGAGGCATTTATCGCATGTCTGGATCGGTTCGTCTCACGAAGGGGCCTCCCGTCATTAATCCGTTCGGACAACGGCACAAATTTTGTCGGAGCCAGGCGATATCTGCAGGAGGTCACTCAATTCCTGAACGGTAACCAGGACGCCATCGGTACGGCTTGCTCCCGACGTAGGATTGAATGGGTTTTCAGTCCGCCGGGATGTCCTCATTGGGGAGGAATTTTTGAGGCTGCGGTTAAATCGGCTAAGTCGCACCTGACGAGGATCATCGGTGAGACCTCTCTACGCTTTGAAGAGCTTGCGACGCTGTTCTGTAATATTGAAATGACACTGAACTCGCGTCCGTTGTGCCCGCTCAGTTCGGATCCAAATGATTTGGAAGCGTTGACGCCGGGTCACTTCCTGATAGGTCAGCCCCTTAACGCCCTGCCAGAATACCTATTCGGTGATGTTAAGTTAAGTCGGTTAACTAGGTGGCAGATGTTGCAGCAGATGGCTCAAGATTTTTGGAAACGGTGGTCCCTTGAGTACTAACACATCTTGCAGCAGCGCCTTAAGTGGACTGACCGGACGAGCCCCCCACAAGTCGGTGATTTGGTGCTGATTAAGGATGCGAACCTGCCATCATTGAGATGGAGACGAGGACGGATCGTCAATTTGTACACGGGTCGGGATGGCACGCCTCGATCAGCAGAAGTCAAGGTGGGGGACTCGGTCCTCAAGAGAGCGGTCGCAACACTGTCTCGCCTTCCTATTGATTAGGGACAGGTTCGGGCCTGTCCGGGCGGGTGACTGTTTAATATTTATGCGTCGGAGCGCACCGGTTTTTTGTTGCGCGGATCGACCGCGAGTAATCTGGACATCACTAAGCGGAAACAGACCGCA
Organism: Argyresthia goedartella; assembly: GCA_949825045.1. Taxonomy (NCBI): domain Eukaryota; kingdom Metazoa; phylum Arthropoda; class Insecta; order Lepidoptera; family Argyresthiidae; genus Argyresthia; species Argyresthia goedartella. The sequence continues at coordinate 5,329,789 of OX463817.1, forward strand.
GCTGTCACTCGTACCAACGAGAGGAAAAAATTGGAGGTTATCTTTATCCTTTTCTCATCGGGAGAACAACATGTCTGCTCATGGCGTCGGGCCATTGATTGTTTTCGGTGTAGCAATCGTCAAATACAGGCGTCGGGCCTGGTCGGAGTGTTAATCATCTACATCGTCGGGAAATAAGTAGATTCGCGTCAGCGGTCAAGAGATCCCTTTTGATTGGACATCGTCGTATCGGTAGCGGCGACTCCACGGTCACGGCAGGCAGCACGCCGGCGACAGCGTCGGCAGCGACGATACTGGTTCGGTTCCATCTCCTATCCCAAAATTGTCTCCTCTCCCGCATTCCTGTCTCGAATCGAGCCTTCAATCATCCTGTCTACGGTGACAAGGTCAGTAAAAATTCATTCACTTCTTTTCTCTCACGTGCTGGCAAAAGCACACCCCCTTCGGATTCCACGCCGTTCGGTAGGCGTGGAAATTAAACATACGTAATATAGTTTGGAGACCATATACATGAAGCGTATTCCAAAATGCTCCTAACGTAAGCATAATATATCTGTTTTATAAAACCCAGGTCGCTAAACGGTTTGCAGATTCTCAGAACAAAACCCAGGTTTCGAAACGCATGGGCTGTGATGTGCTCAATGTGTTTTTCAAATGATAGTTTACTATCTAGAATGACACCAAGATCGCGGATAGTATTGACGCGGGCTAATGGCTTGTTGTTAATGGAGTAGTCATATATAATAGGGGTGGGACTTCTAGTGATCGAGATTTAGACGCATTTACAGAGATAATATTCACAGAGATCCTATTCTTTTCATAGTACTGACTTAGGCGATTAAGATCGGCCTGTAGCTTATCACATTCGGTGGCACTGTTTACATCAAGGTAGACCTTTTTATCGTCAGCATATAGTAAAAATTTACAGTCATAAAATGCAGTATAAATATCATAGAGATATGCGTTGTACAGTAAAGGACCTAAGTTAGAACCTTGAGGAACACCCGATGGGATATCAATACAGTTCGAGTTATATCCACAAACAATCACAGCCTGACTTCTCTTAGAAACATAAGAAGTAATCCAACGGCGGAGGTCACCCTGAATCCCCAGATGAAATAATTTGCGCAACAGGATGATATGGTCTACGCGGTCGAAAGCCTTCTCAAAATCCGTATAGACAACATCAACCTGCTTCCGCTTGTCCATCTTATGAAGAACAAATTGTAGGAATTCCGCAAGATTACTCATGGTAGATCGGCCTTTGAGAAACCCGTGTTGCTGAGGAGGTACACCACGAGAAATAATTGGGTAAATGCAGTTGTAAACAGCCTTCTCGAATACTTTAGCAAATACATTAAGAATAGATATTGGTCTGTAATTGTCGATCTTCTTTCTTGTTCCTTTTTTGTGTATCGGAAGTATGTGCTTTCTTCCAGGCAATAGGAAACGAGCCTTCTTTGAGGGATCTATTGAATAAGATGCTTAGAGGATGACACAATTGCTTCGCGCACTTTACTATATAGTATGGTGGGATATTATCGCTACCTGCACAACCGTTAATATCAAGTGAGTTTAGTAATTTTAGTGTTATATCAGGATGGAACTGAGCAGAATTGATCACATTGCCGTCTTCACAAAAAGGTGGAGCGAGTGGCAGATCAGAATACGAAGACGCTGGCTGACTAAATACTGAATGGAAAAATTCATTAAAACCCTTGCAGATGCTTGGACCATCTGATTAATGAACACCTTGGTATTCAAGGGATTGCGGATAGGCAGAGTTTTGTCTACGAGCTTTAACAATGGACCAGAGCTGTTTGGGGTTCACTTTAATATTAGTTTGCATAGATTCGACGTAAAGTTTGAAACATGTATCCTGAATAACCTTTTGTCTCTTTCGGAGTAAGGAGAATTCTTCGTAATCGAGTGGATTTTTAAACTGTTTCCATTTTTTATGACTATTGGCTTTATCCCTGGTGATCTTGACAAGTGCCTCACTAAACCAAATCGGGTGATGTGACTTCTTTTTACGAGTATCCAGGGGCACTTGTTTACAAATAGTGTCGTTGATGATGGTGTAAAGCTTATGAACCGCGTCATCAACCGTTCCTTCAGAGAGGATCCCGTACCAGTCAGACTCATTGAGCATAACATGAATGGAATCATAGTCCACTTTGCGAAATCTGTACCTAGCACGGTTGGGCTCTGAAAGTGGTGACGCTGTTAGATCATTGGCCAGAATTTCAAGAGATGGATGAGCAATATCCTCTTTGATGAGTGGTACGGGGGAGCGTAAGAGGACGAGTGCGACATTGCTAAAGACCAGATCGAGAGTGTGTCCACTGCTGTTGGTAATGGTGTTAAACTGGTGAAGTTCAAGAGCCTGAAATTCGTCGATAAGATCAGTAGCTGCTTCCTGGACACATAGTAGTTCTCTACGGAGGTGTTCAACGCCGGTGGGCAACCAACGCAAACAGCGCAAATTGAAATCGGCGGCGATTAAGTAGTTAGCATTGGGATGTAACGATTTGACTGAAACGACAGATGATATTATATTATTTATATAGATATGGAGAACTGGGGTACGTCCTCTCTTTTCCGGTAGGTATGCTGCACGTATATGAAGGTCATCAGCTGTACCACGAAGAGCTTTAGCGGGTATGGTGACCCATAGACATTCCGTATTGGACGTTATCCACTCTGGACGTGAAATTGCATTTAAAGATCGACGTACGATGACCATAACTCCACCATCTATTTTACCCGCGGCGACGCGGTCGCGGTCCAGTCGAAATACGTCGTATCTATTCTCGCATAATTCCGAATCTAGTTCACCATCAACAAGCCAAGTTTCAGTTATAATGATTATGTCAAAATTATTAGTTACAATACTATTATACAAATCTAATGTTTTGGTTCTCAAACCTCGGACATTTTGGTAAGAAATGCTAAAATTATTAGATGCGAATGTAGATTAGATAAAAAATTATGGAGATAATAGATGCACTGTTAATATTAGTGATATACTTACATTAAACAAAATTCATGCACAAAGGCGACCCAAATACCGCCGATACATAGCGCGGCGACCGATCCTACCGCCGACCGTTCAGGGCGGCTCGTATTGACAGTTTAGAGTCCTAAACTGTCAATACGCATAGTAAACTTTAGACTATGCGTTGGCTTGCGAACGGATGCGGTAGAACCTGATCGTGTAAATCCCCTTTACGTATCAATGAACAGCTTATGTCCGCGACTTCGTCTGCGTATTTACACGTTTTTGTCACATCACATTCTCTTCATCATATTTGAGACGTCAGCGGGCGGTCAGTTTTTTGTGATTCCCTGGAATCTATCTCAGCTAGCAATTTTTAAAGATCAGTAGCATATAGTAACGATTCCTCAATAAACTCTCAGAGCCAGGAGCTACGGACCACCGGCCATTCTGACGCACACAATTAGTGGCCTTTATTACCTACAATAATAGCGGGATCGATTAGTGAAAGTAGGTAATTCTTTCTCCTCAGTGGTTGGGAAGGTGATGATGGACAACGCTGAGAAAACTTCTTTGAATAGACCAAATTAGTTAGAAAATATATAAAAAGGATAGAAAAAATAAATATTTATTTTGTCCGCTATGACAGGACTGCCCAAAAAAAGGGTTTACCGTGCTAATTTTTTCAGGGTTCATGTAGTATTTATTTATTTTATTTAGGTCTACTAACAATCTATGCACTAATTACATGTTTGCTTACTCTAGGATGCAGGTTTGCTGAGTACATAAATCAATTACTTCTCTTCATCCGACCCTGATTCGGACATGTTAAGTATCGCTAGAATCCTTAAGTTTTCCCAAGTATCATTATAAAGAAAGAAGAAGAAGAAAACATCATTGCCATCACATTGATATCACCTGCTAAGTGGATTAATAAAGATAAAATAAACAATGAAAGTGAGAAAGGTCGCTGATAGCTCATGTTAAGATAGTGTAGGATATATAATGTATTCTGTGAGTGTAGGTACCAAAATTGGCTAGTTCGGGAATTAAACATGTTAATAAGTTTATAATACACAGTCAGGTCATAAGTTCTGTCACACAATAAAAACTTTTGAATTTAGAACGCTGGCCACAAAAAAAGTTTATTGAATTCGAATTTCGAATTTTTCATGAAAATAAAAATGTGTACTTTTTAGAATTTTCCTCATTTTTAAATATGAAGTGGACACTTAAAGAAGACCGTGTCGCAGTTATTGCGTTGCATCGTTGCGGTTACGCGCCAATTCAGATTTTCAACTTACTGTAAAATTTGAATATAACCAAAAGATTAGTTTATCGTACCATAAAACGATACAATGAAGACTCTAGTGTAGATGACAGGTCAAGAAGTGGTCGCCCTCGCTCTGTTAGGACTACAGCAGTGATAAAAGCTGTGAAGGCGCGAATTCAAAAAATCCCATACGTAAGCAGAAACTGTTGGCCCTTCAGATGTGGTTGAGCAGGACTACGGTGAAAAGGGTGTTAAATGAAGACTTAGGGCTTAGGGCATATCGAAGAAAAACAGGACATCGTTTGGACGCTCGTTTAATGGACCTGAGACTGAAGAGAAGCCGCACTTTGTTGAAGCGGTACGCGGGAAAAAAGCATCGGGAAATTCTTTTTTCGGATGAAAAAATTCTCACCGTGGAAGAGAGCTACAACAAACAAAATGATAAGGTGTACGCACACAGCAGTGAAAAAGCGAGCAGCCGTATTCCGCGTGTCCAACGAGGTCATTTTCCATCCTCGCTCATGGTTTGGTTAGGAGTCTCTTATTGGGGCTTAACTGAGGTACATTTTTGTGAGAAAGGCGTAAAAACGAATGCAGTTGTGTATCAAAATACAGTCCTCAAGAACCTTGTGGAACCTGTTTCTCATACCATGTTTAATAACAGGCACTGGGTATTCCAACAAGATTCTGCGCCAGCTCATAGAGCGAAAAGCACACAAGACTGGCTGGCGGCGCGTGAAATCGACTTCATCCGGCACGAAGACTGGCCCTCCTCCAGTCCAGATTTGAGTCCGTTAGATTACAAGATATGGCAACACTTGGAGAAAAAGACCTGCTCAAAGCCTCATCCTGATTTGGAGTCACTCAAGGCATCCTTGATTAAGGCAGCCGCCGATATTGACATGGACCTCGTTCGTGCTGCGATAGACGACTGGCCGCGCAGAATAAAGGCCTGTATTCAAAATCGCGGGGGTCATTTTGAATAAACTTTATTACCATAAGAATCTATGTTTTATTAAATTCATTTTGCTATATAAATGTTTACATAAATAATAAACATGTCTAAATTATTTCATATTGCACATGTGACAGAACTTATGACCTGACTATTTATATGTAATCATATTAGTATTATTTTGGATGGTATGAGGATGAAAAAACGAAAAATAATAATATTGAAGGAAAAAGCTGTCATTATGATTATTTGGAACATCCACCTGTCTTCTGCAAATTAATTAGGTACCTATTGATAATATTGGTTCTTGAAAACTTGTTTGGAATCTATTTTTCGAAAAGGTGGCGGCACAAGATATTCCAGCATTTAGATGACAGGTATCGAAACTTACATTAGATAAATTAGAAAATGAATGAATCAGCTAAGGGAGGAAAATGATATGCTACGTCTGCAAATCATGGCTGCAAATAGTGAGATTGATAATCTTACCCTGGAAAATGGTACAATTAAGAAAACATTGGAGGAACACAGCAGGAGAATCGAGATCCTTAAGTCTGTTGGATTTGGTGATGGCGAAACTTCCCCGCCAAAATTTTACCTACTCACCACAAAATAGACGAATAAGCCTTAGTATGGTGAAAATGGGGTATCCTCGTGTATCACCCGGAGTTTTCACCAATGGAGTGATCAAACAAATGGCCTCATTTAATGGTCCGAATCAGACCCCCTCCATTCCTCCCCCAAAAGTGATTAATATTTCCGAAGGCAAGCTAAAAGGGGCTAGTGGACTCAAGAAACTGTAACCGTCCACAATTATTACAAAGAGATAAGTTTGCCGCCCAGGATAATGATGGGCAAGCAAGGTGTCCAAACAAATGCGAGAACACCTGAAATCATCGGAGCTTCCCACGGCACATTACTACCGCTAAAAGCCTCTGCAAATCAGGTACGGACTGAAAACGTTAGTATTCAGCCAATAACACAGCAAAAACGCACCACTCTGAAAAGTGACAAGCTCCGGAAATTTTGATAATTGGTGATGAACAAGTGAAAGGACTGGCAGCTAAGATGATCAACAGTCGGGAAAAAAGTCTATGGAATAATGTCTATAAAGTATCAGCACAAATTAAGCCGGAGACCGCAGGATCCAAGATTCTTCATGATATAGAGGACAGAAGTAATCAGAATTGTGAAGACATATATGTTTTAGCTGTAGGTAAACATGACCAAAACCCTCACAGTTTGCTATCAGAGCTCAGCATTGCCCTATACAAACTAAGACATAGCAGGGTATTTGTTATTAATGTGCATAACACTTGTCATTTGAATGAGAACCTTTTAATCTTTACGATAAAATCAATTGTAAGAGGTTTCCAATATTGTAATTTCGTCCAACTAACACTGAAACCAAATAAGTACTTATAGGTCCTACCAGGAATATAACTTGGAGAAACTGTGCGCTAAACTTAACACAGAAATTGATTACATGAAATATAAAAATCAATTTATTATAGATACAGTCATGTCTAAGGTACAATCCAGCACTGTTGCCACAAAATAATGCGTTGATTAGAAGTCAGTTGGAATGTAATGCTGTCATCTGGGCTCCACATGATGCTAAATATAGCCTCATGCTGGAACGTATTCAGAATAAGTTTTTGAGATTTCTGTACCTTAGGCAGTATGGAGTATATCCTTTCTACCCCTCGATGTATCCCACTCTATTTATTTTAGGTATGGTGGGGTACAGCGAGCTAAGTGTCAGGAGGGATCTCACAATATTGGTATATATTTTTAAATTGCTGAACACCAAAATTTATAATCCGGACTTGCTATCATCTTTGAATGTGTGCGTCCCTAACGAGTACGTCGGGCGAAGGCGGCGGCCGCAGTTGCTGGCGGTGCCGAGCGCGCGCACCAATCTGATCCAGAAGGCACCGCTCACGCGCGCACTGTGCACGCTCAACCGCATCGACAAGAAAGTAGATCTGTTCTCGTGTTCACTGAGTGAGTTCAAAAGTATAGCACTGGCGACTTTATGCTATGAAAAATTTTAGATTACTTATTGCACGCCTAAATGCTTTAGGCGTGCAATAAGTAAAAGTATAAGATAGTTAAGTAAAATGTGTATGTATATATGTGGAATTTATTACGAATTTGTTAAAACTACTCTATCGCATTAGGGCGACCTGTAAAAATAGATGTTAAGTGGATAAATAAATAAATAAATAAAAAAACTCGAGACAAAAGAATTATGTAAAGTCCTCACAGCGAAAAAGGGTACTATGCCTTATTATTTTACAAAAAAGGGAACAAAAGTAAACGAAAAAAGGCACTCTGCCATATCTGTTTGACAAAATTAAATTAGGACAAATTGATTGATATATCCATATTTCATCAAAACGTGTGTGGCATTTACAAAAAAAAGATGAAATTGAATTATATCTCGAAAGCCTAGGAAGCAACCAAAAATATGTATGCATTACCGAACATTTCCTCAATAAGGATTCGAAATCGCTATTTAATGTTCATAATTATACTTTAGCAGCAAATAATTATAGAAATTCGAATTCAAGGGAAGGTTCACTTATACTGGCATTAAATGATACAAAGTCTGAGGAAATAGAAATCTGTAAAAAATTGTTTCAAGAAGATAGTTTTGAATTATGCGGAATTAGAGACAAAGAAACAAACCTAAATATCTGTTGTTGATATCGAGCTTCAAAAAATAAAAACCAAACAGCACTCTTCGAACCTTTTATGGAGCGATTGGAATTGCTATCGGAACATTTTTTTGACAAGAAGTGCATAATCAGTGGAGACTTCAATATAGATATATGGCAGAAAATAACAGAAAAAATGACTTTTTAAACTTGCTAAACAGCTATGGTTTTAGGCATTTGATTTGTGCAGCAACATGTTTTGAGGAGGGATACGAGTCATGTCTAGATAATTTCCTAACAAATATACCTGAATCTAATATTTTGGATAAAATCGTGGATCAAAAGGAGTATTTTATTGTGTACAACTTGAACATCTAATAGTAGCAGTAAAGAAACAACAATATGCAGTGTAGAGCGTAGGGTTTTCAAAGAAAGAAATAACCTGATTTTCAGAAACAACATTTTAGAGCAAGACTGGACAAATATGGGTATAAATATTTTTCTGAAAAGATTTGAGGAAATGTTTAAAAATACATAGTCAGGTCATAAGTTCTGTCACATGTGCAATATGAAATAATTTAGACATGTTTATTATTTATGTAAACATTTATATAGCAAAATGAACTTAATAAAACATAGATTCTTATGGTGATAAAGTTTATTCAAAATGACCCCCGCCATTTTGAATACAGGCCTTTATTCTGCGCGGCCAGTCGTCTATCGCAGCACGAACGAGGTCCATGTCAAAATCGGTGGCTGCCTTAATCAAGGATGCCTTGAGTGACTCCAATTCAGGATGAGGCTTTGAGCAGGCCTTTTCCTCCAAGTGTTGCCATATCTTGTATCTAACGGACTCAAATCTGGACTGGAGGAGGGCCAGTCTTCGTGCCGGATGAAGTCGATTTCACGCGCCGCCAGCCAGTCTTGTGTGCTTTTCGCTCTATGAACTGGCGCAGAATCTTGTTGGAATACCCAGTGCCTGTTATTAAACATGGTATGAGAAACAGGTTCCACAAGGTTCTTGAGGACTGTATTTTGATACACAACTGCATTCGTTTTTTCGCCTTTCTCACAAAAATGGACCTCAGTTAAGCCCCAATAAGAGACTCCCAACCAAACCATGAGCGAGGATGGAAAATGACCTCGTTGAACACGCGGAATACGGTTGCTCGCTTCTTCACTGCTGTGTGCGTACACCTTATCATTTTGTTTGTTGTAGCTCTCTTCCACGGTGAAAATTTTTTCATCCAAAAAAAGAATTTCCCGACGCTTTTTTCCCGCGTACCGCTTCAACAAAGCGCGGCATCTCTTCAGTCTCAAGTCCATTAAACGAGCGTCCAAACGATGTCCTGTTTTTCTCGATATGCCCTAAGCCCTAAGTCTTCATTTAACACCCTTTTCACCGTGGTCCTGCTTAACCCCATCTGAAGGGCCAACAGTTTCTGCTTACGTATGGGATTTCTTTGAATTCGCGCCTTCACAGCTTTTATCACTGCTGGAGTCCTAACAGAGCGAGAGCGACCACTTCTTGACCTGTCATCTACACAAGAGTCTTCATTATATCGTTTTATGGTACGATAAACGAATCTTTTGGTTATATTCAAATTTTTCAGTAAGTCGAAAATCTGCATTGGCGCGTAACCGCAAAGATGAAACGCAATAACTGCGACACGGTTTCTTTAAGTGTCCACTCCATATTTAAAAATGAGGAAAATTCTAAAAAGAACACATTTTTATTTTCATGAAAAATTCGAAATTCGAATTCAATAAACTTTTTTGTGGCCAGCGTTCTAAATTCAAGTTTTTATTGTGTGACAGAAATTATGACCTGACTGTGTAGTTTTAGAATAGTTAGGAAACTAATCAAACAACAAGAATTTGTAAAACTTAAATGGGTCACTAAAGAAATTAGGGTATCTAGTCAAATGAAACGTGTTCTCTTACCGTTAAAAGGTGACAAGGATGAAGATTACAAACATGTTTACACTAAAAAAATGTTTGCAAATATACAGAAGAGTATTGAAGAATGTCAGAAAAATTGCCATCCGAGATGAAATAGGAAAAGCTTAAAATTCCACCAAAGCAATTTGGAAAGTTATAAACAATCACAGGAACAAACTTCAAATTTTAATATGACGTTACATTCTCAACATTTATGACTGCTGCGTAGGTGCAGACCAAATCAATGAGATTTCCGTAAAGTGTGTTGGATTTGTGACGCAGTTTTTAAAATTAAAAAATAATAGAAATTGATTTAATCGGATTGATTTACTATCAATTAGGTTCAAGCATGTTAATATTAATCTCCCAAGAAGATGGTCCTGTCATAATGCGAGATAGAAGCTATACCTTCAGTCAGCAAGTCAATAAATGTATCCACCTTGAACCACTGGGGTCTATACGCTGTACCTATGATAATTTGAAAGGATTTGACCCAGAGATAGCCACATCTGTTCAGTGACATCCTCTCCAGGCGGGGGGAATAGTTCGACAGCACCTACGAGTAGCATTCATTTTTTTTTCGTTTTATTTTTTGCAGAAATCTCGAGCAATCCGTAAAAAACTTAAGATGCAACTAATGGGAAATTTTGATTGACGGGGCTGATTGGTGCGCATTGGTTCATGACGGCCCATCATGCGGCATGACGAGTTTGTTTCGTTCATTTTCGGGCGCAACGTTTAAGATGGCGGACGAAGATGAAGTAGACGTGCCCTTGACACAAACGCCGGCGCCGGCATAATTACTGAGCGAGACTTTGTTTTTTTGCTAATATCTTTATAGAGGGATTTCCCCTCACTTTGGAAATCCAAAACAAACGAATATGCAAATAAAAATGAAAGATATTATAAGAATATTTTCTTATAATACATGGATTATAGCCTCACACGTCTCCATTATTATTACACCCAAAATACGGGGAGCAACCAAGTACCGTAGAGTTATCGAGAGCCTTTGACTAGCGGGAATAGCCTGTCGCATATTAGTATCTTGCTTTTAAATTTTGGGTCGAATCAACTTCAACAATGTTTCAAAAGGAAGGATCATTGTTCATTCGAATATTTTTTTTATTATAATTGTCCGGCTCAGTCTCATAAAGAGTTCTTTGCAAGAGTTCATGAGTGAATCGATATCTAAATTTATATCTGCGTATTATTATGGCATTCCTTGACATATATTAATAAGTCAAGGAATGCCATATCTGTGTTGATGATTTCCAATCATTTTCATTCATCATTTATACACGAGAGTACGCGAATTTCTTTGCAACGATCGGTAGGCAACTGTGACGTGCGCACTTGATGCAGATCGGTAGGCGACTGTGTAGTGCGGCATAATGGCCTGTCATGCATCCCATCAATCAAAATTGCTATCATGCACGCATGTCATGCAAGATTGATCGTCTCCGGGACGCTCAACTGCGTGAGGAAACTTTAAAAAAAATGCATTCTGAACATGTTCTTGTACCTTCGACGAAAGTTTAGACGAAAAAGGTTAGACTTTAGAAAACGGGCGGTTTGCTAAGGCTTTCGTGATTTTTTCGTTGATCATTTGGGTCACTTTAAACACGGTCTCAAAGTTTCAGGTGTCGGAACTCAGTTATTCAGATATGATATTTTTAAAATCTAAAAAGTTTTGCTTTTTGTATGACACACACAATAACACAAGTACAGACTTTAAAGGGATACTAATTAAATTTACTCTGTGGATACTAAACACAAGTCACAAGACGCAATAATAACTTCAAAATGTGTTATGTTTCGTTTGTACGCTTATTGTAAGATGAGAATACACAGATGAAAGTGTGCATTAAACCTAATTATATTGTAATAAAGCTATTTTTGATTATATTTTTGCGTCACAAGCTTGTCTGCGTTTTTGGACTTGTGCTTATTTCAAATTCAATGTGTTCATTTAGATTTAATGAGAATCCGTTTTTAGTAACGGAGCGCAGAAAGCCAAATTCATTCATTCATTGCTTGCTTTTTTCTTTTTTAATTATGTTTTACAGCCCTGGAATCTGGTCCTTTTAGGCCTTCATTGCTTGCATTCGCATCAGTGAACATAGTTATTGCGTTTGAGTCGCTTTGAACACCTACTTTAGCTAAAGTAGGTTATTGTAGCTAAATTACAATTGGGTTATAGGTTATGTTGGAAAAGTAACAACCCCGGAGCGTAGAGGAGCTGAGTGTATACAAAGAAAAGCCAAATTTGGGTATAGTAGGTTCTTGTGGCAAAATTTCAATCGGTTTATTATAGGTTAGGTTAGAACGTTGAAGAAGCTAAACCGGAGCGGAGCGGAGCGAAGCCTATGCAAACAAAAACGCCTGGCTAGAGTAGGTTATTGTGGCTACTTTTCATTCGGGTTATAGGTTAGGTTAGGACGTTGATGAAGCTAAACCAGAGCGAAGCGTGTGCAAATAAAAACGACTGGCTAGAGTAGGTTATTATTGTGGCTACTTTTCATTTGGGTTATAGGTTAGGTTAGAACGTTGAAGAAGCTAAACCGGAGCGGAGCGGAGCGAAGCATTTGCTAAGTAGCCACAATAACCTACTCTAGCCAGTTGTTTTTGTTTGTAAATATCGGAAAGAGAACATTCGCGAAACTTGGTACCTACTAGAAAACGGAATCGCGTCATGAACACGGCTATTTTGGTTGGTAATTTTTCGCCCACAAACTTACAATAATGACTATAATATTGACGATATGTCATTATATTGACTATGTATGGTCTTATTAACATTTCATTAGGTACGTAAATTTTTACGTTGCGTTCACAGAAATTGTCCAATTTTTACGTTTTGTTTACATACATTTTCCAATTTTCATCTTTGTTTTTTTTTAACTACGCATTTCCTCACTTAAGGAAACGCACTTTGTCAGGAAAAGTGACTACCAGCTATCGATTGCACACCTCATTATAATCAAATTAATGGGGAACGATTCTAAAACAAAGCCTTTCAATTGGGTTATAGGTTAGGTTGGAACTTAGAAGAAGCAACCCCGGAGCGTAGCGGAGTGGATCCTATGCAAGTAAAAGCCAAATCTGGCTAGAGTGTCTTATTTTTGCTAAAACTAGGCAAAATCCGTCGTTCCCACTCTTAATACTCCCTCATCCCCACCGTCCAGAATAAGTATAAGCAGTTGGCGTTTTGAAAAAAAAATACTCGAAAACTAATTATTTCCAACACTTCGCGTTTTTTGATATTGTCTCTAAATGTACCTATAATGCATAGGAAAAATCGGCAAAAACAACTGAAACCGCCCGTTTTCTAAAGTGCGTCCACGAAAAAAACAAGATTCTGAAGTCGCTCGAGTTTATACAGTTGCTGTTCGCTCGCACTCGCCCAAGCAACATCGGCATAGTCGGTTAGCGGCAGAAGGCTAATTTTGGTCTGCCGTGGCAAAAAGAATTACATTTGCCTGAGGGAATGGAAAGTCGCGTCTGCTGACCTCGCTGATGTGGAGACCAACACAACTGGTTGTCAAAGATGACCCCGAGATTTTTCACCTTAGCAGTGGACTCTATTGTAGTACCATTATAAGTTACAGGAACAATAGTTGTCTGTAATAAGGAAGGAAAAAGAGTGCCTAGTTCCAATAGTCATTGCTTGCGATTTGATCGGGTTAATTAACAGCCCGTGGGACGAGGCCCAGTCTTTCATTTTCTTGAGATTAGCATTCAATATCTCCACAGAAGAAACTAAGTACGTCTACGTTAATTTATGTAAATGAAGTATTTGCATAATAACTTACCTGACTTCCAAGCCCATAGCTCAAACAGCTCTTCAGAATAGCGGCGTCATCGAAGAGTCGCAAGCTAGCCCGCGCGGCCACCAGCCGCCCACTCGCGACCAGAAGAGACTGCTGCTTGGACGTCGCGCCCCACAACTTGAGAATGTAGCTGGCTAGTGACACCACCTGGTTAGAATAAAACTAAATGTAGCACATTAAGAGCGGGTACAGCTATCGCAAGGTTTCTTGAATGCATTTCTCTTGTAGCCTACCCATGCGTCGCTCGCTACCCCCTCCAAGCGGCATTCAGGTTCAGGCGCCAACAAAATTAGCGTCAGGTACTGTACTACGCCAGAACTGTGTCCCCGAAGCATTACAGCGGCTCAGATACCAACTTTGGATTGAAAGAGATCGCCATCTTGATTCGACGGACACACAGTCCCCTCCTACCCCTTTAAACCTCCCGGACTGAGGTTAGAGCCCCCCTAAATGACCCAAATATAGAGTAGTTTAGGATTAGGATAGGTTTTAAAAAATCATATATAACCACCTCTTAGTAGCGAGGGTTATCTGCCCCCTAACATGCCGCTATCATGCCCGCTGACTATAAGCTGATGTCCGCTGGTAAAATCGGGTAAGCAGGCAAACTCCTCCCATATATATATCATATACACATATATATCGCTCAAAAGGGCAAATTGCAGGTAGAAAGCCTTCAGCATATACCGAGGCCATGGCTCACAGTAGTCTTAGAAAGTTAACTGTAAACACAAAGGGGTTGTTTTTAGTCCGTAAACCACACGAGCTGATGCCCGCTCAATATGTGGGGACTCGGACATAGCAGGGAGGTCTGAATCCTGGGCATGGGTAATTCCATTTTTTTCCACTCCAAAAAAAATAAAAAATGCCACGCCAGAAACAAATCATATTTCACCCGCGCGTCGCGCTTCACCAATTGACAATGCGGCGACGGCTAAACTCACTCGAAATCAAGCGCGTTCATCGTAGTACGAGTATAAACAATTATCAAGATTTTGAGTTTTCGCCTTTACGGGTACGACTAAGAATACTGTTTATAGGCGGGAAAAAATAACTAAGTGTCACACTTATGTCCATACGTTGTGGGGTGGGGTGGGCAGAAGACGGGGGGGGGGGGGGCCTATAAAATTTCCACGCCCACCGCAGCCTACCTCCATTAAGGAGCGGGATTTTTTGTAATGTACAGGAAATTATATTATTTTGTTAAGTTACGCCCGACTCAGGAGTGGTTATTTACACGACGCTGAAGCAAAAAAAAATAATGTTGCAGTGAAAAATACCTAAAAAGTAAAAATTATTAAATCGTGGCCTTTACTTAGTAAAAGTAACAATCAAACAATCAAATCAATCAATTAAAAAAAGTCTTCTACCGCTTGTAACCACGCTCGCAATATCAGGCGCCGCGGCCGCCGCGTCGCCACCGGCCACCACGCTTCGTGGACCAGCCGGGCGGGCGGGCGTGTCCGCACGTTGCGGTTATTTCAAGACAAACTGAACACGGCAATTTGTGAAACAAAATTATGCGAGTGAAAAATAAAACAGTTAGTTACGAGAGACACGAAAACTATCGTCCCTGAGTCGGGCGTTACTTTACAATTAACATTTAGACAGTATTATTATTCACACAACGAAAAAACATGCAGCATTTTGTGCCCCTGCCAGGCATGGGAAAAGAAAGGGCGCCACGCTATGTTCGTTCTTCACAAAGATGAAACAAAAGAGATCTATTCCAGTAAACCAAGTTATAGGCGTATCAAAAAAGCGAACCTACCGTTTGAAGTTCACATCTAATCCGAGTTACTATGTACAAAAACATTTAACGTGGTTAGGTAAACTACGCATTAAAACATCTGTCTTTAAACAAGTGTTTAACAGGAGTTATTATAGTAAGTAGTAAGACCCATTTGTGTGTTAATTTTAATAAGTGCATCTTTCTCTTATACCCTGTATCTATAGGTATATTACCTACATAAACCATATACTAAGGGCCAGGCCACATCACTCACGACATAAGGTTGATGTGTCACAACTTGCGAATTTTCGCAGTGATGTGGCCTGGCCCTTAGTTCTCAACAATCGGTCAAACATACCTTATCTCTGTTGCCATGACTCTGCATAAGATCGTTCAACTCACTAATAACAAACATATTTCTATAGTTTAAAAGTCTGCGTTAGAATTGTAGTTATTTACTTCTGGTCAAGAAGTCAGAAGTCTACCCAATCCATAGGTATTGACTAAAAGAGAGCATAACAGCCATGTATCATTCATAATATCACACGTTTGATAAGATAAATAAAAAGATTATGATTGTTACGACTGTAGAGCCAGCGGCATATAACAGTTTTTTTAAGTCAATAAAACTTTTGTTTACAAGATAAAGACAAGTTTCATTAACTTTAAAATAAGTTTCTGTAACGCACGAAGTACGTACGTCACAGTCCAAAAGATTTCCTCTGGAGATTTTGAAATTGCCACTTGAGCAATTCAAAAAGCATGTTAAAGCGACTTTGTCGAAAAAGGGATATTACAATGTTCAAGATTACTTAAATGACAGGACTGTATGGGGTTAATCTGGCTCAACACAGACCTTGCTGTTAATAATTTTGTAATTATTTATTCCTGCTTATTAATCATAACAATTAAATTTTTCATATTTGTATTAGTTAAGCACAACCTATTTTTAAAAGAGATCTAAAAATAAATCTGTGGGAGTTTCTACGCCCTTCTTCTCCCACAGTGGTCCAATGTAGAGAAGAGGCAAAAAATGACGTTTGCTAAGTATATGTAAATATCTACAGTAATAAAGTACTTTGACTATTGACTATTGACTATTAACTAAATGATACCACCGTGCTAACAGGTCTAAAAAGAAATGTAGTGAGGTGTTATTATAATATCTAATTACTCCTTTCTGTTAAACAAACAAGCGAACATGCACAGCTATATTATAGAAAGTAAAAATATAAAAGTATATACCCTAGATTCTCGGCGATCTGTACCCTAGGGTGGCGGCTAGGGGAACGCCCGCCGCTCCTCTGGCAAGCCGCTTGGACTTACTCCACGGTAGGTGCCGGCTGAGGACAGCGTCGTTGAGCAGGACGACGCGTAAGGGATGGCGGCAGATGAACACATACAGTGTCAACGGCGGCTCCCACAGCCTCGTCAGGGCGGGTTACTGCCATAACCGTGAAGGTTCCCATAGTTAAAATAATGGTTAATTGTACTATGAATGTTAATGTACCCCAGGAGGGTACCGGCTGTGAAGTCGAGGAATTCCTCCCTGGGCGTGTCCAGGGCAGCCCTTCGTTCTCTGGGATGGGCAACAGTTTACTTTGTTCTGACGATGGCAAAGGCGGCGACAGGGTTCGCCACTCGTCACGCCGAACCTCCCGGAAGGGCGAAAAGCGGGCTCTGGACACCCGCTCTGCTACGTGGAATGTGCGTGGAGCGATGGATGAAAAGATTGATGAAGTGTTTGATATGATGGATAAAAAGAGAGTAGATGTGTGTTGTTTTCATGAGACTAAAAGGAAAGGTCCTGACCCTGACAGCTACTCATGGCCCTTTTACAGCCTACTGGTCTGGGGTTACAGATGCCGAGGTAGGCTGTAAGGGGGTAGGGATTGCCCTCTCCCAAAGTATGGCACAGTGTGAGTGTGAGTATGAATGTGTAGACTTAGAATTCTTCTGCTCCTGCTTCTCCTTCTCTCAAAATGTGCGAGCGGTTTTAATGAAGTGCGATGCAAACGAGCGGATCATAATGTTAAGGGATTTCAATGCATGGGTAGGAGTGAAGCGAGATGGTTATGATCAAGTTCTGGGTAAGTTTGGTGACGAAAGGGTGAACAAGAACGGCTTAGGTCTTCTCGAAGTGTGTCTGGAAAAGGCATGTTTGGCGATTCATAAGGAGTGTTGAGTCCGACATTTATGTATGGGAGCGAATGTTGGGTATGTGCAGAAGAAGCATGAAAGCAGAAAAAACGCTGTAGAAATGAGGTCTTTGAGGAATAAGTGTGGAGTAACATTGAAAGATAGATTGAAGAATGCAGTTATAAGGGAACGCTGTGGATTGAAAGAAGAAATAGTGACAAGGATAGAGAAATGCCAGCTTAGATGGTTCGGTCACGTTGAAAGGATGAATGAAAGGAGATTGACGAAACAAATTTAGGGGACTGTTAATTAAAGCCCTTCATAAAACTGATATAAATTGTTTATTTTTAACTCAACCTAACTCGGAATTCGTACACGGTATATATAAGTAGGTACACATGCTACTCTGTTCGTGTCCACGGAACGACTCTCGTCGCGCGATTATGCTGACATATCAGAACTGTTACCCCTACACTGATTTATATAGCGGGTGTGAAAGGAGCTGTCGGACGGGGACGCCCAAGAACGTCATATAAAGAATAAATCGGCGATTTGTTAGTGAAGCGGCAAATGCGAAGAACCCGTAACCGGCGAGCGTGCATGAAGAGACTTATGGTTGTTGAGGAAGCGAGAGATGTATGCCAGAATCGTAGCGGGTGGAGTCCTTTAGTTTTGTATTTCACACGATGCGGTGCGGCGCCGCACTGGACTAGCGCCGAGACGAGGCCACGAAGTGGAGACCCACGAAGCGCCGGCCAGGGTAGAGGCTTGCCAAGACAGGAGGCGTAGTAGTAGAGGCTCGCAGGATCCCGGGGCAGTGCGGCCCCGGGATAAGGCCTTTAGGTGATGCTTCTTGCTTGAAAGCTGAAGTGAGACTCCAGAATTTCAGAAATGTTCCGCTCTTATACCCTTTTTGGAGTTCTAAAAATTATTTAAATTAAAAGCAATTTTTGTGAGTGGCCAAGAGAGAAAAAGTATTTTTGTAAAAGTATTGAAGCAAACATATCAGACCGCTAACGAGTTTGAATGGACATTGCCATGACAACCAGATAAACAACAACAAAGTAAATGTCAGATTTTGGTTTCAGGCTCGTAATAGAAAAATCAACAAGTTCACATAGCCAAAATTACATAACAGCGATAGATAAAAGGGTAGCGCACCAGCGCGCACGAAGCCCGAGATTGCAGAGTTTCGGAGAAAGCCAAATACAAGGTCACCAAAGGTAAACCCCTTCGCTATCGATTTAGAAGTGCTGATAGTGTGAAAATACGAAGTGAAAATGATTTGTTATTGTGTTCTTATGGTTTAAAACGTTACAGGGTCCTATGAAAATAAAGGTGATACCAAATATCAAGTTGTACAGCTCAGCAAGTATCCAGCTGAACAGACTGGAAAATAGCATGTAAGTAACATAACACTACATTTTCTGGTGAAGTGGAGACCCACGAAGCGCCGGCCAGGGTAGAGGCTCGCCAAGACAGGAGGCGTAGTAGTAAAGGCTCGCAGGATCCTGGGGCAGTGCGGCCCCGGGATAAGGCCTTTAGGTGATGCTTCTTGCTTGAAAGCTGAAGTGAGACTCCAGAATTTCAGAAATGTTCCGCTCTTATACCCTTTTTGGAGAGTTCTAAAAATTATTTAAATTAAAAGCAATTTTTGTGAGTGGCCAAGAGAGAAAAAGTATTTTTGTAAAAGTATTGAAGCAAACATATCAGACCGCTAACGAGTTTGAATGGACATTGCCATGACAACCAGATAAACAACAACAAAGTAAATGTCAGATTTTGGTTTCAGGCTCGTAATAGAAAAATCAACAAGTTCACATAGCCAAAATTACATAACAGCGATAGATAAAAGGGTAGCGCACCAGCGCGCACGAAGCCCGAGATTGCAGAGTTTCGGAGAAAGCCAAATACAAGGTCACCAAAGGTAAACCCTTCGCTATCGATTTAGAAGTGCTGATAGTGTGAAAATACGAAGTGAAAATGATTTGTTATTGTGTTCTTATGGTTTAAAACGTTACAGGGTCCTATGAAAATAAAGGTGATACCAAATATCAAGCTGTACAGCTCAGCAAGTATCCAGCTGAACAGACTGGAAAATAGCATGTAAGTAACATAACACTACAACCTATTACATGACATAAACGAATATACGGTACATAGAGACTGAATTCATCTTATGACAATGACCTTAAACACACACATTAAAGCATACGCAATTTCGTTTACTTTTATGATATCATAATTCGAGTCTCTTTGCTTTTTGCTTTAGTTTCAACTAACGGTTTTGACAATCTTACGGTGACATATACAAGAATCTAATCAAAATCAAAATCAAAAATCATTTATTTCCATAGGATGTTGTTACATCACTTAGATCCGTCATTACATTTTTTTTGGTGAGTTCACTAACCCAATGGCGGAATCTGTGGAGAAGAGCTCACCGAAGAAACTCCACAGTCGTCGCATCTTTTGCGCTTCCTTTTTTAAATAAAATATTGTCAAATTACAAAATGAATGCTAATTATATATCGAAACAGCCTGTTACTCAAACAATCTATTCCCATGGACATCTGTCCTCTAAATAATCAGATATCCTATAGTAACCTTTTTTATACAATTTCTGTTTTATTATTATTTTAAACTTGTCTAAAGGTAAGTTTTTAATATCAGTAGACCTTATTGTAATAGCGTATACAATTGCCTTTAAAAGAATTGGCTTCCGCCCCCTTATCGACACTCTGACCAAAGAATTACTAATTTTATGTAGTCGGCTTACATAAGCAACCAACTTGTCTTTATTTCTAGTATTAAAATTGTGTATATCACTGTACTTCTGAAAATTAGTTATATTTCTTTTTACATACACAAGATTGTCATAGATATATTGATTTCTTTAAACTTTTCCCTCAGTGACACTCTAGGCCCTAATCTATAAATTGCACGAACAGCCCGTTTCTGCAGAACAAATATACTATTAGCATTCGCAGCGTGACCCCACAATAAAATACCATAGGTCATTAGACTATGAAAGTAACTAAAGTAGACTAGTCTAGCGGTGTCTACGTCGGTAAGAGCTCTAATTTTTTTAACTGCGAACGCTGCCGAACTCAGTCTGTTCGACAATTTATTTATATGAGGATCCCATTGTAGTTTGGCGTCTAAAGTAATGCCCAAAAAGACAGTCGACTGCACAAGGTCCAATCTCTGTCCTTTTATAAATATGTCTGTAGTTACCGGGTTCACATTGGGTAACACGAATTTAATACATTTAGTTTTCTTTTCATTAAGTAATAAAATAAATAATAATGTAGAACATCAGTTTTACACAAAAGTTTGTATTTAGACTACAAATTTTATCCTACTTTATTTATTATTTTAAATATCTGTGCAACTGTACAAATACACCTTCATCTACAAAACTAGAAAAGGTATATTATTATTACCAACTCACAACTAACTAAATCGTTTTTACATTGCGAATTCTTATCTCTACAGATGCGGCGATGGGCCAGCTCTCTGTCACGAAAAATTAAGCCAGTTATTCAAGTCTAACAGTGGGCGGAACTGTGTCTCTGCCACCCCGTATGGGAAAAAGCGTCACGCTATGTTGTGTTGGTATCACCACAGATATTATAATACTAATAAGGTATCACTTATCAATCACAGTAATAATATATCGGTCCTTCAAACAAACCACGAAATGAAAACCCCACAATTCTCGAATCAAAACATAACAAATCACCTGTTACCATTATTTAAATAATTGCACTTGAGGCCCACAATCAAATGATTAAAGTTAACGGCCCCTCAAATACCAAGAGGCTAACCGCTTTATCTATCCGAGCGATGTTTTACTCCACATCATCTATTTCAACAGTCTTTTCTTAACAAAGTACATTGCTAGTCCAATAACCGAAGAAGTGGTAGCTATCGCTGCTACTTTAGTCGAGCCGATCCTTTCACCCCACAGCCAGCCTTCAGGTAAGCAGCTGACGGCGTGTGTGATGTCCAGACATAGTTTCCCGATAGTGACGAGTTGGAGGCTGAGTCTGAAGTCTATGTTGAGTTTGGCGTCGGAGGTGTCATCTTCGGAGAGCTTTTGCAGGCAGTCCCGCTTCCATAGTAGCTGTTTTTGTTGTTGTAGCGTTCTGTGAAAAATAGGACAGTTTGACTACATGCTATGCTTATTAATTATCTGATATTAAACCAACATTTTATGGTGCATAGGAGCATGAGCATTTTATGATCTTATCCCTTATTGCTTGAATACACATCGTAAATCTGGCTAATTATCTATCATCATCATTTACTGGATTACACCATAATGCCATGATTAGAAAGTTTAATTTATTTCTAGAAATATGACTGTTAGTTGCAGCTTACAGTTAATTATTCAAATACATATATTATGCCCTTCATAACCTTATAAAATATAACGCTATTGTGTTATGTAACAAAATAATCATTTCGTTTTGTTATTATACCGGTTTTAGTGCTGCTGAACCATGAGACTCCTCTTATAATTGTGTGATTTGATTGTGGGTATTACACAGCTCCCTCTCTAGGATCGATGTTCTCTTCAAAACATACACATATTCAGCACCGCACTGATCAAAATCATGAATTATCATTTTAACATATTTTGTTCTACAAGTACATTTTCATATGGCTTGTGTTTAAACGATTACCAAAAATGCACCTATTTTACTACCAATAAATTCGAAATGACTGCCAGAATGGATAAATGTCCACCAAATTGTGTTTGGATAAATGATCACCAACTTCTTTCTATGTTTTGTGTAGTTTATGTTTTAAGTATTTTTTGTTGTTCTTACATGTTCAACCTAACACGAAACACACAAACAACCTAAGCTACCGCAGTATTTTGCCCTGATATTTTCTGCAACTTTTGGTGATCATTTATCCATTTTGATAAGAAAAAAATACTTTGGTGGTCATTTAAATTGTTCTCTTTTCATATTGTGAGTGTAACATAGACAGTTCGGTTTTTAGTTTAGTATTATTACCTAATGCTTCTATCAATATCTTTTCATTGTCCTCCTTTTCACAAGTCAACTAGCTACACAATCCCCTTGATAGTTTTAATTCTTCTAAAGCCAGTTTTAGTTAGGATTCTACCTGGAGCGTGCCTTACGGGTTCCATACGCTGTCCATTATAGATATAAATAAGTAGGTATCATGTATGAGTGCCAACAAACTTCTAACTAGGTAGGATAATTGTCAGCCAATTGACTTTATGTTAGCTAAGCCAAAATCTAAATGTTTGCCACTTATGTGATTTATTTTGTTGAAATTAGATTTCAGATGTTATGTTTTCGCTTAGATTACACAGTAAGTAGAATCAAATCACTCCAAACTGAGAAAACAATGACAACATTCAAACTTTGTAGCGATTCTATAAACGAAAAACAATTTCCACATCACATAAAATATTTATAGTCACACATATATTTATGATTATTCTTTTAAACAAGACTAGAATTGTAGTTTAACTAAACAAGACAAGAATTTTAATTTTAATTTTACATAAGATAAATCTCAGTCAGCTGTTAACCTCAGTGTTGCTACAAGCTAAAAAAATATTCAAACATAATAGGGATGGATAGCATTAAAGAGATGGCTTGTCAAACTTAAAGTTAAGTGACATCCTAGAATTCATTAAGCAAACAAGAATATTTAAGAAGAACCTCTGTTGAACCAACAGTAACCAGTGCCCAAATGCAGGGAATTGGGTGAAATAGTCACAATAGAGGAGCAATTACCACCCTTTGGTTCAGCGGGGGTCCCAGCTCATCATCATCAGCATGTGGGATGTCACTGGATGTGATCGGCACTGGACGGTGAGATTGGCATTTTGAAGAAGAGGCCTATGCCCAGCGGTAGGTTGATGAGAGCTGAGCATGATGATGGAAATAAAACCAACTCACTGTAGCAGAGATATGTACAGGCTTGCAGCCCATAGCACTGTGCTGACTGTGTCCAACGTCTCTGCATTCCGATCAGCCATCTTGAGCACTCCCACTTCATATAGCCAGAGCATTTTCTCCACTGGCAGGAACACTTGGTCCACGATGTTGGCGACTACTCCTAGGAATGCAGCGGAGGTTGAAGTCTCCTGAAATGTGGTTGAAATATAAGTTACCTATTTTAAGTTAAGTATGTAAGTTATACATATAAGCTTAGGTGATTTTGAGCTGTGATTACCTTATAATTTGTATATAGATGTGTTAGTTGACATGACATTGGCTGTAGGTGACAGGATTTTAGTTATGAGATTTTTTACAGGGATCCTTGAATCAAAATATCCACCATAGAATCTTCACCTACACCTGCAAGTCTGGTCATCAATTCTTAGTTTTCGGCATTTGAATATAAACTTTATGTCATAAGATACTTACATTTCTTCCCAGCCCATAGTTGTAAGTATGTTTGATCATTGGGATATCATCAAATAACCTCAACATCATCCGAGCATTGGACAACCTTGAACCAGCTGTCTGCCATCCTTTGTTATTCTGCATGCAGCCATAGAGTTTCAGTGTATAGCACGCTAGACGCACCACCTGTTTAATTAAAACTTAATAAAATAGAAATAAAGATGTGAAAGGTAACTTTAGAGGTTAACTTGTGTATAACTAAACTACATTTCCGCATGCCTTACCTTATCTCTCCCACTGTAACTGTCTAGTAGTTCACAGATATCTTCAGTTATCGAAGACATGATTCTCAAGACCACTTTCTCTTCACTAATAAGCAAGATAATTTGCAACCAGTTAGTCGAATGATAAGATAAGAATCTAAGTATTAAATAATACTTAGAAGTAGAAATGCGCTGCGCTATAAGAATGAGCGATTGTTACAATTCTCCAGCTACTACTAATTGTAGAAGGCCTTGAAATTCTTGAATTTTCGAAAGGAGACTCGCGATACTGCTACGAACTGCTACAATTAATAAACAATCTCCACTTTCGTTCGTGTCAGTGTCAGTCACTTGCTATCAGCCTATCAGCTGTCGATAGAGCTGCGTTCAGATAATTTGCATTAGGTATGAATTTGAATCTCTATTTGCAAATATTGCATTGCAAAATGCATTTATTTGATCCATGTTTAAAAAATTGTCGTAACATCAAAAAAGGAGGCTACCAGGTTTAATTTTATAGGCGCCCTGGCGATGGCGGCATTTATCGATAAGAAAAAAAAATATGAGAAATATGACTACTATTTTTGAATGAACGCATCCGCGAAACTTTTCAAAACGTCAACACAAACAAACACACACACATCGTATCGCGAGTTTTTGTACATATTTTACGGAGTTTTCAATATATTCTTCTCGATTTAATTGTTATGCTGTGATGTGAAGTTACAAAATTTATGAACAATGAAGTCCTTTTCCATAACCGACATACCGGAGTTCTCCAAAAAGGAGCGTATTGTTGTTGTGGGAGTTATAGGAAAATCTCCGTATCGTTATCCAAATAAGACCAGCCCACTGTTGTCTTCAGCGGTCTCAGAAGAGGTATGTAACCTGATGCATAAGTGATTTTCTGAGCTATACTTAGGTTGTAAGTCTGCACCGTAAATTTTTTAACCTCAAAAAACAAGATTATAAAATCGACATTTCACATCTGCTTGATTTTACATATTGTAATTGCTTTAGAATGATCTTGGGTTGGATGGAGTGTCAAAAAGTGATAATTTTTGAATATTTTACAAGTGGGGGCTTCCGCCCCCTTATCGACACTCTGACCTGATCTTGCCATAATAGTAGTTTATAAATGTGACTGCTGCATAATGCCTAATTATGTACAGTTACATACACTAGTTTATCTACACACACATCATAAGCTCTCTTTGATGTGTTCAGGAACCGCATGTTTGACCGGCATTGTGGTTCTGCAATTGCTTAGCTTGTTCTTTAGTACCAACTTCACGCAGACGGGCGTTGGCGTTCGAAATTTGAATGTCAGTACCAACTTCACAGACAAACTAGGGACGGCACGCGGGTGGGCGTAGGCGTTCGAAATTTGAATGTCATTATATGTAGAAAAACTACACATAATGACCTTTATGTGTAGTTTTCCAGATACGAAACGAGTTTTTACCAAGTAGTTTAACATAATGCTGATCGTAATGTGCGGTTTTTGAACGCAGTAAAGAGGGTTTATGATATGTGTGTAGATAAACTAATTAATAATACATATTTAAGTCAACCAATACCATATTATGTTCAGAATATTTCATTCTATGCTTCAGAATGGTGTTCAATGCCACTGGGACGAACGGAACAGCATACTTTACCTTCATGCAACCACTTACCTCGACACCAAACAGCTAACAGCCTTTGCCGCAAACCTGAATGATGAGTCAAAGAGTACCCAGAAAGATGCAGACGCAGCTCACTGGCTGGTCGCTGCCGGAGAATTGTCAGCTGAATCATGTAAAGCAATTGCGCTGGTGTTCCATCTCAGTCATATTGTGGTGCTGTCCTCGCCAACATCAGTCTTTGATCTTGGATACTTGCAACTGTTTAAAGCTATTGATGCATTTAGGTAAGTGCCCTGTATTACATGCTAGTTTGGGGCTAGATCAATGTTTGTAAATAGTGTCCAAGGTATTATTATTATTATTATGATTATTATTGGAGGAAATCATAATAAGGAGATTCAAACTCCTAAACCTAAATCCTAACTTAATTTTAAAAAACTTGTGAAGTTTTGTACAATCAGTTAAAAAAGCGATAATTTGAAATAAATAATCATTATTTTTTATTTTACAAGTAGGTAATACATAATGATCTCCAGTACTTATTTCAATTATGATATGTATAAACCTATTATATGCTTGTTATATGTTTATTGTTTTTTTTAAATGTTTGGACTAAAAAATATAAGTAAAATTTACAATATTCTAGAACATAAAAGACTAAGATGCTTTTTTTGTAAAAACTAACCTTGCCCTTGGCTCACATTAACTGGTGCACTGATAATGATAACAATGCTTTTTTTGTCTCTCTCTCTCTCTTACGCTATGCAAATTTTTCTACCTTAAATGTTATTTAAAATAATTTACATATTCATTTAATTCATTCATAAAAAGAATTATATGGTTCTATCAATAAAGTAAAACAATCTACAATATTTTAAGAGGATGATAGTTTTCATTCATTTAGACATAGTTTCTGGTATTATCATTCGGGTCAAGTTGACTCAGGTCAAGCTGTCGCTGACTCGTCATAAGTGCGCATAATAATGGTTCTGTACATACTTGTAGACATGTGTATGTATTGAATGTATATTTAATGATTTTGTCCATTACGCTCTTACAGAGGCTCACACACCTGTATATTATGTATACTTTCACAATTTTTTTATGTAACTGCAAATGTACAATTTCCGATTTTTTTATTGCGTTGACCTATAAACTTCAAAGGGCCACAGACCTAAGTAATGGAGATAAACGACCGGTTTAACCTAGCGGTTAGTAACCCTACCTACGAAGCTGACGGTTCTGGGTTCGAATCCCGGCAAGGGCAAATATTTGTGTGATGAGCATGAATATTTGTTTCATAGTCTTGGATGTTTTCTATGTATTTACATAAGTATTTATCTCTATTAAATATATCGTCGTCTAGTACCCATAACACAAGCCTTATTGAGCTTACTATGGGCCAAGTTCGATTTGTGTAAGATTGTCCTCGGATATTTAATATTCAATCCAGCAGATATTCAAACTTTTTATTTTTACAAAAAAGAGCTATTCGAGCAATTTATAATTTAAAACAAACAGACTCCTTAAGAGAGCTTTTTAAAGAAATGGACATACTAACAGTAGCTAGTCAATTTATTTTCGAAAGTATAATGCAAGAACCTTACAACATTTTCCCAACTTAGTGATAGCTGTAATGTTAACCTAAGAAATAATCACAGACTATGTGCGCCCCGTTTTAGACTCGCGAAGGTTAGCAATTTTTTCAAGGGTCAGTGCATTCTCTACTACAATAAGATACCTCTGGAGATTTTGCAATTGCCATTTAGGCAATTTAAAAAGCATGTTAAAGCGCCTTTGTCGAAAAGGGATATTACAATGTTCAAGATTACATAAATGACAGGACTGTATGGGGTTAATCTGGCCCAACACAGACCTTGCTGTTAAT
Organism: Argyresthia goedartella; assembly: GCA_949825045.1. Classification (NCBI taxonomy): domain Eukaryota; kingdom Metazoa; phylum Arthropoda; class Insecta; order Lepidoptera; family Argyresthiidae; genus Argyresthia; species Argyresthia goedartella. The sequence continues at coordinate 5,357,503 of OX463817.1, forward strand.
AATTTTGTAACTATTTATTCCTGCTTATTACTATTACTATTTATTCCTGGTTATGCGTAACTAATACAAATATAACAATTAAATTTGTCATATTTGTATTAGTTACGCACAACCTATTTTTAAAAGAGATCTAAATCAATTTGTGGGAGTTTCTACAAAACATTACTTTTGCTAAGTATATGTAAATATCTGCAGTAATAAATACATTTGAACTTTGAACGTTGAAATTGGGAATGAAACTGTTTGAGCGCTGTGATCAGATTGTAAGCATCACGTTTTTACTTGTGAATGTACAATCACAAAATACATTATATAAGCAGGTTTGGCTGGTAAGCCGACCAGTATTACGCACTCGGCTCTAAAAATACATGATGCAAAGTAAATGTTTTAAATATTTTAAGTTTTCTGTTATTACATAGTTTAGTGAGTCCTTCCTCCATAATTTTCTCAAATATTTCGAAATTTTCATTGCCTTTTTCATCCCTTGGAGGTCTGTATACAGCAACAATAATATGACTACCTAACTTAACTCAGGATATTTATATTTTTCTTTCTACAGGAAGTGCAAAATATCCTACCGTTTTTCTTTTTACTAAGATTAAATAACCACCTCTATCAGCAGTCTTTCTATTATAACAACTAACAATTTTGAAATTATTTATGTTAGAAGACGTCATGTTTTCGTTTAAAAAGAGTCTTGAGTCTTGAATGACAGAGAGAAGGACATCGGAGTGATCCTAGGGTTCCGTTTTACTTTGAAGGTATAGAACCCTTAAAATTACACAATATCAAGAATACATAGCAAAATACATAATTCCAGGGCGGAACTGCAAGCAGCGACCACAGAAGCGCTCAAGGCCGCCGGCCTGACCGGAACTTGGCAGTCCCACGGGCGCTGCTGCTGCCCGCGCTTGCTCTTCCACTTCCGGCGCGCGCCGCGTGCGTTGCGCGACGCGCACGCGCTCAAACGCACTGAGCACGCCATCGAGGACCAGCTATACTTTGTGTTGAGGAAAGCGCGTGTTATTACTAATATTTGGTAAGAATATTATGATTGTTTGGATGGGGATGATCAAAAAGGTTCTAGAGATAAACTACCATAACTTGGCGCGCCCCTCCACAGGTCGCCGGCGAGACAGATAGCGTAAATACGACGCGAGTGAGTGTGACAGCGTACCTATGTAGAGATAACTATGATAAAATGATGCACCCCTCCACTACTCGCCGGCGAGGCACCGAAAGTACTTACTACACGAGTGAGCGTGACAGCGTACCTTTGGGACGCGCCATGTTATCGTAGCATATCTCAACAAAGACGTGATTGACGATGTAAGGTGGGGCAAATATAAACCAGAACAGACTTTTACCCGTGACAAACTTCTTAAAAAAACGGCCAAGTGCGATTTGGACTTGCGCTCCGAAGGTTCCGCGCAAATAGCATTGTTTTGTGAAGGAACTACTTAAGGTTTTCACATTTTTCCTTTACTTTTACTGTAATTCTAGGTCAACGAGAAGTACTATAGTGTTTGATTCCCTTGCGATTAAGCAATTTCTGCAAAATTGCCACATACGTTGGGGTTCGAGGTCGATTCCCAGCTGGCGAGAAAGAAAAAAATAACCCCAGGTCGTGGATGTTTTTATGTGTGTGACGACGCTGTATGTATAGTCCAAGTCAGGATTGATGTCCAGAGGGGAAAGAGGAAATCGCGGTGGTGTCGCCCCGCACACCTCCCTCGCACCCGCAAAGGCCCTGTCATAGTGTGGCGCAAGTACGCATCGACGCTATTGATTTCGACATTTCGATCTGGCAGTCGATGCCATTTAATACCTGCGTATTTAAAATGGCATCTGCTGCCTCTTTGTCTGTATGAAAAAGTAATTGAATAATCAATTCTCAAGCACGAGAACTAGCTAGAAAAGTAGTGGAAAATTGTGACATTGAAGAGATAAAAGTTTAGAAACTAAAAAAATAATACCAGTATCAAATGATATAGGAATTGAAAAAGAGATGAAAGAGTTTATCATAGAAGTCTGAGTAACCAGTGACCAACGAAAATTCCTGATGTGTTTCTTGCGATGATATTATAGGTTGTCATTTGATATTGATCTTGATTAATAAAGCTTTAGTAACGTTAAATAAAAAGGTGATAACATTCACCTTTATTTTGTAGTGTACCTTTTTGGTAACTATCGACATCGTCTACCTCACTAGAAATGGCCATTAATGTTGACCTGTCAGTATAGCGTGTAAATAGATTTGTCTACCCTTCCAGCGCAAACTCCCTATTCGCAATCCCCAAGAACGAAGAGTTCGTCTACCTCTCGCCCTCCTGCGAGTCAGGCGCGGCGCGGGACGTGAGCGCTCTGGTGCGCGGCCTGGTCTCCATGTGCTCGGGCGCTCAGGTGGCGGCCGCCGCTGCGGACCGGCCGAGCTTCAAGCAGTTCCTGCAGGGACATGTGGAGCTTGCGTTCGCGCAGGGGTTCGACGATAATGTCGGGAAGTATGCGATGAGCACGTCTTTCTTCGAGGTGGGTTTTTGTGTCTTTCGTCATTTTGTAAATAATATTAAAACATCCAGAATACTTATAAGGCTTAGATAATGTAGATAATAATAATATCGTGGACACCATTTACACACATTGATCTAGCCCCAAACTAGGATTCCCTGTATCTTGGGTACTAGACAACGATACACATACTTATATAGGTAAATATTATACTTAGATAGATAAACAACCATGACTAGGGTACAAACATCCATTCTCATCAAACAAATATTTGCCCCCACCGGGACTCGAACCCGGGACCCTTGGTTTCGTGGGCAGGGTCACTGCCGACTCGGCCATTCGGGTCGTCATAAGAATATCACTACCAAGAGATTTCTTCCAGCAAACTAGCCAAAAGTGATCGTCATCATCATCATCATCAGCCTGTCATGGAACCCACTACTTAGTATGGGGCTCCTCATACACACGCCGCTCGACCCGGTCCCGGGCACCCCGGGTCCACTGCTTTGCTGCTCCTCACTATGTCATCGTACCATCTGGCAGGTGGTCTGCCGACTGATCTTTGGCCTCCGCTTGGTCACCACTCGGTTACCGATCTGGTCCATCTGTCGGTTCCTCGCCTGGCCAAGTGTCCTGCCCACATCCACCTGAGCCGTGTTATCCGTTTACCGACGTCAGCCACCTTGGTTCGGCCACCCTCATACCTAACATGGCACGCTCCATGGCTCTATGTGCTACTGACACTTTGAGCACAAATTACTCAATTCAAATAACAGTGTAAACTCCATGTAACATCACTCGATTTAACGACAACTCCCTAAAGCGTCGACATCACTCGGCTTCGGTTGGTTTAGCTTGTTTCCCATACAATGGTACACTATATAGCATTATACCCACTCTCAATAATAACAGCAATTTAATAATAAAAACTACTTTTTAAGTTGCCAAAATTAGTAAAAACTGCGCAGCGTGTACGTTCTTTTGTCGCTTTATTATCCTAGCCCGCAATAAACTCGACTGTTGGCATTATACATGCCAAACTTTCTATGTAATCCGTTCTTTTGTTTACAAATCGGGATTGCTTGCACGTGTTGACTGTTGTCAGTAGGATTCATGGATTATCTATACGTTATCATATTCTTAGTTGCTCACAAACTTTCAAACTATAAAACTAACACTTGTCTGAAATAAACTTTTTCTTTTTCTAATGCAGATTTTTCTTCTCTCCATTTAACGACAACTCTCTATAACGTCAAAATATGCACAGTGATATAGAGTTTACACTGTAATTATATTTTAATGTTCTAACGGTGACGGAATACATCGTGGGGTTATCTTCACACCTCGAAAGCTGCGGCGATAAGCTATCACTCTGTAACGCAAAACAGAGTATCTAATAACTGGCCGAACTGCGTTTTTGCCACAGAGTATGTGACAACATGTGACGCTGTTTCGTTCACATTCCAGCTGCCCAGCGCGTCGTCCTGGCGCCTGGCCGCCCGCGCCATATCGCCCATCTACGTGCAGTACTCGGAGGATAAGGAAGGTGGCACTCTATACGAGTCGCTGGCGACTGACGTGAGGTTCTCGGAGGCTCGGTGTGCTAAGGTATTCCAAATTACAAATGTCTTTATTACTGTAGATATTTACATATACTTAGCAATCGTCATTTTTTGCCACTTCTCTACATTGGACCACTGTGGGAGAAGTAGGGCGTAGAAACTCCCACAGATTGATTTTTTGATCTCTTTAAAAAATTGCTTGTGCTTAACTAATACAAAAATATATATAACAGCAAGGTCTGTGTTGAGCCAGATTAACCATATAGTCCCGTCATTTAAGTAATCTTGAACATTGTAATATCCCTTTTGCGACAAAGTCGCTTTGACATGGCTTTTAAATTGCTCAAATAGCAATTTCAAGATCTCCAGAGGTATCTTGTTGTAGTAGAGAATGCATTGACCCTTGAAAGAATTGCTAACCTTCGAGAGTCTAAACCGGGGCGCAACTAGTCTGTGATTATTTGCCACAGACAAACAAATATTTGCCCCACCGGGACTCTAACCCGGGACCCTTGGCTTCGTAGGCAGGGTCACTGCCGACTAGACCATTCGGGTCGTCAAATATTTTTATATTATATCATATCATTTTTCTGTCTTGTCTGTCAGTCTGTTCTAGTCAAGTACTTATTTTAAAAATATTTGAATATCCGTCAGCTAGCCAGTCCGCCAGCCAGCAAGAACCTACTCCTGATGAGCCAGCATCAGCTATTCGGTCCGGAGCTGGCCCAGTTCTTGCTTCTTCTTCATCAGCTCTACAATTTTAGACGCTGGGCGACGGAGGGTTCCCCGCTCGTGACAACATCGGCGATGCGCACCCGTCCATCGTTGCCAGGAACCACCTGAATTATTTTTCCTCGGCCAAATCTTTCTCGGGGCGTTCTTGCCAGCTATTAGGACTACATCGTCCACTTCTACGCTCCGTCCTTCATCTTGAGTCCATGTTCTCCTTGTCCGAAGGCTCGGCAGGTACTCTTTTACCCAACTCGTCCAGAACTGGTCAGCGAGTCTCTGAGCTACTCGCCACTGCTTTCTCAAGTTCAAGTCATCGTCAGAGAATTGTCCTGGCCTAGGTAGACCGTTCGAAGCACCAAGGAGAAAATGATTAGGTGTGAGAGCCTCCTCCTCGCGTGAAGATAGGTACACGTGTGTAAGCGGACGACTATTCACTATGTTCTCCGCCTCGGCCAGCAGTGTTTAAAGCGCCTTGTTTTGGCGCACGCGAGTTTAAAGTCAGTCAAGACACTGCTCTGAGTGGCTATCGGTTGCGGCGGGTCACTCGCAGAAACTGCTCTGATCGCAAGAGCGGGATTGACAGCAGGTAGAAAGAAAATGCCAGGGAAATATTACAATTCTCCTAAGTGACACTTACACATGTAACTACAATGTGTACACATAATAATACTTAGATTCCAGATACTAATCTCTTATATTGCTAGTTATGATAGAACTTCACGTAGAGCTAAGTTCGTTTAATCATTAATTTTTACGAGAATAATTGTGATTTTTCTTAGCTTCCTTTATAAGTTACTTGTCAAAAATCTACGGTAAAGCTTAGTACTTAGTAGCTTAGTTATTACTCGACATTTTAAGCAAGAAATTACCCCTGAATATGTTTCTGGTTACAGGTTCTACCCATAGCGCAAGCGTCGTACTCAGAAGGTCTGCCTCCACATTATTCGAGTCAACATCACGAACATAAGGTAAGTAGTACTTATGGAACACCAACTGCCGCCTTTTTAAGGTTCTGACGTTAGTTTGAATTTCACGAAGAAATTAATTACCTAACCACTTGTGCGATGTAGATTTGAAGTAAAACTGAACTTAGCGACATTTGTTGGCAAGGTGAGTGGACTGCGAGACATCTGTTAACAAAGTCTCGCAGTCCACTGGTCACTTTGCCAACAGATGTCGCTACTAGTCTCCGCTACTTGACTATACCCTTATTCACATAGAAACGAAGTAAACTGACAACATCAAATGTCAATTCTTGAAATAATGTTGCCATGTACAATGTGGTAGTGATGTTCTCATTCATTCTAAATAGAATGAAAAGATTTACGGGCCCTCGCTATTGCTATTGCCATGCGATTCGGTACGCGACTTGCAACCCAGGTATATTTGTGCTTGATCCAAATTCAAAATACTTTTATTCACTAGAGAATAAATGCCCATTTTCGAGTGGCAATGGTATAACAACATTTTGTTTTTTATTTTATTCATAGTATAGCTTATTCAAACTAAATGCAGTCAATAAGATATAATTGAGACAATAGAATGAACTAAATCATTCTTAACCCCATCACTATTTTTTTTTCTACCAAAAAGCGGTAACACTGGAACTGTCATTTTACTTCGTTATGTGAATAAGGGTATACACCCTAACGCTATCCAAGCTTCTGTTACGGTATTGGACTAGCCTCAAGCATATTGAAATTGTCTATTTCCAGATGTCAATAGCCATCTCTGTGCTGGAGCAGATGGCGCGCGGTCCGTGTTCAGCAGCAGCTAGAGACAAGCTGGCGCGAGCGTGCGAGGCGATATGGCGCTCCCGTCGCCTGTGCGAGGCGCGCTCGCTGACCAACCACGCGTGCGTGCGACAGGAACAGTGAGTATATAAGAGAGAGAGAGAGATAGAGAAAACACTGCTGTCATCATCATATCAAATGTTTAGTGGGTTACGAAGGGACCCATTACATACCATACAGATCAGTTAACTAAAGCTGGTACTAGCTTGAGCTCTGCATATTTTACTTTTTCTTCTTCTGAATGCGATTTTGATACAAATCCGTTACCTAAAGCTGGCACGTTCACAGTACTCACAATAATGCAATTTCACTGTAAAGTTGTTTAAAAATTAATGATTTTATTCTAACCTCGAAATAGATAAACAATCACAATAACGCGCGTCGATTGACACGTGTCACGAATGTAAATGATTACTCTATATTTATAAGCAGTAGCCAAAGCGATACAATAACGTCTCCTTCATACTCATAAGTTTGACCGCGCGCGAGAGAGACAGACAGACTATTCTTGATGCCCATGCAGAACGTCTCGCCGCGCGCTTATTCACAGACACTACACAAGCGCAACTTGTAAATGTTTTGAACGTACCATCTTTAGTTAACCGATCTGACCAATCGTGGACGAATGAACGCTGAAGTTGTACGTGTTTCTGATTCCAGCGACGGCACGAAGGAACACTCTTCCGGCGTCCGCTACGTGTCAGCTTGCAACTGCGGGCGCACGAAGACGTCACGTGACGATCCGTATTCGGTGCGACGCGCTAACCTCACCTTCTACACCGAGGCGGCGGCGGAATGTGGAGTCTGCGATACACTACTGGCTGTAGCTTTTCCGGTGTTTCAGCCTTCGACGCCTACTTACAGGTTAACCCCCTCAATAGCCATAAAAAATGGCTATAAAAAGCCAAATTATCATGGCGGCCAGTCACATTACCGATTATTTTATTTTTTTCATTTACTCAGTCGACCAATCAAGTGTGAGATACCAGAGAGAAGGTACATTTATCCTCTATTTCCGGTCAGTATTGCCAGTAATATAAAAGAATAGTGGTTAGTAGTAATTATTTTATAAAAATAAATCTTACAGGTTAACCCCCTCAATAGCCATAAAAAATGGCTATAAAAAGCCAAATTATCATGGCGGCCAGCCACATTACCGATTATTTTATTTTTTTCATTTACTCAGTCGACCAATCAAGTGTGAGATACCAGAGAGAAGGTACATTTATCCTCTATTTCCGGTCAGTATTGCCAGTAATATAAAATAATAGTGGTTAGTAGTAATTATTTTATAAAAATAAATATAGATACTAGATACCAAGTCCATACTAGGTTTTCATGCGCGAGTGGACAGGTTAATGGCGTCAGCTCTTCTGAGTGAGTTTTAGTCTTTGGATGTACGGAGATGTTATATGACGACCTTTATTGAATGCGGGGCGCTTTATTCGGTGTTGTCTATGCCTACTCACAGGTTCACTAACATAAGTTCTACTTAGCTGACGTAATCTCTGATGTTGATTTTGGAGTTCCGATGTCCTGTTTATGTTCAGCAACAATTTGCGGGATTCGATTTTGCAATTATTTACTTTTAATAAAACAACTTACTTTTACTTTGAATAAAACAAAGAGTGTCTCAGTCACGAGGAGTGAATAATTTTTTCTCCTTACGCCTATCCCATATGACGGTAGGGAAACGGCCAGGCCACATATTTCGACTAAGGTGTAGAGTTTATAAAGTTAGGGCGTGTTGAGTTAGAAGATTGACTCTACATCAGATCTGATAACTTTTTGACAGTGCGAGCCATATGTTGCCGTCTTGGCAACATTTTACATGAAAATGTTTTTGGTGGGAATTCACTTCTTTTTGGAAGTTGCCTAAGGCAATATTTTTTTATTAATTTTGTCTTTCTTTTTTTGTGTTGTATTTCTTGCACATCACAGGTGCCTTTTTCATAGACCACTCTCTATCTTTGCCTTTTTCGGATTCGTAATACCTGTTTATGTACACACGTATCATAAACCCTCTTTACTGCGTCCAAAAACCGCACATTACGATATACATAATAATATAGCATAATGATATACTATTTGGAAAAACTTATTTCTTATCTGAATATTGATACATTATGACTATAATGTATCATTATGACATATTATGTCATTCAAATTTCGAACGGAGACGCCCGCCTGCGTGCCGTCCTTAGTTTGTCTGTGAAGTTGGTACTACTGAACAAGCTTAACAAGTGCAGAGCAATGATCAATGCCACAATGCCGGTCGAACATACGGTTCCTGAACACATCAAAGAGAGTTTATGATATGTGTGTAGATAAACTAGTATATATAACTGTACATAATTAGGCGTTAAAACTCTTGGCTCGTTTCATAAATTCACTCTCGAGTTTTAATGCCCTCCATTATGTATCAGTCACATAAACTACTATTGTGGAATCGGAATTCAGCATATGTTGACCCATTGTTGATCTACTCACCTAATTGTGGTGTAGGGATCAGTGGCATACAATAGGATACCCAACAACGTATAATTGGCCTCTAATGCACCGCACTCGCGATTTGACGACATTCTTCGCCCGACGTTCGGGTACACATTAGGCGATTTGCGCACGCTTAATTTCATCCCCTAATTTAAAGCGTGGGGGGTGCTTTACAAAAAATCCTGAAATATGTGTTTTATTATTTTTAACAAGGAGTCCCTTTATCAATTTTCAAATCTTTTAGTTTTTTTTTGTTGTTTGTGTACTGAATCTAGCTTGAACACCACATTTCAGCTTTCTTAGTCTTGAGGAAGTACCCTGAATGTTGACGGTCATCAGTGAGTGAGTCAGTGACGAAATCGGGGTATTTTATATATCAATAAAATCTAAGGGCTATGCTATTGAAACTTTCTATTTATATTGAGCACAATACTCACATCGTATACCGAGAATATTGTTCAACTGCTGTAATCCAAACCCAAGTAGTGAGGGTTCAAAAAATCGACGAAGCCTTTCGAGAAAAGGCAGGTAGTGTGCCCTTGCGTTTCGCTTGCTAGTCTTGGCGGGGACACTGCCGTGCCCCCAGATTATCTCATTGGTACATGGTCGACCCTGGATCTCCTGTGTGAGAAGCAAGCGTGAAACCAAAGACCGCGGAGGTCATTTTAATTCATGAATATATAGGATATTTTTTATTTCACTGCACCAAAAGGAGGTCAATATTTTCTTGGTTAATGATAATGCCTAGGGTACACATCAGTCAATAAAGTTTTCCTGTTTGCGCATTCCAGGGCGGCGACAGTGCGCTCCAGCGGCTGCGGCGGCGCGGCTGCCCCGCACTCTCCCCCGCTGTCCCCCCCCTCGCCGGGGTCGCGCGGCTCGGCCCCCGAGGGCGCCTGGTCCCCCGGCGCCGACAAGCTGTCGCCCGGGGACGGCGAGGGGGAGGCGGAGGGGGAGGGGGACGGGGACGGCGAGGGGGCGACGGCGGCGGAGGTGTACGACGTGGTGGCGGTGCGGCACGACCAGCAGGCGGGTGTGTGTGTGTACTAATAACAAATGTAGCCCATTTATTGACTAGCGGCTCTGTGAGACGTACACCTCGCGAGGTCTGTTGGTGGAGAGCTGAACTTCTAACATACAGACTTATGAATTCACCTGGTCACTCACATGGAGTATGAAAGTAGCCGCACCAATAACTTTGTAAACTACATTGTGCTACCTAAAATCCAACCTATTGACTTTTCACCAAAGTGATAGAGCCTATGTGACTTGCACACTCTCCAGAAATTCAACGACACCTCCCATTTGTTAAAATCCGTGAACCCGATGGGGAAAATGTATTTTTTTATATTTTCAACCACCATTTCTCCGCCATTTTGAAACATTTTGAAAAACTGAATCTATAAAAAAAACATATCATTATCGTTTCGAAAAATTTCACGAGAATCGGTTGAGAAATGCGAACTGTCGGGGACCAGTCGGATATGTTCACATAACTACTCAACAACCGAGGGTCGTTGGGACGGATCGCGATTGTGAACCCTATGCCAGGGTAATAAAATTTAAAACCTATAACGGAAAAGTGGCGTTAGCTAACGCCGGTGCTAACAAAGGGGTTAAGCTAAAACAGAGACGCTTCACGCTCGCCCGGTCAATGATACTCCTCCGGAGGACATGAGGCGGGTGTGCCATACACTTCGGCTGTGATAAAATTCAAAAAGAGTTTATTCCCATAACAAACACATAGGTGTTACACTTGGAGAATGTCAAATCTTAAACTAAGACATATAATAAGGTATAGGTAAATATAAAACTCAATTTGAATTCCGTCACCTCAATGTTTTAGACGCTGGAGGCAAAGAGGCGACTAGAAACCTCCAGTTTTATACTTTTTTTTTACAGAATTGGAGCAAACACCTTCCCAAGCTTTCTTGTCTTCTACATAATCTGATATTTTGTAGTAAGCCTTTTTACATAAGTGTTTTTTAACAACATTTCAAAATTTATTTACAGACAATTCTTGTAACTCAGTTGGGATTTTGTAGTAAAAGCGATTTGTACCTTTAAAAGATACATTAACCTTATGCAGCCTAGTAGTAGGTATAGCGAGTTTATTCCTATTTCTAGTGTTGACATTGTGCCTGTCGCTATTCTTAAGAAATTTATCAATTTTTTTGTGGACGTACGTACGTACCGTACGTTTGTGTGGTTTTCATAAATATACTGACATGCCACTGTCATAATGTTAATTTCCTTAATTTACAACGCAAAAAATAAAATAAATCTTCCCGATTCAACTCTCTGGCGTCCGTCTGTGGCGTTGCGACTCGAAGCTTTACCGCCCAAGGAGAGGCTCCGGTTCCAAAAAAGAACCCCCCGGGAGGAAAAAAAGGAACCCCAGTCTTAAATTTTTATATTTGTGTGACGTCACTGTCTCTCGTTCCCACGACACAATATATCCTAGTTTGGAGCCAGAATTCCCATTGTTTGTGCCTGTTTGTACATGTTGATATTTTTAAACTTTAATAGCTGACCCGGTGAACTTCTTACCACCTAAAATGTTATAGTAATATGGTACATATCCTAAAGTGTCGCGTTGGCGAGAAAATTGGTAACAACATAGTTGGTCGTTAAATAAAAGAGATCCGCTACTAACGTCATCTATCCTTTGCGTAGTAACTACATGCATCACTCAGCTGTGGAGCATAAAGTCCGCTACCAACAAAGAGGTTATATGCATTACCTAATTAATCGATGGCAAAGCTCTATGGCTATCAACGCCATCTAGCGATAGGAAGCTGTGACTGCTCCTCTTCCCCTACAAAACATTTTTCGATTTTTTGGCTGTTTTTCGAAATTTTATTTTTATCAAAACCTCCTCTGGACTGAGGAGAAGAAAACCAAACGGGAATTATACAAATCGATCGGGCCATTTTAGAGATTTAGTAAGACTAACGTACAGCGATTAATTTTTATAAGTATAGATGTCACGGGCACGAGATCGGAAACCCGGTTGGCTGAAGTGACAACCCGTGATTGGTCGCGTTCACAGAGAAGTGCATCGTCCGGCAGCCGTCCACCACGGAGTACCTGCCGGGCATGCTGCACAGCGCGTCTCCGGCCGGTCTGCTGCCCGCGTACGCCTCGTGGTCGCTGCTGTGCCTCGGCGCGTCCTCGCTGTACTCGCACAGCGCGGGGCTGGCGGAGCACCTGCAGCCCGGCCTGCTGCCGCACGCCAACTACCTGCTGCCGTGGGACTGCGCCGTCAGGTAGACACATTGCGTGCTCAGCTGGGAGAACATAACATAACATAGCGTCACGCCTTTTCCCATACGCGATGGCAGAGGCATAATAATGCCCACTTTGAGCCAGTTATTCGATACTCCATTTTGCGTGACAGGGGGCTAGCTCGTCGCCGCAGCTATGGAGTAATGAAGATCTCCTCACGATGTTTTCCATCACCGTTAGGACGTCCGTATAATGTACTTAAGATGAATTAATTATCGCATTGGTACATGGTCAGGAATCGAACCTGCATCCCCTGTGTGAGAAGCAAGCGTGAAATCCATTAGACCACGGAGCTCGGAGAATGAGTAAATATTTACATAACACAATAGATTTATTTACATATCAGCCTACTCCAAAGCTGCGGTGATCGGCTAGCCCCCTGTCACGCCAAATTGACACGCAAATAAGTATACATGCCACCCTGTATAGGAAAATGTCTGCCAGACTACTTGCGAGATAAAAAGCAGTTCCTCACTTCGCCGTAAGGCTGCGTGCACTTCTGCGGAACTCTGCGGGCGGCGGGGCGCATTTCAATACATTCACAGTCAGGTCATAAGTTCTGTCACACAATAAAAACTTTTGAATTTAGAACGCTGGCCACAAAAAAGTTTATTGAATTCGAATTTCGAATTTTTCATGAAAATCAAAATGTGTACTTTTTAGAATTTTCCTCATTTTTAAATATGGAGTGGACACTTAAAGAAGACCGTGTCGCAGTCATTGCGTTGCATCGTTGCGGTTACGCGCCAATTCAGATTTTCGACTTACTGAAAAATTTGTATATAACCAAAAGATTCGTTTATCGTACCATAAAACGATACAATGAAGACTCTAGTGTAGATGACAGGTCAAGAAGTGGTCGCCCTCGCTCTGTTAGGACTCCAGCAGTGATAAAAGCTGTGAAGGCGTGAATTCAAAGAAATCCCATACGTAAGCAGAAACTGTTGGCCCTTCAGATGGGGTTAAGCAGGACCACGGTGAAAAGGGTGTTAAATGAAGACTTAGGGCTTAGGGCATATCGAAGAAAAACAGGAAATCGTTTGGACGCTCGTTTAATGGACCTGAGACTGAAGAGATGCCGCGCTTTGTTGAAGCGGTACGCGGGAAAAAAGCATCGGGAAATTCTTTTTTCGGATGAAAAAAATTTCACCGTGGAAGAGAGCTACAACAAACAAAATGATAAGGTGTACGCACACCGCAGTGAAGAAGCGAGCAACCGTATTCCGCGTGTCCAACGAGGTCATTTTCCATCCTCGCTCATGGTTTGGTTGGGAGTCTCTTATTGGGGCTTAACTGAGGTACATTTTTGTGAGAAAGGCGTAAAAAAGAATGCAGTTGTGTATCAAAATACAGTCCTCAAGAACCTTGTGGAACCTGTTTCTCATACCATGTTTAATAACAGGCACTGGGTATTCCAACAAGATTCTGCGCCAGCTCATAGAGCGAAAAGCACACAAGACTGGCTGGCGGCGCGTGGAATCGACTTCATCCGGCACGAAGACTGGCCCTCCTCCAGTCCAGATTTGATTCCGTTAGATTACAAGATATGGCAACACTTGGAGGAAAAGGCCTGCTCAAAGCCTCATCCTGATTTGGAGTCACTCAAGGCATCCTTGATTAAGGCAGCCGCCGATATTGACATGGACCTCGTTCGTGCTGCGATAGACGACTGGCCGCGCAGAATAAAGGCCTGTATTCAAAATCGCGGGGGTCATTTTGAATAAACTTTATTACCATAAGAATCTATGTTTTATTAAGTTCATTTTGCTATATAAATGTTTACATAAATAATAAACATGTCTAAATTATTATATATTGCACATGTGACAGAACTTATGACCTGACTATGTATATTAATATGAAACAGTTAAGGAAAGCAGTGGCACCGCGCCCACCACGTGTGTGCGGCCTATCGGCATCTTTTTTATTTTTTCTAAAGAATAGAATAAAAATTTGTTGATTCACTAAGCCACATTCCACAACAAAGGAGAGGAACATACAGAGACAAGTTATAGAAGACAAAAATAATAATAAACGAACAAAAGTGGTACAACAGAGAGATTACTATGCGAGAAACGGTACGGCTCAGCATGATAGTCTGCCGGACCGGTTTGTGTGAGTCAGTAGACGTGCTGTTGTGTATGGTTTGCAATAAAATGTGTGGAATACATACAAATATTATGAAAATTTATACAAAAACAATATATAAGTCACCGTAAGATAGTCAAAACCAAAAAAATAAACTAACGCGTTAGTTGATCAACTATCGACAGATAGTAAACCAGACTGACAGGGTTTTTAATGTACGTTTATTTTGTTCTTACTTGTCAACCTAACACGAAGACTATTCGGATTTCGCTGCGCTCGCCCCATCTAGTCTTCACCTAATCTACCGCAGTGTTTGCCCTGGTATTTCGTTTGCAATTCAAGTTTAAACCAGTTTACTATGTAACGGTTTTAACCGTAAGTTTATCAACTAACGAGTCATATAGTAAGCAGTACCCTACAGTTTACTATCTGTGGATAATATAATTGACCAACTAACGAGAAAAGAAAGTTAATTTATCAACTAACGGTTTTGACAATCTTACGGTGACATATATACGTGTGTGTATAATATAATAGTAATTACGATGTGCATTGCTTGTAATACACATATGCATTGGTGAGCGATCGCAAAATAATAATAGTTTATGTGACTGTTACATAATGCCTAATTATCTACAGTTACATACACAAGTTTATCTACACACATATCATAAGCTCTCTTTGATGTGTTCAGGAACCGCATTTTCGACCGGCATTGTGGCATTGAGAATTGCTCTGCAGTTGTTTAGCTTGATCTGTAGTACCAACTTAACAGACAAACTAGGGGAGGCACGCAGGCGGGCGTCGGTGTTCGAAATTTTAATGTCATAATTTGACAAATTTTGGTACATTATAGTCATAATGCTCAGTATTCAGATAAGAAATGAGTTTTTACCAAGAAGTTTAACATTATGCTGGTCGTAACTTGTGGTTTTTGGACGCAGTAAAGAGGGTTTATGATACGTATGTAGAAACAAACAATAATAATACAGGCAGAGAATGATTGGCAGAATAGAGAAAAATAATAAAGAGTTGTCCCGTCATCCGTTTCATGAACAGTGATTCTGTGCACGTTCCAGCCGCATGGAGCAGGTGCAGGCGTGGCGCGCGGCACAGGTGGCGGCGCGGGGACGCGGCAGCAAGCCGCCGGCGCCGCACCACCTCACCGTGAAGATCTTCATTGGCTTCGAGTACGAGTGCCCGCGCGGACACAGGTGACAATATGTTTCCATTACAGTAGGTTACTCTACAGAAGACATCTAGACGCTCACTTCATCAATCAGACGTCTTTAACAAAGCACGCTAATTGTTCCAATCCCTGTTATTCTGGGCCAGTGCCAGTCCCAGCCACCTTATCGTCAGATCATCTGGCTGGAAATCATCTAGGTAGGCACAATTCCTCGTATTCCGAATGCTTGTTGTAACTGAAGGATGAAATAAAACACATGCAGCCATGGCAATGATTCTCTATTTAAGAATGAAAGATTCCGAGTGTAAGAGCGTGAACGACTCAACGAATGAATTCAATATTGACTGGAATTTTGTCCATTCCAAAAGTAACGCTTTGTTTTATCTTCAACTGTTTCTTGTCCCAGATTCATCCTCTCCACCGCGGACACCGCAGCCCGGGGCTCCGGCGGCGCGCGCTGCGCCTCCGCCGACATGCCGCTCTACACCACGTGCGCCTGCCGCGGCAACAAGCCCATGCTGGCGCAGTGCATGCGGGTGCATGTTGTCACACCGAAGGCACCACTGCATGTCACTTTACAGCCGCAGGTAAGCGCCGCTACATGTCACTTTACAGCCGCAGGTAAGCGCCGCTATATGTCACTTCTAGCCGCAGGTAAGCGCCGCTACATGTCACTTTACAGCCGCAGGTAAGCGCCGCTACATGTCACTTTACAGCCGCAGGTAAGCGCAGCTACATGCCACTTTACAGCGGCAGGTAAGCGCCGCAATATGTCACTTAACAGCCGCAGGTAATCGCCGCTATATGTCACTTTACAGCCGCAGTTAAGCGCTGCTACATGTCACTTTACAGCCGCAGGTAAGCGCCGCTACATGTCACTTTACAGCCGCAGGTAAGCGCCGCTACATGTCACTTTACAGCCGCAGGTAAGCGCCGCTACATGTCACTTTACAGCCGCAGGTAAGCGCCGCTACATGTCACTTTACAGCCGCAGGTAAGCGCAGCTACATGCCACTTTACAGCGGCAGGTAAGCGCCGCAATATGTCACTTAACAGCCGCAGGTAATCGCCGCTATATGTCACCTTACAGCCGCAGTTAAGCGCCGCTACATGTCACTTTACTTCCGCAGGTAAGCGCTGCTACATGTCATTTTACAGCCGCAGGTAAGTGCCGCTACACTTCACTTTAGAGCCGCAGTTAAGCGTCGCTACACATCACTTTACAGCCGCAGGTAATCGCCGCTATATGTCACTTTACAGCCGCAGTTAAGCGCCGCTACATGTCACTTTACTTCCGCAGGTAAGCGCTGCTACATGTCATTTTACAGCCGCAGGTAAGTGCCGCTACACTTCACTTTAGAGCCGCAGTTAAGCGTCGCTACACATCACTTTACAGCCGCAGGTAATCGCCGCTATATGTCACTTTACAGCCGCAGTTAAGCGCCGCTACATGTCACTTTACAGCCGCAGGTAAGCGCCGCTACATGTCACTTTACAGCCGCAGGTAAGCGCCGCTATATGTCACTTCTAGCCGCAGGTAAGCGCCGCTAAATGTCACTTTACAGCCGCAGGTAAGCGCCGCTACATGTCACTTTACAGCCGCAGGTAAGCGCAGCTACATGCCACTTTATAGCGGCAGGTAAGCGCCGCAATATGTCACTTAACAGCCGCAGGTAATCGCCGCTATATGTCACTTTACAGCCGCAGTTAAGCGCTGCTACATGTCACTTTACAGCCGCAGGTAAGCGCCGCTACATGTCACTTTACAGCCGCAGGTAAGCGCCGCTACATGTCACTTTACAGCCGCAGGTAAGCGCCGCTACATGTCACTTTACAGCCGCAGGTAAGCGCCGCTACATGTCACTTTACAGCAGCAGGTAAGCGCAGCTACATGCCACTTTACAGCGGCAGGTAAGCGCCGCAATATGTCACTTAACAGCCGCAGGTAATCGCCGCTATATGTCACCTTACAGCCGCAGTTAAGCGCCGCTACATGTCACTTTACTTCCGCAGGTTAGCGCTGCTACATGTCATTTTACAGCCGCAGGTAAGTGCCGCTACACTTCACTTTAGAGCCGCAGTTAAGCGTCGCTACACATCACTTTACAGCCGCAGGTAATCGCCGCTATATGTCACTTTACAGCCGCAGTTAAGCGCCGCTACATGTCACTTTACTTCCGCAGGTAAGCGCTGCTACATGTCATTTTACAGCCGCAGGTAAGTGCCGCTACACTTCACTTTAGAGCCGCAGTTAAGCGTCGCTACACATCACTTTACAGCCGCAGGTAATCGCCGCTATATGTCACTTTACAGCCGCAGTTAAGCGCCGCTACATGTCACTTTACAGCCGCAGGTAAGCGCCGCTGCACTTCACTTTACAGCCGCAGGTAAGCGCCGCTACATGTCACTTTACAGCCGTAGGTATTCATTCAAAATAGAACACATTTCCCATATGGGGTGACAAGGGCACAGCTGTGCCCACGTTTCGCAAGATGTTCAATATAAAATTTTGCATGCCAGAGGCTTAGCCCATCGCCGCAGCCATGGCGACATGAATGCTCCCTCACGATCTGTCTTTGTATACTTAATGGGTAAGAACAAGACGATAATAGTAGCAGTCATTTCCACGTTGTAAATCTAACGCCTACACGCGCCCGACATTAAAACACAGACACACGTCGCGCCAAGTTTGTTCGGCTCCCTCTCACCCCACCTCACAGGTCAGCCAGAGCAATGAAGTGATTTGCCCTCCCTCCCTCCCAGGTGCAGCCAGTCGTGGACGGGCCCACGTTCGTGCCGCAGCCGGAGGGCTCGCCGGCGATCAAGCTGTCGGCCTCCGCGTACTGGGTGCTGCGCCTGCCCTACATCTACAGCGACGAGCGCGGCCCGCTGCCCCGCCCCGCCGC
Organism: Argyresthia goedartella; assembly: GCA_949825045.1. Lineage (NCBI taxonomy): Eukaryota > Metazoa > Arthropoda > Insecta > Lepidoptera > Argyresthiidae > Argyresthia > Argyresthia goedartella. The sequence goes on from OX463817.1 coordinate 5,376,062, forward strand.
GCCGCAGACCGAGGGCCGGATCCGGGCGCCCATGTTCGGCCTGGCCGACTAACGAGTGCGCTGCTGTTAGTTGTAAGGCTCCACAAGGAGTCTGGAACTGAGACAAGGCGCCAAAAGGTGTTTAACTAAAACTGAGCGCCCCGTGATGTTCAGGGATCTAGGGAAATAGTCTGAGATCGAAGGATCTGTACGATATCTGTACGAGCTATGTCAGCGCTCGGACATTAGGCTCGCACATAGTTTGTACTTAACTCTATGAGAATAGCGATAATAAAACGTGTTCTCAAAACACCAGGCGTTGAGTTAGGAATAAATATATCAAGCAATATTACATTAGCCGGCATTATGACCTCAGATACTATAATATTATACTAATACAGATAGACCACGTCGATGCCTGTACCGCTTGGTGCAACTCTATTGCAATATTGCTTTTACCAAGAGATGGCGCTGGGAGATGAAATTTCAAGAGAACAAAAACTGTTTTTGTTTTTCACTTTTATTTATATTTTATAGATTATAAAGACTCAAGAGATTTACTAAAACCCAACCTAATTGCAATTCTGTATAAATTTTTTACTTACATACATACATATGCTCACGCCTATTTCCCGGAAGAGGGGTAGGCAGAGACCAAAGACCTCCACCTGCTACGATCCCTCGCTTCCTCAACATTTGTCGCCGCGTTATTCTGAATACTACTGCGTTCAGTGTATCTTTCTTATGCACCTAGGTAACAGAAGGGGACAAGCATGAATGACCTGCTTGACCTGCCTGAGTGTTCAACGCCACGACAAGACATTAAGGTTATGTTCTATGTAGCAGATGACGACGAGAGATGAACTGACATTTCTACCGGCAGCATCAGACATTGTCTGACCTACGTTTGTTCTACTTCTATTTAGAGATGTTCTGTTCTCCTTACGAGCCTCCCAAACACCCCTTACAGCTCGCCCATGCCTCGCACAACCAATTCTGTTCTAGGTTGCTTCTACTGATTCTCATCTAAGTTCTACACGTTCGTCTCTCATCTCATGTGCTCTTGAATATACAAGTGTACAAAAGACTCACGTGACTCCGCACATTGCAGCGATCGCCTCACAGTCGCTCTTACCAGCCTTCCTCAGCTCACGGGGTCCTTTCGCTGTGAATCCCCTCCAAGCTGTCAAAAAGCCGCCATGTTGGAATTCTCCCTCTCTTGTCATATTCTTTCTAGTATTGCCAGATAATAATAACGATATTCAAAGCTTTATGAGTGACAAGAAAACATGCTTACCGGTTTTATTGAAGGATCGCGTTCTGTCGCGACACTCCCGACAGCGAGGGTGAGGTTTTTACATCAGGAGGAGGGCGGTCAACTGGTCGGTCCACGAAGCAATCTTTTCTCTTGCTCGTATGGCCGCCAGTCGTTTCGCTCTTTCTCCAGTTCTGACAGATCGTGGTTCCTCGCTTCCAGCTTCCACTCCCGTAACTCCTTGAGCGAAGTGGTCTTCTGCGTCACCGGTGCCTTCTGTCCTCGTCTCTTCATTGGTAGTTCTCGAGACCTCTGATACAGTCTCCGTCGGAAACATTTCGCATGGGGTGATCACATCTTCTTGGGTGGTCTTCTCGCAGCTTCTTGCTGGGTTTCTTATCTCAATTTCTTGTTCGAATGAGTCTCTCATTGGGGGTTCTACCGTGGTGCTTTGAGGAGCGTCTTCCTCCACCTCCAGAGGATATAGGTGTCCTACTGATCGTATGAACTCCTTTCCGTTCACATCTACTTTGGCCACTCTGTGCTCTCCGTCCGCGCCTGTTACCAGACTGGAAATCTTTCCCACCTGCCAATTTTCTCTATTTTTGGAGTCGCCTTTGAGCTGTACCACGTCTCCTACACGCGGGTCTTGCTTCGCAGTTACTCGAGGTTCTTTAGGCGAATGTCTGTATCTTTCTCGTAGGCTGCAAAGATATTGACTGTGGAACATCCTTTTGAATTCCTCTAACATCCGCAGTCCTTTCTTCCACCCTAGTATGAGGTTCTCTTTGGTGACTGTGCCTCCGGGATTCTGACCTTGGATGGAAGGCTCAATGGCTATGCACTTACCCAAGGTGAGGAAATCTGAGGGCTTCAAAACATATTCGATGTCCGCGCCAACACAGATCAAAGGGCGAGTGTTAGTTACTGCTTCTACTTCTTTGATGATCGTGTTCAATTGTGTGTCCGTCAGCAACTGTTTCCCAATCGTTCTCTTCAGACAATTCTTCACAATACCGATCAACCTCTCATAGAAAGCTCCATGCCATGGGCTAAGCTGCGGTATAAACTTCCATCGAATCCTTTCGCCTGAGAACCGGGTTTCTGCCATCACTTCTGCTGTTAGTTTGAACTGTAGGGCGTTGTCCGATAAGACGAGTTCTGGACGGCCTCGTGTTGATATGAACCTTCGCATAGCTAGTAGGCATTCTTCTGCGGTGAGGTCTCGGACGCTTTCTAAGTGCACCGCACGGACAGCTAGGCATGTGTATATGCAGATCCATCTTTTCTGTGTTTGACCATTGTCATTGATGAACATGGGTCCGAAGTAGTCAATCCCTGTGTAGGTAAACGGAGCGCTATAATTGGCACGTTCGGGTGGTAACGCTGGAGTGGGCGGAAGTTTGTACGGACCTCCTCCATGCTTCACGCATTTCTGACACTTCTTTATTACTCTTTGCACCTTTGCCTTTCCATGAGGTATCCAATATTTCTGCCGGATGATGCTTAGTGTGTGCGGGGCTCCCACGTGGTAATGAGTCTCATGCGTGTCTCGGATGAGTTTGTCGGTGAATTCGGAGTCCTTTGGAATAATGATTGGGTGTATCGTGTCGTATGGGCATGCGGTGTTCATGATACGTCCTTTGCATCTTAGCAATCCTTCAGTGTCTGTAAATAGCCCCAGGTTTCTGGTGAGGCTCGTTTTCTTGCCTGCTGTTTCTTCGGGGAAGTGAAGTCTCTGTAGTTCTACTATTTCTGCTGTGAGGTCTTTCTCATTTCCTGTTGAGTCATTCGCTTCTATTATTTCTTCTGTGAGGTTTCTCTCGGTTTCCGTTGACTCATTTGTTTCTATTATTTCTTCTGTGAAGTTTTTCGTTGACTCATTTGTTTCTATGTCCATTGGTTCTGGAAGCCCTGGTAGTTGGTTTTCAGTTTCTGGTCGATCTTCCATGTCTGTATCTTCAATCCCTTGTTCCAGGGCAGTGAAAAGCGTCGCCTGGCCATGTTCCTGCAAACTTGGCCAGTCCTCCTCACCAAGCAAAAGGAATTGTGGACCATTGGTCCATAGTTCCTTCTTCATGTGCCATAACTCTGGTCGGGTCGCTAGATCGGCTGGGTTCGACTCTGTATCTACATATCTGGGTTCTATTTCCTTTACTTGTTTTACTTCGTTTATTCTTCTGGACACGAAAGGAGGTAGCAGTTTTTCCGACTTCATCCAATACAGGACTATCTCGCTGTCTGACCACAGGCATAGCCGACTGAATTCTAAGCCTAAGGTCTCTTTCACATAAGTTAGTAGACGTTTCCCAATGATGAATCCGAGGAGCTCTAGCTTGGGTATTTTTAAATCTTCTTTGTGTGCTATGGGGGTTATTCTGGATTTGGCCATGATGAACACTATCTTGGGATCCGTTCCATTCTTGTAAACTATTCGCAAGTAAACCACTGCTGCGAATGCTTTCTTGGACGCATCAGTAAAACAGTGAAGTTCACATTCTGCAAAATCCTTCGATGTGTTTCCTACATACCGAGGGACTTCAATCTCCTTTGCTGTCTCGAGGGAACTCCGGGCTTCGTTCCATTCATCCTCTAAGTCCTCTGGGAGTGGACAGTCCCATTTTATTTTTCTCTTCCACAGTTCTTGCAAGAGTGACTTGGCTGGCAGGGCTAGTGGAGCGGCAAATCCGCATGGGTCGTACACCGATGCTAGCGTTCTTAAGACTTCTCGCTTTGAGGCACTGTTATTTTTGAATAACTTTTCATCTAACTTCAGCGTCAACGAATCTTCCTCTATATGCCATGTTAGTCCTAATACCTTTGCTTGCTTTAGGTCTTTGGCACGGTATTGTTTAGGAATGTGCTTCATGAGTTGGTGATCATTTGAGGTCCAGTCTCTTATGTTCATAGATAGTTCTGAGAAGGCTGACCTTGCTCGGTTTACAAGGTCGCGTGCTCTCTGAGTGTTATCCGATCCTGTGACTAGGTTGTCCACGTACGTCTTCTCTACGATTTCCGTGACGAGAGATCCGTCGCCCTTGGAAAGGTGATGTCTAATGGTTGCTGTTAATAAGAAGGGACTCGCGACTATCCCAAAGGGAACTCTGCAGAATCGCAGATGGAGGACATTCTCTTCGGTAACTCCTTGCGCCACATCCTTGAGCCATAAGAACCGGGTCACGTCTCTATCTTCCTGCTGCAGTCCGACTTGTAGGAAAGCCTTTTCAATATCGGCGGTGATACCTATCTTATTAAGCCTGAACTTCAAAAGTAGTGCGGTGAGGTCTTCGAGCATCAGAGGTCCTCTGTACATACATTCGTTAAGGCTTTTACTGTCTCTTAACTTGGCGGATGCATCGTACACGATTCGGCACTTCTTTCCGTCCTGCACGATGACGTGGTGTGGGAGGTAATGTACGGGTTTCTGATCAGCTAAGTCTATATCTGAGGGTTCAACGACTTCTATAATGCCGGCGTGCAGTTGGCCTTTCAGAATCTCATTGTATTCCTTTTTCATGTCCGGTGTGAGCCTCTTTATCAGGCTTGACAGTCTGCCGTGTGCTAAGCCGTAGTTGGTAGGGAGGTCAGGTGGGTAGGAGATCCAGGGCCATTTCACCTGGTATCTGTTATCCTGGTATTGAACAGTCTTGTTGAAATGACGAACTGCTTCTTCTTCCCTCGTTACCTTCGGAGAGTCACTGATCCCTATGCTTTCTAGGGCCCACAGAAATTTGATATCTGTCCCTTGCAAAGGTAAGTCGGGTTCCGTTAGATATGATCCTTCTTGGCACCGACAGTAGGTGACCACTGACAGAATGTCGCCTTTCTGCTCTAAGTTTTTACCTGTGATCATCCATCCAAAGTCTGTGTCCACTAGGTATAGGTTATTTCTAAGTTGTTTCATTCCATTTCTGAAAAACGAAAAGTAATAGTCATTGCCAATCAACAGCTGAATGCCTTCTCCTGCTGAACCATCGTCTGCTACGACATCCACTCCGTTTATGCTCCGAGGCAATATAACATTGCCCGCAATATGGGGTACTACGCTGACTTGGATTGTTTTGGTAATACCTCTTCTCGTCTCAATTTCCAGTGTGGCAGACGGGCTAGATATCTCTATGGGGTTATTGGCGCCAAACACGTAGATCATCAAAAGGTCTTCTCTTACCAGTTCCAGTCCTGTATCTCTGGCCAATTGCTCTGTTATATAGCTGCGCTGGCTACCGCTGTCCAGCAGAACTCGGCACCGCCTGTTCTTGCTCTTTCCTAGACGTCCCGCCATTACCACCGCGGTCTGCAAATAAGAGTTATGATCGATTTCTTCGTCTTGATCTCTTAAAGAACTAAATGTCGCTACTGTTTTACCTGGCTCGCGTGTGGGGCATAGCGCCTGATTGTGTTTCCCTTTGCAGTAGTAACATGGTTTTTTATACGTGCATGCCGCTAGTCCGTGTCCTTCTTTAAAGCAGAGGTAGCATTTTCTGCCTAGCTTCTTTTTCCTTTCCACAACCCCCTTGACAGTGAGACACCTGGCGTTGTAGTGGTCCCCATCACAGAAAATGCATGCCACCTTAGGGCGTTTCGCTCCCTTCCTAATGGCATACTCTGTCTTCCTCTTTCCGTGAAATACTGTCGTAGAGGTGGGTTTTGGTGGTGTGGATTCTTGAGCTCTTCCTGGCCTCTCTCTTCCCCGCTGGGCTCTTACACGATGGACTGCAACGTGTAATGCCCCCGTAGATATCTCTTTAGAGGTTGACGGTGTCGATTGGCTCGTCTCACCCGCGGTGCTCTCCATTGCTGTTATCACACGCTGCAGGCCCTCACGGATCTTCTCGACACTGTCTGTGCACGACAGGAGATGCAGTTCGTACACAACCTTATCTGGGAACTTGGAGAGAATGGCGGAACGAAGATGGTTCCCATTTGTTTCTTCTCCAAGGGCTCGTAGTGTTCTCAGATGCCTCTCGATCGTGTTAAGATTGTTTCTACAATCCGTCCTGTCGTGCTGCGCTTTCTGAAGATTGTGAATAGCGTCATAGTGGGCGTCTAGCACCTTTTGACTGCTCCCATACCGCTCCTTCAGAATATCCAATGCCACCACATAATTCACGCTTGTGACACTCAGTCCCTCGACTGCACGTAGGGCTTCTCCCTCCAGACATCCTAGTAGGTACGCTAGCTTGTCCACTCCTGGCAAGGGTCTGGAGTCGATGTTGGTCTCGAATCTGTCCCAGAACTCGGACCACCGCAGGATTTCGCCACCGAATTTTGGCAAGGTGAGTTTGGGCAGCTTAGCCGTGTTCTCCCTTTCCTTTGCTTTGCTGGTTTCTGCCCTGCTACCCTCCTGCAACGCCTTAAGGCCTGCCAAGACTTCTTCTGCCCTTAGTTGCGTCTCGGTGCACCTTTCGATGTCCTCCGTGGCCGGGTTGATGTTATTTGCAACATACCTGTGTACTTCTTCTGATAGTGTGGCAATGTACCGTTCAATTACATTGCACTTCCTTGCCAATTCATCCATAGTGATCCTCTCCAACTCTGAGGTCTGCTCGATGACGCTCACTAGCTTCTCGTGTATGAGCTTCAGCCGGAGCAATCTGGGGTCCGCCATCTTGCACCTGTAATTATGAGCGCGTGACGTATTGTAAATTCCCTTTCGTCTAAGACATGGTTCGTTTGAGAACAATACGGCAATGCGTTCTTCTAAGTATTGCTCCTACTATGTATTCCTTCTGTCAGGCCGTAATACTTTGCACATGTGTGTCCAACTGTATTGTGCTCCTGCGCATGGGCTTGTACAGCATGGGCTATCACCCTAACGTTTCCGTTTTACGCTGTACCAACGGCAGGGTGCCACCATACATGGTGATGATAAATCTCAATCCTTTCCTCGCTTCGCTTTCGTAAGCCCCAAAGAGGGCGAAGCAACAAAAGATGCCGGTATCCGGCCACGAGATTGCGGTTATCTTATTTGCACTCACCTTGATTTTGTCGTGTCTCGCGTACTGCCCAAGTTGCATCACTTGAATGTGGTTGCTGCGCACCCACTGTTTCTTTATCGCACTGCTTGTAATGAAAACAAAACAAACCTTCACTGCGCTCAGCACACTATTGTGAAAAAACGAACGGCGAACAGAAATTAAAGTTGACAAAACGCGGAGGTATGGCTAAGTTCTACTGCAGTAGTATATTCAATAACTTCGTAATTTGGTCGCATAAGCTTCGTCTACTTGTCTATGCTATACGAGCAAGTTGATTGTTTGTTTACGGGGAATCACTCACACAAGTTGATTGTAAGTGTACGGGGACTGATACAATGTTGAAAAAATAAACTGTATGTTACATCATTTTTAAGGCGCCACTCTTAGATACGAAATTACGGCAGAATTTAAAATGTTTACGGTAGGTGGTAGATATGTTCAAATTACGGTAGGTTTACCGTAATTACGGCGTCATTGGAGACATTGCTGCGCTGTGCCAATTTGATCTGTTGTTTCGATCGATCGATCGATAAATTTATTTATTTCGGTCAGCATTCAGGTTGTTACATTCTATGGGCGCCCGGGCGTTTTAATTTTCCTTGGAACGCACCCATGCGAATGAGCTAAACTCGTGCAAAAAGTTTTATTCTAAAACGTCAAACATTGTCGACATGAACCACCGAACCGATCAAAACAAAACCAACCTTTGTTTGTTTGTGTTACCGGAACGCTTCCTGCTGTAATGCTATAAAATACCAAAACAACTCTCTCATTTACATTAGTGCCCTATTAAAAATGAATAATAACTAACTAAACAAGTCAAACAAAACATTTTCCTCGTTTGGTAGGTCAATATAGCTAAAAAAAAATAAAAATAATACAACTTACCAAGATAAGTTTTAATTCATTCTATTCTTGCTTGTGAGTCCACACTAGGATTCCTAGGCTATGGACTCATATCTACTTCTACTTCAAATAAACAAGACATCATAATGTAAATTTGATTTATTTCTAGCTTAGATTTCTAGACCTGTTTCTAGGTCTCGAATGAAATTCTGATCATCTATACATGGAAACAAACAGTACAAATAGTGAACTCAGTGCCAACAGTTCTTTTTCACCATTTAACCCTTGAGTTTCTCGGTCTCCACCTATCTTAGAGTTTCTAGGTCTCCGCCACATCTTCGAGTTTCTAGGTCTCCACCACATCTTCGAGTTTCTAGGTCTCCACCACATGAGTTTCTCGAACTCCATCATATTAGTTTCTAGGTCTCCGCCACATGAGTTTCTAGATCTCCATCACATGAGTTTCTCGATCTCCATCACATGAGTTTCTCGGTCTCCACCACATGAGTTTCTAGGTCTCCACCACATGAGTTTCTCGATCTCCATCACATGAGTTTCTCGGTCTCCACCACATGAGTTTCTAGGTCTCCACCACATGAGTTTCTCGATCTCCATCACATGAGTTTCTCGGTCTCCACCACATGAGTTTCTCGGTCTCCACCACATGAGTTTCTAGGTCTCCACCACATGAGTTTCTCGGTCTCCACCACATGAGTTTCTAGGTCTCCACCACATGAGTTTCTAGGTCTCCACCACATGAGTTTCTAGGTCTCCACCACATGAGTTTCTAGGTCTCCACCACATGAGTTTCTAGGTCTCCACCACATGAGTTTCTAGGTCTCCACCACATGAGTTTCTAGGTCTCCACCACATGAGTTTCTAGGTCTCCACCACATCAGTTTCTGTCCTGAAAGAGAGACTAGTTTAGTATACCACTAACATTGTTTACTTCTGCTATGACTTATCCTTCTAAGGAGCCTCCCGAGCGGAGGGAAATGGTTTTATCTTCTTTCTCATGCTTCGCTATTCTTAAAAAATTACATTGTTCAGCATCTCCACCATTTTGTCGCCGCGTTATTCTGAATACTACTGCGTTCAGTGTATCTTTCTTATGCACCTAGGTAACAGAAGGGGACAAGCATGAATGACCTGCTTGACCTGCCTGAGTGTTCAACGCCACGACAAGACATTAAGGTTATGTTCTATGTAGCAGATGACGACGAGAGATGAACTGACATTTCTACCGGCAGCATCAGACATTGTCTGACCTACGTTTGTTCTACTTCTATTTAGAGATGTTCTGTTCTCCTTACGAGCCTCCCAAACACCCCTTACAGCTCGCCCATGCCTCGCACAACCAATTCTGTTCTAGGTTGCTTCTACTGATTCTCATCTAAGTTCTACACGTTCGTCTCTCATCTCATGTGCTCTTGAATATACAAGTGTACAAAAGACTCACGTGACTCCGCACATTGCAGCGATCGCCTCACAGTCGCTCTTACCAGCCTTCCTCAGCTCACGGGGTCCTTTCGCTGTGAATCCCCTCCAAGCTGTCAAAAAGCCGCCATGTTGGAATTCTCCCTCTCTTGTCATATTCTTTCTAGTATTGCCAGATAATAATAACGATATTCAAAGCTTTATGAGTGACAAGAAAACATGCTTACCGGTTTTATTGAAGGATCGCGTTCTGTCGCGACAACATTCATAAGTCTCTTCATGCAAGCTCGCCGGTTACGGGTACTTCGTATTTGCCCCTTCACTAACAAATCGCCGATTTGGTCTTTATAGGACCTTCTTGGGCATCCCCGCCCGACGGCTCCTTTCACAGCCGCTGTATAAATCTGTTTCGTCAATCTCCTTTCATTCATCCTTTCAACGTGACCAAACCATCTAAGCTGGCCTTTCTCTATCCTTGTCACTATATCTTCTTTCAATCCACAGCGTTCCCTTATAACTTCATTCTTCAATCTATCTTTCAATGTTATTTTTACATTCTAAGACTAGCGCCTAGCGCCATCTAGGAGTATGTTAACTGAAACCATGGCGCTTAAATTAGAATCGATACTCCCAGCGCCCATCTCTTGGTTATGAAGCACTACTAATTCTAATCTGTATGGAATGATCACCCTGTGATATATATGACACACACTACAGATTTTGGTCCTTCGAGCCGGAGTGATGACTTCAAAAAGTCATACTTTTCTATCAACGCCGCTCTCTGAACTCTCAGCTTGTTCATGATTCAAATCTATGTTGCCGAAAACAACGAGCTGATCAAGTAAAGCGCATTCAGACCGTGACATGGTTACGTCACCATTGAGTAATAGTACCATAATATAATAAGCGAAGAGTACACAGTCAGCACTGATGGCGGCTACATTCCTGACCTTGCATGCAAGAAACGAGGGTCTCTTACTCTTATCCGGTTAATAAAAGGGCTAGTGTAATCGGAGTTAGTGTGTAACGGCGACCAGCGCGCTATCTAGTAAGGGTGATAGTTTTCCGAGCAATGCAGATATTGTGATTATTTGTGACACCAGACTTCTAGAAAAATCATTAGACCTCTTTCATAAAAAAATATCTGTAATGATACCTGATTGATTGTAAAGCGATGTTTATGTTGCAGGCAATTTGTATGATTCAGCGTTTTACAAACGGCGTAGTTCGTTTACAAACGCGCGCTGCTATGTAATATGCCGAAGGCAAATTGACTCTCTTTTATGTTTTTAGTATGTTTTGTTGTTCTTACATGTTCAACCTAACACGAAGGATAAACGAGGCTTCGCTTCGCTCAGCCTCTTTACACTTCACCTAAGCTACCGCAGCGTTTTGCCCTGAGAATTTGCTATTTTAATTTAAATTTGCAATTTGCCTTCGGCATATTACATAGCAGCGCGCGTTTGTAAACGGTCGACGCCGTTTGTAAAATGTGGAATCTTACAATTTGCCTGCCACATTTATATAATATATGGTAATATCTACATAAGAATTTATGATTGAATGTCTGACTTGATATGTACTTGTATGTATGTTAAGCCCTTAACAATAAACCTCTCTCAGCTCTGAGAGGTATCTCAAGCAATTACAGATTTCGTGGCGAAACGGTCATCGTGACATAACTAACACAACTCTCAGAGCTGAGCTAAGAGCGGCTTATTATTACTGGCCGTATAGTTTCTGTAAATATTTAATCTAATTCTAATATATTCTGTAAATAAAACAAAAGCCAGTGGTGTTTTATTCATATCTATTTACAGGATACTCATTTTCATGTACAATGGCAAAGTTTAACAGTTTTTGAACCCAGTTGTGATTATTGTAAAAATCATTAATATTCACCATCATCATCATCATCAGCCTCTCAGGGGACCCGCTGTTAGGTATAGGTATAGGCCTCCTCTGCATTGCTTTCCTGCCTGCATCATTCATATTAAATTTATTTAATTGCACAGCAAAAATACTGATTTTTACAGCAAAAAAGGATCAGCAAAAATACTTGTTATATTTTAAGTATTTTTGTTGTTCTTGCATGTTCAACCTAATACGAAGGATAGGGATTCCCTTCGCTCACCCTCTTTACCCTTCACCTAGCTACCGCAGTTTTTTGCTGTGATAATCAGTATATTTTATTATTATTATTATTTCTTAATTAATGGCGGTGTAACATCTAGGTTAATATCGCCAATGTCATGTGTCTTTTAAGATTTCACTGTTTTTGGACAGGTTCTCTGCTGTGGAAATAATAATTATTGATTTGCGGTTTAATATTTGCAATTACAAATATTCGCTAGTTACTTTATATAATTATCTATTTATTTATTTTTAGAATTATGATTGATTAAAATCAGATATGAAAAGACCTCAGTTTATTAAATAATTCAATCAAACTACAACGGAAATCACGGAAAGGATATAACTTTTCCCGCCGGAGTTGGCGTCTGCTTCATTTCCACTCGACAAACTCGCCCACTTCCGCCCGCCTGCGCGCCACTCTCAGGCCACGCCCCCCGTCAGCTGATGTGCTACGTTACCGCCATTTTTACGCGCCAAACAATGTTTTGCACAAAACTTCTAAGCCTTCTAAAAATCTAATTTCCATTTCTAAATTCGGCTCGTATCTCAAAACGAGTAATTCAGATCGCTAAAGTGCTAGAAGTTTGTTTTGATAGTTAATCCACGAGTTATAAAATTGAGCGCGCGTAATTTTTAAAGGAAGTAGGCGGGGCTTAGGTGTGGGCAGTCGTGGAAGGGGGAGGTTTGTGACGGGTGGTGGTTTTCTTGCTACAGGGCAAACCGCCCCGCGGCCAGTCTTCTGCGCGCCGCCGACGCGCTCGCATGTCTGCTCTGCCATCTGCCGGATTTGCATGCGGTTTTAGTACGTCGAGAACTTTGAGAAGTTGCGCGGCACCATGCCGCTTTTACATCATGTGAGTTTTCCTCCATTCTTTTAGTTGCTTTTCATGTGTTTTAAGCTGCTGAAGGTATTAAGATAGACAATTTTAAATGAATGGTTTTTCAGAGTGTTGTAGTCGCGTTAGAATTTTCATTACCCATGTGGAATTTCCTCCCCGTATTAATCAGGAGACGGCCGTGGCCTTTGATATGCAGATTAATTCCAGACTTTTATAACTTTTCTGCACTAATTATTCAGCGGCTTCTATTTGATTGGTATAGTTCTAATAGATTTCGTTTTCTCTAGAACTATTTTCAAATTTCGAACTAATGGAAACTACCTACTTCATCAATTAGGGCATAGAGACAGCTGTTCATTCGACGCCGTTTTTGCGAAGCCACCTCGTGCCAATCTGCTAATTTACTACTTAGTATTCAGATCTACCAGTTTGCACGGCGTCGATCGGCATACAGTTTACTTTCTCTACATGGTATAATAAATATGGCCCTTTAGCGTCCCCATCGAGGTGCACGTTTCGTAAATCCATATTTTTACCCGTCTACAGCGAAGCGTAAAAATAATATTCTGTGTGTGTTGAGTATGTCTGTTGCTGTGTTCCCTCGGTAACTATCAACGCCTCGACCGATTTTGATAAATGGTACGTCATTAGATTCGTCTTGATGGCCCGAGTGTCACTGGGTACATAGAATTAAAAAACCTTCCAGACACCAACCAAAATGGCGGATTTTATGCTCTTTAATAAGCAGGCTGGCAGTGGCAGGCGGGCGGGACCAATCCAATCCGCTTGTGGGATCCGCTTTTATTTAAATTTGTTTCATTTTAACACTGTGCTGTAATTATTTTATCAGAATCTCTGAATTCTGCTTGTTTTGTGCATTTATTCACCAATTTCCGATGTCAACAGGATATAAGCCGCAGCCCCGGAGGGGTCGGCGGCGCGGGCGACCGTCGCTCGCTCGCGGAATTTCTGGGATTGGACACGACGCGCCTTGCCGATACACCCACTATGACGCCCGAGCAAGTGACCAGGGTAAGTTGAACCGCCATACTCTAGGTTGGATTTTAAATCGGAGAATTCTCACTGACTGACTACGTTTTTTGGGAGATGGCTTTTGGGAATGGACATTTGGATCCTGGTCTTTATAGCTAATACGGATTAGGGCGCCCATGCTTCTAACCAGAATAATATCCTGGGTGACGTGATAACCTTTGATAACCATGTAGGCAGTAGGCATAGTTTTGGTTGGACTGGAGCAAAGGGACTATGGGGACTATTTTTTTTACTTTTGATTATTGCGTTGTAATACAAAAAACAGGCTCTTTTATTATAGATTTCCGAGCTATTCGCATTTCAGACTTTTTTCTGTAGGTCACGACTTCGGAATATTATTAGAAACAAGCTCGCCTTTGTAAATGTATTTTCTATTGGATTGATATTTGATATTTCTTGTGAAATAAATATATACGAAACTATATGTACAAGCTGAAGCCGGGTATATTGGTCGGCTTATCCAGTAGTCTGTACATCCACTGTCAGATATAGATGAGTTCTTCAGCATGAGCACTTGAGATAAGTAGATCTATATAACTGGGAAATCTCGGCTGATTAGCCATTATGGCGCTTACTGTACATACGCGTCTGTAACTGTTTTAACAATTAACAAAATCATTCTGCACTTTTTGTAGCTATCTCCTCTTCTCGGTTGGTGGTGGTTGCCTTTTCTGTAGACCTTAACCGTCTCTTCATGTTTTCGACATATCTGGATATTTCCCGTAATTTTCTTCCACCCTTTACTTGTAAGACTCCCTTTGGAACAAAACTCGAATTAATGATATTTCTGGAATAAACCATTCCTAAACTTTTAAAATGACCGACGAAATAATTCTAAGTAAATCTATCGCATGGACTTACCTACTCATATCTACCTCTAACAATAACCATAGTCTAAGTGATCTATTCTAGAAATTTAGAGTATAATTATTTATAATTGCCTGGATGTAAAGTTTCCATTCAATTCCTCTTTCCCAACTTAGTATTCCTTATGTCCCTCTGTACGTGACGTCGTGACCTACCCCACGCTATAATTTCCCTGATATCCTTCGGAATGTCGCTACACTACGTGTCTATAACTACAGCTAGCAACTTTTCATATTCCGCATCCGCGAGTTCATCTCAAGTTTTATTGGCCTTTAATAATTTTTATACGCTCTCGCGCGCTCGAAGCGGCCCGTATGCACTGAGTTAATGCGCCGAGCACGCCAAAGGGCCCTCTGCCAACACTCCACGGCGTATTAATGTTCCGCACGCTGCCAAATAATCCAAACATGGCCAATGCTAGCCTGATAGGTACCCTTTCTTGTCGCCGCGGTTGCATAGGAATTAGATTTTGTGCGGGTTCAATGAATAGTCAATGTTACGGCTTTCCGATTTAGAGTTTTAAGTGGGGTGGCCGTTTAGGATTGTTTTTCAGGGATTTTCACATAATGCGGCGTGTTTGAGGCATTTTATTTTCTGGTACATGGTAAACACATGTTTAGTGAGGTTGTAGGGAAAGAGAAAATCTCGGAGAGGACGTCCCGCACACCTGCAAAGGCCGCCCTTTGTCACCTTTGGTATATATAGTGCTGCGAGAGTTCGCATCGACCCTGTTTATCAATTTAGACCTTGCTCACGTTGGCGCTTGATCTTGTTCTTGTGTATTTAAAACGGCTTCGGCTGCCTCTTTGTCTAAATTAAAAGGTACTAGGCTATAAAGGTAAAATTCAATAATTCATTCTTAAGCACGGAAACTTGCTAGAAAAGTACTGGAGAATTGTAACATTGAACGGAAAAAATATTTCGAAAGACATATTCAGAACATATAAAATGAATACCAGTATTTTCTTAGTGGGAAATAGCAAAGGGGTTAAACAAGTAGACCAAAATAACTGTTTAGATTGCTGAACGACTATTTTAAATGTAAAATAGAAGAATACAAAACTAAAATCATAAAATGAAATCCGTTTGGTAATAATTAACCGTGAAACTGACAAAAAGATAGGTGATGTTATCAAATGCAACGCTGAGGTAGGCAGAGTTTTCGAAACATTTTCCACCAACGTTACCCTTACTCGCAACAGATCGGCTAACAGCATTTCCATGTTAAGCAGAGGTTTTGTTAAAAAACAGCACCAGCGTCAGTAATGTAGATTTTATATTTAATCATATAAATCCCAAAGACGATGGGAAGGAAGAAGGATAATTGGTTCAGTAATTCTAGCCCCACACTTAGCTCCATCATCAGACCCGACACGACAGACAAACAGACCAATATCTGTTATTTCAGCGCTTAGTAAAATATTTGAAAAGATATACTCAATCAAATGCTCTCACACTTCAACCGTACAAAACGACTCCACGCCAAACAATACCGGTTTACTAGGGGTAAATCGACTTATCTCATATTTTCTCTGCTTGGGGGGCCGCACAGGATGCTCTCGGCGTTTTTTGCGGTCTGTCAAAGGCATTTGTGTTGATCATGTTGCGCTACTAATAAAATTAAATCATTACGTAGTTAGAAATATAAAGCGTTGGATATACTAACATCATACTTGAGCAATAGAGTTCAATAGACAGAAGTCAACGGCGTTAAATCTGGTGGATCGGGTGTAAGCGTTCTTTCCTCATGAGGCCATTTCGACTGCCGATATAAATTGTTCTTACGTCCGAATGAAGCGATGGAAATGCAATAAAAAATCACAAAAATCATGTATCTACCTAACCAAAATATCGAATTGCAGTCGGATCGCTTCTTTCGGACGTAAAATTAACTTTTGTCGTCAATCGATTCGGCATCGTGTGGTAAATATCGCCCCATCAGCAAAGGCGCTAAAAATCGGCGCTCCACAAGGTTCTATTTAAGGCCCTTTCTTATTGCTGGTATTTATTAACGATTTGCCTTTTATGGTGGTGAAGTTGACATGACAGTGTCGTTTGCTGATGATACTTCACTATTCTTCCAAATTGGAAGACTAGAAGTTTTGGATGATAATGACGTCTTTCACCTTTTTCACAATTAAAACATTATTGTTTAACGCTGGTAAAACCAAATCAAATTCTCGCTTCCAAATGTCAGGCTAGTTGAGACCAGTTTAGTATTTATTTATTTTATTTAGATCTATAATAAATGTTGCCATGTCCCCACCCCAGTAAGATTAAGCCATGCTCCACCACGCTGGCTCAGTGCGCGTTGATGAAGGGTTTTGCGACCATTACCACTTAGCGATAGTCACCTGTACCTACAGCTTAACGTGTTTATTAAAGTACGGAGACGTGGAATAGCTGAGTTTGCACCAAGAACTGTTCTACGGAGAGGCGTGTGAAGTGGGACAATCTGACACCGAGGGAATCTGCCTCAAACTTAAAATTTTATAACAGCGAAGGGAATGCTAAATCTATATATTTAAAGCGTTTTGATAAAGAAATAATTTTAAAATGTTCCAGTCTGTCCTCGTAACACTAAAAATTTTCGCCCGACCTTTCGAGACCGCCAAGTGTCACATGAAACGCTTTTGGATACGCTCAAGGCGCAACATGTGTTGCGTAGTATAGTCGCCATACAACACTAGCGTACTCAAGGATGCTGCGCACAAGGCAGTTAAACAATTAAGATTTGTTTTAGGGTTCCTAAATACTTAGCTGTTCCGGGTTTGAGGCCCTATTATTGATGTTGTCGATACGGAGAATAATATATTGTTGCACTGGAGCTGAGCCGGTGGAGATCTTCCTGAAGATGTATATTCTTCTAATGCGTGACTCTCACCACTTTAAGGACGTCTGCGTACATAAATGAGATTGAGTATAGAAAGAATTCTGGTAGGTCATTGATGAATGTATTGAATAAAAAATTGGCCCCAAATGTGATCCTTGTGGGATTCCTAAAGTTATGGAATTTTGACTAGACGATAATCCGTTCAATACGAGGAAATTGCGATTAGATAGGATTCATGCCATATTAGCATATAGGTCCCACAAAGCTAAACCGTTCCAGCTTGTGTAAGACCTGATGCGAGACTGTAAAGACTACTGAAGTCCGTGTACACGTCTGCCTGCTTGCTCTTTTCCAATGCCTCTACAAGTGCATCCTCGAAGGTAACCAGATTGTTATGGGTAGAAGAAGCGGAAGCTTGGTAGTGGAATCGCCACTCTTAATTTTAAAATTGGGACTATGGCTATTTTTAACGAAACGTGCCGGTCTTAAGGCTGCCGGCGGGCGGTTACTTTAATAACGACCACTTTTCATAACGTCCACTTCTTATAACGTCCACTTCCTGAAAAGTCCACTTCCCCAAAAAGTCCACTTCCCATTTCGTCCACTTCCCATTAAGTCTACTTTCCACAACATCTATATTTACGAAAATAATTCTTTTAAATATCAAAACAATAGGTGCGGTTAAGAAAATAATATAAGTCTATACAGGGTTACTTTTGGACGCCTAGCCAAAAGTTACTATTATTTTAGGGACATCATTCGGAGCAACTTTCACTGAGAAACCGATTTGATCAGAGCAAGTTTATTTTTCACTTCTCCACACAAATCATCTGTTCCACTCAGGCCAACATGAACTGGAATGTGATAAAAAAAGTTGCTCTGATAAAATCGGTTTCTTAGTGAAAGTTGCTCAGAATTATGTCCCTAAAATGATGGTTACTTTTGGCTAGGGGTAAAAAAATAACCCTGCATAAACATTATATTATTAATAATTGTAGAACGATTTATGAATTTCTTCATTTGCATCATCATCCTGACCAATGACCTCATTAGGGTTCCGTATAGAAACAAGAAACCCTTAGTTTCGTAAGTCTGTCTGACCATCCGTCCGTCCATCTGTCCGTCTATACGTATGTCACAGCAACTTTATTCTGTAAACCGCTATACGATTTTTATACAAAAAAATAAAAATTAAGGTCCCCATACATGGAACTGAAACCAAAACTTTTTTTCGTCAAACCTATATGTGTGTCTATAGATACGTCTTTAAAAATGACGTTAAGGTTTTAGGTTTTAAGGTTTAAAAATTATCGTTACAGAAATAACAGTCGGTAAAGTAGTCATTTTGGGAAGTTGACGTTTTGGGAAGTGGCCCTTGTAAGACATGAAAGTTGACATTTTGGGAAGTTGACGTTTTGGGACTTAATGAACATAAAGGGGCCAATCCATGGTAGCGGGTAAAAATTAAGTGGAAATTATGATGAACCAGAATAGTTTTAGGTTCGAGGAGATATTGTGTTAGACAGTATCACGTTAAAATTAGTAAATGATACGAAGTTTCGTGAAATAACGATTGCTTGCAATTGCAGAGGAGCATCAGACAAAACAAGGATGTGGCTACAGCTAGGCTCGTCTATTTTAGTTATTTTCATAGTGTCATGGCCTATGGTATTTTGTTGTGAGGGGTAAGTAGCGGATATTGAACTATTTTTATATAACAGAAAAGAGCTATTCCCGCAATTTATAGTTTAAAACGCACAAACTCCAGGTAACATTTCTGTAGCTAGATAATTTATTTTAAACCTTGCAGCATCTTCCGAATTTGGCGATAGCTGTATGTAATATTAACCTGAGAAATAATCAAACTAGTTGTGCCCCGGTTTAGACTCGTTCTAAAAGATACCTCTAGAGATTTTGAAATTGCCATTTGAGAAATATAAAAACAAAGCATAAGAACAAATATTTATTTTCGATTTATTACTATTCGAAATAATAAAGCTGCTAAAAGTTTCTGAAGAAACATATGATGTGTGATTTCGGCAATTAATGGAAGCCAGCTCTGAAGCGGAACAAAGATCTAAAAGGAAATGCGAAAGTTGTCACGAGATTATGCTAAGTCGCTTTTAATCTTTCGCTTATCTAGGTACTCGTAAATGTTAGCGCATCCGAAACTGTTCCCGACTCCGTTACCACGCTAAACCATATATACTCGTATCTTCTCCATTTGTATCGCCATCGTAATTCCGAAGCTGCATATCTACTGGCAAACCCGAGTAATAAACTTATCAGTCCCCCATACCCGCTTGCCAAGCACTAACTTAACAAATCCTACCCTCGAAGGCCCATAGTCTTCCGTTATTGTATCGAATATAATAAGTTTGTACATGATACTTGGCAGCGTCTGCCTATTGGGAGCTATTGGCATGGGCCCGGCAATTTAATATTATTTGTGTAGGCTCATGCCAAAGGCTCCATTGTAGCAGTCTGGTTTAATCGAGGGGAGCTGCGACCCGGAAAACTAGACATGCAGTTTACTTAAAATTGGAAGTCTGTATCGGGCATGTCTGGGACGTTGCGACAATTTTAAATGGGGTTGAAATTCTCTTGTCGGCGCGATCTATTTATGCCTTCAGGAGTTTTAGCGATAGATCTGTATGGGTTTGGATGATTGATTCTTATGTATTCGTTTAGGTTTTGGATTAGTTTGGTTGTTAGGTTAGTTCACAGTGAAACCGTATCACATGGAAACAAATATGAAGTATTTGTATTTTAGATCTGGTTGCTTTCCCCCCCAATTTGCATTCCCTTCATTTTATCTACCCACATATTAACCTCTCCCGACTCTACTTGAAAAAACCAATCAACATTTCAACAATTGTATCCAGCAAAAAGCTAAGCCTGTCTTGTGTTGTCAGAAGGACGGCGACCGCGACTGGCTGTGGAGCGAGCCCAGCAGCCCCGAGGCTGCGCAGACGCCGCGCGCGCTCGTGCCCGCCAACTGCTTCCCGCCGAGACACCCGAGGAACTTCGCTAGCTACAGGTATCTATCTACTCTACACGGTTTCCAATCAGTCTCCCATCCCAAAGCTAGACTTTTGGACTTTTCCACATCTTCAAAGCATCACACCTTTCCCAATACGGGGTGGCAGAGGCACAATTGCGGACACATCTTTCAACGCTCTATCTTGCGTGTCAGGGGGCTAGCCCATCGCTGGAGATGTCGATATCGGGGTCAAATCCCGGATTAAGACGAAACACGAGCCTTGACGTCTCACTTTAATGATGCTACGCAGGCGTTACGAAACTTCGTAGCAATCCGTAGCATACTAGACGATGTCTGATCACAGGATGTGAGTAGGATTCCATCCCATTCAAGAAAGGGGAAAAAAGTGATGTCCTAGTTATCCTAGCAGGATAGTTTGCGGGGGCGGTTGTCTGACTGGATAGTTTACGGGGCGGTTGTCTGACTGGAAGTTTCTCCTTGCAGCGAGAACGCGCGCCCCGGCAATGGATGGGACACCTCCGCCGACACTCCCCTTCCCGCACAGGGAATAACGGACCTTGTGTCTTCTTTGGTGAGTATTAGTTTTGTTTGTTTTTTATTAACTCCTACGACCAAAAGAGGGGTGCTATAAGTTTGTAGGGTCGGTCCGTCGGTGTGTCTGTATGTCCGTCGGTGTGTCTGTATGTCCGTCGGTGTGTCTGTATGTCCGTCGTGCGATAACGGTCCGTCGGTGTGTCTGTATGTCCGTCGTGCGATAACGGTCAAAGGGGTGGACGAATTTTAATGCGGTTTTCTGTAAATGGTAGACTTCATTGCAATGGTTCTTATTTTTTTTATTGGTACAGCGGATCAAAATTATCAGCTTTATTATATAGGATGTGAAACATTGAGCCATTAATGTGGTTATATCTACACACGTATCATAAACCCTCTTTACTGCGTCCAAAAACCATAGACATATCATAAGCTCTCTTTGATGTGTTCAGGAACCGCATGTTCGACCGGCATTGTGGCATTGATCATTGCTCTGCAGTTGTTCAGCTTGTTCAGTAGTACCAACTTCACAGTCAAACTAGGAGCGGCACGCAGGCGGGCGTCGGCGTTCGAAATTTGAATGTCATAATTTGACAAATTTTGGTATATTATGGTCATAATGTATCAATATTCAGATAAGAAATTAGTTTTTACCAAGAAGATTACCAAGTCGTAACGTGTGGTTTTTGGAAGCAGTAAAGAGGGTTTATAATACGTGTGTAAACAACAGTTGAACCAGACTATCTCGAGATAGACGCCGCGAATGCGCCTACTTGTGTGTCATACAATAGTGCATTTCACTACCTCTACTGCTATGGCTGTTCTAACGACAGACGATTTTTATATAAAAGAATTGACACTGTTGGTTCCCATACATATTGGGGTACTTAGGGCGTCTAATAACACTGTCACAACTATCTCTGATTTTTGTATAGTACGATTATGTTAATTTTACCGCTCGACACCTTTTTGAATATTTTTTCAATCGTAAATCAATTAACTGTTTTATATTTTTATCTACATACGTATCATAAACCCTCTTTACTGCGTCCAAAAACCACACGTTACGATCAGCATAATATAATGATAATTATGACCATAATGTACCAAAATTTGTCAAATAATGACGCCTGCGTGCCGCCCCTAGTTTGTCTGTGAAGTTGGTACTACTGAACAAGCTAAACAAGTGTCCACAATGCCGGTCGAACATGCGGTTCCCATCAAAGAGAACTTATGTTATGTGTGTAGTTAAACTTGTGTATGTAACTGTACATAATTAGGCATTAAAACTCGAGTGATATTATTATGAAACTCGCCCTCGAGTATTAATAATGCCCTCCATTATGTAGCAGTCACATAAACTACTATAATCAGATGTTAAAGTAATAGCATTGCGGCTGTAGCATTACGTTTGTTTCAGAAGTCCCTCGCGATGCCGGCGAGCCGCACGCCACAGTCCTACTCGCAGACATCCTTACACTTCCACCTCAGCTATGACGGGCTGGAGAAGAATGTAAGTTGCTTATCGCGTATAGTCCCGGAGGCGACTAGGCTATTTCCCGAGTTACTCGGGCGCGTCAGATCAACATATGGGAGATAACTAAAGCCGCCGTTAGGGAAAATGAGTTGGTAACAAAGTTTCATACAAATGTCCCGCACGTTACGCTCAAATGATCAGATCTGTTGAAATGTACACTTTACGAGCATGTTTATTAACCCGCCATATGATACAGCGCGTTCCCATCAAGCCATTCCGAGTGGGAAATGGCGTACATCACAGCTTGAACTTGAGATCCTTGAACGTGGCGTAGACGTGTTGACACTGACAGATAAAGAAACCATTATAACCACATTTTGCTAGAAATTCTTTTCAGGAAATATTAATCGTAATAAACAATGCAAAGGAACAGGACTTGCTTGCTGTTTTAAATATGATCGACTCTGAAGAAGATAGCTTTATGCATTTCACTCATTATTCGCTCGCTCGCAGAGCCAACTCTCAAAGAGGTATGGGCGATGATGATACATAGCGGCGTTAATGATGTCTTTTAAAATGTCAGCAAACATTTAGAGCTAACATTGTCGCGCTAACGGTGACTCGAGAGCGATATAATCGATTATGTTGCGACACGGAACGCGTTGTTAGTCTGACGCGCCCGAGTAAATCCCACTTGCATGGGCTTATTTTTTGTTGAAAGCTAAGATTAGGTGGAGTTACTGAACATAGTGTAAGGTAATACCATCGCGGCGAATGTATGTCGCCGGATTGCCACGATTGACGTCAAAATCCTCGATCATTCTAAGTATTGAAAAGCTAGCGATTTGCCGAATTTGTTTCAAGAAGTATGAATGTGGGATTTAACCTATTAAGAAAATACCCCTCTTGAACAGACTATTTTTGTAGAACTGCAGTAATGATCTCGTCGTTTCCAGGACGCTCTATGGCCAGCCGAGCAGTTTAACAACAATATAAATAATAAGGAGAACAACATCTCTACCCGCGATGAGAAGCTTTTACCGCGACGCGCTTCTTTCTGTGAGTTGTATTACTTGCTATAACCAAACCAACCTTACCTGTTCATTTCGTACAAAATTATATCAAGTATTCTTGCAAGCCCTGTAGACCTTTAAATATTAGACTTGATGTATTGGTATGGAGACTAGATAGTACGTATGCTGGTTCCGAAATCTTTATCCTGCCTGCCACTGCGAGCGGAGTTGATCCATTAGGGACTCGGTTTGATCTACAACGGTAGACTTTATATTTATAACAAAGGCCTACCGTTACTGCCTTAAGAAACAGCTGTTTTAATTCTAAAGGCATCCGCGATGGGTCCGCTCCTCTCGCAATGCTTTAAGGCGTCTCATTACACCGTATGTTGTTACCATCATACCACCACGAAGCAGACCACATTCAAAATATATAATTGTAGTCTCCCGCCGACGCCGACAGGTGGCGTTGTGTCGTCGCGCAGGTGGAGGGAGACCCCTCGCTGGACGGGCTCGTTGCCCCCGCGGTGCCAGGACCCCAACAGCGGGATATCGGCCAAGCTGTTCCTGGGCGGGCTGCCGTGGGACATCAACGAGCAGGCCTTGTTGCATACCTTCAGGCACTTTCAGCCGATCAAGTGAGTCTGTCTGTCTGTCCGAGGCGCTCTAGCGCTCAAACGGGTGGACGGATGATGCTATTTTTTTTCAATTAGTAGTAAACTTATTAGCCTAAATAGGAAAAAAGTGAACCAAATTTTAGTAATATCATTTAATTAATTTTTTTATGGATATGGTCATGTGAGTTACTCGAGCGCGTCAGATTAAGATATGGGGGCTACCTTACACCCTGTTTAAAGAGGGGATTGGGTGGGTAAAAAACTTTTAAAAAATGTCCCTCACGTTACGCGCAAATCGTACGATTAATAGAAATGTACATTTATCAGAATGTAATTAACTCGCCATATCAAAGTCTGGCGCTCTCAACATCCGCTCTTGGACTCCCCAATTATTGGACTAGGTTTGTTTTAAGTTGACGCACTAATTATTTGATCGTATACTCAGTATATATGTATATCATATACCATAGCGGAAGTGGTGCCAAGATGGTGCCAAGATGCACTCATCTAGTCCTTATGTTATGAGTATCAAAATATATACTAAATTACCCACCCTACTTAAAGATGAAACGAATAACGTAAAGTTCCTAAAGAAATTAAAAACTATATTAATTAATAAAACATATTACAGTATAAATGAATATTTCATAGACACGTCATCAGATATATATATGTATACATAACACTAACTTATAGATATAAGCATGTACATCACAATAACACACACACCCTCACACACGCACAAACGTACACATAAACATACCTCAATAATAAATATTTTATATTAGTCCTTAGTATTATACCTCTCTACTGTTGCAGTGCCCTATGGACAGGGTCCATCAATTGTACCTAAATTTAAGAACAAATGTTTGTGTACTTTATGGAAGCAATAAACCTAAATTGAAATTGAAATTGGTCCGTAAAGGTTAATTGTAACACTTGATAATCCTCTGCATTTCCATGTCCAGCGTGGAGTGGCCCGAGCGAGAGTCGGGCATGTCGAGCCCGCGCGGGTTCGCGTACGTGCTGTTCGAGAGCGAGCGTCGAGTGCGCGCCTTGCTGGCGGCCTCGCGCCGGGAGGGGAACGACTGGTACTTCCATGTGCAGTCCAGCAGCCGCAAGATACGGAGCAAGAAGGTAGGCCATACGGAGCAAGATAATCGTGAAGTTTCATTTTATTGCAGTATTTTCTCTAGAACCAAAGTCAAAGTACTTTATTACTGTAGATATTTACATATACTTAGCAAACGTCATTTTTGCCTCTTCTCTACATTGGACCACTGTGGGAGAGGAAGGGCGTAGAAACTCCCACAGATTGATTTTTATATCTCTTTTAAAAATAGGTTGTGCTTAACTAATACAAATATGAAAAATTTAATTGTTATGATTAATATGCAGGAATAAATAATTACAAAATTATTAACAGCAAGGTCTGTGATGAGCCAGATTAACCCCATACAGTCCTGTCATTTAAGTAATCTTGAACATTGTAATATCCCTTTTTCGACAAAGTCGCTTTAACATGCTTTTTAAATTGCTCAAATGGCAATTTCAAAATCTCGCAGAGGTATCTTATTGTAGTAGAGAATGCACTGACCCTTGAAAGAATTGCTAACCTTCGCGAGTCTAAAACGGGGCGCACATAGTCTGTGATTATTTCTTAGGTAAACATTACAGCTATCGCTAAGTTTGGAAAATGTTGGAAGGTTCTTGCGTACATACATTATATTTTCGAAAATAAATTGACTAGCTATTGTTAGTATGTCAATTTCTTTAAAAAGCTCTCTTAAGGAGTCTGTTCGTTTTAAATTATAAATTGCTCGAATAGCTCTTTTCTGTAAAATAAAAATAGTTTGAATATCCGCTGCTTTCCCCCACAACAAGATACCATAGGACATCACACTATGAAAGTAACTAAAATATACTAGCCTAGATGTAGCCACATCCGTGCTTTGTCTGAGCTTCAGAAAGAGTTTAATAGGGAGTATAGATCAGATGATATCGACTGATGTGAATCTGATGTGACTCGATGCTTGAACGTGGCCGCGACCATCACTCAGAGGGCCGCAGACATACGAAGACAGCGGCAAGCTGGTCGCTCTGTTGATAATGAGGGCCTACCTCCTCATGTGTACTATCTGGTTACCTACAGCAGTTCAGATACACCCACCTTCGACGGAGCTATAAGCGAGTGGGTCAATTTCCTGGCGGGAATCGGAACACTCCCAAGGCTCTAGCTTCCCAGCCAAAAAACCCGAGAAGATAGTTGAAGACGTCGTAATTTCTAGTTATAGTGAAGTTCAAGTGAACTTATTTGCCAGCAGCCTTAATTGTTTGTTTGTTCCATGTCCCAGGTGCAAGTGATCCCCTGGTCGGTCCGAGACGCGTCGTGGGTGGGCTGCGGCTCCGCTCGCCTGGAGCCCGCTCGCACGGTGTTCGTGGGAGCCCTACACGGCATGCTGAGTGCCGCCGCGCTCGCGAGGATCATGGACGATCTGTTCAGCGGGGTGGTCTATGCTGGTCAGTACTACTGCTACTACTTACTGGAGCCCGCGCGCGCGGTGTTCGTGGGAGCCCTACACGGCATGCTGAGTGCCGCCGCGCTCGCGAGGATCATGGACGATCTGGTCATCATTCCCAAAAATGACGTCTGCAGTTGGGTTTCATATCATCTTAAAAACCTTAAATTGTAACAGATTTTCCCCCTTTCCAGGCATCGACACCGACAAGAACAAATACCCCATCGGCTCCGGCCGCGTGACGTTCAACAACGTGCGTTCGTACGTGCGCGCCATCTCTGCCGGGTTCGCCGTCATCGAGACGGACAAGTTCACGAAGAAGGTGCAGCTGCTGCCGTATCTGGAAGACTCCATGTGCTCGGTCTGCAATCTGCAGCAGGGACCGTACTTCTGCCGAGACCCAACTTGCTACCGGTAACACTTTCTCTAGATTATTCACTGCTGCGCCTGGAAGATTCCAATTGCTCGGTCTGCAATCTGCAGCAAGGACTGTAGGGATCGTACATGCTTACCGGTAACACTTTTTACGTTTCCGTGCCCGAAGCGTGCCAACGGGACACTATTATTAACCGTAATAGGTTCAGTTAAAATCGACACAAAACGCGTATTTCTGTTGCCGCTGCACTGAACGCAATTAAAAAAAATAAGGGGGACTCGACGGGGGTACGGGGAGCCCTTCGTGGGAGAGTCCCGATCGCACTTGGCTGGTTTTTTTCTTAAGGTTCCGATATCACAAAGAAAGTGCAGCTGCTGCAGTATGTGCTTGGTCTGCAGTCTGCAGCAGGAGTCATACTTCTGGAGGGATCCTACTTGCTACGGGTGGGGCTTTCTAAACATTTCTATTCTTAGCCTAAAAGAAATTCGTAAAATGTCGGCTTCAAGTCCACAGAGCTTTCTTCCGAATTGGACGACCAGGTGCTCCAAGAAAATGCAGTTACTGCTGCTATATTGATTATCTGAAAGATATATATAATGTGCTGTGTGCAAACTGCAGCCGCTGTCGGATGCACGACATTTGTTGCTGGCTTGGCTAACGTTTGGTTTATTTTGGTAGACCGCCTTCCAGATAGCGCGGCGACATACCCAGGCGGTCTAGGATTGGGTTTAGTGGAGTGCACGTAATGGCTATACTTTCAACATCGGAGCTACATATAATTGTATGTTATCCCCCCCTTCCAGCTATTTCTGCCGCTCGTGCTGGCACTGGCAACACCCCAATGACGAGCACGAGACCGAGAAACTCACGCGCAACTGCAAGAGCAACCAGCCACAGCTCGCCTGCACTCAGGGAGTCCGGCACTCCGGCTACAATGGGACTACGGAAGGTGAGTCGACATAATTCATTCACATTCGTAATACCCTCGTCTCCACTTGGCCTATAATAATAATAATAATAATAATACAGAAAGTATAATAATAATAATAATAATACTGTATAATTTCATCACAGAACCTATTACAAATACAAACCAGAAACTGTCTTAGACAATAATAGCGTGAAAATTTATTGAGGCCAGACATAACCATCCATGATAAAAACACAAACACAGTATAATAAATTGACGTCGCACGTTTTAATAACAAACACTCATAATTTAACAACCACACACGCAACTAAACTAGCCACATATGCAGACTTATCCATAGAACTGAAGACTCAATGGAAAGTCAACACGGTACTAGCAATACCGATCATAATACCAACAACTGGAATCGTACCGAAGACTCTCGGTATGATTCCTAAGAAACAAATAATAATAATAATCGTTTATTCTTGAAAATTTTAAAACATAAATCTTGTTATTACACTAGGTAAGGAACAAGGGATGACCACTACTCCCTTAAATAGGGCGAACCCTGTGGTATAGGTTAAGTAGCACTTTCCTCCAATAAGTGACACTTAACAATTTTAGTCAATCAACAGAGTAAAAATTACAGCTTTCTAGCAATAAATAGTTAATTATCGAGACACTGTGGAATTTAGATTCTACACAGCAAAAGGCTTTACTGCGTCTTTAGTTTCTCCATCCATGAGGCTTCAC
This sequence comes from Argyresthia goedartella, assembly GCA_949825045.1. Lineage (NCBI taxonomy): Eukaryota > Metazoa > Arthropoda > Insecta > Lepidoptera > Argyresthiidae > Argyresthia > Argyresthia goedartella. The sequence goes on from OX463817.1 coordinate 5,404,491, forward strand.
TGAGCCTTTAATATCTACACCCATAATGAGGCTTAACTGAGCTTTTAGCTTCTACACCCATAGGCTTCACTGAGCCTTTCGTTTCTACATACATTCAGGGATTCAGCTAGGTATAATTTACGGAAACACATTTCGAACAGATCTTACTTAAGAGGAAATTACTCATTTATACGCTAAAAGAATATACGTAGGAAGCAGATAGTAACATCTCTGCTCTCTCTGCAGGCACCCCGTCCCCACCAATGAGCGGCAGCGAATACTCGCCCCCCGGCAGGAGCGATTACTCGCCCCCCGGCAGGAACGGCAGTGAACAATCCCCCCCTGGCAGGAACGGCAGTGAGTACTCGCCCCCTGGCAGGAGCGGCAGAGAGTACTCGCCCCCTGGAGCAAGCGGCGCCGGCGGCACGGGCGGCGGCGGAGGCGAGTCTCCGTCGCCGTGGCAGTGACTCCGGCCGAAGCGCTATTAAGTTCGGCGCGAAGCCAGGAGTATTTTATTGGTGCGGCCGCGTTTGTTGTTAATTTGATTAGGCGTTTTAAGTTTCTTTCGATAAAATCTCTTCCTCTATGTCGCTTGGAAAAGGAAAGGAGGCGTAGCACTGTCCCTTATTTTCAGTTGCTACTATTTTATCGCTGGAAATCTTCAAGGGCCTTCACTGCGTCTGATTTATTAGATAAACTGAGATACAATTAATTACAAAAGAATTGAGTTATCGACCTAATCTCGACAACTTTGTCGGACTAAATAATCAATATAATGCACACATTAGCAGCAAAAGTGGTCGCAGCAGGGCTGTCTATTTCTACCACCAGACTACATTAGCTCTGACTAGCCCACTTTGAATATAATTGTTCATATGACCCGCATTATTGTCATGGGTGTGTTGTGTGACAAAGGTTTGATTTATTGAGTTGTTCAAAAGGGTGTTCATTGTTGGTCACAACCCGCAACAGTATTGAGTGCTCACTGTAATATATCGGATCGGATATAGTGAGGCTAGATAAGATAGCGAAATTCTATTTAGTTCTGTTGAAATCAACACATAATAGACGTAGATATTACTACAAACATAGCAAGTTTGTAGTAGCATCTGCGCATTGTAAGAAGTTTTTAGGTTATATGATGATTTTCTTTTAAGAATTTTATTTTGTTTATAATCATGTTTTTCGGTGTGGCGTTATCGAATACATAAAATCATTCGCTTCGTATCCGATAGAACTACACCAAAATGTATTTTAAAGTTATTAATGTGGTTTCTCGTACTCTTTTGAGATAGACCTACTTGTAATTTTACATTATGTATACGAAGATATTTATTTTCAGTGAGGAATCTAATTTATTTTTTGTTCATTTTCGCAGTGAAAGTTGGTACTCATAATTTCATATTAAGTCATATGAAATAATGAGTAGGAATTCTTTTCCTCGGTGAATTTCCCTTTTACAACGCATAACGCAGTATTGAAGACAACTTTCATTGCTTTTAGATATTAGGTTAGGTACAATTTAGTGTAGTTGAGAAGTTAACTAGACCTTAGATTAGACATTTCACTCCATTCCTAATGTAACTTGCCTTTTAGACGAAATTCCGAAAATATTCAGTATACTTTTAAAAATGCATTTACGAAATATTTTAGAACTATTTTTCGCTACTGTTACGCTAACCGCGTAGATGTTGTTTAGTAACTTTTTTACATGTGCCTGTACCTAGATGCGAGGTAATTTTAATCGATTTTATGGTGATTAATAGTATTAGGCCTTTAGGCTGTCCATTGTTACCGATATGCTCATTTTAATGAAACTAAAGGGCTTTTTAAAACGTAATCAGATCTGTGAGTTTTATAGTGTTTTAGAAATATTCCGGATCAGTGATACCTAGTTGATTTTACGCTTTTTGTTTACGAATCTTAAATTATACATTGTTAAAAATATAACTACAATAAATGATTGAAATTTAGTTTATTGTTTTATTTACACTAGGCAGGTTTTACACTTGGGAGGACTTCATAACTTAACTAAACACAATCGCACCTAGAATTGGCCGCTTTAATAGATTTTGGGGTAGTGATTACACGATTAAAATGACTGTCCATCATCTTTAATTACCCACATCACTCGGAACAAGTACTCTCGTCCTGCGAGTCGATGGCCGCGTCTCAGTCGAAGCTCATGCTCATGTCGGAGACGATGGTCGCGTCGCCGGCGGGGGCGGGGGCGGCGGCGGCAGGGGTGGCGGGAGCGGTGACGGGCGAGCACAGCGCCGTCAGCGGGGGGAACGGGAACTGCGGGATGTCTTCGTCTGGAAGTGGAGAAGCAACATCGTAATTTTCGTTTGGTCTTCATTGGACAGATTCTACTTTGGACAGATTCTACTTTGGACAGATCTTGTCATTTGTCAAATTTCTGAATTATATGTAAATTTTCTGGCATTATAAAAGCTATCTTTTTTGTCGTGGAAGGTTGGGACTTTACTTGGTCCAGCCGTGGCAGCGTTGGTACTGTCGAAAACATCCTCGAACATTCTTTTTACCGGACCCAAGTCTTGGCACACTTTTTCTTTCAACATGTTAGTTAGCAAGGCTAAATTGTGTTTTGGTGATGGAATATTTAAAAGTGCTCCCAGACCATTTTATCAACTGTTCACCATCCATATAGTTCACCATCCATATAGACCTGAATTCTGACACGAACTCAACATACATAGTACCCGTCGTGTTATACGCCTTACTACCAAACAAATCCCAAGATACATATACAGGGTGTAACGGAAAGGGGTGTACAAGCCAAAAGGGCTGTTAGGGACATTCTGAATAACTTTCACTATAGGATCGACTTGATCAGAGCAACTTTATTTTTGTTAACTCAGTACATTTCGGGCCTAGCGCTCAGATGTTCTGTATGGGGAGTGAAAAGTAAAGTCGCTCTGATCAAGTCGGTCCCATAGTGAAAGATGTTCAGAATGATGTCCTTAACAACCCTCTTTCGGCTTGTACACCCCTTTCTATTACACCATGTATAAGACATTTTGAAAATTTAAAAAAAGAGTTCCCGGAATTTATTATTATTGTAAATGAATGCTACTACCATTTGAATAAATAATGCCTTTAGGTTCAAAAGGACCACTTCCCATATCGTCCATATCTCATAACGACCACTTTTCATACCGTCCACTTCTTAAGACGTCCACTTCTCATAACGTCCACTTCCCGAAACGTCCTCTTCCCATTTCGTCCACTACCCATTACGTCTACTTTCCACAACGTCTATATTTACGAAAATAATTGTCTTTTAAAATATCAAAACAATAGGTGTTAGAACTTGAACGCGGTTAAGAAAATAATATAAAAAAGTCTATATGTATAAACATTATATTATTAATAATTGTTTAACGATTTGTGAATTTCTTCATTTGCATCATCTCATCCTGACCAATAACCTCATTAGGGTTCCGTAGAGAAACAAGAAACCCTTATAGTTTCGTCAAGTCTGTCTGTCCGTCCGTCCGTCCATCTATCCGTATATACGTATGTCACAGCAACTTTATGCTTTCATTCATTTCAGTATTTCTGAGTATATATTTTTCCAGGTTTTTTGAATGTATTCCGGGGGTAGCAACGGTAACAATGCAGTTAGTCTTGTGAAATTTCGCTCTTGTTTTGTTTTATTTATTTGCTGTTAACCTGTGCTTTGTTTCCCATCACACTTCAAACAAATATCTTCGAAATGTTTTCGGACCTTTGACTGCAGCTGTTGGTGGGGCGAATTTCCTTTCTGCTAGGATTTTAGGTTAGGTAGCTGGCTCCATTCATATTTTGCAGGATTATTTATTTATTATTATGCCTTTATTTATTTAGTAGATATGCCTCGCCTCACGAGTTATGAGCGCTGAACGACAACTGGCGCCTTGGAGCGGGGGTTACTGCGTATTTTTTAACATAATCAGCGCCCGGCCGTAAGTGCCTTTGTCCATAGTTCGGTATATTACGGCTCCGATCACGTCCGTCAGGAAAAATGTCGAAAATTACAAATAGTGTCCTCAAAAAGTAGCCAAATGTATGAAACTTCCAACAATTTTAGTACTTAACTAAATTACCCCATGAAGTTGCTAGATCTAGCTACAAATTAGTCAAGATGGCAACACTGGCCGTTCGTTGGCCCGGTGAAAAGTCGGCATTTGGTTTTTAAAGCTACTAAAATAACATATGGCCAAATTATAACAAGTCTCAGATAGCTTAAGCATAAAATAACAACGCTCTTTTTTTTTCAGATAAGGAACTGACGTTTGAATTACTAATGGAATCTGGAAAGCACACTAACTGAACACATAGAAGAATTAAGAAAGTACTTCAAAATTTGGCGACTAACATGCAAAACAGAGGTCAGACGTTTCTTAAGCTTAAAGTGGTACTTGGAGGTTCCATACTAAACCAGTATGGAACCTCCAAGTACCAACTTTGGCGTCACCCTGGACCGATATCTCACTTTTTAAAAACATTCTAGCTGGTACTGCACCGCAAGATTCGTCATTAATATTAACTTGAAATTTGGTATGAACTGTACAAGAATGCCATAGGAAAATAAGTAAAGTAGAGATTAATAATTACTTTTGATATAAATAATGTCGTATTTTCCTTTAGGATTCTCAAATACCTCTTATCCTCTTTATGCTACGCAAGCAATGTAACATTGTAGATTTCAATCCCTTCACTTTGTAAATGGTACACTGAAAAAAAAAAATATATTCCCCTAAGCTTCTGCCTATATATATTGTTACGGGTATACGTACCTTAACCGGAGTTCTCTGTGTATACGCCATACAGATGTATGGTGTACGTACAGTTAACATAGTTCAATGTACGCATACTCCTGGAATAATAGACAGAAGCTTCGGGGAGTATATAATAGTTTTTCATGGTGTACCATTAACAAAGTGCAGGGATCAAGTCCAGCTATGTTACTTTGCTAGAGTAGCAAAATATATACGACAAAAGTAACTTTGTCGGAGAAGCAACGGTGAATTGATAAAAGCACAAAGAAAGATAGCTAATTCAACAAAACAAAGTTAGATCCACGGACAGTAAACCTTTGTCTTTTAAGTATAATCCCTTGTCATCGGGACAGTATACCTTTGATATGAAGCTAAAGGCATTTGTCATGGGAACAAAAGGACAAGAAATCATATAGTGACAGGAACAATTTTAGCATTGTAATTTCAGCAATTGTTTTATTGCTAGTACATCAAAATTGGTAAATTTATTGCATTTAACAATTAAAGAGTAATAATAAAAACGTTGCCCTCATAACTATGCACCTTTGACGGCTGTCCAGCATCAAAGTTTTTTTGTTGCAATGGCAATATTTTTTTGAGAGTGCACCCACACCCACCGTCAAAGGGCGCGTCGAGGTTCGAGGGCGAGCAGCTCCTGTGCTAGTGCGTCGTCTGGATCCGCCGGTAGCGCCGCGAGCACGCCTACACACAAACACACACTCACCGTCGAAGGGTGCGTCGAGGTTGTCAACTATCGCGTCGAGCAGCGCCTGTGCTAGTGCGTCGTCCGGATCCGCCGCCAGCGCCGCGTGCAGTGCGTCCGCCGCCGCCGTCGCACGCCCGCACATCGCCAGCGACAACCCTGACGAACATAATAATAAATATAATAATAAATGTAAGCATTTTACTGTGTGTTCCGTCGTGCGATTTAAGAGTGCCGGCAACGTTCTCTATTATAAGTAGTTTTCCTAGAAAGATTAATGACTATGAGCAGATTTTTTGTAGCGTTAATACCCCATTGGGATTACTCTCCAATTGCGCCTTGAAGGCTGTCTAGCTCTAATGTATTACGTCTCTTCAGGTGCCCCATATAATAGGGAATAGTCAGTTGGACTGCAAGTTTGTTTGGGAGTGTAGTCAGAAGGAATTTGTACTATTTGCTGTACTTTATCGCTTCCTTGACTGTGTTCATATTTAGATGGCCGTGGGCCTCTGCGTTTCTGATGAACCAGGGTGCGTTGGAAATTTGATTCAGCATAGTATTCTGGGCTCTCTGAAATTTCAAACACTTGTGTCACAGGCGGGTCCCCACAGTTGAATACCGTATGTCCAAATCTGTTTTCTGCCTGCTTTGTAAACAAGTAGTTTAATGTCCGTTGAAAGTTCCTGGCTAGCTGCCAGTACAGCTCTTTATATTTATGGTTAAGTTGCTCTCTCTTGGTTTGTAAGCTTGCGGTCTAGGTGCATTTCTCGATAATTTACTGACTCTCTGTGTGGTAGTTGGTTTTCACCCAGTTTCACAGGTGGGCAGCCCGCTTTGCTCAATGTGAATGTTCCTTGGACCGATATTGATGTTCTAGCACAGATTCTCCATTTTTTGAGCCAGGTATGTACATCAGCAGGATTAGTGACGCTTCCAGGTTACTCCGGCTAGATGTAAGAATAGCTGTCATCTGCAAAGGTCACCACAGTGACCTCCGGGCTCGATTGTTTAAAGAATGCACCACGCACCAAACCAAACCAAGACGTAGAATGAGTGGAGTAAAAGGTTTTTTTATCTTGCACGCACTATCAAATGCCTGTTCTATGTCAAGGAAGGCTGAGGAACATTATTATTTTCTTACCAGGGACAATCATGGCATGTTCTTCTCTAAGCCTGAAGAGTGTTGGTAGCAGGGTTACGGGTCTGTACAAAGTGACTTCCTTCCTTCCTTCGTTTGTGTATCATAATTATTTGTGATATACAGGAAAGAATAATACTCTAAGCATGCAGTTAAACAGAGTGGTGAGGAATATAATTGCTACATGTTCTTGTAAGACTTTTTTGCCGATTAAGTCAAAACCCGGTACCTTTTGATCGTCCATCCATATAACGGTTCTATTAATTTCTTGATTTTTTACTATTCTTAGGGGTACATCGAGCTGAAAATCTTGAGCCAAGGTTTTATCAATATCGTCTTCATTTGTTTGTGCCAGACTAATCTTTAAGGAGACATATTTTCTTCATTAGATGACGTTTTATTTCATTTGGGACCTCGTTACTTCTAGGCTAGGTGTCGGTTAGGTTAGGTTAGGTTAGGTTAGGTTAGGTTAGGCTCCAAACTGAATTATGCTTGTTAGGTCCTTTGTAGCAGCTTCAATGTCTTCTGATGTTTTAATTTTTACTTTTAACTCAAAATGGCTTCTATAATATCCTGCAGTCGGTATGGTTATTGTAAAGTACTGCTCGTAAATGACAGTACAGCACTATCGCACTGGCAGCAGTCAGTATAACAGGACCATGGTTTGACGATGCATCCAGACAGGTCTCAATCTTCAAGAAGAGATGAGACAAACCTTTAGCTATGAAGAAGTCTATGATATCCGGAAGTTTGTGAGGATCAGTTGGCTTGCATGATGAGGGTTTTCAGATGGTTTTAAAGCGACTTTGTCGAAAAAGGGATATTACAATTTTCAAGACTACTCAAATGACGGGACTGTATGGGGTCAATCTAGCTCAACACAGTCCTTGGGGTTAATAATTTTGTAATGGTGTATTCCTGCTTATTAATTGTAGTAATTAATATTGTGATATTTATATTAGTTAAGCACAAGCAATTTTTAAGAGATCTAAAAATCAATCTGTGGGAGTTTCTACGCCGTTCTTCTCCCACAGTGGTCCAATGGCAAATGGCAGAGGCAAAAAATTACGTTTGCTAAATATATCTAAATATCTACAGTAATAAAGACATTTGTTTTGATTTGATGATTTGATCTACTGTTTTCTTCCTCTAGTGGTGCTTAGTCTGGAGCCCCAGTGTGTGTGTTGTGAGATTGTTGAACGCTTTTTGGGGGATGGCCCATCGATGTTCCATATTGCTGTTAGTAGTGGATTCGCGGTGAAATATTGTTGACAAGGTTAGTGATGACAATCACAAGTTGAAAGATTTCTCTGCCTGTTTTAGAAGTAAGTATTCTACGGTGTGGCTTGTTCGTTTAGTCTACTTCTGGTTCTGTGTTTTCTTTATTTGGCGGCTTGAATACTTCAGAGTATGATCGGTTGGTCTTGATTTGTTTTGCGTTGGTATTTATTCTCTGTGGTTTATTTTGTGGCACTCAGTCCACTATTTTCTCCTGTGGTATATTTTTGGGGATTCTATAGCCTCTTCTTGATATTACTTCTTTGTTCATTGCCTTTGTAATTTGCACCTTAGCATAACGCGCAAGTGGCAGGTGTGTTGCGATCGTGTTTTGGGTAATCCGATTTTTTATGCGGTTGAGCACATTTCACACAACTGTATGGTCTCATGCAGTAGTTTTTTTGAATGGCCGTATTTTTGGCATCTCTGACATTAGACAAGTACAAATAAAAAAATACAAATACAAAATTATTTATTCAAAATTAAAATTCCTTAACTAGTTTACAATAAGGCCCTGTGCTAGGATCGTTAGACCCTGTGTTACAGGAACCTCGCTGTTCCCATTTTAGCTAAAATTTCCAATAATGATAATTAAAAAGTAAGTATATATAATAGTAAGTATAACAATCTCGATCAAATTAAATATGCATGCATTAAAATTCAATTGCATTTTAATTTGATGGACATAAATCGCGTCGAATGAAGCTGATCGTATAATTATCATCGAACTTTAAGTACAGGTAAGTTCGTTTGATAATTAATTATCATTGCGGCAGCGCCTCATCGTGCCACGCCAGCACCTTCTCGCAGCGGCGGTCGTGCTCGCGGCACGCGTGCCCCTATAGTTACCTATGGCGGCGTAGGTGGGCGCCTGCCCCGGCCACATGGCCAGCGCCTCCTCGTGCCACGTCAGCGCCTCCTGGCAGCGGCCGTGCTTGCGGCACGCGTGCCCCTATAGTTACCTATTGCGGCGTAGGTGGGCGCATGCCCCGGCCGCACGGCCAGCGCCTCCTCGTGCCACGCCAGCGCCTCCTCGCAGCGGCCGAGCTTGCGGCACGCGTGCCCCTATAGTTACCTATGGCGGCGTAGGTGGGCGCCTGCCCCGGCCACATGGCCAGCGCCTCCTCGTGCCACGTCAGCGCCTCCTGGCAGCGGCCGAGCTTGCGGCACGCGTGCCCCTATAGTTACCTATTGCGGCGTAGGTGGGCGCATGCCCCGGCCGCACGGCCAGCGCCTCCTCGTGCCACGCCAGCGCCTCCTCGCAGCGGCCGAGCTTGCGGCACGCGTGCCCCTATAGTTACCTATTGCGGCGTAGGTGGGCGCATGCCCCGGCCGCACGGCCAGCGCCTCCTCGTGCCACGCCAGCGCCTCCTCGCAGCGGCCGAGCTTGCGGCACGCGTGGCCCAGCGCGTCCAGCGTGGCCACCCAGCGCGGCTGCTGCTGCTGCACATTGGAAATTGGTTTGATTTGATTGGTTGAAATTCTTATGGATATTACTAGCTTGCGACAACTTAGTTCTGTTAAAAGCTATTGGACTACCAACGCCATCTTTTGAAAGAAGGATGGACTGAAGAAACAATTTTTCTATTTTTGGCTGTTCCCTTTGCGTATTTAATTTTTTTCTCTCCGTGACAACAGTCCTAAAACTTATGTCTAGTTTGAAAAAAGTTAATAGATGTAACAGAACGCTACCTGCTGCTCGGTGAGCGTGTAACTCAAGGTGTAAATTAATGCTATCTGCTGCTCGGTGAGCACGTAACTCAAGGTGTAATAGAACGCTACCTGCTGCTCGGTGTGCGTGTTAGTGTAACGCAAGGTGTAATAGAACGCTACCTGCTGCTCGGTGAGCGTGTAAGTGTGACGCAAGGTATAATAAACATATATAATTTTATTCATAACTTTAATCTGACTCAGGATACGTTGTAACTGTCTAATAAATATAGAAAATTAGTAACTACATTGTTGGTACATAATATATGCGACGCAGCTATAGTTGGTTTAACCAAGTTCAACTTGACATCAGCTGTTTTTGTAGAACAGACTTATTAAAAACCTGCTTATGTTAAGGGTAAGATGACTTGCACCCCTATTGGGAATTCACCGGTTAACAATATTTTGCATGCAACATTGGAATCTCTTCCAAGTAGAGGAAATCTCTAGCATACAAGAGCCACTAAATATGTCAAAGGGTAAGCCCCACTTAAATATTACCCATCAAAACATCCAGGGGTTACCTGGCAAAGAACTGTATTAGAATTATTTCAAAAAATTCTGACATCGATGTTATTTGTCTTACAGAACACTGGTTAAACGAAAATATGATGTCTTTTAACATAAATAATTACAAAATTGTCAGTTGTTATAATAGAAAGACTGCTGATAGAGTTGGTTCTTTAATCTAAGTATAAAATAATATTAAGGTGAAACAACGGACAGATATTCTTGAACTTACTGTTGAAAGACAAATAGAGGTATCTTGTGTTGAGTTGGATAGCCATATTATTGTTTGTGTCTACAGACCTCCGAGAGATGAAAAAGGCCATGGCAATTTTGAAATATTTGAGAAAAATATGGAGGAAGCTCCACTAAACTTTGTAATAACAGAAAAAAGGTTAATTGTTTGTGGAGATCTTAATATAGATTTGCAACAACGATTAATAACTTTATTAATCATTTAATTTATGTCATGTATTTCTAGAGCCGACTAAAATTACACTTACCAGCCAAACTTGCTTAGATAACGTTTTTTGTGACTATGCATTCATAAGTAAAAATGTAATTAACTGCTTACCATCCGATCATTAATTCCAAATTGTTAGTAAGGATAAGACTAATCCCATCATTTTATAGGCCTATTACATCCCATAGACTAGAGAGTTATACGTAAAACTTAAATATAAACTTGCCAGTACCGGATTTTAATGAACAGAACCCAAACAAAATCTACTCAGAATTCTTCAACATTATTCAAACAGAATTCAAAAAAGTTTTTAAATTAAAGATAGTCAGTGACAGTAAATCTAAATTTAATGACTGGGCAACGTTTGGAATCCGTAAAAGCAGAGCTGTCTTGTATGACCTTTATGAACAAAAAACCTGTAACTTTGATATAAAATTTCATGACTATGTTAAAAAATATTCCAAAATTTTCAAGTTGGTTTGTAGAACTACTAAAACTATACACATAGAAAAATACAAAATTCAAACAATAGAATGAAAACAGTTTGGCAAATAATAAACCGTGAAACTGGCAAAGTTACACCAAGGGACAATTATTTCTGCCTAATCAGTTTTTATTAAAAAGCGGCCAAATGCGATTCAGACTCGCGCACTAAGGGTTCCGTACCATTATCTATAAAAACGGCAAAAAATCACGTTAAGGAAGCCCCCCTAAAATATTAATTTAATGATTTATTTTTAAAGTGAATAATATAACTTAATATTCTGTGAATGATTCAAGCGTCTACCTGTTGCCCTTATCAATATCGAGCAAAAACGACCAAAAAAAATTACTTTTGGTGTATGGGAGCCCCCTTAAATATTTTTTTATCCTGTTTTTTAGTATTTGTTGTTATAGCGGCAACAGAAATACATCATCTGTGAAAGTTTCAAATGTCTAACTATCACGGATCATGAGATACAGCCTGGTGTCAGACGGACAGAAAAAACGGACGGACAGCGGAGTCTTAGTAATAGGGTCCCGTTTTACCCTTTGGGAACGGAACCCTGAAAAACAACTCTAGCGTCAATAATGTATATTTAAAATTTCATCACGTCCCTGGCCCCAGAACATTCTCAAAACGTTTAGATTTCTTAACTTAAAAATACTGAAGACCTGTGGGCTATATCAGTCATGGAGCTTTCCCAGACATCATGAAACACAGAAAACGGATACCTCTGTTCAAGTCGGGAAACAAGGATGATCCTTCAAATTTCAGACCAATGTCTGTTCTTCCAGCACTAAGTAAAATATTTGAAAAGATCAAACTCAATCAAATGGTCTCACACTTCAACCGTACAAAACAACTCCACGCCAAACAATACGGTTTCACTAGGGGTAAATCGACTACAGATGCAGGTATTACCCTTATATCTCATATTTATTCTGCATGGGAGGTCGCACAGTATGCTATAGGAGGTTTCTGCGATCTGTCGAACGCATTTGATTGTGTTGATCATAATACGCTACTAATGAATTAAATCATCACGGAGTTAGAAATAAAGCGTTAGATCTACTAAGATCATACCTAAGCAATATAATTCAATAGGCAGAAGTCAACGGCGTTAAATCTGATGGATCGGGTGTAAAATTGGCGTTCCACAAGGTTCTATATAAGACCCTTTCTTATTCCTGATATATATTAACGATCTACCTTCCATGGTGGAGAAATTTACTGACATAGTGTTATTTGCTGATGATATTTCACTGGTCTTCAAAATTAAAAGACAAAAAAAGATTTTGATGATGTTAATGGTGTCTTTAACCTTGAATTGGATCTGTAGATAAATAGATAATTTATTGTAAGACACTGGTAAAACCAAGTGTATCAAATTCTCATTTTCAAATGTCAGGCAAGTTGAGACCTGTTCAGTGTACGACAGCAACACGTTAGAATAAGTAAATGATACAAAGTTTTTTGGAATAACCACATATAGCAAATTTCAGTGGGGACCCCACATAGATAAATTAAGTTCTGCGGCCTACGCTGTTAGGAACATCAGACAAAACACGGATGTGGCTACATCTAGGCTAGTATGTTTTAGTTACTTTAATAGTGTGATATCTTGTAGTGGGGGAAAGCAGCGGATATTCAAATTATTTTTATTTTACAGAAAAGAGCTATTCGAGCAATTTATTATTTAAATCGAACAGACTCTTTAAGAGAGCTTTATAAAGAAATTGACATAATAACTGTAGCTAGTCTATTTATTTTCGAAAATATAACGTAATAGAACCTTACAATATTATCCAAACTGAGCAATAGCTGTAATATTTACCTAAGAAATAATCACAGACTAGTTGCGCCCCGATTTAATTTCTCGAAGGTTAGCAATTCTTTCAAGGTTCAATATTTTCTACTACAGTAAGATACCTCTGGGGATTTAAAAATTGCCATTTCAGCAATTTAAAAAGCATGTTAAGGCGTCTTTGTTGAAAAAGGGATATTACAACGTTCAAGATTACTTAAATGACGGAACTCTATGGGGTTAATTTAGCTCAAAACAGACCGTGCTGTTAATAATTTTGTAATAATTTATTCCTTATTATTAATCATAATAATTGTGATATTTGTATTAGTTAAGCACAACCAATTTTTAAAGAGATCTATAAATCAATCTGTGGAAGTTTCTACGCCGTGCTTCTCCCACAGTGGTCCAATGTAGAGAAAGGGCTGAAAATTACGTTTGGCAAGCATATGTAAATATCTAAGGTAATAAAAAAAAATACCGCTACCTGCTGTTCGGTGAGCGTGTAATTGTAGCGCAAGGTGTAATAGATCGTTACCTGCTGCTCGGTGAGCGTGTAAGTATAACGCAAGGTGTAATATAATGCTAACTGCTGCTCGGTGAGCGTGTAAGTGTAACGCAAGGTATAATATACGGTACCTGCTGCTCGGTGACCGTGTACGTATAACGCAAGGTATAATAGACGGTACCTGCTGCTCGGTGAGCGTGTCCCGAGCGCGCCGCCACAGCGCCCGGGCCTGCACCGTGTCGCCCGCCGCCATCGCCGCTGCGCCCGCCTCGTGCGCCACGTGGGGGCAGCGGGCCGCACGCGCGATGCGCTCCCAGCCGCCGGAGCCGCCGCCGTCGCCGTCTGCTGACGGGGACTCCGCCTGGCCGAACAGACGAGAGATTTTTTAATTCAAAAAGCCTCCGACACAAGAATGAAACCTTACGACTAAAAAAATGCAAAAACCGCAGCGAAATTGGCTAAATAGTTTCTGAGAAGCAGTTAACCATCTGGCTCCTGCAGCGCCCCCTGGGGGTTTGCAATCGTAAAACATATCTAAGAACCGGCTCTGAAATTACACCCGTTTAATGCAAAAAAAACTGCAACTCGCAGCCGCCGAAGCTGCCAGCGTCGCCATCTGCTGAGGGGGACTCTGCTTGCCCGAACAGACGAGAGTTGGTGTTGAATTAATTTGATAAGCAAACCTCTTTCTTCAAAAAAACTTATTTTAAAAATCTATACCTCTTTAGCACAATCGGTATTATGTTATTGCATTCCAGTGTGGGGGGGATGTACTAAAACAAAGAACCTGGAGCTAGAAAGGGCACAAAGAGCGTTATTAAAAACAATTTTCTTTAAACCCTACCGTTACCCTACTGACACTTTGTACTCTCATAGTAATGTTCTTTCTGTGAGAAGGCTATACATCCTGCACGCTGTACTTAGGTTGCACAAATCCCTTTCTTATGACCCTAGTTATTTAAATAATAGAAGAAAACACACTGTAGCTCCTCCTGTCAGCATCAAAACAGCCTTTGCTAGTAGATAGTACAAATCGCTATCAACTCATTTGTACAACTTAGTTCAAAAACATATTGACATTTACTCAAAATCGCACCATGATTGTAAAATACAAGTAACTAATTGGCTAAAAACTAAAACCTATAACCAAACTGAATCTATAATACACAGAACCTTTTGAATACCATATACACGTACACATATACACACGCAACCATCACACACACACACACTCACACACACATACACACCCTCACACACCCTCTCTCACACCCTCTCACATACATACAGAAACACATATATAACATACTTACAAAGACCTACACACATACGCACGTCGTCCTAATCTAAATTTACATGTATTCTTCGAATCATACGATATTTGTTTACGATACTTTTAATTGAATCAAGTGCGATGTATGAATTTACTTCAAAACTTGCAGTACTCCTCTGTTTTATTGAATTCTAAACAGTGAGTGAATGTAGGTTCGGAGTGTTTCTAATTAATTTTATATTTTAAATCTTGCATGTGCATGTGCATGCACTAAAGTCCTTTGAAAAATTGTAATTGACTTAGGTTAACTTAGTGGCTGGTAGTACATGCGAAAGAGCGGGGCCTCCTAGCACAGGTGTTTATATACTTAAAAGGAGGTCCCATCAAATAGTTGTATTATTAAGTTATAGTTAACGAAATAAACATTTTCATTTTCATTTTTTAGGGTTCCGTACCCGAAGGGTTCCAAACGGGACCCTATTACTAAGACTTCGCTGTCCGTCCGTCCGTCCGTCCGTCCGTCTGTCACTAGGCTGTATCTCAAGAACCTAGCTAGCTAGAGAGTTGAAATTTTCACAGATTATGTATTTCTGTTGCCGCTATAACAACAAATACTAAAAAACAGGATAAAATAAATATTTAAGGGGGCTCCCATACAACAATTCTTTCAATACCACATACAAACTTATGGATGCACCTGGTTACGTACATGGAGTGTGAAAGTAACCGCACCAATAACTTTGTAAACAATATTTTGCTGTGTAAAATCCAAACTATTCACTCCACACCATCGCTTCCATTGAACACTTGGCCGGTTTTTCTTTCTTATCCTCGCCCACTAGAAATATACTGTCCTGCTCCCCTAGCCAAGCTGCATTCGAAGCTAAGAAGAACGAAAAGTCAAGTGACAGTCGTAACGAGTGCTAAGCGAATGCAACTTGGCTAATGGCGCCGTCCCTTATTCAGTAACCCAAATCTATCAATAAATTGAGGAAAAGTGGCATCTTTTCTAGACATTTAACATCAATTTGACATACATTGCGTCAGTTTTGCGTGGTTTTGCTGAGGATTGGAGATTCCTTGAGATCAGCTTGCACCATAGCAACATTCTTCTGGGTCTACATTATAGCCCCTCACTTCGTATTGATTACTTTGATTCTTTTGAATCTCTACTGAGTGACTTGACTTCTCTCTATAGTGACACTCTCATCCTTGGTGATTTTAATACCTGTATTCTGAAAACAACGCCCGCTCTGCCAAACTTAAATCTATTGTAAATTCCTTTAACTTACATATTCTTTCCCTTGACGCTACTCACTTTCAGCCGCACTATATTCCCTATCTTCTTGATCTCATGATTATCTCCAATTCAGCCAAGGTGCTGCTCATGGCCAGCTTAATGCCCCCTTCTCCTATCACGATCTGGTTTATCTTTCATACACAAAAAGGGTCCCGAAGCGCAAAGCCAAATTCCTTAAAATTCGAAGCTTCAAGAGTGTGAACCTCAATTCCCTTGAATCAGGTGCCTCATCTGCCGATTGGACCCCCGACGTAACTGGTGAAACCGTTGATGACAAAATCCTAAAGTTCAAATCAATTGTCCTGGGGCTGTTCGACAAGCACCAATGAAAAAGGTCAGGGTAAAACATATTCCTGCTCCGTGGTTGACAGAAGTCATTAAGCGTTTATGGCAAAAAGAAACCGTGCAAAATTGCGATATAACAGGGACCCAACCAATGACAATCTCCTAGCATTTAAACGCCTTCGAAAGCTATGCAACCGCATGTGCCGTGACGCCAAGACACGCCACATCTATGAGCATATAGAGATGTACACCCCAGCTCAGGTCTAGAAATTTCTAAAAATCCTTGGTGTTGGCAAGTCCCAGGAATCTTCTTCAGTTGTTGTTGATCTCAACGGTCTAAAAACGTTCTTTTCTTCTGCGCCCCTCGTGATACCTTTCGATGTCCTTAGACTCTTCGGCTTCATTTCAAATTAGGTAATTAGGAGAAACGCAAGACGGGGCAAACGAAAGCGGCGCGGGGCGGCCGTACGTGACGTGCTATCCGGGTGGCGCTCGCCGACATTCTAAATCAGTCCGCGCGAACGCGGACGCGGATGTACTTGTAGCTTTGCAGGTAAATTGCGGAGTGTCACCAGCCTGCTATCGGTTAGTTACTTTTATAGTCTGTGGAAGAAAGCACTAGTCATCCCACTGCCCAAAAAGTACAATCCCTCCTCCTTGAAAGATTATAGGCCCATATCTATCTTATCTATTCTCTCCAAAGTCCTTGAATCCATTGTCCACTAGCAACTCACCTCCTACCTTTCATCAATCAAACTTCTCGATCGTTTCCAATCTGGGTTGAGACCAGGGCATAGTACTACCACAGCTCTCCTAAAAGTCATAACTCATCAGGGATCAGAGGTTGGTCACGGTGCTGGCCCTGCTTGACTTCAGGAATGCCTTTTCGATTTTGACATACTTGTCGCTTTATTGCGCTGTCAGAATGTCTCCTCCCACGCTGTTGGCTGATTCGACTCATACCTGAGAGGTCGTCAGCAACGCATTAAATCTTAAGAGACCGAAACTCGATGGTGTGATCTTTCCTCAGAAGTGCCTCAAGGAGGTATTCTTTCTCCTCTTCTTTTTTCAGTCTTTATCAACTCCATCTCCGAAGTCCTCTCTTCTTCGTATCATCTGTTCGCAAATGATCTAGAAATTTATCGCCACTTTTCCAAACTCCAATTCCAAATTCCAAATGTCTTTATGACTGTAGATATTTACATATACCTAGCAATCGTCATTTTTTGCCACTTCTCTAAATTTTAATGCTAGTATAATAATAGTTATTATGTTACTTGTACATACATTTTAAAATACTTTGTACAAAACTTAAATATGCAAAAACACACACACACACACACACAAACACACTAAGAAAGTAAAGCGCCCCGGACCATATCAGATGCAAAGGTCCCCATCACGCTGGCGGCGTTTCCGCGCTGCACTGCGAGGGAGATCCTCTGCATAAGATACGACCCGGAGCGGCGGTCATAGGTCTCTACATTGGACCACTGTGGGAGAAGGGCGTAGAAACTCCCACAGATTGATTTTTAGATCTCTTTTTAAAAATTGCTTATGCTTAACTAATACAAAATATAATATTTAGTCATTATCATAATTAATAAGCAGGAATAAATAATTACAAAATTATTAACAGCAAGGTCTGTGTTGAGCCAGATTAACCCCATACAGACCCATCATTTAAGTAATCTTGAACATTGTAATATCCCTTTTTCGACAAAGTCGCTTTAACATGGATTTTAAATTGCTCCAATGGCAATTTCAAGATCTCCAGAGGTATCGTGAGTAAATATGAGATATAAGGGTAATCTAAACCTGCATCCGTAGTCGATTACCTCAGAGTTGTTATGAAGCAGGGCGGCGCGCAACAGGAAGCGCTGCGCCATCGAGAAGTTGTTGAGTTGTGCGCACTCCACGCCCACGTACAGTGGCGGCAGGTGGCAGCCCGGCATTAACTGGGACGCCTGCAACCACAACATAAATATTTTTCCAATGTATATACATATAGGTTACTGTTCATCTTATTTATAAACATAATGCCTTTGGAACCTCAATTGGTTACCGTGTTTCATGAGGGCAGACTTTTAAACTTATAAACGTCGAAGACTTGAGAATTTCAATAGCCTTAATCGCAATCAACAAAACAAATATGTTTTCATTGAATATTGCGCCTGCGCGATGTATGTTTATATGAAATTCTGATTGCAGCTCAGTAGCGACATTTTCTGGCTTCGATATAACCACAGAATACTTAATAGTACTACGTACAGAAATATTACATCTCAAATACACTTAAATAAATAGCTACTCTTGCTGCGCGACAATAAAGCGCAATCTAGCTCGCACGTGCGCTACCTAGAACAATCGCTGAGCACCTACAGAATCGGTTGCCCCGCCCGTGCAGGCTAGATTGCGCCGCATTACTACACCTGAGAGCTTCTTTTACTCTGACATCACAAGGTCGTCCTGTAAACTCCTGTCTAGCTTGATCACGGTAGGGTTACCTAAGTGCGATTATTTGTGTTTGTGAATTTTAGTCCCCTCTATCTAAGAGAGGTGTTATTAGTACTTATTCGGGCTATTGGTAAATTCTACGGCTAGGTAGGTACCTACCTCCTTACTTATGTAATTGTCATTTGTTTTATACTGGATCTAAAGTGTTTACTTTTAGTTAAACAAAAAGGTATTCAATTAAAACGGAATCGAATTTTATTTGTGAACAATTCCTTTAGACACCCTAATGTTAGGTACTTAAGTCATTGTTGTTGAAAAAATCACAGAAAAGGTTATGGGGAGAGATATGAGGAGCTTATGAGGAGCGGCTAGCGACTGCCAGTCAAGCGAGCGGCAACATAACAAAATTCCTGCCCGTCGGGTTAGCCGGTCGAATGTACCTAAACTGTACAGTGAGACCCCCCCCTGATAGAACTCCAGAACGCAATATGATTAAACCGCTTATTCTATAGTAAGAACAATAGACGTTAGAGAATTTTTGTTACTCTTTCACATCAAAATAACTGAACCGATTGTGCTGTGCGCATACCTTGAAGTATGCCGCCATGGCCTGGTCGTGTTCGTTGTCGGCGGCGAAGCTATGTCCGTACGCGAGCCACACGCAGCCCGCGCCCGGCTCTAAGCTCTTTGCCTTGGTGAGGTAGCGCCGCGCGAACTCGCTCTTACCTGCAACGTACCATATCAGAGAAACTGTAAAAAAAGTAAAAGTAAACTGTTCAAAAGATTTTGCCTTGACAAAGATTCCTGCCGAGGTTGCTGAATGAGTTTTGAAAGGCTGGATTTACAGGTTCAGGCCACCGATTTGGTTCACTACTGATCAAGGGTTCAAATTTTAATTTACACTGATGGTAAATAACTAACGAAATTATTGAATCTTATCTTCATTCACTGATTTACAGGGCACAATTATCTTTGTACAAAAGGCGTTTACCAATGAGGTAGTAGTAGCAGCCGACCGCAAACCACGCGGTCCATTGTTCGGGCTGAGCGTTAACTAGTGTGTGCGCGAAAACGAATAACTCGGAACTCCTGCAATACGATTAAGTATAGGTTAATTAAGAACAGTGTCTGAAAATTCAGGACCATTTTGAACTAGCTTTTATCCCGTGCATTATCCTTATGAATGAAATTAAATTTTGTTAGCTAGAAACTTTCTTTTGAAGGTTCTCTTTTTATGGCATTGTTAACTTTGCTATAAGATCGTTATATTTTTGCAGATCTGGCTACTAATAATCATAGTTATAGACAAGGTAGAGAGGATGACGACGACGTTTTAAACTACACCAAATGACGATGATCGTCATTCAAACATGTTGAAAACTTTAATAATAATAGTGTGCGTTTCTAACTTGTTAAGCTCCAGCAGGCACGTAGCGCGCACATCAACGCAGCTCCACGGGTCGAGTGCATCCAAAGTGTTGAGAGCGTCGCGCCACGCGCACGCCGCCGCGCGCCGCCGCGCCAGGCATTCACCGGCGCACAGTGTGCGTGCACGCGTCTCCTCTGCGCACCGCATGATCTGTGCATAAAAACAACTGTGTAAATACACAAACAGCGACACGCCTTTTCCCACACGGGGTGACAGAGGCACAGTTATAGCCATTGGTCAGCTATTCACGACAACGTGGCTCAATCCCATGCTTTCTACACTTTGGATTTCACGCCAGACAACCCCGGTAGGTTATGACGGCATAGGTTTGTGCGGGGCTGTTTCTAGTTCCAACGACACAGAGTATTCTAGTGTGGGGCAAGAAGCAATGTATGTGCCCTATGTAAATGTTAATGTTATGTTATGTTATTGATGACTTACCGGACACTCCGGCTGCGGCGTGGGCTCGGCCGGCAGCGGCGCGTAGCGGCTCAGCTTCTCTCTGTACGCGGATCGCACCAGCGCCGCCTCCACCGGACTGAGCTGAGCGCTGATTGGCAGAGAGTCGATTAGCTCGCTCTCTGGAAGGCAGAAAGATAGTGATAGTAATCTCATACAATACCAAGGCCAAAAATCTAGGAGTTATGTTTGATAACTAGCTGTCCTACTCAGAGCATGTCAGCGAGGTTAGTAGACGATTCTTTGCCACTTTCCATGTCTGCTAGGCAAGCGCATACGAAGAGCAACAAAACAAACTCGAGCAACTTCGAAACCTCGGGATTTGGTTTCTTTTCGGTCTGCGCAAGTTTGGCCACGTCTCGGAGTATCGCAGGGAGTTAAAATCGCTCCCGATTCGCCTTCGACGGGATTCCCATATCCTCATTTGTTGCTTCAATATTTTATGTAATCCTCGCTATCTTGGCTTCTTACGGGACCGATTAGTTTTTTGTCTCCGGATAGGCCACGGAGATCAAAGGATCACGCAAAGGCAGCTAGCTTATCGACATCTTCCGGCAATAACATATCCCCAATGGTCACATAGAAAACCGAACTTCTATGATACCATTTATGAGGTCTTCAATAACTCCATCCCAAAGAAGACCAGACCAACCCTGCCTACAAGGAGATACTCGGTGTGGTTCACTGGAGACATAATAAAGGACTTGCCCCGAAGGCTAAGCTCCACCGTAACTAGAAAACGTGGAAGAGGCCGACTGACTACGTCTCATACAGCGAGCTGAGAGCCAACCTTAAGTGTCGCATAAATACTACCTACGCCAACCAATATAAAACATAACCCGCGCGCATTCTGGAAACATGTGAGTGGCGTACGATCGAAGGGTGGTTTCGAATCTCGGGTCATGCATCAGGGACGGGAATGTGCTGGTGAGGAAACAGCAGTCGCATTTGCAAACAACTTCTCAGACGTTTTCCTCTCTGATGAACCAATGCTCGATCCGGATCTGGTAAATAGTTCTGATGACTCGTGCTCTGCTAATTACCTACAACAGTAACATATCTCCCGTAGAGACATAGTGGAAGGACTGAAGCAGCTAAGGCCAAGGAGAGCAATTAGATCGGACAACGTCCCTCCTTATTTTTTAAGGCCTTTCGCCAGCGATCAGCTGGTTCTACCTTTGGGTCGGATATTCAATCTTGCTCTAGAGCAAGGCCGGCCAAACCCAGGCCCCCGGGCCACGAAGTGGCCCGCCAAGGCATTTGAATTTGCCCGCCAGCACTTCGGTCAGCCAACTAGCCGGCGCGCGATGGCACTGCTGCCTCTTGATTGGTTGGTTGAAACAAAAATATGCTCGCCCGAGCGCAACCGATCCGCGTCGTCGTTCCTGTATTGTCGCTGCTTCGCCGCCCGCACCCCGCACGTATGTCTGTCCCCTATGCGTGCGGGGTGCGGATGAGAGCAGCGCGGGGCGGGGCATTTACCATTATCAATCTTATTTGAATGTTCAGCAGGTTCAGGTGCTATTAATTAACTAATTCGTTTGGTAACAATTTATTGTAAAGTAAGAAAGAATACATAGATACCTACTATAAAATCTGTGCATCTTTTCTACGGGTAAGTGACTAGTAAAATTTAAAATGCTGTGATTTTGATTTAGGTTTTGGTTTGAGATGTAGGTTAGATTTGTGCTTTTGTTTTGTTGTGTGTTACAAATGTCGGATTTGTGTACCTATGAATATTAAGTTCCTAGGTAGGTAGTCAAGTTTTATTGATATTGTCGTAAGGTGCCAGTTCAAGTCAGTCATTTTATTTTACTTAGGTACTTACCTTAACTACCTACCTACCTAAAAAATCGTAACTATGTAGTTTTACAAGTAAATTGTATTGTTTTAGTATGGCCCTCAGCAAACCTAGTACGAGTACATCAAGAATAAAGGATAACCCTCGGATGTTTCACGAAGAATGGGAAACAAAATACCTTTTCACCGAAAGCAAAGCCCGCAAACCTGTGTGTCTCATATGCTCAGCAACAGTAGCTGTTGTTAAAAAATATAATTTGGAGCGGCATTTCAAGCAAAACCACACGAAATTCGAAAAAGAGTATCCAGTGGGATCAGCTTTAAGGACAGATTTTATAAAGAAAAAGAAGAATGAACTTTGAATGAATGAATTTTCACAGCAAAATATTTTTGTAAAACGTCACGAAGAACTGGAAGCCATGGTCAAAACATCGTATGAAATATCCTTACTCTTGGCTAAAAACAAAAAGCCGTTTTCTGATGGGGAAATTATCAAACAGAGTTTGTCCATTTTTGCGCAGAACTGCAATGATCAAAAAGTTAAAGCCATGGCAGAAAGTATATCACTGTCGCGCAATACAGTGATGAGGCGGGTTGAAGATATGTCAACAGACATTAACAGTCAAATTACAGAGTTTGTAAATAAATGTAGATATTTTTCACTTGCATTGGACGAAACCTGCGACTTCACTGGTATGGCACAGTTAGCTGTTTTTGTACGCTGTATTGATGACAATTTCAATATATTTCAAGATATATTGGACCTCTGTCAGCTGGAAACTACAACCACAGGAAAGGATATATTCATGAAACTCAGAGATTGCGATGAGGGTAAGTGCCTAAACTGGGATAAATGCAATTCAATTTGTACCGATGGAGAACCTGCGATGATGGGGAAAACCAATGGCGCTGTCGCTTTGCTGCAAAATCACATCGGTCGACAATTGTTTTCTTATCATTGTATTATACATCAAGAAGCTTTGTGCGCTAAAGACTTGACGTTCGAGGATGTGATTGACCCAGTGGTACGCTGCATTAATTTCATACGTGCCAGAGCACTTAACCGCCGGCAGTTCAGAACATTGTTTGAAGAAGAAATAAAAGAATACGGCGAATTACATCTTTATTGCGCCGTTCGCTGGTTATCCAAAGGCGAAATGTTGAAACATTTTTATGATTTGAGAGAACCTGTTCTGAAATTTCTGGAAGAAAAACAAGCATTGCCAGCAGAGAGAGCTCTGCTTCAAAATTCATCATGGCTGTGCGATCTTGCATTTTTGGTTGATATATTGAAGTACCTTAATGTCCTGAACCTCAAATTGCAAGGAAAAGATTGTTCTCTTCCAACAATGTTCAACTTAATCAACGGTTTCAAAGGGAAGTTGGACTTGTTTGCAGCTAACTTAGAGAGAAATAAAGTTTACCACTTTTCCACACTTGCAAGTGTAAAAGAAGGATTAAATATTGCCCTTGATATCCCAAAGTACCTTTCAAAAATAAAGTGTTTAAAAGAGTCTTTTGAAAATAGATTCCAGGATTTCGAATCGGACAAGATAAATATTCAGCTGTTTATAAATCCATTTGCCATCAGTTCTACTGACCTGCTTGAATATCCAGCCAACATTCAGCTCGAAGTGACAGATCTTCAAAATCACACTGCCCTGAAACAAATTTTCTACGAAAATGTATCTTCAGAGCAGCTGACAGAAGGTTTTGCAAGTTTTTGGGAAAACGTTTCCAGCGAAGATTTCCCAACATTGCGCGACCTTGCTAAACAAATTTTAAGCAGGTTTGGTTCCACCTATGTGTGTGAAAAAACATTTTCAACTCTATCATACATCAAAAATAAATATCGCACATCTCTCACTGCAAAACACATTTCAGATTTGATTGCACTATCAACATCAGAGTTAAAACCAAATATCAACAAATTACTGTCCGAAAAATCTCTTCACAGCTCAAATTAAATATAATATGTACCTAATGTTGTTACTATCTTACTTTACTGACTCATTTGTTAATGTTAATTAAGTAAATGAAAGCATATGTGTATAGGTAATAGGGTAAAAGGGTCTATTCTAGGTCCGTTGATATTTATCATTATTTAGAATTAGATCTGTATTTTAGTAAGTATGTAGATTCTGTATGCGGAGTATCTAAAACTAATACTTCCCGTGAGTTCAGAGGATGATTGTAGTTTGCTGCAGGAAGATCTAGACGCGGTCCATAGGTGGAGTGTGAACAACAATCTCCTATTTAATACTGCCAATTGTTATGTAATGTCCTTTACGCGCTCTGTTCAGCCTATAAGCGCGACGTATACACTCGGTACGGAGTCTTTGATTCGAGTGTTGAGTTGAGTAAGGACCTCTGTGTTACGTTCGACCCTAAACTTACATTACATGAGCACATGAGCACTTTGGCCAATGAATGCTTTAAAAGATTGGGGTTTGTATCACGGAATAGTAAGGTTTTCCGGAATCTGGGTGTGGTCCAATTTATATTTACGGCCCTAGTGAGAACCAAACTTGAATCTAGCTCGGTTGTTTGGAATCCGCACGAAGGCTCTTACATACTTTTGCTCGAGAAGGTACACAAAGCTTTCCTACGAAACCTATATAAGAGGAAATTTGGATACTATCCTTTATCCATCTCTTTTACTTTGGGTGTGCTCGTATACAACTCACTAGAGGTCAGATGTAACACAGAGCAGCTTCTGACTGTATGTCGATTGTTGCAAGGCGACAGTGACTGTGTCGCGCTTGTCGGTACGGTGTGCGCGCTATTCGTGCCCGACATATACCTTCGCGCGCGCAGGCACCAGCAGCTATTAGCGGGCGGCACGCACCGCACGGTAGCACGCCAGCAGTCTCCGCTGGTGTGGGCGCGGAACAATCTCAACGCTCTGTTGGCTCCAGCACCACTAACTGATCTGTTTGGTGATGCATGGAGGTATATTGTGCGAGAATGTGGCAAGTTCTGCGAGCTGACAGTATGACAGAGCTGTTCTTGGACTTTTGGCTAATTATTTAATTTGTTTTGGATAATTATTATATATTTATTTGAATTGAATTGAATAATTTGACTATGTATTTGTAATTTGTGTAATTATTGACATTGGTAATTTGTACAATGCATTGGTGCCACTGTAATGCTGTAAAATTTTTAAGTGATAATAAATAAATAATGAAAAAAAAAACACTCCCCCTGGCGCCATCTAGTGACGCAACAACATAACTTGACTGGGATTGAGCACGTGTTACTTCAGGAGCAGTCCCAGCGCCCCTGGTACGCCACGTCGGCTCGCAGCGCCATCTGCAGACACAACACTACACTAACACTGGCGCCATCTTGTGACGCAACAACGCACCTTGCCTGGGAGTGAGCGCGTGTTGCTCCAGCAGCAGGCCCAGCGCCTGTAGCAGACTACGTTGGCTCGCAGAACCATCTAGTGACACAACACTATCACTACCACTGGCGCCTTTTGGTGACGCAACAACGCACCTTGCCTGGGAGTGAGCGCATGTTGCTCCAGCAGTAAGTCGAGTGCCTCGTAGCAAGCGACGTCAGCCCGCAGTGCCTCCGCCAGCGCCTCCGCCGCCGCTTCGCGCCGCTCCAGGGCCGACAGCGCGCGCGCTTGGGTCACCAACACGCCCGCTAGCGCCCTCTGAAGGAAGAAATAGAAACAAGTTAAGTCATAGACTATAGCAGAACAAATTTTCCTTAAGGAGGAAGGAATAAATCAGGAAACTACGAAGATGATGGTAGTGACTGCACATCACTGCCAGTTGCTTCCTGGCTTGGGGTCTGATAGGCTCATAATTCATATCTCAAAAGCTTTGGAGATAGGGTGGTCCTTTTTCATACAAGGAGTATTGAATCACTGGCTAAAGATAGCCACAAATGAGTCTTCACTATGCAGAAAGGGAAATGTAGCGACATTTTATTTTAAATAGATTTCAAGATACAAACATAAGAAACTGTTTGTGTCCTGAATGTAAATTTAAAATAATATACACAGAAAAACATAAGCACAAATAAACTTTGACATCATTGTTTCATGAACTTATGTATAACGGAGCTCGTAGGGAGAAATTGGATTTTTTTAGGGTTCCGTACCCGAAGGGTTCCAAGCGGGACCCTATTACTAAGACTCCGGTGTCCATCCGTCCGTCTGTCACCAGGCTGTATCTCAAGAACCTAGCTAGCTAGAGAGTTGACATTTTCACAGATTATGTATTTCTGTTGCCGCTATAACAACAAATACTAAAAAACAGGATAAAAGAAATATTTAAGGGGGCTCCCATACAACAATTCTTTCAATACCACATACAAACTTATGGATGCACCTGGTTACGTACATGGAGTGTGAAAGTAACCGCACCAATAACTTTGTAAACAATATTTTGCTGTGTAAAATCCAAACTATTCACTCCACACCATCGCTTCCCTTGGAACGGTGGTACGGAACCCTTCGTGCGCAATTTAGACTCGCACTTGACCGGTTTTTTTCAATTAATAAATATATTGCTGCATGAATGAGAATTAAATAGTAGTTTATGTGACTGCTACATAATGGAGGGCATTAATACTCGAGAGTGGGTTTATTAAACGAGCCGAAGGCGAGTTTCATAATAATATCACTCGAGAGTTTTAATGCCTAATTATGTACAGTTACAAACACTAGTTTATCTACACACATATCATAAGCTCTGTTTATTGTGTTCAGGATCCGCATCTTCGACCGGCATGGTGGCATTGATAATTGCTCAGCACTTGTTTAGCTTCTTCAGTAGTACCAACTTCACAGAAAAGTAGGGGCGGCACGCAGGCGGGCGTCGGCGTTCGAAATTTGAATGTCATAATATGTAGAAAATTTACACATTATGGTCATAATGTTCGATATTCAGATAAGAAATGAGTTTTTACAAAGTAGTTGCTGATCGTAACGTGCGGTTTTTGGACGCAGTAAAGAGGGTTTATGATACGTGTGTAGATAAAGCATATTTTTCTCACCATTTTCCGGGATGAGGCTTTAAAATAAGATTTTGGATAAAAACTGGCACACTCACATTGTGTGTCTGATCTGTCTTCTGCTCTAGGAGTGAGGGCTCGCATTGCTCCAACAGAGACAGTGCCGTGGCCGCTTCCTTGGCCGCGAGGTGGGCTCGCATGGCGACACCAAGGCAGAGGAGATGCCGCCTGTAAGTAAATATTAACAGTGTTTACATAGAGCGATTTTTTGATGAGAGTAACCCTGCAAAATTACAACCCCTTAGGAAGGCAATTCCCTAGAATCTTTCCCTAGTGCTCTTCTAAACTAGTAAAGAACCCCTGTACAAAGTTGCATGATTTTAGCTCCACTGGTTAAGGTGATATGAAACTCCACCAGTTGATTTTTTATTTTTGGTTTAATGTTTATTGATTATTGATTAAAATATATTATATAAATCAAAGTAAAACGCGATTGGATGAAATTCTCTCGATAGAATTTAATTAAGAAATTAATTTTTTAGTATTTACATTTCAAAATACGGGAACTGTCGGAAATAATTAGTTTCCGAGTTTTTTTTAAATCGCCATTTCAAGCATTCGGGATCGTGGGGATGTGGGAGTATTAGGGTGGGGAAACGACGAATTTGGCTGTTTTTTTAACGTTAGATGTCGTTCAAAGTTCTTTGACCTCGTGGTCATTACCTCGACCTTGAACTTGACCTTTCATGTATATTTCGCAGAAAATTCTTAGTTTTGCCATTTCTTTGCTCTCAATGTAGTTCAAAATTATTGACCTCGAGGTCTAACTTATAACTCAAAAACTAATTATTTCCGACGGTGAGCATATTTTGAAATATATATCTATAAATAAACTATTAAAGCTTAGAAAAAATCAGCAAAGCATCTTTAATGTCCCATTTTTTTTGCCTCTCTTTACATTGGACCACTGTAGCATAAGCAGAGCGCAGAAGATGGCTTCTATTAAAAAGCAAAGCCAGCTTCAAAATTATTCTCCCGATTTACCTATGCAGCCCACGGGAGACAACTGTATGAGCGGCTCTATGTAGCTCGCCTCGAGACAACATAGCACTGGCCAGCAACCAGACGTCGTCACCACTGGCAACGCCATTACCGCCTCCAGCTGCTGCAGCCGCATCCGCCCAGAAGAATGCACTTGTCCATTGACCCTGCAGTTGTTTCCACTTTTAATTTTATTGAGCTAAATATGACAGTAATTGGTAAAATTATTGTATCTAAACGAGATAATGGGAATGGAGTGTAGAGTAAGGGGTTAGGTTACAGAGGCGGTAATATTGGTTATAATAACTACCCAAAGTCAGACAAACTACCGGATAACACAACTATTTATACAAGTTATTTTATTGTTATCAATATGCAATTTTTACAAGAGTACAGGCAACGTAAGAACTTTAGAAAGACGGCCGCTTCAGATGATTTGCTGATTAGAACATAAAAAGAGTTATTATTGGCTTGACTGCTCTCTTCTATATACCAAACCTTGGGTACAGGAGGGAGCCCCCTTCTGTTCATAACCATAACTTCAAAAATGAAGTTATAAAAATTTATTTTTCTCAAGAATGGTGCTTTACCTTTTCATGGGAGCGGTGTCAGGGTGAAGGGGTAGATTTAAAAAAATATATGCATAAAAGGTCATATTCAAGGTCAAGGTCAATGAAATGTGAACGACATAAAGCGTCAAAAAGCGGCAAAACTGCAAATTTTCTGCGAGATATGCATGAAAGGTCAAGGTTAAGGCTAATGACCTTGAGGCCAATGAATTTTGCACGATATCGAATAACGAAAAATTGGAAAACTGAAAATATTCTGAGAAATATACATGAGCGCTCGCGTTCAAGGACAAGGTCAATGGCCACGAGGTCAATGAACGTTGAACGACATCTAACATTATACCATGAAAAAATTAAGCATATCGTCGTTTCCCCACCCTAATACTCCCACATCCCCATGGTCCCGAATGTTTCAAATGGCTATTAAAAATATATACAGGGTTACAGGAAAAGTCGACCTAGATCCGTTAAGGGCGTGTAGTACACATAATTTCTAAATGATTTCACTATGGAACACCCCATCCTAAACTTAACCGTTTTCGAGATATTCGAGTTTTTTTTTTTTTTATGAAAATGCCCAATTTTTCGGCTATTGAATTGAATATTTAGATTTTTTTTGACTCTAATGATTATTTTTTTGGTTTTTTACATGAAGAAGAGATGCTTAATGACTTCAATGACTAAAATTGCACGTAAGTTAACTAAATAGGTCATTGTAGACGATCGAAACTTAAGAAAATAAGTACAAATTATAAAAAAATATTTTTCTTTTCTGGATATCTCAAAAAATTATTATGGCACTTGCTCTGCAGATGTGCTTAAAAACATCTACATTTTATCAGCTATCCAACGAGGTATAACAACCTAGGGTTGTATTTAAACTCATAGAAAAAACATAGTTGAAAAGGTTCAGGTAGTAGGTCTAACGGGTCCCTCGGCTATTGTCCTTCTAGTTAATCCGGTGCGTGTGAGCGAGACAACTTACGATTTATGCAGGTGAGAGTGAGAAAAATAATGTGCAAAAACAAGTTTGGGGATACAACATGCCCATTGTTTTGTATTTGGTTGTTTGTTTGCTTGCCATCCATTTTAGTCTGCTCATGCGATTCGTCCATGGTAGATGCGAATTATTGTGCTTTCGGATTCCCACCCGACTTGGCTTTGTTTCTGGACTGATTTTTCTAACTATGACTACTGTTCTTGTTTACTGGACTCTGATTTGTGCTTGTGATACTGGACTGTTGAAAATGGCAACATACTCGAACGAAGAATATGCGGATATGCTTATCTGCTACGGATACTGCAATTGCGTGTCCGCACGAGCTCGGACTGAGTACATACGACGCTATCCCGACCGTCGAGTACCTGATGTGAGCGTTTTCGACGGAGTTTACCGACGACTTCGTGAAACTGGCTCTGTTTCGCGACGACGTACGGACTTAGGAAGACCACGTGTCATTGATGACGACGAGGAACAAGACAACGAAATCGTAGAACGGTTCAGAAGAGACCCAACAACTTCGACCAATATTGTTGCCCGTGAAATGGGCCTAACTCAGTGGAAAGTGTGGTTTACGGTTCATACGGCAGGCCTGTATCCATACCACTACACGCCGGTACATGAAATTGAAGAAGGAGATCCCGCGAGATGAATGGACTTCTGCAGATTTATGCTCATTGCAGATATCGAGGACCCGAATTTCCTAAAATTAATATTGTGGACAGATGAATCCAAATTCGATAAGGACGGTATTACTTACTAATTATCATAACGCACACTTTTGGGCTCCTAAAGAACTAGGCAATCCAAATAAGAAAAGAGTAAAGGGGTCACAACGACGATTTAGTGTAAATGTGTCATGGTGTCATGATGGGCATCATTTCCAACCATTTGATTGGGCCTTACTTTCTTCCAGACAATCTCAATGGTGAAACTTATGAAAATTTCTTAAGAGGTGACTTAGGTGACCTACTAGATGATCTCCCATTACTATTACTGCGGGACATGTGGTTTCAACATGATGGCTGCCCTGCTCATTTCAGAAGAAGCGTTAGGGAATGGTTGGACACTAACTGTTTAATTCCACGCCTCAACCGAACGGGCGTGGAATCTTGAGGGGTGGTTTTCACCAGCACAGGGAGTATCGCAAGTGGTACTGACCTTGACGCCTTGGGCCGGAACTCGAAAGCTCAATTCGAGGCAGGAATGCGGGATAAGGAGCACAATGGGTGGGTGGAGAGGATTCGAATCTTACTCTCGTCGTAGCCCGACGCTGTCGCCGTCGTGTTGCTTGCCGACACGAGGAGTCGCTGTCCGAATGCGACGAGTTGGGGACCGAACAACTTTAACCTTCACAACACGAAGCACTCACTCCGCTGACGTGAATCTACTTATTTCCCGACGATTATTATAGTTAACACTCCGACCAGGCCCGACACCTGTGGTAGACAATTATTACTACTGAAATACAGCCAAGGCCCGATCGCCATGTGCTGACATTTTCTCTCACGACAAGAAAGTAACCTCTAACTCGTCATCTCGTTTCTGTATAGACGACTTGTATAAGTGACATGACAGAGTTCCGTTTCCGCTAGTGATGTCCCGATCACTCGCGGTCGATCCGCGCAACGAAAACCGGTGCGTTCCGAAGCATAAATATTAAACAGTCACCCGCCCGGACAGGCCCGAACCTGTCCCTAATCAATAGGAAGGCGAGAAAGTGTTGCGACCGCTCTCTTGAGGACCGAGTCCCCCAACTTGACTTCTGCTGATCGAGGCGTGCCATCCCGACCCGTGTACAAATTGACGATCCGTCCTCGTCTCCATCTCAATGATGGCAGGTTCGCATCCTTAATCAGCACCAAATCACCGACTTGAGGGGGGCTCGTCCGGTCAGTCCACTTAAGGCGCTGCTGCAAGATGTGTAAGTACTCAAGGGACCACCGTTTCCAAAAATCTTGAGCCATCTGCTGCAACATCTGCCACCTAGTTAACCGACTTAACTTAACATCACCGAATGGGTATTCTGGCAGGGCGTTAAGGGGCTGACCTATCAGGAAGTGACCCGGCGTCAACGCTTCCAAATCATTTGGATCCGAACTGAGCGGGCACAACGGACGCGAGTTCAGTGTCATTTCAATTTTACAGAACAGCGTCGCAAGCTCTTCAAAGCGTAGAGAGGTCTCACCGATGATCCTCGTCAGGTGCGACTTAGCCGATTTAACCGCAGCCTCAAAAATTCCTCCCCAATGAGGACATCCCGGCGGACTGAAAACCCATTCAATCCCTCGTCCGGAGCAAGCCGTACCGATGGCGTCCTGGTTACCGTTCAGGAATTGAGTGTCCTCCTGCAGATATCGCCTGGCTCCGACAAAATTTGTGCCGTTGTCCGAACGGATTAATGTCGGGAGGCCCCTTCGTGAGACGAACCGATCTAGACATGCGATAAATGCCTCTGTAGTGAGGTCACTGACCACCTCCAAGTGGACTGCCTTCGTGGCCAAGCACACGAAGACGCACAGGTATGCCTTCACTAATCTGGCGTTCCGTAGCTGTGAAGACTTGACCATGAATGGTCCCGCGAAATCCGTTCCTACACCCGAAAAGGGCCGGATTTCGTTAACCCTATCCGAGGGCAAATCGTCCATCTGGGGCTGCATCGTAGCCGCCTTGGCCCGATAACAAGGCAGGCACCGAAATACGACGCTACGCACTAAGCGTCTTCCCGATAGAATCCAGAACTCGCGCTGGAGAAACGCCATCAAGGCGTGGCATCCGACATGCCCATTCCGAATGTGTCGATCCTGTATCAACAGTTCGACCAACTTCCCTTTCCTAGGGAGTAACAACGGGTGGCGAGCCGCATAAGGCAGGTTGGCATTCCGCAGCCGACCTCCTACCCTAAGCAATCCGTGAGGGTCAATAAACGGGTTGAGCCGAGCCACAGCTCCCTTCAGTTGGACGCGTCCGCGTCTCAGAATGTCCAATTCGGACTTAAAGTGCACCGTCTGCACGTTCCGTACCAATGCGAACAACGCATGGTTCCGTTCCCGTGGTGTCAGGACCTGTGTCCGCACTCGTTGCGCCTCAGAATTCCGACAATTCCGCGCAAATCGGCAGATCCAGGCGGTCACATTGACCAGCTTGTCGAGCGAGCTGTACCGTTCCAGCAGGCTGAACTCCTCTTCCGGCTCTGGTTGCGTCGTACAGACACCGACTGTCAAGGCGCCGTTCGCCGAGGTAACGCGTGGACTCATTGGCCAATCCGATTCGGCTTGAGTCAACCATTTTGGACCCCACCACAAGGGATGTCCAACCAACTCCGGAGCGTGACACCCACGAGACGCACAGTCTGCTGGGTTCATCTCCCCTGGAACATGTCTCCAGATTAAGGGAACCTCCGAATTCAAAATCTGCGAAACCCGATTCGCCACAAAAATCTCTAGCTTGTGAACTGAAGTCTTCAGCCAGCATAACACGATCTGGCTGTCCGTCCAAGCGTAGACCGTATCTTCTAACGCTATTGACCCACGAAGAACCGTCATCGTGTGGTTGAGCAGACGAGTCAGGAGAGCCGCTCCCGAAAGCTCTAACTTGGGAATGGTCAGGCGAGTGCGCAACGGCGCAACCTTGCTCTTGGCCATGACCAACCGCACATCAACCTCCCCCGAGGAGTCGACCGTACGCAGATATACCGCAGCTCCGTAGCCCTTCTCCGAGGCATCGCAAAACCCATGCAGGGTGGCGGTGTATCGTTTGGTGGGGACCAACCTCCGTGGCAGTGAAATCTGATTGATGCCAGGGAGGGTCGAAAAGAACGAGTCCCACTCTGAGCTCAATGACCCGCCGATCGGGTCGTCCCAGTTCAGCTCAGCAGACCACAATTGCTGCATGCACATATGTTACCGGGATGATCCACCCGTTTGGATCAAATGTCCTAGCCACCGTTGAAAGGACGTTCCGTTTCGTCCAGACCTTCGGGGAGTCCAACTCGACCCGATACGAAAACATGTCTGACACCGGCTGGTACTGGACGCCTAATACCGACAACATATTTGGATTTTCCAAATTTTCAAAAATGTGGGGATCCTGCTGGTAGTCATCCGGAAGACCAGACAGTAACTCTGGAGAGTTCGACATCCATTTACGGAGCTCGTAACCTCCACCCCGTAAGAGCTCAACTAGTTTGTCCCGACGAGCGAGCGCCTCCTCTACGGACTCTGCACCGGTACAGATATCGTCCACGTAGAGATCCTGCTCCAGGATCGCTGCTCCTCTAGGGAAATTTAACCGTTCTCGATCCGCTAACTCCCGCAGAGTGCGAATCGCCAAATAAGGACTAGACCGTAGCCTGTACGTGTTGGTGTTCAGCTCGTACACCCTGATGGGCTGATCTGGGCTCTCTCGCCACAGTATCAGCTGATACCGTCTATCGTCAGGGTGAATGACCGTCTGCCTAAACATCATCCGGATGTCAGCTACAAACACAACATTGTGTCGACGGAACCGTGTGATAACATCCGCGATGTCATGGTTCAACTTCGGCCCTGAATGCAAACACTGGTTCAGGTTCATGCCGTTAGATGTTGATGCCGATCCATCGAACACTACCCGTATTTTGCCCTCCGGGGTCCTCAAGACCGCGTGATGGGGCAGGAAGCAGTGGTCTTCTCGCCTGCAGTCGATACCCGAAACCGACATGTGGCCGAGCGACTCGTATTCCCGCATGAAGTCGACGTACTTCTGCCGGAAAATCCCGTCACGCTTCATGCGTCGTTCCATCGACAGAAGCCGCGTCTCGGCTGCACGGTGTGAACTGCCCAGCGGTGGGCGATCACTCCGGAATGGAAGACGTGTGAGAAATCGACCTGACCAAAGGCGACCAGTATTGTTCCGATAAAACTGTTCACACTCTTCTTCAACCGGGTCCAACCGGCGGACCGTAGGTGGTTCCTCCACCTCCCAAAACTTCTGTATCACCTCCGAGAGTACAGAACCGAATAAGGGACTACGAGTCGCTAGGCGTGGGGCAGCCGGCATGACCGGACCCATTACCGCATGGCCCAGTCTGGTGTTGACCGAAACCAGACCAGTCGCCTGCAACACGTGGACACCTGGCACTAACAGGTATCCCAAGGCATCGACACCCAATAAAATGTCTACTGGGCCCGGAATATCGAACTCCGGGTCAGCCAGTGACAACCCAGCGACCAACTGTCGCACCGAGGGCGACAACCGTACGTGAGGATGTGAGCCCATCACATTAGGCATGACTAATGCCGTGACCGTCAGATTCACCGATGAATCCACCCGTGACGAGAGAGTAATCCGACATACTCCCTTAACGGAACCGACTTCCGTGTTCCCAATTCCCCGAATGGAATGTGGATACTCCCTTACCGAAATGCCCAACCGTCTTACAAGGTTGCACGAGACTAAGCACCCCTGGGCCCCCGAGTCCAATAGTGCTCGTGCCACACAAGATTTGCCGTCCGAACTCCACGCTATCACAGAGGCGTTGGGGAGCATGACCGTCTGTGGAGTGGCGGCACCCTGTAAGTGGGCGGCGTGTCCCTAGCGGGAACCTCCGCGGGATCCGAACCCGCTGAGACCTCCGTCGGCCTGGTAACGCGGCTGCTGATATGCCGGTGGCATATCAGACCGTATGTACATCAGGGGGTCCCAACCCGCATAATAGGCCCCTCGCTGTCCCGGTATCCGACCATACCGGACGGTGTACGGTGTGCCCGGTGGCCACCGTGGATGGAGGGGGGAGAGCGGATCCAACCTGGGGCGCTCTAGGAATGGGGGCGACATCCGACTGTTCGCCTCCCAGAGCGACGGGCAGGGTGGCGCAGAAGGTGGTGGGCTCCCAGCCTTCGCGCCACTCATAGGTGCCATCTGACACCCGCCCGTAACACGCGGTGAGCCAGCGGCCCGAAGTCCTCGCTGACCGTGGACAGCGGCGACCGAACCCCGGCTATCCCGCATGTTACCCCCCGCGCTGCCCCCTTCCCCTCGGGGGGGGGGTCCCGTCCGCGGGTACCCCAGTCACCCCGTTGGTGACTCCCGTTGCCCGGAGGGGGACTGGGTCCGGCCCTGGTTGGGCCCTGTGGCCGACCAACCTGAGTCCGGCCCTGGTGACCGTCCGAAGGGCCTGACCGGTTCAGGCACAACACGATGTGGTGCTTGCCACCACAGCACTCACAGGGGAACGCGCGCGAGCACTCGCTCAGCGGGTGCGGCCCCAAACAACCGAAACACAATCGGTGGCGGAAGACTACCTTCCTGCGGGCAGCTACCCCGAGCGCCTTAAAGTTGGCGCAACTGGTCACTTCATGACCGGCACTGTCGCAGTGCACACAGCAGTCACCCGACGGCGCGGCATTCAAAACGCCAAATTGTTTCGACCGCCCACCCCCCCGTGGGGGCGTGGGGCGCGGCCCCTCCCGCATCCGCGCGGGTTGGCGCTGCACACTGGCCTCCGTATCCAGTGTGTCACATCGCCTGCATTCACCCTCCAAAAAATCCGTCAATTGGACGAGCGTGGGCAGTTCCGAGCTACTGCCCCCATGCAGCTGTTCAAACCGACTTTGAACAGCTGCAGGCAACCGTGACAAAACCATATACAAAACAATATATGACCAATGGTCTACCGGCAGACCAAGGTTCTGAAGGGCCTTAGTGGCCACCAGCACAGGGTTGAGCACCTGTACTCGGATGTCAACATCCCGGGTTACTCTTGGGATGCTAAACAGCTTCCCCAGCTGCGCATCAACCAACCGCCGTTTGTGTTGGTAGCGGTCAAACAATATGGACCGGGCTATCTCATAATTGCCCGCCGTGACCGTTAGGTGACCGACCAACTCCTTCGGTTCACCCCGCAGTGCCATCAATAGTTGGGCGAACTTGTAGGCGTTGTCCAGGTCGTCCCGACCGTGGACCAAACTATCGAATAAATTAATGAATGCCGGCCACTCATCAATTGCCCCACCGAAGGCCGGAATCTCCAGGTGTGGCAGCCGTCCAACAACACCCTTCGGGGGTGGGTCTCCGTTACCTTCCCCGCGGTCATTCCGTCGCGACCGCTTAATTTTTTCCGCGCGACGCTCGATGTCGCCCAAGCATTCCATCGCTTGGTCAGCATCCGCGCAGAGCTGCTTCACTGCAGCCACCGAGGCTTCATCCGTAAGCCCGAGAGCTTCAGCCTCCGCAGCCAGCCGACACACCTTCCCGACGCGTGTCATTGCGTCCTCCACACGCTTGAGCAGGACATCGTCCATGTCAGGTCGCTCCACATACTTATGAGTATGGGCGAGCCATCTCATCTCCTCACGGACACCATACCGCAGTACCGTCAAGGGCGAAGGTGCCATGGTTACCGATTCAATTGATTCTGGTCCTATACTTCACTACCGAACTAAGTATAGCCAGAGACCAGCACTTGCCCGTCAGCGCTGGGCACAGAAATTAAAACTAAGTTGTCAAAACTAAGGCAACTACTAAAACAATTAAATCCTAAAACATATTTAATATGGTCGCCCTGTGGACACACACCCTATGACTATACACTCCAAATCAATCAGAGAATGCCACCATAAGGCACAATAAAAAATAACACACAAAAATTTATTATAGAAAAAAAGCTATTTTTAATATAATGAAGGTAGCTGTGACATTCTAGAAGTGGCCCCTCCGATATGACCCACACTTCTACTGAGGTCAGCAAAATCAGCTTAATACCCCTTAAATAGCCTGACCCTGCTCTGTAATCCGAAAGAACACTGCAATGCTATGGAACCCAACTGCAATACTATAGTCCGACCGAATGACTGTTTCTTATGCACACCAAGTAGTTTCCGACTACAAATTTATAATAATTGTTAACTAAATCGTCAATTATACTTTCAATAACCGAAAATGAACTTTAATTGTGGTATACCGACCACAGACTCACTCACAAACTGATTGCCGGCCAATCTGAGATACCCTTTTCTCCCAACTACAATGTGGCAAAAAAACAACCCTACAACCGTCCGTGAATCGATGATTTCCTACTAGGAAATCGCGCCTGCTACCAAAATGTTTAATTCCACGCCTCAACCGAACGGGTGTGGAATCTTGAGGGGTGGTTTTCACCAGCACATGGAGTATCGCAAGTGGTACTGACCTTGACGCCTTGGGCCGGAACTCGAAAGCTCAATTCGAGGCAGGAATGCGGGATAAGGAGCACAATGGGTGGGTGGAGAGGATTCGAATCTTACTCTCGTCGTAGCCCGATGCTGTCGCCGTCGTGTTGCTTGCCGACACGAGGAGTCGCTGTCCGAATGCGACGAGTTGGGGACCGAACAACTTTAACCTTCACAACACGAAGCACTCACTCCGCTGACGTGAATCTACTTATTTCCCGACGATTATTATAGTTAACACTCCGACCAGGCCCGACACCTGTGGTAGACAATTATTACTACTGAAATACAGCCAAGGCCCGATCGCCATGTGCTGACATTTTCTCTCACAACAAGAAAGTAACCTCTAACTCGTCATCTCGTTTCTATACAAGTGACATGACAGAGTTCCGTTTCCGCTAGTGATGTCCCGATCACTCGCGGTCGATCCGCGCAACGAAAACCGGTGTATTCCGAAGCATAAATATTAAACACTAACTATCCTAACAAATGGATTGGACGAGGTGGGCCTTTACCCTGGCCAGCAAGAAGTCCCGACCTGACTCCCATGGATTTTTATGTATGGGGGCACATGAAGAGCCTCGTTTACAGTGAGCCCAACCCCATATCGTCAGTGGAAGTTCTCAAAGAAAGGATAATTAAAGCTGCTAACGACATAAGAAGAACATTAACCACTGGTGTAGTGAAAAGTGGACTAGTTGAGCGATCGATGATCTGAACAAAAAAAAAATGCTATAAAAACTGAATGATCTCTAGGTCAGGATAGCCGAACATCGATGGATGGTGAAGGTTGTACCTAGCCGAGGGAGGCCTATGTTCAGTAATGGAAGCCAGTAGGCTGAAATGATGATGCTAAACTTAAGTCAAATTAATTATGAATGAATGAATGAATGAATGAATGAATGGTGCTTCTCCAGCCAGGGTTCTAAACCTGTTCCGGTCTTTCGGCCGGCATACCAGAGGGCACAAGTTTTGAGGGGGGGCGGAATGACCTGCTCTGTAGGAAGGGAAGGATAGTGAATTCAATCGACCGACTCTTCAGCCTGAAGCCAATATAGGATATGTGGAATGGGGAGGATGTGGGATTTGGAGAGCAGCTGTTGTTTTCTTCAAGTTCTTGTTTTCCTTCTATTTTCAGTTATTGTTAATAGTTGAGTTTCCTGAGTCGTGTTCGTTTGGGTTATCCGGTAAGTTCCCAGTTTCGCTTTTGCTGTCTGTTTCTGGGATACGGTATATTTGCCTCTAGGCCATCTTGACATCGTCCCTGTTGTGTGATGATTCTGTCCAGTAACTGTGTTTGATGTTTGATGTCATGCTTAAGGAAATCTTTCCAGGTGTATATAAGTCGGCCGGCTTTCTTCTTCCTTGCTTCGTATTTGAATGGAGCGTGTAGTAAGTGCTGTTGTGGGCGTCGCAGAATATGTATAGTAACATATCCGGTGGTTTTTGATTCGTTATCGTTTTGCCCTGTAGTCAGTCATGAATTTTGTGGTATCTTGGATAGCTTCTGGCGTTCTCAAACATGTCTCTGAGGATCAGGCGTTCATATACTGACTGTCAACTGTTTGCTTTAGTGAGGGTTGCCGCTTTTTGTCCGTATTTTATAAACAGTGCAATGACCATTTTGTAAATCAGGCGCACTATATTTCAGTCTATGTTGGATTTCTTTATAAAATGCATTAGGGCCTTGGAATTGCATATGGCTTGCCGGCACCTCTTTTTTATTGTGTCCTATGTCCTGCCGTAATATATGTGCCGAGATATTTGATTTCGTTTACGGTTCGTATTGGAACTACGTCCAATTCACTGGTTGTTTATGGGGTCTCTTATAAGAATTTTCGTCTTTCTACTTTTAAGTTTGCCATGAGCAGTTCTCCGATGATATTTAATTATTCACTTTTAGCTACTCCGCGGCATAGCAGCGCTGCGTATAAACGCTCCTTCAGGCAGCGGGCGGTCCGACTCTGGAACGCACCTCTTTGCAATATAAGAGACAGTCCGACTCTTTTTCTTTTAAGAAACATATTAAAGAGCTCTACATGTCTCTTTCGTAAAAGTTACTGTATTTATTTTATTATATGTAAGGTTTATGTATATATCGGTAATTATTTCGTATTTGCTATCTGTATTTTACAGATATTTTAATTTATTCCTAGGCATTTTAGTTATAGTAATTATCGTGCACTGCCTACCCTTTTATGATAGCAATTCCTGTAATGCCTTGTTTTGCTGGAAGAAATCTCTTTTTAGAGACAAGCTCGCCCTTGTACATGCATTTTCTTTTGATGTAACTTTTAAAATATTTGTGTGCAATATTGTGAAGGAGGTTTGTTCCTATAATTCCCTTTTTCCTGTATTTCTTTATAGCGTCTTGTCCGATGCGAGCATACAGATACCAGAGATAGTGTTTTGACATATGTATCATGTTTGTTTCCTGTATATAGGCTATGTGTATGTTTTTGTTAGTCAATTCCGCGTCAATGTTGAGTCTTTTAGTTATTTCGGCGCATCCTCTAACCTTCCAAGTAGCAATGCGCATACGCTCGCATGTGACTTGTGGTTTACATATGGGGCTGTTTCGTATCATCGTATATCCGGTGTTGTCTAGGATGTCTTCTGTTAATGTTATGGTTGACCCTGAGGAGGTCATGGGTGTTGCATTAAGTATCGGCGAAAGTATGGTGTATCAGTTTGGTTATCGGTTGCTTGATCCGTGGGTAAATTTGGCGATTCAAGCAAGTAAACGCTGTCGTAGTGGTGTCCTGTGACGTTGAGGTTGGTAGATTTCACTGCATCCGCTGGATTCTTGGGCGTGAATGTGAGCGATGGTGTATTTTGCTGGTGGATTGTTGCGTTAAGTAGAAAGTATTCGGCAGCTGGTATTATAATCTCCTCTCCAGCCCAAGTACCGTAATTGCGTAGATTTTCAGTGGTGAGTTGTTAAGGATTTCAGGCTCAGTGATTGCGAGCTTTGTTCTGTTCATCGCCGTTTTCTTCTACATATTTAACTAGGTCCTTACGAATGTGAGTGTGGTTGCATGTTAATTGACATAGGTGATTAATTTGGTCAGCAATTGCGGTGAATAGGCAGTTACCATCTCAGCGTTGGTAAGGCTTCCATTAGGTTATCTTCTTGGGATGTTGTTGAAAGAAAGAACTTAGAGATAGCGTGATTTATTTGAACTACCTTTGTCTACGATTAACAGATCGTACGGGTTGCGATTGTCAAAGTTTGTGCGTATCTTCGTGCGCCCTTATTCTCGGTAGAGAGCCGCTTAGGACAAAAAGTCTCCGATTTTATTGTTGTTATTGTTCATCAGTGGAAGTCTTTTGTTAATTGCCTGTTTTCTGGAAGATGGTGAAATGATCCTTTTATGATGTGCAATT
Organism: Argyresthia goedartella; assembly: GCA_949825045.1. Taxonomy (NCBI): domain Eukaryota; kingdom Metazoa; phylum Arthropoda; class Insecta; order Lepidoptera; family Argyresthiidae; genus Argyresthia; species Argyresthia goedartella. Next base: position 5,446,012 of record OX463817.1, read on the forward strand.
GTTTGCTGTTTCTCGCTATTTCTCAGAATATGCAGTTATGTAGTAGACGGGCTTGCATTATTGTTTTATTTTTGTGGGCTTGTCGGACCGGATAAAGTTAGAAATGGTTATGTTTTGTTTTACTGTTATTGGGTAGGTTCCTGCTTAGTTTTGTATTTAGGTATACCTATCTCTGGCCTACCTATCTAGGCACTGTGTCTGTGGAATAGTTTGGAGCTGGCGTAGTAATTTGAAGCGAGCGTGGTATCTGTTTATGAAATGGTATTTAGCATTACGAAGGGGGTTACCTGCCAGATATAGAGTTCGTTTTGCCTTTTGATCTGAGTTAGGGCTATCATAATCGCAGCGATCTCACCAGGTTGTTGCTCAGCTAGTGAGACTCATTGCACTGATATCACCTACTTCAATTCACTTCATTAGTGCATATTAGTTAGGTCCGTGACTCGGGTCGAGGTTCAGTCCGTGAACAAGGCCCTAGAGATGAATACCCGGTTGTATCTGACCCGGCGGAGGGGGATGCATGTGTTTGTGGCGTGTGAGTGTATGTGTCGGTACGGTAAGTATCAAAGTCATTGGTCATCTTATCTTGAGTTGTGCATTTTGGGTAGGCCGGGGGAAGGTGTTTAGATTTACCGCTATCATATTATCTGTTTTTGGGGCGGGTGGAACTTGAGGGTACTTTGGTAGTCGCGCTGTATTTTGGTATGGGAAAAGTGAGATGCTGCGATGTAGATTTGACTGGTTGTTGATAGGTTCTTGATTACGTTTTGGGGCTCTATTATGTATGCGCTGTCGTAGTGGCTGTCGGAAAAGGTCAAGTTGAGTTATATTCTTGTTGGGGGCTATATACGATTGATGGGCCATTTTGTTGATGGATCGCTACACTTATTACGTAGAACTCCGCGGCTGCTATGATAATTTCTTCACCGCCCCACGTGCCCTGTATGTGGAGATTTTTTATGTACTCAGTGAAAGCTTCTGCGTTTGGTGCGTCGATCGCATGTTTGATGCGTGGATAATTGCTGTTAGCTTCCACGTATCTAGCTAAGTCGCTTCTGATGTGGGTATGGTTGAATGTCGCTCCAAACAGATGGTTGATTTGGTCTGCAATTGCATGGAACAGGCAGTTTCCATCTCTGGGCATTGGTAGAGTTTAGATTGTGAGATATTACTACAGGAGAAAGCCTCGTGGTATTTTAGCTAATATGAATGTGTGTGTGTGTGGGTTGTTTCTAAGAGGTGTACGGCCGGTATGATGAGAGACGCTGTTTGGCTTTTTACGATCTATTTTTATTCTAATGTTTCCCGGTATTTCCAAGATGGGCTGACACCATAGAATGGGTGCCAGATGTGTGAGGGAACGTTGTGAGCCTTTTGTGCTTCGAAGCTTTTTCAATTGTTCCTAAATAGCAGTCAATTGTTTTGTCTAGTTTCTGGGAGTTTGGTGAGATGGCATTTTTATGGCCTGCACTTGTTTAGTTTTTGTTTATTGTCGGGTTTAGTATATTTGCAGTTTAGCTACATAAAAATAATTCTAGGATTGTTAAGTTTTGGGTTGGCTTATTCACTGAGTTTCAGGGTTTAGTGGATGGTTATTGTTAATGACTGTTTTGAATGGTCCTTCGAAGATGAGGAGAAAATAAATCTCGAGGAGAATTATCTCGAATTTATTTTCAGGCAAATCAATATAAGTATATGTAGCTATAATAATGTTTTATTAGTTGATTTTGATATTGCGTAGGTAGGGAATTGTTATATCCTGCCTATGACGCACCTATAAATGTGATTATGCCTTAGTCAATAGGGGCGACCGCGGCCGCGGTAAGTGGTGGTTTATTATTGTCAGGCGGCGAGTGGTGCTGAGAGAAATAAAGTTAGAGGTAGGTAATCACTATCAATGATGTCCTAATCGGAATGATCTCACCAGGTTGGTGTGTTTAGCGGCGGTGGTGGTGGAGGCAGTAGCGTTGAGGGTGTGTTGCGTAGGCGTCGCTCGCTGCCGGCCTGTCGCTGCGTGGCTCAGACGTGCACCTGGCCTAGAATAAATTCTAGGGCTTGCACAGATGGGATGTCTAAGAGTATCGCGCAGTTCTCTGGGCATTCATTACACTTGACCGCACTAGTATCATCACAATCACTGAAATGCGTGGTATTGCACAGATGGGGTGCCTAGATGGATCACGCACATTCCCCAGGTAACCCTTACAGTAACACGCGGTATAAGCCAGGCTCGTTTTCGAGCCTCCGGAGGCAGAACAAAAGGCGCGCGCCGGGGATGAAAACTATTGTTTGTTTAAATGCGTTTGGGAGATCTCGGGGGGACACGTCCGTTCGGTCCGGCAACACAAACGCCACTCCTAAACTTAAGTCAAATTAATTAGCTTAAATAAGCGCTATTTATTCTGACTGCCATGTAGCCTTAGAAACTAAGTTTCACCTTTGAGGTTAATAAATACCCTAGAGTGCTATACCTCGTTGGATAGCTGATAAAATTTAGATGTTTTTAAGCACATCTGCAGAGCAAGTGCCATAATATTTTTTTGAGATATCCAGAAAAGAATTTTTTTTAAGTTTAGGATGGGGGGTTCCATAGTGAAATCATTTAGAAATGATGTGTACTACACGCCCTTAACGGATCTAGGTCGACTTTTCCTGTAACCCTGTATATATCTATATATTTCATTAAAATATCTTGGACACTAAAAATAATAATACCTTGGATACTATTTACACACATTGCTAGCCCCAAACTAGAACTCCCTGCATCTTGGGTACTAGACAATGATACACATACTTATATACTTAGATAGATATTATACTTAGAGAGATCAACAACCATGACTAGGATACAAACATCCTTCGTCATCAAACAAATATTTTCGCCCACCAGGACTCGTCTATTCGGGTTGTCATCTATAAATCCACTATTTTTTTTATTTTTTTTAATCTTTATTTTGTTTAGGGGCTTTGGCACCATATGGACGCATGTCAGCCCCACTGTAATAAAAAAAATCCACTAATGAAGCATATAAAAAATCAGCAAAAGCATATGAAACGGCCGTCTTTCTAAAGGCTAGCCTGGCAGTCATTTTTCCAAACAATGTGCTTTTTTTTTAATGAGGATTTTTTTTTTTTTAATCAAAGATGATAATTTAAAAATTTCTGTGAACCAAACATAAAAATTGGAAAATTTCTGTGAATGTAACATATTTATGTAAATGTCAATAAGACCATACAAAGTCACATATTGTCAATATTATTGTCATTATTGTACATTTGTGGGCAAAAAATTACCAACCAAAATGGCCAAAATGGCTCATGACGCCATTCATTTCATAAATTATGTTATGGTGTTATCTAGTTCCATGAACTAGAGTAGGTTATTGTGGCTACTTTTCAATTGGGTTATAGGTTAGGATAGAATTTTGAAGAAGCTAAACCGGAGCAGAGTTAAGCGTATACAACCAAAAACACCTAACTAGAGTAGGTTATAGTGGCTACTTTTCATTCGGTTATAGCAGTGTCCCCACCTTAGGGTATTTTCCCTAGATTTAGGGGATTTTTGAAGGTTTAGGGGATTTTTTAGAGTATAAAATTATTTAGGGGAATATTGAGGGTAAAAAAATATGTGGGGGATTCTTTAGAGAATGTTTTGATTTTCAGTTCGCAAAAAATAATAATCCATTACTGCGTGTTTCCGAACATAACTTTGTGTGGTGATGTGCCATTCTCGATGTATGATTTTAAGAAACAAAACACTGAACATTTGGAAGAAATGGAAACCCAAACAATTAACGCATTCCATGAAATAATATAGTGTGTAATTCTCCTCAAATTCAAATCAATACTACAAACAATGACTTTTTGTAAAAATCCTATAGTAAAAAATAACCTCAAAATGGATTTTTGAAAATTCATAACAAAAAAACCATACATTTCCTAGACTGGATATTTTAGAGGGGGGTTACTTCCTCCCCCCCTCCCTCCCCTCCCCCCCCTCAACTTCATACGAATGAGTTCGTGTTGGAAAAAATACCCGAATAAATTATTAGGGTATATTTTTTTGAGAAGTGCCTAATTTAGGGAAAATTCACGAGAAGTCCGGGGAAAATCAAAACCAGAGGGTGGCAACACTGGGTTATAGTTTAGGTTAGAATGCTGAAGAAGCTAAACCGGAACGGAGTGGAGCAAAGCGGAGCGAAGCATATGCAAACAAAAACGACTTGCTAGATTAGATATTGCTTGAAAGAGCTACCAGGGAGATAGGGGGCCACCCCCCACTTCCTACACCCCTCGAATTGAGAATAAAAACAACATTTATGTAAACTTATCTGAAAATTTTAACAAAAGTAAACAATTTATAAATCAAAAAGTATACATTTCCTCACAAAAAACTATAACAAGGCGGGTCGGGAGGTCCCCCATCCCCCCCCCCCTCTACCTCCCAAATTAAGGGGGAACTTTTCTAAAATTTGACCCACCAATGAATTAGATGTATAAATTTACCAGTTCAGAGTATTGCTTCACCAGAGAGCGCATGAAATCCACGTTGATAAACTCGGTCGTGGTCTTGGGACTATTTTCACTTTTAGACATGGTTATAGTGACTCGAATCACGTTCTAGGCTGAGAAGCAGCAATGTTTTTTTAGCAGAAACCGCAAACAATCACTTCCCTTGGTTTTAAAAACTGATTCTAGAGTTTATTTTGTTTAGGCCATTGATTTGACGTTTGTTTTTTTTACCGACTATTTTATGACCATAGAATAGAGCCAATAAATAAATATCCCTAAAAAACACAGAGGTTTTACCTAGTAACGGCCGCCGCATCGGCCGTCGCATAGGTCTTTACACTACTCTTGTCATCCAGCAGCCGGCTTTTGTTGGCTAACGTCAAGACGCGCGTTAGTCAACCCATTCGCCACTGCAGTGCCGAATACTTATTGGTGTCGAATCGTGTAGAAGTTTGTTTGTGTTTGAAGAACCACAGCCTGAAAACACATCAAACCCGATCGCACAGGATATTGTCAGAAAGACAAAGAGCGGATGCACTGTAAGATTCCCTAACCACTATCGACCACGACTGGAGTCAACTTCTCGGTAGGGGAGTGCTGTGGCGATCCCCATACTTATGCGGACTTCACATACCGATGGGATCGTAGCTCCTTGCTTCGCGGCATGACGCTGCAGCGCCCGAGCATCGCGTGGTCGCGGTCCTACAATCGCCAGGAAACCAACCTCGAAGTCACCTTGGAGCCTTTCACCGCGGGTCTGCATCGACACCAGCACCAGCCAGACAGCATCGCGCGCTCAATCGCTTAACTCGCTCGCTCACTTCATTCAGTCAACTGCTTTCCAAATTGTCATACAATACAACTCTTGGCCTAGCTTCTTAACGTGTAAATTGCATTCATTGGCATATAAATAAAAGTCTTAAATCTTGTTCTTTGTTTCTGTGAGCTGTCCACATGCAAAGACCTCTTACGATAGAGTATCGGTTAGTTACTTAAGCATCATTTAGGAAGCCTAGCTCATTTCAGTTCAGTTCAATGATTTTTATTCATAATAGCACAAAAATTGAGACTTAATGAACGTCATAACATAATCAAGCAAGAATAATATAAAAGTAGGTGCCTAATTATTACATAGTACACAATATATAGGGTGCAATGAACTGGTTTAATGCCAGATGTCGGTGTCTTGTAAAAAGTCATTAATTTTGTTGTAGGCGTTTGTGCACAAAGTGTGCTTTATACATTTTTTTAATCGAGCTTCAGTTAAGTTTTGTATTTCTTGCGGGTTTTTTTTTGTAGAATCGTGGACACAGTGTCCCATAAAAGAACTGCTAACATTTATGTGACTGAAAATTGGGAAAGAAAGTCTTTGTTTATTTCTAGTTTGCACATTGTGGCGGCTATCAATGGTTTTAAAGCTACTGATATTTTTACTCACATACATTATGTTTTCATAGATATATTGACTTGCAACTGTTAGGACGTTGGTTTCTTTAAAAAAAAATCTCAGAGACTCTCTATTACATAGCTGAAGCTTCTGCAAAATGAAGATGGTCTCAGTGTCAGCAGCCCGTCCCCATGGTAGTATGCCGTAGGACATAATGCTATGGAAATAACTAAAATATACAAGCCTAGCAGTTGCAACGTCAGTCAATTCCCTGATTCTTTTAACTGCATATGCTGCGGAGCTAAGTCTATGTGCTAATTTTACAATATGGGGACCCCCGTGTAGTTTGTCATCAATAGTGATGCCAAGAAATACAGTTTTATCTATACTAGTTTTAGATTGTTGCAAGTCAATATATCTATGAAAACATAATGTATGTGAGTAAAAATATCAGTAGCTTCAAAACCATTGATAGCCGCCACAATGTGCAAACTAGAAATAAACAAAGACTTTCTTTTCCAATTTTCAGTCACATAAATTTTAGCAAAATCGGCCTAGTTTGTTTCAGCTATGTCACAATGACGTCGACGAAGAACCTGTCGAAGGCTTATCTTAGCCTAGTATCTAATACCTACTTAAGAGTTTGCTAATTAATATTTGACTCTGTTATCTTCATAATAAAAATTATTAATGCAAAATCAACTTGGATAGGTATCAGCGGATTTACTTTGGTTGATATGTGTGTCTGTTAGGATTCATTGTTAAAACTTAATTAAAATTTATACGAAGGTAAACATAAGATAGTTCTAAAGTACCTACATAAGCGAAAGAGACTAGTAACCACGACACAGGAAATTCTAGTGTGGGGTCTAGAGATACCATAAAAAAAATGTAAGCTTAACAACAAACTTTTTTATCGTAAATATTTATTGTAGGTACTCTTAATGAGCAGGATGAAAAGAGAAAGGCAGAACTACATTTTAATAACACATTTACTTGACCTCTTCACTTTAAAAGAAACTAAAAACTACGATGTCATGATATTAGGCGCATTTAACCTGTACTTTACGGGCGAAAATTCGGTTCAGCCGCCCTATTCGGTTCGGCCTATGGACGGCCGTTACTTACTCGATGACTATTTATTTACACGTGGGCTTGCGAACGGATACGTGTAAATGCTCCTTTTTATCAACAATGTACGTTCATGGTCGTGCCATTTTGGTTTCGCCGGCGCTCGCTCGACGCATGCTGACATTTTTGACAGTTTGAATTTTGATGACGGAAAGAAAAAGGTTATACACAGAAAAAGAGGGAATAGGCTGAATTATTTGATTTATTTATTAATTCTAGTTAGTTAATCGTTAAGAAAAGCGTAATTTTAACTTTTATTGTATTATTAACTCTTTGCATTTGTTTCTGTGAAGTATCGGTTACCTGGACATAAACGACGTCTATTAGGTTAGGTGGTCGGTGAAACATGTTAGTAAAATTGGAATAGTAACATGACTGAAAGAAAAATGTGCAAGTTCTACAATTTGAATGTTCCTGAGCGACGATCGGGTGAGGCTGGTGCAACCCAGAACCACGGAAACGGAGACGAGGACGACCGAGAGGACGCTATGCCTACCTCGGTGCCAGTTCATGAACACAAGTTAGAGTACAGCTATTGGATGTGGTTCTCACGACGGCCACCCGCCAGGGAGCTGTCCACCTCCACAACTGGTTATGGACAGGTCTGTATTACTTGCCACACATGCATATAGAGGGCCGGTATAAAAGATGTGATCTGTATCAGAAACTGATACAATGTCAGTACATAAGACAGTAAACTATGCATTAAATTTCACTAATTAATTAGTTACTTTACCTATATATTAGCAATTGCAAATGCTACTGATGGAGAGTGGTATGTTTACATGCCAGGTTTTGTTGCATAGCATGGCATTAGGTATGGCTTCTATCCTCCACCTAATTGTAAAATCCAATTAGAAGGTGTAACTTAAATATATACAACTCTAGCCCCCATAATCAGTTACTCATATCCATGTCGACTCCAAAACAATTCCACTCTTCACAAAATAAAAGACCCGATGGCCCAAACTAATTTTAACCTTATTACGTCAGTGACATGGACGCTGTTACGGGGCCTTTTATTTTGTAAAGACTAGTGTCAAGTGTGTCAAATTGATGTATGGGAGAACTGCCACATTTCCACAGTTTTTGGTTGGTCTGAGTTACAGCATAAGGGGCCGGTAAAGAAAAGTGAAAATATATATAGACAAAACCAATCAGCTGACACAAACTTTAAACTATTGTAAGTTTGGTGGATAAACCAATAGCAGTGTACTGACTGTGCGAGCAGCTAAGGCGGTTCTTTATCTACTATAGGGTACAAACATATGGAGAGGTAAATCTTAACTGGCAGTCCCTTGCCGCGCAAGGTACATGGTACACAAATAATGACTTAGATACATAATTATCATATGTTGTTAGACCCAAATGAGAACTTCTGGTCAGAGTGTCGATAAGGGGGCGGAAGTTCCTTGGCGCCCCCTTATCTACACTCCAACCGAACTTCTTCTTCTTTTAACTTGGCATGCTAACCTCTTTTGGGGTTAATTTTGTCAGAGTTAGAAGTATGAGAACCTGGCAATTAACGTCTTGAGAGTAATTTGTTGCTCCTTAGCACTACCCAGAAGGATGTGAAGGGCTCTAGGAACCAAGTATTTCCTTCAGACATGAGCAACTGCCTCAAAATTATATCAAAAGTGCTTAATTTTTTTATATTCCCAAGAATGTGTAAAAATTACAAAAGATTATAATCAGCCATCGATTAAAAATGTTAACATTTCAATTCATAATTCTTAATTATTTATTGCACACAACTGTGTGCAAACTAATTTGTTGAATGAATGTTTCAAAGTTAAAAAGCAATGGATGACGAAAAATTTGAGAAAATCAACAGTTCATGAGAGCTAATATCAGGATATTTTTGTCATTTTTGTCAAACATTGCATTTTAGCTTTCTAACAATTCATCTCAGGAAAATACTCCAAGAAAGTTATAGAGAGCTAATTTGCTCTTTAACCTGTAAACTTGGGTAAACCCTAAAACGGAATGTTTATGACAGACGCCACCTAGAGTACCGATGATTCTATTGTGGGCATCTGTGGGGTGACAACATAAAATTTGCCTTAATTGTTATGTCATTATTTTTTCTTTTCCGGCTAGCAGAGTAGCGAAAGGGTTAAAATTCATATGAGTATGCTAATCTTCATCTACCATGGAAAGGATCAATTAAAGTACCATTTATTTACATTTACATGAAGATATGAGCAATCAATATTCAATCAGGGACTAATGTCCTAGACAACAAATTAGGAAAAGCTAAAAACTGGACTCAAAGTTGTAGAGAATTTTATCAGCTTTCATTATATAGTTTATGAAACTTTCCTATGACTTTTTGGAGATAAAAGCAGAAAAACCAACAAACATGGCTTTTTTAGCTCTAACGATTATTATGTTTGTCTCCTAATGAGTCCAAACCAAGTTCCGAAATAAAACTTTAGGCTCTTCCACATAGAGGTCCTACCTACTGTCCAGTAAAGTTTAATGACCATTTTTGAGTGAGGTAGTCTATTTGGATAGTTATTTAAAAAGGAATACACAAAATAAAGGTTGAACCTTTTTATTTATCACAATCAAATTTAAACATAACTATACTATCATTGCAAGAAACACAATAGGAATCTTTGTCATCACTACTTAGGTATTTACTCTGTCTTCTATGATAAAATCTTTGATCTCTTTTTCTATTCCTGTATCATTTGATAGTATTAATTGTCTAGTGTCTGAACATGTTTTTCGAAATATTTTTTCCTTTCCATGTTACAATTTCCCAGTACTTTTCTAGCTAGTTCTTGTGGTTGACAATGGATTATTGGATTTTATCTTTTTATATTATTATTTTATATTATATAAATATATTATAGATGAATACATTTTAAATACACAAGTGCAAGTGCAAGCTTCAACTTGAGCAAGATCGGAATCGATAAACAGGGTCGATGCCGACTTGCACAGCTCTTTGACGAAGATGACCCATGGCCTTTGCGGGTGCGCGGGATGTCACCCCCTTCGCGATTTCCTCTTTGACCTCTAGCCATCAATTCAGACATGGAGTATAGGAACGGCTGGATAGGTCTTTTCTCCAGCCTGACAGGTGGCAATTTTAGATGTAAGCTATATATTTTTTTGACGAATAAAACGAGCTGAAATTCGATAGGTTGGCATAGAGTTCCCATAGCCATCTTCCGGCTCCATCATCAATCAGATCAGCTCCATGCCATATAAAAATTGTATATGACCAAAGTTCTTGTCAAGACGAATCAAACGATCCCAAACTCGATGTGGTTGCGTCGTTTAATTACGGAGTTCCATACGGTCACCTTCCGGCTCCATCATCAGGTCAGCTCCATATCATGAAAATATTGTATAGGACCAAAGGACACGTCAAGACGAATCTTACGCGCCCAAACTCGATAGGGTTGTCTCGTTTTAATACAGAGTTCCCATGCCCACCCTCCGGCTCCACATCAGATCAGCTCCATGTTAAAATTAGTATCCTATTTACATAAGCGTGCAAAATTTCAGCTCAATCGGAAACCGGGAAGTGGGTCAAATTTAACTAGCAAGGTTTCATTAGAGACACCGGGACAGATGAAACTAATTAAAAACTTTTAAAAACTATTTGAGGTTAATTACTTAAGATGATAAGTCGATCATTAAATCTTTATCATTATTTCATCAAATTATATATTTTACACTCCATATTAACTTTTAGCATATTCAAAACATAATTTTTATAGGCTAAACAAAACCAGCGCAACCCATTTTCTATAAATATTTGTTGAAGTTTTCGTTGTGTGGTTAATTATTATCAAAAGTCTGTTTAGTTCCTTGCAAGTGTGTTAAAAACGACCTACGAAACGCATGCGGCACGCGCGAATAATACCGCCTCGTGTGTAATGACCAACGTTGCACTTTCCCCTGTGAGTATTCCTGTAATAAAACTATCTAAGATTACAATTATGCCTATGAAACAGCTCATAAGTAAAACTTTAAAGGTATTTTTTTTTATTTACAACTCACTTAATAAAAAAATGCCATCAAAATGCTATCCACATACGCTTCGTCAATAGTACATTATGGTACAAGTGTGTAACGTTGGTGATTACCCCTGAGGCGCCATTGAGACCCGAGCCGTTAGGTAAGGGTCTTAAGCAGCCGAGGACGGTAATCATCGATAGACACGTGTATCATACGACTTTTTTCAACACGCTTGTGAAGAAAATAATACAAAAAAATCATTTTCTTCGTAACTAGTACTTGTAGACATTTTAATTAATAAATAACTATAATTTCAACAGTGAAAACGAGTTCTGTTTTTTTTTTTTGCAATATCGTGAAAAAATAATCAGTTTTCCTATGCGCGCGCGTTCAACAATGGCGATCGGCCATACTCTAAAATAATGAGGTTTCTTTCCTTTTGGCTTTTCGCGGATAGCGTTTTAGCCACGTACAAAATGGGGATTCTTTATTACAGAAAATAAAAGTTATATATGAGTGAAAGTTTTATTTATTAAAAACGTACAAGTTGAAATTATCTATTTAAATACGAAGTTGCATGAAATGAGCAAGCAATAGGTACATTTATTTATTTGTACTAATAAACACGATCTTTTTTGTATCGAAACTTTTTTAAGAACAGCAACTCAACCAATAAAATTTAAAAAAAAAAACCTATAACTCACTTGTGAATAATAGCAATGAAAAAGTCACAGTTTGATTACAGGTCATAATGTGCCTAATTGAGATGAAATTAGAGCCATTTTATGAGCAAGTGTGTTGAAAAATACATTTAAACATCAATAAAAAATCATAAAACGTCAAAACTTTAAATTAACCGAATAAACCGCCCCGTGACATTTCCGTGCCAATGATTTCAATAATGCTGGCAGTGATATCCTCAAATACAAAAAAAATATATATCAATCAAATATTGTATGGCTATGACCACAATTTATCAAAACAAAAGTTACACATTTTTATATACTGAGGATAATGTTCGAGGTTTGCGATATTAGGCGCATTTGCCCTATACCGATTCATGTTATGGGGCGGCCGTTCCGTTTGTCGTCGTGTGGTGGCGGGCGGCTGTTCCGTCGGCCGGTCCGTTAGCGGCGGCTGATCCGGTGGCCAATCCTGACTCATTGACATCATGTATCGTCTTGCAGATGGGTAGGGTAGATATTGATCGTGTTAATGCCGCTTTTCTGCTTTCGACTTTTCTATCCACACCCCTTGTGAGCACCCATTTAGTAGAGCTAGTAGTAGTAGTTAATATGACTATACTACACTAGTAGTCGTAAAGCTGGGCTCACCTTTAGCGGATGACCTACTCACTGGGGCGTCCAAACTTTTTTAGCATCATGCTGGGGTCATTTGATCATCTTTCTGAAAGTTTCAGGGTGCGGAATTCAATAGTTTTTAAGATATGATTTTTTGAAAATCTGAAAATATTGTAGGCATATTTTAAAAGATGAGAATTCTCTAAAAAAAGGAGGAAATGTGGAATCTTTTTTTAATAATACCTATTTTAATAAAAACATTCATTTAACTTGCAATTTATGTTTGTTTATTTATTTTACGTCAATCAAAGTTAATTTAGTATTTCTTTCGTAAAATATCACTTTTGATAATAAAAAGGTTGTAATTTTTGTTTAAAACGGAACACATTTTGTTGGGGCGTTTTGCCGCGTTTTTGGTTGGGCGGCAAAGTAGTAGTCCCTTTTCTAGTAGTTTCGCGAATGTTCTATTTTCTTGTTCTCTCGATATTTACAAGCAAAACCAACTGGATAGAGTAGGTTATTGTGGCTACTTTTCAATCGGGTTATAGGTTATGTTAGAATGTTGAAGAAGATAAACCGGAGCGGAGCGTATGCAAACAAAAACTATTGGCTAGAGTAGGTTATTGTGGCTACTTTTCAATCGGGTTATAGGTTATGTTAGAATGTTGAAGAAGCTAAACCGGAGCGGAGCGGAGCGAAGCGTATGCAAACAAAAACAATTGGCTAGAGTAGGTTATTGTGGCTACTTTTCAATCGGGTTATAGGTTATGTTAGAACGTTGAAGAAGCTAAACCGGAGCGGAGCGGAGCGGAGCGGAGCGCAGCGTATGCAAACAAAAACGATTGGCTAGAGTAGGTTATTGTGGCTACTTTTCATGTAAATTTTGATGATAGCATTAAGGAGCATTTGTGGAGGAGAAAGGTGTCGAGGCAGAAAAATGACCCTTTCGAAGAAAGCAACTAGGCATTTCCGCGCGGGGGGGGGATTAGTAGGGGGGGGGGGCCTCTACCCCCTTCCCCCTCCCCCCCCTTAAAGATCAAGGTCAGTCTAAATTTTGTTTTAATTTAACAACATAACCTCAAAACTTTAAATAATCATATCTCAGAAACTAGGCATTTCCGCGGGGGGGGAGTAGTAGGGGGGGCATCTACTCCCCTCCCCCATCCCCCCCTCCCCCCCTCAGGGTCAACAAAAGTAGGTCATCCGCTAAAGTCCTTCCTAAAGCTGTGTCAGAGGCACTAATGGGCAGCTTGAAAACTTGCCAGTCGTGTTGGCCACTAACCCGACACCCCACCCACAACCCGCCAGCTGGGTGGAATACGGCTGTCTTGCACCTCACTCATACAGGTAAAGGCCTGCACCCCTCAGTGGGGACATTTATCAGCTACATTTATGATTATTTGATGAGTATACCGGTCACGTTGCAGGCGCTGCGGATGGTAGGGCGGGTGGCGACAGTAGAGCAGTGGTGGGGTCTCTATTCGCACCTGGCGCGACCCGCCGAGCTGCCTCCGCTGTCCGACTTGCACCTCTTCAAGTTGGGCATCAAACCCATGTGGGAAGACCCCGCTAACGTCAACGGTGGAAAATGGGTATGTATCACTTGGTTAGTTAAAGTTATAAGCCCCGCAAAATTCTAATTGGCGAGACATGGCTCTTATTTCTGAAAACGTTCATGACAGTTCACATTCCTTTGCGGTACGACATGGCTCTGGTGCCTCTGGTAAATCTAGTTACCAGAAATTACTTTAAAAGAAAAGAGACAATTTAAACAACAGATTCTCGACAATATTTATCTGGTTGGACAATATAATAGGCTGAGTTGAGTGTAGCAACTCAACAATTCTGCGACTGAAATTTTTGTAACCAAAACTCAGGCACTTTTGTAACCAAATTTAAATTGTGAAGGAAATTTGTTCTCTATCGTCCAAAGAGTTAGTGTTAACCTAGGTAAATATTCTAAGCTGGGTAATTATACAAGGGCATTGCTATTCCATACATAAATGCTATGTTTTACAAGAGGAAGGTACTGAACGTTTCTTGCTTTTCTAATTCCTCACAAACAAATCTGACTTCTATTTCTTATTCTTTGAGTTCTTATACATATAAGAACGTAAAGTAAATAATGATTCTATTACATAAATGAGCCCATCAGTTTAGCCCAACAATTAGTTCCGAAAAAATGTACATACATTAAGTGTTTTTTTCTACAATACAAAAAAAAAACATGTGCAGAGCTACCAATCAAATCCATATTTTAATATGCCATAAAGGGAGTTATACTGGAGTCATAAATATTTTTTATACTTGAATTCAAGGCATTAAGTTCCTACGAGTATGGAGGCCGATTGTTATTCCAAATTCCAAATGTCTTTATTACTGTAGATATTTACATATACTTAGCAATCGTCATTTTTACCACTTCTCTACATTGTACCACTGTGAAGAAGGGCGTAGAAACTCCCAAAGATTGATTTTTAGATCAATTTTAAAAATTGCTTATGCTTAACTAATACAAAATCATTATCATAATTAATAAGCAGGAATAAATAATTACAAAATTATTAACAGCAAGGTCTGTGTTGAGCCAGATTAACCCCATACAGTCCCATCATTTAAGTAATCTTGAACATTGTAATATCCCCTTTTCGACAAAGTCTATAACATGGTTTTTAATTGCTCAAATGGCAATTTCAATTTAGATCACCAAAAACCGGCAAAGTTGAATACCTTAATAAAAAAAATACTCGCTTGTCGCTGACACGACAAACGTCAATGTCAAGTTGACACCTATGACATCACGTTGCAAAGCCATCGTAACGTAAACAATCCAACCAAATAAAACAATAATTGGTCGTGCACGGCTAAAGATTAGTGAAAACAGAAGAGTGAGTGTTGTTTTGGAGTGCGGCGATATGCCAGCCGTGTAAAGAGTGTTCTCAGGCCAAAATGGTGCAGGAGTGTCGATGAGTGTGTCTGCAATTAGACGGAGATTATGTGAGGCAAACTTGTACTGAAGAATGTCTTGGAGGGTGCCACTTTTGAAAAAGCAAAATGTTATGGCAAGTAATCTAATGCGTTTGCTAATAAATATGAACACTGGAATGAACGAGCGTGGCAACATGTGCTTTTTTATGATGAAATAAAAATTAATATGATTAATTCTGACGGAAAACAATATGTTAGACACCCCCCGAACAAAGAAAGAAAGTATTCAAACATGGGGGGCGGAAATATCAATGTGTGGGGCTGTGTTGGACCCGTCAGGAAAATAGAAGGCAACATGGCTCTTATTTCTAAGAACGCTATGACAGTTCACACGCCTTGGCGTTACGACATGGCTCTTATTTCTGAAAACGTTCAAGACAGTTCACACGCCTAAGTGTTACGACATGGCTCTTATTACTGAAAACGTTCACGACAGTTCGCACGCCTTGACGTTACGACATGGCTCTTATTTCTCAAAACGTTCAAGACCGTCCACACGCCTTGACGTTACATCATGGCTCTTATTTCTGAAAACGTTCACGACAGTTCACACGCCTTGACGTTACGACATGGCTCTTATTCCTGAAAACGTTGATGACGTTCACACGCAAGACGTCACGCCTTTTTGCGGGGCTTATATATTGTGTCACGACTTTTCCCAGTAGCAGAAGCACAATTGTGCCCACGTGGTGCCAGTGACTAGGGGACTAGACTATCGCCTCAGGGATGGAAGGTTGATTTTTTTTGTTAAATAAAAAATAGTTACATAATACCTGTAAAGGACCATTGAAGTCCCATGTCACGCAAAATAGTGTGTTGTTTTTTTTAGGATTATAAATTTCTTAAAATGTGTTCCTATACCAAAACCAGTAGTTGAGTCTGCTGTATAACTGCTAATGGAAACATAAACTAACATCAATAATATCACTAAGATTGCTTCTTCGTGTGACTTATACACGCCGACCGCAACTGCAGACGAACGTGTCGCTTTAAAGGGTGAGCGAGGCAGCAAGCGTAATTACTTAGCGATACTTTTTTTTTTGTTGGATGAGAAAAAAATGGAATTACCCATGCCCAGGAATCAGACCTCCCTTCTATGGCCAGGTCCTTACACATTAAGCGGGCATCAGCTCATGTAGTATGCGGACTAAAAACAATCCCTGTGTGTGTGTGTGTGAAGCAGTTATCGTTAGATGCCACTGCTAGGCATCTCCCCGATATATATTGAAGGCTTTCTTCCTTCAAGTCTCAGTCAGCTGCGCTCGGGTACAACTTACACCTTTATAACCTACGCTAGAAATTAATGACGCAAAACTTGTACGTTTTGATTGCTTTTCAAAAAAATCAATTGGTTCCATCCATCACACTTCAAGATGAAATTAAACTAAAGTGGAGGAGTCTGCGTTTCTTTTCTAAGCAAAACAAGGAGAAGAAGACTGACGCATCTCTCTGTCCCTAGTGCTCTCATATGTCAAATGCGACTTATATAGGTTTGTCGAGTTACTGGCAACTCTGTGCCTCTGCCACTCGGCATGGGTAAAGGCTTGTCGATATGACGTGCTACATTTATGATGTACTCACGTAATCAGATGTTAAAAGGTAAAATAAGAGTGAATTAGAAAACTATTGAGCGAATGACCATGAACAGTGAGTGGAATTTCCTGATTTACTGATATGCGCAACTAAATTACTGAATGGTTTGGCCATCGCTTATTGGCTAAATAAAGACTGGCTGGGCGAAGTGGTGATTCAGGGTAGGTGAAAGATAAAGGGGATGAGCGAAGCGAAGGATGGGCATGCAAGATACAGAATCGAATGCTCGTTTTGTATTTTATGTTCTCGAATTAAGGTTTTCCTACCATGCGAGATGTCCCGGGTTCGATCCCCGGCTAGGGGGGTTACAAGCTCCCATGACACAGGGTATCCTAGTGTGCGGCCAGAAACAATGTAAGCACCTATATGTAAATGTTTATATTTTTAAGTTGCTGTTTTTAGATTCGTCGTTCAAATCAATTATTTTGTCAGACGAAGCCAGTATTTCTAGTCGCGCTCATTTCTTGTCGCTAATCATAAATCTCTCAGGCAAAACCAGAATTTTTGCCAAGCAAGAACTGGATTTACATTCATACGTTTAAATGCTACCCGAAAATAAATCAGCTACCAACCCTGTAGAATCCAACCCTCGATTCCCCTAGTCAAGTTTTACGGCCTTGCTTATGGCTTGTGTGTGCCCCCTTAAGCTTGGGTCTCGCGATCGCACCGCACAATTTGCGGTGCGCGTTATGCATGCGGCGTCGGACACGTAGGTAATAGCACTTTTGATCCCGCTTGGTGGCAAAAAGTTTAATTCGTCTGAATTCGTTTGAATTAATTAATTAATTTAATAAATATATAGGTAACAATATTAGTTTCTAATACTACTACTAACAAAATGGATCCTTGTTATCTGAATAAACATTATTAATATTAGCAAAACCAAATTAATGAAATTCAGGAAAGGACATAAAAAACAATTGACATTAAATATTAATTATGAGGGTAATCAAATTGAAGAAACAGAGACGACGAAATTCTTAGGGCTTCACATTGATAACAACATGTCATGGAATAAACATAAAGACATACTGAGTATTAAATAAAGTCTATACTCCTATGCTTTATATATGCTGTCTAAACAGGCAAATAAGGACGCTGTGCTAACAGTATATCATGGGTAAGTCGAATCGTCCTTACGATATTGCAAAATTTTTTGGGGACACCCCACAAAAATAGATTTTATATTCAAGACTCAGAAGAAATGTACACGATCTATATGCAATATTAAAATATCAGAATTTTTCAAGACCCATTTAATTAATCTTAAAATATTAACAGTTGCTTCACTTTATGTATTTGAAACTGAAGTGTTTATCAAGTGTAATCTACATTTATTTAATTTTATGATGAGTAAACATAACCAGGAAAGCTGTGCGCCTAACTTTGATAAAAGTATATTCGGTATGTCCACCCGAATATATTGCGACGCCGGCCGCTTAATCACCTTTAATCAGAAGTCCAGAATACTCCAGAATAAGGAAAGATACTTGTTTACATCACACGGCTGCGCCGCGCGGCAATAGCACAGTGACGGTACTCTCGCTATTAAAAAAGGGATCATTCTCGAATGCTATAATGTTTTTGTCAGGCATACAATAGATGTTTACTTCGAAAACTTTGATGTGAACACCTTCGAGGTTTTATCAGAACTAACTCACTAACGGACGTTCGCCTATTATCGAACTATCTAGATAGTTCGGAAACTACGTGTCGTAAACATACAAAAAATTGTTTGTCTGTGAGAACTAAAGTTTCTCTAGAAAGTTCAACTAATTACAGATTTCGAAGTAAACATCTATGTATTATTGCATTCGAAAATGATCCCTATTGTTATAGCGAGAGTACCGTCCCCTCTTCATTGCCGCGCGGCGCAGCCGCATGATGTAAACAAGTATCTTTCCTCATTCTGGAATATTCTGGACGGCTGATTAAAGGCGACTAAGCAGCCGGCGTCGCACTAACCCCCTTCTAAAACATGCTCGTCCCGAGCATCGTTAGACCCGCAATATCGTGCCAGTTGATCGACATGAACAATCTTAGGAGCTCCTCGCTGACCCTTCCGCATCCGGAACGTGATGTCGTTGATCTTAGTCAACACGCGATATGGTCCATCCCATTTTGCTTGGCAACTTCGGAGACTTTTCTTTACTGCGTTCAGGATTACGATGATACAGCCACACCAGTGGCTGTATAATCCTTCATTAAATCCAGGATTGTTCAGCTTTCGATAGTACCGGGTCTTCCATCTTTTCGGAAGCATGCTGGCCGGAATGTCTGACATGTTCATAGATCTCATTCATCTTGTTTCGTAGGTCACTCGCGAAGTCTGTAATGGTCTGCGGTGAGTCTGGGGGAATGCCGGTTATCAAATCCGCCGGCAACCGCAACTCCCGTCCAAAATTCGCGAAAGCAGGAGTGACGTTGGTGCTCTCACGAACGGCGCTACGACACGACAACAAGAATTGTTGGATGTGCTTGTCCCAGTCCCGTTGCTTGCTTTCCACCACCTTAGCCAGGTATATCTCCAGAGTCCGGTTGAACCGTTCCACTATTCCATCCGATTGCGGATGATAAGACGTGGTTCTTGTTTTGTGGGTACCCATTACTCGACACATCTCCTGCAATAGTTAGGACTCGAAGTTAATTCCCTGATCGCTGTGAATTTCCAGGGGTACTCCAAAACGGCAGAAGTCTTCACGAACCAACATGTCTGCTACGGTTGATGCTTCTTGATTTGGGATCGCAAACACTTCTGGCCACTTTGTGAAATAATCCATGACAACCAGGAAGTACTTGTTGCCATTGTATCTAACCAGAAATGTTCTCGCCACGTCCAATGCTATGCGTTCCCAGGGTGCTCCGACGTTGTACAACTTCAACGCTCCTCTGCTGCGGTTATGTAGGCCTTTTACTACTGCACAAGTGGTACATTTCCGTACCCAGTCCTCTATGGCATCTCTGCAGCTGATCCAGTAAAAGCGTTCTCGCATCTTCAGCAGAGTCCGGTTTACTCCCAGATGTCCTCATGAATATCCTTCATGGTAGAGATTGTGAATGTCAGGAACTTTGGCTTTAGGAACAATCATTTGCGGGTGACAATGATTGCCTCGAGCATTATCCCACTTCTGACACCAAATGTTACGAGAAGGGTTCGGGATAAAAGAAATCAGATGCCAATCTAGACGATTTACCCACTTCAATCACACAAACCCTCACATTACACAAAACACTTGTACTAGTCGCACTGAACTCTACACTTCGAAAACTTTTATGTGTACACTTTCGAGGTTTAACCAGAAGTAAATCACTAACGGACGTTCGCCTATTTAAATAATTACATATTCATATCTGAACTATCTAGAGCTTTTTGACCCTATTTAAATAGGCGAGCGTCTTGATCTTGAGCTTTTTGACCTTATTTAAATAGGCGAACGTCCGTTACATAGTCAGTTAGTTCTGATTAAACCTCGAAATTGATCACATCAAAGTTTTCAAAGTGCAGAGTTTAGTGCGACTAATGCAAGTGTTTTGTGTACTGTGAGTGTTTGTGGGATTATGGTGTGTAAATCGTCTAGATTGGCATCTGATTTCTTTTATCTCGAACACATCTCGTAAAAATATAATAAACTACCGGAGACATTAAGAGTAATGAATAATATAAGTATTTTTAAATTACACCGTAAATTAATGTCTCTTTCACTCTGTCTAAAGCTTTCACCACACACCTGTTTTATTGACTGATTACCTATCTGCATGTTATGGCATTAGTCAATAAATAATAATATTTTTATGCCATTGCGCGAAACATAGAGACACCACTTTAAACGTATTCCTAAGACCTTTGTTATTTACCTATGTTTTACAAATAAAGATCTTACTATAATTATTGTTAAAGAAACAGCCATATTTACCACATTACATTAATCATGCGCGAAAAAAAAACGAGAAGGGGCGACTAAATCGCCATCTATTTATTTATTTATTAAAACTATAAAAGAAGCGGATTAAAAAAAAACCTGCTCAGAAAGCATTTAATTCAACAGCTACTATGGCTATATGGGAATGCTATGCTAGGGAACGCATCCCCAGGTGGCGGATAGGGGGTGTTCGACAGGTTTTCCTTAGAATACCTGTAGGGCTGGAGGAAATTAAATACCTCCCGCGGACCAACAGGCCCCTTGCCCAGAGTTACAGGTGAAGACCTCAACGGCAGCAGCGGCGGAGAAGGCCGGCATAGGCAACGGATTTGGAATACCACTAGGCGCGAGTAAAGTTTAACTTGGAAAGCTGCAATTTCTGCAACTAAACCAGTTCTCCACGTATCGACTTGCTCGATCCTGGGGGCTAAGCTGGGGATGTCGAGAGAGGGATGTAGATGCTGGGCAAGTCTGCGTTTCTTAACTGTGGCCCAGGCGATACAGCGCTTGTAGAGAGGTCACTTCACCCGTGCCAGGCACGGAAACCAACACCGAGGGAGAGTCACAGTTACCACTTATAAGTTCGTGGAATTGGGCGTATATAACAGGCGCTAGGGGTGATTCTCGGCGGTGGGAACGTTCATCGTGACTTATTGACTAGTTACCGCCCGCCTCAAGCTGGCCAGCCCCTGGCCAATTAGGAACCAGCCCCTCCCTCATCGTTGTGCTTTGCTTGCCAGGCAAGGCAGACATATTATTGTACCAATGGTAGAAACAAAAATAAGAATAAAATCGAAAAACCAAAAACAACCGACCTACGATTTGCCACATGGTATGTTAGGATCAAGACACCTATTCTATACGAACCTGTAGATGACGTTCCAGTGGGACGAAAAAATGTAACTATTGACAGGGGGAACTATTGCGCGTGCGCGCTAATGTAGCAGGACTTCAAGAGACAAGATCATCCAATGAGGGCAGACTTCGTGAAGAAAACTACACCTTTATATCGAAAGGCAGAGATGAAGTTGTAAGACGAGAGTAGGGTGTTGGCATTGCCATAAGAAATAGCCTGCTAGGATTCTTTGAGATACCAAAGTGTATTGAACGCCTAATAACCGTGCGCTTTATGTCAGAATCAGGTCCAGTAACAGTGATATCATCATACGCTACCGACACAGAAAGCCGAACCCAGCACAAACGACACATTTTATCAAAGCCTTGGCTTTTATCAAAGCAGAATGCATAGAGAAAATAAATAAATCAAATAAACTTGTGTTACTCGGAGATTTTAACGCCAAAATAGGTAGTAACCATGAACTCTGGCCAGAGTGTATGGGCGAACACGGGATAGGATCCAAGAACGATAACGGACATCGCCTCCTGGAATTATGTGCCACACATCAGCTGTGTCTCAACGACACCTATTTCAAAAATAAATTTGTATATAAGGTCTCCTGGAAGCACTCTCGCTCGGGTCATCGGCACGAACTTGACCTTATTATTAAAAGGAAGGGACCTATGTGACACGACTAACTCCCGAACATATGCGGACTGCATTACGGACCACTCACTCGTCATGGCCAAGATGCGCCTTGTATTCAAAAAGATCTTTGGTACCTTTGGTCTTTGACGCGTCGTTTGGCCGTTAAACCGCTACCTTAATCGTTCCGCAGACTTTATTGCTTTAAATATAATAATCCATAAATATTTGCAATTAATCTTTTACCAGTTATCAACTAAACATATATAATCAAAGTGCGCCTATCTGCCACCCTGCAATCGACTGTAGGAAAGCATTTAGAGGTTATAAATTCAATTGTGAACTCATCGATCACGCGACGGGCCTCTAGACGACTCTCACGGCTACGCGAGCGACGTAAGCACCGACATCGCGTGCGCAGCCCCTGCGAGGTCCAACAGCGTTCTGCGTGACTCACCGCGACCAGCCATCGCCACCTGCCTAGTAGGAGGAGAAGAACTACTTGCTAGAAGCGACAGCGGTACGTGAGTGCGAATTTTCTCTGTGAGGACAAAACAAACGTCTTTACTTTTTGTTGTTTTGTTGTCAAAGTTCAAACTGCGTCGTTTCATTTTAAACAAAAGTGAAGTGTCATCTGCAAACAGTACAATCTCATGATTATCTCTGACAAGATGTGGCAGGTCATTAATATAAACCAAAAACAGGAATGGCCCGAGTATGGAACCCTGCGGTACACCCATAGTAACAACATACCCTGGAGATCGTTTTCCATTAATGTCAACTCTCTGTATCCTGTTATTTAGATAAGAAGAGAGAAGATCTAAAGAGTTATCCCTAATTCCATAGTGATGTAATTTCCTGATCAATGTCCCATGGTCAACGCAATCAAAAGCCTTAGCATCATGCGACTCCTCCCAGGCATCATATATATGTGATATTAACTCAATACCGGCATCAGTAGTTGATTTGCCTTGTGTAAAACCAAATTGTTTACAGTGCAGCATGTTGTTGGTGTTGAAATGTGTAAGAAGTTGATTTAAAATTACTTTTTCAAATACTTTACTAAATGTAGGCAATACCGAGTTCCGAGTTCCGCGCGGATCGTGCTACGGAAGGGTCGTTTTGTGCACGTGCGATACGCGACTGCGCGGAAGCAACAATGTTGCCGAACCTGCTAGAATGTTCTAGTTGTAACATCGTTATTAATGAAGTGTTGGCATTTGTGATAAATAAAGTGGACGTCATGGACGAGGAGAGTCTAGTCCGCATTTGCTCAACTGCTTTCACGGAGGATGATATAAACCAGGCAAAAGTATTGCTATTCGAGTCTGTGTCAAAACGCAAGACAATCAGGAAACGAGGAGGTAAAACTAAGCGAGATTTGGATGACATAATCACCCTGATAAAAGAAACGGATCCCGAAGATCTTCCCATATTTGTGGCGCGGGAACTACACAAATTGCCGCCTGTTTCTTTTGATCATGTGGATGTCACCAGGCTATTGAAGGACATCATTGTCATTCAAAAAGATCTTCGTGACATACAGGAGAACTGCATCAATCAGACTCAATATGCAACTGTAACCGACATTGACAGTTTAAAAGCAGAAATAGAATTGCTAAAGAAGAACGAAGCCCCCAATAGTGCGCCCTTTGTCAATCAAAAAAGAGGCGCTTATTGCATGCAGGACAGCTTTGTATATAATTCTAGCGGACCGGAGGGCCTACCCCACACTGCAAATATTAAGTCACCCGAGAGCATAACATCGAAACAAAGTGTCGAGAGTAGGCGATCACCGCCGGCGCAGCTACCGCCGCCGCCGCCGCCGTCGCTCCCCGTGCCGCCGCCGCCGGTTACCTATGCGTCAGCGGCGTCGCAGTCTGTCTCGCTCGCTCCAACAGCTGTTTCTAAGCAAACGAGTTATGATATCACTACGCGAACCACGGCTGGCGCCGCCAGGACATCATCATCATGCACTGATAGCAAGAAGACGACGCTAAATACTCAAAACAGTGAGTGTGGTGGAGGCTGGATACAGGTCGTGAGGCATAGAAAGAAGCCTAATAATCAGTCACGGTTCACTGGTAGAAAAGGCAATGCTCGTGTCGATGAGACGTGTTTGTTTAAGGCGGAAGGAATACAACGTTTCCAAGGAGACAAAGTCAGAGCATATTAGTAAATATATACTTGAAAAGACAAACGTTGTGGTCCGACCGGAAAAAATAGATACGAAAGAGTCAAAGGACTATGATTCTTATAAAATTTATGTACCTCACCAAAAACTGTCTTTGTTTGACGACGATGAACTATGGCCCTGTGATATATTCTTTCGAAGATATTTCATTTTCAGAAAAGTAGTCAATGACAACGTAGATGAAGGCACGGTTATAATTAACGAAACTAAAAATGGCCAGTAACAATACCACAGTAACAACAACAACGGAATTAAGCCAGACCAGGATAATTAGTTATAACTGCAAATCGGCCAAAAGCGCGACGTTTTGTCTGCAATCGCTATGTAAGGAGGCAGATATAATAGCGCTACAAGAAACTTGGCTGCTACCGTACGACATACCTTATCTAGGTAACATAGACGAAGATTTTGAATTTACGGGGAAATCGGCGGTCGACTCATCTACAGGCATACTGAAAGGAAAATCGTACGGTGGTGTGGCAATTTTATGGCGAAAAAGTATGTTTGATCATGTTCAAATAATTAACAGTAATAATGTGCGTATAACCGGTATTAAAATAACTACGTGTAACAAATCTATAGTAATATTGTGTGTGTATATGCCGTATGAGGCGCCGGACAACCTAGCGGAATTTAGCGACTGTTTAAGTGAACTTAGTGCAATTATAGAATGTTGTGAAAGTGAGTCAGTATTTATCTTAGGTGACTTTAACGCGCATCCTTATACATCCTTCTGTAACGAAATGCTGTCATTTTGTACCGAACAAAAATGGCTTTGTGCGGACTTTGAGTATTTAGGTATAGACTCGGGAACTTATACATATATCAGTGAGGCTCACGGGACCAGACGGTGGTTAGATCACTGTTTAACGACGCAATCAGCTCACCGTACTATTACTAAAGTTGAAGTGAAGTATGATGTGTTTTGTTCTGATCACTTCCCTATAATGTTCTATTGTAATTTAGGTGTGATAAGAAAAAAGCTAGTTAATAATAGTTATGATGAGTGCACTGGGGTAAGATGGGGTAGCAGAGAACCGGGGGAGATAAGTGCATATTCTAGTTTGTGTCACACTAAACTACGGGAAATTGTCTTTCCGGAGGAATTTAGGCAATGTTGTGATAACGGTTGTGATAACATTTGTGATAACATTAGTCATAGAAATATTATAGACGATATGTATAGTTTAATTGTAAATGTTCTAAGTGAATCAGCAATGCTCAGCCGTAATAAAAATCCAGTTAAGAAAAAGTAAGTTACAGGATGGAATAGACATGTTAGAGAGTCACATTCACTTGCCAGACTGAAGTTTCTACAATGGATTGACTACGGCAAGCCTAAATTAGGGCCTATTTACCAAGAAATGTGTGACAGTAGAAAAGTTTTCAAATCCAAGCTCAAATGGTGCCAAAATAATCAGGAACAGATCAAAATGGACCTAATAGCTACACATCGACAGGCAAAAAACTTTTATAATTTTTGGAAATGTACTAAAAAGTTAAACCCCAAAACTAGTTTAACAGTATCTGTAAATGGTAAAGTAGAACCGAAGGATATAGCTGACCTATTCTGTAAACATTTTAAAGTGGAATCGCCCTTAGTGCCAAAGCACAGTGTGATCAGTGTTGAGCGCTGTTGTGAACGGGACAATAAGACTAGTTTTACAACCAAACAAGTGGCTTTCATTGTAAACAACATGACACGTGGAAAATCACCCGGGCATGACGGGCTCAGCACTGAACATATCCAGCACGCGGGAGTTCATCTCCCCAGAATTTTGTCAATGTTCTATACGTTTTGTGTGAAACATGAATATCTCCCACAGGATATGATGGAGACTATCGTGGTACCTATAGTAAAAAACAAGACAGGAGACGTATCAGATACTAACAACTACAGACCTATCTCACTCGCAACGGTACTGGCTAAAGTATTTGATGGCTTGCTTGACGACCAACTGGATAAGCATCTCCAGCTTAATGATGGACAATTTGGGTTTAGGTCTGGATTGTCTACAGAAAGTGCAATACTGGCTCTCAAGCACACTGTAAGATGTACTGAAAGAAACACTAATGTATATGCATGTTTTTTAGATCTCTCGAAGGCCTTCGATTTAGTCTCTTATGATATCCTGTGGGATAAGTGTCGAGAAGCAAACCTACCGATGGAAACTGTAAATATACTTAAATATTGGTATGGCCATCAGATGAACAGAGTCAGGTGGGGGAGTGCTTACTCTGAAAAGTACAAATTGGAATGCGGAGTGAGACAGGGGGGACTCACGTCTCCGAAGCTTTTCAACTTATATGTAAATAATCTCATTGGTGGGCTCAGCAGCATGCATGCGGGTTGCTATGTAAGTGGGAAAAGTGCGAATAACATAAGCTATGCCGATGACATGGTGCTGCTGAGTCCATCAGTGAGAGGATTGAGAAATATTTTAAGTACTTGTGAGTCATATGCTGAGACCCATGGATTACGATATAATGTTAAAAAGACTGAAGTAATGATATTTAAGAAGGGAACTAAGTCGCCTAGTAATGTGCCTCCTATAAAATTGTACGGTCAGGAGTTATTGAGTGTTACAAGCTTTAAATATCTGGGACACATTGTAACCAATGACCTGAGAGACGACCTGGACATTGATAGGGAACGGAGGGCGTTGGCGGTGAGGGTGAACATGCTGGCGCGCAGGTTTGCTCGTTGCACACATCAAGTAAAAATTACTTTGTTTAAGGCTTACTGTCAATCCTTTTACACGAGCAGCCTGTGGGTCAGCTATACTCAAAAGTCCATAAACGCCCTTCGAGTCCAGTACAATAACGGATTTAGGATGCTGCTGGGGTTGCCGCGATTCTGTAGTGCGTCAGGCATGTTTGCAGAAGCCCGCACGGACGGGTTTCATGCAATAATAAGAAAACGCGTGGCCTCACTAATGCACAGAGTTCGCGGCAGCACCAGCGGTATCCTGACTGTTATAGCAGATACGGTCGAAGGACCTATTTTAAAGCACTGGATCAAGGTGGTGACCGGCACCTCGCCGGATAAATAGGCTCATCATCATCTTCAATCTGCCCACACCTACCCACTGCTGAGTACAGGCCTCTTCTCTACCTCGCTATCCACCATAAGTTGCTTACTTATTTATTTTAATTTTATTTTAAGGTGTAACATAGATTAGGAAATTCTCTTTTTGTACTAACAATACTATGGAACCGTGTTTTCTGAAAATAAATGTTTTATTATTATTATTAATACCGATATCGATCTGAAGTTAGAAGGGTCAGATGTACTACCCGATTTAAACAAAGGTACTATTTTACTGTGTTTCAATAAATCAGGAAACACGCCAGATTCAATAGATGCATTAAATATGAAAGCTAAATCAAGTGCAATAACATTTATTAGGGGCTTCACAACATGAACAGAAATATCCCAGAGGTCTGCAGTTTTCTTAACATTTATTGATTTAAAGGCTTTAATAATATCTTTATCATCTACATAATTAAACGAGAATTGATTTTCACATCTAGGTACATAGTCTTTTAGCAAAGATTCAGCGACTACTTTGGAAGAGTCTAAAGACTTTGTAGTAGAGATTGGGATGTCAGTAAAAAAAAATCAAACGCTTTAGCTACATCAATATCATTTTTGAAAGTAATATCATTAATTTTTAATTCATATTCATTGTTTTTAATACTGGCCTTTCCAGTCTCACTTTTAATTATATCCCAAGTTGATTAAATTTTGTTATCACTTTTTCTTATTTTAGATCTGATATAATTTGATTTTGCAATTTGACAAACTTTTTTAAAGATTTTTGAGTACTTTTTTACTTTATCCATGAACTCTTCACTATGATTCCATTGTTTTTCACTATATAATTCATATAAATTTTGTCTACTTTTAAGTATACCTACTGTGGCCCACTTACTAAAGTTAAGTTTGTCTGAGACCACAATCGATCTGGTAGTAAATACTGCTTTGAACGCATTGCTGAATTAAAAAAAAAATACAATATGACTCATTAGGGTTATTATTAGAGTAATTGATAGGTAGTTTGCTATCCCATTTCAATTTAAACCTTTCAAACCGATGTGCAGTCACAGGTATGTATTGTATCTTTCTTGTAGAACTTTTTTTAAGTTGAATTTATAGTCTAATGTATTGACCTAAATGGTCCGACTTTAACCCTAGAAAGATAACCATAGTACAACGTGCCTAAAAGATAACCATACGCTTCAAAGGCGCATGATTTTGTAATGCGTCTAATAAGGTATATTTTGCATATTTGCCTGAACAAATATACTCATTTTAATAGTCCGGGATAGTTTTAAAAATAAAATGCGTTACTTTAAGATATTGTTTTATTTTAAGAGTTTGAAAACATAAATCACTAGACGTCTATGAAAAATTAAAAAAAAATCAACATCCTTCTTTTTATGGGGGAAATACCCATAAATTATTACAAAAAATAGTGTTTTTCTCTTACAAATAAGTTGACAATATAACTACAATAAAAGTATATAACAACCTACATAACATTTATGACTAATACTTGGTTTACAGACAGTCTTTACAAATTTCAGTCTTATGTTCGCCACAAACGGGCTTTTTGCATTTGGCGCAAGTCATCTTGGACATTCTCCTTTTTTTTGATATGCAGTAACTGCAGTAGCGTCTTTTCTTTGCTGGGGGCTCCTCTTCTTCATCCATGGGAGCCTGTGCGGTAGGTTTTGGCAGAACAATTTCAATATTGCTTCGCACATGTCTTGGCAAAGTGGGAGCTTCCAGCCTTTGCGTCATCCACGGTGTAGTCAGCTCTATACTGAGTTTTTTCATAAATTCTCTGCGATTCAAAGGCTTTTCATTTTTGGACAGCATATTGTGACAGTAAATTACATATGAATTTACAAAGGTTATGTTCAATATGCCGTAGAACATGACCATTGGCCATCTGTTGGTCTTTCTTGAACAAGACATTCCCGAGCACATTTGATCAAATGTGTCGACGCCACCCTTAGTCTGATTGTAAAACATGATCATCTCAGGCTTGCCAGTAGTTTGGTTTATCGCAGCTTCTTCGTCGCATGAAGACAGCAGGTAAACCATTTTAGAGGGCTTTGGTTTGTACGACACAAGTGTCAAACAGCCATCATAGCAGAACATTGACGTTCCTATTGGTCGAGATCGGGTGTTTTTCAGTTGCTCTGGAATCTCACGTTTGTTAGATCGAATCGTCCCAACAAGAGTCAATTTATAAGGTTCTTGAAGGAGTGATTTTGCTAGTGGTACCGAGGTGAACCAATTGTCGCAGGTAACATTGCGATTGGTGCCATGAATAGGTCGAGATAGTTCTTTGATATAATATTCTCCCTGCGGCAATCCATTTGTGTTTGTGGCTTTTCCAATATATGGCATTGCATTCAACATATACTTTGTTCCACTGTCGCACATCATTGGAATTTTTATGCCATACTTATTTGGTTTGTTGGGAATATACATTCTAAAAGAACACCTCCCTCGGAACCCTAGCAATTGCTCGTCGATTGTGACATGTTCTCCTGGCGAATAGTTGAGTTTACATTGGGTTATAAATAATTCCCAAACTTTTCTGATCGGTATGAAAGGGTCTTCTTGACGAGTAAGGGGCCGCAAAGATTTATCATCCATCCGGAGGCATCTAATCAAGAAATCAAAGCGATCTCGGCTCATCACTGCAACATATCTTGTTCCTGAAAAGCTACTGTCGAATAGCTCTTCAGTTGATAAGTGATTATCTTTCAATGCTGCACTCAGGGTTAGCATCCCAATCAAAGCTCGAATTTCTGTCAAACATGTGTCTCTAAAAGTGGCTTTGGTCATGTCAGTTCGACGTTTTACAGATATCTCAACATTTGTCCAACGAACAATCTCTTCGGCGATTTCGTCAGTAAGAAACAACTCAAAACATTGTTTCGGATCACATATATTTCGGCACATGCGCGTTGGACCCCTATTTGTGCGAATTATATTGATTGCAGATGTTCTGCCATGAGTTCGACCTTTAACAGTTGACCAGCAATGTTGGTTCTTACCTCGAATTACTCTACCCTGAGGGGTTATGATACGACGGTCTTGCATTGGACTTTCAGGTGACGCTGAGGATACAGTCTGGGATAAATCTTCACTTTCCGGTACATTGTTTGACTCTTCGGGCTCCTCGTTGTCCATATACTCATCTTCAAAGTCACTCTGAACATCGTCTTCGCTCACGTGATCTTCTATCTCGATGTCACTTTCCTCACGCTCACTGCCGACATCTTCATCTTCTTGGTTCAATAATGAACAAATTTCATCTTCCTGTAACGCCTTTCTGGTCCCCATGTTAGTAACATATAATGCATCCTAAAATAAAACAGAAACGAGTGAAATTTATGTCACATCAGTATACATGCAAACACTAAAAGTTACACAAAAGATAACCATACGCCTCGCGAGCGCAACCACTGGTCATAACTACGAAAATATAATACTTACCGCGAAGAAACAGCCGTCCTGCTACAGCACTGACCGACGACTGTGTTGGCTATAAACGACCCGTTGATACGCGCATCGATTGGAAAGAGACAGCAGTATATTTGCAGCGTGGGCGCCTATGCGACGTAGGTTATCTTTCTAGGGTTAAATTACTTATAATTTTTTTAAGTACAATTTTTTCATTTGGATAAGCAAATATATTGTCTATACAATTTGCTGAGGTTTCAGTTATTTGAGTAGGTTCCATGAAAAGTGGCTTTAAGTTGTGAGAATTAAATAAGTTAGGTAGTCTCGTACTAAGGGAGTAAGTTTCTAATAAATTTACATTGAAGTCTCCACATATCATAAGAGTTTTATTAGATTTTGATACTTTAAATAATATGTCATCCATGACTTTTTCAAAAACATCAAATGAACCTGATGGTGGGCTGTAAACGCTTATTACAATTATGCGCTCCAATTCAGCACATGCTACTTCAATGTGGCTTTCAACTGATAAACAAACTATGTCATTACGATTTTTGAACTTTATGTGTTTATTTAGAAATAATTATAACAATAATTTACCAGGTAACCAAAGGTAAACATCAGTTCCGAAGCACTACTGACCATTCGTAGATTCCCTGTATTAGAAAGCCTAGATTCACTACATTTGAGGAGTTCCTGCGAGCTGTTAAATCTCTCAAAAATGGCAAAAGTACAGGCAGCGATGACATCCCCGCTCCCTGCAGCGACTTCTCCTCTGTACGTACTTCTGTTGCGATGTTGGGAGAAGGGTGCGGTGCCACAGGAAATGAAGGACGCAAACATTGTTACCCTTTACAAAGGCAAAGGCGACCGTGGTGTATGCGAAAATTACAGGGGAATATCACTACTCAGCATCGTGGGGAAAGCTTGCTAGAGCCATATTAACACGACTGCAATTCCTTGCTGAAAGAATGTATCCCGAATATCAGTGCGGCTTTCGTACGGGCCGATCAACAATCGACATGATATTTACTTAGCGCCAACTCCAGGAAAAGTGTCGCGAGCAACGAAAACTACTTTTTATGGCATTCGTCGACCTAAACAAGGCCTTCGACACCGTCAGCAGAGAAGGCTTGTACGAAGTGCTGATCAGGGTTGGATGACCACCAAAGCTTTTTTTTTCTTTATTTGGTTCACTAACTATTTGGACACTGATTACTTACGTAAATAAGACTCAGGACTAAACAGAACTTTTGTGTGTGTGTGTGTTGTTGCAAATACTAACTAACTATGAACTAACAACTACGAGTATTTATATTTGACTAGCAAACTATAGTTAAATTTTGAGTTTTGAAAGACAAAATATGAAAGTGTCAAGTAAAATAAAAACATGTTATTGTGTGACAGAGCTTGGCGAGAGTATTTTCTTAAGTTGACCTATTGACTCATGAAATATGCGAAATGTCTGAGTAAATATATAAAATATATAGGCCTAGAGAGAAAGCAACCGGCCCCACTTCCTAACGTCGAATTTGCTTGCGACCGTTGTGGCAAGAAATGTAGAGACCGTATCGGTCTGTTCAATCACAAGAAAAAATGTGGCTCCCAAAAAGCAAAGCAACTGTAACAAACATCTGAAAAGATGATAAGGCCAATGATGGTGCTATAGCTAAAAATAGAGAATAAAAAATATTTTTTAAAAACAAGCTTTTGTTAAAAAAGATTAAAATAAATTAACTCCAATAACAAATCTATCAATTTATTAGTTCATTATAACCTTTAACGATAATTAAGCTTCATCGTCTACGATAAAATAATTACATACCGTACATATTTTTAACATTAAAACCTTTACACTTTAATTTTTAAATCCCCTTTTTTATCACAGTCCCAGTTTTATATATAAAAGCTTGTTACATTTTGATGGTATGATTAAGAACATTTAGAACCTTCTTTTCCTCGCGTTATCACAATGTAACACGCTTTTATTTATAAAATTGGGACTGAGGTTAAAACGGGAAGATTTAACAATTAAAGTGTAAATGTTTTCATGTTAAAAATAAATAATTTTATACCAGTTTTTAGTGAAATCTAGTGTATTTGTGTTTTAAATTGTCTCTACAACTAAATGTGGTAACCAAAATTGACTGATCCCTTTGGGATATCGAGTTTCGTGATCACGTGACATTTATTTACATTGTTGGCCTAGTTAGAACGCCCATGCATCTCCAATATACAGGATAACATTTATTGTATGGGAAAACTGTCAATTGTCTAATTTTGTTAATGAATATGAAGGGGCTGCATCGGAATACATGTAGCTAATCTATTATTTAATGTCCCCAATAAGCACAGGTCTGTTTTGTGTGCCATGTTATACTATAGGGGGGGAGGGGGCGGGAGAGAGATGTCACTGCTCAAAAAAACTGGCGCTTTATCTGTAGCGATAGGCTGGTTTTATAATGTAGCATTTGGCAATTTTTTCATTATACATATGTAGTATTTGGGACAGAGCGCCTTATATATCTCTGTCATTTTCCTTCGAGATTGTGTCGTAGAAATGCTAATTTAAAAGCCATATTAAACAAACAACATGGTGTGTCTGTATAGGTGGTGCGGCTGCGCAAGTCTCAGACGGGACGCGCGTGGGAGGACCTCTGCATGGCGATGATGGGCGAACAGTTCATGGTGGGGGCGGAGCTGTGCGGCGTGGTACTCTCCGTACGGTTTCAGGTGACAAGCCCTTGCCTTTGTAGTGATGGAACACTGCCGATGAAGCTAGGGACTGATCAGTATTCTGCAAACGCCTATGATATCATTCATTGCCAACCCCATTTCTAAATTAAGGAGTTACAAGCGGTTGCAAGGCCAAAAAAATCGTTTTTTTTTCGGTATTTTTTCTGAATAGGGATTTCATTTACAATCACAAGGGTATTAAATAAATGTTATGGTAACTGTTAACTTCATTTGGGTATTTTTTTTAATATAAATTTTCACTGCTCCTGTAGACGGTCTCCTGGAGGACACCAAAAAGTTGTCTGGTGCTGAGCAACATAGCTCCGGTTTGTTTTATCTGAAATTAAAAACCCATAAGATTATATTAGTGGATGAATAAATGTAGGTATTGATCGAAGGAATAGCCGAAAATTTTACTTTTGACAAAATGCCAGCTTTTTTTTAAGTTAAATTGTTTTAATAAATAGAAATAATTATCAGTTATCTTATTCCTTCGATCAATCCCTGAAGAATATATCTGAGAAGGTTTGAAAACACCGTTTTGAGAAAAACACATTCAAAGTTATGCCAGGGGCATAATATGAACCCTCTGCATCATCAGCAGCTTCTAATATTGCGAGTTGTTGTTGTTTGCGAACCATTCTTCCCTCGCGGGTGCTCCCATACGCTCTCAAGTCAGAGATAGTGACAAGCTCTGCGTCGTCCTTTTCGGCATAGGCATGGGCTTTTGGCCCAATTGATAGTCCCAGTGCACTCATATAATATAGAAGTGATGTGAAGTGACCTTCATCAATAAACATGCCGGCTGCGATGTAATCAGCTATTTCTACTGTCTTTGAACCACAAGGAACGATTTTAGGAATTATTTCCCATATAAACTGATTAAAGCTTTCGTTTTTGTTTTGCGTGAAACCACCAAACAATCTTTCCAATTTTTTTTTATTGCTGAGATGTGTTTGTGTATTCGAAAATACATTATCAACTTACTGTTGCTGAAGCTGTTTCCACTCCACACACATCTCAGCAATAAAACATATTGGAAAGATTTGTTGGTCGGTCGCTCGCGTTCGCTGCCAGCAACACCATGACTCAGCTCCGCCCGGGCACCTCTCGTGATGAGAATTTTCATCCGATGAACAATAATGGTAATATGTTGCCCATATTGCATTATACATATTCTCAACTGAATCACAGTGTCCCCTGATTGCCAAGCCATAATAAACTGCCAACTTATCTATCAGTTTACCAGTGAGCTTTCCTTTTCCTTTTCCATTTTTTTTGTAATTTTTTCCCAAATTTATTTACAGTTTCAGTATTTTATTTTACACAGCCTCGGAATCGTGTACCCATTCTTTTTTGGGCATGTCCAATTCATTATTTCTTGACCACTTCAATTTCACCGTAAGGCGCATCGTTCAATATTCCATAGTAAGTTTTAGAGTCACCATTACCGATGTAATTTTTGTAACGAACGTTAATTTTTTCCATTGAACGCCTGAATGTTTCTACTACCGCATCGACTTCCATTTTTCCTGAAGAACCATAATGATTTGCAGAACAAAAATCTTTGTGATCGACAAACCATTTATTGTATTAATCAGTATTCATTTTTTCAACGTTCACATTGTTTGCCGTACGAACTTGTCACAATAATATTGATAATTTTCCCCGTATAATACCCGATCAATGATGTTACTCCGTATAAAGAAGTAAATCCTTATTTTTTCCAGGTTCCATCACCAGATACTGACAATTCTTCACAATTTTCATCGCCATGGTTATAAAAGGTCGCATCTTTTTCTTCAGCACAAGCTTTTTTGAAATGTTTCTCGGTGGCTATTTTCGTTCAAGAGTGAATATTTTTCATAATCAAGTCATACGTATTACGCGTAGGCTCGCGTGAGGTTGTTTGTTTGCTATGCTGCTGTGCTCAAGCGCCCCGTTTAAAAGTTTGCTAATGTACGATACATGTAACAAACGAAGCATGTATTCGCAGGAGGACCACCTAGCCGTGTGGCACCGGACAGCCGCCGACGCGGCGAGCGCGGCACGCGTGCGCGACACACTGCGCCGCGTGCTGCAGCTGCCGCCGTCCGTGCCCGTCGAGTACAAGGCGCACGGAGACTGCCTGCGCGCGACCAGCAAGCGTGACCAGGTACACAAACACATACACCCACGCGCTCCCACACACGCACACACAAAGCTGCTGCCGTCCGTGCCCGTCGAGTACAAGGCGCACGGAGACTGCCTGCGCGCGACCAGCAAGCGTGACCAGGTACACAAACACATACACCCACGCGCTCCCACACACGCACACACAAAGCTGCTGCCGTCCGTGCCCGTCGAGTACAAGGCGCACGGAGACTGCCTGCGCGCGACCAGCAAGCGTGACCAGGTACACATACACATACACCCATGCGCTCCCACACACGCACACACAAAGCTGCTGCCGTCCATGAACGTCGAGTACAAGGCGCACGGAGACTGCCTGCGCGCGACCAGCAAGCGTGACCAGGTACACAAACACATACACCCACGCGCTCCCACACACGCACACACAAAGCTGCTGCCGTCCGTGCCCGTCGAGTACAAGGCGCACGGAGACTGCCTGCGCGCGACCAGCAAGCGTGACCAGGTACACAAACACATACACCCACGCGCTCCCACACTCGCAAACACAAAGCTGCTGCCGTCCGTGCCCGTCGAGTACAAGGCGCACGGAGACTGCCTGCGCGCGACCAGCAAGCGTGACCAGGTACACAAACACATACACCCACGCGCTCCCACACACGCACACACAAAGCTGCTGCCGTCCGTGCCCGTCGAGTACAAGGCGCACGGAGACTGCCTGCGCGCGACCAGCAAGCGTGACCAGGTACACAAACACATACACCCACGCGCTCCCACACACGCACACACAAAGCTGCTGCCGTCCGTGCCCGTCGAGTACAAGGCGCAAGGAGACTGCCTGCGCGCGACCAGCAAGCGTGACCAGGTACACAAACACATACACCCACGCGCTCCCACACACGCACACACAAAGCTGCTGCCGTCCGTGCCCGTCGAGTACAAGGCGCACGGAGACTGCCTGCGCGCGACCAGCAAGCGTGACCAGGTACACAAACACATACACCCACGCGCTCCCACACACGCACACACAAAGCTGCTGCCGTCCGTGCCCGTCGAGTACAAGGCGCACGGAGACTGCCTGCGCGCGACCAGCAAGCGTGACCAGGTACACAAACACATACACCCACGCGCTCCCACACACGCACACACAAAGCTGCTGCCGTCCGTGCCCGTCGAGTACAAGGCGCACGGAGACTGCCTGCGCGCGACCAGCAAGCGTGACCAGGTACACAAACACATACACCCACGCGCTCCCACACACGCACACACAAAGCTGCTGCCGTCCGTGCCCGTCGAGTACAAGGCGCACGGAGACTGCCTGCGCGCGACCAGCAAGCGTGACCAGGTACACAAACACATACACCCACGCGCTCCCACACTCGCAAACACAAAGCTGCTGCCGTCCGTGCCCGTCGAGTACAAGGCGCTCGGAGACTGCCTGCGCGCGACCAGCAAGCGTGACCAGGTACACAAACACATACACCCACGCGCTCCCACACACGCACACACAAAGCTGCTGCCGTCCGTGCCCGTCGAGTACAAGGCGCACGGAGACTGCCTGCGCGCGACCAGCAAGCGTGACCAGGTACACAAACACATACACCCATGCGCTCCCACACACGCACACACAAAGCTGCTGCCGTCCATGAACGTCGAGTACAAGGCGCACGGAGACTGCCTGCGCGCGACCAGCAAGCGTGACCAGGTACACAAACACATACACCCACGCGCTCCCACACACGCACACACAAAGCTGCTGCCGTCCGTGCCCGTCGAGTACAAGGCGCACGGAGACTGCCTGCGCGCGACCAGCAAGCGTGACCAGGTACACAAACACATACACCCACGCGCTCCCACACACGCACACACAAAGCTGCTGCCGTCCGTGCCCGTCGAGTACAAGGCGCACGGAGACTGCCTGCGCGCGACCAGCAAGCGTGACCAGGTACACATACACATACACCCATGCGCTCCCACACACGCACACACAAAGCTGCTGCCGTCCATGAACGTCGAGTACAAGGCGCACGGAGACTGCCTGCGCGCGACCAGCAAGCGTGACCAGGTACACAAACACATACACCCACGCGCTCCCACACACGCACACACAAAGCTGCTGCCGTCCGTGCCCGTCGAGTACAAGGCGCACGGAGACTGCCTGCGCGCGACCAGCAAGCGTGACCAGGTACACAAACACATACACCCACGCGCTCCCACACACGCACACACAAAGCTGCTGCCGTCCGTGCCCGTCGAGTACAAGGCGCACGGAGACTGCCTGCGCGCGACCAGCAAGCGTGACCAGGTACACATACACCCACGCGCTCCCACACACGCACACACAAAGCTGCTGCCGTCCGTGCCCGTCGAGTACAAGGCGCACGGAGACTGCCTGCGCGCGACCAGCAAGCGTGACCAGGTACACAAACACATACACCCACGCGCTCCCACACACGCACACAAAGCTGCTGCCGTCCGTGCCCGTCGAGTACAAGGCGCACGGAGACTGTCGCGGCATGCCGGCGCGCGACCAGGTACGAACAAACACATGTTACACTGCATCGTGCCTGTATCGATAATGCTTCGCGCCTTTGTGATGCTGAATCGCGCCTTTATGATGCTGCATCGCGATTGTGTGATGCTGCATCGCGCCTGTGTTATGGGCATGCAGAATTTTTCTTTGTTTTTCGCTTTTATTACCAACGTTGAAAATCTGGTCGGATGTACAATCCTTCAGTCCCAACTAAGGATTAAAGGCAAACTAAACAAACTAGTTTTTATTAACTCAGTCACCTTCTCTGTTTCAGGAGGCGGACAGCGAACCTCCGCCGCGGCCCTAGCGTCGCGCGCGCCTCACCTGACCGCGCGCACACAGAAACACTCACACGCGGACACGACAACAACAGCTAGCCTAGTGTAGGGTCGACCGACCGACTGTACTGCTGTATGGTATTGCTCACGTTTGCGAACTGGTTTAATACCCTAAAGATTACTTGTAGGGCTTGTTCAGAACAAAATTAACGGCTGCGCACGTAACGTGATGAACAACCGTCGGGGTACATCGCTTTGCCAGCTTACGTGAGAAATATTATATAACAGTGGTTGTTTTGCATTTCGCTCACACTCTGCATATTCGATTAATAGTCCAATCAATAACTCCGGTAAAGCAAACGCCGTGAATGGGTGTCTATCTGGTCCTTCTAGTTATCCCAGTACCAGTGAAACAAACGTCGTGGTGAGACTCGCTCAGAGATTATCTTTTAGGAGATGTAGTTATGAGCTTGGTGACAGTTGCATTTCCTACAATGCAACACAATGTGTGTGCCTGAATGTAAATATTATTAACCCTAAATTTGACTGAAGGATTATATATCCCACCAAATGTTCAACCTTAACCTCTTCAATACCACCGGCGTTAGATAACGCCACTTTTCAGTTATAGGTTTTAAAGTTTAATACCTTGGCATAAGGTTCACAATCGCGCCCCATCCTAACTGCCCTGCGAAAACCAATGAAAAATTCTGCATGCTCTAACTAATGGTTAATAAGCAACGTCTTTCACTGTCACTACATACTCTGTGTTCTGCACAAAAGCAGCCGTGGCACAAATAAAGTGCAGACATTTTCAATGTCCCTAGTACACAAGTTTGTGATCGTTCCTCCTGAATATGGAGTGTGGGAGCGAAATGCATATAGTTTTTAGGTGGTATGAACACTCGGTTTCTAAAACGTTTATCAAATATTGATCAAGTTTTATAAATGAGCGAGGCTGTCGCATATTTAGACCACAAAGAGCAATCTGAGTATTCCTATGATTCAACAGTTTTTAGTCTTTATTATTGAACCAGAAATTTAAAAGCTGTTATCTAGGACAAGTGTTGTCTATGTTTCTGTTTGTCTATTCTTGATGTCTGTACAGCCACTGATCTATTGATGTTTCTGAAACCGAGTTGAACTGCACTAGAGCTCATGGTCTATCCATTTCTTATGTGGCAGAAGAGAGGGGGAGAGACAATATTTTGCCGTTTATGTCCGTCTGACCCTAAGTTTGCACCGGGACTTGTAACAAAAATAAATTGGGAATTTACAAATGGTGATTTATGATATGATATAATGATAATATAATGATATGATAAAATGATGATTTATGATATGATATAATGATGATTTATGATATGATATAATGATGATTTATTTTATTACTGCAGTAATACCCACCTTTTGTGCATCTGCCACGGAAACCTGAACTAAAAGGAGCATATTTCTGCTTTGAACAGTTAGACCAGTCTGGCCTATCGAAGTCCCCGTGCAAACTTCGCTCAGAATCGTGTGGAATCCAGTGCTACAGTAATCTGCTGAGAAGCGCCGCAGATAATCCTAGACACAGTATAAAATACATTTCACTGCCGACAGTAGCAATAAATACCCAGTGTACACGTCATGTAATTTGTGATGTATTACGGAAATTGATTCAAAAATAGTTTGTAGTGTAAGAAATGTAGTTTTTTCCTGTCGTATGATCTTCCCGCGAACTGCGATATTTGTTTGTAGTTCCCTCGTCCCTCTGTAGCCTGGATTGCGGTGA
Organism: Argyresthia goedartella; assembly: GCA_949825045.1. NCBI lineage: Eukaryota > Metazoa > Arthropoda > Insecta > Lepidoptera > Argyresthiidae > Argyresthia > Argyresthia goedartella. The sequence goes on from OX463817.1 coordinate 5,486,437, forward strand.
CGTGTACGTCGGCCGTCTGTGAGGGCCGAGTACTATTTGTTCGGGGCCCGGCTCGCTTCGCATATCGTCTGCAGACCTCCGACGGTGTATATATTATAGTGAAATTCTAAAATTGTAATTGAAAGATGTATTTAATGAATCGCCAGCGTCGCTGTGCGAAGCGACTCCCGGGTGCTGTTGTAGAAGTCTTGTACAGTCAAACCGAAACACAGAAATAAAAAATCAGACTTTGTATACTTTCAATGTTTCTTTTCTTGCTCACGTGAAGACCTGGTGTGGTACCACAAAAAGGACAAGGGCCGATTTCTTAGATTTACAAAGTTATAATGCCACCTAATCTCGCACATTGCAGATGTCGCTGGTGTGGTTGGAGGCTGTCTCTGTCAAATTCTATTAACTTATTTTAATATATGGCCTCATTTGAGGGAGGCATTTGCTCACGTCCGAAGGAAATACTTGGTTCCTAGAGCCCTTCACGTCCTCCCGGGTCGTGCTAAGGAGCAACAAATTCTTCTCAAGACGTTAATTTCCATGATTCTGGCAAAATTAACCTCAAAAGAGGTTGTTAGCACGCCAAATTAAAAGACCTCATTTGAGGTTATTTTGCTAGTGTCAAGTGTATTTGAAAGATCACGTGATCTGTTTTGAACCTAACCTCAAATGAATGACGCTCTTTGCCTCGCAACTACGCCAGCGCCACCTAGCGGGAGCAAAGGCTGCCATTACAAAATAATGGGAAATGGAATTCTCTATCATGTTATTGTATTTGTAAAGCTAAGAAATAGGCTAAATGGAGTTACTGATCCGGAACTCTCGAAGGTTAACGTAATATGCAATGGAAGGCTCATGTTGTCTAGAAAATATATTTCGTTACGTTAATAAATCTCAACAGACATTCAATATTAATTACACTACACATAGTGTTTGTTAGACATTCGTTATTCATCTACGTATACACTCAAAACATTGCATTCGTGATGTCCAGAAAAACGATAATGTCTTTCTTACACACAAAAATAGAGACGGAAATTGTACTGCGCTCATTCACCGCAGGCATTCCACTGATTTTCAACTAATGTAATGTTTTGTTGCATTACAGGCGTATGCTAGCGGCGGGGAACTCCCTTAGTTCAGTTTCTCTGTAAATCACGAGACTGCTAGAAAATCTGAAAACTCGTTGAGTTAATTATTTGTGTTAACTATAGTTAATCTGTGCACATGAAAAATAATTATAGTTTGTAGTTTATTGGAGTCACATTTCACGTAGTCCATGCCTATCAAGAGTCAACGACTTTCAGTAGCCATTGTTTTTCAGGGTCTTATATTTAGTTTACGTAAGGTGATAAAATTATTTCTTGCCATTATAGCCGGGACCAACAACTAAACGTCTAGCCGAAACCGGACTTCACGAATCTCATTTATAGAGCCATATCATTATTAGAAATGAAGTTCTGATTTTGTCGGTAGCGCGGGAGCGCGCCAAACGTATTGAAAGCCTACTTCGGAATGCAGCCAAGGAAGCGCTCAAAATAATTGACATATTGAAAACGGTCACGCTCACTTTTCATATATTTTCTATGAGCCCTTTTACACTGTGTAATATACTGCCATGTGATTATATATGGCACAGTGAACGGCTCCTCGAAATAATATGTCAATGATATTTATGTTAACGATGTACAGGTGTTGTTTTATAAAGTTACGCCTTATTCATTGGTTAATTTACGACATTTTGTAGTTAAAATATATTTGTTTATTTAAGTGAGAAATAATCATTAACCTCCGCGAATCCGGGCCGCCCCGGCGCGAAACAGCTAGGATCCGCGGCATATTTTGAGCCCACCCGCGCGCGGCACTTGACTGACGTATCAAGTGATTCTGTTGGAATGGTAACTCTTAGAACTATACGAATTGTAGATTTGAGTAGCTAATGAAACCCTCCCTTATTTATGCGAAAAAAATGTTACTGTGACCTTAGTTTATTTTTGTACCGACATGAGAATCACCGAATTCTATGAAAATGTTCCCTCTCGACACAAATCTAGCCGACATGAGAAAAACATCAACAAATATACATGTTGTTTGATGCCTACGTAATCTACACAAGATAACCTTTCCAAAACAATAAAAACATTAGTTTGTTCTTATAGAAACAATTCAATATTCACCATAAAAGCTCAGAAAAGATCAGTTAAAAATCGCGCGCGAGAAAAAGTGATTGTTTTTTCCAGTCTGAATATTTTTTTCAACGAAAGACCACAGACAAATATGTTCATGGTAGAGTTTGACTAATGCCGCATTTACACTTGCCAAGCATGCCAACATTATGCACTAAAATTGTACCAAAATACCGGTTTGTAAACACAGCGTCACACGCGCATCAATAGCTGCGCGTGGTAACCAACGGTATTTTGACTTGGCAGCTATTGATGCGTTCGGATACTGAGAGGTATTATGACCTTACTTCTATCGCTTGCTACCGCGCTCGCAATATCGGGCACTCGACGCTTCGTGGACCGGCCGGAAGCCGGGCGTGCCGGAACGTTGCGGTCGTCTCGGGACAAACACGGCAATTTGTGAACCAAATTATGCGAGAAAGAAATAAAATCGTTTTTGGTTACTAAAGATACGTAAACTATCGACCCTGAGTCGGGCGTAACTTTACAAAACACCCTGGTTATTACATTATATCCCACAGTGAAAGTGAGCTCTATTGACACTATTAGGTATAGTCGGATTCAGTTCAGTTACAAAACCATTTATTTAACAGTTGGTCGCTAGCGGCGACGTCAAAAAGACAGTAGGTCTGTCGTAGTTGGTTGGTTAAATCAGACACTTACTAACTCACTAGACCGTTAATTAAATACTGACGTTTAACCAAGTCATTAGCATTTGGATTTAAATAAAGCATCGTCGAAAACGTTTAACAATCTGTCTTACCGAAAGCCGGCGTGTTGGAAAATAAGATGGCGTCACGACAACAGCTGATTTGCACAGCTTATATCAGGGCAAAACACTGTGGTAGCTTAGGTCAAGGGTATAGTGGGTGAGCGAAGCGAAGCCCCCTTTATCCTCCGTGTTAGGTTGAACATGTAACAACAAAAAAATACTTAAAACATAAACTTAAGTACACATAAAAAAAAGTGTATATGTCTTGTTGCTTAGGAACGTTTTGACAACTCGATTAACATTTCGTTCACGCACTTGTCTGACGGTGACTTCGTTAAACGTCGATATTTAATTAACGGTCTAGAGAGTTAGGTGTCTGATTTAACCAATTAACTGCGACAGGTCTAAAGTGAAACTTTAATTAGGTACTTTACTGAAAGCTTAGCTATCATGTGCACACTAGCTTACTGACACACAGATTGATGGATACAATTATGTAGAGCTTAAAGCTAACTTGTATTTACATTTGGCAACTTTAACTTACTCTAATTACTGTGATATGCGCATGGCATAGGAAAAAATAAAGTTTCCCTTTTTGATATTAACAATTATATGCTTAGTGAATCACAATTTATTTTGCATGATATAAATGTTTAAAGAAAAGCTACTTGTCCTACGTTAAGTGGACCTTCAGTAGCTTGAAATGCGAGTTTTTAGTCTAATGGCACATAAACTTTTTAACTATAAAAACATGTTTTGGATATTTCTTTAAAAATTATTAAAAGTTTTGATTGCTTATGCAAAGTGAATTCAATATTTTATCTACACACGTATCATAAACCCTCTTTACTGCGTACAAAAACCGCACGTTACGATCAGCATAATGTTAAACTACTTGGTAAAAACTCATTTGTTAACTGAAAAATTACACATTATGACCGTAATGTATAATTTTTCTACATATTATGACATTGAAATTTCGAACGCCGACGCCCGCCTGCGTGCCGCTCCTAGTTTGTCTGTGTAGTTGGTACTACAGAACAAGCTAAACAAATGCAGAGCCACAATGCCGGTCAAACATGCGGTTCCTGAACACATCAAAGAGAGCTTATGATATGTGTGTAGATAAACTAGTGCATGTAACTGTACATAATAAGGCATTAAATCTCTCGCTCGAGTATTAATGCCCTCCATTATGTAGCAGTCACATAAACTACTATTAAAGTTAAACATAAATATAAAGCAATGCCAAATACTTAATAGTAAAAGATATAACCAAAATACAATCTAGTGTAAATTCCAGTCTTACTAATCGGGGCCGCACTAAGATAGGAAGAAAACCATTTCATTTTGTTATCACGAACTAACTTCGTCCAAACAGTTGCCGAAAACATGATTATCTTACCCCAAAATAGATTTTGCCTAAAAATATAATTTTAATATAATTAAAAAATTAAATAAGCATACAAAAATTAATCTATCACCGCGAAAACATTGCGTCCTTATTTACTAGCTGGTAAGGACGATTAAATACGACAGTAGTTGATAACACTATCAGAAAACTTATAGCTACGCTGTGTAGCCGCCCTTAGATGCAATTTGTATGAACCAAATTATTTAGGCAGATCATACATTCGCTGTTTGCGATACTTACACACTTCAAACATGCACATCACCCATTGGACTGAATTTCAAAAGTTTACAAAATATAAGAATTTCCCTACATTATCATATTTACATATATCGAAGAGTTAAAACTCAAAACTTTCGTCACAAGTGAACATACGGCGAATTCAATCATGATGATTGCCTGTTCGATATGAAATTAAACGAGACTTAAAGTCGTATCTGTGCACAGTTGAAAAATAAGAAATCATATGTAGCCATTGCCAGTCAACTTAGGTTCTTCTTCGAGCGCCAACCCTGTGTTACTTAACTAAAATTACCTTCATAAAGCAGCAACTCCTTTTTCTGTGGTGTACGTTTACCTGAACATTTTGTCACATCGGGGCTATAATTTGTCGAATAAAGAACTCACGTTTACGAAGAGTCATACGAACCTTCAATCATAAAGCCACTCGATTCTCTCTTGTTTCATTTTCATTGCCATATTTAAATACCATCGAGTGTCCAAAACTAACATCAATAACACCTTAAAATAGTACATCTTTTGGAGTCAACTTTTATTAGTCTCCATCCCGTAAAATATTTCGGCTTATCGTGGTAGAAATGAGACAGAAGATACTATATAAATGTATAGATGTCACGACGCCTTCCCTCAAGGCTAGCAAGTGCGACAGAGTGAGCAACAGGCGGCGTCCTGTTCTCGCATATTATTGTCCCACGGGCAGCCAGTGCTCGACACATAGTGTTATTTATTATCTCGTTGCCGTTTGGGTCATAAGACCTGACTAAGACGGGTTATATGGCGCGCTCTCTCGCACTCTTAGGTCTGAGACTAGCTCTATGAGTGCGAGAGAACGTCTATGAGGTCTATAAGACCCACACTAAGAGTGCGAGAGAGCGTGAGGTCTATGAGACTCACACTATGACTGCGAAAGCGCACCATATAACACCTCTTGCTCAGGTTATGACCAAAGACGTCTTTTGCAACACGAATCCAGCTGCAATATGTCAAAAACCACTTCTGTCTCTTTTACACCTTCAGCTGAGCTAGCTCAGTAGCTGTCCAGCTTGATCAGGTCTATCATCTCGTGTCAGCACTCCGGCTGCAGTTCGTGAATGAGCAGCGGCGCAGTGTCGGGCGCGGCGCTGGTGCGGGCGGCGGGCCGCTGGGCCGCGATGCGCTCGTGCACGCACGACGCCGAGAGCCGGGCCTCCGCGTCGTGGTCCCAGCACTCCTCCATGGTATCGCAGAGTACGTTGAGGCCCTGCGTGACACGGGGCGCTAGTTTACACTCAGACTTTGAGTAACAATAATCACAGTATAACATATAATAAGTACTAACCGCCCCTCCCTCGCTCTCGCCCTCGGGGTGTGTGGTAGTGGGTTCACGAATTGCGACGCTTTTGAGTATTTATGACCTTTTAATGAGTGAAAATCTTTAGTCCCAATTTAATTTAGGTATGCTTAATGAAGCTGATTTCCTCAATTCTTAAGAGGGTGTCTCAAGTCAATCTGAGCTTACTACGCCTCTACTTACGCGGTTCTGGTTGGTCCGGTTGCGGTCCACTGCGACTTACGAGACTACTTGATTGTTATGTCTATTAGTCCTACGGGTCACACAGCCAGGGCTGCTGCGCCAAAAGTGGGGCTACAGAGATAATCCTGTCTGCGCCTGCGGAGCCACTCAGAGCATGGCCCAACTCACGGGCGACTGCCCTCTACAGTCGATCGAGGGCAGACTTCACAGGGTTGTCGCGCCATGTGCGGTCTCAGTTTGCGGGTCTATACTCCAGCGGGTGTACTCACGGGGTTGTCGCGCCATGTGCGGTCTCAGTTTGCGGGTCTATACTCCAGCGGGTGTACTCACGGGGTTGTCGCGCCATGTGCGGTCTCAGCTTGCGAGTCTATACTCCAGCGGGTGTACTCACGGGGTTGTCGCGCCATGTGCGGTCTCAGCTTGCGGGTCTATACTCCAGCGGGTGTACTCACGGGGTTGTCGCGCCATGTGCGGTCTCAGCTTGCGGGTCTATACTCCAGCGGGTGTACTCACGGGGTTGTCGCGCCATGTGCGGTCTCAGCTTGCGGGTCTATACTCCAGCGGGTGTACTCACGGGGTTGTCGCGCCATGTGCGGTCTCAGCTTGCGGGTCTATACTCCAGCGGGTGTACTCACGGGGTTGTCGCGCCATGTGCGGTCTCAGTTTGCGGGTCTATACTCCAGCGGGTGTACTCACGGGGTTGTCGCGCCATGTGCGGTCTCAGCTTGCGGGTCTATACTCCAGCGGGTGTACTCACGGGGTTGTCGCGCCATGTGCGGTCTCAGCTTGCGGGTCTATACTCCAGCGGGTGTACTCACGGGGTTGTCGCGCCATGTGCGGTCTCAGCTTGCGGGTCTATACTCCAGCGGGTGTACTCACGGGGTTGTCGCGCCATGTGCGGTCTCAGCTTGCGGGTCTATACTCCAGCGGGTGTACTCACGGGGTTGTCGCGCCATGTGAGGTCTCAGCTTGCGGGTCTATACTCCAGCGGGTGTACTCACGGGGTTGTCGCGCCATGTGCGGTCTCAGCTTGCGGGTCTATACTCCAGCGGGTGTACTCACGGGGTTGTCGCGCCATGTGCGGTCTCAGCTTGCGGGTCTATACTCCAGCGGGTGTACTCACGGGGTTGTCGCGCTATGTGCGGTCTCAGCTTGCGGGTCTATACTCCAGCGGGTGTACTCACGGGGTTGTCGCGCCATGTGCGGTCTCAGCTTGCGGGTCTATACTCCAGCGGGTGTACTCACGGGGTTGTCGCGCCATGTGCGGTCTCAGCTTGCGGGTCTATACTCCAGCGGGTGTACTCACGGGGTTGTCGCGCCAGTGCTGCGGTATGTGCGGTCTCAGCTTGCGGGTCACGGCCGCCTCCTGCATCTCCTCGAGGCCCGGGTGGCTGCCGACCTCCTCCTCGAACGGCAGGCGGTACGGCGCCGCGGACTTCGCGCCGGCTTCGTCGCATCTGTAGACATCGGTAATATATAGCCCGCATCAAGTCTCTTAGACTCGGAGCAAGGCGTGTGACCTCACTTATTCGCATAGGGTAAGGAGGGGGGAGGATAAAAATGAATGATTTTATTCTCACCTCGAAATAGGTAAACGAACACAATAACGCGCGTCGATTGACACGTGACACGAATGCAAAAAGATCACTTTATATTTATAAGCAATAGCTTTTGCTATTGCTTATAAATATAAAGGAGTATAAAGAAGAATATAAAGGAGAGTATGAAGGCGACAGGTATTGTTTTGCTTTTGCAACACATACTCATAAGTTTGACCGCGCGCGAGAGAGACAGACAGACTATTATTGATGCTCATGCAGTGCAACGTCACGCCGCGCGCTTATTCACAGTCACTACACAAGCGCAACGTAAAATGTGTTGAACGTGCCAGCTTTAGTTAACCGATCTGTACTAGACTAGCTACTTGAATCATACAATGGACCATACTAAAAAAATAAGTACTACTTTTCTTTTATTTTGTGACATTTTAGGCTTTTTTTAAGAAACCAATTTGAATATTTCGTGTAATGGATGTCGTATTATTTTTTAAATAATTTTTAAAATAACACCCCTTGTGACATCACGTTTTGGAACGGCTGTATTTGAGGCTGGTTGTTTCGGATTATAAAACTAAAAAACTAATAACTATTAATATTTGTTTACACTCCGACTGACATCTGTCTTATTGACTGGCAGAAAAACTGTTGATACCTACTTGACAGTTTTACAGAATAGCCAACTTAATGGCAACGGGAATTTGAATAAACTAAGCCATAGAGTACAAATGAAGTATATTATGTTTCTATGGATATTTCAGTAATCCTGTAATATTTTTTGATGTGAATTACTCGGAATTTAGTTGCGAACACAATCATCTCGAAATGGTTTACTCAGTTTGGTACCTTTATTTTTTTTTACATCGCCAATTTGCCCAGTCGTTTGCAAATCCCAAAGGCAATGAAACAATTCTTTGACTCACCTAGAGACAAGCTCCCACAGCACTAAAGCGCAGGCGTACATGTCGATCCTTAGAAAAGCGTCCTTCGTGAAGTTGATAGCACCATCCAAGACCTCCGGCGCCATGTACCGCCGCGTCCCCACCTGCGAATGTGACAAGATAACAGTGTGGGCACATCAGACGCTATGACCATCGATAGAAGAAGACGCCATAAGCAACACAATCATGTCATTTTTTCATTTAAAAAAATGTCTGACAGTTAGAATAGAGCGACTGGGCGGTTCGGTAGGTGCAAAACTCCAATGTACACTCGAAGTAGTGCATTTGCGGCGTCTACCTAGAGCAATGGCTGTCTCTGGCTATGACTGTAAAACTGTTAAATAGATCAAATACAAACTAATTACGTTCATCAGTCGTCTTATGTGCAGACTGTACAGATGTTTGTTCATATTCCAAGATCATACTAACTAACTAACTGACCAGAGGACAAGAAATACCTTCTTGGAAAATGACCTGAAAATTTCTTGACTGATTAGTCATCTTTCGCTGCTTCATTCTTGTAAACACGCGACATTGTGTTCACACAGTTGTTTTGGGTAGAGGGCAAAGACAAAAATTGTAATTTTTGTCTTTGGTTAAGAAGTTACCTGCCCATGCGCATCTCCGCAGCCGCGTGCCGGAGCAAACACCAACGCCAGACCGAAGTCAGCAATACACGCAGTCAGGTCAGCTTTCAATAGCACATTCTTGGACTTGAAGTCTCGATGCGCCACAGCAGGCTTGCCGCCACCTTCTTCATGTAGATGGGCTAGCCCCCGAGCGACGGCATTGGCGACCCGCCATGCTTCCGGCCAGGTGAGAGTGTGCGCTTTGAGGTAGTCGCATAAGGAGCCCTGTGATGTTGAGATTTGTGTATTAGTAGTTTATGTGACTGCTACATAATGGAGGGCATTAATACTCGAGAGTGGGTTTATGAAACGAGCCGAAGGCGAGTTTCATAATAATATCACTCGAGAGTTGTAATGCCTAATTATGTACAGTTACATACACTAGTTTATCTACACACATATCATAAGCTCTCTTTGATGTGTTCAGGACCGCATGTTTGACCGGCATTGTGGCTCTGCAGTTGTTTAGCTTGTTCTGTAGCACCAACTTCACGCAGGCGGGCGTCGGCGTTCGAAATTTGAATGTCAGTACCAACTTCACAGACAAACTAGGGGCGGCAAGCAGGCGGGCATCGGCGTTCGAAATTTGAATGTCATAATATGTAGAAAAACTACACATTATGGTCATAATGTGTAATTTTTCAGATAAGAAATGAGTTTTTACCAAGTAGTTTAACATTATGCTGATCGTAACATGCGGTTTTAGTACGCAGTAAAGAGGGTTTATGATGCTGTGTAGATAAAGTTCTTTATGTACTTTTTTAAAATTGGAAATTCATAAAACGTATGAGTATGGTACCGCCTTCTATTACAATAAAATTATACATAGTTTGGTTACAAGATTTTCTGGAGAATATAATAATGTGACTTTTATCCCAAGAAGCTAAAATTCTAATGAATCTTTAATTTTGCTATTTTCTATAAGAATATCTTACCTTCTCATGATAAGCAGTAACAAGCCAATATTCTGCCTGCAAGTTGTCACCTTTCTTGTCCACTCCAATATAATGCAGTATGTCCTGATGATCCATCCTCGGCAGCCTAAAGATCTCCTGTTCTGCGACCCAGGACTGCTTATCTTGTAGTGGGAACACTTTGACAGCCACATCACGGTTGCCGAGTTTTGCACGCCACACTGCCCCAAACCTGCCTCTAGCCCTGACTTCACATAAAGTCACTTGACCCACAAGTCCTCCGGATTCACTCTCCATCCCAGCACCGGAAGGTGGCCTGGATAAAGAAGCTTCCCCATTAGCAAGTTCAACAAATGAGCCACCTTTACGTTTCCTATACAGAAGATAGCAGCCAATCAATGCTGCAAACAGTATAAATACTGGGGTCAATGTGTATGCAATGACTGCCCTAGTTTCATTCTCAGGGTACGTTGGTAGGGAGGCTGGTATTTTCTCTGGGGGTGCCTCAGTGCTTGGTGGTGTGCCAGCATCCCATCCTGGGAATGTTGAGTAGGCATTGCACATGTCCCCTTCACAGCAGCAGTGCAGTAATGGCAATTTGGCATTATGGCGCCTGCAGCTTGAAGGCCTGTCATTGCAGGCTACTGTGTCCAAGAAGCATCCTTTAAATCGAGTGCTTGCAGTTCCTGTGACATTATCAAAGTGCCATAAAATGAAGCAATGGTTGCTTTTATCTGACTCGGCTGGAGCACATTGTTCTTGTACAGGCGGGGTTAGGACACAAGTGGAGTTATGTAAGGGATCGCAAGGTGGAGGTTGTGATTCATTGTAGAAAGCACAGAACTGTGTTTCCACTCGTCCCTCTTTTGGGCGTGGAGGTAGGTTTTCATCCTCTGGAGGTGCTGCTAAAGTTGTTGCTTGCACACCTAAAACATAAAAAATACCTACTTATAGGATACAGGGATGCCTTGGAGATTGAAAGTTCGTCAATTTCAAGCAGCCTTTTGTCTGCGCTGGAATATAGGGCATGTCTAAAAATAGCTGACCTGGCTATTTGGTTGAAGTTAAAAGAGACTTGACCATAGATAGTATAACTTTCTAAAGCACTGATTATTCTTAAGATGCGATATCTTTTTTATAACTTCGAAGCATACGGCGTACTATTTCGAGTTATCAATAAGTTTGTTTACTGTTTGTGTACTTACATAGCAGTAGGAGAGAGAGGCAGGCATAGGATAAGGACAGCGACGAAGACATTGTGACGCTGTATCAGCTAGCCAGCGGCTATCCCGACACGTCGCGAGTCAGCGATGTTATTTTTATATACGTCCCCGACATAAAAGGTCAATTTAGGAATTCTCCAACACAAGCAACGGGCGAGTAAACAACGCACATGCAAATTCGAAGAAACTAGAATAGTTCAGACAAAAAACACGCATACGGAGCGCAGCCAAATAGATCACGAACAATTTCCAATCACTACAATCACTGCGAACGAGAGATAATTAATTTAAATCGAAAAATAAAAGAAAGGAATCTCGCAGCGGGGGTCCGGAATGCACGGCCATGGAATGCACGGCCCGGATTGCACGACCCTGGAATCCGTGTACATCGGGATAGCAATTCCGGGGTCGCGAAGTACGGGCCGAGCATTCCTGGGTCGTGAAATACGCCCTGTACACTTTCTGCACAGGCCGTATTACACGACCCTGGAATGCACGACCCTGGAATTGGTGTACACGTTTTGCACAGCCCGTATTTCACGACCGTGGAAAGCACGGCCCGGAATCCGTGTACATGGGTGTACACGGAATCCGGGCCGTGCTTTCCAGGGTCGTGTAATACGGCCCGTGCACTTTCGGTACAAGGCGTATTGTACGACACGTACTTCGTGTACATCGCTCTCATTGGCTGGATTTTCTTGCTTCTGATTGGTCGGACATTTTAGATTTACCATAGACGGATGTAAGACCTTGGTCATAGTAGTGAGATTTTTTTGTAAGCAATTTGACAGTTGACGGTGTTGGCACAGCATAAGACTAATAATGTATTCTGTGAGCATAACCATAACCTAAAAATTATTTAGATTTATGAGTAAAGTAAATTCAAAACAAAAACATCACAGCATTGAAAATAAATTAAAATAGTCTTAGATCAATACGCGGCGAGCTCCCTAATTTATTATAATCTTCCCTGATACATTATTAGACTGCAAAGGGCAGAAACGATGCATCTTACCACAATCGATAGAAAAAACACTACCTAGATGAAAAGGAAGGTACAATGGATTGGAGCTTCAGATAAGAGAGGATGCCAAATTCAGAGCTAACAAACTGGAGCGAGATAAAGAAGCCGTCAAATAATGAATAAGGTGTTTCAGCTAACAATAACACTACTTTAAGACAACAGCAGTACATTGGTATGCAGTACAAATTGGTGATAACGATACTAAACGAGAAGAAAATAAAGCTAAATTGTGTTAAAGTGAATATTCTTTTATGTTAAAACCCTCATCTATTTGCATATGTTGTGCAATGTAACTATAATAAATAAATAAAAATAAATTATGTTATATATGAATATTTTGTACCCCCCTTATCGACACTCTGACCCGCATTGATCATTTCACCTGGACTGGCTCACTTTTTGACTTGTCATGATCAGGGACTTTCTGTTAGCAATTAAAAAACTATGTGTTTGTGACATTGCAACTAACAGCAGCTTTCTCTGCTCCAATTTAAGAAGTTTACCAACATATAAAACGACGTCCATAAGCACAAAGAGTTAATGGAAAGAAAGGAACTAACCGGGAGTTACTAACTCATACATATATATTTACTTAACTAAATCTCAGAGGAGTCCAGCATTAGTGTTTGGCTTCATAGGTTAGGTAGGTATGGGTACCTATCTACATACATATGTACAGGAAGTGAATCGGGAGCTATACGACATTTGAATGTGTCTGGAATACTTTTGTGATAGTTCAACTAGGGCAGGCACCTAATTTTGCACAAAATCTCTTATACATACATAGTATTAGAAGTACCTACCTACTCAGTATAAGAACCTCCAAAATATAAAATGTACATACCTTGCACAATCATAATATTATAATGTTTATCTTTAACTTTTGAGTAATAATGTATAAATACATCTGTAATGGCTTACTAATTGACTCAGAATATATGATCAAGGGGGGATACAATAATTCTAAAATGTCTGGGATCCCTGAATGATCTTGCAGCTCTCATCTCATTGCCCCAATTTGAGAATATGATCACCACAAATGAAAGTAAGCCTATGCATGCAAAGCCTAAGGAGAGAAAATTTAAAAATACTTTATGTATAAATAATTGTGGGAGCATAATGATACTGACTGATGTATTTAACTGAATCACAGGAGAGTCCTCTGTAATTGTAACAAAGAAACCAATGAGATTGATGACCTCTGTGGTGTAGTGGTTGAGGCTGTGCTGCCCAAGTGAGAGGTCCCAGGTTCGAATCGAATCAATGTTTATATGTATGTGATATCGCTGTTACTGGTTCCCACAACAAATGGTATCCTAGTGTGGGGCCAGAAGCAATGTATGTAAATGTTTATGAAATCTAGCTGCATATCAATATCCAGTCTCCTGCACCATTATTTAGTATTTCTTTAATTCTAAGGATGTAAAAAAAAAATATATAAATATACTGTTTAATTTTAATTTGTTGTTCCTTTGATAATTTTACATGTATTTTGTTTTTACACATTCAGATCGAATACTACACTTTCCTTCACATAATAAACCATCAGTGTTTGTCAATGATCCATCACCTATACATTATATATTTTGATGAAATTATCATTTGATGTTGATGATGATGTCCTTTAGGGCCTGACAGATGACAGATAGAAAGCGAGTAAATGCTGAACTCGGTTCAACTTGATACAAAATGTGGTTTAGTGCCAACTCACTTTCTATCTAGCCTGACACAGATTCTCTTTGCCCTGTAAAGTTATTAATAAACGGAACAATCACAACATGATTCTTTGAAAGTGATTTATGCGATGCACTGATTAGTGAATTTTTCATAAGAAATTGACATTCCGAGATGACAGAACTACGTAATATAGACTTACAGATTATTAGAAATATTTATAATTAAGCTATTTATCAAGTTATCACTCTTCTATCCTGTTTCACCAATCATCATCAAGTTTTTTACAATAAACTCCCAAGCACTTTGACAGATCTATCAATTAATAAGTTCAAGAAATACATCAAGCAAAGGCTTATTTCTAAAGCTTACTACAGTATTAAAGAGTACATAGACGATAAAAATGCTTGGGACTGAATTGTTCTAATTAATTGTGAGCATCCTCACTGCCAGAGTTTCTTTTACTGGACACTTGGAGGCCTTTTACACCTCCAAAGATTAATTTAATTATACAACTCTTGACTGTGGGGACCATTTACATCTCCTATTATCATTGTATTATTGACTAAAGAGACTATACATCTCTGTTATTTATATTTTAATTATTTTATAATGACATTTGAGACTCTTTACATCTCTCAGAAACAATAATTAAGTACTTTTTTTTCTGATAATATGATAATAATACCAAATGTTCTGTAAAAAATGAAATGAAATGACATGTGAAAGTGCCCTTGTGGCCTATTTACAGAATAAACGTTTTGAGTTTTGAGTTTGAGTTTTGAGTTTTAATGTACTACCAGCAAGGGCTCGTACACTATGAAACCAATTGGATGTGAGCAACTTAAATTAATTACTTCTTCGGTGAGCTGATTTCCATGTAGAAGTGAAATGTTACTCTGATGAAATCGGTTTCACAGTGAAAGTACCTAGTACAGAATGATATCCCTTGTAATACCGATAAATATGACTAAACCTGTATAATGGCGAAAATCTTGTAGAAGCCTTGCTTGTAACTGGAGAATACATTTTATAGAAACGGAGATTCTAAGATAAATTGATATATTATATTGGGCTACTTGAGGCAATCGCAACTACGCTGCGAAAAATGGCGACACGAAGCTCTGCATCTCTGGCAGTACTGGGTTGAGGCCGCCATTAAAGCATTGACTGGGCCGTGTAGTCTAAAGTACAAATGTATGAGCTACAATGCCAGCTTCCACAAGGCTTGTGCCGTGACTATTAGTTGCCAATGCTTATCAACAATAAACACGGTCACTGCATGCTTGTTTCTTGCTGCGAGTTGTCTGGCACGCTAGCTCCACACACGTCACAGTTGTCGGTCCGCTCTGCAAACAGCAAACAAACATCATAAAAACATTTCTAGTGCGTTTCCTGTACCGCTGCTGTAGTTACAGGATAAGATGTTGATGATGAACCAAACAAATGTTTAGTCTACCTAGGCAAACAGTCACAGGCCGGAGTCACGCACTCAGGAGGATGCTTGGTATGGAACAGACAAATTAAGAGTCTATTTCCCTGGTGCTATAATCTAGCTATGAGGCATAACACATATTGATTGCATAGTAGGTAGTCCTTTCTTATGTGAAATGAGAATAAATGTGAGTATACTGTTGCTACTAATTCTATGTTTCACTTCTTTTTATTTGTTTTGTTGTATGTTAGCTATAGGGCTATAACTTAGCAGGCAATATGCCAAAATAGAATAACAGGGTTGTCATAACACCATCATGTCACATTTATTTTCAACCATTGTTTTCTTTTCATATGAAAAAAGTTGCAACACCCATATTGCTGCTAAGCCATCCATCACCCTAAAGTTGTGTGTATTGATGAAGAATGAATAAATGTACTTCTATTTCTATATGGGTATGTAGATAAGGTAGACATGGGACCTACCTATATAGGTAGCCTAATTAATCCATACCCAGTGTTGGAACTTCTAAGACCACTCGACTCTGCAGACAGTTAGGTTTTTTGGATTGGATGCAGCAGCATCCATACCCAGTGTTAGAACTTGTAAGACCACTCGACTCTGCAGATAGATGGCACTGTCAGCATGGTTAGATTTTTGATGCAGCAGCATCTGAAAATGTGAGAAATTGGTTGACTCGTGCACCTTACAAAAGCCTTAGTGAAGGTATTAAACAAATATGTATATATAATTAACCATCTATGCTATGCCCTAATCTTCCTGTGCCAGCTATTTCTAAGGATGGCAGTGAAGAATTTAGACATTCATGTATCGTCAGACATGTCATAAACAACAGATTATAAAATTTTACTTACCTACGTTAGATATGGTACATTCGTGGTCTTTTTTTATTTGCATCTGTAAATTCTTCATTCGGAAAATCGGTCAGAGTGTCGATAAGGGGGCGGAAGCCCCCACTTGTAAAATATTCGAAAATTATAACTTTTTGAGGCCGCCATACGTTAGCGTTAGGGTGTAGAAAAGGGGGCGGGCCCAAAAAAAAAATTTTTTTTTTGTGAAAAAAGACTTAGAAAAATTTCGTAAAAATATTTTTTTTTACTGTTTCTTTTTACCTCGGAATCGTGTAGTGCTGCTCTTTGCCATCATTTTTGGTCATATACATTTTCCTCGTGCACCTCACCGATTTTGAGATATACGTCATAACGATGTTTGCCATATCGATATCTCTATAAATAAAGGTCCTAGGGAAAACATACATATGACATAAAATGATGGCCGTAAGGCACCCTAAACGATGCGCAAGTGAAAATATCAAAATTCAAAAAAAAAAATTTTGTCAAAAATTTTCTAAGTGTTTTGCCCCCTTACCTACAATACCACCGCTTTCAGCGACTTAGAAAAATTTCGTGAAAATAATTTTTTTTAACTGTTCCTTTTTACCTCGGAATCGTGTAGTGCTGCTCTTTGCCATCATTTTTGGTCATATACATTTTCCTCGTGCACCTCACCGATTTTGAGATATACGTCATAACGATGTTTGCCATATCGATATCTCTATAAATAAAGGTCCTAGGGAAAACATACATATGACATAAAATGATGGCCGTAAGGCACCCTAAACGATGCGCAAGTGAAAATATCAAAATTCAAAAAAAAAAATTTAGTCAAAAATTTTCTAAGTGTTTTGCCCCCTTACCTACAATACCACCGCTTTCAGCGACTTAGAAAAATTTCGTGAAAATAATTTTTTTTAACTGTTCCTTTTTACCTCGGAATCGTGTAGTGCTGCTCTTTGCCATCATTTTTGGTCATAGACATTTTCCTCGTGCACCTCACCGATTTCGAGATATGCGTCATAACGATGTTTGTCATATCGATATCTCTATAAATAATGGTCCTAGGGAAAACATGCGTATGACATAAAATTATGTCCGTAAGGCACCCTACACGATGCGCGAGTCATGCATAGTTTGTATGGAGAATGTTGCATATTTTTCGCGCGGACATTAACCAAACCTTGTTTTTCTAATGCAGAGTAACGAAAAAAGTTATATAGTGTATAGCACTAGAAAAACAAGGTATGGTTGATAGCCGCGCGAAAAAAAGCACCACTTTTTTATAATTAACATTGATGTATTTCTTCAAACAATGCATTCCACCTTTCCTTTCTTACTTACCGGCTTAGAACGGTCAAAATTACGACAGGTATATTTAGATTTAATAATAAATATTTTTTCCCATTGTCGTGACTTTGACTTTAAAAAAGGTGGAATCATCATTATGTACAATAATTTCTGATTTATCGCTAACAACATTTAACAAGAAATACCAAAATCACAATAAAAACCGTCCACAACGTGTGACGCGACGTATACTATAGTAGAATGTTTTCGTCTGTCCGAACTCGGTGATAAATCATAGGAGCTAGAGAGTGATATCTTATCTCTTTGTCGCACTCATGCGCAGGATAGGAGTCTATTGTTTTCACATAGGGATGAGAGTAACTGTAGTCTATAAAGAACTGCGAACTAAAGATAAGCCGAGTCAAAGACGCCGTTATAGTTTGCCTTTTTTCTTAGAATAAGTGTATTGTTTTCCTGGCGTAGGAATATTGAGATAGTATTCATTGTGACCATATGTGGCAGTTTCCTGCGCATCTGCGCATTAGTCAGTCAGTCATCAGTGTTTGTGAAGTGTGCACGTGATCGGATCGTAACGAGTTTGGCGGTATCGTTCTATTTTTTATTTCTTGCTTGTTGCTTTCTGTTTTCAACGACAATGCCAATGAGTCCTAGAGAGCTACTTCTTGCTAGAAAATTTAATTTCATAACTTTCATGGTTATGATTTCTAACGAGGAGACTGCCCAAAGAGCAGCTGAGGATTGGTTGCTGATTCCAACTCGGACAATACGCTGTCAAAGTTGCAGAAGCACCATGATTAAGGAATCGAAGACCAGTTATAAACTGGGCTTCCGTTGGCGTTGTCGTAGGAACAATTGCAACCGTTCGGCAAATCCTTTAAAAAATACTTTTTTTGAACGCAGTCGCGTCAGTTTTCTGGATACCCTGAGGCTAATCATGTATTTTTTCGAAAAGATGAAAGTAACAACAGCCGCCGAACACGTCGGGGTAACCAGGAAATCGGCGATACAAGTGTATCATTTTTTAAGGGAGGTGTGCGAAGTGGCTGAGGCGCATGATCGCGAAATGATAGGCGGTGATGACGACATTGTAGAGGTAGATGAGACGCACTTGTATACACGTAAATATCACCGTGGTCGACTCTTGCGACGTCAAACGTGGTCGTTTGGTTGCATGAGTCGGCTTACGAAACGTTTACACGTTGAGTTAATTCCCGATAAAACCCGGGCAACTTTAGACGCTATAATCGCGGCCAACGTGCGTCAAAATACCTTTATAATGTCCGACATGCATCGATCTTATTTGGGGGTAGACCTTCGCCTAGGGATGCGTGGACACGCATACGTTAACCATAGCCTTAACTTCGTGGCAGGCACTAGGTCGCTCCCAGTCCACCCTACATTAGGCAACTCAGTACCTGGCACTACCAATGTGTTAGTGAAAGTCCACACTAACACATTGGAGCGCCAGTGGCTGGAGTTGAAACGTCAATGTCGGACTTGCCGCAGTGACCGTAGGTTGAAGTGGTACATGGGCGAATTCATGTATCGCAGTAATGTTTTAAAACACTTACCATCTAAAGCCGCTCGTTTTCGTCGTCTCCTCCGGGATATTCATAGAGTTTATCCCGGCTTGGGAAAACGCGGCATCAAGCCTAGCAATTGCCGCTGTTCGCCTAATTGTCCAAGGCAATGAGTGATACTTGAGTTCGCCCGTCGATGATTGTGTAATATAGTAGTCAAATCATAGTTATATTAAGTGTTGATTTTTCAGATTTTTATTATATTATTATGTTGAATTTGATTTTGCACGATTTGCTTTTACTTTTATTTTGTATTTTTTACTGTGATTTTGGTATTTCTTGTTACAGGTTGTTAGCGATAAATCAGACATTATTGTACATAATGATGATTCCACCTTTTTAAATACGCCAAAGTCACGACAGTGGGAAAATATTTATTATTAAATCTAAACATACCTGTCGTAATTTTGACCGTCCTAAGCCGGTAAGTATGAAGGGAAAGGTGGAATGCATTGTTTGAAGAAATACATCAATGTTAATTATTAAGAACGCAATGTTATATAGGTATTTCTATACGCAGGCGGTTTATCTATGCGCAATGGCGCAGGTACCTGTCCCAATTATTGAATTATTATATTAACCCGTCGCGTCAACCGTAACAATCTTTTTTTGTTTGAATTGCAAAGTACAATGATTAAGAGTGGTGCTTTTTTTTCGCGCGGCTATCCATATGGTATGGTATGGATAACCATACCTTGTTTTTCTAGTGCTATATAGTGTAACGAATAAAATTTAGCTCGACATGTATACGTCTACACAGTGAGTTAAAGGAGCTCAAAGTTCGTAACTTTTTTCGTTTCTCTGTTCTGCATTAGAAAAACAAGGTTTGGATAATGTCCGCGCGAAAAATATGCAACATTCTCCATACAAACTATGCATGTTGATACTCGCGCATCGTGTAGGGTGCCTTACGGCCATCATTTTATGTCATACGCATGTTTTCCCTAGGACCATTATTTATAGAGATATCGATATGGCAAACATCGTTATGACGCATATCTCGAAATCGGTGAGGTGCACGAGGAAAATGTCTATGACCAAAAATGATGGCAAAGAGCAGCACTACACGATTCCGAGGTAAAAAGAAACAGTAAAAAAAAATATTTTCACGAAATTTTTCTAAGTCGCTGAAAGCGGTGGTATTGTAGGTAAGGGGGCAAAACACTTAGAAAATTTTTGACAAAATTTTTTTTTTTTGAATTTTGATATTTTCACTTGCGCATCGTTTAGGGTGCCTTACGGCCATCATTTTATGTCATACGCATGTTTTCCATAGGACCATTATTTATAGAGATATCGATATGGCAAACATCGTTATGACGCATATCTCGAAATCGGTGAGGTGCACGAGGAAAATGTCTATGACCAAAAATGATGGCAAAGAGCAGCACTACACGATTCCGAGGTAAAAAGAAACAGTAAAAAAAAATATTTTCACGAAATTTTTCTAAGTCGCTGAAAGCGGTGGTATTGTAGATAAGGGGGCAAAACACTTAGAAAATTTTTGACTAAATTTTTTTTTTTTTAATTTTGATATTTTCACTTGCACATCGTTTAGGGTGCCTTACGGCCATCATTTTATGTCATACGCATGTTTTCCATAGGACCATTATTTATAGAGATATCGATATGGCAAACATCGTTATGACGTATATCTCAAAATCGGTGAGGTGCACGAGGAAAATGTCTATGACCAAAAATGATGGCAAAGAGCAGCACTACACGATTCCGAGGTAAAAAGAAACAGTAAAAAAAAATATTTTCACGAAATTTTTCTAAGTCGCTGAAAGCGGTGGTATTGTAGATAAGGGGGCAAAACACTTAGAAAATTTTTGACTAAATTTTTTTTTTTTTAATTTTGATATTTTCACTTGCACATCGTTTAGGGTGCCTTACGGCCATCATTTTATGTCATACGCATGTTTTCCATAGGACCATTATTTATAGAGATATCGATATGGCAAACATCGTTATGACGTATATCTCAAAATCGGTGAGGTGCACGAGGAAAATGTATATGACCAAAAATGATGGCAAAGAGCAGCACTACACGATTCCGAGGTAAAAAGAAACAGTAAAAAAAAATATTTTCACGAAATTTTTCTAAGTCGCTGGATGACGAGTCGAAATTTTTCTAAGTCTTTTTTTCAAAAAAAAAAAATATTTTTTTCGGCGCTCTGTTTTTTTTGCCCCCTTATCTGCACATTGACCAGGCTATCTAAACGCGGAAAAAATTCTAAGTTTTTTTTTCCTTGGCGCCCCCTTATCTACACTCCAACCAAAGCGATGCATTTAGTTATCCTGTAAGACTACTTCTACAACAATTTCACCCATTCCAAAAGAAAAAGCCCCAAAGATCAAAGTGGGGTTTATTTGTGTTACCCTAAACAAAGTAAGGGGAAAAAAACACTTCCCAATTTCCATCTCTACTGTCGCAACTTTTGTAAGCAAGGTTCACTTTCAATCAAACTTACCGGCTGAGCACCCATGGAGTCGGCTCGTGATCATGGCTGGGCGTGACTGCCGATGCGACGCCATCATCAGATAGCCTCCATCGAGATGGGCAACCATTCGATGAGCACTTCAAATATTTGGTCAAATTCCGGGTTCTGTGCACAACGTAAAAATACCCTCCCCGTTGGAACCAAGCGTTATTTCCCTTCCAAGAGGTAATCTCACTGTAGTCCATGATGACTTGAGGAGCAAAGTTATTGTTATGTTATATATATTGTAAGTTGTTTATAGTTGTTAAACCTTTATAATCAATCAATTCTATTTTCATCCAGCCATTAGCCAGCGAGAAAAGAAAAGCAGAGAAGAGAAGGCGTCTATATGGTTGAGGCCCCACTATAGACGAAGGTCCGAATTTGGCGTCTCGAAACTCTCGAATAACTCTTTATTATGCTCGCTCGTATGATTCTGTCTCTACAGAATCATACGAGCGAGCTTTTTTGTCTCTTTCTCATAGTCTGAATTTTCATACGTTGCCTGAAGTGTGGCCACGGCATAGACGCTAACCATAAATTTAAACTTAAACGGTCATAACAAAAACATTTAGAATTTGACCATGTGTAGTTACATGGTCAAATTCTAAATGTTTTTTTATAGTATTAACGAATCTGTCTTTTCTTTTGTTGTCATTATTATTTTTATATTTAAAAACTATTGCAAGAATCATTTTAAATTAAAAACTTCTATTTTTTTATTTACTATAACTACAGAGTTGATCAGGTGATTACATATTTTAGAACAATAGAACACGTTAACCAACACGTTCAAAGTGGCAGGGTGAACAGCCTAATTTCAGTCCCGGGCAGGGTACCGGGTTATTTAGACAGCTTAAGTTTTTTTATTTAACCAATACGACAAGAAATTTTATTCGATATGTATATTTCTTCATTAAAATGTTTGTTCAAGAGGGTGAAAGGAAAGGGAGAAAATATTATTATCTTACTTAGTTTTTAGATTATTTCATATTAGATGTAATCTGTTGTAATCTGGTTTGCTCCAGAGATCTCTTATCAGAGTTAAGATCGGCTTTGTATACTATTTTAATTTAACTGTTGTTTTTTTATATGACTTGTGTGCAATAAAGAAATGGCTTGTGTTTAAACGATTACCAATAAATTCGAAAATGTACTACCAATAATTTCAAAATGACTGTCAGAATTAGTAAATGATCACCAAATTGTGTTTGGATAAATGATCACCAAACTTCTTTTTATGTTTTTTGTACTTAAGTTTATGTTTTAAGTATTTTTTGTTGTTGTAGTCATTCTAGCTAACAAAAAATATAGGCAAGTGTATGCCGTTTTTAAATCAAATCGTAAGTATAACTCTTTTCTATCAGTATAATATAAAAAATAGATATAAATTACCTTAGACCAAATTTAGAAAAATAAATTCAAAAAATTTGGCGAAAAAACCAGTTGTGCAGTGTTTACTGTTAGAAATACTTAACCATTTTGGTTATACGAACAGTCATAATTTTGTCGTATTCTGTGCTTTATAATAAACAAAAGTTTTATAAAACTCAAACATCTGCGAGCAATGTAAAAGGTCGTAAATAACTCGCTATCAGTCACTCGCTATCACTCAACTTGTTACTTGTTAAACCAGCGTTACTCAAGGTTGTTTTTTTTTCCTGTTTAATTATGTTCTCCTGCGCAAGTTGTGACTCCCAGTTCACGGATGGAACGGTGTGCAGTGTCTGCAAGCAACACCTCGATTTCCAGTGTTCCGGGATTACGGAAAATGGTTATCGTAGACTTGGAGAGAGACAGAAGAGCTGGCGTTGCCCGAAGTGTAAAGGCAACCAATCGCCTTCGAGGCTTAATACGTCACCCTCTCCAACTCAACTGGATAAAATGCAAGAACAACTGAACAACATCGTTTTCCAGTTGGGGCCACTGTCAGAAAATGTGAAATCCATCAAATCAGAGCTGAGGAACCTTCGAGAATCTTTGGAGATGGCGCATGAGCTGATTGGGAAATTCTCAGGATCCGTCAAGGCATTAGAAACCCGAGTTACTCAAGTGGAGAAACTAGTTAGCGATGTCCCGACGCTCCGAGCCGAAGTAACTGCATTGAAAGTTAAACTTCAGAATAGAGACCAATGGGCTCGTGCTAATAACGTCGAGATACGTGGAATTCCATTGAAGAAGAATGAAAATCTATACGAAATTGCTGACAAGATTGGTAAAATCGGTAATCGTACTTTCGAGAAGAGGGATATAAATTATATAGCACGAATTCCTACGAGAGTCCCGAATGTCGAAAAACCTATTGTTATTTCTTTTAATAATCGTTACACTAAGGAAGACTTTGTTGCTTCTTGCCGCAAGATCAAATAGCTGAAGCTCGAGACTCTAGGTTACACAACTGGTGGAGTCTTTTTCGTCAATGATCACCTGACGCAGTATAACAAGAACCTGTTAAGCAAGGCGCGGGCCTTAGCTAAAGAGAAGAACTTCAAGCACGTTTGGGTTAAACACTGTAAAATTATGGCGAGAATGTCAGATACGTCACCCATAATTTTTCAGAAGATCTCATAATTGTTAGCTACTTAAATAACGTACCAATTGCGTTAAATTTAGTAATAGCCTATAATCTTAAAATTATTTTATTACATTTGTCACTACGAAACAGTAAATTTTGAGAGCCGCATGCAATACCAGCGCTTTTGTTCTACAGTGCAGCGGGTGCGGCGGGGATACCGACCGGTTCGTCATAAGTACAGCTCTGCGCGTTAAGCTACTCGCACCTGCTCGCGTTATGCACTTCATTATGTTATTCAACTCAAAACCGCAAAGTGTTAAGAAACTCCTGACAAAGCGCTGGTTTACTGCGTTAGCATCTTATTGTACCTAATTTTTAATTATTTTCTTTTGTGCATTATGTTTTTTCCTTTAACTTACAGTTCTGTCTTTTTGTACCTATAATCTCTTGTTAATTATTATGATTAAATTTATAAATCTTGTCAATTATATATAAGTTATACATTCTAATGTTGTTATCCAGACAGAACTATATTTTTAATTTTTTCTCTGTTTAACCGCAAGCAGGCAGTATTTTTTTTTTTAGCTTCTACATACAAACATGCGAGAACACATTAATGGTTATAAGTTATTATATAAGTTTATTAATAGAGTGTGTAAAACTGTTTGTTCTCCTAATACAATAAAATAAAATAAAATAATGTTTTTGTGGACCATTGGCTACGCAACTTAGGGTCAGCGCACGAAAAAATCGACGCAAGCAAGCGGTTATGAGGCTCTCAATTGTTGCTATGACGTATTAATGACATCCCTAACGCTGTCATGTCGAGCTATCACTGCCCATGCTTCTGAATGATAGCACTGTGAGCGAGCAATCAAAAGTGACATCACATTTAAAACAGGAACAACAATTTATTGCAATTAATTATCCTCTGTATTCACGCAAAATATAAGCAAAATGTGCTTGTAGTCGTTTGTTTATCTGTCGGTGTCAACGTCTATTTACGGGTGCACTTTTTGTGCGACATTTTGAATTAATTATCTGAATTTCATCAGAGAGTCATCTGTTGACTATTTGAAGAAACTTTAAAAAACTAACTTCTACCATAATTAACAGATCGCTGCCTCAGTGCTTGAATGTTCAACGGACCATTTTTCGGAAAATATACTTTTTGACGTCTACTTAAAAAAACAGCTGATTTTACATCGTATAATGGGACATAAAATGTCCTAAAGTGGTTACAATTCACGTTCTATGCAAAAATAAAAAAGTTAATATCCATTAGAAATATTGTGTTCAGTGCGTGTTTGGGCAACCTCCGTAATTTGCGTATTCTGAACGCATCGGAAACCGATCTCCGTGCTTGTTTAATCAACATCTACCTTACAGCCAATCATGGACAAGGATTCAGATATGACGCGCTTGCACGACGCCATCTTGCTTTCGATGCGTCAGTCAGATTGTGGCTTGTTTTGGTGAGGTTTTGGTAAAGATTAATAATTTACTGAGCATAGGACCTGTTACTGAGAAAAACCGGGTACCTTATTCCCGCTCGCGCACACTGTACACCTCATGTCGTTAGTTACCTTAGATTCAAATAAAATAAAACATCCTGTATTCTACCAATGGTTCTTTGAACAAACAAGCACGCAACTAAAAAGTATTATATGCTATGCAACCTCCACATGTCTGTTCAATAACTAACTGCGTAATTTTTACAGCGGCATTTTGTTCAACATCTACTTTTAAATTTGAAATACCCAGTACTTAGCTTACATATCTATTCAGATTATGTATTTTACTTACTGGGCACGTTTAGACAATGCTTACATTCCGTAGATTTCCGTAGACTACGCTTTAGAACAATGTCAAACAAAATAAACGTTTCCTGTGAAATTCACTCAGTGGTCTGTTAACCATTCAAGCACTGAGGCAGCGAGATGGTGACTCTTTCTTTTATAATATTCTCGTTCCATAGGACTGTCCCACGCATAGTCGGCGTTCTTTTTCACAAAAACGGAGTTATGGATATGCGAGAAACAAACAAATTTATGCATGATAGGTAGGTTGTGAGTGAATAACAGGTGACTTGAGTCCTCACCGGGTCATCCCTCCCTCGAGGGAAGACCCGGGTTAGTGTGACGTGTGACAGAAATGAAATTTGATGCCCAAGTGATGAACCTCATGTCTTCCTCCAGTAGTGCATCTGCTCTTTCAATAAATGTTGAACAGTTCTAGGAGGAAATTAGTAAGTTGTTAAAGTAAAAAATATATCTAAATTTGCCAAAGACATGCTCATTCTTCCAGTTTCTAACGTCAAATGCGAGAGAATATTTTCAGAAATTAATAGAATCAAAAACAAAGATCGAAATAGGTTTATAAATAAAAATGTAGCCGCGATTCTCCATGCCAGACAAGGCGTTACACCATGCACAGATTTTGTACACGATTCTCAAAAGTTGAAATGCGTGACTGATAAAATTTTGTATAAAGATATTAAAAATAATAAAGATAAAGAGGATTAATAATGTCATTTAGTTTTATTTCATCTCTATTTGATTTACCTATCATGTTAGGATAAGAACGTACATTTGTGGTATATTTTGACCAAGGCTCTGGTAGATTTTGGTAGTTTTCGAAAACCGCAGAAGTAGATTGTCCAATTTAAATGTGGTCACTCTGGGCCCAGCCCACCCAGTGTTACCAGGTACACGGTAATTACCGTAGAACCACGGTATTTTTGGCTAATACACGGTCTACGGTAGCGATCCACTACCGTGTCTTTTTCTACGGTATTCTTAGATATGAACTACCGTGTAGGGAAGTAGCACACACAATAAAAGTTTGAAATCGAAGATAGGCCAATAGGCCCACATCGGGTCGCAGAGATCCGATGGTATTTTTTAACTTTTGTGTGAAATAATATTCAGTCAAATCGACGACATAAAAACGAAGAAAAGGAACAAGCTGATACCGAAAACCATTAAGGGAAATGTACTTGCTCAACAAGCTATTCACCGGAATGGTCATAACTGTGTTGATTTTACACTATACTATATGATAAAGAAGTTCTTATTTTAGTAGATTAATTTTAAATAAAAACATCTAAATTCAAAGTTGTTTCGGTTGCATTTTATACGGTAATTTACACAGTATTTTCCAAATGATTCTACGGTAATTTAAGTCTTAAACACCGTAATTTTAACAGATAAACACGATAGTTTATAGTTTTCATCTGGTAACACTGAGCCCACCCACAGGAAAGAAACATGGCCGGCTGCGCGCGTTTTCAATGGCGTGTTCAAGTGATTATATTCTCTTTGGGCGTGTTTGTTGCATCTATTCTAGAGGATTCAATGTGAATAAATAGTCATAGTATCGCTAAGGAAGCGAAAACGTTCCTACCTATACCTACAGCTCAATCAAGTGAGCTTTGCACCTCGCCGGAATGAGTAGAGTAAATTGTGATCTTTCATACACTTGACACTGGCAAAGAAGAAGAAAGATCGGTTGGAGTGTCTTCCGCCCCCTTATCGACACTCTGCCCATCGCTTTGGCTATCCGTGCCATGGGGCCGCAGAGGTTAACGTACATACCTAAGTATGTTTTTATTTGTTGCAGGAATGAAATGTTCCAAGCCCTAAAGCGCAGGGCATCCGATTTCATGGAAGCAGGGACATTTATAAATATCTACCAAGAAGAAGTTGTCAGGTTTGTTAAATGGTATACAGAATGATCAATCCAAATGAGTCAGTAGGGAGAAGTAAGAAAATATGAGAGATAGCGTCTTAGGAACCATGGCTTCGATTTTGGATTTAATAATAATGGCATTAAATTCTTTTCTCATACATAACCGGGATCGAACCTGGTCGAAGTCTCTGTAAACAATGTTAGGTATCAATTCTGCAAGTTTTTTCAGTTGATGGTGCGAATCATGTCACAAGGAACACATTTTTAATATTGTTTAAGTAATTGAAAGAAAAAACCCAACAATAATATTATTTTATTTTGATTCATAATGATGACTAAGTTTTTTTCCTTGGCGCCCCCTTATCTACTTACCAACCACAAAAACAGTCATTCATTATTTTATTTGCCATATACTAATAAAATAATATCATGTATTACAGACATCCAGAGGGAGCTCCACATCTGCCGTTCACCCTAGTCGAATCATCTATGCGGAAGTGGCGGAGAAGTGTGCTGCCTCCAGTGCCCCGCACATTAATGGAGTTGGCGCAAGCGCTACGGGAGGACAACCAGTTGAACAGTCTCTTCCTGGCTACTGTTGAAGCCGGGAATGGAGTAGCGGTCATTCTAGTCATGCCCCAATTTGATGAAATCCTCCGCGAAAGTTCTACAATTTTCGCGGATGGCACGTTCGCAACAGTCCCGGCTGGATTGCCAGCCTACCAGATATTGACCATTCACTCAGCAGTAGCGGGATATTATTTCCATCCCGTATTAGTGCTGATTCAGAACAGGACACGGGCTCTGTATGAGGCGGTACTGCGGCGTATCTGGGAGGCTGCAGGAAACCCGCGACCTGAACACATCGTGACGGACTTTGAGCCCGCACTTCAAGGTGCATTACAGTCCGTCGCCAACATGCAAGTACAGGGCTGCCTATTTCATTATTTGCAGGCGTTGCTAAGGAGAGCGCGGCGGCTGGGGCTGGCGACGCGACACAACTCACCGGGTGGGCAGCTGGTGCGGCTTTATGGGGCGCTCGCGCTACTGCCCGCGGAGCAGGTTGCGCTCGGCCTGCCCGAGGTGCCGGCCATCGCCGCAGCAAGGAACTTGCCGTACAGCGCGGCATTCCACGAGTATTTCGTGAACTACTGGATTATAAGGGTTACTATGCTTTCTGTACCATACTTTGGCTAAACCTAGGTTTACTTATTCACTTTTATAACTTTAGTTGCGTAGAGGTGCATTAAAAAGAAGGGGTTTTATGAAATTCTTCCCTTATAGGTAGGTAGATTCGAACGGATTTAGATTAGAGACGGCCTTATTATATCTTAAATATCAAAAACTTCTTGAATCATGGTGGGAAGTAGTTTTATGGGTTCCATAGCCCTATTATTGTCACTCACATGTTCATCTTTCTTTCTGTCTGTCTGTCTGTCTGTCTGACCGACCGTCCAACGTCTAACACCTGTGTTACAGCAATATATAGATATATATATATAATCTATGACACTAAGATTGTCAAAACCGTTAGTTTATAAACTAACGCGGTAGTAAACTATCCAGAAATTGTAAACAGGACCGACAGGGTTTATAATTTACGTTTATTTCGTTCTTACATGTCTGGCCGCTGAGAGAATGCGATCCTGACAGCTCAAAACCCATTATTAGTATTATTATAAGGTATCTAATACAAACAATTTAATTTACAGGTAGGTCCAGCAACATTCAGCGTGTGTGGAAGCCCGCACCAAACCACTAATGTGGCTGAGAGCTTCCACAGCACGCTGAAAAAGAGCTTAGGCCCACACCCTAATATATGGCAGTTTACAGGTAAAATACATAAATACATCGTGTAGAGCATGTAGATGTAGAGTAATTACTAAGGACGACTAGGTAGAAGGCGGAATAAGACTTAAATCAAGTAAACTGACAACTCCGTACAAATTGATATGGATTTCTCAAAGTTTACTCGAGTAAAGTCTTATTCCGGTTTCTAGCTAGTGGCACTTAGATAGTAGGGAAAAGCAGAGTGTTATTACCACCCCCCCATAATGAATGGCATTTTTAACTTTAGAGCCAACTATTAAGGATTCACTGTAGATAAACGCAGTAAGGAATGGTCAAAAGTTAAACAAATAATTAGACAAAATATATGCTGCATATTTTTTTAATTGTATTTGTATAGTGTTTATTTTATCAAATAAAACATTATTTAAAGTTATTTATTTTTTAATTCAATACCTAGTTTTGACAGTCCAAGCACAACCAATGCCCAGTAAATTGATAATCTATTAATTAAGAAATTTTGGCGAAGAAAGTTACTAACATTGCTGTAATCTAACTACATCTTATCTTTAATAATAATAATACATAATAGTAGTTTATGTGACTGATACGTAATGGATAGCATTAAAATTCGAGAGTAATGCCTAATTATGTACAGTTACATACACTAGTTTATCTACACATATCATAAGCTCTCTTTGATGTGTTCAGGAACCGCATGATCTACCGGCAGCGTCGCATTGATAATTGCTCTGCACTTGTTTAGCTTGTTCTGTAGTACCAACTTCAAGTGGGCGTCGGCGTTCGAAATTTGAATGTCATAATATGTCGAAATATTTATACATTGTGTCAGCTTCACTATTTAAACATACAACATATCTGTAAACAGTATTTAGTTAACAAATCGTAAACGAGATGGCGCCACCTATATTCAAAATGCAGCGTAATTACCTGATTGCCAACACTCACGTCACGAGAAGAAGATATTGAGCCTTAAAGGTCGCAGTACTATTAAGTATTCTGTACTAAAGGTAATGTATTTTTTGTGACACCGTTAGAATGTTAACTATCCTGAAATTGTGTTAAAACTAAAACTGTGCACGACATGTCAGGTCTGGTAGGGGTTGGCGATGCGAATCCTCCTTTATCCTTCGTGTTAGGTTAAGGTGACATAAAATAACTAAATAAAAACAGTATTATTAGTAGTACATAGTTAGTTTAGTTTAGGGTTAGTCCACTTTTGCCACACAAAGTTTTCTTCATACAAATGTTCCACACTTGCCCACGGTATTATTTTAGGTAGGTACCATATTGTTTAATATGTTAGTAGGTTGCAATTTCAATCTTGGTCTATCGGCCCTCTTGTTGATTCACTCATTGTTATTAAGTAGGTCCAGCTTGCAGCTGTAACAAAATAATATTAAATGTTAAGATTAAACGATTACATGATTTCACCTAAAAAGTAAGTATGTGGTTAATTCTTACATTTCCTATTCCAGCAACAGCACACATACTCGCCACACCTTAGAGGTACTGTCTGATAATAGCCAATATTTTCTCAGTATTTCTTTCCCTTATTATCTTCATGCTTCCGCCCCCTTATCGACACTGACCGTTAACTCCAGTTCAGTTGGTATTCATAGAAAATATCACTAACATTCGTATGACGTTCGCGTAAGAATCAAACGTTCGTAACAAAATTATAACCTAACATATCAAAACAAGGCAATGATCACTGAGAGAGTGGTGCGTGCGTTTGATTTGATCACGCAAACGCGCATAAATAAAACTGACAACAGAATAGCACTACAAATTCTATGCGTGAAAATGAGATAGCATGTAAGGCGGGCGTCAACTGACGATTAAATCGAACGCAGCATATGTCTACTTTTTTAGGGTTCCGTAGAGAAACAAATAACCCTTATAGTTTCGTCAAGTCTGTCTGTCCGACTTTATTCCGAAACTATCAAGACTAAACAGTTGAAACTTGGTAAGCAGATGTATTCTGTGAACCGCTTTACGATTTTTATACAAAACTTGAAAAATTAAAGGGGCTACATGGAACTGAAACCAAAAATCATAGAACTGAAACCAAAAATATATTTTTCATTAAACCTATGTGTGGGGTGGCTATAGATAGGTCTTTAAAAATGACGTTGAGGTTCCTGAAACCATTTATCCTCAAAGTAAAACGTTAAAGAGACCGAATCTTCCAAAGTGGAAATTAAAGTAAGAGAGTGAGTGAGAAATATAACTTAGTCATTCATACAAACACTGTGAAAAACAAAGTAATTATTTGCTGGTGAAGAATGATGGTGATATTTTGGCTAGGTGTATCAGGTGTAGTGTATTTGAAGTGAGCACCTTCCTCGTTTATTCAAAATTTATGACTCCTAAATGAGCGAAGTTCGACACGCACTTGGTACAGGCAAAGGCTTTATTTGTTCCTTCCAATGACATTTTTTGTAATGTTTTGGCAAGGGTAACAAGACCTTTGTTGAAAAGTTCAAGATAAATTCGGCTTGTCGACCCGAATGGCTGAGTCGGCAGTGACCCTGCCTACGAAACCAAGGGTCCCGGGTTCGAGTCCCGGTGGGGGCAAATATTTGTTTGATGAGAACGGATGTTTGTACCATAGTCATGGTTGTTTATCTATCTAAGTAAAATATTTATCTATATAAGTACGTGTATCGTTGTCTAGCACCCAAGATACAGGGAATCCTAGTTTGGGGCTAGATCAATGTGTGTAAATAGTGTCCAAGGTATTATTATTATTATTATAAATTTATTTAAGGTAAGATCCAAATTTTGGAAAATGGTAAAATACAAGTCCATTGGGCTTTTTACAAACTTTTAAATTAGCGGGTTACAAGCTTTTTGCCCGGTTTCACCCCTAAGGCTCTCTTCTTCCAGGATGTGTCATCTTTTGATTACTTCAGTCTTTACAGGGAAGCTATTTCCAGACCAAATACCAAAAAGATATTTTTCTCTCCTAGTAACGTGCAGCTGGCCCTGAATTTGAAAATACCAGTTGTGATCTTTATTTATTTCCAGTACTCCGTCTTTGTTTTTTTTTTATAAAATGTTTTTTTTTTCATCCACGGCTTTCTCCACTGCAATGTTGTATGATTTTTTGGACATTTCATTTCTACTAGCATGTCTTCTTTTATTATACCATCCGGAGTTGTATAATGATTTATATAATATATAATATTTATATGTCTAATAATTTAAGACCATTTGCTCATATTATAAATATTGCATCTAATATTTTCAAGAATCACGAATTAATAAATCAATCATATTTTTGTTTAACCACTAGTGTGTGAGATTCCCGCACCGGTACCGGTCACTCTGGCGCCTGTGTGTGGCGTTCCCGCTCCGGAACTGCTGTGATAGGATTCAATTTTGCTTCGTTGCAGCATTCATGTTAACCCTATCTCATTCCAACTTATTCAAATTGTACATGAAAGAACAGGCTATCTTATAAATGAATGGTTTTATACTCTGTGTTCACTGATTGCACATTAAAACTCACTCAAAGACGCCGTCTCAACCGCCATCTCGCAAGTTTTATTTTGATAAATTAATGTATTAAGACTATCTGTGTTTGTGTTTATTATAGTTTTATACACTATAACGCATAAATAAAACCAAACATTAGGTCTAAATTTTGCTTTAATATTAAAATAATACAGAAATAAGTTCAACTTAGGGAGCTTTATATTAGGTAACACATATTGGCTGTATTCAAACCGAAAAAAAGGCGTTGTGGAATGGAAAAAGGGTGAAGGATTCTAATTAGAGTGATATTCTTACAAGAACTAATCTTTATTCCAACTAGAATAGGAGAATTTCATCAAAAACTGAATATTAGCGCTCAAAATTCCTAATGTATGGAATTCCCGCTCCGGTACTCACAGACACGGCGAAAGTTACAAAATGGCCGCCACAGGCGACTGGTTAAGTACTAGGAGTGCAGGAAGTTGTAAAAAGTTACACGGAGGTATTTAATTCTAAGGCACTAATAATATAAGACCATTTGCTCATATTATAAATATTGCATCTAATATTTTCAAGAATCACGAATTAATCAATCAATCATATTTTTTTTTAAGTTCTAGGAGAGCAGGAAGTTGTAAGAAGTTACACGGAGATATTTGAAGTTTATGCAGAGGTGTACTTGCTTGTTAAAGCAAAACATCTCCAAATCTTATACAAAATGTACTAGGAACACATATTTCCTTAGGTGGTTTTTAGGGTTCCGTACCCAACGGGTAAGAACGGAACCCTATTACTAAGACTTCGCTGTCCGTCCGTCCATCCGTCTGTCACCAGGCTGTATCTCAAGAACCTAGCTAGCTAGAGAGTTGAATTTTTCACAGATTATGTATTTCTGTTGCCGCTATAACAACAAATACTAAAAAACAGGATAAAAGAAATATTTAAGGGGGCTCCCATACAACAATTCTTTCAATACCACATACAAACTTATGGATGCACCTGGTTACGTACATGGAGTGTGAAATTAACCGCACCAATAACTTTGTAAACAATATTTTGCTGTGTAAAATCCAAACTATTCACTCCACACCATCGCTTCCATTGAAAGGTGGTACGGAACCCTTCATGCGCGATTTAGACTCGCACTTGACCGGTTTTTAACCCTTAATAAGGCGTGGGCAAGCAGAATTTTTCATTGGTTTTCGAATTTATTACCAAGGCATGAGGTTGAAAATGTAGTTGGTATATAGTTTCCCGTGCCTTATTAAGTTTTAATACATAAACCTTTAAACTTAGTAACTAAGTAGGTACAGAATATTTGTCCCTCTCTTACACATCACGAATGGCCTTGAGATAGAAAAAGTAAAGCAAAAATAAGCAAAGTGGGATCTATCATAACCTTTATCAGCACTAGGAGCACATATTTCCTTAGGAAGTTTTAACCCTTAAATAATAGTGACGTATCGATAAACAACAAGACGGACCGCAAACATATATTGGAAGTTCCACCAATTATTAATACCTGCTAGGAACACGTTATCTCTTAGTAAGTACATAATCTTAATTTTATATAAATAAAAGTACAATTAAGTAAAAAAAATTAGGAATATTACTAGAAACTCAACAGAACAGACGAGAAACTGAACTAGTGGGGAAAAAAGTCCCACTAGTTCAGCCAATTGAACTAGTGGGGAAAAAAATCCATCTAGTTCAGTCAACTGAACTGTCCAATTGAACAAGTGGGAATAAAGGTGCTTAGATATACTATCGAATATAAATTATTACAATTTTAAATCCTATTTTCATTTATTTTCTTCATAATTGTACTTACTAGCTGATGCCCGCAACTTCATCTGCATGTTCATAGGAATTATCATTAACCGAGATAACGTTACCCTCCTTCTGGTGCAGTCGGATAAAAAGTACCCTATATATTAATCTAGCTCATAAACTACCTCTGTGCTTAATTTCTTTCAAATCCGTTCTGCCGTTTTAGCGTGATTGAGGCACAAACACACAAACATCCTAACATCGCTTTTTTCACAATTATAATATTAGTAGATGGTATTGCGGGAATCTGATAAATTAGGAATCTGGTATGCTGGTCATCAGGTATTTTGGGAATCTGATATAGAGGACAAACGAAGTAGACTTGTCATGCAAACTTGAAGGCATACATGGTCAAATTAACAGAGACCGCTTCAAGTGTCATGCAAACTTGACGATAAACTTGATTGTGTATGGCCACCTCAATACTTACGCAAATCGGATCCGGCAAAACTGTGCAACCTTCATCTATTTTATACATTAAATAATGGTGTATGTAAGTAGTTAAAACTGATAATTTTGGTAATTTTGGTTATATGGTGAGTCATGTGATTGACTATATCAAGTTATCCATTCATCTGAATGGATTACATGATAGAGAAATGCAAATTTTTATTTTGCAAAATGAGTAATTGGGTATGATTTTCAAGGTTTTTTAGGGTGCTACAGTTCGCGCAAGTTTAGTGGCCTTGTACCAAACTTTCATTCAGTTCATCTAGAAACGTAAAATGGACCCTAAATTCCAGGTACCTAGGAATGTGCTTAATGGAAATAATAAACAAAGTAGGTAAAACGATGAGTTTCTGCCATTCGTATGTATGTCGCAGTAAGTTGGTTAAATCAGACACATAACTAACTCTCTAGACCGTTAATTAAATACAGAAGTTTAACAAAGTCCACCAACAACCAAGCATGCACATGCATATTGATTGCCGCATTGAAGTACACGTTTGATGTCTCTCGCCCTATGTTTCCAGGTCATATTTTGAAGTGCTCTGTGAAAGCGTGCACAATTTTACTGTGGACTGCCAACTTGCTGCTTGCCGATACTTTATTGGTCACCGACACTAAATGGAAGTATAAAAGCAGCCATTCATACAAGGTAAATGGTATGAAGTGTATTTTTCATGGCAGCACCAGACATACCACATGTGTGAGGGTAGCATAAAACTGCAAATATATATCTACACTGTGAACACACCCTAATCTTTGATGTAGCAGTTGTCTATGGACACTCGGACTTCCGGTTTCGGTACACGGAATACGCCCTGTACACTTTCTGCACAGGCCGTATTACACGACCCTGGAATGCACGACCCTGGAATTGGTGTACACGTTTTGCACAGCCCGTATTTCACGACCATGGAAAGCACGGCCCGGAATTCGTGTACCTAGGTGTACACGGAATCCGGGCCGTGCTTTCCAGGGTCGTGTAATACGGCCTGTGCACTTTCGGTACAGGCCGTATTGCCCGGCCCGGAATTGGCGACCAAACCATGTACACGAAGTACGGGCCGTGCATTCCGGGTCGGACAATCCGGGCTGATCATTCCAGGGCCGTACAATACGGGGACTCCTCGCAGCTTCACTTCCTTCTTCTATTTTTGCCTTTTTTTGATTTGGCAGTTAAGTTTTTTCTCAGGGCTTCCGTCGCTATTTGTTTTTCTACCACGAAGAAGCGAATTTTCTACCACGCACGAAAATAATGCTGAAAGACTCGTGTTAATGAAAAAAGAAAACAAGGGCTAGGTTTTGAGGTTTCGAAAATATTAAACTTGTTTGTTTTGTTTAATAATAGTTTCCGGACCGTTTTCCCAACTAATATATGAATTATGCTCCCTTCACCAGGTCCGGGAAGAAGATGAGAGCGTCTCGTTTGTTTTTTATATTTTTTATAACTGTTACCGTAAGACTCAAATTCTTTTATCGGGTTAGTTCATACGGATCCCCGGATCAGATCAAAGTTCATACGGATCCCGACGATTCGTTCACACGGATCCCGCGTGGGACCAGTTACCCCGTAATAAAATGTAGCAGTGCACACTGATCCCGTTGTACAGACACGAAATAAAGAATAATAAAAACGGATGTCGTACATACATACAATACATAGCGTCACCCCTTTTCCCATACGGGGTGGCAGAGGCACAACTGTGCCCACTTTTAGCCAGTGATTCAATACTCCATTTTGCGTGACAGGGGGCTAGCCCATCGCCGCAACTGATGTCGTATATGCATAAAATCGATATCCGAGGATCCGGTTGGAGTCCAATCATGAGTCAGATTTTGAAAAATTCACGGCGCCATCTTGAACTTTTTAGTTAATTAACCGATTTGCTTCAAAATCGATATCTGAGGATCCAGTTCGAATCCAATCATGACTTTGAAGTCAGATTTTGAAAAAATCGCCGCCATCTTGAACTTTGTAGTTACTGCACCGATTTGCTTCGAAATCGATATTTGAGGATCCAGTTGGAGTCTAATCATGATTCTGAAGTCATGTTTTGAAAAAGTCGACGCCATCTTGAACTTTTTAGTTAATACACCGATTTGCTTCAAAATCGATATCTGAAACCGATTCATTCAAATGATTTCGGGGGAAAGATGAAAAAGAATAAACAGAATGTTATATAGCCCCCGTACACCCTGTATTATAGTCTGTTTCATTTACGCTTCACACGGTTTCTAATTTACCAGTATTATTATTTACCTAAAATCCTACGTATAAAAATAATATAATATAAAGAAATCAGCATCGATAAAATGCTATTCTATATTTCGTGTCTCTGTACATTGGGATTCGGGATTGGTGTGAACGAAAATATTATATTTTTTTCGTTCACACTGATCCCGGGATCGGTGTGAACGAATCGTCGGGATCCGTATGAACTTTGATCTGATCCCGGGATCCGTATGAACGAACCCCTTTTATCTATACTCGTATCATAAACCCTCTTTACTGCGTCCAAAACCACAAGTTACGACCAGCATAATTATAAACTTCTTGGTAAAAACTAATTTCTTATCTAAATATTGATACATTATGACCATAATGTACCAAAATTTGTCAAATTATGACATTCAAATTTCGAACGCCGACGCCCACCTGCGTGCTGCGTTTTTTTGTTTGCGTGTACGTTATGCGTGCTGAGTTTGTCTGTGAAGTTGGTACTACTGAACAAGCTAAACAACTGCAGAGCAATGATCAATGCCACAATGCCGGTCGAACATAAGGTTCCTGAACACATCAAAGAGAGCTTATGATATGTGTGTAGATAAACTAGTGTATGTAACTGTACATAATTAGGCATTAAAACTCTCAAGTGATATTATTATGAAACTCACCTTCGGCTCGTTTCATAAACCCACTCTCGGGTATTTATGCCCTCCATTATGTAGAATTCACAAATACTACTACTAATTGGATTATTTTAAATGTTGTGGTTGCATTTTTCTAACAGCGTGAATGCGAATACACTTGGATACTTACTTATTGTATGCAACAATTAATTGCCTAATAAATCAAATAAATCAATTTCCCGACCCTTTACAGCGCCTAATTATGTGTTTAACAGACTAGAATGCAGTAACATAAAAATTGTATGGCGTTCAGCTGTATTATTGTTATATGTTATTATATTTGAGCTTGAACTGCGTTTTAGCTAGTTTAAAAAATAATAATGTTGTTAGAGTGTTGAGTAAGACATCATCAGCATGCAGCATCAGAGCTTGAACTGCATGTTAGTCTGTTTTCTAATCAACACCTATGCAATTACCGCACATCTCACTGCATTTTAACTGGTAATACATCAGATGTTCCGGCTCTTACTGCGTTTGGGTCGTTTTTGGGCACCATTTCTAAACGTCCTAGAAAGAAACGGGTAGAACAGAAAAATAGCGCGAAAATTGCTGGTCAAGAATCTGTATTTAACTCCATTTGACCCAAAATGGTCATTACTGCTTTTTACTGGCGGGTGGGCAGACTATCGACAGATAGTAAACTGTAGCGTACTGCTTACTATATGACGTTAGTTGATAAACATTCAGTCGCAAGTGCTTCAGGCTTGGGTGTCCCCACGCCCTTGCCTTATTCCTCGCGTGTTGAATCACCTGAACGAGGCCAAGGGTCGATACATTCTCAAAGCTCCTTAATGGAGAAAGACTTTCTGGCGAGTGGACCTTTCGAAAAGAGCCATCCGAGACCCGATTGTGATACCCAACCTATCGATGGCAGGGCACGATTGTGCCCACGTTCTGCCATTTATTCAATACCCCATCATTATGCGTGACAGGGGGCTATCCCATCGCCACAGCTATGGAGATTGAAGGTTGTCTCACGATGTTTTCCATCACCGTTGGAACGTCCGTATTATGTAGGTAAGTTGTTATTTTTATTTCTATGGGTAAGTACAGTCAGCCTCCGTGATCTAATGGGTTTAAGAAAGACTCCGTGGTCTCATGGGTTTCAGTACTGCAAATAAGGCAAATCAGGGCAATCCGACTGTGAAACGCTAATCCCTGCGCTATTAGGCATAGTGCCTCAATTTTCACTTTTAAGAAAAGATCTAAAGTGTATTTATTTCCTTTCTCTTCCGTAAAAGGTACCATATCTATGTAGGGATATGTATGCCAGAGAGAAGTCCCACTTGCGACTGAATGCATTGTGAAACTCGGCTTTGTGATTAAACGTAGTCCTCTCCAGCAGAGTGCCTAAACTCGCCGAGGAGAGTGCAATCAACCAGTGTCCTGACTCCGACTCACAGGTGGCTAAGAGACGAGCACGCTCTGCATGGTTTATGCTTGATTCCATGAGGTTCTTCTGAACCTCAATGCAGAGCGGCTCGGCTTAGTCTCTGCGAAGACGGGTCTAAGGGCGGGACTTTGCTCGGACCGGCTATGTCGGACCAGGTGCTCCTGGCCTCGGCCAAGCACGCGACCTCTACATCACCGAGTGAGGTTCACTTTTTTGATAGTGAAGCTGGACGTGCTGTGGACCGAGCATAGAAACTCCGGTAATGCAACGTCTCCTATTTTGCGGATGCCAAGACCTCCGTACCAGATGGGTAGTGTGGCCTAGGTCCAGCATCTGTCGCTCATGTTACAATTTAGAATTTAATCTTATCAATTTGTCTTAACTGTCCAGTAGGCCTGGCCTTTTCCACAAAGATATGCAATGCAGGACGTAGGTATATTTTGGTACAAATAAACAAAATTTCAAAATAGTATATGCCATGTGTAGACAGGTCGGAGACGGCAGAAAGATTAGTTATTTTTTTTAAATTTGGTTGCAGACAAAATCTGGCATCGAATCGTCAAGAACTGGAGCGCCCAGGAGGCGGAGAGACTTGTCGTCTATGATTTTTATATTAAGAACCAAAGTATTAAATTTGGAGGCCAATTAAAGTTTCACGGTGTCTGTTAGGATTGTATTCAGGAAGAGTTCGCACTTAGAAAAATATACAAGGTGACATTTAATTAGCTGACCATATTTTGCGGAATGC
The DNA here is from genome assembly GCA_949825045.1 of Argyresthia goedartella. Lineage (NCBI taxonomy): Eukaryota > Metazoa > Arthropoda > Insecta > Lepidoptera > Argyresthiidae > Argyresthia > Argyresthia goedartella. The sequence continues at coordinate 5,526,939 of OX463817.1, forward strand.
TAGCACCGATCGTTATGAACAACTTTACCAAAGAAACATATGGTCGCAAATAAAAAATATTTTTCATCATTCAGTACATTGACCCGATCAGCCGATTACAAGTTACTATGGAAGACCCAAATATTTTTTTTCGTTTACGACCATATGTTTCTCGGGGAAAGTTGTTCATAATACTATCATTCCCCAAAATTTCGCTTTGTATATCATTTTCCTCACAATGTTCTTTTCTATTTAAGCATATTCGCATAATAAAGGTTTTGCCAGAGGCAATTATGAGGGGAGTAACATCTTCGGGAGTAAAGTAAAAGGCTTGAGATGCGCGCAAATACGAGACTATACTAGACTAGACTAGACTAGACTAGACTACTTTATTATAGGATATACTAAGCTTATATACAACTTACTACAAAACTACGTGATTAATATAAATATACCTTATCTGTGACGGTCGTCAACTAATCTTAACATAACGTGGAAATAGATATTTCCGCATATCTGTGGCGGGCGTATGTGCTGGCACAGATACTCCCCCCTTTAGGGAAATAAAATAAATGAATGTACTTATAACAATGGAAAAAATCTAAGTTATATAACATAACAAACTTATATCAACTGCAATAATAACTAGTAGTATTTTAATAAACATAAAACCAGATCTTTATTGTGCATACTTTAACTTAATCAATTTTTATATATAAGGAAAGTTATTGTTAAACAAAACTAGACACTTAATAGAGCATAATTCAACTTAATCTAAAGGTAACTCTTACACAAATTAGGAAAATAAAGGAACTACGGTTATGTGAATTCTACATAAGTTTAAGGAATAACATAATATTTACCTATAGGCGAGTCTTGTGTCTGGCCGCACACTACATAAAATAAACTTAAAACTGGAAAACAGAAAAACACTAGGATAATGGGGCTTCGCGGTTAGTAAACTAACCTAACCTATAACTGGAAAGATCCGCAGGAGAGTCGTCTGATGCTGCAGCCGTCCATGTTTTTCAGGAATCGATGTGTTAATTTACATCGCACGTCGTTGAAGTTGTAATCACTGTTTGTTTATGATTGCGACCGTACCTACACAAGGATGATTGTGCTGAATCAGCGTCAGCATTAAATCTGTAACCTTGGCTGTAGGCAGTCAATGATCTCGTACGTCATATGTACGTGCGTGCTCTTCACTCTTTTGAGTGAATATTAAGTAGTCGATTGATTAAATTTGTGTGCCTAAAAACCTTGGGATTTGGCAACATAGGGCACATCTTGTACACTAATCGTTTATATATAAATATATATATCTCTCTCTCTTCAGTGATTTATTATTCTTCGTGCGATGTTCTTCCTGGATGATTTCAATATTCGTTGGATTAGGTATATCGATGATGTTTGGGGGCTGGAACGGCTTCCTATGTCTTGAACTTGAAAAAGCTGCTTGCTGTGAATGAATTTGCCGACGCGTTCGTTTCTGCTGGTGCGAGCTCCATTTTGAAAAATCAGCAGTCGGCTGACTATCGGTTCATTATGCTTGCGGTATCTTGAGTTCGATGCGGGAAATCTTCAGTTGAAATTATTTGGCTTCTGGTCCGTTTTCAAATCTGGTCCGGTCATGGCTTGCTTGATGTCGTCTTGGTTGCCGAAGTCGGGGCTCGGCGATCTTGGACGAAGTGCTTCTTGCTTGCACTTCTAAGGTGGCAGCTCACGGAGTTTTCTTCGCGGCTGGGTCCATGCTGCTATTACCGAAGGTTGCTGATGTTCAGAAGTCGGGTCACCACTTTGCCAGAGGCAATTATGAGGGGAGTAACATCTTCGGGAGTAAAGTAAAAGGCTTGAGATGCGCGCAAATACGAGACTATACTAGACTAGACTAGACTAGACTACTTTATTATAGGATATAATAAGCTTATAAACAACTTACTACTACGTGATGAATATAAATATACCTTATCTGTGACGGTCGTCAACTTATCTTAACATTACGTGGAAATAGATATTTCCGCATATCTGTGGCGGGCGTATGTGCCGGCACATAGGTAGATACTTAGAGATCTAACCTATGTCAAAGTGATCATATCTCCCCACCTCGTGTAGGAAAAGCCGTGACTGGTAAATTCCATTTATTTATTTACGTAGATTACTCTTAGTAACTTTGTGCAGTCGCCCTATTTACTGATTAAAATCGACAGAAATTTGTGAAAAAATGAAAGTTTTTCCATCCAACAAATGCCAATTTGACATAAACTGCATTTATTTCGCTATGACTTGGCGTTAATTGTAAAGGGGCTGAGCTTTTGCAAGCTCACTGTATTTCCTCCCGTGAATATTTTATGGGTCGACTATGATTAGAAAAATATCCTATATCCAGTCAGGCGTGAGCTGATAACTTTTTTTTTTTCTTTATTATGTCCTCATATTTTGCTTCTGTGGCCTACAGTCTATTCTTGTATTTTTGTTGTTTTTTTATTATTATTTTTAAACATTACATATTTATTTACTGCAAGCACATCAAATACAACTGTTTTCTGACCCAATATGGGGATAATTATTCTTACACCAACTATTCTTAATGTGTTCCTGCAGCTTCGGCAAGATCTTTGTAACCTTTTTGTTCTCAACCTAGATAATCACTGTAATTATCTTATCATGTCCTTTATACTGAAACATGACACTGATCCTATCCCCATTCTTGCCTCCCCCCATCCCTCAACCTTCAACCCCTAAGTCTCATACTCCTGATCCGATCTTTACCCTTTACCTTCACATATTTATCATTGTCCTTCACTCTTGTGCGTCTTTCTTACTTATTACTTATGAGGTACAGAAATTTGACTATACATAAAGTAGATCGTGCTCTAAACTACGTCGTAAAGGCGTTAATATCAAAAGGGGCCTTGTTGCTTAGCATTATCCTACCCCCACCAGCAACAGTGCCCTTTTTCCTGGAACTTTTTCATCATATTTTTTAGCAAAATAGCATGCGACTTCTTATCTTAGTACGTTTAATATTTGTTACGGGTTCGATTCCCAGAACACATGTATTTTTAGGGTTCCGTACCCGAAGGGTTCCAAACGGGACCCTATTACTAAGACTCCGCTGTCCGTCCGTCCGTCCGTCCGTCCGTCTGTCACCAGGCTGTATCTCAAGAACCTAGCTAGCTAGAGAGTTGAAATTTTCACAGATTATGTATTTATGTTGCCGCTATAACAACAAATACTAAAAAACAGGATAAAAGAAATATTTAAGGGGGCTCCCATACAACAATTCTTTCAATACCACATACAAACTTATGGATGCACCTGGTTACGTACATGAAGTGTGAAAGTAACCGCACCAATAACTTTGTAAACAATATTTTGCTGTGTAAAATCCAAACTATTCACTCCACACCATCGCTTCCATTGAACGGTGGTACGGAAACCTTCGTGCGCGATTTAGACTCGCACTTGACCGGTTTTATTTCTTTTGTTTTGGTTTTATTATTTAGGATTTTCATAATTCATAATTCTTTATTGAACACAGTTATTTAAAAAAGATACATTAAGAGAAAACATATTAACAAAGGCGAGCTTATCTCTAAAAAGAGATTTCTTCCAGCAAACCATAGCATGACAGGAAATTTTATCAATAAAGGGTAGGCAGTGCACAATATCTTAACAATAATAAAATACATATAAGTAAATTACATATCTATAAAATACGGTAAATAAAATACATACTCGTATATACCAAACTACTAAATACATATCAATAAATACATAAACCTGTACATAAAGTTTACATGTAATAATAATATTCTTACTGCAACTATCACAAAAGAGAGAGGAAGTGCTCTTTTACCCGGTTTTTGAAAGCGAAAAGAGTGGGGCTGTCTCTTATCGCACAAGGAAGTGCGTTCCACAGTCGGACCGCCTGCAACCTGAAGGAGTGCTAATATGCGGAAGTGGTATGCCTTGGAGTAGCTAAGAGTGAGACCGTGTGAGATCTCCGTTGCCGATCTCCTGAAAAGAGATACTCAAAGCGGTCTCGAAGGTAGCTGGGGTAGCGCGGATTTTTCAATATATTGAAAAGATAAAAAAGAATATGGGAGTCTCGGCGACGACGAATCGCAAGCCACCCCAACTCTTTGCGAAATTAAGAGACATGGTCGAATTTGCGCAGCCCGAAGATAAACCGAATCCCGAGATTCTGAAGTCTTTCGAGTTTGTTCAGAAGATCTTCGTTCGCGCTCGCCCAACAGACATCGGCGTAGTCGATTAGCGGCAGGAGAAGGGACTGAGTAAGGGTGATTTTGGTCTGCCGCGGCAAGAAGTACTGCAGACGCCTGAGGGAGTGAAAAGACGCAAAGACCCGTCTGCTGACCTCGCTGACATGTGGAAACCAAGACAGCTGGTTGTCAAAAATAACCCCAAGGTCTCCACGGATGAAACTACATCGCAGGGGGAAAAGTGGCGTTAAATTTGTAGATCACCTGCGTACAGATGATACGAAGAAGAGAGGACGTCGGAGATGGAGTTTATAAAGACTGAAAAAGAAGAGGAGAGAGAATACCACCTTGAGACACTTCTGAGGAAAGATCACACCATTGAGTTTCGGTCTCTTCAGACTTAATACGCTGCTGACGACCTCTCAGGTATGAGTTGAACCAGCCAGCAGCGTGGGAGGAGACAGTCAGCGATGTTAACATAGCGACAATAATGTCAAAATCGACGCAGTTAAAGGCATTGCTGAAGTCAAGCAGGGCCAGCACGGTAACCAACCTCTGATCCATGTCTAGCTGTATATCATCGCTGACTTTTAAGAGTGCTGTGGTAGTACTATGCCCTGGCCTGAAGCCAGATTGGAAAGGATTGAGAAGTTTGTTTGATGAAAGGTAGGAGGTGAGTTGGGAGTGGACAATGGATTCAAGGACTTTGGAGAGAATAGGTAAAATAGATATTGGCCTGTAATCTTTGAAGGAGGAGGGATTGGAATTTTTGGGCAGTGGGATGACAAGAGCTTTCTTCCATAGACTAGGAAAAGATCTAGCTGATAGAGAGAAGTTTATGATGTGGGTAATTGGAGGGAGCAACTCTTCAAGGACGCTGTGGATCATCTGATGGCTGACGTTGTCGCCGCCAGCAGCTTTCTAACTGCGCCGATTCCAACGAGACTAAAGTTGAACGGTGAGGTACAGACTGCAGCCTTCAACCGTAGATGACGAAGGGTTGCCTGCTTTGTTGCGGGGTCTATCACGAGGGGGGGGAGAAGAAAAGAACTGGTTAAGACCGTTGAGATCGACATCACCTGAATAAAATTCCTGGGACTTGCCAACACCAAGGGTTTTAAGAAATTTCCAGACCTGAGCTGGGGTGTACATTTCTATACGCTTATAGATGTGGCGTCACTTGGCGTCACGGCACATGCGGTTGCATAGGTTTCGAAGGCGTTAAAATGTTAGGAGATTGTTATCGGTTGGGTCTGTCTTATATCGCCCCTTCGCACGGTTTCTTTTTGCCATTAAACGCTTGATAGCGTCAGTCAACCACGGAGCAGGAAAATGTTTTACCCTGACCTTTTTCATTGGTGCGTGCTTGTCGAACAGCCCCAGGACAATTGAGTTGAACTTCAGGATTTTGTCATCAACGGTCTCACCAGTTACAACGGGGGTCCAATCGACAGATTAGGCATCTGATTTCAGGGAATCGAGGTTCACACCTTTGAAGCTTCGAATATCAAGGAATTTGACTTTGCGCTTAAGGAGCCTAATTTTTTATGAAACATACACCAGATCGTGATAGGAGAATGGGGCATTAAGCTGGCCATGAGCAGCCACCTTGGCTATGTTGGAGATAATCATGAGATCGAGAAGGGAGGGAATACAGTGCGGTTGAAAGTGAGTAGCGTCAAGGGGAAGAATATGTAGAGGAATTTACAATAGATTTAAATTTGGCAGAGCGGGCGTTATTTTTCAGGAGACAGGTGTTAAAATCACCGAGAATGAGAGTGTCAAGAGAGGAGTCAAGTCACTGAGTAGAGATTCAAAAGAATCAAAGTAATCGATACGAAGTGAGGGGCTGTAATATACACCCAGAAGAATTTTGTTGTGGTGCAAGCTGACGCAAGCTGAGCCGAGTGGCAGATGACTTTGCACGGAATGTCAGAACGTAAGTAGATAGCAACCTGCCTTTGCCTGTCCTATCGTTGCGATAGAGCCTGAACCCTGGCAGAGAATACATGGAGGAAGGAAGAGATGGTTTCAGAAATGATTCGGATACAAAAATACCATGTTTATTCTGATCGCTGAAAGCTTCCAGGAGATCAGCGTAACTAGCAGGAATGCTTTGGGCATTAATATGAACGACATTGAAATTGAACTCCGACTTGTTGAACACTCGTTTCAGATTGCTAGACAATGATGCGTCCGCAAGGGAGTCGACACCTCCTGAACCAAGAGAGTCGCCGTTAGAAGTACTAGAGAAAAAACTGTCTGTGAAATTGTTTATGATATCCATTTCAAATAAATAAATAAATATACTGCAATAGCTATAAAATAAATATAAAACTAAACTATAATACTTTTTTACTTTACTTTTTGATTTTCTTTTTTTTTTCTTGTACGATGGTGCGGAACCCTTCGTGTGCGAGTCCAACCTGCTATTGACCGATTTTTATTTTGTTTTTGACTAAGTTTAGTTAATTGACGACCTCTGTGGCGTAGCGGTTGTGGCTCTGCCTACCATGTGAGAGGTCCCGGGTTCGATCCCCGGCTGGGGGTATAAAAAAAACCCACGTCTGATGATTATATGTGCGTGACGTCGCTGTTTCTGGTTCCCACGACCGAGGGTATCCTAGTGTGGGGCCAGAAGCAATGTATGTGCCTGTATGTAAATGTTTATGTTAAGTTTCCGCTGTTTCTGGTTCCCACGACCGAGGGTATCCTAGTGTGGGGCCAGAAGCAATGTATGTGCCTGTATGTAAATGTTTATGTTAAGTTTCTTTCTCAGGGCTTTCGACGGCGAAATACTTTTCTACCACGTAGAACCAAGTTCTCTACCACGCAAGACAATAATGCTGAAAGACTCGTGCTAATGAAATAAGAAAACCGGTCAAGTGCGAGTCGAACTGGCGTACGAAGGGTTCCGTACCACCGTAAAGTGGTAGGTATGGTGTGGAGTGAATAGTTTGGATTTTACATAGCAAAATATTGTTATTAGTGCGGCTACATTCACACTCCATGTACGTAACCAGGTGCATTCAAAAGTATGTATGTGGTTTGCAGATATATAAATTATTTTATTCTGTTTTTTAGTATTTGTTGTTATAGCGGCAACAGAAATAGGTACATCATCTTTAAAAAAAAGGTCTATCACGGTTCATGGAATAAAGCCTGGTGACAGACGGACGGACGAACAGCGTAGTTTTAGTAATAGGGTCCCGTTTTACCCTTTGGGTACGGAACCCTAAAAAGAAAAATAATGTCAGCCAGCCGGCGCGTCACGCACCCATATTCACATATATTCACGCCCATACACACAGCCACACCCATCCCATCCTTCAAAATCTTCAAATCAAAGAGATCGTCCTAAAAGGGACGATTTCCGTCCTTTTTAACGTGGAACCGTCCCATTTTCGTCCCATTGGCAAAACCGTCCTTTTTGGGACGTTGACATCAAATGAACCAGTTTTCAATAAATGCATCCATAAAATTCACTAATTTTATTTAAACGCATTGTCATCAATGTGAAGAATAAATTAAATGAATGTTAAGTTTGTGCAAACTTGATCTTGAATGTTAGTTGGTTGACTGAGTGCCATGAAGTTTCATGAACAAACAAATCACAACTAATCAACGCGAAACGCAAACAAATGTCACTAATTAAAGTTGTTTTCTAATTGTATTATTATTATTTTTAAATTTTAAGCGTAGGATATTTATCCGTATTATAATCGTGGCTTTTCATATTTCCGATTTAGCTTTGTGATATTTTGATTCGATAATTCGCATGAACTAAACTTACCAAACTCAGCTTGCAATAATGACTAAAGCAAGGTAATATTTCAAATATTTGGATATTTTATTTAAACTTTAGAAGGAGATAGATTTAATTTTATTTAAACTTTAGATTTGATTTGATAGCTGCAGATTTCTGAACCAGCAATGCAAAATATTGATTCGATAATACGAATGTGGGCTGATTGATGATGATTTATGAATCTATCATGCAGTACTCAATAACATAAACAGGTACCTCCCATTTCAAATAATTGATTATAATTTTATTTACTAAAGAAAATAGAATTAGTCCTTTTCTTGTGAAAACCGTCCCTTTTCAGATTCCCGAACATCCTTTTTCCCGTGTAGGACCTGGCAACACTGAACATCAAAACAATACACACAAGCAAGCATTCAAGCAAATGAAGCAAAGCGTTTGTTGCGATGAGGTTGCTTGCTATTTCAAACTATTTTCTGTCTGCTGTAGACTTGCTGATTGGTGTCTCCCCGTGACTCCTTCCATGTCTTTGGGCATAAGTCATGTCGTTCTTCTATTTGTGTCCAGTGAGAGGAGACATGCCTATTCACCTGCTGGAGACGATCGTATTCAAGAGAATCAAGTTTTTATCAGCAATTACCAAGAGAGAAACTGTTGTTTTCGACGAATTTGTGATAGAAGGAAGCGTGTACGATAATGTGGGACACTTCATGCTCTGTACAATCACCATTCTAAGCGACAGCAGGGCTCTCATGCAGTTTTTTTTACAGTCCGAAAACGAATTATTCAAGAAACGGCTAACTTCTCTGTCAGCTTACGATATTCGTGTTTTTGCCAAAAAACTATCACGAAGCATAAAGAAATACGATTCTGTACCACCCTTTATTGAACCACTGCACATTCTCTGTCAACATTTATTGCTAAAGAGTGTTTCACAACACATCTCTTTAAACACACATGAGCACTCCTGCTCAGCTTATAATATCTCCTTAAACTTTAAACATTGTCTTCCATACATATCCACAAGACAAGTCAAAATAAGAAATGGAATTGCAACAATACCTTGTGGCAAATTCAAACAGTATTTGGTACAATTATTCCACAAGAACTTGGAACATCAAGTTCATGGCATAAACATGGAATTGTTGAGGAATGACCCTCGAATCATGGAGTTGGTGCAAAAGGTCACAAAGGAACACTTTCCCATATTGATCAACAAAGTCGAAAATATTTTGTTGAGCAAAGATGTTGACAGAATATCAAACGTCTTCCCACCTTGCATGCTGAATTTACAACACAACCTCAGAATCAAGCACAGGCTGTCACACGACCAAAGGTTTATCTTCAGTCTATTCCTGAAAGATATTGGCATGCCTGTGGATGAGGCTATAGAGTTCTGGAGAATGGAGTATAGACAGGCTTCAGCGGGGAGTCGATGCAGCCATCACTGGGAAAAAGATGAGAAAAAATACCTGTATGGAATAAGGCATATGTATGGCTTGGAGGGAGCAAGAAAAAATTACACATCAGTCAGTTGCCAAAGAATTCAGTCAAACAGCAATGCGGGGTCCGAAGGTGGATGCCCTTTCAAATCATTTGACTTATCAAATATGCTAAAATTATTAGACAGAAAATGTATAGAGTCACAAAGTATGTTGTCACAAATACAGGAGCTGCAAAGGCTGAAGCAATATAGTAAGGCATGTATGCTCTATCATCATGAATTGTTTTCTGAAGACTTAACAAAACACTGTGATAGAAATAACTTTAATTTTACACCTGTTAAATATTATAAGATTGCATTCAAAGCAAATAAACTATGACATAATCTTTGTTATTTTCTTTGTATCTTTCCAAGGCAAGATTGATTAATTTATTGCAAATAAGTTTGGAACACTTAAATAGGTATGCCTAAATCACATTTATAATAAGACCCATGACTGCAAGACAGCTTTTACAAGATTGCTATCGTATAAATCTTATGAAGAAACTGAAACCCTTTTTGAATAAAACCTAATGTGACTAGTAAGTTTGTACAAATTAAACAAACCTAAAATATAAATACTTATCATTAAATTCATCTTAATAATGGAACATCGTTAATAAATATATTAAACCTTTGTTAAATTAACTTAAACATAAGAAATATAAAGCTATTTAATTATGTTCTTATTTTCTTAAGTAGGTATAACTAAATAGGTATATTTTTATGTAGGTAACTATGTTCCATGATTAAGATGAACAATACTTGGTGAAAACCTTCATACCAGTTTATGTTTTATTTAATTTAAGTACCTTGTAGATAACATAGGTAGGTCTGTACTTAAATAAAATACCATGGAGGTATGTTTCACCATGGTGCGTGTGTGATGAATTGATGACAATCGCACATTCACCCTCAAGCTCCCAAACACACTCACATACCTTACAGTGTCAACCCAATACTGACCACCCGAATGGCCTAGTCGGCAGTGACCTGCCTACGAAGCCAAGGGTCCCGGGTTCGAGTCCCGGTGCGGTCACATATTTGTTTGATGAGTACGGATGTTTGTACCCTAGTCATAGTTGTTTATCTACCTAAGTATAATATTTATCTATATAAGTAAGTGTATCGTCGTCTAGTACTTACCCAAGATACAGGGAATCCTAGTCTAGCTAGATCAATGTGTGTAAAATAGTGCCCGGTATTATTATTAATACCCGCCAGATTCTATCTGGCTCATAAAACCACAAGGATAATTTTCATAAAATCGCTTGTTCTTGCATGCTTCATTGTTTTTATTTCTATTATTTAACTAAAATGACTTGAGAAGAGGGGGCGAGGTCTCCCGGCTCAGGTATTTTTTACTTAAAAGGAGGCTTCAGCTTATACCTACTATGTTACGTGTTTTCTCATACAAAATTATAGTAGATTATACAACAAGTGAAAAAAAGGAAATTTAATTCCAGGCTCGCAGTAGCAAGATACAAGTTACGATTTTTTTTCCCGAGTTGTGTACCTACTCTACTTATTACCATTGACCGCAAGAAAATAATAGAGGTTTAGTTTATCACATTTTACTAAATAATCGGAAAAAGTAAGAAATGTATCGTGAAATTAGAATAGCTGGAAATTAAGTGTTATATTCTTGTTTGGTCTTGAAATGGTCGTGTTAGATGAGACTTGGGTATTTGGCAAAGTCTCCGTATTTACTGATTGGTGTTGCTGAGAAAGCTGTGATGCAGTGCTTCACAAGGTTTTCCTTTCGATGTTGAAGGGCGCCCCGGAGATAGTGGCGAGCAAGAATCAACAATAGACGGCTTTAGATTTATACTCTCAACTATTCGGCTGAATCTTCGATACATATAACTTTCTGCTACTGTGCTAGACCGCCAACCACCGTGGCGTTTCAGTTCTTTAAGATCCGCACCTGAATTTGCTAAAAGGGTGGCAGAGCTTCTACGGAAGCAACTACTGTTCGGGGTTTAATAGATTCAAGAATGTGGCAATCGTTTTTGGCTTCGCACCCATTTTGTTGATTCCTATTGGTTGCCGAGTACATATTCCGTCATAAGTAGTATTGTATGAAAAACCGAAAAACCCGTCGATTTTTGTATTTGCCGGCCGCAGAGCTTGATATTTTTCGACGATCTTTACGTATTCTTTGAGTAATAATTATTACTCAAAGATTCTTATCGAACCTATTGCGAACGTTCTATCTATTTTTGTTTTAGTATCTTTTACAACGACCAATAATAAACATTCCGAGTGTTTTTGGAAGCCGTTCTTCAATAATTCATTACTGCGACAGGCCCCATTCACACCGAAAATTAGCACAACCTGGGAACAATAATTAAAAATATGTAATTGTATCTTCAGAATAACTTTTAAAGTACAGTGAGTTTGTACTTAAATAGGTAGGAACTAAGTAATTACTTACTTTTAGGGCCAGAGCTGTACAGGCGCATCATTTAGAAAACGCGCAATATTTTTGGACGTTAGCACTCAAGAATTCTAGATTTCTTTGAGACTTATGACCCTCGCCTCGGATAGCCGTTGTATGCCAGCCACTTTGATTGAGTACTTTGATATATCGATGTTGTCTTTGATTCTTGCTGTGGCTTTTAGCATTGAATATAGGTTCCAAAGTGTCGACGGCTTTTAGTCTTGGATAATTTGTTGAAATAGTTCAGAAAAACGGTCTCTGACAAGGTTTTGGCGCCATTCGTGGTTTTCTTTCCAGTCGCAGAACAAATTATAGGTTTTTAGGTACATAAATCTCCCGAGATTTTGGCGGTACTAACAAATTATCTACGATAATTGCAGATTTCGAACGAAATTATTCCGGAGTAAGTGATTAATTTTGATCACTGGAAGAACTCCTTTTACTAGGTAGCTAATATATTTTCCAATGAAACACCACGATAAGTAGCAGAAAAGAACCAAATGCAATCTAAACAAAAATTGGCGGGTTGTGTCTGTTTGTCATTTTTTTGTCAATAGAACCAACTGTATTCTGCGGTTCTGCCTGCCATTAGTAGTTACGTTCAGCGCGTTTATTTTAGTAGGTAAAGCCAAAACAAGAATATAAAAACATCGCCATGTTGCGGAAAACCTTTGAAACTATTTTCTTCAACTTGCAACACCTTCGATCTATCGAAGTATTTATCGGATAGAAAGTCTGAAGGATTATATTCCTCTAAAGGACTCTATTCCTCTAAATAACATCACCAGCCTTGTTGTCAACATGACTGGTAGGTACGTCATATAGTATGTGCAATGTGATTGGTTAATTTGTAACTATGTAAGTATTTATAAGTAAAATATTTTGTTATATTTTAGGCATATCCCGATCTACCGTAATGAAAATAAAAAACGAAGGTTGGACGTCAGCTGTATTTTCTACGCCTAAGAAAAATAAACCTAAAACCAAAAAAAAAAAAAATCTGGATGATTTTGATTTATGTGCAATTAGGAATTAAATACATGAATTTTAAGCCAGTCCTTAGAGTGAGGTAGGTTTAAAGAAATAAAGGTTTTTTACTATTTTCAATATCTATACAGTATATTCATGAACTCCTAGTGTCGTTCTGAAGTTTGTTGCGTTAAATTAACTTAGATTAAACTACAGGTAAATCAGTAATCACAGATTGTTCAAAATACTTAAAGGCAGTATGAAATATATATACTAGGTAAAGTAATCTGACTCCTATAATTAGTATCATTAATAATTATTCCTGTTGAAGATATTATAATTAATACCTTCTACGAAAACAATTATTAAGGCGATGATGGAATAAAAATGCGCTGTCGAGTGGAAGTGAGATGCAATAATTACTCGCGAATAAGAAAAAGTGGGATGCCAATAATGCACTCGCGACTAATCTGAAACAACGTAAGCGCCAAAACGTAAAAAAAAATCATAAAAAATAAACTATTTCAGGGAATTAACTTTCAAATTGAAAATCGTTAGAAATAACAATTGTTCATACATTGCAATTATCAGAGAGTCATATTCACTTACTACTGCGGTGTAATAGGATAAAACCATAAAAAAAGGGTTGACTTTGTATTTATTTTCTATCGAGAAAATTTTATCCAAACATGTTTTCCAATTAAGAATCTCTAGATTATATAGTCAAATTACATATACCAGAAATTAATTACGATTTGCCCAGTATTTCCTGAAAAACACATGAAAACAGCACCCCATATTTATTTAATCAGCGTCTTAATGATATTTCTTTGCTTATCTCTTGCTCTCATAAGCAGCACATTGTCAGCACAGCACAGCACAGCCCGATATTAAGCTCGGGGATAAAACTTGCCAAAAACTCATCCATGTGATATCCATTTCGTCGGTTTATCTAATCGTGTGCAGCGAATTTAGGTTATGGGTAGCCAAAAGTCGGAAATGTTGCGAAGAAACGTCAATGATTGAAATTATAAAATAAAAATACTCCAAAAGAATGGTTTACTTTTTTATGTTTTGGTTTTGATATACTTCTCTTGTCAATTTTGACACTTGTTCTTAAGGAGATTCACATCTCCGCACCTCACGACTTACCGTGACATCTCGGTTGGTTTTCGTACGAGATCTCTATGAAGCGAGATCGCGAGGACAGAGTTTTTTTGTTTTTGACCGAGAGGAGCCGAATCTCGACGTTATCTCGGCTTTCGAGATATCTCCTTGAACTGGGAATTGGCCTCCGGCCCCAAGCACGACACATTACTAGATAACTTGTCACATTACATCTATTATTCCATTTTTCTGACGACCACTATTTATTGGTTGGGGATTTTAATCTCCCGGATGTGACCTGGAGCCCAAAGTCATCTGGCTTCGGTTTGGACCCTTGCGGTGCTGCCAATCCATACCAGCCGGAGCTGATTGACAGCCTCTTCCTTGCTGGCTGAACTCAGCATACTCAACGGTAATAATAGGCAGCTTGATCTTGTCTTTAGTGATACTGAAGTAGATGTAATCCGCGCGCCCGATCCCCTCACACGTGAGGACATGCCGCATCACCCTGCATTGGAAGTTGGGTTAGTGAACATCGGTATCAATTATATGCGCCATCCTCCTAGGAAAATGTTAAGGTTTAAAAAGGCAAACTATGGTGAGATATTACGGGAGCTCTCTAGCGTGGATTGGTTTGCCCTTTTTGAAGATAAACACCTAGACCAGGCGGTCGACACTTTCTATTCGACGCTCAATTCTGTTATTAGGTAATAATTATGTGCCCTTCGTTTATACTTAGTACCCCCGATAATTACGCCATTTGGTATTCCAGACCGCTTTTAAAAATAATCAAATGAAAAAATAAATTCCATACCTGGTGGAAGATCGGGATCGGGATTATGAGTCTTTTTCTATACTCCAAAGGCGACACAAAAGCCGGCACGGACGTGTGCCTGCAGTGCTGCACCATGCGCGCACGCGCACCAATTACGCCTCTTACTCACCCTTGAATAATAGCATCAATATTTATGAGGAGCGTTTCCCAGAGCTGGATATATTTATATTCATACGCTGCCCTTACTTTTTGTCGGAAGTTAGAAAATATTTGACTTCGTCACCCCTCCTATCTTAGTTACTTTAATGATTTACTCATAACATTATCTTAAAATTAATTTTTTACTATTTCCCATCGGAACTCTATACACTTACACACCCCTCATACACCATTCCCATCAGCAGTTCACCATATTGTCAGACCTTTGAAATAAGTTTATTACTTTTCGTTACTTTATTATTCCTTTACATAGGTTCTTATTAGTACATTACTGCAGAGACCAGTAAGTAATCCATCCTGGACGAGTATGATTTGGCCGGCCGAGCCGAAGGCGAGGTCCGGCCATAATACGAGGCCAGGATTTTTTTATGTTTTATTTTTTATTTTATTTTATTTTATTCAGGTAACAAACAGTCACTTACTAAACATGGATTGATTGACTATTTACATAAAGACCTGGAGTACCATTAATTGGTTACAATTTATACCGTGTTGTGAAAATATTCGAGAATGTATAGTTAAGTTACCTACATAGAATTTATTTTATTTGTCTTTTATACCTAGGAAGTGAGTTTGAGAAGATATCTATCTGATAGATATAGATATCTTTTGTTATAAGTTTCGAAAGATCGTCGAAAGAATGTGTTTCTTGCATAGTTTGTGCTACATAGGGTAGAATAAAATGTTTTTTTTGAACGTGAGGAGATGCGGTTAACAAACAAGTTTACCTTCTCAAGTAAACATGCCGAATCTATATGGTCATTTAACAATTTATATAGGAATGAGGCATCCAAAAAAGTGCGTCTGCTTTCTAGGGAGGCAATATTGAACTTATCACACAGCCTTTTATTATCATTATAGTTAGTGCCGGTCCTGTAGTCTAATGATTTTAAAAAAATATTCTGAATCTTCTCAAAACGAGCAACGTGTACCGCATAGTGGGGATTCCACACTACACAATCAAATTCTAAAATACTACGTACATATGCGTAGTATAGCGTTATGATGGTTTTTATGAGGGTTTTGATAGACGCAGAATCAAACCAAGTTTTTGGTAGGCTCGAGCGATGATATAGTCGATATGTATATTGAAATGAAGTTTAGAATCAAGCATCACCCCCAGGTCCCTAATCTGCGTTAACCTTTTCACTTGAATACCATTGAGGTTGTAATCAGCTAATACTGGATTAAATTTCCGGGTAAATGTTATCGTATAACATTTATCTACATTAAGCAATAACTGATTACGGGCACAATAAGTTGTGAAAATGTTTAGATCAGATTGAAGTAAAGTGCAGTCTTCTGGGGTTGAGACTACTTTAAAAATCTTAGTATCGTCCGCGTATACCAAATGACATGAGTCTGAGAAAATATTCATGATATCATTAATGTATAGAGTAAACAAAAATGGGCCCTAATGTGAACCCTGGGGTAAGCCAGAGCCAATGGAGAGAAAGTTAGATGTGCATCCTTTTAGTGAGACAGCTTGACTTCTCTTGCTAATGTAGGACTTCAACCATCTAAACAGAGTATGTATACCGATCTTCAGAAGTTTGGAAAGGAGTGTGTTATGAATAATTTTATCAAATGCTTTTGAAAAATCTGTATACACGGTATCAACCTGACATCCAGCGTCCATAGCATTAATTGCGAAATCTGTAAAAGTGACTAAGTTTGTGTCGACACTACGACCCTTAAAACAACCATGTTGGAATTGAGAGATGTGACGTGATAGTGTTTGAGATAGTTCTTGTGTTACAAGTTTTTCGAATATTTTACCAAATATACATAATTTTGATATAGGCCTGTACTGTTTTACGTCACACCTCTCACCTCCCTTATGTATTGGCGTTACTATTGCGGTTTTCCAAATATTTGGAAAACATCCCTCATTTAGTGACTTTTTGAAGATGTTAGTAAGCGGTATGGAAAGTGAGGACGAGCATTTCGAGATAAAAATGGGATGAATCCCATCGTGACCTGCTCCCTTATTAACATCTACTTTATCTAAATGTCTCAAGATTAGTTTACGGGTAATTCTCGAGCTGTTCGACGTAGCTGAGCACCTCGGGCGTGCTGATGACGTAGCCTGGTCCTGGTGCGCGCGTCGCCACGTCCAGTGTGAGGCTCCGTCGCGGCGCCGGCGCAGGCTGCGCTCTGATCACGAACTCCGAGACCACCACGTCGTTCCACTCCAGCTCTTTCGGCACCACCGTCGATAGCTTCATGTCCAGCGAAATCCTTATCATCCTTACTGACGAAATATCTATCGGAGCATCGGATGAATTATAATCCAAACCAAAAATGGGATCCATTGAACTGCCATTAGTATCCTTTACAAATACAGAATTAAAATATTCATTAAATAAATTACTGATTGAATGACAATCTGAAGAGGATTTACCATTATAAACCATACGCTCGGGTAAAGCATTTGAAGAAAATTTAGTTTTTATATAACTCCAAAAATATTTAGGGCAATGTTCAATTCGTTCTTCGGCTCTCTTCACAAACGATTCAAAACAAAGAGGTTCCAACTTCTTCTCCCTATGCCTGAGTAATCTAAAAGCATCATAATCTAGTGGATTACCATAGATTTTCCATTTCTTGTGATATTTGAGTTTTTCGCGAATTAATTTAAAGAGGAACTAGAGTACCATTGTGAGTATCCACTATTTGGGGTAGATGATACCGACTGTTTGGGAACATGTTCATCAATAACACAATATAGCTGACTATAAAAAGATTGGTAGCATCATCCGTATTCATATTATGTAGACAGTTCCAGTCATAGTCGTATAAACGCCTATTGATCGCCACGTAGTCAGCATTATGATACATGAGTTTCAAACGAGGCTTTTGCTTATGTAAGAACAGACCAGGAACACTAATATTGCTCTCTAAAGATCTATGATGCGGGTCCTCAGGAACAAGGGGATGGGCGCACGGTACCACGGAACAAGCAGTGTTACTCAAAACCAAATCAAGGATATGTTGGTTAACGTCCGTACACCAGTTGTACTGTTTCAAATTAGTCAACATCATAAATTCCGAAAGTGAGGTTGCCACACTATTATTATTTGTATTAATATCAAGAAAGTTTGAATTATTAGTGTTGGCAATTTCCCACGATGCATAAGATACATTAAAGTCCCCAAGAAATAAGAACAAATCGTTTGTACTGTTTACAACACGGTCAGAAGAGTAATCGAAGAAATTTTGAAGTGATTCGTGGTGTTTGTTATTGTGAGGGTAGTAAGAAGCCACTAAGTGCAGTTTAGAAAAGGAATGATCACAGCTGACTCGAGAGTGCTTAGTGCCACCGCCGTCAAGGTCGATGGTAACCCATAGTTCCTCGGCAGTCGGCGTACTCCGTAGCTCGTCACGTCGCCGCGCCAAGATTCCTCGGCGCACGGCAATCAGCACCCCACCACCCGCGGGGTCCTTCACCGGTCGGCGGCGGCGGCGGTGACGGACGGATGGTCTATAGGTATTTGACTTAGGCGTCTCTCGATCAAGCCGAAACACTACGCAGTTGCTATAGAAATATTCCGCATCATTAGTTCAAAGATAACCATGTTTCGGTCAAACATATGATATCATAGCCACATTGAAGAGCATTGGGAAAGAAAGTATGTGATTTTGTGCGCAATCCCCTCACATTCTGATAATATATGCTAAGTTCATTTAAGGCTGGCATTTATTAAGCATAAAGTATAAGAAAAAAGCGGTAAGCAGAGTAGTTCTGAATTTACTGCTCGCTTCACTAACGATGCGCATTGATAATGAAAGATAAGCGTGTATAGATTTATAAGCATTGTTAGATACTGTGTAGTGTTATGCTACTTACATGCCATTTTCCAGTCTGCGTTGATGGTCTGCATTCATCTCATATATCTCTGGATATTTCGTATCACCTTTATTTTCATAGGACCCTGTAACGTTTTAAACCATAAGAACACAATAACAAATCATTTTCACTTCGTATTTTCACACTATCAGCACTTCTAAATCGATGTCGAAGGGGTTTACCTTTGGTGACCTTGTATTTGGCTTTCTCCGAAACTCTGCAATCTCGGGCTTCGTGCGCGCTGGTGCGCTACCTTTTTATATTCATTGTTACTTCATTTACTTCATTGTTTTCTTGTTGTTTTCTCTATTACGAGCCTGAAACCAAAATCTGACATATTTTGATGTCGTTGTTTATCTGGTTGTCATGGCAATGTCAATTCAAACTCATTAGCGGTCTGATATGTTTACTTCAATACTTTTACAAAAATACTTTTTCCCTCTTGGCCATTCACAAAAATTGCTTTTAATTTAAATAATTTTTAGAACTCTCCAAAAAGGGTATAAGAGCGGAACATTTCTGAAATTCGGGAGTCTCACTTCAGCTCTGAAAGAAGAAGCTTCACCTAAAGGCCTTATCCCGGGGCCGCACTGCCCCGGGATCCTGCGAGCCTCTGTTGAGTCGCTGACTGTCTGCTGCTGCTGCCTTATTGCCATCTCCAGCCACCTATACGGCTTGCTGCTGTTGCCTTACTGCCGTCTCCAACTACCTATATCCTGACGTGCTGCCGTCTCCAACCATCTATACCCTGACGTGCTGCCGTCTCCAATCACCTACATCTTGAGGTGCTGCTGCCGTCAAGCCACCTCCTTCACCACCTCCGGATCACCAACTGCGCCACTACTCCAGGCTCCGGGCACCACCGCCGCGTGCTCCCTGTTCTGTCTCCTACTCTCCGTGTCCTTCGCTCCCTTTTTTATATCAATACCTGTATTTTTAAAAAAACCTGTGTCACCTCATTTAGCCTCACCCTCATTTCATTTTTATAAAAATAGTCATTGTAAAATACACATAATAAACTGTCATTTCTAAATTTTATCCTGGTTGTTGTTTCTTGTTAGGTTCTGGTTAGGTTCTTGTCGCTACACGACATTTTGGCGCCCAACGTAAAAGTTCTTCTTCACCCTTCTTCACCTTTTCTGCGCCTTGTCTCTTTCCTTTTGATTTGCTTTCTCTTTCGCTCTTAAATCTTTATCTATTCATCCTTTTCATATTTTCCAAATTCTAAAACAAAACTTCATCTAGTTTTTCAACTCATCTGGATTATATTTAGGCCTACATTTAACTTACATTACTTCACTTCACTTCACTTCACTTCATCACTTTAATATTTTTAACAATGGAAAGGGTTATTAAGTACGAATTCCTTAACAAGGCCGAGCTCGAATACGAAGTAAAGATTAGATGTGAGGAACCAGCTAATACTGTTTTGCTTCTTAAAAAACAGGTTTTGCGTTTAGTTGCAAATTCTCACCCTGAAGATATTCTGACTTCTCCAGTTCCGATTGAGGATGACTTGTGTCAAATTGGTTCTACTCTGACTTACCTGGATTGTAAAATTGAAAATTTTTTACAAGGTGAAACCAAATACTTACGATTAATAGAAACTTTTATTAATCATGTTTTTTACAGATTGGAGCGAATAGATACTGACTTATATCCAAGTTTCGATACTTTGAAGATGAAATTTGACGCTATTTCTAAACAATTCGAATCCTTGGCTCCACCTTCAACTGCAAATGACTCTCCATCACTGGACCTTCCTGCTGACCCGACTGTCATGGAACCCCCTCTTGTTTCTCAAACTTCTGTCCAGACCCATACCCCGTATCCTCCACCACCACCTCAATCTTTCCCTCCAACTAACGTCTTCAAAGATCTGAAAAGACACACCTTCAATGGTAAAAGCTGTCCAAGATCCTTTCTTCAAAAACTTGAAGAATATAGCTTAGCTCGTGGCTTGTCCAAGGACTTGTTGATTTCTCAGGCTTTCGAAATTTTCACCGACAATGCCCTTCATTGGTTCAGATTTAAATATAATCAGAATCCAAACTTAACTTGGAACGAACTTTCTTCTTTACTAATCAAAGACTTTGGTGGTTTTGATTATGATCATAAACTTCTAGTAGCGATTAGGAATCGTACTCAAGGTCGTGATGAACCTATCGTCATCTATATTTCCATCATGTCTGGAATGTTCGCTCGCCTTTCAAAAAGACTTTCTGAAACAGACAATTGGAGATTATTTTGAGAAATATTCGCCCATGTTATTCAGTCTTCGTAGCTCTAAAAGACATTGACTCTATCGATTCTCTTCTGGCCACTTGCCAAAACTACGAAAGGTTCCTAGACAGAGACAAACAATTTAAAGAACCAAATTTGCAACAAAGTCCTCATGTTTCTGAATTCAACTACAAGCATTCCACTTCAAGTTCAGTTGACTCTCCAAACTCTTCTAATAACTCACGACCTTCTCCTCCCTTCATGAATAAATTCACTCCACCCTACAAATACCCTTCTAGACAAGTTAATAGTCTCTCTCAAACTGCAGCTCCCCAAGAAAGTTATTTTTGCGTTCGCTGTCGTAAACTAGGTCATACTTTGAACAGTTGCACTCAACCACGATTCGTGATTTGTTTCAAATGTGGTCTTAAGGGTTTTAAAACTGCAGATTGCCCTACTTGTTCTCCCAAACCTAATACTAGTACAAAAAACTAACTGCTGACTTGAAAAGTAACTCAAACTTTGATAAGGACGAGTGGACTAATTGGATCAAAACAATTCAAAACTTCTTTGCTTACTACAAAATCTCTTCTACACTCTACTCCAAAGAACAAGATCTTAATCGTGCATTCGTTAATGTCAAAATTTATGACTTAACTTTATCTGGTTTGCTAGATTCTGGCAGCTCAGTAACTATTCTGGGTAATAATTCTCATTTGGAAATTCTTAAACTGGGCTGCAAACTTTTCAAGTCAGATCTTATTACTGTCTCTACTGCTAATAATCAAAAAATTAATTCCTTGGGTTATTTCGACTTACCTGTTCATTTTAATAACGAAACTCACTTGATTAAAGCTTATGTTTTCCCTGAAATATTTCCTTCTCTAATACTAGGTATTGACTTTTGGAGAAAATTTAATCTTCTACCTAGTGTTTTAGCTTCTCCTAACTTTACAGATCCTAAATGCACTAAATGCTTTGCTATCGACACTAAATATATTAAAGTTTTACCTTATGAGCATTTAACTCCTAATCAAAAGAACATCGCTAATGACATCATCCAACGCTTCAAGACAATCTCTTTTGAAGAAAAAGGTGTTCTGGGAAACACATACTTAATCATCCACAAGATTGACACTGGTGATTCTCTTCCGATCAAACAAAGATGTTACAGACTATCTCCTGAAAAACAAAAGGCTTTAATTAATGAAGTTGACAAGATGCTGGTATGGAACGTCATTGAACAATGCGAAAGTCCTTGGTTATTTCCAATTCTCATCACTCCAAAGAAGAATGGTGAATGGCGTTTCTGCGTAGATAGCAGGAAGCCTAACTCAGTTACACGTCGTGATGCTTATAGTCTGCCTCTAATAAGCGAAATTTTGGACAACCTGAGAAATGCCAAACACTTATCAAGCATCGACATTGCGAAAGCATTTTGGGAGATTCCCTTGAATCCTGCTGATAGAGATAAGACAGCATTTCATGTTCCTGGAAGAGGTATGTTCAGATTCAAAGTAATGCCTTTTGGTCTCACTAACTCACCTGCAACTCAACAAAGATTAATGGATACGCTATTTACTCCTGAATTTGAGAACAAGGTATTTTGCTATCTGGATGACATCGTTATTATTAGCGAGACTTTTGATGAGAACATATCGCTTCTCATGAAAGTTCTTGAAAAACTTTCATATGCTAATCTGACTATTAACTTTGAAAAGAGTCAATTCTTCAGGAAAGAACTGAAATACCTTGGTTTTCTAGTGGACGAGTATGGTCTACGTGCTGATCCAGATACAATAAAAGCTATTCTAGAATATCCTGTACCTACTTGCAGAAAAGAAGTTCGAAGATTCATAGGCACCTGCAGCTGGTTTAGAAGATTCATTCCCAACTTCAGCACTATTGCCTCTCCACTCAACCAACTAACCTGTTCCGGGAAGAACGCTCCTAAATTTTTATGGAATTCCAAGGCTGCAGCTGCTTTCGAGAAACTTAAAGAAGCTTTGGTAACTGCTCCTGTCCTTGCTTGCCCTTACTTCGAACTACCCTTCTCTGTACATTGTGATGCATCAAATTATGGCATAGGAGCAATGCTTACTCAACATCAAGATGACAAAGAAGTCGTGATTGCTTACATGAGTAAAGCACTAAACAAAAATCAACAAAACTACTCAACTACTGAAAGAGAAACATTGGCTGTAATAACTGCGCTAGAACATTGGCGATGTTACCTAGACAATGGTAAAGAATTTACAATATATACTGACCACGCTGCACTTAAATGGTTTCAGAACTTATCGAATCCATCTGGAAGACTTGTTCGCTGGACTCTACGCTTATCATGCTTTAATTTTGTCCTGAAACTTAAAAAAGGAAAGGATAACGTTGTTCCTGATTTATTATCAAGAAATAAGAATAAAGAACGTCCTGATACACGAGAAACTTCACCTCAAGGCGTACATCCTATTATGATTGAAGAACCACCTGATCGTGAACTTGAGCACTACAACAAGATCTTTCTCGGATGCTCCAACAACCCAGACGCATATCCCAACTACACTATCAGGGATAACAAACTTTACCGCTGCATCCATTCTCCCGATCGTCTAAACGATGACTTTATTTGGAAAGAAGTTCCACTGCCGCAAGATAGACATGCACTTATTGAAGTTAGCCATGGTTCCCCTTCAGAACTCTACCTTGGTATCTTCAAGACATTCAAGAAATATCTTTAAAATACTATTGGCCTGGTATGTTTAAGGACATTGCCAATTTAATCTCGACTTGTGAAACCTGCTTAACCTACAAACACCCTAATCATTCTCCCTATGGTCTTATGGGTAAACCTAAACTTTGCTCCAGACCTTTTCAAACTATATCCTTAGATCTTATGGGTCCATTGCCTATGACCCGGAGAAGAAATCGGTATATTCTGGTAATTAACTGCAATTTTACTAAATATGCTATGATTTTTCCCCTTAAACGTGCTACTTCAGCTAATATCATTAATGTCTTAAAAAATTCAGTGTTTCTAGTTCATGGCATTCCCCAAACTATTATAACGGACAACGCTGTTCAATTTCAGTCGCGAGAATTCCACTCATTCTTAAATTCTTATAACGTTCCTTGTATTTTTCACACAGCTTTATATTGTCCTCAGGTTAATCCTACAGAGAAATTTAATAGTACGATTATTACAGCTCTAGCATTCCTAGTAGGAGACGATCATAGATCCTGGGACAACCATCTTACTAAGATTCAGATCGCAATGAACAGCGCTACAAACGTTGCTACTGGCTTTACTCCAAACTTTTTAGTCTTTGGTAGGGAAACAATACCTTGTGGTTCCTTCTATACTCCAACTCAGAATCTCAAGGAATTGATATTTATGCCTCGTGATATTTACGCGTCTAATGCTGGTCTCCTCTCATCTATCTTTCACAGAGTTCAAACTAAACTTCACATAGCTCACGCTAAAAATAGCGCTCGCTATGATCTTCGCCGGTCTTTTAAAGAATTTAATGTGGGAGATACTGTTTGGCGTAAAAACCATGTTGTAAGCAATGCTGGCGCATACTTTAATGCTAAACTTGCCTCTAAATTAATTAAGTGTAAAATAATAACCAAACTTTCACCATTGGTATACACTCTCGAAGACCCTAACGGAGTTAGAGGCAAGTGGCACATTAAAGATATAAAATCTAAAATTTTCTTAACTTCTATTAACTGTTAAAAAATGTAGTTTTATGCTACTTACATGCCATTTTCCAGTCTGCGTTGATGGTCTGCATTCATCTCATATATCTCTGGATATTTCGTATCACCTTTATTTTCATAGGACCCTGTAACGTTTTAAACCATAAGAACACAATAACAAATCATTTTCACTTCGTATTTTCACACTATCAGCACTTCTAAATCGATGTCGAAGGGGTTTACCTTTGGTGACCTTGTGTTTGGCTTTCTCCGAAACTCTGCAATCTCGGGCTTCGTGCGCGCTGGTGCGCTACCTTTTTATATTCATTGTTACTTCATTTACTTCATTGTTTTCTTGTTGTTTTCTCTATTACGAGCCTGAAACCAAAATCTGACATATTTTGATGTCGTTGTTTATCTGGTTGTCATGGCAATGTCAATTCAAACTCATTAGCGGTCTGATATGTTTACTTCAATACTTTTACAAAAATACTTTTTCCCTCTTGGCCATTCACAAAAATTGCTTTTAAATTAAATAATTTTTAGAACTCTCCTACACGAAAACTGGTAGCGGCAGATATGTTGCACAATTATAGCAGAAACACATTAATATTATATTAATTATTGCGGATTGATGATAGATATCTTCACATGGAAAATAGTAACTTGTAATTGTAATTTGTAATTTCTTTATTGTACTACACAAAACAGTCATACAGATAACTTATAATAGAAAAAAAACATGTACAAAGGCGAGCTTATCTCTCAAAAGAGATTTCTTCCAGCAAACCAAGATGGTAGGAGAGGTGATGGTTGAGCGGGGGAAGACCTGCGCGTACAATAAAACTCTATAAATACTACGACTAATATATACTACAAACAGTATGTATTATACTGATAACCCTAATTGCTAAAAATAGACTGCATACACAATTACTTAAATACAACGTAAAAATATGAATAAACCGTATAATAAACTAAAACATACAAATATATATATATTATCTAACTGGAAAGGGAGAGATAGTGCTTCTTTAGCCGGTTTTTGAATATATTTAGAAATCGACTGTCCCTGATAGTGCAAGGAAGCTCATTCCACAGTCGTACGGCTCGGATTCTGAACCGCCATATGAGTTCTCCGAGGCCTGCTTGAAGAAAGAAATTCGAAGCGATCACGTAGGAAGTTAGGGTAACGAGGGTTCCACAAAATATTATAAAGGAAACACAGGATATGAGAGTCCCGTCGAAGCCGAATCGGTAGCCACTTCAGCTCCCTGCGATGCTGAGATACGTGGTCATACTTGCGCAGTCCGAAGATGAACCGAATCCCGAGATTTTGAAGTCGTTCGAGTTTGTTCAGTTGTTCTTCATTTGCGCTCACCCAGCAAACATCAGCATAATCAATGAGGGGGAGAAGAAGGGACTGAGCGAGAGTTATTTTGGTCTGGCGAGGAAGAAAGTTCTGAAGTCTCCTGAGGGAATGAAAAGTTGCGTAAACTCGCCTGCTGACCTCATTAACATGCATTGACCAGGTCAATAGTCAATAGTCAATAGTCAAAGTACTTTATTACTGTAGATATTTACATATACTTAGCAAACGTCATTTTTTGCCTCTTCTCTACATTGGACCACTATGGGAGAAGAAGGGCGTAGAAACTCCCACAGATTGATTTTTAGATCTCTTTTAAAAATAGGTTGTGCTTAACTAATACAAATATGAAAAATTTAATTGTTATGATTAATAAGCAGGAATAAATAATTACAAAATTATTAACAGCAAGGTCTGTGTTGAGCCAGATTAACCCCATACAGTCCTGTCATTTAAGTAATCTTGAACATTGTAATATCCCTTTTTCGACAAAGTTGCTTTAACATGCTTTTTAAATTGCTCAAGTGGCAATTTCAAAATCTCCAGAGGTATCTTATTGTAGTACAGAATGCACTGACCCTTGAAAGAATTGCTAACCTTCGCGAGTCTAAAACGGGGCGCACATAGTCTGTGATTATTTCTTAGGTAAACATTACAGCTATCGCTAAGTTTGGAAAATGTTGTAAGGTTCTTGCGTACATACATTATATTTTCGAAAATAAATTGACTAGCTACTGTTAGTATGTCAATTTCTTTAAAAAGCTCTCTTAAGGAGTCTGTTCGTTTTAAATTATAAATTGCTCGAATAGCTCTTTTCTGTAAAATAAAAATAGTTTGAATATCCGCTGCTTTCCCCCACAACAAGATACCATAGGACATCACACTATGAAAGTAACTAAAATATACTAGCCTAGATGTAGCCACATCCGTGCTTTGTCTGATGTTCCTAACAGCGTAAGCCGCAGAACTTAATTTACCAGCCAATTTATCTATGTGGGGTCCCCACTGCAATTTGCTATCAATGGTTATTCCAAGAAACTTCGTATCATTTACTAATTCTAACGTGCTGTTGTCTAACACTAAACTGGTCTCAACTTGCCTGACATTTGGAAGTGAGAATTTGATACACTTGGTTTTACCAGCGTTTAACAATAAATTATTAACTGTGAACCAATTCAAGGTTAAAGACAATACACCATTAACATCATCAAATTCTCCTTTTTGTCTTTCAATTTTGAAGACCAGTGAAGTATCATCAGCAAACAACACTATGTCAGTTAATTTCTCCACCATGAAAGGCAGATCATTAATATATACCAGGAATAAGAAAGGGCCTAATATGGAACCTTGTGGAACGCCAATTTTAACACCCGATCCATCAGATTTTACGCCGTTAACTTCTGCCTTTTGAATTCTATTGCTTAGGTATGATCTTAGTAGATCCAACGCTTTATTTCTAACTCCGTAATGATTTAATTTAATTAATAGCGTATTATGATCAACACAATCAAACGCCTTCGACAGGTCGCAAAAAACTCCGATAGCATCCTGTGCGGCCTCCCATGCAGAATAAATATGAGATACAAGGGCAATACCTGCATCCGTAGTCGATTTACCCCTAGTGAAACCATATTGTTTAGCGTGGAGTTGTTTTGTACGGTTGAAGTGTGAGAGCATTTGATTGAGTATAATCTTTTCAAATATTTTACTTAGTGTTGGAAGAACAGATATTGGTCTGAAATTTGAAGGATCGCCCTTATCTCCCGATTTGAACAGCGGTATAAGTTTACTGTGTTTCATGAGGTCTGGAAAAGCCCCATCGTCAACACATTTATTGAATATATAAGCTAAGTGTGGGGCTATAACTAGAATTACTGAACCAATGACTTTGACTGATATACCCCACAGGTCTTCCGTATTTTTAAAGTTAAGTAATTTAAACGTTTTGACAATGTCCTGGGGATATACATGATGAAATTTTAAATATACATTACTGACGCTAGTGTTATTTTTTAATAAAGTCTCTGCTTCAAATTGAGATGAATTTAGACGGTCCGTTGTGTGTACGGGTACATTGGTGAAGAATGTTTCAAAAGCTCGAGCAACATCAGCGTTAGATTTAACAACATCATCACCTATCTTTAGGCAGAAATCACTGTCCCTTGGTATAACTTTGCCAGTTTCGCGGTTTATTATTTGCCAAACTGTTTTCATTCTATTATTTGAATTTTGAATTTTTCTATTAATGTGTAAAGTTTTTGCAGTTCTACAAACCAACTTGAAAGTTTTGGAATATTTTTTAACATAGTCATGAAATTTTCGATCAAAGTTATAGGTTTTTTGATCATAAAGGTCATACAAGATAACTCTACTTTTACGAATTCCAAACGTTGCCCAGTCATTAAATTTAGATTTACCGTTGTAGTCACTGACTTTCTTTAATTTGAAAACTTTATTGAATTCTGTCTGAATAATGTTGAAGAAGTCTGAGTAGATTTTGTTTGGGTTCTGTTCATTAAAATCCGGTACTGGCAAATTTATATCTAAGTTTTTCGTATATGTCTCTAGTCTATGGGATGTAATAGGCCTATAAAATGATGGACCAGTCTTATCCTTAATAGTTATTGGGAATGAAACTGTTTGACCACTGTGATCGGAGGGTAAGCAGTTAATTACACTTTTACTTGTGAATGCACAGTCACAAAAAACGTTATCTAAGCAAGTTTGGCTGGTAAGTGTAATTCTAGTCGGCTCTAGAAATACATGACATAAATTAAATGATTTGAACAGAGTTATTAATCGTCGCTTCAGTGTTGTATCTACAAGCAGATCTACATTAAGATCGCCACAAATAATTAACTTTTTTCTGTTATTACAAAGTTTAATGAGGGCTTCCTCCATAATTTTCTCAAATATTTCGAAATTGCCATGGCCTTTTTCATCCCTCGGTGGTCTGTAGACACAAACAATAATATGGCTATCTAACTCAACACAGGATACCTCTATAGGACAATTGATTATCAAAGATGACACCCAGGTTTTTAGCTTTATCGCTATACATGATTACAGTACCGTTATAAGTTGCAGAAGGGACAGACAATTGCTGCAACGTGTTTAAAGAGTGTCTGGTACCTATAATCATGGCCTGGGACTTATTCGGATTAACCAGCAACCCAAATGACGATGCCCATCCACTAATACCAGCCAAGTCAGCGTTTAACGCTTCCACAGCGGAATTTACATCATCAGGAGAGAAGTGACGATAGATCTGAAGGTCATCCGCGTAGAGATGAATACAGCAAATGAAGCAATTTTTGTAGCAAACATGAGAACAGCAATGTGATGATAAATTTGACGTTGTTTAGTAACAGATGACTCACACAAAGTAAATTTTGAATGATGCAAAATTCAGTTGATTTAAGGTAAACACACAAGAAACACCAATACTTATCGCAAAAAAACAAGCACCGTCACTTTTTGTTAAAATCAGTGTCATTGCAGATTCGTACGGCTTTACTTGTGTCAGTTTTTCTCATGAAGATTTTGCAATCTCTGACCCAAAAATGTTTGATGTCACAAGCTTTCTTTATTTCGCGGGCACGTTTCAGCAGCAACTTGTTCGCCGGGGTTAGATGGTCATTGATGAAAACATCTGCCGATGGCTCGGGAAGTCCAATGTCCGAGGTCTGGATGCCTCGGCGCACTCGAATCGCCGATAGTATTTCGTCTTTGCGTCGACGCTGAGTCATTTTGACGACTATAGCAGGGGGCCTGGTTTTGCCCGTGTCATCATTTGGTTGATCAAATCGCCGAACCCGGTGAATGGTGTCAACATCCGAATCACGAAGCGTCACACCTAGCTTGGTACAAATATCGCCGAAGATGGAGTAAAGGTTTTCTCCCTTTCCTGGCTGAATACCTGATATTTCAATATTGTTCATTCTCTGATACTGGTCATTCTCTTCTATTGTTGCCTCAAGGGATGCGACTTTTAACTCCAGATGTTTGGTGCGGTCGTCAATTGATGGAATCAGTAAGCAGCTGGCTTTAATTTGACGTACTTCTTTAGTCAATCCTGCGACAGAATCGTCAATATGTTGCTTCAAGAGAAAAAGAAGCTCCGACAGATTGTTTACTTCGACCAGCGACTTTAGCGACTCCATCGCCGAGGTGGTCATGATCATCAGCATTCTCAGAGATATCTTCGTTAGGCTCCTGAGTAATCTCCGAGTCCTCAGTGGTTGTCCCATTAGTGACATTAGTGTACTTTAATTGCTGTGAAACGTGAATAAATATATAAATAAAAAAAATAAATAAACAAAGTGGCAGTCGATTCAACCAAAGAGTGCATGGACTTAGTAATATAGTGCCAAGATATGAGTGAAGTCAATTGGGGTTGGGTTTTGATCACGGACACCTGATTTTAATTACTAAAGTTATTTAGGAGTATGGTTGACTATATTATTGAACCTTTTATCCTAGTCTTAATTGTCGAAAACTTGTTTTGGATTTAAAATACCTAAAACAAAATATTAATTTGTGTGCCTGAAATGGATCGCAATTTTTACTCTTTCCATACGTAGGTATTTCATGATAGATATAAAACATATTGTAAACGTCAAATCCATTTTTGTTTTTAAACAAGTGTTGAATAGTAGTTTATTTATTTGTGGTAAAGCCCATAACATTTATATTTTACATATATACAGGAACATACATTGCTTCTGACCCCACACTAGGAGGACCTGTGTCGTGGGAACCAAAAATAGCGACATCACACATGTAAAGATCCACGATGTTTTTTTTCTTTATCCCCAGTCGGGGATCGAACCCGGAGCCTCTTGGACCAGTAGTAGTCTAGAAAGGTCGAAGTGTAATCTTAGTGTAGTAGAAGTTTTAGTACGTTAATAGTTATAATGTATCTATGATGTGAATAAGTATGATCTAATGTGTAATGGAATGCGTTGATATCTATGATGTAATCAAGATTATTACTTTTCTTTCGATTTAGTATGTATATGAGCAGGAAAGCAAAAAAAAAAACAACATTTCGAGGTTTTGTAGCTGCCAAAAGTTGTCCCGAGATATCTAGTGTTAACATTATTGATATTTGCTCAGTTTCAACCCATCTAAACAAGATAAAACCGGTCAAGTGCGAGCCTAAATCGCGCACGAAGCGTTCCGTACCACCGTTCAATGGAAGCGATGGTGTGGAGTGAATAGTTTGGATTTTACATAGCAAAATATTGTTTACAAAGTTATTGGTGCGGTTACTTTCACACTCCATGTACGTAACCAGGTGCATCCATAAGTTTGTATGTGGTATTGAAAGAATTGTTGTATGGGAGCCCCTTAAATATTTATTTTATCCTGTTTTTTAGTATTTGTTGTTATAGCGGCAACAGAAATACATAATCTGTGAAAATTTCAACTCTCTAGCTAGCTAGGTTCTTGAGATACAGCCTGGTGACAGACGGACGGACAGCGAAGTCTTAGTAATAGGGTTCCGTTCTTACCCGTTGGGTACGGAACCCTAAAGAACACCTCCTTTCGTAACACAGGATTACTTTACAGGGGCAGCGCAAGCGTGAGGATCGAGCTACCAGCTACGTATGTCTAGTTGGGTCCAGACATGTTCTTTTATCCGTAACGTACCTCCGTATCGTATCATCGTCGCGATTCAAGAACGCTTGGTGGTACGGCGCGTCTCGATCGCAGCCGATCCGGGCGTCCAAACCAGCGTTCTTGGATCGCGTACCTACCAGCTACGTATGTCTAGTTGGGTCCAGACATGTTCTTTTATCCGCAACGTACCTCCGTATCGTATCATCGTCGCGATTCAAGAACGCTTGGTGGTACGGTGGTACGGCGCGTCTCGATCGCAGCCGATCCGGGCGTCCAAACCAGCGTTCTTGGATCGCGTACCTACCAGCTACGTATATCTAGTTGGGTCCAGACATGTTCTTTTATCCGCAACGTACCTCCGTATCGTATCATCGTCGCGATTCAAGAACGCTTGGTGGTACGGTGGTACGGCGCGTCTCGATCGCAGCCGATCCGGGCGTCCAAACCAGCGTTCTTGGATCGCGTACCTACCAGCTACGTATGTCTAGTTGGGTCCAGACATGTTCTTTTATCCGCAACGTACCTCCGTATCGTATCATCGTCGCGATTCAAGTACGCTTGGTGGTACGGTGGTACGGCGCGTCTCGATCGCAGCCGATCCGGGCGTCCAAACCAGCGTTCTTGGATCGCGTACCTACCAGCTACGTATGTCTAGTTGGGTCCAGACATGTTCTTTTATCCGCAACGTACCTCCGTATCGTATCATCGTCGCGATTCAATAACGCTTGGTGGTACGGTGGTACGGCACGTCTCGATCGCAGCCGATCCGGGCGTCCAAACCAGCGTTCTTGGATCGCGTACCTACCAGCTACGTATGTCTAGTTGGGTCCAGACATGTTCTTTTATCCGCAACGTACCTCCGTATCGTATCATCGTCGCGATTCAAGAACGCTTGGTGGTACGGTGGTACGGCGCGTCTCGATCGCAGCCGATCCGGGCGTCCAAACCAGCGTTCTTGGATCGCGTACCTACCAGCTACGTATGTCTAGTTGGGTCCAGACATGTTCTTTTATCCGCAACGTACCTCCGTATCGTATCATCGTCGCGATTCAAGAACGCTTGGTGGTCGGGCGTTGTGGTTCTGATTCTTTGATGTATTGGTTTCCCTGCCTGGCCGTGTGCGCCTACGGTAGCGCTAGTGTACGCATGAGCGGACACCCTCTCTCGGTCGCCGGAATCGGAACGCGATTCATTGCGGTCCCGGAAAATAATTCAAATTAATCGGTTTTATGGACTCTCGGACTCTGTGCTTCTGTTACAACAATTGTGCAGTGTGTATGCAACTCTCAGTGCAAGGATTGCACTGAGGATCGGCGGTTTGTGGCCCTTGGAGGGTCGCAGGTCACAGTCCACGCGGCGCCAGCACGTGGTGTCGAGGACATTTTGTTTCGCGAGGAACGGCGGATACTAATTAAAGGCGGCAGAATATCGTGGCTAAGGTAAGGTTCCAATCCAGCATTAATCAGATCAACAACGCCTGACAATTGACATAGAACAAAACCAAAAACGGGCTCCACTGGGTTGTCGAAGGCTTTGCGCGAGCACTTGGTGGTACGGTGGTACGGCACGTCTCGATCGCAGCCGATCCGGGCGTCCAAACCAGCGTTCTTGGATCGCGTACCTACCAGCTACGTATGTCTAGTTGGGTCCAGACATGTTCTTTTATCCGCAACGTACCTCCGTATCGTATCATCGTCGCGATTCAAGAACGCTTGGTGGTACGGTAGTACGGCGCGTCTCGATCGCAGCCGATCCGGGCGTCCAAACTAGCGTTCTTGGATCGCGACGCTGATACGATACGGGGGTACGTTACGGACAAATGAACATGTTTGGACCCACCTTTAAGTGAGGCGGCCGGCCTTTCGGAGCTCCCGTGGGGTTGAGAGACCGGTCTCTCAAGTAACACAAAAGCTGTATATTATCTAAAATAGATACAGATATACATATTAAAGTCATTTAAACGTCTTTAACAGATTCTGGCCTTTATTAAATGCTGGTTAATTGCATTTTGATTTACTATTTAAGACTTAAAGTTGTATTGTACACTTAATCAAAAATTTAGAATGCCTAAACTCCTACATTAACATTATGTTAATCTGATATACAGCTGTTAGCACAGCTTTTGTTCTTTTCCAACGGCTATAGCAGTATAATGGTAGTTCAAAAGTTCATTAGCAATATAAACGCATGAAAAAAAGCTATACTAGTGATGTAAGCAGTATTAGCAATTTTTAAAGTTATAGCCTTACAAGAATCTGTGTTTTCATATTTATAATGCTATTCTTATAGTAGCATTTACGGAATAAATAGTACAGCTTAAGCCCCGTTTAATACGTTAGTTTAAGCTACTATCATACTGTTAATCGCAAATTGAAATTGAAAAAAGGTGATCAAGTGCTTTGAGTAATAATTAGATCGTATAGTACCTAGCAATCATGCAAATTGCTTTCATGGCCACAGTGTGAGAGGAATGGACAAATATTGTTGAAAAAATAATAAAAGAACAGGGGGAATAAAAAGAAAACTTAGAAGAGAATACTCATACTATAACAAACGTTTGAAGAACAATCAAACCCAAGTTCGTGATTCGCCAGTTACGCATGAAAATTTGTGTGTCAAGTAGAAAACATGTGTCGCTAAGTGGTTCCGTAGAAAATATTTTTGAAGAAGAGCTGTGCGTGGCAAATGCAGATAATGAAGGTTGGTAAACAATACCTTTTAATTTAAATTAAATTAAAATCGTCTGTAGACTTTCGCAGTTATTAATATTATATACAATTTTTTCGGTTTATATTACTCGCATGTAATAATAAACGCTATAAATATGTATACTTTTAACTAATATCAACACTATTTCCATACAATTTATTTCCACTTTTGAATGCAGTCATGCATGAATCAAAATTAGACCTTAACTTTAGAAAGTTACGGTTGATATTACTCAAATGACCTTGACTATGTACCTAAATAGGTACAAACTATTTTTTACCAGCGTATGTATGTCAAGAGACATAGAACATGTGACAGCCTTTTTAAATGAAACTCGGTTGACTTCTGAAATCCACAAAACTATGAGAGGTTTAACTAACCTGTATAAGTGGAAAGCCTCAGAATTCAGATCATTTTTTCATTATTTGAGCATTATTATTTTACCACAAGTCTTAATTTCTGGAGCTTACTTACATTTTTTGTTTTTATATTGTGGTATAACTATTTGCTCCAACAAAATATATGAACACCTTCTACCATTGGCTGAAGAACTTCTAGTTTATTTTGTGGACCACTATAAAGATTATTACGGAGCTGAATACGTCACTAGCAATGTGCGCAATTTAGTACACTTGGTTGATGAAGTTCAACGATTTGGAGTTCTTCTGACGTTTACATAATATCCATTTGAAAACAAGTTATATTTGATTAAGATAATGCTGAGAGAAGGAAAAAATCCTTTGGCGCAAGTTGCAAGAAGACTTAGCGAAGAAAATTGGATTCAACGCGCAAAAACTAATAAAAGCGAAATGACACGCCCTGTTTCTGTGAAACAAAAAAAGAGTTATTTAGAAGTACACTTTGGAGAGTTTAAAGTTACTACGAAAAATAAAGATAAGTATTTTATGAGTAATAGCGACGACATTATTGAGTTAAAGGACGACGATGACGACTTATGACGATGGCAAAATTAGATTAGGTGGCGTCAGACTTATGGAAATTAACAATGTTTTTGAAAAGCCAGTCAAATCAAGCCATTTTCTGATATATAAATCCAAGACTAACCGGCAAACAAATAGTTTAACTTATTTTACTCCACAAGATATAAAATTTAAATATGTTTGTGATGTATATGAGAATGAGCTCTATTTTGTACCCTTGTTGCACACATTGAACAAGTAATAGGTAATTTAAAAAATGGCCAAAAGAGTCTGACTCGCGTATCGAGAAAAAAGGAACTTGCTCGATCCTCCGTATTATAAACCTTCGTGTCTACCGCTGCGCTAAAACTAAATACCCGACCCCTTTTTTCCCCGCAGCGGCAACTTGGGATACGAACTTTTCCAAAGTGCCGGCCGACCAGTCTTGGATGTTATTTATATATGTATTTGTGTGAATATATTTCTTAAATATATCACTGTTCTAGTGCCTGTAATACAGAGTATCCTAGTACGGGGCTAGAACAGTCTGTGTGATAATGTCCCACAGTATTAATAGTATTATAAATGTGGAAAGTGTTTTATATTTTCTGAATGGCATTTACAAGTCCTTCATTTAAATACTCAACATGATATGGTTTGAGCAAAATTATAATCAAGTGAAGTCCAATTAGCGAAGAGGGCCTTCCAGTCGCTATATTGTTTTTTATTTTTTAGGGTTCCGTACCCGAAGGGTTCCAAACGGGACCCTATTACTAAGACTCCGCTATCCGTCCGTCCGTCCGTCCGTCCGTCTGTCACCAGGCTGTATCTCAAGAACCTAGCTAGCTAGAGAGTTGAAATTTTCACAGATTATGTATTTATGTTGCCGCTATAACAACAAATACTAAAAACAGGATAAAAGAAATATTTAAGGGGGCTCCCATACAACAATTCTTTCAATACCACATACAAACTTATGGATGCACCTGGTTACGTACATGGAGTGTGAAAGTAACCGCACCAATAACTTTGTAAACAATATTTTGCTGTGTAAAATCCAAACTATTCACTCCACACCATTGCTTCCATTGAACGGTGGTACGGAACCCTTCGTGCGCGATTTAGACTCGCACTTGACCGGTTTTTTTATTTCTTCTTTCCGAACCTTTTTCTAAAGTCTGCACTATTTTGAATGACATCTTGAATCTGAAATTATAAAATAAACGTAAAAAATAGATATATGTACGTAACTAGGTACATAGGTAAGTACTTGTCAAACTCAAAAATAATTTTGTAATCTACAAGTTACGAAATTTACATTTGAAATACGTCAAGAAAGCAAAGAAAATTAAATCAATCCCAACAAAACATTACCTTTATTCAATAATTTAGGTAGGTACTAATTGTTTACTGCATAATTCATGTAACTACCCCCTCGTTTTGGAACTATGAAAAAAAGAACAAACGCCGCCAGGAACAACGTGCCGCGCCGAGCCGACTTAACTAACTATCAAGATCAAATCAAATTTCATCCTTGAGCTTGCTTCATCCAAACGACTCCCGCACACTTCACCTCACCCCCGCGTAAGTCGCATCCCCCGCACCTACCTCAAAAACAGTATCACGAAGCCTAATATATTA
Source organism: Argyresthia goedartella (assembly GCA_949825045.1). Taxonomy (NCBI): domain Eukaryota; kingdom Metazoa; phylum Arthropoda; class Insecta; order Lepidoptera; family Argyresthiidae; genus Argyresthia; species Argyresthia goedartella. The sequence goes on from OX463817.1 coordinate 5,563,945, forward strand.
ATACCTATGCAAGTAGTTAATTAACTACATATTAATGATGTATTGATCAATTAGAGGTGAGTGAGGTGAATTAAATATATCATATTATGTGTCTTTGGGCATTTATAAGGAAATAAATACTTAATATTTATTGGTCATTATATTTACAATGCTGGACCGTATCCTAATTAGCACAATAATAATCTAAATATTTGGTGCTAAACGACAACAAGCATTACAATCACATACTGAAATGCTGCTATAATGCTTAGAACTTACGTCGAGTATCATATAATGCGTTAATCGGACTTAACATATTGTATCTAGCGATAATACATCTAATTGCATTATTATGGTATACTTTAATGCCTAAAGCATGAGTCGCCATTTTTTACTATACCCTTTTGTAGGTTATGCTGGAAAAATATTAAAATGACACATATTGGATAGGAAGAATACATATTACGATACATTTAATGCTGGCATTTAATTAAGATAAGACACTCAATTTTAATTTTCAATATTATTAACATAATTTATAACTTTTGAGAGGGCGCGTGCAATATTTAACACTATCTTTATACATTTTTACAGAAAATTGATACTCGCAGCTAGATTTCAAACTTACACGATCATAAAAGACAATAAATGTAATTGTACTTACACAATTTAATTAATTATCACCATCTTATTCCGTTTCACACTCCATCACGCACATACTAAATACTTTAAAAAAATTCGTGCTCACAAGGAACTACTTTAAAACAAGTAACATTATACCAGATTAGTAAACTGTAGCTTTAATGTGTTTAGCTGTATAGAAGACGTCTTATAGTCACCGAAAATGCTTAAAGTAAATAAAAACGTTATCTACCTGCTTATATAACGTCGTTGTAAAATTGTTAAAATGCTAATTTAGAGCCATATTACGGCTGAAAGCTGTATAATTTGGGGCCCAAATTAAACGTACAAGAGCTTTATATTAGTATATAATGCTGATATACAGTATAGATTTAATACTTGACGCATGAAGTATTGCTGTTATATGTTGATTATAATGCTGTTTTGTGTTACTTGCGTGTTCCCTTATATTAAAGACCGATTGGAGACGGTATTCTATTGAGCACCCCCGAAATAAAACAAATAATACTCAACGGGTTTACGGTACTTCATTGTCCTACAATAATAACGTGCCACTGGAGAAAGTATTATAAGAGGCGGAGCAAGCAAGCCGTCCCTGAAATATTACATTGCTAGCAGGCTGAGTGACGAGCAACACACGAGCAAGTCATGGGGGCGGTTCAAACCGGCTGGCTGTAAGTAGAGAAACGAGAAAGCAGGTCACATGCCTGGCAAGTTAAGTAAAGAAGAGATCATCAAGCGCAGTCATGAAGCGGAAATGTCACTTACATTTGTTAAATCACTCGTTAAAAATACAGACATAAATAAAAAAAAGGCCCAACATGCCGCCCCCTAAATCTGCCGCTCTAGCCTAGGCAGCCTATTAGTTAATCCTAGGATCGAACCCGCATCATCTGCGTTACAACTCGCTGCGAAACTACGAGACCACAGACGCACGTACTTAGAAAGATACATATAACAATCTAAGGAACATCGCCAGCTCAGTTTCTAGCAAACCTAGTAGTTAGTAAGTTCGCGGAATATCCGATCGATCTAGCGGCCCTGCTCGGGAAATAGCTAATTTATATGTTTTTGCGCCGAAAGCATCTGTGCTGTCCCACGGGGCTGAAAACTGTAGCTGCTGATATGATATCACGCCTCAGTCGCTCACCATCCGTCTTGGGAAGCAGTCGCGAACCATGGCAGATAAAGAGGAGTTTAACGTAATATTTCGCGGGAAAAACTATGACTTGGTACGATTTTTACGCGACCATCCTGGGGGGGTTCACACATTACAAGGGTATAAAGACAAGTCTGTTTTAGAGGCCATGGAAAGATTCGGTCATAGTAATAGTGCGTATCATATGTTGAGGGATTTTGAAGTTGGAAAGGACCCTAACTTGACTGGTGGTGTTAGTGTCAACGGAAGATTATTGACAAGCGAAGAGGAAATGAGGGATGTCGAGGAGATTGCTTTTTTGGAGGAGTTGGAGGTATGAGTTGTATTGTGATTGGTGTAAGGCAAAATAGTGGAAGTGATAGGGCTGAGTAAAAGGGCTGGCTTTATTTTTATTACGTCAGATATTTATCTACTATAATAATAATAATAATAATTGAGAACAATTCAAATGACCACCAAAATATTTTTTTCCTACCCAAAATGGGTTAATAATCACCAAAAGTTGCAGAAAATATCAGGGCAAAATACTGCGGTAGCTTAGGTGAAGGGTAAAGGGGGTGAGCGAAGCGAATTTATCCTGCGTGTTAGGTTGAACATTGTAAGAACAACAAAAAATACTTAAAACATAAACTTAACCCAAACCAAAAAAGAAGTTTGGTGATAATTTATCCAAACACAATTTGGTGGTCGTTTACTAATTCTAGCGGTCGTTTCGAATTTATTGGTAGTAAAGTAGGTGCGTTTTTGGTGATCGTTTAAACATAAGCCATAACAATTATGCTAATAATAATACCTTGGACACTATTTACACACATTGATCTAGCCCCAAACTAGGATTTCCTGTATCTTGGGTACTAGACAACGATACACATACTTATATAGATAAATATTATACTTAGATAGATTAACAACAATGACTAGGGTACAAACATCTGTTCTCATCAAACAAATATTTTGCCCCCACCGGGACTGGCACCCGGGACCCTTGGCTTCGTAGGCAGGGCCATTCGGTTCGTCATCATTCAAATCCACATAAGTGAGCAATAACTAGGAATACCGAGAGAAAAGTCTCACTTACGGGAAAGAATAAACAATTTGTCAATAAATGACGTAATGGCCGAGTCGGCAGTGACGCTGCCTACGAAACCAAGGGTCCCGGGTTCAAGTCCCGGTGGGGGCAAATATTTGGTTGATGAGAACGAATGTTTGTACCCTAGTCATGGTTGTTTAGTTACTTATATAGAAGTATAATATTTGTCTATATAAGTATGTGTATCGTTGTCTAGTACCCAAGATACAGGGAATCCTAGTTTGGGGCTAGATCAATGTGTGTAAATGGTGTCCAAGGTATTATTATTATAATTTAAAAAACTCAAAAAGCCGCGCAAAATAAGCAGATAGACTTAAATCTAATTGTTGAGATTCGACAAAAATATTATAGTATAGTGTTGAATTAAATTTAAATGCAAACAGAACCCACTTTATTAGATTTAATTAGTCCCGCCAATTAAATCTCGTATAGTGGGTCCCGCTTTCATTTAAATTTTCATTTAATTTATAAAGCAATAAAATTGTTTTATTAAAATGTTAACATTAAAAAAAAACAATTTTATCGCTTGCTTTTTAGTGGATCGCATTTGGGTTTTTTGGATTTTTTTATTACGTCATTAATTTCACACTTTTTTGTTTTTAGGGTTCCAAACGGGACCCTATTACTATGCATCCGCTGTCTGTCCGTCCGTCCGTCTGTCCATCTTTACGTCCGTCCGTCCGTCCGTCAGCGGACTGAATCTCATGAACCATAATAGGTAGAGAGTTGTTTTTTTTTACAGAATTATCTGTTGCCGCCACACCAACACATGAGCTATACGATATTTGATAAATTAAAGGGGGTCCCCATATAAGAGACGTATTTTAACACCAGCCGCGACATAACTAAGGCTAATATTTAATCGCACATCAAAAATACTGACTTGCACAGCAAAAAAGGATCAGCAAAAACCCTTTTTATGTTTTAAATATTTTATGTTAATCAATTTTATGTTTTGTTGTTCTTGCATGTTCAACCTAACAAGCAGGATAAAGGGGGATTTGCTTCGCTCATCCCCTTTACCTTTATCTGCTGTGCAAATCAGTATTTTTGATGTGCAGTTTAATATTTCCCTACAACTAATAATTATATGATTCAAACATGATCGTAGATTTCGCAGCTATCACATGGTTGTGGTGGCGCAATTTGTTTGCAATCGGTTTCGCAATCTTGGGTTCGAATTCACGTTCGGACATAGTATGTATTATTATCTTTTTGTTTTATTATTTTTAATGGATAAGTTTTCTTGTTCGACGGTACGGAACCCTTCGTGTGCGAGTCCGACCCGCACTTCACCAATTTTTTATTTCATTCGCTCCTCTCTAGGAGACAGCGGGCGCGTAGCACAAGTACCCCAGCGTAGCAGCGTAACGGTGGCGTAGCATTCGTAACGCTACGAATCACGTTGCGTGAATGAATTTTTTCAAGACCCTCGAGTGGGGTATCTAAAGAAACTGCTTTAAAAGACGTGTACAGAAATAGAAGTCTGGCGTGACTTGAGAACACGCGGCAAATTCAAAAAATCTCTATGTGGTAGCACTAACTATAGTAGGAGGTAAATGTTTTGATACATGATTATTTGCTGTATTTATTTTATTTTTGTTTTTAAAGGCTCCGTTTGCTGTGACGGAGTTTGACTGTATTGGATGTGAGAAAAAAAAACGAGTCTGGAGATTTATTTATTAGTGTGCACCTAATAATATGCCAATTGCATTTTTTATCTAGTTTTGTTTTTAATGTTTACTGTAAATATTATATTAATGAAGCTGCATCTAGGTAATGTGTACATTATTATCTCACTTAGAATTTATGTTCATTTCTCTTTCGCCTGTTCAATAATTTAGGTAGTTTATATTTTCCTTTTGTATGACGTTTCCGTTAGTCACCGACGGTGCTGGCTGAAAATCAGCGCTGCAGGTGTCAGACACCTCAGCATAATGCTGAGCCAGCGCAGCGTCCACTTCACTGCCGCAGAGACACATTTGTTTCATGTTTTATCTGTTTTTTTGTTTATTTTATTGTTTAATATGTGTGTCCTGTGTGTTTGTGAATAAATTTATCCTTCGTTCTTTCTTCTTCTGTTTAATTGAGTACAGGCTGATGATAATGATGTTTGTTTGTTTAGCTTGTTTATGCATCATGCTCAAAACCTTTAAGGATTCTTCTGTATCAGTGGAGTCATCATCACCTATACTTATTATGATTTTTTCCAATATTTTTTCAGTTACGTGATCTCGCGGTTTCTTTCGATCACAGTGGTCAAACAGTTTCATTCCCAATTACTATTAAGGATAAGACTGGTCCATCATTTTATAGGCCTATTACATCCCATAGACTAGAGACATATACGAAAAACTTAGATATAAACTTGCCAGTACCGGATTTTAATGAACAGAACCCAAACAAAATCTACTCAGACTTCTTCAACATTATTCAGACAGAATTCAATAAAGTTTTCAAATTAAAGAAAGTCAGTGACTACAACGGTAAATCTAAATTTAATGACTGGGCAACGTTTGGAATTCGTAAAAGTAGAGTTATCTTGTATGACCTTTATGATCAAAAAACCTATAACTTTGATCGAAAATTTCATGACTATGTTAAAAAATATTCCAAAACTTTCAAGTTGGTTTGTAGAACTGCAAAAACTTTACACATTAATAGAAAAATTCAAAATTCAAATAATAGAATGAAAACAGTTTGGCAAATAATAAACCGCGAAACTGGCAAAGTTATACCAAGGGACAGTGATTTCTGCCTAAAGATAGGTGATGATGTTGTTAAATCCAACGCTGATGTTGCTCGAGCTTTTGAAACATTCTTCACCAATGTACCCGTACTCACAACGGACCGTCTAAATTCATCTCCATTTGAAGCAGAGACTTTATTAAAAAATAACACTAGCGTCAGTAATGTATATTTAAAATTTCATCATATATATCCCCAGGACATTGTCGAAACGTTTAAATTACTTAACTTAAAAAAAAAAAGACCTGTGGGGTATATCAGTCAAAGTCATTGGTTCAGTAATTCTAGTTATAGCCCCACACTTAGCTTAGATATTCAATAAATTTGTTGACGATGGGGCTTTTCCAGACCTCATGAAACACAGTTAACTTACACCGCTGTTCAAATCGGGAGATAAGGGCGATCCTTCAAATTTCAGACCAATATCTGTTCTTCCAACACTAAGTAAAATATTTGAAAAGATTATACTCAATCAAATGCTCTCACACTTCAACCGTACAAAACAACTCCACGCTAAACAATTTGGTTTCACTAGGGGTAAATCGACTACGGATGCAGGTATTACCCTTGTATCTCATATTTTTCTGCATGGGAGGCCGCACAGGATGCTATCGGAGTTTTTTGCGACCTGTCGAAGGCGTTTGATTGTGTTGAACATAATACGCTATTAATTAAATTAAATCATTACGGAGTTAGAAATAAAGCGTTGGATCTACTAAGATCATACCTAAGCAATAGAATTCAAAAGGCAGAAGTTAACGGCGTAAAATCTGATGGATCGGGTGTTAAAATTGGCGTTCCACAAGGTTCTATATTAGGCCCTTTCTTATTCCTGGTATATATTAATGATCTGCCTTTCATGGTGGAGAAATTAACTGACATAGTGTTGTTTGCTGATGATACTTCAATGGTCTTCAAAATTGAAAGACAAAAAGGAGATTTTGATGATGTTAATGGTGTATTGTCTTTAACCTTGAATTGGTTCACAGTTAATAATTTATTGTTAAACGCTGGTAAAACCAAGTGTATCAAATTCTCACTTCCAAATGTCAGGCAAGTTGAGACCAGTTTGGTGTTAGACAACAGCACGTTAGAATTGGTAAATGATACGAAGTTTCTTGGAATAACCATTGATAGCAAATTGCAGTGGGGACCCCACATAGATAAATTGGCTGGTAAATTAAGTTCTGCGGCTTACGCTGTTAGGAACATCAGACAAAGCACGGATGTGGCTACATCTAGGCTAGTATATTTTAGTTACTTTCATAGTGTGATGTCCTATGGTATCTTGTTGTGGGGGAAAGCAGCGGATATTCAAACTATTTTTATTTTACAGTAAAGAGCTATTCGAGCAATTTATAATTTAAAACGAACAGACTCCTTAAGAGAGCTTTTTAAAGAAATTGACATACTAACAGTAGCTAGTCAATTTATTTTCGAAAATATAATGTATGTACGCAAGAACCTTACAACATTTTCCAAACTTAGCGACAGCTGTAATGTTAACCTAAGAAATAATCACAGACTATGTGCGCCCCGTTTTAGACTCGCGAAGGTTAGCAATTCTTTCAAGGGTCAGTGCATTCTCTACTACAATAAGATACCTCTGGAGATTTTGAAATTGCCATTTGAGCAATTTAAAAAGCATGTTAAAGCGACTTTGTCGAAAAAGGGATATTACAATGTTCAAGATTACTTAAATGACAGGACTGTATGGGGTTAATCTGGCTCAACACAGACCTTGCTGTTAATAATTTTGTAATTATTTATTCCTGCTTATTAATCATAACAATTAAATTTTTCATATTTGTATTAGTTAAGCACAACCTATTTTTAAAAGAGATCTAAAAATAAATCTGTGGGAGTTTCTACGCCCTTCCTCTCCCACAGTGGTCCAATGTAGAGAAGAGGCGAAAAATGACGTTTGCTAAGTATATGTAAATATCTACAGTAATAAAGTACTTTGACTATTGACTATTTATTTTCCACATGTCCGTAATTTTTTTCCAATCTTCACCCAAACGAGGTTTTTATGAGTGCTTCTGTTTTTATTCCTGGCAGATTAATGCTTTTTTTTTGCCACCATACGCTTAGCTGAGTTTAATGGATAGGCAATCTTCGTAATTTATTCTGTTGGAATTGAGCCACTCTTTTATTTCAGCTTTTTTGTTTGTGTCGTAGGAACCTTATGTTAAACAGTGTGGTAGCTCGCATTATCCATTACAGTGACACTGGGGTCGTTCAAATTACTATTTTTTAATCATTTATTAAAGTTTTCGGCATTCATGTTATGGTGATAATCCGCCAACTTTGATTTTGTACTAAAAACTAACTGTGCTGCTGCAAACACTATACTATATCTCCTGAAGAGATAAATACCAGTGGGCTTGGTTGCGCGGCACCACTTGTTGTATATTTTTGTGTACATATATGTTTCATCTAAATAAATGATCCACTCCACTCGTTTAGCAGCAATTTCTCGTAGATAACGATGTCTCCAAGCAGCAAAATCAAATAGTTCGACAAGAACCGTTAGTTCATTTTTATTTTGGTACTTACCAGTTAGTGAAGATATTTCGTCTAAGAACCTACTCTAAGTTTCTATAAAACGTTTTTTCTCCAAATTCCTTAACGTTTCAACAATGTTTTTATTTCGTGGACTTCTTGAATATCATCCAGATTGATTATCTATAAACATAAAAAGGTATCATCATATCGTAAATACATCAAATAATCAGCCAACAAGGATCAAGATTGCAAAGTCATACTGACCTAAAAAATCCGACATCGCATATAAGCATTGTTGGTTTTTCTTGGAAAAACGACTTCTTTAATGTCTTGTTTTTGTTTGAACTTACTTATCATAGTATTTTGAAGCTTTCGCACGTTGCTTTTTATGGTTTTACCCAATTTATAGCAATTATTTTTGAAAATTAAACGTCTTCACAAAAAACCTTTTTTCCTAAGCTCTAGGCGGATACTTGACATTTTTATTTCTAATATTTCTGTCATTGTAATTATAAAAAAAAAACACAAAATAAAATATAGATACAGTACGTTTACTTTGACTTTGACGCTTGGCACTTCTCGGTTTTAGTCGCTGAAAGTGATCAAGATGTGCTGGTAACTTGAAATTTGGCACAGAGGTGTATCATGAACAGTATATTAAGGGAAAATCCGAAAACAGCTAATTTCATTTTATTTTTTATCCATAAAAAATATGAATATTACAATTAAACAGTGTCTGCCAAACTGTGGAAACGCTTTGTTGGCAGATTACTCTCATTTCTAATAATAATAATAATAATTCCTTGGACACCATTTACACACATTGATCTAGCCCCAAACTAAGATTCCCTGTATCTTGGGTACTAGACAACGATACACATACTTATATAGATAAATATTATACTTAGTTAGATAAATAACCATGACTAGGGTACAAATATCCGTTCTCATCAAACAAATATATGCCCCCACAGGGACTCGAACCCGGAACCCTTGGCATCGTAGGCAGGGTCACTGTCGACTGATAGTCTTGGTTGTTTATCTATCTAAGTATAATATTTATCTATATAAGTATGTGAATCGTTGTCTAGTACCCAAGATACAGGGAATCCTAGTTTGAGGCTAGATCAATGTGTGTAAATAGTGTCGAAGGTATTATAATTTTTCATGTAAATGTAATCTTACTTTTGAGTTCATTTGAAGTCGACCTATTTTTTTAATATTTTTTATTATTATTTTATTTTATACACACAGCCTACCAAGAGGAATCTAATGATGTATCACGTATCACGTGATGGTTTAGCCATTGAGTAGTTACGAGGGGACACAGGAACATACAGGTCAAACACATAACGCTCCTCTTTCCCGCTTCGTCGCAGTCGTGTTAGAGTCTGTGACGACAAAACTAGTATATTTTGTGTTGTTTTTCACTAGTTGTTTTGGTGGATTATACGCATAGCTATACCCTGATGTTTCAGGACAGGCTGGACTGGTCCCAGCCCATCCTCCACCAGCTAGACAAGGTATCAGCCGACTATGACAAGTGGGTGCATAGTGCAGTCTTCAGACCGTGCCGAATATTCAGCAGCTCCATCCTTGAGAGCATGACCTTTACCCCCTGGTATCTGGTGCCGGGGGTGTGGGTTCCTGTGATCCTGTACCTGGTGGGATGGCAGCTGGGAGAACATGTTTTGTGTACAGGTAAACAAAGATTTATTTTATCTGCAGTATACGGAATAGGTCTAAAATGTCCTTGATCTTTCTTTAATAACATTATTATCATAGTCTTACCTTTACAACCATAAATGTTCATAAAATGGTACTGTCAAACCCGAACTAGCTTAGTATCCAGTGTACTAGCAATACCAAACCTGTTTTAAAATTGTCATATATTTCGGCCTTTTACCAATCAATGAGATTACCTCAAGTAGGGCCAAGTAAATGATAAAGATGAAAGCTTTTTCGGTAACAGACTATAGACAAACATTTTCCATTATGCGTGACAGGGCGCTAGCTCATCGCCGCAGCTAGGAGATATGAAGGTTTCTTCACGGTGTTTCAGTAAGATCCATTTTTCAGATGCGTGTACGCAGCAGCGTCTAACTCTAGTACATTTCGTATACCACTTGATATTTGGCGCTTGCCTATGGACAGTGATAGAGTACAGTCTACATCGATGGGTGTTCCATCTGGACCCTGGCTCCTCGGTCGTGATGATGAAGATCCACTTCCTGGTACATGGGTTACATCATAAGGTGGGTCTAAAAGTAGCTGAGTTTAGCCCGGTTGCACAACTGACAAATTAAAGTTCACTCAAAGATCACTTAAAGGTCACTCTAATTCATGATATTTACTGTCTCTCTCTACACGCGCAGTGAGAATAGTATAGCATACAGGTTAATAATAAATATAGCCCATTAATTTCCCCACCGAGGGGCACAGGCCTTTACACGGATACGAGTAAGATTAAGCCATTCTCCATCACTCTGGCTCAGCGCGGGTTGATGGAGGGGTTTTACGACCACTACCACGTAGCGATAGTAGCCGGGACCTGCAGCTTAACGTGCCGTCCGAAACACTGAACGTCCGATAATGTACTTAAGATAAACTAGTGGTTCTGTGAGAACAGTAGACCTCGCTTCCATTTCGGAAATTGAAATCCGTTCATATATAACGCTTTAGCAAACTTTCCCGTTATTTCTTGTGTAGAATGAAGTCCATAGTGTGCCTCTTAAAAATTGGAATCCATCGATAAATAACGCCACAGCAAACTTCCCCCCTTTATTTTTCCCCCAATCAAAAATTGCGATCGACTACAATTTTTAACCATATCAAGGAACTTGTGCGCCAATTTTCATCAAAATCGGTTGAAAAATGCGACCTGAAGGCGAGAACAGACTTCCGGACAAAAAGCATTTTTGGCCAATCTCGCATCTGGACACTTAGAGGCTCACGAGTATTTCAGATGTGACATTTTATTCGCTGACCTATTTTGGGGAATAATAATACAAATCAGTATGAACAACTTTCGTAACATATGGTCGCAAATGAAAAAAAATGTTCGTCCCTCAGTACATTGACCCGATCAGCTGATTACAAGTTACTGTGGGAAACCCAAATTTTTTTTTCGTTCGCGATCATATGTTTCTTGGGGAAAGCTGTTCATAATGATGGGTATTAGAATGCCCCAAAATATGATCAGCTAATTCAATGTCACCTCGCATAGCCCAAGCAAGCCCCTTCATTACACATACATTTCACAAGATACCGTTTCGAAAACTTAAAAAAAAACAGGTTTGCCCGCAATTGTGCCCCTAATATTTAAAACATACTGTTTCATAATGATATCAATCGAGAGTTTTGTTTAGCTTGTTCTGTAGTACCAACTTCACAGACAAACTAGGGGCAGCACGCAGGCGGACGCCGGCGTTCAAAATTTGAATGTCATAATTTGACAAATTTTGGTACATTATGGTCGTAATATCATCAATATTCAGATAAGAAATAAGTTTTTACCAAGAAGTTTATCATAATGCTGCTCGTAACGTGTGGTTTTTGGACGCAGTAAAGAGGGTTTATGATACGTGTGTAGATAAACTACTATTATCTTACCCAAATACGAAGTGTTACGTAAACTAATACATTTTCAATTTGGGGGGCACTTTTGGGGGGCAAAACAGAAAATAAAAATAAAAGTTTTTTAAGCTGTGTGTCATGTGACATGTCAGATAAAAGGGCTTATTGTGAGGACCTAAAGAACGATGGCCAAAAACACACAAGCTTAACAGACACAGGATGTAACTAAAAATTCTGATGATACTAAATGATGAATATTATGATATCATAATCTTCAAAATATGATCAGCTAATTCAATGTCACCTCGCATAGCCCAAGCCCCTTCATTACACATACATTTCACAAGATACGGTTTCGAAAACTTAAAAAAACAGGTTTGCCCGCAATTGTGCCCCTAATATTTAAAACCTGTTACCATTATTTTTCCTGGAGTATTTAAGTAAAGACCTATATTAGGCATTTCAAAAAATAGCATCAGTAGTTTCAGAGATAAAGGGGGGGAAAGGTATTTTTTGTCTTTTTAGTTATGAATATATTTATATTTGAAATCCATTTTATTTGACATTTCACAGGACACAGTTTGAAAAACTTTAATAATAACCCTCATTTACTAAAGTGGAATTTTTAATTTGAGGCCAGAAATGTAAAAAATAAACTGTCATTTTCCAGTACAAAAAATATAATATGAATATCAAAGTCAACGGTTTTGTTCTAGAAAATGACAGTTGTTTGTTTACATTTCTGGCCTTTAATTAAAAATCGCACTATAAGTTATTTAGCTGACTTGACACACAGTGATTCCACAGGGATTTCATGTTGACCTCGATTCCACTGCGATAAGACTATATTAAAATTATCGGTGTCGATAGACACATTGATTAGATTTGTATCCAATTATTGGTGTAAATGCCTTTACGCTTAGGCATGCTTGCGGAAAAGTTTAAGTTTTCTTGTAACATTTCCAATGATTACCGTGTACAGACATCGTAAGGTTTCTAGGCGCCTGAGTGAGGCCACCATCTCTCTCTCGCCCATGTGTGCATCCCATACGCCTCTACCCCCTCCAGGCGGCACTCAGGCGCCAAGAAACGCATTTGTGTTTGTGTGCGTGTGTGTGAATTTGGTAAAGTAGGGTTACGTCACGATTTCAATTACCAAGGAAATCATATAATGCTCAGAAGGCAGGGCAGAACTATCACAGTGCCTTTCCATGGGAATCGGCATCATTGTACATGTGTTGTTTCAGGTGCCATTCGATGAGCTCCGACAAGTGTTCCCTCCAGTCTTTGCGATGGTCATCGCGAGTTTATTCTACATGCCGGTGAAGCTGCTTCTGAGCTATCCCATCATCAAAATGGCAGGAGGACTCATTGGTAAGATGCTTTGAATGTTAATAACGGAAGGATTTTAGACTTTGACCTTGACCTTGGGGGGAGGGAGGGGGGGGTAGGGTAGGGCAATGCTTCGTTTCGAAGATATAATTTTTTGAAGTTTGTGAAGAAATTACTAAAATCGGAGTGTAATAAAGACTATACTAGTTTTTTGCCCTCTTGACCTTGACCTTCACTTGTAGGGGGGGGGGGATAAGTTTAAACTCTTACCTACTCTAGTCAAATTCGGTTTTTCTTTGCATACGCCCCGCTCCGCTACGCTCCGGGGTTGCTTCTTCTAAGTTCCATCACTACATACGTCAGCTTCAATACTATAATTGAATGAAGGAAAGAACATGTAGTATGTAGAAAGGCGAGCTTATCTCTAACAAGAGATTTCTTCCAGCAATCCTAGAATGGGGAGTGAAAAAAAATACTGGTAGAACTAAGTGTACAACAAATTTAGGTGACTGTTACATAATGAAGGGCATTAAAATTCCTAGGGCACTAAAGGGTTTCTGAAACGAGCCGAAGGCGAGTTTCAGAATAATATCACTCGAGAGTTTTAATGCCTAATTATGTACAGTTATATACACTAGTTTATCTACACACATATCATAAGCTCTCTTTGATTTGTTCAGGAACCGCAATTTCGACCGGCATTGTCGCATTGAGTTGTTTAGCTTGTTCTGTAGTAACAACTTCACAGACTAAGAGGGGCGGCACGCAGACGGGCGTCGGCGTTCGAAATTTAAATGTCATAATATGTAGAAAATTTATAAATTATGATCATAATGTTCAGATGGTCAAAATATTCAGACAAGAAATGAGGGTTTACAAAGTAATTTAACATTATGCTGATCGTAACGTGCTGTTTTTGGACGCGGTAAAGAGGGTTTATGATATGTGTGTAGATAAAATTAATAAAATCAAAATTCAACTCTATTCCTTTTACGGTTCCTGAGCTTGCTGACGGACGGACGGCCGGACAGACGGACAGACGGACAGCGGAGGCTTAGTAATAGGGTCCCATTTGGCACGCTTCGGTTACGGAACCCTATACACGGAACATAGGATCACTCGTGTGTCTGTCCGTCCGTGTGCAAAAGTATATAAACGAGCGAATTCTGGACCGATTAAGTTGAAATTTGGTACATTTATCTACACACGTATCATAAACCCTCTTTACTGCATCCAAAAACCGCACGTTACGACCAGCATAATGATTAAACTTCTTGGTAAAAACTTATTTCTTATCTGAATATTGATACTGCTAATGCATAATGCTGCTCGTAACGTGTGGTTTTTGGACGCAGTAAAGAGGGTTTATGATACGTGTGTAGATGAACTACGATTATCTTACCCAAACACGAAAGTGTTACGTAAACTAATACATTTTCAATTTGGGGGGCACTTTTGGGGGGCAAAACAGAAAATAAAAATAAAAGTTTTTTAAGCTGTGTATCATGTGACATGTCAGATAAAAGGGCTTATTGTGAGGACCTAAAGAACGATGGCCAAAAACACACAAGCTGAACAGACACAGGATGTAACTAAAAATTCTGATGATACTAAGTGATGAATATTAAGATATCATCACCTTCAAATTCGGTGGCTAAATGTTTGATATTGCTATTTTTTCCGACCGATAAGCAATGCTCAACCTTCAGTTTTCGTAATGGCAGCTTTGCATTTGACCTCGAGAGAATGCGTGACCAACCATGCTACATCTTATGTACCTAATTAATTAAGAATATAGGCGTGGTGGATTAGTTGTGGAATCCGTGTTTCGATACATCTAGACAAGGTAATAGGTACGGTACCAATGATAAGCTTTTCTGTCTGTCTGGCACTGTAATACGTATTCTACAACATGATTTTCCACCACCAGTGTTATTGTAGTAAGTGAGTGTGTTGTCTTGTCTAGGTACCTAAGTGAAGTATTAACCGACTGTTCTATTTATTGCTACTGGGCCTTAAGCTGGGCCCTCACGGAGATTTGAACTGATGAAATTGGTCTAACGACAAAAACTGACCGTGAGTGAAATCTTGTACGGTTTTTTTAAATGATACCTACGGATATTCCGGATGCAACGTAATCCGCTGGCTTCAGTCCGTTTTCATCAGACCAAAACTGACCGTGAGTGCGCGTGCAATTGTCCATTACCATCAGTCGGAGCTTCAACGCGATGGCGGCTGGACGTCCAGTAACTATGAAATATGTGGGGTCTATTGAATTAGATTGGAATAAAGATGCTTTCTGTTCCATTCTATTCATTCTCAAATCAAGTCAACATTTCTTTATTACTGTAGATATTTAGATATACTTAGCAAACGTTATCTTTTACCTATTCTCTACATTGGACCACTGTGGGAGAAGAAGGGCTAAGAAACTCCCACAGATTGATTTTTAAATCTTCATCACAATTCTTACAATATTAATTATTATCCATTATAAATAATAATCAGGTATAAATAATGTCAAAATAATGAACAGCATGTTCTGCTTGTTAAGTTAGATTAACTCCATACAGTTAACTATATATCCATAACTTCATTTAATTAATCTTAAACATTGTAATATCCCTTCTTAGACAAATTAGTTTTTACATGGTTTTGAAATAGTTGAAAAGCAAATTTCAAAATCTCCAGAGGTGCCTTGTTGTAGAAGAGAATGCATTGACCTTTGAAAGAGTTGATAACTTTCACGAGTCTAAACCGGGGCGCAACTAGCCTGGGATTATTTCTTAGGTTAACATTACACCTATCGCTAAATTTGGATAAGGGAAATATTAAACTGCACATCATAAATACTGATTTGCACACAGCAAATATCAGGGGGAGTGAGCGAAGCGAAGCAACATGCAAGAACAACAAAAAATACTTAATACATAAACTTGAGTACACATAAAATATTTAAAACATAAAAAGTGTTTTTGCTGATCCTTTTTTGCTGTGCAAATCAGTATTTTTATGTGCGATTAAATAACTTTGGAAAATGTTGTAAGGTTCTTGCGTACATACATTATATTTTAGGATATCAATTGACTAGCTAACAGTTAGTATGTCAATTTCTTTAAAAGGCTCTCTTAAGGAGTCTGTGCGTTTTTAATGATAAATTGCTCCAATAGCTCTTATCTGTAAAATAAAAAAGTTCAAATATCCGCTCCTTTCCCCCACAATAAGATACCATCTACCATGCCTAGATGTAGCCAAATCCGTGTTTTGTCTAATGTTCCTAACGGCGTAAGCTGCAGAACTTAAGCTTCTTTAACTATGTAGGATCCCCACTGCAATTTTCTATCAATGCTTATTCCAAGAAACTTCGTATCATTTACTAATTCTAACATGTTGCTATCAAACATAAACTGGTCTCAACTTGCCTGACATTCGGAAGTGAGAATTTGATACACTTGGTTTTACCAGCGTTTAACAATACATTATAACTAACTAAGAAACAATTCAAGGTCAAATACAATACACTATTAACATTATCAAACTCTCCTTTTTAGGGTTCCGTAACCGAAGGGTTCCAAACGGGACCCTATTACTAAGATTCCGCTGTCCGTCCGTCCGTCCGTCCGTCCGTCTGTCACCAGGCTGTATCTCAAGAACCTAGCTAGCTAGAGTTGAAATTTTCACAGATTATGTATTTATGTTGCCGCTATAACAACAAATACTAAAAAACAGGATAAAAGAAATATTTAAGGGGGCTCCCATACAACAATTCTTTCAATACCACATACAAACTTATGGATGCACCTGGTTACGTCCATGGAGTGTGAAAGTAACCGCACCAATAACTTTGTAAACAATATTTTGCTGTGTAAAATCCAAACTATTCACTCCACACCATCGCTTCCATTGAACGGTGGTACGGAACCCTTCGTGCGCGATTTAGACTCGCACTTGACCGGTTTTATTTTCTTTCAATAAAACACAAACATTTACATACTGTCAACCTAACACGTAGACTATGCAGGCGCTTCGCTGCGCTTGCTCCCTCTAGTCTTCACCTAAGCTACCGCAGTATTTACCCTGGTATTTCGTTTGCAA
Source organism: Argyresthia goedartella (assembly GCA_949825045.1). Classification (NCBI taxonomy): domain Eukaryota; kingdom Metazoa; phylum Arthropoda; class Insecta; order Lepidoptera; family Argyresthiidae; genus Argyresthia; species Argyresthia goedartella. The sequence goes on from OX463817.1 coordinate 5,581,074, forward strand.
TTCAAGTTTAAACCAGAATTGAATGGTATTAACTAACGCGTCATATCGTAAGCAGTACGGTACAGTTAACAATTTATCGATAGTTTGTAAACTAACGAGAAAAAAACTAAATTATAAACTAACGGCATTGACAATCTTACGGTGACATATATATATATTTCATTAGCACGCGCTACAGCCCAAACGACATGGCATTTTTTTTAACCTTTCTATCTTTCGGTTTTCTGGTGATAAGATGGCAACAATAGTAGAATAAGTAGCCGCGATAAGTACAATTTCCTCATAAGAATCCGAATCCATTTTTTGAACTGACGCGGTGAGAAATTGGCTAGCGCGATATGTAGTAAAGTGCGTCTGCGCGCGGCCCCGTCAATCGAAATGAAAGCCAGTTTGACGCCAGTTAAAAGGGAAATCTTTTGGTCGTCAGTCCAATTTCATAAGTCCATTTTCATTAGTTCAAACCACCGTGAGTGCGTAGTTTTGGATGTGATACGCCAGTGTACACGCAAGGTGTAACTGTGTGCGTTTATGCCTTCGCCAGGCGCGCCCTCGTGATTTGCAAGCAATAGATTTACTTCACTAAACAACACTTGGAATTGAAAAGTAATTCCGAGTAAAGACGTTCTTAGTATTTACGTTTAAATCTTTATTGGGTATCTTCAGTTGTTGTTTAAACTGCTTAAACGTATTACACGTATCTTCTATGTGGGAAAGAGTGTCGACATAGACAAAATATTTGTTCTACAAAAAAAAATGTATAAGAATATTAGCTCATACAGACCAAATGACCAGCTGTCGACCATATTTCAAGACTTAAGAAATCCTCACTTTAACTTCGATCTATATTTTAGAACTATCATTATTTTTAAGAAAACATCAACACATGTTCCCTATTCGTGAACGCCCGTTAAACCTTAGACCCTTGCCTGGATTAGCTGCTACAGAATCTAAACTAGTACCTATTTGAATCATAAGGGCCTTAGAACATGTGCGTTAAAATATATAATAACTTGCCACCTAAAAAACCTAGATAACTTTAAGAGTTTAAGGATACTTTACGTAAATTCCTAATAGCCAATAAATTTTATAACCTACAAGAATTTTATGACTACGAACATAACCAACAAAGATAATTTGATTTGTTATTTGTTAAAATTTTACAAACTTATGTATTTTTTTTCTTTTCTAGTGTATTTTTAAGATTAATATATGAAAATATCTATCCTACTTTAGGTATAAGAAGTCATCTTATGTTTAATTTTAAATATCTTGCAATGCCCTTGCAGGGCGCATGTTTTGGATCTTTCCTTAATGTGTATTTGTCATCTTATTTACCACATGAATAAATGAAATAATGCTTTTCTATCTTTATTTCTAAAGCGAAGGCGTCAAAATATGCTTGTTGAACTATGCATTATAGTGTTTACAACTGATAAGATAGCTCCCTAATGGCGACGTGCCTCGCCCAAATGATTGTATGCAGTGTATGATAAGAACATGAATTGTCATTTTAGGGTGCTTACTATTGAGGGCAGACTGTGTAATCTTTGATTATCAAAACGGGATTATCAAATTTTTTAGTCTTTATTGAAATAGCGCTTTACCAACTAATCATTCATGATTATTTATTGCACACAAATATTTGAGCAGTAACATAAAAAAAATATAAAGCCCAAGTGCGAGACGGACTCGCGCTCGAAGGGTTCCGTACCACTATCTATAAAAATGGCAAAAAAATCATCTCTGTTGTGTGGTCCTTAGTTTTTTTTTTAAAGTGAATATATAACAAGATATTCTGTAAATATTTCAAGAGTCTGCCTGTTGCCATTATCAAAAACATCACGTTTGTTGTATGGTAGCCCTCTCAAATATTTATTTTATTCTGTTTTTTAGTATTTGTTGTTATGGCGGCAACATAAATACATCATCTGTGAAAATTTCAACTGTCTAACTATCACGGTTCATGAGATACAACCTGGTGACAGACGGAACGACAGACAGAGAGACGGACAGTGGAGTCTTAGTACGTGGCACCCTTCGGGCACGCAACCATAAAAACAAAGGTACAAAGGCGAGCTTATCTCTAAAAATAAATTTCTTCTAGCAAACCAAGGCATTATAGTAAATAGTATCATCACACTCTGCCCATCATTACCATCTCATCATCAGCATCTCGTGATCATCTGCCGCTGTTCGTATGGGGAAGTGACAGATACGCGTTAGAAAAGTCAAAGAGAAAGATCGAAAAAGTAAGCGAGTCCAGTAGAATCATATCTTTGTCGTGACGAGAAAGATATAATTATTTATGGGAAATATTAAACTGCACATCAAAGACACTGATTTGCACGTTCGTGTTAGGTTGAACATGCAAGAACAATAAAAAATACTTAATATAAACTTGAGTACACATAAAATATTTAAAACATAAAACATGTTTGTGCTGATCCTTTTTTGCTGTGCTAATCAGTATTTTGATGTGCGATGAAATACTAGCCATTATTTATTATCGTTACAGCGAAGCCAAAAGGAGTTTTATGATTTTGACCGGCATGTATGTATGTATGTGTGTATTTATGTATATGTTAGAATCTATGCGGTCAAGAAGGCGGTACCAGCAGTCAGGTCAAAAGCGATAGCGAAGAGACGATAAAATCTGCCTTAAAATGCTTTTCACAATCCTGGATGAACGACTACCAGCTATTATATTACACAAGTAATAAATTCCATATCTAATGGTATCTTCCCCACCATGTGCAAAAAACATTAGTCATCTCTTTATCTAAAACTTCCAGTCCCGTCACTTTTAAAGATTATCTTTCAATTCCAATCATACCCATTCTATCCTAAGTCCTTGAATCCATTGTCCTCACCCAGCTCTCTTATTACCTTCACTCAAACATGTACCAGTCAGGATTCAGACCGGTATATGAGCAGAGGGTATAAGAAGTTGGGCTTCATCCTTCGGACTCCTGGTCAACCCGAGCAAGTCCCAGGCCATGATTATAGGTACCAGACATTCTCTTAACTTGTAGCAGCAACAACCCATTCCACCTCTCACTTTTAATGGTACCACAATCGCATATGGCGGTAAAGCAAATAACCTGGGTCTTATGTTCGACAACCAGCTGTCCTGGTCAATTGCATGTCAATGAGATCAGTCGCCGAGTATTTGGTACTTTCACTCTCTCAGGAGACTTCAGTACTTTTTGCCTGAACTGACCAAAATCACTCTCGCTCAGTCTCTCCTTCTACGCCTCATCGATCATGCTGATATCTGCTGGGTGCCGGCAGTGCTAACAAAGAACTACTGAACAAACTCGAACGACTTCAAAATCTCGGGATTCGGTTTATCTTCGGGCTGCGTAAATACGACCATGTATCACAACATCGCAAGGAGTTGAAGTGGCTGCCGATCCGTCTTCACCGGGATTCACACATCCTCATTTTCCTTTACCACATTTTACGGAATCCACGCTATCCAATCTTCCCACGAGGCAGTTTTCAACTTCTTCCTTCCAGCCGGCCTCGGAGAACTCCCGCAATTTCCATGCTCACAACTCAACAGCATAAAACTGCGTCCTATGAGCACGGGTTTAAACCCCGGGTCATTCGATTGTGGAATGCCCTCACCTGAACCATCATCAGGGACAGACCTCCTACTACTCTGAATATATATAAAAACTTGTGAAGAAGCATTACCCTTGTCTTTATAATTTTATGAATGTAAGTATTTATTAGTATATAATATTATTAGTATTATAATATAAGAATTTAGTATATTATTATAGTAATTATATAATTTATTTTATCTATCAATATATATGTAAGAACTCGTTTATTAGTTATATTGTTATACACCATAAGTAGGTCTATCCCATCTCAACAAACAACCTTTCGCATCGTGACCTGGTTTGCTGGATGAGATCTCTTATTAGAGATAAGCTCACCTTTGTGCACTATTTTCATGTAACTCTCGTTTTTTATATGATTTGTGTGCAATAAAGCAATTATGAATGTATGTGCTGTACGTTCTTATATATTCATCTGTTCCCTCAGAAAATTTAAAGTTTTCCTGTAAGTGATTTTGAAAAACTGTTTCTTGTAGCCCGTATACATACATTTACTAGATACAATTTAAATCATATGTAGATAAAACAAAAAAAAATAAGAAAAATATTATTATTATATTTCAATTTTCAAGTCACAAGTTTAAATAAGATTGACAAAACTCTTTGCCGTAACATAAACACTTACTAACTTAGTCCAATGGTTGTGGTATGGTTACATACACCTGACGTAATTTCCGCTCTGATTGGTGTTCAACACAAGATTTCTGTATTTTGTTGTTAAATTATGTCCATTTTGGGGTTCCTTAGAGAAACGAGGAACCCCTATAGTTTCGTCAAGTCTGTCCGTCCGTCGGTGTTCACAGCAACTTTATGCAGAAACTGTTAGGACTACACAGTTGTAACTTGGTATGTATTGTGTAAACCGCTTTACGATTTTTATAGAAAAATGAATTATTATAATAATTAAAGTGGGCTCTGAAACCATGGAACTGAAACAAAAAAAAAAAAAATTTTCATCAAACCCATATGTGTGGGGTGTCTATAGATAGGTAATGACGTTGAGGTTCCTCAAACCATTTTTCCTCAAAGTAAATTGTTAAAGAGACAGACCCTTCCAAAGTGGAAAAATGTGTCGCCCCCCTCTAACTTTTAAAGTAAAAAAGTGAAAAATCTACAAAAAATATATGCTGTGTATCTCAATATACACTTTCAAAGAAAATGTGTTTGAACAAAATAAAATAAGCAGTTTTTAAGATACAAAACATTAATTAATACCGCAAAGATAACTTTGTCATTCCTACAAACACTATGAAAAACAAAGTTACAACACAAACATCCAGTCACATAATTACTTGCTACAACGGAACCCTTCATTGGCGAGTCCGACTCACACTTGGACACTTTTTTATTAATGCTCCTCCTTTTATAAATATAAAAAACCATGTTTTGTGGTTTAGGACTCAGGTTTGTTCACCAAAATAATGTATAATTTGCACATTATTTTGGTAATTTTTATTGCACTTAGCGGACAACAAATCAGTATCGTTAGAAGGGTCTTGATCGACCGCTACTTATATGGCTCTTGATCGACCGCTACTTATAGGCTATGTGACGTAACACTTAATTCAATTCAATTTTAGTACTTAAATTTGCTATATTATATTTTCGCACATTCCAAAATACATGTATTACTCGCTCTTGCTCGCCGCTTTGCTTGCATTTAGCGTTACCAAATACACTTAGCGGCGGTTAATAATGCACATCGGCTATCTTCGGTTTCGTAGCCGTCTCTTATTCGGCTCACCGGACCGTTAGTGCTTCGTGCGACAGAGATGACGCATTATACTATGTGCATTATTAACTGCCTGGCACTGTACCATAAAAGATCGAGATAACTTTAAAAACGTTAAAAAGAGATTAAAGAAATTCGTAATAGCTTATACCTTTTATAATACCTGCATAAACCTGCAGGAATTCTGTGACTACACCCAATAAAATTATTGGGTGTAGTCACAGAATTCCTATATATATAGAATTATAAATATAATAAGTATTAATTTTATGTATCAAATTTTGTGTTATTTGTAATGTAACCATAAGAGTTCCCTTAAAAATCAATCTTGCAATGCCCTTGCAGGGCGCACGTTCCGGGTATTAACCTTTATTTTAAAGGATAAGATAAGGAGATAAGAGCGCCATGTTTAATTATTAGTCGGGTTTTAGTTATTGGAATTAATGTCTGGTTCGTAATCACGAACCAGACATTAATTCCAAGCGGAGCAATCGCTCCGCTGAGTTTTTTCTACACCTTGTCTGTTCTCTGCCAACCAAATTTAATGAAAAATTACAAACGTTTAAACATAAACATTTGTACAAGGTGACATTTAATTAGATGCAGCTCTAGTACGGGTTTGCAAAATACGTAAACGTTGATAGAAATCGTAACCACGCCAAACTATTAGTTTCCAACTGAATTGGTAGTATGAGTTATATTTTTTGATTATAGTTCACACGATATCGTTTATGGTAAAACTCGACTGTGCGAACTTCACTCTACATACTTTATCTCTTTCTAGCACGTGTAAAAAGAAATGGCAAACACACCTGTCATTTTGAAGTTTTGATTTTCGTTAGACGTTGTCAATGTCAAGTGTCAACATCTTATATATTTATGAATGAGGTGCACTACATACATACCTTAGACTCTAATGATACCCTTTGTGAGCTCCTGAGGTTACCACATGTTCTTAGAGTATCACAAAGATACTCATACGCAGCTTTATTAAGCCGATACCGCTGAATAAAATGGGTATCGGAAATAGAGTCGATGGTCAAACTCTCCCGCCGTGATCTTAGTTCTTGTCGCTCTTGCTCGCGACGCTCAGCTTCCTCTGCCTCTGCAGCCATTTGCCACGCAAAATATGATAGCATTGCCACTGATCGCCACCAATTAGACTCGAAATTAAATTCTAATTAGATTCTAACCAACAAGAAAACACTTTTCACCTACAAATTTTCGGTGAGAGCAAAAACTATAAAAGTTTTCGAATTCGTTGAAGTTTACTACCAAAGATCTGTCAAACATGTAACTCGTACTACCAAAAAGGTATTATTTACACGTAAACTTATTTCGTTTTCGAAAACTACGATTTGAAATAACTCATACTACCAATTTTAGTTCATAATAGTTTCCGCTAGAGGCGCTGCTTGTAAATGTATGGAAGAAAACTGAAACTATAAAAGTATTCGAAAACTATCAAAACTTAAACTAGAGGCACTGATCACATTTTAGGGAATGATAGTACCCGTAATTATGAACAACTTTCCCCAAGAAACGAAAACGAAACGTCGCAAACGAAAAAAATATATAAGTCCCCCATAATAACTTAAAATCGGGTCAATGTACTGAGGGACAGCAGCTCTAGTACGGGTTTGCAAAATACGTAAACGTTGATAGAAATCGTAACCACGCCAAACTATTAGTTTCCAACTGAATTGGTAGTATGAGTTATATTTTTTTATTATAGTTCACACGATATCGTTTATGGTAAAACTCGACTGTGCGAACTTCACTCTACATACTTTATCTCTTTCTAGCACGTGTAAAAAGAAAGGGCAAACACACCTGTCATTTTGAAGTTTTGATTTTCGTTAGACGTTGTCAATGTCAAGTGTCAACATCTTATATATTTATGAATGAGGTGCACTACATACATACCTTAGACTCTAATGATACCCTTTGTGAGCTCCTGAGGTTACCACATGTTCTTAGAGTATCACAAAGATACTCATATGCAGCTTTATTAAGCCGATACCGCTGAATAAAATGGGTATCGGAAATAGAGTCGATGGTCAAACTCTCCCGCCGTGATCTTAGTTCTTGTCGCTCTTGCTCGCGACGCTCAGCTTCCTCTGCCTCTGCAGCCATTCGCCACGCAAAATATGATCGCATTGCCACTGATCGCCACCAATTAGACTCGAAATTAAATTCTAATTAGATTCTAACCAACAAAAAAACACTTTTCACCTACAAATTTTCGGTGAGAGCAAAAACTATAAAAGTTTTCGAATTCGTTGAAGTTTACTACCAAAGATCTGTCAAACATGTAACTCGTACTACCAAAAAGGTATTATTTACACGTAAACTTATTTCGTTTTCGAAAACTACGATTTGAAATAACTCATACTACCAATTTTAGTTCATAATAGTTTCCGCTAGAGGCGCTGCTTGTAAATGTATGGAAGAAAACTGAAACTATAAAAGTATTCGAAAACTATCAAAACTTAAACTAGAGCTGCAGATATTTTTTTCCATTTGCGACCATTTGTTTCTTGGGGAAAGTTTTTCACAATGATACTATCATTCCCCAAAATATGGTCAGCTGATTAAATGTCACCTTGTATTCCTACAGGCACATATATATGTCACCATAAGATAGTCAAAATCTATAGTTGATAAACTAACGCGTTAGGTTGACATGTAAGAACAAAAGAAACGTAAATTCTAAACCCTGTCGGTCTGGTTTACTATCTGTCGATAGTAGACCAACTAACGAGAAAAAAAAAGTTGGTTTATCAACTAACGGTTTTGACTATTTTACGGTGACATATACTTGCTTCTGACCCCACACTAGGATACCCTATGTCGTGGGAACCAGAAACAGCGACATCACACACATATAAACACCCAAGACCTAAGATTTTTTTTCATTTATCCCCAGCCGGGGATCGAACCCGGGACCTATCGCATGGTAGGCAGAGCCACAGAGGTCGTCAGGCGAGAATGTATGTCTGATGGGACAGGAACTGATGTGTGATATCTTTGCAGGTTACCTGATTTACGACATGCTTCACTACTACGTGCACCGCGGCTCTCCGGCCGATGGTACTTATCTCTACGCAATGAAGAGATATCATTCGAACCACCACTTCGTTAATCACGATAAAGGTTTGTGAACACAATATAACTACGATCGTGAGGAAACGTTCAATATACCATAGCTGCGGCGATGGGCTTGTTACCTGCCACGCAAAATGGAGTAGGTATCGCACTAACGTGGGCTCGTCGACGTAAAAAGAGGGGTGTTTTAAACTTGAAGCGTCTGCCTGTGTTTGTCTGTCTGTGGCACCCTAGCAAACGAAATTTTAATGCGTTTTTAAAATATTTGTAGTAGACTTCACTGCGATAGTTCTTAGCCCTGTTTTATGTAAATCGGTTCATTAGTTCGAAAGTTATCAGCTTAACCAGGAAACAAGTAAACCAATATTTTTATTTATTTATAGTTATTAAAATAATATTAGGTCCTTACAGGGAGGAACATAAAGTCGTTTTTTTTTAATATAATATATTTATTTAATCAAAGTATGTACCATCATTGCTATCTGTACACTTTTGCCATCTCATAGGTAGTTCTTCGATCCCTTTACTAAAAAAAACATTCGGACGGGAATCAATAAAATCTTTGAAGGCGATTTGGACTGCCCCATCGGAGTTGAAATTTCCCTTTCAAGAAGTTATCCAAATTTCGAAAAAAAATGGAAATCTATTGGAGCAAGGTCCGGAGAGTACGGTGGATGTCTTAGACATTCCAATTGAAGCTCCTCTAATATGGTAGCCGTCTGTTGTGCAGTGTGTAGTCTAGCATTATCATGAAGCAGCAGTGGCCTAGAGCGATTGACCAACCTCGGTTGTTTAGCAGCTAGCTTTTCCATCATGATTTGCAGTTGCTGACAATAGAAATCTGCCGTAATCGTCTGGCCAGATTTAAGAAAGCTGTAGTGAACGACACCAGCACTAGTCCACCAAACGCTCACAAGTAACTTTTTTGGAGTCAATTTTCGCTTGGGGCATGGTTTGGCTGGTTCGGCAGGGTTCAGCCATTGCGATGAGCGCTTCCGATTATCGTACAGGATTCACGTTTCATCGCTCACGCGGGTTTTACTAACGGCCTTATCAGTGACATGCGGGTTTCATTACGAACGCGGGATTTACTAACGGCCTTATCAGTGTCAAGCAAGTTTCATCGCGCACGTGAGATTTACTGACGGCCTTATCTGTGACATGCGGGTTTAATCGCGCACGCGGGATTTACTAACGGCCTTATCAGTGTCAAGCATGTTTCATCGCGCACGCGGGATTTACTAACGGCCTTATCAGTGACATGCTGGTTTCTTCGCGCACGCGGGATTTACTAACGGCTTTATCAGTGACATGCGGATTTCATCGCGCACGCGGGATTTACTAACGGCCTTATTAGTGTCAAGCATGTTTCATCGCGCACGCAGGTTTTACTAACTGCCTTTACAGTGTCTTGCGGGTTTCATCACGCACGCGGGATTTACTAACGGCCTTTTCAGTGTTTTGCGGGTTTCATCGCGCACGCGGGATTTACTTACGGCCTTTTCAGTGTTTTGCGGGTTTCATCGCGCACGCGGGATTTACTAACGGGCTTTTCAGTGTCATGCCGGTTTCATCACGCACGCGGGATTTACTAACGGCCTTTTCAGTGTTTTGCGGGTTTCATCGCGCACGCGGATTTTCTAACGGCCTTTTCAGTGTTTTGCGGGTTTCATCGCGCACGCGGGATTTACTAACGGCTTTTTCAGTGTCATGCGGGTTTCATCACGCACGCGGGATTCACTAACGGCCTTTTCAGTGTTTTGCGGGTTTCATCGCGCACGCGGGATTTACTAACGGCGTTTTCAGTGTCATGCGGGTTTCATCTCGCACGCGGGATTTAATAACGGCCTTTTCAGTGTTTTGCGGGTTTCATCGCGCACGCGGGATTTACTAACGGCCTTTTCAGTGTCAAGCGTGTTTCATCGCGCACGCGGGATTTACTAACGGCCTTTTCAGTGTCAAGCATGTTTCATCGCGCACGCGGGATTTACTAACGGCCTTTTCAGTGTCAAGCATGTTTCATCGCGCACGCGGGATTTACTAACGGCCTTTTCAGTGTCAAGCATGTTTCAACGCGCACGCGGGATTTACTAACGGCCTTTTCAGTGTTTTGCGGGTTTCATCGTGCACGCGGGATTTACTAACGGCCTTTTCAGTGTTTTGGGGGTTTCATCGCGCACGCGGGATTTACTAACGGCCTTTTCAGTGTCATGCGGGTTTCATCACGCACGCGGGATTTACTAACGGCCTTTTCAGTGTTTTGCGGGTTTCATCGCGCACGCGGGATTTACTAACGGCCTTTTCAGTGTCATGCGGGTTTCGTCACGCACGCGGGAGTTACTAATGACCTTTTTAGTGTCACGCTGGTTTCATCACGCACGCGGGATTTACTAACGGCCTTTTCAGTGTCATGCGGGTTTCATCACGCACGCGGGATTTACTAACGGCCTTTTCAGTGTTTTGCGGGTTTCATCGCGCACGCGGGATTTACTAACGGCCTTTTCAGTGTCATGCGGGTTTCGTCACGCACGCGGGAGTTACTAATGACCTTTTTAGTGTCACGCTGGTTTCATCACGCACGCGGGATTTACTAACGGACTTTTCAGTATCATGCGGGTTTCTTCACGCACGCGGGAGTTACTAATGACCTTTTTATAGTCATGCGGGTTTTATCACGCACGCGGGATTTATTAACGGCCTTATCAGTGCCATGCGGGTTTCGTCACGCATGCGGGATTTGAATGCAATGGCGCATGTGGGTTCTGTCAGTATGGGGCGCCCCGCGTCCCGCTTGACAAATATGCTCGACGCTAAAAGCTCATTATGCCTACAATTTAGTTAAATTGTTTCCTTGTTAGGCTGACAACGTTCGAACCACGTAATAAAACATACTTAAGGCCCAAGATCACACAAAACCACTGAAGAGAGCTTTGGCAAAAAAAAAAAAAAGTTATTCACAAAGAGATAATCTAGTTTAAATACTATGTTGTTAGGCGATTGTAATAATTTGGCTCGATCGTAAAAAATCCTGAATATAGACTATATTTAAAAGGAGATTCAATAATTTTAATATAATATTACTGATTTTTATCATAATTTTATACCTAAATTTTCCTCTTTTAGAGCACCGTATGAATCCTTAAAATTTATAAATTAGCTTTTTTCCGTTTTTCAGTAAATTCGAAAAAACACCTAATTTTTTACGTTGCTGGGCGGCTCGATGCTATTCCGCGCCGCCCGCTACCCCGCCAGTTCCGCTACCCCGGCAGAAGACGACGGGCGAATGCGGCCCCCCTCACCTCAACAGCTAGAACTGGGCCTTAACTAAAAACCATCCAAAAGTGAAGTCTCTACAAAAAAACCGCACTAAAATCCGTCCACCCGTTTCACCGCTCGGGTGCCATAGACAGACACACAGACAGACGATTCGAACTTAAATCACGCCTCTTTTTTTCGTCATAGTTTGATAAATAGATATACAAAGTTCACTATCTATTTAGTAAAGTCATACAACATTCTCTGTACCTGTCTGACCTATCTGTATCACCTGTACAACTACTTAGGTAATCTGTGTAGCCTTCATCGAAGAACCATTGTGTCACGTGAGCGATGATAAGATTGTCTCTTTTGCAATATGTACAAACGTCACATTAGATACAGTGGATAATGCAACGATCTTGATAGTGCTTGTTCGAATTTGATTCTACATGCAAATACAAACGCACACGCAGCTTAGCAGGAATTAACCTTTAATAAACCGGTCAAGTGCGAGTAGGACGTCGTCGGACCCGCACACGAAGGGTTCCATACCATTGAACACGGAAAACAACAGTCTTTTGTACGAGTACACCTTTTTAATTTTTAATAACTAGTTGTTTTCATTTTAATGTACTATTGTTTATGAATAATACTATTTGAACTAATATTGATACTAGGTAGGACTACATTCAAGGCCGTACATGGATACCTGCAGCTCTAGTTTAAGTTTTGATAGTTTTCGAATACTTTTATAGTTTCAGTTTTCTTCCATACATTTAAAAGCAGCGCCTCTAGCGGAAACTATTATGAACTAAAATTGGTAGTATGAGTTATTTCAAATCGTAGTTTTCGAAAACGAAATAAGTTTACGTGTAAATAATACCTTTTTGGTAGTACGAGTTACATGTTTGACAGATCTTTGGTAGTAAACTTCAACGAATTCGAAAACTTTTATAGTTTTTGCTCTCACCGAAAATTTGTAGGTGAAAAGTGTTTTTTTGTTGGTTAGAATCTAATTAGAATTTAATTTCGAGTCTAATTGGTGGCGATCAGTGGCAATGCGATCATATTTTGCGTGGCGAATGGCTGCAGAGGCAGAGGAAGCTGAGCGTCGCGAGCAAGAGCGACAAGAACTAAGATCACGGCGGGAGAGTTTGACCATCGACTCTATTTCCGATACCCATTTTATTCAGCGGTATCGGCTTAATAAAGCTGCATATGAGTATCTTTGTGATACTCTAAGAACATGTGGTAACCTCAGGAGCTCACAAAGGGTATCATTAGAGTCTAAGGTATGTATGTAGTGCACCTCATTCATAAATATATAAGATGTTGACACTTGACATTGACAACGTCTAACGAAAATCAAAACTTCAAAATGACAGGTGTGTTTGCCCTTTCTTTTTACACGTGCTAGAAAGAGATAAAGTATGTAGAGTGAAGTTCGCACAGTCGAGTTTTACCATAAACGATATCGTGTGAACTATAATAAAAAAATATAACTCATACTACCAATTCAGTTGGAAACTAATAGTTTGGCGTGGTTACGATTTCTATCAACGTTTACGTATTTTGCAAACCCGTACTAGAGCTGCTGATTGAAAAAAAGTTTTGTGTGTATAGTAATATTTTAACCAAAGAGTTTCGTTAATCTGTGAGTAATAAAGTATGAAGTAAATATTGGACTATGTACTCAGGATAACGAAACTCTTTGATCCACCGGAAGTGGATAGAAATTGAGTAACTTATTAACAGAAATAAATAAAAAATGATACAAAACCTAATATTATTTTTTATAATTCGAACGAGCAATTGTCAATCATATAATGACATATAACTAAGCACAAAACTCAATACCCGCGATTCAAGATCTTTTCCGATAAGATCGGGAGAGTCCAATTTACTTGTATATGTATATTTGTGTGGGTACCTACTACTTTTAATTTAGTAAAACCCGTACATTGCATTATTTGACGTTACAACGGCAATCGAAATTCACCCTTTGTGAAAATTTCAGCTCTCTACCTATTTCGGTTGATCCCGTAAAGCCCGGTGACAGACGGACAGCGGAGGCTTAGTAAAGGGGCCCAGTTAGGCACCCTTCGGGTACGGAACCCTAAAAAATGTAAACGGATTGTCTATCGGTAAAATTAACAACTCGATTCGTGGTGGTTGAAAATTGGACACAACCACATTAAAATGAAGTTCATAACAGCTCACATTGCAACATGGCTAATACGTCAGGCGCTGCGGCAGAACATTGCAAAAATTGTGTTTTTTTATTTATTTCTTAAAACCACTGATTATTTTTTATTTTTATACAAGTTTTAAGATATTTTGAATACTTATTTTTTGACGAAAGAACCATATCAATATTCCTTTTAGACACACCAAACGCGGCGTAACTAGGCGACAGATGTGACAGAAGTTCGGTTGTACGCCAAAACGCGACGTAATTTCGGCAAGTGTTGCTAAGGAAAAAGCATTACAGGCGTTATCACGCCGAACTTAGATAGCGTAATTCCGGCATAGTGTGCCGACACACTTACTTACAAAACACTTGTAAGTGGTGCGTGCAATGTCAGATCATATTATTTGATAAGCCATATTAGACTTACCCAAAGCATTTTTCCATAACTACATGTCGTACGTGGGATGACGTCATAGATATGTGTATTTACTTATAACCTTTTCGACGGCTTATTTTGCAGTGTGTCTGTGACTATAACCAGTAAGTTAAGATTGTAGCGCTACTACTGCACTTAATTATTTTATTTATTTTATTTCCATAGCTATATACCTATTACTATCATTACAGGCAAACCTAATGCGGCAGGTCAAGATCTTAACAAAGTACCTATTACCATCAGGATGTAACAGAAAGGTGTAGTCTTATTTCAAAGGGGTTGTTGGGGACATCATTCTGAACAACTTTCTATGACACCGATTTGATGACAGCACCGATGTCATTTTTATTCCTCCATGCTGTTATTTCTGTTACACCCTGCTGTATAACAGAATAGAATAGAATTGTTATACCATTTAAATAATATTTTAGTTTTAATCGATGTATTTCAGACACAATTGTACTATTGTTTATGAATAAATACTATTGAACTATTGTATCTGTAACAAAGAAGAAGTACTTAGTGTTATTGTGTGCTTATGGTAGAAATTATCACTCGAGCCTGTTCCATGGGCGATTTCTAACCAAAAACTTACACTCGGTCTGTCTACCTGCTAAAGTCCATTTATACTAAAACCTCCCTGAAAAGTATTGTAGTTTACACCGTAGATTACTCTAATCGTCCTAATAAAAGGCAAATATGTATGTAGATGATGTTGCTATGATAAATCTGTGCGCGTCAGCGTATCAACACAACTTACTTATCTTGCTGGGTATAAAAAACTAATTGAGCGAATGACCCTGAACAGCAGAATTACCTGAAATGGGTTGTAAAAAGTAATGAATTGCGTGACAAAATTTCTGCCTGGTTTAGTCAACACTGCTGTTGTACATGTAAGAATAGCAATATCCAACGCTCGATTTGTATTTTATTTTCCTTGAATTAAGGTTTTCAAGTAGCTGTTTTTCAGATTTCGTGATTCAGTAATTTTTTCAGATAAAACGAGTAATTCTAGTCACACTCAGTTTTATCTGTTCAGTTTATATCTGTACATTTGTAGATAAGCTGTAGAAGTATAAAAAAAGACATTATAGTTCAAAGTCTAATACTTAAAAAAAATGCCTACCAAAAAGTGGAAGGGGTGAAATGACAAAACAAAAAAAAAACGTAATAAGTCATGTAGGGTATCGTTGAAAAGGGCTGTTTATACACTTTTCAAAAATTTATGAATTCAGAAGTTATGATCAAAAAGTGCAAAAAATATCACTGACGCGCATGATGCTCGTGTATTGTATAATAAAAGTTCATCACATATCTTCTTTATATATATAATTCTACTGTACGTATGTATGTCACTGAACTCCTCCTAAACGGCTGGACCGATTTGAATGTTTTTTTTTGTATGCGTTTGGATGGCGCCCTGGATGGTTTAGATTCACAAATCAGCCCGGCAGGACAACGTCTGTCGGGTCCGCTAGTATACATATATATATTCCATGGACTTCGGCATTTTATTAACATTTTTCTTTTGTTTTCAGCATTCGGCATAACCAGTAAGGTGTGGGACCTGGTCTTCAGGACTTTTGTCCAAGTGAGGAAGCTAGGGTTCAGCCTACGTTGGTAGATATGATACACGTAAACCTATCGTTTTATGGCTCTCTAATTTTAGTGTGAATATAGTAAATACATTATGATGTATGTACTATATATTATTATAATATAGTACATATGTTATTGACCATGTAATTAATCGGTTATTGCTGCATTATAAACAACGCCCGCGCAGTTTGAAAAATGCCAAAAATGAGAGGGCAGTGTGATAACAACTGATAAGATAACAACTCTTAGAATAATCAAATCGCCTGCCCGGGGGCCATTTTATATAATGCCCATCACCTGTGGGGCAAAACAATGTTTCTTTTCATTGGTACTCTGCTGCTCTATAATAATATTGTTGTTCATGTTCAACCTAACACGAAGGATAAGAGCTTCGCTTCGCTGACCCCCTTTACCTAAGCTACCGCAGTATTTTCCCTGATAGTATCTGTGTTATCACATTGCCCGAAACCCACATGGCAATATTCATAAAAAAGTGGTAAATAAGGAAGTTCAAGTTATAATTATTCACTTTGCCCAAAGTAGTTTGTCATTATTCATAATGTCCGGGCCCGGATTTATCACTTGGTGCATGACACATACATTATACCAATAATAGGTGGTAGGTGCAAACTAACAGACCAGAGTGATGTTGATAATGTATAATGTAGGAACGAGCTCAGTTGTCCCAAGGTATGCCATGATAAAATGTAGAAATCAGTAGGTGTACATCTCTGAATGATCGGTGAGTGTGCAATAGTGAGTGTGCAATATGTCGGAAAGGAACGTACACCTTGCAGGAAGTGCTAGATAATTCTTTCTTCAAGATGAGGGCTCATTCGTTGCATCTTTGGAGTTGCTCAATTCACGTAGTAGTAAGTATCTTGTATATTCTTGTAAAAGATACGTTGCTATAGAAACTACATGCCTTTTCAATTGCGGACGTTTAGCTCTCAGGGCGTTTTATATATGGACGGACGATATGTCTCCATGAACGTTTTGCGTCAAGTACCTTCAGATCCTAAATGTAAAACACGCAGTAGTCTATCATTTCTTTTCAAGAATTTCCTGCCAAGGTGTATCACATGTTTTACGGTTTAGATGCTTTATTTAACATAATATAGCGTCGCACCTTTTCCAATACGGGGTGGCAGAGGCACAATTGTGCCCACTTTGAGCCAGTTATTCAATACTCCATTTTGCGTGACAGGGGGCTTGCCCATCGCCGCTGCTATGGAGTAATGAAGGTTTCCTCACGATATTTTCCATCACCGTTAGAACTTCCGTATAATGTACTTAAGATAAATTAATTATCTCATTGGTACATGGCCAGGAATCGAACCTGCATCTCCTGTGAGAGAAACAAGTGTGAAACCCACGGAGCTTTTTTTATTTTTATTATGCTTTTTTTTTTTGTTTTTTTTTATAACTCTTTGTTAGTGGTGTAGGTATGAACTTAAGTTTTTGTGTTTAAATAACATATTTATTTAGGGGATTCAATATTTGATTGAATGTTGTCGTCAATGCATCTCCTTACACTGTAATAGGTAGAGAGTGATTAGCATTAAACAATGAGCGATATCAGACTGTTAACAGCCAGCTAAAAATATCCGCTGGATAGTTATACGATTCGTTACCTGAGGATTGAAAAATCGACCCTAAAGTGATTAAAGAAAAGTTTGTATATAAACTGCGTATGTATATTTAGCTATTGAAGAGTGACTACTGCGCATTCAAGGCCACCGCTCATAACGTGTGGCGCGACGTATACCTAACCTGTTAATTATTAAATGCACTAACAAATAACTAAAATATTTTTATATGCCTAGTAGCAAGTGTTTTGTGAATCTGTGATCTAGTGTAGTAATGTAATATAATAAATGTAGATTGAAAAAAAAATGGATATTTATTTAAATATTATTTTAATTTTACCTCCTTAATGACCTCTTTGTGTTAAGAAATTATAATAGTATTTTTCTGTAATGAATAAACAACAGAGCAATGATATAATATCACAATAACTTCATACCTACATGCCCTATCCACTATGTAACATTATTCCGATGAAGTTACTGCAACAAACGTGCTGCTATGGGATTAAGCAATCACTATTGTAATTACCAATTACATTCAGTTTTTGTATATTTAATTGGTGTTATAGACGTCCGAATTTCCCTTTTCTAAAGTCATTATACAATCCATGATAAAATTATCATTTCTATTGCTAGAAAAGATAAGTCCTAATTAAAATGCATGCGGTAATTTTTGTCTAAAAAAGTTTGACGATACATTTATCATTGAAGCGGCCAGTAACAATGAGTGTAAAAACTTTTTGGTGCAGTGTTGTGGTGTTTGCTATTGCTATAGTTATTTTTGGTGACTGTGCTGATGCGTGCTCTGCTGAAGGTTGGGGTGCGTTTCTGGAAAGTGTTCTGCTGAATGGCTGTCCCATTCTGTCTAGTCTTACTACAAAGAAGGTCGACAAGCTAAAACCGCTTTCCATTGGTAAGTAGAAACTTAATGTTTGCATTCCTTATTTTTTTTCCCTGATGCCACACATAAAAGTGCAATACCCCGCAGTGCTACGCACCACAAGCCGCGTTCTGTCCTGAATGAAAATGGCGGTACAATCTTGGAGGGGAATCGAGGCCTTGTTCTGCAACGCTTGTCCCTATCCACCTTCAACCCACCTCCGACTATGCCCAAAAAGACAGCGCATAAAACCTCCTTACACCAGACACCACTTCCTTACAGACGAAGAAGGTCCGATCACGTCCGACCTCGTCAGAGAAAGCCTTCGTTGCGGCCGCGAGATCACACGTGCTGCTAGTAAACGCAGCTCCCACCTCATAAAGAACGGTGTGAACCTGGCACCATGCTCACCTGCTTTCATAAACTTCTATACGTCGAGCCTAGCGTCTGATGAGAAGAAGGCTGCTGAGGCGTCGAACGAGATACTGGCGGCGACTAAACTGATGCAGCTAAAGTTGTGCTCGAGGTAAGAACATAAATAAGCCAATAAATGTAGCCCATTTACGTCCCCACCGAATGGCAGAGGCCTTAACCCGGGTTAAAATTCTTCGCCCTTCCCCCACAGTGGTGCAATTTACAGAAAATGAAAAAAAAATGTCAAGAGATGATCAATCAGTGATGCCAAATAACAGCTCGTTTTAAAACAATCGTGTTCGGATTTGTTGATTTGACAATTTGAAAGGGATTACTAGATGTCAGAGAATATACGATAAGGCTGCAAATTGAGCGCGAATAGAAATTCTTGATTTTTTCTGGCAATTGCGCGACTAGAAATCTAAAAAACCGCAACTTGAAACCATTCATTGTTACTCTATTAATACAAAATGTACAAACGTGCGCTGAAATGTGTTGTTCTTAAATGTTTAACCTAACACTAAGGATAAATATTCTTCGTTAGCTTGAACATTTAAGTACTTTATACTTTACCTAAGCCGACTCACCACTTTGCCCAGACAGTCTTCATTTAGCAATTAAGCGTTGGCTAAACCATTCAGTCATTTCGTACCGGGAATTCCGTTTTTTCATTCATTTCAGGTTGTTCCGTTGTTTGTAGTCATTCGCTAGATTAGCTAGATTTATTCGCTCGTTTTATTATTCCCCGTTTTAATATAATAGAAAGATACTTGCGGCGGCACCTTACAAAATCAAAATCGGCACAATCCCGTTCCTTTACATAAATAACACATTTCCATGTTAACTTCTAATTGGCTAAGCTATAATTACGGCGCACAGGTTTCGTCAAGGGACTCAAGTTTAACTCGTGGCACTAGAATTAGGAAGTTTGTAACGATTTCCTGATTAAATTATGAACTTATACAGGGTGACATTTAATTAGGTGATCATATTTTGGGGTATGATAGTGACCAACACAGTTAAACACCAAATAATTGTAAATACAGCGTGACATTTAATTAGGTGACCATATTTTGGGGTATGATATTAACCAACACAGTTGAACACCAAATAATTGTAAATACAGGTTGGCATTTAATTAGGTGACCATATTTTGGGGTATGATATTAACCAACACAGTTGAACACCAAATAATTGTAAATACAGGTTGGCATTTAATTAGGTGACCGTATTTTGGGGTATGATAGTGACCAACACAGTTGAACACCAAATAATTGTAAATACAGGTTGGCATTTAATTAGGTGATCATATTTTGGGGTATGATAGTGACCAACACAGTTAAACACCAAATAATTGTAAATACAGCGTGACATTTAATTAGGTGACCATATTTTGGGGTATGATATTAACCAACACAGTTGAACACCAAATAATTGTAAATACAGCGTGACATTTAATTAGGTCACCATATTTTGGGGTATGATATTAACCAACACAGTTGAACACCAAATAATTGTAAATACAGGTTGGCATTTAATTAGGTGACCATATTTTGGGGTATGATATTAACCAACACAGTTGAACACCAAATAATTGTAAATACAGGTTGGCATTTAATTAGGTGACCGTATTTTGGGGAATGATATTAACCAACACAGTTGAACACCAAATAATTGTAAATACAGCCTGACATTTAATTAGGTGACCATATTTTGGGGTATGATATTAACCAACACAGTTGAACACCAAATAATTGTAAATACAGCGTGACATTTAATTAGGTGACCATATTTTGGGGTATGATATTAACCAACACAGTTGAACACCAAATAATTGTAAATACAGCGTGACATTTAATTAGGTCACCATATTTTGGGGTATGATATAAACCAACACGGTTAAACACCAAATAATTGTAAAAACAGCGTGACATTTAATTAGGTGACCATATTTTGCTGAAATTGAAATGAAAAAATCAGAAACAAATGAAAAAAAAGTCCATCAGTACATTGACCCGAGCAGCTGATTATAAGTTACTATAAGAGAACCAATTTTATTTCGTTGCGACAAAATGATTCTTGGCGAAAGTTGTTTATAATTATACAAGTGACAATTAAACAGCTGACCATATTTAAGGAAATGATAGTACCCGTCATTATGAACAACTTTCCCCAAGAAACATATGGTCGCAAAAAAAAAAAATTGGGTCGCCCATAGTAACTTGTAATCAGCTGATCGGGTCAACGTGCTCAGGGACATTTTTTTTTTGCTTATGCGACCATATGTTTCTTGGGGAAAGTTGTTCATAATGATGAGTACTACCATTCCCCAAAATATGGTCAGCTAATTAAATTTCACCTTGTATAGGTACTATCATTCCCCAAACTATGGTCGGCAAAGTGCGAATGTGGTGCTGCGTATCCCTGGCTTCTAAAGCCAGGGATACGCTATTAGGTATCCCATTGTATGTCACTGATCCCCAGACGACAATTAGGTGGCTAGATTTCAATACGAACCGCAATCGAAGAGTCAAGTCTTATACTTAATCCGTAATTCCACAAAAAGGCAAAGATGAGAGTGGGCTATGAAAAAGAAAAGTCTCCTGATATAGTTAAAAGAACCAAATACTCGGCGACTGACCTCATTGATATGTGATGACTAGGACAGCTGGTGGTCGAAGAGTCAAGTCTTAATCCTTAATTCCACAAAAAGGCAAAGATGAGAGTGGGCTATGAAAAAAAAAAGTCTCCTGAGATAGTTAAAAGTACCAAATACTCGGCGACTGTCCTCATTGATATGTGATGACTAGGACACATGACAGGACAGATGACTGGGTCTAAACCCAGGTTTTTCGAACTATACTCGTTACTACAAGAGCTATTGTATAGCAGAAAAGTAATGAACAGTGAATACATTTTTCACCTTGATTGTGGCGGTAGCGAAATGGCCAAGTCATATTTCATCTCATTTCATTTGTTTATTTGCATATTTTGTCTAAGGTAGGTAGTAAGTTAGGGCGTGTAGAGTTAGAAGCTTGGCTCTACATGAGATCTGATAACTTTTTGACATTGCGGGCCGAGATATGGTCTCGTCTTGGCAAAATTTTACATGAAAATGTTTTGGTGGGATATCAGTTCTTTTTGTAAGTTGCTTTTGACAATTTTTTTCGACCTATGGTCTCGTTTTGCCTTATCAATAGTATAGATGAAACGGGAACAGAACACAATCACGCGTCCGACACTAGGGCTGAATACGGAGTACCACAGGGAAGTATCTTGGCGCCTCTCCTGTTCCTAGCCTATATAAATAACCTAAAATAAAGCGTTACACATTCTACAGTTTTGTTTGTGGATGACTGTTCCGTTGTTATAAAATGTTCATAGCCACTAAACTTCGAACTACATATAAACAATACATTAAGTGGGCTTGTCGAATGGCTTCAGAATAACAATCTAAAAATTAACTAACTAAAAATTTCAGCAATCTCAAGCAAACCCACTGAAAGTAAGCATAAACTATGATAACTATAACGTAGAAATAGTATAAACAATAACATTTCTTGGACTGCACCTAGACCAACACTGCGGATTGAACTGCACGTAGAAAAAGTGTGCTGTAAGATAAACAGCTTCGTTTACATTCTAAGGAGATTAATACACATTGCGACCACAGAGGCAGCGGTCACTGCATATTTCGGATATCAGCATTCTATCCTTAGTTACGGTATCATCTTTTTCGGAAATTCTACTGATAGGGACAAAATATTTAGTCATCAGAAAAAATGTATTAGGGCCATCGCTGGAATAAAAAAGACGGAAAGCTTCAAACACTACTTCAAAAAGTTAGACATTCTAACTTTTCCATCGATATTTATCCTGTTCGTTAAGAAAAACTATCATACAAGTTTTATAGAACGAAACACAATTCACACAATAAATCTACGTAATAAAACCATATAGTACAAGTGGGGTCTCACTGAACAGTTTAGGTACGTTCGAACGGCCAACCCGACGGGCAGGAATTCAGTTATGTTTATGTTGCCGCTCGCTTGGCTGGCAGTCGCGTCGCGCGCTCCTCATAAGCAACTTTTCTGTGATTTTTGCAACAACAATGACTTAGGTACCTAACATTTTAGGGTGTCTAAAGGAATTGTTCACAAATAAAATTCGATTCCTTTTTAATTGAATACCTTTTTGTTTAACTAAAAGTAAACACTTTAGACCCAGTATAAAACAAATGACAATTACACAAGTAAGGAGGTAGGTACCTACCTAGCCTTAGAATTTACCAATAGCCTGAATAAGTACTATAAACACCTCTCTTAGATAGAGTGGACTAAAATTCACAAACACAAATAATCGCACGTAGCTAACCCTACCGTGATCAAGCGAGACAGGAGTTTACAGGACGACCTTGTGATGTCAGATAAAAAGAAGCTCTCAGGCGTAGTAATGCGGCGCAATTTAGCCTGCACGGGCGGGGCAACCGATTCTGTAGGTGCTTAGCGATTGTTGTAGGTAGCGCAGGTGCGAGCTAGACTGCGCTTATTGTCGCGCAGCGAGAGTAGCTATTTATTTAAGTGTATTTGAGGAGTAATCTTTCTGTAGGTACGTAGTACTATTAATTATTCTCTGATAGTACTTCCTTCTCCCTAATGCGTGCTGTATAGAAATAGCGTTTTTTATGTCGCTATAAAAGTAGTTTATGTGACTGATACATAATGGAGGGCATTAAAACTTGAGAGTGGATTTATGAAATAATATCACTCGAAAGTTTTAATGCCTAATTATGTACAGTTACATACACTAGTTCATCTACACACATATCATAAGCTCTCTTTGTTATGTTCAGGAACCACATGTTCGACCGGCATGATCATGATTAATTAATTATTGCTCTGCACTTGTTCAGTAGTACCAACTTCACAGTCAAACGAGGGGTGCAGGCGGGTGTCGGCATTTGAAATTTGAATGTCATACATTATATATGAAATTCATTTTTACCTAGTAAGTAGTATATCATTGTGCTGGTCTTAACGTGCGGTTTTTGCAATATGTAACCTATCACCAAATGCTATAAAAAATTTGAATTTACTAATATCTTAAAACATAAAATTTACTATGATATCAATGAAGACTTTAGTGACAAAGAACTGATTACTCAACAAATCCGCGTCGAAGTAAATGGGCTGGATTGAGTTTTCTTGCCTTTTTTTATCGTCTTAGCCCACGGTTTATGAAAGTTCGTATTACATTTTCTGTCCTGGCCAATGATATTTCTTTGTTTACCTTTAAGCTACACAAGTTTAGTAATGCGAATTTGGTAAGATAAGCATAAGATAACCATACAGGTTTTAGCCAAAGAAAATATAACCGGCCACTGAGTAGAAGGAATTTCCGACAATATAATCACCTACTAGGACCCTGTAAGCCGCAGCCAATGCAACGGCCGCAGGATCAGCCGCTGCAGAAAGCAACGGCCGTCCGACCGGTCGCCGCCGCCGTAAGATGGCAAGAGTAGTAAGTATAAAGGGCCATCGCGTGGCTGATTCGGCGGCCGTTGCTTGGTAGAACCTCTGTGTGAATGCGTATTTACACATTCGTGGGCTGGCGAACGGGTGCGGTTGAACTGATCGTGTAAATGTCCCTCTAAATAAATTTGTTTGGAGTTGTCAAAGTTCACTCGAGTTACGTCTTATTCCCTCTTCTAGCTAGTCGCCGTTAGGAACGCCGTCTACATGTACTCCGGTCCTGAGCCTCCGGCATCAATACTGTACAATTTTGTAGTTTATGTGACTGCTACATAATGGAGGACTTTAATACTCGAGAGTGGGTTTATGAAACGAGCCGAAGGCGAGAGTTTTAATGCCTAATTATGTACAGTTACATAAACTAGTTTATCTACACACGTTCATAAACCCTCTTTACTGCGTTCAAAAACCGCACGTTACGATCAGCATTATGTTAAACTACTTGGTGAAAACTCGTTTCGTATCTGGAAAACTACACATAATGGTCATTATGTGTAGTTTTTCTACATATAATGACATTCAAATTTCGAACGCCGACGCCCACCCGCGTGCCGTCCCTAGTTTGTCTGTGAAGTTGGTATTGACATTTAAATTTCGAACGCCGACGCCCGCCTGCGTGAAGTTGGTACTAAAGAAGAAGCTAAACAATTGCAGAACCACAATGCCGGTCAAACATGCGGTTCCTGAACACATCAAAGAGAGCTTATGATATGTGTGTAGATAAACTAGTGTATGTAACTGTACATAATTAGGCATTATGCAGCAGTCACATAAACTCTATTATATACACACATATCATAAGCATTAATGTGTTCAGGAAACCGCATGTTCAACCGGCATGGTGGCATTGATAATTCCTTTGCACTTGTTTAGCTTGTTCAGTAGTACCACCTTGACAAACAAAGTAGGGGCGGCACACAGGCCGGCGTCGGCGTTCGAAATTTTAATGTAGAAAAATTATACATTACGGTCATAATGTGTAATTTTTCAGATAAGAAATGAGTTTTTACCAAGTAGTTTAACTTTATGCTAATCGTAACGTGCGGTTTTTGTACTCAATAAAGAGGGTTTATGATATGTGTGTGTAAAAAAATGTGCATTTTATTTATATAGTGTAGATAACATTTATTATGCAGCAGAATGCCCTTATTAGCAAATTAAGCAATAGACGTTCCTGCCCTGCCTAGGTTTGCTGGAAGAAATCTATTTTTAGAGATAAGCTCGCTTTTGCTAAGGGTTCATGTGTTTTTACTTACCGCGTAATGAAGAAAATTGAATACAATCACTACGCTTACTATAGCTTGTCAAATTCGTACGTAGCACTCCCATGGTCTGCGGTCGCCGGGGGACGAAAGATGCGGGTCGGGAAAGAAGAGCGCGGGCGGTTTCTACTATGCGCCCCGCCGCCCGCGATCTTCTTTCCCGCCCTCGCAGCCCCTGCATCTTTCTTCCCCGTCGCCCGCAGACCATGGGGGTGATACGTACGAATTTGACAAGCTATAGGTCCCTACCTAGTTAATGGTGATGATGTAATCCGTCCAAGTGGCTGGCTTTAATTTCACTACCCTCAACATTTCTCACTTTTCAATAGCGGTGAGGTCACACCAAACACCTTCATGGCCTTCCTAGAGCACCAGGTGGTGAAACTGAATGACGTGACCTACTGCAAGCCAGTCAGCATCAGTTGCCCCAAGTCCAAGTACCGGAGCGTCGATGGAAGCTGCAATAATCTAGCCCATCCGGCCTGGGGACGAAGGACTGCGCCGTTTACAAGAATAGCCAAGCCACGGTATGCTGATGGTATGTTTGGTATCTTGTTTTCGATGTTATGCTGCTTGCCAAAGTTTGCCAAAAACCCCGTAAATGCCACAAGCACCGCAGACGTAAATTGTACGGCGAGAGGCCCAACAAACATATGCAAGCCAAAACGAATAAGTTTATAAGTTTGTGCCTGCGATTGTTTGGCAAACTATGGCATGCAAAAGTAAGTGAAGCATCAGGTGCTTCAGGATTAAACTCCTAAGAAACTTAAGTTAATTAGCAACCAGGTAGATAAGTCGCAGTTGGTTGGTTAAATCAGACACCGAACTAACTCTCTAAACCGTTAATTACAATTACAAGTCATTAGCATTTTGATTTAAATAAAGTATCGTCGAACACGTTTAACAATTTGTCTTACCAAAAGCCGGCGTGTTGGAAAACAAGATGGCGTCACGACAGCTGATTTGCACAGCTTATACGTGGGGCGCACTGTAAGTTTCCGGAATGAATATGAAAAAATACTATTAAAGGTACAAAATTAATTTATTGTTTTTCAAAATAATCTCCCTTGGAGTCTATGCACTTTTTCATTCGATGAAACCAGTTTTGAAAACTTTTGTGCCACTTCTCTGTGGTGACCTCTGAAACGTGTTTTTCATACTCCTCGACGGCCTCTTCTGGTGATGAAAATCGTTGACCGCGTAATTGGTTCTTAATTTTTGGGAACAGAAAAAAGTCACAAGGTGCCAGGTCGGGACTGTATGCAGGATGACTCATGAGTTCTACATTTTTCGCCTTCAAAAAGTCTTTTGTCTGTCTGGCCGTGTGAGAACTAGCATTGTCGTGGTGCAGGATGATAAGGCGTTTACGGTTATTTTTACGGCTAACTAACTTCCGGCAAACAAATGGTCGTGTACCAGTCACTATTCACTGTACGACGATTCTCTAAAGCAACAGTAGCCACGTGTCCAGTTTTATTAAAAAAAGAAGCAATCATCCGCTTAGATGCACTTTTCACGCGCGCCACTTTGGTTGGTTTCGGCTCATCTTGAAAGACCCTCGATTGCTGCTTTGTTTTGGGATCGTAGCAATAAATCCATGTTTCGTCACCTGTTACTATGTCCCACACCAAATTTGACGCACCTTCGTTGAATCTGGTAAGCATGGCACTGCACCAAGTGACGCGGTCCGTTTTTTGAGCCTCGGTCAAGTTGTGTGGGATCCACCGCGAGCACAGCTTTCTCACACCCAAATGTTTGTGTAGGATTAATTGTATTTGACTCATGCCTATTTCTAAGGATGCGCGAATTTCATGGTAGGTCACATGCCTGTCTGTTTCAATCATACGGCGCACAGCATCGATGTTTTTGTTGGTCACAGCGGTGGACGGCCGACCATCGCGAGATTCGTCACTGAGATTGATACGACCACGCTTGAATTCTGCAAACCAGCTATAAACAGTTGTCTTGCATGGTGCTTCATTGCCAAAAGCTGTTTCAAGCCGAGCGATGCTCTGTTGAGCTGTCAAATTACACTTAAAATCGTAGAAAATCATACTACGAAAATTTTCCCGAGTTAAATCCATGTTGATGCAGACACACAATTTTTTAAATGGCGCCACAAGGTAAAAACAAAAGGCAGTCAGATGAAACAAACTGCATTCTACAGCCAAAGAGTTCTTTTTTCAAATGTTGCAATAAATTTTTAAATATTGTTTATGTAAGTGGCCAGTTCCGGAAACTTACAGTGCGCCCTATGTATCAGGGCAAAACATTGCAGGTAAAGGGGGTGAGCGAAGCGAAGCCCCCTTTATCCTTCGTGTTAGGTTGAACATGTAAGAACAACCAAAAATACTTTAAACATAAACATAAGTACACATAAAAATTATCTATATTGTATATGTCTTGTTGCCTAGGAACATTTAGACAACTCGTTAAACGTTTCGTTCACTCACTTGTCTGACGGAATTTTAGTGACTTGGTTAATCGTCGTTATTTGATTAACGATCTAGAGAGTTAGTTAAGTGTCTGATTTAACCAACTAACTGCGACAGATATACTACGTAATCCTTGGACAGATGAAAAATTTGTTTAGTTGAAACTATTCTTTTGTCCTGAGGGTGAACGACCCGCAACACGTGATGCAACAAATAAGAGTTTGGCGCATTGCCCCCAGAAAACAGCGACAAATAAGTACATAGGACATAACGAGACAGAAATGCTCGCGGCTATTGTTGACACGTTCACACATGTTGTATGTACTTCAGTTGTCTCATAACCAGGTCCGGGGCTCTAAAGGTTCAACTGTATATAGCGGCTGTCAAAAGTCTGGTGCAAGTCGCCCTTAAAGTCTTTTAATTGTCCATTAAGGACGGCTTAACGAATCTGAATATGGCAGTTAGTGAAGTCAGTTCCCACAGGAATCTACGCCATGCCAGTAGCCGTGAGCGGCCGTCAACTTCCAAATCCTCGAATGCTGTCGACTCGTCTGTTCACCTCCCACGCGATCCCGAGCCGGGTGCTCACACACCTCAACGTTCAGTGGGGCCAGCTCATCACACACGACCTCGTATTCCAGGTTATGGAGTCTACTGGTGAGAGATTTATACAGACGCTCATTAATGCTGAATCTCAATGCATAGCAACAAATATTGTAATGTAAAACGATTCCAGAGGCAAAGTAACTTTACTACTAGATTGAAAATAGGACAGAAACGGTCGGATTTCAAGCTGTCGTTGGCTATAGCTTGTCAAATTCGTACGTAGCACTCCCATGGTCTGCGGGCGACGGAGTAAAAAGATGCAGGGGCTGCGAGGGCGGGAAAGAAGAGCGCGGGCGGCGGGGCGCGTAGTAGGAACCGCCCGCGCTCTTCTTTCTCGCCTCCGCATCTTTCGTCCTCCGTAGCCCGCAGACTATGGGAGTGCTACCATGTGGTACGTACGAATTTGACAAGCTATAGTTAATTCTGACACCATCAGAATTTGGGGCACTATAGGCATAGGCATATCGCATAAATGAGTTTCCAACTGTGGCGCGAGCTATGTTAGCGGTGTTTCTGTGATGTTTCTGAGTATAAAGTCCTGCTCCCGCACTTTTCCACTATCTTAGAGCCACCAATGCAGTTGCGCGGTATAGGTGTAGCTCAGCATCTTTTTCAGAGGAAGGCGGCATACAATGCTGTGTCGGCAACGGTCAAGACGTGTTACCTTCAGAGTGGGAGAATGACAAGTGCATCTCAATAAGGGTACCGGACAACGATCCCTTCTACAGCTACCACGGAATCAAGTGTCTGAATTTCGTGAGAGCCGTCACAACTCCCAGGGACGACTGCAGTCTTGGACATGCTGAGCAGGTAGGTTCATTAGGTATGGTGTTGTACTTATGTCAGAATGATTAGTTGCAACATTTCAGTCATAGAGTTTGTAATGAATAAACAGTTTATCACCAACATGACACGCTAGTGCAAGCCACCCAGGCTTTTTCAGCTTGTAATTCCTCCCATTCCCTTTCTCCGTCTTCCTTCCACTAAAATCTGTTTTATAAGACCTTGCGTCGTTACCATCACGAAACGAAGTCAACTCCGCGATTACACTCGTAAACTCAAAACCGAAAGAGTAACATACTCTTTCGGTTTTGAGTATGACCGGTATGTCTAGTGCTACGAGGCCTTTAATTAACTACCATGTCAGTTAAACAGCTGATGATAACGCTATGAAAGCCTATGTTGATTCTCCAGATGAACACAGTCACCAGCTACATCGACGCCTCCCCAATCTACGGTTCCACAAAATCGCTCGCCAAGAAGCTACGAACCAAATCGGGCGGAAAACTCCGTACGGAGACTAAGCACGGTGGCGTCAGGGGATTCCCCCCGGCTGTGGACGATAAGAAGGCGTGTGTACTGAGGAACCTATCGGAGCCTTGCTATCTCGCTGGTAATGTGCTTAAGTGTAGATGACGTTTTTTTATAATATAACTTATAAAGAGGTTTTCCTTGGTAAAATAACGCAATTCTTTAGACTCGATTGTTGATTTCGTTAATTTCTTTCCGTTTTTCTTTCAAGCAAACGAATCTTTTAATAGACCATTTGACTCGATAGGGAGGCTATTTTC
The DNA here is from genome assembly GCA_949825045.1 of Argyresthia goedartella. NCBI lineage: Eukaryota > Metazoa > Arthropoda > Insecta > Lepidoptera > Argyresthiidae > Argyresthia > Argyresthia goedartella. The sequence continues at coordinate 5,611,315 of OX463817.1, forward strand.
AACATTTATCTATGATTGTAACACCGTATTAATTTTAGCCCTAACCCAACACCCTGTAACCCAGTCAGCGTGTTCTTCAAAGTAAACCATCCCTCCCTAGGCGACAGCCGAATCAACCAGAGCCCAACACTGGCCCTCATCCACACCCTGCTACTAAGAGAGCACAACCGCCTAGCAGAGATCCTCGGCTCGTTGAACCCTTTCTGGTCAGACGAGCGACTGTACCAGGAGGCGAGACGGATCGTGATTGCTGAGGTCCAGCATATTACTTATCAGGAGTGGCTGCCGTTGAACTTTGGTAAGTACCTTTCTAGAGCCTGTCCTCTACTGGAGGTTGGTAGTCAGCTCCGGATATCTCTCGGGTTTTCATAATAGGCGGAAGAGGTATATATATCGTAGGGATAGAAGCGACGACTGGCCGAATATTTGTGGTTCCTACGACACAGGTTATCCTATTGTGGGGCCAGAAGGGCATTATAAGGTCAGACTAGCTTAAAAAGGCCCGGATTTACAACTGCCAATGTTTGGCTAATACTCAGAATCATGCAGAGCTGTCTCTTCAAACAATTAAAATTGTATGGCATTTAAGTCACTGTATATGGGATTGATGTTAACTCGACTTGGGTAACTGTTTTCTTCTGGCTTCGTAATAACCTGTCTCATGGGAATTAGAAACAGCGGCATCACACAAATAAACATCGAAGACTGAGGTTTATTTTTCGTTTATACTTGTCATATGTATTCCAGGAGAGAACTACATGCGCTACTACCACATCTCGCCAGCGTCGCTCTACAGCCGTGACTACAGCCCCGACGTGAATCCTGGCATCATAAATGGGTTTTATTATTATTCCTTTTCATTTCTTTTTAATTCATGCCCCTTGGATTGGAGGCTGGCGGTCAGTTCTCCGTACTCCTTCATATTATTCGCCAATTGCGTGAGCTATCCTGCGCTGGCAGCTTATTAGCTTGTAACGCCATAAAACCATTTTTAGACAAGAGTTTAAGTAACCTATCTATCTGTGTATCTATATTCTGTATATATCTCACGACCCGCGTGGCCGAGTCGGCAGTGACCCTGTCTACGAAGCCAAGGGTCCCGTGTTCGAGTCCCGGTGGGGGCAAATATTTGTTTGATGAGAACGGATGTTTGTACCCTAGTCATGGTTGTTTATCTATCTAAATATACTATTTATCTATGTAAGTACGTGTATCGTTGTCTAGTACCCAATAGATACAGGGAATCCTAGTTTGGGGCTAGATCAATGTGTGTAAATGGTGTCCATGGTATTATTATTATTATTATTATTATTATTATATCTATAAAAAACCGGCCAAATGCGTGTCGGACATCGTTCATTCAGAGTTCCGTACCAAGTGTAGAAAATAAGCCTAAAAATTACCCAACCGCACCGTTGTCACACCAAAATGCCAAATAGTGACAGCTGTCAATAATTTCATGATGGTAAGAAGGTTAGATGTATTATGTGAAGATGCCTCTGCCATCTCACCTGGGAAAATAACTGTTATCGCGACTGGCATGGCTAAACTGTACCTCTACCACCCCATCTGGGAATACTCGTGTTTTAATGGTCAAGGGTGTGTTCGGCTGCTCTGGTGAGACTACGGAACAGCAAAAGGAACCTAGTCACACTAGTGTGTGACATTTTAGTTTGACTACGGTGCGGTTGGGAAAAATGTGGGAAAGTCATAGAAAAATCGGACGTATTTGTTAGTAAAATATACGTAATAAAAATATTATCACCAAATATTAAGGTCATAGGTCCATGGAAAGTAAATCCAGTAGTGTGGCTTAGTAGTGTGGTGGGGAAGCAGTAAACAATCTTCGGTACAATTTTTTATAAAATAGCTGAATTTGGTGGTTTCTTTTTCCTTTGTATTCCAATTTGTGTTAGAGTGTTAGAGTCATTGCGCGAGCAAGAGCTTTTTCATTGGATATTGTCTCTCGACCAATCAAGTGCGATACACCATACGGAAGTTGTTTATTCCTCTATTTCCGGTCAGTATTACCAGTAAAAATAATACAGGGGGACCACGAGTCCGGAGGGAATAATACGAGGTTCGTACATGTTTTTTTTTCCCTAACCACACTCACTGTATGGAAGGTGTCTTTACCTGTGTCAATGGAGTTTTATATTAAATAACATCTACTGAGTGTCTTTAAAAGAGTTAAGAGGGTCGAAGAGATTAAAAAATATTTTTTGACAATTTTTATGGCTTTGGGTCAACAAGATATTTATACTGTGAAAATTTTAAAATTTGAAGACTAGCTTTACCCGTTTGGTACAGCCTGTGTGACAGAATAGACGTTGGACGGACGGACAGACTCGTGAGTGGCAGCAATAGGGCTCCGATTAGACCCTTCGGGTACGGAACCCTAAAAATGAACCAATAGATGTGTTGGTAACGGCGAAACATGCAAACAGCCGGACTGATTTGGATACATATTTTTAAAGTGTTTGTTGAAATCATAGGAATGTTTTTACGCAGAGCAAAAAATTGAGCAAATGGGGATGGACTTTAGAGAGAAGGCCGTTTCAGATGCTTTTGCTGATTTTATATGCTTTATTAATGGATTCAGATGTGGTTTCAAAATATGCGAACCGTCGGAAATAACTAGTTCTCGAGTTATTATTTTTTAAATCGCCATTTCAAGCATTCGGGACCGTGGGGATGCGAGAGTATTACGACGAATTTGCCGTTTTTTAAATTAGATGTTTCTCAAAGTTCATTGACCTCGTGGCCATTACCTTTCCCTGACAAATTCTCACTTTTGCCATTTTACGCTCAATTTCGTTCAAAGTTCATTGACCTCGAGGTCGTTGACCTTGACATTTTGTGCACATATGCAGAAAATTCTCAGTTCTGCCGTTTTTTGACACTTGTCATTCCCAGTTCCTTGGTCTCGAGGTTATTGACCTTGAACTGATTTTTTTTAGGGGGGTACCTCTGCTCCCCTGACACCACTCCCATGAAAAGGTAGTGCACCATTCTTGAGAAAAATTACTTATTATAACCCCATTTCTGCCGTTATTTTCACCACGAAAGTAACCTATAGCGCATTATTATTTCGAAGACGCCTTAGCTCCGGCTACTACAGGACTGCGGCAATGCCCCCGCAGCATCGGCCGCTCCGTCCCACTCGGTGCGCGGTGGCTAACAAGACTACCTAGGAAGTGGGGTGCCCTGATTAGAATTTTCTATTTCGAAACGGAAAAACTGAGAATTTTCTGCGAAATATGTACGAAAGGTCAAGGACTTCGAGTTCAATATACTTTGAACGACATCGAGCGTAAAAAATGGCAAAACTGAGAATTTTCTGCTAAATATACACGAAAGGTCAAGTTCAAGGTCAAAGCCACGTGGCAATTTTTTTTAAACGACATCTAAAGTGAAAAACAATGGCAATTACGTCGTTTCCCCACCCTAATACTCCCACATCCCCATGTTAGGGAACTTATAGCAGTCCGAGAAGCAGCTACCAATTTAGTCGATAATTTCAGGTACTTGAACTTCAGTTCAACACTATTACAAATGACAGCGGGCACTGCTTAGACTTAGTTTTTAGCAATGTCGCACTAGAAATTATACGTTACACCGTCCCGTTCATTAAGGAGGATCTAGCCCACCCATCTCTAGAAATACTGGCCACCAACCTAACATCTAAACCTCCTACTGAATCAAACTGTCCTTAGGTTACCGCTTTCATAAGGGCGACTATGATGCAATCTGTAATATACTCGGCGAGTCGGACTGGTCTAGATGTCTCAATGTGAGTGCCCTTGAAGACGCGATCGATATTTTTTATGTTATTAGTAATAAAGCAATCAGTGAACCTATACCTATGGACAACAGAAGGAAAAATATGTTGCATCCTGTATGGTTTAGTGAGGCACTAATTAAAATAAACAGAGTCAAAGCCAGCTATCACAAAACGTGGAAACTGTACAATAATCCATTGGATTACATAGAATTCTCACTAATGCGAAAAAGTACTTTAAGATGAATGTTTCAAACGTTACAATGAAACAATGCAAACAAATATCAAAATTAACCCTAAGCAATTGTGGTCGTTTGTAAAAGCACGTAGGCGTAATTCGGCTTACCCGTAATCATTAGTTTACAATGGTGTGCAGTATTCCGATGGCCCTAGCATTTGTAAAGGTTTTAACGATTGTTTTAGCTTAGTTTTCAGTCAACCTGCAACATCCTATCCCGATCTACCTTTGGCTCCACCGTCTTGTGACGATAACAACATTATCAGTACCACTCAGTTCCATCCTGACTCTATACTTAAATTACTTAAGTCGCTCTATATCAATGGGGGTGCAGGCAGTGACAAGATCCCACCATATTTCATGGTACGGTGCATTCAACAGATCGCTAAAAGAAGGCTTGTATCCGACTATTTGGAAAGAAGCGTATATCCTCCCGATCCAGAAAAAGGGCACTAAAAATAATATTGAAAATTATAGACCAATATCCATCTTCAATATATTTGGTAAGGTATTTGAGAAAGCCGTCTATAACTGCATCTATACAATTGTTTCGCGCGAAATCCCACCACAACAACATGGGTTCCTTAAGAGACGATCTACTGATAGTAATCTTACTGAATTTTGTACTCACCATGATGAACAGATGCAGACAGGTTGATGTGGTCTACACAGATTTTGAGAAAGCTTTCGATCGCGTGGACCTCGTCATCCTGTTGCGCAAATTATTCCATTTGGGAATTCACGGTGACCTCTTCAGGTGGATCACCTCGTATATATCTAATAGGCAGCAGGCTGTGGTTGTTGGGGGACATCATTCAAACTTAATAAACATACCATCGGGGGTGCCACAGGATTCTCATTTGGGTCCTCTTTTCTATAATGCCTATCTATATGACATATACACAGTATTTCCTGAATATAGGTTTTTGTTATATGCCGATAATTAAGATTTTCCTTGATGTGATTGAGCTAGGCTGCAATCCGTCCTCGACCGCCTTAGTGTAAATAATAGAACATAATTTCTGTAAACGCTAGCAAATGTGTCCAAATATCCTTCACCAGACGTAAAGAGCCTATTGTATAATTACAATATTAATAACCAACCACTCACTCGCGTTGACTCGGTCCGAGATCTGGGTATCTACTCGAGAGCAAGCTATCATTTCAAATGCACATTGAGAACATCGTGGGCCGCGCGTTTCGAGGTCTCGGTTATGGCATTCGCATCTGAAAACCCATCAGCGACCTGGGATGCCTAAAGCAGGTGTATTGTGCGTATGTTAGGAGTATCTTGGAATATACATCATGTATTTGGTCCCCGAACTATATTACCTACATCCAACATATTGAGCGTATTCAATACAAATTTTTGAAACACCTGAACTATAGATCCCATATCCAGGGTCGCTCGTACGAGGAGTCCTGTCGGCATCATCACCTCGCCACTCTTGAACATCGCAGAGTATTATTGGATACGATTTAGCTCCACGATATCCTATATGGTCGCCTCGATTCTCCTGCGCTGCTATCCGAATTTCATTTTTGTGTTCCAAAACGTAGTACTCGCCATACATCTAATAGGCTATTTGCCATCCCTCTTGCTCACACCAACTATGCCCAAAATTCTACTATGGTTTGCTTTGCCTCTGAATTCAATAAAAAGTTTAACGCTTTAGATCCATTTTCAACATCTAAAGCCAAGTTCCGTCAGGATATCATTAATGTCTTGATAGATGATGAGGGAAACGATTTAACACTCACACTCACACACACTCCTCCACAACACAGTTATACTCCTCACATTGCACTTTATCCTGTATATACATATTACATACTTTCATTCATGAATGTACTATTATTCTTATTTTTTACTCACTTTTAATTCTATAAGTAGGTCACTTTTCATTCTTGGGCTAGTTTTTATTATTATTATTGCTATGTTTTTCTTCCACTTGTTTTCTGTATTTTCTTTGGATATCTGAAACTGGATTAATTCTTGTATTATTTAATACTGTAACTTATCTTTATTGTTTGCTGTTGATGTCCCAAATATAATAAATAAATGGCCCCGAATGCTTGATACTGCGATAAAAAAATTAAATATAACTCGAAAACTAATTATTTCCGACGGTTCGTGTTTTTTGAAATCATCAATAAATCCACTAAAGAAGCACACAAAAAACAAAAGCATCTGAAACGGCCATCTTTGTAAAGGCTAGCCGCAAATGGAACAGCTGAAAAATTCAAAAATCGTATAATAAGGATTTTCTGTAAGGATTCAAGACGACTAACGAAAGCATTATTGTTTTGTCGTCTAAAATTCGAAGCGGTCAGTTTTCGAAGCAATCTAAAAAAGCGTATGCGAAGCCGCGCTACTGGCAGCCAGAATCTTAATATGTATCTATAGCTCTGATTTATACCAGAAGATTAACCTGTAATGTAATATTCCTCTAGGTTCGGAGCTGGTGCGTTCCGGTTCCTACACACCGTCGTACCAGATTCCATCGTCACCTGCCCGAAGAGCTACCACGCTACTTACAAGCATAAGTTTGTTCACTTGTATTACTATCGATGTTAAACATAAGTGGTCTAACTTCTTGTGTTATAGAGATCTTCGTTGTTGTAAAATCGCTGAAGTAGTGCCTTGATTGAGGAAGCTTTTTTCGGAAAACCACATAGCAAAAGGTGTCTTGCCAGATGAGTTAGTAGAATTGGAGCACATTTCAAATTTTGGACGTAGTGTTGTCACCTAACGTAACCGGAGGTAAATCTAACGCTCCGAAACTGTGTGATTCCATTAGGAAAACTTAAAGAAGTGGTGTTAATGGTATTTCCAGATTAAGCGACCACTTCTTCAACCCAAGTCTGCTAGAGAACTCTCCTGAAGCCTTCGACGACGCCGTACGTGGCATTGTCACCAACAGCGCTGATGAGTCAGACCCCTACGTCACCGGAGAAATCAGAAACCTTCTCTTCAAAACCAGGGACGCATGGGGATTAGACCTGATTTCTATGGACATCCAGAGAGGAAGGGATCATGGCTTGGCTTCTTATAATGACTACAGGTAGACTGTTCATTTTAAAAAAGGTTTAGGATCAGTTTTTGATTAAGACGAACACCTTTATTATTAATATCTTTAGATGGTCAAATGGGCATCCATAAAGGCAGAGAACGTTGATAATAACAGTTGAATTTGACCATACTCGCTTGTCCACATTGTTCCAAAATGAATTAACCGGGTTTCTGTTACAGAGAAGTATGTGGACTCCGGAGAGCGACTACATTCCAAGATCTCTCAGGGGAAATTTCGCAAGACGTAAGATTATCTTTTGATTTTCGATTGTTAGGGTCTCGTGTCCACATACCCCTTTTTCGATAACCTAGTAGTCTCTGACGGTCTGTTTGTTTGTTAAGACCCTTTTCGTAACCGCCTGTACACTAAACTTTATCCGCACGACACGTTGTGGCGCGCTTAATTTCGATAATTTCCAGTGGGGAAGCATCATTGCTTGTTGTTCCTGCTTTTTACGGTAGTCGTGTCATTTATTAAATAAGGAATGGGTGCATGCATACGTGCGCTTGCAGCACTTTTAGTCGCGAGATTCGTATAGAAATCAGCGGCTTCTGAGTAGCGCGACGGCAAAGTCAGAAAGAGCACTTAGATATCAAGTTGTTATGAACATCAAGTACTCATGTAACCTTAAGATTGAAGGTACAAATTTCATGGGAAAACGTAACACTATTTATGCTTTCCAGAGGATAAACGCGTTACAGCAACTATACGAATGCGTCGATGACATCGACCTGTTCGTCGGCGGGGCTTTGGAGCGCGACGTCGAGGGTTCGATCCTGGGGTACACATTCCAGTGCATTGTGGCTGAGCAGTTCTACCGGACACGGATAGGAGACAGATTCTTCTATGACAATAGCGATATGCCGCACTCCTTTACAACTGGTGAGTTACTTGGATGGATTTTGCCAGATAATGTAGCATTTGCCATGCACAGAAGTTAGTCTATGATGTATGTAGGAGGCAGCTGAAGCATATTTGGCTGCTTTTTGCTGTAAACTTTCAATGAACATCAGAACGTTCGGCCAATGAATGACGAGATCATTAACACATTAACGTTTACATACATTGCTTCTGGGCCCACACTAGGACACCCTGCGTCATGAGTGCGCCAGGGTAGATTACCAGACCGGAGACAAATTAAAATAGATTTGACTATTAAAAGAACTGAACAAATCAACGTTCATTCACAGAGCAACTCACCGAGATAAAAAAGACGTCCATGGCGCGACTAATCTGTGACAACACGGATGGTGTATACTACGTTCAACGGAAGGCGTTTGAGCTGGAGTCACCTTACAACCTCAAGTACAGATGTGATGACTACCAAGCCATACCGGTCTTGGATATGTCTGTGTGGAAAACTGGGCTGTTCGATTTCGATTAGTTCATAGTCTCTAGGCACCCCTCTTTCGGGATAACGGCGTGAGGCTATGTGTGTAGTTATAGGCGGTAAATTATGATCATCGGGTTTGTAAAGGATAATCGGCTAGTTTCGGCTTGGTGGAACGTTTCTGTCATTCTGTAAATATGTGAAGTTTTGATGTTGTCTGTTGCCAAAGCCTGATGTGCATTATTTATCGCCGGATTCTCTAGTGTCTATTCTATTGGACCTTTAGATCCGAGTTTGCATTAAATAATGAATATAATTTATTTTAATACTGCATAACTGTTTATTTCTTTATAATTGTATATTGGATATGTATAGTAAAAATTATATTAGCTTACTTTTTATTTATATAACAATAAATACACGGGGGTCGCATTAATCGACTTTGACTTAAAAAACTTTTTCATGCGTATATTTAATTATAAGGTATATCGATCATCTTATTTTATCCCTTGTATATAACATAGTACACAGGTTAGTAAATTTATGAGGTAAGTTTTGAATGCTATAGAGTGGTCGTTAGTACAAACTACCATGCCTTTTCAAAAGCGTACACTAGTAGACTTAAAACGTACTGCAAACAATAAGGTAATGCCATTTAAATCTTGTCTGGCTATTAGAGCTTATATCGAGAAAACCAGACCAGGCACCTAATCTCACAGATGGCGCTGGGGTAGTCGAAGTCTATCTTTCAAAGTAGTCAAATACTATTTACTTCTTCTTATAATATATGGTGTGCTAACCTCACTTGAGGTTAATTTTGCCAGTGTGAAGTCAAGTGACGTTTTTTTTAACCCAACCTCAGATGAATGAAACTCTTTGTCTCAAACTACGCCAGCGCCACCTAGCGGGAGCAAAGCCGGACATAGCTGCCATTAACTACTCAAAAACCGAGGCTAGTTGAGAAGGATCGCGATTTTGCCTATGCCATGGTAATACAATTTAAAACCTATAACGGAAAAGTGGCGTTAGCTAACGCCGGTGCTAACTGAGGGGTTAAAGATACACAACCTTATTGATCATTATTTACATAGATTTTCCCCACCTTTTTTTATCGATACATTAATTCTTCATCCCTATTGTCTCCTGACAGCGCAGTATGGAAAGAATTTTGTAAAACTTTATTCCTGGTTTAGACGTCACCTGATACCAACCAAGACTACCTATATCAGCAGATTCCTCCTACCCACGTCGTTCACATCCCGTGGCGTCCACCATGAGCCGAGCCTCCTGTTCATATCGCCCCAGGTCACTGACAGACCAACTAGGCTGGACAGACCGGTACCGGGTTTGACTAACCTCTCGAAGAACGGCCGTTTGTAGAGACGGAGGGCCTCGGTACGCTGGTCGTCTGTGACTCGCTTGTCGTCTAGGTGGTTGAGTGATGGGAACTGGGATATCACGAAGAGTCTGGAAATCAATTTGTTAGTGTCAAAACAACGATATAAATAGATAGATATTAATGGCCCCTACGCAGAGAAAAGCATACCATTTAACTGAACTTTGACTTTGACTTTTGTCGAATTCAATGCAAGTACATAACCTTAATTGTTACGTCATACATGAAAATAGAACATTATAATAAAAGTAAAAAATTGTTAGAAGTTCACAAAGTTCAATGTAAATAACTTGACAACATTTAATTTGTGGTGGGGACAAAGTAAAACATTGTTCGAAGTTCATAAAGTTCAACGTAAAGAACCTGTCAACGTTTGATTTGTGATGGGGACAAGACCGGCGTATTGGCAAAGTAACGTAAATAATTCGACAACCTGCCGCGGGTCGGGGTACGAAGGACTTGCGGGGGAGGGGAGGTTTAAATTAGTCATATGTACATGCATGTGTGCCGTGTTACGTAAACCATCATATCATTCATTCAATTATATTAGCTGCGAACGGAAGGTTTGTTTTGTTAACTTTTCTATGTCATAGTGACTAAAGCAAAAATATACTTAACATTACATATGCACTACGTACACGGAATTTTGACACAATAACCGAACATTGTCAAAAAGACGTTCAACAATAAATACTGTGAGCTCGACTTCCCCATGCACAGGGGGCAACACCATCGCTGCAGCTGTGGTGACATGAAGGTTCCCTCACCAAGGTTTCTATCATCCTTCGAACCTACTGTATAATAAACGGATTAATAAACCTACCTATATTGAAGATATTCATAAAACGTTCCGCCATTGAAGTAGCTTGGCGCGGCGGGGTTGCCCATCAGACACAGGTATTGCAGGTTTGGGCATGACTCCTTTAGCTTCCCCACCCAGGGGTATAGGGACGAGATCTTGCAGCGATTAAGCCTGAAAACCAATTTTATTGCTTAGGGCAACGCATTAGGCCAACACAGTCTTTTGTAAATATCAAGTTATTCAGAATATTAAAAGGGCAATATTAAACTGCACAACAAAAATACTGATTTGCACAGCAAATATCAGGGCAAAACGTTGCGGTAGCTTAGGTGAAGGGTAAATAAAGAGGATGAAAGAAGCGAAGCCCCCTTTATCCTTCGTGTTAGGTTGAACATGCAAGAACAACAAAAAATATTTAAAACATAAAGTGTTTTTTGCTGATCCTTTTTTGCTGTGCAAATCAGTATTTTTGATGTGCGATTAAATACTAGCCGTATTAAAACAGATGTTTCTATAAGTTCGCTTGTTGCCCGCGAGTGTCAGCTTGTATTTGCTAGCGTGTTAACGTTATTTGATTTTTATTGCTCCATAGAAGACTCTCGAAGTTATCACAAAATCTGTTTTTCACAATATATTGTTTTACAATTTCGCACTGGATTTGTATTTAAGTAGGCAGTTAATCTTAGTTCCTCTGTCGGGGGTGCCCCGTAAAGGTACGTTACAGAATCGGAAGAAAGATAGCCCCAAAAGAGGATGCCAGGTAAGGGCGGAGACGAAGTAGAAAGAGGATGCCAGGTAAGGAAGGGCGGAGACGAAGTAGAAAGCAAACCTTAGCAAAGCAAAAAATATGCATCGAAACAGGATGTTGAGCTTTGTAACGTCATAAAGAGTTGATAACATCGGACAGATAAAGTAACAGATATCTCAGGTAAATTATTGCGAAATTGTGGAGTGTGAATATTCAATGTGGATAGTTCAGACTGTTTTTTTTTTGCGAAAAACGGTTTGATGATCAACCCTACAAAGCTTATAATCTGACTTGCAGTTAGAGAAATTGCGAATGGGTAATAAACAGGACTCTAATCAAATGAGGTCAGTGCATGGTCGTTGCAATATCTCAAGATTTGTTATTGCTGTGATTAATACAATGTAAATACATAAATGTACACTGACAAGCAATGAAAAAGTTCCACCCACAAAATGCCGGCAAACACCTTAATATTTTTTTTAAATATTTAATTTAAAATTTGAACACAATATTTACGTTTCTAATTGGTAATATTCTGATGCGCTGTTAAATGTTCTTCAATATTGCAGACGGCGTCATTAAGCTAGCCTTTCCCGTTTAGGAGTAATTTGGTGCTAAGTCACTGGAACTTTTTCATTGCTCGTCAGTGTATAATTATCTCCTATCCCTAAAAGGACAGCCGAGTGCACTAAATTATGCGTCTGACTAAAATGTCATACTGTCTTTCTTAGGTTTCCGTACCCGAAGCAACCGCGCTCTTCGTCTGTCTGTCTGTCCGTCACCGGGCTGATGAACCGAAAAAGTTAAAGTTGTAATTTTCTCAGGATGTTTATTTCTGTTGGCGCTACAGCAACAAATAATTAACTACAAGAGATTTTATAAATTAAAGGGGTCCCATACAAGTGACGTAGTTCAATATCGCTGCCCCTGCAAATTACCGTCAGTACAAATATAATCCATAATTTCGCGTCAACTACAAATCGTCTCGGTGGCGCAATTGGTTAGACGTTGGACAGCGCTGTCTGTGGTGGTGCGTAAGTTCGAAACCTGTTTCGGACTAATACTATTTTTGTTTTTGTTTTATTACTTTTTGTAAGCCCTTCGTGTGCGAGTCCCACCCGCACTTGACCGATTTTTCTAATCCAAAGAGAAACAACGCCAACTTTGAGTTGGCATTATTTGTATACGTCGTAGCTGGTCTGATGGGTTTCACGTTTGCTTCTCACACAGGAGATGCAGGTTCGATTGCTGACCATGTACCACTGAGATAATTAATGTATCTTAAGTATTATACGAAAGTTCTAACGGTAATGTAGAACATCGTGAAGAAACCTTTACTCCATAGCTGCGGCGATGGGCTAGCCCCCTGTCACGCATAATGGAGTATTGAATGACTGGCTCAAAGTGGGGACAATTGTGCCTCTGCCACCCCGTATGGGAAAAGGCGTGACGCTATGTTAATGTGTTAATATCGTAGAATTTGATTATTTCATGAAATAGCCAACCATGGACAAACCATGTCATGAAATGGCCATTCAATTATTTCATAAAATGATCAGAAAAGGTTGAATTACACGAAAACAAACATGTCTTTTAAAAGCATTTGTATTCGTGGTATTTTTTGTGTCACACAAAAATCATCACGCACCTTCGCTGCGCTCGCCCCCTAGTCTTCACAAAATAAAAGGCCCGGTGGCCCAAACTAAATTCGACCTTATTACGTCAGTGACACGGACGCTGTCACCGGGCCTTTTATTTTGTAAAGACTAAGCTACCGCAGTGAGGAGATGGCGTGAGGACCTGGAGAGGTACCTCCCGGACAGGGAAGAGAAGGCGCAAGATCGGGAAGTATGGACCGAAAGTAGGGAGGCCTTTGCCCAGCAGTGGGAAGCATTATAGGCTATTTAAAAAAAAAAAAAGATCTGCCGCAGTGTTTTGCCATAAAATATTTCTTCAATGAAAGTTCTCATTCAACCATGGTTGGCCATATCATGATATAGTCAATTCTACGATATTTTTACAACATATCGGCTGATTACAAGTTACTGTGGGTAACCCATTTTTTTTTCCAATTGTGACCATATGTTTTTTTGTGGAAAGTTGTTCACAACGATGTATACTATTCCCCAAAATATGGTCAGCTAATTAAATGTCACCTTGTATTAGTTTACTACAATTTTAAAGGCAACAAATATAATGATCACCAAAATATTTTTTTCCTACCCAAAATGGATAAATGAACACCAAAAGTTGCAAAAAATATCAGGGCAAAATACTGCGCTAGCTTAGGTGAAGGGTAAATGGGTGAGCGAATCGAAGCCCCCTTTATCCTTCGTGTTAGGTTGAACATGTAAGAACAACAAAAAATACTTAAAACATAAACTTAAGTACTTACACAAAACATAAAAAGAAGTTTGGTGATTATTTATCCAAACACAATTTGGTGGACAATTATCCATTTTGGCAGTCATTTCGAATTTATTGGTAGTAAAATAGGTGCGTTTTTGGTAATCGTTTAAACACAAGTCAATTTTAATTACATACCATAGTAGTTGTAGTTTAGGTAACGGTGGCAGCAGGCATATCTCGGTGACGGGGTTATCATCGGCGATGAGTGATGTCAGATTCTTGAAGTGGACTAGAGCGTCTAAGTTTCTGAAAATAGACAACTTGCTTAGTTTACTTCAAAGTCATTTAGCAGGGTCTTAAAAAATGTATTAGCATCAACTCTTAGATGTTTTGTTGTGCTGGTTTTGAGATTATACCCGTGCTTCGTCCCTGCAATCTAAGTATTATCACAGAATGTCTTTCTGTACGTAGTAACGTACAGAAAGATCACTCCGCAAATACACTTATATAAATATCTACTCTCGCTGCGCGACAATAAAGCGCAATCTAGCCCGTACCTGCGCTACGTACAACAATCGCTAAGCACCTACAGAATCGGTAGCCCTGCCCGTGCAGGCAGTATTGCGCCGCATCACTATGCCTGAGAGCTTCTTTTACTCTGACATCGCAAGGTCGTCCTGTAAGCTCCTGTCTCGCTTGATCACGGTAGGGTTACCTTTGTGCGATTTGTGTTTGAGAATTTTAGTCCACTCTGTGTAAAAGATGTGTAGATTTTTAGTACTTACTCAGGCTATTGGCAAATTCTAAGGCTAGGTAGGTACCTACCTCTTTACTTAAGTAATTGTAATTTGTTTTATACTGGGTCTAAAGTTTTTCCCTTTAGGTAAACAAAAAGGTATTCAATTAAAAAGGAATCGAATTTTATTTGTGAACAATTCCTTTAGACACCCTAAAATGTTAGGTACTTAAGTCATTGCTGTTGCTAAAATCTCAGAAAAGTTGCTTATGAGGAGCGGCTAGCGCGTGACGCGACTGCGAGCTAAGCGAGCGGCAATATAACTGAATTCCCGAACGTCGGGTTGGCCGGTCGAACGTGCCTAAACTGTTGAGTGAGATCCCCCTGGTATTATTATGTATACACATATTAGTTAGACGCGTAAGTGTCACCACTCTGCACTGCAGTTAGGAGAATCTGTCTTGTCATTCACGTTTCAGCGGTCAAAGGAGCAGCATAGCACTGGAGTATGTTCTTCCTAATTGGAGCAGGGTAAAAGCAGCTTTCATACCAAAACCCAGAAAAGAAGACTTATCAGTAAGAAAAATCGTTCTTAGTTGTAATCTTTTCTGCTTCGCACTGAAATCACGAGAGAAAATACTGGATAGACACTTAACCCTTTCAACTCTTTGCTGGCCGAAACAGAAAAAATAATTACATAACAATTAACCTGTTAAATTGACGACCTCTGTGGCGCAGCGGTTGTGGCCCTGCCTACCATGCGAGAGTTCCCGGGTTCGGTCTCCGGCTGGGAGTAAATAAAAAAGAATCCGCAGGTCTTGAATGACTATATGTGTGTGACTACGCTTTTCTGGTACCCACGACATAGGGTATCCTAGTGTGGGGCCAGAAGCAATGTATGTGCATGTATGTAAATATTCATGTTTGTGTATGTAAGTAATTACCCTTAAATTTTATCATTATTTTTTCTTTTCCGGCCAGCAGAAAATTGAAAGGGTTAAGATAAATTTTATGCTGTTGCCCCATAAATGTCCACAATAAAATCTTCAGAACTCTAGATGATGTCTGCCAAAAAAGTTCCTTAATAGGTGCTGTATGTCTCTACAGGTTGATGATAACACTAAATGAAAGTGCCTCCCTCCTATATACTTATCGGCATAATTATATGGAAGGGAAATCAACAGAAACAGCTCTGCACAACTTAACGCTAAAAGTGGAAAGAGCAGTAGAACAAAAATAATTTACCCTGGGATGCTTCTTCGATATAGATGGAGCTTTTGACAGGGCAATCTTTCAAGCAATATAGGAATGGGATTCCTATATTGCGGACGATTTTTTTATAAATAATTAATATATATTATACAGAGACAGAGCAACAACAATTACTTTTTTCAGTGAAATCGACTCTGCTCATGATTTTGAACTACAAACTAGTTTTTCATTATGCATTTATTCGAAGATACGTTTTATATGCGGTGGTGATCATTTTCAAGATGATACCAACATCTCATAGATACTATAATACCGTCATACACAAATAACGCGCCCAGAAATACAGATGTTAACATTACAGTGCAGAAATAATTGCTGACGTTTCAACTACGTTGAGCGTGGCATACTGCAAGGATAAGGCAATTAGAGTATCAGTAAGCAGTTGCCTAGATATGGTAACTGGCTTCGTTGTACTTTAAGTTTTCACTAATAACTTAACCACACTAGTAGTTAACATAAGTTTATTCTGATAACACTAAGCAGCAGTAGCAGTAGCGCCAATGCCTACTTATTTCGCATTGGTGGCGAGCAGTTCACACAACGAACACAGATCACCAAACTAAGCTGGCAGTGGTGCGAAATATAGGATATACGAGTTCTACATCAGTAATCAGAAAGTGAAATCGCACAATCCCATCGAGTTCACCTCGATAGTAAGCGGGAGCTATCTGTCGATTGTTTTCAATCCATTGCTCAACGGTTCAGCCGCCCTGAGGTTGACTCGTTTGCTTGCAGAGTGAAGCGCTAACATAACGCTAAAATAACTAACTCTTCTATGTCACATTCGTGAATAAATTATTATTGTTAACCAACTTTTTAACTGAGACACATCTTACATTTTACCTGAGATACATCCTTAGTACCAAATTACCAATTTAGCATTATCTAAACACCTTTTAACAAAAAAATGCATAATGTATTTATTGCCTTAATATTAAATTAATTCCTAAATTCGTAGAACTTTGTAGCCATGTCTTTAACTAACAATATAAATCCTGCTTTTCTTCAAGAAAGACCAGAAATGTTACCGATCTGATTTTCTATTAAGTATTTATCATATCGACGATGGCAGGTAGATTGCGCTATTTGGGGCTTCTGAGAATTGCGCTTCTGAGAATGATATTCTGAGTATTTTTTTTACAAGTATTAAAATATTATTGTATTAAATAATGTAATATTCATTTGACATTTCCTCAAATTTGACTCTCAAGGTCTACAATGTGTATATGTCACGTAAGATTGTCAAAACCGTTAGTTCATAATCTAACGTTGTTTATCTCGTTAGTTTATGTACATATATCGATAAATTGTAAACTGTACCATACTGCTTACGATATGACGCGTTAGTTTATAATAAAACCGTTAAATAGTGAACTGGTTTAAACTTGACCTGCAAAGGAAATACCAGGGCACACTGCGGTAGCTTAGGTGAAGACTAGAGGGTGCGAGCGCAGCGAAGCCCCCAAATAGTCTTCGTTTTTGTTTGACATGTAAGAACAAAAGAAACGTAAATTCTAAACTCTGTGTCTGGTTTACAATTTGTCGATAGTTAGAACTTCATGTAGATAGATAGAACTTCATGTACTACCTGTAATTGAAGTTTGTTTAATTATTAATTCTATGTGTTTACAAATGTTTGAATATGCAAACCATTTTTGTGTAGTTTAGATTTATTTATTTATTGCTATATGTAGTTTAATATCCATGCTTTAGATAGAAAAATATAGGGTTCTGTACAACCCTATTTTTTAATAGGTGTACTTAATAGGAAAAATGGAACCTATCAATCTCAAATCTTTCAGTCTTTCAATACCCTTTTTTTAGGAATGGAAAAGGAAGTTGAAATTAATATCAATTACTCAGATTTGTGGTCCCCTGTTGTAAAAAAATCAAACTTCTGTGATAGTCAAATTTGTAGGGTACTTCCTGCTGACCTAGAATCATGCAATTAGACAAGAAGCAAGCTCTGATAGTACAAGAAAAGGAATAAATTCGAAAACTGTTCTGTAGATCTATCATAATAAATGAGATTTGTGCCCGCGCACTGAGGATTCCTAGTGTGCGAGGCGGACTTACACATGGCTATTTTATTTTAGTTTCAACACATAGACAAATGTGACTGCAGGTTTAGATAAATAGAATGGGTAATCTCCTTAACAATGAGAGGAACTTACGTGATTTTATTGTGGCTTATGTCCAAGTATGTGATGTGGTCCGAGAACCTCTCCACTATGGTCCTTGGTATCTCAAATAGTCTCTCGTAAGCCAGGGTCAGCTTCGGACAAGGCTCTTCGCCTTCTGTGTTTTCAGATCTGGAATTATGGTCAGTTTGTTAGGAGAGTTCATAGAGAGAGAAGCTTTGGGCCCCAAGTTAACCAGACAGGTTGTATGGTCCTTTATTGAAATACAGATAGATGACTTTACTTAACCTGTGGGCATACTGCGCAAGCTCTGTCAGCATCGGTGACGGCTTCATTTTGACAGCTTCTTGCAAGAATGAACTTCATCATTATGACAATATGGCAAGTCAATTCAAGCGTCAGTATCGGGATCAAGCCGACAGGATTTGGGCGGTAGGCCCACTGGATGTCTTTTCCCCAACATACCTACTTTTTTCATCACATTCACCTAATAGCTGTATTGCAAATCACAGATAGGTGTAGCTGCAGGATTCCAAAATAATGGTTGGAGTGTAGTTAAGGGGGCGGCTGGCTCCTCGCCCCCTTATCAACACTCTGACCAAAACAATCTAACAGACACATACAACTAATGAAAGCAACTTACTGGTGAAAAAAACTACTCACCCCATCAACTCTGGTGGTATAGGCGAAGAGGACATATTGGTGACCGAGTCTACCAGGACGTTGTTGGAGACAGAGATCACTCCTGAGTCCCCACAATCTTGAAGAACTGCAGAAGTACTAGGAAAACTGAAAAAAGAACAGTTTTTGTATCTGGCTAGGTATTGATGAAAATAGTGTGATTCATAGAGTATAATAAATAAGAGATTGGATCAATCAATGAGTGAATTACTTTAATTACTACTACCAGACCCAAAAGAAAAGCACAAAACTTAGAAAGGCACAAAACCAGATTTATTTAAATTGCATTTAAAGAAATCGAAGAGCTTTGTTGGCTTTACCTACCGTTTAAAAATATTGTTATATTTGTTTTGTTTTAAAAAACCCACCCAAACAACGCAAAAATAAACCAAACCACAAAAAAAAGAAAACACACAAACAAATTGATTTAGAGAAATAGTTTTTGTTGTGGAATGGAAAGTTTATTTTTTCCTAAATATTTGTAGAACGATGGGAGCAACGTTGGAATAAATTTAATGAGATCGTCGTACCTACAGACCAAGTCAAAAACTGTCAACAATTTTGTTTTTCACAATTTCGCAGCCAAGTGCTAATTAGCTATTAATACTCTGTGGTGGTAAGGGTTGGATATAGCAAAGCGTATGATTTATTACAGAACCCAGTATGCCCATATAAAAATGTTTACCTATCGAAGAAACTTGAAGTATCTTCCATTGTGAAGGGTATTATCACAATATTACTGCCATGCACGAATTAACATATCATCACAATCTCATTATAAACGCACGTCCTATTTGATTTACATTTTGTAAATGCAAGCAAGCGAATGCTTTGCGTTACGCTATCTGCTGGCGTGATAAGAAATTATTCTGTTATCTATTGATCGGTCGTCTGGGTGGGTAGGTTATTACGTTATTAGTATTGAATTGAATGCTATTAGGAACTATAACAGTTAGTTCCTAATAGCTAAAGCTAACAGTTATTCAAATGATAGAGGTAGGTATTCGAGGGAGCGACAAACGTAGGGTACATACAACACGATTATATACCTACTCTCAGTCATTGAGTTACATTTATTTCAATGCTCTCAGTTACTATGTTTGTTTATTACATATTATTAATAGTAGATATCTACCTAATCATAATCATGCACTATCCCAGCAGTCCAATTTTAGTAGGTAGGTACCTATAAAATCAACTCGTCCGCTTTGAAAAATCAGCCGATTTAGGTAGTGTGGTAGGCAGGTCAATCATCATCATTGCAAGCATTGTTATAAGATAACCTTATATTATTACCTACCTTACACCTACCTGAATTAACCTGCTAAGTTAAGTCATCAAAGGTAGTAGCACTGCATGGCAAGGGGAGGTATGCCCTCGCCACCCGTCCGTGGATCCCTATTTGCACACAATTTGTTCGTTAGTCGAATAGTTACCTTCATAGATAGCATGTTGGCCCGTGACCCGCGCCATTGTGGCTAACCATGTAAAGTTTAGGATTAAACCGCCCCTTAAAACATAATTATTGTTTATTCCTTGCTGGACATGTTAGTATTGTAAAATTCAGGGTGTGCTTGAGATGCCCTTTATAAGTAGCCGGGGTAGCCCATTACACGACGCAATTTCAAATTAAGACCCTTATAAGAAACTTTGTTTAACTCATCACTAGACATGATAGCCATGTACGTTCATGGGAAACTCTCGCCGCCCCCTAACAACTGTTCTTGACGATTACTCTTTACGTTTTAACATTAACAAGAGATAAATGGGTGCCTAAATGCTTGACTCGCCCGGAGTGCCAACATGGTTTGAGCCGGCCTTAAAGACGAAGTACCTTCAGTCTTTTAGCGTCCCATACTCCTTGAGTTTTTCTTGTAGACGCCACTGCGTGGGAAAAAGCGGGAGTATTTCAAACTAGCGTAAGATCGATTGGGGATTCAGATCTTTACTGGGCATAGTATTGTCGTACGGGTTCTGCGTCTTGTACGGTTCCCATTGGAATCACCAATACCAATTTCCTCGGACCCTATTTATCGGGACTATCTCATCTCTACATATATATTACCAAATAAGTAGGTAGTTACTTACTATATTTGTTTGGTAGGTAGCTACTGTCCATGTCAAGTTAAATCGCAGGTAGTGGTTGTCGATAATTAATTACCAAAAAGGACACAACCTACGTACAAAATTAAGACTGATTAATATCACCTTTATAGAAGACCTTTGTGACGCTGCGGTTGAGGATCTGCCTACTATGCGAGAGGTCCCGGCTCAACCCCCGGCTGGGGATACAGAAAAAAAATATCCCCTGGGCTTGGTTGTAAAATGTGTGTGACGTCGCTGTTTCTGGTTCTCATGACATAGGGTAGGTATTCTAGGGTGGCGCCTGGCGCCAGAGGCAATGTGCCTGTATGCATATAATAGTAGTTTATGTGACTGCTACATAATGGAAGGCATCACACTCGAGATTTTTAATGCCTAATTATGTACATACACTAGTTTATTTACACACATATCATAAGCTCTCTTTGATGTGTTCAGGAACCGCATGTTTGACCGGCATTGTGGCATTGATCATTGCTCTGCATTTGTTTAGCTTGTTCTGTAGTACCAACTTCACAGACAAACTAGGGGCGGCACGCAAATTTTTGAACATTATGGTCATAATGTACAAATTTTCAGATAAGAAATGAGTTTTTATCAAATAGTTTTATATTATGCTGGTCTTAACGTGCGGTTTTTAGACGCAGTAAAGAGGTTTATGATACCTACTTGTAGATAATAGTAGTTTATGTGACTGATACATAATGCCTAATTATGTACAGTATGTAACTGTACATAATTAGGCATTAAGTATCAGTCACAGCCAGGTTTATGAAACGAGCCGAAGGCGAGTTTCATAATAATATCACTCGAGAGTTTTAATGCCTAATTATGTACAGTTACATACACTAGTTTATCTACACACATATCATAAGCTCTCTTTGATGTGTTCAGGAACCGCATGTTTGACCGGCATTGTGGCATTGCGTTGCTTATCTTGTTCTGTAGTACCAACTTAACAGAAAAAGTAGGGGTGGCTCGCAGGCGGGCGTCGGCGTTCGAAATTTGAATGTCATAATATCTAGAAAATTTACAAATAATGGTCATAATGTTCAATATTCAGATAAGAAATGAGTTTTTAAAAAGTAGTTTAACATTATGCTGATCGTAACGTGCGGTTTTTGGACGCAGTAAAGAGGGTTTATGATACGTGTGTAGATAAAAGTATTATTTAAACTAATATTTAATTTATTACAATCGAACTAAAATGTACTTTTATTTTCATCGCAAGAAACACTGTAATGATCTTTGTTCCTCACTGTTTACTCTGACTTTTAATATAAAATCTTCAATCTCTGCCTATTTCTAGATATATTATAATTTGATACTGGGTATTTGTTTTCTAGTTTCTGAACATGTTTTTCGAAATAATTTTTCAATTTAATGTAACAATTTTCCAGTAGGTTTCTAGCAAGTTTTCGTGCTTAGAAATCGCTTATTTGCATTTTACCTTTTCATATAGACGAAGTGGCAGCCGATGCTATTTTAAATGTAAGAACAATACAAGTACAAGTGCAGCAAGAAGTGTACTTCTGCGTGTTCCATCTTACAAACTAAATCGGTGTGGTGTTTGCATGAAATAGTAGATTATGCACAAAGGGGATAAAGCACTATTTTATGTCACGGACGCGATATTAAATCCTGAACGTAACGAAAGACTCCAGATTTAACTTCCGAGCGAAGCGAAGGTGTCATGAGTTAATATTAAGACTGAGTCCTGAGTGCAGTGAGCGATTCAAACGTGCCCAAGACAAAACAGCATCATGCCCAAGGAGTAAACTCTACTTTTCGCACCTCCTGCGAAAAAATATAAAAATCAAGGCTACTAAAAACTGCATTTTATTAAAGTAAATTTATGTAAAAACGTGTTTTATTCATTAGTCGCCGTCATACAACTTTATGCTTAAGCCTAGAGCTATAATAACATGACTTGATTAAGGTAAGGGTTGCATGATTTATAAAGAGTGAGATTTTCGAACAGGTGGTGCGAAAACATAGTTATTTATTATATTTCTATCTAACATGTCTAATCGTGGTATATTCTTCAAAATTACAATGACAAAGGTTCTCTTACTGTTTCTACGGTACCCTAATTTATAATTGTCACGCACCCTACGTTAAGTGTTACTTACTGCTGGAATCCAACGCTGAATCCAACAACACAAACACTACTTTTGTTTTGGTTTTAAAATACTAACGCTGGAGACACCGTGGGTCAAATTAATTATCGTTTGATGGTAAAAATGTCAAAAACTTTGTTGACAACTTGACACGTTGTCATGTATCCACAAACACAGAATTTTAGTTCCTAATCGTATTTGTCTGACGTTTACGGCTGATATAATTTATACAGCGTTACCACTAGTAAAACGACTAATTTTAACTATGGACGTAAGTACATTCTTTTTGAAGCAGCAATTTTAGTCAGAAAAATATTCGAGCCCCTTGACTGATTTATTTTTGGGTAATGTTTCCAGGAAAGTAATATTCCCATCGACATAAACATTGGCAAGCTTCAAGACTGGCTCGTCAGCCGTCGGCACGTCCATAAGGAATGGCAAAAGAACATCATAGCTGTCCGGGAGAAAATCAACAATGCTATACAAGACATGCCTGCCCATGATGGCATTGCAGCCCTTCTATCTGGCTCCTACATCAACTATTTCCACTGTCAGAAGATTATAGACATCCTCAAGGAGACCGAAGCGGATTCTAAGAATCTCTTTGGCAGATATGGCTCTCAAAGGATGAAGGACTGGCAGGATGTATTGAGAAGTTATGAAAAAGATAACTTATACTTGGCAGAAGCAGCTCAGATGTTGGTGCGAAATATAAACTATGAGATACCAGGTCTGAAGAAGCAGATTGCTAAGGAAGAGCAATTGCAGGCTGTAAGTATTTAAGACATAGTTATTTTCTGTCTGCTGCTGTTTTGGCCATTATAAATAATAATAATGCATTTTGCCAATCATTTTTTCCCCAAGAGGCATGGGCCTTAACCTGAATATGAGTAAAATATAGCTTCACTCCAGTACGCTGGCTCAGTGCAGGTTGATGGAGGAGTTTTGGGCTAGTGGTTTGTGTAACTCTGGTGTTGACAGTCATCCTTAGTCAAATCAAAGTCTTATAGATAACTCCTCCTTTGAAGTGTTTGAATTAAAGCCCAAATTAAACATAAGTTCTGTTTGTAATCTTCAGGAATGTGAGAAAAAGACTAATGACTATGTCAAGGGAGAAGCATCGAGCAAAGCCGAGTTCCTTGCACTATGCAAGCAGCTGGGCATCAAGGGAGACCGGATTAAACGGGAGCTGGTTGATCGGCTACAGGAATTACCTGAGAGTTATGAGAAGGTATTTTTAGTCAAGACCACTGAGCTTGCTGTTTGTTGAATTGGATTTTTGATTTGGCTGACAGATTTAGATTAAGAACAGCCCTCCTAGACAAGATGCAATTAGCTAATATCATTACAGCAGATGTTAAGAAAATGTATTTGTTTTGACATTTGATAATGAAAATTCAGGCTTAGGCAGGCAAGGAGGATCTGGATGTCAAAAATAGGTCTAATGATCATCCATTAGGAAGATGAGAAAAGGCCTATGCCGACCAGTGGCCCCATGTGGGCTGAGCTTGATGCTTCTTATGAAGCCTAGTAAAGAAAGCTTTTAAGCCTGGCCTTGGATCAATCTTCCGACAGACAATTTCCTAAGTCATTATACACCACTACTGCAGGTGACATGTCGCCGGCGGGACAACGAGCGTACTTACGACATGTGTAAGCGAGACAGCGAGAGTTATTTTGTAGGTATGCTGGGCAAAAGCATGGGCACAACTATGCCTCTGCCACCCCTTATTCTATGAAAGTGTTTGTTCTTTATTAGGTCCTCTGATATTTAACATTTTTATTAACTACGTAATTTCATGTTTCGCTTATTCAAAATTTGTTTTATATGCAGATGACATGAAAGTTTTTTAAAGATATTAATAATGTTAGCGATTGCTACCTTTTACAACAAGATTTAGACAAATTTGAGAATTACTGTGAATCAAATAAATTGGACCTTAATATATCAAAACGTTACGCTATAACTTTTTCATATAAGATTAAACCAACTCATTTTAAATATAGGCTTAAAGGTCAAGTTGTTAAACAAGTAGACGAAATACGTGATTTAGGTGTGATACATGATTCAAAATTAACATACGAAAAACAAGTAGATAGCATAGTTAATAGGGCAAACAAATCCATGGGATTTATTATCAGGTCAAGTCATCAGTTCAGTAGTATTAAAGTAATTCAAATTTTGAATTGTTCATACTTGCGTAGTATACTCGAGTATTGTACACAAGTATGGAATCCACGTTACGATATTTATATTAATAGGCTGGAATAAATTCAGAAGAAATTTATGCGACACTTACAGTACAAGTGCAAAGTTTATGACGATAACTACGAAGCAAGATGTAAAAGGCAACATATGCTACCTCTCCATAAAAGACGTCAAGTTGCAGACATAATAATGCTAATGAAAATAGCGCAGTCTCAAATCGATTCTCCTGAACTACTCTCCAAGATAGGCATAATAACACCCTTGCACTCTCGTAGACACCTTAAACTATTAAATGTCCCCCAATGTACTACCAACTACAGGCAAAATTCTTTTTTTATCAGATCGACAAATACTGTCAATAATATTAACTTGCCTGAGTTTGACCTTTTCAACTCACCGGTATACAGAGTCCGCAATTCTTTATCTAATGCTTGGTTTGATGGCGTCTAGCTATCTTGGAAAACCACTTATTGTAGTTTTTGTTTAAGTTAAGTATAATATTGTAATAATAATAAGTGTTTTGTAAGCAGGTGTAAATTTAGATGTAATTTGTGAAAACTTTTAAATGGTGTGTACCTTAATAGTAATTTAGGCATTCTATTTTTCTAATTTACTATTTCGGTAGCTAAAGCTGTATGTTTTCCGAAAATAAATAAATAAATAAATTGTTTACTTACTCATAAGAAATGGCTTGTGTTTAAACGATTACCAAAAACGCACCTATTTTACTACCAATAAATTCGAAATGACTGCCAGAATGAATAAATGTCCACCAAATTGTGTTTGGATAAATGATCACCAAACTTCTTTTTATGTTTTGTGTATTTAAGTTTATGTTTTAAGTATTTTTTGTTGTTCTTACATGTTCAACCTAACACACAGTATTTTGCCCTGATATTTTTTGCAACTTTTGGTGGACATTTATCCATTTTGGGTAGGAAAAAAATATTTTGGTGATCATTATATTTGTTGCCATAAGAAAATATTTCTGTCATAGAAAATGGCAAGTATTAACTGGACCCTATTATGTAATTCCACAGATTGGCAAATCCCTGAAGCCACTTCTACCAGCCATCGAGCTATACTCAGCCTTCTCAAAGTATATGCTTGGCGATCAAACATCCCCGGTTCTTCCACTGCTTCAGTATGTGGTAGAAAATGGCAACACTACGGTGTATGAGTGGACCTATGGAGAGCCGCCTCTGACTATTGAGCCGGATCCTATTCATATTGAGTTTGATGATGAGGAGCAGCAGGGAGCGGGTGACCAGGTAATGATGTGGAAAAAAACAAATATAACTACCATGAGGCCTACCGCACATATGGCTATGCCTCACATTTGATTGTGTATGTTGATGCTTAAGAGTGATGCATATATATAGAAAATCAAACTAGTTGAGTATCTCATGTGCGGATGGGCTAAGCTGTAGCAGCCAGAAACATTGACGTCACAATGATACAAACATCCAAGACACAAGGTCACTTTTCTTTCTTCTGGGATTTGTCCTTGACCTTATTGGATTGTAACTCCTTGATTGGTATGAAATACAAAATATTATATCTAGCATTATTTGTAGACCTTAAAGCTTTTAGCCCTATAAAGACCATTAAAAACTAATAGTTTTTATTTTTATAAAATTTATGATAATTAGAAATTATTTAACTTAAGTGAAGGATAAAGGAGGTGAGCGAAGCAAAGCCCCTTTAGCCTTCGTGTTAGGCTAAAAAATTAAGAACAACAAAATCCTACGCTTGTTTGTATTCTAAGTTACTACTCGAATTAAGGTTTTCAAGTTGCTGTTCTTCAGATTTTCACGCTATTCAGCAATTTTGTCAGACAAAACAAGATTTTTTGAAAAGTCTTACGTTCAAACTGATCAATGACGCCTGGTGACTCATCAATAAGCAACATTTTGTGTATCCCACGCAAAATGAGTGGCATTGTAACTCCTGTACGGATGAAAGGATTTCGAATAAGTTATTATTGCACACTTGCTGTAAATGTAGCAACATAGTTCGCCACGTCCCCAGATCGACTTTGGCGACAGCACCGCGGTAGACTTCGGTGCGCTGGACACGAGCTCCGCCATTGACTTTGGCGACGGCGACACAGGCGGTGAGATCGACTGGGGAAACATCGGAGGTGCTGACGATATTCTCGTTGACCAGGTAACGATGAACTAACATTTATACTCTTGCCCCACACTAGGATACCCTGTGACAAGGGAACCAGAAATAGCGACATCACACATATATAAACATCCAACACCACGGGGTTTATTTTTATTCTTCCCCAGCCGGGATTCGAACCCGGGACCGCTTGGGAGGCGGAACCTCGAACCGCAGGTCCACGGAGGTCGACTTCCCTCTCACTCTTTGGTTCGTTGCTAAAATAACATACGAGAGGAGGCGAGAGCCGTCCCTGATAATTCCCGTAACTAACAAGTCTAGTAATTTGTATCGAACAAGATTTGCTCAAAATTTCGCATACCTACCTACCAAATGACCTACTAATAAAATTTCAAACGGCGAGGCGAGTTATAGATTAGTTTAGGTGGTTTAAGGGGTACCTCGTCCGTGCAAAGGTCCCCGTTATTCCAGGCGGAAAGGCCCGCAGCGTGAGAGGGACGGAATCGTGGGGGAAAAAGACAAAAATTCGGTTTTAAATTAATAAAAAATGAACTAAAATAGCTATGCAATTTTCTAAATAAATATTCTTGAAGTCTGTATTGTATCAATTTGTCAGAAAAAAAGTGTAAATTTAGACCATGGACTTATAAAAAAAGTCGGACGTAGTCTCGCTAAGACAAAACTGAGGAACCGTAATGGCGGCGCAGTGTGACCAGATTAAATTTTACGAAAATACCGAGGCACCTCAAAAAAATACTGAAATATACCGATTTACATAGGACAGATATACCAATAAAAATACTGATTTTCTTAACAGGTTTTATTTATTCATTTTCACAATAAATGTTAGAGTTATATTTTAACATCTTTTTCGAAGGATTAAATTTTACACAACCTCCTTCATCCTTAACACCTTGCTTTGTTTTTAAAATTGCTGACACATTTTTGTTTACAAATCTATTTCTTTGGTCCGTTTTTATTAAATTTATCTGTGAAAATATGCGCTCGCATGCAGCATTCGATACCGGTATACATAGCAGAGATTTACTAAAACTAGTTATATTTTTGTATTTTAACATGCCATCACTGTTAGAAATTTTCCCAACTTCCACCCAAAATTGTTCACATGAGATGGGTGAGCCAGTGCTCGAAGATTGTAACAAATCACTTACTTCGCGATCAAACTTTAGGGTTCTATATTCTTCGTCGATTAACTGCATTTGTTCTGGCTGTACTTCGCATGGGAAAGTTTCTATTACATTTCGTAAACTGCGAAATTCTTTATGCACGGCAGTGTGTGGGTCAAGAAATTTTAGTTCTTTAAAAACTGGATTTTCAAAAGGCAAACGTGATTTCAATTGCGTGCTTAGCTCAATTAAAAATGATTGGCACCTTCTGAAAAACTCAGCAATCTGTTCTTTCATGTTTACATTTCCCCTGTGTTTGATTAATTCTTGGCCCACTTGAATACCTAAGTACATATCTTTCAATGGCAAATAATTTACATGTGACTTTGGGTCTAAGGTAAATACATTTTCTGTATGTTTGATGTAATTAGTTTTCATGAAGCAACCCAAAATCGACAAGTACATACTAGATGCATCATCATACAGTCTATCAATGCACGGATAGTCGCCTTGAAAAATTACGTTAAATTTGTTTACAATCGGCAAAATGTAGTCCAAAAAGTGAAAGTACAATTTGTTTATATCAGTGGTAAAAGAATTATATAAAAATTCTGATGACATATTGCGATCACTCAAGTATTGGTCTTGAAAGAACAATTGCAATGCCCTCCACTGCTCAATTATTCTACTAATACAGGCATGAAGTGAAAGCCACCTTATGTCGTAATGACGCAAGATTCTGTGATTTTCAGTGTCTGTGAAATTTTGGAACTCAGCAAATTCTCTTTGACGCTTGCTGCTTTGAGAAAAATATCCATATACTTCTTTTACTATTTGTTCTAAATTTCTAGGCAGTATTTTACAGGCGTGGCTAACACTTAATGCTGCAGAGTGACAAACACATTTTATGAAAAAGCACTTTGGGTTTACTTCTTTAATTTTTGCAACAATGCCAGAGTGTTGACCAAACATCACATTCGTAGTATCAGCAGCGAATCCTATTACGTCTTTTATTTCTAAACCTAATTCGGATAATTTTGATGACAACGAATTAAATAAATGACCTGCGGTCTCACCACTTAAATCAACTAAATCAAGGAATTTGGTTTGTACAGTACATTTAGTTTCAGAGAAGTATTTAATTACTATCGCCAATACTTTGACTGTCGCAACATCTGTACTCTCATCGATTATAATTGAATATACTGGTTTACCTGAAGGAGATGCAGTACGAAGTATGTCCTCAATCATATCTTTTTCGAATTCGGGTCCTAAAACATTATAAGTTATAGCAGCTGCTTTGGTTCTCTTGCAGGAAAATTCTTTCGCAATATCGGAATCGGTAAAACACTTCACTAGAACTTCACTAAGATGGTCCATAGCTCTAAATGGGATATTGTGTTCCGACAGAAAACTGCATAAACGCAGCTCAGCTTTCTTGACTTCGTCTTTCAGTGGGGCCTTTTTGAAAAATGTATCAACCTGAAAATTAAATGAAAAAATACTTGGTTATTTTGGAAACAAAACCAGGATGATTAACTTTGAATTAAAATATATCAAAACTCCTTGAACTAGGTAAGTAAAGCGAGTTATGCTTACCTTTGACTGTCCTTTATATTTTATCAAGTTCGATTTATGCTTTTCAGTATTTGCATGCTGTTTTATAGATGCTAATCTACTTTGCAGTTTCGCATTGCATGCTTTACAAAATGCGGTGAACTCATCATCTTTATAACGTGAAAGCCACGAAGAAAATTCCGGAATTTGTTCCCACTTAGCTAAATAACTTTGCTGAAAACTAGACATGCTGTCCGGATGGATGCAACTAAGTAAATAAAAATAACGAAAATCGCAATCTATTTATATGATGACAAAAACATCTCCTATTTTGGGGAAATTCCCGAATTATCGAAAGAAAGTCCTCAAAGATTAAGTCGAGTGCAGAAGAGACAATCATTTCACTTGAACCGTATTAGACGATTTAATACTAGTAATTAAGTATCTTTTATGTCTAACTACTACCTATTCATGCAACTGAAAACTTAAAAACTAGACGTTGTTTTGAAAATTATAGATAAACTAGCGGTCCGTCCCGAATTCGTCCGGGTAGACTGATATTCATGAAACAAACGGATTTGAATGTATGAAATCTGGAAATTACACTATATCTAATGTTGCAAACCGCATTAAAATCGGTCCAGCAGTTGTAAAGTTTTAGGCGAACATACATTGTGCAACTCTGATTTATACTACGTATTGATTGATAATTGTATAGGTAGTATTACAATACTACAACGCCGGCGACGGCCGTCTTTCTTGTCATATCTGTAACTTACTCATCTTTGCTCATAGATAACATGTATAAACTAAATCCGGGAAAGCCCCCAGCCAATGTTCGCGTTCCGGGGAATTCCGCAAACATTGTCCCAAGGACGATCACTCACTACGGTGTTGCCATAACGTCAACCATAATATACCCAAAAATACTGACTCCCAGCAATATACCTGAAAATATACTGATGTTCGGAAAAATCGATGAAATATACTGAAAAAGTATTAAAATACTGAATCTGGTCACACTGTGGCGGCGAATATTTAGAGTCTATGAGTGAGTGAATTTAGGGTTGCCAAGTTAGCCAAACTTTTACCCTAATAAAACACAGTCAAAAAATTAAAATATTTTAATGAGAGCAAAATATGAGTATTAAAGCAGCTGTTACTTTATAGTAGCTTTGGGATCGGAATTCATGAACGTATAAACGCAATTTGATTATTTTTGCTTGATAGAAAAGTCTACCAAAGTAATCACGAAATCTGATTTGAAAAAAAAAAACAATTTCGCGCCGGATTTGAATTTATGTCTTCTTCTTCTACTGCTTCTTCAGCATATTCTTGTCCACTGCTGGACATTACCGCCAATTCGAACGCTCTGCGGCCATTCTCGTCCATGTCGGGCCGGCATCGGCAGTGCCCCTAATGTCATCGGACCATCGTGCCGCAGGTCTTCCAACACTTCTCTTTCCTGTGAGGGGCCTCCAGGACAGAACTTTATAGCCCCAACTTCCTTCGTTTCTGCGACAGGTGTGTCGTGCCCGTTGCCATTTAAGTCGCGCTACACGTTTCCCTACATCGGTGACTTTGGTGCGTTGGCGAATGAGTTCGTTCCGCATCATGTTGCGACGGGATTCTCCAAGCATCGACCTTTCCATTGCTCTTTATGTGATTTTCAGTTTGTGCATCATCCCCACAGTGAGACACGGCACACGGTAGTTAGTGAATTTATGTACTGGTTATTTATTTCATCGTTAAATCATCATAGGAGTTACTAAATAAATTTTATCGTAGTAAAAAGTATGAAGTTTTGTTGCTCATTTGTCCTCTAAATCGGCGAAGAGCCTTTTTTAACATTTTAATCCTTTTTCTCTAAAAGGAAGCTGAAGGTAAAATTCTATGTTCCGCTGTCGGGGTGCTCAGCCTTAAGAACAATAGATTTTGTAATAACTTCGGGAGACTTTTTTTATCACTGCTGACACTCATCACTCGTTACTTGAGATTTACAAAAGCCTGTTTTGGCCTACTGTGTCGCTTGGAATGCCGCAAATACTCAGCTCAATTTCCCAGGACCTATCCGTCGAGCTCTCCTCAGTCTCGCTGGAAGAGTCCGGCATTGTGGTGCAGCAGCAGGGCTTGGCCGGCGGTGCGGCGCGCGGGGGGGACGCGCTCACGATACTCGACCAGCCCCACACTAGGGGACAGTTTGTGGCGCAGCTCTTAGAGGTATGATGCTTTGTCTGCTTAAGGGATGATGGTGGGATCTCTCCGTATGTGTGTCCGACAAGCAGCGCTGTGAATGTACTGTCCAAGTATGTGCTGATAATACTAAACCTTTTTAGGACTCCTAACCCCAAAGGGTGCCATTCTAGTGTCTGCCCGTCCGTCCGTCACAGATATAAGTATCTACATATCTGTCCTTGGGATCTTGGTATTTATTTCTCCCGGGATCACATTTGGTTGCTAAAATATAGGACAGTCAGCACAACATACATAACATTTACTTCCAGGCATATACATTGCTTCTGGCCCCACACTAGGATACCCTGTGTCGTGGGCACCAGAAACAGCGACGTCACAAACATGTAAACATCCAAGACCTGGGATTTTTCTTCCTCCCGGCCGGGATTCGAACAACACGACACAGGTCGTCCCGTTATCACCGCATATTCATTCAATGTTTTTTCCGCACCACAGCTAGAGTCATTCCTCAAGATGCGCCTCTACGAAACGTCAGCTGGCACGGATGGAGGGTTCTCGCTTATGCAACAACTGCCGACAGAGAGCGCGGCATCGCTGGCGGCCATGTTGGACGCCGTGAACGTGGCCAGCACGCAGCTGTCCGCGCCGCAGCTCAACCATCTGCACAACGTCAAACACTCGCCCAGGTGACCACGGCTTTAGACTAGATAGTTACAGTTAGTTACTTACCTACAGTCTTCACAAAATAAAAATGTCACCAGCCCTTTTATTTTGTGAAGACTGTAGTGGCCTTGCAAGGCTTAGTCTGGCGGCCATGTTGGACGCCGGCAACTGTCCGCGCCGCAGCTCAACCATCTGCACATCGTCAAACAGCCGCCCAATTGACATACTTATAGTGCATTTCCTTTTAGGGTCGTAATTTGAGTTGAGTTATATATGCCAGGCCGAAGGCTCTTCTGGCATTTTGGAAATTATTTTGCGTATTTCTCGGTATTCGCCCTCGCCTTTCAGTAAATAAACAGGATTGACCACCGCAGTGGCTAACTTTTATACCTTTAATATCTATAATCGAAAACGCCACCCCTTAAAATAATTGACGTTATGTTTTTGTTTACGTACTCTAATAAATCACCTTCACCCCCAGATACGTGGACGTCCTCACAGCACAACTAAAGCAGAAGTTAGCTCTGTGTGACAAGATGGCGTCGCTAGCGGGGCGCAGCAGACAACGGCGCGCGGTGGCGAGCGCTCAGGAAGCTACCTACAGACCGCTGCTGAGTCGACTCGTGGACAACACGAAGATACTGCAGGCTGAGGTAAGTCAACACCATCGCTTTGATGTTTGAAATAGACTAGACAAAACAGAAGTTGGCGGTGTGCGACAAGATGGCGTCGCTAGCGGAGCGCAGCAGAAAGCGGGGCGCGGCAGCGAGCACTCGGGAAGCTACCTTCAGACCGCTGCTGATTCGACTGGTGGACGACACGAAGATACTGCAGGCTGAGGTAAGTCAACACCATCGCTTTGATGTTTGAAATAGACTAGACAAGACAGAAGTTGGCGCTGTGCGACAAGATGGCGTCGCTAGCGGAGCGCAGCAGAAAGCGGGGCGCGGCAGCGAGCACTCGGGAAGCTACCTTCAGACCGCTGCTGAGTCGACTGGTGGACGACACAAAGATACTGCAGGCTGAGGTAAGTCAACACCATCGCTTTGATGTTTGAAATAGACTAGACAAGACAGAAGTTGGCGCTGTGCGACAAGATGGCGTCGCTAGCGGAGCGCAGCACAAAGCGGAGCGCGGCAGCGAGCACTCGGGAAGCTACCTTTAGACCGCTGCTGAGTCGACTGGTGGACGACACGAAGATACTGCAGGCTGAGGTAAGTCAACACCATCGCTTTGATGTTTGAAATAGACTAGACAAGACAGAAGTTGGCGCTGTGCGACAAGATGGCGTCGCTAGCGGAGCGCAGCACAAAGCGGAGCGCGGCAGCGAGCACTCGGGAAGCTACCTTTAGACCGCTGCTGAGTCGACTGGTGGACGACACGAAGATACTGCAGGCTGAGGTAAGTCAACACCATCGCTTTGATGTTTGAAATAGACTAGACAAGACAGAAGTTGGCGCTGTGCGACAAGATGGCGTCGCTAGCGGAGCGCAGCAGAAAGCGGGGCGCGGCAGCGAGCACTCGGGAAGCTACCTTCAGACCGCTGCTGAGTCGACTGGTGGACGACACGAAGATACTGCAGGCTGACGTAAGTCAACACCATCGCTTTGATGTTTGAAATAGACTAGATAAGACAGAAGTTGGCGCTGTGCGACAAGATGGCGTCGCTAGCGGAGCGCAGCAGAAAGCGGAGCGCGGCAGCGAGCACTCGGGAAGCTACCTTCAGACCGCTGCTGAATCGATTGGTGGACGACACGAAGATACTGCAGGCTGAGGTAAGTCAACACCATCGCTTTGATGTTTGAAAAAGACTAGACAAGACAGAAGTTGGCGCTGTGCGACAAGATGGCGTCGCTAGCGGAGCGCAGCAGATAGCGGGGCGCGGCAGCGAGCACTCGGGAAGCTACCTTCAGACCGCTGCTGAGTCGACTGGTGGACGACACGAAGATACTGCAGGCTGAGGTAAGTCAACACCATCGCTTTGATGTTTGAAATAGACTAGACTAGACAGAAGTTGGCGCTGTGCGACAAGATGGCGTCGCTAGCGGAGCGCAGCAGGCAGCGGGGCGCAGCAGAAAGCGGGGCGCGGCGGCGAGCACTCAGGAAGCTACCTGCAGCAGCAGCTAGTGCAGAAGTTATATTCTTTATCTCTGAGTATTAATTAGCCTTACTATACGCTACCCCACCAAGCCAACTAGGCACCTGTCAACTCTGACGTCACCCGCACCCCCAAGACGAACGCAGTACCTAAGGCGTTGGCGGGCAGTGAAGCCTCATTCCACCCGAGTGCCTTGTTGGCTTGGTGGAGTAGTATTCTGACGTCTAAGAATTTAAATCGCAATTGGCAAATCGACCAATCAGTAGCATTCAAATGTAAATCTGACTGATCTTAAGATCGCCGCGGCCTGACCATCCACAACGTCGAGGGACAGCCGCCGACTTTTAAGGGGCCTAACGGCGAGTCTAACATCGACCTGACTCTATCAACGCGTGGAGTGCCAATAAATGAATGGAAAGTCCACGAGGCAAAAAGCCTAAGTGACCATTGAGCATTTTCGGAGCCGGGGCGAAAATCTGCACGAGAAGCCAGTTTCAGAGCCTGCTGTGTTTAGGGACCGTGGGGTGGACTGGCCAAGATTTCAATCAGTGATTCATGAAAGAATGGGTAGACTGGAAATGAGGAAACCAGCGGCAGAATTGAGTGCTGACTTCACTCATGTAATAGAACGAACGGCGAATGATTGCCTGGGAACTAAAGGCTGCAAGAATGATAGAGGATATGAATGGTGGAATAACAAGTTAGAGCGACTGCGAAGAAGGCATAATAACCTTCGTAGAGCCTGGCAGAGTGTGCGAAAGAAGGGCGGATTGTTGGAAGAGATGAGACGTAAGAATTTTCTTGACGCACGTACGAGCTACCGACAAGAGATGGTGGCGGCGGAAAGCAGATTTCTAATGGAGATGGCTAAAACCGGAACGTCGGCTATGCAACAAATGCTCCGGGCACTTTGTCCTGATGACGATGAGCGAAACGACTGTACACCACCGACAGATACGCTTATGTGCCGCCTGCTCGCCCTCCGGCCCGGATTCCCCGCCGCTATCTCGTGATCACCTGCAGGGTATAGTCAAGGCTCTGCCTAACACGGCCCCTGGACTGGATGGTATCACGGCTCGCTTTCTGAAACATGTGTGGCATGCAGCAGCAGCAGAGATGACGTATGTATATGATAAGTGTGTGAAAGAGGGAATATTTCCCAATCAGTGGAAGGATGGACGTCTGTTAGTCCTGCCAAAGTGCAGTGGCAAACCACCGACGGATCCTAAGGCCTACAGGCCGATCACCTTGCTCCTAGTCGTTGGTAAGATTCTTGAGCGAATTATGCTGGTTTGTGCCCCGCAAATATCGAGGGGCATTTCAGAATTCCAGCACGACTTCTCTCCGGGTCGGTCAACTTTCACAGCCTTGAATAGCATTATTAACGTTGACAGGGACTCGAAAGCCAAGTACGTACAGGCGATCTTTCTGGATATCTCGGGGGCCTTTGATAACGCCTGGTGGCCGATGATTTTGCTGAAAGCGAAACGTGGAGGCCTACCCCCTAACATCTATAAGATGTTAGTGGATTACTTCACTAACCGCCGCGTAGGGCTATTCATCGGTCCGCTGGTGGAATGGAAGGTCTCCACTATGGGGTGTCCTCAGGGATCCGTGGTGGGACAGACGCTCTGGAATGTGCTGATGGACGATCTGCTGCGATTGCCATTGCCTGCACACACTATGCTCGTAGGCTACGCAGACGACGTGACTATCCTGATAGAGTCCAACTCTCGATCCTCAATTGAACGCTCGTCTCCGAATGGGGCGCCAGAAACCGCCTGAGTTTTTCTCCGGCAAAATCACTCACTATGACGTTAAAAGGCAGGTTCAAGCGCCCGCCAACGGTCAAGATGAGGGACGACTCTGTCAGGAGCGTCGCGCAAGCTAAAGTGCTTGGCCTGGTTCTCGACGCCGGACTGTCGTTCGCTGCACATGCGTCATACATAGGCGAGCGCGCGGCAAATTGCTTCGGAAAAGTGTCGCGTGTATCCGCATCTAGTTGGGGTGTACGTTATCGTGCTCTGCGCATACTGTACACTGGCACCTATATCTCCACCATGACGTATGTCGCGGCATGCTGGTACAGGCGTGCGTCCTTTCACACTGTGCGTGCCCCACTTTTGAGGACACAGCGACCGGCTTTGGTGCTCTTGACCAAAGCTTATCGTTCATGCAGTACAGCGGCCCTACCGGTACTGGCAGGCGTGCTGCCGGCTGACCTGGAGCTCATCCGCGCCGGCCGTAGTGATGAGGCGCGGGAAGGTCGCACTGAGATGGAGATCAGAGCGATAAAACGCCAAACTCTGGGGGAGGTCGTTGCACAATGGCAGGGACGCTGGATCAATGAGACGAAAGGTCGAGAGCTACACCGTTTCATTCCAGACGTGGCGGCTCGCCTCAAGGCCTCTTGGGTTGAGCCGGACTACCAAACTTCGCAGATATTGTCGGGACACGGGTGCTTCAGGAAGAGACTGCATGATATGACGTTATGTCCGATGAGTGTATGTGAGTGCGGCATAGAAGATGAAGGTATGCATCATGCTCTTTGGGAATGTCCGCTATACGACGACGAACGGAAGAAAATGTTAGACGGAATCACTCGAGCGGATGAAGGACCAGTCTACTACGAGGACCTCGTCTCGTCAAAGGCGAACTTCCAACGGCTACACCAGTTTGCGCGTACGTGGCATAAAAAGAGATGTAGCTGGGAATTTGGCTAAAATGTTAAATGACATGCGGAATCGGCACCGAGCTCACATCGTTTGTCACATCACCAGAAGGGTGCGACGCTGCTATCTTTTCCCCCGCGCCCCTGAATGGGGAGAGGCGGGAAGAGGACAGGCGTAAGGCAAAGAAGGCCGGTCCAGCCATGTGGGGGACGCACAGAAATAGCTGCGGGTTACAAGAGCTCCATGCAAATCTAACCTGTTGGCTTGCTCCCCCGCGTATGCCTCATTATGACATGAAGTCGGAATGAGGTTGGGTGGAGGTGGGATATGTCCTGATCATAAGATCGCAAAAACAAGCAAAGTTGCAACAGAGGACTATTTTATAGAAGTATAGAGGTTATTTTTCTAAAGCGATTGAATTTCCTAGGTGTCAAAATTACACGATAAGGCACTTAACTTACAGAGCGCGATTATTGGTGTCAGACTAAAAGCCATTGGTGAAGGATACACAATTGAGTTACAGGAAGCAAGTAAGTACATACCGCTGCTGAGCCGACACTGCATAAGCAAATGAAACCCAGCTTTATTTTCTCTTCTCTTTATTTTATCTACATTAATTTACGGTCCGTAATGCTGAATACAACTCGCTCGCTCGCCTCGCTGATATTCCTTGTTTCATGAATGTATGATATTAGCTGTGCAAAAGCGATTGAATAAACTTGAGTTTGAACTGTAGATTCGGAAGTTTTTTTTTTCTAGCTGGTGCGCACGATTCTTATAAGCAACACCTGTTATGATAATTAGCTTCTTTTAAATCGAATGTTTCAAATACTTAACGTAAAATATTTAAATCATTCCATTTCTTTGAGAAGTCAAGTATCATAGCATGAGTTCTTCGTCATTGTACAGTCAGCATCAGATATGTGTGAGCAGGTTAGCTACTCATAAAGATTTACACATCTTAAAAAATCAGAAATATCTATAGAGCCAAAGTGTCAAAATTAGTCAACACCCTCAGAGTTAACTTGGATGTTGACATAATTTTGACACGTTGGCTGTGTAGATATTTCTGATTTTTTAAGATGTGTAGATCATTTTGAGAAGCTAACCTCCTCCTCAATGGTTCTGACTTTGATCTTGGAATTTCACAAAACAAACATTTATCAGATGAACCTCGTGTGAAATAGGAAGGGCCTGATTCCTCAGATTTGGCAGCTCGTAATTTTGCTCTTACTAGCACAAAGTTGCTGAACTTGCGGTAGCATGTCTTGTGCCATACAGCCTTTTTTGATACGAGTATGTGTTTAAGATCTTTGCTATTCGATCGTGAAAGAAGAGACTCATGAAGTTTAATGGCAAGGCAGAAAGCTTGTTGAATTCTACTATGTTATTTGACAGTGTTTCGTAACCGAACCGGACAGACCACATTTAGCGTTAAATGCATTCAATAACCTTCTTTCTTTTCTTGTTGGCAAAGAACGCACAAGTAGAAATTGATGCGATTACTAGATTCCGGCCTAGGTTCTAACATCTCCGAGTGATCTAAAACAAAGCATTTAGTAAGCAAAGCACCTAACAGTACCTACCATGAGGTAAGTATTGTAGCCTACGAAAGAAGAGAAAACCGCAAAGGTTTAAACTTTCCAACATGGATTTCAACTTCCGAATAATCCGAATCACTGGATAAATCCCAGTTAATAGCTCGTCGACGTTTTGGTAAACGATGAAAATTGGTGTTTGTTTTTCGTATTTTTTGGCGTGATTATAGGTAAGTATATTGGAAAATGGCGCGTTGGTATTGTTTTTTCCGCGCGCCGCGCAAGCGATGCAGCTCAGGTGGAAATAAAGGCACTGGCAAAACCGCTTAACCGCCTATACAAAATAAAATTAAAATTGTGTTTTGTATAGATACGCAAATTAAGGTTAATATGTAGTGAAAAATATATAATTGATTAAAAGATGATAACATTTTAATGATTGATTTATGAAATTTAATTAAATTTATTTGTCTAGTTTGTGGTTTTGTTGGCGTATTGCAAGATTTTTGCCGCGCGCCGCACGCGTAGTCCAACCCGAGCCGACGAAATACCATAGTACTTCATGTACTACAATATTTTTTGTATAAAGATGTCCTTGAAAATTACTTTGTTAGAATCTGCATAAAATACGCTTTTCTAGAGTATTTTTGCTTGTTATTTTGATTGCTATAAAAATAATAACAAATAATAGCTCTCAAAAAAAAAATAACGTTATAATTTTTTCACTTTTTTAAGATTTATTCAAAAAATTACTATAATTTTTTTTGAAATAAATACCAAAAATGAGTTCTACATCTTCAATTTGTACGAAAATGAAATTGCGGAAAAAAAAGAATTGCGGACGGGTCCTTTGTACCCCCGGCCTCCCACAGCAGCAGAATGTTTAATTAGGCCCGCACTAGAAACGCTTAGAATGACTTGAGGAATAAATGTGGTGAAGCTCATAGCTTAATATTTTTATCTAGACACGTATCATAAACCCTCTTTACTGCTTCCAAAAACCACACTTTACGACCAGATAATAAACGATGATAAACTTCTTGGTAAAAACTCATTTCTTATCTGAATATTGATCATTATGACCATAATGTACCAACATTTGTCAAATTATGACATTCAAATTTCGAACGCCAACGCCCGCCTGCGTGCCGCCCCTAGTTTGTCTTTGAAGTTGGTACTACTGAACAAGCTAAACAACTGTAGAGCAATGATCAATGCCACAATGCCGGTCGAATCCTGAACATATCAAGAGAGCTTATGATATGTGTAGATAAACTAGTGTATGTAACTGTACCTAATTAGGCATTAAAACTCTCGAGTGATATTATTATGAAACGAGCCGTCGAGTATTTATGCCCTCCATTATGTAGCAGTCACATAAACTACTATTTTAAAGGTTCTGACCAAGTAGATCTCCCACTACAACCTGTGTCGTGGGAATCAGCAACAGCGACGGCACATTCTTGTAAAACAGAACCTCGAGCGCTACGCCGCAGGTCAAGAGACCATCGCTTAGGCGAATACTATAGAGGTCCTCATTGAAAAACTCAGAGTGACGCGAACGCTGCGCTGTAGCGTTAGTTTTTAGATCGGATGTTTTGGACGGAACTTTTACAGAATTCGCATTTCTATTGCAGTTATGGGTTACCGTTTGTTTCCAACCGACTTCAAAATGGAGGAGGTTCTCAGTTTCACCGTATTTTAGGGTTCCGTACCCGAAGGGAAGGGTTGTGCCAAACG
The DNA here is from genome assembly GCA_949825045.1 of Argyresthia goedartella. Taxonomy (NCBI): domain Eukaryota; kingdom Metazoa; phylum Arthropoda; class Insecta; order Lepidoptera; family Argyresthiidae; genus Argyresthia; species Argyresthia goedartella. The sequence goes on from OX463817.1 coordinate 5,652,016, forward strand.
GGACCCTATTACTAAGCCTTCGCTGTCCGTCCGTCCGCCCGTCTGTCACCAGGCTGTATCTCATGAACCGTGATAGTTAGACAGATGAAATTTTCACAGATGATGTATTTCTGCTGCCGCTATAACAACAAATACTTTAGTTTTTTTAAAACAGAATAAAATAAATATTTAAGGGAGCTCCCATACAAGAATTCTTTCAATACCACATACAAACTTATGAGTGTGAAAGTAGCCGCACCAAAAGCTTTGTAAACAACATTTTGGTATGTAAAATCCAAACTATTCACTCCACACCATCCCTACTACCCAGTTGTACGGAATCCTTCGAATGCGAGTTAGACTCGCACTTGGCCGGTTTTTACTTTGAATGTTTGTTACGCGTTTAGTCCGTCAATTATGAATAATTTTGTTAATTCTTGTTTTGATTGGTCATACTTCAGAGATGGTCCCATATGTATTTTAACAAAATAGATATAGTGCTTTTTTGAAAAAATCAACAAAAAAAATAATACACAGATTCCAAATTCCAAATTCCAAATGTCTTTATTACTGTAGATATTTACATATACTTAATAATCGTCATTTTTTGCCACTTCTCTACATTGGACCACTGTGGGAGAAGAAGGGCGTAGAAACTCCCACAGATTGATTTTTAGATCTCTTTTTAAAAATTGCTTATGCTTAACTAATACAAAATATAATATTTAGTCATTATCATAATTAATAAGCAGGAATAAATCATTACAAAATTATTAACAGCAAGGTCTGTGTTGAGCCAGATTAACCCCATACAGATCCATCATTTAAGTAGTCTTGAACATTGTAATATCCCTTTTTCGACAAAGTCGCTTTAACATGGATTTTAAATTGCTCAAATGGCAATGTCAAGATCTCCAGAGGTATCTTGTTGTAGTAGAGAATGCATTGACCCTTGAGAGAATTGCTAACCTTCGCGAGTCTAAACCGGGGCGCAAGTAGTCTATGATTATTTCTTAGGTTAACATTACAGCTATAGCCAAGTTTGGGAAATTTTGTAAGGTTCTTGCGTACGTACATTATATTTTCGAAAATAAATTGACTAGCTACAGTTAGTATGTCAATTTCTTTAAAAAGCTGTCTTAAGGAGTCTGTGCGTTTTAAATTATAAATTGCTCGAATAGCTCTTTTCTGTAAAATAAAAATAGTTTTAATATCCGCTGCTTTCCCCCACAACAAGATACCATTGGACATGACACTATGAAAGTAACTAAAATATACTAGCCTAGATGTAGCCACATCCGTGTTTTGTCTCATGTTCCTAACAGCGTAAGCCGCAGAACTTAATTTACCAGCCAATTTTTCTATGTGGGTTCCCCACTGTAATTTGTTATCAATGGTTATTCCAAGAAACTTCGTGTCATTTACTAATTCTAACGTATTGCTGTCCAACACTAAACTGGTCCCAACTTGCCTGACATTTGGAAATGAGAATTTGATACATTTGGTTTTACCAGCATTTAACAGCAGATGACAATTTGGTTTTTGATTCCGTGCAGCAAAAGTTTTGATGAGGACTTCTCATGTATTTAGACTTCATTCGCATCCCAGAAGAGAGGAAGAAATAAGGCTTGAACTTGAAGTCGGTTTTTGAAAGTTTTTAACTTGGTGAATACTATGAGTATTTCCACAAGTCAGATAGTGTTTTGGTCATCGTGAAAATGGACACGACCTTATTTTTTTTCCTAAACAAAATTATAGTGTCCAAAATGTGATACCCGCCATTCGGTTACCGTCCGCGAAAGAGATACATTGCTTCTGGCCCCACATTAGGATACCCTGTGTCGTGGGAACCAGAAACAGACTTGTCACAGTCATATAAACATCGAAGAACTCGAGATAGTTTTGATGTTTTCAGTCGGGTTTGTATTTATCTTTACTAATTTTGCTTGTTTCGTTTGTTGCAGATAGAAAAAGACATCTCCAAGAAGTACAAAGGCCGTCCTGTCAACATCATCGGCGGGGTAAAATTCCTGTAAATATTATGTAATTGCAATGAAATGTATAATTTGTTTCAATTTGTTGTTAATTGGTAATTTATGAAACACCTGTGCTCCCTCAGAAACTATTGTCTTAATTCCATAATTATCCGCGTGCTTTACCAGCAGGTGGCAGCAATGCACCTGCAAATTATTTAATAAAAGATTATTACTGTAAATAAATATTTTATTGGTGTAATCAGTACCTAATACCTATCTGGGCACCCTGCCGCCCTGCTCGGAGGTGATTTGGTGCAGTTGGTTGCGCAGATAAAAAAACATCAGACTATACCGTTATTTATGATGAAGTTTTGGTAATTAGTTTTTTTTTCTGGTTTCTTGTTATTTTTTTAAAAATCATTCCTTTTTAGGTTGATTAGCAATGACCAATATCAAAATGTTCATAGCCCCTGTGGTTCCGACTACTTCCGACACGCACACTCCCAGACACAACTCCTTAGACACTTAAAAAATAGCTACTCTCGCTGCGCGGCAATAAAGTGCAATCTAGCTCGCACCTGCTCTAGTCTAATAATCAACATCGCTATTTCGAAGTGTGAGTGTATACTCACACGCGCGTACAGAGCGGTGGCACTTCAAACAAGCTAGCTGCGCGTGTACTCTGTGGCTGGCTGTGCTTTCGCCTATGTCCGTCATCAATTCATCATCTGTTTCTCCCATTTCTGCCCACCAACTAATAAGTACCACAAAGATGATTACGATGTGATGGCCAGTTTGTGGTCATCAAGAATTTCAATCTAGAATGCCTACCTACCTATCTACCAGTGCGCTAGTCCAAGCCATGTTAAATGTCTAGTCGTCTATCTCGTGCAAGCTTGATTGCGCCGTATTTCTAGGCCCGAGAGCCTATTTTACTCTGGCATCTCAAGGTTGACTGCGCGTCAAGCGAGCGATTTCGTACCCCCGTACCATTGTACGCGGGTACGAAATCCTTCGTGCGCGAGTTATTACAATAGAAAGACTGCTGATAGAGGTGGTTCTTTAATCTTAGTAAAAAATAATATTAAGGTGAAACAACGGAAAGATATTCTTACATTTACTGTGGAAAGACAAATAGAGGTATCTTGTGTTGAGTTAGATAGCCATATTATTGTTTGTGTCTACAGACCTCCGAGAGATGAAAAAGGCCATGGCAATTTTGAAATATTCGAGAAAATTATGGAGGAAGCCCTCATTAAACTTTGTAATAACAGAAAAAAGTTAATTATTTGTGGCGATCTTAATGTAGATCTGCTTGTAGATACAACACTGAAGCGACGATTAATAACTCTGTTGAAATCATTTAATTTATGTCATGTATTTCTAGAGCCGACTATAATTACACTTACCAGCCAAACTTGCTTAGATAACGTTTTTTGTGACTGTGCATTCACAAGTAAAAATGTAATTAACTGTTTACCATCCGATCACAGTGGTCAAACAGTTTCATTCCAAATTACTAGTGAAAATAAGACTGATCCATCATTTTATAGGCCTATTACATCCCATAGACTAGAGATGTATATGAAAAACTTAGATATGGGTTTGCCAGTACCGGATTTTGATGAACAGAACCCGAACAAAATCTATTCTGACTTCTTCAACATTATTCAAACAGAATTCAATACAGTTTTTAAATTAAAGAAAGTCAGTGCCAACAACGGTAAATCTAATTTAATGACTGGGCAACATTTGGAATTCGTAAAAGTAGAGCTATCTTGTATGATCTTTATGAACAAAAAACCTATAACTTTGATATAAAATTTCATGACTATGTTAAAAAATATTCCAAAACTTTCAAGTTGGTTTGTAGAACTGCAAAAACTTTACACATAAATAGAAAAATACAAAATTCAAATAATAGAATGAAAACGGTTTAGCAAATCATAAACCGTGAAACTGGCAAAGTTATACCAAGGGATAATGATTTCTGCTTAAAGATAGGTGATGATGTTGTTAAATCCAACGCTGAGGTAGCTCGAGCTTTTGAAACATTCTTCACCAATGCACCCTTACTCACAACAGAGCGTCTAAATTCATCTCCATATGAAGCAGAGACTTTGTTAAAAAACAGCACTAGCATCAGTAATTTAGATTTTAAATTTTATCATGTATGTCCCCAGGATATTGTCAAAACGTATAGATTACTTAAATTAAAAAATACTGAAGACCTGTGGGGTATGTCAGTCAAAGTCATTGGTTCAATAATACTTGTTATAGCCCCACACCTAGCTTATATATTTAATAAATGTGTTGATGATGGGGCTTTTCCAGACCTCATGAAACACAGTAAACTTATTCCTCTGTTCAAGTCGGGAGACAAGGGTCTTTCGTTCGGGTTTGATCCGTCAAACTTCAGACCAATATCGGTTCTTCCAGCACTAAGTAAAATTTTTGAAAAGATTATACTCAATCAAATGCTCTCAAACTTCAACAGTACAAAACAACTCCACGCCAAGCAATACGGTTTCACTAGGGGTAAATCGACTACGGATGCAGGTATTACCCTTATATCTCATATTTATTCTGCATGGGAAGCCGCACAGGATGCTATCGGTGTTTTTTGCGATCTGTCGAAGGCATTTGATTGTGTTGATCATAACACGTTACTAATGAAATTAAATCATTACGGAGTTAGAAATAAAGCGTTGGATCTACTAAGATCATACCTAAGCAATAGAATTCAAAAGGCAGAAGTCAACGGCGTTAAATCTGATGGATCGGGGGTAAAAATTGGCGTTCCACAAGGTTCCATATTAGGCCCTTTCTTATTCCTGGTATATATTAACGATCTGCCTTTTATGGTGGAGAAATTGACTAACATAGTGTTGTTTGCTGATGACACTTCACTGGTCTTCAAAATTGAAAGACAAAAAGAAGATTTTGATGATTTCAATAGAGTATTATCTTTAACCTTGAATTGGTTCACAGTTAACAATTTATTGTTAAATGCTGGTAAAACCAAGGAATCAAATTCTCACTTCCAAATGTCAGGCAAGTTGGAACCAGTTTAGTGTTGGACAGCAATACGTTAGAATTAGTAAATGACACGAAGTTTCTTGGAATAACCATTGATAACAAATTGCAGTGGGGACCCCACATAGAAAAATTGGCTGGTAAATTAAGTTCTGCGGCTTACGCTGTTAGGAAGATCAGACAAAACACTGATATGGCTACATCTAGGCTAGTATATTTTAGTTACTTTCATAGTGTCATGTCCTATGGTATCTTGTTGTGGGGAAAAACAGCGGATATTAAAACTATTTTTATTTTACAGAAAAGAGCTATTCGAGCAATTTATAATTTAAAACGCACAGACTCCTTAAGACAGCTTTTTAAAGAAATTGACATATTAACTGTAGCTAGTCAATTTATTTTCGAAAATATAATGTACGTACGCCAGAACCTTACAAAATTTCCCAAACTTAGCGATAAATAATCACAGACTACTTGCGCCCCGGTTTAGACTCGCGAAGGTTAGCAATTCTTTCAAGGGTCAATGCATTCTCTACTACAACAAGATACCTCTGGAGATCTTGACATTGCCATTTGAGCAATTTAAAATCCATGTTAAAGCGACTTTGTCGAAAAAGGGATATTACAATGTTCAAGACTACTTAAATGATGGGTCTGTATGGGGTTAATCTGGCTCAACACAGACCTTGCTGTTAATAATTTTGTAATGATTTATTCCTGCTTATTAATTATGATAATGACTAAATATTATATTTTGTATTAGTTAAGCATAAGCAATTTTTAAAAAGAGATCTAAAAATCAATCTGTGGGAGTTTCTACGCCCTTCTTCTCCCACAGTGGTCCAATGTAGAGAAGTGGCAAAAAATGACGATTGCTAAGTATATGTAAATATCTACAGTAATAAAGACATTTGGTATTTGGTATTTTGGTATATTTAGTTAGACTCGCACTTGACCGGTTTTCCATAATGTTTTCAGGGTTCGTACATACTTGTAAGTACCCTGAAATGGTGTACGAACATGTATGTACTGGGTGTTTAATGGGGTACGGGTAGGTACATGTACGAGTCCTATATGTCGTATTTATATGTACTTAAAAGTATGTACACTTAAATCTGAGTGAGATTCTTTAACACCCACGATTTTTACTAAATTACTAAACCGATTATGACGTACCTAGGTATTTACGTAGGTATCGTTAGAATCAAAGTTATCCTAAGTGTCATAGGATGGTATAAAAACGACATCATAAGAACAGTATAGGCTATACTGTTCAGAATCTGCTATACTGTATAGCAGATTCTGTATATGCTTTGTTGTGTGCAAAGAAAAAAAAACTTCTAATCATATCATGTGGAGTAGGTATCAAAATGAACGATATTGAAAACTAATTATAAAAAGTATGCAATTTGTACCTAAACTAAAAAAGCGGTCACGTACACACACGCTTAAGTATCATAAAACCAAGGCAATCAATACACAAACCTTTCAATAAATTAAACTCGACCTAGTATCCATGCAAATTAACTCTATAATCGAAATCATATAAGAAATTGAAAAACTTGTTTCGGGGAATCCACGAAAACCACGTTAGTTATGTTGTGTTGCCAACATAACAAAAAATTATCATTTTTTTTATAAGTGCGATCTTTTCTAACTATAATAATTATGAAAATGATGCCAGTAGTTGAATGTAGTACCTTACGAGTAACTAAGTCAACCTAATCCAACAGAAACCCCACTAGCCACTAAAACCACTTCTTGACCGCTAAAATGAAAGTCTTAACCACATGTCTAGTGGAAAATCCACTGAGTTGGCAACACTCGCGCCCCGGCTGATTGCAGTGTATTACCGACAAACATTCCTTTGAAGTACCGCCGCCACGTAGGGTAAAAGCGCACACATCAAACTTTTTCACTTTGAAATTATCATATATTGCAAATTACTCAGATAGGTTACCTGCCTAGTAATGTACCATATAACATGTTTCATCACAATTCTCGTGAATTTTTGTGAGCAGGGTCGATAGTTAAATAGTTTTTAGTTTTGATTCAGTTTTTGTAAAATTTACAAAATGGACGAGATATGGCGGGTTGAAACATCTTAAGAAACCGCTACAGCCCAAGTTGGATTTGTGGAGATTGTAAAAACGACAAAGGCTATTCAACTTTAGTGAAATAATAATAGGTTGGATTTCAGATCGCAAAATGTAGTTTACAAAGTTACTGGTGCGGCTTCTTTCATACTTCATGTACGTAACCAGGTGATTCATAAGTTTGTATGTGGTATTGATAGAAAATGCAGTCAGAATATTTGTATTTATAGTAATTTCATTTGTTCATCCTATAAACTTCAAGGGGTCGGGGATGTGAGGGGGTGGAAAATAATTTAAAAAAAATTGCAAATTTCCTGTATTGCTCTCGAGGTCTACAGCTCACAGAGCCACTAAAATAAACAGTCCTCAGCTCTGTTGTCTCAGCTATCAGGTCATGTCACAATGATGCCATTTCAAATCTGTCATTTACTGAGAGATAAGCGCAGTACCTTTATTAATACGGGCCTTTCCATTAGTAATACTGGATGATGAGGATCAAACCTGTCAAAGTAATGTTTGTAGCAAACCCTTAGTTTTGTTACAAAGCAAAGAGTATCGTTCATTTGAGGTTACAGATGAATCAGAGTAAATAAATAAAGCAAGTTTAAGAAAATAGTTTCGTTAATCAGAGAAATGATGATGATCTAACATTTTCTGAGCTCTTAGTTCAACCTATCTAATACATCCTCATAGAAACCTAAATAAAAAGGTTCAGGTACTACAATTTCTCAAATCCACGAAAGCAACTGGTTTTAGTCACAGACTTTGTTGACAATGTGACATGTCGCTTGTTATAAACCACAGAACACAATTATGCTACAAACAAACAGTGGTGCCCTCTACCAAAAAGTTTGGTATGTATGTTTTAATATCTTGTGGCTGTTGCCGATACGCATGTTTTGACACCCTACACATTCACGTAGCCCTAAAACTCACAACACCAAGGTGAATTCGCACTCTCAGTGAAAAGTCTTTCTTATGATATGTGTAGATAAAGCAGTGTATGTAACTGTACATAACTAGGCATTAAAAAGCTCGTATGATGTTGTAATTTAAACCCACACTCGAATTTTGATGCCCTTCATTATGTATCAGTCCGATAAACTATTATAACTTAATTTGAATCTATACATAGGTATAACTTATGAGTACCTACACAAGCGAAAGAGACTGGTAACCACGACGCAGGGAATCCTAGAGTGGGGTCTAGAGATTCCATAAAAATAAAAGTTGTTAATTCATTTCACAAGAAACGTTTTGACAGTGCAAGCGAACGGCAACCGGGAGCCGGACAATTTTTTCATAGTTATTACTCTTTATTACAAAACAATAAGGTTCAACATCGCGGGCCATTTTTGTATGGTATATTTATGGAGGGTTTATTAATATTAACTATACTCTTATTATGCTGGATAAAAAGAGAAAGGCAGACAGTACATCGAACAACCTCTATACTAATAAAAATGAACGACGAAACTAAAAACTATGATATTAGGCTCATTTACCCTATGAGTAAGTAAACAAGTTAGCATCTGGCCGCCCTCAGAACGGATCGGCGACCGACGCGACGTCGAATCGTCCGCCGCCACCTAGCGCGGCGACCGATCCGGTCGCCGATACGTTCTGAGAGCGGCGCGTTGAATTTACACCATGCGTTGGCTTGCGAACGGATGCGGTAGAACTGATCGTGTAAATCCCCTTTAAGGGTGTATAGGCGTGACTTTAGGTGATAGTACGTGCCTACTATGGTAATCTAGGATACCTGCATAGCTAGACATTACAATATAATTTACAGACCTAAAGTTTTTCACTCACAAAACCACAAAGTTTAATTCAATGCACATTCGAGTTCTATTCAATGAGATTTGGTGATCACTAGATACTAGTAGATAATTAACCATCAACAGTTTTTCGGCGGATTTCAATCTTTGACGTCAGGTTATCGAAAGGAAAATCAGCTGTGACTTGTTACACTCATTTCTGCCAATACGTGCCGCTTCTTAGACGCCTGTTACATTTGACCAGTCTTCAGAAACTGGGGGTCAGTTCAGTTGTCTCGAATCTCATCGCGGAGTAGCAGGATGCGCAGATATCGCAAAATGCTCAATCACGAGCTGCAGTGCAAACTTTCGTATAGTTGGTAGGTGAAGTCTTGGTTTTGAGTGATAGACAAGACATCCACTTTTGGTTCTCGTTGCTAAGGGATGACATGATACTGCAAGACAAGACTAGCACTTGCGTTCTAGGACTTCTAAGTAGGTCTGTATGCGAGACTTCTAGATACGTCGAATGCGGGCGCGCAGAGTGAGGTCATTGACCGCGGCGGCGCGCGAAGACGGCCAAGGCTGAGCCACGACTGGTAAGTGTAAAGTGTGTGTGTGCGGGACTCGTGTCGGGTGTCTGTCCTAGCCAGCCGCTGACGCCGTCACGCGCCGTGTCGATGTAGCGGCGGCACCACAATCTGTGGGCGGCACGTACTGCGTGAGTGAGTGAGTGCTGTGGGTGCTTGCGCGTGCGAGAATAAGATAGTGCCTATTGGGTGACTGAAGAGTGAGAGAGATACTCAATGTCTTGTATTCGTTTACAGTGTAAACGTGTTAAATTAATTTGTCAGGGATTGACAACATTTGTATAAATATTGGGTACAGAATTAATTAAAATGACATCGTGTCATAAATATATATAAAAAAAATTATAACGATGTATTCACATCGTTTGAAATGCACCTGAAATAATCCTAACTTTTAGATCGATATTTTAAAGTCACCTTATATAGGTAGCTCGGTCACGGCCTTCTGCCTCGCACCTATAGTGCATATATAGGTGGATCGGTCACGGCCTACTGCCTCGCACCTATAGTGCTTATAGGTGGCTTGGTCACGGTCTACTGCCTCGCACCTATAGTGGATATAGTTGGCTCGGTCACGGTCTACTGCCTCGCACCTATAGTGCATATAGGTGGCTCGGTCACGGCCAACGGCTTCACACCTTTAGTGCATATATGTGACTCGGTCACCGTCTACTGCCTCGCACCTATAGTGCATATAGTTGGCTCGGCCACGGCCTACTGCCATGCGCCTATAGTGCATATAGGCGTCTCGGCCACGGCCTACGGCCTCGAACCTATAGTGCATGTAGTTGGCTCGGTCACGGTCTACTGCCTCGCACCTATATTGCATACAGTTGTCTCAGTCACGGCCTACTGCCTCGCACCTATAGTGCATAAAGGTGGCTCGGTCACGGCCTTCTGCCTCGCACCTATAGTGCATATAGGTGGCTCGGTCCTGGCCTACTGCCATGCACCTATAGTGCATATAGGTGGCTCGGTCACGGCCTACGGCCTCGAACCTATAGTGGTGCATGTAGTTGGCTCGGTCACGGTCTACTGCCTCGCACCTACACTGCATATAGGTGGCTCGGTCAAGGCCTACTGCCTCGCACCTATAGTGCATGTAGGTGACTCGGTCATGGCCTACGGCTTAACACCTACAGTGCATATAGGTGGCTCGGCCACGGTCTACTGCCTCGCACCTATAGTGCATATAGTTGACTCGGCCACGGCCTACTGCCATACACCGATAGTGCATATAGGTGGCTAGGTCATGGTCTACGGCCTCGAACCTATAGTGGTGCATGTAGTTGGCTCGGTCACGGTCTACTGCCTCTCACCTATAGTGCATATAGTTGGCTCAGTCACGGCCTACTGCCTCGCACCCATAGTGCATATAGTTGGCTCGGCCACGGATGATGGCCTATATAGTGCATATATAGGTGGCTTGGTCACGGTCCACGGCCTTAGGCCTTGCACTGGATTTCGGTATATATTGACCTATCTAGTTACTACAGTTGCGACATACCTACTCAGAGGTACTAAAGACTGCCATTTTAGCCCAAAGATGATAAACAGCAGGCAAATATGGCACACACACGTTTCGTAACACGTTTGACACGTATATCACAAATAACATTAGGTAGTACTGAATAAAAAATCTTTTGAAAAGACATGTTTCATCAAATTCATTTCTGACCATTACATGAAATTGTCTATTCTATGATATAGCTAGGACAGCTACACTTTACAATACTTTTAATAACATACAATCACCCATATATATAATACGGATACGGATAGTAATAATAGGCCGGATAGTAGTAAGAGAATGGATAATACGCAGGGACAGGAGCAACATTTTTCTGTAGTTGAAGCGGACACTTCGGCTGGCAGGCATCATCGTAGTGGCATGAGGCGGCTATGATCAGAGCGTAGAGGCATACGGCTGCAAGCATCTGACGTCTTGAAGACATCTGAAAAGCGAACAATCTTAGAATGTTAGCGGGCCACGCCACAGCCGCGTCTGGAAAGTGGCTGAGTGTCGCCGCAAAACGCCACGCCACAACCACTTAAGGGATATTTTGTATGAAATGGTGGTGGCTTGGTTGTGATCCATGTGCACAGAATTCTGCTCAAATAAAATGTTGCTTAAATGTCGTACTGGCGCTTTCATTTCCCGAGCGAGAGACAGTGACAACTTGAATTTTAATGCTCGTCAAACTTTGAGAAGTCGTTTATGCATTTTCTGAAAGAGTGTTCAAATGTATCAGGCGATTAATTTAATATTAATTCATAATAGCGGCAAGGGATTGGCTGAAATGAGTTTGACATGAGATTAACAGTTTCTCCCAGAAAGCGGCGATTAAGTGCACTTTTTTTCTTTGAATGGAATCGACAGTTTACATACTTACATCTGAATCAATGCAGGAGGATATTCCTTGAATTGTGGAATGCGAACCTTGACGCGTGTGCTAGCCACTCACGGTTAATTGTTATCAAAACAATTAAGTACCTAATTTCATGCTTATGGAAATTAATAATCGATTAAAATCTACTTGCTTGACACATTGGCATTGATCCATCTGCTATTTCCATTTTTGTTACTTCACTAAACAATCAAAGCACAGTTTCACATGCCATAGCGTAGCGTCACGCTTTTTCCTAAGCGGTAGAGTACAAGGAGGCACCATAATACCTGGACGACCGGCATAGCCTAGCGGGTAGTGACTCTGCCTACGAAGCTGATAGTCCTGGGTTCGAATCCCGGTAAGGGCAAATATTTGTGTGATGAGCATGAATATTTGTTTCTTAGTCTTGGATGTTTTATATGTATTTATATAAGTATTAATCCATATTCAAAGAAGCCTTAATGAACTTACTATCTATGGACCAAGTTTGATTTGTGAAAGGTTGTCCTCTAACATTTATTTTTATAAATCTGGAAACGTCTCTCAAGCTGAACCTATTTCAACAAAAACGTTTGACAATATCCGAATACGGTATTCGACAAGGTAGTCCAATTGATCTAGAAACGTGTCTCAAGTTGAACCTCTTTCAACAAAAACGTTTGACAATATCAGAATACGGTATTTGACAAGGTAGTCCAATTGATCTAGAAACGTGTCTCAAGTTGAACCTATTTCAACAAAAACGTTTGACAATATCAGACTCTAGTATTCTGATATTGTCAAACGTTTTTGTTGAAATAGGTTCAACTTGAGACACGTTTCTAGATCAATTGGACTACCTTGTACTAGGTGTACGTTCCAAAAGCAGATACTTCTCAGAGAAGAACGCACAAGAAACTCTGAGATAGTAGCTCTTTTTCAAAGGAAATACTTATAACTAATCATATACATTTAAACATTATTAAAAAATATAATATGTCAAAACTTTCAAATACCAGAATTGTATATTTCCAGCAGTTGTATTTTATAAACTCAATTTTTTCTTAAAAACACAGAATTTGACTATGACGTCACACATATGCTATTATATTTTATAGAAATCGTGAACAAAATTACCATTTTGACAGTTCCTAAAAAAGTATATACTTTGACAGTAATGAAGGTTTCCTCACGATGTTTTCCGTCACCGTTAGAACGTCCGTATAATGTATAGACGTTGTGACGACCTCTGTAGCGCAGCGGTTGTGGCTCTGACTACCATGCGAGAGGTCCCAGGTTCGATCCCTGGCTGGGGGTAAAACAATCCCCAGGTCTTGGATGTTTATATGTGTGTGACGTGGCTGTTTATGGTTTCCACGACACAGGGTATCCTAGTGTGGGGCCAGAAGCAATGTATGTGCCTGTATATAAATATAAATGGTTACTTAAGGTGATCTATAAAATTATCTACAGATTTTATTTCTGGGTTAACTTTTATCGCGATTTTATTACGATTGAATGAAATTTTCTCGACAGAATTTAATTACGAATAGACCGCTAAATTGTTTAATTTTTTCCTGAAATTCTGATATCATTACTAGTTTCATTGCGGAATCTTTTTCACAAAGCTTTTTGACAAAATAGCGTAATTGATTTCCAACAATTTTTATGTGTGTGTCGAACGCATTGTTTGCGCTCTCTTTTCTTTCTAAGATGGAAGTAATTAACGCTGTCACTTTCGTTTACATTAATGTCAAGCAGATACAAGAAAAAGCCTTGAACAACACCGAGATCTCTAAATGTGTTTTGTAGATATAGAGAAGGCGTTCGATAGAGTTCCAAGGTCTGCCCGTGGACAATACTGAAGAAGACCGGATGTCCCGAAAAGTTTACAAACCTTGTGCGTCAGTTCCGTGAAGGGATGATGGCACGGGTTCGACATGAAAATGAAATGAATTCAAGGAACAGTTCCTGGTAACCAGTGGTGTTAAGCAAGGTTGTGTAATGGCTCCGACGCTCTTTGCCCTCTACTTCGCTGCAGTCATGACAGATACTTTGAAGAACTGCAACGGACAGATCGAAATAAATGTTAGGTCTGATAAGAGTGTTTTTGATTTAAGTCGATTCAGATCAAAACGCAAGACTCAGAAGATGACCACGCTTGAAGTCTTATATGCCGACGATGTTTGCCTCACGACTGACAGTATTGGCGCCCTGCAGTAATAGTTGGACAATCTCGACGAATCATGTCGCAAATTCGGTCTGGTGATCAGCGTGTCGAAAACTGATCCCTTAAAGCAGCCCGCAAGAGGAACATCTGCGCCCGACACTGCAGTTTACCTAGCCACTTAGGACCTAGAACCTAAGCCACTGGAAGAGGTGCGAAAGTTCCGGTACCTCGGAACGCTGACACGCGACGATAACCGCCTCGAGTCCGAGATAAATGCAAGAATCGCTATCGCTGCCGAGGCCTTTGGTAAACTCAACCAGAGAGTTTGGAAATTGCACGACCTCCATCTACAAACGAAGCTAAAGCAATAATACAATAATACTACCCCTTTTGCTGTTTGCTTCGGAGTTATGGTGTCTATATAAAGCAGATATCAAGCGATTACGATAAGCGATATAACGGGTAAAATGGCAGGATCGTCTCCCGAACTCGAGATTCTACGTCGTCCCAATATCTCCGGCATGGAATGTCTCCTGATGAAGGGACACTTAAGATGTTGTGGACAACTTGTACGCATGGATGCGTCACGTTTGCCCAAATCCGTTTTCTACGCAGAACTTTCCGGTGGAAAACGGAAGCCTGGTGGGCAGTATCTCCGATACAAGGTCGTCTTGAAACGGCATCTAAAATCCTGCGGTATGTCTCATAATACGTGGGAGGTAGACGCCTTGATGAGACCAAAGTGGCGTAGTTCAATCAAAAAAGGAACTAAACAGTTTGATGATGCCCGTCTTGAAGAACTCGACGCCAAACGCCACGATCGAAAGACTCGCCTCAAGGTTTCCTATAATTACACCTACAATACAAGCGGACAGTGACAGTGCAACATATACAGCCGCACGTTCCAAACCAAGTTCGGCTTTGCACCTTCGAGCGCATGGCAGAAACTGACAGGGTGTCGCCGTCGACGGATACGTCGTGGAGGACCTCATCATCATCATCATCACTTTCGTTTACATTAGTATTCCTTTTATATATATTTTTTCGTATCACCTTAAGATAAATTACTTACCTACATGGTCAACGCGGGATTCGAATCCGCATCTTCTGCATGAGAAGCGAGCGTATCACCACTGGAGCTCTTCACTTTTTCTTATTTGGGTGGCGGAGACTCGCACAATAAGGACGTGTAATGTACTGTATGAAGTAGGTAAGGTTTCTAGTTTTAGTTTATAAGTAGGTATCTAGGTAGGTTACATATGTATATAGTTGATGTAATGTGAGTAAATAACAAACATATTATTTTTTTAAATTATTCAGTATTCAAAATTCACATACATTTACATCAGTTATAATTACAACACAACAAAATACATATTCATAATGTAAAATGGCATTAACTTAGGTAAGGAAGTCCAATATTTATCCATTCTATATATTTACATACACATGTCTATATGTCACTGTAAGATGGTCAAAACCGTTAGTTGATAAACTAACGCGTTAGATGATCAACTATCGACAGATAGTAAACCAGACCGACAGGGTTTAGAATTCACGTTTCTTTTGTTCTTACATGTCAACCTAACACGAAGACTATTTGAGGGCTTCGCTGCGCTGGCCTCCTCTAGTCTTCTCCTAAGCTACCGCAGTGTTTGCCCTGGTTCCTATTTCGTTTTCAATTCAAGTTTAAACCAGTTTACTATTTAACGGTTTTAACCGTTAGTTTATCAACTAACGCGTCATATAGTAAGCAGTACGCTACAGTTTACTATCTGTCTATAGTTGACCAACTAACGAGAAAAAAACATTAGTTTATCAACTATCGGTTTTGACAATCTTACGGTGACATACACAAACTAGAGTTGAGTCATTCTTAGAAAAAATATTATTATTAATTTTTTTATCATTATAATAAATTAAAACTTTGAAAATACCTATAAATAAAAATATAGATAGAATCTATCAATGCTTTACAAGCTCTACACTCTGTCGAGAAATACTTGCGTAGATAATAACATCTTAGGTATTTTGGTCAAATAAACGTTTCCTTTACATTAATCCATAACTACCTAGTTCTCAGGAAATAGTAACAAACATATAAACGGTGTAAACTATTATTAAAGAGTTAGCCTCAGATTAATTGCTTACTATTTGGTGCTATTTCCAGCATGGATACACGAGAGGTATAATGCGCGGCGTATAAGTTAGACCAAAATGGCGGCGTCTGCGCAGGTAAAAATAACTGTTTTAGATACATTTTACCCTGCGCAGACGTCGCCATTTTGGTCCAACTTATACTCCGGGTACTGTACCTTCTACAATACAATATAGTGGCACCGTGGCCGCCTATGGAAATGATCGTATGTTAGGTAGCCTAAAGGTCGGCTGAAGAACCTATAGTAACTATAGGTAATTTATAACTAACACCTCCTGGTAAATATAGTCCTGTACCTACATCCAGCGCCGAGGATAACGGTTCGTGTCCTAAACAGTGGGCAAATTTTGCTAGCACATTGACCGCTCATTGACAATTACGCGACGAGGTCTACTTTAGGTATCCATTATTTGGCGTTTGGAGAATATTTTTTAGGTAATTGATGGTAAAAATTTTAGTTTATTGCTAATCTTGAAATCGGGTATAAACTCAAGAGAAAGTGATTACAATAGCGTCAGATAAAAGTTGAATATGATCACCTTTTTATTGAGACTAAACATATTTTATTTGTCACAATCGAAATCAAATAAGCTATCAATCAAAATCAAGCAAAAATGCTATCATCGCTAGTAACACTTAGGAACCTTCGTCCCTGATTTCTCCGAATTCTATGATAAAATATTTCACCTCTTGTTCTAATCTTGTATCCTTACTATTCATTTTCTAGTTTGTAAACATTTTTTTTTGAAACTTTTCAATGTCACTATTTTTCAGTTCTTTTCCGGCGAGTTCTCCTGTTAAAGAATGATAATACCTTGGACACTATTTACACATATTGATCTAACCCCAAACTAGGATTCCCTGTGTCTTGGGTAATAGATAACGAAACACATACTTATGTAGATAAATATTATACTTAGATAAACAACCATGACTAGGGTACAAAAATCCGTTCTCATCAAACAAATATTTACCCCCACCGGGACTCGAACCCGGGACCCTTGGCTTCGTAGGCAGGATCACTGCCGACTCGGCCATTCGGGTGGTCTTGGACCATTAGTTTTTCCTTTTTAAACATGATGAAGAGCCAACTGATGCCATTTTAATACAAGCATCAACGTGAGCAATATCGAAATAGATAATCAGGGTCGATACGACAAAAGTGACGCAGGACCTTTGCGGGTGTGCGGGAGGTGGGCGGGACTTCACCCCCTCCGCGACTCCCCCTTTCCCCTACGGCCATACCAACCTGACGCGAACACCTGTAACAAAAGTTTTCACTTAAAACTTAGTTACTACTTAAATCTATTTCGTTACATTATTCGTAAGTATTTGCCTATTTCACATCTTGTATTGCATTAAGGTAATTGCAGTCCCATGAAAAACAGTAGCCGCAAAATTTGCCGTCGGATTGTGGTCAATATTATCAACAGATGCTGTCATAAATAAACCTTTTGACAAATTAGGAGGACACACAACTTTCTGATTGTGGTAGAAGTGACACACAGCGTTTGCATTTTTCGAAATTATTGCTTGTGACCTTTTATACGAAATGCTCATTCCCAGCTCTGACTTTGATATTGGAATTTCACAAAACAAACTTTTATTACATGAACCTCGTGTAAAATAAGAAGTAGTACCCCTATATAGTCTTTGATAGGAAGTGCCTGGTTCCTCAAATTTGGCAGCTCGCAATTTTGCTCTTTCTAGCACAAAGTTGCGGTAGGTAGTATATGTCTTGCGCCATACAGCCTCTTTTGATACGAGTATGTATGTAAGATCTTTGCTATTCGATTGTGAAAGAGACTCATGAAGATTTATAGGCAAAGCAGAAAGTTTGTTGAATTCTACTATGTTATTTGACAGTGTTTTGTAACCAACACAGGACAGACCACACTTAAGAATGCATTTGAATACATGCATTTAATAACTTTCCTTTGTTTTCTTCTTGGAAAAGAACGCACAAGTAGAAATTGATGCGATTACTAGATTCCGGCCTAGGTTCTTACATCTCCAAGTGATCTAAAACAAAGCGTATAGTAAGCAAAACACCTAACAGTACTACTATCAGGTAAGTATTGTATCCTACGAAATAAGAGAAAACCGCAAAGGTTAAAACTTACCAACATGGATTGCAACTTCCGAATAATCCGAATCACTGGATGAATCCGAGTTAATAGCTCGTCGACGTTTTGGTAAACGATGAAAATTGGTGTTTGATTTTCGTTTATTTTGGCCTGATTATAGTTTATACTATATTGAAAAATGGCGCGTTGGTTTTGTTTTTTCCGCGCGCCGCTCTAGCGATGCAGCTCAGGTGGAAATAAAGGCAGCTAAAAAATCCGCTAAACCGCCTATACAAAATAAATTAAAATAGTGTTTTGTATACGCAAATTAAGGTTAATATGTAGTGAAAATATATAATTGATTAAAAGATGATAAAAATTTTATGATTGATTTATGAAATCTAATTCAGTTTATTTGTCTAGTTAGTGGTTTTGTTGGCGTATAGCAACATTTTTGCCGCATGGTCGTTCAACTCGCCGAGCCGACGAAATACCATAGCAGAGGCAGAGTCGCCACTTCATGTTACATTTTTTTTTAATAACTTATTGTATAAAGAGGTTCATGAAAATTACATTTTAAGAATCTGCATAAAATACTCTTTACTAGAGTATTATTGTTTTTTTTGCTATTCAAAAATTATTAGCTCTCAACACAAAAAAAAAACGTTACAAATTTTTCACTCTTTTACGATTTATTAAAAAAATTACTTTAAAAAATGATTGAAATAAATACTAGAAATGAATTTTACATCTTCAATTTATACGAAAATGATATCAAACTTGCCATAGTAGGCCATCTAGAAACGTATAGAGTTTTTTAAAAGAAGGTGGGTGGACGTGTCCTTTTAACCCCCCTCCCCCCAGCAACATAATTTTTAAGGTGGCCCGCACTAGAAATGCTTAGAATTACTTGAGAAATAAATGTGGTGAAGCTTATTTCTGTTAGTAGATCTCCCACTATAACCTCGATCGCTACGCCGCGCCGCAGGGGTCAAGAGACCATCGCTTAGGTGAATCATAAACATTTGCATATATGCACATACCACTATCCGGTCAGCGAATATAGAAGTCCTCAATAAAAAATTCTAGAGTGTCGCGAATGCTGTAGCATTAGTTTTAAGATCGGATATTTTGGACGGAACTTTTACAGAATTCGCATTTCTATTGCAGTTTTCAACCGACTTCAAAAAGGAGGTGGTTCTCAGTTCGACTGTTTTTTTTGTATGTTTATCTACACACTTATCATAAACCCTCTTTACTGCGTCAAAAAACGGCAGGTTACGACCAGCATAATACGTGCTACTTGGTAAAAACGTATCAATGTATCAAAAAATGTATCGATTTTCGACAAATTATGACATTACAATTTCTTACGACGACGCCCGCCTGCGTGCCGCCCCTAGTTTGTCTGTGAAGTTGGTAATACTTAACAAGCCAAACAAGTGCAGAGAAATTATCAATGCCACAATGCCGGTCGAACATGCGGTTCCTGAACACATCAAAGAGAGCTTATGATATGTTTGTAGATAAACTAGTGTATGTAACTGTGCATAATTCAGCATTAAAACTCTCGAGTGATAGAGTGATATTATTATGAAACTCGACTTCGGATAGTTTCATAAACCCACTCTCGAGTTTTAATGCCCTCCGTTATGAATCAGTCACATAAACAACTATTGTTACGCGATTATTCCGTCAATTATGAATCGATTTTGTTGATTCCTGTTTTTATTGGTAGGTCATACTTCAGAGGTTGTCCCATATGATTTTATCAAAATAGATTTAGTGCTTTTAGAAAAATCAACAAAAAAAATACACAGATGACAATTTGGTTTGCGATTCCGTGCAGCAAAAGTTTTGATGAGGACTTCTCATGTATTCAGACTTCATTCGCATCCCGACAGGGAGGAAAATTAGGGCTTGAACGAAGTCTTTTTTTCAAGTTTTTAACTTGGTGAATACTATGATTATTTCCACAGGTCAGATAGTTAATGGTCACGTTTTGGTAAAGATAAAGATAAAGATAAAGACTTTTATTTGCGATAGATATGGTTATACAAAGGTGGTACTATATAGTTTCAGTCAGATACACACATCCAGCTAATTAAATTATAGCATGCAAAACAATTATGACATAGAGCCACATAATTTTAAATAGTAGGTAACAAATTAGTCAAAGTTTACAATTGACACAAATTTTAACATTATGTGCTAGGAATTCCTTAATCGAGTAGAAAACATGTTGCATTAACCAATATCTTATAACTTTTTTAAATTTCTGTTTGTTACTTATAATTTGGTGGTGACTTGGTAATTTGTTCCAAATTGTTGTGCACATAGCGTAGCAGTTTTTTGTAAATCTTGCACTTTTTCGGATCACATCAAGGGTAAGTTTGTTAGGTTTCCTTAGACTCCTAGATGTTAGGTTTTTCGCTTCTGTAAACACTTTTTTATTTTGCATCACAAATGTAGCTACTTCTAGAATATAAAGGCAGGGTAGAGGCAATATATATAGAGCTTTAAATAATTGTTTACATGATACGTCTGGGGCAACTCCTACGATTGATCTAATACATTTCTTTTGAGCCACAAATGCCTTGTTTACGTCTGTGCTGTTTCCCAAAACAAGCAATCCGTATCTCAGTACTGACTCTACGTATGCAAAGTATGCTGTTAATGCTGCGTCTCTGCTAGCCACTCTAGTCAGTTTACCAAGAGCATACGAAAACCTATTTAATTTATTACAAACGCGATCTATTTGAAATTTCCAATGTAATTTATTATCAATGTCAATACTCAAAAATCTAACACATTCAGCATTTTTAACAATTATATTATTATGTGATACATTAAGATTATTTATATTATTGAAATTGATATAACAGGTTTTATTAATATTTATATTTAAATTATTTTTATTTAGCCAATTAATAGTATTTAATATTACGTCATTTATTTCCTTTTCATGCATTGATAATGAATGTAGTTTTGGTGTTGTTATAATTACTGTTATGTCATCAGCGAATAATATATTTCTATACTTAGTAATTTCAGTAATATCGTTAATGTAGAGCAGAAATAGGAGCGGTCCGAGTACACTACCTTGAGGCACGCCGAATTTATTAAATTTAGGTTCGGATTTGTAAGTTTTTAAATTCCTTGCGGCATCAAATCCGGTAATCTCTACAGTTTGAGACCTATTTTTTAGGTAGGTTTGAACCCAGTTATATGCCGGTCCTCTTACACCGTATGTATAAAGTTTTGTCATAAGCAGCTTGTGGGACACGAAATCGAATGCCTTTGACATGTCAAAGAATAGAATTGTCACATAGTTATCATCGTTTAGTCTGTGAAGTATGTCGTTTACCAAATTAAATGTTGCTAGAGTTGTAGATTTTTCTCTTTGAAACCCGTATTGATTTTCGGTTATAATATTATACTTTGACAAAAAATATGAAAGTTTATTATGCATTACTTTTTCAAAGAGTTTCGAAAATATTGGTATTAGGGTAACAGGTCTATAATTTTCTATAATATTTTTATCACCTTTTTTGAATAAAGGTTTTACAATGCTTATCTTTAATCTGTCTGGAAAAATACCACTTCGTATGGACAAATTAATCAAGTAAGCTAATACTTCACTAATCTCTTTCTTGCAGGCTTTAATTATTTTTGTACATATTTTATCATACCCTTCTGCGTTTGTATTGTTGAGGGTCATTATATATTTTTCAATCTCTATTTGTCTATTGGCGTTAAGTAAATCGAATTATTTATTAAAGTTTGGTTGGTATTTTTACAATTATTGTTTTCCACATTTGTCAGATCAATAAATTAATTATTAAATATATTTGATATTTATTTAGGATATTTTATTGTTTCATTATTATAAATTAATTGATCTATATTTCTAGAAGTGTAAGTATTGTTTATTTCCTGATTGATTATTTTCCAAGTAGCGCTACTTTTATGTTTGTGATTCAATATGTATTTTCTATTTATATTTCGTTTAGCTGTATTAACACATTTCTTTAAAAGTTTGCTGTAGTTTTGGTATTTCTCCTTATTATATGTAGTATTATGAGTATAATATAAATAACGTAACTTCCGCTTGGCAATACACACTTTCTTATCCCTTTAGAAATCCAATTTATTTTGCATTTGGTGTTAATTTTAATCCTTATATTTGGGAAACATAACTTATAAAGTAAACAAAAAATATCATGAAACTCGTTGAAAGCTTGATTTAGATCATTTTGATTGTATACTGCATGGAAAGATAAGCTTTTCAAATAACTCTGAAATGTTGCAATGTTCTCTTCTGTATAAATACTCTTGAACATATAAAAGGTTTCCGGTATATTCAGTGAATGTTTAAGCTTCATGCGTAAAAATTGAGCTGTATTATGATCCGATAAGCAAAGAGGAAGCACAAAACCATTCACATTTCTCATGTTACTAATTATAAGATCAATGCACGATTTTTTTCTTGTAGGTTCTAAAATATGTAAATTAAGGTTATAATTTTTTTAAATGTCACTTAGTCTAGATGATTCATATTTTTGTTGTAACATATTTATATTTAAGTCTCCTGCTAATATAAATTTCTGGTTTTTGAATTTACAATGAAATTTATAAAGTAATAACTCTAGTTTTTCAAAGAAAATGTCCAAATTATGTTTCGTATCATTTGAAGGTCTATATATACAAATAATTACAGTGTTTTTGCAGGGAATCTTAATTGCACAACATTCAAAATAGTTAGAGACTGAAACGTTCCCAAGAGATTCTAGTTGCTCATATTGAATACCTCTTTTTAAGAAAATGCAAGAACCACCTCTTCTGGTTTTTCTGCAGTAAAAAGCCGCTAGTTCGTAATTTGGCATCTTAACGTTTAATGTATCACTTTTTTTTAGGAACGTTTCAGTTAAACATATTACTTCAGGGTTAGAACATTCTTTCATATCATTAATGGTAATTGTAAGTATATCCAATTTAGACAGTAGTCCCTGAATATTTTGATGCATTACTAAAAAACTTGATACAGTATTATTGCAATCATTTCTACTATTATTCACGAAAAAACCTGTTGGTTTCAGGACGAACTTCTTCTCTGATTATGCTTGACAAGTTATAGTTACCTAAGTTTAATACAAATTATTTTAAATCGTGGAAAATAATTCGAAAGCCTTGAGTGTTTATTCTACCATCATGTCGATTGAACATTTCAAAGTCGCATCTTAAGTGTAGATTAGAGTCTAATAAGTAAGCATATTCGCTGTCTTTATTGTTTCTGTGTAACATTGAGTTGAACTTTTCGACTCTACTGTTATATAATGTGACCATATTTGTATGTTGGTACGCAAATTATCGCGTTTGTATTCACAATCTTCCTTATATTTTCATTAATTTTCACAACGAGATCTTCAAAATTTTCAGTCTTTTGAAAATCGGTTTCTCCTAGAAATAGTACACCGTAGTCGAATTTGGTTAATTTTCTTGTCAATTTTTCAAAACATTCTAGTAGATTTTCAATTCCAGCATTAGGGTAGCGAAAATGATTGTATTCAAACTCATCGTTAAACATTTCGAACCCCAATTGCGCTATTTTAGTATTTTTATTGTTACTGACCATGCATATCTGTGGTTTTTTATGTGCCTGTGCTCTTTTAGATTGTGGTAGTCTATATTCAATATTGATATGACTATAATTTTCTGTGTTAATCTGTTCTTCTACTATTTCTTCCTCTAAAGTTGCGGGTAACGTTTTATTGATTTTATTTAGCTTTACCTTGTTCTTTGAAACATTTGGGTCAATGCATAATTTTTTTAGGTGGTCGATTTTTTTCTTGTATTCTGCTAGCTCTTTCTTTAGTTTACAGTTTCAGATAGCATAATTTTGATTTCATGTTCTGCTGAGTTTAGCTGCGATTCCAATTTTGTAATTTTGTCTTTCATTATATCCAGTTCTCTACCCACAATCATGTTGTTTAATTCTGGGTAACTTCTATTCATGTAAGATGGCTCTACCATTCCCGTGATTGAATTTTCTTGCTCGGTATCAGACTGCAATGGATCGGCCAGGGATTCAAAATAATTTCTAGTTTCGACTCTTATGATTTGGACTTCTCGTTTTCCACGTGTGATGTTGTCAATAGGATTGATCATTGAGAGCTCAAGGGAGTTGAGTGTGTCATTGCATGATGTTGTCGGTTCTATATTCTCGACGTTGAATTTACTTGTTGTATTTGTCATATTCTGTTTTTTTGTTTGCAGTACTGGAACAGTGCGGCTCTTTTTTGTATTTACTGGGGTACTCGATTTGTTTAAACATTTCTCGCATTTCCATGTAGTCCGCCGTGTAATTTCCATAAGTATATAGCGTTTGTAGCTGACGTTTGAGCATATCTGATCTAAACATAATATCTGTTTGCACGTAGAACACTGGATATATTCGTTTCTCTTGCATGTTGAACTGCACTTGGAACAAGTTTTTAAAGTAAGTGGCATCTTGCGGAAGTTCTTAGAACCACTATGTTTTCAATTTATCATCAATATATTTTCGTCTATAAGTTTGGCTACTCCTCACACGATGGCGCTCTTTGAAGTACAAGAAGTGCTCTTTGAAGTACACAAATTATGTCATAGATGGCGTCGTTTCACGTTTCTTTGTTCTAATGGGTATTGTATTATAGTATCTGTGGTATTGTGGACTTTTTTTGTACGTTACGATGGCACTACTGTTCGGCTATGAGAGTATTGTGCACGTTTACAAAATAGAAAAAATTCTGAAGCTGGGATTCGAACCACAGGTCCTTCTCCGTAGCGAATCGAAGACGGCCTCCTTAACCGTTTCGGCAGTCTTCGATAATACTCGATAAAAAACTTTATTGTATTGCAGCGTAGATGAATGTCAAAGCATAGGTGGGTGTGCTTTGTCATTAGTGGACTTTGCACTGACGCGGTTAATAATTGCAAATGCAATTACTAATATTCTGATTTATTCACTGAGATTTACGATTATTTGAGTATTATTTATATATTGGTAATGGTATATTATTATTGTTTTTATATTGAAGCACTTTTGTTTTTGTTTGCTGATACACTGTCTATTCCGTTGGTTTATAGTGTCATTTTTCACATATGTATCACTTTTATTATAATATGTTTTCTAATACATGTACAGTTTATCACTTGATTTACACGATTTACACAAAAATTGCTATTTATTCGTCTCAATACTATTTTTATTTAATTTTGATCACGGAAACACATTTAAGGGAATGTTTACATCGCAGCGCGCTCTCATCATAGGTAAACGTGAAAATGGACACGACTTTATATTTTTTTCCTGAACAAAATTATAGTGTCCAAAATGTGATACCCGCCATTCGGTTACCGTCCGCGAAAGAGATACATTGCTTCTGGCCCCACATTAGGATAAACTGTGTCGTGGGAACCTGAAACAGACTTGTCACAGTCATATAAACATCGAAGAACTCGAGATAGTTTTGATGTTTTCAGTCGGGTTTGTATTTATCTTTACTAATTTTGCTTGTTTCGCTTGTTGCAGATAGAAAAAAACATCTCCAAGAAGTACAAGGCCGTCCTGTCAACATCATCGGTGGGGTAAAATTCCTGTGAATATTATGGACTTGCACTTACTTATCCATTATATGAAATGTATAATTTGTTTAAATTTCTTGTTAATTGGTAATTTATTAAACAGCTGTGCTCCCTCAAAAACTATTGTTTTAATTCTACAATTTTTAAGCGTGCTTTAAAACCAGGTGGCAGCACTGCACCTGCAAATTATTTAATAAAAGATTATTACTATTAATAAAAAAAAATATAAAAAAATTGGTGTAATCAATTAAACTATGTTTAGTATTGTTTGTAGTAACAGTGCTATAGTTGCAAATATTCCTCGTGTAATAGTTAAGGTGGCACGATCTACTGCCTCGCGGCTATAGAGGATATTGTTGGCTCGGCCACGGCCTACTGCACCTATTGTGCATATAGGTGGCTCGGTCACGGTCTACTGCCTCGCACCTATAGTGAATATAGTCGGCTCAGTCACGGTCTACTGCCTCGCACCTATAATGCATATAGGGGGCTCGGTCACGGTCTACTGCCTCGCACATATAGTGCATATAGGTGGCTCGGTCACGGCCTGCTGCCTCGCACCTATAGTGCATATATAGGTAGCTCGGCCACGGCCTACTGCCTCGCACCTATAGTGCATATATAGGTGGCTCGGTCACAGCCTACTGCCTCGCACCTATAGTGCTTATATGTGGCTCGGTCACGGTCTACTGCCTCGCACCTATAGTGGATATAGTTGGCCTCGGTCACGGTCTACTGCCTCGCACCTACAGTGCATATAGGTGACTCGGTCACGGCCTACGGCTTAACACCTATAGTGCATATAGGTGGCTCGGTCACGGTCTATTGCCTCGCACCTATAGTGCATATAGTTGGCTCGGCCTCGGCCTACTGCCATGCCCTTATAGTGCATATAGGTGGCTCGGTCACGGTCTATTACCTCGCATCCATAGTGCATATAGTTGGCTCGGCCACGGATTACGGCCTCGCACCTATAGTGTATATATAGGTTGCTTGGTCACGGCCCACGGCCTAAGGCAGTACAGTTAGTACACTAGTTAGTACAGTTGCGACATACCTACTCGGAGATACTAAAGACTGCCATTTTAGCCCAAAGATGATAAACAGCAGACAAATATGGCACACACACGTTTCGTAACTCACAATAGCACTCCACATAAGAGTCTAATGAGTATTGCAAATTATTTGACAAATATGGCGATACTCAAAAGAAGGTTGGGCACTTGGCTAAAATATGCGTTTGACCAAGAACGGCTAGTGCATTAGTTGTGGAATTCCGAAGGCATAAAAACTAGCTAACTACCAAACTTGAAAACCAACAGCTCTTGACTAGTTCGGTTCGTCCTTGTGGCCCTACTAAATGTTGCCAACTGCCAACAACACAAGGAAACCCATGTCCGGATGCTCCTGCTGCAAAGATAATTGTGAAGTGTTAAATAGGAGCATCAAGCCATGGTGTACCCGTGCTCTATCACCACGTACTAGTAGGACAGTACAGCCAAAGTAAACATGGCATCTGCGAGGAATGAGTTTCCCCTCCCACTCCCGCTGGCTCCCGCCCTCGACGCGTCAGTAGGACAGTGACGGACATTATGATGTCATCAGAGCGAGGCGCCAAGTTAACTGGCGGATACTATTTAATTGATTGATTTTCAAATTCGTTTTTTAAATTGTTTTAGGTCTGACGCCTCTGTTTTGGGTCTCCGTGTTTGATAATCTTATTGGCATTGATCTAATAAAAACATATTCAATGTTATGTTGTTACCCTCGGTTAAAATTTAAAATTTCGAGAAAGATAGATTACCTACCCGATTTATTTATACGAATGATCTTTATGAATCCTTATTTAGGTCCGTGACTAAAAATATCACTGATGATTTATGCACGAATTATTTATTTGAATATCTTAAATAATACCTAAAGTAAAGCCATTCTTAGAAGTAGCATTT
The DNA here is from genome assembly GCA_949825045.1 of Argyresthia goedartella. Classification (NCBI taxonomy): domain Eukaryota; kingdom Metazoa; phylum Arthropoda; class Insecta; order Lepidoptera; family Argyresthiidae; genus Argyresthia; species Argyresthia goedartella. The sequence continues at coordinate 5,679,791 of OX463817.1, forward strand.
GGCATCTTTTAACAGTAGGGAGGGACAGAGCTATGCGACGGTCTCTCTTCCTTTTCTAAGCGAAACAAGGAGAAGAAGACTGACGCTCTCTAACTCTGGGCCCACTGTCGACAGATGCTACTTCTAAGAATGGCTCTGTCGTAACCATAACGTAGAATTGACCATATCATGAAATGTCCAACCATTGTTGAATTAGAACTTTGATTGAAAGAAGTAATATTTTATGGAAAAATACTGCCGTAGCTTAGGTAAGACTAAAGGGCGCGAGCGCAGCGATGCCTCCGAATAGTATTCGTGTTAGTTTGACACGTATATGTTCGATTCCAAATCGATATTCGATCGATGGTTTCTGAACGGTCATTTTAATTTGACGTTAGCTGTCAATCTGGCAGTTTTGACAACTGACAGACGAAGGAAACCACGCTCTGCTACCAAAATGTTCGGGCTTCTCAGCACCTAATGACCTCGTAGGGGCCCATGAGCTATATCACAAATAACATTAGGTAGTACTGAATAAAAAAGCTTTTAAAAAGACATGTTTCATCAAATTCATTTCTGACCATTTCATGAAATGGTCTATTCTATGATATGGCTAGCCATAATGGCTATGGACAGCTTCACTTTACAATATTTTTACAACATACAATCGGATACGGATAGTAATAATAGGCCGGATAGTAGTAATAGAATGGATAATACGCAGGGACAGGAGCAACAGTATTTTCCTTTTTCTCTAGTTGAAGCGGACACTTCGGCTGGCAGGCATCATCGTAGCCATTCTGGCATGAGGCGGCTATGATCAGAGCGTAGAGGCATACGGCTGCAAGCATCTGACGTCTTGAAGACATCTGAAAAGCGAACAATCTTAGAATGTAAGCGCGCCACGCCACGAAAGTGGCTGAGTATCGCCACAAAACGCCACGCCACAACCACTTAAGGGACATTTTGTATGAAATGGTTGTGGCTTGGTTGTGATCCATGTGCACAGAATTCTGCTAAAATAAAATGCTGCTTAAATGTCGTACTGGCGCTTTCATTTCCCGAGCGAGAGACAGTGACAACTTGAATTTTCATGCTCGTCAAACTTTGAGCAGTCAGTCATTTTCTGAAAGAGTGTTCAAATGTATCAGGCGATAAATTTAAGATTAATTCATAATAGCGGCAAGGGATTGCTGAAATGAGTTTGACATGAGATTAACAGTCTCTCCCAGAAAGCGGCGATTTAAGTGCACTTTTTTTCTTTGTATGGAATCGACAGCTTACATACTTACATCTGAATCAATGCAGGAGGATATTCCTTGAATTGTGGAATGCGAATCTTGTCGCGTGTGCTAGCCACTCACGGTCAATTGTTATCAAAACAATGTAGTACCTAATTTCATGCTTATGGAAATTAATCATCGATTAAAATCTACTTGCTTGACACATTGGCATTGATCCATCTGCTATTTCCATTTTTGTTACTTCACTAAACAATCAAAGCACAGTTTCACATGCCATAGCGTAGCGTCACCCCTTTTCCCAAACGGAAGAGTACAAGGAGGCACCATAATACCTGGACGACCGGCATAGCCTAGCGGATAGTGACCCTGCCTACGAAGCTGATGGTCCTGGGTTCGAATCCCGGTAAGGGCAATAATTTGTGTGATGAGCATGAATATTTGTTTCTTAGTCTTAGATGTTTTCTATGTATTTATATAAGTATTTATCCATATACAAACAAGCCTTGATTTGATTTGTGAAAGGTTGTCCTCTAACATTTATTTTTATAAATCTGGAAACGTGTCTCAAGTTGAACCTATTTAAAAAAATACGTTTGACAATATCAGAATACTAGGTGTACGTTCTAAAAGCAGATACTTCTCAGAGAAGAACGCACAAGAAACTCTGAGGTAGGTAGCTCTTTTTCAAAGGAAATACTTATAACTAATCATATATATATTTAAACATCAATAAAAAATTATAATATATCAAAACTTTCAAATACCAGAATTGTATATTTCCAGCAGTTGTATTTTATAAACTCAAATTTGTCTTAATAACACAGAATTTGACTATGACTTCACACACATGCTATTATATTTTATAGAAATCGTGAACAAAATTACCATTTTGATAGTTCCTAAAAAGTATGTACTTTGACTGGAAGTAAAATACTGTATTTTGCCCATTTTTAGCAGTAATGAAGGTTTTCTCATGATGTTTTCCGTCACCGTTAGAACGTCCGTATAATGTACTGACGTTGTGACGACCTCTGTGGTGCAGCGGTGGTGGCTCTGACTACCATGCGAGAGGTCCCAGGTTCGATCCCCGGCTGGGGGTAAAACAATCCCCAGGTCTTGGATATTTATATGTTTGTGACGTGTCTGTTTCTGGTTTCCACGACACAGGGTATCCTAGTGTGGGGCCAGAAGCAATGTATGTGCCTGTATGTAAATATAAATGCTTACTTAAGGTGATCTATAAAGTTATCTACAGATTTGATTTCTGGGTTAACGTTTATCGAGAATTTGATTACGATTCTCACTGAAGGAAAACGCGATTGAATAAAATTTTCTCGATAGAATTTAATTACGAAAAGACCGCTAAATTGTTTTATTTTTTCCTGTAATCCTGAAATCTTTACTAGTTTCATTGCGGAATCTTTTTGACAAAGCTTTTTGACAAAATAGCGTAATTGATTTCAATCAATTTTTATGTGTGTGTCTAACGCATTGTTTGCACTCTCTTTTCTCTCTAAGATGGAAGTAATTGACGCTGTCACTTTCGTTTACATTAATTTCAAGCAGATACAAAAAAACCTTAAACAACACCGTGATCCCTACATGTGTTTTGTAGATATAGAGAAGGCATTCGATAGAGTTCCAAGGTCTGCCCGTGGACAATACTGAAGAAGACCGGATGTCCCGAAAAAATCACAAACCTTGTGCGTCAGTTCTATGAAGGGATGATGGCACGGGTTCGACATGAAAATGAATTCAAGGAACAGTTCCCGGTTACCAGCGGTGTTAAGCAGGGTTGTGTAATGGCTCCGACGCTCTTCGCCCTCTACTTCGCTGCAGTCTTGACAGATGCTTTGAAGAACTGCAACGGACAGATCGATATAATGTTAGGTCTGATAAGAGTGTTTTTGATTTAAGTCGATTCAGATCAAAACGCAAGACTCAGAAGATGACCACGCTTGAAGTCTTATATGCCGACGATGTTTGCCTCATGACTGACAGTATTGGCGCCCTGCAGCAATAGATGTATAATCTTGACAAAATCATGTCGCAAATTCGGTCTGGTGATCAGCGTGTAGAAAACTGAGACCTTAAAGCAGCCCGCTAGAGGAACATTTGCGCGCAGTTTAGTTTAGGAACGCTGATACGCGACGATAACCGCCTCGAGTACGAGATAGTTGCAAGAATCGCTAGCGCTGCCGCGGCCTTTGGTAAACTCAACCAGAGAGTTTGGGAATCCCACGACCTCTATCTGCAAACGAAGCTATCCGTATATAAAGCAATAATACTACCCCTTTCGCTGTATGCTTCGGAGTCATGTTGTCTAAATAAAGCAGATATCAAGCGATTAGACACCTTTCATTTGAAATGACTTCGCGCAATATTACGGGTAAAACGGCAGTATCGTGTCACGAACTCCGAGATTCTACGTCATGCCAATATCTCCGGCTTGGAATGTCTCCTGATGAAGGGATAGTTAAGATGGTGTGGACACCTTGTACGCATGGATGCGTCACGTTTGCCCAAATCCTTTTTCTACGCAGAACTTTCCGGTGGAAAACGGAAGCCTGGTGGGCAGTATCTCCGATACAAGGACGTCTTGAAACGGCATCTAAAGTCCTGCGGTATGTCTCATAATACGTGGGAGGTAGACGCCTTGATGAGACCAAAGTGGCGTAGTTCAATCAAAAAAGGAACTAAACAGTTTGATGATGCCCGTCTTGAAGAACTCGACGCCAAACGCCACGATCGAAAGACTCGCCTCAAGGTTTCCTATAATTACACCTACAATACAAGCGGACAGTGACAGTACAACATATCAGCCGCACGTTCAAAACTTCAAAACCAAGTTCGGCTTTGCAAGTCACCTTCGAGCGCATGCCAGAAACAGACAGGGTGTCGCCGTCGACGGATACGTCGTGGAGGACCTCATCATCATCATCAACATCACTTTCGTTTACATCATTAATATTCCTTTTATATATATTTTTTCGTATCACCTTAAGATAAATTACTTATCTCATTGGTACCTACATGGTCAACGCAGGATTCGAACCCGCATCTTCTGCATGAGAAGCGAGCGTATCACCACTGGATCTCTTCACTTTTTCTTATTTGGGTGGCGGAGACTCGCACAATAAGGACGTGTAATGTACTGTATGAAGTAAGGTTTCTATTTTTAGTTTATAAGTAGGTATCTAGGTAGGTTACATATGTATATAGTTGATGTAATGTGAGTAAATAACAAACACATTATTCTTTAATATTATTCAGTATTCACAATTCACATACATTTACATCAGTTATAATTACAACATTACATATTCATAATGCAAAATGGCATTAACTTAGGTACATAAGGAAGTCCAAAATTTATCCACTCCCTGTATTTACCTACACATGTCTTTATGTCACTGTAAGATAGTCAAAACAGTTAGTTAATATACTAACGCGATAGATGATAAACTATCGACAGTTAGTAAACCAGACCGACAGGGTTTAGATTTTACGTTTCTTATATTCTTACATGTCAACCTAACACGAAGACTATTCGGGGGCTTCGCTGCGCTGGCCCCCTCTAGTCTTCACCTAAGCTACCACAGTGTTTGCCCTGGTACCTATTTCGTTTTCAATTCAAGTTTAAACCAGTTTACTATTTGACGGTTTTAAACGTTAGTTGATCAACTACCGCGTCATATAGTACGCAGTACGCTACAGTTTACTATCTATCGATATTTGACAGACTTACGAGTAAAAAACCGTTAATTGATCAACTGACGGTTTTGACTATCTTACGGTGACATATACACACCTACGAGCCGATCACTTATCTCTACAAACCTGATGTGCATTCTTTATCGGCTATTACTTTACCTCGGAGTCTCTGGTGACTTATTTTTAATTACCCATATTACCGTTAAATATTCTCCTTAACAATAAAATTACATCAGCATATCAGCCATCTGTCACCTTTTCTTCTAGTGTCGTGGGAGACGAGTTTCCGATGTGTAACAAGAGCAGAGCCTTTCAAGATGTGTTCACACACCAGTCATTATGTTCATGCGATAATAGTCCTTGCGTAATGTAAGCTTATTTACGTATTATGATTGAGAATAAAAGGTCTGATTGGCGGTGCACATAGAATTACTTTCCTATATGTGTTGAATAGCAGATTTTAGTTAATTTCCTTGTTTTAACGCTTTTTTTTTATTTGATTACATCAACAAAAATCCACAGCCGTGCCTACATGTAATCTTAAAAAGTGATCTTTAAATGAGGCCAATTAAGGATTTCATTGTATAAACAACATAGGAAATGAAAAAGAGGAAAAAGATAAAGATAAAGGTAAATAACCAAAACAACAGCATGAGTGCCTTACTTATGTCATGTGTGTGTAGGTTGTGTTTGTAATTTGGTGTTGTATACTTGTAAATATATAATTGAATAAATACATTGTTTGTCTGTGTGTGCGTGGGAGGGGGGAGGTGGGGGAGGAGGATGGAGATGTTTTGATAGGTATGGTTCATAAATTGTAGGTTTGTGAAGCTGAGACCAAAAACCATCGATATAATTCAAGTCTGTGCCAAAAACTAATATGCGACTAACTCAATGAGATACTGGCAATTAAGTGGCGATGCAGTAAGGTAAGGTTGACATTTTGTTACTTTTGCTGTAATTTAAAAATTTATGTAGGTATGTTTTTACAGATCAGATCAACTCTGACTTTTACCTTCTATATTTCCTTCTATTAAATTCAAAGTAACCATCCGCTTGAAAGTAGGTTTACTTTTGCAGAATGGGTCTAAGCCAGAGAACAATTTGTTGTACATATAAGGTAGCCTGATACACTTACAGTTTTATGCATAATTAGTGCGCGAGAAGGGAATAGAAAATAGCTTAGTATGTCTGGTCCGTGTCGACGGCCCAGACAGTTTTAGCATTTCAGTAACTAAAAGTCCAGAGCACTAGAGCATACGTCATGCAGGAGCGACATATCGGCCACAACACGGCGCTCGGTTAGCGTAAGTAGATTGTAGTGTTTGCAGGAATCTGCGTAGTCCGAGATTGGCTTATGTGTGCGGTAGTTAAGAAAGTCGAGGAACTTCTGTTGCATAGACTCGATCTCTTTTACGTGAGTTATGTATTGTGGATTCCAAACAGGGCCACAGTATTCAAGTACACTACGAACGTAGGCGAAATAAATAATCTTTATGCAGGCGGGGTCAGTGAATTCCTTACAAGCACGCGTTACAAAACCAAGATTCCTGTATGCTTTCTTTCATAATTTCAAAGTGAGGCGAGAATGTCATTTTCGAGTCAAGTATGATGCCGAGGTCCCTAACAGTTTTGCCTTTATTTATGGTAACATTGTTCAGTTGGTAGTCAAACAGAACCGTTTTGGTTTTTCTTGTAAAACTTACGTGTACACACTTGGTTGAGTTTACACCTATCCTGTTCCGGGCGTTATATTCGCCTAGACGTTAAGATCCTCTTGTAGATGTTGGGTATCAAGATGAGTTTTAACATTAATTTATATCTTTTTGTCGTCTGCATAAAGTAAAAATCTAGCATGCTTAAAGCATTTGTTTATGTCGAAGAGATATGCTTCATATAAAAGAGGATAGGAGGTAGTTAGATCTGTACCCACCAACAACCACGGCCTGTCTACGGTTAGAGATGTATGACTCCATCCATCTAAGAAGATCCCCGTGTATGCCTAGCGCCTGTAGTTTCCGTAGCAGGATGATGTGGTCCGTTGGTCGTTGGTCGCAGAAACATAAACAACACGTTGAGCGTGTTTTTTATGTTTCTGCGAGTCCGGCGGTATGTAAACCAACGCGATATGAAGATCGCGTTGTGAGTCAAAGGAGCGGCAATCTATAGTTACCCACATGCATTCAACATCGAGATCGTCGCGCTGCCAGTCAGTACGTAAGCGAGCGTTGAGGTGCGCGGCGCAAAGCATGAAAATATCTCCAGCCCTAGAACCGCGATCTCGTCGAAAAATGCTGTACTTGTCATTAGTCAACTCCGAGAGTTTGTTATGGTTCCGTACCCGAAGGGTGCCAACCGAAACCCTATTACTATGCCTCCGCTGTCCGCCCGTCCGTCCGTCTGCCTGTCTGTCCGTCTGACCGTCAGCGGGCTGTATCTCATGAACCGTAAAAGGTAGAGAGTTGAAATTTTCACAGTTTTTATATTTCTATTGCGCTACAGCGACACATAATGATCTATACGAGTTTTATAAAATAAATGGGGTCCCCATACAATAGACTTGTTGTAATCTCCCGTACAAGAAACTTGATGGGAGATTACAACAATAAATTTCTCTCAAAAACTCCAATTTGAATATTTCGAGTGATGGATGACTTTTTTTTTAATAACGCTCTCGTGACGTCACTTGTTCATAGTTTGATGCTGATGTTTCCGATTTTAAAACTAAAAAACAATAATGTCACTATTTGTTTACGCTCCGACTGACATCTGTGTCAGAAAAACTGATAGAAACTTGACCGTTTTACAGGACGAATTTGAGCTACACTGAAAAAAATATCTCGCACTGGCAACCAGAATTATGTTGCACACACAGTACTGTCTTGTTATATATGTGACGACAAAACGCTTTGTAAACAATACCAAACTGATCTACTTAGTTAAATTCCAATTGTAAAAATTACTATGTCAAAGTGTAATGTCAAAGTGTAAAAATATACTACTCAAAAGAAAATAAGGGCCACTTACATATTTCTGTTTTTGAGTAAATTTTTAGATGTAAACTAATTAATAAGTGACTAATTAATGATGTCCGGCCTCCTTCAGTATCCAACCTCTTTAATGCTGGTGTTTAAGTCTTACAGCTGGCCAGAAATTGAAGCAAATAAAAAAAACGTGTTTCAGGTCAAATTCCTTTCAGATGGAATCACAATTTTATTCTGTTAAAAAACTATTTCTGTCCATCTTTTGCTTCTTTTAACATCTTTTGATAATAATGCCACGTCAACGAAGGCATTTGGATACCATTACTGCCACCAGAGCCGTTACATTGATTGCTGAAGGTCATTCACAGCGGTCTGTAGCTTTTTCGTTGGGTTTCTCTCGCCGAGCCATCCACAATGTGTGGGATCGGTTCCAAGAGACTGGCAGTGTTGCAAGAAGGCCTGGATCGGGCAGGGTGCGAGCGACTACGGCACAAGAGGATCGCTACATCCGATTGAGTGCCCATCGAGAGCGCTCTGTGACGGCACGTAAGTTACAAAATCGCCTACGGTTGACAACGGGGACTCGTGTTAGTGACCAAACGATACGTAATCGACTGCCTGAAGACCAGCAAAGGTCCAGACGCCGAGTAGTACGAATTCCTTTATCTAGGGTTCAACGTGGAAATCGTTTAAGTTTTTGCCGCGAACATTCAGATTGGAGCATGAATCAATGGGGTATGGTGCTCTTCACAGATGAGTGTAAAGTTAAGCTTTGTAGTGATGATCGGCGGATTAGAGTATGGAGACGACAGGGTGAGAGATTTTCCGATGTCTGCATCAAGGAAATTGACCGCTTTGGAGGTCCTAGTGTGATGGTTTGGGCTGGGATTAGCTTACAAGGCAAAACTGAGCTGGTTTTCTTAAATCAAGGCACAGTAACTGCACAACGGTACATCGATGAAGTCATCAGGCCTCATGTGATTCCATTCTCACAGAGAGTGGGGCCAGGGTTCTGGTTAATGCATGACAATGCCCGCCCACACACAGCTCGGTCCACTCAGACTGTACTGGATGACTCCCATATTCGTGTCCTACCATGGCCAGCGTATAGTCCGGATTTAAATCCAATAGAGCATATGTGGGACCAATTAAAACGAAGGGTTAGGGAGCATGAGCAAGAGGTTCACAACCAGCAACAGCTTATGGATGCTCTGAAACGTGCGTGGGAAGAGATACCTGATGAAAACATCAGAAACTTAATCGAGAGTATGCATTCAAGGCTCCAGGAGTGTGAAAACAGGAGAGGAGGACACACCCGTTACTAAACCATTAAAAAAACAGCTTGTGTCAGTTTTTGTTTTGTTTTGCAAAGAGTTTCTGTTTAGTTTTTGCTGTTGACAATGGACTAATTTCATGTTAATTGAAATAAGTGAAACAATTGACTACACAATTAAATGGTTATTAGCATAAGTTAAAACAAAAGCCTTGTTACATGTTATTTAAATAAATATACATTACTGTTTACTATATTTTTCACGTAGCAATCAAAATACTTAGTGGCCCCTATTTTCTTTTGAGTAGTATACAATATAAGTATTTTTTGGACTAAGTAGGATTGTTTTCATTACTTTTTTGTAGTTTTGGCACTACCTTAAAATTTGTTACCTTAACTGGCAGCACTAGATGTAATGTTGTCTCTACTAGTTATACACTAGAACGTAATGCTGTCTCTACTACTTGCAGTTAGTGGTGACAATACTATTAGTGCACCTAAATGATAAGAATGTTGGTGTGACTGGTTTATATAGTAGACAGTACAAATCATTGTAGGGATAGCAACAACTTTATTGTAGGTAAAAGGCGTCAGAATTTATAGTGATAGTGACGTACTTATACAGGTGACTTTGAATGAGCTGACCAAATTTTGGAGAATGATTATGACCTGTCATTATGACTTCCCAAAGGAACATATGGTCACATATGAAAAAAAAAGTCCCTCAGTACCAGCTTTGACGCGATCAGCTGGTTAGAATATACTACCATGATTGCTGTTCATAATAACATGGTACTATCATTGCCCAAAATTTGGTCAGATAATGAAAAGAGACTCGGCGTGCACGTCATTATCACCCTGCACATTCTGACCCCTTTTGCAATAAAAAAGGGGTTCAAGATAAGTGGAAAATAATGAAACATTGAAATATCTTATTGAATGTATTAAACAATAAGAAATTAATTTCTTCTTCTTCTTCTTCGGCATGTTCTGGTCCACTGCTGGACATATGCCTCCTAGGGCTTCCAAATTTTGGGGTTTTTCACTACCGGTATTTTGAACGGTATTTTGCCAAAAAATACCGGTATACCGATAATACCGGTATTTTCGCAAATATTTATAGGTTTTTAGAACAAAATATCGTTATTAACATCGTTATTTATTCATAGTTACAGAAAAATTACAATAATATGATGAGGAATAGCATGGGTACTTTTAGATCAATACAATAAGATAATAATTCCATCTTCCACATTTTCTCCTGAAAAATAAAAAAAATATTCACCTATCCAGTACAAACCTGGCGATACCTGGAATATCTGGCATCCCTCTACCCATCTTTCTCAAATTCTTACTTGAAAATTTTGTTGGACTTATGAGTTTTACTATAGGTACAAGCAATGTTAGATTGAACTAGCCCATACTGAACATAAGAAAACAAACATACCTTGTGATTCCGTCAAGCTTTAACCGTCATAGGTTTAACCATTACAGTGTTGCTTGTAATAGCTAATTCCAATATACGATTTCTACCTATTGACGCTGGAAAGGCAAAATTGACTAAGCGACACGGACTAAAATGTTGGTAAAAGCTGTTTAAAGTTGGATTTTTTTGAAAAAAAATCATAAAAGATTCCCTGAATGTCCTACAGTCGAATATTTTACATTTATGGAAAGGTTATTGAAGCATATATAAAATGAAGTTAATTTTGTTACAAAATTCGTAGTAATTTGAGAGTTTGTGTCGTATAGTAAAAAAAAATACAAAAAATTTGGCAGGTAAAAGTCTCCAAGCGACAAATGGCCATTAACTTGGTAAAAGATAAAACTACCAAGTGATTTAATTTGTGTTTTTTTGTAAGTGCAAAAGTCATTTACTTAAATTAAAGACTGGTTACTGCAGGAAAAATATATCTTTATGTATGTAATAGAAATAAGTATACCCGCAATTTTCATTCTATAGTTTACTAAACGCCTAATTACAGGAAACTTACAGTCATAGAGAACATAGGATCCACTGTAAATAAAACAATTAAATAATCATCAGAAACTTTATTATACTTTTATTATTTGCAATGGACGCAATGAGATCAATAAAATAATACCTAAAAACACAAACACACTTTCAACATTTTAAATTAATTATGTTATTATGCTTGAGTTATGGTGACTATTACTTACTTGCATAGTCATATATTTTACCTTTGCCGTAGTTTTATTGTGTAGACATATAATGAGTGTTACTAATTGCAACAGGTACATGAGCGTTTCAGTCGATGAATATAGTAGTATCAAAATACTTAATCTAGGTAGAATTAATTAAATAATAGGACATATTTTTAATGTTATTACAACAAATTATGTTTATAAAAATAATAAGAATAAGAATAAGAATAATTTATTTTTCAATTTAGGTTTTACATTATATGTTTGTTACTGTTACCTAAACTAGGCATAAGACCTGTAAGATAGGCAACAGCTTATGTACTATTGTTGACAAAATATTGAATTGGTGTACACATAACTGTTAGTAACCAAGATAATTACTCTTAAATAACAACAATAAACTAATAAAAAGAGACTTATACTTCTGGAATACATTGGTATAAGTGAGTAGTGTGGATGTATCGTTGCATCTAGATGTGTGCGCATGTGCATATGTAAGTGCGTGTGTGTGTATGTGTGTGTGAGCGTGTATGTATGTAATTGCGAGGGTGTATTTGTGTGTGTTTAGGGATGTGTGTGTGTGTTTATGTGTGGTGTGGGAGGGTCTATGTGTGTTTGCTTATTTGTGGTTTAGGTGTTATATAAAGTAATGTTGATGTTACCCGACCACGTTCAAAAGTTCTTCGGTTTGATCGTAGTCAAGTAATATCAGCCACTTCATAAGTGCATGTTTTAATTCATACCTATTTTTCGTATACATTTCTAATGCTTTACTTATTTTATTGTATAAATGGGGACCAAGAAAGCACATAAACCTATTAGCAAAAAATGTTTTTAACCTTACAGTTTCAAAAACCAAATCCTTACGACGGATTCCATCTAGATTTAATTTAGTCATTAAATTCAGCTCCTTATGCTTTTGGGAAATGGCTTGGGAAATGAAAAGCTGCCTAACGGTGAGCACCTGACAATCTTGGTATAGTTGTGTCGTTGGATAGAGGTATGGTAGGGAGTAGCTCACCTTCAGCACAGCTCTTTGGGCCCTTTCTAGTGGCAGTAATATAGATTTACACGCTCCACCCCATGTAGTTATACAGTATGTCAGTAATGACTGGCACAGGGAGATATACAACATCTTTATAATAGGCGTGCTAGCTATATGTCTTATGTTTTTAAACAATGCGATAAGTCTACGAATGCGTTGGGTTTGCAGTTTAATGTGTAGCTTAAAAGAGAGGTGATCATCTATAATAATACCTAGATATTTGATGTGTGATTGAACCCTTTCAAGTTTTGAGCAGTCGCAATAGTTTGTCATATTTTGTAGGTGCTGCGAGTTAGACTGACAATCCATATGCACTTTTATATCCCTAGACTCAAATGACACTTTTGTATTACGTATACTAATTGCTAGGTATTTGGTTTTGTCAGAATTAAGCGTCAGCAGATTATTTCTAAGCCAATCATTGATTTTGTCAAAACCTATCTGAGCCGATTGAACAACACTTTGTCCCAGGTTGCCTCGCGAAATAATAATGCTGTGTCATCTGCAAATGTTATAATTTTGCCATTCTTGAGGGATGATTGACACAAGTCATTTATATATACAGATGTAGTGAATAATCCTTTCCTTTCGTATTTTCTCGGAAATGATCGTTTTTGTCTTACTACTTCACCGCACTCAGTACCCATCGAGACAACGTAGGGAACGGTCGCATTGCAAGAGGAAGTATCTATATAGAGTAGTTAATACCACAGAAATATTTTGTTGATATTTATGTTAGATTTTGTGATAAACTTCATGGACTCGTGTATTAATGCGGGCCACCTATATTTTTTTTTTGACTTTACATTTCACTCTTGTCTGTCATTTTTGTAAATAATAAACATTGATTTTATTCGATCCACATTAACAATTTATAACAGACATGCCGAAAGCACTAAGAAAAGGGAAACGTTTAGATCGGCAAGCCTGCGAAGTTATTTTCAATATTTATTTATATTTCTTAACTGAAAATGATAAATTCAAACATACCAACTATACTGCTTACTTTTGTAAAGTCCAAAAACGAGTTTCGGAGGCCAGTGGAATTTTTCAACGAACAGTAAATAAAATATTGCAAAAATAATACATAAATCAATCCACCTCCAATAGTCCGAAGTCGGCAAAGTTGGGTAGACCAAATAAATTATTTTGTCTAGGTCTTGACGATTTTGACTACAACGTTATACGCCGATTAGTGTATAATTTCCATTTGATATACAAACAAGTACCTACAATTAAAGCCCCGAAGTCCAAGTTATCCGAAGCCATAAATTTTAAGGGATGTGACTTTACGCTAAGAAAAATTCTTAGAAAAATGGGATTTCGGTATAAAAAAGTTGAAAACAACAGAAAATTACTTATCGAGAAAGATGATGTTCGTTTAAAAAGAGTAAAGTTTTTAGCCGCGATAAAAAAGTACAGATTGCAAGGGAGAGAGATTGTTTATATGGATGAAACATACATCCATACCTCACATTTGGCAGGTAAAAGCTGGGCTGACTCATCAGAAAACGGAGTGAAACAGTTAATTTCTAAAGGACAACGTCTTATAATAGTGCACGCTGGTAGTAGAAAGGGGTTTATACCTGGGGCATTGTTAATGTATCAGTCTACTGATAAAACAAGTGACTATCACAACGCGATGAACAATGAAAACTATGAAAAATGGCTTCGTAATCAACTCATTCCAAACTTAGCTCCACATTCGGTACTAGTAGTAGATAATGCTGCATATATAATAAGTACGTAGAAAAACCTAATTCAAATACCAGGGAGCAAGACATGATTGATTGGCTATCCAAACATAACGTTCCGATTGATCCGTCATTAACAAAACTTGAAATACCTATATGAAATTATTTGCAAGTACAAACAAGACTTTGTAGAATACTCTATAGATAAACTTATGAACGAATATGGACACAGCGTACTAAAATTGCCACCATATCATCCTGATTTCAATCCGATTGAAAACATATGGTCTCAAATAAAGGGATACGTATCCAAAAGAAACATCAGTATGAATATGACTACTGTGAAACAATTGGTACAGGAAAAGGTTAATATGATTGGTTCCGATGTTTGGGCCAAAGTATGTGACCACGCCATCAAATGCGAAAACGAGTACCGAAAAGACGAACCTGAGTTGGAAAATTATATGGCTAGTTTTGTAATCACCGTTCATGAAAACTCTGACGATGATACACCAGAAAATAGTTCTGATTCTGATATGGAAGTTGGAAGTATTGTTTCGCATCACACTGTCCACCCCGCTCCTCCTCCTCTTATCCCGCTGTCATAATCGAAGTCGTTCATCCAATCAGAAAATCATATTTATTTATATTAATTTCTCTGCTGGTTTGTTTTGTTTTATGTTGAGGTGTCTTTTTTGTTATGTCATAGTATTTTTAATTAATTACAAAAATTTATTGTTATAAAAAAGGTCTGCAAAATCCTACTGTAGTTTTGACTTATAGTTTGACTTTTGGGGTTCCAATCCTTATAGAATCATTAGATCATCCCAACCGGAATTTGGTTTTTATCAGTGCGTTTTATTGAAATAAAACGTCCTCAGTAACTAGTTATATTTTTGTTTACCTAACGAATTCTTTATATGATAGAATCGTGGTGGTTTTAACATCTCAGTGTAATATACGTCAAACGGGCAATTTGACATTTGACATTGATAAATAAATTATGCGATTTATTTGATACCTACATGTAATTTAATAATACAGTAATTCATAGACACATCGGCACCATTCGGGTGTTATCGTTGTTCCGAGTTTTGCCGATAGGAAAGGATTATTCACTACATCTGTACAAGAAACAGCGTCGGTCCGAGAATGCTTCCTTGTGGAACTCCATAGTTAATCGGTAAGGGATCACTAACATACTCGCCAATTTTAACACTCTGTGTTCTCTCACTGAGGTAAGTTGTGAAGAGTTTAAGTGGCAGACCTCGGACACCCATGTGCTCAAGCTTGTCTAGTAGTAGCGGGACCGAAACGGTATCAAAGGCTTTGGCCAAATCCAGGAATATTGTTAGACATTTTTTTCCTGTATCTAAGCCATCTACTATGTAGTTTGTGAGTTGTGACACCGCATCGGTCGTGCTCTTTCCTGTCCTGAAGCCAAATTGGTTTTCTGATATTAGTTCATTTTTCTCAAGGAAATCTATCAACGATCTATTTATTATACGCTCAAGAACTTTAGATAAAATAGGCAGAATTGAGATGGGTCTATAGTTATTTACAACTGTTTTCTCACCGCTCTTATGAATTGGGATTATAACTGATTTTTTAAAAGCTGCGGGAAATATTCCTGTTGTTATAGAGAGATTGCATATATGGGAGATAGGAAGAGCCAGCAAAAGTTTATTTTCCTTTATAATTCGCGTAGAGATTCCATCCCAACCAGTTAAAGTATCAATTTTTAAGTAGTTAATATTTTGATGATGTCAGCCTCATCTACCTTCCGGATGAACAATGATTGACATACACTCCCAGTAATTATGTTTTTAGATTGTGAGCTTAGTGGTTCGATTTTCTGTGCAAGGTCTCTACCTATGTTTGCAAAATAACTATTTACCTTGTTGACAGACTGTTTCGGAACATGAGACGGCACCAGAAGATCAGTAGACGGTGGATCTTTTATTTTAAAGTTGGTTATTTGACTAATAACTTGCCATGTTTTTTTAATGTTTGATTTAGCCTTTTCCAGTTCATTTCGCTCAAACTGTCGTTTAGCTATTTTTAATAAGTGATTGCAAAAATTTCTGTAGCGAATGTATGTTGTCTTTAATATATTATTGACTGGATTTTTCCTTAGTTTCAGATGCATTTTATCTCTGTTTCGCATACACCGCAAAAGCCCAGGTGTAATCCAAGGTTTGATAATAATTTTTCGCCTCGAAACAATCTGTTGAGCGGTATGTTTCTTAACAATATTGGAGGTTATGTTAATAAATTGGTTCGTAGCCTCATTACAGTCATTAGATTGAAGAACTATACTATAATCTTGTTTTTTAATTTCTTCATAGATGGACTTATAGTCAAATTTTGATATTGTTTTAGGAGGTTTATTTAGACAGTTATCAGTTTCCAGACAAAAGAAGGGTGCAATTAATTATTATAAATTAATGAATGTTTAATGACATATGTGTTGGCTAGAAGCTTTGACTTTAGCAATACATGGTCAAGGCAGTTATTGTTTCTTGTCGCCAGAGTATGAGCCGGAAGTAGACCATGAGAAGATGTCAAGTCCAGGTAATCTGACAAGTGAGAATCAGTTGAGTCTGGTTTAATATCAATGTTTATGTCGCCAACTAATATTATGTTATTTGAATTTGGTATAGAATTCAGGAGCGAGTTCAGTGAATTTAAGAATTTGTCTATCTTTTTATAAGAGGGTGATCTGTAGATAGATATAACTGTAGTGGTTTTATTCACTACTGTAACTAGGCAATTTGCATCTGAGAATGTAGGTTCATGAGTGTTAGATTCAATATTGTTTTTTATGTAAACTACCACTCCATCATTTTGAATCGGATAATGCGAGGTTTTTGTCGAACTATAGTTACTGATGGACGGTAGATTGCTCGTTTGGGATAACCAGCATTCAGTTAGCACAATGATGTCCGGTTCAGTTTCAATTCTAGCTAAGAGTGTGTGAAATCCTGACATGTTGCAAGATATGCTCCTAATATTTTGGGACAAAATCTTCATCTGGGTATTAGCACCTGCGATTAAGCTAGAACAGTCTTCAGGATTACAGAACTGGGATTTTGACAGCGAGATTTCGTCTATTTTATCCATGTTTATAATAATATCGTTATTTAACATCGCGAAGGAGATAAAAATAATGCTCAGAAAGAATGATGTGGCAATATACGAATATTGGCATGAAATATTTTAAGGAATGTTGGGTATGGGAAATTGCACAAGTAAGCAGTTTATCGTGAAATGTTAATTGTGTGTTGTAGGTGGTAGTTTTTGAACCCATAATTACAGGCAACGTGACAGTTAGGGTATATAATTGGTTTGTGTTTAGTTGAGTCCAG
This sequence comes from Argyresthia goedartella, assembly GCA_949825045.1. Taxonomy (NCBI): domain Eukaryota; kingdom Metazoa; phylum Arthropoda; class Insecta; order Lepidoptera; family Argyresthiidae; genus Argyresthia; species Argyresthia goedartella. The sequence goes on from OX463817.1 coordinate 5,697,258, forward strand.
AGGGTTACTCCAAGGTTTTACAGAACGGTTCAAATGCGATCCAATTCAAAGTAGGATCCTAAGTTGATCCGCAAAGTTTCGTACCATGACCGCCTTAAAACAAGTCTGCTTTTGAATTTTGTGAGTGAATGATGAATAAAAAAAAAATTGTCTCTGGTCCGTAATTCACCAAGGCGGTCCCACACCGGTATATTTCTTGAACAAAAGTAAAATGTCGTTCAGAAGTTATATTATAACTTTTCATCTAAAGCAAAATAAAAGTGTTATGTATTAATATACGATTATAATACTACTTTTTAACAATAAAACAAACTAAAAAAATAATTTCATGCTGTTTTCTCACAAGATATTGTGATTTTGTGAATAATTTGAATTTTTAGCAGTATGAAACGAATTAGTTTCATCAAGTATTCTGAACGTTCCTTGTTTTTTATTTTCTTCAATTTTTCTTCTGCGCTTATTTTTTAAAGATTTTGTGTGAAAAACTGGAAAAAGTGTTTAAAAGTGCCAAAAGCAAACAAATCTAAGGAAAATAATATGTCGTAAGTACCCGGGTAGCTAGTAGAATAGTAGTGGTTACCAATTCTATCTAAATAATAGTTGGAACAGAAATTTTAGGAACAAAAGGCAACGTTAAAAGCCGTATCATCTATTTAGGTAGTTGTTTTAGAAAATATTTCTTTGTTTTTTCAGTGAAGGGCGATGTCGTCGCAATGTGACCTACGGGCAAATGGAAAGCCTGTGGGAAATATTAATTCGAAATAAGAGCCTTGCTACAGGCTACAATAAAGATGCCCAAGCTAGGGAAAAATGTAAACAGCTCTGGCGTGAGGCAGAGCAAACCCTTAATGCACACGGGGATGGCGCAGTCAAGTCAAGTCAAGTCAAGTCAAAGTACTTTATTACTGTAGATATTTACATATACTTAGCAAACGTCATTTTTTGCCTCTTCTCTACATTGGACCACTGTGGGAGAAGAAGGGCGTAGAAACTCCCACAGATTTATTTTTAGATCTCTTTTAAAAATAGGTTGTGCTTAACTAATACAAATATGAAAAATTTAATTGTTATGATTAATAAGCAGGAATAAATAATTACAAAACTATTAACAGCAAGGTCTGTGTTGAGCCAGATTAACCCCATATAGTCCTGTCATTTAAGTAATCTTGAACATTGTAATATCCCTTTTTCGACAAAGTCGCTTTAACATGCTTTTTAAATTGCTCAAATGGCAATTTCAAAATCTCCAGAGGTATCTTATTGTAGTAGAGAATGCACTGACCCTTGAAAGAATTGCTAACCTTCGCGAGTCTAAAACGGGGCGCACATAGTCTGTGATTATTTCTTAGGTTAACATTACAGCTGTCGCTAAGTTTGGAAAATGTTGTAAGGTTCTTGCGTACATACATTATATTTTCGAAAATAAATTGACTAGCTACTGTTAGTATGTCAATTTCTTTAAAAAGCTCTCTTAAGGAGTCTGTTCGTTTTAAATTATAAATTGCTCGAATAGCTCTTTTCTGTAAAATAAAAATAGTTTGAATATCCGCTGCTTTCCCCCACAACAAGATACCATAGGACATCACACTATGAAAGTAACTAAAAAATACTAGCCTAGATGTAGCCACATCCGTGCTTTGTCTGATGTTCCTAACAGCGTAAGCCGCAGAACTTAATTTACCAGCCAATTTATCTATGTGGGGTCCCCACTGCAATTTACTATCAATGGTTATTCCAAGAAACTTCGTATCATTTACCAATTCTAACGTGCTGTTGTCTAACACCAAACTGGTCTCAACTTGCCTGACATTTGGAAGTGAGAATTTGATACACTTGGTTTTACCAGCGTTTAACAATAAATTATTAACTGTGAACCAATTCAAGGTTAAAGACAATACACCATTAACATCATCAAAATCTCCTTTTTGTCTTTCAATTTTGAAGACCATTGAAGTATCATCAGCAAACAACACTATGTCAGTTAATTTCTCCACCATGAAAGGCAGATCATTAATATATACCAGGAATAAGAAAGGGCCTAATATGGAACCTTGTGGAACGCCAATTTTAACACCCGATCCATCAGATTTTACGCCGTTAACTTCTGCCTTTTGAATTCTATTGCTTAGGTATGATCTTAGTAGATCCAACGCTTTATTTCTAACTCCGTAATGATTTAATTTAATTAATAGCGTATTATGATCAACACAATCAAACGCCTTCGACAGGTCGCAAAAAACTCCGATAGCATCCTGTGCGGCCTCCCATGCAGAATAAATATGAGATACAAGGGAAATACCTGCATCCGTAGTCGATTTACCCCTAGTGAAACCATATTGTTTAGCGTGGAGTTGTTTTGTACGGTTGAAGTGTGAGAGCATTTGATTGAGTATAATCTTTTCAAATATTTTACTTAGTGTTGGAAGAACAGATATTGGTCTGAAATTTGAAGGATCGCCCTTATCTCCCGATTTGAACAGCGGTATAAGTTTACTGTGTTTCATGAGTTCTGGAAAATCCCCATCGTCAACACATTTATTGAATATATAAGCTAAGTGTGGGGCTATAACTAGAATTACTGAACCAATGACTTTGACTGATATACCCCACAGGTCTTCCGTATTTTTTAAGTTAAGTAATTTAAACGTTTTGACAATGTCCTGGGGATATACATGATGAAATTTTAAATATACATTACTGACGCTAGTGTTATTTTTTAATAAAGTCTCTGCTTCAAATGGAGATGAATTTAGACTGTCCGTTGTGAGTACGGGTACATTGGTGAAGAATGTTTCAAAAGCTCGAGCAACATCAGCGTTGGATTTAACAACATCATCACCTATCTTTAGGCAGAAATCACTGTCCCTTGGTATAACTTTGCCAGTTTCGCGGTTTATTATTTGCCAAACTGTTTTCATTCTATTATTTGAATTTTTAATTTTTCTATTAATGTGTAAAGTTTTTGCAGTTCTACAAACCAACTTGAAAGTTTTGGAATATTTTTTAACATAGTCATGAAATTTTCGATCAAAGTTATAGGTTTTTTGATCATAAAGGTCATACAAGATAACTCTACTTTTACGAATTCCAAACGTTGCCCAGTCATTAAATTTAGATTTACCGTTGTAGTCACTGACTTTCTTTAATTTGAAAACTTTATTGAATTCTGTCTGAATAATGTTGAAGAAGTCTGAGTAGATTTTGTTTGGGTTCTGTTCATTAAAATCCGGTACTGGCAAGTTTATATCTAAGTTTTTCGTATATGTCTCTAGTCTATGGGATGTAATAGGCCTATAAAATGTTGGACCAGTCTTATCCCTAATACTAATTGGGAATGAAACTGTTTGACCACTGTGATCGGAGGGTAAGCAGTTAATTACACTTTTAGTTGTGAATTCACTGTCACAAAAAACGTTATCTAAGCAAGTTTGGCTTGTAAGTGTAATTCTAGTCGGCTCTAGAAATACATGACATAAATTAAATGATTTGAACAGAGTTATTAATCGTCGCTTCAGTGTTGTATCTACAAGCAGATCTACATTAAGACAAGGACTGGAAAGGCTGGTCAAAGGCAAGTAAAACTTTAGTTTCTTTCTACTTTTGATGTTAGTTTCTTCACTAAGATAGACTAAACAAAAGTGAAACCAATAAACCAAGTAAAATAATGTAGTAATAGTACTATTAATTGTTTCAGTATTGGTCAGATTTCAAGTCTCGAATGAAAGCGAGGGTTGCAAGTGTGCGAGCTTCTCATACTGGTACTGGTGGTGGCCCGGCAGACACAAAGCCTCTTACCGAGATTGAATTAAAATTCATGCAAATCCTGGGAGAGGATTTTGGTGCTGGGTTGCCCGGTGCCAGAGTTGATCCTTTTCATGAGGTATGTAAAGTTCCACTTTCCCAAAGTAGTTGATGAATTTGTTACATAATTTCACTAAAATATCAGTTATATTTTCTTTGCATAAGGGATGTTTCTTTTCGGCACCACTAAAGTTAGTGATGAAACCATTTCATTTCAGGAACCTTCTACAGAGGCGGGTGCAGTACCGCTGGAGACATCTGCGCACACAAGCTCGTCTAGGCCGGCGACGCCTGCTGTGACCAGTTGGCTGGCAGCACCAATATTATTATCTCCCACATGTGTGTCTGCGGGGCTGGCCATAACATCTACTGCAGAAACAAGCTCGTCTAGGCCGGCGACGACTGCTGTGACCAGTTGGCTGGCAGCACCAATATTATTATCTCCCACATGTGTGTCTGCGGGGCTGGCCACAACATCTAATGCTCGGATGGAAACCATTTCTGGTGCTGGAGCAACCACAACCACACCTAGGCCATCAACATCTGCTGGGTCAAACACAAATAGACCAGCCAGAAACTCTGCTGTAACTCTCATAAGGAGAGTACGCAGGAGAGACCCTGTTATCACGCAAGAAATGGCCCGAGTAAAACTCATTGAAATATCCCAAAGAAGGGAAGAAATCGACAGGGAACATTTAGAAGTCATGCGAGCAGTGCTCGAAGAATTGAGAGAAATAAAAAACAGGTCCGTTTACAAAAACATTAGATCTACTATGTCAAATACAAAATAATTACAACATACATTATTAATCTAAGTTTAGACTAATCATCCTAATCATCTAATGTTTGTTTCAGGCTTCCTTTGCCTCCCAGAGACGATTGACAAGAGATGTCCGTGTGGCCAAACCTACACTGAGGGCCTGACTCCCTGCTTCAGAAAAAACACTGTCTGGAATTTCTAACTCTTGTTGCCTAATTTCCTCCATAGGGCACTCCACATTATTTTTATTGCATATGTTATTTAGAATAACACATGCATTTACTAATGATGCAGCTACCTCGGGTCTATAGTGTAGAACTCGGTGGGACAAGAGGCAGCGAAATCTGGCCTTTAAAAGACCTATGGTCCTTTCGATTATGCAGCGGGTCTTGACATGCATATTTGTATAGTGTTCTTCAGGAGTGCCCGGTGCAGCAAGTAATATTGGCGTCATCAGATATTTCCGGAGGGGATACCCAGAGTCACCTGAAAATAATAAGTTTAAATTAGTTACTATAAGTTTTGATGTTATGTTAAGTTTTTGGTTTACATTACAAGAACTCTATTAAGAGCCTATTGTATCTGCAGTTACTACCTATGTTGATCTCTACTATTGTTATAGTAATTGTTAAAAATTTAAATTTTTCATACAACTTATTTACCTTATGAGAGGGTTGGTATTGTTGAGTTATTATTAGATATTAATGTACTATAAAAAATATTTGTTACTAGCTTAGTTTCTAATATGATTAAGATTTAAGTTTGGTTAGAAATAAAAAATTGGTAAATATAATATTACCAAGCAGCCAGGTGTTTTCATCTAAATTTTCTAGGTATGCCTTTACAGGATGGTTATTCCATATAAATGAATCATGCGTGCTGCCACCATGACTTGCATCAACACTTATTATTTGCATGTTAGAATCACAGATCTGAAATAAAAGTATTTTTTTTGTACTATAAAGCAAAAACACAGTAGGTAAGTAGGTAAATTATTTGACAGAGGTAAGCACTATTAGTTATGTGAAAACTGTAAATCTCATAGCACCAGGGAAGTTTTTACTTCAAATGTATGTAATACTGTAAGTGCATAATTAATTGTGTTACATACCAATTGTACATTCAGCGAATGACAGTGCTTCCTACAAAAGAACCGTTCTTCATGTTGACTAGGCCGTACAATAGCTACATGTGAGCCATCTATACAACCCAGTACCCCCGGAATTCCAAATTTGTTGAAAAAGCTGTAAGTAAGAATAACAATTATGGACATCTACTCGGCCATAGCTTCCTGAGACTTGCATATTGGAGGAAATAAATCTCATGTAAGTAATCAGAATAGGGCTTGATTATATTTATTAAAATTACGCACCCTCTTCGTATGTCATCCCTCTCTGTCAAGCTCTGTGGAAATACTATGTATTTCCTCCTCATTTCAATAGAATCTAATTGCGCTGTGACTTCAGCAATGACTGATGATACTGTTGCTGAGCCATTGAGTGTCCACCTATCCCACCAATGGGTCTTTGGTACGATCCCGTGCCATAGAAGGATAATGCTGTTAGCACCTAGTATAAAAAAGATATGTTATAAAATAAGTAAAAATTGCACAATTTGTAATAAATACCTAAGTGGCTATGCTATGTGTAGGTAAATTCCTACCCACTTACCTTAGTTTCTACGGACAAGTCCGTAGGCCTAGTAGGTTCTCGGAACTTCGGCCTGAGTTCCTCGCACAAGTCAAGGGCCAGTTGTATGGTGAGACGGTACTGCCTCACAAAGTCTGAGTCCTCAAGCAGGAAGGGGTCTAATTCGTGTCTGGCTTGTGCCATCAACATTCTTCTGTCTTGAGTTGTTTGTAGGTCATTTTCCAGAAACTCTAATATTATCAATTCATCTGACATTGTTTTCTTTATCTGCCTAACTATTACAAATAAGAATATCCAACACAAACTGTATGTACACGGAAACCGCAGATAACACGTACAAAATGAATAAATAAATCGAAGTGTGTACAGAAAAAGTTGTTGCTTAGTAACTTTATTTGGTCCGCTTATTTTGACATTTGAACGTTACAGAGTAGGATTTCTAGCTGTCAAAAGACACGTTGTGGTACGAAATGAATGAACTATTTCAGCTGAACCGCTCTAAATCTAACGAGACAGATTAGGTTCTGATTTATGACGTTGGAGTACGAAAAAGCGGATTAGCTCAGTGTAGGCGCTAAATCTGAATCGGCATAAGATGTTAGAGTAACCCTCCGGTAGAGTAGCGGGTAATATGTATGATTTGTGTATTGGTGTTTTTTGATGTGAGGATATCAGGTATATGTGTATTTCATATGTATGTGTGTATATATGACTAGTAACAATCACAATTTTGTTAGTACCTAGTCACAGAGCCTTTTTACCATCAGTTTTAAGCTTTTCTAGCTGGGCTTCGCTCTTGATCAGGATATAGGGTTCTGAAGTGTCCTTGCGCAGGTAGATTCGCCCGTTGGAAGACCAGCAAAATTTATAGTTTTCAGACTTTGCAACCCCACGAGCCAAATAGAATAGTCTTCTCATCTTTGCGGAGAGTTCCTCCGAGATGTAGATTGGCGTTTCTGGGTCGTTGAATCCTAGATGTGATGCATTGAGCTTGTCTTTCTTCGGTCGGTCCTTGTTAAACTTGCGTACTGCCTCAATAATGTTTTCTTTCATTAAGGTATTTGATACTTCCAGTTGTATAGGACTTATCTTACTCTCCTTTTTGCTTAGGAGTCGTCTGACGTCTCTTGATGACGTCTAATGAAAAGTCCTGTTTAAGATGAACAAGTAGCGTTTCGATAGTTCCATACAAGTCTGCCTTTGATTCATTTGTTCGTTTGGGCACGTTTATCAACTCTAAGCTTGTCTTTAGTGAGACACTTTCGAGATAATCAACTTTATCCTCCAAAAGTTCTATGTCCTTGCGAAGCTGTAACCTCTCTGTGTCAAAGCAGCTTATTTTCTTTTCAAAAGCAGCAAGCTGGTCAGACATGTAGTTCACAGCTTTTTCAATTTCAAGGTTCGTACTACGAATGATCTGGTTTGAAGTTATTATTTATTTTATATATCCCTCCATAGTATTCAATCTCTCAGTTTGTGACAACATGAGTTCGCTAATCATCTCTTTCAATTCAGTTTTAAGTAGATTAAAGTCATCTTTAAGTTCTTTACCGGAGTTTCTGCGTCGTTTAGAGTTGCGTACATTAGTGGTCTCTGAAGTTTCTCCCGCTGTTTGGTCCATAAGATTAATGTTGGAGTCTGATGCGGATCTATTCGCGTTCGGTGGGCTACGCATTAAACCTCCACGTTTACCTCCCATCATTACGTTCTCTGAGATAGCAAAATCGTGTGATCCTAGCGCCCTCTGTGATCAACTCGGAGGTGGCAAGAAGCACCTGGGCTAAAGCAATATACAGGAGATCACTAACCAGCTTCGGTTACGAGCAGTGATCAGTGGCGCCCCGCGCGCCCAGTTCGTAAATGTGACGAAGCGACGGCAGGGTACCAGGACGGCAGCGACCAGCAGGCAGTTGCGTGCGATGAATGAGGTCCACGTGGGGGGGCGGAGCCTGCCTACAACTGGGCGTGCGTGATAGTAGCTGCTGGAGTAGTAGCACTGCAGTTGTGCTCACGCGCAGGATACGGTGTTTCGTCCAGATGAATGGAGTCCTCGTACGTGGGTGGGGCTTGCGTACTACCGGTGACTTCAATCACGGACAGCGTGGCGGGAGTTGTGGCGCGTGAATTTGAATCGCGGAGAGCACTTTGGAGTTATGCGCTCCTAATATTTTGGTTGTATTAAAAATGTTTAAATTGATTTAAATATTAGAATTAAATTAGTACAGGTTCTATGCAAACACTAATTTCAAAACTTTTGTAAATGTATCAATCATTGGGTGCTGTTTAGAAGCAAAGTGCACTAAACTAAAAGGCAACTAAGGCCTCTAAACGTCATAACTACTTTCAATTTAGTTGTTGATAGTAACTAAATTTAGAGACCTTAGTTGCTATTTTAATTTAGTGCATTTTCCCTCCAAATCGGGGGCATTCACAGTAACATTATTAAGAGGTAAATATAATATTCATAAAATCATAAATAAAAATATTCTAAATTCTTAGAATTTTAACAGTCTTTTACGTAGGAACAATAATCAGTCATTCATTAAAGGCATCACGCATCACGTTACAATAAAATAGCTTATAACTAAGGCTCAGCAACATCATTATCCTCAACATCTGACACGGCCAATGTGTCCTTAACAGTTGAAGCCTTTGGCAAGTCTAGGAACTCCTTTTTAAATTGAGCTGGTATAACGTTGTCCTTGCAAAGTGTGGCCAAATTGTCATATTTTTGTTTTGAAATAGGAAGACGTGTGCGATAGCAAGGCATGGGTGCCACTATTGTTATGGATTGAACTTCAACAATTGTGGACTTAGCAGATTTATTCATTGAGAATTTTATTGACATACAGGAAGGCTTGTTTTTTTTTAAAGGTTGCAATTCTAATTTTGCTAACTTTTCCCATCAAATTGCCCTTGAAATATTTGTCAGCTACTACATCCCATCTATTAAAATCGCCAAAAGTAAGCATTTCTACTTCGTAAGGGAATGGTTCCTTCCTTGCTGTTGTGAAGACAGTGTACCATTGTGATGGTGCATGAATGATGGTATTCTTTAAATTACACTCTATAACAGCGTGCACGCTGTCGACAGGCAAGTACGTGTGACCCGTAAGCAAGTAGTTGATTTGTATCGTCTCAATATTTTGGCACTCTAGAAAGTTGAGTGAAGCATAGCCAATATCACTCGGTTGCGATTCTGTCCTGGGCAACAGTCGCAATAAAGAAGCAAGTTTTTAACATTGCCTCTGTTATCCACTGATTTAATGTACTTATACAGTATTGTGGCAATTTCATTGGCCCCCCTTTTTGAGTTGCTTTCATCCCAATAATAAGTGAATACTCGTCGTGTACCATTTTCGTAGAAACATAAGTTATACACAGCATATTTACGTAAATAATACAATAGCATCGATTTTCCGTGTGGAGTGTTCAGAACCTTTTCAAGGTCAAAACTGACACAAAGTGTATGAGGGTCCTGTTTATGAATTTTCTTATGTGCCATAAATCTACTATAGCTTTCATTATTTTCAGTCTCATGTGCTTCTTTTTCTGCTGTCATTATTGCATTCATGATTTCAGTCCGTTCGAATTTCAGCCACATTTATGTTTTTTGGCACATGGAAACCAATATTAAAGTCGTCAGTAAATATTCTTCTGAAAACTTTTTCACTGACAAAATCGACCCCGTTCGTTTCCATTTTTGTCTTGTAAGCTTCATATATTTTGCTGGTGTTTTTATATTTTTCTGGGAGATAAACTCTAGAATAGTCCTGTCGACAGTAATGAGATGGGACTGCGGGCAAGCTTTTTATAAAATTCGTAACGGTTGCAAAAGTGCTTGGTTTTATTTTGTTTGCCGGTTCACATTTTTCACGTAAATAATCTTTGGCGCTCCCAAAATCTGCGTTCTTCACAATTTGATATATAGTCTTGCACGAAACATTTACAGTTGCGGCTAGAAACTGTAGACACACTGCTCTTTGGCCTTCTCCGTCGTTGATGTGATATCTAAAAGTGTTTGTGCGTATTTCAGATTGTGCGCGCTTACGGTTTACAGTTTCTTTTCGGGTCAAACTTACCAAATAATCACGTCGACGCTGCCCAGCAAGTTTCCAAAAATGGTCAAAAACTTGTTGTCGTTTTTCATTGGGAATAATTTCGCAATTATTGCCGCATTTCTTACCAATGCAAGGATTGGGTTGGCTTCGCCTACAATTTCTTCTTCCACTTCTTCAATTATTTCAGCCTGATGTGAAATAGCTTTTTTTCTTTGTTTTTCGAGCTCTTTTCTTTCCTGTTTCATTTATTTCCTCGTCTTCAGAAGTGTCCGATCCTACCCATTCATTAGATTGTACATAGTCATCAATTTCCATAAACGTGGAAAAATCTTCATCCGATAAGTAGTCTATGTACCTTTTATCTGTTTTGCATCATCGTTTTCGTTTGTTGGTGGATTTTGTACTTTCAGAAGGAGCAGAAATCGTAGCTGAATTTGGAGTTTCCTGAGGTGGTGATGGTTGTCCATCGGTAAAAATTGACCAACCGACATTGTTTTTTTAATCCAAGATGCACTAGGTATCTATGCGCCGACACTACTATCAAACTCGGCGGGTAAAAAATTACCAACCGACATTGTTTTTTTAATTCAAGAAATGCAAATAGTTACCAAGCGACAAGTTTAAATCTTTTAACGCCTGCGTAAAATATCGTAACGCCAAATAGTATTAAAGTCAAAACAGGCAAAATTATCGAGCCGCCATTTAGTTTTTTTAAGGTCACGGCAATAATGACTAAATGCAAATATTGCAAAAAAAAATGCAGCAAATATTTACTAAGTAAAAAATACGGATGGAATGGTTGTCCCAAGTGACAAATTTCACAGATTTATATATTTTATAGTCGTTTGGACTAGCTCTGACGCCGAAAATAAAGAGAATTGCACCAATTATCAACTTACCAAGCGACAATAAAAATCATCCTAGAGACACGGGAGTGCGACCGACCATTCGACTCAGAAAAAAAAAGACAATTCCATTTTTGGCAATATGAGTTATATCATATTGCCAAAAATGGCGCTTAGTCAATTTTGCCTTTCCAGCGTCGCTATGTTTTCCCTTTCTCTCGTAAGTATTTTTCCATTTCTCTTCAAGTAACTTTCAGGATTCTTTTGACAACCGCCAAGAGGATGAAGCGCACGCAACAAACAGAGGGGGGAGGGACCTCATAGTCATCCTTGCTAATCGATCTGTTCTGATTACCAGGCGTATTGTAAACACTACAATATTTTGTTATATCAATAAATAGTCTAGTAAATAGTACAAAAACCTTATTAACTAATATCACCTAGTCCCTACTACAAAAAATAGAGATGTTACGATAATTATACTAGTCACAGCTCTTTTTTGTTAGGAGAACGATTTTTTGTTGAACTATTAGTTCTTGTTGTATTGTAGAAACATCGAAGTGCGACCTTGATTCAGAGACCAACAGCAGGATCTGAGCTGCAGCTGCAGCATTCGGCACGCTGGATACCAAGGTCTTCTCACAAATTCTGTTCTGTTCTCTGTGTCTGTTCACACGACATAAAGATAGGCACAAAGATCGCAGAGTACTTGGCGATCGTCCTGCCTAATCTCCTGTATGCTGCGGAAACTTGGACCGTGTACCGCCGTCAGATCCGCATGCTAGATCGTTTCCACCTCAGATGTCTTCGCAAGATAATGAATATCAGATGGTCTGATCGCGTGCGGGACACTGAAGTGCTGCGACCTACCAATGTGGGTGGCATTGAGGCCTACCTGATGCGGCGACAGCTTCGGTGGTGTGGACACGTGTCAAGGATGGCAGAGCAGAGGGTCGCGAAGTACATCTTCTACTCAGAACTTGAGGAGGGCAAGCGCAAGCGTGGCGTACAAGTCCTCAGGTACAAAGATGTGCTGAAGCGGCACAAGAAGAGTTGCGGCATAGAGCCTTCCCAGTGGGAGAAGCAAACCGCCCTCAGACTCGAGTGGAGGGCTTTGGTTAAAACCATAGTCCGTGACTTTGAAATTCACCGGCGCGCCGAGCTCGACACTAAGCGCGATGAGTTAAAAACCACCTCCGCTAACTCAGTATAATTATATTAATGGTGTGCTCACATGCCCGCAGTGCGCGAGGATCTTCACGAGGAAAAATGGCTACACAAGCCACATGCGAGCACACGAGCGAGTTCAAAGCTCATAAAGCGGTCGCCGTGACCGAAATCGGTCAGACCACTTAAGAACACAATCATCTCTAAATGGTTTTCGCAGTTTCGCCAATTGGTTTAACGCGGATCCACAATCTGTAGGGTATTATATTGAAGCACAGTTCATACATAAATTATTGTTTTTTTTTGTCCTTAATTATCCTTATGGTATGTATCCGTAGGGTATGGAACCCTTCATGTGCATGTCCGACCGGCACTCGACCGATTTTTTGGACTTATTTCAATATCATTTTTCATGTTTAGGCAAAGATTGCTCTGACCTGTTTATCTAGTTGGGAATACAGCTGCCAATATAATGATGATGATGGTATTCAGTCTTTGTAAATGAAAATTTTATGAAGGATATCTCGGTTGCTTAAGTAACACCGAGAGCTGTTTTAGCATAAGCTAAACGACTTTGTAATTCCTGACACTGACAAGCCCTTTGTATGGTTCCCACTTCTCAGTGGTTTTCATAAGATTAGAGTGGATTTGGTTAGCGCCATTTCTTATTTGCAGATAACATCTAAGCAAAGTAAATAAGGTGTAATAAAATATTAAAAATTCATTGGGCCTACTGGGTTTGACGCTTGCTTCTCATGTAGGAGATGCAGGTTCGAATCTAGTGCTGACCATATACGTTAAGCTGTAAGTCACGGCTACTATCGCTACTTGGTTACGTTTGTACGAGGAATGCAAATTTCTAACCGTGCGACAGTGTACATATTTGAATTGACATTCAAATACATAGATACATTCAGAGGAATCCTACTTTACAGGAATTATTGCATAAAAGAATATGTCGCATATCTGTTCCACTCGTCGGGACGCGTCTTCTGAAAAGCCCGTGGGGTACAACGCTGGGCCGCGTTGTGCCCCAAGGGCTTTTCAGACTTTTGAACCGCTCGAAAAGCCAGAGAGAAAATTCAGACGACGAATTGTCAATGTGAGCACTGAAAAACACCGTGTGGTACAACGCAGAGTCGCGCTGTAGCGCTCTGGTTTTTCGATTGGTTCAAAATTCTGAAAAGCCCGTGGAGCACAACGCGTGCGATCCATGCCTAGGCGTGAAAAATAAAGCGGATAAGCGCACCAAGCACGTGCGGTGCGATGTGAATCTGGTTAAGTGAAATAACAAAAACAAAGTTTGTATGTACCTGCTGGTCGAAAATAAATGCCAAATAATCAACCAATACAGTTCTGCGCTGCTCCGCTCCGCTTCACTCGGCTCCAGGTAGTACATGTTGTGACCTAACACAACCCAACTTTAGTATTTGGACAGAAAATTAACTATTAGCAACCAATTAGGCTCTAAATTCTAGTATAAACTAGGCGCGGTGAAGAAGGGGGCTGGGATAAAAACAAGAACTGACATGTATTTTTGGCTGTAACTTGAACAAACTTGATCTATAAGATGTTTTATCTACACACGTATCATAAACCCTCTTTACTGCGTTCAAAAACCGCACGTTACGATCAGCATTATGTTAAACTATTTGGTAAAAACTCGTTTCGTATCTGGAAAACTACACATAATGGTCATTATGTGTAGTTTTTCTACATATAATGACATTCAAAGTTCGAACGCCGACGCCCACCCGCTTGCCGTCCCTAGTTTGTCTGTGAAGTTGGTACTGACATTCAAATTTCGAACGCCGACGCCCGTCTGCGTGAAGTTGGTACTAAAGAACAAGCTAAACAATTGCAGAACCACAATGCCAGTCAAACATGCGGTTCCTGAACACATCAAAGAGAGCTTATGATATGTGTGTAGATAAACTAGTGTATGTAACTGTACAAAATTAGGCATTAAAATTCTCGAGTGATATTATTATGAAACTCGCCACTCTCGAGTTTTAATGCCCTCCATTATGCAGCAGTCACATAAACTACTATAATGTATTACTAAAATTAGGAAATACATAGGCGCGTTGTATCGCTTTGGTTTTTGAACTATAGCTTGTCAAATTCGTAAGTAGCACTCCCATGGTCTGCGGGCGACGGGGGATGAAAGATGCGGGGGCGGGAAAGAAGAGCGCAGGCGGTTCCTACTACGCGCCCCACCGCCCGCGCTCTTCTTCTTCGTCCCCACCCCGCATCTTTCGTCCCCCCCTCGCCAGCGCTAAAACACCCCGTGTGGCGTTGCGCTGCGCTGTAGCGTTTTGGCTCTTCGAGCGGTTCGCAATTCTGAAAAGCCCGTGGGTTACAACGCAGCCCAGCGTTCTATCCCACGGGTTTTTCAGAAGACGCCGTCGGGACTGCTTTCTCACAAGGTCTGCCTATATTTTTCCATCCTTTTCTTTGTAACAGAATATCTCACAATTGTGATATAAAATCTAAGCCCAATGAAAACCTAATGAAAACAGCAATTTTTTTGATACATTTTAAGAATGTATAAAAAAAATGTCTGTTTTTATTATCATACAACGATACAGAAAAGCTGTTTGTACGAAACTGCTAAATAAAGTAAATGCAATAATTTATCAACAATTAATATTTTATTGCATTTTTCGTTATTTATGATTTATTTAAATTTTACACATAATCCAATAATGGTAATCAATCTATGTATGACAGTGTCTCCTCTGTATGATTCCCACGACACAGGCTTGCCTAGTGTGGGGATCACAAGTATTGTGTTTGTTTAATTTTAATTACACACTTTAAATCCTCACATAACATGTAATTATATTAATTGTGTAATTGTTTACTTTTTTATTTTTTTCTTTTCAAATGATTTGGATCATCTTTTCCCATGGTTAATTCAACCTAAAGGTTAAGACCCTATTATTAAGAATATATTGTAATAATTCCACTGAGCATGTCTCTTATGGCCAAATGCACAGACTTGTGTTCAAATAAAGTACCGCTTAAATATCATACTTTGTCAGTTGTAATCTTCCATATAATTTTATAGCAGTGCTCTTAAGTTATGTATTACGAAATCAAAACGTAATAAATTCAACTTAAGGCGGCGCATTAGGCCAAAACAGATTTTCGTAAATCTCAAGTTACGCAAAATAATGAGTATGCATTCATGAACTAACTTATAAACGTAGATAATTTGATAAAGAACTATAAAGAAAGGTCTCCCGAAATTATCAAAAAATCTGTTTTATCACATTTTTTTTTTATATTTTCGTACCTAATTTGAATTTGTATATTTGTTATTTATTATTAAGTTACGCTTCTCTGTTAGTCTTCTATACATTCGCATTCCTATTCTTCTAAAGGTAAGCTGAAGTTGAAATTCTAAGTTCTACTGTCGGTGTGCACAGCCTTAAGCGTCATATGGGTTTCAATTAGTCAGCAGGAAAAATTCGCAGGAATTTATTAACCCAAATTACAAGATTTGAATTGAAATATGTTCTGATGCTGATCTTACAACGGAGATCAAACCACTAACACTAGACTTTAAGATATTGTTACTAACACTATCGACTTATGTCTGAAATAAATGAATATTATTATTATTAATATTATTATTATTAAAAACATTTCAGCAATTTTAGTTTTGCCAAAATCAGTCTGATTAACAACTTTAACCGGTTATTTTTTTTGATTAGATTACATATGAAATTGGCGTTTTGTATGGGAGGAACATAAAGTCGTTTTTTTAAATACAATATATTTATTTAATCAAAGTATGTACCATTGCTATCTATACACTTTTGCCATCTCATAGGTAGTTCTTCGATCCCTTTACTAAAAAAAACATTCGGACGGGAATCAATAAAATATTTGAAGGCGGTTTGGACTGCCCCATCGGAGTTGAATTTTTTCCCTTTCAAGAAGTTATCCAAATTTCGAAAAAAATGGTATTCTGTTGGAGCAAGGTCCGGAAAGTACGGTGGATGTCTTAGACATTCCAATTGAAGCTCCTCTAATATGGTAGCCGTCTGTTGTGCAGTGTGTGGCCTAGCATTATCATGAAGCAGCAGGGCCTAGAGCGATTGACCAGCCTCGGTTGTTTAGCAGCTAGCTTTTCCATCATGATTTGCAGTTGCTGACAATAGACATCTGCCGTAATCGTCTGGCCAGATTTAAGAAAGCTGTAGTGAACGACACCAGCACTAGTCCACCAAACGCTCACAAGTAACATTTTTGGAGTCAATTTTCGCTTGGGGCATGCTAATGCTGTGCAAATCAGTATTAATCATATTCACCAGGAACGTGTGGTGTTTATATATTCTAACGGGTTAATGTGATAAATCTTGCCGTATTAATTACTTTAACCATCAATATTAGTAAGTATGAATAATAGCCAGTTAGTATGCATAATAGCCGAATCATTATCTTGAACGGAGCATATACATGGGTCGGGCCATAAGATTTGTCACAAACCTCAAACTTTGAATTTGATGAATGTTCAATAAAAAGTTATGGGCGTTTGAAATACGAATTTTCTAAGAAACTAAATCCATAAGTTTTCTGTAATTTTAGAGAATCGTGTGGGCGCGAGCCTCCATACAAAAAGCGGTAACCTTTTTCACCCCTTAAACCTTGTCCGATTTTCACAATTTTTTCACATGTTTGAGATACTATGAAAAACAATGCTCGTGCGTTTTGTTTTTTTTTGAAATATTTTGTATTGTAGTAAATATAAGAACCTAAACATTCACTTTTTTGACCAAAAAAAACCCTCCAGCATATTATTTATTTTTAACCAATCAAGCCAGATTTTAAAAAAAAAGGAAAAACTACAAGCATCTTTTATGATGTGTGGAAACGAATGAGACCAAATTTGTCTTATTCCATAAAGGTTTAGGGGTAGAAAAACGTTACCGCCCAAAAGCATAATTCGGCCGAAAATTTAGGCAATTGCGCTCTTATGGCTCAGAGATAGCTTGTATTTTGGTAAATACCTACTCGCGCCGAGTTCTGTCGCCATTTGCTCGTCTTAATAAAATCCACAAAGTTCAGCACATAAGTTTAATGATCCTAAAACAATAAAAAATATTGGAATTAAGATTTATAATTAATAAATCTTATTATATGCTTTATTATTATTATTAAAAAAGAAAAATCAAGTAATACACGCTTTGCGTCACACCTATTCTTTTAGAGGCAGACATAGGCATAGTTGGGCCCACAAACAAAATAATATTAGGTCCTTACATATGAAAATGGCGTTTTGTATGGAGAAATTGAAGTTAACTCAATTTTCAGTACAAACATTTTTGTTATTTTTTTAGTAATGACAGATCCTAATTTTATAAACTTTGTGTGTATGAATGAGACAACATTTAGTTAACAGAAAATTTTATATAATTTTTGAAAAGTGTCAGCTGTAAAAAAATATTACGAATATTATCATGAAAATGGATGACATTTTGGAGGCACTGATTTTGAAGATAACATTTTAGTTATCAAACTGAAAATTAAAAGAAAATTTAATAAGTAGATGTAAAATATTGAAATTTATTTTAAAACAATAAAAAAAAACTGGAAATAGCTATTGAATTACTCGAATTATGAACTCCTGAATCTGTAAGAAAAATTCGCCAATTTCATAGATAAGCACCAAATATAAACATAACATAAATTGGATTGGATTCTCCCGTAAACTAATAGAACAAAAACAATTATTTGGTAATTAGACTAATTAGATAGTCCTGAGTCATGAAATCAATTTATCTCACTTACTAACTTACTTTATTGTGCAATACATTGCAAAGGAGACAAATAAAACTGACATGAACATTGTTGTTAAGTTTATCTTGTTCTGTTTGGTGGAAATTACTTCGAGCAAACAGGACAGGATAAATATAACAACAAATTATAGTGAGGAAACTATTTTTTTCCTGAAAGTGTTTTCTCACATTTCACAACATTTTACACATCACAACGGATGACAAAGACACAGAAGAGAAGTTAGTTTGACGGTTGTTGTACTTTGGATGACGAAGCAATGCTTTGATCATTTTGGAAATTTCGTCGCCACTGGGTTCCGCTAAAGTGACATCATCTGCTTGATTGAAGTAACCTTCTGCTTCATGCTAGTAGCGTGAAACTCTTGCCAGTCTTCTTTGCCGGATACGACATCTGTTATTAGTTGCCAGCTTTGGGCTGAGATGAGTTATTTTTTCATCGAGTTTCTTCAATATAAATCTCATTGTCGTATCGGCTGAGTATAGTGTCACATCCCGTCGACCCAAAGACAAAACAGCCAGTTTAATAAAAAGCAAGCTTTGATGAATCTCCGTCAATGTTTTGATGTCTTCTTCTGTGAATGAAATCTCAGATTTCCAGTCTATGAGGGCTCTAAAATCAGAGTTCTTCACCTTTAGAAACGCACCAATCATATCTGACATACTAACCATTGCGTGCGACATTATAGTTGTAGTTGTAGGTCATTTCCATGCTCCTTTAAGACATATTCTCGGAGATTATCAGACTTCAGTATGAGAACTGGGGGGCCCCAACTTATCAACCACCTTCAATGGGCACTGAATGTTCCTCGTAATATCTTTCGGCATCAGATATAGGATCTGAAAGATTGGGCCTCGTTGAAGACACAATCTTTCTCGGAATCACTATAGATTCGAAACTTCAATGGGGTCCTCACATAACTAATCTCGCACGAAGACTTAGCTCAGCCGCTTTTGCGGTCAGACAAATCAGATATCTTACAGATGTTGAAACTGCCAGATTGGTTTAGTTCAGTTATTTTCACAGTATTATGTCTTATGGAATATTGCTCTGGGGAGAGCAGCAGATATAAATACGATATTTTTCTTACAAAAAAGGGCGATCAGGGCGATATATCAATTAGATGCTAGAGAATCATTAAGAGAAAAATTCAAAGAAATTAATATACTTACGGTTACCTGTCAATATATATACGAGAATATCATGCATGTAAGAAAAAACATAGCTTTATTTAAAATTGTAGGTGATAGCCATACAATTAACACTAGAAATAAAAATAGGTTAGCACTACCATTATTTAGACTAAGTTTTTTTTTATTTTTTTTTTTAATTTATTTATCAAATTACAGAGTTTTAAATACTTATCTAACTTAATGCACTACTTAAACCACTAAGGTTTGTATGTAGCACAAAATTAGTCTAGTGTATTATGTAGGTGGGTCGATAAAAACAATATGTATAAGCATGAAGTCAGTTGCTGGCTAAAAGGCATTATGCTCGCACCTCGTCCTTCAGGATTAGTAAGGAGAATATTTTTGATACACATGTAGTAACACGTATTGTGCACCGCTCTGCACTTTAGTTGAGAATATATTTTGTTACTTTCAGTTTTTTTTTTTTTTTTTGTGAGGTAGATAGATATTTTGCCTAGCCGGCAGCGCCCATCGGTCTCGCGCTTCATACGCGTTTTAGTGCTCCGCCGCTCAAGTCACTTTCCACGATCAACGTTTTAAAAAGTGAAAAAGTGTAAAAATGCCGAAACGTAGACGTTCGCGAAGTTACGACGACGAAATCGACAAGTATCGACGAAAACTTAAAAAACTGGAACGAAAAAAGCGCAGGCGGGAAAAATCCCCTGCTTCGCGATCCCGATATTTCCGACGAAATGATGATGACCAAGGTATTTAACTTCTCTGTTTGTTTAAATACCTATTTGATCTATATAAGGTGGCTCCGTAGGCATTCCTACGAAGAAATGCTCGAGATAACCATTGGGGTCATTTCACCGCATTTAAAAAATAGTTGGCGTGCTTTCCATTGGGGACTGTACCTAACTAAATCTCTGAAGATAACCGTTGTTATCAAGTGCTCATAAAGGTCATTATTACCGATTCTTGTAAAATAGTAATAAAATCTTGTAAAAACCTTTAAATTACTCACATCTCACTCATGTTCTATGGTACTATGCTATGAGCTATCATTACGGTGTGTAACCAGAGCAGCCGCTGGGGCTGTCTCGACACAGTACCGTTAGCATACAAGTCTTACTTCTGCGAATCTGCAAATAGAATATCCTTTATTAGAACAATACCTACAAAAATATTCATCTACTTACTTCAAGTACTTAGGTTTTCTCGGTACCTTTCAGTCACACTTCCAAACTACGCGTCCGACGCTGAACCAATGTACGTCTCCGACGATGACTATTCGGAGGGCTCTGAAAACCAAGTAGACAAGCCCCCAAACGAGATACCCTCTTGTCCAAACCCCCCGACTGACGACGAACCGCAACCGGGACCAAGCTCAGCACCTGACGAGCCGCAACCGGGACCAGGCACGGTGCCCGATGTATTACAGGCCGGCCCAAGCGCAGCGCCGCGCGGCCCGGATCAGGGACCAAGCGCGTCTATCAATGACCTACAGCAGGGGGATAGCCCCCTTATTGAATTAGACCCTGAGATTTTGGAAATTCTCGGTGATGACCCATCTTCTACAGTTCAGTATGGACCTGAAATACGAAAAGAATTAGCCACCCGTTTTCAACACGTTGCTACAGAGGGCCTGGAAAAGGATGCTAGGAAGGACCTTATTGCAAAATACCTCATACCGGCCAATTGTACCTACATTGACGCGCCGAAGGTCAATGCTCAAATAAAATTCTTTACCGATGCCAACGCTAAGCGCGATAAGGGCATTGAGACAAAACAAAAGCAGATGGCCAGTGCCATCTCATGCTTAAGTGAAGTTATCAACAACCAGCTGAGTTCAAAAAATAAAAATAACGAGATTTTGCAAAAGCTGATGGACGCATGTCGCTTATTGTGCGACATTCAACATAGCGATTCGGTAACGAGAAGAAATTTCATTATGTTCTCTGTCAAAAAAGATATGAGTGAACATCTTTCGAAAACAAAAATCGACTCACACCTGTTCGGGCAGGGGCTGTGCGATATATTGAAGTCCGCAAAAGAATTGAACAAGTCAGCATCCGAATTAAAACCCGACACTTACAGCAGTAAGGGCTCGTCCAAGCGCTCAAGACCCCCCGCAGCAAAGCAGCCTTTAAACCGGAGAGCTCCTCCCCCGGCGCGCAGGCCGCCGGGGCCGCCCCCGCCCCCGAGGAGCCGCGAGCCTGCCGCGCACCGCATCTCCCGCCGCCGCCCGGCTACTGGTCGAGACCGTCGCCGCATCAGCTGCCGCCGCCGCCGCCGCAGCCACACAGGCGCCGCTACTACTAGATACTACGAGTACAGTTAAGTACGGAGGGAGATTAGCACAATTTCGTGAACAATGGTCATTAATAACAAATGACCGCACTATTCTCGAATGGATTAATGGTTACGAAATTAAGTTCTCAAGTCCTGTTATCCAACGTTTGGTTCCCCCTCCACCTGTTCATACAAATCTAGAAAAAAAACTTTATAATGAGTGTGTGGACCATTTGTTAAAAATAGGCGCCATATCAGAGTGCGATTCGTGCGAAGGGCAATTCATATCCACTACTTTTCTCACACCAAAGCCGAATGGTAAGATGAGATTTATCCTCAATCTCAAAAAACTCAATAAATTTATAACAACAAGTCATTTTAAGTTGGAAGATTTGCGCACAGCTGTAAAACTGGTCACAAAAGACTGCCAAATGGTTACAGTTGACCTTAAAGATGCATATTTCTTAGTAAGCATACATAGGCGATCCCGCAAATACCTAAGATTTGTTTTTGATGGTCGTTTGTTCGAATTCAACGTATTACCATTCGGTCTTAATACGGCGCCGTTCATATTTACAAAAATAACTAAACCAATAGTGAAACTACTGCGCAGCGCGGGCCTAATCTCGACCTTGTACCTCGACGACTGGTTATTGTTTGGAAATACCTACCTGGATTGTATGACCAATGTCTCTGTTACAAAAAGCTTGCTAACTTCCCTAGGCTTCCTAATAAACGAGGAAAAAAGTACATGTAACCCATCAACCACATGCAAATTTCTGGGAGTTATTATCGATTCTCACAATTTACAGCTCAGCCTTCCTAACGAAAAGAAGCTACGAATAAAATCTGAATTAGAACAATTCGTTAAATTAAAAAGATGTAAATTGAGGAAATTTGCGCGCATTGTTGGGTTACTAGTCTCATGTTGCCCAGCCGTAGCTTACGGCTGGCTTTACACTAAAGAAATGGAACGACACAAATACTTAAACCTAAGGGATGACGAGGACTATAATAAATCTATAAGTATTCCTGACTCCCTTCAATCCGACCTGCAGTGGTGGCTAAGGGCTGTTGATGAATCGGTGCATCGGATTACCAACGACGTGTATCAGAAAGAGATATTTTCTGACGCCTCAACAACGGGGTGGGGAGCAATGTGCGAGGGCCAAAGGGCAAGCGGACAGTGGTCGGCCGCAGAACAAGCTCGTCATATTAATTACCTCGAACTATTAGCCGCATTTCTTGCTTTAAAGACGTTCGCTCGCGACCTATACGATTGCCAAGTACTTATGCGCATAGACAATACAACCGCAATTTCCTATATAAATCGTATGGGGGGCGTACAATACCCACATCTCACACATATTACTAAGCAGATCTGGCAATGGTGTGAGCAAAGAAAATTGTACATATTTGCATCATACATAAAATCAAGTGAAAACACTATTGCTGATGCCGAATCGAGGAAAAATCACCCAGATATTGAGTGGGAGTTAGCCGACTGGGCCTTTGATTCTATGACGAGTTCGTTCGGTGTGCCGGACATTGACTTATTTGCAAGTCGTGTAAATCACAAATGCCCGAGTTATGTTGCTTGGCACCGGGACCCGGACGCCTTCGCTGTCGATGCGTTTACCTTCTCATGGACATCGTTTTATTTCTACGCATTCCCTCCTTTCTCGATGATACTTAAAACTCTTAGAAAAATAATTGCAGATAAAGCAGAAGTCATTATGGTCGTACCCCAGTGGCCCACCCAGCCGTGGTACCCTATTTTCAACGACCTCCTCAAATCTCAACCTGTTACATTCGAACCATACAGTAACTACCTGATTTCTCATTCCAGCTCCCGCCAGGTGCACAAGTCGATTACCCTGGTTGCAGCAGTGTTGCCCGCCAGGCGTTGACAAATAGGGGCCTCTCTAACTCGGCCTTAGATATAATGGTAGCTTCGTTAGCGCCAAACACAATAAAACAATATGATGTATGCCTAAAAAAGTGGTGGACTTTCTGCAACCAGCGCTCACTCAACTATTTCAGTGTGCCTGTACATGTGGTTGTGGATTTCCTTACCCAACAATACGAGAACGGTAGTCAATATGGGACCCTTAATTCATGTCGTTCAGCCTTATCCTTAATATTAGGACCAATAATATCTAATAATGACATTTTACAACGATTCTTTAAAGGGGTTTTCCGACTTCGGCCACCATTACCTAGATACGACATTACATGGGACACAAATATAGTGTTAGATCATCTCAGTGGTTCCTACCCAAATGAAGACCTTTGCTTGGAGCAATTGTCAAAGAAGACAATCACTCTTTTAGCATTGGCAACAGCACACAGAGTGCAAACGTTTTCTAAAATTAAAACCATAAATATAGAAAAACGAAGCGACCAAATAATTATCAAGATCCCAGACATTATAAAGACGTCTAGGCCTGGTAGTAAGCAGCCTATCCTAGTCATACCCCATTTCAAAGAAAAGCCCACTATATGTCCAGCAGCAGCCTTACTCGCCTATATCGACAAAACTAGTTCCCTTAGAAAGTGTGAAACCCTCTTTATAGGTTTAAAGAAACCACACTTAGCCGTTGGCCCTCAGAGCTTAAGTCGCTGGATCAAGCGCACGCTCGGAGACAGCGGGCTGGACACTGCGGTGTTCTCCGCGCACTCGACGCGGCACGCTGCTACGTCTAGGGCTAGGTCTCTCGGTGTCAGTATTGAGACCATTCGTAACACCGCAGGATGGAGTGACAACTCCAATACCTTTGCCAAATTTTACAATAGAGTCATATCAACCACCGAAAATGTTTCGCTAGCGACATCTGTTTTTGATTAAGTCGTACGCTGTAACTCATAGTTCCTATTGTTGTTATACATATACGAAAATACATGTAATTATATTGCAAACAATTGTAATCCCTTAATGTTAAAAGGATTTCTTTGCGTTAACTAAAATAAAAACTGATTGTACTAAGTAAGAAAAACTGTGGTTTAAAATTTATGATTTCTAAATAATAATACTTACTGGATATAAAATATGTTCATCATTTATAAAAATATGCTCATTGATAAAAAATCCTGAGTGCTCTCAAAATCTACATGTGTATCATAAATATTCTCCTTACTAATCCTGAAGGACGAGGTGCGAGCATAATTTATGATTAAACGAACTTACCTTAAGTGAAGTTCTATCAAAATTATGCGAAGCACCTCGTCCGAAGAGATTAGTAACTCCCTCCCAACCCAAGCTATTCGCACCCTTATTAATGAGCCAGGATTTTATCTTCAAATGAGTTAATTGGACTCTAAACTAAATGAAGCGCGAGATCGATGGGCGCTGCCGGCTAGGCAAAATATCTATCTACCTCACAAAAAAAAAAAAAAAACTGAAAGTAACAAAATATATTCTCAACTAAAGTGCAGAGCGGTGCACAATACGTGTTACTACATGTGTATCATAAATATTCTCCTTACTAATCTCTTCGGACGAGGTGCTTCGCATAATTTTAATAGAACTTCACTTAAGGTAAGTTCGTTTAATCATAAAAAATACAGTTTGTGTACGACTATGGAAGTAATGATATAAAGTGTGATTTTAATTTGTGATTGATATTTTTGGGATGGATTGATGATTTGAGTTCCGGACAGAGACCGTTAAGAAGACGAGGAATTAGATAGCTAATTCGACGTTTCCCGTAAAAGTTATTTACTCCTAAAGTCATCAGCTTTTTTTTCGTGCAGCTTCTGGTGCCGATTTTATGTGATAACGGTTTTTGGACGGATAAATTGAAGAATTGTTCTTTTAGTAGTGTGTATTCTACTTTGGTGTGTACTGGTAGTGTTTTACAGTATTTGAACAGTTTGAGCTTATCATTGGAGTACTGGAGTCTGATTTTTGGAGGTACTATATTTTTTAGAATTTTATTATGTGCATGTTAGCCAGAAAAGCTCGAAGCTTTGTACACACCCGTTCTATATGACTATTCCAGTTAAACTTGTGATCTATTACCAGACCCAGGTAGACGTGCGAGTTGACGAGTTCTATATTGGGGCAGTGGCAAGATTTTGTAATATTTTGGTCATGCATACAAGTATGACTGTGTGATATGAGAGGTGTTTCGAGATTGCTTTTCATGTATGGTGATTTAATGAGTATGAGTTTTGTTTTATTGCTGTTTAAAACTAAGCCCGAGTCATGACACCATTGCTTGAGCTTGTCGAAGTCAGCTTGAAGCATACACATCGCGGAGTTAACATCGTCACTGGCAATAATAAAGCATGTGTCATCAGCAAACTGATAAGCTGTGCAGGAGTCAAGGCATGTGCACATATCATTCACATAGGTGAGAAAATGCAAGGGCCCGAGCACCGAGCCCTGGGCGGTTCCTACTGCGGCTGGCCTTTGGTCACTGAGGCTATCATCTATCTTGACACAAGAGGATCTGTTACGAAGATAGCTTTCACACCAGCGTAGTAAGGGTCCCCTGATGCCATTTGCGTCCAACTTACCAATGAGCTTTTTGTGATCAAGAGTATCAAAGTAAAGTAGGCACATCATTCATGGGGCACTGTATTCGCTTCTACAATAAAATACCACAGGAATCATTGATCCTTCCTGAAAAGAAGTTCAAAAACTATGTTAAAAATGAGCTGATAAGAAAGTCCTATTATAGTATTAAGGAATACTTAGATGACAAAACTGCATGGTCCATACCATCTCAGCGCGCAGAAATTCGACGAGGGGCGATGGATCAAGTCTATCACTCGCCGGCGAATTTCCTTAGACCGAAACCAGTACCTGTTGTAAAGTCACTTTTAAAAAAAAAGGTATGGGGGAGTTTCTTGCCGTTTCTTCTTAACCCCGAGGCCCACCTTCCGAAACGGTGTAGTCTTTTTTTTATATAATAAAAATTGACTTGTAGTTATAAGTAAGTATAATTTTGACGTTGAATAAGATAATGTATTTATTTATATTCAATAAAAAAAATGACTCTGACTCTGACTCTGATACAGAGTCGACACATGTTGCGGGAGCTATATTTGCACTTGTACTGCTGCTGTCGTCTTTCACCGGCTATACTCTATGGGCATAATTTGTGATGGCCTTTGCAGTAAATTCCCATTTTCCCCATCACACTTGCGCCATCGGTTGTTTGGCTCAAGACGTTCTGGTCCCAAGGTATTCCAAATTTGAATGCTGCCAAACCTGACATTGATCCCGTGATTTTGACAAGACCGAGATTTTTGAAGTTAAATCTGCCAAATTCTCCACTATGTAAATTTATGTTCATGTAAAGTTTATTTCTCAATGATGTCCTTTCATCCGATGTCAGAGAGAATCGATGTCCTGCTGTTTTTAATTCCAGTGTTTTACTTTTCGTCCCTGCTTTCTTCAGCGCAATCAAACACAATTTTCACTTTTGTCTTCGGTGACTTTGGTTCTTCAAACCCACTAGTTTTAATAAATTTTTGCTGATATTTTTCTGCTAAAAAACTGAAGGTACAACTATCTAGGGCTGCCATTCTAGACACAATGACCTCCATTATATCGGAATTGGACTTGGAATGGAAAAAGTTTGTCTGTTTTATTTTTAATTTTTCTGTTTTCGCCGCAGTTGTTTATTTTTCCTTGGACGTTCCTTCTTGAGTAATATCGCTCTCACAATTTTCAGCCCCAACTTTGATTATGAATATGATTTGAATGAACTGCCCGTTAATGAGTGTGTCACCCGGTAGTGGCACCACTAGCGGTTTTCAATATGTTTTGACATGTTTTACAGTTTGCGACCATCAGTGGCTCCAAGAAGAGAGTGTATCTGGGCGTTTAGAAATAAAAGGATTGTCGAAAGGCACTTCTTGATAACGTTTTATTGAATATCGTAAAAAAACTATTCGAAATTCCGGAGTTACGAATTTACGTAATTCCGGAATACATGCCCTTGATGTGTACTACCATTTCTCAAAACATGGTCAGCTAATTATATGTCACCTGCTTGGGCAACTATGCAGTCCTAGCTTTTTCATAGGATTTCAACACTATTATCAAGGCATAAGATTCATAATCGCTGGCTAACAAAAAATTGAGGATGGCGAACAAATTAAGTGAAATTCAGATAGTTTATGGAATAAAAGAAGATTTTATTTCTAAATCACAATCCTTGTACATATTTATTCATCGCAACATCAAAATATTTTGCAGCAACCTCAGAGGCACCTTTCTACACAGAGCTCGCCGTTTCGGACAATGGTATCTTCTGAGACACATAGCTAATTGTCTATCGCACTCGCAGAGTCTCCCGGCACATCCGTTGATCATCTGGTACCGAGTGGAGTAGTTTTCAATAGCGCAGAGCGGCTCGTTGTGGTAACACTTCCAGTAATAAGGTTGAAAGTAGACAGTGAAGAAAGGGCAGTAAAGGTTCTCGTAGCATTGGTCGTGCAATTTGCAGCATCTGGAAATGATAGATTTGTACATTTGAATTTGTCTTTTATGAAACACGAATAGCAATGCCGTATCGATTGCTCCCATGGGCGCAACGTGCCGTATTTGGCTTGTCGGCGGCGTAACTGCCAAAAACAGCATTTTGCGCCTTTAGAAGCAATCGACACACTATTTGCTATTAATTTTTCATAAGATACTCTGGCGCCATGTGTTGTATTCCGGGTGTTTGAGTCGGTGTTAGAATTTTTGGTTTTTCCCGGATTTTTTTTCATTCCTGGCTCCCGGAAAATAATAATTCAATTCCGATTCTAAAGTATGAACGGATGAAAACGAATAAAATAGCTACTCAGGGTGTGTCAACATACAATCATCACTTTTTGCGATTGGCTCAGACACACATTCATGTAGATATAAATATTTCTTGAAAATTTTATAGAAATTTCAAAAAACAAACTAAAAATACTTATCTGAAGAATGAATGTATGTCATGAATATATGTTAATTATATGTATATAATATTGTTCCTGAACGTTTTGTTAATTTACCAGACTTTCTTTTTTACAGCACCTATCTAATCGCCAAATTTTTCCCGGGTTCGGGAATGATTTACATCCTGGAAATTCCCGTTCCCGGGAACCCGGTACCGAAACGATGGTCAGTGATATTCCCCCGTCCACGCTACACCACGGGGTTTATCTTTTATCTGACGTCTTGTGTGATTTTTTCTCATTGGTTTATAACTAATTTATATGATTAGCAATATCCTCAGTTTCTACCCTTAATTACAAAAAAATGGATACCAAAATTGACCGTCGCCGTCGCCTCATGGTCACTGAGCGGTCATTGTGCCAGCAGAATTGGGCCCCTAATCTACAAATTATGTAGGTAGCCAAATTCAAGTAGAGTTACGTCAATGCAATGCGATCGTAGATGCTTAAAAACACGCTTAAAGGGTGTCTATGGAGATATAGCGATCAATCGCTTACCTAAAATCAACTTAATTACGCGAATGCCTTATAACAAGAACACTATGGCTGATGATTGAGCATAGCCGCCGGCTTTGGGTGGGTCGTCTCAAGTCGTTTGTCTATGAAGCGTAGCAATTTAATTACAGTTGAAATGACGGGCCGCGCAATCAGATCGTTACATTGTGCGGTGTTTTACGTAGAGATAGGTACCACTTGAAACGCTTAATGCCCTCTACAAAAGGTTCTTGTTAGGGAAATTAATTTCTCATCGGCTATGGGATGGTTTGCAAAGCCTATTTGCTACCTGACACAAAAGATAGAAAGCGCGTTAGCACTAATTTCGAATCAAGATTTTAGTAGGACTAAATCAACTATCGTGGAATCGTAGTTGATCAGTTGATCATTGATCATCTACCTAGTCGGTCACTAAACTAGTGGCAGTATTTATTTGATTCATGTTTATTTTGTCATAAAATCGAAAACGCTTAAATATTAAAAAAATATTGCGTGAAAGCCATAATACATCAAGATTTTATTGGCATATAATTTATACAATAGTTGATATAGGGATTAATACTCCGTGGTTAAGCATTGATCATTGCCTGGACCATTTTCGTATAAATTTTAGCGACTGAGTATGTCAGTGATGACTTCTGGGTCTCCATTTATGGTTTAAGCGCAGAGTTTACACAATCCACCATACATTTGAATCCAAAGAGCTAAGGACTTGGCTAGAGGAGGGCCAAGATCCATGTATATAAGTCTATTTTCTGGCGCTGGAAACAGGCTTGATGGGTTTTGGCCTTGTGCGCCAGTGCAGAGGGCTGCTTGAACAACCAACACCGCTTTAGAAACAGCGTCTACAGTCGATCTTTCACGATATTATCGTCTACGAGTGATTTGGTATGATCTTCCACTGGTTCCGAGACGATTTAGGCAAAAAAAATGTGTACAATATCGGGCAAAATACAAGACTCCCAAACACATCATGAATGGCAACGGATGATGACAATGCTGGACACGAGGAATGGTACAACCAGCTTCTGCAGAACGTGTTGAAAAATTCTAACTCAATCAAACTCATTATTTTTGTTATAAGTAGGCATTACATGTGTATAAGGAAAAACATAAATCAAATATGATCAACTAAACTAATGCGTAACTGATTATGGTTTGAGTTTGAAAAAAGAAAGTTCCCTTTCAAGTGGTGATTGAAGGTTGAATTTCGCACAGGAAAAGGAAACTTTAATGACTCTACCAGTGCTTCGGAAATACGCCCGTCAGAGAAGATAGCACCAAGAAACTCTACGGGGATGCAATTTTTTTAAGTTTCGTATTTTTTTTTTGTACCACAATGTACAATATAAAATCATCTAATCTAATGACAATATCGTGACATCGTATCTATAAGTGCCAATAACATGTCTCAAAATAACAATTTTACAAAAGAAAATTTATAAGGACAAACAAAAGTTGTAATCAAAATAAGTTATGAGAAACCAGACTGGCCTAGTCCCCCGAAGCACCACCCGTTCATGAGTATGACTTGTGCACCCCCTCGCCATATTTGAGGGAGAGGAGCAACCCACTACACAGAGCAGCTTCATCAATAAACATCATACCACTGTGCTTGTTTCTTGCGCAACGCTTCGACAACACTCGATTTTTTCACTTTCATGACTTTTTAGTGCGCCAATGCAATAGAAAATGACCACTTTGTTCCTGGAAACTTCCACAGTGAGGTCCATCTAATGCATTTTTCTCAAAGGATTCTACGTAAGGCTCGCCTGTCAGTAAAATCGTTAAATTGCCCGATGCCCTGCACATCGTCCTGCAGCTGGCTATAGGCCATTTCTCTACAGCGAGCGGCAGTCTTCACCTTTGCCAACCTCGTCCTGCGACTTGATGGTGTCGCCGGACCATCAAGTCGCAGGCCGACGACCTCTGTGGTGCTGTGGTCGTGGCTCGGCCTACCATGCGAGAGGTCCCGGCTCGATCCCCGGCGGGGGTTATCCCCAGAAAAAAATATCCCCATGTCTTGGATGTTTATATGTGTGTGATGTCGCTGTCGCTGGTCCCCACGACACAGGGTATCCTAGTATGGGTTCAAAAGCAATGTGCCTGTTTGTAAATGTTTATGTTTTGTCGGGCTGATGGTCTGCCCACAAGCCTGGCGATTTTGCGATGATTTGATTTTGGAGACGTCTCACCCCTAATCTCACGTGAGATTTCGAAAAATGTGGAATTTGTAAATAAAACTTAATTTGATTTTTTTGTGGTGTGCTGCTTTGCGGCGTTCGGTAACCATGATAAATAAACGTTATCCTGTCAGATTTTGACATATTTTAGTCAAGAAACCTTCAATTGCTTTAATTTAACCCAATTTTCTCGCACTGTTTTCTGAGGGGGAAAAAAACGATATTAGCCGAGACCCCAACCAGATGAGATTTGAACACCTCAAGAAGTTAATGGACGGCCAGCCTGTCACTCACAGATGGACTGATAAACCAAGTGTCTATTGTAGTTATTACCTGTCAATAGGGTCAATCGCCTTTCCAGAGCCCAGAAATCCACAGTAGCACCCATACCCCTTATAGCTCAAGGGTTCGCATCCGGTAGCGCAGAAGATCATATTGTACAGGTGAGCAACGCCACGTTTGCCTCGATTCTCGGTCTTGGTGTCTGGGGAGGCAGGCTTGAACGACCTGTAAATGTGAAGACGGTTGGCGTGTTTGTTGGTGATAAGGATTTTGGTCAAGGACATGTTTTTACTGGGCCGGTCATAAAACCTATGTAGCAAAATAAAAAATAAACATTAAGAAATCGATTTGATAAGGCCAACTTTATTTTTCACTTCTCCAATACAAATCGGTCGGCCGATAGGCCCAAAATCTATAGAAACACCATATTGGGGACACATGGAAACATAGTTTTTCTTATTGCTTAAACTATTATCCTTTTCATAAATGTAAACTTTTCATGCTCTCCACAACATTCCGGCGAAAGTCTAAATCATAACATAGCAACCTCGACTAAATACAGTTAGGTAAAGACCATGTAAAGGTTTTGCTACAGCAAAAGGGTTTGTCCCAACTTTGGGAGAGCTGTGACCGTTCTTTCTCGCATAGGGTACGATGTGTTGAGAGAAAGAGGGAGAGATGACAACTCGCTCAAACACCTATATATACCTCAAAAATTAAGGTCTTTGGTGGATGTGTTTGATGGCTACTATCCGCGAAAGTTATCTTGGCACCTCTCTCTGATGACGTCATAGCGTCCGTCACTGTCCTACGGACGCGTCGAGGGCGAGAGCGAGTAAGGGGTGGGGGGGGGAGAAATATTCCTTGTGGGTGCCTAATTAATAACTTTGTTGGGGAGTAATGATGATGAGATGAAACATGTCCTGGCTAGACCATTTAATATTAAGAGTATTGATCCACTATCTCAGAAAGTGAATCGTTTCTCTGATATAGCTTCAAGGAGATGTCCATTTCAAGACATTTAAAAGACATTTAAAGAGCAAAGCTTTACCTGACTCCTTTAGCATAGTCATGCTCAGGAACAGAAAATCTGTACGGATCATACGAAAAACCAACTAAAAGCTGATTATTACTGTCCTTAGTTTTGACACTCCCGAAAATATCCTCATCATATTCGAGCTCATTGTCTTTGCTGGAGTCTTCGCTGTAGGAAACGTTTAGTTTGTTCTCGTAGTTTGGTTTGATGTAGCTTATATTGAGGGTTTGGTATGGCCTTCTTTGTTGCAGATGTGCATATTTGGTGTTATTGTATATGGAAGCGTAGGTTAGGTGCTGGTTGTGACTCCTGTTTTGACCTGGAACAAGGAAATGTCACTTTATTGGTATTCAACGTCATAGCACAAATAATAAAGTAACGTGCTTGACTATAGATAAAAATTTAGCTATTCTTAGAAGCAGTGCCGGATTCAGAGGTTTGGAGGCCTCGGGGCAACAAAGGAGTGGAGGCCCCCTCCCCTGGTCCCAAAATATTTTCCAAATAAAATGGACTTTTTTTTTCAGTAGGTTTATAAATAATTTATTGTGAAACCAAGTGTAGATTATTTTATTATTTAACAAATATATAAATATGATCGACAACAAGAATTATCTGAAATTAAATTTTAGAGTTAATGAACGGAACCTTCCGAGCTTTTTTCGCCGAAAAATGGTTGATGATTTTGCTGAAATCCAGTTCCCGAAGTAAATCACTTTCAATGCTCAGGAGAGAAAGTTTTGATAGATGGTTTTGTACCATCGTGGTTCGAAGCCTATTTTTAATAATTTTTATTTTTGAAAATGAGCGCTCTCCAGTGCAATTTGATATCATCAAAACCAAATTAATTCTCAATGCAATTTTAAGGTTTGGGAATGTAGCTCTGAAATTTTGATCTTCGAGAATTTGGTAGTAAAATAGTTCCGGAGATTGGCCTTTTCCGTAATCCTTTTTGTATGAGTCGATCAAAGACACAAATTGAACCAAATCATTACCAAGACTAGGTAGGTTTATCTTCCTGATAAACTTTCACCAATGCCTCTGCTGCAGTGTGCAAATTTTCAGCATCCATCTTCTCGATGTGATTAAGAAATCCAAATCTTGAACGAACAGCGTCATAGGCTTGCAATCTTTTGGTAAGAGAAACATATAGCTAGGATAAAGGCGGATACCTTGAATTTCTCCTTTGGTGACAGATTTGCGTCTTGCGCTTTCCCACAATCGAGCGGATTCAACCTCACGTTTCTCGTTCTGGTCCTGGTGCATGATTGTATGTATTCGTCAGTCTGAGATATTTTTGGTAGCTTCCTCGTAATTATCAAAATCATTTATTTTGGATTCCACGAATGATTTCAATGATCCTCGCACTGCCGATACAACAATCATTTTTGGGTCTTGCAACATCTTGTTTTAGAGTTGAATCGCTCCCAGAAGTCGTTCCAAAAGATTGCGAAAAAAGTGGTTTCGAGACCACTCATCTTCTGTAGAAGGTGAGCTGCTTCATTCCTCGCGATGTCTTTTTGCTCTTTATCGGAAGATAAGCTGGTTAGAGCTTCTTCGATTTCCAAATAACCGTCGACTAAGGCTTTGGTAGCTTCAGCTCGACAAGACCACCAAGAGTGTCACTAAGGTTTTTCAAGACGTTAAACTAGCCGTTTTTTTCTTCGATAATTTCTCTATTAGAGTTCCGTATCGTTCTGTACTTGATGTGAAAAACGTATTTAAATTTGGAATGAAATCAAAGAATTGAACAGCCAGCTGATCGACAAGAGTTGACAGCTGCCTTTACAACTAAATTAAGAGAATGACCAAAACATGGTACAAACGCCGATAGATGATTTTTCTCCAAAATAAGAGCCTGAAACCCTTTGTATTTCCCACCCATATTTGCATCATTGTCGTACGATTGGCCGCGGCAATCCAAAATGTCTATTTGATGGTAACCTAAAAATTTGAGTAGAGCGTTTGCTGTGGCTTCGCCAGTATGGCCGCACTTTGGTAAAAAGGTGAGAAATCTTTCTTTTGGCGTCGATCCTTCCATATAGGTATATCAAACAATAATAATAATAATAATTCTTTATTGCACAGAAAACACAATGGAAAAAATACAACGAACAATATGCAAAGGTGAGCTTATTTCTAAAAAGAAATTTCTTACAGCTAACCTGTGAGGAAAGGAAAAAATATTTATAGAGAGGTAGTCCTAGTGTACAATTAAGATTTAAAAGAAAGAAATAAAGTCAATATAATATCAGATAAATCACAATACATCCTACACATACTATAAAATAAATTAATAGAATACAATAAATACATAGATACACATACATACTATAAGATACCCACTATGCGGAAGAGAGGAGATGCAGTTTCAACTTTTTCTTAAAAGAGAACAAGGATGTGCAATCCCTAATAGCGCAAGGAAGTGCATTCTACAAACGTATTGCCCTTAACCTAAACGAGTGCTCGTAAGCAACAACTATAGTTAGTTGATCTATGCCAGATTCTTCGGGAGTAGAGTCCACTGATACAGAA
The DNA here is from genome assembly GCA_949825045.1 of Argyresthia goedartella. Classification (NCBI taxonomy): domain Eukaryota; kingdom Metazoa; phylum Arthropoda; class Insecta; order Lepidoptera; family Argyresthiidae; genus Argyresthia; species Argyresthia goedartella. The sequence continues at coordinate 5,732,247 of OX463817.1, forward strand.
TAATATTTGTTTATTTTTATCCTGCATACTATTTCAGTTAGTACTTTATCATCACCCATAGAACTGATCAGATCTTGTTTGTACAAAGTAGGTAAAGGTAAAACGCGAAAAATATATCAAAGGAAAAGTAGTTTACTAGTGTTTACTAGTCTGAATTATATATTTTTTCTGAAGTCTATTGTGGGGGCCCCTCTTTTGTGGAGGCCCCGGGGCTGTAGCCCCGGTTGCCCTCCCCTAAATCCGGCCCTGCTTAGAAGTCGCATTTGACATCTGTCAATAGTAGGAACAGAGCTATGCTTGAGTGTCCTTTTCCTTGTTTCGCTTAGAAAGGGAAGGAAGATAGACGCCTAGCTCTCTCCCTACTGCTGACAGATGTTAATCAGAATCCTGGCCATTTGGCTGTGTAATGCACCATCAGGGATAGTCCACATCTCAATATATTTAAAGGTCGCGTAAAAAAGCGCTTCCTTTCTCTCCAGGTTTAATATCTATCTATTTAGGTATATGTATGTTTTTCTGTGTTTACCATGTATGTATCATACATGAAGTTTATATTAATTAGGGTTACATATTAATATTAACGACCCGAAAGGCCGAGTCTGGCAGTGACCCTGCCTACGAAGCCAACGGACCCGGGTTCGAGTCCCGGTGGGGGCAATTTTTTTTTTATGAGAACGGATGTTATGTTCCCTAGTCATGGTTGTTTATCTATCTAAGTATAATATTTATCTATATAAGTACGTGTATCGTTGTCTAGGTAAAGGGAATCCTAGTTTGTGGCTAGATCAATGTGTTAATAGTGTCCAAGGTATTATATTATTAATATAATATACTATATAAGTACTAGTGGCCCAGTGGGCAGTAGACCTCGCTAACAGGGGGGGCCGTGAACCAATTTATAGGTAAGTATTTTTAATTCAATCAAAATCAAGTAGTAAAGTAGCCGCACCAATAACTTTGTAAACTACATTTTGCGATTTAAAATACAATCTATTGGCTTTTCACAAAAATGGTTATAGTCTATGTCACTCACTCTCACGGTCTGTATAGATCCTCTTTACTAATCCGTCTCCTACTTCGAGGAGTCCAAACTTGGTATGTTTTGAAAATATTTCTTGGATTTTTAGAAAACAGGCGGCCGGAAGGTATATAGTATATTTTTAGAACCGGCTCATGAAGTCCTTTAATTTGATAATGCACACGATAGGTTTCAAGAAAAAAAAACAATCCCATACAAAAACAATAATGACGTCATAACTCCTCAAAAGGGGAAAATCGAGAAAAGCTTTCGACAAAAAAAAACTTTTAAGTCAAGGAACACGTGTGCCAAGTTTTGTGAGGATCGCTTGAAAACTGTGGCCCCTAGACCGGAACTGACAGACCAAAGACATAGAGACAGACTGAGACAGACGGAAGCCAAATCGGCCTCTTATCTTGTCGAAATGGAGCCCTTCGCTCGCTCGGTCAATTAGGTGTTTTTTATGCTGTACACAGGTCTACCACTGCTCCACAATCCATATCATCCTTACGAGATCTCTTGTTAGAGATAAGCTCGCCTTTACACACTATTTATATGTCATTACTATTATTAAATGTTGTTTGTTGGCGTATAGATAGGTTGAAGGAAGAGCTGTGAAAAAGTTGGATCATCCTCCACTTAAGTACCTGAACCCTTTTATTTAGGTATCTACGACGATTTATTCTTCTTGGCGTATAGATAGGTTAAAGGAAGAGCTGAGAATAAGTTGGATCATTCTTGACTTTAGTACCTAAACCTTTTTATTTAGGTTTCTCAAAGGATTGATAGTTCTTGGCGTATAGATAGGTTGATGGAAGAACTGAGAAAACTTTAGATCATCCTCCACTTTAATGCCTGAACTCTTTTATTAAGGTCTCTACGAGGATTTATTCTTCTTCGCGTATAAATAGGTTGAAGGAAGAGCTTAGAAAAAGTTGGATCATTCTCCACTTTAGTACCTGAACCCGTTTATTTAGGTTTCTAAGAGGATGTATTCTTCTTAGCATATAGATAGGTTGAAGAAAGAGCTGAGAAAAAGTTGAATCAACAAATCATTGATATTGACAATGCATTTCTCTGATTAACGAAACTCTTTGCATAAACTTGCTTTACTTAACTAGTCTGTGATTCATTTGTAACCTCAGATGAATGAAACACTTTGCTTACTTACTCTGTGTTTGTTACAAACAATGCGCCGTAGACAGAGAACTTAGCGCCCATGGATATTGACAATTCATTTCTCGGATTAACAAAACTCTTTGCATAAACTTGCTTTACTTTCTTACTCTGTGATTCATTTGTAACCTCAATGAACGAAAGGAAAGTTCTCACGTTTCCATGATTTTCGTTCGGTTTGGGTTATTGAAAGAGAAGAGGGAGAATACAACCAGAACGAATGAGAATAATTAAATAATAACAGAAACAACAAAGGGTCACATGTATTCCCATACGGGGTGTCAGAGGCGCAACTCTGCCCACTTTTAGCCCGTTATTCAATACTCCATTTTGCGTGATAGGGGTCTAGCCCATCGCTGCGGCTATGGAGTAATGTACTTTTTCCATCACCGTTAGAACGACCGTATAATGTACTTAAGATAAAAATTGTTATCTGATACATACAGTGGTGGTCATATAATTAAGAACGACTATTTGAAAACAAGCTTTTTTCAAACTTACGAGAATAACACTTATTGCATATCGTTTTGTATCTCTCTCGGTATCGTAAAACTGTTTTACACAATCGTAGCATACAGTTATAATATGATAAATTCAACAATATTATTATATAAGTAAACTTTTTGTATATAATATATCTTAACATGTTATTGCAAACTTACTGGCTGGCCACATAATTAAGAACGCTGGATAGTTTATTTTTTTATTCAAATTTAAATAGAGAACACTCTGTAACTAGGCCACTATTCGAGTAATTTTGGCGCCATTTAGTTCTGTAAAAGTCAAAAAGTTGATCGTTTCATAATAAAAAAATGGGAAAAAAATAAAAGTTGTGATGCATCTACAAGGGAAGTAATAATAAAACTTCGCGATATGAATTGGTCACATAAAAAGATTGCCAATCATTTGCAGTGCTCAAAAACGATGATATTCCACGCTGTGAAGCATCACACACATCAAACAACTTTAATATTCCTCGTGTACCTAAACAGAGAAAGTCATCTCAGCGAGACGATCGAAATATCGTGCGTTTGGCAAAACAATACCCTTTTAAGGGGTCTTGAGTTAAAAAAATAATACTTTGGTGAAAATAACCCTTCAGCAATCTCAGTGCGCACTATCCGAAGGCGATTGGTAGAAGCGAAGTTGAACGGAAGGATAGCAAGAAAGGTGCCCATGTTGAAACAGTGTCATAGGCAAGCCCGGCTTGCATTTGCTAGGAGGTATGAATGCTGGACAGCAAGACAGTGGAAAAATGTTCTTTTCTCTGACGAAACAAAAATTAACAGAGTATGTTCTGATGGGAAACGATATGTTCGACGCCCTCCGAATACAGCATTCGACCCCAAGTACACAAAAATGACATTAAAGCATGGTGGTGGAAATGTGAAAATTTGGGGATGCTTCTCTGGTCATGGTGTTGGACCTGTTAGACTGATAGAAGGAAACATGGATCAATTCCAGTACAAAAATATACTCGACGAAACTATGTTACCATATGCTGAAGACGTACTTCCGATTATTTGGACATTCCAACACGACAATGATCCGAAGCACACTGCATGCATCGTTAAAGAATTCCTCACATCTCAATCAGTTTCTGTCTTAGAATGGCCACCGAAGAGCCCAGATTTAAATCCCATAGAGCATCTTTGGTGCGAAGTCAAGAAAAAGGTTCCAAATCGACGATGTGGTAACCTAACTGAGTTATATAACGTTTTTTTTAGAAGAATGGCGCTCTATTTCTCTTGAAAAATGTCAAAAATTGATAGAATCAATGCCTCGTCGGTGTAAGGTGTATTAAAAGCCATGGTCACGCTACAAACTATTAACTTAGAATAAAATGCATTAAATTATAATTTTTAACATTGTCACTGTCTTATTTAATGTGATTTGTAAAATCTAAGTATCTACGGAAACAACTCTCGAGCAGCTTAAGAATCGTTCTTAATTATTTGTCCAGCATTTTTACTACTTGAATTTGTAATTATCGATAATCAATTAAATTTGTAAAAAAAATAGTAAATGTTTTAAATATTTACTCCTAATCCCGTTTACTTTATCGATGTAGCTATTTCATAACACAACTAATTACTTTTAAGAAGGAACTTAAAAGTACACATAGCATAGTTTTGAAAAAAAAATATCTGGTACTACAAATCGTTCTTAATTATATGACCACCACTGTATATAGCGTCACGCCTTTTCCCGTACGGGGTGGCAGAGGCACAATTGTGCCCTCTTTGAGCCAGTTATTCAATACTCGACAAGGGCCTAGCCCATCGCCGCAGCTATGGAGTAATGAAGGTTTCCTCACGATGTTTTCCATCACCGTTAGAACGTCCGAATAATGTACTTAAGATAAATAAATTATCTCAATAGTACATGGTCAGGCATCTAACCTGCATCTTCCTGTGTGAGAAGCAAGCGTGAAACCCATTCAGCTCTCTTTTTAATTCGATAATTTTTTATTAATTAGATAATATATTCAAATTGTAAAAAGTCTAACTACAAATATATAATTACAGATTCTCTTTCCGACTAATGGAATTACGATTAATTTTGTCATTCAATCTCTGATTTAATTTTCTGTTACGTTACGACTTACGGCAGTGATTGCTTTGCATTTTACACTTTTGTCTGACCCGAATCGTAATTTTTAGGTATAAGAATTCATGTCCTCCGCAATCAACAAATACTTGTGTTTATTGCGTCAGATTTATTGTTTTAATTGTGATCAGCATTTGACCTGAATAGATAGGCATCAGCAGAATTCATTCAATGAACGCAGATTTGTACATTAGCTCGTTTTATGCACTAAAAATCTCCGAACAATACAAAATTCTAATTGAATACACAAAAGAAGTTGCATAATGGCCACACGATCTATAGCAACCACGCAGATGGTACCACTGGGTACTCTTCACAGTGGTATAAAGGTGGTATAGTAGTGATAAGGGTAAGCCGTATACAGAATTGTAATAGTACATTACTGCAGAGACCAGTAAGTAATCCATCCTGGAAGAGTATGATCTAGTCGTCCGAGCCGAAGGCGAGGTCCGGCTATAATACGAGGCCAGGATGGCACCTATGGTCGAAGCGTGAATAGTGCTTTTATTGTGAATATTTTATTTTATTATTTTTTCTTCTGTTGGTATCGAAATCCTAATTAGTATCAAAATACTAAAAATACGATTGAACTGAGTTTTCCGCCATTTTATATCGTGCAATATAAGTGCAATTCGGACACGTCAACCTCGTAGGTACCTCCTTTTTATCAAAAGCCCTTAACTGCCAATAAAATCCTTAGCTTATCTTTATTTTTATATTTTTTTTATATTATGATATGTAATCGGATTTCATACTTACTTACTGGACACTTAAAAAAATTGTCCAGGATGCGTCACTTTCGAATACTATCTTCACAGAGGTTACGGGAACATTTCATACTATTTTTGAGGAACAAATATAACATAGATCAGACCAAGGGCGTTTTTAAACGACTTCCCAAAAGGAGATAGGATATTTGTTTTTTATGGATGTTAAATCGATTTCTCCAAGACGGGTGGACCGATTTTCATTTTGTTTTGTTTTGAAAGGGTTTACCTATCGATTGGACCCATTGATATCATGTCACAGGATCTGATGATGGGTTGGTGTAGAAATCGAGGGAATTTTGTGTTTTGCATAGTAATTCGTGCATTTACTCTCAGAAACCATCATTTTGTCAAATGTAACTTATGACGTAGACCACAGACGGCCACAGGATGCGATATAAATACTTTGTTACGGTTGCTCAGTAATGTATTCTCGTGGTATACAAAATAATGTTCTACTATGACCGTTACTATGGCTCGCTGTAGCGCCTTGTGCTAACCCACGTCCTTTCGTCGCCACGGTCTGACATCGACTGACTGACCTCATTAATTAACTGACGTCGGTCCCACCACTTGTGTACATGAGACAAGGTATTACAGACCTATCAACTTAAGCTGAGAATTGCATTTGTGTGAGTGATCGCCAAAAGTACAGTTAGTAAAACACATACAAATAAAATCAATGTTTTATTTAAACGAAGTCCATAAAACACAATGTTACCAACTGTCCAATTCTCGACCTCATAATGACTGAATCTTATAACTCTTCTACTCCGCTCATTGCATCTTCATCTTCACTCTCGTCTGACGATTCATCAGAGTCAGAGCCTGTGTTAGTTATCTTGTTTTTTTCGGAGATTTAAATTTACTTCCATGTTCCAAAGCACGTTTACCTTCTGCTAAAACTCTGTGTACAGTTGACAGCGGAATTCCCGTCGATGTCGCTACCAATTGGGCCGATGTAACGACACTTGACACATCCTTTTCGTTCACTCCTTTAAAATACGTATTCAATTTGCATAAAATTTCTTTCACTTGGCTGCTTAATGGTTTTCGTACAGGAAATTCACTTACAGTAGGAGCCATTTCACTAATATTTCAAACACAATCAATCACATAAAATTACACGTCTATCTGCTACCAGTACCGGAGGTGAAGTGAAGTATGTGAGCGGGCGGCAGGGAAGCGGTGCGTAGCGGACGTGCCGCGCCTCAGGCCGCTTGCTATAAACTAGTATAAACCAGTTTAAACCATGCGCGGGACGGGCCGCGCCTCAAGCCGATTGCCACTCTACACTATCGGTGTGCACTCACACAAATGCAATTATCAGCTTAAGTTGATAGGTCTGTATCTCTATTGAATAGATACAAACACTACAACACCAATGTACAATCGGCAAAGAAGTTCGGTTTGCAGGGCACACAAATGCCACTCTTTGTGTGCGTAACGTTGCGACACGAATCGCTGACTTGAATGTGTGTGCGTTACATTGGTCGTCACAGCACAGTCACAGATATTATAATACTGTCTGAGCATACAATCACTATGTGTCTTCGTTGAATATAAGACTAGTTTTTACCGCTTCCTACAGAGTGGACGATAGCCCAACGGGTTAGATGCCAGACTAATGACTTTGAGGTATTGAGTTCGATCCTCTATCAAGGAGGGAAAAAGCATGGTGATGTTTTTTTTTAGATACTTTTTTTTAATTATTATTGATCAGACCAAATATTTATTCTAGATTAAGGGCCGGTTTCACCACTGCTGATGAAGCCTATCTGCCAGTTAAACTTAGATTTTTGTATGGCGTTATTTGACAGATAGGCTTTATCAGCATGTGGTGAAACCAGCCTTATTTTTTTCATAATAAAACAAAATTATATTTCGTCCTAATAATAATTTATTACTAGTTTGTTATAATAAACTACACTTAATTTACTTATTTTAGTTTTAGTCAGACAAGGACAGATGTCGCAGTTGATGATATATAAGCTATGAATCAACATGCTAAGCAATTAGAAATTATGTGATAACTTCTAACCTGAAGTAGCAATAACATCATAGACATATAAATCACCTTATCTTATGATAACACAAAGCTTTCACATATTAATGGTTATGTTTTATTTAATATCTTAGTGGAGCTCCTTCTCTTACTATTATTTGTTGTAGTCTACTTCTCATGCCAGTGACCATATTCCAACACATGTCAGTGCCTCGCATTATCTCCCAGGTTGAAGTAACAACTTCATCTAAATTAGACCTAGATCTCACATTCGATGGATCCCAATTGAGCACCATATGTCCCCATAGATTTTCGATGGGGTTTAAATCAGGGCTTTTAGAAGGCCAGTCAATAACTGTCAAGGATTCTTGCTTGTTAAACCATTCTTGCACAATATGGGCGCGATGCACAGCGCAATTGTCATGGACAAAGTATATATGCTCATCCGGATATACAGTTCGTACGGTTGGTAACATGACGTTCTGTAAAATATCCAAGTATCCTTGAGCAGTGTTGCGAGCACTCACTTGCACTAATTCACCGGGGCCCATCGACGACATCCATCCCCAATATCCCAAAGTAATACGGCCACTACACCTGCACGGTAGAATGTTTGCTAAACTATATCGTTCATTATTTCTTCTCCACAGTATTTTACGCCCATCCTTGTCTGATCTAAAAGTCTTTTCATCACTAAAAACAACAACATTATTACACCAATCAAAGTCCAAATATTCACGGGCAAACCGCACTCTGTCTTCACGATGCTCATTAGACATCATAATCTTCTTCGCTGGTCTCCGACATCTTAAACCATCAGCTCGTAAGTGATTGCGAACTGTTTGTAGTGTTACATTATGAAGTGTCGCCGTAGACCGGGTGCTGGCAAACGGATTGCTGTTATGCGCTGCAATGATGTCGCGATGGCGATCAGATGCAGCTGTGTAGGCTACAGGCTGTGGGCCTGGTCGACGACTTTCAACATGTCCAGAATCTGCATACCTATGAACCCACAGTTGCACTGTTCTTCTCTGTAAAATAAGAAAAAAATACAATGAAGTAGTAACACAAGGTATAATTATAATCATAATTTATAAAAAACCTTCAAATTTATTTTTTATATGCATAACTCACCGATATCATTAAACGTCGTGCTATCTCGCTAATTGAAATGTTTTGTTCATACAAAACAATGATTTCCGCCTTTTTAAAAGTGGATAGATGACTTTCCATGATAGATAACAAATCTCAATCACAATTTACAAGGAACGAAATGCAATACAACTAATGCTGAGAGCGCGCAGACGCAAAACAATTTTAAAGAGGGTAGCTGTTACATTTTAAATAAAGAAGGTAGACTATGGCCTTTTTACCGGGCAAGTTTACAACTCTTCGAACTCTAGTTTGGTTAAACAATTGTAATCAATTTATATTCGATGCTATGTGAATTTAATAATACTCGTAGCTTCTAAAAAATAATTTCCTTTGAGGGATCGAACCTTTATCTACATATCGTAATTCTAGCACCTAATCCACTAGGCTATCGACTACTTTGCATAAAGCTGTGAAAACTTGCGTCATAATCAATGAATGTATGGGATCAGAAAAACGCACACAGACGCGACATTAACACGAATACTGTGTTAGTGTGCATTGCTAATCGTAGCTATTGGCAACGTTACGCACACAAAGACTGGTGTTTGTGTGCCCTGCAAACCGATCTTCTTTGTCGTGTGTACTATTACTGCACCGTCGCTATACTGATGGGTGTTAGTACAGTCAGCCAACGATGAAAACGTCAACAATAGGGACATGCATACCATCATTATCGTTAATGTTTTGCATTTTGCATCACAACACGAATCAATCGCGAAATATAAGTCAAGGGCGTTTTCTTAATACATTTTCAGTTGGTTTTCTAATGGTTGTTCCAAATTCTCGTCATATGTTTATTTTAATAAGAGAAATATTAAACTGCACATCAAAAATACCAATTTGCACAGCAACTATCAGGGCGAAATGCTACGGTAGCTTAGGTGTTAGGTTGAACATGTAAGAACAACAAAAGTACTTAAACATAAACTTGAGTACACATAAAATATTTAAAACATAAAGTGTTTTTGCTAATCATTTTTTGCCGTGCAAATCAGTATTTTTGATGTGCGATTAAATAGTAGCATTTTAATAACATGTTTTGAAGTCGTGTACACGCCTGGCCGGCGGCAGTGTCGTGTCGGGGTGTCAGCCCATCGCCACTCTGGAGATATGGGTTTGATTCATCAATTATGAGCTCATTAAACCCAATGAGTCACTTGTTTTGTATAAAAATACATTATTTCATGTTTTTTTCTCTTTAGGAAGTTATCAACGCAATTTTACAATAATCTACTTCATGGTGTACCTCACAGATTCACGGTCCAAAAAAAAGCACTTGAAAGTATAGTGAAAGTGAATTTATTACTGTTTACCCGAGAATTCGTAAGATTATCAAGATATTACCACAGACCAACAAGTTTGTTAGATTTGTTTAAACGGGTGTGATTCAGATATTGATTTAACAAGAATACTACCTACCTAATAGGTACCTTCTAATATGATGATGGTAGACTTACGGTCAATTTCAATATACCTAACATGACATAGCGTCACGCCCTTTTCCATACTGGGAGGCACAATTCAAATTCATAATTCTGGTCTAAAGAGCCCTTTGGCCGGAGCTTAACACGTCTAATTGACCGAGCGAGCTAAGCGTCTCCGTTTCAGTTTGGGCAAAAATGCTTTCATTTGTCTGGATTTCTGTCCGACTACCCCGCTCTACAGGTCGCATTTCTCAACCGATTCTCGTGTTTCTGAGCAGGTTCCATATTTATGTTTGTTTTGTCAATTCAGTTCTTGGATTATTTAAAAAGTGGCGGACCTCCTTACCACCGTGCAATGGTAGGGATGGTGTAGAGTGAATAGTTTGGATTTTACATAGCAAAATGTTGTTTACAATGTTATTGGTGCGGCTACTTTCACGCTCCTTGTAAGTAACCAGGTGCATTAATAAGTTTGTATGTGGTGTTCCAACAATTGTTGTATGGGAGCCCGCTTAAATATTTATTTTATTCTGCTTTTTAGTATTTGTTGTTTAAGCGGAAACAGAAATACATCATCTGTAAAACATTTGAACTGTCTAACTATCACGGTTCATGAGATACGCCTGGTAACAGACGGACGGACAGCGGAGGCTTATTAATAGGGTCGCGTTTGGCACCCTTCGTGTACGAAACCCTAAAAAACCACTACAGCAGAAGCGGCTGGACAGATTTTAACGAATTAGGTGTCTTGGATTTGTGCTGACCCTGAAAGTGAAAAAGGCTGTAATTTTAGTGAAAAATAAATAGGTTGCACTTTTAGATAAAAGACCAAATTATTGGTGCGGCTACTTTGCATACTCCATGTATGTACCGGGTGCATTCATAAGTTTGTATGTGGTTTTGAAAGAAAATGCTTTCAGGTTACTTGTTTTTGTTAGGGTTCCGAAGGGTGCCAAACGGGACCCTATTACTGAGCCTCCGCTGTCCGTCCGTCCGTCCGTCTGTCACCAGGCTGTATCTCATGAACCGTAATAGGTAGAGAGTTGAAAATGTTCACAGAATGTGTCTTTCTGTAGCCTTTACAGCAACAAACAACAATGAACTACAAAAGATTTTTATAAATTAAAGGAGTTCCCCACACAAGAGACGTGTTTTAACACCCCCCGCGATAAAACAAATCGTATCATGATTCAAACGTAATCGCAGATTATACGTAATCGTAATAGATTATACGTAATCGCAGATTATATGGCTTATCACATGGTTGTGTTGGCGCAATTAATAAAATAAATAATACCTTGGACACCATTTACACACATTGATCTAGCCCCCCGAATGGAATCGTTAAGTTCTGACAAACCATTATCTTATTTTTGTTTTGTTTTTTAGATCGCTTAAGTTTTCTAGTACGAAGCTACGGAACCCTTCGTGTGCGAGTGCGACCCGCGCTTGACCGTTTTTTTTATAATGATTCCACAATATATTCAGAAAAATAATGTAAAAAAACGCAAATTTCCTGTGTCTCTGGGGTCTACAGCTTACAGAGTCAATAATTTAATAAATTATTTAATTAGTGTGGTGTGGTCTTAATGTTAAGCTGTGGTGCAAACCCTCGTTATCGTAACATAACTTTAAAGATTCTATTAGCCCGCTGATCTTAGTTCGATTAAACAGTTTTACCGCAATGTAGAGTTTTAGGTTGCATGCTTTGTATGCCACAACCAGCTAATGTCGTGACAAGTTTACAATCTGCATTTGTAATTCACCGAGCGAGCGAAGCGAGCGAGCAGCTTGGGCAAAAATGCTTTCGTGTGTCCGTCTGCTCCCTCTAAAGGTCGCATTTCTCAATTGGTCGTGAAACTTTGTGAGCACGTTCGATGATACTAAGGATTTTTTTGTCGGTTCAGTTTTAGGTTTTGTTTCAACATGGCGAAAATATGGAGAGCAATAAAAAAAAAGACATATTACCAAACGCCTTGACGGATTTTAACAAATTAGGTGTCGCTGGATTTGTGGAAACCGTGAAAATAACATAGGCTATAAATTAAGGATGAAAAGTCGATAGGTTGGATTTAAGTTCGCAAAATGTAGTTTACAACGTTATTGGTGCGACTACTTTTATACTTCATGTAGGTAACCAGGTGCATTTATAACTTTGTAGTAGTATGTTAGAAGTTCGACTTTCCACCAACGACTCGCGAGGTCCAGCTCACAGAGCTACTAGTTAAGTCTTGTAAATGTAGACCATTAATTTCCCCGCCGAGGGGCACAGGCCTTTACCCGGATACGAGTAAGATTAAGCCATACTCCACCACGCTGGCTCAGTGCGGGTTGATGCAGGGGTTTTACGACCACTAGATAGTAGCCGGGACATACAGCTTAACGTGTCATCCGAAACACTGAACATACGATAATGTACTCAAGATAAATTAATTATCTCATTGGTACATGGTCAGTATTCGAACCTGTATCTCCTGTGAGAAGCAAGCGTGAAACCCATTAAACCACGGAGCTCTTCTTCCTCTCTTCTTCTTAATAGTTTTTAAATATTTCTAAATATTCTAACACATATCTCAGACCTAATAAAGATATTGTGATGGCTCCAGCGAAAATTCCACAGGTAGTCAGTGCGTCTAAACTGGTTTCCATACACCCACCGGCCAGTTTATATTATAAATAGAAAGTGAAATTTAATTATAGTTTATTTATACGAGTAAAAACCGCATGGCACAGACCGCAGCTCCAAACTGCCTTGCCATCATCAAGCTTGTGAGTTAATTACCTGCAATGAGGTTTGAACAAAGGACTCTGATTGACAGACCTATTTTTGCCGCCATTGAAGTACACAGAGCACTGCACAAAGCTGATGGCGGCAAATGAGAAGGCGGAACACGTCAATGCGAAGTTAACGTGGTCGATGAGGAAACACGGAAAACCCGGGAAATGGCTGACAGGCGGAATGCTCGTGAACTCGAAATAATATTTAGATTATCCCGTTTAACTGAACTGGGCAGAACCTATTGAAACATAAGATAGGTGACTAGTGCGGAATCATCCTCAGCTTTTGATTCCAGTAAGTCAGTACTGCCTTAAGTTGACTTTGGAACCTACTCCTGTAACTTCACGTCCGAGGTAAATAATTTTGAGAGTGATTGGTACATCCCTTACATCCGATTGGTTCTGTGATTTTGTATGCAAAAAGGTAGGTAATGTCCAGATCTCAGCTTTTCGCGCATTTGCCTTTATTTGTGTGCGTTTTTGAACGTGACTGGTGTAAGTAATTGTGTTTACTTCGAAAATTGATACCCACCGGTCATCATGGGTCGTTGCCCTTTGCAGGATACATTTGAGCGTCATTGCGACGTGTGAACGGATCAAGAGTACCTGAGAGGTTCTTAACTAATGCTTCCGGTGCTTCCTTATAGAAGTCAGTCGATTGGGATTTTGAAAATCTAAAAGTGGAAGTGGAATACTACATACCCATAGTTATAAGTTGGTAGGTACTTCAAGAAAGAGCATAGGTACCTACTATACATTCCGATGGATCTTATGCTGATTAACCCTACAACCCAAAAATGAACTCAATCGGAACGGACAGATATTATTTTATGAAATTTTGCATAAGTGCCCACATTTCTGTATTATGTTGATTTTGAAAACATTCAGCGTATGTTCTAAAATATCATAAGACGATTGTTTTTTTAGTAAATCAGCATTCAAGAATAAGAAGTAGAATGAGGCGACGCAGTAGCCTATCAGCTTCTTGTAAATATCATGTTATGAAACATAGAGTTATGAAATAAGACGACCCGAATAGCCGAGACGGCAGTGACCCTGCCTGCGAAGCCAAGGGTCCCGGGTTCGATTCCTGGTGGGGGCAAATATTTGTTTCATGAGAACGGATGTTTGTACCCTAGTCATGGTTGTTTATCTATCTAAGTATAATATTTATCTATATAAGTATGTATATCGTTGTCCAGTACCCAAGATACAGGGAATCCTAGTTTGGGGCTAGATCAATGTGTGTAAATAGTGTCCAAGGTATTATTATTATTATTATAGGATTCTAAAAGCAATTGTTTCTTTATAGTAGCATGACACTCATGAAATCGATAGAAACGTCTCCTAAAATTTATTTTTCACAGTTTATTTTTTTACGAATTTGCACCGGATTTCAATTTATTTAATTGATATTTATTTAATAGTTATAACAATATCAAGTTATCTTGCTCTATTAGTCCTCTATAGATAGGTGAATAGCCGTTTTTAAAATTTTAATGCTCCTCCGCTAAAAGTAAGCTGAAGGTGAGGTTTTGAGTTGCACTGTCGGGGTGCCCAGCCGTAAGTAATTCATTGTATAAGTCATTGACCCATTAGGTAGCTGGAAGTGCTAAGGAAGGTTTTTTATGTGTGCAAGTATTTTTTATGTATGCGTTTTTTGTCTTTGGTCACTTTTTGCCTTTGCTCAGTCTTTAATAACTTTTTCGTGTGTATTGCTACGGGTTTACATTTATGGGTTATTTGGCAACAGGTTTTAATTTTGGATACCTACGTATAAGCCTTTTTTGTCGCTTTTTTGCTCGGTATTCAATAACTTTATGTGTATTTTTTACAAGTATGGGTTTTTTGGCAACAGGTTTTAATTCTGGTTACCTACGCATAGGTAAAATATGTATGAATCCTTTGTTGCCGCCTTTTTTGCTTTGCATTAATTAAGTTTGTATATATGTACTTCATATTCATTTCCTCACAAAACATATGGATGCCTACCTCTGCCTACAATACTAGTAAAATTAACGTATTCACTATAATTTCACGTTTAAGGTCAGTGTCACCTATTGTCTGAACCGTGGGTTAAGCACATCATCATTAGGTACCAATAATGTTAACCATACATGGTAATCGAGTTTTTATGTTCATGAGTACGCGATTATCACGTGCGGTCTACGATGATAAGGTACTAGTGATTCTTGAGGTTCAACTTATTTTAATAATCCGCAAACTGCATCGTCAATTAAAATAATCTAAGAATTTAAGATTACCATATAAAAACAACACACACGCAAAAACTGAACACAATAAAAAACAAAATACTAAACAAATAAACCGCCCCAGGACATGCCCGACCCAAAGGTACCCATCACGCTGGCAGCATTACCGCGCTGCACGGCGAGTGAGATACTTTGGATCAGGAACGCTCCGGAACGATTGTCAAGTGATTCCTTACTTATTCCAAATGTTCCAAATTACAAATGTCTTTATTACTGTAGATATTTACATATACTTAGCAATCGTAATTTTTTGCCACTTCTCTACATTGGACCACTGTGGGAGAAGAAGGGCGTATATAGCAACTACCACAGATTGATTTTTAGATCTCTTTTTAAAAATTGCTTATGCTTAACTTATACAAAATATAATATTTTAGTCATTATCATAATTAATAAGCAGGAATAAATAATTACAAAATTATTAACAGCAAGGTCTGTGTTGAGCCAGATTAACCCCATACAATAACCCCGTAATATCCTTTTTTCGACAAAGTCGCTTTTACATGGATTTTAAATTGCTCAAATGGCAATTTCAAGATCTCCAGAGGTATCTTGTTGTAGTAGAGAATCCATTGACCCTTGAAAGAATTGCTAACCTTCGCGAGTCTAAACCGGGGCGCAAGTAGTCTATGATTATTTCTTAGGTTAACATTATAGCTATCGCTAAGTTTGGGAAATTTTGTAAGGTACATACATTATATTTTCGAAAATAAATTGACTAGCTACAGTTAGTATGTCAATTTCTTTAAAAAGCTGTCTTAAGGAGTCTGTGCGTTTTAAATTATAAATTGCTCGAATAGCTCTTTTCTGTAAAATAAAAATAGTTTGAATATCCGCTGCATGCATTCAGGTGCTCACCCAGGGATTGTGGTATGGAAAGCTGGCCGCTAAACTACAATCAATCGAGATTCTAACAAACTAAACGCTATAACAAATAAGACAATTTCAAGATGACAATTTCAACTGCACTGGCCTGCAAAACTAAGTACTACACTTTTAAAACTTTAATTTTGTCTTAACTATAGAAGTTAGAGATTTATAATAAATTAAATTTTATAGCAAATTTTAACAGCTTTTCTTTTTCGATATTTCAAAAGTATATCCTGTGCACTTTAAAAGTCATTGCAATTTTAAAAGTGTGATACTTAGTTTTGCAAGCCAGTGTAGTTTCTGTGAGGTGGTCGGAGCATCTTAAAGCCGAGGCCCTCTGGTCAAATGCAAGAATTTTGAGTACAATATGTATACTACTCAAAAGAAAATAGGCGCCACTAAGTATTTTGATTGCTACGTGAAAAATATAGTAAACAGTAATGTATATTTATTAAAATAACATGTAACAAGGCTTTTGTTTTAACTTATGCTAATAACCATTTAATTGTGTAGTCAATTGTTTCACTTATTTCAATTAACATGAAATTAGTCCATTGTCAACAGCAAAAACTAAACAGAAACTCTTTGCAAAACAAAACAAAAACTGACACAAGCTGTTTTTTTTAATGGTTTAGTAACGGGTGTGTCCTCCTCTCCTGTTTTCACACTCCTGGAGCCTTGAATGCATACTCTCGATTAAGTTTCTGATGTTTTCATCAGGTATCTCTTCCCACGCACGTTTCAGAGCATTCATAAGCTGTTGCTGGTTGTGAAACTCTTACTCATGCTCCCTAACCCTTCATTTTAATTGGTCCCACATATGCTCTATTGGATTTAAATCCGGACTATACGCTGGCCATGGTAGAACACGAATATGGGAGTCATCCAGTACAGTCTGAGTGGCCCGAGCTGTGTGTGGGCGGGCATTGTCATGCATTAACCAGAACCCTGGCCCCACTCTCTGTGAGAATGGAATCACATGAGGCCTGATGACTTCATCGATGTACCGTTGTGCAGTTACTGTGCCTTGATTTAAGAAAACCAGCTCAGTTTTGCCTTGTATGCTAATCCCAGCCCAAACCATCACACTAGGACCTCCAAAGCGGTCAATTTCCTTGTTGCAGACATCGGAAAATCTCTCACCCTGTCGTCTCCATACTCTAATCCGCCGATCATCACTACAAAGCTTCACTTTACACTCATCTGTGAAGAGCATCATACCCCATTGATTCATGCTCCAATCTGAATGATCGCGGCAAAAACTTAAACGATTTCCACGTTGAACCCTAGATAAAGGAATTCGTACTACTCGGCGTCTGGACCTTTGCTGGTCTTCATGCAGTCGATTACGTATCGTTTGGTCACTAACACGAGTCCCCGTTGTCAACCGTAGGCGATTTTGTAACTTACGTGCCGTCACAGAGCGCTCTCGACGGAGACTCAATCGGATGTAGCGATCCTCTTGTGCCGTAGTCGCTCGCACCCTGCCCGATCCAGGCCTTCTTGCAACACTGCCAGTCTCTTGGAACCGATCCCACACATTGTGGATGGCTCGGCGAGAGAAACCCAACGATAAAGCTACAGACCGCTGTGAATGACCTTCAGCAATCAATGTAACGGCTCTGGTGGCAGTAATGGTATCCATATGCCTTCGTTGACGTGGCATTATCAACAAAAGATGTTAAAAGAAGCAAAAGATGGACAGAAATAGTTTTTTAACAGAATAAAATTGTGATTCCATCTGAAAGGAATTTGACCTGAAACTCGTTTTTTTTATTTGCTTCAATTTCTGGCCAGCTGTAAGACTTAAACACCAGCATTAAAGAGGTTGGATACTGAAGGAGGCCGGACATCATTATTAGTCACTTATTAATTAGTTTACATCTAAAAATTTACTCAAAAACAGAAATATGTAAGTGGCCCTTATTTTCTTTTGAGTAGTATAGTTTATATGACAGCAAAATAAAGATGGTCTGCAGTCGTGATGAGGGAGAGATATTGAAATAAACCTAAGTTCAATGTGTTCATGAATCTTCCCGTTTTACATTATTTTGGCAGTTACGCGCTCCCGATATATTCATCTAAACTGTACTTTAGTAGTTATTTAGAAACTCCCATTTGTGATGAAACTAAGAGCCATAAAGCACAATTTCTTTAAACGAGACTCAAACATTTCAGCGAAGATTGTTAACTACTTATTTATTACACTGCTAATAATAAAAGTCAGTTATTTATTATAGTTAGATACCGTTTTGTGTAGTGGCAGTAAAATTTGGTTTGAATAGTCTTCGTTTTTACGGGTATTTATGTATGCTCAATGGTGTAGTTGATAACGTTTTATGTTGAACGGATGCAATATAGGTAGGTAGGTAGGAACTTAGGTTCAAGTGAGTTCATGGGTTTTACTAAAATCAAAGTGTAAAGGTGTCACTGGGAATATTTAGGTATCAATTTATTCAGGGTGTAACAGAAAGGTCTAGTATTTTCTTTTTCCGTAGCCGAGATGATAGTGTCCAATTGCTGGGCAAAGGCTTTGTGCCACCACCGGCCACCCTGGCAAAAACTTGTGGTCCCGCCATCTCCGCCTTGGCCTGCCCCTACGCCCCGGAAGCCGTTTGGGGGCATAGGACTCACGTGTCCGGCCCAGTTCCACTTTAGCTTGGCGGCCTGTGCACGGTGTTCCTTACGCAGCGCTCCATCGCTCGCTGCAAACCTTGAGTTTGGACTTCTGAAGCTCAGTCAATGACCAGGTCTGAGCGCCGTAGGTTAGGATGGACAGGATACACATACCGATGAGCTTGCGCTTGAGTGTTAGCGGAAGTTTGCCTTTCATTAGTTCCTTTAAAGACCAGAAGCTATTCCGGGCGTTAGAAATTCTTCTTTCCATTTCTTTGTCCTGCCTGTTTTCGAAGGAAGCTATCTGGCCCGGGTAAATACACTCATCGACAAACTGTATCTCCTGCCCATCTACCTGGACCCTACGTCTAATGCTGTTGGTCATGGCCTTGGTCTTTGGCCTATTCGTCATCAGTCCAACATCAAGGCTCATATCGCTGAGTTCGTTAGCCTTCTGCCACCAGCGTCAATGCCTCTGTCCGCCCATGGGATAGTGATATTTATTTTTATTTATTTTTTGCATTATCTTAGTATTTTTATATGTTGCATTACAGAAATCATTAGTGCGATAGCCAAGTACTTATAACATATTTCACCATGTACTTAATAAAACAAAATAACTTAACATAATTTACTACTCGTATCATCACAGTCATTATTAATTTATATTATCATGTTAAAGGTACATTCATTTCATTAACTATTATCATAAATTGATCACGTCATCATAAATTATTAGGTAGGTATTCATATCGTCAAATCATGGATACCAAACCATACTTATCAATATCATCAAGGGGTTGGTAAGGACATCATCCTGAACAACTTTCACTATGACACCGATTTGATCAGAGCAACGTTATTTTACACTTCTCCACATATTTCAGCGGATCGCCCGGTCCAAACTGTATGGAGAAGTGAAAAATAAAGTTCTGATCAAATCGGTTTCATAGTGAAAGTTGTTCAGGATTACGTCCCTGACAACTCCTAAAATATGACTACACCTTTCTGTTACACCCTGCATAAAATGACAAGTGACAGACTCTGCACAATGTCAGGGACCGATGTGGTCTAGAGATACTTTTGTTTTTACGGGTTTCGTACCTCAAAGGGAAAAAAACAACTCTTACACGGAATCACCTCGCAGTCCATAAGTCTGTCTATACCCTTTTTTCCAGGAACGCGTGGAGATACCTATCAAGTTGAAATTAATATGAATTACTCAGGTATGTAGAGCCTAAGAGCTGTTTATACCGCAAATTTGCTGAAATTGCTTGATACTCGCATAGGAATCAAAACCTACCATTGACCTAGAATCATGAAATTTGGCAAGAATCAAGGTCGCAAAAATCAAACGGTTTGATTGGAACCCTTCAGGCGTGAGTCTGGCTGGCACTTGGCCGCGATTTTTTATGCTATTCCTGCCTGCAACGAACTGTATATTGTATAGGTTATTGATATATTTGTACAGAATAACCGGAGGAAAGTAAAAGTAAAAATGCTTTCCGAGGTAGGCAGCAAGCAGGAAGATAGGATATTACGTATGTTGCGTACACCTATAGGGAACTTAGTGAGGCTATAAATACATATATTTTATACCTAGTCAATAGCTGTGAGTGTGAAGTACTCATTACTGATCGGGCGATTCCCACTCAACTCAGCGTCCACTGTTATATTCTGCATGGTAAAGATATCTATTTGAAAACTTTAAGAAGTCTTCAAGTCCAGAGCCCGCAGAACCTGAAGACCAGGGTTTGCAACCAATGTCTCCCGGGTTTGACGGCCTCTGTGGCGCAGCGGTTGTGGCTCTGCCTACCATGCGAGAGGTCCCGGGTTCGATCCCCGACTGGGGGTAAAGAAAAAAAAAAAAAAAAAAAAAAACATCCCCAGGTCTTGGATGTTTATATGTGTGTGACGTCGCTGTTTCCGGTTACCACGACACAGGGACACAGGGCCAGAAGCAATGTGTGTGCCTGTATGTAAATGTTTATGTTTATGTTTATGTTTATGTCCTGCCCACACTTACATATGGTGCCGAAACATGGAGGCTAACAAAGGCGAATATGCACCAAATTAAAGTCGCACAATGGGCCATGGAGCGTTCCATCCGTAGGCATTATACTTCGGGATCGTGTTCGCAATACAGAAATAAGACGTCGTACTAAGATCGTCGATGTCGGCAAGCGAATCACGAGACTGAAGTAGGGGTGGGCAGGACACTTGGCAAGGAGAGATGACGGAAGGTGGATCAAAGCGGTTACAGAGTGGCTACCCAGAACCGCACGAGGAACAGTGGGCAGACCACCAGCCAGATGGACGGATGACATCATCGCCATAGCGGGTAGGCAGTAGGAGGCTCAGGACCGGAGTAGATGGCGTACTGAAGAAGAGGCCTATACCCAGCAGTGGGTGAATGTGAGCTGATTGATGATGATGATGAAAGATATCTACATCGGATGTCTATGGCTGGACAATGCCAGGCTAATCGCGTGATAGCTTCTATTGTATTATAGTGCAGGTAATCAACAAATAAATCAATATCTCAGGACAGCGTGAGAAGTGTTTTGTTCAGGGTCTTTTGTTACGGAAGGTACCTAAAGTACTAAACGCGATTATTCTATAAACTGGTCACCTCTAGAATGCAATCTGATAGAAACATCCATAAACATATATTACATACAGGCACATACATTGCAGGCTAGCCCCACACTAGTAAACCCTGTGTCGTGGGAACCAGAAACAGCAAGTTCAAGTTCAAGTTCAAAGTATTTTTTCAAAATTGCACAAAAATTTAGACTGAATGAACGTCATAACATAATCAAGCAAGCTTATTAAAACATTAAGTAGGTGCCTAATTAATAAATAATTTAGTAGATATATAGGGTGCAATGAACTGGTTTAATGCCAGATGTCGGTGTCTTGTATAAAGTCATTAATTTTGTAGTAGGCCTTAGTGCACAAAGTGTGCTATAAGCATTTTTTGAATCTAGCTTCGGTTAAGTTCTGTATTTCTTGCGGAATTTTATTGTAGAAGCGTATTATACAGTGTCCCATAAAAGAACTACTAACTTTTGTGAGTCTGAACATTGGAAAAGAAAGTTTATGTTTATTTCTAGTTTGCATATTGTGGCGGCTATCAATGGTTTTAATGCTATACTGATATTTTTCCTCATATACATTATGTTTTCATAAATATATAGACTTGCAACTGGTGTTGGTTTCTTGAAAAAAATCTCTCAGAGACTCTCTATCACCTAGCTTATAAATAAATCGGATCGGTCTCTTCTGCAAAATGAAGATGGTCTCAATGTCAGCAGCCCGTCCCCATAGTAGTATGCCGTAGGACATAATGCTATAGAAATAACTAAAATATACAAACCTAGCAGTTGCAAACGTTACACACATATAAACATCCAAGACATGTTTTTTTTTCTTCTTCACCCCCAGCTGGGGATGAAGCCCGGGACCTCTTGCATGGTAGGCAGATCCACACCCGCGGCGGCGCCACAGAGGACATGGACAGCGCTTTACTGCCTGCTTGGCAGGGGGCTGAGCTTTGATGCGAGTATCTGGCAGGCATGACAACCCGAATGGCCGAGTCGGCAGTGACGCTGCCTACGAAGCCAAGGGTCCCGGGTTCGAGTCCCGTGGGGGCAAATATTTGTTTGATGGGAACGGATGTTTGTACCCTAGTCATGGTTGTTTATTTATCTATATAAGTATATGTATCGTTGTCTAGTACCCTAGTTTGGGGCTAGATCCCTGTGTGTAAATGGTGCCCAAGGTATTATTATTATTATAGCTGTTTATTATACGGGATTATTAAATTAGACTAACTATTAAAAGTCCTGATGAGTTTATCCTAAGTTATACATACGTAATTATTTTGTATAGATATCAGAGAAAAAGTGTGTTCCTGATTTAACAACATCAACACATCGGGCTTGTAAGAAATTCAGATAGGTACTGTTATAAATAATTTAAATACAGTGAGTTAGTAAATTTTAATTCTTACCTGAATCACATATCGCTAATGGCACAAAACACACCATCAAGCCCGCATAAATAGTTCGCGACCAAGTTATTTTTACACTTGCCCTGATAAAATTCGACAATGACCTACCACCATTAAAATTCTTAACTGAGCACCTCATTTCACTAATTTTCACTTCCGAAAAAACTGCGAAAATATTCACAATGATTTGGACAACACCGTCATTTTTATTAGATTGTATAAGAATGTTTTTTTCCCATTAAATAATAATTTTACGAGAACAAAGTCAATAAATTTATTTTAATCCGGTGGCGTACAAAGCGCGGTAAACGGACCGCGCAACACGCATGCGCTTTCGCAGTGCAATGAACCTCTTTGCCGCCATGCAGCCTCCCACCACCACCAAAGAGGTTGGAGTCGTTGGAGTTGGATCACAAATAAAATGTACTTGAAAATCGTGAGCGATTTTCCGCCATTTACTCCACTTTTCCGGAAGCAAGGCGTGCGTAAAAAGGCTGTTATTACGTTATGTTACGTGGTCGATCTCAGTCGCAGTCCGAGTTGACTTCGGTCGCACGACCATGGTCTTACGACTGAGTTAAGTTGTAGGTGTACAGAGAACGGATGAGCCGGAAGTGAAAACACACGTCAATTTTATAAATGTCAATCATCATTCTTACCCACTTTTCGAAACTTGGCTGCGCCTATGTAAATCAAACTATAGTATCAAATCGATTAAAATCTCTGTTTTTAAGTTTCTCATGAGGTCACCGTCGTACGAACTATGTTGATTAGGACAGCGCCTTGCTGCTTGCTTGGCACGCGGCTGTGCTTTGAGACGAGTATCTGGCAGAATCTGGCTAGCTTATTTATTATTACGTTGAATGAGACTAACTCTAAAATAGAAATAAGAGGCAATAAGCACTTAGTAAAAAAGCTTAAGACGCTGGGTATCATGAAATTCGGTCGAATATCTATCTTTGAAGCAATACTTATTTCCCAAATATATGTTATGAAGACATCCCTTTTATTCAATCTGTGTTTTTAAAAACATCACATATCAATATGTAAAAAATAATGATGTTCACCTAAAACATGCTAATTCTTGAAATCTAAAAAGAATATTGAAATTGCATCAAAAAAAGGTATCCAAAATATCTTTAAGCTGTGCGTTAAAATTAAGAAATTATCAGTGGTTTTGACGATATTTTTAAAAACACACTATTTTTGCAACGTTCTGCGGCACCGACTGACGTTGCAGTGTGAGCTGTTATGAACTTTATTTCAATACGGTTGTGTCCAAAGTTTGAACCACCACGAATCGAGTTATCGACTATCGCCTAATTTTACCGATACACGAGCCTTAATTAAGTTCAATTGGACAGTTCAGTCGAATGGACTAGTGGGTTTTTTCCACCACTTCAGTTGCTCGTCTGTTCTGTTGAATTACTTAGTAATGATCATAAAAACAGCATTCATCTTTGGCTTATAACCAATCTCTACTGACCAGACGGCGTAAGGATAGGGTATGCTTAGAATTATTATTTATCAATACTTCCTTCGCTCATAATGTTTTCTGCTTCCTCGGGCCTTTCCCATATAATAGAATAAACAGAATTAAAAATAACGCTTTATAAAACATTAAAATCACTTGACTATGATAAAACGGACGACTTACTTAAAATTACAAATTATCAACCTACAACCTATATCTATCTAATATGTATTAATACGTTCATACAGGGTTTTGTGCCTTATATTACATAATAATCCTTTCTGTGTAAAAGTCTGGCGCACACACATTATAGACATAGTTCAATTAAATATTAATCTCACACACCCTCTCACACACACTCACTCACATTCATACGACACAGAGAGGTTCATCCACTCCCTTTTTTTTTCTACTTTAAAATTTTCATCTATACACGTTTCATAAACCCTCTTTACTGCGTACAAAAACCGCACGTTACGATCAGCATAATGTTAAACTACTTGGTAAAAACTCATTTCTTATCTGAAAAATTACACATTATAACCATAATGTGTAATTTTTCTACATATTATGACATTCAAATTTAGAACGCTGACGCCCGCCTGCATGCCGCCCCTAGTTTGTCTGTGAAGTTGGTACTGACATTCAAATTTCGAACGCCGACACCCGCCTTCGTGAAGTTGGTACTACAGAACAAGCTAAACAACTGCAGAGCCACAATGCCGGTCAAACATGCGGTTCCTGAACACATCAAAGAGAGCTTATGATATGAGTGTAGATAAACTAGTGTATGTAACTGTACATAATAAGGCATTAAAACTCTCGAGTGATATTATTATGAAACGAGCCGACCACTCTCGAGTATTAATGCCCTCCATTATGTAGCAGTCACATAAACTACTATTGTAGTGTAAAAATTGTCTCTTACAATTTAAATAGTGTCAACAAGTTTTATTTAATTATTCAGTATTTGTGTTTGAACTATGTAACTTAAATTAGCAAATCGTATTGTATGGGAAGTGCACTGT
Source organism: Argyresthia goedartella (assembly GCA_949825045.1). NCBI lineage: Eukaryota > Metazoa > Arthropoda > Insecta > Lepidoptera > Argyresthiidae > Argyresthia > Argyresthia goedartella. The sequence goes on from OX463817.1 coordinate 5,757,456, forward strand.
AGCCTGAAATACAGGTTTACACCTAGCTCAGGCTCAGATGCTCCAATTATTATGTATCACAATTTTAGCTAAGAACCTAATAATGTAACTTTTTCTGACCGTGTTTCTGTTAAATAAATAAATATTATTATATTATTATAAAGTGTTTTACTAAGTCGTACTTTTATTTACATAAAATTAAAAGTTTGAACCTCTAAGAGATAATAGGTTGATAGGAGGTGTTAATAGATAGTGGAACTTCCAACAACTTTCTGCTGTACTGGTATATGTAACATCTTGTTGTTTATCGACTGTCAATAGTATTTAAGGGTTAAAAACTTTCTAAGGTCATGTATGCTCCTAGTACTTTTGGATTTGATTAAGAGGTGCCGAAATAAAAGATTATGATGGATGCCACTTTGCTTATTTTTGTTTTACATTTTCTATATCAAGTTCGCTTAACATCTTGTATACCACCCGCGTCATATAACGCCACTTTTCCGTTATAGGTTTTAAATTTCATTACCATGGCATATGTTTAACAATCGCGACCCGTCCCAACTACCTCGTTTTGAGTACTTAAGGGCTGAACATAGGCCAAATGACATTGAGAATTAGACAAAGAAAACAAAAACCCGTCGCATCGCGACGAAGCAGACTGACGCATGCTCCCGCGCAGAGCCCCGCGGGGCAGCCCGAGCTCCGAGACCAAGAAAATTATAGAAAATATTACTAAACTCCTGTAATAATAACATTAAAAATAAAATAAATCAACCAAAAATTTTCCCTTTTTTTACCTAATTTTGCGTGTAAGTTTCATATAGGAAACTGATTTCGTCTCCGAGCGCTTGTTCATTTAGTTGAATATAATGCATTGCGAAAAATATTTTTAAGTGTTAAATATAACAGATATCCGGTAATTTTAAAAGTCCATTCTTGTCTCTAATATACCTTTTATAACATATATTTATCCTACATTTTTATGTTGTCTAGTTTTGCCTAGAATTTAAGCTAAAGATGCATTTCTGGACATATTTAATCCCTTAAGCCATTCGTTATGTGTAAGAGGGGGACAAATATTGCGTGCCTACTCAGTTACTAAGTTTAAAGATTTTGGTTTTAAACCTTAATAAGGCACGGGAAACTATATTCCCACCGGCTTGGTAATAAATTCGGAAACCAATGAAAATTTCTGCGTTCTCGCGCTTTATTAAGGGTTAAAAACCTCCTAAGGAGACATGTGTTCCTAGTACTTTCGGTACAAGATTTGGAGATGTTTTGCTAAAACAAGCAAGTGACGTAAAATTAACGCTGGATTCTATTCAAAATGTATTGAAGCCAGCGTTCTTTTTACGTGATGAAAACTGTACTCTCATTACACCTGGATAAGGGATCTGCCTGTATCCACCATTGTTTTAATTAAACCGACCGGCATATGTTTGGGATGGCAGTTGGAGTATTTGCAAAATGGTGAAAATCGGGGTGCAAATAGGAGATAGTTTAACCGGGTGGTTTAAAAAAATGTTGAATTTAAACCCGTGGGGTGTTAAGCCCGCGTAATTCCAATTTAAACTAAGGGCTGTCAGCCATAAGCCTAAAATCTGTCAGATTGTATATTGTCAAGTTAAAGTAATGAAGAAGCAACAAACACGAAACAACTAAGTTTTAAAAAAGTCAAACATTATCCAAGTTTAGAAGGAACTGTACCAAGATCAGCAACTGAACAATCATTTTCAAATTAATCCTATTTTGGGTGTTACTTCTTACAAAGACGAAAAAAACACTGCGTCACGCCTTTTCCCATACGAAGTGGCACAGGCAATTATTAGGTCTTATGTTAGGTCTTACGTTCTAGGGAATCCAATCCCGCATCAAAATAGTGGTGCCGCAAGCATGCGGGATTGAGGTCATAAATCCCCGAGGATCCCGCGGGATTTGTATTTTTATATATTTTTTGTTTTAAGTAAGTAGTTATTTAAATAACGGCAACCGCAAGTGTTTCCGTAGAAATCACATGTTTTTAGGGTTCCGTATCTTAAAATGAAAAAAGGAATCCTTATACGATCACTTCGTTGTCCGTCGGTCCATCTGTCTGTCCGTCAATACCCTTTTCCATAGGACCGTGAGGAGGATCAAGTTGAAATTAAGATCAATTACTCAAGACTCTTGAAGTTATGAATACATCAATCTTATAGATACAAACAAAAGGTACCTAGCTTACCAAATTTCTTGATTTTAGGTCAACGGAAAGTTACAAGAAAGACAAGTATTTGGCAAGACAAGAACAATATGTATTATTATATATTATATATATAAAAATTAATAGCGTACCTATATTAGAAATTATATAATTCACAAAAACAGTTTCGTCGTATAAAAATATAACAAGTCAAAAAAAAACTGTCATAAACAATAACACAAACAAACCGCCCCAAGAATCTCCCGGCCCAAAGGTGCCCAATACACTGGCAGCGTTCCCGCGCTGCACAGCGAGTGAGATTCTCTGGACCAGGAAAGCCCCGGAGCGGTTGTCAAACCCTCGGTCCCTCAAGCGGCGCCCAATGTCCCTGACAAAGGCCCTACCCTGCGAACCCCATACCCCTGTAGTCTAGTATGTATATACTATTAAGTAGAAAGGACGTGGTATGTATGTAATATATATATATATATATATATTTTACATACATACCACGCTGTTGGGTGAAATATTTTTACACTACTGTTTTTTACAGAAAATAAGTGCCTTTTTTATTTCTTACGTTACAATAAAACAAAAACCTATATTTTACATACATACCACGTTCTTTCTACTATTAAGTAGAAAGGACGTGGTATGTATGTAAAATATATATATATATATAGTATATATTTTACATACATACCACTTCCTTTCTACTTAATAGTAGAAAGAACGTGGTATGTAAAGAAACGTGGTATGTAAGAATATATATATATATATATATCTATGTATATATATATATATATATATATATATATATATATATATATACAACGTGTAACTTTAAGTACGCAAAACCTGAAAATAGGTTGTTCAGAATGACGAGTATAATCGATTCCATCACTAATCCATCCATCCATCAACGGCGTGGAAGATAGCACATATCATACCTATACATAAAAAAGGGACTAAAGCTAACATAGAACATTACAGACCCATCTCTATATTAAACGTTTTTGGCAAAATTATGGAAAAGGTCGCACATGAACATCTTTATCCTGTTATTTCAATAAACATACCGACCGAACAGCACGGTTTCTTCAAAGGGCGCTCTACTGTGACAAACTTAGCTATTTTTACTGGTGATGTGCTTACTGGCATGGACAAGGGAGGGCAGGTAGATGTGATCTACACGGATTCCGAGAAAGCATTCGACCGTGTAGATCATTTCATATTAATGCGTAAATTGCGTGAGCTAGGGATAAGGGGGGATCTGCTCAGATGGCTGGAGTCATACATAAAAAACAGAAGTCAAACAGTCGTCGTGGCAGGACACCGTTCCGAGTTCATCGCTATCCCATCAGGAGTGCCACAGGGATCACTGCTGGGACCGCTCCTTTACATTGCCTTCCTTTACGATATAAGCAGTTGTTTTATCCACTCAAAGTTTCTTTTATACGCCGATGACAAAAAAGTGTACAAAAAGATAAATTCAACTTCCGACTGTGCACTTCTACAGAAAGATCTTTGTAGGCTAGGTGTCTATTATACGGTAAATAGGATAAGTGTTAATCTCACTAAATGCAATCACCTAAGCTTTACCAGAAAGACTAAGCCAATATTTTACAATTACCAAATTAATAACAGGCCAATCGAGAAAGTTAAATCAATAAGAGATCTAGGAGTTTTACTCGATTCAAAGCTCACATTCTCTCAAAATATAGACGCTGCTACAGACAAGGCCTATAAGAACCTGGGTTTTGTACTTCGAACGAGCCAGGCATTCACTGACCCACTGTGTATAAAGGTTCTCTACTACTCGTACGTGCGCAGTGTTCTAGAATACTGTAGCCCTATCTGGCGACCCCAATATATATGCCACATTGAGTCAATTGAATCATTACAACGCAAATTCATTAAACATCTTAATTACCGCACTGGCTACCACTCTCCTTTGAAGAACTACAATACTTCGTTGGAAAAGCACAAACTGCAAACACTCGAGGACAGGAGGCGTCTCCTGGACATGCTATTTCTTCATGTGTAGTGGAAGACTGAACTGTCCTGAATTAATCTCCTCAGCACTTCGGTTAAATGTTCCGAATAAAAGAACCAGGCACACTCCTCTCTTCCATGTCCCCCTATCTCGGTCTAACTATGCACAAAACTCAGTCATGAATAGGTGTCATTTAAATTACAACAAGCTTTCCAAAGATAAGGACCTAGACATTTTTAACACCTTTAAACAGGTTTTTAAGAAAAATATTATTTGAATTATTAAAACAAACAGATACATTGATGATGTATCTGCCGTGTCATACGAAAGCCTACTCACCTATACTCACCCTGCTTAGTGGAAATTCAATAGACACAGTCCCGATCCCAAGACCATCGTCGTCGTAGGGCTAAGCAGATATAGGTACAACTACACTCACACCACTACACAACACATGCAACCTACACTACTTACACAACCGGCACACCACATCTCAACTTGCAATAATATAAATAAAATTTTTAAAACTAAATCAACACTAGTTACATATATGTATAACTAGTTTTAGTTATAATTTCTATATATAAGTATAATCGCCAAGTACGTTTGTCTTATAATATTTAAACAAAAAAATGTAAATCCGTTATTGGCTAATGTTAAGATTATTTTTCTTGCCTTACATAATTGTATTAGCTGTGGATTTTTTAAGATCAATAAATAAATAAATAAATAAATAAATAAATAAACTATTTACATATATATATATATTTTTAATTTTATCCATAATTATTTATTGCCGCTTCTATCATTTACCGTGATCCAGCGAGATATTCAAATAAGTGTGTCGAACGAAAGCAGCGGCAGATCAATCCACAAAGCAAGCGCGCGCGCTACATTAGTTATCTCTTTCAAACTAGGCATCTCGCAATGAACGTTAGAAGGGAACAAATGTGCGGGGGTGAGCGGGGTGCGTGCCGGCCGGCGGCGATCCACAAATTAAACAAAGTCAAGTGATAGTTTAGTTCCGCCCGCGCTTCCGATTGCGAAACACAAAGAGGCTTTTTTGTGCGATACGAGTCCGTGCGGTGCATATGCGCATGCATAATTATTATTGCAATGGCGTTTCGTTACAATAATGTCCAATATTGTGAAATGGTCCGCATGTTAGCAAGGTGTAATGACAACGTAAATTTAGCGGTGCGACGATTTCAAGAAGATTTTGGTATAGCTGTGTCTAACAGAAAAATGTTAGCTGCAACACAGCGACTTCGTGACTACGGGTCCTTCAGGCCTCCGCAACCCGATATTGGTGGCGGCGACCACGCAAATCCTGAGTTACAGGAACAAATACTTGATTTTTTTGAAGCAAAGCCAACTGCTAGTACGAGACAAGCGGGCCGACGTTTCGGATGCAGTCATATGCTTGTTTGGAGAGTGCTAAAAAGTGATCATCAACATCCATTTCACTACAGGCGGTGTCAAGAACTGAACCCTTTAGATTATGAACCCCGTGTTGCCTTTTGCCAATGGTTTCTGCAAGATTTTACGAGAAACATTCTCTGGACAGATGAATGCACTTTCACTCGACAAGGCCTATTCAACCAACATAATAGGCACATGTGGGGTCATGAAAACCCCATGTTGATGGATCAAGACCACTTCCAACACAGATTTTCTATTAATGTTTGGGCAGGAGTTATTGGCCAGTACGTGCTAGGACCGGTGTTTTTGGGACGTCTGACCGGTCAGGTATACCTGAATTTTCTTCGGGTAACCTTGCCACAACTCATTTTGCAATGGTTGGATGACGAAAATGTACCTTTACAAGCTGCCGCCAGAATGTACTATCAACACGATGGTGCTCCAGCCCATTTTTTGTAGGATGTGAGAAGGCACCTTGATGGGGAATATGGTGCAGATTGGATAGGACGTGGCGGCCCAGTGCAGTGGCCTGCGAGGTCACCCGATCTAACTCCGATGGACTTTTTTCTGTGGGGTCGTATAAAATCGATAGTGTACGATGAAGGGCTTGGACCAAATAATGAGGCACAACTCCGACAGAAAATCGAAGCTGCCTTTCAAACAGTGAAAAATGACCATGAAGTGCTTCAATCGTTAACTAATAATTTAAGGAAACGTGCTCTGTTGTGTATTCGTCAAGGAGGTGGACATTTCGAATCATTATAATCGCTTCGCGAAAATCGGGACCTGTAAGCAATTTGTAAAATAAGTTGATTATACCAATTATTGTAAATAGTGTGATTGAAATTTTAAACACGCCGACAAATGTTTGGTAAGTATCCATTTTTAGCTCAGCCTTAAATTTCACCCTTGATAATGATTATCAAATTGCACGCGTAACTTCAGCGGATTATTACAGAAACTTAGGGCTGGTTTCTGAATTGAGAATTTCACTAAGAAAATACTTAAGTATACCTAGTTCTGTCTCCGCAGATATCAGGAAAAAGAACGAGACACAACGATACTTAAGTATTAACTTAGTGAATTTCTCAATTCAGAAACCGGGCCTTTGTTTCTTACTACCTACCTGCTCAAATGTGGTTAGACGTATCGCCAGTCCAAAGTCTGGAAAGTGTGATGGAAAAACTTCAATCACTTTAACCTTAGCTTGTTTTCAATATTTAAACTTAGGTAGGTCTCAGTGGCGGTACCTCCATAGAAGCCAAAAAGCCCGCCTTGCCTTAATAAATCCTTCGATCAAGTCAAATAACAAACTAATAATAAAGTAATAATAAATAACAATGCTCACATAGTAGGTGTACCTACACGCTGCTATCATGTAAGGTCATTGACGCGCGATGCGCCACTCGGACATACTCGGAGGCACTCGGAGCGTCGTCGAGCATTTGAGCGAGATTTGAGCTGCGATCGTTCTTCTCGCTCCCCCGCACGGGCTTCTTACCGGGCTTTGTAAGTCTCTCTCTAATGTATGGGAAACAGTTAAATAAAGACACCACGATTTTAGACTCTACGGACGCACCTGTGCCTGTATGCAAAGCAAAAGCCTTGCTTTCAGTATGAAGCTGGCGGCGGGTGTCAATTAGGTACCTATTTTGTGCTATCGCGGGCGGTGTACTGCGGGCGGTTTTTAAGGCGGCAGAGCTATGAAACTATTAGAATTGTTAGGAAAACGAAAACTGCTCATATCTTCTAGAATTTTAGTTTTTTTTTTAATTTTCTTTCAACAATAATTTTCTTGTAATAAAAATCATTTGGCGTCTATAAGGTTTTTCGTACTTAGAGTTACACGTTGTATATACCCTACAGCTTCATAATAGTAGTTTATGTGACTGCTGCATAATGGAGGGCATTAAAACTCGAGAGTTTGTTTATGAAACGAGCCGAAGGCGAGTTTCATAATAATATCACTCGAGAGTTTTAATGCCTAATTATGTACAGTTACATACACTAGTTTATCTATACACATATCATAAGCTCTCTTTGATGTGTTCAGGAACCGCATGTTTGATCGGCATTGTGGTTCTGCTATTGTTTAGCTTGTTCTTTAGTACCAACTTCACGCAGACGGGCGTCGGCGTTCGAAATTTGAATGTCAGTACCAACTTCACAGACAAACTAGGGACGGCACGCGGGTGGGCGTCGGCGTTCGAAATTTGAATGTCATTATATGTAGAAAAACTACACATAATGTCCATAATGTGTAGTTTTCCAGATACGAAACGAGTTTTTACCAAGTAGTTTAACATAATGCTGATCGTAACGTGCGGTTGTTGAACGCAGTAAAGAGGGTTTATGACACGTGTGTAGATAAACTTACATTGTCTTCAATTACTTTTTATACAAATTCTATAGAAAGTCAGGAGTTCCATGAGAAAGTTGTTAAATCACTTATTCAATGAGGCTGAGCTGGATCTAATACTAATAACGTAGTCTGACTGAACCCATTTTTGGGGTTCCGTACCTCAAAAGGTAAAAAAGGAACCATTATAGGATCACTCGCGTGTCCGTCCGTCCGTCCGTCTGCTACAGGCACTTTTATCATGAACTATATAGAGTCTTGAAATCTTCTGCAAAAATACTTATCTTGAAATCGAAACAAAAAAGTCTAATATGAAAAAAAAAATGCCTACAAAAAGTGGAGGGGCTAAAATGACAAAAACAAAAAAAATACTCCGTCATAAGTCATGGAGCGTATCGTTGAAAAGGACTTATTAAATATATATTTATAATATGTATCATAATTTAACAAGCGCTAGTTAATGTAAAAACTAACCTGCATTCACCCATGTCTCAACAATGCCACATGTATATATATATATAACGATCTCATATCATGCACAATCCTTTCAGCTGGTTAAAGGCAAGCGCACAATTTATTTTGAAATTTACATACAGAAACAGCGACGTCACACACATATAAACATCTAATACCTGGGATTTATTTTCCTTACCCCCAGCCGAGGGTCAAACCCGGGACTTCACACATAGGTAGGTAGGTAAATAGGTACAATGGTAGGCGGCGCCACAACAGCTGCGCCGCAGTGGTCTTCTCAAATTAGATAAAGTTTGCGAAAAGGGCACCACTTACTGTCTTTCCATTCGGCGAGACATGGATCAACAAGAATTCTAATAGATCAACATTTACATTTGATGGAGAATAATCTTTTCTTATTTATCGTGTAGTTGTAGTCGTAGTAGTCGCTGTAGCTGTGTATCTGTGCTTCTGCACGCTCTACGCTTCTTATTCATCGTTTGAGGTATCGAGCAAGTCGACTGAGAATAAGATACGTTATTTGGAAGAAAAGACCATAGAAGAATCTGAATCCGTTGATGACACAGGTATAAAATCAAATACTTCAACACGTCTGGAAGTAATTTTCTTAGCCTTTACAGATATTAAAGAGAGAGCCTTTAGAGAGAGAAAGAGAGCTGAGTGTAGATTTTATTTCGAGCCCAGAAAATTTTGAAATATAGACTTCAAAATGTCCACCAGATATATCGCATTAAAAGCGAAGGCACTTAAATGGGTACCTTTAGCACCAACTTTTACATATAACTTGCAATTACGATAAACCAAAAAAACAAAATTATATAATAATAATAGTTGTTTATTTCCAGACTACAATGTCCAATATAAAATAAAATGTCAAAAGTTTCAAAATTACATTGATTAAAAAATAAAAATAATTAATTAAAATAATAATAATTACACAAATAAATTAGTCACAACAAAGATGAGGGGCGGTGCAGGAGCCTCCATTCGCGGTGCAGGGGGCTGGATTGCCATGAGCGAGCAGCCTCCAGCAGCTGGTTGGTGGAGTGCGCTATGTGGGTCCGCGCGGTATATATATCCTGTTATATATCCTGTTGCAGTCAACTCACATAATGTTGTCAACTCACATAATAACTCATTTAGTTGGAAGACAAAATCATATCAGCATTGCATTCGTCAGATATATGGTAGATGTCACCATATCCGTTGTCAGAAAAACCAGAAACCTCATCCCGGTTTTGCTTTACGTGATCAACAATTTGTTCACGTACTTCTAATGCCATTTCTTCATTACCCTACATCAAAAGAGAAAGACTGCTAAAAAGGCAAGCTCCGTCCCCTTTGATCGGTATGATGAACTGCGGTACCATCTGTCCATCAATATTTATTATTTCAACATTAATTTTCTACAATACATCTGAATGGCATATTCGGTTGAGTGGCAAGAACGCGGTCTTCCACAAGTCCACATTCTTGTATGGCTGAAAAGTATCGCCGCCGGACTCTATAGACAAAGTTATCTGCGGTGAAATACCTGACCCTGAACTTCACGAAATTGTAAAGTCAAATATGATTCATGGCCCGTGTGGAAGTTATAATCATAAATCATCGTGTATGAAGGACGGAAACTGTACTAAAAGATATCTCCGACCTATACTTAGGGAAACACAAACAGGTGAGGATGGCTATCTACAGTATAGGAGACGATCCCCTAGCGATGGCGGTTTTACCGTTAATGATCATGATGTAAGTCTACGTAACCGTTGGGTAGTTCCTTTCAACCCTGTAATATTAAAAACTTTTAAATCACATATAAACGCTAACTCCGTAAAGTCGATAAAATACGTATCCGCTTGAGTGAGTTTGGAATAGTGCGCTATCCCAGCATTTTTTACCCGTAGAATGACGCTGGGATACTAGAGTATCCCACAGCGCACTTTGGCTTTTGCGTGACGACACATTGACGAAAACCTTTTGTTTCTTTTATAACAATGCATTTGTATTAAGGAATAAATGCTATCTCGTTTCTACTGAACTAGGCTCAATGAAATGAAATACAACAATTGATTCAAACAATCTTAACGTTAAAAAATAATGATACAACTCATTGAGTTCACGTGTCGAGTTGTGTTCTGTGCTTGTGGCCGGCCGGTGTTTTGTTTTGCGATTTATAAATGGATATTGTGCGTCTTTTGCTGTTAGTGTTCATTTTCATATAGAATAATAACAGTATTTTGGAAAAATACATAAAGATTAACTTATAAACTGTTTTTGTGCCATATTTGAGAAGTTTCGTCACAATTTTCGAACACAAGTTTGTTCAACAGGCAAATCAGCAATGTTTTATGTTTTTGTGGTGAAAGTGTCGTGTTTTATGCAAATAAGAAGCCAATATGTTGAACAACCATTCACAACTAGTTTTCTGTAAAAACATTACAGAAATAAACTCGATTAAATTTGTTTCCGAATTTTTGAAAAATTGTTTCCAAGGTTAAAATTCCAACGGCCATTTTGCCAAATATTAGCGACCGTTTAAATCTTTTTCATTAAATATTTATTATCTACTTAATGTAAGTTTATATTTTTTTCATGTGTGGTATTAATACAGAAATCTTTTAAAATACATAAAACAAGGAGTAATCGATTTACTTTTTTAGATATGATTTTTTATATTTACCCACTCCATTTTAGGCTTGAAGTCTATGTTTACTGCTATATATCACAGTGTACTGTCTTTGTAGAGTCTTTAATACAATCAATGCTTATACCAATATAATGTTTTGTTTACGAGCTGTAACAAAAACAACATTTCAAGCAGTGATATCATGAACCTAAGTCATAAATAATGTTAAAGTAACTCGACCTGCGCGCGGTGGGTGGGTCGGCCGTGACGTGTTTTTTGTGACTCACTCAAGTATTTTTTTTGCGCGCGCATCTAAGCATTTGACCGGATATGCAAGTATATTAATAAAGGATCGGACCAGGCTGCATTTGCACTAGAAAACGAAAAATACGAAGTGAAGATATATGAGAGCGGAAGATACAGATGTAGTGAATAATCCTTTTCTATCGGCAAAACTCGGAACAACGATAACACCCGAATGGTGCCGATGTGTCTATGAATTACTGTATTATTAAATTACGTGTAGGCACAGGTATAGGTATCAAATAAATCGCATACTTTATTTATCAATATCAAATGTCAAATTGCCCGTTTGACGGGTACTGAGTGCGAGTGAGGTACTAAGACAAAAACGAACATTTCCGAGAAAATACGAAAGGAAAGGATTATTCACTACATCTATACGTAGGTATTACCCGTCGGAAATATCTGTGCACCTGCTCAAATGAAGTCACCCAAATTGTTTCTATCCAAGCGCATTCCATCGAGGTCCATAGATATTTCCGACGAGTAGTAGTTTAGAAGCTGTGTGGCGAAATCTTGGGTTTTCGATACATGAGCGATTCCCTACCAGCCAAAGAGTTTATTTTAACTCAAATAACCTCGCTGATAAAGAAAGTCATCAAAAACTACGCTTTTAGCTTTCTTACCGAAAGTACCGGCATATTACGTATGGAAGAAGAGTAATTTCGTAAGACGAAAAAGAGGACTACCAGTTGATAGTTGGATTGGAGTGATGAAAAAACACGCCTTAGGCATAGTCTATACTATTCACCCAAACAATACGGAATGCGTATATATAATTTGCGTTTACTGCTACGTGAAGTGCTGGCCCAACTTCATTCAACACCCTTAAAACTGTGAATGGTGAGTTGCAGCCAACTTTCCAAGCTGCTTGCAAAATGTAAGGGTTGCTTGAAGATGACCAACACTGGCATGCGACGATGGAGGAAGCAGCGATTTGTCAGTCACTAGCAAGAATGCGAGAACTATTTACAATCATGTTATTTTTTTTGCCACATATCAGACCCAGTTTGAGAAGACTTTAAATATAATTTGTCTGAAGATTTTAAGCGCAGGCTGCAAAAAGAGATCGGAGACAATGTAGATAATTTTCAAGACCAAATTTGAAATCAATGTCTATCTGAAATTGAAGAGGAAGTGCTGTGGCGGAAAATCGATTCTAACTTACGGATTGCCAAAACAAACCAAGGAACAAGTAGCCAGTAATAGAGAGTACATGAGAGACACTAATTTTGATACAGAAGTTTTGGAAAGTTTTTTAAATCAAGGTTTGTTTCGCGATGACTATTTGGAAGTCACAGGGACAACAGGGACACTAAAATTTGCTGGAGTTGATTTGCTGCAAGATTGTTTCTCCCAATTTTATGTAGCATGCTCACGTGTGAGCTCTCCAACTAGCCTGTCGATTTTAGTGCCAACTTCCAAATTAGTCAAAAATATTGTTTTTAATGAAATACTGTAATATCAAATATCAGAAGGGGAATAAATATTTTCTATTAATATCTCAACTGCTGATACCGTAGTACATAACTCATATGTTATTTGTGTTAAGTCATTTATTTATGGAAAAGTGCCGTTTCCAGTTTGAAGATCTGAAAATCTACTAGCAGAAACTCTACCTCTGAGATGTACTCTCATGTTTTGAGTAAGGGGAAATAACCATCATAAATAAACCTGTAGGCATATTTTTACAAGAATTCATATCTAAAAAAAATCATGACTCTACGAAGTCGTGGGTAAAAGCTAGTATAAACTAAAACACATATAAAATACGGAAAATAAAATACTTACCAGACTACTAATTCAATACATACATATACCTGTTCCTTTCTCGGGGGAGCCTCACCCCTAGGGAACGCGTCCCCAGGTGGCAGATAAGGGGTGCTCGACAGGTTATCCTTCGGATACCTAATGGGCTGGAGGGAAATAAAATACCTCCGGCGGACCAACAGGCCCCTTGCGTAGCTGACTGGCTTGGCGGCGAAGGCAACCCGACCGCTGATAAGCAACAGTGGCTTGGTGGTGACGGCGAGGTAGCAAGGCGATGTGTAATGCCCAATGCGTCAATAGGGGAGAAGGCAACTGGCAGTCGTACACTGTATCCAAATCCTCCTTTAATCGTATTGATTCTTCGTTCAATTGGTCCCAGGAGGGCGAGGACGAGATAGTGCATCTGCCTAAGCGCGACCGTTTATGCACCAAAATATATCCTGTGCCCTTGACTGTTGCGGCTAATATAACGGACTCTGAAAAATATCAAGCCCTGGCGTGTCTTTCAAGAGACCTGGAAGTCTTTGAGCTCCGATCTCGTAGAAGCTGCTACTGATACATTGGGCCTCCGGAAACGTGTTCACGAAGACTGGTTTGTTGACAACACCAGACTTTGGTAGAAGCTATCAAGAAGCACCGGAATCTGCTACAGAGTAATGAGCAGAAAGACAACCTAAACCTCCAACAGCACATAAATGTTAGTAACGCTTTGCTGGTTTAAAGCGTCGACCACTTCACTGAGGGTTGGCGGTCACAGATACACAGCTACAGCGACTACTACGACTACAACTACACGATAAATAAGAAAAGATTATTCTCCATCAAATGTAAATGTTGATCTATTAGAATTCTGTACAATTGTTGATCCATGTCTCGCCGAATGGAAAGACAGTAAGTGGTGCCCTTTTCGCAAACTTTATCTAATTTGAGAAGACCACTGCGGCGCAGCTGTTGTGGCGCCGCCTACCATTGTACCTATTTACCTACCTACCTATGTGTGAAGTCCCGGGTTTGACCCCCGGCTGGGGGTAAGGAAAATAAATCCCAGGTATTAGATGTTTATATGTGTGTGACGTCACTGTTTCTGTATGTAAATTTCAAAATAAATTGTGCGCTTGCCTTTAACCAGCTGAAAGGATTGTGCATGATATGAGATCGTTATATATATATATATATACATGTGGCATTGTTGAGACATGGGTGAATGCAGGTTAGTTTTTACATTAACTAGCGCTTGTTAAATTATGATACATATTATAAATATATATTTAATAAGTCCTTTTCAACGATACGCTCCATGACTTATGACGGAGTATTTTTTTTGTTTTTGTCATTTTAGCCCCTCCACTTTTTGTAGGCATTTTTTTTCATATTAGACTTTTTTGTTTCGATTTCAAGATAAGTATTTTTGCAGAAGATTTCAAGACTCTATATAGTTCATGATAAAAGTGCCTGTAGCAGACGGACGGACGGACGGACACGCGAGTGATCCTATAATGGTTCCTTTTTTACCTTTTGAGGTACGGAACCCCAAAAATGGGTTCAGTCAGACCACGTTATTAGTATTAGATCCAGCTCAGCCTCATTGAATAAGTGATTTAACAACTTTCTCATGGAACTCCTGACTTTCTATAGAATTTGTATAAAAAGTAATTGAAGACAATGTAAGTTTATCTACACACGTATCATAAACCCTCTTTACTGCGTTCAACAACCGCACGTTACGATCAGCATTATGTTAAACTACTTGGTAAAAACTCGTTTCGTATCTGGAAAACTACACATTATGGACATTATGTGTAGTTTTTCTACATATAATGACATTCAAATTTCGAACGCCGACGCCCACCCGCGTGCCGTCCCTAGTTTGTCTGTGAAGTTGGTACTGACATTCAAATTTCGAACGCCGACGCCCGTCTGCGTGAAGTTGGTACTAAAGAACAAGCTAAACAATAGCAGAACCACAATGCCGATCAAACATGCGGTTCCTGAACACATCAAAGAGAGCTTATGATATGTGTATAGATAAACTAGTGTATGTAACTGTACATAATTAGGCATTAAAACTCTCGAGTGATATTATTATGAAACTCGCCTTCGGCTCGTTTCATAAACAAACTCTCGAGTTTTAATGCCCTCCATTATGCAGCAGTCACATAAACTACTATTATGAAGCTGTAGGGTATATACAACGTGTAACTCTAAGTACGAAAAACCTTATAGACGCCAAATGATTTTTATTACAAGAAAATTATTGTTGAAAGAAAATTAAAAAAAAAACTAAAATTCTAGAAGATATGAGCAGTTTTCGTTTTCCTAACAATTCTAATAGTTTCATAGCTCTGCCGCCTTAAAAACCGCCCGCAGTACACCGCCCGCGATAGCACAAAATAGGTACCTAATTGACACCCGCCGCCAGCTTCATACTGAAAGCAAGGCTTTTGCTTTGCATACAGGCACAGGTGCGTCCGTAGAGTCTAAAATCGTGGTGTCTTTATTTAACTGTTTCCCATACATTAGAGAGAGACTTACAAAGCCCGGTAAGAAGCCCGTGCGGGGGAGCGAGAAGAACGATCGCAGCTCAAATCTCGCTCAAATGCTCGACGACGCTCCGAGTGCCTCCGAGTATGTCCGAGTGGCGCATCGCGCGTCAATGACCTTACATGATAGCAGCGTGTAGGTACACCTACTATGTGAGCATTGTTATTTATTATTACTTTATTATTAGTTTGTTATTTGACTTGATCGAAGGATTTATTAAGGCAAGGCGGGCTTTTTGGCTTCTATGGAGGTACCGCCACTGAGACCTACCTAAGTTTAAATATTGAAAACAAGCTAAGGTTAAAGTGATTGAAGTTTTTCCATCACACTTTCCAGACTTTGGACTGGCGATACGTCTAACCACATTTGAGCAGGTAGGTAGTAAGAAACAAAGGCCCGGTTTCTGAATTGAGAAATTCACTAAGTTAATACTTAAGTATCGTTGTGTCTCGTTCTTTTTCCTGATATCTGCGGAGACAAAACTAGGTATACTTAAGTATTTTCTTAGTGAAATTCTCAATTCAGAAACCAGCCCTAAGTTTCTGTATTAATCCGCTGAAGTTACGCGTGCAATTTGATAATCATTATCAAGGGTGAAATTTAAGGCTGAGCTAAAAATGGATACTTACCAAACATTTGTCGGCGTGTTTAAAATTTCAATCACACTATTTACAATAATTGGTATAATCAACTTATTTTACAAATTGCTTACAGGTACCGATTTTCGCGAAGCGATTATAATGATTCGAAATGTCCACCTCCTTGACGAATACACAACAGAGCACGTTTCCTTAAATTATTAGTTAACGATTGAAGCACTTCATGGTCATTTTTCACTGTTTGAAAGGCAGCTTCGATTTTCTGTCGGAGTTGTGCCTCATTATTTGGTCCAAGCCCTTCATCGTACACTATCGATTTTATTCGACCCCACAGAAAAAAGTCCATCGGAGTTAGATCGGGTGACCTCGCAGGCCACTGCACTGGGCCGCCACGTCCTATCCAATCTGCACCATATTCCCCATCAAGGTGCCTTCTCACATCCCACAAAAAATGGGCTGGAGCACCATCGTGTTGATAGTACATTCTGGCGGCAGCTTGTAAAGGTACATTTTCGTCATCCAACCATTGCAAAATGAGTTGTGGCAAGGTTACCCGAAGAAAATTCAGGTATACCTGACCGGTCAGACGTCCCAAAAACACCGGTCCTAGCACGTACTGGCCAATAACTCCTGCCCAAACATTAATAGAAAATCTGTGTTGGAAGTGGTCTTGATCCATCAACATGGGGTTTTCATGACCCCACATGTGCCTATTATGTTGGTTGAATAGGCCTTGTCGAGTGAAAGTGCATTCATCTGTCCAGAGAATGTTTCTCGTAAAATCTTGCAGAAACCATTGGCAAAAGGCAACACGGGGTTCATAATCTAAAGGGTTCAGTTCTTGACACCGCCTGTAGTGAAATGGATGTTGATGATCACTTTTTAGCACTCTCCAAACAAGCATATGACTGCATCCGAAACGTCGGCCCGCTTGTCTCGTACTAGCAGTTGGCTTTGCTTCAAAAAAATCAAGTATTTGTTCCTGTAACTCAGGATTTGCGTGGTCGCCGCCACCAATATCGGGTTGCGGAGGCCTGAAGGACCCGTAGTCACGAAGTCGCTGTGTTGCAGCTAACATTGTTCTGTTAGACACAGCTATACCAAAATCTTCTTGAAATCGTCGCACCGCTAAATTTACGTTGTCATTACACCTTGCTAACATGCGGACCATTTCACAATATTGGACATTATTGTAACGAAACGCCATTGCAATAATAATTATGCATGCGCATATGCACCGCACGGACTCGTATCGCACAAAAAAGCCTCTTTGTGTTTCGCAATCGGAAGCGCGGGCGGAACTAAACTATCACTTGACTTTGTTTAATTTGTGGATCGCCGCCGGCCGGCACGCACCCCGCTCACCCCCGCACATTTGTTCCCTTCTAACGTTCATTGCGAGATGCCTAGTTTGAAAGAGATAACTAATGTAGCGCGCGCGCTTGCTTTGTGGATTGATCTGCCGCTGCTTTCGTTCGACACACTTATTTGAATATCTCGCTGGATCACGGTAAATGATAGAAGCGGCAATAAATAATTATGGATAAAATTAAATATATATATATATATATGTAAATAGTGATGGAATCGATTATACTCGTCATTCTGAACAACCTATTTTCAGGTTTTGCGTACTTAAAGTTATTCGCGTATTTGCGCTCTATACAAGTACAAGGGCAACCGCTCCGACTGTAATGCTTATCGAGGAATCTCTTTGCCATCTTCTGATGGGAAGACATTTCCTCGTGTCCTGCTTGATTAAGCACGACAAGAGGCGATTGCCTCATCCCTGTTTCTGACTCCAAATTGCCAGAGACCCATTTGGCTTCCGCCCGGAGAGAGGCACGTGCGAAGCTATCTTCTCTGTACGCCAACTTCAGGAGAAAAGTCGATAACAAGGACAACTTATGAGAGGGCTTTTGATTGTGTACCACGTGATGCTTTCTGTAAGTTGCTGACAAAGTTAGGATATCCTGTAAAATTCGTACGGATTATACGACTGTTGCATGACGATATGAAGTGTTGTGGCAGCTTCAATGGTGCGTAATCCGAAATATTCTCCGTCACTTGTGGAGTGAAGCAAGGTTGCGTACTGGCGCCGACTTTATTCGCGTCTCTACTTTACTGCAGTTGTTAGAGAATCGATTAAACAAATCAAGATCTGGTATTCATATCCGCTTCAGAACAGATGGAAAGTTATTTTACCTTGCTAGACTAGAGCGCATACCTAGGTATCCTGCGATACAATCAGAAATCTTTGCTTTGTGTCAGATTATGTGAAGGGACTGCAACAGTGGATCATGAATTTCAACGAGGTATGTCGCAAATATGGACTCACAATCAGTGTCATAGCGATGGACACTCAGGAAGTCAACAATTCGACCCTCGACATAAAGCTCGGCCCAAACACCCTGAAACAGGTCGATAAATTCAAATACCTCGGGAGCATTAAATCAGCGAAATACGATCTTGATCCAAAACAGAACGAAAAGAATTAGCGCTGCTGATGCAGCTTTTGGGATATTGGAGCGCAAAGTCTTCCGTAAGCATAACATCAAGCTATCTACTAAAATCTCCGTCTATATGGCTATAGTTCTCCCGAACTTTCTGTACTCTGCCGAGTTATACTTTTTTATTAAACCTGCGACAAACATTAGTTCCAAACATTAATTAATTACTGCCATGTGACAGCATATACATTCTGGTTCGGTTTATGTTTGGTCGGGCGATGTGGTTCTGATTCTTTGATGTATTGGTTTCCCTGCCTGGCCGTGTACGCCTACGGTGGTGCTAGTGTACGCATGAGCGGACACCCTCTCTCGGTCGCCGGACTCGGAACGCGATTCATTGCGGTACCGGAAAATAATTCAAATTAATCGGTTTTATGGACTCTCGGACTCTGTGCTTCTGTTACAACAATTGTGCAGTGTGTATGCAACTCTCAGTGCAAGGATTGCACTGAGGATCGGCGGTTTGTGGCCCTTGGAGGGTCGCAGGTCACAGTCCACGCGGCGCCAGCACGTGGTGTCGAGAACATTTTGCTTCGCGAGGAACGGCGGGTACTAATTAAAGGTGGCAGAATATCGTGGCTAAGGTAAGGTTCCAATCCAGCATTGATCATATCAACAACGCCTGACAATTGACATAGAACAAAACCAAAAACGGGCTCCACTGGGTTGTCGAAGGCTTTGCGCGAGCATAATTTTGGTCCGTCGAAGCCGGATTTACAGTTCTAATAGTCGATAATTGTTCGTTGGAATCATAACTATCAATTTTTCGGTACGGTTATCCATTTCGGTTCGGTTTAGTTACGTATTTTTGCGGCGCCATATTCATTCATTGTCGTGTCGTGTCGGCAAGTGAGCAATTCGGCGGCCATTGTTCATATTTACTTCGCGAGCGCGCGAGTGAAAATCGGACCTTGTTTACTCTGATTATTACCTCAGTGCAGGTCATAGGTAATACGGCGGTCGGTCAACTAAATTCGGAAATTAGATATAAAACAATATCACATTGGTACTCGGGATTAATTCAGTAGTTCTGCGGATAAAATTCTTGTAGGGTAGGTAGAAAAAATTCGGCAGTTGTCTCGGTTCGGGCGGTTCGCATTTGTTTGCAACTATGGCCACTAAGGCTAATGAATGTAAATTCAAAATTCAATGCGATTGGCTAACTAATTCTATTGCGTTGTTAGAAAATGCAACACAGTCGGGATCTGTGCTTTCTGGTAGGTTGAGAAAACTGGAAGATCATTTTACTGTGTTAACCGAGGCATATGAGGGCTTGCTATTAGTTCTCAAGGATGATTCGGATGCGGAAAAGATACGGGGCTATGATGACAAATACAAGAACGCCACGGAGATGTATAATCGGTTGGATGCGGCATTTTTGGTATTCGCGAATGAGGCAACAGAAGATAGTGCGGCTAAATCTACCTGTCAGTCTCGCCCACGACTACCTACTATAAATCTGACCACGTTCAATGGTGACATTTTTACGTGGACAGGTTTTATTAGCTTGTATAAGTCGTTAGTCATGACTCGGAAAGATATCTCACGGACGGAAAAATATCATTACTTGATAACGCATCTTGATAAGGAACCTAAATCTATGTTACAACATTTACCCATGGAGGATGATTCTCTGGACACGGGTCTAGAGATTTTGAAAGGTCGGTACGAAAACATACGGTTGTTGGCGGATTCACATATTTCGCGGATTTTAAACTTGCCGGTATTAACTAAGGTTACGGAATTACGGACGGCAATATTGAACCCGTTACTGGAGTCAACTCGCGCTCTAAAGTGTTTGAATTTACCGGTCGATGAATGGAGTTACATGCTCTTACATATAGGGCTATCGCGGCTGCCTTTTGAGGTAAAGAGCAGATTCGAACGTACTCACGGCAGCGGCAACAAAACATTACCTATGTTTGTGCAACTAACGGAGTTTCTACAAAACGAGTGTAGGCTTATTGATACGGCGGTCACCGGGACTAATAGTCAAACCAAGCCGGTACGAAATGTGCACGTAGCTGACGTAAAAATCGTAACAAAAGGTAACGTAGGTAAAAATACTAAGGTTGTGGAAAATTCGGTCCCAACTTGTGCGTTTTGCACACGGGCGGGCCATGCTATCACGGAGTGTTATACTTTCAGTAATAAAATGATGCCATTCGAACGGAAAGAATGGGTAAGGACAAACGGCATGTATTTTAGGTGTTTCGGACAACATAGGGCGGCGTCTTGTACACGAAATGAACCTTGCGGGTGCTGTGGTCATACGGGACACCATCGCGCGCTTTGCATGGCGATTTCGGGCGGAGGACAGCGATTGGGATATCCTCGCGGTTACGCGGAGGGTAATAATAATAAAAACTCGCGGACAGGCAAGGTAGCTACGCGGCTGCAGGCCTTAGCGGGGCATGCGGCAAATATCGGCGAGCCTCAGTGCTCATCACAACAATAGCAATTAGCGTGTAATACTGTTTCGGCGGCACCTAGGTTATCGGATAATGTAATATTACCTACGGTTATTATTCAGGTTAAATCGGCTCACGGTGAGTTTGTACGGGCTCGGGCGATGTTAGATCTCGGATCGCAATTAACTATTATTCGGAGTGATCTTGTTACTAACCTAGGTTTGAAACGGTATTACACTCAAACACCTATGATAGGTATAGGCGGTATTAGTACTAACGGTAGTCAACATGTTGTGAAATTTAGTTTTAGACCAGAAAAATCTGGTCAACCAATATTATCGATTACGGCGGCGGTTCTTAAGAAGCCAACGACATATTTAGCTCGGAAGCTGTGTATATCCCAAGGAGATATACAAATATCGGATTCGGATAGCGACGGTTATTATTCGTCTGGGATAGACGTCATATTCGGTTGTGACATCTTAGGTCAGATCCTTACTGGTTATAAGGTTAATCTAGGAGTCGGCGGCGGCGGCGGACCCCATGCGATGGGTACTATTTTTGACTTCGCAGTATTCGGCCCTGTGACGTCATGTCGTGACTCGGCGGCGTCGAGTGATATCGGAAAAATCGCGGCAACGACTTTAGTGGAAGCTCTAGAGAGGTTCTGGCGGACAGAAGAGCCCCCTATGAGCAAAATTAGGGATCCGGCGGACGTGGATTGTGAAAACTTGTATGTTTCAACCACGTATAGGGATAAGGA
This sequence comes from Argyresthia goedartella, assembly GCA_949825045.1. NCBI lineage: Eukaryota > Metazoa > Arthropoda > Insecta > Lepidoptera > Argyresthiidae > Argyresthia > Argyresthia goedartella. The sequence continues at coordinate 5,779,385 of OX463817.1, forward strand.
CGGCAAATATGTGGTCCGGCTACCACTTATCCCAGGTCACTCTCGGCTGGGTGACTCTCGGCAAACGGCATTACGGCGGTTTTCAGCTCTTGAAAAAAGAATGGCTCGGCCATCTGAATATCGGGAAAAATACATACAATTTATGGCGGAATATATAGCACTCGGGCATATGGCGGTTTCTAATTTCAACATACATTCGGAAGAGGAACATTATTTTCTTGCACATCACGGAGTTTTTAAAAAATCGGGCGATACGGCAAAAATTCGCGTTGTATTTGACGGCAGCGTACAAAAAAAATCGGGCGCTTCTCTGAACGACTGTTTATATTCGGGCAAACGGTTACAAAATGATATAACTCAGATAATTCTAAATTTTAGGCGGTATCGGGTTGTATTTACGACGGACGTAAAAATGATATTTAGACAAACATGGATTAATCCTGCTGATAGGAAATATCAACTATTGTATTGGAGATCGGCTCCTACGGAACCCCTGCTTGTTTACGAGTTGACTACAAATACTTACGGTTTAAAGTCAAGTCCCTTTATTGCAATACGGAGCCTTCATCAACTGGCTGATGGTGGGCAGGCTAAATACCCTCGGGCGGCTCGGTTACTTCGGTCAAATAGTTATGTTGATGACTTGAACGGTGGGGCGGATTCTATTTAAGAGGCATTGACATTAAAAACTGAGTTGACAGAACTTATGCACACGGCCGGTTACGAACTTCGGAAATGGTCATCTAACGTGCCTGAACTATTAGAAGGCTTACCTTTCGACCATTTAGAAACGCTTCATACATTTGATGAGGTAGTAGGGTGGTGCGATAGTACTATAGTACTGGCGTGGCTACGTACACCGGCTCACAAATTACAGGTGTTTGAAGGAAATCGGGTTTCTCAAATAAACGCCTCGAAGGTTAAAATCAACTGGAGACATGTTCCCAGTGATATGAACTGTGCGGATGTAGCGTCACGCAGGACGTCGGTTACTGAGCTGCTGCAGCACCAGCTGTGGTGGGGGCCGCGGTGGTAACATTGTTCACGGGAACAATGGCCTACGGATTGTACGGATTTTCCATCGGATATGCTGCCCGGTCTTAAGTCTAAGGTGGTTAATGTCGGAGTAGTAGAATTGGAATATAATTTACTAGATAGGTATAGCTCTTATGAGACGCTATTAAATGTGACAGGTTACTTGTTGCGGTTCGGAAAAAATTGTAAAACTCAGTCAGCCGATCGGTCACTCGGAAAAGCCTTTCTACTTTGGAACGTAGAAATGCATTACTGTGTTTAACTCGGATGGTACAATCAGAACACTTTGCGGAAGAAATCAATGCTTTAAAAACAGGCAAGATTATAAGAACTTCATGTAAACGGCTTAATTTGTTCATTGATAGGGATGACATAATTAGGGTCGGCGGTCGGATATCGGCTTCGGAATTACCGTATAGCTCTCGGCATCAAATCCTTTTACCAGGAAAGAGTAAATTCACGGACTTATTAGTTACACACTATCATAAGGTATATTGCCACGTCGGGGCAAACTCGCTTGCGGCTATTCTTTCTCGGGGCTACTGGATAGTTTCGGCACGGCGTGTATGTCGTCATATCACATTCAAGTGCATTCAGTGCTTTTGGTCTAGGGCGCGACCAACGCAACCTTTCATGGCAGATTTGCCAGAGGATCGGGTAAGGGGCGTGCGTGCATTTCTCGGAACGGGAGCAGACTTTTGTGGGCCGTTCTATATAAAGACTAGTTCACTACGGAATGTAAAGATACTAAAGTGTTATCTTTGTATTTTCGTGTGCTTAGCTACAAGGGCTGTGCATTTGGAAATAGTGGCTGACCTGTCACTAGAGGCGTTCGTGGCATGCTTTACTCGGTTTACGTCACGTAGGGGATTGCCTTCGTTAGTCAGGTCTGATTGCGGTAGTAATTATAGTGCTGCGGATCGGTATTTAATAGAATTGTATATATTCTTAAGGGATAATCATTCGGAATTAGAACGTAGTCTTACGAAAAATAATATAAAGTGGTTGTTTAACGCACCGTCAAGTCCAAATCACGGTGGGCTTTTCGAGACGGCAGTCAAATCGGCAAAAACTCACGCTCGGCGCGTGCTCGGTGAAACTCGGTTAACCTTTGAAGAACTTGCTACTTTCTTTGCTAAGGTAGAAGCGGTTATGAATTCTCGGCCTCTATGTCCACTTAGTACGGATCCAACTGATTATGAAGTATTAACCCCGGGCCACTTCTTGATCGGCCAACCGTTGGTTTCGCTTCCGGAATATCCATATGAAGAGGTTAAAATGACTCGGTTATCACGGTATGAACAAATCCAAAAGATGTCTCAACATTTTTGGTCGCGATGGAGAACGGAATATCTTCATACGTTGCAACAACGGTATAAATGGACTGATCATACGGATCCACCGAAGTTGGATGATTTAGTTTTAATTAAGGAGGATAACTATCCTGCTTTACAATGGCGGCGCGGTCGGTTAGTTAAGTTATTACCCGGAAAAGACGGTGTTGTTCGGGTTGCGGAAGTAAGGACTCAGAATGGGACACTTATTCGGCCCATTTCTAAGTTGTGTCGGTTACCCTTAGATGTATAGGAACCAAGGGGGCCTTGGTTAGGGGGGTATATGGTCGGGCGTTTTGGTTCTGATTCTTTGATGTATTGGTTTCCCTGCCTGGCCGTGTGCGCCTACGGTGGCGCTAGTGTACGCATGAGCGGACACCCTCTCTCGGTCGCCGGACTCGGAACGCGATTCATTGCGGTCCCGGAAAATAATTCAAATTAATCGGTTTTATGGACTCTCGGACTCTGTGCTTCTGTTACAACAATTGTGCATTGTGTATGCAACTCTCAGTGCAAGGATTGCACTGAGGATCGGCGGTTTGTAGCCCTTGGAGGGTCGCAGGTCACAGTCCACGCGGCGCCAGCACGTGGTGTCGAGGACATTTTGCTTCGCGAGGAACGGCGGATACTAATTAAAGACGGCAGAATATCGTGGCTAAGGTAAGGTTCCAATCCAGCATTGATCAGATCAACAACGCCTGACAATTGACATAGAACAAAACCAAAAACGGGCTCCACTGGGTTGTCGAAGGCTTTGCGCGATCAATGTTTATGTTTCGTCAAATTACAATACAATTTGTAATTATTTTGTAAATCTGAAACCTAATAATGTACACCTGTAAATGATCAAATAAGAATAATTGTTAATATATTTTTCAATTGATTGTACACTGTGTTTTATTTACTAGGAAAATAAAAGGAATAGTTTTTGGCTGGCTGTTTTTTTATTAGACACTAAATACATAGGAAGCAAAAAATATTAGCACACACTTAATAATTTACCCTTAATCAAACCCTAAATAAAGCTCAGCAGTGTTTGTTTCTTAACATATCTTACATTAATTATGCCGAATGATTCGTTCAGTAATATCGTCAGCATTATCATCGGTCTTACGATTTTAGCTCCATCGCTAATCATCACAATCGCATATGGCGACACAAACTCCCTTACTGTTCCTCAGTTTCCCCTCATCACAAACACATTGCGGCAAACAGCAAGTCTGTTGTGCGCATCGGACCGCGTATTTTCTGGATTTGCATGTTTGTCCCGGACAAAGTTTGGCGCAGGGTTCGTAGTGTTCGTTGTCTGGACATGCTGGGATCGCTGGAAATAAAGGCTTTGCGATTACCACAAGATCATTCTATGATATGGTGATTAAAACTTGCACAAGTTTTAATCACCATCGTTGCAGTAGCATAATGCCGAAGGCCGACCTTTGCATTATCTTAAAAGCCGAATGCCGAGACTTTATTTTTATCTTTAGCTCTGGGGCTAAGTGAATTTTATATACTGTTAGCGAGAATTCTACTTAAAACATTAGTATGTATTCTGGTCCTTGGCATACATTTGAATCGAAAAGTCTTTCTGTAGACAGGACTACTTACGACAATCCTGCTTCTTCACGCATTTCGTGCTCCCATCTCCCAGCCTCACAGTTCCTGGCAGGCAGTAGCACCCGTCGACGCAGTCGTCGGAGCATATTCGACACGTGTCGTTGTAGTTCAGGCAGGTGTCTTCGCAGGACGGGCCGCAGGCAGGGTAGTACTCGTCGGGGTTGCATTGTGGGGCGGCTGTGAGGACAATATTAATATGTTATTAATTGGTAGGCAGCAACAAAAACAACTAAAACATAGCGTCACACGTTTATACATACGGGGTGGCAGAGGCACAGTTGTGACCACGATAAGTCCTCAGGGAGCACGGTAAGTCCTCAGGGAGCACGGTAGGTAACAATTTATGTTAATTTCTTGATTCAAGTACCAAATCTATATTGATCAATTAGACAGTCAAGAGAGTGCCGTCAATCCTACTGTTTGATTCTCTTCGGCCGCCTCCGAAACCAACGGTACGTAACCAGTTACGTGTAAGGAATTATTTTTCTTGTTACAAAAATAGTAACGTACATAGTTTTTTTTCTTCCTTTGAAACCATTTACATAGCAAGAAAAATAATTCTTCACACGTCACTGGTTACGTACCGTTGGTTTCGTAGGCGGCCGAAAGGGTTTGATTGATGGTGTTATCTATTCACATTCATACAGGTACTTACTTACATGAAGTAATAATCAATTGCCTAAATAAGTAATTCCACAGAACATCTACTATACTAATAAAACCGAGTAGCGATAGTAGCCGGGACCTACAGCTTAAGGTGATACGAAAAATAAGGGGTTTTTTTCGAATCCATTTACTCCACCATGAAGTCATCTAACGATTTGATTTTTGATCAACGTTTATTGAGTATTTGATTAAGATTTTCACTAAAGGGAATTTTTCTCAATAGAATTTAATTACGAAAACACCCCTAAATTGTTTTATTTTTTCCTGTAATTCTGAAATCCTAACTAATTTTATTGTGGAACTGCGTTCAAAATTATGTATTCGCAAAATCTTTTTATTTATTTTTTAACAAAATAGCGTAGTTTATTTTTAAACAATTTTTGTGTGGTTTTTCATTTTTTCCCGATTCTGTCCCTCTCACACTGCGGGTCTTTCCGCCTGGAGTAACGGGGACCTTTGCACGGACGAGGTAGCGCCTTAACGTGTCATCAGAAACACGAAAGCGCCCGAAATAAATGCCACATAGAAAGGGACACCCATCTATACCTGTCTCAGCCAGATGTTGCTACCCACACGATCGAATACTGCTAGGCCACGGACGCTTCCATTAGAGCAACTTTATTTTTCTATCTATATCTTTGATAAAATAGTATGGAGTATTGAATAATTGACTAAGCTTGGACAAAACTGTGCCTTTTCCATCCCTTATGGGAAAGAGCGTGACACAATGTATAGTATGTAGAAGTGAAAAATTAAGTTGGACCTTCATATTTAACCACCAGTTGCTACACTTAAGAGTCTTTGCACAGAGTGGGTTTTTTCCGCGCGGACTCGTAAGACGCAATGCATACAAGACAGAGAGAGCGAGAGCCTCTGTTTTCGAGTCGTGTCGTGGGGATTGCGCCTCTGATCGTCAATACGGGTTTCCCGCGCGACATCTGAGCGTTAAGAATCTGCCGTAAGCAAAAGCCCTTAGGCAATTTGTCATTTTCACCAGCTTGAGATAGCTCTCAGAGCTGAATGTGGTTTATTACAAAGGGCCTGAGAGCTAACTTACAGCACTGGTCCACAGGTACGCAATTTCCATTGTCATCTTTCAAAGTTCCCTCGACGCACTTGCAGCCCTCAATGCAGATCGCCGGACAGAACACTCCGCCGTGCCGGAAACGGGTCTTGCAAGTCTTGTCGCAGGGGTTGGTGCAGTCGGAAGGCTCCTCATTGATGCCGCAGATTAGGGCTGGGGTATAGGTATCTTGTTTAAATTGGAAGTAAATTCTTGTTTTTGATATAAGCCGGTAAGCATTTTTGATCAAAACTTTATAAAAGTCTATTAGAAAATTCGAGGAAGCCAGTACTTTTGTTTCATGCAAATTGAATGAGACTTATTTATTTAATTTGATACGCGGTTGTTATAAAGCGCGTTACGTTCCACGACTTAACCCATGTTCGGACCAAAAGCATATAAACAATACAGCGAGCCGGATAAACAGCTGATCGGCATCCCGATTCTCTTTCCTTAATTTTGGGAAATGATACTGCCGGCAAGACTGTCATTTCTTATGGTAGCTGTAATCTGCTGGTAAATCATCTCACGATTGGAATAAAGAACTCACGACAAGTGTTCCGATCCACGCACACTCCATCGCTGTTTCTCACAGTTCCATTGACGCATCGGCAGCCGGTGTACGGTGCACAGGCGCTTATAAGAGCTGGGTCGAGGTTCTTGTTCGTACAAGTCAGTTCGCAATCGACGGAGGCTGTGACGTATTCCTCGTTGGTGGGGCATGTTGCTGAAGAAGAAGAATCAGTGTTTTGAGTTAAATCCGTTAAATTTCACAATCTTCCAGTACTCTTATAGCTAGTTCACTTACTTGAGAATGGCTTATTGGATTTTACCTTTTCGTATAACTCAAACTCAATCTCAAATGTATTTATTAGTCTAGATATTTACATATATTTAGCAAACGTAATTTATTGCCTCTTCTCTACATTGGACCACTGCAGGAGAAGAAGATCTAAGAAACTCCCACAGATAGAGTTTTAGATCTCTTTAAAAAATTGTTTGTGTTTAACTCATACAATTCATACCATATAAATTATTATAAATATTAAACAGGAATAAATCATTACAAAATTATTATCAGCGAGTTCTGTGTTGAGTTAAATCAACCCCATACAGTCCCATCATTTAAGTAATCATGATCATTGTAATATCCCTTTTTAGACAAAGTCACTTTTACATGGTTTTTGAATTTCTCTAATGGCAATTTCAATCTCCAGAGGTTTATATATTCATACTCTTCCTTTTTGTGGCAAAGAGGTGTTGCTGTGAATAAAATAAAATAAATAGATTTCGCCAAATGGTTAACAGACTCACCAAATGGTCCCAAAGGACAAAGTTTACTCAGTATACAAGGATCAGTTCTACTTCCATTCCTAAGATAGCCAGGCTGGCAATCGCAACCTGATATGCAAGGTATGTCTCCTAAACAGTTGTATAAAGTATATTTGGATGCACACACTTGTAATGGACATATAGTTTTACATTTTCTGTATACTTCATTGAGGGCACATGGTGAGGCTGAAAACAATTATAAAAAATATGGTAAGACAAAGTTATTGGTCGGTAGTAGAAAAGTCAAATATAACATTGAGTTTCATAAACAGTAGAAAAGTAAAAACAAGGCGTCAATTCACGACAATTATAAGACGCAACGCAAGTACCAGCTGGAGCTCTATGCGGTACCGTCTGCACAGTAACATCCAGGTACACACTGTTCTGTACAGAGTTTGCCGTCGTTTACACCTGGGCGGCTGGGCGGGCAGGATGATCCTCAGGCGTTGAACATTTCACTGACAGGACATAGGGTTAGAGCTAAAGAAGATAAACATAGGTATCGTGGTATGATAATACAAACTGGCCGTAGTTTTTAAAGATTTGTTTTGGTGCCAAAGGAAGGACGACAATCAAACCCCATTTAAGGAATTAGCAAGAATGGCACACGACCAAAAACACCAACTTAATCTGAAAAAAATTATTTATACCAGAAAATCAGGATACAACTATTTATAACAACTACGGATGCGACGAAAATAAGCTTTGACAACTGACTATACAAACGACATTCGCATTCAGGTACACAGAAACCATCAATATTCATCAAATGTCCTTCTATGCAGTCACATCCACTTAGACAAACTAATAGACAAGGTCTGGTGATGTATCTGTTGTCATATCTGTCTGTGAAATGTTCTTACATCCTGCAGCTTTTCAGGTTCTTCGTTGATACCACAAGTGGGGGCAGAAAGTTTGTTATATACTGACGAGCAATGAAAAAGTTCCACCCACAAAATCACACACCCACCCAATTTTTTTAAACATTTAATTTAAAATTTGAACACAATATTTACGTTTTTAATTGGGAATATTCTGATGCGCTGTTAAATTTACTTCAATATTGCAGCGCCGTCATTAAGCTAGCCTTTCCCGTTTAGGAGTAATTTGGTGCTATGTCACTGGAACTTTTTCATTGCTCGTCAGTGTATATAGAAAATGTCATGACAATTATTTAAATAGAATGATACCACGGAATCACACGACCCGATATGAGAAAATTTAATCTCGTAGACTATTCTAATGATTCAAAATACTAAACTTGGAATTAACTTTCCATTGTTCAGGAGTTGGAAATCCTATAAATCCAGGGTGATGCTGCAGTATTAATTGACGTCAAGGACAAGATTTTTGTGCTATTTCATTGAACATCAACCTGAATATTGACTCGATCAAATTTGTGAAGGTTGTCGAAACTCTTCTCTAAATAGAAAGTAGATGATCTTTATGATGATCCTTTAACAGCAACAATCAACATAATACTCTATTTCTGTCTGCTTTGGATAAACCATATGCTGGTTTATATATAGAGGAAATCCGCTTTACAATAATTACACAACTTACCCCTCGGTACTTTTGGAAATAATAATAATAATAATAATAAATTAATAACATGTTACGTTTAAGATTTTACAATTTATTTCAAGAACTTAACAACAAACTGAAAATATCATTCATATATCATTGTTTAGACCCATTACTTACGACATAGTGTGGGGTTTATACACAGGCCTTTAGCGTTTCTTACAGTCCCAGTGACGCAACGGCATCCAGTATACGGCTCACATTTTTCACGTCTTTCGTTTAGATTATCACAGGTGACCTCACGCTTTACGGCGTTGATTACGAGGATCTCATTTAGATCGCAGGTTGCTGCTGAAAAGAGTGGCAGGAAATTTAGTAATTTGGTCCTTCGAGCATTATTAGGAAACTTATACTATATAAAACTATTGAATTAAAGCTTCAAACACGATGGAAACGATCCGCCTGGAAAGTGATTTTTAAAAACTATTTCCTAAAGCCCGTATACATATATTGATTAGTATTTCAATCATATTTGAGCAAAAACTAAACAATTACTTAGAAAAATAATACATTGTATTTTTTGTGTCATATAGTGCATAAATGTATAAATTTAAAAAACAAATAAGCTTACGTGGTAGATTTTCAGGGCATCGGTCGATAGGTAGGCAAGGAGAATTCAAAGTGAGCCTCAAGTAACCATCACGGCAGTCACATCCAGGCTGACAAGTAATGTCCGAGGCACATTTGAATTTAGCAACCAGGGACAGGCAAATTTGTGGAGGGCACCTAGTCCGGCATTTCTTGTATACTTCGTTGATACCGCAGATGTCTACAGATATATTATTAAAGAAAAGAGCAAGAGCAATAAATGTTAAATTTTTGACTATGCAAAATTAAATGTGAAGGTGAACGCAACTAAAAGCGGGTAGGAGCAATTTAAGCATCAAACAACCAAAGGGTTTTATTTTTTCGGATGCTTACCATTTTGAGTTTGCTTGAAAATGTTACTATTGAGCACTAACAAATAGGTCATTTGTGTATAAACTCGTTCCTCAATCACAAAATGGATGTAAGTCTAACTATATTAAACGCATTTTTCTCTTTATAAACACAGAAAAAATATTATTGTAAATTGTGTTTAAATAATGATTAATAAAATATATCATAATGTTTTTACGGAGGATTTGACAATATTTAAGAAATTCATTCCTTATAAATGAATAAATGTTTTAAAATGCAAAAAAAATATTGGGGATAGCCAGTAGTCATCATTATGAACCACATCTAATAAAAACAGAATATTCAAAAAAGAAAAACCTCAGCAAGAAATATACATAATCAATCATACGTGTTACCTGGGACAATGGGTTCGAATAACAAAAAGTTGTATACAACATATCCGGTACAAAACAACACAATACAAAATACAAATACCTACTAACTAAACTTATGCAGACTTACTCGTAGTTGAGCTAGCCGATGCAGATGCACTACTTGAAGCAGATGAACCGTTTGATTGCGAAACGGTATTTGCTTGCGTTGAGGAGCGTGTTGCAGCGCCGTTGGATGTACCACTTAATGCACTACTTGATGAAGTTAAAGAAGAAGCTCCACCGGAAGCCGATGATGAAGCACTACTGGATGCTGATGAAGACGATGTAGATCCAGGTACCGTATCTGATAATGGCATAATGACTTGTAATAATAATTATGAATAATCTGTCTAAAATAAGACCTATGTGTACGAAATAAAGGATACAAAAACATAAAATTTACATACAGACACAGACATTACTGCTGGCCCTTCACTAGAATACCCTGTGTCGAGGGAACCAGAAACAGCGACGTCACACACATTTAAACATCCAAGACCTGGGGTTTTGTTTTTATTTACCCCCGGCAGGGGATTAACACGCGACCTCCCGCATGGTAGGGTTCCTAGAATTAGAGCTAGTTTATATTTACTGTTGCTTTTGTTAGTTGGAATTTTGAGTAGAATCACTACGTGGTAAACAGTTATAATATTTTCGATAGATGAAGTAAAATAAAATAAAATATACATACTACACAGCTCGCTTGGAACGCAAGTGATCCCGTCTCTAGATCGTATAGTTCCAGGCTTGCAGAAACAGCTATTGATGCACACGGCTGCACAAGCGCGAGTGGTGTCTAAATAGTTGTCACACGTGTCTTCGCAAGAGCCGCACGTAAGGTGCACCTCATCATCGTTACAGCGTGGTTCAGCTGGAATGTAACGCCGGTTGTGAATATTAGAACTGCGTGGTCCGAACTTATTGAAAAAGATACCAATATGACCTGGGGATAAAATACGACCCTAACCTAAATACATACATTCTATACTATAATAGTAGTTTATGTGACTGCTGCATAATGGAGGGCACTAAAACTTGAGAGTGGGTTTATGAAACGAGCCGAAGGCGAGTTTCATAATAATATCACTCGAGAGTTTTAATGCTTAATTATGTACAGTTACATACACTAGTTTATCTACACACATATCATAAGCTCTCTTTGATGTGTTCAGGAACCGCATGTTTGACCGGCATTGTGGTTCTGCAATTGTTTAGCTTGTTCTCTAGTACCAACTTCACGCAGGCGGGCGTCGGCGTTCGAAATTTGAATGTCAGTACCAACTTCACAGACAAACTAGGGACGGCACGCGGGTGGGCGTCGGCGTTCAAAATTTAAATGTCATTATATGTAGAAAAACTACACATAATGACCATTATGTGTAGTTTTCCAGATACGAAACGAGTTTTTACCAAGTAGTTTAACATAATGCTGATCGTAACGTGCGGTTTTTGAACGCAGTAAAGAGGGTTTATGATACGTGTGTAGATAAATGTCTTTAATGTTATTGCCGCGCCGCTGCATTTGTCATTTTCTGCAAATGACAAATATGTATTGCCAATAATATCCAAATAATCCGAACTGCTATACTTGAATCCCACCACCCTTCACGTTTCCCTTGGGTAACAAGCAACATATAACCAAAGAAACGAGAAAAAATCAAAGAAATTAATTTACTTATGGTTACCTGTTAATATACCTAGTCGGTCCATAAGTTCTGTCACAAATATTTTGCCGCATAGTAAATAATACCAAGTTTATTTTTATTTAATACTATATATGGTTTGATAGCTCATTAAATACTGATAAATTAGAACGATTATTGGATTTAAATCCTTAAAGCCATATTACACAAATGCTAGTTTCTTCAGAGATTTTGCACTTTTTTAACCAATCAAAAATACGGACGTGATTCACTTTATCTTTTTTCCATGACTCTTAAAACCTTTCAAACTTACGTGAGATTTTAGTCAGAACCCTCTCTGAACCCGTTGCCTTCATTTTGAAGCATAAGATAACTAAGTCTGGTTAAAACTAATTTTCATATTCACATTTTACGTAGTGTACTTGTTGCCCACAAGATAATTTTTATACGTTTTTCTGAAAACGTAAAAATTACGTAAAGTTCTCTTTGGGAGCAGTTGGAACTGAAAGCTAACAGAAAATCAAATGCTAGTTGTTAAGCATGGTCTAAAATCGAGGTTTCAGAATAAATAAAAAAAAGCTTGTTGGTTATCTGGAACACTGTTTTTTTTATTAAATTTGTGGTAAGTGGTATTTTTGTCAGTTGCGGCGTGTTTTGGGTTCGCGATTGTTTCAAGTTATAAGGTTTTTTGTCATATTGCGATAATCGTACAAAATGTATTGTATTGCAATTTGATTCGTATAAAATAAGCTTTTTAATCATGTATAATACGAATAAGAAAAAGTTTATTGCTGAGTTTTATCTATCAAAAACCTTGTGACAGAACTTAAGTTCCGACTAGGTATATACGAGAATATCATACATCTAAGAAAAAATGTAGCTTTATTTAAAACTGTAGGTGGTAGCCATACAATTAACACAAGAAATAGAAATAGGTTAGCACTACCATTATTTAGACTAAGTAAAATAGGCACATCATTCATGCGGCACTGTATTCGCTTTTAGAATAAAATACCACAGGAATCATTGATGCTCCCTGAAAAGAGGTTCAAAAACTATGTTAAAATTGAGCTGATAAGAAAGTCATATTACGGAATTAAGAATTAAGCAATACTTGGATAACAAAACTGCATGGTCCATACCATTTCAGCGTACAGAAATTCGACGAGGGGCGATGGATCAAGTCTATCACTCGCTGGCGAATTTCCTTAGACCGAAACCTGTTGTGAAGTCACTTTTTTTAAAAGAAGGTTTAAGGAAGTTTCTTGCCGTTTCTTCTTAACCCCGAGGCCCACCTTCCGAAATGGTGTAGTCTTTTTTATAAAGAAAAATGACTTGTAGTTATGACTTTGACTAAGATCATTTATTTATTTATATTCAATAAAAAAAATAATCTGTAACACTAAAGTTTGGCGAACTTCACAATTGTTTGATTGAGAATTTACATGACTGGCTAGCAGTAAAAATGTACTTACAGCAGTAGTAAAGTGAAACACAAGTGCCATTATCATGTCTCTTATAGCCCTCTTTGCAAGTGCAACCTTTGAAGCAGGCGGCTGGGCAAACGAGGTCGGGGTCCGGTCTGACTCGGGTTCGGCAGGTTGTATCGCAGGGGTTCGTGCACTCGGAATATTCTTCATTGGGTCCTTCGCAGGTTATAGCTGTTGTTAAGGAATGTTGTAAGATAATGGAAAGTAGTCCGAATGGAAGTTAAATAAATGGGAAGCATGAAAGTTAAATCGATGCTCTGAAATGTTAATGCAAATGTAATCTGGTTTAAAAAACATGTGTTATTTATAAAATTGACCAGTATCAGTGAATGTATATTATTGTAATTAGTAACTTTTATGACTAGAAAATCTGACCCGTACATATAAATATATAGTTGCCCAAAATATTAAAAACTAAGTTTATGTTTTAGACAGCACAATTGTTTTTTTTTAAAATGAATCATCTACTCCTAATTCAATAGACTCGTATTCTCTTCAGCTTCATTTTTTCAGATACCATAACTAATCTGGCTCACCCATACAAAATATGATCAATCAAAAAATTAAAAAATAGGTATTGTGTTAATATAGTGGCTATGCACTTACTTACTTTTTACTTACTAGCATCATATCAACTCGAATCATTTGTTTACTTTATATGACATATTTTTTTTTATATGTTGGCTAGCTATATATTTTTGCCTATGGGTCAGATTTTCTTGGTCTTATAAATAAAACTTGCTAGTTACTATAACATCTATTTATTGCTATAAGTTGCAATTCTATACATCATTACATATTTTTAGGCCAATAAGTAGCAGTTTCCTTTGTATCTCCCACATGCAAGAAATGATTATAATTACAAGTATATCTGAGGCCCGACAGATAGACAGCAAGTGAGTACTATTCGAAAATAAAATTATTTCATTGGAGGCCGTCATCTCCGATCATGTGAAGAACGATACTGGTTGGGGACCCGCATGCGCATAATTTTGCCATAGCATACAAACGGTACGATCACACTAATACTAGAACAAACATCAAGATTTTATTTTCTTCGTAGTTGTGACGAAAGTTCGTGTATGAAGTAGTAAAAATAAGAGAGCATTACTTACGACAATCACAAGACGCGACGAAAATACCATCATATACATATACATAATATCCATATTTTGAATGCCATTCCACAATGAAATTAGTTCTTTTCGTAATAAAATTATATCAATTTATTCATTGAGAATCTTCATCAAATTAACCCAAAAATCTAATCTGTAGATGAATGACATCATAGTGGAGTGAATGGTTTCGAAAATACCCCACTTTTTTTCGTACCACCTTAAGGCAACGCAACAGGCTAAGGAGCCTTTTGTCAATCTCAAGTTACGCAAAATAGGAGTATTAAAGCTGTTGTTTCTTTAAACTAGCTTGTAAAATTATAAGGGCCTTACCACAAAAAAATAAACTACTGTTCAACACTTGTTTAAAAACAAAAATGTTTGAGGTTTTACGTTTGTTTTATATTTGTTTAATATTTTTTGTGCTAACACGGTAAGTGTCAGCAGTGATTCATGAACGCAAATGGTGGATAAAGTTTAATGTCACGTGCGCGAATTGAGTCCTAAATGCAGTGTGGGGTTCAAGCTCGCCCAAGAAAAAAACAGCTTTATCCCGAGGAGTATACTCTACTTTTCTCACCATTTGCAAGATTTTCGAGACAATAAAATAGCAAATAAATAGACTCAAACATATTTTTTTTTTAAATAAATTGAAGTGAAAATTTTGTGAAAACATGATAATATTTTATCTTCAATTTTTATGGTTCCGTCCTTAAAAAGGTATGAAAGGAACTTTTATAAGATCACTCGCGTGCCCTTCCGTCAGTCACAGACACTTTTCTTAGGAACTATAAGTGATAGAGTCTTGAAATCTGCAAAAATACTTAATTCATGTCTAATATGAAAAAAAATTGCCTACAAAAAGTGGAGGGGGTAAAATGTCAAAATGAAAAAAATTAAATTCACCGTAATAGGTTATAAAGGGTATCGGTAAAAATGGCTCTTTATAAATTTTACAATATTTTTTTTTAGTTTTTATAACTTCAGAAGTTATGATCAAAAAACCCTTATCTCCGAAACTAAAAGTATGATCTAAAATTATGAAAAAAATACGCAATAAACTTAAGGCAAAAATTACAGGAAAACATACCCGGAATTGCCAAAGATTTTTACTTATCTTTTTCTTCCTAGATTATTTTTTCTTCCTAGCTGTAAAAATGACGAAAGTTCGTATAATGAGTAGTAAAAATAAGAGAACTACTTACGACAATCACAAGACGCGATGCAAGTACCATTTGAAGCTCTTACGGTACCGTCTGCGCAGTAACATCCAGGTACACATTGCTTAGTGCAGACTTTATCATCGTTTACACCTGGACAGCTCGGCTGGCATACTGCACCGCATTCGTTGTACTCTTCACCGGCTGGACATTGTGGTGGAGCTAAAGAAGAATTAATGTATCATGAAACCGATTAGAAATTGTCACAAAAAATATAAAATTGACATAGAATGGAACTGGAATGGAACTGTCTGATTCAAAACTATCCGTTTAGTTAATTAGTTTAAATATCTTTAGAATACCAAAAAAGATATTTTAAGAATGGGTATGGAATTTATTTCAGGGTATTTGGTGGAAAAGTGAAGACGAATTAGAAAATCATAAAGGATTGAAATGCATAAAAAAAATCTCCAATAGTTTGTGGTCTTATCGAAAGATCATCTTGACTTAAGGCTCGACTATCAGTAAAATTAGTAGCTCGATTCGTGGTGGTAAAATAATTGAAAATAACCATATTAAAATAAAGCCCACGTACGGCTCACATTTTTCAGGTCCTTCGTTTAGATTATCACAGGTGACCTCACGCTTTACGGTATTCATTACGAGGATCTCATTTAGATCGCAGGTTGCTACTGAAGAGTGTGGCTGGTAATTAAGTAAGTTGGTCTTTCGAGCATTATTAGCATTATTAACTTATAATATAAAACCATTGAATTAAAGCTTCAAACACGATGGTAACGATCCGCCTGGATTTCGATTTTGAAAAACTATTTCCTAAAGCCCGTATACACATATTTATTAGTATTTCAAAAAGCCCGTATGCACATATTTATTAGCATTTCAGTCATTTCAGTCACATTTGAGCAAAAAATAAACGATTACTTAGAAAAATAATACATTTTAGTTTTTGTCGCTTGAGACGTCACACGTGAGTTTGAAATCACTCTTTGCCTAAACATGAATTCTAAGATACATCATCTATGGTTTTGCATACCTGACGTAATTTCCGCTCTGATGGTGTTCAACATTACATAAGATTTGCTGTATTTTGTTGTTTTATTTTATGTATTTTCCTTAATAAAAGAAGATTGTCCTCTCATATTTATTGAAGTAAAACTTCTTTACGCACGCTTGCCTTGGGGAGTAAGTTGGTGAATGCATGACGAGAGCGTTACGAAAAGTGTGATCGGGCCAGGCGATCGGAAGTTGAGAGGGAGTCATAAATTAGTGAAGATAGAAAGAGAGAGTGTTACGTTTCGTATATTACTGTAGGGGCAAGAGAGAAATGTGTGAGCACATACTTTCTTTCTCTCTTTCTTTAAAAAAGACAGATGACAGTTGTCAGGACATGTTGTTTTGTTGACTGTTGCAAACGCAATTCGTCTTGAAAATACAAAATAAAGTAAAATATTGTTATAATGTCTGATTTAGAAGAATTTATTGAGTTCGTTGCTTACGCTGATAGGCATAGAGTATCGGGCAAGAAGATATTTAAGAGATTACCAGACCCCAGGAAGCCCTCGAGAAGAGGTTTGCCATTTGCGCCTGAAATAATATTCCTACTGATAATACGATTCTTCGCAAATGGTAGTTTTCGGGTTATATTTCTAGGAAAGAACTACTACGAGATAGATTCATACTTACTTATTATAATATGATTGACCCATAATATTATTTGCAGAAGCTGGATGGAGACGTTATGGACATTTGCGAGCAGTCATTGTGTCCAAACTGATAGCAAGGAAAATGAAGGATTTGTGAGATTTCCTTCTACTAACGATGCCATCCAGAGAGTGAAGCCATTTGTTTTTATTATGGCTGGATTTCCCGGAGTGATTGGATGTATTGATTGTACTCGTATGAAAATTAGAAGCCCAGGGGAACATTTCTGAAGTTTATAGGAACAGAAAAGTATGGTTCTCTATAAATGAACAGGCAACTGTTGGCCCTGACTTGCAATTTTGGGACCTGGTAGCCAGGTGGCCTGGAAGCAGTCATGACAATTTTATTTATAATAGCAGCTCAGCAAATCAGAGACTGGAAACGGGTGCACTGAATGGCACTCCTAGGTGACAGTGGGTACGCAGTAAGTGATGTGCTTCTCACATCATTTTTGTAACCTTCTTCAACTAGCGAGGAATGTTATAACAAAAGCCACATAAAAACTAGAAACACCGTAGAAAGGGCTTTTGGTGTATGTAAGAGGAGGTTTCCTTGTCGGCAAGTAGTAATGGGTGTTAAATTGGAGACCACTGCAGCAGTGATATGTGCTTGTGCAGCCCTTCATAATATGTCCCTTATGTTTGACGATAACTTCAACTTCTCAGATGACGACATATTTGAACTAGAAAAAATAAATAAACCTTCAGGAGAAAATACCACTGTCAGTGGTTTTGTAACCAGACTGGCTGGTACAGAGATTTTTCACAGTTATGTAGGTAAATATTTTATTGTGTTATTATTTTTTCTTGTAACCCATATAAGTGAAATAAAGTATAAAATGAGTAAATATAGACTCAGTTTATTAGTTTTGTTTAAATTTAAGTAATACACGCATATTATATAATAATAAATAATATATACCCTATTATACCCTATAATCTAGTAAAATTAATGCTTTCCCAGTCTCATATTTATTTCTTCTACTCCAATCTTGCTTTTTCTTCATTATATATTGCAGTCCTTTTTTCATTTCTTGAACTTCCAATTGAAAGAAAAATATTATATAAATATCCCTATAAAAATGAGTTAAACACAAACACTTTTGAATTTCTTGTGAAATTACTACCCACCTTTGGTTTTTAAATTTGCATTTCTATATTTTTATTAAAAAAATATGTTTTATGTGCATGACTGACTCTCGTCTCACATAATCAATTCGATTCTTTGATTCTTGGCTTTGAGCAGCTGGGCTATCCGTTTCTTGAATTGCTATGAGTAGGGTAAGATTGGGGCTGCTTGATTACTTCGCTCCGCTTGCAATCCCGCGCGCCCCAATCTTACTGAGGCACTGGACGGACTCCAGTTTGCCACCTGCTCATTCCAGTCTACTTGAGCCAATGCACTTCAACTATTGTCATTAGCTAAATTGCTTATCACAGTCATTGTGATTGGTATTTAATTAACGATTTATTAAGACAAGATACTAAGTAGCTATTACTATGTAAATGTAAAATAAAAAATTACTATAGAAATAAATAAAAGGTTTTATTCTGTGTGTTGTGAACACAGGATTTCTGATTTCAATAGAATTCTATATCCTGAGCGTAACATAGCATTATTCGAAACATTGTAGGGAGGGAAAACTTGACATTTTCAAACCAAACCTTCCGCCCTCTTATCTACACTCTGACCGCACAGGGTAAGCAAGCATGTCAAATATTCACAACGGCGCCCTTACATAGGTTTTTCACTGAGCCGTATTCACCTTAATTTGTCTGTAGTATTACATAGTAATCATTGGTGTTGGTTGCTTTTGGTTCTATCAGTTCGTCATTAAAAGTGTGATTGATTTTATTGTATATCGGAACTAGTTATTTTGTGTTTTAGTATGCCCTACGGGTTTTTATTGTATATACATACAGATAGAGCCAAAGAAGTTTTACTTCAGTCGTGTGGTCTACAGTACACTAGTTTTTTTATTTATTTATTCAAAATGAAATATTGTGAAAATAACTTGTTTTGTGTTCAGGACTCAGGTTTGGTTAGGTTAATAAATTAGTTTGGTAAATTTAAGTTTACCTTTACAGTTTATTGTATTTTTGTCAGTTAGGTTGGAAAATTAGTGACAATTCAAAAATATATTGATTTTGGAAGACATGTGTAGTCTAGAAATGCATAAATGTATAAATATAAAAAACTAATACTAACTAAATATAAATTCTTGTTTTTGATATAAGCCGGTAAGCATTTTTGATCAAAACTTTATAAAAGTCTATTAGAAAATTCGAGAAAGCCAGTACTTTTGTTTCATGCAAATTGAATGAGACTTATTTATTTAATTTGATACGCGGTTGTTATAAAGCGCGTTACGTTCCACGACTTAACCCATGTTCGGACCAAAAGCATATAAACAATACAGCGAGCCGGATAAACAGCTGATCGGCATCCCGATTCCCTTTCCTTAATTTTGGGAAATGATACTGCCGGCAAGACTGTCATTTCTTATGGTAGCTGTAATCTGCTGGTATTCACGATTGGAATAAAGAACTCACGACAAGTGTTCCGATCCACGCACACTCCATCGCTGTTTCTCACAGTTCCATTGACGCATCGGCAGCCGGTGTACGGTGCACAGGCGCTTATAAGAGCTGGGTCGAGGTTCTTGTTCGTACAAGTCAGTTCGCAATCGACGGAGGCTGTGACGTATTCCTCGTTGGTGGGGCATGTTGCTGAAGAAGAAGAATCAGTGTTTTGAGTTAAATCCGTTAAATTTCACAATCTTCCAGTACTCTTATAGCTAGTTCACTTACTTGAGAATGGCTTATTGGATTTTACCTTTTCGTATAACTCAAACTCAATCTCAAATGTATTTATTAGTCTAGATATTTACATATATTTAGCAAACGTAATTTATTGCCTCTTCTCTACATTGGACCACTGCAGGAGAAGAAGATCTAAGAAACTCCCACAGATAGAGTTTTAGATCTCTTTAAAAAATTGTTTGTGTTTAACTCATACAATTCATACCATATAAATTATTATAAATATTAAACAGGAATAAATCATTACAAAATTATTATCAGCGAGTTCTGTGTTGAGTTAAATCAACCCCATACAGTCCCATCATTTAAGTAATCATGATCATTGTAATATCCCTTTTTAGACAAAGTCACTTTTACATGGTTTTTGAATTTCTCTAATGGCAATTTCAATCTCCAGAGGTTTATATATTCATACTCTTCCTTTTTGTGGCAAAGAGGTGTTGCTGTGAATAAAATAAAATAAATAGATTTCGCCAAATGGTTAACAGACTCACCAAATGGTCCCAAAGGACAAAGTTTACTCAGTATACAAGGATCAGTTCTACTTCCATTCCTAAGATAGCCAGGCTGGCAATCGCAACCTGATATGCAAGGTATGTCTCCTAAACAGTTGTATAAAGTATATTTGGATGCACACACTTGTAATGGACATATAGTTTTACATTTTCTGTATACTTCATTGAGGGCACATGGTGAGGCTGAAAACAATTATAAAAAATATGGTAAGTCAAAGTTATTGGTCGGTAGTAGAAAAGTCAAATATAACATTGAGTTTCATAAACAGTAGAAAAGTAAAAACAAGGCGTCAATTCACGACAATTATAAGACGCAACGCAAGTACCAGCTGGAGCTCTATGCGGTACCGTCTGCACAGTAACATCCAGGTACACACTGTTCTGTACAGAGTTTGCCGTCGTTTACACCTGGGCGGCTGGGCGGGCAGGATGATCCTCAGGCGTTGAACATTTCACTGACAGGACATAGGGTTAGAGCTAAAGAAGATAAACATAGGTATCGTGGTATGATAATACAAACTGGCCGTAGTTTTTAAAGATTTGTTTTGGTGCCAAAGGAAGGACGACAATCAAACCCCATTTAAGGAATTAGCAAGAATGGCACACGACCAAAAACACCAACTTAATCTGAAAAAAATTATTTATACCAGAAAATCAGGATACAACTATTTATAACAACTACGGATGCGACGAAAATAAGCTTTGACAACTGACTATACAAACGACATTCGCATTCAGGTACACAGAAACCATCAATATTCATCAAATGTCCTTCTATGCAGTCACATCCACTTAGACAAACTAATAGACAAGGTCTGGTGATGTATCTGTTGTCATATCTGTCTGTGAAATGTTCTTACATCCTGCAGCTTTTCAGGTTCTTCGTTGATACCACAAGTGGGGGCAGAAAGTTTGTTATATACTGACGAGCAATGAAAAAGTTCCACCCACAAAATCACACACCCACCCAATTTTTTTAAACATTTAATTTAAAATTTGAACACAATATTTACGTTTTTAATTGGGAATATTCTGATGCGCTGTTAAATTTACTTCAATATTGCAGCGCCGTCATTAAGCTAGCCTTTCCCGTTTAGGAGTAATTTGGTGCTATGTCACTGGAACTTTTTCATTGCTCGTCAGTGTATATAGAAAATGTCATGACAATTATTTAAATAGAATGATACCACGGAATCACACGACCCGATATGAGAAAATTTAATCTCGTAGACTATTCTAATGATTCAAAATACTAAACTTGGAATTAACTTTCCATTGTTCAGGAGTTGGAAATCCTATAAATCCAGGGTGATGCTGCAGTATTAATTGACGTCAAGGACAAGATTTTTGTGCTATTTCATTGAACATCAACCTGAATATTGACTCGATCAAATTTGTGAAGGTTGTCGAAACTCTTCTCTAAATAGAAAGTAGATGATCTTTATGATGATCCTTTAACAGCAACAATCAACATAATACTCTATTTCTGTCTGCTTTGGATAAACCATATGCTGGTTTATATATAGAGGAAATCCGCTTTACAATAATTACACAACTTACCCCTCGGTACTTTTGGAAATAATAATAATAATAATAAATTAATAACATGTTACGTTTAAGATTTTACAATTTATTTCAAGAACTTAACAACAAACTGAAAATATCATTCATATATCATTGTTTAGACCCATTACTTACGACATAGTGTGGGATTTATACACAGGCCTTTAGCGT
Source organism: Argyresthia goedartella (assembly GCA_949825045.1). Classification (NCBI taxonomy): domain Eukaryota; kingdom Metazoa; phylum Arthropoda; class Insecta; order Lepidoptera; family Argyresthiidae; genus Argyresthia; species Argyresthia goedartella. The sequence goes on from OX463817.1 coordinate 5,801,527, forward strand.
TTCTTACAGTCCCAGTGACGCAACGGCATCCAGTATACGGCTCACATTTTTCACGTCTTTCGTTTAGATTATCACAGGTGACCTCACGCTTTACGGCGTTGATTACGAGGATCTCATTTAGATCGCAGGTTGCTGCTGAAAAGAGTGGCAGGAAATTTAGTAATTTGGTCCTTCGAGCATTATTAGGAAACTTATACTATATAAAACCATTGAATTAAAGCTTCAAACACGATGGAAACGATCCGCCTGGAAAGTGATTTTTAAAAACTATTTCCTAAAGCCCGTATACATATATTTATAGTATTTCAATCATATTTGAGCAAAAACTAAACGATTACTTAGAAAAATAATACATTGTATTTTTTGTGTCATATAGTGCATAAATGTATAAATTTAAAAAACAAATAAGCTTACGTGGTAGATTTTCAGGGCATCGGTCGATAGGTAGGCAAGGAGAATTCAAAGTGAGCCTCAAGTAACCATCACGGCAGTCACATCCAGGCTGACAAGTAATGTCCGAGGCACATTTGAATTTAGCAACCAGGGACAGGCAAATTTGTGGAGGGCACCTAGTCCGGCATTTCTTGTATACTTCGTTGATACCGCAGATGTCTACAGATATATTATTAAAGAAAAGAGCAAGAGCAATAAATGTTAAATTTTTGACTATGCAAAATTAAATGTGAAGGTGAACGCAACTAAAAGCGGGTAGGAGCAATTTAAGCATCAAACAACCAAAGGGTTTTATTTTTTCGGATGCTTACCATTTTGAGTTTGCTTGAAAATGTTACTATTGAGCACTAACAAATAGGTCATTTGTGTATAAACTCGTTCCTCAATCACAAAATGGATGTAAGTCTAACTATATTAAACGCATTTTTCTCTTTATAAACACAGAAAAAATATTATTGTAAATTGTGTTTAAATAATGATTAATAAAATATATCATAATGTTTTTACGGAGGATTTGACAATATTTAAGAAATTCATTCCTTATAAATGAATAAATGTTTTAAAATGCAAAAAAAATATTGGGGATAGCCAGTAGTCATCATTATGAACCACACCTAATAAAAACAGAATATTCAAAAAAGAAAAATCTCAGCAAGAAATATACATAATCAATCATACGTGTTAGCTGGGACAATGGGTTCGAATAACAAAAAGTTGTATACAACATATCCGGTACAAAACAACACAATACAAAATACAAATACCTACTGACTAAACTTATGCAGACTTACTCGTAGTTGAGCTAGCCGATGCAGATGCACTACTTGAAGCAGATGAACCATTTGATTGCGAAACGGTATTTGCTTGCGTTGAGGAGCGTGTTGCAGCGCCGTTGGATGTACCACTTAATGCACTACTTGATGAAGTTAAAGAAGAAGCTCCACCGGAAGCCGATGATGAAGCACTACTGGATGCTGATGAAGACGATGTAGATCCAGGTACCGTATCTGATAATGGCATAATGACTTGTAATAATAATTATGCAAAATCTGTCTAAAATAAGACCTATGTGTACGTAATAAAGGATACAAAAACATAAAATTTACATACAGACAAAGACATTACTGCTGGCCCTTCACTAGAATACCCTGTGTCGAGGGAACCAGAAACAGCGACGTCACACACATTTAAACATCCAAGACCTGGGGTTTTGTTTTTCTTTACCCTCGGCAGGGGATTAACACGCGACCTCCCGCATGGTAGGGTTCCTAGACTTAGAGCTAGTTTATATTTACTGTTGCTTTTGTTAGTTGGAATTTTGTGTAGAATCACTACGTGGTAAACAGTTATAATATTTTCGATAGATGAAGTAAAATAAAATAAAATATACATACTACACAGCTCGCTTGGAACGCAAGTGATCCCGTCTCTAGATCGTATAGTTCCAGGCTTGCAGAAACAGCTATTGATGCACACGGCTGCACAAGCGCGAGTGGTGTCTAAATAGTTGTCACACGTGTCTTCACAAGAGCCGCACGTAAGGTGCACCTCATCATCGTTACAGCGTGGTTCAGCTGGAATGTAACGCCGGTTGTGAATATTAGAACTGCGTGGTCCGAACTTATTGAAAAAGATACCAATATGACCTGGGGATAAAATACGACCCTAACCTAAATACATACATTCTATACTATAAGAGTAGTTTATGTGACTGCTGCATAATGGAGGGCATTAAAACTTGAGAGTGGGTTTATGGGTTTATGAAACGAGCCGAAGGCGAGTTTCATAATAATATCACTCGAGAGTTTTAATGCCTAATTATGTACAGTTACATACACTAGTTTATCTACACACATATCATAAGCTCTCTTTGATGTGTTCAGGAACCGCATGTTTGACCGGCATTGTGGTTCTGCAATTGTTTAGCTTGTTCTTTAGTACCAACTTCACGCAGGCGGGCGTCGGCGTTCGAAATTTGAATGTCAGTACCAACTTCACAGACAAACTAGGGACGGCACGCGGGTGGGCGTCGGCGTTCAAAATTTGAATGTCATTATATGTAGAAAAACTACACATAATGACCATTATGTGTAGTTTTCCAGATACGAAACGAGTTTTTACCAAGTAGTTTAACATAATGCTGATCGTAACGTGCGGTTTTTGAACGCAGTAAAGAGGGTTTATGATACGTGTGTAGATAAATGTCTTTAATGTTATTGCCGCGCCGCTGCATTTGTCATTTTCTGCAAATGACAAATATGTATTGCCAATAATATCCTAATAATCCGAACTGCTATACTTGAATCCCACCACCCTTCACGTTTCCCTTGGGTAACAAGCAACATATAACCAAAGAAACGAGAAAAAATCAAAGAAATTAATTTACTTATGGTTACCTGTTAATATACCTAGTCGGTCCATAAGTTCTGTCACAAATATTTTGCCGCATAGTAAATAATACCAAGTTTATTTTTATTTAATACTGTATATGGTTTGATAGCTCATTAAATATTGATAAATTAGAACGATTATTGGATTTAAATCCTTAAAGCCATATTACACAAATGCTAGTTTCTTCAGAGATTTTGCACTTTTTTAACCAATCAAAAATACGGACGTGATTCACTTTATCTTTTTTCCATGACTCTTGAAACCTTTCAAACTTACGTGAGATTTTAGTCAGAACCCTCTTTGAACCCGTTACCTTCATTTTGAAGCATAAGATAACTAAGTCTGGTTAAAACTAATTTTCATATTCACATTTTACGTAGTGTACTTGTTGCCCACAAGATCATTTTTATACGTTTTTCTGAAAACGTAAAAAGTACGTAAAGTTCTCTTTGGGAGCAGTTGGAACTGAAAGCTAACAGAAAATCAAATGCTAGTTGTTAAGCATGGTCTAAAATCGAGGTTTCAGAATAAATAAAAAAAGCTTGTTGGTTATCTGGAACGCTGTTTTTTTATTAAATTTGTGGTAAGTGGTATTTTTGTCAGTTGCGACGTGTTTTGGGTTCGCGATTGTCTCAAGTTATAAGGTTTTTTGTCATATTGCGATAATCGTACAAAATGTATTGTATTGCAATTTGATTCGTGTAAAATAAGCTTTTTAATCATGTATGATACGAATAAGAAAAAGTTTATTGCTGAGTTTTATCTATCAAAAACCTTGTGACAGAACTTAAGGACCGACTAGGTATATACGAGAAAATCATACATGTAAGAAAAAATGTAGCTTTATTTAAAACTGTAGGTGATAGCCATACAATTAACACAAGAAATAGAAATAGGTTAGCGCTACCATTATTTAGACTAAGTAAAATAGGCACATCATTCATGCGGCACTGTATTCGCTTTTACAATAAAATACCACAGGAATCATTGATGCTTCCTGGAAAGAGGTTCAAAAACTGTGTTAAAATTGAGCTGATAAGAAAGTCATATTACGGAATTAAGAATTAAGCAATACTTGGATAACAAAACTGCATGGTCCATACCATTTCAGCGTACAGACATTCGACGAGGGGCGATGGATCAAGTCTATCACTCGCTGGCGAATTTCCTTAGACCGAAACCTGTTGTGAAGTCACTTTTTTAAAAAGAAGGTTTAAGGAAGTTTCTTGCCGTTTCTTCTTAACCCCGAGGCCCACCTTCCGAAATGGTGTAGTATTTTTTATAAAGAAAAATGACTTGTAGTTATGACTTTGACTAAGATCATTTATTTATTTATATTCAATAAAAAAAAATAATCTGTAACACTAAAGTTTGGCGAACTTCACAATTGTTTGATTGAGAATTTACATGACTGGCTAGCAGTAAAAATGTACTTACAGCAGTAGTAAAGTGAAACACAAGTGCCATTATCATGTCTCTTATAGCCCTCTTTGCAAGTGCAACCTTTGAAGCAGGCGGCTGGGCAAACGAGGTCGGGGTCCGGTCTGACTCGGGTTCGGCAGGTTGTATCGCAGGGGTTCGTGCACTCGGAATATTCTTCATTGGGTCCGTCGCAGGTTATAGCTGTTGTTAAGGAATGTTGTAAGATAATGGAAAGTAGTCCGAATGGAAATTAAATAAATGGGAAGCAGGAAAGTTAAATCGATGCTCTGAAATGTTAATGCAAATGTAATCTGGTTTAAAAAACATGTGTTATTTATAAAATTGACCAGTATCAGTGAATGTATATTATTGTAATTAGTTACTTTTATGACTAGAAAATCTGACCCGTACATATAAATATATAGTTGCCCAAAATATTAAAAACTAAGTTTATGTTTTAGACAGCACAATTGTAGTTTTTTTAAATGAATCATCTACTCCTAATTCAATAGACTCGTATTCTCTTCAGCTTCATTTTTTCAGATACCATAACTAATCTGGCTCACCCATAAAAAATATGATCAATCAAAAAAGTAAAAAATAGGTATTGTGTTAATATAGTGGCTATGCACTTACTTACTTTTTACTTACTAGCATCATATCAACTCGTATCATTTGTTTACTATATATAACATAATTTTTTTATATGTTGGCTAGCTATATATTTTTGCCTACGGGTCAGATTTTCTTGGTCTTATAAATAAAACTTGCTAGTTACTATAACATCTATTTATTGCTATAAGTTGCAATTCTATACATCATTACATATTTTTAGGCCAATAAGTAGCAGTTTCCTTTGTATCTCCCACATGCAAGAAATGATTATAATTACAAGTATATCTGAGGCCCGACAGATAGACAGCAAGTGAGTACTATTCGAAAATAAAATTATTTCATTGGAGGCCGTCATCTCCGATCATGTGAAGAACGATACTGGTTGGGGACCCGCATGCGCATAATTTTGCCATAGCATACAAACGGTACGATCACACTAATACTAGAACAAACATCAAGATTTTATTTTCTTCGTAGTTGTGACGAAAGTTCGTGTATGAAGTAGTAAAAATAAGAGAGCATTACTTACGACAATCACAAGACGCGACGAAAATACCATCATATACATATACATAATATCCATATTTTGAATGCAATTCCACAATGAAATTAGTTCTTTTCGTAATAAAATTATATCAATTTATTCATTGAGAATCTTCATCAAATTAACCCAAAAATCTAATCTGTAGATGAATGACATCATAGTGGAGTGAATGGTTTCGAAAATACCCCACTTTTTTTCGTACCACCTTAAGGCAACGCAGCAGGCTAAGGAGCCTTTTGTCAATCTCAAGTTACGCAAAATAGGAGTATTAAAGCTGTTGTTTCTTTAAACTAGCTTGTAAAATTATAAGGGCGTTACCACAAAAAAATAAACTACTGTTCAACACTTGTTTAAAAACAAAAATGTTTGAGGTTTTACGTTTGTTATATTTGTTTAATATTTTTTGTGCTAACACGGTAAGTGTCAGCAGTGATTCATGAACGCAAATGGTGGATAAAGTTTAATGTCACGTGCGCGAATTGAGTCCTAAATGCAGTGTGGGGTTCAAGCTCGCCCAAGACAAAAACAGCTTTATCCCGAGGAGTATACTCTACTTTTCTCACCATTTGCAAGATTTTCGAGACAATAAAATAGCAAATAAATAGACTCAAAACATTTTTTTTTTAAAATAAATTGAAGTGAACATTTTGTGAAAACATGATAATATTTTATTTTCCATTTTTATGGTTCCGTCCTTAAAAAGGTATGAAAGGAACTTTTATAAGATCACTCGCGTGCCCTTCCGTCAGTCACAGACACTTTTCTTAGGAACTATAAGTGATAGAGTCTTGAAATCTGCAAAAATACTTAATTCATGTCTAATATGAAAAAAAAATTGCCTACAAAAAGTGGAGGGGGTAAAATGTCAAAATGAAAAAAATAAAATTCACCGTAATAGGTTATAAAGGGTATCGGTAAAAATGGCTCTTTATAAACTTTACAATTTTTTTTTTTAGTTTTTATAACTTCGGAAGTTATGATCAAAAAACCCTTATCTCCGAAACTAAAAGTATGGTCTAAAATTATGATAAAAATACGCAATAAACTTAAGGCAAAAATTACAGGAAAACATACCCGGAATTGCCAAAGATTTTTACTTATCTTTTTCTTCCTAGATTATTTTTTCATCCTAGCTGTAAAAATGACGAAAGTTCGTATAATGAGTAGTAAAAATAAGAGAACTACTTACGACAATCACAAGACGCGATGCAAGTACCATTTGAAGCTCTTACGGTACCGTCTGCGCAATAACATCCAGGTACACATTGCTTAGTGCAGACTTTATCATCGTTTACACCTGGACAGCTCGGCTGGCATACTGCACCGCATTCGTTGTACTCTTCACCGGCTGGACATTGTGGTGGAGCTAAATAAGAATTAATGTATCATGAAACCGATTAGAAATTGTCACAAAAAATATAAAATTGACATAGAATGGAACTGGAATGGAACTGTCTGATTCAAAACTATCCGTTTAGTTAATTAGTTTAAATATCTTTAGAATACCAAAAAAGATATTTTAAGAATGGGTATGGAATTTATTTCAGGGTATTTGGTGGAAAAGTGAAGACGAATTAGAAAATCATAAAGGATTGAAATGCATAAAAAAAATCTCCAATAGTTTGTGGTCTTATCGAAAGATCATCTTGACTTAAGGCTCGACTATCAGTAAAATTAGTAGCTCGATTCGTGGTGGTAAAATAATTGAAAATAACCATATTAAAATAAAGCCCACGTACGGCTCACATTTTTCAGGTCCTTCGTTTAGATTATCACAGGTGACCTCACGCTTTACGGTATTCATTACGAGGATCTCATTTAGATCGCAGGTTGCTACTGAAGAGTGTGGCTGGTAATTAAGTAAGTTGGTCTTTCGAGCATTATTAGCATTATTAACTTATAATATAAAACCATTGAATTAAAGCTTCAAACACGATGGTAACGATCCGCCTGGATTTCGATTTTGAAAAACTATTTCCTAAAGCCCGTATACACATATTTATTAGTATTTCAAAAAGCCCGTATGCACATATTTATTAGCATTTCAGTCATATTTGAGCAAAAAATAAACGATGACTTAGAAAAATAATACATTTTAGTATTTGTCGCTTGAGACGTCACACGTGAGTTTGAAATCACTCTTTGCCTAAACATGAATTCTAAGATACATCATCTATGGTTTATGCATACCTGACGTAATTTCCGCTCTGATGGTGTTCAACATTACATAAGATTTGCTGTATTTTGTTGTTTTATTTTATGTATTTTACTTAATAAAAGTAGATTGTCCTCTCATATTTATTGAAGTAAAACTTCTTTACGCACGCTTGCCTTGGGGAGTAAGTTGGTGAATGCATGACGAGAGCGTTACGAAAAGTGTGATCGGGCCAGGCGAACGGAAGTTGAGAGGGATTCATAAGTTAGTGAAGATAGAAAGAGAGAGTGTTACGTTTCGTATATTACTGTAGGGGCAAGAGAGAAATGTGTGAGCACATACTTTCTTTCTCTCTTTCTTTAAAAAAGACAGATGACAGTTGTCAGGACATGTTGTTTTGTTGACTGTTGCAAACGCAATTCGTCTTGAAAATACAAAATATAGTAAAATATTGTTATAATGTCTGATTTAGAAGAATTTATTGAGTTCGTTGCTTACGCTGATAGGCCTAGAGTATCGGGCAAGAAGATATTTAAGAGATTACCAGACCCCAGGAAGCCCTCGAGAAGAGGTTTGCCATTTGCACCTGAAATAATATTCCTACTGATAATACGATTCTTCGCAAATGGTAGTTTTCGGGTTATATTTCTAGGAAAGAACTACTACGAGATAGATTCATACTTACTTATTATAATATGATTGACCCATAATATTATTTGCAGAAGCTGGATGGAGACGTTATGGACATTTGCGAGCAGTCATTGTGTCCAAACTGATAGCAAGGAAAATGAAGGATTTGTGAGATTTCCTTCTACTAACGATGCCATCCAGAGAGTGAAGCCATTTGTTTTTATTATGGCTGGATTTCCCGGAGTGATTGGATGTATTGATTGTACTCGTATGAAAATTAGAAGCCCAGGGGAACATTTCTGAAGTTTATAGGAACAGAAAAGTATGGTTCTCTATAAATGAACAGGCAACTGTTGGCCCTGACTTGCAATTTTGGGACCTGGTAGCCAGGTGCCCTGGAAGCAGTCATGACAATTTTATTTATAAAGCAGCTCAGCAAATCAGAGACTGGAAACGGGTGCACTGAATGGCACTCCTAGGTGACAGTGGGTACACAGCAAGTGATGTGATTCTCAGATCATTTTTGTAACTAGCGAGGAATGTTATAACAAAAGCCACATAAAAACTAGAAACACCGTAGAAAGGGCTTTTGGTGTATGTAAGAGGAGGTTTCCTTGTCGGCAATTGGTAATGGGTGTTAAATTGGAGACCACTGCAGCAGTGATATGTGCTTGTGCAGCCCTTCATAATATGTCCCTTATGTTTGACGATAACTTCAACTTCTCAGATGACGACATATTTGAACTAGAAAAAATAAATAAACCTTCAAGAGAAAATACCACTGTCAGTGGTTTTGTAACCAGACTGGCTGGTACAGAGATTTTTCACAGTTATGTAGGTAAATATTTTATTGTGTTATTATTTTTTCTTGTAACCCATATAAGTGAAATAAAGTATAAAATGAGTAAATATAGACTCAGTTTATTAGTTTTTTTAAAATTTAAGTAATACACGCATATTATATAATAATAAATAATATATACCCTATTATACCCTATAATCTAGTTAAATTAATGCTTTCCCAGTCTCATATTTATTTCTTCTACTCCAATCTTGCTTTTTCTTCATTATATATTGCAGTCCTTGTTTCATTTCTTGAACTTCCAATTGAAAGAAAAATATTATATAAATATCCCTATAAAAAATGAGTTAAACACAAACACTTTTGAATTTCTTGTGAAATTACTACCCCCCTTTGGTTTTTAAATTTGCATTTTTATATTTTTCTTAAAACAATATGTTTTATGTGCATGACTGACTCTCGTCTCACATAATCAATTCGATTCTTTGATTCTTGGCTTTGAGCAGCTGGGCTATCCGTTTCTTGAATTGCTAAGAGTAGGGTAAGATTGGGGCTGCTTAATTACTTCGCTCCGCTTGCAATCCCGCGCGCCCCAATCTTACTGAGGCACTGGACGGACTCCAGTTTTCCACCTGCTTATTCCAGTCTACTTGAGCCAATGCACTTCAACTATTGTCATTAGCTAAATTGCTTATCACAGTCATTGTGATTGGTATTTAACGATTTATTAAGACAAGATACTAATTGGCTATTACTATTTAAATGTAAAATAAAAAATTACTATAGAAATAAATAAAAGGTTTTATTCTGTTTGTTGTGAATACAGGATTTCTGATTTCAATAGTATTCTATATCCTGAGCGTAACATAGCATTATTCGAAACATTGTAGGGAGGGAAAACTTGACATTTTCAAACCAAACCTTCCGCCCCCTTATCTACACTCTGACTGCACAGGGTAAGCAAGCTTGTCAAATATTCACAATGGCGCCCTTACATACACTGAGCCGTATTCACCTTAATTTGTCTGTAGTATTACATAGTAATCATTGGTGTTGGTTGCTTTTGGTTCTATCAGTTCGTCATTAAAAGTGTGATTGATTTTATTGTATTACGGAACTAGTTATTGTGTGTTTTAGTATGCCCTACGGGTTTTTATTGTACATACAGATAGAGCCAAAGAAGTTTTACTTCAGTCGTGTGGTCTACAGTACACTAGTTTTTTTATTTATTTATTCAAAATGAAATATTGTGAAAATAACTTGTTTTGTGTTCAGGACTCAGGTTTGGTTAGGTTAATAAATTAGTTTGGTAAATTTAAGTTTACCTTTACAGTTTATTGTATTTTTGTCAGTTAGGTTGGAAAATTAGTGACAATTCAAAAATATATTGATTTTGGAAGACATGTGTAGTCTATAAATGCATAAATGTATAAATATAAAAAACAAATATATGTACTTACGTGGTAGATTTTCAGGGCATCGGTCAATAGGTATGCAAGAAGAATTCAAAGTGAGCCTCAAGTAACCCTCACGGCAGTCACATCCAGGCTGACAAGGAACGTCCGAGACACATTTGAATTTAGCAACCAGGGACAGGCAAATTTGTGGAGGGCACACAGTCCGGCGTTTCTTGTATACTTCGTTGATGCCGCAGCTATCTACAAATATTATTAAAGAAAAGAGAAAGCATTACATCTGGACAGCTCGGCTGGCATACTGCACCGCATTTGTTGAAATCTTTACGGTTGGACATTATGGTGGAGCTAAAGAAGAATTAACGTTTAATGAAACTGATTAAAAAATCGTCACAAAAAATACAAATTTGAAATAGAACCCATGGAATCGGAAAAGAACTGTCTGATTCAAAGCTTTTTAGTTCATTAGTTTTGATGCCTTTAAAATACCACACAATTTTATTTTAAGAATGGGTATGGAATTTATTTCGGGGTTTATTTGGTGAAAAAAAGTAGACTAATGAAAAAATCTATTGGATTGAAATATATGAGAAAATTCTCCAATAGTTTGTGGTCTTATCGAAAGACTATCTTAACTTAAATAGCTCGTCTATCAGTAAAATTAGCAGCTCGATTCGTGGTGGTAAAAAAAATGAAAACAACCATATTAAAATACAGCTCACAGTGCAATGGCTGTGTCAGTCGCTGCAGAAATTGTGCGTTATTTAGTTTTTTCTTCAACACTATTTTTTTTTCGTAATTTCAAACACCCCGTTTTAAGATATTTTAAATACCTATTTTTTGATGCAATTATCAATATTATTTTGAGATTCCAAGAAATAGCAAGTTTTAGCAAGATTTAGGTAAAAAACATCTAATATTTTTTCATGTAGTTCATAGTGACACATGACGTATTCAAACACACACAGTGTAGAAAAGTTGTGTCTTCATAACACATATTATTTTAGGATTTGGGTAAGGATAAGGGAAAGTGAAAATTGTTGGTTGATACAGAATACAGATTCCAGTACTGTAAAAATAATATAATATTATCTTCTATTTTTAGGGTTCCGTACCTGAAAAGGTAAAAAAGAAACCTTTATACGATCACTCGCGTGTCCTTCCGTTCGTCTGTCAAAGGCACTTTTCTTAGGGACTATAAGAGTTAGAGTCTTGAAATCTTCTGCAAAAATACTTAATTCCACTCTAATATGAAAAAAATATTGCCTACAAAAAAGTGGAGAGGGTAAAATGATAAAACGAAGAAAAAACAATACCGTAATAAGTTATATCGGGTATTGTTGAAAAGGGCTCTTTATAAAAATTTCAAACATATATTTTTTAAATTTAAGTTTTGATAACTTCAGAAGTTATGATCTAAAAATACTACTACAATAGTAAACTACAACTATGGTCTGAAAAAATATAGGATATGGATCTTAGTATGAAAACATTACAGTAAAACATATATACCCGGCATTGCCAAGGTTTTTGATTTATCTGTAAACCACATACAATTTTATAAATGAACGTGCTTACGTAAATGGAGTATGAAAGTACTTAGCTATAAAAATAACTTTGTGAACATCATTTTGCTGAGTAAAATCCAAACCATTCACTTCCCACTATCTCTACCATTGTACGGTTGTACGTAATTCTAAATTATAATTCGAGAAAAGCAATAGTCGGATGGTGCACGCATACTTACTTGGCTACTCTGGGCGTGGCTTGAGAGCCCCTGTAAGACTGCTGCATTTCGGGGTCACTATCCCCCACATTCTTTTCTACTATCCACACAATAAAATTATTTGGACAAAAGAACAATGAATGGAATGAATTAATGACATTGACAGTTTTATTTTTTCAAAGCAAACCAAACTTAGCTTTCATATTCCTTTATCCAATTAGATAATAACTAATTATTTTGTACATAATACGATAAAGAAGTCAAATTCAAGTTGGTAATATGTTTAGTCATAGTTTTAAATAGTTCAGATTTAATATTAAAATAAATTCATGAGTTAACCAAATCACCTTTACCTATTTTCCTTCAATTCGGGGATATTTTTTTATCGGGATCACTTGGAATAGCCGGTCTATGAATATGGTTTTTCGTTATCTTAGCGACAACTCTGATTATGTTTTTGCACGGTTTTATGGCAGTAGAGACTTGCATTCGTCGTAATCATCGTTGCGGCAAGGATAATTCTCGTTATTTTGCGTCGATCAGTAGTTTACGATAGTGTCGCTATCATTGTCGAGACTGCAGGCCCAGGGGCCTAAGTCTCTTAATGTACAAGTATTTGACGTGCTAAAGCATAACCTTTGCACCACCACCGCATTTATGACACGATCGATAGTATACTATTTCTCAAGCGCCGTTTGCATGCCACTCGGTTGGATTACAATAGCAATCAGATGCTGTTCGCAGAGTGATAGGGTCTTATCTTATGGTCGTAGTTTTGTGTTTACACAAAGATACATACCTACATAGCTGATCTTTGTAACTAGGTTGTCAGATGCAAATCTAGAGTAACCTTGATATCTGTCAACATAGGCAGATTAATTAGTATTTATAGTTGGATATTTAATAATAATAAAAAGTTATAAATGCTCCGCATCTGGCTTCACTGTTCTGTTCTATATATCTAGCCTTAGGTACAGGAGAGAGCCCCCATCCTCTTCAGTTTAAATGTAGGAAATTAGATTATTACGAGATTTCAGACAGTATTCTTACTCCTGCTACAGGAGTTGGTCGATTGCATTGAATTATAATAATATTTCATTTAATGTCTTGGTTTGCTGGAAGAAATCTCTTTTTAGAGATAAGATTGCCTTTTTACGCGCATTTTCTTTTCATATATTATGTAAAATATTTGTGTGCAATAAAGAATTATGAGTATGAATTATGAATTGAAATAGAGATATTCTTAAAATACTTTGTCTCTCTTTGGAAGCATTGCGGCAAATTCTAGCAACTTTTTAGATAGCAACGGGCAGTTTTATCTGTATTCAATTCATTACATACACTGTGAATTTTTAGTTTTTTTTTTTCAGTTGCGTAGATCAAAGGTATAAGCCGTACCATGATTTGTAGTCAGTTGAAATTTTTAAAAACCATGGTAATTCTGGCTAAGCCTCTTTACTTTAAAGATTGAAAATTGAATACCTACTACATTTTAATAAAATAGCAGTGGATGTAACGATGAGATATTAAAGGCAGTAAAGGTTTTATCCTCAGATTCTGCTTTACTTGTTTCTGAAATGCGACGTGATAAAGAAACCAGTATTTGTCGAAATTACAAAGTTTTCTACGTAAATGTTTCATTATTAATTGAGATAACCTAACAATTAAAACTTTTAAATTGGGAATATTTCTGGACAAATAGGCAGGTATCCTTAATTCTTAAAAGTATTGTCTTCAAATGGTTACAAAATAACACACTTACGGCAGCCACTAGGCTCAACACAAGATCCCTCCGGCCCTCTAATAAGACCCTTCTTGCAGTAACATCCAGGTACACATTCATCTGGGGAACAAGCTACAGCAGATCTACGCCTTGAATCGCAGCTGTCTTCACAGTCTCCAAGGCCACAACAATCGTACTCTTCGTCATCATAGCATACTGCTGGCGCTGTAAGAAAATATACGAAATATAAAAATATGTGAAATTAGATGCATTTAAAGATAATTTGCACGAGTTTTATGAGCGTCAAAAAATAGTGGCTGAAGTGTCCCAGTCATTTCGCCCGTCGACAAATTTAGGTTTTTATAAAAAGGTAGTACATAAACATATGACTGTCAATCAGGTTATTGAAATATATACTGGTTTTGCCTTATAGATTACTACTGAGTTGCGAGCGACTGGAAATACGCGATAATTGAATTTTCTGACAAAATTATAGAATTGCTAGAAATCTTAAAACAGTAAATTGAAAACCTTAGTTCGAGTAAAAAACAATACAAAACAAACGATGGATTTTGTTATTCCTACATGTTCACCCTATCAGGAAGCATATAGAGGCTTCGCTTCGCTCACCCTCTTTATCCTTCACCTACCCTGAGCACCACTTCTTCCAGACTTAATTTGTCTTTGTTCTTATTTATTTGTTTTGTTAGATTGTTATTTTGAGACATCTTTTTGGCACTTATGGATACGATATTATAATATTTTCATTAGATTTCATAATTTTTATATCGTACATTGTGCAATAAAAAATTAAAAATACTACGAAAATTGAAAAAATGACATCCCCGTAGAGTTTCTTGGTGCTATCTTCTCTGACGAGCGTATTTCCGAAGCACTGGTACAGTTCATGGTGTTTCTTTTTCCTGTGCGAGATTCAGCCACTTGAAGGGGAAATTTCCTTTTTCAAACTCAAACCATAATCAGTTATGTTCTCATTAGTTTAGTTGATCATATTTTTTTTCCCATGAATATGAGACTTAAGCAAGTGTTTGACTTGTAAAAGTGCATTATTTTGCCTACTTGCAATAAATGATTTGAGTTTTTGGGTTTTTTTTAACGCTTGCTTATCACACAGGAGATGCGGGTTCGATTCCAGACCCTGTACCGATGAGATAATTAATTTATCTTGAGTACATTATACGAACGTTCTAACGGTGATGGAAAAAATCGTGAGGAAACCTTCATTACTCCATAGCTGTGGTGATGGGCTAGCCCCCTGTCACGCAAATGAAGTATTGAATAACTGGCTCAAAATGGGCACAATTGTACCTCTGCCACGCCGTATAGGAAAAGGCGTGACGCTATGTTACGCTGTGAAAACTAAGAAAACTAAACTTGTTAAACGACAGCTAAATTACTTACTGGGCCAAGTTTACATCATATTGTCCCTGATGACTTGACGTTCCATTATATTTGCTCATAGAACATTCTTATAAGTCTTACGTTATATTTGCTCATAGAACATTCTTATAAGTCTTACGTTTTTCAACTGGATAATGCTATTGCTTTTTGAAACTTGAGAATAACTTACTGCAATCTTTTTCAGCTACACAAGTTCCGTTATCGTTTTTCAAATATCCATCGTCGCAAGCGCATCCGGACCTACAGTCAGCAGTACAGAATATGGGCCTCTTCTCGTACCTGCTTCTGCATGATTTGACGCATGGTAGACAATTCGTAAGATGTCCATTCACGCAAGGTTCAGCTGAAAGTTAGAAACGACGACGGCTTGACATGAAAGCGGCAGCGTGATTTAGGTTCTTATTTATGCAGATGGGCTGATTTAAAAAAAAACTGTAAGGTAGTCTTTTCTATCTCTGAGATTATGACGATTGCCGATGAGCGGGATTAATCTCATTGTGTGTTTCGGCTTGGCAGATGTAAATAAGAGATTCATGCTTTCCTCGAAACAGACGAACTGGGGCCCAATTCCGGTACACAATGACAGCTCCATGACAATTACATTACGATTACGGTAAAATTTAGATATCCAATATTTGGAGTTCAGAGAATATTTTTTTAGGCAATTATGGTAAAAATTAAGTTAATTGGTAAGCACAATAATAAAGTTAATCAACAAAGGGAATGGCATTACAAAATAGTCCGATATTGGATATCTAAAGTTGACCGTAATCGTAATGTAATTGTCATGGAGCTGTCATTGTGTACCGGAATTGGGCCCCTGGTGGTTGGATCGCATGAGGTGTCTGATTGTCTATTGACTCGGCAAAAGTAAGCAATATTTAAATTTAGTTTTTTCAAAAAAGGTTACTTTAGCAAAAATATGAGGGCGAAATGTGGGCTGATTTAATTGACGATAGACAAAAATATTTATAGGAAATTCAGAGGGATCGACGCAGGAACCATATTCGGATCTTACAGTGTGCGATGCACCTAAACCTAACACAGTAACACCCTGACATGCCTTGCGCAGTATTCATATACTGGCTAAAGTTGTGGGACAAACTATACCACACATTCGATATAAGGTTTATTATTTTGTGAATATTCGATTTATATTTGTCATAGCGTAGAATTCTGGGAAAACTGTTATTTTATGTATTCTTTGGATATTTTTTTTGCCCTTAACTGGTTTTGTGGGGGTGGCACGGCCCCCAGACGTGATATTGTTATGAATTCCTTTAAAACTAAGCACCGTGTTCGGGCGCCATTTTGAGTAATCTCATTACGTCGCGACTCGAGGCGGGTTCCGTATGTTCAGCGATGCAACTTTTACCATAGCGGAGGAACGTGCGTTAAGGGGGCCGCACGGCCCCTACAATACTAGTTACGTAAGATTCTAGTAAATATTTTACTTCATATATTCGTATGTGTGTGTTTTTTTACTGGATTATAGGTTTATTTATTTTTATTTTCAAAATATATTATATAAGGAATAAGAAAACATACAAGGTGACATTAAATTAGCTGACCATATTTTGGGGAATGATAGTACCCATAATTATGAACAACTTTCCCCAAAAAATATATGGTCGCAAACAAAAGAAAATAATGGGTCTCCCATAGTAACTTGTAATCAGCTGATCGGGTCAATGTACTGAGGGGCGAAATTTTTTTTCATTTGCGACCATGTGTTTTTTTGGAAAAGTTGTTCATATTGACGGGTACTATCATTCCCCAAAATATGTTTAGCTAATTAAATGTCACCCTGTATGTATCTTAGCTTAAGACGATCAAAGTAATAGTTTTTTATTGGTTTGTATAATGTGAGAACAAAAATACCAAAAAGTTGTCATTTTTAAGTGATCTATTATAGTAATTAAGTAAAAAGAATATGATTAGAAAAAAAATATTGATCCAATAAAAAAAGGTTGTTATTTATCTTTTTTAAATAAAACTAAAGTAAAGGGAGCCGAGCGACCCACACAAAACCAGTAACGTTAGTAAATTTTACGATACCAGTTAAGGGAGATCCGCAGTCAATATTATTGTTGAGTGCTCGTATTTTCTTCAAGGTTAGGGCGTTAACCTACACGCCATGTGTTTACTATGATGAAGTTAGCTTCGTCATTCACGGTGCAAATAAATTAATTCTCAGTAAATAACTTGTAAAAACATAAAGGAAAAGTTTACTCAGCTTGAACCTATTTTGTTAATAAACAATTAATTAAGCACATACCTTGAAATAATATTATACGACCTCGGTAAATAATATGAAATGTTAAGTCTAGTATAAGTATATAAGTAAAACAGGTATATAAATGTTAGCTGAATCTTTATGGGCTTAGAATTCTTTATTTAGATAAGTTGAGTTAGTAAGTCAAACCGCAACCCTGTTCATATTTTTTTTATTTTTGAAATTCGCTTTAAACGGTCCGGTGCCCATGCTACCTTTCATTTGATTTAAGCAAATTTTTGCCTATTTTAGGAAACAAATTTTAATATTTTGAGTAATAGATGTCTAGTAATTTTATTAATGATTTTTCAAATAACACCCCTTGTGAGTTCCAAGTGAACTCACTTCACAAGTTTTAGAACGGTTTTACTTGACGCTGGTTGTTTCTGATTATAAAACTAAAAAACTTTATCATCAATATTTTTTTTCGTCTCGACTGACATCTGTGTCTTATTTATACTATGTCTGTGTTATCGACTGATAGGAAAACTGTTGACAAAAGATAGTTTTATATTACAGGACAGCCAACTTAATGATGAAGGGAATTTAAACAAAATACGCTGTTTAAGGGAAGTGAAGGAAATAAATGTTTTTTACGGATATTTCCTGTAATGTTTTTGGTGGGATTAACGGAATTTAGTTAAGAACACAATTCCTCGAAATGCTTTTCTCAGTTTGGTGCCATTTTTTACATCGCCATTTAGCAACTAAACTGTAGACTTATCATGTGATCCAGAGTTCTAGGATTTTAAATAACTTTTTAAAAATTGACTAATCACCACATTATTTAATACGAGCTCTCTGTTATTGCGTATGTTGCAGAGTCTTGAAACAATGGCGGCTTTTGTTTTATTTAAAATGTGTTCAATTCAGGTTGCCGTGGCCAGCCCGGTTATCAAATGAGTTCGGCGCCGCGCTCCGCCTCCGTCCCAAGTCTCGGGAGCTGTGTCATGAGCGCCGTGCGTATTTCGCGAAATTACATTTTAAGGACATAACAATAAGAATTATTAGAAGTGAAAATCACGTCATTAACCAGCCCGTTATAATGAAATTCAGTACAACATTATGTCCCGGCTAAAGCAACGGGCTATAATGACTTGCTTTACGTAAAGTTTGCCTGATATATAATGTGGAATTGTCGAGCATGGGGTGGATATTGTAGTCATTTGCAATGATAAAAAATGTGCTCTTGGACTAATGGATGGAAATCACATTATTTTAGGAATCCAAGAGAAAATTGCAATTAACCCTTTACAATATACTAACCCCTATATGGGTATCGTAGGTTTTAAACTTTATTATCAAGTAATAAGGTTGAAAATCATGACCCAGTTTGGGTAAGGCTATGCGTTAAGGGATGAAGAACCATAATTAAAATTGATACTTCATATATTTACTTACTGGTAGAAGTGCTACTAGAAGAAGAAGATGATAATGATGAACTACTGCTTGAAGATGATGAAGAACAGCTAGTTGAAGATCCATTTCCAGATCCAGTGTTGTTATCGGACTCAGAAGAGGCGGCAGCAGAACTGCTGATGTCCTCTTCCCTTGATGTCGTACCGTCAGGTGATGTGGTAGTTTTTGAACTATCTGATTCAGTAGCTGCAGCGGCGGCACTAGCATGACCTGTTTGCGTCGATGTTGAGCCATCAGGAGAAGTAGTACTATAAGAAGTATCTGCTTCAGAAGCTGCTGCGGCGAAACTAGCATGACTTGTTTGCGTCGATATTGAGCCATCGGGAGAGGTAGTATTGTTTGAACTATCTGATTCAGCAGCTGCAGCGGCGGCACTAGCATGACCTGTTTGCGTCGATGTTGAGCTATCAGGAGAAGTAGTACTATAGGAAGAATCTGCTTCAGAAGCTGCAGCGGCAGCACTAGCATGTCCTGTTTGCGTCGATGTAGAGCCATCAGGAGAGTTAGTATTGGTTGAACTATCTACTTCAGTAGCTGCAGCGGCGGCACTAGCATGTCCTGTTTGCGTCGATGTTGAGCCATTAGGAGAAGTAGTATTATAAGAAGTATCTGCTTCAGAAGCTGCTGCGGCGGAACTAGCATGACTTGTTTGCGTCGATATTGAGCCATCAGGAGAGGTAGTATTGTTTGGACTATTTACTTCAGTAGCTGCAGCGGTGGCACTAGCATGACCTGTTTGCGTCGATGTTGAGCCATCAGGTGAAGTAGTACTATAAGAAGTATCGGCTTCAGAAGCTGCTGCGGCGGAACTAGCATTACTTGTTTGCGTCGATATTGAGCCATCACGAGAGGTAGTATTGTTTGAACTATCTACTTCAGTAGCTGAAGCGGTGACACTAGCTTGTCCTGTTTGCGTCGATGTAGAGCCATCAGGAGAGTTAGTATTGGTTGAACTATCTACTTCAGTAGCTGCAGCGGCGGCACTAGCATGTCCTGTTTGCGTCGATGTTGAGCCATCAGGAGAAGTAGTAATATAAGAAGTATCTGCTTCAGAAGCTGCTGCGGCGGAACTAGCATGACTTGTTTGCGTCGATATTGAGCCATCAGGAGAGGTAGTATTGTTTGAACTATCTACTTCAGTAGCTGCAGCGGTGGCACTAGCATGACCTGTTTGCGTCGATGTAGAGCCATCAGGAGAGGTATATGTGTTTGAATTATCTACTTCAGAAGCTTCAGCGGCGGCACTAGCATGACCTGTTTGCGTCGATGTTGAGCCATCAGTAGAAGTAGTACTATAAGAAGTATCTGCTTCAGAAGTTGCTGCTGCGGAACTAGCATGACTTGTTTGCGTCGATATTGAGCCATCAGGAGAGGTAGTATTGTTTGAACTATCTTCTTCAGTAGCTGCAGCGGCGGCACTAGCATGTCCTGTTTGCGTCGATGTAGAGCCATTAGGAGAGTTAGTATTGGTTGAACTATCTACTTCAGCAGCTGCAGCGGTGGCACTAGCATGACCTGTTTGCGTCGATGTAGAGCCATCAGGAGAGGTAGTATTGTTTGAACTATCTGCTTCAGAAGCTGCTGCGGCGGAACTAGCATGACCTGTTTTCGTCGATGTTGAGCCATCAGGAGAAGTAGTACTATGAGAAGTATCTGCTTCAGAAGCTGCTGCGGCGGAACTAGCATGACTTGCTTGCGTCGATATTGAGCCATCAGGAGAGGTAGTATAGTTTGAACTATCTACTTCAGTAGCTGCAGCGGCGGCACTAGCATGTCCTGTTTGCGTCGATGTAGAGCCATCAGGAGAAGTAGTACTATAAGAAGTATCGGCTTCAGAAGCTGCTGCGGCGGAACTAGCATGACTTGTTTGCGTCGATATTGAGCCATCAGGAGAGGTAGTATTGTTTGAACTATCTGCTTCAGAAGCTGCTGCGGCGGAACTAGCATGACCTGTTTGCGTCGATGTTGAGCCATCAGGAGAAGTAGTACTATGAGAAGTATCTGCTTCAGAAGCTGCTGCGGCGGAACTAGCATGACTTGCTTGCGTCGATATTGAGCCATCAGGAGAGGTAGTATTGTTTGAACTATCTACTTCAGTAGCTGCAGCGGCGGCACTAGCATGTCCTGTTTGCGTCGATGTAGAGCCATCAGGAGAGGTATATGTGTTTGAATTATCTACTTCAGTAGCTTCAGCGGCGGCACTAGCATGACCTGTTTGCGTCAATGTTGAGCCATCAGGAGAAGTAGTACTATAGGAAGAATCTGCTTCAGAAGCTGCTGCGGCGGAACTAGCATGACTTGTTTGCGTCGATATTGAGCCATCAGGAGAGGTAGTATTGTTTGAACTATCTGCTTCAGAAGCTGCTGCGGCGGAACTAGCATGACCTGTTTGCGTCGATGTTGAGCAATCAGGAGAAGTAGTACTATAAGAAGTATCTGCTTCAGAAGCTGCTGCGGCGGAACTAGCATGACTTGTTTGCGTCGATATTGAGCCATCAGTAGAGTTAGTATTGGTTGAACTATCTACTTCAGTAGCTGCAGCGGCGGCACTAGCATGTCCTGTTTGCGTCGATGTTGAGCCATTAGGAGAAGTAGTATTATAAGAAGTATCTGCTTCAGAAGCTGCTGCGGCGGAACTAGCATGACTCGATTGCGTCGATATTGAACCATCAGGAGAGTTAGAATTGGTTGAACTATCTACTTCAGTAGCTGCAGCGGTGGCACTAGCATGACCTGTTTGCGTCGATGTAGAGCCATCAGGAGAGGTAGTATTATTTGAACTATCTACTTCAGTAGCTGTAGCGGCGGCACTAGCATGACCTGTTTGCGTCGATGTAGAGCCATCAGGAGAGGTTGTATTGTTTGATCTATCTACTTCAGTAGCTGCAGCGGCGGCACTAGCATGTCCTGTTTGCGTCGATGTTGAGCCATCAGGAGAAGTAGTACTATAAGAAGTATCTGCTTCAGAAGCTGCTGCGGCGGAACTAGCATGACTTGTTTGCGTCGATATTGAGCCATCACGAGAGGTAGTATTGTTTGAACTATCTACTTCAGTAGCTGCAGCGGCAGCACTAGCATGTCCTGTTTGCGTCGATGTAGAGCCATCAGGAGAGTTAGTATTGGTTGAACTATCTACTTCAGTAGCTGCAGCGGCGGCACTAGCATGTCCTGTTTGCGTCGATGTTGAGCCATTAGGAGAAGTAGTATTATAAGAAGTATCTGCTTCAGAAGCTGCTGCGGCGGAACTAGCATGACTCGTTTGCGTCGATATTGAACCATCAGGAGAGTTAGAATTGGTTGAACTATCTACTTCAGTAGCTGCAGCGGTGGCACTAGCATGACCTGTTTGCGTCGATGTAGAGCCATCAGGAGAGGTAGTATTATTTGAACTATCTACTTCAGTAGCTGTAGCGGCGGCACTAGCATGACCTGTTTGCGTCGATGTAGAGCCATCAGGAGAGGTTGTATTGTTTGATCTATCTACTTCAGTAGCTGCAGCGGCGGCACTAGCATGTCCTGTTTGCGTCGATGTTGAGCCATCAGAAGAAGTAGTACTATAAGAAGTATCTGCTTCAGAAGCTGCTGCGGCGGAACTAGCATGACTTGTTTGCGTCGATATTGAGCCATCAGGAGAGGTAGTATTGTTTGAACTATCTACTTCAGTAGCTGCAGCGGCAGCACTAGCATGTCCTGTTTGCGTCGATGTAGAGCCATCAGGAGAGTTAGTATTGGTTGAACTATCTACTTCAGTAGCTGCAGCGGCGGCACTAGCATGTCCTGTTTGCGTCGATGTTGAGCCATTAGGAGAAGTAGTATTATAAGAAGTATCTGCTTCAGAAGCTGCTGCAGCGGAACTAGCATGACCTGTTTGCGTCGATGTTGAGCCATCAGGAGAAGTAGTACTATGAGAAGTATCTGCTTCAGAAGCTGCTGCGGCGGAACTAGCATGACTTGCTTGCGTCGATATTGAGCCATCAGGAGAGGTAGTATTGTTTGAACTATCTACTTCAGTAGCTGCAGCGGCGGCACTAGCATGTCCTGTTTGCGTCGATGTAGAGCCATCAGGAGAGGTATATGTGTTTGAATTATCTACTTCAGTAGCTTCAGCGGCGGCACTAGCATGACCTGTTTGCGTCAATGTTGAGCCATCAGGAGAAGTAGTACTATAGGAAGAATCTGCTTCAGAAGCTGCTGCGGCGGAACTAGCATGACTTGTTTGCGTCGATATTGAGCCATCAGGAGAGGTAGTATTGTTTGAACTATCTGCTTCAGAAGCTGCTGCGGCGGAACTAGCATGACCTGTTTGCGTCGATGTTGAGCAATCAGGAGAAGTAGTACTATAAGAAGTATCTGCTTCAGAAGCTGCTGCGGCGGAACTAGCATGACTTGTTTGCGTCGATATTGAGCCATCAGTAGAGTTAGTATTGGTTGAACTATCTACTTCAGTAGCTGCAGCGGCGGCACTAGCATGTCCTGTTTGCGTCGATGTTGAGCCATTAGGAGAAGTAGTATTATAAGAAGTATCTGCTTCAGAAGCTGCTGCGGCGGAACTAGCATGACTCGTTTGCGTCGATATTGAACCATCAGGAGAGTTAGAATTGGTTGAACTATCTACTTCAGTAGCTGCAGCGGTGGCACTAGCATGACCTGTTTGCGTCGATGTAGAGCCATCAGGAGAGGTAGTATTATTTGAACTATCTACTTCAGTAGCTGTAGCGGCGGCACTAGCATGACCTGTTTGCGTCGACGTAGAGCCATCAGGAGAGGTTGTATTGTTTGATCTATCTACTTCAGTAGCTGCAGCGGCGGCACTAGCATGTCCTGTTTGCGTCGATGTTGAGCCATCAGGAGAAGTAGTACTATAAGAAGTATCTGCTTCAGAAGCTGCTGCGGCGGAACTAGCATGACTTGTTTGCGTCGATATTGAGCCATCAGGAGAGGTAGTATTGTTTGAACTATCTACTTCAGTAGCTGCAGCGGCAGCACTAGCATGTCCTGTTTGCGTCGATGTAGAGCCATCAGGAGAGTTAGTATTGGTTGAACTATCTACTTCAGTAGCTGCAGCGGCGGCACTAGCATGTCCTGTTTGCGTCGATGTTGAGCCATTAGGAGAAGTAGTATTATAAGAAGTATCTGCTTCAGAAGCTGCTGCGGCGGAACTAGCATGACTTGTTTGCGTCGATATTGAGCCATCAGGAGAGGTAGTATTGTTTGAACTATTTACTTCAGTAGCTGCAGCGGTGGCACTAGCATGACCTGTTTGCGTCGATGTTGAGCCATCAGGAGAAGTAGTACTATAAGAAGTATCGGCTTCAGAAGCTGCTGCGGCGGAACTAGCATTACTTGTTTGCGTCGATATTGAGCCATCACGAGAGGTAGTATTGTTTGAACTATCTACTTCAGTAGCTGAAGCGGTGACACTAGCTTGTCCTGTTTGCGTCGATGTAGAGCCATCAGGAGAGTTAGTATTGGTTGAACTATCTACTTCAGTAGCTGCAGCGGCGGCACTAGCATGTCCTGTTTGCGTCGATGTTGAGCCATCAGGAGAAGTAGTTATATAAGAAGTATCTGCTTCAGTAGCTGCTGCGGCGGAACTAGCATGACTTGTTTGCGTCGATATTGAGCCATCAGGAGAGGTAGTATTGTTTGAACTATCTTCTTCAGTAGCTGCAGCGGCGGCACTAGCATGTCCTGTTTGCGTCGATGTAGAGCCATTAGGAGAGTTAGTATTGGTTGAACTATCTACTTCAGCAGCTGCAGCGGTGGCACTAGCATGACCTGTTTGCGTCGATGTAGAGCCATCAGGAGAGGTAGTATTGTTTGAACTATCTGCTTCAGAAGCTGCTGCGGCGGAACTAGCATGACCTGTTTGCGTCGATGTTGAGCCATCAGGAGAAGTAGTACTATGAGAAGTATCTGCTTCAGAAGCTGCTGCGGCGGAACTAGCATGACTTGCTTGCGTCGATATTGAGCCATTAGGAGAAGTAGTATTATAAGAAGTATCTGCTTCAGAAGCTGCTGCGGCGGAACTAGCATGTCCTGTTTGCGTCGATGTAGAGCCATCTGGAGAGGTATATGTGTTTGAATTATCTACTTCAGTAGCTTCAGCGGCGGCACTAGCATCACCTGTTTGCGTCAATGTTGAGCCATCAGGAGAAGTAGTACTATAGGAAGAATCTGCTTCAGAAGCTGCTGCGGCGGAACTAGCATGACTTGTTTGCGTCGATGTTGAGCCATCAGGAGAGTTAGTATTGGTTGAACTATCTACTTCAGTAGCTGCAGCGGTGGCACTTGCATGACCTGTTTGCGTCGAATTTGTGCCATCGTCGGACGAAGTAGAAGTTGTATTTGTTGATTGAGTGGCCGCAGCAGAACTTGTGGCGCTGGCTTGTGTTACAGTCAAATTTGATACAGGTTTGACTGGCTCAGGCTCAGGAGGACCAGGCTTCTCATGTTCTGGATCATCACATTCTTCAGCCCTCGTAAAGGCCAACACTAGCAGCGAAGATAAGATTAGTATAGATAATCTCATTTTTGATTTTAATTCGTTCGGAGACCAAACTCGACTGCATAACTTTACTGTTACTTTCAGTTTTATTGAGATGCACAACATAAATGGACGCGCCATTTTAGTACTTATTGCAGTATGATGGAGTCGGTAATATTTAATCAATAATGTTGCTTCATTTGTTTTAAATGCTAATTTACCTAAAGTATTTACTTAGCAAACACAGAGCACATTTTATTCAAGCTGCAAACAATTTACATTCAGTTCAAAACTCGCTTAGTAACTTAAATTGTGGCGGTCTTGACGGTCATCGCATTGATGTATTGCTGTGCTGTGTTTTTCCTAATTAATAATTAATTCCACTTATTTAAGATTTTTAGTACATTTCCGAGGGATTCGACAACATGTTTGATTTATAGTTATAGGAATAGTAACAGGTAATAGGAATATTAGGATAGTATCTATGAGTTTCAAAATAAAACCATAGTAAAGACAGAAAAAAATTGTTTGGTACCTTAAAGTAAAGTGATATAAAACAATGTATCCACAAAGTTGTCATATATAATGAAAGAAGTAAACAACATGGAACAATAAAACACGAGTCCCTACTTATTTATCCAGATGGTCACCAGAAGGTCGAATAGAAAGAAAGGTGCTGGTAAAAAAAATGGCAATTAAAAATAAAACAAAAATACAATAAAAATGTATGTCAAACTATACTTTTTTCATAACGTTTTACAATGTTCGTAAAACTTACAATATACTACACAAAATACACACTTACCAAAACAAAAACAATACACAATACACACCTCAATCTACACAAATTACTTACAAAACAATGGCAACTCGCTATGTTTATATCGAACGTCGAATCGAATGTTTATATCGAACTGTCTATACATACTGTACTATCGACGATAAAATCCCACTATGAATCCCATGTCCAAAAGTTGTGCAACACATTTACACTAATATATTACTGCACTAATTACCAGCTTCCTCATCAAAATACTAAGCACACAAGTGTCACTGCCCTCCTAACAATGCATTTCCGAATTGCACTTTTACCGTGACCAAAATAGACGAAGCTTTTTTTGCAAAACCTGAATAATTTTACTGTATCTACTGTCATATCTTGTATTCCAGAATAAATCCATACACAATTCACAAAACCTAACAATAAACTTAAAATATTATCAATTAATATTCGATCTATAAACTGCAACTTTAATAGTCTTCTTACTCTTCTCTCAAGATTAAATATAGACTGCGATATCTTAGTTCTAACTGAATGCTGGTTAACTTGTCTTTCTAATAGCAACGTACCTACAATAGCAAACTATACCCCTATCTATACAACTAAGCATCAGAATCAATGCGACGGCGTTATTGTCTATGTTAAGTCAGAACTTGCCCATACCTCAGAAGAACTGGATTTCAATGAATCAGCTTCTGGGCTTCTATTGAAACTGGATTCTAACACAGCTATACTATATATTTACCGCTCCCCTTCTAAATCCAACATTGAATCATTTTTTTAAACTCTAGACCAAATAATTCCTGCACTATCATCATTTAAATCCATTATTGTAGCGGGTGACATTAACGTAGATATCATCCCTTCCTCTCTAGATTCACGCTCTCTTAACTACCTTAACTTCCTCTCATTCAATGGTTTACTCCCAGCCCATGATCAACCTACTAGAAGCAATAGCTGCCTAGACCACCTGATGCTTCGAACCCAATCTCCCTCATTCACTTTTGTCCTAGACTGATTCACAACCGATCATCGCCCAGTCCCTTTTATGCTCGACTCTAAACCTATACGAGATAAATTTCTGGGAACAATCTCGATCATTAACTATGATGACCTCGAAAAGATATCAAACAACAAGACTTTGCTACTAACCTCTCATCGGCTGATCCTGAATCTGCTGCAAATAATTTAATATCCACTCTGTCTACAATAATTAATAAAAATACCATAGTTAAAACCATATCCAAAAAAAACAGAAAATTCTAAAGCCTTGGATCACTCCAAGACTCCTTCGATCCATGCGTAACCGCGATCACTTCCATAAACAACATAAATCTTACAAAGACAATCAGAACCTAAAATTAACTTACATCCGCTACAGAAACTTCTGTACGAAACTATCAAAAAAAGTAAAAAGACAGTATGAAACTAACGAATTTAAAAAAGCTGGTAATAATAGCAAACGCTTAAGGGATACAATAAAAAAAATCTCTAACACTACAAAATCTAAATCCATACCTAACAAACTTCTTTCTCCTATTCACTCTCCTAAACATTCATGCAACAATGTAAACAAGTTTTTTGTCACTGTCGGAAAGAGTTTGGCTGATAATATTAGTTGCTTACCTTCCTCTAAGGGCTGCAGTGACCCCCCTCCCCAATTATCTCGCTTTCCCGGTTCCTTTGTCTTGCTGAACACGGATCCAAATGAAATTATTGGCGCCGTTAACTCCTTAAGACCCCTTGCTGCTACTGGCTGGGATGGCATTCCTCCAACAATTATTAAAAGTTACTCCTTAACTCTCGCCACTATTCTTAGTCATATTTACAATGTCTTCAAAACGACTTCTTCCCCTCTGCATTTAAAAAGGCAATTATCCACCCTATCTTTAAAAATGGAGATAGGGCATGCGTCACAAATTATCGCCAAATCGCTGTTCTCAACTCCTTCGCGAAGCTATTGGAACGCATTATCAACAACAGACTTACGAATTATCTCGAAACGAATAACAAGAAGAAAGAAGAATCAAGAATTCTTCTCACGCACCCATCTGGGGCGTGGGGAGTCAGGGTCAGATCATTGGATCTCTCCCCAAAAATTTGGTTTTCGTAAAAAAATCTCCACCGTCGATGCTGTTCTAAAGCTTACATATAGTATTGTGAAAAATATAAACAGTAATAAGAAAACATTTGCGGTATTCCTTGCTCTAGCCAAGGCCTTTGACAACGTATCGATCCCCATTTTTCTAGGCAAACTCTATTCCATCGGTGTCAGAGGCACTCAGCACAATCTATTTGAATCCTACTTTGCGGGTCGATCTCAGACAGTAAAAATAGGCCCCCACATTAGTGACGAATCGCAAATATCTTACGGTACCGCAAGGTAGTATTTTAGGGCCCACACTCTTCCTCATATTTATTAATGACATGTGTAATATTTCGCTTAAAAATGACACTATTATAACATACTCCGATTATACTGTTCTCCTCTTTAACGGCTGTAGTTGGGCCAATCTCGAAAAGACAACTCAATCAGGCTTTAATATTAACACCAACTGGATTTCTTCACGTTTTCTAACCTTAAACACTTCAAAAACTAAATTTATACGCTTTTCTCCGCCACCACCTCTGCCAGTCAACCAAAATCACCCATTATTATCCAAGCTCACTCCTGCTACGATCCTCCATTGTGCTAATGCCCCTCCATAGACCGTACAGACATAAATAAATACCTAGCAATCACAATAGATAAACACCTTAATTTTAAAACCCATATTGATATGACTAAGAAAATTAATGTACGTTTTTTAATCTATTTTTCACACTGCTCCCTCAGAGGTTATAAAAACAATGTATCTTGCCTTAGCCCAATCGATCATTACATACTGTATACCGTGTTGGGGTGGTGCAACAAAAACACAACTCAAACCACTAGAAGTGGCTCAACGCGGTGTGCTGAAGGTAGCCACTAAACATCCTATCCTCTACCCTACTACTAAACTGTACAGTGATTGTGACGTCCAATCAATCAAGAATTCTTCTCACGCACCCATCTGGGGCGTGGGGAGTCAGGGTCAGATCATTGGATCAAGAGATCCAATGATCTGACCCTGACTCCCGCTTCTTCAGGAAGACCTGAAGAAGCGCCTCTGTCCACTCCTATGGACAGGTCATCGAGGGGCCCTCACGGGCGCTGGAGTTCTTTTCGCGTGTGGTGCTCCGTTGGGTGATCGCCGGCTAGGCAACCAGGTCACGTGGCAGGCGGTGGCGGTCGGGCGGGCGCGCGTGGTATGGTGCCAGTTCGCGGATTTTCGGGTGGTGAGACGTATCCGCACGCGCGAACATGCCTCTCTGGGTGCTCCTCGGAGACGGCGGCTTCCACCATCACTCGAAAGCGGCGATTCTTCAGGAAGGAGGCGATGATCTGGACCAGTCTTCTTGGGGCTAGAAACGTTGACAATTTGTACAGCAACTCGTGCCATACTCTGTCGAACGCCTTCTCCATGTCCAGGAGTACTGCGACAGTGTATTCCTTCTTGTTTAAACAAACCGACATGTCATTCAGTACTCTGGTGAGCTGAAGCGTCGTAGAATGCTCGGGCCTGAAGCTGAACTGTTCCGGGCGCGGCTGGATGTGAGCTTCGCCAGCAGGAGTTTCTCAAACACCTTTGAGATGGTACTCAGTAGATTTATCGGCCGATAGCACTCAGGCAGCTTGGAGTCCTTGCCCGGCTTTTGCAACATGATGACCAAGCCCTCCTTCCACTGGGTTGGGGTGTGGCCCGTGCGCAAGATACCGTTAAACAGGCGCGTAACGGCCGCTACAGTGCGTGGCGGCAAATGTAACAGCGCCATGTTGGATATGCGGTCTGCGCCCGGGGCTTTCCTGGGCCTGGTGCGTCGAAATGCACGCATGATCTGGCCGGGCGTGACGACGCTGGGGTCCTCTTTGGGAGCTATCGGCGAGGCGAAGTACTCTCGCAGGTGTCTCTCGACTGCTGCAACGTGTGCATCATCCGTAGGGTTCAGCTTCTCGAGGCATTTGGCGAAGATCTCCGCACGGTCTTGGGCTCGAAATCTTGGAAGGCCGTCGCTGCCCAGGATTGGTCGGACGGGAGTTGGAGTAGTCGACAAATCCCGGCATAGGCGATGCACGGAGGGGACGTGGTCGCCCATGGACTCGACGTGGCGTTCCCAAGATTCTTCTGCGTGGAGATCAAGTTGGCGGTTCAGCTCTGCCGTCATGGCGTTGAGCATTGTCT
Source organism: Argyresthia goedartella (assembly GCA_949825045.1). Classification (NCBI taxonomy): domain Eukaryota; kingdom Metazoa; phylum Arthropoda; class Insecta; order Lepidoptera; family Argyresthiidae; genus Argyresthia; species Argyresthia goedartella. Next base: position 5,832,049 of record OX463817.1, read on the forward strand.
TCATCGTCGGGCAGCGGGTTTGCTGCCAATGCTTCCGGAGAGCTTATCGCGGATGAGTGCGCGTAGCTCAGCAGGGAGGGGAGCGGGTTTCGCCCCGCGAGCTACGGTGTGCGATGACAGGTCGAGCGCGTCTCGGATTTGGCTGGTCAGCAGTGATGCCAGGCGGTCAACGTCTTCCGGCTGGTTGACTGGACATGTGGTCGAAGACTGGTTGAGGGCGACGGTAAAGGCGCCCCACTGGTAGCGTCGGCGTGATGCTGGCGGAGAGACCCGGGTGGGCAGGTCCGCCAGGACGAGAAGTACTGGCCTGTGGTCCGATGGGAGTTCAGGGAGCACCTCCTGGCTCGGCGGAGTCCGGAAAACTCTGACGACTACAACGTCGATAGTCGGCGATAGTTAGACGACCCGAATGGCCGAGTCGGCAGTGACGCTGCCTACGAATCCAAGGGTCCCGGGTTCGAGTCCCGGTGGGGGCAAATGTTTGTTTGATGAGAACGGATATTTGTACCCTAGTCATGGTTGTTTATCTATCTAAGTATGAAATTTCTCTATATAAGTATATATATCGTTGTCTAGTACCCAAGAGACAGGGAATCCTAGTTTGGGGATAGATCAATGTGTGTAAAAAAGGTGTCCAAGGTATTATTAGTGTCCCAACCGGCCCGCCAATCGAAGTGGGTGGGCTCGTCGGGACCGATGAGATCGTAGTTGTGGCTCACGGAGTCAGCAAGGATGGCGCGTCCAGCTGGGCATACCCTGGAGGAGTTCAAGACGGTGTGCTTGGCGTTGAGGTCGCCAGCGACGAGTTTCGGATGCGGCGACTGTAGCAACCCCCGTAGCTCGGAGGTGCGGATTGGGGTATTGGGGGGCTTGTACACGGCGTACAGTTGCAGCACCAGGCCGGCGACCTGGAGGTCGACGCCCAAAGCATACAGGGATGTATACTCCTGGGCGTCAATGAGCTGGTGGACGATCTTCCTGCCGACGATGGCTGCCAAGCCTCGAAAGGCCCGGCCGCTGATGGACTTCTCGTCCTTGCGGTAGACCAAGTAGCCCGGCAGTGACAGCTTGTCGCTTCCGGCTAGGAATGTCTCGCTGATGAGCATCATGTCGACGCGGGTGTCCCTCAGGAACACGTCGAGCAGCCGCTTCTTCCCTGCCAGTGACTGCGCGTTCCAGTGGACGACCCTGAGCGGCTCATGAATTGCGGAGCAGAGCGGTGAGTCTGCCCTGGGCAGTGGAGTGGGGTCGCTGAGGAGGACGAGCAGGGCTGTGAGGTGCCCTAAGTCCTGCTGCCCTATCGCCGCAGCCGGAGTGGCGGCGCCAGCGGCAGCCGCAGTCTCGCTAGCGGCGAGAGTAGCCGCCGCGGCGCCGGTGGCAGGTGCAGCCATCGCCTACTTCTTCTTCTTTCCCCCCCCCCCCCCCCCCCCCACTTCATCTTCTGCCTGGGGACTCCGTCGTTCGCCTGCGCCATAAGCGAGGCGGGCGCCGTTTCTTCCTGCAGATCAGTACGTGGCGGAGGGGGAGGCTGCGTCTTCTTGGGCCCAGGCGCATTTGTGAGCGCCACAATGCCGGCCTTCTAGTTCCGCGCCTCCTGGCGGAACACGGGGCACGTCGCATTGTTGGCCGTGTGCGGGCCACCGCAGTTGGCGCACGTCGGCGGCTGGTCTGTCGGGCGGGGGCATTCCCGCGCCGAGTGGGGACCGCCGCAATGCACGCATGCTAGGGGGCGGTGGCACATATGCGACGAGTGCCGGAACTGTTGGCACCTGTGGCACTGGGCCGGGCCCTGCTTGAAGCGCCAAGCCTCGATCTTCACCCCCGGCATGTACATGAGCTCCGAGATCTCATATACTGCACCGGGGGCATGGTGGGGAATCTTCCGCATGGACGCGTAGAAGATGCAACCGGGGCGCCTCTTGCGCGCCCGGATCTGCTTGCAGTACTCGGCCTCCACACCGAGTTCTGCAAGCGCCGCGACGATCTCCTCCGGGGTGGTGTAGGAAGGCAGCCCGCGGATCGCCACCATCTGAGTCTTGTCGGCCGGCGGCGAGTAAGAGAACCACCGAACTCCGTGGTCCTTCTCCAGCCTGCACAGATAGCGCTGTACAAGCCGGTACTCGTCGTCGGCCGTGGGGGTGAAGCGCTCACCCTTTTGGTAGGCGCGCGCACTGGGAGCCCAGCCGAGCTCGCTGGCTATCGCCTTGAAGTGTTCGGCCCAGTTGGGTAGGGCCTCCACTATGAGGGGCGGATAGTGCGGCTGGCGGGGCTGCTTCGGCGCAGCGCCTCCCGACGGGGCGGCGGTGGCGGTCGTGGCTGCGTTCTGGGCGGCGGAAGTGGCGGGCGGCGTTGGGTGGGCGGGCCTTATCGTGGGCGCGGTAGTAGGCGGGTTTGCTGACGCGGCGGCGGGGCGATTAGGGCGGGCGGGCACTGTTGCGGTCGCGGCCGCGCCGGGCGGGTTCGCGGGCGCGGCGGCAGGGCGCGTAGGGCGGGCGGGCACTTTCACGGGCGCGGTGGAGAAGCGCGTAGGGCAGGCGGGCACTCATGTCGCGGTCGCTGGCGGGGCGGGTGGAGGCGCGATAGTCGGCACGGGAATTGCCTTGGCAAGTCCAGGCAGAACTTCCTGGGTGTAGGCGGGCGGGGCGGGGGGGATGGCGAGTCGGCGAGCAAGGTCCGCTTTCCGCTACCCACAGTTACTTGTCGGATGGGCTTTCGCTGCATGCCCGCCTCGTCCCGCGGGGCGGTGATGGCAGTATGAGTGGCTGTTCACGCGCCTGCTCCAGCAGTCTCGCGTCCAGAGTTTCCTCGCCGATGCTAGCCGCAGGCGTACCCTCCAGGGCAGCGCGGCTATCGGCGATGTAGGCCTCCACGGCGCGTAGTAGTCCCGGCGAAAACAGTTTGACTTGAGCGGCCCGGATTAGATATAATCCGTCGAACTCAAGCTCCGCTCTCGGCGAAACCGGACGACGCACCAAAGGGGACCCATATTCCGTCGACGTTGAGACGGGAAGCAGGCGGTCCAGGGATGCCGATGTGGTGAGGCGACTACGGCGCGGGGTGACCCCCAGCGGCGGGCTGCCTGTCACATCAACATGACGGTCACTGTCGCTAGCACTAGCACTAACTACACTAACACTAGCACTATCACTGTAGCCCTTAGAAGGGCTTTTGAACTCGTCCATAGCAGCGGGCTATGGACGAGTTCAAACGCGACGCGCGACGAAGCGGCGGGCGAACTGCGAAGGAACGGCGAGAGATGTAGGTCCGTGTACGCGACGGTCGACGACCATTTGTGACGTCCTAAAGACAACTATTTATATACAACGTCGCAAAGACTTAATTTGTATGACACCCTTGCCGAATAACACACACACATACACACACTCAAACAGAGGCATGCAGCATGTTAGTTATTAAATTGTATCTTGTATCCTTCCCTCTGAGTGAGCACATTGTTCAACATTGTTTAACTTATTGTATTCTCAGTCTACTCGTGAGCCTCGTGGCAAGCGAATGCATCATAGCTTCAATTACCCCCGCTTAAGCTCATTATTAACATCAGTGGTTCTCAAAGATTTTTATTTCTTTTTCTCAAAGTCTCTCTTTCGATGGAAAATCAATGTGCATTCTGTGACGACCTTTTGACGGATGGAGCGCAGTGTACTGCATGCAACAAGCAAATGCACTTTGCATGCACCGGCATCACTGAAACAAGCTATAGGAAGCTGGGAGATAGGAAGGACTTGGCGCTGTCATAAGTGCAAGCAACTAAGATCGGCAGCGTCTTCGCCAATAGTGATACCAATGGTTTCATTTGGAGAGTCTGGCTCATCGCCAGAAGCAAAAATACCCCATTGCTAGTTGCCAGAACTGCTCCAGTGACAGTTCCTAAGACTGCCCAGTGATCTGCTACAGAGTCTACCCTGTCGCCTGCACCAAAATCTTCTTCGCCGATTGTGAAAAGTGTCCCTGCACCGGTGGCGACGATGACTGCCCCCACTGAAGTCAACTCAGAGATATTAAGAGATAAGACTGATCTCAAATAGGCTAGTACCTGTGGTACCTGTGGAATATATCAGGCGAATTGTTATTAAATTTCTTTGATGAAATAAATATGTGGAACCTTTGTCACTAAAATGGTGAAGTTAACCGGAATCAGCGTATTCTTGATTTAGCTTTCTCTAATGACCTTATATCAGTTTTATCTTGGAAAAATATATTTTGACTCTTAAATTGCTAAAATTGAAGCTGACATTGTCAAAAACCCCAGAGCATTTTGGAAATTTGTAAAAAATAAAAGACAGAATTCAACTTATCCAAATTTTATGACTTACCAAGGTGTGTCATCGGAAACCGGTGATGGTATCAGTAATGCGTTTGCCAATTATTTTCATTCAAATTTTTTGACAACACGTCTGTATAAAGCTAATATCCACACTGATGAACACGACATTACTGCTGCCTGCATAGGTGCTGTTGAAATCCGATGTTCCGATGTACTTAATGGTTGAAGTCGCTAGATCTCTCTAAAGCTGGTGGTCCGGACCTTATTCCCCCTTTGTTTATATTTAAATGCGCTAAAAGTCTAGCTACACCACTCTGTATTCTCTATAGACGATCGTTGACTAAAGGTTTGGTTCCTAAAATATGGAAATCTGCGTTCGTAACACCCGTCGATAAAAAGGGTTATAAGGCTGAAGTAGTGAGCTATCGACCTATATCGAAGCTCTGTCTTTTCTCGAAGATACTTGAGCGTCTCATTCATTCTGACCTATATTAAGCCCTTAAATGTTTTTTCGATGAAAATCAGCACGGATTCTTGAGCAGACGTTCCACACCTACGAATTTGATACTGGCCAACCAATATATTGCCAGTTATATGGAGGAGGGTGCCCAGGTCGACGTGGTATACACCGACTATAGTAAATGTTTCGATCATATTGATCACCAAACTTTATTACTTAAATTACTTAAAGAGAGGATCCATGGGAACCTTTTGCGATGGTTCACATCTTATATAAATAACAAAGTCAAAGTCAAAGTACTTTATTACTGTAGATATTTACATAAACTTAGCAAACGTCATTTTTTGCCTCTTCTCTACATTGGACCACTGTGGGAGAAGAAGGGCGTAGAAACTACCACAGATTGATTTTTAGATCTCTTTTAAAAATAGGTTGTGCTTATTTAATACAAATGTGAAAAAATTAATTGTTATGATTAATAAGCATGAATAAATAATTACAAAATTATTAACAGCAAGGTCTGTGTTGAGCCAGATTAACCCCATACAGTCCTGTCATTTAAGTAATCTTGAACATTGTAATATCCTTTTTTCGACAAAGTCGCTTTAACATGCTTTTTAAATTACTCAAATGACAATTTCAAAATCTCCAGAGGTATCTTATTATAGTAGAGAATGCACTGACCCTTGAAATAATTGCTAACCTTCGCGAGTCTAAATCGGGGCGCACATAGTCTGTGATTGTTTCTTAGGTTAACATTACAGCTATCGCTAATTTTGGAAAATTTTGTAAGGTTCTTGCGTACATACATTATATTTTCGAAAATAAATTGACTAGCTACAGTTAGTATGTCAATTTTTTTAAAAAGTTCTCTTAAGGAGTCTGTGCGTTTTAAATCATAAATTGCTCAACTAGCTCTTTTCTGTAAAACAAAAATAGTTTGGATATCCGCTGCTTTCCCCCACAATATGATACCATAGGACATCACACTATGAAAGTAACTAAAATATACTAGCCTAGATGTAGCCACATCCATGCTTTGTCTGATGTTTCTAACAGCGTAAGCGGCAAAACTTAATTTACCAGCTAATATATCTATGTGGGGTCCCCACTGCAATTTGCTATCAATGGTTATTCCAAGAAACTTTGTATCATTTACTAATTCTAACGTGCTGTCGTCTAACACTAAACTGGTCTCAACTTGCCTGACATTTGGAAGTGAGAATTTGATACACTTGGTTTTACCAGCGTTTAACCAGTCGTCCGGTCGCACTCGCCGCGACACTACGTGCCTAAGCTAGCGAATTACAGTGCGACGAGTACGCTTCATATTTATTGTTTAGCGAATCAACAATCGATATTTCATGGTAATTATCGTCGAGCTAGTGCCTTCAAGAAGATGTCGAACACCCCAACTAAGTGTGTAAAGTGTTCGAAGATTATAGCCAGGAAGGATACCCTCCTAACATGTAAAAGGTGCCTAAAAGTGTTTCATATATCCTGTACTAAAGCTAGCAGAGGTGTTTGTGAGAACTGCATGCCACCTTCTCCTTTGGCAGCTGCAACTTCAAACGCTAAAGTGTTCCTGGACCCCAAAAATCTAACGGTCGAAGCGTTGCTAAGCGAGCTAAATAGAAATAGAAAAATAGAGGTAGTTCTAAAAATAAAGGAGGACATTGGATTCTACTCGGATAAATACGACGAGATGTTAAATAAACAGAGTGAAATTTTAGAAGTGGTGAAAAAGCAACAGAATAAAATTGATGACCTGACCAACAAATGCATGAATTTTGAAAAGGTAAACCAAGCCCTGGAACAAAGAGTGCAGGCGTTGGAGCAAAATGAAAAATCAAGAAATATTGAATTAGTCGGAGTGACAATGAAAGACAAAGAAAACATAAAAGAGGTGATTAGTAAAGTAGCTACACAAATGGGAACCAACATGTCGGATGTGGAGCAAGCCTGGAGGATGGGCCGTCCGGTGCCAGGGTGCCGCCCGCCCGCCATCATCGTGCGTCTGCGCAGCGAGGACACGCGCGACCTGTGGATGAGCAAGCGGGGCCTCCTCCGCAGTAACAGCGACCTGTACCCGGGAGAACAGCAGGGCACCGCCATCTTTGTCAATGAGGATCTCACCAAATATAACAGGGAGCTGCTGAGGAACACTAAGCAAAAGCCTCCGAGGTAACTTTAAGTTCATATGGGTTAAGAAAGGGCGCATTCTCTGTAGACAAAACGAAGGTTCTCGTACACTCCATATTACCACCATGGCAGACCTGGAGGCGATTATGAAAACTTGAGGGTACCCACTACATGATACCCGCATAATTTTTACTCGATTAACCGTTAAGCATTCAATTCAATTACAACGATGTCCAAGAGAACTATTGCACTACTTATGCTAATCCAAAAACCTGGCTAAGACACCTAACGCTAAACAGAAATAAAGATATCAATATTGCCCATTTAAATGTCAGATCATTAAAGAAACACTTTGGTGAGGTTCTCTCTCAGTTTGGTGATACATTGACAAACTTAGATATACTAATATTCTCAGAAATTAACCTGAAAGATGACTTTGTCTCCATGTACCAGCTTCCGGAATTTGATATGTATGCTGTCTGCCGTGAGACTAAGAGAGGTGGTGGCATACTTATGTATGTTCGTAAAGAACACGTCTTCCAGCGCGAGCAAACGCTCTTCACTTCGTGCGAGTCACTTGCTGGCACCATCGAGGTGGGAGGGTCGCGGCTGCACCTAATAGCGGTGTACCGGCCGCCTTCGTCGAAAAAAATGTTATCTAAAGTGCCAGTGTTTGTGCGCGAGCTCAAAAGTGCTGTGAACACGGTTCCGCGTGACCGTGACCTCATTATAATCGGTGATATAAATATAAATACATTATCTAAACATCACACGGATACTGTGCTGTATGAGGACATGTTGAGTGAGTACGGACTGCTTAATACAATTTCAGATGTAACTAGGGAAGAAATTAGGGATGGAAAGCTAATCGTCCCATGTTTGGATCATATTTTAATAAGACAATGTAAAATTAATAATTTTAGTTCTAACATTGTTAGGTGTGGCATCTCTGATCATCATGTTATATGCTTAAATATAAAAACTAATCAAGTTACGGGACAAGATAAAAAAAATACTAGACAAATTCTGAATAATCCATTTATAAAACAAGATTTAAAAAACACTGATTGGTCAGAGTTGATGTACATAGACTGTCCACTTTTGATTTATGAAAAAATGTGTAAAATATTTGAAGTCACTTATAATAAGAATTTAAAAACAATTAAAGTTCGTAAATGTAAGCAGGACTCCTGTCCATGGCTTTGTGCTGAGATAAAAAACTGTATAATACATAAGGATAAATTGTATCGCCTATGGAGGGCCTGTCCTAACAATGTGGCTAAAAGATTAGAATACACTAGGTATCGCAATAAAACTTTCAAATTAATAAATAAATCTCAAAATTTGTATAAAAAAAAATTACTAAAAAAACTTGGGGGCAATAGTAAAAAAATATGGCAACACATAAATGATTGGCTGGGGCGCAGTAAAATGTCCCTGGACGAAGTGATCATGCAGCATATGGGTAGTCAGTTTGATATACAAACTATATGTTCAAACTTTGCCCACACTTTTGCAAACGAAGTCGTACTACTCAAGTCTCAACATAGTTGTAATTCTGAGTTGCTAGAGAGGGAAGATTATACTAAAGTTATGAATGCCTCCATACGTTTTATCAAAGTCACTCCATCACAAATCGAAAAAATTATCGACAAACTTTATAACCAAATGTCGCCTGGCTTTGATCAGATAAGAATAAGCGATCTAAAAGAAATTAAACTAGAAATTAGCCCAGTCTTAGCTAAAATGATTATTAACCTCTTTGTTGAACAGTCAAAATATCCTGAAAACCTCAAACTTTCAATTATTCGTCCAATATTTAAAAATGGAAGCCACAGTGAAACCACAAATTATCGTCCCATTGCAATTCTTTCGTGCATTAACAAAATTGTAGAAAAAGCTATTACAGGCCAAATTTTGTATTTTCTAACTAAGCATGACATGATGACATGATATGATGTCATCTCACCATCGCAGTGTGGGTTTCAGAAAGGGAAAAGTACCTCAACATTATTGTCACGATTTGAGAACGATATAAACAATCATTTAAATAATAAGAACCAGGTGGGGGTTATCTTCATAGACTTCAGGAAGGCCTTTGATACACTTGATCATGAGGTCTTCCTGAAGTCTATGGTGAATTGTGGTATTAGAGGAAGATTAAATGACTGGTTTAGACAATATTAAAACAATAGAAAATTAGCAGTTAAAATAACTAACCACAATGGGAGCTGCGAAGATGTCAGGTACGGGGTGGCAACCGGGTCAGTGACCGGGCCGGCCTGTCACATAATGCACGTAAATAGTATGCCTAAAGTTGTGAAACATTGTAATATTTAGATGTTCACTGATGATACCTGTCTCATGTACGGCCACAAAGATATAAATGTGACCGCTAAGGGTCGCAGGAATGCAGGGCTGATGAGATTGGGAAAGATTGAGATGAGCAGATGACAAAATATGGGTTTGAGGTTAGATGGGAAGGTGGAGCAAGTGGTCAAGGTACCTGGACGGCATCTTGGGGTGTGCCAGCCTTCCTCTGTCTGCGACTGCAGCTTCAGCACCAGGGCCTGGATCCTCCAGGTCAGCAAAAGGTCACGCGCAACCTCGTGTGTATGTAACGCGCGGTATCGGAGTAAGACGTTTCAACTAGTATGTGCACGCACACTGTTCACTAGTGATGGAATTTTAGGTTAAAGGTGCCGACTGGTAACTATTTCGGAGCGGATGAATGCGCGCGATGCGAGCCGAGATGTTGTGTTCAAAACTTCAAGGAGCAAACTTCAAAGATGGCGTCGATCCACTCGCGAGATCGAAACTCTCTGGTTTTCTCTGACGTCACGCACTGCGTTTCGTTTGTGCGTGAACATCCTGGGTGGGCGGAGCTGAGGTTATTCTTGAGCTGAATCTGTTGGGAGCCTGGCTAACTTGAAGACAGGCCTTCTCAGGTTTCCTGGTCCACCACTCGTACCACTCCGTCTTTTCCGGGTATTGTGCGGGTGATTCTTCCCATCTTCCATTGTAGCGGAGGCAGGCCATCTTCTTTGATGAGTACCAGTACGGGCTGAGGGGTGACCCTATCTACTGGAAGGTCAGCCATGATCGGGGCTGTAGTTTGAGTGCGACACCGGAAGCATCTGATGCACTGAAATACGCGGTGTCTGATAATACGGCGGGCGGAGAGAATCCAGAATTGCTGGCGTAAGATTGCGTGTAATGTATCAGCGCCAGGATGGCAGTGTATTTTGTGGTAATGGTAAATAATGAGATCCACTAGAGGACTTGAGCTGGGAAGAATGAGTGGGTGTTGAGCGTCGTACCTAATTGACGCTTGAGAGAGTCGGCCTCCGACTCTCAAGAGGTCGTTTTTCATAAATGGTGACAGACGTTGGAGACGCGTAAGACAAATCTTGCCGGTCTGCAACCGGTTAATGTGCTCTGCGAACTCATTGTGCTGAACTGAGCGGATCCAGTACATTAGAGCTTCCCTACATTCATTTGCTGTCAACGGACCAGCACGCCGTACGTCTGAGCCGTGCTTGGCGTTGAATATGAACCTCTGGATGCAAGCCGTCACTCCGACGAGCTTGTCCAGTGAGCTGAATCGAGTAAGCAAATCCAGATCAAGATCTGGGTCCGCTATTCGTACTCTGCTCCAATTAGCTGATGACGAAGGTCATCGCTACCCTCATGTTGCTCATATTATACGCAGTTCAATTTTCGTCGATGACATACTCACAGGTCATGACTGTGGAATCTGCTCAGGCACTTCAAAATGAACTCATTGATTTATTGGCCCTAGGTAGCTTCCAGCTCAGTAAATGGACCTCAAACTCACCTCAACTCCTTGATAGATTCCCTGGTGAGCAGTGTGACATGCCCAAAGATTTCAGCATCACTTCCGACTCAACTTCTATTACAGTATTAGGCATACAGTGGATCCCTCAAACTGACGAATTCACTTATCGCATTTCTCTACCCCCCATAACAAAAATTACAAAACGATCAATTCTCAGCACAGTAGCTTCTCTTTATGACCCAAATGGTTGGGTAAACCCCACTGTCTTCCGCGCAAAAATACTTCTTCAAAAGTTATGGCTTCTCAAAATAGGATGGGATGAACCCACTCCCGCAGAAATTCACACAGAATGGCAGCAAATTTCGGAAGATCTTCCTCAGCTCGTTACATACACACGAGGTTGCGCGTGACCTTTTGCTGACCTGGAGGATCCAGGCCCTGGTGCTGAACCTGCAGTCGCAGACAGAGGAAGGCTGGCACACCCCAAGACGCCGTCCAGGTACCTTGACCACTTGCTCCACCTTCCCATCTAACCTCAAACCCATATTTTGTCATCTGCTCATCTCAGTCTTTCCCAATCTCATCTGCCCTGCATTCCTGTTACCCTTAGCGGTCACATTTTCTGGTCCTTCGAGCCGGATGTTGTGTTCAAAACTTCAAGGAGCAAACTTCAAAGATGGCGTCGATCCACTCGCGAGATCGAAACTCTTTGGTTTTCTCTGACGTCCTGCACTGCGTTTCGTTTGTGCGTGAACAATAAATGTAATACAACAATATTAACAGGAGGATTTCGATAATAATACACGATGGGCTCACGATAATGGCATTATTCTAAATGTTAAAAAGACAAATATTATGTGCATCTCCTCAAGTTTTAAGAATCGAAATAAAGAACTAGTCGTCATAGGTCATAGCTATAATTGTCTTCATAATAATGCATGTTGTACTTGCCAGCATATTGAACAGGTTAACGAATGTAAGTACCTAGGTATAATTGTTGATTGTAAGTTTAGCTGGAAAAAACACATTGGCTTTGTTGTGGATAAATTAAGGATACTGTTAAGAAAGTTTCATCAATTAAAATACTGTGTGCCTAGATCCGTCCTTTACTGCCTTTATTTTACACTAGTAGACTCACTAATATCATATGGTATTATAACTTACGGTGGTTCATATAAACTTATATTAATAAAATAAAACAATTGCAAATACGATTCCTGAAGATTTTAGTTGATAAAAAAGTTAAAATTGAGTACACAGGTAATTATGAGGGCTTATTTAAAAAATGTAACGTAATTCCTGTTGCTAAAAAATACCTTTTGGAGATAGCAAAGGAAGAATATTGGGATAATAGATACAAAATGATATTAAATAGTAAAACCAGGCGGGCTAGTAAGGGTCAACTCTTTGTAACTAAAGTGAATAATAACTATGGAAAACGAACAAAAGAATACTTAGTTCCTAAGATATTTAATAGTATATCTGACTCAACGAAGAATGTATTACCATATAAAGTTAGTGCTAGAAACAGGGCACTCAAAAAACATTTTCTTGAACATTTCTAATATGTGTGGTGGTCTAAAGTATCTTGTAAGTAATTTAATTGTAACAAAAAAAAATACTAATACTTGTTTTCTTGAACTTGTATTACATACTTTTCCATGTACCTATATCTTGTAATTGTAACTACATACCTACATAATAATTGTATTGTTTTATAGTTTCATCTTACATACCTACTTGTCGCGTGTGCCTATCTACGTACTTACTACTACTAAGTACTTAACTAGATCAGTTAAATACGTTGTAAATATGTAATTGAATCTAACCATTGTTAGCTTTAACTTTAACTTTGATCATATTTATTTGAAATTTATATATTAAATGTATAAGAATATAAATATTAATACCTACTTTAAAAGCTTAAAGTGTATAAAATGGATTTATTAAACATAGTGTATTGGCCCCGAGAAACAACTATGTTGTTTGGGGTGTTATTTGTAAATTTATATGTAATTATGAGATGAATAAATGATTTTTCTATTCTATTCTAACAATAAATTATTAACTGTGAACTAACTCAAGGTTTAAAAACAATACACCATTAACATAAAACAGATCTTCTTTTTGGTTTCAATTTTGAAGACAATTGAAGAATCATCAGCAAACAACACTATGTCAGTTCATTTCTCCACCATGAAAGGCAGATCGTTAATACATAACAGGAATAAGAAAGGGCCTAATATTGAACATTGTGGAACGCCAATTTTTACCCCCAATCCATCAGATTTAACGCCGTTAACTTCTGCTTTTTGAATTATATTGCTTAGGTATGATCTTAGTAGATTTATTTCTAACTCCGTAATGGTTTAATTTAACTAATAGCGTATTATGATCAACACAATCAAACGCCCTCAACAGGTCACAAAAAACTCCGATAGCATCCTGTGTGGCCTCTGACCTGCATCCCAAGTCGATTTACCCCTAGTGAAACCGTTTTGTTTGGCGTGGAGTTGTTTTGTACGGTTGAAGTCTGAGAGCATTTGATTGAGTATAATCTTTTCAAATATTTTACTTAGTGTTGGAAGAATAGATATTGGTCTGAAATTTTAAGGATCACCCTTATTTCCCGACTTGAACAAAGGTATCAGTTTACTGTGTTTCATGAGGTCTGGGAAAGCCCCATCGTCAACACATTTATTGAATATATAAGCTAAGTGTGGGGCTATAACTAGAATTACTGAACCAATGACTTTGACTGATATACCCCACAGGTCTTCCGTATTTTAGCAAAATCAATGCCCCTTCTGGCTGCAGCCGCATTGTTTGTATGTATCTGAAACATATTGTTTTTATAATTACCCTGCTCAAATCAATAATAAATTTTAAATAACCAAGGTAACTTAACATAAAAGTTAAAATTAAATTGAACCTATATAGATAATTACCTGCATGTTTGCTTCATTTTGCTCTTCTTCTGGTGTCAATGCGTCTATTGGTAGTCGAGCAGCATTGGCAATGTTATGTAACATCACACAAGCATTCGTCATATATCCAGCTGTTGTGGGATGGTAGTGGAGCTTCCGATCCACTAACAGACATCGCCAGCGGGTCTTCAGCACCCAGATACACCGCTCCACTGTGTTACGGACCCGGCATTGCAGGTCGGTGTAGTTGCGCTCGCGGGAGGCCGGCTCGGTGTCCATTATTGGCGTCATTAGAGTGGACCGCTGAGGATAACCTGAATCACCTAAAACAGCATCCATTAATAACAGAAACTCTATGTATGAAAATTCGATTGTATTTCTTTAGGTTGTAGATATACTGACCTAAGAACCACACTGTTTCATTTTCAGCCTGGTTGTTCGAGGTGAGGCTTGATCGGATGGTGGTTCCACACAAAGGAATCATGATTGGCTCCCCCATGGCTGGCATCAATACTTATAATATTTAAGTCTGAATCACAAACCTACAAACAAAATTATCATGAAATTATCATGTGCTCCCAGTTTGTCACACCCATCTTGGTAACTCTGTTACAGACTGGGAAAAAAATTCCCAATTTGTCACACTGTTACCAAATGGGAATGAGAACAGAATGTAATTCCCATTTTGTCACACCCTTGAGTAACAGTGTTACAAACTGGGAAGAAAATAGTGCTAGTTTGTAACACCCATGTTTTACCATATTTCTTTCTTCCCGAGTTTGTGGGAAATGAATGAATTTTCTTCTAAAATGATCGTGATTGAGAGCTAGTGTCACAGCCCTCACTCAGTTGGAGACACTCACTTGGTGCATCTTGTGGTTTGCACTGGCTCCTATAAATCTTTGGTAGGAACCAGATGCAAAAAAGCTTAATGAAGTTAATAGGGAGAGAGTGTAGTAGTCTTCCGGGGAGACAACAGGAACTTAAATGTTAGATACTCTTTTCTTGGAGGTTGAGCTTATTCCTCCTCAATGAGAGGGTAAATAAGGCTCCAGCTCCTGTGCAAGGTCGCGACACACTCCTTTATTCAGTCGGTATAGCCCAACAAACTCGGGATCCGGCATTTCGTAAGCAAGCTCCATGTTCCGAAGTAATTCACTTTGCCGGCGACTTATGAGACTTTGCGTAACACGCGCATGCTCTAAAAAGTTTTCATAGAGGCCTAAATCTGCCATTTTATAACAATTTTACCAAAGCAACTATACGATGAATTGATATAAGTTGCCCTTGAGTTACATTTAAGGATTCAGCTATTTAACAAGTAAGCAATTCCTATTTTGTGACCCATTTTACGAATCTCCATACGAAACTGTCAAATAGATGAATTACTGATATAAATAATATTTAATGTATGATATGAATTGGGAACTAAGTAACCATTTTATGATTTCAAACGTGATTCCTAATAGGATCCTCATATGATTCACGAAAGTCGCCTTTTTAGACCTATGCGCCTAGATAACGCACAGTTTGCCCATAGGTTCCCATGGGCAAATTGTGTGTTAAATTTTTGTATTTCGTATATTCTGTCTTTGCGCCTTAAGCTTAAGTACCAGTCAATATCAAGTTGTGATGCAGCATGTTTCTTTAAAACAATTTGTTTTATAAACATTTGTCTAACCGTCAGGACTTCACAGTCGCGATAAATGGTTTCCGTGGGATATCGGAAGGGTTTAAAAGTTGCGACTTTGAGCACAGCTCTTTGGGCTCTCTCTTGTACTAGAAGATGAGTTTTTGCACCTCCACCCCAGCACATTATGTAATACTGTAATACAGACTGGCACAAGGCAAAATATAGCATTTTTATTATTTGCTGTCCCGCTACACGTGTAATGTTCTTGAAAATTGCTATAAGTTTTCTTGTTCGCTGAGTTAGCAAATCTATACGACTTTTGAAAATCAGACAAGAGTCAATTTGAATTCCATTAACTTTAACTTAACATTAACTGAGCTTGCTTTAAAAAGCCTTTTATTGCGTCTCCCGTCGGTTGCCACACTGTGGGCAAAGTGGTGATCCCGATAGTGAACATCGAGCAACCTTCGGTAATATCTTCGTCGAAATGAAGAAATAAGCTGGATTCGCCTTCAAGAATGTTTCCGCGATGGAGACTTAGGCGTCATGATGTTGGCATCGTCAAGTTGCCGAGATGTCGGTGAAATAGATCCTGCCTTCGGTCGCATATCCCGAGCCAACGAAGCAGCAGTGGAAAATACTCAGCACACCAGCAACCTCATAACCTCAACTGTGGATCGCAGGTCAATGATCGGTCAATAGCGAGTTATGAAGACAACTCATCACATAAGATCAAAAATTATGGCGATAGCCAAGAAGAAGGAAAAGTAAAGAACAAGCAAAGCTGTGTTCAATCTTTCCGGAACAGGTAAAAGCCCACAGCCAGAAGCAATCATCATCATCATCATCATCATCAGTCAGCACAGTGACTAGCACATGGAGAGGCCTATACATGAACGCTAGCCCTGTTGATGAGCAAAGCGACCAAATCTAGAATATAATACAGCGATGGGTGCAACATCAACCCCCAAATGGACGAGGAGCAGAATATCGAGCACAACCAAACAGCACCTAGATAAAGTTAGACCAAACAGCACCATACCCTAGAAGAACAATACATCTTGAGTGCGGAGCGCAAAGTAAATTCAGATGATAACTACATCATATCATATCATACCTGACCTTGCACATCTATATATGGCGGTATCTATATCGAATTGGTATCACGTCTTGTAGAATATATTTTTTGTTACGTTTTGTATATTGTATTTTGGATTCAAATGTTTAAGTTTTTGTGAAGGGGGGAATATCTGTGCCGGATCTCATTTACTGCAGCAATAACAGTATGGCCGTCACAGATATGCGGAAATATATTCATAACCTACTCTTAGATTATGTAAATAGTCTAAGAACCTACTATGTCTTATGTACCTAATTAATAACATGTAGCAACCTAGTATATAAGCTATTCCAATCAAAAAGACAAGATATTAACTGATCCGTCTCCCGAAGGCTGCCACCCTGGTGGGAAAGTGGCCATGGGAACTCTGTAATAAAACAACGCAACCCCAGAAGTTCAAGTGCTTTGGTCCTAGATGATATCCACAGTCTGATAATGGAGCCGGATCGTGCCCATGGGAACTCTGTTATGATTCGACTTAACCCTATCAATTCTGATCTCGTTTGATTCGTCATGACAAGTACTCGAGATCATTTTTACAGCTAATAATATAACTTAAGCTTTAAAAAAAAAAGTATAAGTCAACTTATTTTGAAGTCGGTTAAAACGATCAGGTACGAACCTACGATTAATTTTGTAACTAACATAAACTAAGAAAACTTAACTTACTTACGCAAATGACTCAGTTACTAGTATCTTACATAGATTTCATCAATTCCCTAAACCCTTCTACGTTCAGGCTCTTATAAATAACATGAGACCCGTAATGGCGACAATAATATTCATAAAACATTTTTTACACGAAAATATACTTCGGTGATTCAATAAAATCGGTTTTCTCCGTTTGTTTTACAACTGCAGAGTTGTTAAACATTATAGCGTATGATAAGATTCGTCATTGAAAGTTATGTCGATATTATGTTTACGTAATAAATAAAATATTATACCTTCTAGAAGGAAATGGATTGCTCCATAATATATAGGAATATGGAATCACCAACAGCCCTTGTTCTTACTTTGACTAAGTATTAAGACTTTATATTCGATTTAGTGACTGAAAGTTTTGGTTAGTATGAATGATATAAGTAAAATGATTGTAGGTATGCAGGTAGGTAGAAAGACTAGAAATCAAGCTATAAAAAATCTTATATAATTTAAACAAAAAGTAAAACTTTAGAAAAACCAACATCAATTAAAGGCAATTTATTACCAAAGTTACCCACGTGTCTTCATTATTTAAATAGTTCCCTTTCTATCTCCATGAACCCAAGTGATGGTGATCACTTCCACTTCACCATTATGCATTATAGTAGTTTATGTGACTGCCTCATAATGCCTAATTATGTACAGTTACATACACTAGTTTATCTAGACACATATCATAAGCTCTCTTTGATGTGTTCAGGAACCGCATGTTCGACCGGCATTATGGCATTGATCATTGCTCTGCAGTTGTTAAGCTTGTTCAGTGGTACAAACTTCACAGACAAACTAGGGGCGGCACGCAGCTGGACGTCGGCGTTCGAAATTTGAATGTCATAATTTGACAAATTTTGGTACATTATGGTCATAATGCATCAATATTCAGATAAGAATAGTAGTTTATGTGACTGCTGCATAATGGAGGGCATTAAAACTCGAGAGTGGGTTTATGAAACGAGCCGAAGGCGAGTTTCATAATAATATCACTCGAGAGTTTTAATGCCTAATTATGTACAGTTACATACACTAGTTTATCTACACACATATCATAAGCTCTCTTTGATGTGTTCAGGAACCGCATGTTTGACCGGCATTGTGGTTCTGCAATTGTTTAGCTTGTTCTTTAGTACCAACTTCACGCAGACGGGCGTCGGCGTTCGAAATTTGAATGTCAGTACCAACTACACAGACAAACTAGGGACGGCACGCGGGTGGGCGTCGGCGTTCGAAATTTGATTGTCATTATATGTAGAAAAACTACACATAATGACCATTATGTGTAGTTTTCCAGATACGAAACGAGTTTTTACCAAGTAGTTTAACATAATGCTGATCGTAACGTGCTGTTTTTGAACGCAGTAAAGAGGGTTTATGATACGTGTGTAGATAAATGAGTTTTACTAAGAAGTTTATCATTATGCTGGTCATATCGTGTGGTTTTTGGGCGCATTAAAGAGGGTTTATGATACGTGTGTAGATAAAAACATCAACTCAATCATACCGCAACCTGTGGGCTGCCTAGTATTGAGCAGGTCTGGTGGCCATCAGTAGTCTTCCTAATCAGATACAGACACCACAACTGTCATCTGATTCTGAGCTGGAGCTGTCATGATTTTCAAATATGTAATCATCATAATCACATATGGCTTTTATGGCTTCATCTAAGGATATTTCGTGGTTTGGACACTTTTCCAATACATCTGTACCTGTGTAATGATTATTTCTTCGTCTTTTGGGATAATTTTTCGTTCATCCAGGCACGAGTTCAGTAATGATACGAAAATCTTCCGGTATAGTCGCTGGTGGTTTTTATCAAAAGGATGTCCAGAAAAACCCTTTTATGATCACATTTTTTAAATACTTTTTTTTCGCTTTTGTCGCCTCTATACTCCTTTTAATATACATGGGAAAAAATAAGCAGTAGCAGTGAAATTTTTTGCAATAGCTCAAAATATTAACCGTCCGAGGAGAAGAGAGCCTTGAGTGCAGGCTCGGGGGCCGGTGTCATATATTGTCATATTACTGAACTATATTGATGACTACTTGATTTTCATGATATAAAATATATATGTTTAGAAAGGCAATAAATTTATTATAGAAAAGTGTTAACTTATATTTTTCTGAAAGTTTTCATTTACGCTTCTTTTCATGTTATTTTCTGTGTTATGAATATTTTCCCTCCTCGGTGCGATGGAAAATTGTTGACCACTTGTTACATGAATAGCTCCAAACATTTCAAACTTCAAACTTCATTTTTTTTATTCAAAATAGATTCTTACGAACACTTTTTGAATGTCATTTGAATCTATATAATGCAAGAAAAACTACTACCGCTTCGGAAAGTGTTAAGGCAGCGGAGAGAAGCGGCGAAAGAAGTACACTGCAACGAGGCCTACTTTTCTTTTCTGTTTCTTTTTTTTTCGTCTTGCGTTACAATCGTGTGCGTGGTTCTTGTGCTGCGCTGGAAAATCGGAGTTCCAGGAATGACTCATAAATGTAATTATCCAATCTTAAATATACTTTATAACATAATGTTTTTTTAACAATGCATTTAAATTTCTTCTCTGACTTTAATATCTCTTCCAGTATTTTGTTATAGTATTGTATATTTAGACCCACAAAGGAAATTCTAATTTTAGCTAGTCTATAATAAGGTTGGTCAATTTTATTTCCACTTCTTATATTATTTCACTTATGCCTACAAAGATTTTTAGTAAAGCAATTAATGTTCTTCCTAAATTTTCATACATATATTGATACGGTACAGTCATAATGCTAATTTCTTTGAACAGTTCCCTCAAAGAGTCACGACTGCGTAGGTTACAAATTGCTCTAAAAACCCTTTTTGTAGAACAAAAATTTAATCAATATCAGCAGCTCGGCCCCACAGCAAAACTCACAGAAATAACTAAAGTAAACAAGTCTCACCGTATCTATGTAGACGGATGTCCGTCAGCTGTCTGATTTGTCTTACAGCATATGCAGCTGAACTTAGTCTTCCCAGAAAAGATGTAATGTGATGGCTCCATTGTAGTTTCGAGTCAAGTTTTATCCCCAGGAAAACTGTGCTATCAGTTAACTCTAACTTATCATTATTTCATAAAACATAATTGTTTAAGGAATTAACACTAGGCAAAGTGATTTTTTTACATTTAGTTTTTTTTCAAATTAAGCACTAGATTGTTAACAGTTGACCAATTCCGAAGTTGTCTAAGACCGTTAATTACTTCGTCATAGCTGTGTACATTTCGATCTACTTTAAATATAAGAGATATATCATCAGCAAATAACATATTCTCTGATAAATTCTGAACCATGCAGAGCAAATCATTAATATAGACCAAAAATAAGAAAAGACCTAATATGAAAACTTGAGGTACGCCAATTTCACGAGAGATCCTAAAGATTTGTTTCTGTTAATCTGATCCTTTTGAATTCTATTATCCAAATAAGTATGTAAAAAATCTAGAGCTTTATTTTATATATATATACCGTATATACCGTAGTGTTCCAGTTTTAACATTAAAGTTTCATGATCTACGCAATCAAATGCTTTGGAAAGGTTACAGAAGACACCAATGGCATCTTTTGATTCTTCCCATGTAATGTCAACGCCAGAAATAAGCTGAGCCTCTTTTGAAATTATGATCTTGTATGAATTTCAATGCGCGCTCACAATTGTGACTTAGGTAGGAGTTCCAATCGAATGCGCAGTGGACTTTGCACTATTTTATTTGGTTACCTACCTAATAGTTTAGTTTGCGCTCGCAGTCACTCGCTCGGGGGTGTAGCAAGCAACATTGCATTTCCCAAATCATTTACGAAGACACCTGACCAGCATAATAGTAATAGAGAAGGTCCGACATTTCAAATTGGTTAGCGTTTCGTATTCCATCCAATTGAACAGCTGGGCTGGCGGCCGGCGCTATTTTCCTCCAGTTTTCTGTTCGTAAATAGTGTTAGTTTCTTTTGTTTTTGTTTAATTAATTTGTAAGTTGTGAGTATAAGAACTAAGTGGTAAGACGAGTTTATAATGAATGTGTATTACATGTGAGATGTGTAAAATGGATGTGTGCTTAGATAAGGCGAAAAAAGGTAAATTTCATAATTTATCTTTTGCGGTGAAAGAAAAGATTATTCAGAAAGGGCGGTATATGCAATACCTACGGTAAATATAGTTGGCTAGCGGGCTGTGCTGCTGTGTGTTGTTTGAAACAAACCAGAATGTTTGGAGTGAGACCGGTTACACCACCGGAAACCAATTTTGGGGTCACATAATACATTTTATTACTGTGCCTACCCTATAAAAAGTCCTGTGCACGCTACTGCCATCCAGAATCCCCTATACATTAAAAATAATCTAAGTTTAACATATAAACGATTATACCGCCGCCGACTTTTTATGGCGGGCCAGCGGAGCCGGGACTATCGGTCTCCCTCTCCAGTCACGGTAAATCTTTATCAGCCAAAAGGATAAAAGTAAAAATTTTGTAAAAGAAAAACGGAGCGATAAATCTGCAGAGTTCGCGATCTCGACTGCTTCAACCTTTTTGGCTGGACAGCTCCGAGAACCGCCTTCTAACTTTTAAGAGACTGATACGCTCGGTAACTTGCTCATTGAATTATTATTGAATTGAATTATCAATAAGTCAGAAATTATTATAAATAAATTAAAGTTATGAATGCACCTGATTTCGTACATGGAGTATAAAAGTACCAATAACTTTGTAACGTTATATGAAACGTTATTGAAAACAAAATCTAAAAACTGGCTCGACAAAAAAATACAATATCATTATCGAATCTGCTCACAAAAATTCACGAGAATCGGTTGAGAAATGCGAACATGTAGGGGAGAACAGACAAACAGAAGGACAAACGCATTTTTGGGCAATCTCGAAACTCGATTGCTCGCGCGCTCGGTCAATTATTTTGAGGTATTTTAGTCGTAGTTTTCTTTTGAGTTTTGATTGTTTTAGATTCAAATTAACGATATCAAGAAAACTATTTCCACCATAAAACAGTTAAAGGCACTTTATATTGAAATAGAAAAATGTAGATATTGCAGAAGTGCTTGCTGTCGTCAGTGGAACTGCTCGCTTAGACTTATTTACATGTGGTATGAATACAACAGTTTTGTATAATTGATTCGATGAAAAAAAATGTTTTAAAGCACGGAAGCAAAATAATAAGATAGAACATTTATGAAGATTTCTGAGGTGAGAATGTAAGTAAAATATTTATTTGTTTTTAGGGTTCCTTACCCGAAGGGTCCAAACGGAGCCTTATTGCTATCATTCACGTGCCCGTACGTCCGTACGTTCGTTACATAGATTTGTCTGCCAAACTGTTAAAGGCTTTAAATTTTCACGGTATAAACCACATGTAGACCCAATATACATTGTATTTTTTAATGGTTTTGAGGAGGGCTCCCATACAGATAAAAGGAAGCGCGAAAATAAACAATGACCTACACCATCGAATCGAGTGAGGCATCGTTGTTTAGAACTTTGTAGTTTTAAAACATATTAGTAAACAAAGGAACGAGAAGCAAACAAAAACAGTTTTTTTTAGAAAATTTTGTACCGAAGAAAATTTTACCTTCCTATTGACCTATGACCTTAAAATATATATTAAAATATTAATTAATAATGTACATATAGTTAAATCTGTTTTATTTTTATTTGCCCTCATTTTTGGGCTTATATTCTACATTTGGTACGGAACCCCAAATGCGCGAAGTCTTCCACGCCCTTGGCCGGTTTTTTTAGAACGTGCATAACATGTATAAGGCCTATTTTTCGCAACCGCACCGGTCCAGGCATTGTTTGCTTGACATTTCTATTATTTATTTCAGGAAAATATCCAAGAATGTCAGCATACCTGCTTATGCTTCTAATTTTGTGCTCAACAGCGCTGGCGCACAGATATAGTCGAAGACAATATTCCGCTGGTGATGATAATTGTAAGGGCAACTTGGAACCCAGAAAGCAACCGCCTTCCCTACCTTCAGTGATTGTCTCTTACTTTTATTTCCCGGTTCCGGTAATACCCGTCATGCCAGCAATACCAGCCGTCCCCTTCTTTGGGTGACTTCGGCTTTGGGGAGCTTGGAATCGCCTACCAACTTATGCGAATACCTACGCCTACTGAATAAAGCGAACAGAAGTACATTGCTATAAGCAGTATGCAGGCGTTTGGCAACAAAATTATTGGTTATTTTTTATTTTGCAAACCCAGTAGGTACAATATGTTTCATTCCTACTATGTCTCTTCGATTTGAAAACACCTATGTTACAATATGAAACTCCGAAATTAAACAATAGTGATGGTTCACATACCAAGGTAACTACTAGTTTAAAAATAATCTACAAAAAGAGAAGTAGGTACCTGCTAAAATAATAACAAGAACAAGCTCATACAATATTTTCTTATGTCACTCTTGTGTGTGATGATAAATGGGTTGGAAATTCATAAATACTTATTTGGGGCATTGCAGGCAATTCGGCAGGGCTCTACCAACTTGAGTAGACAGGTACCAGGGGGGTTACCACAACGTCTTATGCCGATTCAGATTAGGAACCTAATTTGATCCGCATAATTACCGTGGCCGTCTTAAAACAAGTCTTGGTATCTAAAATAAAGCCTATTTTGGCGAATTGAAATGGAAATGGTTTCCATGGTGATGCTCTTGTTTTGAACCAAATTTGAATGGGAAAAAGATTGTGGTAACCACGTATGATATGTGGCATATTTGCCACATATCATAATACGTGCGGAATGCAAAGCGGCGGGAGGTAACAGCAAACTCGAAGCAGACGGCTAAATCAGAAACCATATAACGTGAGACAACCTTGACAATACATTTTGCACAAGTGTTGCCAAGGTAAAAAACTGGTAAAGGTTACCAGTGGTAAATATCTATTCGTTACAGTGAGTGGATAATCAAATTAAGTTACCCAATCATTTCTAAATTAAAATATACATCACTCATTATAATTATACTTATAAACAAATTAAATAAACAGCCGGCCACCATATTGTATGTTATAATTCATTCAATATGGCGGCCGGGTGTGAATGTTAAATGGAAATTACTTACTTGATGTTTATGGATAAAACAAATGCATTGCACCTTTGCGAGAATTGGTAGAAAATAATGTATGGCAACATAAGTGTCATATTAGCGAAGTACACGGTGGTATAATAAACAAACCAAATAAATGAAATAAAAAGAACCGGCCAAGTTTTAGGAAGTTATACGTCGATCAGTAGTTTTATAGATAAGAGAGAGGAATGGTCTTTTTATCTTTAAAAAAAAACAAAATTATGAATGAACTATTTAAAATCCTTGCAATATGTCTTTATATTTGACATGTTACACAAGTTTATTTTTTTAATTTCTTATTTGCTTCCCAAAAATGCCCTCCAAATTGAAAATTAATTTATTAACGTTACACGATCGTATTTGGGTCACATTTATACAGAAGTGTACCATTTATCAGTTATCGGCTGTGGGCGTGCACGGCTCCATTGTGGTCATCATGCAGTCCAACAAAGTGAAATGTGCTAGTTGTAACATAGTTATAGACGAGCTACTTGGAATCGTACAAAATTAGTTGGACGTCATGATTGAGAGCCTGGTGCATATCTGCATCACTTCCTTCACTGTGGAGGAAATCGAGGCTCCAAAAAGTCTGCTGTTCGACTCAATCACCACCACTACCAGGTGCAAGATCACCCGCAAGAGAGAAGGCAAAGCCCAACGAGACCTGGACGATCAATTGAGAGATTGCTCAAGGATTCAGTTATTCTTCAAAATGAGGTGAAGGAGATCAAACTGCTATATGCTACAGTAGGGCAAGTGAACCGAGTGACTAACGATCTTGAAAGTTTCAAGCTCAACAAAACATAAACTTCACAAGGAATGGCAGTTAGGCCAACTTTACAACTGATAACACCGATAGTGAAATCATCCGTCCGCTGCTCACCTTTGTGAGCAGCGGACCAAAGGGATTGGAAGTGGCCCCTCCGAGTACAATTATATCGACTAATGAGGAGGCTCCGTTGGTTGAAAGCATTTCAGACAATCGATTGTCGATCTTATCAAGAGTAGCGAGCTCAGTCAGCGCGTCTGTCACGAAGGTCACAGACGCGGATGCAAGAGCTATTCGTAATTAAAGCAATAACAAAACACAATTTGTAATTTTGGTAAACGAAAATGGACAAAATTGGCGATATTGAAGTTGAAAAACAATAATAACTGCGCCAAGACTCCCTAGTACATATCGTGTGTTTTGCTCAGGTGCCGATAATTCTATCTAGAAGAAAGGTGACAACGTCACTTCAAATACCATATAAGTAGCACCGCCGTTAATTACTATGGGTGATGTTGTTCGTGAGGGAGACTGGAGCAGAGCAAATGTGCACGTTGGCAGGAGAAAAAACCCTTGGACGAAAGTAGAAAAAAGTAAACAGAAAAAACGTTTTGTTGCAGTAATGGGAAATGGAAATGATGACCCAGAGGAACAATTTAGATCACCTAAGATAAATGTTCCAATATTTCTCATAAATGTACATTTAGAAACGTCCCCAGACTACATTCGTAAGTTTATTTACAGAAAAACCAAAGAAAAAGTTATGCTGATGAAGTTAGTGGACGAGAGTGACCACAGTAATTACAGGCTGTATGTGGCAAGGACCAATCTTAAACAATCCTTAAATGAAAGTATGTGGTCTAACGTCTGTCACAGATTTGTACACCACAAAAACAAACCTGTTCTAGGCAGTGTGAAGCTGTACTGAAAAAGAATGTATGAATAAACACAACCAATAAATTAAATAAATTAATTTGAATTAATTAATTTAATTTATTGGTTGTGTTTATGTCCCACTAAATTCAAGCAACACAACTGTCAAATAGTATAATTTAATTGCCAGATTATGAAGCGATCAATACAGTACATTAGATGACTCTGCCAGAAAGCAGATACAATTGCATTACAGAAATCCTGTCTCCTACCTCATGACTTACCTCTGCTAGGAGATATTAACTAGAAATTCGGATTCACTGGAAAGGCAGCAGTGGACACTTAAACAGGGATTTTGCAAGGTCGATATCATGGCGCGGTGGCACTGCAATGAAGGAAAAGTATTCTTCATTGTGTTTTGGTGTGACAATCACAGAAACACGGCAATCAAGATCACACAGTGTGACTGTCCAGTGTTAGTTGTTAGTGTTTACGTGCTTATCCTGTGCTTACTGACTCATCCAAAAATTAAGATAAGTTTACAGACTGTCTCAGTGCAATCAATGCTATGGATTGCACTAGGAATTTGAAGAAAGAAGGAAACTTCTTATATCCTAGGTGATTTTAACTATCATCCATAAGAGCCATTCTGTAATGATCTCTTGAGCTTCTTTGAAGAGCAATAGAATAAAATAGAATAGAAATAAATTTATTCGGACTACAAAACACACACAACATTGCAATAATGGTCTTGTGTTGATTTAGAATTGTTTAACCTGTAGACTCAGGTAAACCCTAATAAGAAACTTTTATAAAAATCACGCTAAGTCGGGTAACCCGCAATAAGGAACCTCTGAGGCTTCTTTCATAAAATTCCTTATTCTGCCGTTTAAACACCGTCTGACTGTATATGAATGGTTTGTTGGGTTAGGTAGGTAGTGTGTGGACCATAAAAGTCTTGGTTCTAGTGATACTGGCAACAAAATCGGGAAAAAAAACTTATTTCCGCGGAACCATTCCGCATTTCTCGCGTTTGCTGGTCTTTGACTCCGTTTTTGTTAGTGTTAGATTGATAAAGTATATATAATAAAAGTCGTAAATTTGATACATAATAATCATCTGTGTTTAAAATGAAAATCAAATACTACCATGAAATGTTGACTTTTTTCACGGCTGTACTTTGACTACCTACAACATAGAGATACATAATTGGATGGGGTTAAAGGTCATAAAATTAGATATTCGCATCAATATACACGTGTTAACCTTTTATTTCAAACATTTAGGCATAGTTTTTGAGAAGTTATTCATAATTTAGTAAACATCGCCACACAATTTTGGCGCGCCGGCGCGGAAGGTCGAATCATTATAGGCATGTGATGATGATAGGGGGCGCGAGCGAACGTGTTAATTGTCAAACATACCTAGTCTGGCCATAAATTCTGTCCGCATTTCTCAGAGTAGTAATAAAATACAATAGAGTTAATTCTTTATTTCCTAATCAACTAAATAACAAGGCAATCTGCTGAAACTGACCTCCTTTTGTGTAACAAACATGTAAGCAATGCACACAAGTATGCAAGGGGATTTTTTTGAATTTGATATGGTGTAATAGACCGTCATAGTCGTCACATATTTAGAAATAAATTAAAATAGTATTAAAATAAATCATCAGGCTCAGCTAAACTGGATAGTTTGGCTAAGCATCATACCAAGCATATCTTCAGTAGTTTCTGGAAATTTACTACTGGTAGGTACATTACAAGTTTACAGAACTTAATCCAAAAACTAGCATGCCCGTGAGTGTAGATGCTATGTGCGAACCGAAGCAAATAGCAAATCTATTTATGAATCACTTTGCTGTCAACTCGCCACTAGTCTTGACAGACCAGATGTTTGTTGCTGATGTAATGAAGAACGTCATGATAATAATGAAGAACTTAAAATTTATTAAAATAATGTTCAGGGGAAAGTCACCAGTTCATGACGGTCTAAGCATTGGACATCTGCAGTGTGCAGAGGTGCACTATTATTTAATGTATTTATTGTGCATTCCTATCTTTCACATGATCTCATGACAACTGTCGTGGTATCTGCTATCAAGAATTAAACTGGTGATGTTTCTGATAGGTCCAATTACATGGCTTTTTCACTGGCCACTGTTGTGGCTAAAGCGTTTGATAGTCAGCAGATTCAGATTCAGATTAAACTGTTTTTGAAGATAATTTTTTATTTATTTAGTGTAAATTTTATTTAGTGTAAACCGTAACAAATTAACTTTAAATAAACTTCAGGTATAACTATGTAACTTTTTTATTTTAGGTGTTATTGCCCTATCCTTGATGTCCCTGTTGTTTGCCAGAGGCCAACCAACCAATACCCAAGGTTTTCCCTAGTTGGTCAAAGCTGGCCACCGGCGAGCCAAAGTTGCCCACCAGTGATTAAAATTGTTACTTGGGGGTTGGTTGGTTGGGTGGTCCCCTATCAAGGAAATAATTTAACTCGGTGGACAAGGTTTATCTGCAGTTTGGTTAAATTTAGAAATTTGTTCATCCACGAACCTGAGGATCCCGTTTTCTAAAACTGGGGCCCCTTGGGGGATTGTTAATTTAGAATTTTGATGTTAGGTGCGACTTGATTGCCATTAGATATTATGGCTTCTTTTTTTGTGGAGTTAATATTTGATGATATGAACAATACACTTGATCTGAACCGTCTAAGGTGCTTTTATTTGAATTGCAGTTTTTACAAAAGCTTTAGCGATCCTCCATCTTTCACAGTCAAGAAGGCAGTAGAGAGTAGAGTATCTAGCATAGACTAAGTAAAGACAAAGAGTTGCCATTATAAAAGTAGGTTCAATATCTAACACGCCTCTTTACTTTTATAATATTGCCACATAACACAATATAAATAAATAAACGCAAACTTCTAAGTTGTAACTTAAAATGTTTCTAACACAAAACTTAACTATCTGATATATCTATATGATCTCTAAGTATGAAAATATAAACTTTGCTATACTTTTAAGTTTAGAGTCTCCCTGAATTTAAGAAACTTATCATTTCCAAGCGCTTTGGTTAGTATATCTGCTATATTACACTGAAGAGCAATGAAAAAGTTCCACCCACAAAATGCCGACAAATACCTTAATACATAGAACCAATATTACGTTTACAATATATATTGCTAATATTCTGATGCGCTGTTAAATGTACTTCAATATTGCAGACGGCGTCATTAAGCTAGCCTTTCCCGTTTAGGAGTAATTAGGTGCTATGTCACTGGAACTTTTTCATTGCTCGTCAGTTTATTTGCAGTCTCTATTTTAACAAATTCTATCAATTCCTTTTGCAACATTCTCATGAATATAATAATAATGTACCTCAATGTGTTTGGAATTCTTAGTAAAGTTTCCATATTTAGCTGCGCTGAGTTATCCTCATATATCTTAACGGGTTCACAGTTTTTTTTTTAAATACATCTTTTATGGTACAAAAAGGATTAATTCAGTTACTGCTTCAGATAGAGCAATATATTCTGCAAACGTAGAAGACTTTGTTACACAATTCTGTTTCTTTGACTTCTACATAATAACATTTCAAAATAGTCTGACCACATAACCCGTAGTAGATTTCCTATCTGTTACATCTCCTACCCAATCGGAATCAACAAAGCAATCTAATATATCAGCTTTGTCATTTTTACAATATTTTAGTATTAGTTTTTTTGTCAAAAATAAATATTAGAGCATAACTGAAATGCGTTTCATTGCAGCAGTTTTGAAAGCAACTCAGGTAGTTTACACAGTAGGAAATATCTGGTTTTGTACCAGAGCTACTATACACCAGTGCACCTTTCAAATTCCTATACTTCACATGTTCATTCAATTCTGCTTTTTCTAATTTTAAGTTTATTTCCATTGGTGTATTATAAAGTTTAGCATCCTCAAGATTGTATCGTTTTGCTAGTGTCTCAATATAGTGTTCCTGGCACAAAATCAAGAAATTTCATTGTTCATAGTCATATTCAATATCTATCCCTATGTAACGTTTTACTTTTCCTAAATCTTTCATTCTGAATCTATCAGATAATTTTCTTTTGATATCGTCAATCACATTTTTGTCGCAGCAGCAAATTAAAAGATCAATAAAATGTAAACATATAAATCCTTCTCCTTTTTGTAATACATACAGTTATCAAATTTACTGTAAAATAAGGAAGCCCTGTGGTCGGCTCTAAGAATAGGGGCTAGTTCTTCTGCGGACTACGAGTAAAATACTATAAAGGCTTAATTTGTGTGTATTAACAGCCAAAAACGGTTTTATATAAGTATTATAGTAAAAAGACAGCACTCACTCACGACGGACAAACCGGAAGAATATGAAAATATGACAATGTTGCCACACATAAAATATTAATTTGGTATCGCTAACATGCTTGCCTCAGCAAAGAAACTAGGATTAACATGAGTTTTATAAAATTCAGATAATACCTTGTACACCTACAGTGATCTTATTCTTGTTTCTTACCTAATTGAAACGTAGGAAAATAGAGAACATAAAAAAACTGTAAATTACAAAACCTCTGTTGACAAGTAATATAATTACATCGGACTATCTTCAGTTCAGTGATACAAAATAGGAGCTATGTTAACCTAAACATAATATTGTTACAACGAAAAGAAACATAACATCTAATAAGCTATGATACTCATCATCTAAAGGTATCACACAAATGCCTGACAGTGATCGTCTGTTAATATCTTGCCATAGGCCAATGTAAAGGTGAACAATTCGGTTCTTTCAGAATCACTAACATACCTTCTTGTACATTAGATAGGCAGTTTTGCCATTTGGATCTACATTGCAGAGAGTTAGGATAATATTTATGCCATGTTGCCCAAAAGCATTGTTTTAAGTGTTTACAGGTTTTGCAAAATGCAAGTCTATTAGTAGGCAACTTGGAAACATCAGTTTCAGGGTAAGACATTATTGCTGTACCTGTCAGAAAGTGACCCAGAGTCAAATAGCTGAAACAATTGATATCAGAAGTCATAGGTACAAGTGGCCTAGAGTTGAGTATACCTTCTATTTGTATTAGAACAGTAATCAACTGTTCATATGTAAGAACCAATTTCTGTGATATTCTTTTGAGGTGAAATTTAGTACTTTTCACCGTAGCTTCCGCCAGGCCAGCTAAGACCGGTGAATAGCTCGGCACAAAGTGGAATTTTATTCCTTGTCGGGCTGAAAATGATTGCATGCTTTTGATGGTCTGCTGAAGACTGTAGCTTGTACAAATCAGCTAAATGGTTCGTCACGCCTCTAAAATTGGAGCCATTGTCGGCAAAGACCTCACTGGACAAACCCCGTCTAGCAGTTAGTCGCTTGAAACAAGCTAAGAATGTTTCAGTAGAAAAAATCTGAAGCCAACTTCAAATGTATAGCTTTCGTGACAAAGTATACAAACACATATGTACCCTTTTATTTCTACCGAACGCCTAACTCTACTTTTTCGGACTGGGATAGGGCCAGCAAAATCCACTGCTAACTTCTGAAACGGTCGGCACTCTATGACGCGATGTTGCGGTAATGAACCCTTTAGCTGCTTTGCAGAGTCTGCTTTTAACCTTAAACATGTAATGCATCTGTAAGTTATTTTCTTAATCTGCCTCATTGCATTTAATAACCAATATCTTTGGTTTAAAGCTGAAAGCAGTAATTTAGGACCAGCGTGAAACAGTCTGAGATGTTCCGATCTCAAAATGAGCTCAGTGACCTTGGATTCCTTGTGCAAGATAATCGGATGTTTCTGACTATAAGGAACCTGGGAGTTTTCTAACCTGCCACCTACTCTGAGCAAGCCTTGTTGATCAATGAAAGGATGAAGCGGCATCAAAGGACCTCCTATATTGCGATCATGGTTTAATCATGGATCTCTTGTTTTATGATCAAATGCAAAGCCTTTGTTAACTCATCACTAGTTAAATAATTATGCTGCATTTTGCCCGTTATGTTTCTTGCGTTGTTGCAAAATCGAAGTAAGTAAGCCAAGACGCGTGTCATTTTATTTATATCCGAGTATTTCATAATTCATAATTCATAATAGTTTATTGCAAAGTCACAAAATTTCACAAGGTGGTAAAATAAAAGTTAGTACATTGTGACGCCCTGCTAGGGCACAGAAACATGCCAGTTGTCCATTTTACGAAAAATTGAAAAAAAAATTGAAAAATGATTACATTTATGTTCAAAATTGTATAGAGACAATTAACAAAATATTGTAGAGTTTATTATTATTAACAATAAGTAAATAAATTAAGAGTAAATTATATAAA
This sequence comes from Argyresthia goedartella, assembly GCA_949825045.1. Classification (NCBI taxonomy): domain Eukaryota; kingdom Metazoa; phylum Arthropoda; class Insecta; order Lepidoptera; family Argyresthiidae; genus Argyresthia; species Argyresthia goedartella. The sequence goes on from OX463817.1 coordinate 5,864,204, forward strand.
CATTAAATTAGTAATAACATTAATGAACAAGTAATTAGCGACTAGAAATGTTTACCTAATTTTATCATTGAAAAATTCTTTCATTGAAATTTCTTCTCTATGTTTTTTAAGTAATTTGGTATGTGATTTTATATTTTGATGGCCATATGATGGGGACTAGAAGACACGAGTTCTAACTTTGAAAATGGTTACTTTAATTTATTTTGGTCTCGATTATTCCTTTTATTTTTATTTTCTAGAGGGGAGTATAAGTTACCATGTTTTCTTACAAATTTGCAAGATTCTAATATATAAATAGAAGTTAAGGTAAGTATTTGGAGTTTTACAAAATAAGATCTACAAGATACCATTTGGTCAATATTTGTAAGTATTCTAATACATTTCTTTTGTAGAATAAAAATATCCTTTATTTCACAACAATTCCCCCATAATATAATACCATACGATAGTCTGGAATGTGCGTATGCATAGTAGGCTGTTAGCGCAGTTTTGACATCAGTTACCCTTTTTAGTTGATGGAGGGCATAAGTAAAAGATGATAATTTGTTTTGCAATCTCTGTATGTAAGGTTTCCAGCTCAAGTTTGTGTCTAGATCGATCCCCAACAAGGTTGCTGTCTTTGTAGTCTCAAGTGGTATTTGTTTATAGCAATATGAAATTTGTAATGGGACTTTTTGTGAGGGTTTGAATTGAATTATATTAGTTTTTTAAGGTTGAGTTCTAAATTTGATTCATCTAGCCAGTGGGTGATCTTATCTAAGGTCATATCTAAGCTTTGGTTTAATTCGGTGGTATTCGAGCAGGAAAATAATATGGAAATGTCATCTGCGAAAAGGGTGCAAGGGTCATCAATTAGATTAGGTAGATTATTTATATAAATAAGAAATAATAAACATCCCAAGACGCTACCTTGGGGAATAGATCCAGTAGAAAGGACTCTATCTGATCTAACGCATTCTACTTTACCTGTGATAAAATTGGTATTTTCAATCTCTACGTATTGGACACGGTTATACAGGTATGACTTGAACCACCTGTATGCTAAGCCTCTAATCCCAGAGTCGTATAGTCTTTCTAATAGAGTTTCAAAGCATACTCTATCATACGCTTTGCTCATATCGAGCAGTAAACCCACAGCATACCGTTTATTGTCTATTGATTCAAAAATTTTTTGCACATAGTTATATATTGCCAATATAGTAGACCTATTTTTACGGAACCCGTATTGGTTATCATGTAGTATGTTATATTTTTCATCATTCACTAAGCGTAAGCGGCACAGCCGGACGTGTTTACTGTTGCTTCAGTTAGTTTAATTGATAAAAATAGCGTATGCTACAGTTTTGACCTAAAGAAGAGGTCTACCAGTGATAACCATTCTTTTTCGAAGTTACCTAGTGATTAACACACCACATCAAGCCCTAAAAGTGAGTTTCAAGACAATTACTCAGACTATGCCATCAAGCGTTGGCGATCTGCTGTCTCACTCCTACATCAGAAGAGACGGGATACTTCTGTCTCAATCTCACAGCTCCGACCGCTGCAGTGAATCATCCGCACAGCTGCCACAAACATAGCGGCAAACCAAGCGGAGAGACAAGCGGAGCGTTTTTCTCGATATGGCCTCATCGGATCCGAAAGCGGCAGGTGGAACCCGGGCCAAACGGGGGCCAGCGAAAACTAAAGCCACATCGGAACCACAAGGCTCAGAATCTCCAAGCCTTAGCCTAGTGATGAAAGAGATACGCGGTCTGAGAAACGATTTAAACGAGGTAAAAAATAACCTGGAGACCATCTCGTCAATGCTAGTGCGTTTGGGTTCTGTTGAAAAGAAGGTGGACCAAGGCAAAAAAGATTTGGATAATCTGCAGCTGTCAGTCAACGAAATGAAAACCATCATAGACATGCAGGCCCAACAGCTAGTAAAGAATGAGATTGAGATTGTGGGAATTCCGGAAGTGGAAAACGAAAGCCTTTACCATATTGCCACGGTACTTTCCAGCAAGATAGGCATTGAACTAAAGGAGATTGACGTAGACGACACTTACCGCGCAGGTCCACGTAAACAAACACAATCCTCCGAAAATTAAGACTCTAAACCTAAGGGACCTCGCCCCATCGTGGTACGCCTGTTGCGCAAATCGAAGCGTGATGAAATTTTAAAAGCAGCTAAAACTAGAAAACTCAACAAAGTCAGCTCTAATGAATTTGTACCTGGTACTTCGAAGAACGTCTTTGTTAATGAGCGGCTCACCCGGAAAAACAGGCAGTTATTTCATGAAGCCAGGCAACGGGCAAGTGTCTACGACTACAAATTCGTCTGGATCAGCGGTGGAACTATTCTCTTACGAAAAGCAGAAAAGAAACCAGCCATTCCTATCAAGAACATCCACGACCTGGACGAGAAAGTGGGACCTAAGTGCCCCACCCTCACTAAGCACTTGGCAACATCCTCCGATTCACCAGAACATCACGACGAGAAGTTGGAAAATGAATGCCACACCCCTACAAATTCAAGTCCTAACTCTTTTTATAGTGATGTCTCTGCCAACACCAAAAATACCCCCTGATATAATCTTAATATGCTATCTATATCTACCTTGCATTATATTACTAACACCTACTTTTTCCTACACTTTATTATTTTTTACTGTTAATAAGCGCATCTCATTCCTAGAGACAAAGCATCTTTTAGCAAATAGGCAAACTCGACATACCGAAACTCAAAATTTAAGCTATCACAATTTCCAAGTTTACATAAAACACAAACTAAGCGTCACTGGACACTTCAGGAACTCAGGTAAGCTAGAACAACTCGCAGTTTTGTTTACCACAGGCCTTGACATAGAAAAGGAACTAGAAGAAATTTTTGTCAGGGAATGTCATATTGTTCATACCTTAGAACTTTGTAAAAATATTATTACTAATGAACATAATATAAAAATTCTTGCTTTAAATATACGTAGCATAACTCGTAACTTTGACGAATTTTTCATATCTTTTAAACGATTAAATATGGACATTGACATAATAATTTTAACGGAGTGCTGGCTACAAGAAGGGACTGTAATTGGCTCAATTGAAGGGTATACCCATTTTCGCTCTAATTTATTTATAAACAAGGCTGGCGGAGTAGTTGTGTATGTAAAATATTGCTGGAATGCGTCCATGTACGAACCACATTTCAACGAATCAAATTGTATCATTGTGGTAGAGGTGCCGCACAAATTCACAATAGTAGGAATTTATAGATCACCTTCGTTCACATGTATAAAATCCTTCATCTCTGATTTAGACACGGTCCTTGAAAACATAAAAGACAAAAATTGTGTGATTGTTGCGGGCGATTTTAACATCAATACGATGCCTGAAACGACCACTCCAGCAGAACGCTCAGAGTACCTCTGTCTAACCGCTGAGCATGACCTGGTGCATTCGGTGGACAAGCCAACCCAACTTTTATCTTGTCTGGATCACATTCTTACCAGGTCGCATCACATCACTACGGGAATAGTTTGTAACTCTGGAATAACAGACCACAATATGATAATAGTGGGAATCCATAACGCCATCAAGCCGGAAAAACAAAAGCGCTTAGTCACCAAATACAACTTTGATGCCATTGAGAGCCAACTAAAAAACGTCGACTGGTCACCTATCACTGAAGCGACAAGCGTGTCGGCTGCCACAGATTTGTTCTTAGATACATTAAACAGTATAATTAGTCAAAATAAACAGTCATTTCAAGTCAGCCGCAGCAAGTATAATGTGAAGCCATGGATAACCCCGGGACTTATGAAATGTATGAGACATCGCGACGCTCTCCATTTGAAAGCACGGAAACTACCAAACGACGTAATATTACAAATCACCTATAAACGGTACAGAAACTTCTTTACTGACCTACTGCACAAGCTGAAACATCAATTTGAAAGAAATCAATTAGAAGAAAATAGAAATAATCCGAAACAACTGTGGAAAACAATCAAAGATATATACCATTATAATAAGAATATAAACCCAGCATCAGAACTCAAATACATTAAAAATAACACCTGCAGCTCATTAGACTCTTGTAATGAATACTTTGCAGGTGTTGGTCAAACCCTGGCTAACAATATCCTTCAAATCACAAAAGAAACAGAACAATCCTTAGCATCAAAAATCTGTGCAGCTGATGGCAGTCCGTCTTCCTGCTTTTTCATGCATCCTACAGACGAAGTCGAGGTCTCCTCACTTATCCAACTCCTAAAGGTCCAGAGCGCTCCAGGACTTGATGATGTCAGTAATAGTTTCATTAAGCGCTTTAAACATACCCTTCTATCCCCGCTGACCCATATTTTTAACCTCAGTTTATCGCTCGGAGAATTCCCTGAATGCTGGAAAGTTGCATTGGTATGTCCCATACACAAAAGTGGCCCCAGAAATATCCCGGCAAACTACCGGCCGATTTCGTTGCTCACTAGTTTTTCTAAAATACTCGAGAAACTGGTGAACAAAAGGCTAATGTCCTATCTCGAGAAAAATAATCTTCTAAATAAAAAACAGTTTGGATTCAGGCGAGAAAAATCTACAGAAGATGCAGTTGGAGCACTCACGAACCTCGTAACCAACTTTTTGGATGACGGAAAAGCATGCCTAGGTGTGTTTTTAGACTTGGCAAAGGCTTTTGACACCGTTTCGGTCAACATCCTGCTGCAAAAACTTGAACATCTGGGAATCAGAGGTACAGCTCATGATTGGTTTCGAACATACCTCACACATAGAAGGCAGAGTGTTGGGATAGACCAGCAACTAAGCTCACAGAGAGTTATCAGCTATGGCGTTCCCCAAGGGAGCATTCTAGGCCCATCACTGTTTTTGATTTATCTCAATGACATCTCCTCCCATGAAAACATGAATACAGATCTCTTCTGTTACGCAGATGATACTGCCATAATATTTAATGGCAGCTCGTGGGAAAATGTTTTGGAAAGAGCCGAACATGGTATGACAAACTTAGGACACTGGCTTAATAGGAATCTCCTGACTTTGAATGCTGATAAAACTAAATACATAGCTTTTCATAAAACTCGTGCCTCAGCTCCTCCTATTTCGAAGGATATTATAGTACATAAAAACTGTTGCATTCAACAAGACTGCTTATGCCCAGCGTATACAGCGTATTAAGACCATAAAATATCTTGGTATTTTGCTAGATGAAACGTTATCATTTAAAAATCATATCAACATGATGTCAAGCAAAATAAGAAAAACCATCCACATTATGAAGGCTTTGAGGCATAGTGCAGAAATAACGTTACTCAAATCCATTTACAAAGCTATTTGCGAGTCCCTCTTGGGCTACTGTCTACCTATATGGGGAGGAGCAGCCAAGACGATTTTCATTGAAATTGAAAGGGCGCAGAGATCGGTGCTTAAGGTTATGACCTGCAAAAATCGCCGTTACCCAACCGACCGTCTCTTTCAATCACTGAAACTGCTAAGCGTACGACAGCTATACATTGAAAGATCAGTGCAAATTCAACACAAAAACATACTTTCTTCACCAGAGTACCCATGGCTCCTCTCAAGAAGAGTTTTTAGACTTTGTATCAGCCCCGTTAAAACATCATTTGCCCAGAAATACTCCAATTATCTACATCCCTACATTTACAATAAGATCACACAAAAACTAGATCTCAAAACGTCTACAATAAAAGAAACAAAAATTAAAGTAAGAAAATACCTCACTAGCTTAAATTATGATGAAACTGAAAATATTTTAAAATAAACGAATATGTTTAACTAATAAAATAAATACGAATAAATAATAAATATACGAACTTTAGATGCGCTTTTAACCACATATTTTTTATTAAAATTGTTAATCTTTTGTCAATATAGGAACCTATTTTTTACAATTTTAGAATCATTTTGTATATTTAAACTTGTTTAAGTACACATTAATTAGTTTAAAGTCATACCTCACACACACTAACTCTAGCACGTAATGAAATTAATCAATGCAACACAATTCACAATTTTCCGCTTACGATCGATAAGTTCATGGCACTCGATTTGTGACGGTTTCCGCGATACAGGTTAGCCTAGTGCGGAGATCGCAGTAACTATATTAAAATTTATCCGAATACCCACACATGCTATTAGTAAGTTTTCACAATTGTAATCTATTTTGGCAAAATAAACGTATTTGTATTTGTATTTGTATTTGTATTTCATAGAATTTATTCAGTCGTATGGCCATAGCAGTTTCAAAAATTGCTGAAGTAGGCAGTAAAGCAATAGGTCGATAATTATGAATGTCAGTGGCGTTTCCTTTTTTATGTTTAGGTTTTATAAGAGATGTTTTTAAGGCTTCGGGAAATATTCCTTCTGTAAAAGATTGATTGATAAGTTTACAAAAGGGTACTGCCAAAATATCCGCGCAATGTTTTACCAGCAACGGAGGAATTTCATCTATACCAAAAGACTTCTTACTCTTAAGGCCTTTTTTTATATTAAATGTTTCTTTTGGTTCAACAGGTGTGAGGAAAAAAGAATTTGTTATTTTACTTGCGGGAAGATTGTTTTTCTCTGATCTAGATTTATGTGACTTTCCTATAGATGCAAATAGATTATTGAATTCATTTGCAACTATTTTCGGGTTAGATAAAGTATTGTTCGAAAATTTGAGTCTTATATTTTGTATAATTTTATATTTGTTTGTTACATTGTGTATTATTTTCCACATACATTGGGTTTTATTAACTGAACTATTAAATTTATATATGTTGATAAGTTTCTTAGATTTACAAACTATCCTTTTTAGATATTTGCAGTACATTTTATAGTAGTTTCGTAGAACTTTATTATTAGTCTGTGATATTAGTAGTTTTAATTGTCTTTTATTGCGACATGATATTTTTATACCCTTAGTTAGGTAAGTATTTTTCTGGTTTGGCTTATATTTTATTAATATTTTAGGAATACATTTATTTAGGGCTGTATGTATAATATTATCAAATGTATTAAGATTATCATTCACATTTTTATCAGGTACTAATATACTTTCCCAGTCTACTGTTGAGATTTCGTTTTTAAATCTATTTATATTGAAATCGTTAAAATTACGCTTGATCAATGTAAAGTGGTTAGGGTTTTGAATATTAAGAGGAGTAGAAAACAAGACACTTCCATGGTCAGAAAGACCTAATTCTTGGACATCGATATGGTAGTCTTTTTTATTAAAGTTTGTAAAGTTTAAGTCTATGCATTTTGAACTGGTTGGTGTAACTCTCGTCGGCTTTGTGACTTTTTGATGAAAATTATAACTTAACATGAAATTTGAAAGCCTAACTTTTTCGTGTTTATTTAAAAAATCTATATTCATGTATTTTTGCAAGTAACCGAACAAATCGCTTTGTTTGACATGCACACATGCATTCCTAGCGCTTTCATGCTACAGCTGCCTTTCTGTAGCTCAAGCTCATCAAAATGCTGCTCAGCGAAGGGAACGTCTGACAAAAGGTCAACTGAACTTTGGGCATTCAACTCAACTGAGTTGGATGCCCATGTATGCGTCTTAAAGCTACTTACTTAAAATAGGCAACAAATATGAGATGCAAATGCTTTGCTCATAGAGGTTGATAACTGTTTTTCAGTTCTTGGAATCTATCGTTCCCCCTATTTTCAAAACCCAAGTACTTTCATTGATTCGTTGGATAAGGCACTAAAACATATCAAAAGTAGCTCACGTCTCATCGTTGCCGGTGATATCAATATTGATATTCTCGGTAGTGCTTCAGATGATACTCATGCGTCGAATTACCTTTGCTCTTTAGCTGAAAATGGACTTTTAAGTGCTATATAAATCCACTCATGGTAAAACGTGCTTAGATCACATTCATGTTCCTGTGGGAATCCGGGTTGAATCAATTACATGCCACACAGACCTAACGGATCATAGCATGACTATGGCTGGAGTTGACTTTAAAGTTCCCATTAAGAATAAACTCACTAGAACTCAACTGAAATTTATTACGAATCCCTCATCAAAGAGTTGGAAAATATTGACTGGTCACGTGTCACAACTGAAACTTGTCTAACGAATGCAGTCACTATTTTTACAGACCTTCTTTCTGGAGCAGTTTCCAGCAACTCCCGAATCCTTAAGATAAGTCGTTCTAGGTACACTTTCCAGCCTTGGATGACCCCTGGCCTTATCAGATGCTCTAAGCATAGAGATAGATTGCACGCAGATCATCGCAAATTCCCAGAAGATGAGACAAAAAAAAATAGTTTGCACCAGGTATAGAAATTTCTATATAGATCTACTAAGAAAACTCAAAGCTGAGCACAATGGAAATGAACTTTATCAAAATAAAAGCTCCCCGAAAAAGTTATGGCCTACGGTTAAACGCGTGACCAACTTAGAAGTAAAAAAACCAGTAGTAGACGCTCTTACAGCCACAAAGCAAACAGCTGCTGAATTCTTAGACTATTGCAACGGTTACTTCTCTTCAATTAGGGAAACTCTTGCAAACGCTACACTGACAGAAATAGGAGCGTCTCAACGATCACTTGCAGCTAAGGTCAATCCTGGTAACTCAATTCCGGTCAATTCATTTTTTATTAGGCCAACTGATCCTCGAGAAGTTGAAAATCTTATTCATAAACTGGATGCTTACAGTTCCCCTGGCTTGGATGGAATAACAAATAAGATACTCAAAGCAGCCTATCATATCTTGTCGGTGCCATTGGCTGCAATTTTTAACCTCAGTATCTCAATAGGTTGCTTCCCGGATGCATGGAAAACCGCAGCCGTCATTCCAATACATAAAGGTGGTCCTACGGATGAACCTGAATACTACAGGCCTATTTCTCTGCTTGGGGTCTTTTCAAGGCTGTTAGAACGGATAGTCAATAGGCGGCTTACTGATTTCCTGGACTCTTATAATCTTTTATCGAATTGCCAGTTTGGTTTTCGCCAAAGAAAATCCACAGAGGATGCAGTGGGCCTTCTAACGGATACTGTAGTTTCCCATCTTGATGCGGGTCGAGCCTGTGTCGGAGTCTTTATTGATCTTGCAAAGGCATTCGACACTGTCTCGATCCCTATCCTTCTAAGAAAGTTGGAATTTTTTGGCATACGCGGGACTGCACTAGACTGGTTCACCTCCTACCTAACAAACAGGAATCAATGTGTCAAAATAGGAAACTATGTAAGTAGCGTAAAACCTGTGTCTTTCGGTGTCCCTCAGGGCAGCGTATTGGGGCCAACTTTATTTAATATGTACATTAACGCCATAACCTCGATCCCCTTGCAAAACTCTGACATAATTTGTTACGCTGATGACACAGCAGTAATTTTTCATGGGATCACATGGCGCGAAGCACAAAACAATGCGGAAAAAGGCTTAGGGTTGATTTCAATATGGCTAAAAGAAAATTTGCTCACTCTCAATACATCTAAGACACATTGTTTGCTCTTCCATAAAACAGCCGCGTCGGCCCCTCCGTCGTAGCTTAATATTAGATTTCACACCAGCTCTTGCATAGAAGCCTGTGACGCAATCACAGACGAATGTGCGTGCCAGCAGGTGAGTAAAGTGAACTCGCTCAAATATTTGGGTGTAACTATTGATAATAACCTCTCCTTTAAAGGCCATATCTCAGTTGTGTCCAGTCGTACACGCAAACTAATATACACAATGAGGCTGCTTCGAGAAGCTACTAATGACGGTTCTTTGCTGAGACTGGTCTACATGGCACTCTGTCAATCGATCCTTAATTATTGTATACTGGCCTGGGGGGGTGCTAACAAAAGTACCCTTATCACTCTCGAAAGAGCTCAGAGATCTGTTCTCAAAGTGGCCCTGGGAAAGCCTCGTCACTACCCTACAACATCTCTGTTTAATGACACGCAAGTGCTAAGTGTTCGAAGACTTTTTATGTTAAGAGCAGCCACTGTGACGCATAGAGAGCTCATCAACTCGCCTGCTTACAGTAACATTCTAAACAAAAGAGTTTTTAGATTGCCTGTACCAACCGTTTCCACAGTATTCGCTAAGAGATTTCGATCGTTTCTGTTCCCGTATATAGATAACAAATTAAACAAAATTAATAATATTGCAACCTTAAGTCTACATCAAGCAAAGCCCGTACTGTATAAAACTTTATTAACACTTACTTACGAAGAATCTGAAAATTTAATGAGGATAATGACATGAACTTAACCAACACACACACACACACGCACACACACACACACATACACACACATAATACAAAAGAGAACGGTTGATTTGATTATATGTTATCCATCAAACTTTAAAATGTTAAAATTTCTGATTATATTAATGGAATTAAGCATAATAATGAAATAATATTATTTTAATCTGCATGTCGTCATTATTATTATTTTTATTGTCTTCATATTATTTTTTAGGTATTTAAACATTATGATTTGATTGCCGCATACATAATTGGAATTTCTGTATTTTAGGTCCTCACGATACAGGCCTAGCCTAGTGTGAGGATCATTGTAATAATTTTATGTAAAATGTATTCATCGGCAAATAAATAAATTTTTAAATATAATAATGATCACCAAAATATTTTTTTACTACCCAAAATGGACAAATGAACACCAAAAGTTGCAAAAATATCAGGGCAAAATACTGCGGTAGATTAGGTGAAGAGTAAAGGGGGTGAGCGAAGCGAAGCCCCCTTTATCCTTTGTGTTAGGTTGAACATGTAAGAACAACAAAAAATACTTAAAACATAAACTTAAGTACACAAAACATAAAAAAAAGTTTGGTGATCATTTATCCAAACACAATTTGGTGGACATTTATCCATTCTGGCAGTCATTTGGAATTTATTATTAGTAAAGTAGGTGCGTTTTTGGTAATCGTTTAAACACAAGCTCTTAAAATAGCCTATAGCTGCATTTTGGCATGTGATAGTTGCACCTTATCTGAGGTAGAATACAAGACAACGTCTACATATGTGCAGTTTTTTAGAATAGATGATGCTATGGGATAGTCCTCACCATACCTTTTTGAAAGCTAATTGAGCTTTCAAAAAGGTTCCTGTATAAAATCCTGTTCGTCTTCCGTTTATTTGATGGTTGAATTCTGGACTCGCCAAAAGGGGATCGTTGACAAGCCGTAAAAATTGCATAAATCCAAACCAAAATGGTTACCGTTGCTGTGGGATGACGTTCTCGCCCGTATTGTATGTTGAATAGGGTGACAGTAAATGACAATCGTTTCTTGTTTTTGCAGCTACGATGGAAAATGCTCGATGCTCGAAAAGGACCAATGTAAAATTAGGGAGCCCGGTGGTCGGCTCCAAGACTACCATTGGTTCTTCAGCGTAGACTACGAGTAAAATACTATAAAGGCCTAATTTGTGTGTATTAACAGCCAAACACAATTTTATACAAGTATTATAGTAAAAAGACAGCACTCACCATTAATATACATATAAGGATACGGCATCCCGTACTGTACTGCATATTGTTTTGAGGCTAAGAAAAATGGCGCCTCTGTTGGAATTTGTCGGAACCAAGTCCTAACGAAAAATTGTAACGGCGTCACCGCGTCACGTTGGTTCCGTAAATCTTTTGGGGTGATTTGAATTTGGGGTGAATAGACACAAAATTAGGAAAGTTGATCTAAGGATAACTCTCAAATCTCAGAACAAATAAACCAATAGAAGAAATAATGATCACGTGACAGCGTACTACCCCAATAAATTGTCAAAGATATTTTTTTAAATTTTATATGCTTACTGAATAACCATCAAATTAGGATGGTCACAGTAGCTTACAAAGTGTCAGCACTTGGAATGTTTTCAAATTTTGACGGGTCGCCATTTGAGTCAGATCGTGGTAAGATCTCTGCAGCCGGTCGGACGGAATAAATTGATAAATCTGTTATAAACATTTTCGTGAAAAAACAAACAATTGTTGGAAATTCTTCAATAAATGCACAATGTCGTGTATAGTGCGTGGGTACCGATCGCGTGTGAAAAGTAAAGAAAACGGATGTGATAATTTGAGCTTCCATATGTGAGTATCTAAAACCTATATTTCAGTGAGATGTTAAAATATCAATGAAAATAAACTTCCCGACGGTTCATTATCCAAGATTGCCATAAACATTGTGTTTAGATCAAAACTAGGCACTAAAATTATATAAATAAACAAATCCATTTGTAGGTTATACTAGCGATGTAAATAGCATTATCGATGAAATTGTCGTCAGTTTTATTATTGTCATTTATCGACACAGCAGTTAATCGTCACATTATTATATACATTGTTTTTCTGTTTCAAAGTTTGCCGTTATTGGCAGAAATGATAAGCAGCACAATAAAAACTGGAATCTGTGCTCAAGACACCTTAGCCCCGAGTGCTTCTTGCTAGGGAACTTATTACGTCAGAATATTTACATACCTATATTTATTGTTAAAATATTAAAATATTATTTTGTCACATAAGCAGCCCTCTTTTGTGTGATATTCTTGAAAGTTTCATTTTTTTTCAGGGTCACTCAACGTCAAGTCTATAACGAAATGGTGTTTCAATGGGTTCCCAATTGCTAGGACGCAATCGGGTTTTCTTTCTTTTTCTCCTGCAACCGGCGAACTAATTCTTTATAACTAGAATTATTAAAACATCAAAAGGACAAGATGATTTTTATCAAAGTCCTATCAAAGGGAGCCTATCGAGACACCAATGCGTTACAGACTTGAGGCCCTGGTCGACAAGATGACATTTCTGTAAAAGAATATATAAAATAAATAACCTAATTTGTTGTTGTAGGGTAAATATTTTTTTGTTTAAATAGCCAATTATGAAACTCAATGAAAACTATAAATTAAAAATACTTTTCTATAGTAAAAGCACTTGAATTTAATTAATTTAAAAATCAATTGGATGACATTTACAAAAATTGGGTGTACGATCCCTTATTTTTTTTTACAACAAAGCGGAGCTTGCTCGATGTGTTTTAATGGTCCAGGTTTTAGATAGGTACATATAAAATATGACTAATGTAAATAAGTAAACCTTTTTTGAAGCCCTAAGTAATAAACTTTAAGAGCGTATTCAGGACCTCCATCGACAGTGGCACCAACTAGTGAGCACAAAAACGGCACCCTCATTTCATTATTATTTCTTGTAACGTTTGTATTTTTTCTACATTTCTATCGATATCGATGGAGCGGCAGTCTGAGGGTGGGCCCATCCCTAGAGGCCAACGTATGACAGAAGGGTTTGTACGCACTATCAAATCGCTTTGTTGATAAACGTAATGCCGTCTCTTTTTTCTACTTGAAGTTTGGTTAATGAAGGAGCAGGAAGAAGCAGGACAGCATTACCGTCGAAGGTTTCTGCTTATCATCGTTTCTTCTATTGGTTTAATTGTTCTGAGTCTCGAATACACGGTGACTTTTAATCGGTGATCAGGAAAAAGTCTAGCTAAAATTACCTCACTGTTCAATTAATCAAAATCTGAAACATTACTAATCAACACACTTAGATAGGTATGCCTTGGACAAGTCACAAACAACACCTAGCGTCCCTACGATCTTCCCACACGTTAAAAATATGATTAACCAACATGACCCCAGCATCTGATGTCGACCGCATTTTTGTAAATCCAAACTGCTGGCTATGGAGAATTTGATGCGCATTGAAGCGCGCCAGCAACTGACCCAATACGGGTAGAACCGAGACGGGTCTGAAATTTGTGGTGTCACCCCTATCGCCGCTTTTAAATAAAGGTTCTAGCCTGCTGTGTTTCATGAGATCAGGGAAAGTACTCACATCTACACATTTATTGAAGATTTTAGCTTTATGAGGGGCAAGTTCGTCACTGAGCTAATCATTTTTACTGACATGCCCCAGAGATCTTCGGATTTTTTCAAATTTAACAACTTAAATGCTTTAATTATGTCATAGTGCTCAATATATGCGAATGAGAAATGTTGATTGCACTTTTGAGCATTTTCTTTTAAAATTGATGCAGCAAGATCCGGAGACGAGTCTAAAGAAGCCGTAGTAACAATTGAAACATTTGTAAAGAACTGTTCAAATGCGGCCGCGATGTTATGTCATCGTTTGTTGCTACGGTCTCCTGATTTTGTTTTACCTGCTTCGATATTAATGATATTGTTTTAGTTTTATTGGACGATGTAAGAATCTTCGTTTTTATGTGTTCGCACTTAACTATATGGCAGACGGCCCAAAATATTATATTTTTGAATATAATTTTACATGTTGAATAAAATTGGGTCATGTGTAGATGTTTTTTTGCCATTAAGTGCATAAAGTGTATCCCTACTTTTACGGATTCGTTTGTTGCCCATTTGCTAAACCCTTCTTTCGGAAAGCAGGGCGCCTCTATTTACCGAATTGAAGGCTTTTTTCAAGTCAACCTTCACTAGCACGTCGCCTTCTTCGTTAGCAAAAAAGGTGTGAGTCGCATGCACGGCGGCTTCGCAGCCTCCCCTGCTACCGAAACCCAGTTGCACTGGCTGGAATTTAGCGCAAAGCTCAGGTAGGATGTACTTGCAGCAGATTTTTGACACTATGCGGCGGATGGTGTTGGCGACAGCAATGGGTCTAATGCCCCCGTCTTTCTTTATGAGAGCACACAGTGCCCCATGAATGATGCGCCTACTTTACTTAGTCTAAATAATGGTAATGCTAACCTATTTCTATTTCTAGTGTTAATTGTATGGCTATCACCTACAGTTGTAAATAAAGCTACATTTTTTCTTACATGCATGATATTCTCGTATATATATTGACAGGTAACCGTAAGTACATACATATATTAATTTCTTTGAATTTTTCTCTTTATGATTCTCTAGCATCTAATTGATATATCGCCCTGGTCGCCCTTTATATCTGCTGCTCTCCCCCAGAGCACTATTCCATAAGACATTCTGTGAAAATAACTAAAGTAAACCAATCTGGCATTTTCAACATCTGTAAGATATCTGATTTGTCTGACCGCAAAAAGCGGCTGAGCTAAGTATTCGTGCGAGATTAGTTATGTGAGGAAGTTTCGAAGCCCCATTGAAGTTTCGGATCTATAGTGAAATACTAACCTCTGTGATCCACGCACTATGATCCGAACTGTTTTTTGTGGAGTAGCACTGATGCATTGAAGTGAGTGAGTAGTTGACTCAATATGACCTTTTTCAAACACCTTGCTCAACACTGGCAATACACATACAGGTCTGAAGTTAGCAGGGTTTTCCTTACTACCGGATTTGAAAAGTGGTATTAATCTGCTCATTTTCATGAGGTCAGGAAAAACACCGTTTGCTATACAACTATTGAATGTCATTGCCATATATGGTGCAATCACATAGATTAGTGATTTAACCACGTTTAAAGATTAATCCTTGCTTTGGGGCACATTTTCAACCAAGTAATCTAAAGACTTTTCATAAGAGGATGGTAGTGCTTCTGTTGTTATTATAGGTATGGTACTAAAAAACTTTTCAAATGCTGCTTAAACAAACAACTCATCTTCAAAAAAAATTGAAGATTTCTGATGCTCATTTTGGCTTTTGCCCCTGTCTATTAAGTGAGGGTGCAATCCTAAGTTTAAAGCCCACTGTCAAAAACTATACTGATAGAAGAACGCCAGTCTATGCTTATTTCTGGGACTTGTCATAAGCATTTGACATAGTTGATTAGGGGGTCCTGTGGAAGAAAGTGAATGAGGCCGGGTTATCTTACGAACTAACATTTTGAAATATTGGTATGAAAAACCAATAAAACTATGTTAAATGGGCCAACTACCGTACGACAAATTCAGAAACGTACAGGTTGGAGAGTGCAGTACAGGGGTCCGGCAGGTGGGGTTAACTTCACCCTCACTTTTCAACCTGTACGTGAATGATCTGATCGGGGAACTGAGCGGTTCCGGGGTCGGCTGTTCTATTGATGGACAATTCATAAATAATTGGTTGGACCTTGGTATTGAAAGCGAGCGAAGGGCGGTGGCGATTTACTGGAATATATTGGCTCGCAGATTTGTGCGTTACTTGATGGCTATCAAAATAACGTTTATTTAAAGCATTTTTTCAGTGTTTTTGTACGTGTGCTCTGTGGGAACTGTTTGCAGTGCATTAGGTATGTTCATTGTATTATCCTCAGACACTGGGAACTGGGAACACCTTCATATGGCTTCTAACTTGAATGTGAGGGGCCGGTGAATGGGGGTTGTATAGCCATGCCAACGCATGAGGCTGTATTAGTGTTATTAGTTATTTATTTATCTTGAATTGTTTTGTAGATCTTGTGCATATGTGTGAATTTGTTGTCTATAGATACGAGTGGTCTGAAATAAACGTCTTGAATTTGAATTTGTTTTTTGTTTGTAATCGTTCCAGAAATAGTTCGTTATATATACTTCACACGGAAGGACGGACACACGAGCACTGGTTCCGTTCTTCCTTTTTAAGATACAGAATCTTTAACCATACGGTAGTTTGTAAATATTACCACAACCCAATTTTATATTGGTACTTAATAGATAATGCCCCATTTACGATTCCAGAAAAAATGATTTCTACCTTAAAATGAGCTAGCTTACTGGAGCAGATGAAAAATAAAAATATAATTAAAAATATCATAAAAATATCTTTCTGAAAACCAACCATGATGTTGTTGATGAAAAACATCGTAAGGCAACATTCTTTATTCCAAAAGCAAAGGCTGGTCCCCTGTCACACAAAATGAAGTATTGTATAACTGTTTAAGAGTGGGTACATTTGTGGCCCTTATGGGAAAAGGCCTGACGCTATTTTATCAATAAGACAACGGGAAATATTAAACTGCACATCAAAAATACTGATTTGCGCAGAAAATATCCCTTATATTTGCTGCTATAGCTTAGGTGAAGGGTAAAGGGGGTAAGCGAAGCGAAGCCCCCTTTATCCTTTGTGTTAGGTTCATCATGTAAACAACAACAAATACTTAAAACATAAACTTAAGTAAGTGTTTTTGCTGATCCTTTTTTGCTGTGCAAATCAGTATTTTTGATGTGCGGTTAAATACTAGCCTAAGATAATTATATTGATTTAGTATCCGATCGATTTGTTATTACGTGTCTGATGATGATTCCAAATAAATAGTACTTGTACAAATACCTGCTTATTTTTTTTCGCTTACCCAAGTCCTAGTTCCTATTCTGCCGTAGTATAGAGCTTATGCTTAAGTAATACGATCTTCATCGACCTGACGGTACGGCAACGCAATTCATAATATTTAAACGAAAATAGACTGTCAACATACTGGGTATTTAAAGTTTATATTAAATTCGACTAAGCAAACCATAATAGTCAAGTCATCAGATATCAGCCACATCACTATTTGATTTCATCTGACCCTCGTAACCCTATATCTGTCTGATTATGGTTTACTTTAGTATGATAAAACTCAAAAACTCAAAAAAACTCAAAACGTTTATTCTGTAAATAGGCCACAAGGGCACTTTCACATGTCATTTCATTTCATTTTTTACAGAACATTTGGTATTATTTATTATTATTATCAGAAAAAAAAAAGTACTTAATTATTGTTTCTGAGAGATGTAAAGAGTCTCAAATGTCATAATAAAATAATTAAAATATAAATAACAGAGATGTATAGTCTCTTTAGTCAATAATACAATGATAATAGGAGATGTAAATGGTCCCCACAGTCAAGAGTTGTATAATTAAATTAATCTTTGGAGGTGTAAAAGGCCTCCAAGTGTCCAGTAAAAGAAACTCTGGCAGTGAGGATGCTCACAATTAATTAGAACAATTCAGTCCCAAGCATTTTTATCGTCTATGTACTCTTTAATACTGTAGTAAGCTTTAGAAATAAGCCTTTGCTTGATGTATTTCTTGAACTTATTAATTGATAGATCTGTCAAAGTGCTTGGGAGTTTATTGTAAAATCTTACACAATTACCCTTGAACGAGTTTTTTATTTTATGGAGCCGAGTAGTGGGCACTGCAAGTTTGTCCTTGTTTCTAGTATTAAAGTTATGTATATCATAGTTTCTTCGAAAGTTAACAATGTTCTTATGGACATACATAATATTCTCGTAAATATATTGACTATGGGCTGTCAATATATTTACTTCTTTAAACTTATTTCTAAGAGAATCTCTATTATTCATTTTATAAATCGCACGAACAGCCCGCTTCTGCAGCACAAAAATAGAATTTATGTCAGCAGCACTGCCCCAGAGCAGAATACCGTAGGACATAATACTATGAAAATAACTAAAATAAACTAATCTGGCTGTTTTTAAATCTGTCAAGTGACGGATTTTCCTGCATGCAAAAGCTGCAGAGCTCAGTCTGTTCGATAGCTTATCAATATGTGGACCCCATTGGAGTTTGGAATCCAACGTTATACCTAGAAACACTGTACTGGTTACCAATTCCAATTCCTCATTTTTAATTGTTATACATGTCTGATTATTTTTAACGTTAGTAGTAAGAAACTTAACACATTTAGTCTTTTTCTCATTTAATAGCAAATTATTAACATTAAACCAATTTACCACTCTTGATATGGTATTGTTCACGTGATCATCAGTAGCGTGTTGGTTTCGCTTTGTTTTAAAAATAAGTGAGGTGTCATCAGCAAACAGTACCATATCATGACAGTCCCTTCCTAGATAGGGTAAGTCGTTTATATAGATGAGGAATAGGAAGGGTCCCAATATTGAGCCCTGTGGCACGCCCAAAGAAACCAATGATCCTGGTGATCGTTCTCCGTTTACGTCTACCCTTTGTATTCTTCCGTTCAGATAAGATTTTAACAAATTCAATGACGTGTCTCTAACTCCATAATGATGTAATTTCCTGATCAATGTTTCATTACAAACGCAATCAAAAGCCTTAGATAAGTCACAAAAAATGCCTAGGGCATCTTGTGACTCTTCCCAGGCATCAAAAATACTTTCAATGAACTGAATTCCGGCATCTGTTGTTGAACGACCGCGAGTGAATCCAAACTGTTTGTTATGCATTAGCTTATTTGATTCAAAATGATGTAATAGCTGTGATAAGATTAATTTCTCAAAAATGTTACTAAAAGTTGGTAGTATTGATATAGGTCTGAAATTGGTGGGGTCTTGAGTACTACCTGCTTTGAAGAGGGGAATTATCTTACTTTGTTTCATTAAATCAGGAAATTCACCGCAGTCTATACAATTGTTGAAAATGACCGCTAGGTCAGGTGCAATTAATTCGATCAGGGATTTAACGACGTGAACAGAGAGTCCCCAAAGATCATTCGTTTTCTTAACATTTATCAATTTAAATGCCTTTACGACATCTGAACTTGTGACGTGCTTAAAATTCAAGTATGAAGCACACTCTGAGACATTATCTTTTAATATTGCAACAGCAGACAAAGGTGACGAATTTAAATACTTAGTCGTGGAAGCCGGTGCATTAGTAAAAAACGATTCAAATTCAGTTGCAACTTCTAAGCTAGAACTCGTTAGCTGTCCATTGATTTTTAGTTCGTAATCGTGACTCGCTTTTTTACTACGACCGGCCTCCTCATTAATTATTTTCCAAGTCGTTTTTATAACATCGGAACTATTATTAATTTTACTACTCAGAAAATTACGTTTAGCTGTATGACAGTCTAATTTAAATTGTTTGGAGAACTGTTTGACTTGTTCTTTAAATTCGTCACTCATGTTGAACCGTCGTTCCTCATACAATGCATACAATGCTTGCCTGCGTTTATGCAACTCTGCAGTAGCCCACGTACTAAAGTCGTTTGAACCACTAACCACAACCGATTTTGAAGTGAATATCGCGCTGTACTGTTTCATAAAGGTTTCAAAGAATAAGTTATACATTATATTAGGAGACTGTTCAGCAGCCAAAAACGGTAGTTCCTGGGCTAAAGAGTATCTCATTCTTTCTAACCGGTCAGCAGTTATTGGCACAAATGAAATTTTCTTTTAAATGACAGGTTCTCTAATAGAATCAAATTGAAATAATTGACCTAAATGATCTGAATCCAATTCACTGATAACACTTTTACTGATTGGAATAACATCAGTAAAAATGTTGTCAATGCATGTAGCACTAGTAGCAGTCACTCTTGTTGGCTCCATAAATAAATGGCTAAGCCTAAATGATGAGAAAAGATTTATTAATCTAACGCTGAGAGTAGTTCTTTCTAACAGATTAACATTAAAGTCACCACATATAATTAATCGTTTCGTACTGTGTGATGAAATGGTTAGGACGGATTCCATTATTTTCTCGAACATTTCAAAGTCGCTCAAGGGTGGCCTATAGACACATATAACGATGACCTGTTCTAATTCCACAGCTGCAAGTTCTATAGTTCGTTCAACAGATAAGGAAACAATGTCCTTACGTTCCTTGAATTTCATATGATTGTTTAGTATCATTAATGCCCCACCATGTATTGAATTAAGTCTGGTGAACGAACTACCAACCTGGTGATCTTTAAAGCTAAACATAATTTCATTAATAGTTAACCAGTGCTCTGTTATGCACAAAATGTCAGTTTTATTACAATTTAAAAATAACTCTATTTGTAGATCTTTGCCTCTAATACATTGAATATTCTGATGAACCAGGCTTATATACTTAGCATGTGAGCTTCCCTTATTCTTAGGGTTTTCTAATATACTAGAACATATGTTGCCAGAGCCTGGGTCCTCTGTTGTCCTATGAACTAATTTAAATGCATCCTGTTATTCTGGTCTGATACCAGATTCATATTAGGCTGCTCAGTAAAAGCAGAGTTAGAAGCCAAATTTTTAGCTGTAATGTCATATAAATATAATAGTGACATAGCTATTTGTCGTTTACAATAATTTGAAAGGTAAAATGTACCTTTAGTCATAGTAAAATAATTACTTACATAATTGTTAGTGTCAATAATATCAAACTTATTATTATATGTACATAAATTGTACATAGTTATATTCATATTATGTCTATATACATTTTCATTTTGTGTCAATTGGTTGCAGTAGGGAAATGTGAACAATATAATTTTTTTCACACTAAGACCATTCAATGTTTCATAAAATTTTATTAAATTATTTTTGTTCACATCTCCCCTATTGCCCATGAAAATTATCAGTGTGGCACTGGCTGTGATAGTGCTGTCATTCAAAATTTGATTTATAATATTATCTACAGTGCTAAAAGGTGAGCAATTACTAATAACACTATGTCCCTTAGAGTATGAGTGGAGTGCTGAGCCCATGCCACTTCCAATCTCATCACAGTACATTATAATATCAGGTGTTGTGGTCATATCAGACTTGGCAGAACTATTATCAGTAACACCTTGTGTTGGTAAACTGTCACACAAGCCCGGAGAGTTGCCCGCTGTCAAACAACCACCTTTCTGCTCACAGCGACAAGTATGGTTGTTGGTCAGCGACTCAAACCGCTCACAATTGTGGTTCATTTCTTGAATTAAATCATCCATAGCCAATGAGTATTCATTTATAACTTTCTCAGAGTTCAAATATGCACTGTTTAGTGATCTCAATGAATCCTCCAAGCTTTGGATTTTCAAATGTAAGTTTTGTGTGTCAGTTTCATACATCAACTTAGTACTTTCTAATTCTAATACACACATATTCAAATCATGTAATAAGTTTACATTTTTCTTGCTTACTTTTAAGTTTTTAGTACACAATTTATTATGTTTTATTAATTTCTGAGTTTTCCGTATATACCTATTTATTTTACCTAGTTTGTTATTGCTGCAACCTAATAACCTTGATGTGGGCAATGTGTCATTAGTTAAATCAATGACATCATCAAGGCTTCCAGTTGCAACAGTAACCAGCTGCGGGCTGATCCCTACGACTTCACTGTAGAGGCTCTGGGTCTGCAACGCTGCGGTGTTTTCCTTCTCCTCCTGGAGTGCATGTATTTGTTCATGGGCATCGAACAATGCTTTCTCCAGGGAATCAATCGATTTCAGGGCTTGCTCGTACTCTGCACTACATACAGTGAAGCTATCTACGGTGACCTGCAGCTTGTCCCGCTCAACAATTACATCACTACATTCTTGTTCTAATACACATAATTGTTTCTTTAGCTTATCTCTACTTTCAAGTACTGATATAGCTCTTTCTCATTTTCCTCCCTTTCACAGAGTAATTCGGTGACCATTTCCTTTGATTTTTTTAATTCTAGTAAGGTAACTTTGAGCTTGTCATTTTCCTGCTGTCGGGAGGCGACAGCAGCAGCTCTGCGGGTCATCATGGTTACAGTTGAGATAAGAATCAAGGAATTGCACACCAAAACAATGTAACGTTTTTCAGCGTTTGCACATCACTAATTGCTATGAAATATATTTTAAACGTTGTTAAATATAATAATTTAACAATAAGGTAACAAAAAGCGCTGAAAGTGTACGGAAATAACAAATACTTTTAAATTTATAACCTGCAACGGTCACAAATTTAACATGTTTCGAGACACTAGTAAACGTCACTAAAACACACTGCAAACAATAGAAATACTTAACATTACACTATAATCCTAAAATAACACTAAATTGGGCTCAGAATTACACTAAATCATATTAAAATATAAATTTTTCTAGGGACGTAGTGAAATCAGCTGTTTGCCGTTTGACAGCCAGTGTTACCCCCTTCAATATTTACATTGGTACGGCCTCCGCCACACGATGCTACATCGCCGCCGGTCTGCTAAAGGGAGTAAGCGAAGCGAAGCCCCCTTTATCCTTTGTGTTAGGTTCATCATGTAAACAACAACAAATACTTAAAACATAAACTTAAGTAAGTGTTTTTGCTGATACTTTTTTGCTGTGCAAATCAGTTTATTTGATGTGCGGTTAAATACTAGCCTAAGATAATTATTTTGATTTAGTATCCGATCGATTTGTTATTACGTGTCTGATGATGATTCCAAATAAATAGTACTTGTACAAATACCTGCTTATTTTTTTTCGCTTACCCAAGTCCTAGTTCCTATTCTGCCGTAGTATAGAGCTTATGCTTAAGTAATACGATCTTCATCGACCTGACGGTACGGCAACGCAATTCATAATATTTAAACGAAAATAGACTGTCAACATACTAGGTATTTAAAGTTTATATTAAATTCGACTAAGCAAACCATAATAGTCAAGTCATCAGATATCAGCCACATCACTATTTGATTTCATCTGACCCTCGTAACCCTATATCTGTCTGATTATGGTTTACTTTAGTATGATATTTACATTGGTACGGCCTCCGCCACACGATGCTACATCGCCGCCGGTCTGCTGCGATGTGGCCCCCTCTCGCGACACAAGCAGTGTTGTCACCCTCTGATTTTGATTTTCCCCGGACTCCTCGTGAATTTTCCCTAAATTAGGCACTTCTCAAAAAGTTTTCCCCTAATAATGTATTCAAAAATATAACACAAATTGAGGAGAATAACATACTATATTATTTCTTGGAATGCATCCATTGTTTGGGTTTCCATTTCTTCCAACGTTCATTGTTTTTTTTTCTTAAAATTATACATGTACAATAGAGAACGGTACATCACCACACAAAGTTACGTTCGGATACACGCAGTCACGTATTAAATTCTTTTGCGAACTAAAAATCAAAACTTTCTCTAAAAAATCCCCTACATATTTTTTACCCTCAATATTCCCCTAAATAATTTTATACCTTAAAAAATCCCCTAAACGTTCAAAAATCCCCTAAATCTAGGGGAAAAATACCCTAAGGTGGGGACACTGACACAATGCTCTATCAGGCATGATATAGCAGATATTACCGGTCCTTTGACTCGCGCCAAAAAACCGACAAAACAGGGAGCGGTGGGCATGACGAGGAGTATCGTGTGCAGCGTGTCCGAATAACCCCCTCCTTTCTTCGCGACTTTCCATGCCATTCGACGAGACAGTGTTCTGAAGTAGCTAATAATAGCAAATTATGTGCAAGCATGCTATAATAACCTTGGTGGTAGGCTTTACAGTATGCTAAGGTAGAGTAAGTAAGCTTCTTTGGTATAATATACTTCAATGATTGTACACAAATAATCGATCCACCCCATGTTCACTAACTCTAATCCACAGGTAATTCAACAGAAAACTTAATGAAAAATTTACACTCGAGGCTGTGCTTCCCAATCGAGAGGTCCTGGATTCAAATCCCGGTTTGGGAGCAAAAAAAAATTCCCCAGAATTGTCTATTTATATTATAACGGTAACTTTTCCGCAATTTTCAACTATAGTAAAACCAGGTAGATAAGTATTTAATATAATCGGAAGCTACTCGACCAAATTCGAAAATAATCACTGCACCTGCAGTTTTCCTAAAATTGGTTGTTTTTCAATTCTGCCGGGTAGATCAGACAAATTGTCAATTCAAGGCAAGGTTGTTTACGTTTTTTAAAATACCTACTTGGCTTGGCTTTATGGCTCTAGTATAAGGGGGCTGTCGGAACATAAAAAAACGGACATATAAATCTTAATACTATAGTTTTAGTCAACATTGTAACAGGGAACAGCAATATCCATTACAGACATTCAATTATGCCCTCGTTTTTTCATAGAGCTTTATAACACGCCCATTCACTGCAGTACTGCACAGTTTAACCTCTAAGGCCCAGAACACACGGTGAAACGCAACTGCAACGAAACCCTCTTGAAATTATTGGTTTGAAACCAGTTTCAACCGTTTTCATCACACGGAGCAACCACAATCATTTCGGTTTTCTTTGAGAACAGACGTCTGCAAAATGAGTTCTTCGAGTGACGAAGAAATTGTGGTTATTTATTTGTATCTTCGACAAAGAAGAAGGCGCGAAAGAAGAACTATGTAGATACATCCCTACATCGAGAAGAATATCAACTGTCCTATGTTTGTGGCTGCTAAAGAATTACAAGAAACTGATAGAAATTTTTTGGATTGTTATCGTATGAGCAAAACTACATATCTTGAGCTTGTTGAAATAATGACACCTCAGTTGCAGAACCAGAACACTAATACGAGAGAATTTCCACTTCTAACACAAATGCAATGTTTTTTTGTTCGTCGTCAGCCATTTTGTACAAAAGAAGCCACCCGGTGAATGAAACGCAACGCGCGAGTTTCCTGCACGACGGTTTCAATGCAACTGGTTTGAAACGCGTTCAAACCAGTTTCAAACTGGTCGCGTCATGTGTGGTCTCTCAAAGGAGTCTATGGCAGAAACTCAGATGCAACTCAAAAGTAACTAGAAGTTGCAGTTTCGTTGCTTTTGCGTTTCACCGTGTGTTCTGGGCCAAACACTAAAATATTAGTACATCGTAGGTTTTTAGACCTGCTAACCCATGTCATTGCCTTTCCTTCCATAGTTTCGTGCTATCTTCTATCTCCCAGATGGGTTAGTAAACAAGTGCTCACAAGGGGGTGTGGATGGACAAATCGAAAGCCAATCGCGGCGCGCTTTTTGTGGCGGGAGCGTAAGGGACAAAGCTGTAAGGGCCACAAAAACACAAAACTTTTTATAGACAAGTATAACCATAAATTTAGGAATTACTTAATGATACTGCCATGCAGTAAAATAAAATTACTAACAAGCCTTATTACAGGCCATTGTACACTAAACAAACACAGGTGCAATATATGTTAATTAAGTGTTTTTTGGTACTTATTTATTTTATTTATTGCAATTATTTACACTGAAACTGACATCCTCATTAATTAAAAAAAATACTATCCACACACGCTTCGTCAAAATGCATTTAAATATCAATTAGAAATTATAAAATGCCAAAACTTTAAATTAACCGATCAAATCGCCCCGTGACATTTCCGTGCTAAAGGTTCCAATAACGCTGGCAGCATTTCCGTGCTGAACAACCAGTGATATCCTCTGCATAATAAATTTACCCAGAGCGGTAGTTGAAACCTTTGACCCTAAGGCGGTGTCCCAAGTCTCATATAAACAGTTTACCCTGCGCCCCCATACCCCAGTCGTCTCGACCGCCAGCGACATTTATTTAGCCATGATACATGAACATACAATACATAATATTTTGAATTTATATTACACCTCTACAGCAAGCACAGTAATAAGATCCTAGATAAAAATAAAAACAATAAATATATTTTTTTATGATTTTTAGGGTTCCCTTTGGGTATGGGTTAAATGGGCCCTATTACTAAGACTCGGTTGTCCGTCCGTCTGTCTGTCCATCCGTCTGTCTGTCCATCTTTCACCATGCTGTATATCATGAACCGTGATAGTTAGACAGTTAAAATTTTCACAGATGATGTATTTCTGTTGCTGCTATAACAACAAATACTAAAAAACAATAAAATTATTTATTTATGTGTAAAACACATACAAATATGAAAGCACCTGGTTACATACATGGAATGTGAACGTAGCCGCACCAATAACTTTATAAACTACATTTTTCTATGTAAAATCCAAACTATATAGTTATAGTTTATCGCGGGCCACTTTTCCGCAACTCGACGTCTTAAATTTGCGCCTATTTTACGTGACGTGGTTTGGGGGCATTACTCCTGCAAACCCAGCTCCTGTAAAAAGCCTAGCAGACCCTTGATGTAGCCGACGATTTCCTGGAGCGACCTCGGCGTCCCAAGGTGTGTTGCCCGGTAGATGGCCACGCCGGAACTTTCCAACAGGACGTGGGTGGCTGTCTCCTCGACCTGCATACAGGCTCTGCACAGGGGGCTGTCCGTGACACCTAGAGTGTGTTTGTGTTTGTTTAGCAAAGCATGTAATAACATTGGTTAGTTACCTTTGTGTGTTGTCGTAGGGTTTTTCTCAACCAGCTTAATGGCAATGGCATTATGGGTTCTGGTCCCTCCATGGAACCCAACCTTGCCAGTGCGTCGGCTGCGTCGTTGCCGCGCGAGCCACTGTGTCCCTTTTTCCACTGCAGGGTAACAATACTGTGGTTACATACCTCTGACAGGGCTTGGTGACATTCGAATATAAGCCCTTAACTGATGGTGATGATTTGTAGGGCTTGCAGAACCACAGGCAGGCTTTGCAGGCTTGCTTTGCTGTTGGATAGTATGCGGATAGGGAAATTCTTTACCAATCTTTCTGCAATAGCTGCAGTAGCCATTATGAAGACGGTGTTGTGGGCACCTTTTGATGTTGATTGCCTCATATTTAGATCTTCCGAAAATGCCCCAGCGCCTGTACCTGAGTTTGTTTTAGAACTGTCTGTGAAAATCCTTAGTTCTCTTTGATTGAGGCCCTCTCAAGGGTCTTCATGCAGTTGTATTGTATGCCTTTTGTCGAAGACATATTGTTATTCGTTGTATATCGTATATTAAGAAAGGGTAAGACCGTAAAATGTATTTTACAAAGTTATTGGTGCGGCTAATTTCATACTCCATCAATATAACCAGGAGACCTAATACCAACTCTTAAAGCAGGACCTAAACTTAATTGCGTTGCTTTTTGGGTTGGCAGAGGCACAATTTGTGCCCACTTTTAGCAAGTTATTCAATTACCCATTTTGCGTGAAATGAGACTAGCCCATTGCCGCTGCTATCATCGCAAACGCTGCCAATCACAACGTCTAAAATCTTTAAGATCTACTTTCGAATCCAAGCTTGGATCAGACATGATATTAATTTCTTTTAACATGACACAACATAGCGTTACGCCTTTTCCCATACAGGGTGGCAGAGGCACAGTTTTGCCCAATTTTAGCCAGTTTATCATTACTTCATTTTGCATGACAGGAGGCTAGCCCATCGCACCTCACATTTTCATCCTCGTGTTTCCATCACCGTTAGATTATATAAAGTTTGTCTGAGGGTTGGAGAACCGGCCGTAACTTGAACGAACTTGATCTATGAGAAGCATAAATTTTGAATTACTAAAATAAGGAAATATATAGTCGCGTTGTTGCGTTGTAGCTCTCCGGTTTTTTAACAAGAAGCTAAAAAGCCAGAGGAACACAACAGCCCAGGCGCTGTACCTTACAGGCTATTCAGATGATGAATTGTCAATGACCCCGCTGGAAAACCCCGTGTGGTACAACGCAGCGTCGCGCTGTAGCGCTCTGGCTTTTCAAGCTGTTTGCAATTCTCAAAAGCCCTTGGGGCACAACGCGGCGCAGCGTTGTACCCCACGGGCTTTTCAGAAGACGCGTCCGGGGGCAAGATGGTTTAACTGAATGAAAGCAAATTTAGCAAGAGGAAATATAACAAAAGTGAGCATCCCATGTCACAGAACCTAATTGGTGGCCATAGGTCACTTCTTGTTTGAAAACCACAGATACGTTTGTTAGGTTTGGCGAGTAAAGCGGAGCAGAGCGAGGCGACCCCTAGACTGACACCAGTTAAAAATAACATACTTGCTAATGAATCACCTAGGTAGTCAGAATGATTATGATTAATGTAAATTTAAAAATATAATGTATTGTTTATTTCAGGTAGAATAATTGAGGGACATTGGGTTTTAGGGATGATGGAAGACTGGAGCGAACAAGTTGCCTAGAAAACGTTAGGTCACCCGATATCTTGGTGTCACTGGTTCAGAAGCATGTGGAAGTAGATTCAACAACCCAGAAAGATTTCTGGAAGGCGTGGGATAGTCGGTATGAATATGGACTTAACCATAAAAGGTGAACCATAGTGACCTAGACAATCCTTCCATTGCTCCCGATGGGACACATACCCAGAGGATTGAAACGCAATGGCGGGTTGTGAAAGGATTCTTTGCCAAGGACAACTACTTGACTTGACTCCTCTTTATAGCGACACCCTAATTCTCAGCGACTTCAACACAGCCTTCTCAAGAATAACGGTCGCTCAGCGAAGCTGAATTCTCTTGTAAGTTCATTTAACATGCATATCCTTCCTCTAGAGGCCACTTACTTTCAACCACACTGCACACCCTCTCTTCTAGATCTAATGATTACTTCTGACATGTCTAAGGTTGCTGCGCATGGCCAACTTAACGCCCCTTTCTCCTATCACAATCTTATATACCTCTCTTATAAGATAAAGCCTCCCAAGCGTGCAGCTAAATTCCTTGACATTCGTAGCTTCAAGAGGCATGGATATAACCTCCCTTAATTCAGACGCCTCCTCTGTCGACTGGTCGCCTGTCTACGGTAGTGAGACCATTGATGACAAAGTACGGAACTTCAACTCTATTGTCCTGAGCTTGTTTGATAAGCATGCTCCGGTCAAGAGGGTAAGAGTTAAGCTCTTCCTGCACCGTGGCTTACTGACACCATTAAGGGTCTGATGGCTAAGAGAAACCGTGCCAAGACTAGATATAAGAGGCATCCGACCGATGAGAATCTTTTAATTTTCAAACGCCTCCGTAATCGTTGCACTCGCATGTGTCGTGATTCTAAACGCCGTCATATCTACGAATGTATCGAGAGCTATACTCCAGCACAGGTATGGAAGTTCCTGAAGACCCTTGGTGTTTGTAAGTCCCAGGACTTGGCAGCCGGAAATCTCGTTCTCCAGGGTCTCAATAGTTTCTTTGCAACTCCCACTGTCGCGATGGACCCCCTCGTCAAGGATGCAACCCTTCGTAACCTACGGTCCAAGGCAACAGCCATCACCTCAGCATTTAATTTAATCCCTGTCGGAATCGGCGCAGTAAGGAGGGAAATACTAGCAATCTCGTCGAAGGCCATAGGTGAGGACAAGATCTGTTCTCAGATGATAACAACTATCATTGATGTACTGTTACCTCTCATCACCCACATAATTAATGTGTCGCCTGACCAAAGTTGCTTCCCCAGCCAGTGGAAATGGGCACTTGTGATTCCCCTCCCCAAAACGTCCAATACCGCCTCCTTTAAAAATTGTGATGTGAATCTGACAGTAGAGGCGTTGAATGCTGATCTCGATAACATCAGGAAATGGGCTACCTCATATGGTCTGCATGTCAACCCGGGCAAATCGCAGGCTATGATTTTGGGTACTCGTCGCTCTCATAACCTAGTTCAGAAAATGCCCGTCAACCCTATAGTGTATGATGGTATAACGACTTATAATGAATATTATTAATAAATGATGTCTATGTCTATGTCTATGTCTATGGTAACATAATTTCATACAGCGAGAAGGCCTAAAATCTTGGGGTTGTATTTGATAAATTGTATTTGATAAATTGTTGTCCTGGTCGCCCCATGTTTCTGAGGTCAGCAGACGAGTCTTTGCGTCATTTCACTCCCTACGGAGATTGCAGCACTTCCTGCCGTAGCAGACTAAAATCACCCTTGCCCAGTCCCTCCTACTACCTCAAATCGACTATGCGGATGTTTGCTGGATCGGTGCGAACGAAGAACAACTGAACAAACTCGAACGACTTCAAAACCTCGGGATTCGGTTCGTCTTCGGGCTGCGCAAGTATGACCATGTCTCACAGTATCGCAAGGAGTTGGGGTGGCTTCCGATCCGCCTTCGTCGTGATATGCACGTTCTCTCCTATCTGTGCAACATTTTGAGAAATCCCCGCTACCCCTCATATCTTCGAGAACGTTTCGAGTTTATTTCCTCCAGGCATAGCAACCGGAGATCCCAAGCGATGGTTCTTCTTTCTACTCCTCGGCATAACACTGCCGCTTACAAACACTCGTTTAGGTCAACGGCGATCCGACTGTGGAACGCACTTCCCTGCGCTATTAGGGATAGTCCCTCAATTTTCACTTTTAAGACAAGATTGAAAGAGCATTTCCTTTCTCTTTCGTCATAGGTACTTTTATATATGTGTATAATTATTATATATGTGTAATATTATTTTTTGCTTTTGTATTTTATTTAGTATATATCATTTATTACATTATTATGTTTTAGTTGTAAACCATTAGATGTGTACAGTTTTATTGCGCACTAGGACTCTCCTGTTGCACAATTTTTCCTGTTCTGATCTGATCTTATAATAGTAGTTTGTGACTGCTACATAATGGAGGGCATTAATACTCGAGGAAGGCGAGTTTCATAATAATATCACTCGAGAGTTTTAATGCCTAATTATGTACAGTTACATACACTAGTTTATCTACACACATATCATAAGCTCTCTTTAATGTGTTCAGGAACCGCATGTTTGACCGGCATTGTGGCTCTGCAGTTATTTAGCTTGTTCTGTAGTAGCAACTTCACGCAGGCGGGCGTCGGCGTTCGAAATTTGAATGTCAGTACCAACTTCACACACAAACTAGGAGCGGCACGCAGGCAGGCTTCGGCGTTCGAAATTTGAATGTCATAATATGTAGAAAAATTACACATTATGGTCATAATGTGTAATTTTTCAGATAAGAAATGAGTTTTTATCAGTAGTAGTTTAACTGATCGTAACGTGCGGTTTTTGTACGCAGTAAAGAGGGTTTATGATACGTGTGTAGATAAAATATGTTTATAAGATATATAGATAGATGATAATGTTAATAGATAGATGACAATAGAGTGATAATGTTAAATAAATAATAAAAAGGTGTTTTTTCTTTTTTTTACTATACTAGAGGTACAAGAGAAGATCCCCCTGTCCCCCCTCCCACGAGTGTAACAATGCAAATCGGTTCTATAAGGGAGATTAAGAGATTTAGGCAAACAACCAATTTTTTTTACCAATTAAATCATTTATTTCTCAAAAATACATATATGGTGGGGGGTGGATGGCTTACTCAGCCTGAGCGCAGCCGATACTAGCTGCTCCCTTTGCAGCTGCAGCTGTTAATACCAGACACTGTCTTCGGCACCTTGCGTATAATGGTGTATTTCGCCTGTTCCTTGGAGCTTGAGATTTCGATGATTGTAGTGATTTTCTTTATGCAGAGAGGTGTTTGGGCAGTTGATCTTAATAGAATTTACGATGATGAAGGTTGATGGGGAGATGAGATTTGGTTAACCGATGTCGATGGTGGGTGGGATCAAGGGACTCTGAAATATGGCTCTGCTGAAGCTGCATTTTCCGCAATTTAATAAAGCTTTGCAATTTTGCCACCAATTTTAAGTATTTATGGCACGGTCAAAACAATTTTCATCGGAAATACTGGAAAAGATCCATAACAATTATAGATATAAGAAGGGTCATAAAAAAATTGATACCAGCTTAACAATATTTCCATTAACCTCTGGAATACCATCGGCGTTAGCTAATGCCACTTTTCCGTCATAGGTTTTAAATTTTATTACCATGGCATAAGGTCCAAAATCGCGGACCGTCCCAACTACCCTCGGGTTTTGAGAGGTTAAGATACTTGTATGCTTAATAATAAAAACTTAACGTAACTTCGTATTGAAAAAACCGGTAATCTAATAAAATACCTGGTGTAACTGTTTTCAACGTTACTAGCGGAAAGAAAGATGCTCATAGAAATCTGTATAGCGCCATTTCATTCTTTTTAGTTGACAGCTAGCAGACCAGAGACAAGCTAACCGTTCACCTTAGCAGCGGATTAGCAGGGCCACAGCTGCTCACCTTTAAGACCGTCATATTACGATTTTAAGCAGTCCTGTTTAAGGTCTGCTTTTGAACTGCACGGAATAGGGATGGTTTCTTAAAAGTTGGTAATATGCCTCCAGGTGCATTCATAAGTTTATATGTGATAAATAAAAAAAACTCTCACTCGCGAGGTTTACTGTTCACAGAGCCATTAGTTAAAAAAATTTAAATAAATAACAAGTACATATACATTCAAATGCAGTGCGAAATTGTCAAAAACTATGTTGTGATAAGCAGATTTGGTGATATCTTCGAGAGACATTTCCATCGCGAAAATTTTTGCTTCGTTAAATATTAAAATTACGTTGCTACGTTCACGAATGCATGCTGACTCTCATGAGTCTCATGACGAACTGTTCATCATGAGTATAGTAATACTACACTCCAAAGTTAACTTGGCATCTCGCTCTGATGAAATCAAGCTTCCGTCACTGTCCTACTACCGCATCGAGGGCGAGAGCGAGCGAGAGATCGAGGGGAAAAGCAAGTTAATTTTGAGGCGTCGTATAAAGAAAAAACTGCTTTAACTTCTCAAAGCTCGAGGTTTTTGAGGCATCGTGATTTTGAACCTTATGCCATGGTAATAAAATTCAAAACCTTAACCTGGGAATTGGCATCATATGATGCCTGGGGGTTTTGAGGGGTTAATACAAATTATCATGCGTAATTTGAGATTTACGAAAGGCTGTTTTGACCTCAGGCGTAGTCTTACGGTTAGTGAGGGGTGGGCAGAGTGATCTCGCCGTTCGTCGTCGTCGTCGGATGAATCCGTCAGACCGGTCACTGTTTGGGCGGGCTCGGAACGCGCGGGGCTTTTTATATTAATTGCGAGAGAAATGAAACAACAGGCGGCACGGTTGCGTGCCCCTGAATCGATATTTCAGTGGGTTTGCAGCGGGTCCTTCTTAAGTGGCTCACGGCACGATTTTACAAGTAGGCGATAGGAAAAAAATATATATAAAAGGAATGCGAATATAAACGAAAGGTACAGCGTTAATTACTTTCACTTATGAAAGAAAAGAGAGCGCAAACAATGCGCTCGACTCAAACCAAAATACGCTACCTTATTTTAGTTTGAGTCGAGCGCATAGTCAAACCACATAAAAATTGTTTAAAAATAAACTACGCTATTTTGTCAAAAATATTTTCAAGGAGAGTTTACGAATACATAATATCCACATTCTGTATGCAGTATCTCAATGAAATTAGATAGCTTTTCAGAATTACAGGAAAAATTTAAACAATTTAGAGGTCTTTTCGTAATAAAATTCTATCGAGAAAATTTCATCTAATCGCGTTTTCCTTCAGTAAGAATCTTAGTAAGATACTCGATAAACGTCCACGCAAAAATAAAATTTGTGGATAACTTTATTGTAAAGTAAATGGATTCGTTTTTTTTTAAATCTCCGTAATGTACTTTTTCTAAGAAAAGGAAAGATCATCGCCATCGACATTTCGACCTGCCGTTAGTCCACTGCGCAGGAGCACCAATCCACTGGAATTCTAAGGTAGAGAAAGCCAGCTAGTCAGTTATTTGCATGACATAATGTAATTCGTGTTAATACCCTAAAGTCTTCCTTATGACATCTAGGTATAGAGGGTGGTAAGCTAAAACAACACTGCGAAGACAGAAACTGACGAATAGATACTTGCAACCAACTTTATTATCGAGTTCCGGCAAAAATGCATTGTAGATACGGCAAATGTAACTTTATTGAAGTAGCCTATTGCATTTCATTAGCATAATGGCTGCTGTTAGCTGGAGAATGAAAGCTAGCTTATACAATAAAGTTTGCCACAATCCAATCTTTTCAATCTATACTTGAATTCTTTATATTTACCATAAAGTACTTTAAAATGTTGTTAATGTTGGTTGATGCTGTCATGGTCACCATAGAAATTTATACTTTCTATTATAATAAAAAGGAAGCAATGTTATTTTTCGTGAAGACTATGTTTTTTTTGATTTACTTAGTATGTGGACCAAATTTCCGTCAATTATGAAGGTGAGGTTTTGTTACCCCAATAATAAAGTCCGCAGCCACACTCTTTGTTCAAGAATTATAATTTAAATTTATGGAAATAATTCCAAAATCAATGCAGTTTTTTATCTATCGGGATGTGTAGGTTATATGTAGGGGGGGGGGGGCTCAAATTTTTCCACTTTGGAAGGGTCTGTCTCTTTAGCGATTTATTTCAGTTCAACGTTTGGGGATCCCCCCTTTATTTTAATTATTTTTAATTTTTGTATAAAAATCGTAAAGCAGGTCACAGTATACATCATACATAATACATCTGCATACCAAGTTTCAACTGTGTAGCCTAAATAGTTTCGAAATAAAGTTGCTGTGACATACGGACGGACGGACAGGCGGACAGAGAGACTTGACGAAACTATAAGGTTTCCTTGTTTCTCTACGGAATCCTAAAAAAGCGGTTTTTTAACATCAATTAAACGAGTGAGACGCACCCGCACGCGCAAACATGCCCTTCGTCAGCCTCTGGACAAACTGGTACACAGATTCACATCTAAGGTCCCACTGGATCGCGCGTTCCTCACTTAGCGTGGGGCGCCGACGATGGTACGCAGAGAGAAGTTCTCTTTGCGTACCGTTTGTTCGTCACCAAGCACAGGGCGTACCATGCCGGGGCCGCGTAGGTGAGGCGGGATCTCACGTAGCACTTGTAGATCCCGAGGTTCGCCCTCAGAGGGAGGCTGGAGTCGAGGATCGGACGCAGCTTGGCGCGTGCCACCTTGACCTGGTTGACGAACCAATTAGGTACTCAATGCTCTCTTTAATGTTTAGCGATGCGTCGCACCGCACGCGCTTGGTGCGCTAATCCACTTTCTCTGTCTCGCATGCATGGTTCGTAGATCGCACACGCTATTCAGACAATGAATTGCCAATGTGCGCCGAAAAAACCCGTGTGGTACAACGCAGCGTCGCGATCTGTAGCGCTTTTCAAGCGGTTCGAAATTCTGAAAAACTTACGGCCCAGCGTTGTACCCCACGGGCTCTGCAGAAGACGCCACCCGGCAACCCAGCACACCACTTCGGCGCCTCGCCGCCGCCATCTTGTTTCTTTGTGTGTTCCGTGCTAGAAGCCTTCGCACGTTCGGGTCTGTCTGATAAAATTGAACAAGAATGCCACGTAAAAGGAAATGTGAGGATGACAGTGATAACGTTACAATAAATAAAACCGGTCAAGTGCGAGTAGGACATCGGACCCGCACATGAAGGGTCCCATACCTTTGTACACGGAAAAACGGAAAAAACGACAGTCTTTTGTATGAGTACATGCCTATTTATTTTTTAATAATAAAATATTAAATACTAGGTGGGACTATATTCAAGGCCGTGCATCGAAACATTGAAAAATAGTTTTGTGTGTATAGTATGTAAGTATTAAACTATGTACTCAGGTTAACGAAACTCTTTGCTCATTGAAACCGGAAGTGGATAGAAATTGAGTCACTTATTTACACATATAAAATCTATATTATATTTATTACCAAAATAAAACTCTTAAAATATCAAAATAATTTCTCTCATTCAAAATAAAACTCTCGATGTTGTTTTGCCAAACCAGACTCAAAGCTGTGAGACGGTTCCTGCGTCTGAAACACCGCAGGACGCAGTGGATGATGAAATCTTTCATCTACTTGGAGAAGACATTACATTCATAAAAGAGACTATTGTCGTGATAACATACGTACGAAGAATCTGACCTCGATAACTTCCATGAATTATTCTGTGTGTTCTATAACCTTTGTTTTCCAACAATTAAAATAAAAATAAACATGGAGGTCAAACCTAAATAGATTTCAAAAGGACTAAGAATCAGCTTTGAAACAAAAATATCCTTAAGATATATTTTTTACAAACCAAAAATAAACACGAAATATTCTCAAAAAAAATGTGTTATACAATCACAGACACAAGCTAATAATAAATATGTGAAAAATAGTAAAAATAAATGTAGGGTATCGTGGAATGTAGTAAAAAAAATCAGGAAGTCAACAAGCATCACATTTTGCACATCAAATTAATCATGAGGGTGCTTTATTACAGGAAGCAACTGGAATAGCTCAAACATTCAATGACTACTTTATAAAAATCTCAAATAAGATTAACCATAACTTGGCTCTCACCGGCGGAAGTCAGCGGACCAGGGAGAGTATTTTTCTTAAACCCTATCCGTCTTAATAATGATAAATAATAATAATAATATATCTTTTATTTCAGATTACAAAAGGATCCATATTTTGTTAGTATCAAATAAAATTAGGTACTTAATCTATGTTATTTACTTATTACACTTAATTCTAATACTAAACTAATTCATATAAATAGGCCTGTCTGTGGTACGGCTCACTTTTCCAGACACTTTCAGAGTGCCAGTTACTACACTCAACCAGTGTTGGAGTATAGGCCCGTCGAGCCGACCCGCAATGACCTCTAGGATGCTGTTGGAGCTGCTACGCGTTCTGCTGAGTAATGAGGCCGTTCTCTGACGCATGATGGCATGGAATCCATCAGTGCGCGCCTCGACAAACATTCCTGATGCACTACAAAAGCGCGGCAGCCCCAGCAGCATCCTAACGGCATTGTTATACTGGATACGCAGGGCATTGAGAGTATTTTAAGTATAGTTGACCCATAGGCTGCACGTGTACAAGGATTGACAATATGCCTTAAATAATGTGATTTTTACTGGCTTCGTACAACGTGCAAACCTACGAGCCAACATATTCGCCCGGACCGCCAAAGCCCTGCGCGCCCTCTCTATGTCCAGGTCATCCCTCAGGTCCTCTGTTACTATGTGACCTAGGTATTTGAAGCTGGTCACCCTATTCAGTGCTTTGCCATATAATTTCAGGGCCGTTACAATACTCGGTAGTTTATTACCGGTCTTGAAGATAATTATCTCACTTTTTCTGACATTATATTTGAGACCATGTCTATCTGCGTATTGCTCACATGCTTCAAGCAGTCTCTTCAACCCCCCTGGCGATGGACTCAGCAACACCATGTCGTCTGCATAGCTGATGTTGTGGCAGCTTTTCCCATCAACATAGCACCCCGCATGCATGCTGCTGAGTTCACCGACCAGCTCATTTACATACAGGTTAAACAACTTAGGTGATGTCAACACCCCCTGCCTGACTCCGCATTCCATCCGGTATGCGTTCGAGAATTCACTTCCCCACTTCACTTTGTTGATTTGATGCTCGTACCAATATTTGAAAATATCAACAATTTCTTCCGGTAGGTTAGATTGCCGGCACTTATCCCACAATATATCATAAGGTACCAGGTCAAAAGCCTTTGAAAGGTCTAGAAATCAGGCGTACACATTCGTTCTATGATCTGTATAATACTTGACGGTATGCTTAAGGCCCAGAATTGCACTTTCCGTTGATAGTCCTGGTCTAAAGCCAAACTGAGCTGAGCATCGAGCAGACCGTCAAATACCTTCGCAATTATAGTTGCTAGCGAAATCGGTCTATAGTTATTTCTGACTGATATGTCGCCTGTTCTGTTCTTTAAAATCGGCACTACAATAGTCTTCATCATCTCATCTGGAAGGTATCCATGTCTAACACAGAGAGTATAGAACATAGCTAATATTCTGGGCGCCTGTACGCCAGCATTTTTCAGATGTTCGACGCTGAGCCCGTCGTGACCCGGTGACTTTCCTCGAGACATTTGTTTAATTACTGTGGCTACGTCTCGGGCGGTAAAACTGGTCTCCTGATCACCACAACGACGATGCTCAGCCTCTCTCACCCGATGTGAAGGAGATGAAGACGATTTTACCTTGAAATGCTCACAAAATATGTTAACAATACC
Source organism: Argyresthia goedartella (assembly GCA_949825045.1). Classification (NCBI taxonomy): domain Eukaryota; kingdom Metazoa; phylum Arthropoda; class Insecta; order Lepidoptera; family Argyresthiidae; genus Argyresthia; species Argyresthia goedartella. The sequence goes on from OX463817.1 coordinate 5,902,573, forward strand.
TTTCTGTTCCGCAATTCCGTCAACCGACACAGGTAGGCTAGGTCTGGTATCGAGCTTGTTAGTGGACTTCCAGAATTTATTAAATTCTTTCTCCTTATGATGTGATGCCAATATGTCCATAGCTATTTGTTCTTGATTATCCTGACACCACTTCAGTTTTGACTTAAAAATCTTCCTACTTTCGTTCATTTCGTGATGAAGGGGGCTAGATCCCGGTTTCCCACTGTTAAGCCACAGTTGAAATTTAAGTCGCGCCTCTGTATGTGCCACCCTTACATGTTTGTTCCAGCCCTGGCGTTTTTTACAGGAGGTTCTTATGTCGCTACTAAGGGCAGCAGCCTCGCTCAATGCTATTATAATTTTATTATAAACTAGCTGACCCGCTCTCGCTTCGCTGCAGGTTGCTCTACCCCTACTTTACCCTTACCTATCCCTACCCTAACCTACCCCTACCCCTAACCGACCCCTACCCAACCCCTACCCCTACCCAACCACTACCCTACCCCTACCCTTCCCCTACCCTACCCTACCCTACCCCTGCCCTACCCTACCCCTACCCTACCCCTACCCTACCCTACCCTACCCCTACCCTACCCTACCCCTACCCTACCCCTACCCCTACCCTACCCCTACCCTACCCCTACCCTACCCCTACCCTACCCCTACCCTACCCCTACCCTACCTCTACCCTACCCCTACCCTACCCCTACCCTACCCCTACCCTACCCCTACCCTACCCCTACCCTACCCCTACCCTACCCCTACCCTACCCCTACCCTACCCCTACCCTACCCCTACCCTACCCCTACCCTACCCCTACCCTACCCCTACCCTACCCCTACCCTACCCCTACCCTACCCCTACCCTACCCCTACCCTACCCCTACCCTACCCCTACCCTACCCCTACCCTACCCCTACCCTACCCCTACCCTACCCCTACCCTACCCCTACCCTACCCCTACCCTACCCCTACCCTACCCCTACCCTACCCCTACCCTACCCCTACCCTACCCCTACCCTACCCCTACCCTACCCCTACCCTACCCCTACCCTACCCCTACCCTACCCCTACCCTACCCCTACCCTACCCCTACCCTACCCCTACCCTACCCCTACCCTACCCCTACCCTACCCCTACCCTACCCCTACCCTACCCCTACCCTACCCCTACCCTACCCCTACCCTACCCCTACCCTACCCCTACCCTACCCCTACCCTACCCCTACCCTACCCCTACCCTACCCCTACCCTACCCCTACCCTACCCCTACCCTACCCCTACCCTACCCCTACCCTACCCCTACCCTACCCCTACCCTACCCCTACCCTACCCCTACCCTACCCCTACCCTACCCCTACCCTACCCCTACCCTACCCCTACCCTACCCCTACCCTACCCCTACCCTACCCCTACCCTACCCCTACCCTACCCCTACCCTACCCCTACCCTACCCCTACCCTACTCCTACCCTACCCCTACCCTACCCCTACCCTACCCCTACCCTACCCCTACCCTACCCCTACCCTACCCCTACCCTACCCCTACCCTACCCCTACCCTACCCCTACCCTACCCATACCCTACCCCTACCCTACCCCTACCCTACCCATACCCTACCCTACCCATACCCTATCCTACCCTACTTTTAAACCTTCCCTGGTCTACAACAAACATTTCAAAACCAAAATCAGCTAAATCGGCCCAGCCGTTCTCGAGTTTTAGCGAGACTAACGAACAGCGATTCATTTATATATATATATAGATACAATCTAAAATCTTCCTATGGCCTAAGTTATCACAGTTAACATCACAGTTGTTAGCAATCGTATATTTTAAAAGGAATATTTACCTAAGTTTTAGTTAATTACAGCATAAATAAAGATAATTTTATACAATTGGCGCGCTTACGTGATGACATTTCGAACTAGACGACTGATGTTGTTCATTCAGTCGCTCACCCAGCCTGTAGCATAAAAGCACGCACATCACGTAAACGCGCTCAGTCGATCGTCAGTTCTTGTGGAGTCAAAACCTCTAAAATTGTGTTGAAGTGTATACGAATCAGGTCATAGTACTGTGTGGAATTCAGTGAATAAACTATTGTTAGCTAAAGTGTGGGTTTGATTTTGTCGGCGATATCCGGAAGCTAAAAGATCAGAAGTGGGATAACTTCAAGTTGCGGTGATACTGAACTTGGAGCTGGACTAATTTAACGCCCAAAGAAGGTACGTAGCATGTGTTTTTCTTCTTTTCTAAATGATTTCTAAAATTATTATTTTATACAACGATCACGGCATATTTTGTGGAAAGAATCAGATTGTTATGTTGCCAATTATGGTATTTCCATAAAAGATAATTAGGGTATTCAAAATTACTTACTCGGACTATGCATTGGATGAAAACTTACGCATAATTTATTTCGTTTTTTTTTGTACCCAACTAACGGTATCTGACTGAATTTACAAATCAAGTAGCATTATTCAATTTTCTTTCTTCAAAAACTATTGTACCATTATGTAACGAACAGTGGAGACCTTTTTCTACACCATGACGATGAAATAAAAGACGACTTTGTAAATCAGCGTCATCATTATTCGATAGATGATAAGAAAATAATAATGCAAAATGATCAACTAGTATTTATATAAAATATAGTCATGCCTTTCCCTTTCGGGGTGGCGAAGGCACAGTTGTTTAGTGGCATAACAGCAGTTTTTGCAATCGATTTATCGATAGTTATGTCATTGTGTCGATCGTTCATATCATACTTAATTTAGTGGCATAACAGCAGTTTTTGTAATAGATTTATCGATAGTTGTGTCATTGTGTCGATCGTTCATATCATACTTTGTTAGTGGCATAACAGCAGTTTTTGTAATCGATTTATCGATAGTTGTGTCATTGTGTCTATCATTCATATCATACCTCCTAGGGATAAAACAATAATGCAACATTTACTTTTTGTGTATTTTATTTATTTCAGTGGATAAAATGGGTAGAGAAAGAGAATCCCGTACACGGAATCGTGATGATCCTAGATCGCGATCCGATTCCGACTCGTCGCTGCGAAGTCGCAGTTCTAGACGTCGTCATCGCAGCCGCGAGTCACGACGAAGAGAGCATTCCCGCCGTTGCCGTTCGCGCCGTAATTCTCCAAGCGAGTCCCGACATCAGCGCTATGAAAGAGTGGAGCAACGACGTGGCGAGACACCTTCGAAGAATCACGATCCAAGCATCTCTCGCATGACAGCAGATCGCAACCGGTATGTCTCACCTGTGACTGTTGTACCTGAAAAACCTGTAGCTAGCGCATCATCTACAAGCAACTCAAACGATTTATTACAGGCGTTTAAAGAAATTGTGCAGACCATGAAAACGACAAACAATACCGAACGTTTCACACAAATGAATGTGATCCCTGAATTTGACCCATCAAAAAGGAACCAAACCATAGATATGTGGATTATTAAAGTCAATGAATGCGCCAGTATTTATGATTGGACAGAGCGGCAGATAATTTATTACGCTCTGCCCAAACTTGAGGATCTGGCACAAAGATGGTATCAGGGATTACCAAGTTTGTTGTTTACGTGGTCTGAATGGCAAGACAAATTACGTTTAGCTTTTCCTAGTGACGAAAATTATGGGCAGTTGTTGACGGGAATGCTTGCTTGCAAGGGTCGGTATGGCGACTCCTTAGAGGAGTATTTCTATGAGAAAATGGTATTACTAAACAGATGCAACATTACTGGGAAAAATGCCATTGAATGCATTTTGTTCGGAATTGAAGATAGGTCTGTCAGAACCAGTGCCGAGGCCGCACAGTTCACAGAACCAGACAAACTATTAGTATTTCTCCGAAATATTAAGGTTGTTAAACACCAGGAGAAAACATCCATTCCTTGGCAACGCAGCACTCCAGTCAACAAGTATCCTAAAACAACTCAGAAAAATAATGACGATAAATTGGTAGCTAAGTGTTACAATTGCAATGAAGTGGGCCATCCATTTTATAGATGTAAGAAACCAATTAAGAGGTGCGAAGGTTGCAATAAACTAGGACACTTGGTAACTGAATGTAACAAAGAGAAAAATGGAAGCAATGTTAATAAAACAGTCTTACGCATGTCTCAAAAACACGAAGACGATTTGAAATATTTCAAACCAGCCAAAGTGAATGGTCAAAATTTAGACTGTTTTATTGACTTTGGCAGCCAGTGTACTATGCTGAAAGAGTCCGTTGCTAGAAATTTGGTTGATGTTTGGTCAATGACCAATTTGCCAATTCTGAGGGGATTTGGAAATTCGGTAGTAAATTGTATCGGGAAATGTAATGTCCAAATTGAAGTAGACAACGTAAAGGCTGATTGACAAGCTTTGATTGTGCCTGATAATCTATTGCAAGTGCCGTTGTTACTGGGTCAGTCATTTACGGAACAGGAACATGTAGTAGTCTACAAAACAAAAGATGATCTAAAAATATCTTCAAAATCACAAGATGAGTTAAGTCGGATCATGCTTCATGCGTCTGAATCAACCGTAGTTCAAGGATTTACGGAAGTAAATGTACATTCAGATGATCTCTTTGATGGCGATCTGTTTGTCGATCCGAGTTTGTGCCAGAAACCAAATAACGAATATGAGATCATACAGGGTGTGGTCCGAATAATACAAGGTTCCGGAAAAATCGTCATACGAGGATTAGTTCCTTCTGGATTTGAACTGCAACAAAATAGTTTGTTGGCCCGAGCCGTGCCATTGAAAGAACTTCAGGCTTACAATGTGCAGAGGGTCGAAAATTGTCCTGACAATGTGTCTATATCTTTAATCGAAAAAGCAATGATCAATGTTAACGAGAATTTAGAGATATTAGAGTCAGATGAGCTAGCGAAAATGCTGAACGAATACAGAGATTGCTTTGCTTTTCGAGTGGAGATCTGGGCTGTGTTAAAAATTCTAAAATGGATATAAAACTTAATGATACTACTCCTGTGGTATATAGACCTTATCGATTATCACATATGGAGTGAGAAAAAGTACGTAACATGGTAGAAGAGCTAGAGGATTCGGGTATAATTCGTCCATCAACTTCGGAATATGCATCTCCAATTCTTCTGGTCCGTAAGAAGACCGGGGATTACCGTCTGTGCATTGACTTTAGATCTCTTAATAAAAAGACAGTCAAGGAACACTATCCGTTACCTCGAATCGATGACCAACTGGACAACTTGTCGGGATTTAAGTACTTCACGTCATTGGATCTGGCATCTGGGTACTACCAGATACCCATGTCAGATAACTCAAAACGGTTGACGGCGTTTGTCACGCCGGATGGGCATTACGAATTCAATCGCATGCCCTTCGGCCTGGCAAACGCCCCGTCAACTTTTCAAAGGACTATAAATGACATATTAGGTAATGCCAGATTCAAGGATGCATTTGCGTATATGGATGACGTGATAATACCATCCAAAACAATCGAGGAAGGCTTTCATAAACTTCGCGATACCCTTTTAGGAGTGTCAATAATATTCACTTAGTCTTTAGTATAGATCCTTTATTACAGTTCAGCTTTACACGGTACACCTGGGATAACACAGAAGAGACAAGTTACTTAGAACGCGATTACGGAACGACTGACTCGCAAGCAGAGCGCACTCGCTACCACTGTTACATATTGCTGACATAAGCATGTCCCTACACTCATCCCCCTCTTAAAAAACAAAAATTTTACTTGAAATTTTTAACAATTACAAAACATTATGCAAAAACTTACTTGACTGACTGTACTTTGAAACGTCCAATACAATGCAAAAATACCTGATACTATCTGTAATGATTCTGCTGACTCTAAGTTCTGAGCAACGCTGCAATGATAAACACTAATGCAAAACTGTATTCTGATTCTGAATGATGAAATATACCTTCTGTTAATATATATCGTGTTTCATTTGTTATTTATAACAATGCTTATGCCTACATCCGTTTAACAAAATATTGTCTACATGTATTCCTTTCTAATTCAAAGATTAGAAATTACACTTGCAATTAAATACGTTAGTTAAAACTTGTTGGAATGAGTACCTCCTTGGCGTCATACTAAGTACACAATCCCACGAAAGTCCTACGTTGATACTCATTCCAACAATTACACATAAGTTGTATATCAATCAATACGTTATCAAACTTACTTGGGACGAAATACTGTAGTTATACAAAACTGAACTGAGGATAACCCACTTAAGTCTAACATAAAATACTTTAGTACATTCCATATTAACTTGTGTGACACAAAAATAAACGTACACCTATTCATTTTTGTGTCCCCAAGCCAACGATACATACATATGCGGTACATGTGTTTCAATGCCCGACTTGAAATTCAATACATTGCAATACAATACAATACAATACTTTGCAAATACAATCAATAGAAAAAAAAACTTACGAGACTACTTCGTAATCGCTACACACTTTGGGATGCTGCATTCATGTCCTTTCTAAACAACTTTCTTAGATGATTCTCGTAAAGTCTGAAGGCCACATACAAATACATAAGCACTACAGCCACTGTCAGCACCATCAACATCACAAAATTACTATTAACTTTTGTTTCTACCTCTGTGATGCGCGGACTCGCGTTATTAGCTCTGTTTTGCGCAATGAGTATTTCCTCGTGCTTGCTTTGATTTCCACCCATTGTGTTCCAAAAAATAGCAATTTTGTTAACTCGATACAATTGATGCGCTATGGGCCCGATAAGTAACTCTTATCAATATTGCGGTAATAATGACGATTTTCTCTCGCACAGCTATATTTAAACTATTGACTATTCTAATTAATGGTGCTGACCGCTGAGGTAAACATTTTTCTTACAACAACATCCGTCATTTAACATCTGACAAAATCCGTATTTAAACTATATTATTTTCTATTCAAAACTTATACCTATTGCGTGTGCTCAATTAATGAAGCGCACGGGTCGCTTGACGACGCGGCCGCTACGTGTGCAATTTTCGCTGGCGGGTACTAAATCTGCCGCTGGCTCGAAATTTGAAAAGGGGGGTGGCATGTCTATTGTCTGTTGGTTTGTTTGTCCCCTAACTCTCAATGCTACCCTTGGGTTTCTGCCTAATGTATCTTCGTCTTCCCTAATTAAATACGCCGGTTTAAGCCTGTCTATAGAAACTTGCGTGATTCTGTTGGGCAACTGTATCGAATAATATTTGTCTGTTCTACTTACTATTTTGTACGGTCCGTCATACGGTGGCTGTAAAGGCTTGCGTACGGCGTCATTTCTAATAAATACATACTCACATAATTTCAGGTCCGGATGAACAAACACGGTTCTAGAATTCGAGTGTGAACTGGGCTGGGGCCTAATCTGTGCAATTGACTTACGCAGTGTTTCCAAGTACTCATGTTCATCTAACGATCTCTGAGGACTCTGTACATACATTTCACCTGGTAGAGTGATTGTCTGTCCATATACCAGTTCTGCGGCACTTATCCCTGAATCACTACGAATGGCTGTTCTCAACCCAAGCAGGATCGTTGGAAGTTCGTCCACCCACGAGGTCTGCGATAACCTTGCCATTAACGCCGCCTTAAGGCAACGGTGCCAGCGTTCTATCATGCCGTTGCTCTCGGGGTGGTATGGGGTTGTTCTGATTCTACTTACCCCTAACATATGCATCAGTTTTGTGAACAAATCACTCTCGAATTGCCGGCCTTTGTCTGTGGTTATTACCCTGCAATTTCCAAATCGACAAATCCAGCCCTCGTATGGCATTTTTGCAACTATATCTGCTTTTATTGTTTTCAGTGGGAAAGCCTCAGGCCACCTGGTGAATCTGTCTATAACTGTCAATACATACCTGTACCCTTCCTGAGTTGTCTGTAGCGGGCCAACTATATCGACGTGAATATGTTCGAAACGTTCTTTCTTCTCAAATTGTCCTATCCCGGAGCTGGTATGACGCACTACTTTGGCTCGCTGACAGGCGATACAAGTTTTGGCCCAAAGGCCTACATCCTTATTCATACCTGGCCAAAAGTACCTCTTAGCTACCATTCTCCTTGTTGTCCTAATACCTGGGTGGCTGATGCCATGAATCGCATCAAAAACTTGTTTCCTCATATTTTCCGGGACGTATGGTCTAATATTTTTCTGAGTTACTTCACAATAAATCTTGCTGTCTGAGTTGGGCATGCTACATTGTTTCAATTCATAACTATTTTTATCGCTCGCTTCATTTAGCAGTAATGTAATCTGAGTATCGGCTTCCTGCGCTCTTGCTAGGTCTGCGAAATCGAACACAGTGGGACATTCTATTGTTTCTACACGGGACAAGGCGTCAGCTACAATGTTTAGGTCGCCTTTTATATGTCGTATATCTGTTGAGAACTCACTTATGTATGCTTATTGTCTAATTCTTCTAGCTAATTCCTTGCCGTTGTCAGGCTTTGTAAATGCGAATGATAGCGGCTTATGGTCCGTGAAGATTATCAATGGTCGGCCTTCGATCATGTTCTGGAAATGTTCGATTGATAAGTATATTGCTAAAAGTTCCCTGTCATAGGTACTATATTTAGTCTGAGTACCGGAAAGTTTCTTTGAGTAAAATCCTAACGGTCTCCACGACTTACCATCCCACTGCTGTAGTACTCCGCCGATACACGAGTCAGACGCATCAGACATCAGTGCTAAAGGAACGCCTTCCAATGGATGAGCTAGGGTAATAGCATTTCTAAGGCTCACCTTACATTGTTCAAATGCTTTACTCGCCTCCTCCGTCCACGTTATTCTGGTCTTATCTCTTTTCTTAGTGTTGTGCAGAAACTTGTTCAGTTCCTGCTGTTGTTCCACGGCTCTGGGCAGATGAGATCTGTAAAAATTAATCATCCCTAAGAATCTTCTCAGTTGTTCTACTGTTTGTGGACGAGGAAAATTCATGATGGCCTCCACTTTACTTTGGAGGGGTGTGATACCCTCCGCCGATACCTCATAACCAAGGAATTCTACTTTATCTTTTGCAAATTCACACTTTGCCATATTGATGGTTAGCCCGCACTCACTATACCTTTGGCAAACCACATCAAGGTGTTTCTTATGGCATTCCACACAATGACTCGATATAATGACGTCATCAATATAACAGAATAGGTTCGATTTTTCGGTACTCGATTCCCTGGTAGCCTCGCACCTAATCTGTTCTATGCCTTTTAATACTACGTCGTTCATGAACCTTTGATACGTCTGGGCTGCGTTACATAGGCCAAACGTCATTCTGGGAAACTCGAATAGCCCAAATGGGGTAATTATTGCGGTTTTTTCGACGTCCTGAGGATTGATTGGGATGTTATGGAATGCCTTATTTGCATCAATATGCGAAAAAAGTTTCTTACCTGAAAGTCCATATGTGAAGTCCTGCAGTCTTGGGATGGGGTAACGGTCCGGCTTGGTCGCCGCGTTCAGCTGCCTGTAGTCACCACAGGGTCGGATTTGCCCATCTTTCTTGGGCACAACGTGAAGCGGGCTTGCCCATTCGCTCTTCGATGGACGGCAAATACCTAATTCTTGCATATTCCTAAATTCCTCCCTGACCTTGTCATACCTATCTGGGGGTAAACGTCTCGCCTTTGCATGAACAGGTGGGCCCTTTGTATCAATGTAATGGTGTACCCCGTGTTTAGTATCATATTTCAGGTTAAAAGGCCTGGTTATGTCTGGGTATCTAGCCAAAATTTCGCTACAGGGGTTTCCGCCATCGAAAGTGCTCACTGTAGTAGCCCCATCATCAACCAAAATTCCTATTGTTTTTAAGTCAGTAATTTTATCTCGCAAACATTTCCCACTTACATCAACTAACAGCTTATAATGCTCTAAAAAATCTGCTCCCAAGATTGGTTTGCTTACATTGGCAATTACAAACACCCATTTCAATGCTCTTCTTAATCTTAAATTTAATTCTAAAGTCACAGTTCCGTAGGTTTGTATCTCCGAACCGTTTGCCGCATATAGTTTATAAGATACATTTCCACGTCGTAAATGTTTGTTCACTTTTGATTTTGGAATAACTGAAATGTTCGCACCAGTATCCACTAACCACCGCAACGCGTTTTTACGATCGTACACACAGAGACGATTTTCTCGCAGCACGGTATTTCCTACGTCTCCTGAGGCCGTTGCTTCTAGTTTTCCGCCGGTTGTTTCCATGCGCAGGGTTTCTCACATCTAGTCGCTCTTGATCTAAATCGGAAATGGTACCGACAGAGCCAGTCCGGACTCTCTGGAGTTCTGTTAGGTGATGGCGATCTGCCCCTTGACGCTGATCTGCCCCTACTCTGGTACCTTGCTTGTGACCTGCCACGTATCTCGCCGCGCAGAGAAGCTACCTCCAGGACCAATTTGTTCATAGCTGTCATCATCTCTTGCATCGCGAAGTTTGCTGCACCGCTGCTTACCGACGCTACCTCGTTCACACTCGTTATGTTTTCCACTACCTTATCTGCAATTGTCCCCAGGTTCTCCAATGTCTGATCTTGACTCGCTGTCAACACCGCTCTTACAGGCGTCGGTAGTCGTGCCATCCATAATCTATGAACTGTTTCATCACTCGCTTGGCAGTTCCTTGCTAAAGTCATCATTTTTCGTAGCAGCTGCGTGGGTTTCTGTGATCCCAAATCCATTTCACCGACCAGACGCTGAAATTGTCGTTCTGGAGACTCTTCGTACACCTTGAGAAGCCTCTCTTTGAGTGAATTATATTTCCCTTCTGCTGGTGGTGTAAAAAGTATGTCTGAGCACTGTTGTAATGCATCCCTACTTAACTTTGACACTGCCAGTTGGTATTTATATTCGTCACCTTGTTTCTGGGGGCTGACTATCGCCTCGAACTGCGCGAACCATAAACGCGGCTGTTCCTGCCAGAATTCAGGGATTCTCGCCGACACCGAAATTGACGCCATTTCAGATGGTTGCTCTTCTTTGCTGGGTCCGGCGGCGGCTCCAGCCTTGTCTTGGCCCGCTCCCTTACTCATTGTTCCACGTTGAAACTCCGGCCAAGTCGTGGTTACTTAGCCGGGAGTCGTCCCGTCGCCGCTCGTTCGTAGGTAGGTATACACTTGTCACTGCACTGATTCCCAGAAAAAAAAAGAGTCGGGGTCACCAATTTAGGAGTGTCAATAATATTCACTTAGTCTTTAGTATAGATCCTTTATTACAGTTCAGCTTTACACGGTACACCTGGGATAACACAGAAGAGACAAGTTACTTAGAACGCGATTACGGAACGACTGACTCGCAAGCAGAGCGCACTCGCTACCACTGTTACATATTGCTGACATAAGCATGTCCCTACACCCTGGAATTGTTTCGCGATTCAGGCTTGACACTAAAGCTCTCAAAGTGCAACTTTTTCATGGAATCGATAGATTACCTTGGGTTTGAAGTCAGCAGTGAAGGTATCAGACCAGGCAAAAGGAAGGTCGAGGCCGTAGAAAATTATCCCCCACTTACCGATCAGCATAAAGTGAGACAATTTGTTGGCCTTGCGAGCTTTTTTCGGAGGTTCATCCGAGGCTTTTCTACAATTACTCGACCTCTTACACAACTTCTCAAGAAGGATGCAAAATGGCAATGGGGTAGTCCAGAACAAGAAGCGTTTTCAAGTTTGAAGAAAGAATTGGTCAAGCGACCAATCTTATCGTTTTATAGTCCAAATTATGAAACACAATTACATACTGATGCGTCCAAACTTGGAATCGCTGGAATTCTGATGCAAAGACCAAACAAAGAAGCTCCTTTTTCTGCTGTCGCATTCTATAGCCAGCAAACTTCACCCGAAGAATCGCGGTTTTCGGCATACGATTTAGAAACACTAGCTGTGGTCTGTTCATTGCAAAGATTTAGGGTTTATTTATTAGGAGTGCCATTTACCATCGTTACGGATTGTAATTCGCTACGAGCAACATTTGAAAAGAAAGACATGTTACCTCGAGTTGCAAGATGGTGGGGAATGATGCAAGAATATGATTTTAACATTGTTTATAAACCTGGCACCACCATGGCTCACGTCGATGCACTTAGTCGCAACCCCATATCAAATTCAAATTGTTTAGAAGTGAGAAACATTGATACCAACTGGATAGCTACCGTGCAGCAAACCGATTCTGAGTTACAGAGAATGGTTAACATTCTTAATGATGAGGATACTGTAAATATAGCTGAGATCAGAAACAATTTTATTGTAAAAAGAGGATTGTTATACAGGAAAACAGCTGATGGAGACCGGTGGGTAGTACCCAAAGGGGTGAGGTGGCAGATTTTACAAGCCTGTCATGATAATCTCGGACATTTCGGATTTGAAAAAACATATGACAAAATTAAGAGTAACTATTGGTTTGCTAAAATGCGACGCTTTATCAAAAAATATGTACAATCATGTCTGGAGTGCGCCCACGCAAAAGTTCCATCTGGTAAGAAATCTGGCGAGCTACATCTCTTTCCAAAAGCAGAAAGTCCGTTCAATACTATCCACATTGACCGTCTTGGTCCATTCGTACGTACAAAAAAGAAGAACGCCTTTTTGCTTCTGATTATTGACGCCTTTACCAAATACATACAGATTGTACCGGTTAAAAGTATAAAGACCGTTTACTCTATTACAGCATTAAAACAGTATTTTCACACCTTTGGTGTTCCTCAAAGACTAATATCTGACAGGGGAACCTCTTTTACAGCAAAGCGTTTCAAGGAGTACTTGCACTCTCTAGATGTTAAACATGTAATGAATGCCGTAGCCACTCCGCGCGCGAACGGTCAAATAGAGCGTTATAACCGTACCGTGTTAGCTGCTCATACTTCGAAAAATCACGGTAAACCAGAAAACCTTTGGGATGAGCATGTTTCAGAGATACAATGGGCATTGAACAATACTATTAATAAAGGTACTGGAAAGACCCCAGCTCAGGCTCTTTTCGGAACAAGTTTGATAGGAACGAACGATTCGCTACTTAACTTAAGTATTGCCGATGAGTCGGAGAGTACGACACGTGACTTGACTTCCATGCGAGAGGAAATATCGGAGCACATTAATTCCCAACAATCAAAACAAAAGGAACGTTTTGACAAAAGTAGGAGGAAGGTCTCATTCCAAGTAGGTGAATTGGTTAGAATCGAAAGAGACATTCCTTCTACTGGCAAAAGTAGGAAGTTGATACCCAAACTCAGAGGTCCATTTCGTATTATAAAGGTATTGAATAACGACAGATACGTGGTGGCAGATACTCCCATATCTCGAAAAGGGAACCGCTCTTTTACTGGTATATTCTCTGTTGATAAGATATATCCATGGATGGTTTTCAACAGAAATGATGATGATTCTACATCAAACAGTGATGATGATGAGGACAATGATGATGATTTAGTCAGATAAATGAAACAATTGATAACAGATAATTATTTATTTACTATAATACAATATTATAAAGTTAAGTTACAGATATAGTATAGGGTATATTAAGATACTGACGTTTTCATTGATATGCAGGACCTGCAATTATTATGTCAATTGTATATATCCTATTGCTATAGTGAAGCTGAAGACATGAAGGGGCTTCAATTCACTAGAGTTAAAGTGAAGCTGAAGACTGAAGGGGCTTCAATTCACTAGCGTTGTAATGGAGCTGAAGACTGAAGGGACTTCAATTCATTATGATGTTTTATTAATGTGATTGTATGGCTGTGATGAAGCTGGAGACATGAAGGGGCTTCAATTCATCACAGTTTTTAATGAAGCTGAAGACTGAAGGGGCTTCAATTCATTGTGATGTTTGATTAATGTAATCCTACGGCTGTGATGAAGCTGAAGACACGAAGGGGCTTCAATTCATCACAGTTTTTAATGAAGCTGAAGACTGAAGGGGCTTCGATTCGTTACGTTATGGGATAGCCATTGCCAAGCCAAAGGGCTGTAATGAAGCTGGAGACATGAAGGGGCTTCAATTCATCACAGTTTTAATGAAACTGAAGACATGAAGGGGCTTCAATTCATTATTATGAGACGTTATGATGATGGAGACCTAGGGCCTCTTGTTTATTATAAAAAAAATATCTATATACTATTGTAAACGATGTGATTAAGTAATTCTGAATATGGAGAGGCCAAATTGCTCCTGAGTTGACTTTAAGAAATGTATTATGATTGTTTATTAGATCTTAAGAGACATCACTTGACACAAATGTCAACCTACTTGTTATCCAAACTATGGGAACTATTGATTTATAATGAAATGTTATATTTAAGGTTAATTTACCCTGGACGTGTAATGGTCAGGGAAGGCCGACTGTTAGCAATCGTATATTTTAAAAGGAATATTTACCTAAGTTTTAGTTAATTACACCATAAATACAGATAATTTTATACAATTGGCGCACTTACGTGATGACATTTCGAACTAGACGACTGATGTTGTTCATTCAGTCGCTCACCCAGCCTGTAGCATAAAAGCACGCACATCACGTAAACGCGCTCAGTCGATCGTCAGTTCTTGTGGAGTCAAAATCTCTAAAATTGTGTTGAAGTGTATACGAATCAGGTCATAGTACTGTGTGTAATTCAGTGAATAAACTATTGTTAGCTAAAGTGTGGGTTTGATTTTGTCGGCGATATCCGGAAGCTAAAACAGTATTCGTAGACAGGTACATCAATATCTTTTAATTTAATGTGGCATAATTCAGCATACCTCTTTACCTCTTCCGGTAGACGGTTACCCCATCTTACTTTATTACATTCAATTTTGTCGGGTAATACATTTTTCTGTTTTATAAGCCGCAGGTTACATTCAACAACAACCGGGAAATGATCTGACCATAAGACATCATAATGTACTTTCACGCTCGTTATAGTACTGTCGGCAGATTGGGTAAGCAAGCAGTGATCCAACCATCTTTTTGAGCCGTGAGCTTCACTAACATATGTATATGTGCGTGAGTTTATGCCTAAACGTTCTATGTCAGCACATATCCATTTTTGTTCATTACAGAAACTCAGCATCTCATTACAGAATGGCGTATATGGATGTGCATTTAGATCCCATACACACATTCAACATTGTTTTGTTCCATAATCGCGTTAATCTCTCCTAGGTACTCTGTAAATTCCGACAAATTAGCGCTCTCGTCTATAGGCATGTAAACACTAAACACAAGTAACGATTGAACTCCTACAGTCACTTTGATACACGCAATCCGCACACTATGACAGTTTATCACTTGTACTTGTTGGAAAACAGACTTCCGCCACAGTATTGCTATACCACCGTACGGCCTCCCCCTCAAAACACCTGTCGATGTGTCCACCGCTGACTTTCCAGTGTACCCAAAGTTGCTGTCCAAGGTACCGAGGTAAGGAATATCATGTGGAAGGAGCTAAGTTTCTTGAAGGGCCACAATATCCAAGAATTGGCATAGTCTTCTTATACAGTCAGCTGATCGCATTACAGATTTACAGTTGTAGCTAACCAATTAACTATTACAGTAGTTGTTGTTATAATTCTTGTTGTACGCCATTCTTAGTTAAATTAGAATTATTGCTCTGTAGACCCATAGTACTCCTATTTTTAAAGATGAAAAACCGTCTAAAGAATATGTCATGTGGCCATAGATCATCATCCTCAAACAAGAATAGCCTATGCCTGGGTACCAGTATTTTTTAGGAATCGTATCCTTTCATCTCCCTCATACAGATCTTCTCCGGTGTGACAGCAACTTTAGTCTTCTCCATAATGTAATCCGCGATATTGGCAGCTGTAGTCTCTGTCGATACGTTATAGATATACAACGATATTTTAATCACCACCGCCTTGAACTTCGAGTTCTCGTCTACGCTCGCCTTACCCCGCCTGCCCGTAAAACGTGTATTGAAACTACGTTTTTTGCGTCTCTCTACTCGTATCCATTAGCCCTTACCCTCCTCCTAATTCTCCCCAGTCTTTGATAAGGAAGACGATTGCCTCGGGGCATGCTCCGATGTTGATATCAGCTGATCGGAACTAACGGCAGTATCTGTATTGCGACGCACAATACTGTCCGATGCAGGTGAGTGTGCGAGCGAGGCCGACTTACGCTCTCTGATACTTGCGTACGAGAGGGATGGCATGCGCGGCAGCGCCGGCTTAGGCCTGCTAAGTTGTTTTGTTGCTAAGCGCTCCGCTGGGGTGAACGACCGATTAGAGGTCATCGACTGATTAGCGCTGTTTGTCATGCCAATCGGACCGCTATTGCAATAGTCATAACTGTCATCCCGCACGCTAAAAGCACCTCTTTTGTAATTGATGTTCGGCTCCTTATTGCCTTCACTAGAGCTCGCAACAGACGCTTTCTTCAAGCCTTCAATTTCAAATTTTAACTGCTCGATTTCGCTCATGAAAATGATCTAGGTCGTTATGTTGGGTTGGTTACCCAGCTATCGACGGAAAAGAAGAGGGAGTTGTTACAAAATCCTTGGATCCAGCCCAGAAATTACGATTTTGAAAGTGATGCAAGCCATTTGAAAAGAAAATTTAATATTGCTTGGTTAGATCAATATTCACCATGGTTAGTATATTCCACATCATTTATGGTTAGGCCATATATAAAGTTCAAAAATATGCATGAAGACTGCCGAAAGCATGCAACGACCAACCTTCATCTAACAGCGGCAAATGCTGCGAAATTTTTTCTTGAAAATGTTGAAAATGTCTACACATCCAACTACAAAGTGGACACCAAAAAGCAATCGAAGAAAACAGACAAATATTATCATCAATTATTTCTTGTATAGTATTTTGCGGTACACATGATATGCCTCTTAGGGGAAAACAAGCAGATGAGGGTGTTTTATTAGATTTATTGAAGTCGAGAATCAATTCAGGGGACGACAAATTAAAGAGTCACCTGGAAAAATGCCGTCGCAATGCAGTTTACACATCGCCAAAAATACAAAACGAATTAATAAATTTATGTGGCGAAGTTATTAAGGAGAATATAATAAGTGAGGTTCAGAAGACCATGGCTTACGCAGTCTTAGCTGATGAAACAGCAGACGTAGCTGGGAAAGAACCGCTGTCAATAGGCGTGCGGTTCTACGACGAAAGCAAAAGGAAAATCAGAGAAGAATTTGTAGGGTTCGTTGAACTAAAAGCACAAAATGCTTTAGCAATTGCCGAAGCAATTGACAATTTCTTGATTAGTTCTAACCTCCCAACCGAAGATTACGTAGGGTTTGGATTCGATGGCTGTTCTACAATGGCAGGGAAAGAGGGTGGCGTACAAGCCATTTTGAGAAAAAAATATCCTCGTGCTTTATATTTTCATTGCTCAAGTCACAAACTCAACCTTGTTGTGAATGAATTGTTCTTATTAATTGTGAGCATCCTCACTGCCAGAGTTTCTTTTACTGGACACTTGGAGGCCTTTTACACCTCCAAAGATTAATTTAATTATACAACTCTTGACTGTGGGGACCATTTACATCTCCTATTATCATTGTATTATTGACTAAAGAGACTATACATCTCTGTTATTTATATTTTAATTATTTTATTATGACATTTGAGACTCTTTACATCTCTCAGAAACAATAATTAAGTACTTTTTTTTTTCTGATAATAATAATAAATGTTCTGTAAAAAATGAAATGAAATGACATGTGAAAGTGCCCTTGTGGCCTATTTACAGAATAAACGTTTTGAGTTTTTTTTTTGTTTTGAATGATGCGAACGCAGTGCCAGAAATTAGAAATACTATCGCCACTGTAAAGGATGTTATAACGTTTTTCAGAGAATCGACTACACGTCGAAACTAAGCTCCAAACCTATCACGATTGTGTGAGACGAGATGGTCCGAAAAATATAAATCAATTAGAAAGTTTTCTCAACATTTCCCAGAGCTTGTGAAATCTTTAGAAACGTTATACGTACAGGGAAATTATGCCACCAGAAAATCTGCATATCAGTTGCATTCAGCCGTTACAAAACCAGTGTTTATTATTGCTCTACAAACAGTAGCCAAATATTCAGCAGTTTTAGAACCAGTAGTTAACGCACTCCAAGCTAAATCGATCGACATGATCTCGGTGGGGGAACACATCAAAAATATCAAGGACATTCTCAGAAATGACCGCAAGTTTCCTGTTAGAATAAGTAATAAAATGCTCCAAAAAGCGCGAGCTGTTGCAATGGATTTGAACATAGAAATTTCGGTTCCACGTCTTGCTCACAAGCAAACACATAGAAGTAATCCGCCATCAGACAATGATAGCGAATATTGGCGGCGTTCCCTGATAATACCATACATTGATTCACTCATTTCATCGTTGAATATTCGATTTTCCTAAGAAAACACTGCGGCGTTTGCTATAAGTAACCTAAATCCCTTGTATATGACCAAAACCAGCATTACAGACTTACACAAGAACGCAGAATCATACCAAGATTTTATAACCTGGATATCACCGGAAAACTGAACCTTTGGCATAATTTATGGGTGAAGAAGGCTTTATCAGGTGAGCAATTAACCCGGGACATAGAAGTAGTTGATCTGTTCACCGAAGCCAACGTTTTTTACCCTGCTGTCAGAAAGGCAGTGATTATTTTAAGCACTATCCCATGCACCACGGCGACCGTAGAACGGTCATTCAGTACGCTGCGAAGAGTTAAAACGTGGCTTAGAAGCACCATGGGTGAAGAAAGGCTTACGGGTTTATGTCTGATGAGCGTACATCGCAATTATTTAAAGAAAAACAGTGATTTTATTGAAAAGACTGTCATAGACAAATTTTCTGCAAACCCGAGAAGATTACTGTTAAATTAATATATATATACACAGTCAGGTCATAAGTTCTGTCACACAATAAAAACTATAAAAATGTGTACTTTTTAGGATTTTCCTCATTTTTAAATATGGAGTGGACACTTAAAGAAGTCCGTGTCGCAGTTATTGCGTTGCATCGTTGCGGTTACGCGCCTGTTGGCCCTTCAGATGGGGTTAAGCAGGACCACGGTGAAAAGGGTGTTAAATGAAGACTTAGGGCTTAGGGCATATCGAAGAAAAACAGGTCATCGTTTGGACGCTCGTTTAATGGACCTGAGACTGAAGAGATGCCGCGCTTTGTTGAAGCGGTACGCGGGAAAAAAGCATCGGGAAATTCTTTTTTCGGATAAAAAAATTTTCACCATGGAAGAGAGCTACAACAAACAAAATGATAAGGTGTACGCACACAGCTGTGAAGAAGCGAGCAACCGTATTCCGCGTGTCCAACGAGGTCATTTTCCATCCTCGCTCATGGTTTGGTTGGGAGTCTCTTATTGGGGCTTAACTGAGGTACATTTTTGTGAGAAAGGCGTAAAAACGAATGCAGTTGTGTATCAAAATACAGTCCTCAAGAACCTTGTGGAACCTGTTTTTCATACCATGTTTAATAACAGGCACTGGGTATTCCAACAAGATTCTGCGCCAGCTCATAGAGCGAAAAGCACACAAGACTGGCTGGCGGCGCGTGAAATCGACTTCATCCGGCACGAAGACTGGCCCTCCTCCAGTCCAGATTTGAGTCCGTTAGATTACAAGAT
Organism: Argyresthia goedartella; assembly: GCA_949825045.1. Classification (NCBI taxonomy): domain Eukaryota; kingdom Metazoa; phylum Arthropoda; class Insecta; order Lepidoptera; family Argyresthiidae; genus Argyresthia; species Argyresthia goedartella. The sequence continues at coordinate 5,922,187 of OX463817.1, forward strand.
ATGGCAACACTTGGAGGAAAAGGCCTGCTCAAAGCCTCATCCTGATTTGGAGTCACTCAAGGCATCCTTGATTAAGGCAACCGCCGATATTGACATGGACCTCGTTCGTGCTGCGATAGACGACTGGCCGCGCAGAATAAAGGCCTGTATTCAAAATCGCGGGGGTCATTTTGAATAAACTTTATTACCAAAAGAATCTATGTTTTATTAAGTTGATTTTGCTATATAAATGTTTACATAAATAATAAACATGTCTAAATTATTTCATATTGCACATGTGACAGAACTTATGACCTGACTATGTATATTGTAACGTTGGTCGTACATATCGTATTTACACTTTAACTATTATTATATTTTACAAATCAATTTATACAAAAACATCATATATCAATTAAACACCTTAGTAAAAGAAGAGTAAAACATGAACACATTATCAAAATAAACAAATTATGTAATAAAACAATACGATGTTTACGCGTTCGCACTATTCTGCGCGACCGTACTCGGTCCCGCGATGATTTTAGTTACTTCATGGGAATCTCCAGAGTTGCTATGCGCGGGCGCGGCTCGCCCGCCAACGCCAGTCCGCGTTCCGCCGCCTTAGGCCATTGCCACACTAGACGGAAATTCCGTCGCCGAACTTCCGCGGCGGTCAGTCCGTATTCAGTGGCAGTCCATCAGTCGGTTGCCTGCGCTTATACGGTGTGGTCGGAATTCGTGATGGATCCGATAGAAGTGATAGCTATTTATGAGGCATTAGAAGAAGAAAGAAGAAGAGAGCGTACATATTGGGTTCATCCCTTAAATACTCTTCGACTACAAATTGGGCAATTTCATACCCTGTATGTGCAAATAAGACTTAATCCAGATAAAGCATTCGAATATTATCGTATGTCCATACAATCATTTGATGTATTGCTGAATTTAACTAAGGTCTATATTACAAAGCAAAATACAAAACTTAGAACAGCTATACCTCCCGAAGAAAGGCTGACCGTTGCATTAAGGTAAGATAAATATTAAGTAAGTATATGAAATGAAACAAATCATTGATTAATTATTTAAGTATATTAACTTTTTATTGAATAAAATTGCTGCAACATTTCCTCTATTATCTTAATTAAGATGACCTATTCTGAAATATTTCGTCTATTTCTTCAATTGAGTGTGCTGTTTCAGTTTCAGCTGATTGGTTTGGACGTCCTCGAGTTTCATTAGATTCGGGTGACTGTATGTTCGAATAGGAGCTTGCACTGTTTGTATTCGTAGTATATCCTTGGTACACCGGCGGTGACACATCTCCTGTATGTATACTATATGTTGTAGGTGATTGTTCGTATGTGCTATAGCCAGGATGGTTGTAAGAATACGTTTGATTATGTGAGGTGTTAAATGAGTTACGATATTTGATTTTATAAATCAAATTCATCACTTCGATTCTGAACTCACAATTTTGTCTTTCATTTAGGCTCTGAATTTGAGGAAGTAAAGAAAGTAAAAATTTCGTGTCGGCATCTTCTTCGGCTGCTTTAGGTGATTGCTTGTTTTTATTCATTGCTGTAATTAAACTCTGTTGAAAGGCTGTCATTTTAGGTTTTTTTTTCATTTGAGAGGCCCCTGAAACTTCTTTAGTTTGAGGTGGAATAAAATTCTCAGTTACAGTTTCTTGTGCGTTTGCATTTCTTGGTTGAGTGTTTGTATTAGTTGATATTTCATCACAAGAATTCTCATTTTGGTCATTATCACCTGCCGGAGCGCTTATGTTCCCCGATGAGACCCGAGACTCTTTCATCACATCCAAGAATCGCAGCAATTCAATGTACGAGTTTTTACGTTTCTTAGGTGCAGAACTTCCACTTCTTGTATTATCTTGTTTTTTTTCTTTTACGTAATAATCTCTTAAGTGCTTCCATTTCTTTTGAAGTTCATCCACTGTAAAATTAAATAATATAAGTATTAACAAAATGTTGAAATAACTTAGCTTAGGATGATATAGCTCCGATAGTGGCGCCCCCAATAGAAAATAATTAAGTATAAGTACAATTACTATAATTTATCTATACCACATACGGGAAATCCGCTTCGTTGACCCTCTCAAGACTACACATTTAACTATGTTTTCACATAGTGTATTAGCGATCCAAACTCTTAACTTCGAATTTTGAAGGCAAAGGCTACGAACAAAAAGGTGCCATTTTTCTATTTATACGCCGAAGGTGAGGGTTGGCATCACTAGTAAATTTTGTGAATCGATGCGAAACATTGTTAAATGTAGTATTGAGGGATTGACCGAAGCAAATTTTACATTAGTTCGTTTATAAATGTTTAATTAATTATTTTAGCTGCTGATTTTAAATGCTGAACGTTTTTTGTTTCAGGTATTTGTCTACCGGAATGAATTTTAAAAGTTTATCTCACGATTTTTTGATGGGACGATCGACTATTGCAGAAATAATAAAAGGAACTTGTGAAGTAATTTGGAAAGTACTGCAACCACTTGAAATGCCCGAGCCAAATAAGGAATCGTTTTTAAAAGTGGCAGAAGAATTCTATAAATACGCAAATTTCCCAAACTGTTTAGGAGCTGTGGACGGTAAACATATAAGAATAATCAATCCTTACAACAGCGGATCTAAATATTTGAACTATAAAAAGTTTTTTTCAATTGTTCTTATGGCAGCCGCTGATTCTAATTATTGCTTCATTTCTATCGATGTTGGATCTTTTGGAAAAGAAGCTGATAGTAATGTATTTAGAAGTTCAAATTTCGGACAGAAACTTTACCATGACATGTTAGACCTACCCGAGGATAAAATACTCCCCGGTACTACCGGCCCAGCACTACCATTTGTACTGGTAGCTGACGAGGCTTTCGCTTTACATAAACATGTTATGCGACCCTACCCCAATAAAACATTAGACATAGAAAAACGTACGTTTTACTACCGCCTATCTCGTGCAAGGCGTTATGTGGAATGTACTTTCGGAATATTGAGCAACAAGTGGAGAGTTCTTCATACGGCCATACTTGTTAACCCGGATTTTGCTACAGAGATAGTAAAAACAACATGTGTCCTTCATAACTTTGTACGGAGACGAGACGGTTTGAACTACAACGACGAATTGTTAACTTCTGATCTACCTACATTACCAAACTGTAATACATCTAGACCCTCTAATGTCATAAATACGAGAGATTTATTTAAAAAATATTTTATGGAAGAAGGTAAACTAGAGTGGCAACACAACTTCATTTAGTTAATGTGACTGATACAATCATTGTTAGGGCCAGCGCAGACGACAGATTTTTGAGCTCGGACCGACCGTTTTCGAGATATGGCAACATTTAGTGGTAAATACCTACTTATTTCAAAATAAAAAATAGAATCCTATTCCTTATTTTATTTCAGAGGGGGGTTTCTAGGGGGGTCAAAAATTCACTTATTTTTGAGCTAGGACCGACCGTTTTCGAGATATGGCAACATTTAGTGGTAGATACCTATTTATTGTAAAATCCTTCGTCTGCGCTGGCCTTTAAGCAGGTTTATATGAATGATAGTTTCAATTAGTACCTAAATGCATACGAGTACTTATAATTAGATATGCCTAGGTAAAGAAAATTAATAAAGTGATAAGCTCACCAAGTTCTCGCTGTTTTGTTTCTATTTCACTATCCCAATTGTCGTACAATATTTTCGCAATCTCTTCCCATGCTCGTTTCTTTGCAGTTCTATCCGGCTTTTTACTAGAGTCCCAAAGGCAAACTCTATTTTGCACTTCTATAATAAATCGTTCAGTGTCAAACATCATGTGCGTGCGTCGTCACTGCGAGTTATCCGTTGAATGTGGCGCGATGCATACAAATACCGGTAATGCGACGTTGCCGATCTTACGCTGACGGAAGATCGGTGCGCGGACGACCGAGCAGACGCGAGCGAGTGGCGGTCCGCTCTGAGCGACGGATTGTCCGCGACGGAACGACAGATCTTCCGCGTAGTGTGCCCGCTATTTGTATTTTATAAGCAATAACATGTATTGGCGTTCCGCCGCGAAAGTTCGGCGACGGAATTTCCGTCTAGTGTGGCAATGGCCTAGACAAAGGACCCGTGCCGAATTGCACGCAAATAAATATACGCGTCGTCTCGCAGTTCGTGCGGGCTTTTAATATTTCACCTTTTATTTTATTCAGTGGTCGCGGACACCTTTTGAGGCGACATATCTTCTCCTGACACCAATATAAATTGGTGAATAACGTACCCACGTAATTGGTAAGTGCAGTGCAAAGTGTTGAACGTTATTTTAGAAGTAGGTATTATAAGTAGCTTAGCTTTACCAGTAAAATAGCGTACTTGTGGTCTTCCTCGAGTTAAGGTTAATTTAAATACATTTTATTTACTCATTGCATTTATTGCTAAACGCATTATGCGTGGCTAAAAACTGCGTCTTTGTTCTTGTACCTAGTAGTCTGTACCTGCCTTCTTCCTTAGAATGTTAACTATTGCTTTCTGTGCTTTTGTATTAGCACATAGGCTCACTGTAACTCCTATCTGCTTTGTGAACACGAACACGCTTACGCTTACGGTGCCCTTGCTTATTTAAATGGTCGTAATTGAAGACAGGGAGTTCACAAAGCAGATTGAGCACGAGCAAAATTTTAACCCGGTGCATATTCCACAGGGTGCGTCGTTTTTAACAAGAAAACCCGGAAAACGCACAACCACTATCTTGGCGGCCTGGGCTGGAACCGCTCGACGTTCGCCCGCCGCCGTTCCTACTCCTCATCACACCCGGCCGAGCGTGACCCCTGCTTCGGACCGCCATCGACCAGCCAGGAGAGTAATCGGCGGCCAATCTAGACAGGGCATAGACCACCCACGACCCTTTCTTTTAATTTACGGGACCTGTTGTCCCTAATATATATTTTTTGATGATGACTACCAGTGCCTATTTTGCCACCTCCTTACCTACCAAACGTCACACTGGCGCCCTTTAACGTGGTCTTGGTCTAGATTTGCCCCGTAGAATTGTTTGTGTGTTTGTTGTTTATTTTTATTTTTGTGAAACGTTTTTTTGTGTTTTTATTTTTGGTTGCTAGTAACTAAGGTGTACTCCAATAATTATAATAATAATATTCATTTTTAACTTTTATTTATTTGTCAGTACATATTTAATTTCATACCAATTTTGTTTATTGAAAATAATTATTTGTAATTTTTGCAACGACCGTACTAGTGTAGGCTCAGGACCGGTACAGTCGTGGCACACAAGTGTTTACACAGTCAAATTATATATACAATATTTTTGTTGTGCATTGTTTAAACTTTTGGTGTACACATTAGTTGCAATAATTAAATGCCTTTTTGTTTTGTTTTTATTCTTGTGAATGTTTTATTCTATTCTGCTCTTAGTTTTTTTTTACCAACCAGAACGTTACATAGTTTATTTTTGTAACAGACGGAGTAGCTTTAGTTATTAATTAGGGAGCGTTCAACATTTTCTACTGTTATAGTTAACGCGAAATTATTATTATTTATTTTGGATAATTTATTTTATTAATTTGAAAGTTTTTTGGAATGGCGTTCGCTGTAAAAATTTTGTCGCTTCAAAAGCCGGAATTAGAATACGAATTCAGTCGTAGTGAAACTCCGGGTGCAACAGTCCAGGACTTACGGAAAAAAATCTCGAAATGGGGACCCTTATTTCCATCCGAGGAAATTTTAGAGAGCCCTTTCTCGATATCGGTCAACTTGAAGGGAATTAGTGATGCCCTCTCTAAGGTTGAGGCCAATTTAGACTCGCACCTCGACCGGAACGTTCTGTTGCGCACACAAAATTTATTAAATCATCTGTATCACCGACTTAATCGCGTTGCTTGTGACGATTCGACTAGAACTATGTACGAAGTATACGTCAAAGAGTTTCAAGGTCTCGTAGCTCGATTCAACTCCGTTAAGGATACAGCTGTGGAAACAATTTTGCCAACTTCCAAGGCAGAGCTTGTAGCTAGTACCTCACCGGTGAACGTTAATGTCACCTGTGACCGCGGTAGCTCTAATGAATTGTGCAAGATCAAGTTCGATGGCAAGACCTGAGTTCGCGCTTTCGTACAGCGTGTCACCGAGTTTTCTGAGGCTAGGGGTATTTCCGATGCTAAGATTCTGTCCTATGCTACGGAGATCTTTGTAGGAGATGCGTTACACTGGTATAGAAGTGTGAAGAGTCAAGTGTCCGGCTGGGTTGAACTTGTCACCTTACTTAACCAAGATTTCGGTCAAAGCGACTATGATTATAGGCTACTGTCTGACATTCGTTCACGCTCACAAGGGGAATCTGAGAACATAACCATCTACCTGTCAATCATGTCTGGCTTGTTCTCGCATCTTTCCAAGAGTTTACCAGAGGATGAAAAGCTCGAGATCATCCTACACAATATCCGGCCTTACTATGCCAGTACACTAGCGTCGGCTTCCGCAATCGCTGACATAGAAACTTTACGTAACTACTGTCGTAATTACGAGAATATTCAGGCACGTCTAGTCGACTTCCGCGAACCACCCAGACGGACAGCTGACACTTTAGCACCCGAGTTTGCGTATGCTGGTACTAGTGCAAGTAGAAACCACAGTTTCAACAAGTCCGACACTTACAGGAATGGCCATAATAGGTCTTTTACTAAATATAACTCTAGTTTTAATAATAAATCGCACGTAAATAATTATTTTAATAACTACAATAAATCAGAATCAAATATAGGACAGGTACATGCAATCGTTGCGCCTGCCTCTAAAACGTTATTTTGCCAATGGGGTGTCGTATTAACACTCACAACTTGCGTCAATGCAATGCCAACAAGGATGAGGTCTACTGCTTTGTTTGTGGACATAAGGGTGTTAAGTCTCCTGACTGCCCTACTTGCAGGAAAAACAAACCCTCCACATCAAAAAACTAGAACAGCAGAATTGTGCCAGCCATCTCCTTGAAAGTAATTTTGACATAGAGGCACAAATGGCTGAAGACAATTAATGTATATTTCAGCTCGTATAAGATCGACACAATTCTGCATGCCAAGCCAATTAACGATAATCAACCTTATGCTACAGTGCAAATTAACGGTTTTGATGTGTCGGGTCTCCTTAATTCTGGTTCTGCCGTAACAATAATTGGTAATGGTGCTCATCAAGCGCTTCAGGGCCTCATTGTTCAGAAAGATCACTGCATCTCAGTGACTGCGGCAGGTGGCCAGTCTATGCAGAGCCAGGGTTACATTGATTTGCCTGTACACTTTCAAAATCAATTCCATTTAATCAGGACTTATGTTATTCCGGACATCAACACTAGTCTTATATTAGGTGTTGATTTCTGGCGTAAATTCAATATTCTCCCCAACTACTTAAACTGTTGAGGAACAGACTAAATTAGATAGTACCAATTTCATTCAGGGTTACGATCGCTTAAGTGCATCCGATAATTCTATTACTGACAATATTATCGCGCAATACGAAGACATCTCTGCCGAACGTAGGGGATTGGGTGAGACCAGTCTCATTATACACCGTCTGGATACCGGAGACGCACAGCCTATCCGGCAACGTTATTACCGAATGTCGTCGAAAAAACAGCGAATTCTCGTCGAGCAGGTTGATGAGATGCTGGGCCTTGACGTTATCGAGCCTTGCGAAAGTGCGTGGTCCTCACCTGTTATAATAGTGACCAAGAAGAACGGACAACCTCGTTTCTGCCTAGACAGCCGCAAGCTGAACTCGGTTACTCGAAAGGATGCGTATAACTAACCTTACGTGTCCGTAATTTTAGATAACCTCCGCGACGCTCGCTACCTTTCGAGTATCGATCTTTCGAAGGCTTTCTGGCAAATACCTATTGCTGTCGAGGACAGGTACAAGACGGCTTTCTACATTCCAGGTCGCGGCACGTTCTGTTTTAAGCGTACGGCATTCGGATTGACTAATGCTCCAGCATCGCAGCAACGTTTAGTTGATCGTCTCTTCAGAGAGTTGGACCTTAAAGTTTTTGCCTACTTGGATGACATCATCATCATATCTGAGGATTTCAATTCTCATGTGGCACTTCTCTTGCGGGTAATAGACAAGCTTCGCCAAGCGAATCTCACGGTGATTCTGGAAAAGTGCCAATTCTTTCGAAGTCAACTTAAATATTTAGGGTACGTTGTCGACAGCCACGAACTACGGACGGACCCCGAGAAAGTTGAGGCCATATTAAATTACCCAACGCCTACTTGTCGGAAGGGTGTAAAGCGATTTCTTGGCACTGCCACATGGTACCGTGGCAGTGACAAGTACCCTCTAAATAAGTTAAGGCTCACCTTTAGCGGATGACCTACTCGCTGGGGCGTCCAAACTTTTTAAGCATCATGTTGGGGTTATTTGATCATCTTCCTGAAAGTTTCAGGGTGCGGAATTCAATAGTTTTTAAGATATGATTTTTTTTGTAAATCTGAAAATACTTTGTAAAATGATGTAACGCAACGCAAATAATATGTTTAAATCTTGTCTGTGGTCAAAATATATTACCTACATTTCGTTGTACGCATATTTGAAAAGATGAGATTTCTCTAAAAAAAGGAGGAAATGTGGAATATTTTTTTAATCACACCTATTTTAATAAAAACGTTCATTTAACTTGCAATTTATGTTTGTTTATTTATTTTACGTCAATCAAAGTTAATTTAGTATTTCTTTCGTAAAATATCACTTTTGATAATAAAAAAGTTGTCATTTTTGTTTAAAACGGAACGCATTTTGTTGGGGCGTTTTGCCGCGTTTTTGGTTGGGCGGCAAAGTAGTAGTCCCTTTTCTAGTAGTTTCGCGAATGTTCTATTTTCTTGTTCTCTCGATATTTACAAGCAAAAACAACTGGCTAGAGTAGGTTATTGTGGCTACTTTTCAATCGGGTTATAGGTTATGTTAGAACGTTGAAGAAGCTAAACCGGAGCGGAGCGGAGCGGAGCGTATGCAAACAAAACTATTGGCTAGAGTAGGTTATTGTGGCTACTTTTCAATCGGGTTATAGGTTATGTTACAACGTTGAAGAAGCTAAACCGGAGCGTATGCAAACAAAAACGATTTGCTAGAGTAGGTTATTGTGGCTACTTTTCAATCGGGTTATAGGTTATGTTAGAACGTTGAAGAAGCTAAACCGGAGCGGAGCGGAGCGCAGCGTATGCAAACAAAAACGATTGGCTAGAGTAGAGTTGGAGAAAGGTGTCGAGGCAGAAAAATGACCCTTTCGAAGAAAGCAACTAGGCATTTCCGCGCGAAGGGGAGGGGTAGGGGGGGGCATCTACCCCCTTCCCCCTCCCCCACTTAAAGATCAAGGTCAGTCTAAATTTGTTTTAATTTAACAACATAACCTCAAAACTTTAAATAATCATATCTCAGTAACTAGGCATTTCCGAGGGGGGGATTAGAAGGGGGGGCATATGACCCCCTCCCCCTCCCCCCCCCCCCCCCTCCCCCCCCCTCAGGGTCAACAAAAGTAGGTCATCCGCTAAAGTCCTTCCGTTAAGGCTCACCTCAAATAAGAAGGGTGCCCCACCTTTTAAGTGGACTCCAGAGGCTGATGCTGCATTTCAAAAGCTGAAGGAATGCTTAGTTTCAGCACCTGTGTTAGCTTGCCCTGACTACGACAAGGCTTTCGAGGTGCATACTGATGCCAGTAACTACGGTGTGGGAGCTATGCTCACCCAGACCATAGACGGTAAAGAGCACCCGATAGCCTACATGAGTAAATCTTTGTCAGCGGCGGAACGAAACTACAGCATTACCGAACGCGAAACATTGGCAGTGGTTTTAGCTCTTGAACACTGGCGGTGTTATTTAGAAAATGGGAAGCAATTCTCTGTTTACACTGACCACAGTGCTTTAAAGTGGTTGCTTTCTCTAAATAACCCCACTGGTCGTCTAGCTCGCTGGGGAGTGCGTTTTTCAGCGTTCCACTTCGAGCTTAAACATCGCCGAGGCGTGGACAACGTGATTCCCGACGCCCTGTCGAGAGTTATTCCTGTCAGCGCCGTTAATCTATCAAATTCGTACCTTAATACGACAGACCCCTGGTACAAAAACATTTATAATTCTTGCTTAACAAGGCCTCAAATTTTTCCAAATTTCTTTATTAAAAACGGTTCTTTGTACAGATTGTGCAAAAATAAACACGAGTTTACTTACGAGTTCTCGTGGAAGGAAGTCGTCCCAAACGAATTTCGTCATGATGTTTTGGAAGAAAACCATTCAGAACCCATGGCCGGTCATCTAGGTATTTTTAAAACGTACCGTAGACTAGCGTTAAAATACTACTGGCCTGGCATGCACCAGGACGTTGTAAAATTCGTAGGTTTATGTACCAAGTGTCTGGAATATAAAAATCAGAACCATAAAATTCTTGGAGAAATGGGTCGTCCCATCGCAGTGTTGCCGACCTTTTCAGATGGTTTAGATTGACCTCATGGGCCATGTGATTACGAAAATGTATTGGTTTTGTTTTCTAGTGACAGGCAGACTGTCACTAGAAAACAAAACCAATACATTTTCGTAATCACATGTTGTTTTTCCAAATTTTGCCTGATTTTTCCCATTCCTAATGCCACGTCAACCATTATAACAAAGATCCTCGAGGACCAACTCTTTTTAGTTCATGGCGTCCCTCAGACCATCTAACTACCGGTAACGGTAGCCAGCTTATTAGTAGTATCACTGTTGATTTTTTTAAGAAGTACAACGTTCCTAATATCTTTTACACGCCTAGATACAGCCCGCAGATTAACAGCTTTGAACGGTACAACCGCACCATTATCACGAGCATATGCACTTTCGTTAATGACGACCATAGAACCCGGGATGTGTTTATACCTAAAGTTCAATTTGCAATAAATAACTCCGTAAATGAGGCAACTGGTTTTACCCCATCGTTCCTAGTGTACGGCAGGGAACTCGTAACCTGCGGCACACATTATACTGATTTCAACCTTGGTAGTGATTTGCTATTTTTACCTCGTGATATTTATGCCGGAAACCTAGGCTGTAAGTCTCAAATCTTTGATCGTGTACAAGCAAAACTATGGCAAGCTCACGAGAAAAATACGGCGCATTATAATCTACGTCGTAAGAATGTGGAGTTTAATGTAGGAGATGTTGTAATGAAGCGTGCTTACGTATTAAGCGACAAGGAAAAATATTTCAGCAAAAAACTGGCTCCAAAATTTATCAAGTGTCGAATCATTGAAAAAAAAACACCACTTGTTTACATTTTGGAGGACATGTCTGGCAAGAATTTGGGAACTTGACACATTAAAGACTTAAAGTTAGTAGGTTTAAATAAGTAAATGCGCAATCGTTACTTCCCGTGCTCTTACTACAACTTTCTGCAAAATAGTATTTGTATTGGTTCCGGTTTAATAAAAAACTGGACACCTTCATTAGTTAGGATGCAGTGGCATCTTTAGGTATAATCCAGATGCTACTGTTTTTATGAATGCGAGAAGTATGAAAGAAAGTATGAATGGGTAGGCGAATATTGCGCGGATTTTATTCTTAGGAACAAAATCCTTTCGTGGCACGCGGGGTAACGTACATATCGTATTTACACTTTAATTATTATTATATTTTAGAAATCAATTTATAAAAAAACATCATATTTCAATTAAACACCTAATGAATCAATCTATTTAATTCTAAATTAAAGTCTTTTATTTAGTAAAAGAAGAGTAAAACATGAACACATTATCTAAATAAACAAATTATGTAATAAAACAATACGATGTTTACGCGTTCGCACTATTCTGCGCGACCGTACTCGGTCCCGCGATGAGTTTAGTTACTTCTTGGAAATTTCCAGAGTTGCTATGCGCGGGCGCGGCTCGCCCGCCAATGCCAGTCCACGTTCCGCCGCCTTAGACAAAGGACCCGTGCCGAATTGCACGCAAATAAATATACGCGTCGTCTCGCAGTTCGTGCGGGCTTTTAATATTTCACCTTTTATTTTATTCGGTGGTCGCGGACCCTTTTGAGGCGACATATCTCCTGACACCAATATAAATCGGTGAATAACGCACCCACGTAATTGGTAAGTGCAGTGCAAAGTGTTGAACGTTATTTTAGAAGTAGGTATTATAAGTAGCTTAGCTTTACCAGTAAAATAGCGTACTTGTGGTCTTCCTCGAGTTAAGGTTAATTTAAATACATTTTATTTACTCATTGCATTTATTGCTAAACGCATTATTCGTGGCTAAATACTACGTCTTTGTTCTTGTACCTAGTAGTCTGTACCTGCCTTCTTCCTTAGAATGTTAACTATTGCTTTCTGTGCTTTTGTATTAGCACATAGGCTCACTGTAACTCCGCTCTGCTTTGTGAACACGAACACGCTTACGCTTACGGTGCCCTTGCTTATTTAAATGGTCGTAATTGAAGACAGGGAGCTCACAAAGCAGAGTGAGCACGAACAAAATTTTAACCCGGTGCATATTCCACAGGGTGCGTCGTTTTTAACAAGAAAACCCGGAAAACGCACAACCACTATCTTGGCGGCCTGGGCTGGAACCGCTCGACGTTCGCCCGCCACCGTTCCTACTCCTCATCACACCCGGCCGAGCGTGCCCCTGCTTCGGACCGCCATCGACCAGCCAGGAGAGTAATCGGCGGCCAATCTAGACAGGGCATTTTAATTTATGGGACCTGTTGTTCCTAATATATATTTTTTGATGATGACTTGGTAGTGCTTATTTTGCCACCTCCTTACCTACCAAACGTCACAATATACACAGTCAGGTCATAAGTACTGTCACACAATAAAAACTTTTGAATTTAGAACGCTGGCCACAAAAAAGTTTATTGAATTCGAATTTCGAATTTTTCATGAAAATAAAAATGTGTACTTTTTAGAATTTTCCTCATTTTTAAATATGGAGTGGACACTTAAAGAAGACCGTGTCGCAGTTATTGCGTTGCATCGTTGCGAAAAATTTGAATATAACCAAAAGATTCGTTTATCGTAACATAAAACGATACAATGAAGACTCTAGTGTAGATGACAGGTCAAGAAGTGGTCGCCCTCGCTCTGTTAGGACTCCAGCAGTGATAAAAGCTGTGAAGGCGCGAATTCAAAGAAATCCCATACGTAAGCAGAAACTGTTGGCCCTTCAGATGGGGTTAAGCAGGACCACAGTGAAAAGGGTGTTAAATGAAGACTTAGGGCTTAGGGCATATCGAAGAAAAACAGGACATCGTTTGGACGCTCGTTTAATGGACCTGAGACTGAAGAGATGCCGCGCTTTGTTGAAGCGGTACGCGGGAAAAAAGCATCGGGAAATTCTTTTTTCGGATGAAAAAATTTTCTCCGTGGAAGAGAGCTACAACAAACAAAATGATAAGTTGTACGCACACAGCAGCGAAGAAGCGAGCAACCGTATTCCGCGTGTCCAACGATGTCATTTTCCATCCTCGCTCATGGTTTGGTTGGGAGTCTCTTATTGGGGCTTAACTGAGGTACATTTTTGTGAGAAAGGCGTAAAAACGAATGCAGTTGTGTATCAAAATACAGTCCTCAAGAACCTTGTGGAACCTGTTTCTCATACCATGTTTAATAACAGGCACTGGGTATTCCAACAAGATTCTGCGCCAGCTCATAGAGCGAAAAGCACACAAGACTGGCTGGCGGCGCGTGAAATCTACTTCATTTGGCACGAAGACTGGCCCTCCTCCAGTCCAAATTTGAGTCCGTTAGATTACAAGATATGGCAACACTTGGAGGAAAAGGCCTGCTCAAAGCCTCATCCTGATTTGGAGTCTCTCAAGGCATCCTTGATTAAGGAAGCCGCCGATATTGACATGGACCTCGTTCGTGCTGCGATAGACGACTGGCCGCGCAGAATAAAGGCCTGTATTCAAAATCGCGGGGGTCATTTTGAATAAACTTTATTACCATAAGAATCTATGTTTTATTAAGTTCATTTTGCTATATAAATGTTTACATAAATAATAAACATGTCTAAATAATAATTATATATTCATAAAATATCATATTGCACATGTGACAGAACTTATGACCTGACTATGTATATATATATATATATATATATATAATATTTTGTTTTGTGTCATAATCAAACTAATTAATAAAAGTCAATTTTCATGATTTTTTTGTTTCAATGTACCTGACCGACCATCTTCTCGAAACAGGTATGAGCTGCCCCCCCCCCTTATTTGAAATCCTGGGTACGCCCTAGAAAGCACACATTATTTTGTCTAAATACCCCGTAAACTTACTTATATCCACCACTCCACAACATATACATACACATTTACAAACACACGTAACTCACTTAATTCCCGCCCTCACGCCTTTGTTGTGTCTGTGTGTTGGGTCTCTGTTCTGCCCCGCCCATATCACTAATATTAATAGTGCATCTATTATCTCCATATTTTTTTATCTAATCTACATTCGCATCTAATAATTTTAGCATTTACTACCAAAATGTCCGAGGTTTGAGAACCAAAACATTAGATTTGTATATTAGTATTGTAACTAATAATTTTGACATAATCATTATAACTGAAACTTGGCTTGTGGATGGTGTACTAGATTCGGAATTTTGCGACAATAGATACGACGTACTTTGACTGGACCGCGACCGCGTCGCCGCGGGTAGAAAATATGGTGGTGGAGTTATGGTTATCGTACGTCGATCTTTAAATGCAATTTCCCGTCCAGAGTGGACAACGTCCAATACGGAATGTCTATGGGTCACCATACCCGCTAAAGCTCTTCGTGGTACAGCTGATGACCTTCATATATCTACCGGAGAAGAGAGGACGTACCCCAGTTCTCCATCTCCATATTAATAATATAATATCATCTGTCGCCTCAGTCAAATCATTACATCCCAATGCTAACCACTTAATCGCCGCTGATTTCAATTTGCGCTGTTTGCGTTGGTTGCCCACCGGCGTTGAGCACCTCCGTAGAGAACTATTATGTGTCCAGGAAGCAGCTACTGATTTTATCGACGAATTTCAGGCTCTTTAACTTCACCAGTTTAACACCATTACCAACAGCAGTGGACACACTCTTGATCTGGCCTTTAGCAATGTCGCACTCGTCCTCTTACGCTCCCCCGTACCACACATCAAAGAGGATATTGCTCATCCATCTCTTGAAATTCTAGCCAATGATCTAACAGCGTCACCACTTTCAGAGTCCAACCGTGCTAGGTACAGATTTCGCAAAGGGGACTTTGATTCCATTCGTATTATGCTCAATGAGTCTGACTGGTACAGGATCATCTCTGAAGGAACGGTTGATGACGCGGTTCATAAGCTTTACATCATCATCAACGACACTATTTGTAAACATGTGCCCCTGGATACTCGTAAAAAGAAGTCACATCACCCGTTTTGGTTTAGTGAAGCACTTGTCAAGATCACCAAGGATAAAGTCAATAGTCATAAAAAATGGAAACAGTTTAAAAATCCACTCGATTACGAAGAATTCTCCTTACTCCGAAAGAGACAAAAGGTTATGCAGGATACACGTTTCCAACGTTACGTTGAATCTATGCAAACTAATATAAAAGTAGACCCTAAACAGCTCTGGTCCTTTGTTAAAGCTCGTAGACAAAACTCTGCCTATCCGCAATCCCTTTAATACCAAGGTGTTCATTATTCAGATAGTCCAAGCATCTGCAAGGGTTTTAATGTTTTTTTTTCATTCAGTATTTAGTCAGCCAGCGTCTTCTTATTCTGATCTGCCACTCGCTCCACCATTTTGTGAAGACGGCAATGTGATCAGCTCTGCTCAGTTCTATCCTGATATCACACTAAAATTACTAAACTTACTTGATATTAACGGTTGTGCAGGTAGCAATAATATCCCACCGTACTATATAGTAAGGTGCGCGAAGCAATTGTGTCATCCTTTAACCATCTTATTCAATAGATCCCTCAAAGAAGGCTTGTTTCCTATTGTCTGGAAGAAAGCTCACATCCTTCCGATATACAAAAAAGGGACAAGAATAAAGATCGACAATTACAGACCAATATCTATTCTTAATGTATTAGGTAAAGTATTCGAGAAGGCTGTTTACAACTGCATTTACTCAATTATTTCTCGTGGTGTACCTCCTCAGCAACACGGATTTCTCAAAGGCCGATCTACCATGAGTAATCTTGCGGAATTCCTACAATTTGTTCTTCATAAGATGGACAAGCGGAAGCAGGTTGATGTTGCCTATACGGATTTTGAGAAGGCTTTCGACCGCGTAGACCATATCATCCTGTTGCGCAAATTATTTCATCTGGGGATTCAGGGTGACCTCCACCGTTGGATTACTTCTTATGTTTCTAATAGAAGTCAGGCTGTGATTGTTGGTGGATATAGATAGAATTTTATTGATATTCCGTCGGGTGTTCCTCAAGGTTCTCACTTAGGTCCTTTATTGTACAACGCATATCTCTATGATATTTATACTGCATTTTATGACTGTAGATTTTTACTATATGCTGACGATAAAAAGGTCTACCTTGATGTAAACAGTGCCATCGAATGTGATAAGCTACAGGCTGATCTCAATCGCCTAAGTCAGTACTACGAAAAGAATAGGATCTCTGTGAATATTAGTAAATGCGTCAAAATCTCTTTCACTAGAAGTCCCACCCCTATCATACATGATTACTCCATTAACAAGAAGACATTAGCGCTCGTCAATACTATCCGCGATCTTGGTGTCATTCTCGATAGTAAACTATCATTTGAAAAACACATCGAGCATATCACGGCCCGTGCGTTTTGAAACCTGGGTTTTGTTCTGAGAATCTGCAAATCGTTTAGCGACCTGGGTTGTATAAAACAGATATATTATACTTACGTTAGGAGCATTTTGGAATACGCTTCCTGTATATGGTCTCCAAACTACATTACGTACATTTAACGCATTGAGCTTATTCAATCAAAATTATAAAGCACCTGAATTTCAGGTCTCACACTCCTGGGCGCACTTACGAGGAGTCTTGTCACTAGCATCACCTCAACAGTCTTAAGAATCGCAGAATTTTGCCTGATATGAAGTTACTCCACGATATTCTGTCGGGCCGCCTTGATTCTTCACCTCTTCTCTCTGAACTATCTTACTGTGTCCCATCGCGCCGTAATCGTCAAACTTCCAAAAGGCTTTTTGCTATCCCCCTCACGCATACCGTTATGCTCAAAATTCAACTATGGTTCGCCTTACCAAACAATTTAATAAACTTTTTAACAATTTTAATTCGTTTGCATGGTCTAAGGCGAAATTCCGTCAGGACATTATTAAAAAATTACACAATATCAAGGAGGAATAAGTGAACCACACACTTGCACGCACACACCCTCTCACACTCATTCATACACTCACACACACACACGTCATAAATCTTACACCATTTATTTCTTTATTCTACATACCTTTAAATAAACATCATAATAAATATACCTGTCTCTTAACTTTATATACATGTAAGAGTTCGTATTTATTAATTTTGCACACTGTTCTATCTGTTTAAGTTTCTTAATCTAAATTTATCTCTTGTATTTTTGTGGATATCTGTTACTGGCTTTAATTTTGTATCTTTGTTCTTTGTAATTTGTTTATCTATGTGCTGTTGATGTCCCAAATAAAATAAATAAATAAATACATAAACTTAAAAACCACCAATCACACTGTTCTGCTGGACATCAGTTTGTGACATTTTAATCCACCGAGCAATATGTGGTACTATTGCTAAAGCAACTTGCTTGCGGACGAGGACATTGAAGGCTGACTCATTCCGCTTATATCACCTGCATCGTCTTGAATCTGTTGCAATCACAATTTAGAATTAAACATATAACTAGGTTTAGTATATTTGCAATTAAAAATGAATATGTACTACGATAAGCATTCTATAACCTACCTCTCTGCGGGCCCATATTCTTATTGCACTTAAAACATAAACATGGGGAGGGATGCGACCATCTCTAGCATCTACAGATAAAAAAATATTTTTAATCATGTTGATTATAAACATGGCAGTAGATCGGGAAAACCTGTAATTGTACTTAAATTCCGCTTCTTAAAGTCTTTCTAATGGATTATAACGAGTTTTGAAAAATATTAATGTCCTTCCTAGTGAAGTGTTGTTTTCAAATTCTTGCAGTAACCTCAAATCATCCAAGTAATAGTCTCTATCAATTATCACCACAAACTATGAAACCCAGTACGATCTTGATATATTATTTACAAAAAACTAAGAATTGGATTAATAAGTACAACCAAAACCTTTTCTAAATCAAAATTACACAAACTATGAATGAAACTCCGAAGCAAAACGAGAGAACAAAACAACAATAATAGAAACATTCAAATTAGGCGTTTGAAAAGAAAGTTACACACGTCAAATTACGCCATAGATCACACTAGTCTGTCCTTACTCCATCGCTAAACTAGATAAGGACGAGGTGTAACTGTTGGTCCGAGAGTAGAGCTGGATTAGTGCTACTCATCCTTACACCACGTTTATTAATAATGATTAATACTGGCCTAATATTTCAACTAAAGTTACGACTGCGCTAGTCTATGTTTATTAATAAGACGGTATGATAGCAACGTTGAATCAAAATTAATTATGTCGCTAAATAACACCGCATTGGTTTTATTTAGCGACATATCTGAACGAAGGCTTTGATGGTTTATAAACCAAAATAATTTAGACAATTGTTGCTTGGAGATAACGCCTGAATTAAACCATTTGATTAACTTGTCTCTCGAAACAGGATGTTTTCCAAACAAACTAAAAATATCTATTGTAAAGCCGTTGTACAAAAAGGGTGAAAGATCAGAAATAAGAAATTATCATCCTATCACACTCACACCTGTAAATTCAAAGATTTTAGAAAGAGCGATGCATGTTAGATTGTATGATTTTTTTCACAAAATATAAAACATAATAATACAAATAAAACAGCATAATATATCTGTATTAAAATCAGGGCAGCATGGATTTCAGAAAGATAAGTCGAATACCTTGGCAACTTTCAAACTTGTAGACCAAATTATTCACATTATAGACGTCAAAAACTACAGTACAGTACAATTTTTCGATCTGTCCAAAGCGTTCGATTTTGTTGCACATGAGTAACTGATATCGAAACTTGAGGCAGATGGTATAAGAAGCTAAGCACTTAACTGGCTTCAGACAGACTTGTACAATGGGTGCAGAGTGTATAAAAAAGTCATCTTATTGAAAACAATGAGGTAAATTGTTATAAATCCAAAATTCAATGTAATTTTGGCGTTCCTGAAGGTAGTGTATTTGGACCTCTTCTTTTCTTACTTTATATAAAGGACCTGCAACTTCCGTTACTAATCAAAACTGCATTCTATTCGCAGATGATATATCTATAAATGTATTTCGCGGGATTAGTGATGGATTTCACTTCAGGAATCAGATATTAATGCAACTAGTATCTCTATAATTAATTGGTTAAATAATAATAATACCATCGTCAAGTAAACAACAATTTTGACACACTCCACATTAGAAAATGTTTTAAAATGTAAAATCTGTGTTTTTCCAAAAAAATCTATAAATGAGCGTAAAGCTGAGGTGCTAATTCATCAGTGCAAGTGTGGGCAAGTCAATTAAATAAGAAGAAAAACCAAAAGCAATCAAGAAAGTTGCCGACGGCGAATTGGACTAAAATCACCAAAAATACAATGATCCAGTGCTAAAATCAAATTAAACCTACGAAACATAAATTGACACAGTGATTAATCATAACAAACGTATAAATAGTGATTAAAATCAGAAAATATTCTAAAACTTGCCAAAAAACACCGTTACTATTCATTCAAACAGAAGCGTCACCTACAACTTCACTATCACCCCACAGATGAAGCCAACATCAATCCCCAGAAAAGCAACCAAAGTGCCATCCACCAATAGATGGCGATAGTAAATATCTGATTGTCGCATCTACTCACCAACAGAGGGCGGTTTATCAATCAAAGAAAAAGTTCGTGCTACTAACCAATAGAGGCGCCACCACTAATAAAATACAGGGCGCCCCTAAACAACAAAACTAACTTCCACGAGTTTACATCATCCGCAAGATGGAAAGCAAAATATGCAGCGGCATCATTCCTGGCCCAGAATTGCTAACATGCTTCACTTGTCACCACCAATTCCATCATAACTGTCTCAACATGA
Source organism: Argyresthia goedartella (assembly GCA_949825045.1). NCBI lineage: Eukaryota > Metazoa > Arthropoda > Insecta > Lepidoptera > Argyresthiidae > Argyresthia > Argyresthia goedartella. Next base: position 5,942,439 of record OX463817.1, read on the forward strand.
CAACGGCATACTACATGGGAAATTTATCACGAATGAAAAAAGACTATAAATGCCCTGCATGCCAACAAACACTGCTTGTGAGAGAACAATCACCAGAATCACCCGCCAGCACATGCAGCTCCTCTCTCACTCCACGGCCGGCGAATGAACACGTAACATTGAGACCGCGACGGATAGTTACCAGCTCTACACAGAACGTGTCAATCCTGGATATGACTTCACAAAGCCAACCAAATGTTGCGGAGAATGGCGAAGAACTTAGTGAACTGCAAGAAAATAACGACAGATTGCGCTTAGAGCTCCACATGGCAAACAGCGAGATAGACAATCTTAGTATGGAAATAACAAATCTAAAAGAAACCAAAAACTAATAATAAACTAGCACTTTGTAAAGCAGTAGGCCTTTGAGCTTTTTGTGAAATATTTGTTTGTTGTAGTTGTGTGATTTTATTGTATTTTCTAATGCTGTCTTTCTATCTTTAATCCAATCACTACACAGTATGTCCTGTTTTATTTGATTTGGTAAAATCATAGCATTTGTTCCATCTAACACATATTTTGGTGAGAAGCCCGTAACTGAGTGAGCTGTTTCATTATATTTATTCACACATGCTTGTGCACATTGTTGTCCATGCTTTTTATTTTATTTTATTTTATTTTACATTTTTAGGAGAGGTAACAGCTTTACTCACTAAATACAAAACACTATATTAAGTAAAGAGCTAATAATAACCTCCCACAATCATTAATTTTTTATTTCCTCCTTCATTCATTTTACATCTAATTTTGTCTACTAATGTTTGATTCAGCCTCTCATTAAGCCCATTTGAAAAAGGTGCATTCACTGCTGTAAATACCATAGGTATTTGTTTGTCTTGTAGGAACGTCTTGAATTCTCTCGAATTGATTCCCGGATATTGATCAGTAAGAATCATACCAATATTCTCCGCTTCTGCTATGTCTTGGACTAATTTTATAAAATCATCGGCACTCTGTGTTTTTGATGTTTTTATAAAAGCATGTCTAGTGAAATAATCGAAAATTATTAATTGATATTGCATTTGATGAAATTATATAAGAATCAAATTGAATATTATTAAAATCTGAATATATATTTTTTAATTAATTATCTCTTTAAAATTCGAGAATATTTTGTTTTTAATAAAATTAAAATCCACCAATTAATCTAATTGTAACTCATGATCTACTAGCAAATGGAGGTATCTCTTTGTTGATCTTGAACCTCCGAAACCACCTATCGTGTCTATGGACATTATTTCAAAAGGTCTTGTAGCTGGGCCTAATTGAGACATGAACCCATATTTGTTGTGTCCTCTTGACTTTTTTTTTATACAAATTTCACAGCATTTACACACTTTTTTATATTATTTGTTAGATTCTTTGCTGTATAGTATGGACTAATTGTCATCTGCATTTGTCTAATTCCAATATGACACAGATTTTCATGTATTTTTTTAAATAATTTCTTGCTGAATTCTTCTGTTAATATAATTTTTTCTCTTCTTCTTACTTTCTTATATATTTGTTGTTTCTCGATAAATTTTTCTTTTTTGTTCTGTAATTCGTCATTATTTGTTTGGTCTATTATTATGTCTTCTAGTTTAAGTAAGTTTACTATTTTTAATTGTTAATGTTCATTTGAATTTGATTCTAAGACAGGATTTCTACTTAGGCAGTCCGCCTCTAAGTTCTGCTTTCCAGGTGAGTATTTTATTGTAAAATCATATTGTGACAAGTAGTATGTCATATCTCCTAATTCTTTGTCAGTCCTTGATTTAAAATTCATGTTTTCAAGTGGTTTGTGGTCTGAAAAAACTGTAAATAATTTTCCGATCAACCAGTATTGCCAATATTTTACTGCTTCTGCGATAGCAAGACATTCCAAGTATATAGCTTTCTTTTTCTTTTGTGCACCATTTTTTTTTTTAAAGTAAGCCACCGGTTTTTCTATTCCATCAGGTTGTAATTGTTTCAGTATCGCTCCAACACCTTCTAAAGATGCATCAGTGTAAATATTTATTGGTAGGTCTTTATCATAAATCTCCAGGACTGGTTGTGTGCATAATAATTTCTTTATCATTTCAAAAGTATTTTGGCATTCTTTAGACCAAATAAATTTTTGGTTCTTCCTTAGTAAATTATGCAACGGATCTAAAATTATGACACTTTTTGGAAAGTACTCATGATAAAAATTAATTTTTCCTAAAAACTGTCTTATATTTTTCTGTGTTTTCGGTATTGGAAAATTTTGTATCTGTTAGATACGTGCGAATGAGACACCGGTTGCTATTACACTGGTCGTTTATTGGTCGTCTGTCCTAGCTCGATAACAGGTTGCTTATATTATATCTAACACCCCTCCACCACATTTTCGAAAATATCTTGTAAACATTTAACAATTAGAAACTTATACCTAACAGTTTAGAAATATTTCTTATAGTCTATCTTTACTAAATCGCGCAAATTGTATCGCCCTTGACCTCCAGTAGCTTGTGTTCCTGATGATGTACCAGACGTCGTATTTACTGGTTCAACGTCAGGACCCGTCTCCTCTTCGGGAGTTGGAAGCTGTGTTAGTAAGCTAAGATTAGCTTCAGCTTCTGCATCTGAGTTTATGTTGTTGTGAGCATCACGCACGACTGGCGACGGAGGGAGTACTGCTGACGGTGAGCCCGCCACGGTAGGTGGCGGTGCCAGCGGCGTCGGAGGCAGCAGCGGCGACGGCGGCGGTGATCGCGCCAGGTGAGCTGGTGACGCTGCAGACGTGGATGGCGACACGGCTGGGGATCTGCTTCGTGGCCGAGTAATTTGAGTGACGACTCCCGGTTCTCTGTCTTCTATAAACTTGGTAAGTTGGTCTATGTGCTTTTTTACCAAGTTGTTGCTGCCTGTTTCCCTCACAACATAAGTGTTCTTTCCTATAATCTCCATTATTGTCCCTTTGCTCCACAGATACTTTTTATTGTCTAAGTTTTTCTTAAAATAAACTTTATCGTCCACTATAAATTCCGGCCTTGCTACGCCTCTGTAGTATTTACACTGCAAAGACTTGTTTACCCGTACAATTTCAGACATTTCGGCGGTGCCACTCATCGGAGAACTGTTATCACCATTTATTAAATCTAAACGAGATCGTAGTTTTCGACCAAACAAAACTTCCGATGGTGATTTTTGTGTAGAACTATGTCTGGAATTTCGATAGTCGAACAAGAATTTCAACATTTTCAAATGGAGGTCCCTTGAATTACCGCCAGAAAGATAAATGCCCTTAATACCTTTCTTTACAATTTTTACACAACTTTCAGCCTGCCCATTACTAGCCGGGTGGTAAGCCGGCGAGGTAACATGTATTATGCCGTTTAAAGTACAAATTTCTTTAAATTTCGACGATGTGAACATTGTGGCATTATCACTTACCAAAGTGACTGGAATACCTACTCTCGATATGTATTCATACAATCTAGCTAGTACAGCTGTAGTGGTTATGTTGCCAGTCATATCGAAACATTCTATCCACTTTGAATAAGCATCAGTAATGATTAGAATTGTGCGATTGTGCATAGGCCCTAAAAAGTCGAGATGAACTCGGTGGAATGCGCGCGGGGGGTGTGGCCAGGGCGCCGGCGGAGTGCGGGGCGGGGAGGGCCGCAATGCTGCGCATATACCACACGCTCCACACATGCGCTCGATCGCCGCATCGATGCCAGGAAACCACAGTCTTCCACGAGCATCCGCTTTCATCTTCACCACTCTGAAATGGGAACTATGCAACTCTGTCATAATTTTGGTCTTAAGACTATTCGGCACGACTACCTTATGACCTCTCATTAAAACTCCATTTTCTAAAGACAGTTGGTTCCTACATAAATAAAATGGTTTCACTAAGGGGTCACTGACCCGTCGCGGCCAACCCTTGCTTATGTAATCGCAAACCTGTTTTATGACACTATCGTTTCTTGTCTCGGTACGCAATTCAGCCAAAGTAACGGGAAAATTTCCATCTACCACGAAGTTGACGTAGGCCGCCCGGTCCTCCGTCGCCGCATCGTCTGCCCGGGACTCCCGAGCTCCCTCTTGACCTGATGACGTCACCGCTCGAGAAAGATAATCTGCAATGTTATCAGCGCTCTTTACGTATTCAATTTTAAAGTTGTACCCTGATAAAAAAATGGCATATCTTTGCAGTCGATTCGCTGATACTTCCGGTATACCCTTCTGTGAGCCGAATATTGAAACGAGAGGTTTATGATCAGATCGCAGCACAAACGGATCCGCCCTACCATATAAATATTGGTGGAACCGACGCACCCCAAAAATAATCGCAGTTGCCTCTTTTTGTATCTGTGAGTAATTTTTCTCTGGCGGTGTCAGCGATCGAGAGACGAATGATATTGGTCTCTCTGTACCACGCTTATCAGCTTGCGATAAAATCGCCCCAAGACCCATCGGTGAAGCGTCTACTGTCAGTATTATTTTTTCATCTGGGTTAAAATGAGCCAAAACTTGATCTGACGCAATTATGCTTTTAATCTTATCGTACGCTGTTTGTTGTTCACTTGACCACTCCCATTTTGATTTTTGGTGTAACAACTTATACAATGGGCACAATATAGATGATGCGTTCGGAATAAAGCATCTATAATAATTGACTAATCCCAGAAAAGACAGTAACTTGCTAACGTTCTTTGGCTCAGGTGCACTAGTCATTGCTTTAACCTTATCAGGTGACTTCCTAACGCCGTTCCTGTCAATCAGAAAACCTAGATAAGTCACCTCATCTTGGAAAAAAATACATTTTTCTTTCCTCACTGCTAATCCTGCGTCTTGTAACTTTTTCAACACGAATTTCAGTCTTTCAACATGTTCCTGCCTTGTTCTACCCGTAATCAGAATATCATCCATGAAGATAAGAACACCGCTATCTAATGTTACATTTTGTGTGTCATTTGATTTACACCCTCTACAAGCCGCTTCTCTTGACATTGAGCTGTTTAGAACACATTCGATTGCCCTTTGAAAAATCGCTGGCGCGCTAGACAACCCGAATACTAGCCGTGTATACTTATATAGGCCGCGGTGTGTATTAATGCACGTAATGCTCTGTGACTCATCCGATTCACACAGCAAAATCTGATTATACGCATGTGACAGGTCTATTTTAGTAAATTGGACCCCTCCATGTAATTTTGAAAATAATTCCTCAACCTTTGGCATTGGATATTTTTCTACTTTTAATTGTGGATTAATTGTAGCTGAGTAATCGGCACAAATCCTCACAGATCCATCATGTTTTAACGCGGGCACAATTGGTGACGCATACTCTGAGTATTCGACGGGTTTTAAGACGCCACAGCTGACTAACCGATCTAATTCCTTATCAACCTTTTCTCTCAATGCGAACGCTACTGGCCGCGCCTTGAAAAAAACTGGTTTAGAATTTTCTTTTAGCTGCAGTTTCACCTCATATTTGTTGTAACAGCCTAATTGATTCGAAAATACTCTGGGATACATTTGTTCCAGATCCTTGACCATGTCTGCATCGTTCGATAACGAACAGAATTGCATTCTGGCCAACTCTAAATTGAATTCGCTTATAAAGTCTCGGCCTAATAGTGGTGGTCCACCATTTTTCACAACAAAAATATCGAGTTCATTCTCAAAACCATCATATGACACAGGTACTTGAGCATAACCCATGTAATCTATCTTGCTGCCATTATATGACAACAGTTTCTTTCTACTGGTAAGTAAAGGTATCCCTGATAGATATTTTCTATAAGTACCTACTGAAACGGCCGATACGGCTGAACCACTATCTATTTCGCCATTTAATAATATTTTTTGAGACATAGGTTTACCCTTCTCGCATCGAATATTGCACACAAACTCACCGTCGTCCGAGTCTATTTCCCCCTGAGTGGCAACGCCCGTGTCTGATTGCACAAAGTTAACCTTTTTATTTGGGCAAACACGACGAAGGTGCCCTTTTTTAAAACAGAGTTGACACTTGTACCCTTTGAACCGGCACACTAAACTGCTGTGATCATTGGACCCGCACGCAGAGCACTTTTCACTTTGCTTCCCACGGCCTTTCTCCTTGGTGATCGCGAACACTTCCTGAACTGAGCTGGTCGGGGCGACAGCGATCGGCGCGAGCGCGGCTGCCCCCGCGCGCGCGCATCGCACGCCCTCCGCCAACTCCACAGCCTTTGGCAGCGACAACTCCTTGATCTCCTTCGCGAACAGTTTGTCACGTTCATGCCCTGGTACCATGCCCATAACAAATCTGTCGAGGAGCGCTTCATCCAGGTTTGTGAAGCTACAGTGGGTAGCGAGACCCCGCAATCTGGCCGCCCACTACGCGTGTCCTTCACCTTGTCGTTGCACTGCTGAGTAGAAATGGAACCTTTCCGCGAATCCACACCTTTTAGGAGTGAAATGGCTATCCAAGAGTCCACATATTTCTCTATATCTACAGGTTTCCACACTTTTAGGTAGTGCCAAGTCCTTCACTAACCTAAAAGAGTCCTCGTTGAGTGCACTTAGCAACACCGCACGTCTTTTCACACCAGCCTTGTCTGACTCCGTGGTAATGTCATTTGCTATAAACCACTGGGCTAGTCTGCTTTTGTAAGTTGCCCACTCTTGTAGTTTGTGGTCAAAGTTAGACAAAATGCCGAATGGTAAGGCCGCCATATTGGTAATACAAATCCGTCGTTCGCCACTGTTAGATACGTGCGAATGAGACACCGGTTGCTATTACACTGGTCGTTTATTGGTCGTCTGTCCTAGCTCGATAACAGGTTGCTTATATTATATCTAACAGTATCGAAATCAGGTTGTCCTTCAATGGTTTTATCAAATTGTTTCCTATTACATGTCCCAAGTATTTCACCGAATCTGCTGCAAATGTACATTTTGGAAATTTCATTCGGAATTCTTCTTTTGAAATTGCTTCTAGTAATAATGATAGCTGTTGCATGTGGTCATCAAACGTTTTCGAAAATATGAGTACATCGTCTATATAATTAACTGCAAAATCAGTTAATTTATATTTTCTCATTATATTGCTTAGAATTATCTGAAATATAGCTGGTAATGTTTTTAATCCAAAGGGTAGGCATGTCCATTGATAGTGTCCTTCCTGTGTTACAAATCCTGTCTTTTTCCGGTCCTCAACTCGTAGAGGAATTGACCAAAATGCTGAATTTATGTCAAGAGTAGAAAAATATTTGCAATTCCTTGTCTTCGTCAGCAGATCATCTATTAATGGAAATGGTTGAGCATGAGGTACTACAATTTTATTCAGATCCCTAAAATCTATGCATAGTCTTGACTTTTTGTTATCTTCCTTTTTAAATGCTAGCGTGATAGGTGCAGCAAACGGACTATATGATTCTTCTATCATTTCGTGATCTAATAGTTTTCCTATTTGTTCTTCTATTTCTTTTTTATCTTCAATCGTACACCTATAAGGTCTCTTGCTGCAATATCTGTCTACTGTGAGGTCTATTCTTGCTTCATATCCATTAATCTTTCCCACATCATATTTATCCTTTGCAAAAACTGATTTGTATTTTTCAATCAGGCTATCTATTTGTGTCTCTTCATGTTCTTTCAAATGATTTACTTCTATGGCAAAATCTTCGTCCATCACATGCTGATTAACAACCTCTGTATTTATATTTGACTTTTCATCTTGTATTAACTGGAATGTTTTTATTAAGTCTAATCCGATCAAAAAGTCGTAGTGGAAATTTCGTTCATCAATTATGTATACATCTTCGTATTTTTCCATATCAAATATTTTTTATTTTCAATTAATATTTAATATTAATAATAATATAATAATAAATAATAATATATAATAATAAATAATAATAAAATTAATAATTAATATTAATATTTTATTTTCAATTATCAATTAATGGTCTTGCTAAGACCATTAATTGATAGAAGGTTTTCATTCTTATTATTTCCTTCTCCTTTTAGTTTCAGTAATTTACAGTTTACTAGAGAAATATTTGAACCTGAATTATAAACGCCATATATTTCTAATGCATCGTTCAATAGTAATTTGATTTTTATTAATGGTGTTGTTATTCGTTTTTTTGGTCGGACTCATTTAACTCGGCTTCTATTCTTGTATTATTTACGTGTCTAATATTTCTAGTAAAGACTCTATTGTCTTGTCTTACTTTGAACCAACACGTATCTTTTGGGTGGTAACGTATACCTTTATTCAATATTTCACAAATCTTGCATGGAGAACGTTCTTCATTTTTAGTATATTCTTTCGTATTTCCGTATTTATTCGTTGGCACGTAATTTTTCTTAGTAATTGTGTGTTCATGTTTTCTCACCATGTTAAACAAACTCACCGTGTCCACTATTGCTTCCCTGTCAATCTGGTTTAGTATGAATTCTGGTAAACCAGCTGCAATCAAGTCCACCATGGTGCTGGTATCCATTTATCTTCTCATTTCTAATAGTAGTTTCTCTTTTTTAATAGCATAATCAATCAATGAGCCGTCTTTGTATTTAAATGACAATGCATTGGTAACGAGACTCCATCCCTTGTTTGCAAATGTCTCGCAAAAGTCATCTCTCCAAGTTGACCATGGTACGTTAATCGTTAATTTTATCATCATAGAACTGTACCAGTCTGCACAACTCTTATGCATAAACAGCCTTAACATTTCAATTTTTCTTTCATCGGTCTTCACTTCAAAGCGTTCACATTCTTGTTCAAAGAAAGCAATCCATTGCTTCGCATTCATGTTTTTACTTGTAAATTTTTCAAGTATAAACCGTTCAGCAACAAATTTCAAGTTCTGCGGTCTATTTTTTCTATCAGTTTTTCGAGCAGTTTTTCTAATGTAGACTTGGTTTTTGTAGCACTTTCGTTATTCTGTGCTGTGACAAACTCCTCTTTGGTTAATTCTTCTAGAAATTTCCCGTTAAACTGCAGATTACCATCCTCATCTAAATATGTATTCTTGAATTCTTTGCTTAGAGTGATCCATACCTTCCGTACTTGGTATCTTTTAACTAAGCTTTTTTCACCTTAGAAAATGCGTTTGTCCCTACAATGTCTTCATGCAGAACCGCAGGACGTAGTTCTTCTGGTATGGCATACACCTTATTGTCACTCGTCGATATTGAGGTTATAGCGTGAACATTCGATTTTCCATCACCGCCTGGTAACAGTGTAAACTTGAAATGAAGTTTCTCCATTATCAGCATTTATAAGACAAAAATGTCATTTTATAATATGTCTTTTCAACGAATAAAACTAAAATTTGTTTCTTTATATCTGTAATGAAAGTTTTTATTTTTAAGGCTGTAAAATATAACATGAAACTCTTATAGGTAAAACTAAATCTACATTCTCACCTATAATCAAAGAAACGACATTTAAAGTCTATTCCTATTCATATTATTTTAATATCTGATCATTTTGCACAATCATCACAAGCAAGACACATCCCCATATTCCTACTTAGCTGTCATGTTGACATTGACATGACAGCTCGAAACGCAGGCAGTCTAAACACATTGAGACTCTTTACAACAACTCTAAAAATACATGTAAAGCTGCCTGGGATATAATAAAAAATAACATTGCAAAAAAAGACGACAAAAAAGGAATTGACAGTATGAAAATAAAAGACATATTTCATACAAATGCAAATGATATAAATGAGCTATTTAACGACTTCTTTATAAACTTGACAAACACTTCTGATAGTAATGATAACAACAAAAAACTACAAACTAAATCAATGAAAAATAGATCTGAGACAATTTACCTATCACCAGTTGATGAAAAAGACATATATATACATCATCAACACAGCCTCTACTGGTTACGACAGCATAAATACAAAAAAAATAAAACTCTGTACAAGATACATTACGAAACCTGTGACACATATCATAAACCTCTCATTCACAGAAGTTATATTCCCATCACGCCTTAAGCAATCAATTGTCAAACCTCTTTACAAAAAGGGAGACAAGAGCGATATGAACAATTATAGGCCCGTGACCCTAATACCTGTACTTTCAAAAATACTAGAAAAGGCTATGTACAAGAAGATATACAATTTTGTCACATATTTTAAAATACTAAAAGAGGAACAGTTTGGTTTCAGAAAAAATCGTTCGACTACATTAGCCTGCGTCTCTCTTATTCATAATATTATACAGGGCCTAGATTCTAAAATGACCGTGGCATCTATATTCTTGGATATGAGTAAAGCATTTGATTTCGTGTCACACTCAAATCTCCTGGACAAACTGTATAATTATTAGATTAGAGGAAACTGTTGTGAATAGATAAAGAGCTATTTAAGTCATCGAACTCAGTGTGTAGAGATAAATATGATAAATGATAAACATAAAAACTCATTCCACTCAAAATATCGCGCCAATCAATTTGGTTTACCACAAGGGAGTGTTTTGGGTCCCCTTTTATTCCTGCTGTATATAAATGATTTACCTGACGTAACTAAGAACGAGTGCATATTATTTGCAGATGACACAACTTTAATAGTTAAATTTAGAAATAGAAATGACATGTTAAAAGAGTTAGGTGAAACATTAGGAAACGTAATAAAATGGTTAGAATTTAATAATTTAAAAGTGAACATCGACAAAACAAAATTAATTCAATTTCAAACTTATAGTAATACTAAACATAATGAAGCAATAATTAATTATAACAATACAATTCTGAAAGAATCTGACTCTACAATATTTTTAGAAATAACAATAGACAAGTATTGTAACTGGAAAGATCACGTTGAAAAGGTGTGTCTTAAATTAAACAGATTCGTATCCGCCCTAAGGCGAGTGAGAGACGTTGCCACACGAGAGGCGACTCTGTCAGCGTACCATGGGTACGTGGCATCGGTACTTCGTTACGGTCTGATATTGTGGAAAAAAAATGTATTAGAGCATTATGTGGCGCTGGATACATAGATAGTTGTAAGCCTCTTTTCAGAAAATTGGGCATACTACCATTACTTTGTATGTACATATTTGAAGTCTGTATTTTTGTCAAAAAACATCCATACCGGTTTAAGAAAAATTGTGAGGTATCTGATTGTAGGGGCCGACATAAAAATAAACTCTATCTTCCACCACACAGACTCCATTTGTTCTCCAAAAGCCCAATATGTATGTCAATTTTTTTTTAATAACATTCCGGACGAGCTAAAAGACCTCACACCCAATGTATTTAGAATTAAGTTATTTAAGTTTTTAATGGAAAAAATGTATTATAGTATTAAGGATATTTTTAAATCAATCGCTTTAATTAATTTTTTAATCTAATTTAATTTATGTAACAAATTTTGACATGTTATATAATTTTTATTTTTAATTTAATTTATGTAACAAATTCTGACATTTAATTTTGATTTTTGTTTTTTTTTTATTTAATTTATTATTATTTTCGGTATAATGTATTTGCACACCATTCTGCATAGTTGATATGCTAGGACATAACTTATTTTAAGAACACATTGTACGCATATTAGGCAAATAAACGATTTCTGATTCTTCTTCTTCTTCTGAATAATCTGCAAGTAAATTTAAATAAAACAATGTATATAAATTTTAATGATTTTGACAAATATAAAGTGAATGAATTAAATATCAATAATATGACATTAAATATAAATAACAATGGACAAACTCTAGAGGAGGCTAATAGTGTGATATTTTTAGGTATTGTAATTGATCGACATTTGAATTGTGTTCTTACACATTAATAAAATTTGTCATAAGATAAACAGATTTGTTTTTGTACTAAGAAGTTTGCACAAAGCAGCCGAGAAAAAAACCGCACTGATTGCCAATCATGCCTATGTAGAATTCGTCATAAGATATGGTCTGATAATTTGGGGTAACGGAACAGAAATGAACAAAGTATTTATTGTCCAAAAAAATATGTGCGTGCTATTTGCAGTATGGCAACGTATGAGTCACGTAAACAAACATTTAAAAGATTAAACATAATAACATTAATCTGTCTCTACGAAATTGAAATCTGTAAATTTGTTAAATCTAATCCTGAGCTTTTTGTAAAAGCTTAAGACAGAAAACTAGAAACCCGAACAGACACGTATTTAATCACACGCCAAGAACATCACTGTATTTAAAAAACTGTTCAGAAAAGTGTGTAACTCTTTAAAACAAAATACCGGATGATATAAAAACGTTGCCGTTCAATACTTGTAAACGAAAATTATTCCATTGGCTTCTGCATAACTGTTATTACTATGTTGACAAATTTCTTAACTTTAAAAGAAGGTTAAACCGGCCTTTTATTTTGTTCTTCTTTATGTTTTAATGACTACAAACCTCAAAAATTTGCATGCTACAATTTAATAGTTGACTAAGGCGTCATATTTGTTTAATGACGTAAGAACCTTTTTACCCTTGTCTTTGCAAATAAATTTCTTATTCTTATTTATTATTAAACACCAAAAAAAGATAAGAATTTTGGTAAAGCCATCCATCCAAATCTGGCTGCTCGTTGGCAAGACATCTTTGACTAGGGGTTAGCCAAAGACCTGAAAGAGAAGATACTCCAAAAAGGAGACACTCGTAGATACCAAACGAGACTTGTTATTTGGTGATAATGTTGCAGAAAAGCTGAAGTCCGCCAAATCAATAAGATCTTAACTGATCTTAAGCAAGTCCGCAATGAAAAATTCAACAAAAACAAATTTGATACACGAAATCTTTTAAACTGGAAGACAACGCCTCGCAATTCCGGCGACAGCAGCGATGAAAAGAGAAGTGGAGAAGCCTCGTCGCGCTGAGCATCTAGTAACCAGGGGCATCATTCAGCGGGATCATTCACCAGTCACCAGGTTATCCAGGTGGCGCTAAACATCGATACTGAGGTACAATACTCTGGTCGTTTTCAATACTTTGTTATTAATTGGAAGAATATAACGTCTGATCCTACTGTTAAATCATGATTACACGGTTATCAAATACCATTTTACACCACTCTATTACGAAATTGTACTCCGTCTGTATACCCTAAGTCGCATCAAGAACATACGGACTTTAGTTTATGTATCTCATCTTTATTAAGATCGAATGCCATAAGTAAAAGTAAACACGACGATCAGGAATTAATATCTAGCGTATTTGTAGTCCCTAAGCCAAACGGAGACAAAATATTTATTTTAAATCTCAAATGCTTGAATCGCTTTATTACACTACTAATTTTTTGGGTTTCATGCTTAAGTAAATTGTGAAAGTGAAGCATCCTATGGGTTTTGGAAAGATAGCGAAAAACTTTTACACATTAATATTGTAGAGTAGAAGACTGCATTGTTTGCGTTCAAGGTGTTAGGAAAGTATATGTACTGTGAGATACTGCTAAGGATCGATAACGTTACAGCCATTTCATTCATCAACCGAATGGGCAGCATTCAATACCCTCATTTAAATCAAGTATCTAAGGAGATTTGGGATTGGTGCGAAATGTGTGAAATAATAGTTTTTGGATCTTACATAAATAGGTACAAATGATAACTTTGAAGGTAATTCATTGTCATGCAAAAATTTACTGGCACAGAGTGGGAGTTATGCGAAACTGCTTTTAAAAATGAAATAAAAAATACTCTCGGTATCCCACAAATTGATTTGTTTGCGAGAAGATGCAACGCAAAACCTCCCTTATATGTATCAAAGAAAAGTTATCCTGATGTATGGGCTGTAGATGCTTTCACTATTTAGTGGTCGAATATATTATTTTACGCATTTCCTTCATTTTCATTGAAATTGAAAATGTTACAAAAATTGTTCGAGACAGAGTTGAAGGATTTGCTATTGTCCCCTATTGGCCGACCCAACCTTGAATGTCATACAACCTGCACAAGACTCTTATCCTGATTGCCGCGAGCTTGTCAGGCAAGCTTTATTGACAAAACCAATGTAAGATCTATTAACATATTGTTAGCTTCTCTAAGAGCTAACACATATATGCAGTATGATAATAATACTCGTACCTTGGACACTATTTACACACATTGATCTAGCCCCAAACTAGGATTCCCTGTATCTTGGGTACTAGACAATGATTCACATACTTAAATAGATAAATATTATATTAAGATAGATAAATAACCATGAGTAAGGTACAAACATCCGTTCTCATCAAACAAATATTTGACCTCACCGGGACTTGAAACCGTGACCCTTGGCTTCGTAGGCAGGGTCACTGCTGACTCGGCCTTTCGGGTCGTCATATAATGGATGTTATAAGGTCTGGCTAGATGATTGTCGTCTTATAATTATGATTGTCTATATGAATCGAATTCAATTGTTATTGATTTTTAACTGAAGTATTTGAAAAGGGCGCTAGATATGGGACTATTAATTGCTATAGATCAGTACTAGCTTTATGATTAGGACATAATATTAATGATCAAATGCTAAAAAGATTTATGAGAGGCGTATTTAAGTTAAGACCAACAGCTCCCAGATACAATTACACTTGGGGTCCGACACATTGTTTTGACCTATTTCTCCCAAAAATGGCCAAATTATAGTCTAGATTCAAAGACTCTTTCCAAAAAGGTTGCTAGACTCTTAGCACCTGTGATCGCACATCCAGCTCAGACGCTTTCTGTTATCAAAATAAATAATATAGTTTTATGAGTCCGCTGCAATAATAATTAAAATTACAGATAACATCTTAACATCAAGTGAAAAATCGGTTCAACCATTATTAAGACTTTCTTATTTCAATAATAAACCAGAAATATGTCTGGCCAGAGCAATCTTGCCATATATTAATAAAACACAATCTTTGCGTTCATCTGAAAATGATAATATATTTATAAGCTTTAAAAAACCTCATAGAAAAGTAACTTCACAAACATTAAGTATTTGGATCAAAGACATTTTGATGAGAAGTGGCATAAATACTTCTGTATTTACCCCTCATAGTAGTCGGCATGCGGTCATATCTGCTTCGAGTAGGGTTATAGAAAATAGTATATAGCGCCGGAGTGGTGGGCAGGATTACCGGGTGCCCGTTTTGGGAAAAGTCCTACTTTCTATAAAAAACCGTGCAAGGCTGAAGCGAAGAGCTCAACAACAACATGTAAACATATATCGCGTCAAATGAAGCTGAACTTCACGTAGCGGTAAGTTCGCTTGATCATTAGTTAATCTGAGGTGACTAGATTCTGCGTGATACAGCAAGCTAAAATCCTCAATTGAACATTTTCGGGATCGCGCATCTACGCAGTTGGGTGTGCATTCCTAATTTTTCTAAGCGACCACTCGTTGTTAATTAAATGTATGTTAACTCTGAGATGTATTTTGCGATACGATTGCTTTCTCGGATGTAAAAACCCCGAAATTCGCCACTCCCGCTAACTTAATTCAAGCTAAGAGTCCATTAACTCATTTATAAATGGGATTCTAACGTGTTTACCCGTGATTTTACTTCCAGTGAAAAAGATGTTACTGTAATAAATTGGAATATGTTTACTTGATTTGTGGTCGAAGGTGAGAGATAAGAGATTTTGACACATATTGCATTAAAGATGCAAAAACAATAGCTTTTCAAACCAGTTCGGGTCCAAAATTAAATTCACAGCTAAAGGTATTCAAAAAAACAGGGCTTATAAATTGTGCTGGATTGGATCCCTGGACTTGCGGATGTTACGGCAAACGAGGAGCCAGATTCCTGTCCGAGGAATGCTATCCTTGCCTTGGGTGGCTCTGAACATTTCCCAACCTACCGCCTCAGCCCGGCTCCCTGCCGCCTCAGTCCGACACCGTGCCGCTTCCGGCCAGCGCCCTTCCGCCCCCGCCCGGCACACGGCCACGGCATTTAGAGCGCAGAGTTGCCGGTTGGGCAGTCGACCGAAGACGAAGACAGTGATCAGTGTTACCAAGAGACAATTTATTTTTAAATGTTACTTTTTATATAGATTTGATTTAGTTTAAGGATTTTACATGGAGGTAATTATGTATCATTTAATCTTATTTTACAATTTATATACAATTTGTGTTTAGTTAATTAGTGCCAGATGCCCACTCTGTCACTGTGTCCTCATTGTCCCGGTTCCTCAAGGCAGTTTAATTTTCCCCGGGGCTTGAACGTGCATATAAGTAGGGTATACAGGGGTCTGCATTCGCAACAGTCTCAGGCTGTTCTTGGTGATGGTGAAGTGCTCACTCCAGTTTTTGGTCAGTTACCATTGTTGAGGGCGAATGTAAGGGTCCTAAAACATATTCCTAAGGGTGCAAGAAGTCTTGCCGCCGGGAAGTTGTCACAATTGATTGACCACTGCGTTCAGAACAACTCGACGGAGGACTGGTTTGCCCTTCTAACTTTTTCATTCAAATGCCTAAGAGTCCCTTCCTCCGACAATCGGAGTCAGTCGCTGACATCCAAAGTGAAAGAAAATATTAACAATATCAGCACACAGGGTACGCAAGGGTTGGTCACGTCAGATCCGCGGCCCAGTATAAGGGCGTTTAGTCGCCGATCCTTTTATAGGGCCGTGGAAACGAAGGTTTATGATGGGGACCTAGGTGGAGCGTTTAGGATCTTAATGTCTAACTGCTCAGTAGCTGACAATAGTGAGGATACATTAGAAGCCTTGCGCCTCAAACATCCCTCTCCGGGTCGTTCTTTAGATTTCCCACCAGAGCCGACCTCCTCAGACAAGTTCCTTTCTGTGGAAGTGTCGGACGTCTCCGAGGCTGTCGCATCATTTTCTAATAGTTCCGCGGCAGGTTTGGACGGGCTGCGCCCTGAACACCTTAAAGAGCTGACATCGGCTGCTGCGGGCGACAACGGTGGAAAACTCTTGGCCTCAGTTTGTAGTTTGGCGAATTTCATGCTGAAAGGCGAGGTAAATAGGGAAGTTTGTCCTTTTTTATACGGTGCCTCATTGTGTGCCCTTCGAAAAAAGGATGGAGGCTTACGGCCTATTGCCATAGGCAGTGTGATCCGTCGCTTAGTGGCTAAGCTAGGGTGTCGCGCCGTAAGAGAGGAGATGGCTTCATTTCTGCAGCCCCGCCAATTGGGTTTTGACGTACCCTTGGGTTGCGAGGCGGCTATACATGCTACTCGGGCCTTTGCCCTGTATGAGGCTGATACAAATAATATTGTAGTAAAGGTGGATCTTCGCAACGCTTTTAATGCAGTCGAGCGCGACTCAATTTTGTTTATGATAAAGGAGAAAGTTCCTGCATTGTACCCGTTTCTACACCAATGTTATAACAGATCGAGTAACTTATTTTTAGGAGACAAGTTGGTGGAGTCTCAGGTGGGGGCGCAGCAAGGTGATCCTTTGGGACCTTTAATATTTAGCCTCGCAATTCAGAATGTAGTGTCCACCTTGCGGTCACCTCTAAACGTATGGTATTTGGATGACGGTACCATCGGAGGCAGCCCAGAAGTAGTGATCGAGGATCTGAGAGCACTTGTCGAGGGGTTAGCGAGGTTGTGGCTAGAAGTGAATCCACAGAAATGCGAATTATACCCCTGTTCCAGCCAGGTCTCCCCGGAAGTGCTATCAGAAGTCTATTCCGTAGCCCCAGGTTTAAGATTACTGGACAAATCCAACTTTACTTTATTGGGTGCACCAGTCTTCCCCGAGGGAATCCCGGGTGTCTTATCGGCCAAAACAAGAGCTCTCTTGGCATCCAAGGATCACTTACAACAACTCCCAGCCCACGTCGCACTAACAATCCTGAGGAGTTGTCTGTCAATTCCCAGGCTTACATACACGTTGCGTACGGCTCCGACGTGGCTTTGTAGGGAGGAATCCACTGATTATGATAACGTACTGAAGACCTCATTAGAATCGATTATCAATATCGAAATGACTTCCTCTCTGTGGTGCCAAGCAGCTTTGCCCATCAGGCACGGTGGTTTAGGCATTCGACGGTTGCGCGACACCGAGCTGCCGGCCTTCTTGTCTTCGTCGCATGGGGTGCGAGACCTTGTCACTCTTATTTTAAATATCCATGGTGATGGTTTTCGTATCCCCTTTCGCGGAGGAGGCATTAGGGTTATGGCATGATTGGTGTCCTGGTAGCACTCCGCCCCAGCACCCGCACTCACAACGTAATTGGGATGAGTTATCGCGTGGAGTCACGCTTAACGAGTTATTGGACCGGAGTTCGGGGGTCGAGCTGGCACGACTGCGCGCAGTTTCGCAGCCAGAGACAGGGCTCTGGCTCCACGCCTTGCCTTCTCCACAACTAGGAACATTTCTGGACAATGACACGTTGCGCGTGGCTGTGGCCTTGCGCCTTGGCTGTGACATCTGCCAGTCTCATTCCTGTGTGTGTGGTGCGGGTGTGGACGCTCATGGTCGGCACGGCCTTCACTGCGTTCGAAGCGCGGGCAGGCGTTCCCGGCACTCCTCTATCAATGACATCGTCAAGCGGGCTCTTGTAACAGCCAATATACCTTGTGTATTGGAGCCCGCGGGGCTGTGTCGTACCGATGGGAAACGCCCGGATGGCCTGACCATGATCCCGTGGGAGAGGGGACGGTCATTGCTTTGGGATGCGACGTGTGTCTGCACATTTGCTCCCTCCCACCTGGCATCGACCGTGTCCACCCCGGGGGCCGCAGCGGAAGAGGCAGCGAGGATGAAGACCCAAAAGTACTCTGTGCTTTTGGGCCAGTATATATTCGTCCCGCTTGCCATAGAAACCACCGGGGTCTGGGGAGTGCAGGGCAAGGCATTTATTAGGGAAATAGGGCGCCGCCTGAGGGACCGTGGCTATGACCGCCGCTCTGGATCCTATCTTATGCAGAGGATCTCCCTCGCAGTGCAGCGCGGAAACGCCGCCAGCGTGATGGGGACCTTTACATCTGATATGGCCCGGGGCGCTTTATTTTCTTAGTGTTTGTGTGTGTGTGAGTGTGTTTTTGCATATTTAAGTTTTGTACAAAGTATTTTTAAATGTATGTACAAGTAACATAATAAATATCTATAGCATACCTTAAGATGCGCTAGTTAAAGAGAGCGGGTGGCCTTTACCCAGCAGTCAGAGTCGGGGCATTTGCAGATGCATAAAAAACAACCAACCAATATCATATTATGTACTGTATTCATCGTTAGGCTTCCGTACCCGAAGGGTGCTAAACGGGACCCTATTACTAAGCCTCCTCTGTCCATTCGTCCGTCCGTCTGTCACCAGGCTGTATCTCATGAACCGTGCTAGTTATACAGATGAAATTTTCACAGATGATGTGTTTCTGTTGCCGCTATAACAACAAATACTAAAAAACAGAATAAAATAAATATTTAAGGGGGCTCCCATACAACAATTCTTTCAATACCACATACAAACTTATGAGTGCAACTGGTTACGTAAATGGAGTGTAAAAGTAGCCGCACCAAACATTTTGCTATGTAAAATCTAAACTGTTTACTCCACACCATCCCTGCCATTGTACGGTGGTACGGAACCCCTCTAGCGCGAGTTAGACTCGCACTTGACCGTTTTTTTTAAATCAGTAACCTGTGGTATTTTTCTCGTCTTTGACTCAATGTCGCTAATACGTTCTATCTAAAAGCTATCTGAGTATTCAGGCTACATAAACTTCTCATCATTTCCGAAAAAAAAAAAACAAATGGCGCATTTGTGCCTCTGTCAATCCGTATGGGAAAAGGTGTGACACAATGTAAACATAAACATTAACATACAGGCACAAAAGTCGTTGCTTCTAGCCTCACACAAATACTAATATTTTTATTTATTTTTAGTTTTTCATCATTGTTTGTAACTAGGTTTTATATTATTTACAGTGTTTCAAATGATGTTACCCAGTAGTAATGGGTGTAAAAATATTAACCTTATTATATAACATCTTAAATCTAAATTAAATCTAAACATATTTGAGTAGTGGACATGTTTACAACTTAAATCAGTGTCAGTGTAAGTATTTAATTTAGTATACATATTATAGTTTTATATTATGACTCTAGATATACTAATATTGCAATGCTATACCGCTTCACAAACCGTGGGCTAAGACGAGAAAGAAACGGCAAGAAAACTCAATCCGCGGATTTGTTGAGTAATCAGTTCTTTGTCATTTCCTTTCCCTTTTCCTGTGTGATTCCCTGTGTCGCGGGAGACAGAAACAGCGATGTCACACATATATAAACCTGGGTAGTTTTTTCGATAATCCCTAGCCGGGGATCGAACCCGGGACCTCTCGCATGATAGGCAGAGCCACAACTGCAGCGACACAGAAGTCGCTCATGTGTGAATGTAACCGGAAACTCCTAGCTAGAAATCAAAAAACGTAACTCCAATAGTAGTTAGTTCGACGGCAGATGTTTACAAAACAAGTACGATTGCTGCACCATTTCCTGAAGTGGACGATATCTGATAACCTGCAGTGAACGCGTCGAGTGTGCCTCTCAAGCTGGCTGAATAATGAGGATACTCTATGTGGTGAGAAACTTTGCATCTGTTACTCGGAAAACATAGTTGTTTATCCGCTACGTAGATGTAGGTAAGCTATTTACACCTTTCAAATGTATTTTAATGAGAAGCATGCGTTGTCTTATACTGGGTTTATAACTCAAAGGGACAACTCGACCGGTCACCGAAAGCAACGTTACAAAATATCCAGAAGAAAATTCTACTTGTATGTGTACCTAGGTGTTTCTAACTAATGCCCCTAATAGCTACTTGCAAAATTCGTGCATTTATCTACACTGTTTACAACCTAATTGCTTAAATAGTTTCCATTGTCTAGGCTAATGTCTCATATGGTTCTCAAAAACATAACTATATGAATGTGAGTGATAAGGTATGAAAATTAATTATAGTCTCACTTACTTTTACAGCTGATCCTCATCACTCTACACACGTTCATACTCAGCAAGAAACTCCGTCACTTCTCAACCTCCGATGACAGTATCGAGAACCTGCTTTTCTATAAAGACTGCTCACGCAAGGGCAATAACAATGACTCACCAAATCAAGTTCTTCATTTTCACCCAACCGACGCACCTACCCCGCGGCCTACCCCCTCACAATGCCCGTGTCCAAGGGTATGCTGCTCATTGTGCTGTGAATGCGGCAATTTCCAAACACAAACATCCATCATGAGTCAACAGATACAAACCCTACAGCCAGCCCCCCAACCGTCACAAGTCATGGCCCAAAACGTGCCACCACAACCCCCAAGAAGAAAGAAATCCAAGCAGATATTACAACCTCCCATTGGGGGCAGAAGAGATATGACCACAACAAGAGAGCATATAAAAGGCTTGATAGCTCAAGATGAAGACATAAAGAAGATATTGAAAGATCTTGTGAGGGTTACTATGCAGAAGGTGGACGTAATCGAGACCATCAAGGCTAGAAAAGCAGGTCAACAAGAACCAATTAAAAAAAAGCAGACTGATGACGATAAAGCGGTGGAAGTGGCTAATGCCTCAGAAGAGGATAATGAATGACTAGAGAATAGAATGGTGAATGGAAGTTAACGGGTATCAAGATTTATATAAAGTGTTTGTAATTATCTACATTTTCAAAGTACCTTTACAGAAAGGTTGTCAAGGGCAGTCTAGATCAATCCCGTGAACGCTGAAGAGCGAATAACTTCACTGTTGTATGTAGGTTGTGTTTCAAGAAAAAGTATAACTCAGAAAAATAAATGTTTTTCAACAAATTCCCGTGCGGTAATGTTATGAAAATTGTCCGTGGAGTTGGTGTTAAAGTTTTACCACCAATTATCATGCCATTACATTATTTAAACGAGCTGCAATCCCTCAGGGCAACACCGAGTCCGCTGCACGCCGTGATGTAAATTTGACAAAAAGTTCAATTTCCAATGCAAATTTTTATTAGTGAACTGGTCGAAAGCCGGTATTTGAACATTGATGCTTTTAGAAGTTTTGTACACGTTGCCGAAATACAATTAGCTGCCACAATCCAATTTCGGATGCATTGTGTTACTTTCTGCATTAGGGTTATGTATGAGAGACAATAAATATAGACTGAAACTTCAGATAAGGTAGGTAGATTTAATACGAAACAGTGCACAGAAGAATTGAGTACATTATTGTGAGGAGGTCCAGACTTCGTATCGTATGAAAATAAATGTAGAGAAACATTCTAGCTTCCGTATTTACATACACAACAGTAATAAAGGTCTGTTGTTCTGTATCTCCGAGTTATTTGCATGAAAATATTGTAAATCCAGGTGATGGTGTACAGGCTTCATACTGCAGCATAAGGTACTAACCGACCATGTTAACTTGAGACCCGCGAATAATGCGATTTCCCGTCCTTCTCTCGCTCGGTATTGCCCTCGACGCGTAAGTAGGACAGTGACAGACGCTATGACGTCGTACAAATACAAAATACAAAACGAAATTCTTTATTTAGCATAAAGTTTGGACAATATACAGAGAGTTTTAACATCATACAATAACAAAAATATTAGTGAGGGTAGTTGTCCGGCGGCGGCGGCGGCGGCGGCTTGCTTGCTTGCGCACTAGGATAACTGTATCGCGCGTTTCCTGTTGTACCGATTTTAGAGTTTTGTTTCTGTGTTAAAATTTTAAGCTAGGTTAAAGTTAATGTTTTAATTTAATTTGTTAGTGAATAATAATTATATTTTGCATATAATATATTAATTATATTATTTAAGTATTTTGATATTAATCAATAATTTTTGGGGAATATAATTTAATATTTGTGTGTAAAATGTATATATACATATTTATTTTATTATGCTCCCATATAATAAACGGGATTTTAGCTCGTTTTTGTAGATAACGGCAACAGGTATACGCTTGAAATATTCACAGAATATTGAGTTATATTAATCACCTAAAAATATAATGAAATTAAAATAAAATAAATATATTAGGCGGGCTCCCATACAACAAATGTGATTTTTTTGCCGGTTTTATAGATAATGGTACGGAACCCTTCGTGCACGAGTCCGAGTCGCACTTGGCCGGTTTTTATGATTTCACTGTTGCCCCTATGATACAAGTTGTTTCTATAGACGAGTCCTATCACCAGTTTGGGTTTCCAAAACCACTTAAATTTCACCGTATATTCTCTAGATAACTATACATATCTGTTCTTACCGCTAACAGAAGGAAAATCGAATAAGAAAATAGAACATGTTGGAGCTTAAAACACAGATTATTGCGTGCTTGTATTTCTCAGGCGTGTTGATTATACGAAATTTAAGGTTAAATAGGACTTGTACGTTGTGCAAAAGATGAAGCTACTTAAAGTTTTGTTTTACAAATGATAAGCTAAATCGTTTTGTATGGCCGCGGAGTCTACCGCTCTTCCCTTAACATAATAAATTAGATATCCATCAATATAATAGGCACGTTTAAATTAACAAGTGTAATTGTTTTTTTTCCACACGACTAACTAAGTAATTAATTTACTCCTCGCATACGCTGAAGAAAGTACGCCTTTAAATAATCTTAAATCACCCCTCACCTTGTTCCAATGTTCACCTTGTCTTCGTGGTAGTTCTACTGTACGAAGAGAAATGAAATCTACAGAAGAGAGCTACATAAGTGGAGAATTATTGTTCCTTTACAAATGTTTTCGCTCCGTCCGCTTGTCCATAGACACGTCATTATTATTTTCTATACAAGGACCTTTTGAAAAATTATTGCTTTCGGTTTGCACGTACACTTACCACTCTGATTTATGTCGAAGAAAAACTACAAGTACAAACTGTACAAACGAACAGAGCGTCACCCATTATACCATACGGGTAGGCAGAGGCACAGTTGGCCCTACTTAGTCAGTTATTCACATTGCTCGACAGGTCATTAGCCCGTCGCCGTAGTTATGAAGATATGAATATTCAAATAGAAGAAAGTTACTTACTTAAAGAGGCTTAACATGATCCCAAAAGCCACCTATGATGGTTTCAAAAGGCTTTATTATTTCATCATGCCTCCACATAATGTCGTGGTTTCTCCGAAATCCTGCAAGAGTTCTAACCTCGTCTAAAATAATGACGTTTTCAGCTTTGTGTCCTGATTTATCAAGCCTGCGCTGAGGAAGGAGATTTTTGAGACATATTCCGTATTACCATAAAAAATATATCAAACAGCGTTTAACCTCAAAACAAACGTCAAATCCCATACATTTTTGTTTTTAAATAAGTGTTGAACAGAAGTTTATTTTTTTTTGTGGTAAGGCCCATTGATGCTAGCTAATTATTTAATTTTCTTAGAATTTTATAGACAATATTTATTATATATAATGGAAAACTATAGTCTAGATCGAGTAATTTTCAGTTTCAGTTTCAGACAAATTAATTCATAAAGTTTTCAAACTTGTGTCACATGGTGCCTTTGGTTGTGGTGTTAAAATCGCACATCT
Organism: Argyresthia goedartella; assembly: GCA_949825045.1. NCBI lineage: Eukaryota > Metazoa > Arthropoda > Insecta > Lepidoptera > Argyresthiidae > Argyresthia > Argyresthia goedartella. The sequence goes on from OX463817.1 coordinate 5,966,871, forward strand.
CTTCCCCCCTGCAACTTATCCTTCCCCCTAACCGTAAAATGTGTCCCCGTCCGCGGGGTTTTCACTTTTTTAGGAACACTGCGTTCCGTTGTGCGATTTTTGGACCACACCTAGGTAGAGGAATCTAAAAAAATGGAAATATTTAACTTAAGGTGTCACGTTAGAGAGGTTATTGGAAGTAAAAATCAAGGGTCTTACCACCAAAAAATAAACTCATATAGTTGGATATGACGTTTCTTTTGAGGTTAAACCCTGTTTTATATTTTTTGTGGTAACTCGGTTAATGTTTATTTTTTATTTATTTTATTTATTTACTGATTACAGAGTGTACAGCACATACGATACAAATAAGACAAAAAGATATACCTATCTTTGGCCAATTACAATGTTTTAAATATTAATCTTCATTTCTAATCAGATTTGTTTTTCACGTCTTTTCATATACGAAGTTGCCCTAATATTAAGATTTGATTTAAATCGAGAGTCCTTTGTATATGTCTTAGCTAATCGAAGAATTTGATTATTTCATGAAATAGTCAACCATGGATTGACATGATATTGACATGATATACCTAGTCGGTCCTTAAGTTCTGTCACAAGGTTTTTGATAGATAAAACTCAGCAATAAACTTTTTCTTATTCGTATTATACATGATTAAAAAGCTTATTTTATACGAATCAAATTGCAATACAATACATTTTGTACGATTATCGCAATATAACAAAAAACCTTATAACTTGAGACAATCGCGAACCCAAAACACGCCGCAACTGACAAAAATACGACTTACCACAAATTTAATAAAAAAACAGTGTTCCAGATAACCAACAAGGTTATTTTTATTTATTCTGAAACCTCGATTTTAGTCCATGCTTAACAACTAGCATTTGATTTTCTGTAAGCTTTCAGTTCCAAATGCTCCCAAAGAGAACTTTACGTACTTTTTACGTTTTCAGAAAAACGTATAAAAATGATCTTGTGGGCAACAAGTACACTACGTAAAATGTGAATATGAAAATTAGTTTTACCCAGACTTAGTTATCTTATGCTTCAAAATGAAGGTAACGGGTTCAGGGAGGGTTCTGACTAAAATCTCACGTAAGTTTGAAAGGTTTTAAGAGTCATGGAAAAAAGATAAAGTGAATCACGTCCGTATTTTTGATTGGGTAAAAAAGTGCAAAATCTCTGAAGAAACTAGCATTTATGTAATATGGCTTTAAGCATTTAAATCCAATAATCGTTCTTATTTATCAGTATTAAATGAGCTATCAAACCATATATAGTATTAAATAAAATAAAACTTGGTATTATTTACTATGCGGCAAAATATTTGTGACAGAACTTATGGACCGACTAGGTATATGAAATGACTTAGCATGAGGATATAACATAGCGTCACGCCTTTTCCCATACGGGGTGGCAGAGGCACAATTGTGCCCATGTTGAGCCAGTTATTCAATACTCCATTGTGCGTGACAAGGGGCTAGCCCTTCACCGCCGCTATTGAGTAATGAAGGTTTCCTCACGATGTTTTTCATCACGGTTAGAACGTCCATATGATTTACGTAAGATAAAATAATAAAGATAAATGATCTAGCCCCAAAACTAGGATTCCCTGTATCTTGGGTACTAGACAACGATACACATACTTATATAGATAAATATAATACTTAGATATATAGATAAACAACCATGACTAGTGTACAAACATCCGTTCTCATCAAACAAATATTTGCCCCTACCGGGACTCGAACCCGGGACCCTTGGCTTCGTAGGCAGGGTCAGTGCCGCCTCGGCCATTCGGGTCGTTGTATCCTTTGCGGCATTACGAAGCGCTGTAGAGAAAAAGGTTAATATATATTTTAGAACAACCCTTCAACGATATTGTTTATTGCTCCGTATTATTTGGCCCAGATGACTACCTCCATACAGCAACATCATACAGAAAGAGCTCCATAGGAAAAGTTTTTCATAATGATGCCCTTTAAACCTCCCTAAAATATAATTTCACCTTTCTGTTACAACCTGTGTAACCCGGCCCAGCTAATTTCTATTCTCAATGTGCTTATTCATACATTCATAAGATTGTATGAATTGACACTTCGTACGCGCTTAGAGGTTCAAGGTTCTAATCCCATTTCCAATCAATCCAATTTCTACTACAATGGGGGTGGCCCAGGGGTCCTCTCTGTCGGACATTCTCTTCTCGCTGCTCCTCAACGAACTCCCACAAGCAGTCAATATATCGGAGGTATTTATGTATGCTGACGACGTCGCGGCTGTGGTGAGCGCTCCCAGCATTGATCTACTGGAGCAGCGTTTGAATGAAACTGCGGCAAACTTGTCCAAGTGGTTCAATGAGAACGGCCTGGCCTTGAATCTTAAAAAGACACAGTTCGTCCACTTCTACTTTGGTGGTCGCCAGCCTAGAGCACTATCGACCTCAGTAGCTGGTGTATTGATCGATCAGGTTCAAGTCACTACCTTTCTCGGCTTTGAGCTGGTCAGAGGACTGTCCTAGGACCACCACATCCACAAGTTGTGCGGACGTCTTAGTGCCGCATGCTTCGCACTCAGCCGCCCAGCCAGGACCCTACACGACGATGTCGTGCACTCGTGCTACTTTGCAACAATGCACTCACTCCTCCAGTACGGCGCCGAGCTTTGGGGTCACTCAGCCGACTGGCAGCGTGTCTTCAAATTGCAAAAAAGGGCTGCCAGGATAGTGGCACGGGTCCCACGCGACACTCACGCCAAACCCCACTTTAAGAAACTTGTAATTTTAACGCTACCATCCATAGTGATCTTCTAGATCGCAGTGTACACGCGCGAGAACCTCAGTTCGTACCGAACGCACGCGGACGTCCACAGACACGGCACACGCGACGCGGCGGCGGGGAAACTATTCACCGTACCCCGCTCATCAGAGAAAGCCGCCAAACTCACGCACGTCGCAGGCCCAACCGTCTATAATAGAATACCGGAAACGGTCACCTCCGCTCCAAACACACCCATATTTAAATCCAGACTGAAGGCCTGGCTAGTCGAGCAAACGTTCTACAATTATAATGAATTATTTACGCTAAAAGTATGACATTTTATTTTTAAATCTTTGACATTTTATATTACTTAATTATTGATATTATTACAATCTGCATTGTTAATTCATGTACTATCACATTCTACAACTACCTTATTTTAATTTCTGGACATGTAATGATAATTATGAATAAATGTTGTGACGTCGTATGCTGTAATTAGCTTCGCATCTCGTCATCAGGCGCATCGTTGATTAGTCGCTGATCACGTCATCACGCAATGGACTAATAGCATCGGGTTTAGCTACGTAGCTCGATTATACGCATTCGAAACATACGAGGATACGCACCTTAACTTGTAAAGTTATAATAAAAAGTCAAATAAAAAAACCACGGCGTTCTCATTCCACATCATCACACCTGGGGTATCAGCAACAGGGACAGAGCTATCGAGGGAACAATAAATATCTTATATCTTATATCTATTCATGTTATGAACGAGATTGCGAACTTCAAATTGACCCTTGAAAAATGAGAGCACGCTTATTTCCTAAGAGATGTTGCTCATTCAGCAAGGTGATTTGAATCTGAAAGAAATTGGGATATGGCAACAGATCCAACTAACATTCGTGGTAACAACTAATGGAAGGGCAAGACTGCCTTAAAGAGGACGGGGATAACTATGACAGAGTTTCTAACTAAGTCCAGACACACTGTTTTCATGGCCGCCAGGAAACACTTTAGTGTGCAAAACTGTTGGACGACGGAGGGCAGGATCATTCTATTACTCCCCGACAAGACCAGGCGGAAGGTGGAGTGTATGGCGGAACTGCTGGAGTACACCAGCAAGTTTCCTCCTTCCACCCCTCAATCTGGAAGAGACGAGACGCCTGCCAAGCCGACCACTGTTGTTGCTGCGCCCAAAGCTACTGCTGCGTCCTCGGTTGCTGCCCTCACGGCTGCGTCAGCGTCGGGCATGGACAAACGTCCCCTCAGCAACAGGCGCAAAGGAGTGCCGCCGCCGCCGGGAGCCAAGAAGTAGGTCGCTATTTCCCCGAAAAACTGCTGCCCGAAGTGTTCTCGTGATTTGTGAGGATTATAAGGAGTTTTTTGTTTTAGCAGGTAGGTAGGTTTATAATTTATTATGTCTAGGTATTCAATAACGCTCATTATTTCAAAAACTACTTGACTTTACATCAATCAAATTCATAGCTCAAAACATAAACAACAAATCTCTCAAATCAAAATCAAATCAAAATCAAAATGTATTTATTGAGCCAAAAGAAACATAATTACAAAAACTTTTGTAAATTCTAAACCCCAAACTAATATTAATTGTATCTTGGGGTTTAGTGTTTCCGTTCTGGATGAACTTAATTAAAAATTATGTTGTCACAGTCTATGTAATGCACTTAACAAAACAAGTACCTAATGCCTACTAGATTAAATTAAAAGACAAGCCTAAACAATTATGGCTCACTTTTTAAGTATCTTACTACAAGTATTATATTAAATATATCTGATATAATATTATATGTATATGAGTAATTATTATATTAATAACACCATTATATTATAATAGACATACTTAAATATATATATTATATTATTATAAACTTACATAAATATTTATTTAACTATTAAAATTAAATGAATATAATATTTAACTATACTTAGATACATAGATATTCTTATTTTATTTAGATTCTCGATAATGTAATGTTTCAAGATAGCAAATGTAATATTATTACTTATCAGCACAGAAACTTACTTTGTAAAGCGAAATTGTATGGTCACGGTAATGTAGGGTAGGTTAGAATTAATAAAAGTTTGGCATGGTAACAGAAAGCATAGCAAGTTAACAACCAATGTCATGTGTCAATCACAGATTAATAATGTGTATGTAGGTGTCATTGAGTCTATTTATTTTTTCAACGGAACGTGCGGGGAGTGTTCCACTTACTCTATGTGTATCTTTCAACAAGTTAATTATGCTAGCAATAAATTTTAAGTGTTTACAAACAAATAGTTATATTAAACCGATTATAAGAAACTTAAGCTATCTCGGGGCATTTTCCCCAGCACGCCGGCCGCATTTTCCTGCTGAATTTCCATGCTCACCCTTTGGGCGAAGTAGGAACCTGCCCTCAGTCGCCAGACACACTGACTATTTTTTTAGATAGATATTTCACTATTCCTTTAGTGTCTGACGACCATGGCCCGAACGTATCTACTGCACTTGCAGAAGAGCCGCAAATATGTAATTTCTTTTAAAAAAAAACATATTTGCGGCACTTGTGTATCTTGTACTTTATTCTCACGTATTATGAGACCTCATTTCTGTCTGATTCGACTTTCAATTAATATCTGCTTTTATTTAAGTTTATTTAAACTACAAAAACTTCGTTTCACGGTCCGGCTTGTTCGTTTTTAGTGTGCTGTCTCAAACTATGTAATGTGTAATGGATTCCTTTCACAGCAACCCCAGTGTGTCTGGGTTCAGGCTTTTAGTATTTTTATTAATCTAGAGTTATTCCTCGCCTTACGAGGATTATATATTAGTTTTATATTTATTTTTAGCTATTGTAGTATATTTATTTTATTTTATGGATATTATATATAATTTTACAGATAGCCTTTTCACATGTTCTTCCACCGGTGACTCTCTTGGTGCGAGAGGTGCCGACTCCCTGGCGGACGCGTCACTGTCCAGCAACCTGAAAAGCGTGTTCACGCAATCGGAGTTAAATTTCAATGTCGTACATATTAACGCCCAAAGTATTCCTGCTGACCTTCTTGAAGCTTTCAGCGATCAGAGTATACATGGAGTTCTTGTCTCAGAATCCTTTCTCAAACCATCTCTTCCTTCCTCCTTGTATTCTCTGCCAGGGTTCAGGCTCTATCGCAACGATAGGACGGGTAAAGCTGATGGCGGCGTTGCTATCTACTTACGTTCTGACATTCTTTGTAAAGTCATCAGCCACTCGCCAAGCCTGTACTCTGGTTCGGCTGACCATCTCTTCCTTGAGGTCAGCTTGCGTCACAAAAATATTCTTCTGGGTGTATATTATAGCCCCTCACTCCGCATTGATTACTTTGAATCTTTTGAAAAGCTACTATGTGACTTGACCCCTCTCTATAGTGCCACTCTCATCCTCGGGGATTTTAACACTTCATCATCATCATCATATATTAAGGGGCTTAACACTTGTCTTCTTAAAAATAACGCCCGCTCTACCAAACTTGAATCGATGTAAATTCCGTTAACTTACATATTCTTCCCGTCGGCGCTACTCACTTTCAACCACATTGTACTCCCTCCCTACTCGATCTCATGATCGTCTCCAACACAGCCAAGGTGGTTTCTCATGGTCAGCTTACCGCTCCCTTCTCTTACCACGACCTGGTTTATCTTTCATACAAAGTAAGGCCCACTAAGCGCAAAGACAAATTTCTGGATATTCGGAGCTTCAAAGGTGTGGACCTCGACTCCCTTAAATCCGATGCCTCATATGTTGATTGGAACCTTGTCATGACTTGTGAGACCGTTGATGACAAAATCCTGAAGTTCAACTCAATTGTCCTTTGGCTTTTCGACAACCACGCACCAATGAAAAAAGTCAGGGTCAAACATCTTCCTGCCCCGTGGCTTACCGACGCCATCAAACGTTTAATGGCAAAAAGAAACCGTGCAAAAGGGCGATATAAGAGGGACCCGACCAACGACAATCTCCTAGCTTTTAAACGCCTCCGTAACCTGTGCAACCGCATGTGCCGCGATGCCAAGCGACGCCACATCCATGAGCGTATAGAGATCTACACTCCAGCTCAGGTATGGAAGTTCCTTAAAACCATTGGTGTTGGCAAGTCCCAGGAATCTACTTCAGGTAATGTCTCAACGGTCTCAACCAGTTTTTTTCTTCTCCTCCCGTCGTGATGGACCCTACCACTAAGGAGGCAACCCTTCATTGTCTACGGTCGAGGGCTGCAGTCCGCACCTCACCGTTTAACTTTAAGCTTGTCGGAATCGGTGCAGTTAGAAAGGCAGTGCTAGCTATCACATCGAATGCTGCTGGTGGCGACAACGTCAGCCATCAGATGATCCACAGCGTCCTTGAGGAGTTGCTTCCTCCAATTACCCACATCATTAACTTCTCTCTATCGGTGAGCTCCTTTCCTAGTCTGTGGAAGAAAGCACTCGTTATCCCACTGCCAAAAAAATACAATCCCTCCTCCTTCAAAGATTATAGGCCCATATCTATCCTACCCATTCTCTCCAAAGTCCTTGAATCCATAGTCCACTCCCAACTCTCCTCCTACCTTTCATCAAACAAACTTCTCAATCCTTTCCAATCTGGGTTCAGACCAGGCCATAGTACTACCACAGCACTCTTAAAAGTCAGCGATGACATACAGCTAGCCATGGATCAGAAGTTGGTCACGGTCCTAGCCCTGCTTGACTTCAGCAATGCCTTTAACTGTGTCGATTTTGACATTCTGGTCGCTATATTGAGCTCTCTGAATGTCTCCGTCCATGCTGCTAACTGGTTCCACTCATCATACCTGAGAGGTCGTCAGCAACGCTTTAAATCTGAAGAGACCGAAACTCAATGGTGTGATCTTTCCTCAGGAGTGCCTTAAGGTGGTATTCTCTCTCCTCTTCTATTTTCAGTCTTCATCAACTCTATCTCCGACGTTATCTCTTCTTCGTATCATCTTTACGCAGATGATCTCCAAATTTATCGCCACTTTTGCCCCTGCGATGTAGCTTCAACCGTGGAGGCACTGAATGCTGACCTCGAGAATGTGAAAGACTGGGCCTTATCATACGGGCTGTTGGTAAACCCGATCAAATCACAAGCCATGCTTTTAGGAACAAGGCACACGCTTTCCTTGATACAAAAACTTATTGTTCCCGTGTCATACAATGGCATCACAATAGAGTATACAGATCAGGTGAAAAACCTTGGGGTATTTTTGACAACCTCCTGTCTTGGTCTCCACATGTCAGCGAGGTCAGCAGACGGGTCTTTGCGTCTTTTCACTCCCTCAGGCGTTTGCAGTACTTCTTGCCACGGCAGACCAAAATCACCCTTGCTCAGTCCCTTCTCCTGCCACTAATCGACTAAGCCGATGTCTGTTGGGCGAGCGCGAACGAAGATTTACTGAACAAACTCGAACGACTTCAGAATCGTGGGATTCGGTTTATCCTCGGGTTGCGCAAATTCGACCATGTTTCTCAATATCGCAAAGAGTTGGGTTGGCTTCCAATTGATCGTCGCCGAGACACTCATATTCTCTCTTATCTTTTCAATATATTGAAAAATCCGCGCTATCCCAGCTACCTTCGAGACCGCTTTGAGTATCTCTTTTCAGGAGATCGGCACCGGAGATCCCACACGATCTCACTCTTAGCCACTCCAAGGCATAGCACCTCGGCATATGAGCATTCATTCAGGCTGCAAGCGGTTCGACGTGGAACGCACTACCTAGCACTATAAGAGACTGTCCCTCTCTTGTCTCTTTCAAAAACCGGGTAAGAGAGCACTTCCTTTCTCTTTCGTGAGAGTTATATATAGTATGTATATCATTATAATATATAAACTATATTTGCAGGTATGTATTGTATTTAGTAGTCTGGTATGTAAGTATTTTATTTTCCGTATTTTATATTATATATGTATTTTAGTAAAGATTAGATATTAGATATTATACACTGCCTACCCTTTCATGATACATTTCTCTTTCATGCCTTGGTTTGCTGGAAGAAACTCTTTTTAGAGATAAGCTCGCCTTTGTACATATGATTTCCCCTAATGTAACCTTTTAAATTTAATATGTGTGTGTGCAATAAAGAATTATGAAATTATGAATTATGAAACTAACATTTACAGAAGACCTGGCTTCAATTTGAAATCCGTTCATATATAACGCTACAATAAACTTCTTCGATAAATAACGCTAAATAACGCTAAACCAAACACCTTCCCCCCTGCCCCCAATCAAAAATTGCGATCGACATTTTTTTTTATTCAATCAAGGAACTTGTTTACCAATTTTCGCCAAAATCCGACTGTCAGACGGACAAAAACATTTTTGGCAAATCTCGAAACTCGAAAGAAAGAAGAAAGTAAGACTTTTATTGCACACAAACAAATAAACACACCTTACATAAATAAAAAATAGGTTAAGTGTGGGTTGGACTCGCACACGAAGGGTTCAGTACCACGTTCAAGAAAAAAAGACTAAATCCTAAATAATCAAACCAAAAGAAAAAGAAAAAAAATCTTGTTATCTGGGAATCGAACCCGGAACTTCAAGATTGCGAAACCGATACGAAACCGACTGAGCCACCTCAAAGTTATTAAGAGTAGCGAAATTTATGGTGATATTGAATGATGTTATGTCGTAGTTCGCAGGGGCAGGGATTTAAAAAAACAGCCGCTTGTATGTGAAGACCCCCTTTAATTTTGAAAATTGCGTGTAGTTCATTATTTGTTGAGGTTGTGGCAACAGAACCCACGTTCTGTGAAAATTTCAGATCTCTACCTATTTCGGTTGATACGATAGAGCCTGGTGACGGACGGACGGACAGACAGACGGACAGCGGAGGCTTAGTAATAGGGTCCCGTTTGGAACGCTTCGGGTACGGAACCCTAAAAAGACAAAAATAAAACACAACACGTTATTTGACTACTAGTCAAAATAGATACGTTTAGGAACTGTCAAAACGATAATTTGTTATTAAGTTCTTTGAAATACTAGCATGTGACGTCATAGTCAAATGCTGGCTTTTTAACAAAAAAAATAACTTATAAAAATACAACGGCTGGAAATATACAATTCTGACGCTTCGCTCTCTCGGTTAATTAAAAATGTGAAGGTTTTTCTTTGGATGTTTGGATGTTTGGATGTTTGTGTGTTTGTGCTATCACGCTAAAACAACTCAACGGATTTAAACGAAATGTTGCAAAGGGATAGTTTATAAGATAGATTTGGAATATTTTTATCCAACTGCAGCAGAAGGAGGGTAACTTTATCTCAGAAAATGAATTCCTAGGAACACGCCGATAAAGTTGCGGGCATCAGCTAGAACAGAATAAAGCTATCCGTCAAAGTCAACTTGGCACGTCGCTCTGATGACGTCATAGCGTCCGTTACTGTCCCACTGATGCGTCGAGGGCGAGAGCGAGCGGGAGAAGGAGTATTTCAGCCATCCTAACTCCCGCACCACTCCTCGTGAAGGCAATGGAGTCCATAGGTATAGTAACCATGACGTCAAATCAGGTACCCAAGTAGTTAGATTAGTTCTCATCTGTAATTAGAAATGATTTCGAGTGCTTAGTGCTGTAATAACAACAGGTCAAAACAACCTATAATTAACTGATTGCATACTCTCATAACCTGATACGCGTTATGTGGATATGAGAACGAGTAGACATAGAAATGATTAGACTGAGGAGGTAGATATTCATTTAACTTTGTACCTTCAGCCACACCTCGCCGTTGTTGCTCTGCCATGCGAGAAGTCCCAGGTTCAATCCCCTGCTAGGTTAAAGGAAAAAAAAAACTAGTCTTGGATGTTTATATGTGTTTGATGTCGCTGTTTCTGGTTCCCACGACACGGGGTATCCCAGTGTGGGGCCAGAGGCAATGTTTGTGCCTGTTTATAAATGTCATGTTATGTTACGATATAGTTTATTTTATTATGATGAGTTTGTTGTTTATGTGTCTGTTTAACGGTGGGTCAAAATCAGAGCGTCAGGTTAATTAAAGTTAGTGTTTTTGTCGCAGTTGGTTGGTTAAATCAGACACTTTGTTAATTCTTTAGACAGTTAATTAAATACCGACGTTTAACCAAGTCACTAGCATTTTGATTTAAATAAAGCATGGTCGAAAATGTTTAACAATCTGTCTTACCGAAAGCCGGCGTGTTGGGAAATAAGATGGCGTCACGACAACAGCTGATTTGCACAGCTTTTATCGGGGCAAAACATTGCGGTAGCTTAGGTGATCGGTAAAGGGGGTGAGCGAAGCGAAGCATGTAAGAACAACAAAAAATACTTAAAACATAAACTTAAGTACATAAAAAAAATTAAAAAAAATGTTTAACCCTTGTTGCCTAGGAACGTTTAGACGTTTCGTTTTCGTTAAACGTTTCGTTCACTCACTTGTCTGACGGAATTTTAGTGACTTGGTTAAATATCGGTATTAAATTAACGGTCTAGAGAGTTAGTCAAGTGTCTGATTTAACCAACTAACTGCGACATTTATATTGGGGTAATAATTTGTGCATTTACAAAAGTCGTTATTTACGAGAGTCATTCAACTACATTTTAATTATCTCATAAAAGATTCTCTTCAATCGACGCGCTAGCTATGGACAACTTCATCTACCTACAGCACAGACGAATACTGCCTACAGAATATTAGTACCATAGACTAGTTAGTAGTAGTACGTATGAATCTCCTTACAGACTAATCACGGGAGTTCCATGCTGTTAGAAAGTTTGCATTTATGTTGATGTGTGATCTTAAAAAAAAATGCGAAGGGCCAAAGTAGTATTACATATAACCGAATATTTTTACAAAAAATAACCAGTTATTTAAACCAATATAATATAAAATTTTTTGGATCTCCCATAGTAACTAAGGAACGATATATTTTTTCATTTGAGACCATAAGTTTCTTGTGGAAAGTTGTTCATAACGATGTAATTTTCCCCAAAATATGGTCAGCTAATTAAATGTCATTCTGTACATATTTTTACATATCGCCTTAATATGAAAATCAGCCGCTTCTGAGCAGCGCGGCAGTCGCGCGACTACCGCGCTGTATACTCTGAAAGGGCGTTAAGAGATGGAAAATTGCCCAAATATCCTCAAAGCCTGTGAAAGTACTGACTCATCTACAGATTCTCATATCAACTTACCGAAGTTTCGTGAGAGAAAGAGACGGCTTGAGAGAGGAAGCAACTGGTGTCTGTCTGTCTCTCTCCCGCCCTATTAGAGCCTGAAATCTGCGAAGCAAGTAGCGAGCGGCTGTGGGGCGGGCTAGCATAGAGGTTGGAATGGTGTAGATTGGACCCTCAAAGTTAGGTGGGTTTGGTTTTTTCGGCTACTTGAATTTTCAAATTCAGTTATACCGAGTGGTACAAAAATGCCCTATAACAGCACTAAGCAAAATAAAAATAAACGGTCAAGTGTGAGTTGGACCGGCGCTCGAAGGGTTCCGTAACACCGTACAATGGTAGGTATCCTCTTAAAGGAGACACTTCCCTAATCCCGAAACGATTTAGGTTATGAAGACAAAATTTTCCTATAAATGAAATTGCACGAGTAGCATGGGTGTTCAATGACCGAAGCGTATAAAATTTAGTTAGCCTGGTCCTTCCTGTACATTTTTAATACGCTAGAAAGAAATAGCATCAAAGTGGCCGTTGGTTAGAGCCGAGGTTTTTTTGATAAACCGTATTTCGGCCTTTTGACATTCAATGCAATATGTAGAGCCATATAAGTATATGTTACCGGCAATCTGTATAATGCAGTTCTATATAATACCTAGCCAATATATATATAATACCTGGGACGTTCAGGCAATGTTTGAAATATTATAAATATTAATGTCCATTACATACTCTACCTAGGTAATATATACAATGCCCAGGGATTATATAGAATACCTACTTGGCCACCGACAATGTGTAAAATAAATAGATTTTGGTTGAATATCAGGGCAAAACACTACGGTAGCTTAGGTGAAGGGTAAAGGGGATAAGCGAAGCGAAGTCCCCTTTATCCTTCGTGTTAGGTTGAACATGAAATAACAACAAAAATATTTAGTTTCAAGTATTTTTTGTGTTAGGTTAAACATGTAAGAACAACAAAAAGAACTTAGTTTTAAGTATTTTTTATTGTTCTAAAATTTTGAACCTAACACAAAAAATACTTTGAACTACGTAGTTTACTTAGTTTAGTAACAAAAAGTACTTAGTTTTAAGTATGTTCAACCTAACACCAAGGATAAAGGAGGCTTCGCTTCGCTCACCCCCTTCACTCTTCACCTAAGCTACCGTAGTATTTTACGCTTTTACATATATAACCGGCTGCGCACTAGGTATTAATAATACCTAGGCAAAGTATAAAATAATTTATATTTCATACATTACTTGCACGTTTTGGGCATTATATATATTGCCTAGGGATTATATTATGATACCGGATTATACAGATTGCCGACAACATATATACTATTCTTCAATTCTGCTATAAACACTATTACGAAAATGAACTGTCTCACATATTACGCCTCTGAGTTTTATGGTAAGGACTTTTGATCTTTTAAAAGTTATTCTACTAATACTGCGCAAAATCTACGCAGTTTTCCAGATTTCATCCAACATTTGTGTAAGCAAAACAACATAGCCCTAACCTAACCCACGTGACATCCGCAACCATGGCGAAATATCCAAAAACAAAACACAACGTCACGATTATCGCAACCCACGCGAGATGAGTCTTCATGCGCTCACCTGCGCTGCGCCCGTGCGTACCTCTATGGGCGGCGCTTATAAGGGCTGGCGTACACCATAGCTCCTCACTGAGCACGTGACGGTTGAAGTGGGCACTAGTGGGCACTGGTGGGGACGCGGCTGCTGAGAAGTTTCTCTTGTGACACGAAACATCATGTAAGTACTTTTTTTACCGAATTCGGAAGATAGTTGATACATATCAAAATCATGCGTTTTTAATTTTATAGGTTTTTGGGTTATCAACAAAGGGGGTATCAGGTTTTTTGGGAATTGATACTTTATCAGTACTAATGATAACTACTTGGCTATTTATCTTTTAAATCTACACACATAAAATACCGCATTACAATTACTCACGAATTGTAAATTATTTGTATTTATCAATATTGTAAATACATAATAACATTCTTATTGGAAATATTTATATGTCTGTATTGTATATAATTGTTGGTCTCCACAACTTACTTAGTTAAAATTGTAGTGTTTTATTATCATTATTTAACTAAAATTAAAATATATCTCTTCGTCTTAACTTTACTAATGAAAGAACTTATGGTCAGGAACCAATTATCCGGTAGACGTGTACTTGGCCAGGACTCCACGTGACAGGTTAAACCGATTTTGGTCTCCACAACCAACCTGTAATATGTTTGTAAGTCAATTAGTTAAATAAAGATTTTGTACTTCGTAATTGTTTTATAAAAAACATGTTGTTTAACAACACTACAACATAGGCCGCCTTTTTACATACGAAGTGGCAAAGGCGAAATTTTGCCCAAGTTAAGCTAACCAAGGTGTTTAAATAAGAATAATACTGATGCAAGTACAGTCATATTAACATACAATACACGAACTAAGAAAATAAAGGTTTTCAAAGTTCATAAAAGCTTACCACTCGTCCTCCTAATTTTCTGGAAGCTTATAGATATTTTATAAAAGGTTTTTCGTGTATTTTTAAGAGTTTCATTTAATTCCGGTATGTGGACACTTATTTTTAAACTTAAATCTTATCTAAATGTGTTAGGATGTGACACGAAGATGTTGTTGTTCCTATTCAATAAGTTCATTTAGCGACATGGTCATTCTGAATTTCCTAAAGTAAATACCGAAATATGAACACTTTTCTTTCTACAATCCGATTTGCCGTATGGAGCAGCAAAAAAAAAGATTCTGTTACACCCTGAATTAGTCCATAAACAGGATCATAAAAAATGAGATGTTCTTTATTACGATTCTTTATAGTAGTTTATGTGACTGCTACATAATGCCTAATTAAGTACAGTTACATACACTAGTTTATCTACACACATATCATAAGCTCTCTTTGATGTGTTCAGGAATCGTATGTTTGACCGGCATTGTGGCTCTGCAGTTGTTTAGCTTGTTCTGAAGTACCAACTTCACGCAGGCGGGCGTCGGCGTTCGAAATTTGAATGTCAGTACCAACTTCACAGACAAACTAGGGGCGGCAAGCAGGCGGGCGTCGGCGTTCGAAATTTGAATGTCATAATATGTAGATAAACTACACATTATGGTCATAATGTGTAATTTTTCAGATAAGAAATGAGTTTTTACCAAGTAGTTTAATATTATGCTGATCGTAACGTGCGGTTTTTGTACGCAGTAAAGAGGGTTTATGATACGTGTGTAGATAAACTTTATTATAATTCTTTATTACATGTTACTATTTACTATGGTCTTGTTGGTGCAACTTTGCTACGAACAATTTTATAATCAACTCATACAATTTATACATGCATTCGTGACATTAATGGGAAATAATTTAAATTCTACAATTATCCAAACCACCATTACGATTACCATTTGACGACCCGAATGGCCGAGTCGGCAGTGACCCTGCCTACAAAGCCAAGGGTCCCGGGTCCGAGTCCCGGTGGGGGCAAATATTTGTTTGATGAGGACGGATGTTTGTACCCTAGTCATGGTTGTTTATCTATCTAAGTATAATATTTATCTTTAAAAGTATGTGTATCGTTGTCTACTGCCCAGGATACAGTGAATCCTAGTTTGGGACTAAATAAATTTGTGTAAATCGTGTCCAAGGTATTATATTATTATTATCATTACACAAAACATAAAAACATCCACCTAGATGTAAGAACACCAAGTACTGTAAACCGCTTTTAGCTCTGAGAGTTGTTTGCGAGCCTTGTGTTGCAATAACGGATTCGCTATATCAAAGCTGTCATATTCACGCTCTTGAGATAGCTCTTAGTGCTGAGAGCGGTGTACTAGTAAATATTTCTTAAGTGCTTGTATAATTTTATCTTTAAAATCCGCTTTTGTCATTTACAAACTCACCTCGGACGAGGCACGGGCCTGCGAGCCATAAATACAGGTTATTTTGTTACCTATCTATGGAAGCAGACACCACCATTTTTTTACATTAACATAGCGTCACGCCTTTTCCCATGCGGGGTGGCAGAGGCACAATTTTGCCCATTTTGATCCAGTTATTCAACACTCCATTTTGCGTGACAGGGGGCTAGCCCATCGCCGCTGCTATGAAGCTATGAAGGTTTCCTCACGATGTTTTCCATCACCGTTAGAACGTCCGTATAGTGTACTTAAGATTTATTAATTATCTCATTGGTATATAGTCAGGAATCGAACCTAGATGCAGGTTCGATTCCTGACCATCATATACCAATGAGTCTAGTCAATTATTTCATGAAATTATCAGAAAGGGTTTCACGAAAATATGTCTTTTTAAAACCATTTCATAATTTCATAATTTCTTTATTGCACACAACTAATATATGGACAACAAGACTTACATAAAAATAGCGTACAAAGGCGAGCTTATCTCTAATAAGAGATCTCTTCCAGCAAACCAAATTAGGATGGGAATGGTCGATTGCTGTGAGCAGGGGTGACAATGTGTATATAAATATAATTTAGTACATATCTAAATAACTAACATATGGTTAGATATACCATTTGTATTCAGTACTACGTGTTTTTTTGTGTTACACATGTCGACCTAACACGAAGACTATTTGGGGTCTTCGCTGCGCTCGCCTCCTTTAGTCTCCATCTTGGCTACCGCAGTGTTGTACCCTAAAATAATTATTCGTATAATGAAAGTTCTATTTACACATATTGTTCTAGCCCCAAACTAGGATTCCCTGTATCTTGGGTACTAAACAACGATACAAATACTTATATAGATAAATATTATACTTAAGTAGATAAACAACCATGACTAGGGTGCAAACATCCGTTCTAATCAAACAAATATTTACTCCCACCGGGACTCGAAGCCGGGACCCTTGGCTTCGTAGCAGGGTCACTGCCGACTCGGCCATTTGGGTAGTCAAATATCTCAATGGTACATGGTCAGGAATCGAACCTGCATCTCCTGTGTGCGAAGCAAGCGTGAAACCCATTATACCATGAAGCACCATTTTTTCTATGAATAAATATTTTTATTAACACGGGCCCGAGGCCTAATAATACTGCAAACTGAAAAACAGCAATTTCGATAATTACAAATAGATAATTCAGTGGTGACACCCTCTGAATGATGGATGGAGAGAAGTTCAGTTGGAAGAATTTTGCTACTTTGGCGTCAATTAAAATGTAATCGTAAGAATGAGAAGTGAATTTGACGTTTGCGTCCACGATCAAGAAAGCGACGAAAACTCTTATTATGTAGATTTCTTATAGTTGGCACAGCTATAATACCTTGGACACTATTGACACACATTGATCTAGCCCCAAACTAGGATTCCCTGTATCTTGGGTACTAGACAACGATACAGATACTTATATAGATAAATATTATACTTAGATAGATAAACAGCCATGACTAGGGTACAAACATCCGTTCTCATCAAACAAATATTTGCCCCCACCGGGACTCGAACCCGGGACCCTTGGGTTCGTAGGCAGGGTCACTGCCGACTCGGCCATTCGGGTCGTCAAACGTAAACCTTCGCCACCGCTTGTGGCAACTGACGTCACGCTTGTTTGTTTTCTTGTTACTTAAAGTTTTAAGTAATTTCTAGAAGTTAGTCCAAGATTTCTAAATAAAACCGGTCAAGTGCGAGTGGGACGTCGGACCCGCACACGAAGGGTCCCATACCATTGTACACGGGAAAACGTTAAACGAAAGTCTTTTGTACGAGCATACCTTTATAGTTTTTGATAATAAAATGTTAAATATTAGGTAGGACTACATTCAAGCCCGTATATCGAAACATGTAAAAAAGAGTTTTATGTACGTAGTTTGTAAGTATTTAACTATGAACTCAGGTTAACGAAACTCCTTGCACATTGAAAACGGAGGTGGATAGAAAAAGAGTAACTTTTTTACAGAAATAAAATCAAATATGATAAAAAGGTTATTATTATTTATTATAATTCGAGTCAGCAATAATTAATCGTATGAAGACAAATAACTATGCACAAAACTCAATAATAAAAATCTTTTCCGATAAGACCGGGAGTCTAATAAAATGGCGCTACCAATAATTTATTGTATGGGTACTCCTGTTAATTCTTAAAAAACATGTTTCATTATTTGTTGTTATAGCGGCAATAGAAATACACCCTCTGTGAAAATTTCATCTCTCTACCTATTTCGGCTGATCCGGTAGAGCCCGGTGGCAGACGGAGAGACGGACAGACGGAAATACGTACAGCGGAGGCTTAGTTATAGGGTCCCGTTTGGCACCCTTCGGGTACGGAACCCTAAAATAGCTGACGCACTACTCTCAACTTATCACTACCAAGACTTCTCTTCCCAGATGCGCCAAAGTAATCTTAAGCAAACTTAAAAACTTTATACTAACGGTTAAGGTAATGTGTGTCTGATGTCGTTGTTTCTGTAAATCCCAGTGAATCCTAGTGTGGGGTGATTAGCAATGTATGTGCCTGTAGATAAACATTTACGTTTATCTACAGGCATTATGTTAATGAAAATTCCCAAACCAAACAAAATTCTTTATTTGATATTTACTAAAGGGATTTTTCTATAACGTGTATCTGATTCATTTTCTCAAGTGAGAGGCAGACACACTATGATTTTAATTGCGGGACAAATTTAAGTTAAGACGCCATAAATGAGTGCTAGAAAACTTAAGAAAACGGAATGTTTAGTCTACCACACAAGGCCCAATTATCAAAAAGGTTTTTTCATCTCCTGCCAACAGAAACATCACAATTCACACACACATTTCAACAAAACGAACTCATTAAAGGTCTATTAAAACAAAAGGGTTGAAATGACCACACACACACACACACACACAAACACTATGTTCACACTGAAAATATCCTAAATAAGCTCGACATGTGGTCTACGTAACGCGTGGGACACCGCTTCGGTGGTCCAAATGCAGTTAGAAGGGTCACGTGGAAATTATTCGGGTTGTTTGGCCTTTGCGGGTGTCGTGGAATGCATACTTAAAACTCAGAATTGAAAAGCTGCGGATTTTCTTTGACTGTATTTGTTTAACAATCGTTCGAGAATACTATTGTAGTAGAATAAGTAGTTGCAATTCTGTAATTTATTAAATTAAGATATCGTTTGGTCGACACTACGTAAAAATGGGAAATAAAGCTTGATCGACGGATTTGCCTTTGAAAAATTCTGCACCATAAAAAACTGTTAAATGCCATATTTCCTAACGCAATTCCGGTTCCACGTCCGCTAGGAAATGTTAATGTAACTATAACAGTTCTGTAAATTAAAAGCCTTCAGTCTGTTGACATTTTGTAATTGAAAAGTGTAGTGCCACTGCAATTGAGAGTTCTCCTGATCTTTGTACCCACAAACCAGCAGTGTATTTACGTGAAATAATTTTTCTTTCAATACTGAACGATCACAAAGTTTTCTATTTTACTTCAGTACATTAATATTTATTTGCATCTTATTTTTAAATCAATCTTTCTTGCTTTGCTTTAAGGCCCTTTTTAATAAGCAGCTCTTAGCTCTGAGCGTGGTCTCACAATGTCACAATGGCCTTTAACATCAACTCCCTGAGTCACCAACCAACTTTAGCTCCCCATTATTGGGCATACAGTCGTGAATGAACCATCAACAGCAAATGTGGAGACCAAATGTAAGGGTTCTTTTCCCTTGCAGCCCAACACTTAAGTCATATAACGAATGGTTTTTTAATAGTTTTTGAAATTCTAGCTGCAAGGGTTTTTTAAAAGGGGTCTCCAGCTGCTACTTATAGTACTTACGTATGTTTTATACTATCGTGGTCATTCCTTCAGATCCTAAATAACAAGCCCCTTTCCTAAGCATTATCTGATATGCACTTAGTCGGTAATACATGTTCCGATATGCACGTAGTCAGTCGCTTCGCGAGTAGAGTCACTATACTATGAATTGTATGATTACCAAAATAGGATTAGTTGCGAAGCGGAAAGAAATTACAAGAATCCTATGTTGTCTATTCAGTATTGGAGGTAAAGTACACTAAACAAACCCAGCGCCAAGACTTTCCGTTACAGGATTGAAGCCACACATTTGCGCCTACTTAAAGTCTATTCGCTAGTAGAGACTCTAGCAAAATCGGATGGGATTGAGCATTTGGTCGCTAGGGTCTACATTAAAAAGGCGGCAGGCTGAGCGCCCATTATTGATAAAGGGTGGACAAATATAAACATATAGTGTAAAAGTAAAAACATTAACGCTAAAATTGCGCATCAATGTCATAATCGTAAACTCCGCGCGCCGGCCTTTTTCGGATGCCTGCTTTTGTTTAAAAGACACCTTTACTTTTAGTTGTCTCTGTCAAGTCTAAAACATATTAAGCAATTAGCGATCCATCCAAAAACTTAAAATGATGTCTATTATATTTAAGTATTTTACCTAAGATATATAAGTTACCCAAGTACTTTGCTTGATGCAATAATTCACGTTAGTAACAAATTGTTTATATTTTAGAACGTGCTAGTGTCAATCTCAAATGATATCTTTATTATTGGTTCCGTTCTTCCACATTAAAATGTTTATTTGTCATTCCAATGTGGAGCGGTCTCCTCTAACAGAGGTTTTTGTTAATTTAAGGGGAGTCCTACGCCTTGTGGCAAAACTTGGCTCAAAAAATCAAATTTTGAATTAAGAATTTTTGAATTTAGAATCGTTGATTATTTGGAGTAAATTAATTGATAAACACCAATTTGTGTAAAAAAATATATATTTGACCTCAAAAAAATATGAAGTGTGTTTTGTTTATTTTATGGTTTATATTTAAGCAACTGACGTAAAAAACGAGCGTTTTCACACTAATAAAAAATAAATAAATTATATTTGACCTGATATCGTCCGTATTCATTTAGTGAGTGAACTGCACATCTGTTTTAATAACCGTTAAGTTGGCAAAGGTGTATCTGGCTGGTATTATCCACAGTATTGAATATTAATTTTCGATATTGCGTCTTTCTAGAATCTTCTGTCAATCTTAATTAATCTGACTTACAAAAGAGACAACCCTCGAGCCCATTCCTAGTTTCAACCACGCCAGGGTCCAATTAGGATGTCTTTGTCCACAGCAATATGTAAATCCAATATAATGGCTATACAAAGTGAGTAAAGTGAGTGATATAAAGACTAAATATCAAACAGTATGTACTTTTTATAAAGATTCTATTGACAAAAAATATTTAAAAAAACCCACCTATCTCTATTTTTTTAGGGATTTAAATATTAATTTTCGTTCACCACCCAAAAAAGTATTACTAAAAAGTACCATCCTAAAACTGTAATGCTTTTAACGATGGAAGTGTTTTTCGAGATCAAATAAACTGGAAAGTGACGATAAAAGAAAGGCGGTACCGCCAGTATCAAATTATCACTAAAAAGTGTTAACTGTAAATGTAAATTACGCTTTGTTTATGAATAGAATCCATTTTTATGCACTTTTTTAATAATTGTAGTTATTCCACAAAATTTGGTACTTAAAACAAAATAATTTTACGATGGAATATTATTTTACATTTCATTCAAATTCTTTTGTTTTCGTTCACATATTTCACGATTCGCACGAGTTGACAAAGGTTGCTTTCTTTAATAGATTTAACTCCAATATTTTTTATCCTTTGATGTCTAATTAAGTAAAATCATTAACTAAAAGTTTTGTAGTGTGAGATTAAACAGGTACTCGTAAGTAAAGATATTAATTTTAGTGTTTGTTAAGTCAATTAATAGTGTCCCAGTGATAAACGTGGTCAGAATTATAATTGTGATAAAATAATCGATCACGGGCCAACAGACCAAATGAAGATTCAAACTGTCTTCTTGGAAAAAATATGGGCCAATTATTAAATATGTATATGGAGCATACGGTAATAAATAATTGTTCACCCAACTGTAATCTGCATGATATTATGCAAAAAGTAGATAATGCTACATATATTGATGACTGTTATTTAATCATATGCCTCGGTAATAGGGGTAATGTGAACAAGTCTGACTTAATTAAATATTTAGACAAGTTCTGTTCTTTAAAAGTAAAACAAATTGTTATGTTCACATTCTCTTACAGCGACAGCCTGCCACAATCAGAAAACAACCTTAGATATAAGCTGAATATGACCTTGCATACTATATCATGCAATAATAATATACATGTAATGGATACTAACAATTTTGTTAGTTGAAATAAATATTATTTGACTAAAGGTAAATATTACCTTCCTAGTTATTATAAAAGACAAGTAGCAAATTCGCTGTCCTATTAATTTAATATAACAGCCAAAAATTTGGCTACACATAATGCCTCTATTGAGCATTATACTGATGTTTCAAACAAAACCTTGGAAGCTTTTCCAAGTCATTTAAATTAGACACAACGACAATAGAGGAGGTCTCTAGCCCGACAAATAATATTAATAAAGTACATAATAAAAACAGAAAAATTCAATATTTTAAAATAAATGCAAAGTTTACTAATCTGGTCCACCAAAATATTCAAGGTATTAGAAGTAAATTATTAGAGTTGGAATTGTACATGAACTCTTTTAATATTGATATTTTATGTCTAACAGAACATTGGCTACAAAGCCATGAGCTCATGTTCAATTTCAGTAACCACCAGGTTGGTAGTTCTTTTTGCAGATCACATGCTGTTCGTGGAGGCTCTCTAATATTTCTAAATAAACACATAAAGTTCAAAAATCGTAATGACATAGTATGTTTATCAGTTGAAAGCCACATTGAAGTAGCATGTGTTGAATTGGAGCGCATAATTGTAATAAGCGTTTACAGCCCACCATCAGGTTTATTTGATGTTTTTGAAAAAGTCATGGATGACAAATTATTTAAAGTATCAAAATCTAATAGAACTCTTATGACATGTGGAGACTTCAATGAAAATTTATTAGAAACTTACTCCCTTAGTACGAGACTAACTAACTTATTTAATTCTCACAACTTAAAGCCACTTTTCATGGAACCTACTCGAATAGCTGAAACCTCAGCAAATTGTATAGACAATATATTTGCTTATCCAAATGAAAAAATTGTACTTAAAAAAATTATAAGTAATTTAAAGTCAGACCATTTAGGTCAATACATTAGACTAGAAATTCAACTTAAAAAAAGTTCTACAAGAAAGATACAATACATACCTGTGACTGCACATCGGTTTGAAAGCTTTAAATTGCATTGGGATAGCAAACTACCTATCAATTACTCTAATAATAACCCTAATGAGTCATATTGTATTTTTTTTACAAATTCAGCAATGCGTTCAATGCAGTATTTACTACCAGATCGATTGTGGTCTCAGACAAACTTAACTTTAGTAAGTGGGCCACAGTAGGTATACTTAAAAGTAGACAAAATTTATATGAATTATATAGTGAAAAACAATGGAATCATAGTGAAGAGTTCATGGATAAAGTAAAAAATTACTCAAAAATCTTTAAAAAAGTTTGTCAAATTGCAACATCAAATTACATCAGATCTAAAATAAGAAAAAGTGATTTCAAAATTAAATCAACTTGGGTATAATTAAAAGTGAGACTGGAAAGGTCAGTATTAAAAACAATGAATATGAATTAAAAATTAATGATATTACTTTCAAAAATGATATTGATGTAGCTAAAGCGTTTGATTTTTTTTTACTGACATTCCAATCTCTACTACAAAGTCTTAAGACTCTTTCAAAGTAATCTTTGCTAAAAGACTATGTACCTAGATGTGAAAATCAATTCTCGTTTAATTATGTAGATGATAAAGATATTATTAAAGCCTTTAAATCAATAAATGTTAAGAAAACTGCAGACCTCTGGGATATTTCTGTTCATGTTGCGAAGCCCCTAATAAATGTTATTGCACTTGATTTAGCTTTCATATTTAATGCATCTATTGAATCTGGCGTGTTTCCTGATTTAATGAAACACAGTAAAATAGTACCTTTGTTTAAATCGGGTAGTACATCTGACCCTTCTAACTGCAGACCGATATCGGTATTGCCTACATTTAGTAAAGTATTTGTAAAAGTAATTTTAAATCAACTTCTTACACACTTCAACACCAACAACATGCTCCACTGTAAACAATTTGGTTTTACACAAGGCAAATCAACTACTGATGCCGGTATTGAGTTAATATCACATATATATGATGCCTGGGAGGAGTCGCATGATGCTCTAGGAGTATTTTGCGATTTGTCTAAGGCTTTTGATTGCGTTGACCATGGGACATTGATCAGGAAATTACATCACTATGGAATTAGGGATAACTCTTTAGATCTTCTCTCTTCTTATCTAAATAACAGGATACAGAGAGTTGACATTAATGGAAAACGATCTCCAGGGTCTGTTGTTACTATGGGTGTACCGCAGGGTTCTATACTCGGGCCATTTCTGTTTTTGGTTTATATTAATGACCTGCCACATTTTGTCAGAGATAATCATGAGATTGTACTGTATGCAGATGACACTTCACTTTTGTTTAAAATGAAACGACGCAGTTTGAACTTTGACGATGTGAATAATGCAATCTCAAAGGTAGTCAATTGGTTTAGTGCTAATAATCTTTTACTGAACAATAACAAAACTAAATGTATTCGGTTTATACTCCCCAATGTTAAACAAGTCTCGGCTAATGTTAATGTTAAAGGTGAAATTTTTGAAATTGTAGATAGCACGGTATTCCTAGGAATCACCTTAGATAATAAGCTTCAGTGGGGCCCACACATAGATAAGCTATCAAAAAAACTCAGTTCCGCAGTTTATGCAGTTAAAAAAATCCATCTTTTTACGGACGTGGAAACAGCTAGACTAGTTTACTTCAGCTACTTCCATAGCATTATGTCTTACGGCATACTGCTGTGGGGGAACGCTGCAGACATTAACATAATATTTGTGCTGCAAAAGAGGGCTGTTCGTGCAATCTACAATGTGGGTCCCAGAGAGTCACTGCGTTATAAATTTAAGGAAATTAACATTATGACAGTGCCGTGTCAGTATATTTATGAAAACCTAATGTACGTCCACAAATATATTGATAAATTTCCTAAGAATAGCGACAGGCACAATGTCAACACTAGAAATAGGAATAAACTAGCTTTACCTACTACTAGGCTCCATAAGGTTAATGTATCTTTTAAAGGGCAATGTATTCGCTTTTACAACAAAATACCGACTGAGTTACAAGAATCGTCTGTAAATAAATTTAAAAATGTTGTTAAAAATCACATATGTAAAAAAGGTTACTACAAAATATCAGATTATGTAGAAGACAAGAAAGCTTGGGAAGGTGTTTGCTCCAATTCTGAAAAAATAACATATAAAGCTGGAGGTTTCTAGTCGCCTCTTTGCCTCCAGCATCTAAAACATTGAGGTGACGGAATTCAATTTGAGTTCTATATTTCCCTGTACCTTAAACATGTGTTAGTTTAAGATTTGACATTCTCCAAATGTTACCTATGTGTTTCTTATGGAAATAAACTCTTTTTGATTTTGATTTTTGATTATAATGGTAATAAAATTTAAAACCTTAACGGGAAAATGGCGTTAGCTAACGCCGGTGGTATTCAAGAGGTTAAACTGCTGATTAGGTAAAAGGCTGCTAATGTTGTTGAGTTTTTTTTGGAATCCATATTTTCGTGTATATTTGATATGCATTGAAAATGTTAATTTAATCTAATTTGCATGGCTTTCTCAAATACTTTTGACAGTATTGAGATAAGGGTTATTGGCCTGTAGTTACCAACATCATCTCTACTGCCTTTCTCATGCAACGGTTTAACTATAGATTGTTTCAGTTTCAATGAAAAACATCCTGACTCTAGAGATAGATCGATGAGATGTGTTAGCACGAAACAAAGTTCGTTAGCATATTTTAAAATACTTTCGTAGTAGGCCATACTTCCTGAAGCATTAGTATTATTAGGGATATTATAATATATTGTAGCGAGTTTTCCGACGCTACAGGGAAGCGAAACCTAGGAAGAATATCCCTAGCTAGGCTAGATAATATTTTGTGTTTATTTAATAAATTATGTATCTTTAGTCTCAAGGTATGTATAGATATGGGTTTTTGTAACCTGAAATAAAGATGATTATTATTATTATTATTATAAGTTTCAACTGTCATAGCTGTTCTAGGAAAATAGTTTTGTCCAGTGAGTGACTCGTCTTTTTGAATTGAAGGTTACTGTTGTCAATATTTGTTGAATTAATAAAGTAATCATTAATTGTACTTGCAATATCTGCCGGTTTTGTGATATTGCTTCTCCCTTGTAGTATCCTTTCAATGCCCTGTATTTGATGTGTGGGCCCCAATTCAGTCTGGATGGTCATCAAGAAGCATAGCACACACTTTTGCTGTTGTTTATAAATTTACTTTTATTATGTGTTTACCCTGATTGTGTATTATATTTTGCGGTTTGTGTTTTATATTTGTCGAAGTTAAACATTAGTATTTTTTTATTTCCATCATGATATCCATTTTTGTTTTTTTGTTCTTGTTATCTTTACCCATATTAAAGGAAAGCATAAATTATAGAACAAACACAGTAGATCATGAAATTCATTGAAATATTGGTTCATGTCAGTTTCACCGTACACGTCAGAAAAGGATAGACATTTGAGACACTCTTTAAACCTGTTTAAATTATCCTCACAAAAATCTCTTCGAAATAGACAAACTCTGATTTTGGTATGCTAACCTTCGTTTTTACTGGTACATTTTATATCTGGGCAGTTTCATGATCAGATAACCCGAGCGGGATTATGGATCCCGTTCCCTCTTTTACAGTGCTTAATAAATAGGTATGATCAAGACAGGCATTGCGCTTCGTAGGCTTGTTTATGTGATTAGTCAGTTTTTTTTTATGTTGTTAATTAGTCTATTCGAGTATATTTATTTAATTGTATTGATAATAATGTCACCTGTAATAATAATTATTCTTTTCTTAGGGATTTTTTTGATACAATGTATCACATTTGTTCGAGTTTAGTTAAAAATACATTAGCATTTGTTGGGTTATTTCGTTCATCAGTTCTATACATATGCACTACTCAGATTTCGCATCACAATTTTGTAATTGTGATGCGAAATCTGAGTAGTGCAGCACTCAAATGCACTTTCTTGACATAGACTTTTGAAGTTATGTATAGTTGCGGCAGTCCTTCTCTTACGAAAATACAGAAATCGTTTTTTTTGTACTCTTCAGTAAGTCGCTGCTAATTCGTGCCCATGGCTAGAAGCGTTTTGTTCATCAGCTGTTTTAAGAAATGTTTCTGAAAAACAGAGGGCATCTGGGCACAGAATATATAATAGTATTGGACGTACATAAGTTGCACTCCTTTGATCTCGAAGAAAGCCGCCATTTTAATAGCCTAGAAAAGTTCCAACGCAACTGTTTCATTCGAAAACGCACCTTACTACTACGGTCACTAGAGCGCAAATCCTTCGTTTTCAGAATTTAGTTGCACCACAGCTCAAGCGTCGGTTGTAGAAGTAAAACCTAAAATAAATAACAACATAATTTTAAGGAGCATTTATTGTATTTACAATTGTTTAACTTCAATGTAGTGTTGTATGCATTTCCTACCATCTCTAAAGTACCTATTATTAAACTTCAGTGTTGCAAAAATTCGAAACGGAACAAACAATTTTATAGTGTCGGAAAACATGGACATGGTTCAGTAAAGCCAATGTTTTAGCAGCAAAAGTAATCTATTTGTTGGAGTGATCTTTCGGTCAAGTAAAAAAATAAAACGTTGAATCCTTCTGTATATTGCGATAGCCGTCCAGGCAGCAATTATTAGTATTAGGATTCTCCATTATAAAGAAAAGTACGGTGCTGTTGGTGCAATAAACCTTGCGTTGCGACGATGATCGACTGACCGTCGTCGTAGGTAGGTACTAGGTACGCGTGTACCTCATGTGACCTCATACACAGTCTGTGACCTCATACACAGATACCTCATAGGAGCGGGGATAATGTACTCTGTGGGAACGGCCCCGCCCCGACTGTTTTGCAACTTCAAGTTGTCGCGTACTTGTAGGTGCTTATCGCGGTAGGAATAGGCGAGTGACGAGGCCTGATCTGGGTTTACATTGTTATCATTTAGTTCCGCGACCTTTATCTCTATGAGTTCTTAATTAGGGTTCCGTACCCGAAGGGTGCCAAACGGGACCCTATTACTAAGCCTTCGCTGTCCGTTCCGTCCTTCCGTCTGTCACCAGGCTGTATCTCATGAACCGTGATAGTTAGACAGATGAAATTTTCACAGATGGTGTATTTCTGTTGCCGCTATAAAAACATGTACTAAAAAATGGAATAAAATTAATATTTAAGGGGGTTACCATAAAGAAATTCTTTCAATACCACATACAAACTTATGAATGCACCACATACAAACTTATGTAAACAACATTGTGCTATGTAAAATTCAAACTATTCACTCCACACCATCCCTACCATTGTACGGTGGTACGGAACCCTTCGTGCGCGAGTTAGACTCGAACTTGACCAATTTTTAGGGTTCCGTACCTGAAGGGTGCCAAAGGGGACCCTATTACTAATCCTACGCTGTCCGTCCGTCCGTCAGTCAGTCTGTCACCAGGCTGTATCTCATGAACCGTGATAGTAAGACATTTGAATTTTTCACAGATGATGTATTTCGGTTGCCGCTATAACAACAAATACTAAAAAACAGAATAAAATAAATATTTAAGAGGGCTTCCATACAACAATTCTTTCAATACCACATACAAACTTATGAATGCACCTGGCTACGTGCATGGAGTGTAAAAGTAGGCGCACCAATAACTTTGTAAACAACATTTTGCTATGTAAAATCCAAACTATTCACTCCACACCATCCCTACCATTGTACAGTGGTACGGAACCCTTCGTGCGCGATTTCGACTCGCACTTGACCAGTTTTTTTACTTGTTAAGCTAGCTATAGTTTGGTGTAGTAATACGAAATTAGTTTGTTTAGGTTCGAAAAAAGTTATTGTTGCTCACTTCTGTGTAATACCTGTCAGTTTTTTTTTCTATGCACACCTTAACCTACTTAATGACGAAGGAGTTCCTTGTTGCTAGATCTGCTATTCAAATAGCAGAGATAGAATGAGGGTTTTCGATACTTTTTCTGCCACCAGGCGGCGCCTCGTAGGCGTAACAGCTGTCAGATAGAAAACCCTCGAGGGTTTTCGACACTTTTTCTGCCACCAGGCGGCGTCTCGTAGGCGTCAGGTCTAAACAGCTGTCAGATAGAAAACCCTCGAGGGTTTTCGATACTTTTTCTGCCACCAGGCGCCGCCTCGTAGGCGTCAGGTCTAAACGGCTGTCAGATAGAAAACCCTCGAGGGTTTTCGATACTTTTTCTGCCACCAGGCGCCGCCTCGTAGGCGTCAGGTCTAAACGGCTGTTAGATAGAAAACCCTCGAGGGTTTTCGATACTTTTTCTGCCACCAGGCGGCGCCTCGTAGGCGTCAGGTCTAAACAGCTGTCAGATAGTACAAAGTCAGAAAACCCTCATTAAAATAGAATACAATTAAAATAGAACTACATCTAAAAACGTATTCCAATGATTTATAAATCTCGAATATAATCTAGTTGTAGCTGCGAGAGTTTGATAATCCAGTGACCGACTAGCGTTGGCGGGCGTTTCGCTTTAGTATTATTTTTATAGAGGATATAACATCACTGTCTCCTTAGTAACAAATGCTAAGGAAAAATACTTTACACATTATGGGGTAAGTTGAGACCGGTACCTACTCACACTATCTGCTTGTTTAACCTATTTCATTCAAATCAATTTGGTAAAGTGGTATTGTCGTGGGGATTCTCAGTTTCACTATTTACAGTGCGGCTGGCGTCTAATTGCTGGCCGCTGATATTTCATCATCATCATCTCATCGTGTCACCCCTCAGCAGGGGATAGGGCTCTAAATACAGATTTCCATTTGTCCCGATCTTGGGCCATCTGCTCTGGCTCCGCCAAATATGAGCTAACAATGGCGGCCGCGTTCACTGTTGAACGTCGCCATGTTGTTTTGGGGCGACCTTTCTTCCGTTGCCTCTTTGGGCACCATTTGAGGGTGCTGATATTCAATTAACTTAAAAGTGAATGCATTAATCTTATAGTCTTCAGAACATCAGTGTTTTATCAGGCTGTTCCAAAAATGGTATGTTGTCTTACAAACTTCAATGATGACAAATTTTTTAAGTTACCCGCAAAAATATTGCTATTTTTTGAGGGGTCGCGATTTTGAAACTTATGCCTTGGTAATAAAATTCGCAAGGTTTTAGACAGATAAAACTTTATAAACATAATAATTTTTATCTTTTAATTCATTCAAGCAGGGTTTTTTTTCCAAATACTCCGAAAGAAACATATGCCATTTTTTATTATTTCTTGTCCATCTGAACAGGCCAAAGTCTTCCGACCTAAATCCACTTCTTATTAATTTCCACGACTTACAAATGTGAGGTTTCTTTAATGACTTTCTAGCACATGAACGGTGCTGCATGCCTATATTTTTACAGTGATCTCTATAATTCCTGTATCAGTAATTCATTAAAGATCCATATGCAACAAGATCGTAGCCGCAGCATACTTGCGACTACTATAACTCGGAGAAATTAGATTCTGAATATTTGTATTCGGCTATCTCATTTTCTCCAGGTTTGCATTTAGACAAAACATGTTTTTCTATGCTTCCTCTTAAGAAAAAACATACATTACAAGTCCTGTGTCATACAGGATGGCTGAGGCACAGAAGACACACTTTTGCTCTTAACATAACAAGTTAAACTCGTGGGTTGCTCGAGTGGAATCAATGAACTTCAAACTTCAAAATATTTATTTCGAAATAGATTCTTACAACCATTTTTTGAACGTCATATATAATGCAAGACAAACTTCTACCGCTTCGAAATGTACATGTTACGGTGGCGGAGAAGGCGCGGCTCAAGAAACTTGTAGACTGCATCACGGTCTACTTTTCTTTTCTAATAGGACATGTGTTACAAACGTGTGCGTGGTTCTTGTGCGCTGGAATATCAGGGATACATACCTCTTTATCATTAATGTAATAATTGTCTTACCTATAATTAATCTATATATATATATAATATATAAAGGAATCCTTATTTTCCCTGGTCACGGCATCACGCGTGAACGGCTGGACCGATTTCGCTAATTTTGTTTTGTTGTGTTTGTTAGGAGAAGGTTCTAATGAAACAAAAAATTACGAAAATTGCGCGGAAAACTAGAAAAGGACTGTGGGCAACTGCCCATACTTACGTGTATTTGTAACGTCTATTGATATGAATAGTCCTAGTTGATTGATGTTATATTCTTGAGGTCGATCCTTTAAGAATTTTTGCTGTTAGAGGTTGTTTTGTATTTTGAGGTTATGTTTACTTTCCTATTGGTATCCCATACCTATGAATATTCGTATTGATGATTTACTCTGTGCAATTAATATGTGTCTATGCCATTGGGCGTTTTTACATACGAAGGCACGGCACCGGCACGAAGTGAAAATTAATGGAATTGGGCATGTTTTTCAAATTAATTATAATAAGTATTAGTCGGTACACAAACAAGAACAAATAACTATTATCAATCTAGCCAAGCGGCACAGACACCGGCATAGTGGAAAAACAGGGTGCCGTGCCGGCGTTAAAAAAAACGCCTAAGCTCAGAACATGAACCGGATGGAAATATGTATTGAAAAAAATATTTACTTTGATATAGGTGGTTTTAATAGACCCATATTAAATTATTTATCTACATACGTATCATAAACCCTCTTTACTGATAATAATGATAAACTTCTTGGTAAAAACTCATTTCTTATCTGAAATTTGGTACATTACGACCATAATGTACCAAAATTTGTCAAATTATGACATTCAAATTTCCAAATCACCATGCCGGTCGAACATGCATTCCTGAACACATCAAAGAGAGCTTATGATATGTGTGTGGATGAACTAGTGTATGTACATCATTAGGCATTAAAACTCTCGAGTGATATTATTATGAAACTCGCCTTCTTCTTTTTATGCGTTTTAATGCCCACCATTATTTATCCGTCACATAAACTACTAGCAGGAGTAAAAAAGGGTAATAGTTAAAAACAACAGAATAAATTGGGCTTTCAATTTAGGTAATCATTTAATTTTAATTTTGTGAGAAATTTATATTATTCATGGGGTCAAATCCTTTATTTGTACCACAACAACGTAAATATAAGGGTAATGTATTGGTATTAAATAGGGTGTACGATTTTGGTGAGCATTTAGTATTTTTGGGGTGAAATGTATTTTTCGGATGACTATTGATCACGTTTTAGTCAATTTGATAAGCAGTTGAACAGAAGCTAACATATAATATGAACGTTATAGTCTAAGGTTTTGTACTGGCTAATGAGTCAAAAGTCAAACTCAAAATTACTTTATTACTGTAGATATATTACGTTAGTAAACGTCATTTTTTCCACTACAGAATGTAATGTTGATTTCCAATTCGTTCATGTCAGTCACCAAGCTTTTGAATCACTAGATTTGAAAACAGCCTCCGATCTTGACGGTCTCTCTGTAAAAACTGTTAATTATTTGCATCGCCCCTCATTTTGCTTGTATTTTTAACCAATGTGTTGATAGTGGCACGTTTCCTGACTTGATGAAACTAAGTAAAGTCATCCCTCTTTTCAAAGGTTTTACATCCAACAGACCTTAGCAAAATCTTCTATAAAATCATGATGGATCAACTAAGCAATAATTTTTATCGCCATGACTTGATGAATTCCAAACGATACGAATTCAGTCGGGGTCGCTCAACGACCGACGCTGGAGCTGAACTTATAAAACATATATTGAATGAAAGAAAGAAAGAAAATCATTTATTGCCAAACATTCGGTTAAAGGATAAACAAAAATAATAAATAATAATATTTGGCATAAGGGCCAAGCTCAGCAATGCTGTGAGCATGAGCTGCACAGCATGGCACAGCGCTGGCCTGCAGCAGGGCCCCTTACTCAAAACATTTAGCATTAAGAAAAGGCGCGAGTCGCATTTACTTGAACATGGAAAAAAAGGCTTTTTATTAAAAGCTTATTTCGTTTCGGTGTTAATACTCCGAACAATTATAATAAATGGCAATACCAATGTTACTAAAAACAAATAATTAAATAATAATTAAGTAATTCTATACATCATTTCATCAACAAATTTTTTAAAGCATTGTCTAGAGTAGTTTATATAATTATCAAATCAAATAGCAGAATAAAAACGGAACGCAATAAACGTGCACGACATTATTAAATTATTTATAGACACGTACGTACGGGCTACTTAACTCGTAGTTAAGGTAAACTTAATATTAAGTAATTTAAAGAGCAATTTAAATTAAGTTGTAGATTTCAATGAAATAATATGCATAAAATAATAATAAATTCAATTTCGTTAGGATAATAATAGGTTAAAATTTGTAGCTATATCGCAGTTATTATGTGTCAGTTTTTTGTGTGGTTGTATAGTATGTGTATAAACATGTATTATTTAACATTACTATTTTTGTTGTTGTGTGAATAGTAAACTGCGAAGCTTAGACTTGAATGTTGAGAGGTAGGGACATTCGCACATATTCGCACATATTCAGTGCTAGGGAAGACTCACAAGACGCAATCGGCGTTTTTTATGATCTTTCCAAAGCAAAGATTGTGTAAGCCACAATATTCCACAAACTGTTTAAAAAATCCACCTGTTTAAAAAAAACGATAACCACTCAATCGTTCGGAAAACACATTTAACACGGGTTTTGCATTCTTTCGATAGACTTTGGACGAGTAAGTACCAATTTAAATACTAGAAATAAGAATAAACTGTCCAGCTACTCTAGTAGACTCCTCAAAATTTCCAATTCCTTCATCGGCCAATAATTTTACAATAAAGTTCCCGATACTATACAAAGCTTACCGACATATAAATTCAAAACGATTGCTTTAAGTAAATTATGTTTGAAGGGCTATTACTCAGTGTCAAATTATCTCAAAGACAAAAATTCTTGGGGATAAACTGCAGTGAAATTAATGTATAATTTATTAGTTATAAGTGTTTCCTTTGATAAAGAGCTACCTCAGAGTTTCTTGTGCGTTCTTCTCTAAGAAGTATCTGATTTTGGAACGAACACCTAGTATTGAATGAATGACGTGCTCTAAGACATATGTAATTAATTATCCAACAGAATAAAGAATAGTTTGATTGATAAATATTTGATTGATTGAGGAAACTCTCACATTTGTTGATCTCTTTCAATAATTGGTTGTGTTTATCTAATACAAATATTACAACATTAATTATTATAAATAATATGCAGAAATAAATAATTACAAAATTATTTACAGCGATTTCTGTGTTGAGCTGGATCAACCTTATACAGTCTTGTCATTTATGTAATCTGCAAATGGTTGCGAAACTTAGTCATCAGGATGCTTAGTTCGGAATTGGTTGCAAACAAGGAATAAAAATTCTTAGTTTGCAATTCCTCTTAAGTCAACGTTGTTTTACACGGCTTTTAATTTTGCTCAGATGACAATTTCAAAATCACCAGAGGTATCTTGTTGTAGCAGAGAATGCACCTATCCTTGAAAGAATTGTTACCTTTCGCGAGTCTTAACCGGGGTGTAACTAGGCTGTTTGGGTTGCCTATACTACAATTTGCCATCAATGGTTATTACGAGAAAATTCGCATCATTTACTCATTCTAACGTGTTGCTGTCTAAAACTAAACTGTTCTCAGTTTGCCTAACGTTTGGGAGTGAGAATTTAATAAACTTGGTTTACGCAGCGTTCAACAATAAAATAAAACTGTCAAGCAATTCAAGGTTAAAAATAATGGCTTGTGTTTAAACGATTACCAAAAACGCACCTATTTTACTACCAATAAATTCGAAATGACTGCCAGAATGGATAAATTTGCACCAAATTGTGTTTGGATAAATGATCACCAAACTTCTTTTTATGTCACCTAAGCTACCGCAGTGTTTTGCTCTGATATTTTTTGCAGATTTTGGTGTTCATTTATCCATTTTGGGCAGGAAAAATATATTTTGGTGATCATTATATTTGTTGCCAATAATAATACATCATTAACCTCATGAAACTCTTCTTTTTGTCTTTTTATTTTGAAGGCCAGTGGAGTATCTTCAACAAACAATACTATGTCAGTCAATTTCTACACCATAAAAGGCAGATCGTTAATGTACACCAGGAATCAGAAAGGCTTAATATGGAACCTTGTGGGACGCTAATTTTTACACCCGTTCCATCAGATTGAACACTACTGACGTCTGCCGTTTAAATTATATTGCTTAAGTATGATCTTAGTAGATCCAATGCTTTATTTCTGTCTTTGAAATTATTTCATTTCATTAGTAGCGTATCATCATGATCAATACAATAAAAGCCTTCGACAGATCGCAAAAATCTTTGATAGCATCCTGTGCGGCCTCCCATGCAGCGAAAATATGAGATGTAATGGTTATGCCGTATTGTTATGCGTGGAGTTTTTTTGTACGGTTGAAGTGTGAGAGCATTTGATTGAGTATATTTTCAAATATTTTGCTAAGTGTTAGAAGAACAAATATTGATCTAAAATTTGAAGGATCACCCTGTCTCCCGACTTGAACAGAGGTATCATTTTACTGTTTTTCATGAGTTCTGGCAAAGCTCCATCGTCAACACATTTATTGAAGCTAGGTCTGGGGCTATAGGCAAACCAGAATTACTAAATCAATGACTTTAACTGTTATACCCCACAGGTCTTCAATATTTTTTATGTTAAGTAATCTAAACGTGTTGACAATGTCCTGGTGTCCAATACATGATGAAATTTAAAATTTACTTTACTGACGCTAGTGCTGTTTTTTAATAAAGTCTCGGGCCTCATATAGACATGAATTTAGATGCTCTGCTGTGTGTAAGGCAACATTACTAAAGAATGTTTCGAAAGATCGAGCCACCTCTAGCAAGTGGTATTTTCTTGCTTACAAAAAATCATAAGATTAGTAATCGAGTTTAGGTACCTATCTAATTAATCCATCATCATCTTATCTTAAATCTTATATATCTTATTAAATCATTTAGATTTATAAACAGGCCTAAAGAAAACAAAAGAATAAGCAAGGGAAAGATAATGTACACATCCGTAGTTGCAAAATTACATGACTGCTTTTGATATACTTGTTCCGAACTATACACAGTTGTATGTATCTACTTACACTTAAATATTAAGTGTCGGTACTTCTCCACTTTAGAAGTTTCACCTAAGATTCTCATTTCCCAATCCCAATTCAATGAGAGCTAAGTACATAGCTTAATTAACTGATGTGTTCAAAACTTACACAAATATAGTGTCACGCGGTTTGTTTGTTGGATTGTCAATTTGCGCTTTTTGACTTCGATTTAACATTGTTTCCTCGGTTGTAGAAAGAAGGT
Organism: Argyresthia goedartella; assembly: GCA_949825045.1. Lineage (NCBI taxonomy): Eukaryota > Metazoa > Arthropoda > Insecta > Lepidoptera > Argyresthiidae > Argyresthia > Argyresthia goedartella. Next base: position 6,003,403 of record OX463817.1, read on the forward strand.
CCTTTGTAAAATGTGTTACACACTTCTTCATTGTTCTGTTATTTTCAATCCATTTTCAGATTATGTATATCAGCTAGTAGTTTTCGGCGACCTTTTGTATTTTATAACGTTCCATTTAAACGAAGCTTGCCTTATTTTATGTATAAATTAAATGAACATGTTTCTCTACTCCTAAAAAGATGTGGATAAGTTCTGTAGAATTTATATTTTTTATTTGTTCGGACGTCTCAACTCAACCTTAGAAATGGATGGTGAATGATGGCTGTCCGCAGCGCCAATTAAGAATTTTGTTTATAATAGGTAACATAATGAAAGGCATTAAAAAACGAGTGTGGTTAACGTTCACGAGTGTTTAATGCCGACTACAGATACATAGACTGCTTTATCTACATATATATTATAACCTTTCTATGATCCATGTTACGAACGGCAACGCGGCATTGATATTTAATTTCCAATAGAACGTCATCTCGACTGATATTAGAATTCAGATCAACTCAAATTGCTTTATTTTCGGAGATGTTTGAAATTTTAATGTATTAAGAAAATCTAATTCTATGTCCATATGAAGCAAAAAATAACATTTTTCACTGTAATAAATGTGTTCTAACAACACAGTTTCTTTTTAGGTCGTAATTTACGGTTTTTGAACGCATTGTTTAAGATATGTGAAGTGTGTAGATAAAAATGAATTATTAAACGAACAGAGTTACGTCTAAGATGATAACAATTACTAGATTGGCTTATTCTTAGCTGATCTTTCTGATCTAGCTTATCCGTGTTTATAATAAAATAATGAAGAGACATTAACGTCATGGCCTAATTTGGGGTAGCGCTGACAAATGGCATTTGCAGTGGTTGGTCTATCTTAACTTGGGCATATGTTTGTTCATTAATAATACATATACTTTATTCATATTACTAAAGGGATATAATTACGAAACTTAAAATACCCAATTAAAATACTTTGATGACAAGCTATAAATATATATAGGACGTAACAGAAATGTGTAGTCATATTCCAAAGGGTTGCTCGAGACAAAATTCTGAACACTTTCACTATGAAACCTATTTGATCGGAGCATTTTTTTTTGACATCTCCAGTCACTTGCCGGGCGTTCAGCTAATTTGTTTGGAGGCGGGACAGATAAAGTTGTTTTGATCAAATCGGTTTTATAGTGAAATTTGCTTATAATCTCTTCAAAAATGACTTTCTGTTTTTATTTTGTTGGGGATGATACAATGGAATTACCCATGCCTAGGAGTCGGATCTCCCTGCTTTGTCCGGGTCTCTACACATTGAGCGGGCATGCATCAGCTCGTGTAGAATACCGAAACAACGTGTGTGTTAAAGAAGTTATCGTTAGATGTTACTACAAGCCAAGTTGTTGAAACATTGATGTCCACTCGCAAAAGTCTAGGTATTAATAATAAATAACAAATTTAGCCTATTAATATCCCCACCGAGGGGCACGGGCCTTTGCCAAGATACAAGTAAGATTTGGCCATACTCCACCACGCTGGCTCAGTGCAGGTTGATGGGCTTGTGGCCACCCGACTGTCAGAAGTCATCAAGCTGCCCTATTGGGGCCTCTGACGTAGCTTTACGACTACTACCACGATGCGATGGTAGCCGGGACCTACAGCTTAAGGGCTGAACATAGGCCAATGGCACTGAGAATTAGACAAAGAAAACAAATACCCGTCGCATCGCGGCGAAGCAGACTGACGCATGCTCCCGCGCAGAGCCCCGCGGGGCAGCCCGAGCTCCGAGACCAAGAAAATTATAGAAAATATTACTAAATTCCTGTAATAATAACATTAAAAATAAAATAAAACAACCAAAAAGTTTCCCTTTTTTTACCTATTTTTGCGTGTAAGTTTCATATAGGAAACTGATTTCGTCTCCGAGCGCTTGTTCATTTAGTTGAATAATAATGCATTGCGAAAAATATTTGTATGTATTAAATATAACAGATATCCGGTAATTTTAAAAGTCCATTTTTATCTCCAATATACCTTTTATAACATATATTTCTCCTACATTTTTATGTTGTCTAGTTTAGCCTAGAATTGAAGCTAAAGATGCATTTCTGGCCATATTTAATCTCTTAACGGCTCATCCGAAACCCACACGGAGGGTTCGTGTCTTAGGCCCCCAGTGGTGGACGCACCCGTGGTCGAGGCCCCCGGTTAGTTAAATTTGATTCGAAGCAAATGCCACATAGGGCGGATACCCATCCAGTACCCGCCTCGGCCAGGCGATCGTTTCCGATGTGCGAATATTTTGTAAAGTCTAGATATTAGACTTTACAAAATACAAAGAATATTGAAGAACTGGCTAAAGTGGGCACAATTTGTTGCTCTGCCACCCCGTATGGGAAAAGGTGTGACGCTATGTAGTGTTGTTTAAATAGAAAGCATTGGTTATGGAAGTTAAGTATGGTGACATGTAGCAATTTTCATCTGACAAGGGTCCGAAGGAATCTAAATAGAGCAATTAATAACTAAAGAGGACAGGGTCCAAGTTGTGGCTTTAGAGGTCAAAGTAACAAGTTTGTGAGTTTGACAGTAAGGATTTTATCTTAGTTAAGATTGAATATGGAAGTCAATGAAAACTAATTTAAATATGAATTCAAATCTCAAGAGCGTCCACGTCGCTACCCGAACGGGTTTGGTGAAAAGGCACAGAATTGCACACGTTCAGCAAGAAAATCAGCAATAAAATAGGGACTGTATGGGGTTAATCTAGTTCAACACAGAACTTGCTGTTAATAGTTAGGTATGTAATTATTTATTCCTGCTTATTAACTATAATAATTAATATAGTATTGTTTGTTTTAGTTAAGCACAAAAAGATCTAAAAATCAATCCGTCAGAGTTTCTACGCCCTTCTCTGTCCCACAGTGGTCCAATGTGGGGAAGATGCAAAAAATGACTTTTGCTAAGTATATGTAAATATCTACAGTAAAAAAAAGACTTATATAAAAAAAGAGGGGCACACCGTAAAGGGATCCCACCCAAAGTAAAAGAAGACAGAGAGGACACTAGTAACACATACGCGCTCTAAGGATATGTGGTTTTGCTACAAACATGACTGCTACTGTTAATGACAAGTTACAACAGAGCAATGTAAGGCATTTCATATTTGTTTTGAAGTTAAACTATGTTAAGTTTTTTGTAATAAGACTAAATCTAAATAAAGACCTAACTTCTTTGAATATCTTGAAAAACTTGTTTCGACTTGGGCTTTATTATTTTTTAAAACTTTCTAGACTACCCCGGATAATCCAGCTTGGATGAGTGAATGATTTGACAGGAGAGTCGTGGCGCATTATACAAACTCGACTAAATACATTACAAGCATTGAGTACAGGCCTGCTACAGGAGAGACAATGAGAAAAGCGTAGACTTTTTGATTTGGATTGAGCCATGACAGCATGTAGTAACTTACGGGAGACATAAGCTTGTTACTGCATGCTCAGTTAATGTCTGTCTATTTGATTGGAAACCTAGATTACTAAGTTGTCACATGATGGCAGTGTAGGACGTAATATTATAAAACCACACTTCCTGTGTCGCCGACGTGCTAATGGTACACCCTGACTCCTGACGACCCGATTGGCTGAGCCGAGGGAGCGAACCTGCCTACGAAGCCAAGGGTCCCGGGTTCGAGTCCCGGTGGGGGCAAATATTTGTTTGATGAGAACCGATGTGTACCCTAGTTATGGTTTTGTTTATCTTTCTAAGTATAATATTTATCTATATAAGAATATGTATCATTGTCTAGTACCCAAGATACAGGGAATCCTAGTTTGAGGCTAGATCAATGTGTGAAAATACTGTCCAAGGTAATGTTATTATCATCATTATTATTATTGTTATTATCATTCGAAATTTTTGGACCATAATAGTTCGAAATTCTTCTTCTATAACAGTTCGAAATTCTTCGACCATAATAGTTCGAAATTCTTCGACCATAATAGTTCGAAATTCTTCGACTATACCTATTATCTCCACTTTTTACCACAGACTGTACATCTCAATTGATCCAAGTTAGTCTGTTCATGGCATTACGTCGACATTTCTGCACTGTGTTTCAGTGTGTGCGGGTTTACTTCCAGGTGTATTTACAATTTGCATCTCATTTTCACAAGTACGGAGTTTGACGTAATTTGTTAAAAGCAGATGTAAGTTATGAATAGACTGAGTTAGGATCTGTTTACCTATGGCACATATGTGGTCAAAGTTACTGGTTGCAGGTGGATATGTGTGCACTTTTCATCCGACTGCAGTGGAGCGGAAAAGAGGGGGTTAAAGTGTTTGTTCCTGAATGTATGTCTTTATGTTCCTGTGACCCTCGTAACTACTCAACGACCCAGCTGATTTTTGGCCGTCTCGATGGCGCGAATGTTTTTATTTTATTCTACAGTAACAGACAGTGTAAAATAAAATATAAATAATATATTTTATGCGCTTTTGCTGAAAAATCTTGCTTCAAGATCCTCGAGTGGGGTATCAGAAACAAGGCGAGAACGGAAATAATTACTAATCGTGCACAATCTATAATCTTAGTTTAAAACTAAACTAAAAAACCGGTCAAGTGCGAGTCTAACTCCGAAGTGTTCCTTACCAGCGTACCATGATAGGGATGGGGTAGAGTGAGTTTTTTGGATTTTACATAGCAAAATTTTGTTTACATAGTTATTGGCACGGCTACTTTCACACTCCATGTACGTAACCAGGTGCATTCATAAGTTTGTATGTGGTATTGAAAGAATTGTTGTATGGGAGCCCCCTTAAATATTTAATTTATTCCGTTTTTTAGTATTTGTTGTTATAGCGGCACCAGAAATATATCATGCGTAAACTAAGTACATATTTTAAAAGTATATCACGAAAGATAATCATAAAATAAACAGGTTTTATTTAGTTCAATCCAATTCCTTTCAATTTCGTAGGCTGTTTAGTGCATAGGAGATGCATTAGGCGGTGAGAAGCTATCTTGACGACTGTTTTCCCAATTGCTGGATCAGCAGAGACGGGCCTATTCCTTGGCCTGCTCGTTCATCAGACCTGACCCCAATAAACTATTTTGTGTAGGGCAGAGCCAAAGAACTGGTCTATTCCAACGTAGCCATCAACACAAAAGAAGAGTTGATTTCAAAATAAGAATGGCTTTCGACAACATGAAAGATGAAATGATGCTCAAAATCACGATTTCAGAAGTCCGAAAACGGGTTCGTGTCTGTGTGAGGAACCAAGGATCTCGTTTCGAGCATGAATAGCATACATTTAATTAATTAAAAAGACTGTCTAAAAAGTCTATTTTTCTCCTTCAAACTGGTTAGTAGGTCATAACTTCAAGAATGTGTGAAATATCTACGTCAATAATACCTTAAATGAAAGATCATTAACTCATAATGTTTTATAAAGATTTAGACATAAATATAGCTTTCACTTGGTTTTGTTAAATAGGGTCCGAAAAACTTATTTTATTGATGATGGAAATTTGCCGTGCTCTTCAATGGTCTGTAAAAACCAAGTCTGACGTAGCAGATGCACAAATCAAGATTCAAACTGTAAACGTAACTGTAAGAGACTACCGGGATAGTTTTCGGCGCGGGTGGAGAATTCCAGAAAGTGTATTCGGCGACCAGATGTTTCACTACCTAACTCGTAATGACTGTGTTCCTTAACAGTAACTGCAAAAATCTGTTTTTTTTTTCAAAAACACTTAATCATCAATAACAATTTAACTGTAAGACTCCGCCGTATGTATGTTTGGCTCAAATGGTTCTAAATGGTCTGTGCTAGCTTGGGTTTAAGTATTTGCATAGATCTACCAGACACCCTATTGCATACTTAATTGCCTAAAACTTAACTTAACTAAAATCTACGCAAAATTGACAAATCGCCCACAAGCGTTGCTGTTGCGTTGCCTCGCTGTATAGAAATACTACTTATTTTGACTTTAAACTGAGGTATTTGTGATAGGGGACCATCTTTATAAAATACATAGTTAAAATAACATCGGTGGTTGGCGTTTAATATTAAACATGAAAAGTTATGTAGCAAAATGTCTTGAAGTTTCACTTTATTGCGTTATTTACCAAATTTCAGAAGTGTAGGATCAAAGGATGTCAACAATTAATTAAAATATGATTGGCCAATATTTCAGTATTGCTCATTTTACATTTGTAGGGCTTGCCAGGTTCCATAGTAGAGTAAAATCTTTAACTATTTGTCGCGATTTATATTGAAAAGAGTTGACGTGCACCTATAATATTGGCCTGTAGTTAAAATAGTTGAATGATATGTTTTATTGCTATGATGCCAAGTCGGTACCTATATCGAAATTCAAATATGAAAATATATAATAATAATACATACGAGGTACTTACTCCGTGCCAAATGCAAATTATTGCAAATATCCTAGTTCTAGTCTTAACATAATAACAATAACATTTACTTACAGGCAGATACATAAAAAAACGAAACGAACAGCGCAAATGTGCCTCTGCCCACTCGTATGGGTAAAGGTGTGAAACTATGTTAAGATAAACATAAAAATTGACATACAGGCACATACATTGCTTCTGGCCTCACACTAGGATACCCTAACTAGAAACAGCGACGTCACACACTTATAAACGTCCAAGACCTGGGGATTTATTAAGATAACCCCAGCAAAGAAACTAACATTTACCCAGTTCCAACTCAAATTCTAGAATCCTACGATTCAAGAAGGAAATCAAAGCGTAGTCGAGGTAAAACAACCCAGTTACACACGGTTCAAATATTCCCAGTCTAGCACTAGCGTTGCCTGACACTCTTCCCCTTCGGATGAAGCACTGAAACGGTGTCTTCGATGGCTGGCTGTCGTAGCGGTATATGTCATAATTAGATTTGAGTTCGGCGTTTGGTCGAGTGTGCCTGGCAAACCTGAGACGCTAAGTTCGGCTGCTGAATTTAGAGAATTCTATGTTCTTGCTAACAGTGTGGGTTGTCCCATTATTTGTACTACCTATATTATAATGAAGTTGAATGCTGTTCAAATACTTGCAAATCGCGAAAACGTGCAATTTTCAGTTGCAACTGTACCTATAAGATATCCCTCCTCTCTATATTAGTGATATTTTCATCTGGTCCTCCGAGAAAAAGGCTTAACGCCTATGTACCTATATTAACCACACTCAATTAAACAATTTACATAGTTCGCAATTAATTTATGAAAAAAATATTGTCGCATTTACATAACCTCTAGGTACGTAGGTATGTTAGATAGAGGTAAAGGTAGAGAGATAGTGTAAACAATTTGTATTATACCCACCTAAGTTTTTTTTACTCAACAAAAGCTTTTTACATGTTATTTTATTATTCTAGTGAAACGAATTTCGAAACCGATCTAGGAATTATTCGTAAAGTAATTATTGTGCGCCGGAAGCCGTATCTATTGACATCAAAGTTTCTTTTACAAACAATGGTCTTTCTGATGAAGTCCTATAAATTATGATTTTTATTATGGTGCAAAAAATTGAAATTTCCTTCTGCCCCAAAAGCACTCGAGCCTACGTCATCCCGCTTGAGCGATTATTTATAGACTTAACCTAATTAGTATGGCAATATTCAGATACGAGTAGAGACATTATAGAGGCAAGAGAGAAAGATGTAGTCATATTTAATGGGTGATTGGCCATTTGATTCTGTACGACTTTCACTATGAAAATCATTTTATCAGAGCTTGTTTATTTTGAACTTCCAATGTCGTTACAATTCCTGTCAGCTTCTTAATATTTTGCATTCACCTATACCTTTCTGATGCCCCCTGCTTCTTCCTATTATTATGTCAATTTATGAAAGTTACAATAAACCTTATCAGCAAATGCGAGCTTATCTCCAAAACTAAATTTCCTTCTTGTTCCAGAGTACCCGCAAAATGGCCCAGACCTACGTGACAGCGCTTGCCGTGATCATACTCGTCGTAGCACAAGGCATCAGCGCGAAACGTAAACATCATACATCATAATCATTAATCATCTTCATCATCCTCGCCATGATCATGAGTAAATCAACATAATACATTGTAATAACCCACTGCTGGTCGTTGGCATCTCCCATATTGCACTACCATTTCCTGTCCATCTATACTATCTGCCAAAAAACTAGGCTGTAGAGGTCATTCACACAACAGAGGACCTTCACCAAAATCCAATTTAAGAATAGCTAACTCTGTCGCTTACCATACAAACCCATCGCAAAACTGGTATCGTTAACTATCGTGGTACAATGCCTACAAGAAGGCTGGTACTAAAAGATTCTAGCGATGCCAGTTTTCGGTAGGTTTGTATGGTAAGCGACAGAATTAGCGATACATAAATTGGATTTTGGTGAAGGTTTTTAATGTGTGAATGACCTCTTTTGCCACATCATTTGGCAGATAGTATATCTTCTACGATTTCCACCTGCCAACGATATAACGACATTTGGCCCTCTTATTTGGCAGCCGTCTGTCTATAAGATATGTCACGTAAGATAGTCAAAACCGTTAGTTGATAAACTAACGTTTTTTTCTCTCGTAAGTTGGTCAACTATCGACAGATAGTAAACTGTAGCGTTCTGCTTACTATATGACGCGTTAGTTGATTAACTAATGGTTAAAACCGTTAAATAGAAAACTGATTTAATCTTGAATTACAAACGAAATACCAGGGCAAACACTGCGGTAGCTTAGATGAAGACTAGAGAATAGTCTTCGTGTTAGGTTGACATGTGAGAACAAAAGAAACGTACATTCTAAACCCTGTCGGTCTGGTTTACATCTGTCGATAGTTGATAAACTAGCGCGTCAGTTTATCAACTAACGGTTTTGACTATCTTCCGGTGACAGATAGATCAATCTCTTTATTCCTAGTTACAATACAAAACGCTTACACAAAGAGAGACAAAAATTAAGAGAAAATAATGGCATATTTTCAAAAAGGCTGCAGGAACACATAAGAATTGGAGTGGTGTAAAAATGGCAAATCATCAGCGATGAGTATTTGTTTTATTAAAGTAGGTATATAGCCATCGTGGTAGAGTTTGGCTTAATCTTATTCGTAGCCAGGTAAAAGCCAGTGCCCTTCGGTGGGGACATTAACTTCCCAACAGCCCAATCCCATTTTGAGGCATCGCAATTTTGAACTCTCATGCCATGATAATAAAATTCAAAACTTATAATTATATAACTAATTGTATAATTAATAATAATAATACCTTGGACACTATTTACACACATTGATCTAGAATTACCTGAACTAGGATTCCCTGTATCTTGGGTGCTAGACAACGATACACATACTTATGTAGATAAATATTATTCTTAGATAGATAAACAAACATGACTAGGGTGCATGACAACTTGCCCCCACCGGGACTCGAACCCTAGACCCTTGGATTCGTAGGTAGGGTCACTGCCACACTGCCGACTCGGCCATACGGTTCATCATATATATAATAAGTTAAGGGGATACATTTTTTTATATACACGTTTTTTTCGTATCGCTGATAGATAATCAAAAGGCTCATTTCTCATGAATACGACATCAAACGTATTAAGTTATATGTAAGAACGCTAAGCGGATCGGTATTAATGAAATTTTGATAAATACATCTATATGATTTACGGCCGCCCATAAGTAAATAAAGTTGACTGATACTCGTACGCGAGTAGAGGCAGGTCGAGGCGTCTTATAGAAAACAAAAGAATGCGACTGTAAACTTTTTCCTATCGACGGTAAGTAATAAATATGTTGATCGCTGCACAAGCAGAAGAATGACATAACATATACATAAACTTCCATACCACCACTTAAGCCCTCTGAGCCTCATAAGAAGTCTTCATGCAACCAATTTTTTATCAAAATATAATAAATTGTATCTACGAGCTATTATGGGATATATACATGTACAACGTATTTAAAACTTGAACAGTAACAAATTACAGTTATTTCCAGCATTTTCTGTCGATGGAATGACTAATGTGAGGGCGAGCGAGGGGTTTAAGATTATATTCCCAAATTTATGAATCAGTATTCTAGAAGTTACGGGGGGGGGGGGGGATTTTTTAAACTCTTTTATTAAATATTTATTTAAGAAAATAAGGTATTTATAGTAGTTTATGTGACTGCTACATAATGGAGGGCATTAATACTCGAGAGTGGGTTTCACTCGAGAGTTTTAATGCCTAATTATGTACAGTTACATACACTAGTTTATCTACACACATATCATAAGCTCTCTTTGATGTGTTCAGGAATGTTTGACCGGCATTGTAGCTCTGCGTTGTTTAGCTTGTTCTGTAGCACCAACTTCGGGCGTCGGCGTTCGAAATTTGAATGTCAGTACCAACTTCACAGACAAACTAGGGGCGGCACGCAGGCGGGCGTCGGCGTCCGAAATTTGAATGTCATAATGTGTAGAAAAATTACACATTATGGTCATAATGTTATAATAATAATGTTATGTTTATAATAAATGTTTCTTTCTTTCTTTCTTTCTTTCTTTCTTTCTTTCTTTCTTTCTTTCTTTCTTTCTTTCTTTCTTTCTTTCTTTCTTTCTTTCTTTCTTTCTTTCTTTCTTTCTTTCTAATGTGTAATTTTTCAGATAAGAAATGAGTTTTTACCAAGTAGTTTAACATTATGCTGATCGTAACGTGCGGTTTTTGTACGCAGTAAAGAGGGTTTATGATACGTGTGTAGATAAAAATATATACATTTGAGATCCTCGCAACAGGCCCCCCAAATTCAAAAAGGCGTCATTCGTTTTATATTACGAAAGCTGACCATGAGAAACCACCTTGGCTGTGTTGGAGATGATCATGAGATCGAGTAGGGAGGGAGTACAATGTGGTTGAATTTACAATAGATTCAAGTTTGGCAGAGCGGGCGTTATTTTTAAAAAGACAGGTCACTATCGAGAGGAGTCAAGTCACATAGTAGCTTTTCAAAAGATTCAAAGTAATTGATGCGAAGTGAGAGGCTATAATATACACCCAGAAGAATATTTTAATGATGCAAGCTGATCTCAAGGAAGAGATGCTCAGCCGAACCTGAGTACAGGCTTGGCGAGTGGCTGATGACTTTACAAGGAATGTCAGAAAGAAAGTAGATAGCAACGCCGCCTCAGCTTTACCCGTCCTATCGTTGCGAAAGAGCCTGAACCCTGGCAGAGAATACAAGGAGGAAGGAAGAGATGGTTTGAGAAAGGATTCTGAGACAAGAACTCCATGTATACTCTGATCGCTGAAAGCTTCAAGGAGATCAGCATAGCTAGCAGGAATACTTTGGGCGTTAATATGTACGACATTGAAATTTAACTCAGACTGCGTGAACACGCGTTTCAGGTTGCTGGACAGTGACGCGTCCGCCAGGGAGTCGGCACCTCTCGCACCAAGAGAGTCACCGGTGGAAGAACATGTGAAAAGGCTATCTGTAAAATGATATATGATATCCATAAAACAAAATAAAAATACTACAATAGCTATAAAACAAATATAAAACTAATCTATAATCCTCGCCTTACGAGGTATAACTCTAAATTAATTAAAACACTAAAAAAAGCCTGAACCCTGGGGTTGCTGAGAAAGGAATCCATTACACCTTTACACATTACACAGTTTGAGACAACACACTCAAAACGAACAAACTGGACCGTGGAACGACGTTTTTGTAGTTTGAATGGAACGTGATCTACATTTCGTTCCGGTACGAAAACATGAAAACAAAATAAACCTAGATAAAAGCAGATATAAATCGAAAGTCGAATTAGACAGAAATGACGTCTCATAATACGTGATAACAAAGTAAAATATACACATAGAGTAAGTGAAAAACTCCCCGCACGTTCCGTTGAAAAAAATAAATAGACTCATTGACACCTACAGAATATTATTAATCTGTGATTGACACATGACATTTAGAGATTTGATTAATGTGAAGTTAAGAAGTTTTTGGAAGAATGATCGTTATTGAATAGAAATAATAAATTATAAACCTACTATGATCGTCGTGACTGAACATAAAAAAACTTCAGGAGAAAATATTCTCAAGAATACGAATACCATTTGGGATTGGCCAATGTTTGCTCTGTTTTTTTATAACAATACCTTTTCTATTTTTGTTCATCAACAATATCCTACCATGCAACGCATTTCCATTACAAATTCTTAAAAATAAAATCTTTTACCTAAGTATTGGCCGTTACGGACCAATGCGAATCTCCCTTCGTTTGTATTATGTTCACCTAATGAAGGTCTATGGGATTGAAATGAATACGTGTGGGTATAAAAACTCATTAGCAGAATGAACGATCTGATCTGGATATTTTGGTGCATCTATTTCTTTTCTTAATAAAGAAATGATTGTCTACGGTTTAGTTAAAGATTATTTTAAAGGAATCTACGAATATTTTAATACAGTGATTTGGTACTTTCAATAAGGAATCAAGTCAACTTTATAGTTACGTAAAAAAATGGTTTAAAAAAAAGAAAAGCAACGTCGTGTTTGATGTTTTTATGAAAAGACAGAAAATCAGATACGGTATATTCCCTTGAATGTTTTATTAGTTATCGGGGCCTCAACCCTTTTCGCCGATATCTATCAAAGAAAGCTCAAAAATAGCTCAACACTAACAAACGCGGACGGCGGAAGTATGTGGCGCTGTTGTGTTTCCGGAATTTTCCGGCCTTGCCTCCGGTTTTTGTTATTCACTCAATACAACATCACGTTTTGTCTATTATGTTGTTTCCATTTATATCTAATGACGGTTTTTTGATCCATCGAATACGATCGGTCAAGCGCGGGTCGGCCTCGCACAGGAAGGGTTCCATACCATAGTTGTTTGTTTGCTGATGATGCTTCGCTGGTTGTCAAAATTGAAAGACAATAAGAAGATTTTGATGATCTTAATAGTGTATTGTCTTTAACATTGAATTGGTTCACAGTTAATAATTAATTCTCATATACTCTCTCAAATACTCACTTCCAAATGTCAGGCAAGTTGAGACCAGTTTAATGTTAGGCAGCAACACGTTAGAATTAGTAAATAACACGAAGTTTCTTGGAATAACCATTGATAGACAATTGCATTGGGGACCCCACATAGATAAATAAGTTGGTAGATTAGCTTCTGCGGCTTAAGCTGTTAGGAATATCAGACAAAACATGGATGTGGGCTAGGTTAGTCCATTTTAGTTACTTTCATAGTGGCATGTACCTCGTTGTAAGGAAAAAAGGCAGATATTGAAATTGTTTGTCTATTACAGAATAGATATATTCGAGCAATTTGTCATTTAAAACGCAAAGACATACGAACTTTTTAAAGAAATTGCCATACTTACTGTAACAAATCAAGTTATTTTCGAAAATATAATGCATGAACGCTAGAACCTTTCAACATTTTCCAGATTTAACGATAGCTGTAATACTAACCCAAGAAATAATCACAGAGAAATTGCACCCCGGTTTAGTCTCGCGAATGTTAGCAATTCTTCCAAGGGCCAATGCATTCTTTTATACATCAGGATACCTGGTGATTTTGAAATTGCTATTAATATGTAATATTTGTATTATTTGAACAAAACCTAAAAGGGAGTTATTCTTTGGGAGTTTCTACGCCCTTATGCTTTCATAGTGATCCAATGTACACTATAGGCAAAAAATTTCGTTTTCTAACCATATGTTAATATTTACAGCAATTTTGATTGATTGATTGATTGATTGATTCCTACAAGACACAACTTATGGACAAAAAATAATAAAACAACCACAAAAATGTTTATGGCTTATTGCCGAGTATATGGCCGAACTGGGTTTCGAACCTAGGACCACCCTGCAGTAGCGGATCCGATGTCAAAACAAACTGCGCCACCGATACGATTGAAAAATGACGGTAAAGTAACGATTATATTTGAATAACGATAATTTCTGATTCAACATGCATTCTTCATCATAAGGTATTCCTACCTACATCTGGTATTTTGTGTTTTTTTCCATTGATCTGTGTCACCTCTACAGCAACTAGTTGTTAACACCTAGCGAGAAATGTGTATGGAGGTTTGGAGGAATTTGTTGCCATTTTATTTTTCATATATTGCCACACTGCTGTCTGTGTTTTCTCCAAATAAATAAAATAAATTTTTTTAATTCGCGGGTGCATGTATATTAAAACATGTCTCATGTATGAGGACCCTCTAGATTTATAAATTTTCGTGTAGTTCATTATTTATTACTGTAGCGGCAACAGAAATATGTGAAAATCTTAACTTTCTACCTATTACGGTTCATCAGATAGAGCCCGCGAACGGACAGACAGACAGACAGCGGAGCCTTACTAATAGGATCCCGTTTGGCATCATTCGGGTACGGAACTCGGACCAGACAGGGTTGTAATCAACGACGAAAGAGTTTGAGGCGATGCACAATTGCACACCCGAGAACGCAGTCACTGTCTCTCGCTTTTATATTTAAGCACCACTCTTTTTGAGCAGCAGCGGCCCGTGCTTCCTGCCCGAAGTTCTGCTATGATCATCGAGAGCATAGATGGCAATATATTTTTAAATCTTATGATATTATGTTCCTGTTGGGCGATGAAAATAATTTTGATAAATATACGCCTCTGCTATCCCGTTCGGGAAGAGTTATTTATCATTTCCCTTTGTTTACCCTGGGTATGCGTTGTGACTGCTGATTTTATAAGTGGGTCATAAAGCAGGTAATTCTGACATTAGATATAATATTTATATCTGATGTCAGAATTACCTGCTTTATGGCCCACTTACGAAGTTCTAAGACTGGCTAATATGAATTTTAATGCGCGGCTATACTAAAGGAAAGGTAATGCTTCTCAGTCATCGTAGACTTATCAAGATAACAAATGAAATAAATTGTGCAAGCTACCCTGTACTAACTTTCTCGCATGATGCTTTCAGTGTTGTTATTTAAATAATAGTTTGTGGATATTCGTGTGCAGGCGTTTACGAGACGTTTAAGAAGTTCTAAGATAAAGTATACAAGTTCTAACAGGAAAGGAGTTGCAAGCCGAAAGGTGGTTCTAAGGGACATCATTCTGAACAACTTTTACTATGGAACCGACATGATCAGAGCTTTATTTTTCTTATCTCAGTACATTTCGAGCGCTCACCTGAGTTATATGGTGGAGTTGAAATATAAAGTTGCTCTCATCAAGTAGGCCCCATACTAAAAGTTGCTCCGAGTGATGTCCCTAACAACTACTCCTCCATACAAAACAACACCTTTCTACTTTAACCTTGTCCCGCACTTATCCCGCTCGCCGCCTAATTAAATTGTATGGGAGCTACCATTTTTAGAGTTTTGCGATAATAACCGAGTATGTCATGTTGTAGATGATATTAAGAGATACTATGACGAGAATTTTGACAAAAAAAGTTAGTCCCGTTTTTGAATAACCTCAATAAATGTGTTTGATTTGTATGATAGGTACATTATCAAGTTATCCAAAAACAAAAAATAGTCCTGGATAATTACAAAATAACCCCGAATACAAAATGTCATCCAATTCGGTTCAGCGGTTTGGGCTCTAGAGCTGAAAACGGAAAACAACCATCCAAACTCAAACTCAAACTCAAAAGTACTTTATTACTGTAGATATTTAAATATTCTTAGCAAACGTCATTTTTTGCCTCTTCTCTACATTGGACCACTGTGGGAGAAGAAGGGCGTAGAAACTCCCACATACATACATACATACATACACACACAGGCACACACACACACATACAAACACTTTTTTTTTCACTTTTTCGGACTAAGCTAACGTTAAAGAACCTATCCCCAAAATCTCAACATCGTTTTTTTTACGATTACTACACTTCCTGAATTTTCACTTCGTTCAACTCGAAAGCAAAAATAAAGAGTTGAACACAATAACATTATTAAACTATGTACTCAAGTTATTGAAACTTTTTGCTCATTGAAACAGGAAGTCGATAGAAATTGAGTAACTTATTTACAGAAATAAAATCATATATGATAAAAAACGTAATATTATTTATCATAATTTGAATCAGAAATTATTAATCATATAATACCAAATAACTAAGCACAAACGGTATGTTTCATTATTTGTTGTTGTTGCGGCAACAGAAATGCACATTCTGTGAACATTTCAGCTGTCTACCTATTTCGGTTTATCTGATAGAGCCCGGTGACGGACGTACGGACGAACGGACAGTCAGACGGACAGCGGAGGCTTAGTAATAGGGTCCTGTTTGGCACCCTTCGGGTACGGAACCCTAAAAGCCCAAGCTCAACTTATTACTGTTATACCATTTATTTATTTCAAGACCAACGGTGCGTAAGCACATTCAAGACATGTTATTGTGACTGCCATTGCTGTGCTGACTGTGCCAATGTGACCCATTTTGAATATAAATAATTAACCACCTGCAATAGTCTGCAGCCTTTGTACTGTATGGACAGCTGAAGGGACAAAAAGACGTTGCACCACGGCTCGTTCTTTTTGACCTGTGGAACTATTGGAGCGCTTGGTTGTTCAACGGGTCAGTGTGTCACTAGTACCATTTATATTGGCATGACAATGGCACTAAAAACGACAGACAGGTGTCTGTAGTACCATCAATGGTATTAGCGCTACACAAGTGTGTCACTAGTTCTATTGATGGTACCGTCCAATGGTACTATAGAAATAAAGGTGCAAAGTATTGAATATTTAACTAAAAAAAGAACATAAAATCAAATAAATATCAAATTATTTGAAATATGTAAGACAAATAAATACTAATTTGTTATGTTAATATGTTAATAAATAGCCAGCAATTGAATTGCGTACATATAATATCAGATGCATACCGATAGAGGTCATAAATGTGTCGGCGTCTTCCTGGATTTAGCCAAGGCGTTCGACACCGTCTCAACCCCAATTCTACTCAAAAAGATGGATTTATAAGGCTTTCGGGGAACACCCCTATCGGGGTGTTCCCCGAAACTATGATAATAGTTTTCTAGCTACCTCTCTGAGAGAAAGCAATTAGTCAATCTCAGCACTTACACAAGTGACACAAATATTATCAGATTTGGTATACCACAGGGAAGTATCTTGAGTCCGTCCCTCTTTATCATCTACATGTACGACATCCATCAGCAAAACTTTAATAATGCTGAAATAAATTTTAATCTTATAACACAGCAATCCTGTGAAGCATTCTCTCATGGGAAAATGCCTACACGTTTCTACAGCAAGGCAGATAAAGGCCTTTTCCAAATGGCTCCGAAGCAATCTGCTTAACCTTGATAATGATAAAACCAAATATTTATGTTTTCACAAAACATCTGCCTCTGAGCCTCCATCATGACTCCTGACATCTAATAAAGAGAACCAACTCTATTAAATATCTGGGAATCACACAAGATGAAAAGCTTCATTTAAAAATCACATTGATATGCTATCAAAAAAGAGTAAGAAAAATCATGGGTGTAATGAAAAGACTTCGCAATACTGCCAGTAGAGCCTTCACTAAGCACGTCTACACAGTGATCTGCGGACCTATTGCATCACATTGTGGGGCAGTGCACCTAAAACAATCATAATTATTTCATAAGTCATAATATAATAATAACCGCAGAAAGGACTCAACACTAAGCTGTAAAAGTAATCTTGAAAAAACCCTACAGACACCCCACTCATAGCTTATACGAAGAAGCCCAAGTCCTGTCAGTTCGCCAACTTTTCATGTATAAAGTCTGTCTAACAGCACATAAAGACAGAAGAGAGAGATACAGAAGCTGAAAAAGAAAGAAACTTTACTAATTCTCATTTAATCTAATTTAATCATTCAGTCATTAAATTCAAATCTTACCGATGACATAATTTAGATTTAGAATTCTACATTAATACTTACATTTGCTATGGTATCAACGATTCGGGAACACCTAATTTGGTTTAAAAGTTGACATTTATTTTGATTTATCTTTGACATTTCATTTTAATTTTACTTGTATTTTGTAAATTATTATTATTATAAGGAAATAATGATCTCTAACTTTTATCCCCGCGCGACTACTAGAGAAACGTGTTTATAAAACTGACACCCACAGTAAACACCACCTTTGCTTCCAGATTCCAGTGTTCCATTCCCTACGTCAGTAGTCATGTCTATAACAACGTCGGTTAAACTTATAACTTCAGAACAAAACATTTTCATAGAAGCAAATCCAAAGATTACAAAGTTCCTATTAGCATCAGAATATGATAGTACAGAATTATTCTATTATTATAAAACACTCACTGTAGTTTAAGAACCACTTTACCAATTCATTCTCTCTACCATGTTATGTATTTTGTCTACACACGTATCATAAACCCTCTTTACTGCGTCAAAAAGCCGCACGTTACGATCAGCATAATATTAAACTACTTTGTAAACACTCATTTCTTATCTGAATATTGAACATTATGACCATAATTGTGTAAATTTTCTACATATTATGACATTCAAATTTCGAATGCTGACGCCCGCCTGCGAACTGCCCCTACTTTGTCTGTGAAGCTAGTACTACAGAACAAGCTAAACAACTCAATGCCACAATGCCGGTCAAACATGCGGTTCCTGAACACATCAAAGAGAGCTTATGATATGTGTGTAGATAAACTAGTGTATGTAACTGTACATAATTAGGCATTAAAACTCTCGAGTGATATTATTCGCCTTCGGCTCGTTTCATAAACCCACTCTCGAGTTTTAATGCCCTCCATTATGTATCAATCACATAAACTACTACAACAAATGTTGAATTTATAACTCCTGGTCTAAAAGAACCAAATAATTAAATTTTTATTGTTTATCTATTGCTAATTTTGTTTATTTGCTCAAAGTATTTTGAAAATAATTCAATTTTATCTAATTCCTCGCGATACAGGCTTAGCCTAGTGCGAAGAACCCTGGCACTTGACTCATGTGCCCCTGGTAACTTCATAGCTTTTAAGTTAGCTTATGAACAATGCTCATATTATTTTTATGTTTTAACTAGTTGTATATTTTTATGTGCAATAAATAAACATTTTTACTTTACTTTGCTTATTTTACTCTTTAAGGTTATAACATGTGGAACTGAATTTACATATTCAACCTCTTGAATACCACCGGCGTTAGCTAACGCCACTTTTCCGTTAAAGGTTCAAAATAGCGACCCGCCCAACTAACATCGGTTTTAAGACCTAATGTAAACCGCGATACGTAAATAAAGCCTTTTAGTACCTATTTCCTAGCTAACTAAACTGACAGTATGAAATCCGGAAACCCTTATCCGTTTGGCATAGGTTCTATTTTCAAACTCGGTTATTAATTAGTTAACGTGTGATGCCTCTGGAATCGGTCTGAGTAGATGTGTATATAAAGACACACATTAACTAATACGTAACAACTTACCCGCACCTGAGTCTTGTCTTCTGAATTTCAGTTTGTCTTCATATTTAAGCTTCCTGTAGTGTTTGCTCAATGAATTTAACCTCCATGGTCACAGGTCTAAGTAGGCAGAAGTCCCAAGTTAATATTGTAGAGATCTTATGAACTAAAATTGCTCAGCCTTGCATTTTGCCGGCAGTTATTTCTATGTGGGTAGCTTAACCCCTTAATGCATGGCCTGACCCGCAATGGATCGCGATTTTCAACCTTATTGCTTGGTAATAAAGTTCAAAATCTATGAAAGCATACATCGGTTAGTATGCAGTAAAGGGTTAAATTAGGAATGGGGTGCTGCTTAATCTAGCTATAATAATGTAGCCCATTAAAATCCGCACCGGAGGGCAAAGGCCTTAGATTACGATTAATAGATATTAGATATTGTGCACTGCCTACCCTTTCGTGATATATTTCCCTTTCATGCCTTGGTTAGCTGGAAGAAATCTCTTGTTAGAGATAAGGTCGCCTCCTCAAGTAGATTTCTCCTAATGTAACCTTTTAAATTTAATATGTGTGTGTGCAATAAAAAATTATGAATTATGAATTAAGCCATTCTCCATCACTCTGGCTCAGTGCGGGTTGATGGAGGAGTTTCACGACCACTACCACGTAGCGATAGTAGCCGGGACATGCAGCTTAACGTGCCGTCCGAAATACTGAGCGTCCGATAATGTATACTTTACATAAATTAATTATCTCATTGGTCAGGAATCGAACCTGCACCTCCTGTGTGAGAAGCAAGCGTGGAACTCTCTATCGTACCTAGTTATTAAATCCTGAAAATGTTCCAAGGAGATGATAATTTGTCTTAAATTATCGGACGTTCAGTGTTTCGGATGACACGTTGATTAAAATGTAGGTCCTGACTAGTATCGCTACTTGGAGTGCCGAAGGGGTCGTAGAAACCCTCCATCAACCCGCACTGAGCCAGCGTGGTGGAGTATGGCTTAATCTTACTCGTATCCGGGTAAGGGCCTGTACGCCTCGGTGACGAAATTAACGGGCTAATTTTTATATTTTGTTAAAAATAAATAGATATGGATGTAATAATATAATTAACGATATTATTTGAAGTTACTTCCTGAAAAGTGTTCGTTATAAGTTCCTGTATTCCTAAGCTAAATAATACGGTAATCGCAATAAAAACCATAGTTCATACGTTTAAGTAATTACAAATATGAACGCAAATATTTATAATCAAGTAGTTAAGTCCTGCGCAATAAAAAATAGGTCTCTAAAGGAGGCAAAAACAGCTGTACAAAGATGGCTGGAGAACTTTCCTATGACAAAACAGAATGAATGCTTTGAAATATATAAGATGACTATTTAAATGCTACCTTTATATAAATAATTATATGTTTTATGTAACAGTTTGTATATATGTCAAAATTGTATGTATATGTATATATTTATAAAATGAACTATTTCTGTTTTCCCCTCATGATGTGCGTACCAACCTTTAAGTAAATCATTTAATTAGACTCCCAGGAGACAGGTTTGCCTAGTGTAGGGGACACCGATTAATCAGTGTACCGTGTTTTTCATACTGATAAATAAATAAATAATTTTCATTTTCTTAACTTAACATAACTTAACTTCTACCAAGAAATACGTGATCACGTAAAATAAATAATTGTCTAACATAAACTAAAGTGATTCACGTTTGCCTTCGTCGTTTATCGGTGATCGTTGAATCGGTCTTCGAGTGACTGTGAGATGAGATGAGAGCAAACTTCCTCTTACCCTATATTATCTCTACATCTCGCTTTTGAACAATAAACAACAAAGTATCTACTCGTACCAACACATCAGGAGATAAGCATTCATCACGTATTTTCTGCAGTAACGAAATTATGCCTATAATGTGAGCACCCCTCACATGCCCGCAATGTGTGAGAATCTTCACAAGGAAGATTGGTTGTATAAGCCACATTAGGGCCCACGAATTTCAAGTCAAGTCAAAGTACTTTATTACTGTAGATATTTACATATAGTTAGCAAACGTCAATTTTGCCTCTCCTCTACATTGGACCACTGTGGGAGAAGGAGGGCGTAGAAACTCCCACAGATTGATTTTTAGATCTCTTAAAAAAATAGGTTGTGCTTAACTAATACAAATATGAAAAATTTAATTGTTATGATTAATAAGCAGGAATAATAATTACAAAATAATTAACAGCAAGGTCTGTGTTGAGCCAGATTAACCCCATACAGTCCTGTCATTTAAGTAATCTTGAACATTGTAATATCCCTTTATCGACAAAGTCGCTTTAACATGCTTTTTAAATTGCTCAAATGGCAATTACAAAATCTCCAGAGGTATCTTATTGTAGTAGAGAATGCACTGTCCCTTGAAAGAATTGCTAACTATCGCGAGTCTAAAACGGGGCGCACATAGTCTGTGATTATTTCTTAGGTTAACATTACAGCTATCGCTAAGTTTGGAAAATGTTGAAAGGTTCTTGCGTACATACATTATATTTTCGAAAATAAATTGACTAGCTACTGTTAGTCAATTTCTTTAAAAAGCTCTCTTAAGGAGTCTGTTCGTTTTAAATTATACATTGCTCAAATAGCTCTTTTCTGTAAAATAAAAATAGTTTGAATATCCGCTGCTTTCCCCCACAACAAGATACCATAGGACATCACACTATGAAAGTAACTAAAATATACTAGCCTAGATGTAGCCACATCCGTGCTTTGTCTGATGTTCCTAACAGCGTAAGCCGCAGAACTTAATTTACCAGCCAATTTATCTATGTGGGGTCCCCACTGCAATTTGCTATCAATGACGACCCGAATGGCCGAGTCGGCAGTGATGCTGCCTACGAAACCAGAGGTCCCGGGTTCGAGTCCCGGTGGGGGCAAATATTTGTTTGATGAGAACGAATTATTATATTTCTAAAATAGCGAGACCAGTTTGGATAATTACCATTAAATTTATTCTCCTCAGTCCGGAGGAGGTTTAAGTAAAAAGAAAATAAAGAAAAAGACTGAGAAACAGCGAAACTTAAAAAATATCTTGTATGAGAAGTGGAGAAGTCTCGGCTTCTTACCGCTAGATGGCGATGGTAGCCACAGATCATTCAAACCCCTTTGACATAGATTAATAATTAGGTAATTCATTGAACCTCTTTGCTGATTGTCCACCAAAAAGTTTTAGCTTAGCGTAGATCTAAATACATAATACTTTACACACGTGTTAACTACTAACTTACTTTTATCGGACTCATAGTTTATTTATTTATTTGTTTGATGAGAACAGATGTTTGTACTCTAGTCATGGTTGTTTATCTATCTAAGTATAATATTTATCTATATAAGTATTTGTATCGTTGTCTAGTACCCAAGATACAGGGAATCCTAGTTTGGGGCTAGATCAATGTGTGTAAATAGTGTCCAAGGTATTATTATTATTATTACTAATTATTCGCCAACGCGACATCTTTGTTACAATCAAATTTTAGGTAGTACGAAGTTCACCGGGTCAGCTAGTTAATAAAATGTTGGCAGATAATTAATTTAATACTACAATTTGCGTATCAGGGGGCTAGCCTACCTACCTACATGTCCACCGACTCTAAATTCCTACAAACAATTGTTTAGCAGTTGGGATATAAAAAAGCCGGTCCATCAGTGGAATAATTTAGTTGGCTATTTTTTCTCCAACGCGCCCGTCTGTTTTAAGTTAAAAATAACATTTTCAAAATGTTATTCCTCTAATATAGTTTAAGAATATTTTAAACAAATACTTATCAATTCCCTCGTGGCTTGTACAAAGGGACCGTGCAACAGAGGATACTTTGAGTTCGTCCAAAAAGGTTGACTTAAAAAGTTACATCGCGGTTACATTCGAGATCGTTTTAAAACTTCTCTTATTTGGAATTGTTAACTTTCAGTTACGAACTTAGGTTTTATGTACTAATAAATGTAAATGAATAATTTAAATTCCAAATTTCGCTGTCGTGGCTCTCACGGCAAAGCGCTGATTTCCACCTGGATTTCTTGACAAATTATCCAATGATTGCTCCGAACAAGCCATTCGCATTCATGCGAGAAGCTAAAAAGAAATATCAAAACCGACCACAGACTCATCAAGTCTTTATAATGTCGGCGTCACACGTTGTACGAGCGCGTGCAGCTGAGGACATCAAACAAAAACTGGCCAAGTGCGAGTCTAATTCGCGCGCGAAGGGTTCCGTACCACCGTAAAATACACACATCAACACTGTCTAGGGATATTTTGTATTTCTTAATTTTTTTGATTAACTATAAATATTTTGTTCAGAGAAGTATATATGGAATTAAACCTCAGTTAATGCCCAACTTAATTATATAAATAAAAAACATTTTAGATCTTCAAATATTTTTTTTAAAATAAAATAACAAAGAGACTAAAAATGGTGCTAAGTCTACGAATGAAATTAATGAATAAAATGGATAATTTTATTTAAAAAACAACTTAAAGTGAGACATTTTAACTCTTAATAATCAGTGTTGCCACCCCTCACGTTAATAAGAGTTTGGCATCGGTTATTCACACTGTGAATTAAGGTGTCGATGTCTTGCTGTGGTATGCGTTCCAAGGTTCGTTGCAGGTGCAAGAAAAGTTGCTCTTCTGTGGCCAGATTTGGAGGGAGGGCATGCATAGCCCTTCGCTGCAACATGTCCCACGCATGTTCGATGGGATTCATATCGGGCGACTGCGCAGGCCATCTCATTACCGTGACGTCGTTGTCTTGAAGTGCGGCTGATACCAGCCTCGCAGTGTGTGGACGAGCATTATCATGCATGAGTACGAATTGCTGGCCGATTTGCACCCTATGCGGAATAATAACAGGTTCCACCACCTCATCACGGTATTTCTGAGCATTCATGTTGCCTCTTACAAAAACGAGGTCGGTTCGCGCGCCTATACGAATTCTTGCCCATACCATGATTGTTCCTGCTTGGTACGAATGAACCTCTTGTGGATGCTGGAGCCGGCTTTCCCTGCCTGGAACTCTCCAAACTCGTGTTCTTCGCGAATCTGGATGAAATCCAAACCGAGACTCATCCGTAAAGAGCACTGTCGACCATTGTTCATTATTCCATAACACGTGTTCTTGAGCCCACAATAGTTGCCTTCCGCGATTGCCTCGTCGCAAAGCAGGAACACGAATTGCCCTGCGATAATGAAGATTAGCTTCATGTAGCCTTCTTCTGACAGTTTGGTCGCTAACCAACAGCTGATGCTCCTGTTGGAGCCTCTGTACCATTTCTATGGCCGTCAGAGTAGGTTCTCTCCTGGCGGTATTTTGGAGAAAACGGTCCTCTCTAGGGGTGGTCACCCGAATTCTGCCAGCATGCCGTTCCGCCACTTCCCCAGTATCACGATAACATGACCAGAGCCTTGATATCACATTCTGGCTGGTGCCTAGGGTCTCCGCAACAACGTTTTGGATAGCGCCAGCTTCCAACATTCCTACCGCTCTTATCATCTCGTCTCTCGTCAGATGTCGACGTTGCATGACACAAACAGTAAAAATCACCAAAACAATTGATAGAGTTAGTTAAATTTATTAATATTATAATTAAATTAAATAATGTTTTTCTAAATAAATCTCAACACAAAACTAGCACTGTAAACTGAATCAAATGCGTGTTCCCGCGCTTTCTTTTGTTTTCATAAGTTTTTGTTTTTTTTTCAATGTCAGTTTGAAAATGGAACAAGGAGGTTTAATTCCACATATAAACTTTTTCCTAATTCTGAGTAGTTTTTCTGAAAAACTAAGAAATTCAAACAAAAATCTAATATCCCTAGACAGTGTTGATGTGTGTAGTAGGGGTGGTGTGTTTACAAAGTTATTGGTGCGGTCACTTTAACACTCCATGTACGTACAGGTGCATTCATAAGTTTGTATGTGGTGTTGAAAGAATTGTTGTACGGGAGCCCCCTTAAATATTTATATTATTTCGTTTTTTATTATTTGTTGCTATAGCGGCAACAGAAATACATCATCTGTGAAAATTTCATCTGTCTAACTATCACGGTTCATGAGATACAGCCTGGTGACAGACGGACGGACGGACGGTTAGCGGAGGCTTAGTAAAAGGGTCCCAATGAGGGTTTTCGATACTTTTTCTGCCACCAGGCGGCGCCTCGTAGGCGTCAGGTCTAAACAGCTGTCAGATAGTAAAAAGTCAGAAAACCCTCGAGGGTTTTCGATACTTTTTCTGCCACCAGGCGGCGCCTCGTAGGCGTCAGGTCTAAACAGCTGTCACAGCTGTCAGATAGTACACGCTGTTAGGAACATCAGACAAAACACGGATGTGGTTACTTTCATAGTGTCATGTCCTATGGTATCTTGTTGTGGGGGAAAGCAGCGGATATTCAAACTATTTTTATTTTACAGATAAGAGCTATTCGAGCAATTTATAATTTAAAACGCACAGACTCCTTAAGACAGCTTTTTAAAGAAATTGACATACTAACTGTAGCTAGTCAATTTATTTTCGAAAATATAATGTATGTACACAAGAACCTAACAAAATTTCCCAAACTTAGCGATAGCTGTAATGTTAACCTAAGAAATAATCACAGACTACTTGCGCCCCGGTTTAGACTCGCGAAGGTTAGCACTTCTTTCAAGGGTCAATGCATTCTCTACTACAACAAGATACCTCTGGAGATCTTGAAATTGCCATGTGAGCAATTTAAAATCCATGTTAAAGCGACTTTGTCGAAAAAGGGATATTACAATGTTCAAGATTACTTAAATGATGGGTCTGTATGGGGTTAATCTGGCTCAACACAGACCCAGCAGGGTAATTTTGTAATTATTTATTCCTGCTTATTAATTATGATAATGACTAAATATTATATTTTGTATTAGTTAAGCACAAGCAATTTTTAAAAAGAGATCTAAAAATCAATCTGTGGTAGTTTCTACGCCCTACTTCTCCCACAGTGGTCCAATGTAGAGAAGTGGCAAAAAATGACGATTGCTAAGTATATGTAAATATCTACAGTAATAAAGACATTTGGAATTTTAATTTGGAATTTACAAAGTCAGAAAACCCTCATTGGCACCCTTCGGGTACGGAAACCAAAAAGTCATACAAGTTATAGTTGGTTTGACGTAATGTCATAACGTGACGTCCCGAACTAATTAATAAAATGTTATTTGACTGACTGACAGACTACGCACAGCTTAAACCGGTGGCCTGGAGGCATGACACTTTGTACAGGGGTTCCTTATGTACTAAGAAGTTATTTGGCGAAATTCATCCCGACGTTGACAGTGTCAAGTCAGTGCATTGTTCCAAAGACAAGATTAACCAGATGAAAAAAAATAATAAAACCTCTTCTGATATAAAACCTTTAGCTTAAAACGAAATGGACTGAGTCGATCCTATGGCGATAGACTGTGATCGATTGCGCCCGCGGGCTGAGTTCCCTATAACGATAGACAGTGGTTAATTGAGCCCGCGGCGGGCTGAGTTGACGTTGTCGCCCGAGTCGCCCCCAATATAAACAGTATTGGTCAACTGAGCCCGCGGGCTGAGCGGTGTGAGGGCCGAGTTGCCCCCGAAGAGACGGGGAATAATGGGGGGGGATTTCAATTTGTATGGAACTCAAAAACTACTTGAGTTATAAATTTAAATGATACTCTTTTTCTTTTTTTTGGATGTGAAAAAAATGGAATTACCCATGCCCAGGAGTCAGACCTCCCTGCTGTGTCCGGGTCCCCACATGTTGAGCGGGCATCAACCCCTTTGTGTTTACAGTTGTCTTACTAAGAATTAACTGTGAGCCATGGCCCATTAACTGTGAGCCATGGCATATATATGAGACTTCAGTTCAGCAAAGGTTTTATCCAAATTTGCCCAAGGACGGAAAGGGAGAGGGGGAAAGACTTTTACAAGGTGACATTTAAGTAGCTGTCAATATTTTGGAGAATAGCATTTTGAACAACTTTCCCCAAGAAACAGATGGCCGTAAATGAAAAGAGAAATGTCCCTCAGTGCATGAACCGATCAGCTGGTTACAAGTTTCTATGGGTGACCCAAAAATTTTTTCGTTTGCGACCATATGTTTTTTGGGGAAAGTCGTCCATAATGGCGGTTACTATAATTCTCTAAAATATGGTCAGCTGATTAAATGTCAGCCTGTTTATATGAAACTCAAAAACTATTTGACCCGTGAAGTTGTAGCTCGTAGGTAGGTAGGAGGTAGTTTTTAGGTACGAGACGTGATTGACACTGTATTTTTTTAATTGCCCAGAGAAGAGAAAGCGGGGGTGGGGCATATTAAGGTGGGCGTACAAACAATAAATTAAAAGTTAAAGAAGAATAAACGTCTGTATTCGTGAAGACTAGGCCATTTTTAGACAACTACACGCTGGTGTAGCCTCGGGCAACGGCTAGTACTCCATACAACAGATGGGAATGAAACACGGACCTAGATTTATTATAGCTCTAGTCAGTTCCTATAGCATATTCACCGAAACAAGTTCATAGGAAAGAAATGAACTGGTACGTCTATTATGAGTTTTTAAAACTATACACGATATCGACTATAGTTTAGCATTTGTATGGCAACGAGCAAAGCGCCTCTAGAGGTTACTTCGCTGAACTAAAAATGTTCAAGTTCAGTTAAAGTTCAAAGTGATAATGGCAGTATTACTACAATAGTAACATCCATTGCGTTTACTACTCCAACTCATTATAGACGTACTGGCGTGTGTGTAATGTAATACCTTTACCTCTTATCAGTTTAGTTGACGCCCACAAACTTTTCCGTCCTTGCCTTTTGCATCGAAATGCGTGACAGAAACAAAACTCTATCAACACGTTTTAACGTTAACGTTAACGTTTCGCCAAAACGAGTTAATTGAGAGAATAACTCGTAATAGATAGAACTAACTACACTGAATAGAAAGACTATAAAAAGTATTCGCGTAACCATGCGGTGCGATACTGTGTTATGCAACAGGATTTGTGAATTTGTTTCATCTATGCCGCTTCGTTAGTGCTAATCGGATAACCACAGAGGCCGCCCCGGTTCCACAATGTCCTGGAAATATTAACAGTGTTGGTTGATGCTAGTTTTACGCTGTTGATGTCAGGGCGTATTTCTTCATTAAGTTCATGTTAAGTGACGGTTCCGCTGAACCGTTCCGTATATGGAATAGTTTTTTCTGAAGTTAGTTAGCTTAGCTAGTTAGTTTAGCTACTGCTGTTTGGGGAACTGGTACAGTTTGCTTTCTCATAAGTCATGTTCATTTATTTATTTTGTTAGATTGTTATTTTGAGACATCTTATTGGCACTTATGGATACGATGTTATAATATTGTCATTAGATTAGATAATTTTTACATCGTACATTGTGTAATAAAAAAAATCAGTAGTAACGGATTTTCGATACCTAACTTGACAACCCCAACGTTTAGTTTAGTTTAGTCCGTTTGTTAGTTAGGTATCGCCTTCTGAATAGTTCAACTTAAAAACTCATGTACTGTACGAGACAGACATACACTCATACTAATTTATCTATTGTATCCGAATCCGGTTTCCCCCGGTTGTGCCAAAAAGTTATACTCTACGACTATTACTATCATCATGGGGTCATCACTTTAAAAATATCGCCAGACAAATTGATTTATTCATTCGAGCAAATAATTACGCTCGATGAAATTCTTCTTATAAAGAATGTAAAACCTACGCCGCCGACGGGACATTACTCCGACAAGACACTACTTCGATATGAAACATTATTTATTTTGTTCTTACATGTCATCCTAACACGAAGGATGAGGGGGCTCATTCAGCTCACTCCCTTTATTCTTCACCCACTGAGACCCACCACTTCGAACTGATATTTCCACTAATGTGCCAGTTCTCAATTTAACGGTTTGACATCGACAGGTTGTTGGAGTAGTGTTTTCACTCCCTTCATAAGTATATATTTTTTCTACTTATAGAATTCGGGCCAAACTGTGTCTTTATCACCGTTTAAGGCAATGTTTTCCTAGAAATTAGGGCAAAGCTTTGGGGGCCAACAGGTATACAGAGTCAAGTCCTCGCTCTGGTATCGTTTAGCACTCCAACTCGTATTGTACTGAACGTATGGCTTGATTGGTTTACTCTACTCCGCCTTGTTTGCAAATGTCAGTGTGCCTTCGGCCTCTATTTTTACACCGAGGTCTCGGCCCAGCGAAATGAATGAAACGTAATTTCACCTGGCTATCCGGTGGAATTGCGGTGCTGCATTTCTTTGCAGATGAGAAGTGTCGAAAATAAGTGTAGAGTTGTATTTGTCCACTCTTAAAATAAAAAACAAGCTATAACCTTTTAATTTAAATAAGTTTCATCACTTATAAAATAGAACTTGGAAACCAATCTAGGACCAGAGTCCTTGTCAAAACAAATCCGACGAGACAAAACTCGATAGGGTTGTGTCGTACTGTTACAGAGTTCCCATGGCCTCCTTCCGGCTCTATCTTCAGACCCTGACAGAGCTCTGGGCAGGTGCAACTAAATAAAGCTTTAAAAAACCCTGATTTTAGGCTTATCTACAATATCCAAATCGGGTATGATAGATGTTTCTATGTTTGTGTAAAAAAAGAGGGGAAGAACGAAATAAATAAAGGACATTCGGCAGATCACCTGTAGTTTCGTGAACGTAAGGAGGCCTATACCCAACAGTGGATTCCCTTACAAGCTGATGATGATCAAGATGAGTAAGGTGTATATTTTTCCAAAATCTAATTTACAAAGAAAGAAAAAAATCCTTTCGCAAAATTGACCTACATCAAAATTCTCTGTAACATATTTTTCTTCTGTTATTTAGCCATTTTGTTTTCGGCTAGTGAATTTTCATTTCTCATTATGTTTTTTATCTTATTTTGTCTTCAATACAATTTCCGTTTCCTTTTATAAGGTAGTTACAACAACGTCCCACCTTTGCCGTATGTGGTGGCAGAGGCACAATTGCGCCCACGTTACGACGTGTGCTAGTTATTCAATACTCTCTTTTGCATGACAGTGGGCTAGCCCATCGCCGCAGGCTTCGATTTACTGCTGATTCGACGATCACAATGCAAGCTTTAGACTCGTAATGTTTTCCCAGATGGGTTGGTAGAGTCACAGCTATGCTAGTCACACTAAGCTGTATTTTCTCAGATGGGGTAGCAGTTTTATTTTATTTTTATTTAGCCGGTAATGTTTTCCACTGCATTTTTCAAAAGTATAATAATCGAGTGGAAAAAACGCTGGCAGCAAAAACCAATCTCGGTGAAATAATCTACGAAAAAATAAGCTACAGAGAAATATGATTGGCAAATTTCGCGAATGATAAATTTTGCGAATGGAAATATTTATTCTATGGAACATCGATTTTTTAAATGACCATGGAGATGATGATTGATGATGAATGCTGCCGTTGACCCCTGCTAACTTCCCGATTGTATATGTCACCGAAGATAGTCAAAACTGTTAGTTGATCAACTAAAGATAGTAAACCAGACCGACAGGGTTTAGAATTTAGGTTTCTTTTGTTCTTACATGTCAACCTAACACGAAGACTATTCGGGGGCTTCGTTGCGCTCGCCCCCTCTTGTCTTCACCTAAGCTACCGCAGTGTTTGCCCTGGTATTTTTTTTGCAATTCAAGTTTAAACCAGTTTACTATTTAACGGTTTAACCGTTACTTTATCAACTAAAGCGTCATATAGTAAGCAGTACGCTACAGTTTACTATCTGTTGACAGTTGACCAATTAAAGAAAAAAAAAATAGTTTATCAACTAACTGTTTTGACAATCTTGCGGTGACATATATAATATAAGTCGTTGTTAGATTGCTACGATAGTGAAAGCGTCCTAGCTGCTACGTATCTTGACAAGCTAGTGAACTTGTCCCCGATGAACAAATCTAAATGGTTTCAACTCACTATCAAACACTTTGTATCCCACAATACATGCTATTCTACATACCTTGTGTCGATTAAAATATGTCATTGTCTTGTTGTTGCAGGCGGATGCTCGGCATTTGGTCATTCGTGCTTCGGAGGACATGGCAAGAGGTCCAGTGACAACCCTGTTGAAGTGAGTCCGAATTCTTAAGAAAAAAACTGTAGACAACTTACTTACTTTTACGGAGAAACGACGCTACTCCCGTCGACCTACCTGTGTCTGCGAGTTGCGGCGCGGCAACCAGCGAAAGACGACAAAAATTTGGAAATTATATGAAGTAAAGGACAAAATACACGGCTGCCAGCAACGGTAGCCCGCAAAGAATTACAGCAGTGGTTCTAGCCAAATTTCATTTGATCTTTAAACGCCGTTGGCAGGTACGAATGCATTGCCAGAAAGCTGATAGCAGCGTTGGCTGGATACAGTGTACTTACTTTCTGTCAGCCTCGCGAACAATAGTCGAGTAGCGAACGAAGAATTACTGAACAAACTCGAACGACTTCATAATCTCGGGGTTTGGTTTATCTTTTGGCTGCGCAAATACGACCATGTATCACAGCATCGCAAAGAGCTGAAGTGGCTGCGATGTTGAGGATGTGAGAATACGTCTTCGTCGGGATTCTCACAGCCTCAACATCCTCTACAACATTTTACGCAATCTACGCTATCCAACCTTCTTACGAGACCGTTTTCCATTTCTTTCTTCCAGCAGGCCTCAGAGAACTCACGCGCTTTCAATGCTCACAACCCCACAGCATAACACCGCGTCCTATGAGCATGGGTTTAGATTCCGGGCCATTCAATAGTGGAATGCACTCCCCTGCACTATCAGGGACAGTCCTTCTCTTAATATATTTAAAAGTCGCGTGAAGAAGCATTACCTTTCTCTTTAGAGATATAGGTAGTATGTATGTATTTATTAGTATATTTATTTAAAAATTATATATATTTATATAGTATTTATGTTTAGCATGTACGAGTATATTATATGATATTTATGTAAGCCCTCGTATATTTAGTTAATATTGTTTTATATTAGTTATTTAGATATAACATATATCTAACCATATGTTAGTTATTTAGATATGTACTAAATTATATTGTTGTACACATTGTCACCCCTGCTCAGCAATCGACCTTTCCCATCCTAATTTGGTTTGCTGGAAGAGATCTCTTATTAGAGATAAGCTCGCCTTTGTACACTATTTTTATGTAAGTCTTGTTGTCCATATATTAGTTGTGTGCAATAAAGAAATTATTATTATTATTAATAATAGTCGCGCTTTTGGAGGCGGCGAGCGCAGCGCACAAAATGGCTCGAGAAAAAAGTGACCATAGCCCTAACACCCGAGAGATAAAAACTAAAATCATTCCCAGTACGACATATGGATGACTGACTAGTTGTTACTTAAATGTCCACATCATTCAAGTATTTAACGCTTTCAGATATGCTCACGATGTATCGACGTCGGTTATAGTGTATGTATGGTGTATTTTTCTTCCATGTCAAGATTTTTTCAAAGTAATAAAACTCACGATCGCAAAATAATTACGGAACTTCTCGCGTTGCGCAGAGTTTTGCCCTGCGTTTGGGACTTGACTTCTGATTTACATAAGAAAAAATGCACGAGCTATTTTATAGATACCGTGACCTTTGCTGGATTCCGTTGCAGGCAGCCGAGTGTGAGACCCATAAGCCAAACAGCTACGTTTGACGCAAATTGCGGCGCTGCCTGACAATTCCCTACATTCCATACATATTTATGTGTGTTTATACCAGGAAAATTATAATTAGGCTTTGTTGTACACATAGGACTACCGTGCTCAGTGATCTACCTTTCTCATCCTGACTTGGTTTTCTGGAAGAGCCTGTTGCTAGAGATGAGCTCGCCTTTGCACACAATTTTAATGTACATCTTGTAGTTTTATTATTTGTGTGCAATAAAGAAATTATGAATCATGAATTTGATGGCGCCGTCCGCCGCTTGCCACCCCCGCAGTTCGCAGGCAGCTGACCGAGTGGCAGGCTATATTCGGTTAGCTTTAACACTTGTTAGTTCGGTCTTTGCTATTTGTCCTTAACTATCTAAGTGCTACTCCATTCTCCAGATAAACTGGCTAAACCCTATGCTTTGATTTTGTTTGTCCAGACAAGCCGCGAGGGCGAGACCTATCGCCGTCAGCTGGGCCAGGAGGAGACCCCGCCGCACCCCGGGTACCCGCGCTCGCACGGGCTGCTACCCGGCGGTGACGACGTCATACCCGTCAGGGACGGAGGTAAACTCAGAACTACTTGTAAAGCATAGCACGAGACCACGAGTGTTACTTTTTAGCCCGCGACGAAATGTCTGTGCCAATATATATGTCGCAGTTGGTTGGTTAAATTAGACACTTAACTAACTCTCTAGACTGTTAATTAAATGCCGACGTTTAACCAAGTCACTAGCGTTTTGATTTAAATAAAACATCATCGAAAACGTTTAACTATCTGTCTTACCGAAAGGCAGTGTGTTGGAAAACAAGATGGCGTCACGACAACAGCTGATTTGCACAGCTTCATCATCATCATCATTTCAGCCTGTTAACGTCCACTGCTGAACATAGGCCTCTCCAATCGCACTCCAGCGTGACCGGTCCGTAGCCACCTGCATCCAACGAGATCCAGCGATCCTCACCAGGTCGTCGGTCCATCTCGTAGGTGGCCGACCCACACTGCGCTTGCCAGTACGTGGTCTCCATTCAAGGACCTTTTTTCCCCATCGGCCATCCGATCTTCGCGCTATGTGGCCTGCCCATTGCCACTTCAGCTTGCTTATCCTACGGGCTATGTCAGCAACTTTGGTTCTTCTACGGATCTCCTCATTTCTGACTCGATCTCGTAGAGCTTATATCAGGACAAAACATTGCGGTAGCTTAGGTGAAGGATAAATTGGGTGAGCGAAGCGAAGCCCCCTTTATCCTTCGTGTTAGGTTGAATATGTAAGAACAACAAAAATACTTAAACATAAACTTAAGTACAAATAGAAAATATTTATGTTGTATATTTCTTGTTGCCTATGAACGTTTAGACAACTCGCTAAACGTTTCGTTCACTCACTTGTCTGACGGAATTTAAGTGACTTGGTTAAACGTCGGTATTTAATTAACGGTCTAGAGAGTTAGTTAAGTGTGTGATTTACCCAACTAACTGCGACATATATAAGTTTGAAGTCTGTCTGACCGTGGCATTCTAGCGCTCAAACGGGTGGTAGTTTACTTCTCTGCGCTGGTTCTTAGATATGTTTTATGAAATTCGGTTGATCGGTTCAAATGCTATCAACCTAAATAGGAAATAAGTCAACCAAATTGTAGACGTAAGTTTTCAGCATAGAATAATAAAATATTTGTCGATATTCGCCGTGCTAATCCAGGCCAGGGGGGATAAATGAGCGATGAAATTTCTGGTGTTAATATATTATACTATACTTACATATTATACTTACATGACGTCAGACTCATGAGCGGAAAGGTTCGTGCGACAGTTCCACGGTTACTTTAAGACAGCTTCCCTACTGTAGTACCCGGGCACTTACTGCGAATCACCAAACTAGTGTTATACTTAAAGTAACCTTATGTGATTACTAGTTTTGTAAGTTGTTTTATCTACACACTACGAACAGCATAATGATTAAATTCTTGGTAAAAACTCATTTATTATCTGAATATTGAAAAGTTATATTATATTATAAAATTATGACATTCAAATGTCGAACGCCGTCGCCCACCTGCGTGCCGCCCCTAGTTTGTCTGTGAAGTTGGTACTACAGAACAAGCTTAACAACTGCAAAGCAATGATCAATGCCACAATGCCGGTCAAACATGCGGTTCCTGAACACATCAAAGAGAACTTATGATATGTGTGTAGATAAACTAGTGTATGTAACTGTACATAATTAGGCATTAAAACTTTCGAGTGATATTATAATGAAACTCGCCTTCGGCTCGATTCAAAAACCCACTCTCGAGTTTTATGCCCTCCATTATGTAGCAGTCACATAAACTACTATTTTGTAACACGGGAATAAACAAATTTGAATTTTGCGCGGGTAAACGTCTAACTTTAATGCTGGAAGTCGTGCTGTTGCAAACCACCGGGATAAATGCTCGAATATAGTTACAAACCGAATGGTCGAATCGGCAGTGATCCTGCCTACGAAGCCAAGGGTCCCGGGTTCGAGTCCCGGTGGGGGCAGATATTTGTTTGATGAGAACGTATGTTTGTACTGGTCATGTTTGTCATGGTTGTTTATCTATTAAAGTATAATATTTATCTAAGTACGTATGTGTATCGTTGTCTAGTACCCAAGATACAGGGAATCCTAGTTTGGGGCTAGATCAATGTGTGTAAATAGTATCCAAGGTATTATTATTATTATTATTATTATTATATTATTTAGTGTGACAAATAACATTGTGTATTTAATAAGTGGTCTAACTTGGGGACAGACGTGCCCTGCCACCATGTATGAGAAAATAAGTGTCTAATGATTTAGCGATGATTTAATATATATATATTTTTATTAGGAGCATTCGATCACGAGGATAACGGAGCTGTCAAGGAGATGATGAAGTTCAAACTTCGAGACATCGTGAAACACTGGGTGAGAAATAAGTCGCAAAAGTTGGCTATGGTAGA
Organism: Argyresthia goedartella; assembly: GCA_949825045.1. Classification (NCBI taxonomy): domain Eukaryota; kingdom Metazoa; phylum Arthropoda; class Insecta; order Lepidoptera; family Argyresthiidae; genus Argyresthia; species Argyresthia goedartella. Next base: position 6,039,533 of record OX463817.1, read on the forward strand.
AGTTCAAAGTTCATCAAGTGACGTCATTTGCTTTTGACGAGAAGGCTACTTTGCTCGACTTAGCGTGGGCATTTTTGAATGCACAAATTAACCACTGGTATCTAGGAGTTTGATATATATATTTATGTACTATAATGTATTATATGACTTTTATTATACTTATATTATATTGTATTAGTTACTAGGTAGTTATTTAATTTATTGTGCACCAGACTGCCCTTACTAGCAATAGACTATTCAATCCTGCTTAGGTTTACTGCTAGAAATATCTTTTTAGAGATAAGCTCGCCTTTGCGTATAAGTTTTAATGTATTTTTATTTTACTTATTATTTACCGTGCAATTAAGTATATCGAATCAGGAAATTACGTACCGGAATTACTTACCAAGTTATGTAAATATGCAGATAATTCTTCTTGAAATCTTTGCATGCCATTAATATCTGAAAATATCATAAAGTCAATGATGATAATGATATTAAAATGTTTACATGTTTGTTCGCAGATGGAAAACTACAGGCGGAATCAAGTAAGCGGCGATGAAGGCTATTTTGTGGAAACTTTGTAAATGATTACAATTGTTTGACAATTGAAATGATTCAGCCAGTACCCCTAAAATATACCCCAATACATGTACTTATTTCACACTTCTTACAAGTCTTACACTAGGACATACCTACCTGGATAGTATCAGTAGTGTATCTTTAACGCTCACAAGTTTTCCTATAAATTGTATAAATTGACTTGTTTCGTGACGTCAAACTAAAGCTGGTGGCATGCTAAGCCACCAGATAAATATTTAAATCGATGTATCGGGATTCAAATACAGTTTTAGGTGGTAAAGTTAAACACATCGACAAGAAGTTGTGACAACTTAGAAGTTTGACATAAAACATAATGGAAAAAATATATTTTAAAACATGATTTTAACTCTTCTTAGCAAATGTAACATGAACTATAATAAATTACTATAACACATTATTCTAGTCAATTATAAATTAGTCGGATAATTGCGGTAATATATGTAATATAAAATCTTTGTAATTCTGATTTTAAGGGCTGGAATATATTGTAAAATATACTATAAAATAAATATATAATATAGTATGCGTATTGCAAAGGATACGAAACTGTTGTGGCTGTAAATTTTTGCTTTTAATTTAAAACTATCAAATGTAAGTACCTACATACCCTTATAATAATTTATTTTCTCAGGGATTTCAATGGCATGTGTTCTATTTCACATAACTGGTATTTTAATTTCACTTGGTAAGTATTACAAGTTCCATAAGTTTTCTAATATTTTCTCTTGTTATATAGCTAACATATCAGGTTGACCTTTTAGGTTTTAGAGATAATTCCTACCATGTGGAAAATGTATTTACTTAAATTCTTAATAAAAATATATTGGGTAGCTGTTGAAAAAGTAAAGAATGTTGTAACTGTGTTAAAATTGGCTGGTTTTACATTACATAAGTTTACCATCAAAGTTAATAACCAAATAGTATATTATAGCATTGGAATGTCTCTACTTGAGTTGCATGAAATGCAAATGTTGTGTATAATTAATAAACAGATAAACTGTATCAATTGCATTTGTATATCAATTGCTTCCATGATACAAGTCCCAACCTTATTCTTGCATATTTTTGAGCACCAAATACTCTTAATTATGGAACAAGATGAGGTATTTTAACATATTAGCGCAAACCAAATAGGTTCCAATGGAAACTCTCATGAAGTCAGTCAGTATAAAGGGTCCATAATAGTTTTAATGATAGACTCCTGGCGGCGTAAAGTCGCTTTCTGTGTATTAGTCAGCAAGTTAGCTCTTGAATAGTACACAGACATCGGCCTTCAATAATGCGCATACCAGTGAACAAAATCTGTGTATGCCTCAGCGCCTTTATGTTGTACAGTTTTAACGCAACATATATTGGCTTGGTCACAATCGAGAATCAATGGGACAATCATGATCGCTCTTAGCCGTTTCTAAGAGAATGCGCAAGCGCAATATGCTTGGCACCTAAAATTAATTCAAAACGCCTGAATCGATAGGGCCAAAATCTGTTGCATTTTGACGCTCGTGTGCATGACTGAAATAACGAAGATGCCTACTGCTTCGCAGTGCGCGTAAGGTGAAACAAACGTATGATTGCATATGTGTGAATAGTGCAACGTGCGAGTAGGACGACTGACTGGGCGACAGACTAAGTTTTTTTTTTGATTCATGCAATTTACATACATCCTTATTAATGGCGGATAAGGTCCTTTATTGTCAACTCACCACCTGCGCTTGTATTGTTTGATGGACTGTGACCAACCAACAGAATATGCACATCAAAAATACTGATTTGCCCAGCAAATATCAGGACAAAATGCTGCGATAGCTTAGGTGAAGGGTAAAGGGGGTGAGCGAAGCGAAGCCCCCTTTATCCTTCATGTTAGTTTGAACTTGTAAGAACAACAAAAAATACTTAAAACATATACTTAAGTACACATAAAATATTAAAAACATAAAAAATGTTTTTATTGATCCTTTTTTGCTGTGCAAATCAGTATTTTTGATGTGCGTTTACTAGCTATATTTAACTCATAACATTAATAATTACGAAAGGAAAATACCTTATTATATTCTTTTATGCTGCCTTATTTAATAATATAACTATGTCGGCGCTTTCTGATGTAGTCTGACACAGAAAAACTACACGCAAATGTACAAAACGACTCTAATTTGTTGCAAACTCGCACTAATGCCTACGACTATCGTCTTTGCTTATAATTCGATTACAGAAAGTGCTCTAAAACATATGCATATCTACATTTCATTATCATCTCTATTTATTTTTTCATCATCTATCTATTAGAATTAATATGATAACTATTTTATATACAAAGTGAATGTTACTGAAAGGGAAGTTCTGTTAGAAAAGGAAGAGTTTTATTTACAATATTACTAATTTATAAATTATAACAGCTATACTAAATTAGTAATATATTAAGACCTATGAGGTACAATCAGCATCAGATATATATGAACACGCAAGCCGCTCAAAAAGATCTACTACGTGTCAGATCAGAGCTAAAAATCAGAAACATCTAAAGTGTCAAAATTTATCAACATCCATCCAGCAGAACACAGAGGATGATGATATAATTTGTATCACTTTTGCTGTGTAGATATTTCTTATCATTTAAGATGTGTAGATCTATCTGAGTGTCTTGCGCGCGCACACATATCCGATGCTGACTGTACCTACAAACCTAAAAATCTCGTATTTCTATCAACTACCTACTTAGTCGGATTTTTAATGTCATCATTTAGAAAATAAATAGTTACGAAGGGTAGCTTCCTTGATGAGGGGGTCCATCACGACAGGGGGGATGGCAAAGAAATAGTTGAGACCGTTAAGGTCGACATTTCCAGCAGCCAAGTCCTGGGACTTACCTACACCAAGAGAGTGCAGTCTCCAAACCTGTGCTGGAGTATAGCTCTCAATACACTCATAGATGTGACGACGTTTGGCATCACGACACAGACGAGTGCAACAATTACGGAGGCGTTTGAAAATTAAAAGATTCCCGTCAGTCGGATCCAACTTACATCTACTCTTGGCACGGTTTCTCTTGGTCATCAGACCCTTGATGGTTTAAGTAAGCCATGGCGCAGGAAGGTGATTAACCTTAACACTCTTGACCGGAGCGTGCTTATAAAACAAGCTCAGGACAATAGAGTTAAAGTTCCGGACTTTGTCTTCAATGGCCTCGCTATAAACGACAAGGGACCAGTCAACAGAGGCGGCGCCTGATTTAAGGGAGTTAAGATCCATGCCCTTGAAGTTTCGTATGTCAAGGAATTTAGCTGCGCGCTTGGGAGGCCTTAACTTGAATGAAAGGTAAATCACATCGTGATAGGAGAAGGGGGCGTTCAGTTGGCCATGCACAGCAAACTTGGATATGTTAGAAGTAATCATCCAATCAAGAAGGGAGGGGCGCAGTGTGGTTGAAAGTGGGTGGCACCCAGGGGAAGGATGTCTAAGTTTAAAGAACTTACAAGAGATTTCAGCTTTGCTGAGCGACTGTTATTTTTGAGAAGGCAAGTGTTAAAGTCGCCGAGAATTAGGGTGTCGCTATAAAGAGGAGTCAGATCATTGAGGATGGTTTCAAATGAGTTAAAATAGTATTATTAATATTAATACACTAGTATTAAAAGACTATAGGTAATAGATAGGCTATAATTGACACCCAGGAGGACTTTATTGTGACGCAAGCAAATCTCCAAGAACAGGTGATCAGTGGTACCAGAATACAGGCTTGGCGACTGGCTGATGACTTTGCATGGAATATCGGCATATAGGTAGATAGGTACACCGCCATTAGCCTTGCCCTTCCTATCGTTCCGATAGAGACTGAACCCTGGAAGAGCATACAGGGCAGAAGATAGTGATGGTTTAAGAAATGATTCCGAAACAAGAATACCATGTATGTTCTGATCGCTAAAAGTTACAAGGAGGTCAGCATAGCTGGTGTGAATGCTTTTTGCATTAATATGGACAACGTTGAAGTTTGTACCAAGATTAGAAAACACCCGCTTCAAGTTGAAAGGCGGCGAGTCATCTGCTGATGACCCTACACTTCCCGCAGTTACGGAAACATCACTATTAGAACAAGAGAAGAAGCTGTCACCAAAGTTGTAGCTATCCATAAACTAGATATAATGTAATAAATGCAAATATAATAAACCTAAGACTCGATAATTGTTAAAAAAAAATTGCCTGAACCCAGTTGTACACTGAGCTTGCTGGGAAAGAAATTGGATAAACTAATATAAACTTATAAACATTGAATTGAAAAACATAAGCTGGACTAACAATAAAAAGTAAAAAAGACGAAACCCAGTAGGTATAAAACACAAAACATAATTCACAAAAGAACGAACACGCCCAGCATTCCAAAATTACACCATCGCTACCACGGCTTACTACGTAAGCATTAAGCCGTGGCAGCTCAACGTTGGACAAACGATGGAACAATGTTGGGAACTTGCTTGCTTGACTGACTGATGACTAACTGATTAATTTATGTATAACACATAGTTGAAAACAAGACTGGCGATCTGTCGGACTTGGCTAACTATAGACCCATCTCCCTTGGGACAATAACGCACAAGGTGCTTGAAAAGCTTTTGCAGCCTGAACTAATGAGAAATGTTGGAATTTGTGATGTGAAATTTAGTTTCCGTATCGGTCTCTCAACGGACTCTGGTGTTTAAAAAACACCTTTAAGTACTACAAAAACAGAATAAAGTCAGTATATGCGTGTTTCATGGACCTTAGTAAAGCTTTTGACCTAGTTAATTATGATATAGTCAATAGTCAATAGTCAAAGTACTTTATTACTGTAGATATTTACATATACTTAGCAAACGTCATTTTTTGCCTCTTCTCTACATTGGACCACTGTGGGAGAAGAAGGGCGTAGAAACTCCCACAGCTTGATTTTTAGATCTCTTTTAAAAATAGGTTGTCCTCTTAACTAATACAAATATGAAAAATTTAATTGTTATGATTAATAAGCAGGAATAAACAATTACAAAACTATTAACAGCAAGGTCTGTGTTGAGCTAGATTAACCCCATACAGTCTTGTCATTTAAGTAATCTTGAACATTGTAATATCCTTTTTTCGACAAAGTCGCTTTAACATGCTTTTTAAATTGCTCAAATGGCAATTTCAAAATCTCCAGAGGTATCTTATTGTAGTAGAGAATGCACTGACCCTTGAAAGAATTGCTAACCTTCGCGAGTCTAAAACGGGGCGCACATAGTCTGTGATTATTTCTTAGGTTAACATTACAGCTATCGCTAAGTTTTGAAAATGTTGTAAGGTTCTTGGGTACATACATTATATTTTCGAAAATAAATTGACTAGCTACTGTGAGTATGTCAATTTCTTTAAAAAGCTCTCTTAAGGAGTCTGTTAGTTTTAAATTATAAATTGCTCGAATAGCTCTTTTCTGTAAAATAAAAATAGTTTGAATATCCGCTGCTTTCCCCCACAACAAGATACCAGAGGACATCACACTATGAAAGTAACTAAAATATACTAGCCTAGATGTAGCCACATCCGTGCTTTGTCTGATGTTCCTAACAGCGTAAGCCGCAGAACTTAATTTACCAGCCAATTTATCTATGTGGGGTCCCCACTGCAATTTGCTATCAATGGTTATTCCAACAAACTTCGTATCATTTACTAATTCTAACGAGCTGTTGTTTAACACTACTCTGGAACACAGTATACTGGAACAGATATACTCTGGAACAAGATGTCAAAAGCAAAGCGTGAAAGTACCACAGAGTATCGTGGAATTGTTGAGATTCTGGTACGAGAACCAAACAAAGGGCGGCACGGAATCTAGTAAATATAGACAAGATTGTGGTGTTCGTCAAGGTAGATTGACCTCTCCGGCCCTCTTTAACCTATATGTTAATGACTTGATCGAGGAACTAAGGAGCGCTGGCGTCGGATGTTCGTTCAATAATGTATGTTACAATACCTTAAGCTACGCTGGCGATATGGTGCTCCTTTGTCCCTCGATGAAGGGATTAAGAAACTTACTTAGTATCTGTGAAGATTTCGTAAGGAAAAATGGCATGAAATATAATGTCCTAAAAACGCAAATGTTAGTTTTTAAAGCAGGGAAGTGTCCGGAGATGGTATCTCCAGTATATTTATACACTCTCCGGTTCGGGTTGTTCGGCAATTCAAGTATTGGCCATGTACTAGACGAGAATCTGTGTGATAATGCCATCGAAAGGGAGCGCAGGGCCATGGCTGTGCGGGCGAACATGCTCACGCGCCGCTTCGGAAAGTGCTCTGAGGATTTTAAAATTATGTTGTTTAGGGCCATATTTTTTACACTTGTCAACTCTGGACTAGTCACTCCAGACGGTCACATAACATCCTCAGGTTACAATATAAAAACGCCTTTCATACACTCCTGTGTTTAGCACGCTACAGCAGTGCGTCGGGCATATTCGTTGACACCAGGGTCTTTGACTACTCCGCGGTCATAAGGTTTCGGGTAGCCTCATTCTGGAAGAGAGTAAGAAACACTAGTAACGAGCTCATTAGTGCCCTTCATAAGAATCCAAATGAGTGCATACTCTGCGTGCACCAAGAGAAAAATAGAAAGTAGACAACTACTTTATATGCATTTGTTGTCCTTTATGTTATAGATTTTAATTACTTTTATATTTTTATGGATTTTATTTTGCCTGAAATAACCAATTTATTATTATTACGAAATTTGTTCATGTCGTCAATATTTTATTGAATCCTAATCCTGCCGTAGTCTGTGATTTCAAATCGCTCATTTTTAAAGGAAAGTAAAGATGAGGTAGTATCATTGAGGTATCATTATTTCCACGCAAATGCGCGCGCTGGCGTTCGTCCGACAAAGGAAACAGTGTGAATGTGTGCGTGCAATACTTACATAAAGAAAAAAATGTAGCATCTTTTTGACGGCATTTTAAGAGGTAACTATCCATCTATCCCCCATTTGCACTAAACTTAAGTTAGGCTTGTCCTAGTTAAGTTTCACCTAAGCCTAAGAACAGCTTTGCTAAAAAAAATGCACTGACAGATTGGACTTAGGAATGGGTTAGGGTTAGTGCAATATTTTTTTTTGCCAGGAGCAGCCTAAACAAGTTAGGAAAGAACTTAGGCAATTCTTATGTGTAGCGCAAACGGGTGTATGAGTTATTCGTCTAAGATGCACCCTATATTTCCTTGAACATAAATAAGAACTGTCCCATAATGGTGTAACGTACTACCTGCTTGATCATATTGGCTACTGGCGGATTAGCCATTTAAAAACTAAAACTATAAAAATTCAAAAATTCGGGTCTGGAATCTCGTCTGGCAGCTGATTGTTTTTTTGAGGGAGACATTGTTTGAGCTCTGAAACGTGAGGTTGTATCTTCTGCATCAATAATTTTTAAGTCACGCCTTTAGTTGCGGCGATGGGCTAGTCCCTTTAGTACTGTAATGGAGCTGAATGTTTAGTTGCTGTAAAGTGCAGTAGTTGATGTGAAACTTCCCTACTATCCCCAATCCATGGGTAAGCATTGGTTCGTAGTTAGTCTTTCTTATTTTGGTGTATTTTATACTCTCTATGTATTTCCCTTTTCTATACAGTGTCTATTGGACTGCGGCACTCTTAGATCCTAATTACCCTAGGGCCCTCGTCGGAAGTCTCCGTGTGGGGAGCCGTCACCTGATAGCTGGGCGCTGTAGCGCTTCTGTATTCCTATCATTCACACTGGTCTCTTTCCAGGGTTCCACGCTGAGGAGTAATATCCTCCTGGCGCTAACGGAGCTCTGAATCGGTTCCACGCTGAGGAGTAATATCCTCCTGGCGCTAACGGAGCTCTGAATCGTCTGGAGAAGTGGACCAGTTGGATTGAGTCTACCAAGGAGCTGAAGTCTACAAATTCCCGGCGAGTCCCTATCCAGCGTTTCAACTATATCACCAATATTCAACTCACGACCCTGTGATTAATAAACGTATCTTGAGCCTGCCAACAATCTCTTTTGGTCAGGTTAGAGTCCACTGTTTCAATGGCGCCCGGATTAAGGGAATATTGGTGATAGAGTTTTATGTCTGGTCAGAGTAGTTAGGCCATAAGAGCGCCGTAGAACGCTAGATTTCTTTCGTAGCTTGTATATTTTGTTGTGTTTATTTTTGTCTGACAGGAGTATATTTGATCGTTTATCTGGGTACCTACCTCATTTCTACATTATTTATGGGCGCAGTCTGACGGCCGTTGTCATATTATAATTGTTGATAAATATTTTCCTCCAAATTCTCAGTACGAAAAATAAATTAATAAATTGTGAAGATTTTAGTAGGAAAACTTTTCGGACTATTAAATAATAAATAAGGTAAGTGTTTAACGGCCGATTTCTCGTACATTTAATCTGTTGTTGACAGTCCTTTATCAATTTCAGCTGTCAAAACGGTAGATCAATGGCTTGATTTTGTACCAGAAACCGGGCGTTAGTCGTGTACTCTGCTTACTTTCATGTAAATTTGTACAGTTTACTAGATAGGTAGTAAACATGACGTTTCCTATAAAATATCTGTCGCTAAATAAGGCTGAATTGGAGTATGAGGTTGAGCTTCGAGGAGGTACACCGGGTACTGTTCTGGACCTCAGGAAACAAATAGTTCCCCTGGCAGAAAAATTACCAGCTGATGATATCTCGGTATCGCATTTGAGTGCGGAAGTAGATCTTCTGGGAGCCAAGGAGAGCTTACTCAAAGCCCTAGCTAATATTACCTCGCTGAACTCAGAATATGACCGCGGTCTATATTACAGAACTGAGGCGATACTGCATCACGTATCCCATAGGTTGGATCGAATATGTCCTGAGGAAGCTCAATCTGACGTCCTCCAAGTCTGCCGTAGCAACCTTGCGATTTCTCTAGATAGTTTAAAAAAACTGTCTCATCAAACTAGATCTCACACTGTTGCTGAGAAAGCCATTGCGATTCCTAACATCACAGTGAAATGTGAAAAAAGCCTCACGTCCGATCTAGCTAAGCTGAAATACGCTGGCAAGACGTGCGTGCGTGCTTTTATTCAGAGAGTGGATGAGTATGTGATTGCTAGAGGTGTCTCGTCTGATATGTTGGTCAATTTAGCGTACGAGATTTTCTCTGATGATGCTCTGCACTGGTACAGGCGTATTAAGGACTCTGTTAGCTCGTGGTCTGACATTGTAGAGGCGTTAAAACGAGATTTTAGCGTATCGGACTATGATTATAGATTATTAGATGAAATTAGGGCGCGTACACAGGGTGTGACTGAAAACATTACTGTTTACGTGTCAATTATGGAAGGAATATTTTCGAGATTGTCAAAGGCTCTCTCGGAGGACGATAAGCTGGAGATACTGCTGCACAACATTCGTCCATTCTATGCAACATCGTTAGCTGCATCGCCTGCTGTCAAGTCGATTGAATCCTTGATAACTATTTGTAGAAATAGTGAGATTTTCAAAGCGCGTGTTTCGCATTTTCATGAGCCACTCTGTGCGACTGCTAGTACGTTAGCACCAGACTTAGCTTTTAAAAAAGCTCAGCCCACCGCTAAATCAGGTTACGCGACGTATAATAGGCCTGCAAATAACGTCAACGTTGGTTACGAAAATAATTACCAAAATAATAGGAACTTTGTCAACAGTAGGCAATATCCAGTTTCAGCCGTAGACTCTAACTACCAACGTCATGCATACTGTCCTAGATGCAGGACTGATAAACATTCATTGGGTGAATGTAGAGCACCACATTTTCCTATCTGTTTTAAATGTGGTAAGGGAGGTGTTCGTACACCTGACTGTCCGGACTGTCGTTCTAGATATCAGCAAAAAAACTAAGTGGCTCGGATTGTGGTGACATTAAGGGTGAAAAGATATCTCATTTTAACATCGCTGACTGGAAGAGCTGGCTTGACACTATTTCTAAGTTTTTTTCATGCTATAATGTCGCTTCAATCCGCGATCATTCTTCTACCACGGAATACGCTCGTCCTTATGTAAATATAAAGGTAGCTGATAAAACTGTCACGGGATTACTGGATTCTGGATCTTGTGTCACTATTCTTGGTAATGGTGCGCACAAAAGTTTTTTAGACAACGGCTTGAAGCTGCAAGTTTGTGATAGGGTGAACTTTGTAGCTGCAGGTGGTCATAAACTATCATCGATAGGTGTGATCTATCTTCCTATTACATTTGAGAGTCAACTTCACATAATTACTGCTTATGTGGTTCCCCAAATTCAAAATAACCTTATACTCGGTATGGATTTTTGGCGTAGTTTTGGTTTATTTCCTAAACACCTAAGTTCCGTGTTATTCTTTAGCGAATCTGACGCTAGGTTAGCTGAGGTTGCTTTTCATGAATCGAAACATCTCCATGCTTATGAACACTTGTCCGATACACAACGGATTACTGCCGATAATATTATGTCACAGTTTCAAGACATTTCCTATGAGAAGTGCGGTTTAGGTCGAACTTCCGTGATTTCTCACGCTATTGACACTGGGGATGCTGCCCCCATTCGTCAAAGATATTACAGAATGTCTCCTGAGAAACAGAATGTGTTGGTCAAACAGCTGGACGAAATGCTGGAGGAAGACGTCGTTGAAAAGTGCGAAAGCCCCTGGTCCTCTCCTGTTTTACTAACCCCGAAAAAGAACGGAGAACTCAGATTCTGTCTGGACAGCAGAAAACTGAATTCCGTTACCCGAAAAGACGCTTACAATCTACCTTATATTTCTGAGATTCTGGATAACCTTCGAGACGCCAAGTATCTATCTAGTCTTGATTTATCTAAAAGTTTTTGGCAGATTTTGATTAAAGAAGAAGATAGGTGTAAGACGGCTTTCTATATTCCCTCGCGCGGAACCTATCAATTTAAGTCCATGGCCTTCGGTTTAACCAACGCTCCAGCTACGCAACAGCGATTGGTCGATTTTTTGTTCTATGACCCTGAATTTGAGCATATGGTCTTTGTCTTCATCGATGATATTATTATTGTCTCTCCTTCCTTCGAGAAACACATCTCTCTATTGCTACGTGTATTAGAAAAATTAAAGTCGGCAAACCTTACGGTAAACTACAAGAAATGTCAATTTTTCAGGCAAAAATTGAAGTACCTTGGCTACGTTGTGGATTATTCTGGCCTGCATGCAGATCCGGAGAAGGTCGAGGCGATAGTAAATTATCCTACCCCTACTAACCGCAAGGAGGTCCGTCGTTTTTTAGGAACAGCATCTTGGTATCGTCGATTTATTCCTAATTTCAGCTCTTTAGCCACTCCACTGAGTAAGCTGACTTCACAAGGCAAGAATGCACCGGCGTTCTTTTGGTCGAACGAAGCTAACGAAGCGTTTACTAAATTGAAGGATTGTTTGATCTCTACGCCGATTCTTTCGTGTCCTGACTACACTAAGTCGTTTGAAGTCCATGCAGATGCTAGTAATGTGGGTGTAGGCGCTGTTTTAACCCAGAACATTGATGGCGAAGAAAAGGTGATAGCCTACATGAGCAGGTCTTTGAATAACCAGGAACGTAATTATAGCGCGACTGAGCGTGAGGCTCTCGCTGTTCTATCTGCGATCGAGCACTGGCGTTGTTATCTAGAGAATGGTCAAAAATTTGTTGTCTATACTGATCATTCTGCTTTGAAGTGGTTCCTAAATCTTAATAACCCTACAGGTCGTCTCGCTCGCTGGGGAGTAAGACTTTCTGCTTATAACTTCGAAATTAAACACCGTCGTGGTGTTGATAACGTCGTGCCTGATTCTCTATCTAGGTCGATTCCTGTCGGAGCGATCAACGACGTTGTTCCCATCACGAGTTCGAATTCTTCACCAAGCACTACTGATGGGTGGTATCTAAACATCTATAACGGTTGTCAGAATTCTCCTACTTCATATTCCAACTATATAGTTTCTAACAATAAACTATATCGCTTTGTAAAAAGTCTCAATCCCTTAACTCGTGAGTTCGAATGGAAAGAGGTTGTTCCCGCTGAGCTACGTTCAGAAGTTATAGGTAGCAATCATTCGGAACCCACTTCTGCACATTTAGGTATATTCAAGACATATAAACGTCTTTGTCTAAAGTTTTATTGGCCTAAAATGCTGAGCGATGTTGCCAATTTTGTCACCAGCTGTCATACATGTAAAGCTTACAAACATCCAACGCATGCACCACTAGGTCTTATGGGTCGTCCAAAACATTGCTCTAGGCCTTTTCAGATGATTAGTATGGATTTAGTCGGTCCACTACCACCGTCTAAAAAACAAAACACTTTTCTCCTCGTCATTACGTGTTGCTTTTCCAAATACTGTCTTTTATTTCCGATTCGTCGAGCTACTGCAGAAATTATTACTAGGATAGTTGAAGAACAGGTGTTTCTTGTACATGGTGTTCCGAGCTGCGTTTTGATGGATAATGGAAAACAATTTTGTAGCAATACTCTGCGTAAACTGTTTAGCGATTATAATATACCTAAAGTTCGTTTTACGCCGAGGTATACTCCACAGGTGAATAGCGTAGAGCGTTATAATAAGACGATTATGATTGCAGTTTCGACCTTCGTCGAAGATGATCACAGATCGTGGGATACTAATATTTGTAAAATACAGTTCGCGTTAAACAGTTCTGTTAGCGAGGTTACTGGATATTCGCCGTCATTCCTAGTCTATGGTCGAGAGCTTGTTCCATGCGGTACTCATTACGTCGAAATTGATAATAACGATGATGTTCTTTTCGCTCCTAGAGATGTGTATGCAGAGAATCTTGGTCCTCTACGAAAAATCTTTGACAAGGTTCAATCTTGTATACTACGGGCCTACGAGAGGAATTGTGGACCGTATAACTTGCGTCGTAAGCATGCAGAGTTCAACGTAGGCGATTTTGTTTGGAAGAGAACTTATTATCTCAGCGATAAGGCTAATCGGTTCTCTAAGAAGTTAGCTCCTAAGTTTTTAAAATGTAAGATAATTAACAAGAAGTCGTCATTAGTTTATGAACTTGAAGACATCTTCGGTAATTTTTTGGGCTCTTGGCACATAAAAGATTTAAAGTTAGGTTGATTTTTTTTCTTTTTATTTCATTACATAACTACTCTATATTGTCAGACTTACTAGTTGATCTTGTGAGCGTTATTCTATTTATTTTATTCTAAATAATAACATTGCTATTTTTAATCTTTAAGGGTCGATCTGTTTGTTAGTTTTTTACTAAATACTAACTCTTTAGCGCTTGTACTTGTGCCGAGCGATCTGTGTCTGTCTGAGAGCACCTTCTGTCTGAAGATAGGCTGCGACAGCGTTCTGTCTTATTCAATAGTAGTTAACGATTCCTTTATGTATGTAATAAGTATTTTGACCCTTGTATTCTAAAAACCATCTATATCTACAGCTATGTAAAAGTTCTTTATGGTGTAACGTTACTCTGCAATGTCTGTTACTTTAGCTTATGGCCTCTTGAACTATAATTCTCTACTTTATTACTCTTTGTTGTAGAATAGATATTCTACTCTATTATTATTTTCTGTACCCACTAACGGTGCAGGAAGTCTTGAACACTTGAGGGAGCTGCCCCTCATGGTGTTATTCTGCGTTACGATAGTAGCTAAGCTATCGGGGCGTTTATGTACTAAGGTTCTTATTTTAGTTCAAGGGATCTTGCTTATTTTTCAACTTCTGACAGTTAGTCTGGGTGTGCATTTGGCTATAATAATGGCACCCTGTGTGTAAGGCTGTGTTTACACGATGTTAGTGTGAACTCTTGTATGAACTTAGTATGAATTCTGATGTCTGATTGTTGGTACGAATGTGTGATGTTGGTATGTAGTTGAGCTAGACTGTTAGTTATATATTTCTCTGACATTGTAGATGGCGAGCTTTAGAGAATTTTATCTTAAGTAGTTAATTTGGTAAGTTAGTTTAGTTTAGTTAGTATCTTAGCGGATTTTATCAGGTAAAATCCTACCCAAACAAGACGGGTATGTAACATACTACCTCCTTGATCATATTGGCTACTGGCGGATTAGCCATTTAAAAACTAAAACTATAAAAATTCAAAAATTCGGGTCTGGAATCTCGTCTGGCAGCTGATTGTTTTTTTGAGGGAGACATTGTTTGAGCTCTGAAACGTGAGGTTGTATCTTCTGCATCAATAATTTTTAAGTCACGCCTTTAGTTGCGGCGATGGGCTAGTCCCTTTAGTACTGTAATGGAGCTGAATGTTTAGTTGCTGTAAAGTGCAGTAGTTGATGTGAAACTTCCCTACTATCCCCAATCCATGGGTAAGCATTGGTTCGTAGTTAGTCTTTCTTATTTTGGTGTATTTTATACTCTCTATGTATTTCCCTTTTCTATACAGTGTCTATTAGACTGCGGCACTCTTAGATCCTAATTACCCTAGGGCCCTCGTCGGAAGTCTCCGTGTGGGGAGCCGTCACCTGATAGCTGGGCGCTGTAGCGCTTCTGTATTCCTATCATTCACACTGGTCTCTTTCCAGGGTTCCACGCTGAGGAGTAATATCCTCCTGGCGCTAACGGAGCTCTGAATCGGTTCCACGCTGAGGAGTAATATCCTCCTGGCGCTAACGGAGCTCTGAATCGTCTGGAGAAGTGGACCAGTTGGATTGAGTCTACCAAGGAGCTGAAGTCTACAAATTCCCGGCGAGTCCCTATCCAGCGTTTCAACTATATCACCAATATTCAACTCACGACCCTGTGATTAATAAACGTATCTTGAGCCTGCCAACAATCTCTTTTGGTCAGGTTAGAGTCCACTGTTTCAATGGAAAAACAATTATTGAACCAGGAAGCTCTCAATTGACGCAATCTGAAAGTGGCCAGTCGTATCATATCAAAATAGGTTGCCGATGCAAATCTATTTTATGTACAAGTTAGTTCTGTAACTTACCTTGCTGTTAAAGTGCGGGATTTATTATAATTTCAAGACTGTACCTTTTTAATACAAATAAATTAAAAAATCGAGTAGAGCATATTGGAGAGGAAAAGTTGGATTTGCTCTCCAGCTAAAAACCTTTTCTAGGGATCCGTACCTGAAGGGTGCCAAACGGGACCCTATTACCCTATACTAAGCCTCCGCTGTCCGTCCGTCCGTCTGTCTGTCACCAGGCTGTATCTCACGAACCGTGATAGTTAAACAGTTGAAGTTTTTATAGATTCTGTATTTCTGTTGCCGCTATAACAACAAACAGTAAAAACAGAATAAAATAAATATTTATGGGAGCCCCATACAACCCCCATGCCCCATACAACAATTCATTAAATACCACATACAAACTTATGAATGCATCTTGTTACGTACTGGAGTGTAAAGTAGCCGCGCCGCATCAATAACTTTATAAACAATATTTTACTATCTAAAATCCCAACTATTCACTCCACAACATTCCTACCATTGTACGTTGGTAGGAAACCTTTCGCGCGCGAGTCCGACTCGCACTTGGCCGGTTTTTATTATAAATTTAATATATATAGATATATGAGATGGGCCGAATGTGGTTTTAACTGAGTACGAACTTCGGCCGAACATTCGGTTAAAATAAAAAAATCGGCCGAAATTCCGCCGAACTTCGGTTTAATTTCACCGTGATTTCTCGAGAGCGACACGTTTTTTGCGCGACTTGTTTACGCACTTACATGAATTGTCGAAATGAATAGATGCACCTCGCCGAACTAGAAGTGTTTTTTTTGTTTATTTATAGTTACGCATTTAAATTACGTGGTAGTGAAGCAATCAAAAATACCAAGTTTATTTTGTATAGTTTAGGCAGAAATGGATAAGTAATTTAATTTCAAAATAAATGACAATGAATAAAAGCTTAATTTTATTTTAAGATTATTATGATAAGTATGATTTCTATTCTATTTATTTCATTCAAAATGCAATTTTCCGGCATTTAAACCGAATTTCGGCCGAATGCTGAAGTTTGTTCAAGCTGCTGAAATTCGGTCAAACCGAATATACCTATATAACGAATTTCAGCCCATCCCTAATATATCTATATATAAGTATATATTTTGCTTCACTATCTATATAATAGGTATTAGCATTACAAAGCACCGCAATAATACTGCATGATAACACCCACGCCTAAACCTATTCAGTCCTAAGTATTTGTATTGTAAACGGAATTTCTGAGATGAACCGGCTCACTCAAGAGAACTTATCCTCATAAGACAGTTAAACTCTTTCGGAGTGAAAAGTGTCAAATCACGCCTCCGGAGCGTTAAGAAGTAATCAGTTTTAAGGTTATAGCGCTCAAGCGAAGTCTTTTAACTCAAGATTGCTTATTCTGATATGCTTATGGTGATATTAACGTAGGGAAGTGGATACATGGCCAAGGACACGGTAATATTATATATTAAATTGCAGCTTGAAAACATCTGACAGTCGCGTTGGCCACTAACCCGTCTTACTGAGCCAGCGTGGTGGAGTCTGGCTCAACCTTACTCGTATCCAGGTGTTCACGCTAGAGGCGTTACGTTAGCGCAGGCGTAGACATTGCATTCGACAATCCGCCAATCAGCTCCCGCGCAAGTCGCGACAACGACCCGGCGAAACACTTTTTACTTTACTTTATATACTTTATTGCACGAAACAGTAAAAAAAAAACAAATATAAAGGAAATAACATATACAAAGGCGAGCTTATCTCTAACAAGAGATTTCTTCCAGCAAACCAGAATGGAGAGGAAAAAAATAAACTAAACTAGGTGCACAACAATAAAAAAGTTAATAAAAATAATAAACTACTTACCAATATCTACATAATACTAAAAATAATGCTATATATAAATATGTAATATAAACATAAATAGTAGCCACAAATAAATGCTATACTTATCATGGAAGAGAAAGATAGTGTTTATTCAAACGACTTTTAAAAGAGTGAATTGACAGACTGTCTCTGATGGCGCTGGGGAGTTTGTTCCGGAGACTGATAGCACGTAGTCTGAACCCAACACGTCTTCTCTCAGACTCAGTGCCCCCTCGTGCCATGAACGCACACTTCAGTCCGGCGTGGAGTTCCATCCCTCAGAAGAGACAACACCACCCGAAATACCACGCGGCCTCGCATCAGCCCGCAGAAGAAGGAGAAGCCATGGAATCCGATTCAAGGGACCTACCGCTCACCTAGCCACTTCCGACTCTTCTACTCATTCCCCCCCATCAACTCCAGCCCATCTCAGCTCTGCATATCGTGACTAGCGGTCACACCGGGTAAAGACCCGTGCCCCTCGGTGGGGGCATCAAGGGCTATATTAATGGGATATGTATATATCCCATTAATATAGGGGGAGTTGACGGGGGAAGAATGAGTAGAAGAGTCGGAAGTGGCTAGGTGAGGTGAGCGGCTATATATGTATTATATATCCATTAAGACAGCAATATTTATCGCGACCACATCGCTCTGTATGGGATTAATCTGGCTCAACACAGACCTTGCTGTTGATAGTTTTGTAATTATTTATGCTTACTTATTAATTGTGATATAATGATATTATAAAATTTGTATTGAAGTGGCAAAAAATTACGATTGCTAAGTATATGTAAATATCTACAGTATAAAGACATTTGGAATTTGGAATTTAGAATATAACTCAGAATAGGGACTGACGTTATAAAGCGGCTGGTTGTATGAATGTTACTAAAATCTGATAATAATAACAGCGTAAAATACCAAGTTAAAGCTGGGAAACTCTAACAATGCCATTTTGCCAACACAATGACGTCTTTTGTATAAAGTGCGAACGACTTTGTTAACCGGATGGAATATGAAAGATCATAATTAAATTCTTGTATTATTGTCATGTTGGTGGGTTCTTTCTGAGTACGGGTTATTCCGCATACCAAAGTTATACGTTTTCTTTTGGTTAGACACTTAGGTCCACTGTATTTCATTCGCTAATAGATTAGCGTGCTAAATTGATTTAACATATGTCATACATTTAGAGTAGTACTTCCATGGCAGATGCTAAATCGATTTATGACGCTGAATGATTGAAATGAATATCGTGCAAATGTACATTAATATGAGGTCGGATGACATCCCCAAGAATATTGAAATACTGAAGGTCTTAACCCAGGGGCACAGGGATTTATTCGGATTCTTGCAAGAGTGGTAATATGTCCCATATTACCCACTGATGACGGGACGGATTATACACAAAATGTAGGATATATTCGTCGCATAAGCTCAGGATTACAACACCCATGTCACTTCTACCCCGGAGTCTGTGTGATATTTATTCAAACAGTTAAGCCGCGGTGTGTGGAAAACGGTTTAAGTCATCCGTGATTTTTGCGTGACTGGTGGACAGAGAAGACGGTTTTATGGATCACTTGACATTAAGGCGGCTCATCATTCTGTAAACCTCAAGTTCCGGTACTCGTTGTTAATCATGAGTAATCAGCACGCATTCACTAACGAACAAGCTTAATTGCATTAATTTTGTTCGATAGAAAAATCTTGACATAATCACAAAATCTGTTTATCACAACATTTTTTTTACAATTTCGCACCGCATTTGAATTGATTTACTTGTTGTTAAACCTTGTAAAAATATCAGTTAGTCCTCTAGCTACATATATTCATCGACTATCAGCCTTATTCCAAATTTGAGTTCCATTGACGGGGTGCCCAGCCTTAACACGTTATTAGTAATTCTTTATTTAGGTTAAACATACTGCTCTGTCAAGAAAGTAACGGGAAAAGATCAATTATATACAGTTTAATATACAATTAGTTATTCATCAAAATTTATTCCTTCAAAGTTTGCTCCTTCAGAAACGATATACTTACGCCAATGAATAATCCAATGATCAAAACATTTTTAAACGCTTCTTCCGGAATTGAGTTCAGCTCTTGCCGCGAATTCTCCTTTGTCTTTCTTTGAAAACGTTTGCCACGAAGTGGTAATTTGAGTTTAGGAAAAAAAAGAAGTCGGCTGGAGCCTTATCTGGTGAATAAGGTGGTTGCTCGATGGTAAGTATTTGTTGTTGAGTTTTTTGTCAAAAATTCGTTCACAATTCGGTATCGTTTGAATGAGAATTTTCGGTCAATATTTTCTTTATTTTTGCGATAATAACTTCAATTGCAGACGTTGATCCAAAATCCAAATCTTCCATCACCTCTCGACCATTTTTGAACGCTTTGTACCACTCTTATGCTCGTGTTTTTGATAAAGTCGATTCACCGTAAGCCTTCTATAACATTTTCAGTGCCTCCGAACACGAAATTCCATTGGCAATGCAAAATTTGAGACAAATTCTTTGTTCGATGTTTTTTGCCATTATGAAATTTGCAATACGCAATTATATCTGTGTGACGTCGCTGTTTCTGGTTCCCACGGCACAGAAGCAATGTTTTTTTTAAAATTGGTTTTCGGAAAATTTTAAAAATGTCGGAGATATGGGGTTACCAAGGTGTTGGTGCCGCTACTTTCATACTCCATGTACCCAACCAGATGCATTCATATGTGTGTACGTAATATTGAAAGAAAACGCAGTCGGGTTATTGATTTTATAATAATTCCACTTGTTCATCCGATAAACTTCAAAGGGTGGTAGAAAATAACAAAAAAACGCAATTTTCCTGTCACTCGTGTATAAAGTCTACAGCTCACAGAGCCACTAGTGTAAAGGTAGTTATTAACAATTGATAGAAACTTAACTACTAACATATAGTGCCTAGTATCCATTAACGGTTGGTTGCGATAGTAGTCTCTTTGGTCTAAAGGTTACACGCTCGCTTCTCACGCAGGAGATACGGGTTCGAATCCGGTACTGACCAAGTACCAATGAGAAAAGTAATTTATCTCAAGTACTTTATACGGACGGTCTACACATCGGTGAAGGAAATCATAGTGAGGAAACATTCAATCTGGACAACTTTCGGCGCTGGGCTAGCCCCCTGTCACGCAAAATGGAGAATTGAATATCTGGCTAAAAATGGGCACAATATTGCCTCTGCCACCCCACAGGGTAAATATGTTCCTGTATAATAATCTGAAGTCTGAAGAAGAAATCTAACGTAACAAACCTAACTCAAATCATCATTAGTCAAATAAATAGAATATAATAGAAAATAATAATTTTTATTACCTGAACCAAGTAACCTAATTTACAATAATACTTTGATTCCCACACTAGGCTCAGCCTGTCTCGTGAAGCCAAACTAAATAAATTACCATTTATATAAAACAAATGCGGAAGAATAAATCTTGTCCTAAGATATAAAAAAAAAATTAAGTCAGGATGAACCTATCTTTCAACTGTGATGTATGTATATGTGTACATATGTATAAGGGAGGATTTATATGTATATGTAAATGTTAATTAGACAAACTTTATTGATTTATTTCGTAATAAAATCAATGTTAAAATAATATAAATTACAATAAAAATAAAACAATGTTCAGCATCAGCCAACTGCTTCGACTAAAACTTAAATAAGTTAAATGTCACACACACACGTACACACACAAACACTAAGAAAATAAACCGCCTCGGAACATATCAGATGCAAAGGTCCCCATCACGCTGGTGATGGTTCCGCGCTGCACTGCGAGAGTCCTCTGCATTAGAAAAGACCCAGAGTGGCGTTCATAGCCACGGTCCCTCAGGTGGCTCCCTATTTCCCTAATGAATGCCTCGCCCTGCACTCCCCAGATCCCGGTGGTTTCTATGGCAAGCGGGACGAATATATACTGGCCCAAAAGCACAGGGTACTTTTGGGTCTTCATCCTCGCTGCCTCTTCCGCTGCGGCCCCCGGGGTGGACACGGTCGACGCCAGGTGGGAGGGGGCGAATGTGCAAACACACGTCGCATCCCAAAGTAATGAGCGCCCCCTCTCCCATAGAATCATGGTCAGGCTATTCGGGCGTTTTCCATCAGTACAACACAGACTCGCGGGCTCCAATACACAAGGTATATAGGCTGTTACAAGAGCCCGCTTGACAATGTCGTTGATGGAGGAGTGCCGAAAAAGCCTGCCCGCGCTTCGAACGCAGTGTAGACCGTGCCGACCTCGAGCGTCCACACCCGCACCACACACACAGGAATGAGACTGAGAGATGTCACAGCCAAGGAGCAAGGCGACAGCCACGCGCAACGAGTATTGTCCAGAAATGCTCCTAGGACTAGGAGAAGACAAGTGTAATGGTACACGAGAGTCAGTACATTTGATACTTCATTTTGCGTGACAGAGGGCTAGCCCATCGCCGCGCTGTTTTGAATACGAGAATCGGTTCATATAACGTTTGGGGTTTTGCGTAGCTCAGGGAAAGTTAGCAAAAAGCAATGAGCCGACGCGTGGTTTGGTTCCAGGAACAGAGTTCAGGTTTTTTTTTGTCGCATTCCTGCGAGATGTGTAGGGATCAGAGCCGATTTGGCTGCGCGCGAAATAAATTATGAATAACTAAATAATGGAAGGTTATTATGGAACGATACGGAGAAAGCTATTATGTTGATTGCAAATATACAATTGCGTTTGGTTGGTATGAGATGGCGAGTTTGACACGACTAGTATGAATAGCATTCTAGTGGTCTTTGTCCAGCGCGCTAGCGGTCGGGAAGGCTTAATTAATCGCAACAAGCTTTTATGGTCAGCGATCAACAGATTTTGTATATCGGCCATACCGAATGACTTGAGTGATAACCTACGGTTGATCATAGTGAATATGCGTACACACAATTTGTAGAACGGCGGATCTGCATGGCATGGTTGAAATTAGACCCTGTGTAGTTAGTGATAAGAAGCTTCGCTTGGGCAGAGCGTGTTCGCATAGGACGCCATTTTTTTTTCAGACATGTGGGGACTATAAATACGATTGCGGGGGAAGGGAGAGCATTCAGTCTCAGCGTCTAGCTACTGTGACAGTCGTCTTTCAAATTCTAAACAGTTTTGGTCTGCCGTTTTACGCGTCGGAACTGGACGAATTGTGATTGCGAAGTTTCAGTGGTTTTCGTGAGTGTCTGAAGCGCCGAGATATACCTCGGTTCCTATCCTTTATATCAACCTACCCCAAATTCCAAAACTATCCTTGGGTCGTTAGATAAGAACTTGTAGGTAACTGATCTGAGTCTGAGTCTGGGCTTGGAGCGACCCTAAATTCCTTTTTCCTTCACCATAGGGTTCCTGGATTGGCTCTTAGGATATTCGCGGTCTAATCCTCTCCTCATTCCTTTCGAGTAGCGAGTTTTGAAATTCCCACACACACAGTCATTAAACATACAAGCACATTCTAATCAAACTCAACCATTTTCGAGTGGTGTCGATAATGGACGTGGTATAACACTAGGTTTTTAGACTAGGCTAGACAGGGGTTTAGTTGCGGCTAAACCTAGGTTGGCAGGGCATAGGGAAGACTGTTTGATCGATGAGGTTCCGCGGATGGAAATAACAAATTCAGAACAAAGTTAAACCGGTGTCAACACAGATAACCTATCCTGTTGATATTTTGGCATTTGAGTGTTGTCGGGGACGCGCGAAGAGATCAAATTACAGTCTAAAGTTCATTGTTTAGGACCGGGTAGGTTGTTTTGCTTTGCCTTGGGTCAGGTTGGATTCAAGTTGCATCTTTAAATTAAATGTAAATTTCGCTGGAGGTCTAATGTGTAGGCTGAGTCAAATATATATGATTAGGCTCAATCGAGGACGTGCTGAGGCTAGTGGAATTCATAGATCGGAATTTACCGAAGTATGCATTTCGCTATGGTGTGGGTTAGATCTCCTAAAGCGCTAATGACTACGTTTCGATAACATCCAGCTCAAATTGCGCAGAGTTGAAGATTTCAAAACGTTACGGACCTTTTGAGGTAACCGCTAGTTCAAACCCATTTCGGAAAATCAAATCGCAATTATGTAAACCGGTCTTTTCGGATCGTTATTGCCGTGAACTAATTATATAATTGGAACCACCACAAGCCGCTACTAGCGAGCACATGAAATATCATTAAGTACTCACGTCGTAAAACTACGACGGATATCTATACGATATCCCAAACAAATATTACAAATCGTGGTCGACCACTAAAAGAAGTTCCAAGCGCCCATATATACAAAAAAATAAATGGTACCATCACACAAATACAACAAAGATCGATCGGGCGCAATACACCGCTGACTGATGCGAATTACCGGCTTGCGGACATATATGCTTTCTCTGTCTAACTTGAAACTCTAAATTCCTGAACCAATCTTCCGCTCGACTATTGTACGCCTAACGAACTTCTCAACGAACGAGAAATTCAGACTTATCATTCTTAACTTACAAATTTTACAGCTGAATCGGGACATCTCCTTTTGGGGTAGGTAGAATAGACGATCATAGCTACTGATAGCGGTGGCTCGACCTTAGCCGTTAATGCCGTTACAGAGTTTCTGGTGCCGTGACCAAGATATCCTAGATAGTCTGATACCTAGATATTCTAAAAGAATCAAGGTCTAACGCGTTAATTTTAAAAATAACACAACGTAGAAACGATTTTAAACAGTTCAGTTTTGTAAGTAAGAAATAAGCAAAAAAAGGGGCATTGTTTTCACAATTCTTCGAACGAGCCGACGGTTTAGTGTTCAGGAAATAATGGGCCGGCCTAGGCGTGTTGTACAAGACGATTCACTTTCGCAGACAAGTGAAATGGCGTCAGGACAGGTGACGCAATTGTTATCTGAAATAGTGAATAGATTAGACAGTTTGGAAAGGGGTTCTAGTGCGAGCAATGCTAGTAGGACTTCGAACAGACAGACTGACAGACAGGAACTAGAGACGTTTGAAAAATCGGTAGAAAAACTGGGGTGATAATGAACAGGAATTAATTAAACAAAGATTCCTAACTGCGAAGTTTGATTCCAAGAAAGGTCAAAGTATGGAAGAATTCTTTGCCTCTCAATTGAATAGCATATATGAGCTTACGATACCGTTTACTGATACGGAGAAAATCAACACGATTTTCAGGCAGTTGCCGCGTGATATTCAGGTAGCGTTTTTTGCTAGAAAGGAACCGATGACTATACGTGATGCGGTCGAGTTCCTTCGGCATTTAGAACGGAATGTCGACGGGGGATTAAGTGCGTTGCAGAGTTCGGAGACAATGAATACGAATAACGTAAGGCGGAATAGCTACATGCGTGGGCATTATCGTGCTATGCGGGTAAATACGTTACGATATAACGCGGTGAGTCGTAGGGATAATTATAACGCGGAAACGAAGGCGCGAAACGAATTTGGGACGCATGCTAGCGGTTATTTTCGCGGTAGAGGTAGACAGCCTCAGGCTAGTTTCAAGGCAATAGGGTTCCAAAGGGGGAATGATAGTTCAGGAGATACAGAGGCAGGGCAAAGTTCAAGTGACAGAAATAATGCGATAAGTTCGAATTCAAAAAACTAGTGGACTCGCGCGGGTCGTTCGCGCTCAGATATTTATTACGTTTTGGATGGACAGCCGATCAAATTGGAAAAAAACATAGACTGTATGAATTGTGTAATTTGGATTCGAACGTGGGTGTGAATGAATTTATTCAATTATTAGCGCATAAAGCGCACGGATATGCCGTGTGTTTAGATGAAAAATCAATATTGAATTGTATAGGCCGCGATGACAGGCGTTTACATACGATATTCAGAGACGACGATTCGACTGAGTGTGGGCGCGATTTATGTAGTACATTGACATTACCTGAGATAGATGTGCGTATTGGGAATATTGTTGTAAGGAGTTTGATTGATTCGGGCAGCGAAATCAGTGTAATTAGTCGGAGAGTGTACGATGAAGTGTGCAGGCAATTGGGAAAACCGACGGAAATACCGATTCCAAGTTTGAGAATCACAGGTGCATTTGGGGTCAGTAAGGAAAAGGTTGATAAGTTAGTTACGTTACCATTAACAATAGGTGAATGCGTTATCGATACTCCAATGCTAGTATTAACAAGGGTGCCTAAAGATCTAATTTTAGGGTTTGATTTTATACAACAGACGCGAGCCAGTTTAATGTGTGAGGGTAATAAGAGGCTAATTATACGAAGCGCCGGGCGGATGTGTGAAATACCATTAGGTACTGGTCCTAATCAGGATTCTTGCTGTTGTACAATGGAAGTACAGAACCAAGATACCAGTAGAAATATGATAGAGGAATATGTGAATAATTCATCAATACCTGTTGAACACAAAACAAAGTTATTGCCGGTGTTAAATAAACATGCAGAGTTGTTTAGCGATAGGGTAGGTCGGACAAATAAATATATACATGAGATAAAAATGAGAGATGAAACGCCTTTCGTAAAACGAAGCTATCCCATACCGTTCGCATATCGCGATAAAGTAACAAAACGATTGGAAGAAATGGAACAGATAGGTATTATTAGCGGGCAATCTACGGATTTCAGCAGTCCATTGACTTGTGCACTAAAGAAGTCAGGGGAGGTCCGTATATTGCTAGATGCACGACAATTAAACACGGGAATGGTTGGGGAAGTTGAAACTACACCTTTAATGAGTGAGATATTGCAATCGGGGCGCCGAATAAACTACATAGGGGTTATTGATATCAAAGATGCGTATTTTTCTATACCATTATCAGACGAATCTAAACGATACACGGGTTTTGTATATCAAGGCAGAAGTTATGTTTACAACGTTTTACCTCAGGGGTTGAAAACCAGTGTGGGTTCATTTTCGAGGGCGATGGACTTAATCTTAGGGCCAGAGGTTAGGTCATATTGTTTAAATTTTGTTGACGATTTGGCGATTTTAACTGAGGGTGACTTCGATCAGCATTTGTCTCAAGTGGACACGGTTCTGAGTAAATTGAAAGACGCGGGCTTCACATGCAAACTAAAAAAATGCGAGTTCGCACAAAAAAAGGTCAAGTTATTGGGGCATATTTTGTCTACACAAGGTTTGCAAATGGACCCGGACAAAATTGAAACACTTAAATTATATCCGTCACCCAGAACTGTCAGGCAATTGAGGGCGTTTTTGGGGTTCATAAATTACTTTCGGAGGTTTATAAAAATTTTTGGAACGTTAACACAGCCCTTGTACAATTTATTACGGTCTGGAGTCAAGTTCGTCTGGATTGCGCAGGTGCAGAGTGCTTTTGACGAGATAAAAAACCAATTCACAGAAAGTATAATTTTGAGTCAGCCATTGGCGGGAAAAACGTATTATGTCCAATGCGACGCCAGCGCTATAGGAATTGGGGGCTATGTTTATCAATTAGATGATTTGGGCCAGGAACGAATTATAGGGTTTTGTTCGCAGGCATTTAAGGGAGCTCAAACTAGATGGTCTGTCAGCGAACGGGAAATGTATGCAGTTATATACACTTTAAAGCGATTTGAGATATATTTGCGGGGAGAAAAAGTTATTATTAGAACTGATCATAAAAGTTTGACGTTCATTAAGTCGTGGACTTTATTGGGAGCACGCGTAACTAGGTGGGTTATGTTTTAGAGCAATTCGATTACGACATAGAATTTGTGCGAGGGACTGATAATCAAATTGCCGACACGCTAAGCAGGCAAATAGCAGGACCTGAAGGTATGATTGACAGTATAACTGTTCAGCCGGGAATATTCTGGTTTCAGGCATCGAATACCGCAAGTGTTATTTCGAGTTTACGGGACATTGCGAGATTACAAAGCGAAGATGAGCGGTTAAATCGAATTAGCGGTTGTATCAAACGTAGGGTGGTAGATACGGGAACGAGACGGTTTGATAATTACAAGCTAGTAGGTGATACGTTATATTTTCTCGTGCCCAAGCGGAACGTACAGTTGTTAGTAATTCCGAAATCACTACAGGAGGAACTAATTTTACACATACATGAAGAAATAGGTCACTACGGCAGATATAAAATATTAGCATTGATGAAAGACAGATATTATTTTCTTCATATGAGTAGGGTGATTAGCACGGTGATAAAAAGTTGTGACATATGTCAAAAGGTCAAACCAAGTACTAACAATACCGTTGGTCCTTGTACACCGGTGTTGGCGGAAAGGTTGGGTGAGAAAGTTTTCTCGGACCTTTATGGGCCATTGCCCGTAGGTAAATTCGGATA
This sequence comes from Argyresthia goedartella, assembly GCA_949825045.1. Taxonomy (NCBI): domain Eukaryota; kingdom Metazoa; phylum Arthropoda; class Insecta; order Lepidoptera; family Argyresthiidae; genus Argyresthia; species Argyresthia goedartella. Next base: position 6,067,217 of record OX463817.1, read on the forward strand.
TCAATATATATATGTGATTCAAGACGTGTACAGTAAGGTAATAAAATTATATCCAATGCGAAAAGCGACAGGTAGAAGCGTGCTCGCTTGTACAATGAGAATTCATAGGGAAATACCTATCGAAACTATAATTACGGACTCAGGACCACAGTTCATATCGAAAGTTTGGGAATTTGGTCTCAAACAGCTAAGGATTCGGGTCACTCATACGTCGGTGTATTGTCCAAATTCTAATAGCGTAGAAAGAGTGAATCGCGAGCTAGGTCGACTAATTAGAACTTATTGCGGCAGAAGTAATCGTAGTTGGGTCGACGTGTTACCGGACATTCAGAATTGCTATAATAATATCGAACACACAAGCACAGGCTTTGCGCCTAATGAGTTAGCGTTTGGTAGGCGGGAACCGTTAACTATTGACAAGGAATTAGGCGATGAATGGTTATTAGGTCATAGTGTGCGAGATACGGAACAGGTGCGGAATGTAGCGATAGAAAACTCTGAAAGTTCTAGTGAACGACGTAAGCGACAGGCAGACAAACGGCGTAAGTTAGAAGTCTATGGTATAGGTGATTATGTGAAACTTAAGACCTTTGTGCGTTCAAATAAAGAACATAAAATCATGCGGAAATTTTCATTGTTGTATAAAGGGCCTTATGTTATTTCGGCAGTGGTATATCCGAACTGTTATACTTTAGTAGATCCGGTTTCAAATGAGATATTGGGTAACTACAATACTATAAATATAGCCAGGTATTATGTGAGGACGAATAAGGGCGTAGATAAATAAGATAGTGTATAAAAGTTATATAATTAAGCTGTAAGCTGTAAATTTGAGTAACTACTTTGTAGATTTAAGGATCTTGCATGGTTTAGAAACAAAAACAAAAAAAAAATAAAAAAAATATATATATATAGTAAAACGAATTAGGATAAGTTGCGGGTAAGCGAGGTTATATAGTTAGATAGATAAATAAGATAAGACAGGAGAGAGCTCAATCGAGTTGTGTAAATATTATATACATAATTGACAGATTCATCGGTCTGTGTACATGATTTGAGATGTCCGTACATATAGAGTAGATATGGACAAAGCATGGGTAGCATAGTGGTAATGAGATCCTTGCGCCATGTTAACTGAGATAAACAGTGTCTCAAGGTCTGGGAGGGGGCTGTAATGGTACACGAGAGTCAGTACATTTGATACTTCATTTTGCGTGACAGAGGGCTAGCCCAACGCCGCGCTGTTTTGAATACGAGAATCGGTTCATATAACGATTGGGGTTTTGCGTAGCTCAGGGTAAGTTAGCAAAAAGAAATGAGCCGACGCGTGGTTTGGTTCCAGGAACAGAGTTCAGGTTTTTTTTTGTCGCATTCCTGCGAGATGTGTAGGGATCAGAGCCGATTTGGCTGCGCGCGAAATAAATTATGAATAACTAAATAATGGAAGGTTATTATGGAACGATACGGAGAAAGCTATTATGTTGATTGCAAATATACAATTGCGTTTGGTTGGTATGAGATGGCGAGTTTGACACGACTAGTATGAATAGCATTCTAGTGGTCTTTTTCCAGCGCGCTAGCGGTCGGGAAGGCTTAATTAATCGCAACAAGCTTTTATGGTCAGCGATCAACAGATTTTGTGTATCGGCCATACCGAATGACTTGAGTGATAACCTACGGTTGATCATAGTGAATATGCGTACACACAATTTGTAGAACGGCGGATCTGCATGGCATGGTTGAAATTAGACCCTGTGTAGTTAGTGATAAGAAGCTTCGCTTGGGCAGAGCGTGTTCGCAAAGGACGCCATTTTTTTTTCAGACATGTGGGGACTATAAATAAGATTGCGGGGGAAGGGAGAGCATTCAGTCTCAGCGTCTAGCTACTATGACAGTCGTCTTTCAAATTCTAAACAGTTTTGGTCTGTCGTTTTACGCGTCGGCACTGGACTAATTGTGATTGCGAAGTTTCAGTGGTTTTCGTGAGTGTCTGAAGCGCCGAGATATACCTCGGTTTCTATCCTTTATATCAACCTACCCCAAATTCCAAAACTATCCTTGGGTCGTTAGATAAGAACTTGTAGGTAACTGATCTGAGTCTGAGTCTGAGCTTGGAGCGACCCTAAATTCCTTTTTCCTTCACCATAGGGTTCCTGGATTGGCTCTTAGGATAATCGCGGGCTAATCCTCTCCTCATTCCTTTCGAGTAGCGAGTTTTGGAATTCCCACACACACAGTCATTAAACATACAAGCACATTCTAATCAAACTCAACCATTTTCGAGTGGTGTCGATAATGGACGTGGTATAACACTAGGTTTTTAGACTAGGCTAGACAGGGGTTTAGTTGCGGATAAACCTAGGTTGGCAGGGCATAGGGAAGACTGTTTGATCGATGAGGTTCCGCGGATGGAAATAACAAATTCAGAACAAAGTTAAACCGGTGTCAACACAGATAACCTATCCTGTTGATATTTTGGCATTTGAGTGTTGTCGGGGACGCGCGAAGAGATCAAATTACAGTCTAAAGTTCATTGTTTAGGACCGGGTAGGTTGTTTTGCTTTGCCTTGGGTCAGGTTGGATTCAAGTTGCATCTTTAAATTAAATGTAAATTTCGCTGGAGGTCTAATGTGTAGGCTGAGTCAAATATATATGATTCGGCTCAGTCGAGGACGTGCTGAGGCTAGTGGAATTCATAGATCGGAATTTACCGAAGTATGCATTTCGCTATGGTGTGGGTTTGATCTCCTAAAGCGCTAATGACTACGTTTCGATAACATCCAGCTCAAATTGCGCAGAGTTGAAGGTTTCAAAACGTTACGGACCTTTTGAGGTAACCGCTAGTTCAAACCCATTTCGGAAAATCAAATCGCAATTGTGTAAACCGGTCTTTTCGGATCGTTATTGCCGTGAACTAATTATATAATTGGAACCACCACAAGTCGCTACTAGCGAGCACATGAAATATCATTGAGTACTAACGTCGTAAAACTACGACGGATATCTATACGATATCCCAAACAAATATTACAAATCGTGGTCGACCACTAAAAGAAGTTCCAAGCGCCCATATATACAAAAAAATAAATGGTACCATCACACAAATACAAAAAAGATCGATCGGGCGCAATACACCGCTGACTGATGCGAATTACCGGCTTGCGGACATATATGCCTTCTCTGTCTAACATGAAACTCTAAATTCCTGAACCAATCTTCCGCTCGACTATTGTACGCCTAACGAACTTCTCAACGAACGAGAAATTCAGACTTATCATTCTTAACTTACAAATTTTACAGCTGAATCGGGACATCTCCTTTTGGGGTAGGTAGAATAGACGATCATAGCTACTGATAGCGGTGGCTCGACCTTAGCCGTTAATGCCGTTACACAAGGCATGGAGCCAGACTCTGGTCTAATAAACTGTTTAGCGTGACTCCGCACGATACCTTATCCCAATTGCGCTATGAATGCGGGTGCTGGGGCGGAGTTCCACCAGGAAACCAAACATGTCATAACCCTAATGCCTCCTCCACGAAGGAGATACGAAAACCATCACCATGGATATTTAAAATACGAGTGACGAGGTCTCGCACCCCATGCGACGAAGACAAGAAGGCCAAGCAGCTCGGTGTCGCGCAACCGTTGAATGCCTAAACCACCGTGCCTGATGGGCAAAGCTGCTTGGCAACACTGAGTGGAAGTCATTTCGATATTGATAATTGACTCTAGTAAGGCCATCAGTACGGTATCATACTCAGTGGATTCCTCCCTATAAAGCCACATGGGAGCCGTACGCAACGGGTATGTAAGCCTGGTAATTGACAGTGCGACGTGGGCTGGGAGTTGATTTAAGTGCTCCTTGGATGCCAAGAGAGTCCTTGTTTTGGCTGATAAGACACCCGGTATACCCTCGGGAAAGATTGGTGCACCCAATAAAGTAAAGTCGGATTTGTCTAGTAACCTTAACCCTGGGGCCACGGAATAAACTTCTGATAGTAATTCCGGTGAGACCTGGCCGGAACAGGAGTATGATTCGCATTTCTGTGGATTCACTTCCAGCTCCAACCTCACTGACCCCTCGAAAAGTGCTCTCAGATCCTCGATCATGACTCACGGGATGCCTCCGATGGTACCGTCATCCAAATACCATACGTTTAGAGGTGACCGCAAGGTGGACACTTAATTCTGAATTGCAAGGATAAATATTAATGGTCCCTGTTAAGTCCACGCCTCAACCGAAAGGGGTGGAATCTTGGTAGGGTTGTTTTACAGTGGAATGTCACAAAGTAGTACTGACCTTGACGCCGTGGACCGGCATTCGAAAGCTCAATTCGAGGCAGGAGTACGGGATGAGGAACACAAGGGTGGGGGGTGTTGGGAGTCGAATCTTACTCGCGTCGTAGCCCGCTGATGGTGCCGTCGTGATGCTGCCGACTACAAGGGTCGCTATCCGAACGTGACGAATTGGTGACCGAACCACTTCAACCTTACACAGCACGAAGCACTCACTACGATGACGTGAAATCTGCTTATTTCCCGACGATTGTTCCGTGATTATTATAAATAACATTCAGCCAAGGCCCCGACGCCTGACCGCCGACAATTTTTTCCACGTGCTAAAGGGACAGCTAGCTAGTCATTTCTTTTCTATGCAAGTGACAGCTAGCTAGTGATGTCCCGATCACTCGCGGTCGATCCGCGCAACAAAAACCGAGGTGCGTTCCGAAGCATAAATATTAAACAGCCACCCGCCCGGACAGGCCCGAACCTGTCCCTAATCAATAGGAAGGCGAGAAAGTGTTGCGACCGCTCTCTTGAGGACCGAGTCCCCCACCTTGACTTCTGCTGATCGAGGCGAGCCATTCCGACCCGTGTACAAATTGACGATCCGTCCTCGTCTCCATCTCAATGATGGCAGGTTCGCCTCCTTAATCAGCACCAAATCACCGACTTGAGGGGGGCTCGTCGGCTCAGTCCACTTAAGGCGCTGCTGCAAGATGTGCAAGTACTCAAGGGACCACCGTTTCCAAAAATCTTGAGCCATCTGCTGCAACATCTGCCACCTAGTTAACCGACTTAACTTAACATCACCGAATGGGTATTCTGGCAGGGCGTTAAGGGGCTGACCTATCAGGAAGTGACCCGGCGTCAACGCTTCCAAATAATTTGGATCCGAACTCAGCGGGCACAACGGACGCGAGTTCAGTGTCATTTCAATTTTACAGAACAGCGTCGCAAGCTCTTCAAAGCGTAGAGAGGTCTCACCGATGATCCTCGTCAGGTGCGACTTAGCCGATTTAACCGCAGCCTAAAAAATACCTCCACAATGAGGACATCCCGGCGGACTGAAAACCCATTCAATCCCTCGTCGGGAGCAAGCCGTACCGATGGCGTCCTGGTTACCGTTCAGGAATTGAGTGACCTCCTGCAGATATCGCCTGGCTCCGGCAAAATTTGTGCCGTTGTCCGAACGGATTAATGACGGGAGGCCCCTTCATGAGACGAACCGATCCAGACATGCGATAAATGCCTCCGTAGTGAGGTCACTGACCTCTTCCAAGTGTACTGCCTTCGTGGCCAAGCACACGAAGACGCACAGGTATGCCTTAACTAATCTGGCGTTCCGTAGCTGTGAAGACTTGACTATGAATGGTCCCGCGAAATCCGTTCCGACACCCGCAAAGGGCCGGATTTCGTTAACCCTATCCGAGGGCAAATCGCCCATCTGGGGCTGCATCGTAGCCGCCTTGGCCCGATAACAAGGCAGGCACCGAAATACGACGCTACGCACTAAGCGTCTTCCCGATAGAATCCAGAACTCACGCTGGAGAAACGCCATCAAGGCGTGGCATCCGACATGCCCATTCCGAATGTGTCGATCCTGTATCAACAGTTCGACCAACTTCCCTTTCCTAGGGAGTAACAACGGGTGGCGAGCCGCATAAGGCAGGTTGGCATTCCGCAGCCGACCTCCTACCCTCAGCAATCCTTGAGGGTCAATAAACGGGTTGAGCCGAGCCACACCTCCCTTCAGTTGGACGCGTCCGCGTCTCGGAATGTCCAGTTCGGACTTAAAGTGCACCGTCTGCACGTTCCGTACCAATGCAAACAACGCATGGTTCCGTTCCCGTGGTGTCAGGACCTGTGCCCGCACCCGTTGCGCCTCAGAATTGCGACAATTCCGCGCAAATCGGAAGATCCAGGCGGTCACATTAACCAGCTTGTCGAGCGAGCTGTACCGTTCCAGCAGGCTGAACTCCTCTTCCGGCTCTGGTTGCGTCGTACAGACACCGACTGTCAAGGCGCCGTTCGCCGAGGTAACGCGTGGACTCATTGGCCAATCCGATTCGGCTTGAGTCAACCATTTTGGACCCCACCACAAGGGATGTCCAACTAACTCCGGAGCGTGACACCCACGAGACGCACAGTCTGCTGGGTTCATTTCCCCTGGAACATGTCTCCAGATTAAGGGAACCTCCGAATTCAAAATCTGTGAAACCCGATTCGCCACAAAATCTCCTGCTTGTGAACTGAAGCCTTCAGCCAGCATAACACGATCTGGCTGTCAGTCCAAGCGTAGACCGTATCTTCTAACGCTATTGACCTACGAAGAACCGTCACCGTGTGGTTGACCAGACGAGTCAGGAGAGCCGCTCCTGAAAGCTCTAATTTGGGAATGGTCAGGCGAGTGCGCAACGGCGCAACCTTGCTCTTGGCCATGACCAACCGCACATAAACCTCCCCCGAGGAGTCGACCGTACGCAGATACACCGCAGCTCCGTAGCCCTTCTCCGAGGCATCGCAAAACCCATGCAGGGTGGCGGTGTATCGTTTGGTGGGGACCAACCTCCGTGGCAGTGAAATCCGATTGATGCCAGGGAGGGTCGAAAAGAACGATTTATACTCTGAGCTCAATGACCCGCCTATCGGGTCGTCCCATTTCAGCTCAGCAGACCACAATTGCTGCATAAAACACTTGAGCTGAAATGTTACCGGGGTGATCCACCCGTTTGGATCAAATGTCATAGCCACCGTTGAAAGGACGTTCCGTTTCGTCCAGACCTTCGGGGAGTCCAACTCGACCCGATACGAAAACATGTCTGACACCGGCTGGTACTGGACGCCTAATACCGACAAAATATTCGGATTTTACAGATTTTCGAAAATGTGGGGATCCTGCTGGTAGTCATCCGGAAGACCAGACGGTAACTCTGGAGAGTTCGACATCCATTTCCGGAGCTCGTAACCTCCACCCCGTAAGAGCTCAACTAGCTAGTCCCGTCGAGCGAGCGCCTCCTCTACGGAATCTGCACCGGTACAGATATCGTCCACGTAGAGATCCTGCTCCAAGATCGCTGCTCCTCTAGGGAAATTTAACCGTTCTCGATCCGCTAACTCCCGCAGAGTGCGAATCGCCAAATAAGGACTAGACTGTAGCCCGTACGTGTTGGTGTTCAGCTCGTACACCTTGATGGGCTGATCTGGGCTCTCTCGCCACAGTATCAGCTGATACCGTCTATCGTCAGGGTGAATGACCGTCTGCCTTAATATCATCCGGATGTCAGCTACAAACACAACATTGTATCGACGGAACCGTGTGATAACATACGCGATGTCATGGTTCAACTTCGGCCCTGAATGCAAACACTGGTTCAGGTTCATGCCGTTAGATGTTGATGCCGATCCATCGAACACTACCCGTATTTTGCCCTCCGGGGTCCTCAAGACCGCGTGATGAGGCAGGAAGCAGTGGTCTTCACGCTTCCAGTCGATACCCGAAACCGACATGTGGCCAAGCGACTCGTATTCCCGCATGAAGTCGACGTACTTCTGCCGGAAAATCCCGTTACGCTTCATGCGTCGTTCCATCGACAGAAGCCGCGTCTCGGCTGCATGGTGTGAACTGCCCAGCGGTGGGCGATCACTTCGGAATGGAAGTCGTGTGAGAAATCGACCTGACCGAAGATGACCAGTATTTTTCCGATAAAACTGTTCATACTCTTCTTCAACCGGGTCCAACTGGCGGACCGTAGGTGGTTCCTCCACCTCCCTCCCGGGTCCCAACCCGTATAATAGGTCCCTCGCTGTCCGACCATACCGGACGGTGTACGGTGTGCCCGGTGCGCACCGTGGATGAATGGGGGAGAGCGGATCCAACCTGGGGCGCTCTAGGAATGGGGGCGACATCCGACTGTTCGCCTCCCAGAGCGTCGGGCAGGGTGGCGCAGAAGGTGGTGGACTCCCAGACTTCGCGCTAGTCATAGGTGCCATCTGACACCCGCCCGTAACATGCGGTGAGCCAGCGGCCCGAAGTCCTCGGCGACCGAACCCCGGCTATCCCGCATGTTACCCCCCGCGCTGCCCCCTTCCCCTCGGGGGGGTCCCGTCCGCGGGTACCCCAGTCACCCCGTTGGTGACTCCCGTTGCCCGAAGGGGGACTGGGTCCAGCCTTGGTTGGGCCCTGTGGCCGACCAACCTGAGTCCGGCCCTGGTGACCATCCGAAGGGCCTAACCGATTCAGGCACATGTGGTGCTTGCCACCACAGCACTCACACGGGAACGCGCGCGAGCAATCGCTCGGCGTGTGCGGCCCCAAACAACCGAAACACAATCGATGACGGAAGACTATCTTCCTGCGGGCAGCTACCCCGAGCGCCTTAAATTTGGCGCAACTGGTCACGTCATGACCGGCACTGTCGCAGTGCATACAGCCGTCACCCGACGGCGCGGCATTCAAAACGCCAAATTGTTTCGACCTCCCACCCCCCCGCGGGGGCGGGGGGCGCGGCCCCTCCCGCATCCGCGCGGGTTGGCGCTGCACACTGGCCTCCGTGTCCAGTGTGTCACATCGCCTACATTCACCCTCCAAAAAATCTGTCAATTGGACGAGTGTGGGCAGTTCCGTGCTACTGCCCCCATGCAGCTGTTCAAACCGACTTTGAACAGCTGCAGGCAATCGTGACAAATCCATATATAGAATGATATATGACCATTGGTCTACCGGAAGACCAAGGTTCTGAAGGGCCTTAGTGGCCACCAGCACAGGGTCGAGCACCTGTACTCGGATGTCAACATCCCGGGTTTCTCTAGGGATGTTAAACAGCTTCCCTAGCTGCGCATCAACCAACCGCCGTTTGTGTTGGTAGCGGTCCAACATTATGGACCTTGCTATGAATGAAATGAAATGAATGAAATTGTTTATTCTCCAACTTAAAACCTATGTAGTTAAACTCATGTACATCTCATTGCGGTATTACGTCTAGTGATAGGCATGAATCATTGAAGCATTGAACATCCAACTCCTAAACTAGTGTTACCTGTATCTTAGGAGTTGGGGCTCTCTTTTTTTGTAGGTACACTTTATAAAACTAGACATGTGGCTAATTTAGTACAAATTATAAATAAGTTTAAATAGATAGATAGTTGTCGGGGAGGCAACATGAATTATGTAGAGTAAGTAGGTCCTCAAATTGTGAGTAATGAAATGAGTGAAAGGTGTGTATGTGTATGTGTGTGTGGGTGTGTGTGTGTGTGTGTGTGTGTGTGTTTGGGTGTGTGATGGTATGAGCGTGTGTGCGTTTGAGGGTGAGTGTATCTTGAAGATATTGTATTTATGGTTTTTATTATATTGTATCTGGTTTATCTTAGGCAAAAGTACTAAGTAAACATTCGGTGTCGTCGTAGTTGAGTTTTTGAAGCCATTTGAATAATGTTATTTTGAGTATATGTTTGGGTAAAGGATATATATTTAGAATTCTGTTAACCTTATTGTATAGGGTAGGGGCGAGGCAGCAGAAAAATCGGTTCATAAAGGCATGTTTGTATTTTACAAGTAGACATATTCTGTCACTACGTCTCTTGACCAGGGTCTGTGGTTCGAACTTTAGAAGGAAGTGCTGCCTTAGCAGTACCGAGTATATAAACAGTTGCCTAACAGTGTACACCTCACAAAATTCATAAACTAAATTTGTAGGGTACAGTCTTGGTTTGAAAGTGCACACCTTCAGTACAGCTCGTTGTGCTATTTCTAGGGGCATCAATAAAGTTTTAGCAGCGCCACCCCAGGACGTAATACAGTACGTAATTATCGACTGACAGAGGGCTAGGTAAACCCGCGTTACCAATATTGGGTCCGCTACGTGTCTAAGATTTTTGAAGACGTAGATAAGTTTACGTACTCTTTTTGCAGTATTGTCAATATGTTGGTGAAAATTTAAATTCTGATCGAGGATTACACCAAGGTATTTGGTATGCGTTATTCTGGTTAAATATGGACAATTTAAGTTACAGACCTGGGGGTCAGTGCAGGAGTGTGACACTATTTTATGATCAGTAGATGGTTGTGTTGCCTTTGTTATAGTGAAAGCAATGTAATTTGTCTTATCATTATTAAGAGTAAGATAATTTGTACGTAACCAATGTGATACTGCTATATCGTAGTTGCCCGCCGTGACCGTTAGGTGACCGACCAACTCCTTCGGTTCACCCCGCAGAGCCATCAATAGTTAGGCCAACTTGTAGGCGTTGTCCAGGTCGTCCCGACCGTGGACCAAACTATCAAATAAATTGATGAAGGCTGGCCAGTTATCAATTGCCCCACTAAAGGCCGGAATCTCCAGGTGTGGCAGCCGTCCAACAACACCCTTCGGGGGTGGGTCTCCGTTACCCTCCCCACGGCCATTCCTTCGCGACCGCTTAATTTTCTCCGCGCGACGCTCGATGTCACCCAAGCATTCCATCGCTTGGTCAGCATCCGCGCAGAGCTGTTTCACTGTAGCCACCGAAGCTTCATCAGTAAGCTCGAGAGCTTCAGCCTCCGCAGCCAGCCGACACACCTTCCCGACGCGTGTCATTGCGTCCTCCACACGCTTGAGCAGGACATCATCCATGTCCGATCGCTCCACATACTGATGAGTATGGGCGAGCCATCTCATTTCCTCCCTGACACGATTCCGCAGTACCGTCAAGGGTGAAGGTGCCATGTTGACCGAATTAATTGATTCTGGTCCTATACTTCCCTACCGAACTAAGTATAGCCAGAGACCAGCACTTGCCCGTCAGCGCTGGGCACAGAAATTAAAACTAATTTGTCAAAACTAAGGCAACCACTAAAACAATTAAATCCTAAAAATATTTAATATGGTCGCCCTGTGGATATTCACCTTATAACTATACACTCTAAATCAATTAGAGAATGCCACCATAAAGCACAATAAAAAATAACACCCAAAAATGTATTATAAAAAAAGCTATTTTTAATATAATGTAGGTAGCCGTGAACCTTCTAGAGGTGGCCTTTCCGATATGACCTGCACTTCTACTGAGGTCAGCAAAATCAGCTTAATACCCCTTAAATAGCCTGACCGTGCTCTGTAAACCGAAATAACACTGCAATACTATAGAACCCGACTGCAATACTATAGACCGACCGAATGACTGTTCTTTTTGCACACCACAGTAGTTTCCGACTACAATTTTATAATAATTGTTAACTAAATCGTCAATTATACGTTAACTAACCGAAAATGAACCTAAATTGTGGTATACCGACCACAAAAGACTCACTCACAAATAAGATTGCCGATCAATCTGAGGTACCCTCTCCCTGGTACAATGTGGCAAAAAAAACAACCCTACAACCGTCCGTGAATCGATTTCCTACTAGGAAACCGCGCCTCTGCTACCAAAATGTTAAGTCCACGCCTCGACCGAAAGGGGTGGAATCTTGGTAGGGTTGTTTTACAGTGGAATTTCACAAAGTAGTACTGATCTTGACGCCGTGGACCGGCATTCGAAAGCTCAATTCGAGGCAGGAGTACGAGATGAGGAACACAAGGGTCGGGGATGTTGGGAGTCGAATATTACTCGCGTCGTAGCCCGCTGATGGTGCCGTCGTGATGCTGCCGACTACAAGGGTCGCTATCCAAACGCGACGAATTGGTGACCGAACCACTTCAACCTTTCACAGCACGAAGCACTCACTACGATGACGTGAAATCTGCTTATTTCCCGACGATTGTTCCGTGATTATTAAAAATAACATTCAGCCAAGGCCCCGACGCCTGACCGCCGACAATTTTTTCCACGTGCTAAAGGGACAGCTAGCTAGTCATTTTTTTTCTATGCAAGTGACAGCTAGCTAGTGGTGTCCCGATCACTCGCGGTCGATCCGCGCAACAAAAAACCGAGGTGCGTTCCGAAGCATAAATATTAAACAGTCCCAAAGGATCACCTTGTTGCGCCCCCACCTGAGACTCCAACTACTTGTCTCCTAAAAATAAGTTACTTGGTCTGTACACACACATTGGTGTAGAAACGGGTATAATGCAGGAATTTTCTCTTTTATCATGGAAAAAATTTACTGTATCAAAAGCGTTGCGAAGGTCGACCACGGGTACGCCAAAACCCAATTGGCAGGGCTGCAGAAATGAAGATATATCCTCTCTTACGGCGCGACACACTAGCTTAGCCACTAAGCGACGGATCACACTGCCTATGGCAAGGGGCCGTAAGCCTCCATCCTTTTTTCCCGGGACCGTATAAAAAAGGATAAATTTCCCAATTGACAACGCCTTTCAGCATAAAATTGGCCAAACTGCAAACTGAGGCCAAGAGTTTTCCACCGTTGTCACCGCAGCAGCCGACGTCAGCTCTTTAAGTTGTTCAGGGCGCAGCCCGTCCAAACCTGCCGCGGAACCATTAGACAATGATGCGACAGCCTCAGAGACGTTCGCCGCTTCCACAGAAAGGAACTCGTCTGAGGAGGTCGACTCTGATGGGGAATCTAAAGAACGACCTGGAGAGGGATGTTTGAGTCGCAAGGCTTCCAATGTCTCCTCACTATCGTCAGCTACTGAGCAGTCAGACATTAAAATCTTAACTACTCCGCCTAGGTCCTCATCATAATACTCCGTTTCCACGGCCCTATAAAAGGATTGGCGACTAAACGCTCCTTTACTGAGCCGTGAATCTGACGTGACCAACCCTTGGGTACCCTGTGTGCTGACATTTTTAATGTTTTTCTTCTGTATGTATGTATAAATAATCTTTTTCTCATTATTGTCAAGGTTCTTGCGGAAATCTTCGTGAAACTTGTTGCAATATTTTAAACACCTTAGCAGACCAAGGTTCATCCATAATTGTAGGATGTCCTTAGAACGACTCACTATTACAGTTTTTGTATGATTTTGGTAAAATTTTGGTTAGAGTTAATGTAAATAAATTGACAGATTCATCTAATGCTAGGTTACCTACGATAGGAGACCAGTCTACGACACCAAGATCAGCTTTAACTGCCTCTAAGTTGATAACAGTCTAAGAGCGACTAGATTTGAAAGAGCTATGCGACTCTTACACAACTCCCACCATTGTAACGTAATGGTCTGTCAGATCTGTCGAGCAGATAACAGTTTCAGCCTGACTTTTATTGGAACAAAAATATGATCAATACAAGTTTTGTTTTGCGTAATCGTATTTATACTGGGGACGAACCCGTGTTCATAGATAGTCCGAGGAAATTAAGCTGTCCGCTGCGGTATTCAAAATACATATCTATGTTTAGGTCGCCTGCCAATACAATAGACGAGAGTGATAGTGATTTCAGGGCCGAATCAAGAGAAGGGATGAAAACATTAGGATAACGAAAGCTGGGAAACCTGTATACAGCGAAAACTTTACAGTGATTTAGGATATCTACTAAAATACAGTTGCATTCATTAACATCTAACTCAATAGAAACAGCCGAGGCCCAATTCCGGTACACAATTACAGCTCAATGACAATTACATGACGATTACGGTCAACTTTAGATATCCAATATCTGACGATTTTGTAATCCGATTCCCTTTGTTGATTAACTTAATTATTGTGCTTACCAATAACCTTAATTTTTGCCATAATTGCCTAAAAAATATTCTCCGAACGCCAAATTTTGGATACCTAAAGTTGACCGTAATCGTCATGTAATTGTCATGGAGCTGTTATTGTGTACCGGGCCTCTTGTTAATGACGTAAACAACTACACCACCTGCCTTGTTAATGAACTTCTTAGTGGAAAAGGAAGAATAACCGTCCAATAGTATTATATAATACATATTAGCATGAATGCCTAGTAGATACACACATCACAAAAAGGGGGATACGCCTTTTCCCAAACGGGCTGGCAGAGTTACAATTGCGCCCACCAAATAATCAATACTCAATTTTGCGTAACAGGGGACTAGCCAATCGCCGCGCAGCCAACATGATGAGCTCATACATAAACTATGACAACACCTGTCTATTGTATTCCATAGCAAAGATTGTTAAGTATAGCGAATGTAAAAGGCAAAAGAGGTTGTGGATATTTTGATTGAAATGGGGTTGATTCATCATCAGTGAGTTCCTTTATCGAATAATAAATTTTAATTCAATAGCAGTTATTGTATTGGTTTCTACCTACGCATTCCAAAGCAAATGTTACGCGGTTGTCGATTTTCAATGTACATTATCGTAATTAATTATAATGAGAATCGACGATTAAAGAAAGCAAAAAAAGATAACCCATTTACATTTTTAGATGAATTTTAATTTACAATCACTCAAATCAAAAGCATTGTTTCGTTGGAACTTGATTATAGAATTAAAAGTACGTACCTACTTCAAATATATAGAAAGAAATATAAAAACACTAAACTAGTTAAAACTTGTTCATTCAAGTTCTTCATATAGAGTATGCTCTGCTCGAAATGGCTCAACTTTTAATGATTAGTCCAGATAAGCACCATCCTTTACTTGCTGCTAAGACAGGAAGTAGCTAAAACCAGTTAAAACTGGAGTTGTCGTTTAGTTTTTAACGCTACGTAATATTAGACGACCCCTTTCATTATTTTTAACAGCGAGTAGAAAAAGTGAAATTTTATGGTCTTTCTTCACTATTATCATGTCATACTAAAAATAGATTATACTTATCGACCTATTATATTTTTTGTCCATTCTTTCATCAAAACTTTAACGACCTTACTAATAAAAAAGTTATTCACTGTTTAACTTATTCAGTGTTTTGTCCTTTTCATACTTCGAGTAAATGTCAAATGTCAAAGCAAGACAAAACACTGTATAAGTCAAACCGTGAATCACTTATTTTATTAGTAAGGCCGATAGTAATTGCTTCATTTATATCACGGTTAGGAACTAATTCGATTTTGTAAACTAAATATTGGTCAGGACTCTACGAGATAGGTTAAACCTAGAAAGGAGTTCGTAAGCAACTATGTGAACCTTTGTACAACTTAATTTGTTAAATACTGATTTGTATTTGTAATTGTATCTTTTTCCTAACAGACGACTGCTTTGAGTGAACACCTAGTAATTTTGACTGAGGCTGATTCCGCTTCAGGTGGCATCACAATCATGGTCTGATATTTAATTCGATGGACTTGTTAGACAAATAGAGTGATACCCTATTCAACAACATTTAATAGTGATGGGGTAGATGTCGATATTATTGTCGACAAAAGTTGCTGCCTTAATTGGTGCGACATCCATTATTTGTTGAATAGACATTTATTAAATTATTTAATTAAATTACATTTATCTAGGTAAAGGCCCGCGCCCCATCGGTGGGTACATTTATTGTTTTATCCATATGCAAATGTATTAATTAAATGAAACTAGCAAAAACCCCTGATTTGTGGAGTTCTTTATGAGTTTGTCTTGGGGATATTTGAAGAGTTGCCAATTTAGCGGTTATTTTAAAAGTAAATTATAATTATTCATTAATTATAAGGAAATACAGTCAAAAAAGAAATTGATGTAAGGATCGGCCTATAGGTGGTGAATGAGACGAGTCGTTTGTTCAATAGACAGGCGTTTAATGATCCTGAGTGATACATACATACTGATTATATAGGGATAGGGTAAAGGTGTGTTCGCACACTACACCTTCCCCCTTTTTTTTCAAAGAAAATATATAGTATCATATTTTTTTTTAAATAAAATTTCATGAAAACAATTGATATTAGACATAAGATAACATCACAATAATGATATATCAGTCACATTTACTTTCAAAATCTGTGTAACTCAAATCATAGTAATAACAAATAACATTTTACAAATAGACACTTAAATTTAGCACCAGCTCTATAAAATTTTTGTCAATTTAATGTTTAGAAAATTTCATCATCTAATTTTTTACACATTCGGAATATCTGTTGGAAAATTTTCATAAGTATAGACCTGAGTATACAGATATTTGTTGTATGTATACAAAACACTTTTATTTTATTTTATGTAAATTTTCAACAATTTCTATTTCGATAAAGCATACACTGTCATTGATATAAAATGTATAAAGAAAACGATATATTGTTTCTAACACCATTAAAATAAACATGATTATATAGAAATATTATCTCCTCAGTCTTATTAAACTAAATTAAAACTCATATAATATTATAAAATCTTATCACATAAAACATAAAATAAATGTTTGAATATGTAGAGCAATACAATATCAACTAAATTTACGGTTGTACAATAACATAAAAATATAGCGTAAAAAAATACAACTAAATGTAACTAGGGTTGTACTAAAATCAGTAAATGTACCAAGGGTTGACGACATGAATCATTATTTTGTTTAACCACATTAAATAAAATATTACTAAATCAAAACTTTGTAATTGCCATGTTTAAAATCTCTCATTATTTTCTGGATCGCCCTTTTATTTCTTCCTTTGTTGATTTATTCAACTCTTATTTCTTCAATCACAAACTTACTTTATTTACGTATTTTATTTGAGTTTATCATATCATGCCTACATTCTCGAAACCATTAAATTTACTTTGTGTATAAAATATATCATATGTCATAATAACCCTTCATTCCTGAAACCAACAAAATATACTTTCTTTTCATAAACAATCTCAATCAATCAGTCTTTTATTTTTATTCTGCTTCAACTTCATATAGGTACTTTTTAAGGGTATCCGGATCCCATATTATTTCACATTATAGTGAGTGCACTTGTATAGGTACTTTCATTTTTTATTTATTTATAGACGTCTTATGGTTCTTTTATTATAATATTATTTAAATACATAGACTATTAGTACCTGGCTCCAGGTCTACCTGCCTGAGCCTGCTCGCGAGCTTATTAGGTCATCGAGATCCCACCTTCTCACAAAGGAAACTCGTTCACGTCATGATCGAAGAGGAAGGATTCGTGCCTTGTACCTTGTACCTTTGAGACTGATGAAAATACAATAACATATCGGACTCGCCAATAGTTAAGTACCATACTAAAAACATAACTTATACTCAATCAATACGAATCCTTCGAATTTTAAGACATTCTGCAAATCTTGGATGATCAGTCCAAATTTTTTTCGAAAGCTTACTAAATGAAGTGTTCCCAGCTGTCTTACTCAGTGCGCATGAGTTCTTATCTCAACATTCCAAACATTCTCTTTTTGTTTCGTTCTAGAAACAAATCCATACCTAATTCACTATACTCTCTATATAACTCACAACACCAACATTCTAAAATCAAACAAAAATATAACTTTCCTATGTAATGCGAAATTACATAACTTTACTGGCAAATAAAATATATAGCGATCTTAAAACTTTACTAATCCCCACTTCTTAAAACAATTTGCATCTCATACCACACATATAATAAAATATCTCATATCAACATAATTGTTATCCTTTTAAATCTTCCTGATCAGATCAAACAAACCTAGGTATACGTAGCCATAAACAAAACATATTTTATCTCAATCATCAACATAACGTATCCCTTCATGTATCTTCTGTCATTCAACTTCTCACAACACTAACTTATTTCCATTTCAAACACAAGGTACATATTACTTTTACTTCCTTTCATAATTTATTTATACTCTTTCCATCATACACTTCACGCAAATAATAATGATGTAAGTAACATAAGCAATTAAGCATACTAAACATATTACATCGACAAGTACTTAAGTAACAACCACAATACATATTGTACTATGTCGGCTTCACTACAACTCTTGTAACTAAAAAAAATATATAACCTATCGACTTTCGACAAAATAAACTGATTGTTATTCCCAAACGAACAAAATAATTTAAAAGTTATATGTAATATCTATTTACTAACTGAAGATTTCACAAGATCTAAGTAATTACCAAAGTGTTATCCTTTCATTTTATAATCTTACTGAATCATCATAACGACAGTTTAAAAAATAACATAAAATTTTCAAGTATTTTACAGTAATACTATTCTGAACATGAGTTTTCTTTGTCATGTAATTTTTTAAAACCATATAAAACAAAATTGTCTTACTTCTATGAAGAGACTATACTCGCTGGTCAGACTATAATTCTATAAATAAACTTAGTTGCACATTGCATTGCACGAAAGTTAATTTCTGACACAAACTTTTGAATAAAAGTAACTAACTTGGTTCCGTTGCTCATATATTTTTGTTATTTGAGGATATACGGTATGTCCTAAACTGAAAATTTATCTGAAAAACTTATAAATGAATGCAAGTTTAAGCCAGAACCTGAAAAAAATATACATACCTTATTTTTATAATCTGTTTTTTTTTTTCATAAATCAAATATATTCGTATATATATCGCAACATACACGTAATAAATACTCTAATGTATTTATATGTCTAAAATTAATTAAAACTGAAATAAATACATACTTTTTTCAAATTAACTACTTGTTATAATGGTTCTAATATACTTCGCTGCGGTACCCTAATTTAGGCCACAAACATCCATCACCATTTATGTATCTCTCATATCAGTCAGCAGAAACTAATATCTTTATCTTTATTTAGAAGTAGCAGAAACATGAACTGCTATTTCTCATATGAACAATTATTTTACTCTGCAATCAAAACATGTGCTAAGGTTGCTTGCATGTACATATTTGTAAACACTGTATCAAATTACTATACCTTTTGGTTTAACTGGAACTGTTACCAAGTGAACTGAAACATTTTGGTACTTGCTTTGTACAATAGGTGTACATGATAATTATTATTTTATAATAAAAATAGCTTTGTATTTTTACTGAATACATGAACGGCTGCGAGGCATTAATACTTTATTCTTCACATTTTACACTTTATATCACATACCTTCCATACACTGAATATTCTCATTACATTCCTTCCATACACTGAATATTCTCATTACATCAAACACATTAAAGATACACAAACAAAAAGACAATTAAAAACCACATACACACTTTCTACTTCCTTCAAAATGATAACTTTTCTGTAGCAAATTTTTATTCAATTTTGTGATAACTTCTAATCTAAATCGTGAATATTTCTTTTAATTTGACCTCAAACTCAGTTATTTTCTCTATATAACAATAATAATCACGCACATTTTCAAAACGTAACTACAACACAATTTACTTTCCGATAATATACATCTCTCTATTCACAATCAAAACAAATAAAAGTCAATTTAATGTATACTTCACCAACTCTACTTATTCAACTGCGTATTACTTTCACTCACTAGCATGCTCTATTTTAACATACGGCGCAATACTTCATTCCTCCACTGAACCCTATAATCTCTAACAACATCCATCACCAAATACGGTTTCTAATAAAGTTCTCTGAGTCATTTATTCATTATATTAAAATTTCATCATTACTTTTATAGTAGTGCAGCTGCAATAAGAGCTGCTAGGTATTGTTACGATCCATTCTCGTCAGAACTAAAACAAATTCTCGGTGGTCCCCTAATTTGGTACTCTGTTGTTAACTGTATTGTATTGCATCGCGTTACATGCAAATATGGTTTGAATACGTACTAACTGGATATGTTACTAAGACAATTATTGTAAATACTTTACAATTTAAAATTATAAATTCACTGGAAAAAATACACACAAACATACGCCACACAATCAATGTCATCCTTTAACTCATTCATCATCAAACTAAATTATTTAAAAAAATGTAGTTCTTGTCGTCAACCCTTTACAAATTAATCTGAATTATTTATTACACCATATTCGGGGAAGTAAAGCATACACATACAAAACAATTTTAATTTCTTAAATATTCAATTTCTAATCGTTCAATATGTCTTTTACATTTACAAATGAACAATTATGCCGGTAATTGTTTACTAATCAATTGTCTCAAATAAAATATCTCACGAAAATCACTAAACAATTACAAAAAAAAATCGGGTTACGACTCACGATCACGAAGACTTCGCGTGGCACCTATCGTTTCTATTGCCTTAGTGCTGCAGCTCGCTCCGGGAAACATCTCCCAGCTGCTCCTCATCGGACCCGTACGGTTACGCCCGGCGCCCGGCTTTCCACATCACTTAGGCTTGAAATTCGCCCGGCACCCGGCAGGATTCCTTTATTTTATTTTTTAAGCACACATTTTACTTTTATTCTTCTTTTCTTTATTAATTTAATTTTTATTCTTCATTATTATTTTTATTCCTCATTTTTATTTTAATTCTTCCCTTAGTTTTCACTCTTCATTTTATATTTATTCTTCTTGCTTAATTTTTAGAAAACTATGTATTATTTTAACATTTTAATTAAAATTATGTTTGCATTCTATGCATTTTATAGTTCTTTAATTTATTCACTTTTTTTTCCATTTCTTCATTATTTCTCACTTTTTATTAATTCTCCACTTTTTCATCTCACATTTCCACTATTTTATATTTCACTGGCCATTCGGCCCAGCGCTACCCCGCGAGAGGTAGGCTGGCCTGGCACGGTCGCCATGTAAGGATCGGCCTATAGGTGGTGAATGAGACGAGTCGTTTGTTCAATAGACAGGCGTTTAATGATCCTGAGTGATACATACATACTGATTATATAGGGATAGGGTAAAGGTGTGTTCGCACACTACATTGATTTCATTCTTTCATTCGATCAGAAAACTGTCAAAGATGTTTTAGTCATTAGCACATTAAAATTACTAAATTTTAAGGTGGAAAACCTTAGCACGGACTGAATTATGATCGGAACTATCCAAAAACTATCATCGTAATAAGTGATTTATCAAACGCATTAAAAAACTTAACATGGAAACTTAATAAACAACGCCGATAACTTCAATTTGACATTACAAAACCATTTTCCAAATCTCACCACTGACAAAGAAGATATAGAATCACAATTTCAAAACTTGAAAGAAGCCATAGAATTCGCCAGTGAAAATATAAAACAGAAAAAACCTAACAAAAATAAACTGAGTGCGCAGACAAAATCATTAACAGATCAGAGAGAAACATTGGCCGAAAATTCCCCACAGTACCATAGTTAGGATAGAATAGTTAAACGTAGCATCAGAAAAAATATCCGCAACTTCAACACTGCTGTAATAAAATAGCTATAGGAAGCAAATCCTCACTCCGTGCAACAAAACGGCGTTTTTCTAAAGGAAAGTCTTGGACTGACAGATGAAAACGGACAAAACACAGAAGTAGAGAAAAAATAATAGATATTTGTACAAATTTTTATCGACGAATATACCTCGACCCCACCAAAAAGAACATTTCCTTAGAATATAACTGCCCCAAACCCGAAGAGATCCCTCACATAATCGGATATGAGGTCAACCGTGTTCTGAAGATCATGAAAAGTGGCCCAGGACAGACGGTTGTGGGTGCAACATTGGGAGGCCTATTCCCAGCAGTGGGGACACCTAAAGGCTATAAAAAATAAAGTTCATTAAATTCAAAATTTTCGAGTAAATATTTTAACTTCAGGGTAGGGAAACTCAACGATAAAATATTATAGTAAATTGGCTTTTAGAACCTGGATTCTCCCCTGGCTGAATATTTTGTGCTGGTGACTTTACATATTGAGTCTAGCCACAAGAAATTTCAAGAGTAGACAACACTGTTTGAATGAATATACCTTTTTATTACTGAAGGATTCGAAACTGCTATGTGAGTAGCAATCGTGAAACCCATTAGACCACGAAGCTCTGTAAAAGATAAAGTGCTATTAATTAGCTAAAATATACGAATATACACAGTCAGGTCATAAGTTCTGTCACACAATAAAAACTTTTGAATTTAGAACGCTGGCCACAAAAAAGTTTATTGAATTCGAATTTCGAATTTTTCATGAAAATAAAAATGTGTACTTTTTAGAATTTTCCTCATTTTTAAATATGGAGTGGACACTTAAAGAAGACCTTGTCGCAGTTATTGCGTTGCATCGTTGCGGTTACGCGCCAATTCAGATTTTCGACTTACTGAAAAATTTGAATATACCCAAAAGATTCGTTTATCGTACCATAAAACGATACAATGAAGACTGTAGTGTAGATGACAGGTCAAGAAGTGGTCGCCCTCGCTCTGTTAGGACACCAGCAGTGATAAAAGCTGTGAAGGCGCGAATTCAAAGAAATCCCATACGTAAGCAGAAACTGTTGGCCCTTCAGATGGGGTTAAGCAGGACCACGGTGAAAAGGGTGTTAAGTGAAGACTTAGGGCTTAGGGCATATCGAAGAAAAACAGGACATCGTTTGGACGCTCGTTTAATGGACCTGAGACTGAAGAGATGCCGCGCTTTGTTGAAGCGGTACGCGGGAAAAAAGCATCGGGAAAGTCTTTTTTCGGATGAAAAAATTTTCACCGTGGAAGAGAGCTACAACAAACAAAATGATAAGGTGTACGCACACAGCAGTGAAGAAGCGAGCAACCGTATTCCGCGTGTCCAACGAGGTCATTTTCCATTCTCGCTCATGGTTTGGTTGGGAGTCTCTTATTGGGGCTTAACTGAGGTACATTTTTGTGAGAAAGGCGTAAAAACGAATGCAGTTGTGTATCAAAATACAGTCCTCAAGAACCTTGTGGAACCTGTTTCTCATACCATGTTTAATAACAGGCACTGGGTATTTCAACAAGATTCTGCGCCAGCTCATAGAGCGAAAAGCACACAAGACTGGCTGGCGGCGCGTGAAATCGACTTCATCCGGCACGAAGACTGGCCCTCCTCCAGTCCAGATTTGAGTCCATTAGATTACAAGATATGGCAACACTTGGAGGAAAAGGCCTGCTCAAAGCCTCATCCTGATTTGGAGCCACTCAAGGCATCTTTGATTAAGGCAGCCGCCGATATTGACATGGACCTCGTTCGTGCTGCGATAGACGACTGGCCGCGCAGAATAAAGGCCTGTATTCAAAATCGCGGGGGTCATTTTGAATAAACTTTATTACCATAAGAATCTATGTTTTATTAAGTTCATTTTGCTATATAAATGTTTACATAAATAATAAACATGTCTAAATTATTTCATATTGCACATGTGACAGAACTTATGACCTGACTATGTATTATATTTCTGAGCCCGTAAACACTGGGTTAAGTCTTAATCTAACTTATTATATCTAAAACAATACTTTAAGTGTATATAAATTAAGTGTCTTAAATAAATATAAAACGAGCTTACGTGAGGAATTCTAGTTTCAAAGCAATATTCCTTCATAACCCCGCGAGATTCACGTCTCCCAATAATTTACAACATAGGTTCACCTTTGACCCTACGATTGTATTTGATTTCATGTAGCAATTAACATAAAATTACAGGACATTGTTTTTCGAATGAAAATCAGGATCTATTCAATGTCTTGTTTACATCTTGTTTGTGACATAACCATGACAAAACAGCTGTGCGATTTAATTGAAGATGTCCTTGTTGTCTGACAAACCAAAACTATAGCGAGTACTACATAATTTGGTAGAGCAACAAAGCATGGTAGAGCATCCATCTACTTGTGCAAAGAGTTTGAGGTTTGCTAAAAATCTGAGTATTTATTGGACATCGAAACTTCGCAAGTTCTAGCAAGATTTGTGCATTTTGCCGACATATAAGCCCGTCGAATTAAATAACAGTTCATAAACTAACTTTCATTAAAAAAATGGGTTTGAAAAAAGAACCGGTGGCAACCGGATATGATCCGTCTGATTTCAACCTGTTCGAGTTGTTGGTTAGTAAGTAATTTTTGACGCCTTAACAATTACACTAGCTATTAGTCATCAGTAACGCAGTCCTGTTTCCTTTGTCATATTCTGATTATTTTCAAGTTTAAATCACTGTCGCTTTAAATGACATACTTGTGAAATAATCCCGTTTTGATTAAACTTCAAGCTGGTGAACATCGTCGATAATATCAACTAGTAGTTCTGTGAGAAGAGAGACCTCGCTTGTTTAAAATTTCAAGCTTGTAGTGCTTCCTCCTCCACTCCCCCTTTGTTTTTTTTTCACAGCATCTTGTATAGAAACTAGTTCTTAGTGTGCCTCTCTAATTTGATTGAAATCCGTCGATAAATAGCGCTTCTGCAAACTTCTCCCCTTTTCCCCCCAATCAAAAAATGCCATCGACGAAAAATTTTAATTTAATTGTAACTTGTGTGCCAATTTTCTTCAAAATCGGTTGAAAAATGCGACCTAAAGGCGAGAACAGACAGACGGACAGAAGCATTTTTGGCCAATCTCGTAACTGGACACTTCGCTCGCTTCTCTCGCTCGGTCAATTAGAAAGAAATCGGCATAGATTTCAGAAATAAAATAGAGCTACAGAATACTCGTAGTATGACCACTGCAAAGTAGTCGCATTCAGTTTCCGCCCTCGCATCCGATGTACAGGCTGTCATCGCTAGAGCGGCCCCGAGCCTATTATCCGGTATTTACCCGGACCGGGACTCCCGTCCGGAAATGAGTCGCATACTCGATACTCGATACTCGTGCACAGCCGACGGTGCACGAAAGTTGCTGTAAAGAGCCGAATGGATATGCATGCACACATACACACTGGCAGGATTAGCAGAAGATAAATAAAAACTGTTTTATGGTAGTATATGTGACTGATACATAATGGAGGGCATTAATATTCGAGAGTGGGTTTATGAAACGAGCCGAAGGCGAGTTTCATAATAATTTCACTCGAGAGTTTTAATGCCTACTTATGTTTATCTACACTTATATCATAAGCTCTCTTTGATGTGTTCAGCAACCGCATGTTTGACTGGCATTGTGGCATTGATCCTTGCTCTGCAGTTGTTTAGCTTGTTCAGTAGTACCAACTTCACAAACAAACTAGGGGCGACACGCAGGCGGGCGTCGGCGTTCGAAATCGGAATGTCGTAATTTGACAAATTTTAGTATATATGGTCATAATGTATCGATATTCAGATAAGAAATGAGTTTTTACCATGAAGTTTATCATATGCTGGTCGTAACGTGTGGTTTTTGGTCGCAGTAAAGAGGGTTTATGATACGTGTGTAGATAAAATGTATAATGCATTCGTGGCCTAGTCATACACAGTGTTGTATCATATGTCTGTGGCCTAGTCGTATCCGCACTTCAGAAACGATCGTGCGGGCAGCAACAACTGGCCGAGATGGGAACTGGATGGGTGTCCGTTTCTATGTGGCATTTTTTTCGGACATGTAAAATGGTAGATCCCGGCTACTTTTACTACCCGCTGGTTCAGTCGTCTTACTAACTTCTGACAGGCGGGTTACCCACTACTCCGACACCCTTCCATCAATCCGCACTGAGCCAGCGTGGTGGAGTATGGCTCAATCCTACCCGTATTCGGGTAAAGACCCTCGGTGAGGACATTAATAGGATACACTTTTTATGGACGGGATAGTTTTCGTTGGGCAATCACGTTATTGAAAGTCTGTGAGTGCGTACATAACAACTCCTATGCCCAACCTCCTGGGCTGAAGCCCGCCGCACACTAAGTTATCATACAAAATATATGTTATTTTTTTTTTGTATTAAAGCTTAGTGTACGGCGGGCTTTAAGCATCCGATAGCGAGTAATATTTAAATCGCTAGACGAGATTTTCTTCCGTTGAAAGTGAGAAGTATTGGCGTACGTATTTCCTGAAACTCCATTAGGTTGATTCAGTGGCGTTCTATTCGGCTAGGAACCGGGGTGTCGATTCAACTATTTCTAAGTTGCCACTTCCATATCGCCTGATTTAAAAAGTTCAGTACATTATTGTTATGATATGAGCAACAAGTTCGGACCACTAGTGGAATCATTATAAAACAAATAAACCGACTGCATTTTCTTTCAATGTAATAATTAAAATAATACCTTGGACACTATTTACACACATTGATCTAGCCCCAAACTAGGATTCCCTGTATATTGGGTACTAGACAACGATAAGCATACTTATATAGATAAATATTATATTAAGATAGATAAACAACCATGACTAGGGTATAAACATCCGTTCTCATGAAACAAATATTTGCCCCCACCGGGACTCGAACCCGGAACCCTTGGTTTCGTAGGCAGGGTCACTGCCGACTCGGCAATTCGGGTCATCATATGAATGCACCTGGCAACGTACATGGAGTATGAAAGTAGCAGCACCAATAACTTTGAATCCGGTAAAACGGGGCTAATTGGAACTATCAAAAATAAAAGTTTTGTCTGCATTTTTTTCTCCCAGCAATGGTAGTTTTATTTTATTGCCTGGCGGGAACCAAAAAAAACTACCAATGCAAAAAAAAATGCAGCTAAATCTTTTATTTATGTTAGTTCCAATTACCGCAGTTTTGCGGTACAACATTTTGCGATCTAAAATACAACATATTGAGTTTTCACTAAAATTAGATAGCTTATAATATGAAATAATTTAGACATGGTTATTATCTATGTAAACATTTATATAGCAAAATGAACTTAATAAAACATAGATTCTTATGGTAATAAAGTTTATTCAAAATGACCCCCGCGATTTTGAATACAGGCCTTTATTCTGCGCGGCCAGTCGTCTATCGCAGCACGAACGAGGTCCATGTCAATATCGGCGGCTGCCTTAATCAAGGATGCCTTGAGTGACTCCAAATCAGGATGAGGCTTTGAGCAGGCCTTTTCCTCCAAGTGTTGCCATATCTTGTAATCTAACGGACTCAAATTTGGACTGGAGGAGGGCCAGTCTTCGTGCCGGATGAAGTCGATTTCACGCGCCGCCAGCCAGTCTTGTGTGCTTTTCGCTCTATGAGCTGGCGCAGAATCTTGTTGGAATACCCAGTGCCTGTTATTAAACATGGTATAAGAAACAGGTTCCACAAGGTTCTTGAGGACTGTATTTTGATACACAACTGCATTCGTTTTTACGCCTTTCTCATAAAAATGTACCTCAGTTAAGCCCCAATAAGAGACTCCCAACCAAACCATGAGCGAGGATGGAAAATGACCTCGTTGGACACGCGGAATACGGTTGCTCGCTTCTTCACTGCTGTGTGCGTACACCTTATCATTTTGTTTGTTGTAGCTCTCTTCCACAATGAAATTTTTTTCATCCGAAAAAAGAATTACCCGATGCTTTTTTCCCGCGTACCGCTTCAACAAAGCGCGGCATCTCTTGAGTCTCAGGTCCATTAAGCGAGCGTCCAAACGATGTCCTGTTTTCTTCGATATGCCCTAAGCCCTAAGTCTTCATTTAACACCCTTTTCACCTTGGTCCTGCTTAACCCCATCTGGAGGGCCAACAGTTTCTGCTTACGTATGGGATTTCTTTGAATTCGCGCCTTCACAGCTTTTATCACTGCTGGAGTCCTAACAGAGCGAGGGCGACCACTTCTTGACCTATCATCTACACTAGAGTCTTCATTGTATCGTTTTATGGTACGATAAACAGAATCTTTTGGTTATATTCAAATTTTTCAGTAAGTCGAAAATCTGAATTGGCGCGTAACCGCAACGATGCAACGCAATAACTGCGACACGGTCTTCTTTAAGTGTCCACTCCATATTTAAAAATGAGGAAAATTCTAAAAAGTACACATTTTTATTTTCATGAAAAATTCGAAATTCGAATTCAATAAAGTTTTTTGTAGCCAGCGTTCTAAATTCAAAAGTTTTTATTGTGTGACAGAACTAATGACCTGACTGTGTATATCTGAGACAATTCTGACGACACGTCATTTATTCAAATCCGTTGAGCCGTTTGGGCTGTAGCTAATGAAATGGTCATACATACGTACAAAAACATTACCCTCCTTCTTGTATCTTGTACTCGTACCCTTGGGGTGTAGCGGGTTATTAGCGTCTATCTCTGCCAGCCGACTTCTCTGTAAGTAGCATAGATAGTTCTAAAGTTCGCTGGTAGCTCATAAACTCTCACCAGTGGCTCCTAGTAGCTGTAATGCGCGCAGCGGCCACACCCCGGGCAACCGTGTCGGCTCACGGGCTAAATGAGGCTGGATGAGGGGCTTGCCATTTCGGTGGACAAGTTATACGCGAAACCCTCCCGCATAGCGCACAAAATCTGACTCGGCGAGGAAGGCAACACAAAGCAGATATGCAAAGTTATTTGGCGGACTCGGCGATTCAGTAAGGCAAGGTGGGTGGCCTAGGGCGCCTGTAGAGGGCTTACAGTTACCGGTGGCCGGACACAACATCTGACCTCTTCTTCAGTCGTAGCGGTTTCCCGTTCCACTGAACAAAGAAGAGGGAAGACGAGTGTGTGCGCTTGCGTTTACGCGGACGTTCGCGCACCCTAAAATTTCCTGCGTATTTGACCGCTTCCGTTAATTGGACTCCGATTTCACTGAAGTCCTGTGGCGATGGGATAAGGTAGAGAGGTCTGGTTTGATGCAAGCCAGGCTTTGTCTGAACCCTGCACATAGGCGGTCCTGGGGGTGTGAGTACACGCCGTGGTCGCTTTCGCACTGCAACTTTGAGGCAACAGTGCGGTTGAGGCAGCACCCGGGATGACAAAGCAGCTCTATTTAGAGAGGCACTGCTTTCCTCGCTCAGCCGGGGAGGGGACTAGAAAAGGTGTCCTAAAAATTGCTTGCTCCTACTCGGAGGGTGGTAGTAACCGCGGCTGCCACCGCATCACTTTAAGCATGGTCGAAAATGCAAAAAGAATGTCAACACGAAAACACCTATCATGACATTCGGTGCGTGGAACATGAGAACGCTTCTTGATCGAGCTGGCAACGCCATTGTAGCTCGAGAACTTCATCGCTATAACGTGGACGTGGCTGCTCTCAGCGAGACACATCTGGTGGATGAAGGAGAGCTGGTGGAAGATGGTGGTGGTTATACTTTTTTCTGGGAAGGTACCGCTGCGTCCGAACCTCGGCAATCAAGTGTAGGATTTGCCATCAAGAATAACTTGGTAAAGCGACTGGAGGAGTACCCTGTACACATCTTCGACCGCGTGACCAAATTGCGCATTCACCTGGACAAAGATAACTACCTTAATGTCATCAGTGTCTATGCTCCAACGCTAGACAAATCTGGTGACATCAAGGACAAGTTCTACAAAGAATTGACCCATTGCCTAGACAGCATAAACGCCAAAGAGCAGATTCTATTGCTGGGCGATTTCACTGCTGGAGTTGGACGAGACTATGAGGCTTGGCCTGGAGTTCTGGGTAGACATGGAGTCGGCAACATGAACAGCAATGGTCAGTTGCTACTCAGTCTCTGTGCTCAATACGGTTTGGCAATATCGAACACTATGTTTAGACTCGCCGCCAAGTACAAGACAACATGGATGCACCCTAGATCCAAACACTGGCATTTGATCGATTATGCTATTGTAAGGCAAAAAGATATCCGTCAAGTGCAAGTCACCCGTGTCATGCGTGGCGCGCATTGTTGGACGGACCATCGACTTATTGTCACAAAACTGCGACTTCGCCTCCATCACCCTCGTAGATCCACTACTAAAAAGCTTGCGTCTCTGAACGTGAAGAAGCTGAAAGATCCCGAGGTGAGGGAGAAATATGCTAAAGCCTTGACCGAGAAGCCGTTGCCTAGTAGCGAGACAGGTGATGTTGATGTTGCCTGGGGGACTTTATCTTATCACATTATGGACACCGCTTCTGTTACTGTAGGTAGAAATGACCGGCGTAATGAAGATTGGTTTGATGAAAATGATGAGATTCTCAGGGCAGCACTCGACAAACACCGAGACCTCCTGCGACAGCATGGTAGTCGAGGTGAAAGCGTTGCGGTAATCAAAGCCAGTGATCTAGAATTGCGCAAGCTGTCACGTCAAATAAAAGACAGTTGGTGGCAGGACAAAGCTTGCCACATGCAGTGGCTCGCTGACCATAACCAGCTTGGGGAGTTTTACAGCGAGGTACGTAAGTTGATTAGTACATCCTACCAAGCTAAGATGCCTTTAAGGTCTACAAACGGTATGCACCTCTTAACAAGCAAGCAGGATGTTCTTATGCGTTGGGCTGAACATTTCAATACCTTGCTCAACGTAGATCGTTCAGCTGGTCTACAAAATATCAGCTTAATGCCTCAACTCCCGCTTGCCTTCGAGCTGGACGAGCCCTTATCACGTGAAGAAGTTGTCGCTGCCATCAGACACCAGCAAAATAATCGGGCGGTTGGCATTGACCTTATACCGGGAGAGCTAATTAAATACGGCGGTAATGAGCTGTATACGTTGGTTTGGGAACTATTTGTTCGTATGTGGGAGGAAGAGCGGGTCCCTAATGACTTCAAAGTGTCACGCATTAGTGCTCTCTACAAGAATAAGGGTAACCGTTCCGACTGCAACTGTTACCGCGGTATTTCTCTTTTGTCTGCCCCAGGAAAGGCCTTTGCTAAAGTGCTTCTAAATCGCCTAGGATTTGTCCGAAAAAATTCTGCCTGAAACCCAGTTTGGCTTCCGACCTGATCGTGGCACCTGCGAAGCTATCTTTTCCGTTCGTCAACTATAAGAGAAAAGAAGAGAACAAGGTCGTCAGTTGTATCTATGCTTTGTTGACCTGGAAAAAGCATTTGACAGTATGCCACGAGAAGCCCTCTGGTTGGTGCTAGAAAAGATTGGATGCACGGAAAAGTTTGTAAGACTTCTCAGACTCCTGCACGACGACATGCAATGCTGCGTCGCAGTAGACGGTGAACAGTCAGACGTCTTCCCCGTTACCTGTGGAGTGAAGCAAGGGTGTGTCCTAGCACCCACACTGTTCGCCTTATACTTTGCAATGGTAGTCAAGGAGGTCCTACAGACAGTTTCCGAAGGAGTCCGCATCCGCTTTCGCACAGACGGTGGTCTTTTTAATTTAGCTAGACTTAAGGCATGTACCAAAGTCTCGTATGCGTATCAACGCATACGAGACTTTGGTACATGCCATACGAGACATTAAGGCCAACTTTTGTTATCAACAGAGATCATGTATGCTGATGACCTATGCTTTCTAGCAGAAACCCCAGATGGCCTGCAAGAGCTTATGTCCGCATTTCAAAAATCTTGCTGTAAATTCGGCCTAAAGATTAGTGTCAAAAAGACAGAAGTCATGTCCCTGGACACCCATTGTCAAGAGACACTGTCGATAAAGATTGGTGAGGATATGCTCAAACAGGTGGACAAATTTCGTTCTCTGGGTAACACTATTACATCCAAGTGTAACATTGATGCCGAGATCAACAGCAGGATAAGTGCTGCAGCTGCGGCATTTGGAAAGCTGTTTTCCAAGGTCTTCTGCTCACATGACCTTAAGCTGGCTACCAAAATATCAGTATACATGGCAATTGTGCTGCCAAATCTCCTATACTCCTCTGAATCGTGGTGTGTGTATCGCCGCCACATATGCACTCTGGATCGTTTCCAACTTAAATGCCTTCGATCCATTATGAAAATCAAATGGTCAGACCGTGTGCGTAATACCGAAGTTCTGCGACGAGCCATTGTTGGTGGCATTGAAGCCTACTTAATGCGTCGGCAGCTTCGATGGTGCGGTCACGTATCACGTATGAAAGAGGAGAGAGTGGCGATGCGCATCGTTTATTCTGAACTAGAGGAGGGCAAGCGAAAACATGGCGGGCAGCTTCTCCGATACAAAGATGTTCAGAAGTGATACATGAGTAGTGTAATGGTACACACATTGAATAAAAGAGTCAGTTCATTTAACGCTTGGGTTATCGAGTAATTCGAAGTAAGTTGGCAAGAAATGAGCCTGAGAACGTAGTTAATTTCGGGGAAAAGAAGTCGGGTCAGGTTTTTGTCGCATTCCTGCGAAATGTGTAGGAAATCAGAGCCGATTTGGCTGCGCGCTGAATAAATTATTGATAACTAAATAATGGAAGGTTCTTATGGAACTATACGGAGAAAGCTAATGTGTTGACTGCAAATATACAATTGCGATTGATTATTACGTTGTGGTGAGTCTGACATCACGGGTTTGCATATCTTTCCAGTGATCTTTATCTTAGACACTAGCGGTCGGGCAGTCAGGCTTAGTTAATTGCAACCGCTTTATAGCCAGCAATCGACAAATTTTGTGTATCGGCAATACCAAATGACTTGAGTGATAACCGATGGTTGATTATAGGAACTATGCTTACACAAAATTGTAGACAGCGGGCGTGCATGGCATGTTTGATTGAAACAAGACCCTGTGTAGTTAATGATAAGAAGCTTGCACTTGGGCAGTATTTGCGGGGTAGGACGCTATCTCACCCATGTGGGGCTCCTATAAATACGAGTGCGGGGGTGGAAAAGGAGAGCAGTCCGTACGTC
This sequence comes from Argyresthia goedartella, assembly GCA_949825045.1. NCBI lineage: Eukaryota > Metazoa > Arthropoda > Insecta > Lepidoptera > Argyresthiidae > Argyresthia > Argyresthia goedartella. The sequence continues at coordinate 6,099,761 of OX463817.1, forward strand.
AAACCAATGTGGTACACGTGTCTTTGGTTAATCTGAACAGTTCGGTCTGCTGTTTTACGCGTCTGGAACTGGAAGATTTGTGATTGCGTGCTACAGTGGATTTTCGTGTGTGTCTGAAGCGCCGAGATATACATCGGTTCCTATCCTTTAAATCAACCTACCCAAATTCCAAAACTATCCTTGGGTCGTTAGATAAGAACTTTTAGGTAATTTTGATCTAAGTCTGAGTCTGGGCTTGGAGCGACCCTAATTTCCTTTTTCCTTCACCATAGGGTTCCTGGATTAGCTCTTAGGAAATTCGCGGGTTAACCCTTTCCTCATTCTCTTCGTGTAGCGAGTTTTGAAATTCCCACACACATAAGTCGTTAAACATACAAGCACATTCAATTCACACACAACCATCTTCGAGTGGTGTCGATGATGGACGTGGTATAACACTAGGATTTTAGGCTAGTCTAGACAGGAGTTTAGTTGAGGCTAAACCTAGGTTGTCAAGGCATAGGAAGACTGTTTGATCGATGGGGTTCCGCGGATGAAAATAACAAATTCAGAACAAAGTATAAACGTTGTCAACTCAGATAACCTATCCTGTTGATATCTTTGACATTTAAGTGTTGTCGGGGACGCGCGAAGAGATCAAATTACAATCTGAAGTTCATTGTTTAGGGATGGGTAGATATTTTGCCTTGCCTTGGATCGTTTTGATTCAAGTTGCATCTTTAAATTAAATGTCAATTTCGCTGGGAGATCTAACGTGTAGATTGTGTCACGCATTTATTTTGCTGGGCTCAGTCGAGGCGTGCTGAGGTAAACGAGGTACCTAAATCGGTATTTTTCGAAGCACGTAACTCGTTGTGGAGAGGGTTAGATCTCCAAAGCACTAAAGAAAACGTTTCGATAACATCCAGCTCGAATTGCGCAGAGTTGAAGGTTTCAAAACGTTACGGACCTTTTGAAGAAACCGCTAGTTCAGACCCATTTCGGAAAATCAAATCGCAATTGTGTAAACCCGGTCTATTTGGATCGTTATTGCCGTGAACTAATTATATAATTGGAGCCACTAAAGCCGCTACTAGCGAGCACATGAAATATCATTGAGTACTCACGTCGTAACACTGCGACGAATAACCATACGATATCCCAAACAAATATTATAAATTGTGGTCGACCACGTAAAAGAAGCTCCAAGCGCCCATATATACAAAAAAAAAATGGTACCAGTACACAAATTATAACAAAGATCGATCTGGCGCAAAACACCGCTAACTGATGCGAAATACCGGCTTGCGGGCATACATGCTTTCTCTGTTTAACTTGAAACTTTAACTTCCTGAACCAATCTTCCGTTCAACTCAAGAAACGAGAAATTCAGACTTATCATTCTTGACTTGACATTTTCACAGCTGAATCGGGACATCTCTTTTGGGGGTAGATAGAATAGACGATCATAGCTTTCTGACAGCGGTGGCTCGACCTTAGCTATTTATGCCGTTACAGAAGATGCAACATAGAGCCCTCTCAATGGGAAGGTTTGGCAGCACAACGGCCAGAATGGCGCAGGATTGTGAAGAGGCAAGTACGCGAGTTCGAGGATCAGCGTAAAGCTGACCTTGATATGAAACGCGACCTGTTAAAAGCCCGTCCACCTGCTGCCATCACCTGCAACTACGCGGGTGGCGTACTGACGTGCCCCCAGTGCGCAAGGAGTTTTGCTGCGAAGATCGGCTACATAAGCCATGTTCGGGCGAGTAGAAGTGGTCGCCATGACCGAAATCGGTCGGAATCATCATCATCATCTCGTACCCTTTTTCTGACGATTTCTGTGGCGCTGCCGTAGTGAAGAAAAGAAAACTCCAGGTCTTCTATGTATCTATGTTTGTGATTTCGTTGTTTCTGGTTCCCACGACACAGGGTATCCTAGTGTGGGGTGTATAAATATAAGTTTTTAACTTGGTGATTATTGTATAGGCAGTTTAGTCAGGTATTTTTATCAAATGTGCATAAGATCAGTCATTCCTAAAAACGTAACGGATTAAATCCAGGCGCCGATACTTAACCTGTGGAATTAAGACTCAATTTGCTGAAGTACCATCATCTCTGCACCCAGGGTAATGGATGTCATTACGTATAGATGCGATCTTCCAAATGCAGTACGAGGCAGTGGGACGATATGAAGATAAAACGGGATTCTTTCATAGAAGGGTTTTTTCAAAATCCAACAGATGGCGCTGGAGATGGACAGTCCATCTTTAGGGTTCTGTATCTAGAGGGTGCCAAACGCGACCCTATTACAAACCCTCCGCTGTCCGTCCGTCTGTCACCGGGCTCTAGCGGATCAACCGAAATAGGTAGAGCGCTAAAATTTTCACAGAGGGTGTATTTTATTGCCGTTATTACAACAAATAATAAAACATACGGGTTTTTAAGAATTAAAATTAGTTACCAATAAAATAAAAATACAAGAGATTATTTGTATTGCTATTTTCTTATTACCCTCAAGCTATAATACTCACTATTGAAATCTTCATGAAAATAAATTTGACACTGCTAAAAATAGTCTAGAAATAGTCCTAAATAGCCCACAAAGAAATAAAAATAGTCCACTTAAAGTTTCGACGTTATAGCTGTAGGTTGTTGAGGATTACAGCTTGATCTAGATCTTGATCAAACTGTAATCCTCATCTATCTTGCAAGCAAACGGATATCGACTTGGTTTAGGTTTTAAAAATAGCCCAAAAATAGTACATACGAAATGCCAAATTTCAGAAATAGTCCTGCAACAATTCAAGAGTTATTAAGACATCTTGGTGAGGATTACATATTGAACATTTGATATCATCAAATAATTTAGACCTGGTTTACTTTGAAGAAGAGCATTATAGTAGTTTATTGACTGCTACATAATGGAGGGCATTAATACTGGCGAGTTTCATAATAATATCACTTTGAGAGTTTTAATGCCTAATTATGTACAGTTACATACACTAGTTTATCTACACACATATTATAAGCTCTCTTTGATGTGTTCAGGAACCGCATGTCTGACCGGCATTGAGGCTATGCAATTGTTTAGCTTGTTCTGTAGTACCAACTTCACAGACAAACTAGGGGCGGCACACGGGCGGGCGTTGGCGTTCGAAATTTGAATGTCATAATATGTAGAAAAATTACATATTATGGTCATAATGTGTAATTTTTCAGATAAGAATTTTTTTCGGTCCCCCGACGCCACTACCAATGGATAAAAATATAATTTTTGTGTTAAACCTTAAAGATGAATAGGTACCTTTACTATTTATTACGTTTTTTTTCTAATTTTATGATTAATAATTTAGAATCTGTGTAATTTCAAAATTGAACTATCATGCTGCTATTAATTGCACTAGTTTGGCATGTTTATAGTAACTTGATTATTTGTCTATATTTAAAATAGAGATAGCAGCCCCTGACGGATTTTCTTGGTTTTTCTATTAAGTTTACATCATAAAATATTTGAGTCGGGGGTTTCAAAATTATTTTATCCTTTTTCAACTACGTTTTAACCGTCGTGGGTTTTTTCAAAATTATTAATTTTGTTTTTTATTTCAAACTTTTTAGAGAGCAATCGAATCGACGGTCGTGCATAAACTACAGGGCACTACAGTCAATAAGGCAATTATATATCTTGGACCAAAAACATTCGCCAAAGGACAAGCTTATGTGGCGCTTAGTAGAGTACGATCTTTAGACGGCGTAGTAATTACCGATCTAGATCAAAGAAAACTTTTTAACAGCCCACATAACAGCATAGCGTTGGTAGAATGACAAAATATACGCCGCCGGTCGCAAACCGAGGAAAAAAGGCCATAAAGTAGCCATCGTCTTTTGCTCCCTTTCCCACATAAATACTTGGTTCACTGAGGGGGAGGCCCCATTTGTCCTCGACTTTTTCCAAATATTTGACAGTGACATTTCACTGTCAAAAGTATGGAAAATCGCGACGCGGCGCAACGCAGCGCACAAGTGAGGCGTCACTGTAATGTTATCAAGAAAGTTCTATCGAGTTTCTTTAATATTTAGTAGCTAATATAAACTATATAACTGCAGTGCCCCCTAGAGGAAAGTTCTATCGAGTTTCTTTAATATTTAGTAGCTAATATAAACAATATGACTGCAGTGCCCCCTAGTGAGTTCCTACCATAACACCTGTTTATTAATCCTCACTAATCAACCACAAACCCATTACAAAAAAAAAAAACGCATCAGATTGCACAAGCAAATATTCACCGCAGCGCCCCCAGGTGAGTTGTCATCATAACACATATCTAAGAACATGCACCAATCAAACCCTAACTCATCACTGTAAAACGGCATCAAAATCGGAGTTGTTGTTGTGATTTTGCACAAATAAATGTATACTGCAGCGCCCCCTGGTGAGTTGTCACCATAAAACCTATATAAGAACAGGCACCAATCAAACCGAAACCCATCACTGAAAACCGCATCAAAATCGGAATAGTAGTTTTTAAGAAAAATGGCAACATTGGTTTGCACAAACATCCTCTCACCCCAAACCCACTCACCACCTCCGTTCCGTCGTGGATAAAAAGGAACGGTAACGTTATATCGTAGGAAAGTGAGGGACAGACCTATATATAGCGCATAGCTTTGTCCCTCACTTTCCCTCACGTTCACTACAATGAAACCATCCAAAGCCTTAACTTTTATGTACTCCCATAAAGGCCAGCTTGCACCAGATATTTGACAGCCGCTAAATACAGTTTAAATATTTAAATACAATACGGCTATGTTTGGGGGAAAACTCACCATCTTTATAAAGTGATCTTTTTACTGTGCCGAATAGTTTTGCTGAAAACATGTTATTCTGATGGATGCTTCAAGTAAATAAAAACTATTTTACGTAACTACCTACCTATTCATGCAACTTATAATTTTTAAATCTAGACTTTTTTTTAAATGATAGATTAATAATTGCATGATTTTATAATCCTCCAACGGCGGCCGCCTTTCACTTCATCTGTAAATTACTGATCTTTGCCCTAAATGAAATTTACAGAGTAAATCCGGGGAGGTACCTGAACATCAATATTCGCGACGTTCGCCAGAGATCGTGTCGCGAGGAAGATCGCTTATGTTACCACAACGTCTTGTCCAAAATATACATAAAAATGCTAACTTCCGACAATATACATACAAATACACAGTCAGGTCATAAGTTCTGTCACACAATAAAACTTTTGAATTTAGAACGCTGGCCACAAAAAAGTTTATTGAATTCGAATATCGAATTTTTCATGAAAATAAAAATGTGTACTTTTTAGAATTTTCCTCATTTTTAAATATGGAGTGGACACTTAAAGAAGACCGTGTCGCAGTTATTTCGTTGCATCGTTGCGGTTACGCGCCAATTCAGATTTTCGACTTACTGAAAAATTTGAATATAACCAAAAGATTCGTTTATCGTACCATAAAACGATACAATGAAGACTCTAGTGTAGATGACAGGTCAAGAAGTGGTCGCCCTCGCTCTGTTAGGACTCCAGCAGTGATAAAAGCTGTGAAGGCGCGAATTCAAAGAAATCCCATACGTAAGCAGAAACTGTTGGCCCTTCAGATGAGGTTAAGCAGGACCACGGTGAAAAGGGTGTTAAATGAAGACTTAGGGCTTAGGGCACATCGAAGAAAAACAGGGCATCGTTTGGACGCTCGCTTAATGGACCTGAGACTGAAGAGATGCCGCGCTCTGTTGAAGCGGTACGCGGGAAAAAAGCATCGGGAAATTCCTTTTTCGGATGAAAAAATTTTCACCGTGGAAAAGAGCTACAACAAACAAAATGATAAGGTGTACGCACACAGCAGTGAAGAAGCGAGCAACCGTATTCCGCGTGTCCAACGAGGTCATTTTCCATCCTCGCTCATGGTTTGGTTGGGAGTCTCTTATTAGGGCTTAACTGAGGCACATTTTTGTGAGAAAGGCGTAAAAACGAATGCAGTTGTGTATCAAAATACAGTCCTCAAGAACCTTGTGGCCTCATCCTGATTTGGAGTCACTCAAGGCATCCTTGATTAAGGCAGCCGCCGATATTGACATGGACCTCGTTCGTGCTGCGATAGACGACTGGCCGCGCAGAATAAAGGCCTGTATTCTGAATCGCGGGGGTCATTTTGAATAAACTTTATTACCATAAGAATCTATGTTTTATTAAGTTCATTTTGCTATATAAATGTTTACATAAATAATAAACATGTCTAAATTATTTCATTTTGCACATGTGACAGAACTTATGACCTGACTATGTATACTGACGCTCGGAAAAAATAATTATATATGCTGAAACAGTATTAAAAACATTGAATCTCGATCCTTTGAATCTTGGTAATGTTTGGGTGTGGCAACGGCGTGTGCTTATGTGGAACTCTATGCAGATGTGCGTGTGCAGCAGCGCTTGCTGTTTTGTTTGAAGTGATCCTGTCGTGGTTCATAATTCATAATTTCTTTATTGCATACAAATAATTATATTAACAAGATAAACATTAAAATAGTGTACAAAGGCGAGCTTATCTCTAAAAAGAGATCTCTTCCAGCAAACCATGTCAGGTTGAGATAAGTTAATCACAGAGCACGGATAGACCTATGTGTACAACAACCTTAAATGACAACTCAATAAACTACATACATAAAATATACTTCCTAAATATAAATAAATATCAAATATATTTATATAAATTATAAATATATAAATACTACCTAGTTTTATTAGCAAGTAACAAATTTGAGCTAAAACATTACAAGAAAAATTAACCCTCATTGCTAAAGTTCCAAGCGCACTTTAATATACCTTAGTATAATGGTTTACGGCACTTTATAAACGTGTAAAAATTGATCTGTTCGCTTCTATACCTACCCTATATACACTCATATCGTAGCTACAACCAGCGCTCGGATGCCAAAAAAAACCCTTTTCATTTCAGGTTCGAACATAAAATTTTATTAAAAATTTATGAAATAAACCGATGAATAGTATCACGCCTTTTCCAATACGGGTTGGCAGAGGCAAAATGATCTCAGTTTAAGCCAGTTATTCAATGCCCCATTTTTTGTGACAGAGGGATAGCCCATAGCCGCAGCTATGGAGATTAAAGATTTCCTCGCGATGTATTCCATCACCATCAGAATGTCTGTACTTTGGTTAAATTACTTATCTCATTGATATGTGGTCAGCACCGGATTCGAACACGCATCTCCTGAGTGAGAAGCGAGCATGAAATCACTAGACCACGGAGCTGAACCGGTATAAACCGGTTTATTCGGGTTTACCCTATTATGATTTTGCACACGACTGTAACATGTATTGAAATGTAGGGGAAATTAAACATTGTAATTTTAATGTACTTCTTCAAAGTAAACCAAATCTAAATTATTGTTGTTTCGGTGGTCTATTTCTGGACTATTTTTTAGCACAAATTTCAAACTGAAAGTCCTATGCGGTCCGGAAATATTGAATGATATCAAATTTTCAAGCTGTAATCCTCACAAAGATAACTCTTGAATTTCTGGAATATGGCATGTTGTGTGGACTATTTCTAGACTATTTTTTTAAACCTAAACCAAGCCCTTGCGTTTGCTTGCACGAGCTGCAAGGCAAATCTGCACGACGTCAAACTGTCTATACTCTATGTCTCTATACTATAACTTCGCAACTATAAGTGGACTATTTTTCATTCTTTGTGTACTGTTTAGGATCATTTCGGGACTTTTTTTCAGCAGCGTCAAATTACATTTTCATGAAAGTTTGAATGTTGAGGATTTATGATGACGAGGACAGCTTGAGGGTCGTATTTTCTTAGCCATTTTGTTTTATTTGATTATCGGTGAACGAACGGGCTCTCCCGATATTATCAGAAAATATATTTAATGGCGGTTATTGATTTTTGTGCTGGTAGTTATTTGCCTTTATATGATTAATAATTGCCCATTCGAATGATAATAAATTATATTAAGATTTTTATCATACTTTATTTTATTTTTGTAAATATGTTACTCAATTTCAATCCGCTTTCGGTTTCAATGAGCAAAAAGTTTCGTTAAACTGAGTACCGGTAAAAGGGGGCTAATTGCAATTGAGGGGATAATTGGAACTAATACCAAAATGCAGAGATTTGGCTCCATTTTCCATTAGTTCCAGTTAGCCCCTCAATTCCAATTAGCCCCCTTTTACTTGTACTTCACTGCTGCTTCAATACTACATACACCAATTTTTTTTTCAATGTTTCGATGTATGGCCTTGAATGTAGTCCTGCCTAGTATTTAATAATTTATTATTAAGAATAAAAGGTATACTCGTACAAAACTGACGTTTTACGTTTTTCCGTGTACCAATGATACGGAACACTTCGTGTGCGGCTCCGACGTCCTACTCGCACTTGGCCGGTTTTATTTGCTTTGGCGCATCTTGTAAATGTGAGTAGAGAAGACTAACAAAACATCTTTGGTAATATTTAACCTTGGGATACGTTAGCGAGATAATTAGAGGTGAAGAATCGGTATTCTCAAACACAAATATTTTTTTCCAATTATCTCTCTAACGTGATACTTTGGATAAAATATAATATCACACTTTCTGTTTGTTTGTCTTCTAGCCAAAACAAAAGATGGAAAGGCCGTCTGCAGCGCCATCTCTTGAATTTTTAAAAAACCCTACTCTGGAAGAGTCCCATTGGGAAGTGTTCAAATTAGGAAGTTTTCAAAATGGGAACTTGTCGTCATTAACCTTGTCATAACGGGAATTCGTCTTGAACATAAACATTCATATACAGGCACATACTTCTGGCCCGACTTCCTGGGATAATACCCTGTGTCGTGGGAACCAGTAACAGCGACGTCACAAACATTAAAACATCCAAGACCTGTATATTTTTTTACAGTCACAGTCGGGCATCGAACCCGGGACCTCTCGCATCGTCAGCAATGAAGAACCGATGATTATTTACCTCGGCCGGACTTACTGTGGCTGTAAGTCGCAAGCTTGACCAAAGTTTAGCAGAGGGAGGTAGTTACATTTATTTTTAAAGCCGTCTGGCTGAAAAGAGGGGTGTAAGTTTGAAGCGTCTGTTTGTCTGTATGTGTGTCTGTCTGTTGCACTCTAGTGCTCAACGGGTGGATAGAATTTAATGTGGTTTTTCAAATTGTTGTAGACTTCACTGCAATGGTTCTTGACCATGTTTTATTAAAATAGGGTTTGAGTTTCAAAAGTGATAAACTTAACAAGGAAGCAAGTAAACCAAATTTTAGTCTTCTAAGTCCTTGTGTTATAAAGTTTAAATTTATAGTTAGATTGATAGGTTTAGCAGCATATTTTAATCTCAGAACCAATCAAACTGTTTACGAAAACCTTTAATGAGCGCCAGCCATGGATAATACGAAATCGATTTTAGCGTTCACGGCAAAAATTCATCAAATCAAATCAAAATCGTTTATTTATGACACATAGGTTTGAGACAGGCGTTTATAAGGTCAAATAATTATGATCTGCTATGGTCTGCCTTAAAGGTGTACAAATCAATTAAATAGGTACATTATTAACACAATCATTTTAATCATAAAGGTTTCAGCATTTCATATCATAATATCAAGTTTACATACATGCAAAAGTGTTTTATTTTATTTTATATTTTTATGAGTCAAAAAACAATTATTTTGTGTACAATTTAAAATAAAGATATAATGTCAAAAGATAAGTTAATTTCAAACTATGTATAAGTAGATATGTAGAAAACAAAAATTAAAAAAAATATATAATAACCAACTACTAGAACTTTTAGCGAATACAATTATGTCATGACTCATGATTAAAACATAATTTGTTATTCGTTCGGATGTGCCCTTAATATGTCTAGTTTTGGTCTGTAAGGTACTCTTGCACAGTATAATATGCCTTTGCGACTAGCATCTTTTTCAATTTCGATCTAAAATGCATGACGTTGTCTATATCTCTTATATAAGTGGGCAAATTATTAAATATTTTTGGAGCCATTCCTAAGACGCTTTTACTATAAACTTATGTGATATGCCGTCTTATGTGATTTTGCCGCTACCTTGTTTTGGTGTATAAGACTTCTAAAACTACCAAAAAGATGAGTGTTGGATTTTACAAAAGAGGCTATCTCGTAGATATACAGACATGGTGATGTGAGAATTTTCAATTCAATGAAATGTTGTTTGCAACTGTTTGTAGGTTTTAGATTTTTCATAGCACGGATGCTCTTTTTTTCTGGATTTAAAAACTTGGCTTATGTCGGTAGAATTACCCCAAAATATTAAACCATATCTTAGTGTGGGATATACATAGCCATAGTAGGCAGTAACAACCGTTTCTTCATTCGCTATCTTTGATAGTACATATAACGCATAAGAAAATTTATTTAGTTTTTCAGTTCAATTTATTGTCAATGGTAATTCCAAGAAATTTAGTTACTTGTGTTTCGTCTATGATGGTGTTGCGATAATGTATGTCAAATTTATCAGGATTAGCCCTTTGTCTAAAATGTATAATGTAAGTTTTTGTCAAGTTTATAATTAAATTATTCGATGTCATCCAGTATCTCGATTCATCCATCTAACGTAACATGAACGTAACTTACATACGCGCACATACAATGTTTCTGGCTCCACACTTGTGTACCCAATGTCGTGGGAACCAGAGAACCCGGGACTCTCGCTTGGGAAGCTCAGCGTTGACCTCAACACCACAGAGGTTTTCAAACGATGGAATTTTGAATTCTGTTTTCATCTCTCAATATTAAAGACCAGTAATAAGTGTGGTTGTGAGTAGGGAGTTCGACTTCGAGACTCGAGTTCGAGATATCCCGGGCTTACATTTATGAAATCACGGGATTTTCGGGGTTTTAAATAAAACAAACTTCTGTCCATAGTACCTCGATTTTGGCTCATATCCAATAGAAGCACACATTATCTGATAAATATCTAGCGTCAGGCGTTATGCTATTTTTAAAACCCATCTTCATGTCACAATACTGACTTGGCTAATGGTCTGTGGACTTGGCCGATGAATTGTCTGAATGATTTAGTATCCCCATAAAGACAGCTATTAAACTAATTTTATAAAACACTTGGATTTCATTATGTGTTGCCGTAGCAGCAATACCCTTCGATAACGGAACCCTGACAACTGATTTTAATGTTTTTATTTTTTTTTCATTTCCCGGAATCCCAGGAGTGCGTTTCGTCAATCTCGAAATCCCGAGATCGGAAAAAGGTCCGGGATCGAATTCCCTAGTTCTGAGGCTTCTGGAATCGTGTGCTTTACTATAGTGGTACAGTGATCCAACTATGAACCTACCACTTGGATCTTCTCTCTACCTGTCCAGGTACACAAATTCATACACAATGAAAACAAAAAAACACTGAAATGTTGTGGTCATAACACATTTTCAGCCTTTTCACTAAGTGGCCAGCTTCATAAAGCACCTCATCCTCTCTCAGTAGAGTAATTAAACAAATTACTTTCCCCGAAGAGTAAAAGTAGGCAGAGCTTTTAGGGAAACCTTACACTAATGTATGTATGCACGCATTCGTACGTATAACTATTGTTGAACCAGCAGCGCCGTGCAGAGCAAGAAACGGACTTAGCTGGGCTGGGATGTGAACTAATTTAAGGCTAGAATTTAATCGCACATCAAAAATACTGATTTTCACAGCAAAAAAGGATCAGCAAAAACACTTTTTATGGTTTAAGTTTTTTGTTGTTCTTACATGTTCAACCTAATACGAAGTTCATCGAAGCGAAGCCCCCTTTATCCTTCACCTATTTTGCCCTGATATTTGCTGTGAAAATCAGTATATTTGCTCTGCAAATCATTATTATTAATGTGCAGTTTAATTTTATAATATGACGACCTCTGAGGCGTTGCGGTCCGAGGCTTGCCTCCCAAGCGAGGGATCCCGGCTTCGAATCCCAGCTGGGGAGAAAGAAAGCAAATCCCCATGATGTTGGCTGCCATTTTTTTAATATCTATCTATCTATCTATCCAGCCTCCTGCACCCGCTGTTGAGTAAAGGTCTCCTCTTCATCACGCCATTTATTGCGGTCTTGGGCCAACCCGATCCACTGCGGCCCGGCAGATTTGGCGGTGTCTTCCGACCCTCGAATGGGTGGTCAGCCTCTCGGTCTACGCGCGTCCCTTGGCCACCATGCCGTCACCGCCTTGGTCCATCTGCCGTCATCCCTCCTAGCAGAATGTCCCGCCCATCTCCACTTTGATTTAATAATATCATGTGATCGCGAAGGGCGGTTGCGAGCATAGCACGCTCCATTGCCATTTTAAATATGGATTATTTTATCTTAAATAATATATATATTTGGGTTAAAAAATATTTAAACCCAAAACATATACTAAATAATAAAAATTCCCAAAAGGCAGGATGTCGATATGTGGGTGACGTCGCTGTTTCTGGTTGGTGGTCTGAAGAGCCGGGAACGCAGCAAAATCGACGCATTCAAAATGTGGTGCTGAAGAAGGCTACTCAGAATTCCGTGGACCGCCATGAGAACTAAGGTGTCCATTCTGAGTGAAGTGTAGATCATGAAACGGCTGTCGACAATTTGCACGGAAAGAACCCTAAGCTGACTGGAGAAACTCATCACAATGTCAAAGTCAAATTCAAAGGTCTTTATTGCTGTAGATATTTACATATACTTAGCAAACGTCATTTTTTGCCTCTTCTCTACATTGGACCACAGTGTGAGAAGAAAGGCGTAGAAACGCCGACAGATTGATTTTTAGATCTCTGTACAGGTTTCAAGGTCTGTGTTGAGCCAGATTAACCCCATACAGACCCGTCATTTAAGTAATCTTGAACATTGTAATATCTCTTTTTTGACAAAGTTGCTTGAACATGCTTTTGAAATTGGTCAAATGGTAACTTCAAAATCTCCAGAGGTGTCCTATTGTAGTAGATAATGCACTGACACTTGAAATAATTGCTAACCTTGGGTCAAATGGATGGCAAACGCGCCAAAGGACATGCTCCAACTTGATGGTCCGACCAGATTAGAGAGACGACAGGGGGGATTCAGTCAGGGGGTCAGCAATGGAGGAGAGCATGCGGTCACGATCCTCAGCATTGAGGGACCGATAAAGAAGAAGAAGAAGATGGAAGAACTATTCTTAACTTTGATTTGAAATTTGTCATCTTATGTAGGAATTTGTCACCATAAGTAAAGTTTAAGGGATGTCTCAGTTGTATATTTATCTCTGGTTAATAAATAGATTTTCATATTAACAACACTTGTTATTTCTTTTAAACTTATTCCTAATGCATAAATTGATGTAATAAAACTTAACGATGTTCATGTAACTTATTTCACAATTTAAATAAAGCTTAGTAAGAGGTGTTTATAGTGAATTATCATTATATTTTGTTGAATTAAGTAACAACTATAAAACGGGACCTACTATAGTATTTATAAATCTATAAATAATCCTACATATAACTAAGGCGCAAACAAACCAAAGCGTTTTCAACTGTTAGTAAATGTTTGTAAGGTATTTCGAGTCATATGCACTGTGGACTCAGAAACAAGACCTCATTCACATCACAAACAACGGCAGAAAGCCTGGATACAATATGATATAGTCGTTCATAAAAGTAGGTCAGTATACATGCAAACGTTTCGAAAAATGTATATAATACAAACATATTTTTTCACATGGGGTAGCAGTGCGAGAGACTTGCTCCCACGTTTAGCAAATCATACATAAATCATAATTATGTAGGATTGTAACTTAAAACTTACACACGGGACTACATAAAGGAGACTAGAGTCTGATTCGCTTACAGGAGTGCGATGCCTTTAATATTGATATGCTACTCCAGTAGCAAAGCTTTCGCACACAGGGGTGTGTGATATATGTAGCATACCACTGACGTCAAACGCGTCGTCGACCAGTCGGACATGGGCGAACAACAACGAATTAATGGCTTTCCGGTCTTCAAAGGCCAGTTTTCAAAACAACGCATTTGCTTTTGCATTGGATTTGATCATAATATCGATGATCTAAACTTGTACGGTAACTTTCCCTATTCTCAGAATACATTCCTTGATACCACCTACAATTCCTGAACCTATCCTGGCGTTTGTTACATCAGCGAAAAGGAGATTTAATGTAGTTTTCAAATATACTTTTGTTCCTAACAATTATGTAATTTAGGCGTATTCGAGGCTAGAACGAGGTGCGTGGCGCGCGGCCCGCCGTCAGCGGAGCGCGTGAGATGCGCCAGGGCAAGAGACCCTAGATATGAGTATGAGGCGTGAAGCAACGTATAAAACTCGAGTGAGCTTCGAGTAGTCCCATGTGGGGAAGGCCCTATGTGTTATTAAGGTTATTTCAAACTAAGGCCCCGATGCTCCACCGACATCTCCAAGACTGAAGAACACTCGATGTCATTGTCTCTCGTGCGAGATCTGACCACGCCAGAGCAGCAGTCTCGTCTTCCATTCAGCCATAAGGCCTGGGGCCCAATTTCTGTACGTAATGACTTCTCAATGACAATTACATGACGATTACGGTCAACTTTAAATATAAAATATCTTACGATTTTGTAATTCCCTTTGTTGATTAACAAAATTATTATGCTTACCAATTAACTTAATTTTTACCATGATAACCTAAAAATATACTCCGAACGTCAAATAATGGATATCTAAAGATGACCATAATCGTTATGTAATTTTCATGCAGCTGTTATTGTGTACCGGAATTGTTCCCCTGATAGATGGAAAGCGTAAAATTATAAAAACATAAATACGAGTCTTGTACAAGAAACGTTCCGTCAAATCATATAAGGATTAACACAAAAAAACTCGTCTCTTGTATGTGGACACCCTTTAATTTTCAAATTACGTTTAGTTCATTATTTGCTGATATAGCGGTAACAGAAATAAACATTCTGAGAAACTTATAACTCTCTAACTATTACGGTCTATGAGATAAAGTCCCCTGATGGACAAATGGACAGCGGTCGCTTAGTATTAGCGGGTACCTTTGGGTACAGAACCCCAAAAAATAAAATTGTAAAGAGCTTTCAAAGTTATTTAGCGAAAAGTATTAACTCGCGTTCTATCTGTCAGGCCTAAGAATGTATTTTTCTTGTTAATGAGTTACAGTGCACATTCGCAAACCAACCAAATGTAAGCTTATTGGTATAACAAAATCTGTACAAGTTTTCAGTTACCTGTATATAGTTACATGTATACTTTCAAAGTGGCACAATATTTTCTTAAAATCTAGTTTTGCCAATTGTAACCCAGCCTTACAATTGACATTTAAGTTAATTCTATAGACTTTACTTACCTATGTTGTTATTATAAACTGACTAAAAGTCTTGAGAAGTCTCGAAGAAAGTACACGTCTTAGATTTCATTGGCATGGGGTATTTGCTTCTAAAATTGGTATGATAAATTATAAACAATTTGATGAACTGTTTGAGTTGAATTTCCAAACAGGTGTTTTTGTCGTAGATAAGGTTTTAAAATTGAATTACAAAGTTAAAAGTGAAGGTACTAAACAAAACTTAAATAATTTCAGTCAAATTAAATATCTCATTACTTCATTTTTCTTCCGTAGCTTCTTTCTGTAAATAAAAAAAACATTATATTCAGGTAAATTTGAGTACTCTCTTGCTACGAGATTATAAGCTACGCTAAGGCTACGACGTCAACTACGGCGTAGGAGCTTCTACGAACTTTTATTTATTTGTGAATATTGCAATGGGCCATGTAAAAGGATTGATGAAATATCCGTAGAAAAAATAATGCACTTCATTTGTCCTCTACGGCGCAGTTTAAAAAAATATCTATATTATAGTTTTTTAGTTTTATAATCGGAAACAACCAGCTTCAATTACAACTGTTCCTAAACTGTGGGCAAGGGATGTCACGGGGAGTATTATTTAAAAAAATATTAAAAAAATAATAAGACATCCGTTACCCAAAATCTTCAAAATAGTTTTTTAAAATAGCCTATAATTTTACAAAATAAAATAAAAGTAGCACGCAAAAAAAATTGCATTTAAATATAATATAATAATAATACCTTGGACACAATTTACACACATTGATCTAGCCCCAAACTAGGATTCCCTGTATCTTGGGTACTAGACAACGATACACATACTTATATAGATAAATATTGTACTTAGATAGATAAACAACCATGACTACGGTACAAACATCAGTTCTCATCAAACGAATATTTGCCCCCACCGGGACTCGAACCCGGGACCCTTGGCTTCTTAGGCAGGGTTACTGCCGACTCGGCCATTCGGGTCGTCAATTCTCTTTGTGATTGTGAATATAAAATTTATTAAACTATTGTTCGTTGTACAATTGTTATTGTTGTATTATCTCTGTTGCCCGTAAATGAGATTTCTGATACCAGCGAAATAAATATAAACATAAACATTAACATACAGGAACATACATTGCTTCTGGCCCCACACTAGCATACACTGTGTCGTGGAAACCAGAAAAAGTGACGTCACAAACATATAAACATCCAAGACAAGGTTTTTTTTTCCCCAGCCGAGGATCGAACCCGGGACCTCTCGCATGGTAGGCGGAGCCACAACCACAGAGCCACAGAGGTCGTCTGTCTATGCCTTATTTCAACTAGAATGTTAAGTAACCGGTTCACAAAAACCGTTTCAAAACGATTTACCGATAAATCTTGATTAGCAAAAAAGTAAGACACATCGTGTTTTATTCACATTTATGATTATTTTGACTTTTGCCCACCTATAACGATCATTGTGATTCGAAGTAACAGTTTTTTAATTGTATTAAATCATGCGTTATATGTCAGTATCATGTCATAGACAATATACAAAAATTAAAATAATAAAATTATAGAAGGAGGAAAAAGGGAAATATTTAACTGCACATCAAAAATACTGATTTGCACAGCAAACATCAGGGCAAAATGCTGCGGTAGCTTAGGTGAAGAGTAAAGGTAAAGGTAAAACACATAATAGTACATTATGATACAAGTGTGGTATGTTGGTCATTACACTCGGCGAAGGCTTAATGGAGACGAGAAGTGTAATGACCAATGCTCACGTGTTTCATACGACGTTTTTCAACACACTTGCGAGGAAAAGTAAATAAAACTAAAGAAATGCAATACTGTGAATAAACTTAACAAACAGAAACCCATTTAAAAGATGGCGGCCGTAATTTTATTTTTTCGCGCGCTCAGCGCTGTATGCGCGCGCAAATCTGAGATAAGGGCAACGGCAAAGTAGCTAATGAGCCACATATTTATAAATTTTGAAATTGGGTATTTATAGGTAAAAATACACCGTCAAAATATAAATACCAACAAGCTAACAAGCAGTTTCATGAAATTTTTCAATTATTTATCACATTTTGAATTGAATTTTATATTTACGCAAATAACTACTTAGCTGTTTTCGAAACATTAATACTTCTTGCTAATATTTAAAAAGATATGTAATGAAAAGGCACTAGTGCGATAATGTAATGTAAAAGGCACGGCATGGGTAATATTCTGCATTATCAGTGTAAATACGCTGTAATAAGACCTACTTTACGAGCAGGTGTGTTGAAAAATATTTAAAACATACAAAGTGTATTTGCCGATCCTTTTTTGCTGTGCAAATCAGTATTTTTGATGAGCAATTAAATACTAGCCTTAGAAAAATAAAGATATGTGAATATGGTAAGTACATATCTTACCATAATTTGCCAAAACTTCGCCTTAGCTAATGCATCATCATCAATCATGGGTATGCCTTCTGAGGTCCTCTTGAAGCCAACCACCTCTTGCGATGATTCATCGCCGTCGTTTCTGGAACATATCATCATCACAGTCATTCGTTATCCATCGTGATCAACAGTGGCCGGATGCTAAACCGACCACTCAAAGTGGCACTCAAAGTAATGCTGTCATTGCCTCTAGCTCAGTAGATGACAGCTACCGTATGGTATTACACGGCTTATAAGAAAAAAAACCTTGGACACTATTTACACAGATTGATCTAGCCCCAAACTAGGATTCCCTGTAACTTGGGTACTAGACAACGATACACATATTATTTATAAAAAAATATTATACTTAGATAGATAAACAACCATGACTAGGGTACAAACATACGTTCTCATCAAACAAATATTTGCCCCCACCGGGACTCGAACCCGGGACCCTTGGCGTCGTAGGCAGGGTCACTGCCGATTCGGCCATTCGGGTCGTCAACCACACCATCGAGTAATATGTCGTCCAGCAGGGTGCTATCACTTATTTTTGGAACTATCACGTCTTTGAGGTCTGAAAATCGGTTTTGGTATGTTCCAAAAAACCGTTGCCTTGTTCTGTATAGCGTGTTTCTTTTATCTTCGTACAAAGACATTCCAACGTCTGCGACCTTGTTATTGCTACTTTCATAAAAGTTTGCCACGTGTTTTTAAAATAATAATAATATCGGGGCCATTTTAGTGCGAATTTCCTTTTTGCAGCCGTCAATTACTTTATACCCTGGTCAGAACGATCAGTACATCTCCGAGACATCTCCAAATAGAGTTACACTTTTATTGTTGTTTCCAAAGTAATATTTGTGTCAGTCATACCTACAGAGGGCAAGGCTTCCCTTCTGTCTGTCTAAAGTCTACTTTTTTTAAGTATCTATTCAATGTCATACAATACACAGACATATATTAAGATACTAAATACGTATATGTCTTTAAAACTACAACTTTTTCCACAAAGCTATTTAACATAGAAAAACTGTCTGTCACTAAAGCGAGTTAGCAGTGGTTGCACGCGGCCTCTAATATTAGAATTTTGTTGGTTTTAAGTATCTCCATTTATTTATATACAGCCCACCGATCATATGTCGTTTTACTCAGTCACACTGCTGTCATATAGTAATTGATGTGCATCAAAAGAGGTTCCACGACCAAGGTTCATACATTTTTGCCGATCCTCCTTTTACCCAAAAAGGAAATAAATATAATTACCTACCTAAATGGTTTAATTATCTAGAAGGCAGGTAAAAAAATCTCAGTGACTGTACAAAAGACAAAAGATATTTTGACATTCAGTCATTAGTGAAAAGAGTCGATATGGATTTCAGGCATTTTGGGACTAGGACTTATGAGTTTCGGGAGTTATAGAAAGACGGTAATTTGACATTAACCCCTCAGGGCCGGACCCTTGTATTTCATGTACGTTTTGAAAGACAAAGGAAAAACAACATTAGGTCAAATACAAACCGGACTAAAGCCACCAAATTTGAGAAACAATTTCATGCATGTGTGAAGTAGGTGTCTTGGTACTGTTATAGACCACTTGATTTTTTTAATTAGCAATTTAATGATTCAGTGACTAACATTAGTAAAAGCCTTGGCAAAGCATAACACATTGAAAAGGAGCGCGACGTCTCGGTTGATCGAACCTTATTAATTCAATTTAGTCTCAGAAGTCTGTGTCTAGGTCTAGGGGTCTAAACACTCCTAAATTCGGTAAGGTACTATTTCAAACGTCCATCCTTAGAGTAAATATGTAACTCAATGCGTCCATCGGCCAAAGTTTGTTTGCTCAGTAAGAAATAAAAACCTCCAACTTTGATGTATGAATGTTAATATTAGATAAATAGTTTCAACGAGAATGAAGATAAAATAATGTGTGTAAGTTGATAATGCATTAATAAAACCTTGGATATTTTAGCCAAAGAAGGTTATGAGAACAATGTTATAATAACTTGTTGCTTTATTAAATTTTTGCGTTCACCTAATCCAGGTAGATGTGAATATTTTCAACGCACTTACTCGAAAAGTGACTCTTTATACCTAAGCATTTAGGTTTATAATATAATCTTACTACGCAGCAGTGGTTTTTTTTTTTTCAATCTCCGGTAAGAGTATTGATTAATACAAACAATCAATATTTTTGTGAATACATTTAAGGTTAATATAATATGTGATACGTACATATCAGAAATCAGTCATCAATTTTCTATCATTATTTCATCAGATTATATATTTTTCACTTCATATTAACCTTAATTAGTGATTACAAAACATTTACGGCCTTACTAATAAAAGAAGTTATACAAGGTTTAACTAATACAGCGTTTTGTTTTGCTTTGACATTTGACATTTACTCGACGTATGAAAAGGACAAACACTGTATAAGTTAAATCAAGAATATATATTTTTTATTAGTAAGGCCATTATTTTAAAGGCTGTTTAGCGGATTTGTCTGTGCCTTTATTTACAACTGCGCGCGCATCGCTGGCGCGGCGTGCGGAATACACAAAACCAGCGCGGCTCAGCGCGCCATTTTCTATGAATATTTGTGTTTGTGCAAGTCTGTTGAAAACCGTCATATGAAACACGTGAGCGTTATTCGACACTTCGCGAATTATACCACCACCACACTAGTGTCATAATTCATAATGTCCACATTTCCTTACACATACCTCACACACACATTATCCATGTGTATGTGAGGTATGTGTAAGAAATTTTCCTATGGCCGTGCAAAATTCCAATTTGACCTTCCATTGCGTAGTGCATTTAATACTTCAACAACCATCATTTCCGCGCCACCTGAACGATAATGCCACATTACATATCATGTAAACCTTATGTTAAGCATGTCATTAAGTAAAGCCATTGGCTTTAGCTGTGTTATCATGTTGACCTAACCATCCTAACTTTAGTATTCGCACAGAAAGTGACCTTTAGCAACCAATACTACTCTGTAAAATAATTTAAATTGGGGCATTACTTTTGGTGAACATATTTAACATATTTGAGAGTCAATTACATTGCTAAATAATATAAGAACTTTTCGTACCATCTGCTCGAAAATGACACTTCCATGCAAACCTTACCTAAAGATGCCTAAAGCAAGTCATTACTTTTTTTGCAGGCTTTCGGCACTAGTTGTAATACTAGTGTTTTCATGCTGACGTTTGGGACACAAATTATTGGGACACTGTGTCCGGATTGACACATCTTAATTTCAATTCTTTTTTAGTGACGATTCGAACACCATCACAATATTGATGCCGTTTTGTACAGTCAGATAAAAAAGGTTCAAAGTATAATTTGTAGAAAAAGAGAGCTACCAAAACTATAAATTATTTGGCAATTAACTTGGTACTCATTTCATCTAATTTAAAAATATGTTAATAGCATTTGCATTGATTGATTTAATATTATTAATTATAAAAAAATATCATTTCTCTTAGATATAATGCATTGTTTTACTATGCAAGGTTTAACGGTTCGAACTATAAAAATCCACGCTTCGTCATTGTCAGTTGCCACCTACAACGATGGACTACCCAAGTTAAGGATATTTTCTAATATTTTTTTGTTCTAAATATATAATTTAAATCAACTGGTGTCATAATAATAATAAAACAACTTTAGCTTTTATTTTTATTTTTATAGCGCTACTGTTCATGAACGGCACAGTTTACCTAACATAGGTTTGGTGACGAGAGATATCGTTTTACAAGTATTATGAGGAAAGACACCCTAGTGGCCAAAATTTACTATGCCGTGCATTGGAAAACATCGCTAATGTAGGGCGATGAACTCTCTTTTTTCTATTATTACACCATTATAATAATGATACTACCATCCAAATGGCTAGCCGGACGTCTACATTAAGTTATTGTTAGTCTTGTCTTGGCAAATTAAGTTTTTTTCTGACTGTGAATATCAATCATTTTTCATGGTGTCGGAATCGTCACAAAAAATATTAAAATTGAAATGTCCATTCGAACACAGTGTCCCAGAAATTTGTGTCCCAAACGTCAGCAAGCCAAAAATATTGGTTAAAGATAAATAAAGTTATTTCATTTTATTTATGCATAATTATACCCAAACAATTGCAATGAACTGCCAGCAGTGAATTTCGTACAAATATTTTTCTGAAAATGAAGGTTTTATCAGCCAAGGTATATAAATCATACCACTGTGTTATCATTCAAAATATTTTTAGCTTTAGTCACTCATTACAAGTAGAGTCCGGGAGTAGATTTGTCTGTTTTGAAGAGACATGGAAGATGGAAATCCTCAACAGCAGCTGAAGGATATGTAGAAGAATTGAATAAACAAAGTCAAAATTTACCACCGAATTATATAAAATATTAATTTATAAGAACCTTCTCCACCCCCATCTACGTCTAAAAAATATCGTGAACCATCACCCATGATGCCAGAATATGATAAAATTTCTCGGACACTACCTAAACGTGCCCAGACAACGTTTTCTAAGACTATTGCTAATTCTCAAATGGTCAGTAAATCAACAACTGTAAGGGATGGTCCTAATAAAACTGTTGAGTTGCTCTTCCATCTTTGTTCTTATTGTTATGACCTTAAAGTCCAATTTTATGAAATATGCACGGGCCACGCACAGCCCCCCGATGCAATAAACGTAGAAAAACTGCAAAGATTCTATATATACATACAAGATTCATTTCATTGTATGTGTATTCATTGTGTGCATAAGTATGTGTATCGTTGTCTAGTACCCAAGTTACAGGGCTAGGATTCCCTGTAACTTGGGTACTTTGGGGCTAGATCAATGTGTGTCAATAGTGTCCAAGGTATTGATTATTATGTTATTATTATTATTATTATTATTGCACAACTGGACTATCCAACATAAATTTTCACTTTTAACTTACTTTAATAAATGCTGTTTTAGTAGCCTTGCTTTTTTATTGTCTCACAAGAGGTGAGTGGTGAAAGTAGAGTAACTATTTTCCGAAGGGGTTAAAGCTGCTTTTGTCTTGGATGCGCTTAATCCCCTCACTGCACTCAGGACTTAGTCTTAATTCCCGAGCGAAATATAGCCCTCGTTTTGCTTATATTAACGCAAGTCTATTTTTAGTAGCCTTGCTATTTTATTATATCGCAAACGGTGAGAAAAGTAGTGTAAACTCCTCGGGGATAAAACTGTTTTTGTCTTTAGCGCGGTTGAACCGCTCACTGCAATCAGAACTCGCTAAGCTCGGGAGTTAAACCTAGGGTCCTTCGTTACGTTCAAGATTCAATATCCCGCCTGTAACACAGCGGTATTGTGTTATTTGAACGTGGAACAAATAACAGAGTATTAGAGAAATAAAACCTCTTTTATCAGACAATGGTCAGCGCCATCTATTAGAGGGATAAAAAATAATATGAAACTCACGTCCTTGCGGTTTCCTCGTCTGTCGCTTCCGCCCGAAAGAGGGCGTTAAGGTCGCGATTATCTTGGGAAGAAGCCGCGCGCTCCTGAAATAATATTTTGGTGTTCAAGTTAAGAGATGGCGTGTTGAAATAAGTAGTTCAATGTTCATGTCAAGAGATGGCGTTAGAGAAGGCGGACTGAAATAAGTAGATAGCTCGGTGTTCAAGAAGAGAGATGGCTTTTGTTAGTTTGTTTATTTCGTCTCCGTTATCATTACTTATGACGGAATCACTTGGGCGCACATCCACGGAAAAAATCGCTGGTGCTATGCAAGTATTCATTCGCCAGGAAATGTACATGAAAATAATGTTGTGGGACCTGGGAACAAAAGCGAAAAATATGTTGCAGACAAGATATGAGTATGTTTATGATGTCTCCAATAGACATGTCATGCTTTCGTTCCCAGGTCCGATGACATTCTTGATGAGTATGCAAGAATTCATGTGTAGAAACGACATAGAATTCGACGAATTCTTTTATAGACCCGGTAGCTTTTCTTACCGTGGATACGCGCCCTAACTATTTCTTTTTTTCAAGACACTTGCCCGTAAAGTGACCCTTATGACGTTGGTTTATAATCATAATGCGGCCTATTATACACGCTTATGGTGATAAACATTACAGTAGAAGTATGGTAATGGATATAGTTTTAAATTTATCAACTATGGATAAGTAATGACTGCAAAGAGTTTTTATGTATCGTAATGACAGCAAACTTTTTGTTGGAAAAATCTTACTTCAATTGACTTTAATTATTCATTTATACATGTTATTGTCAAATTAAGATGACTAAACATTTATTTATTTTTATCAAATTAAAAGCAAACTAATAAAACAGAGATGTATTTCGTTTACTATGAAACAAAAATATATTTTTAGCTGTTTGTTCGTTATATCTTCTCTGTTTTGTATTTTCCTCACAAGTGTGTTGAAAAATCTCGTATGAGTACTTTATGAGACTCGTGAGCAATTGGTAATAACATGTGCTTCCTTATTTCGTAATGTGCTATTAAACGTATGCATCTCACCAATTCCTTATTCCAGGAAGGCACGCGTCGCAGCAGCCTGTTTATGTACCACTCGGCGGCCGACGCAGGCGCAGCCAGCTTGCCGGACCTCTTGCCGTGAGCTGGAACATCATCACAATCATCATTGGAGGCATCTCAAAATAACTATACATTATAGTAGTTTATGTGACTGATACATAATGGAGGGCATTAAAACTCTTCGAGTGATATTATTATGAAACTCGCCTCTTCGGCTCGTTTCATAATGTTATCACTCGAGAGTTTTAATGCCTAATTATGTACTGTTACATACACTAGTTTATCTATACACGTATCATAAGCTCTCTTTGATGTGTTCAGGAACCGCATGTTTGACCGGCATTGTGGATCTGCAGTTGTTTAGCTTGTTCTTTAGTACCAACTTCACAGACAAACTAGGGGCGGCACGCAGGCGGGCGTCGGCGTTCGAAATTTGAATGTCATAATATGTAGAAAAATTACATATTATGGTCATAATGAGTAATTTTTCAGATAAGAAATGAGTTTTTACCAAGTACGTTTTGTACGCAGTAAAGAGGGTTTATGATTCGTGTGTAGATAAAACATTTAAAACAACCGCGACACAATAAAGAAAACTAAACTCTAAAATTTAGTCCACTTGATTCCTTGTTAGGCTGCTGTTAGATTTGGAACAACTGAACTGGTTTTAATAAAACAAGGCTTAGAATCATCGCAGGGAAGTCTACTACAAGCCTGAACATACACACAGACATACTGACGCCTCAAAAGTGTAACACCCCTCTTTTCCGTCGTGCTTGAACCGCTAGCGTGCGGTCTGCTAGCGCCGACACTTTCCCGCTATTTTTCGACGATTTTATTACCATGGCCTTTGGCATTTGACGACCCGAATGGCCGAGTCGGCAGTGACCCTGCCTACGAAGCCAAGGGTCCCGGGTTCGAGTCCCGGTGGGGGCAAATATTTGTTTGATGGGAACGGATGTTTGTAACCTAGTCATGGTTGTTTATCTATCTAAGTATAATATTTATCTATATAAGTATGTGTATCGTTGTCTAGTACCCAAGATACAGGGAATCCTAGTTTGGGGCTAGATCAATGTGTGTAAATAGTGTCCAAGGTATTATTATTATTATTATTATTATTATTATTATGGCATGCGCTTCAAAATCGCGATGCATCGTAACGGGATTCGATAAAGGTGTGTCTACTTGAGCACAGCGCAGGCGCAGCGCAGGCGCAGCGGATGAACTAAACACAGCATGTGTTTAAACAAAGCGCATCATCTCCCTTACTGTGTCGTAGAGGCACTATTGCGCGACTTATGCATGAATAACGTCCGGTTTCCGAAAGCAAAATTAGCTGTGACAACTTGATCACGTGCCACTATTTCGAATTAATCTGTGATTAATCGGTTACATTTGACCATTCTTTCAAAACTGGGGGTAACTGCTGCCATGAAGTTCTCCTCGCGATCACAATGTATGAAAGGGATATAAAAATCAATCTGTGGGAGTTTCTTCGCCCTGCTTCACCCACAGTGGTCCGATGTAGAGCAGAGGCAAGAAATGACGTTTGCTATCTAGGTATATACACTGACGAGCAATGAAAAAGTTCCAGTGACATAGCGCCAAATTACTCCTAAACGGGAAAGGCTAGCTTAATGACGCCGTCTGCAATATTGAAATACATTTAATAGCGCATCAGAATATTACCAATTAAAAACGTAAATATTGTAAACGTAATATTGGCTCTATGTCTTAGGAGATATTAAGGTGTTTATCGGCATTTTTTGAGTGGAACGTTTTCATTGCTCGTCAGTATATATCTACTTTATACTTTACTTTATACTTTATACTTTATTGCACAAAAACAGAAGATACAGATACATCAAAATGGAAACTAGGTGTACAAAGGCGAGCTAATCTCTAAAAAGAGATTTCTTCCAGCAAACCTATTATGGACAGAGTACATGAAATAACAGGTAGACATATGTGCACATTATCTACATTTATAAAGAAATTGGAACTTCGAACTTTGACTTTCCATCACCGTCATATAACGTCCGTCAAATGACCATCATCTTGATGGCGACGCTCTTTGCAGCTAGCATGTATAAAGTTTTGTTTAAGAAAAGCTTTAACGCAATCGCTGGTTATACTTTCAAAGTAGCACGAGATCTTGGGAGCCCAATTAGTTGTCCAACTTGGATTCTAAAACTGACCTCTTTTAATATATTTAGACTCAGACAGAATGTGCGGAAAAGACATTATTTTCGCAAGTCGCTCAAAGTTATATTAATGCCTTTACGTACTTCGGCAGACGAAGTAATGACGCACGTTGGTAAACAATTTCGAATGTGAGGCGCAAGCCAACTTCGCTCAGGCAATTCTAATTAAAAGTACAGATACAGAAGTCTTGTCGACATATTTCCCAATTGTGTTATTCTGTAGACCATGTGTAAACAATTTGTCTAACGAGGGCAAGGCACATATTTTTATACTGAAGGAAATAGAACTTCACGTTTCTTGATTCTCTCAAGTTTGCCAGAAATTATAAGTATTGTTAAGATTGAAGACTTTGAGGCATACTCATTACATTACATTGCTTATGGCCCTACACTAGGATACCTTGTTTTGTTCCCTCTATACCAGATTGCTAATTTATTAGATTCCCACAATACCAGAATTTGTACAGTCAAATACAAGATACAATGAGATGTTAGCAGTTGTCGTGTTTTATTAATATTTTATAAACTTGCGAGCAAACCTGCGTGTCGAAGAATAGTTACAGATTATGAAGCAAAGTATAGCAATCTTCGACGACACCTGAATGTTATAGATTATTTTAGCAGTTTTGAATCATTTTAATGGAAAAATTCACCAAATAAATTATTTATAAAACAAACTAAAATTATAGTCATTTTTGTTCCGGGGCGTGCGGATGGGGGTCGAAGGGGGGAGGGGCGAGGAGGGGGGCGGGGGGGAGGTGCGTTCCAAGAAAAGGTGTTATTTGCGAACGCGTCTGAAGGAGAATACTACGTGGTGCGCGTCTTTTGCGTAGATGGCGCTGGGGGTCTCTCGCTACATTGTCTATTATTTCCTAGTTGCACTCAACTGAAGAGGTAAGCAAATAAAGAGGTAAGCTTACTTTAATACTGGCCACTATCTCGATATTTATATTGTCCATTCTAAAAACAGCATTCAAACAGATTCGTCACGTGCACGTTGTCACTCATTTCGTACTTCTTTCAATAATTTCAGAGATATCAAGTTGCCAGATAAAGTTGTTTCTGATCCGACTGCCGAATGCGGCATTATGCACCTTTTATAACAATCGACACACTATTATTTCATAAGAAACTCGGACCCGGACCTTCGGCTTTAAAACTTATTTGACCCTAAGGGGGTGTGTAACTCAAATAAACATATACATAAACAATTGTTTACAGGCACATACAACACAGAGCCTTCATATTTATATATTTTTGCTTTTATTTTCACGTGTAACACGTCGAATGGACCACGAGCATCCAAAAGAAGTTAAGCTAAGTTTTTTGGTTATGGCTTCTATCGCGTGCTGCCACAATAATTTCGCCAATGTCACGTGATGAGACCTACACAATAGGAAATCACGTGGAACATTGAATAAAAAGAGAACTTTTAGCTGAGACGATAAATTAATATTGTTTGGCAGATATACATTTTTTAAGTAAATTGACAGAGGATGGGCGAGGTAAGGTGAGAAGGAGATTTAGATTGACAGGACGAGGGAATTTCGGAGGGAGGAGATCGTAGAGGGAAAAATGATTGATAGGGCATTCACAGAGCAAATGATCAGGAGTCATCCAAAATAATTTAAATAGTAAGATTTGAACTGACAGTGGACAGTTTGGCGCGAAAACCGACCCATCATCGTCTCGTGACAGGGACACAAATGAAGTAGGACAGAGCTATGAGTCTATCTCCTGCTCCTTCTTTCGCTTAGAACAAGACGCATAGCTCTGTCCCTTACTTACTGTGTCTTCCTGCCACTAGACGCTGATGGTTGTTCTAAAAAACGTACCGTTTCACAAATGCAAAAAAGGGGCTTTTTATGTTTTTAAGATCTCAAAATATTATTAAATGTGATAATTATCCATTAATAAGCCTTCCTGTCGCTTCTGGCCCCACACTCAGATACCCTGTGTCGGCGTAATACACATAAAAACATACAAGACTTGGGCATTTTTTCCTCTCCAGCCGAGTTTAGAACCCAGGACCTCGGCTTCCCAAGCTTTGCTCCCGGCAAAGCCTCGAACCGTAACGTCTCAGAGAAAACGCAGTCACAAATTGCGCTTAAAATCGTTTATTATTTCTCTCACAGCCCGTGTGTTAATGTTTGCGGTAAATCGGTTTAATTATACTTGGCATTCATTAGGCGACTGACGTTGTGACTTATATGGGGATTTGAGAAACACGTCATTTTACAAAATGTCTCCGTTTATCGCTACCTTTTATTAAGTTCGCCAAGCGTGTTACGAGCGAATGGCGGGTGCCACCCGCCGAAATTACGTAGGTAACCAATTTATAAATTCTACAGGTTGTCTCTTTGAAATTACAGTCAACAACTTAAGTCTGCGGCATGTAAATGCTGTTTTCACATTAAGTCGAGTCTCTGTAAATCTGTGAAAGTGATTGCGTTCGATCTGTTCAAGACGTACAATAGAACCAAATAACTTATAACTCGTCTTACTGTCCTATATCAAAGTAGTTGGTATTCAGTGGAATGGAGTGGCTACCTTGATTCAACTGTCAAAAGTTTGATTAGTGAGCCAAACTTCCGAATTTCCAGGCAAAATAGTAACACAGACTCCACTAGTCACATAACAAGTTTAAGCCATTTCAAAATGTTATTCATAGGGTTGTCTACTCAAATCTGGCAATGATCGATGGTGGAAACAATAGTTAGGTCACGTGACGATCTCTATTGCCGAATGGTTGACATTATGGCCCTCCGCACACGTGGCTACGCAACGGCAACGCGATTGCGATTGGAGTTTGATTTTGTATGGCTGCGACTTAAGGTAAAATTAGCTGCTTGATTCGTGGTGGTTGTAAATTCGGACGCAGCCATATTGAAATAACTGCAACGTGGCTGTTACGTCAGTCGCTGCGGCAGAACATTGCGAAAGTTGAGTATTTTTAGTTGTTCCTTCAAAATTACCGATTATTTCAGACACACAGTTTTAAAGTATCTTAAACACCTATTTTTGACGCATTAACCATATCAATATTATTTTTAGATCCCGAGAAATAGCAAGTTTTAGTTGAAAAACAACAATTTGATTTTTAATTTTTGATATAAGCAGTTCCCACTCAAATTAATATCTGTTTATTTCAGTGTTACAAGAGACAACTTAAGTAGTACTCCCACTGACATATTATGATGTTTTCAAACACACATCGCTACCTTACAAAATCAAACCCGATTCGCAGTCGCGTCCTTGTCCTCCCGCGTCGCGTAGCCCCATGTGCGGAAGGCGCTTTTCTAACGACGGTATGACGACACGACACATTCAAATTTCGAAACTGTGAAAAACAAACACACCAAACGAATTCGATGTTCTTATTACATTAATGTTTCGAACATATCTGAAAACTTTGATTTGATTTCAATTTTAATATTAGTCGTGGTGACGTTCTATTCGGAATCCAATGCCAATGCCGCAATGCCGGTCGTAATATACGGTTCCTGAATACATCATGGAGAGCTTCAAATATTTGTGTAGATAAATCAGTGTAAGTAAATGTTATTAATTAAAACACTCATGTGATGTTATTATGAATCTCGCCTGTCGGCTCGTTTCATAAATTGCAAACACCCACACTATTTTATAATGCCTTTCATTAATGCCACATAACCTACTATTCTGATGATATCGTACAACGGCACTTCAAAAGCGTCGCTATTTTTCTCATACACTTTGCTTCCTCACAAATCGTAGAACCGTAAAACTATTGTGTCGTATACTGGAGTCGTGTTGTGCAGTTACCGTGATACAATATCAAAAGCGCGTGTTCCATGTTTGAGCAGGAATAAAGCCATTTATCTACACACGTATCATAAACCCTCTTTACTGCGTCCAAAAACCGCACGTTACGATCATCATAATGTTAAACTAATTTGTAAAAACTCTTTTCTTATCCGAATATTGAACATTTGACCATAATGTGTAAATTTTCTACATATTATGGCATTCCGATTTCCGTGCCGCTGCTTTGTTTGTGAAGATGGTACTACAGAACAAGCTCAACAACAACAACTGCAGAGCAATGATCAATGCTACAATGCCGGTCGAACATGCGGTTCCTGAACACACCAAAGAGAGCTTATGATATGTGTGTAGATAAACTAGGGTATGTAACTGTACATAATTAGGCATTAAAACTCTCGAGTGATATTATCTCGAGTTTTAATGCCGTCCATTATGTATCAGTCACATAAACTACTATTACTGCATCCAAAAACAACACGTTACGACCAGCATAATGACAAACTTCTTGGTTAAAACTCATTTCTTATCTGAATATTGATACATTATGACTATAATGTACCAAAATTTTTCAAATTATGACATTCAAATTTCGAACGCCGACGCCCACCTGCGTTGTCTGTGAAGTTGGTACTACTGAACAAGCTAAACAACTGCAGAGAAATGCTGAATGCCACAATGCCGATCGAACATGCGGTTCCTGAGAGAGCTTATGATAAGTGTGTAGATAAACTAGTGTAACTGTACATAATTAGGCATTATGTAGCAGTCACATAAACTGCTATTTCGTGGAAGGTAAAATTGGTAGTAGACAAAAATCTTTACTTACCACCCCAACATGAATGCCCGTAGCTTAAACAGGAACCTGAAACAATACATATGGTAATGATTAGTTTTAATTTCAAAAGAGGAAAGAAGCTCATGATTTTTCTTGCAGAGCAAGGTTTTATTCACCGTGGGAGAAATGCGAGGGAAAAATCACTAGGAAAAGTAAAATTCCTTCTTGCCAGTCATATTTATTTTAGGTCGACATGTAACTGAATATAATATACAGTAGCCCTATAATGTCCCCACCGAGGGGAACAGGCCTTTACCCAGATACGAGTAAGATTGATAGAGGGGTGACCGGCTACTGGCCAACCCGACTGTATGGGGTTAATCTGGCTCAACACAGACCTTGCTGTTAATAATTTTGTAATTATTTATTCCTGCTTATTAATTATGATAATGACTAAATATTATATTTTGTATTAGTTAAGCATAAGCAATTTTTAAAAAGAGATCTAAAAATCAATCTGTGGGAGTTTCTACGCCCTTCTTCTCCCACAGTGGTCCAATGTAGAGAAGTGGCAAAAAATGACGATTGCTAAGTATATGTAAATATCTACAGTAATAAAGACATTTGGAATTTGTAATTTGGACTGTTAGAAGTTTTCAAGCTGCCCCATTAGGGCCTCTGACCAGCTTTACGACTACTATCATCGAGTAGCGATAGTAGCCGGGACCTACAGCTTAACGTGTCATCCGAAACAAGGAAGCTCCCGAAACAAAATGCCACATAGAAACGGACACCCATCCAGTACCCGACTCAGCCAGATGTTGCTGCCCGCGTCGTTCCCGATGTGCGAATAGCCTCTAGGCCACGGGCGCTTGTATAACTAAGTTACTATATGAAATAATGATAATGAAGTAAAAGTTAATGCTGTTACAATGAATGAATGAATCTTGTAACTCACCTAAGTAATAATTCACTTTTGGTAGAACCTATATACTTTGTCATGTGATTCTAATATCTAAAAACATCAATTGCTTTTGAAAAATAGACCATTTAGTAGCCATATCATGTGATACAGATATCTAAGAATTTTAATCGCTTTTGTAAAATTTACCAATGACAATACGATTATTTCACACGGATGTTCTGTGGCTCAAGCAGGAATAATTACCAGAGTGAAAAAGTGTTCTAGTTCAGCTTAAATGAACCTTATGTCATTCTACATAAGAGTCACTGACAGTACGATTCGCATACTTTTTCGACGCGTATTTATTCCCGCTTCCTACACTGATTGATCACATTTTCAAAAGCTATTGAATTTCCTAGATGTCTGAATGGGCCATTTAAAAAAAATCAAAGGTACCAAACTGAGAAAAACCATTTCGAGATAATTGTGTTCCTAACTTAATTTCGTTATTCCCATCAAAAAATATTACAGGATTACTGAAATATCCGTAAAAACATAATGTATTTCATTTATCCTGTCCTTTATAGCGTAGTTTTTTTTAATTCCCTTCGCCGTTAAGTTGGCTGTTCTGTAAAACTGTCAAGTATCAACAGTTTTCCTGTCAGTCGATAACGCAGATATCAATCGGAACGTAAAAAAATATTGATGTCATAGTTTTTAGTTTTATAATCGGAAACGACCATCCTCAAGTACAACCGATCCAAAACTGTGAGGAAGTGACGTCCCGGGAAATAATAAGTCACCATTACCCGAAATATTCAAATAATTTTCTTAAAATAGCCTTAAATTTCACAAAAAAAATAATAGTAGGTACGTTTTTATTTAGCATGGCCCAGACAACGCTACAGGAAATCGCATAAAGAAGCAAACTTGCAATAAAAGACAACTCGTGTGAAATAACAGTTTTGTGATTGGTACTATCGGCCCTAAGTATTGGTTTAAAGTCCAATCCAAAGTGCTGCTTACAGTACTATGGACGATGATCGAGTTAGGGTGCTATTTCATCCCTAAACAACGTAAATGCATCAAGAGGTATCCCCTACGACTACGCGTAAGCACTCCGGGCTAATGCAAGATGCATATGTTCGTAACGTGGGTATCGTAATAATCGCATAAAACAGTGCACTCGACCACATAATAGCCGAACGTGTAAAGGCTGCGGCACACCGCCAGCGGCAGGTCGGTTGCGGGACGGGTGCCAAATACAGGAAACTAGGAAGCATGTCACACCAAGCGGTCGACGCGGTTCGAAAGCAGGCTCGCGCTGTCGTGTCACTGTGGCGGGCCATTTGGCCATACATTTGACCACAATGGCAACTGCGTCGAAACCGCTCTGCTACCGACCCGCCGCCGGCGGTGTGCCGAAGCCTTAAGGAAAATATCACCTTTCTTTGAAAGAAAATGCTTTATTTTTGATGTTCGCTCATATCAATAATAATAATTTTATAACCCCGACGAAAAATAGGGGTATTGTAAGTTTGAAGCGTCTTTCTGTCTGTGTGTGTGTGTGTCTGTCTGTGGCACTCTAGCGCTTAAACGGGTGGACGGATTTTAATGCATTTTTATCGGTAGTAGACTTCCTTGCCATGTTATTAGGGTTCATTCCTGAATTTCATTAAATTTCGCGACGTTCGTGATACATCCTACAGTCATCCTACGTGATACTTCTTACTTACAGTCAACATTTTTTTATATAAGAAAATGAACTATGAAATACCTAGAACACTTTAATTTGTTCTGTTCAAGTACTTTTTTTATACCAAAATTCTAAATTATAATGATGAGTCGGAATTTTGAAAACGATTTGATCACAGCAACTTTATTTTGCACTCCTCCATACAAATCAGCCGACCACCCGGCCCAAAATGCATGGGGTTGTCAAAAATAATGTTGCTCTGATCAAATCAGTTTCATAGTGAAAGTTGTTCAGAATGACGTGGCCTATCAATAGCTCCAGGGTAATCCATTATTTATGGGACACCCTGTAGATGACAGTTAGGCTGGCCCAGATAAAACCGTTTTTTAGGCTTTCTTACCTCAAAAGGTAAAATGAAACCCTTATAGCATCGCGAGCTCTTGAATTTTAGGTCGATAACTTCAGAAGTTATTATACAAAAAGTGACCAATCTCCCTTTATCTCCGAAGCTACTGAGTCCAAAATTATGAGAAAAATACAGGATAAAGAACATTGCCAAAGGTAAACCTACCTGGAATTGCCAAGGTTTTTATTTATCTGTAAACCACATACAAAGTTATGAATGCACCTGGTTACTTACAAAGAGTATAACAATAGCCGCACAAACAAATTTGTAAACAACATTTTGCTATGTAAAATCCAAACTATTCACTCCATACCATCCCTACCATTGTACGGTGGTACGGAACCCTTCGTGCGCGAGTCCGACTCGCACTTGACCGGTTTCTTCTATACACAGGAGTGTCACTCTTGAATTGATGACGACCCGAATGGCCGAGTCGGCAGTGACCCTGCCTATGAAGCCAAGGGTCCCGGGTTCGAGTCCCAGTGGGGGCAAATATTTAATTGATTAGAACGGATGTTTGTACCCTAATCATGGTTGTTTATTTATCTAAGTATAATATTTATCTATATAAGAATGTGTATCTATATAGTATGTGTATCTGTATTGAAAGTATGTGTGTAAGGAATTATTATTATTATAATGATAATTTTGTAAACTCAAAGCTACATAGAGGTGTTTATTTCGTTTTTTCTTCGTTAAAAATAATATTGTATGTTAAAGTGAAGGGTCCGTGGCTCCAAAGGGTGTCCGTTTCTATGAAGCATTTGTCTCGGGCGCTTCCATATTTCGGATGACATGTTAAGGCGAAGGGTATTGTCAAATGCCGATATTTAAACCGCTCTTCATACATTTCATAACCCGAAAAAATATATGTTTTGAAGACATCTTTTTCTTTCAATGTATGTGTTTATAAACATTATATGTCAATGGAAACTGTACAAAAAAAAACTACATAGCTCTTTTTTCACCTATAATTAGCTGTTTCTTGGGATCAAAAAAATATTGATGTGGTCCTGCGTCAGAGTCAGAGTCAGAGTCATTTTTTTATTGAATATAAATAAATAAATTATCTTATTCAACGTCAAAATTATACTTACTTATAACTACAAGTAAATTTTTATATAAAAAAAAGACTACACCGTTTCGGAAGGTCGGCCTCGGGGTTAAGAAGAAACGGCAAGAAACTCCCCCATACCTTTTTTTTTAAAAAGTGACTTTACAACAGGTACTGGTTTCGGTAAAGGCGTCAAAAGGCTTACAATATATCTCAAATTTGTGCGTTTGAAATTAAGAAATAGGTACTAATAATAACAACAATACATTGGACACTATTTATACACATTTATCTAGCCCCAAACTAGGATTCCCTGTATCTTGGGAACTAGATAACGATACACATACTTATATAGATAAATATTATACTTAGATAGATAAACAACCATGACTAGGGTACAAACATCCGTTCTCATCAAACAAATATTTGCCCCCACAGGACTCGAACCCGGCACCCTTGGCGTCGTAGGCAGGGTCACTGCCGACTCGGCCATTCGGATCGTCAGAAATAATCAGTGGTTTCGAAGAAGTAAGTAAAAACACCATTTGCGTAATATTCTGCCGCAGCGACTGACGTAACAGCCATGTTGCCGTGTGAGACGTTATGAACTTTAATATTTTAATATATCTTTTAATATAGGGGAGAGTCCAAAATTTCAACTACCACTAAATCGAGTTGCTAGTTTAACCGATAGACTGGCCTTAAGTTGTAGGGCCCGGATACAACCGCAACTTGGTAGTAGTAGACTAAATCGTGTTGCTAGTTTAACCGTTAGACTGATCTTAAATTGTAGGGCCCGGCTACAACCGCAACTTGGTATTAGTAGACTAAATCGTGTTGCTAGTTTAACCGTTAGACTG
Source organism: Argyresthia goedartella (assembly GCA_949825045.1). Lineage (NCBI taxonomy): Eukaryota > Metazoa > Arthropoda > Insecta > Lepidoptera > Argyresthiidae > Argyresthia > Argyresthia goedartella. The sequence goes on from OX463817.1 coordinate 6,135,808, forward strand.
ACCTTAAATTGTAGGGCCCGGCTACAACCGCAACTTGGTATTAGTAGACTAAATCGAGTTGCTTGTTCAACCGATAGATTGACCTTAAATTGTAGGGCCCGGCTACAACCGCAACTTGGTAGTAGTAGACTAAATCGTGTTGCTAGTTTAACCGTTAGACTGTCCTTAAATTATAGGGCCCGGCTACAACCGCAACTTGGTATTAGTAGACTTAATTGAGTTGCTAGTTTAACCGTTACACTGACCTTAAATTGTAGGGCCCGGCTACAACTGCAACTTGGTATTAGTAGACTAAATCGTGTTGCTAGTTTAACCGTTAGACTGACCTTAAATTGTATGGCCTGGCTACAACCGCAAATTGGTTTTAGTAGACTAAATCGAGTTGCTAGTTTTACCGATAGACTGGCCTTAAGTTGTAGGGCCCGGCTACAACCGAAACTTGGTATTAGTAGACTAAATCGAGTGGCTTGTTTAACCGATAGACTGGCCTTAAGTTGTAGGGCCCGGCTACAACCGCAACTTGGTAGTAGTAGACTAAATCGAGTTGCTAGTTTAACCTATAGACTGGCCTTAAGTTGTAGGGCCCGGATACAACCGAAACTTGGTATTAGTAGACTAAATCGAGTTGCTAGTTTAACCGATAGACTGGCTTTAAGTTGTAGGGCCCGGCTACAACCGCAACTTGGTATTCGTAGACTAAATCGAGTTGCTAGTTTAACCGACACACTGGCCTTAAGTTGTAGGGCCCGGCTACAACCGCAACTCGGTATTAGTAGGCTTAATCGAGTTGCAAGTTTAACCGATAGACTGGCTTTAAGTTGAAGGGCCCGGCTACACCCGCAACTTGGTAGTAGTAGACTAACGGCCGGTTTCCTGGGTGCTGATTAAGTTAACAACTTGGTTAAAATTATTTGAGCCAATCACGTGCCGCTAATATTCAAAATAGCGACACGTGATTGGCTGAAATCAGTTCAACCAATTTGTTAACTTAACTAGCGCCCAGGAAACCGGCCGTAAATCGAATTGCTAGTTTAACCGATAGACTGGTCTTAAGTTGTAGGGCCCGGCTACAACCGCAACCTGGTATTAGTAGACTAAATCGAGTTGCTAGGTTAACCGATAGACTGGCCTTAAGTTGTAGGCCCCGGCTACAACCACAACTTAGTATTCGTAGACTAAATCGAGTTGCTAGTTTAACCGATAGACTGGCCTTAAGTTGTAGGGCCCGGCTACAACCGCAACTTGGTAGTAGTAGACTAAATCGAGTTGCTAGTTTAACCTATAGACTGGCCTTAAGTTGTAGGGCCCGGATACAACCGAAACTTGGTATTAGTAGACTAAATCGAGTTGCTAGTTTAACCGATAGACTGGCTTTAAGTTGTAGGGCCCGGCTACAACCGCAACTTGGTATTCGTAGACTAAATCGAGTTGCTAGTTTAACCGACACACTGGCCTTAAGTTGTAGGGCCCGGCTACAACCGCAACTCGGTATTAGTAGGCTTAATCGAGTTGCAAGTTTAACCGATAGAATGGCTTTAAGTTGAAGGGCCCGGCTACAACCGCAACTTGGTAGTAGTAGACTAACGGCCGGTTTCCTGGGTGCTGATTAAGTTAACAACTTGGTTAAAATTATTTGAGCCAATCACGTGCCGCTAATATTCAAAATAGCGACACGTGATTGGCTGAAATCAGTTCAACCAATTTGTTAACTTAACTAGCGCCCAGGAAACCGGCCGTAAATCGAATTGCTAGTTTAACCGATAGACTGGTCTTAAGTTGTAGGGCCCGGCTACAACCGCAACCTGGTATTAGTAGACTAAATCGAGTTGCTAGGTTAACCGATAGACTGGCCTTAAGTTGTAGGCCCCGGCTACAACCACAACTTAGTATTCGTAGACTAAATCGAGTTGCTAGTTTAACCGATAGACTGGCCTTAAGTTGTAGGGCCCGGCTACAACCGCAACTTGGTATTAGTAGACTAAATAGAGAGAGTAGTAGACGTAAAGCTATGACAGAGGCCCTAACAGGGCAGCTTGACAACTTCTGTCAGTCGGGTTGGCCACAAGCATGACACCCCTCCATCAACCCATACTGAGCCAGCGTGGTGGAGTATGGCTCAATCTTCCTCGTACCGGGGTTAAGCCTCATGGCCCTCGGAGGAGACATTAATAAGATAAATTTGTTATTATTATATGCATTTTCCAGTTTTATTTGTATTTCACTGTTTTGTTATTTACATATTGATATACTTCCTCCTCAGTCTATTCAGATCTATTTGTTAACATGTGATTAAATAATAATTATGACAAAGAATGCCAATAAAATATTTATTGCTAATTATTAGACTGTTTTCCTATAGGTAAACGCGAAATGAACATCCCATTTGTTTTGATCCCTCCGTATGAAGCTTTAGGAAGCAAACATTGGATTGTGAAATGCGAGTTCCAATCATGTGAATAAAGATTTCCCAGAGGCGTCATACGACAAGCTTTACCTTGAGCTTTTACCTACGGTAATAAAATTACCGACAGTTAATAAAGCACAAAGCTTCGTGTATGCAAAAGTTTCCATTTGGTAATCGGGTTTAGATTGAATTCTATCCCTTATGGTTTTGCGATGATTTTCATGATGATGATTTGGTGAGGCAGGGCAGGGCTTTGGAACACTTCTCTTGTAGGCGGATCTTCCTTTAATGTATGAAATCTCGTGCTGTTTATAATTTGTTGCTGTGAAGGTAAGAGACACTCATTTTTTGAGAATTTTAACTCTCTATTACGATGAATGAGATACAGCCCGTTAACGGGCAGACGGACGGACGGACGGACAGCGGAGGCTGTTAGTATTAAGGTTCCATTTGTCACCCTTCAGGGAACCATAAAAAGCCTGCTCTGAAAGTATCCGCTTGGTATAATTTAGGTATCAATGGCAGTGAAATACAGTTCACATATAAATGTAGCCCATTAATATCCTCACCGAGGGGCACAGGCACTTACCCGGGCATGAGTAAGATTAAGCCATACTCCACCACGATGGCTCAATACGGGTTGATGGAGGGGTTGAAAAATTGGTCGATGAGCAGTTGCGCCTACGTTAAGATATTTTTATCCATACGAAGATGATACGAAGACTATCTTTCTATTCATAAATGCAACCAATCAAATTTTTTAAAACTATAGCCGGTTTAACTTCGACTGATTCGATAATAATGATAATAATAATAATTAGACCTTGGACACCATTTACACAAATTGATCTAGCCCCAAACTAGGATTCCCTGTATCTTCGGTACTAGACAACAATACATATACTTATATGGATAAATATTATACTTAGATAGATAAACAACCTTGACTAGGGTACAAACATCCGTTCTCGTCAAACAAATATTGCCCCCACCGGGACTCGAACCCGGGACCCTTCGGCTTCGTAGGCAGGGTCACTGCCGACTCGGCCATTCGGGTCGTCATTGTTTAAGTGTTTACGGATCAATGGAGCGCTAAGCTCATACGTGGAGGGTATATTTGACAACAATGTTATTTATCTCAATTTGCAACCGACTTCAAAAAAGAGGAGATTCTAATTTCGTCTGTTTTTTTGTGTTGTTGTTCCGTGATTACTCCGTCAATTATGAACCGATTTTGATGATTCTTATTTTGATTGGTAGGGCATACTTAATAGGTGGTCCCAAATTATCAAAATTGATTCAGCGCTTTTTGAAAAAATCAACAAATACAAACAAAATATACACAGACTTCATTCGGGTCGTGTATAAAACACAGGTTAAAATATTGCGTCGGCCATCAGGGTAATTTAACCTTCACGCAGGCAATTAAATGCTTCAACGGTTACAGCCACAACCCATCAAGTTACCATCAATAGAACGGCACGGAGAAAGGAGACGGATCACAATATAAATTCGGCGTTTTGAGAAATGCCCACGTAAAGGGTTTTAGCAATAGAGGATGAAAGACAATACGACAAAGTTACAATAACAATTCTGTTGACAAGAAAGCATGTATTCCACATAACATTAAGAAGGATGCATCAACGCCCAATAACTTTCTGAACTATCACATTTCAACACCTCATCTCACACGCTGCAGAGTGATATAAAAGGACCTACCCTCAGTGCGCTCAAGACAGTCCCATATATATTTTTACCCATATATATTATACAAACATATATATCGCCCAAATGGGCAAATTTCAGGTAGAAAGCCTTCAGCACATACCGAGGCCATAATAATTATAATACCTTGGACACTATTTACACACATTGATCTAGCCCCAAACTAGGATTCCCTGTATCTTGGGTACTAGACAACAATACAATATGGATAAATATTATACTTAGACAGATAAACAACCATGACTAGGGTACAAACATCCGTTCTCATCAATCAAATTTGCCCCCACCGGGACTTGAACCCGGGACCCTTGGCTTCGTAGGCAGGCTCACTGCCGACTCGGCCATTCGGGCCGTCGACTGGCCATGGCTGGCAGTTGTATCGAATATAAATTCGAATATAAATTCGATACAACTGCCAGCCACGGCCAGTCGACGACCCGAATGGCCGAGTCGGGAGTGAGCCTGCCTACGAAGCCAAGGGTCCCGGGTTCAAGTCCCGGTGATTCCCAACACAAACCAACAAAGGGGTTGTTTTTAGTCCGTATACCACACGAGCTGATGCTCGCTCAATGTGTAGGGACCTGGACATAGCAGGGAGGTCTGACTCCTGGGCATGGTTAATTCTATTTTTTTCCCCTCCATCAAAAAAAAACGCTCAAGACAGTGCCAGTGAAATTCAGCAAAGTTATAGACAAGGATTCGATCCTGTTCAACTGAATCATAAAAGAGACTGAACGCGTGGTGCAGTTGCTTAAAATAGCTATACATTCGCATAGTCATATCGCGTTTGGACATATGTAATTAATTGATCAGTTTAATCATTATAATAAGAGGCAAGCCACCTGATCATCTTTTTTCCCATCTACATAACTGGAGGCAACAGAGCCTCCAATAACACAACTGTACATAAAATTATAAAGATAAAAAATACACCAAAAGAAGCTTATATTTTGGCAAATCAGATCAGCTCGCTTAGTATCTATTAGCACATGTTTTTTCGATAAAGTATTAAAAAAAACACTATTTTCCATTTTTCCTACTAATCTATAATAAGTATGCCATTCGCCAATAATGACTCATACATAACATAGCGTCACGCCTTTTTCTATACGGGGTAGCAGAGGCACAATTGTGACCAATTTGAGCCAGATATACAATACTCCATTTTGCGTGACAGGGGGCTAGCCCATCGCCGCAGCTATGGAGAAATGAAGGTTTCCTCAAGATGTTTTCCATCACCGTTAGAACGTCCATATAATTTACTTAAGATAAATTAATTATCTCATTGGTACATGACGAGGAATCGAACCTGCATCTCCTGTGTGAGAAGCAAGCGTGAAACCCATTAGACCACGGAGCTCTTTTTCATAATAATGACTCATGCTAACAATCAAAAAATTGCAACGCTTTAAAGCTTAGCAATTTAGAATTCTCGTAAACATATGAGAATTTCCTAAGGGCTATAACTTATTGCTATAGATATAGGTACTATGGTTAAGCAGGAACTTTACTTCAATAATAAAACTAGTCGCTATTTCCTAGAAACGAAACAAAACGAAGGCTAGGTGTTTCCGTGAACAGCAGAGTGGATTAGACTGTAAAACTAACGAGAATATGCAATTGTGCATGCATCATGCTAATTAAACTAGCCCGTCCGGCATTCGCCTTTCCATGTAAAAATGATAATCGACCACAAAATACGCCGCTCAAATAAAACCCACCGGATTAAACCGCAGGTTAGAGAAATACTTCAGAATTAGCAAAACAAACTTTTTGTAATTTGGTGAAAATGTGACAACATTGAGAATTTTTGCGCAAATTATGCTCTCCAAATTAGTAGCATCAACATCTGCTCCGTGAAAGCACACATATGATAAAAAATACGTGATTGGTGCTGCTTTTATTAAAAAAAAACATTGAGATTTTGTGCATTGAACAACTTTATTGTTGGATGTTCATTCTCTGGCAATGAAGCGCGGATTAGCTGTCAATGGGTGTGCGGAATAAATTGTGCATTGATATTGAATACGCACATCAGTGCGTGTGTACAGTATGAAACGTATTTGGCTGTGCTGACCTGTATACTAAATTAGTATCTCCGCAATCCAGCCGGACGAATTCCGTTTAGAACTGTACATTAGATCGAGTGCATGTCACATATATAAACAGCCAGGAAGCGCATGCTCTTGTGTTGTGACTTGCGACATGACATACCTCCGCGCTGACTTCGCCATCCGTTGACTTTGGCTACGGCGTTTGTCTTGCTACCTCTGTTAATTCTCTGCACTGCGGACGAAATAGACATTATTAGGCTCAACCCACGAGCATAGCCGGGAAGGATGATGTCATACTCTTAGATGCAACGAAACCACGTTGGAATGGAATGGCCGGCTGGGTTTACCTGCTGAAACTGCAATAATATAAAGTTCAGTTTTACAGTGTACTTACTTGCCTATTTCAATATTCAGTCATTTGATATATTAGGCCGACGAAAGTGTTATTTCGTCGAAAGTGACGAGTATTTTTTTGACTAAGCAATATCAAATATATTCAGCTAATATTGTTTTATATTAGTTATTTAGAATAATATATCTAACTAGGAATTTATATTATTGCACACATGGTCTACCCCTGCTCAGCAATCGACAGTTCCCATCCTAATTTGGTTTGCTGGAAGAGATCTCTTATTAGAGACAAGCTCGCCTTTGTACACTATTTTTATTAAAGTCTTGTTGTCTATATACTATTTGTGTGTAATAAAGAAATTGTGAAATTATGAAATCAAAATTCGTGAATAACTTAGGTTATTCCCCCGAACCATCTATGAACTAATAACACGTAATATCAATACTAGGTTATTTATAAGTTATGAAGTGGAATATACCCATATTATTAGTATTGTTTTACACCCAGGAAACATGGCCGCCCGCTGCTTTGCGCTGCAAATGAGATTGCACGTCACTACATATTGTTAAGTATCAGCTTGTGTGTATTATGTTGCGGACTATTGTCGTAATGCTATTTTAACTTACATTATAGGATATACCTATACTTCTGTTTAACAAATTGACAGCCAGTTGAAGAAATCATCTTTAAATTTTAAAGCCCCGCAAAACGCTAATGGCGTGTCGTTTCCACAAATTAATTTTTGTTTTTTGATAAAACATGGCTCTTATATCTGAGTACATAATATTCATGCCAGTTTAGATGCCTTATTGTTAAGCCCATTAGCTCATTTAAAATTTAAATATCGTTTCTGCAACTAAGGCTGAGTTACACGAAACAAATTTTAGTATTTAAGTTTAGATTAAACCAATTTAATCACAAGAATCCTGATTTTCTGTTGCACGAAACCCCAAATCTAAATATTTAAGCATAACTATAAATTTAAATAAAAACCTTAATTTAAATTACGTTGTTCAAACGATATTTTATCTCCGTTTGCTTCTAATTTGACACTTGTTAACTTGAAATTTAAGTAATCAAGAGTAAGAGACTCCAATGTAAAATTAAGCAGAGAAGATAACTGCCAAATTCTTTGAAGATATGACTGAATGATTAATAGAACTAGGCCGTACGAGCATTCCTTTTAGCCCTTATATTTCATACATAGTTTTGGATTTAGTCCTGAATTGTAAAAATTAAGATTGTTTTTATGAAAGCATTATGAAAAGCAGTCTCTGGCTATTCGCTTACTCTATGCGGGTGTAATTTCGTGCACAGTCGGACCTAGCCCAACGTGCGTGCAAGTCACAACTCACGGTCACGCCAACGCCTGAATTCTCGTTAGCTACTCAAACTCTAAGTGGTACTTTTAATGTAACATAACATACAGGAGGTCCCATAAATTATACAAATGCATTAATTATGCCTTCCACGATCTCAGTGGAAGTTGCATGGAATTAGAGATATCGTAGATTTATTACAGTGTTTATCGAAATTTCCTATATTTCATGTTGATAGTGTAATTTCTTGGAATACCACTCTTTTAGTTTTTTTTTTAATTTCTATCTGATATTCATTCTATATGATATCGTGAATAGTTACACTTCTCAACCAATTTTGAGATATCGCGATTTTGAACCTCATGCAATGGTAATACAATTCAAAACCAATAACAGGAAAATGACCGCCATCGGAGTCCGTGGTCGTTGCGGGGTTATGACGACATATGTGTTATTTTGTCGATGACTAGTATCCTGTAACGTCTCATTTATGGAACGTCCTGTAACGTCTCATTTATGGAACGTCCTGTATAATCTTCAGGCCATTTTCCAAATGACGCAGCCGACAGAGTTCTATATGGCGATGAGCTAGCAACTAGCAGCTATACTATTAATGGTCCTTTTCATATCCTCCTCGTTTCTCGTATTTTGCTAACTTATTCTGCTCGCTGGCCCTAATTGTGAACACAGTCATGAGTATACCTAGATACAGAAAGTATATCTATACAGATATGGTGTAAAATAAACGGTGAATGGCGGATTTTAACTGGTCAGTTCATTTGTATGGAGAGGTGAATATTAAAGGGGACATATTATCTTCAAAAGTACTGATTTGCACAGCAAATATACTGATTTTCAGGGAAAAATACTGCGGTAGCTTAGGTAGAGGGGGTGAGCGAAGCGAAGCCCTCTTTATTCTGCGTATTAGGTTGAACAACAAAAATACCTAAAACATAAAAAGTATTTTTGCTGATCCTTTTTTGCTGTGAAAATCAGTATTTTTTGCTGCGCGATGAAATACTAGCCATATTAAAGTTGTTCTGATAAAATCGGATTCCTAGAATGTAGTCCCCGATAGCCCTTTAAAATTTTACTAAAACATTATGTTAGGTCCTGATGCCCTACACAGGAAAAACTCCATCTAAAACATAGCATAACACGCTTTAGAGCTCTTACACACAAGCAGCGTGCGCGTAGACAGCAGCCGACGACTGCTGCCTGTGTGTAAGAGCTCTTAGCATCCCACCTTTTCCTATACGCGGTGGCAGAGACTCAGCTGTGCCCTTAAAAATATCAATTGTATCCGAGATTACCTTTAGCTAACTTTTGAGGGAGAATCTTGACCACTCCGCATCAGCAGAGTAAATGCTATCAGTAATACCTTCGTACTGCCATCTTCTAACTATAGAATATATCGCTAGGGTCGTTAAAAGACCAGAATTAATATCGTTGGCAAACATTCTGCCGGGTTATGGCGAATCTCACAAGACGAGGGTGAAGTACTTGCATGCTCAATGTCATTCCAGCTGACGATAAAGTACAAAGTGCATTTGTTTTATCATCAACGTTATGCTGAGCCCAGGCTTCTTTTTCAGGCTAATCAGCTTATCCAGGTCTAATGATGTACACCAAAAAATTGAACTTGAGAATGGAAAAGTTTACTAGATCGAACTGTTCTTAAAATTATTTTACTTCAACGTTGTTTTGATAGATCCCAGTTTTTAATGTGTTACATATGGAAATATTATTCTTTTATTTCAGGAATAAGGTGGACCAGGAAAGGTATCTCTCGGATCGGCAAGAGAAGGCAAAATAACTGTGATGTGGACCAAGAGTAGGGAGGCATTTGCCCATAAGTGGGTACCGCCACAAATCAAAATCAAAACATCTTTATTTTATAAACATTTACATACAGGCACATACATTGCTTCTGGCCCCACACTAGGATACCCTGTGTCGTGGTAACCAGAAACAGCGACGTCACACACATATAAACATCCAAGACCTGGGGATTGTTTTTTTTTTTTTTTTTTTTTTTTTTTTTTTTTTCATTACCCCCAGCCGGGGATCGAACCCGGGACCTCTCGCATGGTAGGCAGAGCCACAACCGCTGCGCCACAGAGGCCGTCTAAATTTATATTACTGTAGATAGTAACATATACTTAGCAAACGTAATTTTTTCCCTGTTCTCTATATTGGGCCACTGTGGGAGAAGGTCGAGGAAACTCTCACAGATTGATTTATAGACCTCTTTTAAAAATTGGTTGTGTATAACTATTACAATATTAATAATCATAAATAATAAGCAAGAATAAATAATTACAAAATTTTACAGCAGAGTTCTTTGTTGAAATCGTTCGAACATTGTAATATGCGCAAGTTAAAATATCAAAATTAAAAAAAAAAAAAAACGAGTAAAAATTTTTTCAAGTGTTTCGCCCCCTTATCTACAATACCACGCTTTAAGCGACTTAAAAAATTTCGTGAAAATATTTTTTTTACTGTTTCTTTCAATCCTTTTCAGACAATGTGGCTATTACATGGTTTTTAAATTGCAAATGGCAACTTCAAAATCTCCAAAGGCTACGTAAAAAAAGGATAGTATTTAATTCTCACATCAAAAATACTGATTTGCACAGCAAAAAAGGATCAGCAAAAACACTTTTATGTTTTAAATATTTTATGTGTACTCAAGTTTATGTTTATGTTATTTTTTGTTGTTCTTACATGTTCAACCTAACACGAAGGACAAAGGGACCTTTACCCTTCACCTAAGCTACAGCAGCATTTTGCCCTGATATTTGCTCAGTATTTTTGATGTGCAGTTTAATATTTCCCGTAAAAAATATGTCAGGGATTCTTATTACCTTTTTAATGTGCCTTTTGACAAATGTTGTGACCAAATGACATGCAGTTGAGACAAAGCGCCGCTTGATGTCACCTGGCGGTGTCCCAACCGAGAGACAGTGACAGCATGACTTTGAGTGTCCCTCACGTCCTTGAGTTGACGGTTGTGCACACGGGCATTAGACCTCAGGAAACAAGCTATTTCGCTTTTCTCTATATTCACCCATTCAAAATGCCATTTACTCACAAAAGAACGGTTGCTTTTCGCTTTATAGGTAAAACAATCATATTTCAGACAATGATACGAAAATAAAGACTCATATTTCATAAATGGTGTGCAGTTCTATAACGGTATTTAAGATATCAATGCAATTTATGTTCATAGCATTTCGCATTGTTTGAGGCATTTCAAATTTATTGCGTTGTTCGCAATCGCCTTACAAACGTTCGATGCAATTGGTTGTATTGAATTGACAGCGAAGTATAATGATGATAGAACAGATCATGGAGAGAATAGTATTTCTACCAGAACCTTTGTGGCGACTGAAGTGAACTATTCTTAAAATACATTGGTAAATAGTATTTTATCCGAGAAATGAAGTAACAATGCAGTTATTGTTTTGTAAAAGATAGGCAATTCAAGAAAAAGCAGACAATATTGGCAGCGATTGTATAATTTCGTAAAATAAATCTTCCGTGTTATTTCATTATTAGATCTTGAGGTATCTGTACGATTCATGCTGACCTCAGACCAAATTCTAAAACAAAGTAACAGTAGTAACAAAGTGTCTGGGCCAGGCTGCACACTAACATAAAACATGTATAGATTTTGTTTATGCTTTTTATTTTCACGTGACAACGTATATCATGTCCACGAGCTTCATAAGAAAATGTCTAATGTAAGGCTAATTTTAAGAGATAACAAAAGCAAAAAAAACTATCAGGAGTTTAAAGCATTTTTATTTGAAGCAATTATGTTCAAATTTTAAATTATTCTCACCGTCGACGTCTGTATCAGACGAAGATACGATTACGAAGACGTAAGTAAGTATAATTTTGAGTAAGCAAGTAGGTATAATTTTGACGTTGAATAAGATAATTTATTCATTTATATATAGTAAAAAATTTAATCTGTATCTGAAATCTGATGATTCGTTTGAATACACTGTATTTAGATAAAACGATATATTGCTTTATGAATAATTTTATAAATTTGACTATAAAAATGTTATGATGTGACGCACAATTCTCCGCCATTTGTCAGTAGATAAATTTTGGATTCCAGAAGGAATCCAAAATTTATCTACTGACGTGATTTACAAGAATGTAGCGATTATTTTGACCCTATGCTACCTCGGCTTTACCCCGTTAATTTTGTACTGAAAGTCTGCCTTTACGTTTATTTCATCAAAACTTATTTCATTATTACGCAACCATTCTTGAATACTTGCTGTTCTCCAAATGCAGTGGTGGAAGTTTTTTCTTGGCATCTTGAGTAGTAAGAAGTATTGTCCAGCACTACTACCGCAGTTTCACCAAGTTTCGATAAAATATTCTTGGACCACGGCTCAAAGCAGCAGCGTCCATTGCCTCGTGGTATTCACCTACCTCTTTGATGAGCAAATGTAGTTAAACATTGTAAATCCTATATGTATGCGGATGACACATGCCTAACGTACTCTGGAAATGATGAAAGAAATATTGAAAGTTGAAAGTTGGATACAGGAAGACTCGGATAACATAATGAAATGGTCACATGATCATGGAATGATTCTTAATGCACAGAAAACAAAACTCCTACATATCAGATCCTCAATGAGCAAGAATAAAGATATCAATGTTAATATAAAGGGCCTTAACTATGATTGTTTGCATGCTGATCAGGGTTATTGCCAGTATGACTTTATAAGAAAAGTAGATACATTTAAATCTTAGGCTTGACGATAGACAAGGACATGAACTGGAAGTATCATATAAAAAACCTATGTCATAAATTAAGAATGCTACTTACTAGCTAAGTATCAAACTCTAAAATATTATGTAAAATATGGTACAACAATCAGTATTATATAGCAAATATCAAGTCTTGGTAGAATCCTTGATAGGATACGGGTTGAGTAGCTATGGTCGCACCTTTCAAACATATCTCAACGTTTAAAAAAATACAGAAAGTATCTTGAGAATATTGATAGAATTGAAAAAATTCAGTATTAGTTCCTTAAATCTCTTGACTATCGTGTGCGCCATGCCTTCGATAATTATAAACTATGCTCCTCACGTTATAATATACCTTCACTTGAGATACGTCGAAAGGGGGCAGGTGCCTTAACTCTATATAAAATTGTAAATAATGTTACCGACTGTCCAGTCTTATTACAGAGTGTAGGATTTCGTGTGCCTAACCCTCGTCTTAGAAATAGAAAATACCTCTTAGTTGTTCCTTCAAGTAGTACTAATTTTACTGGTAATTCGTTTGTCCGTAGAACCTCTAAAGTTTATAATGAAAGCTTTTCTGATTTAGATCTTTTTAATATGTCTCTTAATGTGTTTAAGCAAAGTGCCACTAAAATTTTAAATATTGATGGTAAAATTATGTAAGTAGGTAGGTTAATTTGTTTTGTGCATTTTTTATGTAAAATTTAAACGCTGACAATTAGTAAAAAATTGTACTATTAATTAATCGAAACTGTAGGTTTATTTTAACACCACAACTTTAACTTTTTCTTAAGTAATTTTGCTAACTGTTTGTTTCGTTAATATACAAATAAAATAAAAAAATATTATGTTGCTCTTAGCACTATCCAGGAGAACTTGTAGGATGATGTGATTCAAGTGTTTCCTACGGACCAGACACGAACAGTCCCCCGGCCAAATGTTGATATGCTGCCAGATTTCTCGAAACGCGAACGCAACACGCAATGATAGCCGTCCTAAGATAAACGAAACTCTTTGATTGCAGCCGGCGTCGACCAAGTGGCAAAAGGACAGAGTTATCTCTGTTTTTGACTGAATTGACTGACGACCCGAATGGCCGAGTCAGCAGTGACCCTGCCCAGTCCCACGCAACCAGGAACAAACAAAAACATTGTTCGTAATTAGCACAGATTTAATGGCGTCCACATGCCATCTTAGTCTTTGACTCTGTGTCCCTTTCTTACAGTCTGTCATGGCGATACGTGTGGTTCTTTGGGATCATTTGGTTGGGAGAATAATTGTGAAATTTTCAACAATTTGCGTGATATTGTTTTTAAAAGTGCTGGGGTTGAGTGACTCTTACAAACTATTTCCTCGTGATTCTCTAAAAATGGCTCCGATTAGACACTATAGATCGTGTGTAATTTGTACAAAATGATATGGTCGACAAAATTTTATTAAAAGGAAATTTATGACAAAATTTCCTATAGATGAAGATCATGAAGTACAACTTGACTAAAATAAAAAGTTTTTTGTCCCCTTGAACTATCAGCGAGACTAAAATTATACTCTATCTTTCTGAAATGAGAAAAAAAAATGTATGTTTGTAAACAATAGTGATGTAAATTTTCACTCTATCGATAAACGGATTAAGTATGAGTCGATAAACTTTACCTCATGATGCTGTTATAGTGGATATTTTGGAATATTTTGCATAGATGCTGTTGCGTACAGTCAGAGACAAGAATCTTTACACTTTTTCTTATGATCGCATTTTTCATTTTGTAATTAAAATTAAACATCTTCTGGTTTTTATATAAGTAAGTAATAGTTTTGTACGTGATGAAACTCTATGTAACGCCCGCGCGGACGCATAGTAACCGTCGCAGAGTTTCACTGAAATTCACGGAGAAGTCGACGATCTCCTTGTCCACGCGGACGCATATAAATCGAGCCTTAGTCTCAATCTTCTTGTTCTTTTATAAATTGTATAACTTTAAATTGATGCTTTTGTTTATAGTAAGTAAAAAAAATCGTATTTTTAATTGAAAATTTGTAATGTAAATAATAAAAAAAAATGTCTTATTGTTACGATAAATGTTTTCTCATATGATAAACCCAGGTTGCCCCTGACGGTAATTTATCGATATCGATTTAATCAGGAACTACATTTTGCCATCCCTAATTGTACTCGTAATGTTGGTATGACGTATTTTGACATTAAAATTTTTGCTGTATTGGTATTGCTAGTTATGCTAAATAGATTCCATTTCCAAGTAAGGAACTCCCGTCTCTTAAAACGGTAGTGATTATATTCTCTTTGACCCTGCCTACGAAGCCAAGGGTCCCGGGTTCGAGTCCTGGTGGGGGCAGATATTTGTTTGATGAGTACGAATGTTTCTACCCTAGTCATGGTTGTTTATCTATCTAAGTATAATATTTATATATATAAGTTCGTGTATCGTCTAGTACCCAAGATACAGGGAATCCTAGTTTGGGGCTAGATCCAATGTGTGTAAAAAAAAAGTTTTCCATCTCAATTAAACTCAGAAAAGTTTGAGGTCAGTTAGTTTACATTTGCTATCTCGACAAATTAACATTTCTTGAATTTATTACCAAAAATCACGGTTTCAAATTGACAGTCGAAAGCGATGTGCTGAATGAAGCAATTGTTACATTTCTATAAAAGGAACAGATTTGCTCCTTATTTGGCTTCGAAAGGGAAGGGAGACTGATGCATAGCTCTGTCCCTTACGTCGATGTGTCACAATGGTATGCAGGATGTCACTTCCGCTGATGGGTGTTTTAAAACACGTTCTGTTTCACGCTACTTTGAATTCATATTTTTTTGTTGAAAATCAATATTCAATAATATACAAAATAAAATAAAAAGAGACTTTTTGTTTTTAGGTCTCAAAATATTATTAAATGTGATAAATATCTCCACTGAAGCTAATCTATTGTAACAAAGTTAGCAGGTCCACCAAAAATAAAATCTCACTACATACATGGTTTTCTCTTCGTGAAACTACAATAACTTCTACTAATGCCTGCCTGCCAAAGTTTTCAAAATAACAAAGTTTCCTAACTTAATACTTGCCTAAACTTATCCGAGATTTCATTTAGTTTACGAAGGTCCACCGGCGAAAGACAAGCACCGATTGTCAGAAGTGCCAAAAGATAACTTGTTGGCCAATTTGGGAGATTTTATCTTCGCAATTGAACCCACGTGTCTGGGAATTGGTGGGAAATAATGTTATTGAGTTATTGAGCTAGGAATAAAATCTATCAATATCAATACAGTTTGTTGGACAAAAACAGTGAAAACAAATAAAATGCTCGCCAAGTGTGAGTCGGACTTGCGTACCGAGGGTTCTGCACAAATTGCATTTTTTTGTGAAGGAACTATAAATTTACGGTTTCGGATTTTTTCCTTTGTTCTATGATTCATTGCTTCGTGCTAAATTTTATGATTCTAGGCCAACAGGAAGTACCTTATAGGTTTTGAATGCCTTGCGAGTTGCGAGAATAATCGACATAAACGATCGTCTCTTTTGATCAATTGACCTAGAAGTTTCATTGTTTCATAGCTCCAAGAAACCGAAAACCTAAGTAATTTATTTTAATTTAAACTTGACATTTCCACGCATTTCTGAAATAACGGGTCTTGACTAACAGACAGACAGACTGACAACGAAGTGATCCTGTATGGGTTATTTTTTCCTATTAAAGTACGGATCCCTAAAAAATAAAATAGAAAGTTTCAGGAGTGGGCAAAAATGCTTCCTTATTTCCGGCTGTGTGTCCGGATGTTCTCCTCTACAGGCCGCATTTCTCAACTGATTCTCTTGAATTTTTGTGAGCAAGTTTGATAACTAAATAGTTTCTTTCGGTCGATTCAGTTTTTGAATTATTTAAAACACCTAGGTTTGAAAATTTCAAAAAACCGCTATAGTCCACACAGCTTGTAGGATTTTTACCCCACAAAGAGGTATCTTTATATTTGTAGAGACACCCAGAAGAACCCGATGACATCATACCCTCAGGCGTCGTGACAAAGTCCCAATTTGAAATTATCATATATAATTCACCAAGTTAAAAACTTAAAAAAACCGACTTCAAGTTCATGCCCCATTTTTTCCGACGCGTTCGGGATGCGACTGAGGTCTGTGTATATTTTGTTTGTATTTGTTGATTTTTTCAAAAAGCGCTGAATCACTTTTGATAATTTGGGACCACCTATGAAGTATGCCCTACCAATCAAAATAAGAATCATTTTGGCGACCCGAATGGCCGAGTCGGCAGTGACCCTGCCTACGAAGCGAAGGGTCCCGGGTTCGAATCCCGGTGGGGGCAAATATTTGTTTGATGAGAACGGATGTTTGTACCCTAGTAATGGTTGTTTATCTATCTAAGTATAATATTTATCTATATAAGTATGTGTATCGTTGTCAAGTACCCAAGATACAGGGAATCCTAGTTTGGGGCTAGATTAATGTGTGTAAATAGTGTCCAAGGTATTAAAAAAATAAAAAAAACATCAAAATCGGTTCATAATTGACGGAGTAATCACGGAACAATAACACAAAAAAACAGACGAAATTAGAATCTCCTCTTTTTTGAAGTCGGTTGCAAATTAAGATAAATAACATTGTTGTCAAATATACCCTCCACGTATGAGTTTAGCGCTCCATTGATCCGTAAACACTTAAACAATGACGACCCGAATGGCCGAGTCGGCAGTGACCCTGCCTACGAAGCCGAAGGGTCCCGGGTTCGAGTCCCGGTGGGGGCAATATTTGTTTGACGAAAACGGATGTTTGTACCCTAGTCATGGTTGTTTATCTATCTAAGTATAATATTTATCTATATAAGTATGTGTATCGTTGTCTAGTACCCAAGATACAGGGAATCCTAGTTTGGGGCTAGATAAATGTGTGTAAATAGTGTCCAAGGTATTAAAAAAATAAAAAAAACATCAAAATCGGTTCATAATTGACGGAGTAATCACGGAACAATAACACAAAAAAACAGACGAAATTAGAATCTCCTCTTTTTTGAAGTCGGTTGCAAATTAAGATAAATAACATTGTTGTCAAATATACCCTCCACGTATGAGTTTAGCGCTCCATTGATCCGTAAACACTTAAACAATGACGACCCGAATGGCCGAGTCGGCAGTGACCCTGCCTACGAAGCCGAAGGGTCCCGGGTTGGAGTCCCGGTGGGGGCAATATTTGTTTGACGAGAACGGATGTTTGTACCCTAGTCATGGTTGTTTATCTATCTAAGTATAATATTTATCTATATAAGTATGTGTATCGTTGTCTAGTACCCAAGATACAGGGAATCCTAGTTTGGGGCTAGATTAATGTGTGTAAATAGTGTCCAAGGTATTAAAAAAATAAAAAAAACATCAAAATCGGTTCATAATTGACGGAGTAATCACGGAACAATAACACAAAAAAACAGACGAAATTAGAATCTCCTCTTTTTTGAAGTCGGTTGCAAATTAAGATAAATAACATTGTTGTCAAATATACCCTCCACGTATGAGCTTAGCGCTCCATTGATCCGTAAACACTCAAACAATGACGACCCGAATGGCCGAGTCGGCAGTGACCCTGCCTACGAAGCCGAAGGGTCCCGGGTTCGAGTCCCGGTGGGGGCAATATTTGTTTGACGAGAACGGATGTTTGTACCCTAGTCATGGTTGTTTATCTATCTAAGTATAATATTTATCTATATAAGTATGTGTATCGTTGTCTAGTACCCAAGATACAGGGAATCCTAGTTTGGGGCTAGAACAATGTGTGTAAATAGTATCCAAGGTATTATTATTATTATTATATTATAAACTCCCGAGGGCCGGTTATTCTTCTGTTCTAGAGAAAAAGGGTCTTGTGGGACCCAGGAGCTCTATATTTCAATCACTCGTGTCATAATAAATCGCATGAGACTTATGTCACTTTCGACTTACAAGTCGCATGACGTTGTTTTTCTGCATTTTTGTATCGTTCGTCATCGGTATTGGCAATAAAGAACATTGGCGAAAACATAGTTGGGATTTTTTGAGCGTCTTAAAGAAACCCCTAGACTAAACTTCATTCTGTAATTTTACAGGATTTTTTCAATTTATTCTCAAATTCGGAGGAGGCCAGAGAAAAAAGCAAAATATTTTAAGATTTTTTTTTAAGAATTTCACTTTTGTTACTTTGTCACTTATCCTAACTTCCGGCCATAGAGCAACGCGGTTAATCTTTGCTTCCGGCACAACTTTTGTTTTCAAACTGTTTAATGGGCACAATTAATGAATTAAAACTTGAAGAGGTACGAAAAATAAAATAAATAAGTTTATTTATTGTTATAATAGTGCTATTGATATCTTTTTTTAATGCTTTTTGGATAGGAAGTCATTGCAGTTCAGAAGAAAAGACATTTTATTCTGTGATGCGTTGAGGAAGAAAAAAAAACAACATACTTGATCGAGTTTGAATAGTCAAAGTACTTTATTACTGTAGAAATTTACGTATACTTGGCAAACGTCAATTTTGCCTCTTCTCTACATTGGACCACTGTGGGAGAAGAAGGGCGTAGAAACTCCCACAGATTGATTTTTAGATCTCTTTTAAAATAGGTTGTGCTTAACTAATACAAATATGAAAAATTTAATTGATTAAAAAGCAGGAATAAATAATTACAAAACTATTAACAGCAAGGTCTGTGTTGAGCCAGATTAACCCCATACAGTCCTGGCATTTAAGTAATCTTGAACATTGTAATATCCCTTTTTCGACAAAGTCGCTTTAACATGCTTTTTAAATTGCTCAAATGGCAATTTCAAAATCTCCAGAGGTATCTTATTGTAGTAGAGAATGCACTGACCCTTGAAAGAATTGCTAACCTTCGCGAGTCTAAAACGGGGCGCACATAGTCTGTGATTATTTCTTAGGTTAACATTACAGCTGTCGCTAAGTTTGGAAAATGTTGTAAGGTTCTTGCGTACATACATTATATTTTCGAAAATAAATTGACTAGCTAAAATAAATTGACTAGCTAAAATAAATTGACTAGCTGATGACAGTGCGTCTTTACCTATTAGGCAAAAACGCACTGTCATTATGCCTCTTAAAGCGTGACGTTTTATGCAGGTCGAAATCCTTATTAACATTGTATTATTGGGTAAAAATGCCTTGTTTGAACAGACTGCCGTGGTGGCGATAACTTTCTCTCATTCACATCAAAAAAACTGTCAATTTGAGGTAAAATAGAATATTAGTGAGGTTAGAATTTATTCATAATTCATCAAGCAATATCTCAGTAACCTGGCCTCGTCTAGCATAAATTGTTATACATGCCAGCTCAGAACCATAAGCAGAATATTTTAAATATTTTTTCATAAAAAGACGCAGAGTATTTAGCCCAACTATGTTTCACTATGGGGGTTCGCCATTGTCCTTTGGAGATGTTGATTTTTATCCGTTGCACGCAGAAAAAGTAAAAACCGGTAAATATCGCATATGAAACGGAACGTTAAATGCTCTCATATTATAGGCTGTATGACAGTGTCTGTGCGGGTAAGCTGCCTACTAAATCCCAGCAATAATATGGAAAAATACGGGCTGTTCAATCTGTCGCAAATGTCACGTACTTGACGTTTTGTATTCCAATTTAAAAAACGCGCAAAAACAGCAATCTCTGACACTTCAAATTGTGTTGACATTAGCTTTGATGTATTTGACGTTTATTCTACTATTCGACTTGCGACGAGTGGTGCTGACCACTCGTTGCAGGCGAATGACTGAAAAATACAACATTTCCGATGTCGAAGGAAAATCAGTATAAAAGTGCGCTCGCGTGACATAAAAGTCATGCGAGCAATTCAAAAATAGAGCTCCTGGAAAGGAGTGTATGAAAATATTATTAATCCTAATCAAACTTGTGTAATATAGGTGTGATACTTTGATCCTGTATTGCCTTAACCGAGATGCGTGAAGTTACTTATTTGGTGACGTCAACGTGCAAGGATTATTTTCATATGGTTAGTCATATTTCACGAACTAAATGAGATTTTGCGAATACGATAACGTAGGGTAAGATTAGGGGAGTGTTTCGTGACGAAAGGTAATATTTCTTTTATCCCATTTGCGGGATGTCGGTTGAAATTCAGATTTCTTATGTGGGTAGAGTTCATTAATAATAGAGCCTACAAGAAAAGTACTTTAATGTGATCATCTTGCTCAGAGTGCGGTAAAATATTGTTGCGACTTACTATTCGTATATGTGTGAACGGCTCTATATTATTTGATTATATGTCGTAAATATTGGATTATATACATATTCATGTGTATTATATTATATGTATATGTCGTAACTATATCGTAGATTTTGATGATTTCATGAAATAGCCAACCATGGATTGATCGATTCATGAAATGTTCAGAAAGGGTTGAATTTCACGAAAACGTGTTTTAAAAGCATTTGTATTTAGTACTACGTGGTGTTTCTTGTATTATAAATGTCGAACTAATACGAAGACTTTAGTATTCACCTACGCTACCGCAGTGTTTAGCCCTAAAATATTTCTTCGTTTAATGATAGTTCTAATTCAACCATGGTTGGCTATTTCATGATATAGTCAATTCCAAAGAGAATATAATCACTACCGTCAATTCTAAAATATGGTTAGAACCAAATTTTGGGGAATTATAGTAACCATAATTATGAACAACTTTCCCCAAGAAACATATGGTCGCAAACGAAAGAATAGTAACTTGTAATGGGCTGATCGGCTCAATGTACTGAGGGACGTATTTTTCCATTTGCGACCATATGTTTCGTGGAGAAAGTTGTTTATATATAATAATATTTCATCCTAATATTATAAAGTGTACCTATCCCAAAATGCAAAAAAACTGCCAATTTGCCATTCGACATAGGCCGCGTCCACACTGAACGGTACAGTTGGATGCGATTTCCTTATTTTCTGACGATTTATATAAATAGTTTTGTACGCCGCGAAGATCCAGATGCAGCGGTAACTAGGAGCGAGGCGGCGGGTTGTGGCCACACTGCGTCGCAAGCTTTTCAGCGTAAGATAAGTGTGCAGGTGACGCAAACCATGGATAGTAGTAGTTTATGTGAGTGCTACATAATGGAGTGCATTAATACTCGAGAGTGGGTTTATTAATATCACTCGAAAGTTTTAATGCCTAATTATGTACAGTTACATACACTAGTTTATCTTCACACATATCATAAGCTCTCTTTGATGTATTCAGGAATCGCATGTTCGACCGGCATTGTGGCATTGATCATTGCTCTGCAGTTGTGTAGCTTATTCAGTGGTACCAACTTCACAGACAAGCTAGGGGCGGCACGCAGGTGGGCGTCGACGTTCGAAATTTGAATGTCATAATTTGACAAATTTTGGTACATTATGGTCATAATGTGTCGATATTCGGATAAAAAATGAGTTTTTACCAAGAAGTTTATAATTATGCTGGTCGTAACGTGTGGTTTTTGGACGCAGTATAGAGGGTTTATGATGAGTGTGTAGATAAAGATTATAATGCTTTCACTAGTGGGTTATAGATGGGAAAATCCTTTTTTGTTGTGCAAATCAGTATTTTTGATATGCGATTAAATACTACCAATGTTTTCCTACCATTGATTCATTTTATTACCAATTTTAGTCATGTATGAAGTATTATTATTTTAATTAATTATATTTTATATTAATTATATTATTAGGCATATGTTATCATTTTTTATTGAAATCATAATAGTAGTTTATGTGACTGCTACATAATGGAGGGTATTAACACTCGAGAGTGGTTTTATGAAACGAGCCGAAGGCGAGTTTCATAATAATATCACTCGAGAGTTTTAATGCCTAATTATGTACAGTTACATACACTAGTTTATCTACACACATATCATAAGCTCCCTTTGATGTGTTTAAGACCGCATATTTGACCGGCATTGTGGCATTGATCTTATCTCTGCAGTTGTTTAGCTTGTTCGGTAGTACCAACTTCACAGACAAACTAGAGGCGGCACGCAGGCGGGCGTCGACGTTCGAAATTTGAATATCATAATATGTAGAAAATTGACACATTATGGTCATAATGTAAAAATTTTCAGATAAGAAATGAGTTTTTACCAAATAGTTTTACATTATGCTGGTCTTAACATGCGGTTTTTAGACGCAGTAAAGAGGGTTTATGATACGTGTGTAGATATAACAACAAACAAGTTACATGTGTTTGGGATAAGCAATATTATAATTGGTATTAAAAAATAAATTGCACCATCGACAATTAGCTTTTTGTCTCAGCAAAGATTACTAAATTGTGAGTCGTGATTTAAATATTGGTCACATCTATTTAGCTATAATATTAAGTATTTGGTCTTAAATTAACTTTAAAGGATTTTATACATTTTTATGGTATAGAACAAAAAGAAAAATAGCTTCATTTCTACAGTATTTCATGAAACACAATTTGGTGATCTTTTATACACTTTCGCAGTCATTTCGAATTTATTGGTTCTTCAAGTTCAAGTTCAAATATTTTTATTCATATAAGCACAAAAATTGAGACGTAATGAACATCATAACATAATCAAGCAAGCATTATATAACATTAAGCAGGTGCCTAATCATTAGTACATAAATATAGGGTGCAATGAACTGGTTTGGGTTTGGTCTTGTAAAAAGTCGTTAATTTTGTAGTAGGCCTTTGTGCACAAAGTGTGCTTTATATATTTTTTGAATCGAGCTTCAGTTATGTTTTGTATTTCTTGCGGAATTTGATTGTAGAAGCGTATACAGTGTCCCATAAAAGAACTGCTAACTTTTGTGAGTCTGAACATTGGAAAAGAAAGTTTATGTTTATTTCTTGTTTGCACATTGTGGCGGCTATCAATGGTTTTAAATGGTTTAGGCTGTTGTGTGCCGGACTGTGCTCCATCAGCTACTTCCCTTCTGGATGTTAGCACTTCATATCCAGGGATAAAACAATTATGTACAGCGATGAACTTGGAAAAAATATGGGCCAATTATTAAATATGTATATGGAGCATACGGTAATAAATAATTGTTTACCCAACTATAATCTGCATGATATTATGCAAAAAGTAGATAATGCTACATATAGTGATGACTGTTATTTAATCATACGCCTCGGTAATAGGGTAATGTGAACAAGTCTGACTTAATTAAATATTTAGACAAGCTCTGTTCTTTAAAAGTAAAACAAATTGATATTTTCACATTCCCTTACAGCGACAGCCTGCCACAATCAGAAAACAACCTTAAATATAAGCTGAATATGACCTTGCATACTATATCATGCAATAATAATATACATGTAATGGCTACTAACAATTTTGTTAGTAGAAATAAATATTATTTGACTAAAGGTAAATATTACGTTCCTAGTTATTACAAAAGACAACTAGCAAATTCGCTGTCCTATTATTTTAATATTACAGTCAAAAATTTGGCTACACATAATGCCTCTATTGAGCACTATACTGATGTTTCAAACAAAACCTTGGAAGCTTTTCCAAGTCATTTAAATTAGATACAACGACCATAGAGGAAGTCTCTAGCCCGTTAAATAATATTAATAAAGTAAATAATAAAAACAGAAACACTCAAAATTGTAAAATAAATGCAAAGTTTACTAATCTGGTCCACCAAAATATTCAAGGTATAAGCAGTATATTATTAGAGTTGGAATTGTACATGAACTCTTTTAATATTGATATTTTATGTCTAACAGAACATTGGCTAAAAAGCCATGAGCTCATGTTCAATTTCAGTAACCACCAGGTTGGTAGTTCTTTTTGCAGATCACATGCTGTTCGTGGAGGCTCTCTAATATTTCTAAATAAATACTTAAAGTTCAAAAATCGTAATGACATAGTATGTTTATCAGTTGAAAGCCACATTGAAGTAGCGTAGTAGTGTGTTGAATTGGAGCGCATAATAATAGTAATATGCGTTTACAGCCCACCATCAGGTTCATTTGATGTTTTTGAAAAAGTCATGGATGACATATTATTTAAAGTATCAAAATCTAATAAAACTCTTATGATATATGGAGACTTCAATGTAAATTTATTAGAAACTTACTCCCTTAGTACGAGACTAACTAACTTATTTAATTCTCACAACTTAAAGCCACTTTTCATTGAACCTACTCGAATAACTGAAACCTCAGCAAATTGTATAGACAATATATTTGCTTATCCAAATGAAAAAGTTCTACAAGAAAGATACAACACATACCTGTGACTGCGCATCGGTTTGAAAGGTTTAAATTGAAATGGGATAGCAAACTACCTATCAATTACTCTAATAATAACCCTAATGAGTCATATTGTATTTTTTTTACAAATTCAGCAATGCGTTCAATGCAGTATTTACTACCAGATCGATTGTGGTCTCAGACAAACTTAACTTTAGTAAGTGGGCCACAGTAGGTATACTTAAAAGTAGACAAAATGTATATGAATTATATAGTGAAAAACAATGGAATCATAGTGGAGAGATCATGGATAAAGTAAAAAAGTACTCAAAAATCTTTAGAAAAGTTTGTCAAATTGCAAAATCAAATTATATCAGATCCAAAATAAGAAAAAGTGATAACAAAATTAAAACAACTTGGGATATAATTAAAAGTGAGACTGGAAAGGTCCTTATTAAAAAAAAAATATGAATTAAAAAATTAATGATATTACTTTCAAAAATGATATTACTCTCAAGGTTTCCACAAATCTCACGACGGTATCCGCTTGGATCGCATAATGTTATTTAGACTATTATTGTTTCGCATAATTGATTTGGCATAATTTGTTATGGCATTTAAATGGCTAATAATTATTTGGTATTTGCACTTCAAATATACTGATTTTTACAGAAATTATCAGGGAAAAATACTGCGGTAGCTTAGGTGAAGGGAAAAGGGGGTGAGCGAAGCGAAGCCCTCTTTATCCTTCATATTAGGTTAAACATGTAAGAACAACAAAAATACTTAAAAAATAAAAAGTGTTTTGCTGATCCTTTTTTGCTGTGAAAATCAGAGATATTTGCTGTGCTATTAAATACTAGCCTTAATTCTTTATCCCTAGACGGGGATCAAACCCGGGACCCCTCGCATGGTAGGGAGAGCCACAGCCGCTGCGCCACAGAGGCCATAAGATGTGTGTGCAATGAATTCGGTATTTTCATTACGTAATTTTCAGTAAGTTGTCATCAGTATTTATCTTGAGGTAAAAAAATGTGCTGTATAGAGCAATGACTAATTGATTATTACGCGTATTTGTGCTTATGCTTTTTGACATTAGTCTTCATGATGATTATGCTTTCTGTATTTATGCTTTTTAATGTTATGCGTAAAAAATTGTGCGTAATGAGGATTATGCACATGACAATTTCGGCGTAAAGCAATTATGAGTAACAATATTAGTATAAATGACTTTATGCCTTCCAATAGAGAACCTCTAACGACACCTTATTTGTTAAAATACGTCGAGACGTTTGGTAAAATGTTTTTTTTTTACATTTACAAAGCCCATATCTCCGTCATTAAAAAAAAAGCAGAATAAAAAAATCCATATAATTTTCAAACCTGCTCACATTTTTTTAAATAAAATCGATTGAGAAATGCGACTTGTAGAGCAGAACAGTCAAATATCCAACCATTTTTTTTTATTCGATTATCTCTCGAATATGTATAGGGTTTTTAGTGACACGAGCCTTTATGAACGGTTAAAAAAATACTGCTGAGTGTAGCTATAAGTTTTACAACGGTATCACTATTTGTTACTTTTTTACAGCTAATTATGGGACTGACTGTACGTAGATATAGGTTTGATGATACTGGATGAGTGTTTGAATCACCGGGTGATTATCATCTAAAGGCCCGGTATTCATACACACGGCTAGAACAATTCATTTTTAATAGTAGTTTTAGGAGCTGCAGTACATTAATTTTGTTGCTGGATAATTGCAAAGGGGTGAAACAAGACCTTATTAGCTGTTTAACTTCGTTGAAAAAAGTTAGTGCAAAAATATTATATCTTGTGCATTTGCTTATATAGGGACATCTTCAAATGTTCGCAATAACTACATAAATAGGCTGAACCAAGTTATGAGCAGTTCATCATCATCAGTCTCTCAGGGGACCCACTGTTGGGTATAGGCCTCCTCATAAACACGCCATTCAGAACGGTCCTGCGCTACCCGCGTCCATCGGTTTCCTGCCACCCTCGTCACATCGTCGGACCATCTGGCGGATTGTCTGCCGACCGATTTGGCCTCCTCTTGGCCACCACTCTGTCACCGATCTGGTCCATCTTCCGTCTTCTCGCCTTGCCAAGTGTCCTGCCCACTTCTACTTAAGCCGTGCTATCCGCTTACCCACATCAGCCACCTTGGTTCGGCACCTGATTTCAGTATTACGGATATGGTCTGATAGCCTGATGCCTAGCATGGCGCGCTCCATGGCTCTTTGTGCTACCGTGACTTTGTGCACAATCTCCTTCGTGAGCGTCCATGTTTCGGCACCGTATGTGAGAGTGGGCAATACACATTGGTTAAATACCTTTGTCTTCAGGCATTGAGGGATGTTAGAGGTCAGAACATCCCTTAGTTAAGCGAAAGCAACCCATTCTAGCTGGACTCGTCTAGCGATCTCCTTTACCTGGCTCTGTCGACTAAAAGACAAACAATGTCCAAGATAGATATACTCCTCAACCACTTCTAGGGGAAGGTTATCTACAATAATGTCGATACCTTTGCTTGTGGGAGTGTCTGTCATAATCTTTGTCTTGGACATGTCCAGGTACTACGATAAGACCAGGACCAGATCGTCAGCGAATCTTAGGTGCAAAAGATACACGCCGTTAATATTGAGACCTCTCGCTCTAGTCTACAGTCGTCAAAGCGTCCTCTAGGATATTGGTGAAGAGCTTGGGCGAAAGAGTATCTCATTGGCGATCTATCGGAACGGGGTTGGTTAGTTTGTGCATTCATACCTGGAGAGTGGCGGACCTGTACAGCTCCCGGAGGACATCCACATATCTCTTATCAGTTCCGCAACGATGGAGGGTATAGAAGATGGCCCAGTGCTCAACACTATCGAATGCCTTTTCGTAGTCCACGAAGGCGAAGCATAGGGGCCGGTTGTTTTCTCTACATTTCTCCATCAGTTGCTTGACAGTGTGAATATGGTCTAATGTGGAGTATCCCTCACGGAAGCCGGCTTGCTCGACAAGTTGGTATTCGTCGAGCTGGCACGTCAGTCTATTGCACAGGACTTTGGCAAACAGTTTATAGACCTGTAAGAGCAGGCTGATGGGTCTATAATCTTGCAGGTTGGCTTCATCTCCTTTCTTGTGAAGAATAGTAACTACAGCGTTCTTCCAGGCCCGTGGGGTGACTCCAATCATTAGGTCACTGTTGTAGAATTTATTCAGAACTTTGAGTATGGGATTGCCTCCTGCCTGCAACATTTCCACAAATACTCCATCCTCACCAGCCGCTTTTCCGCGTTTCATCTGACCAAGAGCGTAACCCACTTCATCTTCCGTGATAAGAGGCAGGTCATATCATTGTTGTTTCACTGGTTCCGCTCTTTGGTCAGACTCTTGATGCGTAGTCGGCTCCGCTGATGTGGATGCATAAAGTACTGAATAAAACTGTTCCACTATTTTCACTATGCCATTCCTGTCTGAATTTATGATTCCTCAACTGTCTTTATGTTATGAGCAGTATAACAGGTCAATAAGACAATAAAGTTTATCATGACATAAACATATATCTTTCGGACTTTAGGGAGACAAAAGATATTGACTTATCTTATTAACTACACTGAACGACTATTTGCTATGTACTTGCTTGTAATTTATGTATGTAGTGCAGTTTTTAGTATCAATACCAGTATTGATATTGACCCGAAAAATATTACACATCAAAACATGCAGGTGCTACCTGGCAAAGAACTGGTTTTAGAAATTATTTTTTAATAATTCTGACACGGATGTTATTTGTATTACAGAACACTAGATAAAGGAAGGCATTTTATTTACAGGAATGGAGTTTTGGAAGATGGTGCCAACACTACAGCTGATTTATTTCTGAGCCAATTTCGCCGAAAAACTAATAGATTGCTCTAAGTCACTTTCTGTCCGAATACTAGAGTTAGGTTGTGTTAGGTCACAACTTTATGTAAAACCTGAAGCCGAGCAAAGCTGAGTAGAAAGAGGCCATCCCTTGGTGCAAGGCCATTCCATCTTGTGTTAATTATTTGCCAAAGCACGTTTAGGCAGCTCGTTAAACAACCTTTAGCCATTTGATTGAATGCCGCCCATTAGTTAATAGCCCGGGATTTTGACTAAGTGTTTTATTCGTCGAAATGCCAACGACATGACTTCAATCATCTCGCTAGGCCAAATGCACAGACTGCTGCTCATATAAAATGCCGCTTAAGTCCCACATCGCTCTGTCAGCATTAATCGATACGACAAGATACTACGATAAGACTAAGATAAGATAAGACTACGACAAGATCGCTTTCACAGGCCCACATATACACCCATTCCTTATTTAACAAACGACAGTTCCTTAAGAACGTACTTATGAGTATAAACCATATAAAAGATCAACCATATTTGTTACGCAATAAATGCATTAAAATGTCAATTTTTTTCTATACGACATTTTTTGCGAGATGCATACAGTCTTCATTACATCGTACCCAGTACCATATGATTGAATATGTTTTTAAAACAATACCAAATAGTTAACAAAACACAATAGCAATGTGATATCGATATGGAAACATATCAATACTGATGCGAAAGTCTAAATGCCATAATAAAGCTCACATTTCCCAAGTGATTGCATCAGTTTTTTTGCTGTCGGTTGAGCATCCTATCTTCTTCTTCGGTCACAAGGTTGCTTTATAGCAGGCATGGCCAATTGGTCGATCGCGATCGCTTAAGTCCAGTCGGTCAAAATTCAAAATCGAAAGCAACCGATCGATCGCACAGGGATTCATCAGTGAAAAGTCGATCTTGGGTATAACCAAGTTGGCCAACCCTGCTTTATAGAGTAGAGTCGGGATTAGTTGTTGCGTTTAATTCCTCGAAAACACGCCCCTCCCGCCTCGGAACTCTGTTAAGCGATAGGGGGTATAGGTATGAGATATCCAATCTTAAGTTATGTTACCTGTGGCGCACTCTACCAGGCAGGCCACCACCAGCAGCGCTAGGGCTCCGGTGAGCAGCGGCGGCGCACGACGCGTCGCTGTAGGCAGCATCGTGCGTTCGGAGCTGTGGACGAGAGTGGGGTTAGTGAAATAAATATATAACTTTCGAAGCAAAGGCTTAAGAGGAAGACAACTATCAAAGTTGTTCGTAGAGAGCGCTAAGGAGTTACAACAAACACGAAGTAAGTATCTTTGTTATGGATTTGGGGCGCCACCTAAGAGGTTTTCGCTACCGCTCTGGGGAATTTCTGATGCAAAGGATCTCCCTGCTTTATTGATGAATTTTTAATTTTATTGTATTTACATTTCAATTGACGAAACTTGTGTGGTTTTTTTTGTGTTAAATAATTAATTGCTTAAAAATTATAAAAAAAAAAGTAAGTAAGCAAAGAGTTTCTTTCAACTAAGGTTACAAATGAAAAGGATGTTACAAACACGCAGTGGCCTCTAGCAAAAACTTTTGTGTTGTCATCCCCATTGCATACAAGAATACGAGGAGCTTTTTGGTTTAGCGGTGGAGGTTCAAGTTAAGTCGAGTCAAAATTTCTTCATTACTGTACAAATTTACAAATAATTAGCAAAAGTAATTTTTTGCCACTTCTCTACATTGGACCACTGTGGGAGGAGAAGGGTGAAGAAACTCCCACAGATTGATTTTTAGATCACTTTTAAAAATTGTTTGTGCTTAACTAATACAATATTACCATATTAATTAAAACAAACATTAAAAAGAAAATAAATAAATGTAGCCGAATAAAAAGAACTCCGTGGTGTAATGGATTTCACGCTTGCTTCCCACACAGACGATGCAGGTTCGAAACCTGACCATGTACCAATAGGATAATTAATTTATCTTAAGCACAGTATCGGGCGTTCAGTGTTTCGGATGACACGTTAATTTGTAGGTCCCGGCTAATATCGCTACGTGGTAGTAGTCGTAAAACCCCTCCACCATCCCACACTCAGCCAGCGTGGTGGAGTATTGACCGACTGTCAGAAGTTATCAAGCTGCCCTATTAGGGCCTCTGACACAACCTTACGATTACAACCAGCGGGTAGCGATAGTAGCCGGGGCCTACAGCTTAACGTGTCATCCGAAATAAGGAAGCGTCCGAAACAAATGCCACATAGAACGGACACCCATCCAGTGCCGGTCTCGGTCACATGTTGCTACCCATAGATAGTTTCCTATGTGCGATGATGCGTTACAAAATTATTAACAGCGAGTTCAGTGTTGAGTTAGATTAACTCCGTGCAGTCCCGCCATTTAAGTAATCTTAAACATTGTAGTATATCCTTTTTTAGACAAATTCTACCTGCCTCACAAGCAGGACGTCCCGGGTTCAAACCCCGAGGTAGAAAATATATCCCCGGGTCTTCGATGTACTAATATTTCAACGAGGAGTCTAATGTAAAGACAGTAAGAGGTTTCTTCTCCTTCCCCTTTTTATTAATGCGTCATTTTTAGAGGTAATTTTGCCGTTGTTAATAGTGTATACCCGACGGCGCTAGAAGGAGGGTTATGTTCATCGAGCGTATATATGTATTTATTTATGTATATTTCTTTCGCACGCTCTGTAGCCTCAACGGCTTCATGGATTTTAGCTTGAGAGGTGTCATTAGATTCATCTCAAATGTGGGAGTGATACTGTGAATAGCAAAATAAAAAATAAAAAAGGCCGATTTTTTAAGACGTATTATGTCATAATATTTCTTCATATACAAAAAATAAACTGAAAGATTGAAAATGCAGTCGGGTTATTTGTTTACATAATAATTACAATTTCTGTATGTGAAAGATCACAATTTGGTCAGATTCTCTACAGAGAACATAGAAATTAACGTGAATCCAAGTATATCCTGCGGACGTAGGCTACTGCCTCCGCAACAGTAAGTAAGATGGCACCACAAAAAATCTGTGAATCGTGAAACCACAGAAAACGTTATTCTATGCATGAGGTAGATTTCAATTCTCAAAACTTTACATTTTGATTTGGTTTCCATAAGCAATCTCCAATTGAATTTTATTCAATATCGTTCAGTTTTGATAGGATGATACCGGATAAAGTTACATTTTCTGGTCTGTTTTTGTTAACAGGTTCGCCCAGATATTGGATAGAGTAAATGGGGATTTTCAATATCACTGGCGTGTTTAGAACTTTTGCCATGTATAGGCTGTACTGTAATATATAGGGATGGTAATATTTTTAGGGTTTTGTACCTAAAAAAGTGCTAACGAGACCCTATTAAGACACCTCTGTGCATCCTTACGTCTGTCATAGACAGGGCTTTCTAGTCTCAGATAAATTAGGAGAGAAAATGTCCCTCAATATGTCGCATCGCTGAATCTATGTGACGCAGCAACGTTCCACAATGTGTGACGCGCGACATGTTGCTCACGCTCGTC
Source organism: Argyresthia goedartella (assembly GCA_949825045.1). Taxonomy (NCBI): domain Eukaryota; kingdom Metazoa; phylum Arthropoda; class Insecta; order Lepidoptera; family Argyresthiidae; genus Argyresthia; species Argyresthia goedartella. The sequence continues at coordinate 6,168,112 of OX463817.1, forward strand.
TCTAGCGCACGTCTCGTGTCTCGTGACATTTAGATAGTTGTGGGACGGCGTATTCCTCAAAATGTTGCTCTTTTTGTTCCTAGTGTATCGGAGGCTTTATACTGGTAGGTTATAATTTTTGATTTTTCAGAGTTCTTTATTAATAGTCAAATTACAATAGTTGCGTTGCCAGAACCAACTGGCACACAATAACCTTAACTAAAATATTGTTTCTCAGGCTGAGGGTACCTTTATAAAACTTCAACATCCATAACTAAAACTATTTGCGACGTAAGCTTAATGAAATAAGTATGTTGTGTTATTATGCCCGTTTTGTGAACTTGCATTTGTAGCATTATTAAGACTAAACAATAAAAGAAATAAAATAATAACAAACAAGTTAACCTACCAGGTAAAACAAGGTGGATTCACTAAAACATCAGTATTACTAAAAATTTAAGTACAAAGAGTACGATACGCGATGACCCGTGAGGGGTGCATCCCATGAAATATAAGTATTTATAATAATTAGGTATACGCTTTTACGCGCAAGAACATCAATCTAACATACATTCGCCGCCGTGACGGCCGCAAGCAGTACTGACTGACTGGCTGGCTGGACGGACATGGACAGGTGAGTCACCGCCGCTCGCATCGTCTAGGATTAAGTGATGGGGCAAGCGATACTTTTTGTACTTGTCGATAAATGGTAAGTTTGCCTTGCGAGTCATGCCAATTGACGAGACCAGACTGTTAGGGGTTAGTTTTACACTGTGTAGGTAGAACTTACGTGTAAGTTTATGTATAAAGTCTGTGATAGTGGGATATATAATTTGTTCGTGTAAACTTTGCAGGTTAGTGTAAAAAGGCGTGTTGTAAGAAGTCCTGAGGGCCCTGTTTTGGACCACCTGTAGTTTGTAAAAGTTGGTTTTACATGTGCTACTCCACACCGGTGCCGCATATGTTATACATGGTCTAACCAACGTCGAGTATATCTGCAGTTTTGTGGTCGACCTAAGGTTGCTGCGTTTGTTTAGGATCGGACCCAACGCGCCGAGGGCTTTAATGCCTTTGAGACGTAGTTGTGTAGTGTGATGCGACCAGTTCATCCTGCGATCAAGGTTTACACCGAGATACCGTACTGAATTTGCCCATGGTATTTTATGGTCGTTAATTTGAAGAGACCTCGATGGCACTTTGCGTTTTTTGCTAAACATTATTGCTTCAGTTTTGGTGTCGTTTAGTTTTAATTTCCATTTAGTGAAGTATGATTGTAGTAATTCAATTGACAACTGGAGACGACCTATAATTAGGTCAGTATCATTGGCTGAAGTGAACGATGCCGTATCGTCAGCGAAACAAGCAAGACTTGTTCGCGTCTGAATTGGGACATCGTTCAGATACAGTAAGAATAGGTATGGACCCAGAATGGAGCCCTGTGGTACTCCTGCTGGGATAAGGCGACTTAAGGATCTGTATTCTTCGCTGATTGAGACAAAAAAGCGTCGCTCATTTAGGTAGTCTCTGATGAGTTTCACCAGGCCAAGAGGAACTTTAAGGCTCACCAGCTTATGTAGTAAGCCATCATGCCAGACCGTGTCGAAGGCCTTTTCGAGGTCAAGCAGGAACATACCAGTGGATTCTCCTAGATTAAGACGGTAAGTAACGTGCTCCGCGACTCGAGCTAACTGTTGAGTGGTGGAATGACGCCTACGGAAACCAAACTGCTCGTTTTTCAGTGCGTGACTTGTGGCCGCAAGGAGGCGTGCATAAATAAGGGATTCAAGAATCTTGCTTAGTGAAGAAAGAAGACTGATAGGGCGGTAACTAGTGCCTAGAGTGTCATCTTTGCCTGTTTTTAGCAAAGCAACTACTTTGGCCGTTTTCCACAAGCTTGGGAAGTAAGAGATGCATAGGCATCCATTAAAAACTTTAGTTAGGAACACCACAGCCTTTTGAGATAAATTTTTGAGCATGGCGTTATGCAGACTGTCTTCGCCAGTTGCCTTGCGCCGTTTTAAATTGCGCAGGCACCTCCAAATTTCTTTGGGTCTTATTGGGCGGAACGACGGATTTTCATTGAAGTGGTCTATTGTTTTTAGGGATGAATCAACTTCTTTTTGGAGATCGTCACTGCACTGCCAATCAAGTGTGAGCCTCATATTCTCTTGAAACGCATCTGCGAGTACCTCACATTGCTGTCCAACAGAAGTGGTAAGCGTTGCATCATTAGCACTGAGCTTAAGAGGAGGAATAATTGTAGGCTTACACTTTAAAGACTTTGCAAGACGCCAGAGATCGGAGGATGGATGATCCACTTTTGCAAGCTTTTTCTCCCAGGTTTTGCTGTTGTGGTCCCTGATACCGAGCTGAATCTCGTGTTGAAGATGATTAGCAGAAGACTTAGCCCAGCGTCTCGTCAGAGCACAAGAATCATGTTGCTCAATTCTTCGTGCGCGATTTTTTAATTTTATTAGTCTACGAAGTTTACGAGGTAAAGGTGGTGGCTTAGAGCTCATGGTACCTTGGGGAACACATTTACTCCTGGCATTTACAAGTGTTTTAGTAAAATGGTCTATCGCTAAGTCGATTTCGGTGCTGCTACGGTAAGTCTCAGTTGAGAGATGTATGTCTGTGTCGATCATGGCCCGGAAGTTTACCCAATCTGCATCACTGTACCGGAAAAACTTTAGCGTTTTTCTTGAAAAGGATCCAGTAATAGTAAAAGTAAACGGCAAATGGTTGGATGATAGGGAAGGAATGGTTCGCAATGTAGAAATGTCTTTGATGTTTTGTGAGAGTGCTAGATCGGGTGTAGAAGGTGTATGGTCCGAATGGTAATGTACTAGTGTTGGCGTTGTAGGCGCATGTATAATGTAGTCGTTTTTAAGCATATGTGCGACAAGTGAGCGGCCACGAGCGTTGGTAGCAGGACAATTCCAATCAGTACTCTTGGCATTAAGGTCGCCCATTACTAGAACGTGCCTACCCGTTTTGAGTAAAACTCCCAGATCATCAGTATCAAACGTTAGGTTAGGTGATTGATAAACTGAATAAATTTTGTGTGTTTTACCGGATATAGAGACCTGGATGCCTATTGCTTCGAGGTTTTTAGTTTTGGGGACAGAAATTCGAGTATGATCTATGTCTGACTTTACTAGTAGTGCAACTCCTTGACCTACGCCATCTTTCTTGTCTTGGCGGTAGCATGCATACCCAGGGGTGCTGAGAGTGATATTATCAGTCAGTCTGGTCTCACAAATGGCTATTAAATCGATAGACAACTCACCAAAAGCAACAAGGTCCAAAAGCTCATGTATCTTGGTTCTCAGCCCGTCGGCGTTCCATGAGAGTATGCGTAGGTCATTCGATTTAGACATAGTCGCCGAGATGCGTCAGCACGAGGATAACCTTATCTACCATCGTTGTGCAGTTGAGGAATTTGTTTTTGATTGTCTTAATAATCGCGAGGATCTTAAGCATATCTCTTGTGGTTTCATCTTGATCAGCATTGACACGAACGGCAATTTTCGGCTCATTTGCATGGCAATTAGTGTTCTGGGCGGTGTTAGAGACGACTGTATTCCAGGAGCGGCCATTAAGTAATGCAGTGTTGTGCGTGGCTGGTGGGATTTTCTTCAGGGCGTCTCGCTTGGACTGTACACGTTGCAGATATGTTTGTCTTGCTGTACACTGGTTGAAGTTTGCGGGGTGTGCTTCTTGACAGTTGCAGCATTTGGCCGGTTCTTTGCGGTCTACCTTAGGGCATTCTTTGGTAGAATGGGCTTCAGTACATTTGACACAACGGACTGGTAAGTTGCAGTTGTGGGATGTGTGGCCAAACCCCTGACACCTGTAGCATTGTGTTATCGAGTTCGATTTTGGTTTGTATTTGCTGATGTCAACCACGCAATTGCATATGTATTTTATTTGTCTGAACTTTCCGATGTCAGCTCCCTGTGCTAGGTGTATCAAAAATGGAGGGCATGAGAATGGACCATCATAGGACGTTTTGATGCGCGTGACTTTGGTACCCGCAAAGCCCAAAGAGGCCAGCTCGTTAGAAATTTCATTTTCCACATTTTCTGGGAGGCCACGTATTACGACCTTGGGGATTTTCTCGTCGCGTCTGCTATAGGTGTGAAAAAGCAGGTTGTCTGCAGTGAGACCATCCTTGATCAGCTGATGGCTCGCAGCGGAATAGCATATCACAGTAACCTTGTTGTTACCGCGATACTGCAGGTGGAAATGTTTGCTATATTTAGAAATTGTGTTCTTGATGCTCTCATGCGTCCAGGACGGCTGCATCTGTAGTACTATGGGTGGGATAGAACCAGTCTTCTTCTTGTTTGTTGAGGACGCCGGGAGATTTTCACCACCTGACTCCTTTACATCGATAGGTAAGCCACTGAACTTGTTGCTGGTGGCAATTCCAGTTTGCACGATTTCCGGAGATTTGAATTTGGGTAGTCGTTTTGGCATCTGCTGCGTTTCTTGAGACGAGTCTAGTTGGTCGGCATCTCTTTTGCCATGCGAGGAAGTAGCTTGCCTCGTCACGTAGTTATCTAACGTAGACATGATGTCGTTTATGGACTTATCGATATCGATGACACGTCTGACTCTTCCATCACTAAGGACTGAGTGCTGTCCTTTGTTCGCACTCGTTTTATACGTAAGTAAATCAACTATTTGACTGAGCGCAGGAACCGGCAGCAAAAAATACGTGTGCACGGCTCGCGCACTCGCTAAACACTTTATTATGTGTTAGGTTATAATGCGATACCCTAAAAGGCACAAAACAAGCAGATAAGACTTACCGTAATTATTAAAATTCGATAAATTCATTCGACAGTTGTTTATTTTTTGCTTTTAAGTAAAAATTACAAAAATACTCTCAACTCCGGATGCCAAAGAATACATTTTCCCGATCTAGGTTTTTAATTTTATTACCATGGTCATGAATCATAACCAGGTCCAGGCATCCTGATACGTTATTTTTGGCCATATAATGACGTATTGTTTATCGAAATCGGTTGAGCTGTTGATTTGTTACGAGGCGTCAGAGGAACAGACCTACATACATACATGTATACATACAGGTCAAGCAAATAACCCTCTTTTTGTTTCGCAGCAGAGGGCTAAAAATAAAGTAGTCAAACAACAAATCACAGAAACAATGATACTCTTGTTTACGTTCAGGTGTAATATCGTTAACCCGACTGATTGCCAAATCATGACAAGAATCCTAATCCCAGAATGTATGGGAATTGTTTGGTTGGCATGAGTCGGCTTTTTTAAAACGTTCTTTTTATAGCAAGGTGGACTTGCAAAAGCGTATCGACGAAACTGATTTGATAAGAGTAGAAAAGGTAGTTTATTGATAATTATACATCACATATCAGTTGATATTGAGTACTAAATAGAACATTGTCGATGGTACCTATACATACAGCATACATAAGAGCTAAAATAACCACAACAATAATATTCTTAATAAAAATCGTGATAATCAAATAAATCATACTAAAAATACCAAATAAATTCATAAGGTACATGTCAACAGGTATCCATCCATATTAATCCAATTTCATCTTGTCAATCAATTCTGCTACTGTATAGAGAGCCTTCCCTGTCAGCCATTTTTGAGGTAATGTTTAAATTCTGCCAGAGACTCAGCTCTCATCACCTCATCCGGCAGATTATTGTATACCGCACACGTATACGAACTGCACGTCTTGAGCGGGACAGCCATTAATGTGCCCGCGGCGAGCTCTCTGGCACACCCTGTACATTTGCAGGTCTTTCCCCATGAATAACGTAACCTGTAATATATGCAAGGACTGCACCGTCATGATTTTTAAATCATCAAAGACCCGACTGGCTTGAGGGAATACGCACAGTGTCCACTATCACATGGATGGGTCGTTTCAGCATGAGGAATACCCTTGGCCACTCCGCCGCTCGCCCCCACCGTTTAACACTGAAGAGAGCAAAGTCAGCCTGCGTAGGGCAAAGCATGTACAATACGATTAAAATCAGTTAACGATTCGGCCAACCTCGGAAATTATCGTGAATCCCTCATCCCTCTCCCTCATCAAGAAATCGCGGTAATGTATTTCGTGTCATTTCTGTCTCCGGATTTAGGCGATGATATCCAAGAAAAGCCGAATCTTTAACTGATTTTAATCGTATCGTACAGCCATTCCATGTGCATGCCCCAGCCAAGTCCGCGACAGCCACAGACAAGCCGCTGTCAACTTTAAACGCCAGGTTGAAGTGCATGAGCTGTGTTTTCCTGGAGTCCTGTTTATACGGAACCATTCGGCCCAGGCGCTCGGCGACCATGCGCAGGCGCGCCTCCAGCTCATCCTCGGTACGTCCCGCCACGACGGCGGCTACATCGTTGGCATACATGGCGACCTACACGTGCAGTATGCAGCTGGGAATGTCATCCAGGAATTACAAACTGACAAACCTTGCGTCACACCAATGTCAGTTATCAGTTCGTCGGTTCTTATTGATCCTCTTTCGCCTACCACTGTTTGAATCCTGTGAGACATACATTTCTCTGTTGCCGTTGTGCTGCAGCGTCATCGCTATGACAGAGTGGTTCGATGTTGAATGCTCAGGACAGGTCGCAGCACAGTACGGTCACCTGCTGCCTCCCCTACCGCGCGCGCAGGACAACCCACACCACCTCTCAGGTCAGGGATGTGGTGGATCTAACTGCCCTATTGTATTATCTGTCGGTCAGTATGTTCATGGCTGACAGGAATTGTACTAGGCATGTACTGAGTGCGTTTTTCACTACCTTGGCGGGAACCGAGATTATAGACACCGGCATATAGGCGTCGCCATCATCTTTCTTTCTTTCTATTCCTTTTGTATATTGGGGATACCTCCAGTCAGTTGCAGCCAGTGGTGTTGTCTCAGTCCTCTGCGGTGTGTTAGAAAGAGATGTACACGACTTAGGCAAAAACAATACAATCAATGAAAAGCAATGATGTACGGGGAATGGCCTGCAGCTATGGTGCTTAACGGTGCCGATCCTTTAACATGCGCTTGCCGAAGAAGACGTTAAACTTTGAATCACTAAAGATTGATTTGAAATTTTGTCTTGCTCTAGTACTGTGCTTAATAGGGCACACACATTGCTATTCAGCTCTGACAGTGACTTCTGCATCTCACGCACAACCCTTTCAATTACTTTAGGCGACATTTTCAAATAGAAATCACTTTATTAGCGTAGGAGCTGTTCTAAACCACTCGGGGGCTCATAACTACCCACTTAAGTGGGCAGTCTTTGCACGCGTATTGGAGGAAAGTAATTCTCTCTAACATTCGAAAATTGAGTGATAGGTGAAGTTGAAGACCTATTCCGCCTTGCGGAAACCCGAGAGGGATATTTGGAGCTGAAAGCCGGCAAATTCATAAAATCAAAAGAACATTTGATAGGGAGGAAGTTCCTCACGTCAGCAGGGTCCCACTGTCCTGCATGTCCTCCTTGGGTCAAGACGTTTATTACCAGTTTATCGGTAGAGAACGTGACTAATTTGTCATTCTTGAAATAGTTAATAAAAAGAAGAAGCAAAAATTATGTCCGATGTCTTACGAACCCATATACGGGAAAATGCGTAACGCATACACTTTTATATTTCTTTATTCATGACTTCCTCCCTACAGTAAGGCGGCTACAAAACTAGTAGTGTGGATTAACTATGGATATGCATGCAAATTATTCATTCGCCAACGAGCGAGACGTGATCATTCATTCCGAGGAAAAAAGTTGATTAACAGACAACCGACTTTTATCACAAAAAAACGCGGAAACAAGTATCGGACTGGATACTTCGTAGGCAAATCAGCACCCACGTGTAGAGTAGGTATCTCGGTGAAATGGAACGATTAACAAACTATTCTACTCTTATTTTGCCATCTATCTAAAATGAACAAAACATACCTACGTAACTTTTATGTATAATTGGCAATGATGATCTCTGCTGTGCTCCATAGGAAACGATGCGTAAATTAGTTCTGCATTTACAAAATGTTTTAGAGAATTACTGAAATGTTTATAGCGTCTTTTACAATATTATTTTAATAACTTGGCGAAATCAGCCACTGAATGGATGCCTACAGACGGATTCCAGCGTAGGGGCAGGCCCAGAAGGAGATGGAAGGATGACCTGGATAGGTTCCTTCCAGGATGGACAGATAAAGCTTCAGATAGAGATGTGTGGGCTCGAACCAGTGAGGCCTTTGCCCAGCAGTGGGACACCATTTAGGCTATATAAAAAAATAAAAAATACTTGACTGTTTTATCGGGTAATGCGGATCTTTAAATAATAAAGTGAAAAAATAACAACTTCAATTCAACCTTCGTTCAAGATCACTAAAACCATTATAACGTTCAGTCTTAGTGGGTAGGTATCTTGTTGACAACAGAAAATAACTGAGCACCAACACCTGTTTGTTTAACATAGGGCCGCCAATGAAAGGTATAAATCTTTGGTATGACATTCATACTACTAAGGATCAGATGATAGAAAGTTATCTCGAGTCCATCCAAATTCCAAATTCCAAATTCCAAATGTCTTTATTACTGTAGATATCCACATATACATAGCAATCGTCATTTTTTGCCACTTCTCTACATTGGACCACTGTGGGAGAAGAAGGGCGTAGAAACTCCCACAGATTGATTTTTAGATCTCTTTTAAAAAATTGCTTATGCTTAACTAATACAAAATATAATATTTAGTCATTATCATAATTAATAAGCAGGAATAAATAATTACAAAAATATTAACAGCGAGGTCTGTGTTGAGCCAGATTAACCCCATACAGACCCATCATTTAAGTAATCTTGAACATTGTAATATCCCTTCTTCGACAAAGTCGCTTTAACATGGATTTTAAATTGCTCAAATGGCAATTTCAAGATCTCCAGGGGTATCTTGTTGTAGTAGAGAATGCATTGACCCTTGAAAGAATTGCTAACCTTCACGAGTCTAAACCGGGGCGCAAGTAGTCTGTGATTATTTCTTAGGTTAACATTACAGCTATCGCTATGTATTTTCTAAAAAAAATTGACTAGCTACAGTTAGTATGTCAATTTCTTTAAAAAGCTGTCTTAAGGAGTCTGTGCGTTTCAAATTATAAATTGCTCGAATAGCTCTTTTCTGTAAAATAAAAATAGTTTGAATATCCGCTGCTTTCCCCCACAATAAGATACCATAGGACATGACACTATGAAAGTAACTAAAATATACTAGTCTAGATGTAGTCACATCCGTGTTTTGTCTGATGTTCCTAACAGCGTAAGCCGCAGAACTTAATTTACCAGCCAATTTTTCTATTTGGGGTCCCCGCTGCAATTTGTTATCAATGGTTATTCCAAGAAACTTCGTGTCATTTACTAATTCTAACGTATTGCTGTCCAACACTAAACTGGTCCCAACTTGCCTGACATTTGGAAGTGAGAATTTGATACATTTGGTTTTACCAGCATTTAACAATAAATTGTTAACTGTGAACCAATTCAAGGTTAAAGATAATACTCTATTGACATCATCAAAATCTTCTTTTTGTCTTTCAATTTTGAAGACCAGTAAAGTATTATCAGCAAACAACACTATGTTAGTCAATTTCTCCACCATAAAAGGCAGATCGTTAATATATACCAGGAATAAGAAAGGGCCTAATATGGAACCTTGTGGAACGCCAATTTTTACCCCCGATCCATCAGATTTAACGCCGTTGACTTCTGTCTTTTGAATTCTATTGCTTAGGTATGATCTTAGTAGATCCAACGCTTTATTTCTAACTCAGTAATGATTTAATTTCATTAGTAACGTGTCATGATCAACACAATCAAATGCCTTCGACAGATCGCAAAAAACACCGATAGCATCCTGTGCGGATTCCAATGCAGAATAAACATGAGATATAAGGGTAATACCTGCATCCGTAGTCGATTTACCCCTAGTGAAACCGTATTGCTTGGCGTGGAGTTGTTTTGTACGGTTGAAGTGTGAGAGCATTTGATTGAGTATAATATTTTCAAAAATTTTACTTAGTGCTGGAAGAACCGATATTGGTCTGAAATTTGATGGATCACCCTTGTCTCCCGACTTGAACAGAGGTATAAGTTTACTGTGTTTCATGAGGTCTGGGAAAGCTCCATCATCAACATATTTATTAAATATATAAGCTAGGTGTGGGGCTATCGCATACCACACTTCAGATTGGCAAATACTTTGAATGCAAATAAGCCCTATTCTTTTAATAACTTGGATAACTATAAATTTAAAAAAAAAACACGCGCGATATGAAAAAGTTGATGATGAAAATGATATAGCTGAAATTTGGTGCCCCTGTTTCCTATGAAATCAATAACTTTTAAACAAAATATATCTAAGAAGCATTGCAGTCAAGTCAACTACCAACATAACAATTCTGTATTGAAATGCATCCATCCGTTTGATCGCTATTCCTTGTTAAGCTGATACCTTACAAACTACTGGACCGATTTTAATAAAACATACCTAAGAACCATTGCAAGGAAGTCTACGATTATAAACAAAAACATATTAAAATCCGTTTACCCATTTGAGTGCTAGAGTGCCACAAACATATACACAGATAGACAGCAGCTCCGATCATAAACACCCCTCTTTTTCGCCGGGGGTTAAAATAATGGAGTTTAACGTCATCATTGGCGATTAGTGTGACTCGCGATTTTTCTTCGATGGTTTACTTTAACTATAAAAAGAAATTACATTTTTGTCTCCGTGGCCAATGGGTTTCACGCTTGCTTCTCTCACAGGAGATGCAGGTTCGATTCCTGACCATGTACCAATGAGATAATTAACTTATCTTAAGTACATTATACGAACTTTCTAACGGTGATGGAAAACATCGTGAGGAAACCTTCATTACTCCATAGCTGCGGCGATGGGCTGACCCCCTGTCACGCAAAATGGAGTATTGAATGACTGGCTCAAAGTGGGCACAATTGTGCCTCTGCCACCCCGTATGGGAAAAGGCGTGTCGCTATGTTATGTTACATTTTTGTCTTAAAATGCTTGTTGTAAATTAAAATCGTTTAAATAACTCAGTAAAAAAAAACAGAAAAATAACGGAACCTGTGATTATGGAAGTGTAAATTCATCTACTATTGTAGTCTAAGTGTATACTTATCATACAAAGTTCTGTGCTTATAAGAATGTCCAAATTGTGACTAGCAAGGGTCGCTGGGCCCAGTAAATATTAGGATGACACAGGCGGGATTGGTCGGGTCTTTGTTATTTTTAACTTCATTGAGGATTTTTTGGACTATTAATTGATTAAGACTGATTATAATAAAAGTAATTTTTTACCTAAATTTACCTATAAATAGGAGAAGGAAACACCAATGAAAGGTTGTGGGTTTTCATTAAAACCTTTTACCGACCTACGAATATTCTGTCTGACTGCCTAACTACTCTTGTAACTAAAAATAACTGCATCTACCATAGAAAATATCAAAACTTCAAATTTCTTCGCCCACTTCTTTGGAATCTACGTATCATATTTGTTAAACCTCCGTGATTTGTATCTTTATTATACGACAGTAAAAATCAAAATCAAAATTGCTTTAGATATTTACACGTCATTTTTAGGGTCCGTACCCAAAGGGTGCCAAACGGGACCCTATTACTAAGCCTCCGCTGTCTGTCCGTCCGTCTATCCGTTTGTCACCGGGCTCTAGCAGATAAACCGAAACAGGTAGAGAGCTGAAATTTTTACAGAGGGTGGTTTCTATTGCCGCTATAAGAACAAATAATGAAACATGCCGGTTTTTAAGAATTAAAAGAAGTACCCATAAAAGAAATTATTGGCATGGCCATATTCTAGGTTATTTTGTTTTATTTGTTCATGGGTGATAAGTGGACACTCCCGATATTATCGGAAAAGATCTTTTAATTGCAGGAATTGAGTTTTGTGCTTAGTTATTTGTCATCATACCTAAGATTAATAATGGCTCATTCGAATTATAATAAATAATATTAAGTTTTTTATTATATTTATTTTATTTCTGTAAATAAGGTACTCGATTTCTATCCACTTCCGGTTTCAATGAGCAAAGAGTTTCGGTGAGGTAATCCACGAATAGCACCTGTCTGAATAGCACCTAGCCTATAGTTATATTTTAGTCCACGAATAGCACCTGGGTGCTATTCGTGGTCTAAAGTTTATTTTTACATTTTTGTCCACCAATAGCACCTGCAACTTAGCAGCAGCTTATACAGGACGTTATTAAATGAAAGATATCGATAAAAATCATTAGAATGTTTATTAACTACATACTTAACTTACGTAGGTACACATGAAATCTGTCTAGGCGACATTTAAAAATGACAAATAATAAAGATCATTATGACAATAATTATTAATCTTACCAAATAATATTCTTATTTTCTATAATCTGTCTCCTCCAAAAGGGCTATTTATTCACTGAAAACAGTGAATTAAATAAGCTTTTTAGAAAGGAAATGGTATAAAACAATTTTTTTATATTGTAAAGACTACTACTAGGCTTGAAATAATTTAGTTTTGAATTTATTTATAAATTATGACGGTTACTACAATAAAATACTCTTAGATTGAAAATTAAGACGACTTACTTGTACCTCTCTCGCGGTTTTGCACATAGCCGGCTAACTCCACAACTCCTATTTCTTTTGTTATAAAGCTCAGATTTAATGTTTGCTAATCAGCTAATCAGCTAGTAAGTTGAGTCCTTGATCGCATGGATTTATTTTTCTTTTTTATAATGTTGGAATAGGTACGTCAGTGGCTGCAACTTCTTGCCCAAGTTCAACTATAAGTTTCTTTCTTTCAGCCTGGGCACTGTTTATTGATCTACAGGTATGTTCTGTCATTTTTATTTTATCTTCATTGCCATCAATCGTCAGGAACCCTCCACAAGATGGTATTAAGCACCACCATAACAAATTAGCATTCCTTTTGTATTCTTTGAACTGTCTATACTGTCTGTTTCTATATAATAGTATTTGCGCTCCTTTTCTACTGGAAATGTAGCTAATAGCTGTATTTTGATAGCTTCGACCGGCAACGGGCTCCATTATTTTAGATAAAAAAAATATAATACAAACACCCACTAATAAATCCACTAGCCTTCTTTCAAGCACGAAAATACAATACAAAACAGCAAACTTTAACTGTGACGTGTACCGAACTATGTAATTATTTATAATAATATTACGTAAACAAGTTCCGGAGGCGTTCGGTAAAATTCGACCTACTTTCGAGTATCTCCGGCGCGTCGTTGGCTTGAACAAGCGCCAATGCCCTTAAGCGTTCGACTTTCAAGTGACTATTAAGATTAATAATTATTATCGTAGTGCTTTTTATTATTTTTCATTTTTAAATGTCGCCTAGACAGATTTCGTATGTTCAATAGTTCATTTATTCATAACTCGTCAAATTAGTATAAAAAAATGAATTAAATAGTAAATTAACAATAAAAATAAATAAATAGTACACTGAGTAAGTAGGTAAGTAAGTACCTACATAATCTTAAAATATGAGGCTATGTACGTAAACTTACACAACTTACGTACATAGCCTCATATTATTAACCTTCTTGTGATTTTTACCGATATCTTTAATGTAATAACGTCCTGTCTACATCCCAGCATCCTAGTAGGCTGCTAAGTCGTAGGTGCTATTCGTGGACCAAAATGTAAAAATAAATTTTATATATTTAGGCTGGGTGCTATTCGCGTAGGTGCTATTCAGACAGGTGCTAATCGTGGACTAACCTGAGTAAATAGTTCAATACTTACCTACTACATATACAATTTTTTTTTTCAATGTTTCGATGGACGGCCTTGAATGTAGTCCTATCTAGTATTTGATATTTTATTATAGAAAATAAAAGGTTTACTCATAGAAAAGACTGTCGTTTTACGTTTTCCCGTTTACAATGGTATGGAACCCTTCCTGTGCTGGTCCCACGTCATACTCGCACTTGACCTGTTTTATTTTGCCTCTTCTCTATATTGGACCACTGTGCGAGAAGGAGGGCGAACAAACTCCTACAGGTTGATTTGCAGATCTCTTTTAAAGTGGTGGTTTTTAACTAATACAAATATTACAATAATACTTTTTATAAATTATATGCAGGAATAAATTATTACAACATTATTAACAGCTGCTTCTGGGTTGAGTTTGGTGAACACCATGCACTCTTGTAATTTCTGTAATCTTGAATATTGTTATATCCATTTATAGACAAAGTCGTTTTTACATGGTATTTAAATTGTTCAAATGGCAATAAAACAATACAACAATACCTTGGACACTATTTAAACACATTGATCTAGCCCCAAACTAGGATCTGTATCTTGGGTACTAGACAACGATAAACATACCTATATGGATAAATATTATACTTAGATAGATAAACAACCATGACTAGGGCACAAACAACTGTTCTCATCAAACAAATATTTGCCCCCACCGGGAATCGAATCCGGGACCCTTAGCTTCTTAGGCAGGGTCACTGCCGTCTCGGCCATTCGGGTCGTCCCATGTGCACCGAACCTTGAAATAATGGCACCTATGGCCACCTTTGCTCCCGCTAGGTGGCGCCGGCGTAGTTGGAGGCAAAGAGTTTCATTCATCTGAGGTTAGGTATAGAACACGTCACGTGAAATTCACTTGGCATAGGCAAAATTAACCCCAAATGAGGTTACGATGCCATATATTGTAAGAAGAAGTAAAAGTAAAGTAGAACTTGACGACTTAGACAGATAGACTGCCTCCATCAACACCAGCGCCATCTGCTATTAGCTTTTCCGATTAGGTGTCATTGCTAACATTCGTGAGTTTTAACTGAAGCGCAACTAGTCTGTGATTATTTACATTACAGCTTTTGCGAAATTTTTGAAAATGTCAAAATGTTCTTGCATGCCGACATAATATTTTCAAAAAGGGAAATATTAAATTTATTTAATCAGCGTCTTAATAGTAGTTTATGTGACTGCGGGCACTAATACTCGAGAGTGGGTTTATGGAACGAGCCGAAGGCGAGTTTCATAGTAATATCACTAGAGAGTTTTAATGCCTAATTATGTACAGTTACATACACTGGTTTATCTACACACATATCATAAGCTCTCTTTGATGTGTTCAGGAACCGTATGTTTGACCGGCATTGTGGCTCTGCAGTTGTTTAGCTTGTTCTGTAGTACCAACTTCACGCAGACGGGCGTCGGCGTTCGAAATTTGAATGCCAGTACCAACTTCACAGACAAACTAGGGGCGGCAAGCAGGCGGGCCTCGGCGTTCGAAATTTGAATGTAATAATATGTAGAAAAATTACACATTATGGTCATAATGTGTAATTTTTCAGATAATAAATGAGTTTTTACCAAGTAGTTTAACATTATGCTGATCGTAACGTGCGGTTTTTGTACGCAGTAAAGAGGGTTTATGATACAGGTGTGGATAAAATTATAAATGACTCGAAAAGCTCTTTTTTATATAACTTTCGAGTACATTGGGCCGAATAAATAATAGTAGATTATTCCCCCAGGAGATAAGTATTGTTGTATGTCATGGGCGCGATATTGAAACCTGAACGTAACGAATTTCTCTAAATTTTATTTCCGAGCCCAGCGAGGTTGTGGACGCTGAGTCCTGAGTGCTGAGACGGGTTCAAGCGCGTCCAAGACAACAACAGCTTTATCCTTCGCTTTATCATGTAATACTTTTCTCTCCATTTGCGAGCCAATAAAAAAGGAAATTAAAAGTGAACACTGATATTTGATACATTAGTCCAGTTGTGGAAATAAAATAGAATTGATCTTCTATTTTTATAGAATCTTTTCAGTTTTACTGCGCATATCTCAGCTTTTGTTTTATTTAAAATGAGTTCCATTCCCAAGCCCAGCTCGATTTTCGAATAAGTTAGATTCCAAACAAGTTCGGCGCGTGACTGACAAAGAACTATGAGAAGTGCAAATCACATTATTAACCAGCAGTTATAATGAAACTCAGTACAAAGTTCACAACAACAACCCAGCTAAAGGCAAGGGCTATAATGAATTGCTTAACTTTAGTTAGGTTAGCATGTATTAAGTGTCATTGGAAGGAAATGCGTAATTTCTGACGCTATCTCATATAAATTGTGATGACTATCGAATCTACCTTTGGATTTTAATAAATATCAGTCTTGCCCTCTGGTTCTATACAGGTTGACTTTTAATTAACTGATCAAATTTTCGGGAATGATAATGATTATCCCCTAGAAACCTATGGTCGCAAACGAAACAATTTTTAGGTCTCCCATAGCAACATCTAATCATTTTTTTTTTTCCTTTTCCTTTCCCTTTTTTGGGAAAGGTGTACATAATCATGGGTAACTCTCATCCAAAATTAAAAGCCATCTGGTTTGTTTATGTTTAATATTGCTAATTCGCGTTCTATCGTCAGGCCTAAGATTCAATAGGTGATAGTAGTCACCTCCGCGGATTATCTTCCTGTGACTTCGTAAGTATTCTAATTAGTTTAACTGAAGATCGACTAAGAAGTTGATATCAGTTTCATAGTAGGCGGCTAAAGAACTTCAACCGTAACATTATTGTTATCACTAAGGCCGGTGTTCATCAACATATCGTTAAACTAATCAGCTGTTTAGCTAATCCTCAGTTTGACGGTCAATGTTGATGAACTGCCGCTTACGAATACTCGTTTGAAGGGCAATCAGACTTGGAACGCACTTTCCTGCGCTTTTAGGGATAGTCCCTTAACTGTCACTTTTAAGAAAAGATTGAATGTGCATCTCCGTTCTCTTCCGTAATAGGTATTGTACCATTTCTGTATAGGTATATGTACGCTATATTATTGTTTATATACAAGCATGCTATCTATAGTATTTTATATAGTTTAGGTATATATTTTTATTTGCTAGTATTTAATCGCACAGCAAAAATACTGATTTTCACAGCAAAAAAGGATCAGCAAAAATACTTTTTAAGTTTTAAGTATTTTTGTTGTTCTTACATGTTCAAACTAATACGAAGGATAAAGGGGGCTTCGCTTCGCTCACCCCCTTTAGCCTTCTCCTAAGCTACCGCAGTATTTTGGCCTGATATTTGCTGTGAAAATCAGTACCTATATTTGCTGGGCAAATCAGTATTATTGATGTGTAGTTTAATATTTCCCATTTTTGTTCATTGGGGATATTTTATTTATATTAAGAAGGTAATTTTCGTGGGTATACAGTTCGATTGCGCATTAGGTCTGTTCTGTTGCATACACTCTCCCGTCTTGCTTAGGTTTACTGGAAGAAATATCTCTTTATAGTTAAACTCACCATTGCTTATAACATTTCTTGTAACTATCTGTACTTTTATATTCTGATTGCAATAAAGAATTTGAAATAAAATTTGAATTTGAAATGATCCGCCGCGCCGGTTAGGCTCGGCCGACCACTCATAGTATTAGGCCAAAACTATAGGGAAATATTAAACTGCACATCAAAAATATTGATTTGCACAGCAAATATTAAGGCAAAATGCTGAGGTGCTTAGGTGAAGGGTAAATGGGGTGAGCGAAGCGAAGCCCCCTTTATCCTTCGTGTTAGGTTGAACATACAAGAACAACAGCTGTTTAGCAGTTTGGCAGACTTAAAATTGTATAATTAAGTGCTTTATTCATAAATAAACGTTATAAAAAATAATAATAAAAAAAACATATAATTGAGCACACATAAAATATTTAAAACAAAAAGTGTTTTGCTGATCCTTTTTTGCTGTGAAAATCAGTATTTATGATGTGCGAAGTATGCCTTTTGTGAATCTCAAGTTATGAAAAATAGGTGTTGTTTTTTTACACTAGCTTGTTGATCATGAGTGTTCGCTTGCATTTGTGGAAGTATACACGTAATTTGATTATTTTAGCTCGATATAAAAGACTAGTTAGTAGTATAAAAGAGTAGAGAAGTTATCACAAAATCGATTTATCACATATATTTTCCGCCTTCTAGCCTCAAAATAGCACCTTCGCCGCTTGATTTTGGGCTCTGGCGGGAAAATTATATTCGTAACTCGATAGAAAAGGCTTCCTTACGAATCTCACTACGGCCCTCGCCTTCGACTCGTGCCGTAATCTTCTCGGTCCGTAAATATAAGCCTTTGCGAACTCGTAGGAAAACTACTATTTTTACAATTTCGCACTTTGATTTGGATTTGAATTTATTTATGTACTTGATATTTATTTCGTTATTAAAAATACTAAGTTACGATGTTGCTCGTAGATCAGTTAAGAGCATTTTCAAACCCCGGCGAAGAAAAAGAGGGGGTAATATATTGGAAGCGTGTGTTTGACTCCGCTGTCCGTCTGTCTGTCCGTCCGTCCGTCACCGGGCTCTATCGGATCACCCGAAATAGGTAGAGAGCTGGAATTTTCACAGAATGTGCATTTCTGTTGCCGCAACAGCAAAAACTAATGAAACATACCAATTTTCAAGAATTAAAAGAAGTACCCATAGAAGAAATTATTGATATGGCCATTTTCGTTTTGATCTTATCGGAAAAGATTGGTATTGAGTTTTGTGTTAAGTTACAAATAACTTAACATAATTATTAATCTTATAATGACAAATCACTATAACATTAATAATTGCTCACTCGAATTATCATAAATAATATTAAGTTTTTTATCATATTTGATTTTATTTCTGTATTAATACTTACAAACTACACTCTACGTCTGTGGCACTCTAGCGCTAAAACGGGTGGACGGATTTTAATGCGTTTTTTTAATATAAGTGGTCTTCGGGTTTAACTTGCAGCCTTCAGCATATACCGGGGTCATGGCTAACAGTGACATCCAACAATAACTGCTTTACGCAACTCAGGGGTTGTTTTTAGTCTGTATACTACATGAGCTGATGCCCGCTCAATGTGGAAGGACCCGGCCATAGGGAGGTCTGACTCCTGGGCATGGGTAATTCCATTTTTATACCCTCCAACAAGAAAAAAACTAATCTTCGGGTTCACAAACAATGGTTCGAAACTTATGAGCTTCACAAGGAAACAACTGATCCAAATTTTGGACTTTTAGGGCCTTACCACAAGAAAATGAATTACTGTTCAACACTTGTTTAAAAAGAAAAATGTATGGGATTTGAAGTTTGTTTTGAGGTTAATCCCGTTTAATATTTTTGTGTTAACACAGTTAAGTTTTCATATTGTGTTGGGGGTGTTCTAAATTGTTAATTCATATCATTTCAATCCTATTCATCTAATGTACTCTTACACATAGCATCACGCCTTTTCCCATACGGGGTGACAGAGGCACAACTGCGCCCACTTTTCACAGGGTGTCAGGGGGCTAGCCCATCGCCGCAGCTATGGATAAAATACTCTCTTTGTTTCATTGTCAGCACCAGAGTTCTTACCGGCATCTCCTGCGTAGACCACAAAGCTCGTCCTATTCGTGTAAAGTAAGCTGGAGGTGAACTTCTAAGTCCCGCTGCCGGGGAGCTTAAAGTCTTGGGGTTGCTTGTGTCTCTCTCTCGCTATGACAGTGCCAGTTTGACATTTAAACAGTACTTTGCTGAACCGAACAGATCGTGGGAATCTAACCTCGTTTTGCCGAATCGTTTTGCCCAACGTTCGAAGATATTTATTTGGGCGTTAAAATTAAATAAGAGGTACAACTGCGTTTCATTGAGTGGAAGGACGAATAATAATAATAATAACAATAATAATACCTTGGACACTATTAACACACATTGATCTAGCCCCAAACTAGGATTCCCTGTATCTTGGGTACTAGACAACGATACACATACTTATATAGATAAATATTATACTTAGATAGATAAACAACCATGACTAGTGTACAAACATCCGTTCTCATCAAACAAATATTTGCCCCCACCGGGACTCGAACCCGGGACCCTGGGCTTTGTAGGCAGGATCACTGCCGACTCGGCCATTCGGGTCGTCAGTGATCAATTCATATTGTTGTTTTAATATTTAAATACAAGAGAAAGTATTTTGGCAGATTTGGCCTAACTGTAGGTCGATTGAGTATCTCTTGGCTATCCCAAATACCTTTCAAATAGAAATCGCAATCACTTTAAAAGACAGCCCTGTGAAATAATTGCGTTCTGATTGATGTAAATGTAATGTAATGCTTCTTATGTTATTTTGTGCAATTTTAGGCTATTTTATTAAACTTATTTGAACATTTCGGGTAGTGGATATCTTAATATTTTTTTATAATTTTTAAAATAACACTTCCCGTGACGTCTCTTGCTCACAGTTTAGGAATTATTGAAATAAAAAAACTATTATATCAATATCTGTTTACGTTCCGATTGACATCTGCGTTATCAACTAACAGGAAAACTGTTGTTTCTTGACAGTTTTATAGAACTGCCAGCTTAAAGGCGAAGGGAAAAAAAAGGGAACAAACTACGCCGTAGAGATCAAATGAAGTACATTATGTTTTTACGGATATTTCAGTAATCCTGTAATATTTTTTGATGGGAATAACGGTTAATTTAGGAACACAATTATCTCGAAATTGTGTTCTCAGTTTGGTACCTTTGATTTTTCTTTACATGTCTCATTGGTTAAAACTGTGTAATTTTTAAAATCACTATTTTCTTTTCGTGACAATTATTTTAGAGGCCGTGTTGATTGTGAAATGTAATAATATAATGGTCCCTAAACAGAAAACCAAAAATAAATAAAAATCATTTTCCTTTTCAATAGTCAAACAGTTGGCAAAACGTGCTCAGGGATACAAATTTTTTTTTTTGTTTGGCAGGGTTAGTTTTGTTGTAAATGGTTTAAATTGTCTAAAACACTTAAACTTAATAATCACAGGCAAATTGACACATGTCGTATGTTGTGTAGATATTTGCTACCCATCCAAGATTCACTGTAAGAAATCTCTTGTTAGTGATTAACTCGCCCTTGTACATGTATATATATATATTTTTTGTTTTGTGTAATAAAGTCTTTTAGTAAATAAAGTATTTTTTGTTTTGTGTAATAAATTGCCTTTTCCACTGGGCTGGTAGAGGCACAATTTTGGACTCCACGACGAAGTTAACACTATACTTTTATTTGAAAGGGACAAGCTTATCGCCGCCGCTGTCTTGGCTGAGCTTATAATGAACTCCCAATAATCGGGCAAATTTCTCTTAGTTTTACACAAAAGGCGGTTGTTAGTTTGAGAGAAACATTTTTAAAGCTATTTCCTAGTTAACTATTTCTTTCGATTGAAGATGTTTTGTATGGTAAGATCATCAAATAAAAAATGCAGGATTATTGCAACAATAATTATTTTTACACCTTTCTCCCGCAGTGGCCCTGCATAGTAGTGGCAAAAAAATACTTGCACTTAGTATTTTTGTAAATATCTACACTAAAGCAATAACGCACTTTTTAAAGAACTCTGACCACATTATTTGTCCCTCGTAGCGGCAAGATACGTCACAACCACTGCACGGAAAATCCCGCCTACCAACACTGGTATCGCCTGGGCGGGCGGCCGCCGGCTTACCTGCATCGCCTATCTATCTTGATTTATATCATCATGTTAGTATGAGAAATATCGGCTGCTATTATTCAATACGTATCAAATACAAATAAAATTTATGTACGTGGGTATTTATAAGCCTAGATCATTATTAAGTATTTATTTATCATCCGAGTTATTATGAAGTGATCTAGGTAGATATTTATTTATTTTCCACATATTTGAAAAAGAGTAATATGGTTTCCGCCTGTATGGCCATTCAATATACTCTGTATTGTTACTTTTATATACCTTTTTTGACGTGGATCAATATTAGATTAAACCTCTTATCAAATTATTAATGTAACCGTCAGCTAAAATCAATTTCACTGTAATCAAGTTACATACCATAAGTACAACCACTTGCTTTGTACTGAAAGGCGAAATAATTTTAATCTCGACACAAATTGAAATTAAATTTCAATCTATTTTATCCAAAACGCAAAACACAATTTGGGAACCCGGAGATTATTGCACTCCAAATCATTTTATCAACAAAAGAAACTATGTATTGATATTTCACATATCATTTACACCAAATATATCAATTTCTTACAAGGAGTCGTTTGGACTTGAATGTAAGTGTGCCTTTGAAAACTCAACCAGAAATTACTGTCAACTCAATTTTCGTCAACAATTTCTAGACCGGAAGCACGGTACAAGAAAAAAGAATGCAAGTTTCTTTCACACACTCACAACATACTGACCAAAGATCAGTTTACAACACAGTCAAGCACGGCAACCTGTAAGCCAGGTTCCCGTTCACCTAGCCGTATTGTATTTAAATATCGACTAAACTGTATTTAGCGACTGTCAAAAGTCAACTGCAAGTCGGTCTAAGTTCATAAAAAGTATCTGACGAAACGACACGACGAAGAAAAGCCTTTTTTTTTGTAGTCGGTGAAAAATAAATGTGGCATATAACTTTAAAGAGTTGCACAGGTTTTTGTCCGATGTAGAGAAGAGGTAAAACAATGTACGTGTATTTAAAAATTTGTAAAAATCTACACTAATCAACTTTTACTCTGATTTGGCTCGAGTAAGATCCGCGATAACTTAACACAAAACAAACGAACCGGCTTTTTCCGACAACACGTAGCAAAAGTTCAGTTGTTCCCACGTTTTGACAATTCAACACTCCAATCCGAGATGACGAAAAATATTAGTACAAAAAGTTTTACTTACAAGTTATTTTCTATCAAACAGCACTCCTCGGCGGCCAACAGGTGTCTGCTCTGGCTTGCTGCTATACCATCGCTTTTATAGAAACGCCGGATTGATCAAACCACCCTCAGTTCACAGGCAAATACAACCCCTATTGCTATTGGCACTGAGGTAAGGAGACCGTGGGAAGAATAGAAGAGTAAAGGGAGTAGCTTGCAGGTCGGAGTCAAAGGGTTTTAGGAAATGCATAAAGATTCATATTCATAATTCTTTATTGCACACGAATGTTTAAAAAAGTTACAATAAAAGAAAATGCATGTACAAAGGCGAGCTTATCTCTAATTGCATTATAGGATTTGGTATCATAAAAGGGTAGGCAGTGCACAATAACTAGTATAAATAAAATGACAAAGGAATAAATTTAATACTTAAAAAATAACTACAGTAACTACTAAATAAATACCGAAATATAATACATACACTTTACATATAAATACGTACAATAACTTATATGGATATATGTTTTTCAGTTTTGGTTCACATCCGAAATCTAATTAGTAATTCTAATCAGATTTTCTTACTTATTGAAATGCCATATTTTATTAAACGACAAAAAGAGATTATAAATAAAATATATGCTAAGTAGTGTACTAGAGCTCCGTGGATGTCCGTGGTCTAGTGGATTTCACGCTTGCTCCTCACCCAGGAGGTACAGGTTCGAATCCCGGTGCTGACCATCTACCAATAAGATGAATAATTTTTCTTAAGCACAATTTCGTGAGGAAACCTACATTAGCCATAGCTGCAGCGATGGGCTGGCGCCCTGTCACGCAAAATGGAGTATTGAATAACTGGCTAAAAGTTGGCACAACTGTGCCTCTGCCACCCCGTCCGGGAAAAGGCATGACGCTATGTTATGTTATGTTAGTGTATTACATACATCTAACATTATATCAATACTCCATTTTGCGTCACATGGTGCTAGTCAATCGCCGCAGCTATGGCGTAATGTAGGTTTCCTCACGATGTTTCCCATCACCGTTTGAACCTCCGTATAATGTTCTTAAGATAAATTACTTATCTCATTGATACATGGTCAGCACCGGGATTCGAACCTGCACCTCCTGCTTTAGACCACGGAGGTCTAGTACCCTACTTAGCATGTATATTATTTATAATTCTTTTTTGCCGTTTCAAAAAATATGGCATTTCAATAACATAAGTTTGCCAAACAGACATAACTTAAATAATGAATTAGTGACGATGAAATGACGTATTTAATGGAACAACTTACCACATTGTCGAGTTTAGTAATAATGTTTTAAAATCATAATTAGTGCTTTCTCAAAAGCTTTTTTGTGCCACTTACCATATGTTTAGTCCTAAATTATGTTAGTCCGTAACTGGCCTAGGCTATGTTTTTATTTTGGCTTACTCTTAAATTGTTCGTGCTGCGGACTTTATAACAATAAATAAACGACGACCCGAATGGCCGAGCCGGCAGTGACCCTGCCTACGACGCCAAGGGTCCCGGGTTCGAGTCCCGGTGGGGGCAAATATTTGTTTGATGAGAACAGATGTTTGTACCCTAGTCATGGTTGTTTATCTATCTAAGTATAATATTTATCTATATAAGTATGTGTATTGTTGTCTAGTACCCAAGATACAGGGAATCCTAGTTTGGGGCTAGATCAATGTGTGTAAATAGTGACCAAGGTATTATATATTATTAAATAAATAAACTTACTTGCAAATAAGCGATGTAATCCGATATGCTTACAGCTGATTTCAACAATTGTCTAAAACCTGTTTTCCTTTTTTGGCAGTCGTCTTGATCTAAGACTGGAGGTTAGTCAATTTTCTACAATTATTTCAATTGTATTCATCGAATAAGGCTACAAATTTTCGAGAGGATATTCTGTAAAAGTTGTGAATTGTCTTTTTAACACCCTTTTATTAGATCATTTTGTCGCGAAATGACAACAACAGCAAGTATAAGAATGGACTATTCGCGCATTTTTAGTTCGTCTATCATGACAAAACATATTCTGTTTTTGTAGTTCCTTGCGGAACATGCTGACCGTTTCCCAAAACAGGCATTCCCAAAACACCGGTTCCAAAATAACAGTTTCTTTAAACGACCTTATGCCAACAGTTCTATATCTCCTAAGATTAATATGCCAAAACACCCGTTTTTCATTGCATCCATATGCCATAAGATTCGTTTCTGATGACACTCGTAAGCCCAAAAGATACGTTTCTTATGACACCCTTAACCTGATTTATATTTATTCTCGTTTAAAGACTTATTAATTACTATTATTGACGTATTTGTGATCATGTAAAGTAAAATGGACCACTTTAAGGGAGTTATTGGTATCTAAAATTTCACATACTAGAAGCTACTCGACTTTCCATAAACGAATGAATCGAGCATTTTTAATTAATTCATACGTGGCCAAAAATATCTGAACACGACGTTTGTCAAAGGCACAAAGGCGTGTACAGATATTTTTGTCCCGGGTTTTGTACAGATGTAAAATTCTTTGACTGTACACATACTAACTTTCAATTTACTAGGTCCAGGAGATTTGGAGAGATGGACAGACGGACACAGACATGAGTGACCCTATAAGGGACCCTATAGGGTCCCTATGAGTGACCCTGAACCCTAGAAACCATACCCATCTCATAACCACTCATTCTATTTTTGTGTGTAAGTTGTAACGGTAAATACTGATCAGCAATTATTTTTTCCTTTTGGGTTTTTTATAAATTTAATATCCATAATTAGTCGACTTCACAACAATTACAAATAACAGTAGACAAGCCTTTCTAAATCAGAAAACATATGTCATAATTGAACAAGTGGCCAGTATGAAGTTTTATCTATGTAAATAAGTGGTGTTGGAGTGGTATTTTACAGAGGTTACACATAACACTATATTATGTATGTCACCGTAGCTTAGGTGAAGACTATAGAGGGCGAACGCAGTGAAGTCCCCGAATAGTCTTCGTGTTAGGTTGACATGGTGGTTGGTGAGATCAAAAGAAACGTAAATTTGATCAATTAACGCGTTAGTTTATCAACTAAAGTTTTGACTATCTTACGATGTGACCGGAACAGATGTTTTGGGAAAGGGATATCAAACCAAACGTGTTTTTTGGGGTAAACACATTTTGGGAATCGGTAGGGACGGGAACGGACGTTTCAGGATTAGAACTTTCAGGGAAACGGATTTCAAACCACACCGTATCTTTTGGGGAAAACACATTCTGGGAGACACATATATCGGAAATCGGATTATTAAGGAAAAGGTAGTGACGGGAACGGGTGTTTTGGGAACGTGTGTTTTGGGAAACGGATAGCATGTTCCGGAGCCATGTAGTACTGATGACAATGCAATAATATGGTTCCATCGAGCTGGTCTGATGGTGGAGCTCCAAGGTGAAGCAGAGAACTCTAGGATGTTTACTTGGAAACCATCGAATTTGGACTCGTTAGATTTAATCACAAGTCCTAGTCATATTTTTGGCGATGCTTTTATCGTCATCACCTAATGATGAAGCTGCAAGGTGGTAGATGAAATACTGGTATTCTTACTTGTAAACTTGTTAAGACGAGTCAAATGAGCCCAAACTTGGTAGAAGTTTGGGCTCATATATTCGTACTAAAATTACATGAGTGTGTCAAATCAAATAATACTATGTAACTTACAATTTAAAATTCGACAATGTTTCCTCTAACTAAAGATGTATAAGACTACACAAACTCCTACCAAACAATAAATACTTATTGACCGAGCGAGCGAAGCGAGCGAAGCTTCTCTGTCTCAGGATTGGGCAAAAATGCTTTCGTATTTCCGGATGTGGGTCCGGATGTTATCCTACACAGGCCGCATTTCTCAACTAATTCTCGTGATTTTGTTGGAGCAGGTTCGAAAATTATATAGATTTATTTTGCCGTTCAGTGATTAGAATTTTTTAAAATGGCGGAGATGTGGGGGTTTCAAAATTCCAAAAAAAACCGCTACAGTCTAAACAGCTTGACGGGTTTTAACAAATGAGGTGTCCTTGGATTTGCAGAGACCGTGAGAGTAAAAGGGTTTATAATTCTAGCGAAAACTCAGTAGGTTGGGTTTAAGACCGCAAAATTTAGTTTATAAAGTTATTGGTTATTGGTTGGCTATTTTCATACTCCAGTACGTAACCAGTTGTATTCATAAGTTTGTATGTGGTGTTAAAAGAAAGTGTTACTCACGAGGTCTACAGCTCACAGAGCTACTAGTTTAATTGGTTGGGATTTGTGTCGTGATTCCTCATTAGGCCATTCAATGAATCGCTGGTCGCTATGGGCACTTTAAACAAATTTATGAAATGGGTTATAACGAAGTATTCAACACATTCTACAGTTTCAAATTATAATTATACACACTCGACTGTTGTTCTGTTTTCATTTATTAACTTTAAACATGCAAACATATTAAGGTCGTCGTGATTATAAATGACAATGAATTACTACTAATAATTAATTGTCACTTATACAATTACACAAATATTGACAAATAATAAATAATAATAATGACTTTACTCAACAGTGGGTTTTCTGAGAGGGTGATGATGATGGTGGCTTATCTTACTATACTATACTTATCTATACTTAAAAATTGATCAGTTGATCAACTTTCCTCGTTGATCATTAAAGAAGTAAAAATAAAATGGGTCATATGTGCTGTCCTTCTATCTACTGTCCTTCCGCGGGATAGATTGAAAACTACTGAATTTATAAAACAACTTTTTTACTAAATACACTGACGAGCAATTAAAAGTTCCACCCACAAAATGCTTACAAACACCGTAGAGCTGGCACCTAACTCGCTTAACGTATCAGTTTAGCGATACAGCGAGGAAATGGTGCCAGTATATTGGGCACCTTGCCGCCCGGTAGCGATAGTGGGGAAATTTTTATTTTAGTATAGGTTTTAGGTTTGTTTACATTATTAAGCTTAATATGTAATTAATTTTTAACCATTAATGTTTATGCCAATATAGATTGTATTTTAAATTATAAAAAAAAATCACCTTAATATCTCCTAAGACATAGAACCAATATTACGTCTACAATATTTACGTTTTTAATTGGTAATATTCTGATGCGCTGTTAAATGTACTTCAATATTGCTGACGGCGTCATTAAGCTAGCCTTTCCCGTTTAGGAGTAATTTGGTGCTATGTCACTGGAACTTTTTCATTACTCGTCAGTGTATAGGTCCTTCTTATTGTACAATAGATACAGAAGATTCAACTTAACAGTTTTATTCACTTTAAAAATATGTGGGAACTTCCCCTCAGTCATTTTAATATTGCCTTTATTACTCCTACCCAATACTTACACAGGAATTGAAAGTCCGACGAAGATTTCCTTCCCTCAGCTATTGAATGCTCGGAAATATCATTTTTAAACAGTGATACTTAAAATATAATTGTACGCAAGGGCACTCGTACTTCATAAATAACTGTTACTTCAAGACTATCCGAAAAAGTATACGTGTTTACCAGTCTCCTTGCAGTAAGGTCTGGTGTTGGTGGTAATGTAGAGTTTACTGATGATACGGCAGTGCTAGCACATTTAGATGTTTATGACATGAAAGGGAAGATCTGCTGAAGGCACGCGATGCGTCTGCAGTTCATTATTTATTTTCATTATTAACATTTAATTCTTTTGAGAAAACTCTTGTGGGTGTTCTTTAGTTCAAGGGAAATGCTTGATTTACATGTTTTATACCCTATTACTAATTCTCCGCTGTCCGTCGGTCCATCTGCCCGTCCGTCCATCGGCGGGCTGAATCTCATGAACCGTAATAGTTAGAGTCGAAATATTCAAATAATGTCTATTTCTGTGGCCGCTACAGCAACAAATAATTAACTATACGCAAATTATATGAAAGCATGGCAGAGCTTATTGTTTCATAAACTAAAAGCTGTGCCCATACAAGAGACATGTTTTTTGCGTTTTTTCCTATACGAGTATGATGTTAAGAAACCCTTTGTGTTCAAGTTCGCCGTTTTTTTTAATGGTTCACCAAACTCCCGCTAGCGAACAGCCCCGGCAAACGTCAGATTGTACTATGTGAAAGCCATTAAAAACGCTCGCAAGCCATTTACATGTTTTGCCAAAAGCAGTTTACAAGCATGGTAAGCTTGTAGATTAATTGGATCATCTTTGTTAACATGGATTTCGACATCATTTTGACCCTTTCCGGTTGTTTTTGGGGTTTGGGGTATTATTAAGCCTCCGCTGTCCGTCTGTCTGTCCGTCCGTCTGTCCGTCCGTCCGTCCGTCCGTTACCGGGCTCTATCGAATCAACCGAAATAGGTAGAGAGCTGACATTATCACAGAATGTGCATTTCTGCTGCCGCAACAGCAACAAATAATGAAACTTACCGATTTTCAAGAATTAAAAGAAGTACCCATAGAAGAAATTATTGGTATGGCCATTTCCTAGGCCATTTTGTTTTATTTGTTTATCGGTGAAATATGGACTCTCCCGATCTTATGGGAAAATATTTTTATTGCAGGTATTGAGCTTAGTTATTTGTCATTATATGATTAATAATTGCTCATTCGAATTATCATAAATAATATTAAGTTTTTTATCATATTTGAATTTTATTTCTGTAAATAAGTTGCTCAATTTCTATCCACTTCCGGTTTCAATGAGCAAAGAGTTTCGTTAACCTGAGTACATAGTTTAATACTTACATACTACATACACAACACTTTTTTTTAAAGTTTCGATGTACGGCCTTGAATGTAGTCTTACCTAGTATTTAATATTTTATTATCAAAAATTAAATAGGTATATGTACTCGTACAAAAGCCGTTTTACAATTTTCCATGTACAATGATATGGAACTCTTCATGTACGGGTCCGATGTACTACTCGCAATTAACCTGTTTTATTTCTGGTTGTTAACCTACCTACTAACTAATACAATATAATATAACTATAATAAAAGTCATATAATAAATTTTATCTACACACGTATCATAAACCCTCTTTACTGCGTTCAAAAACCGCACGTTACGATCAGCATTATGTTAAACTACTTGGTAAAAACTCGTTTCGTATCTGGAAAACTACAAATAATGGTCATTATGTGTAGTTTTTCTACATATAATGACATTCAAATTTCGAACGTCGACGCTCACCCGCGTGTCGTCCCTAGTTTGTCTGTGAAGTTGGTACTGACATTCAAATTTCGAACGCCGACGCCCGCCTGCGTGAAGTTGGTACTAAAGAACAAGCTAAACAATTGCAGAACCACAATGCCGGTCAAACATGCGATTCCTGAACACATCAAAGAGAGCTTATGATATGTGTGTAGATAAACTAGTGTATGTAACTGTACATAATTAGGCATTTAAACTCTCGAGTGATATTATTATGAAACTCGCCTTCGGCTCGTTTCATAAACCCACTCTCGAGTTTTAATGCCCTCCATTATGCAGCAGTCACATAAACTACTATTATTACATACATATATCAAGGTATAATATATATAGATTAACATAATACTTACAAACTTAAACTTAATACGCAAGAGAAAGAAGATGCAATTTCATTCTTTTTTGAAAATAAAATGGATGGACTATCCCTAACAGCGCAGGGAAGTGCGTTCCACAGTCGGATTGCCTTAACTTGTATATGTAGATCTATATGAGTATCTTGACTATACAGTTGGTGTACGTACACTGCACAATGTTTCACCTCCTGTATACTATTGTCTTGTCGCTAATGCTCGGGTTAAACACGTGGATCATCGCAATGTGAATTATTACATTTGTCCACATAATGTGCTGTGGAATGGACTATCGAATAACGAAACGTTATTTTATATAGTATCTACGAATAAATTGTCCCAATTAATAATAATAATTAATCCCACTCTAGGTAAAAAGGCATTTATTAATATGTTAGAAGTATGTAACCTGTAGGTTTTGATTCCGTCGTGAGTATCGACCAAATTCAGCGAATTTCAGCGAAATTGTGACATAAATGGCGGAATCCTTTGATTGTATTTGACTGCTAGTCAAAAAAGATACTTGTTAGGAACAGCCAAAACGGTAATTTTGTTTACGCGTTGGGTTCTATGGAAAAATATGTGACGTCATAGTCAAATGCTGTCTTTTTGACACAAAACTGAGTTCATGAAATACAACTGCTGGAAATATAGAATTCTGATAATGTCAAACGTTTTTGTTGAAATAGGTTCAGCTTAAGACACGTTTCTAGATTTCTTGGACTACCTTTTCAAATACCATATTGATGTGACGTTGATGTTTCCTGTTCCCGCGAACCAGTGTAAACTAGTCTGTGACCAGTGTAAAGGTATGCTGTGTGACATGTACAAATGCGAGCTTGTATCGAAGATGTATTTATATTGTGTGGACGACCTCTATGGCGCTGTGGTTGTGGCTCTTCCTACCATACGGGAGTTCCGGGTTCGATCCCCGGCTGGGGAAACAGAAAGAAATATCTCCAGGCCTTGGATGTTTTTGGTTCTCAGGACACAGGGTATTCTAGCGTGCTGCAAGAACCAATTTTTATGTATTTATGTTTTATGTGTAAGATCATAGATCATTTCCGCACTGAGGCTTCTACTCACATGTGAAATGGGTTCTGGCCTAATTACCAGCGTTGCAGATATCTGCAGCATATGCTGAGCCAGGAAATAGTTATTCTGCAAGTATGCGTATGTCACCGTAAGATAGTCAAAACCGTCAGTTGATCAACTAACAGTTGTCGTGTGAGGATACGAACCTAACAGAACCTAACAGAAAACAACCAGGATAAAATTTAGTAGAAACAGTTTATTAGTTATTTACAATGAATTAATTTAAAAAAAATGAAAGGAAGATGAGGATGAATGAGATGAGAACAGGTTTTTTATAAAACACAGGTTAAGTAAAAAAAAGGGAAGCGGAGGACACGGAGAGAAGTAGACCAGTGAGGTGATGACCAGGGTGCAGGTGTTTTTGTTGTTGTAGATGTTGTTGAAATCGTCGTTGTAGGAACGGTAGCGGCGTATTTGTAGTTACGGCTCGCCGGATTCCGTTGTAGGAACGATCGTCGATGTAGGTAGCGGGCGTATTTGAAGTTACGGCTCGCAGGATTCCGTTGTAGGAACGATCGTCGATATACATAGGTAGCGGGCGTATTTGAAGTTACGGCTCGCAGGATTCCGTTGTTTGAAGGATGGTTTTGAAGGAACGGCTTGCAGGATCCCGGGGTAGTGCGACCCCGGGATAAGGCCTTTAGGTAATACTTCTAGTTCAGAAGCTGACGTGAGACTCCAGAGTTTCAGAAATGTTCCGCTTTTATACCTTTTTTGGAGAGTTCTAAAATTTATTTAAATTAAACGTAATTTTTGTGAGTGGCCAAGAGAGAAAGAGTATTTTTGTAAAAGTACTAAAGCAAACATATCAGACCGCTAACGAGTTTGAATGGACATTGCCATGACAACCAGATAAACAACGGCATCAACAGATGTCAAAGTTTAGTTTCAGGCTCGTAATGCGGTAAACAATGAGAAAACCATGTAGTAAATTACATAACAGCGAAAGGAAAAAAGGTAGCGCACCAGCGCGCACGAAGCCCGAGATTGCAGAGTTTCGGAGAAAGCCAAAAACAAGGTCACCAAAGGTAAACCCCTTCCCTATCGATTTACTAGAGATGATAGTATGAAAATACAAAGCAAAAATGATTTGTTAATGTATTCTTATGGTTTAAAACGTTACAGGGTCCTATGGAAATAAAGGTGATGACAAATAGTAAGCTGCACAGCTCAGCAAGCATTAAGCAGCAGCAGCAGCAAGGAAAAGGACATGTAAGTAGCATAACACTACATTTTCCCCCCGACCCTGGAAAAATTTTTGACTCAGCAAAAATTTTGATATGTACAAAAATAAACCATAAAAACACAGCTTTGCAGAAACAGACATCACCAGGCAAAATCAGATATACCATCTCTTACATTGATCATCTTCATTCCGGTAAGGGTGGAGTTCACATTCAATGACTACCACTCTAAAAGTGTGTTTTCGTAAGGACATTCAGGCTTACTTAAGGAGTTGTCATCCGCTCCTGCGTGAAAAAAAAAAAAAAAATAAGTAGTGGTAAATAGAAACAAATTAATCCTAAGGTAGCTTTAGTCGCTACGACTTAAGACAAGATTAAGAGCGGCCAGAGCGGTAGAACTCGAAGCCAGAGATCAGCCACATCGCCAACGAGATGTGTCTGAAATAAAGATAAAAAAATAAAATAGGTGAAGACTAACCAACGAAAATTCGAGGTCCTAAAGTAAAATGTGTTGAAGAACACTGGATTAAAGGAAGAAATAAAATAATAAGGTGAAAATGATGGTGATATTTATACATATATACAAAGTAACAGTTAATAGAAGTTAAGAAAATTTAAGATTTAATGTCTTTAATGTGCCACTTGCCTCTAACTCCGTTAGGGTCTTCTAGAACGTAAACCAATGGTGAAAGTTTGGTTACTATTTTACACTTAATGAATTTAGGGGCAAGTTTAGCATTAAAGTATGCGCCAGCATTGCTTAAAACATGGTTTTTACGCCAAACAGTATTTCCCACATTAAATTCTTTAAAAGTCCGGCGAAGATCATAGCGAGCGCTATTTTCAGCGTGAGCTATGTGAAGTTTAGTTTGAACTCTGTGAAAGATAGATGAGAGGAGACCAGCATTAGACGCGTAAATATCACGAGGCATAAATATCAATTCCTCGAGATTCTGAGTTGGAGTATAGAAGGAACCACAAGGTATTGTTTCCCTACCAAAGACTAAAAAGTTTGGAGTAAAACCAGTAGCAACGTTTGTAGCGCTGTTCATTGCGAACTGAATCTTAGTAAGATGGTTGTCCCAGGATCTATGATCGTCTCCTACTAGGGATGCTAGAGCTGTAATAATCGTACTATTAAATTTGTCTGTAGGATTAACCTGAGGACAATATAATGCTGTGTGAAAAATACAAGGAACGTTATAAGAATTTAAGAATGAGTGGAATTCTCGCGACTGAAATTGAACAGCGTTGTCCATTATTATAGTTTGGGGAATGCCATGAACAAGAAACACTGAATTTTCCAAGACATTAATATATTAGCTGAAGTAGCCCGTTTAAGGGGAAAAATCATAGTATATTTAGTAAAATTGCAGTTAATTACCAGAATATACTGATTTCTTCTCCGGGTCAAAGGCAATGGACCCATAAGATCCAAGGATATAGTTTGAATAGGTCTGGAGCAAAGTTTAGGTTTACCCATAAGACCATAGGGAGAATGATTAGGGTGTTTGTAGGTTAAGCAGGTTTCACATGTCGAGATTAAATTGGCAATGTCCTTAAACATACCGGGCCAATAGTATTTTAAAGATATTTTCTTGAATGTTTTAAGATACCAAGGTGGAGTTCTGAAGGGGAACCATGGCTAACTTCAATAAGTGCATGTCTATCTTGTGGCAGTGGAACTTCTTTCCAAATAAAGTCGTCGTTTAGACAATCGGAAGAATGGATGCAGCGGTAAAGTTTGTTATCCCTGATAGTGTAGTTGGGATATGCGTCTGGGTTGTTGGAGCATCCGAGAAAAATCTTGTTGTAGTATTCAAGTTCACGATCAGGTGGTTCTTCAATCGTAATAGGATGTACACCTTATGGTGGAGTTTCTCGTGTATCAGGACGTTCTTTATTCTTATGCCTTGATAAAAGGTCAGGAACAACGTTATCCTTTCCTTTTTTATGTTTCAGGACAAAATTAAAACATGATAAGCGTAGAGTCCAGCGAGCAAGTCTTCCAGATGGATTCGATAAGTTCTGAAACCATTTAAGTGCTGCGTGGTCAGTATATATTGTAAATTCCTTACCATTGTCTAGGTAACATCTCCAATGTTCTAGCGCAGTTATGTTTCTCTTTACAGCTAATGTTTCTCTTTCAGTAGTTGAGTAGTTTTGTTGATTTTTGTTTAGTGGCCAAGAGAGAAAGAGTATTTTTGTAAAAGTATTAAAGCAAACATATCAGACCGCTAACGAGTTTGAATGGACATTGCCATGACAACCAGATAAACAACGGCATCAACAGATGTCAAAGTTTAGTTTCAGGCTCGTAATGCGGTAAACAATGAGAAAACCATGCAGTAAATTACATAACAGCGAAAGGAAAAAAGGTAGCGCACCAGCGCGCTCGAAGCCCGAGATTGCAGAGTTTCGGAGAAAGCCAAAAACAATGTCACCAAAGGTAAACCCCTTCCCTATCGATTTACTAGAGCTGATAGTATGAAAATACAAAGCAAAAATGATTTGTTAATGTATTCTTATGGTTTAAAACGTTACAGGGTCCTATGGAAATAAAGGTGATGACAAATAGTAAGCTGCACAGCTCAGCAAGCATCAAGCAGCAGCAGCAAGGAAAAGGACATGTAAGTAGCATAACACTACACAGTTTTTTTCTCGTAAGTTGCTCAACTACATATCTGCAGATAGTAAACTGTAGCGTACTGCGTACTATTTGACGCGGTAGTTGATCAACTAACGGTTTAAACCGTAAAATAGTAAACTGGTTCAAACTTAAATTGCAAACGAAATACCAGGGCAAACACTGCAATAGCTTAGATGAAGACTAGAGGGGGCGAGCGCAGCGAAGCTAAATAAATTCTAAACCCTGTCGGTCTGGTTTACTATCTGTCGATAGTTGATCAACTGCCGCGTTAGTTGATCAACTGACGGTTTTGACTATCTTCCGGTGATATATACATGTCGTTGACATAGCACAGAATTGATATAATTCATGAAACGTCATACCAATTTATGATCTGGCCGACCATTTCGTGAAATGGTCAGAAAGAACTGAATTTTTTGAAAAATATCGATTTAAAAGCATTTTTATTCAATAATACCTAATGTTTTTTGTGATTCGCTGCACTCGCCCCCTTTAGTCTTCACCCCCTTTAATCTTCCACAGTGGTTTCCCTAAAATATTCCTTCGTTCAATGAAAGATCTAATTCAACCATGGATCGCCATTTCATTATATAACAATAATAATACCACCATGGACACTATTTACACACATTAATCTAGCCCCAAACTAGGATTCCCTGTATCTTGGGTACTAGACAACGATACACTTACGTATATAGATAAACAACCATATGGTTGATTCTCTGATATGGTTTAAACATACACATATATAGCTTACTTATTATTTCAAGGATTTGTGATTTGGATTAAAAACTGTAGTCTGCAATTTTAACAGTGAATGAATGGAAAGTCCATCTATTATTATTATTTAACACAAAGTTTAAGTCAAATTTTTATAGGTTGTTGAAGAAGAGATTCTAAACAACTCACTATTACACCAAATTGATCATGTAAACTTTATTTTTAATTTCTTCATACAAATCCGCCTGGCCCAAAATGAAGGGTGACTGAAAAATACATTTGTGCAGATGAAGTAGATTTCATAGCGAAAGTTATTTAGAATTGTCCCTGAGCACCTCCTAAAATAATAAAGTAACTTCACCTTTTCTTTTTACCCCATAGTTCTTTAAATAATTTTATATTATTGACCGAGCGAGCGAAGGGCTTCATTTCGACAAGATATGAGGCCGTTTTTGCTATCGTTTGTCTCTATGTCTGTGTCTGTCAGTTCCGGTCTAAGGGCCACAGTTTTCAAGCGATCCTCACAAAACTTGGCACACGTGTTCCTTGAATAAAAATATTTTTTTGTCGAAAGCTCTTCTTGAATTTCCCTTTAGGGGGGGATTTATGATGTCATTTTTTTTGTGAGTGTGATTGAAATAGACTATAACTATTTTCGTGAAAAGTCAATAGATTGTATTTTAAGTCGTAAAATGTGGTTTACAAAGTTATTGGTGCGCCTACTTTACTACTTATTTTGATTGAATCTTAAATACTTACCTATAAATTGGTTCACAGTCGCCCCTGTTAGCGAGGTCTACTACCCAAAGGGTTACTAGTTTATGTATAACAATAAGCCAATGCAATTATCTAACTAAAATATATAGAAATTATCGCATGTCCTATTAAATCCAGGGTAATTTATACGCTTATACCAAATGATAAACAAATCGAATAAAACTTAACGCCAGCTCAAAAAGACTCAATTTGTCTACAAAACCCTCAAAGGTATACCAGAGGCACTCACAACTCACAAACTGTTTAAAAAACCAGTTGGAAAATAGAACCTATGGCAACCGGATAAAAGCTGTCGTATTTCAAGCTGTCAGTTATTTAAGTAATGACTGCTCTAGAATTCAGAACACTATTCGAAAGCTATGAAAGTGTTTATAATATCGTAACTGGGTGCCAGTATAATGACGGAGTCGTAAGAGTGGTTAGTGGTTATTCACACTGCCTGCTTTTACACTCCTCCCGCCTACAGTTTTCCATATTTGAAGGGCAGGGTTGTACATTACCTAATTTATTTCTCTCTTTACATATTTACATATTATTTAATAAAGTAGGTTATTTAACGCCCACCCATGTATGATTTCCACACACGATATTTAGGTACCGACAGAATATCAGCGTCGCAGGACTTGCTGCAAGTCCTGCAACACATGCTGAGTCGGAACCCATTCGCTGTTGCGGTACACAGCGCATGGGGTTTTGGTCATTTTTGTATATATTTTTTCCGTGTACTTACAACCATGATTATTTAATTTAGTATTTTAGTTTTCTCTGTGTAGATACTTAAAATGCTTAGATGGGCTAAACTTGTGTGATGTGTATTGTTACAGTTTATAAATTGATATTCTATTCTATTATATTCTATTCTTACCATTTTTATTCTCACGGTTTTTTAACCGAAGAGAGACCAGGAACTTCTAGATTACTGCATACATCTCAATTCAATTCTAAATTAATCACCTCTTTTGACTTCACAATTTGGTCAAGTTATATGTCTTGGAAGTGGATAATAACGTCTTGAGTCTGGCTTGCTGCTCGTAAGCACTACAAGCGGGTCACGTGCAGGGCGGTAATATCAAGAATAAACGCAAACCTCTAATTTTAATCACAGATGTTCTTCTCATTCGTTGTACTCGAATGTGTTTAATTAATGTATGAATGCGTCCCACAGAAGTATGCTTCGTTGAATGTAATTATGTAGATTTATGCAAAAACGTCGAATAAAAACATAAAATCTCATCTTCCTCTGATTCCGTGATTTTTACGACTACTTGAATTCCGACTTTCTAAAGAGTAATTCATTGAAACGGCATGTTTTTTCTGCGATTCCTGTTGGTTGAATATTACCTAGTTTTTAATATAAAATTCGGTAGATTAGTGGTACCTACACATGGTATTAATGGTATCTACTATTGTAGTGGTACTTTCTGTTTCTGCTCAATTGAAACCTTGTGTTCTAAAAAAATAAATATATATTTTTTCCACCTACGACTATACTTATAACTATAACCTAATGTCCCAGTCTGTGAAGTTTAACCCCTTAAGCTCTGGGGACGTTCTGTAGTGCCACTGTGCCGTTTTTTTTACTTAGCCTATACGTTGTCCCACTTCTGGGCAAATGCTTCCCCGTTTCCACCCCGCACATTTCTAGACAAAACTGGATTGACCCACTCTGGTTGGAACTTGCCCAGGTCGTCCCACCATCTCCTTCTGGGCCTTCCTCTGCGCCGGTGTCAGCCTGCAGGCACCCAACCATCGCGATCTCCGCCCACCTGTCTGGGTGCATTCGACACACATGGCCTGCCCAGCTCCACTTAAGAGTGGAGGTCTGCACACTCACATCAACTACGCTACTTATGGAATGCAGTATGGTGTTTTTGATGCGGTCTATGCGTTTTACACCTAAAATACTCCATCGCTCGCTGGCAAACCTTGAGTTTGGATTTTTAATGTTGGGTCAAAGACCAAGTTTGTGGGTCGTAGGTTAGTGCGCAGGATGCACATATCTTGCTTGCTTCAATGACAGTGTAAGGTTGCCCTTCATCACTTCTTTCATGGACCAGAGACTTTTTTTTATTTTTATTTATCCCTTCAGGGAAAGGCTAAGGTGCTAGGCCATACCGCCTTGTCTGTTGTAATGTCATCGTTGTAGTCTTCATAAATGTGTCTTATCTTCCAACATCTTCGAGGCCACATGGCCATGTCTTCAATAAGGGGACCAGAGACTGTTCCGTTATAGGTTATAATTTTTTATAGTTATGGTAACAATAGGAAGGTAATTGTTTCGTTTTCTCATTATAAATAGAATCGTCATTGTTTACAACACTAGTTTATTTCTTTAATTATTGTTATGTAAAACTGGCAACAATGTTTTTAATTTAGTACGCTCAGGACTGCTCGCCGCGTACAGTACATTATAATTCCATTTTATTCCCATTTCACTAATGAATAGTTCAAGTTCATCTAAATCAAGTTCTTCTTCATTAATTATGATAAACCACGCTACTATCGTCTCATCGTGTTCATAGCATCATCATAACCAGGTTTAGACAAACTCGAATTTCTATCCAATGATAAGTAATATACAATTATCTTACCACTCCTCATCAAAGCTTCATCGTCATCTCAACCAGTTTTTACGGTGGTTAGCGGCACTAAAATATGGTCTCTCAACTATTAGAGAATACATATTACGTCCTTATTGTCAGCATTAAAAAACGCAATAACCAGTGAAAGCCACCCCTGGAGGACGTAACTTTATAAGCTCGTTAGGTCATAGCGGTCTCTATAAACCGAGGAGATTAAACACTCTAGAGTTAATGAGATGGCTATTTATTGGGCACATATTGAGCTTTTACGAGCTTCGAACTTCAGCCCGTGGGGCGGGCGATTTTTATGTGTCAGCATCAGCATGCAAATATTGATAGGCAGAATTTCCTATAAAACAATCGTCAATAGAAATTTGAGAAAAGCTACACGAAGACTACAGAACAGATTGTATTAAATAAAGGGAAATATTAAACTGCACATCAAAAATATGGATTTGCACAGCAAATATCATTGAAGGGTAAAGGGGTTGAGCAAAGCGAAGCCCCCTTTATCCTTCGTGTTAGGTTGAACATGTAAGAACAATAAAAATACTTAAAACATAAACTTAAGTTCACATAAAATATTTAAAACATAAAAAGTATTTTTGTTGATCCTTTTTTATTAAGTATTTTTGATGCGCTATTAAATACTTGCCTTAAATAAGTAGGTACTGACATGACAATCAACGTTTAACATTGACACTCATTACGGCTGTCAGTGAGCGCTGACTGTCATAGTTCCATATAATTTTGGGATACTGCTAACTAGCGATGTGTCAAATTTATATGGAAGTAAAACAGTCGGTGCTGACTACCAGCCATAATGAGAACAAAGCTTAACATGCATTCGCTAGTTATGTTTGTTTAAAATTCAAGTAAAGGAGTACCCTTACACTAATTTCATTTGCCGGTGATATGAACCACGTAGGCTTTGAAATATGTATTTAATAACGTCGCCGCCATCATGACAAAAAGCGTAATTAAAATAAGAGCAGGAACATGTAATTATTGATAGTCATACGAAAATTAACCTTTGAACAGTTGTGGCGCCATCTAACCACTGAACAATGAAACACAAATATGAATATAGCGCCATCTCTTAGGGGGTTAAGCAAGAACGTTAAAACTCATGACTTGCGTAGTCAATGTCTACCACTTTCACTCGAGCAGATACCGGGCTATCCTGAAATAAGAAGTTTAGAGTTAATGTTAACAGATGGCGTAAGTAACGTGGCTAGTAGGAATGCAGCTGACCTATTTTACTTCTTAACTTGGTCAGTTTTTAAAACTTTAGGGACTTTTTACCCTCCGGAAAGGAGCGGTTATATTTTCAAAACGTGAGGGACAGAATTATGCGCTGTACCTTGGACACTATTTACATACATTGATCTAGCCCCAAACTAGGATTCCCTGTATCTTGGGTACTAGACAACGATACACATACTTATATAGATAAATATTATACTTAAATAGATAAACAACCATGACTAGAGTACAAACATCCGTTTTCATCAAACAAATATTTGCCCCCACCGGGACTCGAACCCGGGACCCTTGGCTTCGTAGGCAGTAGGTAGGTAGGCACCGACTCGGCCATTCGGGTCGTCATCAATAACTTTACTTTCATTATCGCTACGCGCTACATTTTCGTAGCAACATAAAGCTACGCCGTAACGTTGCTACGCCGCAATTATTATTGAATTTTGTAGCTGCTACAAAGTAAGCTGCGATCGATCTTCGGTGGCCCCTTGTCCGCTCGCCTTCGGCTCGTTTCATAAACCCACTCTCGATACACTCACTCACTTTTAATGCCCTCCATTATGTATCAGTCACATAAACTACTATTATGTGTACTTAAGTTGATATTTTAAGTATTTTATCATAAACCCTCTTTACTGCGTTCAAAAACCGCACGTTACGATCAGCATTATGTCAAACATGCGATTCCTGAACACATCAAAGAGAGCTTATGATATGTGTGTAGATAAACTAGTGTATGTAACTGTACATAATTAGGCATATTGCAGCAGTCACATAAACTACTATTTTGTTATTCTTATGTGTTCAACCTAACACGAAGGATAAGGGGGGCTTCGCTTCGCTCACCCCTTTTACCCTTCACCTAAACTACCGCAGTGTTTTGCCCTGATATTAGCTGAGCAAATCAGTATTAAATATATTCACCACGGTTGTTTGGTGATTATATATACTAACCGGCTAATATGATAAATCTTGCTGTATTAATTACTTTAACCATCGATATTGGTAAGTATGAGTATGCGTAATATCCGAATCATTATCTTGACCGTAG
The DNA here is from genome assembly GCA_949825045.1 of Argyresthia goedartella. Classification (NCBI taxonomy): domain Eukaryota; kingdom Metazoa; phylum Arthropoda; class Insecta; order Lepidoptera; family Argyresthiidae; genus Argyresthia; species Argyresthia goedartella. Next base: position 6,209,773 of record OX463817.1, read on the forward strand.
CATATACATAACAGCACCTGCTGATGACACAAGCCACGCTCACTGAAGAACCTGAAAAAGAAACTTAAAACTATTTATATACCTACTCAATTATACATATATTTAAATTTTTTAAATCACATATAGTAAAATAAAACGATATTACAAACTTAATATTATATATAATACATACTTGTAATTAGAATAAATCCTTATTTTTATAAACGGGAATATGGCAAAGGTATGTGTCCAATACCAAGACACCCCCCGCATCCCTCCACACCACCCGCGGGGGTGTTTGCTCATCATACTCTTCATCTTTCCTTGCCATCGGATCATGATGCGTGTGCGCCTCATTTCCCACCCACCTTTCGCAAACCGGCTCCCAAACCTGTTCAATTTCGTGTTTATTATTGCTTCTGAACGTTCTTAACCCTTATCCGGTACCAAACCAACGATTGTAGTTAACAGCACCTACAGGGCAGTTACCCTGGATCTGCAATCATCTGTACAAAGACCTTCATTCCTCGGTTCTCCTTGAAAACCCGCTTTTACAGCAAGACATATGAAAAGAGCTCGGGAGTCCATAAAAAAACACTCGCAATCAAATTCTTCCAGCCTGTAATCAGCGACCACTGCATTCTATCTCAGAGCAACTAGATTTCGAAGTGCCTGCCTTGTGGAAACTTACAGGAACCACATCTGTTGCAGGGGGCGAGCTAATAGAATAGAATATAGAATATATTTTATTTAGAAAAATGATACTTAAAAGCTAGGTTAACAAAGTGATATCACAAAGGAGGTATTAAGCTACAGCGATAAACTGCGGCCCCATACTAGGCAAAGCCTGTATCGTGGGGACCATTTCACGGTTAAAACAATGGATCTTAGCTAAGAACATTGTAAAAGGTAGATAAGTACTTTATTTATATTATTAATAACTGACAGAATGACACAAACATAATCACAAACAGGAATACAAAAATAGAAAATATAATATTAACACAGCGCAATATAGCAAAGCATTTTAATATGTAGTGAAGGTAAGTTTTATTAACACATGAATGAAATAAATAAAACGATTCAAATAATTAGGTGTATATATGCTAATGTATGTTACAACAAACGCTGAGAACAAAAAAGCGTTTTGACTGATCATAAAAGGTACCTATGTTGACTTCCTTTATCAAGTAGCCAATAATACTTGCACACAGGCTAAAAGACAGTCGCAAAAATCTGCTGAGGACGACTGGTAAGCGCAAAGTTGGCGCCTCCATACTAATTACAATCTCCTCCAAATTCCACCAAAATACCAATTGAAAACATTCCACCTACCAGAATTTTAACCTGACGAGATAAGGATGATAATCGAATGTCTACGATCCAGTCTCAAGTTTGTTAAATGGATTCAACGTCCAATCAGAGAGTTCTGTCACAAAATGTTTGCCGACAGAAGTAAATATCGTGTAAGTCCGTACGTCTTGGTAATTAATTCCCTACTAATGGGTAACGAAATTTCAACGAAATGTCGCTGTATTTAGGTTACACACCCAAAATGCGTTAAGGTCGAAAATTCTAATAACTGAAATATCAATAAATGGTCAAAACCCCAGATTAACGAAACTCTTACCGAGTTGCTACAAAAAATGTTGAACATAGTTTAGCATCAAAACAAATGTCAAATGCTATACATTTTTATCTCGAGTGTTCAACAGGAGTTTTTTTTTGTGGTAAGACCGTTAATTTTTTAAATTGCACTATGATCAACGAGGACCTCTGTGGGGCATGCTAGAAGTCCCGGGTTCGATCCCCGGCCGTGGATATAGAAAAAAAACAGGTCTTGGATGTTTATATGTGGGTGACGTTACTGTTTCTGGTTCCCACGATACAGGGTATCCTAGTATGGGGCCGGAAGTAATGTTTTTGCCTTTATGTAAATGTTTATGTTCATATATGTTTATACCTTTCACAGTGATATAACCTCTTTGCGAAAAGTTATCACTAAAATGGTAATTAATCTTAATCAATTAAGTTACGTGTAAAGAATGTCTGCAACGTAGACATAGCAACAAACGAGATTTAATGGCATTTTATGGTTCTAGTTTGTACGATATTCAACCTTACTTGATTATAACTGCCTATCGATTTTATAAAATCCAATCACTTCAATTCACCTTCACTTCGCTTCATCTCATACTTTATCTGTCAAAATTTAGTTCAACTCGCTGCCACGCTCGCAAGGGTAGCGTTAGTATACATGCGAAGTGAGGGTGACGTGAAGTGATCGATTTTATAGAATCGACAGGCTGTAAACTCGTCGACTTTACAGTAATAATAATCTGAACTAGCTGTGCCGTAGCTTGTATGTTGGCCGGCCCGTTTTATGCCGTTTTTACCCGACTACGGCGACCGCCAAAAGGAAGGGTAATGATTTTGGCAGTCTATGTATGTATGTGGGTGGGTATGTATGTATGTCCACTCGTAGCGCCTAAACTACTGAACCGATTTTAGTAAATGAGGTGTCAATAGATTTGTAATAATTCTGCGGGTGACATAGGCTATGTAGATCTGATGTGGCGCCCTCTAGCGGCCATGAAAAAATCTGTTTAGTTAGGTAAATGTTTGGTACTCATGAACTATGATAGCTAGAGAGTTGAAATTTTCACAGATGATGTGTTTCTGTTGCCTATAATAAATAAATAAAATATAAGTAAAAAAAAACTATAACCCGACTACGTGAGTTAAGAGGTTTAAAAAGTGCGAAACAAGGAAATAATTCAGAAAGAAGTCAAGAAATGCGAAGGTACAAAAATGGTCGAGGTAGAGCCGTGGTCGCACCCCTACTGTATTCTCATTCGTCACTAGATTTTTAATCCAGTCGGTCCATTGAAACTACCAGCACCGGCAAACTCAAACCGAATAGGTAATATGTACCTAACGATTCCACCAAGTTTGTTGTTGTGTCTACTTAATCTTACACAGATGTTGGTTAAAAGTGATTAACGTGAGTCAAAAGTCTAATGGACTTCCAGCAGCTGTACACGTTCATTTCAGCCCTATCAAAATTGAGAGAGCTGAAGAGTCGGAGTAGTCGGCATGACATGAATCGGTCGGGTATATGATAGTCATCATCTCAAAATAGATTAGATACCATGTAAGAAAACACTTTAGTTAACTTCTAATATACTTAAGTGCTGTGATATCCTACATATAATGATTGTAAAGGACTTTTTATTTATTTATTACAACACTTAAAAGTTATACCTTGGAAAAGGCTGTAGTTACAATGGTAAATGATTTTTTGCACATTTGTGAGATACAGTAGGTGCGACCACGGCTCTTCCCCGACCATTTTTGTACCTTCGCATTTCTTGACTTCTTTCTGAATTATTTCCTTGTTTCGCACTTTTTAAACCTCTTAACTCACGTAGTCGGGTTATAGTTTTTTTTTACTTATATTTTATTCTCTATACTTTGATTCTTTGTACCCACATACAGACATCAGACAAAGCAGCACACTCGAGTGGCTGATGAAGTTCATTGTTCCATCGCGCATTGCATGAAACGCAACTTCTGTAGTCTTCGTGCTTTGTGGTTTCGTTCCCAATTTGCAATTATAGACGTACCACGTCGGATTAGCATAGCAAACATGTATGCTGCTATTTAGGCACTGCGCAGTCCAAATTACGATCGAATGGCTCTGAGAGTTAGGTAGTGATTCTGGTGGCACGCGAGGTCGTAAACCATTTATGGCTCGCGCGGTTCCGAATAGCGTTTGGATCGATAAATAAAATAATTCAGAAACGTGGGATTATAAAAAGGTACCTATAAAAAGGTTTATCGATAGAATAAAACTAGTAACGTACATAAGTATGCATGCAAAACAGGCACACAAATTAAAAAGCCTCGTACGGAGCCAGATCCGAAACTCCGGTTCTATAGACGGAAATATATTATCCTTTTATCTACACAAGTATCATAAACCCTCTTTACTGCGTCCAAAAACCGCACGTTACGATCAGCACAATGTTAAACTACTTTGTAAAAACTCATTTCTTATCTGAATATTGAACATTATGACCATAATGTGTAAATTTTCTACATATTATGATATTCAAATTTCGAACTACTACTACCCCTACTTTGTCTGTAAAGTTGGTACTACAGAACAAGCTAAACTACTGCAGAGCCACAATGCCGGTCAAACATGAGGTTCCTGAACACATCAAAGAGTGCTTATGATATGGGTGTAGATAAACTAGTGTATGTAACTGTACGTAATTAGGCATTAAAACTCTCGAGTGATATTATTATGAAACTTGCCTTCGGCCCGTTTCATAAACCCACTCTCGAGTTTTAATGCCCTCCATTATGTATCAGTCACATAAACTACTATTATAATGACATTTATTTTTACATGACGGTCCAGTATAATTTATATTGACAATAGATCGGTGTTCTATATTTAAAAAGTGTACTCAGTATTGCGAAGTTCGTCCTAGTTTTAAATAAGTCCGACAAAGCAAACATAAATTATTTGAATGCGCAAAAAGTAGACGTGAGAAGAATATTGCTACTCTTGTACAAATCTCCTAGGCTGCGAAAAACGGAATAGGCTGCCTGATAAGCTGTAACTTTTAACTTCTGTTTATAAACATAAACATAAACGTAAACATTTATATACGTACAGGCACACTGGCACATACATTGCTTCTGGCCCCACACTAGGATACCCTGTGTCTTGGGAACCAGAAACAGTGACGTCACACACATATGATCCAAGATCTTGTTTTTTTTTTTTTTCCAGTCGGGGATCGAACCCGGGACCTCTCGAATGATAGGCGGAGCCAGAACCGCAGCGCCACAGAGGTCGTCAAATTTTCTGTGAACAAACGCGTCACCCCTTTTCTCATATGGTTCGGCAGAGGCACAGTTACGTATCAATACTCGATACTCAATTTTGCGTGACGAGGGGCTAGTCCTCCCGCAGCCTCAAAGCTTGGAAAAATTAAGATATCCTTCGATTTTCAGAAAACACAAAACACTCTGGGATTGCAAGTCAAATGCGTGCTCGTTTGTTCTTCACTTGGGCATAGTTTTATGTAAAGTGGATGCAAGGCTTTAAAAATTAGCGGAAGCAAGTATGAATGGTCGATTTCGATCAATTCACTATTGATGTAGAGCTTTTTAAGTAAACTTAATTAAGCTGGAAGGGGAAATTTCATTGAGTTTATAGTTACTTCAGAAGTTATTCATTAACTAACCCTTTAGTAATAATATAAAGTAATAAACATTTACATTTGAATACAGGTACAAAAGTTGCTTCTGGCCCCACACTAGGATACCCTGTGTCGTGGGATCCAGAAACAGCGACGTCACACACTTATAAACATCCAAGACCTGTTTTTTTTTTCTTTACCCCTTGCCGGGGATAGAACCCGGGACCCCTCGCATGGTAGGAAGAGCCCCAACCGCTGCGCCAGAGGTCGTCGATATTAATAAATATGAAGGATGTCTTGCTTGGTTTTATAAGTACTTCATTAACTAAGTATTTATAAAACAAATCAAAACATTCTTCATATTTATTCATATCGACGTCAATTACTATTTTTATCTACACACGTATCTAAAACCCTCTTTACTACGTCCAAAAACCGCACGTTACGACCAGCATAATAATGATAAACTACTTGGTAAAAACACATTTCTTATCTGAATATTGATACATTATGAAAATGTATCAATTTCCGACAAATTATGACATTCAAATTTCGAACCCCGACGCCCGACAAATTATGACATTCAAATTTCGAACCCCGACGCCCGCCTGCGTGCCAGCCCTAGTTTGTCTGTGAAGTTGGTACTACTGAACAAGCTAAACAAGTGCAGAGCAATGATCAATGCCACGATGCCGGTCGAACATGCGATTACTGAACACATCAAAGAGAGCTTATGATATATGTGTACTTATTGAACGTGGCATTAAAACTCTCGAGTGATATTATTATTAAACTCGCCTTCGGCGCGTTTTATGAACCCACTCTCGAGTTTTAATGCCCTCCATTATGTATCCGTCACATAAACCACTATAATGCACCGTAAAATGGTATGTTACTCTTATATGAAACTGGTTATAGCATAATTCTGGCATGTACTCTAGACTCGTGCTGGGCAGTGTTCAAAAAGTATTTCCTGCTAACGTGAACAACTGCTACCTCGAACGTGTTCTAATAAACCTGTACATTTTCAAACTGCAATATACTTGTCAATGTTTTGATAAAGCTGTAATTGTCGAGGGGCGATGGTTCAAGTCTATCCCTCGCCGGCGAATTGCCTTATGCCCGGTTCCTATATTTAAAAAACGATCCGTTTTAGTTACGAATGGTAGTTAATTCTACGAGGCGTAAGCTAAAACCGTTCCTATAACAATCGTCTCGTTATGCAACCAACCGACGGCTGGCTACTAACGGATGGGAGGGTTACCGGCAACGGAGCGTAAGCGTATTGCATGGAGATGTCACTTGGTTGCGTTCCTATAAATATTTTAAACGTCAGTAGACTTTCCAGATAACTATTCGTAATGTCACTTGGTTACCCCTCAATTTCGGTCGGTTAAATTTTATATTTCACTGTTTTCGCTGTAATTTTGAATTTAAAATGACCAGTTCATCAGATAGTGACAGAGAAGTGTTCGAAATTATATCGAACTCCAGCGAGACTGACTCAGCAGAAGATAATAGACAAAACATGCAGCCCAGGACAGAACAAATGGGAGATCACTGAACAAGCCCCGTACCAACAATCATGACGGTCACGATCCTCAGCCATGAGGGAGCGACTAGAACGAAAGAACCGACAGAAATATCCCTGAGTCTTAGCCCTGAATGAAGATTTAGGTACCGAGGCAAAAACGTTGCATGCCTACTAGGCAGCAGACAAATTTGTAGATAAATCAAATGGGAAGATGATAGGTACTCACTGGCTTAATATACATTTCAAACCTGGTCGTTTGAAATGTATTATACACTTTGTATTTTTTGAAGAATTTGTCGACTAGAAGAAGACTCAAACTTTTTGCAGGATATATGTATACTTATTTCAATTGATGGATGTCAATGTCGAGTCAAATGTCTTTTTCGCGCGATGAACGTTCCGTCCTTGTTATGTATTCTATGCATTCTATTAAGTTTGATAAGGAAAAAATATGTCACGAAGATGCCTGCGTTCGTGTAGCTCTAATAAACATCATCGGCCTTACTAATAAAAATAGTTATTCACGGTTTAACTTATTCAGTGTTTTCTCCTTTTCATACGACGAGTAATTGTCAAATGTCAAAGCAAGACAAAACACTGCATAAGTTAAACCGTGAATAACTTATTTTATTAGTAAGGCCGCATAAGTTTAAAGAACTCTAAGATCAATTCGTATGTAAATCTAATTTGTATCGGCTTGAACTTTATCTTATTACAAATTTCAATTCTGCATATAACGAAACGCACATCTCTGAGTGAAGAGGGCGCGTCGGTATTTCAATGACATCTATGACCAACGGACGTCCGTAGGTAAAAGGTACAAAAAGTAAATTGTGGAACGTAATGACTCGTAGTTGGTTAGGGAAAAACGGACAGTTACTTTTACGGATGACGATCCGTTAAATATAGGAACCGGGCATTAGACCGACACCAGTACCTGTTGTAAAGTCATTTTTTTAAAAGAAGGTATGGGGGAGTTTCTTGCCGTCTTTAGGGTTCCGTACCCGAAGGGTTCCAAACGGGACCCTATTACTAAGACTTCGCTGTCCGTCCGTCCGTCCGTCCGTCTGTCACCAGGCTGTATCTCAAGAACCTAGCTAGATAGAGAGTTGAAATTTTCACAGATTATGTATTTCTGTTGCCGCTATAACAACAAATACTAAAAAACAGGATAAAGTAAATATTTAAGGGGGCTCCCATACAACAATACTACATACAAACTTATGGATGCACCTGGTTACGTACATGGAGTGTGAAAGTAACCCCACTAATAACTTTGTAAACAATATTTTGCTGTGTAAAATCCAAACTATTCACTCCACACCATCGCTTCCATTGAACGGTGGTACGGAACCCTTCGTGCGCAATTTAGACTCGCACTTGACCGGTTTTTCTTAATCCCGAGGCCCACCTTCCGAAACGGTGTAGTCTCTTTTTTATGTAAAAAAATGACTTGTAGTTATAAGTAAGTATAATTTTGTCGTTGAATAAGATAATTAATTTATTGATATTGAATAATAAAAAAAAACTGAAAAAAAATAAAGTTCTAATCATTTCGGTGTACATAAATATATTAACCGATTTTAATTGGTAACTAAGCACTAAATACGGCGCTGAAGGATTTTAAGTTGAGACATGTATTATGATTCCTAATTATTTTTAATTACCTTCGAAATAGCTCGTATGAATAAATTTTCTTGTATTTGGGGCTATTTATCTAATTATACATATAATAACCTATCTAGGGCGAGTAAGTTTTAGAACATCTGGTACTATCCCTTCGAAGTCGTGCTACTGGGAGTTGGCGCTAAGTTTACGATTCTAGGTAGGTCGGAATATTCTCAAGGGATTGTTAGAATATCGAGCGATAATATCAGAATTTTGATCACTTCTTGGTTGAGTTGACACCAAAAGAGATACTTGAGCGTTGCTAGGTCTAAGCTCGACACACTGTGTCAAAATAAGACATAACATAGCGTCACGCCTTTTCCCATACGAGGTAGCAGAGGCACAATTGTGCCCACTTTGAGCCAGTTCCGGGGGGCTAGCCCATCGCCACAGCTACGGAGAAATGAAGGTTTCCTCACGATGTTTTCCATCACCGTTAGAACGTCCGTATAATGTACTTAAGATAAATTAATTATCTCATTGGAACATGGTCAGGAATCGAACCTGCATCTCCTGTGTGAGAAGCAAGCGTGAAACCCATTAGACCACGGAGCTCTAATGCCCGGTTCCTATATTTCAAAAACGATCCGTTTTAGTTACGAATGGTAGTTAATTCTACGAGGCGTAAGCTAAAACCGTTCCTATAACAAACGTCTCGTTATGCAACCAACCGACGGCTGGCTACTAACGGATGGGAGGGTTACCGGCAACGGAGCGTAAGCGTATTGCATGGAGATGTCAGTTGGTTGCGTTCCTATAAATATTTTAAACGTCAGTAGACTTTCCAGATAACTATTCGTAATGTCACTTGGTTACCCCTCAATTTCGGTCGGTTAAATTTTATATTTCACTGTTTTCGCTGTAATTTTGAATTTAAAATGACCAGTTCATCAGATAGTGATAGAGAAGTGTTCGAAATTATATCGAACTCCAGCAAGACTGACTCAGCAGAAGATAATAGGCAAAACATGCAGCCCAGGACAGAACAAATGGGAGATCACTGAACAAGCCCCGTACCAACAACTATGACGGTCACGATCCTCAGCCATGAGGGAGCGACTAGAACGAAAGAACCGACAGAAATATCCCTGAGTCTTAGCCCTGAATGAAGATTTAGGTACCGAGGCAAAAACGTTGCATGCCTACTAGGCGGCAGACAAATTTGTAGATAAATCAAATGGGAAGATGATAGGTACTCACCGGCGTAATATACATTTCGGTCGTTTGAAATGTATTATACACTTTGTATTTTTTGAAGAATTTGTCGACTAGAAGAAGACTCAAACTTTTTGCAGGATATATGTATACTTATTTCAATTGATGGATGTCAATGTCGAGTCAAATGTCTTTTTCGCGCGATGAACGTTCCGTCCTTGTTATGTTTTCTATGCATTCTATTAAGTTTGATAAGGAAAAAAATATGTCACGAAGATGCCTGCGTTCGTGTAGCTCTAATAAACATCATAAGTTTAGAGAACTCTAAGATCAATTCGTATGTAAATCTAATTTGTATCGGCTTGAACTTTATCTTATTACAAATTTCAATCCTGCATATAACGAAACGCACATCTCTGAGTGAAGAGGGCGCGTCGGTATTTCAATGACATCTATGACCAACGGACGTCCGTAGGTAAAAGGTACAGAAAGTAAATTGTGGAACGGTATTAATGACTCGTAGTTGGTTAGGGAAAAACGGACAGTTACTTTTACGGATGACGATCCGTTAAATATAGGAACCGGGCATAAGTCAGAATAGGACTTTTGAACAATCATCTCCTCACACAAACATACGAAGACATCCTCAATGACAAATTGATAATACTGATGTATTATCACTGTAGAGCCAAAAACTTCCAAAATGACGAGGCATGTTAAGGTGCTACGACAAAAAAATGGGGTATTTTTCGAATCCATTTACTCCACCATGAAGTCATCTACAGATTTGATTTTTGGATTAACGTTTATTGAGTATTTGATTAAGATTTTCACTAAAGGAAAACGCGATTGAAGGAAATTTTCTCGATATAATTTAATTACGAAAACACCTCTAAATTGTTTTATTTTTTCCTGTAATTCTGAAAACCTAACTAATTTCATTGTGGAACTGCGTTCAAAATATAAATATTATGTATTCGCAAAATCTCTTTAAAAAACTTTTTAACAAAATAGCGTAGTTTATTTTTAAAAAAAAATTCTGTCGTTTAGCGCTACGTTTTTTCATTTTTCCCCGATTTCGTCCCTCTCACACTGCGGGTCTTTTCGCTTGGAGTAACGGGGACCTTTGCACGGACGAGGTATCGCCTTAACATAAAACTCGTTCATTCAATACAACCCTCGGTAGACAACCGGCCAGCCAGCCAAAAACCACCTTTATTTGGTCCACTAAATGTCGCTATAAAGGAAAAATCGGTCAAGTGCGAGTCGGAATCGCTCACGAAGGGTTCCGAGCACGTAACGACCAAAAAAAAAATATATATGTCTGAACTCGGTTTCGATACCAGTCCCTACAGTTTGAGGAGCCGACGTTTATTCAATTACGCCACCGACAACGATGATGAGTGCCGCGAAATTTGCGTGATAATTGAATCATGATTATTTGGTAATTTGCAGGGAATATTAAAACGCGTCTCTTGTTTATAGGGACCCCCATTTATTTATAAAACCTCTTGAAGTTTTTTTTTTGTTGTAGCGGCAACCAACACCTATCTACCTATTAAGGTTCGTTAGTTGTAACCTACTGACGGACGGACAGGCAGACAGAAAGCGGAGGCTTAAGTCCCGTTGGGGGCAAATATTTGTTTGATGAGAACGGATGTTTGTACCCTAGTCATGGTTGTTTATCTATCTAAGTATAATATTTATATAAATAAGTATGAGTATCGTTGTCTAGTACCCAAGATACAGGGAATGGGGCTAGATCAATGTGTGTAAATAGTGTCCAAATTATTAAAAAAAAAGGAACAAAACTTATTTATTTCTCAATATAGTCTATCTAAAGGTATTATTATTATTATTATCAATAGGGTCCCGTTTGACGCCCTTCGCGTACGGAACCCTACAAAAGGTATTTTCAGCGGGTCTAAATGCCACGGCTGGCGCTCCCTGGCGCTCCCTGGCGCTCCCTGGCGCTCCCTGGCGATGAGCCAAACGATGTCAACGGCAGTCAACTGGTTGAGAGACATCGTTGCCAAATTCGAAATTTAAAAGTTCAGAAGAAAAACAATTTCCAATCGAGAGCGGCGAAATAAAAATGGCTGCTTAGACATTGTTCCTATAAAATTGGAAAATTGGAAACAAAACTTTTCCCTGTTTGATTTATTGGCGCAAAGCAGTGGTCCTCAATCTTGGGGGGTTTGGAATGGGGCTCGTTTTTCTTGTCGGATTTGATTTAAAGTTTAACACTTATTTATCTACAGCGTGTGATGGATGGAGCGTAAGAAAACCCGAACTGCATCAACTACCAGCAAAATGAACTGATTATATTCCGATCATGTAGTTTTCTTAGGCTTGTGTTTCAACGATTACCAAAACCGCACCTATTTTACTACCAATAAATTCGAAACGACCGCCAGAATAAGTAAACAATAACCAAATTGTGTTTGGATAAATGATCACCAAACTTCTTTTTATGTTTTGTGTACTTAAATTTATGTTTTAAGTATTTTTTGTTGTAATTACATGTTCAACCTAACACGAAGGATAAAGGGGGCTTCGCTTTGCTCTTTTGCCCTGATTTTTTTTGCAACTTTTGGCGATCATTTACCTATTTTGGGTAGAAAAAAAATCTTTTGGTGGTCATTTAAATTGTTCTCGTTCACTTACTCATTGAACTATACGCCTAACACCTCGTGTGGGAAAAGGCGAAACATAAACACAACAAAAACATTTACATACAGGCACATACATTGCTTCTGGCCCCACTCTAGTGTCGTGGGAACCAGCAACAGCGAATTCAAACACCTGTAAACATCCAAGACCTGGTATTTTTTTTCTTTGTCCCCAGCCGGGGATCGAACCCGGGACTTCCCGCGTGGTAGGCAGAGCCACAACTGCAGTGCCACAGAGGTCGTGGAAAGGCTTTACAGTGTGTGTGATTTCGCTAGTAACATTGCAGCTAGCTCTAACAACACGTAGTTTGCAATGTAACGAAGGCAGTTATTCAATCGCACTGTTCGTTCGAGTTCCCGGTTTTCGGATTACCCTGTTGACTATTTCGTGAATGTTCGTGCATGCTCGCTGAAGCGGTGTCGGCCGTAAAATCTGCTAGTGTAGAGTGCGGCTATCGATTTAAGTTGCTCGTCGATTTTGTAGGTTTTGAGATTCAACATGTCTACGCTTAAACTACGATAAAATAAATACATTCTACGGAGATTCTAACACTGATAGAAAATTATGATTTATTGGTGATGGTATTTGATCTTTTCAGGAGATCGGCACCGGAGATCTCACACGGTCTCACTAATAGCCACTCCAAGGCACAGGCAAATCGGCGTATGAGCACTCCTTCATGTTGCAGGCGGTCCGACGGTGCAACGCATCCTGGCACTATAAGAGACAGTCCCACTTTTGTCTCTTTCAATAACCAGGTGAGGGAACACTTCCTCCATCTTTATTATTAAATATAAACTATATATTAGAAGTATATTACAATAATAATAAATATACCTTGGACACTATTGACACACGATTGATCTAGCCCCAAACTAGGATTCCCTGTATCTTGGGTACTAGACAACGATACACATACTTATATAGATAAATATTATACTTAGATATATATACAACCATGACTAGGGTACAAACATCCGTTCTCATCAAACAAATATTTGTCCTCACCGGGACTCTAACCCTTCGGCTTCGTAGGCAGGGTCACTGCCGACTCGGCTATTCGGGTCGTCATATGTATTGGTACTATTTAGTATTGGTACTTATTTAGTAGTATTTTGTATTGGTACTTATTTAGTAGTCTGGTAGATAGGTATTTTATTTTCCGTATTATTTAGATATTTAATTTACTGATAGGTATTTTAGTAAAGACTATATATTTTGCACTGCCTACCTTTTCATGACACATTTTCCTATCACGCCTTGGTTTGCCGGAAGGAATTTCTTTGTAGAGATAAGCTCGCCCTTGTACATATATTCTCTTGATGTAACCTTTTAAAAGTAAGATGGCAAAACTGTGCCACTGCCACGTCTGAGAAGATGCCTGATGCTATGTTTTGATTGTGTGAAGACTATTCAAACATGCCTTCTACAGATATTCTTGAAAGGTAACCAAAAAGGGCTTGCGCAATTTCGTTCGATCACCAAAAGCCACTTAGTCCTAATTCCAGAGTCAAACGTTGAAAGGGTTGAAAGCCACTGCGTTCAAGTAGGCATATTGCAGTACCTTTGAAGGGAAAGGGAGAGTGAAGGGAGCAGTTAAATAAAATTAATCAAAGGTCTTTATGTTGGGCGTGCCTTTAGAGCCTGTCTGGGTTATTAATGTGATTCCTCCTTGCTTTGCCTTCGTCATCGGATAACACCTGGGCGCATATGTAAATGTGAGTCTTATACTTGTAGTGGATGGTAGGTTTGTAAGGTAAGTAAAAATGACATGACATAGAATTTACCTATATTGCTTCTGGCTCCACACTGGGGTACCCTGTGTCGTTGGAGCGACACAGGGTACCCCAGTGTGGGGTACCAGTAAGAGCGACGTCACAGACAATACATAATGATATAGGTGGATAATAATGGATATACATATCTACATATCTCCAGAGCTGCGGTGATAGACTAGCCCCCTGTCACGCACAATGGAGGATGCAATAACTGGCAATAAATAAACGTGGGCGCAACTGGCCCTTTCACTCAGTATGGGTAAAGGCGTGACGCTACATAGTTTTTACTCGACTACAGCGAAGCCGAAAGGAGGGTTATGTGTTAGACCGGTGTGTATGTGTGTGTGTATATGTATGAATCAATGTGTGTATGTATGTATGTGCATATCTTCCACCAGAACATCTAGGTTTAGGTTAAGAAATCTTTAGCACTCAAATTCGGTTACGAGTAATACATTTTTTTTGTAAAATAACAATATCCTTGAGCGATATTATAACAGTAGGTACAAATAACTATGTTCTATAAAATACGTGAAAGAAAAAACACAGCAGAAAAAAAAATAAAAAATTACAAATATTTACCTTACCATACAGTGATGACATTTCACAGTACAAATTGGCACACAATACACCATTACACTATTGTTAATACCTATACTAAACTATGATGAACTTGACATTTAATAAGGTTTATGTTTACCAAAAACGCACCTATTATACTACCAATAAATTCTTAATGACTGCCAGAATGGATAAATGTCCACCAAATTGTGTTTGATAAATGATCACCAACCTTTTTTTTATGTTTTGTTTACTTAAGTTTATGTTTTAAGTATTTTTTGTTGTTCTTACATGTTCAGCCTAACACGAAGGAAATTTACCCTTCACCTAAGCTACCGCAGTATTTTGCCCTGATATTTTTTGCAACTTTTGGTGTTCATTTATCCATTTTGGATAGGAAAAAAATATTTTGGTGATCATTATATTTGTTGCCATTTAATAATCTCTTGTAATGTGAAAGTAGTCAAAAATTTATAAAATACTTAGCAGGCAGACCTCTAACGCTTTGAGAATGCATTAAAAATAATTCTGGATACCCAATATGTCGAAAGATCGTTCACTGTAAGAAGTCTCGCGGTGTTCATTCATACATGCCGAGTTTAGTTAAAATGGACAGTTAATAGTAGATACTAAAACATATGTACTATGAATATCAAATCAAAAGATAAATAAATAACTACTTAAGTCTAATCATACTAAATATTAGTATGATTAGACTTAAGTAGTTATTTATTTATCTTTTGATTTGATATTCATAGTACATACATACATACATAAGAAGGTAGTATACTTTACCTTTTTATAATATTAGTATAAGTAGACTTAAGAGAAGGGACGTAGAAATATTATCCTTTTATAAAGAATGTTTTTTACATGAGGTATATTTTTTACAAAGAATGTTTTTCACAGTATAATTTCAATATACAATAGATAAGTATTCCATATTTAAAAAGTGTACTCAGAATTGCGAAGGTTCATCCTAGTTTAAAATAAGTCCGACAAAGGAATCACAAGCAAACGTAAATTATTTGATTGCAGAAAGAGGACGTGAGATGAATATTGCTTGTACAAATCGCCTGTGCTGCGACAAAACGGAACTAGACTTCAGTTCATTGACTTATTGGTTTCTTGAGTCAATCGTTTCTAAAATATTCGTATTTATCCAATCAGATCTCTTTTTATTCCAAATTTTAGTTTTATTTATTTTGTAATTATTTATTGCATGCTTCAGGATCTTTTCAAAATGTGATATTGTTTTACGATTCAGGATGACGAAACCATTTTTGTGAAGTTTATCCTTTTACTAATTTTTAGATAAATCACCTTTGATTGAGAGGTTATAGTTGAGATCTCCAAATACTAAGGCTCTTTTTGATCTAGATAATTGCCCATCATCAGTTTGTAAGAAGTATTTATGACTCATTCTTTCTGGTTTGTAAATAGCCCCAATATCTAAGAAAAAATTATCAATGTGTATTCATAAAAAATGATTATCATATTCACATTTGTCTTCAATGTGGCTATGCTTTAGGTTATTGTTTTTATTTTATTTTATTTATTCAGAAACAAACAGTCTTACATATTTGTATACAATACATAAACTCTTTATAAAACATAGACCTACAGTTTCCTAATTTAGTAAAAACATCTTTTATAATAGTTTAAATATCAAAGAAATAATAATGATGAAGAAGCAACATAAAAAGCATGATACATAAAAAGAAAGTTAAAAATTTCACACATGTTCAGTTTGATTTTCAGAACAATTTGAAAGACACTCCAAAGTTAAACTTTTGAAGCGTTTAAGAGATTCACTAAATATATCTATATTTACTAACTTATCATTATACAACCTGCAAGCACGTCTTCTATTCCAAACTATTTCCAGCGTAATTTGTGCGACTACGGGGTATAACAAAGAGAGGCTTGCTTCGACAACTACGCTCACGACGACGAGGCACTCTAAACGACAATAAATGTAACAATGGGGGGGAATCGATTATATTATTAATTATTTTGAAAATTATTGATATATCAATACAGTCACGACTACAACTTTATGAGTACATTTTTGCCTTTTTCAAGGACGTCACATAATCCGAATATGTGTTTCCAGTACGATATTCAAGGGCTCGAATAAATTTTTTCTGCACCCTTTCTATCCCGTCTATATGAATGTTATAAAATGGGTTCCAAACAGCACTGGCGAACTCGAGATGACTGCGAACATAACTATTAAACAGTACCTTGTAAGTTAAGGCTTTTTTGAAGGGCTTTCCTACGCGGAGTATAAAACCAAGTTGTTTAAGAGCTTTATTTATAATGTGGTTCACATGAGGTACGAAAGTGAGCTTGGAATCCACTATTGCGCCTAGATCACGAATTTGATCTACGCGGGCTAATTATCTTTGACAAAGTTCATATTTATAATTAATGGTTTGTATTTTTCTACTGAAACTTATTACAAAGCACTTATCTGGATTTAAAAATAAGTTGTTTGAATTACAGAAAGATTCGAAATTATTAATGCCATTTTGCAGGACATCACAATCTCCCACACTTCGGATAACCCTAAATATTTTTGTATCGTCGGCATATAAGAGTAAACTAGAGCTGTTTGTAATTTCTGTGACGTCGTTTAGGTAAAGAACGAACAACAAAGGTCCTAAATGTGACCCTTGAGGGACACCCGAAGTGATGGGTTTGAGATTTGAAGTGTACCCACCTACTGCTACAGCCTGCGATCGATTTTCGATGTAGGATTTTATCCATCGAAATAGATCCCCGTGTATACCCATCTGCCAAAGTTTCAACAGCAAGCGTTCATGACAAATTTTATCGAATGCTTTAGCAAAATCAGTATACACGGCATCCACTTGATAATTGTTGTCCAAGGCTTCAAGTATAATTTCTGCATAGGATAAGAGATTTGTTTTAACACTTCGACCTTTAAGAAAACCGTGTTGATGAACAGTAACATGACGGCGTACAGCGGCAGACAATTGGTCAGTAACAATCTTCTCCAAAATTTTGTCAAATTGACATAGTTTAGAAATTGGCGGATGTTTCTCAATTTCACAGCTGATATCTCCCTTAGGTATCGGTGTAATTAGAGCACGTTTCCAAATAGAGGGAACACAACCTTCGCGAAGTGATTTTTCAAAAAGCAAAGTGATTGGAATTGATAACTCAGACGCACATTTGTTAATAATAACAGGATGAATGCAATCTGGTCCGGCACCTTTATTTACGTTAATAGACTTAAGGTATTTATGAACAAGGTCTTTAGTTAAAAATATTGTATCCATCTCAAAAACTGTATTATGTACCGGCGGAAGATTGTTCAAATCAATCATGTTATTACTAGGTTTTTAAAAAACAGAGTGGAAATGTTCATTAAACATGTCACAAATCTGAGAACCACTTGAAGCTGAAATACCTTTATAGTACATTATTTGTGGTAGACCACTCTTCGCGTAAATTTACTTCATGTAAGACCAGAAAAATTTCGGGTTTGATGTGATTTTATTTTCAGTTGAGTTTATAAAATTTCTATAGCATATAGGTTCCAATTTATCAACTCTTTTCCTTAGACACCTAAAACTGTCACGATCTAAAAGATTTCCGTATGTCTTCCATAGTTTGTGGTACTTTCTTTTTTCATTTAATAACCTTCTAAGTGGCTTTGTGTGCCAAGGAGGCCTATTAATGGAAGTGCGTAGAGGACGCTTTGGGACATGCGCGTCTATTAAACGATTTAGTATTGTATATAAAATTAATGTACACTCCTCCAAAGACCGACCTGAAAATTGTGCAAACCAGTCTATTTCAGATAGTTCGCGATTAATTTCATCAAAATTAGAGTTAAAAAAGCAATATCTAACAATTTCAACGGCTTTATGATGCCGGTCCTCTTTTTTTAAAGGGTTTGGGCTACTTATAACGGCGCAATTTCTATTACTTAAAATAAGGTCTAATAACCGATGATTTATATTAAAACTACTGTTAAATTGTTGTAACCCTGTAAAGCATAAAAAACTCTTGCAATGGCTCCACTGTTGGTTCGGTACCATTATCAAGACACATATGTCTACAACTCGAGTTCGACCACTCAGCATCTGATACGTTAAAATCTCCAGTAATAAGGAAAACATCGTCAGAATGTTCTGTTACAATCCGACTACAAATCTCAAAAAAGTTAATTAATGCGCTTGTATATAAACGCCCTTGCGGAATGTAAACACAACAAATATGCAATGATTTATGCCTACTGTTATTAGATAACGGTATTGATACCCAGACGCACTCGGAGGACGCGGCGGGGGGCAGGGCCAGTCCCGGCGCACGGGCTGGTAATCACGGTGAACCGCCACCATAGCGCCGCCACCTCGCTCCAAATCAGTCGCCTCAGCCGATCGATCGCAACGATAGACTAAATATCTACTGTCAAAGATTTCCCCGTCGTAGAAGTTTTTGTTTAGCCAGGATTCCGTTATACAAATGAAATCATAATGAGACCGTGCTACCTGTGAATAAAATCTATGTGTTTTTGTACGAAGTCCGCATACGTTTTGATAATAACCGCTTAGGGTAATGTTAGCCATTAGTGATAAAGGGAAAATATATTAATATTAAAGTGTGTGTAATTAAGATAGGTTGTGAATATGTATTGCGGAACACATATATATTTTTAAATTTTGGATAGTAATAGTTAACTGATACAAAAATATGTAAGACATAAACAGTTTCAATAATAGTGATTGCAGGCTGAACTTTCCATTTAACCAATTGTTGGCATTGTTTACATAATAATAACGTGAAGTATGCATACAATATAAGGTAGGTGTAGGTATGAAAACAAAGTAACAAATGTAGGAGTGAAAACAAATTAACTAAACAAGTACATAGTCACTTTATCTTGTCCAAATCGAGATTCTTGTTTATCAACGTGTAATACAAAGCCACCGTCGTCATATACCTAACATCCAAAGTTAGGCACATATCGTCGATGCCCTCAATTTAGAAATAGTAAAACTAAGCATATATTTTATTTCACTTTTATTACCAGCGCTCCTAGCATCGGACGCTTTCTAACATTGGTTAATTTTAAGTCACTTTATGTAAGAACTGAGTATAAATCATAATTGCACATCCTTGGACTTTCCTTCATCTCCACTGTCAGCCACTACATATAATTGGCGCAGTCACGGAGGTGTTCCGGATTCTTCGAGTATCAATCTGCTGAACTGGTCGCTGTATCTACATCTACAACAAGAACCTATGAGAGCTGGCTTTTGGACGTGAAGAGGAACCCGCCTTATCCAGACATCGATAGAACGAGGCTCCAACCAAGGAAAGATGCTGTTAATTTTGTAAGTACATTATACTCTAATTATTGGTTGCCATTTTCCTTAATTTTTTTTCCAAATCGTCCTGAATAATCCCAAAAATTTTCCATCCTAATTCAGTACGATTTAGGGGTAGTTCCCTTAGTGATAGTAATAGGCGCCGTAATCTTCGCATCGAGCAAAGAGACGCATTTAGGGATTTAGACCCTATACAGGAGGAATTTCCTACTGAAATGGCGGCCGCAGATTTAGATACCATTCATAAAGCACTAAGAAATGTGCCCGAATTTGACGGGAATCCAAACGTCCTAATTAGATTCCTAAGATTATGTGATCAATTAGTTCAGACATATGTAAATGCCGCCCCAGGTCATGAGTTGATTAACTTATATCTATTAAATGGCATTTTAAATAAAATTACGGGACCTGCTGGCCGTACATTAGCCACCAATGGCACACCGTCCACTTGGCAAGGTATCAGAAATACTTTGGTCAACAATTTCAGTGATCAAAGAGACGAGTCTGCTCTCTACACAGACCTGTCCATGTTAATTCAAGGCACAGGTACACCGCAAGATTTTTACGAACGGGTACAAAATCTATTGAGCACTATCATGACATACGTGGAACTACATGATAGCGTAGCCACCACCGTTGAAGCCAAGCGTTCCCTATATAAAAAGCTTGCCCTTCAGTCATACCTAAGAGGCTTAAATGACCCACTAGGATCGCGAATTCGATGCATGCGACCAAACACCTTAGAGGATGCTCTCCAATTTGCGCAAGAAGAGTTGAACATCCTTTATTTGCAAGGCAAAAACAAGCCAACCCCCTTCAGAAACATGACACTATTCACTGCACCTTCAGCTAGGTCACAAATATTCACTGCACCTACATCTGTTAGACCTCAAATCCCTCAAAATTATTCGTTTGCACCAAATCCACACACACACGCATTTATGACAAATCAGGATCCAATCCCACCACCAATGCAAAGAAACAGGTATCAGCGGAACCCTAACAATCCAGGTCCTTCACGCACACTGCAAATTTTTAGTGCCATGCCCAGATCTAACATGTCTACCGGCTTTAGGATCCCCCAAGCGCAATTTACTCGGCAAAATCAGTCTTACAATCAAGCCCAACCCATGAGTGGTGTTAGCCACCCCGTGGCCTGAACTTTGCCACCAACAAGGCCCAACAATTGGCGGAGCAATGACAACTCTCATGTTGACTACAGGTCGCGAGAAATGCATTTACATGAAATACAAAACCCTTCTGAGTCTTGTTACTATGGTTATGAAGAGCCGTTATCTGCAGAACAATTCTATATGGGATCATACGAATACCCACCCCAAGATACGTTATGTTATGATCAAAATGATCAGGTTGTCGTTAACCAAGAAAATGAATCAAATTTTCCCTTAGATACGGAGGGGAGTTACCCCGAATAGAGTTAAATATACAAAACAAGCGGCAACTGCCCTATATACAGATTGAAAACCCGCCCCTAAGGTTACTTCTGGACACTGGCGCTAATCAATCTTTCATAAGTCCCGAGGCTTTAAATAAATACTTTCCCGGTTTGACTCTTAATTATGACCCATTTATCGTCACCAACATACACGCATCTACCATGAACAACTATTCAGTCACTATCCCCTTTTTTAACGAAATCCAAGACTCAAAATCAATAAAACTATACGTGTATAAATTTCATGATTATTTCGATGGCCTTATCGGTTGCGATCTACTTGAACAGTGGCAAGCGAATATCGATCTAGGAAGTCGAATACTTAGCACCCAGTTCGCGAATAACAAAATTCACATGCATGGACCAGAAAGTCACCAACTATTGGAGGACATAATCCCGGCCCAGTCATCAAAATTACTAAAAGTCCCGACCACAATAAATAACGGTGAAATTCATATAGATGAACAGATGATCTGTAATTGTAACATCAACGAGTGTATTTCAATATCTAAAAATAACTTTGCATATGTGGAAATATCTAATCCAACACAGAATGACATTATTTTATTATTAACAGAACCCGTACATGCACAACTATACAATGAGCAAACCTTGCAATTTTCAAGTGTCAATGCCCGGTCACAGGAAGTCATACCGCGTTTGCGCACTGGACACCTAAACGATGAAGAATCATGTAATTTGATAAACTTATGCAGCGAATACTCCGATGTTTTTTATGTGGAAGGCGAACAATTGTCGTTCACAAATCAGATTAAACATTCGATTAATACAACTGACGATAACCCGGTTCATAGTAAAACTTATAGATATCCATACATACATAGAGAAGAAGTTAGAAATCAGGTACAAAGTATGTTGAGACAAGGAATTATTCGGCCATCTACCTCTGCCTGGAGTGCCCCTATTTGGGTAGTCCCAAAAAAATCAGACGCATCAGGAAAGGTTAAGTGGAGACTAGTCATAGACTTTCGAAAACTTAATGATAAGACTGTTGAGGACAAATATCCAATACCAAATATTGTTGATATTTTAGATAAACTGGGAAGGTGTCAGTATTTTACTACACTAGATTTGGCCAGCGGTTTTTACCAAGTAGAGATGGACCCAAAGGACATTCACAAAACTGGTTTCAATGTAGAGCGCGGACACTATGAGTTTCTTCGTATGCCCATGGGCTTAAAAAACTCACCATCAACATTCCAGAGAGTTATGGATAATATCCTACAAGGCGTTGAAAATACCATAGTCTACTTGGACGATATTTTGGTATACTCCACATCGCTCCAGGAACACATAGTGAACCTCAAGAAAGTATTCCAACGACTCCGCGAAACCAATTTCAAAATTCAGATGGATAAATCAGAGTTTTTAAAACGCGAGACCCCATATTTAGGCCATATTATTACCCGAGAAGGCGTAAAACCAAACCCAGATAAAATTGCCGCAATATGCAAGTACCCAATCCCAAAAACTACTAAACAGATTAAAGGTTTTTTAGGTTTACTGGGCTATTATCGTCGATTCATACCAGATTTTGCAAAAATTACGAAACCGCTTACCGCATGCTTAAAAAAAGGATCCAAAATTATCATCAATTCCGATTACATCGATTGTTTCGAACATTGTAAAACTCTTTTGACAAATGACCCTATTTTAGTATATCCAGACTTTTCAAAAGAATTCATTTTGACTACAGACGCGTCAAATTACGCCCTAGGAGGGATTTTATCTCAAGGTTCTACGGGCGTAGACCACCCTATAGCATATGCTTCAAGGACTCTCAATGACAGCGAGGTGAATTACTCCACCACTGAGAAAGAGCTGCTTGCTATAGTTTGGGCTACCAAGTATTTTAGACCTTACCTCTTTGGCCGGAAATTTAAAATAATTACAGACCACAAGCCTTTGCAATGGCTCATGAACATGAAAGAGCCCAATTCTCGACTCACTCGATGGAGGTTAAAGTTAGCGGAATATGATTACACCATAGTCTACAAAAAAGGCAAGGCCAATACAAACTCAGACGCTTTGTCTCGCATCGAGATAAACAACGAGAATATGTCACTGTTAGTCAATCATTCGGAGATTAATACAAGTTCATCGTCTTCCACGATATCAGCACCCGATCACAACCCTATTCCTAGCTCCTCAGCTACAGCCACCGCTCACACTAGCGCCGAAAATCCGACACTAGAAATCCCTATAAGCACTGACCCTTTGAATAAATTTAAAAAACAGATTGTGTTGAACATTATAAATCACCCGCCTAGAACCAGGCCTACAGTCACGCAACCTTTTGAAGGTCATATTAAGACTTCAATTGACTTATTCGACCAAAGATTAGAAAGTAGTTTATCTAAAACAATCCAAAATCATGTAGACCCCAATACACGCACAGCTCTCTTGATCAACCCCGAAAACAAAATTTACACCATAATTCATTTCACAGGCAATCTGGATCAAAACGATGCTATCCGATTCGAAAACGCTATCCAGGTCTTGAATAACAACCAAAAAAGTATTTCTGATACCTACACTAAACACATTACTCTATGCAATGAAATGACCACTCAACAGGCCCACCTAATTACCGATCTAAAAAATAATCAGGCAAAATTACAGATAGCTCTTTCAGCCATCAATAATTCGACGGCTACTGATAACGAGCGAAATATGAGACATGCAAATCTTGTTCATTTTTTCGTCGCTTTTGGCGAGAAGGTTCAAGATTTATGTAATGAAATAGATAGACTTGAGAATATTTTGGCATTTAGTCGTACTAATTCTATGCATCATTCGGTTTTATCAGTTAAACAATTACGAGATCTCATCTTTAAGTTGCAAAATTATTATGAACCAGAGCAGATCATTTCATTGGACATAAGGTACTATTATGATATAATAAATTTAGGAACCTACTTTGCAGACACAAGACTTGTTATAGTACTTAAATTCCCAATATTTATCAAAAAAACCTTTGACCTCTATAAGTTATGTCCGATCCCCAACAAGAATAATAATATCATCCTCCCATCCTATCCATTCATGGCATCCAATATAAACGAGTATGTGTACATAGAGGCTGAATGCCCGAAGGTCAACGCATGGCACATCTGCAAACAAGAACAACATCAGCTGTTGGAAGGAACTTATCTAGCTCGCATCCCGCACAACTGCAGAATCAAGGCACCGGAGTTTACAATAGTCAACGTCGAAGACAGGATTCAAGGACTACCGATTGAATTGATGAACATTCCGTGGCCAGCAATCGCCGGAAAACATCAGACAATAAAGTATAATTTAACTACCATCGAATTATCCAAACTGCATAACATTCAAGCGCAGCTAGCAACAGAGCGTCCAATTACAATACAAACAATAGATACCTCCGTCTATCATACGACGATTCCGCTCTACGTCATCGCACTAATCGGTGCAACTGCACTGACTGCAGTCTACATTATACGCCGAAGAAAGGCTTACATTGTAAATAACAAATGCGAATCAACGACTCAGGCTGATATTCCCTTATCGCATCTCAACTTAGCACAGGACAATCGAGCCGCAACATTTGCAGTAGACATCAGCAAATAGTTGCTCATCTTAAGGAGGGAGGTGTAATACAAAGCCACCGTCGTCATATACCTAACACACAAAGTTAGGCACATATCGTCGATGCCCTCAATTTAGAAATAGTAAAACTAAGCATATATTTTATTTCACTTTTATTACCAGCGCTCCTAGCATCGGACGCTTTCTAACATTGGTTAATTTTAAGTCACTTTATGTAAGAACTGAGTATAAATCATAATTGCACATCCTTGGACTTTCCTTCATCTCCACTGTCAGCCACTACATATAATTAACGTAACCTTAGAAGTTTCCGTCTTTCTCGCGAGAATTTTGCAGTCTCGGACCCATAAATATGCGAGTTTTCCATCTTTTTTCAATTGGCGAGCACGTTTAAGCAGTAGCTTGGTGGTCGGTGTCATATGATCACCCAGAAACAGGTTAACAGCTGGACCGTCGAACCCTAAGGAAGCTGTTGTGATGCCCCTACGCGCCCGCACTGCTGATAGTAGTTCATTCTTGTATATGCGCCAAGTGAATTTTACTATGACGGCCGGAGTGTTAATTGTTGTGTTTTCGTCATTGTTGTTACCAACTCCAGTTCCGTAACGACGTACCCGCTGTATGCAGTCAATGGAATTTACGTCCATTGTAAGTCCAACGACAATAAATATACTTTGAAGGATTCTTAATAAGTTTTCATTCTTTTTAAATGGCAAGCCTGAAATCTCAACATTATTCATCCTAGAATATTGCTCTCGTGTATCATTTTGTTGTTGAAGGGTAGATATTGTGTTCTTTGCAGTAGATAATTCGGACTGCAAGGTAGGTATTTCGTCACATACTTTCTCGAGCTTGATTAATCTATTCTCTAAGTCAGAGAAGCGGTTTTCCATTTCGGTAAATTTTGTATTTATATTATTAATACCTGTAGAACATGATTGAATATCGGATTTCAGGGTATTTATGTCCGACATCATTGAGGAAAAATCAGCTCGAAATTCTTTTATTTCTTTGAGGACGGCCGCAATACCTTCAGTCTCATTTAGGGATCCAGGAACAGTCAGATTAGGCAAGTTACGACAATTCGGACACCTCCATGCTGCTTTTCTGTCGGCGCCCATACGTCGGTATCCAGACTCCGTTACACCAGCACAGGCATAGTGCAGAGACCTATGGCATCCATTACACACAACTGCATCAGTCACTTCATCATTACACATGCTACAAATCATTTTTCTTCGATGTAAAAGCTTTGTTACACAGCGACGGTCGGATGTTTACGCGATAACGATGTAGGTGGGTATTCGCGTAATTAGCGGGGTATCAATATATTGTGAACATATATTGATACCCCGCCACCACTATAATTTGTTCTCAAATTATAGAAGTGTGTGTAGGAAGGTATTTGTAGTATTTTAGCCTCATCTTCATCCTTGATCCAGGTTTCGACGAGTATCACTATAAGATGTATTGTTTGTGGCAGAGATTATATAATGCACCGTCATTTCAGGTTAGGTTTACTGCTTGCGTATAGATATTTTAGAGCACCCTTTGAAATTAATAAATCTTTGAAGTTGTTGATCACTTGGTAAGTTTTATTGCTGTATTTTTGAATATCCGCGTTTGAGGGTCGGCGTTTGTTGATGGGAGTTTTTGTGTGGAGGCAAACTATTATCGGGATACATTTTACGTATTTTATGGTAAGGTTTTTTCACCAGAGTCAGTCCGTTCTTTTAGTGTGTCTTTTACTTGGCGCATATGTTTTTGTTGATATGGTGTTTGGTCTGAATATATTTTGTAGGTTTCATCCTTCAAGCTGGATTTATTGCGTAGTATAGTTTTGACAGTATCAGATGAATTGAAGAATATTTTTAAGGGGCGGTTTATGTTTGGTGTAGCTTTTGAGCCCAGTCGGGTTACTTTTTCGGGTTGAGGACATTGCGGATATATATTTTTAAGCAATGTAGTAATTACATTTTTATAATATATAGGTACATGACTTTTTTCTTGGTTTACCCCTGCATGCTCTAGTATACCAACAAAAATAAAATTTTTCTCCCGTCGAGAGCGATCTTGCAATTAAGAAGCCATTTCCGCGTATATTGTAACTTGACTGGTTAGTAGGAGTGGATTTCAGAGACAGAACATTTTCTTGCAGAGTTTTTATAGCTGTATCAGTGTCATTTTTGAAAGACGTCGGCTTTTCAAGATTTGATCCAAATAAACTACTTAACAGATTATTTGAAAAATTTATCGTTAGAAGCATATTAGTCGTCCACTGGTTATGGTTATGTGACGTCACACTAAATTCAATATGACGCTTTTTAGAGGGCATTAAGTACAAGTTTTAACAGAGCCGTTTTGGCTATCAAATATAATTAGCAAAGTCAAAGTGAGAAAGTCAAAGCCAAAATTTCTTTACTACCATAGATATTTACACGTATATACTTAATTTTTTACCCCTTCTCTAGTTTGGACCCCCACAGTGGTCCATATTCCATACATATATAATGGCCATTAGCCATCACTCAATTATCGGCATCGGCTGGAGGGCTCTTGTCTCTACTAACATTTCAGCGGTTCTTGAACCTCTGGGATTAATTCTCAGCGACGGTAAACGTCCGGACGGTCTGACGTTAATACCGTGGGAGAGGGGTCGTTGTCTTTATGGGATGTGATCTATGTGTGCACGTTTGCTCCATGCCACATCTGCTAAACTGTAGTAGCCTCGTTTACTGCTGCTGAGTCAGAGTGGTGCAGCAGAAGTGCATCAAATACGCGTAGCTAAGTAATGGGAAGTTATCTGTTCGTTCTTTTGGCTTTCGAGACCAGGAGGGTTCGGACTTCGCAGGGTAGGGCCTTCATCACGGACATTGGGTGCCGCTTGAGGGATCGAGGATTTGAAAACCGCTCTGGGGCTTACCTGGCCCAGAGGATCTGCCTGGCTATGCAGCACGGTAAAGCAGGATTCCTGGGGCGGTTTGTTTGTGTAATAATGTACTTTGTAGTATTCTTTATTTCATTCCTGCGACGCGTTTTGCGGATTTTGACGAAATATTTATTGAAAATTGATTAATGAATGTGAATCTTGTGTAATAAATTATTATCTCTTGCTGGCTGCTTTGTTAAGTGTTTGAGTGTTTTGTCCGGTCCGGTTATACTTTTTAGAGTGCGATGTTATAGTGGTCGGGTTTTGTTTTTAAACTTACTGTTTTGTTGGTTCTGACGATGGCTTAAATGCTTCATTTGCATCTTCATTATATTTGAAACGACATTCGGACACTTCCTTTGATTCATCAGTTGATAGCGTATCTACGACACAGTCCCAGCCCAGGAATGCATCGTTAAGAATTAATAGTCTTAAAATATTGCTAGTTGTTCAGCCAGAATAGACCATTTTATCACAACCCTGTTTTTAGGGGCATCCTATGCATTGGTGGGTACAAATCGGTACAGACCTATGCATTTTTGGTGACAGAAAATATTATTTTCCTCAATCATTCAGAATACGCCGCGTATTATAATTACAGTTGAAATGCTTGTAGCTATTGGAACGCAATATATCGTGTCAAGTGCCCTACGTAATTGCTATTTGATGTTATTTCTGGTACCCATGAGTGATTATTTTCTGGGAAAATCACACAACACCAAATGAATTATTGTATTCAATACAATTATTTATGAGCTGTACGAGTAGTGCAATTATAATAACCGTGTTACTAAATTTGTTTTGGGATATTTTTACATATAATTATGATAAAAGTGAACAATTAAGTTAATTCTGACATAACCTCTGTTAAGTTCCAATATATCTATAGACTTGGTAATTTTTATATATATGTATGTACCTATGTATGCATTTACATAGTACCTGTGTCCCCTAGTAACTACACAACGGCTCAACCAATTTTAATAAATAATATAACTTTAGATTCAACTTGATGGCCATCACGATAAATTAGAAATAAATAACGGATTTTCGGTGTTTAATGTGCGGACTCAAAACCTTTTTTGGGTCGGGTATCAAAATAAAAAGCTTTAAAAGGCGAGTTATGAAATATTTATTGGTCTTGCATAAAGAATAATAATAATAAATTGAAGAATAATACACCTTAGTTTTTAAATAAGCATTTACATTTTTTTTGTAATTTTGTACTAAAAAGAAGGAAAAAAATGACGTATGTGATTAAAAACCTGACTGCGGTATATTAAAAACCACAAAATAAACAGATAAAACTTAACGTAATTATTGAAATGCGATAAAATTATTATAGTAGTGTTAAATTAAATTTAAATGCAGGCGGGACCATTTAAAACTTAAACAATGGGTCTGTCCATATCATGTTTCGAGACGTGAAGTGAAGAGACGAATGAATTCATCACGTTCGCATGATGACGCATCCTTTCACCAGAATAACACAATTTATTCTTGATTGTGTTGTTGTACGTTCCGAGCCAATAACCCCATTAGCCACGGGGCTTCTGGGAACCGGAAAATTATTTCCACACGCTTTCCGGGGCTTTTCCGGCTTGCTCCGGACCGGGCACGAACAGTGGACGTGTTCTAACTAAACACTACTAATCATGCGGAACACGCTTGTGCTTACACTGGGTGTTATTTCCAAGCGTGAATTTGAAATATTTAATTACAGGTATACGAGGAATAATAATAATAATAATGATTCCGTTTATTCGAACTGTTATTTTATACAACAAATAGTAAAAAAAAAAATAAGGCCACACAAAATATGCTATTACAACACAGTAAAATCCTGTAATAGAAAATGACCAGATCCACCTCGCAGTGTGCAGCTAATGGGTTCCGACTAAGCATGTGCTGCAGGACTTGCAGCAAGTCCTGCGACGCTGGTATTCTGCCGGTACTTAAAATAGTGCGCGGATAATAATCACATCATTTAAAAGATAACATAGTAGACATAACGTAGAACAAGATAACATAGTAGATGCATTGGTGTACCCGATCCACCAGTTAATCAACGCACCATTTTTCGTGACAAGGCGCTAAGAATATTAAGAATAATAAATATATATATATATATTTTTTAATTTGTATAATAGAACTAATAAATACGGAACCCTAAAAAGTAAAAAAAAAACTAATCTAGCACCAGAGTAGTCAAGACAAATCTGACGAGAACAAACTTGATTGAATTGAATCATTTTATTACAGGTTTCCCATTGCCACCTTCCGGCTCCATCATCTGATCAGTTCCATGTCAAAAAAATGCATTTTCATCCGATTTAGAATGCTTGCAAAATTTCAGCTTAATCTGAAATCGGGATGTGGGTCAGTAGACATTGACCGTGTTACCACAAAAAATATTAAACAGCGTTTAACCTCAAAACAAACTTCAAATCCCATTCACTTTTATTTTTAAACAAGTGTTGAACGGTAGTTTATTTTTTGTGGTAAGGCTCTGACAATTTATGTATGGAAGTTGGAAGAATGAACACTTAGAAGCATTTTGTTCCTCAGGCCAACACTAATCTGTTATCCGAAATGCTCCAAATTTTGTCCAAGGAGTCGATAGAAAAACTAAGACGCCATTTCGTTTACATGGATGACATCACAGTTCCAATATTTCTGACCCAACTGCTCGACCTTCTCCTTAGTTTAAAAAAGGGACTAATATGGAGGTCTTCTCTTTGAAATAAATATTAAAATCAACCATTTCAAACACTGCAATTTTTTAACATATTTCGGATACCTATTTTTTACGCAAGAACCATAATTATAAGCTTTCCTTTTATAACCCAGGAGATGGATAGTTTTTGGTAAAAAAAATCTATATTTTTTTCATATACTTAGTAATTAATATTATGAGGTTTTCAAACACTACTAATTGAAGGAACATATTTTATTTCAGAAATTTACTATAAAAAGTATTTTTCCAATCGGTTTGGCGGTTTTAAATCTCTTGAGATTTAAAAGAAATATTGATATTGTTCTTGTGTTGAAATTATAGAAATAAGCACTGGTTTTTGAAACAAAGATAAAAACCCACACCTTTACCACTATTCTGCCGCAGGCACTGACGTTACGCCATGTTACATGTGAGCTTAATGAACTTTATTCTATTAAGCTTTTATCCAAATTTTCAACCACGAATGGAGTTGCCATTTTTTACGATACACCTGCCTTAAGAGTGACGCGTCAGATACGCTTATCGAACTCGAGTCGCATCTCGTGTGCGGAATCCATAAGAATTTTGACAGTTCATTAAAAGTACTACGCCACAAAGTTAACTTGGACCTTGAAAATCGTTTTCCTCGCTCTCTCGCTTGCTATCGCCCTCGATGCGTCAGTGGGACAGCGACTGACGCTATTACGTCATCAGAGCGAGGTTCCAACTTTGGTGTGGTACCTATATAAATACAGAGTGATCAATCCAAATGGGTCAGTAGGGAGAAGTAAGAAACTATGAGAGATAGCGACATCTGTTCTTAGGAACCATGGCAACGATTTTAGATTTAATAATATTGGCATTCATTTTTTTTTATCTCTAATACATAACCGGGAATCGAACCTAGTCGAAGTATTTGTAAGCA
Source organism: Argyresthia goedartella (assembly GCA_949825045.1). Classification (NCBI taxonomy): domain Eukaryota; kingdom Metazoa; phylum Arthropoda; class Insecta; order Lepidoptera; family Argyresthiidae; genus Argyresthia; species Argyresthia goedartella. The sequence continues at coordinate 6,241,326 of OX463817.1, forward strand.
ATATCAGGTATAAATTCTGCAAGTTATTTCGTTGTTAATGTTGATGGTGCGAATCACAAGGAATTAATTTTTAATATTGTTTAAGTAATTGAAAGAAAAACCCGATAATAATATAATTGTTTTATTTCAGTAAATGTGATTGATTGATGTGATTCATAATGATGACCGATTCATATTAAAGACGACATTTTGCAAATTATTAAATTGTGAGCATTTCAGTCTAATATTTACACGTGATTTCACAGCAAAATTAGGTCCTTTCAGGATAATTTACAAACAAATACTACTCGCGATTACTTAAAAATCAGGTTCGATTCCCGGTTATGTATAAGAGTTTAAAAAAAAGTTTGAATGTAATTATTATTAACTCTAAAATCAACGCCATGGTTCCTGTTTAGTATTCCTAAATTATTATATATATACATATATCTATCAAAACCACGGTTATAGTGTTTCCTATGGTGCTTCGCTTAGCTATGTATCTAGCCCAAGAGGTGGCGCCACGGATCCTCCAACGCGGAAGAAATGAGCGAGGGAGATGATGGTTGCCTATCGAGCTTCATGGTGTTCGTATCGCATATCAATACGAATAAACCCAAAAAACTATAAACTCTAGACTAATATAGTCGAAATCGATATAATTGTATGCTGTGTGGTGTTATGTCCCTGTATAAACGATAATATACTCAAAAACAATAATATTTCTGGTGAATTGACGGAATTTAAGTGGATCGCGGCGTGGCCGGATGCTGGAGTGCGTTGAAGGTTGTATTGCAATCAAAAGCCACTGAGGTGAGTGCATACTTTGTGTTGCATTATTGTGATATACATAACCGTGGTATATTTGTTTTTATTATAATATTGGTCCTTCGAAATTTACCTTAATTTTTTATAATCTTATCGGTCCATCCCAAACAGTTCCTAAGAACAGATTTCGCTATCTCATAGACGTCTCCATACTGACCCATTTGGATTGATCACTCTGTATACTAGTGGTTCTGTGAGCTGTAGACCTCGAACTTTCTAAACTAAATTTTGCGGTCTTAAATACAACCTTTAAACCTTATACTAAAATTATATAGCCTGTTACTCTCACGGTCTCTACAAATCCAACCGCACCTCATTTAATAAAATCCTGTTTGGACTGTAGAGAGAATTTTGAAATTTTAAAACCCCACATATCCGCGATTTTGAAAAAAATAAACATTACAATCTACAAAAATATCGATTTAATTATCGAACCTGCTCACAAAAAATCTCGAGGATCATTTGAGAAACACGGCCTATAGAGGATAACATCCAGACACACATCCGGACATACGAAAGCATTTTTGCCCAATCCCTAAACAGAGACGCTTAGCTCGCTTCTCCCGCTCGGTCAATTACTGATGTATGAGCCTATGCCAGCCCGGATGGGAAAAGGAGTGACTTGATTGTTGTTTACTACCCCATCAAAAACCTTATCCACCATCCTAAATTTTAAGCCCCGCACCCAATCGATCGATTATCTGTCCCGAATAGTCCCCACGACTTCCCAAATAAAACGTAATGTCTATCATAACGAGCTCATTTTCTACCAAAATAGACAACATTAGTCAAATTACAATAGACGGCCATCACAAAAAGTAATACTCCGGGAAATTATCACGTTAACTAAATTGACCTGGACATTGTTTCTGGGTAACCCTTAGGGGGGTTGGGGTGATGGGTGGAGGGGCGTGGTAGATACAAGGAGGTTTTAGAAAGGAGATAACGCCAGCTTTGCTTACCCGTTGTAGTAAAGGTTTTTCTGCCAGCCCCCATTTTCCATTCCAATCTACTACATTAAAATCGACGCAGTTAAACGTCAAATTGAATTTTGATGGAAAATATAGTAAAACTTCATAATTCTTTAAGACACACAGATATATAAAATGTTACATTGTTACAAACTGATGAATTAAAAAAATGTTCGATTTGTGTAAACGAATAAATGGCCAGTGGCTCAAGCAGGAATAATAACCAGAGCGAAAAAGTGTTCGAGTTCAGAAAACATGAACCTTATGTCATTGTACATAAGAGTCACTGACAGTTCGATTCGCATACTTTTTCGACGCGTAATTATTCCTGCTTCCTACACAGTTCTTTTCTACGTAGTCACGTGTTGCCCAGTCTTGTAACATGTGCCATAAGAAAATTGTAAAATATTATTTTACAGTGCATAAGTACAAGTAATTAAATGTAGCCCATTCATGCATACGCCGAGGGGAAGAAGCCTTTACCCGGATACGAGTAAGACTAAGCCATCCGCACCACGCTGACTCAATGCGGGATGTTGGAGGGGTTTTACGACCACTAACACGTATCGATAGTAGGCGGGACCTACAGCTTAACGTGTCAGCCGAAACTCTGAATGTTCGATTCTCTACTTAAGGGCTGAACAAAGGCCAATGGCATTGAGAATTAGACAAAGAAAACAAATACCCGTCGCATCGCGTCGAAGCAGACTGACGCATGCTCCCGCGCAGAGCCCCGCGGGGCAGCCCGAGCTCCGGACCAAGAAAATTATAGAAAATATTACTAAACTCCTGTAATAATAACATTAAAAATAAAATAAAACAACCAAAAAATTTCCCTTTTTTTACCTATTTTTGCGTGTAAGTTTCATATAGGAAACTGATTTCGTCTCCGAGCGCTTGTTCATTTAGTTGAATAATAATGCATTGCGAAAAATATTTTTAAGTCTATATATAACATATATCCGGTAATTTTAAAAGTCCAATCTTATCTCTAATAGACCTTTTATAACATATATTTTTCCTACATTTTTATGTTGTCTAGTTTAGCCTAGAATTGATGCTAAAGATGCATTTCTGGCTATATTTAATACCTTAAGATAAATTAATTATCTCATTGGCACATGGTCAGGATTCGAACCTGCATCTCCTGTGGGAGAAGCAAGCTGGAAACCTATCAGACGACGGAGCTATGTACGTGTACTTAGTTATATTTCGTTGTTAGTACGTTGCCTTGTTCTCCCCAACAAATGGCGGACTTTTTCTGTAGGGGATTTTTTGGGAAGGCGCTTCCAGTCCTATTCTACTGAGACTAGGTACGCCCTTCCATCTGTCTTGTGCCACGTTGCGTCGAGGTAATGAGATTGTAGAATACGCAGCGTTTTTTTTGGCAACCATGTGTTTTCAGTTATGAATGAGTGAGTTGGCATGTTAGCAAAGAATACATAGCAGTTCATAATTCATAATTTCTTTTAATGCACACAAATAATATACAGACAACAAGACTTACACATAACTATATTTTATCTACACAAGTATCATAAACCCTCTTTACTGCGTACAAAAATCGCACGTTACGATCAGCATAATGTTAAACTACTTGGTAAAAACTCATTACTTATCTGAAAAATTACACATTATGACCATAATGTGTAATTTTTCTACACATTATGGCATTCAAATTTCGAAAGCCGACGCCCGCTCGTGCCGCCCCTAGTTTGTCTGTAAAGTTGGTACTGACATTCAAATTTCGAACGCCGACACCCGAAGTTGGTGCCACAGAACAAGCCAAACAACTGCAGAGCCACAATGCCGGTCAAACATGCGGTTCCTGAACACATCAAAGAGAGCTTATGATATCTGTGTAGATAAACTAGTGTATGTAACTGTACATAATTAGGCATTAAAACTCTCGAGTGATATTATTATGAAACTCGCCTTCGGCTCGTTTCATAAACCCACTCTCGAGTATTAATGCCCTCCATTATGTAGCAGTCACATAAACTACCATTAAAAACACAGTTTTATCAAAGCCCAATATTTTACCTTTAACTTCGCCAGCAAGAACTGATTAAAATCAAAATGAGTGTTTTGACCGTTTCTAAAAAATCTATCTATTGTGACCACTCATAGAAACCCTCTTGCTTTTTCATTCTTGGATCATCAAACAATAGGCTACTTTGTAGCACACAGTGAATATTATAAACGTAGAATTGTAAACATATGAAATCTAGAAAACGTGTGACCGGCCGCTGTTTGAAATTCTATGCCAGACGGTCGGAATCGAAGAAATCGTCAGACGGGAGCCAATTCACATATATTCTATCACTATCGATACAGCTATTTGCTGTTCTTTATTCAGAATTTCTGAATCAGAAAAGGTAAAAGGTGGTTTCGGTTTCTATTTGTCTGCGTAGTTTTTCTGTCGAATTGCTTTTTTGTTTGCTGGAAGAAATCTCTTGTTAGAGATGTGCTCGCCTTTTTACACTTTTATCTTATAAGTTTTTTGAATATGTTATTTGCAGTATGATAAATGAATTGTCAATTATATCTGAGGCTAAATTTAATAGGTAGTAGAAGCGAGATGTTCTGAATTTTTAACACAGAAAACCGATCAGATTCTTTGTGCTATTCATTAAATGTTGTTAACAATAACCCAAATTCCACTCCTATGGGCGCGTTGGGGGGCATTCAACATTGCAAAATAAAATTCTTATTCTCGTATCACAGAGACATTTATTATCCGGCATTGGCCCAGCGTGTCTATGGCCCGGATGCGTCTTTTGAAAAACCCGTGGGACACAACGCGGCCCAGCCCAGCGGCTTTACATTATTTCGAACTTCTTGAAAAGCCAGAGCGCTATAGCGCGACGCTGCATTGTACCACACGGGGTTATCAGCGGTCACATAGATAATTCATCATCTGAATAGTTACCTACCTACCTAGTTCATTATATGGTGCTACCTATAGCGGCAACCGAAATAGGACATTCTGTGAAAAATGCAAATCTCTATCTAGGTATAGATAATTACGAAAATGAACCTTTTGTGATTGTTCGTAAGAGATATTTTTACCGTCATTTACGCGCCAAGTTATCGCAGCTTACCTGTTACATATAAGAAATAGGTACAGGAAATAGGTAGAGTTATATAAACAAAAATAAGTGACACATAAAAAAATATAGTAAAATTATAGGTTGTGTTTATTGATTTACGCATGTTGACACACATATTCTTTTCTGAAAACGTATCGCAATGGGTTAGAATATCTTCTCTTCTTTATCCGTTAATAAACCAATAATATTTAGTTTATCTTATCACACTATTTGCTGTAACATTCGCTTTTCAGTTTCCACCGCAACCCGCACTAGAAAATTTGTTCTCTACTATTGTCATCGTCAAATCTAATCAACTCAAAATCCTCATCCGAGAATAATAACAGGTAATTTATTGTTTCGCACATCTCTTTAACGATACTAACAATAACGGCATTGAAACAATTTTTTTTTTTTTTTTTTTTTTTTCATTAATAACAAACACAGAAAACAACATACAAAAACGCCAAACTGTGCTACAGTTTGTTCGCGTGACGCGCTCATTACATTGGTTTTAGCTAATTTCTTATAAACCTACTTAAATTTAAACACAAATTGCTTAATAATATAGATAGATATAGATACATCCAGTATTTACCCACATGAATAATCTCCTGCAGAGAAGCCTGAGCCGGCCGTGCACAGAGATGACTGAGATGATTCGTACCTAGTGCGCCCGCCCGGCCCCTACCTATCCGCAAGTGACCGGATTAAATACCTACTCACTGTAGCTACAATTTTAAAAATGCTGTTTTTAATTTAGATTTTAAACATGGTAAGTTCATTTTTTCAGAACCAAGTAAAATAGATTGAAAGTGCTTATGATTACAAATTTTTGGTGTCATGTACTCTCTGGTTCTTTCACCATAATAATTTTTAGCGGTAGGCTATAATAGTTTTTCCTTTTTTACAGATCTTGTTAATTATCGGTGATTAATTTTCGTTTTATATTCTTCACTATAATATGTTTCTAAGGTTATTAAATACCTAACCTTGCTACTGGCCGGCAATATTTTACATATAATAAATAGTTTATAATAATCCTGTTTACAGTTTTCTTTGGTTTTATTATCTACTAAATATTTAATGATCCTTATCTGCAGCTGATGTATTGAATCTAAATAAGTTTTAAAAGTCAGCCCATGTCAATTTAATTCATAGCTCAATAATGAGTCAGCGAGTGCATGATAAACAATATACAGGTTGCGCTTATTTAGAACTTTATTTAAATGATAGAATTTACCCAGGATTGATCTTACCTTATTGCAAACTAACATTATGTGTGATTTCCAATTAAAATTTGTATCTATTAATAGACCCAAATATTTAAATTTATTTACTAATTCTAAACTTTTACATTCACATTTTACTTTATTTAGGTGTAGACAATCGTAGGTATGGCCAATTATTTTTATTGTAGATGGATTAATGTTTTTAGCGATTTTATTTTATGGTGAATGAATATGCATACATTTTGTTTTATTCAGGTTTAGTATTATGTCTATTATGTCTTTTTCAGCGGAAAATAGGCACATGTCATCAGCGTACATGTATAGTAACAAATCACCGGTGAGAAGTTGTGACCTTGCACCGCACGCGCTTGGTGCGCTAATACACTTTCTCTTTCACGCCTAGTGCATGCATGGGTCGCAGCGTTGTACCCCACGGGCTATTCAGACGATAAAATGTTAATGTTAGCGCTGGAAAACTCCGAGCGGTACAACGCAGCGTCGCGCTGTAGCACTCTGGCTTTTCAAGCGGTTCGAATTCTGAAAAGCCCGCGGGGCACAACGCGGCCCAGCGTTGTACCCTAGAGGTTTTTCAGAAGACGCGGCCCGGATACAAAACTTACAACGTTGGTGTTTGCCTAGTTTTAGCGGAAAATTTTGACTGAATCTTGGTTAGCGGCATTTGGTGAACGTTTTGCCACCAGGATTTTTTAGACTATTTCGAACCCGCTGAACACGGTTCCCCGCCGCTCCCTTCCCCCTCTTTTCCCCCAAAATGCGGCAAAACGTTTTTATTTTTTCAAAACTGTCCTAGACAAAAATAATCTGCTTTAATATAATTATCTACAACATTTGCCTGTGAATTTCTTGACAGGCATAATCACATGAAATATTAGCCCAAACTGTAGAAAAAAAATTACCTTGCTTTCATAGAATATGGTTCGAATTATTCCAAAAGAAACCCGGTAGCAAAAGTTTCACTAAAGGCCGGTAATTATCTAAAGCAGGACAAATTTTAGATTTTTCGGCTAGTCGTCAATATCTGCTATCACAGTCTCTCGCTCGGGAAATGATAGCGTCAGTATGACACTTAAGCGGCATTTAATCTGAGCAGAATTTTGTCCTAGAAACATTGAGCAACTCGAATAGACCCTGCGGCTCTGTCGACTCAGCAGCTGCAATGCGGGACGTCCGTTTGAAAAGACCCCGGCTGAAGAATCGCTCGAAACAGGAATAAGAAGTTATGGGTTAGCTAATATATAAAACTAGTTGAGGCGGAAGGTCTAAGATAAATCTTGAGCTATCGATAAAAATATTCCTTAAATAAGCGTAACACATTTCAAAGCGTTGGCAAGTGTCTAATGGCTCGTTTGTAAGTTTTCGTACCCGTAGGATGCCACACCCTATTACTAAGCCGCCGTTGTCCGTCTGTCTTCTGTCTGTCCGTGACCAGGCTTCATCTCAAGAAAACACAAAACATAGCGACGACCGTCATAGCCTAGCGGGTAGTGTCTCTGCCTACGAAGCTAACGGTCCTGGGTTCGAATCCTGGTAAGGGCAAATATTTGTGTGATGCATGAATATTTGTTTCTTAGTCTTAAATGTTTTCTGTGTATATACATAAGTATTTATCTCTATTAAATATATCGTCATCTAGTACCTAAAACACAAGCCTTATCGAACTTACTAAGGGCCTAGTTCAATTTGTGTAAGATTGTCCTCTAATATTTATTAATTTATTTATTTGGATTACACTTAAATAATAATAAATAATAATAATAATAATAATAATCGTTTATTCATCAAACAAAATACAACAGAACAGTTACAATATTTAAGATGTGTTTAGCTACAGTTGGAGTAATCATACGGAAAACATCTGAACCTGAGCTAGGTATGACATATATTTCAGGCTCAGCTATATTTTTAGCAAATAATTTTGTCTACTTCAACCCTACGGCAGGGAATCTGAGGAGTCTAAAATTCTTTCAGCAGATGCGAAAGTGTCGCTTTTGGAACCTAATCTACCAGCCACGTTGGCACCTAATCCACCAGCCATTTTGGCACCTAATCCACCAGCCATTTTGGCACCTAATCCACCAGCCATTTTGGCACCCAATCCACCAGCCATTTTGGCACCTAATCGTCCAGCCACGTTGACACATAGTCCACCAGCCACGTTTTTTACCTAACCCACCAGCCATTTTAGCACCTAATCTACCAGCCACGTTGGCACCTTATCTACCAGCCACGTTGGCACCTAATCCACCAGCCATTTTGGCACCTAATCCACCAGCCATTTTGGCACCTAATCCACCAGCCACGTTGGTACCTAATCCACCAGCCATTTTGGCACCTAATCCACCAGCCATTTTGGCACCTAATCCACCAGCCATTTTGTCACCTAATCCACCAGCCACGTTGGTACCTAATCCACCAGCCATTGTGGCACCTAATCCACCAGCCATTTTGGCACCTAATCCACCATCCATTTTGGCACCTAATCCACCAGCCATTTTGGCACCTAATCCACCAGCCATTTTAGAATTTCAGCCACCAGCCATTTTGTTAAAAGTGAATGCTGAGTGATTCTCCGACTTTGGCTCTGTCTATTTTCAAGAGAAGTTTACGAGAGTATTTAATTAAAATACACTGTTCGAATGGCCGTCATAAACGTAAGTTACTTGAACCAACTAACTTGATAAAAGTTCCGTAGAGCGGCGACCGCAATATTTAATTAAGATTATATTGTCTAGCGGACAAAGTGACCGGAACATCTAGACTGTGTAAAGTGGGCAACATATAAAGTGTCACACTTGGGAATTGCTACTTGTAGGGTTAGGGTTGGACGTAAACTTCTGCATAATCGGTTCACAGTTTCAGCTCGGATATTGTAGTTTGATTAACATGATAAAACCAGAATACATATACGTATGTAGGAACATACACGCTAACAATTTTATATACAGTGTTGGTCTTTATAAAGGGGAATAATTAAACTGCACATGAATAATACTGATTGGCACAGCAAATATACTGATTTTCACAGCAAATATCAGGACAAAATACTGCGGTACCTATAGCTTAGGTGAAGGGTAAAAGGGGTCAGCGAAGCCCCCTTTATCCTTCGTATTAGATTGAACATGAAAGAACAACAAAAATACTTAAAACATTAAAAGTGTTTTTACTGATCCTTTTTTGCTCTGAAAATCAGTATTTTTGATGTACGATTAAATACTAGCTTTTTTAAAGTGCACTAATCGAACAGGGTTGAAGAGGACCACATTTTATCAACAAAAAAAATAAATTCAAAAATTCCCCCATCCCCGCCGCTCCTATATATTTTTAATGGCATTTTTTTTCGCGCTCTGTGTTCCAACTGCAAAAAAAAAAATAGCTTCGGAATGGAAGGGTTTGTCGTACTCAACATCGTACATCAAATTGACTGCATAGTGATCATGAAGGACAGGCGGTACTGCCGGTGACATAAAGTCGCTGAAAAAATGTTGTAACGCACACAATTTTACAATTTTGAGCCGTCATATTTTTTATTTTGAACGCATCGTCGCATATATGAACGCATAGCGATTCGGCTATTTCGGAACGTGCCCACTTGCGACGCGTTCTGTTTCACGTAGTTCAAATAATTGACGCTTAGCTTTTAAGCCTTAGCTATAAACTAAATGGTTTAGATTAATTATCTTCAAAGAGTTTAGGCAGATTTAGCCTCTTTAGGCCGTAGATGTCTTATGTCGTAGATTTTTATCTTATGACTCCATTGTGTATCACTATAGGGCTTATAATTAATATTAGTTCTGAAAAAATAAGTTTTTTAGTTAGAAACATTGAAAAAGCTCCTGAGATAAAGAATAATATTCCGTAATAAAAAATATATTTGGGGACCAAGTTTTGTGGAAAACTGCAATTTCTAAAGAAGTACTAAAAATAAACACTATTATTCTTATCGCCTGTCATTCGTGATATAGCAAATATTACGACAATCCCTTCCATTTAGAAGTTTTTTTCAGTTGGAACATAGGGCACAAAAAGCTTTTTTTTACTTATTTTTGTCGATAAAATGTGGTCCTCTTCAACCAGGTTCGATATGTGCACTTAATAAAGACTCACACTGTAAAATGTAGGAATGCTATACAAACGTAATCGCAGCGACTTTTGTCTAACTTCATATGTTTCCTGCTATTACTGGTGGTTGGCGACTGCCAATGAACGAACGAAAAACTGAAAAGGACATTCAGAGCTGACTAGCTCTGAATGTCCTTTTCAGTTTTTCGTCAGGAAGACGATCTCTATGTCAGTCATACCAGTCCATTTCCAAATGCTTAATTTTAATTTTTATGGAGCTTTATACATAAAAAATACAAAATAAAAATATTTTCATTCCAAATGAACTAGTGGCTCTGTGAGCTGTAGACCTCGTGAGTGACACTTTATTTTAATAACACATAACACATAACCGCACCAATAACTTTGTAAACTACATTTTGCTGTATATAAATTAATAGAATACAATACATACATACTATAAAATAAATTAATAGAATACAATAAATATATAGATACACATACATACTATAAGATACCTACTATGCGGAAGAGAGGAGATGCTGTTTCAACTTTTTCTTAAAAGAGAACAAGGATGTGCAATCCCTAATAGCGCAAGGAAGTGCATTCCAGAAACGTATTGCCCTTAACCTAAACGAGTGCTCGTAAGCAACAGTGTTGTGCTGAGGAATTGACAAAAGTGACACCGTGTGAGATCTCCGAAGTCTATCCCCAGAGAAAAGAAACTCAAAATGTTCACGAAGATATGCGGGATAGCGCGGATTTCTCAAAATATTGAAGAGGAAGGAGAGAGAATGTGCATATCACGACGAAGTCGGATCGGGAGCCAGCCTAATTCCCTGCGATATTGGGACACGTGATCGTACTTGCGAAGTCCGAAGATAAACCGAATCCCGAGATTTTGAAGTCGCTCGAGTTTATTCAGTAGATCTTCGTTCGCGCTGGCCCAGCTAACATCGGCGTAGTCAATTAAAGGCAGAAGAAGGGTCTGAATTAGCATGATTTTAGTCTGCCTAGGCAAGAAGTACTGCAAACGCCGAAGGGAATGAAAGGATGCAAAGACTCGTCTGCTGACCTCACAAACGTGGGGCGACCAGGATAAAAGAGTATCAAAAACAACCCCAAGATTTTTGGCTTTCTCGCTGTACTTGACAATGATACCGTCATAAAGCACGGGAGCAACTGACCTATGCTGCAACAAATTAAGTAAGTGCCGTGTACCCAGTATCATCGCCTGAGACTTACCCGGGTTGACTAATAGCCCATACGAAAGAGCCCATTTCCTGATATTGTCGAGGTCAGCATTCAAAGCCTCTACAGTCGAAGTCAGATCACACAGGGGAAAATACCGATAAATTTGAAGGTCATCTGCATAGAGATGATACGAGGAAGACAATACATCCGAGATGGAATGGATGAAAACTGAGAAAAGAAGAGGAGAAAGGATGCCTTTCGGAACACCAGTAGAGAGCTTGCACCATTCCGTAGTGACTTATTCAGACTTGATGCGCTGCTGGCGGTCTCTCAGGTAGGAGTCAAACCAGCGAGCCGAGTGTGAAGAGACATTGAGTGTTTTTTATGATTTCAACAAGTATATCGAAGTCGACGCAGTTGAAGGCGCTGCTGAAGTCAAGGAGAGTCAGGACTGTGAGCTGCTTCTTATCCATTGCCAGTTGGATATCGTCAGTTACCTTGAATAGTGCAGTGGTGGTGCTATGCCCTGGCCTAAAACCAGACTGAAAAGGGTTCAGTAAATCCATGGAGGAAAGGTACGAGGACAGCTGGGAGTGGACAATTGATTCAAGGACTTTGGAAAGGATTGGTAAATTTGCTACGGTAGCTTAGGTGAAGGGTAAATGAGGTGACCAAAGCGAAGACACCTTTATCCTTCGTGTTAGGTTCAACATGTAAGAACAACAAAAAATACTTAAGACATAAACTTAAGTACACAAAACATAAAAAAGAAGTTTGGTGATCATTTATCCAAACACAATTTGGTGGACATTTATCCATTCTGGCACTGGCATTTCGAATTTATTGGTAGTCAAATAGGTGCGTTTTTGGTAAAAGTTTAAACATAAACCTTAAAAAAATATGCACTTTTACAAGTGGGACACTTATACATGGAGAAAATAAAAATAAAACAAATATGATCAAATTAACTAATGATTAACTGACTATGGTTTAAGTTTGAAAAAGGAAATTTCCCTTTCAAGTTGTGATTCATGGCTGAATATCGCACAGGAAAGGAAACTCCATTAACTCTAGCAGTGCTTCGGAAATACGCCCGTCACAGAAGCTAGCACCAAGAAACTCTACGGGGTTGTTATTTTTTTAAATTTCCGTAATTTTTTCGCCACAATTTATAATATGAAAATAATCTAATCCAACGACAATATTTTAACATCGTATCTATATGTGCCCATAAGATGTCTCAAAATAACAATTTAAAAAAAGAAAGAAATAAGAACAAACAAAAGCTGTAATTAACATAACTTATGAGAAACCAAACTAGACACGTCGCTCTAAGCAGTACCCGCTCACGAGTATGTCTTGTGCACCAGCCATCACCCCCCTCGCTATATTTGAGGGAGAAGAGGAACCCGCTACTCTGAGCAGCCGCAAGCAAAGTCATTTTATTGAGCTTCATGGAGCTTGGGGCATTGAGGCCAAGCACTTTTGTCTTTAACATAGTCATTAATAGTGTAATAGGTAAAACATTTATGTAGCCATGACAATTCCATGATAATGAAAGTAATAATGGATGTAATTTTTACTCAAGCATTTTTTTTTTTTACATAGCCTATATTGTGTCCCACTGCTGGGCAAAGGCCTCCCCATTTCGAGCCCACACATCTCTAGTCAGAGCTAGATTGATCCACTCTAGTTCGAACGTGTCCAGGTCGTCCCGCCATCTCTTTCTGGGCCTTCCTCTGCGCTGGTGTCCGTCTATAGGCACCCATTCAGTTGCTATCCTCGCCCACCTATCTGGGTGCATTCGACACACATGGCCTGCCCAGCTCCACTTCAGTTTGGCGGTCTGCACACCCACATTTGCGATGCCAGTTATGGAGTGCAGTAAGGTGTTCTTAACGCGGTCTATTCGTTTTACACCTAAAATACTGCGCTCCATTGCTCGCTGGCAAACCTTGAGTTTGGACTTCTGTTGCTCGGTCAACTTAACCTCTCCGAAACCCGGCCGCCCGGCGCCAACCAGCTCTAATCCCAGGCATACATGAGCCGGCGGCGCGCGCGACTTGACTGACATATCAAGTGATTATGTCTGAATGGTTACTCTTAGAACTATGAGAATTGTACATCCGAGTAGCTAATGAAACCTTCTATTACTCAATGCGAAGAAAATGTCACTGTGACCTTAGTTTATTTTTGTACCGACATCAGAATCACAGACTTCTAAGAAAATGCTCCCTCTCGTCACAAATGTAGTCGACATGAGTAAATCACAACAAAATACACATTTTGTTTGATACTTTCGTAATCTACACAAGATTACCTTTTGAAAACAATAAAAATATTAGTATGTTCTGATAGAATTTTTTCAATATTTCAGCGTTCGAAGATTTCATGAAATACCGGTTACGAAAAGTGATTTTTTCGAGTCACGTTTGCAGCGTCTTGAATGAATGAAATGAACAAAAGACCATACCGGAAATAGAAGATTGGCTCATTGGCCGTTTAAACACACTAAAACCTTGCCAATACGAACACAATTGGCTAATTCATTCCAGTCTAAAAAAAAAAGGTATCGAGTGCGTGTCGGTACGCTTGGGTCAATGTGTTTGTTTACGTTGACGTGTCGATACGGTTGGGTCACGGAGAGGTTAAGCAATAATTTAATTTAATAGCATGTTAATAAAAATAAGTGTAAAAAGTGCTATGTAACAACAAGTCTGTTACCAAGAATTTTGACTTCATGTCATGAAGAGGCAAACTCGGAGTAGCAAGCCAATGGGTTATATTTGCAAGGAGCTCTTGTAACCCGCAGTAGAGTGTAACCAGCTAACATTGATCGTGCCTTTTCGACTTGGTACGTTCTGGAACGCCATTCTGCTGTGGGCTATATGGCACGGTTGTTTGATGTTCAACTCAGAACTCAGATGGTGTTCTTGTTCTCTATTATCAAAGTCACTTGCATTATCTAAATGAATTGATTAAATTTTTGTATTAGTTTGCCTTTCCATTAATGCTTGGCGGGTACACATTTTTTTTCACTTTTGACTTTGAAGATATAAAGTAAACTCAGTTCATTCATGAGAAGCCATCGACAAATATTAGAGGATATCTATTAGCTTGAAATAAAGTTTCTGACATCGGTCCACATAGATCTGAGTGGGCTTACTCTAGGATTGACGTCACTCTGGTATCTGCGTGGTTTTTGAAAGGTTTCTTTGACTGTTTCCCCTTTACACAGGCAATGCACTTTGTTTTATCGATTTCAGTATATTCAATACCTGCATTACGCTCGCTTGCACGCATAAACGTAAAAATTTACATACAGGCACATACATTGCTTCTGGCCCCACATTAGGATACCCTGTGTCGTGGGAACCAGAAACAGCGACGTCACACACATATAAACGTCCAAGACCTGGGGCTTTTTCTTTTCTTTATTGGGATCGAACCCGGGACCTCTCGCATGGTAGGCAGAGCCACAACCGCTGCGCCACAGAGGTCGTGGTGGTCCACGGTGGGCCAGGCAATATTAAATAACTGTATGCCTGGCGCCACATATTCACAAATATTAAACAAAGTGTTGTCATCGCAGTTTTTAGAACCAACCACCCTAATTATTTTAATTGGTAGAAGGGAAAATGTAGCTAAAAAACTAATTACTAAATACTTTTCCAAATTAAATTCTTTACAAAATGTAGATAGAATAATCTTGTTTGCGTTTCCCTTCAGCCAATCTTTGTCACAACATGAAAATCATATAAGACATGATTATAATACATACATACACACATTGACATGTCGTCATACTGAAAAATTTCATTTCATAGACACCAATATTTGTATTGGAAAATATTTTTATTTGACTAAGGATAGGTATTACCTATCTAGGTTTTATACAAAACAGATAGCACAGTCACTATCTTATTTTATTTTGAACTCAGTCAAGTTTTTGACTAATGAAACGCCTGCTTCTATTGAGCAGTGTAATAATAATGACATGTACTCCTTGGAATCTGTTCCAAGCTCTTTAAATTAACCCATAGGACAACAGAGAGTAACTCTGGCAGTAATATTAATATTTGTATAAATATACCTTCATCTTGCCCATTAAATCAAGTTACTAGTAATGAAAAATGTAAAAGTAAGAATATTTTAAACGTGGTTCATCAAAATATACAGGGCATGTTAAGTAAAGAACTGGAAATTGAGTTCCTTCATGAGATAATTCATGAACTGTAATAAAATTTATATTTTATGTATAACAGAGCACTTTTTAAAGAGTTATCAGTTCATGTTCAACTTTAATAACCACCACGTTGCTAGTTCGTTCAACAGAAAAACAGCTGATCGCGGTGGCTTCTTAATACTTGTAAATAATAGTTTTAAATATAAGGAACGAGTTGACATAGTGAGCCTGTCTGTTGAGCGTACCATGGAAATAGCCTGTATTGAACTTGAACAACTTATTGTAATGAGCGTATACAGACCACCAGATTCATCCTTTGATTTATTCGAAAAGAAAATGGATGAAGTGATGCTTAAAATCAGCGATAAAAACAATTTTTTTAGAATTTGTGGTGATTTTAATGTTAATCTGTTAGAGGATAATAATATTTGTACTAGATTAAAATCTTTATTTTTATGTCACAACATGAACTATCTGTTTTTGGAGCCTACTAGAATTACTGCAACATCTGCTACCTGCATTGACAATATATTTATCAACATTACGCCCATTTTCAAATCGGTCATCAATAAATTAACCTCTGATCACTCTGGTCAGATAGGTATATTCAATATTAAAATAAAAAAAGGACCAAAAAGAGGATATTACATGTGTGCCCGTTAGTGACACTCGGCTTGAACACTACAGGAATAATATTTTAGATAAACTATGGGAAATACCATACAGTGACGATCCAAATTTGTTGTACAACTCAGTATTTAACCTTGTCAAAAATGAATATGATACGGTATTTAAATCAAAAACTATAAAAGTTAATAACAAAGCTTTGTTTAGTGATTGGGCGACAGTTGGAATTCATAGGAGCAGACGAAGATTATATGAACTCTATGAAGAGAAATCATATAACAAAAATACGGCCTTTCTAGATTATGTTCGTAGTTATTCAAAAAATTTTAAACGCGTTTGTGCCGTAGCTAAATCTAATTTCATTAAAAACAAAATTGAATCTAGTAGCAATGTAATGAAAACGACTTGGCAAATTATAAACAGAGAGACTGGAAAGGCCAAAGCTACACATAATAACTTCAAGCTTAAGATAGATAATCAATTGCTAAGTACAGACCTAGAAGTAGTTAGCTTTCGAAAATTTCTTTACGGACATTCCAGTCTCAACAACCAAGTCTTTAAATTCATCTCCCGCTGCTGCTGAATCTATACTCAAACAAAACTTTGAGGAATGTAAAACAGATTTTAAATTTAGGCACGTAAATAATGAAGACATTGTAAAAGCGTTTAAATCCCTGGAAATGAAAAAGACAGCTGACGCCCATGGTCTATCAGTAAAAATTATTAGTTCCATTGTAGATTGTATTGCACCTCACCTTTGTTGCATATTTAATCAATGTATAGATAATGGTGTGTTTCTTGACTTGATAAAACTAAGTAAAGTTATACCTTTATTCAAAGCTGGTAGTACATCAGACCCCACCAATTTTAGACCCATATCGATACTACCAACGCTTAGCAAATTATTTGAAAAACTCATACTTAATCAATTGCAAAGTCATTTTTATCTCAATAATTTAATTCATATTGCTCAGTTTGGTTTCACAAAGGGTCGTTCAACAGCCGATGCTGATGTTGAACTAATCGACAATATTTTTGATGCCTGGGAAGACGCAATGGATGCAATAGGTGTCTTCTGCGATCTATCCAAGGCTTTTGATTGCGTCCATCATGACACTCTTGTCAGGAAGTTACGCCATTATGGTGTAAAAGATCAGGCCCTTGGCCTTCTGGAGTCATATCTAACAGATAGGGTTCAGATGGTCGATGTTAATGGGAAAAGATCACCTGGGTCTTCAATAAGTATGGGCGTACCGCAAGGTTCAATTCTTGGTCCTTTCTTGTTTTTAGTATGTATTAATGATTTACCTTACCTTGTTAAAGCAAAACATGGGTTAGTATTGTTTGCCGATGATACTTCTTTGATATTTAAAGTTAAAAGACAGCAATCAAATTATGACGAGATAAACAATGCTATCTCTAGTATAGTGAACTGGTTTACTGTTAACAATTTATTACTTAATGAAAAGAAAACTAAATGTATTAAATTCGTGTTACCCAATGTGAACCCGGTAACTACAGACATATTTATAAAAGGACAGAGATTGGACCTTGTGCAGT
This sequence comes from Argyresthia goedartella, assembly GCA_949825045.1. NCBI lineage: Eukaryota > Metazoa > Arthropoda > Insecta > Lepidoptera > Argyresthiidae > Argyresthia > Argyresthia goedartella. Next base: position 6,259,075 of record OX463817.1, read on the forward strand.
CGACTGTCTTTTTGGGAATTACTTTAGACGCCAAACTACAATGGGATCCTCATATAAATAAATTGTCGAACAGACAGAGTCCAGCAGCGTTCGCAGTTAAAAAAATTAGAGCTCTTACCGATGTAGACACCGCTAGACTAATCTACTTTAGTTACTTTCATAGTCTAATGACCTATGGTATTTTATTGTGGGGTCACGCTGCGAATGCTAATAGTATATTTATTCTGCAGAAACGGGCTGTTCGTACAATTTATAGATTAGGGCCTAGAGTGTCACTGAGGGAAAAGTTTAAAGAAATCAATATTCAGACATTTGTGTCTCAATATATCTATGACAATCTTGTGTATGTAAAAAGAAATATAACTAATTTTCAGAAGTACAGTGATATACACAATTTTAATACTAGAAATAAAGAGAAGTTGGTTGCTTATGTAAGCCGACTACATAAAATTAGTAATTATTTTAAAGGCAATTGTATACACTATTACAATAAGGTCCCTACTGATATTAAAAACTTACCTTTAGAAAAGTTTAAAATAATAATAAAACAGAAATTGTATAAAAAAGGTTACTATAGGATATCTGATTACTTAGAGGACAGATGTCCATGGGAATAGATTGTTTGAGTAACAGGCTGTTTCGATATATAATTAGCATTCATTTTGTAATTTGACAATATTTTATTTAAAAAAGGAAACGCAAAAGATGCGACGACTGTGGAGTTTCTTCGAAGAGCTCTTCTCCACAGATTCCGCCATTGTGTTAGTGAACTCACCCAAAAAAATGTAATGACGGATCTAAGTGATGTAACAACATCCTATGGAAATAAATGATTTTTGATTTGATTTGATTTGATTTGTCGTCGAACGCATGAACGAAGATGTTAATCTAAGCTTACGTCGCTGATTGCTGACTATCTCGCAGTTTACAAAGAAAGACATATCTAGTTGATTTGAAGAATGTGACATATATATGGGTCGGGCCATGAGTTTTGTCACATACCTCAAACTTCGAATTTAGAACGCAAACCAAAAAAAAGTTATGGGCGTTCAAAATACAGACATTTTAATAAACTAATTTCACAGGTTTACTGTGATTTTCTATATTTAAAAAAATGGAGTGGATGCGAAAAGACGATAGAGTAGCGGCAATTGCATTGAATTGCTGCTGTCACGCGCCAACTGAGATTTTCAAACTGCTGAAAAAAAATTAAATAACATTGAGGTTGGTACTAACAAACGATTCAGGAAAGATTCGAGATAAGAAGATAAGCAGAAAAGTGGTCGTCCTCGTACTGTTCGGACTACAGCAGTGATTAAAGCAGTAAAGGCGCGAATACAAAGAAATACCGTTCGAAAGCAAAAACTGTTGGCTCTGCAGATGAGGTTAAGTAGAACTACAGTTAAAAGCGTATTGAATGAAGACCTTGGACTACGAGCTTACTGAAAAAAAACTGCACATTTTCTTAACTCACGACTAAAGAAAATCAGGCTCGATAGATCCCGAGTCTTGCTAAAGCGATACGCGGGAAAAAAATACCCCGTAATGCATTTTTCGGAAGAACCATTTTCTGCTGTCGTGGAAAACTTTAACATACAGAATGATAGAGTGTATGCGCAAAACAGTGAAGAAGCGAGCAGTCGTATCCAACGTGTTTATCGTGGTCACCATCCTTCGTCGTCGTTTTGTGAAAAAGGAGTTAAAACAAGTGCGTGTACCAATACACAGTCCTAACAAACCTCGTGGAACCTCTTTCAAAGATAATGTTAAAAAACAGACACGGGTATTCCAGCAGGTCTCTGCACCAGCTCATACGGCAACCACACCAGCTAACGCTTTATTTTAACACTAAATGACAGCTCCAATACACTAAATGGTTTCTTTTTAAAACGAATAAGATGTCTGATATAGCTATGGTTTATTTTTTTACCAAATACCAACTAGAATACAGCTAAGTTTTATTTTTACATGGAACAACAGCTTCAATGCAAGTAATGGTTATCTTTTACACCGAATAATAGCTCAGATACAGTTATTAAACAGCTTATTTATTGCTACAGCTTTAATAATTCCCTATTATACAGCCCCTTTAACGTGAGATTTATGATTTGGGGCCCAACTACGGTACTTATAAGAACTTTCACAGCCTTTATACAGCCTAAACAACATCACTAATACATCTTTTCGTTTAAAATTATCTAATCATGCAGCTTCTATACCGATTGTGATGCTGATTGTATCTCTTCCCCTCTTCCACACATATCGCTCTTGGGCTGATTCACACCATTTATTTGTAATAATAAACATGGCACCATAAAAATACACGAGCAGTATGCGTATTTTTTTGCTAAAATGAAGGAAGAATGTACCACTCGTATAAAATTATGTCTTTTGGCGAATGTACAATAACAAACGGAATTATGATATTATAAATTACTATGAGCCCAGACTACGAGGGTGGTCCCACAAGTAAGCGGCCTAGCAATGATAACACAAAATAATTCATGACGACCCGAATGGCCGAGTCGGCAGTAACCCTGCCTACGAAGCCAAGGGTCCCGGGTTCGAGTCCCGGTGGGGGCAAATATTTGTTTGATGAGAACGGATGTTTGTACCCTAGTCATGGTTGTTTATCTATCTAAGCATAATATTTATCTATATAAGTATGGGTATCGTTGTCTAGTACCCAAGATTCAGGGAATCCTAGTTATTAAAAAAAAAGGAACAAAACTTATTTATTTCTAAATATAGTCTCCTTTTAATGCAAAACACTTTTCCCAGTGATATTTGATAGCTTCGATACCCTGTTTATAGCGGTTTGTATCAAGCTCCTCAAAACAGATCTTTTCCCGCCGAGCCACTTTTTCAAGTTTGGGAACAGAAAATAATCCGAGGTTGCTGCTAGATCTGGCAAATATGGTGCATGGGAATCAATTCAAACTTCAACTCATTCTATTCATCATGAATGGCATCGTGGACTTGTGAAATGGTGCATTGTCCTGGTGAAAGAACACTTTCTTTTTCACTAAATGCGGCCATTTTTTACTTAATTTCTTCACTCAAATGCTGCAACAGTTTTACGTAGTACTCGCCGTTGATGGTTTCGCCTTTTTGAAGACAATCTATAAAAATTATCATGCGCATCCCAAAATACTGACGGCATGACCTTGCCAGCAGATGAAACTGACTTCGCCTTCTTTAGCCCTTTTCAGTCCATTGTTTCCACTGTTCTTTCGTTTCAGGGGTGAAGTCGTGGACCCAGTTTTCGTCCATCGTGATGAATCGTCGTAAAAAGTCGGCTTTATTGCCTTGAATTTTCTCCAAACACTGCATCAAAAATTCTTCACGTTGCTGCTTTGGTTCATTGGTGAGAAATCGCGGCACCCATCTTGTGTGCTTTTTCATGACCAAGTTTACAGTCATTATGTGATGCATATCAATTTTTAAATCCCTACAATGTCTGCTAACTCGCGCACTTTTAGTATACGGTCTTCCAATACTAGTTTTTGTACTTTTGTCACTATTTCTGGTGTAGTCACTTTTGTCCCGTTTGTTTCATCACAAACGAGCTCACAGCTGTCAACTGTGAGCTCGTTTGTGGTCGTTAGTGACTCAATATTTTATTGCTGTGAATGAAGGAGCAGACTCTCCCAGAGTAGAATCCAGCTCAACTTTAATATGGGTTGGACTTGAACCTATCAAATAAAAGTATTGTATCACATATCGATGAGCAATTTGGTCCGTGTTTGCAAAATCACTCAGATTAATCTCAATTAACCCTTTCCCTACTCTGCTGGCCGGAAAAGAAATAATAATGACATAACAATTAAGGCAAATTGTATGTTGTTTCCCCACAAATGCCTACAATAGAATCGTTAGTACTCTAGGTGACGTCTGTTATATAAGTTCCATTTTAGGATTTACCCAAGTCTACAGGTTATTGGCTATGAAACAAAAACAAAATAACGTAGATTCCTCTTTTTTCAAATTTACGCAACAAAGGATTCGAACTTTCGAATTTAAAAGAACAGCCTGTATTGTTATCTATATGCGGTCGGCTTCTTTTGGGATCGCCTACGTAACTTATACCATTTGAAATTATGCTTTCTTAACGCTAGACGTGAGTGTATCTGTGCCCTTGCCATTCATATGAAATAAACAACGTAAGTAATTAAAAATACTAAAATCTCGACTGCAGTACACTAACACCTACTCTATTACATTTAATTGGTCCCGCCTGCATTTAAATTTTATATAATTTAACACTGTACTATAATTGTGTGTAGTTTTAAATTATTTGATACTTGTATATTTTATTTTAATAAATATGAAGCTATTTTAGTATAATTTATACAGTTTTATGATTTATTAAACACAAAATAACCTAACTTACGTACAAATATTAATTTAAATAAAAAACATCTCTCAGATCGCCGCCGTCGAGAGGCAGAGTGCCCAACATGCTGGCACCATGCCTCGCTGTATAGCCAGGCTTATGCGCTGGGCGAGGAAGGTGCCAGCTCTTGGATCACCCGACGCTTCTACGAGTCTTTTCGCAATCTCTTTAAAGACTCGCCGTGCGTCAGTTCCCCACGGCCCGAGGGTCTCCACGCCAAACGGCACAAATATGTAGTCCTCCCCGAGGGCGGCATACTTGCGCCGCTTGAGACCCTCCGCAGAGTCCGCTGCTGCGCCGGCCCTTGAAGAAGTCGCTGGTAAATGGGATGGCGCTAGTGTGTCAACACATGTCGCATCCCACACCAGCGACCTCCCATGCTGCCATGGAATGAGCGTCATTCCATCGGGCCTCTTACCGTCGTCGCGGGTTATGCCTGGGGGTTCGAGAACAGATGGCAAGCCCGCGCTGGAAAGGGTCCTACGGATGACGTGGTGTCAACGTTGGCACACCCTGGCACCGCAGCGGCAACGATGTATCTCATTAGTTTTTACCCCCAGTCGTAGACAGACGGCCAGCGACAGGGTGGTCCTTTCAAGCAACGTGCCGAGCTGTCTGGAGGAGATGGCATGTAGCCAGTGCCCTGACTCTCGCTCCCTGGTTGCGAGCAGACGAGTTGCGGCGTTAAGGAGGCTCTCACGCTTTTGGAGGCAGAGCGGCTCATCCCCCAACCTTTGGGATTTTGAGTTTAGTGGGGAATTTTGACCCGGACAGGCTTGCGTCCAAGTGCTCCTGGCATCGGCTAGGCACGTAACCTCAACATCACCAAGTGATGCGTTAATTATTTTACCGAAGAGGTCACTTGTACCATAGGCCGAGGACAGGGACGCTGGAAGCGCGACATCAGATATATTTTGGATCCCCAGGCCACCGTGTCTTATAGGTAGGCACGCCTGCGTCCTGCTATTGTCATCGAAACTGCAATTTAGGATGTCTGTTAGGGTTTTTTGTATGAGGTGAACTATAAATAAAAGGGAAGAAGGGTATTTCCTTAGTGGGGCGCAGTGGAGGACATACGTCAATTTAGGCACAAAGAGGCAGAAGCGGATGATTGTAAGGGCGATGTGGGGGTTAACCCCTTAATGCATGGCCTGACCCGAAATGGATCGCGATTTTCAACCTTATTGTTTGGTATTAAAGTTCAAAACCTATGAAACCATATATGGGTTAGTATGCAGTAAAGGGTTAAGATTTGTCAGTCCGTCAAAAGTCTCCTCGATTTTGGAAATTTGCTCAGTTATATGGGGATCTCATCCTCTAGGACTGGAGACCCCAGGAGGCGAAGTGATTGTTCGCTAAGAATTTTGATGTCAGGTGCTAAATTGTTAAATTCTTGTTCAATAATTATTCTTTGAGATGATTGTAGGTTTTCCGGTAAATAAAGCTCGCACTTGGAATAATTTAGGTCCGGTCTGGACCTTGAAGATTTAAAAACATTGAAAATCGACTTACTTCTGCCGGCGATCACTCCGGAATGGAAGACGTGTGATAAATCGACCTGACCGAAGGCGACCAGTATTGTTCCGATAAAACTGTTCACACTCTTCTTCAACCGGGTCCAACCGGCGGACCGTAGGTGGTTCCTCCACCTCCCAAAACTTCTGTATCACCTCCGAGAGTACAGAACCGAATAAGGGACTACGAGTCGCTAGGCGTGGGGCAGCCGGCATGACCGGACCCATTACCGTATGGCCCAGTCTGGTGTTGACCGAAACCAGACCAGTCGCCTGCAACACGTGGACACCTGGCACTAACAGGTATCCCAAGGCATCGACACCCAATAAAATGTCTACTGGGCCCGGAATATCGAACTCCGGGTCAGCCAGTGACAACCCAGCGACCAACTGTCGCACCGAGGGCGACAACCGTACGTGAGGGTGTGAGCCCATCACATTAGGCATGACTAATGCCGTGACCGTCAGATTCACCGATGAATCCACCCGTGACGAGAGAGTAATCCGACATACTCCCTTAACGGAACCGACTTCCGTGTTCCCAATTCCCCGAATGGAATGTGGATACTCCCTTACCGAAATGCCCAACCGTCTTACAAGGTTGCACGAGACTAAGCACCCCTGGGCCCCCGAGTCCAATAGTGCTCGTGCCACACATGATTTGCCGTCCGAACTCCACGCTATCACAGAGGCGGTGGGGAGCATGACCGTCTGTGGAGTGGCGACACCCTGTAAGTGGGCGGAGTGTCCCTAGTGGGAACCACCGCGGGATCCGAACCCGCTGAGACCTCCGTCGGCCTGATAACTCGGCTGCTGATATGCCGGTGGCATATCAGACCGTATGTACGTGTTTGGTCACAGCACCGCAACGGCTTTGTTAAAGGTCACGGATGATATCGAGTTCGCTATGGATAACAAACACCTTTCTGTGCTAGCACTGCTTGACTTCAGTAGCGCCTTCAACTGTGTTGATTTTGACATTCTCACTCAAATATTAAGGTCCCTTAATGTCTCGTCTCGCTCGGCCTGCTGGTTTGACTCTTATCTTAGAGATCGCCAGCAGCGCATAAGGTCTGAGGAGACCTTTACTGAGTGGTGCGATCTTTTGGCGGGAGTTCCTCAGGGTGGTATTCTTTCCCCTCTCTTATTCTCTGTCTTCATCAACTCCATCTCCGATGTTATCTCCTCCCCATATCATCTCTATGCTGATGATCTTCAGATTTATCGTCATTTCCTCTTTAGTGATGTGAACCTGGCTATAGACACACTGAACGCTGACCTTGAGAACATCAGAACCTGGGCTTTGTCATACGGATTGCTGGTAAACCCCAGTAAGTCCCAGGCGATTATTATAGGTACTAGACACTCTTTAAACGTATTACAACAATTGCCCATACCGCCGGTTACCTATGACGGTACTCTAATCGCCTACAGTGACAAGGCCAAAAACCTGGGTGTCATGTTTGATAGACAACTCTCCTGGACTAACCATGTCAGCGAGGTCAGTAGGCGCGTCTTTGCCACCTTTCACTCACTAAGACGGCTTCAGAACTTTCTGCCCCATCAAACAAAAATTACTATTGCTTAATCTCTTCTTCTCCCCTTGATCGATTATGCCGATGTTTGTTGGGCTAGCGCCAACGAAGAGCAACTGAACAGACTCGAGCGACTTCAAAATCTCGGGATTCGGTTTATTTTCGGACTGCGCAAGTTCGACCACGTCTCGCAGTATCGCAAGGAGTTAAAATGGCTGCCGATCCGTCTTCGTCGGGACACACACATCCTCACTCTTATATTCAACATCTTAACCAACCCTCGATACCCTAGCTTTCTCCGTGAGCTTTTTCAATTTCTCCCTTCGGCTCGTCCACGTAGAACTCACACGGCTTCCCTGCTCTCTATACCTCATCACAACACCGTCGCATACAAGCACTGTTTTCGATTGCGGGCGATCACTCTCTGGAACTCGCTTCCCTGCACTATCAGAGATAGTCCATCTCTGCCCGTCTTTAAGAATCGTTTGAAGGAGCATTATCTTTCTCTATCCTAGATTTGAGCTTTGTATATATTAGTTTATTTAGGTGTATTTATATCTTTTTATAATATTTATGTACTTGTGTATGTAGTGTATCTAGCAGTTAGTTCAACAGTTCAGTAATATATGTATGTATCTTATCAGAGCACATAGGTCTATCCTGTATATTAAATTATTCTTATCAACCTTGGGTTTGCTGGAAGAGATCTCTATTTAGAGATAAGCATGCCTTTGTAGATGTCCTTTCTGTTTATTATATCTTATGTTGTTTTATGTGCAATAAATATATACGAAATACGAAATATATACGTACATCAGGGGGTCCCAACCCGCCTAATAGGCCCCTCGCTGTCCCGGTATCCGACCATACCGGACGATGTACGGTGTGCCCGGTGGCCACCGTGGATGGATGGGGGAGAGCGGATCCAACCTGGGGCGCTCTAGGAATGGGGGCGACATCCGACTGTTCGCCTCCCTGTTAACCTCCCAGAGCGACGGGCAGGGTGGCACAGAAGGTGGTGGGCTCCCAGCCTTCGCGCCACTCATAGGTGCCATCTGACACCCGCCCGTAACACGCGGTGAGCCAGCGGCCCGAAGTCCTCGCTGACCCTGGACAGCGGCGACCGAACCCCGGCTATCCCGCATGTTACCCCCCAGGAAAGGGAAGTTGGTCGAACTGTTGATACAGGATCGACACATTCGGAATGGGCATGTCGGATGCCACGCCTTGATGGCGTTTCTCCAGCGCGAGTTCTGGATTCTATCGGGAAGACGCTTAGTGCGTAGCGTCGTATTTCGGTGCCTGCCTTGTTATCGGGCCAAGGTGGCTACGATGCAGCCCCAGATGGGCTATTTGCCCTCGGATAGGGTTAACGAAATCCGGCCCTTTGCGGGTGTCGGAACAGATTTCGCGGGACCATTCATGGTCAAGTCTTCACAGCTACGGAACGCCAGATTAGTGAAGGCATACCTGTGCGTCTTCGTGTGCTTGGCCACGAAGGCAGTCCACTTGGAGGTGGTCAGTGACCTCACTACAGAGGCATTTATCGCATGTCTAGATCGGTTCGTCTCACGAAGGGGCCTCCCGACATTAATCCGTTCGGACAACGGCACAAATTTTGTCGGAGCCAGGCGATATCTGCAGGAGGTCACTCAATTCCTGAACGATAACCAGGACGCCATCGGTACGGCTTGCTCCCGACGAGGGATTGAATGGGTTTTCAGTCCGCCGGGATGTCCTCATTGGGGAGGAATTTTTGAGGCTGCGGTTAAATCGGCTAAGTCGCACCTGACGAGGATCATCGGTGAGACCTCTCTGCGCTTTGAAGAGCTTGCGACGCTGTTCTGTAAAATTGAAATGACACTGAACTCGCGTCCGTTGTGCCCGCTCAGTTCGGATCCAAATGATTTGGAAGCGTTGACGCCGGGTCACTTCCTGATAGGTCAGCCCCTTAACGCACTGCCAGAATACCCATTCGGTGATGTTAAGTTAAGTCGGTTAACTAGGTGGCAAATGTTGCAGCAGATGGGTCAAGATTTTTGGAAACGGTGGTCCTTTGAGTACTTGCACATCTTGCAGCAGCGCCTTAAGTGGACTGACCGGACGAGCCCCCCTCAAGTTGGTGATTTGGTGCTGATTAAGGATGCGAACCTGCCATCATTGAGATGGAGACGAGGACGGATCGTCAATTTGTACACGGGTCGGGATGGCACGCCTCGATCAGCAGAAGTCAAGGTGGGGGACTCGGTCCTCAAGAGAGCGGTCGCAATACTTTCTCGCCTTCCTATTGGTTAGGGACAGGTTCGGGCCTGTCCGGGCGGGTGACTGTTTAATATTTATGCTTCGGAACGCACCGGTTTTCGTTGCGCGGATCGACCGCGACTAATCGGGACTTCACTAGCGGAAACGGAACTGCAGCTGTCACTTGGACAGAAACGAGATGACGAATTAGAGGTTACTTTCTTGTCGTGAGAAAAAATGTCTGCACATGGCGTCAGGCCTTGACTGTATTTTAGTGTAACAATTGTCTAACACAGGTGTCGGGCCTGGTCGGAGTGTTAATCATAATAATCGTCGGGAAATAAGTAGATTCACGTCAGCGGAGTGAGTGATTCGTGTTGTGAAGGTTAAAGTTGTACGGTCCCCAACTCGTCGTATTCGGACAGTGACTCCTCGTGTCGGCAAGCAATACGCCGGCGACAGCATCGGGCTACGACGAGAGTAAGATTCGATCCTCTCCCCCCACACCTTGTGCTCCTATCCCGTATTCCTGCCTCGAATTGAGCTTTCGAATTCCGGTCTACGGCGTCAAAGGTCAGTACCACTTGCGATTCTCCCCGTGCTGGTGAAAACCACCCCCTCAAGATTCCACGCCGTTCGGTTGAGGCGTGGAATTAAACACTGAATTTGGCAAGATATGTCTTATCTTGCCAAATTCAGTTTTCAATTTTTTTAAATCTTCAAGTACAGTTTTTGCGTCGCCTCCCAGGGTACCATAAGGTTGAATTTTGAATGTAGTCTTGTTATGGCCGGATGGATTGCCAAACTGAAGATGGCCGGTCCGAGTGGGTCACCCTGCTGGCAGCCAACTGCTGAGTGTAAGAGATGATTATTGCATAATAATTTTAAATTTTTACTGTAGCATTGAAAAAGGTATTTATTTGTATATGGACGGGGTGTGTATTTTAACTTGTGTAAGCAGGGCACCCCTATCTACCGAATTGAATGCATTTTGGACGTCTACTTTCAACAGCGCCTCACCTCCCTAATTGGCAAGAAAGGTCCGAGCCGCGTGAACAGCGGCCTCGCATCCTCCCCTGCTGCCAAAGCCCATCTGCGTCGGTTGAAATAAGTGCCCAAGATCTGGTAAAATATATCTGCAACAGATCTTGGATACTATCCGCCTGACAGTATTACCGACAGCGATGGGCCTTACCCGTCTTTCTTTTTGAGGGCACACAGGTTCGCCCCGTAGAACAGATCTGTGATGACCTCGTATACCCCGCCGGAGAGCATCAAGTTGAAAGCTCGGTGATGTCTATCAGGAGGGTCCGTCCTGCGTCCCCGACGATGACACACAGCATGTCTTTGTAATGTTGTGGTGACAGGCCGTCAAGGCCGCCGGCCGAACCGCTCCTGAAAGACATCACCGCTGCCAGGACGTCATCGGCCAAGGCACGCGGGGTGGGGTCGGAAGGAGCGGGGGGGTCAGGGAGCTGAAGCGCCGATGTACTATAATTATTTTATCGAATCTCAATAATTACATTAAGTCTTATCTGCTTGTTTTGTGCTTTTTAGTATAGCGCAGTCGGGAATTTTGGTATTTTTAATTACGTTAATAATGTCTTGCTTTTTAAGACAAAATTTTCGGATGCTTAGTTTAAAACGAATTTTTTATTATTTATAGCTGGTGCAAGATAAGTCTATATGTCCGTATTCAACTTTTAAAGTCCGTTATTTTGATACCCCACTCGAGGATCCCAAAAAATTATTTTTAGTCCGCACATATAAACGCACAAAATCCACCTTTTTATTGAATGTATCCAGTGGCACTCGCGCTATCTTTGACAAATCTAATGACGTATCATTTATTAACATCGGTTCAGCCGTTGAGCAGTTACGAGGCAATCCTGGAACAGACATACACATACATAGGTCAAACACATAACCCTCCTTTTTCCGCTGCGCTGCAGATCGTCAAAAAGGCCTGACGCGACGTATTCTTCTTCTTCTTTGTCGTATCACACTTCACAGAGTCGTCGTGGTTGTCACTTCGTTTGGGTGACCCGCCTCACAATTGGTTTGGGTGACCCGCCTCACAACTCGTTTGGGTGACCCGCCTCACATTTGGTTTGGATGACCCCTCCTCACAACTCGTTTGGGTGACCCGCCTCACAATTGGTTTGGGTGACCTGCCTCACAACTCGTTTGGGTGACCCGCCTCACAATTCGTTTGGGTGACCCGCCTCTCAACTCGTTTGGGTGACCCGCCTCACCATTGGTTTGGGTTACCCGCCTCACAACTCGTATGGGTGACCCGCCTCACAATTCGTTTGGGTGACCCGCCTCACAGTTCGTCACCAGTCTTCTCTGAGGGCTGCTTTTCCAGTGCATTTAGTTGGGGATCGTCCATAGCTGACTTCATTTTGTCCGTCCATCACATGTGTGTGTCTACTTTCACAAAAAGGGGTAATGCCTCTGAGTAAGAAAATAAAAAGCATTACCCTAATTCCTTTTAGAGCCGTAGCGATAGAGTATTATTGCAAGTCACACTGTACAACCACCACACCACATTAGCACCAAAGGGTTTGTTGCAGCACAGTAGAACAACTTTATATTAATATAAAGAGATACACTGAAGAGCAATGAAAAAGTTCCAGTGACATAGCACCAAATTACTTCTAAACCTGAAAGGCTAGCTTAATGACGCCGTCTGCAATATTGAAATACATTTAACAGCGCATCAGAATAATACCAATTAAATTTCATACTTTTTATTTTATGAAGCTAGGTTATAATATGTCTTAAGAGATATTAAGGTGTTTGTCGGCATTTTGTGGGTGGAACTTTTTGATTGCTCGTCAGTGTATTATAAGTGCAGCATTAAGACTACTTTAGCATCTGCAACTCTTTCCTAGGGTTCCGTACCCGAAGGGTGCCAAACGGGACCTACGCTGTCCGTCCGTCCGTCTGTCACCAGGCTCTCATGAACCGTGATAGTTAGACAGTTTAAATGTTGACAGATAATGTATTTCTGTTACCGCTATAACAACAAATACTAAAAAAACAGAATTTATCAATATTTAAGGGGGCTTCCATACAACAAACGCATTTTTTTCTCGTATTTACTCGATATTGATAACGGCAACAGGTAGATGCTTGAAATATTCACATAAAATTTAGTTATATAGTCAATTTAATAATAAATAAATAAATAAAAATAAAACAAATATTTAAGGGGGGCTCCCATACAAAAAACATGTTTTTTGCCGATTTAATAGATAATGGTACGGAACCCTTCGTGCGCGGATCCGACTCGCACTTGGGCGGTTTTTTGTATTCTAAGCAATGAGTTAATAGAAACAGCTTCTATTATATTAATTAATCGTCGTTACTAAAGTGACGGAATATTAAACATCCAACGCCAGTTCAGAAACAACAATTAATACAACTCAGTGGTACCAGTAAATATTACCAGTATATCTACGGTCGCCAAAATCAAGATTTTACAAAATGGCCGACAATTAGATATGCCAAAAATGTTGCATGCTCTTTCGATTGCTATGGCTAGCAACAAATTGAATATAGCTGGCTGCTCTAAAGTATTTTTTATGACCCGGAGGCACGGAGAGGCGGAGGCAACCGCGCACTGCTGCGCACTGAGCGAGATGCAGCGGCCGAGGCGTGTTGGCTTCCGACCAGCAAGCCGAGGCTGCGGCGGCGAGCGTGGATACGCTGCAATTGGGGGAGGCATCGCCGCAGCGTCGTAGTAGCTGGAGTTACAAATCTAGTTGCTATTGCTGAGATTAACCGTAGCTTGTATCATAATATAATAGCCAATTTCCAACTGAGATGCCAGATAAAGACATAACAGACATAATGCTCTGTGTCATAATAGTAGTTTATGTGACTGATATGTAATGGAGGGCATTAAAACTCGAGAGTGGGTTTATGAAACGAGCCGAAGGCGAGTAAAAGTACCCACACACAGGGCACAGGCCACCAGAGGTCACACTTGCGGTGGTGTTGTAAATCCCTAAAACCATACCTAAGACCATACCAAATTTCAAAGACTTGGCTCAAAGTGCACGATTTTTATGAATTTTGAATAATTCTGTCCTTCCTTCTTCTTAGAGATTAGCTCGCTTTTGCTCATAAAATGTTTTGTTAACTTACTATTAAGATTTTTGTGCAAGAATATGCAATAAATAATGTGAATTCTATTGTCAAGATCAGATGGTAGAAAGAAATAAAGGTAATAAGATATTTTCCCTTTCACCGGTGGGAAGAGCTAACAGGTTTTCAAAAATGTAAAAAACAGCCACATTGAAATACTCATCGTGTCTCTGATATTACACGCAAAAATAGGTAAAAAAAAGGGAAAATTTTTGGTTGTTTTATTTTATTTTTAATGTTATTATTACAGGAGTTTAGTAATATTTTCTATAATTTTCTCGGTCTCGGAGCTCGGGCTGCCCCGCGGGGCGCTGCGCGGGAGCATGCGTCAGTCTGCTTCGACGCGATTCGACGGGTATGTGTTTTCGTAGTCTAATTCTCAATGCCATTGGCCTATGTTCAGCCCTTAAGTCTAGTTGACGCTACAAAAGTGATGAATGCCTTTCGCCTTGATTAAAAAACAGTTATTTTATTAAGGTTTACTTCCTCCGCAGTAATTCTTGTATTCAAGCTGCGCTTAATGAGTCGGATGCATGGAATGCTAGTCATGTTGCTAATTAATATAATTCTTGTATTCAAAGCGTGCGCACGCGCTCTCTGAAGTTTTGGGGGAACGTTGGTGTCCTTATTAGTCGGCGAAATAATGAAGGCTTTGCTTGTTACTTTGGCCCCTCGGGCAAACTTTGGTGCTACAGTACCCGAAATCTCGTTATAGGCTTTGAATTTCATTACCATGGCATAAGGTTCAAATTCGCGACCCCTAACAAAATCAAAAATAATTGGAGGGGTTAGGATGTACGTACGTACATTATAGTTACCGGGAGAAAACTACGAAGTTTAGTTAACATTTTAAAATCTCTTGTAGGTTCTTACAAAGTCAATCAATGGCGATTTTAATTTAACAAAAAAAAAATAAAGACTACGGTCGAACGGGGAGCAACTACTCGCATATATACTATAACTAAACACATCCCATCATCCCACGACTCCAATAAAGGTAGCATAGGTATTGAGATGTACATTTCTTCTGGCCCCACACTAGGATACCATGTGTCATAGTAACCAGAAATAGTGACGACAGACTCGCTAACATATTTCCTTCCTACCTGGTCAGGATTCAAACCCGAGACTTGTTGCTTGTGACGCAGAAGCCACGCCACAGAGGTCGTCCGTGCCTGCCTTGTTTGCTTCTGTGTCTAACAAAGTAGTATCGCAAATTCTCTGTTGTCCCCAATTTGTCACTGTTACAAACATCTATTTGTCGCTTCTTGGTACCATTTCAAACTGAAAATCTAGGTCTGACAGTATTCATTATTCACGGACGAAATGTCGCGATTTGTCCCTTTATTCGACACAAATTACTGTCTTTACGTCTCGGGTCTCGGTTTTGAGAGTATAAGGGCCTATTGTGAAGATTGTTTTGTGAAATTACATGAAGATGGAACATACCAGAAATTTCTTATGCCGGTATTTGTGCTGCCTTTGGCGCCATATTGAAAACAGTATCCTGAGAACCAGAAACATTAAATCGTAGGAATACCAGTCAGTGTCAACAGACCCCAACGTACGTACGACTAGGCACTGGATGATGGATCTGAATAATTTAGAAAAAACGCAGTGCAAATGTATCGTCACAGGATATTCGCTAGTTTTCATGGATATAACTTGAGAGCGACAAAGTTAGAGAAAACAGTTGTTTTTGGGTCTCGAAGGAAATGTTTCTATAAAACGGCTAGCCTTAATTATGGCAACAAATATAATAATCACCAAAATATTTTTTTCTTACCCAAAATGGGTAAATGATCACCAAAAGTTGCAAAGAATATCAGGGCTAAATACTGCGGTAGCTTAGGTGAACCTGCGGTAGGTTAGGTTGGACATGTAAGAACAACAAAAATACTTAGAACATAAACTTAAGAACACAAAACATAAAAAGAAGTTTGGTGATCGTTTATCCAAACACAATTTGGTGATCATTTACTAACTCTGGCAGTCATTGCGAATTTATTGGTAGTAAATTTTCGAATTTTTTGGTAATCGTTTAAACGTAAGCCCTTCATTATTATCAGATTTGTTGACCGAAACCTCCGTCGAACTCACCGCCGACATAATGTAGCAGGTACATCAAGTTACCGGTCACACCGGTCAACTTTCTAATTTCGGATGCCATAAACGCTACGACTACGTTCGTTTTCACAATTAAATTTCCCTGAACAATCTTTCCTACATGCAGAAAATGAAAATCACAATACACTCACAGTGGAGATCAAAGCAAAAACGAGTCCTGTGGGAAAACAGAAACTGTTGGGACAATATATTACACAAACCTTAGAGAGGTACAAAAAATGGCCGCTAATACAAGATTGTGCTTTGAATAGGTAAATCCCGTGACATTGTGTTCGGTTTAGTCTCGATCAAATGGATATGTAAATGGTATTTTAAAATAATGGGGCTTTTATGAGTGCAATTGCAAATAAATAAAAAGTTGTAGGTATTATATATATACATATATTCAGTTTGTATGTATATTTCAGTTTGTTACTGTGTGTGTGATTTATCTATCTACGAGTATTACTGTTTCAAAGTCGCTTTCGAACATTTTTAATTATTATATTCTAGGAGAATTCAATTAATAAGTTTATTTCGGCATGATAGGAGGACCAGCTGCAAATATAAATTATATCCGCATCGAGCCCAGCAAGGCTGAAAGATCGGCTCGCATATCACGTTATCCCTCAATTTATATGTTTACTATAAACAGTCAATCGCATTCTATAAATGTCCACATTAAATCGGAACTATCATGATAAAAGCCGTCGCAGGGTCGTAACCAGCCACGACATATCATTTTGGTATTTTATTGTTTTCACTATGCCATTGTGGTCGATGATCGATGCGGCTCATGGATGGAAATCAGCAGTAACCACTAAAACAATTGCATATTTTTCACTCATTTATGAAGAAAAAAAGGTCAAGTGCGAGTCGAACTCGCGCACGAAGGATTCCGTACCACCGTACAATGGTAGGGATGGTGTGGAGTGAATAGTTTTGATTTTACATAGCAAAATGTTATTTACAAAGTTATTGATGCGGCTACTTTTACACTCTATGTTCATAACCAGGTGCATTCATAACGTTATATGTGGTTTAGGGATAAATTAATTATTTAATACATTTTGTCTGTAACAGAAATACATCATCTGTGAAAATTGAACTGTCTACTATCACGGTTCATGAGATGCAGCCTGACGACATCGATAGTCGGAAGAATGGACGGACGGACAGCGGAGTCTTAGTAATAGGGTCCCCTTGTATTCTTTGGGTATGGAACCCTAAAAACAGTGAAAAATTCGGTGGCAGTTTGGTGTGATGCTGTAGCCTATGCAGAAATTGAGGCCAAGTTAATCTGTTATTGATGAGTTTGTAAACCAAACCTATAGCACGATTGTGACTGCGCTGTGCCCAAGTATTCGCATAGTATAGTTTACATGAACACCATATGTTTTTCACCCAATATGACCCAATCAACATGACATATTCTTTTGATTATACAGTATAGTATAGTAATAGACTTATACAGTATAGTAATTTATCTATTTTGTTTTTGTTCACTCCACTGCACACACCGACACATAAACACATACACACACAATCACTGTTTTTTGACACATTGTTCTTGATATTGTTGCTCTTTTAGCTCAACTACATAACCGTCACTTAATTATTGTAAACTGTGTACAATCAAACCAACTGAATCATGACCCACTTGCCTGATAATTCGTTTGAAACTTTCAAACTTGTAAGATCTATCGTAATGTCAGTGTCTAATCAAATGATAACAAGTTTGTTACCAAGGAAATAAACCTTCAAGCGAATTTCGACCTACTTGCATTTAAGGGGTTTAGCAAAATAAGCTTATGGTGGGTCATGATTCAGATGGTTCGATAGTACATAGTGAAATCCGTAATTGGCCTTATTTTAAGTTTATGTTTCCGACTAGCTGTAAGAATGGCTTTATGATTTTTGTTCATTCATAAAATAAAATGTAATTTAAGAACCTAAGTATACAGAAAGTTGCAGATCGATGGCGGCTCCTAGTAGTGTGGGAAGGTACTATAAATTCGCGGTTTGGATTACGACGTCTAACTTGTAACACCGACACTTGGGAAGCTAACTCCACTTAGTCGGGTAACACATGTACACATTGTCGTAAAACTGCGACGTTGATAGCGCACTTCGGTAATTTATTGTGCAACTATTTACATTGTAACGTTATTGTTCAGTCGAATTTCTGCGAAAATGTGGGTGCAAATGTCTTCCAATACTTTCCCATGCCTGAAAGCCAGGCATTTACGCAGAGGCCGCAATAAAAGTTATTCCACACCCGCACGACCGCAGGAGCTCTATTTTAGAATCACTCGCGTCGTGGCGAGCGCTCGCCAAGCGCAACGATGGGGTTGGCAACTGTCAAAGTGGCGCTAGTATCGGTTGGTTCCCCTAACGTCAAAGTCACGCTTCTGTGTTACCAGTACAGGGTGTTCAATCGCCAGTCATGTGCTGTGTATTGTAAAAAACCGCTGCTAAAAATACAAAATTAAGTTGTATAGTAGTAATTACATGACATTATATCTATATATACGAAAAATTATTTTTGTTCTAATGTAACGGTAAATATTAAATTACAACACCCAGGTCCATCATTCACAATAGAGAGAGGGGTGAAACAGGGAGACCCTCTATCTCCTAAACTATTCACCAGTACCCTCGAAGAAGTTTCAAAAAATTGGCGGTCCCGTGGCGCAGCAGAGGCATTGTCGTCGGCGATAGAGGGCTACATAACCTTCGTTTTGCCGACGATATTGTCTTGTTGGCGCCAACCTCGTCGAAACTTCAACTAATGCTCCAAGAACTGAGCACTGCGAGCCTTGAGGTTGGACTGAAGATGAATCGGTCAAAACCCAACTCATGACCAACAGCGCAAAACGTAAAGGTAGTGGTCGATGGGCAGGACATCCAATATGTCGACGAGTACATCTACTTGGGCCAGACAGTTTCTTTCGAAAAAAGGCAGGACAAAGAGTTCGAAAGACGTGTTTCGAACGCCTGGAAGAACTTCTGGTCCATGAAGGAGCTAATGAAGGGCAACCTACCATTTACCAATACCAATCGTGTCGCTTGGCGAGCGCTCGCTTGCGTGGCGAGTGATTCAAAAATAGAGATGCAGAACCTATAGGCCTAAAAATACTGCGCGCGCATGGTAGCGTTGCACTGCTCCCTTCAGGGTTGCATATAATTGGGCCTATTTCATATTGAACAGATAAATCATAAATGACTGATGTATCTGTCCTTTAGAGCTTATCAGGACTTCTCGTAACAGAGCTGTACGAATAAAAATGTGATCACTGTAGGTAGGGCCATAATATGCGCCCAATATGCACGAAATCAGGTGAAATGGTCCATGGCTCACAGTAAAATCAAATATAGATAACTGTAATACACAAGGGGTTGTTTTAGTCCGTATTCCACACGAGCTGATGCCCGCTCAATATGTGGGGACCCGGACATAGCAGGGAGGTCTGACTACTGGGAATGGGTAATTCCATTTTTTCCCCTCTAACAAAAAAATAAAAACAGGTGGAATGGGCCATAGAAAACGGTACATTTATACAAAACAACAATAAATGACTCTTTATATTCTAATCGAACGGACACCTAATAACTAATGACGTGATCGCGTTTTGTTAAATTGCTAAGCATGAGTGATTGCGTCTGACTAAAAGCTTTTTTACTTTCAGTTTCTTTGGATACAAATGTAGCCATAAGACAGTACAGAGTTCATCATCTTATCGGAGGTGCTATTTTATTTTATTTTAAATACATGTCATGTTCGATGGCATATTTTTTTTGAAATTCATAGTGACAAGATTATAGCTATAATATATGTAAACGAAATAATATACTTCGCCTGAAGTTTGTGGACTGAATTACATAAAATAGATACACCTGCTCCACTTCAGCTCGATAAGTTTTCAAACCTATATTGGTATAATAGAGCTCACACAACAAATATCCGTTGACCGGAAACTTAACTTCGACCCTGTATTCATGCAGGCCGGCGGCGCAACGTTTCTTTGGCTCTGAGCTCGCTCTGACCCTCTCTTTCTAGCATAGGTTAAGGTAGGGTGATAGATAGAGAGAGAGAGGTGACAGCTCAGAGGCAAAGAAAATTGGCGCAAACTTTACGCGAATAACCAGCAACCACCCCAAGCACGGCGATATTAAAATACAAAGCTGATTGTTCGGGCAAGGCGGGGCCATAAAATGAAAGATCGGAGGAATCCCGAGGGTACTCGATATCTTCTAGGATGGAAGCTCTATTATGTGGCACCTACAAAGGTTTTATATAATTTCTAGGTATAAAGAAGGACAGATCGGGGCCAATATTGCAAACACTTTTTCGGGATACGACTATCCTGGTAGCTTATTTTTGACGCATGCATACGGAAAATTGAATTTCTGCGCTGGTTCGAGTTGATCAATGACCAATGAATATGTTGCTACAGATAATTTGATTTTTTCCCTTTATTTATTTATAATGATTTTTGTAATTACTTCAGTGAAATATAGGCCGGCTTAGTCGGTCTAAATGTATTTATATATACATTTACGGCGTTACTAATAAAAGAAGTTATTCACTGTTTAACTTATGTAGTGTTTTGTCCTTTTCATACGTCGAGTAAATGTCAAATGTCAAAGCAAGACAAAAGACTGTATAAGTTATACTGTGAATAACTTCTTTTATTAGTAAGGCTGTTAGACCGTAGACTATTGTTAGCACATTCAGACCTCACAGTCATTACTAATTTTGTACCGAAACTATTTTAATACGCTTGAATTCTTTTTACACTTTTATATTTCTCTATCTGTGCATTGGCGCAATATACTTATGAATTATCAGGAAAGTTACATGATTTAAAAGGACCCACGCGCCGTTCTCCTAATAAAATTGCACACAAGATACGAGTAGGTATGATGACGTTAATTTACTATAAGGAGTTATGTTTCTTTCCCAAGTATTGTATTGTGTGCCAGTTTGCGCCATTAAAGTCAATCTATCTTAGTCAACCTTCAATAGAATAAATTAATAAAATCACCCTTACTCTCGCAAAATTAACAGCTTTACCATATTCTAATTCCATTGACTGGTTAAAGATTGGCATAATTTGCCCCGCCAGCCTGTGCTGAGCTGATTTCGTCATGGTTATCCTGTTACAATACTAAAAACAAATCTTCTGATTTCATTGTTCCGTGATAAACATTTTTTTTTACAATTTCACGAAAAAAACTTGTAGTTATTGGACTTTTGAGATACAAGTATTGTGTAAGTATTTTTGAAGTAAAGGTGAAACAAAATAATGAGTTTTACTAGAATCCATTCACTCCACTAAAAAGGTATCTACAGATTTAATTTTTGGGTTAAGGGATTAAATATGGCCAGCACCAGGGGGCGTGAACAAGCAAATGCATCTTTAGCTTCAATTTTAGGCTAAACTAGACAACATAAAAATGTAGGATAAATATATGTTATAAAAGGTCTATTAGAGATAAGAATGGTCTTTTAAAATTACCGTATAACTGTTATATTTAATACTTAAAAATATTTTTCGCAATGCATTATTATTCAACTAAATGAACAAGCGCTCGGAGACGAAATCAGTTTCCTATATGAAACTTACACGCAAAAATGGGTAAAAAAGGGAAATTTTTTGGTTGTTTTATTTTATTTTGAATGTTTTTATTACAGGAGTTTAGTAATATTTTCTATAATTTTCTTGGTCCGGAGCTCGGGCTGCCCCGCGGGGCTCTGCGCGGGAGCATGCGTCAGTCTGCTTCGACGCGATGCGACGGGTATTTGTTTTCTTTGTCTAATTCTCAATGCCATTGGCCTTTGTTCAGCCATTAAAGTCAATATAACTTAGTCAACCTTCAATAGAATAAATTAATAAAATCACCCTTACCCTCGCAAAATTAACAGCTTTACCATGTTCTAATTCCCTTGATCTGGCTAAAGATTGCCATAATTTGCAAGATTACGATACAAAAAAAAAAAAAAAAATCTCATTTCTTTGTTCCGTGATAAACAATTTTTTTACAATTTCACGAAAAAACATGTATTTATTGGAGTTTTGAGATACAAGTATTGTATAAGTATTTTTGAAGTGAAGGTGAAACAAAATTATGAGTTTTACTAGAATCCATTCACTCCACTAAAAAGGCATCTACAGATTTGATTTTTGGGTTAAACTTTATTAAGTATTTGATTAATTAAGATGAACTGAAGAAAACGCGATTGGATGAAAGATCTCGATAAAATTTAATTACGTAAAAATCTCTGAAGTGTTTTATTTTAACCTGTATTTCTGAAATCCTAACTAATTTAATCGCGGAGTTGTATGCAAAATGTGGATATTATTCATTAGTAAACTCTTCTTGAAAATATCTTTTAAGCTGAAAAAATAGCGTAGTTTGTTTTTAATAGTAGTTTATGTGACTAATACATAATGCCTAATTATGTACAGTTACATACACTAGTTTATCTATACACATATTATAAGTTCTCTTTGATGTGTTCAGGAACTGCAGTTTGACCGGCATTGTGGCATTGTGGCATTGAGTTGTTAAGCTTGTTCTGTAGTACGCAGGCGGGCGTCGTGGTTCGAAATTTGAATGTCATAATATGTAGAAAATTGACACATTATGGTCATAATGTTCAATATTCAGATAAGAAATGAGTTTTTACAAAGCAGTTTAACATTATGCTGATCGTAACGTGCGGTTTTTGGATGCAGTAAAGAGGGTTTATGATACGTGTGTAGATAAACAATATTTATGAGGTTTGAGTCGAGCACACTCCTTGCGCTCCCTTCTCATTCTTATGTGGAAATAATTAACGCTTTCACTTAATTTTACATTTGTATTCCTTTTATACATATTTTTACGTATCGCCTTAAAGCGAAGCGACACCACTTCCTAATTTATATTGATCCAATATTTGTTTATACAAATCCACATCTGATTTGGAGCATAAATTATTTTTTGGGACCAAAACTGCATTCTCAAGTGTGTTTACCCTACAAAAAAGGCTTATCCGAATATTAGCAAATATAAAACCGACCGATAGTTGCAAACCATATTTTGGGGAACTGAACATTTTAACACTAACCTGTATGTACATCCTAGAAACCTGTAAGTTGGTTCGCAAACACCCTGAGTTCTATAAAACCCGTCAAGAGAAAATGCAGACCAACCGAAATTTAAGACCCAGGAAAGGACTGGCACAGCTCTCCTCCAAATTAAAACTTCACTCATCTGGCCCACTAAGCATGTCGATAAAAATCTATAATAATTTACCTGAATATATATTAAATGAAACTAAAGAGAACAAATTCACAAAATCACTTAAGCAATTGCTGATTACAAAGCGCTATTACAATATTAACGAGTTCCTAAATGATAAACAATAACCAATAAAATAAGAATTAAATAATATATAATAAACTACTATAATATAAAATTTTATAAAATATTAAATAATATTTTAATAGAATTTTAATTAATAACAAACTAAACCTAACAATTATATAATAATTCAGCAGTTAATAATTTCTTATGTTTCTCATACTTAAAATAATAATAATAATAATATATAATATATATATAATATAATATAATAATGTAATAAGTATAGTAAATAATAAAATATAATAAGAAAATAATATTTAACCATCACAAATGTTAGTTGTAAGCTAGTTATTAAGACATTGTAGTGCCCTTACAGGGTTCATTGTTGGATAAAATTTTGTTAAAATGTACTACAATGACACAATAAATATATGAATATGAATATGAATATGCATTAATCTTAGACTAAGCTTAATTAAAGATTACAGTTAGCACTTTAGTGCGACTATTTGAAACTGGAAGTATCGCCTGTTCTTCATCAACACTATCCACTGTTTGAATCCGACAAACCCTTCTATTTTGAAGTAATATACTATATTAAGATGGTACATAGTAACTAAAAAAAGTCAAGTGCCTGTAAACAATATGAAGAGAAGACGGGTGTATTTTATTATTATTTTTTCGATAAAATATGATCCTCTTCAACCTTGTTCGATTTGTGCACTTTATGAAGAAGACTCATATTATATATATTTATATTTACATTTACATACAGGCACATACATTGCTTCTGGCCCCACACTAGGATACTCTGAGTCGAACCAGAAACGGCGACGTCGCACATATATAAACATCCAAAATCTGGGGGTTTTCAAAAAACTTGAGATTTCTAATAGATTTGTTTTAATTTATTTTAACACGAAATACTAAATACAAATAAAAAAGATATCTTTGTTTCCGAACACCTGTCTCCTCGCAACCGAGAACTGCATATCCTAGCCAGGCAGACAGCGAAGGAAAAACAATTCAAATTTGTTTGGATCAAGGGAGGTCCTGTCTTCATGCGAAAATCCGAATCTTCTAAAATATTCTACATTAGGGATAAGGAATCTTTTAATATAATTTAGATTTAGGTTGTCACTGTTATAGCATGAGTCTATATTTTATATCATCAGAATTCAGTATGTTTAATTGTTACTACCAAAATGTCACAGGCTTAAACACTAAAACCCTGAACTTTTCTAAAAGTGTTTTATGTAATAACTATGATATAATTGTACTAACTGAGTCATGGATTCAAGGTGGTGTTACGGATAGAGAATTGTTTGATGATCGTTACAACGTTTATCGATGTGATAGAGATACTGACCGACGCGGATCCAAAAAAACAGGAGGTGGAGTACTGATTGCCATTAAAACCAAATTTAGTTCGTATAAAATTTGTCAACATAACGGCAACAATATTGAAGATCTATGGGTTATTCTTGATCATAAAGATGAAAAAGTATCAAAAAAATATGTATCTGCGTAGTTTATGTTTCCCCACCAATAAAACGCGACGATTATGAACAGTTTCTAAAGAATGCTGGCACACTTATTCTTGACTCCTCTGACTCATGCGATTGTATAATTCTGGGTGACTTTAACCTATCCAGTGTCGATTGGTCTAGTGGCGTCGATGACAATTCTGTCCTTATTCCTTCGGGCTCGGGTCATTTGTATACTAGTTTGACAGAATTTATGGCTCTTCACAACTTACATCAGTTCAACAGTGTTACAAACAATAATAACAAAGTCCTAGATCTTGTTCTTTCCAATATTGGCAAAATTTTGGTTAATTTATCTGACGATAGCCTCAGCACTGTGGATCCTCAGCATCCCCCCTTAGAATTTGAAGTTCGTCTTACTAGTGAGACTACCTTGCTGGTCACTACACAGAAGAGATTAAACTATTATAAGGAGGACAACTGTGCGATTTTAAACGATCTGAATAGTGTAAATTGGGCCGAAGCCTTCAAATATTGTTCAAATGTCAACGAAATGGTCGATAAATTTTATGAAATTCTAAGGATTACTATTAAAAAAAACGTACCCCTGACCAGTAAACGTAAAACAACTCACCCACCTTGGTTCTCGTGCGGTCTAATAAGACTTCTCAAAGAAAAGTACAAAGAAAGAATAAAGGTTAAAAAATACAAAAATCCTATGCACAAATTGGCTTTAGATATTTTGAATAAAAGGTGCAAAAATTTAACTAATGAGTGTTATTCAAAATACATTGAAAAAGTTTGTGTAAGGATCCCAAATACTTTTGGGCATACTTAATGCAAAAACGCCAGAACAGAAGTCATCTACCATCTTCGATGCACTTGAATTCTGAGATTGGATGCGGCAGTCAGGAGATCTGTGATCTTTTCGCAAAACATTTTTCCTCAACATATGGGCCTGGAGCGGGTTGCCGGGTAGCTGATGATGAACTTGCCGAAATGGAATCACGTTCAAGTTGTTCTTGGTCTCTAAGCAGAATGAATATAAGCGAGTCTATGGTTTATCAGAAACTAAAAAGACTTGATGTGCATAAGGGTGCGGGTGCTGATGATCTTCCCCCTATCTTCATTAAAATATGTGCCGAACCTCTGACAAAGCCACTAACTATGATTTTTAACAAATCACTTCAATCTGGTATATTTCCAACATACTGGAAAATTGGAAAGATTATTCCGATACCTAAAGAAGGTGTGAGCAAGGATATCACAAAATTCAGACCGATTACACTGCTTTCAGTCTTTGCTAAGCTGTTCGAGGTTCTTGTGTACCCAGAGTTTAACAATCTTGTTTACCACCAGCTATCTGAAAAACAACATGGCATCCTGCGCGGACGTTCCACTAATACAAATCTTGTTTCCTTTGTTGACCGTCTTGCTGAGTCTGTGGATGCGCGAACTCAGGTAGACGTAGTCTACACAGACTTCAGCAAGGCGTTTGACAAGGTCGACCACAGTATACTTTTGGAAAAAATTGCTCTATTTGGCATGTCAGGATCTGTTCTTAAGTGGGCTTCGTCATATTAACACGGTCGATACTCTCACGTAGTTGTTAATGGGGATCAGTCCGCAACATTTGAGTGCACATCAGGAGTTCCTCAGGGATCCCATCTTGGACCACTATTTTTCCTGCTTTTCTAAATAACATTGTCGATTGTTTTGCCTATTCCGAACCTTTTATGTTTGCGGACGATCTCAAGATTATCAAAACAGTTTCGAATACTCAGGAGGCCCAGCAATTGCAGGACGACGTTGATAGACTGAATGAATGGTGTGTTCATAATAGAATGAAACTTAATGCAGATAAGTGCTATCAGATATCTTTTACTCGCAACAAAAAAAAATGTAATTCCAACGTAGTACAGAGTCGGTGACACTGATTTAAGGAAAGTTGATTTGATACGGGATCTGGGAGTTCATATTGACAGCAAACTAACCTTTATTAAACACGTAGATATTATTATTTCCAAAGCCTCTAAAATGTTAGGGTTCATGCTCAGAAACTCAAAGCCCTTTGGACATACACAAAGTAAAATTGCTCTTTTTAACGCTCTGGTAAGAATCAACCTGGAATATTGCTCTCAGGTCTGGTACCCTTTTTATCAGGTCCACAAAGATCGCATCGAAAGAGTGCAGAAAAAATTTCTTTATCACCTTGCATATGGCGATGGACGGGCTCGTTATTTAAGTTCATATGAGGCTCGATTAAAACATTATGGTATCATGTCGCTCTCGAATAGGAGAAAACTATTGGATCTTACGTTTTTGCATGGTCTTCTTAGGAACAGAATCAACTTCCCTCAACTATTAAGTAGAATTGAAATAACTGTCCCCAATAGGTTGCCCAGATCCAACGTATTCAAGTTATTTAGGCAGCGTCCTTGCAAGTCCAACCTTGGCAGTAACTCACCCTTGTTTAGAATGAAACAAATCTATAATGCACTACCTAAAAGCGAATTTGACATATTTCACGATACGTTGAGGTCCTTCAAACAAAACTTGAAAAAGCATATTAACACCGCTTAATTTTCACTTGTAAGTTTTTTATTTTAATATAAAATTTTACATTTTTTGTTTCAATTTCTAATGTTTACTAATGTTATTAGTACCTACCTGAACTTATGTAAAAAGTTTAATTTAGTTTAGTTCAGATATTTTCTTTCAATGTCTCCTCGTTATAAAGATAGCTGTAAGTACCTATATAAAACATAAAAAGAAGTTTGGTGGTCATTTATCCAAACACAATTTGGTGGACATCTATCCATTCTGGCAGTCATTTCGAATTTATTGGTAGTAAAATAGGTGCGTTTTTGGTAATCGTTTAAACATAAGCCTAAGGGAGTGAACACTTTGTCTAGTATTCTATTTTAAGTCTAGATGTATGTTACAAGTGTATCATTTGTTGGTCTTCTAAATAAATAAATAAATAAATACACAGCAAGAATGAACGAGTTATAGTGGCGCCGCCTAGTGACAAATCTGCCAACTATTTCTATACTTAAAAATGTTAAACTTTTATATTTAATAATCCCCAGCCGGCCATCGAACCCGAGACCTCGCGCATGATAGTCAGAGCCACAAACCGCAGCGCTACAGAGTTCGTATGTTACGGCTAAAGATAGATATGATTCTATGCCTTGTTTTTTTTTGGTGTCAGGTCACTGCAAACTAAATAGACACCTATCATTATTAAAGCTCGTACAGGACCCATCATGCCTTCACTGTGGCTTGGAGGAAAGTAGCCAGCACTTCTTGGGAGAATGCGTAATGTATTCAAACTTGAGATGGCGAACACTAGGGATGGATAACATTAAAGCAGATGATTTGTCAAACATAAAGTTTAGCGACATACTAGAATTTATTAAACGAAAAGAAGATTTGGGGAGGGACATCTGTTGAAGCAACAGTAACCAGTGCCCAAACACTGGGAATTGGGTGAAATAGTCACGATAGAGGACCGATCACCCGCCTGTGGTTCAATGCGCGTCCCACCTCATAATCATCATCATCAAGCTTTAGTTTAGCCGGCTAATGTCAACCATATTTTCTAACCTATCTTTAGTCTCCAGCCTGGAGGCTAGACAGAGTTTAGACGGCTTATGTTGAAGACATTTATAGCACTGAACATAATTTCCAACATGAGCCGAGGCTCAAACACAATTTAATATTAGCCAGTTAACTTTAGCTTAGTTTCACACCTAGCTTTAGCCATAACATATTTATTATAATTACAGTCTTCACAAAATAAAAGGCCAGGTGGCCCAAACTAAAGTCAGCCTTATTACGTCAGTGACACGCACGCTGTCACCGGGCCTCTTATTTGGTGATGACTGTAGTAGTTACATTACCCGCTGACGCCGCACCCGCTGATTTTGGGTGTATACTGTATACTTTGTGAGTATATAAATATAAAGTAGGTAGGTATACATTTTAGTCTGAGATTGAGCGAAAATAAAAAAAATATTGAGTAATTTTAATTATCTCTGATATCAAAAACCGCCCTAGGGTACTTTTACATGTGAACCGTCATACAAACCTGAATTGTTCAAAGTTGAGCTCGTTAAAACCAATTTTCTCTGAAGTTACAGCTGAAATATATTACGCCAGTAACACTGTAAATAATACTTAATTATCTGCAAACTAAGGCAGCCGTCCAGACGATAATTTCTGGAATGATCTTCAAAGGCTTTTTCTCACAACCCATAATAAACCTGTAATTGTAAATTTTAAACTATAGTGTACTCTATCATAATAAAAATATTTACCTGTTCCACTATGCGATCCGTTCCCGCAAGCCAGTAAACTATTTGATATCGGCTAGCATTTAACCGCACATCAAAAATACTGATTTGCACAGCCAAAAAGGATCAGCAATAACACTTTTTATGTATTAAATATTTTATGTGTGCTCAAGTTTATGTTTATTGTATTTTTTGTTGTTCTTACATGTTCAACCTAACACGAAGGATATAGGGGGCTTCGCATCGCTCACTCCCTTTACCCTTCACCTAAGCTACCCCAGCATATTGCCCTGATATTTGCTGTGCAAATCAGCATTTTTGATGTGCAGTTAAATATTTCCCTTTGACATCGCAATATTTAGATACTGTTGAACTAGATCGCTTCAGCATATTGTTCGTTGTTTTGGAGAAATTCGACACAAGGAATGAACATACCTCACACCACACACAAGCATCGGTACTTAACCAGAAAATTGCAATAAAAGCAAAGCTAATTAAACCCATAGTTCTCTTTAAGCAATGTGTGGTGAGTTCCATTTCAGCAAATAAAGCTGAAATAGCGGACCTAGGTATAACAGTTCAACCACATTAACACAAGCCATGCCACATCAATAACGTCTAATGAAAACCCACCCCTAACGGTAGTAATTAAGATCGATAATTGAATGTCTGAAGTAAGAAAACTTAGGGCAATATTAAGGAAGGTAAAGCCTTTTATAGAGTAATTAGACCCAAGGGGCACACTACTTAACGCGTATTTTATTATATAATCCTTTCTAACAACGCAATACCTGCTTAACCATTTATTTGATTATTATTACTTGGGTAAAGAATTTCAATAAAATTTTATAGGTAGTAAGTATTTCTGTTACGGACGAAGTTAGGGCACCTTCTCTCACCCAAGAAATGTCAGCAATAGTTTTGGATTTAAGCAGCTCTCAAATCAAGCAGCAGTCTGTGAATTCGGCCGTAAGTCACACAAAACGCGATTTCTCTGCCAGCGTACAAAACTTTAATGAAGAGCGAGCAAACGAGAAGAATTGTTTATCCAAACAAGACTTAACGAGACCTAAAAACTCAAACAGATTTTCAAAGGGCGCAATTTTCTGAAACAAATAGTAAGACTGGTTATCAAACACGCGCATTCGTCTGTATCGAGACGATCAATCCAGGCCCAGGTTGCTACCAGCTGCAAGTATAATACTTCTATAGGTACAAGCCAGTGGGAAGGCTTCAGAGGCCCTGGTACGGCATTCGACGCTGCGGACCCGTCGTTGCAACTCGCCTCTCAAGGTACCGAATTTTATTTTCATTTTAGCATACTACGTAGTATTCGACCATCCTTCTTTGTGCACGCTGTAGGGCGGGAAAATAAAATTGAAATAGAAAAAGTTTCGAGTTGTAAAGTGTCAAAATTATAAGTATGCAAACTATTTGGTGGATTAAAAAGTATTGTTAACTTTTTTCCCGAATTTTCATTATTGGCCACCAGTAGTTTTTTGCATTGTTTCAAACTTTTCGGTTTGAAATGGTTTTAATAGAGAAAGTATTCGGCCAGTTCAATTTCTGAAGTAGGATTATTAAGCAACGGGCGAAAAAATTATGTAACGAATCAGGGTGTGCGTTTATTTCGTATTATTTTTTTTATTAACAAACCAATTGTGTTAGTGTGACTAAATGATGGAAAGAATATTACTTTTCCTGACGTTAAAATATTTAAGTATATTACTATAATATCCATTTATGCTACTCATATGTATTTGTAGTGATCAGATTAATTAACCATTACAGTAATTTTTTAGGGGTACGGTCAATTTCAAGCAGTTTTTTAATTCCTTAATATTATTGTAGCAAGTTCAAGTTCAAATTCAAAGATTTTTGTTCATAATAGCACAGAAATTGAGAATTAATGAACGTCATAACATAATCAAGAAAGCATAATATAACATTAAGTAGGAGCCTAAATATAACATAGAAAATAATATATAGGTTGCAATGAATTGGTTTAATGGCAGATGTCGGTGTGATTAATTTTGTAGCAGGCCTTAGTGCACAAAGTGTGCTTTATACATTTTTTGAATCGAACATTAGCACGACTCAGGTAAAATATGATATCTCTATCTATCCGTACCCATCGAAAAACTCTCGATTTATTTTAAAAATCGAATATCGCGCTATAACATATTCTGCACCCGACATTTATTTTTCAAAGGGCACTTACAAAATACCAAGTAGGGTACTTAGCACACTTCAGGCCCTTGGGAACCCTGAGCCCTTTTCGTCCGTAAATCGAATACGGCGTCTCAATAATTCCTCCATTTTATAGAAAGCTGGTTAAACCACTTTTGCCAGTGGCTTAAAAATGTTCGCTGTAGAAGTTTCTGGCTTCGTGGCTTCAATCTTTGCTACTGACGTACGTCCGTCGTTTCCACCGAGTTTCTGTAGACAGCTTCGCAAGTTTTGCTGCAAAATGTCTGCTACTCTACAGTATAACCAGGAGACCTGAGAATTAGAATTTAGAAAGAAGTTGTGATGATATAAAATTAAGTATGCCTGAAGCTTTGTCATGTTTTGACGTGTTAGAACAATAAACAAACAAACATAATTTCACGCCCTTGGGCTAATGCGCTAGCCCATCGCCGCACCTACGGAGATTCATGGTTCTCACTTTTGACATTGCGCCTGACATTTTATTCTGAATGGCTGGTGGGTTACTTGTGTGATCTTAAGTACAGGTGCTACTTAAGGCTGGGCACCCCGACAGAACTTAGAATTTCTAAAAACGAAATGATAAAAAGGCTAAAATCGATGCATACCTATAGAGAGAGGACCCAGAGCAACGTAACTTAATATTTTTTATAACGATTAAATAAACAACTAGGTACATAAATTCAAATTCGATGCAAAATTTTATCATGAAAAGATAATCAAATTACGTTTGCTGTAAATCATTATCAACGAACTAGTATAAAGAAACAAATGCTGTAATATTTCGCGTTATTTAAGATTTATAAAAGGCTGTTTTCCCCTAATTCGTCGTAGTTAGAATAAGAATACATGTTCTCAAAATTAGAACATTCAATAATCACCAGACGACATCACCCAGTTGCCTGACTATATCTTTCAATGAGGAGAAACGTTTGGCGAATCTATGTACGTTGGCAAAATGCAGAAATTCATCGCACAAATATAACGTTTCATTTTTCAACACGACCCATTTTCCTTTTATTCTACACATACTTTTTGTACAGGTGACAGCTTATAAATAATATTAATTTCAATCAATAAGTTACGAAACTAACTGAAGTTTCTCAAATTGATCATGAATAAGATATTATGTATCAATTACAGCTGCTTTTATGCAATTAATAACTTATATCCAACAAAACTTACAGCATGTCAAATCCATTATTTACTAGTGATGTATTTGCAGTCAGAATTGAAAACGAAACGCGAAACGCAGACATTTGTATTTTTTGCCAGTAATTTCTCTGACAGAGAACCAAACGCGGGTTGGGCCATATTTTCATGTTTCGTGTCAAGGGCCACAGCGGCGCGGTTCTTCCGCTAAATAAATATTGGCCTAGGCCTAGAACCGTCTGGCGGAGGAAGCCCGACTGTGTGTAGGAAGGTCACGAAACACCTTTTTTATTAGCGTTCCATCCGCGACTAAGCAGCACCTAATTTTCTTTCTTTTTTTTAATTCTAAATGATGTTAAGCTAACTGAAATGTTAACTATTTTACAAGGATTATATTATATTTTTTATAAAGAATCTGAATTATCCTTTATTTGATTATCCTGTATATAACGATGACCTCTGTGGCGCAGCGGTTGTGGCTCTGCCTACCATGCGAGAGGTCCCGGGTGCGATCCACGGCTGGGGGTAAAAAAAATACCAGGTCTTGGATGTTTATATGTGTGTGACGTCGCTGTTTCTGGTTCCCACGACACAGGGTATTCTAATGTGGGGCCAGAAGCAATGTATGTGCTTGTATGTAAATGTTTATGTTTATGTTATGTCTATAATTCAAATAAAAACTGTGATAAAAGTGGAATAACCCGGCCGAACTTAAATATAATGACTTAATCTTAATACTTAATATCTTTATCAAATTCCTACTAGTCAAGTCAGACTGTTCTCTTCGGATTGTTATTCATATCGTAAAACTCGACAGATAAAACACGAATTAGCAATTTCCTCGGATTGACTTCGACAACTCCATAATATTTTTTATGGAGTTTTCAAAGTTAGTCCGATAATAGCGCTCACTCGAGTGTTACCTTTCGGGCCTTTTAGTGTTATTCCTGCTCCTACTTCTTTCTGGTATATCTCTAATCTTGTTATTTAAATGTTGCATTTATTTCCCAGGCAGAGCGTCGCTGCATCTTCAGAGTTAACGAGTAAGTCTCCTCAAGTGCCTTTGTCGTTGTAAACTGTTCGAGACTTGTTCAATCTCTTTGCTACGAACTACAAACTGATTTAAATCCGACGGAAAATCATTGTTCTCTTGTTGGATAGACTTTGATTTCTTGATTTGAACTACATACTAGAATATATTAAATGATGTCTAAAATCTTTTTCCATAAACACACTACTTCTTTTTAAAATTAACTCCATTTTATATGCTAAGGCAACACAACAGCTTACCTAGTCGGTAATGACAAAGTAATTATATCGTTATTCGAAACACGTTTCGGGTCTTTCGCATTTCCGTTGATTCTTATCATTGCGGTTTCTAACGTAAGAGTTATAAATTACTCACTACCGAATGTATTATTCCAGCATTCTGTTGGATTACGGAGCGGAATCTACGCACGCAAACGTCTCTTTAACTCCGACTTAGTGTGCTTCTTTTGTTTGCTGACCTCTTGTGCTTGTGCTTGTACTGCTGAGCAATGTTATGTGGTTCAACGTCGAAACATATTGCGGCATATCATTCATTTCAAATCTGAATGGGCCAAGCTAAAATAGTACATTATGATGCAATTATGGAACGTTGATTACTGCACACGAGGCGGTATTACAAGGCGTTAAGATACAATACAATACAAAAATACAAAAAGCTTTATTCACCAACAAACTTAATTTTAGATTACAAGTTGATTAGGGCTTCCTTTTAAGTAAAAAATACCTGTACCAGGAAGCCCCGCTCTTCCATATCTGGGTAACATTATGTTAAGCATGTGGATAGCAATCCATACATCTTTTGATTTTGAGTAGGTAAAGTTAATTTTAATTTATATCTAAGTTTATATAAGTTTGACTTCAATGCGACGTAATAAAATTAAAAGAATTTGTTGAAACTGCTTAGGTACCTACATTGATGTAACAAAACTAGTAGATGTTGAAACTACTTAGGTACCTACATTGTTATTCAAATAAAAATAAAAATATAAAATAATGTAAATATTCTAGGCTATTCACTTTCATCTTTGTGTGTTAGTGTGAGGAAGGTTGTGAGGGTGTGTGTGTGTGTGTGTGTGTGTGTGTGTGTGTGTGTGTGTGTGTGTGTGTGTGTGTGTGTGTGTGTGTGTGTGTGTGTGTGTGTGTGTGTGTGTGTGTGTGTGTGTGTGTGTGTGTGTGTGTGTGTGTGTGTGTGTGAGAGAGAGAGAGAGGGCGTGTATGTGTTGGGTAGGGGTGTGAGTGTGTGGATATGGCTGTCTGAGGGTGTGGATTTGTAGTGTGTACATACACATGTACAAATTTGGGTTGCCACTTTAAGAGTTGATTTCTCATTTTGTTTTATTTCTGATTAGAACTTCTGTTTCATCATAATTTTTTTCCATTAGCCAATCAGTTATTAGTTTTTTACAGTGATAGAATGTCATCGGAAATATGTTAAGTTCTTTATTTGCCAAGTTGTATAGTAGCGATGATTGGTTTTTATACTGCCTGTAGGCGTATTCTGTGCTCACTATGTGTGCAGGGGCTACATTGTGTTTTCTTCTTTTAATTGTTAAATTAGGATCAAATTCCAGCTTTCTGTGAAGTTTCATTATAATGTTTAGTATATAAAGCTTCCTAACTGTCAGTTCCTTACAGGATTGATAGAGTTCGTTTGTGGGAAATAAGCGAGATTTGAAGTACATGATTTTTAGAAGTGATCTCTGGGCTCTTTCTATCTCTATAAATTTTGTTTTAAAGGCACCTCCCCAGACAGGAATACAATATATTATCACGGATTGAACTAGAGAGACATAAATTTTACTTAGAATCTGTTTTGTAGCAATGTGTCGTAGTATTTTAAAAACCCAGGTTAGCTTGCGTATTCTACCTATAATAAGATCTATGTGTAACTTCCAGGTCAATGTTTGGTCAAGTATAACACCAAGATATTTTATGTGTGACACCTTGTTTATCACAGGGCAAGAGCATGGGAAGTCGTCGTTCAGACAGTTTGTGGACTCATGAATTTTTATATAAAAGTCAGTTTCAGGTTGAGTTTTGACAGTTGTTGTAAAGCAGATATAATTTGTTTTAGAGGAATTTAACGTGAGGAGGTTACGCTTTAACCAGTTACCTATTCTAGAAAGACCAGTTTCTGTCATCTCCTTGACCTCACTCCAGGAGCTTCCTGTGAAAACAATAGCTGTGTCGTCTGCGTAAGTGAATATCTGGCCATTATTTACTTTCATGTTACACAAATCGTTAATATATATTAGAAAGAGTGTCGGGCCCAGGACACTTCCTTGTGGCACACCATAGGATATAGAAGTCTCCTCACTAATATAAGGGCCTATTTTAACACGCTGGGTTCTATCATGTAGGTAGCTAGTTAGTAAATCAAGCGGATTACCCCGTATGCCAATATTTTCTAGTTTCTGGACAAGAATGGAGCCTGAGACGGTATCGAAAGCCTTTTTTAAATCCAGAAAGACTGTAAGGCATTTTTTCTGTTTGTCAACATTTTCCACAATAAGTGAGGTCAAAGAGATGACAGCGTCTTCAGTTGATAAACTTTGTCGGAAGCCATACTGCTTCTCAGAGAGGATGTTGTACGCATTCAAATATTTAAGTAGTCTATTATTTATTATTTTTTCTAAAATTTTTGAGATAGATGGCAGGACTGAGATTGGCCGGTAGTTTGTGCAATCGTCTTTGTCACCTTCCTTATACACAGGGGTGATAATCGATTTTTTCAGGACTGTAGGAAACAAACCTTTATCAAAACAAAGATTTACTAGATGGGAGATAATTGGGACAACAAGCCTATTTGCCATGTTGAGGAATTTGACCGTAATACCATCCCACCCCGGGGCACTATCAGCTTTAAGGCTCACAAGAACGGAGTGCACTTCACTTGGATCTGTTTCAAGAAGTACAAAAGATTGCAGTTGAGGGTCAGGTAAGATCTGTTCGTTGTTTATAGCCCTGCTTTGAATGTCCTCAGCCAGATTCCTTCCTATATCTGCAAAGTATTTATTCGTAAGGTTGACTGACAAATCAGGAGATGAATGAGAGTTTAGCAAGCTTGTATTTTGGGTTTTTTTTGGTTTGAATTTTGTCATGTTGTTTATAGTATTCCACATAGATTTTGGGTTTTTTGTAGATTTATCTAGTAATTCTCTGTCGTATCTGCGTTTTAATTTCTTTATTACATTATTACAAAAATTTCGGTATCTTCTGAACGTTATCCTCAGAATTTCATTATCAGGGTCAGAACTTAATTTACGCTGCATTTTGTTTCTATTTCTGATGCATCTTAGTATGCCTTGAGATATCCAGGGTTTAATTGTTCTTTTGCTTTTAGGAATATGGATTTGCTTTGTATTTTCTTGAAGAGACTCAGTTAGTTTTTCTATAAGTTTAGTTGCCACGATATTAGGATCCTTTTGTAGAATTAGGTCCGAAAGACCTTTGCTCTCAAGACTTGTGAGTGCATTTTCGTATGTAATGACTGTTTTCCATTTTTTTACAGTTTTGGTACTGTTTGATAGTTTTAGCAGAGTTAACAAGTGATCTGTGACAGAAGTATTTAAAACTGCGATAAAAGCTGACTTAGAAACCCTGTCTATTTTCAAAATAAAATGATCCAGGCAGTTTTCTTCTCTAGTAGGGAAATAATGGCCGGGTAATAGTCCATGATTAATTAATGTGTCTAAGTAGCTTAGTCTATTTTTCTTGTCTTGAGATCGTTCATTTAGTTTAGGAATAATATTAATATTTATATCGCCAGCTATTACAATATTTTTATGGGCCTCAATTGAGTCTAGGTGTTTGCTAAGGGAGTCTAAAAATGACTCACCATCTTCGTTCGAAGGTGAACGGTAAATTCCCAAGATAACGATATTATTCAAATTTATTTGCAAGCATGACGCCCCAGCAAGAGTTATTTCCACAACATTAACTGCATGGTTATTTTTGACATATACTACAACCCCATCATTTTGGTTCAGTTGATTGGTCGTAGAAAAAGCCATGTAATTATGGATATCGGGTACGGTTTTGTTTGGGTTAAGTCTACATTCTGTAAGGATCATAATATCAATTTCAACATTAAGGTCTGTTATAGTTATTTGCAAATCTTCAAGATTACTATAGATGCTTCTTATGTTTTGTTGGATAATAGTTAAATCGGTGTTTTGGAAACGCTCCACAGAACGTAAGTCATCTGAAGTGCATTGAATTGCATGTGCAGTTTCAGCGTCATCTATATCTTTTATAATGTCTAGGGGATTAAGCATTATAAGCTAAGTTAATTCTGTGATTCGTTTCCGTGTAGTATGTGTGAAGTTTGAAATTGGAGTACCATTTCAAAATTTTGTTTTTAAATTTATTATAATATATTCGTTCTATTTTGTATCTATGAGTGGCGTGTTTGGGGAGAGAGTCGGTGTGTATTTGAGTTAGGTGTGTGTTGTGTGTGCACACGATATATTTGACTGTGGATGTGTGATTTTTTAAAGTGAGTATGTTGTGTGAATGAATTAATGAAAGTAACAAACTGTGATAACAGTAAAATACAGTGCAGATAGAATCTGACTTACAAGAGTTTCGTAGTCATTTTTCCTGTAGTAAACTATGTACTTGAGCTTCACTGTCAATTCTTATCTTAGGGGATGTTTCGTTCCTTCTAACGTATACTCGACCAAATGCAGTCCAGCAAAACTTGTAGGCTTTCGACTTAGCGAGGTCCCTTGCCAAGAAGTGGAGACGGGCACCTTTTGCAGTGAGCTGCTCTGATACAAAGATAGGGGTGTCCTCATTTTTAGTGAAACCTAGGTGTTTGGCAGATAACTTTTCTTGGCGCTTAGTGTTGTAGGCCTTGCACATTCTGAGGATATTGGTCCTTGTTATGGTTGAGCACGTCTCAACTATTATAGGCGAGTTTTTTAGCTCATTTTTGCCGTTGACTCTATAAATATCCCGAATATCAGAGTCATCGATTTTACAGTCTATGTTTGTGGACAAGCAAGTCATCATTTTGATCAGATCTTCCTGTGTCTCATTAGAAGATTTTGGAACGTTTTTGATCTCGATGCTCGTTTTGCGACTACCTCTTTGTAGGTCTTCTACTTTATTTTCTAGAAATGTTATTTGTTCCCTATCCTTCTTAGCTTGCACTTCTAGTTCCTCAATTTTTTTCCTGTATTCTTCATTTTGGTCTGTGATGAAGGCTATAGCGGTTTCAATATTTGCATTTGATTGCTGGATCTCTTTCAATGTTAGCCAACGGTATAATAATCAATGCACACAATCATACTACATTTTTCAGCTCACTTGCGAAGAAATAATTAGCTAATCAACAAAAAATGCTACAAAAGATTTGTGCAAATTGGCGCGCTTTTTTATTTTTTCACGCGCTGGCGCGTGCAGTTTTTGGTGAAGGCACAGGCAACACCGCTAAACAGCCTATATAAATAAGGCTTTGAAAATGCAAATTATGGGTAAAATATAGCGAAAAAATATAATTTGATGAAATAATGTTAAAAATATGATTGTTTCATCATAATATTATACTTAATGCTGATAAAATATTCACCTAAACTCGCACCTGAGATTTAAAAAAAAATGCAAGGTAAAAAGCACGAGGGTGTAATATGCGCTATTGCGGCCCTGTATGCCTTGCTACAAA
Source organism: Argyresthia goedartella (assembly GCA_949825045.1). NCBI lineage: Eukaryota > Metazoa > Arthropoda > Insecta > Lepidoptera > Argyresthiidae > Argyresthia > Argyresthia goedartella. Next base: position 6,298,241 of record OX463817.1, read on the forward strand.
GAACCAGTTTACGAGCAGGTAGGTGTGTTGAAAACAAAGGCAACAAATATAATGACCACCAAAATATTTTTGTCCTACCCAAAATGGCTAAATGACCACCAAAAGTTGCAGAAAATATCAGGGCATAATACTGCGGTAGCTTAGGTGAAGGGTAAAGGGGATGAGCGAAGCGAAGCCCCCTTTATCCTACGTGTTAGGTTGAACATGTAAGAACAACAAAAAATACTTAAAACTTAAGTACACAAAACATAAAAAGAAGTTTGGTGATCATTTATGCAAACACAATTTGGTGGACATCCATCCATTTTGGCAGTCATTTCGAATTTATTGGTAGTAAATATTCGAATTTTTTGGTAATCGTTTAAACACAAGCCGAAAACAAATATGTATTACTTTTTATTTAATTTTGTGAAATTATAGGCTATTAAAAAAAAGAAATTTGAATAATTCGGGTAATTTAATTCTTATTAATTTAAATATTTCAGGTAATGGATGTCTTATTATTTTTTTATCATTTTTAAAATAATTCCCCTCGTGACGTACTTGCTCACATTTTTGGAATGCTTGTACTTGAGGCTGGTTGTTTCTACTATAAAACTAGAAAACTATAATATCAATATTTGTTAACGTTCCCAGTGACATCTGCGATATCGAATGATAGGAAAACTGTTGATACTTGACAATTTTACAGAACAGCCAACTTAACGGCGAAATGATGTTGAACAGACTACGCCGTAGAGGACAAATGAAGTAGGAACATTATGTTTTCACGGATATTTCAGTAATCCTGTAATATTTTTTGTCGGGAACAACGGAATTTAGCTAGGAACACAATTATCTCATAATGGTTATCTCAGTTTGGTACCTTTATTTTTTTTACATTGCCCATCAAGGCTAAGCACTCCGACTGGAAACTTAGAATGTCATCTTCAGTTGAACTAGCATGCCTTTTCAATTGCGGACGTTTTGCTCTCATAGCGTTTTAATAGCGGAAGCTATGTCACCAAGATCGTTTTGCTTCAAATAGCTTCTAATCCTAAATGACTTTTAACACAGCATTTAAAAACGGCTCTTCATCGATGTATTGGGGACTAACAGAGCCACATAAGTTAAAAATATTAAATATTAGCTCGATTAAATAAATAACAAATATCTAAATTAAATTCCGGTGCGAAATTCTAAATGTGTTTATTGTGAAAATAAGATTTTGTGATAACTTCGGCGACTTGCCTATTGAGAAACCAGCCAAGTGCGAGTCGGACTCGCGCACGAAGGGTTCCTTACCACCGTAGGGATGGTGTGCAGTGAATAGTTTGGATTTTACATACCAAAATGTTGTTTACAAAGTTATTGGTGCGGCTACTTTCACACTCAATGTACGTAACATTCAGCTGCATTCATAAGTTTGTATGTGGTATTGAAAGAATTGTTGTATGGGAGCCCCCTTAAATATTTATTTTATTCTGTTTTTCAGTATTTGTTGTTATAGCGGCAATAGAAGTACATCATCTGTGAAAATTTCAACTGTCTAACTATCACGGTTCATGAGATACAGCCTGGTGACAGACAGACAGACAGCCGAGTCTTAGTAATAGGGTCCCGTTTAACCCTTTGGGTAAACGGTACTCTAAAAACAATCAAATTGCGTTTATAAGTTCAAGAACATCAACAATCTGGTTTAAAGAAACAAATACCTAATGCTGCTCCTATTTTGCGTGACTTGAGATTTACAAAAGGGTATTTTGTCCTTCTGCGTCACCGTAAGTATTCAGACGAAATATTCTAGAGGTTTATACCTTATGCATTAATTGTCTTTCTTTGTTTACTGTAATATTTAGTACTTACTGATGTTATGACCTTTAATGAGGCTTTCCTACGCATTAGCGATTCTACAAACCTTTTGCAGTTTAAAAGAGACTGATACAATACTTACATACTTATGCACCTTATCTACACAGAGATAATTCGATTTATGGCCTGTATCACAAGTAATGTTAGGAATAAACCTTATCCGTCATAAAAATAGTAAATGTTGTAGGTGAACACACGTTTATAGGGTTTATCCATAACACAATATTGCTTGTAAAACTTTCCCTTGGTAGATTAAAACTTAGTGCACATTTCAACCATATCAATGCAAGTTTTGGACACCATTGTTTTTATTTATATACTTAAAGTTAATAGCGATGGGACATTCTTACTAATATTTTCTTAAGGATTGCAGTTTCAAACTAAGGTTAACCAAACGGCCTAACTCTGCGATATAAAGGAAATTTAGAGGCCTATATAATGTTGGTGTTGTATCTTATCACAGTCGTTCAGGAAAGCCTCCGTCGTACGATTACGTTTTATCTGTGTGTGAATACATCATGACGTTGCGGGTGGAGAGAAATCTGTTGGATTTAGGTTCACATATAACGCAGTATTAACAGAAAATGGCCATGGCCATGGTCGTAAATGACGAAACGTGGGCACATTTGTGCCTCTGCCACCCCGTATGGGAAAATTCGTGACGCTATACATAATTGCTTAAAGATTACAGACTACGTATTACATGCGGAGAGAGGTGTAAAAATGTTCTCAGTTTCAACCGACTTCAAAAAGGATTCTTTCTCAATTCGTCTGTTTTTTTTTGTGCTTGTTACGCAGTTTCTTCGTCAATTATGTACCGATTTTGATAATTTTTGTTCTGATTGGTAGGTCATACTTCAAAGGTGGTTCCATATAAATTTTATCAAAATTAATATAGCGCATTTTGAGAAAATCAACAAATTCATAAAATATATACACTCAGATGACGTTTTGGTTTGTGGTTCCGTGCAGCAAAAGTTTTGATGAGGACCTTTCATTACATTGACATCATTCGCATACCGACCGGGGAGGAAGAAATAGGGCTTGAACTTGAAGTCGGCCTTTTTAAGTTTTTAACTTGGTGAATTATTCCATCTCCCTTTTCCATCAGGTGCCATCAGTAACGACTTGCCTGACAGAATTTTTCGCCTCTGATTTCCTTGAGTTCATATCATCCATTCGTGGTCTATCGTTCTGTTTTCAAACACGAAGAAATCATGAATATGTGCTTTTTAACATGTATGTTTGTAGGTCCTCGAAATCCACATAGTTTTGGTAACTTCTATACATATTAGCTTAAGGTATTTTCAATGACATACAAAATGAACAAACGTACTATTCAAGCGACTTTTCCTGGCAGAAATGTAAAATTGTAAATTTCACTATAACATGCAAATTAAGTTAAAACATATTGGGAATGTATGTACTTCTTCAATTGTATTTAGTCAGAGAGAAACAGCCAGTCAAAGCGATTTTTTATGGGTAGCGGCGAGGCGCCCCAAATTCAAAGTGACGTCAGAAAGATTAAAATCAAGTCAGTATCACCTAAATAACATAGGCTACATAATTTACAACAAAGCTTGTAGAAAAAACTTTCGAAAACAGCTTTTAAAATCCCCGGTCGTCTGAAACTTCCGCATCACGATAAAAAGCTTCACGCCCCTAAACAGTAGGACCCCTGTCAAAGATTGTAAAATATAAGGGTGACTTTTTTCTAACAATCCTTTCCGAAGATAAGAAAGTTTCTTTGTTTTTGAACTGGCCTGTGCGATTCTATTGTCCAGTTGTTTTATCCTGTTTCCTTACGTGGTGGGGCCGATTCCAGAGGCATCCCAACATAACTAATAAAAAGTTATAAATATATGTAAATGACAACTAAAGTCGCTACCGAGGGGCACAAGCCTTTACCCGGATACGACTGAGATTAAGCCATATTCCGCCAAGCTGGCTCAATGCGGGTTGGTGGAGGAGTTTTACGACCACTACCACGTAGCGCTAGTAGCAGGGACCTACAGCTTAAAGTTTAATCCGAAACACTGAACGTCCAGTAATGTATTTAAGATATATATTTTTTTTATATTTAAAATATGGTAACCGCATTTCAAGCTGAGCTACATGCTCGTAAAAATCCGATAATGGACTCATCTAAACAGTAATACCAATTTAGAGCAGCTTCTTAAACTGATTTCCATTCAATCGATTTTCAGTTTAGATCGTTACTTAGTTACTTAAGTTCTGAAGTCTTCAGATTTGCGCATAAAGTGTTGTATAGTTCTGACGGGATCTGACAGAGGTCGTTAAGTATTTGTGAGGTCCTGAGGTTACCGCCATTGTTTAGTTTTCCCATTGGATGCGTATAGTGAGAATAGTTTCTTTGAAGTTGATGAAAATCGATTATTAAGACTGACAACGTAGTTACAGTATAAAAGAGAATGATTTATTAGGTAGATAACTTAAATCTTAACTTACATAACATTGCGTCACTCCTTTTCTCATATGAGGCGGCAGAGGAACAGTTGTGCCCTCCTTTAGCCTGTTATTCAATACTCTATTTTGCGTGCCAGGGGGTTAGCCCATCGAAGCTAGAATACATGAAGCAAATTATTTATCGTGGGTTCTTCAGGTGAATTGTCACATGAGGTGTTCAATACGAAGTTTATTTTGATTAAACAGGATTCTTATGCGTCAAAAATCCGCACTTCTCATCGTCTGAACGATATGAATGATACAAATACACCAATTTGTTACACAAACCGCCTCAGGAATCACACGGCCCAAAGGTGATCATCACACTGACTGCGTTACCGCGCTAATTTCACAATAGCTGAAGAACTCTTCCGTGATCAGAAGTACTGAGGATACATTGTTTAATTGAACAAAAAGGTTCAATACTTTTTGGCTTTTGTTTTCGACGCCATTCTGCACTTATTCCCTGTTGGGCCACTGTTTCGTTTGGAGCGTGTCGTAAAAAATTATGAAACTTATGACGGCGTATATGGGCAAGAGGCTAAATCGTACTTATCAAGATTGATGTAAAGCCTGGTAATATTTGTTTACCCACAGCACACCTAGCTTACATACCAAATTTAATTTTCTAGGACTTCCGGAAGTACCATAAGAATTTTGATGATCATCAAAGAGTGTGACAAAATCGGAGTTTTTTAGATATTAATAAAATGTAAAGTATATAGGCTATGAAATTGAAACTTTATGTGTTTTATGAGTCTTCTATTGACTTCATAGCTCAAGAATTTTGTTTATCTGGTATTATCCAAACCCAAGTTATGAGGGTTCAAAAAAGCGTCGATAAGCGCTTCGTGAAAAGGTAGTTGCGGTTTGCTTGGGAGAATTAAACCAAATAGGAATTATACAAACCGATCGGGTCATTTAAAGATTTAGTAAGACTAACGTATAGCCATTCATTTTTATAAGTATAGAGATATATATAAAAAAACTATCGATTGACACCGGTGTCATATCTGGCAGCAATGGTCGTATTTTTTTTTCAAAAAGGCGGAATGTAAAGTTCAATGTACAAAGTTCAAAGATTCATAATTCATTCAAAGATTCATAATAGCACAAAAATAGAGACTTAATGAACGTCATAATATAATCAAGAAAGATAATATAACATTAAGTAGGTACCTAATTATTATTACATACAACATAATATATAGGGTGCAATGAACTAGTTTAATGCAGATGTCGGTGTCATGTAAAAAGTCATTAATTTTGTAGTAAGCCTTAGTGCACAAAGTGTGCTTTATACATTTTTTGAATCGAGCTTCAGGCAAGTTTTGTATTTCTTGCGGAATTTTATTGTAGAAGCCTATACAGTGTCCCATAAAAGAACTGCTAACTTTACGTAGGTATAGTAGGCTCCATACAAAATGTTAAAACAAAACTAAACAAAGAAACCACCCCAGGATATCTCAACTTAGGTACACTCAACAAATACCTAAACAAGGAGTCTTTCAATTCTCATTAGGGCTCCTAAGTATTCTTGTTCAGCAGGTACGTGAACAGCCCTGTTGGAATAACGTTTTAGCTTATATCTTCAATACTGAAATACCTGTGGTCTTTCGGGTATGGGCTTGCCTTCTGAAACGCAAACAAATGTATGTAATGCTTTTAAAAATATGTACAAAAGTTTGACACAGACGTAGTACAACTTGGCAATTTAATTAATAAAAAATGGCAACACATAACTTTACCTTACCTAATATAATATCTACCTATCTAATATTTATTTCAAAAATGATATTGATGTAGCTAAAGCGTTTGTTTTTTTTTTTAACTGACATCCCAATCTCTACTACAAAGTCTTTAGACTCTTCCAAAGTAGTCGCTGAATCTTTGCTAATAGACTATGTATGTATGTATGTATGTATGTATGTAATGCATCTATTGAATCTGGCGTGTTTCCTGATTTAATGAAACACAGTAAAATAGTACCTTCGTTTAAATCGGGTAGTTCATCTGACCCTTCTAACTTCAGACCGATATCGGTATTGCCTACATTTAGTAAAGTATTTGAAAAAGTAATTTTAAATCAACTTCTTACACATTTCAACACCAACAACATGCTCCACTGTAAACAATTTGGTTTCACACAAGGAAAATCAACTACTGATGCCGGTATTGAGTTAATATCACATATACATAGTCAGGTCATAAGTTCTGTCACATGTGCAATATGAAATAATTTAGACATGTCTATTATTTATGTAAACATTTATATAGCAAAATGAACTTAATAAAACATAGATTCTTATGGTAATAAAGTTTATTCAAAATGACCCCCGCGATTTTGAATACAGGCCTTTATTCTGCGCGGCCAGTCATCTATCGCAGCACGAACGATGTTCATGTCAATATCGGCGGATCAAGGATGCCTTGAGTGACTCCAAATCAGGATGAGGCTTTGAGCAGGCCTTTTCCTCCAAGTGTTGCCATATCTTGTAATCTAACGGACTCAAATCTGGACTGGAGGAGGGCCAGTCTTCGTGCCGGATGAAGTCGATTTCACGCGCCGCCAGCCAGTCTTGTGAGCTTTTCGCTCTATGAGCTGGCGCAGAATCTTGTTGGAATACTCAGTGACTGTTATTCAACATGGTATGAGAAACAGGTTCCACAAGGTTCTTGAGGACTGTATTTTGATACACAACTGCATTCGTTTTTACGCCTTTCTCACAAAAATGTACCTCAGTTAAGCCCCAATAAGAGACTCCCAACCAAACCATGAGCGAGGATGGAAAATGACCTCGTTGGACACGCGGAATACGGTTGCTCGCTTCTTCACTGCTGTGTGCGTACACCTTATCATTTTGTTTGTTGTAGCTCTCTTCCACGGTGAAAATTTTTTCATCCGAAAAAAGAATTTCCCGATGCTTTTTTCCCGCGTACCGCTTCAACAAAGCGCGGCATCTCTTCAGTCTCAGGTCCATTAAACGAGCGTCCAAACGATTTCCTGTTTTTCTTCGATATGCCCTAAGCCCTAAGTCTTCATTTAACACCCTTTTCACCGTGGTCCTGCTCAACCCTATCTGAAGGGCCAACAGTTTCTGCTTACGTATGGGATTTCTTTGAATTCGCGCCTTCACAGCTTTTGTCACTGCTGGAGTCTTAACAGAGCGAGGGCGACCACTTCTTGACCTGTCATCTACACTAGAGTCTTCATTGTATCGTTTTATGGTACGATAAACGAATCTTTTGGTTATATTCAAATTTTTCAGTAAGTCGAAAATCTGAATTGGCGCGTAACCGCAACGATGCAACGCAATAAATGCGACACGGTCTTCTTTAAGTGTCCAATCCATATTTAAAAATGAGGAAAATTCTAAAAAGTACACATTTTTTTTTTCATGAAAAATTCAAAATACGAATTCAATAAACTTTTTTGTGGCCAGCGTACTAAATTCAAAAGTTTTTATTGTGTGACAGAACTTATGACCTGACTGTGTATAATATACACAGTCAGGTCATAAGTTCTGTTATGTCAGGTCATCATATTATGATGCCTGGGAGGAATAGCATGATGCTCTAGGAGTATTTTGCGATTTGTCTAAGGCTTTTGATTGCGTTGACCATGGGACATTGATCAGGAAATTACATCACTATGGAATTAGGGATAACTCTTTAGATCTTCTCTCTTCTTATCTAAATAACAGGATACAGTGAGTTGACATTAACGGAAAACGATGTCCAGGGTCTGTTGTTACTATGGGTGTACCGCAGGGTTCCATAATCGGGCCATTCCTGTTTTTGTTTTATTTTAATGACCTGCCACATCTTGTCAGAGATAATTATGAGATCGTACTGTTTGCAGATGACACTTCACTTTTGTTTAAAATGAAACGACGCAGTTTGAACTTTGACGATGTGAATAATGCAATCTCAAAGGTAGTCAATTGGTTTAGTGCTAATAATCTTTTACTGAACAATAACAAAACTAAATGTATTCGGTTTATACTCCTCAATGTTAAACAAGTCTCGGCTAATGTTAATGTTAAAGGTGAAAATTTAGAAATTGTAGATAGCACGGTAATCCTAGGAATCACCTTAGATAATAAGCTTCAGTGGGGCCCACACATAGATAAGCTATCAAAAAAACTCAGTTCCGCAGTTTATGCAGTTAAAAAAATCCGTCTTTTTACGGACGTGGAAACAGCTAGACTAGTTTACTTCAGCTACTTCCATAGCATTATGTCTTACGGCATACTGCTGTGGGGGAACGCTGCAGACATTAACATAATATTTGTGCTGCAAAAGAGGGCTGTTCGTGCAATCTACAATGTGGGTCCCAGAGAGTCACTGCGTTGTAAATTTAAGGAAATTAACATTATGACAGTGCCGTGTCAGTATATTTATGAAAACCTAATGTACGTCCACAAAAATATTGATAACTTTCCTAAGAATAGCGACAGGCACAATGTCAACACTAGAAATAGGAATAAACTAGCTATACCTACTACTAGGCTCCATTAGGTTAATGTATCTTTTAAAGGGCAATGTATTCGCTTTTACAACAAAATACCGACAGAGTTACAAGAATTGTCTGTAAATAAATTTAAAAATGTTGTTAAAAATCACTTATGTAAAAAAAGTTACTACAAAATAAAAGATTATGTAGAAGACAAGAAAGCTTGGGAAGGCGTTTGCTCCAATTCTGTAAAAAATAACGTATAAAGCTGGAGGTTTCTAGTCACCTCTTTGCCTCCAGCATCTAAAACATTGAGGTGACGGAATTCAAATTGAGTTCTTTATTTCCCTGTACCTTATACATGTGTTAGTTTAAGATTTGACATTCTCCAAATGTTACCTATGTGTTTCTTATGTTTTTTTTTTTTTTTAAACTTTAGTGATGTTACATTATGATACAAGTGTGCAAAGTGGGGTATTACACCCGACGCGGCGAGACGACGGCAAGCGCGAAAAGGTAGCCGAGAGTCTAATTGTAACGGCATATAAGGCTAAGGTCGAGCCACCGCTATCAGTAGCTATGATCGTCTATTCTACCTACCCCAAAAGGAGATGTCCCGATTCAGCAGTAAAATATGTAAGTTAAGAATGATAAGTCTGAATTTTTCGTTCGTTGAGAAGTTCGTTAGGCGTACAATAGTCGAACAGAAGGTTGGTTCAGGAAGTTACAGTTTCAAGTTAGACAGAGAAAGCATATATGCTCGCAAGCCGGTATTTCGCATCAGTTAGCGGTGTATTGCGCCAGATCGATCGTTGTTGTATTTTGTGTGATGGTACCATTTATTTTTTTGTATATATGGGCGCTTGGAACTTCTTTTAGTGGTCGACCACAATTTATAATATTTGTTTGGGATATCGTATAGATATCCGTCGTAGTTTTACGACGTGAGTACTCAATGATATTTCATGTGCTCGATAGTAGCGGCTTTAGTGGCTCCAATTATATAATTAGTTCACGTCAATAACGATCCAAATAGACCGGGTTTACACTATTGCGATTTGATTTTCCGAAATGGGTTTGCACTAGCGGTTACCTCAAAAGGTCCGTAACGTTTTGAAACCTTCAACTCTGCGCAATTTGAGCTGGATGTTATCGAAACGTTGTCATTAGCGCTTTAGGAGATCTAACCCTCACCATAGCGAAGTGCATAGTTCGATAAATACCGATCTATGAATTTCACTGACCTCAGCACGACCTCGGCAAAGCCAAATCATAAATATTTGACTCAGCCTACACATTGACCTCCAGCGAAATTTACATTTAATTTAAAGATGCAACTTCAATCCAAACTGACCCAAGGCAAAGCAAAACAATCTACCCGGTCCTAAACAATGAACTTTAGACTGTAATTTGATCTCTTCGCGCGTCACCGACAACACTCAAATGTCAAAACATCAACATGATAGGTTATCTGTGTTGACACCGGTTTAATTTTGTTCTGAATTTGTTATTTCCATCCGCGGTACCTCATCGATCAAACAGTCTCCCTATGCCCTGCCAACCTGGGTTTAGCCGCAACTAAACTCCTGTCTTGCCTAGTCTAAAATCCTAGTGTTATACCACGTCCATTATCGACACCACTCGAAAATGGTTGAGTTTGATTTGAATGTGCTTGTATGTTTAATGACTGTGTGTGTGGGAATTTCAAAACTCGCTACTCGAAAGGAATGAGGAGAGGATTAGCCCGCGAATATCCTAAGAACCAATCCAGGAACCCTATGGTGAAGGAAAAAGGAATTTAGGGTCGCTCCAAGCCCAGACTCAGACTCAGATCAGTTACCTACAAGTTCTTATCTAACGACCCAAGGATAGTTTTGGAATTTGGGGTAGGTTGATTTAAAGGATAGGAACCGAGGTATATCTCGGCGCTCCAGACACTCACGAAAATCCACTGTAACTTCGCAATCACAATTCGTCCAGTTCTGACGCGTAAAACGGCAGACCAAAACTGTTTAGAACTGCTGATAGACGACTGTCACAGTAGTTTAACGCTCAGACTGAATGAATTCCCTTCCCCCGCAATCGTATTTATAGTCCCCACATGTCTGAAAAAATGGCGTCCTTTGCGAACACGCTCTGCCCAAGCGAAGCTTCTTATCACTAACCACACAGGGTCTAATTTCAACCATGCCATGCAGATCCGCCGTTCTACAAATTGTGTGTACGCATATTCACTATGATCAACCGTAGGTTATCACTCAAGTCATTCGGTATTGCCGATACACAAAATCTGTTGATCGCTGACCATAAAAGCTTGTTGCGATTAATTTAAGCCTTCCCGACCGCTAGCGCGCTAGACAAAGATCACTAGAATGATAATCAAACTCGTGATGTCAAACTCGCCAAATCGTACCAAACAAACGCAATTGTATATTTGCAGTCAACATAATAGCTTTCTCCGTATCGTTCCATAATAACCTTCCATTATTTAGTTATTCATAATTTATTCAGCGCGCAACCAAATCGGCTCTGATCCCTAAACATCTCGCAGGAATGCGACAAAAAAAACCTGACCTGTAACCTTCCTCGAACCTTCCCACGCGCGGCTCATTGTTTTTTGCTAACTTACCCTGAGCTACTCAAAACCCCAAACGTTATATGAACCGACTCTCGTATTCAAAACAGCGCGACGATGGGCTAGCCCTCTGTCACGCAAAATGAAGTATCAAATATACTGACTCTCGTGTACCATTACATAATGACTAATTCACGTGCGTTTTATACGAAGTTTTTCAACACACTTACAAGGAAAAAACGGACTTTTAATCACAATTAATCACACAACGAAAATGTCAAAAATATTTATGGAAAATGGCGCGCTGGTTTTGATTTTTCAGCAAGCATAGCGATGCGCTAAACAGGCTTCGTTCATGACGGCATAATTCACCGCATGATAATGTAAATAATGTTATATAAAGGTATTATTTTATGTACATATACACCCCCTAGTAATAAGTAAGTAAATAAACTTACTATATAGCATTATATACTATAAGTATATAGTATTATATACTAGTATATATACTATATACTTATATAGAAATTTTATTTCATTTTATGAAATTTTAGCCTATTTTTTTAATATTTCGAGTAATATATGCCTTTATACCATTTTAAATAATGTTTTAAATAAAACCCTTCGTAACGTCGATTGATCAACATATTTCAACGCTTATGCCCGGGCTAGACGAGGCTAGTTTTTCAAGCTAGGCTAGCACCAGCTAGAACCTTTTTTTGCTATCCTGGCTTGCTGTCTTCACTATGAACATGCTAGTGCTGTTTACACGATGCTAGATCATTTTAAGCCAGAACTATTGCAGTGACTAAGGTGACAACACGTCCGTTAAGTAAAATGAACTGCATTCGTAAAATGAAACACTATTCGACTGAAACAGTTTCTTCGGAAACTATGCCAATCGCACTAGATTAATTAGTAGCAGACGTGTTAGAAAAACCTAACCAAGGAAGTAACCATGCTTCGGTTTCAGCAAAACAGAAAAAAAACACCGTTGAAAACTAATAATTTAATAATGTAGGTGCTGTGTCTTGGCAAACAAGAATGATTTTAAGGCTTGTAAAAATCTACGGAATTTTTGTTACTTAATACAAAAGGAGTTAATATAAATAGGATAGTAATTTAGCAATAAGTTTTGCATAGAAACTCTAATTACTCTAGGTAGTAAGTTATATATATTAGATATTATTAATAAATGAGATGTTTTTCCTCGAACTTCGGACTTACTAGCTTTTCTCACTAGCTTACTAGAAATGAAGCTAGTTCTGTATACATGAAGCCAGAGTCACTATCTTGCTAGCTTACTAACCCTAGCTTGCTATTTTAGCTTGAAACACTAGCCACGTGTAGCTCGGGCATTACTTGCGGCTGTTGTTTCTGAACGAAAAAATCAATATCACTCACATTAACTCACACGTCACTATAATTCATTAATAACAACATAAACATTTCCGGAAAGTGAGCGACAGACGGACAAACATAACTCTTTACTGTATAATTATGGACTAATCACATTGTTTTACAGTTTTTGAGTAATTTACCATAGGTCCCGAATAATATGGGTTGTGAAACTAAAGAAAACTAACGATGAAAGCTGCCCAAATTTGAAAGGTTTTAGGTGGCCTAATCTTCTTCATTAATTCTTCTTCTAATTCTAGGCTAGGCTTTATGAGTGCCTTGTTCTAAGTTATATTAGGATTCTGACTTTATAATCTGAGGTCCCACCACTTTATAAAACTGAAAAACTTCAATATCAATATTTGTTTACGTTCTGACTGAGTTATTGACAGACGGGAAAACTATTAACATTTGACAGTTCTGTAGGACAGCCAACATAATGGCGAAGGAAATTTGAGCCGTGGCCTAAAAATTTAATGATGGTCGTGCCGTGGTCTAATGGGATGACTCCGTGGTTACGGAAATGGAATGAGATAATAAATTTATCTTAAGTACATTATACAGACGTTCTAACGGTGATGGAAAACATCGTGAGGCAACCTTCATTACTCCATAGCTGCGGCGATGGCCTAGCCCCCTGTAACGCAAAATGGAGTATTGCATACCTAGCTCAATTGTGCCTCCGCCACCCCGTATGGGAAAGGCTTGACGCTATGTTAAGTTATGTTATGTGAAATTTGAGCCAAATATTCAGATTTAAGCAAACTGCGCTTTAGAGAACAAATGAAGGACATTCTGTTTTTACAGAAATTTCAGTTATCCTCTCATATATTTGATGAGTGTAATGCCATTTATTACAGAATTCAATCACCTCGAAATGGTCGTTCTAGTTTAACACCCTTGAAAATTTTTTACACACCAAATTGTGGTTTATGAGTCCGCTTCCTGTATTGTTAATTGTAGGCAGATAATTTAGCAGATAAAATAGGCAGTTAGCTCGTATCGTGATAGCAAGAATCAGGTAGATAGAGTAGCCTAGTTCGTTAAAATAAGTAGATAAACATAAACATTTACAAGCACGTATCCATTGCTTCTTGCCTCACACTAGGATACCGTGTCGCGGGAACCAGAAACAGCGACGTCACGTAATGAACATACAAGACTTGGGGACTTTTTTGTTTATCCCCAGGCGGGGATCGAACCCGGGACCTCCCGCATAGTAGGCAGGACCACAACCTCAGCGCCACAGAGGCCGTCATTGTCGATAGTTAGCCTAGGTCGAGATAGCTTAACAATATGAAGTATTAATTATTGTATTTATATTATTATATGTAAAGTTTATGTATTTAGTATTTATTGTGCACTGCCTACCCTTTTATGATACCAATCCCTATAATGCCTGGAAGAAATCCCTTTTTAGAGATAAGCTCGCCTTTTTACATGCTTTTTCTTTTACTGCAACCTTTTTAAATATTTGTGTGCAATAAAGAATTATGAATATGAATTATGAAGGTGAGTACCATGTAAATATTTTCTAGATATTTGGACTTTGATCCCAGAACTCTACAGCTCTGTATTATCGTCACGCTTCCAAAACGGCAAAGTCGCAGTGTTCAGGCTTCTCAGCACCTAATGACCTCGTAGGGGCCCATCAGCTACGAGGTAGCGTAACGATCAGTTGCCAAGAAGTGTGAACGTCGGCGATTCACCGAGCTGAAGTAATTGGGGTCGATCTAACCTGGTCTGTGCTTCGGTCCCGTCAACCTCCTGTCTCTCTGCAAGGCCCGGGAGCACCCTAGGCTCTTCTTGGCAGACAGGTTCTTCAGCCAACCAGGTACGACTGGCGGGCCAGCTTCGATGAGCACAGTGTTCCAAGACAGGTTATGTTACGTGGTAAAAAACCAATCGGCCACGTAAATGCAAACTTTATCTGGTTCGGGGAACCACAACACACTTAGCTATATAGACAATCCTGAGGGAAACCCGAATACATTCCAGATGGCCTGCGATTTAATTTCAATACCCTAACCAAAACGCGTTTACATTGCGAGGGCTTTCGTCTGTCAGTTGTCAAAAAACTGCTAGGTTGGCAGCAACGTCAAATTCAAAATGGCCGTTCAGAAACCATCGATCGAATATCGATTTGGAATCGAACAATCACCCGCCCGGACAGGCACCCACCTGTCCCCTAATCTACGGGCAGCCGAGACAACGTTGCTACCGCTCGTTTTAGAACCGAGCCTCCTACTAGAACCTCTGCAGACCGGGGGGTCCCGTCCTTGCCAGGGAACAAGTTAACAATGCGCCCCCTGCGCCAACGTAGTGGCGGTAGGTTAGCATCCTTAACCAGAACGAGGTCACCAACACTAGGGGGGCTGGTTTTGTCAGTCCACTTAAGGCGCTGTTGTAAGATATGCAGATACTCGAGCGACCAACGCTTCCAGAAATTCTGAGTAAACTGCTGCAACATCTGATACCTTGACAACCGATACAATTTCACTCCCTCGAAGGGGTGCTCGGGCAACGCGTTAAGTGGCTGTCCTATCAAGAAATGGCCTGGGGTCAGAGCCTCCAGGTCATTTGGATCCGAGCTGAGCGGACACAACAGTCGCGAATTGAGAACGGCCTCGATCTTACAAAACAATGTCGCGAGCTCCTCAAAAGTCAGCGCGGTCTGACCTACTATAGGCCCCAAGTGCGTCTTAGCTGACTTAACTACGGCCTCAAAAATCCCACCCCAGTGGGGGCAAATCGGTGGGCTGAAGGTCCACTGTATACCCCGACGGGAGAGGGCCGTTCCAATATCCACTTTATTTACATTCAAAAAGTTGCCTATCTCTCGTAAGTATCGATCCGCACCGATGTAGTTAGTGCCTTTATCAGAGCGGATCAAAGTTGGAAGTCCCCTTCGAGAAACAAACCTATCCAAACAAGCAATGAAAGCCTCTGTCGAGAGATCAGCAACGAGCTCGAGATGTACCGCCTTGGTGGATAAACAAACAAACAAACATAGGTACGCCTTGTATTGCCTAGCGGTACGCAATCGTGAACTCTTCACCATAAACGGTCCTGCAAAATCCGTACCAACACCTGAAAACGGTCTGACCTCATTCACACGATCAGGGGGCAAGTCCCCCATGAGAGGTTGCATCGTGGCAGCCTTAAGTCGATAACAAGGCATGCACCGAAACACGATGTTCCGTATGACACGGCGGGCAGATAAGATCCAAAACTCCCGCTGGAGCGTGGCCAACAACGCGTTACAGCCGGCATGCGCGTTTTTAATATGACGATCAGTCACCAGCAATTCAACTAACTGTCCCCCCTTGGGGAGCAGAAGTGGGTGACGAGCCGAATGCGACAGATTCGCATTGCGCAATCTCCCTCCTACCCGAAGTAACCCGGTCGAATCAACAAAGGGGTTGAGACGCGCGATGGCTCCCTTCAATTTCGAACGTCCACTTCGTATAATCTCCAATTCTGCCCCAAATTTCGAGGACTGTACCAACCGGACCAAATTCAACAGCGACTCGTTTCGCTCTGCTGGAGTCAGAATAGGGTACAACGTTCGCTGATCGCGAGGAGTACGACAATTTCGAGCGAATCTCCTAATCCAAGTGGACACGTTTATCAACTTGTCAAGTGAGCTATACCGGTCCAGCAGAAACCCGGCGTCAGGGTCCTCAGCCTTCTGGGTAACATGCACGGCCGCTCTGGGGCCATGATCCGAAGATACTACTACATGGCTGTGGGGCCAGTCCGATTCTCTCTTGGCAAGCCAGGGTGGTCCCCACCACAAATGGTGTCTAACGAGTTCAGGAGTCCGACATCCCCTGGATGCACAATCAGACGGGTTCAATTCTCCTGGTACATGTCTCCAGGTCAGTGGGACCTCAGACGACACAATCTGGGAGACACGGTTCGCAACAAAAACCTCTAAGTTATTGACCGAAGCCTTCAGCCAGCACAAAAAAATCTGGCTGTCCGTCCAAGCGTACACCGTATCCTCTAAAACCACTGACCCACGCAACACTGTTAGAGTGTGATTCAAAAGTTTGGTCAAAAGAGCAGCCCCGGACAGTTCCAGTTTTGGAATCGTCATCCTTGTCCGAATAGGCGCTACCTTGCTTTTTGCCAAAACCAAACGCACGTCGACCTCCCCGGTGGAGGTGACGGTTCGCAAATAAACCGCTGCCGCAAACCCTCGTTCAGAGGCATCACAAAACCCGTGAAGGGTTGCCCTGTAATCCCCAGCAGGGATCAATTTCCTCGGCAGCGATACATTATTTATGTCCGATAGCGAGGTGAACATTCGCGTCCAATCAGTCAACAAATCACCTGAGAGGTGGGTGTCCCGGGTCAACTGAGCCGCCCATAGCCTTTGCATAAAACATTTGAGAGCAAAGGTGACTGGAGAAATCCATCCATTCGGGTCGAACGTTCTCGCAATAGTTGACAGTACTGACCGCTTCGTCGAGGCCTTCGGTGTTTCTAAAACCACCCGATAGGTAAACTCATCATGGACGGGCCGGTACTGAATTCCAAGCACTGACAACATGTTAGGGTTGTCAGGATTCTCAAAAACGTGCGGGTCTTGTTGAAACTCATCAGGGAGACCAGCCATCAACTCAGGGGAGTTGGACATCCACTTGCGTAGTTCATAGCCGCCTCGTTCCAGCAATTGAATGAGCTCGTCACGTCGGTCCAGAGCTTCCTCTACACTGGCTGCCCCTGTGCAGACGTCATCGACGTACAAATCTTGCTCCAGGATAGCGGCGGCTCTAGGATAGCTCACACGGTCACGCGACGCCAACTCCCGCAGGGTACGCATCGCCAAATACGGGCTAGACCGTAACCCATACGTGTTCGTGTTTAACTCATAGACCTTGACTGGCTCGGCCGTGGACTCACGCCACAGTATCAACTGATACCTTCTGTCAGCCGGATGAATTACCGTTTGCCTAAACATCATCCGAATGTCTGCGACAAATACAATCTGGTGCCTCCGAAAGCTCGTGAGAATATCCGAAATATCACGACTCAACTTGGGTCCCGGATGTAGACACTGATTCAGGGACATCCCGTTCGAGGTAGGTGCTGACCCATCAAAAACAACTCGAATCTTGCCGGTAGGGGTTCGTAGGACGGCATGGTGTGGAAGGAAACAATGATCCTCAGATCTCCAGTCCACACCCGATACCGACATGTGTCCTAACGACTCATACTCCCTCATGAAATCAACATTTTTTTGTTTAAATACGGCGTCCCTTGTCATCCTACGCTCCATCGACATCAATCTCGTCTCAGCCATCTTCCTAGATTCTCCTAGTGGCGGTCGATCTGCCCTGAAAGGCAGTCGAGTTACAAAACGACCAGAACGAAGGCGACCAGTACTATTCTGGTAAAACAACTCGCACTCTTCTTCGTCTGCGTCGACTCGACGAGCGGTGGGAGGTTCCTCTATCTCCCAGAAATGTTGGATAGCGTCTGACAACGCTGAGACAATAAGTATGCCATCTGACTCGGCAGGCCTAACCATCGGCAATGCCGGACCCATGATCACGTGACCAAACTTAGTATCCACAGCAATCAACCCGTCCGGCTGAAGAACTCGCCGATCCGACAACAGAAACCTACCCAGAAAGTCTGCTCCCAGTAGCAGGTCGACCGGGGCTGGAGTGTCAAAATCGGGATCCGCCAACTTGAGTCCTGATGTCAGGAATCGAACGGCCGGATTCAACTTCACCAAGGGGTGTCTGCCCATGACATGCGTCATTACTAAAGCTTGCACGGATGTTTTTGTCAAAATGTCATAACGTGGAGAGAACGTGATCACCGATTGACCAACTACATTCGTAACCGTAACATTCCCCACGCCCCGTATTGATTTATTATACCTATTTACCTTGAGGCACAACCATTTTGCTAAATCATTCGATACAATGCAGCCTTGAGCTCCAGAATCTAATAGGGCGCGAACGTATGTTGGGTTGCCCGCCAAATCCCAAACAAGCACAGAGGCGATCGGTAACACCACCGTCTCCGGTTGGGGGGCAACCAATGGTTGGGCCGCAAATTCCTAGCGAGGACCCCCGGGGCCCCACTGTGCCTGTAACCGATCAGGTATGCAGCTATACGCCAGAGGGTCCCATTGTACAAATGGCCCACGCGCCGGTTCCATTCCCAACCTACAATTCCCCGTAAAGGGGGGTGGGCGTGAATTCAACCGTGGCCGCTCCATGAGCGGGGGGACATCACATGTGACCGACGAGGACGAGGCGACGAGCGGGGCGATAACTGAGGCGGCGTCCGAACCGCACCCGCATAGCTCGAAGGTGTCCCATGCCACCCGCCCGTTACGGCCTGCTCAACACACCCAATGTCCCGCTGGGTCGGATGCTGAGTCGCAACCGAAAACTCAGGGCCCCCCATGTAATGGTCCTGAGTGCGGCCCTGCACCCTGGTACTGCCCTGTGCACGTGGGGACGTTGGCCCCTGAGTTGCGCTCCGAGTCGCAAACGAATTCTCAGGGCCCCATGCCGTGTCATCCTGGGTACGGCCCTGTGGACGTGGGGACGTTGGCCCCTGAGTTGCGCTCCGAGTCGCAAACGAATTCTCAGGGCCCCATGCCGTGTCACCCTGGATACGGCCCTGTGGAGGCTGTTGGCCGGACCGGTTCATGCACAACAGATTGTTGTGGGCCCCACCACAATATCCGCACATTTTTGTGCGCGTGCAGTCCCTAGCCATGTGTGGCCCGAGGCACAGGAAACACCAGCTCCGCTGCTTGGCCATCCGGCGCCGTCCCTGAACCCTAAGTTCCCCGAACTTATTGCAATTGGCCACAGCATGGCCAATCTGCCTACAACATGGGCAGGTCTCACTATGTGGGGTCAATGCACTCACAGTCCCATATGACTGCCGGTTGGTGCGGTCCTTCCTCGTCGGAGGGCCCCTACTCACAGCGCTCCCGGCAGCTCTCTGTGGCTCCGAAGGATGGGTGACCGTCAACCCCAAATTCTCTGCCCGTCGAGCCTCCTCTTCCAAGAATCCGACCAAGTCGGAGAAGGCGGGCAGGTCCTCGGCCGACCTCCCGTGAGACAATAGATGTAACTACCTATGTTAACTAACTGGTTGACTAACTGGTAATTCAATGCAAATTTCAATTCAATATCTGTCTGTCTACTACCAGCAATAGACTTATAGCTTACAATACTACCAATCTATGTGGATATAGGAACAACCAAGTACCTAACCGCCTATACCTACAGATTGATAGTCCCAAATCGTGCCTTCCTGGAGCCCTTGACGGCTGCAAATCTCAGGAAGCCACGCTCTAGCTACCAAAATGTTCAGGCTTCTCAGCACCTAATGACCTCGTAGGGGCCCATCAGCTACGAGGTAGCGTAACGATCAGTTGCCAAGAAGTGTGAACGTCGGCGATTCACCGAGCTGAAGTAATTGGGGTCGATCTAACCTGGTCTGTGCTTCGGTCCCGTCAACCTCCTGTCTCTCTGCAAGGCCCGGGTGCACCCTAGGCTCTTCTTGGTAGACAGGTTCTTCAGCCAACCAGGTACGACTGGCGGGCCAGCTTCGATGAGCACAGTGTTCCAGCACAGGTTATGTTACGTGGTAAAAAACCAATCGGCCACGTAAATGCGAACTTTATCTGGTTCGGGGAACCACAACACACTCAGCTATATAGACAATCCTGAGGGAAACCCGAATACATTCCAGATGGCCTGCGATTTAATTTCAATACCCTAACCAAAACGCGTTTACATTGCGAGGGCTTTGGTCTGTCAGTTGTCAAAAAACTGCTAGGTTGGCAGCAACGTCAAATTCAAAATGGCCGTTCAGAAACCATCGATCGAATATCGATTTGGAATCGAACACGCAGTATCGCCCACGCATAGTGAGATATTCATTACTCCATTTTGCGAGACAGGGGGCTAGCCCGTCGCCGCAGCTCTATAGTAGAAGCAGCATAAATCATCATCTGACGCATAAACACCTCTACTGAATTATGTTTCAAAAGTAACAAAGCTGACCGCAATATTGCCGCTCAACATTTCGTGGGTTTCCGGCTCATTTGCGTTGAAAATTATGCCCTTTCAGTCGCTATATTCTGCTCAATTCATTGAATTGGAACTATTTAATCCTTGGCAACGAATATATTTTAATTGTGGAAATAAATTGATGTTGATATTTAGGGTGTTGTAGGTCGGTTGAGTTTAATGTTTGTCAGTTTGCAGGTAGTAGTTTTGTAGAGCTGATCTGGAACCATTATTGAATTTTCGTTTTGTTGTATTTACTCTCGTTAACCCTCTCAATAGCCCAAAAAAATGCCTATAAAAAGCCAGTTTGTCATGGCGGCCAGCCACATTACCGATTATTTTATTTTTTTCCTTTACTCAGTCAGTCGGCCAATCAAGTGTGAGAGAAGTTACGTAAATCCTCTATTCCTGGTCAGTATTGCCAGTAATAAAAAAGGGGGTAGTAGTAATTATTTTACAAAAAATAATATACTTAAATATTATTCCAAGTCCACACCAGGTGTTCATGCGCGAGTGGAAGGTAGGTAAATTAAAATTAAATTCAAGTCCATACTAGGTGTTCTTACACGAGTAGACAGGTTAATGATGCCGAAGGGAATCAGAGGATTTTAAAGTTCAGCCAAACAATGAGGTGGCCATATCACTGTCAATATACATAGTAGACGACCTCTGTAGCGCTGTGGTTGTGGCTCGGTTTACCACGAGAGGTCCCGCGTTCGATCCCTGGCTAAAGGATAAAGGAAAATAACTAAACATAACTCAACCCACAGAGCTTTGAGAAACAGTCAAATTAATAAACTAAAAATACCAGCACACAAAACAGTCCGTTACAGGAGCTGCTTCAGATTTATGTCCGCAAGTATATGGAATGATTTGCCTCCTCCTCTGAGAACTAAAGTTAGTTCTAACTTATTTAAGATAAAATAAAGAGCAGCTCTAATCAAACGCCAAATTCATACAGAGAACCTGAAGCATGCTTACAGGAATGATATACAAATAAAAAACTTTTTCTAAAGAAAGAGCCCGCAAGCTACAGTCACATACGCACACACACAAACACACACACATACACACACACACACACACACACACACGCACGCACACACACACACACACACACACAAGTACAACATAAAAAATACCAACCACTACTACTCTACTATGCCCCAAATGATAATTATTTTGTGTTTTTATTGTAATTTATCCAATGTTATTATAATTTAGTAATTAAGTGTTGTTACAATTTAGTGATCTAATTTTTTAACACTGTCTTGCATAAGTTGAACTTCTCCTGGTGACCCTCTATGACATTTTACCCCGCTCCAAATCTAAGGGAAGAGGGAGAGGCTGAACATCAGCGCTACACAGAGTCCCGGCTCTGTGTCAGCAGGAGCTGAGCCACTTCCTATTGCCTCAGCAAAATTATCAATGTAAAATTAGGTACCATCCTTGTATTTTTCTTGGCAATAAACGTTATTATTACTATTATTATTATTAAAATCAAACCCAGGTCTTGGATGTTATCTTAGTGTGGGGTCAGAAGCAATGTGTGTACCTGTTTATAAATATTTATGTTTATGATTCTCTGTACATTTTGAAGAATATTACTGTGACATTCTTGAGTTATCTGGCAGATATAATAAATTTTGTACCCTACACACAAGCGCCATTTTTCATGCGGGATAAAGTAAACTGTCAGGATGAGTATTTATATATATGTTTCATTGAAGCTACAACATACCCCGTTATCCGTACATAAACAGACCTAAAATATATGTTTATCACTTCATATAAAGTATTTGCTAGCCAGTGTAAAACAACAGAGTCCCAGCATTGCTGTGATTCATATAAGTTATTATCGGGTAGCATCGCTAAATACCGGTATCCGATAAAATAATTGCCCAATAACAGTAATTACATCCCTTCGGGCAAATTGATTGTGCTGGATTTTCAATGTAATTGCTGACTCAGCTATTATATGATATTGATTAGTAATTAGTGAGCAACAAAGCAACAAGAAACTGACTTTTCGTCCGCTCATGCTGTTTTCCAAATTATATTTTCGTCATCAGTCTAAAATATCTTCGTAGCAAATGGCTTTAGTATCCGATGGATTCTATCAGGATATGTTCGTAATTTGTAGTTTATGTATTGACTTACTATACTTATATATAATACTACTTTACGTTACTTTACGTTACTTATACTTGTCTACATAAAACAGACATACAGAACTTATGATAGAAAAAATAAGTACAAAGGCGAGCTTATCCCTATCAAGAGATTTCTTCCAGCAATAAGTACTAGGAGTAATTGATACCACATGCTGATAACCCTAATTGCTAAAAATAGACTGCAAACACAATTACTGAAATTCAACGTTTCAATATAGATCAACGATATAATACACCAATACATACCTAAATCTGGGGGCACGGCAGTGCCCCCACCAAAACGAGCAAGTGAAGCTCAAGGGCACTACCTACCTTTACTCAAAGCGGTTCATCGATTTTTTAAACCCTTACAAATTTCTGGAGATATGATTCCAGTAGTAGGCTTAACATATATATTATTATTATTATTATTTATTTAGCTCAGATAACAGGATCCATATACATACATAATTACAACTAAATTAACATTTTTACCCAATGGTGGGTGAATGGGCCATCCCATCTCTCAGAAAACATTTTTAGTATGCCGTTGCTACTGACGCGCATTCTGCTCAGCAATGACGCAGCTCTTTTTCTCATGATCGCTTGGAAGCCATCAGTGCGCGCGTCTGCAAACATTGCTGAAGCACTGCAGAAGCGCGGCAGCCGCAACAGCATCCTAAAGGAGTTATTATATTGGACGCGTAGGGCGCTGTAAGTCTTCTGTGAATATCTGACCCACAGACTGATGGTGTAAAAAGATTGACAATATGCTCTAAAAAGAGTTATCTTTACCTGTGTTGAGCACCGAGCAAATCTACGAGCCAGCATATTACTTCTGACTGTCAACGCCCTACGCTCCCTCTCTAAATCAAACTCATCTTGTAAATATTCGTTTACAACGTGCCCCAAATACTTAAATTCGGTTACCCGATTTAGGCAACACCCCTTAAGACTTATTTGTGGAACATTATCAAGTGTTCTTGAGTCTGCTTTAAAAACCAGATATTCACTCTTCTTAACATTGTAAATTAGACCATGGCTATCTGCATAGTTTTCGCATATAGCCAATAGTTTTCTCAGGGCACTCACCGACGGGCTCAGCAGCACCATGTCATCGGCATAGCTCAGATTATTTAGACAAACGCCATCAATATAGCAACCAACATGCATACTGCTGAGCCCCTTGATGAGGCCATTTATGTACAGATTAAATAATCTTGGTGACGTTAGACCTCCCTCTCGCACACCACACTGTAGTCTATAGCTATCTGACACTTGATCCGACCATTTAACATAGTTTATCTGATGATTGTACCAGTATCGAAAGACAGATAGTAGTTCAGGTGGCATTCCAGCTTCTTTTAGCTTAGTCCACAAGATATCATATGAAACCATATCAAAAGCTTTCGATAGGTCGAGAAAGCAAGCATAGATCGGAGTGCCTCTATCAGTATAATATCTTACCGTACTCTTTAGGGCTAAAATAGCAGTTTCGGTAGAGAGGCCCTGCTGGGACCAAATTGAGCATCCCCAATTTTAATAGTTTTATTTAGGCGCGCATCCAATAAATGATCAAAAACCTTTGCTATCACAGTAGCCAAGGATATAGGTCTATAGTTTGATTTGTCCGATATATCGCCAGTTCTATTTTTTACTATCGGCACTACAATCGTTTTCATCATATCGTCTGGTAAGTATGAATGAACAATACACATAGAATAAAATAAAGCTAGCACCCTCGGCATATGAAAACCCGCATGCACCAGGTGTTCGATGCTGAGTCCATCGTGACCTGGCGATTTGCCTCTTTTCATACCCCGGATAGCACTCCTCACCTCTTTAGCTGTTATCCTACTTATTTCACTGTCAACATCATGGTTTGACTCGGTCTCAGCATCGCACACCTGTTGCGATTGCGGCCTGAGTGGTGAAATTACTTTAAAGTGGTCCTTGAAAATATTGGCAATGTCGCTGGGCTTACTGATACCGTCAACACTCACTGGCAGGCCAGGCTTCAAATTTAACTTATTAGTTGCTCGCCAAAAAGAGCTAAAGTCATTATTACTACGGTGTGTGGCTATGATGTCCATTTTGACTTGCTCTTGGTTTTTTATACACCATTTTAATTTAGCTTTAAATATGTAGCGACTGCTACACATTTCTTCGTACGTCCTGCCACAATGCGGTTTACCCTGAAGGGTCCAGAGCTGAAATTTGAGCCGGGCCTGCCTGTGAAATTCTTGTACATGACGGTTCCAGCCTACAACAATTCTATTTCTCTGCGCCCTTTTGATTTCAACTCCCTTGTAGCTTTCAATGGATGCTTTTTCTAAAATGCAAACAATATTTTTATACATATCATCCAATATAAGTTTATGTTTTAAATTTTTACACAGACCAGAACAACACTCTTGAAAATCGCGTGAAAAATCTATATCTCTAAATTTTTTATTACAAGCACAACTAAACTGCTTTATCTGGTCAGCCTCTCTTTGGCCCCAAACAATTTTGTTACACGTTGCATCATTATTAATTATTTTAGGAATAATAATGTTTAAATCACATTCTTATAAAAGTGGCTTATGATCTGACCAGGTCACATCATATAAAATATTTGCATTTTTGACACTTGACCATGCAGCAGAAGTTACAATACAATGATCGAGCCATCTTGTACAGCCATGCGCATCACTGATGTAAGTATAAGATCCAGAATTCATACCCAACTTTTCAGTATCTGCACACACCCATTGTTGATCACACGAGAACCGCATCGGTTCTGTCCAAAATAGTTCACCCGGATGTGCATTAAAGTCTCCAAGGACGAAAACCGACTCAGCTTCATTATTTTCAATTAAGGAGTTTACCTCACCTAGACAGTCCGTAAACTCTGTTAAGTTATCAATATTATCCGTTGGCATGTACACACTCATTATAACTATTTCACGATCACATACCTTCGCTCTAATAGCCACTATTCTATTACTATTGCAGTTAATCACCGACACTGTCGAGAATGCATGTTTGCGCCACAGCAAGGCCACGCCCCCATACGGTCTCCCCGTGCTGTAGGTAGCTAAGTCGACAGCTGATTTTCCTGTGTATTCGAAATCTTCATGTATGCTTCCCAGTAGTGGAATATCGTACGGCATCAACCAAGTCTCCTGAAGTGCGACAACATCCGCTTTATCACATATCGTTCTGATGCTGAACATAGAAGGTTTTAACGATTGGCAGTTAAAGCTAACAAGTTGACTTAATTTGCTTGCAGGTGTACTACACATGATCTAAGTTTTCGGCTTCGGGTCATCAGAGTTATGTGCTCTGTCTAAAAAAGAGTACTTAAAATTTACAAAACGGCGGAAGAAAATTCGTTTTGGCCATAAGTTAACATCTTTGTATAAATGAAGTTTATTTTTAGAAACATACATTTTAAATGCATTATGGTCCGTACCTTCCTTTGTTACGATTTGCCTTAAGTACACTCTCTCTTGCGTTTTTGTAAATATGTAGTCAGCAATATTTTTGGCTTTTGTTTCCAAGTGCACGTTTGTAATGAAGAGTGCTACTTTTGGATCCGCCGCTTTGAAAAGCCCGCCCGGGTCTACATCTGCTTGACCCATCTGGCCCACAAAGCGATTTTTTGACTTGGACTTTTTTCTTCTTGCTATTAGGGTCCAGTTCTCTTCTTGGTCATTTGAGGTTCCAACCTTAACTACTGTGGCCCTAGTACTAACACTGGCCTGGGCCTTAACTACTTCAGCAAGGGTCATGTTTTTATTTACCCTATTCACTTCACAGTCAGCTGACTGCGCGCTTGTATAAGGAGACGTGATGTTTCTAGCATCTGTCTCACTGCACCCGCGGTCGCCTCCGTTGGCTATCTCTGTCGCTGTTCGATCCGCGCTCAACTGTGGCGTAGTCAAAGTGGATTGAGCAGGAGTCTCATTGCTCTCGCTTTCCTGGCCGCCTGCTGTCTCTTTCTCAGTACGATTTTGTGCCGGCTTGTGGATTGGCGAGCTAGTTGAGGGTATAGGACAAATATCCGCAGATTTTGTTGTAGGTAGCTTTGGTTGCAGATTTTCCCCATATGATGCAGCTGCCAGAGAAGATATAGGTTTCCAGCACGGCTCTACCCTTGTACTTCCATCTTCTATTGACACATTATTGTGTGACATACCCATGGGCCCACTGTCTAGATAAGCACCTCGTCGCATATTTACGTTAAAATCCGTATTCACAAGTGAGGCGGTTTTCATATATTGTAGATCCTCCCTCACTTCACTGAGCTGGCTTGAAGTAACATAGTTTTCTTTCACGAGATTGAGTTCTGCTCGCAAGATGACAAGATCCTTAAGAATTTTGGTCACATCCACATGATCGAAAGTTACTGGCGGAAGCCTTTGCAAATTATGAGCAACAAAGAGCGGTATTACTTCGGGATCCGTGTCTTTCAGAAGGCATATCATGTCCTGCATGTCACGGTGTTGCTTCTTGTCTCTTCTACGCAATATTTTTCGCTTGTCCGTTGGCAGCGATTCAAATAAAAGCGTCTTGGACGCTACGATCTCTTCCGGCGAGAAAGAAGACACGCAGATTTGGATAAGGCTCACCTCATCCATAACGTCATGTTTGTTTTGCATGAACGCTAGGAGTTCATCCACAACGATGTTACAAGTTGTACATTTCACTAAATTCGACGACGACATGTTGCTCGCGAAACGTAACAGCCTAACCGCTCGCTGTGACGCGCGCGCGCTATATAGAAAGTTTCAATACCATAACTTAACATTTTATAGCTTTCTAAAATACCCAGATTTCGTCACAGACTTCTTCAGTGATGATCATCAAAATTCTTAGGGTAATTCCTCAAGTCATAGAAAGCTGAAATTCGGTATGTAAGCAAGTTTAAGTACACAAACAACAAAACAAATCTAAAACATGGAATTATTACCCCCCAACCCCTTACACTAGGGCATGGAAGTTTGTATGAGACTTCCCCAAATTTTGATACTAGAGGTCTGATAATTTATATAGGGACTTCTTGTTACAAATAATGAAACACATATTTGAGGATTTTAAGTAAATCACCCCGCTTGAAGTTTGTACCCGTTTTTCCATGCAAACAGAATTTCATGCTAGCTTCATATTATAGCAGACTTCATATTTTAGTATATTACAAATAAAAAACACATGTTTCTGGCTTTAAAACAAACATCCCCAAACCCCTTAAAGTACTGGATAGGGCTCTCGCCAGGTTTAAGAATTACATAATTATACGAATAATTGTACTTCGTATTTCCTTAATTAGCACAGAATATACAAAAAAATATATAAACTTGGAGTTGTTATCACCTACCCCTTAAACTAGGGGTTGGAAGTTTGTGCGAAACTACCGTAAATTTTGGTGCAAAAGGTCTGAAAATTGATAAACTCCTTGTTATAAATAATAAAACACTCATTTCAAGATCTTTAGTAAATCTAATGTGCAAAATCTGATGTGCAATAAATACACCCCAAAAACGAAAGACAAAATGAACAAAATAAAAAAATGGTGAAATCCCACCAAAAATATTTTCATGTAAAATGTTGCCAAGTCGAGACCATATGGGTCGCACTGTCAAAAAGTCATCAGATCTGATGTAGAGCTAAGGTTTTAACTCTATACGCCCTTACTCTACAAACCCTAACTTTACAAACTCTACACCTTTGTCGAGATATGTGGCTTGGCCGTTTCCCTACCGTCACATAGGATGGGCATAAGGAGAAAAATGTATTCACTGTATGTTACTTTTATTTTATACAAAAGTTCTTGTAGTAAAAATTAATGTTATACGAAAACAAAATGTATATTCGTTCTTACAAGAACTATACTCGTTACAACAAAAATAAATGAAAAATTGGAAAATGAATGAATAGGTTATAGTAAAAATTTATGTTGTAAAAATGAAATAGATTTATTCATTCGTACCTACAAGAACTATACTCATTACTACAAAAACTATTGTATAACAGAAAAGTAATGAACAATGAATTAATTTTTCACCTTAGGCCCATGTGTCGGTAGGGAAACGGCCAAGGCACATCTTTTGCGTTAGGGCGTGTAGAGTTAGAAGCTTGGCTCTACATGAGATCTGATAATTTTTTGACAGTGCGACCCATATGGTCTCGTCTTGACAACATTTTACATGAAAATTATTTGGTGGAATATATATTGTTCAGGCTTCTCAGCACCTAATGACCTCGTAGGGGCCCATCAGCTACGAGGTAGCGTGACGATCAGGTGCCAAGAAGTGATGAACATCGGCGATTCACCGAGCTAAAATTATGTGGGGTAGATCTAACCTGGTCTGTGCTTCGGACCCGTCAACCTCCTGTCTCTCTGCAAGGCCCGGGCGCGCCCTAGGCTCTTCTTGGTAGACAGGTTCTTCAGCCAACCAGGTATGACTGGCGGGCCAGCGTCAATGTGCACAGTGGTCCAACACAGGTTATGTTCTACGTGGTAAATACAAATCGGGCACGAAAATCCGAACTTTATCTGGTTCGAGAGACAACGGCACACTCAGCTATATTAACAATCCTGAGGGAATCCCGAATACATTCCAGATGGCCTGCGATTTAATTTCAATACCCTAACCAAAACGCGTTTACATTGCGAGGGCTTTCGTCTGTCAGTTGTCAAAACTGCCAGATTGACAGCTAACGTCAAATTAAAAATGGCCGTTCAGAAACCATCGATCGAATATCGATTTGGAATCGAACAATCACCCGCCCGGACAGGCACCCACCTTTCCCCTAATCTACGGGCAGCCGAGACAACGTTGCTACCGCTCGTTTTAGAACCGAGCCTCCTACTAGAACCTCTGCAGACCGGGGGGTCCCGTCCTTGCCAGGGAACAAGTGAACAATGCGCCCCCTGCGCCAACGTAGTGGCGGTAGGTTAGCATCCTTAACCAGAACGAGGTCACCAACACTAGGGGGGCTGGTTTTGTCAGTCCACTTAAGGCGCTGTTGTAAGATATGCAGATACTCGAGCGACCAACGCTTCCAGAAATTCTGAGTAAACTGCTGCAACATCTGATACCTTGACAACCGATACAATTTCACTCCCTCGAAGGGGTGCTCGGGCAACGCGTTAAGTGGCTGTCCTATCAAGAAATGGCCTGGGGTCAGAGCCTCCAGGTCATTTGGATCCGAGCTGAGAGGACACAACGGTCGCGAATTGAGAACGGCCTCGATCTTACAAAACAATGTCGCGAGCTCCTCAAAAGTCAGCGCGGTCTGACCTACTATAGGCCCCAAGTGCGTCTTAGCTGACTTAACTACGGCCTCAAAAATCCCACCCCAGTGGGGGCAAATCGGTGGGCTGAAGGTCCACTGTATACCCCGACGGGAGAGGGCCGTTCCAATATCCACTTTATTTACATTCAAAAAGTTGACTATCTCTCGTAAGTATCGTTCCGCACCGATGTAGTTAGTGCCGTTATCAGAGCGGATCGAAGTTGGAAGTCCCCTTCGAGAAACAAACCTATCCAAACAAGCAATGAAAGCCTCTGTCGAGAGATCAGCAACGAGCTCGAGATGTACCGCCTTGGTGGATAAACAAACAAACACACATAGGTACGCCTTGTATTGCTTAGCAGTACGCAATCGTGAACTCTTCACCATAAACGGTCCTACAAAATCCGTACCAACACCTGAAAACGGTCTGACCTCATTCACACGATCAGGGGGCAAGTCCCCCATGAGAGGTTGCATCGTGGCAGCCTTAAGTCGATAACAAGGCATGCACCGAAACACGATGTTCCGTATGGCACGGCGGGCAGATAAGATCCAAAACTCCCGCTGGAGCGTGGCCAACAACGCGTTACAGCCGGCATGCGCGTTTTTAATATGACGATCAGTCACCAGCAATTCAACTCACCAACAATTTGAATCCTAGTTTGGGGCTAGATCAATGTGTGTAAATAGTGTCCAGGGTATTATTAACTAACTGTCCCCCCTTGGGGAGCAGAAGTGGGTGACGAGCCGAATACGACAGATTCGCATTGCGCAATCTTCCTCCTACCCGAAGTAACCCGGTCGAATCAACAAAGGGGTTGAGACGCGCGACGGCTCCCTTCAATTTCGAACGTCCACTTCGTATAATCTCCAATTCTGCCCCAAACTTCGAGGACTGTACCAACCGGACCAAATTCAACAGCGACTCGTTTCGCTCTGCCGGAGTCAGAATAGGGTTCAGCCCCGGACAGTTCCAGTTTTGGAATCGTCATCCTTGTCCGAATAGGCGCTACCTTGCTTTTTGCCAAAACCAAACGCACGTCGACGTTCGCAAATAAACCGCTGCCACAAACCCTCGTTCAGAGGCATCACAAAACCCGTGAAGGTTTGCCCTGTAATCCCCAGCAGGGACCAATTTCCTCGGCAGCGATACATTATTTATGTCCGATAGCGAGGTGAACATTCGCGTCCAATCAGTCAACAAATCACCTGAGAGGTGGGTGTCCAAGGTCAACTGAGCCGCCCATAGCCTTTGCATAAAACATTTGAGAGCAAAGGTGACTGGAGAAATCCATCCATTCGGGTCGAACGTTCTCGCAATAGTTGACAGTACTGACCGCTTCGTCCAGGCCTTCGGTGTTTCTAAAACCACCCGATAGGTAAACTCATCATGGACGGGCCGGTACTGAATTCCAAGCACTGACAACATGTTAGGGTTGTCAGGATTCTCAAAAACGTGCGGGTCTTGTTGAAACTCATCTGGGAGACCAGCCATCAACTCAGGGGAGTTGGACATCCACTTGCGTAGTTCATAGCCGCCTCGTTCCAGCAAATGAATGAGCTCGTCACGTCGGTCCAGAGCTTCCTCTACACTGGCTGCCCCTGTGCAGACGTCATCGACGTACAAATCTTGCTCCAGGATAGCGGCGGCTCTAGGATAGCTCACACGGTCACGCGACGCCAACTCCCGCAGTGTACGCATCGCCAAATACGGGCTAGACCGTAACCCATACGTGTTCGTGTTTAACTCATAGACCTTGACTGGCTCGGCCGTGGACTCACGCCAAAGTATCAACTGATACCTTCTGTCAGCCGGATGAATTACCGTTTGCCTAAACATCATCCGAATGTCTGCGACAAATACAATCTGGTGTCTCCGAAAGCTCGTGAGAATATCCGAAATATCACGACTCAACTTGGGTCCTGAATGTAGACACTGATTCAGGGACATCCCGTTCGAGGTAGGTGCTGACCCATCAAAAACAACTCGAATCTTGCCGGTAGGGGTTCGCAGGACGGCATGGTGTGGAAGGAAACAATGATCCTCAGATCTCCAGTCCACACCCGATACCGACATGTGTCCTAACGACTCATACTCCCTCATGAAATTGACGTATTTTTGTTTAAATACGGCGTCCCTTGACATCCTACGCTCCATCGACATCAGTCTCGTCTCAACCATCTTCCTATCGTCTCCTAGTGGCGGTCGATCGGCCCTGAAAGGCAGTCGAGTTACAAAACGACCAGAACGAAGGCGACCAGTACTATTCTGGTAAAACAACTCGCACTCTTCTTCGTCTGCGTCGACTCGACGAACGGTGGGAGGTTCCTCTATCTCCCAGAAACGTTGGATAGCGTCTGACAACGCTGAGCCAATAAGTATGCCATCTGACTCGGCAGGCCTAACCATTGGCAATGCCGGACCCATGATCACGTGACCAAACTTAGTATCCACAGCAATCAACCCGTCCGGCTGAAGAACTCGCCGATCCGACAACAGAAACCTACCCAGAACGTCTGCTCCCAGTAGCAGGTCGACCGGGGCTGGAGTGTCAAAATCGGGATCCGCCAACTTGAGTCCTGATGTCAGGAATCGAACGGCCGGATTCAACTTCACCAAGGGGTGTCTGCCCATGACATGCGTCATTACTAAAGCATGCACGGATGTTTTTGTCAAAATGTCATAACGTGGAGAGAACGTGATCACCGATTGACCAACTACATTCGTAACCGTAACATTCCCCACGCCCCGTATTGATTTATTATACCTATTTACCTTGAGGCCCAACCATTTTGCTAAATCATTCGATACAATGCAGCCCTGAGATCCAGAATCTAATAGGGCGCGAACGTATGTTGGGTTGCCCGCCAAATCCCAAACAAGCACAGAGGCGATCGGTAACACCACCGTCTCCGGTTGGGGGGCAACAAATGGTTGGGCCGCAAATTCCTAGCGAGGGCCCCCGGTCCCCACTCTGCCTGTAACCGATCAGGTATGCAGCTATACGCCAGAGGGTCCCATTGTACAAATGGCCCACGCGCCGGTTCCATTGCCACCCTACGATTCCCCGTAAAGGGGGGTGGGCGTGAATTCAACCGTGGCCGCTCCATGAGCGGGGGGGACATCACATGTGACCGACGAGGACGAGGCGACGAGCGGGGCGACAACTGAGGCGGCGTCCGAACCGCACCCGCATAGCTCGAAGGTGTCCCATGCCACCCGCCCGTTACGGCCTGCTCAATACACCCAATGTCCCGCTGAGTCGGATGCTGAGTCGCAACCGAAAACTCAGGGCCCCCGATCCTGAGTGCGGCCCTGCACCCTAGTACTGCCCTATGCACGTGGGGACGTTGGCCCCTGAGTTGCGCTCCGAGTCGCAAACGAATTCTCAGGGCCCCATGCCGTGTCACCCTGGGTACGGCCCTGTGGTGGCTTTTGGCCGGACCGGTTCATGCACAACAGATTGTTGTGGGGCCCACCACAATATCCGCACATTTGTGTGCGCGTGCAGTCCCTAGCCATGTGTGGCCCGAGGCACAGGAAACACCAGCTCCGCTGCTTGGCCATCCGGCGCCGTCCCTGAACCCTGAGTTCCCCGAACTTATTGCAATTGGCCACAGCATGGCCAATCTGCCTACAACATGGGCAGGTCTCACCATGTGGGGTCAATTCACTCACAGTCCCATACGACTGCCGGTTGGTGCGGTCCTTCCTCGTCGGAGGGCCCCTACTCACAGCGCTCCCGGCAGCTCTCTGTGGCTCCGAAGGATGGGTGACCGTCAACCCCAAATTCTCTGCCCGTCGAGCCTCCTCTTCCAAAAATCCGACCAAGTCGGAGAAGGCGGGCAGGTCCTCGGCCGACCTCCCGTGAGACTGTTCGAAACGAGTCTGCACATCAGCGGGTAGGCGGGAAAGTACAATGTACAACAGTATGTACGACCATTCACCAACCGGAAGTCCAAGATTCTCTAGAGCCTTGGTGACGGACAACAATGGGTTCAAAACCTCCGTCTGTATGGCCCCGACCTTGTTCACAACCGGGATGCTGAACAAACGGTTCAGTTGGGCATCGGCCAACCTCCGTTTGTTGTGGTAACGTCTGACCAACAATTGCCTGGCCGTCTCATAGTTACCCTCCGTAACTGTCAAATGAGCGACCAGCTCCCTAGGCTCACCCCTCAATGCTGCCACCAGCTGAGCCATCTTGACAGACTTGGTAATGTCCGATCGCATGTGCACCAAACTGTCGAACAGATTGATGAAGCTCATCCATTCACCGGACACGCCGTCAAAGATAGGCATAGTTATGGCAGGTAACCTGGACCCCGATCCCTGATGCGGCAGAGGTGCTTCAATGTCACCACCATGGCTGGACTCGCGCTGTCTACGTATGTCCGCAGCCTTCTGCGTGATAGCAGCTGCCATCTCCATACATTGGTCGACATCCCCTATCAACCGTGACAGCCTGTCAGGTGCACAACCCTCAACTGATTCCGCCTGCGCGGACAATTCGAGCACCCTATTGTAACGTTCCTTAACGTCCATAGACCGCTCCAATACCACATCATGCCTATCTAAACGGTCTATCAGACCGTGTGCGGAGGAAAACCATCTGAGTTCCTTAGAAACACCCTTCTGGATTTCAGATAACGACATGATCGGAACGATACTTACTCACAATTTGCAGTAACTCAATTTTATTGGACCCTCCAGTCTATAACCCAAACGAGGTAACCCTAAACTATAACTTAAGCAATGTTGTTTTCCTTAAACAATAGGAACCAAGTTTTATATCTATATAAATTATATTTATATAGTCAATTATCAAATATTATATCTATATAGTCAATATTAGTTCAAGTTATAAATTGCTATAAATTGAAAACAATGTAATAGCCTGCTATCAATAGATGTAACCACCTATGTTAACCAAAACATTCATTCAATAGCATTACTAGACCACTAATAGATTGACTAACTGGTAATTCAATGCAAAATTTCAATTCAATATCTGTCTGTCTACTACCAGCAATAGACTTATAGCTTACAATACTACCAATCTATGTGGATACAGGAACAACCAAGTTACTTAACCGCCTATACCTACAGATTGATAGTCCCAAATCGTGCCTTCCTGGAGCCCTTGACGGCTGCAAATCTCAGGAAGCCACGCTCTAGCTACCAAAATGTTCAGGCTTCTCAGCACCTAATGACCTCGTAGGGGCCCATCAGCTACGAGGTAGCGTAACGATCAGTTGCCAAGAAGTGTGAACGTCGGCGATTCACCGAGCTGAAGTAATTGGGGTCGATCTAACCTGGTCTGTGCTTCGGTCCCGTCAACCTCCTGTCTCTCTGCAAGGCCCGGGTGCACCCTAGGCTCTTCTTGGTAGACAGGTTCTTCAGCCAACCAGGTATGGCTGGCGGGCCAGCGTCAATGTGCACAGTGGTCCTACACAGGTTATGTTCTACGTGGTAAATACAAATCGGGCACGAAAATCCGAACTTTATCTGGTTCGAGAGACAACGGCACACTCAGCTATATTAACAATCCTGAGGGAATCCCGAATACATTCCAGATGCCCTGCGATTTAATTTCAACACCCTAATCAAAACGCGTTTACATTGCGAGGGCTTTCGTCTGTCAGTTGTCAAAACTGCCAGATTGACAGCTAACGTCAAATTAAAAATGGCCGTTCAGAAAGCATCGATCGAATATCGATTTGGAATCGAACATATATATATATCTTGAAAGGGAGATATAATGCTTCTTTAGCCGGTGCTCTATGTATTTCGTTCACCATTTCGGAAAAATACCAAGACAATAAACTTTATTTTGGTTGCAAAGATAAAATAATATGGGTAATATCACGCAAAACTATTTGGAAGAGGAACTGTGGTGTTTGTAACATTCAAACACTACAGACAGCAAGGGTATTGTCATTTCATTCTCTGAATAACGAAACTCTTTGCCTCTTTGCTTAAGCTTCCTTTACTTACTTACTCTGTTATTCAATTTGTAACCTCATATGAACGAAACCCTTTGTTTACTTACCCTGTGATAGTTTCAAAAACAACGTGGAACTATACCGGGCGCCACGACTAAAGAGCTTTGTCCTTGAATGCGCAGTAGTCACTTTTCACAAGTGTTTGGCGCGGGGAAGTGAGGAGCGACGGGGGCGGTAGTCAGCGCCGGCACCTGATTCGTTGATCAGTCGCTTCCCGATGCCCGCACCGAAAGCACGTCTCGAAGCTTCTTGAGTACAGTCGCATACAATATTACCCAACGTTATCTTTCGCCCCGGTCGAATTACAAATTATTAGTCAGCGGGAAGAAAAGAGTGTGCAGGACTATTACTACAAGTATCTATATTCACTAGGCCCTAGTGACTAGGGGCATTCTATGCTAGGGGGTTATTTATATATAGGTTTCAACCTTGACGTTAACAAATGTTGTCAATAGAGAGTACCTATAGTTTATTTGACACAAAGTCCATTATTTACATCGGCTAATATCCCAATCAACAAAATATCAAACAGAGAAAAAATAGAAGTAAAGAAAGTCCTGAACACTCATTCCTTCACACTAACCCTAAAAACGCACTTCGGAATTATGCCGCGACTGTACACATGCGCAGTAATCCCCGCCAGTTTCTCCGAGAGCTCTTTATTCGTGGCGCCGAGTGTACTTGACAGTATTCTTACCCGTTCCAAGCCCATCGATTAGAGGTTCGATAAAATATTCTTATCTCAGCCTACTGCTGGGTATTTTTACCGAAACATGACGACTAAATCCTGATTAATTACCTATCCTCTCATTGCCTTGTTTTGCTACTTTTCGCTATAATCGGTCAATTAGAAGCCACTTACTTATTTATTTTATCAATTCCTTTGAACAGACATACTCAGAAATACTGATTCAATACCCTTTGAAGGCCTTTCGAAAGCCCCAATCCAGAATTGATCGTGAGTATATAATTAATAATTTGATTAAACCTTCACTCTTGATCAAACTTATAAGTGGTAGATATATAGAGTGAAATATCAGCTACGTCGATGTTTTTTTTTAAATCAGCTTGTCTTTGAAGAAAATATACTTTTCAGACGATGTTTTTTTTAGGATTTATTATGTTTAGCTCACACAACAAACATGCCAACAAGCTTAAAAAAATCTGCCAGTTCCGGAGAGTGGCAGAAAATACCGAAATAGTTTTACAATTATACAGTCAACTTCTGTGCATAAATACTTAATGTTCTGTGAATGTTTCCTAAATAAGTAGGTAGTTTGAACTATCAAGAACACCAAGGGGCCCGTATTTTGCACCCTTTGATGTTTAAATACAGCTAGGACCTATGGCTGTAGCGCACCTGAGAATTGTCTCCTGTGGCTTTAAGTACTCGTGTACTTAAGTAGTTGAAGCTTCGGGTTGCTCAGCGTAGGATTATGGGCTTAAGTTTTCAATCTTATAGAGTACCTGTAGATGCTTTACTTGCTTATGGAATTTAAGCGTTTCTTGACTTTATTACTGTAAGGGATTGTTATTAACTGGTTTTGATATTTAAAATTAAAAAAATAGCAGATATTTATTTTGATATTAAATCCATAGATAAAACTAATTAAGCACTTATTGCCGATCCATACAGTACCAGATATCTGGCAAAAACTCTTGCAAAATAAAAAAGTACTACTTACATCTTTAATTTTGGAATAAGAGATTGAAAAGGCACTTTGTAAATAATACTTACATCCTCATGTATTATCCAGTGACTCATAATCTTCAAACCTTTCGTTTCATTCATAATTTAAAACAAAGGCAAGTAAGTCCTTTTTCCGTACCTGTGACAGCATAAATCCACTCTCGTATTACATGTGGCTGCTCTGCAAAATATTGCTTTTTTTCGGTAAAGCCATGGAGAAAACTCAAATTTCCATGCCAATGGAAATTTGAATTAAAATGTACTTTTGTAGCGTGAACGTCACTGATCCATTGTAATACTCAACCACCGTTTATTTCGTACCTAGGTACACTTGATTAAAAGTGGTTATTTATGGTTCAGAAGTTACACAGCTATTTCATTGAATTTATACGAGTATCATTCTCGAATTCTTGTAAAGGTTGGTGCCCTTGGTGGGGACATTAATAATGGTACATTTTTTCAACCGATTTCAAAAAGGTTCTCAATTCGTCTGTTTTTTTGTGTAATGTTACGCGATGACTTCGACAATTATGAACCGATAGTGATTATTCTTGTTTTGATTGGTAGATCATACTTCAGAGGTGGTCTTATACAAATTTTATCATAATTGATTTAGCGCTTTTTGAAATAATTAACAAATACACAAAAAAATGCACAGATGACGTTTTGGTTTGTGGTTCCGTGCAGCAAAAGTTTTGATAAGGACATTTCATGAACACAGACTTCATTCGCATTCAATTCGAAGTCAGTTTTTTTAAGTTTTTAACATGCTGAGTTATGTTGTGTTATACTTTGTCCACTCTAATAATTGTTTGTTGATAGATAGAAACCCCTACACTTTTGACATCTGCAACGAAAAATATGTCTTATACTGTACACAATAAGGAATTGGATAGAGTAAAGCTTCATCTAGCTATAGCAACTTCATCTAGGAACTTATTATCTGAAATTAAAATAAAGGCGTACGACGTAAGGCAATAACAAACATTCTTCGGCTATTCGGCTAAACGTATTAAATACTTATCAAACATTTTCGTTGTTTCAGATTTCATAAAACAAAATGTCTGTTTCCGAGTTCAGGCGGAAGAAGCTTCTCTACGTTTTCAACGTATTTTTCGGTAAATGAATAAATACTTCCTCGCTTTTCTTTCATTCGTTGGTTTCA
The DNA here is from genome assembly GCA_949825045.1 of Argyresthia goedartella. NCBI lineage: Eukaryota > Metazoa > Arthropoda > Insecta > Lepidoptera > Argyresthiidae > Argyresthia > Argyresthia goedartella. The sequence continues at coordinate 6,337,342 of OX463817.1, forward strand.
TTTTTTTGGCAATCTTTTAATTGTTTTCTTTTTTTACAGACGTCAATCAAAGCGGGACTATTGAGAGGAAAGATTTCGACCTTGCTATTGAGGTAAGGTTTTATGCTATTTTTGTTGATAAATGCCCTGATCTCTTAAATAAAAACTGCTAAATATTTTAATGCAAGAGGCAGACACAAAGCTTATATGTTCCAATCACAAGGGTAACAATTGTATTGGAACAAAATTTATAATAGAATCCCTGATGAAATTATTTAAATCTTCTACCTCACACATAAACTGTTTAAAGCTGAATTATTTAATGGACAAAATATATTATAGACTAAATGACATATTAACAAAAATCAATTTAGTAAAACAATTTTATTTTTTATTTATAATTTATTTTGTAAAATATCTGCACACCAACTCCTAGATGTTGAATATGTTGAAACTTTTGTAAACCAATTGGCTCATTTGAGATCGTATATGTATACTTATTTTATAGCAAATAAACAATTTTATTGATTTTGATCGATTAAGTAAAAACGCAGTCAGTATCTGAATATATTATTTTTTTGCAAGAGACGTTAAAAGCTCAATTACACTGGGGGAAAAAAAAACATTTTACCCCCCGTTTTACCATTGTAAAAGTGTCCCGGGGCATGTTTCGGAACACTGTGCAACGTTGCAGCGTCACGTTGCAGCGAAATGTTGGAAGATAATTTATCCCTACTGTATATAAGCCTTAACTAACCGGAAAATAATGACCTGTCAGTGATTTATCTTCCTGTTAGTAAACCCTGGTTTGTTTGGTTTTAATGTATTATATTTTATATGTATAGTTTGCTGCTCTGACTTCTTCTAATAGCTCTTAAACACGAGCAGCGCGCATCAGCAGTCAACAGCAGGCTTTATACGTGTCGGCTGGAAAATTAGACGCGTCGACAACAAACTTCGCGCTGCCGACATGTTTTGAGGCTGCCCTCGACTGCTACCGATGCGCATGTATGCGTATGAAAGAGCTCTTATTTGGAATACATACCAGCACCGAAATAACTCACAGTCATAGCGCATGACTGGATAGATAGCTCATGATGGAGTAAACCTGCGGTGGGGGTGTCTTTTGTGATGGCGTGAGCTTCAGTGGTAGGTCTATATAGCATATAGTATCGCCCCTCTCGCACCGCCCTTCTGCCGCAGGAACCTTTTCAGCGCAAAAGTGTTGCAATAACTAACTGTACTAAATGGCAAAGTAAACTTGGCACCACGCTCTGACGTCATTGCATCCATCACTACCCTACTGACGCGTCTATGCCGAGAGCGAGCGAGAGAAGGAAGGGAAACACATTCCTCGAGGGTGCCAAGTTAACTTTGAGGCGTTATATGTATGTGCACGATTAAAATAAATTCTGTGTAAAATGGCAGGAGCCAGTTTTTTTGTCGCAGAAAATCTGGCAAAACTTTGACAAAACTTATCACGACTGTGTCTCCGCCAACCAAATCAAAAAACAACAAGAAAACGTTTGACACTATGTTTTTTTGTGTAGAAAATCTGCAGCCTCCGCGGATGGAAGCCCGGAGACCCGAAGCATGCCGAGACCCACGAGACCATGATTAAGATCTGGGACGGACTCAGGAAGAGGGCCGACTCTAACCACGACGGACAGGTAAGTAATCCGTCACTGGGGTTGTCCCCTTAGCCCTGCGTCAAGGAACTGTCAAGTGAAATAATAAACTTGGGCAAGGGTCAAATAAGCGGTTTTGTAGAATGCCCGTTTTCGTCAATGTACTATTTAGGATTTTCTCCAAAAATCACAACATAAAAGAAAATTCATAAAGAAAGCGAGAGCTATGACAAGAAATTTGAGGTCCTCTGCCCACCCATCTTCTCAGAAAAACGCGTGTGTGTAGAGAGCTTCGAAAGTGAAGAATCTAAACAATTGCCATCCTTTGTTTAGATCCTTCACTGACGTACATCCTAAAACTTACTACACTTTCTTTCTTAACAAGACAACGAGCGTAACCAGTCATAAAAGTAGTTTATGTGACTGATACATAATGGAGGGCATTGAAAATCGAGAATGGGTTTATGAAACGAGCCAAAGGCGAGTTTCATTATAATATCACGCGAGAGTTTTAATGCCTTATTATGTACATACACTAGTTTATCTACACACATAACATAAGCTCTCTTTGATGTGTTCAGGAACCGCATGTTCGACCGGCATGGTGGCATTGATAATTGCTCACCACTTGTTTAGCTTGTTCATTAGTACCCAACTTCCCAGACAAACTAAGGGCGGCACGCAGGCCGGCGTCGGCATTCGAAATTTGAATGTCATAGTTTGCGAAAATTGACACATTATGGTCACAATGAATCAACATTAAGATAAAAAATGAGTTTTTACCAAGTAGTATCACATTAATAACATTATGCTGGTCGTAACGTGCGGTTTTTGGACGCAGTAAAGAGGGTTTATGATACGTTTGTGGATAAAATATCTTTAACATCCATTGTTTCAGTTGAATCTAAACTAATCCTAAAACACATTTTGTAGAGCAGACAACTTTGTGTGATACGAACTAACCTTGTGACTTATGCTCCGGAAAGAAAAAGCGAAATTACCATTGAATATTTATTCCGCCCCAAATTTCTTAAGGCCAACTTTTATATGGCATTTAACATAAAGAGCGCAGAAAGGGCATACAAAATTTACATGTACATAACATATTGGCATTTCAAAAATACGGCTTAAGTCACGTTTTCTCCTGTGTTTTTACCCCATTTTCTCTGATTTGTGGGCGATTTTTGAAGGAGAAATTCTTAGGCGGACGGCGGAGTAATTTTTGCATTTATGTTGGTGGGTTTAACCTCTCGTCAGCGGGTAATTTATAACGTTGCTTATCAATTCTTATCGCCGGAGTCCGCCATTCCCACAGACGAAGGGTTAAGAATATTTGACGGACGAACAGTTGAAAGCCTATTTAGATTATATTAAACAATCAAAAACGTTTGTTAAATAGAGGAAAAGTTAATAAATCAAAAGAAATAAACCTATTTGTAATTTAATTCAAGCAGTTTTTTTTTTTTCGATATACTCCGGAACCCGAACTATTTTCCGTTTTTAGGATTCCGTGCCCAAAGGGTAACAACGGGTCCCTATTACTAAGACTTCGTTGTCCGTCTGTCTGTCTGTATGTCCGTCTGTCACCAGGCTGTATCTCATGAACCGTGATAGTTAGACAATTGAAATTTTTAGAGATGATGTATTTCTGTTGCCGCTATAACAACAAATACAAAAAAAAACATAGGGGGCTCCCATACAACAATTCTTTCAATACCACATACAAACTTATGAACGCACCTAGTTACGTACATGGAGTGTGAAAGTAGCCGCACCAATAACTTTGTAAACAACATTTTGTTATGTACTATCGAACCATCTGAATCATGACCCACCATAAGCTTATTTTGCTAAACCCCTTAAATGCAAGTAGGTCGAAATTCGCTTGAAGGTTTATTTCCTTGGTAACGAACTTGTTATCATTTGATTAGACACTGACATTTTGATAGATCTTACAAGTTTGAAAGTTTCAAACGAATTATCAGGCAAGTGGGTCATGATTCAGTTGGTTCGATTGTACAATCCAAACTATTCACTCCACACCATTCCTAACATTGTGCGGTGGTATGGAACCCTTCGTGCGCGAGTTCGACCCGCACTTGACCGGTTTTTATTTGTAATTTTAGACCATACAGTCAGTTCTCAATTATTAGTATCTTTGTTTTTTAGATTAGTTGGCCTTTTCTTTTTACCCGACTCCCTTAGACAAAAAAAACTGAGCACGAGTACTGTGCTGCACAAGTTTTTTTTTTGGAAAATGTTTGACTTATTTTAATGGCCATATTTTTACTACTTCAATATAGAAAATTTAGGCTGTTTGGACCAAACCTTAGCTTACGTCTCATTTCAACATAAACCAGACTGTGTGACTATAGTGTACGCACAATGTTCGAATAGCTTATGTAGGATACGAACCCACAAATTAAACATAAAACATAAACATTTACATACAGGCAAATACATTGCTTCTTGGCCCCACACTAGGATATCCTGTGTCATGGAAACCAGAAACAGTGACGTCATAAACACAGAAATATCCAAGACCTGGGGTTTTTTTTTAACCCCCAACCGGGCATCGAACCCGAGATATCTCGCATGGTAGGCAGAACCACAACCACTGCGCCACAGAGGTCGTCAAATTCGTCATACTATATAACAATCTCAAATGGCACTCGTATTGTCCCTCGCAATGCGGAGACTTCATCACTATTGCAAACATTTCACATGGCATAAATATATGTAGGTTGGAGGAAGCATGCAACGCTCCAACGTCTCTACGCCCCCGCCACCCCACATATACGCAGGAGTTTCTGCAGAAATATTGGCAGATTCTACGTATTATTTTTAGCTTCTAGGCAAAGGCGAAGTTTTGTCAAAGGACTAGCCAACCTCTAAAGGCTTACTCCGCCGTAGTCTCGCCTCTGGGTTTCTTTGTGACGGTATTACGTTCGAAGCTTTTGTCTCAATGTGCTTGTAATCGTGTTTTGTCTGAAATTGAAGGTGGCAAACAAAGAAGGAAATATCGGCCAAGCGCGAGTCGGGCTTACACACGAAAGATTGCTTACTGTCTTACAAGAAAACTTGAGCACTAAAAGTAATAAAACATTTAAGATTTCGAACTTTAAGATTGCGCAGCCAATATCAAACCAATAGTGCCAACACAACCATGAGGTATGCCGCGAAATCTACGATCATATTTGAATCATGATATGGTTTGTTATATCGCGGAGGGTGTTAAAATACGTCTCTTATCGTAAACAAAAATCTTCTTATTAAAGCTCGTGAAGTTCATTGTTTGTTGTTGCAGCGGCAACAGAAATACTCATTCTTTGATATTTCAAATCTCTACCTTTTACGGTTCATGAGATACTGCCGCTGATGGACGGACGGACATACAGACGGACAGACAGACGTACCGTGGAGGCTTAGTAATAAGATCCCGTTTAGCACCCTTCGGGTACGGAATTCTTCAGAGGACAAACAAGATTTTACTTCCTAAATGTTGCATTAATTATTCGCCTGTTATTGGGATACTTGCAAAGGAGTTAAGGACTCCTGAACAAACAAAAAGCTGCCAAGTGCGAGTTGGACTCGCGTTGAGAGATAATGTCATGTTTGTGTACATAACCTGAGCTATGCTGGGCTTTGCTTCTTAGCCCCTCAATCAACAGTCTCAGGCATCTGATCTCTGTATGTCTAAATTACTCAACAATTCTCGACATGAGATATAACATTAAAAAGACAGAGATTATGGTGTTTGGGGCAGGATGGGATCCGGAGACGGTGCCCCTAGTATATCTATATGATGAGCCAGTCCGGGTTGTGCAGATATTCAGATATTTGGGGCACACCCTCACGGATAATTTCAGTGATGACTTGGACCTCCAACGGTAGCGCAGACCCCTTGGCTATGTGATGTAACATGCTCATGCAAAGGTTTGGCAAATACTCTGAGTACGTCAAAATCACGCTGTCCAAGGCCTATTATCAGTGTTTTACACCTATCAGTTATGAACCAACTACACTAGACGGTATTACGACGCCTTCAGAGTACAATAAAATAACGTCCTACATACTCATGGGACTACCGAGACACTGTAAGTAGTGCATCGGGCGCATGTACGCTAATGCCAGAGTTCCAGATTTCTTCACTGCTGAGATCCAGCATTACAGTATTTTGGTTCTTAGCCCTTAGACGGTCCGGCAATATAAACCTTGGGATAATGGTTAACAACACCTATAGGACTAAAATCCTGCAACACTGGGCTTCCGTGCTCCGAGAGGGAAATAGGAAATTAATTGTTAATACCTATCCCACTTACCTATTATTATTGTATTTTAATTAACTTTACTATTTATTTTATTTTAATACCTCTAAATTAACTGAAATAAACAACTCGTGGACTCGTGTTCGAGGTAGTGGGCCTGAAGGTTTAAGACCAGACAAGAATATAATAAATGTTTAAATGAACTTATCTCCATTCCAAAATAATGTGATCCTAATCTAAAAGACACTGAACCGAGCTAATTTCTTAAAGATAAATGTCATCATTAAAATAATTGCTTCAGTTAATCTCAGTGAATGATCCTAAAACACGGTCTTGTAATGAAGACTTGGAGCACTAAATTTTGCGATACCGCGATTAGGATGGTCCTAATCGCGGTAACCTTCAGGCTTATAACGAAGCTCTTAGTGCGACCATAAACAAGTAAATTGCACAGCATGGAGTATATAGCTGATTTTGGGGAATGATTTAACACATCATTAATAATTCATAATGTCTTTATTGCTCACAAATCATTTAAAAACAAACATTATTGAACATCTTTCCCAAAGGATTTTTCGCAAATGGAAAAAAAGTATTTTATTTCATTAACCTGATCAGCTAATTACGAGTTACTTACTATGGCGACCCAAATTATTTTTTCATATATATCATAGATTTAAATATAAATATCAGAATATGTATGTTGGTTGTATTTGTAAGACTCAGAATGGTCTGAATACGTGAAAATGGAAACTCAAAAGTACCGGAGGGAGTTATGCCACGAACGCACGGAAGAAAGGAGACAGACCTTAAAATTGTTGTTGACCTAAAATTGTAATGAAGCCACGCTATACATGGTGTCCCAACGTCAAGTGAGCATCAGGCCGGCTTATCTAGGGTCTAGAAATACGTTTCCAGTAACTGTGACAAAAAACCATCGATGAACCAAGTGACATATTTTTTTTTTTTTATATTTTTGTCTGAATCGAGGTCAAAGTTCAAAGTTCCAAATTCTTTATTATTATAGATATTTACATATACTTGGTAAACGTCATTTTTTGGCTCTTCTCTACATTAGACTACTGTGGAAAGGAAGGGCGAAGAACCTCCCACAGATTGATTTTTAAATCTCTTTTAAAAATTGGTTGTGTTTAACTAATACAGATATCTCAATATTTTGTAATGTGATTAAAAAGCAGAAACAAATCGTTACAAAATAATTAATAACAAGTTCTGCTTTGAGTTAAATTACGATTATTAGAGATACAGTTCCGTCATTTAAGTAATCGTGAACATTGCAATATTCCTTTTTTTCACACAATCGCTTTAACATGGGTTTTTAAGAGTTCAAATGGCAATTTCAAAATCTCCAAAAGGTATCATGTTGTAGTAGAAAATACACTGAGAATTTGATATACTTGGTTTTAACAGCGTTTAACAATAAATGAACCAATTCAAGATTTTAACCTTTTGATGGTGTTAATACATCATGAACATCATCGAAATCTTCTTTTTGTTTTAAATTTTGAAGACCAGTGAAATATCACAACACTATATCAGTCAATTTCTCCACCATGAAAGACAGATCTTTATTGTATACCAGGAGTAAGAAAGGGCCTAATATGGAACCTAGTGGAACGCCATGCTTTACACCCGATTCATCAGATTTAACGCCAAATTTATAAAAAAATTACAATATAAATTATTATGAATAATAAGCAGGAATAAATGATTAGAAAATTAATAATAACAGCAAGGTCTATGTTGAGCTTAATTAACCTCATACAATTCCGTTATTTAAGTAATCTTGAACATTGTAATATCCCTTTTTTGACAAAGCCGTTTTAACATGCTTTTTAAATTGCTCAAATGGCAATTTCAAAATATAAAGGGGTAACTTATTGTCGTAGAGAATGCACTGGCCCTTGAAAGAACTGCTTACTTTCGCGAGTCTTAATCGGGGCGCAACTAGTCTGTGATTACTCGTATTTTTTTTAATTTCTTTCTTTAAACATTACAGCTATGGCTAAGTTTGGAAAATGTTGTAAGGTTTTTGCGTACATACATTATATTTTCGAAAATAAATTGACTAGCTACAGTTAGTATGTCAATTTCTTTAAAAAGCTCTCTTAAGGAGTCTGTTCGTTTTATTGAAAGATTATAAAGATTGATAGAAAGATAGTAGAGTGTAGTTCTAGTCGGCTCTAGAAAAACATAAATTAAATGATTTGAATAAAGTTATTAATCGTTATTTAATTTTTCTGTCTACAAGCAAATCTTCATTAAGATCGCCATAAATATTTTTTTTTTCTATTATCACTTGGTTAAGTAAGGCCTTCCTCCATAATTTTCCCAAATATTTCGAAATCACCATGGCCTTTTTCATCAGTAAGTGCAACAATATCTTTGCGTTGTTTCACCTTAATATGTGATTAAAGATTAAAGATCCACCTCCATCATCAGTCTTTCTACTGTAATAACTGACAATTTTATTTGTTGTTACTTGACACGTTCTTTGCCATGTAGCCCCTGGATGTTTTGATGGGTAATATTTAAGTGGGGCTTACCCTTTAATATATTATACTTAATGCTCATGTATGCTAGAGATATCCTCTATTGTCTTATTATCTAATTTAAATTACTTGGAATAAATTCCAATGTTGCATACAAAGTATTATTTACCGGTGATTTCTTAATAGGGGTGCATGTCATCTTACCCTTTACAAAAGCAAATTTCTGATACAAAACTGCTGATGTCAAGTTCAACTTGGTTAAACCAACTATAGCTGTGTCGCATATGTAATATGCTAACGATGCAGCTACTCATTTTCTTTATTTATTAGACAGGTACAACGTATCCTGAGTCAGAATAAAGTTTGAATAAAATTATTCTTGTTGAAATATAAAATAGCATCGCTGTGACGATACGTTCAATTAAATTCAAAATTCAAAAAGAGTTTATTTCCATAAGAAACACATAGGTAACATTTGGAGATTGTCAAATCTTAAACTAACACATGTATAAGGTACAGGGAAATATAGAACTCAATTTGAATTCCGTCACCTCAATGTTTTAGATGCTGGAGGCAAAGAGGCGACTAGAAACCTCCAACTTTATACGTTATTTTTTACAGAATTGGAGCAAACACCTTCCCAAGCTTTCTTGTCTTCTATATAATCTGATATTTTGTAGTAAGCTTTTTTATATAAGTGATTTTTAACAACGTTTTTAAATTTATTTACAGACAATTCTTGTAACTCAGTCGGTATTTTGTTGTAAAAGCGAATACATTTCCCTTTAAAAGATACATTAACCTTATGGAGCCTAGTAGTAGGTATAGCTAGTTTATTCCTATTTCTAGTGTTGACGTTGTGCCTGTCGCTATTCTTAGGAAATTTATCAATATTTTTGTGGACGTACATTAGGTTTTCATAAATATACTGACACGGCACTGTCATTATGTTAATTTCCTTAAATTTACAACGCAGTGACTCTCTGGGACCCACATTGTAGATTGCACGAACAGCCCTCTTTTGCTGCACAAATAAATGAACATTAATTCTACGCAAAGTTTTTTTTTGTGGTTCCGTAAAATTACAGGCATATGGCAAATCGCATGGAATAAATTTACATTTCATCCTACTATGCAAATCATTCCGACTATTGTTAAATGATTTCCCACCATAATCACAATAGTGCTGAACCCATCATAGTTACCAAAATTAATTATTTTTACAAGATCTACAAATGAACTATTTGGATAGGACAGGACATGACTCTGTACAAGCAGGCTTATCCACTGGATTCCGCTTGACGTGACATGACTAACGGGACACCCTGTATACAACAGCGGTATTTTCCTTTAAGGCACAAAGCTGTTAGTTTTAAAAGCCTCCCTAGCGTCAAGCCAGCCTATTGTCTGTCACACTCACACGTCAGCGGTTAAGGAAGCTATGTTATAAATATTTTCTTATTTTTTGTCAAAAAGTTTCGTTTGTATATAAGACCTAAACCATGATATGCAAATAAAGTTACTTCTTATTATAACTATTAGGTATCAAATAAATCTCGTCAGGTTGACTCATTCCATGACAGGCCCTAAATTTTCATTAATTGTTGTGTGACAGGGGCCTAGCCCATCGCCGCAGCTAGATATAAATACTAACCTCTAAATTGATTCATGTTCATAAACCCTCATATTTGGTACCTTCGTGTATACATTACCATAATTTACATCGGTCTACTTATTTATTAAACTCTCCATGGAAATTCTGTTCATATTAAGTTTTTCACCGCTAGGGATCGCCTATGTTTGTGTCTGTATGGAAAGTTTTAACAGTTTAATGTACTTTACAAGGTACACACAACTCACCAGAAACTTTCAACTTTATGAACAGGCATAATTTTTAGGCAAGTTGTGTTGTGGGCAACTAAGTCTGCCTTTCATTTACAGACGCAGCAGAAATGGACATTAAAGCAGCTAGGCTAAATTTATGCCTAAATTATTATCATAACGTTCCATTATGATGAAATCTACATATAAACCGTTATACATTTACGATACAGTATAATCTAGATCAGTGATTTGATAGCATTATCGGAATAAACTCAAACAAGCAAAGAGGTTTTCAATTTTTTACGGCTAAGCTCTTAAAAATAAAAAATGCAATAAAAAGTCCAACGTGGTTTTATAACGACTCCGTTTTAAAGCGAAATAACTACTTTTATGGCTAGATTTATTTGATAGTGGAAATTCAATTACGAGCTTTCTTGGATATACATATACTCGTTCTAGCGGAACGGACGAAGGAGTTTCTTGGGTGATGCAATCTATGATATTTTAAATATTTTCGAACTATAGTAACAATAACCACCAACCTTTATATTATGGGTTGCTTTCGGTCTCCACAGTAGGTAGTAATAGTGGAATGGATGAAAATTGGATCGCAATTTTTTACTTTAACACTTTATGTTAGGGTTCAAACCCTCAAAAAAACGTGCGTTTAATCGGCCTTTCTGGGTTAATGTCCCCAGCGAGGGTGATAGCCTTTACCCGAAGCCGAGTTTGATTCGGGCTAGGGGCCCAGCCGACTGTTAAAAGTTTCCAAGCGCCCTGTTAGGGCAAAGACACCCTCTGAAACAGGTATACGGCTACTTCTAGCAAGTAACTTTAGCTACAGCTATCAATATAGCGGTGTTAAACTATCTCTTCCCACCAGGTGTCAGTAGAAGAGTGGATCTCTATGTGGGACGACTACGCGCGCAACCCATCCGCGGCGCTGAAGTGGCAGCAGCAGTACAGCCAGTTCATGTTCCAACTGGAGGATGCCAGCGCCGACGGCTCCATCGATGTGGACGAGTTTACCACCGTCTGTTCATCATATGGAATTAATGCTGCAGAGTGTAAGGTGGCTTTTAGTAAGATGGCTAAGGTGAGTTGTCCTTATCTTCTTTAGATGTATTTTAATCTACATCATCAACTTCAGCATCTTGTTTCCGCTCTTCATCACGATCATCATCCCCATCCTCATAATCATGGCTAAGGTGGGTAACTATTGTGATTTTCTCTAGATTGTGTCTGTGCCGGCACATACGCCCGCCACAGATATGCGGAAATATCTATTTCCACGTAATGTTAAGATAAGTTGACGACCGTCACAGATAAGGTATATTTATATTCATCACGTAGTTTTGTAGTAAGTTGTATATAAGCTTAGTATATCCTATAATAAAGTAGTCTAGTCTAGTCTCGTATTTGCGCGCATCTCAAGCCTTTTACTTTACTCCCGAAGATATCGCTCTCCTTATAATTGCCTCTGGCAAAGTGGTGACCCGACAGTGAACATCAGCAACCTTCGGTAATAGCAGCATGGACCCAGCCGCGAAGAAAACTCCGTGTGCTGCCATCTTAGAAGTGCAAGCAAGAAGCACTTCGTCCAAGATCGCCGAGCCCCGACTTCTGCATACATATTTCAAACCACGCTGCAGAAATCCATAATCAAGACCCCACCCAAACCAAGACGACATCAAGCAAGCCATGACGGACCAGAAGCCAAAAGATTTCAACTGAAGATTTCCCGCATCGAACTCAAGATACCGCAAGAATAATGAACCGATAGTCATCCGACTGCTGATTTATCAAAATGGAGCTCGCACCAGCAGAAACGAACGCGTCGGCAAATTCATTCACAGCAAGCAGCTTTTCAAGTTCAAGACATAGGAAGCCGTTCCAGCCCCCAGAAGAGTATTGAAACATCATCGATATACCTAATTCACAGAAGTTGGTCTGTGACCTAATTCAACGAATATTGAAATCATCCAGGAAGAACATCGCACGAAGAATAATCAATTCACTGAAGAGAGAGAGAGATATATATTTATATATAAACGATTGGTGTACAAGATGTGCCCTATGTTGCCAAATCCCAAGGTTTTTAGGCACACAAATTTCATCAATCGACAACTTAATATTCACTCAAGAGTGAAGAGCACGCACGTACATATGACGTACGAGATCATTGACTGCCTACAGCCAAGGTTACAGATTTAATGCTGACGCTGATTCAGCACAATCATCCTTGTGTAGGTACGGTCGCAATTATAAACAAACAGTGATTACAACTTCAACGACGTGCGATGATAAATTGACTCATCGATTCCTGAAAAACATAGGCGGCTGCAGCATCAGACGACTCTCCTGCGGATCTTTTCCAGTTATAGGTTAGGTTAGTTTACTAACCGCGAAGCCCCATTTTCCTAGTGTTTTTCTTTTTTCCAGTTTTTAGTTTATTTTATGTAGTGTGCGGCCAGACACAAGACTCGCCTGTAGGTAAATATTATGTTATTCTTTAAACTTATGTAGAATTCACATAACCGTAGTTCCTTTATTTTCCTAATTCGTGTAAGAGTTACCTTTAGATTAAGTTGAAATATGCTCTATTACTGTCTAGTTTTATTTAACAATAACTTTCCTTATATATAAAAATAGATTAAGTTAAAGTATGCACAATTAAGATCTGGTTTTATGTTTATTAAAATAATAGTTGATAAGTTTGTTATGGTATCTAACTTAGATTTTTTCCATTGTTATAAGTACATTCATTTATTTTTTTCCCTAAAGGGGGGAGTATCTGTGCCGGCACATACGCCCGCCACAGATATGCGGAAATATCTATTTCCACGTAATGTTAAGATAAGTTGACGACCGTCACAGATAAGGTATATTTATATTCATCACGTAGTTTTGTAGTAAGTTGTATATAAGCTTAGTATATCCTATAATAAAGTAGTCTAGTCTAGTCTCGTATGTTCGCGCATCTCAAGCCTTTTATTTTACTCCCGAAGATATCGCTCTCCTTATAATTGCCTCTGGCAAAGTGTCACATATTGTTCATCATCTTCAGCGGCTTAATTCATTAAGATGGCTGAGGTGAGTGGTCTATATTTTCTTAATATTCTTTCAAGTAGTCTTTATCATCATCTTCTGGAGCTTTTTTCCGCTCATCATCATCTTGATCTTCATCTTCCTAATTTTCTGTTGTCTCACTGACACGCCACGCCGGTTCAGTGCTGCCCGCGGCTATTGTTTCCCTGCTATCTTCGCAACATTGTCGGACCATGTTTTCGATAGTTGCATTTCTACAGAACTTTGACCTCCTCTTGGTCACTAGTCGGTTACGATGTGGTTGTCTTCTCATCTAGTTAGTGTTCTGCCCACTTCCATATAAGTCAAGTTGAAGTCTTCCAAGCCATATTTGGCGACTTTTTACGAGTTCCGTGGTTTTTTTAGGGGGCGTGGTTTATATAGGTATGTTCTCATATAGCTTATACCTAGTGCATCTCCACGTTGGATTCCTTTCCCGTGTCTTCTGACCAATTATTTAGCACTCGAATACCGATCCGGTCCATCTTGTTGTCATTTTTTGTCTTGTCAGTATTCCGCCCACATCCATTTAAGCTAGGCTGATATCTTCCAAACCACATTTGGCCACTGCTTAATGAGGTCCCTGGTTTGTTTGATCATCAGTCGTTTGCTCCCATATGGCTTATACCGAGTTCATCTAAATGTGGAATTCCTTTCCGCGCTGAAGTGGCAGCAGCAGCTAGTTCATGTTCCAACTGAAGGACGCAAGCGCTGACGCTCCATCAACGAGGACTACTTTATCACCCTCTGTTCTTCATATAAAATTAATGCTGCAGATTGTAAAGTGACATTCAGTAAGATGGCCAAGGTGTGTTATCTACGTCGCTTTAGATTATACTTCAGCATGGAGTGTTAATCTCCATCATTATCTTCAGCATCTTGTTTCCGCTCTTCATCATTATCCTCATAATCCTAGTTTAGTTGAGTAATGCTACCTCTGTGACTTTATTTAGATTGTACCTATCACATAAATTAATCATCTTCAGCAGCTTGGTAGCTTCCATCTGGATAATTGTTCTTCTTGTGCTATTACACTGAGGTGGTGTACACCACCTGATAATTATTTTCCACCTGCTTCAATAAAGATTGAGACTGATCCATTCAAGTTTTGATCAAGGTCTCTACTATGGATCTCTCTCCTTAAAAAATATGAAGTAGTGACCAGCCACAATTAAATAAAAAATACCTCGTCTCAAATAATTGTGTTGGAGAATATCCTTCAATAATTATATGTAAAAGAATAAGGATAGATGTGATCGGTACAGAATCAAGCTACTGGAAAGTATTGTGTAAGAAGTGAGATATATATAGCAGATCAGAGTAAACTACAAAAGTTAATTCAGATTTTACGCACGCTCCAATATATTTCACACTGTACCCGTATTTCGTTCCCAACCCTATCTCTTTGTGCTCTGTACCATCACACCAATATATCTTGTTTACGGATCTAAATCTCCTCGTTATCTACCCACGACTACAGAAATCCCTACGCCCCTATGAACTGTAAAATACGGCCCAAGTTTGAGCTACAGTTTTGATATTTCTGATACTTCGGCGATATCCCAATAATATAATTCGACATGCGACTTGCATACGTGGTTTCGGGGTTAATCCTTTGATCTTGATTACGTGTTCCCAACGTAATCCGCGGCTTAGCAAGTGTATAAATTGTATCATTGACAAGTAAATAGACATAAAATCAATACGAAGTACAACCAAATAGGTCATCAAAACATTTTTTATATAGACTAGTATAGCCAGAGCGGCTCCTCCCGCTGGCTGTTCCTACATGCAATGAACAAACATAAAAAAAACATAATAATTTACATACAAAGCTTCTGGCCCCACACTGCGATACCCTGTGTCATGGAAACCAGAAACAACAACTTACAGTGATATAGAAAATGAACCTCGCACTATAGGAAAAAACCTAAATCATCCAGACAGCAGTAATATCAAAACTGGCATTATTATCACAAGCACCCGTAGCAGTTTCGTAGTCGCTACGAAACTACGTAAGCCGTAACAGCCGTAGACGTAGCTCGTCGACGTCATCCAACGACAAAAACTTTCACAGTTGGCCGTGTTATCAACTGACACTTAGTTCGTATAGGAGCTGATTTTTTTTAAAGTACGACTTGCGGTTCTCTAGTAACATTTTGTTTATTTAAAACATTCAATTCAATAACGCTGTAATGACAATGCTGCTGTTATGATTAAGATTCGTGGTATGTTAATTTTACTATATCCATTTTTCTTGATAGTTTCGATTTTGAAATTGCCATGCCGCTATCGCTAAAATTACATTAATACATTATATTTAACTACACAACATCTTTATAATAATAATCCGTAATTAATCGCAATACAATGAAATCTCTTACGGGACAGAAAGTCGGGTGGAATGTGTTATAATATAATGCTACCAGAAATTTACACATATTTTAGACTTTTTTACCCGACTTTGACAAAAGCACAAAGAAGGTTATTATACTGTATGTATGTTTGTATTTTATTGTATTCCGTAGATGCACCAATTAACTACTGAATCGATTTTGATTAATACGGTGCCAATCATTGTTTGGTTTATATCTTCCGGGTGACTGCTACATTTTAAATCGGAGTCGAGTTACGGGGAAAGTATTTTTAAATCCACTTTTGTCTTCCCAGGGTCAAGCCAGCGTGTCGTGGGAACAATTCCAGGAGCTCTGGAAAGAGTACTTCTCCACGGAGGACCCTAATGCTTCAGGAAACTTCATCTTCGGTCGGACCAGTTTCTAAGGACTTATAGTCCCGCCAAAGAATGTCCAGTATTATATGATACGCCACAAGGCTATGATTGTCGGAGTGAGAGGTTTAAAATAAATTGGACGAGTGTGTGTGTTCAAGAAAAAGGTTAGTCATAATATTTCCAACTATTGTCTTTTAGTGAATCCAATGAAGGCACTTTAGTCTCTTCGGACTTTATGCTCAAAATGTCTCGCGTAAATTAAACTATCATTCTAGAATATTCTTGACAACGAAGTGTTAAAATTATCACTAAATATCTTACCATTAAAATATATATATCTTGCACATCTTGTAGACATATCTTTAATAACCCGCTGTAATGAACATAATTTAAGAATTTACATCCGAATTAAGGCTTTGCTTCTGCCAAATATTGCTTGTAATTTATAATTATGTTTCGTTATTATTATCCAATTAAACAATCATTAAGTATAGTTTAGATTCTATTTATGTCCCAAATTAGCTCAGCCCGTGTAAGCGATTTGAGGATTGTTGCGCAAAGTCATTGTGTGAGCGTCATCGTAGCGAGTGTCAAGTTAGCGAATTCAACTTGGCTACCATTCATATAATTTAGACTTACGTTTACTGTGCCTCTGCCAATCCACAAAGGAAAAGGCATGACGACGCTATATTTTACATAAAAACAAGTCTTCTTTTAAAATATGTTCTTTTGAGTTTCTGTGTTGTATGGTATGGGCACCAACATCTTTTAAAAAATATTACTATACATAGGTATGTAGGTACATACTATCACTACTGTGATCTATTGTGTTGTTATTGTGTTACTCTGTGTTCGTTGTTTAAGAGTCTATGTATGTTGAAGTCAATAAATTATAACGTATTCGGTCACAGATTACACAGAATACAAATTATAATGGTATCTTGTGAAGCCGCTGCAGTATTGGGTCAAATAATATAATTGTATGTAAATAAGTGTTCGTATTATTTTCAGATCTCTTTAAAATATTTTTTGTGCATCGGTTAACGTTTTTATAACTATATTATATAGCGTAATTTTAATTGCAAACCGTTTCATGAAACCAGTTACGAAATACAAAGTTCAAGTCGATCCACAAAATTTATTCTGAAGTTTTCTATTCTAAACCTTACCACACGATTAACTAATAAAAACCGGTCAAGTACGAGTCTAAATCGCGCACGAAGGGTTCCGTACCACCGTTCAATGGAAGTGATGGTGTGGAGTGAACAGTTTGGATTTTACACAGCAAAATATTATTTACAAAGTTATTGGTGCGGTTACTTTCACACTCCATGTACGTAACCAGGTGCATCCATAAGTTTGTATGTGGTATTGAAAGAATTGTTGTATGGGAGCCCCCTTAAATATTTCTTTTATCCTGTTTTTTAGTATTTGTTGTTATAGCGGCAACAGAAATACATAATCTGTGAAAATTTCAACTTTCTAGCTAGCTACGTTCTTGAGATACAGCCTGGTGACAGACGGACGGACAGCGAAGTCTTAGTAATAGGTTTCCGTTCTTACCCGTTGGGTACGGAACCCTAAAAATAGCTAATAGGCTTAAAACAGATGCCTTCCCGTTAGAAGGCACGTCCTTACGTATCTAACCTCAGACCATCCAATAATGAACAATGCCTAAAATGGGTCAATAATTTAAGCTGTATTAAGAGCTCCGTGGGCTAGGGGTTTCACGCTTTCTTCTCACTCAGGAGGGGCAGGTTCGAATCCCGGTGCTGACCGTGTGATAAGTTACCAATGAGATAAGTAATTAATCTTTAGTAGAGAGATGGAAATCATTGTGAGGATACCTTCAAACTCTATAGCTGCGCGATGGGCTAGCCTCCTGTCATGCATGATGGAGTATTGAATAACTAGCTAATTATGTCTCCGCCACCCCGTTTGGGAAAATGTGTGATGTATGTGTGTGTAATTTAGTCTGTATCGTATCTGTGTGTGCGTAAGTATTTTGGCTCTGCTACTAAAAAAACCCTTTCTTAGATCTTTACAACACGACATCCGATTACATCATCAGGGATTTGATTGTATCGATCACGAACTCCCAATAACTTTACCCTAAAGTATACAATGGAACGTGTGCTTTGGGAGAGTTAGCTTGCAGATATTTATCTTGTAACACTCAAGCACTGAGCAAATTTGTTCTACTTGTACATACATTCGATAATACACTAATGGTTGAAATTATAATTGATATAGTAATTGGCAAGCACATTCAATGGCTCAGGGACCCTACTTTGTTATGGAAAACGCTTAGCGACAGCAAATTGTTTGCCCACAGGGGGCAAAATGCCGTGATTGGGAAAAGAGCACGATATCTAATATCTTATCTATAATAAAATACATATTAGTAAATTAAATTCAAATTCAAATTAAATATCTATTAAAAATATGGAAAATGAAATACCTATATGTATACCAAACTACCAAATAAATACCTGTACATACTAGTAGTTTATGTGACTGCTGCATAATGGAGGGCACTAATACTCGAGTGGGTTTGTGAAACGAGCCGAAGGCGAGTTTTATATTAACATCCCTCGAGAGTTTTAATGCCTAATTATGTACAGTTACATACACTAGTTTATCTACACACATATCATAAGCTCTCTTTGATGTGTTCAGGAACGCGAGCGCGAGCGCGACTGACGAGGCGGCGGGTTGTGGCCACACTGCGTCGCAAACTTTTCAGCGTAAGATGAGTGTGCAGGTGATGCAAACCATGGATAATAGTAGTTTATGTGACTGCTACATAATGGAGGGCATTAATACTCGAGAGTGGGTTTATTAATATCACTCGAAAGTTTTAATGCCTAATTATGTACAGTTACATACACTAGTTTATCTACACACATATCATAAGCTCTCTTTGATGTGTTCAGGAACGCGAGCGCGAGCGCGACTGACGAGGCGGCGGGTTGTGGCCACACTGCGTCGCAAACTTTTCAGCGTAAGATGAGTGTGCAGGTGATGCAAACCATGGATAATAGTAGTTTATGTGACTGCTACATAATGGAGGGCATTAATACTCGAGAGTGGGTTTATTAATATCACTCGAAAGTTTTAATGCCTAATTATGTACAGTTACATACACTAGTTTATCTTCACACATATCATAAGCTCTCTTTGATGTATTCAGGAATCGCATCTTTGACTGGCATTGTGGCATTGATCATTGCTTTGCAGTTATTTAGCTTGTTCGGTAGTACCAACTTCACAGACAAACTAGGGGCGGCACGCAGGTGGGCGACGGCATTCGAAATTTCAATGCCATAATTTGATTTTTTTAAAATATTTTATCAATATTCTGATAATTTTTACCAAAAAAAACTAAAACTACACGTTATGACGAAATAAATATAAACATTGATAATAAAATAATGATAAACGTCATGCTCGTTGTAACGTGTAGTTTTTGGACGCAGTAAAGAGGGTTTATGATACGTGTGTAGATAAATATAGTTATTTCTATTCCTAGGATGCCTTATGTTCTATATACAATTAAGAATGAGTAGCAAATTTTTAAAGACAATCCATCCGAGAAGAATCCGTTTTTTTGTTTTTTGAACGCCAATTATGTTGCCGTTTCAATTGCATGGCACTATTTTCCACCCAGCCAGACTCCTGCACTTACCAATACTGAATAACCACTTAGATATGGTATGGTTATGGTAATAATCACTTCGTGGATGATGCTTAACATTCTTAGAGATTGTCCAGCCATGCCTTTTGTACTCGGATGTAACAAATATTTTTTAGATGTTGTTAATTTATCATCATATTTTGTAACCACAAAATTCATCTCCAAATTGACCTAGAAATGGTATTATCATAAAAGTCACCCTCCCGCCTGTGCGTCCCGCCCTTCCCCAATGTGTGTAGGGATTTTCGTGGCTTCTCAGCCTTTGTTGGAATACCTCATGTTTTACGCATCATAATTTATATTCAGCCGAAATATTCAGAAACTTTCGTAGCGGTCTGGCTTAGCCAATGGTATATGCAAGGGGCATGTTATTGGACCTAAGGCTGAGAGACAGAAAGCGTATTTGCAGATGTCCTCACAGCTGTAAATTCGCCATTTATTGAACGGTTGCGACAATAACCACAACGGAGTCCCCAAAATACTCGTGTTGATTTGCGTCAGGTGTTTCGACTGACATGGTGCCGTTTGATAATAAATGATAACCTTATCTAACTACCTACCGGAACGACTAGTTTACGTTATATTTAATAGATAAATAAATAGGTATCAAATAAAATAAATACATAGTTTATATATAATAGTTAAAAAACTATGTTTTTTTTTTCTCTTTATTTGGTTCACTAACCATTTGAACATTTATTACTAAAATAAATAAGGCTTAGGACTAAACAGAGTAAGCTCTGTTTAGTCCTAAGCCTGAGATTAAGATGCACAAATTAATTACAAGTGAACACCATATTCGTTATGTGTGTCTGTGTTACTACGAGACTTGCAAATACTAACCAAAATACTAACTAACAACCACGAGTATCTATATTAAACTAGCAAACTATAGTTAAATTGTAAGTTTTAAAGACTAAATATGAAAGTGTCAAGTAAAATAAAAATATGTTATTGAGTGACAGAGCTTGGAGAGAGTATTTTCTTAAGTGTACCTAACCTACCTACCTAACTAATGTTCCTCGAAAAAAACTAGATATTTATTATCGTCGTCTTGTCGTAAGTCGTGATGATAATCTTAGCTTGAATATCGATTTTTGATCGATCGATTGCTTGAAATTTGGTACACAAGTTTCTTTCGATCATGGTTTTCATCTGCTGAATCTGCTCGTTGGCAGGTCAACGGTCGTTTATTATTACACCCGATTCTCAGCAATCTTTGAGATCGAAAACCATACCTAATAAAATACAGCATCAGCATGAGTTGTATAGGTGAAAGAATAGATGAGCCTTACCTTTTGTAATAGCTTCCTTCAATTCTAAGTCATAGTTATATCCTATTTTGTAGTAGAAACCCTAACCTAACCTACCCTAACCTAGGTATGGGTTAATACCTATACAGATGCAAAACAGCTTCAAAAAAGATTTAGAAGTTATGTTTAGATTGGAGTAATAAATGGCTTTCATCATTGTCAGTCCTCGGTCGGAACCTCCCTAAGATTTATAGAAGTACGACTTTTACTAGTTAAGGCTATAAATTGTCTGTCATTTAGACAGTCAGTCTTTTAACCAGGGTAAGCGTTATAGTAAGTGAATCGCACCAAACAATTTTAAACAGACCAGTAATATTGAAAAACATTAAAGTCGAGTCGAGCAAGGTCGAGTATAAGCGAGGCATGAGCCTATATTATATCTATAGGTATATGATAATATGTTAAGTTTTCTAATTTCCTGCTTTGTCAGGCGATGTAGAACAATGGTGAATGCACATATTACGTTTCTTTTTCATCATTCCATGTTCGACAGACTTCACAGTTTTAAGGGTTACTTTACAGATCTCTAGGTAAAAAAAAAAACATGTTTAATAACCCATCAGGTTATATTAGGTAATAAATTATGGCTGGTATTTAATCGCACATCAAAAATACTAATTTGCGCAGCAAAAATAGATCAGTAAAACACTTTTTGTGTTTTTAATATTTAATGAGTACTTACGTTTATGTTTTAAGTATTTTTTGTTGTTCTTACATGTTGCACCTAACACGAAGGATTAAGGGGGTTTCGCTTCGCTCACACCCTTTACCCTTCACCTAAGCTACCGCAGCAAGTATAAGGGATATTTGCTGTGCAAATCTGTGCAAATTGACGACCCGTATAGCCGAGTCGGCAGTGACCCTGCCTACAAAGCCATGGGTCCCGGGTTCGAGTCCCGGTGGGGGCAGAGATTTGTTTATAATAATATAATAATTTGCTGGGAACGGATGTTTGTACCCTAGTCATGGTTGTTTGTCTATCTCAGTATAGTATTTATCTATATAAGTATATGTATCGTTGTCTAGTACCCAAGATACAGGGAATCCTAGTTTGGGGCTATATCAATGTGTGTGAATAGTGTCCAAGGTATTATTATTATTATTATTATTATTATTATTAAATCAGTATCTTTGATGAGCAGTAATATTTCCCAATAATTATTGCACCATTGTTAAATTATTACCTTTATTTTATTATCTACTCTTGAATCTTTGGGTATTTTGTAAATCGCAATGAAGGAGGATGATTGACTACAAAAGCCATTTCATGAACGATAAGATCAACTTGTTGCATCTGTGTTAGACCGAAATTGACCGAATCCTCAGTATGAGGATTCGGCTCGACTCTGTATTTTGTATGAGGATAATGGGAAGGCGTAGCTTGCAACAAAAACACAAATTGTAGCAATGAACATCATGGTTGATATTGACCTGCATGGTTAATAGCGCTGGCGAGTTTTACTTTCGCCTGTTGCTTATTTTGTCCTTGATCATTTTTTATTTCAATGTAATAAATGCAAAAGTATGTTGACACTTTAATTTAAATTGTTTTCTTTTACATTACCTATTCACTTAAAAAAATGTCATAGAAATAGCTATTTAATGGTTAATAAATAAATATTATTTATCGGTATAGGTCCCTTTTTGTCAGCGATAAGCTTGATTTTCTATAAGCTTGTAATATGAATTTTCTTGTGGAATATCAATACTGCAAATTATACGAGAAGTCCCAAGGTAAATAACACGGGGTTTTTAGAAACATTATTAAATAATTATTTCTTAGTAATACCAGGATCGATATCAAATCACCGTCTTCTTTGATGGAGATTTCATAATCTTAAAAATGGCCTTAATAATTTCGTTACCGTCTCTTCTTAATTCTTACTGATACGTGTGTAGATAAATATAGCGTTTTATGTATTTTAGATTTATTTATTATTTAAGTAGGTTATTATTATTTGGAAGCATATAATTTTTAAGTTGTTTCCCTGCCATATCTTGTAGTTTAGCAAGTGTTTAAGTTTAGTTTTAAGTTATTGACGAAGATTCTTACTTAAATTGGTTAATAAATAGTCAGAGTTAAGGAGTGTGGGTCATTCTCGACAATGAGTATTTCAAAAAGCATGTTAAAGCGACTTTGTCGGAAAAGGGATATTACAATGTTCAAGATTACTTAAATGACAGGACTGTATGGGGTGAACCTAGCTCAACACAGACCTTGCTGTTTATAATTTTGATATTATCTATTCCTGCTTATTAATCATAATAATTATATTTTTCGTGTGAGCAAGTTAAACAAACGCTTTGATTAAATAACGGTCCTTATTTACCGCCTTGACGGATGCGTCAAGGCGGTAAATAAGGACCGTTATTGTGTGTGTTATTGTGTAAATGTGTCCGCGTGACAGTCTGGGGTATTTTGCATCGGTCAAAATGTGTTCGCGTGACTATCTGGGGTATTTTGCATCGGTCAAAATGTGTTCGCGTGGCTATCTGGGGTATTTTGCATCGGTCAAAATGTGTCCGCGTGACAGTCTGGGGTATTTTGCATCGGTCAAAATGTGTCCGCATGACTGTCTGGGGTATATTGCATCGGTCAAAATGTGTCCGCGTGACAGTCTGGGGCATTTTGCATCGGTCAAAATGTGTCCGCGTGACTGTCTGGGGTATTTTGCATCGGTCAAACTGTGTCCGCGTGACAGTCTGGGGTATTTTGCATCGGTCAAAATGTGTCCGCGTGACTGTCTGGGGTATTTTACATCGGTCAAAATGTGTCCGCGTGACAGTCTGGGGTATTTTGCATCGGTCAAAATGTGTCCGCGTGACTGTCTGGGGTATTTTGCATCGGTCAAACTGTGTCCGCGTGACAGTCTGGGGTATTTTGCATCGGTCAAAATGTGTCCGCGTGACAGTCTGGGGTATTTTGCATCGGTCAAAATGTGTCCGCGTGACTGTCTGGGATATTTTGCATCGGTCAAAATGTGTCCGCGTGACAGTCTGGGGTATTTTGCATCGGTCAAAATGTGTCCGCGTGACTGTCTGGGATATTTTTCATCGGTCAAAATGTGTTCGCGTGACTGTCTGGGGTATTTTGCATCGGTCAAAATGTGTCCGCGTGACAGTCTGGGGTATTTTGCATCGGTCAAACTGTGTCCGCGTGACAGTCTGGGGTATTTGGCATCGGTCAAAATGTGTCCGCGTGACAGTCTGGGGTATTTTGCATCGGTCAAAAAGTGTCCGCGTGAGAGTCTGGGTATTTTGCATCGGTCAAAATGTGTCCGCGTGACTGTCTGGGGGAATTTGCATCGGTCAAAATGTGTCCGCGTGACAGTCAGGGGTATTTTGTATCGGTCAAAATGTGTTCGCGTGACTGTCTGGGGTATTTTGCATCGATCAAAAGGTGTTCGCGTGACTCTCTGGGGTATTTTGCATCGGTCAAACTGTGTCCGGGTGACAGTCTGGGGTATTTTGCATCGGTCAAAATGTGTCCGCGAGACTGTCTGGGGTATTTTGCATCGGTCAAAATGTGTCCGCGTGACAGTCTGGGGTATTTCGCATCGGTCAAAATGTGTTCGCGTGACTGTCTGGGGTATTTTGCATTGGTCAAAATGTGTTCGCGTGACTGTCTGGGGTATTTTGCATCGGTCAAAATGTGTCCGCGTGACTGTCTGTGGTATTTTGCATCGGTCAAACTGTGTCCGCGTGACAGTCTGGAGTATTTTGCATCGGTCAAAATGTGTCCGCGTGACTGTCTGGGGTATTTTACATCGGTCAAAATGTGTTCGCGTGACTGTCTGGGGTATTTTGCAACGGTCAAAATGTGTCCGCGTGACTGTCTGGGGTATTTTGCATCGGTCAAAATGTGTCCGCGTGACTGTCTGTGGTATTTTGCATCGGTCAAACTGTGTCCGCGTGACTGTCTGTGGTATTTTGCATCGGTCAAACTGTGTCCGCGTGACAGTCTGGAGTATTTTGCATCGGTCAAAATGTGTCCGCGTGACTGTCTGGGGTATTTTACATCGGTCAAAATGTGTTCGCGTGACTGTCTGGGGTATTTTGCAACGGTCAAAATGTGTCCGCGTGACTGTCTGGGGTATTTTGCTTCGGTCAAAATGTGTCCGCGTGACTGTCTGGGGTATTTTGCATCGGTCAAAATGTGTCCGCGTGACCGTCTGGGGTATTTTGCATCGGTCAAAATGTGTCCGCGTGACTGTCTGTGGTATTTTGCATCGGTCAAACTGTGTCCGCGTGACAGTCTGGAGTATTTTGCATCGGTCAAAATGTGTCCGCGTGACTGTCTGGGGTATTTTACATCGGTCAAAATGTGTTCGCGTGACTGTCTGGGGTATTTTGCAACGGTCAAAATGTGTCCGCGTGACTGTCTGGGGTATTTTGCTTCGGTCAAAATGTGTCCGCGTGACTGTCTGGGGTATTTTGCATCGGTCAAAATGTGTCCGCGTGACCGTCTGGGGTATTTTGCATCGGTCAAAATGTGTCCGCGTGACAGTCTAGGGGCGAATACACTGTACGCCACAGAAGTATTATTCGAAGACAATGTTACGAAAACAAAGAATATAACCGGTCAAGTGCGAGATGGACGTCGGACCCGCACACGAAAGGGTTCCATACCATTGTACACGGGAAAACGTAAAACGACAGTCTTTTGTACGAGTATACTTTTTAATTTTTAATAATACAATATTAATACTAGGTAGGACTAAATTCAAGGCCTTACAGCGAAACATTGAAAAAAGAAGTTTGTTTATGTAGTATTTGACGACCCGAATGGCCGAGTCGGTAGTGACGCTGCCGGGTTCGAGTCCCGGTGGGGGCAAATGTTTGTTTGATGAGAACGGATGTTTGTACCCTAGTCATGGTTGTTTATCTATATAAGTATAATATTTCTCTATATAAGTATATAAATCGTTGTCTAGTACCCAAGATACAGGGAATCCTAGTTTGGGGCTAGATCAATGTGTGTAAAAGGTGTCCAAGGTATTATTATTATTATTATTATGTAAGTATTGAACTATGTTATCAGTCTGACGAAACTCTTTGCTCATTGAAACCGGAAGTGAATAAAAATTGAGTAACTTATTTACAGAAATAAAATCAAATATGACTCCAACATGCGGCTCGCCTCAGGAACGTGAATGCCCACCCACACAGCCTGGCTGCCCAAGCTTAGCAATAGCATACCTCCTGATCTACGTAGAGAAACAGCCGTCAAGTCTCAGTTCGACAAAATAAAAGTGAATCCTCGCCTCCCCATCTACTAGGACCTCAAAGCGACCAGCTCCAACCTCATCTCAAATCACCGAAGGAACTACGTCAGCATCCGAGAAATGTTCGGAGATATGGATCTCCATCCCCACTGCAAAGGCGAACCTGGTCAAAACCTAAACGATCGTCCACACGGCTTCAACCTCCCACGCAGCTGCTGGACCAAGCTGAACCGACTCCGGACTGGCCAGAGCCGCTGCGCCGAATTAATGTTCAAGTGGGAGTGTAGAGACAATCCTTTCTGCTCCTGTGAAGCCATTCAGAGCGTGGCCCACCTCACGGACGACTGTATGGTCGATCGAGGGCAAACTGCTTAAAATCCACTCTGGGCTGCTCAGGCTGCCGCCTTTGTGATTTGTGACGTGGACGATGGCGACCAAACGCTAAATAAATAAATAAATATGATAAAAAACTTAATATTATTTATTATAATTCGAATGAGAAATTATTAGTCATATAATGACAAATAGCTAAGCACATAACTCAATGCGACTATAGATCTTTCCGTTAAGATCGGGAGAGTCCAGTTTTCACCGATAAACAAATAAAACAAGATGGCTAAGAAAATGGCCATACCGATAAGTTCATGTATGAGTACTTTTTTAATTCCTAAAATCCAGATTGTTTCATTATTTGCTGTTATTGCGGCAATAGAAATACACCCTCGGTGCAAATTTCAGCTCTCTACCTATTTCGGTTGATCCGGTAGAGCCCGATGACGGATGGACAGGCGGACGGACGGACAGCCGAGGCTTAGTAATAGGGTCCCGTTTGGCACCCTTCAAGTACGGAACCCTAAAAACCTGTGAAAAGTTATCAGCTCACGCCTGCCTGGAATATCGGACATATTTCTCATCTGTCCCTACAACATGCACGGGCGGAAATGCAATTTTTAATTAATATCTTGATAAATTACAGCTCCTTTTCAAGTAACTCCAAATCATAACGAAATCAATGCAGTTTATGTCAAATTGGCGTTTGTTGGATGAACAAAAAATATTTTTTTACAATTTTCTACCGATTTGAATTGGTGAATAGGGCTGGACAAAGTAACTCAGATTAGCTAACGCAAACAAAGAAATGTAATTTAGCATTCACGGCTTTTTCTATACGGGGGTGCGAAAGATACGCTCATTTTGTGCCAATGAACTAAGTAAGATCTCTAAGTACCTACCTATATTATGTGAACGCTTAGATAGTAAAGAACATTCTGAGGAAATCGGTTTATCAGGTTATGTATGTAACTCTATCCATCAGTGACTCATTGAGTCTGATGGATACACAACTCATAGATATTGAACAGTGGCACTGAATTTGCCCCGAGTCCGCACAAAAAGTATAATTTTAAGGGAGATATTAAACTGCACATCAATAATACTGATTTTCACAGCAAATATCAGGGCAAAATACTGCAGTAACTTAGGTGAAGGGTAAAGGCCCCCTTTATTCTTCATATTAGGTTGAATATGTAAGAACAACAAAAATACTTAAAACGTAAAAAGTGATTTACTGATCCTTTTTTTGCTGTGAAAATCAGTATTTTTGATCTTCGATTAAATACTAGCCTAATTTTAATAGGTTAAACGGAGCGCAAATTTGTGCGTCTGCTATCCTGTATGGAAAAATGCCTGACGCTGAGACTACATAAATGATGTGTATATATTTGTATGCATCGATTTATACCATTATACATGCTTGTTCTAGAAGTTCCTAACAGAAGATTTTCAAAATACTCTATTTATTTATATTAACAATATATTTAATTTACTTCTACAACCGGACTTAAGTTAAAATTCTGCTTAACATATATATTTTTTTAAATTGCTTAAATAAAACAACTTTTATTGGTATTAATTAATAAGCATAGTTTTAGGATGAGGTTAGATGTCAGTTCTACCTACAATCTTTTACTTGTTACTAGTAAAGCTTTTAAGCTTATTCTTTTGATTTTTTCATTTGTAAAGAAAAATAACAACCCTTTAGTAATAATTAGCTAAGTTTTAAAGCTTTAAAGGTTTAAAGTATTAAATATAAATTGTAAAATTCCATATAACGTATGGACCATACGTTATAAATGGAATATTACAATTTCTATTCAATCCATTAATTTTTTTGGCCGCACTGCTAAGAAGCATTCAGGAAATTGCGTCTTTTCATTTATGATTATGAGTACTAAGTTTCTAAGGAATAAACAAAAAAGAACCAGAAAAGTGCTAGTCGGACTCGCGCTTGAAGGGTTCCGTACCACCGTACAATGGTAGGGATGGTTTGGAGTTAATACTTGTGATTTTACATAGGAATATGTTGTTTACAAAGTTATTTGTGCGGCTACTTTCACACCCCATGTACGTAACCAGGTGCATTCATAAGTTTATATGTGGTATTTAAGGAATTGTTGTATGGGAGCCCCCTTAAATATTTATTTTATTCTGCTTTTTTTAGTATTTTTGTTATAGCAGCAACAGAAATACATCATCAGTGAACATTTCAACTGTCGAACTATGACGGTTCATGAGATACAGCCTGGCGACAGATGTACAGACAGACAGACAGACAGCGGAGTCTTAGTAATAGGATCCCGTTTTTACCCTTTGGGTACGGAACCCTAAAAATATTTTCCAAAGTAGAATGGACGTAATTGGCTATTAGTGCCCTTGCTACTTAGTCATGTCATAAGTATATAATAGTATAAGTGAGAAGAAAGGGGAAAAAATACTTATTTATACGTTTTTTTTTTGTGGCTTATATCGAAAGATAATGTATATTCCCAAGTAGTCACATTAAAAAATAATAAAGACAGCCAAGCGTTAAAGCAATCTTCTCTTCAACCCTTCTTTTCTCGAATTTAACTTTTTCAATTGCGACTTTTCTGTCGTCTGTCTTACGACGGCAGTACACATATTTATTAGTTTTTAAATGAATTTTTGTTTTTTCATCTGTAAGGTACAAGAAAAAATGGAACCATTATAGGATAACTCGTGTGTGTGTCCATCCGTGAGTAAACAAATATTAAATGACCGATTAAATTGATAATTTGGGGGCACTTTTGAAGGGCAAACAAAAAATTAAAAACTAAAGTTTTTCAAATTGTATCGTGGCGTAAAATGAAAGAGGTTGTTGCGAGGATTTTGTTTTTTTATTATTATTTTGAAATACCCATTTATTTAACATGTAATTATTCTTAAATTGATTTTTGGCCAGTTAAGAATAATGACAAAAAAATAAACTCTCCATATCTCCGAAACTTCTTTAATTAAAATGTTACTGGAAAATTATTAATGTGTGGTTTAAATAGAGGGCGCATAATTAAGGAAAAAACAGTTTTTATGCGGTTCGCACTTGGCCAGTTTTATTTAAAGCTCGTGATGATATACCAAATGCTGAGACTCAATATTATAATTGCAATGATTTGACGGGATTCAATGCGATGTCCTTCTTTGATAACCTGTGCAAGGTAGGAAACATTTCAATCTTGTCTTTCTTTTGCCAATGATATTGGCTACGTAGTACAATACTTATATCCACAATTACAAGAACTCCTTATCCTCGGATATAATCCAGCAATATTAAAAGTCTCATTTTATATATTACCAGACTGCGGTTACACTCATACAATTACACACGTTGCTCGCCTATTTCCATCTGAATTGCTGGATTTCACGACCATAATGTACCTGCGGTTTTCTCGATCACATTATGCAAATCTACGAAGCACGTTAAGCTACGAATATCAAAAATCGCCGCACGTAGAATACCAACCAGATTAAAGACATAAATCACAGAAAATCCCTCTAGAACAAGAAAGGAAAAGAAAGACCAACATTATTTTTTGTACTCTAATTTCTTCCATCTTGGCTTCCATATTTTAATTGTGACGGTAGATTCCGATATTTTGTCTTCGAAGATCACGTCTACTGTAGCAGCTACTTTCTATATGGTATGGGGAAGGCATGGAGAGTCTTAACTCTCCTCTTGCCTTAGCAAGGAATGGTATTATGTGGGTCTTTGGTAATGATGTTTAAAGTAACCAAATGCATCCCGCTACTAAATCATTCAAAATAATCACTAAATCAAAGGCGAGATTCAGCATCATTATAACATCATAAACAAAGTGAAGGTGGGGCTGCCCTTTCGGCAAAACCTCGTCTACAACTGCCTTCAACAACACCGGGTGTGGAGGCGTGCTGCTCGCCGTCCGCTCTGGCATCACACTAACCTGACGCCGCGATCTCGAGACTGAATGTGGAGGATCTCGGTGACTTTTTCCATAACGGAGTTCAGTTCACAGTTAGTGTTGACTATGTGGACGAGGAATAAGAAAAAGTCACACAAGCTGAAAAGGACGCCACATACCTAGTTCACTAAAACAGAAGAAAATATGTCCGGATTAGTGACGGGATTATTCCCTAAAATAAATCCATTTTGGGAAAAAAGACGGAATAATTCCGGGAAAAAACACAAAATGGGTTTTTTCGTAGGTTCAACGTTTTTTAGTGTTTCAAGTATTTCATACACGGGTGGAGGACGCATAAACAAACAAAAATAACACATAATGTAGTAAAGATCAGCTGCTACAAGATTTTTTAAATACTTCGGCGTACATGAAATGTGGTTTACATGGAGTAGAAGACAAAATTGGGAGTAAATATCAGCTCCTAGAGTCTGAGACATGAAAGTCAGGACTGGTAATATTTGCAAACTTTTTATAAAATATGGCAAAAATATTTCTTAGGTCAAAACCATTTAAGGACAATGTTTTCATTTGCTAGACTCTATTTTGTATTTTATATTTTTTTCCAATCCTTTGTTATGCGCGGACAATAAATATGGTATAGTTCTCCAACTAGTCCTCTGACTCTTAACAAATTACTCTACTACAGAAAATAAACTTCTAGCTATGCTTTTCGGAATTAACACCTTCCGATTTAATTTTTTATTTAAAATTTAAACTGACCACCGTCCCTTAGTCTGGCTGTTTAATGCTAAAGAGCCCACAGGCCGTCTTCTTCGTTGGCATTTAAAATAAGAGGAATATATGAAATCGTTTATAAACTCGGCAGAGTAAATGCGAATGCAGCTCTTTCCCGTAACCCTGTCAACGATATATCTCATTCAAACTTGAACAAATGCTCATATGAGCTCTACTTTAAAAAACAATTTACAAAATCTGTATCAAATGATACTCAGATCCAAGAACACAATGAATCATTACATCTTTCTAAATAAAAAATAGTCGCCTGCCCGACTTCTCTAGATGCAGGCTATTCTATGCCGAGTTGCGAACAAATATTGTCCACAGTAGACAATTCTCCTGACTTGTTATCAGACGGTGTCAGCCGCTCATTCTACTAATAAAAAGTTTTTCTTTTTATTTACTAAGACACATCATTATGACGATACTTCATAGAGAGTCATTTATAACTTGTTAATGAAATGAAGTGACGTTGTTGTCGCTGAAGAACAAACAGACTTAGCAATTTCTGATTTCTCCGAACGTTTTACAAACATTTATCACACAAAGTTTCATAGCACTAATATCAAAATTCATGTCTATAAACATCAAATAATCTACCCTTTACCCGGTGAGGTTCCCAAAATTTTGAAATAAAATCATGGTACTGATGGTGGTCACCCAGGCATTCAGAGAATGTTTAATAGAATTAGAGCCATATAAAATAAATAAACCATTACGGAAATGTAACAAGGCTCCCATGATTATAACCTTATCTAGTACTAAGCCTTTTGAAAGATTAGCTTTGGATATCGTAGGTCCTGTGCCTGAGGCTGGACTTCAAAAGTTTAAAATTATCTTGATACTTCAAGATGATTTGACAAAATTCTCCTGCGATTACCCTATGATTGGGTCATCTGCAGATGAAGTTGCACGTAATGTTATTCACTTCTTTTCTCTGATTGGCTTTGCCAAAATGATCCTGTCCGACCAATGTACATGTTTTACTTCTGAGTTGTTTAAACAACTAACACAAATCCTCAAGATTAAATCTCTCTATTCGACTCAGTATCAACCCCAAACCAACGGTGCACTAAATCGCAGCCAGGCTACTCTTAAAGAGTATTTAAAATCGTTTGTAAACTTAAACCACGATGACTGGCATTGCTATTTAGCTACAGCTATATTAGCCTATAACAATACTCCTCACTGCACAACGCAGTTCACTCCTTTTGAGTTACTTTACGGTTACCAACCGTTTATCTACAGTAGTGTCTACGACTCGCATAACGGTACTACTTATCAAGAGAGAGGATGAAATACAGTAGACATGGGCCCTCGAAAACATACAGAAAAGTAAAGAGTCTTCAAAAAATTAGTATGTGTGTTCAACCAAGGCTATTAAATACAAATCTGGAGATAAAGTATATCTGAAACACCATCTCAGGCTCCAAAAAGCCTTATCTCCTATCTGGAAAGTACCCTACAAGGTTTTAAAGGTCTACGACAAAAATAATGTTATATTTGCGTCAATCGCAAACACGTGAAATATCACGTTAATGAACTGAATCCTTGTTGAAAGTTTATTATGATTTGTTTCAGGTTTCACCATTTACTAACAAGGTTCTATATCAGAAACCGTAGTCCAAGAAATAACTAATAGTTCTGGAATCTATTTTGACCCGACTTCCGTTGGATACTTTTATGATGATTACTGGAATACTCACGTCAAGGTCTCAAATATTCAGCCTTATCTAGACAAAATTAAAAAATCTATGGCTAGAATTTTTTATTTATGTATACAGGCTCAGAACTTAGCTTATAATGTTGATTGTAAAGATACTTTTAGTACTTTGAAAATATTTCTGAATGCAAAATTTTGAAAGATAATCATGGTACTATTGGTGGTCACCCAGGCATTCAGCGAATGTTTAATAGAATTAGAGCCATTTATTATTGAAAAGGCATGCGATCCGACATTGAGCGATTTGTAAAAGATTGTAGTCTATGTAAAATAAATAAACCATTACGGAAGTGTAACTAGGCTCCCATGATTATAACCTTATCTAGTACCAAGCCTTTTGAAAGATTAGCTCTGGATATCGCAGGTCCTGTGCCTGAGGCTGGACTTCAAAAGTTTAAATTTATCTTGATACTTCAAGATGATTTGACAAAACTCTCCTGCGGTTACCCTATGATTGGGTCATC
Organism: Argyresthia goedartella; assembly: GCA_949825045.1. Taxonomy (NCBI): domain Eukaryota; kingdom Metazoa; phylum Arthropoda; class Insecta; order Lepidoptera; family Argyresthiidae; genus Argyresthia; species Argyresthia goedartella. The sequence goes on from OX463817.1 coordinate 6,370,824, forward strand.
TGCAGATGAAGTTGCACGTAATGTTATTCACTTCTTTTCTCTGATTGGCTTTGCCAAAATGATCCTGTTCGACCAATGTACATGTTTTACTTCTGAGTTGTTTAAACAACTAACACAAATCCTCAAGATTAAATCTCTCTATTCGACTCAGTAACAACCCCAAACCAACGGTGCACTAAAATGCAGCCAGGCTACTCTTAAAGAGTATTTAAAATCGTTTGTAAACTTAAACCACGATGACTGGCATTGCTATTAAGCTACAGCTATATTAGCCTATAACACTATTCCTCACTGCACAACGCAGTTCACTCCTTTTGAGTTACTTTACGGTTACCAACCGTCTATCTACAGTAGTGTCTACGACTCGCATAACGGTACTACTTATCAAGAGAGAGGATGAAATACAGTAGACATGGGCCCTCGAAAACATACAGAAAAGTAAAGAGTCTTAAAAAATATATCATGTGTGTTCAACCAAGGCTATTATATACAAATCTGGAGATAAAGTATATCTGAAACACCATCACAGGCTCCAAAAAGCCTTATCTCCTATCTGGAAAGGACCCTACAAGGTTTTAAAGGTCTACGACAAAAATAATGTTATATTTGCGTCAATCGCAAACACGTGAAATATCACGTTAATGAACTGAATCCTTCTTGAAAGTTTATTATGATTTGTTTCAGGTTTCACCATTTACTTACAAGGTTCTATATCAGAAACCGTAGTCCAAGAAATAACTCATAGTTCTGGAATCTATTTTGACCCCACTTCCGTTGCATACTGTTACGAGCGTGGGGTTCGTATTTGATAGAAAAACACGAATTAATCCACTAAATAAAACACTCACTTTATTACCTAAATTACGCACTTACAATTCACACGAACTGTACTTAAAATCCACTAATTAAAACACACACACTATTTCACTAACTATGCACTCACTATTCACACGAAGAGTCTTTCTCTCCGATTATCCTTGTACTAGCACTCGATCGCAGTTAAAATGTCACTAACTCGCTTTTTTTTTGTCGGAGGGGAAAAAAATGGATTTACCCATGCCCAGGAGTCAGACCTCCCTGCTATGTCCGGGTCCCCACATATTGAGCGGGCATCAGCTCGTGTGGTATACGGACTAAAAACAACCCCTTTGTTTTTACAGTTGTCTTAGTAAGAATTAACTGTGAGCCATGGGTCACTAACTCGCGCCAGCCGTCGGCGCCTTTTATATCCCGCGGAGCCGCTCTGGACACATTGTCTACACATATCACGAATATTCTAGTAAGGACCAGCGTGAGGGCTCTAGGACCATCTTCTTGATAATCTTCTCACGCACCCTTTCTGGGGCGTGGGGAGTCGGGGTCAGGTCGACGGACCTCTTCCCGAAGAATCGCCTCTGTCCACTCCTGTGGACAGGTCATCGGATGGCCCCTGCGGGCGGTGGTCTTGATGTGGCGCTGGTGTGCAGTGGGTGATCGCCGGCTAGGCAACCAGGTCGCGTGGCAGGCGGCGGCGGTCGGGCGGGCGCGCGTGGTGCGGCGCCAGTTCGGCGATGTGCGGAAGGTGTGATGCATCCGCACGCGCGAACATGCCCTTCGCCAGCCTCTGGACAAACTGGTCCACGGTTTCCCATCTTAGGTCCCTCTGGATTGTCGCATTCCTCACGTAGCGGGGGGCGCCGACGATGGTACGCAGAAAGAGGTTCTCTTGGGCTCGGAGTCTCCGTTTGTTCGTCTCCGAGCACAGGGCGTACCATGCCGGAGCCGCGTAGGTGAGGCGGGATCTCACGTAGGTCTTGTAGATCCCAAGCTTCGCCCTCAGAGGGAGGCTGGAGTCGAAAAGTGGACGCAGCTTGGCGCGTGCCACCTTGACCTGGCTGACGACGTTGTCGACGTGTTGCTTCATGGTGAGCCGGCGATCAATGGTCACTCCCAGGTACTTCACCTGCGAAGACCACTCGATGTGCTGTCCCTGGAGCTGGAGCGATGGCGGAAGGAGACTCTGGCCTGTGATGAGCGCCTGCGTTTTCCCAACATTGACGGACAGTCGCCACTTGGCGAGCCAGTCGGGCAAGATGTCCAGGGTGCGCTGCAGTTTGATGGCAGCGTGCGGAGCCTGGAACGACGACGCATAGTAGGCTGCGTCGTCTGCAAAGAGTGCCAGCTGGGCACCCGGCCCGACGGGGATGTCGTCCGTGTATCGGGCGTAGCAGGCGGGAGACAGGCAGGAGCCCTGGGGGACGCCGGCTGCGACGGGATGTTCCTCGGAGACGGCGTCTTCCACCATCACTCGGAAGCGGCGATTCTTCAGGAAAGAGGCGATTGTCTTGACCGTTCTTCTTGGGGCAGGGGACGTCGACAGCTTGTACAGCAACCCCTCGTGCCATACTCTGTCGAACGCCTTCTCCATATCCAGAAGTACTGCGACAGTGTATTCTTTTTTGTTCAAACAGACCGTCATGTCATTCAGTACTCTGGTGAGCTGAAGCGTCGTAGAATGCTCGGGCCTGAAGCCGAACTGTTCCGGGCGCGGCTGGATGTGGGGCAGTAACTTCGCTAACAGGAGCGTCTCAAACACCTTTGAGATGGTGCTCAGTAGGGTGATCGGCCGATAGCTCTCAGGCAGCTTGGTGTCCTTGCCCGGCTTGGGCAACATGATAACCAAGCCCTCCTTCCATTGGGTTGGAAAGTGACCCGTGCGCAAGATACCGTTAAACAGGCGCGTAACGGCCGCCACAGTGCGTGGCGGCAAATGTAACAGCGCCGTGTTGGGTATTCGGTCTGCGCCCGGGGCTTTCCTGGGCTCGGTACGTCGGAATGCACGCAAAATCTGGCCGGGCGTGACGACGATGGGGTCCTCTTCGGGAGCTATCGGCGTGGCGAAGTACTCTCGCAGGTGTCTCTCGACTGTTGCGACGTGCTCCACATCATCCGTTTGGTTCGGTTTGAATTGCTTCTCGAGGCATTCGGCGAAGATCTCCGCACGGTCTTGGGCTCGGAATCTTGGTAGGCCGTCGCTGCCCAGGATTGGTCGAACAGGAGCAGGAGTGGTCGACAAAGCCCGGCATAGGCGATGCACGGAGGGGACGTGGTCGCCCATGGACTCGACGTGGCGTTCCCAAGATTCTTCAGCGTGGAGATCAAGTTGGCGCTTCAGCTCTGCCGTCATGGCGTTGAGCCTGGTCTTCATCGTGGGGCAGCGGGTTTGCTGCGCCCCTGCTTCCGGAGAGCGCGCTTATCACAGATGAGTGCGCGTAGCTCAGCAGGAAGAGGATTGGGCTTCCCCCCGCGAGCTACGGTGTGCGATGATAGGTCGAGCGCGTCTCGGATCTGGGTAGTTAGCAGCGATGCCAGGCGGTCAACGTCTTCCGGTTGGTTGACGGGGCAACTGGTGGAGGGTTGGTCTAGGGCGGCGGTGAAGGCGCCCCACTGGTAGCGGCGACGTGATGCTGGCGGAGATACCCGGGTGGGCAGATCCGCCAGGACGAGAAGAACAGGCCTGTGGTCCGAAGGGAGGTCAGGGAGAACCTCCTGGCTCGGCGGTGTCCGGAGACCTCTGACGACCACGACGTCGATGATGTCCCATCCGGCCCGCGTGTCGAAGTGGGTGGGCTCGTCGGGACCGATGACGTCGTAGTTGTGGCTCACGGAGTCGGCATGGATAGCGCGTCCAGCTGGGCACACCCTGGTGGAGTTCCAGGCGGTGTGCTTGGCGTTGAGGTCGCCGGCGACAAGTGTCGGGTGCGGCGACTGTAGCAGCCCCCGTAGCTCGGCGGTGCGGATTGGTGTACTGGGGGGCTTGTAGGCGGCGTAGAGTCGCAGCACCTCGCCGGCGACCTGGAGGTCGACGCCCAAAGCATATAGCAATGAATACTCCTGGGCGTCGACGAGCTGGTGGACGATCTTCCTGCCGACGATGACTGCCAAGCCTCGAAAGGTCCGGCCGCTGGAGGTCTTCTCGTCCTTGCGGTAGACGAAGTAGCCGGGCAGCGACAGCTTGTATTACCGGCTAGGTGTGTCTCGCTGATGAGCATCACGTCGACGCGGTAGTCCCTCAGGAACACGTGGAGCAGCCGCTTCTTCCCTGTCAGCGACTGCGCGTTCCAGTGGACGACCCTGAGCGGCTCATGCATTGCGGAGCAGAGCGGTGAGTCTGCCCAGGGCAGTGGGGTCGCTGAGGAGGGCGAGCAGGGCTGTGAGGTGCCCCAAGTCCTGCTGCCCTATCGCCGCAGCCGGAGTGGCGGCGCCAGCGGCGGCCGCAGTCTCGCTGGCGGCGAGAGTAGCCGCCGCGGCGCCGGCGGCAGGTGGAGCCGTCGCCTTCTTCTTCTTCTTCCCCCCCCGCTTCGTCTTCTGCCTGGGGGCTCCGTCGTTCGCCTGCGCCATAAGCGAGGCGGGCGCCGTTGGTTCCTGCAGATCGGGACGAGGCAGAGGGGGAGGCTGCACCTTCTTGGGCCCGGGCGCGTTGGTGAGCGCCACAGTGCCGGCCTTCTTGTTCCGCGCCTCCTGGCGGAACACGGGGCACGTCGCATTATTTGCCGTGTGCGGGCCACCGCAGTTGGCGCACGTCGGCGGCTGGTCTTTCGGGCGGGGGCATTCCCGCGCCGAGTGGGGACCTCCGCAACGTACGCACGCTAGGGGGCGGTGGCACATATGCGACGAGTGCCGGAATTGCTGGCACCTGTGGCACTGGGCCGGGCCCTGCTTCGAGCGCCAGGCCTCGATCTTCACCCCCGGCATGTACAAGAGCTCCGTGATCTCGTACACAGCGCCGGGGGCACGGTCTGGATTCTTCTTCAGGCTGGCGAAGAAGATGCAGCCGGGTCTTCCTTTGCGCGCCCGGATCTGCTTACAGTACTCGGCCTCCACACCGAGTTCTGCAAGCGCCGCGACTATCTCCTCCGGCGCGGTGTTAGAAGGCAGCCCGCGGATCGCCACCTTCTGGGTCTTGTCGGCCGGCAACGAGTATGAGAACCACCTCACGCCGTGGTCCTTCTCCAGCCTGCACAGGTAACGTTGCACAAGCCGGTACTCGTCTTCGGCCGTTGGGGTAAAGCGCACACCCTCTTGGTAGGCGCGCGCGCTGGGAGCCCGGCCGAGCTCGCTGGCTATCGCCCTGAAGTGGTCGGCCCAGTTGGGTAGGACCTCCACAATAAGGGGCGGATAGCGCGGCTGGCGGGGCTGCTGTGGCGCAGCGCCTCCCGACGGGGCGGCGGTGGCGGTGGCAATCGCGGCTGCGGTTTGGGCGGCGGCAATGGCAATGGCAGGCGGCGTTGGGCGGGCGGGCGGCATTGGGCGGGCGGGCCCTATCGCGGGTGCGGTGGCGTGCGGGTTCGCAGGCGCAGCGGCGGGGCGCGTAGGGCGGGCGGGCACAGTCGCGGCGGTGGGCGGGTTCGCGGGCGCGGCGGCGGGGCGCGTAGGGCGGGCGGGCACTATCGCGGGCGCTGCGGCGGAGCGCGTGGGGCGGGCGGGCACTCGCGACGTGGTCGCCGATGGGGCGGGCGGACGCGCGGTTGGCGGCACCGGGTGCCTCACTGAACGGGGGGGGGACGCGGTGCTGGGGCGCGGTGCCCCAGACACGGTGGATGCGGTCGCGGCCGCCGCGGCAAACGACACTGTAGCAGAGCACTTATTAGGTAAAACACTCGTACCTGTTTGTTTTGAAGCACTCTCATAGTCACTCGCGGCGGCGGACAGTCCAGGGGCGGGGGCGGCCGCCTGAAGCGCGCCCGTCCAGGGCGACAGCGACGGCATGTCGAGGCCCGTCTTCCTCGGCGGCGGCTGGTTCGTCGGTGGCGGGGTCGGCGAGTCCGCAAGCTGGACTCGCTTTCCATCTCCTCGGAGACGCAGCTCGTCGCTCGGGCTTTCGCTACGCGGGCGCCTCGTCCCGCGGGTTGGTGGCAGCACCAAAGGCCGCGTTTTTGCCTGCTCCACTAATTGCGCGTCGAGGAGCTCGGCGTCGATACAAGCCGTGGGCTTGCCCGACAGGGCAGCGCGGCTTGCGGCGACGTATGCCTCCATGGCACGAAGTAGGCCCGCCGAAAACAGGTTGGCTTGAGCGGCCCGAATTAAATATAATTCGTCCAGCTCAAGCTCTGCCCTCGGGGACACAGGACGCCGCACCACGGGCGACCCGTACTCTGTCGACGTGGAGATAGGGAGCAGGCCTTCTAGTGATGCCGATCGCTGCGCGGCGCCGGCGCGGGGTTTCACCCAGCGGCGGGCTGTTCGCTATCACGGCATCGTCACTGTCACTAGCACAAACACTTACAATGTTACTGGCACTGTAGCCCTTAGAAGGGCTTTTGGGCTCGTCCATAGCGGCGGGCTATGGACGAGCTGGCGTCACAGAAAGGGTTACACACCAGGCACGACCTTAGGCAGAGCCGGCGTCCGTCCCGATGTGGTAATCCCCTCCGTGAACACTCGCGGCGCGGGTATCGCGATCGCGGCGCGCACGGGCGCGTGTTTCACACGTCCGCTTCGCACGAAGCGGCGGGTGAACTGCAGCGGGACGGCGAAGCGGAGATCCGTGTGCGCGACGGTCGAAACTATCCAGGTCGAAACTATCCACGGTCGAAACTATCCCAGGACCAGTGACTCCCTTCTCGATTGTTCCGAGTATAGCTATCTCTGTCACACACTTCTCGAATGTTCCGAGTATAGCTATCTCTTTCTAGTAGTGCTATCTCTGTCACACACTTCTTGAATGTTCCGAGTATATCTTTCTCTTTCTAGTAGTGCTATCTCTGTCACTCCTACCGGATATTTCGCCATATAAAGATTTGTGCTTCAGAGGCCCATAAGGGGTCCTGAAAACGCCTGAAAACGGGTTTTCAGGTTATGGCGTCATCTGATAGAGGGTGCCCTGAAACGGACTGAAAACATGTTTCAGGCGCCTGAAAACGACGGCAACTTGGGTGAAATTTCGATCTTTAGATATGTGATAGAGCAACTTCTGAAACGGCCTGAAATGACTTTTCAGCCTGCTAAAAACGCCTCTTAAGCACTGAAATTGACGTTCAAAGTTTTTGACCTAACCTACCGGCGTAACACTACCCCCTCCTAAGACATGCTCGTCCCGAGCATCATTATTTCCGTGGTATCTGGCCAGACGGTCAACATGAACAATCTTGCTCGGACTACGAGGATTCCGCTGGATTCGATACGTGACATCGTTTATTTTGGTGACTACCTTGTAAGGCCCTTCCCAATTTGGAGATAGTTTCGGGGACTTTCCTACTCGTCGCATAGGGTTATGTAGCCACACCAACGAATCTTCCTCAAAACCCACTTGATAAGACTTCCGGTCATATCGGGTTTTCATCTTTATGCTAGCATGGAGCCCGTGTTCACGTACCAGGCTGTGAACATCATCAATCCGATCCCGCAAATCACTTGCATATTCCGTGATGGTCCTTAGTGTATCGGGCGGACGTCCAGTCAGGAGATCTGCAGGCAGACGGAGTTCTCTTCCAAAATTCGCATACGATGGAGTAACCGCCGTACTTTCGTGAGTTGCCGACCTATAAGACAACAGGGAGAGGGGGATATGTCGATCCCAATCTTTTTGATGGCTCTCAACGACCTTGGCTAGATGTCTCTCCAGTGTCTGGTTAAATCTCTCAACCATTCCATCTGACTGTGGATGATACGCCGTAGTCCTCGTCTTATGAATTCCCATTATGCGACAAGTCTCCTGAAAGACCGCAGACTCGAAGTTTCTTCCTTGATCACTGTGGATTTCGAGTGGTACCCCAAACCGGCAGAATACTTCGTTCACTAACTTTTCAGCTATGGTTACCGCTTCTTGATTAGGAATGGCGAATACTTCAGGCCACTTCGTGAAGTAATCTATTACGACAAGAATGTACTTGTTTCCGGAGTCCGATGCTGGGAATGGTCCTGCGACATCTAATGCAACCCTTTCCCAAGGGGCTCCCACGTTGTACAACTTGAGTGTTCCTCGGCTACTTGCCTTGAGCAATGTTAACAGTCGTCTGCACAAGGTCTACGTGATAGGGCGTCAGCATTTCCATGTGATTTCCCACTACGGTGTTCGATGATGAAATCATAATTCTGCAGTTGTTCAATCCATCTCGCCACTTGTCCCTCGGGGTTTTTAAATTCTAGCAACCACTTTAAAGCAGCATGGTCAGTTCTGATACGAAACTTTATTCCCAGCAGGTATTTGCTGAAATGCTGTAACGTCTTGACAACTGCTAGCAATTCCCTCTGAGTTACACAGTAATTCCTCTCTGGCTTTGACAATGACTTACTGAAATATGCAATCACAACTTCGTTATCTCCTTTCTTTTGCGACAAGACACCTCTTATTCCAGTGTTACTAGCATCTGTATCCACAATGAAATCCTCGTCCGGGACTGGATACCCCAATATTGGCGTTTCACAAAGTCTTCCTTTAAGCTCGTTGAAACTTGACTCACATTGTTCGTTCCAGTCAAATGATCGTTTTTCTTCCGTTAGTTGATGCAAAGGCTTTTATATATCCGAGAAGTTCTTCACAAAACGTCTGTAGTATGAACAAAGCCCCAAAAAGGCACGTACTGCAGTCTTGTCTTTTGGCGTCGGCCAATCCTTCACGGCGCTAATCTTCTCAGGATCTGTCTAGATGCCGTCCTTCGAAATCACGTGTCCCAAGTAATTCACTTTACGTTTGAAAAACGAGCATTTCTTCGGACTGAGTTTCAGATTTGCCCCTCGTAGTTTACCTAGGTGCTGCTCCAAATTATTCAAGTGGTCGTTGAAGAATCTACCAACGATAATGATGTCATCCAAATAGACCAAGCAAGTTTCTCCTAGAAGTCCAGCTAATATTTGTTCCATTAATCTCTCAAATGTGGCTGGTGCATTACACAGTCCAAATGGCATAACATTGAACTGCCAGAGTCCCTTGCCAGTAGAGAAGGCCGTTTTCTCCTTATCCTTGTCCTTGATTTCGACATGCAAATAGCCACTTTTCAGATCCAACGTTGAAAACCATTTCATTCCGTTCAATGTAACTAAAGTGTCGTCGATTCGTGGAAGTGAATAACTGTCCTTCTTGGTTACATCATTAAGTCGACGGTAGTCAATACAGAATCTCATGGTGCCGTCCTTCTTCTTAACCAAAACTACGGGAGAACACCACGGGCTTGTTGAAGGTTCAATAACGCCGCTTCTTTGCATTTCCTCGATCATGCCCTCAATCTCCTTCTCCCGAGCTACTGGAACTCTCCGAGGGCGCTGTCGCATAGGCATAGTTTCCCCAGTGTCGATCTCATGCTGAACCACTCCAGTTCTTCCAATGTCATCATCATGCGAAGAAAAGACGTTGCGATATCGTAGCAGTAAGCTACGCGCCTTAAGGAATTCCTCCTCGGTAAGGTCAATAGTCAAAGTACTTTATTACTGTAGATATTTACATATACTTAGCAAACGTCATTTTTTGCCTCTTCTCTACATTGGACCACTGTGGGAGAAGAAGGGCGTAGAAACTCCCACAGATTTATTTTTAGATGTAATTATTTATAATGATTTAGTAATTTTTCAACATCCATTGAAGGCTTAACATGACCAGGTTTCACGTTTACCCCAGATTCCCGGCAGCCTCTTATCCAAGAAATTTCTTGGCATGATCCGACCAGCGTTCCTTTATTGAGGACGCATTCCGTGTCGCTTGGATTAAGGATCCTTACAGATGCTGTAGATGCCGTGGTTACCATTATACGGGCTGTTATCCACGGTTTATCAGCATCCAACCTCTCTACCACCACACAGCGGTGAGATTGTGGCCTTGTGGAGTTCGGCAATTTCACTAGAACTAAAACCTGTGACCTTGGTTGAAGAATGGTTCTCCTGGTACAGTAAACATTTCCATTTACTCCACCTTGTATAGGAATCTCATCAACTCCAAACTTTAGAACTCCAACCTTCAAGTCGATTTTACAGTCATGTCTCCTCATAAAATCCAATCCAATAATGCAGTCGTCGACGATGTTAGCAACGATCACTTTATGCCAGTATTCTTTTTCACCTATTTTCACAGATAACTCTCGTTCTCCTTGGACGGAAATGTACTGGCCGGTAGCAGTTTGCAGCTGGAGATGCCTAGGTCGGACTAGATGATCTCTGGTCAGGTGTCTCAGTAGCCGAGAGCTGATCACAGTCCGAGAAGCTCCGGTGTCTATGGTAAGGAGACATGGTATTCCACAGTTTTCTCCATTGACAACCAGACTATTCCCGTCGTTTGCCTGTGAGATCATAATTGGGACATTTCGACCGCCAGCCAGCACTCGTCCCATAGTCCTGGCTTTAAATAACACAAAGCCAATCTCATGTTGTTAAACATGCATCTTATTATTCTACTGCTACTTATATTATTCTCGCTGCTATTTTTGGATACGTCACTTATGAAGTTTATAAAAAGATGCTTTGCTACTGAAAAAAATACTTCCTGTTGCATTCAGATCTTTTATAACTTAGAAAATAAAAAATTATCAAAATAAAATTAATAATTCTATTTTACTAACTGAGTTTACTGTTGATGAAGAATGCGTCAAGAAATCAATCAATCAACATCCTTCCAGAGGCCTTGCCAATGGCCTCTAGAAATCTAAGTAACTTTTATGTTTGGTTATTAGGGTTCTTATACTAAGTTTTCTTATTTTGTATACTTTAGACACCACAGCCACACAAACTAGGGAAGTAGGGATACTTGCATTATATACTTTTTCCAGTTTTTACACTTCGTTTATCTAAATGATAACCTTCGTCTTGTTGGGGGAGCTTTTATGAACTACTTTAATAGGTAGATTTAGCTAATTTATATTTTCAATCCCATTTATATTGTATTTTTGTACCTAATTAGTCAGTCAATCAATATCCGCGGTACTGTTAACTTGTCTTTAACCTAATAGACCGTGTGTGTTAATAAAAAATGCTATTGATGAGAGTGCTGCTAATATAATTATATAATTATAATTGATAATAATAATCATATTAATTAAATTGACATAACCTGATAAATTATATGATATTGTATATAATGTATGAATTGCAAATGGTTACTTTGAAATTTGTACAACGATTTGGATCTATCTGTAATTTTGTGCTAATTTAACTCAATAATAAATTAATAAATAACAATAAAATGGTAGGTATTATGAATTACTACACATAATACATATAAAATACATAGGTACGAACATAATGACAAGATATTTTACGAGAAAACTTCTGAACCCATACTGCTGCTACTGAGGCACTTATGTCAATTTCACCAGTTTTATTTCTCTTTCGGACCGAAAAGTTGGAAATTAAAGCTTTTATGCGTTTCTGCACAACACTCGTAGATATAAAAAGTTTAAATCAAAATAAATCGGACCTGACAACAACCACGCGTAGAATGTTAAAAGTTGTTTATAATGATGTCTCGAACATAAATCATATCACATCATCATCATTTAATACTATAGCAGTCCATTGCTTGAGGACGCTTTCTATCATATAGTTGGCTATCCACTTACCATTTCCAGGTCATCATCTTCACTCAAAAACTCGTCCTTGAAAAACAACACCGTCCTTCTGGAGCAGTCGGGTTTTAATAAATAAAACAGTGCGACGTCTTTTCCCGTACTGGAGGCAGAGGCACAGTTGTGTCCATACTTATCTAGTACTGACGGGTCCCGTACGTAGTTTCGAACGACGCAGTAGCGACAAACGTTGTGGCGAAAAAAATTCAGCGTGTACCCTGGTGCGAAAATATATTACAGCGATATCCACGAGGTCGAATGACACCGCATCGACAAGCAATGTACTACTTGGGCAAGCTATATATGCGCTATATATCCTTGATCCAGGTGCCAACTTGCACCTGGATCAAGGATATATAGCGCATATATATATAAGGCTCCTACTCCTACATAACAGTAAAATTTATATGTGAGAGCTAAGCTAGTGTTCACAAATACTTTTCGACACAATGACGACCTCTGGTGGCGCTGCAGTTGTGGCTCTGACTACCATGCGAGAGGTCCCGGGTTTGATACCCGGATGGGGATACAGAAAAATAACCCCTAGGTCTTCGATGCCTCTATGTGTGTGCCAACGCTGTATCTGGTTCCCACGATAAAGGGACTAGTGTGGGGCCAGCAATGTATGTCCCTGTATGTAAATGCTAATGTTTACAATGTTTGTCGATGCATCATTCAATTCAATCATTCGACCTCGTGGATACCGCTTCAATATTTTTTCGCCCCAGGGTATTACGCGCTGAAAGTTTTTTGCCACAACGTTTTCGCTGCAGCGTCATTCGACCTCATGGATTTCGCTGCAATAATATTTCGCTCCAGCGTACCACGCTGAAATTTTTTCGCCACAACGTTTGTCGCTACAGCGCCGTACAATATCTTCTTTATATCTAGCAACACATTCTGTTGCACCCTTCTAGGATTGGAATTATCGTCACTATTCGTACAGTAGATTTATTTCAGTTTAAAAAAAAACGTAAGAGAAAGGGATCTCCAACAAAATGGCTCTAAGAATATAAATAACGGCGGTTTTCATCAAAAACTTTACGGACTGACTTCAAACTCACGATTTCTCCAATTAAATCCAGCTTTCACTGAGGTCATGTATCGCTGTGACGCATGACTTTTGGGACAACCTGTATTTAACCGGTCCATTAACGCCCTAACGTGCAAGGTATCGCAATTATGAAACTTATGCCATGGTAGTAAAATTCAAAACCTATAACATGAAATTGCATTTCTAGAAATGCCATCGGAGGAGAGTCCTTAAGTATGAGTTGCAGTACTGCACTTTCATTTAAATTCCACGCGTGTTGCGGCGGATGCGGGTCGCGCGAGATTTATTCGACACAGAATCAAGATAACAAGGAAAAGCATTCACAAATAGGATCGTATTAGTTCGAAAAATTCTGAACAATACGGCTTATAACATTGAGTCCGAGGGCTCAACAATTATTATTACGCGGTAGCGATGTGCTGTCAGCAGTCATACAACAAGTGGAGTTAATATTAAAACATCTCTCAATTCCACATACAAACCTATATGTGTGTGAAATCGCTGTTTCTGGTTCCCACGACACAGGGTATCCTAGTGTGAGGCCAAGAAGCAATGTATGTGCCTGTTTGTAAATGTCTATGTTAAGTTTGAAAGTAGCCAATAACTTTGTAAACTACATTTTTCGATTTAAAATGGCTTGTGTTTAAACGACTACCAAAAACGCACCTATTTTACTACCAATAAATTCGAAGTGACTGCCAGAATGGATAAATGTCCACCAAATTGTGTTTGGATAAATAATCACCAAACTTCTTTTATGTTTTGTGTACTTAAGTTTATGTTTTAAGTATTTTTTGTTGTTTTTACATGTTCAACCTAACACGAAGGATAAAGGGGGCTTCGCTTCGCTCACCCCCTTTACCCTTCACCTAAGCTACCACAGTATTTTGCCCTGATATTTTTTGCAACTTTTAGTTTCATTTATCCATTTTGGGTAGGAAAAAAACATTTTGGTGATCATTATATTGGTTGCCATTTAAAATCCAACCTATTGAATTTTCACTAAAATACACTCTTGCAACTGAGACGAATCCAACGACATCTCATTTGCTAATCTGTATAGACGTGTGGGCTATAACGCATGCCAACAAAAATGGTCATACTAACATACATAGAAACATACATACATACATCTAAACATATATTAATACATAAAAACATACCCTTGAAAAATCATTACCCTCCTTCTGGTGCAGATGCATAAAGAAGTGTTAAATTAGCCAAACTGCCTCGCTGCTGTCCCATAAGGAAAAATATGTCGAGGCCTACTTTGAATCGGGCCTATTATACTCATAATATTCGAGACACCGCGTAATTTTCCGAATTCTGAATTCCTGAAGTGAGTAAGAGTAGCTTATAAACGCCTCCGAAACGGTTGCAATTGCAGCATAATTTCCAGCCACATAATTCAGTTTCGAGCTGCTGTTCAGTTCTCAGTATTCGAAGCATGCGGAACCAGCTTAGTTACACAACAAAACCATAATCCCCGTAGAATAACGGGTACAGGCCGGAAATTCTAAGCTTTCGACTTCCTACAGGATCGCTAAATTTTGTTGGGGTGGATGAACGATTGGGTGCATGTTTGTACTCTCACACTCCAAAGCTACGCACCGACTATTTGGGACACGAGGGTCATACCACAAAAAATAAACTCCTGTTCAACACTTGTTTAAAGATAAAAATGTTTGGGATTTGACGTTTGTTTTGAGGTTGGAGAAACTATGTTTATTTTTTTGAACACGCTTTTATTAGGCTTACCTGGGGGGTAACCACAATGTCTTATGCCGATTGAGATTAGGAACCTAGTTGATCTGGAAAATTACCATGACCGCCTTAAAACAAGTCTTGGTGTTCAGGAAACTAGCCTCTTCAATAAAACGCTGGTTTGGCTAGTTGTAATAATGATTATATTACGATTTTAACGTATTTGTATTTAAAGAATAAATGCACTCAGACGTGCGTGACGCGGTTAGTGGTTTGCTCGCTCGATGTGGAGTGGGCCGCGGCTGCGGCGCGCGGGCGACGCAGAGGTATGCGCGGCGGCGCGGGGCGCGGGGTGCGGCGCGGGCGCGGGCGCTGCATTGTCGCAGACATCCTGGGGTCCGGCACGATCAGGTTCTGAAGATGTCTCCAGCTCTAGGTCCTCTTCATGCAGTGGAACCACTCTGATTAGGGCTCCTTGTTCTAAACCTCGAAAGGTTCTGAACTCGGCAACTCTGGCGATACCGTCCTTTCCTGTACATAGTCGTACTACACGTCCCAACCTCCACTTCATGGGCGGTAGATTGTCCTCTCTGAATACCACCATGGCGCCTTCCTTCAGGCCTAGGTAAGGTTTCTTCCACTTGGACCTCCGTTGCAGCTCGGATATGTATTCCTGGCTCCATCTCCTCCAGAAGCTCTCCCGCATTGCGCTGGTCAGGTTGTACCGGATACCTCGCTTTAGGGTGGCTGGGGTCGGTAGAGATGTCAGCGGCCGTCCGATGAGGAAGTGCCCTGGAAACAATGGAGAAAGGTCGTGTGGGTCATGGGATAATGGTGTTAAGGGTCGGGAGTTAAGGACAGCTTCGACCTGAGTACAAAGTGTGCTTAACTCCTCGAATGTAAGACTAGTATTACCTAGAACTCTTTTAATATGATATTTAGCGCTCTTAACGCCGGCTTCCCATAGACCGCCAAATGTTGGCGAATATGGGGGATTAAAATTAAACTGAATGCCTTCTTCGGCTGTAAAATCATGAATTAAATTAAGGTTTGATTGCAACACTCTACTGAGTTCGTTGCTCGCACCAACATAATTGTCACAAAATAGCTGGCTTGGCTTTCCTCGCCTGGAAATGAATCTTTTTAGACAAGAAATAAAGGCATCTGTGCTTAGGTCACTAACGACTTCCAAATGGACGGCTTTTGTGCAGAAACAAATAAATATACATAAATAATATTTTGATATTCTATTTCCGCGGCCTTTCTTGCTTGAAATGAGGAATGGACCAACAAAATCAGTTCCGCTTATTTGAAAGGGATAGTTTTGAGTTACTCTCTTAGCTGGAAAGTGGTCCATCAACGGCTCCATGGTCTTGCCTCGAAACCGTGTGCAAGTTACACATTGACGAATTACTCTACGGGCCAATATCCTCCCTCGAATGGGCCAATACTGGTCTCTGAAGGCAGCCAAGAGCAGTTGAGGGCCGGCATGCAGAGAGCGATGATGCTCGGCTCGCATCAACAATATTGTCAAGTGGTGATTTCCATCAAGTAATGCTGGATGCTTCTTCTCAAAGTTGAAGCTTGTATTGTTGAGCCGACCACCCACTCTCAGCACGCCGTCAACATCAAGAAAAGGAGACAGTTGTAACAATGAAGCGGAGGTAAGTGACTTTTAATTTTTTAATATTTTGATTTCTTCATTATAGGACTGTGATTGTGCAATTTTAATTAAACATTTTAATGACTCTTTAAGCTCATCTTCTTTAATTGCTCCGGTTAATTTTATTCCTTTTTTGCAGTTATTTATAAACCGGTTAACGTACGCGAATATTCTTTTCAATTTTGTTAAGCTAGAGTAGTTATAGAATTTAATGAATTCTGGAGTTTCAGTGATGATTTTAGTTTGTAAGACTTTTATTTCAGGTAAGTTTTTTGTGGTGTTAGGACTTTGCGGCCATTGTGTCTCGTTTTTTATAAGGAAACGAGGTCCTTCCCACCAGAGATTACAGCTGAGGAGCTGACTCGGTTCGACACCTCGCGATGCCAAGTCGGCTGGGTTAAGGTCGGTAGGTACATGTCTCCAGGCATTTCGGTCGGTCAAGATTTGAATCTCATCAATTCTGTTGCACACAAACTGTTTAAAGATTTTAGGTTTAGCTTTTATCCAGCTTAAGACTATTGTGGAATCCGACCAAAATACCTTTCGATCAATCGTACGACGAAGGGCCTCATACACTTTAGCAACCAATCGAGCACCTAACAACGCCGCGCATAATTCAAGACGCGGTATGGTAATGGTTGTTAAAGGTGCGACGCGAGTTTTTGCGCAAAGTAATCTAACTGTTACTGTATGATCTGAGTCATCAATAGATCGCACATAAACAGTCGCGGCGTACGCGAGCTGGGAGCTATCGACGAAGCAGTGAATCTCACAGCTGACCGGCGGCGATTCGCTCAGTACATGTCTAGGCAGCGAGACCGAAAGTAAATGATCAAGGTTATTGGCCATTTTTTGCCATGATTTACTAACATCGCTAGGCACGGGCTCGTCCCATGACAGTTTCATTTGCCACAACTTTTGAAGTAATATTTTTAAACTCACTGTGCATGCACTGAGCAGACCAAGGGGGTCAAATATTTTACATGTATTAGAAAGTATGTTCCTTTTTGTAATTTTAATGGTTTTGTCTAACTCAATTGAAAAAGTTAATGTATCGGTATTAGGAGACCAGTGCACTCCCAGTACACTTGTTTGCTTACCAAGGTCAAGAGCCTTCGTCTCAATGTCACCCTCAAAAACTTGTGGGCAGTTAGTGCGAAATTTGTGCAGGGGAAAACATGCTGAATTTAATACCTCTGTGACACGTTCCTTTATGTACGTCAAACTGTCCTTGCTCTTGGTTCCAGTTAATAAATCATCCATGTATATATCTTTTTTAATGACTTCTGATATTATTTTATCGGGACCTTCCAGAGCCAATTGCAGTAGGCAACGGGTACTGAGGTATGGGGCGGAAGCCGTGCCATATGTTACAGTGTTTAATTCTAACACCTTAAGGGGGCTAGATTCATGCTCGCGCCACAGTATGAGTTGAGATTGCGCTGTGACTCATCGATCATTATCTGGCGATACATTTTCTGTATGTCGCCTGTAATAACAAATCTATGTTGGCGGAATCTAAGCAGGATATCAAACAAGTTATCCTGAACAACAGGGCCTACACACTGTATGTCATTAAGGGATTTTTGTGACGTTGTCTTGGCCGAGGCACCGAATACAACCCGGACCTTCGTTGATTCGCTACTTTCACGGATAACTGCATGATGAGGCATGTAGTAACCATAGTCAGGTTTCTTAATGCTTGTTAAATGTCCTAATAGTTCGTATTCTTTTATAAAGTCTTTATACTGCTGTTTTAAATCAGGATTTTTATTGAGTTTTTTCTCAATATTTAAGAATCTTTTGGCTGCCATTTTGTATGACTCACCTAATGCATTTTCAGGTTGCTCCTTTAGGGGCATTTTTACTGAACCTGCCATCAGGCAGGCGAGTAGTGTTTTTAATGAAATGGTCCTCACAAAATTCCTCATCCTCTAACATAAGTGGTTTTGAAGTTGGAATTTCCTCAAGACTCCAAAACTTTGTCAAGTTATCACTTATCTCCTTTGAAAAGTGACAATGAGGTTTGTGCGGACCTTTGTTTTCTTTTAGGTGTAAAGGGCCGGCTATTACCCAACCCAGCTTCGTGCTTTGAAGAATAGGCATGTTATGGCCTAACGATATTTTATCAGGGGTAAGTATATCATAAAATATCTCAGCACTCAACAACAGGTCAACATCAGCTGGACGGAAAAACTGTGGATCAGCATATTCAAGATTCTTAGGTAAACTGAGCTGTGTGACGTCAACTCACATGTTAGGTAATTGACCCGTTATCTGAGGCACTACTAATAGATTCAGGTTTGTGCTGAATGAGCTTGTTATGGATTGTACCGTTACGTTACATGCTTCTGATATTGGAACATGTGTGTTGTTAATGCCAGATATTATTAATGAATCTGAATGACGATTAACTGTTCCGAGTTTATGTTTGAGGTTTTCGGTCATGAAGGAAGATTGGCTACCCGCGTCAAGGAGGGCGCGAGCAAGGTAAGTATTTTTATTTTCAGGATTAGTGACTTTGACGAGCGCGGTACCAAGCAGACTTTGCCGGTGGTGCGGTGTGACATTGATACAGGTGAGACTTGTACTTTATTATCTTTATACATCATTGTGTTGTGCCTCTTGCCACATAGCCGACAACCACTGAGCTGACAGTCCGGCTCGGCATGACCTTTGCGCAAGCAGTTTGAGCAAAGTTCTAACTTAAGGGCTTCGTCCAGTCTTCCTTCAGGCGATAAAGATTTGACTCGTTTTTATGTATTAATGACTCGAAGGTATCCCTAAACTCCAACCAAGTAAAGGGGTTGCCATCAAACATGGGAAGTTTAATGATTGGCAATTTTACGTTAGAATGTTCATGATTAGAACAAGTGCTCACGTTTACACTTTTCTCTTGCTGTTGAGAGGGATGATGTTCTATTAATGTTTTTGCCCTAGCCATGCTAGAATAGAAAGAACTTTCAAAATTATCCCTTTCTTTGTTTTGTTCTTCGTCAGAACTCATGATTTCTATTTTAGTTTGAACTTTATCAAAGTCTATGAATATGGATTCTAGTTTTTCACTCCTCATGATTAATTCTTTAATTTGTGATTCAGTAACATTCGCTTGATTGGCTTGTCTAACGGCATTTAGAAAGTTAACATAATTTGTCAGCCTACCCTTCAATGAGCCACGCAACCGAACAAGTTCCTTTATATCGCGTGGCGCTTGAGAATCGTCACTATCAGTATTCGACATTTTAGGTTACAAAATATTCTGCACAAAGACCGTTTGAACACAAGTAGGCACACAAATAAAGATCAAATCAATCAAACACAAGTGAAGACAAGAACACGTGTACCCAGGTACGCAAGGTAGGTAGGGTGGGCAATAGGTAGGTAAAAGGAAGGGCACTCCCCTGGTTTATCCGGCTGTTGGGTCCTCGGGTTTGCTTATCTCATCTGTCCATCCATCCAGTCCACCGTCGCTTCTTCGTAGGTACAATGTCCGCTGCTAGGTAAGAACGCGTTGCCGGGTGGCAGGCTTTACTTTGTTCGTCCTGTCACGGTCGCCAGATGTTCAGGAAACTAGCCTCTTCAATAAAACGCTGGTTTGGCTAGTTGTAATAATGATTATATTACGATTTTAACGTATTTGTAGTTAAAGAATAAATGCACTCAGACGTGCGTGACGCGGTTGGTGGTTTGCTCGCTCGATGTGGAGTGGGCCGTGGCTGCGGCGCGCGGGCGACGCAGGGGTATGCGAAGCGGCGCGGGGCGCGGGGTGCCGCGAGGGCGCGGGCGCTGCATTGTCGCAGACACTTGGTATTAGGTAAATAAAGCCCATAATGGCGAATTGGAATGGAAATGGTTGCCATGGTGATGTTCTTGTTTTGAACCTAATTTTAATCGGAAAAAGATTGTGGTGATCCCCTTTTAAGGAAGACCCACTTTTTGACTCACTTCCCGGTTTCCGATTGAGGCAAAATTTGGAAACATTATCTAAGTTCGGTGACAATGCAGCTGTAATGGTACACACATTGTGTTTAATATTTATGCTTCGGAACGCACCTCCTTTTGTTGCGCGACTCGGACCGCGAGTGATCGGAAACGGAACTAGCAGCTGTCACTTGTATAGAAACGAGATGACGAGTTAGAGGTTACTTTTTTGACATGAGAAAAATGTCGGCACATGGCGTTCGGGCCTTGGCTGTATTTTAGTTGTAATAATTGTCTAACACAGGTGTCGGGCCTGGTCGGAATGTTAATTATAATAAGCACGGAACAATCGTCGGGAAATAAGTAGATTCACGTCAGCGGAGTGAGTGCTTCGTGTTGTGAAGCTTGAAGTGGTTCGGTCCCCAATTCGTCGCGTTCGGCAGCGACGGCGACAGCATCGGGCTACGACGAGAGTAAGATTCGACTCCTCTCCCCTCACCCCCCGTGTGCTCCTTATCCCGTGTTCCTGCCTCGAATTGAGCTTTCGAATTCCGGTCCACGGCGTCAAAGGTCAGTACTCCTGGTGAAAACCAACCCCACCAAGATTCCACGCCCGTTCGGTTGAGGCGTGGAATTTATCATTTTGGTAGCAGGCGCGGTTTCCTAGTAGGAAATCGATTCACGGACGGTTGTAGGGTTGTTTTTTTGCCACATTGTAGTTGGGAGAAAAGGGTATCTCGGATTGGTCGGCAATCAGTTTGTGAGTGAGTCGAGTGGTCGGTATACCACAATTTAGGTTCATTTTCGGTTAGTGAACGTATAATTGACGATTTAGTTAACAATTATTATAAATTTGTAGTCGGAAACTATTCGGTGTGCATAAGAAACAGTCATTCGGTCGGACTATAGTATTGCAGTCGGGTTCCATAGCATTGCAGTGTTATTTCGGATTACAGAGCAGGGTCAGGCTATTTAAGGGGTATTAAGCTGATTTTGCTGACCTCAGTAGAAGTGTGGGTCATATCGGAGGGGCCACTTCTAGAAGGTTCACAGCTACCTTCATTATATTAAAAATAGCCTTTTTTCTATAATAAAGTTTTGTGTGTTATTTTTTATTGTGCCTTATGGTGGCATTCTCTAATTGATTTAGAGTGTATAGTTATAAGGTGTATGTCCACAGATATTAAATATTGTTTAGGATTTAATTGTTTTTAGTGGTTGCCTTAGTTTTGACAACTTAGTTTTAATTTCTGTGCCCAGCGCTGACGGGCAAGTGCTGGTCTCTGGCTATACTTAGTTCGGTAGTGAAGTATAAGACCAGAATCTATTAAATCGGTCAACATGGCACCTTCACCCTTGACGGTACTGCGACATGGTGTCTGGGAGGAAATGAGATGGCTCGCCCATACTCATAAGTATGTGGAGCGACCTGACATGGACGATGTCCTGCTCAAGCGTGTGGAGGACGCAATGACACGCGTCGGGAAGGTGTGTCGGCTGGCTGCGGAGGCTGAAGCTCTCGGGCTTACGGATGAAGCCTCGGTGGCTGCAGTGAAACAGCTCTGCGCGGATGCTGACCAAGCGATGGAATGCTTGGGCGACATCGAGCATCGCGCGGAGAAAATTTAGCGGTCGCGAAGGAATGACCGTGGGGAGGGTAACGGAGACCCACCCCCGAAGGGTGTTGTTGGACGGCTGCCACACCTGGAGATTTCGGCCTTCAGTGGGGCAATTGATGAGTGGCCGGCATTCATTAATTTATTTGATAGTTTGGTCCACGGTCGGGACAACCTGGACAACGCCTACAAGTTGGCTAAACTATTGATGGCTCTGCGGGGTGAACCGAAGGAGTTGGTCGGTCACCTAACGGTCACGGCGGGCAATTATGAGATAGCCAGGTCCATATTGTTTGACCGCTACCAACACAAACGGCGGTTGGTTGATGCGCAGCTGGGGAAGCTGTTTAGCATCCCAAGAGTAACCCGGGATATTGACATCCGAATACAGGTGCTCAACCCTGTGCTGGTGGCCACTAAGGCCCTCAGAACCTTGGTCTTCCGGTAGACCAATGGTCATATATTGTTTTGTATATAGTTTTGTCACGGTTGCCTGCAGCTGTTCAAAGTCGGTTTGAACAGCTGCATGGGGGCAGTAACACGGAACAGCCCACGCTCGTCCAATTGACGGATTTTTTGGAGGGTGAATGCAGGCGATGTGACACACTGGATACGGAGGCCAGTGTGCAGCGCCAACCCGCGCGGATGCGGGAGCGGGGGGTGGGCGGTCGAAACAATTTGGCGTTTTGAATGCCGCGCCGTCGGGTGACGGCTGTGTGCACTGCGACAGTGCCGGTCATGAAGTGACCAGTTGCGCCAACTTTAAGGCGCTTGGGGTAGCTGCCCGCAGGAAGATAGTCTTCCGTCACCGATTGTGTTTCGGTTGTTTGGGGCCGCACACGCTGAGCGAGTGCTCGCGCACGTTCCCCTGTGAGTGCTGTGGTGGCAAGCACCACATCGTGTTGTGAATGAATCGGTCAGGCCCTTCGGACGGTCACCAGGGCCGGACTCAGGTTGGTTGGCCACAGGGCCCAACCAGGGCCGGACCCAGTCCCCCTCCGGGCAACGGGAGTCACCAACGGGGTGACTGGGGTACCCGCGGACGGGACCCCCCCCCGAGGGGAAGGGGGCAGCGCGGGGGGTAACATGCGGGATAGCAGGGGTTCGGTCGCCGCTGTCCACGGTCAGCGAGGACTTCGGGCCGCTGGCTCACTGCGTGTTACGGGCGGGTGTCAGATGGCACCTATGAGTAGCGCGAAGGCTGGGAGTCCACCACCTTCTGCGCCACCCTGCCCGTCGCTCTGGGAGGCGAACAGGGAGGCGAACAGTCGGATGTCGCCCCCATTCCTAGAGCGCCCCAGGTTGGATCCGCTCTCCCCCATTCATCCACGGTGCGCACCGGGCACACAGTACACCGTCCGGTATGATCGGATACCAGGACAGCGAGGGGCCTATTATACGGGTTGGGACCCCTTGATGCACATACGGTCTGATATGCCGGTTGCATATCAGCAGCCGAGTTACTCCAAGGCCGACGGAGGTCTGAGCGGGTTCGGATCCCGCGGAGGTTTCCGCTAGGGACACGCCGCCCACTTACAGGGTGCCGCCACTCCACAGACGGTCATGCTCTCCACCGCCTCTGTGATAGCGTGGAGTTCGGACGGCAAATCTTGTGTGGCACGAGCACTATTGGACTCGGGGGCCCAGGGGTGCTTAGTGTCGTGCAACCTTGTAAGACGGTTGGGCATTTCGGTAAGGGAGTATCCACATTCCATTCGGGGAATTGGGAACACGGAAGTTGGTTCCGTTAAGGGAGTATGTCGGATTACTCTCTATTCACGGATGGATTCATCGGTGAATCTGACGGTCACGGCATTAGTCATGCCTAATGTGATGGGCTCACACCCTCACGTACGGTTGTCGCCCTCGGTGCGACAGTTGGTCGCTGGGTTGTCACTGGCTGACCCGGAGTTCGATATTCCGGGCCCAGTAGACATTTTATTGGGTGTCGATGCCTTGGGATACCTGTTAGTGCCAGGTGTCCACGTGTTGCAGGCGACTGGTCTGGTTTCGGTCAACACCAGACTGGGCCATGCGGTAATGGGTCCGGTCATGCGGGCTGCCCCACGCCTAGCGACTAAGGGACCGAATAAGGGACTACGTCCCTTATTCGGTTCTGTACTCTCGGAGGTGATACAGAAGTTTTAGGAGGTGGAGGAACCACCTACGGTCCGCTGGACCCGGTTGAAGAAGAGTGTGAACAGTTTTATCGGAACAATACTGGTCGTCTTCAGTCAGGTCGATTTCTCACACGTCTTCCATTCCGGAGTGATCGCCCACCGCTGGGCAGTTCACACCATGCAGCCGAGACGCGGCTTCTGTCGATGGAACGACGCATGAAGCGTGACGGGATTTTCCGGCAGAAGTACGTCGACTTCTCGGGGGAGGTTGATGTGCGGTTGGTCATGGCCAAGAGCAAGGTTGCGCCGTTGCGCACTCGCCTGACCATTCCCAAATTAGGGCTTTCGGGAGCGGCTCTCCTGACTCGTCTGCTCAACCACACGATGACGGTTCTTCGTGGGTCAATAGCGTTAGAAGATACGGTCTACGTTTGGACGGACAGCCAGATTGTGTTATGCTGGCTGAAGGCTTCAGTTCACAAGCTGGAGATTTTTGTGGCGAATCGGGTTTCGCAGATTTTGAATTCGGAGGTTCCCTTAATCTGGAGACATGTTCCAGGGGAAATGAACCCAGCAGACTGTGTGTCTCGTGGGTATCACGCTCCGGAGTTGGTTGGACATCCCTTGTGGTGGGGTCCAAAATGGTTGACTCAAGCCGAATCGGATTGGCCAATGAGTCCACGCGTTACCTCGGCGAACGGCGCCTTGACAGTCGGTGTCTGTACGTCGCAACCAGAGCCGGAAGAGGAGTTCAGCCTGCTGGAACGGTACAGCTCGCTCGACAAGCTGGTCAATGTGACCGCCTGGATCTTCCGATTTGCGCGGAATTGTCGCAATTCAGAGGCGCAACGGGTGCGGACACAGGTCGTGACACCACGGGAACGGAACCATGCGTTGTTCGCATTGGTACGGAACGTGCAGACGGTGCACTTTAAGTCCGAATTGGACATTCTGAGACGCGGACGCGTCCAACTGAAGGGAGCTGTGGCTCGGCTCAACCCGTTTATTGACCCTCAAGGATTGCTGAGGGTAGGAGGTCGGCTGCGGAATGCCAACCTGCCTTATGCGGCTCGCCACCCGTTGTTACTCCCTAGGAAAGGGAAGTTGGTCGAACTGTTGATACAGGATCGACACATTCGGAATGGGCATATCGGATGCCACGCCTTGATGGCGTTTCTCCAGCGCGAGTTCTGGATTCTATCGGGAAGACGCTTAGTGCGTAGCGTCGTATTTCGGTGCCTGCCTTGTTATCGGGCCAAGGCGGCTACGATGCAGCCCCAGATGGGCGATTTGCCCTCGGATAGGGTTGACGAAATCCGGCCCTTTGCGGGTGTCGGAACGGATTTCGCGGGACCATTCATGGTCAAGTCTTCACAGCTACGGAACGCCAGATTAGTGAAGGCATACCTGTGCGTCTTCGTGTGCTTGGCCACGAAGGCAGTCCACTTGGAGGTTGTCAGTGACCTCACTACAGAGGCATTTATCGCATGTCTAGATCGGTTCGTCTCACGAAGGGGCCTCCCGACATTAATCCGTTCGGACAACGGTACAAATTTTGTCGGGGCCAGGCGATTTCTGCAGGAGGTCACTCAATTCCTGAACGGTAACCAGGACGCCATCGGTACGGCTTGCTCCCGACGAGGGATTGAATGGGTTTTCAGTCCGCCGGGATGTCCTCATTGGGGAGGAATTTTTGAGGCTGCGGTTAAATCGGCTAAGTCGCACCTGACGAGGATCATCGGTGAGACCTCTCTACGCTTTGAAGAGCTTGCGACGCTGTTCTGTAAAATTGAGATGACACTGAACTCGCGTCCGTTGTGCCCGCTCAGTTCGGATCCAAATGATTTGGAAGCGTTGACGCCGGGTCACTTCCTGATAGGTCAGCCCCTTAACGCCCTGCCAGAATACCCATTCGGTGATGTTAAGTTAAGTCGGTTAACTAGGTGGCAGATGTTGCAGCAGATGGCTCAAGATTTTTGGAAACGGTGGTCCCTTGAGTACTTGCACATCTTGCAGCAGTGCCTTAAGTGGACTGACCAGACGAGCCCTCCTCAAGTCGGTGATTTGGTGCTCATTAAGGATGCGAACCTGCCATCATTGAGATGGAGACGAGGACGGATCGTCAAATTCTACACGGGTCGGGATGGCACTCCTCGATCAGCAGAAGTCAAGGTGGGGGACTCGGTCCTCAAGAGAGCGGTCGCAACACTTTCTCGCCTTCCTATTGATTAGGGACAGGTTCGGGCCTGTCCGGGCGGGTGACTGTTTAATATTTATGCTTCGGAACGCACCTCCTTTTGTTGCGCGACTCGGACCGCGAGTGATCGGAAACGGAACTAGCAGCTGTCACTTGTATAGAAACGAGATGACGAGTTAGAGTTTACTTTTTTTGACATGAGAAAAATGTCGGCACATGGCGTTCGGGCCTTGGCTGTATTTTAGTAGTAATAATTGTCTAACACAGGTGTCGGGCCAGGTCGGAATGTTAATTATAATAAGCACGGAACAATCGTCGGGAAATAAGTAGATTCACGTCAGCGGAGTGAGTGCTTCGTGTTGTGAAGCTTGAAGTGGTTCGGTCCCCAATTCGTCGCGTTCGGCAGCGACGGCGACAGCATCGGGCTACGACGAGAGTAAGATTTGACTCCTCTCCCCTCACCCCCCGTGTGCTCCTTATCCCGTGTTCCTGCCTCGAATTGAGCTTTCGAATTCCGGTCCACGGCGTCAAAGGTCAGTACTCCTGGTGAAAACCAACCCTACCAAGATTCCACGCCCGTTCGGTTGAGGCGTGGAATTTAACCACATTGAATACAAGAGTCAGTTCACTTAATACTTCATTTTGCGTGACAGAGGGCTAGCCCATCGCCGCACTGTAATGGTATACACATTGATTACAAGAGTCGGTTCATTTAACGCTTGGGTTATCGAGTAGTTCGAAGTAAGTTGGCAAGAAATGGGTCAGAAAACGTTAAAAGGTTAATTCGGAGAAGAGAGGTCGGGTCAGGTTTTTTTTGTCGCATTCCTGCGAAATGAGTAGGGATCAGAGCCGATTTGGCTGCGCGCTGACTAAATTATGAATTACTAAATAATGGAAGGTTTTATGGAACTATACGGAGAAAGCTAATGTGTTGACTGCAAATATACAATTGCGATTGATTATTACGTTGTGGTGAGTCTGACATCACGGGTTTGAATATCTTTCTAGTGATCTTTGTCTTAGACGCTAGCGGTCGGGCAGGCTTAATTAATCGCAACCGCTTTATAGCCAGCGATCGACAAATTATGTATCGGCAATACCAAATGACTTGAGTGATAACCGACGGTTGATTATAGGAAATATGCATACACAAAATTGTAGACAGCAGGCGTGCATGGCATGTTTGATTGAAACTAGACCCTGAGTAGTTAGTGATAAGAAGCTTGCGCTTGGGCAGATTGTGTCACGCAAAGGACGCCATCTCAGACATGTGGGCCCTATAAATACGAGCGCGTGGGTGGGGAAGTCATTCAGTCCTTACGTCAAACCACTGTGGTACACGTGTCTTTTGGTAATCTGTACAGTTCGGTCTGCCGTTTTACGTGTCTGGAACTGGAAGATTTGTGATTGCGTGCTACAGTGGATTTTCGTGTGTGCCTGAAGCGCCGAGATATACATCGGTTCCTATCCTTTAAATCAACCTACCCAAATTCCAAAACTATCCTTGGGTCGTTAGATAAGAACTTGTAGGTAATTTGATCTGAGTCTGAGTCTGGGCTTGGAGCGACCCTAATTTCCTTTTTTCCTTCACCATAGGGTTCCTGGATTAGCTCTTAGGATATTCGCGGGCTAATCCTTTCCTCATTCCCTTCGTGTATGTTTAACGACTTGTGTGTGTAGGAGTTTTGAAATTCCCACACACACAAGTCGTTAAACGTACAAACACATTCAAATCACACACAACCATTTTCGAGTGGTGTCGATGATGGACGTGGTATAACACTAGGATTTTAGACTATGCTAGACAGGAGTTTAGTTGAGGCTAAACCTAGGTTGTCAAGGCATAGGGAGACTGTTTGATCGATGGGGTTCCGCGGATGAAAATAACAAATTCAGAGCAAAGTATAAAAGTTGTCAACTCAGATAACCTATCCTGTTGATATCTTTGACTTTTGAGTGTTGTCGGGGACGCGCGAAGAGATCAAATTACAGTCTAAAGTTCATTGTTTAGGGACGGGTAGATAATTTTGCCTTGCCTTGGATCGTTTTGATTCAAGTTGCATCTTTAAATTAAATGTCAATTTCGCTGGAGATCTAACGTGTAGATTGTGTCACACGTTTATTTTGCTGGGCTCAGTCGACGAGAGCTGAGGTTAACAAGGTACATAAATCGGTATTTTCCGAAGTATGTAACTCGTTGTGGAGAGGGTTAGATCTCTAAAAGCGCTAAAGAAAACGTTTCGATAAAATCCAGCTCGAATTGCGCAGAGTTGAAGGTTTCAAAACGTTACGGACCTTTTGAGGAAACCGCTAGTTCAGACCCATTTCGGAAAATCAAATCGCAATTGTGTAAACCCGGTCTATTTGGATCGTTATTGACGTGAACTAATTATATAATTGGAGCCACTAAAGCCGCTACTATCGAGCACATGAAATATCATTGAGTACTCACGTCGTAATGCTACGACGAATAACCATACGATATCCCAAACAAATATTACAAATTGTGGTCGACCACGCAAAAAGAAGCTCCAAGCGCACATATATACAAAAAATAAATGGTACCATTACACAAAATATAACAAAGATCGATCTGGCGCAAAACACCGCTAAATGATGCGAATTACCGGCTTGCGGGCATACATGCTTTCTCTGTTTAACTTGAAACTCTAACTCCCTGAATCAATCTTCCGTTCGACTATTGTACGCCTAACGAACTTCTCAACAAACGAGAATTTCAGACTTATCATTCTTGACTTGACATTTTCACAGCTGAATCGGGAAATCTCTTTTGGGGGTAGATAGAATAGACGATCATAGCTTCTGATAGCGGTGGCTCGACCTTAGCTATTTATGCCGTTACAGATATTTGGTGCCGAGACCGAAGGATATTCTAGAGTACAATACCTAGATATTCTAAAAGAATTAAGGTCTAACGCGTTACCTTTTAAAAATAACACAACGTAGATACGATTTTAAACATTTCAGTTTTGTAAGTAAGATAAATAAGCAACAACAAAAAAAGGGGCATTGTTTTCACAATTCATCGAACAAGACGAAGGTTTAGTATTGAGAAATAATGGGCCGACCAAAAAAAAACGTTAGTCGGGTTGTACAAGACGATTCACTTTCGCAGACAAGTGTTTCTAATAATGGAATGGCGTCAGGACAGGTGACTCAATTGTTATCTGAAATAGTGAGCAGATTAGACAGTTTGGAGCGGGGTTCAAGTGCAAGTAATGCTAGTAGGACTTCGGACAGACAGACGGACAGACAGGAACTAGAGATGTTTGAACAATCGGTATAAAAACGTCAAACATGCATAGTGAAAATGACACAGAATTTGCCGACATTCGATGGGCAGAGTTCGGAAAATCCGATGATTTTCTTAAGATTTCTAAAGGCTTATATAAAAGTCTCGGGAGATTGTTCGAGGGCTTTGATATGGGCAACGGATAGTTTGGTAGGAATTGCAAAAGTTCGAATGAGCATATACAGAGACTCATGGCGAACCTATTCGGATTTTGAAAAAGATTTCAGAGAGGTATTCTGGGGAGATAATGAACAGGAATTAATTAAACAAAGATCTATCCGCTAAGTTCGATTCTAAGAAAGGTCAAAGTATGGAAGAATTCTTTGCCTCTCAATTGAATAGCATATATGAGCTTACGATACCGTTTACTGATACGGAGAAGATCAACACGATTTTCAGACAGTTGCCGCGCGATATTCAGGTAGCGTTTTTTGCTAGGAAGGACACAATGACGATACGAGACGCGGTCGAGTTTCTTCGGCAATTAGAACGAAATATCGATGGAGGATTAAATGCGTTGCATGGTTCGGAGACAATAAATACGAACAATGTAAGTCGGAATAGCTACATGCGAGGGCAAAATCGTGCTTTGCGAGTAAATACGATGCGATATAACGCGGTGAGTAGAGTAGGAATAATTATAACGCGGGAACAAAGGCAGGAAACGAATATGGGACGCGCGCTCGCGGTTATTTTCGCGGTAGAGGTAGACAGCCTCAGGCTAGTTTCAAGGCAATAGAGTTCCAAAGGGGCAATGATAGTTCAGGTAATACAGAGGCAGGGCAAAGTTCAAGTGACAGGATTAATGAGATAAATCAGAATTCAAAAAACTAGTGGACTCGCGCGGGTTGTTCGCGTTCAGATATTTATTACGCTTTGGATGAACAGCCGATCAAATTTAAAGAGAGCATAGACTGTATGATTTGTGTTATTTGGATTCGAACGTGGGTGTGAATGAATTTATTCAATTACTAGCGCATAAAGCGCATGGATATGCCGTGTGTTTAGATGAAAAATCGAGATTGGATTTTAGAGACCGCAATGACAGGCGTTTACATACGATATTCAGAGACGACGATTCGACTGAGTGTGGACGCGAACTATGTAGTACATTGACATTACCTGAGATAGATGTGTGTATTGGAAATATTGTTGTAAGGAGTTTGATTGATTCGGGGAGCGAAGTCAGTGTGATAAGTCGGGGAGTGTATGATGAAGTATGCAGGCAATTGGGAAAACTAACGGAAATACCGATCCCAAGTTTGAGAATCACAGGTGGGTAAAGAGAAGGTGGATAAGTCAATCACGTTACCATTAACAATAGGTGAATGCGTTATCGATACTCCAATGCTAGTTTGATTTTATACAACAGACGCGAGCCAGTTTAATGTGTTAGGGAATTAAGAGGCTTATTATACGAAGCGCCGGGCGGATGAGTGAAATACCATTAGGTTCGGGGCCCGATCAGGAAGCTTGTTGTTGTACAATGGAAGTACAGGACCAAGATACCAGTAGAAATATGATAGAGGAATATGTAAATAATTCATCGATACGTTTTGAACACAAAACAAAGTTATTGCCGGTGTTAAATAAACATGCAGAGTTGTTTAGCGATAGGGTAGGTACCGGACAAATAAATATATACATGAGATAAAAATGAGAGATGAAACGCCTTTCGTAAAACGAAGCTATCCCATACCGTTCGCGTATCCCGATAAAGTAACAAAACGATTGGAAGAAATGGAACAGATACGTATTATTAGCAGGCAATCTACGGATTTCAGCAGTCCATTGACTTGTGCACTAAAGAAGTCAGGGGAGGTTTGGATATTACTCGATGCGCGACAATTAAACACGGGAATGGTTGGGGAAGTTAAAACTACACCTTTAATGAGTGAGATATTGCAGTCGGATCACAGGTTAAATTACATAGCGGTCCTCGATATTAAAGATGCGTATTTTTCTATACCATTATCAGACGAATCTAAACGATACACGGGTTTTGTATATCAAGGCAGAAGTTACGTTTACAACGTTTTACCTCAGGGGTTGAAAACCAGTGTGGGTTCATTTTCGAGGGCGATGGACTTAATCCTAGGGCCAGAGGTTAGGTCATATTGTTTAAATTTTGTTGACGATTTGGCGATTTTAACTGAGGGTGACATCGATCAGCATCTGTCTCAAGTGGACACGGCTCTGAGTAAATTGAAAGACGCGGGCTTCACATGCAAACTAAAAAAATGCGAGTTCGCACAAAAAAGGGTCAAGTTATTGGGGCATATTTTGTCTACACAAGGTTTACAGATGAACCCGGACAAGGTCGAAACACTCAAATTATATCCGTCACCCAGAACTGTCAGGCAATTGAGGGCGTTCTTGGGGTTCATAAATTACTTTCGGAGATTCATAAAAAATATTGGAACGCTAACGCAACCATTATACAATTTATTACGGTCTGGAGTCAAGTTCGTTTGGAGTGCGCACGTGCAGAGTGCTTTTGACGAGATAAAAAAACAATTCTCAGAAAGTATAATATTGAGCCAGCCATTGGCGGGAAAGACGTATTATGTTCAATGCGACGCCAGCGCTATAGGAATTGGGGGTTACGTTTATCAGTTAGATGATTTGGGCCAGGAAAAAATTATAGGTTTTTGTTCGCAAGCATTCCGAGGAGCTCAAACGAGATGGTCTGTAAGCGAACAGGAAATGTATGCGGTCATATATACCTTAAAGCGATTTGAGATATATTTGCGAGGAGAAAAGGTTGTTATTAGAACAGATCATAAGAGTTTGACGTTCATTAAGTCGTGGACTTTATTGGGGGCACGCGTAACTAGGTGGATTATGGTTTTGGAGCAATTCCATTACAACATAGAGTATGTGCGTGGGGTTGACAATCAAATTGCCGACACGCTAAGCAGGCAAATAGCGGGTCATGGATGTATGAATGACAGTATAAATGTTCAGCCGGGAATATTCTGGTTTCAGGCATCGAATAACGCAAGTGTTATTTCGAGTTTACGGGACATTGCGAGATTACAAAGCGAAGATGAGCAGTTAAATCGAATTAGCGGTTGTATCAGACGTGGAATGGTAGATGCGGAAACGAGAGGGTTTGATAATTACAAGCTAGTAGGTGATACGTTATATTTTCACGTGCCGAAGCGGAACGTACGGTTGTTTGTGATTCCGGAATCATTACAGGAGGAACTAATATTACACATACATGAAGAAATAGGTCAATACGGCAGATATAAAATATTAGCGCTGATGAAGGACAGATATTACTTTCTTCATATGAGTAGGGTGATTAACACGGTGATAAGAAGTTGTGGCATATGTCAAAAGGTCAAACCAAGTACTAACAATACCGTTGGTCCTTGTACACCGGTGTTGGCGGAAAAGTTGGGTAAGAAAGTTTTCTCAGACCTTTATGGGCCATTGCCCGTAGGCAAATTCGGATATCAATATATATACGTGATTCACGACGTGTGCAGTAAGGTGATAAAATAGTATCCAATGCGGAAAGCGACAGGTAGGAGCGTGCTCGCTTGTACAAAGAGATTTCATAGGGAAATACCTATCGACACTGTAATTACAGACTCAAGGCCGCAGTTCATATCGAAAGTTTGGGAATTTGGTCTCAAACAGCTAGGGATTCGGGTCACTCATACGTCGGTGTATTGTCCAAATTCTAATAGCGTGGAAAGGGTGAATCGCGAGCTAGGTCGACTAATTAGAACCTATTAAGGCGGAAGTAATCGAAGTTGGGTCGACGCGTTACCGGATATTGAAAATTGCTACAATAATATCGAACACACGAGCACCGGATTCGCTCCTAATGAGTTGGCGTTTGGTAGACGGGAACCGTTAACCATTGACAAATAATTAGGCGATGAATGGTTATTAGGTCATAGTGTGCGAGATACGGAACAGGTGCGGAATGTAGCGATAGAGAACTCTAAAATTTCTAGTGAACGACGTAAGCGACAGGCAGACAAACGGCGTAAGTTAGAAGTCTATCGGATAGGTGATTGTGTGAAAATTAAGACTTTCGTGCGTTCAAATGAAGAACATAAAATCATGCGGAAAATTTCATTATTGTATAAAGGGCCTTATGTTATTTCGGCAGTGGTATATCCGAACTGTTATACTTTAGTAGATCCGGTTTCAAATGAGATATTGGGTAACTACAATACTATAAATATAGCCAGGTATTATGTGAGGACGAATAAGGGTGTAGACAAATAAGATAGTGTATAAAAGTTTTATAAGTAAGTTTTAGGCTGTAAATTTGAGTAACTATCTTGTAGATTTAAGGATCTTGCATGGATTAGAAAAAGAAAAAAAAATAATAAAAAAACAAAAATTGTATATATATATATATATATATATATATATATATATATATATATAGTAATACGAATGAGGATAAGGTGTGGGTGTGCTAGGTTGTATAGTTAGGTAGATAAATAAGATAAGACAGGAGAGAGCTCAATCGAGTTGTGTAAATATTATATGCATAATTGATAGATTAATCGGTCTGTGTACATTATTTGAGATGTTCGTGCATATAGAGTAGATATGGACAAAGCATGGATTAGCATTGTGGTAATGAGATCCTTGCGCCATGTTTAACTGAGATAAACAGTGTCTCAAGGTCTGGGAGGGGGCTGTAATGGTACACACATTGAATACAAGAGTCAGTTCACTTAATACTTCATTTTGCGTGACAGAGGGCTAGCCCATCGCCGCACTGTAATGGTATATACATTGAATACAAGAGTTGGTTCATTTAACGCTTGGGTTATCGAGTAGTTCGAAGTAAGTTGGCAAGAAATGGGCCAGAGAACGTTAAAAGGTTAATTCGGAGAAGAGAGGTCGGGTCAGGTTTTTGTTATCGCATTCCTGCGAAATGTGTAGGGATCAGAGCCGATTTGGCTGCGCGCTGAATAAATTATGAATAACTAAATAATGGAAGGTTTTATGGAACTATACGGAAAAAGCTAATGTGTTGACTGAAAATATACAATTGCGATTGATTACTACGTTATGGTGAGTCTGACATCACGGGTTTGAATATCTTTCTAGTGATCATTGTCTTAGACGCTAGCGGTCGGGCAGGCTTAATTAATCGTAACCGCTTTATAGCCAGCGATCGACAAATTTTGTGTATCGGCAAAATGACTTGAGTGATAACCGACGGTTGATTATAGGAAATATGCATACACAAAATTGTAGACAGCAGGCGTGCATGGCATGTTTGATTGAAACTAGACCCTGAGTAGTTAATGATAAGAAGCTTGTGCTTGGGCAGATTGTGTCACGCAAAGGACGCCATCTCAGAAATGTGGGCCCTATAAATACGAGCGCGTGGGTGGGGAAGTCATTCAGTCCTTACCTCAAACCACTGTGGTACACGTGTCTTTCGGTAATCTGTACAGTTCGGTCTGCCGTTTTACGCGTCTGGAACTGGAAGATTTGTGATTGCGTGCTACAGTGGAGTTTCGTGTGTGCCTGAAGCGCCGAGATATACCTCGGTTCCTATCCTTTAAATCAACCTACCCAAATTCCAAAATATCCTTGGGTCGTTAGATAAGAACTTGTAGGTAATTTGATCTGAGTCTGAGTCTGGGCTTGGAGCGACCCTAATTTCCTTTTTTCCTTCACCATAGGGTTCCTTGATTAGCTCTTAGGATATTCGTGGGCTAATCCTTTCCTCATTCCCTTCGTGTAGCGAGTTTTGAAATTTGATATCTTTGACTTTTGAGTGTTGTAGGGGACGCGCGAAGAGATCAAATTACAGTCTAAAGTTCATTGTTTAGGGACGGGTAGATAATTTTGCCTTGCCTTGGATCGTTTTGATTCAAGTTGCATCTTTAAATTAAATGTCAATTTCGCTGGAGATCTAACGTGTAGATTGTGTCACGCGTTTATTTTGCTGGGCTCAGTCGAGGAGAGCTGAGGTTAACAAGGTACATAAATCGGTATTTTCCGAAGTATGTAACTCGTTGTGGAGAGGGTTAGATCTCTAAAAGCGCTAAAGAAAACGTTTCGATAACATCCAGCTCGAATTGCGCAGAGTTGAAGGTTTCAAAACGTTACGGACTTTTTGAAGAAACCGCTAGTTCAGACCCATTTCGGAAAATCAAATCGCAATTGTGTCGCAACCCGGTCTATCTGGATCGTTATTGCCGTGAACTAATTATATAATTGGAGCCACTAAAGCCGCTACTAGCGAGCACATGAAATATCATTGAGTACTCACGTCGTAATGCTACGACGAATAACCATGCGATATCCCAAACAAATATTATAAATTGTGGTCGACCACGCAAAAAGAAGCTCCAAGCGCCCATATATACAAAAAATAAATGGTACCATTACACAAAATATAACAAAGATCGATCTGGCGCAAAACACCGCTAAATGATGGGAATTACTGGCTTGCGGGCATACATGCTTTCTCTGTTTAACTTGAAACTCTAACTCCCTGAACCAATCTTCCGTTCGACTATTGTACGCCTAACGAACTTCTCAACAAACGAGAATTTCAGACTTATCATTCTTGACTTGACATTTTCACAGCTGAATCGGGACATCTCTTTTGGGGGTAGATAGAATAGACGATCATAGCTTCTGATAGCGGTGGCTCGACCTTAGCTATTTATGCCGTTACAGATATTTGGTGCCGAGACCGAAGGATATTCTAGAGTACAATACCTAGATATTCTAAAAGAATCAAGGTCTAACGCGTTACCTCTTAAAAATAATACAACGTAGATACGATTTTAAACAGTTCAGTTTTGTAAGCAAGATAAATAAGCAACAACAAAAAAAAGGGGCATTGTTTTCACAATTCATCGAACAAGACGAAGGTTTGAGAAATAATGGGCCGACCAAAAAAAACGTTAGTCGGGTTGTACAAGACGATTCACTTTCGCAGACAAGTGTTTCTAATAATGGAATGGCGTCAGGACAGGTAACTCAATAGTTATCTGAAATAGTGAGCAGATTAGACAGTTTGGAACGGGGTTCAAGTGCAAGTAATGCTAGTAGGACTTCGGACAGACAGACGGACAGACAGGAACTAGAGACGTTTGAACAATCGGTAGAAAAACGTCAACGACGACCTTAGCTATTTATGCCGTTACACAATGTTATGACACCACCGAGCCGATCTGTTGATGGAGCCGGATGGTGATCACAGGAACTCTGTAATAAAATAACGCAATCCTACCAAGATTGTGTTCTTTAAAATCGTCTCGGTAAGTAGTTGATGGATTAGTGAGGGTATCGAGCTGATCTGATGATGGGACCTGAAGAACCGCTTCAGTAAAGTTTGTGCTCGTTTGATTTGTTTGATCGTGACAAATACTAAAAAAAAACATACCTTGGACACTATTTACACACATTGATCTAGCCCCAAACTACGATTCCCTGTATCTTGGGTACTAGACAACGATACACATACTTACATAGATAAATATTATGCTTAGATAGATAAACAACTATGACTAGGGTACAAACATACGTTCTCATCAAACATATATTTGCCCCCACCGGGACTCGAACCCGGGATCTTTGGCTTCGTTGGCAGGGTCACTGCCGACTCGGCCATTTGGGTCGTCAAATATACAATAATATACATGCGTTTTTTTGTTTTTTAAACTACCTATTATTTGTAGTAACATGGTGATTATTTATGTGCCTAGACTTGGTTTGCCTCTGCCACATCGGATGAGAAAAGGCGGTGACTCAATGTTTGTTTGGGTATGTGACTTGGAACTGTACAAATTTATTTATTTATTATAAACATACATACTTGTGATATCACAGTAAAACCAAATCGACACAAACAGACAATAAATATAAGGACAAAGAAGCAACAGCCTAAAGGATATAAAAGAGATTTTATTTATAACACAGACAATAAGTGGCGACCCTTGCAAATCCCGTCAAAGAACATTTGAAGTCCACCTTGGTTCTCTCTGATATATCATTGTTTGGGTTTAGGGTATACAATTATTATGACCTTATAATATATTATATGTACGAGTATACTAATGTCAATATTAACTGGTTTTAAAATACAGGCAATAAATGGTAAAAGCGAGGAGCACGACTAGTTACGGAAATACCCGAGCTGGGTAGCATTTCCTGCATCACATTGCGCTCAAAATTCATTAGCCGTTCGGTAAATCACAACTTGGGTATCTTCCACTAAAGTGGTATTACGGTAGAAAATTTTGTTACCTAAGTACGTTCAGTTATCCAGTTAGCACCAGCTTGCTTTACTACAAACTGATAATATCATTATTGAAAGTAGTTTTTCTTTTATCCTACAACTGGCTAAGTGCAATTCAGCTCGCGCAGCGAGGGTTCCGCCAAAACGACGATTTTTCGGTTGCTTGTGCTATATGACCTAGCTTTCTGCCAAATTTCATGATTCCTTGTCAACGGGATGTACCCTATAGGTTTCTAGGCCCATGCGAGCATCGAGCTAATTCATCAAAATCGTGATATAATATACATATACAATTAAAATAATAATTTCTAAAAGTAAGATTGCATCTCAATTTAATGAGATGACAGAGTTGAGTAATGATTATTAATTTTAACTTGGTACGTCCACACATTACTGAGAAAAGGGGTTTTGACAGAAAAACAGAAGGACAGACGGACAACCCAATGATCATATAAGAGTTCTTTTTTCCTTCTTTTATTGTTAGAGGGAAATATATTCGCACCAAATATTCCTAAATACCTATATGGTGATTAAGTCCAAAACCAATTAAAAAAAGTATTATGACCGGTAAGGGATTTGAGTACGGAACCCTAAAGATGATGCCTAATATAAATTGGCTAACATCAGCCACGATTTTATTGTACTGTAAAATGCAAACAGCAACATTGTTAGTTACAAAGTAATATTTTAGCTGGGAACAAAGTAAAACGGAGTACTGGATGTTACTGGAACCAGTCATCAGATTTAAGATTCTATTTCATATTTTATTTCTTTACGCGTTTTGGCCGAGCGGCCTAGCGATCAATCCTATCTTGAAAATAAACAATATGATACCATAAATTGATTAAGTATTTAAATAAAATACTTTATCAGGAACAGGTGAAAATGACCACAGTATAAAAACTTTCTAAACCCATTATCGGAGATTTAAGAAAATTTATTAAACATAATTAATGTATCGCTTGAACAAGGTTGCTTCCCCTCTCAGTGGAAAAAGGCACTTGTGATTCCCCTACCTAAATCGTCCAATCCCGTCTCCTTTAATGATTTTCGTCCCATATCTATTCTGCCTATCCTTTCCAAAGTCCTAGAATCAATTGTTCACTGTCAGCTCTCCTCATACCTTTCCTCTAGAAACTTATTAAATCCATATCAATCAGGTTTCAGGCCGGGTCACAGTACTACCACGGCATTGCTTAAAGTCACCGATGACATTCAATGAGTCATGGATCAGAAGCAGCTAACGGTTCTCACACTGCTTGATTTCAGTAGCGCCTTCAACTGCGTCGATTTCGATATCCTGGTTGAAATTTTAAAATCGCTCAGAGTCTCCTCGCACTCGGCTCTCTGGTTTGACTCCTACCTGAGAGACCGCCAGCAGCGTATTAAGTCTGAGGAGATCTCAACGAACTGGTGTAATCTTTCCGCGGGTGTTCCGCAGGGTGGTATCCTTTCTCCTCTTCTCTTCTCAGTATTCATGAACTCCATCTCCGACGTTCTTACTTCTTCTTATCATCTCTACGCAGATGACCTTCAAATATATCGGCACTTCTCTCTTAGTGATGTAAATCTGACCATAGAGGCGTTGAATGCTGACCTCGATAACATCAGTAAATGGGCAATTTCATATGGGCTGCTTGTCAACCCGGCAAAATCTCAAGCCATGATTATGGGTACACGGCACTCAATAAACACAATACAAAATATCCCCGTCGATCCTGTGATGTATGAGGGTACGATAATCACCTACAGCGAGAAAGCTAAGAATCTTGGGGTTATATTTGATAACTTGCTGTCCTGGTCGCCCCATGTTTGTGAGGTCAGCAGGCGAGTCTTTGCGTCATTTTACTCCCTACGGAGATTGCAGTACTTCCTGCCGCGGCAGACTAAAATCACCCTTGTTCAGTCCCTTCTACTACCTTTAATAGACTACGCGGATGCTTGTTGGGTCAGTGCGAACGAAGAACAACTGAATAAACTCGAGCGACTCCAAAACCTTGGGATTCGGTTTGTCTACGGGCTGCGCAAGTACGACCATGTCTCCCAGTATCGCAAGAAGCTGGGATGGCTTCCGATCCGTCTTCGCCGTGATATGCACATTCTCTCTTATCTATTCAATATTTTGCGAAATCCCCGCTACCCCACATATCTTCGAGAACGTTTTGAATTTCTTTTCCCCAGGGATAGTAATCGGAGATCCCACACGGTGTCTC
Source organism: Argyresthia goedartella (assembly GCA_949825045.1). Taxonomy (NCBI): domain Eukaryota; kingdom Metazoa; phylum Arthropoda; class Insecta; order Lepidoptera; family Argyresthiidae; genus Argyresthia; species Argyresthia goedartella. The sequence continues at coordinate 6,410,401 of OX463817.1, forward strand.
TCCTGTCAACTCCTCGGCATAAAACTGCCGCCTACAAACACTCTTTTAGGTTAAGGGCAATCCGACTGTGGAACGCACTTCCCTGCACTATTAGGGATAGTCCCTCAATTTTCACTTTTAAGAGAAGATTGAAAGCGTATTTCCTTTCTCTTTCGTAATTAGTATCATATTTATGTAAGTATATGTATGATATTTTGTAGTTTATATATGTGCATGCTATCTAGTGTATTATATAGTTGAGATATATATATTTTTTATTAGGTATATTTTATTTATATTTTAAAAGTAATTTTCGTACGTATGTATACTGTTTTATTGCGCACTAGGACTGTCCTTTTTCATAAACACTCCTGTCTTGCCTAGGTTTGCTGGAAGAAATCTCTTTTTAGAGATAAGCTCGCCTTTGCCTATAAAATTTATTGTAACTGTCTGTGTATCTATGTTTTCTGTGCAATAAAGAATATGAAAATTAAATGTCACAAGGGGAAACAGCCACATTTCTCATCTTCAGCCATTAAACATTCAAGATGCGCTCAATCCATTAGGAAACGGAATGCCTCTTTTGTCCGCAATCGGTACCACCTCGCTAGGATTGAGAAATCTGCGAATATGTAATGCATACTTTATTGAGATACTAGACGTATACGACTTACAATATCACATGGCATCAAAATAACTATTTACATAATTTCTAATTTCTTTATTGCAGGCAAACAACATATAGCCCTTATACTCTATTTAATAATATTTATAACAAGGACAATGTTATTTCTAACAATGAGATGAGATGGGTTGATTGTGGAGCACGGGTAGAGCTGGGTACAACATAAAACATAATTTACCTAGTACGTATATAGTATAATATGTAACCCTATTTAAAATAAACTTCATACACGAGTATCTAAACAAATCCATATTAATGTGTGATGCTTACCTACATGCCAAATATAAGAAAGTGGTAAAAATCTTTTAAATCAGTTTAGCAGAGAAAATAGTATTTAAAATCGACATTAATATCAATGACGTCACCATTTTTTTTAAATAATTTTCATTGAAGTAAGGATCACAATACTATAAGCGAATTATACTTCACCCACGCATGTCGAGGAGTGTATGGGCGTGTGAGTTCTATCAAACCCCTTAGTCAATAACGTAATTCGACAAAAATAATGTTCAAATCTGATTTCCCAAACACTAATTGTCAATTCGATAAACTGGGTCGATGTTTCTGTTTATTGTGAAATATATATAAGTGAAATATGTATAATTGAAAGTTTAGAGAATGAAATTGTCTCCTTTTTACACCTGTAGCTCTATTCTGTATTTGTGATACCAATGCCAAAACCATCCGTATGGTCTGAATTCATTCAGTGGCTCTCTTGGTCCAACGGTTCAGATGAATTTGAGCAACATGGCCGGGACACGGATGCTTCTGAGCTACTTCGGTAATCGGTACGTCGAGCTTACGTTTTAGAGACATTTAAAGGACTCCCTTCATAGACCAAAAGCTCTTCCAGGAATTGTCGAAGCGTGTTTCAACTTCCTTGTCTTGTCACGCTTGGAAAGAGACTACTAGGCCTCGGTGATGTATTCCTGGACATATGCAATTCTCATCCCACTGCGCCTACCGCATTGCTTATAGACATTATCTTGGCCTTCATGCATATGCATATTCATGCTAAATCTAACCTCAAGACTTGTATTACTGAGTCCTTGCAGCATCGATTTTAGTTCATACGCTGAATTAGAGAAAATAACAATGTAGTCGTTGAAGCGAACCTTGAGGTGAACTTCGCTTCCCCGCGTCAATGCCCCTCTACTCTCCCACTTTACCTCCAGTGTCCTAAATTGAGAATGAGCCGAAGGTCTGTGGGTGACAGCCTGCTCGAGTGGTTAAGCTTTTTCAAGTAGACCAGATATGCAGCGTTCTATTACTTTGATAAATGGCTTGAACAGGTGGAAGGTAAGGTTAAGGACGGTAGTTGCCGATATCTGACCGCTCGCCCGCTCCGGATAATCTCCGAGAGGCATTATTCTTCCTGCAATATGTCCAGTATGCATTACAGAGTTGAAAAAAGTGACATATGGGAGTAAAATGTTTTCGCCTAAATTCAGCATTTCTTTTGATATGCCGTCGTGGTCCAGACTCTTGTTGAAGTTCTATGATTGCTTGTATATTATCAGGACAACAGATGGCTGAATGATATATTTTTTCAAAAAAGCTCTCTGGTTAGGCGATTTAATAGGACGTAAATTCACGACCATCATACAAATACTATCTGGACAGGTATTATGATATGTACTATAGTACTTTCAGAAGCTCTGATTAGTCCACACTTAAGAAACAAGAATCTCAGTAGTGTGGCTCGGAAAACAGCCATTCAGCTTACAGCCTAGTAACCGCTGCTTTTTGCTACAAAATAATTAATAAAAATAATTGTGGACCCTGATAATACGACGATACGACGACGACGACGATACGATAGACGATCTAGGTACCTACCTATTGTAAGATAGATACCTAGATCACCTAGCGTGAGTAACCACCACTATGAGGTAAATAAATTTTGTTTGGCAATTTGTTGTTAAAAGATGTTCTTAAAATTAATATTATCAGAAATTGCATTAAAAACGCTTCTGGTAAAGCAAAAATATCATGGCGAACTTTAATTTTTTTACCATTTGTTCACAAAAAATACTATGAAAACTATTGAAATTAATACAAGCAATGGTTTTTACATCTTCAATTAATACGAAAATTATACAAAACTTGCCATAGCAGGCAGCTATAAAAAACAGGTTGGTCGGGCGGATCCTTTATAACACCCTCTCCCTACCCCCTTTTTAATGTTGCCCGAGCTAGAAATACTAATAATTACTTGAAAAATAAATGTCGTGAAGCTGATAGCTTAATAAAGAAAATAAAAGTTCTGCATGGAAGCTATTCAATAAATCCCCCACTAAGTATTTGACAAAATGAATGATATACTTTCTGAAATATTACAGTTTGAAACGCCTTTCCCAATTAGGGCTCACCTCAGAGTGGTCAGGACTCTTCCTATGTTTGCATCCTAACTAGTCCAAACAAAGTTACGAAGTCAAACTTTTCCACTTACACCCTCTTGTATGTCTACACAGTCTAGTCATTTAGTAAGCTGTACAGCGCCTTTGGTCCAATTGTGAGAGACATGACTGTAATGTTGCACAGAGCCGGCAAAAGGCACACCGCGTACGAGTATCAGAAATATGCAGTAATCCTGAAATGCATGAAAGCGTAGTGTCGCCTCTGTCGCCTACTAATGAATACTAAAAGGAGGTCATCAGTAGTAATGACTTGCCGGGACGTGCGGCGGGTTTTGATCACATATTTCTTTAACTTGCAGACCTAGTAATTTCTTTGTGAGCCTGGTACTCGGATTCTGCCAGCTGAGGGTTGAGATTGGCAAGCATTAACTAGTATACGAAGTGTTAGCATTTTTGATCACCTAAATACGAGTAGCCATAGACATTAGACATTGACATGGTTGGCAACTGCAGCTGTTAGAAAGTGGTAAGAATATGTTTAATCGGATTAGCAGAGAAAATTGGGGTATTTAATCATATAAATAAATATATGTAGCCCATTAATGTGCCCACCGAGGGGCACAGGCCTTTAACCTGATACGAGTAAGATTAAGCCATATTCCACCACGCTGGCTCAGTGCGGGTTGATGGAGGGGTTTTACGACCACTATCACGTAGCTATAGTAGCCGGGACCTAAAGCTTAAGGGCTGAACATAGGCCAATGGCATTGAGAATTAGACAAAGAAAGCAAATACCCGGTGCATCGCGTCGAAGCAGACTGACGCATGCTCCCGCGCAGAGCCCCGCGGGGCAGCCCGAGCTTCGAGACCGAGAAAATTATAGAAAATATTACTAAACTCCTGTAATAATAACATTAAAAATAAAATAAAACAACCAAAACTTTTCCATTTTTTTACCTATTTTTGCATGTAAGTTTCATATAGGAAACTGATTTCGTCTCCGAGCGCTTGTTCATTTAGTTGAATAATAATGCATTGCGAAAAATATTTTTAAGTATTAAATATGACAGATATCCGGTAATTTTAAAAGTCCATTCTTATCTCTAATAGACCTTTTATAACATATATTTATCCTACATTTTGATGTTGTCTAGTTTAGCCTAGAATTGAGGCTAAAGATGCATTTCTGGCCATATTTAATCCCTTAACGTGTCATCTGAAACACTGAACGTCCGATAATGCACTTAAGATTAATTAATTATGTCATTGGTACATAGTCCTGTTTCGAACCTGCATCTGAGAAGCAAGCGTGAAACCCATTAGACTACCGAGTTCTTTGAAACCCGATGATCACAGTTTTTTTTGTCGAATGCATTGCAGTAAGGATCACAATAGAATAAGTGAATAAGAGAGTGACAATATTATTAAAAATCTCGTATGCTCCACCCATGTATGTCGACGAGTATTTGAGTTCTTTCAAACACCTTAGTCACTAACATAATTCGACTGCAAAATGTTAAAAACTGATTGTCTTCCCATACACGGATCTATTCGACCGCATAGCACTGATCATCCATTCGATAAACTGGGTCGATGTTTCTGTGTATTGGGGCAAGTGAATAAGGAGTTTAGTAAATTAAGTGGACTCCTTTTCGCAACTTCAGCTTTATTCTGAATCTGTGAAATCAACCCCAATAGCTTTCGAATTGGCATTGGAATTCACACGGGCTGTCATTGAAAGCGATTGTTACTTGAATTTGAAAGGAATCTGTTTATGTAAAGAGGCACCAAACTGCGAAAACCATTTCGAGATAATTGTGTTCCTAACTAAATTCCGTTATTCCCAGCCAAAAATATTACAGGATTACTGAAATATCTAAGTAAAAACGTAATATTCTTCAATTGTCCTCTATGGCGTAGTTTGTTCAAATTCCCTTCGACGTTAAAGTTTTCCTGTCAGTCGATAACGCAGATGTCAGTCGGAACTTAAACAAAAATTTATATTATAGTTTTTTAGTTTTATAACGGGAAACAACCAGCCTCAAATGCAACCGTTCCAAAACTGTGAGGATGTCTTATTTAAAAACAACCCTCGTGACGTCAATTCACGAAGTTTTTTTTTTAAATAAGACATCCATCACCCGAAATATTCAAATTAGTTTCTAAAAATAGCCTAAAATTTCACAAAATAAAATAAAAAGAACCTAGTAAGCTTCTTTTAGCATGGCCAACTCAGATAAGAATCGCAATTGAAAAATCAACCAATGAGAGCACGATTATTTGACAGTAGCTGTCATTTATTGCGTGTTCTGATTAATCGATTTGTTAATTGCGATGGAAATTCCTACATGTCAGATATATTAATAAGGCTAATGGCTGTGGAATCATTAGTGATCTGCAATTATGGCTACTCATTATTGTTAAAATATGCAAAAGTAAGTACTTAGACGGGAGAAGATGGCGGGACGATCTGGACAAGTTCCAACCAGTGTGGGTCGATCTTGCGGCTACCAGAGATGTGTGGGCTCGAACCGGATAGGCCTTTGCCCAGCAGTGGGACATTGTTATAGGCTAACTAAAAAAAAAGTTCTCAGACTACCTGTACCACTTTCCATTATTATTTATTACGTACTGGTTGTACGTAAGACCACAAAAAGCTTTTTCTTGTACATAGATACTTCAAACGCCTTTTTCTTTGTCTTTGCGAAAAAGGGTCTGGACTTAGCTCGCACCATTTACTATTATGAATTTATGAAGGCCTGGCCTAAGTAGACCTAATGTAATATAAGCTCCATTTTATATGAGAATATCTCGACTAGTCTGAATAATGATGACTCTGTCCGTGATAACACAAAAAATATTAAACAGCGTTTTACCTCAAAACAAACGTTTTTGTTTTTAAATAAGTGTTGAACAGTAGTTTATTTTTTTGTGGAAAGGCCCTGTATGTCCGAATTAGATCTATCTCTAAACTCCATAGACAAGTGTCAAACTCATATTTTTACTGAACTGTTTATAAACATGTGCTCAATAGATTTCTAACTTGCTGTACTCGTAGAAAAAATTTAAGGTTTTATTTTGACATTTAATTGGCACCCTTGATACAAAATTCTTGTCCGATGTGCCTGATTCTCGATAGTTTCCTGTATGATTAATTGATTAAAATTTGGCTGGATGGGCAGAATGAAATGAGGCAGCTACCGATTCCGGAGCTACCTAGACTGCCTAGAGCTAAAACAGCACAATACAAGGTAAGTAAAACAAGAGATTCCGTAGAGGTACGCTGTCCGTTTCGCATAAGTATTTATGTAATTCAACCTATTATTCACCGTGCAATAAAGTATGAAGAAAAACTCTATTAACACTCTTGAAGCTGCTACTGCACTTGTTTGGTATATTATCGGAACCGAGAATTCTAGAATACGGAAGAATGGCTCCTACGTGATACTCCTGCACTAATGATCGCTTCAAAGCGTCATTAGGACCATAACTCCCGACTACAACACTGCTAGGATGTGCAAGCAAAGGCTGCCCACTTATTCAGTTACTCAAATCTACGTCAAATCCAACGCAGTAAGTGTCAAATGTACGTCTTTTGTGTACGAAAACGGTCACATTTCCGCCGTTATAGGTCGATTTGAATTTTTGAACAAGTGGAATTATTATAAAAACAAATAACTGTATTTTCGATCTTTCAGTTTCGATTTTATTTCTAAAACCCTTTATTTTGATACCCTACTCATTGGTTAAAAATATAAGAGATATGTTATGTAATATTATCCTAGGTCACCAACCTAGGATAACATTTCTTCATCAAGGTAAATAGGAGTAAGTTAACATTAATTTGCATAGAGTTGCAAATAGGCATACTTTCAAAGTACACTATAATAAACAATTAAGTGTATATTTGATTTTAGACCATGATGCCAAACAAAAAAAACGGTCAAGTGCAAGTCAGACTCTCGCACAAAGGGTTCCGTAACACCGTACATTGGTAGGGATGGTGTGGAATGAATAGTTTGGATTTTACCTACCAAAATGTTGTTCACAAGGTTATTGTTGCGGCTTCTTTCGTACTCCATATGTGTAACCAGGTACATTTCGTAATTTAGCCGGTTTTCGAATATATTGAGAGATGGACTGTCCCTGATAGTGCAGGGGAGCTCATTCCAAAGTCGTATGGCTCGGATTCTGAACCCGTAGTCTGCTCGTAGGCTGCAGTGTAGCGATCTAGAGCTTTAAGCATAGACTCTGGCATAGAATATGTTCCGGATCTTTATGTAAACAAAACCGTATTTCCTGAATATATATCTCAATGAACGCATCTCGCCGCAGATCGACTGCAATGTAATTTGACACTGGGACTACTGTTATCTCTTTATTTTCAATCTGTCGGGGAATCGGGATCACCTTTAAAACTTCGTACGTGTCTTCTCCAATGAGGGGTATCTTGATTTCAAATATTATAAAGTTGGCTGTAACTCTTGCACGCACTTGTAGCAAGTTATATATCTGTGATAAACGGTCTGTTTTCTTGATTGGTAGCGACAAGTCCTTTGGGAGCTGCTCAGAAATCACACCAAGTTCATGTCGTAACTGATCCGGGGTAAGAAAATGGAAATTGAATTTGCCGTTATAAATATTGGTCACTGATTCCAGCAGCATCTGATGAATATTTTTTAGATTGAATAAAATATTGTTTGCAATCATTGCGGTTGATAAAAATCCGCTGATAAGCGATTCATTCTGAACGGCTAAATTTACTTGATAAACTGCATTTTCGATGTCGTTAAGTTTCTTGTTTATTATCTTATGATGCTTGTCCATCATAACTTCTGTTCGTTTTAGCATATTAAACTCCGCTTCTACTACGGACGTTTGATTTTTCCACAGTGAAGCCAGGTGGTTCTGATTCGTCTTGATAAGGTTTATATCACGCTCATATTTTTCCGCAAAATGCTCATCCAAAACGCCGAATAGGCTGTTAGCAATGTATCCTATTCCATTGATAAGGCCGCGGCGCTGACGACGAAGCGATGTTTTGGTGTTATGATTCATAATAATATCATGATAATATTGAAGTTCAGTGGCCTCATGACGCAGCTGCAACATGATGCCTTCGCAATGGGACTGCAACTGTATTTTTGTACATATGTTACTCAGGTATGTTATGTACTTTGCCAGTGCCATATTACCTTCTTGATAAGGTTGAGTATCATAATAGACAACAAGGCGCCAGTCGTCCCGAATTAAATTCATGTTATTAATCCGATCAAAATACAGGCTGTTGTTGTTCTGTAGCGGAGATATATTGTAGGCGCAGTTTATAGATGGTACTGCTAAAAACATGAAAAATAGAGTCATGATTACTGATGATATAACTGAGGATGTCTTTCTGATTCTTGATTTAGGTTTTGTCTCTTTTGTTTCTTCTGATTTATTTCCTTGTTCTTGCTCTGCATTCTGGCTGACTGGCAGAATAGCAAGTTTTATGACTGGCCTTTTCATGAGGCCACCCTTTGTTTTTAAAGTCACAACTCTCACTAAACCATCTCCGCCGGGATGCAGTTGTACTACACGGCCCAAAGCCCATTTTCCGGGGGGAAGGTTTTCGTCCTTGATTATCACTACGTCATTTAATTTGATATTGGGGTGAGAATGACGCCACTTGCTACGTGATGAGAGTTGTGATAAATATTCGTCACGCCAACGAATCCAGATATCACTGAATATTTTCTGAGTCAGATGCCATCTTGTTCTTAGATCTTTCTCGGTATCATAGAGGGTCAAAATGGTACCGCTCGCCAAAAAGTGTGACGGTGTCAAAAAATCTAGGTCGTCGGGGTCTTCTGTTATTGTGCAGAGTGGGCGTGAATTCAGGCATCCTTCTAGTTGACTTAGAAGTGTGGAAAACTCTTCGAAAGTTAGGTTCTGATCGCCTAATACTCTTTTCAGGTGGTGTTTTAGGCTTTTGACTGCAGCCTCCCAGAGCCCCCCTGCTGAGGGCCAAGAGGGTGCGTTGAAGTGCCATTCGATGCCCATGCTTGCTATCTCTGCTCGAAATTCTTGATCAAATGTTTCTTGCAATGCTGCTAATTCTTGTTTTAGTACTTTATTGGCCCCTATAAAGTTAGTACCTTGGTCACTGTATAGATGTCCGGGCTGGCCCCTCCGGGCAGATAGTCTTTTTAATGCAGCCAGAAAGGCCGACGTTGTTAAATCGGAGACCAGCTCTAGATGTACAGCTTTCGTAGCCATACATACAAACACTGCCACGTACCCCTTCGTGGTCTTGATACCACGGCCCTTGTTAGCTTTGACGTTGACGTGGCCAGTGTAATCTACGCCGCAGTGATAGAATGGGCGCGATGGGCTGATACGTGCTGATGGTAAGTCTCCCATTAACTGAGGGTGAAGAATGGGGCTGTGCTTTCTGCATTTCACGCATAAGCGTAGTCGTTTTTTAGTGGCATTGTTGCCACCCAAAAGCCAATATTTCTGTCTGATGAAAGCTGTTGTAATACGTGCCCCACCATGATATGTGATTTTGTGGGCCTGGTCGATGATCAGATCTGCTAGTCTTGTGTTGCTTGGGATGATGGCTGGATGTTTCATATCAGGGTTAAGGTTCGCGTGTCTCAACCTACCCCCGACTCGCAGAATGCCCTTTTCATCTAATATAGGACTTAAACTGACTATTTTGCTTTTACTGCTGACTGCTTTGTTTTCTGATAAGTTGCTTATTTCATCAAGAAATATTTCCCGTTGGATGCCTTGAATTATTAACAAGTTTGCTCTTCTCAACTCTTGTACTGTCAAATAATCTTGTTCTTCTTTCTTGCTTGTAAATCTTAGGGCCCATGCTAATATCCTTACTGCTTTATTTAATGAAGACTGCTTTTCCAATAACTGCTTTATCGTATCGCAATCACTTGATATTTGCGTTACAGTTGCTTGCTTAATTTGCTTGGACTCTTCATTGGTTGTGTATTTCTGTTTGATATCGTTTTCTGGACTGAAAGTAGGTAGCCAATCCGGACCTTGCCACCACAACGAGTGTTTCTTTAGCTGTGAAGCAGTGAGGCCTCGGCTGGCGCAATCTGCTGGATTTTCCTTTAACTTGACGTATCTCCAACAGCTTGCTGGCATGGCATTCGTAACTTCTTTGACGCGATTGGCAACAAACGGCTTCCATTTATCTGCTTCACCATTCAGCCAACCAAGTACCGCCATCGAATCGGTCCAACCATAGACTCTTATGACATGGTTGCTTAAGCATGCCTTGATTTTTATCATTAATTTTGACAATAAAACTGTTCCACAAAGTTCTAGTCGCGGTAATGAGGTGTTCTTGTTGAGTGGAACGACCTTTGTCTTGGCTGCTACTAAACTGACTTTCGTCCCATTTTTCTTGTATAATTTGCAGTAGACGACGGCAGCGTACGCCTTAGTGCTAGCGTCACAGTACCCATGGAGTTCCACTTGATCTTTCTCATGTGTCTGCAGCCACCTTGGGACTTCACATTGCTGAATTAACTGTATTTCATTTCTAATTTTGATCCATTCGTCGCAGATATTTTGCGGTACGGACTCGTCCCATTGTACGTTTGCTTTCCATACATCTTGAAACAGTATTTTCAGCTTGGTAGTGACTGGGGCGATCCACCCTAGGGGATCAAAGAGCTTCGAAATGTCTGATAAAAGAGACCTCTTGGTTGGTCTTGACGATGATGATAGTATTCCTGATTGAAACTTAAATACATCATTTTGTGGATTCCACCCGAGGCCTAAGGCTTTGGTTGACTCCGCTTGCTTGAAGTCAAAACTTTCTGGCTGCTTCTGATCTGTTTCTACACTTTCTAGCAACTCCGGTGCATTTGATTTCCACTTCCTTAGATTAAAACCTCCTGATTTTAATAGGTTAATCATATCTGCTTGTAACTGCTTAGCTGTTTCTATAGTGTACCATGGATCAAGTCATCCATGTAGAATGATTGTTCTAAGACACTCGGTGCTGGACTGCTTTGATAATTCCTTCGTTCATCCTGAGCTAACTGTTTTAGCGTCATCATGGCGAGGAATGGGGCGGCTTTTGTGCCGTAGGTCACCGTGGCTAACTGATACTCTCGCAGACTCTCGTACTGATTGTCTCTCCATATGATCATCTGCAACCTTTGATCTTCAGGATGAACCCATATCTGCCTAAACATTTTCTCTATGTCGGCCGTAAATACGTACTTATGTTGCCTCCACTTGATGATGAGGCTCTGTAAATCCTGTTGAAAATTAGGGCCCCTATACATTACGTCATTCAAACTCTCCCCTGATGAAGTTTTGTCTGATGCGTTGAAAACCACGCGCAACTTGGTAGTCGTGGAGTCTTCGCGTGTGACGCAATGGTGAGGTAAATAACATTTTAGTAAGCCACCGTTTTTGCTGGTAGGTACTGTGTCAGCGGGTTTCATATGACCAAGCGATGCATACTCGTCAATGAATAATTTATAATTTTGCGCAATACTCGGCTGTCTTGAAAGTTTCTGCTCTAACTTGTAATATTGTGCGATCGCTTTTGATTTTGACTGGCCCAATTTTTCTTGATAGTCTGATTTTAACGGCAACCTCACTTCGTAGTGACCGTCATCCCGTCTTGATGTCGATTGCTGATAATACTCAATGCACTGCTGATCTTCAGAAGATAAATTTGACTCCTCGTATATTTCTTCTATCTCCTAAAATTTCCGAATACTGTCGATATCATTGAGTACTACATTGCACTGATATGTTTTTGCATTGCCACTCAAAATCCACCCGAGCCGAGTTTGTTGAGCGGTCGGTAAAGATGGGTTAACATGGCATATCCCACTCATTAATATATTTGAATAAACGTCGGCACCTAGCAAAATGTCCACAGGGCGACTTTTATTAAATTCTGGATCGGCCAATTGGATGTGCTCCAGGTATGACCAGTCTGGTTTGGAAATAGTCTGACTTGGTAAATCTTTTATTAGCTGCTTCATAATCAACACATCTGTTTCGAAAGAGAAGTCGCTAGCAGTTGAAGAGCAGATGATGGTAATCATGCCTTTACAGTTGCTTTCCCGTGCTCCGATTCCCGAAACCCCACCATTGCATCTCTTCCTAGGTATCTTCAGGAGCTGAGCAGCATTTTCTGTGATTAGTGAGACCTGGGAACCCTGATCTAAAAGGGCACGCATCTTGATATACGATCCATTTACTGCTTGAACATTGATGAGAGCGGTAGGCAAAAGTACTTCGTAAAGGTCATTCTGCAACGACACGTGTGAACTGCTTCTGTTATTTTTTCCTGCGCTTGCATTTCCGTTGGAGGCGCTCTTCGCCGCCCCCGCCCAGCGCGACCCGCTTGTACCCGAGCCGTCCGTCGGCGGGTGGGGGGAATGCGCAAACGCCTCGTGTAACAAACTATTATGGGTTTGATTACATTCTCGACAAAGTTTTTCTGAAAGGCATTGATTGTCATGCTTAAAAAGACAATTGGGGCAGAGGTTCAATCTCTTCACTGTCTTTAGTCTGTTGAAAGGCGGCAAATCTAGAAACCGTTTACAAAAATAGATTCCATGCTCGTCGCTATTGCACAATGCGCAATGATATTTTGCTGACATGTTTTTTGCGCCGTTGACGTTTGATTGCGAAATTGCATTGCTGTTTGTAGTAAATGAATTTTTGTAGTTATTATTATAATTTGATGACTGATATTTTGCTGTGACTTGATTCTTTTGCGTAGAATTATCTTGCTTTCTGCGCGATGTTTCTAGAGTCGTAAATTTTAACTCTAAAAATTCCAGGAACTCTTTCAAGACTGGCAGCTCCCTCGGGTTGTTAACGGACTCTACGTAGTCAGTATACGTCTCTGTATCCAATTTCTGTGACAGGAGATAGACTATAATAGGATCCCATGAACTGATATCGATTCCCATATTTTTCATTGCGTTGAGACATTCGAGAGCTGTGTCATGTAGGCGTTTTATTTGAGCGACTGATTTCTGTTGCATAGCCGGGAGATTCATGATAGTATGCATAAGCGAATTAAAAATTAATTTTTCATTGTTGTAGCGTTGATTTAGTATATCCCAACAAGTGTCATAATTCTCAGAACTGATGTGCAAGTGCTGTATTAATTTTTCTGCTTCACCCTTCACCTTTGATTTTAGATATTGCATTTTCTGAGCATTTGACATAGAAGGGTTTTTATGGATGGTTTCACTGAACAGGTCCTTAAATGAAATCCAACTGTTATAATTCCCGGAGAAAATAGGTAAATCGATTTTAGGGGTAGTTTTCCCGATGTGCGAAACCGACCACATTTTCTTGTTTATGGCTTTCTTGATAGCCTCGTATTTTCTTTCATAGGTAGTGTAGGCATCTTCATAATCTTTGTTAGAGCCGTTCAACTCGCTGTCTAACTCCCAGTGAGACTTGTCGATGGTAGTCCAGCGGGACTGTACGGTGTTAAGAAGATCCTCTAACTCCCACTTTTCTGATACTGCATCAATATTAATAGTTGATAGGGTGCGATGAAAGGCCCTGAAGTTGCTCTGTTGTCTCCTCAGCATCTCCTCGGTCTTGCTTGTCGTTGCGCTGGATGCCTGCGGGCTGGCAGACCCACTCGACGCTGCCGCCGAGACTCCAAACGCCGGAGGCTGGACTACAAAAGTAGCTGGCTTGATAACGGGCGATTCCGATCTTTTTTCTGAAGCTTGAGACTGAATGTACTCCCTGATGCTCGTATATCTTTCACGCACTATCTCCCTATCATTAATGATATACTGCTTTACACCTGGTTCCGTGTCCATGGCAGACATTTTATTAAAATTGCGTTCATATTCATACCAATGGCTATCCAACACATTTATTTTTTTCTCAAAATAACTCGAAGTTTTTCTCTCCGCGCCATCCTTTTTGAAATTGGTAAGAACGGACTCGATTGCTTGAGCCAGTTGCTGCTGACCAGCGCTGATTTCGTTGAAAGAAGCCATAATGTAGATATGTAAAAAGGCAAGATCTTACTTGATCTACTCGTACTACTTGATAACTGCTGAACTGCTAGTTAGGGGCTGGCTGGCACGTCGCCTAGGCCAACGCTGATGATACTGCTTCTGGGTAGAGAATGAACCGATGATGTTCAATCTCACTCTAATCCTTGATAGTTCTGATAGTTCTGATGATAACTGCTAGTCCTGATTGTAACTGATAATCACTGCAACACTTGACAGCACAGCTCCTCCTTGATAGTCACTGCAACACTTGATAGCACAGCTGAAGTTCTTTGGTAGACCGTAGAGGCACTGAGTCTTTTTCACGGTAAGCGGAAATGGTGACACGAGTCACGTCTACGCGACACGGACACGTGTTCAAATCCAATCTTTCCGTAGGTTCGAAGGACCAATGGTCCGGGGTGTCCGGAGCTATGAGACTGATTTGACTGAAAGACTGATTAAACTGATAATAAAATTGTATTGAAATACTGGTAAACCTCTATGGATGAAGTACTGAGCAAATTATAATGAGAACGCGACGCTCGCTTGATGGCTGTACACGAACTGACCCAAAAAGTAGGTAATTGCCAAAAGTGCCATATTGAACGATAATACAATGCTGATTTTACTATTGTACGTGTTAGCTCGTACAGACTCCATGTGGGTTCTCCCAGGTCTGCTTGAAGAAAGAAATTCGAACCGATCACGCAGGAAGTTCGGGTAACGAGGGTTCCACAAAATATTATAAAGGAAACACAGAATATGAGAGTCCCGTCGATGCCGAATCGGTATTTACTTCAGCTCCCTGTGATGCTGAGATATGTGGTCATACTATCGCAGTGCGAAGATGAACTGAATCCCGAGATTTTGAAGTCGTTCGAGTTTGTTCAGTTGTTCTTCATTTGGGCTAACCCAACAAACATTAGCATAATCAATGAGGGGGACAAGAAGGGACTGATCGAGAGTTATCTGGGTCTGGCGACGAAGAAAGTTCTGAAGTCCCATGAGAGAGTGAAAGGTTGCGTAAACTCGACTGCTGGCCTCATTAACATGCATTGACCAGAACAATTGATTATCGAAGACGACACCTAAGTTTTAGCTTTATCGCTATACATTATTACAGTAACGTTATAAATTATAGAAGGGACATACAATTGCTGCAACGTGTTTAATGAGTGTCTGGTACCTATAACCCCTCGATTTTTTTTGAGGGGTCGCGATTTTTAACCTTATCCCATGGTAATTAAATTAAAAACCTATAACGGATTTTTCGCTACTAGAGTACCCAAGTGTGCTCGAGGAGATAATTATGGCCTGAGACTTATTCGGTTTAATCAACAACCCAAATGATGACGCCCATCCACTAATACTATCCAAGTCAGCGTTCAACGCCTCCACAGCGGTATTTACATCATCAGGAGAGAAGTGACGATAGATCTGAAGTTCATCCGCGTAGAGATGATAGGAAGAAGAAAACTCAAAACTCAAACTCAAAAGTACTTTATTACTGTAGATATTTACATATACTTAGAAAGTACATCGGATATGGAATTGATAGAAATCAAAAACAGAAGAGGAGAGAGAATGCCACCTTGGGATACACTGGAGGAGAGGTCACACCACTCCGTACAAGCCTCCCTGTTTTCGGTTTCTTAGGTAAGAGTCAAACCAGCTGGCAGAGAGGGACGTTATGAGATTTGAGAAGTTCAACGAGATTGTCGAAGTCAACACAGTTAAAAGCACTGCTGAAGTCCAGCAGAGCCAGCACCGAGAGCTGCCTTTGATCGGTCACTTAAAATAGAGCCGTAACAATACTATAACCCGTTCTAAAGCCTGACTGAAAAGGATCCAGTAGATTTTTAGACGATAGATAATGGGAGAGCTGATTATGGACAATGGATTCGAGGACTTTAGAAAGAATCGGCAGATTAGAAATAGAGGTGGGATCTGATGTTTTAAGGAGAGGGATAACTAATGCTTGTTTCCAAGCAGTAGGGAAGGAACAATAATAAATGGAGAAATTTAACATATGTGTTACGCTCACTGAAGGTCTCCGTCATTTTCTTCATATTTTTCTGCAGCTTGGCGTATAAGTCCATTGTGCTTGTTTGTGATGATGTTGTTTTCAAAGTTAAAATAAAAAATAAAAGTTTATAAAGAGCCCTTTTCAACAATACCCTACATGACATATTACGGTTTTCCGCTTTATGGAGGCAATATTTTTTTCATATTAAGCTTGGAATATGTTGCGTTGTGTACTATCTCTTATAGTTCCTGATGAAAGTGCACGTGACGGACGGACGGACGGATACGCCAGTGATCCTATAAGGGTTCCTCTTTATCTTTTGAGGTACGGAACCCTTAAAACTCAGCAGGCAAGAAATATTGCAAAAGAAAAAGAAACTGACAAAAGAATGACGAAATTTTGTATAAAGAATAAAGAAAAATTAAAGGAAAAAAGGAGAAAGAAAGATCCTGTACCTATAGATGTATGAAAGACATCGTCGAGAGCAAAAAAATATGAGATAAAAGAACAATGAATACGCGAAAAAAATATACTTAAAAAGGAAGGGAGAGATATAGCACTATTTTTAGAGATAACAATAAAAGAAGTCAATGATTCTACATCCTACAAACATTATAAACTTTTCAATGTTACGCAAAAACTGCTGATCGGATTTGGATAAAATTTGCGGGCAGGTAGATACATCCACGCATAAAATTGCGGGCACCAGCTAGTTATAGTATCGAATTACAGGCTACACTTTATCAAACAAAATATTTGCCTCTGAATCCCCATAAAAACGTTTGTTTGTTTCGTAAGTGGTTACCCTCCCAAGGCATTAATGATCTGCAAACACGCGCAAGAAGCACTTTAGAAGACTGTAAACCATAAAACGAGACGCCTTCGGAAATTCTTGAGTTAAAGCGATTTATAAATAGCTAAAGTATGTAGTTTTAACGGCCTCAGTTTATAGGTTTTTAAAGGTCTTTGCGGTGGTCATTATCTCTATAATGACCACCGCAAATACCTTGTAAATTTTTAAAGAAATTACCTTGTTACTTTTTAGAGCATTGCGCTAACAGTTTATTTACTTATTTCATAAGACGCACCAACAACACACATTCTTAAAAAAACATACACGTCTAACTAAAATCCATACAGTATGAAAATAATAACATCCTAAATATGGTCATGGCTAGAAGGGAGGTGATCGCTCGGTCACGGCCCAAGAAACCTGGCGGAGTCTGTACACGAAAAATATTATTGGGTCTTTCTTAAAAACCTTATATAAGCTAAGCGATTAATTGAAACGAAAAACAATTATTTTTCATTAGCGGCCATATGTACCCAAATTTCGGATACTGTAAAACTACCAAATTACTGTAATACTCTTTATACAACGAGTAGTACCCTAGTAATACATTCTGCACCTGCTGCTAGGTACTCCTTTCATAACATGGTGTCTCATTAAATTTTCCGACTCGCATTTTCAAAGGAAAAATTCGAATCCGCCGCGAGAGATTCCGCTTCATGTATTCCGAACAAAAGAGGTCGTCTATGCGCTTCGGCGAGCCTCAAACTTCTTGCACATTATTGCAGCCCTAGTTCAAATAAGCCAGTCGGTTCTAGAGATCCGCGGCTAAAGGAAGACATTGTGGCTCTCTACTTCTCTCTGACTTGGACTTTAACTGGCAAAGCCGGGGCGTCAAAGACCAGTAGCTCAATTCTCTCTCTGAATTTATCAGGATGGCAATCAAATTAAAATTTTGAGGGATGGTAGATGCCTATAGAGCATATTTTATGTTTTTTTTTAAGGAATTGAATGATAGTTCATTTCAAAATTTCAATCGAGTTCCGAGTCACAAAACATCGAGACTAACATTTGAAACTGTTAACCAATCTCCATAAATGGAAGAAGCCCAAAAGGAATCCCCTTGTGTGCGAAGGCGATTTGCACTTGGCCGGATTTAAAGTTTAACATGTCAGCTGAATATTTTTATGATCGGACCAAACAGGAGATAGTATAATTTAAACAAAAAGTGAAACTTTAGTGAAAAACGACTTAAATAAAAAAAAAGTTACCAAACATGGGTCTTCATTAATTGAAGAGTTCCCTTGAATTCTCCAGGGAATTCATCAGAACCTGAAATGATGTCAACGGGACCAATGGGAATTAAATCCCTATTGTTAGACAGTAACACGTTAGAATAA
This sequence comes from Argyresthia goedartella, assembly GCA_949825045.1. Taxonomy (NCBI): domain Eukaryota; kingdom Metazoa; phylum Arthropoda; class Insecta; order Lepidoptera; family Argyresthiidae; genus Argyresthia; species Argyresthia goedartella. Next base: position 6,428,656 of record OX463817.1, read on the forward strand.
GTAAATGATACGAAGTTCCTTGGAATAACCATTGATAGCAAGAATTACAGTATGGACCACATATTATTTTAAATAAAATAAATGGGACATATTCAACTGCACATCAAAAATTCTCATTTGCAATGCAAATATCAGGGCAAAATGCTGCGGCAGCTTAGGTGAAGGGTAAAGGGGGTAAGCGAAGCGAAGCCCCCTTTACCCTTCATACCAGGTTGAACATGTAAAAGCAACAAAAAATACTTAAAATATAAACTTGAGTACATATAAAATATTTAAAACATAAAAAGTATTTTTGCTGATCTTTTTTTGCTGTGAAAATCAGTATTTTTGATGTGCGATTAAATACTAGCCAGATTACCTCGTAGATTCAGTTCAGCGGCTTACGCTGTAAGCTATATCAGATAGAACACGTGTAACGGCATAAATAGCTAAGGTCGAGCCACCGCTATCAGAAAGCTATGATCGTCTATTCTATCTACCCCCAACTTAGATGTCCCGATTCAGCTGTGAAAAATGTCAAGTCAAGAATGATAAGTCTGAATTTCTCGTTTGTTGAGAAGTTCGTTAGGCGTACAATAGTCGAACGGAAGATTGGTTCAGGAAGTTAGAGTTTCAAGTTAAACAGAGAAAGCAAGTATGCCCGCAAGCCGGTATTTCGAGTCAGTTAGCGGTGTTTTGCGCCGGATCGATCCTTGTTATAGTTTGTGTACTGGTACCATTTATTTTTTTGTATATATGGGCGCTTGGAGCTTCTTTTACGTGGTCGACCACAATTTATAATATTTGTTTGGGATATCGTATGGTTATTCGTCGTAGTGTTACAACGTAAGTACTCAATGATATTTCATGTGCTCGCTAGTAGCGTTTTTAGTGGGTCCAATTATTTAATTAGTTCACGGCAATAACGATCCAAATAACTCCAGCCTCCCTCTGAGATGACTCCAGCCTCCCTCTGAGATGACTCCAGCCTCCCTCTGAGGGCGAAGCTCGGGATCTACAAGACCTACGTGAGATCCCGCCTCACCTACGCGGCTCCGGCATGGTACGCACTGTGCTCGGAGACGAACAAACGGAGACTCCGAGCCCAAGAGAACCTCTCTCTGCGTACCATCGTCGGCGCCCCCCGCTACGTGAGGAACGCGACAATCCAGAGGGACCTAACATGGGAAACCGTGGACCAGTTTGTCCAGAGGCTGGCGAAGGGCATGTTCGCGCGTGCGGATGCATCACACCTTCCGCACATCGCCGAACTGGCGCCGCACCACGCGCGCCCGCCCGACCGCCGCCGCCTGCCACGCGACCTAGTTGCCTAGCCGGCGATCACCCACTGCATACCAGCGCCACAAGAAGACCACCGCCCGCAGGGGCCATCCGATGACCTGTCCACAGGAGTGGACAGAGGCGATTCTTCGGGAAGAGGTCCGTCGACCTGACCCCGACTCCCCACGCCCCAGAAGGGGTGCGTGAGATGATTATGAAGAAAGAAGATCCAAATAGACCGGGTTTACACAATTGCGATTTCATTTCCCGAAATGAGTCTGAACTAGCGGTTTCCTCAAAAGGTCCGTAACGTTTTGAAACCTTCAACTCTGCGCAATTCGAGCTGGATGTTATCGAAACGTTTTCTTTAGTGCTTTTAGAGATCTAACCCTCTCCACAACGAGTTACGTACTTTGGAAAATACCGATTTAGGTATCTCGTTAACCTCAGCTCGCCTCGACTGAGCCCAGCAAAATAAATACGTGACACAATCTACACGTGAGATCTCCCAGCGAAATTGACATTTAATTTAAAGATGCAACTTGAATCAAAACGATCCAAGGCAAGGCAAAATATCTACCCGTCCCTAAAAAATGAACTTTAGACTGTATTTTGATCTCTTCGCGGGTCCCCGACAACACTCAAATGTCAAAGATATCAACAGGATAGGTTATCTGAGTTGACAACGTTTATACTTGTTCTGAATTTGATATTTTCATCCGCGGAACCCTATCGATCAAACAGTCTCCCTATGCCTTGACAACCTAGGTTTAGCCTCAACTAAACTCCTGTCTAGCCTAGTCTAAAATCCTAGTGTTATACCACGTCCATCATCGACACCACTCGAAGAAGTTGTGTGTGATTTGAATGGGCTTGTATGTTTAACGACTTGTGTGTGTGGGAATTTCAAAACTCGCTACACGAAGGGAATGAGGAAAGAATTAACTCGCGAATATCCTAAGAGCTAATCCAGGAACCCTATGATGAAGGAAAAAGGAAATTAGGGTCGCTCCAAGCCCAGACTCAGACTCAGATCAAATTACCTACAAGTTCTTATCTAACGACCCAAGGATATTTTTGGAATTTGGGTAGGTTGATTTAAAGGATAGGAACCGAGGTATATCTCGGCGCTTCAGACACACACGAAAATCCACTGTAGCACGCAATCACAAATCTTCTAGTTCCAGACGCGTAAAACAGCAGTCCAAACTGTACAGATTACCGAAAGACACGTGTACCACAGTGGTTTGACGCACGGACTGAATGCCTTCACCACCCACGCGCTCGTATTTATAGGCCGCCCCACATGTTGAGATGGCGTCCTGCCCCGCAAATACTGCCCAAGCGGAAGCTTCTTATCATTAACTACACAGGGTCTAGTTTCAATCAAACATGCCATGCACACCCGCTGTTCTACAATTTTGTGTATGCATAGTTCCTATAATCACCCATCGGTTATCACTCAAGTCATTTGGTATTGCCGATACACAAAATTTGTCGATCGCTGGCTATAAAGCGGTTGCAATTAATTAAGCCTGACTGCCCGACCGCTAGCGTCTAAGACAAAGATCACTGGAAAGATATGCAAACCCGTGATGTCAGACTCACCACAACGTAATAATCAATCGCAATTGTATATTTGCAGTCAACACATTAGCTTTCTCCGTATAGTTCCATAAACCTTCCATTATTTAGTTATCAATAATTTATTCAGCGCGCAGCCAAATCGGCTCTGATCCCTACACATTTCGCAGGAATGCGACAAAAAAACCTGACCCGACCTCTCTTCCCCGAAATTAATTGCTCTGTAGTACCAACTTCACAGACAAACTAGGGGCGACACGCAGGCGGGCGTCGGCGTTCGAAATTTGAATGTCAGTACCAACTTCACAGACAAACTAGGGGTGGCAAGCAGGCGGGCGTTGGCGTTCGAAATTTGAATGTCATAATATGTAAAAAATTACACATTATGGTCTTAATGTGTAATTTTTCAGATAAGAAATGAGTTTTTACCAAGTAGTTTAACATTATGCTGATCGTAACGTGCGGTTTTTGTAAGCAGTAAAGAGGGTTTATGATACGTCTGTAGATAATAGTAGTTTATGTGACTGCTACTTAATGGAGGGCATTAACACTCGAGAGTGGGTTTATGAAACGAGCCGAAGGCGAGTTACATAATAATATCTCTCGAGAGTTTTAATGCCTAATTATGTACAGTTACATACACTAGTTTATCTACACACATATCATAAGCTCTCTTTAATGTGTTCAGGAACCGCATGTTCGACCGGCATGGTGGCATTGATAATTCCTTTGCACTTGTTTAGCTTGTTCAGTAGTACCAACTTGACAAACAAAGTAGGGGCGGGCGGCACGCAGGCGGGCGTCGGCGTTCAAAATTTGAATGTCATAATATGTAGAAAAATTACACATTATGGTCATAATGTGTAATTTTTCAGAGTTTTACCAAGTAGTTTAACATTATGCTGACCGTAATGTGCGGTTTTTGTACACAGAAAAGAGGGTTTATGTTACGTGTGTAGATAAAGATTAATAAAATGACCCTAGCAAGATTCGACAAACCCATGATATGCCGTTAGCATAGCGTCCTTATTTACCTGTTTAGACATCATATATCGAGCATATGAAAATTAGCTTAATTTATTGCTCAGTATGTCTTTGTGTGATTTCCATGACAAGTTGTTGCCAATGTGAAGCCCTAAGAATTTCATAGTATGAGACTCTTTTATTTGTTTATCCTCATAGTTAATGTTCGTTGTTTTTATGTCCTTTCCTAAATTTCATAATTGTTGTTTTTCCAATGTTAATTAAAAGATTCTTTTTATTTAGCCTGCTAATTAAACTTATAAGATAATTATTAATGTCAGATTCATGTATTTAGATTAAGTCCTATAAATGTTACGATGGGAAAATTACCATGGGATGATTCACATATTTTTGGATGTCATTAATGTATACAAGAATTATTTTTAGATTTATTATTCTTGTACAAATTAATCAATAATAGCTATAATAAATTATCCATCACTCTTAGCTAAAATTAATTTTAAACTTAACTGTATCTCGTCACGTTCAAAACCGACCTTTTTATGCCAATCCTTGTCACACAATCTATGCAAATAAATCGTTTTTAATACGTACAATGCATGACTACAACACATTGTCCAATGATATAGATATCTTTGCCTCAACTTTACCATATTATCAGAAACAGGTAGCTAACAACTTGTTTGAATGTTTAAAGAAAACTGATCAGAAATAACACTAATTACCCTGCTTTTATACTGATTTAAAGTAAGGTCAATATGATACAATAATAATTGATGCTGATTTTAAGTTACTACAGGTTTTTAAGTACATATGTGCATTTTTATACCTTAAGATATAACTGTATGTTTCCTGAATAAAAGAAAAAAAAGAAAGAAAAGAAACAGCAGTGGGCCCGATGCAGTTCCTTTTGTCAATTCCATTTTTTTTTAGTGCATATTTGTGTAATTTGTGTCAATTGTTTCGTATTACTTAGATATGATTTGATCAGGTACGACGGTGGGTTACCCCTAACACCATATGCATATAGTTTATTTAATAGAATATTGTGGTCCTCATAATTAAAAGCCTTGGGTCCATGAATAATGACGTGACAGGTTTGTGACTATCAATATTCGTCATGATGTTACTTAGAAAGCCTTATATTGCCATGTTAATATTTTTACTTTTACTAAAGCCCTTTTGTTCCTCTTCCAATATTTTATGTTTTTCAAAGTAAATGTATAGCCTGTCATTAATTGCTTGACCAATTATTTTGGAGAATGTTGGTATTAGTTCTATAGGTCTATAGTAGTTCCTATCTTCCCTATCGTCTTTTTTGAAGAGTAGTTTTATGATTATATGAACATAGCAACCATGGTATAGTAACCATATCGCAACCAACGGGATGCCTAATATTGAGTGGTCTTCATCGTCAGTTCCACTTCACAAATTATGCTTCCCGAGAGTTAATGCACGAGTTATTATAAAAAATACAAAAATCACTGCTTTCATATTTGAAGTACAGCCCAGAAGCTCAAGGATTTACGTTACATCATCAGACTTAGAATGTACCTTTCTAGCAAAAGCGTGATGACGTATAGTAAGTTCATACTTTTTTCACATACGTCAGTTAACAAGGAAACCTTCATATGTCTCCATAGTTGTGGCGATGGGCAAGCTCCCTGTCACGCAAAACGGACTATTGAATAATTGGCTAATGGCACAACTGTGATGTTTTTTTTGTAAGTTACCGACACTGGATATCTCGTGCAGCAGCCTATGATTTCTTATCAACACACCGCTTATGACTACAACAATATCACTAACACACAAGGCGATTTACAAGTTGCGAATTTGCACGTAACATGCCTTTCAAAATGAAAACCCAAATACCGGATGCCAAATACTTACTGTTTGCATATTCAGTAGCATCAGCTGTCTTTGAACAGGATTCAATTTTCGCAGGGCTAAAGGGAACTATATCGCGCCCTTGTAATTAAGTATGGCCCTGCAAGATTTTATAACACCGATAGCTGATTTAATTAAAAGTTTCGCTTTGTCCTTGTGAGTTGGCAGTTACTACTCAGTACTATAGGCACTTTGGTTTTAGTTGCTATGTATGTATGGTACCGTATCTATACTAAGAGTTCACAACGGGTAATTAAAAGGCGATTTTAATTAACAGTAAATCTTACGACTTCGTCAAAAGCCTGTTTTTGTAGCGTTATTTCTCCTGAAGGAAACACTTTCTTAAACTAGAATGTTATGGAAACATCCATTTACTTCAATCAGTATTTATAAACATCATGTCATGGAAACTTTATGAAAAATACTAAGTAAATAGATATTTTTCACCTAAAACGTGTTGTTTCTTGGGATCAAAAAAGAATATTGATAAGGATAATAATAATTGATAAGTCTTATATGTATAAAAAAATGTTATTCAAAATATTTTACAACGGAGTAAGTATTTGAAATCATAGAAATAATCTGTGTATTGGAAAGTAAATAAAAAACATCCATGTTGCAGTGTGAGCTGTTATGAACTTAGAACCACCACAACTGAGTTGCAAATTTTTTCCATACACGCGCCTTAAAATAAATGGTACGCACAAAATATTCAACTCAACAGTATTTATTATGCTAGGAACGCAGAATTGTATCTAGTATTTAAGGGATTAAATATGGCCAGAAATGCATCTTTAGCTTCAATTCTAGGTTAAACTAGACAACATAAAAATGTAGGATAAATATATGTTATAAAAGGTCTATTAGAGATAAGAATGGACTTTTAAAATTACCGGATATCTGTTATATTTAATACTTAAAAATATTTTTCGCAATGCATTATTATTCAACTAAATGAACAAGCGCTCGGAGACGAAATCAGTTTCCTATATGAAACTTACACGCAAAAAATAAAGGACAAATTTTTGGTTGTTTTATTTTATTTTTAATGTTATTATTACAGGAGTTTAGTAATATTTTCTATAATTTTCTCGGTCTCGGAGCTCGGGCTGCCCCGCGGGGCTCTGCGCGGGAGCATGCGTCAGTCTGCTTCGACGCGATGCGACGGGTATTTGTTTTCTTTGTCTAATTCTCAATGCCATTGGCCTATGTTCAGCCCTTAAATTCAAATACAATACAAGTACAATCCCACTTCGGGATCAGACACGCCGGCGGATTGTCTTTGTTGGAGCTGAATTGGCATCCGATTTCAATGACTTGCCATTGTTGTTTGCGCTTTACATATTCAGGAGGTGTATGGACTACATGACTGCAATGAATACCTTACAAATAGATACGTACAATCGGGGCTATTATTGGTTTCTTGCGTACAAAATATTTTTGAAAAGTTCTGTACTAAGTATACAATAAAGTTTCATAAGTCATTTCGTCTACTCCGTACTAAGTAAACAATAAAGTTTCATAAGTAATTGTAGTCGCCATGTCGTCTCCTCCTTCGAGCGCGCAGTCATTTGACTGTGGAGTAAGTAAGCTGGGTAAAAACATGTCCCTTGCTGAAGTAGTGAAGACCCAGGCTGCAGTTGTTAAGGCCGGGGACACAGTTTTTAAGGCTGGGCCCTTAAAAGAGCAAGAGGAATACTGGACCGTAATAAAAAGAAGGAAAAAACCAACTCGTAGTTTGGTGGGCCAGATGGGTCAAGCCAATGTGGAATATGGCGGGCTTTTCATAACAAACGTGCACAGAGAAACTAAGGCCAATAATAGAGTTTACTTGAGGCGAATTGTTACCACAAAGCTTTCAAAATGTACGTATGTATCCAAAGAGAATCTTACTTTGTACAAAGACATCAACTTATGGCCGAAACGTATCTTCTTCCGCCGTTTTCTACATTTTAATTATTCACTGATACACAGAGCGCAGAACTCTGATGATCCGAAGCCGCACACCTAGATCATGTTTAGTACACCCTCAAGAAAATACAGTCAACTTGTTAGTTTTAGCTGTCAATCGTTAAATTATTCTCAGATCGTTATGTGATAAGGCGGACGTCATGGCACTTCAGGAGACGTGGCTAATGCCGTACGATATTCCACAATTTGGAACCAAACACGAAGATTTTGAGTACACAGGGAAATCAGCCGTCGACTTCGCTACCTAAAGCACGGGAAGACCGTATGGGACCGTGGCATTGCTGTGGCGAAAACATGCATCATCGTCAGTGTCGGTGGCGCAGTGAAATTTTGGCTATTAGAGCGGCGGAATGTGATCGTGAAATAGTCATAATTAGTGTGTAATGCTATCGGAAAGTATGAAGAACTTGACGGAGTTGACGGACTATCTAAGTGAGGTAAACTCCTTAATTTAAAATAGTGTGGTTGAGTCTGTTTTTGTCCTTGGAGACTTTAATGCACACCCGGGTGAACTATTTTGAAGTGAACTGATGCGGTTCTCTTGTGATCAATAATGGTTTTGTGCGAATACAGAGAAGTTGGGTATGGATTCTGGATGTTATGCTTACATTAGTGATGCGCACGGGTGTACAAGATGGCTAGATTTCTGAATTGTAACATCTTCTGCATTGACAAGTGTTAAAATAAAACCGGTTAAGTGCGAGTAGGACGTCAGGCCCGCACACGAAAGGGTTCCATAGCATTGTACTCGGAAAAACGTAAAACGACAGTCTTTTGGCTTTTTATTTTTTTATCTACCGTATCATAAACACACTTTACTGCGTACAAAAACCGCTCGTTACGATCAGCATAATGTTAAATTACTTGGTAAAAACTCATTTCTTATCTGAAAAATTACACATTATGACCATAATGTGTTATTTCTCTACATATTATGGCATTCAAATTTCGAACGCCGACGCCTGCCTGCGTGCCGCCTCTACTTTGTTTGTAAAGTTGGTACTACTGAACAAGCTAAATAAGTGCAAAGGAATTATCAACGCCACCATTCCGGTCGAACATGCGGTTCCTGAACACATTAAAGAGAGCTTATGATATGTGTGTAGATAAACGAGTGTATGTAACTGTACATAATTAGACATTAAACCTCTCGACTGATATTATTATGAAACTCACCTTCGGCTCGTTTCATAAGCCCACTCTCGAGTATTAATGCCCTCCATTATGTAGCAGTCACATAAACTACTATAATAATAAAATATTAATTACTAAGTAGGACTACAGTAAAGGCCGTGACTACATCGAACCATTAAAAAATGTAACTATTATGTAACGTGTGTGTGTTAACGAAACTCTTTGTTCATTGAACCCGGAAGTGGATAGAAATTGAATAACATATTTACAAAAATAAAATCAAATATGAAAAAAGCTTGATAATTTTGATTATAATTCGAATGAGCAATTATTCATCGTATAATGACAAATAACTAAACTCAAAAGTCTAAACCTGCCATTAAAGATATTTTCGGATAAAATCGGGAGAGTCTAGTTTTCACCGATAAACAAGTAAAACATAATGGCTAAGAAATTGGCCACACCAATAATTTCTTGTGTGTGTACTACTTTGAATTCTAATGGTAATGGTATGTTTCATTATTTGTTGTTATTGCGGTAATATAAATACACCCTCTGTGAATATTTCAGCTCTCTACCTATTTCGGTTGATCCGGTAGAGCCCGGTGACAGACGGACAGACGGACGGACGGACGGACAGCGGAGGCTTAGTAATAGGGTCCCGTTTGGCCGGGTACAGAACCCTAAAAAACATTTTTATATGATGTGACCTGGTCAAATCATAAACCACATTACTAGCATGAGATTTATTTATTGTTATTCCTAAAAGAATTATCAATGATGCAAGGAGTAACAAAATCATCTGAGGTCAAAGACTGGCTGATCAGATAACGCAGTATAATAGAGTGTGTATATTAAATTGAGAGACATATATTTTCCCCATAAATTTCAAGAATGTTGTCTAGTCTGTTCATTAATTTAGAGCAGAAATTAATATTGGATAATATGTATGTATAATAACATTATATCTATTTAAACAAAAGCATTTATAGAAAGTTACATCAGAAATCAGAAATATTGTAGGCTAGAACCGTCACGAACATGATGCTCTTGGGCAGGGTTGGCTTTAATTTCAGCTCTGGATTTAAGCTTAAGGGATTAAATATGGTCAGCGATCGGGGACGCGAACAAAGAAATGCATCTTTAGCTTCAATTCTAGGCTAAACTAGACAACCTAAAAAAGTAGGATAAATATATGTTATAAAAAGTCTATTAGAGATAAGAATGGACTTTTAAAATTAGCGAATATCTGTTATATTTAATACTTAAAAATATTTTTCGCAATGCATTATTATTCAACTAAATGAACAAGCGCTCGGTGACGAAATCAGTTTCCTATATGAAACTTACACGTTAAAATGGGTAAAAAAGGGAAATTTTTTAGTTGTTTATTTTTAATGTTATTATTACAGGAGTTTAGTAATATTTTCTATAATTTTCTTGGTCTCCCCGCGGGGCTCTGCGCGGGAGCATGCGTCAGTCTGCTTCGACGCGATGCGACGGGTATTTGTTTTCTTTGTCTAATTCTCAATGCCATTGGCCCTTGTTCAGCCCTTAAGCTGAAAGTATCGGGAATGTCATCTGAACTGTTATGCGTTCTTCGATACTGGTACAATAATCAGATAAACTATGTTAAATGGTCTAACCATGTCTCAGATAGCTAAAGTGTGGTGTGTGTCAGGGAGTTTATCATCACCAAGATTGTTTAACTTGTATATGTCACCGTAAGATAGTCAAAACCGTCAGTTGATAAACTAACGGTTTTTTTCTCGTATGTTGGTCAACTATCGACGTTTAATAAACTGTAGCGTACTGCGTACTATATAGTACGCAGTACGCTACAGTTTATTAAACGTATACTATAAAATGATCGTAAGGACCGACCCTGTCCATGTGCAAAATACCTACACTCTTCCCCAAAACACCCTGTATGACGTGGTAGTTGATCAACTAACGGTTAAAACCGTTAAATATTAAACTGGTTTAAACTTGAATTGCAAACGAAATACCAGGGCAAACACTGCGGTAGCTTACTTAGGTGAAGACTAAAGGGGGCGAGCGCAGCGAAGCCCCAGAATAGTCTTCGTGTTAGTTTGACATGTAAGAACAAAAGAAACGTAAATTCTAAACCCTGTCGGTCTGGTTTACGGTCGCGATAGTTGATCAACTACCGCGTTAGTTGATAAACTGATGGTTTTGACTATCTTCCGGTGACATATATTATACACATATAAATGGCCTCATCAAGGAGCTCAGCAGTTTACATGATGCCGGCGATATGGTGTTGCTGCGCCCCTCGGTGAGTGCAAGCTGTTGGCTATCTGCAAAAAATATGCAGATGGTCATGGGCGGCCGAATAATATGAAAAGAGCGAATATTTCATATTTAAAGCCGCTTCGAGAGCGCTTGAAAATGTTCCGGTAATTAACCTTAAGGGGTGTTGCCTGCATCGGGTAACCGAATTGAAGTATTTAGGGGGCAGTTGGTGGACTAATATTTAAAGGATAAGTCAGTTATGGAGAGGGAGCGGAGGGCGTTGGCAGTTAGAATAATATAAACATAAACATAACATTTAAACACAGGCACATACGTTGCTTCTGGCCCCACACTAGGATACCATATGTCGTGGGAACTGGAAACAGCGACGTCACACACATAAACATCCAAGACCTGGGGATTTTTATTTTTGTTTACGCCCAGCCAAGATATGGTCAATTCAACCCCATGCTATCCAGCAACAGAGTAGGTGACGTGCAGTACGTCAGCAAGATGGACAGAGATAAACGTGTCAGCAAGCGACATGTCCCTCGTAGACACTCGATGTTGAAATAAACCGTTTTACATACCTACCTATACCATTGTCATGTATCAGTTTCATGCTATATTACTTTTTATATAAGCGAACATATATTAATGTAACCAGATCTTTATGACATATGTACTTATTATTATTATAACCCGCCCGGCGGACAAAAACATGTTTAAGAAATGACAAAAAATAAACACTTTTCTATTCTATTCTATTCTATTCTATTACCCCCAGCCGGGGATGGAACCCGGGACCTCTCGCATGGTAGGGAGAGCCACAACCACTGCACCACAGAGGTCGTCATATATATGCTGGCTCGCAGATTTGCTCGGTGCTCAAAACCAGTAATGATAACTCTTAAAGCATATCGCCAATCTTTCTGCACCAGCTCTCTGTGGGTCAGATAATACACAGAACATTTTCAGCACCCTACGAATCCAATATAATCAAACGCCTTCAGGAGGTTGTTGGGCCTGCCCCGCTTCAGCAGTGCGTCAGCGGTGTTCGCAGAAGCGCACACTGGCTTCTACGTTATAATGAGGAAACGAGCTGCATCATTGCTGGGCAGAATACGCAGCAGCAACAACAGTATCCTACCTAAAGGCATTTTCAGAGAGATGGGATAGCCCATTCGCCAACCATTGGGTTAAAATGATGATTTAATGTTCTATATTATTTTTATGGATCTCGTAATCTGAAACAAACATTTAATTAAATAATAATTTCAACTTTAATAAATATTGATTTTCCATTCTTACGAGATTTCCGGGCAAGTTGAAAAAAAATTAACTAATGAAAATGGCTTTGCTTTAGATCACAGCGATCTTAATGGAGGCGTTTCAGAGAGTTTTCACAAATTAATGATTGTGACGGGGCCTCATTCTGAAACTCCGACATCAATCGCGATTGACAAATTGGGCAATCTCACCGCAGCTCGCGTAATCGTGTCTCATTGGTCTATTTGGTAATTTGAAAAGAATCAAGAAATAAGGAACTTCATTGCGTTTAAACTTCGGGGATGCAGAACAGTCTCCGGCAGCTGTTGATCTGTCTACTGTACCTATAATATAGGTACAGTAAAGATATTATCTTAACTTTGTCGACCGGTTTAGCCTAGCGGGTAGTGATCCTGCTTACGAAACTGACGGTCCTAGGTTCGAATCCCAGTAAGGGCAAATTTGTCTCATGAGCATATATATATGTTTCTTAGTCTTTATTTATTTACATAAGTATTAACGTCTAGTAAATATATGATTGTCTAGTATCCATATCACAAGTCTTGTTGAACTTACTATATGGACCTGGTTCGATTTGAGTAAGATTGTCCTCTACTTTTTTTACAAGGAAACAAAACAAAAATATAGCGTCACGTCTTTTCCCACACGGAATGGCAGAGGCACAATACAGAGGCCCCCATATCTCCATAGCTGCGGCGATGGGCTAGCCCCCTGTCACTGGCTAAACTGGCTAAACTTGGGTACAACAAGCTGAAATACTTTTTACATACGCCATACATACGAAAGACGAGAATGGTCCAAAACATTATAAAAGCAATTTCGTCTTTCCTTGACACGCTTTTTTCTTCTCATTGTATTTATTATTCATTTTTCGCCCTACTTCGGTTGATATTTGTTTTCATATTTTACTCGTATATCCATGTCGTAGTCGTAGAATAGAAATTCATAAATTAAGACACAATTGGCGTTAATTTGGACAATTTATCTACTAACCGCCTTATTCATAAACGTCTAATAAACCTATTTTAACTATAATGCCGTTATAATTCGTTTGTCTTTGTCTGTCACTTTGAAATTTGTGTTTGAGAGAAAAGGACAAAGCACATTTTAGCTATCATAGGTTTGGTAAGTTTTATGAATAAGGAGGTAAGGAAAATGTGGTTTAACAATATTTTCATATGGATACCAAATTAATGACCGCCAGACTTAACAATACGCAGAATTTCAAAATATGTCTTGCTCTGAACACTTTGGACAGTTACCTTAACTCGCATTACCAGTCTTTAAAAATATTTTCAATAATTAGCTAAAAAAAAATTGCCATTTGACATAGGACGCATTCACATTGAACGGTACAGCCGCATGCAATTTTCTGTAGATTTATCTAAATAGTGTTGTACGCTACGAAGATTCAGAAACAGAGGTAACTAGTAGCTGTGGCGATCGTCACCTACTGGGCGGCTTGTGGCCTCACTGCGTCGTGAACTTTTGGGCGTGGGCGTGAACAATATGATGTTTTCACTTGTAAGATATGGATCGGAATTAGTAAAGTCCGTCAAAACGATAAAATGTCGCCGCCATTCAATTCTTTCATTCAATTCCAAGTAGAAATATTAAAATCTTACCTATTATGATCGTCTTTTGACGATCGATACCACACATAAGACATGAACTAAACGAATATACGGCACTTATTTTTAATTAATATATTTTTTAAAGAAAACTGAAGTAAATAGGTTTATCCTAGTAAAGCTTATTATCCTTTATCTATTTATAATATAACTAACTTGATGTGTAATCAATATGACTAAAACGAATACAACAATACAATCACTTCTCGAATCCTCCTGCGATATCGCATGAATCGTCGCAAGGTACAACGCTATTTAGGTAAATCGATGAAAATGAGAAAATCACATGCGACTACCTTTGAGTAACAATGTTTATACATTTATTTATTTATTTATTTATTTATTTATTTATTTATTTATTTATTTATTTATTTATTTATTTATTTATTTATTTATTTATTTATTTATTTATTTATTTATTTATTTATTTATTTATTTATTTATTTATTTATTTATTTATTTATTTATTTATTTATTTATTTATTTATTTATTTATTTATTTATTTATTTATTTATTTATTTATTTATTTATTTATTTATTTATTTATTTATTTATTTATTTATTTATTTATTTATTTATTTATTTATTTATTTATTTATTTATTTATTTATTTATTTATTTATTTATTTATTTATTTATTTATTTATTTATTTATTTATTTATTTATTTATTTATTTATTTATTTATTTATTTATTTATTTATTTATTTATTTATTTATTTATTTATTTATTTATTTATTTATTTATTTATTTATTTATTTATTTATTCATTTATTCATTTATTTATTTATTTATTTATTTTTTATTTATTTATTTATTTATTTATTTTTTTTTATTTATTTATTTATTTATTTATTTATTTATTTATTAACATAATTTATTTATGCCTTGACAGCCGAGGCCAAATCGACATAAATTACAGATATATACCAATAAAATAAAATATTTACAATCCAAATTAAAATTCACAATATGTCATCAATCATAAATCAATTAAATCTATATATATAAATAATATAAATATTAATGAAAAACCAAATTCAATGTTATAACGCTACGCTAATAGGCCGAGGAGAGCGCGTGAAAGAAATTATGCAACATTTTTCACTATTGAATAGGAGTTTGTTGCTCACACTCCATCTATAGACCGCATCTAGATCTTCCTGTAGTAGCCTACAGTCATTTTCTGACATTATGGGAAGTACTAGTTTGAGGTCGTCCGCGTACAGTAGGCATTTAGAATATTTTAGCACAGATTATAGGTTATTTATCATGATGATAAATAACAACGGACCAAGAATAGAGCCTTGGCTAACACCCGACCGCGTGTGGTACGGCTGGGACTCAAAGCAGCCATGTCGCACAAACTGTTGGCGGTTTTTCAAGTAGTCGGCAAAGAAAACCAACAGCCTTGGGGCAAATCCTATGGCGCACAATTTCTTCATTAGGGCAACGTTATCAACTCTATCGAACGCCTTACGGAAGTCCAGATAGGCGACGTCCACCTGACATCCCCGATCCATGCTCTCTGAGAACAAATCGACTAACGTCAGTAAGTTGGTGGTTACTGAGCGACGACTCCTAAATCCGTGTTGCTAGTCGCACAAATATGGCGCTATCTGTGGATAGATTTTACCGTATATGACTGACTTGAACAATTTTGCCAATGAACTCAGGATTGCAATCGGTCGATATTGATTTACAGAGGCAGTATCACTAGTCTTGGGTACAGGACTGACTCGAGAGAGCTTCCAGCTGGTGGGGTACTTCCCTTGCTCAAAAGATAGGTTGAAGATACAACCTAAAGGCAGTACCAGCTGATCACTATTGGCCTTTAAGAAGTAAGGAGGGACGTTGTCCGGTCCAATTGCGCTCCTTGGCCTTAGTTGCCTCAGTCCTTTCTCTATATCCCTACGGGAAACATGTGTAATTTGGACGTAGTTAGCAGTACGCGAGTCATCGGATCTGTTTACCAGATCACACTCTTGCCCCTGATGCATGACCCGAGGTTCGAAACCACCCTTCGATCTGAGGCTGCTCACATGTTTCCAAAACGCGCGTGGGTTGTATCTGATATTACCTTCTAAACTCACCATGTGGTTCATGTAAGCTGTAGCTATGCGGCACTTAATACTGGCTCTCAGCTCACTGAACGTGGCGTAGTCAGCTGGTCTCTTACACGACTTCCACTTCCAGCTCTACTTGACTTGGCGGATATTCAACTGATAAAGTTAATGTACATTGATGCTATGCCTAAATTCACCAAGTTTACCAGATAATTGTGGATAAATAATAATTAATTATATTAAAGTGGTTTGGTTATAGGGATTAGTAGCAGTAAAGTTTCAAGACTGAGAAAGCAAGAAGAATTCGACAAGTCGATAAGGAAAAACAAAAAGTAACTAAACTTAAATCGCCAATCTTGTAGATTAAAGCTTAACAAAGTATGGCCACATACTTATCTGGCCCGGTGGCGTAAGCTAATCTAATTCGTATTATTTTTCACTAAGATTAAAGAACCACCTCTATCAGCAGTCTTTCTATTGTAACAACTGACAATTTTATAATTATATATGTTAAAAGACATCACATTTTCCTTCAACCAGTGTTCTGTAACACAAATAATATCAATGTCAGAATTTTTTTGAAATAATTCTAATACAAGTTCTTTGCCAGGTAGCCCCTGGATGTTTTGATGGGCAATATTTAACTGGGGCTTACATTTTGACATATTTAGTGGCTCTTGTATGCTAGAGATTTCCTCTATTGTCTTATGAACTAATTTAAATTACTTGGAACAGATTCCAATGTTGCATGCAAAGTATAATTAACAGGTGAATTCCCAATAGGGGTGCATGTCATATTACTCTTAACATAAGCTGATATCAAGTTGAACTTGGTTAAACCAACTATAGCTGCGTCGCATATATTATAAGCTAACAATGTAGCTACTAATTTTCTATATTTATTAGACAGTACAACAGTAGCTAGTCAATTTATTTTCGAATATATAATGTATGTACGCAAGAACCTTACAACACTTTCCAAACTTAGCGATAGCTGTAATGTTAACCTAAGAAATAATCACAGACTATGTGCGCCCTGTTTTAGACTCGCGAAGGTTAGCAATTCTTTCAAGGGTCAGTGCATTCTCTACTACAATGAGATACCTCTGGAGATTTTGAAATTGCCATTTGAGCAATTTAAAAAGCATGTTAAAGCGACTTTGTAGAAAAAGGGACATTGTAATAATGTTCAAGATTACTTAAATGACAGGACTGTATGGGGTTAATCTGGCTCAACACAGACCTTGCTGTTAATAATTTTGTAATTATTTATTCCTGCTTATTAATCATAACAATTAAATTTTTCATATTTGTATTAGTTAAGCACAACCTATTTTTAAAAGAGATCTAAAAATCAATCTGTGGGAGTTTCTACGCCCTTCTTCTCCCACAGTGGTCCAATGTAGAGAAGAGGCAAAAAATGACGTTTGCTAAGTATATGTAAATATCTACAGTAATAAAGTACTTTGACTTGACTTGACTTGACTTGACCGAGGTTTTGACAACCGTTCCGGGGCGTTCCTGATCCAAAGGCTCACTCGCCGTGCAGCGCGGTAATGCTGCCAGTATTATGGGTACCTTTAGGCTTGTCCTGGGGTAGTTTATTTATTTAATATTGTGTTTTTATTGTGAGGAGATTTTAATTGACGATGCACTTTGCGGATTTTTCATTTAATATTTCATGGAATTTTGATTGAAATAAATAGTTTTACAGTATGCACTACTTTTATTTCCAATAGTATCTGCTCTCCTTATGCGTTCATTCACTTTTTTCTAGTTTTAGGGCCTGGCTCACAAAAAAAATAACCTATTCTGTGTTTTCACACTCGAGTTACTGCACATGAGCAGAACGCAATATTTCTTGGTCATTTTAGTTTTTATTCGTAGGTATAGTGCGAGTTGTTTACAGTATGAGCCTGACTAGTAACGTGACGTCGTCGCTGATCCCGCATGCTACGCTCGGTTGACAAAATCGCTTCGCGGGAGTCAAATTTTGAGCTTTAATAACTCCGTCAATTTTTAAGATATCAAAAAACTAAAAAACACATATTTTTTATAAATTTAACTGCTTTCAATTAAATTTTCTTTGGCTACATTCATTGCCCCTACCAAGAATCGAGTTGCTAATTTTACCGATACACGAGTTTTAAGATTTAACAATGTCGTATGCAACAAGCAAGTAAGTGTTAAGTTGATCTCAGTTAGAGTGTCAAAATCGAGTAAAACAACTGAAAAAACATGGTTCACCAATCTGTGTTGTCTGTTACAGGCACTATCGCCGAAATGGAATACCCGTTACAACCTCGTTTTGCTGAAAGCTGAAGGTTTTTACTTTGAACCGACATTTTGTTCCGTTGGCACTTCCATTTCATTCGTTACTTTTGATACCTATATCCAATTTTTCAGCTGGAAACAGTATTGTCATAGAGAGTGGGATTCTTGTAAATTATGACAGATTTCACACTGTGTTTTTTTTTATATATATAATTTATAGATTTTATTCAATATAAATAATACACCAAATAGAACTTAGAAGATACGAGTAGGCATAGAATATAACATACCTATAATTTGTAAAGTATATATTAGTAAATACAAATAAAACCTATGTAGGTAATTCTGTTTTAGGAGATCAAGCTGTCACCAAAGTATTCCTGCTCCATCTTCGCATTGAAAGGCCCTGACATGTTTTCTCGTGCCTCTTACTTTCATGGAAACTGCTCTCATAACTGAGATTTGTATTTTCACTTTCAGCCAGTACACTATTTGAGAATACGCTTTTCCCCATTTCTCGTTAAGCTTTGATGCGGTTTTTTTTAAACTGTTATATTCAGTTCCTAGGGCTCCATCGCATGATAAAACTAGTGGGGTGAATGAGTTAGGTCTAGATAAAATCCAGATGATTTACTTCAGTTTAGGATATAAATTTCAGTATCGGTCACCGACTTATCTGCTCGAATGAAATAAGATCATCCACGACTCAGCAATCTAGTCACGCGCGAGAGTATGACTGACCTGAATGGCTTACGTACATGGTATTAATGCAGTAAAAGCGATTCACGAAGGGCTCGAATTATTTGTCTTATTTACTCATCGGTCGTTGTCGAGGAGGCCTTTAGGAGCAGAAAGAGGTAAGATAACATTTATAAATTTGTTTATTCATTGCGCGTCTTTGTTGTTTATCTTTGGAGAAGATAAAGTTGCGGGTCAAGTCCTCAGAATATTGTATTCGATAACAAATTCTAGATGGCTTTCCTCGCTGGGCAGCAAAGAAATATTATTTTTCCAGGTACCTTTATCTTTTTAGGGTCCCGTACCTCAAAAGGGGGAACCTTTATAGAATCCCTAGCGTCCGTCCGTCTGTCATAGCACCTTTATCAGGAACTATAAGAGATAGAGTCTTGAAATCTTCTGCAAACAAAAAAGTGGAGGTAAAAAGACAAAACCCAATAAAAACCTTATAAGTCATGTAGAGTATCGTTGAAAAGGGCCCTTTATAAACTTTTCAATTATTATTTTTTAATTTTAATTTGATAACTTCAGAAGTTATGATCAATAAAGTGCAAAAAATTACCTTATTTCCGAAACTACAGTCTTAAATTATGAAAAAGATTACAGGAAAACCTACCCGAAATTGCCACCAATAAAACCTTGTAAACAACATTTTGTAAAAAAAAAACTATTCATTCCACACCATCCCTACGATTGTACGGTGGTACAGAACCCTTCGTGCGCGAGTCCGACTCGCACTTGACCAGTTTTTTCACGTTTGTTTCGACTTTCTTCTTCGACTGTTTCGACTTCTACAGATTAATATTCTGAGTAACTCTCTGCTATCACCAAGCTTCTCGATGACGAAGAACTTGTGCGTCAACTTTGATAACAATTAACCTGACATACATTTTTATGTAGATAACTTTACATTTTTTCAGTAAAAGATACTTTACTTCAGTTATTTGCTGTTCGATCGTATACCAATAAAGCTGGTCAGGAAAAATATACTCTCTAACCTAGATTCAAAGACAAATAAAGCCAATTTGTCTTCATATGTTAAAGTTTGTCGTACAGAGTGCAGTCTGAAGTGTATTTCACACTGTTTTATGTCTGATAACCACTGGTTTCTATTTTATTTTGACTGTGAATGTTCTCGTACAATTTACTGTTCAATAGAGGCACACATACACACACCCACACACAGTTAATGCATTTCAAACCAACACAAAATTTTGTGTAAGGGGATGTCTATTAATTTACGTGAGGCGTTTTTATGAATTTGTGACCGAATAAAAATAAATAATTTTAAACCATGTGATGAAGTGCAACTTAATTAAACTCATTGTAATATGTACCACAAAGATAACGTAGCTTAATTGCGGTATGTTATCAAGAAGACAGAATTGGTCTGGTTGCCATCAATCAAAATCAAGGGTCTATTTTTTTTCAGCAATTTCAAAAAAGCAATTATTAATCTGCATTGCCATGCAAGACAATAATAAATTAATATAGCCCATTAATATCCCCACCGAGGGGCACAGGCTTTTACCCGGGCGAGTAAGATTAAGCCATACTCAATCACGCTGGCTCAGTGCGGGTTGATGCATGCCATAACTCGAACTAAAAGCTTTGCAATAAGATTACATTACCTTTTGCAAATGATAAGTAGGTACTTATCTAAAATCTAACACGTTAGAACAAAGCCGTAAAGCGGCAGTTAGGTTAGTTTAGCATTCAGACCAATCCCAGAGGAGAAAATAATATCCATACCAACCTGGCAAGAGCTGTCAAATTTCAGGCTTTTAGTTCGTTAGTTAGACCACGTAATGGTGTTGACGTACGCTGACGATGCTTTACTAGAACCCGACTATGCACGGACCATTTCAAAAAAAAATATCACTAATTTTATATTAATATTTTGAGTTAATTTAATTTGAAGTTCTTATTGTTTGTGAGTTAATTTAATTTGAAGTTCTTATTCCTTCAATTTCAGACAAGTTTCAATTTTCTAATTATTATTTTATTTCGTAAATATTATTTCTTTCTTTCTTACACAAGCATTTAATATCATAATAGGACGTTTAATGATATACTATATCATTCACTAGAGACATCTTACTGGAGTCCAGAGTATTTTCATAATTTCGTTACGTACCAGTAACAACTTCTACAAACTTTTTAACACAATTTCAGTACATTCATCAAAGCAAAATAAAGTCACTATTCCCTATAATTTGTTGCTATTAGATTAATAAAAAAGTCTCCTCTGATTAATTAACTTAATATTCATTAAAGCCTTTTGAATTTTAAATAATCATCTTCTTTCCAATGCCAGCCTCCATACTAATTTTGAGTGGATAATTCAAAAAAGGTCTGGAAATTATTCCGGGTTCATTAATTTACCTTTACTGCTTTTAATTATTCCAAATGCCGACGGTTTAAAGAGTTTCACTAAGTGCCATTAACCGTGGGGCTGTCCAAGATTTCGACTAGTCTATGTGAGAGGTTACGCCGGGAACAGCCGAGGGCCTCTGAATAACTTTGTATCGGACGGGCTTGATTTTTCCCAGCGCTCGTCTCGTACCTGCGGTGCTAGGAGTGGGTCGTGCATATTTTTTTTAATGACGGAGCGAAACCGGTTTTCCCGGTATGATACCTGCTGCCTTATGGCGTAAGTAGTCTGAGCTATGAACTTCATATAGACTTTTACGTTTGACACCTTGCACCAGCTTCATCTGTCAAATTGGTATCAGCAAGTAGCATCATAATGGAGGCCAAACCCAAGCTCATTGAATGAAGCCTAGAAGCCTTCGGTGATACCCCGCAATCGATGAAATTGTATGAGCATGAGATGAACCATAGACACACGCTGTGAACTTCAGAGTGTTACGCCATAAGGCTGGTTTGCAAACCGGTTTCGTCGGCGACTGGATTTGTTTGATACTAAGTTCAACTTTCCGTGTGATGTACATCTTGAAATGCAAAAAGGACCCTCAGTTTGTTACTTAAAATCAATACCCATGTGGTGGTACCCAAATTAAAATGCTCTTTATAGTACACTTCTGTTACCCTTATTGCTTCAGAACGGGGTGTTGCGCTGGTCTTTGCCTTTCACTTCTTGTAGAAATAGACGCAGAAATATTAGGTTTTTTACACCCGTGACTTAAAACCACGCAGATCATAAATTCGTAACAAAACAAGAACAAGAACATAATCATTAGCCAGATGCATCTCGAGAAAAGGTAAGCTTGGTACTCGTTAATTAGGGTTCCGTACCCGGAACACGGGACCCCGAGGCTCCGCTGTCCATCTGTCTATCTGTCCGTAAGCGAGCTATATATCATGAACCGTTATAGATAGAGGGAGTGGGAGGGAGGGTAGGAACTTTAAAGGTGACTCAAGGTGGGGGGGGGGGGGGACCGTGGAACCCCTATCTTTTCGAGATATTTAACTTCAAAGTTTTGCGGTTATATTTCAATCGGACCAAATTCACATTCATTTCAGATAATATTCTTATCATTAAATGTTGTTTTATATGCATACACTTCGCCCCTCTCCACTTCGCTACGCTCCAGTTTTGCTTCTTCTTTGTTTCACAACCTTAACTATAGTTATAACCCAATTGAAATTTAGCCGCAATAACCTACTCTAGCCAAATTTGGCTTTTCATTACTTTCAGTCGAAATATCGCTCCGCCGGTTGCATATTTACGTTCTAACCTACCTAACCAAAGAGGGAGTTTACCATTACCTCGTTTAGCATTCACCTACCCTGACTCAACACTGCGCCCAGAAATGATAAGTAGCTGATATCTGATCTTGATCATACAAAATATTAGAAATGTATTATTGTAATGTAATTATTGTATAAACATAAGTACAGTATTTTGGGTGCTTATAAATAGAAATTCAAGGCAAAAAACAAAAATGTGTTTAATTCCTCTTAGTTAGCTAAATGTGTGCCTTCTGATAACTATTATAAATTATTATTAGCCAAAATAATAATATGTAAAACTTCCGGTTGGACGACTGAAAAGTAGTCCAACAGAAAATACATTAAAAGTTTGTTATGCCAACCAAAACAGTAAGCCGAAGTATTGTTATAAGAAAGTACTCTATTATGCCATTAAAGTTTACGCGAAGCAAAGGGTAGCGTATTTTGTACTTCAAACATAAAGCAGGCTCAATTTTTATAGCTAGGGGTTTTAAAATCTCCCTGTAGTGTAGAGCGATCTTAAGTAGAGGCTTTCTAGAGGGGTTCCACAAATGATTGTGACGGGATCTTATTCTGTAACCACAAAGCGACTTATCACCTAGCTAGAATAACAGTAGGTATTCTGATTGGTCGATATGTGGTAATTTAAAAAGGGAAATATTAAACTGGACATGAAATACTGATTTGCACAGTAAATATAAGGGCAAATTACTTAGGTGAAGGGTACAAGGGGTGAGCGAAGCGAAGCCCCCTTAGTCCTTCGTGTTAGTTTCAACATGAACTTTATTTTTTGTTGTAAGAACAACAACAACATAAACTTAATTAAATATTTAAAACATAAAAAGTGTTTTGATCCTTTTTTGCTGCGCAAATCAGGTTTTTTGATGTGAGATTAAATAATGCCATTTAAAAGTATTGCGATCGCTTTGGTAGTTACAGAAAAAGTAGTTGTCTACTATATTAACTATGATTCATCTCATGAGCAAACAAAGCAAAACTATGGCTAAAAAGCCTGTGTAATCCCTACATACTTACATATGTTTCCTAGTACGTGTACTAATCGTTGTGATCACCGTTATACAATTACTTACTTCTGTTATACTGTTTATAACAGATTCCTAAAGACTTAGCTATTACGTCAGTGTCAATTTTATCAATAACAACTTTTATTGTCTTACTGTTTCCGCCAGTGATGTATTTACAAATTAATAGATTTGTGTCAAAGTATTCATTTTTTGTATTGCGTACAGTCATATTATACATATACATATTTAACCTATGAGTAGCGTGCTGTTGTTTTCCATTCATTGCATTTTTGTAAGGGAAGACACATAGAACAATCTGGTCCACTTCTACATTAGAGAGAGCTTCTAGATTAGAGAGTTTAGAGAGTTATGGTCTCATAATAGTTTTATATCGGTAATTAATTATGCCAGAACCCTTAACAATACGCAGAATTAAAAATATATCTTACTCTCAACGTTTTGGATAGGTACCTAAACTGACATTACCTATATTGAAAGTTTAAAAAAATGCAAATTTGCCATTTGACATCGGCCGCGTTCACACTGAATGGTAAAGTTGCATGCTATTTTCTCATTTCTGTCGATTTATCTAAATAGTTTTGTACACTGTGATAATTAATGCAATATCGATGGACTATTCGAGTAATGATAGCATTTTTTTATTAATTTCAATAAAAATAATAATTAACGATTACTCAGCAAGTTAGTTAAGTAATAACGTAGCGTTCAGTGTGGACGCGGCCTCACAACACCATAATGTTATCAGTACGTAAAAATACTGGCGATAGTTATACATACATTTTACAATGGTATCACTGTTTTGAAGTCAAACAAAGGATTGTCATTGGCATTGACATTGTCACAGGTTATCTTATCTGTGTCACAGTACAACAAAACATAACAGTTTTTTAGTGGCCAATGACATTTCTTAGTTCACATCTACAAGCCTGATGATGCGAGTTCAGGTACTTTTTGTTTTCCCTTACCAACTTGTCGCATACAAACATTATCAACTTGCCGAGGTCATTCCACCTTCTCAGAAACTATACTGATTCTAACACCTATAACCAAACCACTTTGATATTATTCATTATCATTAATCCAATTTTCTGATGAACTTGGTGAATTTACTCATAGCATTAATTTTCGTGAACTCTATGACTCTCCGCGGCACGTAAGTCAAGTAGAGCTTAACTTAACTTAGGCATCTATAGGTAAGTTTTTATGTCTACGAAGTAATACGGCAACTTATTAAACATGCTAAAGAAGTTCGGTAAAATAGACAGAGCTAGACAACTTAAAATATAAAATTTGATATTTCAAGCCTGCGTGATTCTGGAAACTATCTAACTTAATACCAACTTCGTTAGATGGAACTTAATTCAAACATTAAGAAGATGCATAAAGATGAATAACTTATTAGATAAAGGGACGCTCTAGTCCAGAATAATGTTTTACGCTTTGTGCCATATACATATCTAATTATCTCCTTGCCTTTTTCAACAAATTGGAGGCACAGATGTTGAACACCCCATCAGCCAGTACCACACAAGTTAGCCACCTATAGTAATGCCCTACCTTTTCTGGAAAACAAAAAAAGAATGGGCATAATATACAGCCTTATGACCGAAGGCAAATCTTTTGCAAAGAATCCAAATAAAGTGCCGTTGCCACTGTCATTTCCAGAAATAGGAACAGTGACTATAATGATAGCTATATACCCACTATATGTGTGACGTTCACACTATGAACTACACTGGCCTGCAAAACTCAATACTGCACTTTTTAAATTTCATTTTTTTCGTTAGAGATTTGTAGTAAAAAACGTTGTATAGAAATATTTATTAGCTTTCTTTGAAACTATAGTACAAAATTTAAACTTTTTTTCGAAAGTATATCTTGTTTACTTTAAAGTTATTGCAATTTTAAAAGTGTGATACTTAGTTTTACAGGCCAGTGTATATATTTTTAAAAGTTCAGCTGCGATCGTCATTAGGGAGACGCGTCGTCGTCGGAGAGGCACGGTGTGAGGCGAGAGGCAAAATATTCAACTTCAAACGCCCTTAAAATATCGCTCGTAAAATATCTATAGCTTGGGATATAGCATACAATAGCGCGCATTGTGAAAAAACTCATAGACAAAGTATGGCGAGCGATAAAATTTTACATCTCGAGATGTATATACCTATATATCCCACCCCACAG
Source organism: Argyresthia goedartella (assembly GCA_949825045.1). Lineage (NCBI taxonomy): Eukaryota > Metazoa > Arthropoda > Insecta > Lepidoptera > Argyresthiidae > Argyresthia > Argyresthia goedartella. Next base: position 6,454,661 of record OX463817.1, read on the forward strand.
TGGCTTGGCTTTACTTTAAGGGCTGAACAAGGGCCAATGGCATTGAGAATTAGACAAAGAAAACAAATACCCGTCGCATCGCGTCGAAGCAGACTGACGCATGCTCCCGCGCAGAGCCCCGCGGGGCAGCCCGAGCTCCGAGACCGAGAAAATTATAGAAAATATTACTAAACTCCTGTAATAATAACATTAAAAATAAAATAAAACAACTAAAAATTTTACCTTTTTTTACCTATTTTTGCGTGTAAGTTTCATAGAGGAAACTGATTTCGTCTCCGAGCGCATGTTCATTTAGTTGAATAATAATGCATTGCGAAAAATATTTTTAAGTATTAAATATAACAGATATCCGCTAATTTTAAAAGTCCATTCTTATCTCTAATAGACCTTTTATAACATATATTTATCCTAATTTTTTATGATGTCTAGTTTAGCCTAGAATTGAAGCTAAAGATGCATTTCTTTGTTCGCGTCTCCTGGCGCTGGCCATATTTAATCCCTTAAGGGTTCTATCCAATTTTGAGTTGTCGGATGTGCAACTGGGACCTTTTGCAACCTTTTGAGCACCCCAGTCGGCACTGGCCGTCAACTGATAGTCGTGCCACTGGCGCCACGTTGGCTGTAGCCGACACAATTCATATATTAAAAGAGACCTTATCTCGTTTGAATTAAGTTGTAGATATTTTGCTTAGCATAGCATACATATTTGGTGTGTGGTGAGTGGCACATTTTGTATTTGATGTATGGCTGTCGAAAGGTTAAAGTTTAAATTCATAACTCCTACGCCAAATGGATACAATGTAGCTCCCTATCTCTCTTTCTAGTTTCCGTATCGCTCAACGTTAGATTTAGTTGTGGACATGAAAAATAGGTTTTGTTAAAGTGAGACGTGGCAACCGAGCTCTGCTAGCTGAGCCAGCTAAACCAAATCCTCTGTGACAGACGAGCTGCTTTACTTAACTATGACTACGGAGATTGGTACATTTGTCAAAGTCGAGGTAAGAACTAGTTTAGAATAAGACCCTCATTTATACGACCGTACAACTGAGGACCAAAATACATTGAGTAAAACATAACATATTAAGTTGTTTGAGAACACAGTGGCTGGATGTCAAAGACATCATAAAAACGTCACATGTAAGATGCAAAAATGCACTCTGCCGATGTGACGTGTGTGTGACAAAGAAGGTGTGCGACAACCCAAAACAGGTTCCTGTACATTGTAAGGTTCTTAACGTGACGATTATACAATGTATGTGTGTATACCTGTTTCAATAGACCCGTAACAATATAAATGTTTCATTTATTTATTAGGTAGGTAAAACAGATGACAATCACTTAATATACATAAAATAAGAAATTCAACACTCAGTACTAGACTGTCACACACATTTGAGAACATTCACATAAACAGCCTAAAAACTAAACATAATTTTAAAACATCTTGTTAACATATTTAACAAAACCAAAATTCTACTTTCAAATATAAATTACTACAAACTTAGCTTTACAAGACAAGAGAAGAGATCAACATGACTGCAGTACTTTAAGTGATTTCCTTTTAAAGGAATTTAAATTAACATTGTAGATTTCGAAGTCTTGGTTAGCCCTCTATTAAAGAGGCGACATATGCTTACTAGTGGATTGTAAAAAGAGGTATTATTTTCAAATACCCGTAAGACAATGGTGACGGGATGGCGAGGATAAATTCGAATATTGAAATTAAGGGCGGCAAGGCATGAACAATTTTGTGCAGAAATCCTAGATCTTGATGTTGTCTTCTAACTGATAAGGGTAAGGTGTTGGTCAATTTTAAATGGCTTTTCATAATTTGGTAAATAACGTCCATTACCAATTCAATAACATAGTATTTTTAGACCTTTCCTTTGAATATTCTCTATGCTGTCAGAGTGAAGTTTGTAGAGCGGAGACCACACTGTGGACCCATATTCAAGAAGCTTTCTGTTAATAATAAATAGAAAGCTTTGTGGGTTTTTAAATCTCTTGGTAGCTCTAGCCTCAAAACCCAATAGACTGAGTGCCCTAGAAGTAATGTCTTGGATGTGATCGCGGAAGGTTAATTTTTCATCAAATAAAATGCCGAGATCGCTACTGCTTTACATTCTAAGATACATTTTTGCAGTGACAAACAAATATATATTTGCAAAGTTACATCTCTGTTAAAACGGCGGATTTGTTGAAATGTCCTAGCGCTTTTACTTTTGTTTCATACTAGGGGCCCATAGCTAGAATGAAACAAAGTCCAACCGTAATGGAATTCAGACGTCGGCGATTCACCGAGCTAAAACTTACAAACTAACACAATACCTTACTGATGACCTTGCTGATGGGGCTTCATCGACAGCTTCCCTCGAGCTCCTTAGCTGTTCGGGGTGCGCACCCAGATGTGGATCTCGTTGAAGATGCCGAACTCCAATAGCCTTCTTTTGGTAAGGCGCAAGCAAGATCACGCAATGATAACACGACGTGGACGTTCCCCAGTAGAACACAATTCTCACGGAAAATTACGAACACTCGTATCACAATTCCCGAAAAAAATATATTATGAAGATGTGTTATGTCTTCAAAGTGTTTGTATGAAAACATTATATGTCATGGGTTCCCTACAAAATAATTTACAAAGTTAAGTTTAAGTTATCTTCCTCCCCTGTCTGGTTGCGAATGTCGTCAAACTACGCGCAAATAAGCCTACCTAATCTCTCTGTCTGACAGTCAAGTCCACAAATATTACACAACATAAACGAATATACGATACTTATAGACAGAAATCATCTAATGGCAATGACCTTAAACACCACTGATAAGTTACAGTAAAGCGATAATACGCAATTTCGATTACGTGGATGATATCATAATTCCAGTCTTTTTGTTTTAGAAAACGAACTGCTGGACTGATTTTAAATTTTCAAAAAATGGGACCAAACTGAAATGTTACCCTTTCAAATGAAAATATTTTTTGAAATCGGTTCATAAAAAGTACCAGTTTTAAGGTAACAAACACAAAAAAAAAATACAACCGAATTGAGAACCCCCTCATTTTTGAAGTAGTTTAAAAATAACTATATAGATGTTTTTCACCTAAAACTTTTTCTTGGGATATGAAAATAATGTCGATATTGTTCTCGCGTCAGTAAATAGTTATTCAAAAGATCTTTACTGTATATTTGACATTAAGTGGGGTTTGGTAAAAATAAATAAATAACACAATTTTCGCACTGCTCTGCCGCAGCTACTAACGTAACAGAATTTGAGCTGTTATGAACTTTTTTTTATATTTGTGTTCAGAATTTCTAACACCACAAATCGAGTTATACGAACCTAGGAAAGAAACATGTAGAGTTTGTAGAGAAACGAGAAAAGAGACATGTAGAGAAACCAGCGAAGTTTACTGGCGGTGACAGCCGACCTAATTTGACAGGTAGCCATTTTGTCGTCAGTTGTGTTTTACACCTTCAATCACAGATCCCTTAATGGACCAGAATTATTATAATAAAATATAATAATACATATAATATATTGATATTTTATAAAATGAATATCATTTTAACATCCTATATTTTCCAGCTTGTCCGGATATTTCAATATAATTAATAATATTACTGGTAATACCAAAGGAAAATGACTTGCACGCCATACCTATGTGCAAACTTTGCTGGCGAGTACTCTACTGTGTTAATTGGATCTCGGTAAGAGTGTCAACATCGAATAAAATAACAGAAAATAACAATGTAAAACCAGTCTGTGTTGTCTGTTACAGGCACTATCACCGAAAAGGAAAACTCACTCGTTGCAACCTCGTTTTGCTGAAAGCTGAGGGTTTTTACTTTGATCCGACATTTCGTTCCGTTGGTTCCATTCCATTCCATTTGTTCCTTTTGATACCAACATCAATTTTTTCAGCTCGAAACAGCATTGTAATAAAGAGCTGGGGGTCTGGCAAATTATGATAGCGTTGCTCGTAAGTGGTCAGACATGGAAAGTATGTCGGAGATATCGCATAGTCCTAGATAAAATCTAGGTGATTTAATTTAGTTTAGGAAATAAATTCCGGTCTCGCAAATCGACTTATCCACTTGATTTGATATTGATTTGATTTTGATTTGATTTGATTCACTCGAATGAAATAAGATCGTCCACGACTAAGCAATCTAGTCACGCGCGAGAGTATGGCCTGAATGCCTTACGTACATTGTATCAGAGCAGTAAAAACAGTTCATAAAGGGCTAGAATGCATGATTACTTATTTACTGATCGGTCTATGTTGAGGAGGCCTTTAGGAGCAACAATAGTTATCTTCGGACAACAGTCAAAGTTGCTAATACCCGAAAAGGTAAGATTGCTTTTATGAATTTGTTTTTTCATTTTGCGTCTTTGTTGTGTGTGTTGGGGGAAAGAAAAGTTTTGGGTCAGGTCCTCACAATATTGTTTCTGATAAACAATCTTTGATGGCTTGTCTAGCTGGACAGGAAAGAAATCATTCAAGGGATTTTATGTTTATTTTTCGTTTGTTGCGACTTCTTAATAGTATAATAATAATAATACCTTGGACACTATTTATACACATTGATCTAGCCCCAAACTAGGATTCCCTGTATCTTGGATACTAGACAACGATACACATACTTAGGTATATAGATAAACACTTAGATAGATAAACAACGAAGACTAGGGTACAAACATCCGTTCCCATCAAACAAATATTTGCCCCCACCGGGACTCGCACCCGGGACCCTTGGCTTCGTAGGTAGAGTCACTGCCGACTCGGCCATTCGGGTCGTCAGTATGTACTCGAACAAGTAAATAAGCCATTTTAAATGACTCTCTACTGTCAACAAGTTACTTGATGTCGAAGAACTTAGACGTCAACTTTGATAACTGTAGGCTCTTACAACCTCTGTGCTGTTGCGGTCGAGGCTGTGCTTCCTAAGCGAAAGGTCCCAGGTTCGAATCTCGGCTTAGAGGAAGAAAAAACACCCAATACAAGTCTTGATTTACATGGTTGAGACGCCGCTGTTTATAGTTCCCACGACACAGGTATCTTAGTGTAAGGCCAGGGCAATGTATATGCATGAATACTGTACATGTTATGTTATGTTATGACATTAATTTTTATGTCCACAACTTAACATATTTCAGTAAAGGACTTGTGTCATTTGCTGTTCGTTCGTAGACCCATTAGAGCTGGCCACGAAAAGTATACTCGAAAAATAAGGTCAATTTGTCTTCATGTCACCACAAATGCGAGATCCGAGGGCGGGATATTCCTCGTTCAATATTTTAAAGTTTCTTGTACAGAGTGCGGTCTGACCTTCAAGTGTGTTTCACACTGTTTTATGTTTGCTAACCACTGGCTTCTATTTTATTTTGACTGTAAATGTTCTCGTACAATTTATTGTTCCATTAAGACCACTGTTTGTGAATTTCAAACCAACAATACAATTTCTGTAATTGCTATTTGCGGCCCATTAAAATTAAAATCAATAGTTTCAAACCATACGAATAACTGCAACTTAATTAAACTCATGGAATTATTTTATCACAGAGATAACTTATCAAAATGGCAGTAGTATATGACGAAGACAGAATTGGACTTCTCAGGATTCGGTCTGAGTGAAGATCAATTGTTCGTTCATAGGAATATCGAGATTCAAGAGAATGAAATAAAGCGAAATATAAAACTTCAACAGGAATAACAATAACACGATTTGAAAGGATTGTAACTCAATTTTTATTATGATTCAATTTTTCAATTCCATCTCACTGGAAACGTTGTAATAGCGGGGAGACATCTATATGATAGAGAACGATTTACTTTACAATATGAAATATTCTTTCAAGTTTTTGAAGTTTTTTTTTTTTTAATAAACAGTCAAGTGCGAGTCGGACTCGCCCACCAAGGGTTCCTGTATATGGAAAAAGTTCGTCTTTCACAGGAATTCAGTCTTGGAAATAATTTCTGCTTTTTAACCGACTTTGAAATGGTTCTCAATTCGGTAGTATTGCGTAACACCAGAGAAACAAACACCCAAATAACGAGAAAAAGCAACTTAAACAGAAATAAAACTATCCAATTTGTAAACTGAGAATATGTAAGAAACAAAACCGCAGTGGTATTAGAATCTGAAAAAACCTTCTCGATTCAGGCAAAACTTTAGAAAAGTTACAAAGTGAGTAGCGCCAAATAAAACAAATTGTTAAGCCTTTTTCAGAAACAAAAAAAACGGGCCAGTTACACTGACAAAATTTTCATATTATATTTCAACTAGAGTTTCTACGGTGTGATCGGTGCGTAACAGAAATGCGTGCTGTGATTATACTTAAAAAGGATTCGAATATTTTTGTATAGGTAAACCTACGTTACGCCAAAACAACAAACAAACATTGCGGCATGGAGTCTTACAGCGGGGGGCTGGCAGAGGCCCATAAAGCCCGCGTTTAGCCAGTTATTCAATAGCAACTCCATTTTGCGTGACATGGGACTAGCCCATCGCCGCCATTTTGGGAAAAAAACTATAAATGCGGCCGGGGAGTAAATTATTTATTACAAACAAAAGTATCTGTATAATATACTACTCAAAACAAAATAAGGGCCACTTACATATTTCTGTTTTTGAGTAAATTTTTAGATGTAAACTAATTAATAAGTGACTAATTAATGATGTCCGGCCTCCTTCAGTATCCAACCTCTTTAATGCTGGTGTTTAAGTCTTACAGCTGGCCAGAAATTGAAGCAAATAAAAAAACGAGTTTCAGGTCAAATTCCTTTCAGATGGAATCACAATTTTATTCTGTTAAAAAACTATTTCTGTCCATCTTTTGCTTCTTTTAACATCTTTTGTTAATAATGCCACGGCAACGAAGGCATATGGATACCATTACTGCCACCAGAGCCGTTACATTGATTGCTGAAGGTCATTCACAGCGGTCTGTAGCTTTGTCGTTGGGTTTCTCTCGCCGAGCCATCCAAAATGTGTGGGATCGGTTCCAAGAGACTGGCAGTGTTGCAAGAAGGCCTGGATCGGGCAGGGTGCGAGCGACTACGGCACAAGAGGATCGCTACATCCGATTGAGTGCCCGTCGAGAGCGCTCTGTGACGGCACGTAAGTTACAAAATCGCCTACGGTTGACAACGGGGACTCGTGTTAGTGACCAAACGATACGTAATCGACTGCATGAAGACCAGTAAAGGTCCAGACGCCGAGTAGTACGAATTCCTTTATCTAGGGTTCAACGTGGAAATCGTTTAAGTTTTTGCCGCGAACATTCAGATTGGAGCATGAATCAATGGGGTATGGTGCTCTTCACAGATGAGTGTAAAGTGAAGCTTTTTAGTGATGATCGGCGGATTAGAGTATGGAGACGACAGGGTGAGAGATTTTCCGATGTCTGCATAAAGGAAATTGACCGCTTTGGAGGTCCTAGTGTGATGGTTTGGGCTGGGATTAGCTTACAAGGCAAAACTGAGCTGGTTTTCTTAAATCAAGGCACAGTAACTGCTCAACGGTACATCGATGAAGTCATCAGGCCTCTTGTGATTCCATTCTCACAGAGAGTGGGGCCAGGGTTCTGGTTAATGCATGACAATACCCGCCCACACACAGCTCGGGCCACTCAGACTGTACTGGATGACTCCCATATTCGTGTCCTACCATGGCCAGCGTATAGTCCGGATTTAAATCCAATAGAGCATATGTGGGACCAATTAAAACGAAGGGTTAGGGAGCATGAGCAAGAGGTTCACAACCAGCAACAGCTTATGGATGCTCTGAAACGTGCGTGGGAAGAGATACCTGATGAAAACATCAGAAACTTAATCGAGAGTATGCATTCAAGGCTCCAGGAGTGTGAAAACAGGAGAGGAGGACACACCCGTTACTAAACCATTAAAAAAAACAGCTTGTGTCAGTTTTTGTTTTGTTTTGCTAAGAGTTTCTGTTTAGTTTTTGCTATTGACAATGGACTAATTTCATGTTAATTGATATAAGTGAAACAATTGACTACACAATTAAATGGTTATTAGCATAAGTTAAAACAAAAGCCTTGTTGCATGTTATTTTAATAAATATACATTACTGTTTACTATATTTTTCTCGTAGCAATCAAAATACTTAGTGGCCCCTATTTTCTTTTGAGTAGTATATGAATGTGTTGCTGTGGACTTATACAAATAAGTATGTAGTTTTGTACATTCGTACATAAGTATGTAGTTATTTGTACATTCGTTATGATTTTTATCGCAATTTGAATTCAGATTTCTCGCAAAATATATCGTTTACGTAATTAATAAATAAATAATTCTATTCAGCTGCCTGTGCATTAAATACAAAATCAACAGAAATTTTGTCATAGTTAGGGCGTTGTTAGGGATATCATTCTGAACAACTTTCACTTTGAAACCGATTTGTGCAAAGCAACTTTATTTTTCACCTCTCTATACAAATCAGCTGAGCGCTCGGCGGAAAATGTACAGCGAAGGGGAAATAAAGTTGCTCTGATTAAATTGGTTTCATAGTGAATGTTGTTCAGAATGATGTCCGTCAGAACCCCTCAAACATACAAAATTCAAATACAAAAATAGTTTATATCATTTCATTTTTTTACACATACATACATGGGATCACCTTTTAAGTGTATAATACCTGTACCAAGAGATTCCAAACTTCAACAATGACATAGGTTTTCCCACAAGAGGTGGCAGAGGCATAGGTACGTGGTCAGCACTGGGATTTGAACCTGCATCTCCTGTGTGGCAAGTGAGGGGTAATCACAAGACCACGGAAGCTCTTAGATACGTTTACGATAGGGTCTATAAATAGGAATGTATTTTCACCAAAATCTTTTTTTGTGTGATCGAACTAAAAATTTACAGTTTGCAGATTTTATCCTTTACTAGCTACCCGTAGCGCTTCGCAACGCGTTTTTCGTATTCTTATACTTCCCCGTCATAAAACTATCCGATTATCATTTTAGAGGCACCTTTATAGGTTTCTGAAATCCATATCGACATTATCGGTCCGTTCATCACCCCGTATCAGACCTCAGATTAACGAAAATCTTTGCTTACAAACTTTATCCTTCGCACTGTCAAACATAAGTACCGCCACCAACAAAAAGGTTGAATGTAGTAAATTAATTAATCAACGACGAAAGAGTTTGAGTGATGCTACTGACGCCATCTAGCAAAAGAGGTTAAACTTTTCATACAACATATTTTTTAGATTTTATGGCTGTTTATTTGCGTTTTTCGTAATTTTATTTTCATCTAAACCTTCTCTGGACTGAAGAGAATAAAACCAAACAGGAATTATACAAACCGATCGGGCCATTTAAGAGATTTAGTAAGACAGGGGTTCATTTTTATAAGTATAGATTTGTGCTATAAGCTTTTTGCCAAATTTCATGATTATAGGTTAACGGGAAGTACCCTATAGGTTTTGATTCCCTTGCGAGTGTCAAGCAAATTCAACAAAATTGTATGTGTGTGTGTATGTGACATAAACGGCAGTATTTTAGATTTTTCATCGCCTTGACTTATATGTTAGTTTTTTTCATTGCTTCAAGACGCCACAGACCTGATCAATTACATTAGTTTCAACTTGATAGCACGCATGCCTGAGAAAAAGGAACTTGACAGACGTATACGCAGACATACAGGCGGACAGACTGATACAGTTTTCGGATTTTTTCCTTTACCTGTGTTCATGGTCCTAGTTCAACCAAAAGTACCCTTTTTTTCCCTTGCCAGTATCAAGCAAATTTAGCAAGTACAGCAAAATTGGGACATAAACGGCCGCATTTTTTGATTGCGTGGACCTAGAAGTTTGATTTTTTCATAGCTCCAAAGGTCTACAGACTTGAGTAATTGATATCGATTTCAATTTGATACCTGCACTCGTTCCTGAACAAAAGGGTTGTGACAGACGGACAGACGGACAGACGGACATCAAATTAATGCTATAAGGGTTCCTTTTTTTTTAAGGTACGGAAACCTAAAAATGATGAATTATGTAGAGATTTGAGTGAGTGGTAAAATCAAGGGTTTAATTTTTTTACAGCTATTTCAATATTTCTCTTGTTAATCGACACTTACATGCCATAACTTGAACTAAAAGCTGCTTTGCATTAAGTTAACATAACCTTTTGCAACATGTAGGTACTTATCTGAAATATTATCGCATTAGTAATGTAGGTAGCAACCGACGTGCCATTTGATTATGGAAGGTGCCCTAAGCTACGATTACGCAAAATAGCAGTTCAGCGTACACAACTTCATGTTAGGTTAGGTTAGGTTAGCATTCAGACCGATCCCAGAGGCGTCATAATTCAATAAACTAAACTTATTAAAACAAGTTTGAAAATAGAATCCATAGCAACCTGACAAGAGCTGTCAGATTTCAGGCTGATAGTTTAGTTCGTTAGTTACATAGTAAGCATTAGAATGCCGCGATGTGCTGTAGACTTAGGCTGACCGTGCTACTTGAATCAGAAAATGTAAATGTACAGACTATTTGAAAAAAAAAATACCCCTAATTTAATAATTATATTTTTAGTTACTTCCATTTGAAGACTTTTTTATATTTATTGTACATACTCGTATGAAGCTTCAACTTATTTCAATATTCATTGGACGAAGTTGTCAAATAACGAATTGTTAAGCATTATTGTCGTGTCTATCATGATTTAACATCGTATATCATACTTATGAGATATCTTACTGGATTCCTTAGTATTTTCAGAAGACTAATGATTCCGTTACGTAACAATTATAACAGCAACAATGTTTGTAGCAATCTTTCTGTACATTCATCTAATAATAAACAAAGCACCATTAATAAAAGTAATTTCTTTAATATTCCCTATACTTTGATTATATTAAAATAATATAAAGTCTCTTCCGATTTATTTCCATGATATTCATTAAAAGTCTTTTAAATGTTAAATAACAATCTTCTTTCCAATGCTAATTGTAAGTGGATTATTAAAAGAAGGTGTAAAAAAATCCTTCTTCCTTCATTTACCTTCCTTCTCTCTCGATTGCTTCGTCACTGAATTATCATAAATAATGTTGATGGCTATTATTTCCATATGCGGAACATATAGACTACAAAATGTACAATAAATATCAAATCTATATGTTATTTCATTTCAATCGATTTTTGCTGCTTCACAGCATACAAAAAATAAATATACCATTAATTGTGTACATCTTAAATGCTAATTACGAAACAGGGCGATCAATATAAAAAATATATACACCAAGGGGATATAGCAATGTTTTATATTTCGGGTGCGATAGTGAATCTTGAACATACGAGGGACTCCAGATTTAACTGACGAGCGAAGCGAATTAAGACTGAGACCTGAGTGCAGTGAGGAGTTCAAGCGTGCCCAGGACAATGGAACTTTACTTTTCTCGCCATATGCGATACCATACAAAACATAGATTCTACTATTAGCATTTTGCTAAAGTAAATTAAACGTGAAAATCGTGAAAAAAGTGGAAAAATAAAATAGAAGATTTGCAGTTTTACTACGTATATTGCAGCTTCTTGCAATACTAGCGACTTTTGTTTTATTAGATGTGTGATTCCATTCAGCATGCCGTGACCAGCTCGATTTCCGAATAAGTTCGTGCGCGCCGCCTCCGATCCCACCCCCCCGGGAGCTGGGTTGTGAGCACCGTGACATGCGTATTTCACGAAATTAGACTTTAAGGACACAACAATAAGAACTATGAGAAGTGAAAATTACATTATTAACCAGCGCGTTATAATGCAATTCAATTCAACATTATGACCCGGCCTAAGCCGAGGGCTGTAATGACTTGCTTTACTTAAGGTTTGAAAGATATATATTGTGATATTTTCGAGCAGGGTGGTGCGAAAGTATATCAACCTACATATAATTGCATCAAATAATGCGCCCGTGGCCAAGGGGTTCTCACAGCAGCACGTCTGTGAGAGATGGTAACTAGAATAAACTGTCTACTAATTATGGAGAATTTACTTTATATGGAATTTACTTTAGGTCTACTAATGAATATTGCCTCCGCATCCATATGTAAATGTTATGTTATTAATATGAATATATAATAGTATAGGATGAAGAAACTCCAGAGTCAGTATTTTTTTATAAATTTCAATTCGATATTTTTTTGAATCGTAACAAGGTAAAAATTAAGTTATAATTCACAAGTTAAAAACTTATAAAACCGACTTCAAGTTCAAGCTCTATTTCTTCCTCCCCGGTCGATGCGATGCGAATAAAGTCTCTATGAAAAGTCCTCACCAAAACTTTTGCTGCACGGAACTGCAAACCAAAATTTCATCTAAATAGGTATATGTACTTATATTTTGTTTTTGTTGATTTTTTCAAAAAGCGGTAAATCAATTTTGATTAAATGTATATGGGGCCCTCTCAAGTATGAAATACCAATCAAAATAAGAATCACCAAAATCAACTCATAATTGACGGAATAATCGCGTAACAAACATAGCAAAAAAAGTCGAATTGAGAACCTCCTCTTTTTTTAAATCGGATGAAAACCATTGCACTTAATGCACATTTATATACAAGCACGTATGTTGCTTCTGGCCCCACACTTCCTCCCCAGTCGAGATTCGAACCCGGAACCTCGCGTTTGGACGCATAGCCTCTAAAAGATTAAAGCGCTGGTCTCAAAGAATTTATTTTTTAATTCGTGTTTCGTTCGCTCTGTTACTCTACTCTCCAACTAAAAGGACACTTTACTTTTATTATTTTTGCATACATTAAATAGACGCCCAGGAGCCTTAAGAGGGCAATCTATTTTTGAAAGTGTCCACTGAAATTTTACGACACTCATAGAGAAACTGTGAGACTACTCACGATACCAGTTTCACCCTGTCGTTTTCCTAATAAAACTAATATATAATCAAAAACTGATTCGCTTAATTAACTGATGTAAAAACAAACAAAACATACCTTTGTGCCGTTGCCCATATGGCAACGAAACACAGATTTGCACTTAAGTTTACGACAGAAGGTCGAGCTCGAGGAGGTCGAGGGACAGCCCATCATTAGATTTGGAAAAATATAAGTAGAATCATCAAAATCCAGGTGCCAATTTATCCAGGTGCAAAGCCGCCGAGGACACTCAAAGCATATAAGTAAATTATACAGGGTCGACCGTTTGAAATGGTCAGTATGGCGAAGTAAGAAATATAAGACATAGAAGTTTTAGTTGTAAGGAACCATGACATACATTTAATAGAAAAATAAAACTTTTGCATTCGATTTTAAAGATAGCTATTTTCACAGCCAGGAATCGTAACCGCAGATTTTCAAATAAAAAATCGCTCACGCAGGCGATGCAGGTTCGAATCCCAATGCTGACCATGTACCGATGCGACAAGTTATTTACCTTAAGAACATAATAGGGGCGTTCTAACGGTGATGGAAAACATTGTGAGGAAACCTGCATTACTCCATAGCTGCGGCGATGAGCTCGCCCCCTGTCACGCAAAAATGGAGTATTGAATAACAAGCTAAACATGAGGACAGTTGTGCCTCTGCCACCTATGGTAAAAGGCGTGACGTTAAGTTATGTTATGTCAATTACCTCTTAAGTAAAAAGATTTTTAATAAATACTTGATTCTACACATAATGAAGAAAAAGAGAAGTTTAGTGCTCCCTAAGAGAGGGCGGACCATGTAGAACAGGATGAGCAGAAGCACTTCCCACGTAGTCGATACTGTTATATGTGTATATAAACAAATTTGGACACTTAAGTATGGTATACGTATTACACTTAAGTATACGACCCGAATGGCCGAGTCGGCAGTGACCCTGCCTACGAAGCCAAGGGTCCCGGGTTCGAGTCCCGGTGGGGCAAATATTTGTTTGATGAGAACGGATGTTTGTACCCTAGTCATGGTTGTTTATCTACCTAAGTATAATATTTATCTATATAAGTATGTGTATAGTACCCAAGATACAGGGAATCCTAGTTTGGGGCTAGATCAATGTGTGTAAATAGTGTCCAAATTTTATTATTATTATTATTATAAGTATGGGTATGGGTAAATATGGTAATACTGCAACAATAATTTCATTATCATCAAATGTTTGGAAACGCATAATAACTTTCTAAATGGTTTTGGTGCATATTGAAAGTCTTATCTCTAGTACGGGAAACGCAGCCTCTGTATCACATTTAAGCAGCACTTTAACTGAGCAGCACTTTGTGCATTCAGCCAAAAGTGACTCAAATGCCTCGTGTCTGCAATGTCTATCACGAATATTTCACGAGCCTCATATAAAACCGTCCGATAGCGAAATTAGCTCCATCCATCAGGAGATTATGACATGACGTTCCTCCATGCAGCCTTTCTGTATGAGTCATAAAAATATTTATGTGATGTGGGTATTAAATAAATATTGTATAGATTAACTTATGCATTTATTACATCAAAAGGGGCATTTTTGTAAAGGCTTTTCATGGGCAACAATTTCTAAAACATTGTTTTCTAGCTCTTTTGCATATGACCGTATTTTGTGGTTATCTTTCAAAATCCACCGGTTGTTTTTTCAATTCAATTAAAATATGTTTATTTCAGATACAACATCATAGATATGAGATTCCTTCATTACACGCTTGTAAGCTGGGTTCCCCAAATCCCGTTAAGGTTTGAATTTTATAACCATGGCTTAAATTTCAAAATTGCGACCCCTCAAAAAATCGCAATGTATCGTGCGGACAAACAAATACATATATAGGAAGTTCGGAAAATCTATTGCTTTAAGTTTCAACCCCTCCCGTCTACCTCTCACCAAAGCACCTTGGTTTAGTTCACATATGATATTTTATTACAAGAAGGTAACTCATTAAAATCATAAATTATTTCTATCGGAATGTGGTCCAACCACGACACATCATGATATATTCTTACATTTTTATAGTTTTATAAGCAAAACTAGTTATTAAAGCCAACAAATATAATGATCACCAAAATATTACCAAAATATTTCAGTGCCCCCTTCTCCTACCATGATTTAATTTACCTATCCTACAAAATTAGGCCCCCCAAGCGTAGAGCTAAGTTTCTTGAACTTCGTTGTTTCAAGGGTATTGATATTGATTGATGTCACTTCCCTTAAATCCAACGCCTCTTCCATAGATTGGTCCCTTGTTCAGGGAAGTGAGTCCGTTGATGATAAGGTCCAGAACTTTAACACGATTGTCCTGAGCTTGTTTGACAGACATGCTCCTGTCAAGAAGGTTAAAGTTAAACATCTCCCCGCTCCATGGCTTACTGATACCATTAAAGGTCTGACCATTAAGGGTCTAAGAGAAACCGTGCCTAGACTAAATACAAAAAGGATCCGACCGACGAAAATCTCTTAGCATACAAAAGTCTTCGTAATCGCTGCTCCCGTCTGTGTCAAGATGCCAAACGACGTCATATATTTGAATGTATCGAAAACTACGCCCCTGCACAAGTTTGGAAATTTCTGAAGACCCTTGGTATTGGTAAGTCCCAGGACCTGACGGTTGGTAACATCGACCTTAACGGTCTCAATCATTTTTTTTTTGTCCCCCCCGTCCAGATGGATCCATCTGTCAAGGATGCCACACTCCGTAACTTGCTTTCCAGGACTGTCTCCTGCCACTCTTCTTTCAATCTGCGTCATGTTGGAATCGCTGCAGTCAGGAAAAAAGTGCTAGCAATCTCATCAAAAGCCGTCGGCGATGACAAAATCTGCTCTCAAATGTTGACAAGTGTTCTTGGAGAATTGCTGCGGGTTATCACTCACATAATTAATGCTTCACTCTCTGACTGTCACTTCCTTAGTTAGTGGAAACGTGCTCTCGTGATCCCTTTGCCTAAAACATCCAACCCAACTTCCTACAAAGAATATCGTCCTATTTCTATCCTGCCCATCCTTTCCAAAGTCCTTGAATCCATTGTACACACTCAACTATCCACCTATCTTTCCTCCATGAATCTCCTTAATTCTTTCCAATCGGGTTTTAGGCCGGGTCACAGCACTACCACCGCTCTACTCAAAGTGACAGATAACATCCAACTTGCGATGGATCAGAAGAGGATGTCTGTGCTGGCACTGCTTTACTTCAGCAGCGCTTTCAACTGCGTGGATTTTGATATCCTGGTTGCGATCCTCCATTCACTTAATGTCTCCTCTCATGCCGCCCGCTGGTTTGACTCCTACCTCAGAGATCGACAACAACGCATCAATTCTGAGGAAACATCTACCGATTGGTGCGATCTATTCACTAGGGTTCCTCAGGGTGGCATCCTTTCACCCCTTCTGTTCTCGGTTTTTATCAACTCAATCTCTGATGTACTTACTTCTTCATATCATCTTTACGCAGATGACCTCCAAATATACCGCCATTTCTCTCCGCGTGATGTGACTCCGGCTGTGGAGGCTCTGAATGCTGACCTCGAGAATATCAGAAAGTAGGCCCTCTCATATAGGCTTCTGGTCAACCCGAGAAAGTCGCAGGCCTTGATCTTAGGAACCCGATACTCTCTTAACCTATTACAACTTCCAATCGCTCCTCTAGTATTTGATGGAACCGTAATCAAATACAGCGATAAAGCTAAAGTTCTCGGAGTTGTATTCGATAACATGCTGTCTTGGTCGCCCCATGTCTCCGAGGTCAGCAGACGAGTCTTTGCATCGTTTCACTCTCATCGGAAATTACAATATTTCCTTCCACGGCATACTAAAGTCACTCTAGCCCAGTCCCTTCTACTTCTTTTAATTGATTATGCGGATGCTTGCTGGGTGAGTGCGAACGAAGAACAACTGAATAAACTCGAACGACTTCAGAACCTCGGGATTCGGTTCGTCTTCGGGCTGCGCAAGTATGACCACGTCTCGCAGTATCGCAAGGAACTGGGTTGGCTCCCGATTCGTCTTCGCCGTGATTTCCACATATTGGCTTTACTTTTTAATATCTTGAGAAACCCCAGATATCCTTCCTACCTTTGTGAACGTTTTGAGTTCCTTTTCTCCAGAGTTAAGGAGCTGAGATCTCACACGGTGTCTCTCCTATGTATTCCGCAGCATAACACCGTCGCCTACGAGCACTCGTTCAGGCTGAGGGCCATTCGGCTGTGGAACGCACTTCCCTGCACTATAAGGGACAGTCCCACTCTTTTCTCCTTTAAGAATCGCTTGAAAGAGCACTTACTTTCTCTTTCATCATAGGTATTGTATATATAAGTATGTAATTGTATTTATCTATTTATTATTATTATTTGTGTATTCTTATTTTATCTACTATTTCTTTGAATATATGTATTTTTATAGTAAGTATCATATTTTATTGGTATTTGGTAAGTATTTAATGGCACTAGACTACCCTTTTCATTTTATATGTATCCTATCCAGATAGGTTTGCTGGAAGAAATCTCTGTTGAGAGATAAGCTCGCCTTTGCCTTTTAATTTCGTGTATAATTGTATTGTTGTAATGTTCTGTGCAATAAAGAATTGTGAATTTTTTTTTCCTTCACAACATTCCAACACCAAAAGTTGCTAAAAATACCGCGATAGCTTAGGTGAAGGGTAAAGGGGGTGAGCGAAGCGAAGCCCCCTTTATCCTTCGTGTTAGGTTGAACATGTAAGAACAACAAAAAATACTTAAAACATAAACTTAAGTACACAAAACATAAAAATAAGTTTGGTGATCATTTATCCAAACACAATTTGGTGGACATTTATCCATTCTGGCAGTTATTTCGAATTTATTGGTAGTAAAATAGGTGCGTTTTTGGTAAACGTTTAAACACAAGCCGTTATTAAACAATGGTCTTATTATTATGTGTATGTATCTGAGTCCATTCCTAAATTTCAAAGTCAGCGCAAGCAAAATTGTTACAAATCTGAGGAATATCGGGGTTTAGGCCGGGAAACTGCTGAAATGCTTGTTAAGATTAAGACACGTTGCTGCCACGAGAATCCTTTATTTAGGGAATAACAGCAGTCACAAAAACGAATATTGATAATCATAATCACAGAATACTATACACCTCCACTCTATTTAATGACTACAAAGGTGCAAACAGTTAGCCTAGAAAATGTTTTTTTACTTATGTTATTGTATTTACCTGTTGCCACGGTGAGCGTTGAGGATTCGCTGGCGTAGGGTGAAGCGGGCTATCTAAATCCGTGGATGCTAAAGCTATCCCGTCCGACACTCTTTGTTCAACTACTGGCTCACCCGCCGCCACCCCGTCCTCAGAAACGACCCCATCCTCACCCCCAGTCCCGCCCTGCACTTTTATTTTAGTGCATTGAACATCTGGTGGTTGAGATCTGCGCCGCATCTGATCGATCTGGCTCGTTATGTGTTTGCCGTTCTTCCCGACAAAAATGTACTCCAGCGAGCCTGACTTTTTTTCTTCTGTAGCCTGAATCCAATGTCATTTGGATTCAGGCTACAGAAGAAAAAAATCCAATGTCATTTGGATTCAGGCTACAGAAGAAAAAAAGTCAGGCTCGCTGGAGTACATTTTTGTCGGGAAGAACGGCAAACACATAACGAGCCACATCGATCAGATGCGGCGCAGATCTCAACCACCAGATGTTCAATGCACTAAAATAAAAATATAATAGTTTGAATATCCGTTAAGGTAACAAACACTAAAAAAAATACAACTGAATTGAGAACCCCCTCCTTTTTTGAAGTAGTTTAAAAATAACTATACAGATGTTTTTCACCTAAAACTATTTCTTGGGATATGAAAATAATGTCGATATTGTTCTCGCGTCAGTAAATAGTTATTCAAAAGATCTTTACTGTATGTTTGACATTAAGTGGGGTTTGGTAAAAATAAATAAAGAACACAATTTTCGCACTGCTCTGCCGCAGCTACTAACGTTACAGCATTTGAGCTGTTATGAACTTTTTTTTACGGTTGTGTTCAGAATTTCTAACACCACAAATCGAGTTACACGAACCTGGGAAAGAACCGTGTAGAGTGCGCGCCAGCTAAGTTTACTGGCGGTGACAGCCGAACTAATTTGACAGGTAGCCATTTTGTCGTCAGTTGTGTTTTACACCTTCAATCACAGATCCCTTAATGGACCACAATTATTATAATAAAATATAATAATACACATAATATATTGATATTTTATAAAATGAATATCATTTTAACATCGTATATTTTCCAGCTTGTCCGGATATTTTAATAAAATGATTACTGGCAATACCAAAGAAAATGACTCGCACGCCATTGCAAACTTTGCTGGCGAGCACTCTACTGTGTTAATTGGATCTCGGTAAGAGTGTCAACATCGAATAAAATAACAGAAAATAACAATGTAAAACCAGTCTGTGTTGTCTGTTACAGACACTATCACCGAAAAGGAAAACTCACTCGTTGCAACCTCGTTTTGCTGAAAGCTGAAGGTTTTTACTTTGATCCGACATTTCGTCCCGTTGGTTCCATTCCATTCCATTTGTTCCTTTTGATACCAACATCATTTTTTTCAGCTCGAAACAGCATTGTAATAGAGAGCTGAGGGTCTGGCAAATTATGATAGCGTTGCTCGTAAGTGGTCAGACATGGAAAGTGTGTCGGAGATATCGCATAGTCCTAGATAAAATCTAGGTGATTTAATTCAATTTAGGAAATAAATTCCCTTCTCGCAAATCGACTTATCCGCTCGAATAAAATAAGATCGTCCACGACTAAGCAATCTAGTCACGCGCGAGAGTATGGCCTCAATGCCTTACGTACATTGTATCAGAGCAGTAAAAACAGTTCATAAAGGGCTAGAATGCATGATTACTTATTTACTGATCGGTCGATGTTGAGGAGGCCTTTAGGAGCAACAATAGTTATCTTCGGACAACAGTCAAAGTTGCTAATACCCGAAAAGGTAAGATTGCTTTTATGAATTTGTTTTTTCATTGTGCGTCTTTGTTGTGTGTGTTGGGAGAAAGAAAAGTTTTGGGTCAGGTCCTCACAATATTGTTTCTGATAAACAATCTTTGATGGCTTGTCTAGCTGGACAGGAAAGAAATCATTCAAGGAATTTTATGTTTATTTTTCGTTTGTTGCGACTTCTTAATAGTATAATAATAATAATACCTTGGACACTATTTATACACATTGATCTAGCCCCAAACTAGGATTCCCTGTATCTTAGATACTAGACAACGATACACATACTTAGGTATATAGATAAACACTTAGATAGATAAACAACGAAGACTAGGGTACAAACATCCGTTCCCATCAAACAAATATTTGCCCCCACCGGGACTCGCACCCGGGACCCTTGGCTTCGTAGGTAGAGTCACTGCCGACTCGGCCATTCGGGTCGTCAGTATGTACTCGAACAAGTAAATAAGCCATTTTAAATGACTCTCTACTGTCAACAAGTTACTTGATGTCGAAGAACTTAGACGTCAACTTTGATAACTGTAGGCTTTTACAACCTCTGTGCTGTTGCGGTCGAGGCTGTGCTTCCTAAGCGAAAGGTCCCAGGTTCGAATCTCGGCTTAGAGGAAGAAAAAACACCCAATACAAGTCTTGATTTACATGGTTGAGACGCCGCTGTTTATAGTTCCCACGACACAGGTATCTTAGTGTAAGGCCAGGGCAATGTATATGCATGAATACTGTACATGTTATGTTATGTTATGTTATGACATTAATTTTTATGTCCACAACTTAACATATTTCAGTAAAGGACTTGTGTCATTTGCTGTTCGTTCGTAGACCCATTAGAGCTGGCCACGAAAAGTATACTCTATAACCTAGATATATAGAAAAATAAGGTCAATTTGTCTTCATGTCACCACAAATGCGAGATCCGAGGGCGGGATATTCCTCGTTCAATATTTTAAAGTTTCTTGTACAGAGTGCGGTCTGAACTTCAAGTGTGTTTCACACTGTTTTATGTTTGCTAACCACTGGCTTCTATTTTATTTTGACTGTAAATGTTCTCGTACAATTTATTGTTCCATTAAGACCACTGTTTGTGAATTTCAAACCAACAATACAATTTCTGTAATTGCTATTTGCGGCCCATTAAAATTAAAATCAATAGTTTCAAACCATACGAATAACTGCAACTTAATTAAACTCATGGAATTATTTTATCACAGAGATAACTTATCAAAATGGCAGTAGTATATGACGAAGACAGAATTGGACTTCTCAGGATTCGGTCTGAGTGAAGATCAATTGTTCGTTCATAGGAATATCGAGATTCAAGAGAATGAAATAAAGCGAAATATAAAACTTCAACAGGAATAACAATAACACGATTTGAAAGGATTGTAACTCAATTTTTATTATGATTCAATTTTTCAATTCCATCTCACTGGAAACGTTGTAATAGCGGGGAGACATCTATATGATAGAGAACGATTTACTTTACAATATGAAATATTCTTTCAAGTTTTTGAAGTTTTTTTTTTTTAATAAACAGTCAAGTGCGAGTCGGACTCGCCCACCAAGGGTTCCTGTATATGGAAAAAGTTCGTCTTTCACAGGAATTCAGTCTTGGAAATAATTTCTGCTTTTTAACCGACTTTGAAATGGTTCTCAATTCGGTAGTATTGCGTAACACCAGAGAAACAAACACCCAAATAACGAGAAAAAGCAACTTAAACAGAAATAAAACTATCCAATTTGTAAACTGAGAATATGTAAGAAACAAAACCGCAATGGTATTAGAATCTGAAAAAACCTTCTCGATTCAGGCAAAACTTTAGAAAAGTTACAAAGTGAGTAGCGCCAAATAAAACAAATTGTTAAGCCTTTTTCAGAAACAAAAAAAACGGGCCAGTTACACTGACAAAATTTTCATATTATATTTCAACTAGAGTTCTACGGTGTGATCGGTGCGTAACAGAAATGCGTGCTGTGATTATACTTAAAAAGGATTCGAATATTTTTGTATAGGTAAACCTATACGTTACGCCAAAACAACAAACAAACATTGCGGCATGGAGTCTTACAGCGGGGGGCTGGCAGAGGCCCATAAAGCCCGCGTTTAGCTAGTTATTCAATAGCAACTCCATTTTGCGTGACATCGGACTAGCCCATCGCCGCCATTTTGGGAAAAAAACTATAAATGCGGCCAGGGAGTAAATTATTTATTACAAACTAAAGTATGTGTATAAAATGTATGTGTAACTGTGGACTTATACAAATAAGTATGTAGTATTGTACATTCGTTATGGTTTTTTTCGCAATTTGAATTCAGATTTCTCGCAAAATATATCGTTTACGGAATTCATAAATAAATAATTCTATTCAGCTGCCTGTGCATTAAATACAAAATCAACAGAAATTTTGTCATATTTAGGGCGTTGTTAGGGATATCATTCTGAACAACTTTCACTTTGAAACCGATTTGTGCAAAGCAACTTTATTTTTAACCTCTCTATACAAATCAGCTGAGCGCTCGGCGGAAAATGTACAGCGAAGGGGAAATAAAGTTGCTCTGATTAAATTGGTTTCATAGCGAATGTTGTTCAGAATGATGTCCGTCAGAACCCCCTCAAACATACAAAATTCAAATACAAAAATAGTTTATATCATTTCATTTTTTTACACATACATACACGGGATCACCTTTTAAGTGTATAATACCTGTACCAAGAGATTCCAAACTTCAACAATGACATAGGTTTTCCCACAAGAGGTGGCAGAGGCATAGGTACGTGGTCAGCACCGGGATTTGAACCTGCATCTCCTGTGTGGCAAGTGAGGGGTAATCACAAGACCACGGAAGCTCTTAGATACGTTTACGATAGGGTCTATAAATAGGAATGTATTTTCACCAAAATCTTTTTTTTGTGTCATGGAACTAAAAATTTACAGTTTGCAGATTTTATCCTTTACTAGCTACCCGTAGCGCTTCGCAACGCGTTTTTCGTATTCTTATACTTCCCCGTCATAAAACTATCCGTTTATCATTTTAGAGGCACCTTTATAGGTTTCTGAAATCCATATCGACATTATCGGTCCGTTCATCACCCCGTATCAGACCTCAGATTAACGAAAATCTTTGCTTACAAACTTTATCCTTCGCACTGTCAAATATAAGTACCGCCACCAACAAAGAGGTTGAATGTAGTAAATTAATTAATCAACGACGAAGGATTTTGAGTGATGCTACCAACGCCATCTAGCAAAAGAGGTTAAACTTTTCATACAACATATTTTTTCGATTTTATGGCTGTTTATTTGCGTTTTTCGTAATTTTATTTTTATCTAAACCTTCTCTGGACTGAAGAGAATAAAACTAAACAGGAATTATACAAACCGATCGGGCCATTTAAGAGATTTAGTAAGACAAGGGTTTATTTTTATAAGTATAGATTTGTGCTATAAGCTTTTTGCCAAATTTCATGATTCTAGGTTAACGGGAAGTACCCTATAGGTTTTGATTCCCTTGCGAGTGTCAAGCAAATTCAACAAAATTGTGTGTGTGTGACATAAACGGCAGTATTTTTGATTTTTGATCGCCTTGACCTATATGTTAGATTTTTTTCATTGCTTCAAGACACCACAGACCTGATCAATTACATTAGTTTCAACTTGATAGCACGCATGCCTGAGAAAAAGGAACTTAACAGACGTATACGCAGACATATAGGCGGACAGACTGATACAGTTTTCGGATGTTTTCCTTTACCTGCGTTCATGGTCCTAGTTCAACCAAAAGTACCCTTTTTTTTTCCCTTGCCAGTATCAAGCAAATTTAGCAAGTACAGCAAAATTGGGACATAAACGGCCGCATTTTTTGATTGCGTGGACCTAGAAGTTTGATTTTTTCAAAGGTCTACAGACGTGAGTAATTGATATCAATTTTAATTTGATACCTGCACTCGTTCCTGAACAAAAGGGTTGTGACAGACGGACAGACGGACAGACGGACATCAAATTGATCCTATAAGGGTTCCTTTTTTCCTTTTAAGGTACGGAAACCTAAAAATGATGAATTATGTAGGGATTTGAGTGTGTGGTAAAATCAAGGGTTTAATTTTTTGACAACTATTTCAATATTTCTCTTGTTAATCGACACTTACATGCCATAACTTGAACTAAAAGCTGCTTTGCATTAAGATAACATAACCTTTTGCAACTTGTAGGTACTTATCTGAAATCTTATCGCATTAGTAATGTAGGTAGCAACCGACGTGCCATTTGATTATGGAAGGTGCCCTAAGCTACGATTATGCAAAATAGCAGTTCAGCGTACACAACTTCATGTTAGGGTTAGGTTAGGTTAGCATTCAGACCGACGATCCCAGAGGCGTCATAATTCAATAAACTAAACTTATTAAAACAAGTTTGAAAATAGAATCCATAGCAACCTGACAAGAGCTGTCAGATTTCAGTCTGATAGTTTAGTTCGTTAGTTACATAGTAAGCATTAGAATGCCGCGATGTGCTGTAGACGTAGGCTGACCGTGCTACTTGAATCAGAAAATGTAAATGTACGGACGATTTGAAAAAAAAAAATACCCCTAATTTAATAATTATATTTTTAGTTACTTCCATTTGAAGACTTTTTTATATTTATTGTACATACTCGTATGAAGCTTCAACTTATTTCAATATTCATTGGACGAAGTTGTCAAATACCGAATTGTTAAGCATTATTGTCGTGTCGTGCATGATTTAACATCGTATATCATACTTATGAGATATCTTGCTGGATTCCTTAGTATTTTGAGAAGACTAATGATTCCGTTACGTAACAATTATAACAGCAACAATGTTTGTAGCAAACTTTCTGTACATTCATCTAATAATAAACAAAGCACCATTAATAAAAGTCATTTCTTATTATTCCCTATACTTTGATTATATTAAAATAATAATAAAGTCTCTTCCGATTTATTTCCATGATATTCATTAAAAATCTTTTAAATGTTAAATAACAATCTTCTTTCCAATGCTAATTGTAAGTGGATTATTAAAAGAAGGTGTAAAAAAATCCTTCTTCCTTAATTTACCTTCCTTCTCTCTCGATTGCTTCGTCACTGAATTATCATAAATAATGTTGATGGCTATTATTTCCATATGCGGAACATATAGACTACAAAATGTACAATAAATATCAAATCTATATGTTATTTCATTTCAATCGATTTTTGCTGCTTCACAGCATACAAAAAATAAATATACCATTAATTGTGTACATCTTAAATGCTAATTACGAAACAGGGCGATCAATATAAAAAATATATACACCAAGGGGATATAGCAATGTTTTATATTTCGGGTGCGATAGTGAATCTTGAGCATACGAGGGACTCCAGATTTAACTGACGAGCGAAGCGAATTAAGACTGAGACCTGAGTGCAGTGAGGAGTTCAAGCGCGCCCAGGACAAAATCTCTTCTTCTCCATGGAACTTTATTTTTCTCGCCATATACGATACCATACAAAACATAGATTCTAGTTCTTTACTATTAGCATTTTGCTAAAGTAAATTAAACGTGAAAATCGTGAAAAAAGTGGAAAAATAAAATAGAAGATTTGCAGTTTTACTACGTATATTGCAGCTTCTTGCAATACTAGCGACTTTTGTTTTATTAGATGTGTGATTCCATTCAGCATGCCGTGACCAGCTCGATTTCCGAATAAGTTCGTGCGCGCCGCCTCCGATCCCACCCCCCCGGGGAGCTGGGTTGTGAGCACCGTGACATGCGTATTTCACGAAATTAGACTTTAAGGACACAACAATAATAACTATGAGAAGTGAAAATTACATTATTAACCAGCGCGTTATAATGCAATTCAATTCAACATTATGACCCGTCCTAAGCCGAGGGCTGTAATGACTTGCTTTACTTAAGGTTTGAAAGATATATATATATTGCGATATTTTCGAGCAGGGTGGTGCGAAAGTATATCAACCTACATATAATTGCATCAAATAATGCGCCCGTGGCCAAGGGGTTCTCACAGCAGCACGTCTGTGAGAGATGGTAACTAGAATAAACTGTCTACTAATTATGGAGAATTTACTTTATATGGAATTTACTTTAGGTCTACTAATGAATATTGCCTCCGCATCCATATGTAAATGTTATGTTATTAATATGAATATATAATAGTATAGGATGAAGAAACTCCATAGTCAGTATTTTTTTATAAATTTCAATTCGATATTTTTTTGAATCGTAACAAGGTAAAAATTAAGTTATAATTCACAAGTTAAAAACTTATAAAACCGACTTCAAGTTCAAGCTCTATTTCTTTCTCCCCGGTCGATGCGATGCGAATAAAGTCTCTATGAAAAGTCCTCATCAAAACTTTTGCTGCACGGAACTGCAAACCAAAATTTCATCTAAATATATGTACTTATATTTTGTTTTTGTTGATTTTTTCAAAAAGCGGTAAATCAATTTTGATTAAATGTATATGGGGCCCTCTCAAGTATGAAATACCAATCAAAATAAGAATCACCAAAATCAACTCATAATTGACGGAATAATCGCGTAACAAACATAGCAAAAAAAGTCGAATTGAGAAACTCCTCTTTTTTTAAATCGGATGAAAACCATTGCACTTAATGCACATTTATATACAAGCACGTATGTTGCTTCTGGCCCCACACTTCCTCCCCAGTCGAGATTCGAACCCGGAACCTCGCGTTTGGACGCATAGCCTCTAAAAGATTAAAGCGCTGGTCTCAAAGAATTTATTTTTTAATTCGTGTTTCGTTCGCTCTGTTACTCTACTCTCCGACTAAAAGGACACTTTACTTTTATTATTTTTGCATACATTAAATAGACGCCCAGGAGCCTTAAGAGGGCAATCTATTTTTGAAAGTGTCCACTGAAATTTTACGACACTCATAGAGAAACTGTGAGACTACTCACGATACCAGTTTCACCCTGTCGTTTTCCTAATAAAACTAATATATAATCAAAAACTGATTCGCTTAATTAACTGATGTAAAAACAAACAAAACATACCTTTGTGCCGTTGCCCATATGGCAACGAAACACAGATTTGCACTTAAGTTTACGACAGAAGGTCGAGCTCGAGGAGGTCGAGGGACAGCCCATCATTAGATTTGGAAAAATATAAGTAGAATCATCAAAATCCAGGTGCCAATTTATCCAGGTGCAAAGCCGCCGAGGACACTCAAAGCATATAAGTAAATTATACAGGGTCGACCGTTTGAAATGGTCAGTATGGCGAAGTAAGAAATATAAGACATAGAAGTTTTAGTTGTAAGGAACCATGACATACATTTAATAGAAAAATAAAACTTTTGCATTCGATTTTAAAGATAGCTATTTTCACAGCCAGGAATCGTAACCGCAGATTTTCAAATAAAAAATCGCTCACGCAGGCGATGCAGGTTCGAATCCCAATGCTGACCATGTACCGATGCGACAAGTTATTTACCTTAAGAACATAATAGGGGCGTTCTAACGGTGATGGAAAACATTGTGAGGAAACCTGCATTACTCCATAGCTGCGGCGATGAGCTCGCCCCCTGTCACGCAAAAATGGAGTATTGAATAACAAGCTAAACATGAGGACAGTTGTGCCTCTGCCACCTATGGTAAAAGGCGTGACGTTAAGTTATGTTATGTCAATTACCTCTTAAGTAAAAAGATTTTTAATAAATACTTGATTCTACACATAATGAAGAAAAAGAGAAGTTTAGTGCTCCCTAAGAGAGGGCGGACCATGTAGAACAGGATGAGCAGAAGCACTTCCCACGTAGTCGATACTGTTATATGTGTATATAAACAAATTTGGACACTTAAGTATGGTATACGTATTACACTTAAGTATACGACCCGAATGGCCGAGTCGGCAGTGACCCTGCCTACGAAGCCAAGGGTCCCGGGTTCGAGTCCCGGTGGGGCAAATATTTGTTTGATGAGAACGGATGTTTGTACCCTAGTCATGGTTGTTTATCTACCTAAGTATAATATTTATCTATATAAGTATGTGTATAGTACCCAAGATACAGGGAATCCTAGTTTGGGGCTAGATCAATGTGTGTAAATAGTGTCCAAATTTTATTATTATTATTATTATAAGTATGGGTATGGGTAAATATGGTAATACTGCAACAATAATTTCATTATCATCAAATGTTTGGAAACGCATAATAACTTTCTAAATGGTTTTGGTGCATATTGAAAGTCTTATCTCTAGTACGGGAAACGCAGCCTCTGTATCACATTTAAGCAGCACTTTAACTGAGCAGCACTTTGTGCATTCAGCCAAAAGTGACCCAAATGCCTCGTGTCTGCAATGTCTATCACGAATATTTCACGAGCCTCATATAAAACCGTCCGATAGCGAAATTAGCTCCATCCATCAGGAGATTATGACATGACGTTCCTCCATGCAGCCTTTCTGTATGAGTCATAAAAATATTTATGTGATGTGGGTATTAAATAAATATTGTATAGATTAACTTATGCATTTATTACATCAAAAGGGGCATTTTTGTAAAGGCTTTTCATGGGCAACAATTTCTAAAACATTGTTTTCTAGCTCTTTTGCATATGACCGTATTTTGTGGTTATCTTTCAAAATCCACCGGTTGTTTTTTCAATTCAATTAAAATATGTTTATTTCAGATACAACATCATAGATATGAGATTCCTTCATTACACGCTTGTAAGCTGGGTTCCCCAAATCCCGTTAAGGTTTGAATTTTATAACCATGGCTTAAATTTCAAAATTGCGACCCCTCAAAAAATCGCAATGTATCGTGCGGACAAACAAATACATATATAGGAAGTTCGGAAAATCTATTGCTTTAAGTTTCAACCCCTCCCGTCTACCTCTCACCAAAGCACCTTGGTTTAGTTCACATATGATATTTTATTACAAGAAGGTAACTCATTAAAATCATAAATTATTTCTATCGGAATGTGGTCCAACCACGACACATCATGATATATTCTTACATTTTTATAGTTTTATAAGCAAAACTAGTTATTAAAGCCAACAAATATAATGATCACCAAAATATTACCAAAATATTTCAGTGCCCCCTTCTCCTACCATGATTTAATTTACCTATCCTACAAAATTAGGCCCCCCAAGCGTAGAGCTAAGTTTCTTGAACATCGTTGTTTCAAGGGTATTGATATTGATTGATGTCACTTCCCTTAAATCCAACGCCTCTTCCATAGATTGGTCCCTTGTTCAGGGAAGTGAGTCCGTTGATGATAAGGTCCAGAACTTTAACACGATTGTCCTGAGCTTGTTTGACAGACATGCTCCTGTCAAGAAGGTTAAAGTTAAACATCTCCCCGCTCCATGGCTTACTGATACCATTAAAGGTCTGACCATTAAGGGTCTAAGAGAAACCGTGCCTAGACTAAATACAAAAAGGATCCGACCGACGAAAATCTCTTAGCATACAAAAGTCTTCGTAATCGCTGCTCCCGTCTGTGTCAAGATGCCAAACGACGTCATATATTTGAATGTATCGAAAACTACGCCCCTGCACAAGTTTGGAAATTTCTGAAGACCCTTGGTATTGGTAAGTCCCAGGACCTGACGGTTGGTAACATCGACCTTAACGGTCTCAATCATTTTTTTTTGTCCGCCCCGTCCAGATGGATCCATCTGTCAAGGATGCCACACTCCGTAACTTGCTTTCCAGGACTGTCTCCTGCCACTCTTCTTTCAATCTGCGTCATGTTGGAATCGCTGCAGTCAGGAAAAAAGTGCTAGCAATCTCATCAAAAGCCGTCGGCGATGACAAAATCTGCTCTCAAATGTTGACAAGTGTTCTTGGAGAATTGCTGCGGGTTATCACTCACATAATTAATGCTTCACTCTCTGACTGTCACTTCCTTAGTTAGTGGAAACGTGCTCTCGTGATCCCTTTGCCTAAAACATCCAACCCAACTTCCTACAAAGAATATCGTCCTATTTCTATCCTGCCCATCCTTTCCAAAGTCCTTGAATCCATTGTACACACTCAACTATCCACCTATCTTTCCTCCATGAATCTCCTTAATTCTTTCCAATCGGGTTTTAGGCCGGGTCACAGCACTACCACCGCTCTACTCAAAGTGACAGATAACATCCAACTTGCGATGGATCAGAAGAGGATGTCTGTGCTGGCACTGCTTTACTTCAGCAGCGCTTTCAACTGCGTGGATTTTGATATCCTGGTTGCGATCCTCCATTCACTTAATGTCTCCTCTCATGCCGCCCGCTGGTTTGACTCCTACCTCAGAGATCGACAACAACGCATCAATTCTGAGGAAACATCTACCGATTGGTGCGATCTATTCACTAGGGTTCCTCAGGGTGGCATCCTTTCACCCCTTCTGTTCTCGGTTTTTATCAACTCAATCTCTGATGTACTTACTTCTTCATATCATCTTTACGCAGATGACCTCCAAATATACCGCCATTTCTCTCCGCGTGATGTGACTCCGGCTGTGGAGGCTCTGAATGCTGACCTCGAGAATATCAGAAAGTAGGCCCTCTCATATAGGCTTCTGGTCAACCCGAGAAAGTCGCAGGCCTTGATCTTAGGAACCCGATACTCTCTTAACCTATTACAACTTCCAATCGCTCCTCTAGTATTTGATGGAACCGTAATCAAATACAGCGATAAAGCTAAAGTTCTCGGAGTTGTATTCGATAACATGCTGTCTTGGTCGCCCCATGTCTCCGAGGTCAGCAGACGAGTCTTTGCATCGTTTCACTCTCTTCGGAAATTACAATATTTCCTTCCACGGCATACTAAAGTCACTCTAGCCCAGTCCCTTCTACTTCTTTTAATTGATTATGCGGATGCTTGCTGGGTGAGTGCGAACGAAGAACAACTGAATAAACTCGAACGACTTCAGAACCTCGGGATTCGGTTCGTCTTCGGGCTGCGCAAGTATGACCACGTCTCGCAGTATCGCAAGGAACTGGGTTGGCTCCCGATTCGTCTTCGCCGTGATTTCCACATATTGGCTTTACTTTTTAATATCTTGAGAAACCCCAGATATCCTTCCTACCTTTGTGAACGTTTTGAGTTCCTTTTCTCCAGAGTTAAAGAGCTGAGATCTCACACGGTGTCTCTCCTATGTATTCCGCAGCATAACACCGTCGCCTACGAGCACTCGTTCAGGCTGAGGGCCATTCGGCTGTGGAACGCACTTCCCTGCACTATAAGGGACAGTCCCACTCTTTTCTCCTTTAAGAATCGCTTGAAAGAGCACTTACTTTCTCTTTCATCATAGGTATTGTATATATAAGTATGTAATTGTATTTATCTATTTATTGTTATTATTTGTGTATTCTTATTTTATCTACTATTTCTTTGAATATATGTATTTTTATAGTAAGTATCATATTTTATTGGTATTTGGTAAGTATTTAATGGCACTAGACTACCCTTTTCATTTTATATGTATCCTATCCAGATAGGTTTGCTGGAAGAAATCTCTGTTGAGAGATAAGCTCGCCTTTGCCTTTTAATTTCGTGTATAATTGTATTGTTGTAATGTTCTGTGCAATAAAGAATTGTGAATTTTTTTTTCCTTCACAACATTCCAACACCAAAAGTTGCTAAAAATACCGCGATAGCTTAGGTGAAGGGTAAAGGGGGTGAGCGAAGCGAAGCCCCCTTTATCCTTCGTGTTAGGTTGAACATGTAAGAACAACAAAAAATACTTAAAACATAAACTTAAGTACACAAAACATAAAAATAAGTTTGGTGATCATTTATCCAAACACAATTTGGTGGACATTTATCCATTCTGGCAGTTATTTCGAATTTATTGGTAGTAAAATAGGTGCGTTTTTGGTAAACGTTTAAACACAAGCCGTTATTAAACAATGGTCTTATTATTATGTGTATGTATCTGAGTCCATTCCTAAATTTCAAAGTCAGCGCAAGCAAAATTGTTACAAATCTGAGGAATATCGGGGTTTAGGCCGGGAAACTGCTGAAATGCTTGTTAAGATTAAGACACGTTGCTGCCACGAGAATCCTTTATTTAGGGAATAACAGCAGTCACAAAAACGAACATTGATAATCATAATCACAGAATACTATACACCTCCACTCTATTTAATGACTACAAAGGTGCAAACAGTTAGCCTAGAAAATGTTTTTTTACTTATGTTATTGTATTTACCTGTTGCCACGGTGAGCGTTGAGGATTCGCTGGCGTAGGGTGAAGCGGGCTATCTAAATCCGTGGATGCTAAAGCTATCCCGTCCGACACTCTTTGTTCAACTACTGGCTCACCCGCCGCCACCCCGTCCTCAGAAACGACCCCATCCTCACCCCCAGTCCCGCCCTGCACTTTTATTTTAGTGCATTGAACATCTGGTGGTTGAGATCTGCGCCGCATCTGATCGATCTGGCTCGTTATGTGTTTGCCGTTCTTCCCGACAAAAATGTACTCCAGCGAGCCTGACTTTTTTTCTTCTGTAGCCTGAATCCAATGTCATTTGGATTCAGGCTACAGAAGAAAAAAATCCAATGTCATTTGGATTCAGGCTACAGAAGAAAAAAAGTCAGGCTCGCTGGAGTACATTTTTGTCGGGAAGAACGGCAAACACATAACGAGCCACATCGATCAGATGCGGCGCAGATCTCAACCACCAGATGTTCAATGCACTAAAATAAAAATATAATAGTTTGAATATCCGTTAAGGTAACAAACACTAAAAAAAATACAACTGAATTGAGAACCCCCTCCTTTTTTGAAGTAGTTTAAAAATAACTATACAGATGTTTTTCACCTAAAACTATTTCTTGGGATATGAAAATAATGTCGATATTGTTCTCGCGTCAGTAAATAGTTATTCAAAAGATCTTTACTGTATGTTTGACATTAAGTGGGGTTTGGTAAAAATAAATAAAGAACACAATTTTCGCACTGCTCTGCCGCAGCTACTAACGTTACAGCATTTGAGCTGTTATGAACTTTTTTTTACGGTTGTGTTCAGAATTTCTAACACCACAAATCGAGTTACACGAACCTGGGAAAGAACCGTGTAGAGTGCGCGCCAGCTAAGTTTACTGGCGGTGACAGCCGAACTAATTTGACAGGTAGCCATTTTGTCGTCAGTTGTGTTTTACACCTTCAATCACAGATCCCTTAATGGACCACAATTATTATAATAAAATATAATAATACACATAATATATTGATATTTTATAAAATGAATATCATTTTAACATCGTATATTTTCCAGCTTGTCCGGATATTTTAATAAAATGATTACTGGCAATACCAAAGAAAATGACTCGCACGCCATTGCAAACTTTGCTGGCGAGCACTCTACTGTGTTAATTGGATCTCGGTAAGAGTGTCAACATCGAATAAAATAACAGAAAATAACAATGTAAAACCAGTCTGTGTTGTCTGTTACAGACACTATCACCGAAAAGGAAATCTCACTCGTTGCAACCTCGTTTTGCTGAAAGCTGAAGGTTTTTACTTTGATCCGACATTTCGTCCCGTTGGTTCCATTCCATTCCATTTGTACCTTTTGATACCAACATCATTTTTTTCAGCTCGAAACAGCATTGTAATAGAGAGCTGAGGGTCTGGCAAATTATGATAGCGTTGCTCGTAAGTGGTCAGACACGGAAAGTGTGTCGGAGATATCGCATAGTCCTAGATAAAATCTAGGTGATTTAATTCAATTTAGGAAATAAATTCCCTTCTCGCAAATCGACTTATCCGCTCGAATAAAATAAGATCGTCCACGACTAAGCAATCTAGTCACGCGCGAGAGTATGGCCTGAATGCCTTACGTACATTGTATCAGAGCAGTAAAAACAGTTCATAAAGGGCTAGAATGCATGATTACTTATTTACTGATCGGTCGATGTTGAGGAGGCCTTTAGGAGCAACAATAGTTATCTTCGGACAACAGTCAAAGTTGCTAATACCCGAAAAGGTAAGATTGCTTTTATGAATTTGTTTTTTCATTGTGCGTCTTTGTTGTGTGTGTGTTGGGAGAAAGAAAAGTTTTGGGTCAGGTCCTCACAATATTGTTTCTGATAAACAATCTTTGATGGCTTGTCTAGCTGGACAGGAAAGAAATCATTCAAGGAATTTTATGTTTATTTTTCGTTTGTTGCGACTTCTTAATAGTATAATAATAATAATACCTTGGACACTATTTATACACATTGATCTAGCCCCAAACTAGGATTCCCTGTATCTTAGATACTAGACAACGATACACATACTTAGGTATATAGATAAACACTTAGATAGATAAACAACGAAGACTAGGGTACAAACATCCGTTCCCATCAAACAAATATTTGCCCCCACCGGGACTCGCACCCGGGACCCTTGGCTTCGTAGGTAGAGTCACTGCCGACTCGGCCATTCGGGTCGTCAGTATGTACTCGAACAAGTAAATAAGCCATTTTAAATGACTCTCTACTGTCAACAAGTTACTTGATGTCGAAGAACTTAGACGTCAACTTAGATAACTGTAGGCTCTTACAACCTCTGTGCTGTTGCGGTCGAGGCTGTGCTTCCTAAGCGAAAGGTCCCAGGTTCGAATCTCGGCTTAGAGGAAGAAAAAACACCCAATACAAGTCTTGATTTACATGGTTGAGACGCCGCTGTTTATAGTTCCCACGACACAGGTATCTTAGTGTAAGGCCAGGGCAATGTATATGCATGAATACTGTACATGTTATGTTATGTTATGACATTAATTTTTATGTCCACAACTTAACATATTTCAGTAAAGGACTTGTGTCATTTGCTGTTCGTTCGTAGACCCATTAGAGCTGGCCACGAAAAGTATACTCTATAACCTAGATATATAGAAAAATAAGGTCAATTTGTCTTCATGTCACCACAAATGCGAGATCCGAGGGCGGGATATTCCTCGTTCAATATTTTAAAGTTTCTTGTACAGAGTGCGGTCTGAACTTCAAGTGTATTTCACACTGTTTTATGTTTGCTAACCACTGGCTTCTATTTTATTTTGACTGTAAATGTTCTCGTACAATTTATTGTTCCATTAAGACCACTGTTTGTGAATTTCAAACCAACAATACAATTTCTGTAATTGCTATTTGCGGCCCATTAAAATTAAAATCAATAGTTTCAAACCATACGAATAACTGCAACTTAATTAAACTCATGGAATTATTTTATCACAGAGATAACTTATCAAAATGAAAGTAGTATATGACGAAGACAGAATTGGACTTCTCAGGATTCGGTCTGAGTGAAGATCAATTGTTCGTTCATAGGAATATCGAGATTCAAGAGAATAAAATAAAGCGAAATATAAAACTTCAACAGGAATAACAATAACACGATTTGAAAGGATTGTAACTCAATTTTTATTATGATTCAATTTTTCAATTCCATCTCACTGGAAACGTTGTAATAGCGGGGAGACATCTATATGATAGAGAACGATTTACTTTACAATATGAAATATTCTTTCAAGTTTTTGAAGTTTTTTTTTTTTTAATAAACAGTCAAGTGCGAGTCGGACTCGCGCACCAAGGGTATATGGAAAAAGTTCGTCTTTCACAGGAATTCAGTCTTGGAAATAATTTCTGCTTTTTAACCGACTTTGAAATGGTTCTCAATTCGGTAGTATTGCGTAACACCAGAGAAACAAACACCCAAATAACGAGAAAAAGCAACTTAAACAGAAATAAAACTATCCAATTTGTAAACTGAGAATATGTAAGAAACAAAACCGCAATGGTATTAGAATCTAAAAAAAACCTTCTCGATTCAGGCAAAACTTTAGAAAAGTTACAAAGTGAGTAGCGCCAAATAAAACAAATTGTTAAGCCTTTTTCAGAAACAAAAAAACGGGCCAGTTACACTGACAAAATTTTCATATTATATTTCAACTAGAGTTTCTACGGTGTGATCGGTGCGTAACAGAAATGCGTGCTGTGATTATACTTAAAAAGGATTCGAATATTTTTGTATAGGTAAACCTATTCGTTACGCCAAAACAACAAACAAACATTGCGGCATGGAGTCTTACAGCGGGGGGCTGGCAGAGGCCCATAAAGCCCGCGTTTAGCCAGTTATTCAATAGCAACTCCATTTTGCGTGACATGGGACTAGCCCATCGCCGCCATTTTGGGAAAAAAACTATAAATGCGGCCGGGGAGTAAATTATTTATTACAAACAAAAGTATCTGTATAATATACTACTCAAAACAAAATAAGGGCCACTTACATATTTCTGTTTTTGAGTAAATTTTTAGATGTAAACTAATTAATAAGTGACTAATTAATGATGTCCGGCCTCCTTCAGTATCCAACCTCTTTAATGCTGGTGTTTAAGTCTTACAGCTGGCCAGAAATTGAAGCAAATAAAAAAAACGAGTTTCAGGTCAAATTCCTTTCAGATGGAATCACAATTTTATTCTGTTAAAAAACTATTTCTGTCCATCTTTTGCTTCTTTTAACATCTTTTGTTAATAATGCCACGGCAACGAAGGCATATGGATACCATTACTGCCACCAGAGCCGTTACATTGATTGCTGAAGGTCATTCACAGCGGTCTGTAGCTTTGTCGTTGGGTTTCTCTCGCCGAGCCATCCAAAATGTGTGGGATCGGTTCCAAGAGACTGGCAGTGTTGCAAGAAGGCTTGGATCGGGCAGGGTGCGAGCGACTACGGCACAAGAGGATCGCTACATCCGATTGAGTGCCCGTCGAGAGCGCTCTGTGACGGCACGTAAGTTACAAAATCGCCTACGGTTGACAACGGGGACTCGTGTTAGTGACCAAACGATACGTAATCGACTGCATGAAGACCAGTAAAGGTCCAGACGCCGAGTAGTACGAATTCCTTTATCTAGGGTTCAACGTGGAAATCGTTTAAGTTTTTGCCGCGAACATTCAGATTGGAGCATGAATCAATGGGGTATGGTGCTCTTCACAGATGAGTGTAAAGTGAAGCTTTTTAGTGATGATCGGCGGATTAGAGTATGGAGACGACAGGGTGAGAGATTTTCCGATGTCTGCATAAAGGAAATTGACCGCTTTGGAGGTCCTAGTGTGATGGTTTGGGCTGGGATTAGCTTACAAGGCAAAACTGAGCTGGTTTTCTTAAATCAAGGCACAGTAACTGCTCAACGGTACATCGATGAAGTCATCAGGCCTCTTGTGATTCCATTCTCACAGAGAGTGGGGCCAGGGTTCTGGTTAATGCATGACAATACCCGCCCACACACAGCTCGGGCCACTCAGACTGTACTGGATGACTCCCATATTAGTGTCCTACCATGGCCAGCGTATAGTCCGGATTTAAATCCAATAGAGCATATGTGGGACCAATTAAAACGAAGGGTTAGGGAGCATGAGCAAGAGGTTCACAACCAGCAACAGCTTATGGATGCTCTGAAACGTGCGTGGGAAGAGATACCTGATGAAAACATCAGAAACTTAATCGAGAGTATGCATTCAAGGCTCCAGGATTGTGAAAACAGGAGAGAAGGACACACCCGTTACTAAACCATTAAAAAAAACAGCTTGTGTCAGTTTTTGTTTTGTTTTGCAAAGAGTTTCTGTTTAGTTTTTGCTATTGACAATGGACTAATTTCATGTTAATTGATATAAGTGAAACAATTGACTACACAATTAAATGGTTATTAGCATAAGTTAAAACAAAAGCCTTGTTGCATGTTATTTTAATAAATATACATTACTGTTTACTATATTTTTCTCGTAGCAATCAAAATACTTAGTGGCCCCTATTTTCTTTTGAGTAGTATATGAATGTGTTGCTGTGGACTTATACAAATAAGTATGTAGTTTTGTACATTCGTACATAAGTATGTAGTTATTTGTACATTCGTTATGATTTTTTTCGCAATTTTAATTCAGATTTCTCGCAAAATATATCGTTTACGTAATTAATAAATAAATAATTCTATTCAGCTGCCTGTGCATTAAATACAAAATCAACAGAAATTTTGTCATAGTTAGGGCGTTGTTAGGGATATCATTCTGAACAACTTTCACTTTGAAACCGATTTGTGCAAAGCAACTTTATTTTTAACCTCTCTATACAAATCAGCTGAGCGCTCGGCGGAAAATGTACAGCGAAGGGGAAATAAAGTTGCTCTGATTAAATTGGTTTCATAGCGAATGTTGTTCAGAATGATGTCCGTCAGAACCCCCTCAAACATACAAAATTCAAATACAAAAATAGTTTATATCATTTCATTTTTTTACACATACATACACGGGATCACCTTTTAAGTGTATAATACCTGTACCAAGAGATTCCAAACTTCAACAATGACATAGGTTTTCCCACAAGAGGTGGCAGAGGCATAGGTACGTGGTCAGCACCGGGATTTGAACCTGCATCTCCTGTGTGGCAAGTGAGGGGTAATCACAAGACCACGGAAGCTCTTAGATACGTTTACGATAGGGTCTAAAATAGGAATGTATTTTCACCAAAATCTTTTTTTTGTGTGATGGAACTAAAAATTTACAGTTTGCAGATTTTATCCTTTACTAGCTACCCGTAGCGCTTCGCAACGCGTTTTTCGTATTCTTATACTTCCCCGTCATAAAACTATCCGTTTATCATTTTAGAGGCACCTTTATAGGTTTCTGAAATCCATATCGACATTATCGGTCCGTTCATCACCCCGTATCAGACCTCAGATTAACGAAAATCTTTGCTTACAAACTTTATCCTTCGCACTGTCAAACATAAGTACCGCCACCAACAAAGAGGTTGAATGTAGTAAATTAATTAATCAACGACGAAAGAGTTTGAGTGATGCTACTGACGCCATCTAGCAAAAGAGGTTAAACTTTTCATACAACATATTTTTTAGATTTTATGGCTGTTTATTTGCGTTTTTCGTAATTTTATTTTCATCTAAACCTTCTCTGGACTGAAGAGAATAAAACCAAACAGGAATTATACAAACCGATCGGGCCATTTAAGAGATTTAGTAAGACAGGGGTTCATTTTTATAAGTATAGATTTGTGCTATAAGCTTTTTGCCAAATTTCATGATTATAGGTTAACGGGAAGTACCCTATAGGTTTTGATTCCCTTGCGAGTGTCAAGCAAATTCAACAAAATTGTATGTGTGTGTGTATGTGACATAAACGGCAGTATTTTAGATTTTTCATCGCCTTGACTTATATGTTAGTTTTTTTCATTGCTTCAAGACGCCACAGACCTGATCAATTACATTAGTTTCAACTTGATAGCACGCATGCCTGAGAAAAAGGAACTTGACAGACGTATACGCAGACATACAGGCGGACAGACTGATACAGTTTTCGGATTTTTTCCTTTACCTGTGTTGATGGTCCTAGTTCAACCAAAAGTACCCTTTTTTTCCCTTGCCAGTATCAAGCAAATTTAGCAAGTACAGCAAAATTGGGACATAAACGGCCGCATTTTTTGATTGCGTGGACCTAGAAGTTTGATTTTTTCATAGCTCCAAAGGTCTACAGACTTGAGTAATTGATATCGATTTCAATTTGATACCTGCACTCGTTCCTGAACAAAAGGGTTGTGACAGACGGACAGACGGACAGACGGACATCAAATTAATGCTATAAGGGTTCCTTTTTTTTTAAGGTACGGAAACCTAAAAATGATGAATTATGTAGGGATTTGAATGAGTGGTAAAATCAAGGGTTTAATTTTTTTACAGCTATTTCAATATTTCTCTTGTTAATCGACACTTACATGCCATAACTTGAACTAAAAGCTGCTTTGCATTAAGATAACATAACCTTTTGCAACTTGTAGGTACTTATCTGAAATCTTATCGCATTAGTAATGTAGGTAGCAACCGACGTGCCATTTGATTATGGAAGGTGCCCTAAGCTACGATTACGCAAAATAGCAGTTCAGCGTACACAACTTCATGTTAGGTTAGGTTAGGTTAGCATTCAGACCGATCCCAGAGGCGTCATAATTCAATAAACTAAACTTATTAAAACAAGTTTGAAAATAGAATCCATAGCAACCTGACAAGAGCTGTCAGATTTCAGGCTGATAGTTTAGTTCGTTAGTTACATAGTAAGCATTAGAATGCCGCGATGTGCTGTAGACTTAGGCTGACCGTGCTACTTGAATCAGAAAATGTAAATGTACAGACTATTTGAAAAAAAAAATACCCCTAATTTAATAATTATATTTTTAGTTACTTCCATTTGAAGACTTTTTTATATTTGAAACAGTGGGACTCTAACCTGACCAAAAGAGATTATTGGCAGGCTCAAGATACATTTATTAATCACAGGGTCGTGAGTCGAATATTGGTGATATAGTTGAAACGCTGGATAGGGACTCGCCGGGAATTTGTAGATTTCAGCTCCTTGGTAGACTCAATCCAACTGGTCCACTTCTCCAGACGTCAACAAGTGATTATGCGGTTAGCGCCAGAAGGATATTACTCCTCGGCGTGGAACCGATTCAGAGCTCCGTTAGCGCCAGGAGGATATTACTCCTCGGCGTGGAACCGATTCAGAGCTCCGTTAGCGCCAGGAGGATATTACTCCTCGGCGTGGAACCCTGGAAAGAGACCAGTGTGAATGATAGGAATACAAAAGCGCTACAGCGCCCAGCTATCAGGCGACGGCTCCCCACACGGAGACTTCCGACGAGGGCCCTAGGGTAATTAGGATCTAAGAGTGCCGCAGTCCAATAGACACTGTATAGAAAAGGGAAATACATAGAGAGTATAAAATACACGAAAATAAGAAAGACTAACTACGAACCAATGCTTACCCATGGATTGGGGATAGTAGGGAAGTTTCATATCAACTACTGCACTTTACAGCAACTAAACATTCAGCTCCATTACAGTACTAAAGGGACTATGCCATCGCCGCAACTAAAGGCGTGACTTAAAAATTATTGATGCAGAAGATTCAACCTCACGTTACAGAGCTCAAACAATGTCTGCCTCAAAAAAACAATCAGCTGCCAGACGAGATTCCAGATCCGAATTTCCGAATTTCTATAGTTGTACTTTTAATCTGGCTAATCCGCCAGTAGCCAATATGGTCAAAGAGGTAGTACGTTACATACCCGTCTTGTTTGGGTAGGATTTTACCTGATAAAATCCGCTAAGATACTAACTAAACTAAACTAACTTACCAAATTAACTACTTAAGATAAAATTCTCTAAAGCTCGCCATCTACAATGTCAGAGAAATATATAACTAACAGTCTAGCTCAACTACATACCAACATCACACATTCGTACCAACAATCAGACATCAGAATTCATACTAAGTTCATACAAGAGTTCACACTAACATCGTGTAAACACAGCCTTACACACAGGGTGCCATTATTATAGCCAAATGCACACCCAGACTAACTGTCAGAAGTTGAAAAATAAGCAAGATCCCTTGAACTAAAATAAGAACCTTAGTACATAAACGCCCCGATAGCTTAGCTACTATCGTAACGCAGAATAACACCATGAGGGGCAGCTCCCTCAAGTGTTCAAGACTTCCTGCACCGTTAGTGGGTACAGAAAATAATAGAGCAGAATATCTATTCTACAACAAAGAGTAAAAAAGTAGAGAATTATAGTTCAAGAGGCCATAAGCTAAAGTAACAGACATTGCAGAGTAACGTTACACAATAAAGAACTTTTACATAGCTGTAGATATAGATGGTTTTTAGAATACAAGGGTCAAAATACTTATTACATACATAAAGGAATCATTAACTACTATTGAATAAGACAGAACGCTGTCGCAGCCTATCTTCAGACAGAAGGTGCTCTCAGACAGACTCAGATCGCTCGGCATGATCGGCCGTTAAACACTAACCTTATTTATTATTTAATAGTCCGAAAAGTTTCCCTACTAAAATCTTCACAATTTATTAATTTATTTTTCGTACTGAGAATTTGGAGGAAAATATTTATCAACATTTATAATATGACAACGGCCGTCAGAGTGCGACCATAAATAATGTAGAAATGAGGTAGGTACCCAGATAAACGATCAAATATACTCCTGTCAGACAAAAATAAACACAACAAAATATACAAGCTACGAAAGAAATCTAGCGTTCTACGGCGCTCTTATGGCCTAACTACTCTGACCAGACATAAAACTCTTATCACCAATATTCCCTTAATCCGGGCGCCATTGAAACAGTGGGACTCTAACCTGACCAAAAGAGATTATTGGCAGGCTCAAGATACATTTATTAATCACAGGGTCGTGAGTCGAATATTGGTGATATAGTTGAAACGCTGGATAGGGACTCGCCGGGAATTTGTAGATTTCAGCTCCTTGGTAGACTCAATCCAACTGGTCCACTTCTCCAGACGTCAACAAGTGATTATGCGGTTAGCGCCAGAAGGATATTACTCCTCGGCGTGGAACCGATTCAGAGCTCCGTTAGCGCCAGGAGGATATTACTCCTCGGCGTGGAACCGATTCAGAGCTCCGTTAGCGCCAGGAGGATATTACTCCTCGGCGTGGAACCCTGGAAAGAGACCAGTGTGAATGATAGGAATACAAAAGCGCTACAGCGCCCAGCTATCAGGCGACGGCTCCCCACACGGAGACTTCCGACGAGGGCCCTAGGGTAATTAGGATCTAAGAGTGCCGCAGTCCAATAGACACTGTATAGAAAAGGGAAATACATAGAGAGTATAAAATACACGAAAATAAGAAAGACTAACTACGAACCAATGCTTACCCATGGATTGGGGATAGTAGGGAAGTTTCATATCAACTACTGCACTTTACAGCAACTAAACATTCAGCTCCATTACAGTACTAAAGGGACTATGCCATCGCCGCAACTAAAGGCGTGACTTAAAAATTATTGATGCAGAAGATTCAACCTCACGTTACAGAGCTCAAACAATGTCTGCCTCAAAAAAACAATCAGCTGCCAGACGAGATTCCAGATCCGAATTTCCGAATTTCTATAGTTGTACTTTTAATCTGGCTAATCCGCCAGTAGCCAATATGGTCAAAGAGGTAGTACGTTACATATTTATTGTACATACTCGTATGAAGCTTCAACTTATTTCAATATTCATTGGACGAAGTTGTCAAATAACGAATTGTTAAGCATTATTGTCGTGTCTATCATGATTTAACATCGTATATCATACTTATGAGATATCTTACTGGATTCCTTAGTATTTTCAGAAGACTAATGATTCTGTTACGTAACAATTATAACAGCAACAATGTTTGTAGCAATCTTTCTGTACATTCATCTAATAATAAACAAAGCACCATTAATAAAAGTAATTTCTTTAATATTCCCTATACTTTGATT
Organism: Argyresthia goedartella; assembly: GCA_949825045.1. Lineage (NCBI taxonomy): Eukaryota > Metazoa > Arthropoda > Insecta > Lepidoptera > Argyresthiidae > Argyresthia > Argyresthia goedartella. The sequence continues at coordinate 6,497,953 of OX463817.1, forward strand.
ATATTAAAATAATATAAAGTCTCTTCCGATTTATTTCCATGATATTCATTAAAAGTCTTTTAAATGTTAAATAACAATCTTCTTTCCAATGCTAATTGTAAGTGGATTATTAAAAGAAGGTGTAAAAAAATCCTTCTTCCTTAATTTACCTTCCTTCTCTCTCGATTGCTTCGTCACTGAATTATCATAAATAATGTTGATGGCTATTATTTCCATATGCGGAACATATAGACTACAAAATGTACAATAAATATCAAATCTATATGTTATTTCATTTCAATCGATTTTTGCTGCTTCACAGCATACAAAAAATAAATATACCATTAATTGTGTACATCTTAAATGCTAATTACGAAACAGGGCGATCAATATAAAAAATATATACACCAAGGGGATATAGCAATGTTTTATATTTCGGGTGCGATAGTGAATCTTGAACATACGAGGGACTCCAGATTTAACTGACGAGCGAAGCGAATTAAGACTGAGACCTGAGTGCAGTGAGGAGTTCAAGCGCGCCCAGGACAAAATCTCTTCTTCTCCATGGAACTTTACTTTTCTCGCCATATGCGATACCATACAAAACATAGATTCTACTATTAGCATTCTGCTAAAGTAAATTAAACGTGAAAATCGTGAAAAAAGTGGAAAAATAAAATAGAAGATTTGCAGTTTTACTACGTATATTGCAGCTTCTTGCAATACTAGCGACTTTTGTTTTATTAGATGTGTGATTCCATTCAGCATGCCGTGACCAGCTCGATTTCCGAATAAGTTCGTGCGCGCCGCCTCCGATCCCACCCCCCCGGGGAGCTGGGTTGTGAGCACCGTGACATGCGTATTTCACGAAATTAGACTTTAAGGACACAACAATAATAACTATGAGAAGTGAAAATTACATTATTAACCAGCGCGTTATAATGCAATTCAATTCAACATTATGACCCGTCCTAAGCCGAGGGCTGTAATGACTTGCTTTACTTAAGGTTTGAAAGATATATATATATTGCGATATTTTCGAGCAGGGTGGTGCGAAAGTATATCAACCTACATATAATTGCATCAAATAATGCGCCCGTGGCCAAGAGGTTCTCACAGCAGCAGGTCTGTGAGAGATGGTAACTAGAAGAAACTGTCTACTAATTATGGAGAATTTACTTTATATGGAATTTACTTTAGGTCTACTGATGAATATTGCCTCTGCCCCCATATGTAAATGTTATGTTATTAATATGAAATTTTGTTGAATGGTAAAAATTAAGTTATAATTCACAAGTTAAAAACTTATAAAACCGACTTCAAGTTCAAGCTCTATTTTTTCCTCCCCGGTCGATGCGATGCGAATAAAGTCTCTATGAAAAGTCCTCATCAAACTTTTGCTGCACGGAACTGCAAACCAAAATGTCATCTATATAGGTATATGTACTTATATTTTGTTTTTGTTGATTTTTTCAAAAAGCGGTAAATCAATTATGATTAAATGTATATGGGGCCCTCTGAAGTATGAAATACCAATCAAAATAAGAATCACCAAAATCAACTCATAATTGACGGAATAATCGCGTAACAAACATAGCCAAAAAAGTCGAATTGAGAACCTCCTCTGTTTTTAAATCGGATGAAAACCTTTGCACTTAATGCACATTTATACATAAGCACGTATGTTGCTTCTGGCCCCACACTTCCTCCCCAGTCGAGATTCGAACCCGGAACCTCGCGTTTGGACGCAGAGCCTCTAAAAGATTAAAGCGCTGGTCTCAAAGAATTTATTTTTTAATTCGTGTTTCGTTCGCTCTGTTACTCTACTCTCCGACTAAAAGGACACTTTACTTTTATTATTTTTGCATACATTAAATAGACGCCCAGGAGCCTTAAGAGGGCAATCTATTTTTGAGAGTGTCCACTGAAATTTTTACGACACTCATAGACAAACTGTGAGACTACTCACGATACCAGTTTCACCCTGACGTTTTCCTAATAAAACTAATATGTAATCAAAAACTGATTCGCTTAATTAACTGATGTAAAAACAAGCAAAACATACCTTTTTGCCATTGCCCTTATGGCACCGAAACACAGATTTGCACTTAAGTTTACGACAGAAGGTCGAGCTCGAGGAGGTCGAGGGATAGCCCATCATTAGATTTGGAAAAATATAAGTAGAATCATCAAAAATCCAGGTGCAAAGCCGCCGAGGACACTCAAGGCATATAAGTAAATTATACAGGGTCGACCGTTTGAAATGGTCAGTATGGCGAAGTCAGAAACATAAGAGATAGAAGTTTTAGTTGTAAGGAACCATGACACACATTTAATTGAAAAATAAAACGGTTGCATTCGATTTTAAAGATAGCTATTTTCACAGCCAGGAATCGTAACCGCAGATTTTCAAATAAAAAATCGCTCACGCAGGCGATGCAGGTTCGAGCCCCAATGCTGACCATGTACCAATGCGATGAGTTATTCACCTTAAGAACATAATAGGGGCGTTCTAACGGTGATGGAAAACATTGTGAGGAAACCTGCATTACTCCATAGCTGCGGCGATGAGCTCGCCGCCTGTCACGCAAAAATGGAGTATTGAATAACAAGCTAAACATGAGGACAGTTGTGCCTCTGCCACCTATGGTAAAGGGCGTGACGTTAAGTTATGTTATGTCAATTACCTCTTAAGTAAAAAGATTTTTAATAAATACTTGATTCTACACATAATGAAGAAAAAGAGAAGTTTAGTGCTCCCTAAGAGAGGGCGGACCATGTAGAACAGGATGAGCAGAAGCACTTCCCACGTAGTCGATACTGTTATATGTGTATATAAACAAATTTGGACACTTAAGTATGGTATTGTAAGGTAGGTTGTATATTGTATACGGGCCTCTTTAGAGTGGGTGTCACTTTGGCACCGTTACTTGTTTTTAGTTTTAAAAAAAGAAAGAGGATTGGATGTGGAAGTCAATGTGACACACTTCACCGTAGGCTTCGGCCAGTGACTGAGCTAAATTATAGTGAGGATTATTAGTAATGGCTATCGAGCCAGTTGTGGATCCATTTTATAAAAATGTATATAACTAAAAGATCAAATAAAACAGAATCAAACAAATAAAACCAAAATCGTATAATTTATAGTTATCGTGATCGTCTAGTGATAGGATCCCTAGGAGTACGACAAAAACACCAGGAGCGCTACATTGAGGAGCGCTACATTGGTGGAGGCGCCGAACGGGCCGGAGAAATAAGAAGATTGCTTCAGAAGGAGGGTGACGTCAAAAGAAGTGACGTAATTGAAGAGGAGAGGAGATCGTCGATCCAGACCTTGCTGAATCGAGGAAGGATCGAATGTGCATTGAGAAGTATTTTTCTGTACTCAAAAATTTTCATTTAGGAATTACCTCGACCTGCCAAGCGAGTGAAGAATCAAATAGAAAAATGTTGTGGGAAGATTGTTTTATAGCGGCGGACATTTTGTGAAAAATTTTATGAAATTATTTCATGATGGAGGAGTTGTCAACTTGTTTTTCGGGGGGTCCGCAGGAGTCCTTTGAAGATTTTCTAGAAGACTTCAGAGATGCTGCATCGAGGAAGAGATTTATATCGTCGGAGGAATTGAAATCATTATTTCCTTCGTATTTAAAATGCGGAGCCTTATATTTTTTTAGGGAAATTAGGGGCAGTGCCCAGACATTTGACGAAGTAGTGAATAAATTTAATGAGGAGTTTGGAGGCAAATACTTTGCAGAGAAGTTCTAAAATGCCAAGCAAGAGAAAAGAAGTTTGTTGGACTACTTCCATTATTTAGGGGACCTGGCGAGGAAGGCTAGAGTTACTAAAGATGACAATTTATAACGCAATTTTTAAGAGGACTGCAAAACCATCTTAGAAATAAATTAATGTTGAGCCATTTTGTAGATAAGAAGGCGCTAAGGGCGGTACTGGTACAGATGGAGAAGTTAAGTCCGGGAAGTGATGATAATGTGAATGTGTTTAGGAACCCGGCAACTTTTGGACCGAATTTGGCCAATAGTGATAGGGGGGGGGGGGGAGACAGGCCGAATGTTTCTAGTACTAATAATTATAATTTGCGTCCTAGGCAAGCGGATTTTGCAACACGTCGTCGCTAGAGCCCGATAGCGGTGACCAGGCTGACCTGTGGAACGAGGGCCTCAGACGAGCTCAGCAGCGTAGCACAGAAGCGGAACGACCAATGGGGAAGATCGTCGCAGTCGAGGCGGATCAGCAGGTCAGAGTATTAGTTTTATTAAATGCATCTAATGTAAAAGTGGTAGCTCTTTTAGATACAGGCGCTACAGCTTCATGCATCAGCCCAGCCGTTGCAGGTCAAGTGGGTGTGAGATGTATGCAAGAAGAGAAGAGACGGGTTAAGGCGGTAAATGGAAGTTTGCTGCAAATTGTAGGGAAATGTGTTATAGATTTTAGTATGGACAATTTTAGCTTTTCACAGGAATTTTTAGTAGTAACTGATTTGAATTGTAGCATTATTTTAGGGGTGGATTTTTTAATAAAGAACGGTATGAATATTGATTTTGTTCATTCGTGTATGTGTTTTTTCCAGGGAAAAATACCGTTTTACAATAAAATTATTGTAAAACGGTATTTTTCCCTGGAAAAAACCGTTTTACAATAATTTTATTGTAAACCATACGAAACAAAACACGACGCCGGTAAAACGAAATGTCATGTGCGTGGGGATTCTTTCAAAACAAAAGATAGGGTCGGACTTTCTAGACGGTTCTAGAAGGAAACAAGTGAACTTCGGGGAAACCACGGTTATCGAGGATCGTGACGTGATAAATTCTATCGACTTTCAGGAGCTAAGAAAGGGCGATTACGTTTATTTCTCGGGGTTATCGGATTCGTGCGAATTTGCGTTTGGGGTAGAAGATAAACGGTTTATCGTAAATGAGGATTTATGTGAAAATGATAAGCGGGTATTATTGGCGTTGTTGGATAGGAATGCGGATAGATTTGCATTTGCAACTGACCAGTTAGGTAGGTCGGAGATAGTGTCGGTCGATATTAAGACTTATGATGAAGAGCCGGTTCATTGTCACCCGTATCGCGTTTCGCCGGTGCAACGGGAAATTATTGAGGAGCAGATCGCGGAGATGTTGAAACTAGATGTTATTAGGGAATCCACTAGTTCTTATGCTGCGCCCGTTGTGTTAATTAAAAAACCCGATGATTCATGGAGGTTTTGTGTAGATTATCGGAAATTAAATAAGAAAATTTGTAGGGATAATTATCCTATTCCGCGGATAGAAAACATTGTCGATAGTTTGGCCGGGGCCAAGTATTTTGCGGAGTTAGATCTCAATTCAGGTTATTGGCAGACGGTTATTACGGAAGGAGGGCATAAAAAGGCTTTCGTTACGACCACGGGTCTTTATGAATTTAATGTTGTTCCGTTCGGTTTGGCAACGAGTCAAGCGGTTTTCCAACGGATGATGGATAAAGTTTTAGCGGATTTAAGATTTAAAGGGGTTATGGTTTACGTGGACAATGTAATTGTGTATGGTAGAACGTTCGAGGAGTTTACCGATACGTTGCAGAAAGTTTTTGGGCGGTTTAGAGAAGCGAACTTGACCTTCAAGCCATCTAAATGTAAATTCGGTTTTTGCGAGATTGAGATGCTGGGTTATCGAATCTCGAATGAAGGAGTAAAACCTAGTGAGAAAAAGCTGAAGGCTATGCAACAGGTTCCAACTCCCACATCTACGAAGGATGTGAAAAAATTATTAGGTTTATTTTCTTATTATAGAAAATTTGTATCGAATTTTGCGAGAATTTCGTTGCCTCTCACTAAATTATTGAAAAAGGGGTTAAAGTCTCAATGGAATGAAGAATTGCAGAATTCGTTCGAGTATATTAAGAAGGTTATGTGTAGTGCGCCAATACTTTCCTATTAATCGGGGGATAAGTCGGTTACTACGAGAATTTATGTGGACGCGTCTAACGAGGCGTTGGGTGCAGTATTGATGCAGGGCGATGAAAAAATGAGTCCGGTTGCCTATGCGTCTAGGAAGTTAACGGATGCGGAGAAAAAATATAGTACCACGGAGAAAGAGTGTCTGGGGTTAGTATGGGCGTTAAGGCACAGGTTTCAGGTTGTTACAGACTATAGCGCGTTATGTTGGTTACAGTCGAAAAAATATATGACTGGTAGGTTAGCGCGATGGGTGTTAGCGATACAGGAATGGGATTTCGAGATAGTTCATTGCTCGGGGAAAAGCAATGTAGTGGCAGATTTTTTGAGTAGGAATCCGCTAATGGAAAAAGGGAATCGGGAAACAGAAGGACCTCAGTCTTCTGCTCGTTCTGAACCTGATGATGATGGTTTGTTAGTTTTTAGTATTAATGAGAGTCGTTACAGGCGGATCAAGCGAACTATTCATTTTGTAGCAGATGGTTTTAACGCGGTTGAGCGAACGTCCGCAAGCGTGGCGTAGCGGTTTTTGCTTGAAAAATAATTTATTATATAAAAGCGTACGTAGAGATGGAGAAGTTAGGGAGGTATTAGTATTGCCTAGGTCGTTGTTTCAAAATGTAATGAACGAATTACATAATGAGGCGTGGACAGGAAGTCATTTGGGTCTCGCAAAGACGTTGAAGAGGTTTCGGTCGAAATATTTCATGCCGAAAGCCGACAAGGAGATAGAGCGTTATATAGCTTCGTGCGTGCCGTGTCAAGAAAGGAAGTTAGGTAGGTAATATTTTTAAAATTGTAAGACGGACCCGCGGGTGAAATAAATTTTATAGCCCGGGAGGCCACTCGGCTATTTTGCGAGTTACTCGAGCGCGTTTTGTTATACGTAACAAGGCGGATGTATGAAGTTGGCACGTCTGTATCAAGGACCATGCAAGGTCATTGAGATCGTTGGGAGGTCTAATGTGCTGATTCGTCGTCTGAACTCACGGTCACGGGGCGTTATTGTTAAAACAAATCGTTTAAAACGCTTGGTGCTGCGTTGAGGGGTTCGTCTGATATTAAATAATTATACATTAGGACATTAAATAATTATAGTATTAGGATAGGAACATTAGGATATTAAATAATTGTACATTAGGAGTATAATACAACTTTATCCCGGTTGATGGTTTGTGGTTTGTGTATACGGTATTATTATGAATTGTTTATTAACCGGTGTTTCTTTTCATGTTGTTGCTGAGCTATGATGTCTGATGAGGACCGTACACCAAAGATCCAAGAAATATCTGTAACATACTAGATTTCCGTGGTAGATTACCTTTATATGAGAAACTTTTATAAACGACTGTTCGAATAATTGTTTGAACCGATCGCCTGGTTTTATCGTTGAGAGCGGTATGACGAGGCAATAGCTATTCGTCCGGTTCTGTTTTGGTTCCCGCGTTCTTAAAGTATAGAGTTGGGATGATTTGGTAAGGGGAGACTATGGGTTGTATAACGAAGTTGGTAACGAAGGTTTCTCAATGAAAGTAATTTCTGATGTGGGATAACTCGGGTATTCGATACACATTCGAGATTCTTTGTAGTGTCTTTACTTGGGTAATTGGTTGCAACTTACGGCGATTATCTTAAACTGTTAATAGTAAAAGATAGTTTAATGAATTCCAATGGATTATTTAGGCTGTTTATATGTAGTAGTATCGGTTTTAAAGCTAGTTGATTTCATCGTATTATTGGAACGAATTTTAATGAACTCATTCTTAGGCTGTGGCTTCGTAATACGGTTCTATAGATTAATCCTGTTAATATGGTTGACGTTTCCTATATTTGAAAATGATATTTTTTTCTTTGATCTTTGCCTGCGTTAATTTTTGAAATATTTCCATTCGGTGGAAAGAGTTCACAATGTGTTCACAATCATAAAGCAAAGACAGAGTTGTGTTAATTTTAGGAACGGAGGTATTATAGTTGTCTGATAAGTTTTTCGCTAGTTTTTATTGTCAGAAAGTTTGTCGAATGATAACTATTCGAGAAGCTAAATCTTAGCTAGATTCAGCTGTTTGCCTTCGTATTGTAATTGAGTTTTCTCGGTAGGTAGGTAAAGCGTTAGGTAGGTTAGTGTTAAGCCGCGAATAATTGTATGATGGGATCATAGGGTGTTATAATTTAAGTTTTTTGCGGTGCATAGCCTACACCTTAAGTGTAGTTTGGTTTTGTTATTTAATGTTTCATTGAGTAGGTTAAATGGGATGGTTGGACAGATAAGGATTAGGGTACTTAATGTTATTTAAATTTATGCTTGCGGCATATTCACTGTCTTTTAGATTTCATGTATAGCAAACTAACTTAAAGTTAACATTTTATGTTTTTTAGATTTTAGACTTTAAGATAGGGTTGTCATTTTAGATTTTAGACTTTGAGTTAGGGTTGCCACTTTGAAAAAAAAAAAAACATTGTTTTTTTTTTTTTTAAGGGAGGGGGGAATTGTTTTAAGGTAGGTTGTATATTGTATACGGGCCTCTTTAGAGTGGGTGTCACTTTGGCACCGTTACTTGTTTGTAGTTTTAAAAAAAGAAAGAGGATTGGATGTGGAAGTCAACGTGACACACTTCACCGTAGGCTTCGGCCAGTGACTGAGCTAAATTATAGTGAGGATTATAGTAATGGCTATCGAGCCAGTTGTGGATCCCTTTTATAAAAATGTATATAACTAAAAGATCAAATAAAACAGAAACAAACAAATAAAACCAAAATCGTATAATTTATAGTTATCGTGATCGTCTAGTGATAGGATCCCTAGGAGTACGACAAAAACACCAGGAGCGCTACATTGAGGAGCGCTACAGAATACGTATTACACTTAAGTATTCGACCCGAATGGCTGAGTCGGCAGTGACCCTGCCTACTAAGCCAAGGGTCCCGGGTTCGAGTCCCGGTGGGGCAAATATTTGTTTGATGAGAACGGATGTTTGTACCCTAGTCATGGTTGTTTATCTACCTAAGTATAATATTTATCTATATAAGTATGTGTATCGTTGTCTAGTACCCAAGATACAGGGAATCCTAGTTTGGGGCTAGATCAATGTGTGTAAATAGTGTCCAAGGTATTATTATTATTATTATAAGTATGGGTGGATCAAACATGATTTAGTAGGTATTAAAGTATTAAAAATATAGAAAATATTAAATCTAAAAACTATGTAGATTTGTTGTGTGGATGTGTGTGTGTAAGTGCAGGAGAATAGGTGAAAAGTCTCATGCTTGTCTTTTCTGCAGTGAGTAAGGAATGTTAATATGTTTTTAAAGTTTGAAAAAAATATTTATTATTATATATATAAATAAATTTAAACTTACGAATCGTGTAAATCATGGTAATACTGCAACAATAATTTCATTATCATCAAATGTTTGGAAACGCATGATAACTTTCTAAATGGTTTTGGTGCATATTGAAATTCTTGTCTCTAGTACGGGAAACGCAGCCTCTGTATCATATTTGTGTATTGGGGTGTCTGTTGTTCCTTATATACATCAATGATCTCCCTAAAGTAACGAATAGTCACTGCGTGCTGTTTGCGGATGACGTACCCTTACTGGCCCCATCAGAAAATAGCTCCCAACTGAACACAAAGCTTACTTCTACATTAGATCACATTACTAATTGGATGACAAACCATAACCTTCAAATTAATTGTAATAAAACTAAAGTAATGATATTCCACCCCCGACAAAAAAAGCAACTTGATTTCATCTTCACCTATAAAGGTACTCAAATAGAAATAGTAAACCGGTTCTCTTTGCTTGGAATTGATATAGATTCACACGTTAACTGGAAACAACACACACAAAAAAATTGTAACAAGATATCTCAGTTTTCTTACGCACTTAAAGAAGTTAAAAAATGTACTGATCTGAAAACTGCACTTGCGGTATACTGTGCATACACTTTTGCATGGCTCAGCTACGGCATACTTTTATGGGGAAACAGCACAGGTGCGCCAGCAATACTTATTTTACAAAAAAAACTAATACGGATCCTAGTAAATATCAAACAAACGGACAGTTGTAAACCCTTCTTTCAAAAACTAAATATTCTGACTTTACCATGCTTATACATATACTAAATGTGCAAATTCGTCCGTGATAATAGGAATCTTTACCATAAGCGCGGAGAAATCCCCGTAAACTACTCTTTAAGACATAAAGACAGACTCATCCAACCCTGCACTTCTACTCTAAAGATGCACTCATCTAGTCCTTATGTTATGAGTATCAAAATATATAATAAATTACCCACCCTACTTAAAGATGAAACGAATAACGTAAAGTTCCTAAAGAAATTAAAAACTATATTAATTAATAAAACATATTACAGTATAAATGAATATTTCATAGACACATCATTTGAGACAAATAAATAACTTAAAATTACACTAACACACAGATATATATATGTATACATAACACTAACTTATAAATATATGCATGTACATCACAATAACACACACACCCTCACACACGCACAAACGTACACATAAACATACCTCAATAATAAATATTTCATATTAGTCCTTAGTATTATACCTCTATACGTGCTCTATACTATTGCAGTGCCCTATGGACAGGGTCCATCAATTGTACCTAAATTTAAGAACAAATGTTTATGTACTTTATGGAAGCAATAAACCTAAATTGAAATTGAAATTTAAGCAGCACTTTAACTGAGCAGCACTCTGTGCATTCAGCCAAAAGTGATCCAAATGCCTCGTGTCTGCAATGTCTATCACGAATATTTCACGAGCCTCATATAAAACCGTCCGATAGCGAAATTAGCTCCATCCATCAGGAGATTATGACATGACGTTCCTCCATGCAGCCTTTCTGTATGGGTCATAAAAGTATTTATGTGATGTGGGTATTAAATAAATATTCTATAGATTAACTATGCAATTATTACATCAAAAGGGGCATTTTTGTAAAGGCTTTTCATGGGCAACAATTTCTAAAACATTGTTTTCTAGCTCTTTTGCATATGACCGTATTTTGTGGTTATCTTTTAAAATCCACCGGTTGTTTTTTCAATTCAATTAAAATATGTTTATTTCAGATACAACATCATAGATATGAGATTCCTTCATTACACGCTTGTAAGCTGGGTTCCCCAAATCCCGTTAAGGTTTTGAATTTTATAACCAAGGCTTAAATTTCAAAATTGCGAACCCTCAAAAAATCGCAATGTATCGTGCGGACAAACAAATACATATATAGGAAGTTCGGAAAATCTATTGCTTTAAGTTTCAACCCCTCCCGTTTACCTCTCACCAAAGCACCTTGGTTTAGTTTACATATGATATTTTATTACAAGAAGGTAACTCATTAAAATCATAAATTATTTCTATCGGAATGTGGTCCAACCACGACACATCATGATATATTCTTACATTTTTATAGTTTTATAAGCAAAACTAGTTATTAAAGCCAACAAATATAATGATCACCAAAATATTACCAAAATATTTCAGTGCCCCCTTCTCCTACCATGATTTAATTTAGCTATCCTACAAAATTAGGCCCCCCAAGCGTAGAGCTAAGTTTCTTGAACTTCGTTGTTTCAAGGGTATTGATATTGATTGATGTCACTTCCCTTAAATCCAACGCCTCTTCCATAGATTGGTCCCTTGTTCAGGGAAGTCCGTTGATGATAAGGTCCAGAACTTTAACACGATTGTCCTGAGCTTGTTTGACAAACATGCTCCTGTCAAGAAGGTTAAAGTTAAACATCTCCCCGCTCCATGGCTTACTGATACCATTAAAGGTCTGACCATTAAGGGTCTAAGAGAAACCGTGCCTAGACTAAATACAAAAAGGATCCGACCGACGAAAATTTCATAGCATACAAAAGTCTTCGTAATCGCTGCTCCCGTCTGTGTCAAGATGCCAAACGACGTCATATATTTGAATGTATCGAAAACTACGCCCCTGCACAAGTTTGGAAATTTCTGAAGACCCTTGGTATTGGTAAGTCCCAGGACCTGACGGTTGGTAACATCGACCTTAACGGTCTCAATCATTTTTTTTTGTCCGCCCCGTCCAGATGGATCCATCTGTCAAGGATGCCACACTCCGTAACTTGCTTTCCAGGACTGTCTCCTGCCACTCTTCTTTCAATCTGCGTCATGTTGGAATCGCTGCAGTCAGGAAAAAAGTGCTAGCAATCTCATCAAAAGCCGTCGGCGATGACAAAATCTGCTCTCAAATGTTGACAAGTGTTCTTGGAGAATTGCTGCGGGTTATCACTCACATAATTAATGCTTCACTCTCTGACTGTCACTTCCTTAGTTAGTGGAAACGTGCTCTCGTGATCCCTTTGCCTAAAACATCCAACCCAACTTCCTACAAAGAATATCGTCCTATTTCTATCCTGCCCATCCTTTCCAAAGTCCTTGAATCCATTGTACACACTCAACTATCCACCTATCTTTCCTCCATGAATCTCCTTAATTCTTTCCAATCGGGTTTTAGGCCGGGTCACAGCACTACCACCGCTCTACTCAAAGTGACAGATAACATCCAACTTGCGATGGATCAGAAGAGGATGTCTGTGCTGGCACTGCTTTACTTCAGCAGCGCTTTCAACTGCGTGGATTTTGATATCCTGGTTGCGATCCTCCATTCACTTAATGTCTCCTCTCATGCCGCCCGCTGGTTTGACTCCTACCTCAGAGATCGACAACAACGCATCAATTCTGAGGAAACATCTACCGATTGGTGCGATCTATTCACTAGGGTTCCTCAGGGTGGCATCCTTTCACCCCTTCTGTTCTCGGTTTTTATCAACTCAATCTCTGATGTACTTACTTCTTCATATCATCTTTACGCAGATGACCTCCAAATATACCGCCATTTCTCTCCGCGTGATGTGACTCCGGCTGTGGAGGCTCTGAATGCTGACCTCGAGAATATCAGAAAGTAGGCCCTCTCATATAGGCTTCTGGTCAACCCGAGAAAGTCGCAGGCCTTGATCTTAGGAACCCGATACTCTCTTAACCTATTACAACTTCCAATCGCTCCTCTAGTATTTGATGGAACCGTAATCAAATACAGCGATAAAGCTAAAGTTCTCGGAGTTGTATTCGATAACATGCTGTCTTGGTCGCCCCATGTCTCCGAGGTCAGCAGACGAGTCTTTGCATCGTTTCACTCTCTTCGGAAATTACAATATTTCCTTCCACGGCATACTAAAGTCACTCTAGCCCAGTCCCTTCTACTTCTTTTAATTGATTATGCGGATGCTTGCTGGGTGAGTGCGAACGAAGAACAACTGAATAAACTCGAACGACTTCAGAACCTCGGGATTCGGTTCGTCTTCGGGCTGCGCAAGTATGACCACGTCTCGCAGTATCGCAAGGAACTGGGTTGGCTCCCGATTCGTCTTCGCCGTGATTTCCACATATTGGCTTTACTTTTTAATATCTTGAGAAACCCCAGATATCCTTCCTACCTTTGTGAACGTTTTGAGTTCCTTTTCTCCAGAGTTAAAGAGCTGAGATCTCACACGGTGTCTCTCCTATGTATTCCGCAGCATAACACCGTCGCCTACGAGCACTCGTTCAGGCTGAGGGCCATTCGGCTGTGGAACGCACTTCCCTGCACTATAAGGGACAGTCCCACTCTTTTCTCCTTTAAGAATCGCTTGAAAGAGCACTTACTTTCTCTTTCATCATAGGTATTGTATATATAAGTATGTAATTGTATTTATCTATTTATTATTATTATTTGTGTATTCTTATTTTATCTACTATTTCTTTGAATATATGTATTTTTATAGTAAGTATCATATTTTATTGGTATTTGGTAAGTATTTAATGGCACTAGACTACCCTTTTCATTTTATATGTATCCTATCCAGATAGGTTTGCTGGAAGAAATCTCTGTTGAGAGATAAGCTCGCCTTTGCCTTTTAATTTCGTGTATAATTGTATTGTTGTAATGTTCTGTGCAATAAAGAATTGTGAATTTTTTTTTCCTTCACAACATTCCAACACCAAAAGTTGCTAAAAATACCGCGATAGCTTAGGTGAAGGGTAAAGGGGGTGAGCGAAGCGAAGCCCCCTTTATCCTTCGTGTTAGGTTGAACATGTAAGAACAACAAAAAATACTTAAAACATAAACTTAAGTACACAAAACATAAAAATAAGTTTGGTGATCATTTATCCAAACACAATTTGGTGGACATTTATCCATTCTGGCAGTTATTTCGAATTTATTGGTAGTAAAATAGGTGCGTTTTTGGTAAACGTTTAAACACAAGCCGTTATTAAACAATGGTCTTATTATTATGTGTATGTATCTGAGTCCATTCCTAAATTTCAAAGTCAGCGCAAGCAAAATTGTTACAAATCTGAGGAATATCGGGGTTTAGGCCGGGAAACTGCTGAAATGCTTGTTAAGATTAAGACACGTTGCTGCCACGAGAATCCTTTATTTAGGGAATAACAGCAGTCACAAAAACGAACATTGATAATCATAATCACAGAATACTATACACCTCCACTCTATTTAATGACTACAAAGGTGCAAACAGTTAGCCTAGAAAATGTTTTTTTACTTATGTTATTGTATTTACCTGTTGCCACGGTGAGCGTTGAGGATTCGCTGGCGTAGGGTGAAGCGGGCTATCTAAATCCGTGGATGCTAAAGCTATCCCGTCCGACACTCTTTGTTCAACTACTGGCTCACCCGCCGCCACCCCGTCCTCAGAAACGACCCCATCCTCACCCCCAGTCCCGCCCTGCACTTTTATTTTAGTGCATTGAACATCTGGTGGTTGAGATCTGCGCCGCATCTGATCGATCTGGCTCGTTATGTGTTTGCCGTTCTTCCCGACAAAAATGTACTCCAGCGAGCCTGACTTTTTTTCTTCTGTAGCCTGAATCCAATGTCATTTGGATTCAGGCTACAGAAGAAAAAAATCCAATGTCATTTGGATTCAGGCTACAGAAGAAAAAAAGTCAGGCTCGCTGGAGTACATTTTTGTCGGGAAGAACGGCAAACACATAACGAGCCACATCGATCAGATGCGGCGCAGATCTCAACCACCAGATGTTCAATGCACTAAAATAAAAATATAATAGTTTGAATATCCGTTAAGGTAACAAACACTAAAAAAAATACAACTGAATTGAGAACCCCCTCCTTTTTTGAAGTAGTTTAAAAATAACTATACAGATGTTTTTCACCTAAAACTATTTCTTGGGATATGAAAATAATGTCGATATTGTTCTCGCGTCAGTAAATAGTTATTCAAAAGATCTTTACTGTATGTTTGACATTAAGTGGGGTTTGGTAAAAATAAATAAAGAACACAATTTTCGCACTGCTCTGCCGCAGCTACTAACGTTACAGCATTTGAGCTGTTATGAACTTTTTTTTACGGTTGTGTTCAGAATTTCTAACACCACAAATCGAGTTACACGAACCTGGGAAAGAACCGTGTAGAGTGCGCGCCAGCTAAGTTTACTGGCGGTGACAGCCGAACTAATTTGACAGGTAGCCATTTTGTCGTCAGTTGTGTTTTACACCTTCAATCACAGATCCCTTAATGGACCACAATTATTATAATAAAATATAATAATACACATAATATATTGATATTTTATAAAATGAATATCATTTTAACATCGTATATTTTCCAGCTTGTCCGGATATTTTAATAAAATGATTACTGGCAATACCAAAGAAAATGACTCGCACGCCATTGCAAACTTTGCTGGCGAGCACTCTACTGTGTTAATTGGATCTCGGTAAGAGTGTCAACATCGAATAAAATAACAGAAAATAATAATGTAAAACCAGTCTGTGTTGTCTGTTACAGACACTATCACCGAAAAGGAAAACTCACTCGTTGCAACCTCGTTTTGCTGAAAGCTGAAGGTTTTTACTTTGATCCGACATTTCGTCCCGTTGGTTCCATTCCATTCCATTTGTACCTTTTGATACCAACATCATTTTTTTCAGCTCGAAACAGCATTGTAATAGAGAGCTGAGGGTCTGGCAAATTATGATAGCGTTGCTCGTAAGTGGTCAGACATGGAAAGTGTGTCGGAGATATCGCATAGTCCTAGATAAAATCTAGGTGATTTAATTCAATTTAGGAAATAAATTCCCTTCTCGCAAATCGACTTATCCGCTCGAATAAAATAAGATCGTCCACGACTAAGCAATCTAGTCACGCGCGAGAGTATGGCCTGAATGCCTTACGTACATTGTATCAGAGCAGTAAAAACAGTTCATAAAGGGCTAGAATGCATGATTACTTATTTACTGATCGGTCGATGTTGAGGAGGCCTTTAGGAGCAACAATAGTTATCTTCGGACAACAGTCAAAGTTGCTAATACCCGAAAAGGTAAGATTGCTTTTATGAATTTGTTTTTTCATTGTGCGTCTTTGTTGTGTGTGTTGGGAGAAAGAAAAGTTTTGGGTCAGGTCCTCACAATATTGTTTCTGATAAACAATCTTTGATGGCTTGTCTAGCTGGACAGGAAAGAAATCATTCAAGGAATTTTATGTTTAT
Source organism: Argyresthia goedartella (assembly GCA_949825045.1). Lineage (NCBI taxonomy): Eukaryota > Metazoa > Arthropoda > Insecta > Lepidoptera > Argyresthiidae > Argyresthia > Argyresthia goedartella. The sequence goes on from OX463817.1 coordinate 6,514,471, forward strand.
TTTTCGTTTGTTGCGACTTCTTAATAGTATAATAATAATAATACCTTGGACACTATTTATACACATTGATCTAGCCCCAAACTAGGATTCCCTGTATCTTAGATACTAGACAACGATACACATACTTAGGTATATAGATAAACACTTAGATAGATAAACAACGAAGACTAGGGTACAAACATCCGTTCCCATCAAACAAATATTTGCCCCCACCGGGACTCGCACCCGGGACCCTTGGCTTCGTAGGTAGAGTCACTGCCGACTCGGCCATTCGGGTCGTCAGTATGTACTCGAACAAGTAAATAAGCCATTTTAAATGACTCTCTACTGTCAACAAGTTACTTGATGTCGAAGAACTTAGACGTCAACTTAGATAACTGTAGGCTCTTACAACCTCTGTGCTGTTGCGGTCGAGGCTGTGCTTCCTAAGCGAAAGGTCCCAGGTTCGAATCTCGGCTTAGAGGAAGAAAAAACACCCAATACAAGTCTTGATTTACATGGTTGAGACGCCGCTGTTTATAGTTCCCACGACACAGGTAACTTAGTGTAAGGCCAGGGCAATGTATATGCATGAATACTGTACATGTTATGTTATGTTATGACATTAATTTTTATGTCCACAACTTAACTTATTTCAGTAAAGGACTTGTGTCATTTGCTGTTCGTTCGTAGACCCATTAGAGCTGGCCACGAAAAGTATACTCTATAACCTAGATATATAGAAAAATAAGGTCAATTTGTCTTCATGTCACCACAAACGCGAGATCCGAGGGCGGGATATTCCTCGTTCAATATTTTAAAGTTTCTTGTACAGAGTGCGGTCTGAACTTCAAGTGTATTTCACACTGTTTTATGTTTGCTAACCACTAGCTTCTATTTTATTTTGACTGTAAATGTTCTCGTACAATTTATTGTTCCATTAAGACCACTCTTTATGAATTTCAAACCAACAATACAATTTCTGTAATTGCTATTTGCGGCCCATTAAAATTAAAATCAATAGTTTCAAACCATATGAATAACTGCAACTTAATTAAACTCATGGAATTATTTTATCACAGAGATAACTTATCAAAATGGCACTAGTATATGACGAAGACAGAATTGGACTTCTCAGGATTCGGTCTGAGTGAAGATCAATTGTTCGTTCATAGGAATATCGAGATTCAAGAGAATAAAATAAAGCGAAATATAAAACTTCAACAGGAATAACAATAACACGATTTGAAAGGATTGTAACTCAATTTTTATTATGATTCAATTTTTCAATTCCATCTCACTGGAAACGTTGTAATAGCGGGGAGACATCTATATGATAGAGAACGATTTACTTTACAATATGAAATATTCTTTCAAGTTTTTGAAGAAAAAAAAAATGTTTTTTTTAATAAACAGTCAAGTGCGAGTCGGACTCGCGCACCAAGGGTTCCTGTATATGGAAAAAGTTCGTCTTTCACAGGAATTCAGTCTTGGAAATAATTTCTGCTTTTTAACCGACTTTGAAATGGTTCTCAATTCGGTAGTATTGCGTAACACCAGAGAAACAAACACCCAAATAACGAGAAAAAGCAACTTAAACAGAAATAAAACTATCCAATTTGTAAACTGAGAATATGTAAGAAACAAAACCGCAATGGTATTAGATTCTGAAAAAACCTTCTCGATTCAGGCAAAACTTTAGAAAAGTTACAAAGTGAGTAGCGCCAAATAAAACAAATTGTTAAGCCTTTTTCAGAAACAAAAAAACGGGCCAGTTACACTGACAAAATTTTCATATTATATTTCAACTAGAGTTTCTACGGTGTGATCGGTGCGTAACAGAAATGCGTGCTGTGATTATACTTAAAAAGGATTCGAATATTTGTGTATAGGTAAACCTACGTTACGCCAAAACAACAAACAAACATTGCGGCATGGAGTCTTACAGCGGGGGGCTGGCAGAGGCCCATAAAGCCCGCGTTTAGCTAGTTATTCAATAGCAACTCCATTTTGCGTGACATGGGACTAGCCCATCGCCGCCATTTTGGGAAAAAAACTATAAATGCGGCCAGGGAGTAAATTATTTATTACAAACTAAAGTATGTGTATAAAATGTATGTGTAACTGTGGACTTATACAAATAAGTATGTAGTATTGTACATTCGTACATAAGTATGTAGTTATTTGTACATTCGTTATGGTTTTTTTCGCAATTTGAATTCAGATTTCTCGCAAAATATATCGTTTACGGAATTCATAAATAAATAATTCTATTCAGCTGCCTGTGCATTAAATACAAAATCAACAGAAATTTTGTCATATTTAGGGCGTTGTTAGGGATATCATTCTGAACAACTTTCACTTTGAAACCGATTTGTGCAAAGCAACTTTATTTTTAACCTCTCTATACAAATCAGCTGAGCGCTCGGCGGAAAATGTACAGCGAAGGGGAAATAAAGTTGCTCTGATTAAATTGGTTTCATAGCGAATGTTGTTCAGAATGATGTCCGTCAGAACCCCCTCAAACATACAAAATTCAAATACAAAAATAGTTTATATCATTTCATTTTTTTACACCTACATACACGGGATCACCTTTTAAGTGTATAATACCTGTACCAAGAGATTCCAAACTTCAACAATGACATAGGTTTTCCCACAAGAGGTGGCAGAGGCATAGGTACGTGGTCAGCACCGGGATTTGAACCTGCATCTCCTGTGTGGCAAGTGAGGGGTAATCACAAGACCACGGAAGCTCTTAGATACGTTTACGATAGGGTCTATAAATAGGAATGTATTTTCACCAAAATCTTTTTTTTGTGTGATGGAACTAAAAATTTACAGTTTGCAGATTTTATCCTTTGCTAGCTACCCGTAGCGCTTCGCAACGCGTTTTTCGTATTCTTATACTTCCCCGTCATAAAACTATCCGTTTATCATTTTAGAGGCACCTTTATAGGTTTCTGAAATCCATATCGACATTATCGGTCCGTTCATCACCCCGTATCAGACCTCAGATTAACGAAAATCTTTGCTTACAAACTTTATACTTCGCACTGTCAAACATAAGTACCGCCACCAACAAAGAGGTTGAATGTAGTAAATTAATTAATCAACGACGAAGGATTTTGAGTGATGCTACCAACGCCATCTAGCAAAAGAGGTTAAACTTTTCATACCACATATTTTTTCGATTTTATGGCTGTTTATTTGCGTTTTTCGTAATTTTATTTTTATCTAAACCTTCTCTGGACTGAAGAGAATAAAACTAAACAGGAATTATACAAACCGATCGGGCCATTTAAGAGATTTAGTAAGACAAGGGTTTATTTTTATAAGTATAGATTTGTGCTATAAGCTTTTTGCCAAATTTCATGATTCTAGGTTAACGGGAAGTACCCTATAGGTTTTGATTCCCTTGCGAGTGTCAAGCAAATTCAACAAAATTGTGTGTGTGTGACATAAACGGCGGTATTTTTGATTTTTGATCGCCTTGACCTATATGTTAGATTTTTTTCATTGCTTCAAGACACCACAGACCTGATCAATTACATTAGTTTCAACTTGATAGCACGCATGCCTGAGAAAAAGGAACTTAACAGACGTATACGCAGACATATAGGCGGACAGACTGATACAGTTTTCGGATGTTTTCCTTTACCTGTGTTCATGGTCCTAGTTCAACCAAAAGTACCCTTTTTTTTTCCCTTGCCAGTATCAAGCAAATTTAGCAAGTACAGCAAAATTGGGACATAAACGGCCGCATTTTTTGATTGCGTGGACCTAGAAGTTTGATTTTTTCAAAGGTCTACAGACGTGAGTAATTGATATCAATTTTAATTTGATACCTGCACTCGTTCCTGAACAAAAGGGTTGTGACAGACGGACAGACGGACAGACGGACATCAAATTGATCCTATAAGGGTTCCTTTTTTCCTTTTAAGGTACGGAAACCTAAAAATGATGAATTATGTAGGGATTTGAGTGTGTGGTAAAATCAAGGGTTTAATTTTTTGACAACTATTTCAATATTTCTCTTGTTAATCGACACTGACATGCCATAACTTGAACTATATAAAAGCTGCTTTGCAATAAGATAACATAACCTTTTGCAACTTGTAGGTACTTATCTGAAATCCTATCGCATTAGTAATGTAGGTAGCAACCGACGTGCCATTTGATTATGGAAGGTGCCCTAAGCTACGATTATGCAAAATAGCAGTTCAGCGTACACAACTTCATGTTAGGGTTAGGTTAGGTTAGCATTCAGACCGACGATCCCAGAGGCGTCATAATTCAATAAACTAAACTTATTAAAACAAGTTTGAAAATAGAATCCATAGCAACCTGACAAGAGCTGTCAGATTTCAGTCTGATAGTTTAGTTCGTTAGTTACATAGTAAGCATTAGAATGCCGCGATGTGCTGTAGACGTAGGCTGACCGTGCTACTTGAATCAGAAAATGTAAATGTACGGACGATTTGAAAAAAAAAATACCCCTAATTTAATAATTATATTTTAGTTACTTCCATTTGAAGACTTTTTTATATTTATTGTACATACTCGTATGAAGCTTCAACTTATTTCAATATTCATTGGACGAAGTTGTCAAATACCGAATTGTTAAGCATTATTGTCGTGTCGTGCATGATTTAACATCGTATATCATACTTATGAGATATCTTGCTGGATTCCTTAGTATTTTGAGAAGACTAATGATTCCGTTACGTAACAATTATAACAGCAACAATGTTTGTAGCAAACTTTCTGTACATTCATCTAATAATAAACAAAGCACCATTAATAAAAGTCATTTCTTATTATTCCCTATACTTTGATTATATTAAAATAATAATAAAGTCTCTTCCGATTTATTTCCATGATATTCATTAAAAATCTTTTAAATGTTAAATAACAATCTTCTTTCCAATGCTAATTGTAAGTGGATTATTAAAAGAAGGTGTAAAAAAATCCTTCTTCCTTAATGTACCTTCCTACTCTCTCGATTGCTTCGTCACTGAATTATCATAAATAATGTTGATGGCTATTATTTCCATATGCGGAACATATAGACTACAAAATGTACAATAAATATCAAATCTATATGTTATTTCATTTCAATCGATTTTTGCTGCTTCACAGCATACAAAAAATAAATATACCATTAATTGTGTACATCTTAAATGCTAATTACGAAACAGGGCGATCAATATAAAAAATATATACACCAAGGGGATATAGCAATGTTTTATATTTCGGGTGCGATAGTGAATCTTGAACATACGAGGGACTCCAGATTTAACTGACGAGCGAAGCGAATTAAGACTGAGACCTGAGTGCAGTGAGGAGTTCAAGCGCGCCCAGGACAAAATCTCTTCTTCTCCATGGAACTTTACTTTTCTCGCCATATACGATACCATACAAAACATAGATTCTAGTTCTTTACTATTAGCATTTTGCTAAAGTAAATTAAACGTGAAAATCGTGAAAAAAGTGGAAAAATAAAATAGAAGATTTGCAGTTTTACTACGTATATTGCAGCTTCTTGCAATACTAGCGACTTTTGTTTTATTAGATGTGTGATTCCATTCAGCATGCCGTGACCAGCTCGATTTCCGAATAAGTTCGTGCGCGCCGCCTCCGATCCCACCTCCCCGGGGAGCTGGGTTGTGAGCACCGTGACATGCGTATTTCACGAAATTAGACTTTACGGACACAACAATAAGAACTATGAGAAGTGAAAATTACATTATTAACCAGCGCGTTATAATGCAATTCAATTCAACATTATGACACGGCCTAAGCCGAGGGCTGTAATGACTTGCTTTACTTAAGGTTTGAAAGATATATATTGTGATATTTTCGAGCAGGGTGGTGCGAAAGTATATCAACCTACATATAATTGCATCAAATAATGCGCCCGTGGCCAAGGGGTTCTCACAGCAGCACGTCTGTGAGAGATGGTAACTAGAATAAACTGTCTACTAATTATGGAGAATTTACTTTATATGGAATTTACTTTAGGTCTACTAATGAATATTGCCTCCGCATCCATATGTAAATGTTATGTTATTAATATGAATATATAATAGTATAGGATGAAGAAACTCTTGAGTCAGTATTTTTTTATAAATTTCAATTCGATATTTTTTTGAATCGTAACAAGGTAAAAATTAAGTTATAATTCACAAGTTAAAAACTTATAAAACCGACTTCAAGTTCAAGCTCTATTTCTTCCTCCCCGGTCGATGCGATGCGAATAAAGTCTCTATGAAAAGTCCTCATCAAAACTTTTGCTGCACGGAACTGCAAACCAAAATTTCATCTAAATAGGTATATGTACTTATATTTTGTTTTTGTTGATTTTTTCAAAAAGCGGTAAATCAATTTTGATTAAATGTATATGGGGCCCTCTCAAGTATGAAATACCAATCAAAATAAGAATCACCAAAATCAACTCATAATTGACGGAATAATCGCGTAACAAACATAGCAAAAAAGTCGAATTGAGAACCTCCTCTTTTTTTAAATCGGATGAAAACCATTGCACTTAATGCACATTTATATACAAGCACGTATGTTGCTTCTGGCCCCACACTTCCTCCCCAGTCGAGATTCGAACCCGGAACCTCGCGTTTGGACGCATAGCCTCTAAAAGATTAAAGCGCTGGTCTCAAAGAATTAATTTTTTAATTCGTGTTTCGTTCGCTCTGTTACTCTACTCTCCGACTAAAAGGACACTTTACTTTTATTATTTTTGCATACATTAAATAGACGCCCAGGAGCCTTAAGAGGGCAATCTATTTTTGAAAGTGTCCACTGAAATTTTACGACACTCATAGAGAAACTGTGAGACTACTCACGATACCAGTTTCACCCTGTCGTTTTCCTAATAAAACTAATATATAATCAAAAACTGATTCGCTTAATTAACTGATGTAAAAACAAACAAAACATACCTTTGTGCCGTTGCCCATATGGCAACGAAACACAGATTTGCACTTAAGTTTACGACAGAAGGTCGAGCTCGAGGAGGTCGAGGGACAGCCCATCATTAGATTTGGAAAAATATAAGTAGAATCATCAAAATCCAGGTGCCAATTTATCCAGGTGCAAAGCCGCCGAGGACACTCAAAGCATATAAGTAAATTATACAGGGTCGACCGTTTGAAATGGTCAGTATGGCGAAGTAAGAAATATAAGACATAGAAGTTTTAGTTGTAAGGAACCATGACATACATTTAATAGAAAAATAAAACTTTTGCATTCGATTTTAAAGATAGCTATTTTCACAGCCAGGAATCGTAACCGCAGATTTTCAAATAAAAAATCGCTCACGCAGGCGATGCAGGTTCGAATCCCAATGCTGACCATGTACCGATGCGACAAGTTATTTACCTTAAGAACATAATAGGGGCGTTCTAACGGTGATGGAAAACATTGTGAGGAAACCTGCATTACTCCATAGCTGCGGCGATGAGCTCGCCCCCTGTCACGCAAAAATGGAGTTATGAATAACAAGCTAAACATGAGGACAGTTGTGCCTCTGCCACCTATGGTAAAAGGCGTGACGTTAAGTTATGTTATGTCAATTACCTCTTAAGTAAAAAGATTTTTAATAAATACTTGATTCTACACATAATGAAGAAAAAGAGAAGTTTAGTGCTCCCTGAGAGAGGGCGGACCATGTAGAACAGGATGAGCAGAAGCACTTCCCACGTAGTCGATACTGTTATATGTGTATATAAACAAATTTGGACACTTAAGTATGGTATACGTATTACACTTAAGTATACGACCCGAATGGCCGAGTCGGCAGTGACCCCGCCTACGAAGCCAAGGGTCCCGGGTTCGAGTCCCGGTGGGGCAAATATTTGTTTGATGAGAACGGATGTTTGTACCCTAGTCATGGTTGTTTATCTACCTAAGTATAATATTTATCTATATAAGTATGTGTATAGTACTCAAGATACAGGGAATCCTAGTTTGGGGCTAGATCAATGTGTGTAAATAGTGTCCAAGGTATTATTATTATTATGATAAGTATGGGTATGGGTAAATATGGTAATACTGCAACAATAATTTCATTATCATCAAATGTTTGGAAACGCATAATAACTTTCTAAATGGTTTTGGTGCATATTGAAAGTCTTGTCTCTAGTACGGGAAACGCAGCCTCTGTATCACATTTAAGCAGCACTTTAACTGAGCAGCACTTTGTGCATTCAGCCAAAAGTGACCCAAATGCCTCGTGTCTGCAATGTCTATCACGAATATTTCACGAGCCTCATATAAATCCGTCCGATAGCGAAATTAGCTCCATCCATCAGGAGATTATGACATGACGTTCCTCCATGCAGCCTTTCTGTATGAGTCATAAAAATATTTATGTGATGTGGGTATTAAATAAATATTGTATAGATTAACTTATGCATTTATTACATCAAAAGGGGCATTTTTGTAAAGGCTTTTCATGGGCAACAATTTCTAAAACATTGTTTTCTAGCTCTTTTGCATATGACCGTATTTTGTGGTTATCTTTCAAAATCCACCGGTTGTTTTTTCAATTCAATTAAAATATGTTTATTTCAGATACAACATCATAGATATGAGATTCCTTCATTACACGCTTGTAAGCTGGGTTCCCCAAATCCCGTTAAGGTTTGAATTTTATAACCATGGCTTAAATTTCAAAATTGCGACCCCTCAAAAAATCGCAATGTATCGTGCGGACAAACAAATACATATATAGGAAGTTCGGAAAATCTATTGCTTAAAGTTTCAACCCCTCCCGTCTACCTCTCACCAAAGAGCACCTTGGTTTAGTTCACATATGATATTTTATTACAAGAAGGTAACTCATTAAAATCATAAATTATTTCTATCGGAATGTGGTCCAACCACGACACATCATGATATATTCTTACATTTTTATAGTTTTATAAGCAAAACTAGTTATTAAAGCCAACAAATATAATGATCACCAAAATATTACCAAAATATTTCAGTGCCCCCTTCTCCTACCATGATTTAATTTACCTATCCTACAAAATTAGGCCCCCCAAGCGTAGAGCTAAGTTTCTTGAACTTCGTTGTTTCAAGGGTATTGATATTGATTGATGTCACTTCCCTTAAATCCAACGCCTCTTCCATAGATTGGTCCCTTGTTCAGGGAAGTGAGTCCGTTGATGATAAGGTCCAGAACTTTAACACGATTGTCCTGAGCTTGTTTGACAGACATGCTCCTGTCAAGAAGGTTAAAGTTAAACATCTCCCCGCTCCATGGCTTACTGATACCATTAAAGGTCTGACCATTAAGGGTCTAAGAGAAACCGTGCCTAGACTAAATACAAAAAGGATCCGACCGACGAAAATCTCTTAGCATACAAAAGTCTTCGTAATCGCTGCTCCCGTCTGTGTCAAGATACCAAACGACGTCATATATTTGAATGTATCGAAAACTACGCCCCTGCACAAGTTTGGAAATTTCTGAAGACCCTTGGTATTGGTAAGTCCCAGGACCTGACGGTTGGTAACATCGACCTTAACGGTCTCAATAATTTTTTTTTGTCCGCCCCGTCCAGATGGATCCATCTGTCAAGGATGCAACACTCCGTAACTTGTTTTCCAGGACTGTCTCCTGCCACTCTTCTTTCAATCTGCGTCATGTTGGAATCGCTGCAGTCAGGAAAAAAGTGCTAGCAATCTCATCAAAAGCCGTCGGCGATGACAAAATCTGCTCTCAAATGTTGACAAGTGTTCTTGGAGAATTGCTGCGGGTTATCACTCACATAATTAATGCTTCACTCTCTGACTGTCACTTCCTTAGTTAGTGGAAACGTGCTCTCGTGATCCCTTTGCCTAAAACATCCGACCCAACTTCCTACAAAGAATATCGTCCTATTTCTATCCTGCCCATCCTTTCCAAAGTCCTTGAATCCATTGTACACACTCAACTATCCACCTATCTTTCCTCCATGAATCTCCTTTATTCTTTCCAATCGGGTTTTAGGCCGGGTCACAGCACTACCACCGCTCTACTCAAAGTGACAGATAACATCCAACTTGCGATGGATCAGAAGAGGATGTCTGTGCTGGCACTGCTTTACTTCAGCAGCGCATTCAACTGCGTGGATTTTGATATCCTGGTTGCGATCCTCCATTCACTTAATGTCTCCTCTCATGGCGCCCGCTGGTTTGACTCCTACCTCAGAGATCGACAACAACGCATCAATTCTGAGGAAACATCTACCGATTGGTGCGATCTATTCACTAGGGTTCCTCAGGGTGGCATCCTTTCACCCCTTCTGTTCTCGGTTTTTATCAACTCAATCTCTGATGTACTTACTTCTTCATATCATCTTTACGCAGATGACCTCCAAATATACCGCCATTTCTCTCCGCGTGATGTGACTCCGGCTGTGGAGGCTCTGAATGCTGACCTCGAGAATATCAGGAAGTAGGCCCTCTCATATAGGCTTCTGGTCAACCCGAGAAAGTCGCAGGCCTTGATCTTAGGAACCCGATACTCTGAATCCAATGTCATTTGGATTCAGGCTACAGAAGAAAAAAAGTCAGGCTCGCTGGAGTACATTTTTGTCGGGAAGAACGGCAAACACATAACGAGCCACATCGATCAGATGCGGCGCAGATCTCAACCACCAGATGTTCAATGCACTAAAATAAAAATATAATAGTTTGAATATCCGTTAAGGTAACAAACACTAAAAAAAATACAACCGAATTGAGAACCCCCTCCTTTTTTGAAGTAGTTTAAAAATAACTATACAGATGTTTTTCACCTAAAACTATTTCTTGGGATATGAAAATAATGTCGATATTGTTCTCGCGTCAGTAAATAGTTATTCAAAATATCTTTACTGTATGTTTGACATTAAGTTGGGGTTTGGTAAAAATAAATAAAGAACACAATTTTCGCACTGCTCTGCCGCAGCTACTAACGTAACAGCATTTGAGCTGTTATGAACTTTTTTTTACGGTTGTGTTCAGAATTTCTAACACCACAAATCGAGTTACACGAACCTGGGAAAGAACCGTGTAGAGTGCGCGCCAGCTAAGTTTACTGGCGGTGACAGCCGAACTAATTTGACAGGTAGCCATTTTGTCGTCAGTTGTGTTTTACACCTTCAATCACAGATCCCTTAATGGACCACAATTATTATAATAAAATATAATAATACACATAATATATTGATATTTTATAAAATGAATATCATTTTAACATCGTATATTTTCCAGCTTGTCCGGATATTTTAATAAAATGATTACTGGCTACCAAAGAAACTACCAAAGAAAATGACTCGCACGCCATTGCAAACTTTGCTGGCGAGCACTCTACTGTGTTAATTGGATCTCGGTAAGAGTGTCAACATCGAATAAAATAACAGAAAATAACAATGTAAAACCAGTCTGTGTTGTCTGTTACAGACACTATCACCGAAAAGGAAAACTCACTCGTTGCAACCTCGTTTTGCAGAAAGCTGAAGGTTTTTACTTTGATCCGACATTTCGTCCCGTTGGTTCCATTCCATTCCATTTGTTCCTTTTGATACCAACATCATTTTTTTCAGATCGAAACAGCATTGTAATAGAGAGCTGAGGGTCTGGCAAATTATGATAGCGTTGCTCGTAAGTGGTCAGACATGGAAAGTGTGTCGGAGATATCGCATAGTCCTAGATAAAATCTAGGTGATTTAATTCAATTTAGGAAATAAATTCCGTTCTCGCAAATCGACTTATCCGCTCGAATAAAATAAGATCGTCCACGACTAAGCAATCTAGTCACGCGCGAGAGTATGGCCTGAATGCCTTACGTACATTGTATCAGAGCAGTAAAAACAGTTCATAAAGGGCTAGAATGCATGATTACTTATTTACTGATCGGTCGATGTTGAGGAGGCCTTTAGGAGCAACAATAGTTATCTTCGGACAACAGTCAAAGTTGCTAATACCCGAAAAGGTAAGATTGCTTTTATGAATTTGTTTTTTCATTGTGCGTCTTTGTTGTGTGTGTTGGGAGAAAGAAAAGTTTTGGGTCAGGTCCTCACAATATTGTTTCTGATAAACAATCTTTGATGGCTTTTCTAGCTGGACAGGAAAGAAATCATTCAAGGAATTTTATGTTTATTTTTCGTTTGTTGCGACTTCTTAATAGTATAATAATAATAATACCTTGGACACTATTTATACACATTGATCTAGCCCCAAACTAGGATTCCCTGTATCTTGGATACTAGACAACGATACACATACTTAGGTATATAGATAAACACTTAGATAGATAAACAACGAAGACTAGGGTACAAACATCCGTTCCCATCAAACAAATATTTGCCCCCACCGGGACTCGCACCCGGGACCCTTGGCTTCGTAGGTAGAGTCACTGCCGACTCGGCCATTCGGGTCGTCAGTATGTACTCGAACAAGTAAATAAGCCATTTTAAATGACTCTCTACTGTCAACAAGTTACTTGATGTCGAAGAACTTAGACGTCAACTTTGATAACTGTAGGCTCTTACAACCTCTGTGCTGTTGCGGTCGAGGCTGTGCTTCCTAAGCGAAAGGTCCCAGGTTCGAATCTCGGCTTAGAGGAAGAAAAAACACCCAATACAAGTCTTGATTTACATGGTTGAGACGCCGCTGTTTATAGTTCCCACGACACACGTATCTTAGTGTAAGGCCAGGGCAATGTATATGCATGAATACTGTACATGTTATGTTATGTTATGACATTAATTTTTATGTCCACAACTTAACATATTTCAGTAAAGGACTTGTGTCATTTGCTGTTCGTTCGTAGACCCATTAGAGCTGGCCACGAAAAGTATACTCTATAACCTAGATATATAGAAAAATAAGGTCAATTTGTCTTCATGTCACCACAAACGCGAGATCCGAGGGCGGGATATTCCTCGTTCAATATTTTAAAGTTTCTTGTACAGAGTGCGGTCTGAACTTCAAGTGTATTTCACACTGTTTTATGTTTGCTAACCACTGGCTTCTATTTTATTTTGACTGTAAATGTTCTCGTACAATTTATTGTTCCATTAAGACCACTGTTTGTGAATTTCAAACCAACAATACAATTTCTGTAATTGCTATTTGCGGCCCATTAAAATTAAAATCAATAGTTTCAAACCATACGAATAACTGCAACTTAATTAAACTCATGGAATTATTTTATCACAGAGATAACTTATCAAAATGAAAGTAGTATATGACGAAGACAGAATTGGACTTCTCAGGATTCGGTCTGAGTGAAGATCAATTGTTCGTTCATAGGAATATCGAGATTCAAGAGAATAAAATAAAGCGAAATATAAAACTTCAACAGGAATAACAATAACACGATTTGAAAGGATTGTAACTCAATTTTTATTATGATTCAATTTTTCAATTCCATCTCACTGGAAACGTTGTAATAGCGGGGAGACATCTATATGATAGAGAACGATTTACTTTACAATATGAAATATTCTTTCAAGTTTTTGAAGTTTTTTTTTTTTAATAAACAGTCAAGTGCGAGTCGGACTCGCCCACCAAGGGTTCCTGTATATGGAAAAAGTTCGTCTTTCACAGGAATTCAGTCTTGGAAATCATTTCGGCTTTTTAACCGACTTTGAAATGGTTCTCAATTCGGTTGTATTGCGTAACACCAGAGAAACAAACACCCAAATAACGAGAAAAAGCAAATTAAACAGAAATAAAACTATCCAATTTGTAAACTGAGAATATGTAAGAAACAAAACCGCAATGGTATTAGAATCTAAAAAAAACCTTCTCGATTCAGGCAAAACTTTAGAAAAGTTACAAAGTGAGTAGCGCCAAATAAAACAAATTGTTAAGCCTTTTTCAGAAACAAAAAAACGGGCCAGTTACACTGACAAAATTTTCATATTATATTTCAACTAGAGTTTCTACGGTGTGATCGGTGCGTAACAGAAATGCGTGCTGTGATTATACTTAAATATTTTTGTATAGGTATCCTACGTTACGCCAAAACAACAAACAAACATTGCGGCATGGAGTCTTACAGCGGGGGGCTGGCAGAGGCCCATAAAGCCCGCGTTTAGCTAGTTATTCAATAGCAACTCCATTTTGCGTGACATGGGACTAGCCCATCGCCGCCATTTTGGGAAAAAAACTATAAATGCGGCCAGGGAGTAAATTATTTATTACAAACTAAAGTATCTGTATAATATACTACTCAAAACAAAATAAGGGCCACTTACATATTTCTGTTTTTGAGTAAATTTTTAGATGTAAACTAATTAATAAGTGACTAATTAATGATGTCCGGCCTCCTTCAGTATCCAACCTCTTTAATGCTGGTGTTTAAGTCTTACAGCTGGCCAGAAATTGAAGCAAATAAAAAAAACGAGTTTCAGGTCAAATTCCTTTCAGATGGAATCACAATTTTATTCTGTTAAAAAACTATTTCTGTCCATCTTTTGCTTCTTTTAACATCTTTTGTTAATAATGCCACGGCAACTAAGGCATATGGATACCATTACTGTCACCAGAGCAGTTACATTGATTGCTGAAGGTCATTCACAGCGGTCTGTAGCTTTTTCGTTGGGTTTCTCTCGCCGAGCCATCCAAAATGTGTGGGATCGGTTCCAAGAGACTGGCAGTGTTGCAAGAAGGCCTGGATCGGGCAGGGTGCGAGCGACTACGGCACAAGAGGATCGCTACATCCGATTGAGTGCCCGTCGAGAGCGCTCTGTGACGGCACGTAAGTTACAAAATCGCCTACGGTTGACAACGGGGACTCGTGTTAGTGACCAAACGATACGTAATCGACTGCATGAAGACCAGTAAAGGTCCAGACGCCGAGTAGTACGAATTCCTTTATCTAGGGTTCAACGTGGAAATCGTTTAAGTTTTTGCCGCGAACATTCAGATTGGAGCATGAATCAATGGGGTATGGTGCTCTTCACAGATGAGTGTAAAGTGAAGCTTTTTAGTGATGATCGGCGGATTAGAGTATGGAGACGACAGGGTGAGAGATTTTCCGATGTCTGCATAAAGGAAATTGACCGCTTTGGAGGTCCTAGTGTGATGGTTTTGGCTGGGATTAGCTTACAAGGCAAAACTGAGCTGGTTTTCTTAAATCAAGGCACAGTAACTGCTCAACGGTACATCGATGAAGTCATCAGGCCTCTTGTGATTCCATTCTCACAGAGAGTGGGGCCAGGGTTCTGGTTAATGCATGACAATACCCGCCCACACACAGCTCGGGCCACTCAGACTGTACTGGATGACTCCCATATTCGTGTCCTACCATGGCCAGCGTATAGTCCGGATTTAAATCCAATAGAGCATATGTGGGACCAATTAAAACGAAGGGTTAGGGAGCATGAGCAAGAGGTTCACAACCAGCAACAGCTTATGGATGCTCTGAAACGTGCGTGGGAAGAGATACCTGATGAAAACATCAGAAACTTAATCGAGAGTATGCATTCAAGGCTCCAGGAGTATGAAAACAGGAGAGGAGGACACACCCGTTACTAAACCATTAAAAAAAACAGCTTGTGTCAGTTTTTGTTTTGTTTTGCAAAGAGTTTCTGTTTAGTTTTTGCTATTGACAATGGACTAATTTCATGTTAATTGATATAAGTGAAACAATTGACTACACAATTAAATGGTTATTAGCATAAGTTAAAACAAAAGCCTTGTTGCATGTTATTTTAATAAATATACATTACTGTTTACTATATTTTTCTCGTAGCAATCAAAATACTTAGTGGCCCCTATTTTCTTTTGAGTAGTATATGAATGTGTTGCTGTGGACTTATACAAATACGTATGTAGTTTTGTACATTCTTACATAAGTATGTAGTTATTTGTACATTCGTTATGATTTTTTTCGCAATTTGAATTCAGATTTCTCGCAAAATATATCGTTTACGTAATTCATAAATAAATAATTCTATTCAGCTGCCTGTGCATTAAATACAAAATCATGGGTATTTATACAGGGTGTAACAGAAATTTTGTCATATTTAGGGCGTTGTTAGGGATATCATTCTGAACAACTTTCACTTTGAAACCGATTTGTGCAAAGCAACTTTATTTTTCACCTCTCTATACAAATCAGCTGAGCGCTCGGCGGAAAATGTACAGCGAAGGGGAAATAAAGTTGCTCTGATTAAATTGGTTTCATAGTGAATGTTGTTCAGAATGATGTCCGTCAGAACCCCTCAAACATACAAAATTCAAATACAAAAATAGTTTATATCATTTCATTTTTTTACACATACATACATGGGATCACCTTTTAAGTGTATAATACCTGTACCAAGAGATTCCAAACTTCAACAATGACATAGGTTTTCCCACAAGAGGTGGCAGAGGCATAGGTACGTGGTCAGCACCGGGATTTGAACCTGCATCTCCTGTGTGGCAAGTGAGGGGTAATCACAAGACCACGGAAGCTCTTAGATACGTTTACGATAGGGTCTATAAATAGGAATGTATTTTCACCAAAATCTTTTTTTTGTGTGATCGATCGAACTAAAAATTTACAGTTTGCAGATTTTATCCTTTACTAGCTACCCGTAGCGCTTCGCAACGCGTTTTTCGTATTCTTATACTTCCCCGTCATAAAACTATCCGTTTATCATTTTAGAGGCACCTTTATAGGTTTCTGAAATCCATATCGACATTATCGGTCCGTTCATCACCCCGTATCAGACCTCAGATTAACGAAAATCTTTGCTTACAAACTTTATCCTTCGCACTGTCAAACATAAGTACCGCCACCAACAAAGAGGTTGAATGTAGTAAATTAATTAATCAACGACGAAAGAGTTTGAGTGATGCTACTGACGCCATCTAGCAAAAGAGGTTAAACTTTTCATACAACATATTTTTTAGATTTTATGGCTGTTTATTTGCGTTTTTCGTAATTTTATTTTCATCTAAACCTTCTCTGGACTGAAGAGAATAAAACCAAACAGGAATTATACAAACCGATCGGGCCATTTAAGAGATTTAGTAAGACAGGGGTTCATTTTTATAAGTATAGATTTGTGCTATAAGCTTTTTGCCAAATTTCATGATTACAGGTTAACGGGAAGTACCCTATAGGTTTTGATTCCCTTGCGAGTGTCAAGCAAATTCAACAAAATTGTATGTGTGTGTGTGTGTGACATAAACGGCAGTATTTTAGATTTTTCATCGCCTTGACTTATATGTTAGTTTTTTTCATTGCTTCAAGACGCCACAGACCTGATCAATTACATTAGTTTCAACTTGATAGCACGCATGCCTGAGAAAAAGAAACTTGACAGACGTATACGCAGACATACAGGCGGACAGACTGATACAGTTTTCGGATTTTTTCCTTTACCTGTGTTCATGGTCCTAGTTCAACCAAAAGTACCCTTTTTTCCCTTGCCAGTATCAAGCAAATTTAGCAAGTACAGCAAAATTGGGACATAAACGGCCGCATTTTTTGATTGCGTGGACCTAGAAGTTTGATTTTTTCATAGCTCCAAAGGTCTACAGACTTGAGTAATTGATATCGATTTCAATTTGATACCTGCACTCGTTCCTGAACAAAAGGGTTGTGGCAGACGGACAGACGGACAGACGGACATCAAATTAATGCTATAAGGGTTCCTTTTTTTTTAAGGTACGGAAACCTAAAAATGATGAATTATGTAGGGATTTGAGTGAGTGGTAAAATCAAGGGTTTAATTTTTTACAGCTATTTCAATATTTCTCTTGTTAATCGACACTTACATGCCATAACTTGAACTAAAAGCTGCTTTGCATTAAGATAACATAACCTTTTGCAACTTGTAGGTACTTATCTGAAATCTTATCGCATTAGTAATGTAGGTAGCAACCGACGTGCCATTTGATTATGGAAGGTGCCCTAAGCTACGATTACGCAAAATAGCAGTTCAGCGTACACAACTTCATGTTAGGTTAGGTTAGGTTAGCATTCAGACCGATCCCAGAGGCGTCATAATTCAATAAACTAAACTTATTAAAACAAGTTTGAAAATAGAATCCATAGCAACCTGACAAGAGCTATCAGATTTCAGGCTGATAGTTTAGTTCGTTAGTTACATAGTAAGCATTAGAATGCCGCGATGTGCTGTAGACTTAGGCTGACCGTGCTACTTGAATCAGAAAATGTAAATGTACAGACTATTTGAAAAAAAAAATACCCCTAATTTAATAATTATATTTTTAGTTACTTCCATTTGAAGACTTTTTTATATTTATTGTACATACTCGTATGAAGCTTCAACTTATTTCAATATTCATTGGACGAAGTTGTCAAATAACGAATTGTTAAGCATTATTGTCGTGTCTATCATGATTTAACATCGTATATCATACTTATGAGATATCTTACTGGATTCCTTAGTATTTTCAGAAGACTAATGATTCCGTTACGTAACAATTATAACAGCAACAATGTTTGTAGCAATCTTTCTGTACATTCATCTAATAATAAACAAAGCACCATTAATAAAAGTAATTTCTTTAATATTCCCTATACTTTGATTATATTAAAATAATATAAAGTCTCTTCCGATTTATTTCCATGGTATTCATTAAAAGTCTTTTAAATGTTAAATAACAATCTTCTTTCCAATGCTAATTGTAAGTGGATTATTAAAAGAAGGTGTAAAAAATCCTTCTTCCTTAATTTACCTTCCTTCTCTCTCGATTGCTTCGTCACTGAATTATCATAAATAATGTTGATGGCTATTATTTCCATATGCGGAACATATAGACTACAAAATGTACAATAAATATCAAATCTATATGTTATTTCATTTCAATCGATTTTGGCTGCTTCACAGCATACAAAAAATAAATATACCATTAATTGTGTACATCTTAAATGCTAATTACGAAACAGGGCGATCAATATAAAAAATATATACACCAAGGGGATATAGCAATGTTTTATATTTCGGGTGCGATAGTGAATCTTGAGCATACGAGGGACTCCAGATTTAACTGACGAGCGAAGCGAATTAAGACTGAGACCTGAGTGCAGTGAGGAGTTCAAGCGCGCCCAGGACAAAATCTCTTCTTCTCCATGGAACTTTACTTTTCTCGCCATATACGATACCATACAAAACATAGATTCTAGTTCTTTACTATTAGCATTTTGCTAAAGTAAATTAAACGTGAAAATCGTGAAAAAAGTGGAAAAATAAAATAGAAGATTTGCAGTTTTACTACGTATATTGCAGTTTCTTGCAATACTAGCGACTTTTGTTTTATTAGATGTGTGATTCCATTCAGCATGCCGTGACCAGCTCGATTTCCGAATAAGTTCGTGCGCGCCGCCTCCGATCCCACCCCCCGGGGAGCTGGGTTGTGAGCACCGTGACATGCGTATTTCACGAAATTAGACTTTAAGGACACAACAATAAGAACTATGAGAAGTGAAAATTACATTATTAACCAGCGCGTTATAATGCAATTCAATTCAACATTATGACCCGTCCTAAGCCGAGGGCTGTAATGACTTGCTTTACTTAAGGTTTGAAAGATATATATATATATTGCGATATTTTCGAGCAGGGTGGTGCGAAAGTATATCAACCTACATATAATTGCATCAAATAATGCGCCCGTGGCCAAGGGGTTCTCACAGCAGCAGGTCTGTGAGAGATGGTAACTAGAAGAAACTGTCTACTAATTATGGAGAATTTACTTTATATGGAATTTACTTTAGGTCTACTGATGAATATTGCCTCTGCCCCCATATGTAAATGTTATGTTATTAATATGAAATTTTGTTGAATGGTAAAAATTAAGTTATAATTCACAAGTTAAAAACTTATAAAACCGACTTCAAGTTCAAGCCCTATTTCTTCCTCCCCGGTCGATGCGATGCGAATAAAGTCTCTATGAAAAGTCCTCATCAAACTTTTGCTGCACGGAACTGCAAACCAAAATGTCATCTATATAGGTATATGTATAAATCGTTTAAAACGCTTGGTGCTGCGTTGAGGGGTTCGTCTGATATTAAATAATTATACATTAGGACATTAAATAATTATAGTATTAGGATAGGAACATTAGGATATTAAATAATTGTACATTAGGAGTATAATACAACTTTATCCCGGTTGATGGTTTGTGGTTTGTGTATACGGTATTATTATGAATTGTTTATTAACCGGTGTTTCTTTTCATGTTGTTGCTGAGCTATGATGTCTGATGAGGACCATACACCAAAGATCCAAGAAATATCTGTAACATACTAGATTTCCGTGGTAGATTACCTTTATATGAGAAACTTTTATAAACGACAGTTCGAATAATTGTTTGAACCGATCGCCTGGTTTTATCGTTGAGAGCAGTATGACGAGGCAATAGCTATTCGTCATAGGGTTCTGTTTTGGTTCCCGCGTTCTTAAAGTATAGAGTTGGGATGATTTGGTAAGGGGAGACCATGGGTTGTATAACGAAGTTGGTAACGAAGGTTTCTCAATGAAAGTAATTTCTGATGTGGGATAACTCGGGTATTCGATACACATTCGAGATTCTTTGTAGTGTCTTTACTTGGGTAATTGGTTGCAACTTACGGCGATTATCTTAAACTGTTAATAGTAAAAGATAGTTTAATGAATTCCAATGGATTATTTAGGCTGTTTATATGTAGTAGTATCGGTTTTAAAGCTAGTTGATTTCATCGTATTATTGGAACGAATTTTAATGAACTCATTCTTAGGCTGTGGCTTCGTAATACGGTTCTATAGATTAATCCTGTTAATATGGTTGACGTTTCCTCTATTTGAAAATGATAATTTTTTCTTTGATCTTTGCCTGCGTTAATTTTTGAAATATTTCCATTCGGTGGAAAGAGTTCACAATGTGTTCACAATCATAAAGCAAAGACAGAGTTGTGTTAATTTTAGGAACGGAGGTATTATAGTTGTCTGATAAGTTTTTCGCTAGTTTTTATTGTCAGAAAGTTTGTCGAATGATAACTATTCGAGAAGCTAAATCTTAGCTAGATTCAGCTGTTTGCCTTCGTATTGTAATTGAGTTTTCTCGGTAGGTAGGTAAAGCATTAGGTAGGTTAGTGTTAAGCCGCGAATAATTGTATGATGGGATCATAGGGTGTTATAATTTAAGTTTTTTGCGGTGCATAGCCTACACCTTAAGTGTAGTTTGGTTTTGTTATTAAATGTTTCATTGAGTAGGTTAAATGGGATGGTTGGACAGATAAGGATTAGGGTACTTGATGTTATTTAAATTTATGCTTGCGGCATATTCACTGTCTTTTAGATTTCATGTATAGCAAACTACCTTAAAGTTAACATTTAATGTTTTTTAGATTTTAGACTTTAAGATAGGGTTGTCATTTTAGATTTTAGACTTTGAGTTAGGGTTGCCACTTTGAAAAAAAAAAAAACCGTTGGAATTTTTATTTTTTAAGGGAGGGGGGAATTGTTTTAAGGTAGGTTGTATATTGTATACGGGCCTCTTTAGAGTGGGTGTCACTTTGGCACCGTTACTTGTTTGTAGTTTTAAAAAAAGAAAGAGGATTGGATGTGGAAGTCAACGTGACACACTTCACCGTAGGCTTCGGCCAGTGACTGAGCTAAATTATAGTGAGGATTATAGTAATGGCTATCGAGCCAGTTGTGGATCCCTTTTATAAAAATGTATATAACTAAAAGATCAAATAAAACAGAAACAAACAAATAAAATCAAAATCGTATAATTTATAGTTATCGTGATCGTCTAGTGATAGGATCCCTAGGAGTACGACAAAATCACCAGGAGCGCTACATTGAGGAGCGCTACAGAATACGTATTACACTTAAGTATTCGACCCGAATGGCTGAGTCGGCAGTTACCCTGCCTACTAAGCCAAGGGTCCCGGGTTCGAGTCCCGGTGGGGCAAATATTTGTTTGATGAGAACGGATGTTTGTACCCTAGTCATGGTTGTTTATCTACCTAAGTATAATATTTATCTATATAAGTATGTGTATCGTTGTCTAGTACCCAATATACAGGGAATCCTAGTTTGGGGCTAGATCAATGTGTGTAAATAGTGTCCAAGGTATTATTATTATTATTATAAGTATGGGTGGATCAAACATGATTTAGTAGGTATTAAAGTATTAAAAATATAGAAAATATTAAATCTAAAAACTATGTAGATTTGTTGTGTGGATGTGTGTGTGTAAGTGCAGGAGAATAGGTGAAAAGTCTCATGCTTGTCTTTTCTGCAGTGAGTAAGGAATGTTAATATGTTTTTAAAGTTTGAAAAAATATTTATTATTATATATATAAATAAATTTAAACTTACGAATCGTGTAAATCATGGTAATACTGCAACAATAATTTCATTATCATCAAATGTTTGGAAACGCATGATAACTTTCTAAATGGTTTTGGTGCATATTGAAAGTCTTGTCTCTAGTACGGGAAACGCAGCCTCTGTATCACATTTAAGCAGCACTTTAACTGAGCAGCACTCTGTGCATTCAGCCAAAAGTGACCCAAATGCCTCGTGTCTGCAATGTCTATCACGAATATTTCACGAGCCTCATATAAAACCGTCCGATAGCGAAATTAGCTCCATCCATCAGGAGATTATGACATGACGTTCCTCCATGCAGCCTTTCTGTATGGGTCATAAAAGTATTTATGTGATGTGGGTATTAAATAAATATTCTATAGATTAACTATGCAATTATTACATCAAAAGGGGCATTTTTGTAAAGGCTTTTCATGGGCAACAATTTCTAAAACATTGTTTTCTAGCTCTTTTGCATATGACCGTATTTTGTGGTTATCTTTTAAAATCCACCGGTTGTTTTTTCAATTCAATTAAAATATGTTTATTTCAGATACAACATCATAGATATGAGATTCCTTCATTACACGCTTGTAAGCTGGGTTCCCCAAATCCCGTTAAGGTTTTGAATTTTATAACCAAGGCTTAAATTTCAAAATTGCGAACCCTCAAAAAATCGCAATGTATCGTGCGGACAAACAAATACATATATAGGAAGTTCGGAAAATCTATTGCTTTAAGTTTCAACCCCTCCCGTTTGCCTCTCACCAAAGCACCTTGATTTAGTTTACATATGATATTTTATTACAAGAAGGTAACTCATTAAAGTCATAAATTATTTCTATCGGAATGTGGTCCAACCACGACACATCATGATATATTCTTACATTTTTATAGTTTTATAAGCAAAACTAGTTATTAAAGGCAACAAATATAATGATCACCAAAATATTACCAAAATATTTCAGTGCCCCCTTCTCCTACCATGATTTAATTTACCTATCCTACAAAATTAGGCCCCCCAAGCGTAGAGCTAAGTTTCTTGAACTTCGTAGTTTCAAGGGTATTGATGTCACTTCCCTTAAATCCGACGCCTCTTCCATAGATTGGTCCCTTGTACTGGGATGTGAGTCCGTTGATGATAAGGTCCAGAACTTTAACACGATTGTCCTGAGCTTGTTTGACAAACATGCTCCTGTCAAGAAGGTTAAAGTTAAACATCTCCCCGCTCCATGGCTTACTGATACCATTAAAGGTCTGACCATTAAGGGTCTAAGAGAAACCGTGCCTAGACTAAATACAAAAAGGATCCGACCGACGAAAATCTCTTAGCATACAAAAGTCTTCGTAATCGCTGCTCCCGTCTGTGTCAAGATGCCAAACGACGTCATATATTTGAATGTATCGAAAACTACGCCCCTGCACAAGTTTGGAAATTTCTGAAGACCCTTGGTATTGGTAAGTCCCAGGACCTGACGGTTGGTAACATCGACCTTAACGGTCTCAATCATTTTTTTTTGTCCGCCCCGTCCAGATGGATCCATCTGTCAAGGATGCCACACTCCGTAACTTGCTTTCCAGGACTGTCTCCTGCCACTCTTCTTACAATCTGCGTCATGTTGGAATCGCTGCAGTCAGGAAAAAAGTGCTAGCAATCTCATCAAAAGCCGTCGGCGATGACAAAATCTGCTCTCAAATGTTGACAAGTGTTCTTGGAGAATTGCTGCGGGTTATCACTCACATAATTAATGCTTCACTCTCTGACTGTCACTTCCTTAGTTAGTGGAAACGTGCTCTCGTGATCCCTTTGCCTAAAACATCCAACCCAACTTCCTACAAAGAATATCGTCCTATTTCTATCCTGCCCATCCTTTCCAAAGTCCTTGAATCCATTGTACACACTCAACTATCCACCTATCTTTCCTCCATGAATCTCCTTAATTCTTTCCAATCGGGTTTTAGGCCGGGTCACAGCACTACCACCGCTCTACTCAAAGTGACAGATAACATCCAACTTGCGATGGATCAGAAGAGGATGTCTGTGCTGGCACTGCTTTACTTCAGCAGCGCTTTTAACTGCGTGGATTTTGATATCCTGGTTGCGATCCTCCATTCACTTAATGTCTCCTCTCATGCCGCCCGCTGGTTTGACTCCTACCTCAGAGATCGACAACAACGCATCAATTCTGAGGAAACATCTACCGATTGGTGCGATCTATTCACTAGGGTTCCTCAGGGTGGCATCCTTTCACCCCTTCTGTTCTCGGTTTTTATCAACTCAATCTCTGATGTACTTACTTCTTCATATCATCTTTACGCAGATGACCTCCAAATATACCGCCATTTCTCTCCGCGTGATGTGACTCCGGCTGTGGAGGCTCTGAATGCTGACCTCGAGAATATCAGAAAGTAGGCCCTCTCATATAGGCTTCTGGTCAACCCGAGAAAGTCGCAGGCCTTGATCTTAGGAACCCGATACTCTCTTAACCTATTACAACTTCCAATCGCTCCTCTAGTATTTGATGGAACCGTAATCAAATACAGCGATAAAGCTAAAGTTCTCGGAGTTGTATTCGATAACATGCTGTCTTGGTCGCCCCATGTCTCCGAGGTCAGCAGACGAGTCTTTGCATCGTTTCACTCTCTTCGGAAATTACAATATTTCCTTCCACGGCATACTAAAGTCACTCTAGCCCAGTCCCTTCTACTTCTTTAAATTGATTATGCGGATGCTTGCTGGGTGAGTGCGAACGAAGAACAACTGAATAAACTCGAACGACTTCAGAACCTCGGGATTCGGTTCGTCTTCTGGCTGCGCAAGTATGACCACGTCTCGCAGTATCGCAAGGAACTGGGTTGGCTCCCGATTCGTCTTCGCCGTGATTTCCACATATTGGCTTTACTTTTTAATATCTTGAGAAACCCCAGATATCCTTCCTACCTTTGTGAACGTTTTGAGTTCCTTTTCTCCAGAGTTAAGGAGCTGAGATCTCACACGGTGTCTCTCCTATGTATTCCGCAGCATAACACCGTCGCCTACGAGCACTCGTTCAGGCTGAGGGCCATTCGGCTGTGGAACGCACTTCCCTGCACTATAAGGGACAGTCCCACTCTTTTCTCCTTTAAGAATCGCTTGAAAGAGCACTTACTTTCTCTTTCATCATAGGTATTGTATATATAAGTATGTAATTGTATTTATCTATTTATTATTATTATTTGTGTATTCTTATTTTATCTACTATTTCTTTGAATATATGTATTTTTATAGTAAGTATCATATTTTATTGGTATTTGGTAAGTATTTAATGGCACTAGACTACCCTTTTCATTTTATATGTATCCTATCCAGATAGGTTTGCTGGAAGAAATCTCTGTTGAGAGATAAGCTCGCCTTTGCCTTTTAATTTCGTGTATAATTGTATTGTTGTAATGTTCTGTGCAATAAAGAATTGTGAATTTTTTTTTCCTTCACAACATTCCAACACCAAAAGTTGCTAAAAATACCGCGATAGCTTAGGTGAAGGGTAAAGGGGGTGAGCGAAGCGAAGCCCCCTTTATCCTTCGTGTTAGGTTGAACATGTAAGAACAACAAAAAATACTTAAAACATAAACTTAAGTACACAAAACATAAAAATAAGTTTGGTGATCATTTATCCAAACACAATTTGGTGGACATTTATCCATTCTGGCAGTTATTTCGAATTTATTGGTAGTAAAATAGGTGCGTTTTTGGTAAACGTTTAAACACAAGCCGTTATTAAACAATGGTCTTATTATTATGTGTATGTATCTGAGTCCATTCCTAAATTTCAAAGTCAGCGCAAGCAAAATTGTTACAAATCTGAGGAATATCGGGGTTTAGGCCGGGAAACTGCTGAAATGCTTGTTAAGATTAAGACACGTTGCTGCCACGAGAATCCTTTATTTAGGGAATAACAGCAGTCACAAAAACGAACATTGATAATCATAATCACAGAATACTATACACCTCCACTCTATTTAATGACTACAAAGGTGCAAACAGTTAGCCTAGAAAATGTTTTTTTACTTATGTTATTGTATTTACCTGTTGCCACGGTGAGCGTTGAGGATTCGCTGGCGTAGGGTGAAGCGGGCTATCTAAATCCGTGGATGCTAAAGCTATCCCGTCCGACACTCTTTGTTCAACTACTGGCTCACCCGCCGCCACCCCGTCCTCAGAAACGACCCCATCCTCACCCCCAGTCCCGCCCTGCACTTTTATTTTAGTGCATTGAACATCTGGTGGTTGAGATCTGCGCCGCATCTGATCGATGTGGCTCGTTATGTGTTTGCCGTTCTTCCCGACAAAAATGTACTCCAGCGAGCCTGACTTTTTTTCTTCTGTAGCCTGAATCCAATGTCATGTAAACCAAAAAAAGTTATGTGAACCGAAACCTCTCGTCCAGATACGCTCTCCTATCTGGAAGGCGCGCTCTAGCCCACTTGCATTTTCTGAATGAACGTTCTGCGCCCTTCTTACCCTGTCCCTTACCGTTAAATTGGTTGAACTTAACTTATACAAATATTACAATATTAATTATTATAATAAAGCAGGAATAAATATTTACAAAATTGTTAACAGCAAGGTTTGTGTTGAGCAAGATTAACCTCATACACCGTCATTATGACATTGGATTTTTTTCTTCTGTAGCCTGAATCCAAATGACATTGGATTCAGGCTACAGAAGAAAAAAAGTCAGGCTCGCTGGAGTACATTTTTGTCGGGAAGAACGGCAAACACATAACGAGCCACATCGATCAGATGCGGCGCAGATCTCAACCACCAGATGTTCAATGCACTAAAATAAAAATATAATAGTTTGAATATCCGTTAAGGTAACAAACACTAAAAAAAATACAACTGAATTGAGAACCCCCTCCTTTTTTGAAGTAGTTTAAAAATAACTATACAGATGTTTTTCACCTAAAACTATTTCTTGGGATATGAAAATAATGTCGATATTGTTCTCGCGTCAGTAAATAGTTATTCAAAAGATCTTTACTGTATGTTTGACATTAAGTGGGGTTTGGTAAAAATAAATAAAGAACACAATTTTCGCACTGCTCTGCCGCAGCTACTAACGTTACAGCATTTGAGCTGTTATGAACTTTTTTTTACGGTTGTGTTCAGAATTTCTAACACCACAAATCGAGTTACACGAACCTGGGAAAGAACCGTGTAGAGTGCGCGCCAGCTAAGTTTACTGGCGGTGACAGCCGAACTAATTTGACAGGTAGCCATTTTGTCGTCAGTTGTGTTTTACACCTTCAATCACAGATCCCTTAATGGACCACAATTATTATAATAAAATATAATAATACACATAATATATTGATATTTTATAAAATGAATATCATTTTAACATCGTATATTTTCCAGCTTGTCCGGATATTTTAATAAAATGATTACTGGCAATACCAAAGAAAATGACTCGCACGCCATTGCAAACTTTGCTGGCGAGCACTCTACTGTGTTAATTGGATCTCGGTAAGAGTGTCAACATCGAATAAAATAACAGAAAATAACAATGTAAAACCAGTCTGTGTTGTCTGTTACAGACACTATCACCGAAAAGGAAAACTCACTCGTTGCAACCTCGTTTTGCTGAAAGCTGAAGGTTTTTACTTTGATCCGACATTTCGTCCCGTTGGTTCCATTCCATTCCATTTGTTCCTTTTGATACCAACATCATTTTTTTCAGCTCGAAACAGCATTGTAATAGAGAGCTGAGGGTCTGGCAAATTATGATAGCGTTGCTCGTAAGTGGTCAGACATGGAAAGTGTGTCGGAGATATCGCATAGTCCTAGATAAAATCTAGGTGATTTAATTCAATTTAGGAAATAAATTCCCTTCTCGCAAATCGACTTATCCGCTCGAATAAAATAAGATCGTCCACGACTAAGCAATCTAGTCACGCGCGAGAGTATGGCCTCAATGCCTTACGTACATTGTATCAGAGCAGTAAAAACAGTTCATAAAGGGCTAGAATGCATGATTACTTATTTACTGATCGGTCGATGTTGAGGAGGCCTTTAGGAGCAACAATAGTTATCTTCGGACAACAGTCAAAGTTGCTAATACCCGAAAAGGTAAGATTGCTTTTATGAATTTGTTTTTTCATTGTGCGTCTTTGTTGTGTGTGTTGGGAGAAAGAAAAGTTTTGGGTCAGGTCCTCACAATATTGTTTCTGATAAACAATCTTTGATGGCTTGTCTAGCTGGACAGGAAAGAAATCATTCAAGGAATTTTATGTTTATTTTTCGTTTGTTGCGACTTCTTAATAGTATAATAATAATAATACCTTGGACACTATTTATACACATTGATCTAGCCCCAAACTAGGATTCCCTGTATCTTAGATACTAGACAACGATACACATACTTAGGTATATAGATAAACACTTAGATAGATAAACAACGAAGACTAGGGTACAAACATCCGTTCCCATCAAACAAATATTTGCCCCCACCGGGACTCGCACCCGGGACCCTTGGCTTCGTAGGTAGAGTCACTGCCGACTCGGCCATTCGGGTCGTCAGTATGTACTCGAACAAGTAAATAAGCCATTTTAAATGACTCTCTACTGTCAACAAGTTACTTGATGTCGAAGAACTTAGACGTCAACTTTGATAACTGTAGGCTCTTACAACCTCTGTGCTGTTGCGGTCGAGGCTGTGCTTCCTAAGCGAAAGGTCCCAGGTTCGAATCTCGGCTTAGAGGAAGAAAAAACACCCAATACAAGTCTTGATTTACATGGTTGAGACGCCGCTGTTTATAGTTCCCACGACACAGGTATCTTAGTGTAAGGCCAGGGCAATGTATATGCATGAATACTGTACATGTTATGTTATGTTATGACATTAATTTTTATGTCCACAACTTAACATATTTCAGTAAAGGACTTGTGTCATTTGCTGTTCGTTCGTATACCCATTAGAGCTGGCCACGAAAAGTATACTCTATAACCTAGATATATAGAAAAATAAGGTCAATTTGTCTTCATGTCACCACAAATGCGAGATCCGAGGGCGGGATATTCCTCGTTCAATATTTTAAAGTTTCTTGTACAGAGTGCGGTCTGAACTTCAAGTGTGTTTCACACTGTTTTATGTTTGCTAACCACTGGCTTCTATTTTATTTTGACTGTAAATGTTCTCGTACAATTTATTGTTCCATTAAGACCACTGTTTGTGAATTTCAAACCAACAATACAATTTCTGTAATTGCTATTTGCGGCCCATTAAAATTAAAATCAATAGTTTCAAACCATACGAATAACTGCAACTTAATTAAACTCATGGAATTATTTTTTCACAGAGATAACTTATCAAAATGGCAGTAGTATATGACGAAGACAGAATTGGACTTCTCAGGATTCGGTCTGAGTGAAGATCAATTGTTCGTTCATAGCAATATCGAGATTCAAGAGAATAAAATAAAGCGAAATATAAAACTTCAACAGGAATAACAATAACACGATTTGAAAGGATTGTAACTCAATTTTTATTATGATTCAATTTTTCAATTCCATCTCACTGGAAACGTTATAATAGCGGGGAGACATCTATATGATAGAGAACGATTTACTTTACAATATGAAATATTCTTTCAAGTTTTTGAAGAAAAAAAAAATGTTTTTTTAATAAACAGTCAAGTGCGAGTCGGACTCGCGCACCAAGGGTTCCTGTATATGGAAAAAGTTCGTCTTTCACAGGAATTCAGTCTTGGAAATAATTTCTGCTTTTTAAGCGACTTTGAAATGGTTCTCAATTCGGTAGTATTGCGTAACACCAGAGAAACAAACACCCAAATAACGAGAAAAAGCAAATTAAACAGAAATAAAACTATCCAATTTGTAAACTGAGAATATGTAAGAAACAAAACCGCAATGGTATTAGAATCTAAAAAAAACCTTCTCGATTCAGGCAAAACTTTAGAAAAGTTACAAAGTGAGTAGCGCCAAATAAAACAAATTGTTAAGCCTTTTTCAGAAACAAAAAAACGGGCCAGTTACACTGACAAAATTTTCATATTATATTTCAACTAGAGTTTCTACGGTGTGATCGGTGCGTAACAGAAATACGTGCTGTGATTATACTTAAATATTTTTGTATAGGTATCCTACGTTACGCCAAAACAACAAACAAACATTGCGGCATGGAGTCTTACAGCGGGGGGCTGGCAGAGGCCCATAAAGCCCGCGTTTAGCTAGTTATTCAATAGCAACTCCATTTTGCGTGACATGGGACTAGCCTATCGCCGCCATTTTGGGAAAAAAACTATAAATGCGGCCAGGGAGTAAATTATTTATTACAAACTAAAGTATGTGTATAATATGAATGTGTTACTGTGGACTTATACAAATAAGTATGTAGTTTTGTACATTCGTACATAAGTATGTAGTTATTTGTAAATTCGTTATGTTTTTTTCGCAATTTGAATTCAGATTTTTCGCAAAATATGTCGTTTACGGAATTCATAAATAAATAATTCTATTCAGCTGCCTGTGCATTAAATACAAAATCAACAGAAATTTTGTCATATTTAGGGCGTTGTTGGGATATCATTCTGAAGAACTTTCACTTTGAAACCGATTTGTGCAAAGCAACTTTATTTTTAACCTCTCTATACAAATCAGCTGAGCGCTCGGCGGAAAATGTACAGCGAAGGGGAAATAAAGTTGCTCTGATTAAATTGGTTTCATAGCGAATGTTGTTCAGAATTATGTCCGTCAGAACCCCCTCAAACATACAAAATTCAAATACAAAAATAGTTTATATCATTTCATTTTTTTACACATACATACACGGGATCACCTTTTAAGTGTATAATACCTGTACCAAGAGATTCCAAACTTCAACAATGACATAGGTTTTCCCACAAGAGGTGGCAGAGGCATAGGTACGTGGTCAGCACCGGGATTTGAACCTGCATCTCCTGTGTGGCAAGTGAGGGGTAATCACAAGACCACGGAAGCTCTTAGATACGTTTACGATAGGGTCTATAAATAGGAATGTATTTTCACCAAAATCTTTTTTTTGTGTGATGGTACTAAAAATTTACAGTTTGCAGATTTTATCCTTTACTAGCTACCCGTAGCGCTTCGCAACGCGTTTTTCGTATTCTTATACATCCCCGTCATAAAACTATCCGTTTATCATTTTAGAGGCACCTTTATAGGTTTCTGAAATCCATATCGACATTATCGGTCCGTTCATCACCCCGTATCAGACCTCAGATTAACGAAAATCTTTGCTTACAAACTTTATCCTTCGCACTGTCAAACATAAGTACCGCCACCAACAAAGAGGTTGAATGTAGTAAATTAA
This sequence comes from Argyresthia goedartella, assembly GCA_949825045.1. NCBI lineage: Eukaryota > Metazoa > Arthropoda > Insecta > Lepidoptera > Argyresthiidae > Argyresthia > Argyresthia goedartella. The sequence goes on from OX463817.1 coordinate 6,546,122, forward strand.
TTAATCAACGACGAAGGATTTTGAGTGATGCTACCAACGCCATCTAGCAAAAGAGGTTAAACTTTTCATACAACATATTTTTTCGATTTTATGGCTGTTTATTTGCGTTTTTCGTAATTTTATTTTTATCTAAACCTTCTCTGGACTGAAGAGAATAAAACTAAACAGGAATTATACAAACCGATCGGGCCATTTAAGAGATTTAGTAAGACAAGGGTTTATTTTTATAAGTATAGATTTGTGCTATAAGCTTTTTGCGAAATTTCATGATTCTAGGTTAACGGGAAGTATCCTATAGGTTTTGATTCCCTTGCGAGTGTCAAGCAAATTCAACAAAATTGTGTGTGTGTGACATAAACGGCAGTATTTTTGATTTTTGATCGCCTTGACCTATATGTTAGATTTTTTTCATTGCTTCAAGACACCACAGACCTGATCAATTACATTAGTTTCAACTTGATAGCACGCATGCCTGAGAAAAAGGAACTTAACAGACGTATACGCAGACATATAGGCGGACAGACTGATACAGTTTTCGGATGTTTTCCTTTACCTGTGTTCATGGTCCTAGTTCAACCAAAAGTACCCTTTTTTTTTCCCTTGCCAGTATCAAGCAAATTTAGCAAGTACAGCAAAATTGGGACATAAACGGCCGCATTTTTTGATTGCGTGGACCTAGAAGTTTAATTTTTTCAAAGGTCTACAGACGTGAGTAATTGATATCAATTTTAATTTGATACCTGCACTCGTTCCTGAACAAAAGGGTTGTGACAGACGGACAGACGGACAGACGGACATCAAATTGATCCTATAAGGGTTCCTTTTTTCCTTTTAAGGTACGGAAACCTAAAAATGATGAATTATGTAGGGATTTGAGTGTGTGGTAAAATCAAGGGTTTAATTTTTTGACAACTATTTCAATATTTCTCTTGTTAATCGACACTGACATGCCATAACTTGAACTATATAAAAGCTGCTTTGCAATAAGATAACATAACCTTTTGCAACTTGTAGGTACTTATCTGAAATCTTATCGCATTAGTAATGTAGGTAGCAACCGACGTGCCATTTGATTATGGAAGGTGCCCTAAGCTACGATTATGCAAAATAGCAGTTCAGCGTACACAACTTCATGTTAGGGTTAGGTTAGGTTAGCATTCAGACCGACGATCCCAGAGGCGTCATAATTCAATAAACTAAACTTATTAAAACAAGTTTGAAAATAGAATCCATAGCAACCTGACAAGAGCTGTCAGATTTCAGTCTGACAGTTTAGTTCGTTAGTTACATAGTAAGCATTAGAATGCCGCGATGTGCTGTAGACGTAGGCTGACCGTGCTACTTGAATCAGAAAATGTAAATGTACGGACGATTTGAAAAAAAAAATACCCCTAATTTAATAATTATATTTTTAGTTACTTCCATTTGAAGACTTTTTTATATTTATTGTACATACTCGTATGAAGCTTCAACTTATTTCAATATTCATTGGACGAAGTTGTCAAATAACGAATTGTTAAGCATTATTGTCGTGTCTAGCATGATTTAACATCGTATATCATACTTATGAGATATCTTGCTGGATTCCTTAGTATTTTCAGAAGACTAATGATTCCGTTACGTAACAATTATAACAGCAGCAATGTTTGTAGCAAACTTTCTGTACATTCATCTAATAATAAACAAATCACCATTAATAAAAGTCATTTCTTATTATTCCCTATACTTTGATTATATTAAAATAATAATAAAGTCTCTTCCGATTTATTTCCATGATATTCATTAAAAGTCTTTTAAATGTTAAATAACAATCTTCTTTCCAATGCTAATTGTAAGTGGATTATTAAAAGAAGGTGTAAAAAAATCCTTCTTCCTTAATTTACCTTCCTTCTCTCTCGATTGCTTCGTCACTGAATTATCATAAATAATGTTGATGGCTATTATTTCCATATGCGGAACATATAGACTACAAAATGTACAATAAATATCAAATCTATATGTTATTTCATTTCAATCGATTTTTGCTGCTTCACAGCATACAAAAAATAAATATACCATTAATTGTGTACATCTTAAATGCTAATTACGAAACAGGGCGATCAATATAAAAAATATATACACCAAGGGGATATAGCAATGTTTTATATTTCGGGTGCGATAGTGAATCTTGAACATACGAGGGACTCCAGATTTAACTGACGAGCGAAGCGAATTAAGACTGAGACCTGAGTGCAGTGAGGAGTTCAAGCGCGCCCAGGACAAAATCTCTTCTTCTCCATGGAACTTTACTTTTCTCGCCATATACGATACCATACAAAACATAGATTCTAGTTCTTTACTATTAGCATTTTGCTAAAGTAAATTAAACGTGAAAATCGTGAAAAAAGTGGAAAAATAAAATAGAAGATTTGCAGTTTTACTACGTATATTGCAGCTTCTTGCAATACTAGCGACTTTTGTTTTATTAGATGTGTGATTCCATTCAGCATGCCGTGACCAGCTCGATTTCCGAATAAGTTCGTGCGCGCCGCCTCCGATCCCACCCCCCCGGGAGCTGGGTTGTGAGCACCGTGACATGCGTATTTCACGAAATTAGACTTTAAGGACACAACAAACTTACTTACTTAAGGTTTGAAAGATATATATTGTGATATTTTCGAGCAGGGTGGTGCGAAAGTATATCAACCTACATATAATTGCATCAAATAATGCGCCCGTGGCCAAGGGGTTCTCACAGCAGCACGTCTGTGAGAGATGGTAACTAGAATAAACTGTCTACTAATTATGGAGAATTTACTTTATATGGAATTTACTTTAGGTCTACTAATGAATATTGCCTCCGCATCCATATGTAAATGTTATGTTATTAATATGAATCTATAATAGTATAGGATGAAGAAACTCTTGAGTCAGTATTTTTTTATAAATTTCAATTCGATATTTTTTTGAATCGTAACAAGGTAAAAATTAAGTTATAATTCACAAGTTAAAAACTTACAAAACCGACTTCAAGTTCAAGCCCTATTTCTTCCTCCCCGGTCGATGCGATGCGAATGAAGTCTCTATGAAAAGTCCTCATCAAAACTTTTGCTGCACGGAACTGCAAACCAAAATTTCATCTAAATAGGTATACTTATATTTTGTTTTTGTTGATTTTTTCAAAAAGCGGTAAATCAATTTTGATTAAATGTATATTGGGCCTTCTCAAGTATGAAATACCAATCAAAATAAGAATCACCAAAATCAACTCATAATTGACGGAATAATCGCGTAACAAACATAGCAAAAAAAGTCGAATTGAGAACCTCCTCTTTTTTTAAATCGGATGAAAACCATTGCAATTAATGCACTTTTATATACAAGCACGTATGTTGCTTCTGGCCCCACACTTCCTCCCCAGTCGAGATTCGAACCCGGAACCTCGCGTTTGGACGCATAGCCTCTAAAAGATTAAAGCGCTGGTCTCAAAGAATTTATTTTTTAATTCGTGTTTCGTTCGCTCTGTTACTCTACTCTCCGACTAAAAGGACACTTTACTTTTATTATTTTTGCATACATTAAATAGACGCCCAGGAGCCTTAAGAGGGCAATCTATTTTTGAAAGTGTCCACTGAAATTTTACGACACTCATAGAGAAACTGTGAGACTACTCACGATACCAGTTTCACCCTGTCGTTTTCCTAATAAAACTAATATATAATCAAAAACTGATTCGCTTAATTAACTGATGTAAAAACAAACAAAACATACCTTTGTGCCGTTGCCCTTATGGCAACGAAACACAGATTTGCACTTAAGTTTATGACAGAAGGTCGAGCTCGAGGAGGTCGAGGGACAGCCCATCATTAGATTTGGAAAAATATAAGTAGAATCATCAAAATCCAGGTGCCAATTTATCCAGGTGCAAAGCCGCCGAGGACACTCAAAGCATATAAGTAAATTATACAGGGTCGACCGTTTGAAATGGTCAGTATGGCGAAGTAAGAAACATAAGACATAGAAGTTTTAGTTGTAAGGAACCATGACATACATTTAATAGAAAAATAAAACTTATGCATTCGATTTTAAAGATAGCTATTTTCACAGCCAGGAATCGTAACCGCAGATTTTCAAATAAAAAATCGCTCACGCAGGCGATGCAGGTTCGAATCCCAATGCTGACCATGTACCGATGCGATAAGTTATTTACCTTAAGAACATAATAGGGACGTTCTAACGGTGATGGAAAACATTGTGAGGAAACCTGCATTACTCCATAGCTGCGGCGATGCGCTCGCCCCCTGTCACGCAAAAATGGAGTATTGAATAACAAGCTAAACATGAGGACAGTTGTGCCTCTGCCACCTATGGTAAAAGGCGTGACGTTAAGTTATGTTATGTCAATTACCTCTTAAGTAAAAAGATTTTTAATAAATACTTGATTCTACACATAATAAAGAAAAAGGGAAGCTTACTGCTCCCTAAGAGAGGGCGGACCATGTAGAACAGGATGAGCAGAAGCACTTCCCACGTAGTCGATACTGTTATATATAAACAAATTTGGACACTTAAGTATGCTATACGTATTACACTTAAGTATACGACCCCAATGGCCGAGTCGGCAGTGACCCTGCCTACGAAGCCAAGGGTCCCGGGTTCGAGTCCCGGTGGGGCAAATATTTGTTTGATGAGAACGGATGTTTGTACCCTAGTCATGGTTGTTTATCTACCTAAGTATAATATTTATCTATATAAGTATGTGTATAGTACCCAAGATACAGGGAATCCTAGTTTGGGGCTAGATCAATGTGTGTAAATAGTGTCCAAGGTATTATTATTATTATTATAAGTATGGGTATGGGTAAATATGGTAATACTGCAACAATAATTTCATTAACATCAAATGTTTGGAAACGCATAATAACTTTCTAAATGGTTTTGGTGCATATTGAAAGTCTTGTCTCTAGTACGGGAAACGCAGCCTCTGTCTCACATTTAAGCAGCACTTTAACTGAGCAGCACTCTGTGCATTCAGCCAAAAGTGACCCAAATGCCTCGTGTCTGCAATGTCTATCACGAATATTTCACGAGCCTCATATAAAACCGTCCGATAGCGAAATTAGCTCCATCCATCAGGAGATTATGACATGAAGTTCCTCCATGCAGCCTTTCTGTATGAGTCATAAAAATATTTATTTGATGTGGGTATTAAATAAATATTGTATAGATTAACTTATGCATTTATTACATCAAAAGGGGCATTTTTGTAAAGGCTTTTCATGGGCAACAATTTCTAAAACATTGTTTTCTAGCTCTTTTGCATATGACCGTATTTTGTGGTTATCTTTCAAAATCCACCGGTTGTTTTTTCAATTCAATTAAAATATGTTTATTTCAGATACAACATCATAGATATGAGATTCCTTCATTACACGCTTGTTAGCTGGGTTCCCCAAATCCCGTTAAGGTTTGAATTTTATAACCATGGCTTAAATTTCAAAATTGCGACCCCTCAAAAAATCGCAATGTATCGTGCGGACAAACAAATACATATATAGGAAGTTCGGAAAATCTATTGCTTTAAGTTTCAACCCCTCCCGTCTACCTCTCACCAAAGCACCTTGGTTTAGTTCACATATGATATTTTATTACAAGAAGGTAACTCATTAAAATCATAAATTATTTCTATCGGAATGTGGTCCAACCACGACACATCATGATATATTCTTACATTTTTATAGTTTTATAAGCAAAACTAGTTATTAAAGCCAACAAATATAATGATCACCAAAATATTTCAGTGCCCCCTTCTCCTACCATGATTTAATTTACCTATCCTACAAAATTAGGGCCTAAGTTTCTTGAACTTCGTTGTTTCAAGGGTATTGATATTGATTGATGTCACTTCCCTTAAATCCAACGCCTCTTCCATAGATTGGTCCCTTGTTCAGGGAAGTGAGTCCGTTGATGATAAGGTCCAGAACTTTAACACGATTGTCCTGAGCTTGTTTGACAAACATGCTCCTGTCAAGAAGGTTAATGTTAAACATCTCCCTGCTCCATGGCTTACTGATACCATTAAAGGTCTGACCATTAAGGGTCTAAGAGAAACCGTGCCTAGACTAAATACAAAAAGGATCCGACCGACGAAAATCTCTTAGCATACAAAAGTCTTCGTAATCGCTGCTCCCGTCTGTGTCAAGATGCCAAACGACGTCATATATTTGAATGTATCGAAAACTACGCCCCTGCACAAGTTTGGAAATTTCTGAAGACCCTTGGTATTGGTAAGTCCCAGGACCTGACGGTTGGTAACATCGACCTTAACGGTCTCAATCATTTTTTTTTGTCCGCCCCGTCCAGATGGATCCATCTGTCAAGGATGCCACACTCCGTAACTTGCTTTCCAGGACTGTCTCCTGCCACTCTTCTTTCAATCTGCGTCATGTTGGAATCGCTGCAGTCAGGAAAAAAGTGCTAGCAATCTCATCAAAAGCCGTCGGCGATGACAAAATCTGCTCTCAAATGTTGACAAGTGTTCTTGGAGAATTGCTGCGGGTTATCACTCACATAATTAATGCTTCACTCTCTGACTATCACTTCCTTAGTCAGTGGAAACGTGCTCTCGTGATCCCTTTGCCTAAAACATCCAACCCAACTTCCTACAAAGAATGTCGTCCTATTTCTATCCTGCCCATCCTTTCCAAAGTCCTTGAATCCATTGTACACACTCAACTATCCACCTATCTTTCCTCCATGAATCTCCTTAATTATTTCCAATCGGGTTTTAGGCCGGGTCACAGCACTACCACCGCTCTACTCAAAGTGACAGATAACATCCAACTTGCGATGGATCAGAAGAGGATGTCTGTGCTGGCACTGCTTTACTTCAGCAGCGCTTTCAACTGCTTGGATTTTGATATCCTGGTTGCGATCCTCCATTCACTTAATGTCTCCTCTCATGCCGCCCGCTGGTTTGACTCCTACCTCAGAAATCGACAACAACGCATCAATTCTGAGGAAACATCCACCGATTGGTGCGATCTATTCACTGGGGTTCCTCAGGGTGGCATCCTTTCACCCCTTCTGTTCTCGGTTTTTATCAACTCAATCTCTGATGTACTTACTTCTTCATATCATCTTTACGCAGATGACCTCCAAATATACCGCCATTTCTCTCCGCGTGATGTGACTCCGGCTGTGGAGGCTCTGAATGCTGACCTCGAGAATATCAGAAAGTAGGCCCTCTCATATAGGCTTCTGGTCAACCCGAGAAAGTCGCAGGCCTTGATCTTAGGAACCCGATACTCTCTTAACCTATTACAACTTCCAATCGCTCCTCTAGTATTTGATGGAACCGTAATCAAATACAGCGATAAAGCTAAAGTTCTCGGAGTTGTATTCGATAACATGCTGTCTTGGTCGCCCCATGTCTCCGAGGTCAGCAGACGAGTCTTTGCATCGTTTCACTCTCTTCGGAAATTACAATATTTCCTTCCACGGCATACTAAAGTCACTCTAGCCCAGTCCCTTCTACTTCTTTTAATTGATTATGCCGATGCTTGCTGGGTGAGTGCGAACGAAGAACAACTGAATAAACTCGAACGACTTCAGAACCTCGGGATTCGATTCGTCTTCGGGCTGCGCAAGTATGACCACGTCTCGCAGTATCGCAAGGAACTGGGTTGGCTCCCGATTCGTCTTCGCCGTGATTTCCACATATTGGCTTTACTCTTTAATATCTTGAGAAACCCCAGATATCCTTCCTACCTTCGTGAACGTTTTGAGTTCCTTTTCTCCAGAGTTAAGGAGCTGAGATCTCACACGGTGTCTCTTCTATGTATTCCGCAGCATAACACCGTCGCCTACGAGCACTCGTTCAGGCTGAGGGCAATTCGGCTGTGGAACGCACTTCCCTGCACTATAAGGGACAGTCCCACTCTTTTCTCCTTTAAGAATCGCTTGAAAGAGCACTTACTTTCTCTTTCATCATAGGTATTGTATATATAAGTATGTAAATGTATTTATCTATTTATTATTATTATTTGTTTATTCTTATTTTATCTACTATTTCTTTGAATATATGTATTTTTATACTAAGTATCATATTTTATTGGTATTTGGTAAGTATTTAATTGCACTAGACTACCCTTTTCATTTTATATGTATCCTATCCAGATAGGTTTGCTGGAAGAAATCTCTGTTGAGAGATAAGCTCGCCTTTGCCTTTTAATTTCGTGTGTTTAAGGTTGTAATGTTCTGTGCAATAAAGAATTGTGAATTTTTTTTTCCTTCACAACATTCCAACACCAAAAGTTGCTAAAAATACCGCGATAGCTTAGGTGAAGGGTAAAGGGGGTGAGCGAAGCGAAGCCCCCTTTATCCTTCGTGTTAGGTTGAACATGTAAGAACAACAAAAAATACTTAAAACAAAAACTTAAGTACACAAAACATAAAAATAAGTTTGGTGATCATTTATCCAAACACAATTTGGTGGACATTTATCCATTCTGGCAGTTATTTCGAATTTATTGGTAGTAAAATAGGTGCGTTTTTGGTAAACGTTTAAACACAAACCGTTATTAAACAATGGTCTTATCATCTCTAACACCATGTGCGTTGCTAAGATGTGTATGTATCTGAGTCCATTCCTAAATTTCAAAGTCAGCGCAAGCAAAATTGTTACAAATCTGAGGAATATCGGGGTTTAGGCCGGGAAACTGCTGAAATGCTTGTTAAGATTAAGACACGTTGCTGCCACGAGAATCCTTTATTTAGGGAATAACAGCAGTCACAAAAACGAACATTGATAATCATAATCACAGAATACTATACACCTCCACTCTATTTAATGACTACAAAGGTGCAAACAGCTAGCCTAGAAAATGTTTTTTTACTTATGTTATTGTATTTACCTGTTGCCACGGTGAGCGTTGAGGATTCACTGGCGTAGGGTGAAGTGGGCTATCTAAATCCGTGGATGCTAAAGCTATCCCGTCCGACACTCTTTGTTCAACTACTGGCTCACCCGCCGCCACCCCTGCCTCAGAAACAACCCCATCCTCACCCCCAGTCCCGCCCTGCATTTTTATTTTAGTGCATTGAACATCTGGTGGTTGAGATCTGCGCCGCATCTGATCGATGTGGCTCGTTATGTGTTTGCCGTTCTTCCCGACAAAAATGTACTCCAGCGAGCCTGACTTTTTTTCTTCTGTAGCCTGAATCCAATGTCATGTAAACCAAAAAAAGTTATGTGAACCGAAACCTCTCGTCCAGATACGCTCTCCTATCTGGAAGGCGCGCTCTAGCCCACTTGCATTTTCTGAATGAACGTTCTGCGCCCTTCTTACCCTGTCCCTTACCGTTAAATTGGTTGAACTTAACTTATACAAATATTACAATATTAATTATTATAATAAAGCAGGAATAAATATTTACAAAATTGTTAACAGCAAGGTTTGTGTTGAGCAAGATTAACCTCATACACCGTCATCTTGAACATTGTCATATCCTTTTTCGACAAAGGCGCTATAATATGCTTCAATATACTTAATTGCACGAAATAACAGATTTTACAGTGGAAAATGGAGAAGACATGACAAAGGCGAGCTTTTCTCTATAAAGAGATTTCTTCCAGCAAACCTAGGATGGAAAGGAAATAATTGACAACAGGTAGACCTAAGTGCACAACATAAAACAAAATAATTAAACACAGTAAACTACTTAGCAATATGTACATAAATACCAGAATTATGTATATAAATATGTAAAAAAAAACCTAAATAAAATTTCTTAGATTTAATAAGGTAGAGAAAGATAGTGTTCTTTCAAATTGCTTTTTAAATTGCTCAAATTGCAATTTCAAAATCTCCCTGTAGTAGAGAATGCACTGACCCTTGAAAGAATTGCTAACCTTCGCTAGTTTAAACCGGGGCGCAAATAGTCTATGATTATTTCATAGGTTAACATTCGCTATCGCTACGTTTGAAAAATGTTGTTCTTGCATACAATATATTTTCAAAAATAATATGACTAGCTACAGTTAGTTCATCAGTTTCTTTGAAAGGCTCTCTTAAGGAGTCCATTCGTTTTAAATTAGAAATTTTCTTAAAACAAAAATATAATAGTTTGAATATCCGTTTATGGGCCGTCAGGTCTTGTTGCCGCAGCCCGTTGCTTCGTTCGTTAGGGGTTGATAGTTGTAGTTAAATCCAGCTAGTTTAATAACTGACGTTTATTATCAAGTAATACAAAAGTAGAACGCTGATGTGGGTCGGTTCTGTTCACTAGTAGTTGATGTAAGTAAGTGGCAGTTAGGTATAAGAGATTGCTAAATTTATACAATAATAATTGCTAAGTAAGTATTGTGCAAGGCGTTGGCCTGTACATGCTCCCGAGGGAAAAAAAGTAACAAAAAACGGACCACAGCAGCTACAGAACATAAAAGTTATAATGTAACTAAGTCATTAATGTAATGAAGCTAAGTACATAACTCACACAAGGCCATAATGTCGGTGACGTTAAACGTTATATATTGAATCTTTCGGTTCAGTGGGACAGTGCCGGCTCCTGGGGTTGCATATGTGTGAAGATCTCCTGGAGCTCTATTCCTGGGTTCTCGTGTCCTCGTCGCTCCGTCCTCTCCGCGTGGCTGGCTCGCTGGCTGATCCTTGCCATTTGCCTTCTTCTTAGGGCCAAGACCAGAACACCGATTATTGCTCCAATGAACAGCAGTGACGTAGAGGTGTAATGATATATATCGTTTGATGTTACTGGGACCACCAATTTTTCATGCTCTTTTTGGTAAGCAATCTGTTGTTCTATCTTCTCATTTGTCATGTTGTATTCGCGTAGTTTCAGTTGAACGTCAATTGGCTTGATTTCCATGTCGTTTGGTGCACTTAAGTTTGGCACCGGCATGTATTTTTCTTCTAACTTCATTTTCCTCCCGAACGTGTTGTAAGGGTAAAGGCTAGCTCCAATTCGTTGTAGCACGCAGTCCTGCCCTAGGGCAAGGAGTAGTTACTGTCGACGCTGCAAGTTGATTCTCGCATATCACTCGAAGTTGACACGATCCGCAACAAGTGAACAGCCATACGTTTTGTTGATGTAATTTGATCCATTTGTCGGTGCAAGGAACTTGTTCGACCTCGCACTGGATTCCAGTCTGTTGACTTATCATTTTTGCTGCGCATGGTATTTTATTTCCGTATGTGTTGTAGATGGGATGGTATGTATGATATCAAAGGTTATTTTTAGATGTCATACATTGTTGGATGTCCTCTTCTTCCAGGTTTATGAATGTGTTCTTCATGTTGTTTGTAGCGATGTACTTTGGCGATTGCTTTACGGTGATATAGATATCGTTCCTCTTCATCGTAATAGGTATCGCGCGATATAATTTTTATTCATCATCGCTTATAAGCGGTAAGTGTAACTCGAAGAGTAGGTAGTTGTCACTTATTCTTGCTTTTACGTAGATAAGTTTGTACTAAGACACCGATTAGGGTGTGAGCGAGACTTCCGACTCAGTTGAAATACCCTCTTCATTTTCTTGTTAGGTTTTGAGTTCTCAGTAATTCGTTGAATCCCGATAGTTGATGGATTTCATGTCGCAATTGGTTGATCATCGGATAACAAGATGTCGGTTTTTCTGATTGATCGCAGAGCTTGTCGATTTGATCGATGAAGAGTTTGATGTTTTTTGTTGTGTTTCAATACGAAGTGAAGTCGTAATAAACCAGTAGAGAACACTTGTCGTGTATCAGTTGTATGTTGCCAATTTAATCGAAGTAGATCGGTCGATTCCCGTCTATTGGGTTAATGCTGTAGGCTGTTGATCTTGGAGCGGTGTTACTGATTGGTACGGTTAGCAGCGGTAACATGGGACATGCCATGAAGCTGGTAATTTTGCTTCCTCTGGTTCGAGACTCCTTCATTGTTGGGGTTAGCTTCTTTTGCTCTTCTTGGGAATCCAGATTGACTTCTGGTTCTAAAGTGTTGCTCGGTAGTGGGGCCAGTTTGTTGATAGGTCGTTTCAGTGCACCACCCCTAGCTTTCAGAGTGACTACCCGTGTGTTGCAGTCGCTTCCCGGAAATAGGTCTATCACTTGTCCCATAGCCCATTTTCCAGGTGGCAGGTTTGCTTCCTTTATTAGTACAAGATCGCCTTTTTTCAGGTTTTCTCGTTTCTGTTGCCATTTTGTTCAAAGTTGTAGTTGATGAAGGTATTCATCTTCTTCAACTAACTTTGTAATATAAAGAAAAAAAAATGCCAAGCTACTGCACTACTCAGCTCCAAAGCAAGGGTGGATAAATCTCTGGCCAAGCTACTGCACTACTCAGCTCCAAAGCAAGGGTGGATAAATCTCTGGACTACTGTAACGAATTCTTTTCACAAGTTGGGAACAAACTGGCGAACTCGACACTAACTAGACTAAATCAAACCCAAGACTCATTGGCAATGGCAACTGAGACCTTAATGTCCTCTTCCTGTCACTAGTTTTTCATGAAAACAACAGACCCACTAGAAGTCAATAGTTTTATCCAACAAGTCAAGAGTGATGCAGCGCCTGATCTAGATGGATTCTCAGGCTCCCTGATAAAATGCTTACGTAGCAAAAGCTTTCGAAAATTTCTTTACGGACATTCCAGTTTCAACAACCAAGTCTTTAAATTCATCTCCCGCTGCTGCTGAATCTATACTTAAACAAGACTTTGAGGAATGTAAAACAGATTTTAAATTTAGGCACGTAAATAATGAAGACATTGTAAAAGCGTTTAAATCCCTGGAAATGAAAAAGACAGCTGACGCCCATGGTCTATCAGTAAAAATTATTAGTTCCATTGTAGATTGTATTGCACCTCACCTTTGTTGTATATTTAATCAATGTATAGATAGTGGTGTGTTTCCTGACTTGATGAAACTAAGTAAAGTTATACCTTTATTCAAAGCTGGTAGTACATCAGACCCCACCAATTTTAGACCCATATCGATACTACCAACGCTTAGCAAAATATTTGAAAAACTCATACTTAATCAATTGCAAAGTCATTTTTATCTCAATAATTTAATTCATATTACTCAGTTTGGTTTCACAAAGGGTCGTTCAACAGCCGATGCTGGTGTTGAACTAATCGACAATATTTTTGATGCCTGGGAAGACACAATGGATGCAATAGGTGTCTTCTGCGATCTATCCAAGGCTTTTGATTGCGTCCATCATGACACTCTTGTCAGGAAGTTACGCCATTATGGTGTAAAAGATCAGGCACTTGGCCTTCTGGAGTCATATCTAACAGATAGGGTTCAGATGGTCGATGTTAATGGGAAAAGATCACTTGGGTCTTCAATAAGTATGGGCGTACCGCAAGGTTCAATTCTTGGTCCTTTCTTGTTTTTAGTATATATTAATGATTTACCTTACCTTGTTAAAGCAAAACATGGGTTAGTATTGTTTGCCGATGATACTTCTTTGATATTTAAAGTTAAAAGACAGCAATCAAATTATGACGAGGTAAACAATGCTATCTCTAGTATAGTGAACTGGTTTACTGTTAACAATTTATTACTTAATGAAAAGAAAACTAAATGTATTAAATTCGTGTTACCCAATGTGAACCCGGTAACTATAGACATATTTATAAAAGGACAGAGATTGGACCTTGTGCAGTCGACTGTCTTTTTGGGCATTACTTTAGACGCCAAACTACAATGGGATCCTCATATAAATAAATTGTCGAACAGACTGAGTTCGGCAGCGTTCGCAGTTAAAAAAATTAGAGCTCTTACCGACGTAGACACCGCTAGACTAGTCTACTTTAGTTACTTTCATAGTCTAATGACCTATGGTATTTTATTGTGGGGTCACGCTGCGAATGCTAATAGTATATTTATTCTGCAGAAACGGGCTGTTCGTGCAATTTATAGATTAGGGCCTAGAGTGTCACTGAGGGAAAAGTTTAAAGAAATCAATATTCTGACATTTGTGTCTCAATATATCTATGACAATCTTGTGTATGTAAAAAGAAATATAACTAATTTTCAGAAGTACAGTGATATACACAATTTTAATACTAGAAATAAAGACAAGTTGGTTGCTTATGTAAGCCGACTACATAAAATTAGTAATTCTTTTAAAGGCAATTGTATACGCTATTACAATAAGGTCCCTACTGATATTAAAAACTTACCTATAGACAAGTTTAAAATAATAATAAAACAGAAATTGTATAAAAAAGGTTACTACAGGATATCTGATTACTTAGAGGACAGATGTCCATGGGAATAGATTGTTTGAGTAACAGGCTGTTTCGATATATAATTAGCATTCATTTTGTAATTTGACAATATTTTATTTAAAAAAGGAAACGCAAAAGATGCGACGACTGTGGAGTTTCTTCGGTGAGCTCTTCTCCACAGATTCCGCCATTGGGTTAGTGAACTCACCCAAAAAAATGTAATGACGGATCTAAGTGATGTAACAACATCCTATGGAAATAAATGATTTTTGATTTTGATTTTTGATTTTACGGGAGCACATTCTTCAACCACTAACTTTTATTATTAATCTCAGCATATCTACGGGTGACTTCCCTGACGCGTGGAAACAAGTGGCCATCACTCCAATACATAAAAATGGAGCTAAGACGACCCGTGTAATTTTAGACCCATTGCGTTACTCAGCGTGTTTTCCAAAATCATCGAAAAAATTGTCAACTCACGCTTAGTCAATTATATTGAGACTCATAATTTGCTATCTGATAGGCAGTTTGGCTTTAGGCAAAAGAGTTCGACGGAGGATGCCGTTCAGATGTTAAAAAACTTCATTGATTCCTACCTCGATAGCGGAAAATGTTGTGTCGGCGTTTTTCTCGATCTCGCTAAAGCGTTTGACACAGTATCTATACCTATAATGCTGAGCAAACTGCACAATATTGGTATAAGAGGCCTGCCGAACAATTGGTTCCAAAGCTACCTTACCATTCGCACACAGAGTGTCAAGATTGGGTCTCAAGTTAGCGCGCCCAGAACAGTAAAATTTGGTGTCCCCCAGGGGAGTATACTGGGCCCCACTCTCTTTTTAATTTATATAAATGACATCGCTAGCCTTTGTGGAAATAAAACTGAAGTTGTTTGCTACGCTGATGACACAGCGCTACTTTTCACTGGAGTGACATGGCAGAAAACCTTTGAAAAAGTAGAGGACAGCATGTGCACTATAGCGAAGTGGCTATACCACAACCTTTTGACACTTAACGCGAAAAAGACAAAGTACCTATGTTTCTCAAAAACAAATGCGTCTGCCCCGGCTTCGACCCCTCCATTAAAGATTCATAAGTGTGGCGTACAGCGGAAAGTGTTTTTACGTAACTGTCAATGTGAAACATTTGCACCCGCTACATTCGATATTTGGGTGTGCTGATAGAAGATCACCTCTCGCTTAAGCCCCATTTAAATCTACTTGTGACTAGGATTAGGAAGCTCATATACATCATGAAGCTCCTACGAGGCATAGCCCCAGAGGCTGTACTAAAAATGGTGTATCTAGGGCTTGGTGAGCGCATCCTATCTTACTGTATACCTTTGTGGGGCGGTGCACGCAAGACGCATATGTTAAGTGTTGAAAGGGCTCAAATATCACTCCTGAATCATGTACAGGAAGCCTTTTCAGTACCCTACAACTAGTCTTTACGAGGAATGAACCCGGAAAAATTAAATCAAACTCTGAAATTTAATTTATCAATTAAATTAATGTGGTTACATTACAGACACACGTTATTTTAACGTCCTTAATTAAAAGCCCAGCTGCTGGTAACACACTGTATATGAGAAAGACAGAGGGACAGACACAGAAACTGTGTGACAGCGGGAGTATTGACAGTAGGTTTAACACAGGTGTGTGTGTGTGTGTGTGTACATTTTCAGCAATTTCTAACAAAATTTTAATTGCCCGCAATGCAAAGCACGGCATTTGACAAGTTACTATCAACACGACAGTTGACAGATATACTTTGATTTTTGCACTAGTTGTCCCCGTACCACGAACTGCCTTGTACCAAGTAATTCAACTACATGAGTTACGACTATTAGGCAATACGTCTACTACATTTAAGCTGCAAATTAAGAAAGTTTAATTATGGAGTTAATTAACATATTTATGATTTACTAATACGTGCAAACGATTGTTAACGGAGCATGTTATTATCAGTTTTAATAAATGCCCACATGCAGGTAACAGACTGTATAAAAGCAAAAAACTGTAACAACGACAGTCTGTCTAAATTTATATCTGGACAACAGACAAAAGATAAGCAATGTCCCTTTAAACCTTACGCAAAGTATATCAGAAATTATAAAATATATCGCATTTCATTTACATCACTCTTTTGAAAATAGCTATGCGGGTGTCAGGTAACAGTCTAACACAAATCGAACTAGGCCATACTAAGCTCAATGAAGCTTGTGTTATGGGTACTAGACGACGATATATTTAACAGAGATAAATACTTATGTAAATACATAGATAACATTCATTACTAAGGATCAAATATTTATGCTCATCACACAAATATTTGGCCTTATGGGGATCCGAACCCAGGACCGTCCGCTTCGAAGTCAGGGTCACTACCCGCTAGGCTAAAGCGGTCGTAGTACAACGAACATCATGATAAAGTGAAGCTGTGTTTAGAGTTTCCTAGAAATAGATTTGATATTTTATGATTCGGTCACAAGCACTTTCATATCTAGTAAATTGCACCGTTCTTATGCTATAAAATATGTGCTCAACCATAACCACAATTTAATATACTGCAGAATGGTCGATACTCGTAGGTCGCCACTACAAAGTATAAGGTGAGAATGTAGTATATTATACTCTTCCTTCGTCTCAGTTCATAAATAACATAACAAAAGAAAAATGTATTTTATAAACCCGATCCTCCAAAAATATAAACCACTCGCCTTCCATGACAAAATTGATTCAACGAGAAACCACCTCAGACACAATCTCAGAGATTGACTTTATTTGGACCTCTTTCGGCATCGCTTTCCAATAACCACCCGTTAACGTTGAGCGACAAATGGTCAGATGCGGCTAGCCAGGAGAAACCTATTGCATTAACCCTCTGCTTTTTATGGAAAAAATGTTTTGGAGAATAGAAAAGTTTCCGATAAATTATGCTCTAACTGTGATGGAAAAATTCGTTAAGAATCAATGACAAGGCTCCCTAACACATGAAATGGCTAAGTAACCAGTTAAAAAACTCCGCCTCCGTACCTCGTGATGAAGCCATATGTGTTTTTAAAATGTATCCGTTAATGTTATCCCGGCTGGGGCTAAAGAAAAAAAAAGCTCTAGGTCTTAGATGTTTATATGTGTGTAATGTCGCTGATTTTGGTTCCCACGACATAGGTTATCCTAGTGTGGGTTTGAGAAGCAATGTATTTTCCTGTATATAAATATTTATTTTATGTTTATGTTTATATGAAACACACTTAAATTACTATTCATACATTTTAACACTACACCATTTTGCGAGACAGATGGCTAGCTCAACACCGCATTAACAAACCAGCTATATTATTAATCAGCATTTTAACTGTCGAAAAGTTTAAATTTCGATAAGTTTTCTTAATAGCCAATAAATTAAAACTGATATAAAAGTTTATTCAAGACCCCTCTGCGTGTTAAGTTTTGAACATTCAACACAAAATGTTATCACTGTACGAAAACCATAAAGTGTACCCAGCAATGTGTCTGTTTATGACTCAGCCATAGTAAGCAGTTAATTTGGGGTATCTAACTTGCGTATAAACTGGTGTTGGGAGCAAAGTTCTAACTTCGTTATGATAAAACAAAAGACAGACAGTCAGTGTTCCATGTCTGTTTAGTGAATTGCGCAGCTGGGGGTATAGAGAAGTTACTACTAAGTTTTCTCAGGGGCAGGCACAGGTCAAGTACTTCCAGCTACTACTGCCTACCCCTGAGAAAAACTTGGAGGTAATGTGAGGTGATGGTATTTTCAGATGGTTTTCCCGGGATATCGATCTACACTATAATGCTCCAGCTGCTATGATCTTAGAACACTAAAATCGTAGCAGCTGGAGCATTATAATGTAAATCGACATCCCTGAAAAAACATTTTAAAATACCATCACCATATTGCCAAGATGGTATGAGACCCGGTAGAGAAGTTACTTCTAAGTTTTCTTCAGGGGTAGCCCCAGATCAAGATCCTCCAGCTGCTACGAGCTTATTATAGTAAGGTCGTAGCAGCTTGAGCATTAAAATGTGTATGGATCCCGGAAAAACCATCTTACAATATTATCACCACATTGCTAAGATGGTATGAGACCTGGTAAAGAAGTTATTTCTAAGTTTTCTCAGGTGTAGGCATAGATCAAAATCCCTCAGCTGCTACGAACTTAGTGTAGTAAGATCGTAGCAGCTGGAGTATTATAAAGTATATCGATATCCCGGAAAAACCATCTTAAAATACCATCACCATATTGCCAAGATGGTATGATACCCGGTAGAGAAGTTACTTCTAAGTTTTCCCCAGGTATAGGCAAAGATCAAGATCCTTTAGCTGCTACGGGCATAGTATTGAAAGTTTACAGTAGGTTGAGAATTATAATGTGTATGGATATCCCAGAAAAAACATCATAAAATACCATCACCAGATTACCAAGATGGTATGAGAACCGGATAAGTAACACACAAATCACTGTTCTGTTCTGTTATACGTCCTTTCGAGCCCCAATGGCCAGCTGACATTTTCCCGTTATTGGTTTTAAATTTTATTACCATGGCTTTAGGTTCAAAAACGCAATGCCTCATAACAGGATACAGTAAAGGTGTGGTGGCTAAGGTCTTCGGATCTTGTTACCTTACACAAAATGTATTTAATTGAATTGTTCTCTATAGACGTGGCGTTGGGCTAGCCCGCTGTCACGCAAAATGGAGCATTGAATAACTGGCTCAACGTGGTTACAAAAGTGCCTCTGCCACCCTTACGGGAAAACACTTGATGCTATGAAGTGGGATTGTTCACCATATCAGTTGAACCCGATCTCGTGATAAGAATCTTGGCACCACAATGGGATTTCTTTTCCATTGCTGTATTACCTCGCTCGTTTTGAGCATTCAACAGCCTTTCGTTCCTTCTAGAAGGGTAGTCCTAATGCTACTTAGATTAACTACATCGCGTAAGACTAGACATGTCCTCTGGCGCTGCCGTAGTGGCTCGGCCCACCATGTGAGAGGTCTTGGGATCGATCCCCGGCTGCGGATAAAGAAAAAAAAAACCGGCCTTGGATGTTTATATGTGTGTGACGTCACTGTTTCTAGTACCCACGACACGACAAAGCCATGTAAGTATCTGAATATAAGTGTTTATGTTTATGTTAGGTTTAGTTGAAGTAGGTTTATAGGTATTAGACCTAACGTGATGTAGGGTATAAAAGAGGAAGGCTTAAGAGATTTAAAGACTTGCTCCATTTAAGTCAAAGAACATCATGTTCAGTATAATTTTAGTTGAAAATTCTAAGACTTGACCATTGAACTGTCAAGGAGCGCATACGCAAAATGGCTGCGGAACCGTATTGGCAGACCACCGTATGGTAGCACTCGCATTAACCGGTATCTCTTTAACGCAGGTCATTCCCAAAACGATAACGAAACTCAACCCAAAAATATTAAACTCAGAAATAAACAAAATTGATTGGCACCAAATAAACAAGAGCGAATGTCCGAATGATATTTACAATCAAATAAAATAATAATCGTGTATACGAGACACCAAAATACACTCAGAAAATCAAAGCAAATAAGCAAAATAATAATAAATAACTATAACTACAAATGGCTTACCATAAAACTCAAAAAAGATCCCAACAACAAGTTGCTGATCTTAGAATATAATGCACAACGTAATAAGGACAAATAAACTTATAGAAAAATCTAGAAACAACTACTACAAAAAACAGATTAACGACAGTAAGACAGACCCAAGGAAACTGTGGCAATTATTAAATAACATAACTGGGCGGATGGCGATGTCAGTTGACGAAGTAATAACCAAAGCCTTTCGCGCTAACAACATTGATGACTATACCATATCAAATACATCGCCACTGAATTTATATGTTTGTAAAAAATGTCACGGATATAGTGCCAAATTGTACCAAACCGTTGCTAAATGAATCCTCATAAGAAAGCAAAATGGACAAGTCAATATACTATAAAAAGGCTACAAACAATAAAATCAAGAAAATAATAAACAACATCAGTATACATAAATCACCAGGACACGACCGGATTCGACCTGTTGATAAAAAAACTGCCGGAGACAACATAGTTTCGGCAATAATTAAATTAATTAACACCAGTGTCATCTCAGGTCGATACCCTAACGACTTAAAGCAAGGAATTTTCAGGACAATCTACAAAAAGGGAAAGGAGGATATATGTTCAAACTACCGCCCAATAACAATATTGCCCATCATAGATAAAGTTTTCGAAAAATATATAGCTGGTTTGTTACACTGCTACTACGAATCTAATCTAATATTAACTGACACTCAATATGGATTTAGGCAACAAAAAAGCACGACGCAACTTCTTTCCAAATTTTCAAACGAGATCAACTCGCTTCTAGACAAGAAACAACACGTTCTTCTGGTATTTTTTGATTACAGTAAGGCGTTTGACACTCTACGACATGAACAACTCTAACTACTAAAATAACTAAGAAATTTTCCGTAATATTGGTTATGGAAAATTTCTTATGTAGGTATTGTTAAAACCCATCTAACCAAATAATGATGAAGTCTGAATCCTATCCCAATTTGTCAGAAAATCAAAAAAAAAAAATTCATCCATTTCAATAATTTTTCCAATTGCGTTCCTGATATGACATATGATATAACACAAATTCTAGAAAAAGTTGTCAAAAAGCAATTGTTGTTGTGAAAAGCAGATAAATAAGTTCAAAATTGTCTATTTTGAAGATATAGCCCCTTCAAAAACTGCGGCGATGGGCTATTCCCCTCACACAAAAATATAAAATTGTATTACTGGCTTAACGTGTGCACAGCTGTGCCTCTGGTATCTCTTATGGATAAAAGCGTACATTACTTATATTTTGTATTTGTTTTACAGAAAGTCACCTCTTTCCAACTGTAACTCCTCTAGACGACGGTTAGGGGGCGCCACAAAAACGACGATTAACTGTAATTGCTGGCCCAGTTTGTGAGGACGCATCATCCTGTATCGTCAGCAGAAACGGAAATAATACACATCTAATTAGGCTTTTCTGACAGCTCAGTCATCAAAGCAGCTCGCTAGATGGCGTAGAATTTGTGGTGTTCTACCAGAGTCTAATATGGTATTTGATGCTAGTCAAAATAGATACTTTTTAGGAACTGTCAAAACGGTAATTTTGTTCACGCGTTCTATTAGATACTAGCAAATGACGTCATGGTCAAATGCTGTTTTTTTTTAACACAAAATTGAGTTTATAAAATACAACTGCTGTAAATATACAATTCTGATATTGTGAAAAGTTTTCGTTGAAATGGGTTCAGCTTGAGACACGTTTCTAGATTTATTGGACTACCTTGTCAAATACCATATTCTGTCAAGTCCCAAGCTCGCACGAACATATTTTCATCATTTCGGACCGCAGGATTGAACCTATAATTCTCACGCCCTCAAGCTATTTGGAAGCATTGTTATGTTTAAATCAACTGTCAGGATACTCCTCATTGTGAGAGAACCTTTTTTTGGGGAATATTCAGTTTACTGCTGATTTAGCGAATATCAACACGGGCCACAGGTAATAAACTACATCGGTTGGTGACTTAGGCTACTGAGACATACATTGACGATCTCTACGGCGTTGCGGTTCGAGGCTGTGAAACCCAAGCGAGACCTTCCGGGTGCCGGGTTCGAATCCCAGCTGGGGAGGAACAAAAAAATCCCCAGGCCTTGGATGTTTATATGTTTGTAACGGCGCTGTTTCTGATTCCCATGATACCTAAAGCCAAGAGCAGTGTATGTTCCTGTATATAAATGTTAATGTTTAGGTTTAGTTTGTTTGTTGATTACGAAAAGGCTTTCGACAATGTCGAGCACCAGCACCGTCTTCCATTCCCTCCATCATTGCGGAATTGACAAGAAATATGTGGATATCCTGTAGGAGCTGTATAGGTCCGCCACTCTCCAGGTGCGAATCCATAAACTCTCCAACCCTGTTCGGATAGAACGGGGAGTCCGCCAAGGAGATACTCTTTCGCCCAAGTTCTTCAATAATGTCCTGGAGGACGCATTAAAGACAGTAGACTGGAGGGAAAGAGGTCTCAATATCGGCATGTATTTGTCGCATCTGAGGTTTGCCGATGATCTGGTCTTGGTGGCTGAGAACGTTGCTGATCTCCATACTATGATTACAGGACCGCACGAAGCATCCCTGAGGGTCGGCCTTAAGGTGAACATGTCCAAGACGAAGATTATGAAGGACACTCCCACAAGCGACGGTATCAAAATTGCTGTTGATAATTGTCCCATAGAAGTGGTTGAAGAGAATATATATCTCGGACATTGTTTATCTGTTCGTCAGAATCAGAATCAAAATTCATTTATTTGCTTTATATGCTTACAGTGTGTTCTTAAATATTATGTCCTAGCATAATAACCATGCAGAATAGTGTGCAAAAACAGGAATATTATATAAAGAAAAAATCAAAAAATATAATTAATTGTCAAATAAAATGTCAAAATTTGTTAAAATTAAAATTAACAATTAGTTAAAGCATGTACAATATGTAGGTAGTATACAGTGTGGTCTTTTAGCTTGTCGGTAATAGTTATTTTTTTATTGACATACATAGTGTGCTGTTGGAGAACAAAGTGAACCTTTGTGGTTGGATATAAAGTTTATTTTATGTCGGCCCCTACAATCAAATACCTGTTATTTTGTCTTTAATAGGTGTGAATGATTTTTGACAAAAATGCATACTTCAAATATGTACATACAATGTAGTAGTAGTAGTGTATGCCCAATTTTCTGAAAAGAGGCTTACAATCTATGTATACAGCGCCACATAAAGCCCTATTATTTTTTTGTGTTATACAATCCCGCTTAGAGTCTACTGAATTGCCCCTCAATATCAGACCATAACGAAGTTCCGATTCCACATACCCATGGTAGGCTGACAGAGTCTGCCACACGAGAGGGCGACTCTGTCAGCGTACCATAGGTACGTCTCTCACTCGCTTCAGTGCGTACATGAATCTGTTTAGTTTAAAGTTTAAGACACACTTGTCTATTATCAGTCCTAAAAATATTTCAGGGTCCGATTCTTTCAGAATGGTATTGTTATTATTTATAAGTACTTCATTGTGATTTCTATTATTAGAAGTTTGAAATTGAATTAATTGCGTTTTGTCTATGTTTACTTTTAAATGTTTCACCTACCTTTGTTTCCAACTTATTTCTGTTTCTACATTTCACTATTAAAGTTGTGTCATCTGCAAATGACAAGCACTCATTCTTCGTTACGTCAGGTAAATTTTTGATATACAGCAGGAATAAAATGGGCATCAAAACACTCCCTGGTGGTACACAAAATTTATTGGCGCGATATTTTGAGTGGAATGAGTTTTTATGTTTATAATTTATAATATGTATGATAAGTACTTACTGAGTACGTTGACTTAAAAAGCTCTTTATCCATTCCCAACAGTTTCCACTCATCCCATATCTATACAGATTGCCCTGGAGATTATTGGGTGTGACATGAAATTAAATACTTAACATTAATGTCAGCTTTTTGAACTTTCCCTTCTAAATAAGATCTCATAAGCTTAGAGCATTTTATGCCGTAGTTTTTTAACTTTAAGAGCAATGTTTCGTGGTCTACACAGTCGAATGCCTTGGACAGGTCACAAAAAATACCTTTAGCGTCCCTACGATCTCCCTACGTATTAAAAATGTTTAACTAACATGACTCCAGCATCTGTTGTCAACCGCCCTTTTGTAAATCCAAACTCCTGGCTAGGGAAATTTGATGCGCATTGAAGTTCGCCAGCAACATACCCAATACAATCTTCTCAAATATTTTCTACTAAATGCGGGTAGAACCCGTAGTCTGAAATTTGTGGGATCATCCCTATTGCCGCTTTTAAATAAAGGTACTAGCCTGCTGTGTTTCACGAGATCAGGGAAAGTACTCTCATCTAAACATTGATTGAAAATTTTGGCTAAATGAGTGGCAAGTTCTTCTTACACCGAGCTAATAATTTTTACTGACATACCCCAGAGATCCTCAGATTTTTTTAAAATTTAACAACTTTATTGCTTTAATTATGCTATAGGGCTCAACATTTACACAAGATTTCATAGCAAACTTTGCTCAAACTTTCAGGATGAATCATACAAATACTACACGGGATTACATAAAGAATATTGACCAGGTTCGATTCCCGGTTATGTATGAGAGATTAAAAAAAAATGAATGCCATTATTATAAAATCTAAAATCGATGCCATGGTTCCTAAGAACCGAGTCATAGTTTCTGACTTCTCCCTATTGACCCATTTGGATTGATCACCTGTATTGTAATGGTACACGAGAGTCAGTACATTTGATACTTCATTTTGCGTGACAGAGGGCTAGCCCATCGCCGCGTTGTATTGGTACACACGTTGAATACAAAAATCGGTCATTTAACGTTTGGGGTTTTGAGTAGCTCAGGGCAAGGTAGCAAAAAGCAATGAGCCGACGCGTGGTTTGGTTCCAGGAACAGAGTCAAGTTTTTTTGTCGCATTCCTGCGAGATGTGTAGGGATCAGAGCCGATTTGGCTGCGCGTTGAATAAATTATGAATAACTAAATAATGAAAGGTTATTATGGAACGATACGGAGAAAGCTATTATGTTGATTGCAAATATACAATTGCGTTTGAGGTATGAGATGGCGAGTTTGACACGACTAGTATGAATAGCATTCTAGTGGTCTTTGTCCAGCGCGCTAGCGGTCGGGAAGGCTTAATTAATCGCAACAAGCTTTTATGGTCAGCGATCAACAGATTCTGAGTATCGGCAGTACCGAATGACTTGAGTGATAACCTACGGTTGATCATAGTGAATATGCGTACACACAATTTGTAGAACGGCGGATCTGCATGGCATGGTTGAAATTAGACCCTGTGTAGTTAGTGATAAGAAGCATCGCTTGGGAAGAGCCTGTTCGCAAAGGACGCCATTTTTTTTCCAGACATGTGGGGACTATAAATACGATTGCGGGGGAAGGGAGAGCATTCAGTCTCAGCGTCTAGCTACTGTGACAGTCGTCTTTCAAATTCTAAACAGTTTTGGTCTGCCGTGTTAAGCGTCAGAACTGGGCGAATTGTGATTGCGAGTTTCAGTGGATTTTCGTGAGTGTCTGAAGCGCCGAGATATACCTCGGTTCCTATCCTTTATATCAACCTACCCCAAATTCCAAAACTATCCTTGGGTCGTTAGATAAGAACTTCTAGGTAACTGATCTGAGTCTGAGTCTGGGCTTGGAGCGACCCTAAATTCCTTTTCCCTTCACCATAGGGTTCCTGGATTGGCTCTTTGGATATTCGCGGGCTAATCCTCTCCTCATTCCTTTCGAGTAGCGAGTTTTGAAATTCCCACACACACAGTCATTAAACATACAAGCACATTCAAATCAAACTCAACCATTTTCGAGTGGTGTCGATAATGGACATGGTATAACACTAGGATTTAAGACTAGGCTAGACAGGAGTTTAGTTGCGGCTAAACCTAGGTTGGCAGGGCATAGGGAGACTGTTTGATCGATGAGGTTCCGCGGATGGAAATAACAAATTCAGAAAAAAATTAAACCGGTGTCGATACAGATAACCTATCCTGTTGATATTTTGACATTTGAGTGTTGTCGGGGACGCGCGAAGAGATCAAATTACAGTCTAAAGTTCATTGTTTAGGACCGGGTAGATTGTTTTGCCTTGCCTTGGGTCAGTTTGGATTCAAGTTGCATCTTTAAATTAAATGTAAATTTCGCTGGAGGTCTAATGTGTAGGCTGAGTCAATATATATGATTAGGCTCAGTCGAGGACGTGCTGAGGCTAGTGGAATTCATAGATCGGAATTTACCGAAGTATGCATTTCGCTATGGTGTGGGTAGATCTCCTAAAGCGCTAATGACTACGTTTCGATAATATCCAGCTCAAATTGCGCAGAGTTGAAGGTTTCAAAACGTTACGGACCTTTTGAGGTAACCGCTAGTTCAAACCCATTTCGGAAAATCAAATCGCAATTGTGTAAACCGGTCTTTTCGGATCGTTATTGCCGTGAACTAATTATATAATTGGAACCACCACAAGCCGCTACTAGCGAGCACATGAAATATCATTGAGTACTCACGTCGTAAAACTACGACGGATATCTATACGATATCCCAAACAAATATTAAAAATCGTGGTCGACCACTAAAAGAAGTTCCAAGCTCCCATATATACAAAAAAATAAATGGTACCATCACACAAATACAACAACGATCGATCTGGCGCAATACACCGCTGACAGATGCGAAATATCGGCTTGCGGACATATATGCTTTCTCTGTCTAACTTGAAACTGTAACTTCCTGAATCAATCTTCCGTTCGACTATTGTACGCCTAACGAACTTCTCAACGAATGAGAAATTCGGACTTATCATTCTTAACTTACAAATCTTACAGCTGAATCGGGACATCTCAGTTTGGGGTAGATAGAATAGACGATCATAGCTACTGATAGCGGTGGCTCCGACCTTAGCCGTTATGCCGTTACAGATTTTCTGGTGCCGTGACCAGGATATCCTAGATAGTCTGATACCTAGATATTCTAAAAGAATCAAGGTCTAACGCGTTACTTTTAAAAATAACACAACGTAGAAACTATTTTAAACAGTTCAGTTTGTAAATAAGAAATAAGCAAAAAAAAGGGGCATTGTTTTCACAATTATTCGAATGAGCCGACGGTTTAGACGTTCAGGAAATAATTAGCCGGCCTAGGCGTGTTGTCAAAGACGATTCACTTTCGCAGAAAAGTGAAATGGCGTCAGGACAGGTGACGCAATTGTTATCTGAAATAGTGAATAGATTAGACAGTTTGGAACGGGGTTCAAGTACAAGTAATACTTCGGACAGACAGACTGACAGACAGGAACTAGAGACGTTTGAACAATCGGTAGAAAAACGTCAAACATGCATAGTGAAAATGACACAGAAGTTGCCGACATTCGATGGGCGGAGTTCGGAAAATCCGATGATTTTCTTAAGAGATTTAAAGGCTTATATTAAAGTCTCGGGAGATAGTTCGAGGGCTTTGATATGGGCAATGGATAGTTTGGTAGGAATTGCAAAAGTTCGAATGAGCATATACAGAGACTCATGGCGAACTTATTCAGATTTTGAAAAAGATTTCAGAGAGGTATTCTGGGGTGATAATGAACAGGAATTAATTAAACAAAGATTCCTAACTGCGAAGTTTGATTCTAAGAAAGGTCAAAGTATGGAAGAATTTTTTGCCTCTCAATTGAATAACATATATGAGCTTACGATACCGTTTGCTGATACGGAGAAAATCAACACGATTTTCAGACAGTTGCCGCGTGATATTCAGGTAGCGTTTTTTGCTAGAAAGGAACCGATGACTATACGAGATGCGGTTGAGTTCCTTCGGCATTTAGAACGGAATGTCGATGGGGGATTAAGTGCGTTGCAGAGTTTGGAGACAATGAATACGAACGACGTAAGGCGGAATAGCTACATGCGTGGGCATTATCGTGCTATGCGGGTAAATACGATACGTTATAACGCGGTGAGTCGTAGGAATAATTATAACGCGGGAACGAAGGCGCGAAACGAATTTGGGACGCGCGCTCGCGGTTATTTTCGCGGTAGAGGTAGACAGCCTCAGGCTAGTTTCAAGGCAATAGGGTTCCAAAGGGGCAATGATGGTTCAGATAATATAGAGGCAGGGCAAAGTTCAAGTGACAGAAATAATGCGATAAGTTCGAATTCAAAAAACTAGTGGACTCGCGCGGGTCGTTCGCGCTCAGATATTTATTACGCTTTGGGTGGACAGCCGATCAAATTGAAAAAAAGCATAGACTGTATGAATTGTGTAATTTGGATTCGAACGTGCGTGTGAATGAATTTATTCAATTATTAGCGCATAAAGCGCACGGATATGCCGTGTGTTTAGATGAATAATCTAGATCGAATTGTAGAGATCGAAATGACAGGCGTTTACATACGATATTCAGAGACGACGATTCGACTGAGTGTGGGCGCGATTTATGTAGTACCTTGACATTATCTGAGATAGATGTGCGTATTGGGAATATTGTTGTAAGGAGTTTGATTGATTCGGGCAGCGAAATCAGTGTAATTAGTCGGAGAGTGTACGATGAAGTATGCAGGCAATTGGGAAAACCGACGGAAATACCGATTCCAAGTTTGAGAATCACAGGTGCATTTGGGGTCGGTAAGGAAAAGGTTGATAAGTTAGTTACGTTACCATTAACAATAGGTGAATGCGTTATCGATACTCCAATGCTAGTATTAACAAGGGTGCCTAAAGATTTAATTTTAGGGTTTGATTTTATACAACAGACGCGAGCCAGTTTAATGTGTGAGGGAAATAAGAGGCTAATTATACGAAGCGCCGGGCGGATGTGTGAAATACCATTAGGTACTGGCCCTAATCAGGATTCTTGCTGTTGTACAATGGAAGTACAGAACCAAGATACCAGTAGAAATATGATAGAGGAATATGTGAATAATTCATCAATACCTGTTGAACACAAAACAAAGTTATTGCCGGTGTTAAATAAACATGCAGAGTTGTTTAGCGATAGGGTAGGTCGGACAAATAAATATATACATGAGATAAAATTGAGAGATGAAACGCCTTCCGTAAAACGAAGCTATCCCATACCGTTCGCTTATCGCGATAAAGTAACAAAACGATTGGAAGAAATGGAACAGATAGGTATTATTAGCAGGCAGTCTACGGATTTCAGCAGTCCATTGACTTGTGCACTAAAGAAGTCAGGGGAGGTCCGTATATTGCTAGATGCACGCCAATTAAACACGGGAATGGTTGGGGAAGTTGAAACTACACCTTTAATGATTGAGATATTGCAATCGGGGCGCCGAATAAATTACATAGGGGTTATTGATATCAAAGATGCGTATTTTTCTATACCATTATCAGACGAATCTAAACGATACACGGGTTTTGTATATCAAGGCAGAAGTTATGTTTACAACGTTTTACCTCAGGGGTTGAAAACCAGTTTGGGTTCATTTTCGAGGGCGATGGACTTAATTTTAGGGCCAGAGGTTAGGTCATATTGTTTAAATTTTGTTGACGATTTGGCGATTTTAACTGAGGGTGACTTCGATCAGCATTTGTCTCAAGTGGACACGGTTCTGAGTAAATTGAAAGACGCGGGCTTCACATGCAAACTAAAAAAATGCGAGTTCGCACAAAAAAGGTCAAGTTATTGGGGCATATTTTGTCTACACAAGGTTTGCAAATGGACCCGGACAAAATTGAAACACTTAAATTATATCCGTCACCCAGAACTGTCAGGCAATTGAGGGCGTTTTTGGGGTTCATAAATTACTTTCGGAGGTTCATAAAAAATTTTGGAACGTTAACACAGCCCTTATACAATTTATTACGGTCTGGAGTCAAGTTCGTCTGGACTGCGCAGGTGCAGAGTGCTTTTGACGAGAAAAAAAACAATTCTCAGGAAGTATAATATTGAGTCAGCCATTGGCGGGAAAGACATATTATGTTCAATGTGACGCCAGCGCTATAGGAATTGGGGGCTATGTTTATCAATTAGATGATTTGGGCCAGGAACGAATTATAGGGTTTTGTTCGCAGGCATTTAAGGGAGCTCAAACTAGATGGTCTGTCAGCGAACAGGAAATGTATGCAGTTATATACACTTTAAAGCGATTTGAGATATATTTGCGGGGAGAAAAAGTTATTATTAGAACTGATCATAAAAGTTTGACGTTCATTAAGTCGTGGACTTTATTGGGGGCACGCGTAACTAGGTGGGTTATGTTTTAAGAGCAATTCGATTACGACATAGAATTTGTGCGAGGGACTGATAATCAAATTGCCGACACGCTAAGCAGGCAAATAGCAGGACCTGGAGGCATGAATGACAGTATGAATATTCAGCCGGGAATATTCTGGTTTCAGGCATCGAATACCACAAGTGTTATTTCGAGTTTACGGGACATTGCGAGATTACAAAGCGAAGATGAGCGGTTAAATCGAATTAGCGGTTGTATCAGACGGAGGGTGGTAGATACGGAGACGAGAGGGTTTGATAATTACAAGCTAGTAGGTGATACGTTATATTTTCACGTGCCGAAGCGGAACGTACAGTTGCTAGTAATTCCGAAATCACTACAGGAGGAACTAATTTTACACATACATGAAGAAATAGGTCACTACGGCAGATATAAATTATTAGCACTAATGAAGGACAGATATTATTTTCTTCATATGAGTAGGGTGATTAGCACGGTGATAAGAAGTTGTGACATATGTCAAAAGGTCAAACCAAGTACTAACAATACCGTTGGTCCTTGTACACCGGTGTTGGCGGAAAAGTTGGATGAGAAAGTTTTCTCGGACCTTTATGGGCCATTGCCCGTAGGTAAATTCGGATATCAATATATATATATATATATGTATGTGATTCAAGACCTGTACAGTAAAGTAATAAAATTATATCCAATGCGAAAAGCGACAGGTAGGAGCGTGCTCGCTTGTACAAAGAGATTTCATAGGGAAATACCTATCGAAACTATAATTACGGACTCAGGACCACAGTTCATATCGAAAGTTTGGGAATTTGGTCTCAAACGCCTAGGGATTCGGGTCACTCATACGTCGGTGTATTGTCCAAATTCTAATAGCGTAGAAAGAGTGAATCGCGAGCTAGGTCGACTAATTAGAACTTATTGCGGCGGAAGTAATCGAAGTTGGGTCGACGTGTTACATTCAGAATTGCTATAATAATATCGAACACACAAGCAGAGGCTTTGCGCCTAATGAGTTAGCGTTTGGTAGGCGGGAACCGTTAACTATTGACAAGGAATTAGGCGATGAATGGTTATTAGGTCATAGTGTGCGAGATACGGAACAGGTGCGGAATGTAGCGATAGAAAACTCTAAAAGTTCTAGTGAACGACGTAAGCGACAGGCAGACAAACGGCGTAAGTTAGAAGTCTATCGTATAGGTGATTATGTGAAACTTAAGACTTTTGTGCGTTCAAATAAAGAACATAAAATCATGCGGAAATTTTCATTGTTGTATAAAGGGCCTTATGTTATTTCGGCAGTGGTATATCCGAACTGTTATACTTTAGTAGATCCGGTTTCAAATGAGATATTGGGTAACTTCAATACTATAAATATAGCCAGGTATTTTGTGAGGACGAATAAGGGCATAGATAAATAAGATAGTGTATAAAAGTTATATAATTAAGCTGTAAGCTGTAAATTTGAGTAACTACTTTGTAGATTTAACGATCTTGCATGGTTTAGAAACAAAAACAAAAAAAAAACAAAAAAAAAATTGTATATATATATAGTAATACGAATTAGGATAAGTTGCGGGATAAATAAGATAAGACAGGAGAAAGCTCAATCGAGTTGTGTAAATATTATATACATAATTGACAGATTCATCGGTCTGTGTACATGATTTGAGATGTCCGTACATATAGAGTAGATATGGACAAAGCATGGGTAGCATAGTGGTAATGAGATCCTTGCGCCATGTTTAACTGAGATAAACAGTGTCTCAAGGTCTGGGAGGGGGCTGTAATGGTACACGAGGGTCAGTACATTTGATACTTCATTTTGCGTGACAGAGGGCTCGCCCATCGCCGCGTTGTATTGGTACACACGTTGAATACAAAAATCGGTCATTTAACGTTTGGGGTTTTGAGTAGCTCAGGGCAAGGTAGCAAAAAGCAATGAGCCGACGCGTGGTTTGGTTCCAGGAACAGAGTCAAGTTTTTTTGTCGCATTCCTGCGAGATGTGTAGGGATCAGAGCCGATTTGACTGCGCGTTGAATAAATTATGAATAACTAAATAATGAAAGGTTATTATGGAACGTGTTACATACGTACTTTCCACGGATACTGCCGACCATGACGATGACCTGATATTCGTGCCTCGTGTAAGCCAAGACGGCTGACGGTGCATTTAACGTGTTACATACGTACTTTCCACGGATACTGCCGACCATGACGATGACCTGATATTCGTGCCTCGTGTAAGCCAAGACGGCTGACGGTGCATTTAACGTCACGTAGCTACTTTTTAGAATTTAGGTTTTTTCCATTGTATAGAGTCACTTTATATCTTACATCGATTGAAGTCGCAACTCTGTAGAATTAATTAATAAAATAAGTCAAAAGCTTTTTGATTTTTTTTGGATCCTTCGATACAACCAAACGTAATTGGCGCAGCCGGTAGGATAGCTGAGTCAGTGCTTCCTGGTTCCTGCCAATCCTGGTTCCTGTGGCCCGGGAAACGTCGTCAGCTATCCCGAAACCTACAAATAAATCACGTCGGTCAGCCAGCGGAGGAGTATCCAGACATTGATACGCCCAGAGATACCAAGATGCTAATGTGCGAACGATGCTCTGTTGAGCTGTCAAATTACACTTAAAATCGTAGAAAATCATACTACGAAAATTTTCCCGAGTTAAATCCATGTTGATGCAGACACACAATTTTTTAAATGGCGCCACAAGGTAAAAACAAAAGGCAGTCAGATGAAACAAACTGCATTCTACAGCCAAAGAGTTCTATTTTCAAATGTTGCAATAAATTTTTAAATATTGTTTATGTAAGTGGCCAGTTCCGGAAACTTACAATGCGCCCTATGTATAACCCTGCCAAGTTTCCCCGAATTCGATGACAGAAATGATATCACGTTCTTCGTATATAAATTTCATAATTATTTCGACGGTCTTATAGGATCAGATTTACTGACCAGTTGGGAATGTAACATAAATTATAAGGACAAATTTCTTGAAACACAAAGTACTAAAATTCCCATTATCATGTACGACTCATGCAACGTGAACCTCTACGAAGATATCATTCCAGCGCATTCATCAAAATTGGTGCGAATACCGGTCAACATGCATGACGGTGATGCAATTATTTCGCAGCAAGTAATATCTAATTGCATTGTAGGTGATTGCTTGACATCAGTTATAAATCGTCGTGGTATTTTAGAAGTAACTAACCCGAGTCCAAATGACGTCATCTTTTCTATGTATCAACCCGTTCACGGTGAAATTTATAACAACGAATGCGAACGGTCCCAGCAATTATCGCCGCGATCGAAAGAAGTACTTTCTCGCTTACGGACGAGTCATTTGAACGCGGAAGAACGCGCTAACTTAGAATCACTTTGTTCTCAGTACGCCGATATATTTTATATCGAAGGCGAACCGCTAACGTTCACAAATAAGATCAAGCACTGCATTAGAACTACAGATGAGGTCCCAGTTTACACAAAAAGCTATCGATATCCGTTTGTTCATAAGCAGGAAGTTAGTGACCAGATTGGAAAAAATGTTAGAACAAGGAATAATTCGTCCTTCGGACTCCGCATGGAGCTCGCCAATCTGGGTCGTTCCCAAAAAGACAGATGCGTCTGGCAAAACGAAATGGCGCATTGTTGTAGACTTCCGGAAAGTGAACGAGAAGACCATAGACGATAAATACCCCATACCTAACATAACGGATGTCCTTGATAAATTAGGCAATTGTCAATACTTCACCACCCTAGATCTCGCCAGCGGATTTTATCAGGTGGAGATGCAGGACGAGGATATCCCAAAAACAGCTTTCAACGTGGAGCATGGGCACTTTGAATTTTTGAGGATGCCCATGGGTCTCAAAAATAGTCCTTCTACCTTCCAGCGAGTGATGGATAATGTCCTCAGAGGCCTCCAAAACGTCATCTGCCTGGTTTATCTTGATGATATAATAGTTTTCAGCACATCCCTTCAGGAGCATATTGTTAACTTAGATAAGTTTTTTCAGCGATTGCGTGAATCGAATTTTAAGGTTCAAATGGATAAATCGGAGTTCTTGAAACTTGAAACAGCTTATTTAGGTCATGTGATAACTCGAAATGGCATCAAGCCTAATCCTGAAAAACTAGCAGCTATCGAGAAGTACCCCATTCCTAAAACTCCTACTGAAATTAAGCGATTCCTTGGACTTCTCGGTTATTACAGAAAGTTTATTCCAGACTTTGCCAAGATAACCAAACCTCTCACGCAATGTCTGAAAAAAGGTTCAAAAATCAGATTAGATGAAAATTATGTATCCTGTTTCGAAAAATGTAAAACACTTCTGATCAATGATCCGATTCTCCAGTATCCGGACTTCTCGAAAGATTTCATCTTAACAACTGACGCGTCTAATCTAGCCATTGGTGCTATTCTCTCCCAAGGTCCCCTAGGCTCAGATAAACCTATCTCTTACGCATCTAGAACACTGAACAGTAGTGAGATAAATTACAGTACCATCGAAAAAGAACTTCTAGCCATCGTATGGGCAACAAAGTACTTTCGTCCCTATTTATTCGGCCGCAAGTTCCAAATTGTAACTGACCATAAACCTCTTCAATGGGTTATGACGCTAAAAGAGCCAAATTCACGTTTAACCCGATGGAAAATGAAATTAAGTGACTATAACTTTACCGTTGTGTATAAGCAAGGTAAAGCTAATACGAATGCAGATGCATTATCCCGAATAGAAATCAATAATGAGGAAATAAGTTCAGTTGTAGCTAACCCATCAGAGAAACCACCTTCAATTTCTGGGTCAACTACAGCAACAGCTCACACCAGCCAGGAAAACCCCATTCTAGAAGTCCCAATAACCGACGAACCCCTCAATAAGTTCAATAGACAGATTTGTTTCAAATTAGTTGGTGATATTAAAGGTCGTACTACAGTAACTAAGCCTTTCGACACACATACTCGAACCACTATCCAAATTTCAGAATCCAATCTTGAGGAAGATGTGGTTAATGCTATTAAGGAATTCGTTAACCCTAAAGTTAAAACCGGTCTTATTATTCATCCACCCTTGGCTATGTATTCGATCATCCCCATCATACAGGAAAAATTCAAAAGTTCAGCAATGACTATGGTCTTAACTAAAGTCGAACATGAAAATGTAAAGGAATATTTACGTCAACAGGAAATCATTCAGAGATACCATGAAGGTAAAACTAACCATCGTGGCATTTCTGAATGTTACTTAGCTCTGTCTAATAAGTTTTACTGGCCAAAAATGAAAGAACACATAACCAAGTATATTAATGAATGTTCTATCTGTGGTCAAGCTAAATATGACCGCAGTCCTATCAAGCAACGTTTTCACATTGTTCCACCCCCTTCTAAACCATTCGAGATCGTTCATCTAGACCTCTTCACTGCTCAAAATGAGAAATACCTTACCATAGTTGATGCTTTCTCGAAATATGCTCAAGCATATCATCTCAGAGACGGTACCGCAGTTAGTGTGATTCAGGCCCTCTTAAACTTCTGTACTCATCACGGTATGCCCCTGGTAGCAGTAACAGATCGTGGTACTGAGTTTACTAACCAGTTATTCTCAGAATTCATTAGACTCCATAAAATACAGCATCATAAGATCTCAGCACACACCCCTAATGAAAATGGAATGGTTGAACGTTTTCATTCAACTTTATTAGAACACTTACGTATCTTAAAATTAAATCAGAAAAACGAATCCGTAGTCAATCTCATGCCGTATGCTATTCTAGCTTATAACAGCTCAATCCATAGTTTCACTAAATGTAGACCCCTAGATATTATAACAGGACACTTCGATCCTCGTGATCCTCTCGATATAGATCTTTCTGAACACTTACTCCAACAGTATACCCAGGAACATCGTAGCAAAATGTCTAAAGTCTATGAGATGATAAACGAGACATCCCTTAGCCGTCGTACCGAGCTAACGGAAGCTCGAAATAAAGATCGTGAGCCGGAAGTAGAGCTTATACCTGAACAGCAGATATTCATTCGAAACCCATTAGCAGCTCGCCAGAAACTAGCTGCCCGCTATACTCAAGATACAGTCCTTGCTGACTTGCCTATTCATATCTATAGTAAAAAGAAGCCTTGCCCAGTAGCAAAATCACGCCTTAAAAGGGTCCCTAATAGTGCACAATTGTTGCAGGACACTACTGATTCTGTTACTTCACCAGACCCACGCACAAGAGATAACACTTGAGTCCTTAGAAGAAGGACCTGGACTGCTTCCCTTTAAACTAGGACCAACCCGAGTAATATCTCACTATCACTCATTCGTACAAAGTATAAGTCTATCGGATATTCACTCTAAAGTCGATTTAGTTAAAAGTCAAATCGATAGTTTTAGACCTCAGCTAAATAATAGGACCTTATCTCTATTTGAGCCCGACCTTGATTATCTCAGTAGTAAGCTAGGTAAAGTAGCTGAACAATTATTAACTTTCGAACCCAGTCGAGCTAAAA
Source organism: Argyresthia goedartella (assembly GCA_949825045.1). Classification (NCBI taxonomy): domain Eukaryota; kingdom Metazoa; phylum Arthropoda; class Insecta; order Lepidoptera; family Argyresthiidae; genus Argyresthia; species Argyresthia goedartella. The sequence goes on from OX463817.1 coordinate 6,582,766, forward strand.
GGGGACTCATTGATGGTTTAGGTTCCATTATCAGAAGTATATCAGGAAATCTCGATTACACAGATGCTGCTTATTATAACAATGCTATTAAAGTATTACAAAATAACGAAGATAAATTAGCTTCAGAAATTAATAATCATATTACGATCAGTAAAGAATGGATGTCCCAGCATTCAGTTATTTTAAACAGTATCATAGAAAACCAAGAGAAAATTAAAAACGTCCTTAATAACGTAATGAAAGGAGAGAGCTACCAATCAGCTGATTTTGTTAACTATGCCCATTTAGCACAGCATCTTTTAATCTTAGGAGATAATATAGATAGTTTAACAGAAGAATTGATTAAGTTAGAAACTACTTTAGCCTTCATTCGTGCATCGAGCACTTATCATTCGGCTTTAACCATAGGTAGTTTAAAATATATGTTAAGTAGGTTAAGATATATATATCAGAAGGATAAACTTCTAGATATAGATTTGAGGGAATATTACGATATAATAAAAATAGGCTCATATTATAGTAACAAGGAAATTGTCATAGTCTTCAAGTTACCGATTGTCGTATCCAAAATCTATTCCCTTTATAAATTATCTATTGTACCCAATAAAAATCACGAGTCCCTTATTCCTACATCCCCTTACATAGCAATTCATGAGAAAGATTTCATGTACATAGAGACAGAATGTCCGAAGACCACTGTATGGTATCTCTGCGAGGAACAATTCAACTACCAGCTTCGAGACCAACCAGATTGTATCCAGCAACTTATTACGGCCCAGCGAATCGACGAGTCCTGCAAGCCGACCACCATCAGTCTCACCAAAGAAGCACTTGAAAAACTCGACGATAAGCACTACACCCTAAGTTTCCCGAAACCTACCAAAATTCAGACGTCCTGCGGACAGAATAAATACGAAACACTCCAAGGCAGCTATCTCGCAGTTTTACCACATAGCTGTTTCCTCCAGACTCCAGAATTCACCATAACTAACAGTCACGACCGTACCAGAGGACAAGTATTGAAGATAACTGAATTACCGTCCAGAAATGAATTAACCAGCACTGCAGGGTTGCAGTCGCATACACTTTTGGAATTGAACTCTATCAACTTGGAAAATCTACACGCTAGCAGCACGAAGATATCCCTACAGTCACCAGTACATTTGAAGAAGGCTACAGATAATAGTCTGTACCATACTACAATACCCATCTATACGATACTATTCAGTGCATGTGCACTCGTTATAGCAGTCATAATTCGGAAATATTACACCAAGACGGTCAATATTAAGAAACAAGTTGGCAAAGCAGAGTCCGATAAACCTAAAGAGATATATTCTGAGATTTCAAAAAGAACAAGATTTGATCCTAATCTTGTCTCAGCAACATTTTCAAAGATACCTCTCAAATAGTTCCTGATCTTCGGTGGGAGGTGTTACATACGTACTTTCCACGGATACTGCCGACCATGACGATGACCTGATATTCGTGCCTCGTGTAAGCCAAGACGGCTGACGGTGCATTTAACGTGTTACATACGTACTTTCCACGGATACTGCCGACCATGACGATGACCTGATATTCGTGCCTCGTGTAAGCCAAGACGGCTGACGGTGCATTTAACGTCACGTAGCTACTTTTTAGAATTTAGGTTTTTTCCATTGTATAGAGTCACTTTATATCTTACATCGATTGAAGTCGCAACTCTGTAGAATTAATTAATAAAATAAGTCAAAAGCATTTTGTTTTTTTTTGCATCCTTCGTTGCGACCAAACGTAATTAACGATACTGAGAAAGCTATTATTGATATATTATTGTTTGAGGTATGAGATGGCGAGTTTGACACGACTAGTATGAATAGCATTCTAGTGGTCTTTGTCCAGCGCGCTAGCGGTCGGGAAGGCTTAATTAATCGCAACAAGCTTTTATGGTCAGCGATCAACAGATTCTGTGTATCGGCAGTACCGAATGACTTGAGTGATAACCTACGGTTGATCATAGTGAATATGCGTACACACAATTTGTAAGACTAGGCTAGACAGGAGTTTAGTTGCGGCTAAACCTAGGTTGGCAGGGCATAGGGAGACTGTTTGATCGATGAGGTTCCGCGGATGGAAATAACAAATTCAGAACAAAATTAAACCGGTGTCGATACAGATAACCTATCCTGTTGATATTTTGACATTTGAGTGTTGTCGGGGACGCGCGAAGAGATCAAATTACAGTCTAAAGTTCATTGCTTAGGACCGGGTAGATTGTTTTGCCTTGCCTTGGGTCAGTTTGGATTCAAGTTGAATCTTTAAATTAAATGTAAATTTCGCTGGAGGTCTTATGTGTAGGATGAGTCAATATATATGATTAGGCTCAGTCGAGGACGTGCTGAGGCTAGTGGAATTCATAGATCGGAATTTACCGAAGTATGCATTTCGCTTTGGTGTGGGTTAGATCTCCTAAAGCGCTAATGACTACGTTTCGATAACATCCAGCTCAAATTGCGCAGAGTTGAAGGTTTCAAAACGTTACGGACCTTTTGAGGTAACCGCTAGTTCAAACCCATTTCGGAAAATCAAATCGCAATTGTGTAAACCGGTCTTTTCGGATCGTTATTGCCGTGAACTAATTATATAATTGGAACCACCACAAGCCGCTACTAGCGAGCACATGAAATATCATTGAGTACTCACGTCGTAAAACTACGACGGATATCTATACGATATCCCAAACAAATATTACAAATCGTGGTCGACCACTAAAAGAAGTTCCAAGCGCCCATATATACAAAAAAATAAATGGTACCATCACACAAATACAACAACGATCGATCTGGCGCAATACACCGCTGACAGATGCGAAATATCGGCTTGCGGACATATATGCTTTCTCTGTCTAACTTGAAACTGTAACTTCCTGAATCAATCTTCCGTTCGACTATTGTACGCCTAACGAACTTCTCAACGAACGAGAAATTCGGACTTATCATTCTTAACTTACAAATCTTACAGCTGAATCGGGACATCTCATTTTGGGGTAGATAGAATAGACGATCATAGCTACTGATAGCGGTGGCTCCGACCTTAGCTGTTATGCCGTTACAGTATATGTCTTTTTCATCAACTGGTGATAGGTAAATTGTCCTATGGTAATTGATGTAGTTTGCAGTTAATAATTGTTATCGTTTCTGTTCGAAGTGTTTGTCAAGTTTATAAAGAAATCGTTAAACAGCTCACCATTTGCATTCATTTGTCATCGTTTTTCGTATTGTATTTTTTATTATATCCCAGGCAGCTTTACATTATTATTTGAGTTGATAATATATTTAGTACTTTGTATTTTTTTAGAGTTAACTATAACTTTTTTTTAATATTATGGCATATATTTTATATAATATTTTTTTTGGAATGAATTTCGTATATAGTTTTCTCTTAGTAATACAGAAGCGTTTTATACGTTTATTAACAACTTTTTTCTCTGCATCAGTAAACATATTTCAAAAAACAGAGTTAATACATCGTGGAATACGTTAAATGCGCGTCAAATGAAAGGCAAGATATGGCCTCAGTAAATTTTCGTATGTTGTCATCGGAAAAGTCTCTCCTAAACACAAACCAGAAGGCAGGTATTCTTGGAACACTATCAACACACCAATTTTGAAAAGTAATGCTCTGGCCTAGAGTACATTACCTGGCCTGGTCCGACAAGGCCAGGTAATGTTCTCTAGCTTCGACTTCGACTGACATTAGTAACAACAAGATCTATACACGATGTCCTCCTGGTGTAATGGTACACAAGAGTCAGTTCATTTAATACTTCATTTTGCGTGACAGAGGGCTAGCCCATCGCCGCACGGTACACATTGAATACAAGAGTCGGTTCAGTTAACGCTTGGGTTATCGAGTAGTTCGAGGTAAGTTGACAAGAAAGGGGCCATAGAACGTGGTTGGTTCGGAGAAGAGAGGTCGGGTCAGGTTTTTTTGTCGCATTCCTGCGGAATGTGTAGGGATCAGAGCCGATTTGGTTGGGCGCTGAATAAATTATGAATAACTAAATAATGGAAGGTTCTTATGGAACTATACGGAGAAAGCTAATGTGTTGACTGCAAATATACAATTTCGATTGATTGTTACGTTGTGGTGAGTTTGACATCACGGGTTTGAATATCATTCTAGTGATCTTTGTCTAAGACGCTAGCGGTCGGGCAGGCTCAATTAATTGCAACCGCTTATATAGCCAGCGATCGACAAATTTTGTGTATCGGCAATACCAAATGACTTGAGTGATACCCGACGGTTGATGATAGGAAATATGCATACACAAAATTGTAGACAGCAGGCGTGCATGGCATGTTTGATTGAAACTAGACCCTGTGTAGTTAGTGATAAGAAGCTTTCGCTTGGGCAGTATTTGCGGGGTAGGGACGCCATTTTCAACCATGTGAGGCGTCCTATAAAATACGAGCGCGTGGGTGGGGGAGGGATTCAGTCCCCACCTCAAACTACTGTGGTACACTTGTCTTTCGTGTAATCTGTACAGTTCGGTCTGCCGTTTTACGCGTCTGGAACTGGAAGATTTGTGATTGCGTGCTACAGTGGATTTTCGTGTGTGTCTGAAGCGCCGAGATATACCTCGGTTCCTATCCTTTAATCAACCTACCCCAAATTCCAAAACTATCTTTTGGTCGTTAGATAAGAACTTGTAGGTAATTTGATCTGAGTCTGAGTCTGGGCTTGGAGCGACCCTAATTTCCTTTTTCCTTCACCATAGGGTTCCTGGAGTAGCTCTTAGGATATTCGCGAGTTAATCCTCTCCTCATTCCCTTCGTGTAGCGAGTTTTGAAATTCCCACACACACAGTCGTTAACCATACAAACACATTCAAATCATACACAACCATTTTCGAGTGGTGTCGATGATGGACGTGGTATAACACTAGGATTTTAGACTAGGCTAGACAGGAGTTTAGTTGCGGCTAAACCTAGGTTGTCAAGGCATAGGGAGACTGTTTGATCGATGGGGTTCCGCGGATGAAAATAACAAATTCAGAACAAAATTAAACCGGTGTCGATACAGATAACCTATCCTGTTGATATTTTGACATTTGAGTGTTGTCGGGGACGCGCGAAGAGATCAAATTACAGTCTAAAGTTCATTGTTTAGGGAAGGGTAGATTGTTTTGTTTTGCCTTGTATCGGTTTAATTCAAGTTGCATTTTTAAATTAAATTTGTAAATTTCGCTGGAGATCTAACATGTAGATTATGTCACGCAATTATTTTGCTGGACTCAGTCGAGGAGAGCTTTGGTTAACTAGCTACCTAGTTCGGTATTTTCCGAAATATGTAACTCGTTGTGGAGAGGGTTAGATCTCCAAAAGCGCTAAAGAAAACGTTTCGATAACATCCAGCTCAAATTGCGCAGAGTTGAAGGTTTCAAAACGTTACGGACCTTTTGAGGAAACCGCTAGTTCAGACCCATTTCGGAAAATCAAATCGCAATTGTGTAAACCCGGTCTATTTGGATCGTTATTGCCGTGAACTAATTATATAATTGGAGCCACTAAAGCCGCTACTAGCGAGCACATGAAATATCATTGAGTACTCACGTCGTAACACTACGACGGATATCTATACGATATCCCAAACAAATATTATAAATTGTGGTCGACCACTTAAAACGAAGCTCCAAGCGCCCATATATACAAAAAAAAATGGTACCATTACACAAAACATAACAAAGATCGATCTGGCGCAATACACCGCTAACTGATGCGAAATACCGGCTTGCGGGCATACATGCTTTCTCTGTTTAACTTGAAACTCTACTTCCTGAACCAATCTTCCGTTCGACTATCGTACGCCTACTGAACTGTTCAACAAACGAGAAATTCAGACTTATCATTCTTAACTTGCAATTTTCACAGCTGAATCGGGACATCTCTTTTGGGGTAGATAGAATAGACGATCATAGCTTCTGATAGCGGTGGCTCGACCTTAGCTATTTATGCCGTTACACTGGTGGTGATGAGTGCTCAATACACTTAACAGATCCTTTTGAAAACCTGCTCTCTGTTATCATAAATATGTTCCAATCTCCACATAATATAATATTTTTGTGATTTTTGCGCTTTATTTAATTTTAAAACTGAGACAATTCTGTAAAAAAAGGTTTTAATTGCTGAATCTGGGGTTCGGTAATTGCAGATAACATATAACTAATTTGTAATCTACAAATTCTTCTCCACAATTCAAAACTGTAGTCCTGGGGTTTTAAGTTTAATGTAGCTTTATACTCTATTCTGTTTTTAATACCGTGTTTTAGTATGCATGTCCCACCTCTCCGTTGATGTTCCCTACAGCAAGATGCAGCCAATGTGTAGTTTCCTAACCTTAAGTTTGAACCTAACAGATTATAATTATTTCTCCGAAATATCTATAGTTCGTCTATCACGGCTGTATTTTGGTGGAACAGGGTTATTTTATGTTTAGCGGTCTGATTTAATTTATCTACATTGCCATTGTTCACGATTTTTTTTTGTCATACTGATTATGAGTGTTATTGTCAGTCGTATTGTTATAATTGTTTTCTACATTATTGTTATTTAAATTATTGGTAATGTGAGTTTTATGGCTAACTTTTCTCAGTATCGCAAGACTCAAATTAGATGTGAAATAGATTTAGACTTGTGCCAGACGCCGCCGTATTCCATCTACATCAAAACGGCGTTGCGAAAACTACTGCAAATTTGTTTCAAATCGTAGTGTCCAGATTTATTATTTAAAATTCCATTCCTTGGGATCCCATATATTATATAATCAAGCATTGAACTGAGCCATTTCAATAACTCATGTTTTAGTTGGTAAGGATTAAGGATACATACCAATTTATGATGACAATCCTTACCATCCTTGACACCCAATACTATTAAAAAATCTTGCATTGCCAAACCTGATATATCTGCTGGACACGTATTGATTATTTATTTTACAGGTCGACAGTTCCACTTAAAAGAGATAACTATACGAGTCCTGCTCGGATGGGCCGCTTTCGGCAAACTCCGGGATGTTCTAGCGTCGAACAACCCACAATGCCTGAAGACCAAGGTATTTAACCAACGTGTGCTGCCTACTCTTACTTATGGTGCGCTCACAAAAGAGACTGTCCACAAAGTTTCAGTAGTACAGAGAGCCATGGAGCGTGCCATGTTAGATATAAGGAAGGCTGTTCGAAGGCATCTGGAATACCAAAATCAGACGCCGAACCAAGGTGGCTGACGTCGGTAAACGGATATCACGGCTCAGGTGGAAGTGGTCACGCCACTTGGCAAGGCGAGAATACGGCAAATGGACCAGATCGGTAAACGAGTGGTGGCCAAGCGGAGGCCAAGGATCAGTCGGCAGACCACCTGCCGGATGGTACGATGACATAGTGAGGAGCAGGAAAGCAGTGGACCCGGGTTGCATTGGACCGGGTCAAGTGACGTGTGTATGAGGAGGCCTATACTCTGCAGTGAGTTTCCTGACAGGCTGATGATGATGATTATGTCTATTGTGGGGAATATTCAGTTTGTGGCTGATTTAGCAAAATGCACACTGACCCACTCGGGCCCTAGGCTGTTATGGAAAACGCATAGAGATAGCATACCAATTGCTCCCGAGGGCGAAAAATGTACTTGGCTTGTCTACGGCGGTGCCTTTTTTGTTTGGAGGCTGACTGCCGTATACGGCATTTTGCATCCTTCGGAGCAGTCGATATGCTATCGCTATGAATTCCCTATGAGATAATTGAGCCCCTGGTAAAAAATAAACCGGTTGGTAACTTAGACTACTGACTCAAACATACCGACTAAGCCACAGAAGGAGTCCAACTCCGTGTGTAGCGGTCCAATTACAAAGTAAAAATCAAAATAAAAATCAAACCAATTACAAAGTAAAAATCAAAATAAAAATCAAAACAAAAAAAATGATCATATTTAATTCCGATTTCACTACATATTTATTTATTTTTACATTAATTTAATTATTACATATTTTATTTCATCAATTCAGTTTATTCAAAATAATATTCTTTGTTTGTAAATCTTACTATAAATATTCTCATACATACATAATTATGAATAAAAATATAATAAAACAGTACGCAGACTTAGTCATATTTCCCTCTCCTCCCCAATCACATTAACAGGCACTACTCTACACACTTTCAGACACTCAATACACCTCTCATCTTCTCACCACATTCAATCTATCTAACATTTCACCAAAATCATGTTTTAACTATGCAATTCATACCACATGAATTTATTTTTAATTAAATTAAAATGCAATACAATTTTCATGCATGCATAAATATTTTTTCTTAACATATTTTAATCACTTAATTTGATCGAGATTGTTATATTCCTTACTTTTTAATTATCATTATTCGAAATTTTAGCTAAAATGGGAACAGTGGGGTTCCTGTAACACAGGGTCTAACGATCCTAGCACAGGGCCTTATTGTAAACTAGTTAAGAAATTTTAATTTTGAATAAATTATTTTATATTGTATTTTGTTTTTGTAATTTGATTACACTGGAAATGTCTCAGAGGTAACTTGATAGCAACTCGAGTTCCTGATCAGTTTCTTTTCAGAGCAGTGGGCCCTATACTTTCTGATAAGCTGAGGCAAAAGTACGTTAACCATTATCACTTTTCAACTATTTTCCATAGGTTTGAGTAAGCGAATAGGTTAATACATTGTACGATGTTCATTATTCTACAAACACACAGATGTGGGTCAAACAATGCTAATGAACAGCAACATGCCAGAATATCCGACCCACAGACAGACAAGCTCGCCTCTGTCGGGCCGTACGCCGGTAATTGGCTTGCAGACTGGAGCTTCATTGTGCCAGTGCGTATAGAGAATGGACTGCTGACAGTTTGACACGCCACCTATACCAATGCCACCTTTGTTTGTTGAAACACGTAACTGTTCATATTGTGGTAATAACTTTTTGCAAATAAAAAGCGAAAAGGTTTTTTTTTGGTTGTGTTGTCGTAAGCAAAGAAAAAAATTGAATTTAGAATTAAAAAAAAGGAAGTACATACGCGTAAAATAGTACTAATACATAAGACTTTAAGTTTAAATCGATTTTAAGTTTCAGTCAGTAAGTTCACACCGTTCTGGGTGGCCCAAATAACATATATATTCGGTTTTACTGTACAATACCCACTTGATCAGAGTTGCATTTAGCAAGAGCTCTCCATCGAGTATAACTCTGTATATATCGGCGGCCGATTGCAGAATTGGGCAGATCACGATGTGCCGCGCGATTTTAAGAAATTACGGCGTTTCTTGAAATACGCCGTTGTCTACGGGGGACATCATGATGTGCCAAACCAAAATAGGGCAGATCAATGAGAACCAAATGTTTGTCGATATTCCCAGTAAACACTTCGCCACATCATGATATGGCCTAAGGATAAAACATCACATCGTAAAACAGTTACATTTTTACGAATAAACAAAAATATTTTTTTGTTGTAATACATATGTTATTCGTATACAACAAAACTATTACTACTATTTCTGTAATTTTTATAAAATAATTATCTATAAATATATTTTCAGGCTGTTAACCAAATCTAGAAAAGTAGGATGACCATCACACGGGATTTGGTGGACTACTATTGAGTAGGATTTGGATATAGGCACCCGAGGCTACACGTCAAAAACAGCTGTGCTGTTTTGACGTGTAGCCTCGGGTAGCCATTTTAACTAAATTAATTTGTTTTAATTCATCTATTTGTGAATATAGTGTTAATTTAAGTGTTTGTTAAGTCAACTAAAGTGTGCCAGTGCTAAATGTGGTCAGAATTATAATTGTGATAAAATAATCGATCACGGACCGAAAGACAAAGGAAATTTCAAACTGCCAACGGAAAAACCCCGGGGAGTATTGTTTTCATATTTGCTTATTCATATTTTACAAGCATATGACTTGAACTGAACTATATACTTATACACTACATACTGCTCAACTCTCACTATTGTGAGAAACGTCCATCCTCACACCGCAGCGTCTTTGTTTTGTCTCTTAGCACTTGACAATCTGTGGAGGTACTTTTGAGGATAAAACTAGCTGTTCACTCATATTTATTACACGATATACACAAGTGCACTGATAGGTTAGACCTTGACAATTAGTGTTAATATAGTGTAAGCTTGTAGGTGATTCTAGAGACATATTAGGTACTCACTTCACAGCTGATCATCACAACACTTGCAAAACGACTAAAATTGTTAGATAATAAGTATAACTTTCATTAGTTCAGGACATTTATACTGTTAACCTATATTTACTTGTAATAGTTTAATTGAAACTTGTTGACTTTGACGTAGAATAGCTATATAGGGAATCAGGAACTATCATATCAGTACTAACAGCTACTAACTGCAAGTCTTTATTCCTTCTGTTTTATTTTAATTTTGTTCCGAGCACCCATTCTTTTTTATTTTATTTCCAGGCATGGCATCCAACATTACAACGCGCAGAATGCACGCAGATCAGCGTATTTCTAAACTCCAGCAACAACTCACTGACGAAGAGAAGTTAAACCAAAGGCTATTGGAAGAGCGCAAATAAAATGACTTTGAGATAAAAAGCTTGAAAGCCAAGAACTCACAGCTTAGAGATAGTGTGTCTACATTGCGAGAAACACACGAGGAGTCGCAAAATGAGATTCAAAGATTGGAAAAACTTGTGGAATCTTTTGACAGTAAAAACTTTTGTGGAGTAAATTCCTCCAATACCAACTCAATGAGGCAAACTTGAAGTTGACTGATATGTGTATAGAAAAAGACTACAATGAATCTCGCCACATTACCTCTATCCAATAAGAACTAGAAGTAGCCAACCTCAGCACTATTGTTCAAGCCATGCAGACAAGCAGCAGAAAAATTAAAAAATATTTTAAATCAAATAAATTCATGAAGAAAACTAGAGGTAATATAAAACTACTGAAATTAGCCTTGAAATGGAAATCAAACAGAATATTAAGAATCTCCTTAATGCAAGAGCTCCGGGGAAAAAATGTAGGTTTACAGTCGGACCTTCAACATGCCCGAGTAGAAATCCAGAATCTACATGACCTGCTAGCAAATACACTACAATGTTATGACAAAGAGCAAAGTGAGTTAGCAGAACTCAGAGCCGCGACGTCTGAGTTAGTTCAGCTACAATGCCAGAATACGGAATTGGTGGGCATTCTAATTAAGAATGAGGAGAATGAGACCAGCAAGGAGGACGAGCCCACATCACTAACTTTGGTCTCGACCCCCCTCAACGAGAGTGTTGCAGCGTCCACCGCTGCCCCAATTTGTCAATTGTCAATTGTAAGACGGGCTGGTTTCCGCAACTCGACGACGAAAGCGCCTATTTTGCGTGTGGGTGGGAATGCGACATCATTCGAGCCAACCCAACTCCTCCAGGAACGCCAGTAGGCCCTTTACGTTACCGACTATCCCTGGAAGGTCCCTCGATTGACCGAGGTGTTTAGCCCTGTAGTCCGCTACTCCTGTGCACTCCATGAGGACGTGAGCAGCCGTTTCTTCTGCCTCCAAGCAGGCTCTGCAAAGGGGGCTGTCGGTAACACCTAGGACATATAGATGTTTGTTAAAGAAACCATGGCCAGTAAGTGCTGCAGTTACCAGTCGCATGCGCGGCCTACTAAGTCGAAGCAAGGTCTTAGCCAGCCTAGCGCTAGGGGACGGCAAGGCCAGCTTAGCCTGCCTGCACTCCTCATGGTTTGTCCAAAGAGTGGCATGATCATTCCTGGTCGACTCTCTCAGAAATGAGCGTACCATCTTGAAGGGAAGAGGGATGATAGGTTCGGGACCATACGCTGTCAAGCTAGATCCTTTACGCGCCAACTCATCCGCTGCATCGTTACCTCTTGATCCGCTGTGTCCTTTTATCCATTGAAGGATTACGCGGTTGTGTTGACATACCTTCATTAGTCGTTTGTGACACTCGTAGATTAGCCCTGAGTTAATAGTGTTGCTATTTAGGGCTTGTAGGACGGCCATGCTATCCGAGAGGATTCGAATGGAGGAATCTCTTACCTTTCTCGATGCTATGGCATTAGCGGCCGAGATGATGCCCATGCATTCAGCTTGAAAGACAGTATTATGGGCACCCAGTGGAATGGCCATCTTGATGTTTAGGTCCTCCGAGAAGGTGCCTGAACCAGTGCCTGCTTCAGTTTTTGAACCATCGGTAAAAATTCTGAGCTCTTTAACGTCGAGCCCCTCAACCCGATGGTCTTCATGTAACTGTATATTGTATTTTTTGTCAAAAACAAATTGTTTAGGGATTCTGTCACTGCAAGCCATAGAGATGGGAAATTTTTTGTAAACTTCCCCTAGGATGGCGGTGTGTGAGGTCCTGTTTTTCCTCCAAAGTCCTAAGGTGTTGAGTCTCACCGCAGATGACGCGGCCTCCTGCTTAATATATAGCTGGAGTGGCGGAAGACACAGCACGGCCTCCATTGCTGCTGTTGGAGTAGTTCTCATACTACCTGTGATAGCCATGCAGGCCAGCCTTTGGAAGCTTTGGAGTTTGCTTACCATTGTGGTTAGTTTGGTCCTGGTCCACCACACCACAGCTCCGTAGCAGACAAGAGGACGGATCACCGTTACGTACAGCCAAAGAATGATGTTGGGAGAAAGTCCCCACTTTTTCCCCACCATTCTCCGACACTGCCAGAAAGCAATACTCCCCTTCTTTAGTTTGTTGTCGATGTGGCTACTCCAGTTGAGCTTGCTGTCCAAGGTTATGCCCAGGTACTTCACCTCAGTTGCTAGCTGGAGTTCCGTTCCAAAGAGCTTAGGTAGGGTATACCTACCAAGAGCCCTATTGTTAGTGAACATGACCATTACCGTTTTTGTTGGGTTAACCGCCAGGTCATATTCTAAACACCAGCGCTCTACGATGCGAAGAGCTGTTTGTTTAAGGTTGCATACTGTGCTCGCAAATTTACCTGTGATGAGGATTACCAAATCGTCGGCGTATCCTACGATGTAGTATCCATTAGCGTTAAGCTTGGTAATCAGGTCGTTAATGATCAGATTCCACAGAAGCGGGGAGAGCACTCCTCCCTGCGGGCATCCCCGCACTACGTCCGCCGATAGGGACTCTCCAGCTAGACGCACGATACGTTTGTTAAGCATGTTTGTGACCCAGTAGTTAACAGCTGTTGACACCCCATGCCTTGTTAGAGATGCGCTTATACTGCTATACTGCGTCTTGTCAAAGGAACCTTCTATATCAATAAAAGTTCCAAGACAGATGCATTTGTTTTGAATCGCCTCTTCAATTGTGGATACAACTGCATGGAGAGCCGATTCAGTAGACTTACCCAAACTATATGCATGCTGATTCTTGTGTAAGGGTATATGTTTTAACGCTCCATCTCTCAGGTGTCTCTCGCACAAACGTTCGAGAGTTTTAAGCAAGAACGAGGTGAGACTAATCGGCCTGAAAGATTTAGCGTTAGTGTAGTCGCTCCTTCCTGGCTTCGGTATGAAAATTACGTTTACTACTCTCCACCTTTTGGGAACGTATCCGAATCTAAGACATGCTTTCATGATTCGGACCATTATATTAATGACGGGTTCCCCACCCCACTGTAGAAGTGCTGGGAAGATTCCATCTGGTCCTGCTGATTTAAAAGGTTTAAAGCTATTAATGGCCCATCTTACCTTGTCAGCAGTGATAATATTATTAGTTATGTCTAAGTGGTCGACAGCTTCATGGTGAACCTCTTCCGGCCACACAATCTCTTGAATAGTTCTACTTCCGGGAAAGTGAGTTTCCAACAAGAGACTGTGTGTTTCTGTGGTGGAAGAGGTATATGTTCCATCGGGTTTTTTAAGCGACCCTAGCCTGGAGTTGCCTTGTTGAGCTAGTATTTGCCTTACCCGATTTGCTTGATCAACGGTTTCAATGTCGCTGCAGAATTTCCTCCATGAGTTGCTGCTTTTGAACCGTAGTCGTTTCTTGTACTTGGATTTGGCATCTTTATAGTTGTCCCAATCCTCATCAGCACTGGTGTTCATCGCCCTGTTTAGCAGTCTTCTGATCTTAGCACGCATCCTATCTAGATCAGGACCCCACCAAGGCTGCCCCTTGATGTTGGTAGGCGCTGGTGTGCTAAGCGGGCAAGTTGAATGGTAGCAGTCTATTGAAGTATTTGTAAAATCTGTTACCTGTTGTTCGATTTGTTCGGGTCCCTCCGGATCTGGTAGAGTCTCAGCCCAAGCAAGTCTTTCACCTAGGATAGCTCTGTACCTGGTTCTGTCAGTCTTGCGTGGGTTTCTCTTAGGGACAGTTGGGGAGAACGCTGCGTTGATCTCGAAGCGTATCCATCGATGATCAGAGCATGACGCCTCGTTGGACACATGCCAGCCCCCAACGTCGTCGGATATGTCCGCCGTTGCCAGGGTAATATCAACGATAGTTCTGCTCCGCTTGGTAACAAAAGTTGGTTCAGAACCTATGTTAAGCACATTGAGGTTTGTAGTAAATAGGTATTCAACAAGTGTCTTACCTCTGCTGTTCATATCTGGCATGCCCCACAGTGGGTGATGCGCGTTCGAGTCGGCCCCAACGATGAGCTGGAGGCCCGACTTCTCGCAGTGGTCCACCAGCCGGCACAGGTCGTGTGGAGGCGGGTTGTCCTCCGCAGGCATGTAGGCGGAGGCCACCACGAGCTCGCGGCACCTAGCTGTGTCGGGCAGTTGCAGCCTTATGGCACACAGGTCCCTGGAACAGAACTCTGTTAATGGCTGTGCTGGGATGTTGTTAGTAGTTATGATGCACGTTCTAGGGTTATCGTGATCAGTTGTACCGAAAAGCTTACCTCTCAAATTGGCGAGCCCTCGAATGCTACCGCGGTTGATCCACGGCTCCTGGATCAGAGCCACGGCAGTGCTGTTTGCCCCCAACCAGCGTCTTAACTGGGCCGTTGCAGTTTGGCTGTGTTGGAGGTTGGCTTGGAGGATTTTACAATCGCGGGAGAGGGACGCCATTTTTGATCAACCCCTCCTCCACCTCCAAGACGAGTTCCTCCTCCAGCCGCATGGACAGCTCCTCGCCCTCAGAGGGCACCACTGCTGGTTCTGGCTCATCGCCTTCACCAAGCAGCATGGCCTCCCAGTGCGCGTGCTCGTCCTGCGGTTGAGCAGCAGAACTTTCCCCGACTGCATCGGGGCCTGTTTGCTGCCGCTCTGGAGTGGAACTCTGGGGCTTGGCTGTTCTTGAAGAAACCTCAGTGATTACCAGCTTAGAGCTGGTCTGCGCTACCACCGGTGGTTCCTTCACAAATTTCCCACCGGGTCCCTGAAATTTGAGGTAGACCGAACCACTACCAAAAAGGAGCTGTCTGCCCCTTCCCAGCAGGGTCGGCACCACATCTTCAGGGACGTCTGTGATGAGAAACAGGTTGTCCTGCTGCTCATCCACTTTCTGGAGGAGCCATCGGTCAACCTGTGCCCACTTGTTCATAAAGTGGAGGACTACGCCGACGTCGGGCGCAGACTTCCACTTGCCTCGTTCGTTGGGTATGAGCACCCCACATCGAACCCTGCGGACCATCTCCGATTGGCGTTTCACCACCAACTGTACGTTGGATGGTGTAGACACACCGGAGACACACTCCCGCAGCCAGTTCAGGGAGTACTCGTCCTCCACGAACAGTTTAAGGTGGCCGTCCTCGTAACGAGGCTTGCCACCGAATTTGGGGTTTTCCTTGCTCGGATCCGCCAACGCTTCCCTCAAGATTTTGTCATCAATCTCGTTGAGGATGAGCGTTGACAGATCCTGTGAAATATGACCAGTAGCGACGTCAGTTACGGCGATGTACTGGTCAGATTTCACCTTCTGAGCATAGGTGACCCCAGTTCTGCGCGCTTCCGTGCACTGCTTTTTAGGCTCCACTCGAGGAGAAATACTATCCTCTAGTCGAGCCCTCTTAGCAGCCGCGCGCTCGTTTTTGCCGGATCTCTTGGCAGATTTCAACTTCTTGTTAGAAGTTGGACCATCAGAGAACGCTACGGTAGGTTTAGCCCCGTTTGAGTCTAGGGTTGCCCCTTTGACACCACGGGAGCCGGTCACCTTACCCGCAGCTCCAGCTGTATTAACAGCGGGACCGCCATCGGTCGTCACCGTGGCAGATGGAACCCCATCTACGCCGGCAGCGGCCGATGTGGCAGCCAAACGCTGTTTTTTCTTCCACCGACGATTCGCCTTACGCCCTGGTCCGGTTTGCACCGTATCTGGACGTTTAGTCGATGGGCCCTTCCCTTGCAAAGATTGCTTGGGTGGTTTACCCTTTCGACCAACCGTCGTCCAGGCGCTGGCGAAATGCTCGGCGATGTTTGTAGAATGGCTCCGCGCACCGGGTTGCCCCGTGGCCCTGCCTCTCGACTCACTTTCGGGCTTTTTGCAGCTAACCTCCACAGTGGAATCACTACCGGTTTGCACCGGTAGGTCACTGATGGTGGCAGTGCGCCCAGTTGAGGCTTGAGGATCTGCCGAGGCAGATTCTCGCACCTGTTTGGAGACGCTTGCGGTTTTCACCGCTGGATGCGTTCCAGATGGGTTTTTTGACCTGACACGATCCATGGCCAAATGTATAGAGATTCGTCTACTCGATTTCCCACCCTCCACGGAGCCCGCATAATTGGGAGCGCCTACTCGCTTGGAACAGCTTTCAGTCGCTAGGAGTACCGAGTAGATATAGGAGCATAGGGCTGGTACTTGGCGCGACATCGGGAGCTCGCTTCTGTGGACGATGGGAACCAAGGTGTCAGCGACATGGTCCCACCGCCGTAGTCACCGAAGCTTACCCCGTCAGCATGACCCATCCCTCCGCTATGACTGACGCCTTAGCGGACCCTACACCCCTAGCCGTGGCCCTCTGACGGGACACTTGGCCGTTACCCCAACCCGCGGCTACGGGCGAGGCTACCGTTTTGCCTGAAATCCAGGCCAAAGAGGGCGTGTTGCCTTACGAAGCTAAATCCACAGCAACGCTCGGCTCAACCCCCCAGGACCCCTTCATCCTGGCCTACGGTGGTCAACTGCGCAGACCACAAGACGCAGGTGAGTGTAGATAGTCTGCCGGGTACACCCACTTTAACCGACAGAACCGGAGCTACTTTTAGCCATCGGCTAGTAAGAGGTCCGGGGACCAGTCACTAGCCGCTGTTACCAGGGTGCACCAGGAGGAAGCAGAAGTTATGCAGGCGGACGTATCCTTCTGCATCACTTCAGCACCCCCACACTAGGAGGTAGTCGCTCAGAACACCCTCAAAAACAGCGCTGCCCCAACCAAAAAACAGCGTCACCGTCTTCGACGTGGAGGCACCTCGCAGCTCAACAGTGCGAGCACCGCGCTGCTCGCCGTCCCTGCTGAGGCGTGTGTCATGCCGCAAACTGCCCCGAGGGCCACGCCGTTCGCCGTTGCGCACGTTGCGACGCTCGCTGCCGCGAATGCCGCGCCAACCGCCGCCACGTGCATCAAACCGCACTCCAACACGTGTGTCCCGCCACTCACCTCCACCAGCTACCAAAATATGTGCTCAGAGAAAAACTCTGTTGTTCTCCGACAAAGTAGGTGCAGGATTTGGGCCTCTATTACATTACCGGCTTAACCAAAAAGTAACGAATATTTGCTGTCCAAATAGTTCATTTGTAGATCTAGTGAAGATGATTAGTCGCGGTATCTATGATGAGTACAGCACTATTGTAATTATGGTAGGAAATCATTCAAACATTAGTCGGAATGATTTGAATAAAAGTGTTGAAATACTTCTAGACTTACATAGTAGGATAAAATGCAAATTTATTCTATGCAATTTTCCATATGCCTGTAATTTGACACAACTACAGAACAAATCTGTGCATAGAATGAATATTCATTTATTTAATTTAACATGTCATCACAGCGATGCTATTTTATATTTCGACATGAATAATTTGACACCAGGTGAATAATATTGGCGATATGAATCCACAAATTGCTATATCGGGGGTACCAGTGGAGCGAGTGCGTGAAGCGCGGAACCTGGGTCTTATCATGGATGAGGAGCTGCGTTTTGACAAACATGTTCTCGAGCTCGTCAAAAACTGTTTTTATAGGTTAAATATTCTTTACAGAATTCGGAAATTCCTAAAAGAAGAAATACGAGTGGAGCTCTGTGAGGCGTTAGTGTTGTCAAAGCTTAACTACTGCATCACAATATACGGGCCGCGTTTGTATAAGCGCACTGAGCGATTGGTACAGCGAGTGCAGAACGCCTGCGCTCGCTATTGTTATATCGTCCCACCACGTACTCATATCACGCCCTATCTGAATCGAGCAAATGTTTTAAAAATGAAAGGCAGACAACAATTTCAATTTGCAGCGCTCTTGTTCGGTGTTATAAAGAGAGGGATACCTGAATAACTTCACGAAAAGCTCTCCTGGAAAGTTTCCAATCACCACATGAACCGCAGCTCAACAAATATACTCTCCATTCCCCGGCATCGGACTGCTGCTTTCAGGGGTAGCTTCAGATATCTGGCTACAAAATGCTGGAATAATATCCCTCCGCCAATTCGTGAAAAAATTACTTTAACCAGCTATAAAACAGCATACAAAGCCTATTTACTAGCCCTTCAAAAAGCGGATAACTGAAGCTATCTCTGCAGTCTGCATCGGCAGCCTTCGTTTCTGACCCCCAAAACCTCTTGCATTTTTCAAACATGTTTGTACATTATTCATATTTATCATAATTACTGTGCCTATTTATTTATTTATTTATTTATTTATCGTATTTCATACCATTATTTACATGCCACACACAAACTCTATACTCATATACCCTACATTTATATTATGCTATTTATTGTATATATCTCTTATCTATGCATATTACGTAGTCTAATCAACACCGTACAAAACAACACACTCAGTCACACCGGTTCCGACAGAATACCAGCGCTTCAGGTCCTCCTGTAGGCCCTGTAGCATAATGCTGAGCCGGAGCGGTTTCACCGTCGCCGTATACAACCAGCACACAACGCTGTTTTCTTAAGAAGCCATTTACATCACATAATATACCCACTTTTGTTGTTGTCCATGTGTATTCCTATTTTTGTATATTCCTATTTTGTGCTATGTGTTGTGTATTGTGACGCTTGAATAAACGTATATTCTATTCTATTCTATTCTATTTTATTCATAACTTTACTCTGACACAGGATACATTGTACCTGTCTAATAAATATAGAAAATTAGTAGCTACATTGTTAGCTTATAATATATGCGACGCAGCTATAGTTGGTTTAACCAAGTTCATCTTGACATCAGCTTATGTTAAGGGGAATTCACCTGTTAATTATACTTTGCAGGCAACATTGGAATCTGTTCCAAGTAATTTAAATTAGTTCATAAGACAATAGAGGAAATCTCTAGCATACAAGAGCCACTAAATATGTCAAAAAGTAAGCCCCAGTTAAATATTGCCCATCAAAACATCCAGGGGCTACCTGGCAAAGAACTTGTATTAGAATTATTTCTAAAAAATTCTGACATTGATATTATTTGTGTTACAGAAAACTGGTTGAAGGAAAATATGATGTCTTTTAACATAAATAATTACAAAATTGTCTGTTGTTACAATAGAAAGACTGCTGATAGAGGTGGTTCTTTAATCTTAGTGAAAAAATAATATTAAGGTGAAACAAAGGAAAGATATTCTTGCACTTACTGTTGAAAGACAAATAGAGGTATCCTGTGTTGAGTTAGATAGCCATATTATTGTTTGTATCTACAGGCCACCGAGGGATGAAAAAGGCCATGGCTATTTCGAAATATTTGAGAAAATTATGGAGGAAGCCCTCATTAAACTTTGTAATAACAGAAAAAAGTTAATTATTTGTGGCGATCTTAATGTAGATCTGCTTGTAGATACAACACTGAAGCGACGATTAATAACTCTGTTTAAATCATTTAATTTATGTCATGTATTTCTAGAGCCGACTAGAATTACACTTACCAGCCAAACTTGCTTAGATAACGTTTTTTGAGACTGTGCACTCACAAGTAAAAGTGTAATTAACTGCTTACCCTCCGATCACAGTGGTCAAACAGTTTCATTCCCAATTGCTATTAAGGATAAGACTGGTCCATCATTTTATAGGCCTATTACATCCCATAGACTAGAGACATATACGAAAAACTTAGATATAAATTTGCCAGTACCGGATTTTAATGAACAGAACCCAAACAAAATCTACTCAGATTTCTTCAACATTATTCAGACAGAATTCAATAAAGTTTTCAAATTAAAGAAAGTCAGTGACTACAACGGTAAATCTAAATTTAATGACTGGGCAACGTTTGGAATTCGTAAAAGTAGAGTTATCTTGTATGACCTTTATGATCAAAAAACCTATAACTTTGATCGAAAATTTCATGACTATGTTAAAAAATATTCTTAAACTTTCAAGCTGGTTTGTAGAACTGCAAAAACTTTACACATTAATAGAAAAATTCAAAATTCAAATAATAGAATGAAAACAGTTTGGCAAATAATAAACTGCGAAACTGGCAAAGTTATACCAAGGGACAATGATTTCTGCCTAAATATAGGTGATGATGTTGTTAAATCCAACGCTGATGTTGCTCGAGCTTTTGAAACATTCTTCACCAATGTACCCGTACTCACAACAGACCGTCTAAATTCATCTCCATATGAAGCAGAGACTTTATTAAAAAATAACACTAGCGTCAGTAATGTATATTTAAAATTTCATCATGTTTATCCCCAGGACATTGTCAAAACGTTTAAATTACTTAATTTAAAAAAAGCGGAAGACCTGTGGGGTATATCAATCAAAGTCATTGGTTTAGTAATTCTAGTTATAGCCCCACACTTAGCTTATATATTCAATAAATGTGTTGACGATGGGGCTTTTCCAGACCTCATGAAACACAGTAAACTGATACCTCTGTTCAAGTCGGGAGATAAGGGCGATCCTTCAAATTTCAGACCAATATCTGTTCTTCCAACACTAAGTAAAATATTTGAAAGATTATACTCAATCAAATGCTCTCACACTTCAACCGTATAAAGCAACTCCACGCTAAACAATATGGTTTCACTAGGGGTAAATCGACTACGGATGCAGGTATTACCCTTGTATCTCATATTTATTCTGCATAGGAGGCCGCACAGGATGCTATCGGAGTTTTTTGCGACCATTCGAAGGCGTTTGATTGTGTTGATCATAATATGCTATTAATTTAATTAAATCATTACGGAGTTAGAAATAAAGCGTTGGATCTACTAAGATCATACCTAAGCAATAAAATTCAAAAGGCAGAAGTTAACGGCGTAAAATCTGATGGATCAGGTGTTAAAATTGGCGTTCCACAAGGTTCCATATTAGGCCCTTTCTTATTCCTGGTATATATTAATGATCTGCCTTTCATGGTGGAGAAATTAACTGACATAGTGTTGTTTGCTGATGATACTTCAATGGTCTTCAAAATTGAAAGACAAAAAGGAGATTTTGATGATGTTAATGGTGTATTGTCTTTAACCTTGAATTGGTTCACAGTTAATAATTTATTGTTAAACGCTGGTAAAACCAAGTGTATCAAATTCTCACTTCCAAATGTCAGGCAATTTGAGACCAGTTTAGTGTTAGACAACAGCACCTTAGAATTAGTAAATGATTCGAAGTGTCTAGGAATAACCATTGATAGCAAATTGCAGTGGGGACCCCACATAGATAAATTGGCTGGTAAATTATGTTCTGCGGCTTACGCTGTTAGGAACATCAGACAAAGCACGGATGTGGCTACATCTAGGCTATTATATTTTAGTTACTTTCATAGTGTGATGTCCTATGGTATCTTGTTGTGGGGGAAAGCAGCGGATATTCAAACTATTTTTATTTTACAGAAAAGAGCTATTCGAGCAATTTATATTATATTTAAAACGAACAGACTCCTTAAAAGAGCTTTTTAAAGAAATTGACATACCAACAGTAGCTAGTCAATTTATTTTCGAATATACATATAATGTATGTACGCAAGAACCTTACAACACTTTCCAAACTTAGCGATAGCTGTAATGTTAACCTAAGAAATAATCACAGACTATGTGCGCCCTGTTTTAGACTCGCGAAGGTTAGCAATTCTTTCAAGGGTCAGTGCATTCTCTACTACAATAGGACCTCTGGAGATTTTGAAATTGCCATTTGAGAAATTTAAAAAGCATGTTAAACCGACTTTGTCGAAAAAGGGATATTACAATGTTCAAGATTACTTAAATGACAAGACTGTATAGGGTTAATCTGGCTCAAAACAGACCTTGCTGTTAATAGTTTTGTAATTATTTATTCCTGCTCATTAATCATAACAATAATTTTTTTCATATTTGTATTAGTTAAGCACAACCTATTTTTAAAAGAGATCTAAAAATCAATCTGTGGGAGTTTCTACGCCCTTCTTCTCCCACAGTGGTCCAATGTAGAGAAGGGGCAAAAAATGACGTTTGCTAAGTATATGTAAATATCTACAGTAATAAAGTACTATGACTATGACTATAACTGAGTATGATATTTCAGAGAATTTTACTATCCTTATTATTAAATGTTGTTTTATTTGCATATGCTTCGCTCCGCTCCGCTTAGTCCGGTTTTGCTTCTACTAAGTTACAACCTAATCTATACTCTAGCCAAGTTCGGCTTTTGATTACTTTTGGTCGCAAGCACGCTCCGCTGGTTGCGCGTACACGTTCTAACCTAACCCAACCTGCTGTAGGTATATCCTACCAGATCTTTGCACTACCTTACAACCGGTACAGCTGGGTTTCAGTAGCAGGGGAGGCTGCGAGGCAGCTGTGCAGGCAACTCGCACCTTCCTAGCTAACGGAGGAGGTGAAAAACGCCTTCTATTCGGTAAACAGAGGCGCTCTGCTATCCCAAATTAAAGAGCATACACCATCTATCTACAATTATATGTGGCAATGTTACAGTAAACATTCTAAATTAATCTTCAGGGACCATCTTATAAATTCTACCGTCGGCTGTCAGCAGGGCGACCCACTCGGACCGGCAATATTCAGTTTGGCTATCCATCCGATCATTACTTAATTCCAAATTCAACATTTGGTACCTAGACGACGGGACCATAAGAGGCAAAGTCGAAGACGTATTACAAGATTTAGAACACCTAACATCAAAATTAAAAAAAATAGGCCTAGACTTCAATTTCTCGAAATGCGAATTGTTCATATCCGATAATATTACCCTCTCGGAAAAGACTGAGATCATCCCTAAATTCAACTCAGCTGCTTCAAATTCTAGACAAAGACTCACTTCGCCTCCTAGGGGCCCCCGTTCTAGAGGACGGGATCCCCAGCTTCGTGGATGAACAAATCTCTAAATTCAATCAAAATCAAACTATCAAACTGACTGACCTAAATCCCCACATGGCCCTGTCTATCATACGGTTTTGCCTTTTTGTACCCAAATTTACCTACCTCCTTCGATGCTCTCCTCTTTGGAAATACCCTCCCATTCTCAACCTTTTAGACGATATTACCAAAAGTACATTAACCAATATTTTTAACATTAATTTCGATGAACGAAGCTGGACCCAATCCGCCCTTCCAATCAGACACGGTGGCTTGGGGATCAGGAAAATCTCAGATGTGGCGCTCCCGGCCTTCCTGTCTTCAGCCCATAGCACACGTGATCTCTATGGTAAAATCTTAAACCCACCACTCGGTGATGTGGAGGTCACGTGTCTGGCCGAGGCCAGGAATGCCTGGACGCAAGCCTATCCTAGGCAAAATTTTCCAACAAATTTAAACTCTCAACGGCTATGGGACGAGCCGCTATGCATTAAAACCCGCGAAGATCTGATAAAAACGGCTAGTGGTCCAGCAGTGCGCGCTCGTCTCCTAGCTACCAGGGAGAAGGAGTTAGGACACTGGCTGCGCGCAATCCCATCAACGCACATTGGCACCCTGCTTGACCGTACCACCCTTACCCTCGCCGTTTGCCTGCGACTCGGCGTAAAGACAAACAAAATCCATCGGTGCCGCTGCGGTGCTAGGGTGGACCAACTAGGTCACCACGGCCTCTCCAGCCAACGCAGCGCCGGTCGGTGGTCCCGTCCTGCCAATCTTAATGACGTCATCCGTCGGGCCCTTGCCAGCTGTGGCGTGCCAGCAATACTTGAACCCAATGGGCTGGCACGCGACGATGGCAGGAGGCCGGACGGAATGACGCTCATTCCCTGGCAGAGCGGAAGGTCGCTAGTATGGGACGTGACCTGCGTAGATACGCTGGCACCGTGTCACCTTTCGGCAACCTCAGCCACAGCAGGCGCTGCGGCGGCAGCAGCAGAGTGTCTCAAAAGCCGCAAATACGCCGCACTCGGCAACGACTATTTGTTTATGCCGTTCGGCTTTGAGACCCTTGGGCCGTGGGGCCCTGACGCTCGAAGAGTCCTCAAAGACATCTCTAAGAGGCTCGTCAAAGCGTCAGGGGACTGCAGAGCTGGCACCTACCTCGCTCAACGCATCAGTATTGCGATACAGCGAGGTAACAATGCCAGCGTCTTGGGCACCCTCCCTCCCGGCAGCGAACTCAGGGAAATTTTTAATTTAGTTTAGTGTAGTTATAGTTTAGTTTTAGTTTATAATTTATAATTGTTATTAATTAAAAACCTTAATTAATAAAAAAAAGATAATTAGAGTACAAATTCAAGTACAGATTATTATTCATATCAAAAGGTACAATAAAACCTACCGAGCCAAATCTATTGTCACCCTATTTTTCGATATACCGAGTAATAGGCTAGATCGTCGAACGTTGGTTTTCAAACGATATGTTGGGTTTAACATGGCAGAACAAGAAATGCCACCACATCATGATATGCCGAGGCACATCGTGAAGTGCCGAATTTGACGATCCGACTCAGGTGTAAACAAAAGAAATTGACTTTAGTGTAATGTGTACAGTTAAATATAACCGTAAAATAATCTCGGTTGGCCTAAAGATCCGTAACTCACTCGTTTACAAGAAAAATTGTATCGTACAATCTTTACACCTTTTTTTTCCAACCGTACTTGCATCACAAGATCCGTGGTAATGAGCTTTTTACACTTTTGGAAGTATCACAGAGCTGCCAAGCGCTGCTTAGGTATTTTTCTATCTCGCTCTAACACGTTTCCTCATACGATTGGCGCTCTCTGTTACACATCAGTGCTCGCGCGACCAGGTGCAAATTGATGAACTAACGGTTCACTGCAGCAAAACAGAAGTTTCTTCTTGTAGAGAAAATATGAAACAACAGGGAAAATTATTACATTTTATCTGCTATTTCTTTTATCTTCTTAGTACTCGGAAAAAAGACATACATATGTACAGTACACGGTACTGTGGTGTGAGAGAGGAACTTTTTAAAAGCATCTATTTTCACCACAGGGAAGAAAAGTAAGTGTTTCGGACTCTTAATCAGGAGTGATGATAAGTTACATTATTCACATACTACTTTTGTTTTGTACATCTACCCATATATTATGACAAGTATGGCCAACCAATTTCTATGAACGCTTTGTTGATGGGGCCAGAATCAATGTTTTTCATGTATATTAATGTTTACTGTGGGGAATATTCAGTTTGTGGCTGATTTAGCCAAATCGCATACTTGCAATTGCATTGTACCCGGTAAAAAATAAGACGGTTGATAACTTAGATTAGTAGTTGGTAACTTAGACACATACATACTGACTGAACCACAGGAGAGACACAACAGAGGTGGTTGTGGCTCTGCCTACCATGCGAGAGGTCCCGGGTTCGATCCGCGGCTAGGGGTGAAAAAAAACAGGTCTTGGATGTTTATATGTGTGTGACTTCGCTGTTTCTGGTTCCCGCGATACAGGGTATCCTAGTGTGGGGCCAGAAGCAATGTTTGCCTGTATATAAATGTTTATGTTTATGAACTTTTAGATTCAAGACATTTTTTCTTATTTTTAAGACTGCATTTCGCTGTTTCATAAGACTTTACAAAGAGGTACATATGAATTTCTGTTCCTTGTTAAAGCAAAAGTTTGATACAGTTTTAACATCTGAGTTGTGCCTCTAACATGCTCCTCTATTTTGGTTCCACGTAATATGTTTAGGCAAATTTTCTTTTGAGCGCAAATTTCTTTATGCAAAGCTCCCATAATACATATTCACGTCTTGTGCAGCACAGCTCGTCTGTCACGGTGAGCTTCCTTTGGAAGTTTGACAATGAGCTTTCTAAACTGGGGGAAAAAACTTTTTGATACGCAGTCTGTTTTATGGGTCGAGCGTGGAGTGTTGAGGCTAGCAATACGGAATGTAGCTAGATACACGAATGTTGAGGTTACGTGATCAAGAATTCGCTCTGAATTCGCTTCTACATTATTATATCTTCGCTTCAACTCTCACTGATATAACTATCGCAGTGAGAGTGAAATGTTTACGAAATGTATCCGAAAAGTTTGTTTTGAATAAAAACTAATTCAAAACACACTCAATTTGTGTATGTGGTTATAACCATATTATACATACATTTCGTATTTCTCAATTGAATACCAATTCTAATTATAATTAGAATTGGCATTCAATTGAGAAATGAAAGAACCAGTTAATACGAGTACAGTATTTCAATACCTTTAAGGCCAATTTCGTTAATTTCTGCAGTTTGTAGGACGAAACTACGTAACCAGTTCAGACATAAACTTTGTTTTCTTAGCACTCATACGGCTCTGATGCAAAAAAGCATATTATTCATGGCACCTAAAATCTACAATCAAGTAACAAATGTCATTAAAGATCTACCAACTGCTCAATTTAAGAGGAAACTAAACACCATGCTGGTTCAAAAACGTTATTATAATATTTATTCTTATTTAATTGACAAATAGCTTTAATTGTTTTAGAAGCCATAGCCATTAAAAAAAAATTGATGTCATATTTAATGTATTCGGATAATTTGCATGTATAACTTGTATAACTACAAATTCTTATGCCAAAATGGTAGAACATAGAGAACTCTATAACCTTTGTCACCTGCATTTGTATTTACCTATGTTCATGAATAAATTAATTTCTATTTCTATTTCTGTTTCTATGACATGCGATATATAGTCCATAAGTTTCATTAATGTTTCTCTGATTTATATTCCGCTGAAAATACTCATGTATACCAATCTTAACATTAAATATTTTCTCTAAAACTCTACAATGTATTCCAACAGAACTAAACTCTTGTTTTCTAGAATGAGAAATAGCTAGCCTCTGGTTCACGAATAAAACAACGAGTTAACGTAACGGGTCTCCGGAGTCTGGTGATAAGCGAGGAGTCCGAGGAGAAGTTATTTGTTTAAAATGTATTTAAGGCGGCTGAACATGCAACTTATCATATATTTTTATCAGTCGTCCAGTAGAAACAGAAATGAGAAAGCGGGATTTTTCATATAATCCAATGTTGGGTCCATGTAGTAAAAAATATAGATGGGACTTTGGAAAGCACAAAATCCTTTGGACCTGCTCAAGGATACATTTTAGCCCGGTAACCAGAGAGACATACTAAAGGATACACTTTAGCCCGGTAACCAGAGAGACATACTCAAGGATACACTTTAGCCCGGTAACCAGAGAGACATACTCAAGGATACACTTTAGCCCGGTAACCAGAGAGACATACTCAAGGATACACTTTAGCCCGGTAACCAGAGAGACATCGTGAGTCCTGCAACGTTTGGGTTAAAATAATTTTAGCTGGGATTTTATTAGTACCCGATACTTAGATGTGAACCAGAGTCTTTTCCAAATGGTTTGTGTTGAAACGATTACCAAAAACGCACCTATTTTACTACCAATAAATTCGAAATGACTGCCAGAATTAATAAATGTCTACCAAATTGTGTTTGGATAAATGATCACCAAACTTCTGTTTATGTTTTGTGTAAGTTTATGTTTTAAGTATTTTTTGTTGTTCCTTCATGTTCAACCTAACACGAAGGATAAAAGAAGCTTCGCTTCGCTCACCCCCTTTACCCTTCACCTAAGCTACCGCAGTATTTTGCCCTGATATTTTTTGCAACTTTTGGTGTTCATTTATCCATTTTGGGTAGGAAAAAAATATTTTGGTGTCATTATATTTGTTGCTTTGCCAATGTCAATTGTCATCGTGAAAATTACGTGACATTTTTAAAGCGAGTTGGAATCATAATGAAGCAGTTATAAAACCGTCTTACCCTCGAGACGAGTTAAACAACTCGAATAGAAGAAAGAAAAAGCAATTATTTAACACACGTCAGAGAACTCTTTACATTGATACAATAATGAAATTAATTATGTACCAAAAAGGTTTGATTTCTGCTTAAATTGTATGGTGTGATGGTAGCACACAACGCTGGTTTTCAAACAAAACCCATTTTAAACTGAGCTAAACCAAAGTAAATTAAATTATTTAATCAAAATGCATTTTGATTATTTGTAAAATATTTGTTTACTTTTATAAATAATCTCAACACAAATTGTACCCACCTTTATAACATTCTAAGTACATTTAGGTATCGTTATTATTATTTATGACGCTTCTCACGATATTTTATATTTGTCTCTAGTTAGATAAAAAGTATCAGACTCCCCTTGAACGGCGCCTATATTAGTAATAGTATATCAATTGCTATAATACTATATTAGTAATAGTTTATCAATTGCTATAATACTATATTAGTAATAGTTTATCAAAGGTCGCCAAATGCCATATTCGGCAGTCAGTTTCCAAACAAAATAAGCATCACTGAAAAGCCCAATATAGCAATTTAGGCCCTTGTGTGCAAGCGATCGATACGATACTGCTATTCGTGTCTCACTATGGGACTCAGCGCCTTACCTTAAGAAAAATCTCATTACCTTGCTGATTGTATGTAGCGCCTCATACAACGCTGTAGATATGTTGGACTGGTTATACTGTAGACGAGAGTTAACTTTATAGCTTAGAAGGCACGATTACAGCTGCAAAAATGTCAGCGTTACAAAATACAAGGGAAAGAAAACTTTAATGTGTATTAAAAGTCTTACATGGCTCGTCTCAAAAATACAAGCAAAGATAGTTGTTTTATAGAGGTAATGATAGTAAAAACTGATAAATGTTATGTTCTTTTTGTTGGTTAGAATTCTGTGTTATGTGGTTATTTGGTTAAACAACTCTTCAGCACTATCTATTTGCGTAATTGATTCCATTGATATTGGATTATGTAATTAATGATGAGATAAAAAAATATTGATATTATAAAATTTTGAGACAAAATTACATCACAAGACACAAATACTCAAAACAAGCATTGTCCATCCGAAATGTTTGCAGTATCAATGTGCAAACAAAAGCCAAATGTATGAGTAAAATTCAAAACTCCCCACTCCCCATTGTAATTTGAAGGTATTATTTGTTTAGCCGAAGTCTGTAAACTCACTTCACTGCTTTGAGAAGGAAGAAACGCATCGTGTCAGTGATGATCGTCAGCAGTGCTCCGTACTTTGTGTTGTGTATTATGGTGGCAGTGCTAAATGAAACTAACTTTGTACAGGCAATGGTAACTGATGTCAGAAATGTACCATTGATACAATCCAGGTCATTTACGATTAGCAATGTATCGAATACAGTTAAACTATCAAAAAGTAAAATTAAGAAAAGAAGTCCTCAAAATACGAATGACGTGGACATAGATGATGAAAATTATTACAAAACATATGACGAATCATCCACCAGAAATAAAGAAGACTACTTCACAACAATGGCTAAACCTATTATTAAAAATATATTCAACACCGAAGCAAGCTCAGAAACTACGAGTAATACCGAGTCATATGACGAAAACACAGTTGGAATGAAAAGTGAAGAACCCAACGTTAGCTCTGAAAGCGGAAGTGAAACAACGTTCGAAGAAACAAGAGCTACACAAAACATTTATCATACTGATAAAACTACAATTGTTTACCCACCAACACACACAGATACAACTGATTTTAGTTCTCAAACACACAGCACAACATCCACATATGACGCCAACGAAAATGATCCATCCATCCATCTATCAATTTTAACTGAAAAGTCTATGATTACGTCTAATGATAATAATGAGGATACAAGTACAACTACGACATCTCCGGAGCCTGAAGAAGTGGATTCAAGATTTTGTACAAAATACAAAAATGGTGAGAATATCAATGAAAAAGATATGACTGATATGTGGAGGGTTATCTATTATAATGCTAAACACCGCGTGACATGTTTTAAGATGATTATCAACAAAATATACATGAAGGTAAGTTAAGACTTCCATCATCATTGCCAACAGCACTCGTACTATCATATATATATATATATCTATACTACTACTATCTACTACTACTCTACTACTATCATATATATATATATATGTATATATATATATATACATATATATTTATAGTTAGAAACGTTGCTCTAAAGTTACTACTACTGAAGACGAAAGACTAGCTCTATAACTGAAAAATAAATGTCTTTATTTCCAGGATAGGGTGAGATATTACAAGAAAACAGAAAGTTTTTCTGATAAAATTGATTGGAAGAATTGCCATCTTGAAATAATATTTGGCGTGAATAGCAGAACACACATTCTTCAAAGGAGCGAAGTAGAGAGAGGGGTGTTCAAGAATATAATTTTTGAAGAAGATAAAAATGGTAAGAGTTCTTTCTATACTTCTATTTATTTTCTATCTATTGATTTAAATGTTACCCATTTTTCGACAAAAACCAACCTTCCTGTCGTGTTGGTTTTTGTAAAAAGTATATAGGTACAATCTTCAAAACTAAATGGACTCTTCGATGACTATTTCGGGTAGTTTCACTTGCTAATACATAGGGCGCACTGTAAGTTTCCGGAACTGGCCACTTACATAAACAATATTTAAAAATTTATTGCAACATTTGAAAATAGAACTCTTTGGCTGTAGAATGCAGTTTGTTTCATCTGACTGCCTTTTGTTTTTACCTTGTGGCGCCATTTAAAAAATTGTGTGTCTGCATCAACATGGATTTAACTCGGGAAAATTTTCGTAGTATGATTTTCTACGATTTTAAGTGTAATTTGACAGCTCAACAGAACATCGCTCGGCTTAAAACAGCTTTTGGCAATGAAGCACCATGCAAGACAACTGTTTATAGCTGGTTTGCAGAATTCAAGCGTGGTCGTATCAATCTCAGTGACGAATCTCGCGATGGTCGGCCGTCCACCGCTGTGACCAACAAAAACATCGATGCTGTGCGCCGTATGATTGAAACAGACAGGCATGTGACCTACCATGAAATTCGCGCATCCTTAGAAATAGGCATGAGTCAAATACAATTAATCCTACACAAACATTTGGGTATGAGAAAGCTGTGCTCGCGGTCGATCCCACACAACTTGACCGAGGCTCAAAAAACGGACCGCGTCACTTGGTGCAGTGCCATGCTTACCAGATTCAACGAAGGTGCGTCAAATTTGGTGTGGGACATAGTAACAGGTGACGAAACATGGATTTATTGCTACGATCCCAAAACAAAGCAGCAATCGAGCGTATGGGTCTTTCAAGATGAGCCGAAACCAACCAAAGTGGCGCGCGTGAAAAGTGCATCTAAGCGGATGATTGCTTCTTTTTTTAATAAAACTGGACACGTGGCTACTGTTGCTTTAGAGAATCGTCGTACAGTGAATAGTGACTGGTACACGACCATTTGTTTGCCGGAAGTTATTGACGAACTCCGTAAAAATAACCGTAAACGCCGTATCATCCTGCACCACGACAATGCTAGTTCTCACACAGCCAGACAGACAAACGACTTTTTGAAGGCGAAAAATGTAGAACTCATGAGTCATCCTGCATACAGTCCCGACCTGGCACCTTGTGACTTTTTTCTGTTCCCAAAAATTAAGAACCAATTACGCGGTCAACGATTTTCATCACCAGAAGAGGCTGTCGAGGAGTATGAAAAACACGTTTCAGAGGTCACCACAGAGGAGTGGCACAAAAGTTTTCAAAACTGGTTTCATCGAATGAAAAAGTGCATAGACGCCAAGGAAGATTATTTTGAAAAACAATAAATTAATTTTGTACCTTTAATAGTATTTTTTCATATTCATTCCGGAAACTTACAGTGCGCCCCACGTATACGGTTCAGACCTCTGTTCAGACCGCAATAGAGGTTTAAGGATGAAAAACGCGTCAGACGAATAATTGCGGAGGTGCCCTAGAACCACTCAGCCAAGGAACTAATGTATGTTTAATGTATTTTAATGCAGAATTTATTTTAATATCGTTTTTTTTTATTATTTATGACGCGTAAATTTTATTTATTAGTAAATTATTGAATGTTATCTGGTTTATGATATAAGGAGTTGCTTTTGAGATGCTAAAGCGGACGGTTGCTTGGCCACAGCCGGTCTCGAGCGAACGTAACAAATTCAACCCCGCCACGCCGCGCCCTTGTTCTCGAAACCGAACCTCGCTCCGAATCACGGGCCTATCTAATACATAATAAATAGTGAAATTGGTGGCTGGTGATATCAGGGTAGTGCTTAGTGTTGGTGCGTGAAGCTTCTGCTTAGTGTCGGTCATGACAGTCTAGAATAGGCGACCAAAAGCCGGCAGCTCTAGGACACACATCCACGATTGGAGTTACCACTGTTAACCTGGCTGAACGACAGCCTAGTTAGATCACTCCGATTCAGAGGTCTCTAATTCAGATTGAGCTTCGTAATTTAATCTACTTCCGGCAGGTAACTCCGTTCATTTCTGAATACCAAAATTGGTATCTGTTTCAAAAACATACCAAGCTCATTTCAGGTTATTACGTTGCCTCTACAAATCTGAACTATTCCATACTGGTACCAGTGCCTGTAGAAAGGTAGAATATAGGTATACCTTAAATCCAAAACATTACACCGAGTAGAACTTGGTGAGCACCTGCGTTACTGTTAAAAAGTATTTACCCCTGTGGTCCTGGCCAGTTAAATAAACCGACATTGCAGGCTCGCATATACATAATTTTATAGCATAAACTACAAATTCATGAAAAGAAAACAAACCTATAATTACTTTATTGCATAACTGCACATTCTAAGAAATATCTGCGACGCCAAGCGGGCATTACACATAACTTGCGCGTCATAAAAGGGAACTCACCATTTTCCTGAATAAAGGCAACAAACAAATAACAACAGCGGATGATCAACAATAAAAAATACGAGACCCTTCGCCCTAAACTACACTCTCGTCCATCTGGCAACTTTTATTGCTCCCAGACCCAGCCAGCACACAACTTTCTTGACAATTGGCTCAACTTTGGCGATCACTATCCATAAGATTAGCACCACATAGGTAGTACATATAACTCACCCTAGCTCCTAGAATCTTTCCCACAGCAAGATCCCCAGCAAATAATATAATGGAAACCTTACCAATGCCGAGAGATGGAAACTGCCTATTCACCCATATCATATAACATTCGACCACACGCACATTCAAAATAACCAAGTCAAGTATGTAGAATAAAACCGCAATCAACATAACATAAAGCTCGCAATTGGCGAACCAAATCAAGAAGCCCTCAACAACTACTTTAAAAGCCTGCACGATTGCGGCACATGGGCGGGAGAGGTAATTATAATATAAAGAACGAAAATAGTAGGTAGTCGCCAATGCAACAGATATCCCAGCATAGCGACTAGAGACTGACAGAGTTTGAATACACAGTGAAGACAAAAGACGAAGGCAACCAATATTTGAAAAAGAAGACCGAAGTTTTTAGGCAGCTATTGGAAGGACTCAGTGTGCTTCTGGGAGATAATAATGAAAAATATGTTTCAAGCCATGAAGAAACATAATTTTGAAAAAGTTGACAGCTGACAGCTCTCTGGAAAACCAAGCAGAACATTAGTTAGCTAATGAATACAAGAATACTAAAACTAGATGGACGGCAAGAATTCTAAGAATACTGCTACTCTCCGATTTCCACATCCTCCCCATTCCATTCCTTCCTGACGAGCAGGTCACACCACTTTTAAAAACTTGTGCCCTCTAGTATGCTAGCCGAAAGACCGGAACAGGTTTAAAACCCTGGCTGGAAAGGCACTATTCATTCATTCATTCATTCGAATTTAATGTTGGTTAATAATTTGTTAATGCAAACATGATTTAATTGAGCAAATCTCTCTGACCTCTGTGGCGTTGCGGTTCGAGGAAAAGCGAGAGGTCCAGGGTTTGAATCGCAGCTGGAGAGAAACAAATCAATCACCATGCCTTGGATGATGTCGCTGTTCCTGGTTCCCACGAGACAGGGTTCCTTCTATGTGGCCAGAAGTAATGTATGTTTTAAATAAACTGCAACCTCTAAACAGAAGTAGAATGAGATAGAGAACTGTGGTTGCAACATGAGGAGGCGTTTGTAGCAGTGGGATACTTAATGAATACAAAAAACCTCTGCGTAGTGAAGCTCAAAATAACAGTGTTTATTTTTTTGTGGGTGGGGAAAAAATGGAATCACCCATGCCCGGGAGTCAGACACCCCCCCCCCCCTGCTATGTCCGTGTCCCTAGACATTGAGCGCTCATCAGTGTAGGAAGAAGGAATAATTTCGCGTTTAAAGTAAGCGAATCGAACTGTCAGTGATTCTTATGTACAATGACATAAGGTTAGTTTTATCTGAACTCGAACCCTTTTTCACTCTGGTATTTTTCCCATTTGAGTCACAGCTCGTGTAGTATACGGACTAAAAACAACCTCTGTGTGCATATAAGTAGTTATCGTTAGGTGTTCTCACTAGTTCTCAATATAAAAAGCATTTTTATGGCCACACATATGAGAGGATAAATGCGTTTATACATACCTTTTTTATTTATTTTTTAAATTTATTTATTTACACAAAAATTTACATAGTTAAGCATTATGGGAACACCACTTAAACCACTGGGGTTTGTGTGTGGTGTGTATACTAAACAATCTGTATTATGTATTTAATAAATGTCGTATGTTTACAGGCACCGTAAGATTACTCGAAGAATCTCTAGACCAGTGGATAATCGTCGAAGACCTGCTGCTATTCAGAGACTGCAAGACTGGTGAAATCGTAGTTTTCTCGAGGGCATCCGAGATACCAAACCATTGGGAAGTCGGGAATGCTTTACGCAGGTTCGGAGAAAATAGCATGGAGGGTTTTATTTCATGTGTAATGAATGATTCTAATGATAATTCCCAGACTGTAAGGACATGGGAGGCGCTCACATAATTTTTATTTTATTTAATAAATAAATTATTTACTTAATTTTGTTTTATTGGCCCTTACCAGACCCGAAGGACGTAGTTCTTTCGTAAGATATTGGAACGCGGCAGTCCGCTACCAACGCCATCTATTGGCAGAAACATTAACTGTAAGAGTTTTCGATTCGACAGTATTAGATATGTATAAACATAAAAATACATTTTTGGGTAACCGGAGTTGCAGCAGTAAACTCATAATGGATCCAAGCGTTTATACGAATTGAATATTGAATAATGACGCCGCAGTCCCGTTCAGCCGAAATATGATTATAATAATAACAAACATTTATTCAAGGAAATGCACGCCCGTGCCTCTTCCGAGGAGAATAAGGAAAGGAATGGTGGCACAGAAATGGAGATGACTAAGGCTAACATACAATGAAAATAGGGATATTGGACGAGGAATATAACGTGCGTGTGAAAGGATAATTTGAGATAAGTGTAAATACGCAGGTAAAGGGGAATTCACATGATTTGGATTCAGCACGAGGATGTAAAAAGATTTTCGGTGTCATCATAAGAAAGGGATTTATATTGCATTCATGGGCTGTAAAAGTGGATTGTATTATTTCCAAATAAACCAAGAGTTAATATAATTTAATCTCATAAATATCTAGCCTCAGCGGCCTTGTATTCTCTCAGAAAAGTGGCAATGAGACGTGGCAGCGTTACTGCCAGCATTTCGATTTATTTTATTTTCTAAGTAGCCTGTTTTTTTTCCCACTGCTGTGCTGCCTCCCTTTTCTTGACCACTTATTCCTGACCTGTGTTGCTCACGCCCAGTCTGGCAGGAACTTGTCCAGGTCATCCCGCCATCGACGTCGTCGCCTACCCCTAAGCCGGTGTCCGTCGCTTGGCACCCATTCGGTGGCAAGTTTCGCCCACTTCTGGGGGTGCATGCGGCAAACGGGTCTGGCCCAGAATCATTTCAGGCTAGCGGTCTTTGCCCCTACGTCATCAATGCCGTAGCGTCGTGTTCCTAACGTGATCCGTCAGTCTAACACCTATTATTATGCTTCGCTCCATCGCTCTATGACGAACCTTGAGTCTGGAGGTCTGGTTCTCCGTCAGCGACCAAGTTTGAGCACCGTAAGTTAGGATGGGCAGGATTCACATGTCGACGAGTTTGCGGTTCAGTGATAATGGAATGGAAAAGCAATGATGAAGGGCAACCTTCATCATTGCTTTTCCAAGGATAATTTTATGTAAATCTTTAATTGTGTAAGTCCGTCGAACTTTGAGTGATGGTGGACTGTGTGTCCTTGTAATGTATCTCTCCTCCCGGTTGCCTCACCAACAACCACGATTTGTTATATTTTTACAGATAAGTTAACTAAAACTGGCTGTACTCACAACAATGCAATTTCACTATACAGCATGTTCAAAAATGAATGATTTTATTCTTACCTCGAAATAGGTAAACAATCTCAATAACGCGCATCGATTGACACGTGACATGAATGCAAAAATATCACTCTATATTTATAAGCAGTAGCAAAAGCAAAACAAAAACTGTCTCCTTCATACTCATAAGTTTGACCGCGCGCGAGAGAGACAGACAGACTATTATTGATGCTCATGCATTGCAACGTCACGCCGCGCACTTATTTACAGACACTACTCAAGCGCAACGTGTAAATGTGATGAACGTGCCAGCTTTAGTTAACCGATCAGTGCCTATTTTACACCTCTGTGGTTGAACGGTCGAGGCTATTATGCTTCCCAAGCGAGAGGTACCGGGTTCGAATCCCGGCTGGAGAAGAAGAAAAGAAACACAGGTCTTGGATGTTGTGACGTTGCTATTTCTTGTTCTCACGACTCAGGGTATCCTAGTGTGAGGCCAGAAACAATGTACTAAGTATACTAGTATACTTCTAAGTATACTACTAGTAGTACTAAGAAATGTGTTGCTTTGCTACTAAAACATGTGATAGAGGCACTTCGACAACCGAGATAGTGTTTTTACCCACGGCGGAACTGAACGGGGGAGGTATTTGCGTTGGGGTTAGAGGTTGAATGTGTGTATGTGTGGGTATGGTTATATGTCTGTTACCTGGAGTACTACTGGACCGTTTTCGATGCGGTTTTTAAACGGATATGATTTCAGAGTCCGTTCTTAGATATATTGTACGGCTATGGACCGCCAGGGGGTGCTGTAGCAGACAATAATTTATGTTTGAGGACTTCTCAGAAACTTTTAAACCATTTTTATGCTGTCTTTGCATTTTATAGATGTCTAATTATATTAGATAAATATAAACATATATCATAACGTAGTCGTTTTTACAACGTAGTTTTTTTTAACTTGTTTCTTAGTACTTTATTGATCCCTTCTATTCTAACTCTATCCGGTTAGTTTTTTTAGTGGAACAATATAGACATTAATTTCATTTGACGACCTCTGGGGTGTTGCGCGATCGACGCTGTGCTTCCCAAGCGAGTGCTCCCAGGTTCGAGTCCCGGCTGGGGGAAAAGAAAAAAACCCAGTTTGTGTGTTTACATGTTTGCGAAGTCGCAGTTCTGGTTCCCAAGACACAGAGTATCCTAGTGTGGAGCCAGAATCAATGTATGTGCCTGTATGTAAATGTAGATGTAAAAAAATACATTTCAACCAACAATTTTTTATTTTTAATACGGCTTATTTAACAAGCCGACGAGGAAATCGCCATATTTTCCCCTTTTCGATGTTGTAGAAAAAGGCAATAAATAAGGGTTTAGTCCAAGAATAAAAAGCTCCATTCATACTCCGCTCGTTGCTAGTCGGTCGATGGCTCACGAAGTATGAGGGCTTTTCTGTTTTATTTGGAATTTGAAATTTAACTTTAGGTTGAATTCCTTAGTGGCATTTTATTCGCGGCGTGGCTACAAAATTACGGTGTAAAATCCGTGTAATGTAATTTGGAATAAAGAATTTAAAATAAAATAAAAATAAAAATGTAGCCCATTAATGTCCCCAGCGAGGGGCGCAGGCCTTTACCCGGATAAGAGTAAGATTAAACCATTTTCCACCACGATGGCTCGTGGGGGTTGGTGGAGGGGTTTTAAGACCACTATCACGTAGCGATAGAAGCCGAGACCTACTGCTTAACGTATTTTCCGAAACACTGAATGCCCGATAATGTACTTTAAGATAAATAAATTATCGCATTGGTACATGCCTGCATCTCCTGTGTGAGAAGCTAGCGTGAAAGCCATTAGACCACGGATCTAAAATGAAATTACTTGCGAAAATATTTTGGTGGTGCGGCCAGAAACCGGTTTGGTGGATATTTTTGACACTCATACAAAAGTGACGCAATAAATTAAAAACAAAACTTTACCATTTTACTCAGCAATGGTGGTATCCAATCATAGTTTTGTTTTAATATTTGGCTTCGTAACATATCCAAGATCTTGCTGAAAAGGTGCGTCCAGGCGTTAACAGAAATTTTGGTGGATTTAGCTGGTACTAATAACACTTCAAGTCAAGTCAAGTCAAATATCTTAATTACGGTAGATATTTACATATACTTAGCAAACGTCATATTGTGCCTCTTCTCTAATTGAATCACAGTAGGAGAAGCAGGGCGCAGAAACACCCGCAGATTGAATTTACATTTACATTTACAAAAAAAATATTACAATATTAATTATTATAATTAATAAACAGGAATACATAAATACAAAATTATTGACAGCAAGGTCTGTGTTGAGCTAGATTAACCCCTTATAGTCCCATCACTTCAGTAATCTTGAACATCGTTATATCCCTTTTTGGACAAAGTAGCTTTAACATGCTTTTTAAATTGCTCAAATGGCAATTTCAAAATCTTGAAATAAATGCTAACCTTCGCGAGTCTTACCGGGGCGCAACTTGTATGTGATTATTTCATAGTTAAACATAACAGCTATCGCTAAGTTTGGAAAACTTAGTGAGGTTCTTGCACATACATACAATATATTTTCGAAAATAAATTGACTAACTACAGTTAATATGTCAATTTCTTTAAAAAGCAGGGAGTCTGTTCGTTTTAAATTTTACATTGCTCGAATAGCTCTATTCTGTAAAATAAAAACAGTTTAAATATCCGCTACTTTCCCCAACAACAAAATGCCATAAGACATGACACTATGAAAGTAACTAGAATATACTAGCCTAGATGTAGCCACATCCGAGTTTTGTCGGATATTCCTAACAGCGAAAGCTGCAGAACTTAATTTACCCGCTAATTTATCTATGTGGGGTCTCCAGTGCAATTTGCTATCAATGGTTATTCCAAGAAACTTTGGATCATTTACAAATTCTCACGTATTGCTGTCTAATACTATACTGGTCAGAACTTGGCTGACATTTGGAAGTGAGAATTTGATACACTTGGTTTTACCAGCGTTCAATTCAAAGTTAAAGACCATTAAAATCATCAAAATCTTCTTATTATAATAATAATAATAATAATACCTTGGACACTATTTACACACATTGATCTAGCCCCAAACTAGGATTCCCTGTATCTTGGGTGCTAGACAACGATACACATACTTATATAGATAAATATTATACTTAGATAGATAAATAACCATGACTAGGGTACAAGTATCCGTTATCATCAAACAAATATTTGCCCCCACCGGGACTCGAACCCGGGACCCTTGGTTTCGTAGGCAGGGTCACTGCCGACTCGGCCATTCGGGTCGTTATTGTCTTTCAATTTTAAAGACCAGTGAAGTATCATCGGCACACAACACTATGTCAGTAAATTTCTCCACCATGAAAGACAAATCGTTAATATTTATACCAGGAATAAGAAAGGGCCTAATATGGAACCTTGTGGAACGCCAATTTTTACACCCAATCCATCAGATTTAACACCGTTGACTTCTGCTTTTTTAATTATATTGCTTAACTATGATCTTCGTAGATCCAACGCTTTATTTCAAACTCCGTAATGATTTAATTCTATTAGTGGCGTATTATGATCGACACAATTAAATGCCTTCGACAAATCGCAAAACACTCTGATAGCATCCTGTGCGGCCTTCTATGCAGAATAAAAATGAGATATATGGGTAATACCTGCATCCTTTTTTCCCCCTTGTGAAAGCGTATTGTTTGGCGTGGAGTTGTTTTGTACGGTTGAAGGGTTTTTTGATTGAGTATAATCTTTTTTAACATTTTTCTTAGTGCTGGAAGAGCCGATATTGGTTAAAAATTTAAAGGATCACCCTTGTCTCACTACTTGAACAGAGGTATCAGTTTAATTTGTTTCATGAGGTCTGAGAAAGATCCGTCGTCAACACATTTATTGAATATATAAGCAAAATTTGGGGCTATAACTAAAATTACTGAACCAATCACTTTGACTGATATATCCCACAGGTCTTCAGTATTTTTTAAGTTAAGTAATCTAAACGTTTTGACCATGTCCTGGGGATATAAATGATGAAATTTTAAATATACATTAGTGACGCTAGTGTTGTTTTTATAAAGTTTCTGCTTCGTATGGAGATGAATTAAGACGCTCTGTTGTGAGTAAGGGTACATTGGTGAAGAATGTTTTGAAAGCTCGAGCAACATCAGCGATGGATTTAACAACATCATCACCTATCTTTAGGCAGAAATCATTAACCCTTGGTACAACTTTGCCAGTTCTACGTTTTATTATTTGCCAAACTGTTTTCATTCTATTATTTTAATTTTGTATTTTTCTAATAATGTGTGAAGATTTTGCAGTCTGCACATCAACTTGAAAGTTTCGGAATATTTTTTAACATAGTCATGAAGTTTTCTATCAAAGTTATATATAGGTTTTTTATTTGTAAAGGTCATACAAGATAACTCTACTTTAACAAATTCCAAACGTTCATTGTCCCCAGTCATTAAATTTAGATTTACCGTTGTAGTCACTGATTGCCTTTTATTTAAAAACGTTATTTAATTCTGTTTGAATAATGTTGAAGAAGTCTGAGTAGATTTTGTTTGGGTTCTGTTCATTCAAATCCGGTACTGGCAAATTTATATTTAAGTTTTTCGAATAAGGTTCGTCTATGGGATGAAATAAGCCTATATAATGATGGATCAGTCTTATCCTTACTAGCAATGAAACCATCCAATCACAGCATTCAGACATCGGATGGTAATCAGTTAAATACATTTTTACTTGTGAATGCAGTAATTGTAATTAATTAAATGCAGTAAAAAATTAGTCACAAAAGACTTTATCTAAGTAAGTTTGGTGGATTCTAGGCGGCACTAGAAATACATGACATAAATTAAATAATTTTAATAATGTTTTTATTCGTTGTTTCATTGTTGTTTCTACAAGCTAATCTACATTAAAATCGCCACAAATAATTAACTTTTTGCTGTTATTACATAGTTTAGGAGGGCTTCCTCCGTAATTTTCTCATATATTTCGAAATTGGATTATTTTATTCCTCGTAGGTTGAAGACAAAAACAATAATAAGGCTATCTAAATCAACACACGATACCTCTATCTGTCTTTCAACGTGCAAGAATATCTTTCCGTTGTTTCACCTTAATATTATTTTTACTAAGATTAAAGAACCACCTCTATCAGCAGTCTTTCTATTGTAACGACTGACAATTTTGAAATTATTTATGTTAAAAGACATCATATTTTCCTTTAACCCCTAAATGTATGGCCTCACCCAAAATGGATCGCAATTTTCAACCATATTGCTTCGTAGTAAAGTTCAAAACCTATGAAACCATATATGGGTTAGTATGCAGTAAAGGTAAACCTTTAACTTTTCTAAGTGTTCTGTAATACAAATAACATCGATGTCAGATTTTTTAAGAAATAATTCTAATTGTTCAGGCTTCTCAGCACCTAATGACCTCGTAGGGGCCCATCAGCTACGAGGTAGCGTAGCGATCAGTTGCCAAGAAGTGTGAACGTCGGCGATTCACCGAGCTAAGGTAAATGGAGTCGATCTAACCTGGTCTGTGCTTCGGTCCCGTCAACCTCCTGTCTCTCTGCAAGGCCCGGGTGCACCCTAGGCTCTTCTTGGTAGACAGGTTCTTCAGCCAACCAGGTATGACTGGCAGGCCAGCTTCGATGAGCACAGTGTTCCAACACAGGTTATGCTACGTGGGAAAAACCAATCGGCCACGTAAATGCGAACTTTATCTGGTTCGGGGAACCACAACACACTCAGCTATATAGACAATCCTGAGGGAAACCCGAATACATTCCAGATGGCTTGCGATTTAATTTCAATACCCTATCCCAAAACGCGTTTACATTGCGAGGGCTTTCGTCTGTCAGTTGTCAAAAAATTGCTAGGTTGGCAGCAACGTCAAATTCAAAATGGCCGTTCCGAAACCATCGATCGAATATCGATTTGGAATCGAACAATCACCCGCCCGGACAGGCACCCACCTGTCCCCTAATCTACGGGCAGCCGAGACAACGTTGCTACCGCTCGCTTTAGAACCGAGCCTCCTACTAGAACCTCCGCAGACCGGGGGGTCCCGTCCTTGCCAGGGAACAAGTTAACAATGCGCCCCCTGCGCCAACGTAGTGGCGGTAGGTTAGCATCCTTAACCAGAACGAGGTCACCAACACTAGGGGGGCTGGTTTTGTCAGTCCACTTAAGGCGCTGTTGTAAGATATGCAGATACTCGAGCGACCAACGCTTCCAGAAATTCTGAGTAAACTGCTGCAACATCTGATACCTTGACAACCGATACAATTTCACTCCCTCGAAGGGGTGCTCGGGCAACGCGTTAAGTGGCTGTCCTATCAAGAAATGGCCTGGGGTCAGAGCCTCCAGGTCATTTGGATCCGAGCTGAGCGGACACAACGGTCGCGAATTGAGAACGGCCTCGATCTTACAAAACAATGTCGCG
Organism: Argyresthia goedartella; assembly: GCA_949825045.1. NCBI lineage: Eukaryota > Metazoa > Arthropoda > Insecta > Lepidoptera > Argyresthiidae > Argyresthia > Argyresthia goedartella. Next base: position 6,626,045 of record OX463817.1, read on the forward strand.
AGCTCCTCAAAAGTCAGCGCGGTCTGACCTACTATACGCCCCAAGTGCGTCTTAGCTGACATAACTACGGCCTCAAAAATCCCACCCCAGTGGGGGCAACTCGGTGGGCTGAAGGTCCACTGTATACCCCGACGGGAGAGGGCCGTTCCAATATCCACTTTATTTACATTCAAAAAGTTGACTATCTCTCGTAAGTATCGTTCCGCACCGACGTAGTTAGTGCCGTTATCAGAGCGGATCAAAGTTGGAAGTCCCCTTCGAGAAACAAACCTATCCAAACAAGCAATGAAAGCCTCTGTCGAGAGATCAGCAACGAGCTCGAGATGTACCGCCTTGGTGGATAAACAAACAAACACACATAGGTACGCCTTGTATTGCTTAGCGGTACGCAATCGTGAACTCTTCACCATAAACGGTCCGGCAAAATCCGTACCAACACCTGAAAACGGTCTGACCTCATTCACACGATCAGGGGGCAAGTCCCCCATGAGAGGTTGCATCGTGGCAGCCTTAAGTCGATTACAAGGCATGAAACACGATGTTCCGTATGACACGGCGGGCAGATAAGATCCAAAACTCCCGCTGGAGCGTGGCCAACAACGCGTTACAGCCAGCATGCGCGTTTTTAATATGACGATCAGTCACCAGCAATTCAACTAACTGTCGCCCCTTGGGGAGCATAAGTGGGTGACGAGCCGAATACGACAGATTCGCATTGCGCAATCTTCCTCCTACCCGAAGTAACCCGGTCGAATCAACAAAGGGGTTGAGACGCGCGACGGCTCCCTTCAATTTCGAACGTCCACTTCGTATAATCTCCAATTCTGCCCCAAACTTCGAGGACTGTACCAACCGGACCAAATTCAGTAGCGACTCGTTTCGCTCTGCCGGAGTCAGAATAGGGTTCAACGTTCGCTGATCGCGAGGAGTACGACAATTTATTTATTTATTTATTTATTTATTTATGTTACAAAGTCAACAGCACAAAACATTTGAAAATAGGCAATAACTTAAACTGAGCAAAGGCCAATTAATGACTTATATTTTATAGGCCAGACATAATTGGTAGGGGTGATATACATAAGATATTGGATGTGATGGGACGGGAGGGAAGGAGAGTGGAGTGTGTGTAAGGTTATGTCGTCGTGTTTGTTTATGATGTTAATGTGTGAGTGTGAGTGCGAGTGAGAGATATTTAAGGTCTTGTAGTTATGAGAGACATGATAAGCCGAAATACCCAGCTATACACCGTCTTCATTACTTTTGGTAAGCTGTAGCAGTAGGTGCCGCTTGAACTCACCCCGCGACATGTGGAAAATGTCGAGATGTGCAAAGTGGTCATTGTATGTACGCGGAAGGCGGCAGTTGAGGGAGTTGGCCGCGTAGTTTGTGCGGGCGAAGGGGACATGGAGGACAGAAGTTTGTCGGGTTCGCGTGGTTGGTGCTCTAAGTCGCAGCAGCTCGCTGACCAACTCGGGGCAGTCAACATGGCCATGATAAACATTGTGCAAGAACTGCATGTCTAAAAGAATGCGGCGATCTCGAAGGCTGTGTAGATTATAGTGATGACACGCTGTATCATAGTCGGTGTTACGGTAACAATCGCGAAAGTTCAGGTGTTTGATAAATTTTGATTGTATGCGTTCCAACCTGTCCTCGTGTACTGCATACCGCGGATTCCAGGCAGTGCTGCAGTACTCAAGGATACTCCGGACATAGGCAAAGAATAAAATACGCACACAGCTCACATCCTTGAACGGCTTGCACACTCTTAAGATAAAGCCCAGATTTCTGTACGCCTTTTTTGTGATGGCCACTATATGGTCTTCGAATGTCATCTTTGAGTCCAACAGAACACCCAGATCTCGGACGGATTTCACCCTATGAATCGGGGCGTTGTCAAGCAGATAATTGTGTGTTATAGGCTTAGTGCGCCTGGTGAAGGTGATGACATTGCACTTAGACGAATTGACATTAATGCGGTTTTTTATATAGTACAATGTCAACCGATTAAGATCCTCCTGCAAGCTGAGGCAATCATGTGTAGACTTGATGTTCATATAAATCTTTTTGTCGTCAGCATACAGGAGAAAGTTAGCATGCTCAAAGCAGTCAGCAATGTCGTAAAGATAAGCGACATATAATAATGGACCCAAAATAGAGCCCTGGGGGACACCTGAGGGTATAGTGGTACGGTCTGACTTATTCTCGCCGATCACAACTACCTGACTTCTATTGTGTAGATATGATTCGGTCCAACGTAGCAGATCACCCTGGATTCCCAGCTTCTCCAGTTTCCGAATGAGAATAACGTGGTCTACCCTATCAAATGCTTTTTCGAAGTCAGTGTAGATGGCGTCCACCTGACCCCCGTCATCCATACCTCTAAGAACCGCGTTCACAAATATAGCTAGGTTAGTGGTTGTGGATTTCGATCTTACGAAGCCATGTTGTTCGCCGGGGATATTGCAAGCGATGTTATTATATATATGTTCGTGAACTATACGTTCCATGACCTTACTAAATACATTAAGGATTGAAATCGGTCTGTAGTTCTCTACCGGCAATCTAGAACCTTTCTTGTGGACTGCCACAATGCGCGCAAATTTCCAAGCATCCGGGAAAATCCCTTCATGGAAGGACTTGTTAAAGATTTGTGACACCGGTACAGCGAGGGACTCAGCGCATCGCGATATAAGAAGTGGCGGTATACCATCACTGCCAGGACCCTTGCTCCTATCAAGATCTCGTAGTAATTTGTGAGTTTGCTGAACAGTGACGGATATACTAGCACTTATTCTGTGGTATGAGGGCTCCTGCAGTTCAAGGGGCGGATAAGAGTTGGCTGGTGATTGAAACATGTTATTAAAGAAGGTGTTAAAAGCATCGCAAGTTTCTTTTTCAGATTGTAACATTCTGGAACCGTGAGTCATATTGTTGGGATAGCCGGAGCCATCCTTCCTCCTAGACTTTACATAGGACCAAAAGAGTTTAGGATTTTTCTTGATCCCATCCTGCGCCATCCTAATATAGGCCTGATGGCACTCCTCCTGCACAGCCTTACTACGACTTCTGAGAAGAGCAAATGCATTGTAGTCAATTGGATTTTTGTGCTTTTTCCACATTTTATGACATTTGCTCTTCTCTTTAATAATGTTAATTAGGGAGCGACTATACCATATCGGATATTGACGGGAGGAGCAGGTAGTAAGCTTAGGTATGTATTTATCAATGGCTACCTGAATATTTGATGTTAGGATGCAGACCGCGTCATCGACTGTACCGGCGTTAAGGGCTGACCAATCGGCTTCACGCAGATGTTTATCAATGCTTGATTGATTGATTGATTGATGATTTCGAGCGAATCTCCTAATCCAAGTGGACACGTTTATCAACTTGTCAAGTGAGCTATACCGGTCCAGCAGAAACCCGGCGTCAGGGTCCTCAGCCTTCTGGGTAACATGCACGGCCGCTCTGGGGCCAGTCCGATTCTCTCCTGGCAAGCCAGGGTGGTCCCCACCACAAATGGTGTCTAACGAGTTCAGGAGCCCGACATCCCCTGGATGCACAATCAGACGGGTTCAATTCTCCTTGTACATGTCTCCAGGTCAGTGGGACCTCAGACGACACAATCTGGGAGACACGGTTCGCAACAAAAACCTCTAAGTTATGGACCGAAGCCTTCAGCCAGCACAAAACAATCTGGCTGTCCGTCCACGCGTACACCGTATCCTCCAAAACCACTGACCCACGCAACACTGTTAGAGTGTGATTCAAAAGTTTGGTCAAAAGAGCAGCCCCGGACAGTTCCAGTTTTGGAATCGTCATCCTTGTCCGAATAGGCGCTACCTTGCTTTTTGCCAAAACCAAACGCACGTCGACCTCCCCGGTGGAGGTGACGGTTCGCAAATAAACCGCTGCCGCAAACCCTCGTTCAGAGGCATCACAAAACCCGTGAAGGGTTGCCCTGTAATCCCCAGCAGGGACCAATTTCCTCGGCAGCGATACATTATTTATGTCCGATAGCGAGGTGAACATTCGCGTCCAATCAGTCAACAAATCACCTGAGAGGTGGGTGTCCCAGGTCAACTGAGCCGCCCATAGCCTTTGCATAAAACATTTGAGAGCAAAGGTGACTGGAGAAATCCATCCATTCGGGTCGAACGTTCTCGCAATCGTTGATAGTACTGACCGCTTCGTCCAGGCCTTCGGTGTTTCTAAAACCACCCGATAGGTAAACTCATCATGGACGGGCCGGTACTGAATTCCAAGTACTGACAACATGTTAGGGTTGTCAGGATTCTCAAAAACGTGCGGGTCTTGTTGAAACTCATCTGGGAGACCAGCCATCAACTCAGGGGAGTTGGACATCCACTTGCGTAGTTCAATAGCCGCCTCGTTCCAGCAATTGAATGAGCTCATCACGTCGGTCCAGAGCTTCCTCTACACTGGCTGCCCCTGTGCAGACGTCATCGACGTACAAATCTTGCTCCAGGATAGCGGCGGCTCTAGGATAGCTCACACGGTCACGCGACGCCAACTCCCGCAGGGTACGCGACGCCAAATACGGGCTAGACCGTAACCCATACGTGTTCGTGTTCAACTCATAGACCTTGACTGGCTCGGCCGTGGACTCACGCCAAAGTATCAACTGATACCTTCTGTCAGCCGGATGAATTACCGTTTGCCTAAACATCATCCGAATGTCTGCGACAAATACAATCTGGTGCCTCCGAAAGCTCGTGAGAATATCCGAAATATCACGGCTCAACTTGGGTCCCGAATGTAGACACTGATTCAGGGACATCCCGTTCGAGGTAGGTGCTGACCCATCAAAAACAACTCGAATCTTGCCGGTAGGGGTTCGTAGGACGGCATGGTGTGGAAGGAAACAATGATCCTCAGATCTCCAGTCCACACCCGATACCGACATGTGTCCTAACGACTCATACTCCCTCATGAAATCAACATATTTTTGTTTAAATACGGCGTCCCTTGACATCCTACGCTCCATCGACATCAATCTCGTCTCAGCCATCTTCCTAGATTCTCCTAGTGGCGGTCGATCGGCCCTGAAAGGCAGTCGGGATACAAAACGACCAGAACGAAGGCGACCAGTACTATTCTGGTAAAACAACTCGCACTCTTCTTCGTCTGCGTCGACTCGACGAACGGTGGGAGGTTCCTCTATCTCCCAGAAACGTTGGATAGCGTCTGACAACGCTGAGCCAATAAGTATGCCATCTGACTCGGCAGGCCTAACCATTGGCAATGCCGGACCCATGATCACGTGACCAAACTTAGTATCCACAGCAATCAACCCGTCCGGCTGAAGAACTCGCCGATCCGACAACAGAAACCTACCCAGAACGTCTGCTCCCAGTAGCAGGTCGACCGGGGCTGGAGTGTCAAAATCGGGATCCGCCAACTTGAGTCCTGACGTCAGGAATCGAACGGCCGGATTCAACTTCACCAAGGGGTGTTTGCCCATGACATGCGTCATTACTAAAGCTTGCACGGATGTTTTTGTCAAAATGTCATAACGTGGAGAGAACGTGATCACCGATTGACCAACTACATTCGTAACCGTAACATTCCCCACGCCCCGTATTGATTTATTATACCTATTTACCTTGAGGCCCAACCATTTTGCTAAATCGTTCGATACAATGCAGCCCTGAGCTCCAGTATCTAATAGGGCGCGAACGTATGTTGGGTTGCCTGCCAAATCCCAAACAAGCACAGAGGCGATCGGTAACACCACCGTCTCCGGTTGGGGGGCAACCAATGGTTGGGCCACAAATTCCTAGCGAGGACCCCCGGGGCCCCACTGTGCCTGTAACCGATCAGGTAGGCAGCTATACGCCAGAGGGTCCCATTGTATAAATGGCCCACGCGCCGGTTCCATTGCCACCCTACGACGCCCCCCGAAGGGGGGTGGGCGTGAATTCAACCGTGGCCGCTCCATGAGCGGGGGGGACATCACATGCGACCGACGAGGACGAGGCGACGAGCGGGGCGACAACTGAGGCGGCGTCCGAACCGCATCCGCATAGCTCGAAGGTGTCCCATGCCACCCGCCCGTTACGGCCCGCTGAACACACCCAATGTCCCGCTGAGTCGGATGCTGAGTCGCAACCGAAAACTCAGGGCCCCCCATGTGATGACCCTGAGTGCGGCCCTGCACCCCTGGGTGGCTGCGTGCTTGTGGCCCCATTGCCCGCTGAGTCGGATGCTGAGCCGCAACCGAAAACTCAGGGCCCCCCATGTGATGACCCTGAGTGCGGCCCTGCACCCTAGTACCGCCCTGTGCACGTGGGGACGTTGGCCCCTGAGTTGCGCTCCGAGTCGCAAACGAATTCTCAGGGCCCCATGCCGTGTCACCCTGGGTACGGCCCTGTGGACGTGGGGACGTTGGCCCCTGAGTTGCGCTCCGAGTCGCAAACGAATTCTCAGGGCCCCTTGCCGTGTCACCCTGGGTACGGCCCTGTGGTGGCTGTTGGCCGGACCGGTTCATGCACAACAGATTGTTGTGGGCCCCACCACAATATCCGCACATTTTTGTGCGCGTGCAGTCCCTAGCCATGTGTGGCCCGAGGCACAGGAAACACCAGCTCCGCTGCTTGGCCATCCGGCGCCGTCCCTGAACCCTAAGTTCCCCGAACTTATTGCAATTGGCTACAGCATGGCCAATCTGCCTACAACATGGGCAGGTCTCAATATGTGGGGTCAATGCACTCACAGTCCCATACGACTGCCGGTTGGTGCGGTCCTTCCTCGTCGGAGGGCCCCTACTCACAGCGCTCCCGGCAGCTCTCTGTGGCTCCGAAGGATGGGTGACCGTCAACCCCAAATTCTCTGCCCGTCGAGCCTCCTCTTCCAAGAATCCGACCAAGTCGGAGAAGGCGGGCAGGTCCTCGGCCGACCTCCCGTGAGACTGTTCGAAACGAGTCTGCACGTCAGCGGGTAGGCGGGAAAGTACAATGTACAGCAGTAGGTACGACCATTCACCAACCGGAAGTCCAAGATTCTCTAGAGCCTTGGTGACGGACAACAACGGGTTCAAAACCTCCGTCTGTATGGCCCCGACCTTGTTCACAACCGGGATACTAAACAAACGGTTCAGTTGGGCATCGGCCAACCTCCGTTTGTTATGGTAACGTCTGACCAACAATTGTCTGGCCGTTTCATAGTTACCCTCCGTAACTGTCAAATGAGCGACCAGCTCCCTAGGCTCACCCCTCAATGCTGCCACCAGCTGAGCCATCTTGACAGACTTGGTAATGTCCGATCGCATGTGCACCAAACTGTCGAACAGATTGATGAAGCTCATCCATTCACCGAACACTCCGTCAAAAGTAGGCATAGTTATGGCAGGTAACCTGGACCCCGAACCCTGAAGCGGCAGGGGTGCTTCAATGTCACCACCATGGCTGGACTCGCGCTGTCTACGTATGTCCGCAGCCTTCTGCGTGATAGCAGCTGCCATCTCCATACATTGGTCGACATCCCCTAGCAACCGTGACAGCCTGTCAGGTGCGCAACCATCAACTGATTCCGCCTGCGCGGACAATTCGAGCACCCTATTGTAACGTTCCTTAACGTCCATAGACCGCTCCAATACCACATCATGCCTATCTAAACGGTCTATCAGACCGTGTGCGGAGGAAAACCATCTGAGTTCCTTAGAAACACCCTTCTGGATTTCAGATAACGACATGATCGGAACGATACTTACTCACAATTTGCAGTAACTCAATTTTATTGGACCCTCCAGTCTACAACCCAAACGAGGGAACCCTAAACCACAACTTAAACAATGCTGTTTTCCTTGAACAATAGGAACCGAGTTTTATATCTATATAAATTCTGTAAATACAATTTAGTTTCCCTTTATCATTATAACACACACAGATAGTCAATATTAGTTCAAGTTATAAATTGCTATAAACTGAAAACAATGCAATAGCCTGCTATCAATAGATGTAACTGCCTATGTTAACCAAAACATTCTTCAATAGCATTACTAGACCACTAATAGATTGACTAACTGGTAATTCAATGCAATTTTCAATTCAATATCTGTCTATCTACTACCAGCAATAGACCTATAGCTTACAATACTACCAATCTATGTGGATATAGGAACAACAGTTACCTAATAACCGCCTATACCTACAGATTGATAGTCCCAAATCGTGCGTTCCTGGAGCCCTTGACGGCTGCAAATCTCAGGAAACCACGCTCTGCTACCAAAACTGTTCAGGCTTCTCAGCACCTAATGACCTCGTAGGGGCCCATCAGCTACGAGGTAGCGTAGCGATCAGTTGCCAAGAAGTGTGAACGTCGGCGATTCACCGAGCTAAGGTAAATGGAGTCGATCGAACCTGGTCTGTGCTTCGGTCCCGTCAACCTCCTGTCTCTCTGCAAGGCCCGGGTGCACCCTAGGCTCTTCTTGGTAGACAGGTTCTTCAGCCAACCAGGTATGACTGGCAGGCCAGCTTCGATGAGCACAGTGTTCCAACACAGGTTATGTTACGTGGGAAAAACCAATCGGCCACGTAAATGCGAACTTTATCTGGTTCGGGGAACCACAACACACTCAGCTATATAGACAATCCTGAGGGAAACCCGAATACATTCCAGATGGCTTGCGATTTAATTTCAATACCCTATCCCAAAACGCGTTTACATTGCGAGGGCTTTCGTCTGTCAGTTGTCAAAAAACTGCTAGGTTGGCAGCAACGTCAAATTCAAAATGGCCGTTCCGAAACCATCGATCGAATATCGATTTGGAATCGAACACTAATAATAGTTCTTTACCAGGAAGCTCCTGGATGTTTTGATGGGTAATATTCAAATGGGGCTTAACCTTTGACATATTCCACTCCCTCAATCATTCGTTATCGAATAAGACTCATCTAAGAACCGGTCACCCGATTCATTCAAATGAGAGCTCTTACGCTTTCCAACAAAACAAAATAGTTCATTGGTGGAGCCGCTTTTGGAAAAATAAATCACCTCAAACTCAAACTCAAATAATTTTCACCAAAACTGCAGATTGACGAAATTATGGTGTTTCTGCTTATGAGCCTTTAGATCAAAATTTAATTTGTTTGGTTCTATAATTGGTACAGATCAGGTACGTTTTGACCATAACCGTAGAATTTTTTTGGGAATTTTCTTATAGTAGACATATTTACAAATATTTTTTTTTTTTATAGAAAATGTTGGTTGCTTTATTAACTCCGCCATTTATTTTACCCTTAATAACTCTGAAACTGCTACGTTTTTTTTTATTTCTGTTGCTTTACATGCAAAGGGATTGAGATTTATTAGTTTATTGATTCCCTCTCTCTCTCATTTTAGCAAAAATGTACAAATAAAAAACGCCATCAAAATTGGACGTAGTCATAAAAAAGTGTAGCTGTTGAAATTCTCTTCTCTCTCTCTTCTCTTTATTCACTACCGTCGTGCATTGACACACAAATTCAGGTGGCCTAGATAATATTTGATACGGACTCGTACAGTTTTATTATTTTATATTATTTTTTCTCGTAACTGTTGACGTTTCAAAAATAAAGTATTATTAGTGTTGACCTACTTGTCCTAAAAACACACAAACCTAAAATTTTATTGTGGTTCAGAACGGAAGTTACACTTTTTTTTTTGTGAATAATGTTAATGTAGGTGTTTAATTATTAAGATAATAATTGAAAAGGGGAATAATAAAACAGCGAATAAAAAAAGAATTGAGCGAATGAACATGAACAGCGCTATTCAGGTTTATCCTAGTGTGGGGCCAGAAGCAATGTATATGCCTGTTTAGATATACATATATATTAATCTGAAATAATCCAATCCAATACTGAATTGCGCTACAAAATTACGGAATATCATAATACCATATAATAATACCATAATCAATTACTTTTCTAAACCTCTTAACGATAAAGATTCATCTTCCTTTGTACGGCGCTCCTGAATACGCGATTTACAAATGCTCAATACTTAAATTAAGTACTCTTAGGACGTTTACATTTGACGAGTTGCACTTACCGAAGGAGTTAATTAACAGAGTTCTCGTTGACACAAAGTAGTAAGACTTACTTATATTAAAGTAGTAAGACTCAACATCTGGAGACGCAAGTTGCATTTTGCAGTTGCGGTCATCACAGGCGCTGAATGTTTGAGATTCAAATATATTGTAACGATTCATAAGAGTCCGACTGACCGCCCATCGATGGGGTTATGAAAACTGTGTTACTAACTGTACCTAAATTACACATAAGTTACTAATATTTATTCATACGCCCGTTAGATTACTTTCTTTAACCCCTTCCTATCGGAGGGTACAAATTTGTACCATTACCTGTCCAGTAAAATATCTTTATTACAAATTTGGACCATCACCTGTCCATTCAAATATCTTTATTAGGTGCTCGATCATACAGAGCTCTTTAGTTACTGACGATCCATTTTTGTACCTTTTCCCGAGCCATCAGAGCGCGCCATTTGACATTCCGCGTGAAGCGGTCAATCTAATCAATTGGCGAGTTACAGGTGCGTGGGTGAGCGCGCGCTCCATACAAAACAATCTGATTTCCCCATAGAAATGTTGAAATAAAAACTGAAAAATTCCATAAAAATTTTGACCTTTTCCAAACTTGACTTTTGACTAACCCGGTAGGAAAGGTTTAGTTCAAGTAGCCCCTTAGTGGAAATCCAGCTATGATTACAGCTAGTCAAGGCTGTATTTCCAGAAGACAGTCATATTGGAAATCAAAAATCGAGACGTTCAGGCTACACATGTTCCTCTAAAATTTAATTTTAATTTGCTCAATGTGTAAACTTAAATCCGGTACTCGAAATTGTGAAGAAATAGTACATTGTTCACCGAGAGGAGAAAGTGACCGATTACCGTCGAGGGTGTCGTTTGCTTTAAAACACCCGAGATCGGGAATCGCACTTTCTCTCGAGTGATACATAGTGCTTTATACTACACCTACGATGAAAATAAAAAACTAAATCTTTACTAATTGAAATTTATATTGAAATTTTTGCAGTTAGTGAAGCTTAATGTAACGCTTTTTCCATTAATGTTTGTTTGAGATCGGACAACAAAGTGATCCTATAAGGGTTCCTTTTTTTCCTTTTATTTTCACATATTCTTTTTTTAAATTGTTTGACACCATCCAACACACAGCTAGTGGCCAGAGCTTTTTGCGAACTTGGAGATAAAAACTCACTGTAAAAACTTTTTGGCTTTTGATATTTTGGTTACCGGCGCATAGTCTTACCCAAAATTAAAAAAAAAAACACGTAAGAAATGGATTTTCATACACTTTTCTCTCCCGCTCAGATGCGTTTTCTCCCCGCATATTTGTTCGATATGCAATGACGTACTTTCTACCGTAAATTTGATAAAGTATCAAGGTACTTTCCGAGCAGGTGTAGTATAAACATAATTTTGCCAGCAGAGCAAGTGAAAGGATTTACCTTCCAGTTCAAAGAGTTCAGAGTTTAAATGTTTTCATTACTGTAGATATTTACATATACTTAGCAAACGTTATTTTTTGCATCTTCTCTACATTGGACCACTGTGGGAGAAGAAGGGCGAGAAACTCCCAAAGATTGATTTAAAAAAATAGTTTACATAGCGTCACCCCTTTTCCCATACGGAGTGGCAGAGGCGAAACTGTGCCCACCTTTAGCTTGTTATTCAATACTCCATTTTTGCGTGACAGGGGGCGAGCCCATCGCCGCAGCTATGGAGTAATGCAGGTTTCCTCACAGTTTAACTAATACAAATATTACAATATTAATTATTATGATTAATAAGTAGGAATAATTAATTATAGTTTTTAACAGCAAGTTCTGTGTTGAGTTAGATTAACTCCATACATGTATTGAATCGCATTTGTAATTAATTTAACTATTTGGTATTGAAGACATCGATTTGTAAAAGTGTAGTTTTTATAGTTTTCATAAACAGTTATTTAGATTTAAGACACCTAAAATTGCTCAGATGTTTTTGTTTAATTTAAAAGTTTTATAAAAAAATACTTAGTTAAAGTTTATTCTAGTAGCATTAATAAAGAACTACCTAGTTTAGCGTCCACTTTTCATGTTGAAACGTTTGAGGGTTCCCTATCTATTTAAAGAGACTTTACAATATTTACAAAGTTTTATTTAAGGGAAGACAGGTCTAGGTCGTGGGTGTGAACTCATTAGACGGACTTTGCGTGCTTAGGCTGCGACTCAAGAAATTGACATACTAACTGTAGCTAGTCAATTTATTTTCGAAAATATAATGTTTGTTCGCAAGAACCTTACAAAATTTCCCAAATTTAGCGATAGCTGTAATGTTAACCTAAGAAATAATCACAGACTACTTGCGGTTTAGACTCGCGAAGGTTAGCAATTATTTCAAGGGTCAGTGCATTCTCTACTACAACAAGATACCTCTGGAGATCTTGACATTGCCATTTGAGCAATTTAAAATCCATGTTAAAGCGACTTTGTCGAAAAAGGGATATTACAATGTTCAAGATTACTTAAATGATGGGTCTGTATGGGGTTAATCTGGCTCAACACAGACCTTGCTGTCAATAATTTTGTAATTATTTACTCCTGCTTATTAATTATGATACTAACTAAATATTATATTTTGTATTAGTTAAGCATAAGCAATTTTTAAAAAGAGATCTAAAAATCAATCTGTGGGAGTTTCTACGCCCTTCTTCTCCCAGAGTGGTCCAATGTAGGTGTTAGTAATGTATGTGGGTAGTCGTAGTCAGTCGACAATATACTCGCGCTTCAATTGGTTGTGTGCCTTTGATTTCGCTCCCGTATCTCCAAAATAACAGTGGCGACGAGGCGGTTTTTCGAACTTTCGCGTACTTTGTGCAACCAACTGAAAATGGCCAAGAATGTGACTGTGGGCTCGTTAAATATATTTAATCACGAGACACAAGAGTGGGAGTTGTACAAAGGCCGGTTGGAACAATGGTTTTTAGCCAACGAAATTACCGAAGACGAGGACAAGTCGGGAGCTAAGCGTCGAGCTATTTTATTAAGTAGTTTATCAGAAACTACTTATCGACTCATCAGGGATCTAGCACTCCCACGGGACGTCGGATCATTAACCTACACGGAGACTGCGGCACTGTTGGACGGACATTTTAAAATAAAGAAGTGTGGTTTAGCAGAACGCTATAAATTTCATAGTGCAATACAGAAGACGGACGAGACATTAGCGGAGTGGGCGGCACGCGTCCGTGGCTTAGCCATGGACTGCGGTTTCCCGGCGAGCTCGCTGGAGGAGACGCTTCGCGACCGGTTCGTGATCGGCATGGCGGGCGCGGCTGAACGGGACAAGCTGTTCACCAAGTCTTTGGACGAACTCACGTTCGCCAAGGCTTTGCAGCTGGCGGAGGGCGTGCGCTGTGCCAGGGAAGGTGCTCGTCAGGCAGCTTCGTCGGTGACCGCGCCTCCGCCTCAGTTCATGGATGTGCACAAGATGGCGGCGCATTGCAGCAGTGCTGGTTCATCGAACCAGCTTCGCGTGGCCAAGGGCCGCGACCGCGTTCTACAGAGCTGTGTAGTGTGTGTGGTTATTCTGGCCATGATAATAAAGTGTGTCGATTCAAAAATTATACGTGTAAAAAATGTAACGAAAAGGGACATTTACATAGGCAGTGTAAAAAGTCTAACCTAAAACAACATTTTCTTCAGTGTTGTTTGAATGATGGCGATGATGGTAAGCGAATGATATTCAATATCCGTAGTTTAAACGGGCAGCCAATGCAGGAGTCGATTACTGTAGATAACATCAAATTAACTTTTGAATTTGATACGGGTTCTGCGGTCACGGCAATATCTGAGAGCATTTACTATAGATATTTTTAAGGCCACCCATTACGTGAGAGTACCAAGTTTTTGCAGAGTTATAATGGCAGTGAAATAGACATATTAGGCACTATTTCTCTTGCATTTACGTATGGTAAACGTAGATCTTACATAGATGTTTATGTAGTGAAAAATGGCGGGCCGCCATTAATTGGTCGCGATTTTATCACAAAATTTAATTTACAGATAGGGCCGGTCGAGTCTTGTAACACTATGGCTGATGGTACCACGGAGTTGATTAACAAATACCCAAGGTTATTTTCAAGTAGTGTTGGTTGTTGCAAGGACGTTAAAGTCACGTTAAACATGAAGTCAAATTCAACGCCGATTTTCATTAAAGCTCGCTCAGTTCCTTTTGCAATAAGACCAAAATTAGAGCAGGAAATTGATAGACTGGTCAATCTAGGTATTATTGTACCAGTCAGACACTCGGAATACGCAAGCCCAATTGTACCTGTGTTACGGAAAGATGGGAAAATTCGTCTGTGTGCAGATTATTCGGCTACCCTCAACAAACAACTTGTCATAGAAAAATTTCCGCTTCCTAGAATAGATGAACTGTTTTCTAAACTACACGGGGGGCAACAATTTACTAAATTGGATTTATCAAATGAGTATAACCAACTAATGCTAAGCGAGGACTCCCAAGACTTAACATGCATTAATACACATAAAGGTCTATTTAAATTTAAGCGGTTGGTTTTTGGATTGTCCAGCGCGCCAGCCATTTTCCAACGCACACTTGAAAATATACTTTCGGGAATTGGAGGGGTACTCCAATATCTTGATGACATATTAGTGACGGGTAAAACAAGGGAAGAACATGTAGAAAGACTTCAGGAAGTTTTTGACAGATTAGAAAATGCAGGATTGGTGCTAAGACATGATAAGTGCCATTTTTTCCAAGATTCTGTGACTTACCTTGGATTTGTTATAGATAAGAATGGGTTGCACAAATCAAAAGACAAGGTAAAAGCTATAATAGAGGCAAAGGAACCACGGAATGTTTCAGAGCTAAAGTCCTTTTTAGGCCTGGTCAATTATTATAGGAGTTTCATAAGGAATACTTCTAGTATTTTAGCGCCATTACATTCCTTATTACAAAAAAGTGTGAAATGGTCATGGGACGCAGAACATGAACAGGCATTTTTGTGCATAAAAAGAGCTGGCGTCGGATAATTGTTTAGCACACTTTAATCCGAATGCAAAGCATGTCTTGACCGTAGATGCATCACCACACGGGTTAGGTGCAATTCTATCACAAATCGAGAACGGAGTCGAAAGGCCTATTTCATTCGTGTCCCGCTCGTTAAATCCCGCTGAAAAAAGGTATAGTCAGATACAAAAAGAAGCCACTGCAATAATATTTGGTGTGCGTAAATTTCATCAATACTTGTATGGCAGAGTGGAGCCGTTTGTTTTGAAAACAGATCATAAGCCGTTATTGTCCATTTTTCGACCCGACAAATCAGTACCTGAGGTATCAGCTAACAGATTGCAAAGATATGCAATTTTCTTATCAGCGTACAATTACAAAATTGAATACGTGAGCAGTGCTCATAATTGTGCAGATTTTCTAAGTAGGGCCTTGCCAGTAGATCATGAGATCGAGAGACAAGCGCGAACAAACAGTAGCAAACCGGTTTTAGATACAATAGAAATGTACGATGATGCGTGTTACATTAATTTCATTTGGGAGGGTGACTCATTGCCTATTTCTCTATGCGATGTTAGTGAAGCGACACGATCAGACTCACTACTATCACAAGTAGTTAGTTATACCTTGAATGGTTGGCCCAGGTCGGTTACTGATAGAACGTTAAAAGCGTTTTTTAATTGTCGTTCGGAATTAGCAGTGGAGAAAAACTGTTTGATGAAAGGTACTAAACTGATAGTACCGGATAATCTGAGACGGACCATAATTAATGAGCTGCATAAAGGGCACCTAGGATATATAAAAATGAAATCTGAAGCGGTGTCTAGGTTTTGGTGGCCCGGGATGGCGACTGCGTTAGAGTAGGCGGTGGCTACGTGTGACGTATGCAATCAACTAAGACCCTCCCCACCCCGCGCGCCGCTTACTCCTTGGCCGTATCCCCCTGAACCATGGCACAGAGTTCATTTAGATTTTTTAGGGCCGTTCAATACAAAAATGTATTTAGTAGCAGTTGACGCATATTCAAAATGGGTAGAAGTATTTGACGTTACTACAGGATATAGCACAACGGTGGTGATTGAAAAATTATGCGAATTAATGTCAAGATTCGGTTTAATCGCCACAATTTGTACTGATAATGGTCCATCTTTTGCGTCACAACAGTTTGACAATTTCTGCAAGTCAAATGGTATTGCACATTTAACTTCGCCGCCGTACCATCCTGCCAGTAACGGGCAAGCGGAAAGCTACGTTAAAATCATAAAGAAAGCAATAAAGTCGATTTTGTTATTAGGGTCACGTAGGTCAGATTTAACCGTAAAGTTAAATGAATTTTTATTTAATTACCGTACCTCAAAACATTCGTCCACTCATCGTTCTCCTGCGGAGGTCTTGTTCGGTAGAAAATTACGTTGTAGGCTTGATTTACAAAATCCATTGCCACCGTCATCTTCAGACCCAACACTGACAGAAACTGTACAAATAAGTCAGTCCTTACAGGCTAGATACTATCGGGGGAGGAGGAACATTGACTTTGTAGTTGGTGATTTAGTTATAGTAAAAGCGTACCAAAATCAAAAACAATTCTGGAACAAAGGAGTTATATACAAGAGACTTGGGAAATCAGCTTATTTGGTGAAATAAGACAAATTGGAGCGCATCATTAAGCGCCATAAAAATCAAATATATGAATTGAAAGAAGAGGAGAATGAAGGAGAACGTAGAGAGTATAGTACAACGGACGTGACGGAACAAAACACTTCAAACACAGACAACACACGTCGCTCTTCGTGGTCAGAGGAATTGAACGATAATATGCCACCACCAGTGTTGTCTTTGGTTAGAGGCGACCCGGTTGCAATGCCCAGGCTGGATACAGACGTTGGTCTAACTTTGGTCAGCGAGACAACGGCCCCGTCTACGTCGGACACTGGACCGCCTGGACTATCATCAGTTGACGAGGAGTGGACAGATTGCAAGGATCCTGTCGAGGCGATACCATCCGGAAACTCCGTACAGACAGTAGATCAAACGGTTGTCGCTGCCGCTCAAACAGAACCGTTATCTGATAACCCACAAGAGTCTCGTTCCCTTAGGAGTAGGAAACCTGTTAATTATAAGGTTTAGATGGGTTAAGAGCCGTATATAAGCAAAAGTTTTTTTTTGTTATATTTCCACATAATTTAAAAATAGTGGTGGAGGGATGCTAGTAATGTATGTGGGTAGTCGTAGTCAGTCGACAATATATTCGCGCTTCAATTGGTTGTGTGCCTTTGATTTCGCTCCCGTATCTCCAAAATAACAGTAGGGAAGTGGCAAAAAATGACGATTGCTAAGTATATGTAAATATCTACAGTAATAAAGACATTTGGAATTTGGAATTTGAAACTCCCCTGGTGAGATCCGGTAGCAGTAGGGGCAGCACACAACGGCCAATAGAGGCCCGTGAGGAGTCCGGTTCAGCAGAGGGGTTTCAGATCCAGTGGTGTGAGCAAGAGGGTAGGTAGGTGGGGGCACAGGTGGAACCCCAAGCGTGGGGGTCAGCAATTAATTACAGCACATCAAGTAAAGGCCTTCTATTTACACAACACAAGTTATTTACAAAATTATGTCTATTAACAATTATGAGGGACTAACCCATCGCTGCAACTATAGCGTAATGAGTAGATAAAAATAAACTGACATAGAGGATACGTTTAAGCTATTCAGAGCTCAAGGCAGGAATGCGTCAAAAACAATCGAAGAGCTACCAGACGAAATTCCAGGCTTGAATTCTGAACCTATGCTTTTCAGAAGGCTAGTCAGCCAGTAATCTTGTCAAATGAAATAAGAAGTTTTACTACAATCTGTATGCTTAAGTATGACTTAATAGTAAGTAGAACTTAATTGTAAGCAAACCATGTTACACTGTTACCTGTGCATGCAATGTTTAACTGTAATTGGGTGTACCCATACTTCTTTTTAAAACTTTACTTGTCTATAGACTTATGTCTAAGGTGTATCATCTTGTGGTAAACATAATAAATAAATAAATAAATAATAATCATACCTTGGACACTATTGACACACATTGATCTAGCCCCAAACTAGGATTCCCTGTATCTTGGGTACTAGACAACGATACACATACTTATATAGATAAATATTATACTTAGATAGATAAACAACCATTCAATAAACAACAATCCGTTCTCATCAAACAAATATTTGCCCACACCGGGACTCGAAGCCGGGACCCTTGGCTTCGTAGGCAGGGTCACTGCCCATTCGGGTCGTCATATAAGTCAATAAATACAGTCCCGTCAAAGTAATCTTGAACATTGTTTATCCCTTTTTCGACAAAGTCGCTTTAAGATGGTTTTTTAATTCCTCAAATGGCAATTTCAAAACTCCAGAGGTCTCCAGTTGGCACTTAACTGACAGATGTGCTAACCGTTACCTTGTGAACTTTACATAGTTTACACACTGAGCTAAACCAACAAGAATGTGTTACATGGAAATACGTGAATGAGTTTAGCCCTAGTATAATGCAAAGATATCAATAAGTCATAATCATGGCGCAGGGATCGATTATATGTGAAGTGAAGTTCAAAATGTCCATAATTTAATATATTTCTCACAAACAAGCTAAACGTGTGATGTGCTATGCCTCATGTGTAAAAACTCAAAAGAGCCGTTAGCAAACTGAAAGTATCAAGTTATTCTTTTGGCTGACTTCAAAGAACGTAAATATGTACATTTCTTATATTATATGTACTAAACAATATAGTATAAGAAAATATAGCTCTAACAGTACCCTTAAAAATTACGTTACTTTCAGAGAAAAGCCAGTCTCGGAAGTGTCGCCTTTCCCCAAAATGCAAGTGCACATTTTCACCGTCTTTCTAGCGAGCGTTCCATTATTCAGGAGAGATACCGTTCCCGCCCCAGTAATGCAGCAATGATAATAGCATTGTTGATACAGGTCGCACCAAGTATCTCTGTGTCTGAGGGACGAGTGGTGGGAGTAGCCTCTCTCTCTTACCCTAAGCGAGAAACAGTTACCCCCTCCACGCTGCACTCAGACGTAGAGAAACTTTGCGCAACCTGTTCTTCACGAGTAGGTGGTGGAACACTCACTCAGATCTTCAGATCAACGCGCATCTTATCTTAAATTGTACTGGACTATAGTTTACACAATTGAATATTTTTATTTTAACCTCTACGATAGCTCTATTTTTTTAACTCAACTCTCTTACCTCCTTACCATTATCTTATCACGTTGGGATGTAGAATGCCGAATACGGCAAAACTACTTGTAAAATATTTGCTACTGTTATTTTTTTCATATTTTTTTTTTAGTAAATACTGTTCGCGATAAAATACCAGCCCGCCACAACACAAAACGATACAATACATTTCCGTGGCAGAATAAAATAATTGGACCGACGCATTTAGCAACTTCACGGAATTATTTATGGAACTCCATTCAGCATACCGGAACCGGATATGTCTGCAGGTAAAACACTGTCACTGGGAGATGACAGCAGAAATAAACCACATCCGCTCTTAACAAAACAACGAACAACTTGAGAATTAACAAAAGTTATTGTTGTCCAGCAAATAAACTGTCTTAAAGTGTGCTCTACACTTAAATAGATATGTAGGTCGGTCAGCAATGTGAAAATAGACAGTTTGTAATTTCAGTGTCTATTTTTATTTCAGTGTTTATTTGAATTTCATTTCACCTGTCGTTGAGTTTATGTAACATAACATAACATAGCGTCACGCCTTTTTTCATGCGGGGTGGCAGATGCACAATTGTGCCCACTTTGAGCCAGTTATTCATGGGGCTAGCCCATTGACGCAGCTATGGAGTAATGAAGGTTTTCTCACCATGTTTTCCATCACCGGTAGAACGTCCGTATAATGTACTTCAGATAAATTAATTACCTCATTGGTACATGGTCAGGAATCCTGACCATATACCTGCATCTCTTTTGTGAGAAGAAAGCGTGAAACTCATTAGACAATGGAGCTCTCGGAGTTTAGGTGCCTTTGATAAATCTTTGGTTTATATGAGTTCTAAGCTGTTCTCTGCTAAACTATAGTTAGTCCACCCGATTTCGTTTCATAGTTAAAATGCTTTTAATGTATGCAATAAGGAAATGTCAAAAGTAAAATAAAGGATTGGACAGAGTACACGGCAAGTAGTATGTGTTTCCCGTAATTTGTGCTGTTTCTTTGTGCTACTAGAGAACTTCTATTCTGGACACAACTTTTTTGTGTTCCGTAACTTAAAAAGTCAATGGCTAATAGGATCACTTCGTATTCCGTGTTTCTGTCAAGACCCTTTTTCTCAGGAACGCGTTGAGGTATCAGTTGAAATTAATTTCGATTTCCCAGGTCTGTGGTCCCTTAGAGATCTGAAAAACCAAACTTACGGCCCTTAATGCCGCAAAGCAGAATTTGCTTGATACTCGCAAGGGAATCAAAACCTATAAGAATAAGAATAAGAATAAGAATAATTTATTTATCAATTTAGGTTTTACATTATATGTTTGTTACTGTTACCTAAACTAGGCTTAAGACCTGTAAGATAGGCAACAGGTTCTGTACTATTGTTGACAAAATATTGAATTGGTGTACATACACATAACTGTTAGTAACCAAGATAATTACTCTTAAATAACAACAATAAACTAATAAAAAGAGACTAAAGGATCATCAAAAAGAAAAAGTTATAACTATAAGTTATACTTCTGGAATACATTGGTATAAGTGAGTAGTGTGGATGTATCGTTGCATCTAGATGTTAGCGCATGTGCATATGTAAGTGTGTGTGTGTGCAAATGTGTATGTGTGTGTATGTGTGTGTGTGTGAGCGTGTATGTATGTAAGTGCGAGGGTGTATTTGTGTGTGTTCAGGCCTCTCGGCACCCAATGACCTCGCAGGGGCCCATAGCTACGAGGTAGCGTAGCGATCGGATGCCAAGAAGCAAGAACGTCGGCGATTCACCGAGCTAAAGTAAATAGATTCTATCTGACCTGGTCTGTGCTTCGTTCCCGTCAAACTCCTGTCTCTCTGCAAGGCCTGGGTGCACCCTAGGCTCTTCTTGGTAGACAGGTTCTTCAGCCAACCAGGTATGGCTGGCAGGCCAGCTTCGACGCGCACAGTGTTCCAACACAGGTTATGTTACGTAAATGCGAACTTTATCTGGTTCGGTGAACCACAATACACTCAGCTAAATAGACAATCCTGAGGGGAGCCCGAATACAATTCCAGATGGCTTACGATTTAATTTCAATGCCCTATACCAATACGCGTTCCATCGCGAGGGCTTTTCGTCTGTCAGTTGTCAAAAACTGCTAGGTTGGCAGCTCCGTCAAATTCAAAATGGCCGTTCCGAAACCATCGATCGAGTATCGATTTTGAATCGAACAATCACCCGCCCGGACAGGCACCCACCTGTCCCTTAATCTACGGGCAGCCGAGACAACGTTGCTACCGCTCGTTTTAGTACCGAGCCTCCTACTAGAACCTCTGCAGACCGGGGGGTCCCGTCCCTGCCAGGGAACAAGTTAACAATGCGCCCCCTGCGCCAACGCAGTGGCGGTAGGTTAGCATCCTTAACCAGAACGAGGTCACCAACACTAGAGGGGCTGGTTTTGTCAGTCCACTTAAGGCGCTGTTGTAAGATATGCAGATACTCGAGCGACCAACGCTTCCAGAAATTCTGAGTAAACTGCTGCAACATCTGATACCTTGACAACCGATACAATTTCACTCCCTCGAAGGGGTGCTCGGGCAACGCGTTAAGTGGCTGTCCTATCAAGAAATGGCCTGGGGTCGGAGCCTCCAGGTCATTTGGATCCGAGCTGAGCGGACGCAACGGTCGCGAATTGAGATCGGCCTCGATCTTACAAAACAATGTCGCGAGCTCCTCAAAAGTCAGCGCGGTCTGACCTACTATACGCCCTAAGTGCGTCTTAGCTGACTTAACTACGGCCTCAAAAATCCCACCCCAGTGGGGGCAACTCGGTGGGCTGAAGGTCCACTGTATACCCCGACGGGAGAGGGCCGTTCCAATATCCACTTTATTTACATTCAAAAGGTTGACTATCTCTCGTAAGCATCGTTCCGCACCGATGTAGTTAGTGCCGTTATCAGAGCGGATCAAAGTTGGAAGTCCCCTTCGAGAAACAAACCTATCCAAACAAGCAATGAAAGCCTCTGTCGAGAGATCAGCAACGAGCTCGAGTTCAGGAGCCCGACATCCCCTGGATGCACAATCAGACGGGTTCAATTCTCCTGGTACATGTCTCCAGGTCAGTGGGACCTCAGACGACACAATCTGGGAGACACGGTTCGCAACAAAAACCTCTAAGTTACGGACTGATGCCTTCAGCCAGCACAAAACAATCTGGCTGTCCGTCCACGCGTACACCGTATCCTCCAAAACCACTGACCCACGCAACACTGTTAGAGTGTGACTCAAAAGTTTGGTCAAAAGAGCAGCCCCGGACAGTTCCAGTTTTGGAATCGTCATCCTTGTCCGAATAGGCGCTACCTTGCTTTTTGCCAAAACCAAATGCACGTCGACCTCCCCGGTGGAGGTGACGGTTCGCAAATAAACCGCTGCCGCAAACCCTCGTTCAGAGGCATCACAAAACCCGTGAAGGGTTGCCCTGTAATCCCCAGCAGGGACCAATTTCCTCGGCAGCGATACATTATTTATATTGAGGCCCAACCATTTCGCTAAATCGTTCGATACAATGCAGCCCTGAGCTCCAGAATCTAATAGGGCGCGAACGTATGTTGGGTTGCCCGCCAAATCCCAAACAAGCACAGAGGCGATCGGTAACACCACCGTCTCCGGTTGGGGGGCAACAAATTGTTGGGCCGCAAATTCCTAGCGAGGGCCCCCGGGGCCCCACTGTGCCTGTAACCGATCAGGTAGGCAGCTATACGCCAGAGGGTCCCATTGTACAAATGGCCCACGCGCCGGTTCCATTGCCACCCTACGACGCCCCCCGAAGGGTTGTGGGCGTGAATTCAACCGTGGCCGCTCCATGAGCGGGGGGGACATCACATGCGACCGACGAGGACGAGGCGACGAGCGGGGCGACAACTGAGGCGGCGTCCGAACCGCACCCGCATAGCTCGAAGTTGTCCCATGCCACCCGCCCGTTACGGCCTGCTCAACACACCCAATGTGCCGCTGAGTCGGATGCTGAGTCGCAACCGAGAACTCAGGGCCCCCCATGTGATGACCCTGAGTGCGGCCCTGCACCCCTGGGTGGCCGCGTGCTTGTGGCCCCATTGCCCGCTGAGTCGGATGCTGAGTCGCAACCGAAAACTCAGGGCCCCCCATGTGATGACCCTGAGTGCGGCCCCGCACCCTAGTACTACCCTGTGCACGTGGGGACGCTGGCCCCTGAGTTGCGCTCCAAGTCGCAAACGAATTCTCAGGGCCCCATTCCGTATCACCCTGGGTACGGCCCTGTGGACGTGGGGACGTTGGCTCCTGAGTTGCGCTCCGAGTCGCAAACGAATTCTCAGGGCCCCATGCCGTGTCACCCTGGGTACGGCCCTGTGGTGGCTGTTGGCCGGACCGGTTCATGCACAACAGATTGTTGTGGGCCCCACCACAATATCCGCACAATTTTGTGCGCGTGCAGTCCCTAGCCATGTGTGGCCCGAGGCACAGGAAACACCAGCACCGCTGCTTGGCCATCCGGCGCCGTCCCTCAACCCTAAGTTCCCCGAACTTATTGCAATCGGCCACAGCATGGCCAATCTGCCTACAACATGGGCAGGTCTCACTATGTGGGGTCAATGCACTCACAGTCCCATATGACTGCCGGTTGGTGCGGTCCTTCCTCGTCGGAGGGCCCCTACTCACAGCGCTCCCGGCAGCTCTCTGTGGCTCCGAAGGATGGGTGACCGTCAACCCCAAATTCTCTGCCCGTCGAGCCTCCTCTTCCAAAAATCCGACCAAGTCGGAGAAGGCGGGCAGGTCCTCGGCCGACCGCCCGTGAGACTGTTCGAAACGAGTCTGCACGTCAGCGGGTAGGCGGGAAAGTACAATGTACAGCAGTAGGTACGACCATTCACCAACCGGAAGTCCAAGATTCTCTAGGGCCTTGGTGACGGACAACAACGGGTTCAAAACCTCCGTCTGTATGGCCCCGACCTTGTTCACAACCGGGATGCTAAACAAACGGTTCAGTTGGGCATCGGCCAACCTCCGTTTGTTGTGGTAACGTCTGACCAACAATTGCCTGGCCGTTTCATAGTTACCCTCCGTAACTGTCAAATGAGTGACCAGCTCCCTAGGCTCACCCCTCAATGCTGCCACCAGCTGAGCCATCTTGACAGACTTGGTAATGTCCGATCGCATGTGCACCAAACTGTCGAACAGATTGATGAAGCTCATCCATTCACCGGACACTCCGTCAAAGGTAGGCATAGTTATAACGGGTAACCTGGTCCCCGATCCCTGATGCGGCAGAGGTGCTTCAATGTCACCACCACGGCTGGACTCGCGCTGCCTACGTATGTCCGCAGCCTTCTGCGTGATAGCAGCTGCCATCTCCATACACTGGTCGACATCCCCTAGCAACCGTGACAGCCTGTCAGGTGCGCAACCATCAACTGCCACATCATGCCTATCTAAACGGTCTATCAGACCGTGTGCGGAGGAAAACCATCTGAGTTCCTTAGAAACACCCTTCTGTATTTCAGATAACGACATGATCGGAACGATACTTACTCACAATTTGCAATAACTCAATTATATTGGACCCTCCAGTCTACAACCCAAACGAGGGAACCCTAAACTATAACTTAAACAATGCTGATTTCCCCAAACAATAGAAACCGAGTTTTATATCTACACAAATTCTGTAAACAACAATTTAGTTTCCCTATATCATATAACACACACAGATAGTCAATATTAGTTCAAGTTATAAATTGCTATAAACTGAAAACAATGTCATAGCCTGCTATCAATAAATGTAACTACCTATGTTAACCAAACATTCATTAGCATTACTAGACCACTAATAGATTGACTAACTGGTAACTGGTACTTCAATGCAAATTTCAATTCACCTACAATGTACCTGTAATGTAATTACTATTCTGAGTCACATCTCAGTACAACTGGTCATTTAGGGAAAACTGTTATATCTGTCTGTCTACTACCAGCAATAGACTTATAACTTACAATACTACCAATCTATGTGGATACAGGAACAACACCAAGTTAGCTAATAACCGCCTATACCTACAGATTGATAGTCCCAAATCGTGGGTTCCCGGAGCCCTTGACGGCTGCAAATCTCAGGAAACCACGCTCTTGCTACCAAAATGTTCAGGCCTCTCGGCACCCAATGACCTCGCAGGGGCCCATAGCTACGAGGTAGCGTAGCGATCAGATGCCAAGAAGCAAGAACGTCGGCGATTCACCGAGCTAAAGTAAATAGATTCTATCTGACCTGGTCTGTGCTTCGTTCCCGTCAAACTCCTGTCTCTCTGCAAGGCCTGGGTGCACCCTAGGCTCTTCTTGGTAGACAGGTTCTTCAGCCAACCAGGTATGGCTGGCAGGCCAGCTTCGACGCGCACAGTGTTCCAACACAGGTTATGTTACGTAAATGCGAACTTTATCTGGTTCGGTGAACCACAATACACTCAGCTAAATAGACAATCCTGAGGGGAGCCCGAATACAATTCCAGATGGCTTACGATTTAATTTCAATGCCCTATACCAATACGCGTTCCATCGCGAGGGCTTTTCGTCTGTCAGTTGTCAAAAACTGCTAGGTTGGCAGCTCCGTCAAATTCAAAATGGCCGTTCCGAAACCATCGATCGAGTATCGATTTTGAATCGAACAGTGTGTGTTTAGGGAGTGTGTGAATGGGTCCTTCCCGTTGGCCTAGAATTAAGAAATTTGGCACGAACCCTTTTAGAGGCACATGGCAGACGTTTGACCACCATATTTTGAACCTTATGGCTTGTTAAAACTATGTTAAAAATTGACCTTTAGAAGGCATAAATAAAGGGAAATATACAAGAATGATAATTTTGTTTACAAAAAAGATGCGATTTATTGCGGAACCTTCGGTGGGCGAGTCTGACTCGCACTTGCCCGTTTTTATTTTTTATTTTTGCAGCTACTATCACACTAGCTAGCTTTTCCGAACTAGACTTCAATTTCAGGTTGTTTCCATATTTTAGAGGGGCTTAACAAAGAGGGTCCGTATTATGATTGTATTTTTCTAAATTGCTATAAAAATAACACCTAAAAAATATGCAGAAAGGCAAAACCTAAATAGAACTAAAATTTTCAAGAGTTCCCATTGTTTGTAAAGTTCAAGTAGCTAAATAAATGTGGTACGGTACTTATGCCTTAATCGCTAAAGTACGAGTAATATTCCAAGTTATGTACCTCTACCTACCTGCATATTTCAGTTACCCGCGATGTTTATTCCGATGATTTATCCGTACATAAATATTTAATAAGCCAAGAGCCGTTGTCTGTCGCCCGAAGCCGTATTTCGGCTAACCTAGGCAATCATTTTCATTTCATTCCTCCTAGACTTCGGCAATGGCAAAGCAAGCATACCGTTTCCTGCGTAACGTAACTTTCTTAAGTAAATGTTTTTGCGTCACATTTTTATTCAACTGGCGTTTCTATTCATTTCGTACTAGTTACTGTAATATCAATCCCACCAAAAACATGTTCATGTAAAATGTTGCCAAGACGAGAACATTTGGCTCGTACTGTCAAAAAGTTATCAGATCTCATGTAGAGCCAAGCTTCTAACTTTATACGCCCTAACTTCACAAACTGTACACCTAAGTCAAAATATGTGGCTTGGCCATATCGCTACCGTCACATGGGCGTAAGGAGAAAAAAATATTCACTGTTCATTACTTTTCTATTATATATGTATATATAGATTATTATTTATTATATATATATATATTCTTGTAGTAACGAGTCAATACTCTTGCAGGTAAAAATAAATAAATCTATTTCATTGTTACAACCTTCATTTTAACTATAGGTAACCAATTCATTCATTTTACAATCATTCAATCCTTTCTTTTAGTAACGAGTATAGTTCTTGGAGCTACTAATAAACAAATCTATTTCATTTTTACAACATACAGAAAAGTAATGAACAGTGAAGATTTTTCTGTTTACGCCCATGTGACGGTAGCGAAACGGCCAAGCCACATATTCTGACTAAGGTGTAGAGTTTGTGAAGTTAGAGTTAGGGCTTGTAGAGTTAGAAACTTGGCTCTACCTCTACATGAGATCTGATAACTTTTTGACAGTGCGAACCATATGGTATTGTCCCGGCAACATTTTACATAAAAATGTTTTTGGTGGGAATTCACTTCTTTTTGTAAGCTTATGCTTATGACCATTTTTTTACATTACATTACATTTATTACATTACATTTTTTCTTTCTTTTTTGGGGTGTATTTCTTGCACATCAGAGGTGCCTTTTCTCATAGCCCACTCTCTCGTTGCCTTTTTTCTTTATTGGTTTACTGTTTAAAATAAGTGATAGATCAGGACGATACTTGGGTCTTAGGCTATTATATTTGACTATAGCTGACTGTTGCGCTTTTTTACTGCTAACGTCAAAATTTATAAGGTGAACACCTTGCAAATTAGTCACTCTAGAGAGTGATGCCGAGTGAAACCTGCTCACAAGAGAATGTGGATGACCTAATATCAATGAGAGCATTATTCAAACTTAGCCCACAACATGTAAGTACATATTCCATGACGACTGTGAATACAATAGTACCTTAGTGTATTTTATTAACATAGGTGCCTATCTACCTACCCGCAGTTTCATGTAGATTTACTTTATTAGTCTACAACCATGACATATCCCCCATTGGCGTACCTTAAATGTATTAAAATAAGCACTATCTCTCACTTTCCAGTTAGATATATACATATAACAAAATATATATTTGTATGTATTAGTGTATTATATGGTTATATGGTAAAGAAATCAATATTCTGACATTTGTGTCTCAATATATCTATGACAATCTTGTGTATGTAAAAAGAAATATAACTAATTTTCAGAAGTACAGTGATATACACAATTTTAATACTAGAAATAAAGACAAGTTGGTTGCTTATGTAAGCCGACTACATAAAATTAGTAATTCTTTTAAAGGCAATTGTATACGCTATTACAATAAGGTCCCTACTGATATTAAAAACTTACCTTTAGACAAGTTTAAAATAATAATAAAACAGAAATTGTATAAAAAAGGTTACTACAGGATATCTGATTACTTAGAGGACAGATGTCCATGGGAATAGATTGTTTGAGTAACAGGCTGTTTGGATATATAATTAGCATTCATTTTGTAATTTGACAATATTTTATTTAAAAAGGGAAACGCAAAAGATGCGACGACTGTGGAGTTTCTTCGGTGAGCTCTTCTCCACAGATTCCGCCATTGGGTTAGTGAACTCACCCAAAAAAATGTAATGACGGATCTAAGTGATGTAACAACATCCTATGGAAATAAATGATTTTTGATTTTGATTTTGATTTTGGTTTATATAAATTGATATGGTATGGTATCTTGGTGTGGGGGGAACAGCGGATAATGAAACTATTTTTATTTTACAGAAAAGAGCTATTCGAGCAATTTATAATTTAAGACGAATAGAGTCCTTAAGAGAGCTTTTTAAAGAAATTGACATACTAACTGTAGCTAGTCAATTTATTTTCGAAAATATAATGTATGTACGCAAGAACCTTACAACATTTTCAAACTTAGCGATAGCTGTAATGTTAACCTAAGTAAACATCACTATAATTAAGCATAACCGCTTTTTAAAAGAGATCTAAAATAATTCTGCGGGAGTTTCTACGCTCTTCTTCTCCCACAGTGGTCCAATGTAGAGAAGAGGCAAAAAATTACGTTTGCTAAGTATATGTAAATATCTTTAGTAATAAAATACTTTGACTTTGATACGTTGTCTTTAAGTAATTGTGTATGCAGTCTATTTTTATTTAGGGTTATCAGTACTTATGTATCGTTTGTGGTATATATTACTCGTAGCACTTATAGAGTTTTATTGCATGAGAAGGTCTTCCCCCACTCAACCATCACCTTTCCTACCATCATGGTTTGCTGGAAGAAATCTCTTGTTAAAGATATTCCCGCCTCTCTACATGTTGTTTTTCTATTATAAGTTATCTGTATGTCTCTTTTGTGTAGTATGATATAAAGAAATGTACAATTACGAAATTACGAAGATATAAAATATTTACATACTTTCATGATGATTGATTGATTCCGACCGATGTCGGTCATGGCGACCACTTCTACTCCTAGTCGGTTTCGCGCGCGTGCGCCCGAGCATGGCTCATGTAGCCGATCTTCGCAGCGAAACTTACGTGCCCCAATGCGCAAGGAGTTACATACTTTAACTTAATACGAAAGAGAAAGGAGATGCTGTTTCAATCTTTTTTTGACGGATTATGCCTAACAGGGCAGGGAAGTGCGTTCCACAGTTGGATTGCCCTTAACCTGAACGAGTGTCCATAAACAACAGTGTTGTACTGAGGAGTTGAGAGAAGAGACACCGTGTGGGATCTGCGATGCTTGGTGTCCTTGGAGAAAAGGAACTCGAAACGACCACGAAGATAGTATTTCTTAATTTCAAATTAATAGTTTTAAGATATTTTAAATGCCTATTATTTGACGTAAGAATCGTATCAATATTTATATCCCAAGTTTTAGGTAAGTTTTATTTGTAAAATATTGATTAGTTATTTTCTTCGTATTGTATTGACTTCTAATGTTTTCAAACTAAGACATTGAAGGAAAATGGCGTCTTCTTATTATGTTTGTTTCCGGGTCGGCATAATTGACAATATGACGCACGTCGTCTTACTCCAAAATACGAGTTTGGCATAGGTTCGAAGTTCGCGAGAGTTCACGAAATCTCCTTGCAAGCAAGAAGGCGTTGGAAATGGGAAAACTTTCCAAATAATGGATTAGTCGAGCAGAACCTGCTTGTAGACGGTGAACTCCGGTACTCCTAATGTTTGTACCCTGTATCACTCATTCCCTATCTACCCCTATCTATACAATGCCTACATGTATAGTATAAATATTTAATTAATTAATTAATAATATTGAATAGTAAAATTGCATGTAATTTTACAACAAATCATAAACATGGGTGGCATAGGCACAACAAATTTAAATCGCATTTCCTGTCAACATTATGTTTTGAAGGATGCTTGCTTATATCAAACTAGCTGATCCCCGCAACTTCATCTGCGTGTTCTAGGAATTATCATTTACCGAGAAAACGGTATTTTCATTTACCCTTCTTCAGGTGCAGTCGGATAAAAAGTACCCTATATGGTAATCTATCTCATAAAGTACCTCTACACCAAATTTCATTCAAATCCGTTCAGCCGTTTTAGCGTGATTGAGGCACTTTCAGTTTATATAATATGACATAGTTGGATTCACTTTTGACTATAGCGTGATTATTGGCTTCAAGGAGCTGCCATCTAAAGTGACTACCATTGGTGAAATGTTGATTTGAAATAATTCGGGATACCGATCGGGCTGCGTAAAGCCAAACCCTTAGTATGACTCAACGCTGTTAGGTGCTAAACAGTACACAGACTTTGGCTTTCACTCAAGCGCATTTAACAACATTTGTGTACGCCTAGTGTGCAATGTAATTTGTTGTTGTGCAATTTTTACGCAACATAGTTTTGCTTGGTCCCACTCGAGATGCAAACGCGTGACAGGAGGAAATCAGTTGAGCACTGACACGCGAACAGTGCATGAGCATGGCTGAAATAGACGACAGCAGTGCGCGGAGAGCGTGTGACGTCCTTACCATGAGAAGAGTAAAAGAAGGTAGGTAGCCAACAAATAAATATAAATATATATATATGTATATTAGAAACGTGGGTAGTCGCACGCAGCACGATTTTTTTCCAGTATATGTGGCTGAACGATGGTGGGTGCAGAAGGGGGTCGCCTGTTCGATGATGTCACGAGGGGTCTGAAGTTATCTAATTAGTCCACTAAAATTAGTCCACTTTGTCTGCTGTTGCAATATTAAAAGATAATGTCTCAGAGTGTGCTTCATACTTGAATTTTAAGCACGTCACAAGTTCAGATGTCGTAAAGGCATTTAAATTGATAAATGTTAAGAAAACGAATGATCTTTGGGGACTCTCTGTTCACGTCGTTAAATCCCTGATCGAATTAATTGCACCTGACCTAGCGGTCATTTTCAACAATTGTATAGACTGCGGTGAATTTCCTGATTTAATGAAACAAAGTAAGATAATTCCCCTCTTCAAAGCAGGTAGTACTCAAGACCCCACCAATTTCAGACCTATATCAATACTACCAACTTTTAGTAAAATTTTTGAGAAATTAATCTTATCACAGCTATTACATCATTTTGAATCAAATAAGCTAATGCATAACAAACAGTTTGGATTCACTCGCGGTCGTTCAACAACAGATGCCGGAATTCAGTTCATTGAAAGTATTTTTGATGCCTGGGAAGAGTCACAAGATGCCCTAGGCATTTTTTGTGACTTATCTAAGGCTTTTGATTGCGTTTGTCATGAAACATTGATCAGGAAATTACATCATTATGGAGTTAGAGACACGTCATTGAATTTGTTAAAATCTTATCTGAACGGAAGAATACAAAGGGTAGACGTAAACGGAGAACGATCACCAGGATCATTGGTTTCTTTGGGCGTGCCACAGGGCTCAATATTGGGACCCTTCCTATTCCTCATCTATATAAACGACTTACCCTATCTAGGAAGGGACTGTCATGATATGGTACTGTTTGCTGATGACACCTCACTTATTTTTAAAACAAAGCGAAACCAACACGCTACTGATGATCACGTGAACAATACCATATCAAGAGTGGTAAATTGGTTTAATGTTAATAATTTGCTATTAAATGAGAAAAAGACTAAATGTGTTAAGTTTCTTACTACTAACGTTAAAAATAATCAGACATGTATAACAATTAAAAATGAGGAATTGGAATTGGTAACCAGCACAGTGTTTCTAGGTATAACGTTGGATTCCAAACTCCAATGGGGTCCACATATTGATAAGCTATCGAACAGACTGAGCTCTGCAGCTTTTGCATGCAGGAAAATCCGTCACTTGACAGATTTAAAAACAGCCAGATTAGTTTATTTTAGTTATTTTCATAGTATTATGTCCTACGGTATTCTGCTCTGGGGCAGTGCTGCTGACATAAATACTATTTTTGTGCTGCAGAAGCGGGCTGTTCGTGCGATTTATAAAATTTATAAAATGAATAATAGAGATTCTCTTAGAAATAAGTTTAAAGAAATAAATATATTGACAGTCCATAGTCAATATATTTACGAGAATATTATGTATGTCCATAAGAACATTGTTAACTTTCGAAGAAACTGTGATATACATAACTTTAATACTAGAAACAAGGACAAACTTGCAGTGCCCACTACTCGGCTCCATAAAATAAAAAACTCGTTCAAGGGTAATTGTGTAAGATTTTACAATAAACTCCCAAGCACTTTGACAGATCTATCAATTAATAAGTTCAAGAAATACATCAAGCAAAGGCTTATTTCTAAAGCTTACTACAGTATTAAAGAGTACATAGACGATAAAAATGCTTGGGACTGAATTGTTCTAATTAATTGTGAGCATCCTCACTGCCAGAGTTTCTTTTACTGGACACTTGGAGGCCTTTTACACCTCCAAAGATTAATTTAATTATACAACTCTTGACTGTGGGGACCATTTACATCTCCTATTATCATTGTATTATTGACTAAAGAGACTATACATCTCTGTTATTTATATTTTAATTATTTTATTATGACATGAGACTCTTTACATCTCTCAGAAACAATAATTAAGTACTTTTTTTTTTTCTGATAATATGATAATAATACCAAATGTTCTGTAAAAAATGAAATGAAATGACATGTGAAAGTGCCCTTGCGGCCTATTTACAGAATAAACGTTTTGAGTTTTTTTTTTGAGTTTTTTTTGAAAGTTGTCCAAATCGTCCACGGTGGCAAATTCTTCTTGAACCCTGATCTTGAACCCCGATCTTGCTCAGGGTTGGAAGAACACAATAAATGAACGAATAATGTTCATATAAAATGTACTAGGCAAAACGGATACTAACTTATTCAAAGCTTTAGAAAAACTCAACGGGCGCGACTTTGGTGAGAGAAACCGTCGAGACTTTTAGTGACTGCTGCTGGCTGGCGAAGTCCAAGGGTGAGCGGCGATTGAAGCCTCTCGTGCCCTCTCCCACAAGCTGCGAGCTGGACCAATCTCGGTGGTGAAAGTTACTTCGTCCAATGTGCAGACGCTAACGGCGCGCTCGTGCCATCCACGATAACTTCACACCGTTGTTACTGGAGGGTTTGCAGCGATACGATAATAATCAATGTTCTTTATTAAGAATTGGAAATCTATATAATTATAATCAAGTTTAGTAATTTATTTAATTTGATACTTTAGGTTATATTAAGTAAAAAAAATAATAGATATTGTGCCTTAAAAATTAAACATAACGTTCAACGTTACAAATGAGACCAAAGTTTGATTGTAATGTATGCGGAAATAGTAAGTGCGACGTGCTTTATAAGTAGGGCGACTATGATATAGTTTTTTTCGTTCATGTAATTTACGAGCGTCTACTAGATCTAGATTTTTGCAAGTTATTAAATAAGATTCCTTACTATTTTATTTTATACCGTCTACTTCAATAATATAAGTCAGTCGAAGATTTACGATGAAAAGATTGTGTAGATATTTAATTGTGCACCAATACAGAAACTCTAGACAAGTGTTTAAACTGCACATTCCATTCTCATCTTTTTTATTATTTATCACGTATATTTAATATTCTGTATTGTATGCAAAAATATTGATTGAACGAGTGATGAATAAAGCGGAGGAAAATATCTGGGGGATTCATAAGAGGAATGGGATGTACTGACCTGATCTTTGCTCTACCATGCGTAACAGAGAATCATCTGGCTTTGAGGCAAAACGTTTACTGCGCTTTCGTAGACTTAGAACAAGCATATGATAAAGTGATGAGGAATGATTTGTGGACACACTATCCGTGTATGGAGTGGACAGCCAAATGATTCCTTCACTGAAGTCCTTGTACGACGACTTCAGTGCATGCATCAGGATAAACGGTGCTTACACGGGCTGGTTTAATATCGAAGGTAGTATGAGACTGGGCTATATAGCATCGCCATGGCTGTTCAATCTGTTCATGGATAGTTGTTTGAATGATTTCAAAGAGCGCGATTGTGGGATGCGAATGGGAGAGTAACTTTTCAAGTGCCTCTTATACGCCGATGATCAAGTTATTCTTGCGTCGTTGGTGGGTGAACTGCAGGAGATGGTAACTCTCACGAACGAATCGCTTAAGAAGAAGGAAATGAAAGTGAATGTCAGTAAAACGAAGGTCATGGTTTTAGAAAAGGATGAAGAAGTAACTGAATGCGTGGTGGTGAATGAGTAATGGTACACGAGAGTCAGTACATTTGATACTTCATTTTGCGTGACAGAGGGCTAGCCCATCGTCGCGCTGTTTTGAATACGAGAGCCGGTTCATATAACGTTTGGGGTTTTGAGTAGCTCAGGGTTAGTTAGCAAAAAACAATTAGGCGAGCGCGTGGGATGGTTCGAGGAAGGTTACAGGTCAGGTTTTTTTGTCGCATTCCTGCGGAATGTGTAGGGATCAGAGCCGATTTGGCTGCGCGCTGAATAAATTATGAATAACTAAATAATGGAAGGTTATTATGGAACGATACGGAGAAAGCTATTATGTTGACTGCAAATATACAATTGCGTTTGTTTGGTACGATTTGGCGAGTTTGACATCACGAGTCTGAATATCATTCTAGTGATCTTTGTCTAGCGCGCTAGCGGTCGGGAAGGCTTAAATTAATCGCAACAAGCTTCTATGGTCAGCGATCAACAGATTTTGTGTATCGGCAATACCGAATGACTTGAGTGATGACCTACGGTTGATCATAGTGAATATGCGTACACACAATTTGTAGAACGGCGGATCTGCATGGCATGGTTGAAATTAGACCCTGGGCAGAGCGTGTTCGCAAAGGACGCCATTTTTTTTCAGACATGTGGGGTCTATAAATACGATTGCGGGGGAAGGGAATTCATTCAGTCTGAGCGTTAAACTACTGTGTCAGTCGTCTATCAGCAGTTCTAAACAGTTTTGGTCTGCCGTTTTACGCGTCAGAACTGGACGAATTGTGATTGCGAAGTTACAGTGGATTTTCGTGAGTGTCTGAAGCGCCGAGATATACCTCGGTTCCTATCCTTTAAATCAACCTACCCCAAATTCCAAAACTATCCTTGGGTCGTTACTGAAATACTGAAATACTGAAATACTCATTTATTCATAAATCATAATAATTTCATATCATCATCATAATTTATATGTCAGACAGGAAATGGTACATATGAGTTTTACAAAAAATGTCAAGTTAGTAAAAGATATTATTCTTTTACAATTATACAACACCTTATTATACAATAGTATAACATTCAAATAGGTATTAATCAATGTCAAGTAAATTAAATTAATATTATTATGTCATGATACTATGATAAATCAATATACAATTTGTATGAAAATCTAGCTTAACGGACAGGGAATTACTTTCATATTCTGAAAGAATTCGTCAGTTGTATAGCATGCCATACCAACCAGTATCTGTTTCAACTTAGAAATGAATATGCTCTCACTAGTCACGCTTTTGATGTGATCAGGAAGACAGTTATAAATCTTGGGCACAAGAGTAAATAAACACTTGTTGGCTTTGGTGAGTCTCCTGGATGGTACATACAGGTGATCACGACGTCGGGTGTTGATAGTATGCGTGTCACTTTTCTTTGCAAATTGTGACAAGTTCCGTCTCGCGTACTTAGCTATTTCTAATATGTATAGCGAGGGAAGAGTTAGAATTTTATACTTGATAAAGAGCTCTTTTGCAGAAAAGTCCCAAGGCACGCCCGTTATGATTCTTACTGCCCGTTTCTGCGTCCTTAGAGCCCTTTCGCAGTCTGAGGCGTCTCCCCATAGGTCCACCCCGTAAACTAGTATGGAGTGAAAGTATCCATAGTATGCTTTCATAATATTGTCAATGGTTAATGTTGGGGCCAGCCTAGACAGAGCGAAGCAAGCTGAGGATAGTCTATTGCACGTGGCATCGATGTGCGGTGCCCACGTGAGGCCAGCGTCGATGGTGAAGCCCAGGTAGCGGACCTGGTCCACCTGCGCTACCGTGACTCCATCACAACTCACGTTCAGCTCATGACCCCTAGTTTTCCTTAACTGAAAGTGCATAACCTTGGTTTTTTCGAGGTTCAGTAGCATTCCGTTGACAGAAAACCAATGAGCCAACTTACTCGTTACGCGACTTAACTTTAATTTTAGCATCTCAAAATCGTCAGCAGCTACAATTACGCAAGTGTCATCGGCGAAATAGGACGTATTCAGCTTCATCAGAAGCAACAGAGATGTCGTTCATTATGATGAGGAACAAAATGTTGCCCATAATTGAGCCTTGAGGCACAGCACAGTCTCCAACTTGCTGAAGTTCAGACTTAGCACCAAGAACGAAAGTGCACTGCTGGCGGTGCGACAAGAAACTGGATATGATTTTGTGAAAGTTATCCTTTACACCGTACCTGTTCAACTTCTCCAGTATGAGCGCATGGTTGACAAGATCGAAAGCGTGCGACAGGTCGCAGAACATGGCCGCGACCTGTCGCCCGTCCTCGAGCCGGCCCGTCACTCGCGCTACCACGTCACGAGCGGCGTCCACTGTCGACCGGTTTGATTGATAGGCATATTGTTGTTTGTTCAGTAAGTTATTATGTCTAAAGTGCTCGTCCAATCTGTTGCTAATGATACGTTCAAACGCTTTAGAGAATATCGGTATTTGTGCAATCGGTCTGTAGCTTTTTTCTACGTCCATCTCGCCCTTGCCTTTGTACACTGGTTGAATTTTTATTTGTTTAAGAGACTGCGGGTAAACGCCACTTTCAACGCATTTATTAAGAAGCATACATAATAACGAAATTACAACTGGGGGTGTACAATCAAATACATGAGTTGGCATGTTATTTATATCAGTCGAGTTCTTACGTTTAATACTTTTTATCACGGATACCAGCTCGGAAAGTGTTATTGGTATAAATTGCAACTTTAGCTCTGCCGTGCCCTCAAGGTATGAGTTGAGGTAGTTCATAGCTATTGAGAGGTCGGGTCGTGCACGGGGGTCATTGTTGGCCTCTACGTAGTAGCGATTGAGGGCGGCGGCGGCTGCACCCGCGCGCTGCACCTGGCTGTTCCCGGCAGACTTGCTCACCAGCAGGTCGAGGGCTCCCCCGCGCCGCGCCTCGCTTCGGCCAGTTTCAGCCACAATTACTCGCCACACGGTGCGGCGCATGTCCAACTTTGGGTTGTCGATTTGCTTGTTAATGAAGTCACGACGTGAGTTACGTAATTCCATTGAAAATATTCAATAGCAATAGCATTTCGAGCCGCAACAAGTCACTGGTTGGTAGGCAATTGTCATGTTTATCACTATGGTTCGCTAATGCAAATTTAATTTTGCGAATTTCGCATCGCAGTTTTTTAACCCTATGATTGGCCCAGGAGAAAGGTTTTTTTTTACAGGATATTTTCTAATAGGGAAGTATACTTGATAAAGATGCTTAGTTACATTAAGAATTGCGTTTAATTGGTCACTAGGACAGTGCCACTTATGAAGTATGTTATCCCAGTTATACATAGATAGGGCCTCGTAGAAATTATCAATTTGGAGTTGCTAGATAGATAAGAACTTGTAGGTAACTGATCTGAGTCTGAGTCTGGGCTTGGAGCGACCCTAAATTCCTTTTTCCTTCACCATAGGGTTCCTGGATTGGCTCTTAGGATATTCGCGGGCTAATCCTCTCCTCATTCGTTTCGAGTAGCGAGTTTTGAAATTCCCACACACACAGTCATTAAACATACAAGCACATTCAAATCAAACTCAACCATTTTCGAGTGGTGTCGATAATGGACGTGGTATAACACTAGGATTTTAGACTAGGCTAGACAGGAGTTTAGTTGCGGCTAAACCTAGGTTAGCAGGGCATAGGGAGACTGTTTGATCGATGAGGTTCCGCAGATGGAAATAACAAATTCAGAACAAAGTTAAACCGGTGTCAACACAGATAACCTATCCTGTTGATGTTTTGACATTTGAGTGTTGTCGGGGACGCGCGAAGAGATCAAATTACAGTCTAAAGTTCATTGTTTAGGACCGGGTAGATTGTTTTGCCTTGCCTTGGATCAGTTTGGATTCAAGTTGCATCTTTAAATTAAATGTAAATTTCGCTGGAGGTCTAATGTGTAGGCTGAGTCAAATAAATATGATTAGGCTCGGCCGAGGTCGTGCTGAGGTCAGTGAAATTCATAGATCGGTATTTACCGAACTATGCACTTCGCTATGGTGAGGGTTAGATCTCCTAAAGCGTTAATGACAACGTTTCGATAACATCCAGCTCAAATTGCGTAGAGTTGAAGGTTTCAAAACGTTACGGACCTTTTGAGGTAACCGCTAGTTCAAAGCCATTTCGGAAAATCAAATCGCAATTGTGTAAACCGGTCTATTTGGATCGTTATTGCCGTGAACTAAATATATAATTGGAACCACCACTAGCCGCTACTAGCGAGCACATGAAATATCATTGAGTACTCACGTCGTAAAACTACGACGGATATCTATACGATATCCCAAACAAATATTATAAATTGTGGTCGACCACTAAAAGAAGTTCCAAGCGCCCATATATAAAAAAAAACAAATGGTACCATCACACAAAATACAACAACGATCGATCTGGCGCAATACACCGCTAACTGATGCGAAATACCGGCTTGCGGGCATATATGCTTTCTCTGTCTAACTTGAAACTGTAACATCCTGAATCAATCTTCCGTTCGACTATTGTACGCCTAACGAACTTCTCAACGAACGAGAAATTCAGACTTATCATTCTTACTTACAATTTTTACAGCTGAATCGGGACATCTCTTTTGGGGTAGATATAATAGACGATCATAGCTACTGATAGCGGTGGCTCGACCTTAGCCTTTAATGCCGTTACAAATGATGATGAATAAGTGGAACAAGTGAATAAGTTTATATACTTGGGCGCACTCACTCTCCTTTCAATAGAAAGGAGAGTGCGTGCCTTAACCTTACCTTACCTCAGAGTACCTTAAAAGAAAGTTACTTTAAAAGGTTTTATTTACAATGTTTAACAATTTACATAATAAAACAGCTATGCTAAACTAAATCTCTAAGATATTAAGACCTATTTGGTTCCTACCTGCAAACCTATTATGGAATCTCGCAATTCCATCAACTACATACATACTCAGTCGGATTTTTATTGTCATTATTTCGTAAACATATATTAATCTAAGCAGTAGGTACTAATTAGAGAAATATTTTAATTAAATCCTTTTCTACATATTTGCTTTCAAAATAACAAATTTAAATAGCATGGTAAAAGGTACCTTCATGTTATTTACTGAATAAATTAGAGTTAACGCTGAGATTAGAGTTAATCTTCCTCAGGCTGATTTGACAGGTTCACAGACTTTGTTCATATTAAATTCTCGAAAGAGCAAAAAAGGAAGGGCACGAAATGTGCGGGCTCAACACCTCCAGCCACACATAGGTTTTGGCTTTACGCGATCGGGCTTTGAATTTGTACTGAAATAAGAGGTTTTGTAGGTAATGTGAAATGGAACATGTGAATCCGGAAACTCTCGCTTATTAGAAAACATTCACATCGCAATTGTTGCGCCGTTGGTGTTAATTAAGCGCAACTGTGCCTCTCCCGTCCATCATGAGAAAAAGTGTGTGCTTTGTTTTTTATCATTAAAAATGAGTGTATAGATTATATTACTAGAAGTTAATTTTTCTACACGCTTTAATTACTTGGGGGCGCATATGTGCCTCTGCCACCAGGTATGGGAAAAGGCCTGACGTGTATGGATGTAAGTTAAATCAAGCATAAAGTGCCTGAGGAAATAAACACCTGGAAATTTATTATATCGGCAAAACAAATGTATATGAAAAATACTGATTGAGAAAATAAATACGTAGAAAAATATGTCTGGCAAAAATAAACAGAAGTATGTAATCAAAGCGTGTAGAAAAATATAATACCATTAAAATAATCGTTTGGAAAAAATAAATGGTGGGAAAAACGCGAATAGAACAAAAATACAAGGAAAATATTACTTCGGAAAATTGATCTATACACTCGGCATATATGTTCATCCGGTCGAAGGACCAAAAGCCTCAAGCCTCATTGACTTATTTAGAAGGGTCCATCTTTTGGGTCATACGGGTGCATTGATGAAGCGGTTGCCTTGTCACTCTCCTTCGATAGAAGTTGATTCAGGTTAATTAGTTCGGAGTTTGCTCTTTGATAGCCATCTTGAGGCCTTTCAGAGGTATTCTTAGGAAGTCTATAAAAACTAATGAATAGCGGATAACAAAACCCTCTAGTTTAAAGTTAGATACGCTAACGGAAGTATTTAAAAACTTTTACGGATGTTTTATAGAAGGTTATTATAGATAACACATGTTGAGCACCCTGCCTCTCGACGGTAGCGACCTAAAGGAATTTTTTTATTTAGTTTAGTTGTTTATATATTTATTTTAGTGTTTTAATTTCATTTAGTGTTTGCTCTATATGTAGGGTAGTTTAGCTTTATAATTAATATCACAAACAAATAATGTTAATGAAACAAATAAATAAAAGGTTATTAAATATTCTGATATTGTTAACACAACATCTGTTTATATTTACAAATAATATCGTGATATTCCTTCTCCATTAGGTATTTGGAAAAATCTGGAATCATAACCAGACATAATTAAAAGGAATTGGAACTCTTTCTGACACACTGTTTTAAAATATTATAAGAACCTAATTATATCTGCTAATGACCACTTAAGAAGAGACATAAATAAAATGGTGTGCCCAGTAAAACTTGGTGCAATTCCAGTTTTAACTGAACTTTTTCTTGGTCGTTGCTCTCTAAATAATGAGTATTTTATTAAAATGTTTAAATTAGACTTCACGAAGTCTAAGAAATAAGTAATAGACAGAGTTGAAAATGAAATAACCCGGTGCACACAACTCAAATTATATATCTTCAGATCGATAGTGTGATAATTTATGTATTTATTTGTATTGTATGGTCTAAGTCGCCGAGTCATTCCTGATTTTTTGTACAAACAATGTTGAGGTCTTCAGCCATTCAGCTACTTCGTCAATAAGAGTGAAGTGGTATGATAAATAAGAAACATAATTTGCGTATCATAATGATATATAATAGTAGTTTATGTGACTGCTGCATAATGGAGGGCATTAAAACTCGTTCGGCTCGTTTCATAATAATATCACTCGAGAGTTTTAATGCCTAATTATGTACAGTTACATACACTAGTTTATCTACACACATATCATAAGCTCTCTTTGATGTGTTCAGGAACCGCATGTTTGACCGGCATTGTGGTTCTGCAATTGTTTAGCTTGTTCTTTAGTACCAACTTCACGCAGACGGGCGTCGGCGTTCGAAATTTGAATGTCATTATATGTAGAAAAACTACACATAATGACCATTATGTGTAGTTTTCCAGATACGAAACGAGTTTTTACCAAGTAGTTTAACATAATGCTGATCGTAACGTGCGGTTTTTGAACGCAGTAAAGAGGGTTTATGATACGTGTGTAGATAAATAATAATAAAAATCCCAACAGGGGGTTTGACAGTAAAAGGATAAAATAGTAGTGAGCCCTTCTGTCGTGACGATGTCCATCGCGTAACATATGAAAGTAGAACACATTGGGCCCTTTGTGCTCCATTGAAAAGGATTTATCGAGGTTGTGAGCTCTGTGACGTAATACAGTAATGATTGGTTGGTAAGGGGATCAACCCCTAGACAAGTTGTATTCGCTAACTTATCAGAAGACGCTAAGAAAATTAGGGGGCAGGGCGTGGATGGTGACTGAGTGTTCAATAATAGCGTCGCTCCTTTTACCATACTGGATGGTAGAGATCATTCTTTTTATTAGGTATCAGTGTCGATTAACAATTCTGACACATTCAAACTTACATGTTTCAATACATCACGAAACATGGGCACTGATCCATGTTTGATCTTTGATCTTGAGTTGAAATTGCTGGCGAGTGCAAACTTTAAATCTATCGCAGTGAAACCGCTGAATAGTGGAGCTGATCCCGGAAACTATTTGCTGAAGCCGTTGGCGCCTTTGTGGCTTTGGCTCTGAGGTCATTCTCTAACTAACACGTCACCTTATTTAATTTAAAACACCATAAATTGTGACAGATTCGCCACAAGCGCGTCACTCCTCCATCTAATTTCACAGTGCCATTGCGTGGGGTTGACGGCTCTCACGCGAATATGGTTAAAGGACTTTGCTCCTCGGTGAGGGTATGTATAGTAGGAAATGAAAATATCTGAGCCAGGCTGCACACCTTTTTACTGCACGGTGGAACTTATGTTTTAGATTGACAAGGAATAGCCCCCGAATCAGATTTTGCTGATAAACAACGATTGCAAGCCATCGCTAGATTGTATTTGCTAACTTTCAATGGAGCGAGCTTCAACATCTGGCTTGCAATCAGTACGACAGACGGACAACCAGACCCTCAATTCTATTATTTGTATTTCACTCACTGCCCGCTGGAATAAAATCAAATCAAATCATTTATTGCAAGTAGGCAAAATAATGCTCTTTTACAGGTCAAACACTTCCTTAAGTCTCATATACATGAAAAAATTAAAAATAAATCAAATATGATCAACTAAACAAATGAGTACATAACTGATTTGAGTTTGAAAAAGGATACTTCTCCTTCAAGTGGTGATTCATGGCTGAATCTCGCACAGGAAAAAGAATCTCCATGACCTCTACCAGTGCTTCGGAAATACGACCATCAGAGAAGATTAGCACTTAGCACCAAGAAACACTACGGGATTGTCATTTTTTATATTTTGGTATTTTTTTTTTGCAGAATGTGCGATATAAAATTTAACTAATCTAATGACAATATTATAACATCGTGCCAATAAGATGTCTCAAAATAAGAATCTAACAAAATAAATAAGCATCACACCTCATGGCTCTCTGCTTAAATAAATAAACGATTGATCAGCCAATCTAAGTGTGAACACATTCGAAAATTAAAGTAATTTGGAATGCTAATAACAACATGACAACCTTTGTGTTGTTGCGGTTTGAAGCTTTGCCTAGCATGCTAAACGGAGGTTCCCGGGTCCCGGGAGCGAACACCGTCTGAGGAAAAAAAAAACGTCCCAATTTGTTGGATGTTATGTTTATATGTGTGTGACGTTCCGTTGCCAGAAGCAATGTATGTTTCCGCAAATAAACGTTTATGTTTATGAGCGAGAGGCAGTAACACTCAGAGTGTGACATACTCAATATGACATTTAAGCAGCACTTTATTTGCGCAGTAGTCTGTTCATTTGGTCAATAGACTGCCACAATCAAGACATTTTGGGCAGAGAGACCGCGACAGTTAGCAATAGGGCAGTGTACGTCACAGTTACGTAGAACCGACATCCTGCTTGCTCTGTCGCCACCTAGGCGCTAGATTTTAGTGCTAGATCCAGTGACTACATCAAATTAAGCCTTTTATCTCCACGGATCTCAAAGGAAATACCTGTTTTTGTTCGGGTGAAAGGCTTTAGAGCTCCAGAAGCTATTGAAGTTTACAAAAATTGACTTTAACTGGTTCACCAAAGATGACACAGTACCATTGATCTAAACTAAGCTATTCTTGGTCTATGCTTAAAAATTGATATAAAATACTGACAAAAAGTTTTAACGTTACGTTTAACGTTTATGTTTTAGCTTGTAACGTGTTTAAAAATTCTAAGAAAAGAAGAGGGAAACTTGATTTAGAGCCAATCTTACTCAAGCACCTCTCAGTAACCAATTCAAATTCTTTGT
This sequence comes from Argyresthia goedartella, assembly GCA_949825045.1. Taxonomy (NCBI): domain Eukaryota; kingdom Metazoa; phylum Arthropoda; class Insecta; order Lepidoptera; family Argyresthiidae; genus Argyresthia; species Argyresthia goedartella. The sequence continues at coordinate 6,670,302 of OX463817.1, forward strand.
TCTTTACTGAAAAAGATTTTGCTTCTATTTCCATTTATATTAAATGGGTTTTCATTAGGAAATAAATCATTCAAAATAATAATGAACTCAAGTGAAAACTAATTTGTATATTTAGCTAGACACGCATCGTAAACCCTCTTTAATGCGTCCAAAAACCTTACGTTATGACCAGCATAATGATATACTACTTTGTAAAAACACACTTTTTATCGTAATATTGATACATTATGACTATAATGTATCAATATTTCGACATATTATGACATTCAAATTTCGAACGCCGCCGCCCGCCGGCGTGCCGCCCCTAGTTTGTCTGTGAAGTTGCGTAATACCAAAAAATCAGTGCAGCGCAATGATCAATGGCATAATGCCGGCGAACATGCGGTTCCTGAACACATCAAAGAGTGCACAATGTAACTGTACCTACATAATTAGGCATTAAAACTTTCACGTGATATTATTATGAAACATGAACACACACTCGAGTTTTAATGCCCTTCATTATATATCAGTCACATAAAGTACTATTACATTAAAATCTCATAATTTCTGAGTTTCATCAGTCACGTGACATTTCGTTCTCAAATGTGAAATCCCATAAATTATCTTAGTATTAACGGTGAGTCATCTTTTAGCGAATTGCATCTGGTCTAGGGAGGGCTGTTCATTTATACCCCCCTGGACTTGCTATCAAAGTTGCGTACATAAACAAGCTGTCTTTCCTCACTAATAAAATACTGCAGTAAATTATGATCCTTTCGCCCTTTATAAAGTACCTAGCCTTCGCTCAGGGTCAGGGTAAGAGTAACGAGGTATAGCTTCGTCTTAGAGTAGAGGGTGCGTGGATTGAAGAAAATTGCGTCTTAAATTGAGGCTTGAACATGTTAGTATGCAATATATTAGTGTAGATGCCTTTTGCTTAGCCTCGGCAATAAGTATTGTGAACTGACTTTTGTAAAAGGGCTAATTGACATTAAGTGATGCTTGAATATTATAATGGCTCGCATTCGCGTTAGTGGAGATGGTCGGTAGGTCGCAATAATTTCAATTTTAATACGAAATTGACATTAAATGCCTTTCAAAACAAATCTTCTGTGTAATTGCCTGTCGAACCTCGATTAAATATTTATAAATCCAAAAATTGTCAACATTTTACAGTGATTTATGCATGTTGTAAGTATACTCTTTGTAGGAAAACAATTTTAAAGTAATAGGGTATTTGAATATTTAACTACAGCAGTTTTCTCAAACAATCGAATAAATTACACTGTACACAAAACAAGGAAACTTATAAAGCAATTCAATACAACTTTCGTTGAATTTCCACATTTTTGTACTTTAATCAAGCCCTGTAAACAAATTCTTATTTTTGCTGCTGAAATCTCCCAAGGCGATGCGAACATGAAATTCTTATTAAACAAAGTATAGATTCAATTTTAACTTTTGTGAAAAATCCAGACATCTAAACTAGCTACGTTAACATTTCATTTCGTTTTAAAATACGGGCCTTATCTGTTTAAAAGTTTAATAGGAGATTAGTTTGATTTATATTTAACTCAATGTCAACTCCAAGAATTTTAAATTTTGACTACTAGGTACATAAAAATCTAGTTTTAGATGAATGGTCTAATCTTATTTCGCTTTGTTGACTTTATCTCTTTATAGAGCTCATATAAATAGATGCCGTAACAAATCTTGAATTTTGGCTTTGATTTATCACGAATCTACCATTTTTTCAGACTGATGGACTTATCAAATACGTGTACAGGTAATATTTAAGCCGTGAGATCTTTTACGTCGTACGTTTATATAGTGGGTGTTGATATTTGTAATCGAAGAGATTTTAGCCAAAACTCTCAGAATCAGAGAGGTGAGTGAATGCCTGAAGTTTGTAAACAAAGAATACAGTGTGGTATTGTGGTTACTCAGTGAATCATCTTCATTCTTTTTCTTTTTAAATGATACCCGAAGCAATTGGAAAACTATATCGCGTCAATATTGAGCGTCAATGAATATTAAGGTGGCGTTAAGGCGATAGGTATTGTTAAATGCCCACCTTTAAAGTGCTATTTCTCTTAAAGGAGACTTCACGTATCCTTCCTTCAATCATAGTGTTTGAAAACATTTTCAAGCAACAATAGATGTTTTTATCTACTTAAAACTTGCTATCTCTTTAGATATAAAAGGAATATTGATATGGTTCTTGCGTCACAAAACAGGCATTTGAAATATCTTAAAACGTAGTGTTTGTCATCGATCAAGAAATAATCAGTGGTTTTAAAAAGGAAATTCAAACTCATAATCTTCACACTGTTCTGCCCCAGCGACTTACGTTACAGCCGTGTGAGCTGTAAATGAACTTTATTATAATATGGTGTCATCTAAAATTTCAACGACTACAAATCAAGTCACTAATGTTTCTGAAACAAAGGCCTTAATAGACGTTGTAACTCGTTACTAGCATCGATATGAAACACGTGCGCAGTTTATCTTCATACGGCAGGCGTATTTTTTCACTTCGTGAGGTAATTCCCCGGAAAGTTATACACCACGTGTGCACACGTGAGCTTCCTCCTTCCTGCCCTATTATATTACTTTGCACATTTATAATAACTTTCCACATTAATAACACACATAAATGGAGTTTCTGCGGTGAAAATTCAGCCATATTTTTTATTTTAATGCAGTTTCCGAGTTATTCAATTCAACCTTATGAGATGAAGATGTCCTCCTCCTGTCCGTCCTCGTTTATAAATATTCTACATTCGAGATCGAAAATTCACCGAACACACTATTTTATTAATGTCACGATATATTATCGTTCGCCATCGCTACCTGAATTTTATACGTAATGACTACTTAGACTAGTTTACGAACGTTTGTAGATGGAAAAGTGGAAAGCAAAAAAGTTCTTCGGAACTTTGCTCCGACTAATTCTTCGAGCAACGCGGTCTTCCTGATGGAAGAAAGTTCACGTTGCTCCAACGACTAGGATGGCTACAAACATACTAAAATTCCTGAACCCTCTCAGGTGAGCCAGCGATGTGTAATAAATTTTGTTTATTATTATTAAATTAATTATCGTAAAATAACACATATCATAAACCCTCTTTAATGCTTTCAAAAACCGCAAATTACGACCAGCTTAGAGATAAACTGTTTTGTAAGAACAGATTTCTTATCTGTGAAAATGTTAGGATTGCTTCATAATAACATCGATTTCGATGTACTAATAACATTCAAATTTATAAAATCTCTGAAAAACAAAGCAATTTGATTTGACCACAATTGTAATATCAGTCGAGATGGCTTTCTACTCAGAATTAAATGTTAATGCCGCAATGCCGGTCGTAACTTGTGGTTCATGAATACATCATAGAGAGATTATAATATATGCTTTTTATTATTTTATCTACACACGTATCATAAACCCTCTTTACTGCGTTAAAAAACCGCACGTTACGATCAGCATTATGTTAAACTACTTGGTAAAAACTCGTTTCGTATCTGGAAAACTACACATAATAGTCATTATGTGTAGTTTTTCTACATATAGTGACATTCAAATTTCGAACGCCGACGCCCACCCGCGTGCCGTCCCTAGTTTGTCTGTGAAGTTGGTACTGACATTCGAATTTCGAACGCCGACCCCCGTCTGCGTGAAGTTGGTACTAAAGAACAAGCTAAACAATTGCAGAACCACAATGCCGGTCAAACATGCGGTTCCTGAACAGATCAAAGAGAGCTTATGATATGTGTGTAGATAAACTAGTGTATATAACTGTACATAATTAGGCATTATGCAGCAGTCACATAAACTACTATAACAGTCATAAAAACTTTATTATTCAATGTTTTCAACCAATCGAACCTAACCTATAGGATCCTCGGTCCACATTGTATCCACTTTCGCCTTCTGGTCCTCCTTTATTGTAAATCAATACAATATCCGGACAATATACAAGCGGAACACGTCTCGGTTAGGGTTCCGGAGGCAGGTGCAAGACAAGTGAAGATAAACGCGTGGCCATTTGTGAACAGAAGTCATGGTGGTTCAAACCAGCCTGGATTTGAGTAAAGGATTAATTTTGCACGATAAATGGCAACATTAATAAAAGTTGTGTGATTGTCGCAATTTTAAAACACGACGCAGAGGTTGGTCTCATATTTAACGTGTGTAGTTATGTATAGGTATGTTTGAGGCGTCGACGTAGGTCATGGATGAAACAATTTTCATGTAGTTCTTTTGACTCGAGTTGTCAGCGTTATTTCTAGAAAAAATATTCAGCCCTACATATGGGTTAGGCTCTTATTATTATTATAACAATGTTGGTCATTAATGTGATACTTCGAGTGACTCCAAACAGTGGCTCGATTCTCGATATCTGAAGGCGTCTAACATCCATGGTACTACCATTATGTTAGACACCTACAGAGCACATTTTGAATGTGACTGCGACTGTTTTTTGACTGATTTTAACTAAATCGTAACTTTAACAGTTGACATTCCAAAATTGCAAACAAACTCGAAGACGCAATACCTATCAGAGAAAGAGAATCAAGCAACAGTCTTACTCGGCAATGCTGGCCGCATCAACATACCAAAATTACACTTATTTTAAAGAACGGGGTTCACGCCAACCCAAACAAACTTCTTATAATTTACTTTCGCTACAAATCCCCAATTGTTTCAGGACTCCATTCATAACTCATTCCAAAGGTCCCTTGGCCCGCGGCAAGGTTGGCCTAAAAGCCCTATTGTATAGGCACTACGAAGATTTAATTAAATTTGGAACCTTTTTATCGGAATATTTTATTATGGTTATGTCAAAAGAAAGTTAGTGTAGTGAATCAATGTTTCCTTTGAGAGGATAAAGGCTGACGGTTTGTCTAGGATTGACGGATCCTGTCAACTGATAGATCATTTACTTAGGGTATTTTATGACTGTGTGTTACATTCCTGCTCAATTATTTTGTATGAATAAAATAATTTAACAAGGACTCTATGCTGTACTCGGCAAACAAAAAGGTGTAGTCATATTTTAGGGGGTTGTTAGGGACATCATTCTAAGCAACTTTCAATATGAAACCGATTTGTTAAGAGCAACTTTATTTTTTATTTCCCCGTACAAATCAACTGACCCTCCAGAATACAATTTATGAATGAAGACGTTGATAATAAAGTCACTCTGATCAAATCGGTAATAAAGTAAAAGTTGTTCAGAATGATGTCCCTAAGAACCCCCTAAAATGTTAAAACACATTTCTGTTACACCTCTCTTACATTTTCATAGCCATTTGGTTGCCCATTAATGTTCTCAATGAGGGGAAAGGTCTTACCCGAATAAGAGTACGATTGAGCCATACTCCTTCATGCTGGCTCAGTGCGAATTGGATGGACGGGTTTTACGATAAATACTGCCAAGCAGCGATAGTAGCCGGGACCTACTGTTTAACGTGTCATCCGATACAAGGAACGTCCGCTAATGTATTAAGGTAAACGTATTATCCCATGGCTTATGTTTAAACGATTACCAAAAACGCACCTATTTTACTACCAATAAATTAGAAATTACTGCCAGAATGGATATTGTGTTTGGATAAATGATCACCAAACTTCTTTTTATGTTTTGTGTACTTACGTTTATGTTTTTAGTATTTTTTGTTGTTCTTACATGTTCAACCTATCACGAAGGATAAAGGGGGCTTCGCTTCGCCTAATCTACCGCAGTATTTTGCTCTGATATTTTTTGCAACTTTTGGTGTTCATTCATCCTTTTTGGGTAGAAAAAATATATTTTGGTGATTATTATATTTGTTGCCTTATCCCATTGGTACATGGTCAGCACCGTATTCGAACTCGTTTCTCTTTTTAGAAGGGAAATCAATCTACCTAACCATAACAAAAACAGATTTATGCATTAAATTTTCAGTCTCCCTCGTTGCTGAAGGCACAATGCTGAGCGAAAGACAATTTTCACAATATAGGGTTGTGGACCAAATACAAGCAATCTGCTTGCTACGAGCAGGAGAAACAAACGCGCTTTTCCTTTTTCTTTTTTTTTTATTGAATTTTACAACAAACTTTGTTAGTTGCACTGATTGCTTCTTGAATTTTTCTACTGTTGAAGTTTTTTTTGATATGCCCAGTTTGAGCGAATTATCTCCGGCTGAAATAGCGACATCAATCATTTGATCAAATGATATGTGGAAGCTCGAGAGGCGCTCGCATACATATTTTCTCGACCTTTAGAGGCCTTTCGCGACCGACGCCCGTACTGTCCGCGCGGAATATCCGGATAGAAGACTTTGCATGACTGGACTTGGATCTAATCGGGATTATCGAGAACCATGTGTCGTAATCGACGTATCCGAGGAAGAAGCCATCTTTAGATGTCTTTATGCTGATCCAGCCACCAGCACTAGACATTTGGCTTTGCAACATAGCGACTCCAACAAAACTGTCTTGCGTACCTCTATCATCATGCCAGATCAACACAAGGACGTGGACAACATGCCGAGATGCGTCATGTCAGGTGATGTCAGTATGGGTCAAGTCAAAGCCAAAGTGTTTTATTACTGTAGATATTTACATATACATAGCAAACGTCATTTTTTGCCTCTTCTCTACATTGGACCACTGTGGGAGAAAAAGGGCCTAGAAACTCCCACAGATTGATTTTTAGATCTCTTTTACATATTGGTTGTGCTTAACTAATACAAATAGTACAATATTAATTACTATGATTAATAAGCAGGATAAATAATTACAAAATTATTACCAGCAAGGTCTCTGTTTAGCTAGATTAACCCCATACAGTCATTTAAGTAATCTTGGACATTGTTATATCCCTTTTTCGACAAAGTCAATTTAACATGCTTTTTAAATTGCTCAAATGGCAATTTCAAAATCTCCAGAGGTATCAAAGTCAAAGTCAAAGTCAAAGTACTTTATTACTGTAGATATTTACATATACTTATCAAACGTCATTTTTTGCCCCTTTTCTACATTGGACCACTTTGGGAGAAGAAGGGCGTAGAAACTCCCACAGATTGGTTTTAGATCTCTTTTAAAAATAGGTTGTGCTTAACTAATACAATTATGTTTTTTTTTATTTAATAAGCAGGCAATAATAAATAATTACAAAATTATTTACAGCGAAGTCTGTGTTGAACTAGATTAACCCTATACAGTCCTGTCATTTAAGTAATCTCGAACATTGTAATATCCCTTTTTTCGACAAAGTCGCTTTAACATGCTTTTTAAATTGCTCAAATGGTAATTTCAAAATCTCCAGAAGTATCTTATTATAGTAGAGAATGCACTGACCCTTGAAAGAATTGCTAACCTTCGTGAGTCTAAATCGGGGCGCACACAGTCTGTGATTATTTCTTAGGTTAACATTGCAGCTATCGCTAAGTTTGGTAAATGTTGTAAGGTTCTTGCGTACATACATTATATTTTCGAAAATAAGTTGACTAGCTACAGTTAGTATGTCAATTTCTTTAAAAAGCTCTCTTAAGGAGTCTGTTTGTTTTAAATTATAAATTGCTCGAATAGCTCTTTTCAGTAAAATAAAAATAGTTTGAATATCCGCTGCTTTCCCCCACAACAAGATACCATAGGACATGACACTATGAAAGTAACTAAAATATACTAGCCTAGATGTAGCCACATCCGTGCTTTATCTGATGTTCCTAACAGCTTAAGCCGCAGAACTTAATTTACCAGCTAATTTATCTATGTGGGGTCCCCACTGCAATTTGCTATCAATGGTTATTCCAAGAAACTTCGCATCATTTACTAATTCTAACGTGCTGTTGTCTAACACTAAACTGGTCTCAACTTGCCTGACATTTGGAAGTGAGAATTTGATACACTTGGTTTTACCAGCGTTTAACAATAAATTATTAACTGTGAACCAATTCAAGGTTAAAGACAATACACCATTAACGTCATCAAAATCTCCTTTTTGTCTTTCAATTTTGAAGACCATCGAAGTATCATCAGCAAACAACACTATGTCAGTAAATTTCTCCACCATGAAAGGCAGATCGTTAATATATACCTTATTGTAGTAGAGAATGCACTGACCCTTGAAGGAATTGCTAACCTTCGCGAGTCTAAACCGGGGCGCAACTAGACTATGATTGTTTCTTAGGTAAACATTACAGTTATTGCTAAGTTTGGAAAATGTTTTAAGGTTCTTGCGTACATACATCATATTTTAGAAAATAAATTGACTAGCTAAAGTAAGTATGTCAATTTCTTTAAAAACCTCTCTTAAGGAGTCTCTTAAAATAAAAATTGTTTAAATATCCGCTCCTTTCCCCCACAACAAGATACCATAGGACATGACACTATGAAAGTAATTAAAATATACTAGCATAGATGTAGCCACATCCGTGTTTTGTCTGATGTTCTTAAAAGCTGAAGCCGCAGAACTTAATTTACTAGCTAATTTATCTATGAGGGGTCCCCACTGCAATTTGCTATCAATGGTTATTCCAAGAAACTATCTGTCTTTAGCACCTCTGACTCAGATAAGGGTGAAGCAAAACTGCTGTTGTTTTCGCTTGTCTCCGCTGACTGACCGCGCATAGGACTATCTGGACATTGCTTATTACTTACTGTCGCTGTTATCGCTGATGCATCTTCTGCCATGATAGATGATGAATATTGTACTGACCTGCGTCTCAGTATCAATGGATCAATGTGTCAATTTCCCACACATGTCGCTCCATATCCAATTTATAAGTGACTGCCCCAATTTTTTGTGTAACAGTACCACACACTCGCTGGCGCTGGCTGGCTGCAGTAGATCGAGCCGCGTGCGTAGGCGTCTACCGAACATAGCGGTCGTTTCCTTTTGCGTAATACTGTGGTGCTATTCCGGTACTGAAAAAGAAACTTGTTTAAAGCTATTTCTACATCTTCTCCTTCTGAAGTGGCCTTTTTCATACCTTTTTACGGTTTTTACCGCATTCTCTGCCGCTCCATTGCTGGCGGGGTGATAGGGGAAAGTTACGATGGGATTAACCCCGTCGCGTCGCAAGAACTTTTTAAAGTCTACCGACGTGTTCGGCGGTCCTCCATCCGTGACTTATTGCTTAGCTATATCTAATTTAGAAAATAATCCTCTCAATTTAGCTGTAACTAATGTAGCCGTGGTGCCATTGATCATCGGGAAAACTTCTATCCATTTTGATTAGCAATGAATCGCATCTATTACCAGGAGATAATGTCGCCCGTTGTGATAGAGTAAATCAGCGTGTAAACGCGACCACGATTCCGTCGGCCAAGCATACGGCACGGGCGACGCGCGCGGGGGCGCGTCTAGCTGCGTGCGGCACGCTTCGCAGCTGCGCGTGCGCTGCTCCATCTCCGCGTCGAGCCCTGGCCACCACACGTAGGCGAGCGCGATCTGCTTCATGCGTACCATGCCCACGTGGCCCGCGTGCACCTCCTCCACTACGGCGGCCCGCAGTTTCGCCGGCATCACGACGCTATATTCCTATACGATGCATCTATGATCGACATGAAATTCATTTTTCCTATGGCTTTTAATTTTCAATTTCCGTATCTATCGGCCTTACGCACATTAAATAGCCGTATATTTTACACAAGATAATATCCTTTTTAGTCACCCTAGCGATATGATTTACAAGAGCGATGCCCCTAAAACCATACTTATTAAAAATACACTTTTCTATAACGTCCTGCTAACGTATTTATTGTGTTCGCTTTTATCCAATAACGTTTAAGTCTCATTCCGCCAATAAATTTGATATATTTATGCCCACAAAGTCCTGTGAACACGATGTATCATTCATGTGAGCTCGATTCGTATGCAAATGTCCCTATATCGGCCCAAGAATTGAGTTAAGGACGATCAGGGGCACGTCATCGTGATTTAACATAACTCGTAGGTAAGTAGTCTGTGGAAAATAGGTCGTTTTTGTAATTTTTTATTTGTGTTTAGGGACATCAAAATGATGATTAAACCACAGACGAATACTCTAGACGCCGAAAATGCACCCACTTCTCATGTAACATTGGTGTTCTGCACCTACCGAGCCGCTCAGTCTCTCTGTGACTGGTTCTCTGGCAGATGGTTTTGATATGAAAAACAACGGCCAAGTGCGATACGGATTCAAACACGAAGGGTTACGTCGTCGATGAAAAAACGCAAAACATCAGGTTTCTTATATGGAGACAGACCCCTTTATTAATTTTTTTGTCCCTAGTTCATTATTTGTTGCCAAAGCGGCAACAGATATGTATATCTGTTGTGTTCGCAAATTTCAACTCATTCGTGTGACCGCCCGCTGGCGGCAGACAGAAAGATGCAGGGACGGACGGACAGCGGGGGCTAATTAATAGGGTCCAGTTTGGCACCCTTCTGGTACGGAACCTCTGTGGACCTCTGTGGTGTTGCGGTCGAGGTTTTGCTTCCCGAGCGTGAGGTCGCGGGTTCGAAGTTCGAAGCCCGGCTGGGGAGGAAAGAAAAACCCCAGATCTTGGATGTTTACATGTGTGTGACGTCGCTGTTTCTGGTGTCCACAACACAGGGTATATCCTAGTGTGGGGCCAGAAGCAATAGATGTGCCTGTACTTATGTAATTGTAAATGTAAAAACCCTTAAAATGACACGGTTGGTCCGCATTCATATTGGAGTACTTACGGCGTCTACTCCTACAGGTATGTGTGGTCTGTGGATTACACTCTTATCTACAAGCGCACAGACCTCTGCTTAAATAAAGTGCCGCTTAAATGTCCTACTGGCGCTGTCACTTCCCGAGCAAGACGCACTGACTCTGTATCTTGAGTACGCGTCAAACATTGAGTTTTCGGTTATGCTGCATCGGGGCCTAAGTCGGGAGAGACATTGAGAGAGATGCATCCGTTTCATGGACAGTTTGCAGTCTTGTAGATATTCCATCCGTCTATATTTGCAAATAAATTACTGGTGTTTTTTGTGTCAGATTCTGCAACAAGTTGTTGCCGTTAATAATATAGTACTATATATGGGTATATTATACATTTAGTATAGGAGAATAGGTGGCTAATGGATCACGAAGAGTAGTATATAATACAAATATAGAATTAACTTAAACATTTACATCCGAATCGCAAAATTTAGAATAGACCTGACAGAATATCTCTGGTGTATTGTAAAACTTAGTGCATCTGAACAAGTTCCACCGAAATCTCGAAAATGTGGCATGCTTTGCTCTACAGACCCAGAATCGTAAACTTACCTACATTATGAACACCGGTTGTATTTTTACCCGGAAACTTAGAGGAGGCATTAAAATGTTAATTTATATATTTTGGCTTGGATTGTCTGTTGGTAAGTTTTACGATAGTCTTCAGTAAAAAAATTGTTGGGTAACTTTTCAGTAGAATAATGGCTTCGTTATTTACTTTACCAAGCAAATATTCTGAAAACCTAGTAACTCCTACATTAATTACTGTAGTAAACGAGTACGTAGAATTTGCTGCGTTTGAATTTGAAATGCATTGTTATCGCTTTGTCGGCCAACATAGGCTGAGCGCTCATGTCAATGACGTGACAGAAACAGGAGGGAGTGACATGTCATCTCATGACATGACCCGACGATCTCCATAGATCGACGGGCCATTGCTGATTGTTGTTTTGTCACAGAATGTCTAGTAAGTGCTTCGTTTTATTTCCCCCAAAGGTTTTAAGCCGTCAATTTTCCACAAGAAATCATGAATTCGCGGGAGCGTAAATTTTATTTGCTGCTACACTCAAGCAGTTGTCAGACTTAAATGAAACGTAAGCAACGTAGCCTTTTCGAGAAATGGCTGCCATTACTGAGGATTCCTGCAGGGCTGTCGAGAATTACGCTTTTATTTTAGCTCCCGAAATAAATAATATCGCCCTGGTGGTTGAGATTTGGGAGTGGAATTCTTGGTGACTAGGTCAGGTTACAGGAAAGGGGTGAATAGCTACTAACTGAGATATATCTGCTACGCTGTTTGGTTGTAGCTGACCGAACTTCCATAATGCCATTCGATGGGATCACGAGTAGAGCACTTTTTTCATACAAGTATATCGGTCTATGGAGTCATACAGCCCACTTACATGGTTACGTTCGATACTTTTTTTATATTATAATATTTTTTTTCTTAAGCTTGGTACAAGATGTGTCAAACGGAGGAACAAACGTCAGCAATGGTTCTGATATCACTTTTTAATCCTAAAGATAATTTATTCTTCCTATCTTGGGTTTGCTGGAAGAAATAATATTAGTAGAGACAAGCTTTTTTTTACACAGAGGTTTTACCAAAGATTTACTGATCTCCGTCAACTAACAAATAAAGTGTCTCCCGACAACACAGGTTTTCACCATGCTTGGGAAACAGGTACACTAACAAAACTAACGAAATAATTTTAGGATCTATCATGTATTTTTAATGTACTAAAAATATATCGATTAATATATTATTATTATTATTATTATATTATTTAGCTTGCCTTAGTAAATGTGTTTTCTGTAAGCTTGTCATGTGATTTTTTATGTGCAATGCCCGGAAATAACCTTCCTGTACGTTTTGACATATGCTAGAAAGAGTTAGGCATTAAAATGACCGTAGGTTAGACCCCAAATGTTACTACTCTCAGCGACCGTATTTCGGAACGTTTACACACAACGATAAAGTTGACAACCAGTGTTTCGGCATTTTTACATTCAAGGGGTTAAATAAGTATACCTATATATTTTTTATAGATACAGGCACACAAGACAAAACAAGACATAAATAATTCACCAAGTTGATAACTTGAAAAACCTAATCGAATTCTGTCTCCCCGGTCGGGGTTTTAATATCGTTTAATACATGATATGAGGTCACGAAATCGGTCCGTGACACCATGGACGAATAAAACTAGAGGACAATTAACCGTAGTACTTTGAAGCGTAGTTCGATTTTGAGTTTAAATGTATATTGCTAGATAGAGCTACTAGTTCAAAAGTCCTTTCTAGTATAGGTAGTATCGTGGTGGCGCGCTTAATTTAGGAAAGATGGCGGTATAAGCGTTAATTTCCTAAGAAGAAACAAGGCTTACGCTTACGCCATCTCTGATTTTTCGTCGATATTACTATGGATTATACTACACCGGTACCCTAAGCACTCAACATCTATTGCGTGGTACAGCGACATCTAGAAATAATACAGGATTTTAGCTTTCTAGCAGGGTACGTTTTTCATATGATGTTGTCAGTCCTCTAGTTTTATTCGTCCATGGTGAAACTGTGAATCTTCTGATAATCAAGGCCACACATAGACAAGGATGTAGATTCTTATAGCAAGAACGCATTTCATGACAATGATTGAAGACACGCCTGAAAAGTCACAGGAAGGCAAAAATACGCAATTTCATTTACATTGATGACATCATAATTCCTGTATTTTTATTTAGAACCAAAACTACCATTTTTTTATTTTCAAAAAAGCGACCTATCTGAAAGGTAGCTTTCAAATAGAATAAAATAAATTGAAATTGGTTAATAAATAATATCGGTTTTGAGGTAGCAAACACAAAAATCCGCGGATACTGGAATCCACGATACAGGTTATACCAAGTACTAACCCAACAGTAATCTGTATTGTAAACCAGGTGTTTGATAATGAACATTTTTTTTGTTGTAAATAATCATAAAAAAACATCCAACGGAATTGAAAACTCCCTCCTTTTATGAAGTCTGTTCAAGATCATGCAAGCTCGATATCTCACAAAGAGCTCTTTATTTAATATGTGCAAAGGAAAAACTGAAGCACGGAAATTCCTAATTTGTGTTATTTCAATGAACATTTATGGTTCAACATTCCAAAGCAGTCCAATGGTATAATTATATAATCCGGCGAAATTTTAAATTATCCCGACGCAGTTTTATCTTATGTCTACTCGTAGATATGAACATGAGGTGATATATGATTTACATAAGACAAAGATCAAAATCGACGGATGTTGGAGTATTACGAATTGTTTTATAAAATGAAAAAATCAAAATCAAAATCAAAAATCATTTATTTCCATAGGATGTTGTTACATCACTTAGATCCGTCATTAAATGACGGATGATGAAAAAACTTTAGTAACGTTAGTTTGCTAAGCTGTACCTGATCCTATATCCAAATGAACTCAGTAATTGATCACTGAAACCACACTAATACTGTAATGAAATCAACAGTACTCGTGTAATATGAAAGGTCTAAGGGCCTTGTGGTCTAGTGGTGACACGCTCGCTTCTCAAGGAGATGCGGGTTCGAATCCAGCACCGACCATATACCAATGAGATAAGTAATTTATGTTAAGTACATTATATGTACCTTCTGACGGTGATGGAAATCATCGTAAGGAAACGCAAAAATTGAGGCTCGGAAAATTTAATAGAATCATCGTTATCATGATTTTTTTTATTTTTATTTATTTCAGATTTGCCAACAGACAATACATGTTTTCTTAATATAATTCTTAAAAGTTTACATTTCACATGTTTGTCTACTTAAAGGCGAACACAGCCCGCTATATAAGTTTTTTTTATAGAAAAAAAACCTATATAACATTAAGTAATTACATAATAATAGATAATTAGTTATAAACAAATTACAAGACAATTACCGCATGGCAAATTAAGTAGGCATACATTTATTAGAATTAGATAAAGTATAATTATAATAAAAATTAAAAAGGGGTTATTTTTTAGGAATATGATATGAAATTTATATTTATTATTTTTCTTACATTCATAGCCATTCATGCGGGGTTTCAGGATTATATGATATTAAGTCAAAGTTCAAATACATCCGGAATAAAAGTTTATCTGAAAAATTATATATCTAGCAAAGAGAAGAACGTAAATTCCGAACCGGAAAAAAAATGCACCGTGATGCGGGCGCATCTACATAAGCGAAGTTCTTTATTCCGTAGTTTGCTCTATATTTTAATATTTAACCCTTTTTATTCTAATTAGGATCATAAAAAGTCCGTAATAACCAATATCCTCTCATCTGTAGGATCATCAAATAATGATGATTAATTTTTCATAGGTTTGGAACTTTATTACCAAGCAATATGGTTCAAAATCCGAGGCATTTTTTTTTGGCCACGCTCCATTATTTCCGCTATAGCATTCTAAAACGATCTTTGTTTTTCACCTCACCATTCGTTTTCGGCCGAGCGGCCAACAGACTTGAATGATGATTAAAAAATAAAATTATCAGGGCATTCAGCGTAACCACTTAGATTTTGTATAACATCGATTTCATAGGGAAAGTCCTGAACGCATATTGATGTAGACTAGACTATCTACATCTCCTAAAGGCTGAAGAGTGACTGAAATAACCTTGTGTACATTTTAGTATGAAGTATGTGTTGAATAACCACAATATCCAGAAAGAAATAAAAATTGGATCAAATTTGTTTATAAGCCTCAGACGCGATACCAATTTGCGTGGCAAAGTAGTTGAAAGTTGTTGGTAACTATCGCCGAGTTTGAGCGAACTACGGAGAAAGTTTCCTGGGAACTAAATTTGAGGCATAAATTTACTCATGTCGCCAAATGGGCAGGAGACTACGAAATTAACCTTATACGAAGTTAATCAAGTTTCAAAGTACATAAGGTTATTTCAAAATAGTGAACTATCTTTGGTGTCAGTTGTTCGTTTACTGTGTCATGGCGCTTAAACAATTTAGAAGCAATACTACAATTTTGAGGTATCGTTTTTACTATATTCTGTAAGCAACACTGTAACTATGTACATGGGCAAGCATATGTATATAGTAAATAACAATTTTAGTGTCACACCAAATTTCAGAAAAATATGAAGGTATACTTGCTACTTAAAAAAAAAATTGGTTTTACGCTACGTACTTATCTACGAGTAATATTCCACATTTTACAAAAAAAAAAGATGCTAAACGAGGATCCATCAAAACAAACCTTCTGACCTGAAAGAACTCTGCCACTCAGGGTCGAAAAATAGGAAGTGGATTGGCATTCAACTCTTCGGTGCACCGACAAAAACTAATATTGTCCAATTTTTGGAATTATTTATTCTTCGCTTGATGGCATATTCTTAAAAACTCGCATGTGCAAATGAGGCTTAGTTTCTGAAAATCGGATTCAAATATGTGCATTTTAGAAAACTGAAAAAGTTGTTATGTGCCCAAATGCACATACGGTATTTGGCTTTTGCTCGTGTTACGGACTATATCATCTTTTTCTCCACGTGGATTAAGATTATGAAATGGATATTTGTGTGCAATAAAGAAATTATGAAATTTTGTGGTAAATCTAGAATTCAATTAAAATGCATTGTTATAGTTGTAATCTAAGTTTTAAATAAAATCAGATGCTGATATCCGTAAAGTAAAATAACCGTTTGTTAGGTCTTTAAATTTGTGGGAGATTGTTTGGATTGTTAAATATTTAGATTTCTTTGTTATACTTTGCATTTAAGCCTTGCTTGACAATAATCTTCATATTGTTTTGATGTTGGACCTAATTGACTTGTGCTTGTTTTCTTATGACCTTTTCTTTTGGTTTGCTTCAGATTTGTAACTTTTTACAAGAGAAATGCTTTGAAAATGGCTCAATTATCAAGACTTCTACTAGGCAGAACCTGTGCTAGATGCCAAATATATCAAATGCGTATGATCCTATGGTACGCCTAGGTAAGCCTGCAACTACAAAGATGATCATTTAACTTCAGGCATTCAAGAGCATAATGAATCAGCAACAAGCCCGATAATACAACATGAGTGAATTCGTATTCAATGAAATACATACGAACCTCCGGAATCTATGTTGTATGGTATAATTGGGACACTACAAATATTTCAGAAGCTTAGGATCATGATGAAATCAATGAGCAAGCCCCTATCTTCCTCCACATACGATTAGATTACGTACGTACGTTCAAGAAATGTGTTTTTTGGCATTTTCAGGGTACCGTACCACAAAAAGAAAAAAAGAATTTTAGGATCACTTAGCTGTCAATCTGTCTGTCTGTCCATCCATCCGTCCGTTTTTAGGGTTCCGTAGAAAATACAAGGAACCCTTATAGTTTCGTCAAGTCTGTCTGTCACAGCAACTTTATTCCGAAACAATCAGGACTAAACAGTTGAAACTTGGTGTGTAGATGTATTCTGTGACTGCTTTAAAAAAAATAAAAAGGGGGGGGGGCTCCCCAATACATGGAACTGACACCAACAAATATATTTTTTTCAGTGAGGGGTGTTTATAGATATGTCTTTAATATGATGTTGAGGTTTCTGAAACAATTTTTCCCCAAAATAAATCGTTAAAGAGACAGGCCCTTCCGAAGTAGAAAAACTTGTTTTCAAGTAAGAGAGTGAAAATTCCATAAAAAAATATATGTTGTGTATCTTAATAAACACTTTCAACGCAAATTGATTAAACAAAATAAAGTATACAGTATTTAAGACATACATAATACATTTATTAAAAACCGAAACATAACTTTGTCATTCATACAAATACTGTGATAAACAAAGTAATTATTTGCTGGTGAAGAATGATATTTTGGCTAGGTGTATCAGGTGTATGTGAAGTGAATATCTTCCCAATTATTATTATTTTGGCTTATATTCTATATTTATTACGGAACCCTGAATGTGCGAAGTCCGACACGCACTGGGCCGGATTTTTCTTTTTCTTTCGAAGGCACTTTTTCTCAGAAACACGTGAAGGTATCAAATTGAAATTGATATAAATTACTCATGTATGCAGAACGATAGAACTGTGAAAAAAAAACATGTTGCCGCATATTTCGACATTCCCTATGTAATCAAAATGTATCCGATAGGATACTTTCCATAGAATCATGAAATTTGGCTAGTAGCATGATATATAAAAGTAAAGAAAAAATACGAAACCGTAAATTTGCAACAAGATAATTTGCACAAAAGAAACACATACCTTGTATAGGGATCCCCTTAATATTTAAAAATATTAATTGTGTGTTCTAAAGTGGTAATAAAAATATACACACTTTGTGAAACTTTCAATTATCTACCTATTACCGTTCTTAGGTAGGCCCGCTGATAGGTAGACTGAAGAATGGTCGTACGGACGGAATGTCGGATTAACGGACGGACAGCAGGGGCTTTATATTAGGGTCCCATTGGGCAACTTTCAGGAATGCAAGCTGGAAAAATGCGCCACTTAACTCTACCGCCGCGTGGTGGTGTGGTAATGTATCGTAGGCAACATCGCACGTTGAAGGAGAGTTTGGCGGCGCTCGTACGCTACTATTGATTTTAAAAAATGAGTTTGAGAAATGAATTATAGGAAATTTTATCTGGATTGATTTCTTAAAAGACTGTTATATCGTAAAACGTTTTGTTTTGTTTTGTTATATCGTTTAAATGGCTTAAAATCGCCGAAAACCGGAATAAGATCGAATATTCGAGGTTTTGTTGTCCCAAAAGTTGTCCCCCCAACTTTCGAGCTCAAGAACTTATGTTTGGCATACCCACACAATACCAAACGATCCTAAAACAACATTTTTGTAGAAATCATTGTAGGACGGACCGACGGACGGACGGACGGACGGAAAACTTAGTGATCCTGTAAGGTCTCATTTTTTTCCTTTTAATGTACGGAACCCTACAAATATGGTGTAGCAAAGTTGACTCGAGATTAGTGCCAACTCGTTATCTATCTGCTGGCCCTCAGATGTACTAAGACTGGATCTGGATTAGTGCCAACTCGTTATCTATCTGCTGGCCCTCAGATGTACTAAGACCCGATCTGAACAACCCAGTCAAGGTCAGATGAAACAGTCTGATTCAGATTCGATCATCGATCGTCGACGCTCATTCATATTTGATGCGGAGAGTTTCGATTCCCAGAACAAGTAACTGTGGGACCATCTTCCGAAAGAAATCCATTTCATAATACTGTACAATTGCAAGCGAATTCGCATATAATACAATTTCGCGTTTAAATAAATAGTGCATGTTTTATAAGCTTGAAGTGATTTCGATATGACGACGAGATTTGTAATTCTGTGCTTGTAGTGCGTTATAGGTGTGAGCGGATAACTTAGTGAAAGTGGTATTTCGTATGTCAGGCACTACGAAAATGTAAATATTCAATGTATTTCACATGAACATATCGACAAAAAAATATGTTAAAATAATCCCTTCCTCCCAATATTTTAACCGTATTTAATATGTGCACTTTATACAGACTCACACTTAATGAACATAAAATTGGTGTTTTGCAATTATTGCGTAGAGTTGGTGTTTTGCGTTTTTGGTTTTATGGGGCGGTTCCACTACTATTTCATAATTCTTTATTGCACACAGATATTTAAAAAAGTTAAATTAATATAAAACATATGTACAAAGGCAAGCTTATCTTAAAAAAGAGATTTCGTCCAGTAAAACCAGGCATAACAGGAAAATTTACCATGAAAGGATAGGCAGTGCACAGTATCTAATCTATATTAAAATACATAGAAGTAAAATTAAATATCTATAAAATATGGAAAATGAATACCTTTACACCAAACTACCAAATAATTACCAATATGTACATAAACCTATACATTTAGTTCGAATTAATAAAATTTAAAAATCCGAATTTCATATAAATCTTTCGCTGCTCGTACGATATTGCGGATCAGTATCAAAGCATAAAATAAACTTTAACCGCGAACCAATCCGGGCTTCGTAAATTGAAACCTTCCGCGTGAGTGCTCGGGTTAATCCACTTCTGAATAAATGTCGGCATTGATTCGTTAAAAATAAGGTACAATTTGATTAGGCACATTATGGTAGAGACGAAGTCAAAGCCAAAGTTCTTTATTACTGTACTTTATTACAAATATGCTTAGTACGTTATGTCATTTATTTGCCTTTTCGCTACACTTTGTTTGGCAAAGAAACTCCCAAAGATTTATTCTTAAATCTCTTTAAAAAAAAGCCTGATATGCAATTACAGCCTTCTCATCCCATGGGTCTGATGGGTTCAATAAGTATAACTGGTAAATCGTGAACTCAACTCTGTCTCTGCCAGAATGGGTCAGGCCATCGTAACTATTCTGAAGATAAATTATGACCAGATCGGTTCTCATATTATGTAAGTGAAATATAAACAGAAATATTTATACATAGGCACATACATTACTTCTGGCCCCACACTAGGATACCCTGTGTCGTGGTCGTGGGAAGCAAAAGCAGCGATGTCTATCGGTCGAACTGATGCAAACTTCCAAAGACCGGTATTTTTTTGTTTTCTGAACTTATACAATATGCAAACATGCTTGCTGACTGCCAATTATTAAGTAAAATATTCATCCATAAAAACCTACCAAAGATACCAAATGAAGCATAATTATGAATCTCGCTAGTCATTTGTTATGATGTACGTTCGCTTTGTAACTTAAGTTCATTAATATTCCTCAAACAAAAACAAACTGAGCTTATTTTTGTGTAATGTTAAACAAAGCTGCAAGATGGAAATTTATGTGATAATATTTTCTGGCATTAATAAGTCTGATAAACAATGTAAGTAGTTATAACTATATGATAAAGTAACATTAATTTCGGTATGACCTTAGGGAAAATCAAATGTGGATATAAGTTTCGGTTTTTTTAAATTATCGCGTTGCCGAAAAGAGGTTTAAAATTAGTTTCACATAGCATGAGTATTTGAAAGCCCGGCAATTATCAGAGACAAGAATAAAGCCTTACTTGTCTTCACCATGTAGCGTGCCCGACACACCGGCCTCTATGCAGCGGGATTCAGTACAGCCGCATGAAGTCAAGGCAGACGGTCGTTGGCATCAAATGGAACAACGGGCCATAGCAACAAGTCAACCTGTGATGCCTTAGATGGACAGTGGCAATCAACACCCACCAGCAACTCAGTTCCTGATAATGGTGCCCTCAAGACCATAGTGTACTAAGATAAATGAGGAGTAGGTTTAGGCATCAAGCAGCAAGCTGCAGAATAACTTACGGCTGCATGTAGAAAACATTTGTATGCTTGATGCATCTTACGTGCAGATAGTAAACTTCATGCTTAATAGGGCGTATGACAGTAATACGACTATTGTATTACAAACGGGGAAAATCACAGGAGTAGCATCAATAGTATCTCTCCGGGCAAGGAAAATTATTCTGTGTTTCCCTATTCCTTTTCCCTATTATAAAATTCTATAAGAGGCACAGAATGACCGAATTTCTAGACTCAACCTGCTCAGGTATAATATGAGCTTTGGTCATCGGTACCGAGTATTATATTTTGATACGAATAAGTTTATTCGAAATGTTATGCTGACTAAGGATACAATGTATTCATATTCATATTCGTTATTGCAGAGATAATATAAAGTTACAGACAGTTACAAGAAATGTAACAAGCAAAATCGAGCTTATCTCTCAAAAGAGATTTCATCCAGCAACCCTAGGCAAGGAAGGAGGGTTTATGATAATAGTTCGTAATAAAACTCCATATATATGTATACGCTCGAAAATTACTTTAAAAATATATATAAGTTATAAATAAAATAAAAATATATACTTCAACTACATTAAATACAATGTATATCATGCACTTATATAAACTATAATAAATCATACATATACCAACATAGATATGGTACCTTTTACAGAAGAGAAATAAAATGCACTTCCAATCTTTTCTTAAAAGTGAAAATCAGGGACTTTCCCTAATAGAGCAGGGAAGTCGTTCCACAGTCAGATTGCTAGCGTGTGTTCGTAAGCGGCAGTGTTATGTCGAGGAGTTGAAAAGAGAGACACCGTGTGGGATCTCCGATTGCTATCCCTAGGGAAAAGAAAGCCAAAGCGTTGGCGTAGATATGTGGGGTATCGAGGACTTCGCAAAATATTGAACACCTATGAGAGATAGAAGAGAAATAACATAAACTTAATAAAAGCGATAATTAAGTAGGATTTTGTGAATGGGCAACAAGAGGAATACATGAAAATATGGATATACCTGATGCACTGAAAAAAAAAACAATTTTTATTCAACATATAAAATTATATTCAAAATAAGCTAATAATAATAACAAGCTAAGTACGAATACATTAGAAAGAAGATTCTCACAGCTCAAATAAAAATAAAACAATTTGGAATATCATAAATAAAGAAGCAGGTAAAACAAAATCAGGACGCCTTAGCTTTTTACTTAAGATTGAAGATAAACTAATAACTTCTAACAATGACATCGCAGCCGCATTTTAACAGTACTTTACAAATGTTCCAATAGTTACGACGGCTTCTTTAGACTCGTCTCCGGATCTTGCTGCATCATTTTTAAAAGACAATGTTCCAAAGTGCATTCAAGATTTCTCATTCGCATATATGGCATAATAAAAGCATATAAGTTGTTAAATTTGAAAAAATCCGAGGATCTCTGGGGCAGGCCAGTAAAAATTATTAGCTCGGTGACAGACGAACTTGCCCTTCATTTAGCTAAAATCTTCAATAAATTAGAGTACTTTCCCTGATATCATGAAACACAGCAGGCTAGTACCTTTTTTAAAAGCGGCGATAGGGTTGACCTTACAAATTTCAGGTCTCGGTTCTACCAGCATTGAGTAAAATATTTGAGAAGATTATTTTGGGTCATTTGCTGGCGTACTTCAATGCGCATCAAATTCTCCATAGCCAGCAGTTTGGATTTACAAAGGGCGGTTGACAACAGATGCTAGAGTCATGTTAGTTAAACATATTTTTAATGCGTAAGAAGATCATAGGCACGCTATAGGTATTTTTTGTGACCTGTCCAAGGCATTTGACTGTGTAGACCACGAAACATTGTTCTCTGCAAAAACACTACGGCATAAAAGACAACAGCTCTAAGCTTATGATATCGTATTTAAAAGGGTGGGCTCAAAAAGCTGGCATTAAGTGGACAAAATCGTCGGGTCCTCAGGTAAAGATGGGAGTCCCACAGGGTTCTATTATGGGTCTGTTCCTTTTCCTCGTGTATGTAAATGATTTGCCATTCATGGATAGTATTATTGCAGAAGACACGTCACTATTTTTTTTAATAAGGAGACAAGAAAATGACTTCACAGAAACAAATAATGCTCCCTCGCGATTACTAGACTGGTTTATAACTTGCTTCTGAAATAAAAAAAAAGACAAAGTGCATAAAATTCACTTTACCTAATGTAAGGCAAGTTGAGAGCAACATTGTATTGGGAAAGAAAAACTAAAACTAGAAGATGAAACTGTATTTCTCGGCATCACTATTGCTAACTACAATGGGGTGGCCATATTGTAAAATAAGCACATGGAGATAGCTCCGTAGCATGTGCAGTTAAAATAATCAGGGAATTGATAGACGTTGCAACTGCTAGGCATACTACTATGGGGACGGGCTCCTGACATTGAGACCATCTTCATTTTGCAGAAGAGAGTGATTCGATTTATTTATGGGAAATGTTAAACTGGAATGGGACGGATGGCGCTAGTAGTCGTAAACATTGAGCTCCTTAATAATAAAACATTTTAATAACTAAATCTACATAAAATTATTTTAAAACAATATTTTTTGGTAAATAATACACCAATTGTGACGTGGAAGTGTTATCTAGTGATATAAAACAGTACAAACAATACTACAACAAAGTTCTTATAAGTGATTGTAAAGTGCCAATAAAATCCAACAAAACATATGTGTGTTACAACTAAAACATTCGAATATGTTGTGCAAAAGATAAAAGTGACAAAAATGTCCAGTGCAATGCATAAATACTGAAAATAGTAACAATTATCAGATAAACATAATATCAAGATAACGGTAAATTAACGGTCACTTACTCATAGCGACATCTATGAAATACCAAAATAAGCAACCAACTAAAGTACTACGCAACGCAACAATCCTGCGGATAAATCTCATCACTAAAGGATTGGCTAAGTGATACCACAAATTCCCCACAGATATCGCCTGTGCAGAGCACACAACGTACAATCCATCTTTTCGCAATGATTTGTATTGCTTGGATGGCGTAAAGTGCAGTACAAGTGCTTCAGACCCAAATGATCCGGGTTCGATTCCTGAGTATCATAAGAATCACTTTTTATTGCCTCATAAACCAAACTAACATGGCCACACATTGCATAATATGTAAGATCCCTGCTGAAATCCGAGATACCGTACAATGCTCTATCTGCACTCATAGACTTCATTTCGATTGCTCAGGGCTATCCGAAAAACTATATCAGTTATTGACTGCCGAAAAGAAAAAACACTGGAAATGTAGAACTTGTGTTACACAGAAGAGTATAAATGAATCAACAAAAACACAACTTAATGCAACTTTACAGCAGAATGTAACCATAAGGAAGAAAAAAACGACACCTAAAAAGACTACAAGCTTTGTTCCATCGGAAACACCAAGTAACATGGATTCTACCCATTCTAAAACTGTCGTAGGTAACTCATATTCTCTGGACTCCAGTTTACTATCAGATGGCAATACCCGCTATGAATGCTCCCCCCCTGGCCAACTATCTAACAGTATGGAAGAACGATCATGTATTAGCAGCACTCAGGATCTACAACACCGGATTACTACACTAACCTCCGAATTGATGACTACCCAGAATGAGTTAGAAAACACCATCATTGAGAACAATGAGTTAAAAAGAATTGTAGACAAACTTACACAGGAAGTTGGAATCCTTAAAACCCTATGTACAAGCCCTCCATTAATGGCCCAAAACTCGTCTACACCCAGAAAAAACAGGATTTCTAATATTAGTCACAGATCCAAAACGCCCCAACATCCCGCGTCTGCACGAGACTATAACTTAGAAATAGAAAAAATTTAATTAGAGAAGCAGATTTTAGATTTACAAGAACAACTATCACAGGCCAACAAGGACATTATAGAGCTAAAAAACCTAATGAATAATTTAGAATTAAAACTGATTGAGAACTCGAACAACTCTACATTACCGAAGCCAACTCTCACTGTGAATTCTCAGACCAGAAATAAAATATGTGTCATTAGTACAAACAGAAGAAACAAAATTCTAAATATTGCAGAAAATACATTTGAACAGGAAAAATATGATCTCTGTCACTACCTAATGCCAAATCGTGATATAAAAAACCTACTAAAAGACATAGAGCTGAAGATAGTGGACTATACAATAAATGACTTCTGTATTATACTCCTGGGTGAAGACGATTTTAATAGCTCCAACAACTACAGAGAACTTGTTTTATCGATCCGAACAACATTACAAAGAATACAAAGTACCAACATTTTAATCTGTCTACCAACATTCATCTGTGCAAGCAATGCCAATGTATTCAACTGGAGAGTGGAAAATTTTAATAAACTACTAAATGATGATGTAATTAAATACGAGTACGCATATTTGATTGACTCAAACCGCAATCTGAAATACAATGAAACGACGTTCCATCCACGTAGGGGTACTATTAAAAACTTTGGCATGCGTGTTATGTTTGAGGACATCTTTAAAAAGATTGTAGAAATTAAGGACTGGAACTACAATATAGATACAGACATTGATAATTATGTAAACAATAATAGTCAGTCATTTTTTCGTCCCTCAACTATTAGATAACCATGTAAATCCAATACCATCCTCAAACACCATACCCAATGGCGAAACTAACCTTAATGTATTGTTCCAAAATATTCAAAGTATTTCTAACAAAATACATCTTCTTGATGCACTCATCGAGGAAAAACCTAACCTACATGTCTTGTGCATATCTGAAACTTGGATAAGTAGCGAAAAGAAGAAATTACTAAAAATTCATAACTATAATTTAGGCGCGACATTCTGTCGTGAACAACATACAGGTGGGGGTGTTTGTATATTAATAAAAAATACATTTGAATACTTAGAACGTATAGACATCTCATCTATGTCAATAGAAATGGTTTTCGAAATATGTGCGATTGAAATTCCCATAATTAATTTATTAATTGTAAATCTGTATTGGCCTAGTAGTAGTCGAGAAGTTAACACATTATACAGTTCTTTGGAAAAACTTTTAAGATATATCTATACCAAAGAAAATTCTAAAAACATCATGATAGCTGGTGACATGAATATAGATTTTTTAAATAAACACGAAAAAGTTAGGCTTTCAAATTTCATGTTAAGTTATAATTTTCATCAAAAAGTCACAAAGCCGACGAGATTTACACCAACCAGTTCAAAATGCATAGACTTAATCTTTACAAACTTTAATAAAAAAGACTACCATGTCGATGTCCAAGAATTAGGTCTTTCGGACCATAGAAGTGTCTTGTTCTCTACTCCTCTTAATATTCAAAACCCTAACCACTTTACATTGATCAAGCGTAATTTTAACGATTTCAATATAAATAGATTTAAAAACGAAATCTCAACAGTAGACTGGGAAAGTATATTAGTACCTGATAAAAATGTGAATGATAATCTTAATACATTTGATAATATTATACATACAGCCCTAAATAAATGTATTCCTAAAATATTAATAAAATATAAGCCAAACCAGAAAAATACTTACCTAACTAAAGGTATAAAAATATCATGTCGCAATAAAAGACAATTAAAACTATTAATATCACAGACTAATAATAAAGTTCTACGAAACTACTATAAAATGTACTGCAAATCTCTAAAAAGGATAGTTTGTAAATCTAAGAAACTTATCAACATATATAAATTTAATAGTTCAGTTAATAAAACCCAATGTATGTGAAAAATAATACACAATGTAACAAACAAATATAAAATTATACAAAATATAAGACTCAAATTTTCAAACAATACTTTATCTAACCCTAAAATAGTTGCAAATGAATTCAATAATCTATTTGCATCTATAGGAAAGTCACATAAATCTAGATCAGAGAAAAACAATCTTCCCGCAAGTAAAATAACAAATTCTTTTTTCCTCATACCTGTTGAACCAAAAGAAACACTTAATATAATAAAAGGCCTTAAGAGTAAGAAGTCTTTTGGTATAGATGAAATTCCTCCGTTGCTGGTAAAACATTGCGCGGATATTTTGGCAGTACCCTTTTGTAAACTTATCAATCAATCTTTTACAGAAGGAATATTTCCCGAAGCCTTAAAAACATCTCTTATAAAACCTAAACATAAAAAAGGAAACGCCACTGACATTCATAATTATCGACCTATTGCTTTACTGCCTACTTCAGCAAAAATTTTTGAAACTGCTATGGCCATACGACTGAATAAATTCTATGAAAAATATAACATACTACATGATAACCAATACGGGTTCCGTAAAAATAGGTCTACTATATTGGCAATATATAACTATGTGCAAAAAATTTTTGAATCAATAGACAATAAACGGTATGCTGTGGGTTTACTGCTCGATATGAGCAAAGCGTATGATAGAGTATGCTTTGAAACTCTATTAGAAAGACTATACGACTCTGGGATTAGAGGCTTAGCATACAGGTGGTTCAAGTCGTACCTGCATAACTGTGTCCAATACGTAGAGATTGAAAATACCAATTTTATCACAGGTAAAGTAGAATGCGTTAGATCAGATAGAGTCCTTTCTACTGGATCTATTCCCCAAGGTAGCGTCTTGGGATGTTTATTATTTCTTATTTATATAAATAATCTACCTAATCTAATTGATGACCCTTGCACCCTTTTCGCAGATGACATTTCCATATTATTTTCCTGCTCGAATACCACCGAATTAAACCAAAGCTTAGATATGACCTTAGATAAGATCACCGACTGGCTAGATGAATCAAATTTAGAACTCAACCTTAAAAAAACTAACATAATTCAATTCAAACCCTCACAAAAAGTCCCATTACAAATTTCATATTGCTATAAACAAATACCACTGGAGACTACAAAGACAGCAACCTTGTTGGGGATCGATCTAGACACAAACTTGAGCTGGAAACCTTACATACAGAGATTGCAAAACAAACTATCATCTTTTACTTATGCCCTCCATCAACTAAAAAGGGTAACTGATGTCAAAACTGCGCTCACAGCCTACTATGCATACGCACATTCCAGACTATCGTATGGTATTATATTATGGGGGAATTGTTGTGAAATAAAGGATATTTTTATTCTACAAAAGAAATGTATTAGAATACTTACAAATATTGACCAAATGGTATCTTGTAGATCTTATTTTGTAAAACTCCAAATACTTACCTTAACTTCTATATATATATTAGAATCTTGCAAATTTGTAAGAAAACATGGTAACTTATACTCCCCTCTAGAAAATAAAAATAAAAGGAATAATCGAGACCAAAATAAATTAAAGAAACCATTTTCAAAGTTAGAACTCGTGTCTTCTAGTCCCCATCATATGGCCATCAAAATATATAATCACATACCAAATTACTTAAAAAACATAGAGAAAGAAACACTATTCATTACCTATTTAAAGAAGTTCCTCATTGAAAAATGCTATTATGATGTGAAAGAATTTTTCAATGATAAAATTAGGTAAATATTTCTAGTCGCTAATTACTTGTTCATTACATGTTATTACTAATTTAATGTTTATATAATTTACTCTTAATTTATTTATTTATTGTTAATAATAATAATCTCTACAATATTTTGTTAATTGTCTCTATACAATTTTGAACATAAATGTAATCATTTTTCAATTTTTTTCAATTTTTCGTAAAATGGACAACTGGCTGTCCTTCGCATGTTGCTGTGCCCTAGCAGGGCGTCACAATGTACTAACTTTTATTTTACCACCTTGTGAAATTTTGTGACTTTGCAATAAACTATTATGAATTATGAACTGCACATCAAAAATACTGATTTGCACAGCAAATATCAGGGCAAAATTCTGCGCTAGCTTTGGTGAAGGGTAAAGGGGGTGAGCGTAGCGAAGCCCCCTTTATCCTTTGTGTTAGGTTGAACATGCCAGAACAACAAAAAATACTGAAAACATAAACTCAAGTTTATGTTTTCAGTTATGACACATAAAATATTTAAAACATATAAAAAGTTTTTCTTCAATATCTTCAATTTTATTAAAAATATATATGTACACTCACAACACATAATACTCTTTATAAATGCCTACTCTATAGTGCATACATAACACATACATACCCACTCTGTGTAATACATAGGCTGCCAGCCAAACTCCTATAAGTACTTATAATCAAAATAAACGGAAACCATACGTGTCATAGCATGTCACATATTTGTTGTAAGCTTCCACTCAAACCATGAAATGGGTCCTGGCAGAATTACCAGCGTTGCAGATAATTCATTTGCAACATATGCTGAGCCAGGTCCTATTCACTGCGGAATATACACATGTATAGTTAACTAAATATAATTTTCAATCATTTCTTAAACTGTCTGTGAACTGTATCTGTGTGTATCTTATAAGTGAATAAACGGATTCTTATCTTATCTTTTGCTGATCCTTTTTTTGCTGTAAAAATCAGTATTTTTAATAAGCTATTAAATACTAGCTTTTATTTATAAGCTAGGTAATATATATAGATAGCCTCTGAAGGATTTCTACAAAAAAAACAAGATCGTAACAGTTGCAAGTCAATACATCTATAAAACCATAATGTATGTGAGGAAAAATATCAGTAGCTTTAAAATCATTGATAGCCGCCACAATGTGCAAACTAGAGATAAAAACATAAGCTTTCTGCTCCAATGTTCAGACTCACAAAAGTATATTCGATAAAATTCCGCAAGAAATACAAAACTTAACTCGCTCGATGCAAAAAATGTTTAAAGCACACTTTGTGCACAAAGCCCTACTACGAAATTAATGACTTTTTACTAGACACCGACTTCTGGCATTAAACCAGTTCATTAAGTCATAACATTCAGTTATGTTTTGACGTTCATTATAGTATAATAGTAGTTTATGTGACTGCTAGATAATGGAGGGCATTAATACTCGAGAGTGGGTTTATGAAACGAGCCGAAGGCGAGTTTCATAATAATATCACTCAAGAGTTTTAATGCCTAATTATATACAGTTACATACACTAGTTTATCTACACACATATCATAAGCTCTCTTTGATGTGTTCAGGAACCGCATGTTTGACCGGCATTGTGGCTATGCAGTTGTTTAGCTTGTTCTGTAGCACCAACTTCGGGCGTCGGCATTCGAAATTTGAATGTCAGTATCAACTTTACAGACAAGCTAGGGGCGGCACGAGGCGGGCGTCGGCGTTCGAAATTTGAATGTGATAATGTGTAGAAAAATTACACATTTTGGTCATAATGTGTATTTTTTCAGATAAGAAATGAGTTTTTACCAATTATTTTAACATTATGCTGATCGTAACGTGCAGTTTTAGTACGCAGTAAAGAGGGTTTATGATACGTGTGTAGATAAATATATATATAGCCTCAATTTTGGTGCTATTATGAATAAAAATCTTCGAAACTCGAACCTCGAACCTTTAACGGTTGGTCGCCCTTGTTTTATGAAAAATAATGAGTATTCATATTATCTCCATTCGTATAACCCCTCGAGCACACATAAGCGCTCATTATCGTCGGGCGAGTGATTTTGTGAAAAATATGTTTAATTCAGGAGGTTATATTTTTTGACGAAATTATTCGTAGCATTTACGAATGCTCATTATTTTTATTAGACAGATGACATTTAATCAGCTGACAATATTTTAGGGAATCATAGTAACCATCATAAGTCTTCCATAAGAGTCCCCCATAGTACCTTGTAATCAGCTGATCGGGTCAATGAACTGAGGGACAATATTTTTTTCCATTTGCGACCATTTCTTGGGGAAAATTGTTCATAATGATGTGTCTTATCATTCCCAAAAATACATATAGTTAGATAATTAAATGTCACCTTGTATATCCCATAATCCAACTCCCATACAATTTGCAAATGTATTTTTTTAATCTTAACAAGTCCTCGGAAACTATTGTACCTGATTCGACAATCCAACAATTCAACATTCATGTTTCCTCCGTAATTCAGTTTCCCACTATGTTTTTCCTGCACCGAAATGCAAATGCTAGGTATAAAACTTCGCTTAAACTAACTGGGTGAGCTCTAGTTGAAACACTAATTCAATATTTTCCACTCAATTCTTCCACCTCTTCAGAATAAGATCTGTGTTTTCTCTGAATTTGTCCGACAACTCACAAGGTGTGCGGGTTCCGTCGGTTCCATTGCCGTATTTTCCGACCATTCTGCTCATTGCAATAAATCATACAGCGCAGGTCTCCCGCAGCTAATATCATAAATCAGAAAGATTCTGGAATATGCGTAGATGTCCTTTTCCTTTTTGAGTTTTGAATGGAAGGCAACTGTGATTTCACGGTAGGTAACTTTTGGGAGTTACCTGTGAATGAAGCGTTTTGAGTTTCGTTAGATTAGGAGAAACATTGTTTTGCCATTTTTAGTATTGCGCGGTTTCAACCACTCTCTTAATTGTAACCAGTTGTGCGTTCACTCCTTACATGTAGATAATGAAATTTCTAGGAAATACATATACATAGATAGACAATATATTGTAGCCCTGTATTTTATTTAGGTTTGTTACGTATCTTCACAACGAACAGCCTAACGACCATAATTGATATTTTTACATGTCACAGTCAGCAATAGGATATATACAATTGACATAATAATTGCAGGTCCTGCATATCAATGAAAACGTCAGTATCTTAATATACCCTATACTATATCTGTAACTTAACTTTATAATATTGTATTATAGTAAATAAATAATTATCTGTTATCAATTGTTTCATTTATCTGACTAAATCATCATCATTGTCCTCATCATCATCACTGTTTGATGTAGAATCATCATCATTTCTGTTGAAAACCATCCATGGATCTTATCAACCGAGAATATACCAGTAAAAGAGCGGTTCCCTTTTCGAAATATGGGAGTATCTGCCACCACGTATATGTCGTTATTCAATACCTTTATAATACGATATGGACCTCTGAGTTTGGGTATCAACTTCCTACTTTTGCCAGTAGAAGGAATGTCTCTTTCGATTCTAACCAATTCACCTACTTGGAAAGAGACCTTCCTCCTACTTTTGTCAAAACGTTCCTTTTGTTTTGATTGTTGGGAATTAATGTGCTCCGATATTTCCTCTCGCATGGAAGTCAAGTCACGTGTCGTACTCTCCGACTCATCGGCAATACTTAAGTTAAGTAGCGAATCGTTCGTTCCTATCAAACTTGTTCCGAAAAGGGCCTGAGCTGGGGTCTTTCCAGTACCTTTATTAATAGTATTGTTCAATGCCCATTGTATCTCTGAAACATGCTCATCCCAAAGGTTTTCTGGTTTACCGTGATTTTTCGAAGTAAGAGCAGCTAACACGGTACGGTTATAACGCTCTATTTGACGTTCACGCGCGGAGTGGCTACGGCATTCATTACATGTTTAACACCTAGAGAGTGCAAGTACTCCTTGAAACGCTTTGCTGTAAAAGAGGTTCCCCTGTCAGAAATTAGTCTTTGAGGAACACCAAAGGTGTGGAAATACTGTTTTAATGCTGTAATAGAGTGATCGGTCTTTGTACTTTTAACCGGTACAATCTGTATGTATTTGGTAAAGGCGTCAATAATCAGAAGCAAATAGGCGTTCTTCTTTTTTGTACGCACGAATGGACCAAGATGGTCAATGTGGATAGTATTGAACGGACTTTCTGCCTTTGGAATGGGATGTAGCTCGCCAGATTTCTTACCAGATGGAACTTTTGCGTGGGCGCACTCCAGACACGATTGTACATATTTTTTGATAAAGCGTCGCATTTTAGCAAACCAATAGTTACTCTTAATTTTGTCATATGTTTTGTCAAATCCGAAATGTCCGAGATTATCATGACAGGCTTATAAAATCTGCCACCTAACCCCTTTGGGTACTACCCACCGGTCTCCATCAGCTGTTTTCCTGTATAACAATCCTCTTTTTACAATAAAATTGTTTCTGATCTCAGCTATATTTACAGTATCCATTTCATTAAGAATGTTAACCATTCTCTGTAACTCAGAATCGGTTTGCTGCACGGTAGCTATCCAGTTGGTATCAATGTTTCTCACTTCTAAACAATTTGAATTTGATATGGGGTTCCGACTAAGTGCATCGACGTGAGCCATGGTGGGGCCAGGTTTATAAACAATGTTAAAATCATATTCTTGCATCATTCCCCACCATCTTGCAACTCGAGGTAACATGTCTTTCTTTTCAAATGTTGCTCGTAGCGAATTACAATCCGTAACGATGGTAAATGGCACTCCTAATAAATAAACCCTAAATCTTTGCAATGAACAGACCACAGCTAGTGTTTCTAAATCGTATGCCGAAAACCGCGATTCTTCGGGTGAAGTTTGCCGGCTATAGAATGCGACAGCAGAAAAAGGAGCTTCTTTGTTTGGTCTTTGCATCAGAAATCCAGCGATTCCAAGTTTGGACGCATCAGTATGTAATTGTGTTTCATAATTTGGACTATAAAACGATAGGATTGGTCGCTTGACCAATACTTTCTTCAAACTTGAAAATGCTTCTTGTTCTGGACTACCCCATTGCCATTTTGCATCATTCTTGAGAAGTTGTGTAAGAGGTCGAGCAATGGTAGAAAAGCCTCGGATGAACCTCCGAAAAAAGCTCGCAAGGCCAACAAATTGTCTCACTTTATGCTATTCGGTAAGTGGGGGATAATTTTCTACGGCCTCGACCTTCCTTTTGCCTGGTCTGATACCTTCACTGCTGACTTCAAACCCAAGGTAATCTATCGATTCCATGAAAAAGTTGCACTTTGAGAGCTTTAGTGTCAAGCCTGAATCGCGAAACAATTCCAGGGTATCGCGAAGTTTATGAAAGCCTTCCTCGATTGTTTTGGATCCATATACGCAAATGCATCCTTGAATCTGGCATTACCTAATAAGTCATTTATAGTCCTTTGAAAAGTTGACGGGGCGTTTGCCAGGCCGAAGGGCATGTGATTGAATTCGTAATGCCCATCCGGCGTGACAAACGCCGTCAACCGTTTTGAGTTATCTGACATGGGTATCTGGTAGTACCCAGATGCCAGATCCAATGACGTGAAGTACTTAAATCCCGACAAGTTGTCCAGTTGGTCATCGATTCGAGGTAACGTATAGTGTTCCTTGACTGTCTTTTTATTAAGAGATCTAAAGTCAATGCACAGACGGTAATCCCCGGTCTTCTTACGGACCAGAAGAATTGGAGATGCATATTCCGAAGTTGATGAACGAATTATACCCGAATCCTCTAGCTCTTCTACCATGTTACGTACTTTTTCTCGCTCCATATGTGATAATCGATAAGGTCTATATACCACAGGAGTAGTATCATTAAGTTTTATATCCATTTTAGAATTCTTAACACAGCCCAGTTCTCCACTCGAAAAAGCAAAGCAATCTCTGTATTCGTTCAGCATTTTCGCTAGCTCATCTGACTCTAATATCTCTAAATTCTCGTTAACATTGATCATTGCTTTTTCGATTAAAGATATAGACACATTGTCAGGACAATTTTCGACCCTCTGCACATTGTAAGCCTGAAGTTCTTTCAATGGCACGGCTCGGGCCAACAAACGATTTTGTTGCAGTTCAAATCCAGAAGGAAGGAATCCTCTTATGACGATTTTTCCGGAACCTTGTATTATTCGGACCACAATCTGTATGATCTCATATTCGTTATTTGGTTTCTGGCACAAACTCGGATCGACAAACAGATCGCCATCAAAGAGATCATCTGAATGTACATTTACTTCCGTAAATCCTTGAACTACGGTTGATTCAGACGCATGAAGCATGATCCGACTTAACTCATCTTGTGATTTTGAAGATATTTTTAGATCATCTTTTGTTTTGTAGACTACTACATGTTCCTGTTCTGTAAATGACTGACCCAGTAACAACGGCACTTGCAATAGATTATCAGGCACAATCAAAGCTTGTAAATCAGCCTTTACGTTGTCTACTTCAATTTGGACATTACATTCCCCGATACAATTTACTACCGAATTTCCAAATCCACCAAACCAAACATCAACCAAATTTCTAGCAACGGACTCTTTCAGTATAGTACACTGGCTGCCAAAGTCAATAAAACAGTCTAAATTTTGACCATTCACTTTGGCTGGTTTGAAATATATCAAATCGTCTTCGTGTTTTTGAGATATGTTTTATTAACATTGCTTCCATTTTTCTGTTTGTTACATTCAGTTATCAAGTGTCCTAGTTTATTGCAACCTTCGCACCTCTTCGCAACAGTAGAGTCATGGGTTATTAATTTTACTGCTTGCTTGAGGCTTGCCATAGTGTTCCATATGTAATTTTCATGAATTACTATGTGATATTAACTCGATCAAACACCTACTTGTATCCCATGCTATATTAGGTTCGTGGCCGGTTGATGTACGGGTCTCAAACCTTTTTTCCTGTGTAGCGAGTTGTCGGACTCAAGACCACGCCTTCCAATTGCGTTTGAGATCTGGGCGTCGGCAGAGACCATATTTTCTTTTAGACTGGAAAGCTTTTTGTGTAATTGTTAAGCCCGTAGAGTGTTATTATTGGATAAATTAATGTGTTTACATTGAGATTGAGATCAATGGTACAGGTTGCTTTTAGGCTATAGTTTATATTCTTGGGAATTAGTTCACAATTCAAAATTCCCAATTCTTTATTGCACAGAACATTACAATAATACAATTATACAGGAAATTAAAAGGCAAAGGCGAGCTTATCTCTCAACAGAGATTTCTTCCAGCAAACCTATCTGGATAGGATACATATAAAACTAAAAGGGTAGTCTAGTGCAATTAAATACTTACCAAATACCAATAAAATATGATACTTACTATAAAAATACATATAATCAAAGAAATAGTAGATAAAATAAGATAAAACAAATAATAATAATAAATAGATAAATACAATTACATACTTATATATACAAAACCTATGATGAAAGAGAAAGTAAGTGCTCTTTCAAGCGATTCTTAAAGGAGAAAAGAGTGGGACTGTCCCTTATAGTGCAGGGAAGTGCGTTCCACAGCCGAATGGCCCTCAGCCTGAACACTCGTTCAGGCTGAGGGCCTGAGAGCATAACACCGTCGCCTACGAGCACTCGCTCGTAGGCGACGGTGTTATGCTGCGGAATACATAGAAGAGACACCGTGTGAGATCTCCGCTCTTTGCCTCTGGAGAAAAGGAACTCAAAACATTCACGAAGGTAGGAAGGATATCTGGGGTTTCTCAAGATGTTAAAAAGTAAAGTCAATATGTGGAAATCACGGCGAAGACGAATCGGGAGCCAACCCAGTTCCTTGCGATACTGCGAGACGTGGTCATACTTGCGCAGCCCGAAGACGAACCGAATCCCGAGGTTCTGAAGTCGTTTGAGTTTATTCAGTTGTTCTTCGTTGGCACTCACCCAGCAAGCATCGGCATATTCAATTAAAGGAAGTAGAAGGGACTGGGCTAGAGTGACTTTAGTATGCCGTGGAAGGAAGTATTGTAATTTCCGAAGAGAGTGAAACGATGCAAAGACTCGTCTGCTGACCTCGGAGACATGGGGCTACCAAGACAGCATGTTATCGAATACAACTCCGAGATTTTTAGCTTTATCGCTGTATTTGATTACGGTTCCATCAAATATTAGAGGAGCGATTGGAAGTTGTAACAGGTTAAGAGAGTATCGGGTTCCCAAGATCAAGGCCTGCGACTTTCTCGGGTTGACCAGAAGCCGATATGAGAGGGCCCACTTCCTGATATTCTCGAGGTCAGCATTCAGAGCCTCCACAGCCGGAGTCACATCACGCGGAGAGAAATGCCGGTATATTTGGAGGTCATCTGCGTAAAGATGATATGAAGAAGTAAGTATATCAGAGATTGAGTTGATAAAAACCGAGAACAGATGGGGTGAAAGGATGCCACCCTGAGGAACCCCAGTGAATAGATCAAACCAGCGGGCGGCATGAGAGGAGACATTAAGTGAATGGAGGATCGCAACCAGGATATCAAAATCCACGCAGTTGAAAGCGCTGCTGAAGTCAAGCAGTTAGTTGTACTTGGATCCCAACTCAGTTTATGATGAGAGAGTATATTGTGGTAGTACCATAGTTAGGTGTATAGAATAGCATAGAATATTGTGGTAGTCCAATCTGGTTTAGTTATGTTCATTACAGCTTTTGTTTGTTCTTATTTATTTATTTTGTAAAATTGATATTTTTAGACATCTTATTGGCTCTTATAGGTACGATGTTATAATATTGTCATTAGATTAGATGCTTTTTTATATTTGTACGTTGTGGCATAAAATAAAAGACAAAAATTGAAAAAATTACATCCCCATAGCGTTTCTGTGCGAGATTCAGCCATGAATCACCACTTGAAAGGGAAATTTCCTTTTTCAAACTCGAACCATAAGCAGTTAGTTGCTCATTAGTTTAGTTGATCATAATAGCTTTACTTTTTATTTTTAAATCATAGGCAAAAAATTGAGGCAAAATTAAAGAGTCCTGAGTTTTATAAATTGTGTAGTCAAAGATAACCTTCCGTTATTGTTGTTTTATCCCGAATTTCAGGAAAAAACAACCAATTGGCGTCCCGTTGTGGTTTTTAAAAGACCCGGCTGCAAGGTCAACGACCGGCAGTTTGATCCCCCATTTCGCTGTGATGCTGTGACTGTTCGGAAAAGAAGTTGTGTCTAATATAATTTTAATTTTTAAGACGTTAAGTTATGCCCGGCCACCGAAGAAGGGTCCCCATTATTTTTATTGATTACCTCAACCAACACTGTGACCAACCAGTAAATAGTTTTATTGGCGAGGGACATCCCAAAGTAAAAAAAATGACAGGTATATACATCTTATATTAATTTACGAAACAATCTGTTCTAGAACCTTCCTCGGCGCATCCCCAGGCATACTAAGAAGAAAACTAGGACGCGATGCAAATTGCCACACGATTCCGTAATGCAAATGCGCTCAGACCTTCCGCGGACATTTTTATAAGGGTGGAATGAAAAGGTGAATCCAGTATTCTTATTCCCCTGGATATTTTGGAAGTATGCTGTGGTAGGACCGCTGTGTTCTAATTTGGGTTTCATACATTTGCTTAGGATATAGACTACTCAACAAAAAAACGATGCGTCATAAGAAAATTTTGGTGTACAATGTACTACATAATGAAAGCTGATAAAATTATTTACAACTATTAATTATACACTTTTTACTTATTTACCTACGATAAAGTATCTAAGTATCTACTTGTTTGGCTTAGCTTTAAGATGGTTAGTACCGATTAGGGTCGTAGGTACGTAGGTTTAATCGAATTGAATCGTGTGCCAGGCATAGAAATCTTCAAATTTCACGATTTCTATGCCTGGCACACGATTCAACAATATGTCAAACGAAGCAAGTCTAAAGTGCCTATGTGTGGAGGGAGAGCCCAGTCTCACGAAGATAAGGTTTGATTGCGTGTATAGGGTGAGTTATATGCACTATACATATAAATGTAAACAATGTGTTGAATGCTATTAAATGTGTAAAAGTGGAACGGTTTACTCCCTAGTAAAAATACGTTTAGAAATCAGTCCGTTTGAAATGACAATTGCAGCTCTGTTTGGCGGCAGATACAGAAATATAGTTTAAATTTCTTTGAATACCACAATAATAGTAGTTTATGTGACTGCTACATAATGGAGGGCATCGAAGGCGAGTTTCATAATAATATCACTCGAGAGTTTTAATGTCTAATTATGTACAGTTACATACACTAGTTTATCTACACACATATCATAAGCTCTCTTTGATGTGTTCAGGAACCGCATGTTTGACCGGCATTGTGGCTCTGCAGTTGTTTAGCTTGTTTTGTAGTACATTTTTCAGATAAGAAATGATTTTTTACCAAATAGTTTAACATTATGCTGATCGTAACGTGCGGTTTTTGTACGCAGTAAAGAGGTTTTATGATACGTGTGTAGATAAACTAATAAATGCACCTGGTTACATACTTGGAGTATGAAAGAAGCCGCTTTGTAAACAACATTTTGTTTAGGAACTGATTGCGCGTGAGGCCGACTCGCACTGGACTGTTTATATATTTTAGCTTTTTTCTTACAGAAACCGAAAACAAACAAACCTTTTCGACAGTTTTCACTGAACACCAAAGAATTTCAAAGCCAAACAAAAACAAAATCCGGCTTACAGAAATATAACCGTCTTCTAAAGTTTCTTTCAGCAAATCCTTTTTATCCGAGATACTTGTTTGCGCTGGAATTTCGTCACGTAATCAGCGGCCATTTTGAAAAGTTTTAATGAATAGCCGACTCATTTAACAATAACCGCGTAGATTGCGTTTCAGCTAACTTGTCCCTATAATCGCTAATTTGGTACCAACAAAACCAGAGTTTGTAGGTTTTGAAATATGTGTTTACCAAAAGTCAGGGAGAAATTATCATAATCATAACTAACTCATACTATAAACGTTCATAGTATATCATTTTGTTGGTGGGTAATAGCAAAGCTCACTAAATGTCTTTGCTTACGGCGGCTCTATATAGTGGGTTGCTACTCTCCCTCAAATATGGCGAGGGGGGTGATGGCTGGTGCACAAGTGATACTCGTGAACGAGTGCTGCTTGGGGTGACTGGTCCGGTCTGGTTTCTCATAAGTTATGTTCATTAAAGCTTTTGTATTGTAAACTGTGGCACAAAAAATATATTGTTTTTTTCATCCCATAGAGTTTCTTCGTCCTATCTTTGCGTATTGCCCAAACACTGGTAGAGTTAATAGATTTTCCTTCTCCTGTGCGGGATTCGGCCATGAATCACCACTTTAAAGGTAAATTTCCATTTTCAAACTCAAACCATAATCAGTTACTCATTAGTTTAGTCGATCATTCTTGATTTATTTTTATTTTTCTCCATCTATAAGTGTCTTGTAAAAGTGCATTATTTTTTGCCTACTTATAATAAAATATTTGAGTTTGAGTTTCAGTTTGAAAGGGGTAAAATAAGTAGACCTAATATATATAGACCCAATATGCTTTGATTCGCTGAACAAACTTGGTGTAAAAAAGATTGTAACTTCTGCATTTCCTTACATAAAGGTCCATCTTCCATCCATAAAGGTCCATCTTCAAAAGGACGCAAAAACTAGATAAATAGGCTGAATCAACTTATATGCAATATATCAGGTCAACACGACAATAATGTTTATCGTGACATAAATATATTTATTTCTGACTTAAGGCAGACAAAAGATCGCTTTTATCTAGCTAACTACTATAAAAGACAACTTGCTGTGAATGTATGATTTAATTTATTATAGGACTCTATCATAACTAGTATGGCAGAGGTTCCTTGTGTAGGTTTTAGTAGTGATACTAATATTGATTTTGACATAGCAACACAAGGTACAAGTCACACTGATGTATCTTTTTTTACTGAATTCCGACAAAGGGAGATCCATTTAAATATTACCCATCAAAACATGCAGCGCCAACTGGCAATTTTTATAATCACTTCTTAATCATTCTGTCACCGATGATATTTGTATTACAGTACAATGTTTTAAGGAAAATACGATGTTTTTAGCATAAATAATTACAAAATTGACAATTGTTACTATAGAAAGACTCTTGATACCTATATCATGTTATTTAATCTCAGGAAATATAATATAAATATAATAAAGAAAATATAACGGAAACACATTCTTGCACTTTGCTTCGTTGTTTGGTTTACTTTAGTTATTTTCACAGTATTATGTCTTATGGAATATTGCTCTGGGGGAGAGCAGCAGATATAAATACGATATTTGTCTTACAAAAAAGGGCGACCAATCATTAAGAGAAAAATTCAAAGAAATTATTATACTTACGGTTACCTGTCAATATGTATACGAGAATATCATGCATGTAAGAAAAAACATAGCTTTATTTAAAATTGTAGGTGATAGCGATACTAGAAGTAGAAATAGGTTAGCAATACCATTATTTAGACTAAGTAAAGTAGGCACATCATTCATGGGGCACTGTATTCGCTTCTACAATAAAATACCACAGGAACCATTGATCCTTCCTGAAAAGAGGTTCAAAAACTATGTTAAAAATGAGCTCATAAGAAAGTCCTATTATAGTATTAAGGAATACTTAGATGATAAAACTGCATGGTCCATACCATCTCAGCGCACAGAAATTCGACGAGGGGCGATGGATCAAGTCTATCACTCGTCGGCGAATTTCCTTAGACCGAAACCAGTACCTGTTGTAAAGTCACTTTGGTATGGGGGAGTTTCTTACCGTTTCTTCTTAACCCCGAAGCCCACCTTCCGAAACGGTGTAGTCTTTTTTATATAAAAAAATTGACTTGTAGTTATAAGTAAGTATAATTTTGACGTTGAATAAGATAATTTATTTATTTATATTCAATAAAAAAAATACTTTGACTCTGACTCTGTTTCATTGTTGTAGATACAACAATGAAACAACGATAAATTACTTTATTCAAATAATTTAATATACTTTATTTATTTATGGAGCCAACTAGAATTATACTAACGATTACCATCCAAAATTGCTTGGATAACGTTTTTTGTGAACGTGCATTTATACGTAAACAACTGCTTACCTCCCGACCACAGCGGTCAAACTGTTTCATTCTCATAGCCAGTAAGGATAAGACTGGTCCATCATTTTATAGGCATATAATAATAATACCTTGGACACTATTGACACATATTGAAGTAGCCCCAAACTAGGATTCCCTGTATCATCAGTCACTCGCTATCACTCAACCGGAGCGCACGCTTGCTTGTTAAACCAGCGTTACTCAAAGTTGTTTTTTTTCCTGTTTAATTATGTTCTCCTGCGCAAGTTGTGACTCCCAGTTCACGGATGGAACGGTGTGCAGTGTCTGCAAGCAACACCTCGATTTCCAGTGTTCCGGGATTACGGAAAATGGTTATCGTAGACTTGGAGAGAGACAGAAGAGCTGGCGTTGCCCGAAGTGTAAAGGCAACCAATCGCCTTCGAGGCTTAATACGTCACCCTCTCCAACTCAACTGGATAAAATGCAAGAACAACTGAACAACATCGTTTTCCAGTTGGGGCCACTGTCAGAAAATGTGAAATCCATCAAATCAGAGCTGGGGAACCTTCGAGAATCTTTGGAGATGGCGCATGAGCTGATTGGGAAATTCTCAGGATCCGTCAAGGCATTAGAAACCCGAGTTACTCAAGTGGAGAAACTAGTAAGCGATGTCCCGACGCTCCAAGCCGAAGTAACTGCATTGAAGGTTGAACTTCAAAATAGAGACCAATGGGCTCGTGCTAATAACGTCGAGATACGTGGAATTCCATTGAAGAAGAATGAAAATCTATACGAAATTGCTGACAAGATTGGTAAAATCGGTAATCGTACTTTCGAGAAGAGGGATATAAATTATATTGCACGAATTCCTACGAGAGTCCCGAATGTCGAAAAACCGATTGTTATTTCTTTTAATAATCGTTACACTAAGGAAGACTTTGTTGCTTCTTGCCGCAAGACCAAACAGCTTAAGCTCGAGACTCTAGGTTACACAACTGGCGGAGTCTTTTTCGTCAATGATCACCTGACGCAGTATAACAAGAACCTGTTAAGCAAGGCGCGGGCCTTAGCTAAAGAGAAGAACTTCAAGCACGTTTGGGTTAAACACTGTAAAATTATGGCGAGAATGTCAGATACGTCACCCATAATTTTTATAAAAAACGAAAGCGACCTATTGAAGATCTCATAATTTTTAGCTACTTAAATAACGTACCAATTGCGTTAAATTTAGTAATAGCCTATAATCTTAAAATTATTTTATTAGTTTTGTCACTACGAAACAGTAAAAGTTTGAGAGCCGCATGCAAGACCAGCGCTTTTGTTCTACAGTGCGGCGGGGATACCGACCGGTTCGTCGTAAGTACAGCTCTGCGCGTTAAGCTACTCGCACCTGCTCGCGTTATGCACTCACGTTCCATT
Source organism: Argyresthia goedartella (assembly GCA_949825045.1). Classification (NCBI taxonomy): domain Eukaryota; kingdom Metazoa; phylum Arthropoda; class Insecta; order Lepidoptera; family Argyresthiidae; genus Argyresthia; species Argyresthia goedartella. The sequence goes on from OX463817.1 coordinate 6,713,383, forward strand.
TTCGCTTGCACTGCTTTCGTGTCACTCAGTCGCTGCGTGAACGAGTTAAAATTAACTATTGGGTTTTGTTCAAAGATATTTATTTCTACCTTATTTATTCAATTTATTGGGAGTGTTTGTTATACATGTTTGATTATTTCATACAATTATCTTAATATTACGCCTAAATATGTTATCAATGAAAAGAATCTGCAGTTATCGCTTCTTTTAACACCTAGGGCTTTTTTATGCTTTTTTGCTATCCAGCAACTTATTCAATGAACAGCTATAGCATAATATGCTTTATAGAGTTTCACTTTCGCTATTGCTTACATGTTAATGATGGCGTCTAATTTAAAACTATTTTATCAAAACACAAGAGGGCTGCGTACTAAGACACATACGTTTAAACGTAACATCTGTTTAAATTCTTATGATGTAATAGCAATCACTGAGAGCTGGCTTTTAGATGGTATTTATGATAGCGAACTCATTGATGATAGATATTTAATTTTGAGACGGGATAGAGATTATGATAAAACAAAACAAATGTACGGTGGTGGAGTTTTTATAGCGGTGCGCCGTGATCTTGGTGTTTTAGCGCGGCCGGAGTGGCACTCCTCTGCTGAGGATATTTGGGTTACGGTAACCACTAAAAATAGTAACCGAACTTTAAATAAAATCCATATTTGTACTCTTTATCTTTGTAGCGAAAACTTAGGAAATTCATTTAACACGCAACTGACAAATTTTTCTGATAAACTTACTTGTATTGTGGAGTCATGTCCTAATGACACTTTTATTATACTGGGTGATTTTAACTTGCCGAATGTAGATTGGTCATGCAGACAAGGAACTTTGCACCCGGCTAACGTATCAGGTTATAGTCAGATTTATTTTTTTGATACTTTGTCAGTATGCAGCTTGACTCAGTTTAATTTTAATAGTAACTCAAATAATAGGATCTTAGATTATGTTATCAGTAATGTAGATGTAACGGTTCTCGCTAGTGATTACCCATTGGTCCCTGAAGATGAGCATCATAAATCCTTAGTTATTAATATAAATGATGTTGATTGCGAATCACTTAAATTGAACTCTCGTTTGAAATATTATTATGGCTCAGGTGACTACGACAGCATTAACTCATGTTTGGCTCATGATTACGATTGGGACTCTATTTTAAATAGTAAACCAATAGATGACTCCATTGAACAATTTTATGCCTGTATTTATGAGCTACGTGATAAATTTGTACCGCACAAGTACATAAATGCATCGTCTTTTCCGCCTTGGTACAGCTCCCCTCTCAGGAGGGTGCTTAAAGAAAAGTACAAATACATTAAGAAATTTCATAAATATGGTAACCAATCCGATTATGAATCTTTTGCTTTTCTTAGAAAAAAGGCGAAAACCTTGGAGGAAGAATGCTACCAAAAATATATTTCAAAAGTTGAAAGTTCGATAATTGAAAACCCCAAATATTTTTGGTCTTTTGTCAAATCTCAAAGGAGAAGTGCCAACTCTATTCCGTCCACTTTATTTTATAAAGGGCTGTCGGCTAGTACTGGAGAGGGAATTTGCAATTGCAAACTATTTCTACTCCAATTTTCAATCTCAATCACATAGTTCTTCTTCCGATAGCGGCTTGGGAAACGGCCCTTTAGAAAATGATTATCCATGCTCTATTAGTGACATCGATATTGAACATGCTACTGTATTTAAACTACTTAGGTCGCTTGATATGTCAAAGGGTGGTGGGCCTGATGGCATTTCCTCAGTCTTCATAGTGAGAAGTGCTGAAGGCCTTACATATCCACTGACTCTTCTTTTTAAGCGTTCTCTTGAGCAGGGCTATGTACCTAAGGTCTGGAAAGCAGCAAATATTTCTCCTATCCATAAAGGTGGTAGCAAGAGTGACGTTAATGATTATAGGCCCATCTCAAAACTTTGTATTTTTGCCAAGGTATTGGAGAAGCTTGTTTATACTGCGGTATATTCAACTCTCTCAACATCATTTATTCCGGAGCAGCATGGGTTTATTCGAAGACGTTCAACTACTTCTAATCTGCTATCTTTTAATGATTATACCACCTCAAAGATGGATGCTGGTGGCCAAGTTGACGCTATTTTTACTGACTATAGCAAAGCATTTGACAGAATAGACCACCAGTTGCTCTTACAGAAACTCCTAAGGGCGGAATCCATGGTAATCTTTATAGATGGTTTACCTCCTACATTGAAAATAGATCCCAGGCCGTGGTTCTTCATGGGTTCTCCTCCTCCTCTAGTTGGATAAAAATACCTTCAGGCGTGCCCCAAGGATCCTTGCTCGGACCGCTTCTTTTTTCTATATTTGTTAATGATATTTGCCACTGCTTTAGGTTCTCAAAATTTTTGCTATATGCGGACGACATGAAAGTTTTTAAACGAATTAGCGACGTCAACGACTGCAGTCTATTGCAGGAGGACTTAGGTAGGTTTGAATTTTACTGCCAGCAAAATAAACTAGACCTGAATGTGTTGAAATGTTTTGCTATTACTTTTACCCGTAGCCCTAAGCCTACCCAGTACAGTTACACATTCAAAGGAAACCCCCTGAAGGTGGTAGATGAGATTCGTGACCTTGGAGTTATTCAAGATAGTAGGCAAGCTTACGACAAGCATATTGATAGCATTATAAAAAGAGCAAATAAGGCTTTGGGTTTTGTTATGAGAACCTGCTCTCAGTTTACAAGTATTAAAGTTATTAAAATCCTGTATTGTGCTTATGTACGTAGCATCCTCGAGTATTGTTCACAGGTTTGGAACCCTCGATATGAAATTTACATAGATAGGATTGAGTCCATACAGCGTAGATTTCTGCGATATCTGCAATTTAAGTGCAATAATTTTGACTCGGACTATTCAGCTATATGTAAAAGACACCATACACTCCCCCTACAAGAGAGACGACGAATTGCTGACGTTGTACTGCTTTGCAAAATTGCACAAGGAGAAATTGACTCTCCGCAGCTTCTTGAACACATCAAAATTAAAGTCCCCAATAGAACTAATAGACATCCTATTCAGCTAGACATTCCTTTCAGTTTCACAAATTATAGACAAAACTCCTTTTTCAGTAGAGCGGTAGCTACATTTAACGGTTTGGTCGATATCCCCGACCTTGACTTATTCAACTCAAAACCGCAAAGTGTTAAGAAACTCCTGACAAAGCGCTGGTTTACTGCGTTAGCATCTTAAACTAATTAAGTTGTTATTAGGTAATACTATTTGTACCTAATTTTTTATTATTTTCTATTGTGCATTATGTTTTTTCCTTTAACTTACAGTTCTGTCTTTTTGTACCTATAATCTCTTGTTAATTATTATGATTAAATTTATAAATCTTGTCAATTATATATAAGTTATACATTCTAATGTTGTTATCCAGACAGAACTATATTTTTAATTTTTTCTCTGTTTAACCGCAGGCAGGCAGTTTTTTTTTTTTAGCTTCTACATACATACATGCGAGAACACATTAATGGTTATAAGTTATTATATAAGTTTATTAATAGAGTGTGTAAAACTGTTTGTTCTCCTAATACAATAAAATAAAATAAAATAAAATCTTGGGTACTAGACAACGATACAAATACTTATATAGATAAATATTATACTTATTAGATAGATAAACAACCATGACTAGGGTACAAACATCCATTTTCATCAAACATCATATACATATAACATCAAAGTTAAATTCAAAGTTCTTTATTACTGTAAATATATACATATACTTAGCAAACGTTAATTTTTTGCCTCTTCTCTACATTAGACCACTGTGGGAGCGGGAGAGCTTGAGACTCCCACAAATTGATTTTTAGATCTCTTTCAAATTGGTTGCGCTTAACTAATACAAATATTACAATATTTATTATTATGATTAATAAGCAGGAATAAATAATTACAAAATTATTAACAGCAAGGTTTGTGTTGAGCTAGATTAACCCCATACAGTCCCGTCATTTAAGTAATCCTGAACTTGGTAATATCCCTTTTTCGAAATAGTCGCTTTAACATGCTTTTTAAAGTGCTAAAATTGCAATTTCAAAATCTCCACCGTCCAGTATTTACCGATGTTGTCACTTACTTTTTTTTTTTTTATTACTTTCGAATAATGTTCTAAATAAATATTGTTTGGGTTCTGTGCATTAGAGTCCGGTGCTAGCAACTTTATATCTAAATTTTTCGTATATGTTTCTATCTAAGTCTATGGGATGTTTCTATATGGAATTTTTCAAATTTTCCAAAGCTATAATATTAACCAAAGAAATAACCACAGACTGGTTGAACCTAGGTTTAGACTCGCAAAAGTCAACAATCCTTTCAAGGGTCAATGCATTCTCTACTACAACAGGATATCTCAAGAAATTTTGAAATTGACATATGAGCAATTCAAAAACCATGCAAAAACCACTTTATCTAATAGGGATTTAACAATATTCAAGAAATGACAAGAGTGCTTGGTGTTAATATAACTCGATAGAGAACTCGCTTAATAATTTTGAAACTATTTATTCCTGCATATTATTCATGATATGTTATATATAATTGTACTAGTGGCCCTGTGGGCAGTAGACCTCGCTAACAGGGGGGACTGTGAACCCATTTTTGGGTAGTATTTTAGATTAAATCAAAATTAAGTAGTAAAGTAGCCGCACCAAGGAAGAGACAGGCACCAGACATAGAGACAGACGAAAGCAAAATCGGCCTCCTATCTTGTCGAAATGGAGCCCTTAGCTCGCTTCGCTCGCTCGGTCAATTAGTTAAATACAATAAATTTTAAAAGGGACCTTGAAATCAATCTTTGAGAGTTTCTTCGCCCTCCTTCTCCCACAGTAGGCCAATGTAGAGAAGAGGCTAAAATGACGTTTAAGTATATGTAAATATCCACAGCAATAAAGAAAAGAAAAATACGTTGGCGGTTCTCGTAGCTTTGCCGACAATGACAACCGACGGGAGACGAAATCAAAAGGCTTCTAATTGCATGCACAGTAACAGTCTTAGCATTAAAAATAAACTCCTGTTCAACACTTGTTTAAATACAAAAATAGGATAATATAGGATTTGACGTTTTTCTTGATATTAAACTAAATGTAACTTTTTTGTAGTAGCACCGTTAGTATCTATCTATTTGTTTGGGAATCTAGCTTATATAGCTAGATTCCCAAACAAATTTGGTACGTACATATTTGGTACGTGGTCAGTAATGACGTAGAGATAGTACTAGTTGTAACAGTATCAGTTGTATTTAGTTTACGTATTTCGTATTTTGACGAGGTTGTCCAATAAAACTGCTATCTTATTTTTTGAAAGCGGGGAATAGTGATCTGATTCCGGCAACCGGATTTTGATTTTCCCCATTTGTTTGACAGTTATGACAGCTACAGCCAAATTAAGTGCGAAGAGACAAGTTATCTGAAACGCACTTTAGTTCCGGTAGTGACCGTTCGGGTAACTAACAAACTGTCTGTTATAACGTCATACTGTTGGCCGGCCACGCGTAATGATTGGTGTCTTTCGTGAACAACGCCCTCGGCGCTAATTCCGGTAATCCATGCCTCGTTGTGTGATTACAAGAGCTGATCATTTAGCGCCCTCTCTCGGGGGATAAGGCAAATCGTTTCAAATTACCCATAGCACCGGATTAAGGGCTATCAATTAATTCGTTGACTCCTGCCCGGAAGAAAAGTAATTATAAGTTAAACCTGTAATTAATATTATGGGGTTCACTTTTTAAATGGGCGTAAATAACGCCTATTAAATAATTTAATAAATGCAGCTTTTTTAAAATACTAGTTGTATATTATTAATAGGTCATCAATAAATTTTAAGCGTCTGGCAAATAATTTTCAAGCAACTATTATATTGAAATAAAGGTTAACCCCTTGTGTGTGAAAATTCCCGCTCCGGTACTGTCATTCTGGCGCCTGTGTGTGGCGCGACCGTCTCCGGTACTGCTGTAAAGGATTTTATTTTGCTTCCGTTGCAGCATTCATGTTAGTCCGATCTCTTTCTAACCTATTAAAATTGCACAAGAAAGAACAGGCTATCTAATTAATGAATGGTTTTATACTCTGTGGTCACTGTTTGCACAATAAAACTCACTCAAAGACGCCATCCCAACCGCTACTTCGCGTTTGTGTCTCTCAGTGTTCACATAGATATTTTAATTATTTGTGCTAAGTGGAGTGCCTGCTGCTGATTATCCAATATGCAACGGTAAGTAAAGTTTAATTTTAACTAATACTAATGTCGATTATCTATACCATTGTGAGTAAAAAACTGTCCAAAACAACTTCACCTCGCTCTTCTCAACGGAACATGATTTTGGTTTTCATCTGAATAGACAAATTTCATTAGAGAAACCGAACGTGCTTATCATCCTAGGACTCTACATATTGTTTATTTCCTATTGGTTACTATTCAAAACATGTATTCATTCAGAAATATGCGAAATTTCATCAAAACAAATGCGGGGGAGTCCCAGTACCGCAGACGGAATTTCACACATCGGGCAATTGCGGTTGGTCATGGCCGACACAATGGTGTGGATATGTCGACAAGCTTTTCCGTGTTTTGATATAATCTTACCTTTTTACTTTTATTTTGTTTTGAGCTTGATTGGTTTGATGTTTTTTAATTAACACGGGTGATTTTTTGCATATTTTAACAACAGTGTGTGCATGACGATAGCCGGACAAAAACGAAACATTTTTGTTATTTCGTATATTTGTTCTTTTGTTGATGGGACTTTATTATGGGTCGTAAATAAATAATAAATAACAGTGGATTTTTAAAGATCAATAAATAAAATAAGTTCTAGTCATATAAACTTTTCTTTCAAGTCAATAATTTTGCCGAAATTATTTTACCAAATCAGCCCTAGATTTAAATTATTTCAGGAAATAAAGAAAAAATAATTTTCAAATAAACAATTATGTCAAAGAAACACTCGAATATGTGATTGTATTTTTAATGTTTCTGTGCAATAAAGAATATGAAAATGAAACACGGGAAAGAGTTAATTTCACAAAATATGTTTGTATTAATTAACGCAATGCACCCTTCACTGATTTCATAAAAAATAAATGTTGATGCTGCATACACTGCTCGAGCTTGTTTATGTGTTGTGTGTTTTTATATATTATGGTTTGCACTATTTGGTTGGCATTTTTTGCATGCTTTTTCTTTCTTTCTGTAAGTGCTGCAAGAACTGGAAGAGGCCGAGGGCGTGTGAACGCGGAGGATGAGAGTGGTGCTGATGGTTTGGGCGTTCGTGGTGGCGGCGTGGGCAATCGTGGAGCCGCTGTACGATCGCGTGGCAGCGGCGGGCGCACGCGTGGCGGCGGCGCACGAGCGCGGGGCGGAGTCCGCACTCGCGGTGGGGCCGTGGAGAGGCCATCTGCATCTTCTTTGTAAATAACAGCTTTTACTAACAACTAACTTTACTAATAATTGCATGTTTTCAAATGAAATAAAACTAATGTAGGATCATGTATTTCAGATCAATGAGAAATATTACCGACTTGCCGGTTCAAGTGCAGTCGCTGGAGCGCAGCCTTCATACAAGGAAGACCAGAGAGTTGCCTCCCGATGCCAGGCAGTCACCAGGGTAAATATTTTCAAAATATTGTTAGCTCTACCACCCCATATTGATTTTCTTAGGTTTTGGACTCTACTTCCAAGGCATAAGGTTAAAATATCAATTTTTATTTGTTTTTAGATCTCTACTACTCTGGTCTTCCTTGTTTGAAGAGCTGCCAATCGAGGTCACCCATGAGGAGGGAGACAGGCTTTTAAACATGTCCCCGTGCTCAGCACCTCCGTCACCTTCTGTGTAAGTATTGAAATGAGTACTTTGTGTCTTTAACGTATTGATTTAATTGACTTAATTAAAATTTGACACAGGCCTTCCTCATATCATACCATATTTTATGTCCATTGATACCTAATAAACCATAATTAAAATGTTTTTTTTTTTAGATTTTTAGAATGTGGCGGCAGTAGCGGGGCTTCAACGCCTACCCCACGCAGGGGCCTCAAGAGACCTGAGTGAGTATACTTAATTTCGAGATAACTTGCATTGTAGTATTTCTTTATTTATTTACGTAATACAATTTACTATGTTTTTACAGGCAGATAGAAGAAGGTATCTTGCCGCTGTGCCCGCCTCCCAGGGCAAAACGTTGCCTGTAAGTATATTATTTTTAGATTTTTCCATTATTTCATACTTTTTGAGGATGATAACATTATTATATTTTACAGTATCCCATCGTCATCGTCGTCGTCGGCGAACGTGCGTCCTCTTCGTGAGAAAGAAATTGAAAACCTACTCTGTTACGGTAAGTGAAATAAACCTCGCTAAATACCAGGGTTCGCAGATATATTACGATATATGTTTCAATCAGGGTTCGCTGATAAATATCACGATATATGTTTCAATGGATATATATCAATGGATTTTTATTTTATTTTTTTATGAAGAAATGGATAAATCTGTCTAAAAATTTGCACAATTTTGCCTCTGCTACCCCGTTTAGGAAGAGGTCCATATGTCATGATATTTGTGTTTGCTCTGGGCTATAAATTTAGCAGATTGTAAGGGCTTTACTACACAAAAATAACTTATTACCTAAACAAAAATGTATGGGATTTGACGATTTTTTGACTCAGTCATATCGATTTCGACACTTATTGTTGTATTTTTTTTATTATGACAATATCGTATTGCTTTTCTTTTTTTTATTATGACAATATCGTGTTGCTTTTCTTGATAAAAAAATAAACATTAAATTATAAACCTTCATATTTGATGGAAAACATAGTAAGGCTAGCCTCCTGTCTCGCTGATTGGAGTGTTGGCCACTGTTGGCTCTGAATAACTAGCTAAAAGTGGGCATGATTCTGCTTCTGCCACTCCGTATGGGAAAAGGTGTGACGCTATGTTATAAATGTATCATTTAACCTGTTCACTTTGTCAGTATAAACTAATTATGTGATGTTAAAAGATAATTTTTTCATTGTATATATATCTGATAAAAAAATCGGATTTTTACGAAAAAAAAATACAGTCTTTAAAAGAATATTCCTTTACATGCGTTTACTGAATACCTATATCATAAGTCATAACTCAACGTCAAACCTTTTCCTCCATACCTCAGACGAGTAAGAATAAAAATATATATCTCCATCGGATACGAGTAATACTCACACCTCAGACGTCTAACTCTATTTTAACCATTCAAATCAGGTAGCGAAGAGGACTCCGACGTCGACAATGACGATGACGATGTGGAAAGGCAAAAGGACCCAAAGGCCACGCGGCGGTTCGAGGACGATGACAATGAAGGGGCGCCAGATGCTCGGGCTCTGGCTCTGGCTCAGGCTGTGAACCTTGACGGTCTGTCAGTGATCATGCCTGAGCCCCTGCCTGAACCCGAGCCCCTGCCTCGTCCCGAGCCGCAAACTGAGCCCGAGTTCCAGACCCCGAGCGAAAATATAGATAAATTTAAGTTTAACTGGAGAGAATTCCCAACAACTCAGATTCCACCTGAACTGAGGAGGGAACCCTTCTCCGAAAATAACTGTGGTCCGCAGGTTTCATGTGCGACCCCATATGATGCATTTACTGCCATATGGGATCGCCCGATTATGGAGCACATTGCAGTGGAGACAAACCGGTATGCTCAGCAGACGGCAGCGAGGATGCTGGAGGACGGATCGATCTGTCCCTCCAGCAGAATTACCAAATGGGTTGATACGACGGTAGATGAGCTCTACGTGTATTTTGCCATAATTCTGGCGGTAGGAGTTGTGGCAAAATCACGGCTAGAGGAATATTGGAATAAATGCGTCGATATCTTCAGCACCCCGGGGTTCACAAAAGTGATGAGGTATGACCGCTTCCGGCTGCTGAGCACATGTCTCCACTTCGAGGACAATGTAAATTGCGATCCGGCAACAATGACACGATCCGAAGCTAAGATTTTTAAGGTACGTCCCATTTTGGACCACCTGAATGCTAAATTCTCACAATTATATAAATTGTCTCAAAACATTGCGCTCGATGAAAGTCTCACAATGTGGAAGGGCTGGTTAGATATTAACCAGTTCATCCAGAATAAAGCAGCTGGCGTAGGAATAAAAACTTACGAAGTCTGTGAATCAAAGACCGGCTACTTGTGGCGCTTTGAGGTCCATGCTGGCCACGATGTCACAGACGAACATGAAGTAAGTCCAATAACTGGAATCGTGCCTGCCCTTGTACTCAGACTTTTGACTGGTCTCGAGCATAAAGGATATACCATTTGGATGGACAATTTTTACAACTCCCCCGCCCTTGCACGCGAGTTGAAATGCCGGGGTTTCGACTGTGTGGGGACGCTTCGGACCAACCGCAAGTTCGTTCCGACCAATGTGGCGCAGTTGAAGAAGAATGAAATGGTGGTTGGTCAGGTGGTGGGCTGCACATCAGGCGATGTAGATATCCTGGTATGGAGAGATAAGAACCGCGTCGCTCTTATCTCCACTTACCACGGACTCTGCTCTGTGAATTGCGGCCAAACACTGAAGCCGTCCATGGTCCCCGATTATAACGTGTGCATGGGCGGGGTAGACAAGAAAGACCAAATGCTGTCTATGTACCCCCTGGAACGCCGCCGTAACAGGGTCTGGTACAAGAAGCTGTTTCGAAGACTTTTGAATGCTAGCACACTCAACGCATTCATACTGCACAAAGAAACATCCGCCAATCCAATGGTTCACCGGAGTTTTCGCAAAACTCTGGTGACACAGTTGATTGAAACCCACGCTCGCATAGTCGAAACACCTGATACACCACACAACGAAACTCTCTACCATATCCCGATACTTTACAAGCTCTTGCCAATAGTCAGCGCGAAAAACCGTACCCGCAAAGTGTGTGTGGTCTGCCGCAAACGGTCAATCACATACTGTGAAAAGTGTGAGATTCCGGTATGTGGCTACACGTGCTTCAGGCCGCACATTAGTTCTCTCCGCCAATAATACTTCACAAAACACATACACTACATACAGTAACACGACACACACACGCTAGTATTCAAAAGCTCTATCTATTTTCAATTCCATTTAAATTCACAATTTACAATAACAATAACATCCAAATGGTATCGGCATACATTTGTTGTTTTTTTGTTTCTCTAATTGTCTTTTAGTTTGTCTTTATGTTTTCTTTGTTTCTTATTCCAGCGGAAGATAGACCTTTGCCCACAGTGGTATGAAGACTTTCATACTTAATTCAAAGAATAAGCCTTTACCTACAGTGGAATGAGACAGTTATTTAATTGTGAGAATGTATCATACAGGGTAGAGTAGTAGTAGTAGTATAGGCCTAAACATGCGTCAATTTGTATTTTTGTTTCCTTATATTTGTTATGTGAAAACCTTGTTTGTGTTTTTTTATCTTTTCTATCCTAGGTTTGCTGGAAGAAATCTCTTGTTAGAGATAAGCTCACTATATTTTTTTTGTGTAAGAAAGTATCAAGTAAAGTAAAGTACTTTCTGATGCATTATTTTCTCATACCTATATGGGTATATTTTTTTCTGTATTTTGACGGAATTTTGCCTCGTTTTATTTTATGTCTTAGGCAATTGGCGCATGTAAGGCCTTTAAAGCTTCATCTGGATCGCAATTTATTTGTTCTTTGTAGCCTTAATGTGTATGTCTGCATATCGATAGCAATACCTGTCGAAATTCGCTATTTGACAAGAGCTGATTTTTGTATAATGTTAAATCGAAAAAAATACCATTCAGAATACTCTCTCTCTCTCTCTCTCTCTTTTAATACGACAATGCCCTGCTTTGCTGGATTATGCGACTGGGACTGCGAGATAAACAATAAGGCTACTTTCTTTAGTTTTTAATGTAGCTTTGTGTTTTTTTTATGCCGCTTGGAACACTTCTTATTAATGTTTTGTATTGTTCACTAATTTTATCACTAGTAAAATTACAAACCAACAATTTTCCTCCACGATCCCGTATGTTGATATGTATAATTGCTCATATAGTTGTTTTTTTTTATATTACATGGCAAATAATGAAAATAACATTAATCGATGAACAAATAAACAAAAAAATGTACTTACACAAACAAACATAATAAAATGTGTTAATGTCTTTGTATGCTGTGTATAATACCTACCAATTGATTTCATTTTAATTTAATATCGGTGTTGTCTGATTGATTGTGTTTTTATAATTGTAAAATTTGTATTTTTATCTCAAAATAAATTAATAATATTAATAAAGTTATTTAATTTAATATCTTACATTGCATTTGACCCCGTAAGGCACTATGTCTAATGACAGATTTTGTTGAGCCGTATTAATTTCATCTAATTTGAACATATTTTAAATATCCTTTGTGGGCCCATTGTGCCACTGCCACCGGAATGGGAAAAGGCGTTACGCTTTTTATATTAGGTACCTATGTTATTTTAACAAAATATAATATAAAAGTTTTGTCCCGAGAAAAATCACAAGGCTCATCCATATTATCTTCACCTCCATGGCACAAAAGTGGATGATTATTTGCAATGTTTATCATCATGGTACTCTAAATATTTGTATGAAAGGTCTTGGGTTTATGTATAAATCCAATACTTTGTTCTATGTAGTTATTAGATAATGTATATTTAATAAGATAACTACTACCTTTCAACCATAACCTAAGATTTACTTACCTACTATTTTTTGTGTCATATTACAGTGGTATTTTAGTAGATTCTCTGCTCGTTATTTATTTATCTTACAAGTTTGAGGCTTTGGTTACTGATAGCTCATATGCTTTAGTTTCTGTAAACCGAAGAATATTGGTCAATATTGCCAAGGGTGCTTTGAAACAGTCCTAAATTGTATACCTAATATTGGCTGACATTTATGAGGCCCTATTTTTGTAACTTTTGAAAAAGTTTTATTTTGATAAATAAATGTATGAAGACTATATGTGTTTGTGTTTATTAGAGTTCTATACAATATAACGCATTAATAAAATCAAACATTAGGCCTAAATCTTGCTTTGTTATTAAAATAATACAGAAATAAGTACAACTTAGGGAGCTTCATATTATGTAACACATATTAGCTGTAATTAAACTGAAATAAAGGCGTTGTGGAAAGGAAAAAGGGTAAAGAATTCCAATTAGAGTAATATTCTAATTAGAACTAATCTTAATTCTAACTAGAATAGGAGAAATTCATCAAAAACTAAACATCGGCGCTCAGAATTCCTGATGTGTGGGATTCCCGCTCCGGTACCCACCGACACGGCGAAAGTTACAAAATGGCCGCCACAGGCGACTGGTTAAAATAACTCAGCATCGTAATAATTCTATAGCAACTAAAGTCGTAATATGGCTGCACATCGTCAATTTTTAAGAAGTCTATCAACTTCATCTATAAAAGTATTTGAACTTTCTCTAATTTTATACGGTCACCTCTATTTGTATACGTTGGCATAAGTAATTGATGACAGAATCTACTATACTAGATTCGCATTATTATTTCGAAATCGCCCTAGTTCCGGCTACAACAGGGCTATGGCGGTGCCCCCTGCCTTGCAACGCACCCACGTTCCCCCAAAGTAGCCTCTGGCCCTTAAAAAACAGTCTAGAGTCTAGCCACAAGACTACCTAGGAAGGACTGCCTGGGAAGTGAGGTGCCCTGATACGGATTCCCTATTCTATTCGACAAAATAAAACCATGAAACATTTACATGAAAAGAGAATATGATTTATTAATTTAGTTGTTGCAAAAATAAATTGAATGCCAAATTTTGAGGCTACACTCATTTTGATTTTATTACCGGACTGATCTTGAAAATATCTAAAGAGGCCAACTTACTAATTTTACCGCAGAGATATCAATTTTGATGCTAAAGATTAATCAGCAGCGCTGAGTTATATTGGTTGAAGTTTGTGAATTGGGGCTGGATGCTTAATATTCTGCTGCGGTAGCAAAGTTGATGAATTAATTTAATGGAAGTTGTTCCAACTCATTGCTTACACACAAAACAAGTGCTAGGTTGCAGGTGCTAAATAAAATCTTTTCATTACTCATACTCTGAAAGGGGGTCATAGTTCATCCAGGCACCGTGCTGAAAGTGGTACATGCCTGCTCTAAAGCAGAAAAGTATTAAAAAAAATATATATGAATCGCAGTTTATATTGAACAACGCAATGGTAGTAACCTATACAGCCATAAAACGGAAGTATTTTTTTTAATGTTATGCTCAAAGTAAAAGACATCAACGGGGGCACCGAAATTACTTTTTTTATGAGTAGTATTTTTAAACTTGAGTTTGTTGTTTGTTTTTTAATAAAATAATTTTGATTTCAAGTGACTTTGTTTTTAATAAAATAATTTTGATTTTAACTGACTTGTGTTTACTTTCCTCGTATTCGTAATGAAAAGTAGAGTGTTTAACTCGGGTGATAGCACCCATTTCTGCCTCGAACTATTGGCGCTCTCACTTCGTTCGAGCGCCAAAACATCTCGTCAGGAATGGGTGCCTTTCAGCCCTCGGTTAACAATCTACTATTGATGCTGCACTTATAATATCCCTTTTGAAATTGGGGACATACACACAAAATAAGATTTTAAGAAGGATCTATTTTTACAGACAAAAACTCCGCCAAGTACGAGTCGGAATTGCGCAAATAGGGTTCGGCACATTTTTGTAATGGAACTATATATTTTACGGTTTTTCTTCTTTATCTAGTTGTGCTATGATCTTAATTCTAGCCAAATTTCAGGATTTTCAACGGGAAGTATATAATAGGTTTTGATTTAATCGCGGGTTTCAAACAAATTCATAAACGGAAATTTCTTGGTTTTAATATTAATATAAATATAAATATAGCCCATTAGTGTCCCCGCCGAGGAGCACGGGTCTTTACCCAGATACGCGTAATTTTAGCCATTCTCCACCACGCTGGCTCAGTGCGGGTTGATGGAAGGGTTTTAACGTAAGGTCCTCCTCAGTATGTTAAAATCAAAATGTTCAAGTAAACCTCTGCCTACCATGCGAGAGGTCCCGGGTTCGATTCCCGGCTGGCGATACAGAAAAAAAACGTCTATTTGTGTGTGACGTCGCTGCTTCTGGTTCCCAGCGTTCCTAGCGTGGGGCCAGAAGCCATGTATGTGGCTGTTTATAAATGTTTATGTTTATTTTTATGGTCAGGATTTGAACCTGCATCTCCGTGTGAGAAGCAAGCATGCAACCCATTTGACCACGAAGCTCTCGGTTAAAAAAACTTATAAAAACGCGGCACTCCTTTTTCCATGCGGGGTGGCAGGGGCAATGTAATGCCCCCGTTTGACCAGTTATTCAATACGGCATTTTGCGTGACACGGGGCTAGCCCATTGCCGCAGCTATGAATGTTTCAATATTCATTGCTAACACTCCACACTCTGTTGTGTTTATCGAAATGAACAAAATAAATAAAGCGGCCGACTCGGACACGTCAATAAGGGCGCGTCCATTAATTACGTAACGTGTTTTTGACCCCACCCCCCCTCTCTGCCACCTCCTGATCTCACGAGAGATTTTTAAAAATTTGTTTTATCAGTGTAAATTAGAGATGCACCGGGTACCCGGATAAGATCTGGTACCCGGCAGTTTCGGCACTTTTTCAGGATCCGGCCGGATACTGGATAATAATGCCACGTAACGGGTATTGCCAGTACTTAAAATGAAACGAAACCGTGTCGACCCCACGGATTTTAACGGAAAATATTAAACTACACATCAAAAATACTGATTTGCACAGAAATTATCCCTTATGTGAGGGGTAAATGGAGTGAGCGAAGCGGAGCCCCCTTTATCCTTCGTGTTAGGTCCAACATGTAAGAACAATAAAAATACTTAAAACATAAACTTAAGTAGGTACTCATTAAATATTTAAAACAGAAAAATTGTTTTTGCTGCGCAAATTAGTATTTTTGATGTACGATTAAATACCAGTTTATTTTAACATCACAATCTACCGAGTTTGAATTTTGATTATTGACTTTAAAAAATTAAGGCAATTTAAAGCCGGGTCCCGTTATCCATTACCCGGTAATGCTTTGTATTTATTTAATAAAATCGGTGAAGTGCGAGTCTGACTCACGCAGGAAGGGTTCCGTACCACCGTACAATGGTAGGGATGGTGTGGAGTGAATAGTTTGGATTTTACACAACATAATGTTGTTAAAAAAGTTATTGGTACTTTCCTAATCCATGTACGTAACCAGGTCCATTAATAAGTTTGTATGTTGTTTACAGATAAATAAAAATCTTGGTAATTTTGGGTGGGCTTTCCTGTAATCTTTGGCTTTAGTTCTATACTCTGTATTTCTTTTTTAATTTTAGACTTTGTAGTTTCGGTTATAAGGGGGAACATGGTAATTTTTTGCACTTTTTTGATCACAATACAAATTTTAAAAAAAAGTTTCTAAAGAGTAATTATAACGATATCTTCGTGACTTATTACGGTTTTGTTTTTTTTACCCCCTTCTCTTTTTGTAGACTTTATTTTTTTCATATTAGACTTGAATTATGTTGCGGTTATCACGATATTATATTCGTATTTTTGCAAAATATTTCAAGACTATCTCTTATAGTTCCTGAGAAAAGTGCCAGACGGACGGAAGGACACGTGAGTGATCCTAAAAGGGTTCCTTTTTTACCTTTTGAGGTATGAAAACCTAAAAACACTATTTATTTTATTAGTTTTATTTCAGACTAGTTTGTTTTGCCATATGTTAATCAAAAAACATGTTTTACTTTAATTAAACCCAATTTTCTCGTAATGTGTTTTTAGAGAAAAACTATGTTTCAGCTCGAGGCCGTGCCCCCCCCCCCCTACGTTATTAATGGACGCCCCCTAAAACAGTCAGCATTATCAATATTTGAAACACTATGTCAACAATCAACAATCAACATGAACCCGGGTTGATGTCAGCAGAAATACAATTTTAAATGGGTAAGATACGCCAATAATTTATAAATGCTGGGCTGACTGACTGCACCTTTATTTTTAAGTATTGGAAAACAGAAAGGCGGGGCGTGTTATTTCATAACATGACTAAATAGGAGGGGACATAGGAGGGTATGTGTGAATGTATGTATATTATTACCGTAAGATTGTCAAAACCGTTAGTTTATAAACTAACGCGTTAGTTTGTAAACTATCGACAAATTGTAAACCAGACCGACAGGGTTTAAAATTTACGTTTCTTTTGTTCTTACATGTCAACCTACCACGAAGACTATGCGTCTAGTAGACTCTAGTCTTCACCTAAGCCACCGCAGAGTTTGCCCTGGTATTTCGTTTCGACCCAATCCCTCAACTTGGCGTATGCGCCCCAATTCTGAGATTCAGCCACTTACCGGCATAAACGATTTGGATCCACGAACTCAACGCTATGGACATACACGCTATAATAACATACATGATCAATTATTCCATTCAAACATCAACTTTTCCCGACTTATGGAAGGCTGCGATAGTTCGCCCTATACCTAAAAAAGCAAACCCGAAAACGCGAATTAACTACGGCCAATAAGTCTACTTTGCTGCCTCTCCAAGTTACTAGAAAGGCGGTCTCCGTGCAACCTACTGAATATCTAGAAATTAACAGAATCCTTCCTTGTTCGCAATCTGGGTTCCGGGAATCACGGAGTACTGCCATGGCCCTACTTGACGTAGTAGATAATATTATTGCTTCCCAATATTAAGGTACGGTACTGTAAGGTTCGATATTTGTCTATGCGATTATAGTGTATACGGGCCTCTTTAGAGTGGGTGTTTACTTTGACACTGTTACGTAATTTGTAATGAAAAAAAAAAAGAGGCTTGGATGTGGAAAGTCAATGTGACACACTTCACCATAGGCTTCGGCCAGCGACTGAGCTAAATTATATAGTGAGGATTAGCGTAATGGCTATCGAGCCAGTTGGATCCCTTTTATACAAAGTGTAAACATAATAAATCAATAAAAACACAAGCCAACATAAGTCAAGTCTTTATAATTTATAATTCAAGTATAAGTTGTGCTCAAAGAAGTGCTCAAGACACCTCATTGGTGGAGGCGCCGATCGAACCGGAGATATAAGAAGGAACGGAGATATAAGAAGACCGCTTCATAAGGAATAAGAGGTGACGTCATAAGAAGTGACGTAATAGAAGAGGATAGTGATCGTCGATCCAGACCTTGAAAAAACCAGGAAGGATCGAAACTACATTGAAAGGAAGTATATTTCTGTACTTAAGTTTTTAATTTAGGAATTACCTCGTCCTGCCAAGCGAGTGAAGAATCGAATAGAAAAATATTGTAGGAAGATTTTCATAGCAGCGGACATTTTGTGAAAAATTTTATGAAATTATTTCATGATGGAGGATTTGTCAACGTGTGTCCTCAGGAGTCCTTTGAAGACTTTTTAGAAGACTTCAGAGATGCTGCATCGAGGAAGAAATTTATATCGTCGGAGGAATTAAAATTATTATTTCCTTCGTATTTAAAAGGTGGAGCCTTATATTTTTTTAGGGAAATTAGGGGCAGTGCCCAGTTATTTGAAGAGGTGGTGGATAAATTTATTGAGGAATTTGGAAGCACAGACTTTGCAGAGAAGTTCTACAATGCCAAGCAAGAGAAAAGAAGTTTGTTGGACTACTTCCATTACTTAGGGGACCTAGCGAGGAAGGTTAGAGTTACCAAAGATGACATTTTTATAACGCAATTTTTAAGAGGATTGCAAAACCATCTTAGAAATAAATTAATGTTGAGCCATTTTGTAGATAAGAAGGCGCTAAGGGCAGTACTGGTACAGATGGAGAAATTAAGTCCGGGAAGTGATGATAATGTAAATGTGTTTAGGAACCCGGCAACTTTTGGATCGAATTTGACCCATAGCAATAGAGGGGGGGAGACAGTGGTCAGGAACCACATATTAGACCTAGTACTAATAATTATAATCTGCGTCCTAGGCAAGCGGATTTTACAACGCGTCGTCGCTAGAGGCCGATAGCGGTGACCAGGCTGACCTGTGGAACGAGGGCCTCAGACGAGCTCAGCAGCGTAGCACGGAAGCGAAACGACCAATGGGGAAGTTCGTCGCAGTCGAGGCGGATCAGCAGGTCAGACCATTAGTTTTATGGAATTCTTCTGGGGTAAACGTGGTAGCTCTTTTAGATACAGGCGCTACGGCTTCATGCATCAGCCCAGCCGTTGCAGATCAAGTGGGTGTGAGATGTATGCAAGAAGAGAAGAGACGGGTTAAGGCGGTAAATGGAAGTTTATTGCAAATTGTAGGGAAATGTGTTATAGATTTTAACTTTTCACAGGAATTTTTAGTAATAACTGTTTTAATTTTAGCATTATTTTAGGGTTGGATTTTTTAATAAAGAACGGTATGAATATTGATTTTGTTCATTCGTGTATGTGTTTTTTCCAGGAAAAAATACCGTTTTTCAATAATTTCCATACGAAACAAAACACGACACCGGTAAAACGAAATGTCATGCGCGTAGGGATTCTTTCAAAACAAAAGATAGGGTCGGACTTTCTAGATGGTTCTAGAAGGAAACAAGTGAACTTCGGGGAAACCACGGTTATCGAGGATCGGGACGTGATAAATTCTATCGACTTTCAGGAGTTAAGAAAGGGCGATTACATTTATTTCTCGGGGTTATCGGATTCGTGCGACTTTGCGTTTGGGGTAGAAAATAAACGGTTTATCGTAAATGAGGATTTATGTGAGAATGATAAGCAGGTATTATTGGCGTTGCTGGATAGGAATGCGGATAGATTTGCGTTTGCAACTGTCAGTCGATATTAAGACTTATGATGAAGAGCCGGTTCATTGTCACCCGTATCGCGTTTCGCCGGTGCAACGAGAAATTATTGAGGAGCAGGTCGCGGAGATGTTGAAACTAGGTGTTATTAGGGAATCCACTAGTTCTTATGCTGCGCCCGTTGTATTAATTAAAAAGCCCGATAATGCATGGAGGTTTTGTGTAGATTATCGGAAATTAAATAAGAGAATTTGTTGGGATAATTATCCTATTCCGCGGATAGAAGACATTGTCGATAGTTTGGCCGGGGCCAAGTATTTTGCGGAGTTAGATCTCAATTCAGGTTATTGGCAGACGGTTATTACGGAAGGTAGGCATAACACGGCTTTCGTCACGACCACGGGTCTTTATGAATTTAATGTTGTTCCGTTCGGTTTGGCAACGAGTCAAGCGGTTTTCCAACGGATGATGGATAAAGTTTTAGCGGATTTAAGATTTAAAGGGGTTATGGTTTACGTAGACAATGTAATTGTGTATGGTAGAACGTTCGAGGAGTTTACCGATACGTTGCAGAAAGTTTTTCGGCGGTTTAGAGAAGCGAACTTGACCTTCAAGCCATCCAAATGTAAATTTGGTTTTTGCGAGATTGAGATGCTAGGTTATCTAATCTCGAATGAAGGAGTAAAACCTAGTGAGAAAAAGCTGAAGGCTATGCAACAGGTTCCAACTCCCACATCTACGAAGGATGTGAAACAATTATTAGGTTTATTTTCTTATTATAGAAATATTTGTATCTAATTTTGCGAGAGTATCGTTACCTCTCACTAAATTATTGAAAAATGGGGTAAAGTTTCAATGGAATGAAGAATTGCAGAATTCGTTCGAATATATTAAGAAGGTTATGTGTAGTGCGCCAATACTTTCCTATTATTCGGGGGATAAGTCGGTTACTACGAGAGTTCATGTGGATGCGTCTAACGAGGCGTTAGGTGCAGTATTGATGCAGGGCGTTGAAAAATTAGTCCGGTTGCCTATGCGTCTAGGAAGTTAACGGATGCGGAGAAAAAATATAGTACGACGGAGAAAGAGTGTCTGGGGTTAGTATGGGCGTTAAGGCACTATAGGCATTATCTTTGGGGATCGTATTTTCAGGTTGTTACAGACCATAGCGCGTTATGTTGGTTACAGTCGAAAAAAGATATGTCTGGTAGGTTAGCGCGATGGGCGTTAGCGATACTAGAATGGGATTTCGAGATAGTTCATTGCTCGGGGAAAAGCAATGTAGTGGCAGATTTTTGGTTCCGACGGATTCCGACAGGGGCGCTATTTTTCTTAGCTTCAAAATGGTAAGAAATTGAGTACGGGAAGGCCTATCCTTAGTATTTATATCGATGATGTTATCAAAATATTTAGGTAGTAATCAAAGGCAATGGTGCTCAGTGGTGGATCGATCATTAGGTTAACGGGAAGATGTATGAAGTTGGCACGTCTGTATCAAGGACCATACAAGGTCATTGAGATCGTAGGGAGGTCTAATGTGCTGATTCGTCGTCTGAACTCACGGTCACGGGGCGTAATTGTTAACACAAATCGTTTAAAACGCTTTGTGCTGCGTTGAGGAGTTCGTCTGATATTAAATAATTATACATTAGGAGCATAATATAATTTTATCCCGGTTGTTGGTTTGTGGTTTATGTATGCGGTATTGTTATGAATTGTTTATTAACCGGTGTTTCTTTTCATGTTGTTGCTGAACTATAATGTTTGATGAGGACCGTTCACCAAATACCCAAGAAATATCTGTAACATACTAGATTTCCGTGGTAGATTACCTTTTTATGAGAAACTTTTATAAACGACAGTTCGAATAATTGTTTGAACCGATCGCCTGGTTTTATCTTTGAGAGCAGTATGACGAGGCAATAGCTATTCGTCATAGGGTTCTGTTTTGGTTCCTGCGTTCTTAAAGTATAGAGTTGGAATGATTTGGTAAGGGGAGAGTAAGGGTTGTTCAAAAAGTTGGTAACGAAGGTTTCTCAATGAAAGTAATTTCTGATGTGGGATAACTCGGGTATTCGATACACATTCGAGATTCTTTGTAGTGTCTTAACTTGGGTAATTGGTTGCAACTCACGGCGATTACCTTAAACTGTTAATAGTAAAAGATAGTTTACTGAATTCCAATGGATTAGTTGAGATGTTTGTAAGTTGTAGTATCGGTTTTAAAGCTAGGTGATTTCATCGTACTGGAACGAATTTTAATGAACTCATTCTTCAGCTGTGGCTTAGTAATACGGTTCTATATATTAATCCTGTTAATATGGTTGACGTTTCCTATATTTGAAAATGATCATTTTTTTCTTTGATCTTTGCCTGCGTTAATTTTTGAAATATTTCCATTCGGTGGAAAAAATGAATTTTTATAATGATTTTTTTAAGCAAAGATGGAGTTGTGTTAATTTTAGGAGGTATTATAGTTGTCTGATAAGTTTTTCGCTAGTTTTTTTTGTCAGTAAGTTTGTCGAATGATAACCATTCGAGAAGCTAAATCTTAGCTAGATTCAGCTGTTTGCCTTCGTATTGTAATAGAGAGTTTTCTAGCGTTAGGTAGGTTAGTGTTAAAACGCGAATAATTGTATGATGGGATCATAGGGTGTTATATTTTAAGTTTTTAAGGTGCATAGCCTACACTTTAAGTGTAGTTAGGTTTATATTAAGTAGGATCTACACCCCAAGTGTAGTTAGGTGTGTAACTTAACATAATATAACCTTCGGTCAGTTTATTCTATTTCTTGTCAATTTATTCTTATTCATGTCAATGTTTTGTTTTGGTACTGGTCTTATGCGTGATCAGAATTTAATGTTAGGGTATTTAATGTTTTATTAAGTAAGTTAAATGGTATGGTTGGAAAGATAAGGATTAGGGTACTCGATGTTATTTAAAATTATGCTTGCGGCATATTTACTGTTTTTTAGATTTCAAGCATAGCAAGCTCACGTAATGTTGTAGCCTCGTTTTTCTGGGGGTACTAGTTCCTGTCAGTAAAAGAAGAGATTCTGGTTCTCAAGTTTTATTTCCTGAACATTTGTTAAAGAAAACAAGGGGGGGTTCTCTCTTAGTGGCCGTCCTATTTAAATAATACACGTCCTTAATTCTACACTTATCTCGACCCTTGTTTCTTCAGGTCTGCCCCCCCCCGCAGGGAAGATCAGCGTAACAGTAACAAGCAGGGCGTCACCAGCTACACTGGCAGTACAGGCGCCATGCGGGATCTTATGTACTGGAATTAGGAGAAAAATCTACTTAGCGACTGGCCCTAAGTTCACAATGTACACCACGGGCCTTAATTAAGAGCTCCCCGACTTAAAATTACACAAAATTAACCAAACACACGGGCAAGGTCTATTTCTCAGGTGCCCAGGCCTTAATCTACCGCAGGGAAAATTTATATTCCTTCAAATTACACAAAATTATCAAAACACACGGGCAAGGTCTATTCTTAGGTGCATAAGCCTTAATCTACCGCAGGGAAAATTTATATTCCTTCAAATTACACAAAATTATCAAAACACACGGGCAAGGTCTATTCTTAGGTGCATAAGCCTTAATCTACTACAAGGAAAATCTATATTCGGTTTGCAATACACTAACAAATGTCACAAACTAACCTATTTACAAAATCACCCTGGCCGTGGTCCAGCCCCATGATGCAATTATATTTAATAAAACCTCTTGGTTTGGCCACTGGACCACAGGGAATGCCTAAGGAAGTTGAATCACTGCGTCGACGTTACCTAAGACTAGGTCAATCGACCATGATGAGCGACTAGGGCCGCGTTATGGAGAAGTAACGAGAAATCTACTGGGGCAGGTTAGTAAGCGCGCGATGCGAACCATGGAAGATGGAAATTTCTCACCTTATATATTCAGGATGTACCTCGCCCGCTACCACGGGGTGCACCCAGCACGGGTCACCTTGGCGGCTCCCAAAATCCCGTCTTCGGCAGGGTTGGATTTAGCGAGCCGATGCGTCAGCCACCTCACCACACGTGGGAACAACCTCCTTCCGCTACGCGTCCACCACGGCACGCTCTCTCCGTCCCCGGAGCAAAAAGGGGCTGAAAGGAACCACTTCGTTGGTAAAAATGACACTCGCCTCGGTTGAACCGTCGATAACCACGTTTCCTAACCCAACTCGACTCACCAAGGTTTCTTGTCAGTGGTTCCTCCTTCTACCACCTCAAGCGGTGTGCCTCTCGCGGCACTCTCGTCGAAAAAAGCCTCCCACCGGCTTGGGGCGCATATTTATAACCAAAATCTTCGCGAACAATCTTTCCATCAGGGATACCACCTTCGCGCTGAAAGCCCCCCATGACAAGTTCACGTCGCCGATTGCGACAGTAAATTAGCCGGGCGAAATTTCTATCTAGCTCCCGTTCCGCTGTCAGTTCCTGCACCTTACATTCAGGACGCGTCCCCACCAACATTTAGGGTACACGGCAGCGATTCCCGCCTGAAAATAATTGTTCACTCCGCCAGCTGTAGTTAAATTTTCCCGACAACATGGGAACAAAAAGACGAGGGCAACACTAAGAGTGGAGGCGCCCTCTAGCGGCGTTCCACCGTAACCACTTGGATCGATACTGTTCGACGCGCAGCGAGATGGCTCCCCCAATGTAAGCATTGTTAAGGCTGCCGCCAGATGGCGATACCTGTATCTTCCTCTCATAAATCCAACTGTTTAAACCTATGTAAATGGACTGAAAATCCAGCGCTACAGTACCCCCCAAGCCAAAATAGGATTCACGCAGGGAATCCTACGGATGACCCCATCCGAGAACACCGCCCCCCAACAAAACAAACCCTCCAACATCCACAATACCAAAAAAAAACGAAGTGCCTACGACACACAAAACCAAAAGACCTATGATGCCACCTCATGATCCGGCCGAAGACTCTTGAGGGACCAAACAAAATAACAAGCTAAACAGTACAGCTGTCACAACATACAACAATGATACAATGGAAACTATTTCCTTGGCATCACCGTTCCAGGTGTTGTTCCGGAACGGCTTATCTGGGCCTACGGCGGAATACTCGGCTCCTATAGGCGGCGCTGTGACTTGGCGAAGCGCCTGTATTTATCCCCAATCTTTCACCAGCTACGTGGGCATTGCTGCGCAGAACTCCGCGACGGGGCGACGCAGCCGGACCAACGATCGCTGATGAGCGAAAATTACCAACACTCACAACACTACTCACGGGGTTTACTCGTGGGTCGCATGACATCTGTCCCTCGTCTTTCTGTTTGATATCCTTAATATGCCACTTCCCCAATGGCTTGCCGTTTTCATCCTCTACCTCGTAAACCAAACGCGATAACTTCTTGACGATGATGCATTTTTCATACTTAGGACATAACTTCGCAGAAAAATGTTTGCTCGCATCACTGAGTTTGTAAGTTCTTTTCCAAACAATATCGCCTACATTGAAAGACAAATCACGGCGTTTGCTATTATACGTTTTGACATTACGATCGTGGGCCTTTTTTAGTTCTACCCCCACTTTCTCGTAAACATCTTTCAAGGTACCTAATCTATCCGCCGAGGCTTTTCGCGACCCAAACAACAATTCATCAACTACAACGGGATCCGAGTAAACATTTCCATCAGCTACTGCCTCTCTCCCATGTACCAGAAAAAACGGGGTGTACGAAGTAGCATCGTTAACGGAAGTATTTAGAGCGAACTGTATCTTGTGAATATTCACATCCCACGTGCGATGGTCAGACCCTACGAAACTTGAGACCGCAGTCATGATGGTCCTGTTATATCGTTCTACCGTGTTTACTTGGGGGCAATAAACCGGGCCCAAATGTACTTGCGGCACATTGTACTTTTCGAATAATGACTGGACTTCACGACCCACCAGCTGTGGCCCGTTGTCTGAGAGCACAGTCTGAGGAACCCCATGCACCAGAAACACATGGTCCTCCAGGCGCTGAGCGATCACCTTTCCTGTAGCGCGCCGCACGGGGAAAATCAAACAATACTTGGAGAAGCAGCATACTACTACTAACAAAAATGTATTTAGCTGTCTGGAAGCCGGTAGGGGGCCGACTAAATCAACACTAATACACTGAAACGGCCGTGAGCAAACCTTTGGGTCCCCCATCAGACCGGGTTTTGACAGGTTGCTATGTTTATAGGCTTTACACACTTCACAAGCAGCCACAAAACTCACCACGTCCTGGTACATTCCTGGCCAAAAGTATCTGAGCTTCAACCGACTGTGCGTCTTATCTACCCCTAGATGTGCCGCCGTAGGCGTTGAATGGTTCGCGACCATGATGTCCACTCTGTACTCCACTGGGACTACCTCCTTCCACTGGAAGTCATCGGTTAAGTTGTTCTTGCCCTTTCTGAAACGATAAAGACGACCGCTCTCGACCTGATAATTTGCCATGGATTGTGGCCTATCCACACAACCCCTAAAAAGTTTCAAATACCAATCGTCAGAAGTCTGCACCGTTGGCGCCACTGCTGCCACCGGAACTGATCTTGAGAGAGCATCAGGAACTACATTGTCCACTCCTCGCCGATGTTGAATAGTGAAGTTATATGGGGATAACCTACAACCCCATCTTTCTAGACGACCGGTTGGGTTTTTCAAGTTTAAAAACCATTTCAGGCTGGCATGATCAGTGATGATCGTAAACGGCCTATCTCCCTCCAGATAAGGACGAAAGTGTTCGACGGCGTTGACCACCGCCATCGCTTCTTTCTCCGTGGCTGAGTAGTTCCGCTCGGCGGGTAAGAGAGATCGGCTGAAATAAGCGATGGGGTGCTCCCCTCCATCAAACCTCTGCGTCAATGTTGCACCTACACCAAAATCGGATGCATCGCAATGCACTACAAAGTCTTTGTCAAAATCCGGACATGCTAACACCGGGGCCGTAGTCAGCGCCCTCTTTAGCTCCACAAATGCCTGGTCAGCTTCCGCTGTCCACTGGAACGGTGGCGTACCTTTTTTTGTTGAAGTTAATTTGTTGAGCGGCCCCGCTATGTTACTGAAATTTTTAATAAAACGTCGGTAGTACGAGGCGGTGCCTAAAAATCTCTTAACCTCCTTCTTAGTTGTCGGTACGGAGAAGTCCACAATAGCCCGTATTTTTTCTGGGTCTGTCCTCAGACCAAACTCATCAACTACGTACCCGAGGTATTTTAATTGACTTCTAAAAAATTGGCATTTCTGTAAGTTAATTGTTAATCCAGCGAAGCTTAGCCGATCTAAGACAACCCGCAGCAGCCTCGTATGCTCCTCAAACGTAGCTGAAACGATTACAATGTCATCTAAATAAATAAAAATTCTCCCGCCGAACTCAGGTCCGAAGAGACGATCCATGAGGCGCTGTTGAGTAGCTGGTGCAGAAGTTAAGCCGAAGCACATAACCTTGAAGTGGTACAGCCCGCGCGCTGGCACTGTAAACGCGGTTTTTTCCATTGAGTCCCGAGAGTCTAGTGGGATCTGCCAAAAGGCTGCTTTGAGGTCAATAGAAGACAAAAACTTCGCGTTCCCCAACTGATCTAAGATTTGCGTTATGTACGGGAGAGGGTATGCATCATGTTTTGAAACCGCGTTCAGCTTCCTACTATCCAAACAAAATCTCAGCGTACCATCTGCCTTGGGTGCCATTGTTATAGGATTATTCCACGCACTACTGCTGGGTTCCACAACGTCTAGCTGCAGCATCTCGTCCAACTGTTTATTTAACTCTGCTAGTTTTTGTGGGGACAAAACATAGTACCGTTGTTTTATAGGGGCTGCCCCTCCTGTGTCAATCCTGTGGCTCAAGAGATGAGTTCTACCTAAACCCTTCTTATCAAAAGATATGGACTCAAACTCCAGCATGATATCTTCGGCTTCTGCGCGTTGGCGAACTGAAAGGGCGTTCAACGGTTGAATCCTCCTAATCTCACAATCAAAAGTGGCTGTCTTCTCGGTGTCAGAGAAAGAGCATCCCCTATTCAACAAGGACAACACGTCAGGTGCTATGTCAAACTCCTGCCAGAAGTTGATGCCCAGAAGCAGGCTCGTCGTTACTCCCGGAACTACATAAAATTTAACGACGGACGTTCTACCCCCCAAAGCGACGGGCAGTAACACGTAACCGGCGACCGGTGAAGATGAACCGTTTGCTGTGGTTATCGCGTCCAAATCCAACGCCCTATGCAATACGATTTCCTGACCGAGCCTATCCAAAGCCGCCTTGCTAATAATGGAAATTTCCGATCCAGAATCTAATAGACCAGTAAAAAAAAAATTATAAACCCCCACTTTCAGATATGGGCGAGCGTCGCGACCGTGGATCACGCTCACGTGTTTCGCGCGTAGTTCGATGTGAAATTTACGGACAAATTCTATCCACTCCGACCATTCCTGTGGTCTTGGAGTCAGTGGCGAAGCTATCACGTTTGGTTCAGAGGTGACGGGTGCACTATGTGGTACGGGACTCACCTTATTGTTGACGAAAACGCCCTTGGGCGAATGCGACGAAGGGCTTCCAGAACCCCGTGCGCCCGGGACATCCGCAGACGCCCTCCTCACCTTGGCATCACCACCCCGATCTCCATGCCGGAGTGATGCGTCGTGGCCTACGGTGGCGAAGGACACGCACGCCCCCGGCGCACGTTGCCTTTCCGCCTCCGCCGCATGAAATTCGGACGCCGTATTAACAGCGCACTTACTTGCAGGGTTACTTACGTGGTAAGAGGGTATACCTCTCCCAAAGCCTACACCCGAATCAACCCTGCTCTGATTCGACTTTATTAGTTTTTTGACATCTTACATTTAGGACACGTTGAAGTAACTACATCCGGTTCCCCGCAACGGTAGCAGAATAATTTCCGCGACGGCTCTTGTATCGCTGAGACTTGGCCTGCGGTGGCTTTCCCGTTGTCACAAGTATAAATTAAGTCCGACGCCAAGATTGAGGCGGATGTAGTTGGCTCCGAGAAGCTACGCGCAATACATTCTGCCTGTTCCAGCAATCGGCAGCTTGACTTCAAATCCGACCATGAGTTGATTGGGTGCAGAGCTAGTTGGGTCGTGTAGAACGGCCTAATATTGTGTCTAACTATAGCCAATTTCTCAATTTCCGTAATGGGTTTTAATAATTGGGAGAAATAATTTTGCATTACGCTCAAATAATTTACTATGCTCTCGTCCTGTCCCTGAGTTCTTTCCCTAATCTCTTTCATAAGACGGAAATCAAAGTCAAATGGTAAGTATTCCGCCAACAAAAGATTTTTCAATTCGGACCATGTGTGTACATCGCTAATGGCACCTCTGTACCAGCATAACGCTCCGTCCGTGAATAATTCCGGGGCCGACTTGAACAATCTTTCGTCGGAGATACCGCGGGAGACCCTAACTTCTTCCAATCTTTGTAAAAATCCCTTTACGCACGACTTCCCATCGAATTTGATATTCAATGTGTGAACCGCCTGATACTTCTCGGGTATTACCTCGCGGACGGGGGTAGGTGACGCCACTCTGGACGATCGAAAATTTAACATAATACTCTCTAGTCTGTCTATTATTTTTTCGATAGTCGCGTTTGTCTCGAAAAATTTGTCGCCGGCACCTTCTAGGGGCTGAAGCCTACTCAGACGGTGATATAAGTGGTACGCTAACGCCTGTACCCTACTCAGAATCTTTAAAGAACACGGTCTGTGAGTTGTACCTACCAACAGACTCTGCAGTGATTCTAACTTCTCACAAATAGTGGCGAATTCCCGCTCACAATCGCCACTGAACTCCGTTACTTCGTCCGAGCTGAGTTCAATGTTTAATTTTCGGATCTGGGAACGCAGTTCCGTGACGGTTGGGGCTGGCTTTCCCCCACGAAGTTCAACTTCATATTCTAACTCGTCCTTATGCAGTAAATTAAAATTAATCGGCCTATCTTCAAAAGTTGCCATTGTGGCCCGGTCACACACGATAACACAATAACAACAATTAACAATCCGCCTCAAAATACAAAAACTAAAGTATAGAAACGGCCATGTGTACTGAGCGAAAGACCAGAACACAGGTTTACACAACCACCAAGAGAGAAAAACCTGTTCGGTGCGCCAATTGTAGCCTCGTTTTTCTGGGGGTACTAGTTCCTGTCAGTAAAAGAAGAGATTCTGGTTCTCAAGTTTTATTTCCTGAACATTTGTTAAAGAAAACAAGGGGGGGTTCTCTCTTAGTGGCCGTCCTATTTAAATAATACACGTCCTTAATTCTACACTTATCTCGACCCTTGTTTCTTCAGGTCTGCCCCCCCCCGCAGGGAAGATCAGCGTAACAGTAACAAGCAGGGCGTCACCAGCTACACTGGCAGTACAGGCGCCATGCGGGATCTTATGTACTGGAATTAGGAGAAAAATCTACTTAGCGACTGGCCCTAAGTTCACAATGTACACCACGGGCCTTAATTAAGAGCTCCCCGACTTAAAATTACACAAAATTAACCAAACACACGGGCAAGGTCTATTTCTCAGGTGCCCAGGCCTTAATCTACCGCAGGGAAAATTTATATTCCTTCAAATTACACAAAATTATCAAAACACACGGGCAAGGTCTATTCTTAGGTGCATAAGCCTTAATCTACCGCAGGGAAAATTTATATTCCTTCAAATTACACAAAATTATCAAAACACACGGGCAAGGTCTATTCTTAGGTGCATAAGCCTTAATCTACTACAAGGAAAATCTATATTCGGTTTGCAATGCACTAACAAATGTCACAAACTAACCTATTTACAAAATCACCCTGGCCGTGGTCCAGCCCCATGATGCAATTATATTTAATAAAACCTCTTGGTTTGGCCACTGGACCACAGGGAATGCCTAAGGAAGTTGAATCACTGCGTCGACGTTACCTAAGACTAGGTCAATCGACCATGATGAGCGACTAGGGCCGCGTTATGGAGAAGTAACGAGAAATTTACTGGGGCAGGTTAGTAAGCGCGCGATGCGAACCATGGAAGATGGAAATTTCTCACCTTATATATTCAGGATGTACCTCGCCCGCTACCACGGGGTGCACCCAGCACGGGTCACCTTGGCGGCTCCCAAAATCCCGTCTTCGGCAGGGTTGGATTTAGCGAGCCGATGCGTCAGCCACCTCACCACACGTGGGAACAACCTCCTTCCGCTACGCGTCCACCACGGCACGCTCTCTCCGTCCCCGGAGCAAAAAGGGGCTGAAAGGAACCACTTCGTTGGTAAAAATGACACTCGCCTCGGTTGAACCGTCGATAACCACGTTTCCTAACCCAACTCGACTCACCAAG
Source organism: Argyresthia goedartella (assembly GCA_949825045.1). Lineage (NCBI taxonomy): Eukaryota > Metazoa > Arthropoda > Insecta > Lepidoptera > Argyresthiidae > Argyresthia > Argyresthia goedartella. The sequence goes on from OX463817.1 coordinate 6,744,575, forward strand.
GTTTCTTGTCAGTGGTTCCTCCTTCTACCACCTCAAGCGGTGTGCCTCTCGCGGCACTCTCGTCGAAAAAAGCCTCCCACCGGCTTGGGGCGCATATTTATAACCAAAATCTTCGCGAACAATCTTTCCATCAGGGATACCACCTTCGCGCTGAAAGCCCCCCATGACAAGTTCACGTCGCCGATTGCGACAGTAAATTAGCCGGGCGAAATTTCTATCTAGCTCCCGTTCCGCTGTCAGTTCCTGCACCTTACATTCAGGACGCGTCCCCACCAACATTTAGGGTACACGGCAGCGATTCCCGCCTGAAAATAATTGTTCACTCCGCCAGCTGTAGTTAAATTTTCCCGACAACATGGGAACAAAAAGACGAGGGCAACACTAAGAGTGGTGGCGCCCTCTAGCGGCGTTCCACCGTAACCACTTGGATCGATACTGTTCGACGCGCAGCGAGATGGCTCCCCCAATGTAAGCATTGTTAAGGCTGCCGCCAGATGGCGATACCTGTATCTTCCTCTCATAAATCCAACTGTTTAAACCTATGTAAATGGACTGAAAATCCAGCGCTACAATGTTAACATTTAATGTTTTTTAGATTTTAGACTTTGAGATAGGGCTGTCATTTTTGATTTTAGACTTTGAGTTAGGGTTGCCACTTTGGAAAAAAAAACCGTTGGATTTTTTTTTCGAAAGGAGGGGGGAATAATTGTAAGGTTCGATATTTGTCTATGCGATTATATTGTATACGAGCCTCTTTAGAGTGGGCGTTCACTTGGACACTGTTACGTAATTTGTAATGAAAAAAAGAAAGCGGCTTGGATGTGGAAAGTCAATGTGGCACACTTTACCTTAGGCTTCGGCCAGCGACTGAGCTAAATTATATAGTGAGGATTAGCGTAATGGCTATCGAGCCAGTTGGATCCCTTTTATACAAAGTGTAAACATAATAAATCAATGAAAACACAAGCCAACATAAGTCAAGTCTTTATAATTTATAATTCAAGTATAAGTTGTGCCCAAAGAAGTGCTCAAGACACTACAGTACTGACTTTACTTGATTTTTCCCGGGCATTCGATGCTATTAATGTTATACTGTTATTGTCAAAATTAACCTTCTATGGTTTTGAGTCAGGCTCCGTTACCTGGTTTCAAAGCTACCTAGAAACCCGGACCCAGCGGGTAGAAACAACGCAAAGGAGACGGTTCCGTCTTACCCTCAGCCGATTCTCCAATAACAAGAGGCGTCCCGCAAGGATCAATACTCGGCCCCATACTATTTACATTTTATATAGCGCAGACATTACTCAGACGTATAGACGCAGACGACTTACATGTATACTTATCCTTCAAAACAAACAAAACCTATGATGCTACTAAAAAAGATCAATCAAGATCTCAATCGTATTTTCGTGTGGTCCATTGCCTTATACGAAACCCCAATAAATCAAAATGTATGGTAATTGGAAGTAAAAAACAAATAAAACATATGTCTCAGAAGCCTAACATCAAAACTATGGGAGAGAGCATCGAACGGGTTGATGAAATACGTAACTTGGGGTTGCTGATGGACAGTGCCCTTCGATTTGAGAACCATGTCGTTGGTATAATGCGTAACTGCTTCTACAGATTGAAAATACTGTAAAAAATCAGACCCTTCCTCAGTGTGAATCTTCGTGTGCAGCTGTGCGAATCCCTAGTGCTGTCTAAACTTAATTAAATGGACACGGTGTACGATGCACGCCTTCTGAGGCGATCTAATCGTCTACTTCAGCGCGTTCAGAACGCGTGCGCTAGGTTCTGCTTCAATGTGCCACCCCGCGCTCATGTCACCACCTTTATTAATAAGTCTAATCTTCTAAAACTTAGTGCTAGAAGAAATCTTCATTTCGCGACGCTATTGTTTTAAATTCATGGTTTTTGACCAAATGTAATGGTACATAAGAGTCAGTACATTTGATACTTTATTTTTCGTGACAGAGGGCTAGCCCATCGCCGCGCTGTATTGTTACACACATTGAATATAAGAGACGGTTCATTTAACGTTTGGGGTTTTGAGTAGCTCAGGGTAAGTTGGCATAAAACAATGAGCCGAGCGCGTGGGTTGGTTCCAGGAACAAAGGTCAGGTCAGGTTTTTTTGGCGCATTCCTGCGAAATGTGTAGGGATCAGAGCCGATTTGGCTGCGCGCTGAATAAATTATGAATAACTAAATAATGGAAGGTTATTATGGAACGATACGGAGAAAGCTATTATGTTGACTGCAAATATACAATTGCGTTTCTTTGGTAAGATGTGGCGAGTTTGACATCACGGGTTTGAATATCATTCTAGTGATCTTTGTCTAAGACGCTAGCGGTCGGGAAGGCTTAATTAATCGCAACAAGCTTTTATGGTTAGCGATCAACAGATTTTGTGTATCGGCAATACCAAATGACTTGAGTGATAACCTACGGTTGATCATAGTGAATATGCGTACACAAAGTTTGTAGAACGGCGGATCTGCATGGCACGTTTGATTGAAATTAGACCCTGTGTAGTTAGAGATAAGAAGCTTTCGCTTGGGCAGCGCGTGTTCGCAAAGGACGCCATTTTTTTTCCAGACATGTGGGGTCTATAAATACGAGAGCGTGGGAGGGGAAGGTATTCAGTCTCTGCGTCAAGCTGCTGTGATACTCGTCTTTCAGTAATTCTAAACAGTTTCGGTTCGCCGTTTTACGCGTCTGGAATTGGACGGATTGTGATTGCGTGTTACAGTGAATTTTCGTGAGTGTCTGAAGCGCCGAGATATACCTCGGTTCCTATCCTTTAAATCAACCTACCCCAAATTCCAAAACTATCCTTGGGTCGTTAGATAAGAACTTGTAGGTAATTGATCTGAGTCTAAGTCTGGGCTTGGAGCGACCCTAAATTCCTTTTTCCTTCACCATAGGGTTCCTGGATTGGCTCTTAGGATATTCGCGGGCTAATCCTCTCCTCATTCCTTTCGAGTAGCGAGTTTTGAAATTCCCACACACACAGTCATTAAACATACAAGCACATTCAAATCAACCTCAACCATTTTCGAGTGGTGTCGATAATGGACGTGGTATAACACTAGGATTTTAGACTAGGCTAGATAGGAGTTTAGTTGCGGCTAAACCTAGGTTGGCAGGGCATAGGGAGACTGTTTGATCGATGAGGTTCCGCGGATGGAAATAACAAATTCAGAACAAAGTATAAACGTTGTCAACACAGATAATCTATCCTGTTGATATTTTTGACATTTGAGTGTTGTCGGGGACGCGCGAAGAGATCAAATTACAGTCTAAAGTTCATTGTTTAGGACCGGGTAGATTGTTTTGCTTTTCCTTGGACGGTTTGGATTCAAGTTGCATCTTTAAATTAAATGTAAATTTCGCTGGAGGTCTAATGTGTAGGCTGAGTCGAATATTTATGATTGGGCTTGGTCGAGGAAGTGCTGAGGTCAGCGAGATTCATAGATCGGTATTTACCGGAGTATGTACCTCGCTGTGGTGTGGGTTAGATCTCCAAAAGCGCTAATGACAACGTTTCGATAACATCCAGCTCAAATTGCGCAGAGTTGAAGGTTTCAAAACGTTACGGACCTTTTGAGGTAACCGCTAGTTCAAACCCATTTCGGAAAATCAAATCGCAATTGTGTAAACCGGTCTATTCGGATCGTTATTGCCGTGAACTAATTATATAATTGGAACCACCACAAGCCCCTACTAGCGAGCACATGAAATATCATTGAGTACTCACGTCGTAAAACTACGACGGATATCTAAACGATATCCCAAACAAATATTATAAATCGTGGTCGACCACTAAAAGAAGTTCCAAGCGCCCATATATACAAAAAAATAAATGGTACCATCACACAAAATACAACAACGATTGATCTGGCGCAATACACCGCTAACTGATGCGAAGCTCCGGCTTGCGGGCATATATGCTTTCTCTGTCTAATTTGAAACTCTAACTTCCTGAACCAATCTTCCGTTCGACTATTGTACGCCTAACGAACTTCTCAACGAACGAGAAATTCAGACTTATCATTCTTAACTTACAATTTTTACAGCTGAATCGGAACATCTCTTTTTGGGGTAGATAGAATAGACGATCATAGCTAATGATAGCGGTGGCTCGACCTTAGCCTTTAATGCCGTTACACAAATAAACATTAGACAAAACATATTAAACTGAAACGTTGAAACCAATTCTAAGTGGTGTGCTGTATTACCGATTATGTGTGCAATTTGGGTATTTTTCGAAAAAAATACAATAGCTGCAATTAAAAAAAAACGACTTATACATTTAAGGCTAAAATGTTCGAAATTATGTCAGATATCACCCTCTTAAAGGATTGCACCTACCTTCTGGACATCTTGTATATAACTAGCTCTTGCTCGCTGCTTTGCTTGCGTTAACTCGATAATTCTGTATAAATGTAGGCTAAACACAAATGTAAAATGACTACCTAATGCAAGTAGCTATTTAGAAAAAGTTGTCCGGTTGCACTCGCCGCGACACTACGTGCCTAAGCTAGTGAATTACAGTGCGACGAGTACGCTTCATATTTATTGTTTAGCGAATCAACAATCGATATTTCATCGTAATTATCGTCGAGCTAGTGCCTTCAAGAAGATGTCGAACACCCCAACTAAGTGTGTAAAGTGTTCGAAGATTATAGCCACGAAGGACGCCCTCCTAACATGTAAAAGGTGCCTTAAAGTGTTTCATAAATCTTGTACTAAAGCTAGCAGAGGTGTTTGTGAGAACTGCATGCCACCTTCTCCTTTGGCAGCTGCAACTTCAAACGCTAAAGTGTTCCTGGACCTGGACCCCAAAAATCTAACGGTCGAAGCGTTGCTAAGCGAGCTAAATAGAAAAATGGAGGTAGTATTAAAAATAAAGGAGGACATTGGATTCTACTCGGATAAATACGACGAGATGTTAAAAAAACAGAGTGAAATTCTAGAAGTGGTGAAAAAGCAACAGAATAAAATTGATGACCTGACCAATAAATGCAAGAATTTTGAAAAGGTAAACCAAGCCCTGGAACAAAGAGTGCAGGCGTTGGAGCAAAATGAAAAATCAAGAAATATTGAATTAGTCGGAGTAACAATGAAAGACAATGAAAACATAAAAGAGGTGATTAGTAAAGTAGCTACACAAATGGGAACCAACATGTCGGATGTGGAGCAAGCCTGGAGGATGGGCCGTCCGGTGCCAGGGCGCCGCCCGCCCGCCATCATCATGCGTCTGCGCAGCGAGGACACGCGCGACCTGTGGATGAGCAAGCGGGGCCTCCTCCGCAGCAACAGCGACCTGTACCCGGGAGAACAGCAGGGCACCGCCATCTTTGTCAATGAGGATCTCACCAAATATAACAGGGAGCTGCTGTGGAACACTAAGCAAACCCTCCGAGGTAACTTTAAGTTCATATGGGTTAAGAAAGGGCGCATTCTCTGTAAAAAAATGAAGGTTCCCGTACACTCCATATTACCACCACGGCAGACCTGGAGGCGATTATGAAAACTTGAGGGTACCCACTACATGATACCTGCATAATTTTTTACTCGATTAAACGTTAAGCATTCAATTCAATTACAACGATGTACAAGAGAACTATTGCACTACTTATGCTAATCGAAAAACCTGGCTAAGACACCTAACGCTAAACAGAAATAAAGATATCAACATTGCCCATTTAAATGTCAGATCATTAGAGAAACACTTTGGTGAGGTTCTCTCTCAGTTTGGTGATACATTGACAAACTTAGATATACTAATATTCTCAGAAATTAACCTGAAAGACGACTTTGTCTCCATGTACCAGCTTCCGGGATTTGATATGTATGCTGTCTGCCGTGAGACTAAGAGAGGTGGTGGCATACTTATGTATGTTCGAAAAGAACACGTCTTCCAGCGCGAGCAAACGCTCTTCACCTCGTGCGAGTCACTTGCTGGCACCATCCAGGTGCGAGGGTCGCGGCTGCACCTAATAGCGGTGTACCGGCCGCCTTCGTCGAAAAAAGTTTTGTCTAAGGTGCCAGTGTTTGTGCGCGAGCTCGAAACTGCTGTGAACACGGTTCCGCGTGACCGTGACCTCATTATAATCGGTGATATGAATATAAATACATTATCTAAACATCACACGGATACTGTGCTGTATGAGGACATGTTGAGTGAGTACGGACTGCTTAATACAATTTCAGATGTAACTAGGGAAGAAATTAGGGATGGAAAGCTAATCGTCTCATGTTTGGATCATATTTTAATAAGACAATGTAAAATTAATAATTTTAGTTCGAACATTGTTAAGTGTGGCATCTCTGATCATCATCTTATATGCTTAAATATAACAACTAATCAAGTTACGGGACAAGATAAAAAAAATACTAAACAAATTTTGAATCACCCATTAATTAAACAAGATTTAAAAAACACTGATTGGTCAGAGTTGATGTACCTAGACTGTCCACTTTTGATTTATGAAAAAATGTGTAAAATATTTGAAGTCACTTATAATAAGAATTTAAAAACAATTAAAGTTCGTAAATGTAAACAGGACTCCTGTCCATGGCTTTCTGCTGAGATAAAAAACTGTATAATACATAAGGATAAATTGTATCGCCTATGGAGGGCCTGTCCTAACAATATGGCTAAAAGATTAGAATACACTAGGTATCGCAATAAAACTTTCAAATTAATAAATAAATCTCAAAATTTGTATAAAAAAAATATACTAAAAAAACATGGGGGCAATAGCAAAAAAATATGGCAACACATAAATGATTGGCTGGGGCGCAGTAAAAAGTCCCTGGACGAAGTGATCATGCAGCATATGGGTAGTCAGTTTGATATACAAACTATATGTTCAAACTTTGTCCACACTTTTGCAAACGAAGTCGTACTACTCAAGTCTCAACATATTTGTAATTCTGAGTTGCTAGTGAGGGAAGATTATACTAAAGTTATGAATGCCTCCATACGTTTTATCAAAGTAACTCCATCACAAATCGAAAAAATTATCGACCAACTTGATAACCAAATGTCACCTGGCTTTGATCAGAAAAGAATAAGCGATCTAAAAGAAATTAAGCTAGAAATTAGCCCAGTCTTAGCTAAAATGATTAACCTCTTTGTTGAACAGTCAAAATATCCTGAAAACCTCAAACTTTCAATTATTCGTCCAATATTTAAAAATGGAAGCCACAGTGAAACCACGAATTATCGTCCCATTGCAATTCTTTCGTGCATTAATAAAATTGTGGAAAAAGCTATTACAGGCCAAATTTTGTATTTTCTAACTAAGCATGACGTCATCTCACCATCGCAGTGTGGGTTTCAGAAAGGGAAAAGTACCTCAACATTATTGTCACGATTTGCGAACGATATAAGCAATCATTTAAATAATAAGAACCAGGTGGGGGTTATCTTCATAGACTTCAGGAAGGCCTTTGATACACTTGATCATGAGGTCCTCCTGAAGTCTATGGAGAACTGTGGTATTAGAGGAAGATTAAATGATTGGTTTAGACAATATTTAAACAATAGAAAATTAGCAGTTAAAGTAACTAACCACACTGGGAGCTGCGAAGATGTCAGGTACGGGGTGGCAACCGGGTCAGTGACCGGGCCGGCCTGTTACATAATGCACGTAAATAGTATGCCTAAAGTTGTGAAACATTGTCATATTTATATGTTTGCTGATGATACCTGTCTCATGTACGGCCACAAAGATATAAATGTAATACAAAAATTCCAAGTCACGCTACTATTGTGTATCTGTGAGCTTACATCCTCTTTCATAATTTAACGGCAAAGACAAAAATTTATATGCCTATTTAATTATGTTTCAACTTTTTATATATAAAACATGAGGTAATTGCGTGAGACCTCGCCCCTTAAGTAAAATTTTAGCTAGATATATTTTATTTCTACTCCTAATCACCGGTATTTGAGAGTTATCCGTAGATCAACTTTCCTAATTTTGTGTCTATACACCACAATTCGGAACGTGACCGAACGTGACGCCGTTACAATTTTTCGTGCTGTCTTGGTTCCGACGAATTCCGACAGGGGCGCTATTTTTATTAGCCTCAAAATGGTAAGAAATTGAGTACGGGAAGGCCTATCCTTAGTATTTATATCAATGATGTTATCAAAATATTTAGGTAGTAATCAAAGGCAATAATAATAATAATAATACCTTGGACACCTTTTTACACACATTGATCTAGCCCCAAACTAGGATTCCCTGTATCTTGGGTACTAGACAACGATATATATACTTATATAGAGAAATATTATACTTAGATAGATAAACAACCATGACTAGGGTACAAACACCCGTTCTCATCAAACAAACATTTGCCCCCACCGGGACTCGAACCCGGGACCCTTGGTTTCGTAGGCAGCGTCACTACCGACTCGGCCATTCGGGTCGTCATGGTGCTCGGGTGCTCAGTGGTGGATCGATCATTAGGATAACGGGAAGATGTATGAAGTTGGCACGTCTGTATCAAGGACCATACAAGGTCATTGAGATCGTTGGGAGGTCTAATGTGCTGATTCGTCGTCTGAGCTCTCGGTCACGGGGCGTAATTGTTAACACAAATCGTTTAAAACGCTTTGTGCTGCGTTGAGGAGTTCGTCTGATATTAAATAATTATACATTAGGAGTATAATATAATTTTATCCCGGTTGTTGGTTTGTGGTTTATGTATGCGGTATTGTTATGAATTGTTTATTAACCGGTGTTTCTTTTCATGTTGTTGCTGAACTATAATGTTTGATGAGGACTGTTCACCAAATACCCAAGAAATATCTGTAACATACTAGATTTCCGTGGTAGATTACCTTTTTATGAGAAACTTTTATAAACGACAGTTCGAATAATTGTTTGAACCGATCGCCTGGTTTTATCTTTGAGAGCAGTATGACGAGGCAATAGCTATTCGTCATAGGGTTCTGTTTTGGTTCCTGCGTTCTTAAAGTATAGAGTTGGAATGATTTGGTAAGGGGAGAGTAAGGGTTGTTCAAAAAGTTGGTAACGAAGGTTTCTCAATGAAAGTAATTTCTGATGTGGGATAACTCGGGTATTCGATACACATTCGAGATTCTTTGTAGTGTCTTAACTTGGATAATTGGTTGCAACTCACGGCGATTATCTAAAACTGTTAATAGTAAAACATAGTTTACTGAATTCCAATGGATTAGTTGAGATGTTTGTAAGTTGTAGTATCGGTTTTAAAGCTAGGTGATTTCATCGTACTGGAACGAATTTTAATGAACTCATTCTTCAGCTGTGGCTTAGTAATACGGTTCTATATATTAATCCTGTTAATATGGTTGACGTTTCCTATATTTGAAAATGATCATTTTTTTCTTTGATCTTTGCCTGCGTTAATTTTTGAAATATTTCCATTCGGTGGAAAAAATGAATTTTTATAATGATTTTTTTAAGCAAAGATGGAGTTGTGTTGATTTTAGGAACGGAGGTATTATAGTTGTCTGATAAGTTTTTCGCTAGTTTTTTTTGTCAGAAAGTTTGTCGAATGATAACCATGCGAGAAGCTAAATCTTAGCTAGATTCTGCTGTTTGCCTTCGTATTGTAATTGAGTTTTCTCGGTAGGTAGGTAAAGCGTTAGGTAGGTTAGTGTTAAGCCGCGAATAATTGTATGATGGGATCATAGGGTGTTATATTTTAAGTTTTTAAGGTGCATAGCCTACACTTTAAGTGTAGTTAGGTTTATATTAAGTAGGATCTACACCCTAAGTGTAGTTAGGTGTGTAACTTAACATAATATAACCTTCGGTCAGTTTATTCTATTTCTTGTCAATTTATTCTTATTCATGTCAATGTTTTGTTTTGGTACTGGTCTTATGCGTGATCAGAATTTAATGTTAGGGTATTTAATGTTTTATTAAGTAAGTTAAATGGGATGGTTGGACAGATTAGGATTAGGGTACTCGATGTTATTTAAAATTATGCTTGCGGCATATTTACTGTTTTTTAGATTTCAAGCATAGCAAGCTCACGTAATGTTAACATTTAATGTTTTTTTTCAGATTTTAGACTTTGAGATAGGGTTGTCATTTTTGATTTTAGACTTTGAGTTAGGGTTGCCACTTTGGAAAAAAAACCGTTGGATTTTTTTTTCGAAAGGAGGGGGGAATAATTGTAAGGTTCGATATTTGTCTATGCGATTATATTGTATACGGGCCTCTTTAGAGTGGGTGTTCACTTTGACACTGTTACGTAATTTGTAATGAAAAAAAGAAAGAGGCTTGGATGTGGAAAGTCAATGTGGCACACTTCACCTTAGGCTTCGGCCAGCGACTGAGCTAAATTATATAGTGAGGATTAGCGTAATGGCTATCGAGCCAGTTGGATCCCTTAAACATAATAAATCAATAAAAACACAAGCCAACATAAGTCAAGTCTTTATAATTTATAATTCAAGTATAAGTTGTGCCCAAAGAAGTGCTCAAGACACTACAGTACTGACTTTACTTGATTTTTCCCGGACATTCGATGCTATTAATGTTACACTGTTATTGTCAAAATTAACCTTCTATGGTTTTGAGTCAGGCTCCGTTACCTGGTTTCAAAGCTACCTAGAAAACCGGACCCAGCGGGTAGAAACAACGCAAAGGAGACGGTTCCGTCTTACCATCAGCCGATTCTCCAATAACAAGAGGCGTCCCGCAAGGATCAATACTCGGCCCCATACTATTTACATTTTATATAGCGCAGACATTACTCAGACGTATAGACGCAGACGACTTACATGTATACTTATCCTTCAAAACAAACAAAACCTATGATGCTACTAAAAAAGATCAATCAAGATCTCAATCGTATTTTCGTGTGGTCCATTGCCTTATACGAAACCCCAATAAATCAAAATGTATGGTCATTGGAAGTAAAAAACAAATAAAACATATGTCTCAGAAGCCTAACATCAAAACTATGGGAGAGAGCATCGAACGGGTTGATGAAATACGTAACTTGGGGTTGCTGATGGACAGTGCCCTTCGATTTGAGAACCATGTCGTTGGTATAATGCGTAACTGCTTCTACAGATTGAAAATACTGTAAAAAATCAGACCCTTCCTCAGTGTGAATCTTCGTGTGCAGCTGTGCGAATCCCTAGTGCTGTCTAAACTTAATTAAATGGACACGGTGTACGATGCACGCCTTCTGAGGCGATCTAATCGTCTACTTCAGCGCGTTCAGAACGCGTGCGCTAGGTTCTGCTTCAATGTGCCACCCCGCGCTCATGTCACCACCTTTATTAATAAGTCTAATCTTCTAAAACTTAGTGCTAGAAGAAATCTTCATTTCGCGACGCTATTGTTTTAAATTCATGGTATTTGACCAAATGTAATGGTACATAAGAGTCAGTACATTTGATACTTCATTTTTCGTGACAGAGGGCTAGCCCATCGCCGCGCTGTATTGTTACACACATTGAATATAAGAGACGGTTCATTTAACGTTTGGGGTTTTGAGTAGCTCAGGGTAAGTTGGCATAAAACAATGAGCCGAGCGCGTGGGTTGGTTCCAGGAACAAAGGTCAGGTCAGGTTTTTTTGGCGCATTCCTGCGAAATGTGTAGGGATCAGAGCCGATTTGGCTGCGCGCTGAATAAATTATGAATAACTAAATAATGGAAGGTTATTATGGAACGATACGGAGAAAGCTATTATGTTGACTGCAAATATACAATTGCGTTTCTTTGGTAAGATGTGGCGAGTTTGACATCACGGGTTTGAATATCATTCTAGTGATCTTTGTCTAAGACGCTAGCGGTCGGGAAGGCTTAATTAATCGCAACAAGCTTTTATGGTTAGCGATCAACAGATTTTGTGTATCGGCAATACCAAATGACTTGAGTGATAACCTACGGTTGATCATAGTGAATATGCGTACACAAAGTTTGTAGAACGGCGGATCTGCATGGCATGTTTGATTGAAATTAGACCCTGTGTAGTTAGAGATAAGAAGCTTTCGCTTGGGCAGCGCGTGTTCGCAAAGGACGCCATTTTTTTTCCAGACATGTGGGGTCTATAAATACGAGAGCGTGGGAGGGGAAGGTATTCAGTCTCTGCGTCAAGCTGCTGTGATACTCGTCTTTCAGTAATTCTAAACAGTTTCGGTTCGCCGTTTTACGCGTCTGGAATTGGACGGATTGTGATTGCGTGTTACAGTGAATTTTCGTGAGTGTCTGAAGCGCCGAGATATACCTCGGTTCCTATCCTTTAAATCAACCTACCCCAAATTCCAAAACTATCCTTGGGTCGTTAGATAAGAACTTGTAGGTAATTGATCTGAGTCTAAGTCTGGGCTTGGAGCGACCCTAAATTCCTTTTTCCTTCACCATAGGGTTCCTGGATTGGCTCTTAGGATATTCGCGGGCTAATCCTCTCCTCATTCCTTTCGAGTAGCGAGTTTTGAAATTCCCACACACACAGTCATTAAACATACAAGCACATTCAAATCAACCTCAACCATTTTCGAGTGGTGTCGATAATGGACGTGGTATAACACTAGGATTTTAGACTAGGCTAGACAGGAGTTTAGTTGCGGCTAAACCTAGGTTGGCAGGGCATAGGGAGACTGTTTGATCGATGAGGTTCCGCGGATGGAAATAACAAATTCAGAACAAAGTATAAACGTTGTCAACACAGATAATCTATCCTGTTGATATTTTTGACATTTGAGTGTTGTCGGGGACGCGCGAAGAGATCAAATTACAGTCTAAAGTTCATTGTTTAGGACCGGGTAGATTGTTTTGCTTTTCCTTGGACGGTTTGGATTCAAGTTGCATCTTTAAATTAAATGTAAATTTCGCTGGAGGTCTAATGTGTAGGCTGAGTCGAATATTTATGATTGGGCTTGGTCGAGGAAGTGCTGAGGTCAGCGAGATTCATAGATCGGTATTTACCGGAGTATGTACCTCGCTGTGGTGTGGGTTAGATCTCCAAAAGCGCTAATGACAACGTTTCGATAACATCCAGCTCAAATTGCGCAGAGTTGAAGGTTTCAAAACGTTACGGACCTTTTGAGGTAACCGCTAGTTCAAACCCATTTCGGAAAATCAAATCGCAATTGTGTAAACCGGTCTATTCGGATCGTTATTGCCGTGAACTAATTATATAATTGGAACCACCACAAGCCCCTACTAGCGAGCACATGAAATATCATTGAGTACTCACGTCGTAAAACTACGACGGATATCTAAACGATATCCCAAACAAATATTATAAATCGTGGTCGACCACTAAAAGAAGTTCCAAGCGCCCATATATACAAAAAAATAAATGGTACCATCACACAAAATACAACAACGATTGATCTGGCGCAATACACCGCTAACTGATGCGAAGCTCCGGCTTGCGGGCATATATGCTTTCTCTGTCTAATTTGAAACTCTAACTTCCTGAACCAATCTTCCGTTCGACTATTGTACGCCTAACGAACTTCTCAACGAACGAGAAATTCAGACTTATCATTCTTAACTTACAATTTTTACAGCTGAATCGGAACATCTCTTTTTGGGGTAGATAGAATAGACGATCATAGCTAATGATAGCGGTGGCTCGACCTTAGCCTTTAATGCCGTTACACAAATAAACATTAGACAAAACATATTAAACTGAAACGTTGAAACCAATTCTAAGTGGTGTGCTGTATTACCGATTATGTGTGCAATTTGGGTATTTTTCGAAAAAAATACAATAGCTGCAATTAAAAAAAAACGACTTATACATTTAAGGCTAAAATGTTCGAAATTATGTTAGATATCACCCTCTTAAAGGATTGCACCTACCTTCTGGACATCTTGTATATAACTAGCTCTTGCTCGCTGCTTTGCTTGCGTTAACTCGATAATTCTGTATAAATGTAGGCTAAACACAAATGTAAAATGACTACCTAATGCAAGTAGCTATTTAGAAAAAGTTGTTCGGTCGCACTCGCCGCGACACTACGTGCCTAAGCTAGTGAATTACAGTGCGACGAGTACGCTTCATATTTATTGTTTAGCGAATCAACAATCGATATTTCATCGTAATTATCGTCGAGCTAGTGCCTTCAAGAAGATGTCGAACACCCCAACTAAGTGTGTAAAGTGTTCGAAGATTATAGCCACGAAGGACGCCCTCCTAACATGTAAAAGGTGCCTTAAAGTGTTTCATAAATCTTGTACTAAAGCTAGCAGAGGTGTTTGTGAGAACTGCATGCCACCTTCTCCTTTGGCAGCTGCAACTTCAAACGCTAAAGTGTTCCTGGACCTGGACCCCAAAAATCTAACGGTCGAAGCGTTGCTAAGCGAGCTAAATAGAAAAATGGAGGTAGTATTAAAAATAAAGGAGGACATTGGATTCTACTCGGATAAATACGACGAGATGTTAAAAAAACAGAGTGAAATTCTAGAAGTGGTGAAAAAGCAACAGAATAAAATTGATGACCTGACCAATAAATGCAAGAATTTTGAAAAGGTAAACCAAGCCCTGGAACAAAGAGTGCAGGCGTTGGAGCAAAATGAAAAATCAAAAAATATTGAATTAGTCGGAGTAACAATGAAAGACAATGAAAACATAAAAGAGGTGATTAGTAAAGTAGCTACACAAATGGGAACCAACATGTCGGATGTGGAGCAAGCCTGGAGGATGGGCCGTCCGGTGCCAGGGCGCCGCCCGCCCGCCATCATCATGCGTCTGCGCAGCGAGGACACGCGCGACCTGTGGATGAGCAAGCGGGGCCTCCTCCGCAGCAACAGCGACCTGTACCCGGGAGAACAGCAGGGCACCGCCATCTTTGTCAATGAGGATCTCACCAAATATAACAGGGAGCTGCTGTGGAACACTAAGCAAACCCTCCGAGGTAACTTTAAGTTCATATGGGTTAAGAAAGGGCGCATTCTCTGTAAAAAAATGAAGGTTCCCGTACACTCCATATTACCACCACGGCAGACCTGGAGGCGATTATGAAAACTTGAGGGTACCCACTACATGATACCTGCATAATTTTTTACTCGATTAAACGTTAAGCATTCAATTCAATTACAACGATGTACAAGAGAACTATTGCACTACTTATGCTAATCGAAAAACCTGGCTAAGACACCTAACGCTAAACAGAAATAAAGATATCAACATTGCCCATTTAAATGTCAGATCATTAGAGAAACACTTTGGTGAGGTTCTCTCTCAGTTTGGTGATACATTGACAAACTTAGATATACTAATATTCTCAGAAATTAACCTGAAAGACGACTTTGTCTCCATGTACCAGCTTCCGGGATTTGATATGTATGCTGTCTGCCGTGAGACTAAGAGAGGTGGTGGCATACTTATGTATGTTCGAAAAGAACACGTCTTCCAGCGCGAGCAAACGCTCTTCACCTCGTGCGAGTCACTTGCTGGCACCATCCAGGTGCGAGGGTCGCGGCTGCACCTAATAGCGGTGTACCGGCCGCCTTCGTCGAAAAAAGTTTTGTCTAAGGTGCCAGTGTTTGTGCGCGAGCTCGAAACTGCTGTGAACACGGTTCCGCGTGACCGTGACCTCATTATAATCGGTGATATGAATATAAATACATTATCTAAACATCACACGGATACTGTGCTGTATGAGGACATGTTGAGTGAGTACGGACTGCTTAATACAATTTCAGATGTAACTAGGGAAGAAATTAGGGATGGAAAGCTAATCGTCTCATGTTTGGATCATATTTTAATAAGACAATGTAAAATTAATAATTTTAGTTCGAACATTGTTAAGTGTGGCATCTCTGATCATCATCTTATATGCTTAAATATAACAACTAATCAAGTTACGGGACAAGATAAAAAAAATACTAAACAAATTTTGAATCACCCATTAATTAAACAAGATTTAAAAAACACTGATTGGTCAGAGTTGATGTACCTAGACTGTCCACTTTTGATTTATGAAAAAATGTGTAAAATATTTGAAGTCACTTATAATAAGAATTTAAAAACAATTAAAGTTCGTAAATGTAAACAGGACTCCTGTCCATGGCTTTCTGCTGAGATAAAAAACTGTATAATACATAAGGATAAATTGTATCGCCTATGGAGGGCCTGTCCTAACAATATGGCTAAAAGATTAGAATACACTAGGTATCGCAATAAAACTTTCAAATTAATAAATAAATCTCAAAATTTGTATAAAAAAAATATACTAAAAAAACATGGGGGCAATAGCAAAAAAATATGGCAACACATAAATGATTGGCTGGGGCGCAGTAAAAAGTCCCTGGACGAAGTGATCATGCAGCATATGGGTAGTCAGTTTGATATACAAACTATCTGTTCAAACTTTGTCCACACTTTTGCAAACGAAGTCGTACTACTCAAGTCTCAACATATTTGTAATTCTGAGTTGCTAGTGAGGGAAGATTATACTAAAGTTATGAATGCCTCCATACGTTTTATCAAAGTAACTCCATCACAAATCGAAAAAATTATCGACCAACTTGATAACCAAATGTCACCTGGCTTTGATCAGAAAAGAATAAGCGATCTAAAAGAAATTAAGCTAGAAATTAGCCCAGTCTTAGCTAAAATGATTAACCTCTTTGTTGAACAGTCAAAATATCCTGAAAACCTCAAACTTTCAATTATTCGTCCAATATTTAAAAATGGAAGCCACAGTGAAACCACGAATTATCGTCCCATTGCAATTCTTTCGTGCATTAATAAAATTGTGGAAAAAGCTATTACAGGCCAAATTTTGTATTTTCTAACTAAGCATGACGTCATCTCACCATCGCAGTGTGGGTTTCAGAAAGGGAAAAGTACCTCAACATTATTGTCACGATTTGCGAACGATATAAGCAATCATTTAAATAATAAGAACCAGGTGGGGGTTATCTTCATAGACTTCAGGAAGGCCTTTGATACACTTGATCATGAGGTCCTCCTGAAGTCTATGGAGAACTGTGGTATTAGAGGAAGATTAAATGATTGGTTTAGACAATATTTAAACAATAGAAAATTAGCAGTTAAAGTAACTAACCACACTGGGAGCTGCGAAGATGTCAGGTACGGGGTGGCAACCGGGTCAGTGACCGGGCCGGCCTGTTACATAATGCACGTAAATAGTATGCCTAAAATTGTGAAACATTGTCATATTTATATGTTTGCTGATGATACCTGTCTCATGTACGGCCACAAAGATATAAATGTAATACAAAAATTCCAAGTCACGCTACTATTGTGTATCTGTGAGCTTACATCCTCTTTCATAATTTAACGGCAAAGACAAAAATTTATATGCCTATTTAATTATGTTTCAACTTTTTATATATAAAACATGAGGTAATTGCGTGAGACCTCGCCCCTTAAGTAAAATTTTAGCTAGATATATTTTATTTCTACTCCTAATCACCGGTATTTGAGAGTTATCCGTAGATCAACTTTCCTAATTTTGTGTCTATACACCACAATTCGGAACGTGACCGAACGTGACGCCGTTACAATTTTTCGTGCTGTCTTGGTTCCGACGAATTCCGACAGGGGCGCTATTTTTATTAGCCTCAAAATGGTAAGAAATTGAGTACGGGAAGGCCTATCCTTAGTATTTATATCAATGATGTTATCAAAATATTTAGGTAGTAATCAAAGGCAATAATAATAATAATAATACCTTGGACACCTTTTTACACACATTGATCTAGCCCCAAACTAGGATTCCCTGTATCTTGGGTACTAGACAACGATATATATACTTATATAGAGAAATATTATACTTAGATAGATAAACAACCATGACTAGGGTACAAACACCCGTTCTCATCAAACAAACATTTGCCCCCACCGGGACTCGAACCCGGGACCCTTGGTTTCGTAGGCAGCGTCACTACCGACTCGGCCATTCGGGTCGTCATGGTGCTCGGGTGCTCAGTGGTGGATCGATCATTAGGATAACGGGAAGATGTATGAAGTTGGCACGTCTGTATCAAGGACCATACAAGGTCATTGAGATCGTTGGGAGGTCTAATGTGCTGATTCGTCGTCTGAGCTCTCGGTCACGGGGCGTAATTGTTAACACAAATCGTTTAAAACGCTTTGTGCTGCGTTGAGGAGTTCGTCTGATATTAAATAATTATACATTAGGAGTATAATATAATTTTATCCCGGTTGTTGGTTTGTGGTTTATGTATGCGGTATTGTTATGAATTGTTTATTAACCGGTGTTTCTTTTCATGTTGTTGCTGAACTATAATGTTTGATGAGGACTGTTCACCAAATACCCAAGAAATATCTGTAACATACTAGATTTCCGTGGTAGATTACCTTTTTATGAGAAACTTTTATAAACGACAGTTCGAATAATTGTTTGAACCGATCGCCTGGTTTTATCTTTGAGAGCAGTATGACGAGGCAATAGCTATTCGTCATAGGGTTCTGTTTTGGTTCCTGCGTTCTTAAAGTATAGAGTTGGAATGATTTGGTAAGGGGAGAGTAAGGGTTGTTCAAAAAGTTGGTAACGAAGGTTTCTCAATGAAAGTAATTTCTGATGTGGGATAACTCGGGTATTCGATACACATTCGAGATTCTTTGTAGTGTCTTAACTTGGATAATTGGTTGCAACTCACGGCGATTATCTAAAACTGTTAATAGTAAAACATAGTTTACTGAATTCCAATGGATTAGTTGAGATGTTTGTAAGTTGTAGTATCGGTTTTAAAGCTAGGTGATTTCATCGTACTGGAACGAATTTTAATGAACTCATTCTTCAGCTGTGGCTTAGTAATACGGTTCTATATATTAATCCTGTTAATATGGTTGACGTTTCCTATATTTGAAAATGATCATTTTTTTCTTTGATCTTTGCCTGCGTTAATTTTTGAAATATTTCCATTCGGTGGAAAAAATGAATTTTTATAATGATTTTTTTAAGCAAAGATGGAGTTGTGTTGATTTTAGGAACGGAGGTATTATAGTTGTCTGATAAGTTTTTCGCTAGTTTTTTTTGTCAGAAAGTTTGTCGAATGATAACCATGCGAGAAGCTAAATCTTAGCTAGATTCTGCTGTTTGCCTTCGTATTGTAATTGAGTTTTCTCGGTAGGTAGGTAAAGCGTTAGGTAGGTTAGTGTTAAGCCGCGAATAATTGTATGATGGGATCATAGGGTGTTATATTTTAAGTTTTTAAGGTGCATAGCCTACACTTTAAGTGTAGTTAGGTTTATATTAAGTAGGATCTACACCCTAAGTGTAGTTAGGTGTGTAACTTAACATAATATAACCTTCGGTCAGTTTATTCTATTTCTTGTCAATTTATTCTTATTCATGTCAATGTTTTGTTTTGGTACTGGTCTTATGCGTGATCAGAATTTAATGTTAGGGTATTTAATGTTTTATTAAGTAAGTTAAATGGGATGGTTGGACAGATTAGGATTAGGGTACTCGATGTTATTTAAAATTATGCTTGCGGCATATTTACTGTTTTTTAGATTTCAAGCATAGCAAGCTCACGTAATGTTAACATTTAATGTTTTTTTTCAGATTTTAGACTTTGAGATAGGGTTGTCATTTTTGATTTTAGACTTTGAGTTAGGGTTGCCACTTTGGAAAAAAAAACCGTTGGATTTTTTTTTCGAAAGGAGGGGGGAATAATTGTAAGGTTCGATATTTGTCTATGCGATTATATTGTATACGGGCCTCTTTAGAGTGGGTGTTCACTTTGACACTGTTACGTAATTTGTAATGAAAAAAAGAAAGAGGCTTGGATGTGGAAAGTCAATGTGGCACACTTCACCTTAGGCTTCGGCCAGCGACTGAGCTAAATTATATAGTGAGGATTAGCGTAATGGCTATCGAGCCAGTTGGATCCCTTAAACATAATAAATCAATAAAAACACAAGCCAACATAAGTCAAGTCTTTATAATTTATAATTCAAGTATAAGTTGTGCCCAAAGAAGTGCTCAAGACACTACAGTACTGACTTTACTTGATTTTTCCCGGGCATTCGATGCTATTAATGTTACACTGTTATTGTCAAAATTAACCTTCTATGGTTTTGAGTCAGGCTCCGTTACCTGGTTTCAAAGCTACCTAGAAAACCGGACCCAGCGGGTAGAAACAACGCAAAGGAGACGGTTCCGTCTTACCATCAGCCGATTCTCCAATAACAAGAGGCGTCCCGCAAGGATCAATACTCGGCCCCATACTATTTACATTTTATATAGCGCAGACATTACTCAGACGTATAGACGCAGACGACTTACATGTATACTTATCCTTCAAAACAAACAAAACCTATGATGCTACTAAAAAAGATCAATCAAGATCTCAATCGTATTTTCGTGTGGTCCATTGCCTTATACGAAACCCCAATAAATCAAAATGTATGGTCATTGGAAGTAAAAAACAAATAAAACATATGTCTCAGAAGCCTAACATCAAAACTATGGGAGAGAGCATCGAACGGGTTGATGAAATACGTAACTTGGGGTTGCTGATGGACAGTGCCCTTCGATTTGAGAACCATGTCGTTGGTATAATGCGTAACTGCTTCTACAGATTGAAAATACTGTAAAAAATCAGACCCTTCCTCAGTGTGAATCTTCGTGTGCAGCTGTGCGAATCCCTAGTGCTGTCTAAACTTAATTAAATGGACACGGTGTACGATGCACGCCTTCTGAGGCGATCTAATCGTCTACTTCAGCGCGTTCAGAACGCGTGCGCTAGGTTCTGCTTCAATGTGCCACCCCGCGCTCATGTCACCACCTTTATTAATAAGTCTAATCTTCTAAAACTTAGTGCTAGAAGAAATCTTCATTTCGCGACGCTATTGTTTTAAATTCATGGTATTTGACCAAATGTAATGGTACATAAGAGTCAGTACATTTGATACTTCATTTTTCGTGACAGAGGGCTAGCCCATCGCCGCGCTGTATTGTTACACACATTGAATATAAGAGACGGTTCATTTAACGTTTGGGGTTTTGAGTAGCTCAGGGTAAGTTGGCATAAAACAATGAGCCGAGCGCGTGGGTTGGTTCCAGGAACAAAGGTCAGGTCAGGTTTTTTTGGCGCATTCCTGCGAAATGTGTAGGGATCAGAGCCGATTTGGCTGCGCGCTGAATAAATTATGAATAACTAAATAATGGAAGGTTATTATGGAACGATACGGAGAAAGCTATTATGTTGACTGCAAATATACAATTGCGTTTCTTTGGTAAGATGTGGCGAGTTTGACATCACGGGTTTGAATATCATTCTAGTGATCTTTGTCTAAGACGCTAGCGGTCGGGAAGGCTTAATTAATCGCAACAAGCTTTTATGGTTAGCGATCAACAGATTTTGTGTATCGGCAATACCAAATGACTTGAGTGATAACCTACGGTTGATCATAGTGAATATGCGTACACAAAGTTTGTAGAACGGCGGATCTGCATGGCATGTTTGATTGAAATTAGACCCTGTGTAGTTAGAGATAAGAAGCTTTCGCTTGGGCAGCGCGTGTTCGCAAAGGACGCCATTTTTTTTCCAGACATGTGGGGTCTATAAATACGAGAGCGTGGGAGGGGAAGGTATTCAGTCTCTGCGTCAAGCTGCTGTGATACTCGTCTTTCAGTAATTCTAAACAGTTTCGGTTCGCCGTTTTACGCGTCTGGAATTGGACGGATTGTGATTGCGTGTTACAGTGAATTTTCGTGAGTGTCTGAAGCGCCGAGATATACCTCGGTTCCTATCCTTTAAATCAACCTACCCCAAATTCCAAAACTATCCTTGGGTCGTTAGATAAGAACTTGTAGGTAATTGATCTGAGTCTAAGTCTGGGCTTGGAGCGACCCTAAATTCCTTTTTCCTTCACCATAGGGTTCCTGGATTGGCTCTTAGGATATTCGCGGGCTAATCCTCTCCTCATTCCTTTCGAGTAGTGAGTTTTGAAATTCCCACACACACAGTCATTAAACATACAAGCACATTCAAATCAACCTCAACCATTTTCGAGTGGTGTCGATAATGGACGTGGTATAACACTAGGATTTTAGACTAGGCTAGACAGGAGTTTAGTTGCGGCTAAACCTAGGTTGGCAGGGCATAGGGAGACTGTTTGATCGATGAGGTTCCGCGGATGGAAATAACAAATTCAGAACAAAGTATAAACGTTGTCAACACAGATAATCTATCCTGTTGATATTTTTGACATTTGAGTGTTGTCGGGGACGCGCGAAGAGATCAAATTACAGTCTAAAGTTCATTGTTTAGGACCGGGTAGATTGTTTTGCTTTGCCTTGGACGGTTTGGATTCAAGTTGCATCTTTAAATTAAATGTAAATTTCGCTGGAGGTCTAATGTGTAGGC
This sequence comes from Argyresthia goedartella, assembly GCA_949825045.1. Taxonomy (NCBI): domain Eukaryota; kingdom Metazoa; phylum Arthropoda; class Insecta; order Lepidoptera; family Argyresthiidae; genus Argyresthia; species Argyresthia goedartella. Next base: position 6,766,935 of record OX463817.1, read on the forward strand.
TGAGTCGAATATTTATGATTGGGCTTGGTCGAGGAAGTGCTGAGGTCAGCGAGATTCATAGATCGGTATTTACCGGAGTATGTACCTCGCTGTGGTGTGGGTTAGATCTCCAAAAGCGCTAATGACAACGTTTCGATAACATCCAGCTCAAATTGCGCAGAGTTGAAGGTTTCAAAACGTTACGGACCTTTTGAGGTAACCGCTAGTTCAAACCCATTTCGGAAAATCAAATCGCAATTGTGTAAACCGGTCTATTCGGATCGTTATTGCCGTGAACTAATTATATAATTGGAACCACCACAAGCCCCTACTAGCGAGCACATGAAATATCATTGAGTACTCACGTCGTAAAACTACGACGGATATCTAAACGATATCCCAAACAAATATTATAAATCGTGGTCGACCACTAAAAGAAGTTCCAAGCGCCCATATATACAAAAAAATAAATGGTACCATCACACAAAATACAACAACGATTGATCTGGCGCAATACACCGCTAACTGATGCGAAGCTCCGGCTTGCGGGCATATATGCTTTCTCTGTCTAATTTGAAACTCTAACTTCCTGAACCAATCTTCCGTTCGACTATTGTACGCCTAACGAACTTCTCAACGAACGAGAAATTCAGACTTATCATTCTTAACTTACAATTTTTACAGCTGAATCGGAACATCTCTTTTTGGGGTAGATAGAATAGACGATCATAGCTAATGATAGCGGTGGCTCGACCTTAGCCTTTAATGCCGTTACACAAATAAACATTAGACAAAACATATTAAACTGAAACGTTGAAACCAATTCTAAGTGGTGTGCTGTATTACCGATTATGTGTGCAATTTGGGTATTTTTCGAAAAAAATACAATAGCTGCAATTAAAAAAAAACGACTTATACATTTAAGGCTAAAATGTTCGAAATTATGTCAGATATCACCCTCTTAAAGGATTGCACCTACCTTCTGGACATCTTGTATATAACTAGCTCTTGCTCGCTGCTTTGCTTGCGTTAACTCGATAATTCTGTATAAATGTAGGCTAAACACAAATGTAAAATGACTACCTAATGCAAGTAGCTATTTAGAAAAAGTTGTCCGGTCGCACTCGCCGCGACACTACGTGCCTAAGCTAGTGAATTACAGTGCGACGAGTACGCTTCATATTTATTGTTTAGCGAATCAACAATCGATATTTCATCGTAATTATCGTCGAGCTAGTGCCTTCAAGAAGATGTCGAACACCCCAACTAAGTGTGTAAAGTGTTCGAAGATTATAGCCACGAAGGACGCCCTCCTAACATGTAAAAGGTGCCTTAAAGTGTTTCATAAATCTTGTACTAAAGCTAGCAGAGGTGTTTGTGAGAACTGCATGCCACCTTCTCCTTTGGCAGCTGCAACTTCAAACGCTAAAGTGTTCCTGGACCTGGACCCCAAAAATCTAACGGTCGAAGCGTTGCTAAGCGAGCTAAATAGAAAAATGGAGGTAGTATTAAAAATAAAGGAGGACATTGGATTCTACTCGGATAAATACGACGAGATGTTAAAAAAAAAGAGTGAAATTCTAGAAGTGGTGAAAAAGCAACAGAATAAAATTGATGACCTGACCAATAAATGCAAGAATTTTGAAAAGGTAAACCAAGCCCTGGAACAAAGAGTGCAGGCGTTGGAGCAAAATGAAAAATCAAGAAATATTGAATTAGTCGGAGTAACAATGAAAGACAATGAAAACATAAAAGAAGTGATTAGTAAAGTAGCTACACAAATGGGAACCAACATGTCGGATGTGGAGCAAGCCTGGAGGATGAGCCGTCCGGTGCCAGGGCGCCGCCCGCCCGCCATCATCATGCGTCTGCGCAGCGAGGACACGCGCGACCTGTGGATGAGCAAGCGGGGCCTCCTCCGCAGTAACAGCGACCTGTACCCGGGAGAACAGCAGGGCACCGCCATCTTTGTCAATGAGGATCTCACCAAATATAACAGGGAGCTGCTGTGGAACACTAAGCAAACCCTCCGAGGTAACTTTAAGTTCATATGGGTTAAGAAAGGGCGCATTCTCTGTAAAAAAATGAAGGTTCCCGTACACTCCATATTACCACCACGGCAGACCTGGAGGCGATTATGAAAACTTGAGGGTACCCACTACATGATACCTGCATAATTTTTTACTCGATTAAACGTTAAGCATTCAATTCAATTACAACGATGTACAAGAGAACTATTGCACTACTTATGCTAATCGAAAAACCTGGCTAAGACACCTAACGCTAAACAGAAATAAAGATATCAACATTGCCCATTTAAATGTCAGATCATTAGAGAAACACTTTGGTGAGGTTCTCTCTCAGTTTGGTGATACATTGACAAACTTAGATATACTAATATTCTCAGAAATTAACCTGAAAGACGACTTTGTCTCCATGTACCAGCTTCCGGGATTTGATATGTATGCTGTCTGCCGTGAGACTAAGAGAGGTGGTGGCATACTTATGTATGTTCGAAAAGAACACGTCTTCCAGCGCGAGCAAACGCTCTTCACCTCGTGCGAGTCACTTGCTGGCACCATCCAGGTGCGAGGGTCGCGGCTGCACCTAATAGCGGTGTACCGGCCGCCTTCGTCGAAAAAAGTTTTGTCTAAGGTGCCAGTGTTTGTGCGCGAGCTCGAAACTGCTGTGAACACGGTTCCGCGTGACCGTGACCTCATTATAATCGGTGATATGAATATAAATACATTATCTAAACATCACACGGATACTGTGCTGTATGAGGACATGTTGAGTGAGTACGGACTGCTTAATACAATTTCAGATGTAACTAGGGAAGAAATTAGGGATGGAAAGCTAATCGTCTCATGTTTGGATCATATTTTAATAAGACAATGTAAAATTAATAATTTTAGTTCGAACATTGTTAAGTGTGGCATCTCTGATCATCATCTTATATGCTTAAATATAACAACTAATCAAGTTACGGGACAAGATAAAAAAAATACTAAACAAATTTTGAATAACCCATTAATTAAACAAGATTTAAAAAACACTGATTGGTCAGAGTTGATGTACCTAGACTGTCCACTTTTGATTTATGAAAAAATGTGTAAAATATTTGAAGTCACTTATAATAAGAATTTAAAAACAATTAAAGTTCGTAAATGTAAACAGGACTCCTGTCCATGGCTTTCTGCTGAGATAAAAAACTGTATAATACATAAGGATAAATTGTATCGCCTATGGAGGGCCTGTCCTAACAATATGGCTAAAAGATTAGAATACACTAGGTATCGCAATAAAACTTTCAAATTAATAAATAAATCTCAAAATTTGTATAAAAAAAATATACTAAAAAAACATGGGGGCAATAGCAAAAAAATATGGCAACACATAAATGATTGGCTGGGGCGCAGTAAAAAGTCCCTGGACGAAGTGATCATGCAGCATATGGGTAGTCAGTTTGATATACAAACTATATGTTCAAACTTTGTCCACACTTTTGCAAACGAAGTCGTACTACTCAAGTCTCAACATATTTGTAATTCTGAGTTGCTAGTGAGGGAAGATTATACTAAAGTTATGAATGCCTCCATACGTTTTATCAAAGTAACTCCATCACAAATCGAAAAAATTATCGACCAACTTGATAACCAAATGTCACCTGGCTTTGATCAGAAAAGAATAAGCGATCTAAAAGAAATTAAGCTAGAAATTAGCCCAGTCTTAGCTAAAATGATTAACCTCTTTGTTGAACAGTCAAAATATCCTGAAAACCTCAAACTTTCAATTATTCGTCCAATATTTAAAAATGGAAGCCACAGTGAAACCACGAATTATCGTCCCATTGCAATTCTTTCGTGCATTAATAAAATTGTGGAAAAAGCTATTACAGGCCAAATTTTGTATTTTCTAACTAAGCATGACGTCATCTCACCATCGCAGTGTGGGTTTCAGAAAGGGAAAAGTACCTCAACATTATTGTCACGATTTGCGAACGATATAAGCAATCATTTAAATAATAAGAACCAGGTGGGGGTTATCTTCATAGACTTCAGGAAGGCCTTTGATACACTTGATCATGAGGTCCTCCTGAAGTCTATGGAGAACTGTGGTATTAGAGGAAGATTAAATGATTGGTTTAGACAATATTTAAACAATAGAAAATTAGCAGTTAAAGTAACTAACCACACTGGGAGCTGCGAAGATGTCAGGTACGGGGTGGCAACCGGGTCAGTGACCGGGCCGGCCTGTTACATAATGCACGTAAATAGTATGCCTAAAGTTGTGAAACATTGTCATATTTATATGTTTGCTGATGATACCTGTCTCATGTACGGCCACAAAGATATAAATGTAATACAAAAATATTTACAGGAGGATTTCGATAATATTACACGATGGGCTCACGATAATGGTATTATTCTAAATGTTAAAAAGACAAATATTATGTGCATCTCCTCAAGTTTTAAGAATCGAAATAAAGAACTAGTCGTCATAGGTCATAGCTATAATTGTCTTCATAATAATGCATGTTGGACCGGATGTTGTACTTGCCAGCATATTGAACAGGTTAACAAATGTAAGAACCTAGGTATAATTGTTGATTGTAAGTTTAGCTGGAAAAAACACATTGGCTTTGTTGTGGATAAATTAAGGATACTGTTAAGAAAGTTTCATCAATTAAAGTACTGTGTGCCTAGATCCGTCCTTTACTGCCTTTATTTTGCACTAGTAGACTCACTAATATCATATGGTATTATAACTTACGGTGGTTCATATAAAACGTATATTAATAAAATAAAACAATTGCAAATACGATTCCTGAAGATTTTAGTTGATAAAAAAGTTAAAATTGAGTACACAGGTAATTATGAGCGCTTATTTAAAAACTGTAACGTAATTCCTGTTGATAAAAAAATCCTTTTGGAGATAGCAAAGGAAGAATATCGGGATAATAGATACAAAATCATATTAAATAGTAGAATAAAAACCAGGCGGGCTAGTAAGGGTCGACTCTTTGTACCTAAAGTGAATAATAACTACGGAAAACGAACAAAAGAATACTTAGTTCCTAAGACATTTAATAGTATGTCTGACTTAACGAAGAATGTATTACCATATAAAGTTAGTGCTAGAAACAGGGCACTCAAAAAACATTTTCTTGAACATTTCTAATATGTGTGGTGGTCTAAAGTATCTTGTAAGTAATTTAATTGTTACAAAAAAAAATATCTATTACTCGTTTTCTTGAACTTGTATTACTTACTTTTCCATGTACCTGTATCTTGTAATTCCAACTACATACCTACATAATAATTGTATTGTTTTATAGTTTCATGAACTCATATCTTACATACCTACTTGTCGCGTGTGCCTATCTACCTTAATAAGTAATTACTTAACTAGATCAGTTAAATACGTTATAAATATGTAATTGAATCTAACCATTGTTTGCTCTAACTTTAACTTTGATCATATTTATTTGAAATTTATATATTAAATGTATAAGAATATAAATATTAATACCTACTTTAAAAGCTTAAAGTGTGTAAAATGGATTTATTAAACAGAGTGTATTTGCCCCGAGAAACAACTATGTTGTTTGGGGTGTTATTTGTAAATTTATATGTAATTATGAGATGAATAAATGATTTTTCTATTCTATTCTATTCTAAAAGAGGGTTCAAAAAGCAGACATCAATAGGACAAAATCGTCGGGTTCTCAGGTAAAGATGGGAGTTCCACAATGATCTATTCTGGGTCCGTTCCTTTTCCTCGTGTATGTGGAAAAGGAACGATTCTGGCAATCAAATGAAAAATACTAGGACAAAGGGTAAGCCCCACTTAAATATTTCCCATCAAAACATGCAGGGGCTACCTGGCAAAGAACTTGTATTAGAATTATTTCTTAATCATTCAGACACCGATGTTATTTGTATTACAGAACACTGGTTAAAGGAAAATATGATGTCTTTTAACATAAATAATTACAAAATTGTCAGTTGTTACAATAGAAAGACTGCCGATAGAGGTGGTTCTTTAATCTTAGTAAAAAATAATATTAAGGTGAAACAACGGAAAGATATTCTTGCACTTACTGTAGAAAGACAAATAGAGGTATCCTGTGTTGAGTTGGATAGCCATATTATTGTTTGTGTCTACAGACCTCCGAGAGATGAAAACGGCCATGGCAATTTTGAAATGTTCGAGAAAATTATGGAGGATGCCCTCATTATTCTTTGTAATAACAGAAAAAAGTTAATTATTTGTGGCGATTTTAATGTAGATTTGCTTGTAGATACAACATTGAAACAACGATTAATAACTCTGTTCAAATCATTTAATTTATGTCATATATTTCTAGAGCCGACTAGAATTACACTTTCCAGCCAAACTTGCTTAGATAACGTATTTTGTGACTGTGCATTCACAAGTAAAAATGTAATTAACTGCTTACCCTCCGATCACAGTGGTCAAACAGTTTCATTCCCAATTGCCAGTAAAAATAGGACTGATCCATCATTTTATAGGCCTATTACATCCCATAGACTAGAGACGTATATGAAAAAGTTAGATATAAATTTGCCAGTACCGGATTTTGATGAACAGAACCCAAACAAAATCTACTCAGACTTCTTCAGCATTATTCAGACAGAATTCAATAAAGTTTTTAAATTAAAGAAAGTCAGTGACTACAACGGTAAATCTAAATTTAATGACTGGGCAACGTTTGGAATTCGTAAAAGTAGAGTTATCTTATATGACCTTTATGAAAAAAAAACCTATAACTTTGATCGAAAATTTCATGACTACGTTAAAAAATATTCCAAAACTTTCAAGTTGGTTTGTAGAACTGCAAAAACTTTACACATTAATAGAAAAATTCAAAATTCAAATAATAGAATGAAAACAGTTTGGCAAATAATAAACCGCGAAACTGGCAAAGTTATACCAAGGGACAATGATTTCTGCCTAAAGATAGGTGATGATGTTGTTAAATCCAGCGCTGATGTTGCTCGAGCTTTTGAAACATTCTTCACCAATGTACCCTTACTCACAACAGACCGTCTAAATTCATCTCCATATGAAGCAGAGACTTTATTAAAATATAACACTAGCGCCAGTAATGTATATTTAAAATTTCATCATTTATATCCCCAGGACATTGTCAAAACGTTTAAATTACTTAACTTAAAAAATACGGAAGACCTGTGGGGAATATCAGTCAAAGTCATTGGTTCAGTAATTCTAGTTATAGCCCCACACTTAGCTTATACATTCAATAAATGTGTTGACGATGGGGCTTTCCCAGACCTCATGAAACACAGTAAACTGATACCTTTGTTCAAGTCGGGAGATAAGGTTGATCCTTCAAATTTCAGACCAATATCTGTTCTTCCAACACTAAGTAAAATATTTGAAAAGATTATACTCAATCAAATGCTCTCACACTTCAACCGTACAAAACAACTCCATGCCAAACAATACGGTTTCACTAGGGGTAAATCGACTATGGATGCAGGTATTACCCTTATATCTCATATTTATTCTGCATGGGAGGCCGCACAGGATGCTATCATAGTTTTTTGCGACCTGTCGAAGGCGTTTGATTGTGTTGATCATAATACGCTATTAATTAAATTAAATCATTACGGAGTTAGAAATAAAGCGTTGGATCTACTAAGATCATACCTAAGCAATAGAATTCAAAAGGCAGAAGTTAACGGCGTAAAATCTGATGGATCGGGTGTTAAAATGGGCGTTCCACAAGGTTCCATATTAGGCCCTTTCTTATTCCTGGTATATATTAATGATCTGCCTTTCATGGTGGAGAAATTGACTGACATAGTGTTGTTTGCTGATGATACTTCACTGGTCTTCAAAATTGAAAGACAAAAAGGAGAATTTGATGATGTTAATGGTGTATTGTCTTTAACCTTGAATTGGTTCACAGTTAATAATTTATTGTTAAACGCTGGTAAAACCAAGTGTATCAAATTCTCACTTCCAAATGTCAGGCAAGTTGAGACCAGTTTAGTGTTAGACAACAGCACGTTAGAATTAGTAAATGATACGAAGTTTCTTGGAATAACCATTGATAGCAAATTGCAGTGGGGACCCCACATAGATAAATTGGCTGGTAAATTAAGTTCTGCGGCTTACGCTGTTAGGAACATCAGACAAAGCACGGATGTGGCTACATCTAGGCTAGTATATTTTAGTTACTTTCATAGTGTGATGTCCTATGGTATCTTGTTGTGGGGGAAAGCAGCGGATATTCAAACTATTTTTATTTTACAGAAAAGAGCTATTCGAGCAATTTATAATTTAAAACGAACAGACTCCTTAAGAGAGCTTTTTAAAGAAATTGACATACTAACAGTAGCTAGTCAATTTATTTTCGAAAATATAATGTATGTACGCAAGAACCTGAATAGTATCTACTGTATTTAACAAAGTGGGATTCTGATTGTAACTTACTTAATTCATCTTCTAAATTATCCAGTTTATGTGTAGCATATATCAAGGACTCTAAACTTATTTTGCTCAAATTAATTGGCGATAAATGAGGTAGAGTCTGGTTAAAAACTTCTTTCTTACAACAGTCGTCTAATGTGATATCAAAAGTAATATCCAATGGAGACTTCATTACGAAAGAGTAAAAACTAGTTGGAATCAGCTGAATAGTTTTTGAAAAACCGATACAATTTTCGGTTAGTTTTACAATACCGGTACCAACTATGGAATAATCAACAATATTATCATCACATTTCATAGTAAGTTTAGTAGGGTTTGACTGTACATATATCCATTTGTTATTTTGAAGCTTTTGCCATATGCTTATTTGTCCAAATAACAGTTTAGCATTACATTGAGGAGGCAAGGACATTGTCACCTCCGTGAGGAGTTTTGATTCACAATTCGGATTACCATTACTTGAAAATATTGAGACAAGTTTACAAATGGAGTAGTTATAATTAATTTTCTTACACTTATCTATACTGTCCAACATAGCATAGTGCAATCTGTCATCACTTAGAGCAATGTAATTATCGGAAGGCTGAATGAGCGCGAAAGTTCTGACATGTGAGTCATCATGCGGGGTAGGCAGAGGTATATTTTTATAAACTGTGAACCTATCGGAAGTTAATAGTGGAATCTGCATAACAAAAACTATCCTTTTGTTATAATAGTAACAGTTAAGTTCCGACACGTCAATTAGTGAATGAATGTTGTTTATATTTAGTTCAACAGGAAAGTCTAGTCTTTTGTTTATGTAATAATAATAATAATAATAATACCTTGGACACTATTTACACACATTGATCTAGCCCCAAACTAGGATTCCCTGTATCTTGGGTACTAGACAACGACACAAATACTTATATAGATAAATATTATACTTAGATAGATAAACAACCATGACTAAGGTACAAACATCCGTTCTCATCAAACAAACATTTGCCCCCACCGGGACTCGAACCCGGGACCCTTGGCTTCGTAGGCAGGATCACTGCCGACTCGGCCATTCGGGTCGTCAAATGTGGTTGCTGTGCTTTGATAGCTCAGCAAACAGTTTTGAGGGACTTATCACACTAGGGTGTAGTATATTAACCTTAGAAAATAGGATAGCATTTAACGTGGTATCAATCAAATTAGAAAGAGAAAGTAGGGAACTTTCGATTATATTAAGTAAGCTATTTATCCTAGACATAGAATATAACACATTATCTGTTTTCGTGATTTGAGATAAGATTTCATTCATATTATTAATTTGGGCATTCAGTTTAATTTCATTCTGATTGAGTTTATAAATCGTAGAGTTAAAATTATTAATTGTCGATTTAACAATATGAATGTTGTCTTTCATCAAATAAAACAGTTCGTTCTCGCTTTTTTTGCAAGATTCGATAGCGGCATCATATTTCCGGGCGTCGTCCGCGTCTAATGTGCCGAAGAAAAACTTTAGAATCTCTCCGCCGAATTCTAAAGATCGTTAGACCTTCGTTGGGGTTTGAGTAGAGATAATATGAGATAGTGATTGCAATTTGATAAAATTAGACTCAACTAAGACTTCAATTGGGCTGGAGACATCCTTACATTGGATGAGGTCGGATGATTGTATTTTATTACAAAGATCTTGAGTCTTTTGTAATAAGTGTTCTACATTTTGAAGATAGGGCTCTAGGGTTATAAGATCAATGTGCGTGATTACCTTCCAGTAATCGTTATGAAAGTGAACCGTTGTAATAGGTTCAAAATAAATTCCGGGACTATGTACCATCGGAGTAACTTTAGACTCAGCGTAGCATCCATAGAGCAGGGCTCTGGAAATAAATAGAGTGGAATAGGTTAAGATTTAGCAGGCTTAATTTCGTTTGTGTGGTGTTTTATATGTTTACGGCCGACTTGAAGAGTTACATTGTGCTTGTTATGCACTTTTATAATTTTAAAAGGGCCTTTCCATATTGGTGAAAGCGCTTTCCTAAGCCTATGGTGTTGCTTTAAATAAACCATATCACCTGTTTTATATGTGACGTCACGAGAGTTTGAGTCATAATATTGCTTTGACCTTTCTTTACTGGCTCTAATCTTTTCGATAGCCTTTTCGCGGCTAAAACGCATTCTGTATTGCAATGCGCGAATGTACTCGTTATAGGTAGTATTACTGGAGGTCTCATATAAGGAATTTGGAATAATAGGCTTGTAACCATAAAGAAGTTCGTATGGGGTAAACTCAGTGGTACAATGAGGGGTAGTATTGTATGCCAATATGGCAGTAAACAGATAACAGTGCCAGTCGTTTTGGTTTTCGTTGACGAAGGATTTCAGGTATTCCTTCAGTGTAGCATGTGAACGTTCTAGTGCTCCGTTGGTCTGTGGGTGGTAAGGAGTAGTAAATAGAGACTTGATTTTCAGGATTTCGGTAAGCTGTTTGAACAATTCTGAGGTAAAACAAGTACCTAAATCAGTGAGTATTGTTTTGGGAAATCCAAAAAGAGACATAAAATGTACGAGATTTCTAGCTATCTCGTCACTTGTCGCAGTGACCATGGGGTATGCGCTTGAAAATTTAGTTAAATCATCCTGTAATGTTAAGATGAATCTAAAGTTTTGGAAACCCGCGTCGGGTAGGGGACCAACTATATCGAGAGCCAATCGTTCAAATGGTCTCGTAGAGGTTGACGTAATCTCCATTGGGGCTTTATTTGATTTTCGTAAAGGTTTATTGACCTGACAAAGTTTACACTTCTTAACATAATCCTCAATATCAGAACGCATGCCTTTCCAGTAATAGGCAGCTTTTATTCTATTGTACATCCGCTTTGATCCTGGTTGACCAGCGATAGTAGAGTCGTGGTTTTCCTTCAATATTTTCGGGACCTCGACAGGAGTCGGGTAGATCAGTTGATTTTTGTAGATATGAATTTTGATGTTAGTGTTATTAAAGACTTGGGAAATCATATTATAGATTTTCGTATATGAAATTTTGGAAAATGGGTCTGTAAAGTCGGATGTTGCGAGATCAGTGGTTTCAGGGTGATCTTTCAGAATAAGATCTCTAAGTTTTATCAACAAGTTGTAAATGTCCTTGTACTTCGTCTCTTCATAGTGATGAACCTTAGTGTATGGAAAGTAATATATTTTATTGTTACTATTTAAGCTCTGAACAGTAAAAGGTTCTCGCTCAGAATTGAACAAGTCAGCGGAATTGTCGAGTTGCGACAATATCTCTTCGCAGTGAGGCAAAGAGTAGTCGATATCTAATGAGACGGGACATGTTATTGATTTTAATTTAGTCAGCTGTAGAGCCTCCGTGTGCTCCTCAATAACAGTGTTGGAATCTGGAAGTTTGTTTATAAACTGTTCCTTGAAATACTTTTCGTAAGTTGAATTTAACAGGGAATCAGCATGAATTGCGTTGACGGGACAGCGTGATAACGCGTCAGCATTAGAGTTGAGACGACCTTGTTTTTACACTATTTCGTAGTCGTACTCTTCAAGCTTAAGGCGCCAACGAATGAGTCTACTACCGGGATCCTTTACGTTGAACAGCCATACCAAGGGACGATGGTCTGTGACAATTTTGAATTTCCGACCAAATATATAGGGACGGAAAGTTTTGACTGCGAATATGATCGCGAGAAGTTCCTTCTCGGTAGTTGAATAATTGCCTTCTGGCTTATTTAATGTACGCGAGGCGTAGGCAATAGGCTGGTCTTTACCTATGTCGCCTTGGGAGAGAACTGCACCGACAGCATAGTTACTAGCATCCGAAGTTATCACAAACGGAGCTGAAAAATCAGGGTATTGAAGCAGTGGGGCTGTGGTGAGTTTCTCCTTGAGAATTTGGAAAGCATTTTGTTGTTCTGGAGTCCAATCAAATGGGACATCCTTTTTAAGCAGTGAAGTCAGTGGTTTTGTTAACTTAGAAAAATTCTCAATAAATCGTCTGTAATATCCGACTAGGCCTAGGAAGGACTTGATTTGTTTTACGTTAGTCGGAGTGGGAAAATTGGTCACGGATTTAACTTTTTCAGGATTCGGAGACACGCCTTTGTCCGTTATGATGTGTCCTAAATATGCGACTTCGCGGCGTAAGAATTCACACTTGTCCGGCTGCAGTTTCAAGTTGAATTCACGCAGTCGGTCGAAGACTAGCTTTAGCTTGGTCATGTGGGAGTCAAGGTCATGAGAGTATATGATACAGTCGTCTAAATAAACATAGCAGTGGAGACCTTGAAGCCCTGAAAGCGCCGTATTCATAAGGCGTTGGAAAGTAGCGGGGGCATTTTTCAACCCGAAAGGCATTCTGACAAACTCGTAGTGGCCAGAGCTACTTGAGTTGGTAGACACGGTAAATCCAGTTTTTGGGGCGTCAACTGAGCCCATTTTAATTTGGTGAAATCCGCTCGCGAGATCCAAAGTACTGAAGTACTTGGAATGTCCTAATTGGTCAAGAATGTCGGTGATTAGAGGCAGTGGATAGCTTTCTGAAACAGTGACGTCGTTTAAGCGACGGTAATCGATGACGATTCTCCACTTCTTTTTGCCTGAAGCGTCCATTTTCTTTGGGACAAACCACACAGGGGCACTCCATGGTGAAACAGAGGGACGGATTATATTTTGGTCGAGCATTTTCTGGACTTGAGTGTCGACTTCCTCTTTATGACACTCAGGGAAGCGATATGATTTGACGTGAATAGGCGGTGCATTACCGGAATTAATAGAATGCTCGATAGCATGAGTGAAAGACAGAGGGTCACCTTCGAGATGGAAAATGTCAGGGTACTGGGAACAGCATTCGAATAGTGACCTTTTCTCTTCGTCATTGAGATGAGAACAGCGGATTTGACTTAGCACTCTATTTAATCGATCCGATTCAGAAGTATTTATCGAATTTATTTTGTGACAAGACTCAGTAAGGAACTTCTGTTCGAATGGTGTTAGTTTTACATAATAGTCTTTGACTTCTATACTTGAGTCAGTGGTGTTTAAAACAGAGACATTAACTTTTGCATTAGATTTAATTGAGACGATGCAATTAGCAACATAAACACCTTTGCATAAGACATGATCTAGAATAAGGGCTTCATTATTTTGATAAAGCTCGGGCGAGTAATTTGATACTGCGCATTCGATAACGGCCTCAGAGCGGGCCGGGATAATGTAGGTTGGCTGATTATAAACAATAGGTAGGGATTGACCTTTAATTAGCAAAGTTTTTAAGTGGTAGTCAATTTTTACTTTAAAATGACTAAAGAAATCACTGCCGATGATTCCGTCATAGTATTCCAAACTGACGTCATCGCTTGTAACATGAAATTTGTAATTCAATGATTCCTTGGGTATGTTAATTACCATCTGAAAGGTTCCTAATGTTTTTATTAAAGATTCAGTGTTACTTATGCCTTTGAGTCTTACAATTTCGTGTGAAAGGTGTGGAGTTTCTCTGAGACTTGAGTTTTTGACAATACTGATGCTCGCGCCTGTATCTACGAGGAAACACAGTAGTTCCGTAGAATGGCTAGTTTGTAAATAAATGTGTGGTAGAGACACCTTTTTGGTATAGGTCTCAAAGATTGGAATAGAGTCGGTAGTATGATTTAATTCAGTGCAGTTAGTAGAAGGGTTCAGTGAACTTTGTTTATTTTGCCGGGATATAGAAGTGGTAGAATACGACTTGTTACGAGATGTATTTTTTGACTTAGTAAAATTAGTAGTACTCGAATTTTCTCGAGGTGAGTTTTGATTTAAAATAACATGACTCGACGTGTTTTCGCATCGTGGCACGTGAGGTGTAGATTTAGGAAAACTCTTGTCTTTAGACAGAGGTGGACTCAGTGATTTTTCTTTAGAACTCAGAGAATTTAGGGGACCCAGTGTAGGCTGAGATGAACTCGGATTTTTCCGAGATGTGTGACTCGACGTGCTCTCGCATTGTGGCACGTGAGGTGTGGACTTAGCAAAACTTTTGCCTTTAGGCAGAGATGAACTCAGTGAACTCAGTGGATGCTGAGATGAACTCGAATTTTTACGAGGTGTGTGACTCGGGAACGTTGCCCGAGGTGAATTTAAGTTTTGGGACTTAGTAAGGATTGAGTCAAAATCAGAGGGCTTATTTGTACCGTTTTTAAAACACGATTTCGGCAGGCACTGATCCGAAATCATTCGCTGTTTAAATCAAGGTCTTGGTCCTCACCTTGGTATTTGACCTTGGCTATTATTTTGCCGATTTTTGTATTTGAGTTTACGGCACTCCTGAAGGGTATGACCAAGGTTCTTACAGTATTTACACTGCTTGACATTTGCATTAGTTGAACCTTGAGATGTACCTTGGGTTTGGGCAGAATTTACGTTAAAGGACCTTTGTGTGTTATGTGAGTGAGGCTTTTTATTTTTATAACACTCAGAGGATGTGTGCCCTAATTTATTGCATGTAGAGCACTGTTTTTGAGAGCGATGTGAGGATGTTGACTGTTGTTTTAAGTTGTACAGTTTTTCCTCTTCAATAGCGTGCTGTACCGCTTCATTTAAACTTGAGGGGTTTCTGCATCGCACAATATTAGAAATTGAGCCACTTAGGCCTAACATGAAGGTATTGAGCGCGAGATCTTCCATGGCTGCTATACGGCCAAGAAGTTCTTTGGAATCTTTGCAATTGTAGTGAATGTCGGATTGTATTCTAGTTAGTATACACTCAATACGCAATGAATATTTGGTGACATCTTCTGAAAAGAGTTGTCTGCAATTTTGCAAGTCAACCAAAAGATGTGTTGCGTGTTTTTTTTCCCCAAAAGTTGATTTGAGAAAGGCTTTTATATCCTCCCATTTTGTGAAGCTTTTTAAGCTACAGGCTACTTGTGCCTTACCCTCTAGTTGAGAGAGTATATATTTGCAGAGCACGTTTTGTTGCTCGGGGGTAGCTAGGGACATGGCATTGTCACAGTTTGTTAAGAAAGCAGGGAGTGACTCCTTGTCACCATTATAGCTTTTGATGAATTTAGTGAGAACACCAAGAGTGACAGACATTTTGGTTTTAGAGGGTTTTTCAGGTGTTGAGTTAGAAGATTCAGCGGTTTCGGCTGCTGAAGATTCGCTATCTTCTGATATTAGACTGACGTCTTCGGTTTCAGATTTAAGTTTCGACATTAATCGAACTGTGATATGTTAGACAAGTGTAGTATATAATTAAAAATCACACACAAGTAAAAATTATAAAATGTAAAATAGCATAAAAATATAGTAAAACCTTGTAGAAATATCACTGAAACACTTAATTTTATCTTTGAATTTTAACTCACAAGAACACGGTGATGAAGATCTCGAGTTTCATTCTCACGGTAGTGTCACGCGCAGGTAGTATGTATGCAGGCAGGTGGTGCGCAGGAAAGTAGGCGCTAATGCAAGGCGCCCAAGGGTATCCAATGAATTGCAGGCTTTGCAACGCTCCTGTTACTATCGCCAGCAGATAACGTGCAGTTGCAGTTGACGGTGTGGAATTTTCCACAAAACAGAGTTTGTATGAAGACTGCCGTGGGAAAATGTTTCCTTGGATGATGGTGGTTGAGTTAGATCTGTGTCATCGTCTACAGATGAGTAATGGTGCGGGCTCGAGCTGATGCTGAGGCTGACCGTCGACCAGGTTGGTGAAGCAGTTCGTGTGTGAAGATCGCGGGCTCACGCTACGGAGCGGAGACTAACCGTCGGATCACTAGGTGCTAGGATGCGGCTGATGCAGGCTCGACCTGGGGTCGAGTCTTACTGTCGATCAATTTGACGAAACGTGGCCACGGATTCGGATGACAGAGTCTCAATAAATAAGACCTTCCTGTCATCCCACTTCTGACACCAGTTGTTAGGCGGCCTGCGTCGTTTGTCTTTTTAAAAAAAAAACACAAAGTCACTAACACTAATATTTATTGATCTCAGAGAGAATTACACAACTCTATAACTTCCCAATTTTGAGGTAGCAGAATGCATTACCGCTTTCCGCGAGTGACTCAATCTAACTGACTAAAATACAAAAGAGTAAGAAACGACGAAGTCTAAAAATGACGATCAACAGTAATTAACACGGAAAATACAGCCATGTGGAGATTATGCTCTATTAAGCTTTATCTACATATTAATAAGGGTTGTAACAGTACGAAGGATTATGTACCACCGTACAATGGTAGGGATGGTGTGGAGTGAATAGTTTGGATTTCAAATAGCAAAATGTTGTTTACAAAGTTGTTAGTGCGGCTACTTTTATACTCCATGGAGGTAACCAGGTGCATTTATAGGTTTGTATGTGGTTTATAGATAAATAAAAAACCTTAGCAATTCCGGGTAGGTTTTTCTGTAATCTTTGGCTTAAGTTCTATATTCTGTATTTTTTCATAACTCCAGATTTTGTAGTTTCTGAGATAAGAAGGGGAATGGTAATTTTTGCCCTTTTTTGATCATAACTTCTTAAGTTATCAAAATTAAATTAAAAATATTTTTTTTTTTTAAAAAGCCCTTTTCAACGATACCCATGACACATGACTTATTTCAGTGGTTTTTTTTTTCGATTTGTCATGTTTTACCCTTTCCACTTTTTTGCAGGCATTTTTTTTTATATTATACTCGAATTATGTTGCGGTTATCAGGATAAGTATTTTTGCAGAAAATTTATAGTTGCACTTATAGTTCCTGAGAAAAGTGCCTGTGACAGACGGACGGACGGACACGCGAGTGACCCTTTTGAGGTACGAAACCCTAAAAAGGACATCTACTGGATAAAGGACATAAACCCGCACTGAGCCGCGTAGGTGGAGTATGGCTCAATCTTACCCGTACCCCTCGGTGGGGATATTTATTGGTTACATTATTATTATTTTATTTCATTTTGATAAAAAAAACCTGCTCAGATATACCCCGTTGGGATTACAGCGGTGAGTATACGTCAGTATTACAATAATAATGATTATATTTTGTCGAAAATTATGATGATCATCATCATATCATTATCGTCATGATCGGCTGCCATCGACTGACGACAATCTACGGTCCTATGCCAACCTGAAATATGTAATTTAATTTTGACATAACATTCTCTACAATGCCACGTTATCATGCAAAACTTACGTAAACTAAGTTATTATAGCCCTTGGTTTAAGCCGGTTCGTGATGTTGTACTGAATTTCATTATAACTCGCTGGTAAATAATGTGAGATTCGCGAGTGGCGCCACGCCGAACTTATTTGAAAATCGAACTTATTCGAAAATCAAGCTGGCCACGGCAAGCTGAAAACATTTAAATAAAATAAAAACAGTGTTGCAACTTTGAAAGACGCTGCTATATGCGAAGTAAAACTGCAAGGATAAATCCAATTTATTATCTTTCTATGGACTAATGTACCAAACATAATTTTTTACTCTTAATCTACTTTAATAACATGCTGTTTTGAAGTTGCTTTGGTTTTCTATTATATTGCAAATAACGAAAAAAGTGGAGTATAGTCCTCGGGGATAAATCTGTTTTTGTCTTGGGTGCGCTTGAAACCCTCACTGCACTCAGGATTCAGTATGGCTCTCGTGACTTAAAACAGTGCTTTATTCCCTCAGTGTATAATCTACTGTATATTGTAAAAAAAAGTACAAGTTATAAACTATCCCCATTCCTCAAAGCTGACAAGACGTCTTCCATATGCTGATGGACAGTGTGCGGAACGAAGCCTTTGGGATGGAGATACATAAAACAATCTTAGGTGTGGATGTGACAGTATACTTAGAAAGCCATAATGATGTACTAATATGCAAAAAAATAATTAAAAAGTGGGTAGGAAGGATTTCTGGTCATCATTAGTAAACCAGACCGACAGGGTTTAGAATTTACGTTTCTTTTGTTCTTACATGTCAACCTAACACGAAAACTATTCGGGGGCTTCGCTGCGCTCGCCCCCTCTTGTTTTCACCTAAGCTACCGCAGTGTTTGCTCTGGTATTTCGTTTGCAATTCAAGTTTAAACCAGTTTACTATTTGACTGTTTTAACGTGGTTTTAACCGTTACTTTAATGAACTTTGTATGATCATTTAAAAAAACGGTCAAGTGCAAGTCTAACTCGCGCAAGAAGGATTCCGTACCACCGAACAATAGAAGGGATGGTGTGGAGTGAATAGTTTGGATTTTACATAGCAAAATGTTGTTTACAAAGTTATTGGTGCAGCTACTTTCACACTCCATTTACGTTCCTAGATGCATTCATATGATTGTATGTGGTATTGAAAGAATTGTTGTATGGGAGCCCCCTTAAATATTTATTTTAGTCTGTTTTTTTGTATTTGTTGTTAGAGCGGCAACCGAATACGTCATCTGTGAAAATATTATTTTGTCTAACTATCACGGTTTTTGAGATACAGCCTGGTGACAGACGGACGGACGGACGGACGGCGGAAGCTAAGTAACAGGGTGTCGTTTGGCACCCTTCGGGTACGGAACCCTAGAAAACTAGTTGACCTACGAAGCTGTTTCAAGTAAGCCGGTAGGTAGTTTATGGATGTGAGACGACAGTTTAAAGATTCTATCAAAATTCGCTCCATAAGAGGGGGAGGGGAGGAGGAGGGGAGGTTAGTAAACATTTACATATAGGCACATACATTGCTTCTGGCCCCACACTAGGATATCATGTGTCGTGGGAACCTGAAACAGCGACGTCACATTCATTTAAACATACAAGACCTGGGTTTTTTTTTCTTCACCCCCAGCCGGGAATTAACCCGGCACCTCTCGCATGGCAGGCAGAGCCACAACCGCTACGCCACAGAGGTCGTCGAAAGTTTGTATGGACTGGCCATTTATACACGAGTTTAAGGCCCCTGCTGCTGTAAAAAATGCACTAAGCTCTTTAAATTAAGATTTAAAATTTAAAATAATAAAATAAACGGGAACACCACCTGAAACACTAGCAAGAGAGAAAAAATCGTGAACATAATAATAATAATTCTTTATTGCACACATATATTTATAAAGTTACCTTAAAGGAAAACATGTATACAAAGACGATCTTACCTCTAAAAGAGACTCTAAAGTTACATTAAAGGAAAACATGTGTACAAAGGCGACCTTACCTCTAAAAGAGACTCTTTGTTTTGCCGCTAATCAGATCTGTTTATTCCAGTGATCTCCGGAAATTTCTGGAACAACGCGATAGCGTAGTGAAATGAAGCCCTCAAAGTCCGGTCCGGTCCTCAAACAATACAATTCCGTGCTATTCAAGTCCATCCAGACCTTGAAGATCAATTTGCTGATCCGCTTTCACAAGACGGAATTGCATTGCACCAGACTTGAGATCGCATTACCTCAAATAGTCTATAAGGGACTCGAGACCAGTAAATGGATATACGAATCTATTTTACATTTGTTGATGGATTGGTAGTTGAAATCTAACACTTGAAACCAACTTAGATTATCTAAACGTAGCTGTTATGTTGTTTTATTAAAAAATATATAAGTTACGGCTAAATATAGACGTGAAACTAAACTTATGTTTAGCCGGCTAATGTTAAGATTAGTTTCAGCCTGGACTAATGTTCGTTGGTGATTTCATCTTTCATCGGCTACCCTGCACATTTACCGACGCGTTTCGGTTAATGTTGGACAATAGCTGGCTGATGTTAAAAACGAAAGTATTTATGCGACTGCGGGGGGCGGGGTGGAGTTGGCTACGAGTTATACAACACTGAGTGCCAATTTCTGAATTGAGAAATTCGTTAAGTTAATACTTAAGCTCGTTATATTCCGTTCTTTTTTGTGACATCTGCAGAGACAACGATACTTAAGTATTTGATCAGTGAAATTCGCAATTCAAAAATCGGAGGTGATTAATCATATTAAAAGGGAGTAGTTACTCAAATTATGTTATGTATGACAGTGATTATACCTCGTTGCTGATTGCAAATGTGCAAATGTTGGAAAAAATACCTTTTAGTTTGTTTGATTATTAAGTTTATGTCTAGTTATTTTATTTAGATGAGAAAACCAAAGACTGTTTAAAAAAACATTATGATATTGATTACTTTGAATAATAAACTTAAGTTTAACCGGCAAAGTCAATCGTATTTTCTCATTTATTTTTAGCCTCAACAGCGTGGAGGCTAGACTGGAGTTTAGACGGCTAATGTTGAAATCATTTATCGCAATGAACAATTAAACTTTAGCAGAGACTTAAACATACATTAACCGGCTAAACTTATTTAATTTCACACATAGCTTTATATAATAGAATAGGTAAACTGAACAGTGATGCACCAACTCAAAGAATACTTAATATTTTGTTTAACTTGAATATGTTTTTTATTCTTAAAATTATCATTAGTTCCATCATGATACAAATCATGGTACTAGTGTCAACGAAGCGAAACGGGCTTGACACCCATCCAGTACCCGTCTCAGCCAGATGTTGCTGCCCGCACGATCGTTTCCGATGTGCGAATACCGCTAGGCCATGCTAGGCCACGGACGCTTCTACATTCAATACGCCATAATGGGCTTTATTATACTTGTAGCAAGTCTTGTTTTAACCTCCGCGAATCCGGGCCGCCCCGGCGCGAAACAGCTAGGATCCGCGGCATATTTTGAGCCCAACCGCGCGCGGCACTTGGCTGACGTATCAAGTGATTCTGTTGGAATGGTAACTCTTAGAACTATACGATTTGTATATCTGAGTAGCTAATGAAACCCTCTCTTAGTTATGCGAAAAAAAAGTCACTGTGACCTTAGTTTATTTTTGTACCGACATGAGAATCACCGACTTCTATGAAAATGTTCCCTCTCGACACAAATCTAGCCGAAGACGGTCAACGTTATTTTGCTGTTCAGTTTAGTAACCCACCAGGTACCGTCTATCATTTTATGGTAAAACCATCTGACTTTCTAAATTGTCGATGATTTACCATCAAATTATGCGCTACGTTGCTACGGCCAAAACTTTAAAATAGTGGACATTTTTGTGTTAATAAAAAAAACACATAATATAACATAACATAGCGTGACGCCTTTTTCCATACGGAGTGGCAGAGGCACAATTTTGCCCACTTTGAGTCAGATATTCAATTCTCCATTTTGTGTGACAGGGGGCTAGCCCATCGTCGCAGCTAGAAAGCGTTAGAAAGTCCGTATAATGTATTTAAGATAAATTAATTATCATGTGTGAGAAGCAAGCGTAAAACCCATTAGACCACGGAGAAGTCACACATTATCAATTTCTTAGACAATAATGCAAAAATCCGGTCAAGTGCAAGTCGAAATCGCGCACGAAGGGTTCAGTACCACCGAACAATAGTAGGGATGGTGTAGAAAGAATAGTTTGGAATTTACCATCAAATTCGATACCCTTACCTAATCTGTTATCGATTTAATAATAATAATAATAATAATTCTTTATTTTTTAACATAATACAATGTCTTAAATCTACAGAAATCCTGAAGCCTGTGGTAGTATACACTGTGTTACAGGCTTCAGTATTTACTTAACTCAGTTACATAGGTCATTTGTAAACACGTTAGCGTAAAGAAAACACGAACATAAGTATATTTTTGTAAGTACTCACCTGAGTACTTACAAAAATATGGTAGGTAAAAAGAAAGTAAAAAGAAAGTTATTAAGACTAAAGTAGTTATACTTACGTAGCTCGTGAACACGCTAATCTATCTACCAGGGAAATGTTTTTTATATCAGCTGATCTTTGGGTGAAATCATTATCATCGATATTTCCAACAGAAGCATTGCGATCGACAAATAACGAAGAACAACTGAACAAACTCGAACGACTTCAAAACCTCGGGATTCGGTTTGTCTTCGGGCTGCGCAAGTATGACCATGTCTCACATTATCGCAAGGAGTTGGGGTGGCTTCCGATCCGACTTCGTCGTGATATGCACGTTCTCTCCTATCTGTTCAACATTTTGCGAAATCCCCGCTACCCCTCATATCTTCGAGAACGTTTCGAGTTTATTTCCTCCAGGCATAGCAACCGGAGATCCCACACGGTGTCTCTTCTTTCTACTCCTGGGCATAACAATGCCGCTTACAAACACTCGTTTAGGTTAACGGCGATCCGACTGTGGAACGCACTTCCCTGCGCTATTAGAGATAGTCCCTCAATTTTCACTTTTAAGACAAGATTGAAAGAGCATTTCCTTTCTCTTTCGTGATAGGTACTTTTATACATGTATATATAAGTAGTATATGTTTGATATATATTTTATTTTTTGCTTTTGTATTTTATTTAGTGTAAATCATTTACTATATCATTTATTTTATTTTCATTCATTCATTTTTTTATTATATCATTTATTATGTTTTAGTTGTAAACAATTAGATGTGTACAGTTTTATTGCGCACTAGGACTCTCCTGTTGCACAATTTTTCCTGTCCTGCCTAGGTTTGCTGGTAGAAATCTCTCTTTAGAGATAAGCTCGCCTTTGCTCATAAAATGTTTTGTTACCTTACTATTAAGATTTCTGTGCAATAAATAATAAAGAATAACCTTTATGCCCAAAACACACATAACAATAACGCAGCGGCGGCAATATATTTTGTAATTCTTTCCCATTTATTTACTTTTCCTTCCCCTAAGAAACTCCGGACAAACCCGGCCGCCATTTCTACGGGAACTCAATTCATGTATCCCCCCTTCCGGATTAAGGGTGAAGAAATAAAAACAGGTAAACAGATAAAAGGCTGATTTATTCCCTCCTCGGGAGCGATTATCCTGACTGTTGGTAGGAAAAGGGATAATTTAGAGCGATGGTCATTTACCGAGGGGTAGCGACTTCATTTGGATAGCCGAAAGGTAACCATGCAATATTAATTCATATACCATTGTGTGGCTAAGGTGAAAAAACTATTATAGATACTTTTATATTATAGAATCATCATTAGCAGCATGGACGCATAAAACTAGAGGACAAACAACCGTAGTACTTTGAAGCGTAGTTCGATTTTTAGTTTAAATGTATATTGCTAGATAGAGCTACTAGTTCAAAAGTTCTTTCTGGTGTAGGTAGTATCGTGGTGGCGCGCTTAATTTAGGAAAGATGGCGGTATAAGAGTTAATTTCCTAAGAAGGAACAAGGCTTACGCTTACGCCATCTCTGATTTTTCGTCGAGATTACTATGAATTATACTATGCCGTCACCCTTAGCACCCAGCATCTATTGCATGGTACAGCGAATCTAGAAATAATACAGGACTTTAGCTTTCTAGCAGGGTACGTTTTTTTGTATGACGTTGTCAGTCCTCTAGTCTTATTCGTCCTTGTTAGCAGAATTTTACCGCACACTGCTAGTTATAAGCATCCTCCATGTTGTGCCAACTTGAGCGGTTATAACCTAAGTCAATCGAATAAAGACGGACTTTTGTGAACAGAACCCGAATGAAATCTATTCAGACTTCTTCAAAATTATTCAAATACAATTCGATAAAGTTTTAAATTAAAGAAAGTCAGTTACAACAACTCTTAGAATTCGTAAAAGTAGAGTTGTTGTTTGACCTTTATAAACAAAAAATAAATGACAATGATAGGCCTTCAGTATCACCACAAATATTTTTGTGTCAGCATAATATTTAGTCTACTAGTTACTGGGGATGTGTAGTTATCATATATAAATATAATTTCAATGTAATTGTCGGGAGATAGTAAAAAAAAAATACAAAAAAAAAAAAAAACATTTTCATATACAAATTCATCAAAAATATTATCAAGAAACTGTGCTGTGGCGTAGACATCGTTATACCGTGTTCATTACATGGGCACAACAGCCTACTGTTCGGTTTCCCACCAGGCAGCTGCAATTGTTTGTCACTGCTTATTAGCAAGTATGTGTAGTATGTTCTACTGCCGATATGCCTGGACCTGATTCTGCTCCGAATCAAATATGAATTGTTTGGTCTCATGGCAAGGGGAAGATCATCTTCGATTTGGTCATTTATTTCGATTAAATACGTTCCATTTTCTCAAACATGTTCCCTATAACAGGACCTAGATTGTTTCAGCTGATAGGTGCCCAGTGCCTGCATTTTTAAGTCTTCCAGAGTCAGACGGGGGAACCGTTCTAAATAGCGATTGTTTCCATCAATGGTTTGGATAGCTGCTCGTCTCCTGTTCATGTTTTCGGTTGTTATGAAGTTGCCCAAATGATTGGGTAAATGAAGCCTGATCAAGGCAATGTGTAAATATTCTTGAGCGTCAGGGATGTCCACTATGACATGGTGGAATTTATTAATTAGCGCGCAGCCAATTCTGAAGTCTTCCATAAGATGATTAAAATCTATTTTCATTCTCCCATTTAAAACTTCAACCACCCATCTGCACATTGTTATACATCTTTTTTTATTTAAAATCATCTTAGATTAAAACAAGAATTATTGATTGCATGAACTTGTGACACAACTTAGATTTTCGCGATACCATGAATGGGCATGTACTTTAAAAGTTATTTTAGAAAATATTCCAAACCTTGTTTGAAATGCAAAAACTTTCCATATGAATAGAAAAAAAAAACAATATTCATTCAAAAGACTGAAAACGGTTTGGCAAATAATAAACCGTGGAATTGGCAAAATTATACCTAGAGACGTTATTAAATCTAACGCTGATGTAGCTCGAGCTTTTGAAACATTGTTCACCAATGTACATTTACTCACAACAGTGCGTCTAATCTCATCTCCATAAGAAGCAGAGACTGTGTTAAAAACAGCACCAGTGTCAGTAATAGACTTTCAATGTCATCATGTATATATATTTCCAGGACGTTTTGAAAACGTTAAGAATTTTAGATTACTTAACTTCAAAAGTAACGAAAACCTGTGGGGTATATCAGTCAAAGTAATTGGTTCAGTAATTCTAGTTATAGCTCCACACTTAGCTTATATATTCCATAAATGTGTTGACGATGTAGCTTTCCCAGACCTCGTGAAATACAGTAAACTGATACCTCTGTTCAAGTCGGCAGACCGTTTCAACCGACCGACCAACTTTTTCCAAAATTTGCGATAGCTTTAATGTTCTAAACTAAACCATGGTGCATGCCAATGCATTCTCTACTACAACAGGATACCTTTGGAGATCTTGAAATTGCCATTCAAGCAACCATTTTAAAACCACTTTGTCTAAAAATAAATATCACAATATTCAAGATTATAAATGACGAGAGTGCATGATGTTAATCTGAGTCAATACATATCAAGCTTAAGAAGTTTGTAATCATTTGTTCCTGCATATTATTTCGCAATTTCATAGTTTCTTTATTGCACACAAATAATTAAAATAACAGATATACATTAAAATCGTTACAAAGGCGAGCTTATCTCGAGTAAGAGATCTTTTCCAGCAAACCAAGTCAGGATGAGAAAGGTCGATCGCTGGGCACGGGTAGACTTACGTATACAACAAACCCTAATTATATATTTACTGGTCCATATACTACAACTCAATAAACTAATAAAAAATTATGGTATAGTAGTTAAACAAAGGTTGTTTAAAAATGAATTTGTGCGTGTTTCTTCGCCCTCCTTCTCCCACAGAGGAAAAAATTACGTTTTCTAAACGTACGTAAAGGCGGTCCCAAAAAAGCCCGACCTGGCATATACTAGCTATCAATACTGGCTGTTTTTTATTTTTTTTATTCGAAAGTTCGAATCTTTTGGCGCGTAAATTGAAAAAAAGAAAAATCTACGTTCATTTGTTTTTGTTTCATAGCCATTAATCGAGATTGATCTGAGTGATTTTGCAAACATGGACAAAATTGGTCATCGATATGTCATACAATACTTTCATTTGAAAGGTTTAAGTCCAACCCATATTAAAGTTGAGCTGGATTCTACTTTGGGAGAGTCTGCTCCTTCATTCACAGCAATAAAATATTGGATCGCTGAGTTAAAAACAGGTCGAACGAGCTGCCAAGACGAACATCACAGCGGACGACCAAACGAAGTGACTACACCAGACACAGTGAAAAAAGTACAAAAACTATTATTGGAAGACCGTAGACTAAAAGTGCGCGAGTTAGCAGACATTGTAGGGATTTTTAAAAGTGCTGTACATCGCATATTGACTGAAAACTTGGTCATAAAAAAGCTGTGCGCAAGATGGGTGCCGCGATTACTCACTATTGAACAAAAGCAGCAACGTGAGGAAGTTTCGATGTAGTGTTTGGAGAAATTTCAACGTAATAAAGCCGATTTTTTACGATGATTCATCAATTCAATTGAATTCAATTCAAGTCTTTATTTGTCAGCAAACACGGTACATGTAGGTTTTATATAATACATAAATACGGACAAGCGTGTAGCACCATTATATGGTATACAAATATAATGATTTAAAATTAGAAGCTATATTATTTACAAAATTATTATACAATGTCAAGAATTTAAGATGTCATTATTGGATTTGAAATTCATTATGGTTTAAAGAAATCATTTATACTGTATATACATTTTTTAACCAACCAGTTAGAAAGCGCTTTGTCGAATCTATTTTCTGGGAGAGAACTTATGTCTTTCGGCAGGGAATTAAATATTTTTATTGCCATGTAATGACTATTTCGTCTAACAAGCTCGAGTCTAACTTTAGGATAGGTTAACGTTTTATGCCTCACTGTTCTTTTATTTTCATTATTATGCATTTCAAATAGCTCCAGGTTTCTCTTAACAAATTTACAGACTTCAAGAATATAAATGCCGTAAAAAGTGAGAATTTTATATTTCTGGAAGATCGGTCGGCATGATTCTCTCCAAGACATGCCCCATATAGCCCTAAGACATTTTTTTTGTGCAACAAAAGCTCTGTGGCTTTCTGTAGAATTTCCCCACAGAACTACACCATATCGCAAAGTAGCGCAGACATAGTGTAATGGTACACGAGAGTCGGTACATTTGATACTTCATTCTGCGTGATAGAGGACTAGCCCAACGCCGCGCTGTTTTGAATACGAGAATCGGTTCAGATAACGTTTGGGGGTTTTGCGTGTGGTAAGCTCAGTGGCAAGTTAGCAAAAAAACAGAGCCGACGCTTGGGATGGTTCGGGGAAGTTTACAGGTCAGGTTTTTTGTCGCATTCCTGCGAGATGTGTAGGAATCAGAGCCGAGTTGGCTGCGCGTTAAATAAATTGTGAATAACTAAATAATGGAAGGTTATTATGGAACGATACGGAGAAAGCTATTATGTTGATTGCAAATATACAATTGCGATTAAGGTATGATATGGAGAGTCTCACACCACTAGTCTGAATATCATTCTAGTGGTCTTTGCTACGCGCGTCTAGCGGTCGGGAAATGCTTAATTAATCGCAACAAGCTTTTATTGGTCAGCGATCAACAGATTCTGTGTATCGGCAGTACCAAATGATTTGAGTGATAACCTACGGTTGATCATAGTGAATATGCGTACACACAATTTGTAGAACGGCGGATCTGCATGGCATGGTTGAAAATAGACCCTGTGTAGTTAGTGATAAGAAGCTTCGCTTGGGCAGAGCGTGTTCGCAAAGGACGCTGTGTTTTTTTTTTTTTCAGACATGTGGGGCGTATAAATACGATGGCGGTGGAAGGGAGAGCATTCAGTCTCAGCGTCTAGCTACTGTGACAGTCGTCTTTCACGAGTTCTAAACAGTTTTGTCTGCCGTGTTACGCGTCAGAACTATACGAAATTGTGATTGCGAAGTTTCAGTGGGTTTTCGTGAGTGTCTGAAGCGCCGAGATATACCTCGGTTCCTAACCTTTATATCAACCAACACCAAATTCCAAAACTATCCTTGGGTCGTTAGAAAAGAACTTGTAAGTCAATTATCTGAGTCTGAGTCTGGGCTTGGAGCGACCCTAAATTCCTTTTTCCTTCACCATAGGGTTCCTGGATTGGCTCTTAGGATATTAGCGGGCTAATCCTCTCCTCATTGCTTTCGAGTAGCGAGTTTTGAAATTCCCACACACACAGTCATTAAACATTCAAGCACATTCAAATCAAACTCAACCATTTTCGAGTGGTGTCGATAATGGACGTGGTATAACACTAGGTTTTAGACTAGGCTAGACAGGAGTTTAGTTGCGGCTAAACCTAGGTTGGCAGGGCATAGGGAGACTGTTTGATCGATGAGGTTCCGCGGATGGAAATAACAAATTCAGAACAAAGTTAAACCGGTGTCAACACAGATCCTGTTGATATTTTGACATTTGAGTGTTGTCGGGGACGCGCGAAGAGATCAATTTGCAGTCTAAAGTTCATTGTTTAGGTCCGGGTAGGTGTTTTGCATTGCCTTGGGTCAGGTTGGATTCAAGTTGCATCTTTAAATTAAATGTAAATTTCGCTGGAGGTCTAATGTGTAGGCTGAGTCGGTATATATGATTTGGCTCAGCCCAGGACGTGCTGTGGCTAGTGGAATTCATAGTTCGGTATTTATCGAACTATGCACTTCGCTATGGTGTGGGTTAGATCTCCTAAAACAATAATGCTTACGTTTCGATAACATCCAGCTCAAATTGCGCAGAGTTGAAGGTTTCAAAACGTTACGGACCTTTTGAGGTAACCGCTAGTTCAGAACCCATTTCGGAAAATCAATTCGCAATTGTGTAAACCGGTCCTTTCGGATCGTTATTGCCGTGAACCAAATATATAATTGGAACCACCACAAGCCGCTACTAGCGAGCACATGAAATATCATTGAGTACTCACGTCGTAAAACTACGACGGATATCTATACGATATCACAAACAAATATTATAAACTGTGGTCGACCACTAAAAAAAAAAAAGGTTCCAAGCGCCCATATATACAAACCAGATGGTACCATCTCACATAAAATATAACAACGATTGATCTGGCGCAATACACCGCTGACTGATGCGAATTACCGGCTCACGGACATATATGCTTTCTCTGTCTAACTTGAAACTGTAACTTCCTGAACCAAACTTCGTTCGACTATTGTACGCCTAACGAACTTCTCTACGAACGAGAAATTCAGACTTATCATTCTTAACTTACAAATCTTACAGCTGAATCGGGTCCTCTCATTTTGGGATAGATAGAATAGACGATCATAGCTACTGATAGCGGTGGCTCGACCTTAGCTGTGTGCCGTTACAATAGCTGTGATATACTAGAAGCGCAGTTTCTACTGACGTAATTTGCCTTATTTTTCTTATAGCGAATACGAATTTATTTATTTTATTGCATACTGCTTCGACTTGTGGTTTCCAAGTGCATTGTTCATCAAGGACAATGCCTAAAAATTTTGTTTGATTTACTTCTTGTATTTTATTATTATTTATTGCTATATTTAGTTTAGCTTTCTGGTTTTTCTTTGTTGTAAATTGAATGTACTTTGTTTTATCTGAATTTATAATTAGATTGTTACTCTTAAGCCACATTAGAGCATTATCTAAGGTTTGGTTTATGTCAGTTTCAAAAGTGTCAATATTTTCTCCCTTTACAATAATTGTAGTGTCGTCAGCAAACATTACGCTATCACATTTTAGCGTGTTAGGTAGGTCATTAACGTACACTAAAAACAAGAGCGGTCCGAGGATACTTCCTTGTGGAACACCATATGATATCATCTCTGGTGAAGAGTCAAAAGATTTCACCGTGTTCGTTTCGTCTACAAATTTGGTTATCCGAGTTATTTGAGAACGTTGAGTTTAATAGCTTTTGTAGAAATTCAGTGCCGTACCTCTTATACCAACGTTTTCGAGCTTATTTAGAAGAATACGGTGGTCAACAAAATCGAAGGCCTTGCTTAAATCAAGAAATAATGCTACCATTGGGAACCTGTCATTGAGGCCCATTATTACGTGTTTCATCAAGTTAAAACTGGCTAGCGTTGTTGACTTGTTTCTTCTGAATCCGTTTTGTTCTATTGTCAAAATATTATATTTTTCCAGAAAGTCCATTGTTCTCTTATATACTGTCTTTTCGACTACTTTTGAGAAAATTGGTATCAGAGTTATTGGTCGGTAGTTATTTAGTTCTTGTCTGTCGCCTTTTTTGTGCACAGGCAATACAATTGAAAATTTTAATTTTTCTGGAAAGCATCCTTGCTCCAAGCACAGGTTTATTATATGAGATAGGGGACTTGATATATTACGTGCGATAATCTTAAGTAATTTAGTATTTATGTTATCAATACCAACAAAGTTTGTATTGCGAAGAGATAGAATTATTTTGAAGATTTCGGAAGGGTCTGTGGGCTGGAAAAATATAGTGTAAATATTATTTCTGGAAGGATTTGAGTCCAATTTGTTATTTTGAGGTTCTATTGAGTTTTTAACTGTGTCTGTAAAAAAATTATTAAAATCTGTTGCTATTTCATTACCATCGCTGTGTATAGTTTCCTTTGTTTTTATACTTTGTATATCCTTTCTGTTCTTTTTGTTGCCCAAATTACTATTTATAATATTCCAAGTAGCCTTACAAGCATTTTTTGCGTTTTGTATGTATGTTCTGTTTTTATGTAGTCTTATAGAGTTAATACATTGTCTTAGTAGTTTTGAGTACGTCTTAAATTTCTCCTTATTTTCGTCAGTTTTGTTCATATAATAACCTAGTCTAAGTTTTCGTTTTGTCTGGCAACACCTTTTTAAACCCTTCGTAATCCATGTTTTCTTATTTTTGTATTTTTTTATTAGTATTTTTGGAAAACATAGCTCATAGAATAGGCATATTAAACTATGGAATAAATTAAAGGCTTCATTTGCGTTATTTATACTCAGGACGTCTGAAAAAGATAGGCTCTCTATGCATTCCACAAACTTATTGATGTTTTCTTGTTTATAATCAGGTATTTGTTCAAACCAGTGGTCTGTAGAACCAGTCTCACAGGGAACCTTAGTAAAATGTAGTGTCTGTGCTGTGTCATGATCTGAGAGGCCTAATCCATGAAGTTTTCCTTCAGAACCATTTATGTTACTAATAATGTTGTCTATACATTTATTTTGACGTGTGGGCTCTTGAATGTGATATATGAGACCAAAGTGTAAGAGCAAGTTTTTTAACCTTATCGTATGTTTATTATCGTTTAAAAAATCTATATTGAAATCCCCGCATATCACTATTTTATTTTTATTTATGTTAAATCGTTCGAGCATCGATTCAAACCGCTGGAAAAATATTTCGATATTTGAATTTGGTGTTCTGTATAGGCATATTAATATTAGTTTTATGGATTCTATTGAGACACCACATACCTCGAAATGATTTTCTTCTGTTAGATCTTTGATCGTAGTTAGTTCTACACAATTTATGTCCTGCCTACAGAGTATGCATGTACCGCCACGTTTCTTAAGTTTTCTTGAAAAGGATGCACTCAGATTGTAATTTTCTACATTAAGGTTACCTTCTTCACCTTCTTTAATAAAAGTTTCACTAAGGCAGATCACGTCTATAGGCATTTCAGAGTCGAGGAACTCTGAGATAACGATTTCTAATTCATCTACCTTGCTCAAAATACTGGCAATGTTCTGGTGGAAAATTATATGTGACGACTGTTTAACTTTATTTTTCTTGATCTTTTTACCACGCCCCGGTTTTATGTAGTTCACGAAAAAACGTTGCATTGTCTTTAATTTTGTCATTGCTGTTTAATTTTTTTTCCGTAACTGGAAAGTAGTAGGGGATCGTCCCTTTCTTAGCCGCTTTATGTGCTTCTGTATCCAGTATTCTTGTGGTCAGCAAACTCCTCAAGCCCTCAAAACTGAGGAATTTATTATAGTAATCAGCCAAATCTATTTCATAATTAATCCTATTACATAGCGCTTTCTTTTGGTTTCTTAAGTCGTAGTTATTAGGAATTTCTATAAACCTACAATTTGGAAAGTTTTGACAAATCACTTTTAGCTCGTGCTTAAGCTTTTCTTCACGAAGATAATCACTGTTCAACGGCTCCAGCACAAGTGTAGAAGATCTTGCTAATGTCTTCAGAACAGCGCCTAATTCGATAAGCATTTTTGTGGGGTTTGTATCGTGCTGACCAACACATAAAATCACCTTGTCCTCGTTGCTAGGTTCGTACAGCTTGCATGCGGTCAATATTTCTTCTGTGGAGGCATTCGGTTTTGTGAATGATGTTATGGCGTATTGTTCGTTTGTCTTGTTTGACTGTCTTAATCGGTGTAATCCTGCCGCCAATCCCACACACTGTTGTCCTCCAATAATTACAATTTTTTTGTTGTTGTGCCTTAAATTTAGTTCATTCGTATTTTCAACCTTTTCCCAGTTATTCTCGTTGACTTGCGTTTCAGCATCACATTTAGGAAGCGCTTTGCTATCTTTGGTGTCATTTCCCAGGGATTTATTCATATCAGGAGGTGGTACTTCCATTAGTTCATTGTTGCTTACTTGTGTTTCAGCGTAATTTTTCAGATTTTCTGTCTCTTTTGCTTTAGTTTTTGATTTAGCCACGGCCGTTTTAGGCGTATTCGGAAATGAATGCGAAAGAACTTGACGGGTTTTGTTCTGTTTTTTCGATAGCATTGGACTGGAACATATTTCTTTCAAAGTATTCAGTTGTTCTTGTTGTTTGGCAATTTTTCCCTGAAGGACTCCGTTTTCTAAAACTAGATTATCTATTTCTAGTTTAGCGCTTTCTAGGCTTATTTTAAGTATGTTTATTTCATCTCGTAGCTCTTGAATTAACCCCATGTCCGGGACCGTGGACAAATCCAGACTACGGTAGTTCATTTCCGAATTAGTCGAGTTTAATGAGTCCTCCTTGGTTGACTCTATTGATAATGATCTCGCTCTGGGTATTTCTTTAATAGGCTTTTTTCCCTTCGATGGACGAAACATGGGACGACCACCACTTCACCCCTGAGTCGAAACAATGGACTGAAAAGGGAGAACGGGCTTCAGCATCTGCTGGCAAGGTCATGGCGTCAGTATTTTGGGATGCGCATGGGATATTTTTTATTGATTATCTGAAAAAAGGCGAAACAATTAACGGCGAATACTACGTAAAACTATTGCACCGTTTTAGTGAAGAAATTAAGAAAATAGGGGGCCGCATTTAGCGTTAAATAAAGTGTTGTTTCATCAGGACAATGCACCGGTTCACAAGTCCACTATTGCAATGGCAAAAATTAATGAGTTGAAGTTTGAATTGCTTCCCCATGCACCTTATTCGCCTGATCTAGCTTCTAAGGATTATTTTCTGTTCTGAAACTTGAAAAAGTGGCTCGGTGGGTAAATATTTGCCAATAATGAAGAGGTTGAGTCTGCTGTTGATGGCTAGTTTGAGGAGCTTGACGTAGACCACTATAAACAGGGTATCGAAGCTATCGATCATCGCTGGGAAGTGTATTGCGTCAAAAGGAGACTATATTGAGAAATAAATAAGTTTAGTTCGAATTATTTTGTGTTATCTTTGTTAGGCCGCTTACTTCTGGGACCACCCACTATATCGTATTTCTAAATATCATTTTACAGAAAATAAAGTTTTTTTTAATTTTGACAGGTTTTTGCAGATATATTGGTAGTGTCTTCGACCCACTGGCTGCTATTCGATCATTTAGTCATTATTTATAAATGATCCGACCAAATTAAGGGCACCGCTTTGCCAATACACGTAAGCAATGGTATGGTACCCAATCGTACTGTGTACTTGTTGGTTGGTTGTTGTTGTTGGTACTTGGTACCGCTCGCACCAGGCCACAGTTAGACACATTCTTGTCATTTTTCATGAAAGAAACATTACCTAACCGCGATTGTACTTCATACTTCAACTGAAGGAAGGAGGTCTCAGTGATAGACTAGGCGACGAACGATTCCAGATGGAAAAGTCTAAATCAGAAAGATTCACTTCGGAACTTTGTTTGGACTAGATAGGCGACTAATATACAATCCTGACCCCTCTGAGATGCACAGAGAAGGAAGGATTTTTGTTTTTGCTTACATCGCGAAAATGACGCGTCATAAAAAAAATGTTGTTCCACATAATTAAATCTAAAAATAAATTTGTGCCCCCCTCAGGGTTCGCCTCGGAAGGGTTTGCACTTTTGGTATGTTTTTCTACTAACTACTCCACACAAACAAGTTCCGAAGTCTAACTTTCTGGTTTCGACTTTTCCACCTATATCCCCTTTCGAGCACTCATTTCCTAAGCTATGATATGAATTATAGCCTAAACTAGTGCTTGGATTTCCTATTGGATGTCTTGTATTGGCATCTGGCACAGTTTATTATTATACGGTACAGCTGCAGCATTATCATAGTTATTACATAATAGTACCGGTGAAGTACGACGCGCCGTTATTTTCAGTTGGCTAGTATTTAACCGCACATCAAAAATACTGATTTGCACATCAAAAAAGGATCAAGAAAAACACTTTTCATTTTTTAAATATTTTATGTGTTTATGTTTTAAGTATTTTTTGTTGTTCTTACATGTTCACCTAAGCTACCGCAGCATTTTGCCCTGATATTTGCTGCGCAAATCAGTATTTTTGATGTGCAGTATAATATTCCCCTTTTCAGTTTAGAGACGTACACAGATAAGGTGACGTTCCAACTATAGCCCCTATTTCCGGTTTATCCAGTTGTGCTTGGTTCAATTAGGTTATGGAAAAGTTACAACAGGGTAATAAAGAGAGCTGACTCTGAAAGCTGGCTACGAAACGGTCCGAAGGGAAAAATAAAGACGTTACAAAGCGGTGCCACTCCATACAAAAAACAATTCATAGACATTTCTAGTGGTTCTGTTAGTCCAACAAATTTCAAAGTATTTTACATACATACATACATAGCGTCACGCATTTTCCCATACGGGGTAGCAGAGGCACAATTGTGCCCACGTTCAGCCATTTATTCAATACTCCATTTTGCGTGACAGGGGGCTAGCCCAGCGCCGCAGCTGTGGAGTAATGAAGTTTTCCTCAACGATGTTTACCATCACCGTGAGAATGTCCGATAATGTACTTAAAATAAATAAATTATCTCATTGGTACATGGTCAGGGATCGAACCTGCATTTTCTGTGTGAGAAGCAAGCGTGAAACCCATTAGACCACAGAGCTCTCCCAAAGTATTTTATTCAGAGTATTTTGTACGACGATGATGCAACGGTAACCATTTTCCCACAGCTGATTGCTCGAAGGCACCTACCTCATTAGCTATTACCTTCTGCAAAAAGACAGCAGTCGTCTTTCTATACCTAACTGTTAGGTACGAGAAGCTTGGCCAGGTTCCCTGCTCCCTTTGGTGGCAGCAAGCCAACTCCTTGTCTGGTAACCAGGTTTGATGTCTAGAATTTTCAATACCTACTAAGAGTAGACATAATGGTAATAATGAGTATTATAATAATTCTAGATAACTCGGTTAGATGTCTTTGATTTTAAACATTGAAAACCGTTTATTTAAATCAGCCAGATTGATTTTCGCTGAGTTTATAATCAACTATGTCATATTTATATCATTAGTTAATAAACTAATAATAGATGATGTTTCGATAACAGATAGGTATAATAGGTAAGGTACAGTGCATTGACTGTCAGAGTTTTAGAGCAGGCTAAGATTATTTGCGAATTTTGACTACAGTTAAAACGTTGAGTCAAAATTAAAAATCAATCTAAAATAATATAAATTTACCTCATTGCATTATTTTCTGATTGTTGACGTTCTCTTAGGCTTTAGTGTCGTAAAAACAATTATTGTCCCTACGCCATTAAGTTGGCTGTAGTGCACAACTGTCCAAAAATTGGGGAAAAGCAATATCTGGTTGAGACTGAAATCACAATTTAAAAAAAAATACTCTTGAAAAAAATACTAATCAGAAGATCGTGAAAAAGCTTAGTCGCAATAAATAAATAAATCATGTGTCAAATAACCGAGTTGTAATTGGTCACTTTTACAAGAGCGATTGAAATTTATTGATGTCAGAATTACATGTTAGGGCTACACGTTTACACTTAGCTACAACCTAGTTACAATACGAAATACTTAAATTAAATACAAGTGATACCTATAAGAATCAGCAACGTATATTAACATATATAGTAAGGTTAGTTATGATATACTCTCCCTAACTTTTGAATAACATTTTCTTTCTAAAGCCAGCAACACTGGTTTTATTGCTACCAACTTAACGACGAAGGGCCAAGTTAGCTGAAACGCATTTTACTGAAAATTCAAATACCGACATCAGTTTTTTTCATTTGCCCTGAATATATTCCTAGAACATATCCGAACATATTTAACTAGCCAGTAAATTAACTTTATTTTAAGGGCATAACATCCTGAAAACAACGTCAACATTCAGAAAATGATCATATATTAAACAATGACGTAAGCTTATTATATATTGATTTTTAATTTTGACTTAACTTTTTTAAACTAGCTGGTAAAAGTTTCTGCAGTAACAACAATAGTAATAGGACAATAGTAATAATTCGTATTCTTCCGGCAATAATCGAAGCCTGCTCTAAAGACCGCCCTAAACTCTAACTGTAAATACACTATACATATTGTCAATTACTAGACAATGTTAGGAATGATCTGTCTCATATTTCTTTTTATCTCTCACACAACAAAATAAGCTCTTTTACAGTGCGGTCGGTAACTGCACGATTACACAGCAGACAAGCAAAATGTATGAGAAATTTTGCAACAACGCCTTTAAAGTTTTCCTACAATATCCAGCATAACCTAAACATTTCTTTTACATCCCAGATAATGTACTACAGAGTTGCTCCAACGATGCGTCAGCCGAAACCGATAATAATTTTACCGAATTGGTCACCAGAACCTTTTTATTAATTAAAGGCCTTGTTAGATGAAAAGGGCTTGCGCTTGCTTTGATGACGAAACGTTATCCAATTATTAATCCTAGAACCATAACAAAACGATTTTGTGACGTTGTCTATATTCATGAAAAATATGTTATGTTAGGCAACTTATTCAATTAAGGTTTTAGTTTTGTTTTCACAAATGCATAGCTAGCTAAGAGTCGGATATCTGCGCCTATATAGGTGTACAATGACGACCCGAATGGCCGAGTCGGCAGTGACCCTGCCGACTCGGCCGAGGAAGCCAAGGGTCCCGGGTTCGAGTCCCGGTGGGGGCAAATATTTGTTTAATGAGAATCATAATTCATTAAACAACATAGTTGATTGTGAACATTAGTACACCAGAGTCTTAACTACTACTTACAACACTTAAATTTAATCTATTAGTAGAAGTAAAATTATTATGTTTATCTACACACGTATCATAAACCCTCTTTACTGCGTACAAAAACCGCGCGTTACGATCAGCATAATGTTAAACTAAATGGTAAAAACTCATTTCTTATCTGAAAAATTACACATTATGACCATAATGTGTAATTTTTCTACATATTATGACATTCAAATTTCGAACGCCGACGCCGGCCTGCGTGACGTCCCTAGTTTGTTTGTGAAGTTGGTACTGACATTCAAATTTCGAACGCCGACGCCCGCCTGCGTGAAGTTGGTACTACAGAACAAGCTAAACAATTGCAGAGCCACAATGCCGGTCAAACATGCGGTTCCTGAACACATCAAAGAGAGCTTATGATATGTGTGTAGATAAACTAGTGTATGTAACTGTACATAATTAGGCATTAAAACTCTCGAGTGATATTATTATGAAACTCGCCCTCGAGTTTTAATGCCCTCCATTATGCAGCAGTCACATAAACTACTATTATCTACACACGTCTCATAAACCCTCTTTACTGCGTTCAAAAACCGCACGTTACGATCAGCATTATGTTAAACTACTTGGTAAAAACTCGTTTCGTATCTGGAAAACTACACATAATGGTCATTATGTGTAGTTTTTCTACATATAATGACATTCAAATTTCGAACGCCGACGCCCACCCGCGTGCCGGCCCTAGTTTGTCTGTGAAGTTGGTACTGACATTCAAATTTCGAACGCCGACGCCCGCCTGCGTCAAGTTGGTACTAAAGAACAAGCTAAACAATTGCAGAACCACAATGCCGGTCAAACATGCGGTTCCTGAACACATCAAAGAGAGCTTATGATATGTGTGTAGATAAACTAGTGTATGTAACTGTACATAATTAGGCATTAAAACTCTCGAGTTGCTATTATTATGAAACGAGCCGAACACTCTCGAGTTTTAATGCCCTCCATTATGCAGCAGTCACATAAACTACTATAAAAGTTTAGTTATTGATATATATTTAAATTTATCAAAGTTAAAATTAAAATTAAAAGGCATCTATGTCCACCAGTTCAAAAATCATAATTAATGTCGATTATAAAGTTCATTCACAGAATAAAAGCAGTTTTCTAATAAATATTTTTTTAGTTCAGTCTTAAATTTTGTGCTGTTGTCAATTAATTTATAAGACAGGTAAGGAATTATACAGCTTTACGGATTGATACTTGGGACTATTCTCTGCAATTCGCATAGTTGGCCGAATTGTATCGGAGCACGGATATTTGTACCCTAGTCATGGTTGTTTATCTATCTAAGTATAATATTTATCTACATAAGTATGTGTATCGTTTGCTAGTAACCAAGATACAGGGAATCCTAGTTTGGGGCTAGATGAATATGTGTAAATAGTGTCCAAGGTATTATTATTATTATTACAATTGTCCACAAAGTTTTAATTGTTGATTATATCACGGTTTGGTGAAAAAACCACACGAAAATACGTCACCACCCTCTGTACAAAATCCGGCAATGACCTTTTAGAGTTTGATAAGGTCATCACAACGACCTCTGTGGCGCTGCGATTTTGAACCATGCGGGAGGTCCCGGGTTCAATCCCCGGTTAAGGATAAAGAAGAAAAAAAACCACGGGTCTTGGATGTTATGTGTGTGACGCTGCTGTTTCTGGTTCTTACGACACAGGGGCCACGAGTCACGAGTTCACGACCTCTAGTGAGGGGCCAAAAGCAATGTATGTGCTTGTATGTAAATGTTTATGTTTTATCACATCACAGAATAGAGAAAACAGACACGGTTTTTTCTATTCCGTAATGGCCATCCTGAACAACTTTCGCTATAAAACCGGTTTCAACAGAACAACGAAATTTACCAACCGACAGATTAAGTTCCCCTGGGGGACCTTATTAGTGGATCCTCCTGAATGGTCAGTTCTAGAAGTTTCGATCTTTACGAGTGAAGTCCCAGTCATGCCTTAGTAAATAACAAAAATAAACATCAAGTCCGTTCATGTTGTTCCGTCTCTTATTAACGGGATCGGGGCTGGGACCATTATTTGTGGACGTGACGCGGTCGCCGCCATTTTGTTTATAAATACCGGACCGAACCGGAAATCAATAATGGGAAGCGTAGCAGTTATCTCGGAGCAGATCTTTACATATATGTTTGTTAAAAAGATACGTAAAAGCGGGAATACGAATCTAAACGATAGTGACAGCGTTAATTACTAACACATAAGAAAAAAAACGGCCAAGTGCGTGTCGGACTTCGCACATTTAGGGTTTCGTAATAATGTAGAACATAAGCCAAAAAAAATATTAGGAAGGTACTCACTTCGCACTTACACCTGATACACCTAGCCAAAATATCACTATCATTCTTCACCAGCAAATAATTACTTTGTTTTTGATAGTGTTTGTATGAATGACAAAGTTATATTTATAGTTTTTAATAAATGTTTTATATCTTAAAAACTACTAATTTCAGTTTG
The DNA here is from genome assembly GCA_949825045.1 of Argyresthia goedartella. Classification (NCBI taxonomy): domain Eukaryota; kingdom Metazoa; phylum Arthropoda; class Insecta; order Lepidoptera; family Argyresthiidae; genus Argyresthia; species Argyresthia goedartella. Next base: position 6,807,094 of record OX463817.1, read on the forward strand.
TTCCAATCAATTTGGGTTGCATGTATTTATTAAGACACAAAACATGTTTTTTTTTAGATTTTTCACTCTCTTACTTTAAAAGTTATAGAGGGGGGGGGTTACACACATTTTTCCACTTTGGAAGGGTCTGTCTCTTTAACGATTTACTTTGAGGAAAAATGGTCAACGTCATTTTTAAATACCTATCTACAGACACCCCACACATATAGGTTTGTTAAAAAAAAAAGTTTCAGTACCATATATGGGGAGACCCTTTAATTATTTGTTTTTTTTTCTATTTTTGTATAAAAATCGTAAAGCGGTTTACAGAATACATCTACCATACGAAATTTCAACTGCTTAATCTTAATAGTTTCAGAATAAAGTTGCAAAGTATGGACGGACGGACGGACAGACGGACGGACAGACTTGACGAAACTATAAGGGTTCCTTGTTTCTCCGTAAAAACAAAGCGCAAACAGTGCGCTCAACTCAAACCAAATAAATATTGTTTAAAAATAAACTACGCTATTTTGTCAAAAATATTTTCAAGGAATTTTTAATGCAATTCCGCTATTAAATTAGGTAGGACAGAGAATTACAGGTAAAAATTAAACAATTTAGAGGTATTTTCGTAATTAAATTCTATCGACAAAATTTCATCCAATCGAGTTTTCCTTCAGTGAGAATCTGAATAAAATACTCAATAAACTTTTTCTCAAAAAATGAAATCCGTAATGTGTTTATAGCTGAGTCCCCATTTTTTAGGTATTGTGTTAAATAAAAATAAACGGCTAAGTGCGAGCTGGACTCGCGCACGAAGGGTTCCGTACCACCATACAATGGTAGGGATGGTGTGGAGTGAATAGTTTGGATTTTACATAGCAAATTGTTGTTTACAAATTTATTGGCGCGGCTACTTTCAAACTCCATCTACGTAACCAGATGCATTCATAAGTTTGTATGTGGTATTGAAAGAATTGTTGTATTAAATTTTGAATATATAAATATTTATTGTTTTTTAGTATTTGTAGTAAACAACAACAGTTGCAAACGGCAACAGAAATCATCATCTGTGAAAATTTCAACTGTCTACCTATCACGGTTCATGAGATACAGACTTGTGACAGATGGACAGACAGACAGACAGATAGGCAGACAGACAGACGGACACCGGAGTCTTAGTAATAGGCTCCCGTTTTTACCCTTTGGATACGGAACCCTAATAAAAACGTGTCACGCCTTTTTCCATACTGGGAGGCAAAGGCACGGTTGCACCAACGTTAAATGGAATTAAATTAAATCTTTCACAGTTTCTTTTTTTCTGAAGGGTTTTGTGATCAAAAAGGTTTTTACTTAACTGAGCAACACGCAAGGGCCACATCCATTCGTTAGGGATCATTTGTCATGGAGGTAAAACGCGCCAGTCAGCGCGCTTTATTCTTTATTCCCCCACACTGTCGTACAAACTCACACACTGATAAAAGAACATGTGTGTGACATACAGACGAACTGCCAAGAGAAGGCAATGAGGGATTTCGTTTTCACGGAAGACCATTTACTTAGGTAGTTAATACCTACCTACTCTACTTACGTACTAAATAGTATTTCTCCAACTTTCTACTCGAATACCTACTCGTACATGGTTGGTACAAAATGCATTATTGTCTCGCTTGATATCACAATAATAACAGCGCCAATAGATAAAGTCGTCTTTAGCCCTTCAATTTAGGACTGCAAAGTTCTTACGCCGCGCAGGCGTACAAGTTAGAAGTACGTTCTACCATAACGCTAACATTTTCGCACAAAAGTGTATAAGCATCGGTGGTTCAGTGGTAGAATGCTCGCCTGCCACGCGGGCGGCCCGGGTTCGATTCCCGGCCGATGCAGAATTTATTTTTAATTTTTGTTTTACTTACCTATTATAAATTCACCTTCGCTATTTTACATGTTCATTAATAGCAGCGTAACCAAATCGCCGCTTCACGTCATTTAACAAAACTTTTTAATAGAGTGGTTTTACCAATAACGTGTACCTCTACTTACACAAATTCACAGAGCTATTTGTGTCACTGCGACTGCGACACCTACACTCTTAGAATAATGACTCGCCTGCCGCCTCCCCGTATACGCTTATCGCAATAAACACTAATTAAATTAACGTCAATCTACAACAAAATAAGCTCAATGGAAATTAAAAAAACTTCTTTATTTCGTAGAACTACCTATCCCCAGCCCTAATTTGATTAATTTGTACTATTACCATACTAGCAGCAATAGACCCTTTTCGACATGCAGATGCAGCAGTAATTAGTGTCATTCTTGCTTGCTCCAGGTACACCTGGCATTGTACATACCGTACACATAAGTAAAATAAATAAATACAAACTTATCCTTGCCAAAACAATATAAAGTAATAAAGATTTATTTTTATTTATTTATTAATACAGATTAATGCACAACATTACAGACTATGTCCAATTCGTCGTACACATACAAACATACAAATAACATATATACCTTTCTATTTAAACCAGATTGAAACATAACAAATTAAAGTATCTTACATGTCAGTATTATTAAAAGTGGGAACAGTATACAGTAATAAACACAAAATAACCTAACTTATGTACAAATATTAAATTAAATAAAAAATATCAGTCAGTCAGTCATGTCAGTTCAATAAATGTCAACAATAATAATTATAATTCAATAATAAAAATGTCAGTACTTATAGTCATTTGGAATTCAAAATAATCAGTTCATTATATTTTAATTACATGACACAACCCTGTCACACATTCCCCTCGCAGAATCTTCCACCGAGAAGATATCCACTATTGGATACTTATCTGTACCTATCGTGCTACCTGAAATAACTCAGTACCTACTACCAGTACTATTAAGTATTCTGTGCCATAGGTTTGCTATCATAGCCATCTCAAAATCATATTATCAATACTAACGCCATCTATTGCATAGATGGACAACCGTGTTCTAAATTACCGCTCTGAGCGTCAACTAGTGAACTACAAAGTTAGTCTGAACTATTTAATACAAATGCCTACAGATGTCGCTACTTTTACTAAAATCATAACTGTAATCTCTAATTAGTACGGCTTGACCAATCATCCGGAAGAAAGAATGAAAGCTTTTATATCATCATCATCATCATTGGCCTTATCATCTTTTCATATGTTCATTAAACCTGTATTCTGGGCAGAGCTTTTCATAGGTAGGTACACACGGTAGCTTTCAAATATGTGCTTCAAGAGTTCTTTTTCAAGAATTCTTCATCTGATTCAATATTGAAAAACTTCCGTAGAGAAACAAGGAACCCTTATTGTTTCGACAAGTCTGTCTGTCCATCCGTCCGTCCGTATGTCACAGCAACTTTATGCAGAAACTATTAGGACTACAAAGTTGAAACTTGGTATGTAGATGTATTCTTTGAATCGCTTTACGATTTTAATATAAAAATTGAAAATTTCAATTAATTAGAGAGGGCTGGAATATACATGGAACAGAAACCAAAAAATATTTTTTTCATCAAACCTATATGGACTACAAAGTTGAAACTTGGTATTCAGTAAACCGCTTTACGATTTTAATACAAAAATTTAAATAATTAAAGAGGGCTTCCCAATACTTGGAACTGAAACCATAAAATATTTTTTTCATCAAACCTATATGTGTGGGGTGTCTAGGTCTGTAAAAAAATGACATTGAGGTTCCTAAAACCATTTTTCCTCAAAGTAAATCGTTAAAGAGACAGACCCTTCCAAAGTGGAAAAATGTGTGTGTGCCCCCCCCTATAACTTTTAATGTAAGAGAGTGAAAATTCTACAATAAATATATTCTGTGTATCTCAATACACACTTTTATTAAAAATTGGATTTAACAAAATTAAATAGGCAGTTTTTAAGATATAAAGATAACTTTGTCATTCGCACAAATACTGTGAAAAACAAAGTTGCAATACAAACATCCAGCCAGTCACATTATTACTTGCTACAACGGAACCCTTCATGGGCGAATCCGACTCGCACTTGGCCACTTTTATTTTATTATTGAAAACGGCTAAATCCAGGAGAAAACCGAGAAAGCATCACATGTTATTAGAACAATTTTATCTACAAAACAATCTTGGATGTATGTATGTTGATAGCATCTATAATATTATATAGGTAGTTTATGTGACTGCTACATAATGGAGGGCATTAATACTCGAGAGTGGGTTTATGAAACGAGCCGAAGGCGAGTTTCATAATAATATCACTCGAGAGTTTTAATGCCTAATTATGTACAGTTACATACACTAGTTTATATTGAATATATAAATATTATTACACACATATCATAAGCTCTCTTTGAAGTTCAGGAACCGCATGTTTGACCGGCATTGTGGCTCTGCAGTTATTTAGCTTGTTCTTGGCTCAAGCAGGAATAATAACCAGAGCGAAAAAGTGTTCGAGTTCAGAAAACATGAACCTTATGTCATTGTACATAAGAGTCACTTACATTTCGATTCGCATACTTTTTCGAAGCGTAATTATTCCTGCTTCCTACATGTGGAACCAACTTCACGCAGGCGGGCGTTAGCGTTCGAAATTTGAATGTCAGTACCAACTTCACAGACAAACTAGGGGCGGCACCACGGCGGCACGCAGGCGGGCGTCGGTGTTCGAAATTTTAATGTCATTATATGTAGAAAAATTACACATTATGGTTATAATGTGTAATTTTTCAGATAAGAAATGAGTTTTTACCAAGTAGTTTAACATTATGCTGATCGTAACGTGCGGTTTTTGAACGCAGTAAAGAGGGTTTATGATACGTGTGTAGATAAAATAAATAAATAAAAAATTAAAATAAAATAATTGGTGTAAAGGTGTAAGTGGAAAATCAAATCAATCAATCAATCTATTTAAATGTAAGGGTATGGCCCGAAAAACTTTTGGACCTGGACGTTGTTCCGGAACACCCAGTACTACTCTACCAGATGAAACACGAAGTGGCGTTGCTGGACCTGCAGCCATATGGCGTAACTCTCTGAAGTTCATAGCGTGTGTCTATGGTTCATCTCATGCTCATACAATTTCATCGATTGCGGGGTATCACCGAAGGCTTCTAGGCTTCATTCAATGAGCTTGGGTTTGGCCTCCATTATGATGCTACCGACGGGTGCAAGGTGTCAAACGTAAAAGTCTACCTATAGGAAGTTCATAGCTCAGACGACTTACGCCATAATGCTGCTGGATATAGCTGGCAGTAACTACATAATACCTATATAACGCTATTTGACTGACTGAAAAGCAACGCCCAGCCTAATCGGGTGAACATAAGAAACTATTTATTTATTTAAGAAATTTTTTGCAGGGGTTGCTTATGTAGCGTAGGGTAGCATTAATAAAAGAAGGGATTTGGTGAAATTCCTCCCCTAAGAGGTAACAGTTTGTACGAAAATAAAAAACGGCTTATGTTTAAGCGATCACCAAAAACGCATCTATTTTACTACCAATAAATCGAAACGACCGCCAGAATTAGTAAACGTCCACCAAATTGTTTTTGGTTAAATGATCACCAAACTTCTTTTTATGTTTTGTGAACTTAAGTTTATCTTTTAAGTATTTTTGTTGTTCTTACATGTTCAACCTAACACGAAGTATAAAGGGGACTTCGCTTCGCGCACCTCCTTTACCCTTCACCTAAGCTACCGCAGTATTTTGACCTGATATTTTCTGCAACTTTTGGTGATCATTTACCCCTTTTGGGTAGGAAAAAAATATTTTTGAGATCATTATATTTATTGCTATAAGAAACTACTTGACTCCCCAGCAGGTAGTTTGGAGTTGCGAGACAACAAGCCCTCTATGCTACTAAGTACAAGCCACACACAAGCCCATCACAGGCTCGCGCTATCTCTCTCTCTCCCGACTCGATGAAACGTGACTTTCGAGCCAGCGATAGGCTTGTGTGAGGCTTGTGGTTAGAAGCATCGGGGCCCAATTAGCAAGAGTTTATTTTCTTCAAAATGGACCTACTAACAGCTCGTTGCCACTTGTCACGCGTCGGGTTTCGAGGAGAAAATGGGAAGTGAACATTTATATTCAGATAACTCTTTATAAAGAACACCTAACTTTATCCGTGTTCGATCAAATTAAATAAAACCGGTCAAATGCGAGTAGGATGGCGGACACGCACTCTAAGGGTTATATACCATTGCACAAGGAAAAACGTAAAACAGTCTTCCGTACGAGTTTACCTTTCTAAATTTTTAATAATAAATTATTAAATACTAAGTAGGGCTACATTCAAGGCCGTACATCGCAACATTGAAAAAGAAAGAATTTTGTGTACATAGTTACACACACAGATTAACGAAACTCTTTGCATAAATAGATGTAACGTCAATTTTGGATTGCGTACCCTTTTGTCGATGGTTTGGTTTATTTGGTTTATTTATTACTTTTCAGAATTAGGTTATACTCGCCATGTGTATAGTTTATCTTATCAGACAACAAATAAATATTCAATCGCACCGAACAGCATATGTCATAGTCATACATAACATAAACAAAGACTGAATATTCCTCCCACTCTATGACTAGGTCATCCCTCAGGTCCTCAGTCCCTATATGACCAAGGTATTTGAAATTGGTTATTGAGGGTACATAAATAAATTATCACTTTGACTTTGTTTTTAGATAATATTTATACAGTGATCATAGGCAAATACCAGTCTTCTAAAAAATCGATGAAAAAAGTAGGTAAACTGTTTTTTATTTTTTCGATAGCCGTTCTTATATCGATACATACCGGTTACTGATTGTCATTAAATGGTACGCGTAAATGTCCTGTCAAAACTATATTGCTTTCAGTCATACAAAGTAAAACGGTCGTATGAGTAAAGAGTGTCGGTGAACTTCTGTTCGTGGAAAATAGCCCTTCCTCTATTTACTTACTCTGAGGGTACACAACTAAATATGTATTGAACTATGAACTCAGGTTAACGAAACTCTTTGCTCATTGTCACCTTATTTACAGATGATAATAATGATATTATTTAGATATGGTAAAAGCTTAATATTATTTGATTAATATTAACAATATTCGAATCAGCAATTAATAATCGCATAATGACAGATAACTAAGCACAAAACTCAATATCTGCTATTAAAGATCTTTTCCGATAAGATCGGGAGAGTCCAGTGTTCACCGATAAACAAAGAAACAAAATGGCTAAGAAAATCGCTATACCAATAATTAATTGTATGGGTACTCCTTTTAATTCTTAAAACCGGTATGTTTCATTATTTGTTGTTATAGCAGCAATATAAATACACCCTCTGTGAAAATTTCAGCTCTCTACCTATTTCGGTTGATCCGGTAGAACCCGGTGACAGACGGAGAGATGGACAGCGGAGGCTTAGTAATATGGTCCCGTTTGGCATCCTTCGGATACGTAACCCTAAACAACTGCGATTGGGGACACAAAAGAGGGGAGAAGGGGGGCAAAAAAAGATTTTTAACGTGGTTCCTCTTTCAATATTGAAGCACATACATATTAACAGCTGCATGTGTGCCAGGTTTTTCTCTTGTTTATTTTTGCTTTTGACACTTGTATCGTATCTATTTTAGTTTTCCAAAAAAGTTAAAAGACCGTGAACGGGGACACATTTTACGGTTAGGGGGTTGAAGCGACAGGTGGAGGGCGAGTTTTGCGATTTTTACACCACACCTTAAGGTACCTATAAAAGTTTTTAAATTGTTTGTCATTACCATACGTTGATTTACTGCGTCGCCTTTGCTCTCGCTTGGTGGCGCTGGCATAGTTGGAGGCAAAGAGTTTAAGTAATCTGAGGTTAGGTTTAAAAACACGTCACGTGATCTTTCAAATACACTTGACACTGGCAAAATGAACCTCAAATGAGTTAGTATGCCAATAAAAGAACTAAATATTTTTATGACTGACATATAGACAGCCACCAACTACATTAGCGCCATCTGCAATAAGCTTTTCAGATTATTTGACAATTACATTAGACTGCATAAGATGTGATCTGCGGCCAAGCTATTCAATGTCAGTGGTTAAAAATAAATTGTTGTCTTGTCTATGGCCAAACTAGTAAACGTCAAAATAACTCTCTCGATGCAAAAATATTATTGTGGGTACTACAAATCATGTTTTCTTTAAAAAATACCCATAGCATCGTGAAAACATCGGGATGGAGTTATCCGCGGTTCGCGATTTACCTTTCGGTGGAATCAACACTGAAACATTTTAGTGCAAACCATGTTATTTTTTTGATAACAATCTGTGGATTCAATGCCAGCTTTTGTTGTGTTTTCTTGCCCTTGTGGCTTTTCATGGTGAAAATATTACTGTCTTATGATATTCCTTGAGTGCATTCTTCCTACCGTTCGTTGAATCTTGCTGGTGTGACTGCTAGAAAGTGTAAACACATTAATCTCTGCTGAGGCATTGAGGTTAGTTTGTTGTTCCCGCTTTTGTCCAGGTCCTGTTTGCAGACCCTGAGCCTTTACGTCGAGTCGGTGAGTCATAGAGTGTAAGCTTACAGCAAAGGACTTCCAACTCGAATATAGGACAAGATACCAGTTTTAAAACTGAATTTCATTCATTTATATAGACTTACAATATCATCAAGTCTTTAATTTGGCTTGGAAAACCTTTTAATAACCACACATGCGTTGCGTTTGTTTATTCTACAATTTGTGCAATTGACAGATACTTCAGGAAAATCTTATTACAGGCAAATTGTTATTACTAGGATTGTGTGAAATAAAATCATGTTGAGTAGTTATTTACCAACCATACACCCTGATCCCTGTCCTTATCTCTCTGATTTTTAATAAATAAAGTATGTTAGAAGCCCCAGTATTGTGTTTTAATCAAACAGCTTCTGCCTAACAGTAAACAAGACTAGACCTAGACTGGCAGAAGTGGTTTGTCTTTCAAATCCTTTGCTTTCACCAAATGGTAATGGTTTCAATAAGGTATGGTTCTAATTGTTTTGTTTTTATATCAGTGCCAGCCCAATACATACCAGGACGAACAGGAACTCGGCTGCTGATACTTAATGGATTCACATTTTATATGAAGAATCATCAAGCGCATGGCAAGAAGCAGTGGTATTGCTCATCAAGAGATGTTGCAGGCTGCCGTGCTGATGTTATCACCTACATGGGCTCAGATGGAACAGATTACATATCCATATTTCGTGGCAGACACATTCACTCTCCCCCGCGGCTACGCCTCTGTCATGACGGTAGATTTATTCGAGAGAAAATTTGAAGTTTCTGAATTAGTGGTGAATTTTTTATAGACTGTTTTTTTTTTTTTTAAATAGCCTATAATGCTTCCCCCTGCTGGGCAAAGGCCTCCCTACTTTCGGACCATACTTCCCGATCTTGCGCCTTCTCTTCCCAGTCCGGGAGGTACCTCTCCAGGTCCTCACGCCATCTCCTCCTAGGCCTGCCTCTTCGGCACTTTGATTGCTTGTCTTTTATAAATTCATTTATAGAATAGGAAAAGGATTTTGTTTTCTTACTTTTTTATTCTTAAATCAAATTAACATGAAACAATCATTCATCATCATCATACATTAATGTATCAAATGAATACCTCATAACTAAAGACCGGGTTATATGCAACATAAAAAGCTTAAAATAGCTGAAATATGCATGAAACTCCATAGAAAAGGCCTGAATAAGCAACATGAAATAATAATTGGTTGTGTTTTGAAAAGTTTTTTGTTTTAAAAGGCTTGTTTTTGCGGAAATATCAAGAACAAAATATATTTAAAATGAAATTTACAATTTACCTTGAAAAGTATAATTGCAATTAGTACTGTTCCAAATGTTCTGTAGACAAATTGTGACTATGATCGCAAACATTTTTGTTAGCAGAAAAGGACCATTCTACCTCCTACGCCTCCTCTGAGGTGATTGGGCAGAATTTGAAATTGGGTGCCATATTTGGACTTATTGTGTCACGCAAAATATTTTACCCACTATGTTAATGATGCTATATCAATGTGGATGGAGATCGAGCAAAATATGCATGATTTTAAAAAAATTGCCAAGATACTACCTCTGTAAAGGGGCTAAATATGCAATATGCAAATGCATATAATCCGGTCTCTACTCATAACAAAGTGTTGATAAGCGGAAATATAAAGTAACTGATAGTGTTTTGTCTCACTTTAAAATTTGACATTTACTCAATGTATGAAAAGGACAAAACACTGTATAAGTTAAAGAGTGAATATTTTTTTTTATTAGTATGGCCGTAAAAGTATAAGAACAGTAAAAATAATTTTTAGAGGACTATTTAGATTTTCGAAATGTTATATATTACAATAATTGTGATGTGATGTAGATAGTTTAAAGAGAAATGTAAAATCAAATGACAACCTGTTATACAATGTAGGGAACGCTGATTAAATTTACTTAAATATTTGGATAAGGTATCTAGAAATATAAGATTCTTATTAATTTTTGTGTTATTTCTATACTCCTTATAAATAAACATCCTATATAATGATAATATAACATTTTATAAAAAATATGAAGAATGTAAGTAATTTTAAGAAGTAACATAATTTTAATGCCAATTAAGATAAAATAATAACATGTTAATTTCAGATTCAGAGATATTCTACCTGCCATCACACAGAACTGGCAGCATGGTGCTGATATTCAAAGAAAACAAATACTGGATCAACAACCGGTATCAGAACACAATCAACTGGACATGTAAGGACCGCAAACGTCTTGGATGCTCAAGCTGTGTACAAACAACCGTAGAGGGACGATACATCAAGCACAAAGGAGATCACAACCACGATGATAACTACACAAAATATAATTTTAATGATTGATGCCCAAGGAAATATGTGCGGTGGCCAAGAATGTGCTCTGTGCATAGTCACACTTTGCGAAACACGGATTAAAAGTATTGTATAAACACTAAAGACTGTAATGCTCTTTCCAATATAATATAAAGAAACTAGTTTAGGGACTTGTCTATGTGGTACTTAAATGACAAGCTAGTTGCATTAGTAATGTTGTCCTGTAACAATGTCACTGTATATTTTGTTAAGGTGATACGAAAAAAAAAATGGGGTTTTTTTCGAATCCTTTTACTCCACCATGAAGTCATCTACAGATTTGATTTTTGGGTTAACTTTTATTGAGTATTTGATTAAGATTTTCACTACAGGGAAACGCGAAAGGATGAAATTTTCTCGATAGAATTTTATTACGAAAACACCTCTAAATTGTTTTATTTTTTCCTGTAATTCTGAAATCCTAACTAATTTCATTGTGGAACTGCGTTCTAAATGTAGATATTATGTATTCGCTAAATCTCCTTAAAAACTTTTTAACAAAATAGCGTAGTTTATTTTTAAACAATTTTTCTGTGGTTTAGCGCAACGTTTTTTCATTTTTCCCGATTCCGTCCCTCTTCCACTGCGGGTCTTTCCGCCAGGAGTAACGGGGACCTTTGCACGGACGAGGTAGCGCTTTTTGTTATAAAAATAGAGTTTCTGATTAGATGTGCAAATTCCGATAGTTATTGTCATTCATCGTCATTTATAACGATAATTTTATTAGATTGTTCATCATGTAAGTTACTTTTCTTGATTTAGATGTAGGTATTTAATGTTGTGATACTTAATAAATTTTACATTATTTTATATACCATTGTACACCAATTCCAGCTGTATACAAGTGCAATTTAGCCATCCTAAGTTTTGGACGAGAATACTTATTTTTGTATTTCATGTTGTGAGTAAACTGTTGATCAAGATTATTGTGATAGATTCAAACGAAATACCGAGGGGCACATACCTTTGCCCGGATACGAGTAAGATTGAGCCATACTCCATCAAACTGGCTCAGTGCGGTTTGATGGAGGGGTTTTACGCCTTCTAGTACCAGGTAGCAATAGTAGCCGGGACCTACAGCTTAACGGGTCATCCGAAATACGTCCGTTAATTATCTCTTTGGTATATGGTCTGTACGGAATTCGAACCTACATATGTACATCTCCTGCATGAGAAGCAAGCGTCAAACCGACTTATATGGATTTTATATTTTAAGGCATGCACCTATCCATACTGTAAATTGTAGTTAATTACTTTATCTTTAAATACAATTAGTTTTAAAAACTTCCATTATTCATCTTCATTAACATGTGCCAAATGTAAAAAAAGTGTCACCCAATTGGGCTTTTTTAAAAACACGGAAACTTCCTAGTCAAATGTATACTTAATTAACATTTAAAAGTCTAGTTTAAATAAGCACCTACTAACGTAGTTCATTTACATCATTGTCTAACAATGTTATTGTGCCAAATTTTGTGATCTCTTAATGAAATAGGGCATTTTTCAAGGGAAAATAATAAACGACCGAATAAAAAACGAATTGAGCGAATGACCATGAACAGCGGAATTTCCTGAAATGAGCGAACTAATACTGCATTGCGCGACAAAATTACTGAGTGGTTTAGCCACCGCTTATTGGCTAAATAAAGACTGTATGGGCGAAGTGGTCTGTCAGGGTAGGTTATGGGTAAAGGCGGTGAGCGAAGCGAAGCGTAAATAACATGTGAGAACAAGAAAATTCAACGCTTGTTTTGCATTTTATATTACCCGAATTAAGGTTTTCAAGTTGCTGTTTTTAGATTTCTAGTCGGGCATTTCGGTAATTTTGTCAAACAAAGCCAGTACTTCTAGTCGCGCCCTTTTTTGTCGCTATTCAATAATTGACAGGTGAAACCAGTATTTTTGTCAAGCAAAATCTGGATTTATAGGTTTATACCTATTAGTATTATTATTATAGTAGTATTTATATACTACCCTTTTTTAAGTACCTATATCATGTTTGATAGACAGGCTCCGCAGAATATTATCAATAATCATGTAAGTAAATATTTAAGTGAAGGTAGACTCTCCAGTTTGATAATATTAAATGTACTGCATGTAATGTACTTATGCACAAGCCTTCTTTTAATCCACTAAAACCCTTACACTAATAGCAAAAGATGTTATGACAACTAAAAGTTAGGTTTATATTTTCATATTTTTTTTTAAATTTTGAGTATGTAGGTACTGTCAATCTTATTTTACGTACTGTTTATAATAATAACTTTTGAAGAGTGTAAGCATAAAACCGATATAATTAATCACCTAAAACACGGCACAGGCCGCGCCTTTCTTTGGTTCTGAGCGAACTGTGTTTGACCTCTCTCTCTCGGTGGGGTGGAGTAAGAGAGAGAGGAGACAGCTCGCTCAGAGCCAAAGAAACTTGGCGCGAACTGTACCTAATATCTGTGCACCTAAATTCGTGACGTCATTATGGCGCTCTCAACTGCATTCCAGCGAGGAGCACAGGTTTCTCCCAAATTCAGTTCGTGCCTAGTTTCACTGCACACATCACCTTACCAAATGCGAGAAAGATGCCACAGCTCGCTCAGAGCCAAAAAACATGGCGCGCCCTGTACCAGCGTATTAACACCTCAAAAATTTCAGTGCTGCTAGTCAAATCTCGCAACGGCAAAGATCTCCTTATGCTCAACGGATACACATACTACCAACATAAACTCCTACGGAACGGCTTCCGGTGGTCATGTACGCAAATGGGATCACGCTCCTGCCGGGGCTTCCTCCACGTGACGTCAGACAAGATGGTCGTGAAGGCACAGACTGAGCACACCCATCCGCCGTCAACGTACTTTCTGGAGAAGATTCGGCAGAAGTATGCGAGGACTGTGACGGTTAGTTGTTTAACCTTACTCTCTGAAGTACAAATAACCCTGTAGGTCCATTTCGACCACTTCCCATTATGGCAAGGTTCATAATGAGATATCCCGATATCGATACCTTCCCCTATTGACTTGTAAGAGACGTGTGGGGAGGCAGTCCAAAGGAAATAATTGGTTCTTACAGCCCTTCACGTCCCCCCGGGTAGTACTAAGGAGCAACAAATCACTCTGAAGACGTAAATTTCCATCGTGACCAAATTGTGATCTTTCAAATACACTGACACTGGCAAAAATTACCTCAAATGAGGTTAGCACGCCATATAAAAAATAAGAAGCAGAGACGTGTGAATAATCATTTATATACAGGCACATGCAATGCTTCTGACCCCACACTAGGATACCTTGTGTCGTGGGAACTGTAAAACAAATGACCTGGGTTATTTTTCTGTGTCCCCAGCCGGGGATCGAACCCGGTACCTCTCGCATGTTAGTCAGAGCCACAACCGCCGCGCCACAGAGGTCGTTAATGTTGGGAAAGCAATCTTGGCGAGTGAATATTCTTAGTTACTGCCTGATTGGCGTAACTAACGTACCGACACAACCAATGGGTACGACTAGAGGTGCCACGAATATTCGGCAACTATTCGGTATTCGGCCTATTCGGCAATTTTTTGATATTCGGTATTCGGCCGAATAGTAAGAAACATTCGGTCGAATACCGAATAGCAAAATAGAAAAAAAAAACACATTGAAAAATCTAAATAAATATATTACACCAATGTAATACAAGTTTTTATCAAAAACTTTCAAAACATAACTACTTATCATCGTTATTATTATCATAGTTAATAATTATTTAAACAAAATAATAATTTAAATAAGTTTCCAGTCAGTCAATGTAAGTTTTTTAATGGACTTTGGAATTTTGCTTTAGCTGAGTCACTCGTGCAAATGAGAAATGAAACAAAGTAGATTCCCCCCGCACTCCCCCGCTTACCTCTCCCGCCCGCACGCAGTGACCTTGCATTGCCGGCCGTAACTTGTCAAGTTGTCACTCCCGAAATTAGGTAAAGGTTAGGTGCCGAACATTCGGGGCTACGGCCAAGAGCGGCGCCGAATATTCGGTATTCGGCAAAATCACTTTTCGGTGCATATTTAGTTGCGACTGTGCCTCCGCCACCCTGTATGAATAATAGACGCTATATTGTTGTTTACCGAGTACCGACGCCTATGCTTGACATGTTTTACTGTTATTCAAACTTCAATCAATCAAATCAACCCACATTGACCCACTGCTGGGTACAGGCCTCCTCTTCACCACGCCGTCCACTCCGGTCCTGTGCCTCCCGCAGCCACTGCTTGCCAGCTATGACGATGATATCGTCCGTCCATATGGCTGGTGGTCTGCCCACCGGACGCCTTGCGGTTCTGCCACTCTGTTACCGCCTTGGTCCACCTTCCGTCATTTCTCCTTGCCAAGTGTCCCGCCCTCCCCCACTTCAATCTCGTGATTCGCTTGCCGACATCGACGACATTAGCACGACGTCTTATCTCCGTATTACGAATACGATCTTGAAGACTGGTGCGTAGAATTTAAACTTACAAATCACATTTTACTCTCGTTTCAGAACCATAAGTATTCATCGTCGGAAGAGGATGGGTCTGATGCTAGCAGTGTTAAAATCTCCAGAATTCAGGGACGAGTGGGCTTTTAGAACGACCATATAACGAAATGAGGTGTATACGGACTTGGCTTTGACACACTGCCGCTCGGCAGTGATTTGCCTAAACTCTGATTTTTATACAATTAGAACAACATGAACAGTTGGATTCGCCCTTTTTATTTTTAATGTTGCAAGCTTTATACTCCGTAAAAATCGATTCGGTAAAATCGAAGACATATCGATTCAATCAGAAAAATAGGTAGATAGGTACGTTGATTAATCGATAGTTCAATAAATAACATAGGAATGGGTATCATTCGAATAATCGTAACTAATTAATTGGCCAACTGTGACTACAACATGTTTTTTTGTACCATAAAGCGGCAATCCGCCAACTGTCATGTTGGTCTAGTTGTTTATAAATAAGGGTTTAGATTTGCCTACCGCCCAAGTCACGGTATTTAAATTAAAAGGGCAGGAAATATCTCGTGTACGAAATATATTGCATAGTAGAATATTCAAATGTCCTCTTCATGCTAGAAATTTTACCGACTTAGGTATTATTAGTTTACTATGTACTACTCTTATTTAAAATGGGAAGTCAAAATTTGCCCTTTGACAGTTGTCAAACCTAGGCTAAGTTAGGCTAAGGCTAAGTTAGCCTCAGTAGAGCCTACGGTACCCGTATTTTTATTTAAAGAGTGTACATAGACAATGCGCTTTAGTAGTCTCAGTAATTTTGTGTTCCTTAGGTCCAATTTCGCCAAGCTCTAATTATCTCAATCTGCTGAGTTGATCCTGACTTAAAATCTGCGACACACATATTTCACTATTCCCTTAGTCCTGGATTTAGATCTTGGCGCAATTCGGTCTTAGTACATTGTATAATGTAAAGTAGCTAAAGTACCTAGCATATATCATGCCTATAATCTACATAGTCAGGTCATAAGTTCTGTCACATGTGCAATATGAAATAATTTAGACATGTTTATTATTTATGTAAACATTTATATAGCAAAATGAACTTAATAAAACATAGATTCTTATGGTTATAAAGTTTATTCAAAATGACCCCCGGGATTTTGAATACAGGCCTTTATTCTGCGCGGCCAGTCGTCTATCGCAGCACGAACGAGGTCCATGTCAATATCGGCGGCTGCCTTAATCAAGGATGCCTTGAGTGACTCCAAATCAGGATGAGGCTTTGAGCAGGCCTTTTCCTCCAAGTGTTGCAATATCTTGTAATCTAACGGACTCAAATCTGGACTGGAGGAGGGCCAGTCTTCGTGCCGGATGAAGTCGATTTCACGCGCCGCCAGCCAGTCTTGTGTGCTTTTCGCTCTATGAGCTGGCGCAGAATCTTGTTGGAATACCCAGTGCCTGTTATTAAACATGGTATGAGAAACAGGTTCCACAAGGTTCTTGAGGGCTGTATTTTGATACACAACTGCATTCGTTTTTACGCCTTTCTCACAAAAATGTACCTCAGTTAAGCCCCAATAAGAGACTCTCAACCAAACCATGATCGAGGATGGAAAATGAACTCTTTGGACACGCGGAATACGGTTGCTCGCTTCTTCACTGCTGTGTGCGTACACCTTATCATTTTGTTTGTTGTAGCTCTCTTCCACGGTGAAAATGTTTTCATCCGAAAAAAGAATTTCCCGATGTATTTTCCTCGCGTACCGCTTCAACAAAGCGCGGCATCTCTTCAGTCTCAGGTCCATTAAACGAGCGTCCAAACGATGTCCTGTTTTTCTTCGATATGCCCTAAGCCCAAAGTCTTCATTTAACACCCTTTTCACCGTGGTCCTGCTTAACCCCATCTGAAGGGCCAACAGTTTCTGCTTACGTATGGGATTTCTTTGAATTCGCGCCTTCACAGCTTTTATCACTGCTGGAGTCCTAAAAGAGCGAGGGCGACCACTTCTTGACCTGTCATCTACACTAGAGTCTTCATTGTATCGTTTTATGGTACGATAAACGAATCTTTTGGTTATATTCAAAATTTTCAGTAAGTCGAAAATCTGAATTGGCGCGTAACCGCAACGATGCAACGCAATAACTGCGACACGGTCTTCTTTAAGTGTCCACTCCATATTAAAAAATGAGGAAAATTCTAAAAAGTACACATTTTTATTTTCATGAAAAATTCGTAATTCGAATTCAATAAACTTTTTTGTGGCCAGCGTTCTAAATTCAAAAGTTTTTATTGTGTGACAGAACTTATGACCTGTGTATAATTATAACTTGTAAGTATACTCTATTTACTTTGATGACATAAATTCCGTTTTACAATTTAGGAGCTACCAAACTCAATAAGACGTTTCTATGCGTTCGGCTGAAAGATTTTTAAGTTGTCCTCTTAGTAGCGTCGTGATGTTGAAAAAAAGTTTAACCTATTGTGTAATGAATGCACTCTCATTACATAATTTTGAGTCTTATTTATGGTATTTGCTAATATTCTTTTAAATCATGCACATAATCGTTGTAATATTACTAATATACCCCCTACAAACTGTCAACATATTATATGTACATGAATCTCATACAACGTAAGTTTTTTTTAACCCTTTCTACTTTTAAAAACACAAAGTCAAAGTTAAAGTCAAAGTACTTTATTACTGTAGATATTTACATATACTTAGCAAACGTCATTTTTTGCCTCTTCTCTACATTGGACCACTGTGGGAGAAGAAGGGCGTAGAAACTCCCACAGATTGATTTTTAGATCTCTAAACGGTCACAACACGGTCCGGCACTCAAAGGTGCCTAATGGTTAATGGTGCCTGTCAGCCAGGTTGCGAAACATGGACATGTTGTTTTTAAGTTCTATTTAAACTGTATTTAGCACCTGTCAAAAAGTATGGCCCAATTTGGCTTAACCCTTAACCGGAAGCGATATTTCAACCAACATAACTGGAATCGTGGGTCCATTTGGACCCACGATTTTAAACTTTACATACTTGAAATAAAATAATGATAAAATTAAAACTAATTAGTAGTATATTGAAACAAGTGTTTTATTTGTTAAAAATGTACTTTTATTGAACAACATGCCGAAACTATGTTATTTTTAACATTTTAAAACTATTATTCTATATTTGGAAGAAGATATAGTGACAATAATAGAGAAAGGTCAGCTTAGATGGTTTGGTCACGTTGAAAGGATGAATGAAAGGAGATTGACGAAACAGATTTATACAGCGGGTGTGAAAGGAGCCTTCGGGCGGGGATGCCCAAGAAGGTCCTATAAAGACCAAATCGGCGATTTGTTAGTGAAGGGGCAAATACGAAGTACCCGTAACCGGCGAGCTTGCATGAAGAGACTTATGAATGTTGAGGAAGCGAGGGATCGTAGCAGGTGGAGGTGTTTGGTCTCTGCCTACCCCTCTTCCGGGAAATAGGCGTGAGCATATGTATGACTATGTATGTATTCTATATTTGGCAGCTGACTTTTGGTTCAATACTTCGACATACATATACAAAAAAATCGTCAGTTGCGATTACTTCAGTTACGATATCTTAAAATGGCACTAGCTACACAAAATTCTTTTTGCCCCATTTTGTTTACAAATGTAATTGGAACACTTATCGCCTTTTTGAGATTGTTTATTATTATTTTTAGGACCACATATATAGCACCTTCCCCTTTTACGGGATGTTTTTTCACAAGGCCTAAAATCACTCAAATCCTCAGTTGCCGAACCTTGTTCGTCATCAAAAAATAACAAAGACACTTGATCTGACACCTGAATCAAACTTAATTCTCATGTTTGGAAATAGGGGTGAGGTAAACAAATGGGACCTAATTAAATATTTTGAAACACTTTGCTCACTGAATGTTAATAAAATTGTTATGTTTACATTCCCATACAGTAAAAGATTGCCACAAGCTGAAAATGATCTTAGATATAAGCTAAATATGACATTACATACAATGTCATATAATAATAGTTTGATACATTTGATTGACTCTAACAATTAGATTAGTAATAATGTTTATTTGACCAAAGGTAGTTACTACCTTTCAGATTTTTACAAACGACAGGTGTGTCGCTATCTTATTTTTTTAGTATTACAGCCAAGAATTTGGCTAACCTGACTGTTTCTATTGAGCACAGACAAGGGATATTGGAAGACATTCCAAGTAATTTAAATTAGTTTTTAAGACAATAGAGGAAATCTCTAGCATACATAAGCCAATAAATATATCAAGCAAGCATAGGAGATCAAAAATGTGTAATATCTTGCCCGAATTAAATAAGTCAAAATAGTCTAATAATATCCCAATATTAAATGAAATTCAGACAAAGGGTAAGCCCCACTTAAATATTACCCATCAAAACATGCAGGGGCTACCTGGCAAAGAACTTGTATTAGAATTATTTCTTAATAATTCGGACACTGATGTTATTTGTATTACAGAACATTGGTTAAAGGAAAATATGAGTCTTTTAACATAAATAATTACAAAATTGTCAGTTGTTATAATATAAAGACTGCGATAGAGGTGGTTCTTTAATCTTAGTAAAAAATAATACCTATTAAGGTAAAACAACGGAAAGATATTCTTACACTTACTGTGGAAAGACAAATAGAGGTATCTTGTGTTGAGTTGGATAGCCATATTATTGTTTGTGTCTACAGACCTCCGAGAGATGAAAAAGGCCATGGCAATTTTGAAATATTCGAGAAAATTATGGAGGAAGCCCTCATTAAACTTTGTACTAACAGAAAAAAGTTAATTATTTGTGGAGATCTTAATGTAGATCTGCTTGTAGATACAACACTGAAGTGACGATTAATAACTCTGTTCAAATCATTTAATTTATGTCATGTATTTCTAGAGCCGACTAGAATTACTCTTACCAGCCAAACTTGCTTAGATAACGTTTTTTGTGACTGGGCATTCACAAGTAAAAATGTAATTAACTGTTTACCATCCGATCACAGTGGTCAAACAGTTTCATTCCAAATTACTAGTGAAAATAAGACTGATCCATCATTTTATAGGCCTATTACATCCCATAGACTAGAGATGTATATGAAAAACTTAGATATGGGTTTGCCAGTACCGGATCTTGATGAACAGAACCCGAACAAAATCTATTCTGACTTCTTCAACATTATTCAAACAGAATTCAATACAGTTTTTAAATTATAGAAACTCAGTGCCAACAACGGTAAATCTAAATTTAATGACTGGGCAACATTTGGAATTCGTAAAAGTAGAGCTATCTTGTATGATCTTTATGAACAAAAAACCTATAACTTTGATATGAAATTTCATGACAATGTTAAAAAATATTTCAAAACTTTCAAGTTGGTTTGTAGAACTGCAAAAATTTTACACATAAATAGAAAAATACAAAATTCAAATAATAGAATGAAAACGGTTTGGCAAATCATAAACCGTGAAACTGGCAAAGTTATACCAAGGGATAATGATTTCTGCTTAAAGATAGGTGATGATGTTGTTAAATCCAACGCTGAGGCAGCTCGAGCTTTTGAAGCATTCTTCACCAATGCACCCTTACTCACAACAGAGCGTCTAAATTCATCTCCATATGAAGCAGAGGTTTTGTTAAAAAACAGCACTAGCATCAGTAATGTAGATTTTAAAATTTATCATGTATGTCCCCAGGATATTGTCAAAACGTATAGATAACTTAACTTAAAAAAAACTGAAGACCTGTGGGGTATGTCAGTCAAAGTCATTGGTTCAATAATACTTGTTATAGCCCCACACCTAGCTTATATATTTAATAAATGTGTTGATGATGGAGCTTTCCCAGACCTCATGAAACACAGTAAACTTATACCTCTGTTCAAGTCGGGAGACAAGGGTGATCCGTCAAATTTCAGACCAATATCGGTTCTTCCAGCACTAAGTAAAATTTTTGAAAATATTATACTCAATCAAATGCTCTCACACTTCAACCGTACAAAACAACTCCACGCCAAGCAATACGGTTTCACTAGGGGTAAATCGACTACGGATGCAGGTATTACCCTTATATCTCATATTTATTCTGCATGGGAAGCCGCACAGGATGCTATCGGTGTTTTTTGCGATCTGTCGAAGGCATTTGATTGTGTTGATCATGACACGTTACTAATGAAATTAAATCATTACGGAGTTAGAAATAAAGCGTTATATCTACTAAGATCATACCTAATCAATAGAATTCAAAAGGCAGAAGTCAACGGCGTTAAATCTGATGGATCGGGAGTAAAAATTGGCGTTCCACAAGGTTCCATATTAGGCCCTTTCTTATTCCTGGTATATATGAACGATCTGCCTTTTATGGTGGAGAAATTGACTAACATAGTGTTGTTTGCTGATGATACTTCACTGGTCTTCAAAATTGAAAGACAAAAAGAAGATTTTGATGATGCCAATAGAGTATTATCTTTAACCTTGAATTGGTTCACAGTTAACAATTTATTGTTAAATGCTGGTAAAACCAAATGTATCAAATGCTCACTTCCAAATGTCAGGCAAGTTGGGACCAGTTTAGTGTTGGACAGCAATACGTTAGAATTAGTAAATGACACGAAGTTTCTTGGAATAACCATTGATAACAAATTGCAGTGGGGACCCCACATAGAAAAATTGGCTGGTAAATAAGTTCTGCGGCTTACGCTGTTAGGAACATCAGACAAAAAACGGATGTGGCTACATCTAGGCTAGTATATTTTAGTTACTTTTATAGTGTCATGTCCTATGGTATCTTGTTGTGGGGGAAAGCAGCGGATATTCAAACTATTTTTATTTTACAGAAAAGAGCTATTCGAGCAATTTATAATTTAAAACGTACAGACTCTTGAAAGACACAGAAATAAATTGACATACTAACTGTAGCTAGTCAATTTATTTTCGAAAATATAATGTATGTACGCAAGAACCTTACAAAATTTCCCAAACTTAGCGATAGCTGTAATGTTAACCTAAGAAATAATCACAGATTACTTGCGCCCCGGTTTAGACTCGCGAAGGTTAGCAATTCTTTCAAGGGTCAATGCATTCTCTACTACAACAAGATACCTCTGGAGATCTTGAAATTGCCATTCGAGCAATTTAAAATTCATGTTAAAGCGATGATTTTTTAGTGGCGCGGCACGATTCCGGTTAAGGGTTAAGCATAAAGTATAAACCACAACCCACAATTTCCTTATTGTTAGTGTAGTTGTAGTTTTATGTGATTTAGTAAATTTTTTAGTCTTGCTGTTATTAATTAATATTCTTAGCTTGGCGCCCAACAAGGGTCAACTTAGTTGCACCTTAAAGGAATGTTCGCAACAGTGAATCTTCTGCAGTTCTGCCACCGCCCCAGCGGAAAAAAAAACTTGTTAGTCAATAAGTTCATCTACTACAAACAGTCTAAGGCACGCAAAGATGCGTTCAGATGGATTTGCATTGCTTACAGACTGTGACAAGTACAGGTGTAGGGCTTTCCTTACTGTCAGTGACAATTTGATGATCACGAATTCAAGCTTGATGCAGCACACCCATCACCCTGATAGGAATTATGAAATTGACCCCCAGGGGTACCTCATAATGATGAAGAAAGGACTTGGTCGCATTAACATTTTTATGGAAATGTGAAAGTCAATTCGGTATTAAGTGAGTACCTATACTGAAAAGTTTCAACGTCTTGCGGCGTTGGCCTAGTCACCGAAAGAAGTGTAACTAACCCGTGTATCTGTTTTTAGGTCCACTAAATATATAATAAATTATTTTAGCAACTGTCAAAATGTATGAAATGTGTCAAACTTAAATTAGTTTAGCAGGTTTGTCACTTATCAGTTAATATATGAATTAAAAATAAAATAGAAACACAAAAAGAAACAACTACGCGAATAAACCACCCCGGGACATTGCCGAGGCTAAGGTTCCCATGACGCTTGCAGCATCTCCCCGCTGCACCGCCAGGGAGATCCTTTGCATCAGAAATGCCCCAGAGCGGTAGTCAAATCCTCTATCCCTTAGACGGCGCCCCAGATCCTTAATAAATATTTTCCCTTGTGTCCCCCAAGTGTTTAGCAGGTTAAAAGTAGTCAAAGTCAAAAGTCAAAAGTGTTTTATTCGTGAAACATAGGTGATGGCTGCATAAATACAGAGATGTTCTTACAATACTTCGTGTTGCACTATGAATGCCAATTGGCGTACAAAAAAACTTGGCTTAATATCTATCATGCATATCTGATATTAAGTTGGTACATGATTAGTAAGCAGTTCTATTGTTTGTAAAAAGATAAAATAGTGATATATATGATGTCAGATTGGGATAATTAAATTAACAATATAATAATAAATAAGTCGGAAACCATTACAAACCATTTATGTTATCATTCAAATAATCGAAAACTGAATAATAGCACTTATTCGTAAGCAGAGTTATCAGTTTACGTCTTAGAAGTGGTATTGGCAACAGTTTAAGTTGTATTGGTAATTTATTATAAATCTTTATCGCAAGGAAACTTACACTTTTGCGCGTCAAAGCTGTTTTTCCAGGATATTGGAATAAATCCTCCTTAAATCTTTGTCTCGTTCACTATTGTAATTGGCTTTATCAAACAAGTTTGGGTTATTTTTTACGAACATTACCATTTTTAAAATGTAAAGAGAAGGCATTGTCAAAATGTGTAGATTTTTAAAATGCGATACACAACTATCGGTTTGTTTAAGACTACGCATTGCTCTGATACATCTTTTTTGGGCTTTGAACACCGCCTCCTTATTTGTAGAATTTCCCCAGAAAATGATGCCGTAGCGTAAAGTGGACGCTACAAGACCATGGTATGCAGTTATTACAGCGGCGGTACTAGCTTTCTTTGTCAGTTTATGCAAAGCATAGGCATACTGGTTCAATTTTAGGCACACTTGCTCAGTATGTGAATTCCATGACAGGTGGTTATCTATATTTACTCCTAGAAACTTGGTAGAAGAAACTGATTCAATCATCGTCTTCATAATTACAAAAAATTGGTAAAGGCAGTTTACGTTTATAAAAGTGCATGATTTTCGTTTTGTCAGTTATGCCATTCAATTATGTCCTTTATAGTATTATTAATCTCCATTTCATAATCATGAACATCATCATGTTTAATAATAACCGTGCTGTCATCAGCAAATAATACCATAGGATGTTTGACGTGCCGGGGAAGGTCGTTAATATAGAGCAAAAATAGTAGAGGCCCGAGAACACTTACTTGCGGCACGCCATACATGATTTGCCTTTTTTTAGATCGGTAAGACCTTACATATTTAGTGTGCATGCATATTTGAGAAAGTTCATTGTATTAATCTCTATTGCTCGAATAGGATTTCAACAACTCTAAAATGTTGCCACGAATACCTGTATGAATAGTAATGTTAAGGCCCAGTAAGTAATGTTCTGGCTGTTGAGGTGAAGGGCGCCGCATGCGCCCGTCGTCTTCTGGCGGGGTAGCGGAACTGGCGGGGTAGCGGGCGGCGCGGAATAGCGTCGGGCCGTCCGGTTTTTCGAATTTACCGAAAAACGGAAATAAGCTTATCGATAAAATTTAAGGATTAATACGGAGCTCTAAAAGAAGAAAATTTTGGTATAAAAATTATGAGAAAAATCAGTAATTTTATATTAAAATTATTGAATCTCCTTTTAAATATAGACTATGTTCAGGATTTTTTACGATCGAGCCAAATTAATCCAATCGCCATAGTATTCAAACTAGATTATCTCTTTGTGAATAACATTTATTGGAATTAATTGGATTTTTTTTATTTATTTTTTTGCCAAAGCTCTCTTCAGTGGTTTTGTGTGATCTTGGGCCTTAAACAGATTTAGCGAATGTCGTGCAAGAGAAACTTAAACTTTTATTGGTGTGTTTATCTACGTTATTCTGTATCATTTATTTTGATAAGAATAATTGATCTCATTGTTTTCATTACAAACAATAAAAAAAACTTTATGCAATGTTAGTTACAAATAATGAGTAACGATTTTTTATATCTCATTTATATGTGATAGGTATAAGCTTTTATTACATACCTCTTGTTTTATTACTTTGTAACCTATTTCTTTATCAACGATATAAGAGTCCGAACTAAGCCGCAATAAATAAAAAGTAAAACGTGAGCGGCCAATTATTTATTTTACAGATGAATAAATAAAAGTGGAGGAGGGGAAGAGAGGCCTCTGCCTGGGGAAGATATAGGCTACTAATATTAATGATAATAAAAAAATAGGTAGCATTGACTTGATGGGTAAAAAATATCAATGTTTTTTGTCAGGTAATAGATCCCCTGAACCACAAACAAACGAACAGTTGCAGCAACATTACTTGGATCTTATACCGCCAACTGACAAAAAGGCCAAGCCTACAAGAGTTTGCGTAGTATGTGCAAAAGAAAAAAAACGTAGAGAAAGTAGGTATTTTTGCCCACTTTGTCCAAGCAGGCCTACTCTTTGTGTCCACGACTGTTTCCGAGTTCATCATTCTTCATAATTAAGTAATTGTAAGCTAAATCGTTGATTTTGTTCACCAAGCATATTTTTTCTAATTTTATTAGAGATTTTTCACATACTCATTGTTTTATTTCAATTGCCACTGTACTTAAAGTCTGCAGGTTATTTAAGCCAAAATTAAATTCTTTTCAAACAGACCCTCCAAAAGTGGCCCGAGAAATCTCGCGTTTGGCAAATAGCACTAAATACCGTGTCAGAGTATACTCGGTCTTGGCAGTTGAAAGGTGAATCGAGTGAAAGAGTCGTGAATCGAGACGCTGACTATCAGTGACATAGGTGCTAGGCTGACAAATCATTAATCTACCAATTTTTGTGACCAAGAAAATGAATCCTCCAATACTTCTAGGTGAGCTCATAACCCTATCAAACGGCAAAAAGCTAATCCTGCTTAACAAATACACCTACTTGAACCAAGGTGCCCATCCAGAACGTGGATTCAAGTGGGCCTGTTCCTGCAGCAAGGATTGCGATGGGCATCTGGTGGTCTCCGAGAACCTGGAAATCTTGAGCCTTGTGGAGACACACGATCATTTGCCGCCGAAGTACAAGAAGACTGGTCAAGGATACTACATTAATTTGGACTGGTTTAAGAAAACGTCTTGATATTAAACGTAATGTACAAGTGTTAAGTTTCTGCCACCCCTTATGGGAAAAGGCGTGACGCTATGTTTGTTTATGTTAGACTATAAATTAAACACGGCTGAAGCGTCGCCAGTATATTTACTCAGACTTGGCTTGACAAACTACCGTGTGTCTTGATATGAATGCAATTTTAAGTATGTGTCCTGTGAACTCGTGGATTAGTTCGATTAATAAACACTAGTTAAGAAAAATTTATTTTTTTATTGCAAATCCAACCTAAACTCTAATTTAACCGTAGGTAAAGCCTCGCCATAAAAACTTGCAAAACGTAGTGCACTAAGATACTAACGCTTAGCTTGGTTGTGGTACTAACAAAAACACATTTCAGTGAACATATTCATGACGAATCGAGGCAAGGAGAGGCTGGTGTACAACAACTTTACCTACTACAAGCAGAGCCGCACCCGTAGCGGATTCAGATGGGGATGTACCAAGAACCGCTGGCACAGATGTAAGGCGTACCTCCACCTGGCTGATGATATGACCATCGTGAGAAGCAATATGGAACACACGCATAGTCCATTTGGTACACCTGTGGTGAAGGATTCTGGTTAGAATTGATGTTGCGTTTGGGAGGAATCTTTCATAATCCATAATCACTTATTGCCAGTTTCCTGGGCGCTGATTAAGTTAACAAATTGGTTAAACTGATTTGAGCCAATCACGTGCCGCTAATATTCAAAATAGCGGCACGTGATTGGCTGAAATCAGTTTAACCAATTTGTTAACTTAACCAGCGCCCAGGAAACCGGGCGTTAGCTGATCTGTGTAGGAAGCAGGAATGATAACGCGTCGAAAAAGTATGAGAATCAAACTGTCAATGACTCTTATGTACAATGACGTATGGTTCATTTTATCTGAACTCGAACACTTTTTCACTCTGGTAATTATTCCTGCTTGAGCCACTGATCTAGAAATAATATATTTATTATTTATTTTGTGACTTCAGTTCAAGTTAGGATTATTTGTAGCACTTTATTATTATTTAAAGCCCATAACTATGTACCTGAGTTGCTTTTGAAAAATGTGAACTCGCATTGCATTGCACTACATTATATGTCGTAGTGAGTAAGACAAAGCTAGTCAGATAAATATTAAATTTCATAAGGACACAAATAATTAAGTCAGCAACAGTCACTCACACTCACTCAACACATCATGTTCGAGTTAAATAGTTAAGTAGACACTTAGAGTCACTTAGAGAAATTTTAAATTCTTAAAAAAATAAATAGAACTCTTGTTTTAAGCAAAAGCATTTACGAGTAAAATACGTACATACATAACAATACGAAGAATCTCATTTTTGCCTGGAATAAATGTATTTAAATTTTAATTGAAGAATTAGTGATGTCGCTGTCTGGTTCCCATGCAGGACAATGCATTCATCATTCAACGGTTACATTAAAGGCACATGTCTATAAATATGCATTTGTAGTAATTGTTGGGTGTGTTTTCAATCGATATGATTTACTTACTAACTTATATGTATACGTACTTCATACAACAGAGGTGCTGTAATAAATCATATGCAATAATCAATGTAGGTAATTGTAATGTGATGAAGGAGAGGTGATATTATCAGGGTAAAGTTCTAGTTTTGAATGAATGTAGTCGTTAATACAGACAACTTGGTATTAGATACTTATTTCAAATACTACATATTTATAGGTAAAAATGTTTTAAGCTAGAAACTACTAAGCTAACCACTGTACTACCACAGTCACCACTGCGAATGTTTCGATCTCAATGAATTGTGATTTGATCTCATGTTTTAAAATAAATTAATGTTACAAATCAGTTCTGTTATTATTTTTTTAACACCCTTGCTCGTAAAGCTGATGTAATTCCACCGGTTTTAAATATGTAAAGCGGGTCATAAAAAACGCGTGTGTTACCAAAGCAAATAGTTAAGTTATAGTCCATACAAATTCCATAACAGTATTATTTGCCATTTCAAATATGGAACTGATCGCCGCCGCACGACTCCAGCGAGTGAGCAGCACGCTGTTGCTATTCAAATTTCGAACTAATCGCCGCGCGGCGCCAGTCAGTAGACAGTGTGCATTTACAGATTGAGTTTATTTAAAATAAAATAAAAACAGTTTATTCGGTAATTTAAAAACTTGGCTGCAGGCTCTAGCGTCTTTGCCAACATTTTCACGCAGCCACGGCAGAAAGTAATCCTCGCGCCATTTTTCTCAAATTTTCTTTTCTTTTTGCTTGTATTGTGAATATCTAAAAATGACAACTTTCAATAATATAATACCCAATGTAGGAGAAAAAAACCAGGAACTTGATGATTTACGACAAGTCAACAACAGATTACGCCTGGAGCTAGACTCCGCAAATACAGAGGTGGACAGAATTAATTTGGAAATCACCGCATTGAAGACCAGTTTAGACGACTACAAGAAAAAAGTCGATTTCCTCAAAACACTGGGAATCGATGGATCTGCACCTGCAAGAGTATCTTCAACTCCCAAGTTTTTCAGTCCGCAATACCGGAAAATTAACCCCAATATGCTTCAAATCGGTTACCCACGCAAGTCACATAAGGAATTCACAACCACAGTGATTAAACAAATGGATCCTAATAGAGGAACAAAGCGGCAGCAAGAAATAGATCAGTGCCAACATAATTCATGGAGGGACCAAATGGCAGATATCATAGACGAACCAAGGCAAACGTCTTGTGATCTTGCATCGGTACGTGCTGACAAAAACATCACTACTACTAACAATAATATAATGTCGAACTCAAAATGTTATCTACAACCAAAGCAACGAATCCTTATCCTAGCTGATGAAAAAGGTAGAGGCATGTGTAAGATTCTACAAAATCTGTTAGGGAGTAATGTCTGTGTTCAAGCAGTTCTTAAACCGAACGCTACACTAGATCAAGTGCTAAGAGAGTGCCCCTCTATGTGCAATGGCTATGGCAAAGAGGATACCATAATTATACTGGGAGGGACAAATGATAGCGATCCTATTAAATTGCAATCACTTCTGTACTATAATTTAAGCTTACTTGTAAAGACGAACGTTATTCTCTGAGATATAAGTTTTAGTAAGCATCTGAACGAAAAGAAAGTGAACTCTACATTCAAGTACTTGTGTTCCCGTTTCAACCATGTGACCTCCCTGAACATTTTTGATAGAGCCACATCGTTCAAAAAGGTGCATGCTTGTAAGATACTACTGAGGGAAATTATTAAGAATAACTATAAACATAAGATAAGCGAATATGCTAGAGCTCGAATGGCGAATCAGGTAAGAAATTCCCAACTTGTAAACGTAGAGACACAGACAGACATACTTTCATATGATGATGATGAAAGGTCTGCTGAACAGTTACAAAATGTAGAGCCAAGTGGCGAACCAGGAAACTTTTTTCGTAAATAAAGTTACAAATAGTTTCACAGTGCTACATCAAAACATTGCAGGTGCTTTGAGGAAAAGTGATGAATTAGAAATTGTTATTTCCGAATTTCTCGATAACAACATAGCATTAGATATCATATGCCTCTCAGAAACATATATAAAAAAGGTGAAGAAAAAAACCTGAATATTAATGGTTACAAATTAGGTGCTAATTACTCAAGGCAACAAAAACGGGTTGGTACATGTATTTTATGCCGGTCTGAATATGAATGCGAGGAATTAGATTTTACTGATATATCTATAGAAAAGATATTTGAAGTATGTGGTCTCCTAATCAGACAATTAAACATGATTGTCATTTGTATGTACAGGATACCAAAACCAGCAAATGTAAATATACACAGTCAGGTCATAAGTTCTGTCACACAATAAAAACTTTTGAATTTAGAACGCTGGCCACAAAAAAGTTTATTGAATTCGAATTTCGAATTTTTCATGAAAATAAAAATGTGTACTTTTTAGAATTTTCCTCGTTTTTAAATATGGAGTGGACACTTAAAGAAGACAGTGTCGCAGTTATTGCGTTGCATCGTTGCGGTTACGCGCCAATTCAGATTTTCGACATACTGAAAAATTTGAATATAACCAAAAGATTCGTTTATCGTACCATAAAACGATACAATGATGACTCTAGTGTGATGACAGGTCAAGAAGTGGTCGCCCTCGCTCTGTTAGGACTCCAGCAGTGATAAAAGCTGTGAAGGCGCGAATTCAAAGAAATCCCATACGTAAGCAGAAACTGTTGGCCCTTCAGATGGGGTTAAGCAGGACCAAGGTGAAAAGGGTGTTAAATGAAGACTTAGGGCTTAGGGCATATCGAAGAAAAACAGGACATCGTTTGGACGCTCGTTTAATGGACCTGAGACTGAAGAGATGCCGCGCTTTGTTGAAGCGGTACGCGGGAAAAAAGCATCGGGAAATTATTTTTTCGGATGAAATAATTTTCACCGTGGAAGAGAGCTACAACAAACAAAATGATAAGGTGTACGCACACAGCAGTGAAGAAGCGAGCAACCGTATTCCGCGTGTCCAACGAGGTCATTTTCCATCCTCGCTCATGGTTTGGTTGGGAGTCTTTTATTGGGGCTTAACTGAGGTACATTTTTGTGAGAAAGGCGTAAAAACGAATGCAGTTGTGTATCAAAATACAGTCCTAAAGAACCTTGTGGAACCTGTTTCTCATACCATGTTTAATAACAGGCACTGGGTATTCCAACAAGATTCTGCGCCAGCTCATAGAGCGAAAAGCACACAAGACTGGCTGGCGGCGCGTGAAATCGACTTCATCCGGCACGAAGACTGGCCCTCCTCCAGTCCATATTTGAGTCCGTTAGATTACAAGATATGGCAACACTTGGAGGAAAAGGCCTGCTCAAAGCCTCATCCTGATTTGGAGTCACTCAAGGCATCCTTGATTAAGGCAGCCGCCGATATTGACATGGACCTCGTTCGTGCTGCGATAGACGACTGGCCGCGCAGAATAAAGGTCTGTATTCAAAATCGCGGGTGTCATTTTGAATAAACTTTATTACCATAAGAATCTATGTTTTATTAAGTTCATTTTGCTATATAAATGTTTACATAAATAATAAACATGTCTAAATTATTTCATATTGCACATGTGACAGAACTTATGACCTGACTATGTATATCTTGACAGACTCGATATTTTGTTAAACCAAATTTACGATAGCAAGAAAACAATTATTCTCTGTGGTGATTTTAACATTAATTTCCTTGTTGAAAGTAAACCACTGACCCGCTTAAAGAACATAATATTTAACTATAATATTGACATACACATAAAAAAACCAACTCGCCTTGGAAATTGTATTGAAAACATTTTAAGTAATGCAGCCAATGTTGTAAGTGCGACATATGAACTAAGACTATCTGACCATAACACAGCACAGACTATTCAATTTGACAGATCGGTTCCCAGTAACCCCCCAAAGACATGTTTTAGCCTCGTCAACAATTACAACGAGGAAAACTTACAAAAATTTCAAAAGTGCATACAAGATATCACTTTTTCAGACGTTATTAATCAAACAAATGTGGATAGAGCATTTGAAAATTTTCATGATTTATTAATATTATTCCACAATCTATGTTTCCCATTAATTCGAATCAAAAAGACCCCCTAGAAACATACAGTAAAATGGATAACAAAAGGAGTAAAAAACAGTTGTAAAACAAAACGTAAATTAAAATATGAGTACTATTCCAACAAATCACAAACAGCAAAGGAATCATATAAAAATTATAGTAGAATATTGAAAAAATGCATTAGACTATTGCAAAAGACATCTACGGAGAAATATATTCAAAGCTCAAAAAACAAGTGTAGAGCAACATGGAATATAATAAATAGTAAGTTGGGCAAACATAAAACAAATAATGAAATACATGCCATTCAAGAAAATGATACTATTCTTAAAGATGGTAGAGAAATAGCGAATTCATTTAATAATTATTTTATAGATATTGTAGCTCAAGACCCTTTATAATAATATCAATAGTAAAAACCAACATAGTCATATTTTAAGTAAAAGTATATTTTTGGAACCAACATGTCCTGAAGAAATATATAAAATAATTATGTCACTATGAAATACAAACGCAGCAGGATTTGACAAAATTCATACTAAAATCTTGAAAGCGATTGCTGTCTCTATTTCAAAACCGTTATCATTTATAATAAACCTCTCAATAGTGCAAGGTGTTTTCCCAGAAAGAGTCAAATTCTCCATTGTGGTCCCCTTATTAAAGAAAGGCAACAAGACTGACAGAGGAAACTATAGGCCAGTTACACTTATACCAGTAATATCTAAAATTATAGAAAAAGTTATCTACAAAAGACTCATTAATTTTTTAAATGAAAATAACATTCTCGCGCCCCAAAATGGTTTCAGGAAAAACAAATGCACAACGCTTGCAAGTTTTAAATTAATGTCAAAAATAATAAATAATTTAAATGAAAAAAAAACGCGTTGTAGCTTTGTTCCTCGATCTTAGCAAAGCTTTTGATTTTGTTAATCATGACATTTTACTTTCTAAATTAGATAAATATGGTATTCGTGGCATGGCAAATCAATGGTTTAAAAGCTACCTAGAACATAGGAAACAAATAACAAGAATCTCCAAAGTCAGTCATCTCACAAATGCAGTAGAGTTTTATGACTCAAATATAAAGTATAATAATCATGGTGTACCACAGGGCCACTTCTATTCCTGCTCTATCAATGACCTACCGCAAGCAGTCACACATGAGTGCGTCCTTTATGCAGACGATACAACCATAATGATTGAATGTAAAGATATGACTACATTTGAACAGGACATTAACATGACGCTGAATCAAATTGTTGAATGGCTTACAATTAATAAATTAAAAATAAATACATCTAAGACTAAATTAATGCAATTTTCAACTAAGTTAGGTAACAAAATCGATTTGGACATAAAACATAACAGTAACAAAATAGAGCAAGTCAGTCAGACCAATTTTCTTGGAATTACAGTGGATGAACACTGTGACTGGGAAGCTCTGTTGATTTTTTGACATAACTTGTCAAAAAATCAACAGGTTTGTGTATGCCTTAAAACAATTGAGACTTGTTACAAATGTGGATACTGCTGTTATGGTATACCATAGTCATGTTTGCTCAATCCTGAGATATTGCGTAACATTGTGGGGAAATTATGTGACCATAAACAAGGCTTTTATAGCACAAAAAAAATGTATTAGAGCCTAGGGGCTTGGGTTGGAGAGAGTCTTGCAAAAAACTTTTCAAAGAAAATAAGATACTCACACTTCCCTGTCTATACATATTTGAAACATGCAAGTTTGTCAGGAAACATTTAGAACTATTTAAGCAACGGGACAACACTAATAGACGAACAACGACACAAAGACCACTTGAAGTGCCTAGACCACGCCTAGAACTTTTAGGAGAAATAGTGTTTATATGGCAGCACAGATATACAATAGTGTTCCCAAAAGTATTCAGGCTCTACCAACAAAATCTTTCTCCACAAATTTATATACCTGGCTCGCTACTGAAGCATTTTACTCCGTAAATGAATATTTTATGAAATGCAAATAATATTAAACTTAATAAATTATAAATGACATTTTGCAATACAATTTTTCTTAGGTTTTAATTGACATTTAATGTTTTATTGGTTAATTGATTTATATGTTTTTTTTTAAGGTTATGAATTTAATTATTTTACTGTAAATATTTGTGTACCTGTTGTGCATGCCAATATCTGGCTAAATGTGCTGTACTTGTTAATTATACCAGCTGATGTAACCACATTTACGCAAATAAATGAAATCTGAAATCTGAAATCTAATGAAGATGAGCAATATATTACTTCAACTCCACCGGATATACTAACAGAATTATAATACAGCAGCTTGAAATATACGACAGCTTGCTGCCGTCAATATCCAAGGACAGATACATAACCACGTATGAAAATTTCTTGAAGTGGAAAAACATGAAAAATGCCAAGTAATTTTCCGAAAATGTAGTTTTGGCGTATTTTAATGAACTAGCTAGTAAATATAAGCCTAGCTCGTTGTGGACAACATATTCTATGCTGAAAAATACCCTCAAGATGAAAAATGGTGTCGATATTAATTTATATACAAATCTCATTGCATTTTTAAAGAGACGCTCTGATGGTTTTATAAAGAAAAAAATCTAAGGTACTGTCATCAAATGACGTCGAAAAGTTTCTAAAAGATGCTCCAGATAGCCAGTACCTGGCAACAAAGGTCAGTTTGCCTCCTTATTTTATGTATTGATCTACCTACTGTACATACTCTTTTACATATTTTTTAACGACCGTCTGTAAGCTAAGTACCTATACCTTATCTAACACATTTTTATTTTTTGAGGTTGCGTTAATATTTGGTATTCATGGTGCATGTAGACGGCAAGAGCTTCACAATATTACCACAAAAGACATTGAAAATCAAGGCAAAATGCTTTTAGTTAAAATCCCAAACACTAAAAACAAAATACCCCGATCTTTTATTATCGACGGCCCATTTTATGACGTGGTCAAAAAATATGAAGCTCTGCGTACGACTAAGACAAAAAATAATCATTGTTTTCAGAATTACCAAAAAGGTAAATGTACTGCGCAACCTATTGGCATAAATAAATTCGGTGCCATGCCAAAGGAAGTCGCCAAGTTTTTAGGATTGCCGGATGCTGATTGTTATACAGGGCACAGTTTCAGAAGAACGTCAGCTACATTACTTGCTGATTAGGGAGCTGATATATTGACTTTAAAGCGGCATGGCGGGTGGCGTTCTAACGCAGTAGCAGAATCTTATGTAGAAGATTCCATCCAAAACAAAGCAAATATAAGTGCCAAAATAACTAAGACAATAAATTTGGAGCCACAATCGAAGAAGTTTTGCCCTGAGCCGCGCCCCTCTACTTCTACTGATGATACTTTTTTATTTACAGCTAATGACGAATTACAATGCTCTTCTGCCGCCTTTCAAGAAGTTTCGTCGTCTCCAACATTTACCCTAACACAAAACAATGACATTATGAATAGTAATAATAATAATAACATAATTAAAAAACCAACTACAACTACGTATCATTTTAATAATTGTAATTTCACTAACTGTTTCAATAATTAAAAATGAACAAAATATAAAATGTTTTTTTTTCTGTTTCCTCGCAAATGTGTTAAAAAACTTCGTACGATATACGTGCGTATTGGTTATAACATGCTCGGCTCAATTACGCCCTTGCCTTCGGCTCGGGCTAAAATTCCGCCTCGCATGTTATAACCATCTTAACGCACTAATATCGTAATGTACTATTAACTACAACATTATAAGCCATTTGTAAAAACTTATGTAACAATGCCATTAGCAGCATCAAATTAAGTAAAATTGCAATTCAATTTAGTAATTCATCCCGTCACATATTATAATAAAAAATCTAGGTTACATTATTTTATTTACATTACCACATATCACGTACCTACGGTTATTTTCTTTATAGTTGTGAAAATTACCTAAACTACAGCAATCGAAACCTTTCAGCGCCCTACGAGATAGTCAATACTGCCAGGGGCTGCAAACTCCTTATACATAAGCAATACCCCTACTCCAGGAGTGGAGCCATCGGCAACGGGGGATCCAGGTGGAGGTGTTCCTGCCATATCTCCAAAAAGTGCAAAGCCCACATCCATATGAATTGTGATGGAGTTATAATCTTGGCTGCTACTGACCACAGCCATCCACCTACGCGATACATGAAAACAAGCTCGGGAGTGCATCTTAAAATATGATGAAATCTGTATTACATCAAGTCATAAATGTGCACACTCAAATAAACTTATATTGAATTAGTTCGACAATGTTTGGCAAAGCAAAATTAACTACCTCTAAGAACTATATGTTCGGGAATACAATAAAAATTGGCCTTATTATGAAATTATTGCCTTATCATGTAACTCTGACATATAGGAATTTTAATCGCTTTTGAACAATTGACCAATTCAATCACAACATGATTATTAAACAGGAGATGTCTTTCATTGCGGCTTCGCCAGTTTAAGCGATGTTCTGATTGGGATATTTTTTAAAGCAATTGAATTTTCTAGATGTCGAAATTACAGGATGAGATATAGAGCTACAATGTAAAACAATCGGTCTCTAATTTTAGTGAACTTTCAGCGACATGCCATTACATCCACACTTCCAATGGAACAAAACTCCTGATGTATAACCAATACACCTACTCTAAACGCGGAAGAATTGGCAACGGGGGATCTAGATGGACTTGCTCTGGCTCAACTACCAAAAAGTGCAAAGCCTTCATTCATATTAGTTGTGATGGATCGATAATCCTGACTTCAAGCAGCCACAACCATCTTCCGTCGCGATATATCAAGACTAGTTCTGGGATACATATTAAAGTATAATATATTGAAGAACGTAAATCTTACCGCTACTTTAAAAACGAATCCGAACTTGCTACTTACGTCGGGCAATGTAACTGTGTAAAAGTGAAACAAAAAGATGTTGCATTTTTAACCCTTTTCATTTGGCAGGATAACAAAAGTTATAGTAGGTAGGGTTACTTCTTGATTTTGAAATACTTTACTACGAAGTTAAATACGTCGGTGACCATATTTCGATGCTTCGAGGCTTATTCCAAAAACTCCCTGTGGCTATCCCCTGCTAAGGAGATTAGGACTTTTTGAAAATGTTTGTCGTTAAATCCCCTTCCGGCGTTACATCGCCAAGCAAAGGGGATTTCTGGACAACATTTTCAGAAGTTCCACAAATCCCCTTTTCCATTTATTTTCATGGTTTTCTTTTTTACATCGATTAAAGTAATCTACCAATAAATCGAATAAAGTAACTAATTAGATTAACAGTCTTTATTATATTATGTACCTGCCTATGTATCAAAATAAAGACTGGTTATCGAATTAGTTGTTTAAATTCGACTTAAAAAACCAAGTAAATAAATGGAAAAGGGGATTTCTAGAATTTCTGAAACTTAATTTAAGGACAACATTTGTCAAGTCCACAAATGCCCTTAGCAGGATGTAGTCTCAGGGGATTTGTGTAATAAGCCGTTTATTCGATGAGTCATTTGTTCAGTAGCGCTTTACTTCGAAAATTGTATACCGACCTGTCACTGGTTCGACATGTTCTTTGTTCGTTAGTATTTTAATTTGAACTCTTTACACCGATATGCTCTTTCTTAGTTGTTTGTTACTTCGAACACGTGAACTCGATAGATCTCTTCTACGATTTTAGTGGAAAACATACAGAGTACCCATAAGTATGGAGAAAACTTTTTGTTTGGCAAGTATTTCCGTGCTTGCTATAATAGGTACCTATTCAAAGTATACTAGGAAAGTAATTTAAAAAATCCCACGTATAAACTTACCTCAAAATTCACTGTAAAGTAAATCCGTTGAGGGACATACAATAAAAGGAACATATTCAATGAAATTTTAAAATAATCATAATTAGACATTACAATAATTTTGATATGATTTAATGATAAAAACCGGTCAAGTGCGAGTCTAAATCGCGCACGAAGGGTTCCGTACCACCGTTCAATGGAAGCGATGGTGTGGAGTGAATAGTTTGGATATTACACAGCAAAATATTGTTTACAAAGTTATTGGTGCGGTTAATTTCACACTCCATGTACGTAACCAGGTGCATCCATAAGTTTGTATGTGGTATTGAAAGAATTGTTGTATGGGAGCCCCCTTAAATATTTCTTTTATCCTGTTTTTTAGTATTTGTTGTTATAGCGGCAACAGAAATACATAATCTGTGAAAATTTCAACTCTCTAGCTAGCTAGGTTCTTGAGATACAGCCTGGTGACAGACGGACGGACAGCGAAGTCTTAGTAATAGGGTTCCGTTCTTACCCGTCGGGTACGGAACCCTAAAAACGAATCTTCTTAGCCAGCTGGTATCTACAATTAAATGCAGTACTGTACTACATTTTTACTTCATATTCATTTTTTTTTTTTTTTTTTTTTCAAAAAACTCAAAACGTTTATTCTGTAAATAGGCCACAAGGGCACTTTCACATGTCATTTCATTTCATTTTTTCATTCTTTCAATAAAGAATATAAAGAATATTACTATTAAGATTTCTGTGATTGCACAGATTGTAAGGTAACAAAACATTTTATGAGCAAAGGCGAGCTTATCTCTAAAGAGAGATTTCTACCAGCAAACCTAGGCAGGGCAGGAAAAATTGTGCAACAGGAGAGTCCTAGTGCGCAATAAAACTGTACACATCTAATTGTTTACAACTAAAACATAATAATGTAATAAATGATATATACTAAATAAAATAGAAAAGCACAAAAATAAAATATATATCAAACATATACTACTTTTTTGTGGGTACATTGCAAAAAGGAAGGAAATTTTGCGTCTCTTAAAAATTTCGCGTGCGTCGTTGACCAAAACGTAGCCGGCTTTCGACAGATACAGATTTTACACAGTTGGTGCGTAATCTTTCCTTTGCAGCCCCAATGGATATAATGGTCTACTTTGGACTGGAGATCCTCAAGTTTTCTGGTTTGTAGGCCACGGAATAGCTGGGTGCAATCCCCGCCTGGGGATAAAAAAAAGAAACCTCAGGTCTTGGATGATTGTATGTATGTGATGTCGCTGTTTCTAGTTCCCACCACAATTGGTATCCTAATGTGGGACAGAAGCAATGTATGTGCCTGTATATAAATGTTTATGTTTATATGGTATCAGGGAAAGGTGGTGATAGCAAGTGTCACCATTGAATTATGTTAAGCATACTTTACAAAAAATACATTTTAAGGTCTCTCTACTAAGGGTTTTGTAAAGCACTACGTTTTGTTTACATACCTGTTGACGTGATGTACAATAAAATAATTGCTTGAAAAAATATGACTTATGGCGTATTGTGTGAAGCAATAGGTAACGAGTAATGACAATACCAAAAATATAACATGTATCAAAAATTACCCGTAACCGGCGAGCTTGCATGAAGAGACTTGGATGTTGAGGAAGCGGGAGATGAATGCCAGGATCGTAGCAGGTGGAGGTCTTTAGTCTCTGCCTACCCCTCTTTTGGGGAAATAAGCATGAGCATATGTATGTATGTATGTCAAAAATGTCGCCTCTACATTTAGTTGATTGGATAGTAAAGTATGCTTTACGTCATCAAATTATGATGTACAATAGAATTTAATAACCTTACAGCGGGCTACGAGTTTATCCAACTTGCCCGGGGCTCAAAACTGCTGAGGTATAACCAGTACACCTACTCCAAAAGTGGAAGGATCGGCAATGGTGGCGCCAGATGGTCATGCTCCAGCAGTTTCTCCAAAAGATGCCAGGCTTACCTCCACGTCAACTTTGATGGAGACATAAGCCAGGCTGTGACTGAGCACAATCATCCACCAGCACAATATATTAAGACAGCCACGGGAATACATCATAAAATCTAATTGCTGATAGACGTACCATTTTTCTTTTACATAGGGCATGATAGGATGGTATCCAAACGGCGTTATTTATTACTTGCTAACGCATCAACATCTGATCTTCAAACTCTTTGTAAGTCTTTAAGTTGTA
The DNA here is from genome assembly GCA_949825045.1 of Argyresthia goedartella. NCBI lineage: Eukaryota > Metazoa > Arthropoda > Insecta > Lepidoptera > Argyresthiidae > Argyresthia > Argyresthia goedartella. Next base: position 6,847,270 of record OX463817.1, read on the forward strand.
GTAAAATTCAATAACTATGTATAAATAAATAAATTATAAATAAATAAAACCTTAAGGCTCATATAATGCAGAAAACCGCATCGAAAATTGATAAATCGTTTCTGAGAAGCCCTCAAGCCTCAACCATCCTGGCTGCTGTAGGATGATTGAAGCTTGAGTCTACAGCCATAATTTTAGAGCAGGTTAATGTTTAATTATAGATAGCCATTTAATGCAAAAAACCGCATCAAAATTGGTTCAGTAGTTTTCCAGGAAATTGGTAAGGGACTAACATATACACTCACACAAAAAGTCTATGGCTATATCTTCGAAGTCGTTGTTCTGTCCACGAAATACCTCTACGTCTCTTATCAGAATATCACTTAACGCGTAATGTCACTATGCAGTAAAATAAGTGGTATAGCCCAACCGCAATCTCATGGCAAATGGGGAAATAAAAATTTGTTGCGTGCAATACTGGGGAAATTGGATTAAACGATCTTGATACTGTAATTTTTTTATTTATGCCAAAGATTAATGAGCATGAAGTATATAGGTATGTGTATGAAGAATATTGTTATACATCGGGTTCTTCAAAGGAAAATAAGTCATGAAAAGTAAATCAATCGTACATTACTTTATGTACTAATTATTATTATTATTTACTAATTTATTATATATCATTTAAATCATACTAAAACTTAACACCTCATTCAGAACTAGAAAACGATTCCAAGAACTCCACTTGCATTTCTTGTTCTTCATCAGATGATGAAGATAAAGAGGTATTTATTATAAATCGCTCTTCCAGCCTCTCAATTATTCTATCTTGCTTGATAAAATCGTTTTCAATTTTCTTTACATGTTCACAACATTTTCGCCATTCCACTCCACCAATTTGTGAGAACGCTTCTTCTGTTAATAATTTTATGTCACTTGCAGGCCTATTTACATTTTTATCAGCAACTTTTTGCTTCATTATACCCCAAATCATTTCTATGGGATTTAAGGTGCAATGATAAGGTGGGAGCCTTAAAACTTCGTGACCGTGCGATTTTAATACTTCATCTATCTCATACAAGGGCGCAGACATGTTTTGTTTCACTACTTCAAGTAATTGACATTTACGCCAAAGATCATCATAATGTAAGTCATTTGCACGAAGCCATTCCTTTATATCAGCGATACGATTGGCTTGTGTGGGTGGTTTGTTCACCCGTACGGAATGATAACTAGCATTATCCATAACAATTAGTGAAGGTCTTGCCAGATTTGGAATTAGCTTCTCTGTCACCCATTTTGTAAAATTGACCTTATTCATGTCGTGGTGGTAATCAGCAGAGACACTTGTTGACCTGTACACCAGACAACAATTTGGTACAAAGCCATTTTCGCCACCAGCGTTTACAATGATCCACCTCGCTCCAAGTGAAATACTTTTAGATGGACCTGCCATATCTTTGCTTTTCCAGCACTTTTTTACAGAACATGAACCGTGAATGTAAGTCTCATCTAAATAAATCACATCCAATTTGTTATGCTCTTCAGCTTCTCGGTTTTCCTTCATACGCATCAAAAACTTGTATCTTTGTAGTTTTATATCATCTCTCTCCATCAAAATGGTCCTTTTTGATTGGCATTTAACATATTCAAAACCAATCTCCTTAAGTATTAGTCTGTAAAAAATAATAACATTTATCATGTTACTCAATTGATAGCTTATCATTCATCATTATCATCATCAGTCTATCGCACTGCAGGGCACAGGCCTACTCTTAAGAGTGAGAGTGAGAGGGATTATTACTTTATATTTTTCTTACCTCAAACTTTCTCTGCCTCCGTTGAAATCAATATCTTGTCGAAGAATTTGTAACAGTTTCATTACTGTTGGAATTTCCTTCCGAACTGTATAGAATTCTTTTACTTTATTCCTAATCAACTCTAAATCGAAGCTGTCCAAGCTGATTTTCTTCTTCCTCCCTCTCCGCTTTTTACCAGGCGTGGAAAATACACCATTATTCGATGTGCCCTCACCTACAATTCGTCGTATAGTAGTACTGGAAACACCTATAAAGAAGCTACAATTAAGTAAGAAAAATATAAAATAAACTAAAGTATCAAACCAACTCAGTCCAACTTACCGGTCAACTCTACGACACGCTTTAAAATCAAATATTGAGGTTGATTTTCGCCTTCTTCTTCGCTTATTTTACGATACACATTGAAAACAATATTTCTCGCTTGAGATCGAAGTGGCTTTTTCGACATTGTCACAAAAACAACAAAGTAACAAGAAGAAATCATAAAATCTCAGCAGCGGTTCACAGATCTCAGTTCACAGGTATAAACAACAACAATTGACATTGCCATATGAAAATTACATTTTTTCCTTTTTTTTATGCCATGAGATTGCGGTAGGGCTATAATAGCAAGTGTCACCATTGAATTATGTAAAGTGCACTTACTTAAAATGTATTTTTTATCTTTCCACAATGGTTTTTGTAAAGTATACGCTACGTTTTGTTTAAATACCTGTTGAGATGATGTCCAGTAAAATTATTACTTGAACAAATATTACTTGTTGGGGTATTGTGTAAAACAATAACAAGTAATATTTGCTATTATAATATGTGACAAGACCAAAAATATATCATGTGCCAAAAATGTCGCCTCTAGATTTAGTTGATTGGATAGTTAAGTATGCTTACGTAATCAAATTAAGGGTTGAGGGATTGCAACTATAATGGACTATAGGCCTTAAAAATCTTACAGCGGTCTACGAGTTTATCCAACTTGCCCGGGGCTCAAAACTGCTGAGGTATAACCAGTACACCTACTCCAAAAGTGGAAGGATCGGCAATGGTGGCGCCAGATGGTCATGCTCCAGCAGTATCTCCAAAAGGTGTAAGGGTTACCTCCACGTCAACTGTGATGGAGACATAAGCCAGGCTGTGACTGAGCACAATCATCCACCATCACGATATGTTAAGACATCCGCAGGAATACATCACAAAATCTAATTGTTCGTGGACGTACGATTTTTCTTTTACATAGGACATTATAGGATAGTATACCAAACGGCATTATTTATTATTTGTTAACGCATCAACCATATTAAATTTAAACCACCACCGACACAGAAATTAAACCTTACGGCTCATATAATGGATAAATAGTTTCTGAGAAGCCCAACCATCCTGGCTGCTGCATGCATTCAGAGGTCTTCAATTTCATCAAACTCGACAAGATGTCTAATTTCCTGTGCCACAACAAGTACTTCACACACTTCTAAGCAACGTCTACAAGAAATCCCACAAAATGTACTTAAAAACTAATTCGAAAGAGGTCACTGGGTGTTTGGTAAAAATGATGAATCAGGGACTATTGGCAAGAAAAGCAAAGCAAGTTCACACAGAGTGTAAAATGTGTAAAAAGGCGTTCTGTTTAGGTTGTTACAATGGGATGCTTGATTATGAATGAATATAGTTTATTTTTCCATGATTTATCAAAACATTATCTTCCATATTTGAGTTTTGTTCCTTATCGTCTTTAGTTAGATGGGATGACGGACGGTGGAGCAAAGCAGTCACGGAGTGGTGGCCACGGGGAGCAACAAGGCCAGTGGGCAGACCACCTGCCCGATGGTCCGACGATATACTAAAGTCGACAGGATCTCAATGGATGCGGCTGGCACAGGACCGTAAGGGTTGGCGCTATAGAGAAGAGGCCTATGCCCAGCAGTGGGTTGATGTGAGCTGAGCATGATGATGATGATGCGTATATTGTTCAAACGACTATAATAATAATATTGCCAAATTTCCTTTTTCTTAAAAGTTAAAGCCTTTTGTTATACGTCCATGTCTAATTTATAAAAATATCACATCACTTTAATATCTGAAAATCAATTCGAAATTGCATGGGGAAAATAGTCACATGTGAGTCATGTTTACGCCCGAATTTATCCCAATACGGTTCTGTGACTCACATATTGATCATTCGACACTGAACATTTCATTTAGTTCTACATTTATACTGGAAAAGAAGAACCAGTAAATCAGCGAGCCCGCCGAACCAACAATTGGGTACTTATACGAAAATGCGAGCACCACTTTGAGGCAAACCATTTTATAAAGAAACAAAACACGTGGAGCTCCGCGTACGTAAACACTACGCAAAAGGGCGTGAAGGAGTTCTTTAGATGTAGTAAAGTACCGAAACGGGGGCCGCAATGTGCAGCTAAACTTTGTCTTCACCATCGCTCGTCGGGCTCTGTATACATTTATCGAGCTGATGTCGAACACGATCACGATATTTTAGGCCTAAAAGCCAAGACGACTGAGTGAGGCTATCAAGGTTGAAATAGACAAACTGGATAATGATAGAGACCTAAAACCTATGGCCATAGTTTGTCTAAAATTGATAACATAAAATTATTAAGTATCGGTCAGTTGAGGAATTATGTTAACGCAAAACGTCGTAAGATGCACTGGTACAAATATGTACCAGTGAATGGTTTGGATGTTCCAGTGAAGAACAGGAATGGTGTGGATGTCACAATAAATGGTTTGGTAAAAAGGAAAAGAGGACGTCCTCGTGCATCTGACTTTCCTGGACATAAACGAGAGCTACCCGTTGAATTTGACCTGTTGATTACCCAAATTCTGATTTATTGTGATTGGATGCACCATTGAATTGTTAAGAACATAAAAATAAATTGTGAAATTAAATAATATACAAAGTTCACATTACCTAAGCACGTTTCATCAATTACTTTAGTTAATCGGGAAATGACCTTTTTTCGCATAATTTTAAATGATTTTCTGTCATTTCACTCATGTATTAGATATTATTATAAGTGAAGTGCATGATCTAATATAAATGTATTTATTTCTTACAGGACACAAGGAACCTACAAATAAGCGAGCCCGCAGAAATTGGGTGCTTGTACAAAAATTCGAAAACCGCTTCGAGGCACAGGATTTTTTGCAGAAACAAAATACATGGAGCAAAGCTAACGCGCACACTCTGCAGACTGGCGTAAAAGAGTACTACAGATGCAATAAAGTACCGCTTCGGGGGCCGCAATGTGCAGCTAGTATTTGTCTTCATCATCGCTGGTCGGGCACTGTATACATGCATCGCACCGACGACGAACACGATCACGATACTTTAAACGTAAATGCCAAGACTAGGCTCAGTGAGGATATCAAGGCTGAAATAGACAAAATGGATGACGAAGGCCTAAAACCGAGGGCCATATTGCACAGTTTGTCAAAAATTGATAACGTAAAATTGCCAAGTATTATTCAGTTGAGGAATTACATCTTCGCAAGACGTCGCAAGCCGCACTGCTACAAATATGTCCGAGTGGGTGGCTTGGATGTTCCAGTAAATAGTTCAATAAAGAGGAAAAAGGGACGTCCTCGTGCATCTGACCTTTCTGGACATAAACAAGATCTACCCATTGAATTTGACCCGTTGATTGGTCAAAGTTCTGATTTATTGTGATTGTATGCACCATTGAATTGTTCATAACATAAAAATAAATTGTGAAAGTAAATAATATACAAAGTTCACATTACCTAAGCACGTTTCATCAATGCTTTAGTTAAATGGGAAATGACCTTTTGTCGCATCATTTTAAATGATTTTCTGTCATTTCACTCATACATTAGATATTGTTATAAGTGAAGTGCATGATCTAATCTAATGTATTTCTTTCTTCCAGGACACAAGGAACCTATAAATAAGCGAGCCCGACAATGCAGAGATTGGGTACTTGTACAAAAATTCGAAAACCGCTTAGAGGCAAAAGATTTTTTGCAGAAACAAAACACGTGGAGCAAAGCTTACGCGCGCAATCTGCAGACTGGCGTAAAAGAGTACTACAGATGCAAGAAAGTACCGCATCGGGGGCCGCAATGTGCAGCTAGTATTTGTCTTCACCATCGCTGGTCGGGCACTGTATACATGCATCGCACCGACGTCGAACACGATCACGATACTTTAAACGTAAATGCCAAGACTAGGCTCAGTGAGGATATCAAGGCTGAAATAGACAAAATGGATGACGAAGGCCTAAAACCGAGGGCCATATTGCATAGTTTGTCAAAAATTGATAACTTAAAATTGCCAAGTATTGTTCAGTTGAGGAATTACATCTTCGCAAGACGTCGTAAGACGCACTGGTACAAATATGTCCGAGTGGGTGGGTCGGATGTTCCAGTAAAAAGTAGACGTCCTCGTGCATCTGACGTTCCTGGACAGAAACAAGATCTACCCGTTGAATTTGAACCGTTGATTGATCAACGTTCTGATTTATCGTGATTGGATTATGTGTAAATAATTCATAGATTTCGTTGATTTAATTAGTCACATCGTGACTTATTTGGTTGCTTAGATTTAATAATATATGTGTGTGTGTCTATATAATTAATATACCTACAAAGCCTATATAACCTTAGCATGTTACATCAATTACTTTTTATTAAAAAGGTAACAGACCATTTGCTCAGTCATGTGATTTGCTGTCATCTCAGTCAGTCATTAGATATTACTAGTGGCTTTGTGATGTGCATGGAGTCCTCGCCAGTCTGCTGGTGGAAAGCAGAACTTCTACACACTTATAAATGCACCTGGTCACCTACATGGAGCATGAAAGTAGCCGCAACAACATTGTAAAATACATTTTTCGACCTTAAATCCAACCTATCGAATTTTCACCAAAATCATATAGTCTATGTCACTCTTACAGTCACCACTAATGCAATGAAACCTCATTTGTTAAAATCTATCAAGCCGTTTGGGTATATGATTTTACATTATCAACCCCCATGTTTAATATTTATGCTTCGGAAACGCACCGGTTTTTTGTTGCGCGAATCGATCGCGAGTAGTCGGCACATCACTAAGCGGAAACGGACCGCAGATGTCACTCGTACCGGAACGAGATGGAAAATTGGAGGTTATCTTTACTCTTTATTCTTGTCTCGTCGGTGAGAACAAACATGTCTGCTCGGGCCTCGTGCCTTTGATGGTATTTCGGTGTACCAATTACTAAATACAGGCGTCGGGCCTGGTCGGAGTGTTAATCATCTACATCGTCGGGAAATAAGTAGATTCGCGTCAGCGGTCAAGTGATCCGTGTCGTGATTGAAAATCGTCGTATCGGACGGCGATTCCACGTGACGGCAGGCGGCACGCCGGCGACAGCGTCGGCAGCGACGATACTGGTTCGGTTCCATCTCCTATCCCAAAACTGTCTCCTCTCCCGCATTCCTGTCTCGAATCGAGCCTTCGATCTCCTGTCTACGGTGACAAGGTCAGTAAAAATTCATTCACTTCTTTTCTCTCACGTGTTGGCAAAAGCACACCCCCTTCGGATTCCACGCCGTTCGGTAGGCGTGGAAATTAATCACCCCATATCTCCTTAAAACTGAATCGACAAAAAAATCATATAATTAGAGTAGAACAGCCGGACAGGTGTACGAAAGCATTTTTGGCCAATCTGAAACGGAGACGCTTCGCGCTCACTCTGACAATTACTAGGTGTTTCCTATATGACTTCGAAAGTCATGTGATCGATTTTAATTTCACCGAACACCATTCAATCAGCAATCGATCATTGCTCAATTGGACGACGGCTTATTTCTACGAGCCATTAATAAATAAATAAATGTAGCCCATTAATGTCCCCACCTAGCGCCACAGGCCTTACTTGGATACGAGTAAGATTGAGCCACACTCCACCACCTGGCTCAGTGCGGGTTTATGGACAGGTATCGGGCTAGTGGCCAACCCAACTGTCACAAGTTATCAAAAGCTGCACTTTTAGGGCCTCTGACACAGCTTTACGACTACTACTACAGAGTAGCGATAGTAGCCGGGACATCGGAAACACGGAAGCGTCTGAAATAAGTAGCACATAGAAACAGACCATCCAGTACCCGTCTTGGGCAGATGTTGCTGCCCGCGCGATCGTTTCCAATGTGCGAAACCGCTAGGCCACGGACGCTCTGCGTCCCACAAGCAGGGTTTCGAAGTATATTTGCTTACCAGTGCCCATCAGTGGGGCGCAGAATGCTGATGATGTTCTCTGAAATAAGACATCGTCAAGTAGTTTTTCGATGAAACGTAACATCGGTTAATAAAGCTTCGTATAAATAAGCCGTCGTCCAACTGAACAATCGATCAATTTCGAATCATTCAATGAAATGAACATCGATCAAATGACTTTCGATGTCACATAGGGAACCCATTACTATTAGTGTCTCTGTGAGCTGTAGACCTAGCGAGTCCGTTTTTGATGACATAAGACACAACTGGGGTGACTTCCACATGAATGGTGATATGCACCTTCTCTCCTAGGTGTTCAATATTTTGCGAAATATCCGCTACCTCACATATCTTCGAGAAAGTTTTGAGTCTCTTTTCCCCAGGGATAGCCATCGGGGATCCCACACGATGTCTCTCCTTTCAACTCCTCGGCATAACACAGCCGCTTACGAAAACTGGTTCAGGTCATGGGGAAAACGACTGTGAAACGCACTTCCCTGCAGATAGTCCCTCAATTTTCACTTTTAGGAAAAGATTGAACGACCATTACGTTTTTCTTGCGTGATAGGTATGTGTGTGTATATGTGTGTAGTGTAGTATATGTATGATATATATTTTATATTTATGGTATTGTATTTAATATAGTGTGAATATATATTCTTTATTATATAACATATTATAATATAGGTACTTTAGTTTCGTACATAATTAGAGGTATTTTATTGCGCACTAGGATTCTCCTTTAAACAATTTTTCCTGTACCGCTTAGGCTTTCTGATAGAAATGTCTCTTTAGAGGTAAGCTTGCTTTTGCTCATAAAATGTTTTGTAATATTAACATTGAGATTTCTGTGTAATAAAGTATATGAAATGGTAACATACGAATATGAAATTTGCCTTTTTTTAGATTATTATTTTATACCCCCTCACAGCGTCGATCCCTTGAAGTTCATCGGATGAAAAAGTTGTTCAGACAATCGTGACATTTTGTAACACTTTTCGAAATTTTGAACAAAATCGAAAAACCCGCTGACAGCCTGAAACCCGAACAGACATACGAAATAATGTACGTATATCTGCGGAGATGCTTCGCGCTCGCTCGGTCAGTAAGTGATCTGCATGATCTAATCTTTATTTACAGGAAACAAGGAACCTTAAAGTAAGCAAGTCCGACAATGCAGAAATTGGGTACTTGTACAAAAATTCGAAAACCGCGTCGAGGCAAAAGATTTTTTGGAGAGGCAAATCATGTGGAAATCTTACGCGCGCACTCTGCAAACTGGCGTAAAAAGGGCTACATACGGTGGTTGCGGCTAACACGAGCGGCTTCGCCGAGGGTTACCACTTATACGCATCAGTACATATTCCAGGTTAAATACACACCAAATGGGCAGCTAAGATTCTTGGAATTGCACAGAACAATTTCAAGAATCTACAAGAGGCCTTACTAGACAAGTTCGTCATGGGTATGGCAGCAGGACACGGGCGTAACAAGTTTTTCGCACAAGATCTTCGGGGGCTGAAACTGACAAAGGCTGTGGAGCTGGCAGAAAGCATCCTGTATGCAGATGAAGCGGCGGGAGAGACGTCGTGAGGCATCGCAGCCACCGCATCTGCAGACCGGGACGTGGGCAATGGCGCTGTGTTCAGCATTGCAAGAATCAAAAGTGACAAATGTGCAGTGTGCGGATATTCAAATCACACAAGTGACAAGTGCCACTTTGCAAAGACAAGGGTAAAAAGGTTCTTATATAATTATATGAATAGAACGCCTTAGTCAGCTATTAAATTGTAGCATGCATTTTTTTTAAGTTTATAGTCATTAAAACATAAAGAACTTAACTTTACTTTTAAAGCTAAGAAAGTCGTCAACAGAGTCATAACAGTTTTGCAAAAGCGAGACAGGGGTGAAGAAAAGCAAACGCCGTTACGCTCGGTGCCTAGCGCGTTCAGTCCGGACGCAAGTTACAATCATATAAATCATCATATATATCAAATCTTATAAGCATTGCTTCCATGTGGTACAAAGATGACAAAATAGGGTTTAGTCAGGTGGGTGTCACTCAACAGTTTAGGTACGTTCGACCGGCCCACCCGACCGACGGGAATTCATTTATATTGCCGCTCTCTTGGCTCGCAGTCGCCTCGCGTGCTAGCCGCTCCTCATAAGCAACTTTTCTGTGATTTTTGCAACAACAATGACTTACGTACCTAACATTTTAGGGTGTCTAAAGGAATTGTTCAAAAATAGAATTCGATTCCTTTTTAATTGAATACCTTTTTGTTTACCTAAAAGTAAACACTTTAGACCCAGTATAAAACAAATTACAATTACCGTAAGTAAGAAGGTAGGTACGGTCGCCTGCGGCTAAAAGTATACAGGCAGGTGATGCCATCTATGAAGTGTACACGAACTGCTTACGGAATGCCTACGAGCCGGGCGGGGCGGCGGCGGTGGCTGTAATAACTGGTAGCATATTTCAACCACTCTCTCATAGCTGGTAATAGTCCATGTGGCTAAAGATGCGCGTTTAGGATTCATGTAATGATGCGGCGGGGGCGATCATGGGTTCAAATCCCGCACGTAAAAATGTAACTAGTTGTTATTATTTTTAAATGCTTTTTAACATTCTTGACATCAGTAGTAATGGAAGTAAGCACCCACAAGTCATAGTTAGTAGCCAGAGCGATTTATAAAACGTTGAGCGGGGCAAGTGTAAAACTGACTCAAAGAAGCGTTGGTTGTGATCAAATAAATTAAAAAGGTCTACCCACAATCTTATGAGAATAAGTCAATAAATAAAAAGAAGTAAGTTTAAGTTAGTCGTCCGCTACATTGCACCTGACATCTACTGTTGTTTATTTGCTCCCTATCGATTGTGTGATTGTTTTATCAGCTTTTGTAATTCTGTTGTAATTTGTTGATTCGAAATGCATCATTTAACGGCGATTATGAAGGCAAAAATCATTGTTTTGCAAGAGGAGAATGTGAGCATTAGCGAAATAGCTCGCCGATTGCAAATAACGGTAAGTCCAATATTATAGTCATCCAAATAAGGTAGATTTTTTGCAGCTGTAACTTAGCTCAGTATGACATTTGACACAGGCGTAAATAGTTCAATTCAATTCAATATCTTTATTTCAGATCACATAGATCCATATCACACAGAGACAAGTTACAAGTTTAGAACACGAAACGAATAATGAAAGACTTCACAATGTTTTTATTTATTTGCAGAGAAGATCCGTCCAATTATGGATAAGGCGGTATGCTAGCACAGGCGAGATAGATAACTTGAAACGTGGTCGGAAATCTTTCACGTATACCCCTGCTTGTGCCCGCCACCGAGAAATTATAGCTGCTCATACAGCAGATCCCTTTGCCACGACTCGTTCCACGGCCCAGCAGCATGGAGTATCTATGGATGTAGTGCGCCGACATCTGCATGCAGGCCGCATTCATTGCTATCGACCAGCGAGTAAAATAGCATTATCACCAGCCCATCGCCAAGCAAGACTACAATTCGCTCGCCAATATTTAAATTTTAACTGGCAGGATAATATTGTTATTTTTACTGACGAAAAATGTTTTAAATCAGACAAAGATGGTCGAAAAGTTTTGTGGAGAACACCAGGAACACGTTACGATGTAGTTAACACGCTTCCTTGCAGAACCAGCGGTAGGATTACTCTCGGCTACTGGGGCTGGATGTCTTCGATGGGTCCTGGCGAGTTAGTTGATGTAGGGGGCCGGATGACTGGCCTAAAATATTTAGAATTGTTACGACATGTCATGTTACCTTCAGTGCGCAATGTGTATCCTGAACCACATCATATTTACTTCGTGCATGATAACTGTGCAGTTCATCGTGCACAAGTTGTTAGTGATTGGTTAAGGACACAATCGAATATTACTATTATTGACTGGCCCTCTAAAAGCCCTGATCTCAACCCAATAGAAAATTTGTGGGGCCAAATGGTGCTTAACTGGGACCCATCCGAAGTAAGAAATAAGAAAAACTTGGACAATCTAGTCACGTCAACATGGGAGTCGTATCGCGGCCGTGATTTGTGCTGGAATATGGTGACCGGCATGTCGAGACGGCTGCGAGAAGTCATCAACCAGGAGGGTGCAGCACTCACTATTAAGCATTTTAATATTCCTATTTAGGAATATTTTCTCCCTTGGTTAGCTTTTTTTACCTTATAAATTTACTACTCCATGTTGGCGTATCAGGTCAGGAAAGTTATAGAAAGTGAGTGATGTTATTGTTACAATATGTAACATGTTGATTCACTTCACGGAACTATAGTTAATATTTATGTTGTAGCTATTCTGCGATGTATTATATGATAGATATATCTGCAATAGATATATCTGCGAATTGTTTTCTCATACAGCTGATAACTACACCGATTCTATCATGTGGAGGGTAGACAAGTTACGAATAAATTTCTTTGTAACCATTAAGATAAGGAAGATGCGTTTATAATATATATAGATCTAAGTTGTAATAATAAATCACTTCATCACTTACGGTTTGATGACTAGCCTAAAAACCTAGTTAGGTTCAGGTAGCAATCCAAGCAGACAATGTGTTAATATTACTCGTCTAGTGTTTATGTTTTGCTATTTTATTAATAAACTTTTTATTTAAAATTCCGGATATTTTATTTACAAACCCTCAGTAATTAAATTCAACAATAAAAAGAAAGAAAAGAAAACTTGTATGATATTTTATTTAAATTCACAAAAAGTGCAAATTCAAAACAAGTCCAATAGATTCGTGGTAGTTCCTGCGTCTCGCCGCCGCCTTTAACCACTGCGCCACGGTCAATATGTCAGAGATGTGTGAAATTAACTACCTATTCTACACAGGAGTTGAAATAGCGGACACAAGCTGGCGTGCTGCTCAAACACACCCACATAAACGACACTGCCACACACCACAACACGTCCACGCAACTATTACCCAGGACGTTGTAGTTATAAGCTGGTTACTAGATGGCATCACCTGCCTGTATACTTTTAGCCGCAGGCGACCGTAGCCTTAGAATTTGCAAATAGCCTAAATAAGTACTAGTAACACCTCTCTTACACAAAGTGGACTAAAATTCACAAACACAAATCGCACATAGGTAATCCTAGCGTGATCAAGCGAGACAGGAGTCCTTGTGATGTCAGAGTAAAAGAAGCTCTCAGGCGTAGTGATGCAGCGCAATCTAGCCTGCACGGGCGAGACAATCGATTCTGTAGGTGCTTAGCGATTGTTGTACATAGCGCAGGTGTGAGCTAGATTACGCTTTATTGTCACGCAGCGAGAGTAGCTATTTATTTAAGTGTATTTGCGGAGTGATCTTTCTGTTCGTAGTACTATTAAGTATTCTGTGGTTTAGTCCCAAAACATGCATCTTGCAAGGGCATTGCAAGATTATTATTTTATACTTAGGTCTAAGGTAAGAAGTACTAGGATATGTAATCGGTTGCTATTTTAACACATAAGCACAGATTAATATAGAGTTAGGAACAGATTGGACTCTCTGAAAAAACATTCTAAACTAAATAGCGACTCTTGATACAAGGCAATTAAGTGCAATTCATCTTGCACCGTGCGGCATTTGAACATCGGATATTCACCCACAAGTTGCCTCTCTTTCTATCGCGTAACTTTATCTGTTCTGACGCGGCATGTGTAACGTTAGGGTTATCCTCTTGTGTCGAATAATTCTTCGGAATATTTACTTACAATTATTATATTAATAACTATTATTTTCCATTTGAGAAAAAAATAACATTTATAATATTATGTACTTACTTAGTGGTCAGAAAACTATTTAACAATGACTCCATAGGTATAGTAAACTAAGAAGATAGGGTTACACTATTAAATGTGTTATGTGTGCCAAACTAAATAGAAAAAAAATGAACATTTGGTAGATATAGCTATCGGTAGAAGTAGGTTTCTCTACCTTTCGATGTCCTTAGGAAGTGTGTAAAATATAAGGTTCGTAATTCTCTCTTTGACTTCGATCTGTTTTGGAATTGTCAATATTTCTTAGGAAATACTAACACCTGTTCTCTATTCGTAAACGCCCAGAAAACCTCAGACCCCGTCCAAGATTAGCTGCAACAGTATCTAACCTAGAATATCCTCAGGCCCTAACAACACGTGCGTTAAAAAATGTAATCACCTACCACCTACTATAAAAAATGTAGAAACCTTTAATAGTTGTTTATCTACACACTAATCATAAACCCTCTTTACTGCGTACAAAAACCGCACGTTACAATCAGCATAATGTTAAACTACTTGATAAAAACTCATTTCTTATCTGAAAAATTACACATTATGAACTACTATTATGTGACTGCTACATAATGGAGGGCATTAATACTCGAGAGTGGGTTTATCGAGAGTTTTAATGCTTAATTATGTACAGTTACGTACACTAGTTTATCTACAAACATATCATAAGCTTCTTTGATGTGTTCAGGAACCGCATATTTGACCGGCATTGTTGCATTGAGTTGTTTAGCTTGTTCTGTAGTGCCGACTTCACAGACAAACTAGGGGCGGGATGCAGGCGGGCGTCGGCGTTCGAAATTTGAATGCCATAATGTGACAAATTTTTGTACATTATGGTCATAATGTACAAATTTTCAGATAAGAAATGAGCTTTTACCAAATAGTTTTACATTATGCTGGTCTTAACGTGCGGTTTTTAGACGCAGTAAAGAGGGTTTATGATACGTGTGTAGATAAAAAGTTAACCTTTAAAAAGGACACTTTAAGGAAATTCTTCATAAGCAATACTTTTATGCCTACTCTGAATGCTTTATTAATCCAATCCAATTAATAATTTTATTTATTCATATTTCATGCACTAAAATTAAATTTTATTTTTAAATGTCTAGATACTTATTAAGGTGGCTTATGCCAGGCCGGTGACACTCTGCAATTTACCTGCAAAGTACATCCACGTCCGCGTTTGCGCGCAGATTCAGTCAGTCACGTATTAGGGCCGCCCGTGAATTAGCTTCTGGTTAAATAAATATAGTTTAAAAAAACCGGTCAAGTGCGAGTCTAAATCGCGCCACGAGCGAAGCGATGGTGTGGAGTGAATAGTTTGGATTTTACACAGCAAAATATTGTTTGCAAAGTTATTGGTGCGGTTACTTTCACACTCCATGTACGTAACCAGGTGCATCCATAAGTTTGTATGTGGTATTGAAAGAATTGTTGTATGGGAGCCCCCTTAAATATTTCTTTTATCCTGTTTTTTAGTATTTGTTGTTATAGCGGCAACATAAATACATAATCTGTGAAAATTTCAACTCTCTAGCTAGCTAGGTTCTTGAGATACAGCCTGGTGACAGACGGACGGACGGACGGACAGCGGAGTCTTAGTAATAGGGTCCCGTTTGGAACCCTTCGGGTACGGAACCCTTCGGGTACGGAACCCTAAAAAACTAAAAGACACGCTTTTAAAGCACTTCGAACTAAAAAGTTAAAAATAATTTTTAATATAACCTTTAAACAATAATGAATAAAAATACTATTATTATTGTGAAACAATAAGCGTCGGGCGCTCGATGTACGAAAGATATGGAACAAAGCGCCCGACGCTTTTTTCAAACTATATTTATTTTTCATTTTTTAGTTCGAGTGCGCGAGCCGGAGAGTTAGAGGTTGTGTGAGAAATTAATTAATCCTGGCGATCCTAATCAGGATAATGAGATAAACTTATGAAATTATTACATTGTCGCTGATTCTTGATAAGTGTACAAAGTTTGAATTGAATCTGTCCGTTTAAAGTGGGTCAAAATCGAGTCCAAAGGAGTCGGTTACATACAAACAAACAAACAAACATACAGGTGAAGCTCATAAAATCGTGATAAAAATAACAACAACTCGGTCATGTATTTCCTAATTTTAGTAATAAAACATTTGTACTTCTTATAGATCAAGTTCGTTCAAGTTACGGCCTATTTTACAATCCTCAGACAATCTTTATATAATTTAACGGTGATGGATAACGTTCATTACCCCATTGCTGCGGCGAATGGCTAACCTCTTGTCTTGCAAAATGATGTAAGGAGATAAACTGGATAAAAGTGGGCAAGATTGTGCCACCCTGCCTCTGCCACCCCGTAGGGAAAAGGCGTGACGCTATGTTAAGACATAAGACGTTTATTTGTAATAGGTTAGTATTACATGTCGTGTTGGTGTTAATACAAAATACAAAAATAGCAAAAATAAGTCTTATAATATGTCATGGTCATAAACAATATAAAAAATATGCAGTTCAAATGTCGAATAAGGCTACGTGTAGAGGGGGCTGTACCTAAATAAATACAATTTACCTAGATCGTGAGTGCGTTACGAATTCCTCGTGGCTGTAGGGCGTCAGCTCAATAAGCCACCGCTTTAGTCTGGCTTTAAATGCCCCGGTACTTAGAGCGGATGTGATGTGCTCCGGCAATTCGTTGTAAATCGACGGACCCATCCCATGTGTCGATTTACATGTTTTCGTCAGACGGCGAAAGATAGTGTCCAAATTATTGACGTTGCGTGTTGCGTACCTATGGACATCTCTATGGGCGCGATAGGAGTCTATGTTTTGGTCAGCATACACAGCCACCTGGAATATTACCACAGCCGGTAAAGTTAGAATATGGAGCGATTTGAACGGGTGTTTCCAGGGGCACTCGCGCGATGGCTCTTACTGCTCTCTTCTGCATCCTGAATGCGCGCTCCCAATCATTGGCGCGCCCCCAAAGCTCTACGCCATATTGGAGCAGAGAGTGTACGGTCGCGAAGTAGCATGACCGAACAACCTCCTTTGAGACAGTCCACGAAAGGCGATGAAGTGCGAAACACGCACTTGCCAACTTTCAACACAACCTGTCAATGTGCGCCTCCCAGGTCAATCCCCTGTCCAATTGAAACTCGAAAAATCCCGCGACATCTATTTGTTCTATAGGAAACCCGTTAACTTGAACCGACATGGTTCGTGGGGGGTTGCCTCCCAGCTGAAAGTGCATGTATTTGGTTTTCTTAATGTTTAGGATAAGGCCATTTCGAGAGAACCATTCGAAGAGTTAAACGACAGTGATATTAAGTTTGTGTTCCAGCATGACCAGGTCTGGTGCATATACTATTCCAGCAACATCATCAGCGTACATTAATACATCGGCAGTATCTATGTTTTGTGGGAGATTATTGAGAAGCAGTGAGAACATGATGTTGGACAGGGAAGAGCCCTGCGCGACACCTATCGACGTGGTAAGAGGATCGGATCTGACGGTGCCTCGGTCGCCCACCACAATCTGCGATCTGTCTCGCATAAAGCTGGTGAGCGAAGAGTATGCGGTGGGCCGACAATTCCATAGTGGACCAGTTTGGCCGCAAGTACTGCGTGGTCTGCCACATCAAACGCATTTGACAGATCGCAAAATATGACTGCCACATATGACCTGCGTTCACGCGCGTTCAATATTCGATGGATTACTTCACGCGCCAGAGCTGTCGTTGAGCGGCTAGGTCGGTAAGCATACTGCTGGTCGGACAATGCGTTGGTCTGGGTCAGATAATCGACCAAACGTGAACTTAGTCCATTTTCAAATATTTTGGCGGTAGCCGGTATCGCAGATAATGGTCGGTAGCAGTCGATTTCCTATCTCTTTCCCTTTCCTTTAAATATAGGAGATATTTTACTCTTTTTCAGTATCATAGGATAGACCCCCTCTTTTATACACGTATTATAAAGATCTGACAAGAGAGGGGAGAGTGGTGTGGCTGCCAGATTTAAAAGTTGATTGCTCATATACATCTTTTGTAGGATTGTGTGGTATTGTCTTTGTAATTATTCCCTGGACTTCAATTGCTGTAAAATACAGCAGTCTAAAAGTTCGGTCGGCTGGTCGTCGGGCCGCAGTGAGATCGCTGGTCAAGCAAGATCCATTGCAGTAAAACTAAAAACTTTAGCATACCTTCTGTAGTGATAAATAAATAAGAACATTCACTGACAAACCACGTATAATTTATTTTAAAATATAATAAAAAGTTTACAACAAAATATTGAATGAGAACCGTGTCCAAGACCGAAAATTAAACCAGAAAAGAGATCACAAACTTAACTTGTCTATGTTGCAAAAGAACACCAAAATTGCTGGTTCGTTTAAAATGAAATCAATACCTTCGTAACGCGCTTTTGACGCTGTTTGCGCACTTTGATCAGGACTTGACGTGAAAATGAAATGATTGTATGAGGAGGATATGAAGTGCGTATGGAATGGACGAGGGGTTATATGAATGATTGCCCAAAAGTATGCCGAAAATATCTTTGACGGTGGCGTACAAATGCCTTTAGGAATTTAGATGAATTAATGATGAACAGACGACATAATCCTGTTCAAAGATTGAAAGTTGTCGGAAAGAGTGAAGCCGCGCTATGAAACGAAATTTAAATTAAAATACATACGACAGTTCAAATAAACTAAAATATGGATTGGGTCCAAAATACGGGATTTCCTGTAGCCGGCGTCCAACTTCCTCGTTCACGTACGCCTGCCTGCCTGCGTCTGCCTGCGCCTGCCTGCGACTGCCTGCGCCTGCCTGCGACTGCCTGCTCCAAAGCACGCCTTGGTGAGGACTACGCGTCCGCGGTGTCGGTTTCAAAAATTGGGGTTATGGCTCGATGCGCAGCTCTCCACCAAAAGCTACAAATAAGATATAATGATAAGCACCAGAATAACGCTAACACGACCAAAATGCCACCACGGAATATAAATACCAAATACATACCCAGAACGCTTCCAACGTCTGGCCTTTCAGTTCAGATGAAATATCGGAGAAATATCGGGAAAACGCCAGCAATATTTTAGGCCGGCATCAACTCTTGCCCAAGGTCAATTTTTCTTGCGTCAAGACTGCCCAAAACACATTACACGACAACTCCCAACGCGAACAAAACTGGCCAAACGAAAAAAATGTGCATCAAAATGCCTTCGACTCTAACAGCTCAACGAAAATGATTTTTTTCAGTCCTGCCAAAACTGTCAATTTCCAATAAGAATCTAGAATAATTCGAACTTTCAATTTCGCATAAATTTAAAAAACATCAACCAGCCTGTATCCAAATAAAAATTAGCATACAAAGGAGTCTTAAAACGACGTCTGCGAGTTCACGCTGCACTTCCCATTAAATAGATAACTATTAAACCATTAAACCTACGTCTTTATCTTTGTATTATTTACAAAATAATGTACCTACCTGTAGGTAGGTTTATTTAGTGTTTTATTTTTCATAGAAATCATAACTGCACTTGCTCCTGCTAGCCAATTTTACCTACCAACCTGACAAAGACGTAGGTTTAATGGTTTAATATTTAGATGTACCTACCTATAATTGACCGAGCGAGCGAAGCGTCTCTGTTTCAGGATTGGGCAAAAATGCTTTCGTATGTTTGTTTGTTTGTTTGTCTGTCTGTTCTCCCCTACAGGTCGCAATTTTGAACCGATTCCCGTGAAATTTTGTGAGCAGGTTGGATAATTAAATGGATTTTTTTTGTCGATTCAGTTTTTGTTTTTTTTTTATTGCGGAGATATGGCGTTTTAATATTTTAAAATTCGCTGCAACCCAAACGGCTCAACGGATATTAACAAATGAGGTGTCGTTAGATTCGTGGAGACCGTGAAAGTGACACAGACTATATAATTTTAGTAAAAAGTCAATAGATTGTATTTTAGATAACAAAATGTAACTTTACAAAGTTATTGGTGCGGCTGTACTCCATGTACGTAACCAGGAACATTCATAAGTTTGTATGAGTTATTACAACAGGCCATTGTACATTAAACAAACACTTGAAATTTACAGGTGCAACCGACAGCCCCCTATGCTGGGGCTGCATGGAAGTAGATGAGACAGTCGAGCACATGTTGCTGGCATGCCCATCCACAATTGAAACCAGGATGGCTATTCTGGGAGAAAATACAACGACTCATGAGCTTCTTGAACACCCAGGCCTCCTACTCCAGCTGGTGCAGGAGTTGGGATGGCTGAAATGAATGAGCGGGATAAGGGGAAATGCACAAAGGCCCCGCACATGTGGGCCACGTGCAGGCACTTTAACCCCCTTAAAGAAGAATAGAAGAATAGAATATTGAAAGACTATGCAGTATTATTGTACGATGTCAACAACTAATACAAACTGAATTACTACAAACAGTGCCAAAAAACATTTACGGTTTGTCTAGGCACTGGAGGTTCTATTGACACAGTTTGTCTAGGCACTGGAGGTTCTATTAACACAGTTTGTCTAGGCACTGGAGGTTCTATTGACACAGTTTGTCTAGGCACTGGAGGTTCTATTGACACAGTTTGTCTAGGCACTGGAGGTTCTATTGACACAGTTTGTCTAGGCACTGGAGGTTCTATTGACACAGTTTGTCTAGGCACTGGAGGTTCTATTGACACAGTTTGTCTAGGCACTGGAGGTTCTATTGACACAGTTTGACGCATTTGACAAGTTCAATGACCCCATGAACTTGCCTGGATTTATTACAATGGAAAACTCAAAGGACTGTATCGAAGAAGAAATTTGGGAAGATCCAAAAGTAACATTTTCCAGTGAGCAAATGACGATACTGTCATTTTTATCCGAACGCATTACGTCCCTTAAATCAAATTGTAATGAACCACGGGTGATGATAATTCAAGGCAAAGCCGGCAGTGGTAAAAGTACAGTCATTAAAGCAATGTGTGCCAAACTGAACCGAGAGCTAGGGCCTAACAGCTTTCGCTTGATGGCCCCCACAGGGGCTGCTGCTATTAATGTTGGTGGAAGTACAATTCACTCAGCCTTGCATCTAGGCATTGAGAAACAATTTCGGAAAATAGGAGACGAGAACCTCCATCAGTTCCAGGAGAATATGCAAGATTGCCATTTCATTATAATTGATGAAATGAGTATGGTTGGCTTCACATTTAAAAAAATATTTTTTGAGGTGCAGAGAAGCTAAGCCCTTATTTTCCCATTTGCCTTTTGCAAAAAATACTCTGTTTCTGTTGGGTGACATAAAGCAATTGCCACCAGTGCTTGATCGCCCGGTTTATGGAACCGGATTTTCCAGCATGCTAGCGGATCAGGGACAGCTACTTTATAAGGAAATTACATCATGTGTCATTTTGTCGACGTCTTACTGGCAAGGAGATGCAGACCAGGCACATTTTAGGGACATTCTGGATCGTCGGAGCATCGGAATCTCAACTAAGAGTGACTGGGTAACATTAATGTCCCGGGAAAAGAGTAGATTATGTGGAATGGAACGACGTCTTTTTTCCGATGCAATGAGGCTTTACCCGGAAAATAGGAATGTTAGTTCGTATAATGTTGCTAAGTTGAAGGACCTTAACAAGCCCACGGCTAAGGTGTCGGCTGATCACAATAACAATGAAGCCGTACAGGCATGTGCAGATCAACAAGCGCAAGGGTTAGAGAAAACTCTCTACCTCTGCGTTGGCAGCAGGGTCATGCTAAAAATAAATTTGTGGGTTTCGAATGGTTTAGTAAATGGTTCTGTTGGCACTGTTACCGATTTGGTGTATCCACCTAATCGTGCACCACCCGCTGATCGCCCTTTGGTAGTAATGGTCAGATTTGACAACTACTGTGGCCCTACAATAATGGGATCAGTGCCTATCCCAGCTGTCACGAGAACTTGGCGTTCTAAAGACCTCACATGTTCTAGGACTTAGTTTCCGCTCATACTGGCATGGGCGGTCACCATACATAAGTCGCAGGGGTTGACATTACCTAAGGTAGTGGTCGACCTTGGGTCCAGAGAACTTGCTGTATGTTGCTCATACGTTGCCCTTTCTCGGGCTCAAAGACTAACGGATATAACCTTAGAGCCTTTTAATTTTGATCGCCTCACCAAAATCAGAGTTATGAAACTCCTTCTTATGCGAATCGAAGAGGAAAAAAAATTAAACCGACTGGCGGACCAAACAAACCAAAATTATTGACCGAGCGAGCGCGAAGCACGACCAAAGCGTCTCCGTTTCAGCTTGGGCAAAATGCTTTTGTATGTTTGTCTATTTGTCCGCGTTGCCGGCTGCTCTGCTCTTCAGGTCGCATTTCTCTTCTCAACCGATTATCGTGAGATTTTGTGAGCAGCGCCCTTATTCTGTATCTCAAATCTATAATTATAGGTATGGTTTTTTGTCGTTTCAGTTTTTGGGTTGTTTTCAAAATTGCAGAGATATGGGTGTTGAAAATGTAAAAAATACGGATTTTAACAAACGAGATGTTGTTGGATTTGTGGAGACCGTGAGAGTGAGATAGGCTATTATTATCATTTAATTGAAAAGTTAAGTTGTGATCGTAACATGTATGTACTTAGTTTACAATGGTTTTGGTGCGGCTTCACTCCATGTACGTACATAGGTAACCAAGTGCATTCATAAGTTTGTATGTTAGCAGTTCAGCTTTCCACCGACATGCTCGCGAGGTCTACAGCTCACAGAGCCACTAGTCTAGAGGTAGGATACATAACCAGTAGCAGATGAACATTACGTACAATTTACTAATTATTATTATAGGTCATAATGACGACCGGACACGTTGTGGGATTTCTCCTGGATCATCAAATAATGGTGATTTGACGACCCGAATGGCCGAATCGGCAGTAACGCTGCCTACGAAACCAAGGGTCCCGGGTTCGAGTCCTGGTGGGGGCAAATATTTGTTTGATGAGAACGGATGTTTGTACCCTAGTCATGGTTGTTTATCTATCTAAGTATAATATTAATCTATATAAGTATGTGTATCGTTGTCTAGTACCCAAGATACAGGGAATCCTAGTTTGGGGCTAGATCAATGTGTGTAAATGGTGTCCAAGGTATTATTATTATTATTATAAGGTTAAGATTACCCTAATTATAGGTAGGTGGTAGATTCCTACAAAACTCACATCACACACGTTAGACTGAACTTGTCGTTTTATTATCACACGTTTTCGAGTTAGGTTTTGAAAGGTAGGACTTTCAATATCAGCTGTCATCCTGACTGCTAGATTTGTTGTAGTCAGGAATGTATGTATGCTCGTATGCTTGTCCCTACCGTCCGTAAGTAGATGAACAACGCAGTGCTGGCACTGGAGTCATCTTCACTCAAAATGTCAGGTAGTTGGCACGTATGTATGTACGTATATACGTTCGTTTTTGGGTGGATATTGAACTTAGCCTGCTTCGGTCGGTAGGAAGGATGCTGGATGGCAGAACAACGAACCATGAGCTCTTCTGCTGATTTAGAGCTGGTGAGGTGAGTGATGTCTTGGCGGGCGGCTGTAGTGGTCATTGAGTTACTATTATTAAACATGTACCAGACGGCTGTAAGCCAGCGTCCCAGCAGGGGTCACCTTGGCGGAAACTGGCTTGCATCCGCGGATTGTGTTTCGCCTAGACGGATGTCAGCCAACGCGCCAAGCCACGCTCGCGAATCAGTCGCTAGTCGTCTTCTGGCGTGAAAACACCTCCGTGTTGTAGAAATGGCTCCAAATTTGTCAAAATTTCAAAAATTGGGCCTTGCCTTAGCGGTTTTGTCCGCAATTGATGAAAAAAAGAAAAAAAAAGGAAGTGGATGAAGCGTTGGTTGAAAGAACGATCGATTCTTAGCCATTCAAACTTATTGGAGTTATTAGACTTCAATGATGTTCATAATTTCCTAAGAATGGACAAGGAAACATTTTACGAGTTACTGGAAATGGTGCGACCTATCATAACAAAAAAATTTGGCTGTAATCTGCCGTCTGGATTTGATCACGCTCCCGCAAGCCAAGGACGATGAAGGTCATTTAGAATTTGACTTACATCTGCCGTCCACACGGATTGCAACCAGCAAGGTCACCTCTGCTGGGACGGTGGCTTACAGCCGTGTGGTAAACGCATAATAGCGTATAAAGACGCTTTCTCAAACAAAAAACGTGTCGCAACTTGATGGCACGAGGAGGCGGAGGGCGTGGCGAGATTGCACACCGCAGAAGTGACACTGCTTTTGTATTGTACCTACCTAAAAGTCATTGTGGTTGGAACGGCCGGAGCTATTTGTACCCGACTACAGCGAAGCGAAAAAGAGAAGGGTAATGTGTTTGACTTGTATATATGTATGTCTGACCGTAGATACGATTGACCATCAGAGAGTAGTGGTAACTGGTAGTCCGTCTTCGTGCCAGTGGCACTAACCACCGATCATAATTTAATGATCAGATTTTGGTGAAATCTGACCACGGTCAAGGATCTGCGGATTTTAAGCTTGTATGGAGTTGTGAACATTATTCAGAGAATAGAGATTATGGAAATTCATTTATGCCCGTTTTATGCCCGATATCGTCTCGTGTTGACGAACTCAATACGGTTATGGACATTTTTTGTATCAAAAAGAAACTCTCATGAGCGTATAATTTAGTACTCTTTGCGCAGCTAACTAGCGCCACCAATAATAAA
Source organism: Argyresthia goedartella (assembly GCA_949825045.1). Lineage (NCBI taxonomy): Eukaryota > Metazoa > Arthropoda > Insecta > Lepidoptera > Argyresthiidae > Argyresthia > Argyresthia goedartella. Next base: position 6,871,815 of record OX463817.1, read on the forward strand.
TAATTAGTTCTAGGTTTTTAGCAATTTTTTCTAGATCCTAGGTCCTAAAAAAAGGTATTCACAGGATTGAAAAAATGTCAGGAGCACTTTTTGCAAAAACTAATCACAAAAGAAGACAGTTTTTTTTATCATTGGTGGTGCTACTTAGCTGAACATAGAAATTTATAATATTTTTCGCCGTATCTTCATGGTACGTCACAGGTGTGTGTTCAAAAATCACCTTCACCATTTTCAAGAATAATTTCGGCGGTACTCAATAAGAGGTTATGAAAAAACTCGCCTAGAACACAACATTTTATTGCAATAGCATAACGATGATTTTCCTTCGAAAAGGAAAAATAAGTCAGGAGGGGGACAAGATAGATATGCTTAATGATTTAATGATGAGCAAAACTGCATACGGACCTTGCACCGTAAGCCTATTGCATTCGTTCCCACCTGTTGACGAGGCCAATATGGTTACGGCGATTATTATGTATGACAATATTTATACGATAACCGTATTGATTTCGTCAACACGAGGAGACGAAATCGATACGCTCACGAGGCATTAGTGTCCATAACCGTTTTTATTTGGTCACGACGAGGGGACGAATTAAATATGGATAAGGAAATACGCGACTGGGGCGAGGAGTGCGGGGCAATGGGGCAACAGCGTGTCCATGCGCTCGCGTTGGCATCGTTGTGGGATTTCTCCTGGATCATCAAATAATGGTGATTTGACGACCCGAATGGCCGAATCGGCAGTAACGCTGCCTACGAAACCAAGGGTCTCGGGTTCGAGTCCCGGTGTGGGCAAATATTTGTTTGATGAGAAGGGATGTTTGTACCCTAGTCATGGTTGTTTATCTATCTAAGTATAATATTTATCTATATAAGTATGTGTATCGTTATCTAGTACCAAATATACAGGGAATCCTAGTTTGGAGCTAGATCAATGTGTGTAAAGGGATCCAAGGTATTATTATTATTATGATTTATTTTCCTTAGGTTTTGAACACTATTACCATGAAACCGGAAATGAAAAAGGATGCAAAGAAATGTTCTTCATAGGTTTTGAACTCCATTACTAAGCCATAAGGTTGAAAATTTCCAAAAAAAACCTAATGGTTTTCCTTATTCGGGGGTGTTCCCATAGGGGTATACCCCTATTTCTAGATATAGGTACCTATCTGCATAGGAGAGAAGCGGAGCGTGAGATATGATTCGAGGTTCCTACAGTTTGCCCCAAGTTTATTTGTCTCTGAGCGAGCTAAGACCACTCTCTCTTATGCGAGAAAAAGAGGTCATAGCTGGCTCAGAGACAAAGAAAATTACCTAGATAGTTAAGTAGGTACAAGTGACGCAAAGATCCCTCGTGGCCCGTGGAGGGGATAACTTTTCAGAGACAGAGTTTACCCGCTCCGCGCGGCACTCAGTAAGAGAGAAAATTGGCGCGTACTGTACTGACCACTGGGGCCCTATTCTATTATGAAAAACGCAACGACATTTTGCGCTCTTCGGAGCCATCGATATGAGAGAATTGAGTGATGCCAAGTTTCTGTGTTAGTGTACTGTGGTAACGTGGGTGGTTAATTTTTGACGCCTTTAGGAATGAAAACTACCTACTGTAGTGATAAATTAGTAATAAACATTCAGTTAAAAACACGTATAATTTATTTTAATAATAAAAACAAGAGTATAACAAAATAATGAATGACAACCGAATGTCGAACAAGGTGTCCAGGACCGAAAATGAAACCAGAAAAAAAATTACAAACTGAACTTGTGAATTTGCTGGTTCGTTTAAATCGAAATCAATACCTTCGTAACGCGCTTTTGACGCTGTATGCGCACTTTGACCAGGACTCGACGTGAAAATGGAATGATTGTATGAGGAGGATATGAAGTGCGTATGGAATGGATGAGGAGTTAAATGAATGATTGCCCAATAGGTATGCCGAAAATATCTTTATCAGTGGCGTGCAAATGCCTTTAGGAATTTAGATGGTGGCATAATGAACAGACTACATAATCCTGTTCAAAGATTGAATTTGAGAGAAGCCGCGCTAAGAAACAAAATTTAAATTAATATACATACGACAGTTCAAATAAACTAAAATATGGTTTGGGTCAAAAACATGGGATTTCCTGAAGCCGGCGTCCAACTTCCTCGTTCACGTACGCCTGCCTGCCTGCGTCTGCCTGCGTCTGCCTGAGTCTGCCTGCGACTGCCGGCTCCAAAGCACGCCTAGGCGAGGACTACGCGTCCGCGGTGTCGGTCTCAAATATTGGGGTTATGGCTCGATGCGCAGCTCTCCACCAAAAGCTACAAATAAGATATAATGATAAGTACCAGAATAACGCTAACACGACCAAAATGCCACCACGGAATATAAACACAAAATACATACCCAGATCGCTTCCAACGTCTGGCCTTTGACTTCAGATGAAATATCGGGAAAACGCCAGCAATATTTTAGGCCGGCATCAATTTTTGCCCAAGGTCAATTCTTCTTGCGTCAAGACTGCCCAAAACACATTACACGACAACTCCCAACGCGAACAAAACTGGCCAAACGAAAAAAATGTGCATCAAAATGCCTTCGACTCGAACAGCTCAATGAAAATGAATAAAACTGACAACTACCAATAAGAATCTAGAATAATTCGAACTTTCAATTTCGCATAAACTTATAAAACATCAACCAGCCTGTATCCCAATAAAATCGAAATAAAAATTAGCATTACAAAGGAGTCTTAAAACGACGTCTGCGAGTTCACGCTGCACTACCTATCTAGATTTAGGTCTAATGTCTACATAAAAAATAAAACACTTAGACAATCGTTTATTTAAACTTTATTGAGAAGGCAGATTCCCAGTTTATATATCCCTAACATGAACTTGGTTCAGCGCGATTCTAGGATAGGTAGGTACTAACTTAAATAACTAGATAAACATTTAGTATCATAATAAAAGCCTGGATGAACAACCGACAACCCAAAGTTTGATGGAATCTCAAATCATGCCGTCATTATCTCTCGCTCGGGGAATTTGAGCAGTAGTTTAGGGTTTAGTGAGATTACATATTCACACGACATGCACTGGATTAAACTTCTCGTTTTCAATACTTTTGTTTTAGCATTACAAAAGTTTTAGCACACTTGAGTTGGGTGGGTAGATAGCACTTTCGATAACAGCCGTCACAGATTTGGAGTAGGCAGGTAGGTATGCCGATAGGCTTCAGGTTCCTAGGTACTGGAGTCATCTTTAGTCACGCGAATCAGGGAGGAACCTAGTTATGTAACTAAAGTTAGGATAGGTTGGCATGGGTAGACGCCAGACGTTTGTTCTTATAACTTTGTAACTTTCGCCTGCTTCGGTCGGTGGGCTGGAAGGATGGTGGCAACCAACCACGGGCTCTTGAGATTTTCATAGCAGCTGCTGGTGAGTGATGACTTGATGATGTGAAAGGTGCTGGCCGTTGGTGGATGCCAGGCACCGAGATTAGCTTGGGTTCGCGCTAGCACAGAGCTGCTGTTTTTTTGCTCGTTTGTAGGGTCGAATAGGTGCGCGGGTGATCGCGCGTCGGTCGCGCACGGTGGGCGGTGGCTAGGCATGGACTGTCGGTCGGGTGATTGCTCGGGCGCCGCGGGCAAATGTGTACGTAGATAGGATAGATAGGTTGTGTCGACAAATTTCGGAATACGCGCGTCCTCTTTCTAATTACAGTGATTGATATTTCTTTCCCACTTGCATTCAAAATGGTAGAATTGAGTTTATACGTTTCAACGTATACACATAGGTAAGGTAGGTATAGAATTTATGATTTTTAATGGCTTAAAGGATGGATTTTTGCGAGGAAATGGAAAGTTTTGTAAAAAGAAAAAAAAAGTGGCTCTGTGAGCTGTAGACCTCGCGAGCATGTCGGTGGAAAGCTGAACTGCTAACATACAAACTTATGAATGCACTTGGTTACCTATGTACATGGAGTGAAGCCGCACCAAAACCATTGTAAACTAAGTACATACATGTTACGATGATACGATCACAACTTAACTTTTCAATGAATGATAATAATAGCCTATCTCACTCTCACGGTCTCCACAAATCCAACAACAACTCGTTTGTTAAAATCCGTATTTTCACATTTTCAACACCCATATCTCCGCAATTTTGAAAACAAACCAAAAACTGAAACGACAAAAAACCCTACCTATAATTATATATTTGAGATACAGAATAAGGGCGCTGCTCACAAAATTTCACGATAATCGGTTGAGAAGAGAAATGCGACCTGAAGAGGAGAGCAGCCGGCAGTGCGGACAAATAGACAAACATACAAAAGCATTTTTGCCCAAGCTGTAACGGAGACGCTTCGCTCGTGCTTCGTGCTCCTTCTAGCCAAAGTTAATTCATCCAAATCCAAATAATATTCCAAACCGTGAGCAACGCGCTTTAAAACACAATTTGCATGTTGGTAATATAAACTGAGATAAAAACCACACGATTGCGCGAGACAGACTAAAACTAACGCCATCTAGGGGTGCCAACCAAAACAAATAACCCGACTGTCCTGCATTTTATTTCAACAACACCTTATTATTCTAGTAATAAAATAAATAACCAACGTAGATTTGGAATTAGGTTAGGAGACTGCTAAAAAATAATCATTTGTACTCTTCTATGTACTTATTTATATGTATTATCAAACTGTGTCAATAGAACCTCCAGTGCCTAGCTAGACAAACCGTAAATGTTTTTTGGCACTGTTTGTAGTAATTCAGTTTGTATTAGTTGTTGACATCGTACAATAATACTGCATAGTCTTTCAATATTCTATTCTTCTATTCTTCTTTAAGGGGGTTAAAGTGCCTGCACGTGGCCCACATGTGCGGGGCCTTTGTGCATTTCCCCTTATCCCGCTCATTCATTTCAGCCATCCCAACTCCAGCACCAGCTGGAGTAGGAGGCCTGGGTGTTCAAGGAGCTCATGAGTCGTTGTAGCTTCTCCCAGCTTCATCCTGGTTTCAATTGTGGATGGGCATGCCTGCAACATGTGCTCGACTGTCTCATCCACTTCCATGCAGCCCCAGCATAGGGGGCTGTCGGTTGCACCTGTAAATTTCAAGTGTTTGTTTAATGTACAATGGCCTGTTATAATAACTCATACAAACTTATGAATGTTCCTGGTTACGTACATGGAGTATGAAAACAGCCGCACCAATAACTTTGTAAAGTTACATTTTGTTATCTAAAATACAATCTATTGACTTTTTACTAAAATTATATAGTCTGTGTCACTTTCACGGTCTCCACGAATCTAACGACACCTCATTTGCTAATATCCGTTGAACCGTGTGGGTTGTAGCGAGTTTTAAAATTTGAAAACGCCATATCTCCGCCATTTAAAAAAAAAAAACTGAATCGACAAAAAAAAAACCATTTAATTATCCAACCTGCTCACAAAATTTCACGGGAATCGGTTCAAAAATGCGACCTGTAGGGGAGAACAGACAGACAAACAAACAAACAAACATACGAAAACATTTTTGCTCAATCCTGAAACGGAGACGCTTCGCTCGCTCGGTCAAAAAATAGAGGTTATGATTGCTATAATCTTGTAATTTTTCGAACCGAATATTTTATGTGTACTTAAGTTTATGTTTTAAGTATTTTTTGTTGTTCTTACATGTTCAACCTAACACGCACGAAGGACCTAAGCTACCGCAGGGTTTTGCCCTGATATTTGCGTGTGGAAATTATATCAATGGAACGAGTGATATCAATTGAATAAATGGGTAGAAAAGGGAGCACATTCGCATAGCTTGTTCAGAAACGGAAGATACTGAATAACAAAGATAATAAAATCACTACCTACCGTTTTACTGAATAATAGCGTCATGTCAAACTACGGCAATTAGATTATTTTTTGCCCACACACGGTTAAAAAATGACAATATTATTGACAATACGTGCAAGTTTTGCTTGTTAATGGTCTTTTTGACGTTTAGAGAAGCCGATTTTTACGTTCTGGTAACAAATATTTTTCAATTTTCAACTTGATTTTCCAGAAATACTGCGCGTTTCCTCGCGAAAAGAAAAACACTTAGTGAGAAAAATTACTACCAGCTATCGTTTGCACACCTCTTTACAAAGAAATGAAGGCAGTACTCTAGTAAAACCGGCCCGTTTTTTAATTTCGAAATTTAAAAACGCCATACTTTTTTATCATAGTTTTTTTATTTCGAGTATTCCACCTCATAACGGTGTTTTAACAACGTTCGAAATGTACCTGAAAGGCCCCTGAAATTTGGACAGCTAATAAAAAGTCATCATGTATACTAAAATACAGAATTGATTGACCCAGAAATGGGAAGTGCATACCTAGCGCCATAGGGTTTTTTATTTCGAACTATGTACCATATATACACAGTCAGGTCATAAGTTCTGTCACACAATAAAAACTTTTGAATTTAGAACGCTGGCCACAAAAAAGTTTATTGAATTCGAATTTCGAATTTTTCATGAAAATAAAAATGTGTACTTTTTAGAATTTTCCTCATTTTTAAATATGGAGTGGACACTTAAAGAAGACCGTGTCTTCTTTAAGTGTCCACTCCACTTAGATATGAGCGCCGACAGCAGAACCATCGGCGGCGGCGCGTTGACTAAAAAGATTTGGCGGCGGCGGCGTAGTCGGCGGCGCGACCTTGAAATTAACTGGTATGAGGGAAAAAATTAAATGCCATTATATCATTTGAATTATCGTTTTTAATTATAATAAACATTTGTAACATAGAATAGCATTAAAAACAATGAATATTTGCTCAAAATAAAAATGTGTGTAAAAATAAAAAACTGTGTTTACTCGATATTTTACATAAAACCGTACCTGACAACCCGCTGAGTTTCTTTTTGGATACGTCTACCGCTGCTGTCGCCATTTTCTTTTAGTGCGCGCGGCGCGTGGGTCGCTCGGCGTAGGTAAGTAACCGAACTGAGTGGTTGGTCGGCGCGCCGACCGGTATGGCGGCGGCGGCGGCGCGGGGGGGAAGCCGGCGGCGGCGGCGCGCCAGCGCGGCGCTCATATCTAACTCCACTGCAACGCAATAACACACAGTTATTGCGTTGCATCGTTGCGGTTACGCGCCAATTCAGATTTTCGACTAACTGAAAAATTTGAATATAAACAAAAGATTCGTTTATCGTACCATAAAACGATACAATGAAGACTCTAGTGTAGATGACAGGTCAAGAAGTGGTCGCCCTCGCTCTGTTAGGACTCCAGCAGTGATAAAAGCTGTGAAGACGCGAATTCAAAGAAATCCCATACGTAAGCAGAAACTGTTGGCCCTTCAGATGGGGTTAAACAGGACCACGGTGAAAAGGGTGTTAAATGAAGACTTAGGGCTTAGGGCATATCGAAGAAAAACAGGACATAGTTTGGACGCTCGTTTAATGGACCTGAGACTGAAGAGATGCCGCGCTTTGTTGAAGCGGTACGCGGGAAAAAAGCATCGGGAAATTCTTTTTTCAGATGAAAAAATTTTCACCGTGGAAGAGAGCTACAACAAACAAAATTATAAGGTGTACGCACACAGCAGTGAAGAAGCGAGCAACCGTATTCCGCGTGTCCAACGAGGTCATTTTCCATCCTCGCTCATGGTTTGGTTGTGAGTCTCTTATTGGGGCTTAACTGAGGTACATTTTTGTGAGAAAGGCGTAAAAACGAATGCAGTTGTGTTTCAAAATACAGTCCTCAAGAACCTTGTGGAACCTGTTTCTCATACCATGTTTAATAACAGGCACTGGGTATTCCAACAAGATTCTGCGCCAGCTCATAGAGCGAAAAGCACACAAGACTGGCTGGCGGCGCGTGAAATCGACTTCATCCGGCACGAAGACTGGCCCTCCTCCAGTCCAGATTTGAGTCCGTTAGATTACAAGATATGGCAACACTTGGAGGAAAAGGCCTGCTCAAAGCCTCATCCTGATTTGGAGTCACTCAAGGCATCCTTGATTAAGGCAGCCGCCGATATTGACATGGACCTCGTTCGTGCTGCGATAGGCGACTGGCCGCGCAGAATAAAGGCCTGTATTCAAAATCGCGGGGGTCATTTTGAATAAACTTTATTACCATAAGAATTATGTTTTATTAAGTTCATTTTGCTATATAAATGTTTACATAAATAATAAACATGTCTAAATTATTTCATATTGCACATGTGACAGAACTTATGACCTGACTATGTATATGTTATTGTATATCTATTTCTTAAAGGAAATGAAAAAAAAATACAAATTAATATGAGACAAATTTTATTGTTTTCTTTTCAAGTAACTGCCAACAGTTTTAGAGTCTTTTTTCAACAAGAAACACCTGCTTAAAGAGTCCTATTGCGGTCCTGTCACCATGGATGTGTAGTAGTAAATCAAACAGGAGAGCAAAGGCTCAACTCAACCACATACCCATTTATCACCAAAACAACTCAAGAAGGCAAAAACTAACAAAATTCGTACATCGAAAACAAACGAACAGTCATCGTTCGTTTTGTTTGTTTTGTTTGCAGTTTGTCTCAAACTATTAGTGTTGCCACCACAGATATCGAGAGAGGTTGAGGGGCGTGGTACGCGCGAACAAATCTAGCCCCGATGATCTTGAATTTAAATATTCTCAGTAGTCGCCGGGCGACCGCAGTGACGAATTCATTTCCGCTGTTTTTCGAAAATGCCGACCTTTACAATACTTACGTGCAGAAATAGCGGGATTGGGAACTCCAAGAACGGCGGAGCAGGATATCACTTGTAAGTCTCATTCCAACTATTATTTCTTCTTAAAACACAAGAAATAAACATTATTACGAAAATAAATCATTCACGAAAAATACGTCACGAATTGATCACTAAAGTGACAATGTCATCTTGTTCTAGCTAGGTTTATTATCCATTGCTTGTTTTGTATCTTAATTTTACTACGTATTGGCAAGCTAATACGCCATTAATATTTTACACTTATCTAAATACGAAAATAAATATGCATCGAGGTACGGAGGCGAACTGTTACACGCACGCAGAGACTACGAATAGTGATGGGGATAGTGAGAATGAAGTTTTTGAATCAATAAAAAGAAATAGATTTCCACCAATTCGAACAAAACCCTATAGATAATCATCTAATATTACTATGCAAAGCTGTAATGGAAAGATATACTAATATAAGACTGCATTACTTAGGAAAAAATGCTACGCCTAAATTGTCAAAACGGCAAGTTCTTAATAAATATTTACATTTTTCTGGTCAACAGGTAGTATTGTATTGTACAGGATTATACAGAAAGGGTATATATGCCAAAAGGCGGTTGTTAAAGACATAGGTACTTCTGAACATCTTTCTCTATTTAAATAATTTGATCAGTTTTTCTCTTTTCAGGACATTTTGGGCCGAGCCCTCAGCTCATTTGTATGGGGAAGTAAAAAATAACGTTGTTCTGATCAAATCAGATTAATTGAGAAAGTTGTTCAAAATCATGTCCCAAACAACCCTTTTCGGCTTGTCACCCCGTATGTGTTACAACCTGTATACATAATAATAGGTATTCTTGTAAAATAAATGTCATATTAAGAAACAATGCATTATTTTATTTATTTAACCCATCATCGATACCACTGTCTATGAATTATAATCGCTCGATGAAACTCGCTGTCCATGTAATGTCCCAACACTAGCTCGGCTAACTAGTGTACCTCGGTAGTGTGGGTGTGTTCGGACGATAGGTGCATGACATTGCACTGACCAACAAAAGCGGAAGGATTGATGTATGAGTGGTGTAGATGTGTGCGTGTTCTTAGTTTTTGGCGACACTGGTTCCGATACAAGCTTAGCGCCAAGGGCCTATCTCTCGATATCTGTGGTTGCCACACTGTGATCTTTATTTTCCACACCCTCACGCTGCCGGCCCCTTGAAGTTTATCGGATGAAAAAAAAAGTTGCGACAATCGTGCCATTTTTTTATCATTTTTTGATTTGGCTGAAATGTGTTAATTTTTTACATTTTCAGTACCGATATCTCCGCCATTTTGAAAAAAAAAAACCAAAACCGTAATCGACAAAATAGCATCGAACCTGCTCACAAAAATTCACGAGAATCGGTTGAGAAATGCGACTTGTAGAGGAGAACAGCGTGAGCATACTCCCAGAAAAAAGATGTTTCTGATGAGTTCTGGGGTATGGAATAATTAGTCCAACATGCCGTGTAAATGTCGGTGAAATTTCAGAATTAGTCCTATAATAGTTAAGATTAACTATAATAGGACTAATTCTGAAATTTCACCAACATTTTAATTCATAATTCATAATTCTTTATTGCACAAAGATAAATAAAAAGTTACATTTGTTGAAAACATAAGTACAAAGGCGAGCTTATCTCTAAACTTGTGAATTATGAATTAAAATGTCGGTGAAATTTCAGAATTAGTCCTATAATAGTTAAGATTAACTATAATAGGACTAATTCTGAAATTTCACCGACATTTTAATTCATAATTCATAATTCTTTATTGCACAAAGATAAATAAAAAGTTACATTTGTTGAAAACATAAGTACAAAGGAGAGCTTATCTCTAAAAAGAGATTTCTTCCAGCAAACCAAGGCCTGATAGGAAAAATTACCAAGAAAGGCTAGGCAGTGCACAATATCAAATAACTTAAAATAAATAAATTAAACATCTATAAAATATGTAAAATTAAATATCTATATACCAAACTACTAAATAAGTACCAATAGATACATAAACCTGTACATATAGTAATAATATGCTTATTACTTACTATGACTACTATCATGAAAGAGAGACGAAGTGCTCTTTTACCCGGTTTTTAAAAGAGAAAAGAGTGGGACTGTCTCTTATCTTGCAAGGAAGTGCGTTCCACAGTCGGAACGCCTGCAACCTGAAGGTGTGCTCATATGCCGAGGTGTTGTGCCTTGGTGTGGCTTGAGTGAGACCGTGTGAGATCTCCGGTGCCGATCTCCTGAAAAGAGATACTCAAAGCGCTGTCGAAGGTAGCTGGGGTAGCGCGGATTTTTCAATATATTAAAAAGTTATGAAAGAATATGAAAGTCTCGGCGACGACGAATCGGAAGCCACCCCAACTCTGCGATATTGAGAAACGTGAACGAATTTGCGCAACCCGAATATAAACCGAATCCCGAGATTTACACGGGCAACAGCAAATAAAATCTAAACGGCTGATCGTAGGCTCATGAAACTTGGTACACACGTACATCTTAATTATTCCAATTTGTCCATTAACAGCAAAATTTGCCGTTGGCTTAAGTTTTCGGGTTTTCGAGATCACGTAAACTATAAAGTCAAAAATTGGCATGATTGTTCATGGCAATTAATCCAAATTAGCCCTGAAAAACATTTACTTACCCAAAACTGTTAAAAAATGTTATCAAAACAAGTTGGACAACATAACAACACCTACATTTTGGGTAAGTTCAAGAAATGAAAAATAATGACTAGATTAGAGTAAAAAATATAGTTATGTTAATTAATTATTAATAAAAGTCCATTTTACTTCAAATGAGTAAATAATTAAATTGTTTGCCTTCAGCACGAATCAGGCTCTACATCTTTAGGAAATTATAATTTTATTAAATTATCTTTTTATTTTTCGTGCGTAACTCGCTGCCAAAACTTTTTCTTTTATCAGAGCCCCAGTAAAAAAAAACAACTGGGTTCAGGTCCGGAGACCGAGCCGGCCACACAATTTCTCCCTCACGGCCAATGTGGGATATTCTTGATCTAAATAATCCCGTTCAGCACGAGCGTAGTCCGCTGGGCAGCCATCTTGTTGATACCACATATCCTTGCAGATGTTGAGTGGTAATTCGACTAATAAGGACGGCAGAACGTTTTGGCGAAAATGTAGGTAGTTTTCGGTCCAACTCAATCGGTCCAATTTGCCATTTAAAATTCCAGTCCACATGTTTACTTTTAACTGATATTGAGAGCGGTCTTCACGCATCAAATGTGGGTTTTCTACGCCATTCATGCATGTTGTGCAGATTTAGATATCCGTCCCTTTTGAACGTGGATTCATCACTCCACAGGACTTTGTCGAGAAATTGCGGATCTTGTCATTTTCTCGCCAACATTGCATTCAAATCTCCCGCCTAGGAGCGTAGTCTCGAGGCAACAAGCTTTGTACACGTTGTATGTGGTAGGGGTGATGAGCTCAGAGCTCTATGAACTACAATTTTCGCAATTCCATTATTCCTTTCAATAATACGTACTGAAGTAAGTACAAGCGTAATTTTGAATATCCTTTTAAATTATTCTTCGATACCTCTTTGAGGTCTTCCTTCGGCCCTACGAGTACCAGGCAATCGTCCTTCCGAATAAGCTAGGTGAACATTTAAAAACAAGCGATGATCTGGGTAACGATATAGTATGTTCGGGTACGATATAGTCTTGCCACGGCAGAGCCATTGCAGTGGCATTCACCATAGATAATATGCATGTTGGCATATTCTTCAAACACGTGTGTACACACGGCGTGTACACATCCGGCATGTTACAATGCCATGTAGTACGTTGGGTAAAATCAAGTCCAGAGAGATAAAAGTCAAAGTCGTCAAGAAAGATGCGATTTTTTCGCACATAAAACCACAGAAAACGTAGGAATGTAGTGTAAACTAAAGGTAACAGAGGACAACAATTTATTTGTTGCTACTTTCGTTTCTTCTTAGTTTCTTGATTAATGTCGTCTGACCTCTTTGGAGGTCATTGATTATACCAGTGTCAAGTGTGATCACCTCTTTGTCAAGTAGTATTCAAGTATTAAAATTTGTTTATTACTGTATATATTTACATATAATTAGCAAGCGTAATTTTTTGCCCTTCTTTACATTGGACCATTTGTTTATTTTTCTTATTTCTTTATTGCACACAAAACTTATAAAAAAACAATAGTTACGTGAAAATAGTGTACAAAGTCGAGCTTATCTGTAATAAGAGATCTCTTCGAGCAAACCAGGATAAGATGGCAAAGGTTGATTGCTGAGCAAGGGTCGACCTATGCGTACAACAATATAAGGAAATAAACAAGTACTATAAGAATACTTATAATAAACTACTACTATTATATAGATATTTGTGTATATATAAATACTAATAAATGCATAATACCTATAACTCTAAAGGGAGAGGTAATGCTTCTTCACACGACTTTTAAATATATTCAGAGTTGAACTGTCCCTGATGGTGCAGGGGAGTGCATTCCACAACCGAATGGCCCGAAGTCTAAACCCGTGCTCAAAGGTCGCGGTGTTCTGCTGTGGAGTAGTGAGCATGGAAATAGCACAAGTTCTCCAAGGCCTGCTGGAAGAAAGAAATTGAAAACCGTCTCGTAGGAAGGTGGATAGCGAGGATTCCGTAAAATGTTGTAGAGGATGTGAGAATCCCGGCGAAGACGGATCAGCAGCCACTTCAACTCCTTGCGATGTTGTGAAATATAGTCGTATTTGCGCAGCCCGAAGATAAACCGAATCCCGAGATTTTTAAGACGTACAAGTTTGTTCAGTGGTTCTTCATTAGCACTGACCCAACAGACATCAGCATAATTGATGAGGGGTAGAAGGAGAGACTGGGCGAGAGTGATTTTGGTCTAACGAGGCAAAAACAACTGAAGTCTCCTGAGTGAGTGAAAAGTAGAAAATACTCGGCGACTGACCTCATTGACATGTGAAGACCAGGACAGCTGGTTGTCGAAGATAAGACCCAGGTTTTTAGCTTTATCGCTATATACGATTGTAGTAGCATTAAAAGTGACAGGTGGAATGGGCTGTTGCTGCAATAAGTTAAGAGAATGTCGGGTACCTATAATGATGGCCTGAGACTTACTCGGGTTGACCAGGAGTCCGAAGGATTGAAGCCCATTGTGGGAGAAGAAGGGCGTACAAACATCCACAGGTAGATTATAGATCTCTTTAAAAAATCGTTTTTCTTAACTAATACAAATATAACAATTTTAATTATTATAATTAATAAGCAGGAAAAAATAATTACAAACTTATTAACAACTTAATCTGCGTTGAATTAAATTAAAACCATACAGTCACGTCATTTAATTAAATCTTGATCTTGATTGTAATATCCCTTTAGACAAAGTCGCTATAACAAGCTTTTTAAATTGCTCATATGGGAATTCAAAATCCCCAGAAGTATCTTGTTGCAGTAGAGAATGCACTAATCCTTGAAAGAATTGCTAACCTTCGCGAGTCTAAACCGGGGCGCAACTAGTCTGTGATTATTTATTTCGTAGGTAAACATTACAGCTATCGCTAGTTAGGATAATGTTGTAAGATTCTTCAGTACATACATTATATTTTCGAAAATAAATTGACTAGCTACTGTTAGTTAGTATGTCAATTTCTTTAAAAACCTCTGTTAAGGCGTTTGCGCATATTAAATTATATATTGCTCGCATAGCGATTTTCTGTAAAATAAAAATAGTTAGAATATCCGCTGCTTTCCCGCACAACAAGATACCATAGGACTATGGAAGTAACTAAAATATACTAGATTAGATGTAGCCACATCCGTGTTTTGTCTGATATTCCTCACAGCGTAAGCCGCAGAACTTAATTTACCAGCTAATTTATCTATGTGCGGTATCCACTGCAATTTGCTATCAATGGTCATTCCATGAAACCTCGTATCATTTACTGATTCTAATCCTGTCTAAAACTAATCTGGTCTCAACTTGCCTGACAGCTGGAAGTGAGAATTCGATACACTTGGTTTTCGATACACAGAAAGACACAGAAAAAACCATCTCTCTGTACCATGAACTGGTCGGGCAAAGTCATGTGACTCAAAAACAACAGGCAAAACCAATAATAATCGATCTAACAAATACTAATAAGAAAACTACACCGCTGTTGAAAACAAGATAATAGAATAAACTATCCAGAAAAATAATTAAAGCTATTGTCAAGACCCAAAACCGGCTATAGCAGCTTAACAGTTGCCAGACACCGTAAAATAAGAAATATGAAGATTCAGAAATTTCAAGATTGCTACAGGAAAGAACAGAAGAATATTAGAAAATAATCACTGATCTAGAGGTAAAAATATAGCGACTTGAGATGGGACTTCAAAATGTGGCTACTGCATACTCAATATAATCACTTTAATGGAAAACAGCAACACAAATTTACAGAGAGAACTCGAGCTTTCGCGAAAAACAAAACGATGCCTTCAAGAGAACTGTCCGATATCTGAGGTCGAGTTTAACACCGGTCCCTTTGGGATTACCACCGGTGAGCTCACCATCATCACATCTGACACTGGTGATCTGACAGACAGATCTGGAGGCTGAAAATGTAGATTTATAGTCAGACCTCCAAGATGCCCGAGTTAGAAATACAGCATCTACGTGACCTCCTGAGAAACGCACTCCAATGGTAGGCCAAAGAACAGAGTGAGTTAGGCGAACTCAGAGCCACGACGTCTGAGTTAGTTCAGCTACAACGCCAGAACGCGGAATTGGTGGGCTTTCTAATTGCGGACGAGAAGGAAGAAACCAGCACGGTGGACGAGCCCACATCACAAACTCTGGTCTTAACCCCCATCAACGTGAGTGTTGCAGGGTCCACCGCTGTCCCGACCAAGAAACAGCGTCGCCGTCGTCGTTGTTACGCGCGTTGCGCCGCTCCTGCCACGCCACCCACCGGCACGTGCATCGCACCGCACTCCAATACGTGTGTCCCGCCACTCACCACTCCTGTACCGCAATAACTGCTCAGCGAAAAACTCTATTGTTCTCCGACAAATTAAGACCTGGACCTCTACTACATTAGGTACCGGCTTAACCAAAAAGTAAAGTACATTCGCTGTCCAAATAGTTCATTTGTGGACCTTGTAAATATAATTAAACGTGGTATCTAAGATGAGTAGAGCAATATTGTAATTATAGTAGGAAATCATTCAAACATTATTCGGAACGATTTGAATAAAAGTGTTGAACCACTCCTAGACTTACATATTAGGATGACATGCAAATTTATACTATGCAATTTTCCTTAAGCCTATTATTATTATTATTATTATTATTATTATTATTATATCCTTTATTGCATAGGACACAGTAAAACAATTGATGCAGTGGGAAATAAAATGTACAAAGGCGGGCTTTTCCCTAAAATAAATCTCTTCCAGCCAACCCAGTAAGGTGTCTTCAGAGAAACAATGCGGGTTCAGCTAATAACAAAATATTTATACAAACAATAAAACAGCAACTAAATTTAAAATTAGAATGCAATACACATTCACACAAATAACTACAAAAAAGCTTTATAAATAATATATAATATGAAGATAATCATAAAACATAAACACAGCACTTAAAGAGAACAATTTAAATGACCACCAAAATTATTATTTTCCTACCCAAAATGGGTAAATGATCACCAAAAGTTGCAGAAAATATCAGGGCAAAATACTGCGGTAGAGGTCTAGGATAAAGGGGGTGAGCGAAGCGAATCCTTCGTGTTAGGTTGAACATGTAAGAAGAACAAAAAATACTTAAAACATAAACTTAAGTACACAAAACATACAAAGAAGTTTGGTGACCATTTATCCAAACACAATTTGGTGGCCGATTACTAATTCTAAAATAATACCTTGGACACTATTTACACACATTGATCTAGCCCCAAACTAGGATTCCCTGTATCTTGGGTACTAGACAACGATACACATACTTATATAGATAAATAATATACTTAGATAGATTAACAACCATGACTAGGGCACAAAAATCTGTTCTCATGAAACAAATATTTGCCCCCACCGGGACTCAAACCCGGGACCCCTGGCTTCGTAGGCAGGGTCACTGCTGACTCGGCCATTCGGATCGTTCTGGCGGTCGTTTCGAATTTATTGGTAGTAAAATAGCTGCGTTTTTGGTGATCGTTTAAACATAAGCCGTACTTAAATAAATAGAACTTACGATAATTGAGATAGGTAGTATTCTTTCAGTCTTCATCTGAATGAGCTAGGCGATAAACTATCAGGGATAGAATCTGGGACGTGTAGGAATTCATCACCAAACTGGTGTTGGCCATCGGACAGGCTAGTTCCCTTGATGCGAAACATGCACGACGAGGTCTTGAGGGCGGCGGTAAATACGCAAAACGGTTTCGCAGGTACTCTGGAAGCACCAGGATTGCGCAGAATTTTAAAAAGAAAAACTAAAATATGGAGGTTCCTTCACTGTCGGATTGGGAGCTACTTCAATTGGTTGCGGAAATCCGACACATGGGCGTACTCTCGCAAGCCAAAAATGAGGCGCAAAGCCAGGTTTTGAAGCCTCTCCAACTTGTTAAGCTGTTATATCGAGGAAGCACACATCAGCTTAATCTAAAATGGGCTGCAGTAATGATTGCGCTAGCAACACTTTTGTTTTGAACGGCAAGAAGTAGCGCCTGAAACTGCAAGCGCCTCAGAGAATGAAGAGAAAAGTGAATGCGTCTGCTTAAATCGTTGATGTGCGTCACCCAAGACATATTCTTATCGCCCAGGTTTTTGGTTTTTTCGGTGTAAGGAATACAAACATTACCATACACAACAAACGGAACGTTCGGCCCAGTCTAGAGGTGATGCGACTACTACCTACGATGATGGCCTCTGATAAAGTGATCAGAGTTAGCTTCCTGGCATCCATCGCAAGACGGATATCCTTGGTCATGTTGAGTAATGCATTCGTGGTGTTGTGAAATGGTCTGAACCACGACTGAAAAGGGGTAAGGAGACAATTCAAGTTGATATATTCAAACAGCTGTTTATGTACTACTGTTTGCAGTACTTTAGAAAGTACTGAGAGAATAGAAATCGGACGGTAATGTGAGAAAGAGGATGGAGGTTTCAGGGAAAATACCAGTCGAAAGAGGGATATTTAAAATGTGTTGTGACCGATACAGCCCCATCTAAAACGGAAAGCAGCATCACCTCATGTTATCGCTACCCAGTCTTAGTGAAAATGGAGTTAATTATCTTTTTGACTCCGCCTCATTCACACACTGAAACGAGAAAGGCATAGCAGAGGGTACCTCAACATTACATAAGTGACCTAGCGTTATTGATTTCACCGATGAATTCAGGACAATTGGAGGAGTAGCAAAGTGACGAGTCAAGCCGTTATTTTCCGGAAAGACCGCAGCCGTCTCCTTGTCCTTCTTACCCAGGCCCAGCGATGGTAAAAATCTCCACATTTGACCCGTTGTAACGTTTTCAAGGCGAAAGTGTATATAACGTCGCTTTGCATTTTTGCAAAGCTTATTAAAAATGTTCCGTAGTTTCTTATAAGCAGTAAGATTATCACTAGGTTGTTTTTTAATTTAACTTTAGCTCTGTCTCGTTTAGCCATGACCCGTTTGATACTCGGCGTCAGCCAAGGTCATCAATAGAGAACAGTCAGAACTTTATTAAGCTATTCTACCTAGTCATCAACCGAATCCATTGCATATAACTCAGTCCAACTTATAGCCAAGAAATCTTCCAATAGTTTGTTGATGTCCACGTCTTTAAAATTTGTTTGAAAAGTTACCTTTTTTTGCCGCTTGGGTACTTTAATTTTGTATGATAAATAAATTAGAGCAGTCTTTTTACCATGCGTAGAAATTTTAGTATCATCGGGGATAACCATTGAATCAATTTGGGAAGGGCGTGAATTGGAAAAGTGATGGGGATTTAAAGGCAGTATTTTTAAGTTTAGAGCATAATAACTGAGCATAATGTTGACCAGAGCGCGTGACCTATTGTCGTCTTTTAATAAACATGTATTAAAATCACCCATGACAATAACATGCTGATAACGGGGGCATAAGTCTTATAGTACACTATCAAACGTATTAAAATAATTTATTTTATCATTCGGACTGTACACAACCACTACAAGGGTCTTAGTGCTCTGAAAAGTAAGCTCTAGAAATAGGTACTCCAAGGAGGCAGAATACTCGGGGCTGAATGGCATACAATGCCACAAGGGATGTTATCACGGATAAACTTACAAATCCCTCCGCACCAGTGCGGTCATTTCTATAGAGAGTGTAACCACGTAGAGCACAGAGAGACGAAGGAAGCGAGGGTTTAAGCCAGGATTCTGATACCAGGATACCATCCACCGAGCCATCACCAAAAGCTATAAGGAAGTCGGAGACATGTGCAGTAATGCTTTGCGTATTTATATGTACCAGCTTAAGTGCACCATTTCTATTTGAAAATACAGAGCTAAGTTGACACCCAACATCCCCCATTTCACCCTCATCCGAGAATATTGAAAAGTCAGCCGCACTATCATATTCACCAGAACAAGAAAAGAAAGAATCATCCTACATCATCAATATCAGATAGCATTTATGTTATAAAAATAGGTATTTTAAGAATAAATATATAATCTATAAATAAAGCAATATAGAAATAAAATGAGTATAAAGAGATAAATACAACTTAATCTCAAATACTAACCAGCACCGCTGCGCTGGCTGCAAGAGATAACGCAAGACATAACAATTTAAACGAATTTTCTATCACATGGAACCAAACTAGCTTTTAAGGAGTTTTATGATATGTTGATCTTACTGTGCAAGCTTTGTTTTCCAGTGATAAAGGTCAAGTTTTCCTTAATGCGCAAACAAAAGTGGATATCTAAAGGAATTCGGCTATGTTGCAAACGGAAAAGAGAACTGCTATGGAAATTTAGACGACACCGCACTGAGGAAAATAGAGAAGCATTTACAAAATATGCAAAAAAGATAAAAAATATTGTTAAACTAACACAAAAATCGCAAAACAACTATAGAATCCTAAATGCTGACAACAAACTTGGAATATTATTAAAAATCTCAAATAAACGTGCCGAAAGAATATATTGGAAAAATCAATCACAACGCTGAAAATATTACAAACCCCATAGACATAGCTGAATCATTTTATAACTTTTTTTATTGATATAACGAATAAGGGTAATTTAATTGACAAGAGGAGTAATAATAATAATAATGAATCAAATCTGACATCTAATAATAACATGAATGTTCCTAACTTGACATCTAATAATAACGATATACCTAATTTGACATCTCATAACAATAATATCTTTTTATCAATCAATAACTGTAATTCATTATTTTTAAAGCCACTGTGACATCCTTTGACATTTTCCAAATCATTAAAGAACACGAACAGTGCCGGCTATGATGGAATAACAACTAAGGTTTTAAAATACGTGGTTCTTATAATTTCCCTCATCCTGAGTCATATAATTAATAAATGCATGGAACACGGCATGTTTCTAAATGAACTTAAGATCTCAATAGTAAAACCTCTATTTAAAAAGGAAGATAAACAGAATATGAATTTATATCGGCCAATTGCATTGATACCCATTTTTGCCAAAATATTTGAAAATAAATATTTATGAATACTTTGAAAATCAGAATCTATTGGCACTAGAACAAAAAGGGTTCCGGAAAAACAATACCATAAATATGGCTGTTTATGATTTTCTTAGTAAAATTATTGCTAACGTAGATATTAAAAATCCTGTAGTAACGATATTCATAGACATGAGTAAGGCCTTTGACTTTGTAAGTCATGATATCCTAATAAGTAAATTATTAAATTATGGAATAAGGGGTAACGCAATAGAACTAATAAAATCATACCTATATATGAGACAACAAATAAATAGGATTTTCACTAAAACAATACTGGAAAAAACATATATATCAAAGCTAGAGAGATAGAGCGTGGAGTACCACAAGGTAGTGTGATGGGTCCATTGCTCTTATCAACGACTTACCAAATATTATAAACCACCCTATGGTGTTATTTGCAGACGACAGTACGGTCATTATATCATGTGCAGATCCAAATGAATTTGAATACGAAATTAATAACACTCTAAATATAATAATGAATTGGCTCAAATAGAATAATCTAGTTGTTAACATTAACAAAACAAAAATATTGAGTTTTCAAAATAATTATAATACAATTACAAATTTCAACATAAACTATTCAGGTGAAACTATTGAACAAACTAAGGAAACAAAATTTTTGGGAATTCATATTGACTATAATCTTAAGAAAACACAGGTGGAAACAGTTTGCAAAAAAATATGTTTGCATATGCCCTATACAAGTTATCAAGAACTGTAGAGGAGGAAGCGGTACTAACGGCATACAATGGTTATGTGGACTCGACACTAAGATTTGGCATCATCTTTTGGGGTAACGCAGTAGACAAAAGTTCTGTTTTAATTACATAAAAAATATGTGTCTGGGCCATATGTGGTCTTGGTCGGAGGGATAGCGCTAAGCAACAATTTAAGAGGCTCAATATACTGTCACTGTACTGACAGTCCCATCCTTATATATACCTGAGGTAGCAATGTTTGTAAAATCAAACACACATCTGTTCACTAAATATCAAAGCAAACGGCTGTCAAAAGCCCTCTCAAGGTCAATAAAATACAGGTAGATGGGACGGCCCTGCTCTCTGCTTTCTCTTGCAGTTGACGTACTGAGAAGAAAGCCTTAGCTGGGCCTCGGTCAGGTCGGATCCGAACTGGGTCTCAGGTAACAGCGCTTCTGATGGTTTCATCAGGAGGTTTAGGAGTACTCTGGCGAAGACTTTTCCAGGGACTGACAAAAGCGAAATACCGCGATAGGAACCACAATCAGAACGGTCGCCCTTGCCCTTATACACAGTCAGGTCATAAGTTCTGTCACACAATAAAAACTTTTGAATTTAGAACGCTGGCCACAAAAAAGTTTATTGAATTCGAATTTCGAATTTTTCATGAAAATAAAAATGTGTACTTTTTAGAATTTTCCTTATTTTTAAATATGGAGTGGACACTTAAAGAAGACCATGTCGCAGTTATTGCGTTGCATCGTTCCGGTTACGCGCCAATTCAGATTTTCGACTTACTGAAAAATTTGAATATAACCAAAAGATTCGTTTATCGTACCATAAAACGATACAATGAAGACTCTAGTGTAGATGACAGGTCAAGAAGTGGTCGCCCTCGCTCTGTTAGGACTCCAGCAGTGATAAAAGCTGTGAAGGCGCGAATTCAAAGAAATCCCATACGTAAGCAGAAACTGTTGGCCCTTCAGATGGGGTTAAGCAGGACCACGGTGAATAGGTGTTAAATGAAGACTTAGGGCTTAGGGCATATCGAAGAAAAACAGGACATCGTTTGGACGCTCGTTTAATGGACCTGAGACTGACGAAATGCCGCGCTTTGTTGAAGCGGTACGCGGGAAAAAAACATCGGGAATTTCTTTTTTCGGATGAAAAAATTTTCACCGTGGAAGAGAGCTACAACAAACAAAATGATAAGGTGTACGCACACAGCAGTGAAGAAGCGAGCAACCGTATTCCGCGTGTCCAACGAGGTCATTTTCCATCCTCGCTCATGGTTTGGTTGGGAGTCTCTTATTGGGGCTTAACTGAGGTACATTTTTGTGAGAAAGGCGTAAAAACGAATGCAGTTGAGTAGGTAGATAATGACAGTTTAAATTCACTTCACGATCGTTCGGGCCTACGGGCTCGACAGATGGATCGAAAAACCTATCGACAGATGGATCGAAAAACCTATTGACAGTTCAAATTCATTTCACGATCGTTCGGGCCTACGGGCTCGACAGATGGATCGAAAACCTATCGACAGATGGATCGAAAAACCTATTGACAGTTCAAATTCATTTCAATATAATTTCGGAAACTTATAATCACTCATTTGGTCCGTCTTCCGGCTAATACAATGTAGTACTCATTTTACGTACTACACTTGCATCCAGACAAGTAATTTTAGTTTTCAATATAATTTCGGAAACCTATAATCACTCATTTGGTCCGTCTTCCGGCTAATACAATGTGGTACTCATTTTACGTACTACACTTGCATCCAGACAAGTAATTTTAGATTTTCAATATAATATCCTATTTTTAACTTACCATTTTTCTGCTCAGCTACACAAATGACTCTACACTTTCACTTTGACAATGTAAATATATACTAAATAACAACTGAAAGGAAGCTGAAACATAAGATGTTTGTTTAGTCCGTCTTCCGGCTTATACCAGGTAGTTCTCCTTTCATGAACTACCCTAGTATCTAAACAACTACACCATTAGTTTTCAGCAACACAGAGACCATCAATGCGTATTAATCCAAGAAATATGTTCGTTTTGTACTTATCCCAACCAGATCTGCTTTGTCTTTCTTGAAAGCCTGGTTCTTCAGGGAGTTTTGTAATCAAGGTGATCATAATTTAAAGGATTAACAACACACGATGTGTCCACTAACTTCACTTCACATAAATAAATTTAAAATCTATTATTTAAAGTAAAATTTGGTGTTACCATCTTCTAAATGTTCCTTAACTGTTGCAACTTTTATCGAAATGAGACTATACAAAAACAAAACTTTAATGTTAAAGTGAGTTTGTAACGTTAACTGCACCAACTAGCACGCTGCAAGTATCAAATATACTTCGCATGGTAAAGCGAGTCATTGAATCGTATAATATCCATGGTAAGTACAACGTATGTAAGTAAAGTACGTAATGTAACATATCATTAATGATTATAGCTTTTACACGACACATTTTATGTGATGTTAGACGTAGGTATGATAGGGCTAGCTCATCGCCACAGTTACCAATGCCGGTTTTAATAAATTGTATCTGGTAACCCTAGTGTGATTTGCTTTCGTATAACAATGCAATCGATGACGGATGCCGGTCTCACGTTACCCGCTGGCGGTATTGTTTGTCATCACATTTAATTGATTTTATTTTACCTCTATTATTTTTTGCATAGTCGCAAGTGTGCAAATTTATACAGGGTGTAAATGAGTATTATGTTGTAAATATAATTGAGTTTATTTTTGCTAACAGCATAGGTTGTTGTTACTAGGTTAGGTATTTATTCTGAACAAGATTTCTGAAGGTATAACTGATAACGTAAATGAGTTATTTTATTTTTTATTTTTTTTCTTGTCCTATGAGTTGATTACTTATATCAAACGTAAGGAGTAAAACGTAAGTAATTAACTATTCTTATGATTATTTGTTCATTACACCGCAGTGAAGTTTTGTAAATATACATACCAGGAAAATATATTTATAGTTAAAATTAAAATGTTATGCATAGATAATGCTAATAAAACTTTCTCATGAATCTAGTTTTTCACGCCACTGAATAGGTATCGACAAACAATGACTTCATTATTACACCCTGTAAATTACTTGCATGCTCATCATTTATTTCCAATAAAACTGCCAAAATCGAAAGAAAAATTATCAATTACTTTTGTACCATTGTTGGTAGTAACACCAAGCTACAGACGTTCACGCTAGTGCTCGCGCTCCAGGTCCACCGCGCCCCGTCTTCATATCCCTGCTGCAAGCTGCGTATCCACTGCGTTACAATCATGTCAGTAAGTTTTTTAAGTTATTTTTATAGACATAGTTCTTGACTAATTGTATGTTTTTTGTTTTGCATAGATGGTGTACAAAGCTTATAACTATTTGTTTGGATACTAGGGTAGTTCATAAAAGGAGAACTACCTGGTATAAGCCGGAAGACGGACCAAATAAGTAGTTATAACTTATTCGAAAAGCTTTATAACCTGTTTGAATGCAAGTGTAGTACGTAAAATGGGTACTACATTGTATTAGCCGGTAGACGGATCAAATGGGTTATAATAATCGAATATACCTATACCATGTAATTATTTGATATCTTATACTAGTCTTTCCATGTCTTACGTTTTTACATTGTAACTAATTAATCTTAGGTACTGCAAGAGTGTTGGTAAGCTATATTCTAGTTTTATTTTCTCATTTACCTACATATGTACTTATTTTTATTTTTAGGTCGGACACTGAGTACTACACGAAGAAGGCTGCGACTAATGAGAAGCGGAACTCGTTTGAAACGGACGACGAGGCTGCTTTCTTATGGTAAATATCATTATACCAGCTATACGTATATCTTTATTATGCTCTCATAATATTACGTCACCCTGGTACTCACATAGACTATCATATTTTATTGTTAACAGCAACAAAAAGAAAGCCGCTACAAAGTCAACAAAGCGTGTAGTCGAATCGGACGAGGAATCGGAGATTGTGAGGTAATTAACTTATTATTTTGAACTATAGATTTTGATAAATAACATTTTACAAAATTGAAATATGCTACAGTGATGTTTATGTTTTCAGGAACAAAAGGAAGGTTCCCGCTAAGCCGACGGCATCAAAGCGTGTAGCCGAATCGGATGAGGAATCGGAGATTGTGAGGTAATTAAGTTTTTATTTTCAACGATAGATTTTGATAATTACATTCTACACAATTGCAATATGCTACAGTGATGTTTATGTTTTCAGGAACAAAAGGAAGGTTCCCGCTAAGCCGACGGCATCAAAGCGTGTAGCTGAATCGGATGAGGAATCGGAGATTGTGAGGTAATTAAGTTTTTATTTTCAACGATAGATTTTGATAATTACATTCTACACAATTGCAATATGCTACAGTGATGTTTATGTTTTCAGGAACAAAAGGAAGGTTCCCGCTAAGCAGACATCATCGAAGCGTGCCGCCGAATCTGACGACGATACAGTACAAAGGTGAATATTTTTTGTGACTTTTAATACATGAATCCTAGTTCGAACCGAGCAGCAAGTATGAATAAAATAAGGCTATGTCACGACATATTATGTGTTTAGTTTTAACAGGGATTCTAAAATCTCTCTTTCTATATTTTTCTGTCAATATTTAGGTATCTAGACGTCCAGTAAATAACTTTTGTTTTGTTTCACAGACGCAAACCGCAAAAGGACCTGAAGCCTCCAGCCAAACGCAAGGTGCAGCAGAGCGTTGTTACTAAGAAGCCTGAAGAGAGTTGGCGCGCTTTGGATTCCGAAAGCGAGGACGAGGTGATCTGTAAGAAACCAGAGCTGAGGTCTTCATACTCGAAGCGGGTTGCCGACGGCGTCGTGCGGCGAAGTATTAAACTGGAGGGTGACCTCTACTTGGACCTGAAACTCTACCAGGTGGCGGATATCAAAGACGTGGAACCTCGCAAACGCTACGAGAAGGCGGTGCTGGCATTGAAGTATCAAGCTGACTTCAATTCACCACAACTGGGACTCCTGCGAGAGCTCTTAAAACTCTGCAAGACGTCTTTTACTGAAGAGGGATTTTTCTTCGGTGATAAGAAAAACTTAGATTAGATTTATTGGTTAATAAAATTTATTTAATAAGTTTACTATGTTTACTTTATAATTTATTAGGTAGGCAGGCATCCTTTATTGTAGGCCCCACGAAAGGTAGGTAGGTAGTAAAAATTAGGTGTAACTTAGGTACAGTCTTCACAAAATAAAAGGCTCGGTGACAGCGTCCGTGTCACTGACGTAATAAGGTTAAATTTAGTTTGGGCTACCGACCCTTTTATATTGTGGAGACTTTAGATAGGTTTTATTTATCATTTCTTAGGTTTTGTCCTTACATATAATTAAGATGTCTAATAATAGATTAGTATATTGTACATCCTGTGATGTCTCTGTAAAAAGTAAAAGTTTGTCAGCTCATTTGCGCAGCACTGTACACAAAAATAATAATGCTGTTATTAAGGGTGAGGGTCTTGAGAAGATATCCAGTGCTTTCCGCAGTCGAATCGCAACGTACAGACTAAGCAACGTGGACTCGGGGGCGGCGGCGGGCGGCGCGGGCTCTAATGCTTGCCCTCCGAACATCTATCTGCGCTCGCTGCGGTCACGCGTACGTGAGCTGATAGAGGCGCGGATCGGCTCCTTTAACAGCGTTAAGGTAAATTTTGAACTGTATGCTGAGTTCTCCTTACCTAAGAATGATGAACGGGAGATTAAATCGTTCGCCACGCCCAATAAAGTGATTCACAAACATTATGATTTTGAAGATATTTACAAAAACGCTGTAAATTTGATTGTTGCAAAAATCGATGAATTTCAGGAGAGAGACAGTGGTTGGAGTTTTGTAGCAAATTCGTATCTGGAAGTCAATATCAACAAATATAATCCACTAAGAGGTTCAAGGTTTATCGATCTTCCTAGACCTATTAAATTAAAACGAGCGTGTGTCAATATTCAGAACTCAGATAATTTCTGTTTTCTATGGTGCATAATGGCCGCTTTATTTCCTGCACAACAAAATTCACACCGAACGAGTTCATATCCTCATTTCGATACTGTGCTTAACACAAAAAACATGAAGTTTCCAGCAGGTTTCAGGGATGTAAAGATTTTTGAAAAGAATAACGATAACATAAGTATTAATATTTATGGTCTCAGTGAAAAGTCTGTTGTTGTAGGACCTTTATACAAATCTGTTCACAAGGGGCGGAAGCATCGTATAAATTTATTGTTTTTGGAATCGGGTGCGCTAACACATTATTGTCTTATTAAGGATTTGAGTAGGCTTGTAAGGTCTCAGATAACTAAACATGATGGTAGAATATTTTTTTGTGATGATTGCTTGTTATTTTTTTCTAATGATAAAAAGCGTAATGAGCATGTGTGCAGTGGTGTTAAAACGTCATTGCCTGATAAAGGGACATTGATACAGTTCAAACATTTCGAACGCATGCATGATATGCCATTTGTCATTTACGCAGATTTTGAGTCTATGTTACAACCCTGTTCGGAGAAAAACTCGAATTTTACGGAGTCGATTCAAAAACACGTTCCAGTAGCGTTCGGATATTATATTGTTTGCTCCTACGATGCGTCTTTAAATCGATATCAATCATACCGAGGTCCGGACTGTATTCAACAGTTTTTAAAAATATTAGGCGAAGACGTTGAAACGATAAGTAAAATACTAAACGATCCTATCGACATGTTACCCCTTAATGAAAATGAGCTGAAAAACTTTTTAGAGTCGAAAAATTGTTACCTCTGTAATAAGTTAATGTTTGAAGGAAAGGTTAAAGATCATTGTCATTTGACTGGACGCTACCGCGGGGCAGCTCATGATTATTGTAACCTTCGATTTAAGCTCCCTAAATCTTTCGTCCCAATTTTTTTCCACAACCTGTCAGGCTATGACTGTCATTTGTTTATACGAGAGCTAGGTGAAATGCACGGAAACATAAATGTTATCGCAAGAACAAAAGAAAATTATGTGTCTTTTACAAAGTTCTTTCCTGTTAACAATAATGACTATATGGCTGTTCGTTTTGTTGACTCATTCGCATTTTTAGGTACTAGTTTAGAAAAAGTTGCAGAAAATTTAGTAATCGAAGATTTTATCCACCTCTCTCGTTGCTACCCCGATAAACAGCAATTCGACTTATTGAGACGTAAAGGTATTTATCCTTACGAGTACATGAATAAATGGAAACGTTATGATGAAAATAAATTACCTCCGCGTGAGTGTTTCTACAGCAGTTTAACTGATGAGGTTATTTCAGAGTCAGATTATGCTCACGCACAGTGTGTGTGGCGCTTATTCCATTTGTCAAACCTTGGTCAATATACCGATCTATACTTAAAATCAGATGTAATGCTGTTGACGGATATTTTTGAGAGTTTTAGAAAGACGTGTAAAACTAATTATAGGTTAGACCCAGCCTTTTACATAACGGCTCCCAGCTTAAGCTTCGATGCAATGCTGTTAAAAACAGAAGTAAAATTAGAATTAATAGATGATCTGGAAATTATCAGAATGATACAAAAAGGTATTCGTGGAGGTGTTTGTTTATGTTCTACTCGCTATGCCAGTGCTAATAATAAGTACCTCTCGAACTACAACCCCTCGAATCCTGATAATTACTTATTGTATATAGATTGTAATAATTTGTACGGATTTGCTATGTGTAGTTATTTACCACACTCTGATTTCGAATTGATCGAAAATCCTGTGTTTCAAGTTTCTGACATTCTCTGTTTACAAGACAATTCAGATGTAGGTTACATTTTTGATGTCGATCTAGAATATCCTGAATCTCTACATGATCATCATAACGATTTACCTTTCTGCCCACAAAAATTTGTACCGCCTGGATCTAAAACGAGTAAACTGATACCGAATTTGTATGACAAATATAATTATGTTATGCACTATATTCATTTGAAAACGTGTCTGAAACATGGACTTAAATTAAAAAGCATACACAGAGTTATTAAATTTAAACAAGGTCCATATTTGAAACAATATATTGATTTAAATACGGAATTGAGGCAAAAAGCTAAATCTCAATTTGAACAAGACTTTTTTAAATTATTAAACAATAGCATTTTTGGTAAAACCCTTGAGGATACGGAAAAAAGGTTAAATGTTAAATTAGTAAATCAGTGGTCTGATAAACATAACAAAACGAAAAAACATTTAGGCGCAGAGCAACTAATAGCTCGACCTAATTACCATAGCTCAACTATTTTTACTGAAAATTTTGTAGCGGTCCAGATGAATCCTGAAAAAATTACTCTCGATAAACCAATTTACATTGGTTTTTCTGTTTTGGAAATATCTAAGAGTCATATGTACGACTTTCACTATTCTGTTATGAAACCTTTTTATGGCTCTAATATAAAAATGTGTTACACAGATACTGACAGTTTTCTGTATTCCATAACAACGAAAGATGTCTACAAAGACATAAAATACCATTTCCCTCAATACTTCGACACTAGCAACTACGCGTGTAATAATATGTATGGTATAAGGAGGCATAATAAAAAAGTGCCTGGGTTATTTAAAGATGAGCTAGGAGGTCAGCTTATAGTCGAATTTGTAGGCCTACGGTCTAAACTTTATTCCATAAAAACTGAAGATACTGAATTAAAAAAAGCTAAAGGAACCAAAAAATCTGTTGTGAAAACATTGAGTTTTAAGGACTATAAAGGTGTTTTATTAGATAATAATTTAGTTAGGAAAAAAAATATGGTATTCAGGTCATTAAAACATGAAATTTTTACACAGTCGCTTAATAAAATAGCTCTCTCAAGTAATGATGATAAGCGCATCATTCTAAAAAATAAAATATCAACTCTTTCATGGGGTCATGAATCAGCATTTTGAGCTGTATATGTATGAATATAACTTGTCTCTAAACTATAGCTTGTAAGTGAATATTGTTTTAAAAATAAAATATCGTGCTTAGTGAATATTGTTTTAAAAATAAAATATGAATCAACATAGACTCTAAACTATAGCTTTTAAGTGAATATTGTTATATTAAAATAAAAAATGTGTTCTCGGATTATGTTTCGTGTTTCTTTTTAAGCTTAATGTTACAACATACCCTACTTAATGTCAGATATCAGCCGGAGTGGACTTGTATGTAGAGGTTAGGTACTTTAGAATGGTTTTCTAAAAGATGGAACATATCGCTTGAAAGCGATAACGTTGAAATGATTATGATGACTAATCGCAACGTGAATATTGCACGTGTTGCGTTCAATGAACTCAATTTGAAAAATATAACAATATGTGCATATTAACGTAAGCAAAATTTTATTAAGAAATGCAAGATTAGGTGATTTGTTTTATTACAACGTGATAATGACCATTTCTAAAGAAGGTAGCTTAAGAAGAGGACGCGGTTCATTACTCCAAGATTATGTCTATATTAAACGAGGTAAAACATACTGTTTATTTTTGGATGATTATTATAAAGTTTATTTTCGCAGTAAACTACATCATGTTTTTTGTTTTACAGTCAATGGATCCCTCTGACTTGTGGTTCCAACACGCTCAGCCTCAAAATTATGACGACGTTCTGCAAGATTCTACACCCAGTCAAGACACCAAAGAAAAGAAAAAGAAGAAAAAGATGAGATTGGACAGAAATAAATTAAATCCGACAGTGTTGTCATCATACGTAATAACAAAGGCCCCGAAAAGACCTCTTCGTTTGATTAAGATAGAAATTTACGACTTAAATGGACCTCAGACTTGTACAGATGATAGTGTTGTAAGCGTACAGTACGTACAATCGGAAGTAGTAGATGAAATAATGGACTTGTCAGAGAATTTAGTGAATAAAATTTGTAAAAAAATATGCAATGATTCTATTTAAATAAATAAAATTCACTATTAATTTATTTTGATGTTTTATTTATGTACTTTAAGTCTTTAACCCTTGTGTAGTTTAAAGGGATGCTGAAATAAAATCAATAATTTAGGTAAACAAACATTTATTATTAATCATTTTTTAAACTAATCGATAACACATACACTCATAAAACAAAAGTAAAATAATTACATAGTTATTTGTTTATCTTTAAACCATTTTTTAATACATAATACGTTTCTTAGAGCACAATTGGATTTGTGAGTTATACAACTGAAATCATTGAGATGTGATTTAAACATCTCAAACAACTGTTTTAAATTTGGACATCCTTTTTCTTCTATGTTTATTATTGCACAGTTCTCACACAATTCTTTCAACCATTTTACCTTTTCTAAACCTTTAACTATTAAAAGTTTGTTCTCTAGATATGGTTTGATAATACTTTTGAACTGCAGAAAATCAACGTGTCCCTCACCCCATCTGTACCCGAGATTGTTTTCAATCCATTGTACACGTTTCTTTTCCACTTCTGATAAATATCGATAAGGATACGGAGGCTTGATGAGAAATACTTGAGTGTATTCGGCTGTAGCCAACGCAAGTTCTTTAACAATGAAATCATTCTCAGCATTTTTAAAACCTTGTACGTCTACAAATAAAGTTTTTGTATTCATGATAATTTTCTTACAATATTACTTAATGGTTTATATTCAATTAAACATTCATTCAGAATAAGACAATACGCCGACGTTTGATCAGGTATTTCTACTTCACTCTCGAGCTCTAGGCGTACATTAACCACCGGTCCAGATTTCAGATTATCGCTTTGTCTTGAACAGTCTATAACAAAAAGAGGAGCCAACTCTTTGAACTCTTTTGCACTCAACAATGGCTCAGTTCTTCTGCCGTAATAAGACTGCTGAAATCTAACGTATTGCTCGTATAATATAGCAATATTGTCGTTAGTAAAACTTACGTTCATATTGTCGTACGGAAAGTAGGTTGAGTTTAGATATACTTTTACATCACGCAAATTACAATGATCGAATTGTGACATGTCTTTGTGAGCGTCGTTTTTGCGATTGGTCTGCAACCCTAGTATAACATATCGTGGTTTTTCAATCTGGGAAGATGTTTTGATTGACCATGTATGCTTTGTAGTTCTTGGCAGCAAGGGATATTCATACAAATCCCAATTTCTAAATGGTACTTGGATAGATCTATCCTTTTCCAACAATCGTAGAAGATTGATTCTTTCCGCGTCACTCACTTTTACATGTGGAACTCGCCATATAATTTTATGAATTTTTACGTCTTCTACGACTTCACCGGTATTTAATTTTAGAGCATTCAGGTTTGTGTTACTGCGAAGAAGAACAAGTTCATGTTTGCAGTTGATTATAACTTTCTTATAATCTTCTGCAAATCCTAGGATGTTACACAGAGGTATCGACGCTGAAAATTTTCCTGATTGCACGTTTTTCGTGCCATTGATATCCCAACCCCACGCTTTAGACATCTTTGACTCACTATCATTCATAGACAACAGTGACTTCATTGTAGTAGTAATTCCAGCGTTTTTAACCTTATCTACTTCAACTCCATTCAATTCATAACGAATATCTTGAAAAAAGTATAACAGCGGATTATTTGTAAACTGCACACTAGCAACCGTTTCCTTTGCAGCGTTCTTCGAAACATTGACGACACCTTCCAAATATAACGTGCTTGCCGATGGGAGTATGTACAGATCTTGTTGATTAATCGGTATACGAATTTCATCATTACGATTGAATGTAGTGACATAAGGTTTATACGAATGAATCTCAATACCATCAATGCTATTATCATAGACAGGCGCACTCAAAATATCTAGAATGTTACTCATGATAAAAGTCCAATTTGTTTAAGGAATTTTATATTTTTTGCAGTTAGTTTCTTCTTCTTCCAAGTCCTTTCCTTGTGAGAGATTGAAGTGTGACTAATCGTTTTTGGTAGTCGTGATAAGTTTTTATTAAAATCAATCATTTTTTCTTAAGGTGTAAATACAGTTGAACTTCTTCACCACGTAAATTAATTAAATTATTCTTAATGTCCAATATCCTTACAGTTATGGTGCTTATGTTATTTTGGTTTACGGGAAAATAAATAACGTTCTTTGGTATTTCTATTAACCTATAACCTGGTGGAACGTTAGGAGCAAACTCATGTATAATGTGACTTGATATGCCATTTATATATGATCCACTCACTATATCACATTCTATTCTCACCACAGTTGTTGAAAGCATATTAACAGGATATTGTGATTCGTGTAATATATTAGCTTCAAGCGGTTGATTACCAAATCCTAACAAATTTCCTAGACTATTTTCTTTCTCAAAATGAATAGCTTTGTTGCTGATAATGTACGTTTTCAATGTATTATTGTTGCATGATAAATTAAAGTTGATGTCTTGCAATTTTCCTTTCAGGTAGTCGTTTATATCTTGCAATTCGTATGTTCCTTCAGGAATTTCAATAACATCATTTTCACCGTAATAAAACTTGTTATTTGTACTATCAACGTTTGGAATTGAATTAAAGGTAGATAGGTATAGCAGAGCGCACTCATATTCTCCCTCTAGTTGTAATGTAGGAGAATAATTCGTAATTAAAAGCGACGTATTGCCTGTTATTGATAGGGTGAATGACATTTTAACAATGGTGAAAATAAACGCTAACATCAATACTTTATATGTTTATTCCAAAAATCTTGCAAGTACTTTAAACATAAATGTCCACAGTTCACACTTTCATAAGTCTGATATCGAGTATAATTGTAATACAAATTAGGAGTATTGAGATATTTCACAACTTCTACCGGCGGCTTCAAGTTTCCAAAGCTGTCAAAATATTCATAATAGTCTTTCAGTTTTATGTAGGCTACCCAGTGTGTTCCGGCATTGTGCGAATCGTCTAAATTTATAATACCACATTCTATACTTCTTGGTTTTCGTGGTAAAGCATCTTTCATGTAAACTCCACGAAAATATGGTATTTCTCTAGCATATTCGATGATATCTAAATTGGTCAGAGCACGCTTAGGCAGCCTGTTTATTAGTTTTTTGATTTAATAAACAAGCCACTACCTTTTTTGTAAGGTTTGATGTATAAGCCTCGACCCACTGAAATTGATTCCATCTTTTGATTGTGACGTTTTGATTCTCGCAAACTTTCTTGAGCAGCTTTATAATCATTAACACTTTTTGCTATTCCAGCTGCCCCTCCAGCAAGACTTCCTAAAGCAGACAACCCAGCAAAGATAGGTATTAAAGGAAGAAATCCTCCACTTTTAGGGAGAGGAATAATTCGTGGTATCCTTATGTTGTGTTTGGTATCTACATCAATTAACTTTTTGGCGACCGCATAAGCAACTTTAATAGCACTATTACTATTTTTTGGTTTTAATTTCTGAAGATGACCTTTTATTTTAGATACCATATCTTTAAAACGTCGTACCCCAGACCCGGTTTTAAGTTTTGTCTTCATGACTTTATTAACCAACCAAGAAGCTATCTTTTCACCACGCTTAGCGTCTTTTGATCGTAGTCTCTGTTTTGTCATATTCAGTAAATCCAAATCAGCTTTATGTCGGTTTTCTAAATCAGAGAATTTCGTATACGCTATGTCGTGATGCATACATGCGTTGTCCAATAGATTGATGCCCTTATCTCCACGTGCTAGACGCTTCACCAGCTTTGTTCCAGGACCACAATAATTATAGCCAGGTAGATGTAGCTCGATCGGTAAATTATTGATAAAACTGTTAATAAGACCTCCGCCATGCATTACTGATAATAGACTAAGGTTATAGTTTATACCATTGCCTTTTTATCGATCCAACTATTTTGAGTTTCATCTAAACCTAACCATTTTACAAACAACTTATTCCCTTTTTTTCTTATGACTTTTTCAATTAAATATACATCAGGATATTTGGTCTTCTGGAGTTCTTGATCATAAAAACTTCCTAAAATCGGTTGACGACGACTATCTTCAATCAAATAAGTAACAGGAATCGTGTTGTTTACCTTCTTGATAAGAAATATTTCTGTCGACCAATTAGGCGTATAGCCTTTTTTAAAACAGCTTTTGTATTTACTTATTCTTACGTTATCGCCAACACAAAATTTAGGTTTCTTAACGTGATTAGTTTTACTCTGGAACTTTTTGATATTGTCTAATACTTTGCTTGCATTTAACTTTGTTACTTTTGCAGGCTCCTCTTGCGTAACACGATGTTTTGTATGATTGTAAGAATGAACTACACTTTCTAATGGTTTACCTAGCCACTTGTAACTACCTTTAAAAGAAAAATTCTTATAGAGATGTGCTTTTAATGTTCTGATTAATCTTTCCACTATGGATGCTTTTTTAACTGAATATGTAGAATAGTGATTTATTTTGTAGGTTTTCATTAGTCTTTTGAATTCATCGTTGTAGAATTCAGTTCCCATATCTGTTTGTAGATTATTTGGTTGTCTTCTACTTTTCTGCAAGATGCTTTCGAAGACTTGACACATTTCTTGTTTAGATTTAGTTTTAAGAGGTACAGCCCACGCATATTTTGAGAAGCAATCAATAACGACAAGAATAAACTTATAACCTTTATTATAAATTTTCAATGAAATAACATCTATCAAATCTGCCTGCCACAAATCATCAATTCCTTTGAGAAGCACTGATCGACGAGAAAAATTTTTTCTTGCATTTTTATGTATTTCGTTTACCACCTGCTGCTTCATCTTTGTTCAACGATTTAATGATATTATCTAATTCACTCCTCGTATAAACATCCTTTATAAAGTTATTCAGCACTCCTTGTATATCTTTAATTGCTTCGTTCAGTAGAAATTGACAATCTTCCCGTAAATCTTTACTCTTCATATCAACGTACTCCTTGTTTACGGCGTCGTCTGACTCTTGTGGTGCCTTTAAACCTTTTAATCGTGACGACTGAAGATCAAAAAGTCCTTCTTCGTTTTTGGTCAACGCATTGTCAGTAAAATCAAACAATTCAGATAAACGTAAACGTTTATGAACATGGTGACCGAATTTATCAATATTCATAGTACTGAGGTAGATTACCCTAGTTATTTGTAGAGAGTTGAAGATGAAGTGCTCAAAATAATTTAAGTATGATTATTTATTCTAACCAAGCAAACCACTTTCTTTGAGTTCTTCTATGATGGATATTATTTCATTATCAAGTCCAGTGTTTCCAGCGTCACGAGATGCTATAAGTAGTTTTAACCTATCCACTAGCTCATTTGGATCATCCCAGTAGACATAGTCTATATTTTTCTTCCATTTTTTTAGTACAGGTAAACCTGAACCTTGAACCTGATTGCTTTCACTATTGTCATGTTTATTAAATAGCGGTTTAATAATGTTTAAGTATTTTATTCCTTTGTTGCTTTTTACTGGTTTATTTGAGTCGTAATCTCGCCTATGTGCATTTGTCTCCAACAGCATTAACTTGTAATTTGCCAAGTCTTCCTTTGTTATATCTGCCAAGTCTGGTAATTTTTTGGTTAGCAATTCCATCAAGCCTCGAGTCTTATTGTAATCAGATGTTCCTATTGTAATGGTTTTATCGGTGATATTTACATTCGCTGAGCCCATCAAAAGTTTTCCTCTTTCGACTCTTACTCCAAAAGGAGTATTCTTTAAATACTCCGATGTAAGCGACCATGATGAACAATTTTGGTTCTGAGTGTTTGCATCAGACTCAATCGAATTTTGAGATATATCAGATTCTTGTCCTTCATTAAAGTCGTTGTCAGAATCTTCGCCTTCCATTTCCGCTGCACGATCTAAGCTATGAGTAGGTGTCATAAATTGATCAGAACGTCTTATATTTCGTAAAGTGTCATCGGCTGCACTCCAGTCAATGGAATCGTCGATTTCATTTTCAAATTTCGTCTCTCCATTTTTGATAGGACATGTTGTTTCTTTGCTCTCTGTTTGCCTCATAGCATCAGTAATTTTATTAAGGGGGCTAAGAACTGGTTTGAACACGTTTCCTATAGCTCTTTCATATTCTGATTCAACGTTACGCATTTTTTTAAACTTTTTCTTTACTGCTTCGGCAGCAGTTACGATTTCCTTTAAGTTATTTTCCATATCTAAATAATATCTTGTATGCTCGTCCTCTTCTAAGCTAAGTGCTAAGCTATCGAATAAAACAGCATTTATATATACTTTCACTCAGGTAAAAACGACGAACGTGTCAAACTGTTTACGATAGCACCCTTTATTTTTTTCACAATCTTTGTTTATGACCAAGTAGCTATAAGAATCGTTCCATATTTTTGAACACATTTCTCGAAATTCGTTCCATGTCATATCCGTGTTAACATGTTCATCATATATATGTCGTAAATTAATGTCATCTTGTTTAAAAAGTACAAGTAGGTTTGCATTGTCTCTAACAAGTTGTTTGGGTATTTTAGTATAAGTCTGGTTTAAATAAAAACAATCAATATTTTTGTGTCTGCCCATTGCGAAATAATCACGCATGTTGTTTTGATTTTCACATGAGACATCATCAAATATAATTACTGAGTTTGATTGCGCTTCCTCCGTGCTGAGTACTTGCTGATTAGCATGGAATTTAAAGAACGATATACTCGGAACTAAACTTAAGACCTTCTCAAGAAATTCGTATTTTGGTTGATGTAAGGTTTTTGAATAAACGTAAATATTCTGGAAGTGGAGCCCGTTTTCATGTAATAGAAGACCGACCATCAGATTCGTTTTCCCGCAGTTTGACGGCCCGCATATCAGACATCGTATGGAATTTGGTAACAGGTTACCATGGCGAAGTATTTTAGTTGAGTCAGAAGTACATAATTTATCTAAGTGTAATGTACTTTTTTGTTTTAAAAATTTCATATTGAAATCGGTATGATTCACTTGGAAATCTGCATAAGACTACAAATATTTCGAATATTAATAACATTATATTGTGTAGCAGCCTGGTTCTGGATCAAGAATCATCCGACCCCGAACTTAGGCTCTACGTCGTGAAATGAATTTGAACTGTCAATAGGTTTTTCGATCCATCTGTCGATAGGTTTTCGATCCATCTGTCGAGCCCGTAGGCCCGAACGATCGTGAAATGAATTTGAACTGTCAATAGGTTTTTCGATCCATCTGTCGATAGGTTTTTCGATCCATCTGTCGAGCCCGTAGGCCCGAACGATCGTGAAGTGAATTTAAACTGTCATTATCTACCTACTCAGTTGTGTATCAAAATAGAGTCCTCAAGAACCTTGTGGAACCCGTTTCTCATACCATGTTTAATAACAGGCACTGGGTATTCCAACAAGATTCTGCGCCAGCTCATAGAGCGAAAAGCACACAAGACTGGCTGGCGGCGCGTGAAATCGACTTCATCCGGCACGAAGACTGGCCCTCCTCCAGTCCAGATTTGAGTCTGTTAGATTACAAGATATGGCAACACTTGGAGGAAAAGGCCTGCTCAAAGCCTCATCCTGATTTGGAGTCACTCAAGCCATCCCTGATTAAGGCAGCCGCCGATATTGACATGGACCTCGTTCGTGCTGCGATAGACGACTGGCCGCGCAGAATAAAGGCCTGTATTCAAAATCGCGGGGGTCATTTTGAATAAACTTTATTACCATAAGAATCTATGTTTTATTAAGTTCATTTTGCTATATAAATGTTTACATAAATAATAAAAATGTCTAAATTATTTCATATTGCACATGTGATAGAACTTATGACCTGACTATGTATAGAGCCTTATGTGTGATACTTTAAAACTAGACGGGACCTGTTCTTTTTTTCATAGATGATCAAATTGCTCCCATATTGCCGAATGTCGTTCCTCACCGCTGATTTAAGGAGTTCTCCCAGTATGAAGTCAGGGCCATGCGCACGTTTATTCTGTTGTTACTTTATTGCAAGAACAGTCTCGCCTCGTAACAATGGGTCATCCAGCTCGCTAGATATGGGGAGTTGAGGGACCGAGTTGATGTGTTCCAAGTCAGCAGACCGGTCCACATTCAGCAGAGTTTTGACGTTTTCCGCTCAAGGTTTAAGTACTTCTTTCTTGCTTTTATGCAGGCCTTCGCCATTTGCAGGCTTAAGTAGCACTTTTGCATCTTATTTGAAACCTGGCACAATAGGAGAAGCGTACTCAGTATGAGTAACTGGTTTTAATATGCCTACTTTGATAATACGATCAATCTCATTGTTATTTTTTTTCTTCCATTGCGAAACTAACTGGCCTAACTTTGAAAATAACTGTTTAGAGTCCGGTTTAAAGTGTAACTTGACATCGACTCTTCTAAAGAAGCCTTTTATTACAACATACATTACAACTACAAAAAAATATACAATTCTGATATGCTATAATTATCAAAATCTATTAAAAAACTTCTTTAACTTTTAAAACTCTGAGAACAGTTTCGGGATTTTGTTTGCCAATTCGTACGGATAAAATCTCTGTAGAGCTCCGTGGTCTTGCGGGTTTCACACTTGCTTCTCACGCAAGGAGGTGCAGATTTCAATCGCGGTGCTGACAATGTAACAATGAGATAAGTAATTTATCTTAAGTACATTATACGGTGATGGAAAGCATAGTAAGAAAACTTTCACTACACCAAAGCTGCGGCGTTGGGCTGGCCCCCTGTCGCTCAAAATTGAGTATTGAATAACAGGCCAAGTGGGCACAATTGGGAAAGGCGTGACGCTATGATATAATGATGATGCCAGAGATATTAACTTTTTCGGTCATTTGTTTGCCGGTAACGCATTGATCAAATATTGTTTAATTGTTTACTGTCATCCATCATCTACCTCCAAATCGCTTTCATCTACTTACAGAACATAGGATTAACACATGCGTCCACATTTTTTACCCTTGTACTTCGCAAAGCGGCACTTGTCACTTGTGGGATTTGATTATCCACACACTTAAATTTTCACTTTAATAAATCCGCAATTTTCACTTTTGTTTCTTGCGATTCTGAAAACAGCGCTGTTACCGACGTCCCGCGGTGCTTGTGACGCCTTTTGACGACTCTCCCGCTGCGTAACTACCAGCTTCACAGCCTTTGCCATTGTGAGCTCCCGAAGATCTTGTACGAACAACTTGTTACGCCTGCTGCCATACCCATGACGAACTTGTCTAGACAGAGAGGAGAGGAGAGAGGCCTCTTCAAGATTCTTGAAATTGAAGTGTGCTGCGAGTCCACGAATTCAAGCTGCCCATTTGGTATGCTTCACCTGGATTCTGCACTGCTGCATAGAAGTGGTAACGCTCCGCGAAGTCGGTATGTTGCCCGCAGCCGCTGAATCTGTAGTAATGTTTCTCGCCAGTTTTCAGAGTGCGCGCGTAAGATTTGCTCCACGTTCTGCAAAAAATCTATGACCGAGAAGCGTTTTTAGAATTTTGTACAAGTCCCCAAGTGCATTTTCGGGCTCGCTTACTTTTAGGTTCCTGTGTGTTTCACCTGGATTCTCCACTAATTCGTAGAAGTGGTAACGCTCGGCGAAGCCGTTGTGTCATCTGCAGCCACCGCACCTGTAGTACTGTTTTACGCCAGTGTGCAGAGTGCCCACGTAAGCGTTGCTCCACGTGTTGTTTTGCTTCTTCAAAAAAACATTTTTCTCGAAACGGTTTTCGAATTTTAAACAATTACCCAATTTCTGCATTGTCGGGCT
This sequence comes from Argyresthia goedartella, assembly GCA_949825045.1. Taxonomy (NCBI): domain Eukaryota; kingdom Metazoa; phylum Arthropoda; class Insecta; order Lepidoptera; family Argyresthiidae; genus Argyresthia; species Argyresthia goedartella. The sequence continues at coordinate 6,912,681 of OX463817.1, forward strand.
CGCTTAGTTTTAGTTTCCTTATTTCCACTAAAGATAGATTAGATCAAGCAGATCACTTATTAGCCGAGCGAGCGCGAAGCATCTCCGTTTCATCTTGGGCAAAAAATATTTCGTACGTCTGTCCGAATTTTAGGCTGTTCTTTAAAGATATTAAAACAAACAGATAAACAAATAAATTAAACAGTGTACAAAGAAATGAATTTCATTACTTGTTCCAGAAAAAAACCTGACTAAGATCAAGCGACGTCGGGGGCATGCCAGAATATGGATACTGGAACAAACATTTGAAAATCACAGTGCAGCGGAGCAATTTTGGAAAAACGAAAACACTTGGTCCCGGTTCACAACCCATAATCCCGTGGAAGGCCTCAAGGAATACTTCAGATGTAACAAAGTTAAGAGACAAGGACCCCAATGTGCTGCATCTATGTGTCTGCAGCATCTGCCTTCAGGAGCTGTAAAATTATTTCGAGTGGACGCCGATCACAATCACGACTCTTTAGGAATTAGACGTCGTCGGCCGACCGACTTCGGACTAAGCGACGCTTTGAAGGCTGAAATAGATAAACTTGTTAAGCTAGAGCTGAAACCTGTTGCCATAATGAATAAATTGTCTAAAATGGACGGAATCAAGTTACCGAGTAAGACTCAGCTGACGAACTACTTGAGCGGAAAGCGTCGTAAAGACCACTGGTACGATTACCTCCCACCACCGGGAGGAAAAAGGAAGAGAGGGAGACCGTCTAATGCGGAGCGGGCGAAATATTTTCCACATTATTTAAAACAAGAAGTTTCAGTGACTTTTAATAAATAATCATATCTATTCTGAACGTTGATGGCAAGACTTGAACGTTAAGACACGATACTTCTCTATTCTACTTCTTTTTCTTCAATGTCGTTAGGATGGCCGTAGACAGAATGCGATGAAAGCATTTCTTAAAATCGTAAAAAACCGGCTGCAGAGACATGGGAGCAAATAAATATTGCGTCACACTTCAGAGTGACGTGAGTGATTTTAAGACGCCCATTCTGCCAGACTAAACACACATACACTAGACATTCTTACTACTAGACTTACATATTCGTCCCCTCGACGCCACTCACTTTCAACCTCACTGTTCTTCCTCTCTTTTCGATTTCATGATCATTTCCAACACAGGTGACTGTTCATGGCCAGCTCAATGCCCCCTTCTTCTACCATGATCTGGTTTATATTTCATACAAAATTAGCCCCCTAAGCGTAAAGTCAACATTAAATAAACATTTATTGATATTCAAAGCTTCATACGGGTGAACCTCGATTCTCTGAAATCAGATGCCTCATCTCTCATTATCACTGGTTCTTACCATGAAGTTCAACTGCATTGTCCTGAGGCTGTTTGACAAATTTCCTTGAAGAGTTGCTTCCACCTTTTACCTACATTATTAACCATTCTCTATCGGTTCATTTCCTGGTCTGTGGAAGAAAGCGCTCGTCATGCCCTAAATTTCTAATCCCCCTCCTTCAAATTCTATCGGCCCATCTCTATTTTACCTATCCTCTCCAAAGTCCATGAATCTTTAGTCCACTCTCGGCTCTCCCCTTACTAACTCCCTTTGTTCAAACAATTTACCCAATCCGTACCAATTTAGATTGAGAACAGGGCACAGTATAGCCACAGCACTTTAAAATGACAACCAGCTGGCCATGGACCAGAAGTCTCTGTGTTGACTTCAGCAATGCCTTTAAATGGATCTATTTTGACATTCTTGTTACGGTGCTGGATTCTTTCAATATCTCAATGACTGAATAAACTGAAACTCAATGGTGTGATCTCACCGCAGGTGTGCCTCAGATGATATCCCAATCTATCGCCAAATTTCCCTGTAGATTCATCCGTGGAGGCGTTGAATGCTTACCTCGAGAATGTAAAAGACTGGGCCTCGTCACACGGGATGTTGGTTAGTCCGATGAAATCACAAGCAATGATTATTGTAACCAGGCACTCTCTTTCCTTACTATAAAAACCCATTCTTCAACCCTTGTATATTATAATGGTACTGCTATAGAGTACACTGCTAAGGCGAAAAACCTCGGGGTCATCTTTGATAACCGGCTGTGTTATTCTCCACATGCCTGCGAGGTCAGCAGACAGGTCTTTGCGTGTTTGCACTCCCACGGCAGACTAAGTAAAAGTACCCTGGCATAGTCCCTTCTCATGCCGCTAATCGACGTTACCGATGTTGCATGGGCGAGCGCGTACCAAGAGCAAGAGCTGAATAAACTCGAGCCACTTCAGAATCTCGGGATTCGGTTTATCTTCGGACTGCGCAAATTCGACCTTTCGAATTGTTTCTCAATATCGCAGAGTTTATATTATCTTTTCAATATCTTGAAAAATCCGCGCTACCCCGGCTTCGAAGGTAAACTACCTTCGAGACCGCTTTGATTATCTCTTTATTGCACACAAATATTTAAAAAAGTTACAGTAAAAGAAAATGCATGTACAAAGGCTCTTTTCGGGAATTTGGCACAGGAGATCTCAAACTGTCTCACTTTTAGCCACTCCGCGGCATAACACCGCTGCGTTTAAGCTCTCTTTTAGGTTGCGGGCGGTCCGACTTTGAAACGCACTTCCAGACAGTCCCACTCTTTTCTCTCTCAAGAAACGTATTAAAGAGCACAACCTGTCTCTTTCTTAAAAGTTATCAAATGTATGTTATTATATGCAAATGTAGTATATATCTGTACTTATTTAGTATTACTTTGTGTAATTTATACGGATTTAATTATTTAATTCCTAGGCATTTTATTTACAACAGTTTTTTGTGCACTGCCTACCCTTTCTTGATACTTTCTCCTATTATGCGTTGGTTTGCTGGAAGAAATTGCTTAATTGTTTTCGTACAATAAAGAATTATGAATGAATTATGAATCATATAGATAGAGTAATTAATTAATTTTCATGCATCAACAATATAATGAATTACAAGTAATAAAAATATATCAATGACGTTTATGTATTTTAAATTGTTCTAAGTAACAATACATTTTGATTCGTCATTAATTTGTCCTGGTATGAAGACAATTTTTGGTTAAAAGTCTCCTTCAACTCCGTGTTTGGCTAGTCTGCTCCACGTAACTCCTGCGATGTCCACGGTGTCCAAGATCCAGCGACATCACGGGACTCCCCGTTTTCTCATAATTTCTTTTAAAATTATAAATGTACCACATTAATGTCTCCACTAAGGGGCATGGGCCTCTCGCATACGAAATACATACGAAAGAACGGAGACTCTTCGTCGCGTTTCGCGCTCGCTCTAATCTAAATGTATTTATTATTTTCAGGTAACAAGAAACCTAAAACCAAGAGAGCCCGACAATATAGAAATTGGGTACTTGTACAAAAATTCGAAAACCGCTTCGAGGCAAAAGATTGTTTGCAGAAGCAAAACACGTGGAGCAAATCTTACGCGCGCACCCTGCAAACTGGCGTGAAACAGTACTACAGATGCAGGAAAGTACCGCAACGGGGGCCGCAATGTGCAGCTAGTATCTGTCTTCACCATCGCTGGTCGGGCACTGTATACATGCATCGCACCGACGTCGAACACGATCACGATACTTTAAACGTAAAAGGTCGAACTAGGCTGAGTGAGGCCATCAAGGCTGAAATAGACAAACTGGACGATCAAGACGTAAAACCCAGGGCCATATTGCACAGTTTGTCAAAAATGGATAACATACAATTGCCAAGTATTGTTCAGTTGAGGAATTACATCTTCGCAAGACGTCGGAAGACGCACTGGTACAAATATGTCCCAGTGATTGGTTTGCATGACCCAGTGACGAATATAAAAAGAAAAAGGGGACGGCCTCGCAAAGTTGACCTTCCTGGACCTAGCCAAGACCGACCCGTATCATCTAAACCCGTTGATTGAAAAACGCTCTGATTTATCGCGCTTTGTTTTTTATTCAATAACTGCCTAAACTTGGGCACAATGCCTCTACCTTCCCGTGTGGGAAAAGGTGTGACGTTGTGTGCTCGTCATGTCTCTGTTGTGTAACGTTATAATTTAATTCAGACAACAGCGATGTCCCGTTTGATTTATCACAACCTTTTATTTATAGAAATCGGATGTAATTATTTTAATTTATTTTTAATAAATATATACATTATGGAAACAATTTTATATTTTTTTAATTCTTAACGTCTCATCTTTATTATTATTTTAATTGCTTATTTACTTAATTTATTAACAATTCTGCGGACGTTCTCTTCAAATGTCCAGTGTCCAGTGCCAAGTGTCCAAAGAAATACATTTTTTTATTTGTTACAGAAAAAAAGCTGACTAAGACCAAGCGATTTCGGAGGCATGCAAGAAAATGGATACTTGAACGAACGTTTGAAAATCACATTGCAGCGGAGCAGTTTTGGAAAAACGAAAACACTTGGTCCCGTTTAAAAACACATAATCCTGTGGAAGGCCTAAAAGAATACTTCAGATGTAACAAAGTAAAGAGGCTGGGACCCCAATGTGCTGCTGCTATTTGTCTGCATTATCTGCCTTCAGGAGCTGTAAATTTGTTTCGAGTGGACGCCGAACACAATCACGACTCTTTAGGAATGAGACGTCGTCGGCCGACCGACTTCGGACTAAGCGACGCTTTGAAGGCTGAGATAGATAAACTTGTTAATCTAGAGCTAAAACCTGTTGCCATAATGAATACATTATCAAAAATGGACGGAATCAAGTTACCGAGTAAGACTCAGCTGACGAACTACTTGTGCGGAAAGCGTCGTAAAGACCACTGGTACGATTACCTCCCACCACCGGGAGGTAAAAGGAGGAGGGGTAGACCATCTAATGCAGAGCGGGCGAAATATTTTCCACATTATTTAACACAAGAAGTACCAGTGACTTTTAATAAATGATCATTTATCTATTATGATACGTTGAGGGCAAAACTTGAAGGCTCTAGACTATGATTTTATCCGAAGTGATGGAGAGAAAAATGCTTCTATATTCTTATCTATTCCCCTTCTTCTTCTACGTCGTGAGGATGGCCACAGACAGTTCGCGATGAAAGCATTACTTACAACCATGAAATACCGGCTACAGAGTGAACAAACAAACTTAGTTTCACTCTTCAGAGGCTCAACTTGTTTCGACGCTAGCCACGGGGGACAAGAAATTAAACAGATTTCCCTCAAAGATGTAGAAAGAGAACTAAGATAAGATAAAGATATAATGCATAGATAGAGTAATGAATTAATTTTCATGCATCAACAATAAAATTAATAACAAGTAATAAAAATCTATGAATGACATGTATGTATTTTAAATTGTTCTAAGTAACAATAACATAAGATTCGTCATTAAGTTGTTCTGATATGAGGTCAACCAACTCCGTGTTTGGCTAGCCTGCTCCACGTAACTCCTGCGAAGGCCAGGATGTCCATGTCCCAGCGATGCCGCACGCCTCACCGTTGTCACATCGTTTCTCTTAAAATAATAAACTAGTAGCTATTAGTAGTAAAAATGCATTCATCTTATAAAATGTTAATAGTTTACCAAGAAGGACTCTTCTCTTTACTTATCCTCGTACTGATTGACGATTTATGTCACGCCTTACATATTAAAGATAAACAACTTCCTTTGACTCTTACGCACATTATTTCCCAAAGGTCAGTTTAAAAACTCGTAAATTTTCAACAGCAAAGTTCGTGAGGACGCGGCAGGGCGTGATGTTGCTGCTACTTTGTGGTTTCACTTACAGTAGGAACAGTCCAACAGCGAAGGGTGGAATCAGATATGCTTGTTCCAGTCTGGCAAAAGGCTGTAAAGCCTACGTGCACGTGTCGAGAGACAATGTGATTTACAAAATGATGGCGGTACATAACCATGAGCATCCCAAGTACCGATTTACTAGTGATGGGATTTACGAAAAACTTAGATATTAATGTTAGACAGATTGTGAAAAATATAGGCCTTTGTTCAGCATTAGCTGAGAAGAACTCCGCGTGGTTTTACAACATGCACAAATTAGTATTTTTTTAAAATGTTCCCAAAAATATGTTGGATGTCCGAACCAAACGACATTTTGAATTATAAACGTTGCAATAAATTGTGATGTTTTTGTTGTTAATAGTGGGCTTATTATACGATGCAGAAATTTTGTTAGATAGAAAATAAAATATCATTTCATTTGTCACATGAGCATGCTATGTTGTACATTATACATTTTTTGTTTCAGTTCAACTGATCACTCTTATAAATAACAAACAAGTTATCTTGTATCAGGGACACACCTTCTTCAAAAGTTCACCAAAAAGGTACTCGTGCTCTGCCCACCCCAGATGCAAAGCATACCTTCACCTTGACGGGAATTATCAGATATTGAAGTGTAACATTGCACATATTGATAAGAAAAAGAATTATGTCATAACCGGTGATGGACGATATGTCAAAGTTTAAGCTTTGGGTACCTGGTATCCCTTAGAATAATTGGCTTCTTGATAAGGTTAGTCAACCTTATCAAGAAGCCAAACCATATTTAAAAACTGTCGAAACTTTTTTTTGTTCGCCAGTTGTATGAAAGCATTGGGTTGTAACGGCATAGCACATTGTTGTCAAATGACGGTATTTTTTACACAAAAAATTAAATATTATGTTTGTTAAATTTGACTCCTAAAAGTTTACAATTCTGATATCGTTTAACCCTTTTGTTTATAAGGCTTCAAAGTCTGACATTTTTTTTATATTTCTAAACTACCCAGTCTATAGCTTGTTAAATTCGTCCGTAGCACTCCCATGGTCTGTGGGCGACGGAGGACGAAAGATGCGGGGGCGGGAAAGAAGAGCGCGGGCGGTTCCTACTACGCACCCCGCCGCCCGCACTCTTCTTTCCCGCCCTCGCAGCCCCTGCACCTTTCGTCCCCCGTCGCCCGCAGACCATGGGAGTGCTACGTACAAATTTGACAAGTTATAGTACCCAATAATAAAAGACCCACTTATGAGAGATTTTGAAGTATTACATGTTTTGAACTAAGTTAATTGTGCAAGAATAATATAAGGTTCATATATTTTTAAACAAATTATGTCATTGTATTATCCCCTTAACTCAAGCTTGTTAAGACAACTAAATATAATTGAAGCTACATTCGTTTCTATCATTAATTTCGTAATACACATAATGTTAAGATTTCAATCAATTCCCTTTCCAGCAGTTCGACAGATCCAAATGCGGAACGGGTCCAAATTTCACTTGTACCTCGGGTTCCTATTCGCCACGGTGTCCGTCAGCAAGCATTATAACGCCTTCCGGTGCACCACCAGGCGTGGCTGCCGGGCTAGGCTGTACCTGCACGACCAGGGCATCGTCAACCACCAGAAGAGCCAGTTGAACCATAACCATCCGTCGCCGCTGCTGTTCAAGGCGTCAGATGGATTGTACGACAAGTATATACATTACAGTCATAGAGAGCCGGATTGGACGAAAGCGCCGTACATCGTCGACATACAAGGAGCGGCGAAAAAGGAATTATAATTATAATATGATAATACAGTCATCTTTTCTTGTAATTAACTCTATCAGGAGCAATGAAGTTTTAAAGGTATTCAATATTACAAGCCAAGTGTTCTTAAAGTTCTGTCATATATTTATACGGATTTCTTCTCAAGGTATTCTACACGAAATAGACTATACCTAGAAGCATTATTTCCAGTGACCCACATAACGATGGCTAACAACAAACCTTACATCCTCGTCGACGACTACACCTACTGCGTCGACCCCAAAGTGAAATCCGGAAGAAGGTTCAAGTGTTCCTCTGGCTGCAAAGCATTCGTCTACCTAAACGAGGAGGGCACTTTAGAGAGACAAGTACACAAACACGACCATGAGGTACCACTCTACAAAGTGTTGCCCAACGGAAAGTATTCGAGGATTAGAAGTAACCAAGCAAAGCATTTCGAGTTGTGCGAAGAAAAAATAATCATTGTAAGGAGATAAGCTAAACAAGGATTTTTTATCTGAAATGTAAATGAGACACTGTGATTGCGTTTTGGGAACATCCTAATTAAAGCTGTAGTTTCTATGCCTCTGCCAAAAAGAGCTCTCGGTGTTTTGTCGAGGAAATCATAGACAATCTGTAATCGATTCATGGAATTTATTGGTTACAAGCTTAATAAATATATTTTAGTAATTTTGTCTTTTAAAATTTTTACATTTTTCTATTAGGTAATCAAACTTTAAGATGTCAATTGACATAACAGAACTAAAATCAAAGTGTTAAAACAGAGAATTCAAATTACTTTCTGATATCACGCGTTTGCTTATTTAACATCCAAAAAACCGTTCGTTGTAGACCTTTACTTTCTTAAAATAATTTGAGCGTCTTTTGTCAAACTAATCATATCATAGCTATTTGTACCTATCTACAGAATCAATGTTGTCTAAAATTAATTGATGTAAAAGAATTGTTACTTTCGTCCTTTTCCAGTAAAAGATATTATGGTTAATAGCGGCAAAGTCCTAAAATTGCTGAATGGGTACACATATGGTCATCCGATTAAGCTGTCGAAGATGGGTTGTCTACGTTACCGGTGTACCATGGGATGTAAGGCGTATATCCTAATGGACTATAATGGTCGCCTGCTCAAAATTGCCCATGAACACAACCATAAACCACCTAAATATATGGTCTCTGGTAACGGTGTTTACATTAGAATGTAAAGAGATGAGTGAGGTGTACCTCTAAATATCTAATTGGTGTCGATTCACAATATTTTTTAATTTAAATGTTGTTAATGTTACAGCTATTGCTTCTTTGTACGTATTAATGTGCTCTGAAACTTCTGTTATGTGCAGCTGTAATAATCACTATACTAATAAACTTAAAAAAACATATTTGATTAGTTTCTTAAAGAAGTAGTTACCCGGCATGCAAATATTATGATTTTATAATATCTCATCTGATTCATTTCACTTTTTGGTGATTACCTACCTATTTAGTATTTCTCTCGTAGCGAATCTATGTATTATTTCAAAAAGTTTGAAAGATTTTTAAAAGATTTCAATTTTAATATTTCCAGTAAAAGATATAACGACTAGTAGCGGGAAAGTACAGAAACTGGTAAATAACTACACATACGCCTCTCCGATGAAGCTATTGAAGATGGGTTGTCTTAAGTACCGGTGTACCATGGGATGTAAGGCGTTTGTCCTAATCACCTATGATGGCCAGTTGATCAAAACTGTTCATGAACATAGCCATAAACCGCCGAAATTCATGGTTTCTGGCTCAGGTGTTTACATCAGAGTGTGAATGATTATCTCAAAATTATTGTCATCTTATTTCATTTATGTGTGTGTATTTTTTTGTGAGTTACAGTTCAATAAATTCATTTTGAAGGTTTGCTGGTGTTTTTTGCATCAAAGTCTATTATCCTTATCGCTACACTCCAAATCACCATCATACGACAGTGCTCGGCACTACTCTCTCAAACAAGTCAATTGAGCACGGTAGATGATGCAGGTGACCAACCACACTCACCACGGAAGACCAGAGATCCAATCGATCATCAACATCAACGACCTGGACCTACCCTCTGGCCACCACCACCTACGACTGGAGTGAACTTGAAGTAGAAAAGTAGACCACATAAGGTAACACTCAGATCGTTCTTATATTATACTTATATTACTTTTCATACAAATTCATTCAAACTCTTATGTTGTCCACTGTACAACTTTTCTTTTTGAAAAAAAAAAAGCAATACATAGTTAACTTATGTCAGGCACTGGAGGCTATTCAATCCAAACATGATAATTTTTATGTCCGTGATAGCTACGGGTACAAGTTTAAAAAATGTGTAGGAACCACTTGGAAGCAATTTTTGGCCGAAAATTACCAGTGATTCCACCGTGATTTAGGAGTGACGGGGCGGTCCCGACGTCAGCACCGCTCGTCACTCTTAAATGTTTGATTTCGTCTAAAATACGATGGAAGCAATTGTCTACTTATAAGTAGACAATTGCTTCCTGTAGGAAGCAATCGGGCAGCAACTATTGGTCACAATTTTATTCCTTAGAATTCAGATATTTCATAAGTGTTGCTATTAAAAATCTCTCCACCGAAAAAGGGAGAAATTTATTTCACCCATTTGAGGGCAATAAAAAACAAATGCTAGATATTTTTTTAAGTTTTACCTAGAAAAAGATAAATCTAAATATTTACTTACTCAAGTGAACTAATATAAAAATAACAAATATTTCAATATCACGGACAATATATCGAATTAATTTTAATTAATTTATTTTATTCTTTAGCTGGTATCACGAACTAATAATTCAGGTTTATTAAACCTTTAAAAAAAATCTGTGTTCCGCGACGTGACAACGGTGCTATCATCGCTCACGTGACGTAACGACTATCATGACCGTTCCGAATGGGAAATCACGACCACCAGCGTCCACCACAGATGTCCATTCGGAACGATAAAACGCGACGGTAGACGTCGACACTGACAGATGTCAAACCATTATAACCAAACTTTTGTTAATTTTTGTCATTTTGAGTCGTAGACATTCGTAGTAGTTAATTGTCTTTGTATTGAGTGATTAATACAAAGTCAATTTAAGTGAGGAAGTCAACAAATATTTAGCGTCAGGAGTGTCTGCTGGTTGCTGTTCTAAGTTTGATTGTCTGCTGTCAGAGAGACAGCTGTCACTTTTTGGATCGAGCTATCGGTGCTCACGCTCTCGACGATGGTCGTTGATATCCCATAATGGCGAAGTTGATGATGTCATCCATGACATCATAGCAACCATTTTGAGATATCGCTGTCACTTCAAAACTGACTCGGAATGGCATGGTAGACGCTGCAATCGATTATGGCGCTGACGGCCATGTCACGGTACGCACCGACAGCATGCCGCTGTTAGCCGTCACTTCGCGTCTGTCACATTGATTAATTTTCATTCGACTAATTTGTATGTTCGAATGCGCTCTTGTGTACAAAAAGTACCGACAAGTGCATGAGGAAAAGGCGATACCCAAGCCTGATTGACTTAATAAAAGATTGAAGAAAAAATGCTACAGTTTATTTATTGGAAATTGTGGGTCAGGAGAAATACAAATACCAAGTGTATTGTGGACGAGATCGCCGCAGCACAAGGCATTACTGTGCTTAGACTGCCCCCATATCATTGTGAGCTCAACCCTATTGAATTGGTGTGGGCTATAGCGAAGGGGCATGTCGCAAGACACAACAGAAGTTTTAAAATGGCGGAAGTTAGAAAACTATTCCTGAAAAGTATCAGTAATTTTACTCCTGATAATGGCAAGAATGTATCAGCCACACAATCAAAGATGAAGATAATATGTGCACTGTCGACGATTTGATTGACACAGTCGCAGACACTTTAATAATTCATGTCAGCAATGATGATATTAGTATTAATGATGATTAGACATTTTAATAAAAATCTGTTTTCTTTACTTGTACTTTTTTACTGATTGTGATGAAAAGAGACGTAATTATCACTCGCCGTAAATCGCCTATTAATTTGGAGCGCCGCACTTAATAAAATGGAAACATTCACGAACAAATAAAATGTATAGATGTTGAGAGTTGTATTGAAATTGAAAAATGTGCCCCGCCAAAAAAGTCTGTAATCTCTGACATGTCAAAAAATGATAGCTTTCAGAATTCTACGGAATAAAAAACCACGGAGCAACAGGGTGTCCTATAAGTCACAACCCGCAACGACACTAGAGGTACACCTGCCTTAGATGCATCGAATAAGCCTAATATAACTTCAGTGAAAGTTGCATGTAATTCGAGACATCCTCGGTTTGAAGGAATTTTTTTTCATTCCCTTTTTTATTGTAGAATTTCTTAATTTCTCCGCTATCGCAAATAATTACATAAGACGAAAGAAGTGTTATTTTGTCGATGCCTGATGTTAAATACGAGAAATGTGACTTAGTCTTAACTTAAATCTTCAGCAAAAACATCTCATTTGATCGGCTTCCGTGAAAAAAAAAATACTAGACACGGTATGAGAAAATAACTTTAAAAACTTGCTTAACGATATGCTGATTCGGGAATGGTACGACACTTGGTATCATAGTGCTATGAAAGAGGAATTGATGCCACCTTTCTTCATCAAACCGGGGCTCCTCTTAGCAGAAAGGTAAAAGAAGAACATTGAATACCTCTACCGCATCTCCTAGCGGCGAGCGGCAACCCACTTGAATCTTTATTTATCCATCTTATCTTCTATTTAGAAATTCCTATCCATATGTTGGCTATAAAATCACCATGTGGCTGCTGATCCTTCGGTAGCTCTCGCTCTAGATGGCGAATTGGAGGCACTAGCCTCCAATTCGCCATCTGCTGTCCTGTCCACTGCTGTGCATGTATCATCTCTCCAGTATCTCCGTCGGTGGCGTTCGGTCATCGTCGGTCGCTTATTTCGTGCGAAGAGGTGACGTGTGCGCCGGGCCATGATACGAATATCAGGTTATACCGAGACGCCGACATTACTATACATTACATACACACGTCATATGGATATATAGCACCTGTTCTTGGAGATCTTGAAGACGTCTTCACGATCGGGCACGCACATGGTGGTTTCCATATTGTTCTAGGCGCCACCATTCCGTCACGGTCTTTGTCCATTGCTCCCTTGTGAAGCAAAGTAACTTTTTAATTTGTGTTGCCAGTCACAAGGCAATAATCACTTTCACTCTAACTGATAGCTCCAATCACAAAAGATCGCTCATCTTGAATCGCAGACCAAATTAAAAAATAAGTCTGTACCTAAGTTTGTTTCCAACACAATCTGCCAGCCCCATCGATGTGCTTGTGGGGCATGGGTAGACGAGTTGGGTCGCCATGGCCTACATTGTGTTAGGAGCTCTGGCAGGTTTTTGCGGCACCACGCAATAAATGACATTGTCCGTAGGGTGTCAGTCTTGGCTAACGATCCGAGTGTGCTGGAGCCGCCAGGATTGTGCCGTTCGGATGGGAAGCGCCCTAATGGCTTGACCTTGGTTCCTTGGGAGAGAAGGTGTTACCTTTTGTGGGACACGACTTCCATCTTCACTTTTGCAGCCTCTCATGATGCATCGACTGCGGCCTCCGCTGGTGCCGCGGCCAGATCTGCCACTAGACAGGTCGAAGAGACAGAAGTGTCTAAAATATGCCGCTCTCATGACGAACTACATTTTTGTACCGCTGGCGGTTGAGATGACTGGGGTATGGGAGGCGCGGGGAAACCTATTTATTAGGGAGCTGGGACGCCGCCTGAGGGACAAAGGTTTTGACAACCGCTCTGGGCCATTTCTTATGCAGAGGATGTCACTGGCTTTGCAGCGTGGTAATATTGACAGCGTTAATGCAACCTTTGGCACGTAAATTCCCGTGGCGGTTTATTAATTTATGAATTTTTATTATAGCTACCGATTTTTTCATTATTTTTAAAATGTTTGAGAGCAAAAGAGAGTAGATTAATTAAGTTAAATTTTTATATTGAAAAAAATATCTACGGTTAGTTTTGACGCATTAGGAATTTATTAGGAACTTTGACAACTGTTGCTTCATCCATTTTTGTGTTTACACAATTATAAGGGCCTACTTGAATATAGTATATATTTAGATATTTTTTGGCGTTACTTCTGTCAAATTCGAAGGCTGAAGTGTCTCTTTTTTGCCTTCTGATGTCTTGCATTCATTTGTTCACTAAAAGATACAAACTATGGAATGGACAATGATAAGGATTAATTTTCTCAATTTTTAGTGACAAAATCCTAATTATTGTCACTGTTTATAATGATTGAATATTATTCATATTTGATGCTATAAAATATAATAAAATATTAAATCAAGTTAGTAAAATTTTAATTAAATATATCACCGGCAGTTTATGTGAAAAACAGATTTTTTACAATAGGTCGTATGTAATTATATAGGATTTTGTGACATGTTAGAGAAAAAAACATTATAAATAAAAATACCAAATAGTACAATACTTAAGATTGTATTCACTAAAAATTAATGGTTTATATAAACGCCTGCAAGACTTCAGAAGGCAAAAAACTCTTTAGCCATCGAATCAGACACAATTATCTTTAAGATTTACTATACTAATTATATCCTTATTTCGTTCGTGCCGTGCCTCAATTTTTTTGTACGGGATTTGATATATCTCCTTTGCTCTTGATATATTTAAAAAAAAACTGGTGAGGGATAACAACATCAAAATATTTTCAGGAGATCAGGCACAGTCAGGTCCACCTACCTCACGAAATGAACCTGGTTTTGAAATAGTGACTTCCCAGCGAGGAAAGCCTATACTTCTGCGGGGAGGCCATAAATACAACGAACAACGAAAAAATAATAATGGTTCCTGTGTTTGGCGTTGTAAGGAGAGAGCAACGTGCAAAGCGACACTAGTTACATCAAGAAATAACTGTATCACGCGAGAGGATATGCACAAATGTAAGCCTGATTTTGCATCAATTGAATTGGATGTAGAATTTAACAATTATGTATAAAAATATAGCTGATAGTTTTTTTATTTGTTCATTTCGAAGACATATGTACGTAAATTTTCTATTGATATTTTCTGTGTTTTGATAATAGTCAGATGCTTGATACATTGTGATATTGTTAATTAATTTTAAGTACAATTTTTATGACACATTTAGGTACATTCTAGAAGAAGAGTCTTCTAGACTCTTCTTCTAATTTACTAATTAATAATAAACATTAATATTTTCTAAAATACTTTTTTATTTATCTGACTCTACACCAGGTATACTAATCTACGTAGAAAAGAGCGCGCGCGGTGTCACAACCAAATTCCGCGTAAACACACGTCGTCATAAGCACTCATTGCCGAGTTTTAGGATGCAGGGTGCAGATGTAGTGCGCATGACACGTTTGTCAATTCGGCCGCCACGGCCGGCCGGCTGCGCTCGAGTAAGTACATTATTTCGGGTTGTGATGAGAACTTGTTTTTTTTTTTTTGTTGGAGGGGAAAAAAATGGAATTACCCATGCCCAGGAGTCAGACCTCCCTGCTATGTCCGGGTCCCCACATATTGAGCGGGCATCAGCTCGTGTGGTATACGGACTAAAAACAACCCCTTTGTTTTGTTTTTACAGTTGTCTTAGTAAGAATTAACTGTTAGCCATGGATAAGTGATGAGAACTTGTCTTGCACCTTGCTCTTTTTATAGCCCTCGCATTCGTCCGACTAATAATGTACTCTGTGGCCCGCCCGACGCCCTGAGGTTCAAGTTCAAGTTCAAAGATTTTTATTCATAATAGCACAATAATTGAGACTTAATGAATTAAACATAATAAAGCAAGCATAATAAAACATTAAGTAGGTGCCTAATTATTAGTACATAATTTATAGGGTGCAATGAACTGGTTTAATGCCAGATGTCGGTGTCTTGTAAAAAGTCATTAATTTTGTAGTAGGCAAAAAGTGTGCATTTTTTTAATCGAGCTTCAGTTAAGTTTTGTATTTTGTGCCGGTCGACTATGTTAGTAATATTTCCACGTAATGTTAAGATAAGTTGACGACCGTCACAGATAAGGTATATTTATATTCATCACGCACTATGTCTTATGCACGTCATTAATAACATGTACCAACCTAGTATATAAGCTAAGATTTCCTATAATAAATTAGTCTAGTCTAGTCTGGTATTTGCGCGCATCTCAAGCCTTTTACTTTACTCCCGAAGATGTCGCTCTCCTTATAATTGCCTCTGGCAAAGTGGTGACCCGACTTTTGAACATCAGCAACCTTCGGTAATAGCAGCATGGACCCAGCCGCGAAGAAAACTCCGTGTGCTGCCACCTTAGAAGTGCAAGCAAGAAGCACTTCGTCCAAGATCGCCGAGCCCCGGCTTCTGCATACCTATTTCAAACCACGCTGCAGAAATCCATAATCAAGACCCCACCCAAACCAAGACGACATCAAGCAAGCCATGACGGACCAGAAGCAAAAAGATTTCAACTGAAGATTTCCCGCATCGAACTCAAGATACCGCAAGAATAATGAACCGATAATCAGCCGACTGCTGATTTATCAAAATGGAGCTCACACCAGCAGAAATGAACGCGTCGGTAAATTCATTCACAGCAAGCAGCTTTTCAAGTTCAAGACATAGGAAGCCGTTCCAGCACCCAGAAGAGTATTGAAACATCATCGATATACCTAATTCAACGAATATTGAAATAATCCAGGAAGAACATCGCACGAAGAATAATCAAGTCACTGTACAAGATGTGCCCTATGTTGCCAAATCCCAAGGTTTTTAGGCACACAAATTTCATCAATCGACAACTTAATATTCACTCAAGAGTGAAGAGCACGCACGTACATATGACGTACGAGATCATTGACTGCCTACAGCAGAAGGTTACAGATTTAATGCTGACGCTGATTCAGCACAATCATCCTTGTGTAGGTACGGTCGCAATTATAAACAAACAGTGATTTCAAGTTCAACGACGTGCGATGTAAAATGACTCATCGATTCCTGAAAAACATGGGCGGCTGCAGCATCAGACGACTCTCCTGCGGATCTTTTCCAGTTATAGGTTAGGTTAGTTTACTAACCGCGAAGCCCCATTTTCCTAGTGTTTTTCTGTTTTCCAGTTTTTAGTTTATTTTATGTAGTGTGCGGCCAGACACAAGACTTGCCTGTAGGTAAATATTAAGTAATTCTTTAAACTTATGTAGAATTCACATAACCGTAGTTCCTTTATTTTTCTAATTCGTGTAAGAATTACCTTTAGATTAAGTTAAAGTATGCGCTATTACTGTCTGATTTATGTTTATTAAAATACTACTAGTTATTATTGCAGTTGATATAAGTTTGTTATGGTATCTAACTTAGATTTTTTCCATTGTTATAAGTACATTCATTTTTTTTTCCCTAAAGGGGGGAGTATCTGTGCCGGTCGACTATGTTAGTAATATTTCCACGTTATGTTAAGATAAGTTGACGACCGTGACAGATAAGGTATATTTATATTCATCACGCACTATGTCTTATGCACGTCATTAATAACATGTACCAACCTAGTATATAAGCTAGGATTTCCTATAATAAATTAGTCTAGTCTAGTCTGGTATTTGCGCGCATCTCAAGCCTTTTACTTTACTCCCGAAGATGTCGCTCTCCTTATAATTGCCTCTGGCAAATATTTCTTGCGGAATTTTATTGTAGAAGCGTCCCATAAAAGAACTACTAACTTTTGTGAGTCTGAACATTGGAAAAGAAAGTTTGTGTTTATATATTTATTTTATTAGTTTGCATATTGTGGTGGCTTTCAATGATTTTAAAGCTACTGATACTTTTCCTCACATACATTATGTTTTCATAGACATACTGACTTGCAACAGTTAGGATGTTGGTTTCTTTGAAGAAATCTCTCAGATACTCTAGCTTATAAATAAATCGGATCAATGAAGATGGTCTCAATGTCAGCAGCCCGTCCCTATAGTAGTATGCCGTAGGACATAATGCTATGGAAATAACAAAAATATACAAGCCTAACAGTTGCAACGTCAATCAATTTCCTGATTCTTCTAACTGCATATGCTGCGGAGCTAAGTCTATGTGCCAATTTTACAATACGGGGACCCCACTGTAGTTTGGCATCAATAGTGATGGCGAGAAATACAGTTTCATCTACTCGTTTTAGTTTGTCTTTCCCCAATGCAATGTTACTCTCAACTTGCCTTACATTAGGCAAAGTGAATTTTATGAACGTTGTCTTTTTTACAAGCTTTTCTTTAGTTTCACCTGTCCCGTTGTCTGTCTGTCTGTCTGTAATCAAATCTTGCAAGTTTGATCCACTTCCCGGTTTCCGATTGAGCTGAAATTTTGCATGCATGTATAAATCGGATGACAATGCAATATTATTATGACCTAGAGCTGATCTGATGATGGAGCTGGAAGGTGGCCATAGGAACTCAGTCATTAAACGACGCAACCTTATCGAGTTTGAGCTCTTTTAATTCGTCTTGACGATTACTTTGACACTAGATGGTAACCAGGGTCTGATGATGGAGCTGGAAGGTGGCCCATAGGAACTCCATAATTAAACGACGCAACCCCATCGAGTTTGGGCTCGTTTAATTTGTCTTGACGAGTACTTTGACACTAGATGGTAACCAGGGTCTGATGATGGAGTTGGAATGTGGCCCATAGGAACTCCATAATTAAACGACGCAACCCCATCGAGTTTGGGCTCGTTTAATTTGTCTTGACGAGTAATTTGACACTAGATGGTAACCAGGGTCTGATGATGGAGCTGGAAGGTGGCCCATGGGAACTCCATAATTAAACGAAGCAACCCCATCGAGTTTGGGCTAGTTTAATTTGATTTTACGAGTACTTTGATACTAGATGACCGACCCCAAAGCCAAGTTAAGTCTTTAGCAGGTCTTCAAAGCGAAGAACTTGACTGCTCGAAGTTGAATTCGAAGAAACCTTGTAATGTTGATGCATTAAAAGAAATGGATAGAATGAGAAACGTTACAAATAAAAAACTGGTGATCACATAACTAATTTAAACATTATTTTACCTTACCACAAATATGTAAAAAAAAAAATACATAAACTTTAAGTGCTCAAAGCAGCACATATTATGTGAACGTTCTACGGACTACATAACGGAAACACGCTACTACGTGCTACGAACTACGTCGTAGTAAATCTCGATTTAAAAGTACTAAAAAGTTAAAAATAAAAATAAAGAAAAAAAAACTTTTAAAAACAAGCTTTTATTAAAATTGAACTAAAAAGTTTAAAATAAATTAACTCCAATAACAAATATATTACTTTATAAGTTCATTGTAACCTTTAACGATAATTACGCTTCTTCGTCTACGACAAAATAAAAACCGTTACACTTTAATTTTTACAAACATAAGGGGCCCTAATAAGGATCCTTGGGGTACTCCAGATGGGATAGATGTCCATTTTGATGTGAATCCTTGCAATACAACTGCTTGACTACGATTTTCTATATAAGACTTAAACCACCTATAAAGATCTCCATGTATTCCAGCCACAGCAAGTTTCCTCATAAGTAGATTATGGTCGATACGATCGAAGCACTTGCTGTAGTCAGTGTAAGCTACGTCAATTTGGGCGCCACCCTCCATGCTTTTGGTTATGTAATTTGTAGCAAGAAGCAAGTTGGATACTGTCGATCTGCTTTTTAAGAATCCGTGCTGTTCCTCAGTAAAAGAAGTACGAAGTGCAGCATATGTTTGATCATAAATGATCCTTTCGAATATTTTAGCGAACAGACAGAGTTTCGATATAGGCCTATATTGTTCTACTTTACTTTTATCACCCTTCTTAAAGACAGGTGTAATGAAGGCAGTTTTCCATATGGTGGGGACTACACCTTCAAATAATGATCTTTTGAATATGAGCTCAAGTGGCGTCACCAATTGGTCTGCACACTCTACCATGAATATCGGGTGAATGCCATCGGGTCCGCCGGATTTGTTGAGGTCTAATCCTTTGAGATGCCTTAAAATCGTGGTTTTTTCAATGGATATAGACCCTATCTCCGCCGATTTACTATGTTCATTATAAGACAAATGGTTGGCATTCGAAGAGGTTTCCAAGAAGGTGGAGTGGAAGTAGTCAGAAAATAAGTCGGCTATTTTATCACCAGAGCTAGCACACCTTACACCGTAGGTCATTGCATTCGGGTAATTATTGCTTACTCTTTTACTTTTGACAAATGCCCAAAATGATCTAGGGTTTTTGAGTATGTTTGACTCAATTTTATCAATATAAGCGTGGTAGCATTCCCGCTCTAATGTTTTTGCTCTGGTACGCAAGTAGGCAAATGATTCATAGTCTGAAAGGTTGCCGTAGTTCTTATACTTTTTATGATATTTGTATTTTTCCTTTAATACTTTTACTAATGCAGAAGTATACCAGGGTGGGTAGTGGTTAGGGCGACACACCTTACTTGGAATGTAAACATCGCGGAATGCGTGAAGTTTACAATAGAATTGGGCGACGGCGTCATCCAGAAGATACCTGTCTAATAATTTATGCCAGTCAACTGCACTCAATTCCGATCTAATTGATGTATAATCACCGCGTGAGTATATGTATTTAGTTCTAGTTTCTTGTGGCAGATCCGAGTAGGTAGCAAAATGGACTGAGATGCACAGCGACACATGATGAGGGTCCTCTGGTAAGAACGGATAGGCCGCCGCACTCACTACGATATTATCGTTAGAAATTATTAGATCCAGTATCTTTTGGTTACGATTAAGTTCACTATTGTATTGCTTTAAATTGCAACAGTTAAGTACGTCTATGAATTCCATTTGATATTCGCCAGCTAGCCCATCCGGCGATAGTTCCTTGCAGTTGAATTGCTTTTACCAACTAATATTCGATAAGTTAAAGTCACCTAATATGAGAAATTTGTCAAGAGGATTATTCAATATAATATTATTTAAGGAGGCACTGAAGTTCGAAATTTGAGTAGTAAATGAATTTCCTTTATTTTCCTTACACATGTAGACGGTGCAAATATGCGTTTTTATTTGCGATCGGCCGGTACCTAAGGTTACAGTTATCCATATATCCTCGGCTGATGAGCGCCACTCGGTTCGCTCCACCACTGAAAACTCGTTACGTACAGCCAGCAACACACCCCCTCCCAACTTTTGTTTTGTAGCAATATAATTCCGATCCCTACGCCATACAATATAACGCTCATCAAATAATTCATTATTCGAGATGTTGTCTAGAAGCCAAGACTCCGTTATTGCTATGATATCATAGGAGTTTAGGCATACATTACGGTAAAAATCACTAGTCTTGGTTCTCATGCCACGAATATTTTGATAATAAACATTTAATGTGTTCATTTTTGATTTTTACAATAATTGAGGTATGAGTTAATAATAACATGCCTGGAACAAATACCCAGTTATATAAGAGTACCAGTGATAGCACATATCATTTGATTGAACGTTATATTATAATCGTAATAGGGGTAATCCTTCGAATAACCATAATAATATGAGTTTCGGCAGAAAATATTGTAGCAAGGCGGTGAGCAACCAACATGAGACAGAATCGACGTTAATACAATCAACAAGCACAGCAAATCAAAGCCATAATTATAAGCAATAAGGTTCATTTTACTAATCAGCGCAAATTTACCTGAGTTGAACCGGTCGCACGGGTGACACAGCGCATGGTAGCATGCTACGTCACAGCCAGTGGTTCCCAAGCTGCACAGACGTTCACACATAATGTTATTGAGTAATAGACTTAAATTATTTTTGACAGGTCTTTCTCTGATTTTACATTGATTATTGGTGATGTGGTATTTTTCCTGGCCATTATTTTGCAATGCTTGACCCAGACGAATTGAAAATCCCTATCTTTAGCAAGTGCTTTAGTTTTGGAAAGCAGTACTTTGTTTAACGGGGTCAAATGATCGTTTACGTATACTCGATGTTGTCCAGGGAGTCCGAACCGACCCGTGTTCAGGGGTCCGTCCACGGCTGCTGCTCTCGCGGCTGCGACAAAGTTCTCTTTGACGTATCGATTGTTAAAGCAGACCACTATGGATTTTAACCTTTCAGGGTCACGTGACGGGATTCTGGCAACATAATTGATTTGACTTTTGTCGACTGGATGCTGAATTTGGGTTCCTATAGTACCCACGATATCCATAAGATTCTCGTTGATTACCATTGATCTTTAATGTTGAGATCGGTTTCGATTTTTTCTAATTTCAGCTGTAACTCTGTTACGGTGTCCTTAGTTTTCTCGACCTGATCGAGACGATCTTCAATGGTGTTTAGCCTTCTTGCAAATTCTTTAACTGATTTATTCGTGTCGCGAACTTCACCCTTCATCAATTGAAAGTCATCTTTAAGCGCCTTCACATCCACAACCAGTTTATCCAGGTTTGATAATTTGAGAGAGAGGGCACGGACTTCATCAAGGATTGTTTGCGTGGTGCTCCCAGATGTTGCTACTGGTGCTGCATCTGGCGGTGGAGCCTGCTTCCCCGTAGGTTGTTTGCAAGCGGGACAGCGCCAAGAAAGTTTTCTGTCACCAAGTTTACGGTAGCCTGCTTCAGTGACACCGGAGCACTGATAGTGGAGCTGCCCATTACACGAAGAACATGAGGCGCCGTCCGTCACTTCTTCCATGCATCGAACACAGTTGACCATTTTGTAACTAGGTTGGGAAGCACTGGAAGTTATGCTTAAAGCGGGTAGTGAGAGCGACAAATAAATAAATACGCGCGCACACCGAGACGCCTGCGATGAGACTGTGATAACACATACAAACTTATGAATATACCTGGTTACGACACCAAAATAGTTTATTTGAGATATCAACAGCAGAGTACAACAATACAATTATAAAACACATATTATATATCTTTTGCTTAATAAATTTCTTATCGTTTTAAAAAAAAGTAAAAAAAAAAAAATACAATTATAAAACACATTACAAATAAAATCATTGGATTACATTACATTAAAATCATCAATCAAACACATTACAAACACGTTGCAAATAAAATCAATACGTTATATCTGGTTACGTACATGGAGTATTGAAGTAGCCGCACCAATAACTTTATAAGCTACATTTTGCAATTTTTCACTAAAATGTTAAAGTCTGTGTAACTCTCACGGTCAACACAAATCCAACGACATGTCATTTGTAAAAATCGGTCAAGCCGTTTATGCTGTAGCGGTTTTATACATTTTCAAACCCCATATCTCCGCCATTTTGAAAAAAAAATGAAAAACTGAATCGACAAAAAAAAATCTATTTAATTATCCAACCTGCTCAAAAAATTCCACGAGAATCGGTTGAGAAATGCGATCTGTAGAGGAGAACAACCGGACAGACAGACATACGAAAGCATTTTTGCCCAATCCTGAAACGGAGACGCTTCGCGCGCTCGGTCAGAAATAGGTGGTGTTAGCTAACACCTCTTGAATACAAGAGGTTAAAAGTCAAATTCTGATTAGCAGCATTAGTCAATTTGACTATAGTACTAAATAGCTCTTTTATTTAATATCCAACACGACCTAGTTCATGTTTTTTTAATGCAGGACTATGCCCTCTAGTTTCTGCTATGCGTGACGTCACGTAGCCTATATCTAGCGGACGATCAAGATGCTTCTGGGTGTTTTTCAAAACAGATTTGCATTGCAAATTTGGGATGTCCCAGACATTCAGCTATTTCTTATATTTTTTTAAACGATGTATATAGTTAAACTGCAAATTTATCTAATATTTACATATTTTAGTAACAAAATTAAACGTTGAATGCGACCAAAATATCGCTGTAAATAAAAAATAAAAAAACCGGTCAAGTGCGAGTCTAAATCGCGCACGAAGGGTTCCGTACCACCGTTCAATGGAAGCGATGGTGTGGAGTGAATAGTTTGGATTTTACACAGCAAAATATTGTTTACAAAGTTATTGGTGCGGTTACTTTCACACTCCATGTACGTAACCAGGTGCATCCATAAGTTTGTATGTGGTTGTTCAGGCTTCTCGGCACCTAATGACCTCGTAGGGGCCCATCAGCTACGAGGTAGCGTAGCGATCAGTTGCCAAGAAGTGTGAACGTCGGCGATTCACCGAGCTAAAAAGATTGGGTTCGATCTAACCTGGTCTGTGCTTCGGTCCCGTCAACCTCCTGTCTCTCTGCAAGGCCCGGGTGCACCCTAGGCTCTTCTTGGTAGACAGGTTCTTCAGCCAACCAGGTATGACTGGCAGGCCAGCTTCGATGAGCACAGTGTTCCAACACAGGTTATGTTACGTGGGAAAACCAATCGGCCACGTAAATGCGAACTTTATCTGGTTCGGGGAACCACAACACACTCAGCTATATAGACAATCCTGAGGGAAACCCGAATACATTCCAGATGGCTTGCGATTTAATTTCAATACCCTATCCAAAGCGCGTTTACATTGCGAGGGCTTTCGTCCGTCAGTTGTCAAAAACTGCAAGGTTGGCAGCAACGTCAAATTCAAAATGGCCGTTCCGAAACCATCGATCGAATATCGATTTGGAATCGAACAATCACCCGCCCGGACAGGCACCCACCTGTCCCCTAATCTACGGGCAGCCGAGACAACGTTGCTACCGCTCGTTTTAGAACCGAGCCTCCTACTAGAACCTCCGCAGACCGGGGGGTCCCGTCCTTCCAGGGAACAAGTTAACAATGCGCCCCCTGCGCCAACGTAGTGGCGGTAGGTTAGCATCCTTAACCAGAACGAGGTCACCAACACTAGGGGGGCTGGTTTTGTCAGTCCACTTAAGGCGCTGTTGTAAGATATGCAGATACTCGAGCGACCAACGCTTCCAGAAATTCTGAGTAAACTGCTGCAACATCTGATACCTTGACAACCGATACAATTTCACTCCCTCGAAGGGGTGCTCGGGCAACGCGTTAAGTGGCTGTCCTATCAAGAAATGGCCTGGGGTCAGAGCCTCCAGGTCATTTGGATCCGAGCTGAGCGGACACAACGGTCGCGAATTGAGAACGGCCTCGATCTTACAAAACAATGTCGCGAGCTCCTCAAAAGTCAGCGCGGTCTGACCTACTATACGCCCCAAGTGCGTCTTAGCTGACTTAACTACGGCCTCAAAAATCCCACCCCAGTGGGGGCAAATCGGTGGGCTGAAGGTCCACTGTATACCCCGACGGGAGAGGGCCGTTCCAATATCCACTTTATTTACATTCAAAAAGTTGACTATCTCTCGTAAGTATCGTTCCGCACTACGTCGGTAGTTAGTGCCGTTATCAGAGCGGATCAAAGTTGGAAGTCCCCTTCGAGAAACAAACCTATCCAAACAAGCAATGAAAGCCTCTGTCGAGAGATCAGCAACGAGCTCGAGATGTACCGCCTTGGTGGATAAACAAACAAACACACATAGGTACGCCTTGTATTGCTTAGCGGTACGCAATCGTGAACTCTTCACCATAAACGGTCCGGCAAAATCCGTACCAACACCTGAAAACGGTCTGACCTCATTCACACGATCAGGGGGCAAGTCCCCCATGAGAGGTTGCATCGTGGCAGCCTTAAGTCGATAACAAGGCATGCACCGAAACACGATGTTCCGTATGACACGGCGGGCAGATAAGATCCAAAACTCCCGCTGGAGCGTGGCCAACAACGCGTTACAGCCGGCATGCGCGTTTTTAATATGACGATCAGTCACCAGCAATTCAACTAACTGTCCCCCCTTGGGGAGCAGAAGTGGGTGACGAGCCGAATACGACAGATTCGCATTGCGCAATCTTCCTCCTACCCGAAGTAACCCTGTCGAATCAACAAAGGGGTTGAGACGCGCGACGGCTCCCTTCAATTTCGAACGTCCTCTTCGTATAATCTCCAATTCTGCCCCAAACTTCGAGGACTGTACCAACCGGACCAAATTCAGTAGCGACTCGTTTCGCTCTGCCGGAGTCAGAATAGGGTTCAACGTTCGCTGATCGCGAGGAGTACGACAATTTCGAGCGAATCTCCTAATCCAAGTGGACACGTTTATCAACTTGTCAAGTGAGCTATACCGGTCCAGCAGAAACCCGGCGTCAGGGTCCTCAGCCTTCTGGGTAACATGCACGGCCGCTCTGGGGCCATGATCCGAAGATACTACTACATGGCTGTGGGGCCAGTCCGATTCTCTCCTGGCAAGCCAGGGTGGTCCCCACCACAAATGGTGTCTAACGAGTTCAGGAGCCCGACATCCCCTGGATGCACAATCAGACGGGTTCAATTCTCCTGGTACATGTCTCCAGGTCAGTGGGACCTCAGACGACACAATCTGGGAGACACGGTTCGCAACAAAAACCTCTAAGTTATGGACCGAAGCCTTCAGCCAGCACAAAACAATCTGGCTGTCCGTCCACGCGTACACCGTATCCTCCAAAACCACTGACCCACGCAACACTGTTAGAGTGTGATTCAAAAGTTTGGTCAAAAGAGCAGCCCCGGACAGTTCCAGTTTTGGAATCGTCATCCTTGTCCGAATAGGCGCTACCTTGCTTTTTGCCAAAACCAAACGCACGTCGACCTCCCCGGTGGAGGTGACGGTTCGCAAATAAACCGCTGCCGCAAACCCTCGTTCAGAGGCATCACAAAACCCGTGAAGGGTTGCCCTGTAATCCCCAGCAGGGACCAATTTCCTCGGCAGCGATACATTATTTATATCCGATAGCGAGGTGAACATTCGCGTCCAATCAGTCAACAAATCACCTGAGAGGTGGGTGTCCCAGGTCAACTGAGCCGCCCATAGCCTTTGCATAAAACATTTGAGAGCAAAGGTGACTGGAGAAATCCATCCATTCGGGTCGAACGTTCTCGCAATCGTTGACAGTACTGACCGCTTCGTCCAGGCCTTCGGTGTTTCTAAAACCACCCGATAGGTAAACTCATCATGGACGGGCCGGTACTGAATTCCAAGCACTGACAACATGTTAGGGTTGTCAGGATTCTCAAAAACGTGCGGGTCTTGTTGAAACTCATCTGGGAGACCAGCCATCAACTCAGGGGAGTTGGACATCCACTTGCGTAGTTCATAGCCGCCTTGTTCCAGCAATTGAATGAGCTCGTCACGTCGGTCCAGAGCTTCCTCTACACTGGCTGCCCCTGTGCAGACGTCATCGACGTACAAATCTTGCTCCAGGATAGCGGCGGCTCTAGGATAGCTCACACGGTCACGCGACGCCAACTCCCGCAGGGTACGCATCGCCAAATACGGGCTAGACCGTAACCCATACGTGTTCGTGTTCAACTCATAGACCTTGACTGGCTCGGCCGTGGACTCACGCCAAAGTATCAACTGATACCTTCTGTCAGCCGGATGAATTACCGTTTGCCTAAACATCATCCGAATGTCTGCGACAAATACAATCTGGTGCCTCCGAAAGCTCGTGAGAATATCCGAAATATCACGGCTCAACTTGGGTCCCGAATGTAGACACTGATTCAGGGACATCCCGTTCGAGGTAGGTGCTGACCCATCAAAAACAACTCGAATCTTGCCGGTAGGGGTTCGTAGGACGGCATGGTGTGGAAGGAAACAATGATCCTCAGATCTCCAGTCCACACCCGATACCGACATGTGTCCTAACGACTCATACTCCCTCATGAAATCAACATATTTTTGTTTAAATACGGCGTCCCTTTTCATCCTACGCTCCATCGACATCAATCTCGTCTCAGCCATCTTCCTAGATTCTCCTAGTGGCGGTCGATCGGCCCTGAAAGGCAGTCGAGTTACAAAACGACCAGAACGAAGGCGACCAGTACTATTCTGGTAAAACAACTCGCACTCTTCTTCGTCTGCGTCGACTCGACGAACGGTAGGAGGTTCCTCTATCTCCCAGAAACGTTGGATAGCATCCGACAACGCTGAGCCAATAAGTATGCCATCTGACTCGGCAGGCCTAACCATTGGCAATGCCGGACCCATGATCACGTGACCAAACTTAGTATCCACAGCAATCAACCCGTCCGGCTGAAGAACTCGCCGATCCGACAACAGAAACCTACCCAGAACGTCTGCTCCCAGTAGCAGGTCGACCGGGGCTGGAGTGTCAAAATCGGGATCCGCCAACTTGAGTCCTGATGTCAGGAATCGAACGGCCGGATTCAACTTCACCAAGGGGTGTCTGCCCATGACATGCGTCATCACTAAAGCTTGCACGGATGTTTTTGTCAAAATGTCATAACGTGGAGAGAACGTGATCACCGATTGACCAACTACATTCGTAACCGTAACATTCCCCACGCCCCGTATTGATTTATTATAGCTATTTACCTTGAGGCCCAACCATTTTGCTAAATCGTTCGATACAATGCAGCCCTGAGCTCCAGAATCTAATAGGGCGCGAACGTATGTTGGGTTGCCCGCCAAATCCCAAACAAGCACAGAGGCGATCGGTAACACCACCGTCTCCGGTTGGGGGGCAACCAATGGTTGGGCCGCAAATTCCTAGCGAGGACCCCCGGGGCCCCACTGTGCCTGTAACCGATCAGGTAGGCAGCTATACGCCAGAGGGTCCCATTGTACAAATGGCCCACGCGCCGGTTCCATTGCCACCCTACGACGCCCCCCGAAGGGGGGTGGGCGTGAATTCAACCGTGGCCGCTCCATGAGCGGGGGGGACATCACATGCGACCGACGAGGACGAGGCGACGAGCGGGGCGACAACTGAGGCGGCGTCCGAACCGCATCCGCATAGCTCGAAGGTGTCCCATGCCACCCGCCCGTTACGGCCCGCTGAACACACCCAATATCCCGCTGAGTCGGATGCTGAGTCGCAACCGAAAACTCAGGGCCCCCCATGTGATGACCCTGAGTGCGGCCCTGCACCCCTGGGTGGCTGCGTGCTTGTGGCCCCATTGCCCGCTGAGTCGGATGCTGAGTCGCAACCGAAAACTCAGGGCCCCCCATGTGATGACCCTGAGTGCGGCCCTGCACCCTAGTACCGCCCTGTGCACGTGGGGACATTGGCCCCTGAGTTGCGCTCCGAGTCGCAAACGAATTCTCAGGGCCCCATGCCGTGTCACCCTGGATACGGCCCTGTGGTGGCTGTTGGCCGGACCGGTTCATGCACAACAGATTGTTGTGGGCCCCACCACAATATCCGCATATTTTTGTGCGCGTGCAGTACCTAGCCATGTGTGGCCCGAGGCACAGGAAACACCAGCTCCGCTGCTTGGCCATCCGGCGCCGTCCCTGAACCCTAAGTTCCCCGAACTTATTGCAATTGGCCACAGCATGGCCAATCTGCCTACAACATGGGCAGGTCTCACTATGTGGGGTCAATGCACTCACAGTCCCATATGACTGCCGGTTGGTGCGGTCCTTCCTCGTCGGAGGGCCCCTACTCACAGCGCTCCCGGCAGCTCTCTGTGGCTCCGAAGGATGGGTGACCGTCAACCCCAAATTCTCTGCCCGTCGAGCCTCCTCTTCCAAGAATCCGACCAAGTCGGAGAAGGCGGGCAGGTCCTCGGCCGACCTCCCGTGAAACTGTTCGAAACGAGTCTGCACGTCAGCGGGTAGGCGGGAAAGTACAATGTACAACAGTAGGTACGACCATTGACCAACCGGAAGTCCAAGATTCTCTAGAGCCTTGGTGACGGACAACAATGGGTTCAAAACCTCCGTCTGTATGGCCCCGACCTTGTTCACAACCGGGATACTAAACAAACGGTTCAGTTGGGCATCGGCCAACCTCCGTTTGTTATGGTAACGTCTGACCAACAATTGCCTGGCCGTTTCATAGTTACCCTCCGTAACTGTCAAATGAGCGACCAGCTCCCTAGGCTCACCCCTCAATGCTGCCACCAGCTGAGCCATCTTGACAGACTTGGTAATGTCCGATCGCATGTGCACCAAACTGTCGAACAGATTGATGAAGCTCATCCATTCACCGGACACTCCGTCAAAAGTAGGCATAGTTATGGCAGGTAACCTGGACCCCGAACCCTGAAGCGGCAGAGGTGCTTCAATGTCACCACCATGGCTGGACTCGCGCTGTCTACGTATGTCCGCAGCCTTCTGCGTGATAGCAGCTGCCATCTCCATACATTGGTCGACCTCCCCTAGCAACCGTGACAGCCTGTCAGGTGCGCAACCATCAACTGATTCCGCCTGCGCGGACAATTCGAGCACCCTATTGTAACGTTCCTTAACGTCCATAGACCGCTCCAATACCACATCATGCCTATCTAAACGGTCTATCAGACCGTGTGCGGAGGAAAACCATCTGAGTTCCTTAGAAACACCCTTCTGGATTTCAGATAACGACATGATCGGAACGATACTTACTCACAATTTGCAGTAACTCAATTTTATTGGACCCTCCAGTCTATAACCCAAACGAGGGAACCCTAAACCACAACTTAAACAATGCTGTTTTCCTTAAACAATAGGAACCGAGTTTTATATCTATATAAATTCTGTAAATACAATTTAGTTTCCCTTTATCATTATAACACACACAGATAGTCAATATTAGTTCAAGTTATAAATTGCTATAAACTGAAAACAATGCAATAGCCTGCTATCAATAGATGTAACTACCTATGTTAACCAAAACATTCTTCAATAGCATTACTAGACCACTAGTAGATTGACTAACTGGTAATTCAATGCAATTTTCAATTCAATATCTGTCTATCTACTACCAGCAATAGACCTATAGCTTACAATACTACCAATCTATGTGGATATAGGAACCAACCAGTTACTTAACCGCCTATACCTACAGATTGATAGTCCCAAATCGTGCGTTCCTGGAGCCCTTGACGGCTGCAAATCTCAGGAAACCACGCTCTAGCTATCAAAATTTTCAGGCTTCTCGGCACCTAATGACCTCGTAGGGGCCCATCAGCTACGAGGTAGCGTAGCGATCAGTTGCCAAGAAATGTGAACGTCGGCGATTCACCGAGCTAAAAAGATTGGGTTCGATCTAACCTGGTCTGTGCTTCGGTCCCGTCAACCTCCTGTCTCTCTGCAAGGCCCGGGTGCACCCTAGGCTCTTCTTGGTAGACAGGTTCTTCAGCCAACCAGGTATGACTGACAGGCCAGCTTCGATGAGCACAGTGTTCCAACACAGGTTATGTTACGTGGGAAAACCAATCGGCCACGTAAATGCGAACTTTATCTGGTTCGGGGAACCACAACACACTCAGCTATATAGACAATCCTGAGGGAAACCCGAATACATTCCAGATGGCTTGCGATTTAATTTCAATACCCTATCCAAAGCGCGTTTACATTGCGAGGGCTTTCGTCCGTCAGTTGTCAAAAACTGCAAGGTTGGCAGCAACGTCAAATTCAAAATGGCCGTTCCGAAACCATCGATCGAATATCGATTTGGAATCGAACAGTGGTATTGAAAGAATTGTTGTATGGGAGCCCCCTTAAATATTTCTTTTATCCTGTTTTTTAGTATTTGTTGTTATAGCGGCAACAGAAATACATAATCTGTGAAAATTTCAACTCTCTAGCTAGCTAGGTTCTTGAGATACAGCCTGGTGACAGACGGACGGACAACGAAGTCTTAGTAATAGGGTCCCGTTTGGAACCCTTCGGGTACGGAACCCTAAAGACAGAATAAAATAAATATTTAATGGGGCACCATTTATTTCCTTATTCTACATATACCTTTAAATAAATATCATAATAAACATACCTGTCTCTTATCTTTATATACATGTAAGAGTTCTTATTTATTAAGTTTGCACACTGTTCTATCCGTGTAAGTTTCTCAATCTAAATTTATCTCTTGTATTTTTGTGGATATCTGTTACTGGCTTTAATTTTGTATCTTTGTTCATCGTAATTTGTTTATCTATGCGCTGTTGATGTCCCAAATAAAATAAAATAAAACAAAAATAAGAGAGAAAACATATAAAAAGGCAAATAGGTACCTAAATCATTGCGCGAGTTCAGATAGAGAAGTAGAAGGGAGAAGAAATAATCAATGTTATGTGGTTGTCTATTCCATTATGTTATCATAGTTCACTTAGAAAATTCGTGGTTAATAATTGATTTAATTCTAGATGGTTTAGCAGTTTATTACGTTATTTGATGTAACACAATCACATTTTTGTTCAGGAAGTATCATAAACAAAGTTGTAAGTAGCCATAATATGATCACCACAGCTTGAATTATTATTTGAAGATTTGTTTTTATGAATTTTCACGTTCCGGTGTTTGCCAGAGGCAATTATAAGGAGAGCGACATCTTCGGGAGTAAAGTAAAAGGCTTGAGATGCGCGCAAATACCAGACTATACTAGACTCGTTTATTATAGGAAATCCTAGCTTATATACTAGGTTGGTGCATGTTATAAATGACGTACATAAGACATAGTGCGTGATGAATATAAATATACCTTATCTGTGACGGTCGTCAACTTATCTTAACATTACGTGAAAATATGACTAACATATTCGACCGGCACAGATACTCCCCCCTTTAGGGAAAAAAATAAATGAATGTACTTATAACAATGGAAAAAATCTAAGTTAGATACCATAACAAACTTATCAACTGCAATAATAACTAGTAGTATTTTAATAAACATAAAACCAGATCTTAATTGTGCATACTTTAACTTAATCTATTTTTATATATAAGGAAAGTTATTGTTAAATAAAACTAGATAGTAATAGCGCATACTTCAACTTAATCTAAAGTTAATCTTACACGAATTATAAAAATAAAGGAACTACGGTTATGCGAATTCTACATAACTTTAAAGAATTACTTTATATTTACCTGCAGGCAAGTCTTGTATCTGGCCGCACACTACATAAAATAAACTAAAAACTGGAAAACAGAAAAACACTATGAAAATGGTGCTTCGCGGTTAGTAAACTAACCTAACCTATAACTGGAAAAGATCCGCAGGAGAGTCGTCTGATGCTGCAGCCGCCCATGTTTTTCAGGAATCGATGAGTCAATTTACATCGCACGTCGTTGAAGTTGTAATCACTGTTTGTTTATAATTGCGACCGTACCTACACAAGGATGATTGTGCTGAATCAGCGTCAGCATTAAATCTGTAACCTTGGCTGTAGGCAGTCAATGATCTCGTACGTCATATGTACGTGCGTGCTCTTCACTCTTGAGTGAATATTAAGTTGTCGATTGATGAAATTTGTGTGCCTAAAAACCTTGGGATTTGGCAACATAGGGCACATCTTGTACACCAATCGTTTATATATAAATATATATCTCTCTCTCTCTCTCTCTTCAGTGATTTGATTATTCTTCGTGCGATGTTCTTCCTGGATGATTTCAATATTCGTTGGATTAGGTATATCGATGATGTTTCTATACTCTTCTTGGGGCTGGAACGGCTTCCTATGACTTGAACTTGAAAAGCTGCTCGCTGTGAAGGAATTTGCCGACGCGTTCGTTTCTGCTGGTGCGAGCTCCATTTTGATAAATCAGCAGTCGGCTGACTATCGGGTCATTGTTCTTGCGGTATCTTGAGTTCGATGCGGGAAATCTTCAGTTGAAATCTTTTGGCTTCTGGTCCGTTTTCAAATCTGGTCCGGTCATGGCTTGCTTGATGTCGTCTTGGTTTGGGTGGGGTCTTGATTATGGAGTTCTGCAGCGTGGTTTGAAATAGGTATGCAAACCGAAGTCGGGGCTCGGCGATCTTGGACGAAGTGCTTCTTGCTGCACTTCTAAGGTGGCAGCACACGGAGTTTTCTTCGCGGCTGGGTCCATGCTGCTATTACCGAAGGTTGCTGATGTTCAGAAGTCGGGTCACCACTTTGCCAGAGGCAATTATAAGGAGAGCGACATCTTCGGGAGTAAAGTAAAAGGCTTGAGATGCGCGCAAATACCAGACTATACTAGACTCGTTTATTATAGGAAATCCTAGCTTATATACTAGGTTGGTGCATGTTATTAATGACGTACATAAGACATAGTGCGTGATGAATATAAATATACCTTATCTGTGACGGTCGTCAACTTATCTTAACATTACGTGAAAATATGACTAACATAGTCGACCGGCACACGGTGCATCAAGTATTGTATGCCGTTTTTTTTTTGTGACGCACTGGAACTATTGGGGTGGTACTACATGTGCCTAATCTATAATGTAAAAAAATAAGTACGTATGTTTGTTTTTATGTATTTTAGAGTGAAATTATAAATTGCGGTCGGTGTAGTCCTGAACGTTTTTGGACGCGTTTTGCCAAAGCATTGTTATACGTTGTGCTAAAATGAATTATTAGAAAAAAAATGTTTAGGAGTTATATCGAATTAAGACATAATTCCTCTAAATCGTCTAACTAGTTATAACCCTTGGACCAAATATGTTCATGGTTTTTGCGGAAATGTATGGCTCCCAGAACTAAAATATGCGGGCGAAACGCGTCCAACGTTTCATGATAACTAACACCCACGTAAATATTTCAGTGAAAATGGCCCTCACAGGAGCAGAACGGGCTAAAAGGTACCGGGAGAAACTAAAACGAGACCCCGTAAAATTTGAGGAGCAAAGGAAGAAGCAATTAAAACGTCTTCAAAAGATTCGAAAAAAAGTTGAGGACTTAACAGAAGAAGAGAAAAACTATAGAAGAAAACAATGGAGGGAACAAAAGAAAAAACAAAAACAGAAAAAGAATTATAAATAAAGCGAGAATCAAGCTTCACCAAGCTCATCGAAACTCAGAGCAACACAGCTTCGACTTTAAAAATACGTTCACGTTATACCAGCGTATGCAGGAGCTATAGAAGAGCAGTAGAATATATTCGAAAATTAAAATCAAGACTCGAAAAAAACTTTACCCAAAAAAAGATAGCCCACGAGAAAAAAGTTCGTGAACTACAAAAAGACAAAGAGAAACTTTTGGCACGTCAAGAAATATTAGAGTTCTCACTACTCGAAACATTCAAACTACCTAAACAATTTCAATAAAAAGACTGCTTAAGTCTGTCGCGCTAATCCAAGTGGTCAAAAGCAACACATCTGTTAAAGTTGTTGCTAGTGTTTGGGACTTAAAGGCTGCAGCATTAAAGCATAAAATACAAGACGAAATTAAGCATTTCTATTTAAGAGATGATTTTACCAGAAATACTGCTGGAAAACTGGAAACGGTAACAAAGGCAAAGCAGATAATGCAGATAAAATACTTAACCGACACAAACAGTAATTTATATGCCGTTTTACGTTTTGTCACCAATCGGCAAAAATAGAGATACCTGTTTGTGCGTCAAACTCAGCAACATGGAGTACCTTTAATTGGTTCTAATAAACAAACATGTCATAGATTGCAAAAGTCTCGAAATAACTATTAGTAAGTTGGTTTGTGACAAAACTCGTACGCTTGCATGTACGATGAATGTTAAAATTGTAGTAACCAAAGCATGAGGAAATCACATGGTTGAAATGGGAAAGAGTTACACACACTTACCAAAAACCAGGAAAAGAATTCACTACTAAAATGAAAATCAGTAATGTGCCAGTTGGAATTGCGCACGCAGGTTTCCGTACCACTGTACATTTGTCAGGACGTATTCCACCTCCACCCAATGTCATTCCGACTTCATGTCATAATGAGGCGAACGCGGGGGAGCAAGCAAACTGGTTAGATTTGTATGGAGCTCTTGTGACCCGCAGCTATTTTTGTGCGTCCCCCACATGGCTCTGACATTCTGGGGCGCGGGGGAAAAGATAGCAGTGTCGCACCTTTCTGGTAATGTGACACACACCTAAACGGTGTGAGCTCGGCGCTGATGCCGCATGTTAGTCATTTAACATTTTAGCCAACAGCGACAATTCCAAATTTGCATTAAACATCTGGGCATTAAGGAAATCGCCATTTTAGTTGACTTCTCAGAGAATTACGGTTGTAAACTTGGGACTTGGATCCAGTCAATGCATTTCGGAGCGGCCGATAAATGCAATCATGATTATTGCATTTATCGGTATATGATTAACGAGCTAGACCACGGAGAACATACATGGAACAAGTGAAGAAGAAGATAAATGTATTGTCGTATCAGGACGTCAAGGAGAGGGCAGTATGTAGAAATGCATGGAAGGAACTCCACCGACAAGAGTGTAGCTCTTAAGTAATTAATTAATGAAATCTGTAAAATGCTTCATAGTCCGATAGTGATATCGAGAATATGAACAAAATTATTCCGAGAGATCAATATCTCTCGGAATAATTTAAAGCTGTCCCGCAGACTATGACACCCAACCAAGTCATATTTTTCAATTTCAAATTATATATCGACAATTAAGCTGCTTCTGTGGCAATAAACGCGGGCTGTGCACTTGTTTGGATCCTGAAACTCATTCATTTGATTCTGTCCAGAGCCAACGCGACAGTCGGACTATTTCTGACGTTGATCTGAAGCAGCACTATGCAAAAAAAATGTGGAGGTCAAACCGTCTCCGTTACCGTTACCGCAACTTGCCATTTATGTAAGCTACGTAAATTTAATGTAATCACAGATATGACTAATTGTATTGCTTGTAAAAACTGGGTAGCATATTTGGGACAAATATGCTACCCAGTTTTTACAAGCAATTTTTACAAGCAGACCGACAGTTTTTACAAGCATATTGAATAAGTAGTATTTTTTGCTTTTGAGTCCCTAATTCCAAATAGCCTTAGATAAACAAGTTTCTAAGTTTACAAAGAATCTGGATATTTTTGTTTGAATTGATTGCTTTTACTAAGTCATGCGTTTCTGCATGAATGTTGAGACTCTTGAGTTTTTTGCTACATACTAAATAAATGGGAAAGTTGATTTGGTAATTATTTGTATTAAAAGTTATGTACCAAAGCGATTATGTATAAAAAATAAAAATTAAAAGAATATTCAATTTAAGTTTTAAAAAAATACGTTCCTAAAGGTTTTAGTAAAAACATGTTTTAGTTTAGATCGATGCTATACTGTTTAAAGAAACCAAACATTTAATAAAAATATTGTCTAGTAGGTAGGTACTTTTAGGGTTTTAACTACAATATGTTTAATAAGTTTTTCCAGTTAGTCACTCTGAATTCCAGATAGTCACTGTCCCATATTTTTATAAAGAAAAAAAGTGATATTATTAAATAAATATTATGTTATAACTATTATTTTGCTAGATAAATCTAGTAAAATAATAGTTGACAATGTACATGTTTAGAAGTTACTTGAAATCTGTAAATTTAATAACTTTAGAAAGATAATTATTGTTTTGTTTTTAAAGTCAATAGGTGACGATCTTGAAAGGAAAGTATTCGTTTGACAATGATTATTGTCGTTGAGTTCTGTTTCAATGTTATTTCTTAAAGATTTGAAGTCATTTAATAATAAATTAAAGACAAATTAACAAAACAACTAATATTTTTAATTTTATCCATTGTGACCCATAACGTGTTTCTTATTACTGTTATCTTCAATTATTTAAGAGAACTTTTCATCGAATAAGACGAGAAAACACAGCCAAATCACCACAACGCAGCAATTAATTCCGGTGTGCCACGGTACAATCACATTGAAAAAAGCCCTTCTAACGATACCTCATTTGTCTAATTCTGATGACCCAAATGAACATACATACATACACACTAGGTATATACCGGTCAGACACATAACCCTCCTTTTGGATTCGCTGCATTCGGGTAAAAATGGATTTAATCGAAGGGTGAGTGAGACGTCCACAGACTCCTGTCTCGCTCATTCGCTAGGTAACTACGGTCGCTGTCTCGCTCAATCGCGTCGGCGACACGTCGCCTGCAGTCCGGCTACGACCTTCCACATTTGGGCTGTTCTTAATATTCCTCGATTTGCATTTCCACCAAACCACTGCGAAGGAATTGTGCCCTCACAATATTATTGTCATTTCAGTAAGAGACATAACATTGGATAACGGAAAGGTTTTTAAGATGTGCAACGGCTTTACATATAGTTTCAAGGGGCGACACAATGGCTTGCTGAAGTACAGATGCACACAAGGCTGCAAGGCGGCCATTTTCCTTTCTGACGACGGACAGCTGGTGATGACTGCGCATGATCACAACCATTTGCAGCCGAAATACAAAATACAAGACGGGGTCTATTTTAGACAATTTGTCAGGCAGAAAAGAAAATATATCACGGATGAAATCTCAGGTTAGAGAGATACCTCAACCTTTTGTCACCATTTATGGGTAGAACCGTCAAGCTGACGTCGACTAACACCTGTGAAGTACGACCGTAGTTTCTAAATCTACGATTGCAATTGAATAATTATATAATTTGTTATATGAGTGTCGCAAGGGGTGTTAAATTAACACCCTTAGCGATACACGTCCTTTGTATGGGGACCCCTTTAATTTATAAAATCTCGCTTGTTCATTATGGGAAATATTAAATTGCAAATGTCAGGGCAAAATGCTGCGGTAGCTTAGGTGAAGGGTAAAGGGGGTGAGCGAAGCAAAGCCCCCTTTATCCTTCGTGTTAGGTTAAACATGCATGCACGCATGCAACAACAAAAATACTTAAAACATAAACTTACACAGAGTACACAAAATATGTTATCTACACACGTATCTTATACCCTCTTTACTGCGTCCAAAAACCGCACGTTATGATCAGCATAATGTTAAACTACTTTGTAAAAACTCATTTCTTATCTCAATATTATGACAATAATGTGTAAATTTTCTACATATTATGACATTCAAATTTCGAACGCCGACGCCCGCCTGCGTGCCGCCCCTACTTTGTCTGTGAAGTTGGTACTACAGAACGAGCTAAACAACTCAATGCCACAATGCCGGTCAAACATTCGGTTCCTGAACACATCAAAGAGAGCTTATGATATGTGTGTAGATAAACTAGTGTATGTAACTGTACATAATTAGTTACGGTTATTACGGTTCATCAGATAGAGCCCGGTGACAGACAGACGGACTGCCGAGGCTTAGTAATATGGTCTTTTTGGCCTTAGGGTACGGAACCCTATAAGATTAAATTTACACTGGGGTTTATGTTTTTCCAATTAATTTCTTTGCTCTACCACAAACAAACCGCTGTCACTAACGACCTGTCATGGAACTGCGGTGATATTACTGTGCTCGTCATTACGGGAACGGTCTTGCTTGATGGTGATGATGATGATGATGGTGTAATGATCGCGGCGGCGAGGCGGCTGGCGTCAGTCGGCATTCCGCCAGCCTCGTGGCCGGACATTATTTTTTGATGGAAATAATGTTATTCTTCTTATAGTCTCTTATTTTGTATAGGAACTGTTTCTAATTGTATAAAGATTTAGTGTTGTCGTGTAGACTGTTTTTACTGGCTGTACTATGATTTGATTACCATGTGTGTTTTAAAGTTTGGAGTTTTGTTCTATTGTTATTCTGATTGTAATGTGAACAAACTGTGAGGTTATGTGTTCGTTATGTATTAATCTATGTATCATGGTTTGAAGAAACTACACAGAGCCGGGTTCACGAATATTCGAGCATCGAAGAAGTAAGCGTATCGAGCAGTCACTTGACTCTTATATACGAACTCGTAAAGGTCAGATTCCGATACGTGATCAGTAACGGTAATTTATCTAATTTTTTTGGATTAAATTCACGGCTTTGTGTGTTGAACAAGTGAAAACTTCTGGATATTTGAACCTAATATTCTTAATTTAATGTCTTATTCTATTTTCTGTATGAAAATTTTTAATCGCCGCCTCGAAGGAACTTCTCTGGATGTCCCCTCTCGGCAATATATCCGTAAATATATCATTGTTGTTTGAAGTTTTGAACCATAAATAAACTGTATAAAGACAATGTACTTTTATTTCTATCAGCCAAATAATAATGGCTCTGTAGCAACGAGAAATCTCACGCAGTGCAGCACATCATCAAATCACATATTTTTTTCCGACCGCTAATGACACCCCTTTCCCAGGTCAATTCATTTGGACGAAACGCGGCGGCAAGCATCCATTGCTGCTTCTGTCCGGCTACACGTACAGCTACCAGAAGTTGAACGCCGATGGACGAGTCACGTGGTACTGCTCTCGCCGACTAAAGGGCTGCAGAGCTGGTGCAGTCAGCATTGGCACTAAAGCCTATAGCATTAAGGACCATGATCACCCACCGAGCTGTGGGAACTCAATGCCGATGCCGATAAAGATTGAAAGTCACTTGTATATGTAGACATGTGTAGTATTAATGGTAATAACAAAAATATTTGTAGGTAGTTACAGATCGCGCCAAGTACCTTTGGCTCGGAATGAAATGTGACATCTCTAAATCTCTCTCTCACCCCACCTTAGCTGATTACACCTTCTCATTCGCACCTTTCGTTCAGAGACCAATATATCTGGCGCGTTCTGACCTTAATGGTGTAATTGTTACTTCCTATTAGATATAAAGTAGTAGGTAGAAGATTTTGATGTATGGTAGGTACACTGATATTCAAGGTATCTTAGGGTTTATGACGTTATTACATTTGTCTTTCTTTTGATCGGTTTGTGATATGAAAAGGTCGTTACTACATTTATTAACGACAAATTAGATGTAGATTGGAAGGTATTAAAATTAGATATTCAATATATTATTAAAGTCAGTTCGACTAATTTTAGAATAATCGTTAAATGCCATACTTAATTTTAATAACTCTCTCATTAGCGATTACTATATTTCAATAATATGGATAGGTAGGTGGATGACAATGGCTTAAATAAAATACTACAATTTCGATGAGTTTTATTTCCTTGTTGAAGTAAAGATATTTGATAAGAAATTATAATAATTTTCTAAATAGAGGCAGGATTTTGTGAGCACTGTGGTATAGTCATGGCTTGATCCTTCATTCTTAAGAAGACATAATTTATTGGT
Organism: Argyresthia goedartella; assembly: GCA_949825045.1. Lineage (NCBI taxonomy): Eukaryota > Metazoa > Arthropoda > Insecta > Lepidoptera > Argyresthiidae > Argyresthia > Argyresthia goedartella. The sequence continues at coordinate 6,953,119 of OX463817.1, forward strand.
CACATCACCTTAATTTTTTGAGAAGTGAAACGGATGTATATTTTCTATAAATCCTTAAAAACCGTATTCTTATCTACGTATTGTACAGAATTTTAATGTTTGTAATACACTGTACAATATTTTTAGAAAATTGTATTGGAAATGCTAACTTTTATGGTATATTTAAAAGGGTAGAATTTATTCGTAAAATCAAAAATCTCCTATTAGTACATCAAAAATGTTCACCAAAAACACTTTTTATATTTTATGTGTACTCAATTTTTATGTTTCTTTCGATCTTACATGTCAACCTAACACGAAGGATAAAGGGGGCCTCGCTTCGCTCACCCCCTTTACCCTTCACCTACCCAGATCCGCCACTTTGCCCTGATATTTAAGGTGCAAATCAGTATTTTTAATTTGCAATTAAATATTTCGCTTTTTTAAGGTGGAAGTAGCCGACTTCAATTGCAGACGTCACGAAAGAGCGAGATAGCGTTAGTAGTTATTAGCGAGTGAGCGAGACATGTGGTCTGCATTTGCAGTCGGGTACGATTTTGCATCATCGTGATGGTTCCAAATGTCACAACAAAGCTTTCAAACCATGTATTAATTATCTAGCGATTTCAAACGAATCAGTATTATGTAGTTAGAAAGTAGGTACTTTAATAGTAGTTTATGTGACTGATACACAATGGAGGGCATTAAAACTCGATCACTCGAGAGTTTTAATGCCTAATTATGTACAATTACATACGCTAGTTTATCTAAACACATATCATAAGCTCTCTTTGATGTGTTCAGGAACCGCATGTTAGACCGGCATTGTGTCATTGATCATTGCTCTGCAGTTGTTTAGGTTGTTCTGTAGTACCAACTTCACAGACAAAGTAGGGGCGACACGCAGGCGGGCGTCGGCGTTCGAAATTTGAATGTCATATTATGTAGAAAATTTACACATTATGGTCATAATGTTCAATATTCAGATAAGAAATGAGTTTTTACAAAGTAGTTTAACATTATGCTGATCATAACGTGCGGTTTTTGGACGCAGTAAAGAGGGTTTATGATACGTGTGTAGATAAACAAACTCACAGTAGGTAAGGGTACTTTCAAATAATTTTATTTAAAAAAAAACTGAGTAAAAAATCATCAGTTAAGAAATCATTTGGACTGGTTTATTGCAATGTTTTGTGATACAGATTATTTATTAAGTAGTCATTTTATTATTTGTCACCTATGTTTAAGTTAATACAATTTATTAATAACTTAGAACAAGACACAATAAAACTAATGTCAGCTGATAATGAAGTTATATTTATTTAGCTACATTCTAGTGATTACTTGCATTTATAATTATATAATAAATAACAGCAATTATATGTTAAGACCTGTTAATATCAGACAAATCACAATATATACCTTTTAAATAACAACTTATTATGCTATACTATCTTTCTTTTCTTAATAAAAGCTGAGACAATATTTTTACTAATTAATTGTATGATTAGCAATAAACTCAAATTCTAACATTAATTACCTAAAAAAATATTCCCCAAAGGCCAAATAAGGGATACCTTAAGTTGACCGTCGCCGTCGCGTCATTGTCAGTGAGCGGTCATTGTGCAGTAGAATTGGGCCCTTGCTAGCATGTTGTATGTTGTAGTGCAGTGTTTAATTACTTAAAGCTGGGTCCAGACATGTTCTTTTGTCCGTAACGTGCCTACGCTTCGTATCAGACGCCTGCGATCGAGACGCGCCGTACCACCGTACCGTACCGAACGGGCGTCCGAACTAGCGTGCTTTGATCGTAACGCCGCTGATACGAAACGAAAGTACGTTACGGACTAAAGAACATGTCTGCACTCAGCTTAACAAGCTTGATAGCATAGGTCTGAAGATTTATGAAAAAAATATGTGACGACTTGGTGATCTCGTATACATGGGCTCTCTTTCATTTTAGTTATTTTCATTTTCAAAGTTATTAACCGACTGTAGCGAAGCGGAAAAGAGGAGGGTTATGTGTTTGACCTGTAGGTATGTATGTATGTATGTCTGTTCCTGTGTCCCCTACCTAACGGCTAAACTGATTTTGATAAATGATGAGTCATTAGATTTGCCTTGATGGCGCGAGTGACACTGGGTAAATACAATTGAAAAAAAAGGATTTTATACGCATTAATTTGCTTAATAGTAGTTTATGTGACTGCTGCATAATGGAGTGCATTAAAACTCGAGAGTGAGTTTATGAAACGAGCCGAAGGCGAGTTTCGGCGTCGGCGTTCGAAATTTGAATGTCAGTACCAACTTCACAGACAAACTAGGGACGGCACGCGGGTGGGCGTCGGCGTTCGAAATTTGAATGTCATTATATGTAGAAAAACTACACATAATGACCATAATGTGTAGTTTTCCAGATACTAAACTAGTTTTTACCAAGTAGTTTAACATAATGCTGATCGTAACGTGCGGTTTTTGAACGCATTAAAGAGGGTTTATGATACGTGTGTAGATAAACTAATAAAAAGCACAAAACAAGCAGATAAAACTTAACGTAATTATTGAGACTCGATAAAATTATCACAGTACGTGTCAAGCTAAATTATCTTTAAATACAGGCGAGATCAATTAAACCTAATACAGTGGGTTCCGCTTGCTTTTAAATTTAATTTAATTTGACACAGTACTCAGAATTTGACAAATGAGGTATCTTTAGAAGCGTCGCGATCGTCCATTGGTTAAAGGATATGTGACGTCACACTAAATTCAATATGGCGTCCTCTAGAGGGTATAATGTTCCCTCTAGAGAAATAAAAAAAAAAGTTTTTGTCTAGGGCCCTGTTGGGTGTCAAATTAAAGGGTTTTCTCCCTGCTTTGCTTGCAATAACTCGATAATTGTAGGAAAAACACTCAGATTGCAAATTGACTAATGAACATTTCAGAATGTGACAATTGAGGTATCGTATAAAGCGTCTTGATTATGTGAAGTCACACTAAATTCAAAATGGCGCCCTGTAAACGGCAAAAACGAAGGCTTTTGAAAGCCGTATCAGATTAAATGACTTAATTAGCACATTCCAAATGTATTACCTAATAGTAATATTACTAGCTCTTGCTATTGGCAACAAATAAGACCACCAAAATATTTTTTTCCTACCCAAAATGACCACCAAAAGTTGCAGAAAATATCAGGGCAAATACTGCGGTAGCTTAGGTGAAGGGTGAAGGGGGTGAGCGAAGCGAAGCCCTCTTTATCCTTCGTGTTAGGTTGAAAATGTAAGAACAACAAAAAATACCTAAAACATAAACTTAAGTACACAAAACATAAAAAGAAGTTTGGTGATCATTTATCCAAACACAATTTGGTGGACATCCATCCATTTTGGCAGTCATTTCGAATTTATTGGTAGTAAATTTTCGAATTTTTTGGTAATCGTTTAAACACAAGCCCTTGCTATTTAGTCGAATTGTTAGGAGTGTGTTGACGGCTCGGTAGTAATCGATTTGACCTCTCAAATACCGAGTAGTTTATAATTATTATTTATTTATTTCAGCTCATTGAATATACCCATAGAAATATAAATACAAAATTATATGGAAATCAAGATTAGAATATGAAAATTGTGCAATGGCAAATTATCATAGTCAAAATTATAAATAAAATCAGGAATAACGGTAAAATTAATCTGATGTGATGCCATGGTAATAAAATGTATGCCTTATGCCATAGTAATAAAATTTAAAACCCATAACGGAAAAGTGGCGTTATCTAACGCCGCTGGTATTCAAGAGGCTAAATACTCTTGAGAGCGCGATGTTTAGCAGTGGGGTTTTCGAACTTATTGTCTTGTCAATCTTCTTCAATCGCAATACAATGGTTTAGCTACTAAAATACAGTGTACGATGTCCTTACAATATAGGTAGGTACGTATAGGCGAGACTCGATGCCTCCACCTACCGAGGCCTCTAACGACTTCGGCTTCGTTCTTATCATTCATCATCGTCAACAAATCCTCAGCATTATCATCATTTGTCCGTTTGTCTACATCTGATTTTTATTTCACTGTTACCTGTAGTTTTTAGGGCTCCGTACACGAAGGATCACTATTGCTGTCACTGACGTGGCCGTCCGTTCTTCCGTCGTCCGTCACACAGGTTTTACGGCCAAACGGTTAAAGCTACAGTCTATTAAGTCTCATTAAACGAAAGAGGGGCGCAAGAAAAGAAATTAATTACAAACAAATATCAAAATAATCCCACGACACATGGTAACCTAGTGAGGGGCCAGAAGCAATGTGCCTGTATGTAAAAGTTTATTTTTATTGGTCAGGTTTTTTTTAATCCCTCATTTTTAGGCTTATAATCTACATTTGTTACGGAACCCTAGACGTGCGATTCCGACACGAACTTGGTCGGTTTTTTATAGCACGTATGTGTTTTAGGGTTTCCTAGTCACATTCATTTTTTAATAGCGTCGCTTCTTTGCGGGTAGCGTCGAAACGGGAAACGATCGTGCCAGTAGCAACATGTGGCCGAGACCGGCACTGGATGGGTGTCCGTTCTATGTGGCATTTGTTTCGGAGGCATCCGTATTTCGGATGACACATTAAGCTGTAGGCCCCGGCTACTATCGCTACTGGTATGGTATGGTAGTAGTCGCAAAGCTGCGCAGAGGCGCTAATAGGGCAGCTTGATAACTTCTGAGAGTCGGGTTGGCCACAAGACCGGCACCCCTCGATCAACGCACACTGAGCCAGCGTCGTGGAGTATGGCTCAAATTTACTCGTATCCGGGTAAAGGCCCGTGGCCCTCGATGGGGACATTAATGCGCTACATTTATATGTGTTTTTATTGTTCCCTTGTCACATTATGTTTTTAATAGTGTCGTTTCTTGTGGGTTTTGCTGTCGTCCATAAGATTCGTGCCAGATCTACGTATTTTCAAAAGCTTTAGCATATCATTCTGACATTAAGGAATTCCGATAGCTTTCGAAAAAAAAGCAATCACAACACGAGTATTCACACGAAATGGCTTTTATTACGACGTTGCTTGTGTAAGCCATGTTCTAATTGAGAAATTTTTCAGGTATTGGGTGTTTTTATTGCTGGCAATCACGATCGACATGGCATTCTAATAAAGTACCAGAGACAAAGAAGAATTAACTTGTTAGCTCTAGGTTAACTGCATGGTACAAGTAAGCATGTACAAGTATCTTAATTGATATTTTAAACTCCCCAACAATTTCCAGCGCCGTTCTTCACCACATCGCAACGCGGCGGGCGGGTGTTGCACTTTGGACCTTACCGCTTTTACTATAGGAGTCACGATAAGTGGCGGTGTGCCAACAGCTACACGACGCCTGCCTGTTTCGCGATGGTGGTTGTAATCGATGACGCGGTGGTCGCCGAGCTTGGGCATCACAACCACGCGTGAATTAGAAAAGGGAAAACGAAGAATAAATATTCATATACAGGGTGTTAACGGGGTCATGATTCAAACCTATCGGTCCTAACTCGAAGAATTAATGCGATTTCAATTATAGGGCAATTTTTTTAAAAAATACAGCCTTTTTTAAACTAATCAACAATTTATTTATCCCAGTTAATAACTCAGATTATGGTTACCCTATTAATTCATGATAAAACCTTTTTAATAAACAAATGATTAGATGAGTAAGTAGTAGGTAATTGTCAACCGTCACGTCATAAGGGTCAAGTCACCGTAGGGTGACCATAATAATTAATAAATAGGGAATCATTTTTAGTTTTTTTTTACCTGCGAAAAAAGTGCTAATTTATGCACTCCAATCTACAGCGTTGTATTAATAATTAAGTGCCAAGTCTATTTTCTCTTTCTTGCTACACGACCCCGTTAACACCCTGTATATATGGAAATACCATACTTATAAATACATCGAGTGATAAAAAACTATTTGTGCAACTAAAATTCTGACTTTAAACGCCGCTCAGGTAGTGTTTTAGTCGCTCATGTAGTATTGTGGTTCGGTTTGTTAGGATGGCATGTATGTGCTATAAGCTATTAACGGCCATGCTAATAAAAAAGTTATTGACTGTTAAACTTACACAGATTTTTGTCCTTTCATGCGTCGAGTAAATGTCAAAGCAAGCAACAAGTCACTGTATAAGTTATACTGTGAATAACTTCTTTTATTAGTAAGGCCGTAAAAGTTTACTTTAGGAGTACACACAGCACAGGGCACTATTTTGGGGCCTCTTGGCGAACCGAATAAATAAAATTAATATATATTTAATCAAATACACACTATACATTTACATAACCACAAACAAAATAAATTATATGCATGAGTTATTATTTTATTTATTCATGTTATTATTAGTTGCCTTCATTTATTTTTATCTTAGCCTTTTTTGACAATTTCATATTATGTTTCATCATTTATTAGAATTTATTGTTGTATTTTAACCATTTTTTGCTGCAGCTCCATCTATTTTACCTGTAACGACTATAGTTTTCGGTTCCAGTCTTAACTAGACGTCGTAAAAACACAAAGTACAGTATCCGCCAAGTTTCTTTGAGCTGTCGCCTGTCCTCTCACCCCACCTTACCCTATGCGAGAAAGAGGGGTCACAGGTCGCTCAGAGCCAAAGAATCTTGCCGGGACCTTTATCATACCAGCCCTACTAGCTGTTGGCGTTCACAAATGACCCTGTTCCAGATGCCCTGATCTTCCCAACTAGGAAGGGCGGTAAAGGAATGCTGCTTTACGGCCATCGATTCAACATGGAGTATGAGAAGTCTAGCAATAGCTACTGGAGATGTACCAAGCGAATCGCTCACAGCTGCAAGTGTACGGTGAAGATATGGCATGGCTTGGTTAAGTTATCTGGATACCATTCGCATGATTGAGCATAAATTAAAAGGAATTTTTCATCTTCTTTTCATGAATTACTCTAACTCGTTGGTCCGGTTCTCTATCGATAAACTGGAAATTAACCACTAGAAAATGGTTAATTGCCCAATAGCACTACTATAGATACTATACGAAAACAAATATAATGATCACCTAAATATTTTTTTCCTACCCAAAATGGATAAATGAACACCAAAAGTGAACAGCAAAAAATATCTGGGCATAATACTGCGGTAGCTTAGGTGAAGGGAAACGGGGTTGAGCGAAGCGAAGCCCCCTTTATCCTTCGTGTTAGTTTGAACATGTAATAACAACAACAAAAAAAAAAAACATAAACTTAAGTACACAAAACATAAAAAGAAGTTTGGTGATCGTTTATCCAACACAATTTGGTGGAAATTTATCCATTCTGGCAGTCATTTCGAATTTATTGGTAGTAAAATAGTTGCGTTTTTGGTAATCGTTAAAACACAAGCCATACTATAATATGACCCGAATGGCCAAGACGGCAGTGACCCTGCCTACGAAGCCAAGGGTCCAGGGTTCGAGTTCCGGCGGGGGCAAATATTTGTATAATGAGAGCGGATGTTTGTACCCTAGTCATGGTTGTTTATCTATCTAAGTATAATATTTATCTATATAAGTACAGATGTAGTGAATAATCCTTTCCTATCGGCAAAACTCGGAACAACGATAACACCCGAATGGTGCCGATGTGTCTATGAATTACTGTATTATTAAATTACGTGTAGGTATCAAATAAATCGCATACTTTATTTATCAATGTCAAATGTAAGTAAGTAGTAAGACAAAAACGAACATTTCCGAGAAAATACGAAAGGAAAGGATTATTCACTACATCTGTATGTGTATCGTTGTCTAGTACCCAAGATACAGGGAATCCTAGTTTGGGGCTAGATCAATGTGTGTATTTACACACTAATAATAATAATAATAATAATACCTTAGACACTATTTAGTGTCCAAGGTATTATTATTATTGTAATATTGCTTGATCTCAAAGTCAAGTTACGTTCGTGCAATACTTGTCACCTTTGATGAACGGTGTTTGAGATCGAGTTCAGGTTTATCTCTAAATTATTATTATTACTAGATGTTACGCACCGTTTGACTACAGTGAGTCTGTCACACAATACAACAATCATAGCATTGGTGTAAAAAGTAAGGATTAAAAAAAAAGTTATAGGTACCTTACCGAAGTATAGAAAGAAATAATATGTTCCGCCCTGATCATCATCCTGATTGTTATTGCAAATATTCAGACCCAAAAGTATTAATAGAATCTAGCAAATGTAAGTATTTTCATTTCTCATCGTTTTAGAACCTGAGTTTATCCCAACGCGGCAAGGAGGCTTCATTCTCAGCTACAATGGCTACAGATACAACAGCGACCCGGTTAAATCACAGAATGCCATCAGGCGACGATGGAGGTGCAACCGAAGACTTGCAAAGAATAAATGCTCGGTGTCTTTGCTTACGATTAATAATCAGGTGTACGACGTTATTGGTGAGCATAATCATTAGTGGCACAACAATCTAAAAATCGTTCAAGTGCGGATATAAAACTTAAATAAAAAAGTTTATGTCCGAACTAGATCTTCGAACCACTACCCCCTACAGCGGCTTATTCCACAAATCCCCTGTGACTATCCGCTGCGAAGGGGATTTGTGGACTTTATGACAATGATTGTCCTTATTTATGTTTATTTTATTTTTTTATTTTTTAAATCGAAGTTAAAGAACTAATTAAATAAACAGTCTTTATTTGATTATGTACCTACCTGTCTGTCAAAATAAAGACTGATCCATACCTACTTGGATTGACATCAGTGCAAAAGCCTAAAGTGGCTGACTCAAACTTAGCAAGTTTATGGTAAAAAGTTGAAAATTGATCCACCGTCATCCACCTTAGTAGCGAAAGCGGTGGATGGATCTATGATAAACTCTATTAAACTACGTAAGTTTGTTCAAATTGTATGTCTTTGTTTTTTGTTTGTAGCAAATAAGTGCTTTTTCTTTCTTTCTTAAATAACAATATATGAAAGCAATGATAATCTGTGTTTTAATCTATGTTTCATTCCTTCCTGTATTCTCTGTACTGGAGAGTACTTAAAAAGTCGAGGGTGTGAGCCGGATTCAACAAAACATAAACGTTGGACGTAGTAATAAAAGCAATACAAATAATAAAAAAATAGTTTATGTGACTGCTACATAATGCCTAATTATGTACAGTTACATACACTAGTTTATCTACACACATATTATAAGCTCCAAGGGAGCTTATCCCTTTGCTGTGTTCAGGGAACGCATGTTCGACCGGCATTGTGGCATTGATCATTGCTCTGCAGTTGTTTAGCTTGTTCTGTAGTACCAACTTCACAGACAAACTAGGGGCGGCACGCAAGCGGGCGTCGGCGTTCGAAATTTTAATGTCATAATTTGACAAATTTTGGTACATTGTGGTCATAATGATCAATATTCAGATAAGAAATGCGTTTTTACCAAGAAGTTTATCATTATGCTGGCCGTAACGTGTGGTTTTTGAACGCATTAAAGAGGGTTTATGATACGTTTGTAGATAAATTAAATAAAAACCTTTCCAGTCCCTCAGTACACGCATACGCGGCAAGGAGGACAGATCCTCACTTATGGAGGATACCGCTACAACTGCGACAGAGGAGTGTCAGAATACAAAAAGCGGTGGCGGTGCAGCAGCAGGCTTGCGAGGAATTGTCTGGTGTATCTGATTACTGTCAACAAAGAGGTGATCGGAACCTTCGGGGAACATACTCACTCTTCTTCTTAATTTTAGAAATAACCGCTGTTTTCATTATTTCTGTCGGATTGGAGGTTGTCAGTGCCTATGAGCCAGTTGCAGAATCTATCTTTAAATTATAAAGGCTTGTGTTTAAACGAAAACCAAAATATTCGAAAATTTACTACCAAACGTAAATGATCACAAAATTGTGCTTGGATAAATTATCAGTCACTTTTTAATTTTTAAGTATTTTTTTGTTGTTCTTACATGTTCAACCTAACACGAAGAATAAAGGGGGCTCCGCTTCGCTCACCCCTTTTACCCTTCACCTAAGCTACCGCAGTATTTTGCCCTGATATTTTCTGCAATTTATGGTGATCATTTACCCATTTTGGGTCAGAAAAAATATTTTGGTGATCATTATATTTGTTGCCAATTTTAAAGCCCAGCTAAACGCAAATGGCTTGTCGGGTCCACAAAACTGATAAAACATGGCTCTTATTTCTGGGTTCATAATGTTAATAACAGTTCAGACGCCTTGACGTTATATACGCCCATTAGCGTTTTGCGGGGCTTTAAAATTTAAATATCGTTTCTGCGACTCAGTGTTTGTTAGTTAGTTTTGACACTTGAAGAATCGCATTGACTATCCAACTAATCTGACAGCTTAAAATCCGACAGTCCGGATATAAAATATAGTTGTGACGCCTCTGTAATCTAACTCATTACAAAAATATCTTGTTTATTAGATTCGGACGGAGATCATAAAATAAGGAACTCATTAGTGACTAGACCTATCGAGTTTCTAAGATTTGACAACAGAGGACATTGGCCGGCCACCGACAACGTTAGGGGTCGGTGCCGATATTGCAAAACAGGACAAACGACGGTGAAATGTGAAAAGTGTGATGCACGATTATGCTTTGTTAAGACCCGAAACTGTTTTCGGAAATTTCATTGAAAATTATAGTTTTATTTTATTATTTACTTTGAATTTTAATTATTTCCGCAATACATTGTGCTATTGTAATGTCCTAATGTCAAATAGTCGCTGTCCGCTTATTGTCACACTGTTGGTTCTTTTCCCACATTTTGTTGCCCGGTGGGAAGTGTTTGACATTTGTACTAGCAGAAAACGCAGATTTGTATGGACGCGCAAAAGGTGATGTCTCTTGAGAACTTTTATAAGATATACCTATATAAACTCAAAAAGTAAATTGTATGGCACTACAATTAATGTACTGCAGTGCCATACATTTTTACATACAATACAAATGAACGACTATCTATTTGCAGCGAGATTCTGTACATCTCAACGCGGAGGCATTCTCCTTGAATACAATGGTTATCGCTACAATTGCGATAACGGAGCATCAGAATACAAAAAGCGATGGCGATGCAGCAGCAGGATTGCGAAAAAATGTTCGGCAGCCCTGGTAACTATTAACGAAGAGGTTATCAGGACTTACGGGCAACATACTCACTCTTCTTCTCAATTCCTATCATTTTAATATGAAATCTCTTGTCATTCTGTGTAATTCTGAAGACGTCAAAACTAACAATCTGTCGGCTCGAAATCCTCCGGTTCTTTCAAACTCGTCATTGAATTATTTTAGTTGTGACGCCTCTGAAATCGAACTCATTGTGATAATGTCTTGTTTATTAGATTCAGACGAAGAGCATAAAATATCGAACGTAGTAGTAGATAGAGCTATCGGTGGTCTAAGATTTAACAACAGAGGACATTGGCCACCCAGCGACGATAGTGAAACGGACATATCTGGCGCCTCTAAAGGGGATGACCATAGCGAACCAAGCAAAAGAAGAGGGCGGGCAGCAGTCGTTAGTATTCCATCAGCAACATTAAGGAGAAAAGGAGCAAAGCACATGCCAGTAATAACAGACTGCCAAAATAGATGCCGACGTTGCCGTATCAAGAAAACTACTATTAAGTGCACCAAGTGTAATATACATATATATGTGCCTAACAAAGCAACGGAATTGCTTCAGAGATTTCCATTCTTAAGAATTAATTCGCACAAAGTGCTAATATGACTTGACTTCCAAAATGATCTAAAAATAAGGAGGTAGTTCATCTCTGACTTAAAAAGGCCCACTCCCACTCGGCAAAAAAAATTGATTCTAATATGGATTTTAGGTTATGGTCTGTACATATACTATCGAATGATACGTTTGCGGCGCGAGCTGTTTGTCAACAATGTAAAGTATACCTACAGAGACAACTTAAAACCCATATTTGCATAAATATTTTATGCGGGTGGAAGCGGGGTCGTTTGGGTCAGCGATGACCTGGTCCAAGGGTCGATGCCGATTTTCAAAAAAAAGGTCAAGCTATAGTGAAATGTGATGCACGATAATGCCTTGTTAAGACACGAAGCTGTTATCGGAAAAGGGTTCTGCAACATTTTTGTATGGTGACATACCTACGATTCGCCATTTTTCAAAATCTTGATTTCTGCGGCCAGAGATTGATCCGGTGTCCATCGATAGACAACATTATTACAACAAATGTGTGCAATTATGAATTTCCCAAATGACATACTTGACGAGAGATCTGAGTCAAAACTGCGGAAAAAACTGGCAACATGAAAGACCAGTGACGGATATTTTGCCATAAAAAAATCAATTATCGGGTTCTGTATGCTGGGTGATGCATAGTTTAATTAATATAGATTTAACAATCAGACGAGTCAAAAATTCACGCTACATCATATCTAGTTCTCACCTACAACCATGGACCAAGTTATGAGTATGAATGGGATCTGGATTATTATTTATGACGTAGGTGGATTTCACAGGACTGACCGCTATACCTGTATTACTTGTAATCTACAAGGTTGCAAACAAACAACAATAGATAAACCAAATAACCAGAGTTTTTTTTTTGTATGTCAAATGTCGGTGAATCTTTGCCTTTTGCCTTTGCTTTGTCGGACTATGAACTGTATGAACTCAGATTTATCGCAAAGGATATCATTTTAGAAATTTATAATTACTCACATTTATTTTTAATAATTTACTCTATCGATTGACACCCGTTTCGTCTCTGGCCGCCGAAATCATGATTTTTGACAGTTAGATAGTTACGCCAAAATGTTATGCCCTTTCATTGCAAATAATTATTTTATTATCACTATGAGTTTTATTTATTCCCGAAGTAAATTTTCTACCAATACTAATTTCCAACACTCTCTACCCACTTTCACATGAAGCACTTACGGGAGGCCATCCCTTCGCATGCCACAGAGAGCAGAACAGGCGGCCTCCTTCCACATTTTGTCGCCCCGCAGGAAGCGAAATATTTACATTAGTATAATTGATTTGTTTAATGTTACTGTTGTTTAAGCTAATTTAATTCAGACATTCTGCCCTGTCTCACTTATGGTTGCGAAACGTGGGCTCTCACCAAACTCCAGATAGATAAGCTGACTAAATGCCAAAGAGCAATGGAGAGAAGTATTACAGGAGCCAAAGGACAGGATAAAGTCATAAAAACAACCTCAGAATGACAACCAAGCTTACAGACATTTATGCCGTATAGACCAACAAAAGTGAAGGTGGACAGGGCATAAGATGCGCAATACCCAAAGAAAATGTAGCAGAGCTGTAAAAGGTTAGTATCCAAGAGATGGCAAAAGGAGTAGAGGCCGACAATAGACGAGACGGGACGACGACATTAAACTCACAGCTGGTCTTCTCTGGACCAGAGTAACCCAATATAGATCTCAATGGAAATCGCTAGAGGCACACCGAGTTTTCTTTTACATTGTAGTTGTTTTTATTATAAAATGTCCCTAATTTTATGATAAAAAAACTATAATGAATGAAAATTTTCGAGTAAAAGGCTCTATTATTATTATTATTAATTTGTTTGTATAAAGTAGAAAAAAGAGTATTGTTCACAGATTGTTCACAGGTTTGGAACCCTCGATATGAAATTTACATAGATAGGATTGAGTCCATACAGCGTAGATTTCTGCGATATCTGCAATTTAAGTGCAATAATTTTGACTCGGACTATTCAGCTATATGTAAAAGACACCATACACTCCCCCTACAAGAGAGACGACGAATTGCTGACTTTGTACTGCTTTGCAAAATTGCACAAGGAGAAATTGACTCTCCGCAGCTTCTTGAACACATCAAAATTAAAGTCCCCAATAGAACTAATAGACATCCTATTCATCTAGACATTCCTTTCAGTTTCACAAATTATAGACAAAACTCCTTTTTCAGTAGAGCGGTAGCTACATTTAACGGTTTGGTCGATATCCCCGACCTTGACTTATTCAACTCAAAACCGCAAAGTGTTAAGAAACTCCTGACAAAGCGCTGGTTTACTGCGTTAGCATCTTAAACTAATTAAGTTGTTATTAGGTAATACTATTTGTACCTAATTTTTAATTATTTTCTATTGTGCATTATGTTTTTTCCTTTAACTTACAGTTCTGTCTTTTTGTACCTATAATCTCTTGTTAATTATTATGATTAAATTTATAAATCTTGTCAATTATATATAAGTTATACATTCTAATGTTGTTATACAGACAGAACTATATTTTTAATTTTTTCTCTGTTTAACCGCAAGCAGGCAGTTTTTTTTTTAGCTTCTACATACATACATGCGAGAACACATTAATGGTTATAAGTTATTATATAAGTTTATTAATAGAGTGTGTAAAACTGTTTGTTCTCCTAATACAATAAAAAATAAAATAAAAATAAAAATGAATTCTATAACAGTGAGATTCGTTACATAACACAACGGGGAGACATCCTAGAATACTATGTTTATCGCTTGACGAATCGAATTCGAAAAAATATCGAATTTGACGGACAAAGACATGTCAGTCGGTTAGATCTGTGGCTCCACTTCGGGAGACGTTGATCTCATTGTATGGCGGGATAAGAAGCGAATTGCTCTCATCTCGACATACCATGGATTAACGACCATGACGTGCGGCACCGCCACCAAGCCTACTCTCTTACATGAATATAACATATATATGGGAGGGGTGGACAAGAAGGACCAAATGCTGGCCATGTTCCCTATTGAAAGGAAGCGGAATAAGGTATGGCACAAGAAGTTTTTCCGGCGACTTCTGAATGCTAGCGTATTAAACGCGTATATGATGCTGAAGGCGAACCAACAAACAGAACACCGAAGATTCCGCCAAACTTTGCTGCTTCAATTGTTGGAACGTCATGCACCACACAACACGACCACACCACACGCACTCACACTATCTTTGATGCACATACCACACTTCCTGGATACGGCCAGAGAGGGGGTAATACCCGCCGCCGTCTTAGGCGCAAGTGCATTGTATGCACCAAACGGACCACCTCGTACTGTGAAGGGTGTGACCGTAAATCTATGTGCTAGCCGTCATGCTTTACACAGTACCACGCGCCTATGATCCGTAATACCTCATACAATAGTTATTTTTTATTGACACACCCAGACAATATACGCGCTTAATAAACTAATATTCCTGATAAGTTTGCAAACTTCTTAAAAATAGGTACGTATGCTGCTATTTAAATCGGAAGGTTAAAGAGGAAGGTATCCATCCACGTTGGAGCGGGACAAAACCAGATATGTACTACATTTTTGAGTGACTGGATTTTTGTATTTAATGTTGCCGTGTTTTTTCGTCAGTGTGATCCATGTAAAAAACCTGTGTGCCCGTATTTAGATTCAGTTTAACTGTGTGACCGGATGAACAGGACATTGTTTTGGTGTACTTAGTTCATTGTTGTTGCTTGTCTCCCTGTTTTTTAGGGTTCCGTTCTTTACCTCAAAATGGATCAATTCGTTGTCCGTGTGTCTGTCAAGCAAGACGCAATTTGTTATTATATCACAAGAAAATATATTAATAAAAAATACTGTGACGTATATCGATGTATGTACAATATTTTTTAAAACAGAAAAGTTAAGTTTGTCTCTCATTCCGAAAGTTTGTACCTAACTCGCGGTGCGCGAGTCGGACCTCCATTTTTGCGGTTTCGTGTTTTAATCAAAGCAGCCGGGTTTACTTTTTGTATTTTTTATTCTAAAATAATCTATGCCTGCTTTGATATTAAAATTTGTACGAAGATAATCATTTGATTTGTACGAAAAGAGTCATGAATCTTTGTTGTTCAACTCCTTAATTAAATCTATTGCACCTTTTTTAATGTATGTTATTGTTACACCTTGGTGATAAAATTCTATATAAACAGTCAAATCAAATCATTTTTTCAAATTATTTATTTCCAGGCATATAAAAGTATAAATCTTAACCTAGGTCTTAAGTTAGTACAAAATATCTTAATATTGTATATTTATCTGAACTAGGCTACGTTATAGCCTGTATTTCAGACGCTTGAAGATCTATTCTACAATTTGATGTCATATAATACAAAGATACAATAAAACTACACTTATAACGCTATGTTAGACATACCTACTTGCTAGTTCTAATAAATAACCATGTTGTTAAAGCAGTAAAGTTAAAGCAGTCAGTTGCAACTGCGACACCGGCACGTACGGACGCTTCCTAGCAGCGTCCGCAACAATGTCCCATAACTCAGTGTCGACCTAGTTTTCGCAATATTGATACCGCCATGGCTGTACCAGCCAAGCGCGCGGACACCATCTTGGTGAACGAGCTGCTCGCCTTCGTACAACAGAAGCTGGACGTGATGGACGAGCTCTCCCTGGAGCAGATCTGCTCGACCAGCTTCAAGGAGGCTGAGATCGCCGCCGCCAAGAAAGTGCTGCAGGAAACCGCCGTCAGCAGCGTGCGCCTTGTGGCGCGGAGGAACGCGAGCGGGAAGAAGGATCTCCAGGACATCTTCCGGGTGTTCAAGGAGACTGAACCCGATGACGTCCCAACCTACGTGGCCCGCGACCTAAACAAGCTGCCACCGGTGACATTTGACCACGTCGACGTCACCCGGCTGCTGAAGGACATCGTGCGGCTGCAGGCTGACGTCACCGAAATCCGGAGCAAGTTGGAGGCTTCCGAAGGCATCTGCGCCGACCTGAAACGTGAGTTGTCGGTATTGCGTCAGGCTGATACCTCTTTGCCAACGCAGCGAATAGCCGACACGCGCAACAACATTACGCCCGTGAGCAAAAATGCGGTTACTGCAGCTGACCCAGTTCCACGAGTCAAGCCGGCGTTGATAAATATCGCACCGCCTCGTGACGTCACAAAGTTGAGTCGACCAGCACCGGATGCGGTTTCTTCTGGAACATCCAAAATACTGGAACCCCAGAAGGACACGTATGCTGCAGTGTCCCGCCGTGCCCGCCGCCGCCGCCCGCGCCCCGCACCGCCCGCTGCCGAACAACAGAAGCTGCAGGCTGCGCCGCGCGCGACACCGGCTAGGCCCGCCCGTGGCCCGCCGAACGCGACAGTTGATGGGGAAGGCTTTATCCTGGTCCAAAACAGGAAGCGCCGCTCCAGACGCAGCCGCAATCTGCGTGGCACAGCCCCCGCCGGTGAGAGCAGCCTGAAAGCTGCCGCTCCCACCGTTCAGTTATACATTTCCAGGATTGACGTGAAAATGACCCGCCAGGACGTTGAACGTCATATCCTGGAAAAGCTGAAGAAAAATCCGCCGTCTGGTATAAAAGAGGCGAATGTACAGATCGAAGTTTTGGAGTCAGAGAGACCCAAGGAGTTCCTTTCCTTCAAACTTCGTGTGCCGGCGGACCTCAAGACGATGTTCCTGGCCAAAGATTTCTGGCCGGAGGGCATCGTTTACCGACGCTACAGGGAAGCGAGAATGAAGAAGAAAATCCCTAGATAGGTTAGATTATATTTAGTGTGTTTTTATATTACATTATGTATCTCTAGTTGTAAGGTATTTATAGATATGGGTTTTTTTGTAAGCCTGAAATAAAGATTATTATTATTATTATTATTATTATAAAGCATACATAAATTAATATTACGTAACTATAGTTAATAATTCCTCCGTGTCAGAATATGTCATGGTTTGAAGGAGATCGCGAAGTTTGGCTTTGCATTGCTGATAGCTCGTAGGAAATAAGTATAATTTTGCGTTTAATCTATTATATAAGAGAGGGCCCAGAAATGCGAAGAATTTCTGTGCGAATTTGTGTTTAGTATAGATGTAGTCCCTACATACTTTATCTACTCTCCGCTGTTATAGGATATTTTCAGAAAAGGGATTTTTTTAAGCTGTTTTAAGATCGTGTTGAAAATAAATACCTATGGAACTGTTAGGACTCTACAGCATTTATATAGCTCAGAGGTGGGAAAAAGGAAAGGACGATTTGTTGCAACCTTCAACACGGCTCTTTGCGATCTTTCTAATGGCATCAGGGTTGTTTTGGGGGCTCCACCCCACGAAGTTATACAGTAGCAAAGCATGGACTGGCAGAGTGCGTAGTAGACTTGTTTAATTAAGTTAACCTTAGAGAATGAGCGCATCTTTTTTAAGATGAAAAGGAGTTTTCGTCCAGTTACACTTACAGTTACACCAGTTACACTCATTCCAGCACTTTATATGTTCATGGAAGGAAAGAGTGGAGTCAATAATGACCCCTAAATATTTTAAACTGTTTGCTTTAGAGATGGTGGAGCAATCACAATGAATACTTAACATATTTTAGTTTCGTTCTGGGGCATTTGTATGAATGGTGCGCATTGAACATTTCATAAACTTTGTTTTTTCTGTATTGAGAGTTAGGAAATTTTGCTGCAGCCATTTTGTAACAGCATTTAAACCTTCCTGCGCGAGTGAAAATGCATCAGATTCTATTTTTGCCGAGAAGATAATTGCGGTATCGTCTGCATATGAAACAATATTCCCCGAATTTATTTGAAGGTCACACAGATCATCATCATACAACAAAAACAGCGTTGGACCCATACTTCCTTGTGGTACCCCAAAATTAGGAATGACTTGTTCGCTGCTTATGCGATGTTAAATTTTTACTTACTATGTACGACTGTCTAAATATCCTGCAAGAAAATCAAGTTGTTTTTCCCTGATTCCAATGCGTTCCATTTTATACAAAAGTCTGAGAACAGAAATAGTATCGAATGCTTTTGCAAGATCTAAGAAGATTCCTATTGCGTGATTTCCTGTCTAATTCCGTCACTACGAGGTTTGTAAGAAAATCGACGGCGTCGGCGGTGGAGCGTTGAGGTCGGAATCCATACTGTTTGTTAGATAAAGTAGAGTGTTTTTGGAGGTAATTCATGAGCCTATTATTTATGATTTTTTCTAGGATTTTAGAAATTGCAGGAAGTACTGGAATAGGCCTTTAGTTGGATATCAGTTCTTTATTTCCAGATTTGTACACTGGCGTGACAAGCGCTTTCTTTAGAGTTCGAGGGAATACCCCATTTAGGAGACAATAGTTGAAAGATATGCGCTAGAGGAGGTGCTAATATGTACTTAAATTTCTTTAAGATGCTGCTAGATATTTCATTACAACCAACTGCGCAGTCCTCCTTTAGGTTCGTAATTATTCTTGCAATTTCTTCAGTAGCCGGGTCTAATAAAACAAAGTAATTTAAAGGAGGATCAATTTGAGTTTCAGTTTGGGGCATACTAGAGTGAGGTATTGTATCCGCTAGAGACTTTCCAATGTTTGCAAAATAGTAATTTACAATATTTGCAGACACAGACTGTGATGATCCAGATTTTAATAGTTCCAATGATGACTCATGACTTACTGAGGTATGTCACTTGTTTTTAAATGTTTCCAAATCTTTCTACTACATATTTGTGCCTGCTGCCTCAAGCACAGATTTTTCATGTGCTGTTTTCAGTTTTCGCAAAAAATCGTTACAAAAATTACGGTAACGTTTGTATGTTATTTTTAAAATAACATTCTAAGGATTTGTTCTTAATTTCATATGAATACTATCTATATGTTTTATGCAGCGAAGCAACCCCGGTGTTATCCATGGTTTAATATTAAAATTCCTCTAATTGAGTTTAATACAGTACGTGTGTTTATTTAGTGTTTCTTGTAATTTATTTGCAAAGTATGACAGTGAATCGTTGCTAAAATTGCTAAAACTGTAAACTAGGTTAAAGTCAACTTTGCATAAATCATGCTCAAGGTTTTTCATATTTATTTTTGTTATTGACCTTGAAGATATTTTCTTCGGAAACTTTAAATTAATATTAAGCAGGACGGCATGATGGTCAGTGATGGAGGAGTAAATTACAAGTGTTTGGGAGGGAAGTCTGGTTTTCAGGAATATGTGGTCTAAGCAGGATCAACTTTGATGAGTGGGGATTGTATGAGCCGAGAAAAGTCCATTAAAGGAGCACAAATTTTGATAGTCTTGGGTGTCCGAGTCTTCCTTTTCGAGTAGTATATTATGGTTATTATAATTTAGGTATACAGTAAATTAGGGTTATTGTAATTTACTTTTTATGTACAATTTTAACGCCTGCATCCACTGTACAATCCCTTGAATTTTTATTAAGTAAGTAATAAAGTAATCTGTAAAGAACACAACCTATAAACCAAAAATATGTTTATTCATTGTGTTGATGAGGAACTACTAGCGCCATCTACCGGAGGAATTACGCAACACAAGCCTGTTAGGTGGGCCCCTACCCCCACCGATGACGGGTTCGATCGAACATCTTCATTAGGTCATTACCACAAGACGGAGCTTTTGTAATTACTAAAACTTTAAAATAAAAATCTTCATTACTGGATCAATTATACGCTTTATTGAAGACTCCTGCATCACCTTCACCTAACAAAGGATAGAAAGAGGACCTAAATCAGGACAATTAGCTGCATCACAACCCCAACAAATTGAAAAAGGTCTAAAATTTGTACAAAATTAGGTACCCACCCTTATATTGATGCCAGCCGTACAACAGTATTGTAACACTAAAGTTGCATTGGGGCATTAATTGTTACAAGAAGTAAATTTTATCATTGCAATGTTTCTGCCGAAATCAATACTGTAATTTAAAAAACAGAAGACAACGCAATTTTGGTGCTGACAGAGGAACTAAATGACCCTTGCTGTGGCGGCAACCGCTGTGGGATCCATAGGATATGCATGGCCGCAATTTTGTCTCCACACCTGAGGGGTTATATATAAGTGACGAGTTCATAAATGTGTGTGTGAGTTTATTGTCTTGGAGAAATGTCTATTTTAAAATCCATATTTATATCATAGTCCTATATTACCTATGTTATTATTTGCCAGGCTCATACATTGCTTCTGGCCCGACACTAGATACTAGACATCCAGGACCTGGGTTTATATTCTTTCTAGCCAGCTGGCATTCGAGCCAGGGGACCACTCGCTTAGGAGGCAGAGCCTCGAACCGCAACGCCACAGATTTTGTCAGCTATTTTGCAAAACTTCAATATATTGTTGGCTTTAATATTATTGTTTTTTTTTAAGAAATAAAAGTCCTCTATCTCCAGCTTATAGAAATTTAGAAAAAACTAGTACCTACTCAAACATGCATCAACAGTTTTATATCTGTTGAGTTGTTCAAATACTGATCACTACAGTTATTTCAGAATTACAAAGTGGCTGCTCAAACGTCATAATCAGCGGAGTGACATCTCAGAGCCAAGACACAAACTCTGATGATGACGTCATCGAAGTGGTACGAGATGAAGCACCGATCGAAATACTATCAGATGGCGAAGAATATGAACTAAACAAAGCAAAGGAAACAGATGAACAAGCTAGAATCTTTGACTTCACTTCCATAGCACAAACCTACGATATGCCAATTGAAGATAAAGCTTCTGACCACATGTCAGTAGATCCCCTTACGCCATCGACACAAATGACACAAGCAGACGAGAATCAAGATGCGTTTATGAACACAGAACTCTCGCCTTTAGCTATGCCAGTGTCTATAATAACACATACATCAGTTCTTGAAAACAACTACAAGGAAATTCAGAAGGATGTCGCGATTCCATTGGAACCTCCTCCTTCAGATGATGTTAAAGAGGCTACTATTACTTTAGCCTCTGATCTGAATTCCTTGAATGTGAGTAACGAAAAGGGCATGGTGGAGGAACAGTGCGATGGAATGGGTGCTCTCAACATCCAAACACCAGAGAATTGTTATGAAAAACCCAGTGAAGAAGGGAATGTCAAAGAAACTCCATAATTTATTTAACTTAGTTATAATTAACATCTATTCCTTTTTTATCTTAGCATATAATTCTAATTGGGCATACACAAAAATATGTGTATGTTCAATACTTGTACTCCTTTAAATTAACTTAGAGTATTTTAAATTGGTTGAGCCTTGATATTTTAAGTTGTGTAGAACAAAAAAGTTTTGTGTCCGTATTGTTTTCACATAAAATTCTATGCTTTCAATACTTGACGAGTTTTTTCTTGATTCTCATCACGGTTCATGTGGTTTCAATAGCCCATGGAACGTTTCAAAATCACAAATTGCACACCGGCAAGTGTTATGTTTAGTACTCGCATTTTTCTTAATTTTCAATCGAAATCTTTATGCTTCAGAATATACTTTGACCAAAAGCAAACGTGGTGCCATAATAATGCAGTATGGCGGCTTCAACTATCGCCAGGATTATTGCCATGGGAACAGGAGATCTTGGAGGTGTGTCAGGAGACATGGTGGATGCAAGGCATCAGCGACGACCATGGGCATGGTGCTAGTCAGGATCTCTCAAGCCCACAGCCATGGTATGGAAGTGGAATGCCAATCACACACAACTGAGGATGAATCATCATGCGACTTAAAAGAGTCACGGGCAAATTAGTATGGAGTCTCGCCCAAATGCTGAAGTGATAACACCCATGACATTTAAAACTTTCGGGGTATTATTATTTAGTTCGTCGAAATTATAGTGTTTTTTGAAGATTTTGAGATTTTGATTATTTTTCAGAAGTGAAAAATAAAGATGATCTGAAAATCGCTTTCTTAGTGAAAGTTATTCAGAATGATGTCGCTAACAACTTCCTAAAACATGACAACCCCTTTCTGTTATTATTATAATATACAAACAATAATAGCATCCCAACAATCTTAATAGAAAATACAGGCTGTAACAGAAATGTGTAATAATTAGTTAGGGGGTAATTAGGGACATCATTATGAACAACATTCACTAAGAAACCGATTTGATCAGACCAATTTTTCACATCTCCATACAAATCTGTCGGTCGCTCGTTCCATATAGTGTTCGATTTCGACTTAACTGCCATAGAATAAAATGAATAATATTATTATAACAAAATCAATCAAATAAATGGTATAGGCTGCATCACTGTTGCGGCCTTTATATAATCTAAGCCTATACCATTTGCTAGACACGCTACGATCTTAAATTAGTAGTTTATGTGACTGCTTCATAATGGAGGGCATTAATACTCGAGAGTGGGTTTATGAAACGAGCCGAAGGCGAGTTTCATAATAATATCACTCGAGAGTTTTAATGCCTAATTATGTACAGTTACATATACTAGTTTATCTACACACATATCATAAGCTCTCTTTGATGTGTTCAGGAACCGCATGTTTGACCGGCATTGTGGCTCTGCAGTTGTTTAACTTGTTCTGTAGTACCAACTTCATGCAGGCGGGCGTCGGCGTTCGAAATTTGAATATCAGTACCAACTTCACAGACAAACTAGGCGCGGCACGCAGTCGGGCGTCGGCGTTCGAAATTTGAATGTCATTATATGTAGAAAAACTACACATTATGGTCATAATGTGTAATTTTTCAGATAAGAAATGAGTTTTTACCAAGTAGTTTAGCATTATGCTGATCGTAACATGCGGTTTTTGTACGCAGTAAAGAGGGTTTATGATACGTGTGTAGATAAACAATTAAAAAGTGATTTTAGTTTAGGATATTATTGAATCTTCAACATAATAAATGCCTTATTTATAAAGTGATTTTAGTTTAGGATATTATTGAATCTTCAACATAATAAATGCCTTATTTAGGTTTATTTTACTATTGCAGTTTTGATGACACGTTATGTAAATTACGTACATGATAAAATGTATGATCATCATTGATATGAGTATGAAATTGTTAAATGTACATTATTTAAATTATTTTACTAAAGAGATTTATTTCCTTGATTTAAGTATTAATTAAAGAGATTTTACTGTTAACGTCATTTATTTACAGACAACCTCTGCCATAATCAAACCATAATTCACCATAGCCACCACTATAATCGTAAGCAAGCTTCTTCTGTCATCCATACCAATTGCTAAATTGCATTATTTTTTCAGGTTCACCAACGTCAACGCCTACCCCGTCATCATTCCCGTTCAAGTTGAGGTCGCCTGGCCCGTTGTTTCCAGTCGCGTCGTTCCAATCTTCTAGTTCTTCAAAATTGGAACCTCCTTGTCCGTTGTTTTCATCTGCTATGTCATCCCCTGGGTCGCTGTTGATTCCTAAGCCGATAGCGGAGGCTCCCCGGCCGAAGACTGCTTCGTTTGTGGAGGTCAATGGCAGGAATGTCCTCATGGTGGGCAACTATAGATTCATGCGGCACTACGTCAGCAGACAGGGAAGGACAAGATGGCGGTGTTGCAAGTCCTTTGCGAAATGCAGGGCCATAGCTATCACGATGGACAACCATATCGTCAAACTGAACAATTGCCATAATCATTATTAGAGTTGTGTGATAGACTTTTTAAGATTTGTAAATACTTTTTCGTAGTGAATTAAGTTCGGTTTCGCAAAAACCAATTTTTATTTGGGAATTTTCTAGAATGTGTATTTTTATCATTTGACGATTTTGACTATCTCAGTGTGGCAAAGCATACATTTATAAGGTTTTTGTACTATATAAATGTATTAGTTATACAATTTTAGATAGGCTGCTTCAATCATTGCTGGCCATTGAATCAAATAAATAAAAACATCTAGTAGTTACCACTTATGTCATGTTTGTTTGTACAAAGTTTCGTTAAGATTAAGTACCTATATGATGGGATATAGAGGAAAGCTTTTCCTTGTACAGTAAGTATACTCTTTACCTAATTTGCTATGATTGAATGAAAATGAGTAATTTAAGAATTGTATCTATAACATCTGTAAAATTATTGTGATTGAACATAATTTATATTCGTGTTAATTGTAATCTTGAAATCAACTATAAATGTATGCATACATTGAACACACAGTTAACCTTTTGACCGCTCCAGTCGGCACTGGCCGACAACTGAAAGTCGTGGCACTGGCGCCACGTCGGCTATAGCCGACACAATTTTTTATTTTAAAAGAGAATTAAGATGAATTTTACATAGCATAGCACACTTTTTTCACGTGTGAGTGACAATTTTTGCATTTGATGTATGGCGGTCAAAAGGTTAAGGATTTCTTTTGAAACTACCTCAACTATTGTCATACTTACAAACCGTAAGTAAATTTAAATCTTACCGTTTTTTGGTACTTACTAGCGAATTATTTTTACTCAAAAAATAACTTCGATTCGGTTGTGTTACTTATGTGGTTCATTTTAGTCACTTAATGTCCTGAAATGTATTTTTAGATGTAACTTGTGTATATGTAGCTAAACTAGCTATTAATAAATGTTGCCACGAATAATCTGTTTTGATGTCTTTATCTGTCCCGATCTCTCTTTCACCTGAATCTTGTATATGTGTCACCGGAAAATAATACGATCCGCAAGTTTATAAATTTCCTAATATTTTTTCCGCAAGTTCATAAATATACTATCCTAACCTAACATAACCTAACCTAACCTTACCTAGCCTAATATAATCTAGAAGGAAGTTTATAAATTTCCTAGGAAATTTATAAACTTGCGGATCGTATTATTCTCCGGTGACATATGCATTTGTTCTTTACTTTTATTCGCCCTTAGGTAAAAGTGAAAATTAAGGAAGTATTGTAATCGTAAAAAAAAACGAGGTTGAGATTTTGATGGGGATCGGTTCTCTATCGTTAACTTAGTCCGAAAAAGTGAAAAAAAAAAACAAATGTGTATGCATGTGTGTGCATGTATGTATGGCTGTTTTCCGTTGTCAGCACTAGAGCCTAAACCGCATAACCGAATTGGATGAAACTTTGTATTGGGGGTTATTTTGTATATATCTAGAACAATTTTTTTAGTTTTTGGATAACTTGATTATTTAAGGTACCTGTCATACAAATCAAACACATTTATTCAGTTTTCAAACTTCTCGTCACAGTATCTCTTAATATCATCTATAACATGGCATACTCGGTTATTATTACCGCAAAACTCTCAAAATGGTAGCTACCATTACATTAGGCGGCGGGCGGAATAAGCTCATAGTGCGGAGCATGGTTAAAGTAGAAAGGAGTTGTTTTGTATGGTGGCGTGGTTGTTAGGGACATCATTCTGAACAACTTTTAGTATGGCGCCGACTTGATGAGAGCAACTTTATTTTCAACTGAAAGAAAAATAAAGATGGTCTGATCACGTCGGTTCCATAGTAAAAGTTGTTCAGAATGATGTCCCTAAGAACCACCTTTCGGCTTGTAACTCCCTTTCTGTTAAACCCTGTATACTTTATCTTAGAACTTCTTAAAATATCTCCTAAACGCCTGTACACGAATATTCCGACCGACGACCTGAATGGCCGAGTCGGCAGTGACCCTGCCTACGAAGCCAAGGGTCCCGGGTTCGAGTCCCGGTGGAGGCAAATATTTGTTTGATGAGAACGGATGTTTGTACCCTAGTCATGGTTGTTTATCTATCTAAGTATAATATTTATCTATATTAGTTTGTCTATCGTTTTCTACTACCCAAGATACAGGGAATCCTAGTTTGGGGCTAGATCAATGTGTGTAAATAGTGTCTAAGGTATTATTATTATCCACAAACTATTATTTAAATGACAACACCGAAAGCATCATTCTTGAAACTTCGTACAGGGTGGCCTGCACAATTTATTTCCGATCATCCACCATCCCGCCCTCACCATTTCCTCCCCCTAGCTAACAGCGGCCATATACGTGCCACCATATTTTCAACCTTATGGCTTCGTATTAATGTCCAACAGCAACGAAAATTAATTGGTTAATATATAAACCCTGCCCATTGCAATGCAACAAAATTCCTTGTGTTATTTATCTTTCATATTGTTTTAGAACGCCTATGATGATGCGAATTGACGTGAACAGCTGGACAAAATATGATTTATCCTCATCTCTGATGGTATTGTATTTTTCGACGTCATTGGTAGTTGAACTGATGGTTGTTTCAGCATCAATCCTTCCCTTCTACATGGAGACGGACGGGCGGGCGAGTCTCTACGTGCACGGATTCAACTTTGGGAAGCACTACACGAGGGCAGACGGCAGGATCCGGTGGCGGTGCCGGCGATACCACTGCGGTTGCAAAGCCGCCATTACGACCATGGGTAATGCTGTACTGTACAACAAACTGGTGCACAATCATTGAACTGTTGAAGAGCATGTGAAGTAATTGCATACGAGTAACCACAATCGAGCGGTGGACGGAAACGTGCTGAAGAAGATGAATCACAGATGCCCCGTCGTGTAAGTGGATTCAGGGAAACAATTCGTGTCGAGGTTTACGTTTCGGGGGTATTAAAACAGTATGAATGTGTGTATCTACTATATACAATATTTCAATACTTCAAGTTCAATACAAAAAGAAAAATTCCTTTAATTTAATATAATCTTTATTTTCATAGTAATAAACAACAATACCTTATACTCTGTTTTTTTTAATCTCATACAATATTTAAAATATTATATTTTATATCATGATCAATTTAAGGCATTTTAAAAAGCTCTTGTCTAGCCAAGGCTACAATTAATATGAAATAATTATAACAAACATATAGTTTAAGGAATACCGTTTACACAAAATCTATAAATTAAATTAAAAATAGTACGTTATACAAGAAAATTAAAGTAATAGTAGTTTATGTGACTGCTGCATAATGGAGGGCATTAAAACTCGAGAGTGGGTTTATGAAACGAGCCGAAGGCGAGTTTCATAATAATATCACTCGAGAGTTTTAATGCCTAATTATGTACAGTTACATACACTAGTTTATCTACACACATATCATAAGCTCTCTTTGATGTGTTCAGGAACCGCATGTTTGGCCGGCATTGTGGCTCTGCAGTTGTTTAGGTTGTTCTGTAGTACCAACTTCATGCAGGCGGGCGTCGGCGTTCGAAATTTGAATATCAGTACCAACTTCACAGACAAACTAGGCGCGGCACGCAGTCGGGCGTCGGCGTTCGAAATTTGAATGTCATTATATGTAGAAAAACTACACATTATGGTCATAATGTGTAATTTTTCAGATAAGAAATGAGTTTTTACCAAGTAGTTTAACATACGGTTTTTGAACGCAGTAAAGAGGGTTTATGATACGTGTGTAGATAAAATATACCTAAGTGTCAATAAGAAGAATTATAGCTATTGTGTTCTTGGTGATATAACTTAACAAAAAGGAACATAATTTAAGCAATATCTACATAATCTAATCATAACCAGACCATTTCCTAATCTAACCTTTGAGGGATTGACTGTTTATTGTTAAAATAACTGCAAACTAACTAATGTCTATTTATAAAGATATGTAAAATTCATACATAGTAGTTATAATATCCAATGGCAGTGAATCATTCGAAATGTAAAGTTTACCAAAGTTTTAAAAAGTATAGCTCGGCCTTCGGCGTAACACTTCGATACATGGCTCGGCTGTCGGCCATCAGACCTTGGATGAGTGGCGAAGGCCACTAGCCTGATAGCGAAAATAGTTTTCAATGGCAGTGTCACATCACTAAGGAGATTTTATAGTACAACTGTGAAGGAGCAGTTTTATAAACGTTCGTAAATTGTGACCCTTTTTAATAACACTGCCACATTGACGAAATTTCCTGTATCATGTAATTTGGTAGGTACTTTAATAATATTCTTGAAACTCTAACTGAGTTTTTGAATATTCCTCGGCATCACAAATATTTAAGAAACCAACAAACAAGAACCTCCAGTATCAAGAGTGGTTGTGCTCCAGATAGGTCCTCACGATGCGGTTATCCAGCGTGGTAAGGCTGGCACGGCAGCCCTCCCGTATTCTTCTGCTGCAGGTCCAACGTACGCGGCTGCGGTAGCTCTCGTGTTTGAGGAACTTGCGTCCTCCGACGAATATCACCAGGTGACCTCGGTTTGAGTAGCCGACGCTCACTGGAAGGGAAGAGTTGGTTAGTCATGGTGGGACTAGGATGAACTGGCAAATATTATCGCTTGTACCCTATTAATTCACTTGAGTCTCATTTAATTGATACATAGATTTCCTGAACTAAAATTATGTTCGGAATGATCACAATTTTAGTTTGGGTGATGTTTATGTCGTTGCCATTTGGTTAAATTAGGCACATAATCCTATATGTAAGCCCGGGCCATGAATAAAGGGCTGACGTTTGATCAAATAGCTAAAGCTTTGTCAGGCAAGTGATTCAACGAAACGGTAAACGAGTTTCCTATACATGCCTAGGCAAATGACTAACACAAGACTTGGTTGGGTGACCAAATTATTTGATTGTAAAAAATGGATGATAAAAAGACCTTTTTTTGTCTTATGTTTATCCATAAGATTCGCATTTCAGCTGAGTAGCCGTACTAAGCAATGCGCAAGCCTAACCTAACCTATAATTTTCACACAAACTTCGAATTTCGGCTAAGTCGACAAAAAAACATCATCATCAAACGTTGACGTCTTGCAAAAACGAATTGGGGCGGTTTACCATTCATGTTCAATCAAAAAGCTGACTTTAAGTTAAGCATCTTGTTAAAAGTTTTCGACCACACTTTATTTTAATCAACAGGTTAGGCATTGGATAAATGAATGCCCCCGGGCTGTCGATTAAGAGCCTAATAGCAAAACGGCTGCGATAATTACATACTCTAGATTTGATAACTACTAAAAATGGTGAGGTTGTCCCTTTCTCCGTCGTCGACGACGTTTTTAATATCTTTGTTTTGCATCTACCATAGTCGCTAGATAATAAGAATAATTGGTAGCTAGTATGAACAATAGCACGAAGTGAACCACCAAACTAAAACCAAAACCCTTGTTACAGTGGGCCTAATAGGCACAAGCATCGACAGTTTCGCGTCGTACTGCCTCAGCAAGCAAGGCAAGATGGGCATCAACGTGGGAGGGTACAGATTCAGATTCAACGGGTGCGCCAGGAGTGGCAAGATCCGATGGAGATGCTCAAGAGGACCTTGGTGCAAGGCCGCTCTGCATACGGTGAAGGGCCGGATTGTGTACATTCAGAGCGAGCATAGCTGCGGGCCTAAGCCTAGGGCGTCAGTGTTCTAGGGGGATGAATCATCAATATATCAATAGTGTGTATGGGGATCATTTGAGAACTTTCCTGGATCCAGCTGCGAAATACACAGACTGGTGTCGGAAATATATATTTTGGAAGGGTTTTAAGCAAATCAAGTATAGAATCATACACTTTAACCCCTCCCCTTAGTTGCCCCATTATTATGTCTTTGGCTACAAATAATTGCCAAGGTATAAACACTGTACATGAGTTGTACTCGTACAGTCAACATCATGGTACATATCAAGATACCTTCCTACTCTTTAAATGTTTACTTTCTATGAAAGAATATACAATCGAATAACGAAATATGTGAGATTAAAAGCTGTTTTGTGGCTGTCAAGTTAGTGATTGTGCCAAAAATGCGAGTAGTATTGTGATAGGTTAGATCCCAAAATATGTATAATATTATATATAAATATTAGTATTGGCTTAGTCTTATAAAATCATAAAAACGTGAATAGTGACAAGTTTTAAGTCTCAGTATGTTTAAAGATGTCAAAATTAAGAAAATTATACTCGTATCAATCAATCAGTACAAACGTATTACCTCATATTGAAATTAAGTGCAGCAAACGTCCATTTACATGTCTTGTCCTCTCACTAAGTCTTCAAAATGACAAATAGATGTATATAAAAGTAATAAAAAATAGTTAAATAAAGACTCAATATCAATACCTCATTAAGTTCAAAAATATGCCATATATATTACAAGTTAACTTTATTATTCAAATACAGGGTCCTCCTTACTTCTATAAATAATTAGGTTGTCCTTTTTATTATTAAATAAATATTAAGTAGGGTATAAATTGTATAACATTAGATGTGGATGTTACTTAGAAATTACAAAATTCTACGTGGTTGTGTTTAGAAAATAAATAAGAACTATACTACTAATAGATGCATAAGTTGTTTGATTACCAAAATGTAAACAATAATTTATCGATGTATAATTACCTATATTATTCTAATTAAAATTAAACAAAATATTTCTGGATATTTTACTACTATTTAACCCAATACATTACAAGTAAGTCACCAACTCAGTACTACATTAATTAATTTAATTATTAATCTAGAACAAGACACAAAAGTAAAAGAAAATCCAATAACACAAAATATAACATACTCTTTTATCCCTTGCAGGAAATAATACTATGTCATTGCATTTCCTTCCTTCATAAACTTTATTTATATATTAAGTTCAGAGGCAATTTTAAATAAAACCGACGGTTAGCACTTACCGATTTATTTATTATTTATAATCCTCAAATTACACTATCATGTTAAAAGAAACTTAAAATTATAAACAATATTTAACGCGTTTTTTTTCAAAAATATCTTATAAAACTAAATTACATAAAATTATGTTTTAATGTTAGGTCCACTGTCAAAAAGAATATAGGAGAATCTTGGCAATCATTCAACTTAAATAGATTAACGCATGTGACATTAGTAATGCGTTCATTTGCTGACATCTATAATATAGCTAAATAATTACGTACCAATTTAAAACTATTAAAAAACAAGCAATCAGCGACGACGTAAACTGAAGCAAACTTCTGATTTAGCTAATTAGTTTTTAATAAAGATACGTCTAATCTGTCCTTTCAGCAAGGCTTTTGTATCCGTTGTTTAATATAAATAAAATGTAAAATCCGTAAAAAAGTAGGTTAACTATACGCAAATACATTGTTAATATTTTAATTAACTAGTTGTTTTTTTACTGCGATTTGAAGACATACATTATTGGACAGAACGTTAATACAATACTACAAGCGAAATACCAAACTAAATGCGTCATAAAACAAATTAAGTGTGCACACACAAGTTCCGAAATAAGTAAAAAGCACATTCGAAAATCAACTTAGTCACAATTATAGGTCCTATTGTAAATAACAGAGAAGTTACAGATGATTTATGCCACGAAAGCGGGTTTATTATTAATGTGCTTGAGATTGAGAGCCATTTCCGACAGCACACAACAAATTCACCGCATACATACGCGTAAACACAACTTTCGTGAAATAGCTATCGCATTATTTTTAATCTTGATTTATTTTTAGTTCGTTATGTTATCGCCGCCACATATTTAGTTCCGCGATTCGAACTGGAAAATTTGCGAATTGATTATACTTTAGACGTGCATCCGAATCTTTCAATGAACTGCTCAATAGATTCACATCTTAAAACAGAGCATTACAACCTTAGTTTAGTTGTAAGGTGATATATCGACAAAATCGACACTTTTTGAAGTTATTTCTCTGCTGATGAAAAGAAGTCCCAAATTAAATAAATTAATATAATAATTTTGGAACCTTTTTCTAGATTTTGTAATAACAGAAACGCGATGGGAGGAATTTCATTTGATAGAAATAATTATTGAAATGAGGTCCAAATTTACACTTTTTTTATTTTCTGACAAAATGGAATAGCACACAGAATTGAAAAATATTTATTAAGATGGTTTTGACAATAGCTAAATTACCTATTATAGAAATGTTCACAGCTATTTTAGTTAATTTTGTATCAATTTAAAACCGTCTTTTTGTCATTTTTCCCCGATTCCGTCCCTCTCACACTGCGGGTCATTCCGCCTGGAGTAACAGGGACCTTAGCGCGGACGAGATATCCCCTTCAGCTATAATGCTAGCGAGCCTCTCACACTGGAAATGTGTCCTAGCTTTCCCAATACTTTACTACTAACGCAAGTGTCAAAACAGCTCCACCCATTCCGCTCACTGTGCATGACCTTGATAGAGCTTGCTTTTGCTCGAATCATCAGAGGAAATGTAAGTAAATTTTCATCTTATTTTTATTAACTAACTACATACTAAAATAGGATGGCTTCTATTTTTGAATTTTTTTCTAACAAAGTTTTGACAGAGATGCGGCCGATAAGCGAGCTTTTGTTTCTATGCACTGGGAAGTGTTTGTATCATCCGTCTGTTGAGTGCATTATGTAATTTTGGAGACGATTTCATTATCTTTACAAACGACAATAAGTCTTATTACAATAGTTTGTTAGGTTTTCCTAAAAGCTGTAATCAAAATAGTCGCACACAAGCGCAGAAAAAGATGGCGGCATTTTAAGTTGTACATTGCTGTTACAGGCTGTACGTACAATTTGTTTGTAATTGAATAATTATAACTATAACTATGCCATGCCTTACTGTTATACAAACAGCTCATAAAAATATTTTCACGATATTTAGGCATTAAAAATTAAACAATTATTTTCAAGTGGTAGAAATATTTGTCGATGATTTTCAAAATTAAAATTGCATTGTATTGACTTGCAGTGAGGACCATGGACCTATCACCACCGACAACTTCCTCATCAAGGCCGTTGATAAAACTGAGGCACATACCCTTTAGATATCAACTGGCGGAAGAACTGTCCCAGCAATTTGTCAAAGACGTGAGGGAAAGGCGCCGGTCAGGTGACCCACTGTGTGACAGGCTAAATAGGGATTTGGATCATTGTCCTGAACACAGTGTGGTTGCTGGCGAGCGAACCTCGAAGCAGGACCGATTTAAGAGGGGGCGCTGTGTCACATGTGCGTTACAGCGTAAATCCAAAAAGACAAATATCTTGTGCAGTCAGTGTAAAGTTTACCTCTGCGTTGGCCAATGTTGGAAGGATTACCATAGTATTGAATTTCCATAGTTTTATCCCTTTTCAAGAGTAATAATAATAATTTTCTATTTATAATGCGGTTTCACTTATTTCCATTCATGTTTTGATAGCCTACCTACTCTGGGAGACAAACATGAGTATAAAATGTAGGTAAGTATAGTCCATGTCATGATTGATGGCCAGAGGGGAAAGAGGAAATCGCGGAGGGAGTAGCGTCCCGCACACCCGCAACGGCCTCCGCTTTCACCTTCCGTCACCTTTGTTTATCGATTTCAATCTTGCTCACGTATTCTATAATGTGATTTTTAGAATTCGCTAACTTTCCCCGTTTTTGTTCTTCTCGGTGTTTAACTGTTTTTTATGCATCATTATTTATTGTATGAATCCAAAATATGGTCTGACTGCTTAATTACCAACTATTGTTGTTTGTATTTTTCTGCATTACACCCTATAGGTATATTGTTTTATTTCTTTCTACATAAGCAAACTGAGGTGCTATTATTTTTATCTACACACGTATCATAAACCCTCTTTACTGCGTACAAAAACCGAACGTTACGATCAGCATAATGTTAAACTACTTGGTAAAAACTCATTTCTTATCTGAAAAATTACACATTATGACCATAATGTGTTATTTTTCTACATATTATGACATTCAAATTTCGAACGCCGACGCCCCCCTGCGTGCCGTCCCTAGTTTGTCTGTGAAGTTGGTACTGACATTCAAATTTTAAAAAAACGCCGACGCCCGCCTGCGTGAAGTTGGTACTACAGAACAAGCTAAACAACTGCAGAGCCACAAATGCCGCTCAAACATGCGGTTCCTTAACACATCAGAGAGCTTATGATATGTGTGTAGATAAACTAGTGTATGTAACTGTACATAATTAGGCATTAAAACTCTCGAGTGATATTATTATTAAACTCGCCGAACGAGTATTGATGCACTCCATGGGAATAAATGCCATTATGTAGCAGTCACATAAACTACTATAAAATTAGAATCCTACGGATCCGCTGATAATCGCCGTGGCACGCCACGTAATACGCTGATAACATGTTAATTTATTTTTAAGGCTCGTGTATCGGTAAATAAAGCAACTTTTTTTTAATTAGAAATTTTGGACACAATATTATAAAGTTCATTAGGGCTCCCACTGCAACATGGTTTGTTACGTCAGTCGCTGCGGCAGAACAGAGCGCAGAGCAAACATTTAATTTATTTCTTCAAAACCTTTTGAGAGGACAGAAAAAGGATAATTTCGTAACGAAAATTTTAAGACTTGGAAAGGTTTTTAAGAGGAATAGCGCTTCAAAGATGTTGATCTCATACATTTGTAACCTACCAAATAAGGATTTTTCTATGCA
This sequence comes from Argyresthia goedartella, assembly GCA_949825045.1. Lineage (NCBI taxonomy): Eukaryota > Metazoa > Arthropoda > Insecta > Lepidoptera > Argyresthiidae > Argyresthia > Argyresthia goedartella. Next base: position 6,988,148 of record OX463817.1, read on the forward strand.
TATTTCTATAAATACATATAATGCCTGAAAATCTTGGAATTCACACATAACATAGCGTCACGCCTTTTTCCATACGGGGTGGCAGAGGCACTATTGTCCACTTTCAAGACGGGTATTAAATACTCTATTTGTGTGACAGGGGCCTAGCCATCGACGTTGTTATGAAGTAATGAATGTTTCCTCACGATGTTTTCCATCACATCCGTATAATGTACTTAATAGTAGTTTATGTGACTGCTGCATAATGGAGGTCATTAAAACTCGAGAGTGGGTTTATGATACGAGCCGAAGGCGAGTTTCATAATAATATCACTCGAGAGTTTTAATGCCTAATTATGTACAGTTACATACACTAGTTTATCTACACACAATATATCATAAGCTCTCTTTGATGTGTTCAGGAACCGCATGTTTGACCGGCATTGTGGTTCCGCAATTGTTTAGCTTGTTCTTTAGTACCAACTTCACGCAGACGGGCGTCGGCGTTCGAAATTTGAATGTCAGTACCAACTTCACAGACAAACTAGGGACGGCACGCGGGTGGGCGTCGGCGTTCGAAATTTGAATGTCATTATAGGTAGAAAAACTACACATAATGACCATTATGTGTAGTTTTCCAGATACGAAACGAGTTTTTACCAAGTATTTTTACATAATGCTGATCGTAACGTGCGGTTTTTGAACCCAGTAAAGAGGGTTTATGAGAAGTGTGTAGATAAAATAAATTATTTATCTCATTGGTAAATGGTCGGCACCATGGAGAAGCAAGCGTGACACCCACTAGACTTAGGAGCTCAAACGAAAGACCAAACTAAATGCATCATAAAACTAACAAAGTGTGCACATACAAGTTCCGAAACAAGTTAAACATACTAACATACACAAGCCAAGCTTTCAAGAAGAAGATAAGCATTACTTGAAATCTTGATTTATTTTTAGTTCTCAGTGCCATATATTTAGTTCCCAGATCCACACTAGATGGCTCCACTAGTAGCGAAAATTAACGGATTTATTCTACTTACGAGGTTCATGCGAGAACTAATATTTTAATAAACTGTTCAATAGATAAAACCTTAAAACAGGGAAATACAACCTTAGTTTAGGGTTAAGCTACATCCATTGTATTTTGTTCATCTACGGTTACAATAGTCTACACGTACAATTACTGTGTGAAAAATCTTATGTACCTATCTAAAATTTCCGATCTTTCCCTTTTATTTTAGCAACACGTTATATAAACGACCCACACCCCACGGTGGGGTGGGGTGCCGTTTCTCTCACACACTATGCGAGAAAGAAACCTGGCGTTAAATGTAACCTAAAACGTAACATCGCACTACACCGTTATATCAATTTATAGTGTGACGACCGAACATGGCCAGGAAAGTTTCAACCTTTATAGCGTTCAGATTTGGACCAAAACATCGCCATTTCCATTACAATACGCCATAACGGGATTTATTTACCTAGGACCAAGCTTGTTTTAAGACGGTCATGGTAATTTTGGATCAGATTAGGTTCCTAAACTGGAACGGCATAAGATGTTGTAGTAACCCGCCACTTACTATTACTTCTAATCTACTGTGCTGGTTCTTAAGTGGATCATAATTCTATTTCGAAATAACTATATCTAAATTTAACCGAGAACGGTACATATTATCTATCTTAGCCAAAAAGCCCTACCATGTAAAATGTTAGTTGCAGACTCTCTTCAACTAATTTATATTTGAAAAAGATCTCAATAAGCTTAGATTACTGCTTCACCCCTATTTACGGGTTTATACAATGATATTTCTGTTAAAAAACCGTTCCATTCCCTAGGCCTTTGCGACGAGTTCGTGATTCGCCGTATGTACATTGCAGCTGGCCCACACTAGGATTCGTTGTGTCCTAATATCCAAAACCGTGAAACCACAAATATTATACAGGATGCGTATCTCAACGTCAAGCGAGTACAAGGAGATGGGCCTGCTAATATAGGCTCTGGCAAAATATTTAAATAAAAGTGTTTGATGATAGAAAAAATTGTAAGAATAAAAAATAATCGGCATCCTGTCATACATTTCTAGTAACTTTGACTACAAATTATTTATTAAGCAAATGACAAAGATTCTCAAAATTACAGTGCAATATTGAAATCTTTTTCGCATCAATATTTATTTACATCAAATAAAATACTATGATAAAAATATACACACACCGTACCAAATTTTAAATTAGTTTTACCCGAATTCATAGCACTCATGTTAACAAAAATCGCAAAAAATTACAGCAAATCTTTATCAAACCTTGAATTCGAGCTGAAGTCGTAGAGCAGATGCAAAACTCCTCATTCAAAGTTAACTGGCACTGAAAGTGTCTCTTGTTCAGAGTCGGTGACAAACTCCCTTATTTCCTTTATGATGTTCCCACAATCGTCTGTTGCTTACGTAATAAAGTCCAAAACCAATCGTAACTGATGCACACCTAAGCATGATAAAGGGGTAAGTTCCACTTAAATTGGTTTCTGAATCCAGTGAAAACAGTCAGCACTCTAACCCAAAACTTCTTCGGCTTCCTCCGAGCCCTTCAGAAAATCAACAGCTACACTACACTCCTCCATTTCAGTAGATTCTTCACAATCCGGCCCCGAGATGATCTGGTCTCCGGATATCACTCCATGCTCAATTTTCAAATGGTCGAATATAAAGGTGATGGTCTTGTCCATGTCGTTGAATTTGAGACATTTGAAGTTGCAGATCTTGCATCCGTAGTAGTTTTCTTCGTCGTCGCTGAACAGTTTCCAGATCCAGCTTGTGTCTTCTGGAATTTGGGAAAAGGGCGATTTCATTAAGTTGCAATAATTACCCAAAAACTAAATTCTAAGAGCATGATATGTAAGCATATCTTTCATTGGGTAATAAATCTGATGGGCTCATGATTCATATCACCAGAGAGTCGGCAATGAGATGGCACGTATAAAGGAGAATTGAGCTATTAACATATCTATGATGGTGGCTTCTTTCATCTACTCCATATTTACTTAAATAGGCTGTAGGATCCTTGTGAGATCCTGCAGCCCTGGCTACATGATGTACTCTAGTTGCATGATTCAGTTTGTACTTATAGCAATGTTTATTACCAGCTGGGAATGCAGTTTTAGTTCTTATAACGGTAACCAGATGGCGTTGCTGGTGAAGATATTACGACCATCTGTCTGTAAGTTCGTATGATCTTCAAGCTTTTATGAACTCTGTGACGTATTGGTTGGGCTAAGCTTCACTATTCAACTGACACGTGGTTCTCACGGTTAGTGTGGGGCCAATTGTATAGTATCTACCTGTTGTGCAATATTTGTGCTGACATATTTGTGCAAGAATTTCAAATGCCGGTTCATGTTTCCGGTCGCGTTGCTACCATGGTTGATCTTCCCACAAGCTGCTACTACTGACTATTGACTAATAGTAAACTGTAGACTCTCACTCACCGCTCGGTTTCTCCAAGTCACTCACACTGGTCACATAGACATCTTTGTGCAAGAACTTTAAATGCCGGTTCATGGTTCAGGTCGCGTTGCTGACATGGTTGATCTTGCCACAAGATGCTGCTACTGACTATTGACTAATAGTATACTTTGATTCTCACTCACCGCTCGGTTTCTCCGTGCCACTGACGCTGGTCACATAGACATCTTTGTGCAAGAACTTCAAATGCCGGTTCATGGTTCAGGTCGCGTTGCTGACATGGTTGATCTTGCCACAAGATGCTGCTACTGACTATTGACTAATAGTATACTTTGACTCTCACTCACCGCTCGGTTTCTCCGTGCCACTGACGCTGGTCACATAGACATCTTTGTGCAAGAACTTCAAATGCCGGTTCATGGTTCAGGTCGCGTTGCTGACATGGTTGATCTTGCCACAAGATGCTGCTACTGACTATTGACTAATAGTATACTTTGACTCTCACTCACCGCTCGGTTTCTCCGCGTTACTCACGCTGGTCACATAGACATCTTTGTGCAAGAACTTCAAATGCCGGTTCATGGTTCAGGTCGCGTTGCTGACATGGTTGATCTTGCCACAAGATGCTGCTACTGACTATTGACTAATAGTATACTTTGACTCTCACTCACCGCTCGGTTTCTCCGTGCCACTGACGCTGGTCACATAGACATCTTTGTGCAAGAACTTCAAATGCCGGTTCATGGTGCAAGTCGCGTTGCTGACATGGTTGATCTTGCCACAAGATGCTGCTACTGACTATTGACTAATAGTATACTTTAGACTCTCACTCACCGCTCGGTTTCTCCGCGTCACTCACGCTGGTCACATAGACATCTTTGTGCAAGAACTTCAAATGCCGGTTCATGTTTCCGGTCGCGTTGCCGCCATGGTTGATCTTGCGGCTGCACAGTTTGCACTCGGCGTGGGTCGCTGAGGTGCGCATGAAGTAGGACCAGATCCAGGAGCGGCGCGGCACCTTCTGGGGTGTCGAATCTGCGGGGAGCAAGTAAGTGGTTTACTAAGCGACCAACACAACTAGGCGCATGACACGACTCCGGTTTCGGCGCCTATACCCCCTTCTACAATATGTGAGTATACGTACGTACTTACAAGTCCCTAGCATGTACTAAGGGTATGTCTATGTACTATAAGTTCACTAATCACCGTTCTGGTGTTCCCTCCGGCTCCGTTATTCCAATGAAAGCTTAGCTGTCATGCGCCTAGTTGTGTTGGTCGCTTAGTACTTAGCTATACCAACAGAAAGCGTAGCGCGAATGGTGATGAATCCTGAGAACTGTCTGAACGAAGTTTCGCAGTCCGTACAAATCTTTCGTTTTTAGAGTTTAAAATGATATTAGTGGTAGGAAGGCTTGATTCGCTTGCCTAATTAAATACGTATAATTTTTTAATGTTTAATTAATCTATGGAACTCTGAAGGCGTCAAAACAAATTAAACTGATACTGTGAAATCCGAGAGCTGCTGTGCGGATTTCCTAGGTTCTATTTCGTTTTTTTTTATTAGTATGCTCTGGAATCCGTCTCACTAACTATACCGGGTGGGGGCAATTCTGTGCCTTCTTCACCCCCCCCCCCCCCCCCCCCCCCCGTAAGGCTTTAAATATATTTTTGGTATGATATCTAAGGCACAATATTGAGATGAGATTGACAGTACATTACTAATCTCCACTCCATAGATTTTGAGTTAATTAGTTAAAAGTAGCTTGAAATGGTTCCTGTAATAGATGGTATGGCGGCGCTTTGTTGTGCGTCGCCAGGTGCTACAGTTCGCGCCATGTTTTTTTGGCTTAGAGTGTGCTGTCATATCGCTCTCTCTCTCTATTCACCCCCTTACCTCATGCGAGAAAGAGAGGTCACAGTTCGCTCATAGCAAACCAACTTGGCGCGGCCTATATCTTCGAACTTGGCTGTCACACACCAGTGTCTATGCCCCCCTAACATGCCGCTATCATGCCCTCTGACTATGAGCTGGTGTCCGCTCGTACAATCGGGTAAGCAGTTAAACTCCTCCCATATATATCATATACACATATGTATCGAACAAAAGGGAAAATCGCAGGTAGAAAGCATATACCCAGGCCATGGCTCACAGTAGTCTTATTAGGACAACTGTAAACACAAAGGGGTTGTTTTTAGTCCGTATAGCACACAAGCTGATGCCCGCTCAATATGTGGGGACCCGGACATAGCAGGGAGGTCTGACTCCTGGGCATAGGTAATTCCATTTTTTCCCCTTTAAAAAAAAAGTGTCTTCATGTGATCAAACAAGACAACAAGTTCAAAAACTAAAACCCGACTACTAAAACATTGTGCTCTAAAGAAAGGAAACCGACTACCACCGGACGGTTAATACACTTCTGAAGATTTTTAGTCTCATCTTCAGAAGTCTATTAACCGTCCGGTGGTAGTCATGCAAAGCCTAGCTGCGAGCATGAGCCATTAATAAATATTTAAATTTGAAATATGCTAATTAAGCCCTTTTATTTGATACCCAACATGACCCTGTTAAAAAAAATGTTTTATTGCGTGACTTATTGCCCTCTAGAGGGCGCCATATTGAATTCAATGTGACGTCACATAGCCTATGACCAGTGGACGATCAAGATGCTTCTAACGATACCTAATTTGCTAAATACTGATAAGTAGTTTAGATGTTTTGGTGACACAAATGAACATACATACATGACCCTCCATTTGGCTTTGCTGTAGTCGGGTGAAAAATACAACCGAATTGAGAACGTTCTTTCGGTTGAAAGGCTCACCTTTCTTCGCAGTCACCGCCGCATACGCCCCTTCCTTCGTCTCCGGTATGACGACTTCGCAAGCGACATCGGTCGGCTGTTCCGAGCAGGTCTTCCTGCGCACATAGTGCGTCTGAGACATCTCGTCCTTGTAGATTGTGGGGTGCTTACTCTTGACGTGGCGGTTCATGTTGTTTGTGTTGCTGCCTGGAAAACGGAAATAGACGTTTATAAACAGACGCTCTATAGACTTAACATGGATTTCGAACTCTTTGGAAAAATTTACAGAACCGAACATCCCATGAAACTTTTGACAACAACTTAATTCATACGAGATAAGGTCTCTTTTTTTTAAAGTTTGTGTCAGCTAGCTGACGTAGCGCCAGTGGCATAACTTTCAGTCGTCGGCCAGTGCCGTCTGGGGCGGTCAAAAGGCAAAAACAAAAACACGATAAAAGATAGCTCGTGGGAAATGATCTTGTTGAGATTGGTCTATTTTTCCATAGCAATTGAAATTCATAGACGTCGGTATTTCATGATGAGGCTACGGGTCATTATTGGTGCCAGGAGCTATCACTTGAAGCGAGTGTCATTGATGATCATGGGTGAAACGTCAAAAGAATCGGGATATGTCAAGAGATTCAGAGACGAGCCACATTGCTCTTGGCCCCACGTTCAGTAGGGTACCGTGTCGTGGGAACTAGAATTAGCGACGTCACACACAAGCTTATAAAAGATGGTTATTTTTACTCTCCGGCCGGGATTCGAACCCGGGACCTATCGCCTGTGAGGCTAAACCTTGACCGCTATACCACATAGGCCGTCATCATTCATCTTCAACACTTATACATACTCGTGGCTCTGCGAGCTGTAGGCCTCGCAAGCGATACACGAAATTTGCATTATTTTTCATTATTTTCACCTCTCAAACCCCCCACCCCTTGAAGTATCGGATGAACAAGTGCAATTATTATGAAAACTAATATGTATGACATCTAAGGCACAGTATTTTTGTGTAGCTATATCATAGAATTAGATTATTTCATGAAATAGCCAACCATGCATGAAATGCCCAGCCATTTTATGATATATTCAATTATTTCATAAAATGATCAAAAAGGGTTGGATTTCACAAAAACATGTCTTTTTAAAAGCATTTGTATTCAGTACTACGTGGTATTTTTTGTTTCATACATGTCGACCTAACACGAAGACTATTCGGAGGTTTCGCTACGCTCGCCCACTTTAGTCTTCACCTAAGCTACCGCAGTGTTTTGCCCTAAAATATTTCTTCCTTCAATGAAAGTTCTTCAACCATGGTTGGCTACGATATTGTTACGACAAATACAAAACCCGATTGCGTTTTCTTTTAATACCACATACAAACTTATGAATTCACCTGGTTACGTGCACTATTTTAATATATGTATCTTGTTATTTGAGTTATTTGTGCCCAATACAGACATGAAATTATGGAGTGCGAAAGTAGCCGCATCAATAACTTTGTAAACTCCAAGTTGCGATCTAAAATCCAACCTACATTTCTAAATCGCAAGGTATTTTAACCGCAAGACGACCAGTGGGTCGGCCACCAGCCAGATGGATGACATCATCTCCGTATCTGGTCGGCAGTGGATGGGGAAGGCTCAGTCCGGGGTAGACGGCGCGGCGGCGTGGTAAAGATGAAGCCTCAGCAGTGGGTTAATGTGGGCTGAATGATGAGCTCTTACCTTTGATGGAGAGGATGACATTGCACAGGTTGCATCGGAACGTAATCTCGTTGAGGTTCTGGAAGTACTTCCACACCCAGCTGCGCTTTCGACTCTCTGGAGTACTGGCCACGGACACTGGAACACCAAATAGACCATTTGAAATTATATAGGGATAGGCATGATAATGTTCCAAGGAACACTTAAAGATTGGAATTTCAGTAATGGAGTACTATTACTTGCTCAACGTGGAAGCAACGCGTTTGGAAACCGCAGTGGGAAAAGTCTATATATGTATGGAATAATAATTGCTACAATCTTGGCATACATCTATCATTTCATGCACAAGATCATTGCTTCAGTATAAATAATAATATATAAAAAAATAAGTAAATGAAGAAGAAATTCAAAATGACTGAAACAAAGTACAGTTTTAATCGATATCTATTGCCCACTGTGGGTCTACAGGCTCAAGAAACAGCTGTAAACAGTAATACAAAATGTAAAATTATAAATCCAGCAACTGAAATACTGACTGGGCCACACAACTCAAGAACCTGTGGCTCACTTAGCTCCGATTTCTGAATTGAGAATTTCACTAATCAAATACTTAAGTATCATTCTCTCTGCAGATCTCACACAAATGAACGGGACATAACTATACTTAAGTAAGAACTTATTGCATTTCTCAATTCAGAAACTAGCGCTTAGTAAATTAGTCACTAGGTTAGTATTCTACTTTGGTCAAGTTTTATTGATAATTGCTTTTATTAATAATAGCCAAACAAAACTGATTACCTCGACGCGGTGCCCTGGGCTTCTTCTCCGGCATCACAATTAACTCCATGTTCTCATCCTCTGTCACCAACTTCTGAGGCTCCTCGGCCAACTGAATCTCCTGCTGCTCATACTCGTCTTCTTGTGTTTCTATAACTTTAGTTGACACATCTTCATTCAGCATGTTTAGTTGGAGAAATTCTATGCGAAACCCCACCGTCTCATCTGGGTTCCCTTTATGTAGCTCGAAGATCTCCTTGTGAGTTTCCTTGATGTGTTGCAGTAGTTCTGATTTCTTGTTATCATGGGTTTTGAGAGAGTCTTGACAGACATTGCAACGGTACCGGTGGTCTTGGACTTTTGTGAAGTAGATAAGCACCCAATCCAATTTCTCAGTGTCTCCTGTAAACATTTGTCTGGTAAGTAACGGTGCCATTAGTTGAGTTCTTATATCTAAATACTAACTAAGTTTAACTTTACAATTACTTACTGTGTGGCTGAAAAGTATGGAAAATAAAAGTTGATAGAAGTTTGGCAAATATTTAATACACAATCTTTATAAGAATATCACATATATCACAAAGAGATCATTAAGAAAATATTTTTCCTAATATAAAGTTCAATACATATAAAAATAAAACTTATTCTACCTAAAAATATATACTTGAGAAAAATTCTTAATGGTTTGGTGGTTAATTTTCATGACTAGAATACTTACAAACATACATTCATTTTCTACTCCTAAACAAGTTGGGTATCATGTCATGTCTGATAGATTACAAATTGAATGAATGATTAAGTATACATATTTTTATTTATTTGAAAAAGAGATTGTAATGCAGCATATTATTTTGAGATCTATGTTAAATATAAGTATTCCTATTAATAATCCCTGAAAACTGGTTTAATTCTACAACAGAGCAACATGTGTATAATGCTGTTGAGTCTAAACAAAATCACTGTAAGCTGCCAAGAACTCATGATAAGCTATAGGGAACTTATACTTTTCTGCACTCTGCAGCAGTCCCTTCCATGTTGGCAAATGATTGTGGAAGTTCTTCATTTGAATGAACCGTCCGATCAAATTAGTCACTACACTGCAGGGGCACCCACGCTTCCGATAGCAACAGGTCCAACTCAGTTGAGTTTTAATATGGTTGCGCAGACTAAATTTGTGGCTTTGGTAGATCAGCATCCTACTGCTTCCCTTCACAGATTGCACATAAAACGCATCATCATCTGAAAGGTTTCAGTGCTATTCTAAAGCATAAACCAAGTGTGATAGTGATAGTTCCATCTGCATAGAATATTTACATCTGCCTAAAAGTACCTCTATAGTTGAAAGGTAGGGGGGCAACAAATGGTGTTAAATTGTAAATAAAAAGTATAGGAACACATAGCAAATTATTTACATTATAAATACATACATGGCATCATTGACTCATTCAATTGCTGGTTTCTTTAACAGACTTTCACAACCACAAAAAACCAGAGAACATTTGAATTCTCTGGTTTTTTTTGGTAGTGAAAGTCTCTTAAAACTTGTATGACACCTTGATGAACACTTATCCTCAATATGCAGCCAGTCTTCTGTTGGTGGGAGCATCAACAGCATTCAATTGCTGGTTTCTTTATGAGACTTTCACAACCACGAAAAACAAGAGAACATTTAACTCTCTGGTTTTTTGTGGTTGTGAAAGTCTCTTAAAACTTGTATGACACCTTGATGAACACTTATCCTCGATATGCAGCCAGTCTTCTGATGGTGGGAGCAGCAATATAGCTCTTTACCACAAAGCGACCTTTCTCTGAGGCAGTAAATGTATCCGTCGTAAACCATTACATTCCCCTTACATGTTGATATCATTTGAACACCATTCAAACCTGAAAAATAAACTTGTTACACATCGGTTTCACATGTCAAATACGCCTCAGACTGGGTTTTCTTGAGTAAAACACACAGTTTTGAAGTGAAACACTTTTTATTCGATTTTGGCGGAAACGAATTACACCATGTACACACATCTGTTATAACTCGCCTACCAGGGTAATTTTGATTATTTTACGTTACATCGTATGAAGCTTAAGGATTATCTGGATAAATCACTAATTTGTAATGTTCTATTGAGATAATATAAGGCAAAAAAACATTCACGAAAACATTGCACGCAATAACTTAATGTCAAATTGACAACTTGAAGGAAAAAAGGCCAAGCGCAAAGCGAGGAGTTTCGTTTATCTGAGAAGCGCCCAAAGCAACGCGCTAACCATAGACAAAATAAAATACCTACATTTTTATAAAGCTTGATTGAAATACCTAGTTAGCAGACGTAGTAGTTTAAACCAGCATATTAATGTTGATTTGTGTGAGGTGTGTGTATCATTTTATGGGTATGGTTTATATTTTCTAGGTGTTATCTGACAAACTCACGAAATTAAATAAATCTGTTTTTGTGGATGGGAAACAAGTGTATTGTTGATTATCATACAAATATAGGAAAAGATACAGTTCAGACCTCTTCATGTTTGTCCAAGATATTGATTAATAATTCTCATACATTTTAGATACGAATCAGAATAATTATAAAAATTTCTTCAAATAACATTTGTTGTAATATTTCAAAGCAACACGTCACGCACGATCATAAAAGTCTCCATAAACGACATTGTTATCTAATCTGTGGCGCTACGTTCCGTTACCCAACTACAACTATTGCCATTTCGCGAAACTAGATGGCGCTATGGGTTCTCCTGATATCGAATTTATACAAGATCGGGGGCAAAAAGTCCCGTTTTTCCTTCTATAACGATGCGTCATAGCAGTGTAGCCAACTCTACAGTTTTAACTGTAGATTTACAGTTTTGTCCATATCGTCACAGTTTTTAGTTCAGACCTCCAAATCTACAGTTTTTCTATATAATACTACGTCATCTATTTTATTCGCTGCGTAACCCGTACAACTCGGTTTTAGCAACGTCTATGGCACGGTTTGCGTAATTGCACAGGTGGCGTTAGTGGATAAATAAATAAATAAATTAAAAAAAACTTATGAAAACCAAACTTAGGAATAAACTGTCTACCACCACCATAAAGGCACCTTACATACGAAATCAGAATATAAAAATTGTTTCGAGTTTCATGCTTTAAAGAGATTCAATTAAAATATGTACGATTTCAAGAACAAAAATGAAACTGAAAATGAGGAGGATGTGCAAATTGAAAACGAAGTCTCGTAGACATATTGTAATTTTTTTAAGATTTAAATTTGATTTTATTACTTAATTATGTTGTTTTATTGATTACTGCCATTAAATAATACAAAATAATAAAAGCTGTAGATTTATAGTTCTGTAAGTATACATTTACAGTTTTCTACAGCTTTTTGAAAGCTTGTTTGCAGTTTTAGTCTAGAATGGGGTTGGCAACACTGCGTCATAGGACATTTTGTTGTACTACTTAGTGAAAGCTTTGATTCTAAACACTTGGTCTTGGATTATAGGGCATACGTTTGTCTCTAAACTAGTCCAAACAAAGTGACTAAGTATTTTTTTTTGCTTTCGCCTATTCCATGGACACCCCTTTTGAGCACTTATTTAAAAAAAGACCAAAACTGGGTTATGCCATTAATTTTGAATATAGACATACACTATATCTAGGTTAGGGAAAGGACGACATTCATCCCTGACAAATTAAAATTACGATGTTCAAAACAAGACAAACATATTGATAAGTTAAATTATTACCAGTAGATGCGTATCCAATGGACTTTCGGACTTTGAACCGAGCTTGGTACATACTAAGCGTAGAGGTTTTCAGCAGTTTACTAGTAAACTAGTGCCAAATCTCCTCAATATCAATTTTATACCGATAATAGCACCAAGTAATTCTTGTAAGTAAGATAGAGGTATTTTCTCTGCTTATCCCCCTCTGCCGGAAAAACGGCGTTAACATTTATTTATGTATGTACAGTTCCCGCCACGTAAAATAACGCTAGATTCCATACAAAATGTATCGAAGCCAGGGTTCTTATTACGAGACGGGAACTGCAGTTGTATACCTCACACAAGGGCGGATCCATGACTCACACGCCAAACTTGCCTTTTGACCGCCCCAGTCGGCACTGCCCGACAACTGAAAGTCGTTCCTATCTATCTATTGCTATCTATACACTTTAGAAAGAAGAAAGAAAGAAAGAAACATTTATTATAAAGACAGTGAACACACTACAATTACAACAAAGAAACAAAACACAGAGATAAATAGTTTCATTGACACATGATATAAAATGAAATGACAGTCGTGGTGTGTCACTGTCATTATAAATGGCGTCTGACTCAGCATTATGTTGAAGGCCAGGCCTTCAACGCTGATTTTCAGTCAGCGCCAAGTGTTACCTCGCGAGCGTCCCAGACCGCGGCGTGGTACAATCCATAAATACATAAATATAAAGAATATATAAAAAATAGGTAACAATAATGGTAAATATAGATATGGCTGTTATATATGACACATACAAAAAGTTAAATAAATAAACCAGGCCCGCGCTTTTCAATCCCTCTTTTCATTAAATTTAAGTGTTGGGTTTTCGGTCCCACTGGCAATGAGCGACCACAGACTCAAGTCTTATTGCGGCGTGAGGTTGGTACGGAGGGGAGGAGAAGTCTCTGCTGATCTAGCAAATGTGCCCTGAGTTTCCGCCCAAAGGCACACCTACTAGCCGCTTCACGGACTGGAGGGGGAATATCATTCCAACACTTAGATGCCACAAATCTGAAACTCCCGCCGAAAGTCGCCGTTCGATGCGCCGGTGTAAGTATTCTGTGCTTGTGCACGCCACGTTGCCTGGTCGCCCATTTTATCTTGGTGTACAAGTAGGGTGAGGTTTGCGTGTGTATTACACCAAAGAGTAGTTTGGCTAGGTGTAAATGCCGACGAGCTTCCATGTTCAGAAGTTTAGCTGCATCCAAGTATGGGGTGATATGGGATCTAGGAGGGATTTTAAAACAAAAACGTATACATGCGTTTTGCACACGTTGAATTAACCTTTTCGACCGACCAAGTATACAGCTACCATATACGACATCACAGTAGTTTAATCTAGATAATATCAATGATTCACTTAGCCTGAAACGCAAATCAGTGCTAAGGTAATCACGTATATAATAAAGAATCTTAAGGCGGTAGAAACAATTGCTGACTACGTTTCTGATATGATTTTCGAATCGAAGCTCACCGTCCATCAACAACCCAAGATTTTTTGCTTCTACGACCCTTTCCACTGGGTCGCCCCTGATAGCTATATCATTGGGGGCTAGGGCTTTTGCCATCTCATAGGTAGTTCTTCGATCCCTTTACTAAAAAAAAACATTCGGACGGGAATCAATAAAATCTTCGAAGGCGGTTTGGACTGCCCCATCGGAGTTGAATTTTTTCCCTTTCAAGAAGTTATCCAAATTTCGAAAAAAATGGTAATCTGTTGGAGCAAGGTCCGGAGAGTACGGTGGATATCTTAGACATTCCAATTGAAGCTCCTCTAATATGGTAGCTATCTGTTGTGCAGTGTGTGGTCTAGCGTTATCATGAAGCAGCAGTGGCCTAGAGCGATTGACCAGCCTCGGTTGTTTAGCAGCTAGCTTTTCCATCATGATTTGCAGTTGCTGACAATAGACATCTGCCGTAATCGTCTGGCCAGATTTAAGAAAGCTGTAGTGAACGACACCAGCACTAGTCCACCAAACGCTCACAAGTAACTTTTTTGGAGTCAATTTTCGCTTGGGGCATGGTTTGGCTGGTTCGGCAGGGTTCAGCCATTGCGATGAGCGCTTCCGATTATCGTACAGGATCCACTTTTCATCACAGGTAATGATTCGATTTAAAATCCTTTCATTATTGTGCCGGGTGAGTAATGCAACGCAGCAGTCAACGCGCGTCTGTTGATTTGCTTTCAAGCTTTTTCGCCTTCCCAATTTGCTTCAAGTAGATTAAAACAGTTTTATCACTAACACCGCAGCCTGCAGCTAACTCGGACGTGGTTTGCGATGGATAATAGCCTTCAATTCTTCATTATCAACTTTGGTCTCCGGCCGTCCACGGGGCTTCTTCTGCAGGTCGAAATTTCCAGAACGAAAACGTTGGAACCAAAAACGTAATAAAACTAGTAAATAACGCGATATTTCAAGTTTTCCATTTTATAAGCTGAGTGACGCAAGAAAAAAAAAATGAGGAAAAAACAAAAGCCGCCATGTTGTGCTATCATCGCCCATGCTCTAAGCGTAAGCACTGTGAGAGAGCCACGCTGACAGCTGGCAATCCAACTTAGAAAAGTAACCAGCATCGACTTTTGGCGCTCCATAATTATTTATTTCCTCACTTATTCACCCAACACAAAGCTAATACAACTGTTACGACTGTCTACGACTCGAAATGACGATATAAGTTAACGTCATTTCGAGTTGGGTTATAATAGTGTCATCTATCAGTGTCAACGTCTACCGTCGCTTTCAAAGCGTTCCGAATGGATATCTATGCTGGTCGCCATTTCCCACTCGGAACGGGCATGATGGTCGTGACGTCACGTGAGCGATGATGGCTCTGTTGGCGTGACACGGAACGTGACAATTGTTACGTTTGCTTTATAGTGACATGAAGTCGGAATGAGGTTAGGTGGGGGCGGGCTATGTCCTGTCAGCCATGTAAAAATTCCGCGGAGGCTTGCGCCAGTTTCGTTTATCTAAGGCTTGCGCTGCCTCTATAACAAGATATATCAGGTGTTCTTTACACGGTTCTTGCCAGGTACTCGCTACTCGACTTGGTCTCTACATACATACTCATCCTTTCGGCTGATAATGTCTCCTTTTCAATTTACCCACTTCCCATAATGTACACTTTCTCTATGTCACTATCACTGCATATTTTTGCTGGTCACATGAAAAGGTGTGTGTATGCTTGCAGCTTGAAACTAATTGGACCTGACCTTACAAATATTGAATTTAATTTAGAGACGGTCAACTGATATCACGATCTGTTCAGAGAAATAATGTACACATATTAGGTGTTTAGTCTCGTTCTCTTTATTCAATAATAATTGGCTACTAGTCTACTGGGTACCTAGTATAACAAATATAAAAATCATGTCAGGCGTTAAAGCCTATATATACATATAAAACAAAAGGGCTTGTCGATATCAGAATTATAAATTCCAAAGTTATATTTTAAAAGTATAATTTTGTTTTAAAAGATAACAAACTGGTATGACAACCCAATGTTTCCATACAACTGACGAACAAATTGGTAAAGTTTTGACATTTCATAAAAAGTATTTAGGTTGACTACCACTTTGAAGTAGCCAATGTAAATATGTAGATGATACAATTATGTTACTGCTTTGGTCAGCCACTGGTTTCGTCGTTACCCATTAACGTTGAAATAATGGGATGTCTCACCAAAAATTGTCTAAGCCACTTGATACCAGCAAGGCGAGTATTTTTATTGAAATTGTGTTTTATGTTATATTCTTCAGCTAAATGAAATGCATTCCTGCGAATGCGTTTTTCTGTTACTGGTTTCCATTTAACGTATCTCATTATTCTGTTAACAAGCTCAACTTCTTGATCATAACTCATTACTGAGCTGCGTCCTATCCGTCTTACAGTGCTTCCGGATCTTAAGTGTCCACTAAGAGTTGAAGGCGGGATGTTAAAATGTTTTGCGGCAGCGCGCAACGACGTTCCCCGTGCAACTTCTGCCATGGCTTTTCTTAGATTCTCTTCTGACCACTGACAGCGTTGCTTAGGTATTTTTGGCTCTGTGGAAAGGTTGTTGGTAAAGATTATCAGTTAAAAGTTAAAATTCTATGGAAATAGAGTTTCAGGCAATCACTAAGTTGATAGGTACCCTGGTATTTTAATAGATCTTCGACAAAACACCATTCCTACTCCATAGGTACAATTAATATCGCTTCCAAGTGGCCTGCCAGTTCTGCCAGTTCTGTCATACTTTTTCCATAGTACACTCCCGATTGTTATTATATTAGAGTTCGATCTCCATCACTGTACATAAGATACCGCAGGCTTTATCTAAATTATGGCTCCAGCTAAAAAGTTGGAACGCGTATTCAAGATGGATTTTGTATCGATAGAATGGTTGTCCAATATTTTATTTATCTACGTGAATTTTTAATAGTATCTTCGGAAAAGACACAATGCTGATAAGACATGGACGGATCTTATGGTTATACACGAAGACCGAAAATTGAGGTCAAATTTAGGCAGCACAACACAGTGCTATTAGGATTTGTTCTCGTTGTGGTTGACATTCTACGAAAACTGACATATTTCCATATAAATTTGACATGCCGCAAACTAGTGATGTGTCTTTATACGCAGGGGTGGATCCACCTTTTAATTCAGGGGGTTCCATATAGTCAAAGTCTATTCAGGATCAGCAGCCTTATGGCGTAAGTCGTCTGAGCTATGAACTTCATATAGAGTTTTACGTTTGACACCTTGCACCAGCTTCATCTGTCAAATTGGTATCACGCAAGTAGCATCATAATGGAGGCCAAACCCAAGCTTATTGAATGAAGCCTAGAAGCCTTCGGTGATACCCCGCAATCGATGAAATTGTATGAGCATGAGATGAACCATAGACACACGCTATGAACTTCAGAGAGTTACGCCATAAGGCTGCAGGTCCAATTCGTCTTAATCTGCAAGCGCGCACACTACTTTAAAAAATTCGCAATTTGATGTGTTAAGAAGGGCGACGCAAGCCGCCCCGGAAATTTAAAATGGCTTGGCTACTAAGCCGAGTACTCGTTATAGTTTCAACATTATACACTCTTATTTATGGTAGCCGGTAAGAAGCGTCACAGGGGCGACCACAGAGCATTATGTTAGTTAGAGCAGAGATATCTGTGGGGGCGACGGAAGCCGCCTCGTAAATTTCACAAGGCTAACAGGACATGTCCCACCTACACCCAACCTCATTCCGGCTTCATGTCACTATGAGGCAAACTCCTTTCTCTCTCACCCTACCTTACCCTAAGCGAGTGAGAGATAAATTGCTTCTGACCCACACTAGGATGAGTTGTGCACCATTCTCCCTGATTCGCCATTTCTGTTAAAAAGTCAGTTAGTATATAATCTGTCTCGTGAGAACAGACATAAATATCGAAGAGCCGGGATTTTTTTTTGGTCCTCAGGGCAGACGGCGGAAAAATTGAAAAATTAGGCAGTAGAGCGAGCAGCACAGTCCGGCTGTTTGAACGCACTTTAGCCCCTCGCGCCCCTTCCAAACTTATCTGATAGGCCAAACGCGTGGAGGTGGGTATCAATATCAAATGAATATCAATTACCTTCTCAGGTCGGTGATCCCTTCGAGCAGTGAAAAGAATAAATAAGGCTTTTATGAACGAGTAAAAAAAATATCATGTTGGGGCTGGGTCAGATTCAGCGTTCTTGTCCTGACCAATGGTACAATGTTAAATATCTCAGTAAATATAAGAATCATACCTCGAGAATAATGGCAAAATACGGCACCCATTAGGCGCTAACTCTTGGCGTACAAACAAAACAATATCATTGTTAGTTAGTTAGTTAGTAATGCAACCTTAAAATCCCAGATGGTAATATTTTGCTTTTTAGTGGAAAAAAATGGACAGAAGCTTTCGAGAGTGCACAACATGGATTCGACATTATTTCTAAATGGCTTCAGAAAAATATTTTTACCCTTAACTCTGACAAAACTAAATACTTAACCTTTTCTATAAATAATTCCACTCAACCCCTTAAAAACCTCAAAGTTACCTTACATTACCTCACATGGTTGTACTGATGTAAATCTTTGCACTTGCAAACCATTAGAGAGAACCTCGACTATAAAATATCTTGGCATAATTCAATATGAAAATTTAAATTTTAATACACATATAGTAAGTTTAAGTGCTAAAGTTCGAAAATTTATATATATATTTAAAAATCTACGACATATTACTAAAGCCTGTTCTTAAAAATATGTATTATGCTCTATGCGAATCCCTCTTACGCTATTGCATATCATGCTGGGGAGGAGCAAATAAATCTATTCTTATTACCTTAGAACGTGCTCAACGTGCAATCCTAAAGGGTGTACCTTTAAACCCAGATTATTTCCAACGGAAGAACTATATAATTACTGTGAAGTCCTAAGACAATTATTCATTCAGAGTATCCTTCTAAAGCAACACCAAACACTTTATTACAAACCACTATCAAAACGTCGCAAAGATAAAGTATGCATAACCATCTCTTGCAATACAAGTTTTATGCAGCGATTTTTTAAATTTCTGGGCCCACATTTGTATAATAAAATCTGCCAATCTGAAGATATTTACTCAAAAAATACATATGAATTCAAAATAACTATTTACAATTGGTTGAGGTTAAATAATTATGATGCAACAGAGAAATTTATAACCATCCTAAGTTAATATCTCTCATTAATTTCTTAGTAAACATGTAGGTGCTATTGTATATCAAATACATTATAACATTCATTACACACTATACTGTACATACATGCATTACACTTATCAACTTCGCTTACATAACTCATACTATAAACACTCCAATAGCGATTTGATGCCTTTTCAAGTAAGTTTTGTGTCACATATGTAAAAATTAATCCCATTTTATCAAATTAACTTTTAACTATTATATAAGATCCTTAACTTTATAACTTTAAATGTTACTATAAATTTAAATTAAGTCAAATATTTTAACTGTATGTACATAATTGTTGCATATAAGTAGGGAGGAGCGTATGTTACTTATCCCAAAACACAGGGGAAACTCTACTTTGGGGAGTAACGACTCTTATATTGTCTGTACCAATGTATGTAAAAAAATAATAAAAAAAGTTTTCTTGATACAGCCGTGGTCGGTACAGGAATAACAATTCCTGTTCCTGGCCCAACCTTTAAATTGCTATAACTCGTAAAATATTGAGCAAGGGCGGCTCTAGCCCACGTAGCGCTTGTTTGCAACCAGTACCCTGGCGCCCTCTAGTGGGCGCCAGGTCAAAAAATATTTTTCACATCTTTCATTCGGAAAAGTAAGTTTTGCTCCACGACGACAGGGAGCAAAATGCTACTTTCTGTTCAAGCTACTTTTTTAATTTATTCATTGGCATGCAGCATTTACGTAATGTGCCAATTGAACACGTATTAAAATAATAGAATGTAATTATGAAATTACTTTACAATCGACAACGATGACGTAGTCGATTAAAAACGAACATGGTTCAAGTTTTAGCTTTAACAACGTTATATGAAAATTTTGGAATTTTTCGTAATATTTAAAAAAATGGTACAATTAATTATGTTTTACTGAAATCAAAACTATCGATGACTGTTATTGTGATATAATGAATATTGATATCCGAAACCATTGTTATATTCGATTCGATTATTTTTACACAATAGTAAAAGTACACGGGAATATTTTATCTGTGGTGACCTTTCCCTAATCGTTCACAATCCGTCATTATATAAAAAAAATGTTTACGTTGTTCGATTACTGTAAAAGTGGTAAAAGTATAATTCAAAGTATAGTTATTTAATTTTTTAGAGCAATTTAAGTTTTCCTCATAGTCGGTGTGAAAAGTTGAATGTGTCACTCAGGAGCAAAATTATTTTCGTCATGGGCGTTAACGCTTGAATCCCTCGCTACGCTCAGGATTCTATCGTAGAATCCTTCCCTTCACTCTGGATTCAATGTACCGCCCTCGCCGTAAATACATCATTTTGCTCCCTTGTGACACAAATAACTATTTGAACACACTTGCTCGTAAAGTGACTCCATGTATGATGTTGGTTTTAGAATCATAATGCTGCCTGATACACGCGTGAGGTAATAAACAGGACCGTACAAGTGTGGTAATGGATATAGTTTTAAATGTATCGACTATGGACAAGTAATGAGGGCAAAGTGAAAAATATTACTTTGGTTATTAATTAAATGTTATTGTCAAAATAAGATGACTAAACATTTATGTTCATCAAATTACAAGCAAACTAAGAAAACAGAGATGTATTTCGTTTACTGTGATAAAATTTAATATTTGGTTGTTTTTTTGGCTTTTTTTGCCTCTGGCAGTCAAGGAACTTTGTTGCCTCTGGCAGTCAAGGAACTTTGTTGCCTCTGGCAGTCAAGGAACTTTGTTGCCTCTGGCAGTCAAGGAACTTTGTTGCCTCGGCAGTCAAGGAACTTTGTTGCCTCTGGCAGTCAAGGAACTTTGTTGCCTCTGGCAGTCAAGGAACTTTGTTGCCTCTGGCAGTCAAGGAACTTTGTTGCCTCTGGCAGTCGAGGCACGAGCTCAAACAAAAAAAAAGTGCGCGCTATTTTCATCCAGTTTTCAACAAATACTTACAACTTTTCATTCATTGTTTTTATTGTGAAAATGTCGAGTACTGATAAAGATATAGATTTTTCCTCAGAAGTGTGTTGAAAAACGTCGGAGACTCGTGAGATGCAAATAACTTTGGTCTCGAGTTGCACATAAAACTTTTCATTTCAGCAATGAGAACATAACATGAGAACGAAAAAAGACAATATTGACAAGTGGATTTATTATAAAAATAAATAACCCGACTGCTTTTTCAATCTTTCAGTTCCTTTTTTATTTATGAAACCCTTTATTTTGATACCCCGCTCGATAGGTGCTTGAGCAATTTAAAAACGATGTTAAAGCGACTGTGGGAAAAGGGATATTACAATGTTCAAGATTTCTTAAATGATGGGACTGTATGGGGTTTGTCGATCAAACACGAGTGCTGAGCTTGTACTAGTTTTTATTATGATCTCCTACCCACATATATTCAATATCCAACATCCCTCTTCTTATAACGAATAAAAAGAATAATAGAAATTTAAATAATTCCAAATAATTGTTACACAATAATATGACACAACAGTACCATCTCTTTAAACATGCATAATATAATTCAAACTAATCACTAACACAATGACATGTATTAAATTAACTTAGTAGGTAAATACACAATTCAACAACGACAGTTTATCTTTCTCATAAAATGGTTGGACTATAATTATTAATTATTGATCATTATTATTCATATATGTAACATGCATTGTATTGCAAACAAACAAAAACAAAAGAAAATAACATGCTTAAAACTTGTAGATAGTAGGTACCTAAGTAATTTTGTTTAGTCCTTACGAAGACATTCGATTTAGACAATAGTAACAGAACATAGAACATGTAACAATGTAGGTAAGTACTTAAGTACCACAAATTTATTCTGTACATAGGTATGCTCATAACGCATTTCATTACATTAGATAATATATATATATATAACACCGCCTCCATTTTTCTATTAGGTGTAAAATTTAACTTTCACGGATATTTAACACTTTATTGTTTACTATTTTAAATGAAATATTAGGTTTTCGCGTTACAGGTAATCGTTTTTTAATCCTACCGACTGCGCCATGTCGATCAAACACGAGTGCTGAGCTTGTACTAGTTTTTATTATGATCTCCTACCCACATATATTCAATATCCAACAGGGTTAATCTGGCTTAACACAGACCTTGCTAGAGAGAGATCTAAATATCAATCTGTCGTAGTTTCTACGCCCTTCATCTCCCACAGTTGTCCAATGTAGAGAAGTGGCAAAAAATGACGATAGCTAAATATATAAATATCTACAGTAATAAAGACATTTAGAATTGGGAATAGGTTTTAAAATAAAAATTTAACACATTTATATGTCGCAAAAAATCGGCCTTTTTATTTTGATATTTCTAGTGGTAGAGTGACTCACAGTTGAGACGAATCTAACTACATCTCTCAAGCTAAAATCCATTAATCCGTTTAGGCCACAGAGCTTGCCAAAGAAATATACATACATACTACTCGAAAACATAACCGGGTCATTTTCAAAAAAAGTGTTCATTTCTTTAAAAATCTTGTCCGGTGTATTTACTGCGATAAAATACAAAGTTACTGTGCATATATTTATGATTCTTTTTTATATATTAATATTGACCTTTTCCTTCAATTCCCTCATTTGAATCAATAGCAAAGAGGGTGATCTTATTATTAAAATATACATTTTACTTTTACTCACAGAAATGACCCATATAAACAGACGGTGTCCTTTTAGCACCCTAACTGAATATAATCATTATGGAGAGCATATCGGTTCTTTTTCAAACTTTATCTGTTTGTATCTAATACAATTGTTATATTTCCTGTTGTTCAATATAAACAATACCAATAAAAAGGTTACTTTAGACATTAAAAACATAATCCTAACTTTGTCCGAGATATTTTGCATGTGAGTCACACAGGGGATGTCACGGACAACTTCAGAGTTTTTTGTAGCAATCCTGCCATTTATATGCATTTATGTCGTAACTGGCAACGCTATGCGTCAGCCATCATAACTAAACCTCCGCCATTTTGATCGAGCCATTTTGTGGTGAAACACTGAACGACCGGCAGAATTTACCAAAAATAATCAGATGAGTCACAGCACATTTCCAAGCAAGGTAACGTGTCTTTTATTCTTATGTTTTTACATATAATAAACCTAGCACATACAAGTTTTATTATATGTTCGATTTATCTTTTCTGCATTTGTTTTTTGCCATTGTAGCTTTTTGAAGTTAGAATTTTCACAAAACGTGCTAACCATGTGAGACATGAGAGTCACAATTTTGTGACTCATCTGACGTGACTCACATAAAACAAGAAAAGTAAAGATGTGTTTAGACACACTTGCAGAAAGTCATAAATAAAAAAAATACATATTATACAAGGTTTAAATGAATTAACGCAAAATGAGAAACAACTTTGTTAGGGACATCATTCTGAGCAACTTTCATTATGAAACCGATTTGATCAGAGCAACTTTATTTTTCACTTCCTAGTACATTTTGGCCTGAGTGGATCAGCTGATTTGTATGGAGAAGTGAAAAATAAAGTTAAAACCGCCTAAGCTAATATTTTTAAGTAATTTTAGTGAGTGTGTCCTAGAGAATAGTACGGACTTATTAACTAAATAGATAATAAATTAAAATACAAGTAAAATTATTATGTAAGTATGTGTATTTAAATTGATTCATGTACACATTTCCTTATAATTATGTGACTCACATAAGTATGAAAATACAGGAATGTCACGAATCAGTTTACTCACAAATTTTATCAGGTTAGTCACAATGTACACTTTTTTTGAAAATGACCCAACCCTCCTTCTGGCGCAGTCGGCTAAAAATCAAGTAACATTTATCATAATTTTTCGTTACGCAATATTTCTCTAATTGAATTATTTATCAATTAGAATAGCTAGAATAAAATAAGTTTGGTTATTTTGAATTTAATAGCACAGTTACTACAATGGAGTAAAAAATCGATAGCAGTATCTGTGACATTGGCGAAATCGCCAACAGCCAAGGAACATCGAATTACAACTCGACGTCCGTTGGCTGTTTGCGATTTCGCCTAAGCCCCGTGTTATTCAACATTATTTATTTATTTATTTATTTAACTAAGCCTACAGCACAAATTCAAAAAATAATATAAACAAAGAACTTAAACTAGTCATAGGCCAATTAAAGGCTTTCATTTTTTAGGCCGAACATAAAATGGCAGTAAACTTAAACAATTTATAAAACAATTTAGAAGTACCGGGTACAGTTCAATAGGAATGGGAAGGGAATGTGTTTGTTTGCATGTGTTAAGTCAATGTGTGAGTGATAGATACAGATATATGCATATAGTCGCAACTGTATAATGAGAGAGAAAACCTCAGCACATTTGATGTTTGCTGTCTTTCAGCTGGAGCATTAAGTGCCCCCTGAACTGGCCGCGTGACAGGTGGAAGATGTCCAGGTCTGCGAAGTGTGTGTTGTACGTTCTTGGCAGGCGGCAGCTGGGAGAATTGGCCGCGTAGTTAGTGTGGGCAAAGGGTACATGTAGGAGTGCAGAGACAGCGTGTCGTAGCAGCTCGTTAACCAGCTCGGGGCAATCAACATAGCCGTGGTAGACGCTGTGAAGGAGCTGCATGTCCAAGATACTACGCTGGTCTCTGAGGCTGTGGAGGTTGTGGTGATGACACGATGCAGTGTAGTCATCATTCAGAAAATTGCCGCGAAAGTTTAGGTGCCTAATAAATTTGGTCTGTATGCGCTCTATCATGTCCCCGTGCACTGCATACTGTGGGTTCCAGGCAGTGCTACAGTACTCGAGAACACTTCGAACATAGGCATAATATAGTATGCGCACACAGCTCACATCCGTGAAGGGCTTGCTCACCCTTAAGATAAATCCAAGGTTCCTATAGGCCTTCTTAGTAATTGCCGCTATGTGATTCTCGAAGGTTAGCTTGGAATCCAGCAGGACACCCAGATCTCTCACGGAGTCCACCTTCTGGATTGGGATGTTGTTAAGTAGGTAAGTGTGGACGATTGGCTTAGTACGCCTGGTGAAGGAGATGGCATTGCATTTAGCTGCATTAACGTTTATCCTGTTAATATCGTAATAGATTGACAAGCGATTCAAATCCTCCTGCAATCTGACGCAGTCTTGTAAGGATTTAATATTCATGAACACTTTTTTGTCGTCAGCGTACAAGAGGAAATTTGAGTGCTTAAAACAGTGTCCGATATCATACAGGTACGCAACGCAAAGTAAAGGGCCCAAGATAGAAATTAAAAAGCTACTTTGTTTCATTCAGTGTGCAAAATGCAACTTTCTTTGCACCAAAGAGTAATATAAGTATAACTTTGCACAGTTTACCTACTCGCAGCAAAAGCGTCTCGTTCGAGCTGAGGTGAAATAGTACATTTTCCTTTCTTTTTTTTTGGACTAAAAATTACCCCATGGCCTCGGTATATGCTGTAGGCTTTCTATTAGGAATACCTGCGATTTGCCCTTTTGGGCGATATAATGTGTATAAGATACATATGTAGGGTTGCCAGATGTCCGGTATTTAAGCGTACAGTCCGGTATTTTCCAGGCCTGTCCGGTAAAAAATAAATGGTCATACCGGACAGAACAATGTCCGGTATTTTGAGGAAAGTCGGTACTACTGGTCACAAGCGCCTAGAAAAGTAGGCATAAATCCCTCAAACGCAAAACTCGCGAGCGCTTTTCGCTCGCTGTCTGTATCTGCGTCTGCGGGCTATCACTCACTGCACCACTGTATACCCGTCTCACTCACTCGTACTCGCTGCCTGCGACCACTTCCCCACCCGCGCGCGCCCGGTGTGTTTTTTTTTTCGAGTTTCGTTTACCTAGTCTATAATTAGATTACGCGACATGCAAAATATGTTGAAAAGAAGTAAGTAGCAGTACTACCTAAAAGTACCTGGGTAGAGTACAACATAAATTAGTTTTAGAAGAATGATTCAACATTATTATTTGTTCATTAGAAGTTCCTATTATTTTTGTTAAACATACCTATCTAGTTTTAGGTGATTTTATTTTTTTCTGAAGTTCCTACCTTTATTTTGTTAAGTATTAGATTATAATATTCATACCATTGTTTAATAAAGACTTTCTCAAAGTTAGCATAGTCTCGGGGACCACAATTTTGTTACGAATGTAGTTGATTGTTGATTATTAAATAAAAAATATTAGTATAAAAACGTATTTTTTGGCGACCTAGCATACCCCCCCCCCCCATTTGGGGTTGTCCGGTATTTTTTCGCGACTCACCTGGCAACCCTATACATATGGGAGGAGTTTGCCTGCTTACCCGATTTAACGAGCGGACATCAGCTCATAGAGAGGGCATGATAGCGGCATGTTAGGGGGGGGGGGGGGGGGGGCAGTTGGAACCCGCTACTATGACAGAGTATATTTCTCACGAGTTCGCAAAGGCTTATATTTACGAACCGAGAAGTTTGAAGAGAACCTACAACCCAAAATCAAGCGGCAAAGGTGCTATTTTCAGCTCCAAAGTCGATAAAAACTAATTTAAGGTATTATTCATAGCTTGTGCGAGCAATATTTATTTATTTCGATACCTTTAGGAACTGGATAGGTTTTTTTAGCTCACACAGAAGCGCATTGAATCCGACATTTTATATAAATATATGTTTCTATTGACACTCGCGCTCATGACGAATCTAATGAAGTATCATTTATCAAAATGTTGAGCCATTGATTAGTTATAAGGAGCTACAGGAACAGACATAGGTACATACATATAGGTTAAACACATAACTTTGTAATTATTTCGAAAAATAGGACCCCTTTAGATACCTTCGTCATAAAAACGCAAATCTGGGCTGAGATAAATGAGGGAGCTGTGAAGCTGCCCAGCTGTGCTGCAATAAACTGGTTATGAAGGGTGGCGCGCCAAAGCCAACTAGCCAAAGTAACTACCTATTCCAGTCATTGAACTACCTATCATGTTAGTTGGTTACTTAGAATTTCAGGGCCTTCCTAATCCCACGGAGTATAGTAACATTTTAACTGTGTTTTAGTCAGTAGGTAGCTCTCATTGGTCCATATATATATATAACATGAAAAAATATCATGCATAGATCACCCCACTAGGATTTCATAGGTTTATTAAAACAATCTACAAATAGAAATTACATAATAATTACTTTAATACTACTTATCACATATAATAAAGGCATTTTTCCCAACATACACATTTATAGGAACATAGTATACCAAAAGGTACATAACAATCACTGAAAATACCAATCTTTAAATGCACAAATAAATATGTTATAACTTATAACTGTATTTTAAGCTAATAGAGTTATTGTTTTCTAAGCAGACATAAGTTATATTTGTTATGGCACATAACAAACTTTCTTTGGTCATCTTAAGTCCTAAACATTACAGGACAACAACTGTGAAGTAAATAATAGTGATATATTTTTCAGTCAGATATATATGTTTACAAGTTATATTCTAAACATTCATGTTAGTTATTAAACTTGCTGCATTATTTTGACATTTTTCTACACAGCTCAGCTCAGCACAGTAATACATTTCTCAATTTGGCACCGTACTGTGTCTATACTATGACAGTAAAAAAATAGTACATAATAATATAATACCCGACACACAGTTAACATTGATTTGATAATGATAACTACTCACAACTCTGTAACAAAGAACAGCTCTATCAAACAGAACACAAGACAAAAATATTCATTATAGTTATCAACATGATAGAAGTAATCTTTATAATAAATGATAAAAATCTCTTCAATGGATAACATTTCATTTATTTACACTTGACATGGGCAGTCAAACACAAAAAGTTTCAAAATGTTTAATCTGGCAAACAATCAAGGGAGTTTCTTACAACAACCTCCTCCGGTGACTGGGGGAGTTACTCCTACCTTGGGCAAGTTATATGACTTCCCATCCGGAGTCATCCAGCATGTTGGCGGATCATGGTTGTGTCGGCCAATTGTTTCCGTTACTTTTCCAGCATCGTCGATTCTCAGCTTGGCAGGACAGCACCGGCTGAAGAAATACCAACAATACCACAGTTGACTGCCATATGCCTTTTTGTACATGAATCTGAATGTGTGGTTTTGATATATAAACAGCTTTGAGTTGCCTCTTGTGTTGATGAATATACCTGAAATAAAACAATGTCCTTCTTATAAAGGTAAAGGTAGGATTTTTACTTAGTACTAAAACCATTAAAGGGCACAAAAATAAAACGCGGATTTAAAATACTTTAATTCTTGTTGTTTCCTTCATGGAGTGCAATAAAATCTGAAAAGGTACATGTTGCTCCAGGGTAGTTGGGATGCACTAAGTTCGTAAACACTTTCACACACGTTAGCCAATCAAACATAGATTGTAAATTGATTTGGAGCACAAAGAGCTCTCAACAGACAAGACATTTTTTAATATTTGTCCCTCAGCCTCAACAACACAACTGATTGGTAGGTCACTTTCAGAGTTACACGAGCCAAGTTACTTTGAAAACTGTCGCTCAGACATAAATATAACACTGCTAAGAGCCCAGTAGTATGATCTTTTAAAATATTTACATTCACTTTACTTTACTTTTAGGTAAATTCGGAGATTTGTGATATCATTTACTTTCCGACAACCACACGGACGACTAGGTATGAATTGGTCAATGTCAGTTTGACGTTTGAATGTCAGGCAGACTTGTCAATTCGAGACGAAAAAAAACGAGGTTACCTTTGTTTTTATCTGTGAACATGATAAAAAATAAAATAGGTACGATTTTTAACCTCTCCTTTCCCGGGAGTTCGAGACGTCAAAAACGACAAATACCGGAGTGTTTTTGAGCGTGCGGGCTGCGCGGCACTTGACTAATATATCAAGTGATTCTGTTGGAATGGTAACACTTAGAATTATGGGAGTTGTATATCTGAGTAGCTAATGAAACCCTCTTTTACACAATGTGTAGAAAATGTCACTGTGACCTTAGTTTATTTTTGTACTGGCATGAGAAACACAGACTTCTATGAAAATGCTCCCTCTCGACACAAATCTAGCCGACATCAGAAAATTATCAACAACATGTACATGTTGTTTGATACCTACGTAATCTACACAAAATAACGTTTTCAAAACAATAAAAACATTAGGGGGTTCTTATAGAAACTTTCGAATATTTCAGCGTTTCAAATTTTCATAAAATACGGAAAGTAAACTGACGCATCGCGCGAATTATGCAAATCTTGTGAAATTATTTGTGAAGAGACTAGACTACCTAGCGTTATATTTCTTAGTTCCTAGGATAGGTAATTTATTCAATAAGAGGAAAACAAGTGGTATTTGCCACTAAATCATAAATGATAAGTGTGAGGACGCCATATCTCGCAAGGAAAGTATAAAATAGGTAGAAATCAACACTTTGTACTATTATTGAATTTATAGGCAATAGGTGATACTTATCATTCTAGAATTAGTGGTTCTAAGTAGAAGACAAACTAGGCTTTCTAACAGTGTATCGTACTATGTACCTTTTCATACAAAAATAATTCAAAATCATGCATGTTATTTCGTGTCACGGTGTGTTGTTTCTGGGCTTTCTCAAGGTCACGGCAGGTGTACGATATGCGTTTATACAGAGTGTGCAAAGATGGAACGAAGAAAATGTTTCGCCGTGATTTGATTCTAGGTAAAATAGCTAAACTGGTGTTTCGTTCGTGTAGGTATGGTGTAAGTTTGAGTTAACTAGTATTTGGTTGTTATGTGTATATGAAGTGTTTCCACGCGGCTCCGTTCACGCGCAAGTACAGATACCTACTGTTCTTACAAAGTGTAATATTGTGTAATATTGTGTTAACTAGTGTTATGCGAGATCAGATATGTACTTTTGACAATTTAGTGTAAGATTACACAAATTTGTAAAAAATAAACAATTATTTGAAATGTGTAATTAGTAATTAGCTACCACCTACCTAATGTGTAATTGTGTAATTAGGTTTTGGAAAAATAAAAAAGAACAAAAATTTATATAGTTATATATTCACATTCTTTATTGCCCTGTGCATAAAAATGTACTTAAAAGAAATTTTATAACAACAGGCGAGCTTATCTCTAAAAAGATATTTCTTCCAGCAAAATTTATATAATTTAGCCAGCTGCTGATGACTGTGAAAATAGAAAAATACATTATTGTATATGGTATGGTACTAGAAAGCATGGAAGGATAGCTGGAATAGAAGAGTAGGTGCAGGAGAAATGCACAAAGGCCCCGCTCAAATGGGCCAGCTGCAGGCAGGCCACACCCTGTTGGAGGAGAAGAATGGTATGATACCACCGGTGATCTATCTGCTTGCTAATCAGAATACCTACCACCATTTCTTCAGCCAGCGAGCGCCGGCAGCGCCTTGATGTCGACGGCTGCGGGGAGGAGTCGCCCTCGCTCCCGCTCCGGCCCAGAGAAGCTGGTTGCTTCACCATCTATAACATAAATAAAATAGGCAAATTAAATATAAACAAAATACCAGACTGGCAGTCAGTGACATTTGCAGTATAATTATTTGTGTCCTTTTAGTATAAAACTTCACATTTCCCAGGTAAATATTTAATTATACTTGGTAAAACTATATTCAGACCGTTTAGGCTGCTGAATGGAACAAATTAATGGATATGTATATATATAAATATAAAAGGAAACGAAGCAAAAACGATGCGAGTGAAATTTCAATTATTTACCTTCATCCGACCGGAGCGGGAGCGCACATACACCAGCTTCTCATCGGATAGAATGCGCACCGGCGGCGACCGACGCGCAAGCTGGGCATGATAGTCATGATCCATTCTGAAAAAAGTAGCTAAGGCATTAGGATCAAAACGTACACTCTGTGCACTTTTACAAATTTGTGTAATTTTGCATTTTTTTGTCATTTTACACTAAATTGTCAAAAGTACATATCTGAACTTGCAGGCAAACGAATCCGCCTAAAAAGACAAGTTAACACAATATGACACAAATTTGTTATTTTTTTATTTTATTTTTATTTTTATTTTTTTTATTTTGATATTTTCACTTGGGCATCGTGTAGGGTGTCTTACGAGCATAATTTTATGTCATATGCATGTTTTCCCTAGGACCAATATTTATAGAGATATCGATATTACAAACATAATATGACGTATATCTCGAAATCGGTGAGGTGCACGAGGAAAATGTTTTTAAACCAAAAGTGATAGCAAAAAGCAGCACTACACGATTCCGAAGCAAAAAATAACAGTCAAAAAAAATATTTTTTAACACAATTTTTAACACAATTTTTCTAAGTCGCTGGATGCTGGATTTTTCCATTGATAAAAAAAAGGGGCTTCCGCCCCCTTATCGACACTGAACTCCAATCATAAACCCGCGGAACCTTTGATATGGAAACCCCAATCATCACATCACCCCGAAACCTATGATATGGAGTTTCACCGAATATGACTGAAAACACCCGCACCCTGTAGTGAGATTCTGTCTGTGTGTGAGTAAAATGGCGTCGCGGAATGCTTATGTGTGCGTGTGAAGCATGTGAATAGGATGCCTGATCACGTTTCTGACGGAAAATCAGCAAATTGGTACATTATTTTGATAAAGAAACCTATAAAAATGGATTCCTTATAAGATTTCCAATAAGATATGTGTATTTTTTATTGAAATCTAACTGTATTTCTCATTGGAATTACAAATAGCATTGGGGGGAATCCGTCTGGTTGCATGACGTATCATGTAAATTTGCCGATTTTCTGGACATCTTGATGAATTTTACTATGATTTGTGGTTTGTTTATCGCAAATAGAGTTGTAAATATGAATAAAACAAATACTTACCTCAATTCACCAAAAAAACCACACTTTTCTCTCAATAAAATTTCACCACCACATACGTTGGGAGCGTCCGGAAGAAAGTGATTTTCAAAACGCGGTTGAATTATTTTTTTCTACGGAAAAGCATAAACTAGCACACAGACCATAAAGTTTGTCTAATTGGGTGTCCACACATGATCGAACCGTAAAAATTGGTCCAACCGTTGGATAAAAAATACCGGTTTCAAAAATATTAGTCATCCCGCTGCTTATGCTGACAGCGGTACATAGAGTGATCGGGGCCGCGCTGCTTATGCTGACGGCGGGAAAGGAGAGGTTAATAACAAAACGCATTTAGTCAACTGATATTATCAGCGCGTTCCGAAATGAGTTAACAGCACTAAAACTACCATCAAACTACTCACATTCTGAATGGGAAATGGCGTGCATCCATATCCTAGTTGCTGTTTAAAAATTTGATTGACCCGGAAGAATATATCTTAAACGATGAGAGTAGCACGGCTGACAGATGTCACTTATGATCGCTCGCTTACAGTGGCTAACAAGGCGGCGTTAATGATTATGACGTCATAGCAACCATTTAGAGCCATCATTCCCCGTGTTCCGAATGGAGATATCAGCACTAAAACTGCTCACGCCCATCATTTCAACTAGACGTTGACGCGCTAACGGTGACTCGGAATGGCTTCATAGGCGATATAATCGATTATGGTCGTGACTCGGAACGCACCATTGTCGCGCTAATGGGGTGACTCGGAATGGCCTCATAAGCGATATAATCGATTATGTTGCGACTCGGAACACGCTGCTTGTCTATATTTCTCTAAGTATGTTCTTTTCTTTGTCCAACTAAAGGCGGGTTTAGTCAGACATGCAATCCCGCGAGGCGCACCGCGGCCAAAACTTCACGTTGTAATCGCGACAGCTTGACGGAAGTTGACACTATATTGACATACATAGCCGAATTGAAAAGAAAAATCTACCATGCATGATTGAAAAAAAACAGTATTCGCAATGTTTGTAAGTGTGTGGGACGCCTTGCAGGCGTAGGGCGAGAATCCTAGACAAAGTAACATATTCTTTAAAACATTATTATTCATATTCGTAACACATCCCATTATCATATCTAAATCATGACAAGCATTTTTTTTTATCTTTTTGTATAATTGTGGGTGTTGAGTGTGCCATATAATTTTGAAGAGCTTGTAGCACTCAATGAGTGGCAGAGTATTATCATCATTTCTTTTATTTGAAAGGAGCTCGTCTTTTCGCGGTACACAATAAGTACTACTTTGCTCCCTGTTTACCAGGTTCAGATTCACATTCAATTTTTTATTGAATATAAATAAATAAATAATCTTATTCAACGTCAAAATTATACTTACTTATAACTACAAGTAAATTTTTTTATATAAAAAAGACTACACCGATTCGGAAGGTGGGCCTCGGGGTTAAGAGAAACGGCAAGAAACTCTCCCATACCTTCTTACATACCGGGAAGAAAAGTAACTTTTTCATTTGAGTTGCCAGTACAGAGTAAATAATAACAACGTTTTATTTGTCAGCTAATCAATAAAACGCGGGCTAAATAATAAAAAGTTGTAAAAACTGCGTCCTCAACAAACAAAACACTTCGTTAGGCCCTGGTTGATTTTCAGGAATTGTCCGACAAGTTCAAGTATTCCTCATTATGCTCCAAAATACTCAATGTTAAATAAATGGGCCATGCTAATAAAAATACAAACTACTTTTTATGTTATTTTATGAAATATTAGCCCATTATAAGAAACTAATTTGAATATTTCGATTAATAGATGTCTTATTACTTCTTGAATAATTTTTATAATAACACTTACAGTTTTGCTCACATGCTCACAGTTTTGGAACGGTTGTAATTGAGGCTGGTTGTTTCCAAATATATAACAAAAAAAACTATAATATCAATAACTATCTGTTTACGTTTCGACTGAAATCTGCGTTATCGACTGACAAGAAAACTGTTGATACTTGACAGTTTTTGATAGGCGAAGGGAATTTGAACAAACTACTAGCTAATTCAAGTGTGCGAGGGCGAGCATAATTTATGCGCGAGCGAAAGAGACAAGAGTTTAGGGATTAATGTACGAAATTTCGCCTACTAGGGGGAACAGACTTACAGCTAAAGGTGGGAATAACGGCAGTTTTTTAAATAAGCGATTGTCTTAGTTATTTTAAATTAACAACTATTATTTAACAATTATTAAACCCGATAAATCGTTAAGCAAACTGAGCTCTATACCATAGCCATAAGACCTCATTTAAATATTGTAGGTCTATTTTAGCGATATAATATTTTAAGAGTGCGTTCGAATGAAAACATACAGTAATCGGATAGCTTTAAGTTAATTTTTATAACTTCAAGCTTTAATAAGTGACTACCCAAGAACCGCGGTTGATTTTTAAGTGATCGAGAAAGGAGGCTTAGCTTACAGACAAAAAGGTTTAAATTTCCCTATTCCCATAAAATAAGCATTCCTATAAAATAAGCAGTGATTTTTGCGTTCAAATGAAAACAAGGCTTAGCTCACCGACAGTATGGTTTAAATTTCCCTATTCCTATAAAAGAAGCATTCCTATAAAATAAGTGATTTTTGCGTTCAAATGAAAACAAAAATCGCTGTGGTGTCAGCAATAATAAAACGAGATCGTATGTCGATGGTATAAGAGCTAATTTGCTTGCGAGTAGCGTTGTTTGGAATGAAAATAGCAAAACTGGCAACCGTTATTTCCATATTCAAATAAGTAGTTATTCAGTTGTTTTTAAGTAATCGGTTGAAATAATAAGTTGGCGGTTATATTGACCACCACTATTACAGCAGTACAGCACCGACACACTTACCGTCCGGTAGCCTTGCAGGACGATCGTGTTTACTTTCTCCCGCTGCCGGGGTGGTGTGTTTCCCACGACCGAGACCTCTCTCTCGCATGCCCGTGAGACCCCCTCGGATCAGTCCACCGCGTGTGTTGTGCCCAACTTGGATTGGTTACCTATTTTCCTCTCTCTGTCCCCATTCTATTGTCTCCATCTGTCTGTTTTATTATTTGTACCACTCACCTCAGACCGCCTGGATAGCGGCGGAGGCGGTTCGAGACACAAATAGGAACTCACCTACATACTAGCCGACACACCATAAGCCATGGCCCCTCAACCAGACACCGGTAAACTTATTGAGATAGGAAAATTTGTATTGTCGGTTCCCTTGTTGTTGGAGTACGTACTCAAACAACTCTCTCCATACCCTCCGGATCGCCCGTTGATCCAAATTATTAGAGCCGCCGACCCCCCCGCTAGCCCATCAACCAGCTCCGATGCTGACTCTCGCTCGCCGGTTCTTACATCCCCCGCGAACCCCCCAACCCCATTTCGCCGGCATTCGATGAGGAAACTGACTTTACCCCCGCCATCTCCAAAAACAAAAATCGGAAGAACCGGTCTTCCGAGTCCCCCGTAAGCCACGAGGCCAAACAGATCAGGCCAGCTGCCGTGTCTCTGTCTCCGCTAACCCCCAAACCCACGCCGCGTACAAAAAATTCCCCCCCCCCCCCCCGCGCCCCGAACTCTGATCCTATAGAGCCCTCCATCTCCCACCGGTACTGGCATAAAATATACATCCGCACTAACATCAGCCGGAACCCGCGTCCAAGTGGCAGAGTCAAAACACCACCGCGCTCTCACTAAATTAATGAGGGCGAACCATATCGCCTTTCACACCTACTCCCTCCCCGAGGAGAGGACGTTCCGTTATGTAGTCCTCCTCGTCCCCACAAATTTCCCCACATCCGTCATCAGAGATGACTTACTCTCAAAGAACTTCCCGGTAATGGAAGTTCACAGAATGCACCGTCCCCAAAACTCCCACCGGCCTGCAAAGCCATTTAAAATGATCCTAGTAACTGTCGAATCCACCGCCACAAGTAGGCAGATTAGCTCCCTTAAATCCCTCTGCGGCCTCAAAGACAACAGCGTCGAAAACCCAAAATTGAATAACGTCATTTCACAGTGTTAAAACTGTCAAATGTAGATGCTTCGCCCCCCCCCCCCCCCCCCCCGTTGCGTAAAATGTGCAGGCAATCACTCCACCTCCGTCTGTAGGAAGGACGCGGCAACCCCTCCCACCTGCGTGTTGTGCGGGCAAATCGGCCACCCAGCCAACTATGGCGGATGCCCGGCAGCCCCCAGGCACCAATCGCAGGTGAGAACAGAACCGTATTTTCTTCCCTACAAGCGCTCATAACTCCCCTCTCTCAACGCCCCCTAAATGTCTCAGTAGCTAATATTCCGCCCCACACCACCTACCCCCTTGGACAAGGCTTCCGTCTATGGCCCCATTTCCTCCAACGGCAATACCATAGACAACCCCCCACCTAGGCCATTCATCCCAAGCTTACTCTACCTCCCCAAACTATATCCCCTAAACATCGCGTCCTTCAGGCGGACCCCGCTAACCTACGCGTTTGTCACCTCCCACAACCACTAACCCACCCTTTTTACCTAAAATTATCGTCATGTATAATACGCCCATTCTAATAAACACGACAAACGGACGGACAAAGCCCCACAGTTTTACTCTAGCGCTCTATAAC
Organism: Argyresthia goedartella; assembly: GCA_949825045.1. Lineage (NCBI taxonomy): Eukaryota > Metazoa > Arthropoda > Insecta > Lepidoptera > Argyresthiidae > Argyresthia > Argyresthia goedartella. Next base: position 7,024,825 of record OX463817.1, read on the forward strand.
GCTGATAGCCTCCTCAAACAGACAGAAGAAGTCGCCGATCTTCTCAATAGACATCAAATAGATATCCTCGCGGTCCAAGAAACCTACCTTAAACCCCAAACATAGGCGCTTTAATATAGCCAAATATAGTTTCCTCCATACTGACCGCTTACCGACTCAGGATCGACCCAAAAACCCTAAAGGCGGTACCGCCATATATTATAAACGATATTTGCACGTTTCCCCTATAGACACCCCCCAACTAGCAAAATGCGATGCAACTGCCATCCGCATTACAATGTCAGGTCACGATCCCATAGTCATAGCATCAGTCTATCTGCTGGCCGGACAGGAGATGATAGCTAATGATATCAAAGCCCTCTTAGAACTAGGTAGTACAGTTATCCTAGCCGGTGACTTCAACAGTAAGCACCAGCAATGGAACTGTAATGAGACAAATACCAACGGACGGATCATACACAGACTTCTCGAATCCCTCGATGACTGCGAAGTCATAGCTCCCTATGCCCTGAACCATTACCCCTACACAATTGACCACAAACCAGACATTCTCTCCTACTGTATTTCCAAAAACATTAGCCTCCCAGTCAGGGACATAAGTGCACTTAGCGAGCTTCACTCAGATCATAGACCGGTCTTATATAATCTCGGCAGGCCATTCGACCAACCGACTGAAACCAGGAATATTATTAACAACCGTAAGTTCAAACAAGCTCTCAGCAAACCGGACCGAAGATCAGATGTCACATCAGAAATTGACAATAGAGGCCAACTAAAAGTCAAAATCTCTGACATAGGCAACAGTGTCAACGTACCGGCGCCTCTAGCGAGGTCCCGGTACAGGCCAACCATCGCTTTGAACTACCAGAAGACTTGAGACTGCTGCTTAGTGCAAAGAATGCGGCACAAAGAGATTATGACAACTGTCCCTCAGAGTCACACTGCCATATTTAAATTCACTAAATATCTCAAATCCGATTTCCCATCCCGATGATTTTTCCGATGGTTATCCCGTTTTAGGGGGGACATTGTTCCCATGTCCCCCCTAAAACGGGATAACCAACCCGCAGCCTTTAATGATGACGAAAAGGCCGAATGTCTTGCTGATAGCCTAGAAACCCAGGGCACTCCCTCCTCTCAACCAATAGACCCCGATCATCTTAACATCTCAACTCTGAAGTTGATCATAAAAGCCCTCTCCCCCCATTGACTCCCTTCCCGAGATCACCCTTGAGGAAGTGCAAAAAGTAATAAAGGAACTCAAACCTAAGAAAGCCCCGGGGCTTGATAAAATCACTAACACGGCAATAAAATCCTTCGTTTTCAGACTCCTCACAACCGGTAATTTTCAATGCCTCCCTCCGTCTCTGTGCCTTTCCAACCGCATGGAAAGAAACTAACATTTTTGCTTTCACAATCCCCGGAAAGATTGGACCGACCCCACTTGCTATCGCCCCATTAGCTTACTCTCTACCATAGGCCAAGTCTACGAACGGCTTATTCTCAACCCACTCAAAGACATTTGCATCTGCATAGATAAAAACCTCATACCCAACGAGCAGTTTGTCTTTAGACCCAAACACTTAGCGAAAGCTTTTGACAAAGTTTGGCACAATGGTCTTATTTATAAACTTTACCAACTCAACCTCCCCGATAGGCTTGTACTCATTATCAAAGACTACCCCACTGAGCGCAGTTTTTGCTATCGAGTAGAAAAATCGCGCTCTAAGCCCCACCCCATAGCCGCCGGAGTCCCGCAAGGCTCAGTTCTCTCCCCTACCCTCTTTTCACTTTACATCCAAGACCGGGAGGACCGCACGCCACACGTCGAACTAGGTCTTTACCAATACCAAATGTCTTTATTACTGTAGATATTTACATATACTTTACGCCGACGATACGGTGCTCTATTACACCAGTAGAAAGAGGACGCGCGTTTGTCTAGTACTCCAGAAAGCAGAAACCGACCTCGTTGAATGGGCTCTCAAATGGAGAATAGAGATGAAGGTGTAAGACTCGAGCTGACCGCGCGTCCTCTTCACTACCCGAAATCACCCTCTTTGACCGCCCTATCCCCTGGGAGAATAAAGTGAAGTATTTAGGCGTGACATTAGACTCCCGACTAAACTTCAAATCCCACATTAAAACGGTCCGCGACAAAGCAGCCTTCTTTTTCTTCTTCAGCTCATGAGAAGTAAAAGCAGACTCCCATTGCGCTGCAAAATAACTCTATTTAAAACTTGCATCCGCCCGGTCTTCACGTATGCAAGTCCAGTCTTTGTACACTGCTCCCACTCCCTTAAACCCCTTCAGGTTTTACAAAATCGCTTCATGCGAAAAGCCGTAGGTGCCCCGTGGTACATGCGCAATGTAGACCTCCATAGTGACTTTACACTCCCTACAGTAAAGCAATATATGAAAGAAGCGTGCGAACGCTTCTTCATTAATGCATGCTTCAATAAAATAAACAACTTTTTTGCGTCTATTGGAAAAAACCTAGCAGATAAAATCTCTCCTCCATTATCCAAAGTCACACCCCAACGTACTTCTCCTTTTTCTTTCGCTCTAACACCAACTGATGAGGTAGTTGTATCTCCGTAGACTTCCTAAAACGTTTTCAATCTATCCTAATCAAACCAATAACATTCCTAGTCAACCTAATCTTCTCTACTGGTATCTTTCCAACTGCTTTCAAGCTCGCTGAAGTGATTCCAATCTATAAAAGTGGTGACAGAGACAGTGTCAATAATTACAGACCTATCTCAATACTTTCAACGCTGTCTAAAATAGTCGAAAAACTCCTAAACAAACGCCTCGTTAGTTACCTAGAATCTAAACACCTTCTTTTTAGCTCACAGTTCGGATTTAGATCCGGTGTTTCTACTAAAGAGGCAGTCCACGAGTTGACTGAACACATAGTGTCAAAATTGGACAGCAAAAAGAAAGTTATTGCTATATTCCTTGATCTTGCTAAAGCGTTCGGTAGTGTCTCTGTCCCACTGCTACTGGATTAGCTTGAGAGCATTGGTGTCCGTGACACGCAACTCAATCTGTTTAAGGACTATCTAACTAATAGGAAGCAGAGGGTAAGAGTTGGTGACTTCACTAGCGATGACTTGCCAATAACATACGGTGTCTCTCAAGGCAGCGTCCTAGGTCCCGCTCTATTTCTTATATTTATTAATGACCTCTGTGATACACGACTAGCAAATGGCAAACTTATTACCTTTGCAGACGACACAGCGCTTATATTCCATGGGGATACTTGGGAGGAGGCGTTTGGTTTTGCTCAATTGGGTTTCGACGAAGTGTGTTCATGGCTAAGAAACAACCGTCTTTCCCTTAATGTGGACAAAACGAAATGCCATTCTCACTTAGAAGTATACCATCTGGAATCATAGATAACTATTCAATTAGAGCTCATTCTTGCTACTCAACCTTCCCCTTTTCTTGCAGCCACTTAAGCCTATCATTAAATATCAAATACCTGGGTGTAATAATTTATAATACCCTTCGTTTCAATCTACATCTCGATCTTATATCCTCCAGGACTCGCACTCATATACATTTTTAAAAACCTTCGGCATGTTGCTGACAAAAATGTCATCAAAATGGTATATCTAGCGTTGTGTCAGTCAGTTATATCCTACTGTATCACTGTTTGGGGGGGGGGGGACAAATAAAACCTATTAAAACTCGAAAGAGCCTAACGCTCAGTTCTTAAGGTAAGTCTGTCCCTACCATTCCTATTTCCCACACAACAACTCTATCCATTGGCTGATGTTCTGTCCGTCAGACAACTATTTATTCTGTGGCTCAAGCAGGAATAATAACCAGAGCGAAAAAGTATACGAGTTCAGAAAACATGAACCTTATGCCATTGTACATAAGAGTCACTGACAGTTCGATTCGCATACTTTTTCGACGCGTAATTATTCCTGCTTCCTACACAGAACACCATATTGAAGCAACACTCTTTAATAAGCTACGATCCAGCACTCTTTGCCTCCAAACGACGCAATTACAAGGCCTGTAATTCGCGCACCACTTGGTCTACCGACTTCTCTCATAGATTTTTTGGCTTTTAAGGAGAGAATCTCTACAATAGGATAAATAAGAAAATTGAAATATACTCTTACAAAATACGAATGTAAAATAGTACTAACAGCGTGGCTTAAATCAATAAGCTATGAGGACACTGAAAGTCTTCTGTCAATCATCTCCTGATGATCTCCCCCTGTCCTTCCACACACACACCCACACACCCTCACACACCCACACCCACGCACCCACATACCTACTCACTCACACACACACACACACATACACACCACACACACACCTCACTTACACACACTTCCAATCTCTGACACTCACACCATTACACTCTCTTACCTATCTGATAATTAAATTGCACCTACCTTGGGTACCTTGATTACTCCGGTTCAGCGTAGGGAGAGACTGGTAATCTGTCAAACAGGACCTCCTAGTACGGATGCCAGTCTCTCACATAGATAAGACAAAACGCATAGCACCTAAGTTAAACTATGTTACACCATGTAAAGCTATGTGAGAGAACAAAATAAACTTTTTTGTATTTTATTTTTATTTTGTATCTATATAGCCATACCCAAACCCGCTTATCGTACAAGCATTCCTTCATGAACCGACCCCAGAGATAAATAAGAAACACCTTTACGAAAGGCGCCCCAAAGACTTCCTTCTAGAACCGGAGGACGATATCACGAAAGCTCTTAAAGCCCAACCAGCCCCCGCCCCTCAGGCACGTCAACTTGACGAAGGCTGTGTTCCCGAAGCATTACAGCGTCTCAGATACCAAATTTGGATTGAAAGAGATCGCCGTCTTGATTCGACGGACACACAGTCTCCCCCTCCCCCTTTAAACCTCGCGGACTGAGATTAGAGCCCACCTAAATGACCCAAATATAGAGTAGTTTAGGTTAAGGATAGGTTTAAAAATTATATAACAACCTCATAGTAGCGGGGGCTATCTGCCCCCCTAACATGCAGCTATCATGCCTGACTATAAGCTGATGTCCTCTCATAAAATCGGGTAAGAGGTAAACTCCTCCCATATAAATCGGACATAAACTTCACAAATTCACTAATTTCATCTTTCAACTTTAAAAAAAAACCCTCGAATATATCATATACACATATATATCGCCCAAAATGGCAAATTGTAGGTAGAAAGCCTTCAGCATATGCCGATGCCTTGGCTCACAGTAAAATCATACACAAATAACTGTTAAAAAAAGTTTTTTTTAGTCCGTATACCACACGAGCTGATGCCCACTCAATATTTGGGGACCCGGACATAGCAGGGAGGTCTGACTCCTGGGCATGGGTAATTCCATTTTTCCCCTACAACAAAAAAAAAAACAGTACAGCACCTCTCCTCCTTTCTTCTGACTGAGTGCACGAATGCGTTCTTTGTTCAGTTGTAATTTCGCTGTTTTTGTTGTTCCAGTAACGTTGAGTTTGCTATTTTTGTTAAGTGTTGTTGTTCGTTATTTGTTATTCTGGACTTATTGGTTATGGATCCTCAATCAAGTACTTCGAGGGAATGTTCGTCGCCCAGGAAAAAGAGACGTCGGATTCCTTGATGATGATGATTCATCCGATAGTGATAATAATATGGAATAAAAAATATATAAGTGTATTAATAGTTTTATTTATAACTCTTTGGTCAGGTTCCAGTAGCTTTATTGTCTTTCTCTGACACCTACAAATTTCTATTAAAATCCTTTTCATGTTTCTGAGTTGAAGGATGTTCTCTTTCTTCAATATGTTGTTAGACCAATCAAAATGCGATGATATTTCACACGAGCTGCCATTTAAATATACTCAATGGAGCTACAGGTATCTCAATGAACAATACTATAAAAATTATTTCCATCTACAATACATTTGTCATCTGCTAAGTGAAGGGTTAAGGCTCGTATTTTCTAAAGCCAATACTGTAACATGCTGTTCTTATTAACTTGAGTCTATCTCCATATATTTTGTGTATCTTATGTATTCGTCTCTAAATGCACCTATAATGCATAGAAAAATCGGCAAAAGCATCTGAAACCGCCCGCTTTCTAAAGTGCTTCTGGAAGTTGCCTTATCTAGTTAAACATTCCGACTCGTTTACGTATAAATTTATCATGTCCGATAACAACAACAATAGTGATTAGTGCAGCGAAGTGATGCCCGTCCTATACGCTTAGCATGCCACGCTCGAGAAAGGCCCTTGTCTAAGCAAAAAGTCGATTTCTCTGTCGAGCCCGAGATGTCTCGCTCTCGCGACGCGATGGGAGAGGAAGACGGAAGACCACATTATAGACATGGCGAATACTTTTAAGTCTCTCTCTCGACGTCGCGAACTGCCATGCTAAGTCTCGGCTAATGTTGATGTTAAAGGTGAAAATTTAGAAACTGTAGATAGCACGGTATTCCTAGGAATTACCTTAGATAATAAGCTTCAATGGGGCCCACACATAGATAAGCTATCGAAAGAACTCAGTTCCGCGGTTTATGCAGTCAAAAAAATCCGTCTTCTTACGGACGTGGAAACAACTATAGTTTACTTCAGCTACTTCCATAGCATTATGTCTTACGGCATACTGCTGTGGGGGAACGCTGCAGACATTAACATAATATTTGTGCTGCAAAAGAGGGCTGTTCGTGCAATCTACAATGTGGGTCCCAGAGAGTCACTGTTTTGTAGAAATTCGGAACAGTTATGGCAAACCGGAATTCTTACCAATATTCTCACAGCGAGTACGCCGATATGCACTAAATTTATGGTGAGACAAGGCAAGTTCCCACGAGAGGGATTGTGACGTATAACGCTGGACACAGTGCCTCTGCCAACCCGTTTGGGAAAATGCGTGATGCTATGTTTGTTTAGCTTTTACAATCGTATCATATTCTCTATTTTGCATACTCTAATTTGATAATCGGTGTTCTTGTTCACCTATTACCTACTAGGCGGAGCTCCGGATTATCGAATAAATGACGCGTGAACTCCCATTTTATGTTATTTCTTTATACAAGTATACTACCATTTCCGAATTGGCATAACATACCCAAGTTTTTTAAGGTATTATCTCATTCCGTGCCAAGCTTTTTTTTTCAGGACAAGCGGTCAAAGAAGTAGTCAAAGTTTGTGCAAAAGATTTAAGCTTTGACTCATTCATCATTATCTCGTATTTGACATTAGTTATCGAAAAATTAATACTTAGGTCGTCTTAAGTATCTTATAGCAATAGCTTAGAAATAAAGAACATGTAAAAAAAAAGGAATAGGCAAGTAATGGCATGCCCTAACAATGTAAAAATGGGGATTTTCATGAAAAACTTTAAACCGTCAATATCTCAAATTACATGAAACATTCACTGAAGTCGAAGTATATCTACCTTCAGTGTCGCTGTGGCGCGTGAGTTTTGGGACACACTGTATATACTTAGAAAACGTAATTTTTGTCTCTTCTCTACATTGGACCACTGTGGGAGAAGAATGGCGTTGAAACTCCCACAGATTGATTTTTAGATCTCTTTTAAAAATTGGTTGTTCTTAACTAATACAAACATTACAATACTAATTATTATAAATAGTAAGCAGGAATAAATCATTACAAAATTATTAACAGCAAGTTTTGTGTTGAGTTAGATTAACCCAATACAGGCCCGTCATTTAAGTAATCTTGAACATTTTATCCCTTTTTTGACAAGGTCGCTTTTACAAGGTTTTTAAATTGCTCAAATGGCAATTTCAAAATCTCCAGAGGTACATTGTTGTATTAGAGAATGAAATGACCCTTGAAAGAATTGTTAACCTTCGCAAGTCTAAATCGGGGCGAAACTAGTCTGTGATTATTTCTTAGGTTAACAATACAGCTATCGCTAAGTTTTAAAATTGATGTAAGGTTCTTGCGTACATACATTATATTTTCGAAAATAAATTGACTAGCTACAGTTAGTATGTCAATTTCTTTTAAAAGCTCTTTTAAAGTCTATTCGTTTTAAATTATAAATTGTTCGAATAGCTCTATCGCTAAGTTTTAAAATTGATGTAAGGTTCTTGCGTACATACATTATATTTTCGAAAATAAATTGACTAGCTACAGTTAGTATGTCAATTTCTTTTAAAAGCTCTCTTAAAGTCTGTTCGTTTTAAATTATAAATTGCTCGAATATCTCTTTTCTGTAAAATAAAAATTGTTTGAATATCCGCTGCTTTCCCCCACAACAAGATACCATAGGACATGACACTATGAAAGTAACTAAAACATACTAGCCTAGATGTAGCCACATCCGTGTTTTGTCTGATGTTCCTAACAGCATAAGCTGCAGAACTTAATCTACCAGCTAATTTATCTATATATGTGGGGTCCCCACTGCAATTTGCTGTCAATCGTTATTTCAAGAAGTTTCGTATCATTTACTAATTCTAACGTGTTGCTGTCTATCACAAAACTGATCTCAACTTGCCTAACATTTGGAAGTGCGAATTAGGTACACTTGTTTTTAATAGCGTTTAACAATAAAGGTTTCAAGGTTAAATCTTCTTTTTATCATCGTTAATGTACGGACGAGACTGTTGTTCTCTGCCCGTACATGTCTTGTTGTTACTGTTGATGTTGTTGGTTGAGTAGCCAGAAGATAAACCGCTAATTTCACTTTAAACGATTTATTAATTCTCAATTTTATGTAAATGTATGTCACAGCCCGTGGCTAATGGCTAACTGGCGACTGAAGCGCCGATATGCTTACAATGCATTTTACTTGCGACTAGGTACTAATGTACGTAACCGTACATGCTGCAAAGGACAAAAAGATAACTTTAAGGTAACAAATTCTTAGTTAAAAATACAAAACCTTACGAGCAAACCTTGGCGCAAAAGTTGTATAGTTTGTTAAAACTTACTGTAGTATGCATAGAACATATTCAGTGTCATACTTCTCAAATTACATTTCACTCATTGTTAGCATAGTTATTTTATTACATCAACTTAGAGCTAAATATCAAACTTAGTATTACGTTTGAACGATATCTTCCTGGGTAGAGCATATAGGGGTTGCTGTTGACTGTTAACGGTTCTGGTTCTGGATGTTGATGCCATCTCGATTGCTGGTTCAGGGTTCTGAACCGTCAAATCTTGTTGTTGCTTGCTACGGAGGGTATTGCTTCTTTGTACGACCAGGATGTTGTGTCGGCGGCGCCAGTGCAAGTACTTGCACCCTGCCACGACCAGTATAACCACCACTATCGCCAATGTTGTATATGATATTGCATACTGGTGTACGTCGTGTGTTGAGACAGTATCTGGTAGAATGCTTTGTTTTTGTAGCTTCTCAATTTTGTTCTGGAGTTCGTCTAGGTTTCCAATGATAAAGTCTGTGGTTATTTGTTTTTTGGGTGGTGATATGGCCCGATTGATAGCGATGCTGTTCAAATCTCCCAAATCTTTGTATGGAACTGGAATTTGCTGATTTATGTTTATGTTATTCTGAAAATATCGCTGTGTGTAAATTGTCGCTTCTCCATGCTTGATAATACATCCTTGTTTTATGTCTATTATTCCCGCCATGCGTAATGATCTTGTAGTCATGTGTTCATCACATATGATGCGAGTTAGACATTCGTTGCAACAAAAATACATCCATGCGTTAGGTTTCTGTAATGGGACCCATTTGTCGGCGCACGGTTCCTCCTCATAGATACAGTTCTGCGTACTCGTGTTTGTTATAATAATGCTGACTTCGCAAGGTGACCCGCTGTTCCTCATATTGTAAGTAGGTATATTTATAGTGCATATCAAGTTGTTGTAGGTATAAATTTTATTGCAGGCAGAGATATCGTTGTTATTTAGTGGCATGTAAATATCTTTTCTGAGATTTACAACTATGTATTCGGACTGCATTTTCAGTTTGAATGTGCTGTCCTTGTCTTTCATTGGTACCGATATAGTTCTGTATAAATTAAACTTGATGTCACTTGTTAAGGGCAAGCTCATTTCTATTATAAAATATTTTTCTGTTACTCGCGCCTTAGCTGTCAGCAGTTTATATATGTTGTTCAATTGATCGTGCGTGTTATCGAGTGGCAGGTACAGGTGGGCAGGTAATTGTCCGGAGATTAGATTGAGCTCTTCTCTGAGTTGTTCTTGACTGAAAAGTCGGGTATCCACCTGTCCGTGATGTATGTTTGTTATTGTTCCAAGGAGTATATGCTGTATGTTCTGCAGTTTATTTATTATCATATTTGCGGCCAAGGCCATCAAATTAAAGTAGATTTGATTATCTTCCTCTGATATTCTGTTGTTTGTGTCTTGTATGAACTGTTCAGTTTTGTTTAAATGATCCTGTATCAGTTGAAACTGTGCCTTCATGGCCTTTTCGTTTCTCTTCAAAATGTTGTTGTGGGCCTCTACTATCGAAGTTTGATTTTTTATGAGACTCAAAAGATGTTTTTCGTTGTTATTCACTGCCTCTATGTCGGAGCTGTACTTCTGTGCGAAGCTGTCATCGAGTATCCCGAATAAACTGTTTGCTAAATATCCGACTCCGTTGATTAGTCCTCTTGTAACACGTCGCGGTTTCATACCGTGTCCGGTTTTCAATAATCCGTTGTTATGTTCCAGATTTTCAATTTCTTGTTTCAGGTGTGACGTAATACTATCACACATAATTCTGTACACAAAATGTTTACATCTGTTTTCGACGTGAGTCGTTAAGCCTTGGGCACTCTCGTATCCATCCCAATAGGTCGTCATGTTATAGTATGTCACTATTTTCCAAGTGTCGTGAATAGTTTGCATTTTTCCCATGTTGTCAAAATAGACGAGTTTATTTTCCTGGAATGCCGTAATGTTGATGAGGTCCTCAGTTTGTGTGGTTGGATGGAAGATGGTCAGCAGCACTCCAAGTATGGCCAATAAGGTCGATTGTCCTGTTCTCCCGCTGCGCTTTTTTGTAGTTATATTAATTGTTTGGCTCGTGTTACTAGAATTGGGTGCAGTCGGTCCGGTGTACTCGTCGCTGTTTGTTACTGGGAGTTATACGAGCTTTGTTATCGGTCTTTGGTAACGCTGTTTTGCGTTTTTACGGTAACCGCTCGAACTAAATGGTCCTTGCCAGGATGTATATCGAGTACCCTTCCAAGGGCCCATTTCATCGGCGGCAGGTTATCCTCCTTGACTAATACGATATCCCCCTGCTTCATGTCCCGTGTTTTGGTGTTCCGTTTTCCTCGTTGTTGCAATAAATGTAGGTATTCTAGAGACCACTGTTTCCAGAAACCTTGAAACATTTTTTCTGTAAGTTGCCATCTTTGGCGTGTGTTTATGTTGTTGTCATGTTTTTCTTGCGGGACTGATATTATTGGGCGCCCGATTAGGAAATACCCGGGTGTTAGACAGCTTCCTGCGTCGTCAGCGTCCTCTGTTAAGGGGCAGAGAGGCCTCGAATTCATTAAATTCGCAGGCTTCTATTTGTGTTTATAATGTTTGAAACTCTTCATAAGTTAGTTTCCGGCTTGAAGGACCAAAATGTACGGACGAGACTGTTGTTCTCTGCCCGTACATGTCTTGTTGTTACTGTTGATGTTGTTGGTTGAGTAGCCAGAAGATAAACCGCTAATTTCACTTTAAACGATTTATTAATTCTCAATTTTATGTAAATGTATGTCACAGCCCGTGGCTAATGGCTAACTGGCGACTGATGCGTCGATATGCTTACAATGCATTTTACTTGCGACTAGGTACTAATGTACGTAACCGTACAGTTAATATATACCTCGAATAAGAAAGGGCTTAATATGGAACATTGTGGAACGTTTTTTTTTATTCTCGATCCATTCGATTTAACGCCATTGCCTTTTGAATTCTATTACTTAGGTATGATCTTAGTAGATCCAACACTTTATTTCTAACTCCGTACTCATATAATTTCATTAGTAGTATCATGATCAACACAATCGACAGATGTGGTGGAATGGAGTAACAACACGTAGTTACGTAGACATGTTTATTTGTCTAGTTTCCAAATCAGAGTGAACGTTATTTTATTACATAATACTTATGTCTAACGTATTGCTTACTATGCTATCCTACGCTTATGTTGCAGTCAATAGTGACATGCTACAGTTAAATGTACAATTTGTTATTTCTACACTTCATCTCGCCTTTAAGTCCTTTCATTCCCGGGGTTCCTTTAAAAAATGTGAAACTAACTAGTTACATGTTTTTGAATACAAAACAAAATAAACAAAACATATTTATACTACTAATTTATTCCATTTCTATCTTAAAAATTACGTATTAATCTATCTTAAATATAACATTACTTCTAAATTTAAATAAAATCTATTATTTTTACTAAACGACTTAAAAAAACCGAGGTTTCTCAATTCGTTTGTATTTGTTTTTATGTTTGTTACCTCAAAACTGGTACTATTTCTGGTACTGGAGCTTGTCGTTTACACTCAACTCTATGGGGCGCTTAAATGCAGTTTTAGTCCTGATCAGCACAGTATTTTAAAAGGTAGGTCAACTGTTTCTAACCTGGGCTCTTCCATGACTACATAAGTGAGCGTATGTATAATTATGATCGATATGAAGTTGATGTGATCTATACCGACTACTGCAAAGCCGATCGTATTGATTACATTCTTATAAGTACGGTAAACACCAACTTACTGACTTAAGTTGAGATTGTGTCGGAGTGCATGGATCAGGGATGTCAGGTGGACGTCGCCTATATGGACTTCCGTAAGGCGTTCGAAAGTGTCGATAATGACGTCCTCATGAAGAAGTTATGTGCCATTGGATTTGCCCCAAGGCTGTTGGTTTTCTTCGCTGACTACCTGAAGGACCGCCAGCAATATGTGCGACACGGCTGTTTCGAGTCCCGTCCGTACCATACACGGTCGGGCGTTAGTCAAGGGTCTATTCTTGGTCCGTTGTTATTTATCATTATGATAAATGACCTGGAATTAGACCTCAAATACGCCATTTGCCTTCTGTATGCGGACGATCTGAAACTGATACTTCCCGTAACTTCAGAGGATGATTGTGGTTTGCTGCAAGAAGATCTTGATGCGGTCTATAGGTGGAGTGTGAACCACAAACTCCTATTCAATACTGCTAAGTGTTATTTAATGTCTTTCACGCGCTCTTCTCAGCCTATCAGTGCAACGTATACCCTCGGTACGGAGTCTTTGACTCGAGTGTATTCAATTAAGGACCTCGGTGTTACGTTCGATCCTAAACTTACATTCCACGAGCACATGAGCACTTTGGCCAAGGAATGCTTTAAAACATTGGGGTTTGTAATTCGGAATAGTAAGGGATTCCAGAACCTGGGTGTGGTCCAGCTCCTTTACAAGGCCTTAGTGAGAACCATGCTATGCATATGCTCGAGAAGGTACACAAAGCTTTCCTACGATACCTATATAAGAGGAAATTTGGCTACTACCCTTACCTTTATCCATCCGCTTTTATATTGGGTATGCTCGGATACAACTCACTAGAGGTCAGACGTAATACCGAGCAGCTTCTGACTGTTTGTCGATTGTTGCGAGGCGACAGTGACTGTGTCGCGCTTGTCGGTACCGTATGCGCGCTATTCGTGCCCGACCAATATCTCCGCGCGCGCAGGCACCAGCTGTTCGTGGGCGGCACGCACCGCACGGTGGCGCGCCAGCAGTCTCCGCTGGTGAGGGCTCGGGACAGTCTCAACGCTCTGTTGGCTGCAGCACCACTGACTGATCTGTTTGGTGATTCATGGAGGCATATTGTGGGAGATTGTGGCAGGTTCTGCGAGAAGATTGTGTGATGTTGTAAATTAAACTCATTTTTTATCTGACATTGATCTAATTTAATTTAATTGACATTATTCTAATTTTATTTTATTGATATTATGTTGGGTGATATGCAAATTGTATTTTTGATTGTATCGAAATTCTATCTGATATTGATCTGGTTTTATTTTATTGACATTATTCTAATTTTATTTTATGGACATTTTGCAAATTGTATTTCTATCATGTTTTTTTTTTGTTTTTATAAGTGCTGTGTATAACGCCTTGGATTGTTATCTGTAAAGTTGTACACTAAGATGGAATAAATAAATAAATAAGAAAACTAAATATGGTTGGGATTAGAGGTGTTCCTCTTAAATGGTTTTCTTCATACGTTTCTCAAAGATCTCAAGCTGTGGTTCTTAATGGATTTGCATCGTCTTTCACTAGTGTACCGTCAGAAGTGCCTCAAGGGTCCCTCTTAGGACCACTATCATTCAGATTATTTATCTTTGACATTAACCAATGCTTTAATAGCTCAAACTTTTTCCTATGTGCCGATGACATGAAGATTTTCAGGGTTGTCAATGGTGTCTCGGACTCTGAACTCTTACAAAGAGACCTATTTAGGCTTGATGCCTATTGTGCTGTCAATAAGCTGGATTTCAAAAAGTGTTCTTTTGTGACTTCTACTCGTATTTTAAATCATTATCTTGCTAACTATCAAATAAAAACCCTACCATTGATGAGAGTCTTTGAAACCAGGGACCTCGATGTTGTTATTGATAGCAAACTTATTTTTGATCGTCACATTGATTCAATTGTCAGTAAAGCCTCTAAATCTTTAGGTTTGGTCATGAGATCATCGAAATCGATTAAAAACATGAAAACAATTAAAATACCATATGGTACTTATGTTGGCAGTCATCTCGAATATGCGTCGCATGTTTGGAACCCGTATTATGACGCCTACAGCAAAAGATTAAAACGTATTCAGAGGAAGTTTACGAGGTATCTCGGCTTTAAGTGCAAGCTGCCACAGTTCGACTACGAAAATCTTTGTGCACGGCTACATCTTCTTCCTCTGAAACTTTGTAGGAATATTTCTGACATTGTTTTTCTTATGAAAATAGTGAAGGGCACCGTAGACTGCCCTTCTCTGCTAAGTAAAATCAAACTTATATTCCCCATTGTCAATGCTCGTAGACGTCGTCCACTCTTTCTATTGCCCTGTGCATAATAATTATAAGAAAAAATCGTTTTTAATAAGGGCTTGTTTAACTTTTAGTATATAACTGTGATCATTTAAAGTATTATTCATGTATTTAATGATTGTGAAATAAAATTGCCTCAATAATTGAAATGAAGCGTTTCCTTTCATCAGAAACTTGGGAATATCATCCAATTTATGCATTTCCCTCGATAAATGAATTTTCAGTTCGCTTAATAGGGTTCCGTACTCGAAAGATGCCAAACGGGACCATTAAGGGTCCCGGGTTCGAGTCCCGGTGGGGGCAAATATTTGTTTAGTGAGAACGGATGTTTGTACCCTAGTCATGGTTGTTTATCTATCTAAGTATAATATTTATCTATATAAGTATATGTATCGTTGTCTAGTACTCAAGATACAGGGAATCCTAGTTTGGGGCTAGATCAATGTGTGTAAATAGTGTCCAAGGTATTATTATTATTGTTCAGGCCTCTCGGCACCCAATGACCTCGCAGGGGCCCATAGCTACGAGGTAGCGTAGCTATCAGATGCCAAGAAGCAAGAACGTCGGCGATTCACCGAGCTAAAGTAAATAGATTCTATCTGACCTGGTCTGTGCTTCGTTCCCGTCAAACTCCTGTCTCTCTGCAAGGCCTGGGTGCACCCTAGGCTCTTCTTGGTAGACAGGTTCTTCAGCCAACCAGGTATGGCTGGCAGGCCAGCTTCGACGAACACAGTGTTCCAACACAGGTTATGTTACGTAAATGCGAACTTTATCTGGTTCGAGGAACCACAATACACTCAGCTATATAGACAATCCTGAGGGGAGCCCGAATACAATTCCAGATGGCTTACGATTTAATTTCAATGCCCAAATCAATACGCGTCACATTGCGGGGGCTTTTCGTCTGTCAGTTGTCAAAAACTGCTAGGTTGGCAGCTCCGTCAAATTCAAAATGGCCGTTCCGAAACCATCGATCGAGTATCGATTTTGAATCGAACAATCACCCGCCCGGACAGGCACCCACCTGTCCCTTAATCTACGGGCAGCCGAGACAACGTTGCTACCGCTCGTTTTAGAACCGAGCCTCCTACTAGAACCTCTGCAGACCGGGGGGTCCCGTCCTTGCCAGGGAACAAGTTAACAATGCGCCCCCTGCGCCAACGTAGTGGCGGTAGGTTAGCATCCTTAACCAGCACGAGGTCACCAACACTAGGGGGGCTGGTTTTGTCAGTCCACTTAAGGCGCTGTTGTAGGATATGCAGATACTCGAGCGACCAACGCTTCCAGAAATTCTGAGTAAACTGCTGCAACATCTGATACCTTGACAACCGATACAATTTCACTCCCTCGAAGGGGTGCTCGGGCAACGCGTTAAGTGGCTGTCCTATCAAGAAATGGCCTGGGGTCAGAGCCTCCAGGTCATTTGGATCCGAGCTGAGCGGACACAACGGTCGCGAATTGAGAACGGCCTCGATCTTACAAAACAATGTCGCGAGCTCCTCAAAAGTCAGCGCGGTCTGACCTACTATACGCCCTAAGTGCGTCTTCGCTGACTTAACTACGGCCTCAAAAATCCCACCCCAGTGGGGGCAACTCGGTGGGCTGAAGGTCCACTGTATACCCCGACGGGAGAGGGCCGTTCCAATATCCACTTTATTGACATTCAAAAAGTTGACTATCTCTCGTAAGTATCGTTCCGCACCGACGTAGTTAGTGCCGTTATCAGAGCGGATCAAAGTTGGAAGTCCCCTTCGAGAAACAAACCTATCCAAACAAGCAATGAAAGCCTCTGTCGAGAGATCAGCAACGAGCTCGAGATGTACCGCCTTGGTGGATAAACAAACAAACACACATGAGCTATACCGGTCCAGCAGAAACCCGGCGTCAGGGTCCTCAGCTTTCTGGGTAACATGCACGGCCGCTCTGGGGCCATGATCCGAAGATACTACTACATGGCTGTGGGGCCAGTCCGATTCTCTCCTGGCAAGCCAGGGTGGTCCCCACCACAAATGGTGTCTAACGAGTTCAGGAGCCCGACATCCCCTGGATGCACAATCAGACGGGTTCAATTCTCCTGGTACATGTCTCCAGGTCAGTGGGACCTCAGACGACACAATCTGGGAGACACGGTTCGCAACAAAAGCCTCTAAGTTATGGACCGAAGCCTTCAGCCAGCACAAAACAATCTGGCTGTCCGTCCACGCGTACACCGTATCCTCCAAAACCACTGACCCACGCAACACTGTTAGAGTGTGATTCAAAAGTTTGGTCAAAAGAGCAGCCCCGGACAGTTCCAGTTTTGGAATCGTCATCCTTGTCCGAATAGGCGCTACCTTGCTTTTTGCCAAAACCAAACGCACGTCGACCTCCCCGGTGGAGGTGACGGTTCGCAAATAAACCACTGCCGCAAACCCTCGTTCAAAAGCATCACAAAACCCGTGAAGGGTTGCCCTGTAATCCCCAGCAGGGACCAATTTCCTCGGCAGCGATACATTATTTATATTGAGGCCCAACCATTTCGCTAAATCGTTCGATACAATGCAGCCCTGAGCTCCAGAATCTAATAGGGCGCGAACGTATGTTGGGTTGCCCGCCAAATCCCAAACAAGCACAGAGGCGATCGGTAACACCACCGTCTCCGGTTGGGGGGCAACAAATTGTTGGGCCGCAAATTCCTAGCGAGGGCCCCCGGGGCCCCACTGTGCCTGTAACCGATCAGGTAGGCAGCTATACGCCAGAGGGTCCCATTGTACAAATGGCCCACGCGCCGGTTCCATTGCCACCCTACGACGCCCCCCGAAGGGTTGTGGGCGTGAATTCAACCGTGGCCGCTCCATGAGCGGGGGGGACATCACATGCGACCGACGAGGACGAGGCGACGAGCGGGGCGACAACTGAGGCGGCGTCCGAGCCGCATCCGCATAGCTCGAAGGTGTCCCATGCCACCCGCCCGTTACGGCCTGCTCAACATACCCAATGTCCCGCTGAGTCGGATGCTGAGTCGCAACCGAAAACTCAGGGCCCCCCATGTGATGACCCTGAGTGCGGCCCTGCACCCCTGGGTGGCTGCGTGCTTGTGGCCCCATTGCCCGCTGAGTCGGATGCTGAGTCGCAACCGAAAACTCAGGGCCCCCCATGTGATGACCCTGAGTGCGGCCCTGCACCCTAGTACCGCCCTGTGCACGTGGGGACATTGGCCCCTGAGTTGCGCTCCGAGTCGCAAACGAATTCTCAGGGCCCCATGCCGTGTCACCCTGGGTACGGCCCTGTGGTGGCTGTTGGCCGGACCGGTTCATGCACAACAGATTGTTGTGGGCCCCACCACAATATCCGCACAATTTTGTGCGCGTGCAGTCCCTAGCCATGTGTGGCCCGAGGCACAGGAAACACCAGCTCCGCTGCTTGGCCATCCGGCGCCGTCCCTCAACCCTAAGTTCCCCGAACTTATTGCAATCGGCCACAGCATGGCCAATCTGCCTACAACATGGGCAGGTCTCACTATGTGGGGTCAATGCACTCACAGTCCCATACGACTGCCGGTTGGTGCGGTCCTTCCTCGTCGGAGGGCCCCTACTCACAGCGCTCCCGGCAGCTCTCTGTGGCTCCGAAGGATGGGTGACCGTCAACCCCAAATTCTCTGCCCGTCGAGCCTCCTCTTCCAAAAATCCGACCAAGTCGGAGAAGGCGGGCAGGTCCTCGGCCGACCGCCCGTGAGACTGTTCGAAACGAGTCTGCACGTCAGCGGGTAGGCGGGAAAGTACAATGTACAGCAGTAGGTACGACCATTCACCAACCGGAAGTCCAAGATTCTCTAGGGCCTTGGTGACGGACAACAACGGGTTCAAAACCTCCGTCTGTATGGCCCCGACCTTGTTCACAACCGGGATGCTAAACAAACGGTTCAGTTGGGCATCGGCCAACCTCCGTTTGTTGTGGTAACGTCTGACCAACAATTGCCTGGCCGTTTCATAGTTACCCTCCGTAACTGTCAAATGAGCGACCAGCTCCCTGGGCTCACCCCTCAATGCTGCCACCAGCTGAGCCATTTTGACAGACTTGGTAATGTCCGATCGCATGTGCACCAAACTGTCAAACAGATTGATGAAGCTCATCCATTCACCGGACACTCCGTCAAAAGTAGGCATAGTTATAACGGGTAACCTGGTCCCCGATCCCTGATGCGGCAGAGGTGCTTCAATGTCACCACCATGGCTGGACTCGCGCTGCCTACGTATGTCCGCAGCCTTCTGCGTGATAGCAGCTGCCATCTCCATACACTGGTCGACATCCCCTAGCAACCGTGACAGCCTGTCAGGTGCGCAACCATCAACTGATTCCGCCTGCGCGGACAATTCGAGCACCCTGTTGTAACGTTCCTTAACGTCCATAGACCGCTCCAATACCACATCATGCCTATCTAAACGGTCTATCAGACCGTGTGCGGAGGAAAACCATCTGAGTTCCTTAGAAACACCCTTCTGTATTTCAGATAACGACATGATCGGAACGATACTTACTCACAATTTGCTGTAACTCAATTATATTGGACCCTCCAGTCTACAACCCAAACGAGGGAACCCTAAACCACAACTTAAACAATGCTGTTTTCCCCAAACAATAGAAACCGAGTTTTATATCTATATAAATTCTGTAATACAATTTAGTTTCCCTATATCATATAACACACACAGATAGTCAATATTAGTTCAAGTTATAAATTGCTATAAACTGAAAACAATGTCATAGCCTGCTATCAATAGATGTAACCTATGTTAACCAAACATTCATTAGCATTACTAGACCACTAATAGATTGACTAACTGGTAACTGGTACTTCAATGCAAATTTCAATTCACCTACAATGTACCTGTAATGTAATTACTATTCTGAGTCACATCTCAGTACAACTGGTCATTTAGGGAAAACTGTTATATCTGTCTGTCTACTACCAGCAATAGACTTATAGCTTACAATACTACCAATCTATGTGGATACAGGAACAACACCAAGTTAGCTAATAACCGCCTATACCTACAGATTGATAGTCCCAAATCGTGGGTTCCTGGAGCCCTTGACGGCTGCAAATCTCAGGAAACCACGCTCTTGCTACCAAAATGTTCAGGCCTCTCGGCACCCAATGACCTCGCAGGGGCCCATAGCTACGAGGTAGCGTAGCTATCAGATGCCAAGAAGCAAGAACGTCGGCGATTCACCGAGCTAAAGTAAATAGATTCTATCTGACCTGGTCTGTGCTTCGTTCCCGTCAAACTCCTGTCTCTCTGCAAGGCCTGGGTGCACCCTAGGCTCTTCTTGGTAGACAGGTTCTTCAGCCAACCAGGTATGGCTGGCAGGCCAGCTTCGACGAACACAGTGTTCCAACACAGGTTATGTTACGTAAATGCGAACTTTATCTGGTTCGAGGAACCACAATACACTCAGCTATATAGACAATCCTGAGGGGAGCCCGAATACAATTCCAGATGGCTTACGATTTAATTTCAATGCCCAAATCAATACGCGTCACATTGCGGGGGCTTTTCGTCTGTCAGTTGTCAAAAACTGCTAGGTTGGCAGCTCCGTCAAATTCAAAATGGCCGTTCCGAAACCATCGATCGAGTATCGATTTTGAATCGAACAATTATTATTATTAATACTAAGCCTCCGCTGTCGGTACGTCTGTCACCAGGCTGTATCTCATGAACCGTGATAGATTGACAGACGAAATTTTCACAGATGATGTATTTCTGTTGCCGCTATAATAAAAAAACCTAAAAAACAATAAAATAAATATTTAAAGGGGCTCCTATACAACAATTCTTTCAATACCACATACAAAGCTGTGAATGCACCTGGTTACGTACATGGAGTGTGAAAGTAGCCGCACCAATAACTTTGTAAACAATATTTTGCTATGTAAAATCCAAACTATTCACTCCACACCATTCCTACCATTGTACGGTGGTAAGGAACCTTTCGTGCGCGAGTTAGAATCTCACTTCACTTCTTTTTTTTTCATAATCACGAGCTGGTTAAAATTCAATTGCTTACAAAAACTTCGTGATTCTCTCGCTGACACATGGTATATGGTAGATAATGGTCGAGACATTACGTATAACAACGCTTTTCAGGCATTAAAATCACTATTATTCAACTTTTCTATCTATTGTTCAAACATAACATCAATTGTACACTATTTGTCGGTCGTTTGAAATTTTTGCAGTATCTTAGATTGATCAGACTTTCGAGTTAATGGAGTCTAAGTTGTTAAGTGAGTATTATCGTTCACACGTAACCTACGAACTTGTGCTATCGTCATGACTGATACAATATGTTCTTACATATCGTTTAAATCTTTACGAGACATCAGAATTCGACTCAACGCATCTGCAGCCGCGTTTTGTCGTCCGAGGAAGTAACTAATCTCAAAATCATACTTCACTAGGAACAAATTGCTAACTCAATCACTTCAAGGCAATAACTTTACCTTTACTGTTAGACAGTACGGCGCCTAATCCTAATCTTGAAGCGTCCGTCTGTAACGTAAAAGTGTTATTCTCAGAAAAATCTGGGTAGGACTAATTAAATCTGTCATTTGTCATCTGTCATTGCGACCCGAATGGCCGAGTCGGCAGTGAACCTACCTACGAAGCCGAGAGTCCCGGGTTCGAGTCCCGGTGGGGGCAAATATTTGTTTGATGAGAACGGATGTTTGTACCCTAGTCATGGATGTTTATCTATCTAAGTATAATATTTATCTATATAAGTATGTGTATCGTTGTCTAGTACCCAAGATACAGGGAATCCTAGTTTGGGGCTAGATCAAGGTTTGTCAATAGTGTCCAAGGTATTATTTGTCTTGAGTTTCTGGAATGCGGAATCACACTCTGTAGTCCATTCAAAAGTAAAAATTTTCTTACTTAAAGTATTCAGAAGGTGTGCTATTGATGCAAAATTCGGTTTTAAATTGTCTATAATAATTAGCAAAAGCTACAAATCTCTTGACGTCATCTGCGTTCTGAGGGACAGAATAAATAAGTAACGCCTCAAGTTTAATGTGAAATTCTTCAGATCCTTCAGATGTAATTTTATGAACTGAATGCATTCTTTTTTTACGTAAGAACTAACATTTTAACGGATTTAAGTTTTAAATCACTATAGTAACCATTCTAAAATTTATGTTTTATGTGTTTCGACACAATGGACCATATAAAAAAAAAACAAAGGTACCAAACTGAGAAAACCATTTCGAGATAATTATGATCCTAACTAAATTCCGTTATATCCACCAAAAAATATTACAGAATTACTGAAATATGCGTATAAAACATAATTTGTCCTCTTCATTCATTTGTCCTCTATGGCGTATTTTGTTCAAATTTCCTTCGCCATTAAGTAGGCTGTTCTGTAAAACTATCAAGTATCAACAGTTTTCCTGCCAGACGAAACCGCAGATGTTAGTCAGAACGGAAACAAATATTGGTTTCATAGTTTTTTAGTTTTACAATCGGAAACAACCAGCCTGAAGTGCAACCGTTGCAAAACTGTTAGGAAAATCTTATAAAAGGTTTTTTTCTGACAAGTAATTGATTGATGTATTTGTAATGTTTTTCCAAATAAAAAATAGATATTTCTTTAAAAACGCGTTTTAACTAGATCTCAAAAACTAAAGCTGATACAAACAATCTGACTCCAGATCTGAAATCAGCACCCCGAGAAGGTATAATAAATGGGGTCTACTCTTATTCGCCCATAATCTCAAAGACTCCACACATGTTTTACATGCTGGGACCCAGTACTTGTAACGGGTGTCTAAAGGCAATAAAAAGTAATCAAAATACACCTGTTTTATGAACTCCGACGCATTTACTCTACAATTTTTAAATGAATATTCACCACAGACGTTACAAAAAGAGTTGGGCAAGTTTTTACAGATATTTCTTGAGGTGGACATTGTTAAACAACACACTATTTATTACAAAATATGTCTGACAACTGTATCGCAAAAACTGGAGCTGCTAGAAAAACAAGGAGAAAATCAGCGATCTCAAATTAGTAAATAAAAGGCATAAAATTCCACGCAACATGAAAAAAGTCTAATCTTGTTCCCTTGTGTTATACAAGTAGATGCTGCTGGTATTTTTCAATATATTCAACTGATATTTTTCTTCGTCACGGTAGGTCAAGGGTATTGTATAATTGAATCGTGATTAGTGATCTCTATTAATTAATAGTGTGTTAATGTAAATGAGTGTTTTATTTGTAGACATTTTCTCAAAAATAGTATGAAATGTTCCCATCATCTGTGAAGATAGTATCTGAAAGTGACTCATCCTGGACAATTTTTAGAAGTGTCAAGGAAAACGCAAAAGTGTTCAGTAAGTAAGTATGAAATCCCATTACATATCATAATATTTAAATATAAATATTTTTTTCAAAGATAAGCTAAGGAGGTTATTGGCTGTTAAGAGCCTTTAATAAAAAGGAGGTACTATAGAGGTTGACGAGTCCGAATTGCACTTTTATTGCTCGATGTAAAATGGCGGAAAACTGAGTTCATTGGTTTTTTTACTATTTTCATACTAATTAGGAATTCGACACTAACAGAAGAAAAAGAAGAATAAATGTATTATAGCCGGACCTCGCCTTCGGCTCGGCCGGCTAAATCATACTCGTCCGTATGATGATGGCTTACTTACTAATCTCTGCAGTAATGTACTATTGTTTATTGCTATATAATAGTCGATTTCATGAAGTATATTTTTTATTTTTATTATAATAATATTATATTATTTATATTAATGTTATTATAATATTATCATTTCGGAGCACAAAAGGATCCATATTTTGTTTGTAACAGACAAGCTACTTAATCTTTATTTGTTGCTTCATATTACACTCAAATACTCACTTAGTGTTCGAGTATTGGGCCGCCGCGCCGACCTGCAATGACCTCTAGGATGCTGTTGGTGTTGCCACGCGTTCTGTTTCAGTAAGTAAGGAGGCCGTCCTCTTACGTATGATGGCATGGAATCCATCAGTACGTGCCTCAACAAACATGCCCGATGCACTACAGCAGCGTGGCAGCCCCAGCACCATCCTAAACGCATTGTTATACTGGACGAGCAGGGCGTTGAGAGTATTTTAGGTATAGTTGACCAACAGGCTGCATGTGTAGAATGATTGACAGTGTGCCTTGAAGAGTGAGATTATTATTGGCTTTTTACAATGTGGAATCCCACAAGCCAACATATTCGCCCGAACTGCCAAAGCGCTGCGCTCCCACTCTGTCAATTCTGTCTTTTTTTCAAGAGCCGTCCTTATATCGATACTTAACCCATCGCTGGTTCTCACTAAAATTTTACTCGAAAAGAATCCTACCTGTCCTGTCAAAACTATATTGGTTTCAGTCATATAAAGTAAAACGGTCGTTTGAGTAATGATTGTCGGAATATTAACTTTTGTTCATGGAAAATAGCCCTCCCTCTATTTACTATGGGTCAGTGGCTTCACTGCCGCCATTTTTTTGCCGGTTGACATGTGAACGTTGCAGTCAGCATACACACTCTACTAAGATCATACCTAAGCAATAGAATTCAAAAGGCTGAAGTTAACGGCGTTAAATCTGATGGATCGGGTGTAAAAATTGGCGTTCCACAAGGTTCCATATTAGGTCCTTTCTTGTTCCTGGTATATATTAACGATCTGCCTTTCATGGTGGAGAAATTAACTGACATAGTATTATTTGCTGATGATACTTCAATGGTCTTCAAAATTGAAAGACAAAATGCAGATTTTGATGATGTTAATGGTGTATTGTCTTTAACCTTGAATTGGTTCACAGTTAATCATTTATTGTTAAACGCTGGTAAAACCAAGTGTATCAAATTCACACTTCCAAATGTCAGGCAAGTTGAGACCAGTTTAGTGTTAGACAACAGCACGTTAGAATTAGTAAATGATACGAAGTTTCTTGGAATAACCATTGATAGCAAATTGCAGTGGGGACCCCACATAGATAAATTGGCTGGTAAATTAAGTTCTGCAGCTTACGCTGTTAGGAACATTAGACAAAGCACGGATGTGGCTACATCTAGGCTAGTATATTTTATTTACTTTCATAGTGTGATGTCCTATGGTATCTTGTTGTGGGGGAAAGCAGCGGATATTCAAACTATTTTTATTTTACAGAAAAGAGCTATTCGAGCAATTTATAACTTAAAACAAACATACTCCTTAAGAGAGCTTTTTAAAGAAATTGACATACTAACAGTAGCTAGTCAATTTATTCTCGAAAATATATTGTATGTACGCAAGAACTTTACAACATTTTCCAAAATTAGCGATAGCTGTAATGTTAACCTAAGAAATAATCACAGACTGTGTGCGCCCCGATTTAGACTCGCGAAGTTTAGCAATTCTTTCAAGGGTCAGTGTATTCTCTACTATAATAAGATACCTCTGGAGATTTTTAAATTGCCATTTGAGCAATTTAAAAAGCATGTTAAAGCGACTTTGTCAAAAAAGGGATATTACAATGTTCAAGATTACTTAAATGACAGGACTGTATGGGGTTAATCTAGCTCAACACAGGCCTTGCTGTTAATAATTTTGTAATTATTTATTCCTGCTTATTAATCATAATAAATAAATTTTTCATATTTGTAATAGTTAAGCACAACCTATTTTTAAAAGAGATCTAAAAATCAATCTGTGGGAGTTTCTACGCCCTTCTCCCACAGTGGTCCAATGTAGAGAAGAGGCAAAATTGACGTTTGCTAAGTATATGTAAATATCTACAGTAATAAAGTACTTTGACTTTGACTTGACACACAGGTTTTCCAAATAATGATATTTGTGCAATGAAATGTAGGTACATATAACTAATTCCTTAAAAACTATCAGTGCATCATGTAAGTAGAATTGAGGTCGTGTTTGGAGCTCTAATTCAAATCAATTTAATTTTCAATTCCAGCATAATTGTGCGTTATTTACAGAGATTTGTTTGGTTTTCTCAACGCAACGGTAGCGTAGAAGTAAAATTTCACCACCATTTTGGTACTTCAACGCCACCAGTAGTGTTGATGTTCGCCACCTCCTCTACGCAGAGTGATGTCCAACCGCTTTTTACATTTGGTGTTATAATAAATTAAATATATAATTTTCGCATAGAAAAATAAATATAATAATCATATCAGTAGGCATGAATGGCATAGCATATACCTACACCTAAGCATAGTTTTATCCATTAAGCCTTTTTCTTATAATAGGAATTTGATCTATTATTATTGACCTGTATAATGTATTTACATAGTCAGGTCATAAGTTCTGTCACATGTGCAATATGAAATAATTTAGACATGTTTATTATTTATGTAAACATTTATATAGCAAAATGAACTTAATAAAACAAAGATCCTTATGGTAATAAAGTTTATTCAAAATGACCCCCGCGATTTTGAATACAGGCCTTTATTCAGCGCGGCCAGTCGTCTATCGCAGCACGAACGAGGTCCATGTCAATATCGGCGGCTGCCTTGATCAAGGATGCCTTGAGTGACTCCAAATCAGGATGAGGCTTTGAGCAGGCCTTTTCCTCCAAGTGTTGCCATATCTTGTTATCTAACGGACTCAAATCTGGACTGGAGGAGGGCCAGTCTTCGTGCCGGATGAAGTCGATTTTACGCGCCGCCAGCCAGTTTTGTGTGCTTTTCGCTCTATGAGCTGGCGCAGAATCTTGTTGGAATACCCAGTGCCTGTTATTAAACATGGTATGAGAAACAGGTTCCACAAGGTTCTTGAGGACTGTATTTTGATACACAACTGCATTCGTTTTTACGCCTTTCTCACAAAAATGTACCTCAGTTGAGCCCCAATAAGAGACTCCCAACCAAACCATGAGCGAGGATGGAAAATGACCTCGTTGGACACGCGGAATACGGTTGCTCGCTTCTTCACTGCTGTGTGCGTACACCTTATCATTTTGTTTGTTGTAGCTCTCTTCCACGGTGAAAATTTTTTCATCCGAAAAAATAATTTCCCGATGCTTTTTTCCCGCGTACCGCTTCAACAAAGCGCGGCATCTCTTCAGTCTCAGGTCCATTAAACGAGCGTCCAAACGATGTCCTGTTTTTCTTCGATATGCCCTAAGCCCTAAGTCTTCATTTAACACCCTTTTCACCGTGGTCCTGCTTAACCCCATCTGAAGGGCCAACAGTTTCTGCTTACGTATGGGATTTCTTTGAATTCGCGCCTTCACAGCTTTTATCACTGCTGGAGTCCTAACAGAGCGAGGGCGACCACTTCTTGACCTGTCATCTACACTAGAGTCTTCATTGTATCGTTTTATGGTACGATAAACGAATCTTTTGGTTATATTCAAATTTTTCAGTAAGTCGAAAATCTGAATTGGCTCGTAACCGCAACGATGCAACGCAATAACTGCGACACGGTCTTCTTTAAGTGTCCACTCCATATTTAAAAATGAGGAAAATTCTAAAAAGTACACATCTTTATTTTCATGAAAAATTCGAAATTCGAATTCAATAACCTTTTTTGCGGCCAGCGTTCTAAAATCAAAAGTTTTTATTGTGTGACAGAACTTATGACCTGACTGTGTATATGTCACCGTAAGATTGTCAAAACCGTAAGTTGATAAACTAACGTTTTATTCTCTCATTAGTTGGTCAACTATCGATAGATAATAAACTGTAGCGTACTGCTTACTATATGACGCGTTGGTTGATAAACTAACGGTTAAAAACGTTAAATAGTAAACTGGTTTAAACTTGAATTGCAAACGAAATACCAGGGCAAACACTGCGGTAGCTTAGGTGAAGACTAGAGGGGGCGAGTGCAGCGACCCCCCTCGAATAGACTTCGTGTTAGGTTGACTTGTAAGAACAAAAGAAACGTAAATTATTAACCCTGTATGTCTGGTTTACTATCTGTCGATAGTTGATCGACCATCGCGTTAGTTTATCAACTAACTGTTTTTACTATCTTATGGTGACATATATAAAGGGTGCCTTTGACCACAGATAAAAAATCTAACTGATACAGGGAGCGACTTAAAAGCGATGCGATTTTTTTTATTTCCAAAGATAAAGAAAGAGCACGAACAGATAGACACTATAATATAAAATGAAGCCGACCCTATATCACCAAATCTGTTCACCTCACTTCTACAGCATATATTTTCCACAGGAATTGGAACAGGCTGAACTGGGACAGGATGGGTATAAACATAAATGGAGATTACCTAAATCATCTACGCTTTGTTGACGAGATCGTGATATTAAGAGAAAAATATGAAGATCTTGTTACAAGTGTAGACATAGACTCGAAGGTGTGGTCTACATATGAACCCGCATAAGACCTGTCTAAGGACAAACAGTATTAAGTCCCTCTTGAATTACATGGTCAGACTATCAAATACGTTGAAGAGTATGTCTACCTGGGCCAGAGTACGTTCCAAAATCCGACGTTAAAAGAAGTAGAGCGAAGAATAAAGATTGCCTGGGCGAAAGACTGGTCACGAAAATATGTATTTAAAGCCAACAAACCGATGAGATTAAAGAAAAAGGCAATGGACACTACAATACTACCCACTCTACTCTACCGCTGTCTAAATTGTGTCTTGGCAGCCACCACCATCAAGAAAATACACGTATTCCACGGATCAGCCGGGAGAATTTTTCTGAACCAAAGAGACCGACAAAGAAATAAAGATATATGTCAAAAAACAAAACTATTTGATGCAGCAAAACTCACCTGCCGGCTAAAGTGGTGATGGGCAGGGTACGTGGCTCGGACGACAAATGGTTGGTGGACAGAGCGAGTCCTACACTGGGACCCGCGCGAGGACGAGAGACCAAAAGGGTGAATTCAGCAGCGCTGGCGGGACGACATCGAGGATGTATGCGGGGGAGGGACCTGGACTAGATTGACGAAGGATAGAGTACTATGGAGACAGCTGATCGAGGCCTTCGCTGAAAATGGGTGTCGCGATAGTTAATATAGGTATAGATATGACGACCTCTGTGGTGCAGCGGTTGTGGGTCTGCCTACCATGCGAGAGGTCCTGGGTTCCAGCCCCGGCTGGGGGTAAAAAAAAAACCAGGTCTTGGATGTTTATATGTGTGTGACGTCGCTGTTTCTGGTTCCCACGATACAGTGTATCCTAGTGTGGGGCCAGAAGCAATGTATGTGCCTGTATGTAAATGTTTATGTTATATCATACAATTAAAATATAAATACAATTGAAATGTAAATTTTAACTAATATTATTGTTTAATATAATGTTCTTGAAGTATTTATTGATTCATTTTAACCATATAATGAATTTGTACTAAAATCCAATGAATTCATGTTATTTTAGAAACATTTATTTATTTATGTCATAAACGACAATAATAAAGACATTTGACTTGACTTGACTTGACAACATTCGCATCCCGGCCTTGAACTTGAAGTATTATTATTATTAATTGGTCCATTTTCAATGTTGTGAGATTGACAAATAAATAAAACCAACTTGTTAAAAAATCAACAAAAACAATCTTATAATTTTTATATGTCAACATACTGCCATACCATTCTTTACCAATTATTCCATATGGGTAAAGGACACTTCAACGCCATCTGTAAGATTTTCAAAAAAGCCTGCTTTGAAAGTATCCCATTGAGATCAACAAGTCAATTAATTTTGCACACTAAAAGTCATCGACACACGTTTCATCAATTTAAATTAAAACATATTAAAACTGCATTTAATCAATTATAATAGTAGTTTATGTGACTGCTGCATAATGGAGGGCATTAAAACTCGAGAGTGGGTTTATGAAACGAGCCGAAGGCGAGTTTCATAATAATATCACTCGAGAGTTTTAATGCCTAATTATGTACAGTTACATACACTAGTTTATCTACACACATATCATAAGCTCTCTTTGATGTGTTCAGGAACCGCATGTTTGACCGGCATTGTGGTTCTGCAATTGTTTAGCTTGTTCTTTAGTACCAACTTCACGCAGACGGGCGTCGGCGTTCGAAATTTGAATGTCATTATATGTAGAAAAACTACACATAATGACCATAATGTGTAGTTTTCCAGATACGAAACGAGTTTTTACCAAGTAGTTTAACATAATGCTGATCGTAACGTGCGGTTTTTGAACGCAGTAAAGAGGGTTTATGATACGTGTGTAGATAAATAAAATAATAATAATTACCTAACCGAATAAACCACCCCGGGACGTTGCCGAGGCATTCGTTTTGGGTCGACCTGGCTTTCTCACGCGTTTCTGCCTGATGGCTTTCAGTTTCAAAATAATTGAGCTTCTTGGAATTTTGTATTTGGCCGCAGTTTGTCTTTGGGTTAGTTTTAGGTCAAGAATATCAGATATGCATAATTCTAACTGCCGATCGCTATACCACCGGTAGGGTCGGGCCCCCGGTCTCCTTCGAGACATTTTCCCTGAAACAGAATTATGATTGTAAATATGGTCCAAAAAAGTTCTGGACTATAGTTGAGAACAAAATATTGAAAGAAAATTCGGGTAATCCACAACCTGTAATTTACTTACTACTACGAGATTTACGAAATTCTTTGCTTGCTTACTCTATACTGAGAAAAGGAACGTTAAAAATACTTTCTCGATAACCATGACCACATAATAGCTGAGGCTTCTGTCTGCCCTACCATGTGCCACCGGTCGAACAACGACGCTTGGCTTGATTGTTGGTTTATCTACACACGTATCATAAACATTGCTACCAATAGTTGTAAATTATTAAAAGAAATATCAGTAAAAATATCGGTTTCTTGGTATTTAAAAACCACGACGTTAAGAGCGCTGAACATTTTTAGGGTTCCGTACCTGAAGGGTGCCAAACGGGATCAATTTTAAGCCTCCGCTGTCCATCCGTCCGTCAGCGGGCTGTATCTCATGATATGAACCGTAAAAGGAGTTGAAATTTACACAGAATGTTATTTTTGAGATTTAAGTACTATCTTTTTACTTTCTAATTAAATTAATTACATACAATCATGAGAATGTTGTCTCAAACTGGTAAAATATGCAACCTTTAAATATCACTTGATCATGACGAAATTCTGAATGAATAACTCACCATAGACATAGTAGAGGTATGAGCAAAGTCTGTACAAATTTGATTTATTGTTTTTCAACCATATGTGATATGCACATTCTCTCTTAGTCTACTTCATCTATCAGAGTTCAAATTATTATTTTTATTATTGTTTTAGACACCAAATGTATATACAATGCAGATTTAAATTTAATTCCGATATAGACAATAACCTATTACAGACGATCACAACATTCACATTATTATATTAATTACAGACATAAATGATATTGATAGATAAGATGATATTGATTTTTCAAATCAAATATAATAATGTTTCTAAAAATAATAATATATAATCTTAATAACACAAACTCTTGAATTCATGCAGAATAAATAATCATTAAAAATATGTCAGATCTATTCAAACATTAAATTAAATTAATTCGATAAGAAATATATGAAAGAGATGATTATAGAACATTTTACAAATTAAGTATCACAGGTTCGTATCACAGTTTTTATTCGTATACATGTTTCTACATTTATTTTTAAATTGGTCAAGCCGATCATGAAATATATCTATATCCCCAGAAGTATTCATTTTGTTTAATTTTATAAAAAATCTAGATATCGGTGCCGATCTCCCAACATGTGTGTGAGGTAGCCTTCGGTTGGATATGGGTACCGGCAAATTTATCTGGGAAAAGATGTGTTCACACACGATAGCCCCGCTAGACTATGCAGGAACCAGATCATGCACCCGCCTTCGGCAAGCCAAGGACTCTATTTTTTATTAAATGGTCTAGTCTGTTCTGGTAATCGGTTCGTTTGGATATTCCCTGCGTTCTGTAATGTCTAGACGCACGCTGGATACTCTCAATGCGGTTTTTGTACATATCGTAGCATGCGTTCCAAATTACGGAACTACAAAAGACTACGTACGTTTGCGTTGGCTCTATACAACGTGCGGACTGATTTGAAACCTCTAGCTTAGCTTGATGAATTCAAGGGTTCTAACGGAACGGTTTACGATGTTGTTCACGTGCACGTCGAATCTAAGTGGGCTGTCCAGCGTAACTCTTAAATCTCATATGCGACCAACCTCCTCTAGAGTGACGCTATAAACGTAGTATGTGGATTCTAATTTGTTTCTGTTTTTGGTGCATAATGTGAAATCATTTTTTTTGCGTTCAACACCATATCATTATCGATACACCGCTTAAACATCTGTTAATGGCCTACTGCAGAACTTCGGACTCAGTCAGCCATTGTAGTAACCTGTCTTTAGACTTTGATGTCATCTGCATGGAACATTTACTATGTGTACGGCTTCTAAAATATCGTTGGTGAACAAGAGAACCAAAACAGGACCTAGTCTTGGAGATGAGATTCAAACCATTGCAATAATGAGCCGTAACGCCATACTACTGAAGTTTACTTAGTAGGAGATGGTGCTTGACTTTATCAAAGGCACTGATAAAATCAGGGTACACTGCGTCGATTTGTAGAGACTTATCTAAACCCTCTGCCAGGTCAGTCACGAATTATACACATGCACGGGCATGTAAAAGGATGACACAAATTAGGGGTAGGTCTGGATATAGATACGACTATAATTAATGTTCTTAGTAAAACATAGCTTGAAATTTGTTGGATACTATCACTCTATAACCTACCCTGTTCAGCCCGGAGCGACGTAGAAATGCCAGCATCAGCGATAATAACTGAGTATAGAGATGAACAAGCAAACACTCAGTGAGATAATTCTGGTTCGCTGGACAGTTGTCTGGTGGTAAGGCAACAATAATGCCACTTTACGTCTGGCAAGTAGATTGACTGTCATACTTTACAGGTTATCTAAAGTATGATAGTCAATCCAGCATTGGCCGACACAAAGTGGCACATTGCACTTCGAGCACAAGATGTTTACTTCGGTACGTTTCCCGAGTGATGTGCACAGCTTGCACCGCCGCCGCTGGAATTTATTGCGATTCCCGGAGAGGGCCTTGGTATGTACCGGTAAATGATCAATACGATCCAAGCGCATCTTTGAAGCATCCACTACCACAGGCCGGGGCATCCTGACATCTGTAAATAAATGTAATTTTCAACAAACTTGCTCAAAAAGTTACACTTTATTACGACGTAACTCTTTATTCTAAAACTTGCTCTAAAAGTAAGCGGGGATTGCAAAACAGTAACCGCACTAGTGCGATAATGTATCTCACTGTATTGCAATCTCCGCTAAGAGTTTTTATGCCTACAAACAATAAATATTCTTGTGAATAAATAATCTATTAATAGGTTACGTACATGTTACGGTTAAAAACGGTTACTTCTTCTTTTTGATTGAAAATATGACAAGTATATTGGACAAGTTTTTCAAAAATAGTAACAGATATGAATTCAATTCAATTCAAATATCAATCGATGAAAACTTTGTAAGCAAGTTTGAATCCAAATTTTGTTTTGCATTTTTACAAATTCAGCGTTTCAAAAGGCTAGTATTTAATCGCACATCAAAAATACTGATTTACACAGCAAAAAAGGATCAACAAAAACACTTTTTATGTTTTAAATATTTTATGTGTACTTAAGTTTATGCTATAAGTATTTTTTGTTGTTCTTACATGTTCAACCTAACACGAAGGATAAAGGGGGCTTCGCTTCGCTCACCCCCTTTACCCTTCACCTAAGCTACCGCAACATTTGGCCCTGATATTTGCTGTGCAAATCAGTATTTATGATGTGCAGTTTAATATTTCCCGTTTCAAAATAGTATTAGCCCTACATGGTACAGAATTTGTCAAATATTTTGTTATTTGCTGATGATAAATCTCTTATATTTAAAGTAGACCGACATGTACAGAACTATGACGAAGTAAATTACGCTCTTGGACAACTTCATAATTGGTTTACTGTTAACTATCTAGTGCTAATGCGAAAAAAACTAAATGTATAAAATTCACTTTGCCTCATGTTAGTCCTTCAAAAAAGAGGTTATATTAAATAATGATAAGTTAGAGTTTAGTGATAGTATGGTTTTCCAGGGGATAACACTTGACTCGAAAGCTCGAAACTAGAATGAACACATTACATCTTTATCGGGAAAACTAAGTTCAGCTGCATATGCTGTGAGACATATCAGACAGATGACGGATGCAGCGGACGGCGAGACTTGTTTACTTTAGTTATTTCCACAACATTGTAACCTATGGAATTTTGCTGTGAGGACGAGCTGCTGATATTGACTCAATTTTTGTTGTACAAAAAGGGCTATTAGAGCAATTTATAACCTACGCAGTCGTGACTCCCTGAGGGAACTGTTCAAAGAAATTAGCATTTTGGCAGTACCGTGTCAATATACACAGTCAGGCCATAAGTTCTGTCACACAATAAAAACTTTTGAATTTAGAACGCTGGCCACAAAAAAGTTTATTGAATTCGAATTTCGAATTTTTCATGAAAATAAAAATGTGTACTTTTTAGAATTTTCCTCATTTTGAAATATGGAGTAGACACTTAAAGAAGACCGTGTCGCAGTTATTGCGTTGCATCGTTGCGGTTACGCGCCAATTCAGATTTTCGACTTACTGAAAAATTTGAATATAACCAAAAGATTAGTTTATCGTACCATAAAACGATACAATGAAGACTCTAGTATAGATGACAGGTCAAGAAGTGGTCGCCCTCGTTCTGTAAGGACTCCAGCAGTGATAAAAGCTGTGAAGGCGCGAATTCAAAGAAATCCCATACGTAAGCAGAAACTGTTGGCCCTTCAGATGGGGTTAAGCAGGACCACGGTGAAAAGGGTGTTAAATGAAGACTTAGGGCTTAGGGCATATCAAAGAAAAACAGGACATCGTTTGGACGCTCGTTTAATGGACCTGAGACTGAAGAGATGCCGCGCTTTGTTGAAGCGGTACGCGGGAAAAAAGCATCGGGAAATTCTTTTTTCGGATGAAAAAATTTTCACCGTGGAAGAGAGCTACAACAAACAAAATGATAAGGTGTACGCACACAGCAGTGAAGAAGCGAGCAACCGTATTCCGCGTGTCCAACGAGGTCATTTTCCATCCCCGCTCATGGTTTGGTTGGGAGTCTCTTATTGGGGCTTAACTGAGGTACATTTTTGTGAGAAAGGCGTAAAAACGAATGCAGTTGTGTATCAAAATACAGTCCTCAAGAACCTTGTGGAACCTGTTTCTCATACCATGTTTAATAACAGGCACTGGGTATTCCAACAAAATTCTGCGCCAGCTCATAGAGCGAAAAGCACACAAGACTGGCTGGCGGCGCGTGAAATCGACTTCATCCGGCACGAAGACTGGCCCTCCTCCAGTCCAGATTTGTTGAGTCCGTTAGATTACAAGATATGGCAACACTTGGAGGAAAAGGCCTGCTCAAAGCCTCATCCTGATTTGGAGTCACTCAAGGCATCCTTGATTAAGGCAGCCACCGATATTGACATGGACCTCGTTCGTGCTGCGATAGACGACTGGCCGCGCAGAATAAAGGCCTGTATTCAAAATCGCGGGGGTCATTTTGAATAAACTTTATTACCATAAGAATCTATGTTTTATTAAGTTCATTTTGTTAAATAAATGTTTACATAAATAATAAACATGTCTAAATTATTTCATATTGTACATGTGACAGAACTTATGACCTGACTATGTATTTATGAAAATATCATGTACGCTAGGAAGAACAAAAATAGCTTAACTAAGCGCAAGCGAAATAATATGAGAAGCTGAAATAAAATTGACCAACCTTACTAGATATTATAGACTAGCTAAAGTTAGAACTTCATTTGTGGGTCTAAGCATACAATACTATAACAAAATACAGGAAGAAATATTGAATTTGTCACAGAAGAAATTTGTTAAAAAAAACGTTGTTATAAAGCATATTATAGGTTATATGATTACATTAATGACAAAGAGGTATGGAACTCTGATTTTCCAGCGCAGCACAAGAACTACGCACGATTGTAACACAAGACCTATTTTTGAATAAAAAAGAAACAGAAAAGAAAAGTAGGCCGTGTTGCAGTGTACGAGTTTCTTGCGCCGCTTCTTCTCCGCTGCCATAACACTTTCCGAAGCGGTAGTAGTTTTTCTTGCATTATATAGATTCAAATGACTTTCAAAAAGTTTTCGTAAGAATCTAAATAGAATAAAAAATATATTTGAAGTTAGAAGTATTCCAAGGTTGTGCATTTGTCATCTTGTATATGTAAAAAAAAACTTAACTTTTATCACAAGATATACATCTTTTTAGCTCAATTCACGATACCTATGTTAGAAAGACAGGGTTAGATTAAAAATTCAAATGTCTTCGTTACTGTAGATATTCTACGCTTCTCTACATTGGACCACTGTGGGAGGAGGACGAAGAAACTCCCACAGATTGATTGTTAGATCTCTTTTAAAAATTGGTTGTGCTAAAGGACCTGCCACATGGCAGGCAACATACTGGCAGCAAGTTGCCAGCAAGTCACCGACAAGCGGCTACACGGCACACAACAACAAGCTCGCAGCCAACAAATGTTATCAACTGCACCGAAATTACGGTAAAATGCACAGTAGATTGGGCTATGACGTTGAGAATCGCGCGCCATTTCGGCGGTTCGGCATGGTCAGCAACAAGCCTCTAGACGGTTGACAGCAAGTCGCCGACAAGCTCAGGGGTCATTCAAGTACTACGCAAGCACCAAAGTTTGGTTGGGGGAGGATCATTGCTTAGCTTATTTTTAATATAAGGGGGGACGGGGAGTTCTGGATGGTGATGATTACGTCAGTAATATTTTACCATTTTTTTAATAAAACAAAATGAATAATAATATCGCTTGTATGTTAAGAATAAAAATATGATGTTAATAATTTGTCCTTCGCGCATGACCGGTATGCTATACAAAGGATAGAGGAAACAAAAACGAACGAAAACTACTACAATAGTACTTACGTAATACATGAATGACCCCTCACAGCAAGTTCGAACGTTCGCCTCCTCGACGCCCATCTCACTTTCACCACAGCAGACCTTCGACCAGTTTTTAACTTAAGCTTGCAGGCAACCACCTCTTCTGCCGTGTGGCAGCTTCTTTATACATATATTAAAATATTATAATAAGTAAGCAGGAATAAATAATGGCTAGTATTTAATCGCACAGCAAAAATACAGATTTTCACAGCAAAAAATTATCAGCAAAAATACTTTTTATGTTTTAAGTATTTTTGTTGTTCTTACATGTTCAACGTAATACGATGGATCTTTGTCGCTTATTCGCTTCGCTCACCCCCTTTACCCTTCACCTAAGCTACCGCAGTATTTTTACTTGATATTTGCGGTGAAAATCAGTATATTTGCTGTGCAAATCAGTATTATTGATGTGCAGTTTAATATTTCCCATAAATAATTACAAAATTATTAAGAGCATGTTCTGTGTTTAGTTAGATTATCCCCATATAGTCCCGTCATTAAAGTAATCATGAATATTGAAATATCCCTCTTTCCACAAATTCAAAATATCAGAAGGGCTGCTACCTGAGACCCAGTTCGGCTTCCAATCTGATCGAGGCAGAGCTGAGGCTGTCTTCTCAGTGCGTCAACTGCAAGAGAAAAGCAGAGAGCAGGGCCGTCCCATGTACCTGTGTTTTATTGACCTTGGGAAGGCTTTTGACTTTGTCCCACGAGAAGTCCTCTGGACGACGCTCGGAAAGATAGTTGTGAGACTTCTCTGACTCCTCCACGTCGACATGCAGTGCTGCGTTGCTATCAACGATGAACAATCAGAGTTTTCCCCCGTTACATATGGGGTCAAACAAGGCTGCATTCTCGCGCCTACATTATTAGCGTTGTACTTTGTGGTCGTAGTTCGGGAGGTTATACAAGCCTCTCCAGAAGGTGTCCGCATCCGTTTCGGCACCGATGGCAGTCTTTTTAACCTGGCGAGACTAAAAGCCCGCACAAAAGTCTCACACGCGGTGGTCACTGAGATCTTCTACGCGGATGACCTATGCTTTGTGACGGAATCCCCAGAAAGCCTGCCACACCTCATGCCCGATCTCGACAACTCTTGCCGTAAATTCGGCCTGAAGATCAGCGTCAAAAAGACGGAGGTGATGTCTCTAGATATCGACTGTCACGAGCCGTTGAACATTAAATTTGGCGTGGACGTGCTGAAGCAGGTCGATAAGTTATGCTACCTGGGGAGCACTTTAACATCCAAGTGCGACCTTGATTCAGAGACCAACAGCAGGATCAGAGCTGCAGCTGCAGCATTCGGCAAGCTGGATACCAATGTATTCTGTTCACACGACATAAAGATAGGCACGAAGATATCAGTGTACATGGCGATCGTCCTGCCTGATCTCCTGTATGCTGCGGAAACTTGGACCGTGTACCGCCGTCAGATCCGCATGCTAGATCGTTTCCAACTCAGATGTCTTCGTAAGATAATGAATATCAGATTGTCTGATCGCGTGCGGAACACTGAAGTGCTGCGACGTGCCAATGTGGGTGGCATTAAGGGCTACCTCATGCGGCGACAGCTTCGGTGGTGTGGACACGTGTCAAGGATGGCAGAGCAGAGGGTCGCGAAGCACATCTTCTCAAAACTTGATGAGGGCAAGCGCAAGCGTGGCGGACAACTCCTCAGGTACAAAGATGTGCTGAAGCGGCACATGAAGAGAAGAATATTGAACATTATGACCACAATGTGTAAATTTTCTACATATTATGACATTCAGATTTCGAACGCCGACGCCCGCCTGCGTGCCGCCCCTACTTTGTCTATGAAGTTGGTACTACAGAACAAGCTAAACAACTCAATGCCACAATGCCGGTCAAACATGCGCTTCCTGAGCACATCAAAGAGAGCTTATGATATTTGTGTAGATAAACTAGTGTATGTAACTGTACATAATTAAGCATTTAAACTTTCGAGTGATACTTCAGTCACATAAACTACTATTATCTGTCTTTCACCAAGTGATAGTCTAAATTTGAATCAGTGTTCAGTAGAGTTTGCTGATGTTATATGAGATGGCCGAGAAGTGCTTTAAGATGATGAATTAATATTCATTTATTTATATATGTACAGATATTGTTGATAATATTGCAAATTTCTCGGTCGTTTTACTAAAGACTGAATATAACTTAATATTAACTGAAAATTAGTTAGTTACACTAAAAAATAGTAAAATATATAAATTTGTATATGTAGATGATGATAAGGGTACGGTGGTTATAGTGAAAAATAAGATTTTATTATTTTTACAATGCCTTTGGTCGAAAAGGGCGTTTTCCAAGCAAATCATGCGGTAAGTGCCACTTTTTCGCACTAGTGCTTTTACTTTTCAGTTTTTATTTTTATATTTTACTCCGTCATCAGGCAAAGTTTTACAAATTAGGCAAGTTCAGATTATTATCCATATAGTACGTAGACAGCCATTTACAGAAACGATCTTTAAAATTAAATACCTATTAAATGCTAATGGGCGATTGGCGATTAGCCGTGTCATCTGTCATGTACATTATATACTCAAAAATACCATATTTTATCAAAAAACAACTTTATATGGAACTGACCCGTCATTAGCGTTTAATGGGGTTTTAAATTTTAAAGATAGTTTTTTGTAACTGGTTGAAAATAAGACGAATACTTCATTAAACGCTTTATTAATTACTAGATTTAGATTTTGGTCAATAAAATTTAAGCTATTCATTAAATATGTTTGGCTGAAGATATATCCTGCTAGTGCCTTTTGGCGATACATGACTGATATTTACACATGCCTAGTTGAGTCCCCGTCCCCACTCAAATCGGAGAGCCGGTGCCCGCCACCCACCGCGCCGTCTCAACAGTGAGATTAGCGTATTCAGTTCCACTTTCCGCCACATGAAATGAGTGGTGGCGCGGACTATACATATGTTGAGCGCGCATGCATTTAAAACATAAGCTTGCCATTTTTCTAATTTCTGTTTAGTTCATATGTATTATTTAATTCTTCGCACAATGCATATTAAAACATTGTATGACACACGTGCGTAATTTCAGACTTGTGTCGACCTGTAATTGTATTTATCTACACACGTATCATAAACCCTCTTTACTGCGTACAAAAACCGCACGTTACGATCAGCATAATGTTAAACTAAATGGTAAAAACTCATTTCTTATCTGAAAAATTACACATTATAATAATAATAATAATACCTTGGACACTATTTACACACATTGATCTAGCCCCAAACTAGGATTCCCTGTATCTTGGGTACTAGACAACGATACACATACTTTAAAAGATAAATATTATACTTAGATAGATAAACAACCATGACTAGGGTACAAAAATAGTACATTATGACCATAATGTGTGATTTTTCTACATATTATGACATTCAAATTTCGAACGCCGACGCCCCCCTGCGTGCCGTCCCTAGTTTGTCTGTGAAGTTGGTACTGACATTCAAATTTCGAACGCCGACGCCCGCCTGCGTGAAGTTGGTACTACAGAACAAGCTAAACAACTGCAGAGCCACAATGCCGGTCAAACATGCGGTTCCTGAACACATCAAAGAGAGCTTATGATATGTGTGTAGATAAACTAGTGTATGTAACTGTACATAATTAGGCATTAAAACTCTCGAGTGATATTATTATGAAACTCGCCTTCGGCTCGTTTCATAAACCCACTCTCGAGTATTAATGCCCTCCATTATGTAGCAGTCACATAAACTACTATTGTAACCTTATATTGAATGACCCATTACAAATAATTCATAATCATAATTAAAATAAAGTAGTATTATATCAACTTATCTTATAATTTAACAGTTTAACAGCCGATATTCTATAATAAAATGTAAAAGTTAGGTAACAGAAAATAATATTTTAAACATTTCTAATCTAATCACCCTAACTTGGACTTAATATTTCCCCGCAATATTCATCAGATTGGCTCGGAAGTAGTTACCCAGATAATGCCCATTATTGCATAACTGACTCAACGTGGGCACAACTGTGCCTCTGCCACCCCGTACGGGAAAATGCGTGACGCTATATTTGTTTCTAGTCTCCCTAACTTTTCCTTCAATATTTGTACGCAATATTTATCGGATCGGCTCGGAAGTCTTTGACTACCGGCATGTCCCTGCCGGTCGGAGCATGCGCATGTATACCCTGAGAGCACAGCACGGTGAAGTTCGGATCAGTCAGGAGGTTAGCCTTGCACCCTTTAACGCGTGAGCAGTACCATCGCCAGCCATTCTTGAGGGGATTAGTGTATCGGGCGTAAGTGTAGTTACGGTACTGCAGTAACGGCTTGCCGCGCTGCGAGCGCATTATTGTTACTGGAAGGAAATGAATGCGTTTAATTTCGGGTGAAAATATATCTTAAGACCGACAAATAGAATATAGAATAGAGGAAACCTTTGACAACAGCATACAACGCTGGTCATTAATGATTACTGAATGTTTTCAGTAATCATTTGATTTAATTGGTAACTGAGATGTTTAGAAGATTACATTTGGTTGCTGAATGTAAGGTGAGGATTTTTCGTAGTGAGGGCACTGGTTAGATAATTAAAATACTGGTCATTGAAAGATCTACATTCATCAATTGATTTAATTGGTAACTGAGATGTTCAAAAGATTACAATTGGCCGCTGAATGGGAAATAAACATATTAAATATTTTTTCCATATCTGGAGCAAATTTAACAGATTGGTATTGTCGTTTCGATTGCTTTCTAATGTAATGTGGTTCTTCTTCAGGGAGCATCTTTATATGAATTAACATGCTGTCTTTAGTTAATTCATCTATCTCATCGACCGTATAGGTCGACTGGTATGCAAACCTCTCTTGTCTATAATTCTTTCAACGGATTGTGCTTTTCAAGAGCCGTGTAAAATAGTGTATCAGATACACTTACCGCCTTATTCATAAACGTCTAATAACCTATTTTAACTATAATGCCACTTTGAAATTTGTGTTTGTGAGAAAAGGACAAAGCACATTTTTGCTATCTTAGGTTTGATAAGTTTTATTAATAAGGGGGTAAGAGTATTTAT
Source organism: Argyresthia goedartella (assembly GCA_949825045.1). Lineage (NCBI taxonomy): Eukaryota > Metazoa > Arthropoda > Insecta > Lepidoptera > Argyresthiidae > Argyresthia > Argyresthia goedartella. Next base: position 7,067,022 of record OX463817.1, read on the forward strand.
AAAAAAATACTTTGCATACTTGCTCAAGTTCACTGTCGATGCGCGGAAAATGATATTTGATAGTTTGAGTGCGGTTAATTTTACTCTTTTGTTGTTCCTTTTCCAAATTTCCTGTTTTTACTAATTTAAAAAAAATATGTTGCCACTGGACTTCTTGGTCACCAATATCCCAGACCTGTTTAAAAAGTTCTTCTCTGCCGTCTTGGCTGAATCTTTCAAATCATTCATTGGCACACGAACAAACTACACCGATGTCTTTTGCTGGGCGGACGTTTTAAGAGAGTAAAGCCGTTTATTCCTTTCAAGAATCTTTTCCCTTTTTTAAGAGTTCCGTGGTCTGATGGGTTTCACGCTTGCTTCTCACACAGGAGATGCTGGTTCGATTAGTGACCATGTACCAATGAGATAATTCGTCAGTATGACGAAGGCGATTTCTCGTCAATGGTCGACTTTGTCCTATTGAAGATGATGGTTCATTTGGGTTTTCACGCGTTTCTCACTATGATATGTCGACAAAACCTTATTGATGTCTTAAATTTGGTTTAAAGCAAGTATCATCGCCTCATTAAGGTCTATTTAAGTCTTGAATCCTTGTTGGGAAGTTACTAGCTGACTTGAAGTATTAGAACGTGCGTTTAATAACTCAATAGGTGAAGAATCACTACGTTCTGAAATAAGTTAATACTTAGATTCATGCGGAGAGAAATATTCTTCAATAATGTCATTTTCATGCTTTGTGTATGTGTGTATTTCGTCTGTGGTAACTCCCTTCATCTAGATTTTTGAAAGTTCACCTGGTCTTCACCAGGTGCTCTTTGCTCAATTATTCTATCAGAAAATCGTAACATTTTTGCTACTATAATTTGAAAGAAAAGTTTTGTTATAAGGCCTTAATCAGATAATCAAACAAGAGGATTGGAGAGATAGTAAGGCCTATTGCTAATCAACACTCTTGCAGAGAGGCTAAAAAGGAACTTTTTTGAAAGACGTTACCTAGAGTACTGAATATTCTATTGTTCTTTAAGGTGAGTGCGAACTCGGCAGCACTGCTTCGCAGCACTCTAGTACCCGTACGTAATAATGTACCTTACCTCTGTTCATTTAAGGTTTCTCGGCAGAATTCGCCGTGCGGGAAAGAGATAGCACGTGAACTCAAAGCAACTGAATGAATACACAATACTGCTGGGAAGTCGAATCCGGGTGCTGACCATGTACTAATGAAATATAGTAAGTTACCTTATGAACGTTAACAATTAATTAGGACCGAATTAAATGTCGTGTTCATGAGGAGGTTCCGTGACAGGCTGATGAAACATCGTGAGGAATCCTTCACAGCTCTAGAGTCGCGTCGATCCTCTGTTTAGCAAAATTGACAATCGTTTACTTAGCTAAATGTGGGTGTAAATGTGTCTTTATGAATAAAGCAACGTTTTCAAATACATATTATTCGTTTATTCTCTGTGTTTTCTTTGTTGTTGGTATACAACATATTTGCTTAATGAAAGGGTTTTCACATAACAGTGGGTGATGCGTAAGGCTGGAAAGACAGATAGTTAGATTACACACTATTGTATATCCATATTATCCATGAAGACTTTACTTCTTTTCCTCATTCTGCTGGAAGTTATAGGTAGGTGGGTTGTGGTTGTGCTTCCCCACCATCATACAGATGACATCTTTCTTGTCGCTGATGCAGTAGGCTTGGCAACTCCTATCGCGCTGGTCCCAACAGGGCCACTTGTATCCGTTGTCGATTTTGAAGGACTTTATGTAGGTGAACCTCTTATAGACCACCAGCTTGTTTCCGTTCACCGAGGTGGCGTACACTGTTTCTGCCTCTGCAATTTTAGACAATGTTTACAAATTAATTAAAAAGTAATAATTAAATCCATTGATAATGCAGTATAAGGTTTCCACCAAAAAAAACTGTGGCTAGTTACCGTATCACATAGGTATTTGAACGTGGAAAATCGCTTAGTTTACAAAACCACGTTAGGATAAGGATATCATTATTTATAATTTCATGTTTTATTCAACTTATTATTAAAAGTAAACAAATAATGTAGGTTAATTTTTATTTACAAAATAGACACATAATTTAATAATTTTACAGCCCTTAGCACGTATGTTATAAGCATTAACTAAGATTAAAATATGTTGAATTACAAAAACATACTCTTTGCTAATTCTCGAACCAAATTAAATACTAAACTACACTATTTCATGGTCATGAAATCAACATCAATGTTTTGTTAAACGTTATGAGATTGTCACTTACCTAGAAAATAAAATCAACATAAAATACTTTCTCCTGCTGACCTGCCACCTGATTGCCATTTATTGTTAAAGATAATCATACATAATTCATACCTATTCATTCATAAAAACATAACAAAAAAAAAACTCGCTAAAACATCAATCAGTTTCAAGCACAAGAGGCTCCCTCAAAGCTCCTAAGACGTTGTCAGGTTTCAAGTAGTACTTAGGTGGGTCATGACAGTGGTCCTCATAAGCAGATATAATGAAGTTATTCTCTTTAGTGAAGACACAAGCCTTGCAGTTCTTAAGTGTGGAACACACCCATCGAGATTTGATACCTTTAACATATTGCTTGCGGTAGGTATACTGACGGAAGAGAAGCATCTCCTTGCCTTTGCGTGATGTGATGACGACAGCTATGTCTGCAAGAGGAAAATTGTCGATTTTTATAGACCAGCGATAACAGAAAAGTAGTCAGCATGTTAGAGGCATCTGACAATAATCACTATGAGCCACGAGTTAGATAGAGGTTACGGATTAGAATCCTGACCGAGGAACAAACACTAGCTGTTGAAAAGTCCCACGAAATGATCGTATCCTATGTTGAGGAAAAGCGTTTTGCTAATTACGTTTTACATATTCATTAACTTACCACCCTGGTCAGAATCTGTACTCTCAACTCGAATAGGAGGTCCATGATGGTGTTCCTCATAGGCAGAAGTTATTTCGTCATCCTCATTCAAGGTCAAATACGCCCCGCAAGTTCTCTTAGCAGAGCACTGCCATTTCGTCTCGTTTGTTTTCTTTATCTTATAGGTTTTTCTGTATCGAAAACCGTTAAATTGAACTATTCTGGCCCCCTTCTTTGAGTCTACGAACATTGCTTCGGGTTGTGTCTCTGAGTCTTCTTGTTCTATATCTTCGTGTTGTTCTATTTCCTGGTCTTCTCCTTCAACGTCAGTGTCAGCAAGGACTTGCAAAAGAACACCATCACCAGCCTCTAAGGCGTCGTATTTGGCAGCCGCGTCAATATCAATGTCTAAATAAAGCTTCGGATCTGATGACAAGTAATAACAAACGTTATAAAGCACAAGTTCTATACATATACTAAAATCTGCAGATCCAATATTACTATCTATCTACATATAATAGTCTTGTTAATTAGTTTAACTAGATAAATAATAACAAGGTTGGCAGTAATATAACTCTGTAATTGTTATAAACTTTGGATTTGGGACAAATAATACAAAAATACTTATAGCTACATACAAATACTGTAACATAATTTTAATTATATGCAACAATATGGAGGATTAGTCCTGCACTCAAGTCAAGGGACAATATCGCACCAAAAGAGGCCATTATTAAGTGAACATGATACATTTATTACCATATTATTACCCTGACGCTGACATAAAATTATTAATATAAAATAATATAACATAATTCTAGGTCCGTTATCAAACCTGAATTAATAATAAAATAAAATTTAGGTGCCTTTAAAAATCACATGTACATCCAAATTGGTCAAGACATAAGGTTTATCTCTACATCATTCTATCTTGAAAAACTCTGCACAATATAGGCTCATGAGTGTGAGAATTCTGAATACACTTCACCTCATACTGTTCGTTAAGAATTACGTAGACACCACATTTGTTTTGATTTGGTTCGCTGCAAAGCCATTTAGTTTCGTCTGTCATACCAACTTGTCTTTTAAATGTGTATCCATTTACAATTAGAAGGGTATTACCAGTGGTCAGTGTGACCACTGTTACTGAAATAATAAATTATTTTAACATAAAAGGCTCGTTACTTCATGGCTCGGATTCATGCTTTGAACATCTACTTCTCAGAAATAATTAGATGCATCCACATGACTAGGTGGGTACGTATCTATGACGTTTGCTTACTATATGTAACTATCTACAGTAATAAAGACATTTGCACTTTGAACTATGAACTCTAACAAATACATTAATTGCGTTTAATAGACAAATCGCAGTTATGGTTTTTATGATTTTGTATGTAAATTCAAATTTAGAATCGGATTAATGGTTCATTAAATGACTCTGAGTACATACGGCGGTTGGTGTCGATAATAATTTCAATTGTATGAATATACATAGAAATAAACAAACCGTTTAAAATCTTGATTATTTTTTCATTCGGTTCGAATTAGTAAGTCGGCAGATTTGAGTTAGCGAATCGCTAACTCAAATCTGCCGAAAACTTTGAGAAAGCAATAGTCCAATGAAATGTAAATAATTTATTTTGTTACAGAAACAAAGGGTTTAATATGGATTTGAGGAAATTAATAAGGAAATGGGGCTGATTATAATATTACATAAACAGAGTCACTCTTTTTCCAATACGGGGTGGCAAAGGAACAGCTGTGCCCACGTTTAGCCCCTTATTAAATACTCCATTTTACGTGGCAGGGAGAGAGCCCATTGCCGCAGCTATGGAGCTAAAAGTTAACTATTATTAATTGTAATATTATTAGGTAGATAGGTACTAATCTACTCGGATATATTCTCCCGAATTAGTTACATGAAATGTTGGTGGTGGATGGTTGTGTTCCTTTATGAAATCGATAATATTTCCTTGTTGGTCCAATTTCACTTTTGCCATACACAGACGTTTTCTTCTCGGACACAGCCAGAGCTTTTCATTGCATTTGTTGTAGGTATATTGTTGCAACAGCAACACCTGTTTTCCTTTTTTTGAAGGAATGAAGGTGTATTGTAAATCTGGAAAAAATATATATATATATTTATAGACCCATGCCTGCCATTCATCCGGTAAGTATTTATCGGCACAACTTAAATCTATAAAGAAATCTGAAACAATAACAGTATGCTCATCATTAATTGCCAATTTGACAGACATTGTATATGTTTTTGTGCGAAACATATACGATATTTGTATTTTGTAGATCATTCCCCAGATCTTAACTAACTGTGAGATGGTCCCTGACCAGAGCATGAGTTATTGTAATATTTAGCCCTAAACATACACCGCTCCCACCGCTCAGCTATACATTTCCAGGATCGACACGAAAATGACCTGCGAGGACGTTGAACGTCACATCCTGGAAAAGCTGAAGAGGAATCCACCGGCTGGTCTCAAGGAGGCGAAGGTACAGATTACCCAAGGAGTTCCTGTCCTTCAAAATTCGGGTGCCGGCGGACCTAAAGACGATGTTCCTGGCCAAAGACTACTGACGCTTCGTTCTCGCTTTCCTGTATCGTTTACCGACGCTACAGGGAAGCGAGAACGAAGATTAAAATCCCTAGCTAGGTTAGATAATATTTTGTGTGTGTTTTTATAATAAATTATGTATCTCCAGTTATAAAGTATTTATAGATATGGGTTTTTGTTAACCTGAAATAAAGATTATTATTATCATTATTATTATTATAAACATAGATCAACCTGCATTAGACATAAGAAAACCTGTTATTACTATTTCAAATAATAAACACCTTTGAACTTTGAAACTGTTTTGGCCATGATTGTCGTATTTGAAGATATGCTTTTTATCATACACAAAATGAGATTTTGTTTTTATCCTACATAAAACGAAACAGATCTTAACAGCGGGTATGAATGAAGCCGTGGGACGGGGATTCCCAAGAAGGTTCTACTAAGACCTAATGGCGATTTATTACTGGAGGGGCAAATTCGAAGTACCCACAACTGGCGATCTGATATGCAGTGACTTATGTATTTTACGGAAGCAAGAGATTTATGCCAGGGTTATAGCAGTGGAGGTCTTAAAGAATCTGCTACACGGCAGAAGAGGTGGTGGCCTGCAAGCTGACAACAAGCAGCGTCTGCAGTGCAGTCGCTTTTTGTGCGATGACCCGCGATTTTCAACCTTATGGCTAGGCCAAGAGTTCAAAACTGGTCAAGAGTCTGCTTGTGCGGGCGAAACGAGAAGGCGAACGTTCGAACTTTCTGTGAGGAGTCATTCAAGTATTACGTAAGCATAATTTTAGTCGTATTTGTTTCTTCTATCCATATATACCACACAAATCATGCGCGAAAGACACAATTAAAATCGTTGTTTTTTTCCTAACATATAAACCATATTATTATTCATTTTCTTTTATCAAAAAAAAATATTTATAAAATATTGCTGACTTAATCACCATCCAGAACCCCCCGTCCTCCCTTACATTAAAAGTGTCGCCGACGAGGAACCCCAACCGCTGTATATCTCGCGCCACGTACTCAGAGCGCTGGGCGACGTTGGCGGGAATTACTGCGCATATGTACAGGAATTGAAAAGTGACTACTGCACATTCAAGGCCACCGCTCATAACCTGTGGCGCGACGTATACTACTGTACTGTACGTTTTAGCGTAATTTCAGTGCAGTTGACAACACTGATTGGCTGTGAGCTTATTGTTGTGTGCCGTGTAGCCGCTTGTCGGCGACTTGCTGCCGGCATATTGCCTGCCGTCTGGCAGGTCCTTTAGTCTCTGCCTGCCCCTCTTCCGGGAAAAAGGCATGAGCATATGTATGCTTTTTAAGGACACATAAACTGGTTTACTTAAATTAACACTTGGTAGCATGGCACAGTTGAAGAAAACACATATTTCAAGACACTTATTGTAACTTTTTAATACCTATTTAACATTACACTAATATTTCTTTAACATTCTTTAGACACAATTCTCGCCACAAAAAGTTAACTGAAGATTTTATATTTTGACACCCACTACTTGGAGATGTGGCGAAAGATGGTCGGTAATGTGGCCCCAAAACAATGAACTGTTAAACAGGACAACAATAACTTTCCTGGCCTTTTCACAGGACAGAAAAAACATTGTATAGGCTTGTTTTGTTATGGTTATGTCAGATTTCAACAGATGGCACTTCGTGCCGTATTTTTACCGACATAGCGTACGTCATGCCGTCACGTCAGTAGTGTGCTGTCAATTGCGGTATACGGCGTGGTGGACGCCGCCGGGCGGAGTTCCAAACCTTCTTTATATTAAATTGATTTTGTGTACAATTAATGCGGCTTAGCCACTCCACACAACAATGTACTATCATTAAATGACACAACAATATACGAATATTTCTATACAGACTTAAGACACAATTCTCACCACAAAGGCTTAAATACTGGTGATTTTAATTATTTTTATCTACACACGTATCATAAATCCTCTTTACTGTGTCCAAAAACCGCACGTTAAGATCAGCATAATGTTAAACTACTTTGTAAAAACTCATTTCTTATCTGAATATTGAACATTATGACCATAATGTGTAAATTTTCTACATATTTAGAAATTCAAATTTCGAACGCCGACGCCCGCCTGCGTGCCGCCCCTACTTTGTCTGTGAAGTTGGAACTACAGAACAAGGTAAACAACTTAATGCCACAATGCCGGTCAAACATGCGGTTCCTGAACACATCAAAAAGAGCTTGTGATATGTGTGTAGATAAACTATTGATGTTACTGTAAACAATTAGGCATTACAACTCTTGAGTGATATTATTATGAAACTCGCCTTCGGCTCGTTTCATAGACCCACTCTCGAGTATCAATGCCCTCCATTATGTATCAGTCACATACTACACACGTATCATAAACCCTCTTTACTGCGTTCAAAAACCGCACGTTACGATCAGCATTATGTTAAACTACTTGGTAAAAACTAGTTTCGTATCTGGAAAACTACAAATAATGGTCATTATGTGTAGTTTTTCTACATATAATGACATTCAAATTTCGAACGCCGACGCCCACCCGCGTGCCGTCCCTTGTTTGTCTGTGAAGTTGGTACTGACATTCAAATTTCGAACGCCGACGCCCGTCTGCGTGAAGTTGGTACTAAAGAACAAGCTAAACAATTGCAGAACCACAATGCCGGTCAAATATGCGGTTCCTGAACACATCAAAGAGAGCTTATGATATGTGTGTAGATAAACTAGTGTATGTAACTGTACATAATCAGGCATTATGCAGCAGTCACATAAACTACTATTAAAGACACAACAATATCTCTCTCAAGATAACCCTCCACAATCCCTCACATCTACATAGGTGCCGTTAAGCGCTAAGCCACTTGTAAGTCTACGCTGGAAACACTCCATTTATATGAATACTTAGTAGAATTGAGTAAAACTTTTCATTGTGAATATCTAGATATATCTATATATCATAATGTGTATCTTAAAAGAGAATATGATGGCAGAAGACTTCAAAATTGTTTATTTAGGTAGGAACGACTTTATTATTCGAATGGCCGAAGACTTCGGCCATATGAATAAATAAATATTTATCAAAACTCGTGAGAACCGAGGGGGTCCTCCTCGACGCAGGGAATCGTAGCTATCTTGCTGTTTGTTAAATATATGCAACATATCAATTTATCAATACAAAATCATCAAATCATCACTTTTGATGAATCAATCTTATCAGCCTCCTGTACCGGTATGTTTTTTTAATTACTTTTTCCGTCTGATTTTCGCGGTTTATTTTTTCACTTCGACTTCTTTCTTTCTTTGCGTGTCATAATATAGTTTTGAAGAAGAATTCATTATTTTGAATGTGTGAATTCAGTATCCCGGTTATGTACAAGCTCGAATAAGAACTGAACGGTGTTTTTGAAATCCTTCTTATGTACCTATTTTGATTATGAACAAATGATGGAATATTTATTCCCTGCTTTAGACTCCTCATTGGACAGCAGTTTCTAGATTCCTTAGCTCCGCTTCATTTTGTACAAGCTCGAAATTGAAAAGGTTGTCACGTTCAAGAGTTGCACAAACAGAACTAACAGCAAAGCATTCAGTGAACGAAGTTCCTGTCAGTTCTCCAAGTTCTCCAAGTTCCAACTCATTTGTTCTTCATTAACTTTGGATTTTTAAGAATGATCTTCAGTATTATTATTTTGTTGTAGTATTGGAGGGTCGCCCTTCTCTACTGTTAATGCCTTCAGCATTAACAAACTTAAGTTTTTTTTTTTAATATACAACAATATATCTCTACAGATAACAATCCACACATCAAGGCAGATGCCTTTGAGACTGAGCCACTTGTACGTCTACCCTAGAAACTCACAATTCATATATGTACGTTTAAACACGTACCTATGTATCTATTTATCAAAACTCGCGAGAACCCCATAGTCCCCTCGACACTATCAATATTAGGAATATCTAAGTTACCTAATTTATGCATAATTCTCTTCATACTACTGTTCGTTGATTATAAGCAAAATTGTCATTTATTAATACAGATTAATCCATTTCCTCACTTTTCATTAATCAGTCTTATCGGCCTCCTGTACTGATTTGCTTATTTTTATTATTTTTTCGTCTAATTTTCATAGCAGAAATTCTTTGTCTTGTGGATTCTTTTCTTCGAAGTGCATTTCTTAGAATAGTTTTGAAGAATAATTCATTATTTTGAAGTGTGTATTCACTATCCCAGTTATGAACAAGCTCGAAAAAGAACTTAACGATGTTGTTAAAAGCCTTCATACATATTTTGGTACCCTCACCCCGGGAGGATCCTGTCCAGGAACATTGTGCCATTAAATTTCTTGAAAAGAGCAAGTCAATTAATTTGTAGGCGCAGTTTAGACCTCTACCTTCGCTTTTAGGACAAACAGTGGAGTATTTGTTCAGCATCTCTGTTTTAGACTCCTCATTTGACAGCAAAGTCTCTAGATTCTTCAGCTCGGCTTCATTTTGTATAGGCTCGAAATTGAAACGGGTGTCACGTCCAAGAGTTGCACTAAGAGAACTACCAGAAAAGCAGTCAGTTAACGAACCTCCTGTTAGTACTGCAAGTTTCAACATCATTTTGTTTTGGTTTTGTATCATTAACTTTTGATTTTCAAGAACGACCTTCAGGGTCCTTTTTTTTGCAGTATTTGAGGGTCCTTCTGTGCCCTTAATGAGATCTTCAGCATCAACAAACACTGATTCGAGAAGATGTATGTTGTTTCCTTCATTGTTGTGAGAGGGTTGTGGCGATAAAGTCACTTCGATTTCGGGGTCTGTAAAGTATAATGGTAACAGGTGGTTAGTAACTTCTAAAGTACCAATTATTATCCTGATTATGTATACATTATTATCTGATTGCGTCAATCAGGATTAACAAACGATATCACCATGATTCATTTAACGACTTATTTTATATATATATTTTTATCAAATTACTCACAGTCACAAGTCAATACGTTGATTCGCATTCTTGAAGTTAATATGATATTAATTTGGGCGGGTATGATATAGTAAAAAACAATCTTTACCACGCGACATACAAAGGTAAACATTACATTTCACGCAGCGTACTTTACTCCTGCTATAGCATGATTCGAGTCTGCAGGTACGCGGTGCTGTCAATTCATCAGATGTAGGTAAGTGGTCATAGCCATCGTATCTTTTGGTTGCAGAAGGTGTTGGTGGTATATATTTCTTCTTTGCAGATGGTTGTTCACCCTTCTCCACAACAGTGTCGTTGCTTAGTCGGCGACGTCGGGCTGGTGTTATCATCAGGGCATCAGCAACATTCATCTTAAAGTCTAAGAGTTCCATTATCTTCGTTTTAGGACGGTTTTCAGCATCACAATCAATCTTATATTTTCGCCATGCATTCACAACAGCCAACTCCATAAAATGAACAATTACCTTTAGTGTCCACTTTTTAGTTTTGACATAAGCACGGTAACACTCCATCATTTGGTCAAGAACGTGTGATCCTGCCATGTGCTTGTTGTAATTAGTAATTATTCGTGGAGTAGTGATTTTTTTGTATGATTTAGCGTTCTTATCCCATCTTCTGACCAAATCCGTATTATCAGCGCCGGTGCAGTTGGATACCATCAACACTGATTTGTTGTCCTTCCACTTGACTAAAGCCACAGAATCTTTAACCAATTGCTCACTATCCCCTTGAGACATGTCTTTGTCTTTATTGAACTTCTCCACCGCTTTTGCTGGAATTCTTTTCATCATTATTGTACCAGTTCCATGGAAATTTCGCTTGCCTAGCTCTTTTATCAAGGGTACGGTTGTGAAACAGCGATCGTGATAAATGCAACTGCCAGGTGGAACGGTTTTGGTCAAATGCAGTACAACTGACGGGTGAAAGCCTAAAGTCGTTTCGCAAAATATATTATTCGCACCTACGTATATTTCAAAATCTAACATCAGACCTTGACTTGAGATAAGAACGAAATTTTGTAACCCTATTGTAGGTGTTTTATTGTTGTTAACCATTCTCAATGCACCTCGTCTAGTGAAAGGTATAATTTTTTCGTCGATACTATAGTGTGCAGGTACTCTTTCTAACTTGTAACAAGCTGATTTGACTCTATCAATGATTGGTTGAACCTTCCACAGTGGATTAGGAGAAATGGGGTCATTTTTTGGCGCTTGTGGTGAGTCTACGACATGAAGGGAATCCCTGAGATGGAAGAACCTATCACGGGTCATATTTTCCGAAATGAGAGGCAGATTAGTTCCCGCTCGCCAATACATCGATAAACGACGGTGTGGAATTACGCCCATGATCAGAAGAATTCCGAATAATTTCGCAATTTCTTGTTGGTCGGTTTTTAGGTCCCTGCCGGTCTTACGAAAATGGTACAAATTTGAGCAATGAGCTGCCAGATCAAAAAATTCTCCATCAAAGTAATCATTGAAGTATTGAATCGGAGTTCTCACTGGCCCAGAGGGCGGGTTAGGATAATGGTGATCTTTATCATTAAATGGTATTTGCCTCCACATTGCTGTCCTGTTTTGCGACTCATTCAGTTTTGTGCTGGAGTCCTGAGGATGGTGAGTACAAGAATTATGTGTCGGGGGTTTAGTAGGTTCCTCAGTCGACACTGTTGACGTCCACGCGACTTCTAATTTAATTGGTAGATTCTCAAAGGGATCATTATTATCCTCTTCCTCCGAGTCAAAGTAGAGATTATCATCGTTAAATTCTTCAATGTCCGAGTTTTCGCCTTCGCGCAAAATACTAAGAAAGTTCACTGCATGGGCAGCTATCTCTAAAAAAATAAAAAGGATGTAAATAATCTAATAAGTTTAATTCGGTTTGTAACAATGGTGACAATAATGGGGAAAATAGAACTTCAACAGTAATTTCTTAATTCCATTTTAATTTTTATATACGTAACATATCTACATTTAAATACAACTAACATTTAACAGTAAATTTATTTTACACTCACACAAAGCGGTAATTTAAGGAGACTTTTTTTATTGAAATACAATAACTTTATTTGGACATTACGGCACTTAAGTCTTAACAAATTTTGGTAAATCCACTTAAGAAGGTCTTAAGGCTAGAATACACAGTAAAAAGAAGAAAAGCTATTGCGCCCAACGCATCATAATTTATGGATGCTGTAAGTTACCAATAAATAAAGTGTGATTCTGTGAAACATCATTCTGTTATATAGATTTGATCGTTTGTGTCATTATCTTTCTTGGCATTATGCTCAAAATGCTCAACTCTAATTATTTGTCACTCATTCCCTTCAATTTCAGTTTCATTTACTTCTTGTGTATCTTGGCTTGGCTTGGTCAGTTGTTTCCTTCGTCTATTTTTCGTTGTCGAAATCCTGAGACCTTTAGACTGGGATCTTTTCCATGCATTTCTTAACAAATTTTTAAAGAATATTTCATTTTTATCAAATGTGTATCGGGCATCACTTTTGTTAATAATCTCGAAGAAGAAATTTAATATGTTATTAAAGGATTTTATACATATTTTGGAACCTTCGCCTCGGGTGCCTCCTGACCAGGAACATTTCGTTAGGAACTCCCTTGAAAAGAGGAGATCAACTAATCTGTAAGCGAAGTTAATACCATTGCCTTTTGAACTTATGACGGAGTACTTTTTCATAACCAGTTTTCTAGTATCCTGATCGGATAGCAATTTTTCCAAATGTATTAGTTCCGTGACATTACCTACTGGTTGAATTGGGAAAAGGTCGAACCTAGGAGTTACTAAACTAGCCGAATATTCAGTGTCAGGACAGTAGCTTGCAGTAGCATCTGATGGGGATATTTCTTCAAGTTTACCTATTATTTGTTTTAAGGCTTTCATCATTGTATTTTGATTTTCAAGGAGAATTTTTAAAGATCTTTTCTTCTTCGAACTCGAAGATTCTTCTTCGTCATTGAGAATGTCGTCGGCCGACACAAATACTGCTTCTGGGGCTAAACGATTGGTGCACTGTCCTTTTTTGCGTTGTGATAATACGGTTATGTCAATGTCAGTTCCTGTAATAAATAAATAAAGTCTGTAGAATGATTTTTATTAACAATTTTGAGGAAAATGCCGCTAGCACAAAGTTTAGTTTACTGTATATACCAAAACTGCGCCCCCAGAATTGTAACCTGGCGTGGTGTGATCAAAAATCTGACTAGCCATGATGCTAAGTTCGTACTGGTTATGTTTACTGGCTTAATTTTACTAATTGTTTCAGATCCTTGCTCAATTGCACTTTTACAGTCCACAGAAGGCTCGTAAGAATAAAAAGTAAGCCCATGATACAAATATATGTTTGTATTTTATTGATATCCAATTTGCTTATTTTTAAAGTTTTGTACCAAACAATTCTAGTATTTTCTTTGTTTAAATCAATCGAAGTAATTTTTACTTGGTATGGCTGGACTTGAAGTGGTTTGACTCCAGGTACACACAAACGACATTATCGTTTTTTTTTCATCATAATATACTACATACCTATACAAATAAGATAGGCAATTAATCACAATCAATATTGATACAATACTGAAAGAATCCGTCATTCATAAATATGTAGGATTCATTAATTATAATGAATTCCATCCACATCCACATCCGCAAAACAAAATTTATATTAACAACGTCAGCTCAACAAATACAGTAACATTCCTACATCAATTCAACTGCCGGCTTCAACATATAGCCCATCAGGAGTCTTCTCATACGTCGGCTGAACATGACTGTGCTCTCCTGAGATACAAACCAGCTCATAGTCATCATTCACGTGAAGACACACGGCGCAATTGAACTGTATCCTTCCAGAGCAGTACCATCTCTCACCACCAGGTATGGGTGAGGGGTTCGTGAAGGAGAAGCCGTTTAGCATGAGCAGGGTCGCTCCGTTGACTGCTGTCACGACAGACACTGAAAGAGTCCGGTGATGCTGGTTTAGAGACTTTCCACTCGTGCTCTGTTGGTACCTGTCTTTTATCCTTTATTTCTAATGTCCTAAATCCTTTATGCGTTACTCTACACGCGTCGTGTTTGTTTGAAATTTATGATTCTAAACATATTTACTCTGAAGTTTACTTTAGTTACAGGCTTTACTCAACGGTGGGTGCAGAAAGCTAGATAGATTGTTATTCATTTAAGTATGTCCTTTATTTTCGTGGCAATATCCATGATATATGGAGGATTTACACATGATTGTATGTATGATAATTTAGTCATATTAATATTAGTTGCTATACTGAACTAAACTTCTCGCTTAACTAATGTTGAAAAATAATAATCAGAATACCATTTTTATACAAGCAGTCTTATTTACTGTCAATCATGCAGTCTTATTTACTGTCAATCATGCAGTCTTATTTACTGTCAATCATGCAGTCTTATTGACTGTCAATCAGCAACATTGGTTTTCAGAAGATTATTTTATAAAGGAGAACTAGCACACCCCATAGAAAAAAACCCAGACCCGACAGAAAAGAGACATACCTCAGTTTTTTTGTTATTATGCATATAGTTAAATTATATACTTTTTATATTCCGAATCTATGGCTAACACCAAAATATTGCCTTATGTTTTTGTTCAGGCGTAACACTAAAAATACAAAATGTCTTTTTATTTACAAAATACATAAATATTCCTATGTGACTAAATGACTATAGAGTTGCTTTGGGATGTATCTAGGTCACATAGTATTGTATTAGTATTGTATTAGTCACATAGGTATATTTTATTTTTTAAATAAAAAGACATTTTGTATTTTTAGTGTTACGCCTGAACAAAAACATAAGGCAATATTTTGGTGTTAGCCATAGATTCGGAATATAAAAAGTATATAATTTAACTATATGCATAGTAACAAAAAGAATGAGGTATGTCTCTTTTCTGTCGGCCCTGGGTCTCTGATGCTAGTTCTCCTTTTTTGGGGAATGAGCAGAAGGTCGTACTGTAATGATTTAACTAACTAAACGTGTTTCGATAACGTGATTATACGAATCTTATATATAATTAGTAATTAGTTACCCTCATGGCATATTTCAATAAAACTATATCTATCAATATCTAATTAGTAAAACCATGTAAAACTCTATGTGACAGCTTTATCTGTCATTTTAGATACCGTACAAGGGGGCTAATTGGAACTAATAGAAAATGCAGCCAAATCTCTGCATTTTGTATTAGTTCCAATTAGCCCCCTTTTGCCGGTACACAATTTAATATGTATCTGTTCGATAGGGATTTAAATATTTTGTGTAGTAATGACTATTTAATTTGTGTTACTAATTCTCAATTTTTAAATTTCCCAATTAAAATATCCCAATAATCATAATACTGACATCCCATCTAATTATTATTTTTTATATCACTCTTTATGCAATTTCAATTTCAATGTAATTATTTGTTATATTTTATTATGTTTCCATTTTGGTCATAAATGGAATTTTATATTAATAATTAATACTAATGTATATTTTAATGTGTACTCGTGCATACTGTTGTCTCGTCCGTATTTGGCCCTGGCAGAATACCAGCGTCACAGATTCGTCTGTGACATTGCTGAGTCAGGGCCATTTCATTGTCGCGGTACATTCACAATACCACATAGTGAAAATGATTATTTATTTGTAAATTGTTTTGTGTTATGTTCTTCCAGGTTTTATTCTATTTTGTATTTCTTTTTATTATGTGTCTGTGTGTGTACCTTTTCAGTGAATAAATGAATTTATCTATCTATCTATCTATCTAAACACTTGCTAAACTAAAATAAGATAAGTATACAATAGGGACTTTATCGTAACTAAATAATCCCATGTGTTTGTATATCTTAACATAAAACATTTTTAAGAAATTCACTTTCAACTACAACTATAACTATAAATCTTTATAGCTGAATAATATGTCGAATTACAAAATTGAGGTAGTTAATTATCACTTAGCTCAATGTTCTATATTGCAGGTAGACATCTAAAAATCAGAGCCGGTAGCAGGAATATTTGTCACAATGATAAAGTGTTCGAATTTAGATGAAATTAATCTTATGACATTGTACTTAAAAGAGTCTGTCAGTGATCAATGTAATAAGGTAGGTTAATTGAAACATTATTAATTAAAATGTCACTGAATATACCTAAACTATTACAAACACAATCTCTTCACCATTATTTTTACTCAATTACTGTTCCGTAGAAAAGTACACATGTTTCGTCTTAATACCCGTCTTCTTATGATTGTGTTTGCCTTTGCTAACCACAACTTGAAGGTTGTCATCAGTGGTGACACTGGCAGTGCATCCTTCAGCCTTACTCTCGGTGCATTTCCATACAATACCCTTTTTCGACTTGGTTATGCGACGGAACAAGAAGCCGTTGCATTGCAGATTGTACTTTCCTTTCCTGACGCCTTTGATTAGTACCGGATCTGTAAATATATATATAGGATCAGATCCCGGTAGTGATGACGCTTGTTACTTGACCATGTCAGATTGCCAATATTTACATCTACGAGTACCTATATTACTACATTTCCGTTCCCGAGGTTGCCAAACGGGACCCTCTTATACCTCGCGCCACGAGTTATGAGCGGTGACTTGAATGCGCAGTAGTCACTTTTCAATACCTGTACATATGCGCAGTAATACCCGCCAACGTCGCCCAGCGCTCTTTAATTCGTGGCGCGAGGTATACTAATCCTTCGCTGTCTCTCTGTCCTTCCGTTGGTCCGCTCGTCAGCGGGCTCTATATCATAAGCAGTAATAGTAAGAGGTTTGACATTTTCAC
Source organism: Argyresthia goedartella (assembly GCA_949825045.1). Taxonomy (NCBI): domain Eukaryota; kingdom Metazoa; phylum Arthropoda; class Insecta; order Lepidoptera; family Argyresthiidae; genus Argyresthia; species Argyresthia goedartella. The sequence continues at coordinate 7,084,310 of OX463817.1, forward strand.
AGAATGTGTATGTATTTCTGTTGCAGCGACTGCAACAAATTATGAACAACACGTGGTTTGATACATAAAAGGGGTCTCAATACAAGAGGCGTATTTTAATATTCCTGCCCCTGCGAATTACCAAATTCTCATGATTCAAATATAACGCAATTTTTTATTATTTGGTTTATTATTTTTTAGCTCTTAAGTTTCCATGTAAGATGGAACGGGACCCTTCGTTTGCAAGTACAAGCCGCACTTAACTTTTTTTTTCAAATTACTCGTACCTGAGTACATTGTACATATATTTAAATAATTACTATTTACCGAATATTTACCATTTCCTAATATAGTGAGGTAAATGTGAGTTTAATGAGACGTTACTGTTGTATTGAGATTTATTATCAGATTATTACTTTTGTTAGTGTATAATTTAATTCACATGCTGTCTATACATTATATAAAAACGCATTTAAAAAAAACAATACATCGGACTAAGCAAATGTATACCTTGTTTTTTAATGAAAGTTGATACCTATAATAAGTGGAGAATAATGTGCAAACCAATTTAATAGTATATTTATAAGTGGTACTTTTACCACAACTACAACTATGGTTAGGATCTTAATAAATCAGATTTCAGATTTTGCAGATTTTATTAGATATACCTCTATTACCTACCTATTTACCTAATAAATTAAGTTATATACATATAAAAAATAAGTAAACTCAAAAGAACTATGTACACAATGTACCATGATTTGATTACTTTAATATTAATTAATATCATTATCAAAATTGAAATGTGATAATTTAGATGAATATATAATAATTTATCTACAAGTATACAGATTTCTACACTGAGCCATGTAGGTAGAATTGAATTGGCGTATAAACGGCTTGGTTAAATATATACTGATTGAATCACAGACAAGTCACAAATGACTGAACCAGTAGCGCCTTGTGTGGACGCCACATTCGTAAGTCACATCTCTGATCAAATATTTTCAGTTTCTCGTGTGCATATGGCCTGAGGCTGCTATGCTAATAGTGCCCCCCCCCCCCCAAGTCTCTATGCAGATTGTCCATATGTAGCACTAACCAGCTGGCCAGCCAACTTATATTTCTTCCTGAACGGCAAATGAGTGTGTTCCCCATTCAGGAACGTCACCATCATATTACTATCAGTGCAGATGGCTGCCTTACACCGTCTGGAGTTCCTGGAGGAGCAGCCCCACCTAGTCGTGCCGTCACGCTTGTTGGCGCTGTTCTTGACATAAGTATACTCGTTGAAGTAAACCATGGGGCGGCCTCGGGAGGATACCACGATGAAGCAACGCTGCTGGCCTGCCGAGCAGATTCTGTTTCAGCGGAAGCAGTAAGCAGAGATACTTTAACTCAAGATGGTACCTTTAAGGATATATGACGGTTACATATTAAAGACCAAATGTAAACCATGATACGCAAATAAAGATTCTTATTTCTTTATAAAATTGTGTTAGGTGGAATACAGGAAGTTGCATATCTCCAGCGTTATTTTGTTACATTACTGAACACGTTATTTTAAATGTTTGTCGGCACCAAGACTGTCCCATTTTTGACCCCCGTCCAATATGTTTATCTTCTTTTGAGTTGTGGATCATAGGAAATTTATCTAATAATTTAATTCACTTAATTTTATTGAACAAAGTAGTCCATGAACTTGATGGCTTGCTGATAGTTTTCAGCTTAGAAACGTCTACGCTGTATCAAATAGCCAATGTTTTATTGCTACAAAAACCCAAACTACGTAGATACATTGAAGTTAATTTATTTTCAGTTTTTAACATATGACGACAATATATTAAACAACATAATTCACTATTTGAGAATGACTTTCTGTACTATGTCTATTTATTAACACCTGAACAGTGTTAGCTTTTAACTTTGTCTTCTAAACATACTTTGCTTAATTAGATATATCAGTGCTTATTTATCTACTCAGATAAGCAATATGATTATATATTATGTCTAAAGACTGGCCTCATTTAAAATGATGTACCTACTCGTAAGTTAGTTGTGCGTGTCACTTAGAAACAGTGCACGGTAACAATTGACCAAAAATATTAATTAACTTTAAAATATTTATAAACGACTAAACAATGAATTTCAATAAAAACGCATTTAAATCCAAACTTGACTAAAAGCGGATTATAAGACTGTGGTGCATAATGTATTAGTTCGAATAAACATTACATTAATTCAAATATTTTTCCCATTAATCCTTTCGATTGATCACAAAATGGCCGCCCGATACATGTATACCTAATTGCTCTGGTGCCATCGGTTGTAGCTTTATGCCAAATTGTTCTTTCTTTGGTGCCATAGGATGTAATTGTATCCCAAATTGCTCTAACTTAGGAGCCACTGGATGTAAATGTATGGGAGCGATTGCTTGCAATTGCTCTGGCTTTGGTAGATCGGCTATCTCTGACAGATTGCCTGCATTGTGGCTGTCGTCTTCACATAACTCGTAATTAGGATTGGTCTCACAAAGAAGACTAGGAATATAAGGGTTTCTGCGTTGAAACTGATGATCGCTCAAGCACTCATGATTGTGAATGCCAATAACACGTTTCAGAATAAACCTTCCGTCCGTTGTGAGACCAGCCTTGCATTTCTTTGAGTTTCGTTTGGAGCAGTACCATAACATAAAGTTTTTAGTCTCCGAGTTCTTAACATAGGAGTATTTGTTGTATATCGCCATTAGATGACCCTTCCTCGTGGCGGTGAATTTCAGTTCCACTGAAAATTAAACACTTTATAAGTAGGTATGTACAAGAATCAATGTGATCGATACAGGTGGTTGTTGAAAGACGTGATTCTAAGGCACTTACCTCATTAAGCGATATTGCACGCTCGATATTGGTTCGACTGCCGATATAAATTGATCTAACGTCCGAATGAAGGGATCTAAATGCAATAAAAATCCTTAAAATTAATGGGTTTAATCGAAACACCGAATTGTAGTCGGATCGATTCATTCAAATGTAAGAGCATTTTATATCGGCAGTCGAATCTTTATTGAGCGTGCAAAGTCGCTTCAATCAACTAGAAACGTTTACGCTGCATCAAATTGTCAATGCATATTGCTACAGAAAGCCAAACTACGTATAGGTAGATACATTGAAGATAATTTATTTTTGATTTTCAACATATGACGACAATATATTAAACGAAATAATTGACAACTTGAGAATTACTTTCTACATTATGTCTTTTAATTATCACTAACACCAGAACAGTGTTAGCGTTTAACTATAATTCTAAACACAGTTTGATTGATTATATACTCAGAGCTTATTATACTTTAAAGTAAATTTAAAAAAACATTGCACTCAAAAAATGCATACAGAATATTTAAAACTAAAAATCTGTGCATACACTAAACTTAAAACTACGAGATTACCAGAGATCCTCGTACTAGGCTAGGCCTGTATCACGGGTAATCAGTTAAAATTGTAAGTGAATTTATTTATAAATTTTATAACATAAAAACAAATAATTAAGTTAGTCGTACTACAACATCTATAACATTAATTACACTTATACTAGAAGTATCTCCGTGTTATCATAATATAATGCTTACAGGAACTTTGTTAATTTTCGTTATGCTGAGTTCGTCTTCATATCACAGATTTTGACGAAGTTATTTATTATATATGTGAGAGCTTATGTAAGGGCCAAATCTACTAGTAAAAACTTTGTTTACACGTCTATCTAGTAGTCGCTGGAGTTGATTGTTGTATTATGGGTCGTTAGGGAGATTTTTTTTATAAAGAGTTGACGGACTGTAAGGACTTAAGCTTCTTTGTATAGATCTTTGGTTGGGTAACTAAAAGGTTTTCTCATTATAACTTTTAATACGGAGCGTTGAGCTCTTTCTGCCCAGGACAGTCTTTGCTGCACTGCTCCAGTATCACTGTGATGCAGTACGTCAGTAGGGGCTGACAGATCGCTATGCAGACGTGTTTAAGGATGTTTTCACTGGCTGCGTTGCGAGTTTCTTCGTTACTCCTATTATCTTTCTCACTCTTTTAGACAGCCCATAAACATGTTTCTTGAAGTAGAGTTTTTCGTCTGCTGTAATTCGTAAATATTAAATAGTATTTGTTCTTTCGATTTGGTTGCAGGTGCAGGTTGGTAGGGCCTTTTTGCATTTGTGGACCTTTAGTTTTAGTATCGGCGGCGGGGGCTTAGATGCGGAGGTTTTATGGAAACATAGATTTAGTTTTATCGTTGTTGAGCGTTAGCAGATTACTCCGAAGCCAATCTGAGATCGAAGATCGACCTTTTCCTGCTGCATTGAAAGTGTTTTCCCATGTTTTTTCACTGTAGAGAATTTCTGTGTCATCGGCGTAACAAAATTTCGGCACTATTGGAGATTAGTTTATGGATGTCATTCATATAGATTATAAATAGGGCCGGACCTAAAATACTTCCCTGTGGAACACCAACACGGGCAGGAGTTATCGCTTTTGTATGCGCCAACCTTAACGAGTTGTTTTCTTTCAGACAGATAACTTATAAACCATGATAGGGGAGTCAACTCCATTTTTCTGACCAATATCGGTAATGACACGGTGTCGAACGCCTTAGCAAGGTCCAGGAAAACGCCGATACATTTAAGACCTTTGTCTAGATAGTTTGTGACTAGGTTTACTAGGAGTTTGACGGCTTCTTCTGTGGATTTTTGCTGTCTGAAACCGAATTGTCTACCAGACGTTTATTGACGACTTTCTCTAGGATCTTTGATAGACTACTGAGCAGTGAGATCGGTCTGTAATTACCAGGGATGTCTTTTTCCCATTAAACATGTCTTTGGGGCCTGCTTTGTGAATAGAAGTGTTAGACGCTATCTTCCAGCATTCAGGAAAACATCCAATTTTACGGCTTAAATTAAAAGTGTGGGCAAGTGGGTGGATTATTTGGGAACCAATTCGCATAATTATTTGGTTGTTAATTCCATCTAGACCGGGAGCACTATCAGGTTTAAGATGTTGAATTATTCCGGGAGTCGGCTGGGTGCATGAAAAAGGAGTTTGGAGCTACATTTGTCAGGTCCGTTTTCTGCGCAAGAGTCTCTTCAGTAATAATTGTCTGCTGAATTATTTGGTCAGCAAGTTTTTGTCCTACTGAGGAGAAATATTGGTTGCATTAATTCAGTGGATCTTTACAGTTTGCGACAAGTTCTAATGCGTGGTTTTTATTGTGATTTAAGTTACAGATTCTTTTTATGGACTTCCAGACCCCTTTGGATAAAGAATCCAACAAGCCAACACAAAGAGTGTTGGCTTCGATTTCTAGACTTTCGTAGTCTTGTTTCAATTATTTCAAAAGATTATGGCAAAAGGTTCTGTAGCGAGTGAAAATAAGTTTCAGAATTTCGTCATTAGGGAAACGCCTTACTTTTAAGTAGCTTATCTCGGTGGCGGATACATCTAGTTAGACCAGGCGTAATTCATCGCTAGATGGTAAACCTCGTCCTACTATAATGTTTGTATTTGGTATGTTTTTCTGCCGTCTTTATGAGGATATCTGTAAGAAGTTCCGCTGCGGAGTTAACATCATTATTTTCTAACAATGGCGTCCAGTTCATAATTTTTAAATTCTCTGTGACCCACTCATAGTTAATGACGGTTTTCGTTCTGCTTAAGTTTGATTTGGTTCTTTTAGTTTCTATTTCAAAAATAACAATGGTCGGTGATATCATTGTCGCAGACTCCGGCTGTGGTAGAGGATTTTGTTTTTACAAAAATATGGTCTAGGTATATGCCTAATCTAGTTGAGACAATTGTAGCTGTCATAAGTCCGTGCTTGGATATGAGACTGAGGTATTCTGAAGGGTTAATTTTGTTTCTGTCTGAATATAAAATATTTATATTTATGTCGCCCGCTAAAATTATGGATGTCTGTTTAAATTGATTAAGGATGTTGTGTAGGTTTTGTATAAATAGGTCGATGCTACCAGGGCTCCTGAAAGAAGGCGATCGATATATTCCGAGAATTAAAGTTTGGTTTGGAATGTTTATTACAAGAGAGCAGGCTCCATCGAAATGTTGCTCAAAAACATTAGCATTTCAAGTTGTTTTGACGTAGACTAACTCTTCCATTTTGGTTTATGTTGTATCGTGTGAATTTCATCTATCGTGGTTGTGTCGTCAAGCCAGCACTCAGTTACAATAACAAACAAACTGAGATTAACAATAGGATTGTAGTCATTTTAAATTTAAAATAATAAATAAAAAATAAAATTAAGTAAGGCATTTCCAAAAAATGGAGTTTAAATCGTAGTACCGGCTGCAAGTGAGATTGCACGCACGGGGATTCCCGCAGCGCATCGGTTTTTTATCGGTAGTAATAGGTAGGTATCAACGTAGCACCACTACTTGTTCTCACAATTTAATGTTTCTATTTTTTTTTACAATTAAAAAAGCTTTATTTGTTGTTCGTAATTTTTATCAACCTAGTCGAGTCCTACTAAAACATAGATACTACGCTTCGGGAATAAAATAAATAAAACATCATCTTGTATATAATGTTTTGAGACTGACCTTATTTTAAATTATATATCCGCTAGTTAGTTTTGACTAAGAAACAGGGGTCGGTCATAATTGACTAAAAATATTATCTTTAAAATATTTATAACAATAATGGGAAACGACGAAAAAAATAATGTCAATAAACGTATATTTCAATCTCAACTAGGCTAAAATAGGATTATTAAACTGCGGTGCATAATTTATTGGTTCGATTAAATAATACATACATATATTTTTGTTATTAATCCTTTCGATTGATCACAAAATGGCCGCCCGATACATGTATACCTAATTGCTCTGGTGCCATCGGTTGTAGCTTTATGCCAAATTGTTCTTTCTTTGGTGCCATAGGATGTAATTGTATGCCAAATTGCTCTAGCTTAGGAGCCACTGGATGCAAATGTATGGGAGCGATTGGTTGCGATTGCTCTGGCTTTAGTTGATCGACTATCTCTGACAGATTGCCTGTATTGTGGTAGTCGTCTTCACATAATTCGTAATCAGGATTGGTCTCACAAAGAAGACTAGGAATATAAGGGGTTCTGTGTTGAAACTGGTGATCGCTCAAGCTCTCATGATTGTGAATGCCAATAACACGTTTCAGAATAAACTTTCTGTCCGTTGTGAGACCAGCCTTGCATTTCTTTGAGTTTCGTTTGGAGCAGTACCATAACATAAAGTTTTTAGTCTCCGAGTTCTTAACATAGGAGTATTTGTTGTATATTGCCATTAGATGTCCTTTCCTTGTGGCGGTGAATTTCAGCTCCACTGTAAATGATCACTTTATAAGAAGGGTTTTATAAGAATAAATGTGAACGACAGGTAGCTAATGAAAGACGCGAGACTATGGCGCCTTCCTCATCAACAAATTTCGCGCGCTCTATAGTGATTCCGACGTAAGATCAATTTATATCGGCAGTCGAATCGATATCGAGCGTGCGGAAAGAGCCGAACTGAATTTTATTCCGGTAACATTGTTATTCGCTACAAATTATATTGTGATGCTATTTCTACATCAAGCAATACCATACAAATTAAAGAAGCGAATAATTAATGTATTCGATATTTATTGCTTATTTTTCATCGCGATCACGATCGTTTCAGCTAGCCGAAACCAATATAAACCGTACATTTAAGTCTAAAGAACAATTCACTCCATTTAACCCAGTCAATGGAAGTCCTTATCCATAATCCAGTATCCGTACTCAGATTAGGATCTCACCTACAATCTCAATAATACCCCATCAGCAGTGGCATGGAACCTTGGTTGCGGATGGGTATGTATTTGATCCGCTCGAGTGACCACAATGTAGTTCGTGTCAGTCGTGATGAATGCCGTGCAAGCCCTGGATACACGGGACGAGCAGCACCATTTGATACCCCTTTTGCAAGGTCCTTTATGGTTTCTACGGGCGTAGGTGTACCCTCCGAATAACACCATTGGATGTCCCCTCTTCGATGTGATGATTCTGACTGTAAATTGTTTATTGAATATTTGCATTATCGTGATATCAGTTCCTAACAGTCAACCGACACTTACTTTACTAGAGTAATCCTCCATAATTCTCTTTCAGTTTCTACCCAAGTCATCGTTTTCAGGTCATCGAATTGTCAGATTCCTCAATTCGTAAACAATTACAATCTAATTAGATTAAACCAAATATTCGGAATAAAATACAATACTCTTTAATTATCTACACATACAGACACAGATAAAGGTAGAGTTTCTTATTCATCTTCAAATGCAATCTGTTCAACATCAAGGTTTTCAACTTCGACATAGGTGTTTTTCAGCAGGCATTTCTTGTACTCTTCCAGTTGGTCCTCTTTGATGATGTTCATTTTGCTCAATTTTCTATCGGGTACCCTGACATATTCTCCCTTCTCGTTCACGTAGAAGACTGGTGCTGGGTGGGTGTGCTCATCATTGATGACCGCAAGCTCTCCGGATTTGGTGATAAATAGTTGAGCTGGACATTTCCTTGAGCATCGCGATGAGCAGGCCCAGCTGATTCGTTTCTTGCTTTTGCAGTTTTTAGCGTAAGTGTACTGGTCATAAACAAGGAGTTGGTTTCCTTTCTTCGATTTTATGAAATGCAATTCTGTAACAAGTTATTGTTTTGGGTAATGTTCGGCGGTTGTAGGGCTATTTAGCGGAGTTGGCATAAAACAATGTGACAATAACGTTCCAATTTTAATCTTCTTTATTTTCAAAATATTTTAAATGCTACTTAGGTAGTACGTGGTTATACATATACTCCTTGGGTAGTACAATAGCGAAGGCACTGAGTAATTCAAGATATAAAAGCTATAACATTCAAATAGATTTTGCTACACCAAATAAATTTATCATAAACTTCTAATAAACCCAAAATCTTTCCAAAAAAATAAAGGTATTATAATATCTATAATTGTTACCTTGCTTTACTATTATCGTTGTATGACAAATAATCATTTGTATTTAATTTCTTAATTTTGAAAATACGCCTTAAATGCTACAAAGTGGTTCTACTCTTTGGGTAGTACAATAACAAAGGCATTGCGTCATAAAAGATATCAAAGCAATAACATAAAAATAAAAAGAATTATAATATATATGGTTATATATATAATAGTTACCTTACTTTCCTATCGTCATTGTATGACAAATAACAAACAGTATTTAATTACTATATTTTAAAAATATTTCTTAATTGCTACAAACCTGTACGTGTACGTGGTTCTCCTCTCTGGGTAGTACATTAACAAAGGCACTGCTTCATAAAAGATATCAAAGTAGTTACATTCATATAAATAACGAAGTTCTCCCAGGGTCAAGTTACTTACATAGGGTTGTGTCTATACATCTATATATGACTATGGATGCTTACACAGCGTTATGCGCTTATGTCGCAGTAATCCTAATGTGTTACAGGTAATTCTTGCAACTAGTAAGTTACCTGTGCTACAGTGGCACAGAATAGGGACGTGTGGACTAAAAGGGGGGCCTTTTCCCAGCAGTGGGAAACACCTGGATAAATTTAATACCAATACTATAAAAGGTACCAAAAAAATAATAGGAATCATAAACTCTTTAGTAATCGGTGGTAATTCTTAGTTTACTATTTTAAAGCCAAGCAAAAAACCAAAACCATCTGGACTTGACTTGACAAACGTTCACATTAATCCAAAAATATCACTCACTAATTTTAATGTTAACCTCATGCGCACGAAATAATTTCGAATTTTGGTTTCATTGCTTTTGTTTCATTACATTATTTTAAGTACTTGCTTGGTTTTAGTGTCAATTTGTATGTTTGTCAGCTGTTTTGACAATCACGTGGTCCCTGCTGGTGTAGAGGACGGCACGGCAGCTGTGAGACATCTTTTTGGTACAGGACCATCGCACTAAATATTTTGTTTTATTCTTATACTGACGGTGGAAACGATAGCCGCCGACAATTAACACCGCTGTTCCTCTATTCGATCTGCCATACTGCAGCATTCCTATAAACAAGGAAGAATATACATACTCATATACCAGGGAATAATTTATTTATTTTTTGAAAAAATATTAAATAGGAAAGTTCTTGGTGTAATATTTTATCAGGAATGAGGTTCTCTTGTAATATATTTAAGTTTTGAACTAAACACGGGGTACATTCAACTTATTATATTGGGAACATAAAAAGGTAAACATTGCCTTGAAATATTAAACAGCAACCAATCCTCAGCAGAAGCAGTCATTTAAAACCTTATAAAATACGAAGCCTAATGTGAACATTTTCATTTACTACAAAGTACATATCAGTTATATATTATGTTATCCAATTTTACTTATACATATAGGTATCTTTAAAATCGCAGCAAATTTGAAATGTTGAATAACATAAAAGTTCACCTTAATTATTTGGACAAATCCTCGCATGACTCAATAATCTAACCTATCTTTATAAACAAGAAACAAAACAAATCATAACTTCCTAAAAAGCCTTTTGAGATCATTTGTATAGCTTTTACGGCTTTTATTTACAAGACTAAGAACAATGTAAGGTGAGCTCAAGAAATCGAATAGGAACACTAATACTAATAATAATGTGCGCAGGGTGGTATTTTGGAGTAATAAATCCACGTAGGGCCGAGATCTCATCAGAAAAAGGTATAATATATAAGCCATTATATTAAAAATCAAAAATTACTTCCCTTAACATATTTTCACTAAAAGTTTCACCATTCTTTTACAACTCTCCTATCCCATCAAAGCGAAACGGACACTTAAGACAAAATATAAGATGAATTTTGACTATCCTGCTTTACCCGTTTCTTGCTGTGCTTGTAAACGATTCCTGCAGGCGTGTGTGTGACTACTGGCGGCAGGTGGTTGTGGAAACCCTTGATCTGGATGATGTGCTGCTTCACATCGGTCACCAGAGACGACTGGCACTGGGTACCGACGTACATAAGGCAGTACCAGGTAACGTTGCCCTTGTTAGTAGGCTTGCATTGCTTGCGGAACAGAAATTGCTCGAACATAAGGAGAACGGCGCCACGGCTGCTGCGCAGGAACCTGGCTGAAATTGTATACCGGGTGTTAGAAAACCAAATGAAAACACACAAAATGATAAGCAAGCTTTATTAAAAAAAATGCAAGCAGCAGATGCCGCCAATAGGTAGGGGGTGAAATGAAAGGCGACTTCTTTTTGTTGCAAATTGTCTGTTGCTTTTTCGTTTCTACCCAAAGAAAAGGTTTTCTAACCGCCGTCCTCAGAGTCATTTAATGAACCATTATTCCGATTCCAAATTTAAATTTACATACAATATCGTTCACTAATTAATCCATAATAAAAAACATTAAACGACTCTGGGTATGGCGGTAAGAGGAGGGAAATAAAAATAATAAACTGGATAATGTAGTGCAAGCAGGGTTTAATCAAACAATTTGGTGGGGAGATAAATAAATGTAGTCAAAACATCGCGAACTATTTATTTAAGAATCTGCAGAAGCTGTAATATAAAACTTTAATTATGTTTTTAGGTTTCCGTGTTAACAAAAATGTTTACTAAGTATCCATTTTTAAATCTACAAACAAAAATAAATGAATTGCCTATTAAATAAAGTAACACATAATATACAAAATACAGGGCTTATTATTAAAACGGGAAATTATAACAAACAATTAAGAATTCGCACAGCACTTATCATTAGGTATGTATTTAGTTTAAGACTTACCACATCTGTAGAAGTACTCCATTGGCTTAAAAACTAAATCAAGAGATGTGCCAAAAATTAGAAGCATATTAATTATTAAACTACATGAACAAGTATCTATGGATACCATAATCGGTTATGTACTTTAATCATGATTAAAACTAGGCATAGAATATATGTATAAACTTTAGTACGTTAGAGATGTGTGGTGCAACCATTTAGACTCCTATATATATTCACTCTTACCTGTGCTAGACAACTGACCTTATACTTAGTTTCATTTTCATATTAATGTAAATCCAGTTTCCTCCAACAATACGTGAAAGCCGGTGCCATATAATAATTTCCTTTTCTAAGTACATCCACACATTAGGTGCCATATGATCATTTCCTACGTACGTCTTGGTTCTGCCCATGTATAAGATATTAGGTGCCATATCATAAATCTCTTTACTGAGTAAATCTAGGTCCTACCTGTATTTGGTGCCATATCATCATTTCCTTAATTAAGTATATTTAGTTTCTGCTCTTATATAAGTCATTAGATGACATATCATCAATCATTTACTAAGAAAATCCAGGTTCTACCTTTATTTGGTGCCATATCATCATTTCCTTAACTAAATAAATCCAGGTTCTGCCTACATCATATTATGTGCCATATCATCAATCCCTTTACTGAGTACATCCAGGTCCTACCTTTATTTGGAGCCGTATCATCATTTCGTTAACTAAGCAGATCCAAGTTCTGCCCATATCAAGACATTTGGTGCCATATCATCATTTCCTTAACTAAGTCCAGGTTCTGCCCAATCAAGACATTATGTGCCATATCATCAATCCCTTTACTGAGTACATCCAGGTCCTACCTTTATTTGGAGCCATATCATCATTATCTTAACTTAGTAGATCCAGGTCCTGCCCATACAGGTTCAAGACATTAGGTGCCATATCATCAATTCCTTTACTGAGAACATCCACGTCCTACCTTAATGTGTTGCCATATCATCATTTCGTTAACTAAGCAGATCCAAGTTTTGCCCATATCAAGACATTTGGTGCCATATCATCATTTCCTTAATTAAGTAGATCCAGGTTCTGTCTACATCACATTATGTGCCATATCATCAATCCCTTTACTGAATACATCCACGTCCTACCTTTATTTGGAGCCATATTATCATAACCTTAACTTAGTAGATCCAGGTCCTGCCGATACAGGTACAAGACATTAGGTGCCATATCATCAATTCCTTTACTGAGAACATCCACGTCCTACCTTAACTTGTTGCCATATCATCATTTCGTTAACTAAGCAGATCCAAGTTTTGCCCATATCAAGACATTTGGTGCCATATCATCATTTCCTTAATTAAGTAGATCCAGGTTCTGTCTACATCACATTATGTGCCATATCATCAATCCCTTTACTGAATACATCCAGGTCCTACCTTTATTTAGAGCCACATCATCATTGCCTTAACTTAGTAGATCCAGGTTCTGCCCATACAGGTACAAGACATTAGGTGCCATATCATCAATTCCTTTACTGATAACATCCAGGTCCTACCCCAATTTGATGCCGTATCATCATTTCGTTAACTAAGCAGGTCCAAGTTCTGCCCATATCAAGACATTTGGTGCCATATCGTCATTTCCTTAACTAAGTCCAGGTTCTGCCCAATCAAGACATTTAGTGCCATATCATCAATCCCTTTACTGAGTACATCCAGGTCCTACCTTTATTTGGAGCAATACCATCATTGCCTTAACTTAGTAGATCTAGGTTCTGCCCATATAGGTACCAGACATTAGGTGCCATATCATCATTCCTTTACTGAGTACATCCAGGTACTTAATTTGTTGCCATATCATCATTTCCTTAACTAAGTCCAGGTTCTGCCCAATCAAGACATTTAGTGCCATATCATCAATCCTTTTACTGAGAACATCCAGGTCCTACCCCAATTTGATGCCGTATCATCATTTCGTTAACTAAGCAGGTCCAAGTTCTGCCCATATCAAGACATTTGGTGCCATATCGTCATTTCCTTAACTAAGTCCAGGTTCTGCCCAAGCAAGACATTTAGTGCCATATCATCGATCCCTTTACTGAGTACATCCAGGTCCTACCTTTATTTGGAGCCACATCATCATTGCCCTAACTTAGTAGATCCAGGTTCTGCCCATACAGGTACAAGACATCAGGTGTCATATCATCAATTCCTTTAATGAGAACATCCAGGTCCTACCCCAATTTGGTGCCGGATCATCATTTCGTTAACTAAGCAGATCCAAGTTCTGCCCATATCAAGTCATTTGGTGCCATATCGTCATTTCCTTAACTAAGTCTAGGTTCTGCCCAATCAAGACATTTATTGCCATATCATCAATCCCTTTACTGAGTACATCCAGGTCCTACCTTTATTTGGAGCAATACCATCATTGCCTTAACTTAGTAGATCTAGGTTCTGCCCATATAGGTACCAGACATTAGGTGCCATATCATCATTCCTTTACTGAGTACATCCAGGTACTTAATTTGTTGCCATATCATCATTTCCTTAACTAAGTCCAGGTTCTGCCCAATCAAGACATTTAGTGCCATATCATCAATCCTTTTACTGAGTACATCCAGGTCCTACCTCTATTTGGTGCCATATTATCATTTCCTTAACTTATTAGATCCATGTTCTGCCCATATACATACAGGACATTAGGTGCCATATCGTCAATTCTTCTACTGAGTCTACTACATCCAGGCCCTACCTTAATTTGTTGCCATATCATTATTTGTTAACTAAGCAGATCCAAGTTCTGCCCATATCATATCAAGACATTTAGTGCCATATCATCATTACCTTTTGCCCAATCAAGACATTTGGTGCCATATAATCAAATTCTTTACTGAGTACATTCTTACCTTTTCATTATGTGCTAATCTAAACAGTAGGTGCAATATCATCACTTCCTTTACTAAATACATACAGGTCTTAGCCATATACCAGTCCATATTTGGTGCCACACCATCATTTCCTCGAATAAGTCCAAGTACTTTACTCCCTTCCTTTACTTTATGATACAGGTCCTGCCCATATTTGGTTCCATACCATCATTTCCTCTAATAATCCATCCAGTACATTATGCACTTATTTTACAATAGTACACCACAGGTCCTGCCTGTCAAGAAAAACATTTTGTGCCATATCATCATTTTCTTTCCTAAAAATACAATACTGGCCCTGCCCATACACCGGTCTATATTTGGTGCCAAACCATAATCTCCTTTGGTGTCATACCATAATCTCCCCTTTTAAGTCCATCACTCAAGTTTAACATCTCACCTTATTGAATCTTGTTATCATTATCATTATAAAATGTTTTGATGTTCGTACTTACATACAATAGTGGGTGCACCAAATGCAATGTCATTGAAGACAGTAATCAAATTGAAGTTTACTAATAAATTTTACTGTTATGCCCCAATATACAAGAGTATCCATAGAAACAGGTTATGTGTTTTGCAGTAAGGGCAAAGGCACATCTCTAAGACTCACCACTGCGCCTGAAACAAGGAAAAATATAATAAAATGATGAAAAATAAAAATATGTGTGGCCTATGACTCAATCATCATTCAATTTCATTTCACTATACAAAACTTATTTACAAACACTAATAGCAACAAGCTAGAAATTTCACATAAAATATCAGATAAGTGGTTGGGTATAATGAACTTAGAGTGAGGGATCTGGCTTTAGCAATGTAACTATTTAAAATACTATGTGGTAAAGTACATAAGGACATTCTGCAGAGAGTGGGTCTGTGCGTACCAAAAAGGTAATAGGTTAGAAGAGAGGAAGGCAAAGAGATTCATAGATATGTTGATCTTTTTTCAAATAACAATGTAAGCACATACTCCTAGATAATGGAGAGTAAAGAGTTCATATTTGTTTTGTGTTGTTGTAGATATTTTCTATACAACCTATTTAGAAATACAGTACAATCTCACTAATCTGGCACTTCGATAGATCGCCACATCCAATAGTTCGGCACCCTCCGCCCACGCCTTCCTCACCCCTCTATACCTGTGCGCTTGGTCGCTGCGTCATCGACTAGCAGTCTGACCTAACTTATCATGTGCATGTGCTAACGTATTTGTTTTTTTCAAGTGAGAATAGTTTATAGTTAAAAATATCAAATAAACGCAAACACAAGACACTAGATTTGAATAATATAAAGTATAATCCAGTAATCCGAACATTCCAATAATCCAGCACTCTCCAGTTTTTAATAGTACCGGATTAGTGAGATTGTACTGTATATACAAGTTGGTATGTTGTATGCTCAGATGAACAAAACTCTTACACATACATTGCTTCTGGCCTCACACTAGGATATCCTGTGTCATGGGAACCAGAAACTATGAAGTCAAACACATCCTTTCTTCCTTCCCAGCCAGGATTCGAAAACAAGACCTCTCACTTGTTAGTTACTTACTCTGTGGTTGTATGGTAACCAAGATATTTCAAATGCTAATCTTCTGAGGCTATGTGATCCTACTACCTTCTGAGAAATTTCTGTATTTTATAACTTTTTCTGAAATTTACTCAGTCTATGAACCTACCTAAATTCTACATTACTACATTATGAATCTACTGCATGTAGATTTGTAGATTGTGCGATAGATTTGTAAAAGTGAAGATATGTCATTATTGATTTTGTTCTTAAATAGGCATTGCCGTCTTTGAGTAAATTTTGAGTTCCCTTTTTATTTTTGACAAAAACAACAAACAACATCATCGGATATAATTTTAAACGAAAAAATGCAATGTCTGGAATCACCAATCTATTGTATTGTTTGATTACTCCTTGATACACCTTAATGGACGATACCCACATGTTTATTTAACATAATTTATATCATAGAGCACTCCAGATCAAATGCCAATAAATCATCATAAATAAGTTTGCAAATTTAGGCTTAGGCATAATGCAATTGAGGCTGATTAAACTTCAGGCAGATTAAAATTTAGCTTTAATATGTTGAGAACATACTGCGGAATGGGCCTATACGATCAATGATGTTAAGCTAAGTCAGTATGACGATTAGGCATAATGTGACTTAGTCACTCTACGGATTAGGTAAACCCTCCTAGAAGGAGGATAAATCAGGTCAAATTATTTGTTTATTTGACCTGACAGCAGGACAGCACATTTGATTTTTAGCGCTTTGGCGATTAGGTAGATGACTTTTCCAGGTTCAAAAGTAATGCCTGCAATGGCCTAATATAATGGAATAGATAAGGGGGCGGAACCGGCTCCAACACCTGTAATGCCTAAAATGCAATATTTTATAACACAATTCGAGTTGCTTTGAAGCTACAATCACAATGAGATGCTTGACTATTCCCTTACCATAGTTGTCAATGATTCAATCACTAACAGCCAATCCTAAAGCCTTCCCGCCAGGCCCTCCGTTCTTGTCATAAAAGACCTTGGGCAATTTGATCACCTGCATCACAACATTCACGACACCAACACTACACTGTGTATTCACGACACAAAACAAAAAACATTTTCGGCGCAATAAACGATTTGGAATCTTCCGAAAACCATAACATTGTAAATTGCCGAAGAGGCCTTTCCTAAGACTCACAATAGGAAATAACACACTGAAATTCAAATATTTAAATGCGTAGGCACTTTGAAGCTTAGATAGCATGCTAAATGAAACTAAACAGAGAAACAATAAAATAAACAAGAGAAATTTTAGGTTATTTTTTCCAGCGTCACTTCAAATCTTTCTTTACTCCAAGTGCGCCAGCGGTCAGCTTCAGTCGCTACAAACAAACGTCAGACAAAAATAAAAGGTGTATTCATGGTATAAAGTAGCGATTACATTTCTAATATTTTCGGGTCGATGAGCAAAAAATCGGGCTGGGGCTTAGTTAGGGCGTTGTGATTTACACTACAATGCACTGAGATCACATCCCTAGCTCAGTTGGTAGTAGTAAGGCTAAAGTTTAAAAGCATCTGGACGTGATATTGCCAGATGCTGGACTTTTTTTTCGTACCAAGGATATCAAATATCTCATACTTTCAATATTTTATAAATAAAATTAAAAATTAAAATATATAAAATTAATTCTCATACTTTCAATATGAATAATTCATATGATAGGGATAGGATAGGGCCAAAGTCTGTTGCATTTTGACGCACGTGTGCATGACTGAAACAACGAAGATGCTTACCGCTAGGTACGCAGTGCGTATGATTGCATGTGTGCGTGTATAGTGCAACGTGCGTGTAGAACGACTAAAGAACGACTGACTGGGCGACAGACTAAGATTTTTATATGATTCATGCAATTTACATATTTCCTTATTTATGGCGGATAAGGTCCTTTATTGACAACTCACGACCTGCGCTTGTATTGTTTGTTGGAAAGCATAATTTTGAAAAAAATAACACATAAAATCCATAATTTAGACTTTTTACCATTACGAATTATCAAATGAAACAATTTGTTCATATGTTAATAATTTTACGTACTGCTCCATAAAAAATACACATAAATAATGAAATGTATACATGTAATTCTCTTGTAGTGTAGATAATATTGTATTTAAAAAAAATAAAAAAATGTCAGGGATATTGGTAAAATCTTCTTTGTTTTATATAATTTTTGCAGCTGTCATTCTAGAATATATTTATTTTGTAAGAGGGTTCGAAATTAATTTTTAGCGCTATCGACAGCTAAAAGTGTTCCTTCCATTCACGATGTATGTATCGGACAATTTGTAAGGTCTGTTTTCACTAATATGTTTTACTGAAAACACGTTCACACACGAAACGGGCGTTCACGAAAATAGATTATATTTGCATGAGGCAAAGACTAAACTGACACGCCAAATCTTCTGTTTTCAGTAAAATTGCCCGAGACTCAACAGGCTCTAGTGGTGTGCTAAGTTGATAATTTGCGGCGTGGCGATAATTTCGTGTTTATATTTAAAAGTCATGTGAAGAAGCATTATCTCTCTCTTGGGGGATGGATTCTAGTTCGCATCCGCAGTAGTTCGTACTCACCAAAAGCCCTGCACGTGTCCCCCCGGTGGTGCTTAACGAACTAGGAATCATAGTCAAATCAAAAGGCAACTTAATTAAGAATAAATTATCTCAAGATGGAAACTAAAAACTTAAAAAGGCTTTCCTCGGAGCCCTTTGACCAAGAAAGTCGGACCATCCGTATAAATTCTGCAGCTAAAAATAGAAGGCAAAGGCATAAGCGCCGCAAAGAGTGACTTCTTAAGTAGGGTATTAAACGTCCAAAATATTGACATTATACAATTTCAAGAAACACACACTAAGGATACTACAGATCTCGAGAGGAGAAGCCAGCTTTGGGGTTACAACTTAATAAAGGCCATCCACCACTTACCTCACATACGCTAAAGCCTCCCTCAGCGGAGTTCAACACCTGTACGCAAACGATGATAACCAGACATTTATCATTACCAAAAAAGTAGACGATCTGACCCTTATAAATGTCTTTAAACCCCCCAACGCCAATTGGCTTCAGTGCACCACAATACGCCCACCCCTGTGTACATGGGAGATTTCAACAGCCATCACACAAACTGGCAGTACCAGAAGACAGACAATAACGCGGAACAGCTGGTGTGGTGGGCTGAACTACTTGAACTCCACCTAGTGTTCGACGCCAAGGATAAGGGGACCTTCCATTCAGCGCGGGCGCGGTAAGGACTACAATCCCAGATTTGTATAACGCCAACCTTAACGAGTTGTTTTCTTTCAAACAGATAACTTGTAAACCATGATAGGGGAGTCCCTCGTATGCCTATCAACTCCATTTTTCTGACCAATATCGGCATTGACACGGCGTCGAACGCCTTAGCAAGGTCCAGGAAAACGCCGATACATTTAACCTTTGCCTAGATAGTTTGCGACTAGGTTTACTAGGAGTTTGACGGCTTCTTCTTTGGATTTTTGCTGTCTGAAACCGAATTGTCTACCAGACGTTTATTGACGACTTTATCTTGAATTTTTGATAAACTGAGCAGTGAGATCGGTCTGTAATTACCAGAGGCCTGCTTTGTGAATAAAAGTGTCAGACGCTATCGTTCAGCATTCAGGAAAACATCCAGTACTAAGGCTTAAATTAAAAGTGTGGGCAAGTGGGTGGGTTATTTGGGAACCAATTCGCTTTATTATTTGGTTGTTAATTCCATCTGGACCGGGAGAGGTATCTGATTTAAGATGTTGAATTATTCCGCCTAGTTCTTGGGCGTCGGCTGGGTGCTTGAAAAAATAGTATGGAGCTACATTTGTCAGGTTCGTTATCTTCGCAAGAGTGTCTTCAGTAATAATTGAATGCTGAATGATTTGGTCAGCAAGTTTTTGTCCTACTGAGGAAAAATATTTGTTGCATTGATTCAGTGGATCTTTACGGTTTGCGAAAAGTTCTTATGCGTGGTTTTTATTGTGATTTATGTTAAAGATTCTCTTTATGGACTTCCAGACCCCCTTTGCATTCTTTGTATTGGCTTCGATTTCTAGACTTTGACAGACCTGCTTCAATTTTTTCAAAAGGTTACTGCAAAAGGTTCTGTAGCGAGTGAAAGTAAGTTTCAGAATTTCGTCATTAGGGAAACGCTTCACTTTTAAGTAGTTTATCTCGGTGGCGGATACATATAGTTAGGCCAGGCTTAACTCATGGCTAGATGGTATACCTCGTCCTACTATGTTTGTATTCCGCTAAAATTGTGGATGGTCTATGTTTCATTTGATTAAGGATGTTGTGTAGGTTTTCTATAACTGTGCCCTACTTAACGCAGTGCCCTAACTTATTAAGTTATTATGCCTCGTTAATTCGTCGTCGGGGGTTAAACAGCTTGGGTTGAGCGAGAGTCACTTTAAGTCTCATCAAAAAGGTACAACCATGAACGTATGAAAGTCTCAGTTTGACATTTGTTGACAAATACAACAAGCTACTGCGATTTGGATTTGGGTTTAATACTCCTGTTTAAGCCAATATTTAGTGGTCAATCTGCTATAACATTATTTACTAATATTCGCCGTCGCGATATAATGATTTGATCGGACTCCTGAACTCGAAGGATCTGTGGTTTCTAGTGAAAATAACCTCAAAATGTGTTGTGTTTTGATGTAAAATTTTGGGTTTATATCAGTTTACTCAGTGATTTCTGCTGTTTATTTGATATTAGAAGCAATGTTTGTGTCAGTGTTAGTGTTTGTTCCGAATGCTGAACGGTGGATGGCGTCTGGCAGGGGTAAGTAATAGCATAAGTCTAAACTTTATATTTGTCCTATCACCAGGTTTAAGAGATTACTACGAAGTTAGTACTGATTTGTGATCTTCATCTTTGTTATTTAGTGCCACAGTTATAGGTATTTTATTTTTCTGATATAAGTTACAATTTTGATTTGTATTCCCTAAAATATAAGTTCGTAGTTGCTGTGGATTGTGTGTTTTTGTAGCTATTTACATGACTCAAAGTTTATAATAATAGTGCTTTCCTAAACTACAACATGGACAAATGCCTGATGCAGGCACCACATTTCCCTTATAGAAGAATAGAAGAATATAAGAATATATGCAAATATGTGAATTTTTTGTGTCTCTCAGTATCTGAAAAAATATGTACATTCATTGACGTGATGGCACTCATTGAAATATTTTAGTTATTCACTTTTTAAAAAGTAAATGATGTAAGTGACAAAAACTTTTTAAACTTGTGAACATGAAATTTAGTGCTTTCCCTCTCTGAATTTCTCTGATAATCACCTCTCTTAATGTATGTTTTTATTATAAAACAGAAATCATTTAGTAAAATGTGAAACAAGGCAAATTAGTTTGCAATTGGTATACAAAAACATGTTAGTTGCAGCTTGTCAGCATACTGACAGTATAATAGCTACAAAACTATTGTTTTGGCCGAGTATTTCGCCGGTTTTGGCCAACACTGAAACCTTGGCTGCAACCTCTTTTTTAGCCAAAACATGGCCAAACTGAAACCGAATCTTCAGTCTGTCTACTAAATAAATTGAGACGCAGAGTACCTAAAAAATAACATTTTTGACAATGTCACCTAGAGTACTGAAGATTCTATTGTGGCAACATAAAATTTGCCTTAATTGCATATTCTTTCTTTCCCGGCCAGCAGAGAAGCGAAAGGTATGCGAAGCGTAATGTATTATTTTTTCAATACATTTTAACCTTGATTTGTATATTTAGAACATAATTTTATAGGCTGTTTAGCGGTTTCGCCAGTGCCTTTATTTAGTCCGAAGCTCGGAAAAAACAAAACCAGCACTATAAATATTTCTTTACATTGTCTAGTTATTATCAATACCAGCCTGTTTACTTGCACGCCAATGTGTTGAAAAACTATTTATGAAACTCGTGTGCATTGATCATCATAGACATTCGGCTTTCTTACCACACTCGGCTCTCGCCTCCTGAGTTATAAACAACTTAGCATACTTTTATCATCATAATGTACTATTCTTTCTCTTTTTGATTCTATGTATGTGTGGTTTGTTTTAATTTAATTAACCACACAAATGATTTATTTTTCAATTATACTTAATTAGTAACAAAAACTATTTGTTCTTTTCTTTAAATAGATCTCATTTTATATACAAAATATTTACAATTAAGCTATCCTTCATTCTGCTTCTTCTTCTCGAGCATGTTTGTGTCCACTGTTGACCACATATCCGCTCCAATTTGACCACCGATATCCTATCCTTAAATAAAATTATTATAAAAAAATTGTTTTTATTTATTTCTTGGTTTCACTTCTTCTGGTCAAGTGAAAATTTAAATTACCGGAAAGCCCTTACGAAAGATCAGGATGATGCTTATGTTTTTATAGGATTTTGTACAATTCAGGTCCAATCTTCATACCCAGTGGCAGAGGCAGGAATCTTCTAATGGTGAATGGCTATACATACAATGAAGCGAATCCGGGTAACTTTCAATGCTCCCAAAGGAAAAAAAAAAGTTGCAAAGCAAAAGCAAAACTTGACAAAAACAACCAAATAGTAAAGTTGGTTGACGACCATACACATAAACCACCTCGGTTTCACATAACTAAGGATGGAAAGTACATACCTATTTAAAATTATTTAATAGTAGATTGTTGCACCAAGCAGAAAGTAGTGTATTAAAGGCACGAGTGCAATATTAATTACTTTACGCGAGGCGCATAATCTGCTTTTCTTTTAACTACTGCAAGGAAATTAGGTGAATAATAAAACTGAAGAGAAATTTGAATATTTTATTCATTAAAATTAATTGACACATTATTAGAAATATTAAAAGTAAGGTTAATTAATGCTTTTACCAGGAACATTTATGTTAGTTTGTTTGATTTGGGACTGAATATCAGATGATGCTGGGCCTGGTTGACTGGACATTACACTGGTTTTCTTCTGGCTCTCGAGAAATAGACGGACGTGGCGATGACGAACGGATTGAGTTTATTGATTTTGTAATATGCGAAATAATTTTTATTTTATTTTAAATGGACTCCTCAATGTACCCGCAGTGACGTTTTAGTGTAACCAAGTCTGCAAGTAGCGTCGCCGATGTTCGATGGAAGCAACTATGGAACAAAGTATGCTTTGCTTGGGTCTTGAATCGTTTGGAAGGAGAATGTAGGTAAAAGGGTTGTCAGGTACTTCATTTAAAACGTCTGTATGCTTTGCTTGGATCTTGAATCGTTTGGAAGGAGAATGTAGGTAAAAGGGGTTAAATCTGGTAGTGGCTGGGTCCCTGATTATAACGATACCACTCTCATTACAAGGTAATGCATATTTATCGAGTTATTAATAAAATTAGTTTATAAACTCAAATCAGATAAAAAGCGATAACGAAACGTACAAATGAGCAATGGGGTTGGCCGGTGAAAGCTAATTCCAGATGGCGCTAGCA
This sequence comes from Argyresthia goedartella, assembly GCA_949825045.1. Taxonomy (NCBI): domain Eukaryota; kingdom Metazoa; phylum Arthropoda; class Insecta; order Lepidoptera; family Argyresthiidae; genus Argyresthia; species Argyresthia goedartella. The sequence goes on from OX463817.1 coordinate 7,108,040, forward strand.
CGTCTTGTACCTCTTCCTTCAAAAGTGACAAACACGTAGGGATGCCATTATTTTCATTCGAATCGAATCGTTCGAGATTGAATTTATCTGGCGCAAGGATCGAAAGAATATGTTTATATTAAAAAAGATGGGATTACTTCAGGGAAATGCAATTCTAGTTCACACGTCCATGGTTTAAGCTCGTTTAAGATTCAATCAATACAAAAAGTTCGAAAATAGGACATCCTAAACCGATCGTTGATTAAATCGATTCGAATGTAATCCCTATAGTACAATGTCAGTGTCAACTGTCAGTCAATGTTGGTCTGGTCAATGTCTCTTCTGTTGTAGATTCGATTTAATCAATCAACTAGGTACATGGAATATGATATGATAACTTAGTAACTCACCCGAGTATTTTCCCTGCTTTACGTAGTCTGATTCCACGAAATGATTCCGACATAACCTTGTTCCATTGCTTATCACATTTTTTTTACAACGTATCGCCTTCAGCCATTGTTTTGACAACTTTAGGTCTTTGGGAAAACTATGAATTCCAACTTCTGAGCAACTAATAACGCGGCATTATTGCTTTTTTTGATAAAAATGCTAAAATGCTCATACAAAATCTGTTTGTTATGAGTACAAGTGATGCTAGCGCCACTTTGACAGTTGCCAACCCCATTGAGGACTAAAATGGTGGTGTAAAAGCAGTCTGTGGTCTAAAATGTCACGCAAAATCGATGAAACGAAACGTAAAAAAAAAAAACGAGAATTTTCGTTCATTCAGTTTCTTCTCAAGTTTCAAGCAGTCCTTCCTAGGCAGTATTGTGGCTAGACTCTTAGAGTGATTTTTATGAGCCGGAGGCGCGGAGAGGCTGAGGAGACCACGTACTGCTGGACACCGAGTAAGACGAAGCGGCCGAGTGCCGACCAGCAAGCCGAGGCTGCGGAGGCGAGCGTGGGTGCGCTGCAGTGCGGAGGCATCCCCGCAGCCCCGTAGCAGCCGGAGCTAAGGCAATTTCGAAATAATAATGCGAAATGGGTCACTTTCGCAGCGAAAATTATGTAAAAATAACCTACAAAATTAGTTAAAAAGTTAATTTCGTCAAAAACGGTGCAGTACATTTTCATGGGAGTGGTGTCAGGGGGATGGGGGAACCCCCCTTCCCCCTCCCCCTTCTCCCCCTTCTCCTGCCAAACGATACTAGATCCCTAATATTTTTAGGATTCCGTACCCAAAGGGTAAGAACGGGACCCTATTACTAAGACTCCGCTGACTGTCTGTCCGTCTGTTACCAGGTTGTATCTCATGAACCGTGATAGTTAGATAGTTTAAATTTTCACAGATGATGTATTTCTGTTGCTGCTGTAGCAACAAATACTAAAAAATAGAATCAAATAAATATTTAAGGGGGCTCCCATACAACAATTCTTTCAATGTGAAATGTTTGTTTATCTTTGTGTTTAATAAAGAAGTTTGTATGAAAATTAGTTTTACTTAATGTGATTGGACTTACTGAGTCTTATCTGTTCAGTACAATGTACAAAGGTGAACCGCAAAGGAATTTGGAAAGATCATGTGTAAGATTTCATGAATGATTCATTTTGAAGCATGTCATTCAGCCCCGGTAGGAAACTGCTCCAGATAAACGGTATTTTGTAGATATTGAAGATGGTGATGTGGTTCGGATTTCGGTGTCGGCGACCACTTCATTTCTATACTCATCGCTCATCGGATCGCATGGACTTAAGTAGCCAATCTTTTTTGTGAGCGTCCTCTCGGTCTTGTGAGCACACACACCCACAAACAACTACACATTATGCAGGTGGGTACTGTTTTTATATGGTATTTCACACTCCAGGTCCAATCTTCATACCAACTGGCAGAGGCAGGAATCTTTTGATGATGAACGGCTATACATACAATGAAGCAGATGCTGGAAGATTCCAGTGCTCGCAAAAAATAAAAGGTCATCGCAAAGCGAGGGCGAAGATTGATGTAAATAATCAATTAATACAGCTAGTTGAAAACCACACCCATAATCCACATCGGTTTCAAATAACTAAAGAGGGAAAAACATACCTTTAAAAAGAGAATGACACATCGTTCCTGCCTGCCTGATGTAGCATCATGTGATAGCACCATATAATAATTTAACCAAAAAGTAAAACTTCAGAAAAACCGACTTCAATTAAACCCTATTTGATTAGCAACTATTTAAGCAATCGTATCCCAACCCATTCAATATATTAATTGAGTAAGGCCATCTGTAGTTTTTATCTTCACCAAGTAATGCTTCAGGGACTTCGGGAGCAGCAGCTTTGAGCAACTTGAAGAGTTCTCTCGATTTCTCCATGATTCCATCGTCAGATCCTGACCGACGTTGTTATATCGTTGACAAGCTCTTCTGGTACGTCGCTTCACCTCCACTTCACCAAATGCATTATGACAATCAAATAATCATATTGCAACCTGTGGGATAGATACCTAGTATTGAACAGTTCCAGTGGCCATATAATATTGATGATAATAAAACAATAACTAAACGCGGCAACCAGCAGATTCAAAATATGTATGACTTGCGCTGAAAGGAAAAAACCGAATTGTCAATTAAAAAATGCAGAAAAAACATTATGAACACCATTCACCCTATCATTCACAAACACCCAACTTAAACATAAAACTTGCATTATGTTTGGGCTAACATTTGGGAAAACCCAGCTAATCTTCAACCAAATGCCGAATTGAGACAAACAGATTCAGACCAAGACACAGTTACAAATTCCCATTTATTCCCACTAGTGTGTTTAGTTTAACTTATTAAAATGCACGATACCCATACACAAGTTGTAATTAACATAAACATTTACATATCGGCGCAACCATTGCTTCTGGCCCCACACTAGGATACCCTGTGTCGTGGGAACCAGAATCAGCGACGTCACACACATATAAACTCAAACTCAAACTCAAAAGTACTTTATTACTGTAGATATTTACATATACTTAGCAAACGTCATTTTTTGCCTCTTCTCTACATTGGACTACTGTGGGAGAAGAAGGGCTTAGAAACTCCCACAGATTGATTTTTAGATCTCTTTTAAAAATAGGTTGTGCTTAACTAATACAATTTTGTTTTTTTTTTTTTTAATAAGCTGGAATAAATAATTACAAAATTATTAACAGCAAGGTCTGTGTTGAGCCAGATTAACCCTATACAGTCCTGACATTTAAGTAATCTTGAACATTTTAATATCCTTTTTTTTATAAACATCCAAGACCTGTTTTTTTTTTGGGAAATATTAAACTGCACATCAAAAATACTGATTTACACAGCAAATATCCCTTATATTTGCTCCGGTAGCTTAGGTGACCGAAGCGAAGCCCCCTTTATCCTTCGTGTTAGGTTCAACATGTAACAAATACTTAAAAGATTAACTTAAGCACTCATTAAATATTTAAACCATAAAAAGTGTTTTTGTTGATCCTTTTTTGCTGTACAAATCAGTATTCTTGATGTGCGATTAAATATTAGCCTGTTTATTTTACCCCCAGCCGGGGATCGAACCCGGGACCTCACGCATGAGTAAGCAAGAGCAGAGCCACAACCGCTGCGACACAGAGGTCGTCATCATGAAAGGATGTAATATCCAATCCTTTCTGTTCCTGTGGAGCCATTCAGAGCATGGCCCACCTCACGGACGACTGTCCTGGATCGTCGATCGCGGGTGATCAGGCTGATCAGGCTGCCGCCTTTGTGAATAAAATCACTTGTCAACATGATAAAAATAATTTAATATATATGTCACCTTAAGATTGTCAAAACCGTTAGTTTATAATCAAACGTTTTTTCTCTCCATAGTTTACAAACTATCGATAAATTGTAAACTGTACCGTACTGCTTACGATATGACGAATAAAACCGTTAAATTGTGAACTGGTTTAAACTTGAATTGCAAAGGAAATACCAGGGCAAATACTGCGGTAGCTTGGGTGAAGATTAGAGGGGGCGAGCGCAGCGAAGCCCCCGAATAATCTTCATAGTAGGTTGACATGTAAGAACAAAAGAAAGGTAAATTCTAAACCAGACGGTTTACAATTTGTCGATAGTTTACAAACTAACGCTTCAGTTTATAAACTAACGGTTTTGACAATCTTACGGCGACATATGTAATTAATTACTGTAAGTAGGTGCTGGCTTTAAAACAGGGATCACAGAGAACGATCAGTTATCATTAGCTGTGCTGATATCCTTTCAACAATTGCAGATCCTTAATTGCATGAATACGCCTCAGCTGTGATCATAATTATACGTTTTAATTGCTTCTATAACAACATAATGGTGATAATTGTGTGTTATAAGCATAAATCGTACTGTTTTTGATGAATAAACAATTTTCAATTTCAATATCTGAGCCCTTATTGCAAGTTTTGTGGCTGTGTGCGTGCACAGACTGTCAACTAAACTGCCGCTAGAATGTCTATGGCGCTGACTGCCCTAATTGACTTCGTTCGCACGACTATGTTGGTACGACTGGGTAAATTTGTAGGTGTACAGAGAACGGATGGACCAGGAAGTGACGTCACAGTCGATAATAACGAATGAACTCTCATTGATTAAATTTCTAATAAGAGATGTTTATAAAATTCACGCGTGACGTCACTTCCTGCTCAACCCTTTCTCTTTACACCTACAACTTTATCCAGTCGTACGTCGACAGTCTTCCAAACGATGTCAATAAAAAATTAAGAACACGCCACCTCGTGTACTTCTTAGGGCAACGCCTCGTGTACCTGTTGAATTAGTTGTGTAAATGTGTGTGGTACTAAGAAACTAACATAGCATTAAGAAAACGGTATTGTGTATTATTTAGGGATATATTGAAGTCTGAAATGAATGTCTTGTTTAATATTACAATTGTTTTTGTTATGTCTGATTTTCTCTCCGAGAGTGAGGCATAATTTGGCACGGGCTGGAGTCAAGTGAGCAATGATCTACATCTGGATGTTGTGAACGAGTGGATGAATAAGAAGAGTTTTTTTAATAGTGTTTTTGCTATGACTCATGTTGATACTTGATAGATCGATAGACAGATAGATAAGTAATCCATTTATTCACTGTTAGAAATAAACACAAATTCAATTTTTTAATACAAATCACTAATCTTTGCCATAATATAGCCTAAGTTATAGCTTTTCAAATTCGTACGTAGCACTCCCATGGTCTGCGGGTGACGGGACGAAAGATGCGGGGTAGGAACCGCCCGCGCTCTTCTTTCCCGCCCCCGCATCTTTCGTCACCCGTCGCCCGCAGACCATGTGACTGCTACGTACGAATTTGACAAGGAGGCTTTTACTCGACAATAACATCATCATCATCATATTTAGCCCACATCGACCCACTGCTGGGCATAGGCCTCTTCTCTACTACTACTGCGTAAATAATATAAACATTATATACAGGCGCATACATTGCTTCTGGCCCCACAGTACCACTGTCTCGTGGGAAGCAGAAACAGTGACATCATACACATAATCATCCAAGACCTGGGGTTTTTTTCTTCTTCATCCGAAGCCGGGGTTTGAACCCGGGACCTCTCACATGATAGGCAGAGCCACTGCTACAGCGCCACAGAAGTCTATACTTATATATACTTCAAATTAAACAAAAAAACTACTTTCTATGTCAAAACGGTTGAACTTACGTACAATACTGTTAACATGTTCTGTGCAGTATCTGTGTAGCTACAATTTGATCTACAAAAAGTTTTGTCGTAATCCTTCGTAATACTTATATAAATAGGAAAACCTTTTGTTATTTGCTGGCAACACGTAAGCGCAATAATTTCAAGAGTGCCAATCTGTGCCACCATGGAAATCACGTTTTTCCAAGGACAAACATTTGTACGATGGAAAGGCAACTATTACATAAAGTGTAGCTATATTACTTTTTTCGTAATCCCAACGATTACTGATATGAATTAGGAAAACGTTTTGATTTTTGCTGGCAACACTCAACCCCAACATTTTCAAGACAAACGAAGAATTTGAGCCTAGGTGCTTCCACGCTTGTATCATCAAGTAGCACAAGGGAACCTGTTTTTGTACGTTTAAAAGCCTACTAAATCCGAGGTATTTTTGTATCCGACAATTTTAGTCGCCGGTAAATTATGGCAACAAATATAATGATCACCAAAATTGATTTTTTACCCAAAATGTGTAAATGATCACCAAAAATTGCAGAAAATACTGCGGTAGCGTAGGTAAAGGGTAAAGGAGGTAAGCGAAGCGAAGCCCCCTTTATCCTTCGTGTTGGGTTGAACATGAAAGCACAACAAAAAATACTTAAAACATAAACTTAAGAACAGAAAACAAAAGAGATGTTTGGTGATCATTTATGCAAACACATTTTGGTGATCATTTACTAATTCTGGCAGTCATTTCGAATTTATTGGCAGTAAATTTTCGAATTTTTTGATAATGGTTTAAACACAAGCCGTAAATTATGTGATAATGTGTATACGGGATTGCAATGTCTAAGAGGACGCCAATTTTTGGATTTGTCTAATGGTGCGTGGTACATCGTTTTATCGGTAATGATTGTCCTGCCCCATACATGTTGTTGTGTCTATTCTCTAACATAGTTGTGTGTTGGTATCTTTAGTTGGGTATACAGGGTTGATGACCAGAAGGGAAAGAGGAAATCGTGGAGGGGGTGAGACCCCTGCCGCACACCCGCAAAGACCACTGCTTCACCTTTGTCGTAGCAAGTCCGCATCGATTTAGATCTTGCTTACGCTGAAGCTTGCACTTGTTCTTGGGTATTTAAAACGGCATCAAGTCAAGTCAAGTCAAGTCAAGTCAAGTCAAAGTACTTTATTACTGTAGATATTTACATATATTGAGCAAACGTCATTTTATGCCTCTTCTCTACATTGGACCACTGTGGGAGAAGAAGGGCGTAGAAACTCCCACAGATTGATTCTTAGATCTCTTTTAAAAATAGGTTGTGCTTAACTAATACAAATATGGAAAAAATAATTGTTATGATTAATAAGCAGGAATCGGTTGCCTCTTGGTATATATGGAAAGGTAAACTCCAATTATTCATTCTTGAGCACGAAAACTGGCAAGGAAAGAACTCGTCAATTGTGACATTGTGTAGGAATATAAAAAGAGGTGTAAGTTCTTACCATAGAAGTCGGAGTAATTTAATTTATTTATTTTTATCGCAATCAAAATAAAATGTACTTTTATTTTCATTATGATAAATAACATATTAGTTTAAATAAAAAAGTGATAATATTCAACTTAAATTTATAACTTTCGACATCACTAAAAATGGCCATTAAACTTGACTTGGATAGTACTTTCTCATTTATAAGTTTGCATTCGTATGCTATGTACTGAATGCTGAAACTTGGTCGGTGTTTGTTATCGGTTTTGGCAGAGATTGACATGAACTGGATAGCTTCAGAACTACTACAGCAAAGTCTGCGAGGCTCAGGTCTCGTGTTGCCGCTAGGTAGGTACGACTACTTATTCTGTGGCCCTAGCCGAGTTGCAGGTAAATTATCAATCGCTACGATGCTAAGAAAATGTATGCGGTTTGACGTTTGGCTTAGGTATGTTGAGGATATGTTGTTATTATTTCCCGAAAGCTTTGGGTCATTGTAGAAAAAATGATTATTAGGGTTTTGTGCTACTTACTTACTAGCCTTACTTATTTATTCCGTGCTTCAGGTCCAATCTTCATACCAACGGGCAGAGGCAGGAACCTTCTGATGGTCAACGGCTATACATACAACGAATCATATGTTGGAAAATTCCAATGCTCGCAAAGAATAACAGGCCGCTGCAAAGCGAGGGCGAATATTAATGAAAATAATCAATTAATACACTTAGTTGAAAACCACACTCATGAACCACGTCGGCTTCCAACAAATAAGGTAGGAAAGTACATACCTATACTCATAAAAAAATAAAATTATTAATTTATTAAAATATAAAATATAATCAGGCTAATGAAAATCGAATTGTGCGAATAAAATACTGACTGCGAAACCGCAGCTCAAGAGGCCGTCGCTCAGTTAGTGTTTTAGTCGATGAGAAAGTATTTTGGTTAGATTATATTAAACTTTTTGTGTAAATTAATATCCAAAATAAAGGAAACTAAAACTAAATAATTTCTTTTATTAACACTTTTACAAAATATGTTCCGTAGTCTTTTTTTATACACTACAAATAGTTATTGTGTGCATCAGGTCCAATCTTCATACCAACTGGCAGAGGCAGGAATCTTCTGATGGTCATCGGCTATACTTATAACGAATCCTGTGTTGGTAGATTCCAGTGCTCGCAAACAATAAAAGGCCACTGCAAAGCGAGAGCGAAGGTTGATAACAATACTCAACTAATACAGCTAGTTGGAAACCACACCCATGCACCACCTCGGTTTCACATAACTAGAGAGGGAAAGTACATACTTTTAAAACATATGTAAGGAATCCGGAACATGTTAGTAGATTCCAAAGCTGGTAAAGAATAAAAGGCCACTGCAAAGCGAGGGCGAAGGTTGATAACAATACTCAACAAATACAGCTAGTTGGAAACCACACCCATGCACCACCTCGGTTTCACAAAACAAAACTAGAGAGGGAAAGTACATACTTTTAAAAGATATGTAAGGAATCCGGAACATGTTAGTAGATTCCAAAGCTAGTAAAGAATAAAAGGCCACTGCAAAGCGAGGGCGAAGGTTGATAACAATACTCAACTAATACAGTTAGTTGGAAACCACACCCATGCACCACCTCGGTTCCACATAACTAAAGAGGGAAAGTACATACTTTTAAAAAATATGTAAGGAATCTGGAATATGTTGGTAGATTCCAAAGCTAGCAAAGAAAAAAAAATCAATGCAAAGCGAGGGCGAAGATTGACAAAAATAACAAACAATTGAGCTTGGTGAAAACCACAAACCATGAACCAAGTAAAATTATGAATATAAAACAGAACATAAAAAGAAAATTATATTCGCTAAATTATTGACACAAAAACGCCGCTCTAGGGGCTGTCGCTCAGAGTAGTAGCATAGGGAGGTTGCCCAAATATTATTTCGGTTAGGCTAGGTTAGACTTTTTTTGTTTATATAAAATAAACAGTAAAAGAAACAAAAAAATAAGAATTTTATTTATTCGCCGTTTCATTCATTCACAAACACAATACCAGAGTATCGTTAACATTGAACGGGAAATATGAATTCTCGTGAAAGTCCCAGTGGGAAAATATTCCTAATATATTTTTCGTAAATAATCATGACTGATGAAATATCTATTACGGTTTTCATAAGTTTTTTTTTATACTTCAGGTCCAATCCTCATACCAACGGGCCGAGGCAGGCATCTTCTGATGGTGAACGGTTATACATATAACGAATCGATTGGTGGAAGCTTCCAATGCTCCCAAAGACTAAGCACTCATTGCAAGGCGAGCGCAAAACTTGACAAAAAGAACAAATTAGTAAAGTTAGTTGAAGACCACACCCACAAACCACCTAAGTTTCACATAACTAAGGAAGGAATGTACATACCTATTTAAGAACAATTTAAAATGTATAAGTCATCTGCCTGAAAATACTGTCAATAACTTCCAACGCCGTTGACAGAATGGAGAACTGAAAAAACATTTTTTGATTTTTCTAACCGAAAGACCCTTCCGAAGACTAACCAATAGTTTTAAAAAAGTTTAACCAAATTGGTCCAGCCGTACATAATTAAAGATAATATATTTCCTGGTCCTGAATGACCCAACAAAACGGAATATTTATTTCAATTGAAATAATTCTTTTTATTACCTACTACTATGCTCACCATCGTACATATTTACGAGTACTTAAAAATAATAACTCATCGTCTTTCTATTGAATAATTTGTGAATAAAATTGATTTTAATCTACGCAATTAGACTCATTAAGTCAATTTGCAGCGTACCATACAATGTTTGTAATGTTTACATTACAAACATTGTATGGTACGCAAGGTTTGCCAATCCCGGCAACCGTCAATTGAACGGCGTTTAGCACAACAACCTCACGCAATCCAACACAAATGCACCGACTATATCTACGTTTATGCGTGACAAATTTGAAAAGATCACTACAAGGCGATTTTTACCTCAGTGTGGTTAAATAATTCATGAAAATCGTAGTTCCATTGCGGACACTATGTCGGCATCTCTACAAACTGCCAGAACGCAATATGTTTCGATAATTATATAATTTTTGTGCTCTATGTAGATAAAAAGGTAATTTTATAAAATATGTTTTACCCGACTGCACCAGAATTAATTAATTAATTAATTTTATTAAGCACATCAACATCATACTCATAGAATAGGTATTGTTCTTCTGTGAGTGCCTACTATAGATGCGAGGTTCGAGCGTATGTATCTCGCCCAAGCGGCTGCACGGATTTAAAAAAATGAGATGTCATTGAATTCGAGATGAACGTGAGAATGACTAACATGTTACTTTCATACACCATGCAGGTAACCAGGTGCATTCATTGTATGTTAGAAATTCAGCTTTTCACCGATAGAAAAGTGAAAGATTGAAAATGCAGTCGGTTCATCTGTTTCTATAATAATTCCAGTTGCTTGCTTTGCAGGTCCAATCCTAATGCCTACTGGCAGAGGCAGGAATCTGCTGATGGTGAACGGCTATACCTACAACCAAGGCTCCGGTAGAAGCTTCCTGTGCTCCCAGAGATTAAGCACTCAATGCAAAGCGAAGGCGAAACTGGACATAAATAACAAATTAGTTATGTTAGATGATGACCACACGCATAAACCACCTAGGTTTCCTAAAGCAGGTTATCATGCTTTGAAGCACATTCTCATACCAACGGGCCGAGGCAGGCATCTTCTGATGGTGAACGGTTATACATATAACGAATCGATTGGTGGAAACTTCCAATGCTCCCAAAGACTAAGCACTCATTGCAAGGCGAGCGCAAAACTTGACAAAAAGAACAAATTAGTAAAGTTAGTTGAAGACCACACCCACAAACCACCTAAGTTTCACATAACTAAGGAAGGAAAGTACATACCTATTTAAGAACAATTTAAAATGTATAAGTCATCTGCCTGAAAATAATGTCAATAACTACCAACGCCGTTGACAGAATGGAGAACTGAAAAAACATTTTTTGATTTTTCTATCCGAAAAACCATTCCGAAGACTAACCAATAGTTTTAAAAAAGTTTAACCAAATTGGTCCAGCCGTACATAATTAAAGATAATATATTTCCTGGTCCTGAATGACCCAACAAAACGTAATATTTATTTCAATTGAAATAATTCTGTTTTACCTACTACTATGCTCACCATCGTACATATTTACGAGTACTTAAAAATAATAACTCATCGTCTTTCTATTGAATAATTTGTGAATAAAATTTATTTTAATCTACGCAATTAGACTTATTGATTCAATTTGCAGCGTACCATACAATGTTTGTAATGTTTACATGCTGCCAGGGTTTGCCAAACTTCCGCAAGGTTTGCCAATCCCGGCAACCGTCAATTGAACGGCGTTTAGCACAACAACCTCACGCAATCCAACACAAATGCACCGACTATATCTACGTTTGTGCTTGACAAATTTGAAAAGATCACTACAAGGCGATTTTTACCTCAGTGTGGTTAAATAATTCATGAAAATCGTAGTTCCATTGCGGACACTATGTCGGCATCTCTACAAACTGCAAGAACGCAATATGTTTCGATAATTATATAATTTTTGTGCTCTATGTAGATAAAAAGGTAATTTTATAAAATATGTTTTACCCGACTGCACCAGAATTAATTAATTAATTAATTTTATTAGGCACGTCAACATCATACTCATAAAATAGGTATTGTTCTTCTGTGAGTGCCTACTATAGATGAGTAAGGACCAAATTCTTTGCATATTTATGAAGGACTCGTTTGTCCATCTCGTTTGAGGTAAAAAAATACGATATTATTTTATATGGAACCGTATTTTTTGAATACTCAACATGAAAATCAAACTTGGTCCGTTTTCAGTAGTTAATTAATTAATCGTTTTATTTTATAATTTCCCTGTTAAATTTAATTAAATAATAATAATGAACTTATTTTTTTTTTTCATAGCACCATAGAATATTTGATTGTCCTACTTACTCTCGCCAATAACTTTTACGCTTTACACGAAAATTAAACATGGTACCATAAGGTACAATGCTTATTATATAATCGGCTGCACGGATTTTAACAAATGAGATGTCATTGGATTCGAGATGAACGTGAGAATGACTAACATGTTACTTTCATACACCATGCAGGTAACCAGGTGCATTCATTGTATGTTAGAAATTCAGCTTTCCACCGATAGAAAAGTGAAAGATTGAAAATGCAGTCGGTTCATCTGTTTCTATAATAATTCCAGTTGCTTGCTTTGCAGGTCCAATCCTAATGCCAACTGGCAGAGGCAGGAATCTGCTGATGGTGAACGGCTTTACCTACAACCAAGGCTACGGTGGAAGCTTCCAGTGCTCCCAGAGATTAAGCACTCAATGCAAAGCGAAGGCGAAACTGGACATAAATAACAAATTAGTTATGTTAGATGATGACCACACGCATAAACCACCTCGGTTTCCTAATGCAGGTTATCATGTTTTGAAGCACAGTCGGTATGCCCCTATCGGCTTGTGTGTTACGGAGACGACTGGATATAATGGTCAGTAGCAAACTGAATTAGCTGGGCATACATATTTGAAAATACATAATATGCTGAATTTAAAACGCAAAATTATGATTATTATTAGGCAAGGTCTCCCCACTATTATGAGATTAAAAAATATAGTCATTTGGCTTTGTTATATAGGTAAATATTCAGTATTAAATGAAAACCTCAACTTTGTAATACCGTTTTGAGATTATTTGCTTGAATAACTTGTGTGTAGAATGCAACAAATTCATGTTTTTTATATAAATTGGTATTTTATTGAATACTTTTGGTGCCATATTTACGCATGTACGAGTAAGATTTTCGTCCTAAGCTTAGTATGTATGTGCTTATTTTGCACTCGCACTGATTTTAATTTCCCTTTGATGGTAAGATATGATTTAAAATCAGTATACCTCACTTTGACATAATTTGTAAGTGTAAGTGTAAGTCAAGTAGTGTAAGTTCGCACATATAACTACACGGTGATAGGTTATTCGAGACATATATTGTGATGGGTAAAGTCTTATTTAGTCCAGCTTATTTAGTCCTATCCGAATATTTTGGGTTTCAAGTATTTTTAGTTTTTAACTTTTTGTTTTACAAAATTTGCAATAAGATGTTGATTATGAATAATTCAACTTCATTCACTAGTGGGTAACTTTATGACTGTAGTTTGTTATAGTGGAATAGCTTAAATAAAGTAAAAAAAACACTCTTAACCCCTTGAATACCACGTTAGCTAACGACACTTTTCCGTTATAGGTTTAAATTTTATTACCATGGCATAAGGTACATTTTAACTAATACCAATATTACAATATTAATTATTATTTTTGATAATTAATATTGTAATATTTGTTTTAACAAAATTTTGCTAATTAAAATCCAAACTATTCACTCGACACCATCCCTCCCATTGTTCGGTGGTACGGAACCTTTCGCGCGCGAGTTAGACTCGCACTTGACCGGTTTTTGGAAAAGTAGACCTCCAGATTTGTCCCATTTTTATTTGAAATAGTAGACCTCAAGATTAATTTCATTTTTATTTAAAATATTATAAATCCAGATTTGTCCACTTTTTATTGGAAATAGTAGACCTCCAGATTTGTCATAATTTTTATTTGAAAAAGTAGAGGCTCCAGATTTGTCTATTTTTTTCTTTTAAAGAGTAGACCTCCAGATTTGTACCATTTTTAATCGAAATAGTAGACTTCCAGATTTCTCCCATTCTTTATTTAAAATTGTAGACCTCCAGATTTGTCCATTTTCTTGAAAATTGAGGCCAGTCCATTAGTTTGGTTTCAAAATAAAAAATACGTGAATATTTTTTTACATACAGGCACATACATTGCTCCTGGCCTTACACCCTAGCATACCCTGTGTAGTGGGAACCCAAACAGCGACGTCACACACATATAAACATCCAAGACCTGATATACTGGAACTATAATGTCATCTACGTTAACGAAATTGCGTATTAGTTTTTGTCTTGACTCCTGCGCAGATTTTGGAGCGCTTCGGTTTACATATTAATTTTGGCCTGAGGGACAAAATACACTGTGTCCATTCTGGGCAATACTTGGTCCAACTTCCACACATTAATTGTCAATGTCCTTTGCTGGAAATAGGCTCTACTTAACCCCTTTGCTCTGATATAGGATAACCAATCACCCTGTATTTAGGTGTAAAAAAACAATCTCATTATTTCCCTGTAATAAATATGAAATAAAGAATAAATCAAGAATGAAAATTATTTTTATTCCACGTAATCGGGATTATTGTTAGCTTATGTAAGAATGAGCCTATATAAATAAATGACATTACTTTAAAAAAAAACGATTGTGCAAACGAGCAGATAAGACTTATCGATAAAATTATCAAGACACAAGACATACTATATCATTTATTGGTAATAAATCGTAACATGTCAAACACGATTCATAAAATTAATAAAATGTATAAGATAAAACAATTGTTTATCTACACACGTATCATAAACCCTCTTTACTGCGTACAAAAACCGCACGTTACGATCAGCAAAATCAAAATCAAAATCAAAATCAAAAATCATTTATTTCCATAGGATGTTGTTACATCACTTAGATCCGTCATTACATTTTTTTGGGTGAGTTCACTAACCCAATGGCGGAATCTGTGGAGAAGAGCTCACCGAAGAAACTCCACAGTCGTCGCATCTTTTGCGTTTCCTTTTTTAAATAAAATATTGTCAAATTACAAAATGAATGCTAATTATATATCGAAACAGCCTGTTACTCAAACAATCTATTCCCATGGACATCTGTCCTCTAAGTAATCAGATATCCTGTAGTAACCTTTTTTATACAATTTCTGTTTTATTATTATTTTAAACTTGTCTAAAGGTAAGTTTTTAATATCAGTAGGGACCTTATTGTAATAGCGTATACAATTGCCTTTAAAAGAATTACTAATTTTATGTAGTCGGCTTACATAAGCAACCAACTTGTCTTTATTTCTAGTATTAAAATTGTGTATATCACTGTACTTCTGAAAATTAGTTATATTTCTTTTTACATACACAAGATTGTCATAGATATATTGAGACACAAATGTCAGAATATTGATTTCTTTAAACTTTTCCCTCAGTGACACTCTAGGCCCTAATCTATAAATTGCACGAACAGCCCGTTTCTGCAGAATAAATATACTATTAGCATTCGCAGCGTGACCCCACAATAAAATACCATAGGTCATTAGACTATGAAAGTAACTAAAGTAGACTAGTCTAGCTCATAATGTTAAGCTACTTGGTAAAAACTGATTTCTTATCTGAAAAAATACACATTATGACCATAATGTGTAATTTTTCTAGATAATATGACATTCAAATTTCGAACGCCGACGCCCGCCTGCGTGCCGCCCCTAGTTTGTCTGTAAAGTTGGTACTGACATTCAAATTTCGAACTCCGACGCCCGCCTGCGTGCCGCCCCTAGTTTGTCTGTGAAGTTGCTACTGACATTCAAATTTCGAACGCCGACGCCCGCCCGCGTGCCGCCCCTAGTTGCACAACTGCAGAGCCACAATGCCGGTCAAACATGCGGTTCCTGAACACATCAAAGAGAGCTTATGATATGTGTGTAGATACATAATTAGGCATTAAAACTCTCGAGTGATATTATTATGAAACTCGCCTTCGGCTCGTTTCATAAACCCACTCTCGAGTATTACTGCCCTCCATTATGTAGCAGTCACATAAACCACTATTAAATGAAATATTTATCATATTATTTATAAAATTGTTGTCATTACTCGTAGAAGTGTAATGTGATGTTAATTAGTTTAAATAATGTTTCATATACAATAGAACAGCATTAATATTACTGTGATATTACAGTGCAGCGTTAAATAAAATTGAAATGGAAGTGGTATCCACTCTATTAGATTTAATTGAACCCGCCTGTATTTAAAGTTTATTTCATTTAACACTGTAATATACTGTAATAATTTTATCGAATCTCACTAATTACGTTAAGTCATCTGCTTATTTTGTGGCTTTTAGTGTACCGCAAGCAGCTATTTTTATAATTACGTCATTTTTTTCGGCCTTTTCCGTGAATATGAACAAAAATCTGTAGCTGCCTAATTTAATAAATTAATAAAACTGTGGTGTAATAATTGATAGCTTGTGCTAGGTAAGTATATCTTTCCGGATTCGCCTTTTAAATCCACCATTTTAACTGTAACTAGTGACACTCGGGCCATCAGAACGAATCTAATGACGTATTATTTAACAAAATCGGTTGAGCCGTTGAGTAGTTGAAGGGAAGGGAACAAGGGAACACAGGAATAGACATAGTGCACATATACATAATAATAATAATCTTAACAAAAACCAATATCTGTAAATACCTTAACACACAAAATATTATCTAACCTAGCTGGTTTTTATTCTTCGGTCTACCCTGTAGCGTCGATAAACGATGCTCTCCGGCCAGTAAGCTTTGGCCAGGAACATCGTCTTGAGGTCAGCCGGCACCCGAAGTTTGAAGGACAGGAACTCTTTGGGTCCTTTGACTCCAAAACCTCTACCTGTACCTTCGCCTCCACAAGACCAGACGGTGGATTTTTCTTCAGCTTTTCCAGGATGTGACGTTCAACGTCCTCGCAGGTCCATTTCACGTATATCTGGGCGGTGGGAGCGGTGGCTTCCAGGTTGCACTCACCTCATGCACGTCAAAAGTTATGTAACCCTCCTCTTCTTGCTTTGCTGCAGTCGTGTAATGAGTCTTATATTCAATAGACAGGCGTTTAATGATCCAGGTTTGACAAATACATACAGTTTACACAGAGACTAGTAGGTGCCCGCGGCTTCGCTCGCGCACACTCGTGTACAAATGACTAGTGCATACAAACATCAACCTCCCCTCCTCCTTCCTCCTCTTCCTCCCCCTCAAATTTAAAACTGCTACATGGGTCAAGGAGTTTTTTTTTGTCCATACTAAAAAAAACGCTTGCTTGATGCAAATTTTCAGCTTCAAAGTCAAGTTTTTGATTTTCATTCAAACTTGAAACCCCCGTTTCCCCCCCTTTAGGGCATGAATTTCGCCAAATGCTTTCTTAATGCTACCCTACGCTATGTAAGTAACCCCTGTACAAAGTTTCATGACTCCAGGAGCAGCGGCTGTATGTTGATATATCAGTAAATCAGTCAATAAGTCAGGAGCTTGCATTATATATATATATGTATATGTTACGGCTAATGCTAGGTATGAAACTAAACTTAAGTTTAGCCGGCTAGTGTTAAGATTAATTTCGAGCCTCGGCTAATGTCCGAAATAATGTTCATTGCGATAAATGATTTCAACATTAGTCGGCTAAACTGCAGTTTAGCCTCGACTTAGTTGAGGCTAAAGATGGGTGAGAAAATATGCTTGACATTAGCCGACTAAACTTAAGTTTATTTTTCAGTATACCTAGGCTAATGTTGAAAAATTACCGTCTTAATCTGGAATAAGTGATGATAATGATTCGGTAGCCGTAAACACTGCGGTAGCTTAGGTGAAGGATAAAGGGGGTGAGCGAAACGAAGCCCATGTCCATGTAAGAACAACAAAAAATATTTATACCCGTATCCTTCGTGTTAGGTTGAACATGTAAGAACAACAAAAAATATAATAAGACGAGTATAGGTATTTTTTGTTGTTCTTACATGTTCAACCTAAAACGAAGGATAAAGGGGGCTTCGCTTCGCTCACCCCCTTCAAATCAAATCAAATCAAATAAGTTTATTTGCATGATTTTTGGTAACAATATTGGATCTTAATTTTATACATTTACCCTTCACCTAAGCTACCGCAGTGTTTACGGCTACCGAATCATTATCAGCACTTATTCCAGATTAAGACGGTAATTTTTCAACATGAGACTAATGTTGAAGTGTGGAACTTAGCGCTATCCTTAAGACCCTAGACAAGATTAAAGTGAGAGTTATAGTACTTGGCATAGCAGTGAGTCAATATTTAAATGAAAGTAAGCTAAACCAACGTCTTAAGCTAATAAGCAACAATTTTAGTAGATGTACCTTTATAGAATCATTAAAAAAATTGCCGAAATCGATCTTAAATCAGGTAATATGCAACAATATCTGTGATTATTTAAGTAGGTTAGAGAACAAGAGTGTCAACAAAACCCAATATAACGAAAAGAAGCCGAAAATGCTAAATACTAGTTGTAAATTAAGGAAAGGTACAATCCCCTATTACTTTGATGCAATGCAAAGCAAGACTGACAATAAAACCTCGAAATCGTCCTCGAAAAAGTTTTTTCGAGAATAAGCCAGAAATAAAATTATTGCATCAAAACATGGAAGGATTTAAAAGCAAAAAAGATAGCCTACAGATAGCATTGCATGAACTTCAAGAAACAGGTAACTATATTGACCTAATCTGCTTATCAGAAATCTTTATAAAGCGTGGATGCGAAAACAATATTCAAATTAAAGGGTTTAAATTAGATGCTTCGTACTGCCGGACAGACAAAAACCGTGGAGGTGTATGTATTCTTAGTAGGAACTATATCGATACCTTTGATTTAAAAATGGTAGGAGAATTGTCAATCCCACTCATCTTTGAATGCTGCGGAGTTGAAATTCCAGAATATGAATGCATAATAGTATGTCTATACACCGTACCAAATCCTGACAAGCAAGCGTTTCTAGATAGATTAGATCTACTCTTATATAAGCTGCGTCATAAAATAAAAAACAGGAGAGTTATCATAGCAGGTGACTACAATATAAATACACTGAAAGATACCCCCGGGGCAAGACAACTAAAAAGTATTTTAGAAAACCACGGACTTAAATTACATATTCATACCCCAACTAGAATAAATACATGCATCGACAACATTGCTAGCAACATTAACGAGGCCCAAGGAAGAGCCCACCGTTTAGGAATCTCAGACCATGATACGGCACAAGTCCTTACCTTCACAGTAACAAAGAAGAAACTACCCCCAAAGCAGTGGTTCACGCTTAAAAGAGATTACAGCCAGGAGAACATTAATAAATTCAAGGAGTGCCTTCAAAGTCTCTCATGGACTGAAGTATACAATGCACAAAATTTTAAAGAAAGTTTCTCAGTATTCCATGAGCTTATAACAATGTTCTACAAACTCTGCTTTCCTATATACAAGTTGCGAAATAAAAGTAATTGTAACGGTAAACTGAAATGGCTGACTAAAGGACTAAAAATATCATGTGTGACAAAAAGAAACCTGAGATTTGAATATTATAGGAATAAGACAAATACAAACAAATCAAAATATACAAGGTACAGTAAAGCTCTTCGTAAATGTATTCAGTGGTCACAAAAAAATCACAACAGTAATTTCGTTCGTAACTCAAAAAATACATGCAAAGCCGCATGGCAGTTAATAAAATCTGAAGACCACAATTACCAACAAAATAGAGAAATACAAAAAATTAAAATTAATGACAATATAATTAACAATTCGAATGACATTGCCGAAGCTTTTAATAATTACTTTATTGACATAATAACAAATTCAAATACAATTTCAAATCACCAAAATAATTCGATATCAAACATTAATAATCAAAATTCAACCATATTTCTGACCCCATGCGATGAAAGTGAAGCACTAAAGACCATAAGATCTTTAAACAACACAACTGCAACAGGATTTGATGAAATTGACACAAAAATTCTAAAATGTACCACAACTGAATTAACACCAGTATTAACTTTTTTGGCGAACCAATCACTTGTAGAAGGAGAATTTCCAACTGAACTTAAAATATCAGTAGTTAAACCTATATTTAAAAAAGATGACAAGGAAAATATGAGCAAATATAGACCTGTAACACTTGTACCAATATTATCAAAATTTTTCGAAAAGATATTCTTTACTAGACTGACCGGCTTTATATCTAAACACAGGATTATAAAAAGGGAACAAAATGGCTTCCAGAAAGGTAAGTCAACAACACTAGCCTGTTTCAATATGGTAAAAATATTGGCGGAGAGTATTGACTCCAAGATTCCCACCCTAACCGTCTTTTTTGATATGACGAAAGCGTTTGATTACGTTCACCACGATATATTGTTAGCAAAGTGTGAGAAATATGGTATCCGCGGGCCAGCATATAACTGGATTGAGTCATACTTAAAGGGACGCACACAACTAGTGGAAATCAACAAGTTAAACAAAGAATTCACAATGGAAACATCACAATCAAAACTGAGAGAAAATAGATTCGGCGTGCCGCAAGGAAGCATCTTGGGACCATTTCTGTTCCTCCTTTATATCAACGACCTCCCAGACGTAACAGAACACCAATGTACCCTATATGCTGACGACATCTCTATAATAATTAAATACAATAATACAATAAATTTTGAAAATGACGTAAATAATACAATAAAAAAAATAGTCAACTGGTTGCAAATAAATAATCTCCGTGTAAATATTGACAAAACGACATACATGACATTTTATAATAGAATTAAGCCTGACATAAACGTGACCGTCCAATATAATAATTCAGAAATAAATGAATCCAAAGAGATGAAATTTTTAGGTATAACACTTGACTCACAATTGTCATGGAAAGCGCATTTAACAAATATAATTAAAAAAATCAATAAATTTGTGTTTGTCCTTTATAGACTGGTAAAGGTGGCGGGACACGAAACGGCAATGTTAGCTTACCATGGGTATGTCGTCTCTGCCTTACGCTACGGTATAGTTGTGTGGGGAAATGCAGTGGAAATCGACAATCTATTTCTTATACAGAAGAAATGTGTACGAGCAATATGTGGAATGAGTCCTGTAGAGTCCTGTAGACCACTGTTTAAGAAACTTAATCTCCTTACCCTAACCGGAATTTATATCTTTGAAATCTGTGTATTTGTTCGGCAAAATATGGACATATTTATTAAAAAGTCAACATCATGTTATTTCAACACCAGGTTTCCCAATAGGCTGACATTCCCAAAATCGCATACAGTACTGCTGCAGCGAAACTGCTACTGGATGGCGATCAAAATTTTTAACTCGATACCAAAAGAACTACAGGATATGCCATTTGAAATATTTAAACATAAGCTCAGAAAATGGCTAATAAGTAAATGCTTCTATAATATTAAGGAATTTCTAGACTGTACGGCTCGGTTTTAAACAGATATAAGATGACATGGAGTGACATACTAACAAATTGTATTAATCAGTCAGTATCTTATATTATATATTTTCATGACATTTCTATGTAACTATATTAATTCATTCGTTATGTGTGTATATTGTTTAGAAATAATATTTGCTTGCCACTGCGTGGCGAAATATGCTGCACTTATTACCATTTGTAACATCTTCATGACCATATTTTCGCAAATAAACGAATTTTGAATTTTTTTTTGAATTTTGAATCATTTATCGCAATGAACATTATTTCGGACATTGGCCGAGGCTCGAAATTAATCTTAACACTACCCGGCTAAACTTAAGTTTAGTTTCACACCTAGATTTAGCAGTAACACATACATATATATATATATATATATATCTCAAGCAAATATTTTTTCAAATGTAATTTAGGAAAATCTTTTAAACAAGGTCTCTTTTTTTGCTTTTTTGCTTTCATCTCGAAAACGACGAATCATAGAAAGTTTATTTGTAGTACGTAATGAAAGCTGATAAAATTATCTACAAATTTGATTCTATATACTTTTTACAAGTTTAAAATCAATGTATGACATTTTTTCGGAGCCTATAATACCTCTCGACACGGTACCGCACTACACTGACCATCTTCCAAAATTGAAAATCGACAACTACTTTAGATTTAAATCCTATTTCAATGACTGCTCTCAAAACAGAGGCATCTGGTACAGAACCGTTGTAGACGAACCACCTCGCGTACCTTGGTTTGCCTCACGAAGCTTCAACAGAAGAGAACTAGTTCTTTGCTTCCGAACCCGAATTACCACATCCCACTTAACAAATTTAGTTTCATTATGAATAAAAGAGACGACCCTAATTGTACCCGATGTGAGAGGGAGGAGGAACTCCTTCACTTAGTTCTCGAGTGTAAAATAAATGAACAACCAAGGCTGGACCTCCTCGAAGAAACTCGGTGCTCTGAGGGGGATCTTCTCTTCCTAGACAAGGATTGGGAATAGGTAAAAAGTGTATAGAATAAAAGTTGTAGAAAACTTTATCAGCTTTCTTTATGCGATACAACAAAAATTCCTATGACGCGCGGTTTTCGAGTTGTAAGCAAAAAACCAAAAACGGGACCTTATTGTGCTCACCTCAGAGGGGTCAAGACTTTATGTATGTCTGTCTCCTAACTAGTCTGAACAAACCGAAGTCAAACATTCTGCTTGACATTTCCATCTAGAATGGTTCTTCTCCTAGTCTATACATAATTTTGTAAAATCAAGATTCATCTGCCAGATACATAGGTCTCATCCAGCCATTTTGAAACGGCTATTTAATCGCACATAAAAAATACTGATTTTCACAGCAAAAAAGGATCAGCAAAACACTTAATGTTTTAAGTATTTTTATTGTTCTTACATGTTCAACCTAATACGAAGGATAAAGGGGGCTTCGCTTCGCCCACCCCCTTTACCCTTCATCTAAGCTACCGCAGTATTTTGCCCTGATATTTGCTGTGAAAATCAGTATATTTGCTGTGCAAATCAGTATTATTGATGTGCAGTTTAATATTTCCCTTTTGAAACAGCCCAGCATAAGGATGCAGCTCAATAATCATGTATTTCATTTTCAGGAATGTCATTTACATTTACCTCCTCGGGCAGGAAACTGCTCATGATCAACGGTTACACCTTCAACGAGTCCAGCCACAACTACTATTACTGTTCCCAGCGGCGACGGGGCAACTGCAAAGTCAGGTTGAAGCTAAATGATAACAATGAGATCATCTCTATGGCTGACAACCACAGCCACTACCCGCCGTTGAACACCAATATTGTGAAAGTTGAAGACACATTTCATTTTCAGTAGAAAAGGGATTTCTACAACATATATGTCACCGTTATAAGGGAACGCTGTGGATGAGAGAAGATAATTATAGTGACAAGGATAGAGAAAGGCCTGCTTAGATGGTTTGGTCACGTTGAAAGGATGGATGAAAGGAGATTGACGACACAGATTTATACAGCGGCTGTGAAAGGAGCCGTCGGGTGGGGACGCCCAAGAAGGTCCTATAAAGACCAAATCGGCGATTTGTTAGTGAAGGGGCAAATACGAAGTACCCCTAACCGGCGAGCTTGCATGAAGAGACTTATGAATGTTGAGGAAGCGGGAGATGTATGTCAGGATCGTAGCAGGTGGAGGTCTTTGGTCTCTGCCTACCCCTCTTCCGGAAAATAGGCGTGAGCATATGTATGTATGTATATATGTCACCGTAAGATAGTCAAAACTGTTAGTTGATAAACTAAAGTTTTTTTTCGTAAGTTGCAACTATCGACACATAGTAAACTGTAGCGTACTGCTTACTATGTGACGCGTTAGTTTATCAACTAACTTAAAACCGTTAAATAGTAAACTGGTTTAAACTTGAATTGCAAACGAAATACCAGGGCAAACGCTGCGGTAGTTTAGGTGAAGACTAGAGGGGGCGAGCGCAGCGAAGCCCCCGAATAGTCTTCGTGTTAGGTTGACATGTAAGAACAAAAGAAACGTAAATTCTAAACCCTGTCGGTCTGGTTTACTATCTGTCGGTAGTTGATCAAATACCGCGTTAGTTTATCAACTAACGGTTTTGACTATCTTCCGGTGACATATACACAATCATTATTATGAGTGAAATTTTATAGATACCCATACATCGTCGCAGATTTAATTATTTGGAATACACTTGATACACGTCAACCTATATTTAAACTATATCCTTTGGTCGTCGAGACCTTAGGGACTTGGGGTTCTTAGGACTTTGGGCGTCGCTTGAGGGACCGAGGATTGGAGCACCGCTTAGGGGCTTTTTTCGATTCCAGAGGACCTCGCTAGCTATGCAGCACGGTAACGCAGCCAGTGTGTTTAGCAGCTTTGGGCGGGGCGATTCTTGGGGCGGTTTGTTAATTAATTGGTGTAATTTTTAATAATTCTTTAGATCAAACGATGCGTTGTGCGGATTTTTGACGATGTCTTTTGTTTAAAATTGTTCAAATCATGTGCATCTTGTATGTGTAATTAAATAATATAACATTATTATATTAAACTATGTAGTAACTATCACAGCATATATTATATGAATAAATAGAATCCTTATCAAATGAGAGTTCTGCTTTAAGTTAATCAAACATATTACACATTCCATATTTCATACAAATAGTTAAGTAGTTTGAAAAACTAAAAAACACGCATATATTTGCCAAGTTAAAACAAATCAAACGAGTCCAAACTCGAGGGGTTTACTAGTGGCCGTTAAAGAGTTCCACTATCCACCTTCAGGTCCCATCATCAGCTCGATACCCCCACTAATTCAGCAACTGCTCACCGAGACGATTCTAAAGAGCCCAAACTCGATAGGATTGCGTTATTTTATTACAGAGTTCCTGTGACCACCATCCGGCTCCATCATCAGATCAGATCGATGGTATGATAATATTGCATTGTCACCGAACTTACATAATTATTTCAAATGTTAAATCAATCGGAAACCGGGAAGTGGGTCAAATTTAACTTAACATAACATAGCGTCACGCCTTTTCCAATACCGGTGGCAGAGGCACAATTGTGCCCACTTTGAGCTAGTTATTCAATACTCCATTTTGCGTGACAGGGGGCTAGCCCATCGCCGCAGCTGTGGAGTAATGAAAGTTACCTCACGACGTTTTTTCCATCACCGTTAGAACGTCCGTATAATGTACTAAAATAAATTTATTATCTCATTGGCACATGGTCAAGAATCGAACCTGCATCTCCTGTGTAATAAGCAAGCGTAAAACCCATTATACTATCACGGAGCTCAAATTTATCTTTCAAGATTTGTTTTTCTTACTTCCTTAGTTACCTTCCTTTTATAAGCGTGTTAAAAAGCGTGCCATTTATTATTCCTAGTCCATATAAATATGACGCAAAAATTAGCACTTGCTAATAAATCATATTTCTTTTAACTTTTAACCTATTCTTTTCCCATATTTTTCTTATTTAAGGTGCTACGAAAAAAAAATGGGGTTTTTTTCGAATCCATTTACTCCGCCATGAAGTCATCTACAGATTTGATTTTTGGGTAAACGTTTATTGAGTATTTGATTAAGATTTTCACCAAAACAAAAACGCGATTGGATGAAATTTTCTCGATAGAATTTAATTACGAAAACACGTCTAAATTATATTATTTTTTCCTGTAATTCTGAAATCCTAACTAATTTCATTATGAAACTGCGTTCAAAATGTAGATATTAGGGATGCAACGATACGCCTTTTTGCCGATACGATACCGATACCGATACGCTTATAAAAATATCGCCGATACGGATACCGATACGCCTATTTAATAAAAAAAATGAAGGTAAAATAGATAAAACACAAGTCAAGTCATTATTTTTATTAGGTAATACAAAAATATACACAGGTTGATGCAGTTTTAGTAATTAAAATTAACATTAATCAGATTTTTGTTTAAAAAACAAAGTAATCTTAAGTTTGACGGAGAAAGGCGATTTCGCAAGTCTCTTTGAATGAGACCTGAGGTGGAAAATAGTCTCTCAGATGCGACAGAACTCATTTGGAAACTAAAATACTTCTGCGCCATTTTTTTCAAGTTTGGGTTTAAGACGTCATTGCGCCAGAAAGCGAAAGGATCTGCATCTCTCGCTATATTAGGAGACCTTAGGTATCTCTCGACTTCTTCTTTGAGAGAATTACAGCTCAGAGTAGACAGGGGCTCATCTTCCTCGGACTCTCTGATAATATTCTCACAAACGCTCCAAAGCCCGCCACGCGTAGGCATCTCAGAACTTACAGTACTACATGTAGGTGTGACCGTGTCTGATGCTAGATTAAGCTCAAGTAAGTGAACAAGGCGCGTTTTTGCCGTATTAATAGTAGACTGTAATTGAAATATTCGTGCTTTGTAACGAGGATCAAGCATTGTGGCTAAGCAATACGTTTCTTCTTTTTCCAAATCATAAAACTTTTCATTAAGAGCCAATAACAATTTTAAATGTATCGTTGTATCGGCCATAAAAATATCGCCGATGCCGATATATCGGCAAACCCGAAATATCGCCGATGTATCGGTATCGGTATCGTATCGGTTGCATCCCTACTATGTATTCACAAAATCTCCTTAAAAATCTCCTTCCTTTTTAACAATATAGCGTAGTTTATTTTTAAACAATTATTCTGTGGTTTAACGCTACGTTTTTTCATTTTTTCCCGATTCCGTTCCTCTCACACTGTGGGTCTTTCCGCCTGGAGTAACGGGGACCACTGCACGGGCGAGGTATCGCCTTTACAACTTACTATCTTACTTCTATATTATGTTTTAGGTCCAATCTTCCTACCCACTGGCAGAGGCAGAAAACTTCTAATGCTGAATGGTTTTACTTACAACAACACGAAAGGATACAATTACCATTGTTCCCGCAGAGCGGCAACGCATTGTAAAGCCAGAGTTAATGTAGACAAAAACCATTATGTTGTTGTCATCCAGGAAGATCACAATCATTGCCCGCCAAAATATGTCCGAAAAAAAGACGGCTCGTATGTACGTACGACATCCTGATAACGTCCGGCTTAGCCAATCAGGTCGCAGGAAAATTAATGTTAAGAAAATTAAATTCATTTGATTTTCAGTTATTGGACAGGGCAGCTATGCCGCCTTTACTCCCACTAGGTGGCGCTAGCGTAGTTGGAGGCAAAGAGTTTCATTCATCTGAGGTTAGGTTCAAAACACGTCATATGATCATTCAAATTTACTTGACACTGGCAACATTAACCTCAAATGAGGTTAGCACATCATATATTTTACGAAGAATTAAATTGAATTTGACAACTTTGACAGATAGAGAGACACCAACTACACTGGCGCCATCTACAATGAGCTTTTGAGATTAGGTGCCATTGACAGATATGTATGACGTTTTAACTATTATTACACTAGTATAATGCACAGTTCACTATTTAGTCACTTATTTATAAGTGCAGGTGGCAAATTAGATTTAATAACCACGACTAAACAAAAGCCCACAGCTTTAAGAAGCGGAGTAGTCTTGACTTCTTTAACCTACCTGAAATTTGGTATGGTCTCAGGTACGGTTTTAATGATTTTGGAAGGCTTATGTTTAAACGATCACCAAAACGCACCTATTTTACTACCAATAAATTCGAAACGACCGCCAGAATTAGTAAACGACCACCAAATTGTGTTTGGATAAATTATCACCAAACTTCTTTTTATTTTTTGTCTACAGTTTATATTTTAAGTATTTTTTGTTGTTCTTACATGTTCAACCTAACACGAATGATAAAGGGATCTTTGCTTCGCTCACTCCCTTTACCCTTCAACTAAGCTACCGTAGTATTTTGCCCTGATATTTTCTGCAACTTTTGGTGATCATTTACCCATTTTGGGTAGGAAAAAAATATTTTGTTGATCATTATATTTGTTGCCATTTTGGAAACCACCGCAAGGCGACCTCTGGTGGCCTTTTTGCTATAATCTTTTTTACATTTTTAATAGATGGGTTAGATATGGTCACCCTACTCTATCGTTGTGTTTACCTATGACATCAGATTCGTTTTGATATTACTCGCATTATATACTGTTTTACGGATGAAACTCTATGTAATTCAAATGAGATTAAGTTGAAGAAGAAATACATCTTGTACAACTAATACCTAGGTATTATAGTTAGTGCAGTAACAGCGTACAAAGTAAGGTTTTGTTCGCGCGGCCCCGAGCTAATTGGTTTGAAGTGTTTTTGTTTGCATTACTGAATAATAGTGATATTTGATGCTCTCGTTAGTATTAACAAATCCACCAACAAAACCTATAACCGGTTTTGACTGCCTATAATATTGGATTTCGGAAATAATCGAGAATAACAAAATCGTAAGTGGAGGATTGCGCGGTCTTAACTTCGTAAGTGTATATTTCATAAAGTACGTACCTATCGTTTCCTAAATGTTATTTTTTGACAAATTGCCTCTTTAACGGACTTTAATTCTGGTGAATAAATTAATTTCAATAATAAATTTGAATTTTATTGTAAGAAGCAAGCTAAGTTCAATGATGATATTTTGATGAGGATAGGATATATACATATATAATATGCCTGTGTATATACTGTCCACTAAATTTACATAATTTTAACAGGTCCAAAGTTTATACCGAGCGGCCGGGGCAAGAATCTTCTACACCTGCATGGCTATACCTACAGTTACACATCTGGAAGTAACTTCCACTGTTCGCGCAGGAGAAGTGGATATTGTCAGGCGAAAGTCAAGTTGGATAAGACTCGAACTGTGGTTATGGCAATCAGCAATATCCATAATCATGAGGCGCCTATATATCATATTGCGAAAGAAGACCGGTAATTACCGGTACTGAGTAACGTACGCCTGGAACGTCGTATCGGAAAAATTAGAAACTCGGTTCGTGATGGTTGAAATGTGGACTCAACCATATTAAAATAAAGTTCATAACAGCTCACACTGCAACATGGCTGTTACGTTAGTCACTGTGGCGGAACAGTGCGAAAATTGTGTGTTTTAAAGGAACCCTATTACTAGGACTCCGCTGTCTCTCTGTCTGCCTGTCCGTCTGTCACCAGGTCACCAGGCTGTATCTCATGAACCGTGATAGTTCGACAGTGGAAATTTTCACAGATGATGTATTTCTGTTGCCGCTATAACAACAAATACTAAAAAACAGAATAAAATAAATATTTAAGGGGGCTCCCATACAACAATTCTTTGAATACCACTAACATACTTATGAATGCACCTGGTAACGTACATGGAGTGTGAAAGTAGCCGCACCAATAACTTTGTGAACAATATATTGCTATGTAAAAACAAAACTATTCACTCCACACCATCCCTACAATTGTACGGTGGTACGGAACCCTTCGTGCGCGAGTCCGACTCGCACTTGGCCGTTTTTTATATTTATTTCTCAGAAACCACTAATTATTTATTAATTTCAACTGTACAGTTTCAAGATATTTTAAATACCTATTTTTGTCGCAAGAATCATATGAATGTTCTTTTTAGATCCCAATTAATGGCAATGTTTAGGTGAAAATATTTTTTTTTCATAATAGTTCCCAAACATACAGGAAAAAGAAAAAGGATGTCTTCATAACATATATATTTTCGGGATTTGGGAAGTTATGACAATACGTATTGTCAAATGCCCATCTTGACCGCTTATGGGGTAGAGGCATGCATAATTTAAATTGGTTTTGGATTTTAATCATAGGTACAAGCCATAAGGTTGAAAATATGACGGCAAATATATTGCCCCTGTCACCTAAAGGGCCAAGCCATATCACTGCAAGCACCCGTTGACTTGACAGCCAAATCTCCCATTTTCGCGTTTCACAGTAACACGTGAATTTGTAATTTTATTATAAAAACGCAATGTACTGAGATGCAAGTTCAAAGTAAAACAACTGAGCGTCATATGGTATTTCGATGGGGATAGAATATGTCATATGTAATATGCCTGTACATATTTGATGCACTATATGACACTCGCAATGTTAACAGGTCCAAAGTTCATACCGAGTGGACGAGGCAAGAATCTTCTACTACTGAATGGCTTCACGTACAGTTACACAGCGGGGAACAATTTCCACTGCTCACGTAGAAAAAGTGGTTATTGTCAGGCGAAAGTCAAAATGGATAAGTCCCGTTCTGTGGTTATCGAAATCTGCTGTATCCATAACCATGAAGCGCCTAAATATCATGTGACGAAAGACGGTCGTTATATTCCTCTCTTATTCAAAACATAAATGTAAAACTCTGAATCTGTTATTACTGTGTAGTGCTTATCGACTGTGACGAGATGGTGTTCATTATTATTTTTATTGTTATTTTCTGCATGATAGGATGCTGATGCTTATTAAATTAAAAACTAGTAGTTGTAAGAGACCATAAAACTCTTCAACACTTATCTATAGACAAAATGAAAGGGATTTGACGTTTGTTCTGAGGTTTAAACTATGTTTAATATTTTTTTTAGCAACACGGTATATGTATCCAAAGAGGGCACCCACGATGCAGGCTTTGCCTAATAAAGGGCCACAAGAAACCATTGTTATTGGTTTCAACAACTATTTAATAAATACTTTGAATACTTAAAAAGGAAGCCAGATTTGCTGACAAAAGAATTGAGATGTAAATAGGTGCCAAGTTCTGTAGATAAAACATAAATTATATACAGGCACTTACATTGCTTCTGAACCCACAGTAGGATATCCTGTGTCATGGAAACCAGAAACAGCGACATCACACATATATGAACACACATATATTTTCCCAAGCCGGGGATCGAACCCGGGACCTCTTGCAACCTGGACTAACTCACTACAAGCCCTAAATCTTGGGTGGCTGGACAGTGCACACTCTCAAATAAACGTAGTTTTACCCCAGACTCATTAATATCTTAAATTGTTTACCAATTTTTATCAGATTTTTTCAGATTTATTCTGAATTATACAAAATATACCTAAAGATTTTCACATAATGCGTTCTATTCGCCGGCATAGCAATAAATAATAAAGTGAATAATAGTAAGCATACATGCATAAATCGGTAATTTCAAGATGTCTACCGATATGGAGCCGCAGGCAGATAGCTAGTAATTAATAATAAATCTAAACCAATATACCAGAGTTTCTAGTTGTTTCAATTGCGTTTTAAAAGGCCTACCACGAGAAACGGACGATTAAATTGTGAATTTAACATACTGCTTACAATTTAACGTATTGATTTTCAGTAGTTTATATACTATCCATGTCGAACAGTAAGGCCGTGTTCGTACACGTCAACCTAACACGCACTGATATTTCGTGTGCAATTCAAGATTAATCCAGTTCAGAATTTAACGGTTTGAAATAGATATTATCGCTCATAATGATGGACACTATCATTCACCAAAATATGGTCAAATTAAAAATAATTCTGTATTGTAAGCAGTACGGAACAATTCGCCATTTATCGACATTGTCATTGTCGACAGTGTCATTGATTTAGGAAATATTGTTTTTAGTTTACTAAGCATTTTCAACGTGACCTTAGCATTTATTCGTAGACATTATTTCCTATTACATTATATAGCGTTCAATTGTTGGTTCTAATTTATTTCATTTGGCTACACTAGATGCCCAGAGGAGGGCTTAATTCGCCATTTATCGACATTGTCATTGTCGACAGTGTCATTGATTTAGGAAATATTGTTTTTAGTTTACTAAGTATGTTCAACGTGACCTTAGCATTTATTCGTAGACATTATTTCCTATTACATTATATAGCGTTCAATTGTTGGTTCTAATTTATTTCATTTGGCCACACTAGATGCCCAGAGGAGGGCTTATGAGTAATGTCGGCCGATGAGCTGATAATTTTTTGGTATAATTTCTTTTATCACTTGGCCCCCTATTTATGTAGCTGAACATGACTTTGGGATGATTATTATATGATCGTTAACACTTCATCTACAACCGTGAGTGTAAATTTAATGTTATTGTTTAATTCAACAGGTCCAAAATTCATACCTAGTAGTAGAGGCAAATCTGATATCCTCTTATTGAATGGCTACACTTTCAGTCAGACGCTCGGTAGATATTACCACTGTTCGCGTAGATTAGCGTTGAAATGCAGAGCTAAAATAAAGTTGGATGAGAATTCGTCTTCGATCGTCGCAGCACTCGAAGAGCATAACCATGATCCACCAAAATATTACATCACCAAGGAAGGAAAGTACATATTTTTGAGGTGAAGCTAAATTACTGAATCGTTTGTTCTAGTTTGATTGTGTAGTAAATTTCTGTTTAGTAAATAGATATGTAACGAATGTTTGAATGAAAAGTTAGTGAATGGTAAACAGTTTTTATCTACACACGTATGATAAACCCTCTTTACTGCGTCCAAAAACCGCATGTTACGATAAGCAAAATGTTAAACTACTTTGTAAAAACTCATTTCTTATCTGAATATTGAACATTATGACCATAATGTGTAAATTTTCTACATATTATGACATTCAAATACCGAACGCCGACGCCCGCCTGCGTGCCGCCCCTAGTTTGTCTGTGAAGTTGGTACTACAGAACAAGCTAAACAACTGCAGAGCCACAATGCCGGTCAAACACGCGGTTCCTGAAAACATCAAAGAGAGCTTATGATATGTGTGTAGATAAACTAGTGTGTGTAACTGTACATAATTAGGCATTAAAACTCTCGAGTGATATTATTATGAAACTCACTCTCGAGTATTAATGCCTTCCATTATGTATCAGTCACATAAACTACTATTTTAAAATTCACGATTCCAAAGAATATTACATAATTTACTTAAAATTTCGTGTGCTATTAATGAAATAGGTAAGTACAGTAAGTGGCAGTGCAGATAGTTGATAAGAAGTTTGTGTTGTATTTATATTTAAGTCCTGGATATTGGACAATTGGAAATAATGTGTAAAGATCATCATAATGTAATAATTGTATTAAATAAAATGATAATTATACCAATTAATACTTACTAACCTATACGTTTCTCATTTGAAATCCAACTAAATATTTACCATAGTTAATAAACCCTTTATAACTTTACCATTTGTATATATTTTTAATAACATAATAACTTGGGAGTTAGTTTCTCTCGTCCGAAAAAATACTTAGTTCCCCCCCTTCCTGTCATCCCGGGTGGTGTAAGGAAGTAAAAAAATATTGTGAATACATTAATTTCCAGGTTCCCGATAGAGAAAGTGACCAAACTGTGATCTTTCAAATGCTCTTGGCAAAATTAACCTCAAATGAGGTTAGCAAGCCAAATTAAATGAAGAAGAAGATAAATAAATAACTTAGTTCTTTGTCCTTTATTTAAGGTCCAATATTTATACCCACCGGAAGAGGACATGAACTTCTCATGTTAAACAACTATTCTTACCACCACAGAGGAGGGGGTCTGTACCTACCACTGTTCACGAAGAATAAATAAAAAAAACGGTCAAGTGCGAGTCTAAATCGCGCACGAAGGGTTCCGTACCACGTTCAATTAAAGCGATGGTGTGGAGTGAATAGTTTGGATTTTACACAGCAAAATATTGTTTACAAAGTTATTGGTGCGGTTACTTTCACACTCCATGTACGTAACCAGGTGCATCCATAAGTTTGTATGTGGTATTGAAAGAATTGTTGCATGGGAGCCCCCTTAAATATTTCTTTTATCCTGTTTTTTAGTATTTGTTGTTATAGCGGCAACAGAAATACATAATCTGTGAAAATTTCAACTCTCTAGCTAGCTAGGTTCTTGAGATACAGCCTGGTGACAGACGGACGGACGGACGGACGGACGGACAGCGAAGTCTTAGTAATAGGGTCCCGTTTGGAACCCTTTGGGTACGGAACCCTAAAAATTGTATGTCTAAAGTAAAATTAGGTAAAACCAATGTAGTAATTAAGGTGGACGAGCGTCATAATCATGAAGTTTCGAGGTTCTTTATCTCAAAAGATGGCAAATACTTTCCTATTAAGTAATTATTTGTGTGGTTGGTTTTATTTTTATTAGCAAATAAAATATTTTTTTCCAAACGTAATTTTTATTTACCTTCCATACCACAACAAATAGTCATAGCTGATGTTTAAAAGTCTAGTCACATTTGGTTTAGGTTAAATAAAATTAATTCTTTAAATCGTTGCATCATTGCATGTAAAATAACAATTACCGTACATATACAGGGTATAACAGAAAAATTTAGTTTTACTATAAGTGTGCTTTCAAACTACACTTCAGCTGCTGCACGACACAGGATGGCACGCTTCATTTCGAAAATGGATTCCAATGAGGAAACATCATTGCTTGTTTTTCCTGCAAACTGTCATTAGTTAAATAATGGTGCTTAAGGCGATGATGGAATAAAAATGCGCTGTCGAGTGGAACTCGCGATTAAGAAAAAGCGGGATGCCAATAATGCACTCGCGACTAATCTGAAACAACGTAAGCGCCAAAACGTAAAAAAAAATCATAAAAAATAAACTATTTCAGGGAATTAACTTTCAAATTGAAAATCGTTAGAAATAACAATTGTTCATACATTGCAATTATCACACAGTCATATTCGCTTACTACTGCGGTGTAATAGGATAAAACCATAAAAAAAGGGTTGACTTTGTATTTCTTTTCTATCGAGAAAATTTTATCCAAACATGTTTTCCAATTAAGAATCTCTAGATTATATAGTCAAATTACATATACCAGAAATTAATTACGATTTGCCCAGTATTTCCTGAAAAACACATGAAAACAGCACCCCATATTTATTTAATCAGCGTCTTAAGGGCTCTTGCAACACTATTAGTCGGTCGCGCGACTGTCGCGCTGCATAGTGTGAAAGAGCACTAACCTCCGTACTCAGTGCCATTAAATGAGCAAAATCCGATTCCAAATTTAAATTAACATACAAAATCGTTCACTAAGTAATGCCTAATGAATCAATAAACTAGTCTGGGTATGGCGGTAAGTCATTGCGAATTGGATAGGCAGGACATAATTACTCTGCGAGGCATAAAAGAGAGCCTGTTAAATATGATCACGTACACAATTACAGCCAGGCCTATGTCAATGAAAGTGCCCGTTAGAGGTACATACTTAATGCAATAATTTTATTTTTATCACACCTGCTCTGAAAATACAT
Source organism: Argyresthia goedartella (assembly GCA_949825045.1). Classification (NCBI taxonomy): domain Eukaryota; kingdom Metazoa; phylum Arthropoda; class Insecta; order Lepidoptera; family Argyresthiidae; genus Argyresthia; species Argyresthia goedartella. Next base: position 7,143,179 of record OX463817.1, read on the forward strand.
ACTAATTATACCAATTAGAGAGAAGAAACGCCTTTATCCCGCCCTTCAAATCCTTTCATCCCAAGGTATGGAAGTTTGTATGAAAATCCTTCCGACCCAAGGGTGGGAAGTATGTATGAAATTCCATGACATACCCGTTTTTTTTTTAATTTGTCAGCAGTCATACTGCAAAGAGACTTTAACTGTCTACTAATTGAATTTCAAGTAAATTGTTACTGGCCACATACAGTTTTTTTTTACCAGTTACCAACCTCCTTGGTGCATACAGAAAATTAAAAACGAAATTATTTTTGTATATAAAACGCGCGGAATCACGGAAGAAGTGGCTGCATGACCTTATGATCTTAGCCTACTCCAGAAACGGGCGAATAAAAAAAGGAATAGCCCGCGCATTTTCGCAAAAACTTCGATTGATTTAGCATTTATCTTTGTGTTTTTTGTAAAATATGGATGCATTTATGTCTATAATTTTCCTCGTAGGTGTAATAAAAAGCACTATACATACCTCAGGATAAAGTACAGTTCCATACCTCAAACGGTTTGCGCCCCTCGCAAGCTCGTGGCGCAAATGCCATAATCTCGGTATGGAACTGTCACTTTCTTCCCTCTGAAGTAATGTACTATTCCCCGTTCACGCATCGACTTGACACCCTAGCATTCTTCACATTGCTGATGAATTTCCCGCGTCCAAGGCTTTCGTTGAGATCCTACAAAAAATATATACACAGAAGCGTTTGTGTAGAAACGTATTATGCTTATTTTAGTACCGCACCCAGTAAAAAACTACCGAAACAAAATGACAAATAATTACCTTGCTCATCATTTCGTGAAAGGTTTGTTTGAGATTACGTGCCGAGTCTTCCGAATCCATGTTTGTAACAACAAGTGCACAACACAGACACTAACGAGACCATTTTTCTTTATTTCAGCTAATCATCTAAAGATATAAAACAAAGTCGGGTTTGTTACACCACTTAATTATAACTTAAAAACAGCGGGAACGATTTTAATGATCTCTTATTTGTTGGATTTTCTTCGCCCCGAATAGCAGAATAAATATTAAAACATCGGAATAATATATACAGAAAGTTATTTTTTAAGTTGGGTTTCGGACTCCGCCATCTTCCACAATAGACAGCTCACTCATAGGCGGTACGAAGTTCGCGGGGTCAGCTAATTTAACATAATAAAAAACAAAACTCATTTCTCAGTTATTTTCACTCAGCTCAACAGAACAAGTTTTTCAATTATTTCTAATGAAATAATGATGATGTGTTCCGACCGATTTCGTTCACGGCGACAGCTTCAACTTGTCGTCTGTAGACGTCGCTCGTGGGCTCGCATGTGGCTTATGTAGCCAATCTTCCTTGTGAAGATACTCGCACACTATTACAAAGAATTTGCGCGGGTGGTCGGGCTTTTAATTCGTTGCGCTTGGTGTCATTCTCAGCGCGCCGGAGAATTTCAAAGTCACGGACTTTGGTATGAACCAAAGCTCTCCACTCCGATCTTTTGGAGACTTATTTCTCCCACTGAGAAGACTCGATGCCGCACTTTTTCGTGTGCTGCTTCAGCACATCTTTGTACCTTAGGAGTTGTCGGCCATGCTTACGCTTGCCCTGCTCAAGCTCGTAGAATAGAATAGAAGATGCGCTTGGGCCCTCTGCTCTGCCATCCTTGACACATGTCCTCACCAATGAAGCTGTCGCCGCATAAGGTAAGCCTCAATGTCACCCACATTCGTTCGTCGCACCACTTTGGTGTTCCGCACGCACGCAGACCATTTGATATTCATGATCTTACGCAGACATCTGAGGTGCAATCGGTCTAGCATGCGTATATGTCGGCGGTATACGGTCTAAGTATCTGCAACATACAGGATGTTAGGCAGGAAAACCACCATATATACTGAGATCTTTGTGGCCAGTTTTATATCATGTGATCAGAAGACCCTCCTGCAGAGGACCCCCGACCCTCCAGTTCGCCGAATGCTGCAGTTGTAGCTCCGATCCTGCTGTTGATTTCAGAGTCCATGTCACACTTGGATGTTAGTGTGCTCCTCAGGTCACGAAACGTATCAACCTGCTTTAGGCCGAATTTCCGGCAAGACTTGCCGAAGTCAGTCATGAGATGCTGTAAGCCGTCTGGGGATTCTGTCATCCGCATAAATGAGCTTAGTAATCAGATTGTGTGAGACTTTTGTGTGGGCTTTGAGTCTCGCCAGATTGAAAAGGTTCCAATCGGTGCGGAGACAGATGCGAAACCCTTCTGAAGTAGTCAGTAAGACATCTCGGACTACGACCGCAAAGAACAACGCGAACAGTGAAGGCGCGAGAACGCAGCCTTGTTTTACCCCACAACGTAACGGGGCAAAACTCTGATTGTTCGTCGTTGACAGCGATGCAGCACTCCATATCGTCATGGAGAAGTCTGAGGAGTCTCACAAACTTTTCTGTGCAACCCATCATCTTAAGCACCACCCAGAGAGCTACTCGAGGCACGCTGTCGACTGCCTTCTCGAGGTCAATAAAATTCAGGTAAATGTGTCTGCCCTGCTCTCTCAGCTCTTCCCTCGCAGTTGACGCACTGAGAAGACAGCTTCACTTGTTTCTCGGTCAGGTCGGAAGCCAAACTGGGTTTCTGGCAACAACTTTTCTGATAATTTCATCAGACAGTTTAGTAAAACTCTGGCAAAGACTTTTCCGGGGACTGATGCAAGTGAAATACTACGGTAGGATCTGCAATCGGAACGGTCGCCTTTGCTCTTACATAGGGCCCTTATGCGTGATATTTTAAAGATTGATGGGACTTGTATTCTTTCCACATAAGATCAATAGCCAAATGCAGCTCCGTACCGCCATATTTAAGCAGTTCTCCTGGTATAAAATCAACGCCAACCGCACGTTTGTTCTATTGTTGCTTTTTGGCAAGAACAATGTGGCCACGCAATGGGGAGTTGAGGTATCAAGTTAATGTGTTCCAGATCAGCAGACCGGTCCACATTCAGCAGAGTGTTGAAGTATTCTTCAATACGTCTTCCTTGTTGTTAAGAAGGCCTTCGCCACTGGCAGGCTTTAGCAAGTGAAGTTGTACCTAACACCTTTCGAACCTCATTGTAGAAACCCCCTAGCTGGTTTGTGTCTGTGATCCACTACATGTGGCGAGTTTTATCTTGCTACCATTTATTCTTGGTTTCCCGAGTTAGTACGCGCAGCTCCGGGTCACTTTGTCTTCACTCCGCAATGCCACGTTGACTCCTTCTATGCTGCTGGAGGCGATGTCGATGTTTGTCAATTGCATCTTTGAGAACTCTATCATTGTCATCCCAATCCTCGTTCTTACGGGTTTTTAGACCCAAAGTAACTATCACTCCGCATATTATCAACTCACATTTTAGACACCGCCACGTCTTAAATATGAGTTGATAATATGCGGAGTAGACAACATGTTAACGTTTGCACCAAAAACCAAATTTTAAAACAAAAAACGTGATTTACTGAACCAACCTTTCACAACTTATGCCAACAATGTTGACTCGGAAAAAAATCAGCTGTCGCGTTGACGCCATCTTGCAAAAATGAAATCAGCTGTTGCGTCGACTTTCGGTAAGGTTGGTTGTTAAACGTTTCCGACAATGCTTTATTTGAATCTTTTGATTACAATTTTGATAGGCTAGCCATTTGCTTACACCCCGGTTCTTAATGAACGGCCCGGGCTTTCAATGAAGTGGCACATTTAATCAAGTGGCGACGACATATACGCTGCATTCGGATAAAACCGTAAACCTATTGAAAATCAAATAATTGATAAATATTCCTTAAATCGTTGCATCGATGGAAAGAATATTAAAAACATATATGATATTTATGGTAAATTGGCAGGGTGTAACATGAATGTTAGTAGAAAGTTAGGGATATTATGATCAACTTTTAGCATGAAATCGATTTGAGTAAAGCATCTCTTAAATATCGTCTTTACATTCCAAATCAAGTAGTTTTATTAACTTTTATACTCTTTATTGCAGGTCCAATATTTATACCCACCGCTAGAGGAAATCTTCTTATGTTAAACTACTATACATACAGCCATAGAAAGGGTGGTCTTTACCATTGTTCACGCAGAGTAACTAAAAACTGCAAGGCAAAAGTAAAATTAAATAAAAACAATGTGGTGATACAGGTGGACGAAAGTCATAATCATGAAACCATGAAGTTTCATATCACAAAAGATGGCAAATACGTTCCCATTCAGTAATAATTTGTATTTTTTAGATGTCAAATAAAGACAGTTTATGTAAAAGATTATTTTTTCTTCAAATAACAATAAAAAGTGATAGTTGATGTGTTATACCTCGCTACGAATTAAGAGCGCTGGGCGACGTTGGCGGGAATTACTGCGCATATGTACAGGTATTGAAAAGTGTCTACTGTGCATTCAAGGCCACCGCTCATAACGTGTAGCGCGACGTATAGCTACTCTAAAGGTATTCAACTTATTTTATTTTAGTTTATTATTTATAAGTCCTGTAAATAGTTGAAGGAAAGAACATTACATATAAGCCATGTAATACATTTTATGGTTTATCAGTTTAATAAATTGTCGTATTTTAAATAAATCTCTTGTCACTTCCATGTCAAGATTCAGACACCATTAACATAGGGTGATGCAGCCCTATAAAATGTCAACTTCGTCATAAAAATTACTAAATTGTCCACTGGATTAATAGATCAGCAGTAAATTTTAAGGCTAAGCCGACCAGCCTCGGCGGCTCCGTCTCGCTCGTTGCGCAGCAGCACGCGGTCGCCCCCGCCCTCCTCAGCCTCCGGCTCATAAAAATCCACTGGAGTCTAGCCACGAGACTGCCTGGAAAGGACTGCCTAGAAGTTGGGGTGCCGCGATTCTAATTTTCTACTTTATTCGACATAATTTTTTCCCATTCGTACTACCACTGCCCAATCGCCTGGAAAAAGCACCTGTATTTCTTTTACCTAAAACGCCCAATTCCACTTCCTTCAAAGAGTATCGCCATATAACCATCCTGCCCATCCTAAGCCTATGTAGCCCTGTCCTGGCTTATTCCACAAATCCTTGCGACTATCCCCTGCGCAGGGGATTTGTTGACTTTTTGACAATTTTGGCCTTAAATTCCCTTCCGGCTTTACAACACCAAGCAAAGGGGATTTCTGGACAAAAGTTTCATAAGTTCCACGAATCCCTTTTCCATTTATTTACATGGTTTTCTTTTTTAATTCTCATTTTAAGAACTAATTGGATATCAGATAATAATAAAGAGTTTAATTAGTTCTTTAAATTCGATAAATGGAAGAGGGGATTTGTGGAACTTCTGAAAACTTTGTCTAAAAATCCCCTTTGCTTGGCGTTGTGACGCCGAAAGTAGATATTATAGATGCTTTCGGCTACATCAAGTCAGTGGAAACCAATTGTTTTCATATAATAAAATGTGTCTCATAAATCGATGTATCGATGGAATAAACGTTTATTTATTTACGCTCATATTCTTGTTATTCATTGTCAGGATTTGAATAAACAACTTGCTATTTTCGTGTCGTGGTTACTTAACCTCTAAATATTTAATTACCGTTTTTTCTCCGGTATTAATGCATAATAACTATTTATATATTTTATTGGCAGGTTACAAATTCATATTTACTGGCAAGGGCAGGCTGCTTATGTTCAACGGATATACTTACAGCCTGAAGATGGAGAGGAATCTTTACTACTGTTCGCGTCGCACAAGAGGAAAGTGTTATGCGTCATTAAAAATGAAAGATGAAAACACTATTATAGTTTTAAATGAATTTCATAATCACACCGCGCCCATTTATCACATGTCACAAGATGGCTGCTATATCCGTGTTTCATAGTTTGTGTTTGTATTTGTTTGAAAGTGAATTTCAAAATAGTTTAATCAACATAATACAAGACAATATCCATTACCACACACCAGACTTTCAATAACGTGTTAACATTTACTCTATAAATATTGTTATTTGATTTATTATTTCCGTGCATATACAAGGTGACATTTAATTAGCTGACCATATTTTAGGAAATGATAGTACCCGTCGTTACGAACAACTTTCCCCAAGAAACATATGGTCGCAAATGAAAAAAATAATCGGGTACCCCTTTTTGAGTAATAATGTATTATAGGTCCACATAGTAATTTGTTACCGGCTGATCGGGTTAATGTACTGAAGGACAATTTTTTTTTCCATTTGCGACCATATGTTTCTTGGGGAAAGTTGTTCATAATGATGAGTACCTACTGTCATTCCCCAAAATATGGTCAGCTAATTAAATGTCACCGTAAGATTGTCAAAACCGTAAGTTTATAATCTAAGGTCTTTTGTTGTTAGTTAACAAATTATCGATAAATTATAAACTGTACCGTACTGCTTACGATATGACGCGTTAGTTTATGATAAAACCGTTAAATTGTGAACTGATTTAAACTTGAATTGCAAAGGAAATACCAGGGCAAACACTGCGGTAGCTTAAGTGGAGACTAGAAGAGGCGAGCGCAGCGTAGCCCCCTTCGTGTTAGGTTGACATGTAAGAACAAAACAAACGTAAATTCTTAACCCTGTCGGTCTGGTTTACAATTTGTCTATAGTTTAAAAACTAACGCGTTAGTTTATAAACTAACGATTTTGACAATCTTACGGCGACATATACATTTTTAGTCCATTGATTAAAATCTTATTCATTTTTAAATCACAATAATATAGATTGACTTTGTACAAATATACTTTAATTGTGTATCAGAAACGTTTTTCTTTTCAATTGTTTTTTCTAAAATATTATGAAATCCTTATGAAATTCTTTGTCAAATTTATTTCATTCTATAAATTTTCGTGCTTAACCAACCATGCCATTTTTTTTTGTCATAGGTCCCAAATTTATACCGACGCAAAAAGGCAAAAAACTACTAATGTTGGAAGGCTATACATTCAGTAAGAAAGGTGGTATGCACTACTGCACCCGCAGGATTCGGGGCAAATGTCCTGCTAAAGTTAAGTTGAATGATGACCATTCAATACTCGTCCGAAATACAAACCACAATCACGATGCTCCGAAGTATCATATCAGAAAAGATGGACAATATGTTCTCTTGTGAATGTGTGACTAGGACTTTAATTAACTTCTGTAATGAAATGTAAAATATACAGTGGAAATTACGCGAATTAAATATATTTTTTGGACTATCTTAATATGATTTCAATTGCAATCATACGACGAAAACGACTTATATTGTCACAAATTCAAATTTGAATTCTTTATTTTCTGTAAATATGTTTAGAAAACGTCTTTTTTGCGTCTTTGGACCGCTGTGAGAAAAGAAGGGCGAAGAAACTCCCAGAGATTTATTTTTAGATCTATTTTAAATAAAGGTTTATTTAACTTAAATAATATGCAGGAATAAATAATTACGAAATTATTAAGCGACTTTAGTGTTGACCAAGTACTCTTCTCATTTATATAATCTTGAATATTGCAATATCCCTTTTTAGATAAAGTGATTTTTAAATTGCTCAAATGATCATTTCAAAATCTCTAGAAGTATCCTGTTGTAGTTGAGAGTGCATTGACCCTCGAAAGCATTACCAACTTCCACACGGTTACTAAATAAAAATTCTAAAGAAACTGCAATTCATTTTTCAACTAGTTTTAGTTAAGACTTAAAAAGCTGAGTTGCTAACTTTAATAACGTTATTTATTCTTGCATATTTGAACTATGCCTCATTTATATTTGTCATAGGTCCAACGTTTATACCAACGGGAAAAGGCAATAAGCTGCTAATGTTAAATGGCTTTACGTTCAGCGTGATGGGTGGTGTATACTACTGCTCCCGCAGAATTCGAGGGAAATGTCCGGCCAAAGTGAAGCTGAATGAAGACAATACCATCCTTGTCCGAAACGCAAACCACAACCACCAGGCTCCGAAGCACGTTATCACGAAAGATGGACAGTATCTATTCCTGTGAATGTGTAGCTATTACTAGGTATATCATTTAATTATCTTCTAATAATAACATGCAAAATATACAAATGTAAATATAAAATAGTTATTTTTACTAGCATATTATAATGTTAAAACTTATGTTATCACACGGTAGCTAAATACATCTTCAGAATTAAAATGCAGTTAATTTTTCACATAGTTTCAGACTTGTTCAATCAAAGATACATCTCTTATTTATTTATTTATTCTTGCACAATTGGCCACCCATTTATTTTGTCACAGGTCCAATGTTTATACCAACGAGAATGGGCAATAAGCTGCTGATGTTGGATGGCTTTAAGTTCAACTTGATGGGTGGTGTATACTACTGCTCGCGGAGATCCAGAGGGAAATGCCCGGCCAAAGTGAAGCTAAATGATGACAACACAATCCTCGTCCGAAACTCAAACCACAACCACGAGGCTCCCAAGTATCATATCACAAAAGATGGACGATTTGTATTCCTGTGAATCTGTGACTAGGACTAGGTACATAATTTAATTCACTACTGTAAGAAAATAAATAGAAATTTCAGTTATACTAATTCAAAATAGTAATTTTATATTCACCCGAGTAGCCTTAATAGTTTTGCCAATCGAGTGGACAATTTACATTGTCACTGAATTAAATGCTATTTAATTTTCGAATAGTTTAACAGCCAGTTATATAATCTTTAAATTTTAAAGCCCCATTAATCACCTTTACGCCTATTAGGCGTGACGTCAAGGCGTGTTAACTGTCATGGGCATTATGTACTTAGAAATAAGTGCCATGTTTTGTTAAAACAAACAACATTTTATGGAACTGACTCGTCATTAGCATTCAATGAGACTTTAAAGTTTAAAGATCACTTCTGTAACTGGCTGCTAGTTAAAAAACTCTACTGGCTCTATGTGGTTACAACTGTACCTCTGCCACCCCCCTTAGGAAATGAGTGTTTTATTTGTTTTTAGGTTAGACTAATTATCTCTTATTTATATCTAAAATTTTGCCTAGTTAGCCAACCATGACTAATTTACTTTTATCTTAGGTCCCATGTTTATACCAACGAGAAAAGGCAATAATCTACTAATGTTAGATGGTTATACATATAACAAGATCCGTGATAATTACTACTGCTCGCGAAGATACAGAGGAAAGTGCCCGGCCAAAGTCAAGTTGCGCGAGGACTACACAATCCACGTGAGGAACTTAGACCACAACCACAACCCGCCGAAATATCATATCACAAAAGATGGACGATATGTGTTCCTGTAAATGTGTGACAAGGGTTTGTTCACTTCTATAGAGAAATGTAAGACAAACAAATTGAAATTATTGCGATTAAAAGAAGTTCCTTTATAATTTAAAGCAATAGAATATTGAAATATATGCAATTATATGTATAATTTTAAATTAAAACAAATCAAAATGAATCGTAAATTCATTGAGAACTGAACATCGAAAATATTTCTGAAAAAAAAACTAATATAAAATATATCATATGTAAAAGTTGAAATGGTGTTTTTTTTTTGACTTTATTAAAACAAATAAATATTTTTCGTCCGTTGACCAAGGCAGTTTCAGTTCGCGCCTTCAAAATCTTCATAAATAGTATGACTGGCCCGGTTACCAAGCAATATTTCGATTCCCGGGTCTTACGGGGTTTAACACCAGAAATAAGCTGAGCCTCTTTTGAAATTATGATCATGTATGAATTTTAATGCGCGGTCACGATAGTGACTTAGGTAGAAGATACAATCAAACGCGCAGTGGACTTAGCGCTATTTTATATGGTTACCTATAAAATAGCGCTAAGCTGAATTTGATGCAAAGCATTAAATTCAGGCGAGTGACTGCGAGCGCAAACTAAACTAGTAGGTACTAGTTTAGTTTGCGCCTGAATTTAATGCTTTGCATTGCATTTACCGAATCATTTACGAAGACTGTATGGGCTTAATCTGGCTCAACACAGACCTTGCTGTTAATAATTTTGTAATTATTTATTCCTGCTTATTAATCATAACAAATTAAATTTTTCATATTTGTATTAGTTAAGCACAACCTATTTTTAAAAGAGATCTAAAAATAAATCTGTGGGAGTTTCGACGCCCTTCTTCTCCCACAGTGGTACAATGTAGAGAAGAGGCAAAAAATGACGTTTGCTAAGTATATGTAAATATCTACAGTAATAAAGTACTTTGACTATTGACTATTGACTATTGACACCCGACCAGAATAATATTAATAGAGAAGGTCCGACATTTCAATTTGGTTAGCGTATCGTATTCCATCCAATTGAACAGCTGGGCTGGCGGCCTGCGCCATTTTAATTTCTCAAAAGTTTTCTAGTAAAAAAAAGAAGGTTCGTAATTAGTGTTAGATTCTTTTGTTTTTGTTTAATTAATTTGTAAGTTTGGAGTGTTAGAACTGAGTGAAAATACGAGTTTATAATGGATGTGTATTACATGTGATATGTGTAAAAAGGATGTGTGGTTGGATGAAGTGAAAAAAGGTTAATTAATAATCATATTTTTTCCTTTGCGGTGAAAGGAAAGATTATTGAGAAAGGACGGTGTATGCCGGCAATCAAATTAACACAAAAAAAGGAAATACTACTAGACAGATTCAGACCTGTACCTACCTAAGGTAAATATGATATGAAATATTTTTGTGTATGTTATTTGAAACAAACCTGAAGAAAACCTGAGATCTGTTACACCGCCGGAAACCAATTTTGAGGTCGGTAAATAGTTTTTATTACTGTGCATACCCTATAAAAAGTCCTGTGCACGCCACTGAGTTGGAGGCTGTCTATGTGTAAAGTTATTAAATTCTATTTACTTCTTATAATAAATGGCATGCTAGACTCATTTGAAGATAATTTTGCCAGTGTCAAGTGCATTTGAAAGATCACGTGACGTGTTTTGAACCTAACCTCGGGTGAATGGAACTCTTTGCCTCCAACTATGCCAGCGCCACCTAGCGGGAGCAAAGGCGGACAAAGGTGCCATTGTCCCAGATCAAATATTTGTTTTTTGTCAGCAGGTCTTACATTCATACCTACTTCAAAAGGCAGACTTCTCATGTTCGAACGATACACTTATAATATAATATAATATAATAATCCTTTATTGCACAGAAAACACAGTGGAAATTATAACAGAAACAGTATGCAAAGGTGAGCTTATTTCTAAAAAGAAATTTCTTACAGCTAACCTGTGAAGAAATGATAAAAATAAAATATAGAGAGGTAGTCCTAGTGTACAATTAAGAGTTAAAAGAAATAAATAAAATAAATATACTATCAAATAAATCACAATACAACCTACGTAATTACTATAAAATAAATAAATAGAATACAATAAATAAATAGATATACATAAATACTATGAGATACCCACTATTCGGAAGAGAGGAGATGCTGTTTTAATTTTTTCTTATAAGTGACCAAGGATTTGCAATCCCTTATAGCGCAAGGAAGTGCATTCCACAAACGTATTGCCCTTAACCTAAACGAGTGCTCGTAAGCAACAGTGTTGTGCTGAGGAATTGACAAAAGTGACACCGTGTGAGATCTCCGAAGTCTATCCCCTGAGAAAAGATACTCAAAACGTTCACGAAGATATGCAGGGTAGCACGGATTTCTCAAAATATTGAAGAGGAAGGAGAGAATGTGCATATCACGACGAAGTCGGATCGGGAGCCAGCCTAATTCCCTACGATATTGGGACACGTGGTCGTACTTACGAAGTCCGAAAATAAACCGAATCCCGAGATTTTGGAGTCGCTCGAGTTTGTTCAGTAGATCTTCGTTCGCACTGGCCCAGCAAACATCGGCGTAGTCTATTAAAGGCATAAGAAGGGTCTGAGCTAGCATGATTTTAGTCTGCCTAGGCAGGAAGAACTGCAAACGCCGAAGAGAATGAAAGGATGCAAAGACTCGTCTGCTGACCTCACAAACATGGGGCGACCAGGATAATAGATTGTCAAAAACAACGCCAAGATTTTTGGCTTTCTCGCTATACTTGAAAATGGTACCGTCAAATAGAACGGGATCAACGGACTTATTCTGCAACAAATCAAGTAAGTGCCGTGTACCTAGTATCATCACCTGAGACTTGTCCGGGTTGACTAATAGCCCATACGAAAGAGACCATTTCCTGATGTTGTCGAGGTCAGCATTCAAAGCCTCAACAGTCGAAGTCAGATCAGACAGGGGAAAATGCCGATAAATTTGAAGGTCATCTGCATAAAGATGATACGAGGAAGACAATACATCCGAGATGGAATGGATGAAAACTGAGAAGAGAAGAGGGGAAAGGATGCCACCCTGCGGAACACCTGTAAAGAGCTTGCACCATTCTGTAGTGACCTCTTCAGACTTGATGTGCTGCTGGCGGTCTCTCAAGTAAGAGTCAAACCAGCGAGCCGAGTGTGAAGAGACGTTAAGCGATTTTATGATTTCAACAAGTATATCGAAGTCGACGCAGTTGAAGGCGCTGCCAAAGTCTAGGAGAGTCAGGACTGTCAGCTGCTTCTTATCCATTGCCAGTTGGATATCGTCAGTTACCTTGAGCAGTGCTGTGGTGGTGCTATGCCCCGGTCTACGTCGTAAGAAGGAACAGACTATGCTTCTGTACACGCAGAAAGCGAGGAAAGTGTTTTGCCACACTGAGAATTACTGATTCCAATACTCTAGTCGTTCTAAATGACTCACATGATCATGAGCCTCCCGCATTACATATGGGTCAAGATGGGCTTTATGTTCATTGTGATAGTAAAGCCAAGAAGGTTTTGAAAGAAACGTGAACAGACTTGCCTTGACTCAGCATGATACAAAATTAATTGCAAGCGCAGTATTTGTTATTGAAATTGGTCGAACTTCTCTCTTTTATTTACTTACCTACATTCTTTTAACTACCTACTTAGATTTACTATAGATATACAATAGCGATGGATGAAGCATTATGGAAGAGTTTACTTGCTGGCTACTGTGAAGCGCGCAAGGGTACATTGTTTTTAAGTTATCTCAGTTATCTGTGTGTTTTTTTTTGCATTTTTAATTTAAAAAAAAAGTAATTGTGAATAATTTATCACACTGAAAAAGTCCAAAAAACTCTCTTTTTACAAAATGTTACAATTATATTAAATCAAGAATGTTTTGTCAACAGGTCCTACGTTTATATCTACTTCGAAAACTACGCTTCTTATGTACAAAGGATACACTTATAGTTTGAACAACAAACTCTACTACTGTTCCAACAGGCGGCGCGGGAGGTGTGTCGCGACGGTGAAAATAGCTGATGATAAGAGCTTGGTTGTTCTCAATGATACACATAATCATGAGCCTCCTACTTATCACATCACGCGAGATGGACTTTATGTTCCTCTTTACGTATAACCTCAAAAAGTGTGCAAAATTACTTAACTCTGGACCCTACTTCTAGGCCTCCGCTGTCCGTCCGTCCGTCTGTCACCAGGCTGTATCTCATGAACCATGATGGTTAGACAGTTGAAATTTTACAGATGATGTATTTCTGTTACCGCTATAACAACAAATACTGAAAAACAGAATAATAGTACATTACTTCAGAGGGAAGAAAGTGACAGTTCCATACCGAGATTATGGCATTTGCGCCACGAGCTTGCGAGGGGCGCAAACCATTTGAGGTATGGAACTGTACTTTATCCTGAGGTATGTATAGTGCTTTTTATTACACCTACGAGGAAAATTATAGACATAAATGCATCCATATTTTACAAAAAACACAAAGATAAATGCTCAATCAATCGAAGTTTTTGCGAAAATGCGCGGGCTTTTCCTTTTTTTATTCGCCCGTTTCTGGAGTAGGCTAAGATCATAAGGTCATGCAGCCACTTCTTCCGTGATTCCGCGCGTTTTATATACAAAAATAATTTCGTTTTTAATTTTCTGTATGCACCAAGGAGGTTGGTAACTGGTAAAAAAAAACTGTATGTGGCCAGTAACAATTTACTTGAAATTTAATTAGTAGACAGTTAAAGTCTCTTTGCAGTATGACTGCTGACAAATTAAAAAAAAAAAAAACCGGGTATGTAATGGAATTTCAAACATACTTCCCACCCTTGGGTCGGAAAGATTTTCATACAAACTTCCATACCTTGGGATGAAAGGATTTGAAGGGCGGGATAAAGGCGTTTCTTCCCTCTAATTGGTATAATTAGTATGTATTTTCAGAGCAGGTGTGATAAAAAATAATTTATTTATCTGTAAACCACATACACACTCATGAATGCACCTGGGTACGTACATGGAGTCTAAAAGTAGCCGCACCAAAAACTTTGTAAACAACATTTTGCTATGTAAAATCCAAACTATTCACTCCACACGATCCCTACCATTGCACGGTGGTACGGAACCCTACGTGCGCGAGTTCGACTCGCACTTGACCTTTTTTTACTGTTCTTTGTAAATTTATTTTCATGTGTGCAATAAAAATACGAAACTAATATAAAATTTTCCTGTCAACACATTTTTCGTCACGAAATCGTATAGTTAATAATCATAGATTAAACAAATATTTTGTCGACAGGTCCCACATTCATCTATACTTCGAAAGGCAAGCTCCTTATGTTCAAAGGGTACACTTATAGCCTAAACAGACACAATTACTACTGTTCACACAGACGGCGAGGCAAGTGTTATGCTGCCCTGAAAATAGCTGATGGCAAAAGCTTGGTCGTTCTGAATGACACACATAATCACGGGCCTGCTTCTTATCATATCACACGAGATGGACTTTACATTCCTATTTAGTTGTATTTGTCTCCATGTATTATCGTTTTTAGGGTTCCATACCTTAACCTTTTCACTTCTCTGGTCGAAAAGGAAAAATGGAAAAACTAACAATTAAGGCAAATTTTATATTGTTGCCCCATAAATGTCCACGATACAATTATTATTTATTCTTAATCAATGGCGGTCTAACATCGAGGTTAACTTCGCCAATGTCACGTGTTTTTATAGATTTCACTGAATTTTAGTGTTAATTTGTTGCTCCTTAGCACTACCCGGGAGGACGTGAAGGGCTGTGGGTTCCAAGTATCTCCTTCGGACGTGAGCAACTGCCTCCCACCCCCACGATAGAATATTCAGTACTCTGACTAGGTGACGTCTGTCAAAAGAGTTCCTTATTAGATGCTGTGCGTCTTTACAGGTTAAAAGGAATTAAGTATCTTAAAAAAGAATACTTCGTTGTGGGTTTGTCTTTCTGATTGTCCGACTGTTCTCTCAGGAACGCGTTAAGATATCAAGTTAAAATTTAAATCGATTACTCCAGTCTTTTGTCTGTTAAAGTTGTGAAAAGATCAAACTTATAGGTCACCGCAATCAACATATACCGATGTATATGCCACAATTTTGCTGATAAAATGCTGATATTCGCAAGGGAATCATAACCTATGGGTTACTTCCCGCTGACCTTAATTATTAATCCTGCTTATTAATCATAATAATTAAATTTTTCATATTTGTATTAGTTAAGCACAAGCAAATTTTTAAAAGAGATCTAAAAATCAGTCTGTGGGAATTTCTACGCCCTGCTTCTCCCACAGTGGTCCAATGTAGAGAAGAGGTAAAACATGACGTTCGCTAAGTATATGTAAATATCTACAGTAAATAATAATAATAATAAACCGTGAATTTGGACTTCCTTCACAAAAAAAGGGATTTATGCGAACCCTTGACCCCTTATTTAACACTAGCTGATCCCCGCAACACCATCTGCGTGTTCATAGGAATTATCATTAACCGAGATAACGTTACCCTCCTTCTGGTGCAGTCGGATAAAAAGTATCCTATATGTTAATCTAGCTCATAAACTACCTCTGTGCTAAAATTCATTTAAATCCGTTCAGCCGTTTTAGCGTGACACAACACACAAACATCTAAACATCCAAACATCTTAACATCGCTACTTTCACATTTATAATATTAGTTAGATGGTTTGATGATCTACGCTGGAAGCAAAAGTTGTGACAACCTCAATTTTGTTTTTGTAAGGAATTGACAGAGGTCGTTATACAGTTTTGTGAAGAGTCTCTTGGTCTCTTGGTGGAGACTTTTGGTGCAATAATAAACAGAATCTAGTGGGCAGGCCAACAAACTATATTTGTACCGATGCATCCTCATCATCCCGATTCCAAGCAACGGTACATAATTTATATCTTACTTTATTAGGTACATTCAGAAAACGTCTTATTTTTCTGAATGTGTATGGAAATAACGAAACTGGCATTATCTATAAATAAATTTATCAAATTCAAAAGTATTTTATTTCACTTCATCGCAAAATTTATCAAACGGTTGTGTAATAATAAATAATATTAGATGTAGCCCATTATTAGACGTAAATCTTTGTCAGAGGCCCTAATAGGTAAAAACTTCTGACGGTCGGGTTAGTTACTAGCCCCACACCCCCACTGCGCCAGCGCAGTTGAGTTCGACTCTCACTCGTCAAAGGCCTTTGCCCGTTTTGGGGGATATTAATAGTTGCATAAGTAATTTAATTTTGTCGACAGGTCCCATATTCATAACCACTACTCGCAGTAAAGGCAAGATTCTCATGTTCAAAGGATTTACTTATACATTGAACAGAAGACTTTACTACTGTTCACGTAGAATGCGAGGAAGGTGTTTCGCGGCTCTTAGAATTACTGATTCTAATACTGTGGTCATTCTAAACGACACACATAATCATGCGCCTCCCGATTATCATATCACACACGACGGACTTTACGTTCTTTTTAAGGGATATCCTAGAAACAGTTAACTTTATAAAGGTCAATCATTTTATCATGTGGCTATTTGTGACTAAGCCGTAAAATATACGAATTATCAATACTGCAGTTTTTCTCTTAAATGCAAAATGTTTGCACAAAAACCCACATACCGTTTACACATAAAAATATTCAATAATGCATTATGAAGATCATTAGTTAAAATGTGAGATATACTTGTACGACGCTGGTGTATGTGTTCTGTGGTTGAGTAAATCTGTTTGTTTTTTTAGGTCCTGTATTCATACCAACAGGTAGGGGCAAGATGCTACTCATATTGAAAAGCTACACATATAGCCTGAAAGGAGCCAGTTATTATTGTTCCCGCCAATATAGAGGGAAGTGCCCTGCTAAAGTGAAGTTTGACAATTACAACAACATATCTTTATGGAACAACAAGCACAACCACGAACCTCCTAAAATCCATATCACTAGTGACGGAAAATATGTGTTATGTTAGATCAATTCCGTAATAGGTTAATTTAACTTATAATAATAATAACTTGGACACTATTTACACACATTGATCTAGCCCCAAACTAGGATTCTGTGTTTCTTGGGTACTATACAACGATGCACATACTTATATAGATAAATATTATACTTAGATAGATAAACAACCAGGACTAGGGTACAAACATCCGTTCTCATCAAAGAAATATTTGCCCCCACCGGGGCTCGAACCCGGGATCCTTGGCTTCGTAGTCAGGGTCACTGCCGACTTGGCCATTCGGTTCGTTATATATTGTTGTTTTTAATTTCTTTCATGACGTTTGTAAATCTCTTTGTAAATACTTCACCTACATAACTGTCTCTTAAGGATGATTTTGGGATGGAACCCTTGGTTAGAAATGTTGAAATATGTTTATATGGAAATTTAATAATTGTTATTGGCCAAAGGTGCCTCTGCCACCTCATATAGGAAAAGGCGTGACATTGTGTGTATATTGAAAATATGTACTTTATTTGATACCAAACATCTTTTAGATAAATCAATAGATGTAGAGCAAAATATGTTTCATTTCGTTTTTCTCATATCGGTAAATATTAGCAGATTAGATGAGATACAACTAAGGAAAGTGATTTTTGGTTGGTGAGTAATTTACACGGACAAAAATTCTTACTCGGTGTATAAAGTACGATTATTTTAACGTAACCGCTTGACACTTCTCGGGGTTTTTTTATGAAAAATAGTAAATCAATTAACTGTTTTTAGACTTTTTCCTTAATATTAATCTTCATTTTACACCTCTGTGCCAAATTTCAAGTTTCCTGGACATCTCGATCACTTTTAAGCGACTAAAACCGAGGAGTCGAGTCGAGAAACTGAACCTAACTGTAACACTAAAATAATAAAAAAACACCAAGTTTCAAAATATAGAACTAAGGTAACAACTAATCGGGAGATTGGAATGGAGACTAATCGACATGATTCATGGCACGGTCCCTTTTGAACAATAATGATTGTATGCCTTGTCTTCAGACCCCATCTTCATACCGACGGGCAAAGGCAGGTATCTCCTGATGTGGAACAACTTCACGTACAGCCATACAAGAGGCGTGTACTATTGCTCGCGGAGGTTCAGAGGGAAATGCCCGGCAAGTCTGAAACTCACTGGTGAAAACAAAATCGTGAATCGGAACGTGCAGCACAATCATGACCCGCCAAATTTTAATATCACTTCAGATGGACATCATAGTTATGTGAATTAGGTAGGATTTGTAAATTTATTGTAGGTTATTAAAATTACAGCATTTCATGTGTTTTACTCACAAAAGTTAATTCCTATTTAATATCTATATGTTAAATATGTGTTAATCATAAAAAAGCGTATGTGAATATGTAAGGTAGTTTCAGAAAAATAGATATTTGTATAGAGTATGGTCGTGTCGTAGTAATTATTCAAAGCTTAAATTATTATTTTAAAGAATGTCAAGTGAATTCCAGTAAAATTTATAATATAGTTCTAATCACATACATCTGTAATGTGGCATATGAATCCATTTAGAAAATAGAAATATTCGTGTAATGACTATGTATAATTTAATTTATTTCATTTATATACAATTAGTAATAATAACATAATATTCGCTTAATGATTCGTCGAAACTAAACAACTTAACTTAAAACAAACCGCGCCTGTATAATTAAGCTGGTGATTGGAATAATTTTTAAAGTAAATATAATCGTGTAGGTAATATAAAAAGTCTTCTTATTGCTTTATTATCCAACCCTACACTTAAAATTCACAGATAAACTTGACATTCGTGACATAACAAAGTTAAGTTAAATATATCCCTATAAATACATAGCATGAATCTCCGCCACCCGGACTTTGTAACTATTAATAGTACTATTTGTTGATTTTCAGTTCCCGTGTTCATTCCTGGTCGGAAAGGGAAGCAGATAATATTGTACAACGACTACACATACAACCAAAAAAACGTTACCCTCTACTATTGCACCCGGAGGCACGCAGTGGACTGCAAAGCTAAACTTAAACTTAACAATAACGCTATTCTTTCTGCCGACGGCGTCCACAACCATGAGCCGCCTCAATTTCATGTAACCAAAGAAGGTCGATATATACGTCTTTGAATACGTATTTTTATTAATAAAGCCTCGGATACACTAGGATTCAAATGTCTCCCAACATGTCGCTTTAGGTTCGAGGTTGGTTTAAACTATAAGACCAGACGTTTGCCAGAAACGCAAAATGACTATTCATTCCATTTCCAATATGAAATGAAACGGCTCCCTTCAGTATTTTATTTTGTGATATTATCTCCTCATCTCCCTCCTCCTCCCGGTAACTACAGACATATTTATAAAAGGACAGAGATTGGACCTTGTGCAGTCGACTGTCTTTTTGGGCATTACTTTAGACGCCAAACTACAATGGGATCCTCATATAAATTAATTGTCGAACAGACTGAGTTCAGCAGCGTTCGCAGTTAAAAAATTAGAGCTCTTACTGACGTAGACACCGCTAGACTAGTCTACTTTAGTTACTTTCATAGTCTAATGACCTATGGTATTTTATTGTGGGGTCACGCTGCGAATGCTAATAGTATATTTATTCTGCAGAAACGGGCTGTTCGTGCAATTTATAGATTAGGGCCTAGAGTGTCACTGAGGGAAAAGTTTAAAGAAATCAATATTCTGACATTTGTGTCTCAATATATCTATGACAATCTTGTGTATGTAAAAAGAAATATAATTAATTTTCAGAAGTACAGTGATATACACAATTTTAATACTAGAAATAAAGACAAGTTGATTGCTTATGTAAGCCGACTACATAAAATTAGTAATTCTTTTAAAGGCAATTGTATACGCTATTACAATAAGGTCCCTACTGATATTAAAAACTTACCTTTAGACAAGTTTAAAATAATAATAAAACAGAAATTGTATAAAAAAGTTACTATAGGATATCTGATTACTTAGAGGATAGATGTCCATGGGAATAGATTGTTTGAGTAACAGGCTGTTTCGATATATAATTAGCATTCATTTTGTAATTTGACAATATTTTATTTAAAAAAGGAAACGCAAAATATGCGACGACTGTGGAGTTTCTTCGGTGAGCTCTTCTCCACAGATTCCGCCATTGTGTTAGTGAACTCACCCAAAAAATGTAATGACGGATCTAAGTGATGTAACAACATCCTATGGAAATAAATGATTTTTGATTTGATTTTGATTTGATCCAACCTATTATTCTGAATTTACACCAATTTATTCTGAATTTGATTATAACTGAAGAAAACCAACTAAAATAATACATTTTGTTTTATTTAAAACCTAGGGCCACCGGACAGGATCTGTCTTTCAAGCTGGATTGTTAGTTCAGTAGTTTTGAACCCTTCAGAGTTCCGCTGACTAATTAAGTGTTTGAATTTCTGACTAATTAAGTATTTGAAATCCTGGAGGTCAGTTTACTGAGTTACCTGGCATAGAGCAACTAAATTTTCTATATTGCAGGGCAGTAAAATTAAGTTTATAGTACCACATGTATGCCCAGTCAACCATGCAGACAACTTATGGCGAAAGCTAAATACGAATGTTTGTAGAAAATACGAGACTCAAACCAAATATACAAGAAATTTACCGCAATTTGGTAAAAGAACTTAAGGCAAACAATTCTGATATACCGGCTATGCAGTTTAATAGTTTTAGTAAAAGGGTAAAACATAGTGTCGTGGTGTCCGTAAGAGTGAAACGTGAATCTGAAGAACGAAAATGGTAATTTTCTATCAACGGTATACTTATCAACTTGTCTGTGCACATGTCGTAATAATTAATACATTTTCTCTATTCTTTTCTTTTGTTATCGTATTTCAAACATATTAAGCTCGAAGGAATAGAACGAAAAGGAGACTACAGTTGCGAAATGTCCAGCACAGCAAGACTAGCTAAAATAAAATAGAAATCTACTAAAGCTTCGAAATATAAAAGGCGAGTCAAGGAATTATCTCGGATCAAAGATGACGTTCTTTTCAAAACATCTATGGAATTTAGATAACTATATAGGCATGCTGTAATGGTACACGAGAGTCGGTACATTTGATACTTCATTCTGCGTGATAGAGGGCTAGCCCAACGCCGCGCTGTTTTGAATACGAATCGGTTCAGATAACGTTTGAGGGTTTTGCGTACTCAGTGGCAAGTTAGCAAAAAAAAAACAGAGCCGACGCTTGGGATGGTTCCTGGAAGTTTACAGGTCAGGTTTTTTTGTCGCATTCCTGCGAGATGTGTAGGAATCAGAGCCGAGTTGGTTGCGCGTTGAATAAAATTATGAATAACTAAATAATGAAAGGTTATTATGGAACGATACGGAGAAAGCTATTATGTTGATTGCAAATACACAATTGCGATTGAGGTATGATATGGAGAGTCTGACACCGCTAGTTTGGATAGCATTCTAGTGGTCTTTGCTACGCGCGTCTAGCGGTCGGGTATGCTTAATTAATCGCAACAAGCTTTTATTGGTCAGCGATCAACAGATTCTGTGTATCGGCAGTACCAAATGATTTGAGTGATTACCTACGGTTGATCATAGTGAATATGCGTACACACAATTTGTAGAACGGCGGATCTGCATGGCATGGTTGAAATTAGACCCTGTGTAGTTAGTGATAAGAAGCTTCGCTTGGGCAGAGCGTGTTCGCAAAGGACGCATATAAATACGAGAGCGTGGGAGGGGAGAGCATTCAGTCTCAGCGTCTAGCTACTGTGACAGTCGTCTTTCACGAGTTCTAAACAGTTTTGTCTGCCGTGTTACGCGTCAGAACTATACGAAATTGTGATTGCGAAGTTTCAGTGGGTTTTCGTGAGTGTCTGAAGCGCCGAGATATATCTCGGTTCCTAACCTTTATATCAACCAACCCCAAACTCCAAAACTATCCTTGGGTCGTTAGAAAAGAACTTGTAAGTCAATTAATCTGAGTCTGAGTCTGGGCTTGGAGCGACCCTAAATTCCTTTTTCCTTCACCATAGGGTTCCTGGATTGGCTCTTAGGATATTCGCGGGCTAATCCTCTCCTCATTCCTTTCGAGTAGCGAGTTTTGAAATTCCCACACACACAGTCATTAAACATTCAAGCACATTCAAATCAAACTCAACCATTTTCGAGTGGTGTCGATAATGGACGTGGTATAACACTAGGTTTTTAGACTAGGCTAGACAGGAGTTTAGTTGCGGCTAAACCTAGGTTGGCGGGGTATAGGGAGACTGTTTGATCGATGAGGTTCCGCGGATGGAAATAACAAATTCAGAACAAAGTTAAACCGGTGTCAACACAGATAACATATCCTGTTGATATTTTGACATTTGAGTGTTGTCGGGGACGCGCGAAGAGATCAATTTACAGTCTAAAGTTCATTGTTTAGGTCCGGGTAGGTGTTTTGCATTGCCTTGGGTCAGGTTGGATTCAAGTTGCATCTTTAAATTAAATGTAAATTTCGCTGGAGGTCTAATGTGTAGGCTGAGTCGGTATATATGATTTGGCTCAGCCCAGGACGTGCTGAGGCTAGTGGAATTCATAGTTCGGTATTTATCGAACTATGCACTTCGCTATGGTGTGGGTTAGATCTCCTAAAACAATAATGCTTGCGTTTCGATAACATCCAGCTCAAATTGCGCAGAGTTGAAGGTTTCAAAACGATACGGACCTTTTGAGGTAACCGCTAGTTCAGAACCCATTTCGGAAAATCACATCGCAATTGTGTAAACCGGTCTTTTCGGATCGTTATTGCCGTGAACCAAATATATAATTGGAACCACCACAAGCCGCTACTAGCGAGCACATGAAATATCATTGAGTACTCACGTCGTAAAACTACGACGGATATCTATACGATATCACAAACAAATATTATAAACTTTGGTCGACCACTAAAAACTAAAAGAAGTTCCATACGCCCATATATACAAAACCAAATGGTACCATCACATAAAATATAACAACGATCGTTCTGGCGCAATACACCGCTGACTGATGTGAATTACCGGCTCGCGGACATATATGCTTTCTCTGTCTAACTTGAAACTGTAACTTCCTGAACCAAACTTCGTTCGACTATTGTACGCCTAACGGACTTCTCGACGAACGAGAAATTCAGACTTATCATTCTTACTTACAAATCATACAGCTGAATCGGGTCCTCTCATTTTGGGATAGATAGAATAGACGATCATAGCTACTGTTAGCGGTGGCTCGACCTTAGCCGTGGGGCCGTTACAATGCATCCACCATCCGCACTTTATAATTATTTATTGTTAAATTTGATGATTTTCAGGTCTCGTGTTCATACCTAGTCGGAAAGGGAAGCAGATCATTTTGTACAACGACTACACCTATAATCAAAAGAGCGATACGCTCTACTATTGTACCCGGAGGAACTGCAAAGTCAACTGCAAAGCTAAACTTAAACTTAACAATAACACTATCGTTT
Organism: Argyresthia goedartella; assembly: GCA_949825045.1. NCBI lineage: Eukaryota > Metazoa > Arthropoda > Insecta > Lepidoptera > Argyresthiidae > Argyresthia > Argyresthia goedartella. The sequence continues at coordinate 7,166,965 of OX463817.1, forward strand.
GCGCCGATGACGACACCGTCCATAATCATGAGCCGCCTCGATATCATGTAACGAAAGATGGCCGATATGTTCGCCTTTGAATTGCGGATTTTTCTTTTTAAATACAGACACACCAGGGCCAAAATGTCCCCCCAAAATGAGCTGCTTTATAGTAAAATGTCGCGGGGCATGTGGCACTGCGCAACATTGCAGCTTCGTGTAAATGGAGCTTTTAGCGAGATGTTGTGGTACATTTTAATGTAAGTCCTAAAGTATCTTGTTGGCGAAGTTGGTTTTTTTCACGATAAGGAACTAAATACTAATAAGTATCTTTTTCCCATAAAAAAATCAATTTCTTTATTTGAAAAATATGATATGAATAATAAAGTTTTACCATTTCGGCTCGCTTCATTATTTACAGAGTGTCCTTCGTAAACACCCTTATTCTCTATCTACACTAATTTCTTTCTGTATTTGACATAATTGATCAAAACGAACTAAAATAATAAATTTTTGTTTGATGTAAAACCTAGGGTCACCGGACAAGGGCTGTCTTTCAAGCTGCTCGTTATTTAGTTTTAAATTCTTCAGAGTTCCAATGACTAATGCAGTAGGTATTTAAATTTCACAGAATGCTCTACACTAGACGGTGATTTCATAAAGAGGAATGGTGGTGTGGTGTTCCTTCTGAGCGGATACCAGTACACAAAGCAAAGGGACCAAAACGATGGAGCTGTATGGCGATGCTCCAGACGTAGACTTTATGGATGTAATGGCTCTATTTTTATCAAGGTAGGTATGTTATGCACCTATAATTACATGTAGTCACTATTTGTTTCTCTTGGGCTTGCTGGAGACATATATTATATTCTACATCAGAATATAAACACGTACACCATCAGCCCTATTTTTATCTAGAAAACTCCTGGAGATCTTTTTACTGGGTTACCTGGCATATAGTCAGTAATCGTTTTGTTTCAGGGTAGTAAAGTTGTGCTCAAAATACCACATGTGTGCCCAGTCAAGCATGCAGACAACTGTATGGCGAAAGCTAAATACCAATGCTTGCAGAAAATACAAGACTCAACTTCGAAACCGAATATACCAGAAATATACCGCGGTTTATTAAAAGAACTGAAGGCAAGGAATGCTGATATACCGCCTGTATCGTTTGAGAGTGTGAAATCGAGTCTGTACAGGTTCGCAAAACGGGCTAAAACGGAGTTTCTTGATGTCAGCAAGAGTGAAGCTAGTGAATCTGAAGACCAATGATTTTTATTTTGTATTAACGGGTTTCAGCGTGTTTGTTGCCCAATTCGTAATAATAAATAATGTTTCTGTTGTATTATCCGAATGGCCGAGTCGGCAGTGACCCTGCCTACGAAGCCAGGGGTCCCGGGTTCGAGTCCCGGTGGGGGCAAATATTTGTTTGATGAGAACGGATGTTTGTACCCTTGTCATGGTTGTTTATCTATCTAAGTATAATATTTATATAAGTATGTGTATCGTTGTCTAGTACCCAAGATACAGGGAATCCTAGTTTGGGGCTAGATCAATGTGTGTAAATAGTGTCCAAGGTATTATTTATTTATTCAGCAAAGCGCCGCTCACTCAGGCACTCTCATATCTAAAGGACGGCGGAGAGATCGATATGTTCTCCTGCGCTCTGAATTAATTCCTAAAAATTTTATGTTAATGTCATACCTATACTATGTAGATAAAATACGGTATAACATAAATATAGTTAATATAGAATTATGTAAAATTGTGATTTGGTATACTACACTCTTGTATTATTGGTTAAGCCTGTAATGATAGTGTATGTGGATAAACAAATAAATACTTAAATATTTAGCGTACGAATAGATTATAACACTGTTAAAAATGTAAGGTGCTTTTTAGGGTTCCGTACCCGAAGGATGCCAATCGTGACCCTATTACTAAGCCTCAGGTGTCCGTCTGTCAGTCTGTCCGGGCTCTACCGGATCAACCGAAATAGGTAGAGAGCTGAAATTTTCACAGAGGGTATATTTCTATTGCCGCTATAACAACAAATAATAAAACATACGGGTTTTTAGGAATTATAATTAGTTCTTATACGAGAGATAATTTGTAAGGCCATTTTCTTAGCAATTTTGTTTTATTTGTTTATCGGTGAACTGAACTGGACTCGGCCGATATTATCGGAAAAGATATTTAATTGCGGGTATTGAGTTTTGTGCTTAGTTATTTGTCATTATAAGATTAATTTGCTCGTTCGAATTATAATAAATAATATTAAATTTGATTTTATTTCTGTGAATAAGTTACTCAATTTCTATCCACTTTCGTTTTCAATGAGCAAGGACATAGTTCAATACTTACATATTACCGCCTTCTTGCATACCCGAGTGTGTAATATTTTATTATCAATAAATAAAAAGGTATACCCGTACAAAATACTGTCGTTTTTCGTTTTTCCGTGTACAATGGTATCGAACCCTTCGTGTGAGGGTCCGACGTCCTACTCGCACTCGACCGGTTTTATTATTCGCCTCCAGCTGCGCAGGCAACGAATTCGCTAGCACAGAGGCCCAATTATAGAATTGGAGATTGCATCGCGATCTCTATACCAATGCCGTATTTGACAGTCAGTCTCCAAGCAAAATAGGCGCTGCCGACAAGCTACACACGGCATTTCGCGCTCTTCGGAGTGGTCGCGATGCGGTCGCCATGCAATATCCAGTACAGAATTGGGCCCCAGGTACGAGTAGATATTAAATATAATCTACGACAGTCTTCACAGAATAAAAGGCCCGGTGACAGCGTCCGTGTCACTGACGTAATAAGGTTGAATTTAGTTTGGGCCACCGGGCCTTTTATTTTGTGAAGACTAGCCAGTAGTAAACATAAACATTAACATACACACTGGGATACCATGTATCGTGGGAACCAGAAACAGCGACGTCACACACATATAAACATAAAAGACTTGTTTTTTTTTTCTTTATCCCCAGCCGGGGATCGAACCCGGGACCTCTCGCATGGTAGGCAGAGCCACAACGCTTTTTATTACTACTACTAGTAGTAGTAGTAGTAATAAAAAGCGAATCAAGCGCTGTAGCTACTCGCAAAGTCACGACGGCAAACGTCAAATCGCTTACGTTTGCGGGTCAATGAACTTTATTGCACGTTTATCTAGTAGTAGCTATAACCTCTAGGGTCAAAGATGATATTCTACACAAAATGTCTATGGAAAATCAACGCTGACCCGCGTCTGACCTGACTCGCTCTCTATATTGCGGCCCTAAACTGCGTCGGTCACTTTTCACGACGGTAACAATCAGGGCTCGAAAGGATAAATATCGTGATGATAACAGTTGGATAATTATCTAGTTGTAAAAATTGCGCTCACAAATTTGAACTGAATCCGAACGTGCCGACGGGATTCCCCCTTTCTCAGTCAACTGTCCCGTTGCAATTGATAAATTACAACTTACCCTCCTACATTTTTTAGCCCTTATCCCGCTTATTATAACTATAACAAATAATGTGTTACACTGGTGATAATTATACGATAATTGTCCACTTCCAGTTCACCACTCTACGTTATTCCAACGTCAATTTGGTGTTTCACGTGTTGCGGAAATAAAATCGCCCAATACCTTCACATGGTCGTTTCTAAATCTATTGCCTCTTGTGTTTGTGTCGTAGGTGATACAGAAGTTGATGGAGCATTCATAGAAAGGAATGGTGGTGTGGTCTTGCTGATGAAAGGATATCAATACACGAAGCAGAGAGATAATAAGGATGGCTCGGAGGGGTGGCGATGCGTCAAACGCAAGAAGCACAAATGCTATGGCAGCGTTACTATTAAGGTATGTAAAGAGGGTACCTGATTGATAGAAATAGAGGTAGCACTAATGTCGAGTCAACATTCCATAGATATTTTGACAGATCGTCATCGTTGACCGAGATTAGTGCTTGCCACGCTTTTTATCTAGTTGGCCTGAGGAATCTGGAATTTAATTCAGCGTTTGGTTTATGAAAAGTGCATTTTCAGGACGGCGTAGCAAGCAGCGGGTTGGCACACCTCTGCCCAGCGAACCACGTCGCGAATTACGTGGCGAAAAAGAAATACGAATGTGTCCGTAGAGTACGAGACTCTACTAAATCACCTTCCACCAAGACTATAGCCCAAATTTACCGCGAGTTCACGCAAGAAGTTAACGCGGGAAATGAAAACAGTGATATGCCGCACATACCGAAATCGTATAGTTTCAAAACCTCGCTGTACAGACACGCTGAACAGGCGAAAAGACAGGTTGGTAAAATTGAAACAGAAAAAAACGTTTATGGTGTAGAAGAAGATAAATCTTTAAGATGAATACATTCTACATATACCATTGCTTAACAGTACAATATATATTGTTTTGTAATATTTTTTTTTTAGTATTTATTTTGTTATAAAGATTAGGCTAGTATTTAATCGCACATCAAACATACTGATTTTCACAGCAAAAAAGGATCAGCAAAAACACTTTTTATGTTTTAAGTATTTTTGTTGTTCTTACATGTTCAACCTAATACGAAGGATAAAGGAGGGAAAAGGAAGGATTACCCTTCTCCTAAGCTACCGGAGTATTTTGCCCTGAAATTTGCTGTGAAAATCAGTATATTTGCTGTCCAAATCAGTATTATTGATGAGCAGTTTATTCAGTATATCAGTATTATTGTTATCAGTAATCCCTTTGGCCATCGAATATGACAGTAACTCTTTTTATAATTCCTATACTAATTATACTATTTTCTCGAAAATGCTAAAGGTGTGTTCATTATTTTGAAAACCTGCTTTGAGCAAAGTCGAATAGTCGAACCTTCTTGTAAAGGCGCCAGAAAAGTTGTCTGGAGATTCATTGCTGGTGAGTATTTTAAGAAGTTACCGACGATACCAGGAAGCGAGAACGAAGAAGAACATCCCTAGCGAGGTTAGATAGTATTTTGTGTGTTTTTATAATGTTCAAAGTTCACAGTTAAAATTTCTTTATTACTGCAGATATTTACATATACTAAACAAAGGTAATTTTTTGCCTCTCCTCTACATTGGACCACCGTGGGAGAAAAAGGGCTAAGAAACTCCCACTGATTGATCTCTTTAAAAAATTGGTTGTGTTTAACTAATACAAATAATACTATGTTAATTATTATAATTAATGTATAGATAATGGTGTGTTTCCTGACTTGATGAAACTAAGTAAAGTTATACCTTTATTCAAAGCTGGTAGTACATCAGACCCCACCAATTTTAGACCCATATCGATACTACCAACGCTTGGCAAAATATTTGAAAAACTCATACTTAATCAATTGCAAAGTCATTTTTATCTCAATTATTTAATTCATATTGCTCAGTTTGGTTTCACAAAGGGTCGTTCAACAGCCGATGCTGGTGTTGAACTAATCGCCAATATTTTTGATGCCTGGGAAGACGCAATGGATGCAATAGGTGTCTTCTGCGATCTATCCAAGGCTTTTGATTGCGTCCATCATGACACTCTTGTCAGGAAGTTACGCCATTATGGTGTAAAAGATCAGGCACTTGGCTTTCTGGAGTCATATCTAACAGATAGGGTTCAGATGGTCGATGTTAATGGGAAAAGATCACCTGGGTCTTCAATAAGTATGGGCGTACCGCAAGGTTCAATTCTTGGTCCTTTCTTGTTTTTAGTATATATTAATGATTTACCTTACCTTGTTAAAGCAAAACATGGGTTAGTATTGTTTGCCGATGATACTTCTTTGATATTTAAAGTTAAAAGACAGCAATCAAATTATGACGAGGTAAACAATGCTATCTCTAGTATAGTGAACTGGTTTACTGTTAACAATTTATTACTTAATGAAAAGAAAACTAAATGTATTAAATTCGTGTTACCCAATGTGAACCCGGTAACTACAGACATATTTATAAAAGGACAGAGATTGGACCTTGTGCAGTCGACTGTCTTTTTGGGCATTACTTTAGACGCCAAACTACAATGGGATCCTCATATAAATAAATTGTCGAACAGACTGAGTTCGGCAGCGTTCGCAGTAAAAAAAATTAGAGCTCTTACCGACGTAGACACCGCTAGACTAGTCTACTTTAGTTACTTTCATAGTCTAATGACCTATGGTATTTTATTGTGGGGTCACGCTGCGAATGCTAATAGTATATTTATTCTGCAGAAACGGGCTGTTCGTGCAATTTATAGATTAGGGCCTAGAGTGTCACTGAGGGAAAAGTTTAAAGAAATCAATATTCTGACATTTGTGTCTCAATATATCTATGACAATCTTGTGTATGTAAAAAGAAATATAACTAATTTTCAGAAGTACAGTGATATACACAATTTTAATACTAGAAATAAAGACAAGTTGGTTGCTTATGTAAGCCGACTACATAAAATTAGTAATTCTTTTAAAGGCAATTGTATACGCTATTACAATAAGGTCCCTACTGATATTAAAAACTTACCTTTAGACAAGTTTAAAATAATAATAAAACAGAAATTGTATAAAAAAGGTTACTACAGGATATCTGATTACTTAGAGGACAGATGTCCATGGGAATAGATTGTTTGAGTAACAGGCTGTTTCTATATATAATTAGCATTCATTTTGTAATTTGACAATATTTTATTTAAAAAAGGAAACGCAAAATATGCGACGACTGTGGAGTTTCTTCGGTGAGCTCTTCTCCACAGATTCCGCCATTGGGTTAGTGAACTCACCCAAAAAAATGTAATGACGGATCTAGGTGATGTAACAACATCCTATGGAAATAAATGATTTTTGATTTTGATTTTGATTTTTTTGATAATCAGCAGGAATATATAACGACAAAATTATAAAAGCAATTATCTCTAGTTGTAAGGTATTTATAGATAGGGTTTTCGTTGACCTGAAATAATGATAATTGTTATTATTAATTTCCTGTGGAAATCCAATATTTTCGAGCTTTGTTTCAAAATGGTCAAGTGCATATTTCATTTTGAATATAGCTGTGTAAGAACAGGCAGACTAGAAATAAAAAGCGCGGGGAAGTAACTAAAGCGCTGCAAGTTGACTTTTAGTGCCAAACGGGACCCTATTACTAAGCCTCCGCTGTCAGTCTGTCTGTCTGTCTCTCCGTCTGTCACCAGGCTGTATCTCATGAACCGTGATAGTTAGACAGCTGAAATTTTCACAGATGATTTATTTCTGTTGCCGCTATAACAACAAACACTAAACAGAATAAAATAAATATTTAAGTAGGTTCCCACACAACAAACGTGATTTTTTTGCCGTTTTCATAGATAATGGTACGGAACCCTTCGTGCGCGAGTCCGACTCGCAATTGGACGTTTTTTTTTTACAATTTTCGTGATAATTCAATTTAAATTACTCGCTTTGTTTGAATAAAGCGCCATACAAGCCTTGGTCCGCAATGACTGCTCTGCTGGCTACGCTAAGATGGCCTTGCTTATATGTATTTTTTTCTCCTTTCTAAGGTACCAGGTACACAGCCGGCAACGACAACTCAAATTTTGACGGGCACTCAAAATCATGCTGTTAAATGTGTCTTGTCTTGGGAAATACCAACGTCAGTATGACATCTAACCCCTTGGCTCGGTTCGGCTTTGGCATAAGCTTTCGTTGCTTTTGGACTTAAATACCAAGCTGTAAGGTTGAAAATATGGTGGCATGTATATGGCGACTGTCAGCTAAGGGGTTAAGCGGTACTTAATGTGAGAAGCAGACTGTACAATATATGTAAATACTTTCATCCCACAGGTTGTTCGACACTAGACGGTGATTACATAGAAAGGAATGGTGGTGTTGTGTTTCTGCTGAGAGGATATCAGTATACGAAGCGAAGGGAACAAAAAAATGGGTCTGAAGAATGGCGATGCGCCAGACCTAAGAATAATAGGTGCAACGCCTATATCGCGATTAGGGTATGATTTAAGTATTTCATACAATACATACATAAATAATATTAAACATAAACAATACTATCTTAAGCATGCGTATACATTGCTAAAGATAGTATTACCCTCTGGTATTTTATCACTCAGTGTCCTCGGAACCAGAGACATTGAGTTTATAATCATGTAAACGTCCAAGGACAACTTCTACGAGTAAATATTTGTTGAGAACAATTTAAATGACCACCAAAATATTGTTTTCCTACCCAAAATGGGTAAATGATCACCAAAAGCTGCAGAAAATATCAGGGCGGTAGCTTAGGTAAGGGGTAAAGGGGGTGAGCGAAGCCAAGCCCCCATTATCCTTTGTGTTAGTTTGAACATGTAAGAATAACAAAAAATACTTAAAACATAAACATTTGGTGATCGTTTAGTTATTCTGGCGGTCGTTTCGAATTTATTGGTAGTTAAATAGGAGCGTTTTTGGTGATCGTTTAAACATAAGCCATTTTTGTTACAGGATGGTCAGATTAAATTTAAATCACCACACAAATGCACCATGCAGACAACTTTATGGCGAAAGCTAAATATGATTGCATACAAGAAATACGAGGCTCAAATTCTGATGTAAATATACCGAAACTATACCGCAAGTTAGTGGATGAAGTCCTGAAAGAAAATATTGATACGTCGCTTATACCCCCGTTCAGTAGTTTTAATTCTAATTTGTACAAAATCGCTCGTCGGTCTAAAACTGATAAAGCATAGCAGTATTGTGAAGTGTGAAAGCGAATTAGAAGCTAAATAATAATAATAAATAATACCTTGGATACTATTTACACACATTGTTCTAGCCCCAAACAAGGATTCCCTGTATCTTGGGTACTAGACAACGATACACATACTTATATAGATAAATATTATACTTAGATAGATAAACAACCATGACTAGGGTACAAACATCCGTTCTCATCAAACAAACATTTGCCCCCACCGGGACTCGAACCCGGGACCCTTGGCTTCGTAGGCAGAGTCACTGCCGACTCGGCTATTCGAGTCGTCGAGCCAAATTATAATATGTACATATATAGGTATAATATTTAAGTAAATTTAATGAGTAAACACAAGTTTCTTGATGGTTAAATTTTATTATATCGTTACCACATGGTTATTGTTATACTTTTAAATAAAACGTTTAATATGTTGAAAAAGATATATATTTTTTCTCTTTGCTGCCGTTTGCCCATAATTTAATTTGACAGTTCTTTTACACACAAATATTTTTCTTATATATGCTTTTCAGGGGATTACAAATATGTTACCCGCAAGGGTTCTCAGGTGCTGGTTTACAAAGAATTCAGATACTATCAAGTCAAGGGCAGACTGTACTATTGCACCCGAAGGAGAGCCAGATGCAAAGCTGTGGTGAAGATGAACAAATGTAAACGTATTGTCATCACTGGGAAAACTCATAATCATGAGCCTCCAACTCCGTAATGGGATGGTTCAGGGCATCACTAATAGTAGTTTATGTGACTGCTGCATAATGCCTAATTATGTACAGTTACATACACTAGTTTATCTACATATATCATATATCATAAGCTCTCTTTGATGTGTTCAGGAACCGTATGTTTGACCGGCATTGTGGTTCTGCAATTGTTTAGCTTGTTCTTTAGTACCAACTTCACGCAGACGGGCGTCGGCGTTCGAAATTTGAATGTCAGTACCAACTTCACAGACAAACTAGGGACGGCACGCGGATAGGCGTCGGCGTTCGAAATTTGAATGTCATTATATGTAGAAAAACTACACATAATGACCATTATGTGTAGTTTTCCAGATACGAAACGAGTTTTTACCAAGTAGTTTAACATAATGCTGATCGTAACGTGCGGTTTTTGAACGCAGTAAAGAGGGTTTATGATACGTGTGTAGATAAAATTTATTAAAGATTTAGATTTAGAGTTGTAACTGTCTCGATTTAGATTTGGATAGATCGATAGACCTGGTGGTGGTGTAAATACTTGATATTCGTTGACGTCTTAGTTTATCAAACAGTAGCGAAGTAGTACTGTGATATAATAATGTATATGTTACGGTCAACTCAATAAATCCGGTTAGTATACATAATTACCGGTAAGTATTCATACTAACCACTGATTTTGGTGAATGTTGTAAAGATAGCCAAAATCAGTCCGACTAACTACTATAACCGGTTTTTATTATTACTCACCAAGAGGGTTTTGTGAAAGTAATAAGACACCCTTATTTTCTTAATCAAATATGGTTTAATAAAGATAAAATAAAACAAATAGTTTATTATTTATGTAATTAATAATAATTCTTTTTAATATTGTCTGTCTATAATACCCAGTATTGCACAGGATGTTTATTAGATAGGTGTAAAATATTGTATGTGTACTTAAGTTTATGTTTGAAGTATTTTTTGTTGTTCTTACATGTTCAACCTAACACGAAGGTTAAAGGGGGCTTCGCTTCGCTCACCCCCATTACCCTTCACCTAAGCTACCGCAATGTTTGCCTTGATATTAGATATTCAGCACGGACATGTGGTGATTATAAATACTAACCGGTTAATGTGATCAATCTTGCTGTATCTATTAATTACTTTAACCATTGAATTGGTAAGTATGCATAAAAGCCGGTTTGTATGGATAATAACCGAATCATTAACTCGACCGTAGCATATTTATGCTAATACGCAAAAAGTGGACAACATTCCAATATAAGATTATTGTCGTATTTTTGTAATTAGAAGTCAGTTAGATAATGCATATATTTAATACGGAAAGCGCTAATTTTAATATTAAAACGTAAATAAAAAATATAGTAAATAGTAATTTACTATATTTTTTATTTACGTTACGTATTACGTATTACGTAAATAGTAATTTACTATATTTTTTATTTACGTTTTAATATTAAAATTAGCGCTTTCCGTATTAAATATATGCATTATCTAACTGACTTCTAATTACAAAAATACGACAATAATCTTATATTGGAATGTTGTCCACTTTTTGCGTATTAGCATAAATATGCTACGGTCGAGTTAATGATTGCCAATGCTACTATTTACTAACTTATAATAAGTGCATATTTTGCTGGGTCACAGGGGATAATTAGTTTATTTTATCTCTCGATCTGGCAATATATATTTTTTTTGTGTTTCACAAAACTATTGAGTCTATGTTTTATTTTACCACTTCCTCCATTATGAATTAAAAATAAATATACATCAAATGGTCTATAGATAGATAGTTAGATATCCTATCGAAAAAACTTCATTCATCATCAATTACTCCACATCACAGCGTGACTTCATTGGTGAACCTACAATATTAAAAGATGGAGGTAATTTCACCCCAGACATAAATTAAAGCAAATGTCAAGTTGTCCAAATAAAATATGGATGCGTTGCGAATTGATTGTTATATTATCATTTACGGTCTTACAATGTTATAAACATAGACGGCTGTTTATGACCTGTTTTAATGCCCATTTAATTGCTTAATGAAACTTATAGCTTTTGAATTTTATTACCATGGCATAAGGTTCAAAATCGCGATGCCTCCTGCGTAGGCGCAGTTGTAGACCGGTTAAGCTCCAGATGTCCTCTTATTAGACCAGCTCGATAGTGCCATACTATTGTATTGCCATCTGAACTAAATGCACACAGCAAGTTTGATGACAGAAAAACAAGAATTAGGCGAAATTTCCATTCTTAGATTTGTGCATACTGTTATTTAGTTAAGGTACATAAGTCGACCTAATAAAGGGTTGTTAATAGTATTTTGGTACCCTGCTGGTAAATTGGAACTCTATAGCTATAGTATTTACCAAACATCTGTTAAAAAATGATTCCACTACACAGAAATCATGAAATCAAACGCTTAGAGCATGCTAGCGCCATTATTCACCACGTTACTTTTAAAGCAGTTATTGGTGGTATTTGTGAAATATTTTTGTTGTTGGTGTTAGAGATAGTTCATAGTTTTTAGTATGATCTTTGTTTTGCAAGCCGACTGGCTGGTTAGTTTGCTTTTTGCTCGGAATCCAAGTGTAGTATTCTACTGTCACGATTCTTGGATCGTCACTCGTCACTATTTTCTTGAGCTCCGAGCTGAAAGCACGTACTTCTTCATTAAACGTTGTTCTGTAAAAATGTGTAAATAGTATTCCTACTGTTAATTTGTGTAGCTGATTGCTGTCCCAAACTCTTGGGGTTCCTCTGCACACCCGTGTTTCCCGGTACTTGGCACCTTTCCTGCACATCTCTTGCTTAACCTGGGTCTCTACTGCTGGAGGACGCCACGACCAGCCCTCGAAGATATCGCATCCCTCCTGAAGACCTGCCAAGGGAGTCTCTCTCCAAGCCTTCAAATTTAACCATCTGAGTTCTGTGAAACCCACATCCTAGCCGCGGTAGCCACTTGTAAATAAAACTTGTCAATATTGTAACATTCTTTCACCTTAGTTAGAGAATCTCTACCCTTTTCAGTATATCTAGATTATCACGTTGTAATTTGGTACCCAATACGTGTGGGTGATTTCGCACCCGGGTGCCATACTTTCCACAATATAGTTTTTATTTATTTATTGAAAATGCCTTTTTTTCTTCTAGTCTCGCCTCGTTCGCAACTTTCACCCAAATCAAAGTCAAAAAGAAAGACCTGGAACAGGAATAAAATGATTGACGCGGTAAAAGCAGTCCGAGACAAGAAAATGGGTTTACTAAAAGCAATGAAACTCTTTTCTGTTCCTAAAACGACACTGCGAAGATTTGTTCATATGGACAAGGCCCCAGAAGAAGTAATTAATTCTCAATTAGGAAGAAAACCTGTGCTGCCATCACACCTCGAAGAAAGCCTTATGTCTTACCTTCTTGTAATGGAAAGTAAATTCTATGGTTTGACCTGTGGAGATGTGCGTAAAATGGCTTATCAATTGGCTGTAAGAAACAATGTGCAACACCCATTTAGGAATGAAACAGCGGGGCGAGCTTGGCTGGATCATTTCTTATCGCGACACAAAGGCAAACTTTCCATCCGTACACCTACAGGAACTTCTAACGCTCGAGCCAAAGGGTTCAATAAAGAATCAGTTGACCAGTTCTTTAATATTCTTGAAGAGGAATTCAAGAAGCATAATTACCCACCAGACAGAATTTTCAATGTCGACGAAACAGCTCTTTCTATCGTAAAGAGTAAAATGGCCAAAGTTGTTGGGCTCCGAGGCAAAAGGCAAGTAGGTGCCTTGCCTTCTGCAGAGCGTGGGTTATTGGTGACCATGGTATCTGCAATGAGTGCTAGTGGAATATTCATTCCACCTATGCTAATCTTCCCTCTGCAAAATATGGCTGCAAAATTAATGATGGGAGCTCCTGCAGGCTCTATAGGACGAGCTCATCCATCTGGATGGATCCAATCGAACCTCTTCGCCGAGTGGTTCCAACATTTTGTGGATAAAACAAAACCAACTGCAGCTTCACCTGTCCTGCTTATTCTGGACGGGCATTATTCCCATACGCGGCACTTAGATTTGCTGATAGCCGCGATAAACAACCACGTGGCTATAGTTAGTCTTCCACCACATTCTACCCACAAGATGCAGCCACTTGAAAGGTCTTTCATGGGTCCACTGAAAAACTACTACAGTGAAGAAATCAAACAGTGGCTTATTCATTCAGACAGGCCTTTGACTGCATATGATATTGCAGATTTACTTGGACGAGCATATCTCAAATGCGAAACCGGAGAAATCGCTGTAAATGGTTTCCTAGTAACGGGAATTTTCCCTATGGACAGGAATGTATTTACCGAAGCAGACTTCATTGTAAGCTCAGATGAAACCACGCTTCTGTGCCCACAACTGCAAGAGCCTCAAGCATCCACCAGTAGATCTTCATCAGAGCCAGCATCGGAACCAGAAGATAGATAGATAGCAAATGCAGCTCATTATTTGCCTTCCACCGCTTCATACAAGAGTACTGTTGTTCATCTTTGTCAAATCTTACTAGTGGCAAAGCCGAAAACAAGAAAGCAAGCAGGGGTCGAAAGAGTTCATCCGCTACATTGTTGAAAATATCTTCATATATAACTAAGCTTCTTCTTCTTGTAGTTGCCTCCACTACTGGAGGTTATTCTCCTCCTCTCCTCCACTCCATACTCCTCTCTGTTCTTTGCCAAACACATGAGCTGTTCTACCCTGGCCACTCCTGGATGTTGCGGAGCCACGACTTCCTCCTTTTGCCAGCGCGTCTTTTCCTCTCTACTTTGCCAAAGGTACTTCTTTTCTTCTTCTTTATGGTCAAGATGAGTTTTCGAGAGCATCTCGGGCGTCACAGAACTTCTTCTTTCGTGACTCTATGGACCCAGCTTATCCTCAGCATTCTCCAGAAACACCACATTTTTAAATGCGTCAAGACTTCTTCAGGTTTTCTTCTTTAAGGTCAAGGCTTCACAACCACACATAACTACTGGCTAGATGTAGCATTGAAGCAGGTACTTCGGAGTTGTATAATGATGTCTTTGTCACAATTTATTCACCCATGTGACGAGGTACTTGTATTTGGTCACTCTCTCTTAAGTAATATCTGCTACCGAGATTGATGGGTTCAAATCCTCTTTCCTAGAAACCACTATAAGCTTCGTTTTATTGAGATTCATTGATAAGCCCAATTTTTGGCTGCACTCATGGAAGTTATCAACTATCCTCTGCAGATATTCAGGTGTTGATGCTATAAGAGTGACATTGGCGTATCTCAAGTTGTTAATTATTTGCCTCTTGATCTTGATACCCCCACTTGTTCTTTCAGTCCAGTAAAAAGAAGCGGGGACAGAATGCATCCATGCCTCATCTCAAGACAAATCGCGATTAGTTCGGTTTCATCATCTACTCACACCGTGCTGGTTTGGTTTCAGTAGAAATTTTGTTTGTCAATTCAGATCTTTGCAGCCGACGCATCAGTACTTCGTGTTTAGCACCGTCAAAGGCCTTTTCATGATCAACCAAACATATAATCACGTCAGTCTGCAGGTCTCTACATTTTTGAACCAGAACATTTAACGACAACGGAGCCTCTATGATTCCTAATCCAGATCCATATCGAAACTGTCTCTCAGAAATGTGCGCTCTGATCCGCTCATGATATCGAGAGGAAGAGTTTCAGTATTTGACTCATAAAATTTATTGGGCAGTATTCTGTACATTTCTTGGCTGTAGATTTCTTCTTTCTTCATAGAACTTTGATATTCTCCAATCCTTCGACATAATAATGGTATTATAAATACAAATGAAGAAGTTAGTTACTACATCGACAAGGTGATCCTCTATAAGTTGTAGAATTTCCACATGAATTTGATCTGGAGATTTATCGTTGTTTGGGTCTTTTCAGAGCTTGTACCACTACTGCTTTCAACATTGAAGGCATAGCATCTGCAAACATGTTTTCAACATAGAGTTTCCATGTGGATTTCTATCTCTCAATGTCTTACAGTAGATTGCCACTGCCATCCACTAATGTATTTCGGTTTATCATTTTCCGCAGTCCAGCCATCTCTTTTATCTCTTTGTGCAGGTTGAAGTTATCGTGATTTATGCTGAGTTCTTCCAACCATTTACATTGTCCTCAAATAATTCAGATCGAGCAATTTTCCTCATGATTTAATTATTCAAACATTATTTATGCGGCCATGTTTTTTTCCATGAGATCCAATATTTCATCGTCCATCCACTGCTGTCGTTTATTTTACTTTAACCTTGATTTAAAAATATAGACAAAAATGTAAATGGGGTTCCAAATTACCACCCTTTTCCAGTGGCTGGAAAGTGAGCAATACACGCGCGAATGAGTCCGAGAGCTGATCCTTAGGTGAGACCCTCGAAGAGACCACATTTTTGCACCTTCGGCAAAGACATTACACAGAGCTTTTCACGACAACTACGAGTAAATTGAAATCAATTTCCTAAAATTAATATCCTTGACATGTATTTTTAACAAAGTGGAACTAAAAATAAACTTAAAAAGAGATAGTATTACGCAATACCTAATTATGTATTTCTACTGGCCAATTTAAATACTTAAGAAGCACGCAACGTCTTTGGTCGATTTAATATCATATGCAGCACAAGTCGTGTTCTGATTGGTCGAATCTGTGTTCAACTCTCTGACCTCTTTAAATTTATAGGAGTCCTACTCATTAAACTTACAACTATTCATTGTTTTGGTGCAGACTATTTTTCGCCACATTTCAGAACAGTGGCATGAAATAATATAATGCGTTGAAGTTTTTTTGATATTTTTAAATATTATTAAGGTTTTTAGTAGTAAGACGTTATCCAAATTCTACTTAATACAATTTTTGAATACATTTTGTTTTTGCAGGCTATAAATTCTTACCAATCGGCCGCGATAAACCTCTTCTTATGACATCGGATGGATACACGTTCTCGAAACACTACGATTGTTACTACAAATGCTCCAAATCAAAGAACGGTTGCAGAGGTCGGGTGAAACTAAAACCTGACGGTTCTATCGTGTGTAATGGATCACACAACCATGTACCGCCGGAATATATTGTAACTTCAAATGGACAGTACGTGAAGATGTCTTAATCAAATTACTATTTACCTTATCGTAGTTGTTTTAGAAAGAATAAATAAGAAGTTCACTTTTTAATAATAATGAAAACTTGTATTTATTTAGATTTATTAATTATTTAAACAAAATCACACTTAGAGTTTACACCAACACATGTGAATAGTTACAATAATAGTTCAAGAATAAAGTAAATTGATTTCATCATCAGAAACACAAATATAATTAATAAGCTTTAATTAGAATCAAAATGTCATATTATTTTGTTATTAATAAATATAAAATTATTTATCATTAGACTATAATTCAGCGATTCAAAATTATGTTTAAATACTTATTGACTATTTGTACAAATCGTCAAAGGGCCATTGGGCTCTTGGCGAGCGTGCTCTGTGTGGGCAACACCCGTCGCGAACAACGGCCTGGAGTGCGACATTGTGTAGCGGCCGGGAGCCGATAAAGTATGGCCTTTCAAGGCTGTAGGATTGTCCTCTTTATTATGCATAAGGAGATAGTAGTGCACTAGTAACGCTAACTTCCTTCTCAACTCTAGGGTTTCAACCCCTACCATTCCTGCCACTAATAAGGACGGAAATAAGTGCGGATAATACCCATACAACCCGGTCAAATAGAGATGGGGTCTGGTGGGCGGGGCCCAAAACGCTCGTATGGTCAGCATAAAAAATACAGTTTTATTTATTATTATATATTAAAATATGTAAAAATTGGTCAAATAGAGATGGGGTCTGGTGGGTGGGGTCCAGAACGCTCGTATGGTCAGCACAAAAAATACAGTTTTATTTATTATTATTTATTAATATATGTAAAAATAATTATGCTGTTGAAGGTCCAGCTTCTTCTTCGTCTATTTCATCGATACCAGAGATATCTCCTTCAGAAGATTCTCCATCATCTTCATCGTCTGTGTCACTCTCTACACCAAGGTTTATTATAAGATCTTCGATTTCCTTTTCACACCCCACATCCCTGTCCCAGTATTTCTGTTCCAGGCGTTTTACGTGATTTACTTCCTTGGCCCAATCATTTTCTGTTATTGAGGCAATTGCATCTCTTGTCATTCCTTCAATCCTTGATTCAAGCTGGTCCACATTTTTTTCCGCCACCCTCTGCTTTATGAGGTTCCACACATATTCTATTGGGTTCAAGTCACAATTGTATGGAGGAATCCTCAAAACCTCATGTCCGTGCTTTGCAAATAACTCATCAATTATATAAGTTTTTTCAGGTTTTTTTTTTTTTACAATCTCAAGCAATTCCGGCTTGGTTAGTGAGTCGTCGAATTCTATTCCATGTTCACGGAGCCATTCTTTAATATCTGCCTTCCGGGTGGCAGATGATGGTGCTTTGTTGGTTTGCATACTGTGATAGGGTGCGTTGTCCATTACCACAATACTTTTTTGTGGGATGTTTGGGATAAGCTTTTCCTCAATATATTTAAAAAAATTGTTGCCATCCATTTGATCATGGTAATCACCGGTTTTGGTCTTGGCCTTGAATAGAAGGTCAGCTCCTGGCACAAACCCTTTTTCTGAACCGGCGTGGACGATAATCCATCTTTGGCCAGGGCTGTCATTTTTTCTGACACCCTTATCCGTAACTGACTGCCAACACTTGGACACAGTATAGTGTGAGTGAATCCATGTTTCATCAGTGTATATGACAGGCCTTTTGTCAGCACCCAAAGCGTCATTTGCTCGAATTTTCCTGAGGTATTTTATCCTCCATGTCACGATATTGCTGCGTTCTATTAAAGCCTTTCGATTTTGTCGACATTTTTTAAATTGAAAGCCCAAGTCGTTTACCATGATTTTTCTCAGAGTGTTGCGCGATCCCTGAAAGTTTAGGTCTTGACGGGCAGAAGCCAGTACTTTCTTTAGTGTGGGAACTTCCTTGCGTACATCGTAAATTTTTTTACAATAAATTAGTTTAATGTCTATGCTGTCCGTACCGGTACGTGTGAGTATAGACAGCGATATAATATGAGCAAGAGGGAAGTAGTCGTGCCACGCCCACCAGACCCCATTTCTATTTGACCGGGTTATACATAATCTTATATACAGATCTTGCAAAGTTACGCTGGACTTTTTCCAACATGAGCTTGTATTTGTCCTCATGTGGGTCCCAGATGATTGCGATATATTCAACCCTGCTACGGGCAAAGGCATTGTAAAGTTGCCACACCACTGAAGACCCTTGCCTGCCTCATAATAAAACCAAGCGTTCAGTAAGATCTCTTACATGTCTCCTGTATCTGGTCGTTAAGTCAGTCCTAAGTCACATATTTTAGTTAATCTCGTGATAGGAGTGCCGGATATGATGTAGTCATGTCAGATTGGAGTCCTGAGGTGACTATAAATCAAGATCTTGCACTTAGAGCCGTTGAAGGCCAAGCTAATCTCTCACTCCATTCCACCACCCTATCAATTTCTCGCTGCAACAACCCAACGTTAGCACCGCACTCGATGCTCAAGAACAACTTCAAGTTATCCGCGAACATGAGACACTCAGCATTCTCAACGGAATTTCGGAAAGATCATTGATCGTAATAAGATACTGGGTAGGGCCACGGGTGCTACCCAGACTTACTCCAGAACGAGCTTCATAGGTCACTGAATGCATGCCAGAAACTTGAACGTACTGTAACCTATTGGCAAAGTAATTGGCAAATAGTTTCAAGCAGATTTGGAGTGAAGCCTATGGCAGCAAAATTTTGCAACAGCAATTATGGAATTATAATTTTTAAATTAAAACTACTATTAATGATATCGGTTTTTTTAAGTATTAAATACCTAAAAGAGCTTATGTTTTTCAGGAAACACAATGATGATTAAAGTGCTTTTGATAGAAAAACTTTTTTTCTCATATTCTATTCAGAGGAACATCATTTTGAGTTTTCTTTACTCTAAATTACTCCGAAAATAATAAATAATATAAATAGAATTTGATATTTTTTCATATTTGAATGTAGACTTATGAGAATGTATAAAAAAGCAGTTAACTTATTTTATTATCAGGGTGAAGATACTAGGTGCATAATAAAAGTACTCGTAGAGATATGCATATGAAACATTTAGGAAATGGTTAATTCTAATATACTGTATTTTTTTACATTTCTTTTATAAATATTCTTAAGTATCTAAGGGATGTAAGGCTCGTTTGAAATTGAACTTCAATGGCGATCTCATCCATCCAATCATAAATTCTCTATTGCACACAAAGAATATGCAGACAACAAGACTTACATAATCGTGTTCAAAGGCGAAGATGAGAAAAGTCGCTTGCTAAGTAGGGGTATACCATGTTTACAACAATATAATTATGAATACCCCCATACCTTTTCACTTGGAGGACTGAATATATATCGCTGTAAGAAGGTTAAAGGCGTTATATAATCTATCTAAGTATAATATTTATCTATACATAGTCAGGTCATAAGTTCTGTCACATGTGCAATATGAAATAATTTAGACATGTTTATTATTTATGTAAACATTTATGTAGCAAAATGAACTTAATAAAACATAGATTGTTATGGTAATAAAGTTTATTCAAAATGACCCCCGCGATTTTGAATACAGGCCTTTATTCTGCGTGGCCAGTCGTCTATCGCAGCACGAACGAGGTCCATGTCAATATCGGCGGCTGCCTTAATCAAGGATGCCTTGAGTGACTCCAAATCAGGATGAGGCTTTGAGCAGGCCTTTTCCTCCAAGTGTTGCCATATCTTGTAATCTAACGGACTCAAATCTGGACTGGAGGAGGGCCAGTCTTCGTGCCGGATGAAGTCGATTTCACGCGCCGTCAGCCAGTCTTGTGTGCTTTTCGCTCTATGAGCTGGCGCAGAATCTTGTTGGAATACCCAGTGTCTGTTATTAAACATGGTATGAGAAACAGGTTCCACAAGGTTCTTGAGGACTGTATTTTGATACACAACTGCATTCGTTTTTACGCCTTTCTCACAAAAATGCCTCAAAAATACCTCAGTTAAGCCCCAATAAGAGACTCCCAACCAAACCATGAGCGAGGATGGAAAATGACCTCGTTGGACACGCGGAATACGGTTGCTCGCTTCTTCACTGCTGTGTGCGTACACCTTATCATTTTGTTTGTTGTAGCTCTCTTCCACGGTGAAAATTTTTTCATCCGAAAAAAGAATTTCCCGATGCTTTTTTCCCGCGTACCGCTTCAACAAAGCGCGGCATCTCTTCAGTCTCAGGTCCATTAAACGAGCGTCCAAACGATGTACTGTTTTTCTTCGATATGCCCTAAGCCCTAAGTCTTCATTTAACACCCTTTTCACCGTGGTCCTGCTTAACCCCATCTGAAGGGCCAACAGTTTCTGCTTACGTATGGGATTTCTTTGAATTCGCGCCTTCACAGCTTTTATCACTGCTGGAGTCCTAACAGAGCGAGGGCGACCACTTCTTGACCTGTCATCTACACTAGAGTCTTCATTGTATCGTTTTATGGTACGATAAACTAATCTTTTGGTTATATTCAAATTTTTCAGTAAGTCGAAAATCTGAATTGGCACATAACCGCAACGATGCAACGCAATAACTGCGACACGGTCTTCTTTAAGTGTCCACTCCATATTTAAAAATGAGGAAAATTCTAAAGAGCACACATTTTTATTTTCATGAAAAATTCGAAATTCGAATTCAATAAACTTTTTTGTGGCCAGCGTTCTAAATTCAAAAGTTTTTATTGTGTGACAGAACTTATGACCTGACTGTGTATAAGTATGTGTATCGTTGACTAATACCCAAGATACAGGGAATCCTAGTTTGGGGCTAGATCAATGTGTGTAAATAGTGTCCGAGGTATTATTATTATTAGAATTGGCATTAACTATTAAACTAGGGATAGAACTTTGATCCGTGGTCTAATGGGTTTCACGCTTGCTTCTCACACAAGTGATGCAGGTTCGATTCCTGACCATGTACCAATGAGATTTATCTTAAGTACATTATACGGACGTTTTAACGGTGATGGAAAACATCGTGACGAAACCTTCATTACTCCATAGCTGCGGCGATGGGCTAGTCTCCTGTCACGCAAAATGGAGTATTGAATAACTAGCTCAAAGTGGGCACAATGTGCCTCTGCTACCCCCTATGGGAAAAGGGTTGACGCTGTGTTATGTTATGTAAAACTTTGATACGATTGCAGTCTATTTATATAACATAAATAGAACGAAGAGGACAATAAAACAACGTTGTTTTGCATAATCAACCATATTTAAATAAACCAGCTTCTATGACTAATATTGTTCAGTTAACATAAAGAAAGTACCTAATCAATTGCGTGTTATTTTGTTATGCATAAGTCCCTCTTTAGTTGTTGTTCAGGAAAGGTCCAGAATCATGATATCTTTAATAGAACAGCCTCAAACTCTTCTTACAAACGCTTGTTCTAGTAGAACACTGTACTTTGATGTTTGAGAGGAACATTTTAGCTATCAACATGTAATACGTCTATTTGACTGAATAAACAATTTCTACTTTTACTTTTGAATTTCCTTGACCTAGAAAAGCTCATACCTTTTGGCATATTCCTCTCAGCGACAACTCTTCATCTGGTATAGGATCATTCATTGTAATATTTGATAGTACTTATAGCTTGTTATTTATACTATGGCATTTCAGAGTAGCCAATTTTTCAATATGGCTACCCAGAAACCGAACCGAACGAAATACCAATATTAAGACTCATTGCCTACGCTTTTCCAAACATTTTTTATTCAAAGGTCCGCGATGTAATTTTGCACCCCGCACTTTCGGCGCGACAATCGTTTTACTGGATTAGTTCAGTAATATAATGATATCACTAAACTATGTAAGGTTATAGATATGTCTCTAGTAAGGTAGTGATGTTACGGTATAGATATATCCCTAGGGATATAATTATATAACGCCTATTACTATCTTACTTCGACATATACAACACACAACTTCTTTTGATACCACATGCAAAACTATAAATGCACCTGATTACATACATGAAGTATGAAATTAGCCGCACCAATAACTTTGTAAACATGATTTTGCTGTCTTAACAACAGGAAATTTAAAGATACCTAAGTTCCAAACAAATTGAAAACCGTTATGCAGTGGTACGGAACCCTTCGTGCGTGATTATGACTCGCACTTGACCGTTTATTTTATTTTAGAATTACTATGCTAATTATAATCTTTATTTTGAGATAGATTTCATTCGCGCCGGGCCTGGGTTTTTTTCGGTATGGGATTTGATACATCTCCTTTGTTTCGAACCACCAAACCAAAAAAACATGGCTAAGAAACTGAAAGACTGTTAAGCTCTTTGGGGGCCAGCTTAAGTCTGAGAAATATTATTTCATATATCGTAGTGTAGCTTCCAAAATATTTTTAGGTCAGTCTCCTGTAATATATTTATTGCTGCAGGCTACAGAATGATATCCACTGACCGCGGCGGTAAGCAGTTGCTCATGACTAAGGGTGGGTTTACATTCAGCCACCACTACGACTTCTACTACAGATGTTCTAAAGAATCCAGCGGATGCAAGGCTCGTTTGAAATTGAATTCCAACGGCGATCTCATCTTGAACAGAGATAATCATAACCATGAACCACCCAAGTACCATGTCACCTCTGAGGGATTGTATATAAAAATGAAATAAAATGTAGACCTAGTGGGAGTTGTGCGTTTTTTTGAGGAAGTGTCTCCGCAGCCGCCGCCGTCTTCCAAAATATATGTGATTGGGAGCCGGCACATGGGTCGGTATGTTTGCAGCACTGCATCGAGTGTCCGCCTATGTCAAAATGTTGAACGTCATGAGGTTGGTTGGTTTCAAATATCAGGGCAAAACACTGTGGTAGCTTAGGTGAAGGGTAAAGGGGGTAAGCGAAGCAGCACCCTTTATATTTCGTGTTAGGTTGAACATGTACCTAAGCTTCCGCAGTGTTTACGGCTACCGCATCGGCGGCCGGCGCCTGCTGGGGAGGCACTACCTTTATAAAAATAATAAGGCGTATATTTTGTACCTCTATTTTGTATTGTTGGTATTTCTATAAAGTCTAAGACGGTCAAAATAACTGAGTAAAATATTTTAGATTTTACAGTTTAAAATTATGTCTGTTAATACATATCCTGTAACTGTTATGTAAACAAATATG
The DNA here is from genome assembly GCA_949825045.1 of Argyresthia goedartella. NCBI lineage: Eukaryota > Metazoa > Arthropoda > Insecta > Lepidoptera > Argyresthiidae > Argyresthia > Argyresthia goedartella. Next base: position 7,190,673 of record OX463817.1, read on the forward strand.
ATTATTGGTATTCTAACTGATTCTGGATAACTATATTGTATTGTTGGGATTTCTACATAGTCTAAGCCGATAACTTAGTTAAATATAATCAATTAAAACACTGTTTGAAATTAAGTTGGTTAATTTTTATCCTATACACAAACAAAATGGTGATAGCGTATTTGTTCGCCTATTCGTTGATTCTGAATATCTAGATACAATTTTAGGATGTCATTCAGAACCCTATTTAGGGACACTCTTGTCGGCCCTAGACAACACAGAGGGACACCCTTGCGTAGTTCTTCAACGCAAGGAACGAGAAGTTTTTTTTTTGTTGGAGTGGAAAAAATGGAGTTCAGGAGTCAGACCTCCCTGCTATGTCCGGGTCCCCACATATTGAGCTGGCATCAGCTCGTGTGGTATTCGGACTAGAAACAACTCCTTTGTGTTTAGTTATCTGACCAAGACTTTACTGTGAGCCATGGCCTCGGTACATGCTGAAGGCTTTCTACCTGCAATTTGCCCTTTTTGGCGATATATATGTGTATATGATATATATGGGTGCATATGATATATATGGGGGTATATGATATATATGGGTTTTTATTTACAGTGCGACCGCTTCAACGCACATTAATTGTCGAATTAAGTTGAATTAAGTTGTCGGGCTATACTTACAGGCGTTTCCTGCCTGGGTTACTCCGTGGAATTCTGAAAGCGTTAAAACATTATTTGCACACCTGACGTTAAATTTAGAATTATAACTTTTTTTTAAAGGCTACAAAATCATATCGACTGACCGCGGTAAGAAGTTGCTGATGACAAAAGATGGATTTACATTCAGGTATCACTACGACACCTTCTACAGATGTTCTAAACAATCTAGCAGATGCAGAGCTCGTTTGAAATTGAGTTCCAATGGCGCGCTCATCCAACATAATGATAATCATAATCATAAACTGCCCCAATATCATGTAACTGCTGGAGGATTGTATATAAGACATAAGACATAAGACATCATTTATTGGTAATATACATTACAAGTCAAACAAAATTCAAAAAAATAATAAAATGTATAAAATAAAATTAGATAAAGGAAACATTTGCCACATCATTAATAAGGAAGTTGTCATTACGGTGGAGTATAATGTAATATAATTGGTACAATTAAAAGAATATTTACTTATGTACGTCGTTCTTTAAAATTTATGAATTCTTCATAGGAGTAGAACGACTTCTTGACAAGCCACTTTTTTAATTTAATTTTAAAGTTTAGGAAGCTCGGTGCATTGGTAATGTCGTCCGGTAGCAAATTGTACACCTTCGGACCCATCACCCGTATTGTTTTGGCCATTTTTTCTAATTTATGAGGGACATTGGCTAGTTTATCTGCACCTCTTGTAGTGTGACTGTTTTGGTCACCACGTTTAGGTAGACTACCAACATTGACTCTCACATGAGTAGCAACTTGAAAAATGAGTAGGGATGGCAATGTCATTATTCCAAGCGCCACAAAGTGCGGTCTGGCGGATGTGTCCTGGGCCACACGTGCAATCAGTCGTACGGCTCGTTTCTGAAGTCTGAAGATACGCTCCCAGTCAGCAGCGCGCCCCCAGAACTCGATTCCGTATGACAGGACTGACTGCACTGTGGCGAAGTAGCAGGTCCGAACCGCTTCTTTAGGAAGTGTTGACGAAATAAAAATATAAAAATCTATTGAAAAATAATTTTGTAAAAGTTGTGTCTTTTCAATTTAAATAGGTACCTACTAACTCGTAATAGGATGTCTATATTGAATATTGGACTAAAATGTCTGAATCTACTTGGTAGAATGTAAAAAATATGATGTGAGTAAAATAATAAAACATTATTTAATAATATAGGTGATTTAACATTGTACCATGTTCCTTTAGGCTAATCAGAATATAGTAGCAGACTTACCAAGAAAACAGATTTTATGGTCATGCTCACTAAAATGTCTTTGCTTGCGGCGGCTGTGTGTAGCGGGTTGCTCCTCTCCCTCAAATATGGCGAGGGAGGTGATGGCTGGTGCACAAGTCATACTCGAGAACGGGTGCTGCTTGGGGGGACTCGTAAAGTCTGGTTTCTCATAAGTTATGTTGTTACAGCTTTTGTTTGTTCTTTTTTATTTCTTTTGTAAAAAAAATATTTTGAGACATCTTATTCTCTCTCTCTCTCTCTCTCTCATTAGATTATTTTCATATTGTACATTGTAGCATAAAAAAAACGAAATTAAAAAAAAATACATCCGCGTAGAGTTCCTTGGTGCTGTCTTCTCTGACGGGCGTATTTCCGAAGTCTGGTAGAGTTAATGAAATTTCCTTTTCCTGTGCGAGATTCAGCCATGAATCACCACTTGAAAGGAACATTTCCTTTTTCAAACTCATATCATAATCAGTTACTCATTAGTTTAGTTGGTCATATGTCATTTATTTTTTAATTTTCTCTCTTTTATTTATGTATATGCAAGCGTCTGACTTTTCTGTGCATTATTTTTGGCTAATTACAATAAAAATATTTGAGTTTGAGTATATTTTAATCATTGATGGACCCCAAGAGTTTTCTGAGTTGTCGAATACGAGAATAGCTACTGGCGTGAACTTACTGGTATGATTTATATCATAAGTTGTAACTTGTCTACTTCCTTAGGTTACAGATTCGTGCCAACAACCCGCGGTACAAAATTGATAATGACGAATGAAGGGTTCACCTTCTGTAAACACTATGATTATTACTACAAATGCTGTAAGAAGGACAGTGCTGGTTGCAAGGCTCGCTTGAAATTGAATTCGAATGGTGACGTCATCGGACATAATGCTAATCACAATCATGAACCACCCCTGTACCATGTCACTTCTGGGGGACTCTATATAAAAGTGGGATAAGTGGCAATCCATGTAACATAAACATTTGCATACAGGCACATACATTGCTTCTGGCCCCTCACTAGGATATCCTGTGTTGTGGGAACCAGAAACAGAAATCAACATCCAAGACCTGGGTTTTTCGATCCCCGGCTGGGGATAACGAAACCAATAATTTAAAATGTGTCAGATCAGGCATCGGGTGTTACATGTCTAACACAGTGATTATTAATGGAGGGCATAAATACTCGAGAGTGGGTTTATGAAACGAGCCGAAGGCGAGTTTCATAATAATGGCACTCGAGAGTTTTAATGCCTAATTATGTACCGTTACATACACTAGTTTATCTACACACATATCATAAGCTCTCTTTGATGTGTTCAGGAACCGCATGTTTGACCGTCATTGTGGCTCTGCAGTTGTTTAGCTTGTTCTGTAGTACCAACGTGCCGCGGGCGGGCGTCGGCGTTCGAAATTTGAATGTCAGTACCAACTTCACCGACAAACTATTGGCGGCATGCAGGCGAGCGTCGGCGTTCGAAATTTGAATGTCATAATATGTAGAAAAATTAGTTTTTACCAAGTAGTTTAAACATTATGCTGATCGTAACGTGTCGTTTTTGTACGCAGTAAAGAGGGTTTATGATACGTGTGTAAATAAAATTAATAAATAGAATAGTGATCCGATTTATTAATGTAATAAGACTATGTAGAACTTTTTATTTGTTATAATTATATATTTTTGTTCTATATTCACGTGCTTATGGCTTGTGGATTTAAGAAGTTTCCCCTGATGTTTAGGTAGTTGCAATTGTTTCTACATTGCATTGTGAGATTGGCATGCTTATATACATATAATTATAATTTATAAATATAATATATTACTAGCTAATCTACAATTTGTAATGTTAATTTATTCCTTGTTAGTACTACCCATGAAAAAACGATGAAAATACTCGTAGAAAAAACTCCCATTTTCCTATAAAGTTTATGATGAATCGTTATACGTTCACAGGCTACAAATTCATATCCACGGGCCGTGGAAAGGATTTGCTGATGACGTCGGATGGTTACACGTTCTCCGAGCACCCTGGTCGGAACTATTATTGTTCGAAGAAAAGTTACGGGTGTAAATGTCGCCTAAAATTGGATGCGGATGGATCTATCATCTCCGGACATAGGACTCATTGTCATGAACCGCCTAAGTTCATGCTATTAAAAACAGGTTTTTACCTTAAAATATAATGATGTTTTAAATTCTGTGTCTGTGTTAGTTAGTTATTGCCGGGGCACAGCCTTGCTAAGATGCTTTGCATTAGGAATGCCTCAAAGCCGTAGTAAAAACCCTATCCCTTAGGCGGGGCGCTCCAAATCCTTAAGACGAGCGAATGGCGACAGAACTCGGCGCGAGTAGGTATTTACCAAAATACAAGCTATCTCAGAGCTATAAGAGCGCAATTGCCTAAATTTTCGGCCGAATTATGCTTTTCGGCGGTAAAGTTTTTCCACCCCTAAACCTTTATGGAATAAGACAAATTTGGTCTCATTCGTTTCCACACATCATAAACGATGCTTGTAATTTTTCCTTTTTTTGAAAATCTGGCTTGATTGGTTAAAAATAAATAAAATGCTGGAGGGTTTTTTTTGGTCAAAAAAGTGAATGTACTTATATTTACTAAACTACAAAATATTTCAAAAAAAAACAAAACGCACGAGCATAGTTTTTCATAGTATCTCAAACATGTGAAAAAATTGTGAAAATCGGGCAAGGTTTAAGGGGTGAAAAAGGTTACCGCTTATTGTAATGAAGCTCGCGCCCACACGATTCTCTTAACAAAGATTCCCAGAAGTCTCGAGGGCATGCGGCACAAAAATGTAGGTGCCCATGAGTGTGGCAATCAACAATATCTATTTGTTTCTGCAGAAGTAGCAAACGAAGTTTTTTGCTCACTTACCATATTTCTTGCATTCTTTATTGCACACAGATATTATTACAAGTCACATTATAAGAAAACATATCTACAAAGACGAGCTTAACATATTTGTAAATATCTACAATAATAAAGAACTTTTGACTTTGGCATGCAGTTTTTATGTTAGAAATATTAATACTAGGGCAACCCCGACATGGCACTTGGATGGGTATCCGTTTCGCTTAGGCCCCAAATCCCGTTTAGAGGCATCGCGATTTTGAATCAAATGTCATGGTAATAAAATTCAAAACCTATAACGGATAAATGTCTTGTCTAGATGACAGTTAGGCTTGAGAGACCAATGATCTCACAATGCTGCTTGCATTGTGAGATCATTGGTCATTCAACACCAATATGACAGCAACATTGACTGTTTGTGGATATCCGTCAGACACAGTTTATTAAAAATCTACGCTCAGTGTATCTATGATAAAGCTGGAGGACCGCAGCGATGATCACTATTTTCTCATCGCGAACAAATTGCAGGTAATCAGCGTAAAGTGAAACGGAAGCACAATTACAGAACTAAGGGTAGAAGGAGATCTTGCGTAGAGTGCTACAAAAGACTACGCCTCACGTTCACTAGCCGTGAGGCGAACAGAAGAGTTAAAAAGGTCAAATCTTATTGCCTGGAGTGCCAAAAGGGATATTGCCTGAAGTGTTTTTATGATTCACATCTACTTATATAATTCAGTGAGACTGTGATTTGAAATCCAGTTGTGTTAACCGATGGATGTATTCATGTGTGTAATTACAAAAATTTATTAACAAGCTTAACTAACTGACAGCTTCGTATTTAAAAAAATCAGAACGCCATTGTGTATTGTATACATAGTGACATTTAATCAGCTGACCATATTTTATGATAGTAACCGTCAATATGAATAACTTTTCCCTAGAAACATATGGTCGCAAACGAATTTTTTTTTGGGTCCCCCATAGTAACATGTAATCAGCTGATCGGGTCAATGTACTGTGGGACAATATTGTTTTCCATTTGCGACCATATGTTTCGTGGGGAAAGTTAAAAAATATGGTCAGGTAATTAAATAGCATCTTGTATGTGTAGCGATAGAGCGATATAGGAGATCTAGATGTATGGATAATCCCACGGAATAGAAAAAACAGTTGAAGTGGCATACGCTTCGATTATTATCAGAATCGATGTCGGATAACTATCAAATAATTAACTATGTACATGATTCGCCTTAGCATTACACAAAAAATTTGCTTTTAAGCCACTGTCAGTTATTATTTTTCAAACCTTATGTCTGATTGATACGGTTTAAATTATATTGCCTGTATTTGTTATTTACGACGTACTTATACAAAATTAAAAGTTGCTTAGAACGTTCTACCACCTAGCAACGAGGAGCCTAACGGTTCTTTGACGCAGCCTGAAAGCGACTTTTATCGTATTCAGATAAGGTTCATTTTTGTATTGCGCGTAATAGAGTAATGAGGAACTTATAAAAAAAAAATGAATGACTACTTACCGATGGTACGAAATTCCACCATGCGTAATAATTATGGTGCGGCTATCGTTCTGGCACTCCAAAATTGAGCAATAACGTATTTTTATTTTATTTTTTATTTTTTTACCTTTTTTTGTTTACCTTTTCCTGTTTTTTTTTGCGATCTTTCACGTACTGCGGCGAACTTGAACCGAGTTTTGCTAAATAACGCAGAACTCCCCCTAACCATGACACACGCGCAACGCCCACTTCAAATTTCTACTGGTTTTTCTGTTCTGTGGAAAATTCACCCTTTCTATCTCTTTTATTGGTATAGGGCTCTCTCATTCGTTTTACTCCAATGCAAAGTCGGTGAAAGCATTCTATTCTTTCTAAGCCAACGTCAGTGTAAGTTTCAACATGCATGGTTAAGATTATGTATATTGTTATTATTTTTTTGGAGCTAAGTTGAACGATATAAATATTATTTAACTTACTCATTGAACTAATTAGCAAAATATTATTGTGTTAATAGTATCAATTAAGTTCCTTTTTTCTATGGTATCATTGTATTATGGTTGAAATAGCCTAAAAATCTGTAGATCAAGGGAATTTTTCTCTAAGATTTTTGTTTGGTAATATATTTGATAAAAAATCTGACTATATATATTAGTTACATCGTGTTTATTATAAACCATGGCCATTCTTAACCATTAAAATTTTCGACAGTTTTATATGTTTATATGTGTTATTTCAAAGGTACTCACTTATTTTTTTAGGAGACGAGAAACCAGCATTAATGTCCAATCCAAATCTAATTGGATTCGAAATAATATCATCAAGCCGAGGAAAACCGGTACTTCTGCGCGCAGGTTTTAAATACAATAAACGCCGAACAAACAAAGATAAGTCTATCAAATGGCTGTGCACGAACAGAAAGACATGCAAAGCAACCCTGGTGACGGCAAGTAACCACTCTATCGTGAAAGAAGATAAACACAACTGTGAGGCAGATTTTGTGAATTATGAAGAATCAATGGCTCCTAATCTCAAAAGCTCATTGCAGATGGCGCTGGTGTAGTTGTATGTCTGGCAAAATTGATAAATTCTAATTACTTCTTATAATATAAAATAATAATAAAATAAGTAAATATTAGAGGACAATCACGCTTGTGTTATGGGTACTGGACGACGATATATTTAATAGAGATAAATAGTTATATAAATACATAGAAAACATCCAAGACTTAGAATCAAATATTCATGCTCATCACACACATATTTGCACTTACCAGGATTCGAACCCTCAGGACCGTCAGATTCGTAGGCCCTGCCTACGAATCTGACGGTCCTGAGGGTACTGAGGGTCAAAAATATATGGGAAATACTAAACTGCACATCAACTATACTGATTTGCACAGCAAATATACTGAATTTCACAGCAAATATTTGTTAAAACATAAAAAGTGTTTTTGCCGATCCTTTTTTTGCTGTGAAAATCAGCATTTTTGATGTGCGATTAAATACTAGCCAAATATATGGCGTGGTAACCTAATTTGAGGTTGCTTTTACCAGTGTCAAGTGTATTTGAAAGATCACGTGACGTGTTTTTTTAATCTAACCTCAGATAAATGAAACTCGTTGCCAACTACGCCAGGGCCACCAAGCGGGAGCAAAGGCCATTGCAGTTGTAATTGAGAACGTACTTACCCAAGAAGTTTCTTCGGACTACCGCCCCCCTATTCCTAGTGTAGTGAGTCTGGCAAGTGTGGCAGGAATAAAGACAAAGGAAGGCGTTAAAAAAATCACCAAAAAATATAAAAAAGGGGTTAAATTTTGATGAGAAAAAGTTATAATTTTAGTTTTTTATACTATACGTTTTTAATGGGAAATATTAAACTGCACATCAAAAATACTGATTTGCACAGCAAATATCAGGAAAAATACTGCGGTAGCTTTGGTGAAGGGTAAAGGGGGTGAGCGAAGCGAAGCCCCCTTTATTCTTCGTGTTAGGTTGAACATGTAACAACGACAAAAATACTTAAAACATAAACTTAAGTACACATAAAATATTTAAAACATAAAAAAGGTTTTTGTTGATCCTTTTTTGCTGTGAAAATCAGTAGTTTTGATGCGCGATTAAATACTAGCTGTTATTAATCACGATTTTTTGTTTTTATTTCAACATGTCATAATATAATTTAATAGAGTTGTAGACGTCCAAAGCAATTTATAGTTTTGGTAACGCTCTTTTTCTACTAATTAAATGTTGAAGCTTTTTTATCTGACTGCACGACACAAAATCAATATTATTATGATGGTGTCCGAATCGTCAATAAAAAAGTAATAAAAAATTAAATTTGTCAATTTGGACACGTGTCCGAATAAATTGTGTCCGAGTCGTCAGCAACCACTGGAGTCTGACGAGACTGTGTCAAATTAATTGTTTTGTTAAAGTTAAATGTTACATAGATTGTTTCAATTTCAGGTTTTAAGTTCATACCTATTGGCGTTAATAAGTACCTCGTAATGACAGACGACGGCCACACTTTCTCACAGCATAATCGGTCCAAAATGTACTATTGCTCTAAAAAGAAATCTGGGTGCCGCGTGCGTGTGAAATTGATCGCTGGTACTAATCATACGCAAATTGTCAATACTCACAACCATGAACCTCCAAATTACTGTTTATCTTCTTCAGGATTCTATGTTAAACTGTAAGAATAAATACAAGATGCTCTGTACCCATTTAATAATAAAATAGAAGAAAAAGTACGGCGGTAAATCGTGAAAACCGGCTTAAATATTATTTTGTTGGCTTGGTCTATTCATATTGTACCTATTGTTACACTATTTTTGTTAAAAAAATAAAGAATTTTCAGGATTATTATAAAACTTTTTTTATCAGTAAATTGTAGCATTAATTTATGCTAATTTCATACATATTAAATGCATTCCGGTTGTTTTTGATAAATTATCTTTTTTTTACTTTTAGGTTACAAATTCATTCCTACTGGCCGCAAGAAATATTTGCTCATGACAGATGATGGTTTCACCTTCTCACAGCATCATTTGACAAATCGATATTATTGCTCGAAGAAGGACAGTGGGTGCAAATCCAGAGTTAAGTTGGACAAAGATGGATCTTTCGATTATACTGGCGAACATTGCCACGAACCTCCCGAATATATGGTCACTTCAACTGGTATCTATTGGAAGAAATAGAGAAGAGTATAAAAATGAAGAAATAAAATCGGCCGAGTAAGGAACCATCGTACAAGAAAAAAATTTGGGACAAAAAATAATAATAAAAATATATATTTGAACTTAGTTTCGATACCAATCCCCACAGAATGCGGATCCGACGCCAAACAAAGTGCGCCACCGATGACAATAAGTGACACCGGGAACTTTGCGATGATATCGACGATAGTCCCTTGTATGGGGCCCCTTTAATTTATAAAATCTCCTTTTTTATGCTGTAGCGGCAACAGAAATAATCATTCTGTGAAAATTTCAACTCTACAGACAAGAAAGCAAGCACAAACTGAACTGACTCGGTGGTACAGAATACATCATGCCGGTGGCCAAAACGAGAACTAACGTCGCATGTATAGAATGTCATTCATGTGTCATTGACGCTAGCGTCGCCGGCACTTCGACAGATGAGTTTGTAGCATTGTGCATGATGTTGAATGATTGTCATTGCATTTCATTTAGATGAAAAATAAAATCCCTTCAAAAAATATTATTTATAACTGGGTGGCGCATAAGTAGTGACCCTATTTGGTTCAGCTAAAACAATTTTTTTTTTTAATTAGAAAACCAGTATTAGTTTTTATATACAAATGTCATTTAATTAGTCCACCATATTTTGAGGAATGATAGTACCCATCAATATGAACAAGTTTCCCTAAGAAACATATGGTCGCAAATGAAAAAAAAAATGTCCCTCAGTACATTGACCCGATCAGCTGATTACAAGTTACTATGGGAGATCCAAATTATTTTTTTCGTTTGCGACCATATGTTTCGTGGGGAAATTTGTTCATAATTATGGGTACTATCATTCCTCTATATATGGTCAGTTAATTAAATGTCACCCTTTATATGTATATTTGTGCCATGAAATTTCGTCGCATTAGGATTTGAATATGATGTCTTTTAAATGATAACCTCCAGAGTTGATGCACATTTGAGCCCTCTTTATGACATTTGCCCTATTTATGACATTTCACTGACGGCCTCTGTGGCGCAGCGGTTGTGGCTTTGCCTACCATGCGAGAGGTCCCGGGTTCGATCCCCGGCTGAGGGTAAAGAAAAAAAAAAAAAACAATCCCCAGGTCTTGGATGTTTATATGTGTGTGACGTCGCTGTTTCTGGTTACCACGACACAGGGTATCCTAGTGTGGGGCCAGAAGCAATGTATGTGCCTGTATGTAAATGTTGAATGTTGATGTTGATTTTCCATAACTTGCCGTAACACTTCCTGCGATATGTTCCTTATTTCTTGATGGATGTTTTCTATTAGGTCTGCGAGTCTGTGGCTTGTTCACCTACATCAGAGATTTCAAATAACCCTAAAGAGAGAAGACTGGACAGGTCAAATCGGGTGATCTTGCCAACCAGAGCCGGACGGTGGGGAAGTCGTCGACGAAATTCATGTTGTGTTTTTATCACTGATTGTTTATTCTGTAAAAGCATTGACATGATTATTACACGTTCTTGGGGAGAAAAATGGTCCATGTTTATTTCAGTGAATTTACATTTGTTTACTGAACAATTTTCAATATCAGAATGACAGGGGATATCATATGAAAAATAAGTAATTTCTATAGTGCCAACTGCCAATACTTTTGCGCCACCCAGTATATAACCAACCAAACTTAAAACTTTTTATTGTAGTCTAAAAAATAGGTTAAGTTTCTGCCTAATATTTTTTTGTGTCTAATAAAAAAATATTGGTCAATATTGTTAATTATAAATTTTAAGTGTTTTTTCTTCTTCTTGAACGCCTTTTTGTCCACCATAGGACATGTACATAACACGTGCCTCCCTAATTGACCTTAAGTGCATTATGTTATGAATCTCATTATTGATTTCAGCCGCTAAATCTAAATAACCTAAGTCCTTTAATAAGAGTTCCGTGGTCTAATGGGTTTCATGCTTGCCTCTCACGCAGAAGATGCAGGTTCGATTCCTGACCATGTACCAATGAGATAATTGATTTATATTAAGTTCATTATACGGACGTTCTAACGGTGATGGAACACATCGTGAGGAAACTTTCATTACTCCATAGCTGCGGCGATGGGCTAGCCCCCTGTCACGCAAAATGGAATATTGAATAACTGGCTCAAAGTGGGCACAATTGGGCCTCTGCCACCCCATATGGGAAAAGGCGTGACGCTATGTGTGTGTGTGAGTGTCCTTTAATAAGCTGTGATTGAAATCATATCAATAATTGTTTTCAGGTTACAAATTCATAACTACTGGTCGCAAAAAAATGTTGATTATGACGAATGACGGTTATACTTTCGCACAACAACATAAGACAAACAGATATTACTGTTCTAAGAAACTCTCAAGGAAATGCTTGGCACGAATTCGATTCGATTCAAATGGAACTGCTGAGTTTACTGGCGAACACAGTCATGAGCCGCCGAAATACGTTCAGTCTCAGACAGGCGTCTATATTAGAGTGAATTAAAAATAATAAACATCTTTTGAGAAATAAATGGTAAAAGTAAATAATCGCATATAATTTGTATAGGATTACACAGTTACATTTGCATGTGGGGGATATATAGAAATCGAGACTGCAATTGCGAAATAATTGAGGTTTCCCTAGCATTCTAGTCATGTTTAATTTTTTTAAGCTTCTAGGTCTCCTAGATCACTAGATTTAGGAGACCTAGAAGCTTAGGGATCTGCGAGATACTTCTAGGTACTATACCTAGAAGTATCTCGCAGATCCCTAGGGATCCTTAGGATTCTAAGGTACTCGTTAGAATTTTGATGATCAGTGAGTCAGTAATTGAGTGATTTTGCCACGCACTCAATAACTCGATCACAGTGACATCATTAAGGAATTTTGACCATCATCCGTAGCTAAATCTAGAATCCTGATTGTTTAATGGCAAAGAGAGCACAACGTAACAAGGTATATTCCCAAATTACATTTAATTTGATTTGAAAAAGCTCGGGGGTGTTGGTGTCAGAGGCAGTCTGTTTGCGTGGTTAAACTCTTATGTATCAAACCGTTGTCAAGCCCACTACTATTCATTATATTTGTACAGGACATCGACTCAAGCTTTATTAATTCAAATATATTACTATTTGCCGATGACATGAATTTTTTTAGAGTAGTTAACAAGGCTTCGGATGCCGTTCTTTTGCAACAGGATTTAATCAGGCTTGACAACTACTGTTTGACAAACAAACTTGACCTTAATGTTGCAAAGTGTTTCTTTGTGACTTTTACTCGCAAGCTTAAACCATAAACATCAAACTATCATATAAAAAACATGCCATTGACTAGGCTGTCTGAAAGTAAGGACCTCGGGGTTATTCACGATAGTAGACTGATGTTTGACCAGCATATTAACAGCATCGTTAGTAAAGCCTCGAAGGCTATGGGATTTGTTATGAGATTGTCGAAGTCGTTCAATCATATGAAAACTGTCAAAGTTCTTTATTGTACTTATGTACGTAGTCACCTTGAATACGCATCTCAGGTATGGAACCCTTGCTATGACAATTATAGCGGTAGACTTGAGCAAATTCAGAGAAAGTTTACTCGGTATCTCGGATTTAAATTCAAGCTGCCTAAATTAGAATATGAAGACCGATGTTCACGGCTCCATCTTCTTCATCTGAATTTGCGCAGGGATATTGCCGACATAGCATTCCTCATGAAAATTGCTAGGGGTACCGTAGACTGTCCAAATCTACTCAACAAATTAAATTTTAAGGTCCCCAGTCGTAGTACTCGTAGACGTCCACTATTTCAGCTACCCTTGGTTCATAGCAACTACAGGGAAAATTCATTTCTCGTCAGAGCCTGCTCGACATTTAATCGCCTCTTCAAAACGAATATCGATGATGATCAGGACATTGATATTTTTAACAGCAGCGTTCAATCACTAGGTAATACTATCATTAGGAGGTTTGTAGCGAGTCGTGGTAACGTAGATGGAGGAGTGCGTGAGCAGTTTAATCCTTAAAATCTTCCCTTCTGTGTGAATTGATTTAATCTATTGTAAGAACTAAGTTATGTGCTGTTATTATTTAGATGACCATATGTGGATGCTTGTAATTAGCTTTTAGTATGCCATTTCCAATGTTATGTAAAAATTACAGCTGTAAGCTTCCCTAAGAAAAAAAAACAGTGGATTTAAAACTACAACATAGTTGCAGTTAGATTACTCTTAGCTCGAGTTGGCGAATACCTATATGATTATACCGGAACTGCACAGGTCCGCGAACTTGTAAGACAATTGAATAGAATACGGAGACTAACCACCTAAATTATCTTCTTCCCTTTCAGACTGCAGACTATCACTATCTATGTTTTAAATGTCATTCTTCTTCTCACGCACCCCTTCTGGGGCGTGGGGATGCGGGGTCAGGTTATCAGACCTCTTCCCGAGGAGTCGCCTGTGTCCACTGTGGATGGGTCCTCAGGGGGCCGTGGCGGGTATGGTGGTATTTTAACTTGATGCGGTCTATCATTGGGTGATCGCCAGCTAGGCAACCACGTCGTGTGGCAGGCGGCGGCGGTAGGACGGGCGCGCGACAGTTCATGAATGTGCGGGTGGTATGATGTTTCCGCATGCGGAAGCATGCCACTCGCCAGCCCATTTCCATCTTTAGTTCCCTCTGGATCGTCGCATACCTCACGCAGAGTCCGCATAGAATGGGTACTCTGGGGATCGGAGTCTCCGTGCCATAACATACCGGAGACGCGTAGTGAGCCGGGATTTCAGGTTTACTCAAGTCAGTTATCTAATAACAGACCACTTCATTGCTGCACCGACACTGAGAGAACCGAGACGTCACTGACACTGGTTCATAGAGAAGGTATAAAAAAAACGGAACGGAGCGGACGCGGTGTTTGAACGGATCATCACTGATGTGATGTTTCTGAATCGAAATTTACTCGTAATGGCCGTGCCACACTATGACCCTTGCGCTGCTCCTTGTTCTGATCTCGTTGCCTGTCGGGGCGTCAACTAATCTCGACACCCGATGTGGCTATTTCACGATATTGCCACCGATATTCCCGGTCCGTTGACTCGTGCCAAAAAACCGACAAAACAGGGAGCGGATGGGCAGAGCGACGACCAGAACGAGGAGCATCACGAGTAATGTGGCCTTACCACGTCTATGCCTCCTTTCCTCGTTACTTCCAATGCTGGGAACTGTACAGGTCCACGAGAATACGGAGACTTACCACCTAAATTATTTTCTTTCCACCAATACGGCAATCTTATACTATCTTCGTTTTAAATATGATTTCGGTGGATGAATTATTTATTGAATGATTGTCTAAACGTGGCCACAACTGTATCTCTGCCACCCCGTATGGAAAAGGTTGTGACATTATGTTGTTGTTGACATTCCGTGGAGTTCTGGAGATTTCATTACTTACTAAACTAGCAAACTAAACTAATTTGAGAATCGATGGCTCTTATCCTGTTGCCATACTTTCTACTTTCAAACTCGATTCTAATGTAAGTTTATTTGGTCAAGTTGTCGCCTCTGAAATCAGCTTGGTTGTTAAATAATAACCGGCTGTTTCTTACAGGCTACAAGTTTATCAACAGTAACCGGGGGCTTCTGCTGATGACGTCAGACGGACATACGTTCTCACACAAACTTAACGCGAAAAGTTACCGCACATATTACTGCTCAAAAAGGCAATACTACAGCTGCAAAGGGCGAGTCAAGCTGAATAACGATGGGACAATACATGAGCTGTATAGTACTCATAATCACGATCCTCCCCAGTACTAGATTACTGCGACTGGTGATTACTTACGAGCGAAATAGGGAAATACTGGTGCTATTTGTATCGTCTTGGGCGCTGTCATTCAAGACGAGGGATAGTTAGACGGATTCTGGTACCTACGACATAAGTTATCCTAGTGTGGGGTCAGAAGCAATGTGTGTGCCTTTTTATATAAATGTTTCGATTCCAGATGCGTCCCAACTATATTAATGGAACAAATATAAAATATACGTTTGAAAATAGAAAACTAGAGACGGATTTCCAGTCGTCAAATTATAGGTACTATACGCCAAAGTTAACTTGGCACCTCTCTCTGGCTTATCCCACGAATGCCCTGCGACTATCGCCTGCGAAGCTGATTTGTGGTTTTTTTGTCAATTTTTGACCTTGAATCCCCTTCCGGCGTTCCATCGCCAAGCAAAGGGGTTTTCTGGACAAAAGTTTCAGAAGTTCCACAAATCCCCTTTTTCATTTATTTACATGGTTTTCTTTTTTAATTCTAATTTAAAGAACTAATTAGATATCAGTCTTTATTTTGATACACACGTAGGTACACAATGAAATAAAGACTGATTATCTAAGTCGTTCTTTAAATTAGATTAAAAAAATAAAACTACATATATAAATGGAAACGGGTATTTGTGGAACTTCTTAAACTTTTGTCAGGGATTTAAGGACATAAATTTTCAAAATATCCACAAATCCCCTTCGCAGGTGATATTTGGTGGGGATTTGTGGAATAAGCCCTCGCTCTGATGACGTCATGGCGTCCGTCCTACTTACGCGCCGAGGGCGAGCGAGAGAGGGAGGGAAAATCGCATTCCTCGCGGGTGCCAATTTAACTTTGGCGGGCAGTACTAATTTCGAGAGAGAGGTCGGATCTCAAGCTGCCAATGAAACAGTCAGTGTAGGAAGCAGGAACAATTACACGTCGAAAAAATATGCGAATCGAACTGTCAGTGACTAACATAAGGCATAACATAAGGTTCATTTTATCGGAACTCGAATACTTTCACCATGGTAATGCCTGCTTGAGCCACTGATATCGGGAGGAAAAAAAATCGCCAGGACTTGGATGTTTATATGTGTGAGACGACGCTGAGTCTGGTTCCCACGACACAGTGTGTCCTAGTGGGGCCAGCAGCAATATATGTGCCTGAATGTATATGTTTATGTTATGTTTATTAAGTTTGTTACCCAAATCGGATCTTTAACTTTATAGTATTTTTATATAGGTCATTTTAAATTATGAAAATTATGAATATATGGCTCAAAATCACCAAGGTGGCGAATTCGATTAAAATAAGTAAATTTAGCCCAAAAAGAGACGGAATATTGTGATGATGAGCAATACTTCTGACAATCCACATTGTTATTTTTTAACTGTACCAATACGAATATCAATATAAATAGTCTTGTTACTTATTTTTCGAATTTAAAGTGTAAATTGTCATTTCGAGAACGCGTCCGTCAGACCAATACAAATACTTCAAAAGTTAACAATTATTATTTAATAATGATATTACTGAAATTATAAATTCGACAATCCATTACTGGAATAAAAAAGTACATTTATTCGTAAATTATTTCAGTCAAAAGTCAAAAGTTTGTCCTGCGACATAAACGTCAGTGAACTTGAAAAAAACATATATTTCTGAACGCTGCCATTAGTGTTTGAGTGTGCGTTTGCAGTTGTTTTATTCCAAGCAATATCAAATAAATGAGGTACTGTTTGGTTGTAATTATTGAACCGTACATTTTCAATGGATGTTGAGAGAGAATGTATTTTCCGAAATATTACATTTTTAGAGTTTGTTTGGCCAAAATAACCTAAAAGGCATCAATTTTCGATCCAAATTGACCTTGAAATTTCCCGTCACATTTGAAAACTTGAGTCAAGAAGTACGGATTTATTTAAAAAAAAGTCATTCCGGGATGCGTCATCTGAAAAGCCCGTGGGGTACAACGCTGGGCCACGTTGTACCCCACGGGCTTCTCAGAATTTCGAATGGCTCGAAAACCCAGAGCGCCACAGCGCGACGGTGCGTTGTACCACACTGGGTTTTTCAGCGCTCACATTAACGTGGGGTACAGCGCCTGCGGCGTTGTGTCCCTCTGAATTTTCGTGAATTAGCTTTTAACTAAAAAAAACGGAGCGCTACAACGCTACAACGCGCTTCGTTTTTCCTAATTGTAGTAATTCAAAATGTTAACTTCTTATAGATCAAGTTTGTTCAAGTAACGGCCGATTTTGCAATACTCAGAAAACTTTTTTCTGCAGTATATTTGTTCTACACTATTGTCATTGTTAAAGCTGATCAACTCAAAATCCTCATCCGAGAGTAATAACAGTTTTTAAATTGTTTCGCACATCTTGATTATGATACTGGCAATAACTGCATCAAAACAAAAGGACCACAATCCACATATCACCGGTGAGATGTTGTGACCTTGAAACGCACATGTTTCGCAAAACTGCCTAAAAATATTGGATCTCTTTGTTCCACTCATCAATAAGGTACTCAATGCTCTCTTTCATGTCTAGCGCATGCATCGCACCGCACGCGCTTGGTGCACTAACCCGCTTTCTCTTTCACGCCTAGCGTATATGTCACAGGCGTTGCACCCCACGGGATATTCAGACGATGAATTGTCAATGTCAGCTCTGAAAAACGCAGCGTCGTGCTGTAGCGCTCTGGCTTTTCGGGTGGTTCGAAATTCTGAAAAGGTCCGTGGGGCACAACGCGGCCCAGGGTTGTACCCCACGGGCATTTCCGAAGATGCTTCCCGGAACTATCATTACAGGAACGTTCCCGAGTATGACGTTATGTTTCCGAAATAACGGTGTCGTTCCCGATATAATTTTTGTGTTCCTAGAATTATGTTTCTATTAAGATTTACGATGAAATATTTTTTTTAAGAGGCTTGTTAACATTTTCTGATGGGCTTATTTCTTGACAGTAGGAATGGAGTCTATCGAGAAGAAAACGGGAAAAAGTAAACTCGTAAAAAATAATAGTGTGGCCTATATATGCCAAAGAAAAAAGGCCAATGCAAGAAAAAGAAAGTTTTTAGACAAAATGACAGAAGAACAAAAAGAAATTAAAAAGGCCAAGGATAGAGAATATTACCAGAAAAAGAAAGCTGAGAGGAAAGTTGAGGCGGAAAGAGAAATACGAAAGCAAAGAAAAAACTGGAAAGCGGCATCGAAGAATTATAGAGCGAAGAAAAAGACATTGGCTAATGCAATCAGAGATACCGCCTTCATCGGGTAATGAATGAATTCCAGCATATCCCAACAATATACCGCAATGATGAGAAGGAGTAAGTAAGACGCATGCGAAGAGATAGAGCTTTGCTCTATTATGCGTATTACTTACTACCTACCTACCGTAAAAAAAAGAAACAAAAGGATAAGATAGACTGCATGAGGCGTAAAATAGAAGCTTTGGAGAAAAACCTACAAATAACAAAAAAAAAGGCAAATAAACGAAAAAAAAAGATTAAAGACCCAAAGACCCAAGAGAAACAGAGCGAAAAGTTTTCCAAAAAAAGTATAAGTGACTTAAGAAAATATAAATTGCTACACATGACAAACACATTTCTACCAAAACTAAAACACGAGAAGTTGTTTTAACCTTTGAAATTATTCTGAAGTACTAAATATTTTTTATGTTTTTATTTGTGAGTGTTTGGACACTGATTACAAAAGTTAAATAAATGGATATAATTCACAGACTTGTTGAATAGAAAGTTAACGTTAAACGGAAAGACAGCAAGATGAGACAGGTATTATTACAAAACATAGTTATTGGTCATTTAGGGAACACACTAAGTCGTTCCGTGAACGCAATGTCCTTTCCGGGAACTCCCTCTTAATTACATAATGTACACATAAATCTTAGAGTTATTTATAATCAAAAATGGTAAATATGAATAACGTGTTTGAATTGATTTTATGCAAAATAATTAACTAAAAGCTTAATTTTATTGTTCTCATTTGCTAAAGTTAAATGTAGAAATGGGAACACACTCATATATATTTTTTTCATTTTTTTTTATTCATTTTATTTCTTCAACTATTTATATTTAAATATTTTCAATCCGAGTAATTGATGTAGATATAATGATGTTTGCCCCTTTTTTATTATTGTGAAATTTTTAAATATTTCATAAAACTTTTTTTTTATTATTATAAAAAGCGTTCCCAAAACGACTTTTTTACCGACATCAATATATAAATATATATTTTTTAAATTATAATCGATTTCTCGAGTGCATATATATTCATAATACAGTTTCACATAGACTTTCTGGAGATCACAGCAGATTTTGGAATTTACTAGTTGAAAATAATTTCATCAAAAATCTGAAATTGAAATTCGCCACCGTGGTGATATTAAGCCAATTTTGTGTTCTTAGAAAAAAGAGATCAGTAAAAGTGATGATCCAATAAAAATAATAGTTTAATAAAATCATCTTGTTATTTGTCGAAAATTCAGCAATTAGTATGGTGTAACATGTAACTTTCATACCGAATTGCAACCTTTCATGTCTATATATTATGTTGAGGAACGATGTATCCGTATAACAACTCTGCTTCGATATGTTAGTTCTTATTACACCTTAAAACACTTTCAGCATGTTTTTGTCCATTGTTGCATCATACCAAGTAGTGTCGGATTCCTGGTTATAATGTGCTTGTACTAAAAGGACTTTATTTTTCAGTCTACAGGTTTATACAAAGCGCCCGAGGCGAGTTGCTGATGACGATAGACGGACACACATTCTCAGAGAAGAACAAGAACACTAACTGCAAAACAAAGAACTTCTATTGCTCGAAAAGATCGTCCGGTTGCAAGGGCCAAATAAAAATGAACAATGAAGGGCGTGTGACGGAGTTCCATAACAACCATGACCATGAACCCCCGAAGTACCATGTTTCAGGGTCTGGGCAGTACATCAGATTGAAATAATTACCTTCGTATCTAACGACGGCGATGGGCTGCTGCTGTCAAGCAAAAACTGTAGTATTGAATGGCAACAAATATAATGTTTATCAATATAGGTTTTGTTCACCAAATTAAGTGCTACCATGTAGTTTCACAGAACCGTTTTGGTTGCTAATAGGTCACTTTCTGTCCGAATACTTAAGTTAGATTTTTTAGGTCATAACTTTATAATACAACCTTTAGCCGAGGCAAAGCGGAGCGAGGCGACCCCATGTAGTTAAGTATAAGTGTGTAAATTTCTGGTGAACATTTAGCAATTTGGGATGAAAGTATTTTTTTTGGATGTAACTTTTTACTCAGTTTGTTACGTTAAAGATAAGCCATATTGTATTACTAGCGGGCACAACTGTCTCTGCCCTGCCTTATGGGATAAGGTGCGACTTATGTGTATGTTTGTGTGTGTGTGAGAGAGAGACAGAGAGAGAGAGAGTAATAATTTATATTTCCGAAATGTTGTAGTTTCTATTAAGTAATAACTTATAGATAAAGTGAGTGTTAAGTATTTATTGGCAAGTGTTCAGGTAAGCTACCTACTAAATCGCAGTATACAGATGGAACAGCCCGATGTGTTCCCTAGTATTGCTACGATTTATAGTAATTTAGTAGGCAGCTAGCCGATCAGCAACAATTAAAAGCATTGGAACACGGATGGGCTTCCTCTGTCATCCAAAAGCTGGGAACTACAGGGTGACGCGACTGTGTTTCTACCACCCCGTATGGAAAATGCGTGACGGTATATTTGTGTGTATGTGTGTGATAATTGATATTCCCAAATAAATCGCTTCAATAAAACCTAACATAAATTATATTTTAAGTATTTAATGGCAAACAACGTCAAAACATGTATTAAACCTCTTAAAATGCATTTATTGAATTGTATTGAATCTTATTGTATTAAATATACGTGTGTCAAAAATATTTATCGTATCATTCCATAATGTCTAATAACCGTTTCGCTTGGAGACCTTGAAAAAGGCATCTCGAATTTAAAATTTATGCCATATGCCAGTTATTAGCGTTAAACCTATGAAAAATCCATTTTACTTAGGGTGTGCTTACCCGAGCGAAGGCTAATAATTAGTGACATAATTCTAAATAACTTGATAATGATCAGCGCAACTTAGATTTTCATTCTCTTCACTAATCAGTTGGCCATAAAACTGTTTCTAAATATAAATCATAAATATTGTACGTAAAATCACGATTTATACGTCGTATAGTTTATCCGTTAACTGTGAATCACACCATTAAACATACGCTTAATTAAACATTTTCAGGTTATCTCGACTACACATTCATACCAACACGGCGAGGCAAGCATCTTCTTATGCTGGATTCTTTCACTTTTGCTGAGAACAATAACACGAAACGCTTTTACTGTTCGTCAAAAAATTACGGTTGTAAGGCTCGCGTCAAACTGGACGAGAATGGCAAGATAGTGCACGCGAGCCTCAATCATGATCATGCGCCGCCTAAGTATCGATACCTCGTCTATCGATAAGCCTGCTGATCAACCAAGATGGATAAATACGTCACCAGAAAGTTATCGGTTTCAGCAGAAGCCTATCGAGTGTTGGGAAGAGCATAGCTGATGATGACCTGGCGTTACACGAAACGTCATGCTCCGCACCGTACCGAACAGAAGCAGTCACTGTTTGTTCCAGTAAACAATCGTTTTGCTACCCTTTGCGTCGATCGCAGTGATACGGGTCAGCCATCGACGAATCAAAGGCCACCTTCCGACAAAAAAACAAGCCGCTAAAAATTCCACCGGTCGTCATTCAGATCCAACCAGATTAGACCCATGAATGTTTTAAAACCATGATAATGGATCAAAACCATGACAATGGATCAAAACCATGATAATGGATCAAAACCATGATAATGGATCAAAACCATGATGATGGATCAAAACCATGATAATGGATTACACAAAGATTTTTCACATTGTCTACAAAGGTCGAAATAACATGGTAGTTCACTGCTACAAATCCACCAGCCACCAAGAAGACAGAAAAGAAAAGAAAATTGTCAAACCCTGTAATACTTGGCCTCTCCCAGCTTCAGTCAAAGACCTAATCCCCGAAGAATTAGCCAGCTATGGATTTAAAGATGGCCACTGTAACGTTAATGAAGTCAAAGATCAAAATACGCCATAACCACACTTCCTGATTAAACTTCCACCTGGAATCGACATGTCGAAATTCAGACAGCTGAAACGTCTCTGTCACTGCATGATTAAGATTAACCGTTACAAGCCAAACCGTAACATTGGAACACAATGTTACAGTAACATTGCTTTTCGAAGAACAGTAATCTTGCCGCTCGATGCTTTAAATTCACTGAATCACACCCCTCAAAGGAGTGCCCAAAGAGAGACCGTTCGCTCTCGGCGCGTTGTTGCAACTGCGACGAAGAACACCCAGCCAATCATTTACTATTTAAAGTCCTTTGATGTGTGAGTTTAAGTTATCTACCTGCGGCAAGTATTTTATGTAACAAGTTAAAACACATATACACTATACAGTACAGTTTAATTCATTAATTGTTTATTTTGTAAGTTTAAAAAAAGGGACATTATCGATTAAGAATGATATTTCTTAAGATGTTTTTTTCATGGTTCATTAAAAACCGAAGCAGGACATTCCTGTCAAATTGAAAGCTTCCTGTGTTGCTTTAAAATACAAAAGGTTTAAAATTGACTACTCTTATTTTTCTTTTTTCAGGAATTCCTATCGGTGTCACATATCAGTTAATTACCATGTCACTCACTACGACCATGCTAAATGTCCGCTTACTTATTTCAGGTTCACTAACCTTCATACCAACAACGCGCGGAAAACACCTACTAATGCTGAATGGGTTCACTTATTCAGAGTATGCCAACACTAAACGGTTTTACTGCTCAAAAAAGGATGTAGGATGTAAGGCTCGAGTTAAACTGGACGACGGCGGCAACATTGTTCTAGCGAAAGTTGACCACAATCATATGCCACCTAAATATATGGTTACGGCTGCGGGACAATATATTCGTGTTTAGTTTGCGTTAATGTAGGTTCGGCAATGGGCGAGCCCACTTTAATAAGTGAAGTAATAACAAAGTATTGCAAAGGGTCTTGCAAAACTTCTCTTATACTGCGAACTACAGAACGGAAAACTCAAACAAATTCAGTCAGCTCTTGAGGTTCAAAGACGTGTAGAAGCGACATATGAAGAGTTCGTAGAGAAGCGACATATGTGGTATCTACCATCCCACGTGGGAGGAACTCACAGAAGACGGCCAAATGGCGAAACACAATGCATAGAAAGATTTTATTTTGAAGCCCAACGAAGCTACTCTTGATGCCGAGGCAGGACACCGCAATACACCACCATTACCAAAATGGCGTGCTGAAGTGTAGGCAGTGCAACCGCACTTTTATTAATAAAATAGGCTCCGTGAACCGTACGAGGGCACACGAACGATGCCTTCACCAGCCGTTACCTTCCCCGTGACCGAACCCGGTCGGAGAACGTCATCATCACCATCAGGTCAACGTGGGCGCAACAGTGCTTCTGCCCCCCTTATGGAAAAAGTCATTGCATTATGTTTGTTTTGTTTAAGTGAATGGGTATTGTTAAATGCCCATCTTTGAAGTGCCGAAGCCGCTGTCAAGAGCACGAGACCATTTATGAAGTTTAAGCTCATGGCGGCAGCCATGTTTCAGAACGCTCACACCAACCAATTTATGAACTCGTGCAAAAAAATGGTCCAGTAAAAAAATTACAGATAGTAAATCAGTTAAAAAGTTCAGTTGTGAAAATTGTGTGACTTTTAGAGTGCTAATTTTGAAATATAAAGAAAAACTATACGTTATTAGTAGAATACAAGTGTTTTTTAATCGTATCTCTGAAAGGATACACTTCCCGAATCCAGAAAAAATATCTGGTATGAAGACATAACTTTCTTTCAATCTGTTAGTTTGAAAACATTATATTGTGTTTCACCTAAAACTTGCTATTTTTTGGGATCTAAAAAGAATATTGATGTGGTAAAAAATAGTTATTTAAAGAAATAATCAGTGGTTTTTGAAAAATAATTCAATAACACAATTTTCGCACTGTTCTGCCGCAGCGACTGACGTAACAGCCATGTTGCCGTGTGGGCTGTCATGAACTTTATTTTAATACGGTTGAGTCCGATATTACAACCACCACAAATCGAACTGCTATTTTTACCGATACACGACCCTTAATTTAGGTTTTGAGCTACGACAGTTTGTAAATGTAAGAACTATTTGGTATTATGATCTCATTTAATTAGGTTGCGTCTTATAATATGTGGTTGTGATGAAGTTCAAATAAACATGAAAATAAGACCTGAATTTCTTTAGTCCTATTTTTTTTGCACTTTGAAGCAGATATTTCAGCGTCAAAAATGAAGAGCATTTTCACAATAATATACCTAGGAGCACATTAAACACAGCGCGCCGCAGCAGCGAAATATAAGATACCTATAGGAGCACGTTAAACACAGCGAGCCCTAGCAGTTAAATATAATATACCTAGGTGCATGTCAAACAAAGCGCGCCGCAGCGGCTAAATATAATAAATATACCTAGGAGCACGTTGAACACAGCGCGGCGCAGCAGCTAAATATAATATACCTAGGAGCAGGTTGAACACAGCGCGCCGCAGCAGCTAATTATAATATACCTAGGAGCACGTTGAACACAGCGCGCCTCTGCAGCTATATATAATATACCTAGGAGTTCGTTAAACACAGCGCGCCGCAACAGCTAAATATAATATACCTAGGGGCACGTTGAACGCAGCGCGCCGTAGCAGCTAAATATAATAAACCTAGGAACAAGTAAAAAAAAATAAGAAAATAATCACACCCAAAGTGCTATCTTCAGCTAAGGCCACGATAACTTATAAAGTAAAATGCAGTGATAGTAAAATAAATTAAAATATTTTTTGGACCTTTGTTTCTAAAAACAAGCCTTTCTCAATTCTCATTCTTCCCTGGTCATCAAAATATTGTATATTCGTTTCTGACTTCGCCATACAGACCCTATCAAATGGTCCATTCTGTATATAGATGCATGCAAAAAGTTTGATGATTAATTAATTTATTTCATATGATTATAAATAAATTTCTAACTGCCCTAGCTTCAAAACTAGGTTACAATTACAATCAGTATTCTAGCGGCCAGTTCGTCTCACAATGGTATGACATCGTTTCAGATTCTCTACAATATACCTTCATACCCACAACGCGAGGAAAACACCTGCTAATGCTTAACGGGTTCACACACTCGGAGGACGCCAACACAAAAAGATTTTATTGCTCATCAAAGAATAACGGTTGCAAGGCTCGCGTAAAGCTGGACGAGAATGGCAAGATAGTGCAGGCGAGCCTCAACCATAATCATGCGCCGCCTAAATATATGATGACTGCTACGGGACAATATATTCGTGTGTGACTTTAAATATACGCAGAGAACTACAATCAAGAGAAATATACAATTATCGTAAGTCGTTTTTTTGTTTATTTCTATTGTGAATCCTGATTCTGCCAGCGAACAAGTTTGTAGCTAATCCCAACTGCAAACGACGTGACGCCACCTCATGTGACAGGTGAGGTATTCGCACCTGAACGCACACGGCAGCAGTTAATGGCAGTTAGACAAGATTATAGTGTTTGTAGTTAACTACTACATTATGCCCGTTGTCACTTTTGTCAATTCCTCACAACACTGTTGCTTGCGAGTACTCGTTTAGGTTAAGAGCAATACGTTTGTGGACTGCACTTCCACGCTATTAGGGATTGCACAATGCACAATGCACATCCTTGTTCACTTATAATAAAAAATTAAAACAGCATCTCCTCTCTTCCGCATAGTGGGTATCTTATAGTATGTATGAGTATCTATATATTTATTGTATTCTATTAATTTATTTTATAGTAAGTGTGTAAGATGTATTGTGATTTATCTAATAGTATATTGACTTTATTTCTTTCTTTTCACTCTTAATTGTACACTAGGACTACCTCTCTATAAATATTTTTTTCCTTTCCTCACAGGTTAGCTGTAAGAAATTTATTTTTAGAAATAAGCTCACCTTTGCATATTGTTCTTTATATTTTTTCCATTGTGATTCCTGTGCAATAAAGAGTTATTATTATTATTATCCCCGAATTTATTGAGAAAAGACCGTAGGGGCAAGCAGTGTAGAGCCCGCATCGATCTAGCATCGATCCAGTCACAAGAGAAAGTGTGGTTCTCAGAATACATAGCAGACGTAATAAATAAATATTAAAAAATACAGTAGTTTAAAAACTTTTTTTAATTCGCGCGATTTTGAACCTTACGCCATGGTATCAGAGTTTACATCATATGAATAGCAAAAGTTCCTTTTTAGGTTCTCGGTCAGCCAGCAGCCAGCCAGCAAATATCACTACAGCACCTGTGAGAAGACAAGTTCATATGCCGCACAAAATCAGTAAGATTACGGAAAGAAATGCAAAAGGAAAATTGAAACGTAAGCAATGCCGCCAATGCACGAAAGAAAAAAAACCGGTCAAGTGCGAGTCTAAATCGCGCACGAAGGGTTCCGTACCACCGTTCAATGGAAGCGATGGTGTGGAGTGAATAGTTTGGATTTTACACAGCAAAATATTGTTTACAAAGTTACTGGTGCGGTTACTTTCACACTCCATGTACGTAACCAGGTGCATCCATAAGTTTGTATGTGGTATTGAAAGAATTGTTGTATGGGAGCCCCCTTAAATATTTATTTTATCCTGTTTTTTAGTATTTGTTGTTATAGCGGCAACAGAAATACATAATCTGTGAAAATTTCAACTCTCTAGCTAGCTAGGTTCTTGAGATACAGCCTGGTGACAGACGGACGGACGGACGGACGGACGGACAGCGGAGTCTTAGTAATAGGGTCCCGTTTGGAACCCTTCGGGTACGGAATCCTAAAAACGTACAGACACTGTTTGGCATTGCATTACTTGTATGGAAAAACCTGAATTATGTGTTGAATGTTTTGAAGTATATCATTCTTCCATTTGAAAAGATGATGATTTGATATCGGTTGATTATATTTGATTTCATGCCAAAAATTATAATTGAAGCCAAAAATTGTTTATTATTATGTTAGTTTATCTTAATATTGTTACTTATACTAATTCACTGTGTCATTTTAGTTCCTAATAACTCATATTAGTGATTGCACTTCTTGAAAACTTTCATTTGGTTTTATAATAAATAATATTAACACTAAATACCTATTTCCATCCGCAGTGCCGGGCCCGCGCAGGTGCGGTATTTATTTTTATTTTTATCTACACACGTATCATAAACCCTCTTTACTGCGTTCAAAAACCGCACGTTACGATCAGCATTATGTTAAACTACTTGGTAAAAACTCGTTTCGTATCTGGAAAACTACACATTATGGTCATTATGTGTAGTTTTTCTACATATAATGACATTCAAATTTCGAACGCCGACGCCCGCCTGCATGCCGCCCCTAGTTTGTCTGTGAAGTTGGTACTAACATTCAAATTTCGAACGCCGACGCCCTAAGTTGGTGCTACAGAACAAGCTAAACAACTGCAGAGCCACAATGCCGGTCAAACATGCGGTTCCTGAACACATCAAAGAGAGCTTATGATATGTGTGTAGATAAACTAGTGTATGTAACTGTACATAATTAGGCATTAAAACTCTCGAGTGATATTATTATGACCTCCATTATGTAGCAGTCACATAAACTACTATTTTATTTACGAAAATAATAATTACATGTTTTTAATATTTTTTTAAACCTTATAACTGATGGCAAAGAAGCTAAATAAAAACAAAAAACAGTTCGGCATTTGGCACTCGACATTCACAGTCTGGATGGCAGTGAAACTGTTAAGACGAACCAAAGGAGCCCAAACTAGACGGGTTTACAGGTAAGAATACCTGTCTTCCGTTTCCCACCTCCATCATTATGTGATGATGATAAGTACATCACCAAGAAATATGAATAGGAGTTGTCACGACGAATCATATGAGCTCAAACTAGTGATGGGTTTATAAGTAAACATCATAGGGTTCCCTGTCCTACCTTCGAGGTCCATCATCAGACCAGCTCGATGAAACCAGGCTATTACATTGTCATCTGAACTAATATATATGTCGGGAAAAAAGCATTCGAACACTGGCAATGATGACGTCACCTCCGTCCAGAGACCAAGAAAAGCAAGCGCTAAGTGAGACAGACACTTCTGGACATGACCGATGGCGGGATAAAAGTCGGCCTTGTTTTTTCCTTGAAACCCTGCGTGATCTTTGATTATTTGATTAAACCTATCAAGTGTGACCTGTAGTTCGTAATTTTATTGTGCTTGAGACCCAAAAATGTCCGACGAAGAAACGGATGAAAGCCCACATCAGGTCTCAGATGGCCCTGAGACGATATATAAATACATACCAAGTTTCGCATTGATATAAGAACTAGAAGCGGGCGAAATTTCCATTCTAGATTTGATTTACGATGTTATTTACTTACGAGGTCCTTATAAAAGGGCGTTAATAGTACATTACGATATTAGTGCGTTAAGATAGTTATAACATGCGGAATTTCAGCCCGAGCCGAAGGCGAGGGCGTAATTGAGCCGAGCATGTTATAACCAAAACGCACGTATATCGTACGACGTTTTTAACACATTTGCGAGGAAACAGAAAAATAAAGATATTCACAATACAAGTAAAAAGAAAAGAAAATTTGAGAAAAATGGCGCGAGGATTATTTTCTGCCGTGGCTGCGTGAAAATGTTGGCAAAGACGCTAGAGCATGCAGCCAAGTTTTTAAATTACCAAATAAACTGTGTCCACGCATTCACTGCGTGATCAGACGCCTGCGGTGATCAAGACGAGGCGCGGGAGGTATCTCAGAGGACCACGGCGCAGGCGCCGCGGCCGCGTCAGCTTCTATCTACCTATTCGCGAGACAGACGTGTTTCCGCTCCTTATATTCAGTAAAATTAACGCCATAATAAAGTTAATTGTGCCAGTAGAAAGCTCGCCTTCATTATTTAATTAGTTTATTTTGAACAATCTGGCGACCGTGACTAAAATCGACGAACTTTGGACATTTCGAGTACCTACGGTGTACCGCTACTCGGAATTCAAATTTTCAACGGAGACTACAAGGTGAAATCGGTTGGGATTGCTGCATCTGCTGACTTCGGGACCAGGTAGACGAGTCGAATAACATTAGACTTCTGAGAATTGCCGGAGAAAGTGACCTAACAGTATCCTTTACCTTTTATACTAAATTTCTACCTAATTTCCGCTTCAATTTGTGTGTGCGGCTTGTCGCTCCGAAAGTGCTTTAGGATAGCATCTAGCTTTATGCGTGCTTCTTATTTTTATTTGCACCTCGGCTATTGCGCTTATAATCAAGCAGTTACGCATCTTAAAATTTCAACGGTTTGTGATTTATCTCTATAGTGCTATTTATTTACGTTGTCTTGCTTGCTATAAAGAGCAGTACATTCTATAAACGCTTTATGAGATTAATTTATCTATCCAATTTCCTTAGTGTTTTATCGGCCTATAGTCCGAAACACCTAAGTAAGTATTACATAATAGCTTGCCTACTTTGCTTTCAACTGCCGTGTTGTACCGGTCAGATACATACGATACGTGTCATTGTACTGTCAGTGCGCGCTGTTGCTAGGCCAGTTAACCGATCGACGCGAGACGGTTGGACTGAGGTACACACCTACCTACATAAACGTTTATTTGTCTTCATTTCATTTTATTCGGGGATCAAGACGAGGCGCGGGAGGTATCTCAGAGGACCACGGCGCAGGCGCCGCGGCCGCGTCAGCTTCTATCTACCTATTCGCGAGACGGACGTGTTTCCGCTCCTTATATTCAGTAAAATTAACGCCATAATAAAGTTAATTGTGCCAGTAGAAAGCTCGCCTTCATTATTTAATTAGTTTATTTTGAACAAACTGTTTTATTTTGATTTTAAATAAACTCAATCTGTGAATGCACACTGTCTACGGACTGGCGCCGCGCGGCGATTAGTTCGAAATTTGAATAGCAACACCGCGCTGCTCACTAGCTGGAGTCGTGCGGCGGCGATCAGTTCCATATTTGAAATGGCAAATAATACTGTTATGGAATTTGTATGGACTATCACTTAACTATTTGGTTTGGTAACACACGCGTTTTTTATGACCCGCTTTACATATTTAAAACCGGTGGAATTACATCAGCTTTCCGAGCAAGGGTGTTAAAAAATTATAAGGATAATGATTGATGATGAGGATGACTTCCATCCCCAGCAGCGCAGAGGTTTAGATATTCAAGACCTGCGAAGGGTCAGCTGGTAGCGCTAAGAAATCGAAGGAGAATGGACATTTGAACAGTATTCAGTATGTCTATTATAATGAGTTTTTCAAACTATACACGATAGCGACTATAGTTTAGCATCTGTATGGTAACGCGTATAGCGCCTCTAGCAGTATCTTCGCTGAACTAAAAATGGTTTCTTTCTATCCTTGCCCTCATCATATAAAAGAAAGAGATAGTGATATTATTACTACAATAGTAACGTCCGTTACCTTTACTACGCCAACTCAAAATAGCCGTACAGCTATTCGTAATCATAAGATATTTTATCTACACACGTATCATAAACCCTCTTTACTGCGTACAAAAACCGCACGTTACGATCAGCATAATGTTAAACTACTTGGTAAAAATTCATTTCTTATCTGAAAAATTACACATTATGAATGACCATAATGTGTTATTTTTCTACATATTATGACATTCAAATTTCGAACGCCGACGCCCGCCTGCTTGCCGCCCCTAGTTTGTCTGTGAAGTTGGTACTGACATTCAAATTTCCAACGCCGACGCCCGCCTGCATGAAGTTGGTACTACAGAACAAGCTAAACAACTGCAGAGCCACAATGCCGGTCAAACATGCGGTTCCTGAATACATCAAAGAGAGCTTATGATATGTATGTAGATAAATTAGTGTATGTAACTGTACATTATTAGGCATTAAAACTCTCGAGTGATATTATTATGAAACTCGCCTTCGGCTCGTTTCATAAACCCACTCTCGAGTATTAATGCCCTCCATTATGTAGCAGTCACATAAACTACTATTGTTTCGACTTTTTTCTTTGATTTTTGTATTATATAATATTATGAATTTATTATTTCAGAATTATATCGGTCAAGGTTTGTGTTTTTTTCATGGTTAAAGGAGTAACAGCAGGGATTCCTGTCAAAATTAGTGTCCCGTGTAGCTTGATTATAACTAAGTTATTTTTAGGGTTCCGTACCATAAAAAGGAAAAACGAAACTATTATAGGATCACTCAAGTGTCTGTCCTAGGTGCGTAAAAGTAATAATTAATGACAGAATTCTGGCCCGATTAAGTTTGAATTTGGTACAGTTTTGTATTTATGTTACCCAAACACGAATTTTGGGGGCAATGTGGGGAGGCGGGGAGGGGGGCAAAATGACAGGGCTTGTTGAGAGGATATATTTTTTTTCATAAACCTGAAATGCTCAGTTAAAACTATTCAAGAAAATAGGCAAATGAGACCATTATCTCCGAAACTACTTATCTTATATATATTTTTATTACTAATATATTTTTAGATTATAGGAAAAATAATGAGATATGTATGGTTCTTCATAAACCTGAAATATTTAAGAAAACAGGCAAAAAATTGCCATTTCCTTTTATCTCCAAAACTACAGGATTGCAGAAACAATAATGATAAATGTTTGGTTCAAATAGAGGGGCACAATTTCATTCAATACCACACACAAACTTATAAATGCACCAGGTTACGTAAAAGGAGTATAAAAGTTGCCGCACCAATAACTTTGTAAACAACATTCTGCTATCTAAACATACAGGAAAATTGAAGATACCTAATCCGCATGCAAAAAACTTGAACACCATTGTGCAGTGGTACGGAACCTTTCTTGCGCGGATCCGACTCGCACTTGACCGTTTATTTTATAATGTGTATTTTTTTTCAGTAGTTCTTATCGATGCCACATGCAAGTTAGTTACCATGTAATGAACTGACATGTGGCCACCCAGCATGCTAAAAGTTAGATGATCTAATTACAGGTTCCCTAACCTTCATACCAACAACGCGCGGAAAACACCTACTTATGCTGAATGGGTTCACGTATTCAGAGGATGCCAACACTAAACGGTTTTACTGTTCAAGGAAGGATTCAGGATGTAAAGCTCGAGTCAAATTGGATGACGGTGGCAACATAATTTTAGCCAAAGTTGACCATAATCATATACCACCAAAATATATTGTTACGGCTTCGGGACAATATATTCGTGTATAATATAGCATACCATCGGTTGCCGTATGATTGGTCAGTCAGTGCTAAGGTTTTCGCATTTTCTAGAGTCATAGTAATCATGGATTTCAGGGATCTTCAAAGAAAATGCAAAATGATATGATTTATTTCGTACGAGTAATAATGATGTACCTTGTATGCAGACAAGTTATCCAAAATAAGTATTTTACTTTTGATTTCAAAATTTAGATGATATAATCATTTTCTTATTTGCGAACCTTTGCTTCTATGCTCTTATACAAGCCTTTACATTTGGAGGACGGAGCTGTGTGATGTGAGTTTCACATTACTTGCGCTCTTATTTAATTTTTATATTTAAAATTAATTAAATTACTTTAATTAAAAAAAAAACTTAATTACCCTTAAAAATAATTTAAAAATAAAATTAATTGCCACTTAAAAATAATAATAATGTGATATCATAAAATTTAATTACCCAAATAAAAACCACTTCTTTTGTTCACAAATTTGTTGTAAACAATACAATAGTTTATAAACTACAAATGACACAAGACATGAGCACTTTCCCTAATAAGTTGGCAACCCATGTAGTTTATTTTTAATGGGCTAACCCTTTTAATAAGTAAACCCTAAACCCTTTTAATGAGTTAAGTAACAGAGTATTTAATTACAGCTGATCGTGGGCACAACCGAGCTTCTGCTCTCCGTATGGGAAAAGGCCATGTTTTTTTTAATTTAAAATGTTTGGCCTACGACCTTTTGTGATTGTGACATGAAAACTGAGTTTAACTAACGTTGTATCTTGTGCATGATTGTGGTTCTAACGACTTTAAAATAAACATGACAATAAGACTGGAATTTATTTTTTGAACTATGAACAGGAGAACACATCATCAAAACTGACGAACCTTGTCTCATTACAGGTACTACTTACTTTTTTTTAACAAAGCCACCGACTCGAAGCATTCGTCCCTACCACGACTACTCGGTTGAAAAATTAAACAGATGTGTAGAAGAGGTCAGACACAATCGTTTATCACAGCGCGCCGCAGCAGAAAAATATAATATACCTAGAAGCACGATAAGTAATAGATTAAGAAATAAACACAACAAAAAACCTGGATATCAAAAAAAGTGTCCCTAAATAAAGTGATTCCGAAGGGTGCATGAATGTGGGTGCAAACTTCAGTTAACACCATTATGAGTTTAACATATAATAAAATGAAGAAGTTGTAAATAAATTTTAATTATATTTCGACTCTCTTTCTAAAACAAGCCTTCCTCTGCTCTCATTCTTCCCTGGTCATCAAAATATAATGCGTCAGATCTCCCCCAAACATAATATTTGTGTTGAACAAGTCGAAGAAATCTACACCTATGTTTTGTGTTTTCCCTCAGGGGTCTATTTGTTCAGGAATTGATTTACTTGATTATTTTTAGATTTTGTTTGATTGAAGTCGGTGTTTTTATGTTGTACTTTTTGTTAATCATTTTTATTTATATATATTTTTAGGACAGCTGGAATATACATATATACCAAATCCGCGTGGAAGACAGTTGCTAATGTTAAATGGTTTTACATTCTCACGAGTAAACAACACCAGATGGTACTCATGTTCAAAGAAGGATGCCGGTTGTAAAGCTCGCGTCAAACTCGGTGATGACGGGCACCTAGAAAGGGTGCAAACTGATCACAATCATAGTCCACCTAAATATATTTTAACCAATTCCGGACAATATATACGTGTTTAGTGATAACCCATGTCGATTTGTTGTCTATTTAGCGGACATGGACGTAATAATTGTTAAAGTATTATTTCAGTATTCTTTTCAAAAGTCAGTTCCCAAAATGAAAAATATCATTACGACCTGACAGTTCGCGACGCTCGGCCGCGGACTTCATGACAAAACGTTGATTGCAGCCCAACTACAAAAAAAGTAATCCTAAATAAAGTGATTCCAAAGGGTGCATGAATGTATTCCTAAATAAAGTGATTCCGAAGGGTGCACGAATGTGGGTGCTAACTTCAGCTAACCCCATGATGATTTTTATATATAATAAAAGCAGCAGTTAGTTGTAAATCAGTTTAAATTATATTTCGACTTTCTTTCTAAAACAAGCCTTTCTCTACTCTCATTCTTCCCTGGTCATCAAAATATAGCGCATGGGATCTCCCCCAAACATAATATTTAAGTTGAACAAGTCGGAGAACTGCCTTTTACGTACTGATTTCATCATCATCATCATTTGTCTTGTCCCTCATGGGTATATTTGTTCTCTTTCACTGGCTCCGCCCGGTCTATACTCACAATGGTGGCCTCTTTCTCTGTTGAATATAAATTATGATAAGATAGGCACTGATTTACTTGATTATTTTTAGATTTGTTTGATTGAAGTCGGTGTTTTTAAGTTTTACTTTTTGTTAATTGTTTTTATATTCTTTTTTAGGACAGCTGGAATATAAATATATACCAAATCCGCGTGGAAGACAGTTGCTAATGTTAAATGGTTTTACATTCTCACGAGTAAACAACACCAAATGGTACTCGTGTTCAAAGAAAAATTCCGGTTGTAAAGCTCGCATCAAACTCGGTGATGACGGGCGCCTAGAAAGGGTGCCAAGTGATCACAATCATACTCCACCGAAATATGTTTTAACCCATTCCGGACAATATATACGTGTTTAGATATAACCCATCTCTATTTTTTGTATGTTTAGCGGACAAAGACTTAATAACTATCAAATTATTAGGTTCAGTATTCTTTTCAAACGTCAGTTCGAAAAAATCGAAAATGTCATTACGACCTGTACTTTCGCAAATAGCGATTTGTATCGCTCGGCCGCGAACTTCATGGCAAAAACGTTCGTTGCTGTCCAACTACTAGAGTTGGATGAAAATAAAAACCATTTACAGAAAGCTTATTAAATGTAAAATCCAATTCTGTAAATATATTATAATTTTTCAAATATAAATGTATAATTGATACACCTGATTGAACCCAAACAAACTGCTGACGTCATCATTTTTTTTATCTGCTCAATCCATATCGATTTGTGTGGATCATGCATAAACATTTATGAAATACTCGAGGGCATATTACAACGATCACTTTGATAAACAGTATCTGCACATAATAGTCAAAACACTTATCATGTTAGAAAAGACATTTACAAAGGCAAGCTTATCTCTTATAAGAAATACTACTTAAATACTTATGTTGATTCATTTCTAGTACATGATCATTTTCCATTATTGCTTATTTCAGGTATTCCAGAACATACTTTCATTCCCAAAAAGCGAGGAAAAGACTTATTGATGTTGGATAGTTTCACATATTCACAGATAAGGCCATCCAATCTATACTACTGCTCACGAAAACATGCCGGTTGTAAGGCTCGCGTCAAACTCTTTTGTGACGGGCACGTAGAGAGGGTGCAAGCTGACCACAATCATTTACCACCTAAATATACTTTAAACAATATCGGACAATATATACGTCTTTAGCTGTAACCACGCCTTTTTTCCCTATTAAGCGAACACAGACTCTTATTAACTTCCAAAATAATACTTAAGTAATACCAATAAATACTTCGTTAGTTTAATGTTGAATGAAGTTCTAGTACTTAATGATTTTCCATAATTGCTTATTTCAGGTATTCCGGAATATACTTTTATCCCCAATAAGCGTGGCAAAGACTTATTGATGTTGGATAGCTACACATATTCACAGATAAGGCAAACACATCTATACTACTGCTCGAGGAAAGATGCCGGTTGTAAGGCTCGCGTCAAACTCGGCTATAACGGGCATGTAGAGAGGGTGCAAGCTGATCACAATCATTTACCACCTAAATATATTGTGACCAGTTCCGGAGAATATATACGTGTTTAGCTGTAACTCTTGTCTATTTATTAATACCTTACACATTAGGTCAGGCTGTAAGTATGTATGTAATATAATACATAATGAATTATGATCTATACCAATGCAAAGGCGTTTATATATAAATTATAGCTAAATAGCCTGTGCATTATTATAGACACTGTATCGTATATATAGATGTATATTTTATTTTATTAAAACTACTATTTCTTGTCAAGTTTTGTGTTGACTTGTATTCATATCTATATTAATGTTTTTTTATTGCATATTACAGGTCTGGATGTGAAATATACTTTCATTCCCAATAAGCGAGGCAAAGACTTGTTGATGGTGAATGGGTACACATATTCACAGAATAATAAACATCTTTACTACTGCTCGAAGAAAAGCAATGGTTGTAAGGCTAGCGTCAAACTCGGCGATGACGGGGGCGTAGAGAGAGTGCAAGCTGATCACAATCATGCTCCACCTAAATATATTTTAACCAATTCCGGACAATACATACGTGTTTAGCTATTATTTATGTCTATTTTTTGCCAATTACCGAACACAGGCTATTATAATTTCCAAAATAATACTTTAGGTATTGTCTACGCCAAATATAAAATTACCATTTTATTCAATATTTAAGTATTGCTACACTCATTACACATTCATTAAGCATTCAAACATTCACTTTTCCTTCCACATCCTTTCATTCGTTCCTTCCTCCTTGAACGAATGAGTCCCGATCGAGACGCGCGCATAAGTAGCAATCCGCGACGCTCTCCTCAAGAAGAAAGCCAAGAACGCTAATTCACAGAAATGGTATGATTTGTACTACTGCCCTAAGAAAAACGCCGCTGGTTGTAAGGCTAGCATCAAACTGAGCGATGTCAGGCGCATAGAGAGGGTGTATGGCCATCACAACCATCTAATTGTACCCATGGAATATAAATTAATTCCCAACATTCGAGAAAAAGGCAAAGACTTGCTGATGCTGCATGGTTACAAATTTTCACAGAATTCGAAAACCTTTACTACTGCTCTAAGAAAAATGCCGCTGGTTGTAAGGCTAGCGTCAAACTCGGCACGGGCGGAGACCAGAGAGACCCGACTAGAGAGGGTGCAAGGTGATCACAAACACTCCAGTTAAATAATATGTTTGTCATGGTCCGTGAATGGTATGTTAAGTGAAGTTAAAGGAGATTCAACATTCAAAATTCAAAATGAGATGAGCAAAGCGTACCCCCCTTTTGGCCCTACTCTTGTCGGGTTCACATGATGTAGTAAAATATTCAGTAGGAATGCACTCTTTTAGTTTTAAATTACTGGATTGATCAGCCACATAGATATGTTTTATCAAAGCATGTGTCAATCTGTCACGAAGAAGACTAAAAGCGGTCTTATCTTAGCTATTTCTTCTTACATCCTCTTTCCTCGCCACACCCATAGATTTCAAGACTGTTGTCACGTCACGTAACTTCAGTGGGCATCAACGTATCGTCCACGAACGTTTCAGTTGCGAGGCAAAAGTTGCCTTACTGAAGACCTGCTGATGCCAAACGGTTTATATTGGTTACATTTATATGAATTGTATTATTTTAATCCATCTATATTGCAAATTGCAGGATTTCCGGATCATACATTTGTCCCCAATACACGAGGCAAAGACTTGTTGATGCTGAATGGCTACACATATTCACAGATTAATAAAACTCTTTTCTACTACTGTTCGAAGAAGAAAAGTGGTTGTAAGGCAAGCGTCAAGCTAGGCCTCGATGGGCGCGTAGAGAGGGTGCAGGGCTATCATATCCATGCTCCTCCTAAATATGTTGTAACCAGTTCCGGAGCATACATACGTGTTTAGCTGTAACCTTTGTCTAATTTATAATACTTTTAATTTAGGTCGAGCTGAAACTATGTTTGTAATACGATACGTATTTAGCTTTAACCTCTCAAAAACTGACGTAAGTTGGGACGGGTCGCGATTTATAACTTTATAATAATAATATAATAATAATAACGGCAAAGTGGTGTTAGCTAACGCCGGTGGTATTCAAGAGGTTAACTCATGTCTCTTTATTTTCCTATTTAGCCACTAAGCATTATAATATAACAAAAATCGCACTTCACCTATAGCTTTTATATGATTTTATATTGATTTCTATATTTAATGTTTTTCAATAGGATGTCATTAAATGGTATTAATTTTTAATTCACTTTCTATTTGAATACTAAAGATGGGTTGTGTTAGGTCACAACTTAACAATGCAACATGGTGCCTAGGCGAAGTGGAGCGGAGCGAGTCAACCCCATATAGTTTGGATTTTGAAGCTTGCCAAAAGTTGCTGTAATCCAGATCAGAATATATTTCATTAGCAACCCAAAATATTTTTGAGCCGTCATATGACCAACATTACTGATTGATTGTGAAATATTTGCTGGCCATAGGTGGCCGACCAACTAGCTATTTTAGTCATAAAAATGGTAGTCATAAAAACATTTATCTACACACGTATCATAAACCCTCTTTACTGCGTTCAAAAACCGCACGTTACGATCAGCATTATGTTAAACTACTTGGTAAAAACTCGTTTCGTATCTGGAAAACTACACATAATGGTCATTATGTGTAGTTTTTCTACATATAATGACATTCAAATTTCGAACGCCGACGCCCACCCGCGTGCCGTCCCTAAGTTGTCTGTGAAGTTGGTACTGACATTCAAATTTCGAACGCCGACGCCCGCCTGCGTGAAGTTGGTACTAAAGCACAAGCTAAACAATTGCAGAACCACAATGCCGGTCAAACATGCGGTTCCTGAACACATCAAAGAGAGCTTATGATATGTGTGTAGATAAACTAGTGTATGTAACTGTACATAATTAGGCATTAAAACTCTCGAGTGATATTATTATGAAACTCGCCTTCGGCTCGTTTCATAAACCCACTCTCGAGTTTTAATGCCCTCCATTATGCAGCAGTCACATAAACTACTATAATATGTTGCTACCTATTGAATTTTTAAATTTATTGCATATTACAGGTCTGGATCTGGAATATACTTTCGTCCCCAGCAAGCGCGGCAAAGACTTGGTGATGTTGAATGGGTTCACATATTCACAGACTAATAATACTCATAACTACTACTGTTCGAAGAAGAACAGTGGCTGTAAGGCAAGCGTCAAGCTCGGCTTTGATGGGCGTATAGAGAGGGTGCAAGGCGATCACATCCATGCTCCTCCTAAATATGTTGTAACCAGTTCTGGAAAGTATATTCGTATTTAGCTGCAACCTTTGCCTATTTTTTAATACCATAAATTAAGGCCGAGCTGTGACTATGTTGTACGATACGTATTTAGCTATAATATCAGTTATTTTTCCTTTTTACCGAACAAGTACTATAATATTTAAAAAAATGCACTTCACTGTTTCTTTATTACTTTTGTAGTATAATATATTAATTTATATATAACATGTTTTTCAATTAATTGAATATTACAGGTCTGGATCTTGAATATACTCTCGTTCCCAATAAGCGAGCCAAAGTCTTTTCGATGCTGAATAGGTACAGATATTCACACAATTATAGAACACTCTTTACTACTACTGTTCTAGGAAGAACAGTGGTTCTAAGGCTCGCGTAAAACTCGGCAATGATGTGCGCGTACAAAGGGTTTAATCTTATCACAATCATACTCAACCTAAATGTATTTTAAACAAGTCCAGACAATATATACCTGTTAAGCTATTTTTTCGTATAGCGATCAGACTTAATAGTCGACAAAATAATAAATAAATATTAGCGGAAAATCTTACAAAAATCGAACTAGCCCATAGTAAGCTCAACAAGGCTTTTGTTACGGGTACTAGACGACGATATATCTAATAGAGATAAATATTTATTTAAAAACATATATAACATCCAAGACTAAGAAACAAATATTCATGCTCATCACTCAAATGATTGCCCTGAACGGGATTCGAACCCAGTGTCACCACCCGCTAGGTGATGATGAGATGAGACGCCCGCTGAACCGCAGGCGAGTGACTATTTCACCCAATTCCTAGTGTTTGGGCACTACTTGGTTACTGTTGGTTCACCAGATGTCCCTCCAAAAATCTTCTTGTTCGCTTTATGAATTCTAGAATGTCGCTAAGCCTTACTTTTAGGATATTATAATAAGAATAATATTATTTAATTGAACATCTAATAAATCATGTTTGTTCCTAAACTAGTAGATCTGTCACCTAAATTGTGTCACTAAATAATATAAAATTTTATCACTATCGCTCATCAAATTAAAATATTGGTTACCTCAATAATAGATCTGTTACCTAACTTGTATCACCATACAATTACGGGTGTTATGGCAGCTTAGTTATCAAAACAGCTCCCCAGATTGCGTCGTTGAATTTGCGGATCTACCACAGAGTAACAATAAGTAAGAGAAAGTAATATTTTTGTGGCCTGATTACCGATACATACCTTATATATGTGTTAGTTTAAGATTTGACATTCTCCAAATGTAACCTATGTGTTTGTTATGGAAATAAACTCTTTTTGAATTTGAATTTCTTAGGAACAGATATAATAATAGGGTATCACAATTTAGTGACAAATCTAAATTAAGGTGACAGAAAATATTGTTCCCATATAATGTCTGTGGGAGTTTCTACGCCCTTCTTCACCCACAGTGGTCCAATGTAGAGAAGAGGCAAAAAATGACGTTTGCTAAGTATATGTAAATATCTACAGTAATAAAGTACTTTGACTTTGACTTTGACTTTGAATGAGAGGTAGGTACTTAGTTAGTATTGCGTTGAATTCATTTCCAGGAATGATTTTCGGTTATTGCATATTTCAGGTATTTCGGAATATACTTTCATTCCCAGTAGGCGAGGCAAAGACTTGTTGATGCTGCATGGTTACACATATTCACAGAATGGGAACTCAAGCCTTTACTACTGCTCGAAAAAGGATAACCGTTGTAAGGCTAGCGTCAAACTTGGCGATGACGGACGAGTAAAAAGGATGCAAGGCGATCACAACCATTCACCACCAAAATATGTTGTAACCAGCTCTGGCCAATACATACGTGTTTAACTGTAATTTTTGTGTTTTTATAAATACTTTAAATTTAGGTCAGGCTTTAACTATGTTTGAGATACTTTTTATTGGTTTTATTTTATACTCTTTATTTTTCTTATTTAGCGAGCAGGCACTATAATATTTTAAAATCGCTATTCACCATTTATTAATTACTTTGGTAATATATTATATTAATTTGGCTAGTATTTAATGGCACATCAAAAATACCGATTTGCACAGCAAAAAAGGGTCAGCAAAAACAGTTTTTATGTTTTATGTGTACTAAGGTTATGTTAAAGTTTATGCTTTAAGTATTTTTGTTGTTATTGCATGTTCAACCTAATACAAAGGATAAAGGCGGCTTCGCTTCGCTCACCTCCTGTTTACGCCAATACCTAATTTAAATTTAAATTACGGATATGCACTCGAATCCTTCCTATATCCACCTCTCCTTCCTACTCACTCATCGCACAACGCGCCGAACGAGATAGAAGACTCGAGTGGCGCCTGCGGTGTCAAAAACTGGAACTACTAAGAAGAAAAAAAAAAAAATATGGACGTCTGAACACTTTGCTTCCGTGTCGTCTACCGCTAATAAATTAATTATCCGCTTTACTGTGAATCTAACGATTGCCAAAGTGATAGTGCATCTGTGGGAGCTGGCCAGCTATATTTGTGCAAAGGATTTGGGACCTGGGCGTCTCGTCTCGAAGCATACAAATTCCCTCTGCATCGAAGCAGGTGAAGGAAGCCGCTATATCCGGATTGCTGATTGCTGACCGCTGGTGAGTCCCTTCCCAATCTGTTCTGTCTCTCTGTCTTCTAATTCCTCAGGCAGGACCGTTTCCCCTATCAATACGAGTGCATCTCCGATTCAACCGCGATAATATTTCAACCCCTTCTAATAGGATTATATACCGCCCCGCGATACAGTCCACTTAAAATTAATAAAAATAACTAATGAACCAACCCAAATATTGAACATTTTTGGTCCTTCGAGCCGGATCAGTTATTTCATTGTAATTTTGTGTCAAAACTCCGATAGTTTTACACGTAATTCATCCGCCATATTGGACGCTAATCGTTCTCCCGCTCATAACCGCCGCCACCGCAGCCATAGGTACCTACCTGCGCTGTTAGTATTTATTTATTTACATACCCACCTATCTAGGTACTCATACTCATAACGCAACCCGCTTGTCGTACTATCCTACCGATATAGGCAACTCACAATTAGTTAGCCGCTCGAATTCTACCTTGTGTTGTACTTATTTACCCACAGGTACGCGATACCGCATATTAGTATTTACGTACGTTACACGTTTTCGCTTGTCTGAATTCCATTCGTTGTTTATCAACTATGGCCGCTGTCAAAATAACTGTATTACAAGCAAAAAATAACGCGATCTTCTCTCGTTTGACTAGTCTAAATGACGTCGCTCAGAAAATAAATATTACGGAGGTAGAATTGCGTTCCACTGAGACTTTTATGGCTGAGAGTGAGACGCTGCAAGCCATTCGCTCGGACTTTAGTTCGAATCTGGATTCGATAAATGAGTTAGGTTTTCAGGGAAATCCGAACTTTGTACCTAACTATAGCGCGCTTAACGCTTTCGAAGATATTTACGCCAGGATACAGAGAGTACGTTCTCGCATATTATCAAAAAACAAACCGCATCACTCAAACGAGACCAAAGGTTCGTCTTCACCGTTCAAACTCCCGCCAATTAACCTTCCTGCGTTTGATGGAAAGATTGATAGTTGGCCTGTGTTTTACGAATCGTTTAAGGCGAATATACACTTGAACCAAGCTTTAAGTGACGCTCAGAGAATTCAATATTTAACCGGTAAATTGTCCGGTCCCGCATTGAAAATAATCGCTGGTATTATTCCGTCAGGTGAGAATTATACTTCCATCTGGGAAAGTCTAGTTAAAAAGTACCAAGATAAAAGAGCTCTTGGAAGTCATTACGCATCTATTCTTTTGAATATCAAACCCGCGTCGAATAATTCTACGTCATTAAATACGTTTATAGAAACATTCGATTCCGCGGTTTCGGCTTTAGAATTATTAAAATTCAAGGACTT
Organism: Argyresthia goedartella; assembly: GCA_949825045.1. Classification (NCBI taxonomy): domain Eukaryota; kingdom Metazoa; phylum Arthropoda; class Insecta; order Lepidoptera; family Argyresthiidae; genus Argyresthia; species Argyresthia goedartella. The sequence continues at coordinate 7,234,416 of OX463817.1, forward strand.
AAAGGATTTTATTTTGATGTCTATGGCCATACGTAAAATTGATTCAGCCACCGCGCACGCCTTTGAAACATTTATCAGAGACAAGGAAATTCCTTCCTATAAGGAGTTCGTTGACTTCATGAAAAGCCAAGTTAAAATATTAGAGCGGACCGCTGCTGCTCCGTCGAACCGCGCTCCCACGTCAGTGGAGAACAACCCTAATAATAATAATACAAAACCGAATCGCCCGCGCAATACCTACCAATCACAAACGTTTCTAACGAGTGACAGTAACGGTGTTGGTCCCTGTTTGATGTGTCATAAATCTGATCATCATCAGTTATATAAATGTACCGCCTTTAAATCTCTTCCCGCCAAAGGCCGTTTTGATTTCATAAAATCTAAACGTGCTTGTGTGAACTGTCTCAGTTTATCTCATACCGCTTCTCAGTGTAACTCCACATATACATGCAAGTCCTGTAACAAGGCTCACCATACTTTGTTGCACCTTGGAGGTACCAGCAAAATAACCTCTTCCGCTTCCGCGCCTCACGCGCCGCCGCCGCCGCCGCCGCCGCCCGCTCAGAACAACGATGCCACTAGCGGAGACGTAATGTCGTCTCGCTCGCACCCACAGGAGAGCGCGTTGCCTAACGTGTCGCTTTGTGCTCACGCTCGCTCTGACTCTGGCCAATCGTTTATTCCGTCTACACCGCATACGACTATATTACTTTCAACCGCTGAAGTTAATGTTTTAAATCATGACAAACAGAATGCTTCTGTACGATGTTTGATCGACAACGCCTCTCAAAACAATCTAATTACGTCCGCTTGCTGTGATCAGCTCGGTCTAAAGCCCATTCCGCTTGCGAATTCATTCATAAAGGGCGTCGGATCCGCTTCCCAAACGGTTCACGGGTACGTTTCGCTACTCGTTACCGCGAAAAATAAAAAATACTCATATAATATTACCGCTTTGGTTGTCAATAAAATAACTGACCGCATGCCCTCCGAATATGTTGACACTTCTATAGTGCAACATTTGGTTGACTTACCGCTCGCAGATCCACTTTGGCACATTCCGGGTGAGATCCATCTGATCCTCGGCGCTCAGCTGTTTCCGCATCTACTGCTAGGGGGCAGGGTTGTCGCTCCTCCCGCTCCACCCGCTATTGAAACCGTATTCGGATACATTTTAATGGGTGATGTACCTGCCGCTTCTAGCTATAATAAAAATTATAATACCGCTTCCGCATCTAAACAAATAAATACCGCGACCTTCTTCACTTGCTCTAATAGCATGGAGATGAGTGACCGCTTTGATAACCTCCACCTTGATAAATCTTTAACTAAGTTTTGGGAAATGGAGGAAATGCCTTCTAAGAAGTTCCTTAGCCCAGAGGAAAGTCAATGTGAGGAAATATATCGCTCCACTGTATCACGTGACTCGTCTGGTCGCTACTGTACCGCCTTACCTTTTTGTCGAGATCCGTCCGAGTTAGGTGACTCTCGCTCCATCGCTGTTCGCCGGCTGCTGTCGCTGGAACGTAAACTGCAGGATCCTGAGTTGAGAGCTAGCTATAATGAAGTTGTGCAGGACTACATAGATAATGATTATCTGTCCGAAGTGCCGCCTGACAGTGAGGACTCCCAGGGATATTACATACCGCATCATGCCGTCGTTAGAGGCGATAAAACAACTACTAAAGTACGTGTCGTGCTCGACGCTAGTGCTAAATGCCATAATGGTATTTCACTCAATGACACTCTTCACGCAGGGCCGAATCTACAGGCTGATATTTTCGTCCTTTTACTTAATTTCCGCTTGTTTGAGGTAGCGATGGCGGCCGACATAAAACAAATGTATCTTAGAATTCTTCTCCAGCCGCAGCACCGCAAATATCAGAAGATATTATTCCGCTTTGACCCTTCGCAACCTATACGCGAATTTCAATTTAATCGAGTTGCCTTTGGATTAAAATGTAGTCCTTTCTTAGCTATGCGCACTGTGCGACAGCTGGCACTTGATGAACAAAATCAATTCCCGCACGCTGCGGACATAGCCGCTCGTGAGCTGTACATGGATGATTTGACCACTTCGGTCCCTACGGTAGATGAGGGAATTTCAGTCTCACGCGAACTCATCGACTTCTTTAAGACTGGTGGATTTAATTTAACTAAATGGATTAGTAACTCGATGGAGTTATTAAATTCCGTACCGGAATCGAACCGAGCCTCGCTCGAATTCTCCGACGATACGAAGATATTGGGCCTTAAATGGCTACCCGCTAAAGATATTCTTACTTTTTCGACTGCTCCTATAAAGGATACGTTCACTAAACGAACTATTCTGTCGAGCATCGCCTGCTTGTGGGATGTTCTTGGTTTCGCGGCTCCCGTCATATTGTATGCTAAACTCTTAATTAAAGAGCTCTGGCTACTTAAAGTCGACTGGGACGAACCCCTGCCCGACGATATAAATGTTTTATTTCATGACTTTAATCAGCAATTGCCTCTACTTTCCAGTTGTGAAATTCCGCGTCACTTGGGTGTACGTACGGGCTGCAGCACAAATATTGTTGCTTTCGCGGACGCAAGCATGAAAGCATACGGTTGCGTCGTGTATCTCCATGTCACGGACGATGACAGAAACGTGCACGTCAATATCGTTTGCGCCAAATCCAAAGTCGCCCCCGTAAAGGTTGTGTCACTAGCACGACTCGAATTGTGCGCCGCTGTCCTTATGGCTAAACTAGTTCGCCTCGTTCATGAGACATACAGCACGCGTACCAAAATTGACAACATCTTCGCATACTCTGATTCAAAAATTGCTCTTTCATGGATTAACTCTTCACCACATAGATGGGATATTTATGTTAGTAACCGCGTCGCAAAATGTCAAGAAAATCTCGATCCGCGCCACTTCTATCATGTCAGGGGGAAAGAAAATCCCAGTGATTGCCTCTCTCGAGGTCTCTTACCTGACCAGTTGCTGTCTCACCCATTATGGTGGCACGGCCCTACTTGGCTCCGCTCTCAGGTGTCTCACTGGCCGGTTACTCCATTCATTCCGGAGGCCTGTGAGACATTACCTGAATTTAAGACCAAAACTCTAGTTTGCTCTTCCGCTAGTACTGTCGCTTCGAGTTTGCTCTATGAACTAGCTCAGAAGTTTTCCTCGTATAATAAAATTCTGAGAATTATTGCTTTTGTACTTAAATTTATGAAAATTATACCGCGTGACTATACGGTATCGGTTTCACAGCTCACAGTAGCTGAACGATATCTTATCCGCGCTGTTCAGAGTTCCCATTTTACGCAAATGAAACAGGACTTAAAATCTAACAAACTTATATCTTCACCGCTTAGAAAACTTGATTTATTTATTGATGAACATGATATTATACGAGTAGGAGGTAGGCTGTCGAACAGCAATCTACCATACGAAGCTAAACATCCCGCAGTGTTACCAAAACACGATCATGTTACTCATATTTTAATTGACTATTATCACCGCTTACATTGCCACACTGGTGCCAATGTCCTCAGTGCTCTGTTGAGACAAAAATATTGGATTTTGTCTTCACGAAACGTGATTAGACAACGCATTCACGCTTGCAATGCGTGCTTCAAAAATTCTCCTTCTCCGCGTCATACTAAAATGGCCGATTTACCTTCTTATCGTGTCCAAGAAACTAAAGCTTTCGTTCATACAGGTGTCGATTATGCTGGCCCTATTAATATTACACTATGTAGACGCCGTGGGCAAAAGAGCCAAAAGGCCTACATTTGTTTATTTATCTGTTTAGTGACTAAAGCGGTTCACGTTGAACTGACTACAGATCTGTCATCAGATACGTTTCTATCCGCCTTTAAGCGTTTCATTTCCAGGCGTGGCCCTGTTTCCCACATGTATTCCGATAACGGAACTAATTTTGTGGGAGCTAAGTCTCAACTAAACGATTTATTTACTGACCATCGTATTGAATGGCATATGATACCGCCCCGCGCTCCACATTTCGGGGGACTGTGGGAATCCAATATTAAAAGTATTAAATTTCATTTATACCGCGTAATTGGCTCGCAATTACTTACTTATGAGGAGCTTTTAACTGTTTTGACGCAGATTGAAACTATATTAAATTCTCGACCGCTTTGTGTCCTCACAGAGGATCCACATCCGGAGCCATTGACTCCAGCTCACTTCATAATGGCTTCTCCTTTAACATACCTACCTTCCGCGAATATCTCCGAGGAATCTAAATCCCTGCGTCATCGCAAACAGTTGCTCGATCAAATGGTCCATAGCTATTGGAGAAGGTGGCGTTTGGAATATTTAAATTCATTACAAGCGAGAGAAAAGTGGCTTAAGGACACAGACAATGTGAAACCGGGTACTGTCGTACTAATACATCAGGATGATGTTCCCCCGCTTCGCTGGCCGTTAGGCACTATTCAAGAGGTTTACCCGGGTAAAGATGGTAGAGTTCGAGTTGCTCTAGTTAAAACTGCGACAAGCACTTTCAAACGACCTATCGTCAAACTTTGTCCATTGCCATCTCAGTAAATACATAAATTAAAAATAGACTAATAACTCTTCTTAAATAATAGGTAGGTAGATTATATACTCATATAACATAACATAAATACTTAAATCAATATATTTTTCATAACCGTTTTTTTTTTTTTTTTTTGATAATACTATGTATACGTATTCTCAAGGCCGGGAGGATGTTTACGCCAATACCTAATTTAAATTTAAATTACGGATATGCACTCGAATCCTTCCTATATCCACCTCTCCTTCCTACTCACTCATCGCACAACGCGCCGAACGAGATAGAAGACTCGAGTGGCGCCTGCGGTGTCAAAAACTGGAACTACTAAGAAGAAAAAAAAAAAATATGGACGTCTGAACACTTTGCTTCCGTGTCGTCTACCGCTAATAAATTAATTATCCGCTTTACTGTGAATCTAACGATTGCCAAAGTGATAGTGCATCTGTGGGAGCTGGCCAGCTATATTTGTGCAAAGGATTTGGGACCTGGGCGTCTCGTCTCGAAGCATACAAATTCCCTCTGCATCGAAGCAGGTGAAGGAAGCCGCTATATCCGGATTGCTGATTGCTGACCGCTGGTGAGTCCCTTCCCAATCTGTTCTGTCTCTCTGTCTTCTAATTCCTCAGGCAGGACCGTTTCCCCTATCAATACGAGTGCATCTCCGATTCAACCGCGATAATATTTCAACCCCTTCTAATAGGATTATATACCGCCCCGCGATACAGTCCACTTAAAATTAATAAAAATAACTAATGAACCAACCCAAATATTGAACACCTCCTTTACCTTTCACCTAAGCTACCGCAGCATTTGCCCTGATATTTACTGTGCAAATCACTATTTTTGATGTGCAGTTTAATATTTTCGTATTAATTTATATATTTAACATTTTTAATTATTACAGGTCTGGATCTGGAATATACCTTCGTTCCCAATAAGCGTGGCAAAGATTTGTTGATGTTGAATGGGTTCACATATTCACAGACCAACAAAACTCTTTACTACTACTGTTCGAAGAAGAACAGTGGTTGTAAGGCTCGCGTCAAACTCAGCCTCGATGGGCGCGTAGAGAGGGTGCAAGGCGATCACATCCATGCTCCTCCTAAATATGTTGTAACCAGTTCTGGAGCATATATACGTGTTTAGCGGCAACCTTTACTACCGCTCGAAAAAGGATAATCGTTGTAAGGCTAGCGTCAAACATGGCGATGACAGACGCGTGAAAAGGATGCAAGGCGGTCACAACTATTCACCACCAAAATATGTTGTAACCAACTCTGGTCAATAAATACATATTTGGCTATGACCTATGTCTATTTATTCGTAAAGCAAACAAGACTTAATAATAGGTAAAATAATACTCTGATATATGAGTATTATTTTATTGATTACCTAATAAATAGTATAATAAATAATAATAATAATGTTAGAGGAAAATCGTACACAAATCTAACTGGGCCATACTAAGCTCAACAAGGCTTGTGTTATGTGTACTAGACGACGATATATTTCATAGGAATTAATATTTGTGTAAATACATTGAAAACATCTAAGACTAAGAAACAAATATTCATGCTCATCACACAAATATTTTCCCTTACCGGGATCCGAACTCAGGACTGTTCTTTTCGTAGGCAGGTTCACTACCTGCTAGGCTAAACTGGTCGTCAATGTGGTAGATCTGTCGCCCAAATTGTATCAATTAAATATAAAAAATTGAACACCTAAAATTTAATCACTATTGATCATCCAATGAATACACCGGTTACTTAAATAGTAAATATGCCACCTAACTTGTATCAAAAACAATTAGGGGATTTCTGACAACTCATTTATCTCTCTGACAACTTGCCAGATTGCGTCATTATATTTGCGGACCTGCTACACAGTAATAACAAGCAAGATTGTAGTGTGATGATCGACACATTTTTTAGGAACAGATATAATAATTAGGGTATCGTAGCTATTAACAAAACTAAATTTAGGAGTCAGAAAATATTGTTCTCTTATAATGGAGTTGCAGTTTAGAAACCTGACCATGTACTAACGAGATTATTTATTTATTGTAAGTGCAGTATCGGACGTTCAGCGTTTTGGATGACACGTTAAGCTGTAAGTCCCGGCTACTATCGCTGCGAGGTAGTGGTCGTAAAACCCCTCGCATTAACCCGCACTGCGCCAGCGTGGTAGAGAATGGCTTAATCTCACTCGTATCCGGGTAAAGGCATGTGCTCCTTGGTGGGGTCATTAATGGGCTACATTAATTATTTATTTATTTAATCATAAGTAGGTACTTAAATAGTTTTGCGTTGAATTCATTTCCTCTGACGATTTTGAATTACCGCATATTTCAGGCTTTCCGGAACCTACTTTCATACCCAATAAGCGAGGCAAAGACTTACTGATGCTCCATGGTTACACATATTCACAGCAAGGGATCTCAAGCCTTTACTACTGCTCGAAAAAGGATAACGGTTGTAAGGCTAGCGTCAAACTTGGCTTTGACGGACGAGTAAAAAGGATGCAAGGCGATCACAACCATTCACCACCAAAATATGTTGTAACCAACTCTGGTCAATACATACGTATTTAGCTATGACAAATGTCCATTTTTTCGTTAAGCGAATACAGACTCAATTATTGACAAAATAATACTCGGATAATATAATATGGATAATATTTTATTGATCACCTAATACATCCTGTTTGTTGCTAAAGTATAAGTTCGTATATTTTTATTTCACATGAAAATTTACATTACAAGCTTATAGAAAAGACATTTACAAAGGCAAGCTCATCTCTAACAAGAGCTTTCTTTCAGCAAACCCGATATGAAAAGGATAAATTTAATAGCAGTGACAGGTAGACCTTTGTGCAGAAATACAAGTTAATAATATAAATAAGTGTTTTTACTAAACTAGTAAATATAATACATTCATATAGAAGAACATTAATACCATATATAAAATACATATTACCGATAAACAATACCTACTACATATCAAATCCCTAATTTTACGAAAGAAAAAGATAATGCTCCTTTAGAAGATTCTTGAAGATAAAGACAGATGGGCTGTCCCTGATGGCGCAGGGAAGCGCGCTCCACAGATATATAGCCCTCATTCGGAATCCATATTCATAAGTGACGGTATTGTGAGCGGTAGAGAGCATGGAGGCCGTGTGGGATCTACGAGGTCTAGTCGACGGAAGGAACTCTGTACTGAAGGAAACTGGTATATCGGGGGTTAGTTAATATGCTTTACAGGAAAGTTAGCATGTGAGTATCCCGACGAAGACGGATAGGCAGCCACTTTAGCTCCCTGCGATACTGTGTAATAGATATCTGTCGCCTAAATTGTATTAATAAATTATATTTAATTGGACACCTAAAATTTATCATCAAATTAATAGATTGGTTACCTAAATAGTAAATATGTCACCTAACTTGTATCACCAAACAATTAGGGTATTTCTGACAGCTCATTTATCGAAGCAGCTCGCCAGATTGTATCGTTGAAATTTTAACGTATTAAAATTATTGTGATCTGATGACCGATGTTATTTTAGAAACAGATATAATTAATGTGGTATCGCAGCTCAGTAATAAATCCAAATTAAGGAGACAGAAAATATTGTTCCCTTATAATGCAGATGAAGGTTCAAATCCTGACCATGTACCAATGAGAATAATTATTTATTTTAAATTCAGTAGGACGTTCAGTGTTTCGGATGACACGTTAAGCTGTAGGTCTCGCCTATTATCGCTACGTGGTAGTGGTTGTAAGACCCCTCCATCAACCCGCACTGCGCCAGAGTGGTGGTGTATGGCTTAATCTTACTCGTCTCCGGGTAAAGGTCTGTGCCCCACGGTGGGGACATTAAAAGGCTACTTTTATTTATATAATAATATGTATGTAAATATAAATATTTACATACGGGCACAAACATTGCTCCTGGCCTCACACTAACATTCCCTGTATCGTGGGAACCAGAAACAGCGACGTCACACACAAATAATCATCCAAGACCTGGAGTTAATTCTTCTGTATCCCCAGCCGGGGATCGAACCCGGGGCCCCTCGCATGGCAGGCAAAGCCCCAACCGCAGCGCCACCGAGTCAGTTCTTAGTTAGTTATGCGTTGAATTCATTTCCACTGATGATTTTCAATTACTGCATATTTCAGGCTTTCCGGAACCTACTTTCATTCCCAATAAGCGAGGCAAAGACTTACTGATGCTGCATGGTTACACATATTCACAGAAAGGGATCTCAAGCCTTTACTACTGCTCGAAAAAGGATAACGGTTGTAAGGCTAGCGTCAAACTTGGCGATGACGGACGCGTAACAAGGATGCAAGGCGATCACAACCATTCACCACCAAAATATGTTCTAACCAGCTCTGGCCAATACATACGTATTTAACTATGACCCATGTTTATTTTTTCGTATTGCGAACAGATTTAGTAATTGACAAAATAATACTTTAATAATACATTAAGGGTATGATTTTATTGATCACCTAATAAATCGTGATTGTTCCTAAAATAGTAGATCTGTGACCTAAATTGTATCACGAAGGGCCTGTTCCAATAAATCCCTATTGAACAGATTAGCCCTATTGGAAAAATAAATAAATAAATTTTGCATGTAAATGTAAGATGAATTGTCACATAAGTTTTACTGGAACAGGCCATAAGTGATATAAAATTGACAGCTACAATTTAATCACTATTGATAATCCGATTAATAGATTGATTACCTAAATAGTTGTTCTGTCACCTAACTTGCATCACCAAACAATTACGGATTTCTGACGTCTCATTTATCAAAGCGAGATTAGGCGAGGCAAAGTCTGGTTGATGCTGCATGTGGGGCTTGCAATTTACCGGTGCAAATTTCGGTGAATTGGTCGGTACAAATGAGTTTTCACCGGATAACCGGATTTACCGGTGATTTGGTAGAGCCTCATCTATGGGACACTGGAATTGCCTTGGATGCTTAGTAGTAAACCAATCAAATTTGGGCTTACTAAATTCGTCACGACAAGACCTGTTTATTTCTCCAGGCGATGGTCTCATCTTCATCATCTCACGATGGAGCTCGACGGTGGGAGAGGGATCTCTAGGATGCTTACTGGTGAAACCGTCGAGTTTGTGTTCAGTAGATTTGTCGTGACAACAACTGTATATTACACCTGACGATGGTTAATGGCAATTTCAATTTCGTAAAATAATTGTATTAAAATGTGATTATGGGTAGATTTATTAAGATTCAATATGAATGAATGTTTAATTGATCTGATACATAAAGCCCAACCAATATTTCATTTTTTAATTATGCTACGAAAATGACGTCCGTTTGCCTACCTTTTCTACTTTTTAGGGTACTTCGACTTAAATTGTATGAGTGCTTCGTGCATATTGGAATTTAGAATAAATTGGATATTCTAATTGGAGTATTTATAACAGGATAATATCACAATAACAAAATGATAAACTCTAATTAAAATTAAGAGAAACCGATTACAAACCCCTGTCTCTGGGCGCTCTGAATATCGAAAACCGAAAATCGCAATTACAAAATGGCGTCCACTGTTGAGAAGTTAATATTATTAATAAAACCTAAATGTTTTTTTTTTAATTTTTGTGTTTTTCTTTATTTCAGACTCTAGGCAGTATACATTTATACCAACACCTCGAGGCAAACACTTGCTAATGCTGAACGGATACACTTTCGCAGAAGTTAATAAAAATGGTTTCTACTGTTCAAAAAAGGCTTCAGGATGCAAGGCTAGAGTCAAACTGGGTGGCGATGGCAAAATAGTTGAGTGTCTTGCCAATCACAATCACGAGGCCCCCAAATATGTTGTTACGCACAACGGACATTATATTCGAGTCTAGTTTTATCAAAACAAAATTACCTGGTTGTAATCAAAATATGCAGTTATTTTAGTATTTTAAAAATAGTGTTTTTATATAAACGCGAGTATTATGAGGTTATGATTGTATGATAATAAAATTATATGGAATTAAATTGTGTGTAGCAGATACAACATAGACAGGTTCTACTTGCAAAACTAAAGTGATAGGGTTAGGAGCACATCTGTTAACGTAGTATAGAAGGGATCAGTGACAACGGAACTGGTGAAAAGCACTGTATCTCGGTTTTGGAAGTGCCTCAGATTACAGGCTCCCAATCAAACAAAAGAAAATTCATAAAAATACATAAAAAAACTTACATCAAGTATGTCAAGAATCGACGACCCGAATGGCCGAGTCGGCAGTGACCCTGCCTGCGAAGCCAAGGGTCCCAGGTTCGAGTCCCGGTGGGGGAAAATATTTGTTTGATGAGCAGGGATGTTTGTACCCTAGTCATGGTTGTTTATCTATCTAAGTATATTATTTATAATAATAATAATAATAATAATAATACCTTGGACACCTTTTACACACATTGATCTAGCCCCAAACTAGGATTCCCTGTATCTTGGGTACTAGACAACGATATATATACTTATATGGAGAAATATTATACTTAGATAGATAAACAACCATGACTAGGCTACAAACATCCGTTCTCATCAAACAAACATTTGCCCCCACCGGGACTCGAACCCGGGACCCTTGGTTTCGTAGGCAGCGTCACTGCCGACTCGGCCATTCGGGTCGTCAAAATTTATTTATATAAGTATGTGTGTAAATAGCGTCCAAGGTATATTACAATATAGGTATTATAAAGTACTTGCTTTTCCTGAGACCCACTGTACGAAAGTTGTAAGATGTTAGAGGTTAACAAAAGCAGGGTGAGTTTCTGTGTCTGTTCTGTATGTATCTGCACAAAGCTTATAAATATAGGCCATTAATGTCCCCACTGAGAGGCACGGGCCCTTACTTGGATATGAGTAATATTGAGCCATATTCCACCACGCTGGCTCAGTGCGGGTGATGGAGGAATGTCGGGCTTGTGGCCAAATCGACCGTCAGAAGTTAACTGCCCTATCAGGGCCTCTGTTGCTTTACGACTACTACCACCGAGTAGCGATAGTAGCCGGGACCTAGCTTAACGTGTCATCCAAAACACGGAAGCGCCCGAAACAAATGTCATATAGAACGGTCACCCATCCAGTGCCCGTCTCGGCCAGATGTTGCTACGCGTACGGTCGTTTTCGGCCGACCGCCAGGCCATGGACGTTTCGGACGCAAAAAACGCTATGAAAGCTAAAGGCAGGGCGTGTAACTGTGTGATAACTCGAGTTTAATGTTAACTCGCGGTCGAAATAGTCGCACTAAGGGTCGAAATACGATAGGAGGGATCGATAGGGTCGCCGTCTAACTAGTCGACCTAGAGTGCATTCTCTACTACAATAAGATATACAGGAGATTATGAAAATGCCATTTGAGCAATTTAAAAAGCATGTTAAAGCGACTTTGTCGAAAAAGGAATATTACAATGTTCAAGATTACTGAAATGACGGGACTGTATGGGGTTAATCTAGCTCAACACAGACCTTGCTGTTAATAATTTTGTAATTATTTATTCCTGCTTATTAATCATAATAATGAAATTCTTCATATTTGTGTTAGCTAAGCACAACCAATTTTTTTTAAGAGATCTAAAAATCTATCTGTGAGAGTTTCTACGCCCTTCTACTCCCCACAGTGGTCTAATGTAGAGAATAGGCAAAAAATGACGTTTGCTAAGTATATGTAAATATCTACAGTAATAAAGTTCTTTGACTTTGATAAAAAAATACTTCTTTAAGCCTCCTTGTTCATGTAGTTTTTCGTTACGAATAAATAAGATTTATCAATATTCCAGGCTCAAGGCAGTATACACTCATACCAACACCGCGGGGCAAATTCTTGCTAATGCTGAACGGATACACCTTCGCACAAGTTATGAAAAACTATTTCTACTGTTCGAAGAAGGACGCAATATGCAGATGCAAGGCTATGGTGAAACTGGACAGTGTCGGCAATATAGCTCATGCTAGAGAAGACCACAACCATGCACCGCCCAATTATATAGTCACTGAAAAAGGTGAATATATCCGAGTTTAGTACAATAGTACTGGTGGCTCTGTGAGCTATACCTATAGACTCCTACTCAGGAAATTGTTTATTTTTTTCTTTTTTTCCCCGACCCCTTGACGTTTATCGGACAAATACTACATATAAACTTATGAATAAACATAACAAAGTCATTATTTCTACATATATTTACTATTCTGTCCAATATCACCTCTAAACATGGTTACGAACATGAGTATAAAAGTAGCCGCACCAATAACTTTGTAAACAACATTTTGCAATGTAAAATTCAAACTATTCACTCCACACCATCCCTACCATTGTAAGGTGGTACGGAACCCTTCGTGCGGGAGTTCGACTCGCACTTGACCTTTTTTTTTTTTATATATATTTTTTATTTATCGTCTGGCTTTATGTACCGTATATACGTTTGCGTCGTTCAATATGTGCGCACTTGTCTGTCAGAAGACATATATTTACATAGCCTCGTTTTCTTGTAGGCGACATTCGCATCCCGGCCGGGGGGAAGAACTATGGCCTGAAGTCCGTTTTTTAGGGTTCCGTACCCAACGGGTAAGAACGGAACCCTATTACTAAGACATCGCTGTCCGTCCGTCCGTCCGTCCGTCCGTCTGTCACCAGGCTGTATCTCAAGAACCTAGCTAGCTAGAGAGTTGAAATTTTCACAGATTATGTATTTCTGTTGCCGCTTTAACAACAAATACTAAAAAACAGGATAAAAGAAATATTTAAGGGGGCTCCCATACCACAATTCTTTCAATACCACATACAAACTTATGGATGCACCTGGTTACGTACATGGAGTGTGAAAGTAACCGCACCAATAACTTTGTAAACAATATTTTGCTGTGTAAAATCCAAACTATTCACTCCACACCATCGCTTCCATTGAACGGTGGTACGGAACCCTTCGTGCGCGATTAAGACTCGCACTTGACCGTTTTTTTTTTGTTTTTTTGTCCATTACTCTTAACTTTTTTAAGATGTTTAATAAGGTGATTTCATCGGCCATAGCGCTTTTGCCTTTCGGCGTTGGCGAGTGGCATGACTGCAAAAAGAGTGAACTGAAACATATTATTTCCTTTTTATATTTATTTTTATATTATTTCCTGTTGCTTGTACGCCTGAATAAAGTTCATATTAAAGGTCCCGTGTCTGCTAGTACAGTGAGAAACGGAATCCGCAGCGCCGTGCTGCATACTAATGTAAGATGTATTAAGATGATAAGAATCAGGAAAGATTAACTCGTTAAATCATTTAACTTTTGATGATTACAATATTGGATGAGAAATTGTATAAGTTTGTATGTGGCATTGAAATAATTGTTGTATGGGAGCCCCCTTAAATATTTATTTTATTCAGTTTTTTTTTTGTATTTTTTGTTATAGCGGTCACAGAAATACATCATCTTTACATTTTTTGTGTTTGTGTTCATGAGATACAGCCTGGTGACAGACGGACGGACGGACGTACAGTGGAGGCTTAGTAATAGGGTCCCGTTTGGCACCCTTCGGGTAGGGAACCCTAAAAGATACAAATTATATTTATTACACGAAATGACAACTGTTGTGCGGGTTTGTGTGGGTGTGTATATGTGTGTTAGAGTGTGAGGACATGAGGTGTGGTGTATATATCAGATCAGGGATTTCCGTTGCATTAAATAAATAATACGTTTGTCAATAATTTAGGTGATTTATTTATTTATTTTCCTAATCTAATCTAATCACTAATCTGCGATATAAACTGAACGCGGCTCAGGTAAAAGACATCGGTATCCGTAAAGTGCTTTTCGCATCTATCAATGCTCCTATTAGGTGGTGAGTTGAAAGCATATTTGGAGCGCGCGTCCTCGCGCCCGAGCAACCCCGGGCGGCGCACAGCAGCCCCGACATCACCGACCACGCAGTGTCCAGTCTATTATTAATGACGTCGTCTAGTAGTTTCGCTGTTCTTTTGTCATTATATATATACACATATATAAATATGCGTTTATATATACATAGGCAGAAGAAGAGCGAAAACTTAAGCACAAAAAATGAAAAGAGGCAAACGAGAGAGCTAAGAAAAAGGGAGAGACTAGATGATAATCTAAAATGTCTCCAATTTTGATTAAGACGATTCGAGGAAATCAGATTTAACACTAATTGAATTGAAAATGTAGCTTTATAATTATTTCTAACATGTTCTTTACAACAGTTATTTGCAATATTTTCGGTAAGTACAATTTATTTGAGAATTACTCAAGCATTTCGTCGATGATGTCGTCGTGATGCAACTGCGATTTCTTTGAATATTTGGTATTAATTGTAATTAACAAAGCTGTTTGTCTTCAATAGGTAATTTAGAATACACTTTCGTGACGTCGCAACGGGGAAAGCAACTTATATTGCTGCAAGGATACACCTTTTCACAAATCAATCAAACAAACCATTACTACTGTCTGAAGGGACAATGCAAGGCCAAGCTCAAGTTGGACAATTACGGGAGAATAATAAATGCTTACACCAACCATTCACATGATCCTCCGAAATATATCATAACGTCGTCCGGAGAATATATACGTGTATAAATGGTATAGACAAATGAATAATTTGTTTTATCTACACACGTATCATAAACCCTCTTTACTGTGTCCAAAAACTACACGTTACGACCAGCCTAATGATAAACTTCTTGGTAAAAACTCATTTCTTATCTGAATATTGATCATTATGACCATGAATATTGATTATAATGTACAAAAAATTGTCAAATAATAACATTCAAATTTCGAACGTCGTCGCCCACCTGCGTGCCGCCCCTAGTTCGTCTGTGAAGTTGGTACTACCGAACAAGCTAAATAAGTGAAAAGCAATGCTCAATGCCACAATGCCGGTCGAACATGCGGTTCCTGAACACATCAAAGAGAGCTTATGATATGTTTGTAGATAAACTAGTGTATGTAACTGTACATAATTAGGCATTAAAACTCTCGAGTATTAATGCCCTCCTTAAGTAGCAGTCACATAAACTACTATTATTTATTATTTTGTGGCGAAGCTTTGTGTGGATTCTTTACATTTGCATATTGGTAAATAAGATCTTCGTAGAGAAAAAACTAAAATATGTGAGAGTAATTAAACATGTAATAAGATAAATTGTTTGTATGAGGATCTTTATTGCAACATGCGAAAAGCGGAGAAACTATGTTGTCGCTATTGTACAATAGTCTGCCAACCTCTTTTCTAAGATATACAGATACGTTGTATGTTGTAATGCATAGGATTCAGGCCGAGAGAAGACAGAAGGACGACCAAATTGAAGAGAATTGTGTGAGCTTAATACGCTGTACCCGAAAACAATTGTTCAATTTAATCTTCAATACTTTATCAGAGCTTGACGAGGAAGAAAAAAGACTTGAGTTCTAAAATAAATGATTAGCTTCGTAGCTTCAGATACTGAAAATGCTTCTGCCGATCAACCACCAGGGCCAAGAGCAGAAGGCCCATATGCACACAGAGCTACTGGAATTGAACGATATCGGCTGGTAACTCAGTTCACTGACACATACTGAATGTATCACTGTTCGTCATCTGCGGCGTCTCATTTGATTAAACCGGAAATGACTGAAAGTAAACTAGTTAGTAGTTCGCGTCATTGATCAGTTCCTATATCTTCCTTTTCAGTAGCTCCTTATGCATACCGGCTTAAGCACAGACTGGTTAGAAAAGAAGGACCTTCAAGCAAATCCCGCCGTAACTGTCAACAGTGCTATAAGAATTTGGTGGCTGATCAGGGACGTATAGCGGCTAGGAACAGAACTAGAAAAGTCAACACCTACTGTGTTCACTGCCTTGATAAACCTCATGTTTGTGTTGAATGTTTCACAGTGTTGCATTGATGGAAAGGATGATGATATATATATTTTTAAAGTTTTTAGGTGACTTTTAATTAGTTGACCATATCTTGGGGAATGATGGTACCAATGATGCTGACCAATTTTCCTTTAGGCACTTAAGGTCGCCAAAAAAAATACGTGGACCCGATCGCTCCTAATATATATTTTTTGTTTTCGATTACAAATCTAGGAGATAGTTGTTCATAATAACGGGTTCTAACGTTCCCCATATGTTTGTCAACTAATAAAATTATAACCTATATAGATAGCCTTTATTTAGATTATTTGCATTAAATTAGTTTTTTTTTATTAGTTTAATAAACACTCAAAAATAATCATGAAGTCTATTTTCGTAATTTATTTATAGCATACAATACAATATACAGATAAACTTATATGATAAACATGTGTACAAGGGCGGGGTTGTTTGTTAATTGTAGATACGCTGTGTAAAATAATTCTGTACTGATTGAATTGAATGTTAGAAATGCGAATGCTTTACCTGGTTGACATAAGTACAGTCCAATTTTGTTTTCATAATTTTGATTAGATTATTTGTTGTGACGCAGGAATCGGTTTCAATATTAATATTGTTCACTTCGGCCATTAAAATTACAGCTGCTTTTCATTCCAGGGCCTTACAGCTACGAGTTTATACCCACCAGACAAGGCGGAAAACTTCTCATGCTGAACAGATTTACATTTGTGAAGCATTCCCGCTCTCGCTACTACTGCTCACAAAATAACAAGGGATGTAAGGCTCGCGTCAAACTGAGCATCGAGGGCAAAGTAAAAGAGGCAATCACCGACCACAATCATAAGCCGCCTAATTTTGTCGTCACAAAATCCGGACAGTACATTCGTATTTAGATATCTTATTAGATAAGTAAGTTTGATTACATGCATTATTTTTATGAGACATAACCATTTACCTTATTTATGGGACTATGACTTTGTGTATGAAATGTGCTCAATATTACAACTTAAGATTTTGATATTTTGTAAAGACAGCCCCTTTACGTTCACATTTCTACAATACATTATCTATTTCGCATAAGAGACTTTCTATTTTAATCGCTACTATTTTTCGTTTACTTTTTTTTAACTGAATTAGATGAATTATATTATAAACTTCGAACATTTTTGCAAGTATTGGGCTGTTGGCTTTGGGTATTGCAACTTTTTGTTGTATTTAAGGTACACACAGCTACACGTCTTCAGCAAAGCAGAGGATGAAAACGTCTAATGAAAAGTGATGCCAACTATCTTCAAAAATAGAAAGAGAGAAAAAAGAGACAAGAAAACAAAGACAAATCATGTCTTCACTCTAAGCTGAAGGAGATAACGCAAGAAAACGTTCAAGCTTTTAGAAACAACTTAAATATCCTTAAAACATAGAAAATGCCACCCCAGCTTCTCACGTTGGGAGTTATAAATGGAAAATAATAAACCCATCATCAAATATAATAAATATTTGCCTCAAATTTAATTTCCCGCTGTTTTTATTAACTTTGCTGCTGAGTTATTTAATTTTAGGGTAGCTTAGGATGTCGTTTTTTTGATGTTTCATTAAATACTACCCGTTATAAATGCCTAGACGTTTGGTAAAGAAGGTGGAAAAAGTTCAAAGCTAGTATCTGAACTTATCTATCAGTCAATAAAATATGATTTGATGGGTTAGCCCCTACATTACTACCGCTACCCATAGCATCAAGGCAGGCACGTAATAATAGTATTTGTCTCCATTGTAAACGTTTATCTCTTGTGTCTCATTAACATCTGCAGGTTAGTTAATAAGTCTTCTTACTTGCTATGTAATAATGATATCAATATGGTAAGCTTTTATTCTCTAATGAATTAGAAGATGTGTACGAGCCTAGGCCGGTATCGCCGGTTGTCAGTGATGTCCCTGGGACGGCAACAGATGCGCACGAGCACAGGGCGGTGTCGCCTTATAACTGTTGTTCCTGGAACCGCATTAGGTACTATCATGTTAACGCAACTTCTTATTTTAATTAAATCATAGGTAGTAATAGGCTTTTATTTCAAACAAGCCGATGCCTGATGGGGTCTTCCATTGGCAACATTTATGGCAACGACAGCTAGTAACAGTTTGTATTAGAAAAAGAATAAGAATAAGAATAAGAATAATTTATTTATCAATTTAGGTTTTACATTATATGTTTGTTACTGTTACCTAAACTAGGCTTAAGACCTGTAAGATAGGCAACAGCTTCTGTACTATTGTTGACAAAATATTGAATTGGTGTACATACACATAACTGTTAGTAACCAAGATAATTACTCTTAAATAACAACAATAAACTAATAAAAAGAGACTAAAGGATAATCAAAAAGAAAAAGTTATAACTATAAGTTACACTTCTGGAATACATTGGTATAAGTGAGTAGTGTGGATGTATCGTTGCATCTAGATGTGTGCGCATGTGCATATGTAAGTGTGTGTGTGTGCGTATGTGTATGTGTGTGTATGTGTGTGTGTGTGAGCGTGTATGTATGTAAGTGCGAGGGTGTATTTGTGTGTGTTTAGGGAGTGTGTGAGTGTATATATGATGTGTGTGTGTGTTTATGTGTGGTGTGTGAGGGTCTATGTGTGTTTGCTTATTTGTGGTTTAGGTGTTATATAAAGTAATGTTGATGTTACCCGACCACATTCAAAAGTTCTTCGGTTTGATCGTAGTCAAGTAACATCAGCCACTTCATAAGTGCATGTTTTAATTCATACCTATTTTTCGTATACATTTCTAATGCTTTACTTATTTTATTGTATAAATGGGGACCAAGAAAGCACATAAACCTATTAGCAAAAAATGTTTTTAACCTTACAGTTTCAAAAACCAAATCCTTACGACGGATTCCATCTAGATTTAGTTTAGTCATTAAATTCAGCTCCTTATGCTTTTGGGAAATGGCTTGGGAAATGAAAAGCTGCCTAACGGTGAGCACCTGACAATCTTGGTATAGTTGTGTCGTTGGATAGAGGTATGGTAGGGAGAAGCTCACCTTCAGCACAGCTCTTTGGGCCCTTTCTAGTGGCAGTAATATAGATTTACACGCTCCACCCCATGTAGTTATACAGTATGTTAGTAAAGACTGGCACAGGGAGATATACAACATCTTAATAATAGGCGTGCTAGCTATATGTCTTATGTTTTTAAACAATGCGATCAGTCTACGAATGCGTTGGGTTTGCAGTTTAATGTGTAGCTTAAAAGAGAGGTGATCATCTATAATAATACCTAGATATTTGATGTGTGAAACCCTTTCAAGTTTTGAGCAGTCGCAATAGTTTGTCACATTTTGTAGGTGCTGCGAGTTAGACGGACAATCCATATGCACTTTTATATCCCTAGACTCAAATGACACTTTTGTATTACGTATACTAAATGCTAGATATTTGGTTTTGTCAGAATTTAGCGTCAGCAGATTATTTCTAAGCCAATCATTGATTTTGTCAAAACCTATCTGAGCCGATTGAAACACTTTGTCCCAGGTTGCCTCGCGAAATAATAATGCTGTGTCATCTGCAAATGTTATGTAAAAAAGAAATTGGCGTAACGTTTACACGATAAATTTTTCATTTTTTTTTCATCGCGGCAACCTAACTTTAAGGAATATTGAAAAATTGTTCTAAAGACACCATAAACTCATTGTAAAACGCCATCTAGCTTTGCATAGTTCAAATCACTTCATTGACTATGTACACACAACTACAAGCTTTATGTTTATTTTCAAACAAAGTTCTGTAACTTGATACTAGATGGCGCTAATACACCACTACATATATGTAGTGTAGGCATCCATTTTGGTGACCTCCCGCACTCCACACCTCTTGTCTCTGTTAAATGTTAATCTAGAAAGCAACTACATTTATTATTTGGGAGCACTCCTATCAATCAGACGAAAATCTGCTGGAGCGCCTCCGCCATGACACTGAAAAGGCTAAAAAAGGAGTGGCATCAAATCTCTGCAGCCGTCTGAAATCGAATCCCTGCAGGAATAACGTTGATCAGCGGCCACGAGTCGTCAACGGACAAGTGAGCCTGCAAGGCGAGCTTACAGGCAAAGTCTATAAACCCCCAGGAGTACCCTCACGAAGTCACCACCACGTGCGTGCCCCATCATCCGAAGCCCATCCAACCGGGGATCACCGAACAATCCACAGGCGAAGCCCATGGAACCACCAGGAGCGACACAAACCGAAGCCCGGAGGAGCGTTCAGCATCACCCTGGACTCGAGACCCTTCAGAAGCCAAGGAACCGCCTCTGTTGTTGGACGAAAGGTGCGCCAGATATGGGAGCCATCTTATAATATCTAAGCATTTACCGATCATGTGAGTTGGCAAAAAACACTTCTAAATAAACGGCAAACAGACCCGTACTACCGTTCGGTCCAAAACTACAATTATCGTTAACTTCTCGATTATGTTACAATCGACTTTATTTTATCAAAGGCTAATTCATTAATCCTTTTATTTATAATAACATGCTATTTTTAAGATATTTCGCATAATAATTACATGAAAAACATATCAAGAATTTATTTATTAGAATTTCAAGTGTTGCTTGCCTGCCGCGCAAAGAAGTGTCATCTTGATTATTTCCATAGTTTAGTTTGTTGCAATTAGAAATATATTATTTGTTGGCAATTTTTACACGCCCACTGCGTTTAAGGCCTAAAGACCTCCTGCATGTTCTCCCGTGCAGTGCGAGTGAAATATACTGACGTTTCGCTCTCGTGCGGAGCTCATACAATCAAAAGTACTGCTTG
This sequence comes from Argyresthia goedartella, assembly GCA_949825045.1. Taxonomy (NCBI): domain Eukaryota; kingdom Metazoa; phylum Arthropoda; class Insecta; order Lepidoptera; family Argyresthiidae; genus Argyresthia; species Argyresthia goedartella. Next base: position 7,255,675 of record OX463817.1, read on the forward strand.
TGCGAAAGAGATGAAAGTACGGTTCAGTTTCTTTTTAAAGGTTTTACTATTAAAGCGTCAGAATATTTGAGAGAGGTCTATAGACCTCTTCCCGCACTGAAAAGAAAATATTTCAATTCAGTGCGGAAAGGAGGTCGAAAGGCCTCTTGTTCCAGAAGTGGTCTTCGCACCCCCTCCCGCACCCGTATACGTGACTGATTGAATACCTATCGATTAGAGATGTGCAGTGCGATGACGCGAAAGCATCTAATTAATGCATCTAAGTCGTAAGTGTTAAGGGAAACTAATACGTACCTATTTTTAAGTGTTTGTGATTATGGTGTAAGTGCTAAGTGACTAATAATTTGACAATGTCTCGGGAAAAACGATGTAGGAGAATGCTCCAATTAGTAGAAGATGATTCAAAAGACCCCGAGAAGGAAACCTCCATTCCAAAATACCGTCGTGTCTACCAAAGATTCAAAGGCCCAATAAGTCAACCGTCTTCTAGTGGTATTAACATTTTGGAAGATATTACAATCAGACAAGCAGAAGCTCCAAGAACAACTACAGAGGTACCTACCTTTCTTGACCATATTGAAATTACCCCTTAACGCCCCAAGATAACTCATTGCCCCGAACAAAAACCTGAAACTTTCAGAAGTCCAAGTACCAATAAACTTTTCCAAACATTAAAAATTGTTGAATTTTCTACTCCTTCAATATTTCTGAAAAATGACACGAGCATTTCCCCTTTACTGACTGGAAATAAAAAACCCCCATCTTCGATGCAGAATTTAAGCAGTAGATGTAGTTCTATAAGTGATTTGTCGTGTGCTTCATACTTAACATGTCCGTTGAATCCTGAACAAATAACAGAAATCCTATCATCATCGATAGATGTATCAGCCCCGATATGGATCGATAAGCAACGCACCGATATTAACGAAGATTTGGTAGATGAAAGTATACCTATAGATACTAACATAACACGTAATGATGATTCAGCAACTCCTCAAATTGGAAAAGCAATGCCTTCTACTTCAACAATTAGCAGTTCTGTTACTACTCTTGATTGTGCAGAGAACACTGGTGCTATACATACGCAGATTCAAGATAAGCCCAGCACTTCCGCCGAAAATCAAAATCCAAGAACTCAGGACTTGTGTCACAATGTTTCCAGTGATGATGAATCTGATATTGACTTTACGCCCGAGACTGATGATGATTCTTCTAGTTTATCCTCAGAGTGTACATCAACATATAGTGACGATTCAGACAATGAAGTAATAGAAAATAGTAACTTTCAGAACGGAAATAATAACACCAAAACTGATAATGATAATGATTGGCAAGATATAACAGATGATGTGCCAATTTTTCCAGAATACGAAGGTGATTCCAAAACGAATATCCCATCAACTGCAAAGACACCAACAGATTATTATGAATTGTTTGTTACTGAAGAGATAATAAATAAAATGGTTTTAGAAACTAATAACTATGCGCAAAAATATGTAAGTAAGAACCAAATAAAGATTAAGTCACGAGTAAAAGCATGGAAACCAACTGATTCAGAAGAAATGAAAAGCTTCCTGGGGGTACTAATGGTAATGGGGCTTGTGAAAGTTCCTCACATTAATGACTATTGGTCCAAGAAGGACATTTATAGAAATGACTACATAATTTCTATAATGAAAAGAGATCGTTTTCTGCTATTATTGAAGTTTTGGCACTTCAGTGATCCTCAAGGCTCAGGAAAGTTGAATAAAATTAACGATACTCTCGATATGTTACTGAACAGATTTCAGTCTATCTTGAAGCCAGGTAAATTTCTGGTAATTGACGAAAGTATGGTACCGTGGCGAGGACGATTGCAGTTCCGGCAATATATAAAAAATAAATCACACAAATATGGGGTGAAGTTGTACAAACTTTGTACTCCAGAAGGTTACACCTATACCATCATAGTTAATACAGGAAAAGGAGAAGGAGGTCGAGAGTTAGACCATGGAAAAAAAACAGTTATGAGACTTATAAAAGATCTTGTGAATGAAGGAAGAATAGTGATAACTGACAATTTTTATAATTCCACTGACCTCGCTGACCTCACTAATAAAGAATAAAACATTCATTTGTGGTACTCTTCGTCCAAACAGGAAAGGTCTCCCAAAAACAGTGATTTCAACGAAACTTAAGAAAGGTAATATCAAAGGCAAAATGAACTCAAACGGAGTAAGAGTGTTTAAGTGGGTGGATAAGAGACCAGTATACATGATTTCAACTTGCAGAAACCATAATACAGAAATAGTTAATACCAATAAACTAAAAAGAGGTACAGGAGAGCTAATAAAAACACCAGGATGTGTTTTGATGTACAATGATACCAAAAAGGGTATAGATTATAGCGACCAGATGTCGTCTTATTACACAACTCTAAAAAGAGGCATAAAATGGTTCCGGAAAGTGATGATGGAATTATTATTTGGCACAGCTTTGGTGAATAGCTGGGTGGTATTTAATCTTGGAAGAGATGATAAAATGCCAAAGAAAGATTATGTTGAATCGGTGATCGAAGGGCTTACCAAGAAACCTATGTCTACTGGTCCCACAGGTATGCAAATATTTTTACTAATTTGTCTGATTAGTTCTAACTTTTTTATCTAAATTATCTTTATAGTGATTCTACATTATACCATACTTACTTCGCGAGCGATTGTAGTGAAGCAATTTTTTCTAGGAATCTTGGTAAGGAGATCAAACAATTATCAAAAATACGTTGTCATCAAATGTGTCCCAATTACTTACTACCAAATGTTTACATGTAAATATCATTATATTTGACCTGCATTTTTTTAGATAGTGCGTTATTTGCTAAATCAAATCATTAGTTTATTTCAAAAAAGTAATTGACATAGAACTGCTAATTAAAAACCTAAATAATTTAAATTAGTTAATTTTATTATTATCTTTTTTGATTTAGCATATAACACATTAGAAAAAAATGCTTGAAACTCATTCAAGGCGATCTTATAACATTTTCTTTTTATTTCAGGTTCCTGTCAGAGCATAAAATTAAAAAAGAATCACACCTTTGAAAAAAAAGGTTCTTTACGACGAAAATGTGTTCATTGCTACCAAAACCTACGTTCTACTCTAAACAGTAAAGATGCTAACAGAAGAGTGAAAAAAATTAAATCTTTTTGTGCTGATTGTGATAAACCAATGTGTCTTAAATGTTTTTATGAAACTCACATATAATGTGTTGATAAATGTATGTGTTGATTAATAATGTGTCTCTGAATTAAATAAACAATACTAAATACTATACAAAGAAGTTTATTTTGTTCTCTCACATAGTTTTTCCATGATGTACAAGAAATTAGGTGCTAGTCGTTTTAACTTTTATTTTTGTGAGAGACTGGTATCCTTACTAGGAGGTCCTGTTTGACAGATTACCAGCGTTGAACCAGAGTAGTCGAGATACCCAAGGTAAGTTAACTATCAGTTAAGTAAGAGTGTGTAAAGGTGTATAAGGTGTGTAAATATGTGTGAGAGGGTGTGTGTGTGTGTGTATAGTATGTGTGAGGTTGTGTGTGTGTGTGTATAGTATGTGTGAGGTTGTGTGTGTGTGTGTGTGTGTAGTATGTGTAAGAGGGTTAGTGTGTGCGTGTGCTTGTGCGGGATGAAAAAAATGGGGGGGGGAGTAGTATACAAACGAGTTTGAGAGGATGTGTGTGTGTGTGTGTGTGTGTGTGTGTGTATGTTTGTGTGTGTGTGTGAGTGTGTGTGTAATATGTGTGAGAGGGTTAGTGAGTGAGAGTATGTGTGAGAGGGTTAGTGTATGTGTGTGTGTGTGTGTGTGTGCTTGTGCGGGGTGAAAAAATAAGGGGGGGGGAGTAGTGTAAAAACTATTATTTACGTAGAAAAGATCTACTAGCAGTCATCTCCCATCCCATCTCATCACTAGTGAATAGCTCAAAAGTACCTTATTTCAGTGCTGTAGGGGGCCCTTAAACCTCTTGTATATTTTTGCTTATACCGCAATAACCTGTCATCGGAACCCCAGGCGAAGGCAGACTATAATCATTTCAATCCCCTACAATGCGCTTCTACGAAAAAAAATCGAAAAAAAACCTATTTCGTGAAGTTATAAACATCTGAAGTAATAATAATAATAATAATAAAATAAAGGCCCCCATCGCACTAGAGGAGTGGTACACCAAGGGCTGAAAGACCTCCTAAAGCACATGTTGAAAGTTCACAAATTCATGCTTCGCAGTTAGCGTGTAAGTGAAAATGGAACTGTCACGCAAGAGAGTGCCAAAACGACAGCAGGAGTTTTTTTTAGAAAGGCTCCATGCCAACCAGGACATTGTGCGGTGTAACTTGTGCTAACTCATAATTTTGCTTGTTTGGTAAACAAAACACTTATTGTGTGATTGAGAATGACACGGACATGCGCACGTGTAGGTCTCTATTTTGCTCTTATTCGGGATGAGAAGACTTGCCAGATGTAGCAGAAATTGGCCGGCAAGTTGGCCCGCGCGATGACGAGCTACGGGTCGGCCACATGAGGCGGTGCGCACGCAATTCATACGTAAAGAATGCAGTTATTAGTGAATAATTTGCCTTCGATCAATACTCAGCTCAAAACATCCTTTTTAACCTTAAGCCAAGTCTCGTATGTTTGTTTTTTGCAGGGAATGAATAAGAAATCTGTTAAAGGAGAAGTGACTCTAGCCACCCAACATAACTTCCTTGGCTGCACTAGCTTGGCTGATGTCAAGGAGTGGCAAGCGGTATGTATGTTATGTTTACCTACATAAGTTAAGTATACTGCTACTCATAACCCTTTCAAATCTATGACATTTATGGCGTATCATATTAGACAATTGACTGGAATTTACTCAATTAGTAGTATTCTGTAGCTGACAATGACAGAATGAAAAGTTAGACGATGCAATATAATTCTTTAGACATACAGATACTTACAGACTTATAAATAAATAAATATATATATATATATGCTTACTTTCTGATCTTTATACAGTCTAGTCTAGAATTTTCGAATGAACAAAATAATAACTAAATGAAAGTTGTATGTAGTGTAAGGCATGAATTTACGTTTATTTTTAGTTTAGTAAATGTTTACAATGTTGTATTGTGTGGACATGTCAGGAGAGTGAGTAATTAAACAACTAACCGATATTCGAAGCCTATTAAGTTAATAAGATATGCCTGTCGTTTCCAGTTCCTTTTCGTCCCTTTTTGCCCTAAAGCGTTATCTCTTTCCTTAGCCCCGCTCCTTTCCACCTCCACCGGCAGCTAACTTTCAAGATTTTGGATAGCAATTTTGCCGTCACTGTAGTCGAACATTTACTGCCAGGGCAGAATTTGACTTCATTAGGCTTCAAACAAGGTAAGTGTTTAATATATGTTTTACTACCAGGTAAAACATCGGTATTAAACAACTGTACCGTTATTCCAAGCCTAATAAGTAAATAGGAGAAGTGTTTGTTATCGCCTGGGGGTGGTGGAAGGTGTCAATGTGATATGTATATGGAGAGAGGCACACCGACATACATTCTGAATTATAAATAAGTTTCAGAAGAAACAATGTTTTATAATTTAAATATATAGAAACAAAAAACTAAAATTGATAAGAATATTCACTGTCTTGCTATATATAATATAAATATCTGAATCAAAATGTAGAGAAACATTTGAAGTTTATTTAAATTGAAATTCTAAAACAACCAATACAAAAGTAAATGATAGGAAATATAATCACAACGGTCAAATCTGTATGAACTGAATTAGAAGTGCTACCTCTTGTGAGTTCTGATTAGACATATAATAATCTAGTCATCTGTACTGAATAAGTGTGATAAGCGCTGTAGGGCAAAAAGGGATGAAAAGGAACTGGAAACGAAAGGCAGATCTCATTTACTTTTTAGGCATCGAATAAGGTATATATGCTTAATGCATGTTTTATTAACAGGTAAAACAACGTAATCAATGTTTCAATTAATCAATGACTGGTAATTAAAATTACCAGCCAACATTGGGTAAACCTAGGATTTCACACTCTTTTACCCTACCCATATTTCATTATAAGCATAATGCAATATAAGCAGTAACTTCCCTTCTAGATTTTAGAACATCTGAAGACCTGTACAACAATGTTATCCATATATGTTGTTTGAGATTCAACTGTATGTGTGTTTCTTATTTTTTATGTTTAAGTATGATGAGCTAAGATCTAATATTTTGTTCTTGTTTCAGACATCCCATCCAGCCTTTATTACATTCATGGAATTCCAGCGGAAAACAGTATATATTAATAATGCAAGTGACACATGAAACAAGAAAAGAAATGTTTTGATTAATGATTTTATTTAATTTTTCATAAATGCCTGATTGAAAAATCTCAATAATAAACCCGGAAAATTCAACTAAAACCGGCCACTAAAAATAGCATTTAGAATACCAAATCAACACCAATTGACAGAAAGTAAATTTAGACAAGTTAAATTTAATAAAAAAAACATCGATTCATTTTAGCGACCAGTGAATATGAAATAATGTCAAGTAACCAAGATGACGTCATGATGACGATTAGTTACCTATTTGGCTGTTAATTTTAGTTTGTGTCGCCTTCTTAATCGATTGCAATGTAGGTTGGTACCTATTACGAGTATTACCTAAGTGAAATGTAACTTACTTATTTACGCCTATTTAATGACACATATTTTCTCTTGTTTTTTCACTCAGAGTCTCTTAGCTTATCTCTAGGTAGGTTAACGAAAAGAAAATATGCTAGAAGTAGTTTCCTATTTTTTTAACAAGGAATAAGCTACCTATTAAGTATCTTTTAATTTACATACATATGTTGGTAGGTAAATTATTAGATTAATCTTATTTTTATATCTACAAATAAACTATTCAGATGATCATATTCATATTTTGTGAGTCACATTCTTAATAATATAAATTAGGCATTGTACTATATCTTAAGATAAAATAAACACATTGTACAGCGCCATCTAGCCTTGCATAGTACAAACCATTTCGTTAATATTTTGTTATAATAAACTGATGACATTTTTATTTGAAGAACCTGAAGATTCGACGGACGACGAGGACCCAGAAAAATACGGAGACCAAGATATAGCGTCCCTGGCCCCAGCGGTTCTCCCAGATAATTTTGGCTCAGCCGAGGTAGAGAGGCTCCGCAGGGCCGACTTAAGGGACGACGTGGCCCTGCGGAGCATTATACAGTCACCTAATATACTGGACTTCCAGTGGCAAAGCGATCCTAAGATTTTTAAAGGGTGCAGGGAACTATTCACGGGGAACGCCGGTCCGACTTTTCCGCTGTCGGATTTGACGTGCCCGTTGGATGCATTTTTCAAAATCTGGGATGCTTCTTTGATTGATTTGATTGTTGATCAAACGAATAAATATGCAGCTGCAACGATTGCCGCAAAGGGACCCCTTCAACAAAACTCCCGACTCTGGTCTTGGACACCGACAGACAGACTTGAAATACTACGCTTCCTGGCCATTTACCAGTTTCACAGTTTAGCCCACTTTCCCGACCAAAAGGATTATTTCAAGTCATCAGGGATCCTTGCAATGCCAGAATTGTCTACACTGATGACCTATAATCGTTTTATATTACTAAAGCATTTCCTCTATTTTGCCGACCATCTCCCCCCAAACTTATCTGGCCAACAGACAAGGCTCTACGAAATACAGCCCCTCGTTGATAGACTGATAGACAAATTTAAATCATTATACGTGCCTGGTCAAAATATCGCAATAGATGAAAGCCTACTACTATGGAAGGGCCGTCAGGCATTTGCTCAAAAGATCAACAATAAAGCCGCAAAAGACGGTATAAAAACTTTTGAGCTGTGCGAGTCGGCCACAGGCTACCTGTGGAACTTTTTTGTCTATGGCGGTGCGGTAAAGAATAAACAACCAACAACTCAACACAGAGATGCACAGACAGGCACACAAACAGACAGACAGGACGGCAAGGACACACAAACAGACAGACAGGATGTAACAGATACACAAACAGACACACAAACGGACTCACAGCCAGACGGTGTGACAGCAAAAGTGGTTTACGACCTAGCAAGTTCTCTTTTCAATTCAGGCCACACGCTAGTAATGGATAATTACTATAACTCGCCGATACTAGCGCGTTGCTTAAAACAACAAAAGACGGATGTGTTGGGGACCCTTCGTGTCCATCGTGAATTGGTACCAGAATCCATTAAATCTGTTACCAAAAGCGAAATGCGTGTCGGTGACATTGCAATCAGTAACACCGACGACCTAACGATTATTTTATGGCGAGGTTCTAATTTAGTTTGTATGCTTTCAACATTTCACAAAGTGGCGGTGGCGCCGAAGGAGAAATACGGCAAGATTAAATATAAGCCACAGGCGGTGCTCGATTATAATCTGCTCATGGGAGGCGTCGACAAGAAAAATCAGCTTTTGTCGGCATATCCCATGGAGCGGACCCGAAACCAAGTTTGGTATAAAAAAATATTTTTGAGACTCCTGAATGTCTCAATACTAAACAGTTATGTTATTTATAAATGTAAGTTTAATATTAAACAGGAGTTTCAGACATAACTTGGCTGAAGCTCTCTTGTGCGTGTCTCGCCCTCCGTCGCCTCGTACGGTGCAGATTCGGACCATTCGCACTCAGCAACTGCAGCACCGGCGAACAAAGCAGCGCCCAGTTCTATCTGGCAATCACTACATAGTGCATTCCGAATCCAAACACACAGTGTGCGTGTGGTGTCGAGTTCAGCACGGAAAAAAGAAACGGACCTCGTATAAATGCGAGCACTGCAATGTTGCACTTTGCTTTGGAAATTGTTTCAAACAATATCATTCAGAATAATATTCTTAAGCACGCACTTATTTTAGACACATAAATAAATAAATAAATTTAGCCCCTCAATGTCCCCACCAAGGGGTGAAGGCCTTTATCCGGATACGAGCGAGATTAAGCCATACTCCGCTGCGCTAGCTCAGTGCTGGTTGATGGAGGGGGTTTAAGACCACTACCACGTGCGATAGTAGCCTCGACCTACAGCCTAACGTGTCATCCGAAACACTGAACGTCAAATAACTTATATATGCTATAAATATGCGTTACTAAACAACATGGAAATTTACATAGTGTTATACAAAATAAGAACAATATACACATTCATATTTATTATATGTATAAGTAAGTAGTAAAGTCAAAAATTATTTATGTAAAAGATACAGAATAACCAATTTTATTTTTTTATTGGGAGCCGATTTACAATAACTAAAGCTATATTAACATGTAATGGGACTTTTGCATATTGGGTCGCAATATTGAAATTTAAAACTTTAAGTTAAGGTTCAAATCCTATGAAAAAAATTGTATCGTTTACGACACGGTGTGGGCGTAACTGGGTTAAAAGATTTTATCAATTTATCGAAAAACGATCAAATAACACATTCCATCTCTAATGACATTTGATTTTCGCTATGAAAATTCCGCCCCCTATATGTTTACAAAAAATCACTGCTTAATAATAGATACAATAAAAAAAATAAAAAATAAAGCTTTTGCAAACGAAGCTTGTTTGGTTCTATATGTAATTGTTAACACCTTGCCCCATTAGCAGATTGTACATTAGGTAAGATACGTAATTTACATTTCATTGTATATTTGCAGGAACCTGGAACTACGAAATAGTATCAACTCCGAAGGGTGGACATCTCCTATTGATTAACGGCTTTACATTCGTAAAAAAATATAAAAATCTTTACTACTGCTCCCAAAACAAAAATGCCTGTAAAGTTCGCGTCAAACGGAACAACGAGGGCGTAGAAATAGTATCAAATAGCGACCACAATCATAAGCCGCCTAATTTTGTCGTCACAAAATCAGGACAGTACATTCGTGTTTAGCTAATGCAGTGAATTCTAAAATTCAAAGATATTCTATAATAATACCAATAATAGTAATCTTGTAACGGTAGTATCTGACTAAGGATCTGTTCTAAATAAAGTGTCAGATAAATCACCGGACAATTTTATTTGGAGAAGGATAGATCAGGGTCGTGAGTAGTCGGCATTGCTGAATGAACGTATTACACCCAGAAGTGACTCGCCGAGTGGTTTGGGTCTCTTGCGGCGTCGCCAATGAATTTCAGCTTTCAGTCGTCAATGAGAGGCAGGTCTCCGTCTTGACTTCGGTGACTTGGTCCAAGGACCTCGTAGTTCGTAGGTTAGCCGAGAGCTGGGCATTCAGCCCTAAGGCTTGGAAATTTGCCACCACGGGCTCGGTAATTGGAAATCAAGGGCTTGGACAGATTTTGATAGATTTTCTTGCAGGCTTTAAAAAAGAACGACCGTGTCGTTCAGAACTCAGCCCCAGAATTACCTCGTGACAAAAGAAAATAAAAAAAATCTGAGCTAAAGTTATTTAAAATTAGAAACTATATACTTTTAACACAAAAAAATCACAGATAAAACTCAAAACAAGGTTTTACTACAATTATTGCAGATTTCTAGAGCAAACAGTATTATAAATGCCAATAATAAGTCTCCCTCAAATTCAGATTATACCAGTAATTTTATAGCAGGTGCCACAAATAATTTGAATGATATTGGGCAATAAAAAAATCTTAACAACATCAAATTAGAATTTAAGTTTTGGAAGAATAATAAACTAGTAAATTAGATTAAATAAAGTTTAGTACACCTATTACAGTATACCACTCCAGTATAAGCCAGTATACCAGTTTAATAATCAGTTCTGAAATAATTAGTTTACAAAACCTATATCTATAAATACCTTAAAACTAGAGATACGTCATTCATCATAAGGTCGATAACATCTGTAACAGATGATTTAAGCATTGTCTGATATACATCTGAGCTCGTGACTATACAGTCCTATGTCGCTTCTGGTAGTGCGTTCGGCTGGGTGGCAGAATATGCCGTTTGGTCCTTTTTGCAGTCAGTGTATCAAACCAGGCCCTTTTGTGTGTTGTGCGACCCTCAGGGACAACTCTACTGTATTCGTCTTGGTTGGTGCCGAGCTCATCCCATCTGTTGGCTTCGATTTTGAAGCCGGACCCCTGTTGCAGAAGTTTCGCCATGTACAGAGTAGCTCCCTTCTTATTTTCGTGGAAAGCTGCAATCTCAATGACTTAGGCGGACATCCAACCCTTTCGAGTGCTGTGTGTGCCCTCCTCTACTCACCGTATCGAAGGCCTTATTAAGGTCCACAAAAGTGATCAATAAAGGGGTTTCCTACTCTTCTCCTCAATATCATATCCACCGTAAAACGCTATCTATGTACGGAAGCCGCACTGAGCCTCGGGATTAAAGCTATCCGCAAACTTCAGGAGTTTGACTAGGATCACACGGGAAAATGCTTTGCCGATGACGATACTAAGGAGGGATATTCCGCGGTAAGTTACAGTCGCCGCCGTCGTTCTTCCCTTTGTGTGTCAATATTTGCATCGCGCATATCCCGTGGCACGCTGTCTTCTTCCTAACATTTACAAAGGTGGATATGAAGCACAGGTAGGATACAATTTAGTTTGAGTACTTCTGTGTGGATTGGTGTTTCCCGGACTCATATTCATATTCATATTAATTTATTTGCATATAACATGTACAATATACACTACAGGTGGAAAATGTATGTAGGGTACATGCACCCTGACAGGGTATAACAAATTTGTCTACACATACACATAACTTTTACATTGACCCGATCAGCTGTTCACAGGTTAAAGAGACTAAATTTATTTTCCTAATAATTTTTATCTTCGAAGAATTCCTGCAGCACGTAGTAGCATTTTTCGGCGAGGTAACATTTTAAAAGTTTTTTAAATTTTGTTAAATCTTCCATTTCCTGGAGATTTTTGGGTAAATTATTATATATTTTTGTAGCCATGGTAAAGGGACCACATTGTACCATTTTAAGTTTTTTCTGGGGACAGGATAAGTAGCTTTTAGGTCTTAAATTATTTGGACGGGAATATTTTGGGAACATATGTAAGTTTTTTTTTACAAAGTTGCTGATTTCTAATATATAGATAGAAGTTAGTGTAAGTATTTTATATTGTTTTAAATAGGGCTTGCAGCTAGTCATATTGTCTACATTAGTAATTATTCTGACGCATTTCTTTTGTAATAAAAAAAAGTTTGGTACATTGGTACTGTTTCCCCATACCACTATACCATATTGGAGCCACGCGTGAGCATAGGCATAATTTGCTGAGAGAGCAGTCTTCACATCTGTGTATTTCTTTAATTCGAGCAGCGCGTAAGTGAATCTTGATAGTTTGGTTGATATATTTGCAATGTGGTCTTTCCAGTTTATATTGCTATCTATGTTAATGCCTAGTAAAGGGTAAGTTTAAGCACAGTCGATTTTATTACTTAGATATGAGTAGTTTATTTCTAAGGAACGTTTTTGATGTGGTTTAAATTGTAATAGTTTTCTTTTGGAATAATTTATTTGTAAATTGTGTTCATTTAACCAGTTAATTAATGTATCAAATGTAGTTTGAAGAAGTACGTTGAGGTCGGTGGCATTTTGGCAAGGTATAACTATTGATATATCGTCGGCATCTACTCTTCCAGCTTTTGAGCTGTGTGACGGCTTGGTGAAGTTCCTCCTTCCTTTGACTCAACGATTGAACTAACGGCTGATATCGATGATGATAGTGCCGTCGTAAATTCCTTAAAACTCTTTAGTTTTAAGGAATTAACGATGGCACTATCATAGTCGTGGTAGAATGCAATATTAAAATAATGCATATAGTATTTAATAAATAAAAAAACATTCAATCACTAAATAAGGTAAACGTAATTATGTGTTTTTATAATATATGTAATTATGTATCTTTATATACATAATTATAAAAACACAAAATTACGTTTAATTTATTTAGTGATTGTTTTTTTATTTATTAAATACTATATTTTAATACTGTATTCTATGTTTTCTTTGTGTATAAAATGTGCTCATTTTATGATATTTTAAAGATAAAAAAATCGTACGAAACTTCTTCATTTCGTTCGTAGATTTGCTGGAAGAAATATCTCTTTAGTGATAAGTTAACCATTGTTGTTTTGTTTCAATTTAATAACTTTTCAATAGAGAATATGAATATGACATATTTGGTATTAGTAACACCTTGTCCCATTAACTAATTGTTGAAAAGGTATCGTACCACATTTACATTTTATTGTAACTTTGCAGGAACCTGGGACTACGAAATTATACCAACGCCGAAGGGTGGACATCTCCTGTTACTGAACGGCTTCACCTTCGTAAAAAATTATAAAAATCTATACTACTGCTCCCAAAACAAAAAAAACTGTAAAGCTCGCGTCAAATTGAACGACGAGGGCCAAATAATGGAGGCAAACAGCGACCACAATCATAAGCCACCTTCTTTTGTCGTCACAAAATCTGGACAGTACATTCGTATCTGAATAATTACTAGTCTACGGACATAGTTGGTACAAGAGTACCAACTATGTCCGTCCTTACTAGACTAGTAATTAAAATTATGTAGATTTAACCACTTACAGAACAATCAATCTACATTATCATTTTCATATGGATTGAAGGTTTAAGCTTTGAAGAGTTAGAACAATTATTAAAATATATTAAATAGTTTTCCTTATTTGAATTACAATCACACTCGCACACTCACACACAAACACACACACACACCCACACAAACACCAAGTTACAAAACACCGGCTCTGATTATTATATATTTTTTTATTTTTCCGTTGTTTCCTTTACTTTTGTTGTATAGCTTATATTACCAAATTTGTAGTTTGTTTTCAACTAAATCGATTGATTGGGATGTTAATCAGCGACAATTAAGTTTGTTTAATAAATAATTATAAGTACTGGGTAAGTGTGGAAGAGCCTCAGATAAACGAAACTCTTTGTTTAAATAGATGTAGCGTCAATTTTGGATTACTTTGATGGTTTGGTTTATTTTGGTTTTTTGTTGCTCTACAGAATTAGGTAATACTCGACATGTGTTAAGTTTCTCAGACAACAACTAACTCTTCAATTGCATCGAACATTCTTGCATTGCAGATCTGTCATAGTCATAACATAAACAAAGACTGAATATTTTAAATCTAAGCTTTTAGGAAACGTTATTTTAATTATAAAAGTGATCTATCGGTGAGAATATTATAAAATCGCATTATAGAAAGTCATTCACCATGTAGTGTGCCTTGTATCATACAGAGTAAAATTTACATGAGAAATTATAAAAACATAGGCGAATTCATCAGCTACCACAAGTAAATATTGATAGATGTTAGTCGTAGAGATCTTGTATTTTATACATTTTATTGGATACATTAGAATAGCGAAAGATTTCCCAAATTACTACGGCCCAAAAATATCAGAAATACGTGTATAGTAGCATATTTACTATAATGTATCTTTTACAAAGTCCAAGAAATATCGATAGTGATGTGAAAAAAATAATACCGATAAATTGTAGAGTAAGAAATAATAGTACTTAAATTGTAATGATTTGATATGTATTTATAAAACTTTACCACAGAGGAACATTGATGTGTGATTAAATACTACCCTTTTAATTTTAGATTTCCTCGTGAAAAAAAAGTATCTCGCGGATACGGCTGGACGACAAAAACACGCATGAATTCTCAAGAAGATTTTACTGCAGAATGATTTAATCAGCAATGAAAAAGCAGTCTAATACAAACTGCTATACCAACACTAATCTCCCGTTCACATCGGCTATAAGAGCTCATACAACTCGGGATACAACGTTCAAAATATCCCAATATATATTGTACTCGTAGATACTGCTGATATTTTTTCAATATATTTTACTGATATTTTACTTCGGCACGGTTGGTCATGGGTATTGTATAATTGAGTCGTGATTAGCAATGTGTATAAACAAAATATTATTTCGCGCAACCTCTTTAGTTCTCCACTACCGCATAAATTAAAAATACTATACTAGGCTATCCTGAAATTGGCATTAATACAAAGTAATTAATTGACTCTGCGATAGATTAAGTATATATATGCTGTGGGATACAAATAAACAAATACAAATTCAAAAATATTAATTATTGGTGTGTTTAATGTAAATGAATTGAATTTAATGAAATGTAAATGAATGTTTAATTTCTAAAGAAATTTGTTAATTGCTCTATAATTGTCGATTTAATTATGTGTAGTAATTTTGTTATTGATTATATATATTTTTATAATAATAATAATATTTGTATTTCGGAGCACAAAAAGATCTATATTTTGTTTGTCGCAGAGAAACTACTTAATCTTTGTTAGTTTCTTCATATTACACTTAATTCTATTTCATACAGATAGGCCTGCCTATGGCACGGTTTTCCACGCACTGTCGTAAACAGTCATAACACTCACCCAGTGTTTGAGTATTGGGCCGTCGAGCTGACCTGTAATGACCTCTAGGATGCTTTTGGTGCTGCCACGCGTTTTGCTTCGGTAAGAAGGCGGTTCTCTTTCATATGATGACATGCAATCCTTCAGTTCGTGCCTCAAAAAACATGCCCGATGCACTATCGTAGCGTGACAGCCCCAGCAACATCCTCAAAGCACTGTTATGCTAGACGAGCAGGGTGTTGAGAGTCTTTTAGGTATAGTTGATCCATAGGCTGCACGTGTAGAATGATTGAAAGTGTGCCTTGATGAATGAGGTTTTTACTGGCTTTTTACAATGTGCAATCCTATGAGCCAACATGTTCGCCCGAACTGCCAAACCGCTGCGCTCCCACTCTATGACTAGGTCTTCTTTCAGGTACTCAGTCACTATATGAACAAGGTATTTTATTTGTTATTGACTATATTACCATAAAATTGCATTTAAAGACTGTTTTTATTTCTTTCGTAGTATGTAAAAAATATCACTGCGACTTTGTTTATTGATTTATTTAAACAGTGATTTAAATAGATAAATATCAGTCTTCTAAAATATCGACAAACAAAGAAGGTAAACTATCTATCATTTTTGTGGATAACCGATCGATACCCTATCGCTCTGGTTGTGATTAAAATCGTAGGCGAAAAGAATACCACCTGTCCTGTCAAAATTATATTGGTTTCAGTCATACAAAGTAAAACGTTCGTGTGAGTAAAGAGTGTCGGTATGTTAACTTTTTTTCATGGCAAATAGCCCTCGCTATTCACTTATTTACTCTGTGGAAAGAGCGGAGCTTCCTGGTACATGGCAAACTTAAAAGGAAGTTCTAGTCCTAAGTATCTACGTTAAACATTTAAAAATTAATAAACGATTATTATTATTATATGACATTATTGTTTATTATAAATAGCTATAATTATGTAACAGCCTTGCTTATAAAAATGGTTAATTCACTCTTTAACTAAGACTTAACTAATGAAAGCATGAACCCTAACAGCGCGATTATAATTTTGTTACCTATAAACACAAGTTTAAGTAATGTTCAACTGAACTGTGAAATAATCGAGATTTAATGTTGCCAAATAACGAAAGTAGTAAAAAACAAAAAAGTGACCACTAACAGACCAAAAGGATATTTATCGTGAACATACGTTAATTTAAAACAAAATTGGCCTTAAAGGACTAGTTTCCAGGGCCGTACAACCCAATAAAATTATAATCAAAACTTTGGTTGTGGTTTGCCTCAGATAAACTAAACATTTTTAGCATTGTTGTTGTGTTCACGATCACGACAAACTAAGACAACGCAAATAAATCAATCCAAATACAATAAATATGCGCAAACTCGGTAAGGGGACAGACCTCAGATAAACGAAACTCTTTGCTTAAACTTACTCTTTGGGACAGACTTAGGAATAAGTCGATCGAAGAATGACAGTTGACAATGATATTTAATAGCTGTTCGGTTTCCGCCATTTTGTGAATTAGTGAGTTAAACAAGGGTCCGAAGGTAATTAAACTGACAGCTACTTACGCAGCAGTTTAAGCGGTTGATTAAGCTAAATTATCGTTTATAATTAACAAACAATTTAATTAACGTATGAAAACGGTGATTAAAGTTAGTTAACGTTTAAAAGTAAGGCTGATGTTTTAAAATTTCGAATAGCGATTCGGAATTCCGTAGAAAGCAGAACAGTTTTATTTTAAAATTATAACTCAAGACAATATCGTACAATATGTAGTTTTTTAATATGTAATATTTTAACGTACCTATAAAACCCTATAAAGTTAATTATGCCTCGAATTCCAGATTTCGACTTAAAATGGATTCCTATAATGCGAGGAAACAAAGAGTCGCACGTTTTGATGGTGAATGGATATTCGTTCTCAAAGAACTCTAAGAACACCTACTATTGTTCAAAGAAGAAAAAAATGTGCAAAGCCCAAATTAGGCTAGATGCAGAAAATGGAAAAATAAATTCTATTATTAACGAGCATAACCATAGCCCTCCAAGATGTATGCTTAATTCTTCAGGAAGAATAACTACACTGCTGATTTAATTATCAATATGTATGGATACAGTTAGCATCACATGCCTGTGAGCACGCGAGACACTCAAATAGATCTACACATCCAAAATGATAAATGATAATGATAACATCCTTTGTGTTGTTGACATCTTTTTGAGACAAACTGTGTAGATATTTCTGGTTGTTTAGGATGTGTAAACCTATTTGAGTAGCTTGCGTCTGAAGCTACTAGCTAGCTAAGTCTACTACTACGTTCACGATTCAGATTATGCCATATTGTTAGGTCATTTAATTTAAGTGACTTGAAGGTTTTATTTTATGTCATCTAATTATAAGCTATATAGGTAAAATTTAAATAAGACGTACCTTTTTGTTATTGAAGACATTTTATTATAAGAAATTATATTATTTACTTTGCACAATTTGAACTTATGAGCCACTGAAGGGGTCCCAAAAATGCAAGGAGAAAGCGTGGTCGACCCATAAAGCGACGGGGGATGGGATAGGTCTTTGGACGAGACCTGGTGGACGACTGCTCAAGACCGCCAAGAGTGGAAAAAGGGGAGAGCAGTGGGGCACAACAGGCTCTAAATAATAAATAATAAAATAATGCATCAAAATTCAACGACAAATAACGAATTCAATTTGCATTGAATGCATTTGAGTGAAACAGCTGATGGTGGATGAGCTTATAAAGTTGTTCACCTACTTATAAAATTAATTATGTCTCGATTTCCAGATGTCGACCTAAAATGGCTTCCTATTAAGCGAGGTAACAAAGCAGCGCGCGTTCTGATGGTGAATGGATACTCGTTCTCAAAGAACTCTAAGAACACCTACTATTGCTCCCAGAAGGAAAAAATGTGCAGAGCACAAGTAAGGCTAGACGCAAAAAATGGAGGAATAAATTATATTTTCAACGAGCATAACCATAGCCCTCCGAAATATGTCCTGTCCTATTCAGGGGTTTACGTTAAGATAAGTTAAAACTTAGCAATAATCACTGCACTTAAACGATTCTTTATATGTTATATAATATATAGTTTAGGAAACGAATGATTGTAAATATAAAAGTCAAAAGCAGAAAGTTTACTTTGTTTGGACTAGATAGGAGACAATCGTACCAAAAGTTCTTACCCCTCTGAGTTGAGTCCTAGGGGTTATTCCACTTTTGCTACAGTCTCCTTTTGCCACACGTTTTTTGGCGTCTCCTATTGTCACACACTTATAATTAAAAAAAAATATTTTTGATGGTATCCCTTTACCACTGTAGCCAAAGTACGGACTGATCCGTATTTTCTGTCGTACAATTTTGATGCTAACTGTACCTTTTTAACCTTATAATCGCAAGTGTGGCAAAAGGATACTCTACTAAGGATAGGAAAAGAAGGCAACAGTTGCCGCGTTACTGCCGATATACGGCCCCAGTTGCTCGAAAAAGTGGTCGAAAATTGGAATTCCCGATTACGCTTCATTCGGGCCAGCCGTGGCGCCCATATGCCCCAAACCATTTTAAAGCACTAATGGCATGAGAAAATGAATATGATTTTTTTAAAGTATTTTATGTTATTTTGAATTTGTATACCTCTAAAAAAACATCCTTTATTTTAATAATTATATTTTATGTGGAAAATAAGTTGCTCTGATCAAATCGGTTTTATAGTAAAAGTTGTTTTGAATGATGTCCCTAACAACCTCCTAAAATATGACTACACCTTTCTGTTATATCCTTTATAATAATAAATCGCTTAATATATCGGTAAGCACGAAACTCGCAAACGGGTGGACCAATTTTGCTTAAATATTATTTAAACTATTTGTTGAAGTCTTAGGATAGGTCTTAAGTAGAGAAAATTTAGAAAACCTAAAGGTTCATCCGAAATTCAATAAAACATATGGCATAAAACGTCTAGGGATTATCCACAAGAATTCAAAAAGGCGGCGGCAGTCATTTTTGTTTTTTAGTCAAAAATTCTAAGCAGCCAGTTATCTTAACGGGAGCTATCTAGAGTTTAATATGTGCTTTACAGCCGTAAGCTTGTATTAGAGACTTATGAATGTTGAGGAAACGAGAGAGGGTTCATAGCAAGTGGAGGTGTCTACCCCTACCTATAAACCTAATTATGCCTCGATTTCCAGATGTCAACCCAAAATGGCTTCCTATTAAGCGAGGAAACAAAACAGCGCACGTTCTGATGGTGAACGGATATTCGTTCAGAAGAAACTCTAAGAACACCTATTATTGCTCCCAGAAGGAAAAATGGTGCAAAGCACAAGTAAGGCTAGACGCAAAAAATGGAGGAATAAATTATATTTCTTACGAGCACAACCATAGTCCTCCGAAATATATGCTTACTTCTTCAGGGGTTTACATTAAGATAAGTTAAAACTTAGCAATAGTTACTGCACTCGATACTGAATATACTTTAGCGTGAGTTCATGTCATGTATGTTATAGTTAAAAGTTTTATGTACTTTTAAGAAAATATTTAAACTACCTATGTTACATTGCTTTATTAAATAAATTGTATTTGAATACATTCTATTATTAAATGTACACACTCTTGAATCATCGAATTGAACTACAATTGGCTGACGAATTTAATAATTTAATTTAATATTAAAATCTGTTTTATAATCGACGAGCTTATGAAGAAACCTTACCTATATAGGTAAGGTTTCTTCATAAGCTGGCTCTCTTCATATGAAGAGACTTATGATTTTTGAGGGGGTCTTAAGTCTCTTTCTCTTAAGTTCTTCCGGGAAAAAGGCATAACATTTCTATTAATGTATTGTAAGTATTTGATTAACTAAATCATTGCGATTGATTTCAGGCGATTTTGTAGAATTCGTGCCTTCCAGGAAGAACAAAATGGTGCTCTACAGAGGGTATTCATTCGCGAAAATGAACAACCCGTTGACTTGGTACTGTTCAAAGAAAGGTCAGGGCTGTAAAGTACGACTGAGGATCGATCAGTTTGGTATGGTGGAAGAAATTTCAGGAGACCATTTGCATCCGCCGCCGAAGTTCCATCGGACAGCTGATGGGATGCTTATAAAGTTGTGAATCTCTTAAATTATTGCCTATTAATAGTAGTTTATGTGACTGCTACATAATGGAGGGCATTAATACTCTAGAGTGGGTTAATGAAACGAGCCGAAGGCGAGTTTCATAATAATATCACTCGAGAGTTTTAATGCCTAATTATATACAGTTACATACACTAGTTTATCTACACACATATCATAAGCTCTCTTTGATGTGTTCAGGAACCGCATGTTTGACCGGCATTGTGGCTCTGCAGTTATTTAGCTTGTTCTGTAGCACCAACTTCGGGCGTCGGCGTTCGAAATTTGAATGTTAGTACCAACTTCACAGACAAACTACGGGCGGCATGCAGGCGGGCGTCGGCGTTCGAAATTTGAATGTCATTATATGTAGAAAAACTACACATAATGACCATAATGTGTAGTTTTCCAGATACGAAACGAGTTTTTACCAAGTAGTTTAACATAATGCTGATCGAAACGTGCGGTTTTTGAACGCAGTAAAGAGGGTTTATGATACGTGTGTAGATAAAATAAGTAATGACTTCGTTTAACTTTATTGTGTAAGATAACTTATGCTCATTTAAGGCGCTACGTAAGGTATTTGTTCAGGCTTCTCAGCACCTAATGACCTCGTAGGGGCCCATCAGCTACGAGGTAGCGTAACTATCAGGTGTCAAGAAGCAAGAACGTCGGCGATTCACCGAGCTAAATAAATAGATTCTATCTGACCTGGTCTGTGCTTCGTTCCCGTCAAACTCCTGTCTCTCTGCAAGGCCTGGGTGCACCCTAGGCTCTTCTTGGTAGACAGGTTCTTCAGCCAACCAGGTATGGCTGGCAGGTCAGCTTCGACCGCACGATTTCCGTAAATACGTACAGTATCTGGTTCGGAGAACCACAACACACTCAGCTATAAGACAATCCTGAGGGGAGCCCGAATACAACTCCAGATGGCTTACGATTTAATTTTAATTGCCCAAAATCAATACACGTACATTACGGGGGCTTTTCGTCAGTCAGTTGTCAAAACTGCTCTGTGGCAGCTCCGTCAAATTCAAAATGGCCGTTCCGGAACCATAGATCGAGTATCGATTCTGAATCGAACAATCACCCGCCCGGACAGGCACCCACCTGTCCCTTAATCTACGGGCAGCCGAGACAACGTTGCTACCGCTCGTTTTAGTACCGAGCCTCCTACTAGAACCTCTGCAGACCGGGGGGTCCCGTCCTTGCCAGGGAACAAGTTAACAATGCGCCCCCTGCGCCAACGTAGTGGCGGTAGGTTAGCATCCTTAACCAGCACGAGGTCACCAACACTAGGGGGGCTGGTTTTGTCAGTCCACTTAAGGCGCTGTTATAAGATATGCAGATACTCGAGCGACCAACGCTTCCAGAAATTCTGAGTAAACTGCTGCAACATCTGATACCTTGACAACCGATACAATTTCACTCCCTCGAAGGGGTGCTCGGGCAACGCGTTAAGTGGCTGTCCTATCAAGAAATGGCCTGGGGTCAGAGCCTCCAGGTCATTTGGATCCGAGCTGAGCGGACACAACGGTCACGAATTGAGATCGGCCTCGATCTTACAAAACAATGTCGCGAGCTCCTCAAAAGTCAGCGCGGTCTGACCTACTATACGCCCTAAGTGCGTCTTCGCTGACTTAACTACGGCCTCAAAAATCCCACCCCAGTGGGGGCAACTCGGTGGGCTGAAGGTCCACTGTATACCCCGACGGGAGAGGGCCGTTCCAATATCCACTTTATTTACATTCAAAAAGTTGACTATCTCTCGTAAGCATCGTTCCGCACCGATGTAGTTAGTGCCGTTATCAGAGCGGATCAAAGTTGGAAGTCCCCTTCGAGAAACAAACCTATCCAAACAAGCAATGAAAGCCTCTGTCGAGAGATCAGCAACGAGCTCGAGATGTACCGCCTTGGTGGATAAACAAACAAACACACACAGGTACGCCTTGTATTGCTTAGCGTTACGCAATCGTGAACTCTTCACCATAAACGGTCCTGCAAAATCCGTACCAACACCTGAAAACGGTCTGACCTCATTCACACGATCAGGGGGCAAGTCCCCCATGAGAGGTTGCATCGTGGCAGCCTTAAGTCGATAACAAGGCATGCACCGAAACACGATGTTCCGTATGACACGGCGGGCAGATAAGATCCAAAACTCCCGCTGGAGCGTGGCCAACAACGCGTTACAGCCGGCATGCGCGTTTTTAATATGACGATCAGTCACCAGCAATTCAACTAACTGTCCCCCCTTGGGGAGCAGAAGTGGGTGACGAGCCGAATACGACAGATTCGCATTGCGCAATCTTCCTCCTACCCGAAGTAACCCGGTCGAATCAACAAAGGGGTTGAGACGCGCGACGGCTCCCTTCAATTTCGAACGTCCACTTCGTATAGTCTCCAATTCTGCCCCAAACTTCGAGGACTGTACCAACCGGACCAAATTCAGTAGCGACTCGTTTCGCTCTGCCGGAGTCAGAATAGGGTTCAACGTTCGCTGATCGCGAGGAGTACGACAATTTCGAGCGAATCTCCTAATCCAAGCGGACACGTTTATCAACTTGTCAAGTGAGCTATACCGGTCCAGCAGAAACCCGGCGTCAGGGACCTCAGCCTTCTGGGTAACATGCACGGCCGCTCTGGGGCCATGATCCGAAGATACTACTACATGGCTGTGGGGCCAGTCCGATTCTCTCCTGGCAAGCCAGGGTGGTCCCCACCACAAATGGTGTCTAACGAGTTCAGGAGCCCGACATCCCCTGGATGCACAATCAGACGGGTTCAATTCTCCTGGTACATGTCTCCAAGTCAGTGGGACCTCAGACGACACAATCTGGGAGACACGGTTCGCGACAAAAACCTCTAAGTTATGGACCGAAGCCTTCAGCCAGCACAAAACAATCTGGCTGTCCGTCCACGCGTACACCGTATCCTCCAAAACCACTGACCCACGCAACACTGTTAGAGTGTGATTCAAAAGTTTGGTCAAAAGAGCAGCCCCGGACAGTTCCAGTTTTGGAATCGTCATCCTTGTCCGAATAGGCGCTACCTTGCTTTTTGCCAAAACCAAACGCACGTCGACCTCCCCGGTGGAGGTGACGGTCCGCAAATAAACCGCTGCCGCAAACCCTCGTTCAGAGGCATCACAAAACCCGTGAAGGGTTGCCCTGTAATCCCCAGCAGGGACCAATTTCCTCGGCAGCGATACATTATTTATATTGAGGCCCAACCATTTCGCTAAATCGTTCGATACAATGCAGCCCTGAGCTCCAGAATCTAATAGGGCGCGAACGTATGTTGGGTTGCCCGCCAAATCCCAAACAAGCACAGAGGCGATCGGTAACACCACCGTCTCCGGTTGGGGGGCAACAAATTGTTGGGCCGCAAATTCCTAGTGAGGGCCCCCGGGGCCCCACTGCGCCTGTAACCGATCAGGTAGGCAGCTATACGCCAGAGGGTCCCATTGGACAAATGGCCCACGCGCCGGTTCCATTGCCACCCTACGACGCCCCCCGAAGGGTTGTGGGCGTGAATTCAACCGTGGCCGCTCCATGAGCGGGGGGGACATCACATGCGACCGACGAGGACGCGGCGACGAGCGGGGCGACAACTGAGGCGGCGTCCGAGCCGCATCCGCATAGCTCGAAGGTGTCCCATGCCACCCGCCCGTTACGGCCTGCTCAACATACCCAATGTCCCGCTGAGTCGGATGCTGAGTCGCAACCGAAAACTCAGGGCCCCCCATGTGATGACCCTGAGTGCGGCCCTGCACCCCTGGGTGGCTGTGTGCTTGTGGCCCCATTGCCCGCTGAGTCGGATGCTGAGTCGCAACCGAAAACTCAGGGCCCCCCATGTGATGACCCTGAGTGCGGCCCCGCACCCTAGTACTACCCTGTACACGTGGGGACGCTGGCCCCTGAGTTGCGCTCCAAGTCGCAAACAAATTCTCAGGGCCCCATTCCGTATCACCCTGGGTACGGCCCTGTGGACGTGGGGACGTTGGCTCCTGAGTTGCGCTCCAAGTCGCAAACAAATTCTCAGGGCCCCATTCCGTATCACCCTGGGTACGGCCCTGTGGACGTGGGGACGTTGGCTCCTGAGTTGCGCTCCGAGTCGCAAACGAATTCTCAGGGCCCCATGCCGTGTCACCCTGGTTACGGCCCTGTGGTGGCTGTTGGCCGGACCGGTTCATGCACAACAAATTGTTGTGGGCCCCACCACAATATCCGCACAATTTTGGGCGCGTGCAGTCCCTAGCCATGTGTGGCCCGAGGCACAGGAAGCACCAGCTCCGCTGCTTGGCCATCCGGCGCCGTCCCTCAACCCTAAGTTCCCCGAACTTATTGCAATCGGCCACAGCATGGCCAATCTGCCTACAACATGGGCAGGTCTCACCTGCACCCCTGGGTGGGGTCAATGCACTCACAGTCCCATACGACTGCCGGTTGGTGCGGTCCTTCCTCGTCGGAGGGCCCCTACTCACAGCGCTCCCGGCAGCTCTCTGTGGCTCCGAAGGATGGGTGACCGTCAACCCCAAGTTCTCTGCCCGTCGAGCCTCCTCTTCCAAAAATCCGACCAAGTCGGAGAAGGCGGGCAGGTCCTCGGCCGACCTCCCGTGAGACTGTTCGAAACGAGTCTGCACGTCAGCGGGTAGTCGGGAAAGTACAATGTACAGCAATAGGTAGGACCATTCACCAACCGGAAGTCCAAGATTCTCTAGGGCCTTGGTGACGGACAACAACGGGTTCAAAACCTCCGTCTGTATGGCCCCGACCTTGTTCACAACCGGGATGCTAAACAAACGGTTCAGTTGGGCATCGGCCAACCTCCGTTTGTTGTGGTAACGTCTTACCAACAATTGCCTGGCCGTCTCATAGTTACCCTCCGTAACTGTCAAATGAGCGACCAGCTCCCTAGGCTCACCCCTCAATGCTGCCACCAGCTGAGCCATTTTGACCGACTTGGTAATGTCCGATCGCATGTGCACCAAACTGTCGAACAGATTGATGAAGCTCATCCATTCACCGGACACTCCGTCAAAGGTAGGCATAGTTATAACGGGTAACCTGGTCCCCGATCCCTGATGCGGCAGAGGTGCTTCAATGTCACCACCACGGCTGGACTCGCGCTGCCTACGTATGTCCGCAGCCTTCTGCGTGATAGCAGCTGCCATGTCCATACACTGGTCGACATCCCCTAGCAACCGTGACAGCCTGTCAGGTGAGCAACCATCAACTGCTTCCGCCTGCGCGGACAATTCGAGCACCCTGTTGTAGCGTTCCTTAACGTCCATAGACCGCTCCAATACCACATCATGCCTATCTAAACGGTCTATCAGACCGTGTGCGGAGGAAAACCATCTGAGCTCCTTAGAAACACCCTTCTGTATTTCAGACAACGACATGATCGGAACGATACTTACTCACAATTTGCAGTAACTCAATTATATTGGACCCTCCAGTCTACAACACAAACGAGGGAACCCTAATCTATAACTTAAACAATGCTGGTTTCCCCAAACAATAGAAACCGAGTTTTATATCTACACAAATTCTGTAAACAACAATTTAGTTTCCCTATATCATATAACACACACAGATAGTCAATATTAGTTCAAGTTACAAATTGCTATAAACTGAAAACAATGTCCAAACATTCATTAGCATTACTAGACCACTAATAGATTGACTATGCAAACTTCAAACTGCAAACATGATATGACTTCAATGCAAATTTCAATTCACCTACAATGCACCTGAATGTAATTACTATTCTGAGTCACATCTCAGTACAACTGGTAATTTAGGGAAAACTGTTATATCTGTCTGTCTACTACCAGCAGTAGACTTATAACTTATAATACTACCAATCTATGTGGATACAGGAACAAAACCAAGTTAGCTAATAACCGCCTATACCTACTGATTGATAGTCCCAAATCGTTCCTTCCTGGAGCCCTCGACGGCTGCAAATCTCAGGAAACCACGCTCTGCTACCAAAAATGTTCAGGCTTCTCAGCACCTAATGACCTCGTAGGGGCCCATCAGCTACGAGGTAGCGTAACTATCAGGTGTCAAGAAGCAAGAACGTCGGCGATTCACCGAGCTAAATAAATAGATTCTATCTGACCTGGTCTGTGCTTCGTTCCCGTCAAACTCCTGTCTCTCTGCAAGGCCTGGGTGCACCCTAGGCTCTTCTTGGTAGACAGGTTCTTCAGCCAACCAGGTATGGCTGGCAGGTCAGCTTCGACCGCACGATTTCCGTAAATACGTACAGTATCTGGTTCGGAGAACCACAACACACTCAGCTATAAGACAATCCTGAGGGGAGCCCGAATACAACTCCAGATGGCTTACGATTTAATTTTAATTGCCCAAAATCAATACACGTACATTACGGGGGCTTTTCGTCAGTCAGTTGTCAAAACTGCTCTGTGGCAGCTCCGTCAAATTCAAAATGGCCGTTCCGGAACCATAGATCGAGTATCGATTCTGAATCGAACAGTATTGTTTGGTTATGTTTACGTTATAATAAGCGAATCCACGATATAGTGCGATAAGACATAAGCTTGAAGGCGGCAAAATGCACAAAATAAACAAAATAAGACTATAACCCCGTGTATTAATTTTGGTGAGCCAGTTCGATCATACTAGAACCCGAAAAACTTGTGACTCTCGATGTGGACATTATTTAGAGGTACATTTTTATCTTCATACAGCCTGTCAAGTTGCCCACTGCAGAGTATAGGCCTCCTTACAGGCTTCGGCACAGTACAGGTTGGACAGGCTGGAGCAGACTTATAATGTTATAAAATATAACATTATTATATTTTATAATTGTATTATGTAACGTTATAATTCATACTTTCCGCATACAAACCGCATAAGGTTTCCGTGGATAGTTAATTTGTGATCAAATTAGTATTAAGTTTTGTTTTGGATAAATTAAAAATCGCGTTTATAACGTTATATTAACAAAACTATAGGAGAAATAACAAAATCAAAACAAAATGGTCTATCATCAGATAACGTTATGAATAAAATTATTGCGCTGTTAGCGCCCCTAGGTACCTACACAACTCAAGAGCGCATAGCGTGAAAAAGATGGACTATAACGACGGACTGTGTGCGTGAAGAGATACCCTGTAACGTTATGATATCGTTATTTATAAAGTTATATTGTGCTTAGCGCTACATACTGGATAAATATATATATTTTTATATTATATTTTATATATTATTATATATATATATATATTATATTATATATATATATATATATATATATATATATATATATATATAATATAAAAATATATATAGATGAAACTGGGATAATAACGTTAAAGCCGTATAAAGTTTAGGAATTATAACGTTATTAGACGCCTTGTATAGCACTGTGATGCATAGCGTTCTGTGAGGATAATAACGTTAAATGAAGATCTGGGCAGAAGCAGGCCGGCAGCGGGGCGGGTGTCAATGTTGTCAAAAGGCCGCAACATTAACACAACAGCGCGGGTCCGCTTTTGAATTTAGTGTGTCATCATGATTCATAGAGCGTCTTGTATTTGAAGACCGCCTGCCACCGACCCGCTCCTGCCCAGCTCGTGGTTTTCCGAAGACCGCCGAACGCGGTCCTGCGCAACTCACGTGCATGGTTTTCCAACTATCCTCGCTGTATCGTCTAACCATCTGGCAGGTGACAACCTCGTCGTGATCGACATATATGATCTTATTATCACGACAAATACTGTCTTTCAGATCTCAAATACCAGCTCATCCCTTCAAACCGAGGGAAACACTCCCTTCTTCTATTGGACAACTTCACATTTGCCCAGAGGGGAAGCGCAAGACACTGGTACTGTTCGAAGAAGCTGGGCAGCTCGTGCAAGGCTAAAGTCTTTATGAATGACGCAGGAAGGATCATTTTGTACGACGAGCGACACAACCACCCCCCAGCGGGAACTCTTAAAGTTTGCGGTAGCATGAGACGTCACGTTACTTCCGTACAATGGCCACGGTAATACCGTAATAATATTATTAAGAAAGTAAAAAGGATATTGACTTATTTGACGAGGATCGTACCGTACTACGGTAAACTTTAAAATAACCCATTGAATGCCAGCAATTAATCGGCTTGTATATGTCACCGTTAGATTGTGAAATCCGTTGGTTTTTAATCTAAAGATGTTTTTTTCATTATTTGATAAACTGTCGATAAATTGTAAAGAGTATCACATTGCCAACAATATAACGCGTTAGTTTATAGACAAACTGTTAAATTGTGAGCTAGTTTAAACTTGAACTGTAAACGAAAAACTAGGTCGAAGGGGTGGTTCAAGGTAGGTGAAGATAAGGGTTGACATTTAAGAGCAAAAAGTCATAAATAATAATCCCTGTCGGTCTTTTTTAGAATTTGTCAATATTTTACAAACTTACGCTTTAGTTTATAAACTAACGGTTTTCACAATATTACGGTGACTTAGTTTAGTGATTGACGACAGAATGTAGAATAGACTTTATCTATAAAATTATGGAGTCATATTTGTAATGAGAGATGAGATTGTGTATAATTTTTCAATTTTATGTACATAATGTATAACTGAAAATTACTCTTTTATTTTATTTTGCGTGCATAGCGTCCCACAGGTGGCCAAAGACCTGTGGGACGCTGTTCACGCTGTTAAAATTAACCGATGTTAAAGTTTAAAGTCACCAGTTTGGACGATATTCTTATTAAGGTTTCCCTCTGGGCTTGCCTGTGCTCTGAGATATTCGCTAAATAAATAAATAAATTCTTTAAACTTCCAGGGTACTCACAGAATGAAGCCAATTCCAGTTTCCTCCAACACTATAAACAATACAGGAGCACAAATCCAGAAAAGTTCATTTTCACTAGACCTAAAGAAGACCATGAAACCGATGACGGTGAACCAAGGGGACTAGTCAATCCTGTCAGTCGAGTCAGTGATATTTTGAGTAGAATTATTCAGAGTCGGATTAAGGACTAATCTTATGTGCTGAGATTTATGTAACACACTGCTGCTAAATATCTTGTCCTGTCGCTACGTTTTTTTTTATATTTTCACAATTGTATTAAAATGTAATCGTTCTCGAAAACTACGAATAAACATGATTATTATTATTATTTTGATATACCTATTTGACTGGAATAAGCAACCGATGGATTTAAAAAATACCTTTTAAATCCATTGGCTAACGAATAGAAATTGCAATCAAAACTTATGTCTATAGTCAAGTCAATAGTATGTATGTAGGTGTAGAGTTGCTTACGCTGCTTAGGAAAATTACAGTGAAATAATTAGTTACTGCCTAAAACTATCACTATGCAACGCACTATGTAACACACTTGATAATTCACAAGTTCTTTGTAGGTAACCCAATATACGAAATACATTACTCATCTCAGTCCTGCGCGACCTGTACTTACCTCCTTAATTTGTTTCCCAGATGCATTGAGCTACCAGCATATTATTCTATCAAACAATAAATCCGTGTTATTATTCCAAGATTACACTTTCTCCCGTCAAGGCGGCCCGAACAGATATCTCTGCTCGAAGTTCCAAACGCTGAATTGCGGCGCGCGGCTCAAACTGGACTGTTCCACCAGCAACATCGAATCTGCTGTGACAACGCACAACCACGGTCCTCCGAAGTTGTTTAAAACTACTGCTGGGGCTTATATTATAGTTAGTAGTTAAGTGAATAGTGACAACGAGAGCGAAACTGAGGAGCACACTCAAAAAATGATATCTGATAGATCTTTTATGGTATGGTAGCTAGAGATTCTATTCTGAGATTATGTAGTCCATTATGAAACAGGTTTTTTAAACAGAAGCGAGGAGCATGTCGCGGTTTCGTATTACATTTTGTTTATGAATAAAAAATGAAATTCTTCAATTTGTTTTATTGCACGGTAAATAATGAGTAAAAACACTTATGCGCAAAGGCTAGCTTAGCTCTAAAAATATATTTCTTCCAGCAAAACTAGGCAGGATTGGGCAGTCTATTGCTAGTAAGGGCAGTCTGGGGAGGACTTTAGAAGAGGGCAGTTTCAGATTCTTTTGCTGATTTTTTTATGCTTCATTAGTGTATTTATAGATTATTTCAAAATACGCGAACTTTCGGAAATAATTAGTTTTCGAGTTATAAAAATCGTCATTTCAAGCAGTCGGGGACCGTGGAGATGTGAGAGTATTAGGGTGGGAAAGGACGAATTTTTCCGTTTTTTGACGTTCATGCCGGTCAAAGTTCATTGACCTCGTGGCCATTGACCTTGACATTAAACTTGATCTTGAACTTGACATTTCGTGTATTTTCGCAGAAAAATCTCAGTTTTGCCGTTTTTTGACGCTCGATGTCGTTTAAAGTTCATTAACTTTGACCTTAAAAATGCACAAAAGGTAACTTTCAAGGTGAAGGTTATTGACCTCGAGGTCAATTAACTGTGAACGACATCGAGCGTCAAAAAATGGCGTAACTGACAATCTTCGTCGAAATATGCACGAAAGATCAAGGTCATGATTCACAAGTTCTTTGTAGGTAACCCAATATACAATACATTACTCATCTCAGTCCTGCGCGACCTGTACTTATCTCCTTAATTTGTTTTCCAGATGTACTGAGCTACCAGCATATTAATCTATCAAACAATAAATCCGTTTTGTTATTCCAAGGTTACACATTCTCCCGTCAAGGCGGCCCAAACAGATATCTCTGCTCAAAGTTCCACACGCTCAAATGCGGCGCGCGGCTTAAACTGGACAGTTCCAGCAACATCGAATCTGCTGTGACAACGCACAACCACGGTCCTCCGAAGTTGTTTAAAACTACTGCTGGGGCTTATATTATAGTTAGTAGTTAAGTGAATAGTGATAGCGAGAGCGAAACTGAGGAACACACTTAAAAAATGATATCTGACAGATCTTTTATGGTATTGTAGCTAAAGATTCTATTCTGAGATTATGTAGATAAGTCCATTATAAAACAGGTTTTTTAAACAGAAGCGCGGAGCATGTTGCGGTTTCGTGTCACATTTTGTTTATGAATAAAAAATTAAATACTTCAATTTGTTTTATTGTACGGTAAATAATGAGTAAAAACACTTATGCGTAAAGGCTAGCTTAGCTCTAAAAATATATTTCTTCCAGCAAAACTAGGCAGGATTAGGCAGTCTATTGCTAGTAAGGGCAGTCTGGGAAGGACTTTAGAAGAGGGCAGTTTCAGATGCTTTTGCTGATTTTTTTATGCTTCATTAGTGTATTTATAGATTATTTCAAAATACGCGAACTTTCGGAAATAATTAGTTTTCGAGTTATAAAAATCGCCATTTCAAGCAGTCGGGGACCGTGGCGATGTGAGAATATTTGGGTGGGAAAGGACGAATTTTTCCGTTTTTTAACGTTCATGTCCGTCAAAGTTCATTGACCTCGTGGCCATTGACCTTGGCATTAAACTTGATCTTGAACTTGACATTTCGTGTATTTTCGCAGAAAAATCTCAGTTTTGCCGTTTTTTGACGCTCGATGTCGTTTAAAGTTCATTAACTTTGACCTTAAAAATGCACAAAAGGTAACTTTCAAGGTGAAGGTTATTGACCTCGAGGTCAATTAACTGTGAACGACATCAAGCGTCAAAAAATGGCGTAACTGAGAATCTTCGTCGAAATATGCACGAAAGATCAAGGTCAAGGCCAAGTTTAATGTCAAGGTCAATGGCCACGAGGTCAGTGAACTTTGATAAAATTATGGAATTATATCTGTAATGAGAGTTTAGATTGTGTATAGTGTTTCAATTTTGTGTGCATAATGTATAACTGTGAAAATTACTCTTATTTAATTTTGCGTGCATAGAATACGCAACCGATGGATTTAAAAAATACCTTTTTAAATCCATCGGTTAACGAATAGAAATTACAATCAAAACCAGAGGCGGCTCGTCTTATGGAGCGCTGGAGCAGTGCACTCCCACTCTACCAAAATTACCTACTGTATTATTATTTTTCATATTACTTACCTATAACCCTATACCTACCTAGACATTATAATATGCGTATAGACGCTCAATAGTAAACAACTACCTACGCCCACAACGTTGATGTTTGGCGCCATGTCAAGTAAATTCGAGTGGAGCGCCAGCGATTGCGCTCCTATGAAACCAATTTCAGTACAATGCCTAGCCCTGTATTCAGTGCGTGCGAAAGAGAATTTTTACAACAGTCCGGCGCGTGAAACAAAAGATTTCTGTGAGAAAATTTGCTACTCCGGAGCGCCGCTCCGCGCGACGTTGCCAGATCGCGGTGTGGTTGCTGGGCGCTGACAAAACGAGAGCGGCGGCGCGGTGAAGTACCTATGCGTTGTTGCCGCTCTTATCACGACAATCAAACGTGTCGTCCTGTCTGTTTTGCGCCAGTTATTTCAGGACATTTCGCAATAAATAAAAATACTAAAAACAGTTTGTCACACACAACACTCACAGTGTTGTGTGTGACAATCGAGTGAAAGATGGAACAATATAGTGTCACTTTTATTAAAAACTGTGAAAATACCCTCGAAAAGCGTCTCGAACTAAAGTCGAAGGGCCCACCACGGCCTGAACTAGGACTTACCCAAAAATGTGGTGCGAAAAGTAAAACGTTTACGCGAGTTTTCAAATCAGAACAATATTTAAAAACCCCTTGGTTGTGTGGATGTGTAGACAGCAATAAATTGTTTTGTTTCCCGTGTTTGGTGTAGAAAGCGAGCGCTGTTTTTCGACACTAAACAAAGTGAAAACATTTACGCGAAATACTATGGCGCAAGACCGTCTTAATGCTTTAATGCATGATCAGCATAGAAAAACGTCTGATAAATAGTATTTCAGATTTCCACAAGAAGGTCATTGACGTCTTCGCTCACCAAAAAGATCGGCGAATGGATTTTTTTTACACATAAAACAATGAGGTAAGCTGTCGTTTTTCATTTTTATTTTTAGTGAACACCCAAAAAAAATATCACGAGCCGCCCCTGATCAAAACTTATGTCTATAGTCACTCGATGCTAGAGTTGAAGTGATTCTAAAATTAACAAAAAAGGCACTAACGGGGTTGCTTACGCTTCATATGAAAATTACAGTGAAATAATAAGTTACTGCCTAAAACGATCACCATGCAAGCGCGATGTCGTCATCAAAGCGAGATATATGCAGGGCATGTAACACACTTGATGATTCACAAGTTCTTTGTAGGTAACCCAATATACAATACATTACTCATCTCAGTCCTGCGCGACCTGTACTTACCTCTTTAATTTGTTTTCCAGATGAACTGAGCTACCAGCATAATAATCTATCAAACAATAAAATCCGTGTTCTTATTCTAAGATTACACATTCTCCCGTCAAGGCGGCCCGAACAGTTCTCTACTCAAAGTTCCACACGCTCAAATGCGGCGCGCGGCTCAAACTGCTGTCCAGTTTGAGCCGCGCGCCGTCTATTCAGATGACATTATTGTGTAAATGTTTTTTTTTCTCGCAAACTACGAAAGTTAGAGAAGTTTTCTTTACATATTCCGGGAGCTCAAAATCATGCCCAAATACGCTGCGAGTTTTACCTCTCTAATAGGGCTTTGCACTACTGGTGTTTTATTGCGGTTTTTTAGAAAACCGCTTGAGCTCATATTATGAAACTTCGTATTCTGGGAGCTTAACATAAGCTTGCAATGCCTTAAATTTGAGCCCCATTTTCTATGACTTTCAAGATATTTAAAAAAACAGGTTCACGGATACCTTCAAGTACTCTCTAGTTGAAAATGTCCCGAGTTAACAGAGAAGAGAGTTGTGAACAATATCCGTAACAAGACGTCTTTCTAAAGACTAGCTGCAGTCTGGTACACAATAAATTAAATAACCACGTACTAACGTATAAAATATAATAAGAGTAATAATATGTCAACCGTACAAAACAACTCCACGCCAAGCAATACGGTTTCACTAGGGGTAAATCGACTACGGATGCAGGTATTACCCTTATATCTCATATTTATTCTGCATGGGAAGCCGCACAGGATGCTATCGGTGTTTTTTGCGATCTGTCGAAGGCATTTGATTGTGTTGATCATGACACATTACTAATGAAATTAAATCATTACGGAGTTATAAATAAAGCGTTGGATCTACTAAGATCATACCTTAGCAATAGAATTCAAAAGGCAGAAGTCAACGGCGTTAAATCTGATGGATCGGGGGTAAAAATTGGCGTTCCACAAGGTTCCATATTAGGCCCTTTCTTATTCCTGGCATATGTTAACGATCTGCCTTTTTATGGTGGAGAAATTGATTAACATAGTGTTGTTTGCTGATGATACTTCACTGGTCTTCAAAATTGAAAGACAAAAAGAAGATTTTGATGATGTCAATAGAGTATTATCCTTAACCTTGAATTGGTTCAGAGTTAACAATTTATTGTTAAATGCTGATAAAACCAAATGTATCAAATTCTCACTTCCAAATGTCAGGCAAGTTTAGCGTTGGACAGCAATACGTTAGAATTAGTAAATGACACGAAGTTTCTTGGAATAACTATTGATAACAAATTGCAGTGGGGAAAATTGGCTGGTAAATTAAGTTCTGCGGCTTACGCTGTTAGGAACATCAGACAAAACACGGATGTGTTAGACACACCTCTAGGCTAGTATATTTTAGTTACTTTCATAGTGTCATGTCCTATGGTATCTTGTTGTGGGGGAAAGCAGCGGATATTCAAACTATTTTTATTTTACAGAAAAGAGCTATTCGAGCAATTTATAATTTAAAACACACAGACTCCTTAAGACAGCTTTTTAAAGAAATTGACATACTAAAAGTAGCTAGTCAATTTATTTTCGAAAATATAATGTATGTACGCAAGAACCTTACAAAATTTCCCAAACTTAGCGATAGCTGTAATGTTAAGAAATAATCACAGACTACTTGCGCCCCGGTTTAGACTCGCGAAGGTTAGCAATTCTTTCAAGGGTCAATGCATTCTCTACTACAACAAGATACCTCTGGAGATCTTGAAATTGCCATTTGAGCAATTTAAAATCCACGTTAAAGCGACTTTGTCGAAAAAGGGATATTACAATGTTCAAGATTACTTAAATGATGGGTCTGTATGGGGTTAATCTGGCTCAACACAGACCTTGCTATTAATAATTTTGTAATTATTTATTCCTGCTTATTAATTATGATAATGACTAAATATTATATTTTGTATTAGTTAAACATAAGCAATTTTTAAAAAGAGATCTAAAAATCAATCTGTGGGAGTTTCTACGCCCTTCTTCTCCCACAGTGGTCCAATGTAGAGAAGTGACAAAAAATGACGATTGCTAAGTATATGTAAATATCTACAGTAATAAAGACATTTGGAATTTGGAATCAGATTTCATGTTTAAAAAGTTATATTATAATGACGCAATCGCAGCTGCTTTAGGTGAACAATATTTTACAATAGACCATTTTGTATTATGAAACATTACTCGTTCGTTGATTTTCAATTTACACTATATGTATTTTCAGGGATGCTTTACAACTGTTCACGCCTTCTCAGGATATGATATGGTGTCCAATTTTAATGCATGCGAGCGCTGCAAGCATGGAGCTGATAAGGTGCAGATGTAATAAAAAGAGAAGGAACAGGTGCAGTTATAACAAACAGGGACTCGTTTGGCCGGACCTGTGCCCGTGTGTTGTATGCTGTAAAGAGTACATTTAGAATATTATAGGTAGTAATTTAATTAATTGTTTATTAATATTATACCTTAGCTATCTGGTTCGACCCCAATGTGAAACTTAAGAGTACCACGGCACCTATAATGAATGTTATACACGCTTTCCGATTTTTCTGAAGTAATGTTTAGGGCAAGTATATACAAAGTACATATTTTCATGAACAATAATAAATAGGCTTACTACTAAGATTTTTTAGGATAAGATAATATTTCTTTATTTCAAGTTATAGTCCATAGAATACAAAATCAAAAGTTCGATCTTAATTTGTTTAAGGTTTACACCATATTTTTGTATGTAAAAGAGGTACTTATTTTGTTATCAAAAATAAATTCTGCGTCCTTCATTTATAAGAAAACGATACCAAACATAAAACTCAAAACATTTATTGTAAGTAGACAAAAATATTGCACTTTTACAAGTCAAACACGGTAATTTTCATATACATGGAGAAAAATAAAATACAACGTGTCAATGAATAAATTTTTACATCCCAACTTACTTTTTAATAATAAAAAATATTGAGAAACAGAACGCAAATATTTGCCCAATATTGTAGAAAATAGTTGAGACTTAAGATAGTGTCTCTTTTGACAAATTCACAACTCTGTTGTGCGTGCGTGCCACGCTCCTCGATTCGCCCGCGAGTTCAATCAAATTATTCATCACACTTTTTCCAGGCTTGGAACTGGCAGCAACTACCTAAAATTTGGTTCGTTTTTTAGGTTATTAGGTTATCTTGTTAATAATTATTTAGAAATAAATCAATTGAAAGATGAAGTTAAACTGAAAGATTTGGTTTTGGTACCTAATAACTACAAAACATCGCAAAAATCTGGCAAAGATAGCCGACGGGTGCCCGGCGGCGGGTTGGCCATCCGTGTGAGCTTCTTTTCAGCGTGAGTAGAGTTTAGGCAGGGGTCAGTTAAACTGGACGGTCGCGCCTAAGTTAACTTAGCAATAAATAGATAAGGCAACAAAAATAACTTTTTTTACTTCAAAAATATGACCTATATTTAAAGTCAGTGAAATCGACTCTGCTCATGATTCTGAACAAACTAGCTTCTAATGAGAAACATAATGATGCTATTATTCATTGACACGTTGCATAAATCAAATATGATCGTCAAAACTAATGAGTAACTATTACGGTTTGAGTTTGAAAAAGGAAATTTCCCTTTCAAGTGGTGATTCGTGGCTGAATCTCGCACAGGAAAAGGAAACTCCAATAACTCTACCAGTGCTTCGGAAATCGCCCGTCAGAGAAAATAGCACCAAGAAACAGTACGGGGATGTTGTTATCTTTTTCGTATTTTTTTCCCACAATGTACAATATGCACGGCGTAGTACTAAAAGTAGGCCAGCTATAGTTTTTTTTTGAGGCGCGGGTGAACCCTCTCCCCTTTGTTCACAAAGCGCAGAACCATGACAAAAAAGCTTCCATTGAACAATACATCAACAACCAACCTGTACTTATCTCTTTAATTTGGTTTCCAGATGGATTGACCTACCAGCATATTAAGCTTTCAAACAATAGATCCGTGTTGTTATTCCAAGATTACACATTCTCCCGTCAAGGCAGCCCGAACAGATATCTCTGCTCGAAGTTCCACACGCTCAAATGCGGCGCGCGGCTCAAGCTGGACAGTTATGGCAACATCATAT
Organism: Argyresthia goedartella; assembly: GCA_949825045.1. Classification (NCBI taxonomy): domain Eukaryota; kingdom Metazoa; phylum Arthropoda; class Insecta; order Lepidoptera; family Argyresthiidae; genus Argyresthia; species Argyresthia goedartella. The sequence continues at coordinate 7,293,699 of OX463817.1, forward strand.
CGGCTTTGACAACGCACAACCACGGTCCGCCGAAGTTGTTTAAGTATGCTAATTATTATACATATTGTAATTAATTTATTGGGGTTATGTTTTAGTTCAATAAATACTGACCGCTTTTTTAAAACTAATGTTTTTATAGTTGTATAAATATTAAATCGTTCTGAAAAAAATATAATAAATGCGTTATTGTGTTAAGATTCTTAAATAATTATATTTTTATTCTGTAAATACCAGATCGAAAATAAGACTGTGTCAATAGTAATTCTTTTCAGTTTTGCTATATCTATTTAACTTGTTCATGATGTTGAACAATTCAATATAATAACCCCCTACACTCAACTCAAAATAGTTTTTATTTTTCAGCTAGTTTAAGCTACCAGCTTATTAAACTATCAAACAATAGATCCGTGTTGTTATTCCGAGATTACACATTCTCCCGTCAAGGCAGCCCGAACAGATATCTCTGCTCAAAGTTCCACACGCTCAAATGCGGCGCGCGGCTGAAATTGGACATTTCTGGCAACATCGAATCAGCTCTGACAACGCACAACCACGGGCCACCAAAGTTGTTTCAAACTACTGATGGGACTTATGTTTTAGTTAATAGATAATTAAGGCGATGATGGAATAAAAATGCGCTGTCGAGTGGAAGTGAGACGCAATAATTACTCGCGAATAAGAAAAAGCGGGATGCCAATAATGCACTCGCGACTAATCTGAAACAACGTAAGCGCCAAAACGTAAAAAAAAATAAACTATTTCAGGGAATTAACTTTCAAATTGAAAATCGTTAGAAATAACAATTGTTCATACATTGCAATTATCACACAGTCATATTCACTTACTACTGCGGTGTAATAGGATAAAACCATAAAAAAAGGGTTGACTTTGTATTTATTTTCTATCGAGAAAATTTTATCCAAACATGTTTTCCAATTAAGAATCTCTAGATTATATAGTCAAATTACATATACCAGAAATTAATTACGATTTGCCCAGTATTTCCTGAAAAACACATGAAAACAGCACCCCATATTTATTTAATCAGCGTCTTAAGCAAACAGTTATAGTGAGAGCGAAACTGACGAACAAAACTCAAAATGTTATACCTAAAAGCTCTTGTATGGTATTGTAGCTTTAGATTATATTGTCAAACTCGGTGTATTAATTAGTATAGTTTGGACATGTGTAGATAAAGTCCACGAAACAAGGTATTTGACCCAAAAGCGAGGAACATGTTGCAGTATGGTACTACTCGTTGTTTATGTTATTTTAAAAATAAAATATATCGTAATAAATCCGTTCAGTTTCCTTCTTGAGTTTTGTCTTAATTGTTAGTTATTTGTGCGTCCGTACCATCCGTACTGCTGTACCGTCATTATTTTCACTGTAGTTGTACTAAACTGAAATTACAACATACTATTATATTATATCATTGCAGGGTACAAAGTCATCAATTTCACTAACAAGAAGAGTGCAATTTTGTATAAAGGCTACACGTTTTCAAAATCTAGTGGCCATTCAAAGTATTTTGCTTGTTCTTCTCGATTTGGGTTTACTCGATGTAAAGCGAAATTTCAGATCGACAAAGATGGGAACATAGAACATGCTAATGCTTGTTTGGAGCATAACCATGCAAAACCGATATTCTTTATATCTAAATGGGGAGTTTACACTAAAATCTAGACTCTAGGCCTTGTTTTTGTTAGTTGTCATACTCTCTAGCGACTTGCGGCTCATCTACTATTTTAGTTACTACTTTTATAATTTGCCATATAATAAGTAGTATTTAAGTTACTTTGAGAAATTGCATTGATTGTGTCTTGACAAGTTGAAGAATAAAATAATAAATTATTTCCGTTGTGAACAAGACATTAACCATTTCAAATGTGACGTAATATTTTTAGTTCAAGTAGTATTTTAGTTATTTTGACAGAGGAATTGCATTGACAATATGTATTAACGAGTTGCAGAATTAAAAAAAAAAACAAAGACATAGATGAATCATTTCTTTCCGCTGTGAACAAGACAATAACAACACACACAATTAAAATTTCATTTGTACTTCTTATTCCAGATTTTTCATACAAATTGATTTCTACGCCCAAAAGCAAAGGCCTGATACTGTTCCGGTCCTACACTTTTTATCTGCATAGAGGAAGGAGTTGGTATTGCTCGTCCAAGTCTACCGTGAGATGTGGCGCCCGCCTCCGACTTGACCTGCTCGGGAACATCATTCAGTCGACAGCCATTTTGTACCACAACCATCCACCGCCGGTATACGGTGTGACTTCGAACGGCTCGTATGTTAAGCTAAAAATTAATTAGCTACAGCCAAGTCATTTTCACTTCCTGATTTCTTTGTACCAGTGAATTATTTGTAAATATTTTTAATTATTTGTATCTAATTCAAGATAAGGATTTAAGAAATTTACTAATAAATATGTAATAAGTCATAGAATAATTGTCAACTATCTGCGTTTTCATTCAGTTTTTGTTACTCTCATTTTACTAACTATTCTTATGTAATGTATTTCTTGTCTTACAGATTTCAGTTACGAGTTTGTTTCAACAGCAAGGAGCAATCGTTTAATCATGTACCAAAACTATACTTTCTACCGGAACAGCACAAATCTGTGGTATTGCACAAAGTATAAATCTAGGTGTATGGCTCGTTTTTGGTTGGACGACAGCGGTGCCATGGTGCCTACGTCATTGGTGCCTGAGCATAATCACCCACCACCGCATTACCATTACTGCCAATTGTCCAACGGGCATTTTGTTAGAAAGTAGACTCAATGTTACCATTATTTATTTGTTGCTAAATGCAACGAAGGCGAGTCGATATATAGTTGTGAAAGTTATTCAGAGATTCGTTTGGACTCGCGTTCTAAGTAATTTCGGCTAAGTGTCATACGGACCTTCAGTTATCTGAACAAAACGGTATATGTTCGAATTTCGAATATATTATAAGTAATAGAATAATTGCCAAACGATGTGCGTTTTAATTAACTATTTTGTTTATTTAATTATAATTCTTCTATATATTATAGACATAGATTTGACCGATAACTTATAACTACTTCCAAGTGTAAACGGACAGTATGTATTTCACATGCATGGGCCTTAAGTTCTGCTCATTCTTATTTAATGTATTTTTTCTTGTCTTACAGATAACAGTTACGAGTTTATTTCAACAGCAAGGAGCAATCGCTTGATCATGTTCCAAAACTACACTTTCTACCTGAACAGCACAAGACTGTGGTATTGCACAAGGTATAAGTCTAGGTGTTTGGCTCGTTTTCGGTTGGACGACCGCGGTGCCATCGTTCCTAGGTCATTGGTGCCTGAGCATAATCACCCACCACCTGCATACTGCCAATTGTCTAACGGGAGTTTTGTTATCACATAGATTCAATGTAAGATTGGTTTATTTATTTATTGATTGCCAAATGTGTACGTGTTTGAGTGTCTGTATATGTGTGTGTGTTTACCTATCTAAGTATCATATGGATTATGATTTATCAGAACAAAACATTTTATAGAGAATTTTGAATAGGTTGGTCTAGTCTAATATTAAACTAATGTTTTAATCATCTGAATATCAAAATAGAACCGAGATTAGTGCTAAATCGCTTCTGTCGGGCGTAAGGTCAATCCTTACAATGCAATGTGGCGCTGCGAAAGAAAGTTATTGGTGGAATTGCGGAAACGAGCATTGCGCATAGTGGTATTCCGCCACTGCATCGCATACAAAAGCCGCGCCATTTAATTCTGAGTACGGCGCATAGCGTTGATCTGCAACTGCGTCGCGTACAGGCGACCTTTGCCTTGTATTTTGTTTTATCTGCGACTTTTCTCTAGTCAAGACAAGAAGCCATTGAAAATATTGTAAACAAAGGTGACAGTTTTTCGGTTCCGCAGGCTACAAACAAAATTAATATGTTTGAGTATGGAGTCTATGGTTACATATCTTCATGTGGTAAACCCATTTTAGCAACTAAACTAGAATGCCAGCATCGCCGTCAAATGTCTGTGAACTTTTAGACGCAGATTTAAGTGTGTTTTAAAGTAAGTATAGAAAAGAAATAGAAATATTGCTAATTCACATGTGATATCCCATTTGCTTCATTATTATATATTATTTCTCCAAGATTTTGACATATGACCACGTGTTTTCACAGGACCCTTAAAGAAAATGATAAAAAACAATCCATTCTAATTAAATGGAACTAGCGGTATTCGCACATCGGAAATCGATCGTGTGGGTAGCATATTCTGGCCGAGACGGGCACTGGATGGGTGACCGTTTCTATGTGGTGTTTTCTTAGGGCGCTGCCATATTTAGGATGACACGTTAAGCTGTAGGTCCCGGCTACTATCGCTACTCGGAGATAGTAGTAGTAAAGCTGTGTCAGAGGCCCTAATAGGGCAGCTTGATACCTCTGACAGTTGGGTTGGCAACTAGGCGGATACCCCTCCATCTATCCTCAGTGAGCCAGCTTGGTGAAGAATGGCTCAATTTTACTCGTATCTGGCTAATGGCCCATGCCCCGCGATTTATTATTGTTTTTTTTTTTATTTTATCTAATAAAACAATTATTCTTGTCCTACAGATTTCAGCTACGAGTTTGTTTCATCAGCAAGGAGCAATCGTTTGATTATGTACCAGAACTACACTTTCTACCTGAATAGCAAGCGCCAGTGGTATTGCACAAAATATAAATTTAAATGTATGGCTCGTTTCCGATTGGACGACGACGGTTCTATGGTCCCGCAGTCATTGGTTGCTGAGCATAACCACCCGCCACCGAAGTACTGCCAATTGTCTAACGGCAGTTTTGTTAGAGTTTAAGTACTCTTTGTGTATCTTGCGGACTATAGTCCGCAACACAGATATCGAGAGATAGGCCCTTGGCGCTAAGCTTGTATCGGAACCAGTGTCGCCGAAAACTAAGAACACGCATACATTTATACCACTCGACATCAATCCCTCCGCTTTTATTGGTCAGTGCAATGTCATGCACCTATCGTCCGAACACACCCACACTACCGCGGGTATACTAACTAGTCGAGCTAGTGTTGGGACAATGCAAGGACAGCGTGTATCATCGATCGATTATAATTTATAGACACTGGTATAGACAGTCGTATACAATGCCGGGTTCTATAAATAAAATAGTAAATTGTTTGTAAATACGACATATTTACACGACATACGACATACGAGACCCCTTTGCCTCTCTTCTTTTTTTCAACAGAATCCTTACAGCTAGAAAGAGAGGCAAAGAGGTTTCTGAAGGTAGAATAACTGTGTACTCTTCAAAACTGACTGAAAGCATCGGAATTTCCGGTCAATACTTATTACACCTCATTATCCTTCGTCGGGCGAGGTTTTAAACAAACTAAAAATCTAAAATGCCTGTTTGGCAATCATTGGAATAACTAACAATAAACTTACGTATTATGAGCAATAAAATAACTATATTATTACATTAACTATATTAGTAATTGCGGCATGATAAAATCTATCGATTCAAAAACATAATTCTCCTATCACTATCCCCATCACTATATGTCGTCTCTGTGTGCATGTAACAGTTCGCCTCCGTATCACGATGCATCTTTGCTTTCGTACTTAGATAAGTGTGAAATATTCATTGGGTGATAGCTTGGCAATAAGTAGTGAAATAAAGATACAAAACAAGCAATGTATAGTAAACTTAGCGAGAACGACATGACATTGTCACTTTAATGTCAATTCGTGACGAATTTTCCGCGAATGATTTATTTTCGTAATAATGTTTATTTCTTGTGTTTTAAGAAGAAATAATAGTTGGAATGAGACTTACAAGTGATATGTGACACCGGCGTTATTGGAGTTCACAATCTCGCTTCTATTTTTGCACGTGAGTATTGCACAGGTCAGCATTTTCGAAAAACAACGGAAATGAATTCGTCACCGCGGTCGCCCGGTGACTACCGAGAATTTTTAATATCTAACCTGTCGGAGCTACATTTGTTCGCATGTGCCACGCCCCTCAACCTATCTCTCGATATCTGTGGTCCGCAAGATACACAAAGAGTACTAGACACCGAGTTAGCACTTATCTTAACTTTGGCAATCAGTTGACCCTAGCTGGATTAGTGCTTGACTCGCGTTCTGTCTTTCAGGATTACTTAGTTGAAGTATTAGTATTAAGTATTACAGTACAGTACTACTCATACTGTACTGTAGCCTGCGGAATCGGCAAAGTGTCACTTTCGTTTACAATCTTTTAAATACTACTCATCTGGACTACATAAAAGTCGCGAGACAAAGCAGGGATGCCAGTCTGCGTCGCGGTTGCAGAACAACGCTATGCGCTGCACTCAGAATTACAATGCGCGTGTCCGCCAAAACCTTTGTGTTGCTTCGCCGCGGCACATCGTATGGATTGGCTTTAAGGGTCTACATTGACATTCATAGTTGACCCTAGCTAGATTAGGGCTTGACTCCCGTTGTGTCTTTCGGGCCTACTTAGTTTAAGTATTATTATTAGGTATTATCGTTAAAAAATACAATGAGGTATTGCTGTAGTCCTCCGACCTGGCCAATAAGGTCGAGGTATCGGTCGTTCTGTCTTTCGGAGTTACTTATCTTGATTATTAATATTAAGTATTACAGTCCAAGTACTACTCCTACTGTTTAACCATAGATTATAAAGATATTTTCATAGATTAGTCGGTAGCCTGCGGAATCGGCAAGCTGTCACCTTTGTTTACAATCTTTTGAATACTACTCGACATGACGACATACAAGCTGCGAGACAAGGCAGGGACTGCTGTATGGGCAGCAGTTGCAGAACAACGCTATGCGCTACACTCAGAATTACAAAGCTCGGCTTATGTATCCGCTGCAGTGGCGGAATACCACTATGCGCCACAATGCGCGTCTTCGTCAAAACCTTGTATTGGTGCGCCGCTGCGCATCGTATGGATTGGCTTTAAGGGTCTACATTGACATTCATAGTTGACCCTAGCTAGATTAGGGCTTGACTCCCGTTGTGTCTTTCGGGGGCCTACTTAGTTTAAGTATTATTATTAGGTATTATCGTTAAAAAATACAAAGAGGTATTGCTGTAGTCCTCCGACCTGGCCAATAAGGTCGAGGTATATTAAACAAGTTTACATTGACATGTTCTATATATTCAGTAACTCTATGCAAGGTCGAGTCAAACAAGTACAATTGTAAGGTTTGATGTACTGTGTATATTTTGAACTATTTGCCTCAATGTTTATAACTGTTTTGATTTTCTTTACTTAAATTATTTACTATTGCCGAAGTAGGACAGCGAAAATAATTGCAACCTGTGGATATTTTATCTTTATTTGTAGTTACGTAAAATAACTATAATTTAAAGTTTGTAGGTGTTACATCTAGAAGGATTTAGAGAAATCAATTAATTAATTAATTAGCTGCATGCGCTAGTTTTACGTCTGATCAAGGCTCAGATTAGGTGTTCGTAATGCTCTTTAGTTATGTGATTTACTTTTTCTAGGACTAATTGTTTATCCTAGGAGCAGTAGGAAACTACATAATTTTTTGTAGGTACCTTCATAAATTGCTTTGTATATTTGTATTGTAATGAAATAAATGTAGACTCAATATTTAAAAAAATAAAATATAATGATTCGAATTAATGACTCATACTTTATTTCGCCAGCCAGGACTACTTATTAAAGGCATACTAATTTAGTGAGCAGGATGTAGATATGATGACGTTTACTTAAAGTCAAGCGTGGGCAAGAAGATGTAACCTATTTTGACTTCCGGAAGGCGTTTGAAACAGTTGACAACATCGTTGATCTGAGGACGACAATGACGTCCTGAAGTCCTTCTGGAGAAATAAAGAGGTTGGCTTCACTTCCCAACTTATGCGGCTTTTCGTGAGCTATTTTAAGCAGCGAAGATAGTGTGCGGAATACACGGGATTCATATCAGATGTGTTATAATATAATATAAGTAAGATCTGTGTCTGCATGTTCTGTTAGCTGTTGTTATTTAATATTATTATATTATTTATTATAATTATTTCTGTCTAATTGTGTCAATTTGTTAATAACTGTGTTGTCACAAATATGTATTGTATGCAAATAAATAAATAACTTGAGGTTTAACAACAAAATACAGTTTGTTAATTTCCTATTACAGATTTGTCATACGAGTTCATACGTACATCAAGAAGCCAGAGGTTACTCATGCTCCAAAACTTTACGTACAGCCGCAACAGTATGAATAAATGGTACTGCACTTCAAGGACTCAATGCAAATGCACCGCTCGTGTTCAGTTGAATGACGGGCTCATCGTTCCCTCGTCTTCCCTTCTCGAACACAACCACCCGGCACCGCAATACACACAAATTTATGACGGCTATTTTGCCAAAATAAAAATTTTTAATTGACATTCAGACCTTGTTTTGGGGAGCCTAATGAATGGGCCATCCTAAAAAAAATACGTACAAATTTTTATTTTATTTTGTGTAATTTTAGGCTATTTTAAGTTATTTTTGCCTATTTTCTTAAATATTATTTTAACTAAACAAGCATGTCAAGTTAATGAAAAATATATTTGAGATCCTCGCAAACAAGCCCTTTCATAAGACGGCAAAAATCTGGTTTGCCCCCCAATAGTGCCCCGCATTAATTTGAATATTTCGGGTAATGGATGTCTTATAATTTTTATTATATGTTTTTAAGTAACACCCCTCGTGACGTCACTCGTTCACAGTTTTGTAACGGTTATACTTGAGTCTGGTTGTTTCCGATTATAAAACTAAAAAACTATAGTTTAGTTTTAGTTTATAATATATAATTGTTATTAATTAAAAACCTTAATTAATAAAATTAATCAGAATAATAAAAACTATGATATCAATAATTGGTCACGTTCCGACTGACATCTGCGTATCGACTGACAGGAAAACTGTTAATACTTGACAGTTTTACAGAACAGCCAACTTAACGGCGAAGGGAAATTTAACAAACTACACCATAGAGGACATATGAAGTACATTATGTTTTTTACGTATATTTCGGTAATCCTGTAATATTTTTGATGGGAATAAATTAGTTAGGAACACAATTATGGTTGGAATGATGTTCTCAGTTTGCTACCTTTGAATTATTTTTACATGGCTAATTGGGTGAAATTGTCGCAATAGGAGGACCGATCTCCCGCCTGAGTTCCAACGGGCATGCCACCTCGTCTATTTATCTAATAACCAGACAGATTCCGGAGGTCTCAAAAAAAAAAAAAGGTAAAATAATTTTAAAATATTTAAAAAAAGTTGCAGTTTCTAAATTCAGTTTACTATCTGCCAAATAACGTGGCAATGGAAGTCATTCGGACAATAGGTGACCTTCACCAAATAACAATTTATGTATCGCTAATTCTGTCGCTTATCATACAAAACAATCGAAGACAGGCATCGCTAGAATCTCGTAGTACCAGTTGTCTCGCAGGCCTTGTACCAAGATACGTGGTGCGCACTGTAAGTTTCCGGAATGAATATGAAAAAATACTATTAAAGGTACAAAATTAATTTATTGTTTTTCAAAATAATCTCCCTTGGCGTCTATGCACTTTTTCATTCGATGAAACCAGTTTTGAAAACTTTTGTGCCACTCCTCTGTGGTGACCTCTGAAACGTGTTTTTCATACGCCTCGACAGCCTCTTCTGGTGATGAAAATCGTTGACCGCGTAATTGGTTCTTAATGTTTGGGAACAGAAAAAAGTCACAAGGTGCCAGGTCGGGACTGTATGCAGGATGACTCATGAGTTCTACATTTTTCGCCTTCAAAAAGTCGTTTGTCTGTCTGGCCGTGTGAGAACTAGCATTGTCGTGGTGCAGGATGATACGGCGTTTACGGTTATTTTTACGGAGTTCGTCAATAACTTCCGGCAAACAAATGGTCGTGTACCAGTCACTATTCACTGTACGACGATTCTCTAAAGCAACAGTAGCCACGTGTCCAGTTTTATTAAAAAAAGAAGCAATCATCCGCTTAGATGCACTTTTCACGCGCGCCACTTTGGTTGGTTTCGGCTCATCTTGAAAGACCCATACGCTCGATTGCTGCTTTGTTTTGGGATCGTAGCAATAAATCCATGTTTCGTCACCTGTTACTATGTCCCACACCAAATTTGACGCACCTTCGTTGAATCTGGTAAGCATGGCACTGCACCAAGTGACGCGGTCCGTTTTTTGAGCCTCGGTCAAGTTGTGTGGGATCCACCGCGAGCACAGCTTTCTCACACCCAAATGTTTGTATAGGATTAATTGTATTTGACTCATGCCTATTTCTAAGGATGCGCGAATTTCATGGTAGGTCACATGCCAGTCTGTTTCAATCATACGGCGCACAGCATCGATGTTTTTGTTGGTCACAGCGGTGGACGGCCGACCATCGCGAGATTCGTCACTGAGATTGATACGACCACGCTTGAATTCTGCAAACCAGCTATAAACAGTTGTCTTGCATGGTGCTTCATTGCCAAAAGCTGTTTCAAGCCGAGCGATGCTCTGTTGAGCTGTCAAATTACACTTAAAATCGTAGAAAATCATACTACGAAAATTTTCCCGACAATTTTTTAAATGGCGCCACAAGGTAAAAACAAAAGGCAGTCAGATAAAACAAACTGCATTCTACAGCCAAAGAGTTCTATTTTCAAATGTTGCAATAAATTTTTAAATATTGTTTATGTAAGTGGCCAGTTCCGTAAACTTACAGTGCGCCCTATGTACCAGTTTTGCGATGGGTTGGTAGGGTAAGCGACAGAGTTAGCGATAAATAAAGTGGAATTTGGTGAAAGTCTTCTACTGTGTCAATGACTTCTTTGCCACGTCTTTATTCTTTATTATTTAGTCTTTGTTCACACTTCTTTATTTGGCAGATGGTGTAGAGTAGACGATTCAGAATTGCACAAATTGAAAATTTAAACACAGTTTGTGACACACCCTACCTGACAGATAAACTTTTAACTTTGTATATGTTTGTTGATTTAAATGTGAGATAAGCCACAACCTGTGAAACTGGCCCTAATCTAAAAAAGTTACATGTAGGTATATTTTAATATCTTCTTTTTACATTAAGTATTGTTAAAGCACTAGCGTTAAACATCCATAATGGTACCAATGATATGCCTTGTATTGTTGAAATAAGGGCTAGTTTTATTTGTATTAATATCACAGATTATGAGGGTATGCTTGAATGAAAAAAAAATTTGTTTCTGACCGGCAATACTGTAGTATACTTTACCTTGGTCCCTATATTATAGGTATATTCTTATAGCCACATCATGAAGTGATTAATTCTCAGCTGTGGCCACGACCATAGATATCTGTGGCCACGACATATGTAGGAATGTAGTTATAATTAATAAATTGATTTTAGTAAAAAATAATAATTGTTTAATCACTCATGCCTTTTTCCGTACTGGCAGAGATACCCGTTTCAAAATTTACATACCCGTTTCGTTATACAGGTTGTCTCACATGGAGGGTTTGCCGGAGGCAATTATAAGGAGAGCGACATCTTCGGGAGTAAAGTAAAAGGCTTGAGATGCGCGCAAATACGAGACTGGACTAGACTGATTTATTATAGGGAATCCTAGCTTATATACTAGGTTGGTACATGTTATAATGACGTGCATAAGACATGGTGCGTGATGAATATAAATATACCTTATCTGTGACGATCGTCAACTTATCTTAACATTACGTGAAAATATGACTAACATAGTCGACCGGCACAGAGGGAATGTTAACTTTATCCACAACGAAGTTTCAGAAGCTCGAAAATGCCTCGGAGATGAGGATGGTAAGATTGTGCCTTTGCACGACTTGGCGGGGCACTGTCGTGGCTCCAGATTTACTATATTTAACACTTCGTTCAGGTCAGGACAGCTGCAGTACTTTCCCCCAATGTGGCATAGCCGTGGCACACATGTATTTACCCTTTGCAGACATTTGATATAATCGATGCAAAGGTAAACGTAAGATAAAAGGTAAAAGTGACTTTAATTTTAGTACTGAGAATGCTGACGTCGGCGAGCTATCGAAGAAGATGCAAACTAAAGGTTAAACAAAACTTTTACAACGAAGAACGGAAACGGAAGCCAAGAGAAGAATACCACAAGAATAAAAGACTTGTCAATAAATTGACACCGAAGGAAAGACAGGAACATCGACTGGTGTGGAAATTATGGAAGAGAGAATGAAGACATCGTACTAAACGTAACGGTCTTCCGAATCCATTGAATCCCATGAGTCTGGGCCACCGAAACATACACAATGGTCAACACAAGCAAATCCTGCCTAATGCATGTCCGTTACTTTTGTCTGTTTGCGTGAGTGAGTGAGTAATTGGGTCAGTATGAGATTGAGAATGTACATTAACAAGTTTCTTTTCCCTCTGTGTGATCATACATATATATGATGGTGGCCCAGATTTTTGGGTTTCCGAACTAACTGAAATCAAACTTCTTTTATATGTTTATGTTTAAACAGCGTGCCCATCGCCATAAGTTAATCATTTTCGGCCTTACTAATAAAAAAAGTTTGTAATGTTTTAAGTAATACAGTGTTTTGTCCTTTTCATACGTCGAGTAAATGTCAAATGTCAAAGCAAGACACCACTACTTAATATATTAATACTTAATTACTTACTTTTATTTTCAGGTTTCCACTATGACATGATCTCGACAGACCGCAACAAACACCTGATGATGTATCAAAAATATACGTATTCTCTGGGAAATAATACAGACAAGCGATATTGGTATTGCGCTAAGCGATTTTCAACCAAATGCGCCGCTCGTATTCATCTGGATCGATCCGGGAAGATTACTCATGTGGAAGCAAACCATACTCACGCGCCGCCCAAGTATTTTAAGACTTTAGAAGGAACGTATATAACGCTAGCGTAGGATGGTATATGTGGACAATTGAAAGTAACAATTAGAAAAGTGTGGGAATTCGGTATTAATTGAATTTTCCAATCGTAAGATGAATCATCATCATTCTTAAGGCCACTGACTGATGAATCTGTTAGCACTTTTTGGCTTAGTTCTTAGGATTTTTTTTAAGGCTGCACCCTATATATATTATATTTGACACGTCGCTTGTTTGCGGTCTGTCCCTGTATGGTATCCGGGAGTCAAACTCTGAAATAAAACAACTCAACCACATCGAGTTTCAGCTCGTTTAATTCGTCTATACGTAAACATGATAGTTGGCGCAGGCTGTCAGCCGTAATGACAACAAAGCCTTACGAGTCGATGGAATCAGACCTGTGTGTTCTATTTCGATTGTATCGAATCGTATCGTATAGATCCACACACTTCACTGGCCCGGTGGAGTAATCTAATCTTATTCGTAAGCAATTGACGCAAGCGACGCCTTCACCGGGTCAGAGAAGTTTGTGGATCTATAAGCATGTTGCAGATCAGACAGCACAACTGATAAGGTTTAATATTAAAGCGGTCTGAATCTGAACTTTCAGGTTTCCCCTACGAAATGTTGCCGACTCACCTCAATAGACAACTGTTGAGGTATCAACAGTATACATTCTCTTTAAACAAGACTACAGACAAACGATACTGGTACTGTACTAAACGATTTTCAACTAATTGCACCGCCCGGATTCACCTGGACTCATGTGGGAATATGACACGTGTTCAGGCAAATCACACTCACCTGCCGCCTAAGTTTTTCAAAACTGCAAAAGGAATATATACATTTTGGTAGAATAGGAGTGTCTGAATGCCTACTGTTTGAGAAATCTTTAGAACTTACAGTTCTAAATTTTTATCAGCTTTTTATGCATTTAATTTTCTATCAGCTTTTTTTAGGACCGCATAGCTAGTTCTAATATAATCAGATCATATATAAGTACATTTGTTTATTGTAGTTACACCTGTAGCTATGTGCAATATTAAGGAAATTGATACATATATACAAAAAATAAGTTTTCTTTTCGTCATTAATAAGATAATATAAATAATTCTAGCGGCGACACTACTAGCCAACCAAACTAATTAAATAGATGAGTTATTAAAAAAAACCAGTGGTAACCGGATATATATAACCTGGCAATTTTGAGATTTCAAGATGTCAGGTTAGTTGGTTAGTTTCGAGGCCTTTACAATTGCACGCAACGGGGCCGATGCTGGAAGTGACATAACTAACCTAATTAAAAAAGTAGGTTTTTGGTTGCCAGTTTAGTTTCCTAATTAGATGGTTTTGGCACCTGAAAAATCGCACTGAATATGCTACTCAACCTTGCAACTATTGATTACGAGTTTCTAACTAATGTTCATCTTCATGGGAGATGGGCTAACCTCGAGTCTCGAAAATGGACTATTCATAAATTTGGTACACATGGACGCAAAAATGCTAGCAGATATGTAAGTATTTAACTCTATACGTAGTTTCAAACCTAATCCAATTTATGTTTGTAGGTAAGAACTACGTGATCATCTAAACAAACCGTAGAAAGTCGTTGATAATGTACAAAAGGTATGCTTTTACGGCCATGCACGTGAACGACTTTCGCTACTCGTATTGTAGTACAAGAGGATCAACTAAACGCTCCGCCCGGCTTCGATTGGGTGAAGACAAGATCATTCTACACGCTGACATAAATCACAACCATGAACTATATACATAATACATCAAACTTTAACTTTAAATCATAGGGCCGATATGGCGGCACACAGATAACTGTGGAATGCTTGCGGTGCGGCGTCAAAATTTACTAATTACGATTTACATGTATTGAATCAAACTATTTACAATCTCTCTGTTGGATAAGTTTATATGGCCAGATACCGGTCATAAGTATTTGTGGGCTTCTAAAGGCGTCAAAACTGAATAATAATAACGAGTATCGAACAAAATTATTTAAAATATAATTTTTTAATGAGTTAAGTTGTAAACTCTGAATCGGACATGAAAATGCGATTAGATTGAATCGAAAACCTTCTAATATATTAAAGGTCTGATTGAAACATGTCGGAAAGATTATTAGCACAATCGTGGCAAAATGGTAGAAGGCATAGTTTATTCTTAAGATTTCAATAGTTATATTGTGTTATCACATAAACATTGAAGATTTTGATTAAGCATTTGAATGTCTCGCAAAATGAACGATATAAAAATGTGTAAAAGCGTAGTTTCAAACCTAAACCATTTTTTGTAGGTATGAACTACGAGCTGATCCAAACTAACCGTAGTAAGTCGTTGATAATGTACAAAAGGTATACTTTTACGGCTAAGCACGTGAACGACTTTCGCTACTGGTATTGTAGTACAAGAGGATCTACTAAGTGCACTGCCCGCCTTCGATTGGGTGAAGACAAGAACATTCGGCACGCTGACTTGATGCACAACCATGCGCCACCTAAATATTTTCGAACTGATGGAGGAATATACATACAACTTAAATAAAATGGTTTGAATCCCCGCCGAGGCAAAATAACGCCGGTATTAAAAATATATTTGTCTCCTACGTCGCATTTTACTATTTAATTATTTATGAGATTCGTGTTGCACCTAAATGTTTTTATATTTCTGTATTTTTTTTTTATTTTAGACTGAATCAGACCTTCTTTTACGTAAAGCTTGTGATTCAAACATGTCGGAACGAATCGTTAGCAAAATGGTGGCAAAATGGTAGAACGCACAGCTATTATTCTTAAATTGTAGTTAGTTACATTTGAATAGTATTTAAACGAGTGACTGTATTACTAAGTGAGCGACTGACTGCGAGTGACGAAAAATCAACAGAACAACAACTTACAAACAGGAATTTGAATATATGAATGAAATACTTAAAATACAAAATGAGGAGCATCAAAATATTTGAGCGACCTAATATTTGTTTGAGTGTCAACCAAGATTGAAAAATAGTATTTTGTTTGCATACGCTTCGCTCCCCGATTGAAAAGCTACTCTAGCCAGCTCAATTTTGAAGTTGCACTCTCTGTATTTCTAGTCGCTCATTTAGTAATTTGGTCGCACAGCTAGAATTTTCCGCCGCTGAAGTTATTAAAACGGTATCTCATCATCAGTCGCTAAATTGAATTTTTATTTGATGGTTTTATAATTTCCCGTTATATTTTCGATGTCACAATAAACATATTAGATTTTGATTTGACTTTTGAATCAATATACATTGTAGTAATATACATCAAATTATAAATCATAGGGTCAACATGGCCGGATACCGTAACTCGATAATTATAAGCTCAAGCAGGAATAATTACAAGAGTGAAAAAGTGTTCGAGTTCAGATATAATTAATTTTTTGACATTGAACATATGAGTCACTGACAGTTCGATTCGCATATTTTTTCGACGCGTAATTATTCCTACTTCCTACTCAGTATGTCGATTCTGTATCGCGTAACATATCTCGATTCCTTTCGAATTTAATTTACAGCCAAACGCCAATTGGAAGTCAGCAAACACCATTCAAAACCTAAATTCAGCTTATTCAAAGCTTGTATAGCTCCTTTATCCATTCCCGCGAAATGCTGGAACAAAATACCGATCTTTATCAGTAATTCAAATACAAAATCATCCTTTAAAATATACTATCGGACGCATCTCTTACAGTTGCAGAAAGCAGACGGTTAGTTCGGTTGGATCGGGGAGAGAGGTTCAATTTCGGTCGGACCATGAACTAGTAACTTGTCACTGATATATAGGTATTATCTATGACGTATGTACTACTGATAATAATTTGCTATATTGATATCCAAATTGACTTGTTACTCATAAATTTCCGATAATAAAGCGTATATAATTTTTCTCGGAATTCCTGAATACTATCCCTGCTTCTGAAATTTTCTTTAATAACTTATATTTTATTTAGTCCTACCCTATGTATACATACTGAATACCTTCTCTTTAGACCACAACACATACAATAAACACAAACGCCAGCCAGTCAAATAAAAAAAAATACGTACATTTGCGAGCTTATCTCTTTTTAGAGTGTTTAGTGTATAACAGATAATTTCCGCACTTAAGCTTCCACTCCCATGTAAAATAGGTTCTGGCCAAATTACCAGCTTTGCAGATAACTGCAGCATATACTGAGCCAGGGCCTACTCACTGTGGGAATATATCCATGTATAATAGCTTACTAATATATTGTAATTTGTATGAAAAACTGTATTGTGTTTATTTTAACAGTAAATAAATGTATTATCTATCTATAAATTTGTAAGGTATTTTAATGGGAATTTCTAGATTGAGATAGGGCATAGAATCACAGTTGTTCGTGGATATCTAAAGGTGTCAACACGTACTAATTGTGATTAACGAGTATCGGAAATGCTCGTTTTTTATTAGTTTAGTAATGACGCCTCTGGAATTGATATGAATGTTATAAATATTCGATTTGATTGAATCAGAAACGTCACGCTAAGGTACTCTAATTCAAACATAACGAAACGAATAGTTATCAAATTTGTGGAAAAATAGTAGAGGGCACAGATTGTTATTAAATAATAGTTAGTTATATTTTGTAATCTTAATAAACACATAGGGCCTAACCACAAAAAAAAACTACCGTTAAACACTTGCTTCAAAACAAAAATGTGTAGAATTTGACTTTTGTTTTGAGGTTAACCTATGTAAACTTGGGTAAACCCTAAAACGAAACATTTATGACAGACGTCACCTAGAGTACTGAAGATTCTTTTGTGGGCATTTGTGGGAAAACAAAATAAAGTTTGCCTTAATTGTTATGTCATTATTTTTTCTTTTCCCGCCAGCAGAGAAGCGAAAGGGTTAAACTCTGTTTAATATTTTTTGTGGTAACGCGGATAAGGGAGGTTACCACAACGTCTTGTGCCGATTCAAATTAGGAACCTAATTTGATCCGCAAAATTAGCGTGACCGTCTTAAAACAAGTCTTGTTATTAGGTAAATAAAGCCCATTATGGCGAATTGGGATGGAAATGGTTGCCATGGTGATGTTCTTGTTTTGAACCTAATTTGAATCGGAAAAAGACTGTGGTAACCCCCAAGATTAGCCCCCTTGGCTAAACCGTCCCCGAAAAGGTAACGTAATGTATTCATCCCCAAGGCCAAGATTGGCGCGCGGACGGCGGATTAACTAGTCTCGGAAAAGGGACCATGGAAAAACTGGCTAAACAAGGGCTGGCTGACGATACATATCCTAATGTATGTCTTTATTTTACATTCAATTTATTTTTGCAGGTATGAACTACGAAATGATCCAGACAAGCCGTAATAAGACGTTGATAATGTACAAAAGGTATACTTTTTCGGCTACACACGTCAACGACTTTCGCTACTGGTATTGTAGTACAAGATATTCAACTAGATGCTCCGCTCGCCTTCGATTGGGTGAAGACAAGAGCATTCTACATGCGGACATAAAGCACAACCATGAACCACCGAAATATCACCGGACGGATGGAGGAATATACATCAAAGTTTAAACAAAGAGTTCTAAACCTGGCCAATGTAAATAAGTCATACGCCACAGCGACACTGGAGGTAGACCAGCCTCAGATGCACCGAACAAGCCTTCCATGATCTGCGGGAAATTGGGATGGCCGTATACCGGTCACAGATATTTGTGTTAAAATTTACTGTTTATAACCTAGTTTTTAAATTAGTTCAGTTGTGACGCCTCTGGAAGCGGTTGAGTTTCATTAATGGTGAATCAGAAACTGCCACCCAGACAACTTCCTCTACCACAGTGGTCCAATGTAGGGAAGCGGCAAAAAATGACGTTTTCTAAACATATCTTAATAATTTCAGAAAATAAATAATTTGATTTTGAATTCTGTAGACAAAGTTACTCATTCCACTAGCCGAATCCGCTCGACGACAACTCAAAATGTTTGTGACTTGACATTTGTCAACGTAACTTTTCAAGGCGAATGCCAAATCGCAGTAGTGTTAAGGTTTAGTAATCTAAGTCTAAGTAACCTTTGTTAAGTCCATGGGGGCGGGTTGGGTCTTATATAAGACACATTGAAATTTGAAGATTGGATTACTTAGGTGGTTAGGGGGGGTCCTTAGCTATCCTCTGATATCATTTTCTGATTTAGGAAACATCATTTTAGCACTTTAATTATAAAATATGTTTCCGCGATTTTTACAACTTCGCCAATCTCGGAACGACAAATGTCAAACACAAAAGCTCCAACGTTGGATATTGGTACATGATTTTAGTACAAATTACAAGATTTTGTTGTAATGGTAGAAATTTGCGCGGGCAATTTGAATTTTCTGAAATAATGAATTGCTCATTTCATTCCGTTTCCATCCGTGTTTCGTGAATGTTCTGTTGCGCTTTCGTTTTATCCGTGATTCTCTCGACGACTTTGGCTTTGTTTTTGGACTCTTTTGACACTTTGACGATTGACCTTGGCCTTTATTCCGGATTATTGTGGCATTTCGTATTTGGATTGTTCGTGATGGAACCTGTTTCTTCCGAACCGTAACCTGGCCCTTCGGGCATTGAAGCGCCGGTGAGGGAAGATGACAACGTAGTGGATGAAGGTGCAGTTCCTCAAAAACGACGTCGCTACGTAAGCGAGGTGATGCCGATGTGGAATCTCTACAGATTGGGAGTGGAGATTCAAGACAAAGAAGCGTGTTTGGCGTTCGCAGTGTCAAAGGGATTATTGGCAGCAGAAAAGTTATGCGGACGCCACAAGATCCCCATGACATGCTACCAGAATGGCACTAACAGTGTCGGTAGATGGAGGTGTAATAAGAACCCCTGCTCATCGAAATTTGTGTCGAGGTCCAGCGGTACGTTCTTTGAAGATGCAAGAATTGACATAAGGCACGTCATATTCCTTATGTATGCCTATTCACGGAGATGGAGCTTTGAAGACACAATACACGAAGATATACTCCGATTTGAAAAAGACAGCTGTCTATCAAGAACCACAATTGGGGATTGGTACAATTATTGTCGGGAAGCAGTGGTAATCTACCAAATAGAGAAGAATGAGTTTCAAGGAAAGATCGGAGGTCCTGGAAAGGTGGTCCAGATTGATGAGTCAAAGTTCGGGATGCGAAAATACAATATAGGACGTCTCATTGAGGGCCACTGGGTCATTGGCTTCATCGAAGATGGCTCAGAAGATTTAAGACTCGAGGTCTGCCCTGACAATGTGCGGTCAGCGGAAGTTCTGAATCCGCTGATACAAAAGAATGTTGAAGTCGGAACCACAATACATTCAGATTTCTGGAGGGCGTATGATTGCCTGGATAATTATGGATACATCCACAAAAAAGTGAACCATTCCGAAAATTTCGTTGCTCCGGATGGCTGGCACGCACACTCAACGAATTGAGTCACAGTGGCGTGCCATCAAGCGCTTTTTCAGAAAAGATAATTATAATAACCCAAGTGATTTTGCCAACTACATTATAGAGTACATATGGCGGAGGAATATAATGAAATATAATAAGGATCCCTTTGAAGAAATCATTAATGTAGTAAATTATGTATATAATGAAACACATTCAACAATTGGTTAGAAGCAAAGCAAGGGTTGGGTCCGAGCATGCGACCCCCTACTCTTAGCGACCCCCCCTCAAACCCCTCTCCTCTTGGTTGCTTTAGGTCACTTCCTGTTTAAACACTAAAGATAGGTTTGTTAGGTTCATACGTTACAGCAGACCCGGGAGCCGGAGCGAAGCGGAGCGGAGCGAGGCGACCCCTACTCTTGGCAGCCCCTCCTCCAACTCCGCCGAAATCCAAAAAATGTAGGCATTTTCTTCAATCTTTAGACCTCCACAACTTAAAAACTAATGGTTTCCTAAAAGGAGGGGGGGGGTAGGTGGGGGGAACTCCCCTCCCTCCCCCCTCCACCCCCCTCCCCCCTCCACCCCCCCTCCCCCAAATTCAATGTGTCTTATACAAGTACTTACCCATGGGGGCTGTTAACTAATGTTTATCAAAATAGTGGCAAATGGCGAAAGGGACAAGTATTGTTCTTAAATTTTCATGAGTTATTTTTTGATAGCACCATAAACATTTTAGATTTTGATTTGACTTTTGAACCTTGAGTCATAAGAGATGTAATTACCCTAGCCTCGCAAAAGGGACTTTTAAATCACTAGATAAACATGGGCGCAAAAAGTGTGAATATATTTAAGGAAATGTATGTATTTAACACCAGTTTCAAACCTATTACTATTTATTTTTTCAGATTCAGATTCAGATTCAGATCGTTTATTGTGGAACGTAGATAGATTAGATGTTAAATAATAAGTTCTGTTCTTACGTCCAGCCGTTAGGCATACAAAATCATATACTAGGGAAAAAAGTAACAAACAGTAGTTGAGTCAAATAGGCAATTATACAATGATGTCAAAAAGAATTATTGGATTGGATGTCGAGTATAAATAAGATTATATAGATGTCATTAGTAATAGAACATGCCATGTCAACACCATGCTAAATATTCACCTACAGAGTAGTATGCCTAATCAGCTAAATAATCATGTAATTGACGCTTGAACTTATGTATGCTATCTATGTTCATAAGTGACAGTGGAACTTTATTATATATTTTTGACGCCATACCAAACACACTGTTGCTGAACAGCGCAGTTTGGAGTCTAATAGCATGTATTTTTATGTTGTTACGGCGACTGATCAGGTAGTCGAACAGGTTTGGGTTTGTTTTTATAATCATTATTATTTCAAAAATATACAGAGAGGGCATTGCTAATAATTTATGGCGTTTGTAGTAAGGTTTGCAACTGTCTGTTCTTTTTAACGAAAATACAGCTCTAATGCATTTCTTTTGAGACTTGAACGCAATTTCCTTATTTATGCCGTTACCCCAGAATATTATTCCGTACCTGAGAGTGGACATTACGAAACCGTGATAAGCAGTTAGTACTGCGGTAAAATCCACAACTTTACGAAGCATATACAGTGCATATGAAAATTTGTTCAGTTTTTTGGTGATATTTTCTATTTTTACATTCCAATTTAGTTTATTGTCGATTTGTAATCCTAAAAATGTTGTTACTTGTACTTCGTCAATGATGTTGTTACCGTGTTTGATACTTAATGGTCTCCGTTTTTTAGTTTGTTTAAAATTCATTATATAAGTTTTATTCAAATTAATCTTCTTTTGTAGGTATGAACTATGAGATGATTCAAACAACCCGTAATAAGTCGTTGATATTGTACAAAAGGTATACTTTTTCGGCCACGCACGTGAACGACTTTCGCTACTGGTATTGTAGTACAAGAAATTCAACTAGATGCCCCGCCCGCCTTCGATTGGGTGAAAGCAAGAACATTCTACATGCGGACACGAATCACAATCATGAACCACCTATATATCACCGGACTAATGGAGGAATATACATAAAACTTTAAATCATAGGGCCGATAGAGCCGGATACCGGTCATAGAAATATCTTTACGGTATGAATACGTTGAATTCTAATGGCGTCGAAACTGAATAATCGACGACCCGAATGGCCGAGTCGGCAGTGACGCTGCCTACGAAACCTAGGGTCGCGGATTCGAGTCCCGGTGGGGGCAAATATTTGTTTGATGAGAACGGATGTTTGTACCCTAGTCATGGTTGTTTATCTATCTAAGTATAATATTTATCTATATAAGTATGTGTATCATTGTCTAGTACCCAAGATACAGGGAATCCTAGTTTGGGGCTAGATCAATGTGTGTAAATGGTGTCCAAGATATTATTATTATTATTATGATTAACGGGTATCGGACTATTTAAAATCTCACTTTTCACTTAGTTTAGTTGTGACAACTCTGGAATTGGTCTGAGGGTCATTAATATTCGATTTGATTCGAATCAAAAAAATCCTGTCCAAGGTTACTTACTGACTTAGCCGACAACACAAAACATTTTGCAATAAGGCATTTCTCAACGAAGATCACGTGATTTTTTAACTAAATGCCATATCGCATACATTTTGTGCTGTCGACGAGCGTATAGATTAGTCTTAAAGTTAAGTAACTTTATCTAGGGTGGCTGTTACGGTAAATGTCTCCGATTCAAACATGTCGGAGCGAATCGTTAGCGAAATTGTGACAAAATTGTAGCAAGAACAGATTATTCTGAAATCAATAGTTATATTATCACAATAAACATTTTGGACTTTGTATTGAATTTTGAATCTTTAGTCATGATTAGATTAGAAATGGACTATTGAAAAACGTCAACATTTGCATGTGAATGTATATATTTAACTCTAGTTGCAACCTAATCCGACTGTTTTTTGTAGGAATGAACTACGAGATGATACAAACAAGTCGTAATAAGTCCTTGTTAATGTACAAAGGGTTTACTTTTACGGCTACAAACGTGAATGACTATCGCTACTGGTATTGTAGTACAAGACTGTCTACTAAATGCACTGCCCGACTTCGATTGGGTGAAGACAGGAACATTCGACATGCTGACTTTAAGCACAACCATGCACCACCTATATATCATAGAACTGATGGAGGGATATACATCAAAGTTTAAACAAAAAGTTCTAAACCTGGTCAACGTAAACAAGTCATACGCCACAGCGACACCGGAGGTAGCCCTGCCTCAGATGCACCGAACAAGCCTTCCATGACCTGCGGGAAATTTGCATGTAATTCGAGATATCGTTGGTTTACTTTTTTCACAGCTGATCAAAGGCGAGGTCAAACTTTTTGCTGAAGATTTAAGATAAGACTAAGACATAAATTCCTCATGTGTTACTTCAGGCATCAACAAAATAACAATCGTGTCAAAGTCACGTCAGGGGTAGCTAGTAAATAATAAATATATTAAAACTGTGCTCTTATTGTATCACTCCTTGACTCTCATACGGAGAATAACCATGTGTTTAACTTTATCTCATTATGTCATAAATACGTAACAATTCGTACGCTTCCGCAATAATCGAAGCCTGCTGTAAAGTAAAATCTAAACTCAATTTATTTTAACAGTTTCAACCACTATCCACAGGCAACATACGCTACGAAGTTATCAAAACCAACAAGAATAAAACAATGATACTGTGCGAAGGTTACAGTTTCACAGTAATACGTTCCACTGACACCCGTTATTGGTACTGCTCAACGAGACACTCTACCAAATGCACTGCCAGCATCCGCTTAAGTGAAGACGGCCAGATACTGCGGGCGGTAACTAACCATAATCATGTGCCGCCTAAATATGTAAAGACCGCTCAAGGTTTGCATATAAAAATATAAGTGTACATGGGAATTTAACCCCTTGTGTGGGAGAGGCATGCTGATTTTTCATTGGTTTTGGACTTTATTACCAAAGCCATAAGGTGGAAAATACGGCGCCAAACCAAGTCACAAATTAGCTTTCTACTGTCTTTTATTAGATAAACTAAATATTTTATTTACATTGAATTGTGAATCTATGTTGTTCGATTTTGGGCCAATCTGTAATGTATGTAGTTGTACTGTTCCCTGATGTTTGGTTCCTACTCTAAGTATAGTAATGATGTTCTCGAAAATGACACTTTATATATCATGCAAACCTTACATAAAGCAAGTTATTATATCTCTAGGCTTTAGCGGTGACATAAAGTGGTACTGGATGATTTCATTATATCACAACCTAGATCACTCCAAATCGAGCTGGCCACGGCGAGCTGAATACAACATATTTTAATTAAAACAAAATCCGCGATTGTTGCGAGACGCTACAGCTGGACTAATGTATCAAACATAAATCTTCACATTAATTTAATTTAATAAAATGGTGTTTTTAGTAAACTTGCTTTTTATATTTTCTCGCAGGAGGTGCGAAAAGTAGAGTCTACTCCTCGGGAATAAAGCTATTTTGTTTTGGGCACGTTTGAATCACTCACAAAACACCCTTGCTTCCCGCTGGAGTAAAATCAGGAGTCCTTCATTACGTTTAGGATTCAATATCGCCCCGTGATATAAAACAGTGCTTTATCTCCTTGGAGCTTAATCTACTATTAATCTAAAAATAATCTCAAAGGCACATAATGTGAACTTATGTTAATTGTAGAAATTTAAATATAGGAATAATGAAATAAAACATTAAAATCTACTCGTATGTGTAATATGTGCTTATTGTATAATTGCGACCTGTCCTGCCAGTCTAAATAAAAACTACAAAGGCGATCAACCTAAAAAAATATTTATTTCTGTTTTCAGACCTATCATACGAGTTTATCAATACTCCAAAAACGAAGCTTCTCGTGTTCCAAAAGTATACGTTTTCGAAAAACAATGCTTCAGACGAACGCTACTGGTACTGCTCCACGAGAGCATCCACCAAGTGTGGGGCAGCTCTTACATTGAAGAGAGACGGTGCTGTATCATCAGTTAGGAGCGGCCATACACACCCCCCGCCCGTTTATCACAAGACTTCTGACGGGGTATACATCAGGTTACGAGTATAGATGGACGCACATACAACAAGACATGCAGACTGCCGAACCCATTTTGTACTGCGCGCGCATGATAATGGATGGTGTGTGATGCAAGGTTTTTAGAATTTTAAACAACGATTCAAACGATGACTGCAAGTAGTGTGTACGGCTTTGAATTTACCCTTACCGTTTAACAATGCTTAAGTAGACTACCACTTATGGTCCTACAAAGGGGAGGACTGGTTAATACAAATCAACATGATATTTCAGTTTGTAAAGGTCGACACTATATAACGGCCGATCAATTGTCATCTTTAAGCTATCTGTCTCTGAAAACGTTGGTTGATGTCAAATAATCACGCAATCATTCAGTCTATGAAGTCTTGTTCAAAATCTTGTGACAGTTTTCTTGCGTAGACCTCGTCCAGTTGCCGCCGACGATCGAGCTGAGAGCTCAGGTCCGGGTGGCATTAAACCCTTCCTGTTGCAGTCATCATACGTGGCTTTGGCGTGGACAGAGCCACGTACATCATCCAGTTGCGAGTTCGGAATTCGGGTTTCACGAGGTGATATCTACCCCTTTCACGAGGCAATTCAACCAACACTTAAATAAACTCAAACATTGTGTGATTTATAATATATCTCTTATCTAAATAAACGTGCGATCATACCAGGAATTTAATCCGAATTTTATTATAGACGTTTTGTACAAGTGGAGTTTTACCTTTGTATTGTATTTTATGAAAAATATATATTTTACAGACCTCCAGTACCAAGTGATTCCTACCAGCGGAGGGAAAACCATGATCATCTACCAAAATCACTCGTTTTCCATTAAAGGTCGCAACTCAAGTTACTTCTACTGTTCCAAAAAAATATCGCAAAGGTGCACAGCCCGCCTGCGCATGATAAACGATGAATTAGTCGTTATTGATGACTCTCACACGTGCTCATAAATATCACACTTGTTGACTAGACCGTCACACCATCACACCTTTCCTCTACGTTAATCAATACCCAAACACAAAACCTTGCAATTTTCATGTCTCCATAGCTGCGGCGATGGGCTGGCCCCCTGTGTAAGGTATACACGGTTACTTTTAATTCACCCCGGAATTTTTTACAGGCGACTTGTATTACAGTCACAAACTGAGTCAAGGAGTTAATGTAACTGTTTTGTAAGTAGGTAGGTATCTACCTTCTTTCTTTATTTTGTTATGGCGTAGTTAAAAAATAGAATCAACGACGTATTTACAGTTATCGATCGAAATAAAAAATATGGTATTTAAATTAAAATTAAAAGTTCTACGTAGAGTACTTTGGTAATTGTTCAAAATGTCTACCGTTTTGATTGACAGCTCTCAGCAAAATCCACTAAACATCACTTTGTCGTTTTATAACCCGAATGGCACTTTTGATACGTTCGTTTAGTTCAAGTTCACTGTCGGGCGCATTAACGTAGACTAGGCGTTTGACTTCACTCCACAAATATAAGTCCTGTGGGGTAAGATCGGGAGAGCGCACCCCGGCCAGCGCATGGCCGTGTCGTCGGGACCCAGGCGGCCTATCCAGCGGTCTCCGAATTGACCGTATAGATAGTCAACCCTGCACTGGCGTAGTGCGGTGGAGCACCATTTTGCTGGAAGTTCATTCCTTGCAAATAAGCCAAAGGCACGCCGTCTAACAGTCTACGTAAAATGAAATCCCTTTGTGAAATGTCTGTCAAGTAACTTTGCCCGGTTAACGTCCACTGATGCGGTCCGATAACATGGCGGTTGGTTATACCAACCGATTCTCGTAAAGAGACACTCGTCGGTGTATAAAATGTTCTCAGTACGATGGTCTAAAAGCCACTGGCAAAACTGAATACGCGGTACAGTGTCTCTTTCAGTTAACTCCTGCACTTTACGAAAATGATACGGGTGTTGTCCGGAACTGTTCACAATTTTCCAGGCAAAATACTGACAAATACCAAAGTGAGATACCAAGTTGCCGCGCTGCCTTATTCGTACTGCGCCGCGAATCCTCTTCAATCCAATCGAGTAAATCATCGTTGATGTTCTACGTCAGTCTGCCTCTAGCTTGAGCATGAGCGGGTTCGGAAAATTGTCCGTAATCCAATGTGTCCGTAAACCAATCCAAGTTTTAGTACAGTCGTAGAAATGTCGACTGACCCGGAACCGTCCAGTTAAGGTGATGCTCTTGAGAGAGGCTGACAAACTCTCTCCAGCTAAAAGGTACGGCCGTAACATCATAGTGTACTCACGAGGACCGAATTCGCTTCCCCGCCGAACATCGTCACGTGGTTGCGCCATCGTGTACGCGTGTGAAGGCCCACACGTTTGCGAATCGACTAGTGGTTGCGGGGATGATTACAGCGAAAGGGGTGAGAGGGGTAGCGCGCCGCGTGCGCCGGCCGCGTAGACTATTTCTCTCTCATTTTAATGCTAGCATATATATAGCATAGCATTTGTAGTGCAAAGGATAGGCTTTCACTTGTTATTATTTACCGTTATTATCATTATTTGCAGTATTTCCGTTTTGTTTGTCAACGAAACATTATCACTTTTTAAATCAAGAAAACATTTTGGTATAAAAATTAATTTAAAAAAAGCTACGATTTTTTATTGATATGTCCTATCGTGTCACAAGTTAGCCCTGAAAATTTCCGTTGCGAATTAAAAGTAACCGTGTATAATACGCAAAACGGAGTATTGAATTGGCTAATGTGGAGTGGACACAATTGTGCTTCTTCCAACCCGTATGGTATCAAGGCGTAAAAACAGCGTAGCGTCACGTAAAAACAGCTTAGCGTCACAACGCTGTTTTTACTACTCTATTATTTTGGTATAACACGCTAGCTGATATAACTTGCCGTGAATTTAAAAAGTTTCTGTGAGGTTTTGGCTACACAAGTTTAAAGCTACCGGCTAAGCAACAAGTTGTAGCATGTTGTAGTCAGTGTAGTGACGAAGCAACAGTCGTTGCCATAGCTGACTGTAGCACAAAAGTAGCCAATTAATATCCCCACCGAGGGGCACATGTTTTTACCCAAATAAGAGTAAGATTAAGCCATACTCCACCACGCTGGCTCAGTGCGGGTTAATGGAGGAGTTTTACGACCACTACCACGTAGCGATAGTAGCCGGGACCTACAGCTTAACGTGTCATTCGAAACACTGAAAGTTCGATAATGTACTTATGATAAAGTAATTATCTTATTGGCACATTGTCAGGTTTCGAATCTCCTTCACCTGTGTAAAAAGCAAGCTTTGAGCAAGAGATTGTCCTACAATACAATATCCTGCAATAATAGCGTCACGACTTTTCCTATACGCGGCGGCAGAGGCACAGTTGTGACCACGTTTATTATATGGCTATCTATAAGTTCATTTTCCCAATATTTATGCATAAAGAACGATTACAGTTATTTGTTATATTATAAGTTAGAACTATTTCTGTAGTTGGTGGTACGATGTAGTTATCAAAGATTATATACTTATGTAATTAACACTTTACCACAGCATTATGTCCAGTTAAATTTTGCTGTGGGGCTGAGCTGCTGATATTGACTCAATTTTTGTTGTACAAGAAGGGGCTATCAGAGCTATTTATAACCTACGCAGTCGTGACTCCCCGAGGGAGTTGTTCAGTGAAATTAGCATTATGACTGTACCGTGTCAATATTTTTATGAAAATATCATGTACTTCAGGAAGAATATAAATAGTTTCACTAAACATTTTGACAGGTATAAGCGAAATAATATAAGAAGCGAAAATAAAATTAACCAACCTTACTATAGACTAGCAAGTGTTAGAACTTACTTCATTTGTGTGTGTGTCAACAAATTTATTATCTCTTCCGGTATTTTGTTATACTCGTAGTATTGTACAAAATACCGGAAGAGATATTAAATTTGTCAGAGAAGAAATTTAATTAAAAATCATTATGTTTTAAAGCATATTATAGGTTAGATGATTACATTAGTGACAAAGAGGCATGGAGCTCTGTTTTTTCCAGCGCAGTACAAGAACCACGCACACTATGGTATAACTATAATGTAACTGTAATATAACTATAATATGGTATATTATAACTATATATAACACAAGGACTATTTTTGAAAACAAAAAGAAACAGGAAAGAAAAGTCTCTCCTGTTAACAGATGATAATCTTGGCTCCACTGTAGAGTGGAATACCCGCCACAGCTCAGCGTTAGACAATTTTAGTTAGGCTATTTTGGTTAATCCAAAATAACATGATATTTCGATGGAACGACCGATCGATTATAATTCATTATGCTATCTGTCTATAAAAAGTTGGTTCATGTCTCAACCTGTCTTTCATTCTATCAAGTATTGTTCAATAGCGATCGCCGCGGGCGGGCGTGTCAAAATATAATTGTCAGTTTGTCAGCGCGTAGCGCGTAAATTTCTGAGTTGCATAATTGTTCCGTGAACTTGTATCAATAAATAACTGTAATCATCAACTACACCACACGTTTGACTTTACATCATCCACTAAGATGACAGCCCTTCGGAGGGCAGACCGCCGGCGGCGCGGCGACAATTTTCCCACGCAGGCGTGGGTGGTGGCCTATCTTCCTCCAAGAACCGTCGGCGGCGGTCAATTTGAGAGATCATGTCTGGTTGGTATTAGACTTTATGCTGCCGTCGTCACGCGTGGCGTTGAAGCGGATACAACCACGTGCAAAATCCAGTTTGCGGGTTCGCTGCTTCATGGTCATTTAGGTTGCCCAGGTGGGACCTACCGATTCACCAACAATTCTATAAAAATGTGTTTTTTACAGAGTCCATACCCTTCAGTTTCATACCCACAAAGAAAGGTGGGCAACTAGTGGCCGTCAACAATTACACTTTCTGGAAGGGTAACCGCGGCGCTGGCTACTACTGCTCCAAGAAGAAGTGCAGGGCGAAAGTAGCCTTGAAGGGGAACCGAATCGTGTCCGCGCAACTGGTACACAATCATGAACCGCCACAGTACCATGACATGACAAGTAGCGGACAGTACATTAGGCTATAATAAGTAAAGTTAAGTAATGTAAAAGTAAACCTATCTATAGGTGTAACAGAAAGGGTCATGTTTTAAGGGGTTGTTAGGGACATCATTCCGAACAATTCACTATGAAACCGACTTGATCAGAGCAACATCAGTTTTCACGTCATACAGATAGATCACGTGTTCGGTAGATCGATCCAAAGCCTTAAAACTAAGATAGTACATATAATATACCACTTAGAACCATTCATTTGGGCCATGATAATGTTAGCCGTAGTGTATAACCATTTCATTTTTATATTTATTTTATTGTCTTTGGCGGAAAGCCCCAGAGTTTAACACTTAATTGGTAATTTTGAAAAATAACTGTTTTATTTTTTAATAATTATAACTAAGTACTATTTAAGTAATCTAACAAAACTTGTTCTAAGCATCCATGATTTGAGACTTGGATTTCACAGAACTTTGAAGTGCTAAAAAACTTTATCTGCTTTTAAGAAAGGTTTTTTGACTGTATTAACTCCAGAGGAGTTTTTTGCGTAGAAACCTTTTTAAATCATGCTTGGCCATTGCTCTATATGTCAACTTATAAAATATTGAAATTAGGACCCCAGAACAAAGACAAAGACAAAGATAATTTATTTGCTCAAACATGTATAGTACATAAACATGCATTTGGTATAGATGGTGGTGAGTACATAAACATGCATTTGGTATAGATGGTGGTGAGTACATAAACATGCATTTGGTATAGATGGTGGTGAGTTCATAAACATGCATTTGGTATAGATGGTGGTGAGTACATAAACATGCATTTGGTATAGATGGTGGTGAGTACATAAACATGCATTTGGTATAGATGGTGGTGAGTACATAAACATGCATTTGGTATAGATGGTGGTGAGTACATAAACATGCATTTGGTATAGATGGTGGTGAGTACATAAACATGCATTTGGTATAGATGGTGGTGAGTACATAAACATGCATTTGGTATAGATGGTGGTGAGTAGAGGTAGAAAATTTCCACCTTAATGTTTTTTGTCGAAGTTGGTGGCACGCATTGAAAGTTACCAACAGCGATATAGGACCATCAGACGAAAAAACAAAGTCATGTAACATAATCTCCTAAAGTATCACGTCATGAAAGCCAAAACTTTTTTTAATAAACATAATGTCTTGAAATTTGATAATGAAAAAAATATATAAACTGACGTCTCGCGCCTGATAACTATCTACCTGCAACATTTCAACTACATAAGTCAGCTAGCTTTTGATTTTAATACAAACTGTAATCCCCATGACTCCATTAGGGGATGAATATAACAATTGCATACAGGACACATACAATGCTTCTGGCCACACGCAAGTATACCTAAGGTAGGAACCAAAAACAGCGATGTTGCAAACATGTAAACATTCATGACCTGGGGATATTTTTTTCATGTTAAATACTCGTTTAAAATAGCGTTTTTATATTTTTTGTTGTTTCTTTTTTTCTACTCGTATGTACGTCACAGTTAGTTGGTTAAATCAGAAACTTAACTGTCACCCTAGGCCGTTAATTAAATACCGACGTTTAACCAATTCGCTAAAGTTCCCTCAGACAAGTGAGTGAACGAAACGTTTAACGAGTTGTCTAAACGTTCCTAGGCAACAAGACATATACAATATAAATACACTTAAGTATTTGTTTTTCTTACATGTTCAACCTAACTCGAAGGATAAAGGGGGTGAGCGAAAATGTTTTGTTCTGATATAAACGGTGCAAATCAGTAGTGAAACGATAGACTCTTGCTCTAATCAGCTGTTGTCGTGACGCCATATTGTTTTACATTATTTAACCAATTCCTAGTAAGGCTTCCGGTAAGACAGATTGTCTAACGTTTTCGACGATGCATTATTTAAATCAAAATGCTAGTGACTTGGTTAAACGTCGGTGTTTAATTAACGGTCTAGGGTGTTAGTTAAGTGTTTGATTTAACCAACCAACTGCGACATATATACTATGTGTTTATTTATTAATTGCGACCTTTAATGTTAGTCTATATAAACACGACGCAAAGACGATCAACCTAACAGTTTATTTATTTCTGTTTTCAGACCTATCATACGAGTTTATCAAAACTCCAAAAACGAAGCTTCTCATGTTCCAAAAGTATACGTTTTCAAGAAACAAAGCTTCAGACGAACGCTACTGGTACTGCTCTGTGAGAGCATCAACCAAGTGTGCGGCAGCCCTTATATTGAAGAGAAATGGGTCTATATCGGCTATAAGGGGCGGCCACATACACTCCCCGCCCGTTTATCACAAGACTTCTAGCGGAGTTTACATCAGGTTACGCGTATAGATGGACGCTCATGCAACAAGTCCTGCAGCCTGCTCAGCCATGTGTGCTGCGCTCATATGAGAGTAGATGGCGCGTGGTGAGTAGTTGCATAGAATGGGCCTACTAAAAAAAAAGTCTACTTTTTATTTTATTTTATGAAATTTTAGTCTATTTTAAGATATGAATTTGAATATTTCGATTAATAGATGTCTAATTATTTTTTAAATTATTTTTAAAATTACACTCCTCCTGACTTCGCTTGCTTGCAGTTTTGGAACGGTTGTACTTGAGGCTGGTTGTTTCCGATTGTAAAACTATAATATCAATATATATATAAATATATATATATATATAAATATATATATATATATATATTCCTTAATTAAAGGCGGTCTAACATCTAGGTTAATTTCGCCAATGTCACATGTTTTTTTTAGATTTCACTGTATTTGGACAGGTTCTCTTTCGAGAACCTGGAAATTTTAGTGTTCACTTGTTGCTCCTTAGCACTACCCGGGGGGACGTGAAGGGCTGTAGGTACCAAGTATCTCCTTCGGAGGTGAGCAACTGCCTCCCAACATCAATATTTGTTTACTTTCCTACTGACATCGGCTTTTCGACTGACAGGAAAACCGTTGATACTTGACAGTTTTACAGAACAGCCAACTTAACAGTGAAGGGAATTTGAACTAACTACGCCGTAGAGGACAATTGAAGAACATTATATTTTTACGGATATTTAAGTAAGTAATACCCATATTTTTTTATGGGAATAACAGAATTTAGTTAGGAGCACAATCATCTCGAAAGGTTTTCTCAGTTTGGTAACTTTGTTTTACATGGCCAATTTGAAACAACTTTAAAGCCGGCCCTTTAAAGGGCAGAATATGTTTTTTGTTGAATTTTACTTTTTGGTATATGTTGTTATAGGTTAGGGGTACATAGTTACTGGAATATTCACTTGTTGATTTATTTGGGTTTGGCTGTAGCCATGTTACCAAATCCATTTAAGAAAAAAATGGTTTGACATTGACCGTTTAGGAAAAAGTTTTGTGAATAAATTGAAATAATTAAATGAGTTTATTAAAAAATAACAGAGTATTGGTCTTTCTTATCATAAAAAACCTAATTGTATTATTAATCGAAGTGACTCTATCGAAACGTCACAACGAACCAAAATCTCATCTTAATAATAAATATAGGCATCAAAAGTCTTTTGAATAGCCTCAATCACATCACCTACTGCCTACGAAGCCAAGGATCCCGGGTTCGAGTCCCGGTGGGGGCAAATATTTATTTGATGAGAACGGATGTTTGTACCCTAGTCATGATTGTTTATATATACATAAGTATGTGTATCCTTGTCTAGTGCCCAAGATAAAGGGAATCCTAGTTTGGGGCTAGATCAATGTGTGTAAATAGTGTCCAAGGTATATTATTATCATACCAGGAATCCAATCCGAATATAATTTCAGACATTTTGTATAATCTGAGTATTCCCTTTTTATTGTATTTTATGTAATAATATACGTTTTGCAGACCTCCAGTACCAAGTGATTCCTACAAGCGGAGGGAAAACCATGATCATCTACCAAGATCACTCGTTTTCCATTAAAGGAAGCAACTCAAATAACTTCTACTGTTCCAAAAAAACCTCGCGAAAGTGCACAGCCCGCCTGCGCATGATAAACGATGAATTAGTAGTTATTGATGACTATCACACGTGCTCATAAATACCACACTTGTTTACTTCATCATCATCACACCTTTCTTTCATGGAGTGGCACAGGAACACAATTTAGACTGTTATGCAATACTTTAAACCCAAAAACGTTGAAATCTTCGTATCTCGGAAGCTGCGGCGATGGACTAGATCCCTGTGTGTAGGTATATCATACGCAAAATGGTGGATTGACTTGGCTTAACTTGGGCATAATTGTGCCTCTGCCACCCCTTATGGTAACCAACCAATATTATTTTGGTGTGATATATGTTGCCTTGAATTGAAAGGGTAGTATTTAATCGCTCATCAAATATGTCCTATTTGAGCACCAAAAATGTTCAACAAAGCGACGACGACCTCTGGCTCTGCCTACCACTGAACCTACTGCTCTGGCCCCGGGTTCCATCCCCGGCTGGGGTTAAAAAAACAGGTCTTGGATTTTATACAGGGTATCCTAGTGTGGGGCCAGAAGCAATGTATGTGCCTGTGTTTTTATTTTAAATACTTCACATGTTTTAAATATTTTATTTATACTCAAATTTTATGTCTCTTTTGCTCTTACACGTCTCACCTAACACGAAGGATAAAGGGGGCTTTGCTTCGCCTACCGCCTTTCCCTTCACCTAGCCTGATCCACCACATTACCCTGATATTTGAGGTGCAAATCAGTATTTTTGATTTGCAATTAAATATTTCCCGAATTCAAATAGTAGCAGTGCCCTATCGTCAACTTTTCCAATACGTGGCGGCAGAGGCACAGCTGTGATCACAATTATTATATAGGCATATATAAGTTCATTTTCCCAATAGTCAAACTGGACGCGAATCGTCCCGACGAATCAAACAGGGGCTGATTTTAAAATAATATATATGATAGAAATAGATAACGCCTAGATCCAACACAAATTTAGATTAATAGAAGAAAAGCTGTGTTCACCTCAAAAACGCTATCCTGGCTCACTCCACACCCCCCACCGTAGCTCGTCCGAATACTCAGAATTAATCGTTACTTTCAATGGAAAGTCAGGGATGCGTCTGATACGCTCTTGACGACAACTTGACCGCAACTGGCTGTGTCGAGGTCGCTCCAACGGGTCACGCCAACAAGGAGGCACAGCCGCGTTTTCATACTACCCGAAATTGGTCGGGTAGTCGATATATGCAAAAGGAAACAAAAAAAAAAGAACATAACAAACACCGCCCATCGTTAAAATATAATTTTAACCAGGGACTGAATATACTACAACAGAATAGAATACCTATATAGGAAACTAGTAAAAGAAGTATACCATGAAATGAATTAATGGCAAATGGGAAGGGGACACAGACCATGGACCGGACGTTTGAGAAAACCGTCACTTGTTTTGAGCGATACAGCTCTGACAACTACATCTTTCGAAGAATGAAGTTTGTGAACCCTTCCTAACTTCCACTGTAAAGGTGGACTAGGATCCTGAATGAGAACCAGTGTACCAAGTTTCATATGCTCCTGAGACCGAGACCATTTCCCGCGCAGCTGCAAAGTATGCAAATACTCAGTGTGTCACCGATTCCAGAATCTTTCAACGATGTGCTCCAGCATCTGCCACCGTGTACGTCGGTTCAGGTTAATTTCACTTAGGTCCGGCTCG
This sequence comes from Argyresthia goedartella, assembly GCA_949825045.1. Taxonomy (NCBI): domain Eukaryota; kingdom Metazoa; phylum Arthropoda; class Insecta; order Lepidoptera; family Argyresthiidae; genus Argyresthia; species Argyresthia goedartella. Next base: position 7,329,868 of record OX463817.1, read on the forward strand.
AGTATCGCGTTCAAAAGTTCACCAATTAAGAAATGACCTGGAGTGGAGAGTGCTTCCAGGTCGTTCGCATCAGAACTTATCTGAGGGCAATCGGACGCATTAGCGTGCTAGTACAAATCGAGGCGGTTTTAAATTATTAAAACCGCCTCGCTTTGCACTAGCACCGTCGTGAGTCCTTCGAATGTTAAGATTGCCTGACCTACGATTCGAACGAGATGTGTTTTGACAGACTTGACGACTGCTTCAGCCATCCCATTGAAGTGGGGAGCTGCAGGGGGATTGAAACGCCACGTGACTTTGAGTTTGAGAAGCGATTGTGCGATCTCTGATTGTTTCGCACGAACGAAGTCATACATTTGCTTGAGCTCTGAACTAGCTCCTACAAAATTCCGGCCACAATCACTGATATTGTCCGAACATAGACCACGCCGCCCAATTAGGCGTCGAAACGCGGCCAAAAATTCGTTGTTACTGAAGTTAGATACCAACTCCACGTGTACCGCTCGAGTAGCGAGACACACTAATATAGCGATATACTATTTTTCTGACAAGGCCTTGCGCTTAGTGCCACATTTAGTTGAAATTGGACCCGCGTAATGCATTGTAACGTTCACGAAAGGTCGCACCTGTTGAGTCCTTGATTTTGGTGAGTTAGCCATGATGGGTTTGACCGGTGTCGGACGCTGGTCATAGCAAATTACGCAACGAAAAATGCGACATTTCAGAACACGACGAGCTGACAGAATCCAGAAGTACCTGGATATGTGAGCAAGGGTCGAGTGTAGGCCTGAGTGCAGGTTGACTTTATGGTCTGACTGGTTGACTTAAAAGTCAACTACTAGTGTAGTCAAATGATTTGACGGCGGAAGAACAACAGGATGTCGCTGCTCGTATGCCAGGTCAAAATGCTGCAACCGACCGCCCACCCTGATAAGACCGAATTTGTCTAAGAATTGATTAGCTTTTGCAAACCCGTCAAGCAAGGCTTTCTTGACTGCAAGTTGCGAAGGTCATCTGCGAACCATAGACGTTGTACCACTCCAACCCACCGCATTAAAGCGTCTCGTAATTCGGGCACGGACAAAACAGGATGTCGCTGCTCGTATGCCAGGTCAGAATGCTGCAACCGACCGCCCACCCTGATAAGACCGAATTTGTCTACGAATTGATTAGCCTTTGCAAACCCTGTGAACAAGGCTTTCTTGACTGCAAGTTGCGAAGGTCATCTGCGAACCATAGACGTTGTACCACTCCAACCCACCGCATTAAAGCGTCTCGTAATTCGGGCACGGACAAAAGATTATCGAATTTGGTTTTCGAACGAAACGACTTAAGAAACCTGGTATAGTATGCAGTCAGCGATTGAAGGCGATTGAGACAAGAGAACCGCAGAAGCTGTACTAGCTCATGAACCTGACTGATCACGTGGACCGTCACTGACTTGGAGCGTCGCTCCGGGAAGAGCTTCTCATCAATATCCATTGCCACTGCTTTTCCGGCAAACTTAACCACGACGGCCCCGCCCATCAAAGACAGTGGCGGACCAACTCCACGAATGAAATCCCTTGACGCACAGTCTGCAGGGTTATCTGAAGACCGAACATGTCTCCAACTGATTGGAGCGAGTATCCCTTGAATTTCCGAGACACGATTAGCGACATACCAGTTGTGTGAGGATGCCCTAATCCATGCTGACACTATGCTAGTGTCCGCCCAAGCAACTTCTTCTGCCACCGACAAAAAACATAGCGAATTTCGAATGAATGCGAATAAATGTTCGAGAGGAACTGCTCCATAGAGCTCCAGCCGAGGAAGCGACACCTTTTTTTAAGGTGCGACGCAAGATTTTGCCGCAATTAAATGCACATGAATTGTGCCAGCCGAATCGATCAAGCGAAGATATACAATGGCAGCATATGCGGCCTCTGAGCAATCACAAGATCCGTGGAGATCAATACGGCAGTTGCGGGTGCGCATGGACCGAGGTACGCTAACCTTTTCCAAAAGAGGAAACTCCTCTACGAATTTTGCCCAACGAGAACGAATAGACGCAGGAACCTCTGCATCCCAGTCAATACCGAGAAGCCAAATCTCCTAAATCAGAATTTTAGCATGGACGAAGACAACGATAAAAACCCAACGAGATCAAATACGCGCGTAATTTCAGATAAAATTGCCCGTTTAGTGCATTTATTTAAGGCCATTTTCACCTGGTACGAGAAAAAATCACTTACAGTCTGCCAAACCAAACCTAAGACTTTGATAGCACTATCATCGTCCAGAGAAACTGTCACTGCTTCTATCTCCTTAATAGAATCAGGAAGTTGGTCCAAAAACTCTGGACTATTGCTGCACCACCTCCGCAGCAAATAGTTGGCGTTGCAATGCAACAGCTGTTTATGAAGCGACAAAGAATTGCCGCAGCTTGAGAGAACTCAGAGTTGTGGTCCTGCGCCAACTGCTGCAAGACCCGAATAGCCAAAAATGGAGACGAAAAAAACCCGTATGTGACCGTCTTTAACCGATACACTCGAGGATCGTCCGTCGGCGAAGTACGCCATAGTATCAGCTGATAATTTGGCGATACATCTGTTTGATGTCTGCGGTGAAGTCGATTTAGTACCGATGAAAATTCAGCAAAAGATCTGCGATGTCCTTTTAAAGCTTTGGACCTACCAGCTGTAAGTCGTTGAGCGACACACCCAGGTCTGTTTTGGCCGAAGCGACAAAATCTGTCCTCAGTTTGCTGGTGGAACTTGAAGGACGCAGGATTCCAGGAATAATAAAATGTTCTCCTTGCCGCTCTTCCTCCACCAACTCCATGTGCCCCGATTTAAAATAATCCTCCATGAACTCCATATATAAACCACGAAAAGCCTCATCACAAGTGAAACGACGTTCCATGGAGAGCAGTCTTTTGAGAGAAATATGGTATGACCCACTAAGGTTAGGATTATCCAAACGAAAAGGAAGCGAAATGATTTAGTGCCTGGAGTCGTCTCGTTTATGAGTACTCACGAAAATTTCCTCACACTGACGATCCTCTGACGACACGAAGGATTTTTCAGGAACAGACTCGACCTCTCAAAATCACCGCAGAGTATGGTCTAAATCATTTAGATCCGAACACGAAGTCACGAACTGAGTTACTTCTTGGCCATTGCGGTGATGAACAAACGAACTATCTACCTTGCCGACTAAAATCCAGCCGAATACACAGGAAATCGTCCGGAGGTCCTCGAATAGAATCTCCGATGCAAAAATCATCATAGATGTCTGAACCGATCAGCAGTTCCACCGGCGATGGATCATACAAGTTTGGATCAGCTAATACCAAATTGCCGATGTAGTCCCATGTCTTAGGCTCAAGTTCAAATGAGGGCTTATTATTCGTGATTTTATTTAGTACAACCGCACGAAGCGGAAACCGACCTCTGCCCCTATTACTTGATTTGATACAAGTTTCCACCAAACCTTAACCAATTCCCGATATCGGAGTATGCACTTTTCTACGCACCAAACCTAACCTTGAAACCAGGTTATTTGTGACGAAGGAACCATCCGAAGCGGGGTCAATCAAAGCGCGAATGGGGTGAAACTTACCCACCGAGACTTGAATCGAAACGACCACAGTGTATAAAATTATGTTAGGTACAAATTCTTTCAATTTAGCAGTACATAGCGTAGCTGCGTTTGACGAACTTCCCGCCGCTCCAGAATGGGACGGAATAACCTCAACCTCATCCCTAATAATCGGTGGATACGAATTTTTTGAATTGCATAATTCAACATGGTGTGATGATGCGATGCATTGCAATCTCCACATCCTAGCACAAGCCTCATCAGAGGGATGGAAGCTCTTCAGACATTTTAAGCACAATTTAAATTGCTTAGCAAACATAAACCTATCATAAGGTGTCTTTTTCTTAAATAAACTACACAACATAATCATGGCACTCCACGGTGGCACAGAATGCACAATTAGACGCCGAGGGTTTTGGATTAGATACGAAACTCGACGTAGGGCGTGAAACTGCCCTCGAAGCAAAGGCGGGCCGCGCCGGTATCGACGGCGAAATACTGGTACGCGTTAAAACCGCAGGTTTCGAACTTTCCCATGACACCACCTTCTTATCTAAAAACTCGCGCAGCTCGTTTAATTTAAAAACCCGGTTCACTTCGATCGTCCTTTCAAAATAACTTTTTGTCTCCGAATCTAGCTTTTTAAAAAGCATATAATACAGTATAAAATCCCACTGTTCCACCGGGAATTCTAACGAATCAAGAGCACCAACATTCTCCACGAAAGTAGTCAGAAGACTACGAAGACACGGCGCGGATGGAGTTGATAACGCGGGAATTCGGAACAGAGCGTCCATATGTTGCATTGCAATCACCCTTTCGTTATTGTAATTATATTGTAGAATCGCCCATGCCTTTTCATAATTCCTATCAGTAACTGGCAAGCAAACCTTTTAACAATTTACTAGCATCACCGCGTACGCTCGACAGTAAATATTGAAACTTCGCCACATCTGAAAATGATGCATTTTGGTCGATTAGCGAACAAAACAGGTCACTGAAGGACTTCCAATCTTTAAATTCCCCCGTAAATGTAGGGAGGCTTATTCTTGGTAACTTAACCGGGCAAGCCACAGTATAGGCATAGGCAACTGGCTGTGTACTTTGCAGAGGTCGCTCCAACTGGTCACGCCAACAAGGAGGCACAGCCGCGTTTTCATACTACCCGAAATTGGTTGGGTAGTCGATATATATAAAAGGAAACAAAAATAACGAACATAACGAACACATACATATAGTACGAATATAGTTATTTGTTATATTATAAGTTTTATGATACTATTTCCTTTGATGCTCGAGATTAGCCTCGCCTTTGTACATGCATTCTCTTTTAATGTAACTGCTGAAATATTTGTGTGCAATAATTATGAATTATAATTAGAACTAGTTTGGTGGTACGACGTAGTAATCAGAGGTTATTAGAGTGTGATTTCTCACTTTATGTGAAGTTCTTTCAATATAAGTATATAATCAAGATTTATCAGTCTTTACTTTACCTATGTGATAGCCTGGACAGTCTGAACTTGCTCTAATCAAATTAGATTTCCTAATAATGGTTCATCTTCAAAAAAAAAACACTTCGCCTATCTGTACTCGTATACAGCATGTTGTTTTGTAAAGTTACGCCCGACTCAGGGGTGGTTATTTACACGACACTGAAGGAAAAATATGTAAATAAACTGTAAAAAAATACCTAAAAATTGTTTAATTGTGGCCTGACTTGTATCGCTTGCTACCGCGCTCGCAGTATCGGGCACGAGGCGCGCGGAGCGCTCGCGCTTCGTGGACCGGCCGGGCGCGTACATACGTTGCGGCTATTTCGGGACAAATTTAACACGGCAATTTGTGAATCAATATTTTGAGAAAGAAAAATAAAAGCCTTAGCCGGGCGTAACTTTAAAAAACAAGAATCTGTATGTCAAGTGTGAGAAATCGTATATTTTAGAAGGAATATTTACCTAAGTTTTAGTTAATTACAGCATAAATACAGATAATTTTATACAATTGGCGCGCTTACGTGATGACATTTCGAACTAGACGACTGATGTTGTTCATGCAGTCGTTCACCCAGCCTGTAGCATAAAAGCACGCACATCACGTAAACGCGCTCAGGATTGAGGCCACACAACCCGAAGAACACCTCAGCCACCCAATGACCTGGCCGTAGTCACGGCCAGCGGAAGACTCCGCGGAAGGGGGCCATTGCCACGGGACCGCAAACCCGCACCCTGGAAGGGGTGTGAGAAGATCACCAAGCCAACGCGCTCAGTCGATCGTCAGTTCTTGTGGAGTCAAAACCTCTAAAATTGTGTTGAAGTGTATACGACTCAGGTCATAGTACTGTGTGGAATTCAGTAAATAAACTATTGTTAGCTAAAGTGTGGGTTTGATTTTGTCGGCGATATTCGGAAGCTAAAAGATCAGAAGTGGGATATCTTCAAGTTGCGCTGATGCTGAACTTGGAGCTGGACTAATTTAACGCCCAAAGAAGGTACGTAGCATGTGTTTTCTTCTTTTCTAAATGATTTCTAAAATTATTATTTTATACAACGATCACGGCATATTTTGTAGAAAGAATCAGATTGTTATGTTGCCAATCATGGTATTTCCATAAAAGATAATTAGGGTATTCAAAATTACTTACTCGGACTATGCATTGGATGAAAACTTACGCAAAATTTATTTCGTTTTTTTTTGTACCCAACTAACGGTATCTGACTGAATTTACAAATCAAGTAGCATTATTCAATTTTCTTTCTTCAAATCTATTGTACCATTATGTAACGAACAGTGGAGACCTTTTTCTACACCATGATGATGAAATAAAAGACGACTTTGTAAATAAGCGTCATCATTATTGGATAGATGATAAGAAAATAATAATGCAAAATGATCAACTAGTATTTATATAAAATATAGTCATGCCTTTTCCCTTTCGGGGTGGTGAAGGCACAGTTGTTTAGTGGCATAACAGCAGTTTTTGTAGTCGATTTATCGATAGTTGTGTCATTGTGTCGATCGTTCATATCATATTTAGTTTAGTGGCATAACAGCAGTTTTTGTAATCGATTTATCGATAGTTGTGTCATTGTGTCGATCGTTCATATCATACTTTGTTAGTGGCATAACAGCAGTTTTTGTAATCGATTTATCGACAGTTGTGTCATTGTGTCTATCATTCATATCATACCTTCTAGGGATAAAACAATAATGCAACGTTTACTTTTTGTGTATTTTATTTATTCCAGTGGATAAAATGGGTAGAGAAAGAGAATCCCGTACACGGAATCGTGATGATCCTAGATCGCGATCCGATTCCGACTCGTCGCTGCGAAGTCGCAGTTCTAGACGTCGTCATCGCAGCCGCGAGTCACGACGAAGAGAGCATTCCCGCCGTTGCCGTTCGCGCCGTAATTCTCCAAGCGAGTCCCGACATCAGTGCTATGAAGAGCAACGACGTGGCGAGACACCTTCGAAGAATCACGAGCCAAGCATCTCTCGCATGACAGCAGATCGCAACCGGTATGTCTCACCTGTGACTGTTGTACCTGAAAAACCTGTAGCTAGCGCATCGTCTACAAGCAACTCAAACGATTTATTACAGGCGTTTAAAGAAATTGTGCAGACCATGAAAACGACAAACAATACCGAACGTTTCACACAAATGAATGTGATCCCTGAATTTGACCCATCAAAAAGGAACCAAACCATAGATATGTGGATTATTAAAGTCAATGAATGCGCCAGTATTTATGATTGGACAGAGCGGCAAATAATTTATTACGCTCTGCCCAAACTTGTGGGTCTGGCACAAAGATGGTATCAGGGATTACCAAGTTTGTTGTTTACGTGGTCTGAATGGCAAGACAAATTACGTTTAGCTTTTCCTAGTGACGAAAATTATGGGCAGTTGTGGACGGGAATGCTTGCTTGCAAGGGTCGGTATGGCGACTCCTTAGAGGAGTATTTCTATGAGAAAATGGTATTACTAAACAGATGCAACATTACTGGGAAAAATTCCATTGACTGCATTTTGTTCGGAATTGAAGATAGGTCTGTCAGAACCAGTGCCGAGGCCGCACAGTTCACAGAACCAGACAAACTATTAGTATTTCTCCGAAATATTAAGGTTGTTAAACACCAGCAGAAAACAGCCATTCCTTGGCAACGCAGCACTCCAGTCAACAAGTATCCTAAAACAACTCAGAAAAATTATGACGATAAATTGGTAGCTAAGTGTTACAATTGCAATGAAGTGGGCCATCCATTTTATAGATGTAAGAAACCAATTAAGAGGTGCGAAGGTTGCAATAAACTAGGACACTTGGTAACTGAATGTAACAAAGAGAAAAATGGAAGCAATGTTAATAAAACAGTCTTACGCATACCTCAAAAACACGAAGACGATTTGAAATATTTCAAACCAGCCAAAGTGAATGGTCAAAATTTAGACTGTTTTATTGACTTTGGCAGCCAGTGTACTATACTGAAAGAGTCCGTTGCTAGAAATTTGGTTGATGTTTGGTCAATGACCGATTTGCCAATTCTGAGGGGATTTGGAAATTCGGTAGTAAATTGTATCGGGAAATGTAATGTCCAAATTGAAGTAGACAACGTAAAGGCTGATTTACAAGCTTTGGTTGTGCCTGATAATCTATTGCAAGTGCCGTTGTTACTGGGTCAGTCATTTACGGAACAGGAACATGTAGTAGTCTACAAAACAGAAGATGATCTAAAAATATCTTCAAAATCACAAGATGAGTTAAGTCGGATCATGCTTCATGCGTCTGAATCAACCGTAGTTCAAGGATTTACGGAAGTAAATGTACATTCAGATGATCTCTTTGATGGCGATCTGTTTGTCGATCCGAGTTTGTGCCAGAAACCAAGTAACGAATATGAGATCATTCAGAGAGTGGTCCGAATGATACAAGGTTCCGGAAAAATCGTCATAAGAAGATTGGTTCCCTCTGGATTTGAACTGCAACAAAATAGTTTGTTGGCCCGAGCCGTGCCATTGAAAGAACTTTAGGCTTACAATGTGCAGAGGGTCGAAAATTGTCCTGACAATGTGTCTATATCTTTAATCGAAAAAGCTATGATCAATGTTAACGAGAATTTAGAGACATTAGAGTCAGATGAGCTAGCAAAAATGCTGAACGAATACAGAGATTGCTTTGCTTTTTCGAGTGGAGAACTGGACTGTGTTAAAAATTCTAAAATGGACATAAAACTTAATGATACTACTCCTGTGGTATATAGACCTTATCGATTATCACATATGGAGCGAGAAAAAGTACGTAACATGGTAGAAGAGCTAGAGGATTCGGGTATAATTCGTCCATCAACTTCGGAATATGCATCTCCAATTCTTCTGGTCCGTAAGAAGACCGGGGATTACCGTCTGTGCATTGACTTTAGATCTCTTAATAAAAAGACAGTCAAGGAACACTATCCGTTACCTCGAATCGATGACCGACTGGACAACTTGTCGGGATTTAAGTACTTCACGTCATTGGATCTGGCATCTGGGTACTACCAGATACCTATGTCAGATAACTCAAAACGGTTGTCGGCGTTTGTCACGCCGGATGGGCATTACGAATTCAATCGCATGCCCTTCGGCCTGACAAACGCCCCGTCAACTTTTCAAAGGACTATAAATGACATATTAGGTAATGCCAGATTCAAGGATGCATTTGCATATATGGATGACGTGATAATACCATCCAAAACAATCGAGGAAGGCTTTTATAAACTTCGCGATACCCTGGAATTGTTTCGCGATTCAGGCTTGACACTAAAGCTCTCAAAGTGTAACTTTTTCATGGAATCGATAGATTACCTTGGGTTTGAAGTCAGCAGTGAAGGTATCAGACCAGGCAAAAGGAAGATCGAGGCCGTAGAAAATTATATCATTTATCAGCATAAAGTGAGACATTTTGTTGGCCTTGCGAGCTTTTTTCGGAGGTTCATCCGAGGCTTTTCTACAATTGCTCGACCTCTTACACAACTTCTCAAGAAGGATGCAAAATGGCAATGGGGTAGTCCAGAACAAGAAGCGTTTTCAAGTTTGAAGAAAGAATTGGTCAAGCAACCAATTCTATCGTTTTATAGTCCAAATTATGAAACACAATTACATACTGATGCGTCCAAACTTGGAATCGCTGGAATTCTGATGCAAAGACCAAACAAAGCAGCTCCTTTTTCTGCTGCATTCTATAGCCGGCAAACTTCACCCGAAGAATCGCGGTTTTCGGCATACGATTTAGAAACACTAGTTGTGGTCTGTTCATTGCAAAGATTTAGGGTTTATCTATTAGGAGTGCCATTTACCATCGTTACGGATCGTAATTCGCTACGAGCAACATTTGAAAAGAAAGACATGTTACCTCGAGTTGCAAGATGGTGGGGAATGATGCAAGAATATGATTTTAACATTGTTTATAAACCTGGCACCACCATGGCTCACGTCGATGCACTTAGTCGGAACCCCATATCAAATTCAAGTTGTTTAGAAGTGAGAAACATTGATACCAACTGGATAGCTACCGTGCAGCAAACCGATTCTGAGTTACAGAGAATGGTTAACATTTTTAATGATGAGGATACTGTAAATATAGCTGAGATCAGAAACAATTTTATTGTCAAAAGAGGATTATTATACAGGAAAACAGCTGATGGAGACCGGTGGGTAGTACCCAAAGGGGTTGGGTGGCAGATTTTACAAGCCTGTCATGATAATCTCGGACATTTCGGATTTGACAAAACATATGACAAAATTAAGAGTAACTATTGGTTTGTTACAATGCGACGCTTTATCAAAAAATATGTACAATCGTGTCTGGAGTGCGCCCACGCAAAAGTTCCATCTGGTTAGAAATCTGGCGAGCTACATCCCATTCCAAAGGCAGAAAGTCCGTTCAATACTATCCACATTGACCATCTTGGTCCGTTCGTGCGTACAAAAAAGAAGAACGCCTATTTGCTTCTGATTATTGACGCCTTTACCAAATACATACAGATTGTACCGGTTAAAAGTACAAAGACCGTTCACTCTATTACAGCATTAAAACAGTATTTTCACATATTTGGTGTTCCTCAAAGACTAATTTCTAACAGGGGAACCTCTTTTACAGCAAAGCGTTTCAAGGAGTACTTGCACTCTCTAGGTGTTAAACATGTAATGAATGCCGTAGCCACTCCGCGCGCGAACGGTCAAGTAGAGCGTTATAACCGTACCGTGTTAGCTGCTCTTACTTCGAAAAATCACGGTTAACCAGAAAACCTTTGGGATGAGCATGTTTCAGAGATACAATGGGCATTGAACAATACTATTAATAAAGGTACTGGAAATACCCCAGCTCAGGCCTTTTTCGGAACAAGTTTGATAGGAACGAACAATTCGCTACTTAACTTAAGTATTGCCGATGAGTCGGAGAGTACGACATGTGACTTGACTTCCATGCGAGAGGAAATATCGGAGCACATTAATTCCCAACAATCAAAACAAAACGAACGTTTTGACAAAAGTAGGAGGAAGTTCTCTTTCCAAGTAGGTGAATTGTTTAGAATCGAAAGAGACATTCCTTCTACTGGCAAAAGTAGGAAGTTGATACCCAAACTCAGAGGTCCATATCGTATTATAAAGGTATTGAATAATGACAGATACGTGGTGGCAGGTACTCCCATATCTCGAAAAGGCAACCGCTCTTTTACTGGTATATTCTCTGTTGATAAGATACATCCATGGATGGTTTTGAACAGAAATGATGATGATTCTACATCAAACAGTGATGATGATGAGGTCAATGATGATGATTTAGTCAGGTAAATGAAACAATTGATAACAGATAATTATTTATTTATTATAATACAATATTATAAAGTTAAGTTACAGATATAGTATAGGGTATATTAAGACACCGACGTTTTCATTGATATGCAGGACCTGCAATTATTATGTCAATTGTACATAGTCAGGTCATAAGTTCTGTCACATGTGCAATATGAAATAATTTAGACATGTTTATTATTTATGTAAACATTTATATAGCAAAATGAACTTAATAAAACATAGATTCTTATGGTAATAAAGTTTATTCAAAATGACCCCGCGATTTTGAATACAGGCCTGTATTCTGCGCGGCGAGTCGTCTATCGCAGCACGAACGAGGTCCATGTCAATATCGGCGGCTGCCTTAATCAAGGATGCCTTGAGTGACTCCAAATCAAGATGAGGCTTTGAGCAGGCCTTTTCCTCCAAGTGTTGCCATATCTTGTAATCTAACGGACTCAAATCTGGACTGGAGGAGGGCCTGTCTTTGTGCCGGATGAAGTCGATTTCACGCGCCGCCAGCCAGTCTTGTGTGCTTTTCGCTCTATGAGCTGGCGCAGAATCTTGTTGGAATACCCAGTGCCTGTTATTAAACATGGTGTGAGAAAAAGGTTCCACAAGGTTCTTGAGGACTGTATTTTGATACACAACTACATTCGTTTTTACGCCTTTCTCACAAAAATGTACCTCAGTTAAGCCCCAATAAGAGACTCCCAACCAAACCATGAGCGAGGATGGAAAATGACCTCGTTGGACACGCGGAATACGGTTGCTCGCTTCTTCACTGCTGTGTGCGTAACACCTTATCATTTTGTTTGTTGTAGCTCTCTTCCACGGTGAAAATTTTTTCATCCGAAAAAAGAATTTCCCGATGCTTTTTTCCCGCGTACCGCTTCAACAAAGCGCGGCATCTCTTCAGTCTCAGGTCCATTAAACGAGCGTCCAAACGATGTCCTGTTTTTCTTCGATATGCCCTAAGCCCTAAGTCTTCATTTAACACCCTTTTCACCGTGGTCCTGCTTAACCCCATCTGACGGGCCAACAGTTTCTGCTTACGTATGGGATTTCTTTGAATTCGCGCCTTCACAGCTTTTATCACTGCTGGAGTCCTAACAGAGCGAGGGCGACCACTTCTTGACCTGTCATCTACACTAGAGTCTTCATTGTATCGTTTTATGGTACGATAAACGAATCTTTTGGTTATATTCAAATTTTTCAGTAAGTCGAAAATCTGAATTGGCGCGTAACCGCAACGATGCAACGCAATAACTGCGACACGGTCTTCTTTAAGTGTCCACTCCATATTTAAAAATGAGGAAAATTCTAAAAAGTACACATTTTTATTTTCATGAAAAATTCGAAATTCGAATTCAATAAACTTTTTTGTGGCCAGCGTTCTAAATTCAAAAGTTTTTATTGTGTGACAGAACTTATGACCTGACTGTGTATATATCCTATTGCTATAGTGAAGCTGAAGACATGAAGGGGCTTCAATTCACTAGAGTTAAAGTGAAGCTGAAGACTGAAGGGGCTTCAATTCACTAGCGTTGTAATGGAGCTGAAGACTGAAGGGGCTTCAATTCATTATGATGTTTTATTAATGTGATTTTATGGCTGTGATGAAGCTGGAGACATGAAGGGGCTTCAATTCATCACAGTTTTTAATGAAGCTGAAGACTGAAGGGGCTTCAATTCATTGTGATGTTTGATTAATGTAATCCTACGGCTGTGATGAAGCTGAAGACATGAAGGGGCTTCAATTCATCTCAGTTTTTAAAGAAGCTGAAGACTGAAGGGTCTTCGATTCGTTATGTTGTTTTATTAATGTTATCATAGGATAGCCATTGCCAAGCTATAGGGCTGTGATGAAGCTGGAGACATGAAGGGGCTTCAATTCATTATTATGAGACGTTATGATGATGGAGACCTAGGGGCTCTTGTTCATTATGAAAATTATCTATATACTATTGTAAACGATGTGATTACGTAATTCTGAATATGGAGAGGCCAAATTGCTCCTGAGTTGACTTTAAGAAATGTATTATGATTGTTTATTAGATCTTAAGAGACATCACTTGATACAAATGTCAACCTACTTGTTATCCAAACTATGGGAACTATTGATTTATAATGAAATGTTATATTTAAGGTTAATTTACCCGGGACGTGTAATGGTCAGGAAAGGCCGACTGTTAGCAATCGTATATTTTAAAAGGAATATTTACCTAAGTTTTAGTTAATTACAGCATAAATACAGATAATTTTATACAATTGGCGCGCTTACGTGATGACATTTCGAACTAGACGACTGATGGTGTTCATTCAGTCGTTCACCCAGCCTGTAGCATAAAAGCACGCACATCACGTAAACGCGCTCAGTCGATCGTCTGTTCTTGTGGAGTCAAAACCTCTAAAATTGTGTTGAAGTGTATACGACTCAGGTCATAGTACTGTGTGGAATTCAGTGAATAAACTATTGTTAGCTAAAGTGTGGGTTTGATTTTGTCGGCGATATTCAGGAGCTAAAACAAGCGTACTCTTTATCTCCACCAAGGTACAATGTAAAGTAGGTATCGCGTAAGGCTTTGGTGGCAAATCGACACTTCGTCATTTTCATTTTCACTCATCAGTGTAAAAATCATCAATGAAAATCAACGTGAAGTGGAGTCAAGCCTAGAGGTTGCATTTGACATCTGTCAACAGTAGGGACAGAGCTAAATGTCAGTCAAAGCGAAATAAGGAGAAGAAGACTGACGCACACTGTGTCCTTACTGTTGACAGATGATAATCTTGGTTCCACTGTAGTGTGGATTACCCGTCAGCACCACAGCTCAGCGTGAGACCATTTTAATTAGGTTATTCTATAAAAGTGTGTTTTTTACAGAGTCCATACCCTTCAGTTTCATGCCCACAAAGAAAGGTGGGCAACTACTGGTCATCAAAAATTACACTTTCTGGAAGGGCAACTTCAGAGGTGGCTATTACTGCTCCAAGAAAAAGTGCAGGGCGAAAGTAGCTTTGAAGGGGAACCGAATCGTGTCCGCGCAACTGGTACACAATCATGAACCGCCACAGTACCATGTGACAAGTAGCGGACAGTACATTAGGCTATAATAAGTTATGTTAATTAAATTTAAAAGTAAACCTATCTACAGGTGTAACAGAAAGGTGTATTCAAAGTCAAAGTTTTTTTTTTTACTATAGATATTTACATGTACTTAGCAAACGTAATTTTTTGGGGAGCACTGTGGGAATTCTTTTCCCACAGTGGTCCAATGTAGAAACTCCCACAGATTGATTTAGATCTCGTAGGCGTAGAAACCCCCACAGATTGATTTTTAGATCTCTTTTAAAAATTAATTGTTCATAACTATAAAATAAATAATAAATTATTTATTCAATAAACATTTCACAAACATTACAAAATGACAAATGAATAAAGAATAAGAAAGTTTCATGTTATATACTTAACTAAAGATAGATACATCATCTGTTTCTGAGATTAGGTGTCGATACTCCCCAAGGTAGGGTTTCCCCTGTGTTTTGGGATAAGTAGCGAGGCTCTTCCCCTAAAGATATGAACGAAGAAAAATTAGCAGACCACATCAAGTACTTTTACAGTTTCAATGTAATGCAGCTATCTAAAATTTAAAGAAGGCAATTTAAAGTTCTTTAAGTTTGATAACTAATACAAATATTACAATATTGATTATTTTATAATAATTATTTAATGAGCAGTTCTTATTAATTATTTAATAAGCAGCAATCAATAATTACAAAATTATAAACAGCAAGGACTGTGTTGAGCTAGATTAACCCCATACAGTCTCATCATTTAAGTAATCTTGAACATTGTATTATCCCTTTTTCGACAAAGTCGCTTTAACCCCTCAGTTACCACCGGCGCCACTTTTCCGTTATAGGTTTTAAAGTTTATTACCATGACATAGGGTTCCAAATCACAATCCGTCCCAACTACCCTCGGTTTTTGAGTAGTTAACGTGCTTTTTAAATTGCTGAAATAGCAATTTCAAAATCTCCATAGGTATCTTATTGTAGTAAAGATTGCACTGTCATTCATATTTTAAGGGGTTTTTAGGGATATAATTCTGAAAAACAATCACGATGAAACTGACTTCATCAGAGCAAATTTAGTTTTCAAGTCTCCATACATTTTGGACCTGGCGATCAGATGATTTGTATGGAGAAGTGAAAATTCAGCTGCTCTGATCAAGTTGGTGTCATAGTTTTGATGTTAAATTTGTGTTACACCCTGTATAGCAAAAAGAAGTGGGTTCCTATTTAAAATAATGTATACAAGCATAAGGAATTCGACCAATATCGAAAATAATTACTGCACTTGCGGTTAATATACCTTAAAATTGGGGTTACTTTATATTTAATCAAGGAAGTATCTTAAGGTTAATTTTTAAATAGTGTATTAACCGCATTTTAAATATATGTAAATAGTAATAATACAGGTTGTTTGGTAGATCGCTCCAAAGCCTTAAAATAGTACAGACCACTTAGAACCATTTAGGCGACACTTGTGTTAGCCGAAGTCTAACCGTTTCGATTTTGTCGATATTGTTTTTGATGTGTTTCACATCGCTCCGACTTGAAAAATAACAAAGGCTATTTTAAGTTATCTTGTGGTGACAAGTTTTGGTTGGCAGGCGCCTAAACAAATTCGCAGTTAACGTGGCCATTTGGTTTGGCGCAGTTCAATGTTTTAATCTCATAAAACTGTGTGAAAGTGCAAGTTGCAGAGGGCTGTTGAAGTGTGGCGGGTAGTTGAAGAACTTCTGTTCTAGTTGTTTGAGAACCACCCGCCTACACCCTGGTGTACTCTCACCAATAGTTCGGGTTTTTCGCATCGTCGCCAACAGTTAGCCGTGTCGGAACACCAAACACCACGTCTGTGAAAATGACTCGTGGTTCGCGACTCGGACAGTTTAATTAATATTTTAGTTTTTATTTTCGGACAGTTTAGTCTTGACATATTGTAATTAAGTTTTTTTTTGGTTATTGTTGACATTAAGTTTTGATCTTATTTTTTTATTTATTAATTCTTGTATTATTGACATATATTGACTTTTGTAATTAGGAATATTATATGATGACATTTTATTTTGGAATAATGTTTTGTTGACACTTTTTTTTTGTCTTGTGTATATATTTTTATATTGTATTGTATACTTTTTGTTAATAACATGTTTGTAATTTATTTGTTGACATTGTTAAATGATGTTTATTTTGTGATGTAATGAATGTTAATAGGGCAAAGTGCCCCCACTGCCCCGGTTCCTCGAGAAATTTTGTTTATATCCGCATGGTTTGAGCACCCACATTGGACGTGTGTACAAAGATGTACAGATTGTACCGACTCAGCAGTCACAGGGGCGGGGGGAGGCGCCGACTGATGTCGGTATTAGCTCACCATCGCCGTCGCTCAATGACTTGCCTTCCTTAAGAAGAAGGGGGGGCCAGAAGTCTGGCCGCTGGGAGGTTGTCAGAGCTCATTGAGAGGTGTGTTCAGGACAATGGGACCAACGATTGGTACGATCTTCTAAGCTTTGCGATTACCAGCGTCCCATCTTTTGATGACAGAAGCCGATCTCTTACCTCTAAGGTAAAGGAGAATATTTCAGCCGGCAGTCAAGACAGCTTTCAGTCATCGGATGTTCGTCTGAGGAGTGGGAGTGGTGGTTCTAACCGGCGTGCTCACTACATCGCAAGCACCCGCCGCCGTCGCGCGACCTCAACTTCCCTCCGGAGCCAGTCCTCTCAAGTGAGTCATTGGCGGTTGAAGCGGCTGACGTATTGGATGATGGCACCATCGGGGGACCTCCCGAGGTGGTCGTGGACACGTTGAAGGCTATTATCAGTGGTCTGGGGGAGTTGGGCCTTCACCTCAACTCAGAAAAATGCGAGCTATTTGCTTGCTCTGGGAATCTGGCCCAAGATTCCAGAGCGGAGTTGGATCTTTTGATGCCAGGGGTGAAGTTCCTAACTAAAACAAGTTTTACTTTATTGGGCGCGCCCATTTTTCCGGAAGGTGTACCGGGGGTTTTAGGGGATAAGTTAAAGTCCTTGGTTGGGGCAAAACCACACCTTAAGGAGCTTTCCGCTCATGTGGCTCTAACAATTCTACGGAGTTGTCTGTCCCTGCCAAGGCTAACATACACTTTGCGAACCGCTCCGGTTTGGCTGTGTAGGAGGTAGGCAGATTCATATGATAACGAGTTAATGAGTCTGTTGGAGATGATTTTAAACGTGAAAATGTCTCCCTCCCAATGGAAACAAGCGGCCCTTCCAATACGGTTTGGTGGTCTCGGCGTTCGTCGCCTACAGGACACGGAGCTCCCAGCTTTCGTAGCCTCTTCGCATGGGGTGCTTGAACTAGTCACTCGCATTTTTAAAGTTTAACGGATACGGTTTTGGCATTCCTTTTGCCCATATTACCATCATTGAACAAATTTAATTATCACCAAACCCTAACATTTCAACGTCGTGTTTTACAAATCCTAACAGATTAACACCAGATTTAATATCAGTATCAAACACCAGTGGTTATCAGACAACTTCTCAGAATAGGTACCAAAGACCTCAATCATCAAATCAGACTACCAATCAACCAACACAAACTTTCACCTATCCACCAACAATGTTATTAAATATTCCTAAAACACATGCCCAAAGCAATATATATCAACCATCGACTTCATCAAATTCCAAATCACCAAACCCAACTTTCGAAGAACTATCGAATGATTACGAAGATGAGTTTTGACTCATTGCAACATTGGAATCAACATATGATTTTTCTTGAAAATTAAGTGTTAAACATATTTAAAATGTAAGTACTTACTCATAGCTAGCTGATTTTTATGAGTATAAAAAAAAACTTATAAATTGTTTTCATTTCTTACCTTTGAGATTACGCTGGGATTAACTCCCAACTTCTCCAAAGGGCCAACAGGTTTTCTAAATACATGTTACTTTTGTATATGAGGTGTAATTCTTGTTAATAATTCTTCAAACGTTGATATAGACATTCTAAAATAACTGTTGAATTTGTGCTCACAAGTTTTCGACGCTTCGTATCGCCTCTAGTGAAATGATTCCCATTACTATTCATAATTGAAAGATATGGGTGCTCCCAGCATTGTCTTTTCATATCTTTTTTCTCCAACCACTCTCTCCTCTCTCTCTTTTTAACAATAGACGAGACGAATATCTGGAACGAGACTGCTATTTCTCCGGATACGTTAGAGAAGAATGTACCGGAACATTAAAAGGCACGGCGATGTGTAACGTTGCGGCGTCGCGTCGTGACGTGCATTTTTGCGATACGGTAACGTAAATTGGCACGTTATGTCAACGCACCGTGCCACGATACCGCACAGTTCCACGTTGACGATGTCGTGACGTGGAGATGTAGACAAGCCCTAAGGCTTTGGCGGCATATAGATGCTACGTTATTTTTATTCATCAATTCAAAATCATCAATGAAAATTATGTAAAGTGGAGCCAAGCCTAGAGGTAGCATTTGACATCTGTCAACAGTAGAGACAGAGCTTTATGCCAGTCAAAGCGAAACAAGGAGAAGAAGACTGACGCACTCTGTGTCCTTACTGTTGACAGATGATAATCTTGGCTCCACTGTAGTGTGGATTGCCCATCAGTACCACAGCTCAGCGTGAGACAATTTAAGTTAGTCATACGTCAGTCATACGAACTTTGTTTAAGAAGAAAGATCGAGAAGACATGAGTTGCTATAGACCGGTTGCGCTGATCCCCACCCTATCAAAAGTTTTTGAAAAAGTATTTTACAATGCTCTTTATCAATACTTCGAGAAAAAAGGGCTATTTGTGGAAGAACAGAAAGGGTTTAGAAAGGGAAGAACGATAGACCTAGCTATATATGATTTTTTGGTACAGGTGATAACACATGTGGATAAAAAGATCCCTGTGTCCGCGTTATACATGGATATGACTAAAGCATTCGACTTCGTTGACCACGCCATACTGGTAAATAAACTTTATGCTTATGGTGTTCCGGGTAATGTGCTAGAACTTGTTAAAAGCTATTTGAGCAACAGAGTACAGTTAACTCAGATCTCCAGAATCAACCCTAAAACGAAAACAGAAATTCAGTACTTGCCAGACCCGAGAATTGTACAATATGGAGTGCGGCAGGGTAGCGTGTTGGGACCATTATTGTTCCTTATTTATGTCAATGATGTTCCTGCATTGGTATCTCATCCAATGGTATTGTTTGCAGATGACAGTACCATGATTGCTGAGTGTCAAGACAAAAACACATATGAATCAGACATTAATAATTCTCTAAAAAACATTGTTGGATGGCTAGAACGTAATCACCTTTTGATTAATCTTGACAAAACAAACATTATGACATTTAAAAATAATTACAATCAATCGACGAATAATAATCTTGACATACACTATAATAATAAGATAATCGACACAGCAAATATAACAAAAATTTTAGGACTACATTGATTCACACTTGACATGGAAACCACAAATAGATCATATATGTAAAAAGTTAAGTCAGTTTTCTTATGCACTCTACATCCTTTCAAAAGTAACTGGACAATCGGCTTTACCTACAGTCTACCATGCCTTCGTCGCCTCAACTTTAAGATATGGGATTATATTCTGGGGGAACTCAACCGACAAAAATAAGGCGCTAAAAGCACAGAAACGGTGCATAAGGTCAATCTCTAAACTAAAGCCAACAGATAGCTGCATTTCTCATTTTAAAAGATTAAAATTATTACGTTGCCATCATTATATATACATAGTCAGGTCATAAGTTCTGTCACATGTGCAATATGAAATAATTTAGACATGTTTATTATATATGTAAACATTTATATAGCAAAATGAACTTAATAAAACATAGATTCTTATGGTAATAAAGTTTATTCAAAATGGCCCCCGCGATTTTGAATACAGGCCTTTATTCTGCGCGGCCAGTCGTCTATCGCAGCACGAACGAGGTCCATGTCAATATCGGCGGCTGCCTTAATCAAGGATGCCTTGAGTGACTCCAAATCAGGATGAGGCTTTGAGCAGGCCTTTTCCTCCAAGTGTTGCCATATCTTGTAATCTAACGGACTCAAATCTGGACTGGAGGAGGGCCAGTCTTCGTGCCGGATGAAGTCGATTTCACGCGCCGCCAGCCAGTCTTGTGTGCTTTTCGCTCTATGAGCTGGCGCAGAATCTTGTTGGAATACCCAGTGCCTGTTATTAAACATGGTATGAGAAACAGGTTCCACAAGGTTCTTGAGGACTGTATTTTGATACACAACTGCATTCGTTTTTACGCCTTTCTCACAAAAATGTACCTCAGTTAAGCCCCAATAAGAGACTCCCAACCAAACCATGAGCCAGGATGGAAAATTACCTCGTTGGACACGCGGAATACGGTTGCTCGCTTCTTCACTGCTGTGTGCGTACACCTTATCATTTTGTTTGTTGTAGCTCTCTTCCACGGTGAAAATTTTTTCATCCGAAAAAAGAATTTCCCGATGCTTTTTTCCCGCGTACCGCTTAAACAAAGCGCGGCATCTCTTCAGTCTCAGGTCCATTAAACGAGCGTCCAAAAGATGTCCTGTTTTTCTTCGATATGCCCTAAGCCCTAAGTCTTCATTTAACAACCTTTTCACCGTGGTCCTGCTTAACCCCATCTGAAGGGCCAACAGTTTCTGCTTACGTATGGGATTTCTTTGAATTCGCGCCTTCACAGCTTTTATTACTGCTGGAGTCCTAACAGAGCGAGGGCGACCACTTCTTGACCTGTCATCTACACTAGAGTCTTCATTGTATCGTTTTATGGTACGATAAACGAATCTTTTGGTTATATTCAAATTTTTCAGTAAGTCGAAAATCTGAATTGGCGCGTAACCGCAACGATGCAACGCAATAACTGCGACACGGTCTTCTTTAAGTGTCCACTCCATATTTAAAAATGAGGAAAATTCTAAAAAGTACACATTTTTATTTTCATGAAAAATTCGAAATTCGAATTCAATAAACTTTTTTGTGGCCAGCGTTCTAAATTCAAAAGTTTTTATTGTGTGACAGAACTTATGACCTGACTGTGTATATGAGACTGCTCTATTTGTAAAGACAAACTGGCATTTATTTAAGAAAATGAATAGTAAAAGAGAGGTCAAATTAAGTGCTCCTTTACGCTCCACTGCGTTTTATGATAAGAGTATTTTAGGTATGGCGCCAAGGCTCTATAACAAGTTACCGAAATCAATTAGGGATGCTAACCAACTGCACTCATACAAGGCTTTACTAAGAAATTTCCTGGTCGAAAAGGCTTACTATAGTGTGCAGGAGTTATTAGATGATAAATTGACAATGCATTAAAATAAATTAATATTGAATAATGATTGCGACATGTACTAATATTAACTATAATAATTCATTTGTTATATAACTTGGCCGATGACCCGAATGGCCGAGTCGGCATTGACCCTGCCTACGAACCCAAGGGTCCCGGGTTCGAGTCCCGGTGGGGGTTAATATTTGTTTGATGAGAACGGATGTTCGTACCCTAGTCATGGTTGTTTATCTATATAAGTATAATATTTATCTATATAAGTATGTGTATCGTTGTCTAGTACCCAAGATACAGGGAATCCTAGTTTGGGGCTAGATCAATGTGTGTAAAATAGTGTCCAAGGTATTATTATTATTATTATTATTATTAACTATATTGCACTAAAATAATAATTGTTAATAATATGTAAATTTTGCTAATTTATTTAATTACATATGTGATACAAAATTTGTATGTCTACATGGCAGAGTATAGAGAAACTCTATGTGACATTCTCTGTAAGAATGGTCCCCCTACCCCCCCCATATAGTTTTTAAAGTGCGGAAATGTATACTTTTTGAGATATGATTTTTTCAAGTTTTGAGGTTAGATTCATCTGATTTGATAGGAAAATGAAGAAAAACACCATATTTATGACACCAATCTATTCAATTTTATAGACCTATCCTTAGTATTTACACAGGAAGTGACCTAAAACAAACATTTCGGTTTAGTGAAACTAGATGGGGTCGCCTCGCTCCGCTCCGCTTCACTCGGCTCCGGGTCGTTCATAACGTTGTGACCTAACACAACCTATCTTAAGTATTTACACAGACAGTGACCTAAAACAAACATTTCGGTTTAGTGAAACTAGATGGGGTCGCCTCGCTCCGCTCCGCTTCACTCGGCTCCGGGTCGTTCATAACGTTGTGACCTAACACAACCTATCTTAAGTATTTACACAGACAGTGACCTAAAACAAACATTTCGGTTTAGTGAAACTAGATGGGGTCGCCTCGCTCCGCTCCGCTTCACTCGGCTCCGGGTCGTTCATAACGTTGTGACCTAACACAACCTATCTTAAGTATTTACACAGACAGTGACCTAAAACAAACATTTCGGTTTAGTGAAACTAGATGGGGTCGCCTCGCTCCTCTATTCAATTTTATAGACATATCTAATTGCGTTCAACAGTAACGTACAATAACACGGAAAAGTACATTCGCGTAGCTACGAGAGAAACGGACTGAAGATGCATCATCTTTCGACCACAGACGAACATTAATGTCAATACCACAGACAAAACGTCATAATTTTGTCTGTGAATTGTACTATGTTTGTCTGTGAATGGTACTTTTGCGTTTCGTTTCGCCGATTTTCGTAGTAAAATGCGTGTGGATTTGCAGAAAAACTATGCATTTCCGCGCAAAAAGAAAAGCACTTTGGTATGAAAAGCGAGTGCCAGCTATCCATTAAGCATATCATTTTATTCAAAAAAAGCTATATCGGTTTAAAAACCAACCCTATTAGGCTATAATCAGTTATGTTAAGTAATGTAAAAGTAAACATATCTACAGGCGTAACACGAAGCTGTAGTCATATTTTAAGGTGTTGTTAGGGACATCATCCTGAAAAACTTGAGTATGAAACTGACTTGATCAGAGCAACTTTAGTTTTCACGTCTCCATACATTTTGGGCTGGGCGATCAGCTAATTTTATGGAGACCTGAACATTTAGTTGCTCTGATCAAGTTTGTGTCATAGTGAAAATTGTTTAGAAGGTCTTCTTTAACAATCCCTTAAAATTTTACTACACCATTCTGTTACACCCTGTACAGCAAAACGAAGTGGGTATCTATTTAAAGTAATGTAAACAGGCCTAAGTAGTTCGACCTATTTTGAAAATAATTTAACGTAACATGTCACATATTTAATTGTCCTAGGTAAAGTATCACAACCAATTAAAAATAAAATAAAACACAAATAGAAACAATTAGCCGAATAAAGCACCCCGGGAAGATTCCGATTGCATTGCTAAGGTTCCCATGACGCTGGCAGAATCTCCCCGCTGCACAGCCAGGGAGATCCTTTGCATCAGAAATGCCCCAGAGCGGTAGTCAAAACCTCACAAAGTATTACATATGCGAGCAATTGGATGAAAAAGATGCGCAGTGCCTCAAGTTATTTTTTATGAAACATAAATTCTGGAAAACGTGACATATGGACATTATGTTACAGGATATTTTTGATCGTTTGATGGTCCTCTATCGGCGTATTTAACTCTGCGTTTAATTTAACGTGCGCCACCAACTTGTTTAAAAAACTAAAGGTGGAACTTTGTCTCCATCAGTTTGGTTTAGTTCGGAGATCCTTATTTCATTAATTTATGGCTTATATCAATAATGATATCTCGGAACAGAGAAATCTGTCCAAGCATATTTTAAAAAAGTTTGCACGCAAAAACCTCCTCTGGTTTTTGTTTAAAAATGTTTAAAAAACCTTGCTTTAATGTGGAGGAAATTTTCTAACACTTCAAAGGTCTGTAAAATCAAGTCTCAAGTCACAGTTGCCTAGAATAAGTTGTGTTAGATTACTTACACAGTATTTAATTAGAAATGATTGAAAAATAAATAAATTACTGTTCAGAATCGCAATTATTACTAATGAACTGTAAAATTCTTGGTCTTAATTTGAGTCTTGGTCTGCGTCAAAAATGAAACATACATAGTAAAACCGGAAAGAAAATGAAGATTCAAGATTCAAGATTCGTTTATTTGCTTATGAAATTAGGTAGACATATCAGATGTTAATAATATTAGAAGTTCCTTATTCAGCTATATTTATACAGCATGCAAATAGTAGTATATTTCGATTTGTGTATAGGACCTATCAAGCATACACAAACAATTTAATATTAAGACTTATAAATCAAAAACTCTGAAAGTGCATAAAAATTATGCTGTTGAAGCCATAGTAATAACTTTCTTTTAAAAATTATGAAAGGGAGACTTTTTATGTCGGTGGGCAATTTGTTGTATATTTTAACGCTCATTGCATAACAATTCTTTTGGTAAAGCATTGTTCGTGACTTATGTTCCAGTACTAACCTATCCGGATTTCTAGTATTCCTTGGAAACTGTTCTTTAGCAGTCGTGAACATATTCATGTTCTGTTTCACAAATTTTGCTACTTCAAATATATAGAGACACGGTAAAGTTAAAATGTTTAGTTTTTTGAACAGCGTTTTACATGATTCTTGGGGTTTTACTCCTAAGATTTCCCTGACGCATTTTTTTTGTATAACAAACGCTCTGTTGACATCTGTACTATTTCCCCATAAGATGATGCCGTACCTTAACACGGATTCCACGTATCCGTGGTAGGCAGCAAGTGTTGTTTGGAGGGTGGTAGTTTTTCTCAGCTTTGAGAGTGCAAATACAAATCTACTTATTTTATTGCAAACCTTGTCAATTTGCAGTTTCCAGTTAAGGTCTTTGTCAATTACAATACCGAGAAATGTCACACTATTTTCACATTTTATTATTTGGCTATTATAGTTTATAGTGATATCACTGACATTGTTGAAATTCATTAACTTTGTCTTAGTCACATTAATTTTTAGATTATTATTATTTAACCAATCGTCTACTAACCCTATTGTTTTATGTATGTCATTTCTGTGTTTATCAATTAATTTATTATCCTTATTACCATTATTATAATTTGATTTGTTAAATAGAATGTCATTATTATTATTGCTTACTATAATCGAAATGTCGTCCGCGAATAAGATGGATTGGTGTAATGTCACTTTTGGTATGTCATTTATATATATTAAGAACATAAGTGGGCCTAAAACACTTCCTTGAGGTACACCAAAATTATTATATTTATATTCAGACTCATATTTAATTTCTTTGTTATTGCTATTTAATCTATTTATGTGCACACTTTGTTTCCTATCACGAATATAGGTCTGTATCCATTGTAGGGGTGGTCCCCTTACGCCATATTGTTCTAGTTTATCTAACAAAATATCATGCGAGACAAAATCAAAAGCTTTCGTCATGTCGAAAAATAAAACAGATGTATTGTATTTAAGATCGAAGCCCTTCGCCACACTAGATACTAGATTGAATGCTGCTAGAATTGTAGATTTATCCTTTTGGAAACCGTATTGTTCCTTTGTAATTATTTTATGCTTCTCAAAGTAGTCATTAAGCCTAAATTGCATAGCTTTTTCAAATATTTTCGAGAATATTGGTATCAGTGTAACTGGTCGATAGTTGCTGGCTTCTTCTGCATTCCCTTTCTTATACAGCGGTTTCACAATCGAAAGTTTTAGTTTTTCAGGAAATCGTCCTTCCTCAAACGAGATATTTATTAAATGGCATAAAATTGCACATAGTGAATTGCTACATGTCTTGATAACATCTGTTTTTATGTCATCGTACCCTGTTGCTTCAGTATTTTTTAGACCCATTATAATTTTCTTTATGTCTTGTTCCCTTACGGGAGTGATGAAAAAACTAGTTCCTGTACAATTGCGTTTATGTAAATAAATTTTATTTAGTTCAGAATTATTTTTGTTTGTCAAATTTATTAAATAATCATTAAATGTATTGGCTATGTCAAGAGGATTTATTAATAAATGATTATTGTCGTCTTTGATAGCATTTATGTTTTTATATTCTGTTTTATTTTGGCCAACTTCTTTTATTATTTTCCAAGAAGCTCTGCAAATGTTTTTACTCTCCAAAACCATTTTACTATTTTGGTTCCTTTGCGATTGTGAGATGCATTTTTTTAGTAGTTTCGTGTAGTTTCGTGAAGACTTCGGATGACACAAGTTTGACCTAAATTGTCTAAACTATCTTCGTTTTTCATACAAAGTTTACCCCCTATCCCCCCGCCCCCCTTAGTGGGGGAACAATCTACAACAATTTAACAATCTACCTATACCTATCTACCAAGTAGTTTTAAAATTTCAAACATACTGTTACCCCCCCATTTCCCCCCCTTAGGGGATGAATTTCGCCAAATAACATAACATGCAATTACACACACATACATACAATATCACACTAGGTTACCCGAGGTAGGAACCAGAAACAGCGACGTCGCAAACACGTAAACATCCAAGACCTGGGGATACGTTGTTACTTTCTCCCCAACCGCAATTAGGACCCGGGACCTCTTGCTTGGCTAGCATAAAGGCCGTTGAAATCCCTTAGTGCTACCGTACGCTACATAGGAACCCCGTTACAAAGCTTCATGACTCTAGGTCCACCGGTTTACGCTGTGCGTTGTCTGTCAGTCAAATTGCGTTTTAATGTAGATGTTTTTCTTTGCAGACTCCATACCCTTTAGTTTCATACCCACAAAGAAAGGTGGGCAACTACTGGTCGTCAACAATTACACATTCTGGAAGGGCAACCTCAGCGGTGGCTACTACTGTTCCAAGAAAAATAGCTCTAGCAAATGCGGCGCGAAAATTGCCTTGAGGGGGAATCGAATCGTGTCCGCGCAACTGGTACACAATCATGAACCGCCACAGTTCCATGTTACAAGTAGCGGACAGTACATTAGGCTATAATAAGTTATGTTAAATAAAGTAAAGTAAAAGTTGGTGTCATAGTGAAAGTTGTTCAGGAAGATGTCCCTGACAACCCCCCAAAGTATGACTACACCTTTCTATTATACCCTGTGTAAATTAACTATAACTAAACCAATGATGTGCCTTCATGCCTATGCTTCACAAGTAAGCCATATTCGAGCCCAAGAGTGAAGACGTCAGATTCAGACCAGCAGCCCCCCTAGACAAGTGACATCGCTAAGGATAGCGAGTCGAAACGATATCGACTTCGACGTCGAGCTTCGACTCGCTATCCTTAGCGATGTCACTTGTCTACAGGCACAGTTAAGCGGTCGCCGTAACCGAAATCGGCTGAAATTGCGATTGCAATCGCAGTACCTTTCAAAGATTTCGGGATTAATATCAAGAGATACAGAAACGAGCTACTTTGGCCGGCGCTTCCATCAGGCTATTCTCGCTAAGTATACTTGCATAGGTATAATTGTACAGAGTAGTATTGTAATCGCACATCAGAAACTGGTTATTCGGCACATTAATGTACTGAATAAAAAAATATAGATTGGTCAGTAACTTTTGGTTTTTCTACTTGCAAATTTATAAAACAGCCCCTAATCTAAACCGCCTCTTTACCCGATGTAATTAGTGTGGAACTCAGTTTGATGTACGAATAAAGATTTCTCGTATATTAAATGTAAATATCATGTTTTTTCAGCGATACCGTTTAGCTACATGCCTTCTAAGTACGGTGGTCGTTTGCTCGTGGTCAAAAACTATACATTTTGGAAAGGCAACAAAGCGGCGCATGTCTGGTATTGTTCTAAGAAACCAAGCAAATGCGGAGCCAAAGTTACCTTGAAGGGTAACCGAATCCTGTCCTGGGTCCCTGACCATAACCATGAACCACCAAAGTATCATTTGACAAGCAGCGGGGAGTACATTAAACTAAATTAAATGTAACTTTAAATATATTATTATATTTAACTTTGACTCAATTGTGACTTTGACTTTTATGATGATTCGATGAGCTAGTTGACAGCCAAAAATATTGTATAAATGTTGATTAATCGTGGACTATGTGCCTCTGCTGACGTTTATGAGAAGAGGCTTCTGGGATTTATTTGCTTTGCTTAGTGAAAAGAAAATCTGGATGTAAAAGTAGAAGAGATACATGGTCCTCTTCTAATTTAACATCCAGATGTAGAAAAAAATGGATGACAAATACAATCATACTATTTGGAAACTGACACTTATTTAATTTTTTTATTTCACAGATCACCCAAGAGCCTTCAGCTTTATTCGTTCAAGAAAGGGGGGACAATTGCTTCTGGTCAACAGCTATACTTTCTGGCGAGGAAGGAAAGATGCCCTTGTATGGTATTGTTCTAAGAAACCAAAATGTGGAGCAAAAATTACCTTGAAGGGGAACCAAATCGTGTACTGGGTCCTTGACCATAACCATGAGCCACCAAAGTATCATGTGACAAGCAGCGGGGAGTATATCAAACTGGATTAAATGAAACTTTTAATTATATTAAGCTTTTAATCTCTTTTTACTTACGCCCGGTTTCTGAAAGGAAAATTGGCTGTGACAACTTGTTAAACTCTTTTTAAACGCATTTCAGCCAATCACATGCCGCTATTTTGAAATAATGATCGATTAATCGCTTGTTACATTTGACAACTCTTTCGGAAACTGGGGGGAATTTTATTTTAATTCAATGAGCTAGCCATCTCAGCCAAAAAGTATCATTAGACTAAACGTGGACTTTCCCAAGAAAGAGGTCCGGGTTTGGATCCCGGCTTGGGAGAATGAAAAAAAAACCAGGTCTTGGATGTTTACATGTTTGTGACGTCGCTGTTTCTAGTTCCCACGACACAGGGTATCCTAGTGTGGAGCCAGAAGCAATGCATGTGCCTGTATTTTTAAATGTTAGTCATGTTATATTACTCTGTCTTCGCCATCCCATATGGAGAAGAAGAGAGGGAAGGAAGAGGCGATGCATCACGATATTTTTATTGAGTGAAATTATATCTGGATTATGTATACTATAAGCATATTTGTAAATATTTATAGTAATAAAGAACTTTGACATTGTCTTTCTATGTAAAATTGGAAGAGAAGCGTGGATTGTATAAAAAATATAAAATTAAATTGCTTAATCAAACTATTAGGTAACTGCCACTTTAATTTTTACGTTCAGATTAATACGTTTAAGAAAGGCAGGTCAATGATTGCCTGTGAACAATAACACTTTCTGGAAGGGAATCTACAGCGGTACTACAGTTCAAAGAAGAATAGCAATATCAAGTGTAGGGCAAAAATTGCCCTGAAGGGGAATCGAATCGTGTCCGCACATGTGGTACACAATCATGAATAAAAATAAATAATATTCTGAGCCCTCCGTAACGCGGCTATGTTGTTGAATTTTAATGAAGTGTCTAATGTGGCCTGTAAAAGTGGCCCTAGTATATGGTCGCAAACTTGAACTCGTATTCAATCATTTATCCAGTTATTGCTCTGCCACCCCGAATGGGAAAAGGCATGGCGCCATGACTCTGTTTTAATGTTTTATATAGATGATAGATTATCAGTCGGTTACAGAAGCGATCTTCAAATTTTAGTGGCAGTTCCCCAAAATGTAGTTTTTTTGATAAAAACATGTTTATTGATTCTGAATACATAATGTCCATGACAGTTCACACGCCTTGACGTTACCCCACAAGCGTTCTGCGGGGCTTTAAAATTCAAAATTCTGCTACTCAGTCATTGTATGAAAGAAACTAAATAATAACATATTTTTTTAGCTGTTCAAATGTTGGCTATTAATAACTAAACCTCGTTGAAAGTTACATCCTATCTATATTGCATAATAAATAAGAGCTAAAGTTACATGTATAGGGTACTCAAATGTTTCACGTATTTTTATTGCAGAAACCACAACATCGTTTAGCTTTATACCTTCAAAAAGGGGTGGAATGCTGCTGGTAGTCCAAGAATACACCTTCTGGAGATCAAGCCAACCGCACATCTGGTATTGTTCGAAGTATACTAGCAAATGCGGCGCCAAAGTCACCCTCAAGGGGGATCAAATTACATCTTCATGTTTGGAGCACAATCATGATCCACCAACTTACGTTCAGTCAATCAGTGGCCAATACGTTAAAATATAGAAGCAATGCATGTGCCTGTATTTTTAAATGTTAGTCTTGCTCTGTTGCCTTATGCTATGCTGCCTTCGCCATCCCATATGGGAAGAGAGAAGGAAGAGGCGATGTGTCACGATATTGTTTTGTTGAGTGAAAAGTAAATCTGAATGATGTGTATTTGCAAATATGTTCAGTAATAAAGAACTTTGACATTGACTTTTTTATGTAAAATTGTAAGAGAAGAGTGATTTGATAAAAAAAAAAAATTGCTAAATCATACTATTAGTTAACTGCCACTTTAATTTTTACGTTCAGCTTAATACGTTTAAGAAAGGGGGTCAATTATTGGCTGTGAACAATAACACTTTCTGGAAGGGAAACAACAGCAGTGGATACTACAGTTCAAAGAAGAATAGCAATTGCCAATCATGAACCGCCATGTGACAATTAGTGTCCACAACTTGTCACATAGTTTGTAAATTTTAAGTAACAGTAATAATACGATGTGTATTTTATATACCTAATTTCATTATTAACCTTTCACAGACTCAGCGGTACCGTTTAGCTACATACCCACTAAGAATGGTGGACGTTTGCTCGTGGTCGAAAACTATACATTTTGGAAAGGCAACAAAACATCTGGCAACGTCTGGTATTGTTCTAAGAAACCCAAATGCGTTGCAAAAGTTACCTTGAAGGGGAACCAAATAGTGTCCGGGGTTTTAGACCACGACCATGAGCCACCGAAGTATCATGTGACGAGCAGCGGGTTGTATCTTAAACTTAATTAAACGTTACTTTAATCATATTAAACTATGAGACTATTGAGACTTTGACTTTTATTTTGTTTCGAATAGTCAAATTATCTGTATCACTGTTGACTCAATGTGGACGTTTAGTACTTTGCATCTGTCTCGCCGTATGGGAAGACGTCACAATATATTTGTTTTGTTGAGTGGAAAATAAATCTGGATGAAAATGTAGAAGAGCTGCGTGCGATGTGTAGAAAAAAATTAGGCAAATACAATCAAACTTGATAGTTTTCTGATGGAAACTAACACTTAATTTTAAGTTGAATTAATTTTACAGGCTACCCTATACCCTTCAGCTTTATACGTTCAAGAAAGGGGGGCAATTGCTTCTGGTCAACAACTATACTTTCTGGAGGGGAAAAAAGGATGGCGCTGTATGGTATTGTTCTAAGAAACCCAGCAAATGCGGAGCAAAAGCTACCTTGAAGGGGAACCAAATCGTGTCCTGGGTTTTAGACCATGACCATGAGCCACCAAAGTTTCATGTGACAATCAGCGGAGAGTATATTAAACTAAATTAAATGTAACTGGAGGGGAAAAAAGGATGGCGCTGTATGGTATTGTTCTAAGAAACCCAGCAAATGCGGAGCAAAAGCTATCTTGAAGGGGAACCAAATCGTGTCCTGGGTTTTAGACCATGACCATGAGCCACCAAAGTTTCATGTGACAATCAGCGGAGAGTATATTAAACTAAATTAAATGTAACTTCAAAAGATAATAAACTTTTACTTTAGAGTAAAAGTTTAATATCATTTAAAGTTACATCCAACAAAGTCCAAATTCCAAAGTCATATTAGTATGACTTGTTGTTTAAACTTGGACTATACAGTGCCTCTGCTACCGGATATGAGGCTTTTAATTACATATATTAAACTTTGATTCTATTGTAACTTTGACTTTTATTTTGGCTCTATAGGCTTGCCCCACAAACTGACAGTAAGTGCTGATTACGTGAAGTGATGTTATTTTTTTAATACGTGCTGATCCAATTAGTTTGTGTTAGTGATTTATATTGCTTAGGTAAGGAAAAAAAATGTTTTAGACCTCGAGGGGTGACAGCGTTAGCCGCCATCTTTAATTGAAGGGGAAAATTTTGTATTATTTTTGCTTCAACAGTGTTCATTTATATAATAAACTAGAGAAAAATTCCTATAATTCTTGTGCCTAACCTCCTTAAGTGAAGTTAATAATTTTATCGTACCGCGCCACAAAGTGTACTACTTCAACACCCGTTAAATGAAAGGGGGGTCCCTGTACAAAGGACGTGTTTTTTTACATTTTTAGGGTTCCGTTATAATATCATGACAGTATTTTTCTTACAGATTCCGCGATACCGTTTAGTTTTATGCCTTCAAACAAGGGTGGAATACTGCTGGTAGTCAATAATTACACCTTCTGGAAAGGCAGCTATCGGAACATTTGGTACTGTTCGAAGAGTTCAGGCTCAAGCGCTGCCAAATGTGGGGCCAAAGTGACCCTTAAATGCGGTCACATTACGTCTTCATTTCTGGAGCACAATCACGACCCACCGACGTACATTAGGACTAGCAGCGGCCACTATGTCAAAGTGTGAATAAATATGTAGCCTATTTATAGGTATGTGCTTACCTAAAGTAGGGCCATTTTATAGGTCACATTTGACATCTGTCAGTATTAGCTTCATTATGGGGAAGACCTGCTTAGAAAATCTATTAAATTAAATGAATCGATACGTATTTCAAACATCTGAATTTGAATACAGTAATAATTGGATTCAATTATTTTTGATCGTACGTTCGACCGATTTTTTGGGTAACATCCCTTGTATTATACTTGTCGCGATGTTCAGTTTTTTTTAAACAAAAATTTTTGTTTCATATTGTCAAATAAATCGAGAAATTACCTTCTGTTGTAAATGTGTTTAGTTAACTGAAAAAAGTTACCCAATTGTGCTGTTGTAACGTTGAAAAAATAAATAATATTGTGTGCCTTCCGTAACTAGGTTATGTTGTTGAATTTTGATGAAGTGTCAAATGTGACCTGTAAAAGTGGCCCTACTATATGGTGGCAAACTTGAACTCGTATTCAATAATTTAGCCAGTTATTGCTCTGCCACCCCGAATGGGAAAAGGCATGGCGCCATGACTCAATTTTAATGTTTTATTTAGATGATAGATTATAAGCCAGTTACAGAAACGATCTTCAAATTTTGGTGTCAGTTCCACAAAATGTAGTTTTTTTGATAAAACATGGTTATTGATTCTGAATACATAATGTCCATGACAGTTCACACTCCTTGGCGTTACCCCATAAGCGTTCTGCGGGGCTTTAAAATTCAAAATTCTGTAACTCAGTAATTGTATGAAAGAAACCTCAATAAACGAAGTAATAATATATTTTTTTATTGTCCAAATGTTGTAAAACCAATGTTGGCTATTTATTACTAAACCTCTTTGAATATTACATCCTATCTATATTGCACGATAAATAAGTGCTAAAGTTATATGTATATAGGTTACTAACATGTTTTACATATTTTTCTTGCAGGATGCACAGAACCGTTTAGCTTTATACCTTCGAAAAGGGGTGGAATGCTGCTGGTAGTCCAAGAATACACCTTCTGGAGATCAAGCAAACCACACATCTGGTATTGTTCGAAGTATACTAGCAAATGCGGTGCCAAGGTCACCCTCAAGGGAAATCAAATTACATCTTCACATTTGGAGCACAATCATGGTCCACCGAGTTACGTTCTGTCAATCAGTGGCCAATACATCAAAGTATAGTTTTATATAAATAGGTCAAGTGCGGTTGGGACTCGCACACGAAGGGTTCCGCACCATTCTACAATACAACTTAAGACAAACAAATAATAAAACGGAACAAAAATATGTCCGCACTAGGTTTCAAACCTAGCCACCCTTACCACTCCTAACTCTACAGATAGCAAATTTGAATGACGATGATTTCGTAAAAACACGTGCTTGTATGGATTTTATAAATTAAAGGGTTTATTTAATTTAGAAAATAATTATTTGTTGCTGAAACGGCAACAGAAGTACTTAATACTTTTATCTAAAGCGAATTTCTAACGTCTACATATGAGAATCGTCCTATACGGTAGATTTTTGGTTCTTAAGATCAACCCTGTAAGATTCTTTGTTAGGCCATTTAAAAAGTATATTGATATGAATTTAATTTCAACGTAGTTAAATCTCGCGGCTGTAGGCGGGCGTTTTAAAAAGACAATTTTAGTTAACTAAATGTGTACTCCCCTGTTCTTACAGGGGTTAGTCTATGACTAAACATCTCACAAAGACCACAAACATTTTGAGGCATCGCGATCTTGATGGAAGGCATGGAAATAAAATTCAAAACCTACAAAGGGAAGTGCCGTCGGTCGTTGAGTGGTTAGAACTATTAATAATACCTTGGACACTATTTACACACATTGAAACTAGGATTCCCTGTATCTTGGGTACTAGACAACGATGCACATACTTATATAGATAAATATTATACTTAGATAGATAAACATCCATGACTAGGGTACAGTCAGCATCAGATATATGAGAGCAGGTTAGCTACTCAAAAATATATACACATCTTAAAAAAATCAGAAATATCTACACAGCCAAAGTGTCAAAATTATGTCAACATCCAAGTTAACTCTTGAGGTTGTGAATTTTGACACTTTGGCTGCATAGATATTTCTGATTTTTTAAGATGTGTAGATCTTTTTGAGTAGCTAAGCTGCTCACATATATCTTATGCTGACTGTACAAACATCCGTTCTCATCAAACAAATATTTGCCCCCACCGGCACTCGAACCCGGGACCCTTGGCTTCGTTAGCAGTGTCACTGCCGACTCGGCCATTCGGGTCGTCAAATTGGTTGTCATTGGTTAAACATTGGTTTATTAAAAATATAGCATTAACTATATTGTTTGCTAAAGCAACCTCTATTGACGACTGACACTACGCACCCGACTAGGCGTGTGACCAAATAGTTTAGTTGTATATTCTAATCTGAGTCTGTGACACATTAGAGAATAAACACGCTTGTTTAGAAAACATGATTTGCCAATCGCACCTATGGTAGTAAGAGAATGTGATTCACTGGCGTGATGACTGATGACATATCGTGAATTCGTCGTTGATCTTCAGTTCAATTCAATTCAATTTATTTATTGCTTTCTACATTGTTATAGTACAATAGTAACATATGTGTATATGGGTACAGGTTGTTAGATGACAATGTAGCGCCCTGTAAGGGCTTTGCAATTTATCTTAATAACTAAGTAGGTAGGTATCTTTACATATTTATATTTTTTTCACAATAAAATTTTAAATATTCAGTAATATCTAAATATCAATACAATTACTATAGTTTCATTATATTATTATTATTATTTCATTATGATGATAGAGAGCTAATAAAGTATTTTATCCTATTAAATTGGTTTTATTAATTAATTAATTAATATCTTGAAATAATTCATTCATGTTGTAATAGAATTTTTCTATTAGGTAATTT
The DNA here is from genome assembly GCA_949825045.1 of Argyresthia goedartella. NCBI lineage: Eukaryota > Metazoa > Arthropoda > Insecta > Lepidoptera > Argyresthiidae > Argyresthia > Argyresthia goedartella. The sequence continues at coordinate 7,365,724 of OX463817.1, forward strand.
TCTGTTGTTTTATAAAAGACATATGACTCGACATTTCTTAAATTAATAGTATATTATTATAAATTTTAATTACCATGGAGTGTGGGCTAGATGTGCATAGTTTCATTGTAGAAAAAGAGACTTTTAATTTATTTTTACCTCGGTCGTTTCTTTTTATGGTTTTAACAGGAGACTATAAATGCATGTGTTTTCTTATGAACTTACATGATTCGAGGATATAGATAGATGTTAACGTGGTAAATGGTTAATATTTGTAAGAATTCTTAAACATTTATTTTGTAGTATAAAGATATCTTGTATATCGGCACAATTTCCCCATAAGATTATACCATAAGCAAGTCTAGAATGGGCATGTGCGTAGCTGCTGAGAGAGCAGTATTAAAGTCGGTTACTTTTATCAAACTATAGAGAGCATAAATAAAGCATGATAATTTATTAGATAAGTGGTTTATGTGAGATTTTCAGTTTAGATTTGTGTCTAGGTTTATTCCAAGTAGTGTTGCTGAATTTACGCATTCTAAAGGGGTATCTTTATATTTCTAATTTATTTTTAACGAGGTTTTTTGGTGTGGCTGGAAACTGATTAATCTGTTTTTTTTTTATAGTTTAATTCTAAATTAAGATTGTTAAGATAAGGTGAGATTTTGGTTTATATTTGATCAAGTTTATTTTGTAATTCAGTTTCATTGTGGCAAGGTATCAATATTGAAATATCATCGGCGAATAAAATACATTGGTTATTTAAGAAAATTGGAAGATCATTCAAGTAAATTTAAAATAGGCTGCAGCATAGGACGCTTCCTTGGGGAATGGCACCTGTTAATTTAATTTGGTCTCATCTTATATTAGGTCCTTAAATATGAAATTGGCGTTTTGCATGGGAGGAACAAAAAGTAGTATTTTTTAAATATAATATATTTATTTAATCAATACCATTGCTATCTATACACTTTTGGAATCAATAAAATCTTTGAAGGCGGTTTGGACTGCCCCATCGGAGTTGAATTTTTTCCCTTTCAAGAAGTTATCAAAATTTCGAAAAAAATGGTAATCTGTTGGAGCAAGGTCCGGAAAGTACGGTGGATGTCTTAGACATTCCAATTGAAGCTCCTCTAATATGGTAGCCGTCTGTTGTGCAGTGTGTGGTCTAGCGTTATCATGAAGCAGCAGTGGCCTAGAGCGATTGACCAGCCTCGGTTGTTTAGCAGCTAGCTTTTCCATCATGATTTGCCGTTGCTGACAATAGACATCTGCCGTAATCGTCTGGCCATATTTAAGAAAGCTTTAGTGAACGACACCAGCACTAGTCCACCAAACGCTCACAAGCAACTTTTTTGGATTCAATTTTCGCTTGGGGCATGGTTTGGCTGGTTCGGCAGGGTTCAGTCATTGCGATGAGCGCTTGCGATTATCGTACAGGATCCACTTTTCATCACAGGTAATAATTCGATTTAAAATCCTTTCATTATTGTGCCAGGTGAGTAATGCAACGCAGCAGTCAATGCGCGTTTGTTGATTTGCTTCACTCAGTTCGTGAGATACCTACCTTTCAAGCTTTTTCACCTTCCCAATTTGCTTCAAGTGGATTAAAACAGTTTAATCACTAACACCGCAGCCTGCAGCTAACTCGGACGTGGTTTGCGATGGATCCGCTTCCACAATAGCCTTCAATTCTTCATTATCAACTTTGGTCTCCGGCCGTCCACGGGGCTTGTTCTGCAGGTCGAAATTTCCAGAACGAAAACGTTGGAACCAAAAACGCACTGTGTTTTCTATTGCGGCACCGTCGCCATACACATCATTAATCCTTCGAGCCGTTTCTGCAGCACTGGTGCCACGGTAGAACTCATACTCGTAAATAACGCGATATTTCAAGTTTTCCATTTTGTAAGCTGAGTGACGCAAGAAAAAAACAATTGAGGAAAAAACAAATGAATTATAATTTTAGAAACACAAATACATGATTAAATAGCTGTATAAATTTGAATTTGGAATTCCTAACCATAGAGGACATATTTGAGAGCAAAGTGGCCAGTACGGCTAAACGCCAATTTCATATGTAAGGACCTAATATTATGGATTTTTCCTGTCATGGGTTCTGTATTTTCTATTTCCGTATACTGCAAGCGATTATCAAGATAGGATTCGAACCATTTATATAGGATGCCTCTTATACCAGAATGAAATAATTTATGCAGGAGAATTTTATAATTTACTCTATCGTATGCTTTACTCATGTCGAGTAGTAATCCTACAGAATATTTTTTTTTATTTATTGTGTCGAGTATTTGTGGCATGAATTTATATAAAGCTAGTGTCGTAGATAAATTTTTACGAAAACCGTATTGATTATTATTGATTATTTTATATATATTTATCATAGAAAGACTATATTATTTTAGCCATTGCCGTTTCAAATATTTTTGCTGAGGTTGGGAGTAAGGCAATCGGACGATAATTTTTAGGGTCATCATTTTTTCCTTTCTTAAATACAGGCTTTACTAACGATATCTTCAATGCATTTGGGACTATTCCTTCTGTAAATGACTGATTTATAAGTTTAGTGTAGGGTATGTTAAGTTTATTTATGCACATCTTTATTATTTTTTGGGGAATGTCATCAATTCCAGAGCTATTTTATTTTTCAGGATTTTTATTATTTTGTATACTTCTTGTTGATCTACTTGTCGTAGGAATAATGAAATTTGGACTTCAGTATAGTTGTTCATGCGTCTTCTTTGCTACCTGTATGGTTCTGTTATGATTAGGTAAAGCTTGGGTACATCCGCTCCAGTCCTGTCAAATCCACACTACTGACAAGCTATCGTTACCATTTACAATGATGGACTACGTGGCGTATGACGTACTGTGTATGTGACTAGACTGCTGGACCTCTATACCTATATTCTTGTATCTTGATTCAAATAAGAACAGGAAAGTAATGGAACAAGTAATTTAATTTCTACTAAGTAGTTTAGGAATAATTCATATTTTTGTAAGACTTCCGTGACTATTACATGATAAACGACACATTCTGATAGAAAAAACTACTTTATACAATCTATTTTAACTGACCGTAATGTCTTTCTTACCAATATGATAATTTGTCTATAAAATATAGTTTTTCTTTGAGATAAAATTCGCTGGTGTTCTTTCAACTACTTACCTATTACGATTCATCAGATAGAGCCCGGTGACAGACAGACGGACTGCGGAGGATTATAGTTCCCAGCACCCTTCGGGTACGGAAACCTAAAAAGCATAGGCACGATTTTTAATAGACGGTGTGGCAGAGGCACAGTTGTGCATAAACGATTTGATAATACACATTTGACTAATTTTCATGCTAAGCCCACATCGATCCACTGGAAATAGAAGTCGTATTTATACCACAAACTTATCATAAATAGAATTAATGTAGCCGCCGAGGGGCACAGGCCGTTACCCGGAAACGAGTGAGATCCACCACGCCGACTCAGTGCTGGTTGTCGGAGGGGTTGTACGACCAGTACCACGTGGCGTTAGCAGCCGGGAGCTTAACGTGTCATCCGAAATACTGAACGTCCGATAATGTACTTAAGATAAAATCTCATTGGTACATGGTCAGGTTTCGAACCTGCATCTCCTGTGTGAGAAGCAAGCGTGAAACCCATTAAACCAGGGAGCCAATTTCATGATTATCTCATTTAATGAATAGTGTGTGTGGAGTTTGCTCCAGGCACATGCAATCTTATCTTTTTCATACTTATCTAATTTAATAAAAGTGTGAATGGTTTCTGGGTCATAATATAACTTTGAGAGAGAAATTGTCAGATTAGAACAAAAAAAAAAAAGTTTTTATTTAAATAATCGTTTTTTTTATAATTTCAACTGGACTGAAAAGTATACTTTTAGAGCCTCTTCGATAAATATCCTTTATCTCTGAATGCCTAGGCCTAGCATCTTAGGTATTAGGTTTAAGACTTATTTTATTTAATTGGCAATCGATCAACAAAGTAAATATAATTTCAGGGTCACCAGTATCCTTCAGCTTCATCCCCACAAAGAAAGGAGGGCAGTTGCTCGTTGTCGATAACTATTCCTTCTGGAAAGGGCACCATTGCAACGTTTGGTATTGTTCAAAAAAGTGCGGAGCCAAACTCACATTGAAAAGAAATCAAATTATATCATCGCATCTGTATCATAACCATGATCCGACGTACATTAGAACTAGCTCCGGGGATTATGTAAAAATGTAAAATTGTCCTTAAACCTGGGATTCTGCCGCCCCTTATGGAAAAAGGCGTAGTAGCCTATTAATGTCCCACCAAGGAGCACAAGCCTTTACCTGTATACGGGTAAGATAAAGTCCTACTCCACCGCGCTAGCTCAATACGGATTGGTGGATGGGTTTTACGCTACTACGACCAAGTAGCGATAGTAGCCGGGACCTACAGCTTCACACTATATTTTTGATTAAAAACATAATGCACAAAGCCCTGCTGAATCAAATCGCAACATAAATGTTTTATCTGCGCTGTCAACTAATTAAAACAAATAGTTTAATTAAGAAACGCTTAGGTTTAGTTGGGATATCCTGTTATTTTTATAATCTATTCAGGAATACGGAAGAAAGGTTTATAAAGATATAAGAATAAATTGCATTGGTTGCGATTTATTCAAGAAGTGTTTTATTTAATACGATCCCAGCTCAGCCATCAGAACTTGATGTTGTTATTGGCAAGCCATGATTTGTTAGTTTGTGAATGACGTCGGCGCGTGACGCGTGAAGGAATAAACAAGTACATTTATTAGTGTAGAACGCTCTGGTAGGATATAGACGAACACTAAGCAGAGTCTAGCTAGAGTTATTACATCTGAACAACTAAGTATAATCTTATTTCAACAACTGAAACAGTAATCCCGCTGCTCAATAGTTTTGACAAATTGTCACACACACACAAACACGTTTAGCCAGTTAATTTCATACCAAACTATGTCTGACAGGGAGCGAGCCCACTGCCGCAGCTACGGAGATATGTAGGTTTCATCACGATGTTTGCCATCACCGTTAGAATTACCGTTTTTTAATGTAGCCTGTTTCATGTCCCACTGCTGGGCAAAGGCCTACCCCTTTCTTAGACCACTTATTCCTGTCCTGTGCTGCTCCTGCCCAGTCTGGCAGGAACTTGACCAGCACCGACTTGTCGCGAAAGGTGATAGAGCTTTATATAGCGCTTAGCTCTGTCCCTCACTCTCCCGTTTCAACACCCCCCGTGGGGTCGGCATGCTACGTGTGCAGGTCGTCCCGCCATCGTCGTCTCGGCCTACCCCTACGCCGGTGTCCGTCGCTGGCTCCCATTCGGTGGCAAGTTTTGCCCACTTCTGGGGGAGCGTGCGGCAAACGGCAGTCCCATTTTAGGCTAGCGGTCCTTGCGCCTACGTCAGCAATGCCAGTATGGAGCGTAGCTTCGTGTTCCTAACGTGATCCCTGGGTCTAAAACCTGTTATGCTGTGCTCCATCGCTCTTTGACAAACCTTGAGTCTGGACTTCTGCTTCTCTGTTAGCATCAGGTTAGGATAGGCAGGATACACATGTCCACGAGTTTGCGCTCCACTGATAATGAAAGGTTGCCCTTCATTAGCTCCTTCATGACCCTTCTATCGTCTATCGATTTCCTTATCCTGCCAGTTTTCGAAGGATAACTGATTCAAGTAGATATATTCGTAGACATAACATATTCTCTGCCCATCGTCCTCGGCCGTACGTTTCGTGCTGTTGTGTTGTGTCGTGATTCAACGTCAGTCCAACCTCAAGGCTTGCCGTGTTAAGATCTTGGAGCACAATTTGCAGTTCTGCCGTCGACGAAAACAGGACAATGTCATCGGCGAGGCCAAGGTTTGTGAGCCTTCTGCCACCGACGACAATGCCCTTGTCCTGATATCAGACCAGTAGCTCTTTAAGTACATTCCCGAGGGTGCTGGTAAACAACTTTGGTAATAAAGGGTCGCCCTGGTACTCACGTATGTCTATACTGAATGTTGGTCCGGATGACTGTAGCTTGATGTTTGCTGAACTATCATTGTAAATGGTTTTGATGATGTTAGTAAAAGTGAGTTCTAAATTTTGGTTTTGAAGAGCTTACAAGATTCAATAATGAGTCAAACTTCAAAATATTTATGTCAAAATAGATTCTTATGAACAATTTTTGAACGTCGTTTGCATCTACATCTATATAATTCAAGACAAACCACTACCGCTTCGGAACGTGTTAAGGCAGCGGAGAAGAAGCGGCGCAAGAAACTTGTACACTGCAACACGGCCTACTTTTGACAAGGGATACTGTCGAAGGCTTTGGAGTAATCTACAAAGGCAAGCTATAAGGGCTTATTAAATTCGTTGTATTTTTGATGATTTTGTTTAATGATTGAATGTGATCTGTTGTTGAAAAGCCGGGTCGGAAACCAGCCTGTTTGAGTGGTTGGTGAAAGCCTTATTTAGGATAATACGAAATTCAATGATTTTGATTAAATTTTTATAAATATGGAAACTAAAATGATTTTTCGATAATTGCCTATGTCGCACTTATCACCTTTTTTGTGAAGTATTTGATTGTACTAATTGTGTTGGGAAATAGCCCTTATACAGCAGAGTATTGGACAAGTTGGTAAGATGAGGTAATAGTGCAGGTTTTCTCACCTTTAGTGATTCTGTCGTGATACCATCCTCTCCGGGACTTTTATTATATTTCATGCTCGTTAGAGCACGATTTATCTCGTGGACTGAGATGAGAGGGATGACATCTGGACACGAATGTTCGGCATCTAAGGTTGGGCCCGTCCTTTGTGGGTCTGAGTACAGTGTTTTGAATAATGAGGTGCAGATCTATCACTCTATCTCTATTGCCGTATTTTACACAATTTTGGCCTTTTTGTCGGGTGATTCAGGTTTTATGATTGTTTATACCTTGATTGGCTTTGTTTTTATATTGCTATTTTTACCAAGTGCGTGATATTTCTCGTCATATACTACGTTTTACTTCTCTTCTAATTTATAATATTGAGGTGAGCGCCTTGGAGCATTTTTCTTTCTTGTAATAACGATTTAGTGTTTTGGTTAATTTTAATTATTTATTCTTTCTTGTTTACTATCTTACTAACAGTTTTAATAAATTTTCGCTTCTATTCCCTAGTAAGTCTTTCGGCAACTTTTTAATTGGTTTGTAAATAAATTATCTCGATGTGTAGATTTAGGTGTATGATGATCTTGTTGAAAGGACAAAGTCGATTTAATTTTTGGTTTTATTATTTGGGTAAATCTCCGTATATAGGTACATATTTGTCATTCTAAGAATTATCGTACCTCAATCGTTCTGATTTAACTGAATAGCTGCTAGAAAGAACATTCATAAGGTTTAAAAAATTACAGGGAATCAGTTCACCTACATCAATACCAACCAAGGCCGCAAAATCCTTCTTCAAGAATACTCCTACGGGAAGACCACCAGCGATGGTCGATACTGGCACTGCGTCAAGAAGTATGGTTCAGGCTGTACAGCGAAGCTACGGTTCAACCTTCGAGGGAAACTGGTATTCTTTGACCTGAAGCACAATCATGCACCACCGGTGCTAATCAGGATGGATGACGGCACTTTCCGGTTTGGAAATCCGAGATGGCTGCATAATTAAAATTGTTGTGAATCCCTTTGTGTGAGTTTTTGTGAAATTCTGAGGTGTCAAAATTAGGTCCAAAAACGGACGAGCTCAACTTAGAGCTTGATCTCCTTCTGATTAATTTTTAAGGCCTTTTTTCTTTTGTTTAGTCAATCTTTTTGTAATTCGCGTCAATCGCTAATCTTCACATCTGTAATTACCAATATTATTTTGGAGAGGTAGTTGCTCACGTCCGAAGGAAATACTTGGTTCCTACAGCCCTTCACATCCTTCCGGGTAGTGCTGGGTAGCAACAAATTATTCTCAAGACATTAATTTACAGGTTCTCGATTGACCAAATTGTGATCTTTCAAGTACACTTGACACTGGCAAAATTAACCTCAAAAGAGGTTAGCACGCCAAATTAAAAGAAGAAGAAGAGTATTATTTTGTTACACACAAGCGTTTCCGTATGATTTTGTTTGTGAATGATGTGATGATTAAATAAGTACAGAGGCAGAGGTGAAAATGTGTAGTTTTTGTTGTGCTATCTCCTAATTTCTATTTTGACACATTGACCCCTCACTACCCAAAATGACTATTTTGGTATTCTGCTACAGCGCGGCGCCACCTTTGCTGCCTCGTATGACGCCATGTTTGTTTACTATAGCTTTGTAATATTTCCAGGTATGCCGTTCTCCTACATAAACACAAACCAGGGCTGCAAGATCCTGATGCAGAACTACCCCTTTGGGAAAACCAGCAGCGATGGTCGCTACTGGCACTGCAGCAAAAAAGTCTCCGCTAAATGCCCGGCCAAACTAAGGTTTGACCACCAAGGGAACCTGGTCTTCTATGCCCTGAGGCACAACCATGGACCACCGGATATGCAAAGAATGTCAGACGGCAGATTTTTGTTTCATCGCGGTAGTAACAAAAGAAGATCTTATAGATCTAAGGCGAAAGTTAAAATCGAAGTGAAGCCCGATAATATACTAGGGTACTAAATTAATTTGTATGAACTTTGTATTGGATAGATGTTGTGGTATTTGTCAACTCTTAGGTCTTCCGCAGATGGAGCACGGCCACGTGACGGCGGCGAAACTCATATGCCCATATAAATCAGGTTTCAAACAATTTGCATGCAACGTAAATGCACTCTAATGTATAAGGAGTCTCGCGTTGTCCCATATGCGGATGGACTTAGTTTAAGTGAATCTTGGATTTTAGTGCTCGTCATTCATCATCATAATCATCATGCTCAGCCAACATCGACCCTCATTTTTACATATATTTTATAATTATATATTAGTCATATAATATGTCATGTCGTGTGACATGTATGCAACTGTGTATAGTTCTCGCAACATTGAAAGTCTACTGGGCGTTACTTGTGTGGGAAGGTGCGTTCAGACGCGAACGTGCGAGATCTGGAGCGCGTATACAGCTTCAGCTATCGCAACATTTCTTGGCGTGTGAGCGACGTCACCCTCTCCTCTCACCCGTGCATGCTTCTCTCTTGTACCCATGCGCCGCTACCCCTTCCAGGTGGCATTCAGGCGGCAACAAAATTGGCGTCAGGTGTCCTTGTTTACCACAAGTTAAGACCAGTCGACCTCGTGATGTGCAAGAACTATAAATAATATTTTTGCTAAGTTAAAATGTAATATAGGTATGTAGAATAACTAAATGCCAATCCCAGTTCTCTACTCCGCTTACGATGTCTGATATATGTAAATTATGTTAAGGATGAATGCGAATACTAAAAATAATGAACCGGCCAAGTGCGAGTCGGACTCGCATACGAAGGGTTCCATACCGTCGTACAAATTATATACTTTTAATGATACACGATGTTCTTTTAAAATATGTCTCTTGTATGTGCAATTGTGTTTATTTTATGAACGTATGTAGTCCATTATTTGTTGTTATTGCGGCAATAGAAATTAACACTCGGTTACTGTATGGTAAGTACAGTCCGCGGACGGCCAGACAGACGGACAGACCGACAGCGGAGGCTTAGTAATAGTTTAGGTATGGAACCCTGAAAACTACGACTGGCATCACAACGATAATACTTAAGGTAAGAAGTAGTGTAATACTTGCGCCGACATTTAGTCGGCAATTCTACTAAAATTATGTTTAGTCTAGCAATTTGTCTATGTTTCTATCATCGTAATCGTAAACTATGAATATATAATTTTCGGAAAAACAAAATTGATTTTTTAAAAACACGTCCCGCGCTCTCACACCGCCTTGCTAAGAGCGTACACAAGTCGTATGTAAGTTCATAGCTAGGCGGTGAGAGCGCGCGGACGCGGGCGCGCTGCGGACTGACAATGCGCGCCCGCACTGCGCCCGCTTCCCGCGCTCCCACCGCCTTGCTATGAGCTTGCTTGCTCATTATCAAGTTTCAGATTACATCGGATGGCTTTAAACGCAGCCGCGCCCGCCACGCCCGCACTTTGACTAGTGCTTAGAGATAGTCGTACTAGGTAAAATGCGTACCTAGTCCAAATGTTCCTAGTTCGCAAAAATACTCGATACAAAAAGCTGTTCTTCGAGCCTCACCGAGTATCACAGTATCAAGTCGCGCCGACCCCGTAAAATACCTAGTAATGTCAATGTCTTGCAGGTTAGGACGTTACCAGTGTGCACGGAGGGAACATTATATCTTGGCTACATTTTCTTATTAATTAATGATTACCATAAAAATTAAAACTTGCATTAAGTATTTACTTATCTCAAAATAACAACCAATCTTAAGGCTGGAGAAATACTGTCTCGTAAAAGTGTGTCCTAGTGTTTCAGTGATCAATAAATATAGCTTACCATTACCAAATGTACTTTTGGACATACGAAGATAGGCACAACACTCATCATCAAAATTGCGCGGATGTGCAAAAAGTGGACATACGAAATTCGCCTTGGTCTTCTCTGCGTGTTTAAATCGGGTGAACCCACAATTTTCCTATTGCCTATTTGCTTTTTATTTCTGCCATTATTTTTAGAACTAATATACAATAATCAGTTGTTTTTTTATTCTGACTGACTACATTGTAATGGATACTTGTTTACACTGCAATACTGGCTGGAAGACTGCAGACTACTAACTAGCACTGCACTACCTGAAGCGGGTGCTTTACGTGTGCGGCGCGGGCGCTAGGCGCGTGCGATCCGGGTGATTTGTGAGTGATGCGCGGCGCGGGCGCGACTAGAAATCACGCCGACTGAACACGCCCTTATCGTCTGTCTGAGGCCTAGTGTAGCAATGTTACATCGGTATAAACATGTTACATTATCATTCGTTCAATAAACTTTTTATTTTTGGTAATAGAACCCATATATATATACCTTAAAAACTTCGATTTAATATAATAAACAGTATAATGTTACGTTATTATTGTAACATTACAGTAACATGTATCTGTTTGTTACCAGGCAAAAAGCGTCGACGACGAAGGACTTCCTTCAGTGTTGCTAGATCTATGTTCCCGGACCTATCTTCCTTCACTTTCATTGATACGACGAACGGTACTTTGCTATTGTTGGAAGGCTACACCTTCGGAAAGGCTTCGAAGGACGGCCGATACTGGAACTGCAGTAAAAAGACATCTACATACAAATGTCCGGCCAAATTGCGTTTCAATGCCAAAGGAATAATGGTGTATTCGGAATTGGTACATAATCACGAGCGCCCTCAGTATATCAAGTCGCATAGCGGGAAGTATTATAAAGTGAATTAACGTTAGACACTACCCGTGTTACTACAAAAAATATTAAACATAGTTTAAACTCAAAACAAACGTCAAATCCCATACATTTTTGTCTTTAAACAAGAACACGAGTTTATATTTTATGATATCTGATATACAGGGTGTCTCATTGAAATGGGTCAGTATGGGAAAGTCTGAAACTATAAGACATACGAAGATCTGTTCTTAGGAACCATGTCATCGATTTTAATAAGATGAAAAACTGCATTCATACATTTTAAAAAAACCTTTACTCGGCTCGGGAGTCGAACCCGGTGGTTTTGAAAAAAAAAACTTAGACTATTTCTGTTAAGATATCGATTGTGTAGGTCTTAAGCAGTAAAAGGCTCTATGAAACATGATGTCTAAAATGAATAAAATGCATTGTTTTCACATACTTTAATTTATTTTAGTAGGTGTTCGAAGTGACCACCGTTTTTTCAATACAATATTCAACACGTTTAGGTAACGATCTTACAATTGCATTTTGTATTTTCATGTGATGAATTTGCGTTAAAATTGTCTCTATGGTTGCTTTTACGTCTTCAACGGTGTTATAGCTTGTTTTGTACACTTCATCCTTAACGTAACCCCACAAGAAATAGTCAAGAGGCGTTAAATCACACCTACTAAAATAATTTTCCCATTCAGTAATCACGTCATAAATTTTTTGTCCTATACACCGGGTTCGATTCCCGAGCCGAGTAAAGGTTTTTTTTAAATGTATGAATGCAGTTTTTCATCTTATTAAAATCGATGACATGGTTCCTAAGAACAGATCTTCGTATGTCTTATAGTTTCAGACTTTCCCATACTGACCCATTTCAATGAGACACCCTGTATATCATACTCCTAATAGGCGCTTTTAAAGTCCCGATGAACTGCACGATAGTTTACGGACGTTACGGAGGATGTAACAATAAGACAAAACGTATGAGAAATATGCTAAAGTTCCGTCCGCAATATCGTGAAGTTCTTGATTATGCTGTTAGACCTATTTAACATAGTTAGATACACGTTATTTACTAGCCGAATCTCCTTCGTGGTCATAAACACGAGCAGCGGTTTCAAGGTGGAGAAAAGAAATTCAAAGTTTCTTTTTCAGTCGGCTGTGGTAGTGTCTTCTCGTTCGATATTGAACTGTTTTAGTATTTCAGATTATGCTTTAAGACCAATTTAACAAAGCTAGATACAGGTTATTTACTAGCCGAACTTGCTTTGTGGTCAAAAACATCAGCAGCGGTTTCAAGGTGGAGAAAACAAATTCAAAGTTTATTTTTCAGTCGGCTGTGGTAGTGTCTTCTCGTTCGATATTGACCTGTTTTAGTATTTCAGATTATGCTTTAAGACCAATTTAACAAAGCTAGATCCAGTTTATTTACTAGCCGATCTTGCTTTGTGGTCAAAAACATCAGCAGCGGATTCAAGGTGGAGAAAACAAATTCAAAGTTTATTTTTCAGTCGGCTCTGGTACTGTCTTCTCGTTCGATATTAGCATGTAATAGTGTTCTCGATTATGCTGTAAGACCTACTTAACATAGTAAGATACACGTTATTTACTAGCCGTACCTGCTTCGTGGTCAAAAACACCAGCAGCGGTTTCAAGGTGGAGTAAACAAATTCAAAGTTTCACTTTCAGCCGGCTTTAGTAGTGTCGTCTAGTCCAATAATGGCATTTAATTGTGTTCCAGATTATGCCACAAGACCTACTCAACATAACTAGGTACATCTATCTACTAGCTGCACCTCCTTAGTAGTCAGAATCACCAGCAGCGGTTTCAAGAAATGTCAATAAGTTGAATCACTGCTATTAGCCAACAGATGGCGTTAGGTGTAATCGTTGATAGCTTTTTAATTATAACATATTGATAAATATTTACAGTGGCAGAGGATCTTATGGCTGCTTTTATATTGTATATTTGTAATTTCATTTCATCGATGTTTTTGTTCATTCACAATTTTCATCGGACTTTTATGCTTCGGTATAATCGGAATAACAACTTTTCTTTGGTGCTTGAGGCTTGAGGCACACGTCTAGATTATGCTTTAGACCTATTCAACAAAGCTAGATATCTATATTATATAAATATTAGATATTTATATTATATAAATGCAGCCATTGACGCATAGTTCTGTTCCTCCCTTCTGTTCGCAAACAATATTACATGCTGATATCGAACGAGAAGACAGTACCAGAGCCGACAGAATGTGAAACTTTGAATTTGTGTACTCCAACTTTATATCGCTGCTGGTGTTTTTGACCACGAAGGAGATTCGGCTAGTAAATAACCTGTATCTAGCTATGTTAAGTACGTCTTAAAGCATAATCTTGAATACTAAAACAGGTCAATATCGAACGAGAAGACACGACCACAGCCGACTGAAAATGAAACTTTGAATTTGTTTCCTCCACCTTAAAACCGCTGCTGGTGTTTTTGACCACAAAGCCGATTCGGCTAGTAAATAACCTGTATCTAGCTATGTTAAGTACGTCTTAAAGCATAATCTTGAATACTAAAACAGGTCAATATCGAACAAGAAGACACTACCAAAGCCAACAGAAAGTGAAACTTTTAATTTGTGTACTCCACCTTGAAACCGCTGCTGGTGATTTTGACCACGAAGGAGGTTCGGCTAGTAAATAAACTGTATCTAGCTATGTTAAGTAGGTTTTAAAGCATAATCTTGAATACTAAAACAGGTCAATATCGGACGAGAAGACACTACCACAGCCGACTGCAACATAAACTTTGAATTTGTTTTCTCCACCTTGAATCCGCTGCTGATGTTTTTGACCACAAAGCAAGTTCGGCTAGTAAATAAACTGGATCTAGTTATGTTAGGAACGTCGTCAAACATAATCTGAAATACTAAAACAGGTCAATATCGAACGAGAAGACAGTACCAGGGCCGACTGAATGTGAAACTTTGAATTTCTTTTCTCCACCTTGAAACCGCTGCTGGTGTTCATGACCACGAAGGAGATGCGGCTAGTAAATAACGTGTATCTAGCTATGTTAAGTAGGTCTTATAGCATAATCAAGAACAATATTACATGCTTATATCGAACGAGAAGACAGTACCAGAGCCGACTGAATGTGCAACTTTGAATTTGTGTACTTCAACTTGAAACCGCTGCTGGTGTTTTTGACCACAAAGCAAGTTCGGCTAGTAAATAAACTGGATCTAGTTATGTTAGGAACGTCGTCAAACATAATCTGAAATACTAAAACAGGTCAATATTGAACGAGAAGACAGTACCAGAGCCGACTGAATGTGAAACTTTGTATTTCTTTTCTCCACCTTGAAACCGCTGCTGGTGTTTATGACCACGAAGGAGATTCGGCTCGTAAATAACGTGTATCTAGCTATGTTAAGTAGGTCTTACAGCATAATCAAGAACAATATTACATGCTAATATCGAACGAGAAGACAGTACCAGAGCCGACTGAATGTGCAACTTTGAATTTGTGTACTTCAACTTGAAACCGCTGCTGGTGTTTTTGACCACGATGCAGGTACGGCTAGTAAATAACGTGTATCTATCTATGTTAAGTAGGTCTCACTGCATAATCGAGAACACTATTACATGCTAATATCGAACGAGAAGACAGTACCAGAACCGACTGAATGTGAAACTTTGAATTTGTGTACTCCAACTTGAAACAGCTGCTGGTGTTTTTGACCACGAAGGAGGTTCGGCTAGTAAATAAACTGTATCTAGTTATGTTAAGTAGGTATTAAAGCTTAATCTTGAATACTAAAACAGGTCAATATCGGACGAGAAGACACTACCACAGCCGATTGAAAAATAAACTTTGAATTTGTTTTCTCCACTTTGAATCCGCTGCTGATGTTTTTGACCACAAAGCAAGTTCGGCTAGTAAATAAACTGGATCTAGCTATGTTAGAAACGTCGTCAAGCATAATCTTAAATACTAAAATAGGTCAATATCGGACGAGAAGACACTACCACAGCAAACTGAAAAAGAAACTTTGAATTTATTTTCTCCACCTTAAAACCGCTGCTGGTGTTTTTGACCACGAAGGAGATTTGGCTAGTAAATAACCTGTACCTAGCTATGTTAAGTAGGTCTTACAGCATAATCGAAAACACTATTACATGCTAATAACGAACGAGAAGACAGTGCCAGAGCCGACTGAATGTGAAACTTTGAATTTATTTTCTCCACCTTGAAACCGCTGCTGGTGTTTATGAACACGAAGGAGATTCGGCTAGTAAATAACGTGTATCTAGCTATGTTAGGTAGGTCTTACAGCATAATCGAGAACTCTATAACATGTTAATAACGAACGAGAAGACAGTACCAGAGCAGACTGAATGTGAAACTTTGAATTTCTTTTCTCCACCTTGAAACCGCTGTTGGTGTTTACGACCACGAAGGAGATTCGGCTAGTATATAACGTGTATCTAGCTATGTTAAGTAGGTCTTACAGCATAATCAAGAACAATATTACATGCTTATATCGAACGAGAAGACAGTACCAGAGCCGACAGAATGTGAAACTTTGAATTTGTGTACTCCAACTTGATACCGCTGCTGGTGTTTTTGACCACGAAGGAGATTCGGCTAGTAAATAATCTGTATTTAGATATGTTAAGTACATCTTAAAGCATAATCTTGAATACTAAAACAGGTCAATATCGAACGAGAAGACACGACCACAGCCGACTGAAAAAGAAACTTTGAATTTGTTTCCTCCACCTTAAAACCGCTGCTGGTGTTTTTGACCACGAAGCCGATTCGGCTAGTAAATAACCTGTATCTAGCTATGTTAAGTACGTCTTAAAGCATAATCTTGAATACTAAAACAGGTCAATATCGGACAAGAAGACACTACCAAAGCCAACAGAAAGTGAAACTTTGAATTTGTGTACTCCACCTTGAAACCGCTGCTGGTGATTTTGACCACGAAGGAGGTTCGGCTAGTAAATAAGCTGTGTCTTGCTAGGTTAAATAGGTCTTAATGCATAATCTAGAATACATTTGAATACCAATATCAGACTAGAAGACCACAAGTACCACAGCCAACTATCTATATTGAATATTTTCGACGTTTTAGGGTACATGGTTCATTAAGGAAGTATGGGTTTCATCAACAGACACTAGACACCATTTATATTGCCTTAAACCTATCATAAAGGCCCTCAGTGTTATATGAAAAAGTACCTCCTTAATTTGGTCGGATTATATTGGCTGCTAACTTTTGGCTGCCAACTTCACACCGGTGCATTTCATAGGGTCCATCTTCAAAAGGCCGCAACGACTACATAAATAGGATGAACATAAGTGCAGTTAATCAGATCAATATGACAATTATGCGTCCGTCTTTAGGCAGACAATATATAACTAGCTATGTATTTAAGCAATTAATTTATTTTATAAACGCACGTATCAAAAACCGTACGTTACGACCAGCAAAATGTTATACTACTTGGTAAAAACTCATTTCTTATTTTAATATTGTTGCATTATGACCATAATGTATCAATTTTCAAAAAATTAAGACATTCAAATTTGCAGAGCAGATTGAATTCTGTTTAAATTGTGAATGAACAAAAACATCAATGAAATGAAATTACAAATATACAATATAAAAGCAGCCATAAGATCCTCTGCCACTGTAAATATTTATCAATATGTTATAATTAAAAAGCTATCAACGATTACACCTAACGCCATCTGTTGGCTAATAGCAGTGATTCAACTTATTGACATTTCTTGAAACCGCTGCTGGTGATTCTGACTATTAAGGAGGTGCAGCTAGTAGATAGATGTACCTAGTTATGTTGAGTAGGTCTTGTGGCATAATCTGGAACACAATTAAATGCCATTATTGGACTAGACGACACTACTAAAGCCGGCTGAAAGTGAAACTTTGAATTTGTTTACTCCACCTTGAAACCGCTGCTGGTGTTTTTGACCACGAAGCAGGTACGGCTAGTAAATAACGTGTATCTTACTATGTTAAGTAGGTCTTACAGCATAATCGAGAACACTATTACATGCTAATATCGAACGAGAAGACAGTACCAGAGCCGACTGAAAAATAAACTTTGAATTTGTTTTCTCCACCTTGAATCCGCTGCTGATGTTTTTGACCACAAAGCAAGATCGGCTAGTAAATAAACTGGATCTAGCTTTGTTAAATTGGTCTTAAAGCATAATCTGAAATACTAAAACAGGTCAATATCGAACGAGAAGACACTACCACAGCCGACTGAAAAATAAACTTTGAATTTGTTTTCTCCACCTTGAAACCGCTGCTGATGTTTTTGACCACAAAGCAAGTTCGGCTAGTAAATAACCTGTATCTAGCTTTGTTAAATTGGTCTTAAAGCATAATCTGAAATACTAAAACAGTTCAATATCGAACGAGAAGACACTACCACAGCCGACTGAAAAAGAAACTTTGAATTTCTTTTCTCCACCTTGAAACCGCTGCTCGTGTTTATGACCACGAAGGAGATTCGGCTAGTAAATAACGTGTATCTAACTATGTTAAATAGGTCTAACAGCATAATCAAGAACACTATTACATGCTAATATCGAACGAGAAGACAGTCCCAGAGCCGACTGAATGTGAACCTTTGAAATTGTGTACTCCGACTTGAAACAGCTGCTGGTGTTTTTGACCACGAAGGAGGTTCGGCTAGTAAATAACCTGTATCTAGCTTTGTTAAGTAGGTCTTAAAGCATAATCTTGAATACTAAACCAGGTCAATATCGGACGAGAAGACACTACCACAGCTGAGTGAAAAAGAAACTTTGGATATGTTTTCTCCACCTTGAAACCGCTACTGGTATTTTTGACCACGAAGCAAGTTCGGCTAGTAAATAACCTGTATAATCTATGTTGAGTACGTCTCAAAACATAATCTTGAATACTAAAACAGGTCAATATCGGACGAGAAGACACTACCACAGTCGACTGAAAAAGAAACTTTGAATTTCTTTTCTCCGCCTTGAAACCGCTGCTGGTGTTTATGACCACGAAGGAGATTCGGCAAGTAAACAACGTGTATCTAACTATGTTAAGTAGTTCCTACAACATGATCGAGAACACTATTACATGCTAATATCGAACGAGAAGACAGTCCCAGAGCAAACTTAATGTGAACCTTTGAAATTGTGTACTCCAACTTGAAACCTTTGCTGGTGTTTTTGACCACGAAGGAGGTACGGCTAGTTAATAACCTGTATCTTGCTTTGTTAAGTAGGTCTTAAAGCATAATCTTGAATACTAAACCAGGTCAATATCGGACGAGAAGACACTACCACAGCCGAGTGAAAAAGAAACTTTGGATTTGTTTTCTCCACCTTGAAACCGCTGCTGGTGTTTTTGACCACGAAGCAGGTTCGGCTAGTAAATAACCTGTATAAATCTATGTTAAGTACGTTTCAAAACATAATCTTGAATACTAAAATAGGTCAATATCGGACGAGAAGACACTACGACAGCCGACTTAAAAAGAAACTTTGAATTTCTTTTCTCCACCTTGAAACCGCTGCTGATGTTTTTGACCACAAAGCAAGTTCGGCTAGTAAATAAACTGAATCTAGCTATTTTAGGAACGTCGTTAAGCATAATCTGAATTACTAAAACAGGTCAATATCGAACGAGAAGACACTACCACAGCCGACTGAAAAATAAACTTTGAATTTGTTTTCTTCACCTTGAAACCGCTGCTGATGTTTTTGGCCACAAAGCAAGTTTGTTTAGTAAATAAACTGGATCTAGCTATGTTAGAAACGTCGTCAAGCATAATCTGAAATACTTTAACAGGTCAATATCGAACGAGAAGACACTACCACAGCCGACTGAAAAAGAAACCTTGAATTTATTTTCTCCACCTTGAAACCGCTGCTGGTGTTTATGACCACAAAGGAGATTCGGCTACTAATTAACGTCTATCTAACTATGTTAAATAGGTCTTACAGCATAATCGAGAACACTATTACATGCTAATATCGAACGAGAAGACAGTACCAGAGCCGACTGAATATGAAACTTTGAATTTGTGTACTCCACCTTGAAACCGCTGCTGGTGATTTTGACCACGAAGCAGGTTTGGCTTGTAAATAACCTGTATAAATCTATGTTAAGTACGTCTCAAAGCATAATCTTGAATACTAAAATAGGTCAATATCGGACGAGAAGACACTACCACAGCCGACTGAAAAAGAAACTTTGAATTTCTTTTCTCCACCTTGAAACCGCTACTGATGTTTTTGACCACAAAGCAACTTCGGCTAGTAAATAAACTGGATCTAGCTATTTTAGGAACGTCGTCAAGCATAATCTGAAATACTAAAACAGGTCAATATCGAACGAGAAGAGACTACCACAGCCGACTGAAAAAGAAACTTTGAATTTCTTTTCTCCACCTTGAAACCGCTGCTGGTGTTTATGACCGCGAAGGAGATTCGGCTAGTAAATAACGTGTATCGAACAATGTTAAATAGGTCTAACAGCATAATCAAGAACACTATTACATGCTAATATCGATCGAGAAGACAGTCCCAGAGCCGACTGAATGTGAACCTTTGAAATTGTGTACTCCAACTTGAAACCGCTGCTTTTGTTTTTCACCACGAAGGAGGTTCGGCTAGTAAATAACCTGTACCTAGCTTTGTTAAGTAGGTCTCAAAGCATAGTCTTGAATACTAAACCAGGTCAATATCGGACGAGAAGACACTACCACAGCTGAGTGAAAAAGAAACTTTGGATTTGTTTTCTCCACCTTGAAACCGCTACTGGTGTTTTTGACCACGAAGCAGGTTCGGCTAGTAAATAACCTGTATAAATCTATGTTAAGTACGTCTCAAAGCATAATCTTGAATACTAAAACAGGTCAATATCGGACGAGAAGACACTACCACAGCCGACTGAAAAAGAAACTTTGAATTTCTTTTCTCCACCTTGAAACCGCTGCTGATGTTTTTGACCACAAAGCAAGTTCGGCTAGTAAATAAACTGAATCTAGCTATTTTAGGAACGTCGTCAAGCATAATCTGAAATACTAAAACAGGTCTATATCGAACGAGAAGACACTACCACAGCCGACTGAAAAAGAAACCTTGAATTTATTTTCTCCACCTTGAAACCGCTGCTGGTGTTTATGACCACAAAGGAGATTCGGCTACTAATTAACGTCTATCTAACTATGTTAAATAGGTCTTACAGCATAATCGAGAACACTATTACATGCTAATATCGAACGAGAAGACAGTACCAGAGCCGACTGAATGTGAAACTTTGAATTTGTGTACTCCACCTTGAAACCGCTGCTGGTGATTTTGACCACGAAGCAGGTTTGGCTTGTAAATAACCTGTATAAATCTATGTTAAGTACGTCTCAAAGCATAATCTTGAATACTAAAATAGGTCAATATCGGACGAGAAGACACTACCACAGCCGACTGAAAAAGAAACTTTGAATTTCTTTTCTCCACCTTGAAACTGCTGCTGATGTTTTTGACCACAAAGCAACTTCGGCTAGTAAATAAACTGGAACTAGCTATTTTAGGAACGTCGTCAAGCATAATCTGAAATACTAAAACAGGTCAATATCGAACGAGAAGACACTACCACAGCCGACTGAAAAAGAAACTTTGAATTTCTTTTCTCCACCTTGAAACCGCTGCTGGTGTTTATGACCACGAAGGAGATTCGGCTAGTAAATAACGTGTATCTAACAATGTTAAATAGGTCTAACAGCATAATCAAGAACACTATTACATGCTAATATCGATCGAGAAGACAGTCCCAGAGCCGACTCAATGTGAACCTTTGAAATTGTGTACTCTGACTTGAAACCGCTGCTGGTATTTTTCACCACGAAGGAGGTTCGGCTAGTAAATAACCTGTATCTAGCTTTGTTAAGTAGGTCTTAAAGCATAATCTTGAATACTAAACCAGGTCAATATCGGACGAGAAGACACTACCACAGCTGGGTGAAAAAGAAACTTTGGATTCGTTTTCTCCACCTTGAAACCGCTACTGGTGTTTTTGACCACGAAGCAGGTTCGGCTAGTAAATAAACTGTATAAATCTATGTTAAGTACGTCTCAAAGCATAATCTTGAATGCTAAAACAGGTCAATATCGGACGAGAAGACACTACCACAGCCGACTGAAAAAGAAACTTTGAATTTCTTTTCTCCACCTTGAAACCGCTTCTGATGTTTTTGACCACAAAGCAAGTTCGGCTAGTAAATAAACTGGATCTAGCTATTTTAGGAACGTCGTCAAGCATAATCTGAAATACTAAAACAGGTCAATATCAAACGAGAAGACACTACCACAGCCAACTGAAAAAAAAAAATGAATTTCTTTTCTCCACCTTGAAACCGCTGCTGGTGCTTATGACCACAAAGGAGATTCGGCTAGTAAATAACGTGTATCTAACTATGTTAAATAGGTCTAACAGCATAATCAAGAACACTATTACATGCTAATATCGATCGAGAAGACAGTCCCAGAGCCGACTGAATGTGAACCTTTGAAATTGTGTACTCCGACTTGAAACCGCTGCTGGTGTTTTTCACCACGAAGCAGGTTCGGCTAGTAAATAACCTGTATCTAGCTTTGTTAAGTAGGTCTTAAAGCATAATCTTGAATACTAAACCAGGTCAATATCGGACGAGAAGACACTACCACAGCTGAGTGAAAAATAAACTTTGAATTTGTTTTCTCCACTTTGAATCCGCTGCTGATGTTATTGACCACAAAGCAAGTTCGGCTAGTAAATAAACTGGATCCAGCTATGTTAGAAACGTCGTCAAGCATAATCTTAAATACTAAAACAGATCAATATCGGACGAGAAGACACTACCACAGCAAACTGAAAAAGAAACTTTGAATTTATTTTCTCCACCTTAAAACCGCTGCTGGTGTTTTTGACCACGAAGGAGATTTGGCTTGTAAATAACCTGTACCTAGCTATGTTAAGTAGGTCTTACAGCATAATCGAAAACACTATTACATGCTAATAACGAACGAGAAGACAGTGCCAGAGCCGACTGAATGTGAAACTTTGAATTTATTTTCTCCACCTTGAAACCGCTGCTGGTGTTTATGAACACGAAGGAGATTCGACTAGTAAATAACGT
The DNA here is from genome assembly GCA_949825045.1 of Argyresthia goedartella. Lineage (NCBI taxonomy): Eukaryota > Metazoa > Arthropoda > Insecta > Lepidoptera > Argyresthiidae > Argyresthia > Argyresthia goedartella. The sequence continues at coordinate 7,388,248 of OX463817.1, forward strand.
GTATCTAGCTATGTTAAATAGGTCTTACAGCATAATCGAAAACACTATTACATGCTAATATCGAACGAGAAGACAGTCCCAGAGCCGACTGAATGTGAACCTATGAAATTGTGTACTCCAACTTGAAACCGCTGCTGGTGTTTTTGACCACGTAGTAGGTTCGGCTAGTAAATAACCTGTATTTAGCTTTGTTAAGTAGGTCTTAAGGCATAATCTTGAATACTAAACCAGGTCAATATCGGACGAGAAGATACTACCACAGCCGAGTGAAAAAGAAACTTTGGATTTGTTTTCTCCACCTTGAAACCGCTGCTGGTGTTTTTGACCACGAAGCAGGTTCGGCTAGTAAATAACCTGTATAAATCTATGTTAAGTACGTCTCAAAGCATAATCTTGAATACTAAAACAGGTCAATATCGGACGAGAAGACACTACCACAGCCGACTGAAAAAGAAACTTTGAATTTCTTTTCTCCACCTTGAAACTGCTGCTGATGTTTTTGACCACAAAGCAACTTCGGCTAGTAAATAAACTGGATCTAGCTATTTTAGGAACGTCGTCAAGCATAATCTGAAATACTAAAACAGGTCAATATCGAACGAGAAGACACTACCACAGCCTACTGAAAATGAAACTTTGAATTTCTTTTCTCCACCTTGAAACCGCTGCTGGTGTTTATGAACACGAAGGAGATTCGGCTAGTAAATAACGTGTATCGAACAATGTTAAATAGGTCTAACAGCATAATCAAGAACACTATTACATGCTAATATCGATCGAGAAGACAGTCCCAGAGCCGACTGAATGTGAACCTTTGAAATTGTGTACTCCAACTTGAAACCGCTGCTGGTGTTTTTCACCACGAAGGAGGTTCGGCTAGTAAATAACCTGTACCTAGCTTTGTTAAGTAGGTCTCAAAGCATAGTCTTGAATACTAAACCAGGTCAATATCGGACGAGAAGACACTACCACAGCTGAGTGAAAAAGAAACTTTGGATTTGTTTTCTCCACCTTGAAACCGCTACTGGTGTTTTTGACCACGAAGCAGGTTCGGCTAGTAAATAACCTGTATAAATCTATGTTAAGTACGTCTCAAAGCATAATCTTGAATACTAAAACAGGTCAATATCGGACGAGAAGACACTACCACAGCCGACTGAAAAAGAAACTTTGAATTTCTTTTCTCCACCTTGAAACCGCTGCTGATGTTTTTGACCACAAAGCAAGTTCGGCTAGTAAATAAACTGAATCTAGCTATTTTAGGAACGTCGTCAAGCATAATCTGAAATACTAAAACAGGTCAATATCGAACGAGAAGACACTACCACAGCCGACTGAAAAAGAAACTTTGAATTTCTTTTCTCCACCTTGAAACCGCTGCTGATGTTTTTGACCACAAAGCAACTTCGGCTAGTATATAAACTGGATCTAGCTATTTTAGGAACGTCGTCAAGCATAATCTGAAATACTAAAACAGGTCTATATCGAACGAGAAGACACTACCACAGCCGACTGAAAAAGAAACCTTGAATTTATTTTCTCCACCTTGAAACCGCTGCTGGTGTTTATGACCACAAAGGAGATTCGGCTACTAATTAACGTCTATCTAACTATGTTAAATAGGTCTTACAGCATAATCGAGAACACTATTACATGCTAATATCGAACGAGAAGACAGTACCAGAGCCGACTGAATGTGAAACTTTGAATTTGTGTACTCCACCTTGAAACCGCTGCTGGTGATTTTGACCACGAAGCAGGTTCGGCTTGTAAATAACCTGTATAAATCTATGTTAAGTACGTCTCAAAGCATAATCTTGAATACTAAAATAGGTCAATATCGGACGAGAAGACACTACCACAGCCGACTGAAAAAGAAACTTTGAATTTCTTTTCTCCACCTTGAAACCGCTACTGATGTTTTTGACCACAAAGCAACTTCGGCTAGTAAATAAACTGGATCTAGCTATTTTAGGAACGTCGTCAAGCATAATCTGAAATATTAAAACAGGTCAATATCGAACGAGAAGACACTACCACAGCCGACTGAAAAAGAAACTTTGAATTTCTTTTCTCCACCTTGAAACCGCTGCTGGTGTTTATGACCACGAAGGAGATTCGGCTAGTAAATAACGTGTATCTAACAATGTTAAATAGGTCTAACAGCATAATCAAGAACACTATTACATGCTAATATCGATCGAGAAGACAGTCCCAGAGCCGACTGAATGTGAACCTTTGAAATTGTGTACTCTGACTTGAAACCGCTGCTGGTATTTTTCACCACGAAGGAGGTTCGGCTAGTATATAACCTGTATCTAGCTTTGTTAAGTAGGTCTTTAAGCATAATCTTGAATACTAAACCAGGTCAATATCGGACGAGAAGACACTACCACAGCTGGGTGAAAAAGAAACTTTGGATTTGTTTTCTCCACCTTGAAACCGCTACTGGTGTTTTTGACCACGAAGCAGGTTCGGCTAGTAAATAAATTGTATAAATCTATGTTAAGTACGTCTCAAAGCATAATCTTGAATGCTAAAACAGGTCAATATCGGACGAGAAGACACTACCACAGCCGACTGAAAAAGAAACTTTGAATTTCTTTTCTCCACCTTGAAACCGCTTCTGATGTTTTTGACCACAAAGCAAGTTCGGCTAGTAAATAAACTGGATCTAGCTATTTTAGGAACGTCGTCAAGCATAATCTGAAATACTAAAACAGGTCAATATCAAACGAGAAGACACTACCACAGCCAACTGAAAAAAAAAAATGAATTTCTTTTCTCCACCTTGAAACCGCTGCTGGTGTTTATGACCACAAAGGAGATTCGGCTAGTAAATAACGTGTATCTAACTATGTTGAATAGGTCTAACAGCATAATCAAGAACACTATTACATGCTAATATCGATCGAGAAGACAGTCCCAGAGCCGACTGAATGTGAACCTTTGAAATTGTGTACTCCGACTTGAAACCGCTGCTGGTGTTTTTCACCACGAAGCAGGTTCGGCTAGTAAATAACCTGTATCTAGCTTTGTTAAGTAGGTCTTAAAGCATAATCTTGAATACTAAACCAGGTCAATATCGGACGAGAAGACACTACCACAGCTGAGTGAAAAATAAACTTTGAATTTGTTTTCTCCACTTTGAATCCGCTGCTGATGTTATTGACCACAAAGCAAGTTCGGCTAGTAAATAAACTGGATCTAGCTATGTTAGAAACGTCGTCAAGCATAATCTTAAATACTAAAACAGATCAATATCGGACGAGAAGACACTACCACAGCAAACTGAAAAAGAAACTGAATTTATTTTCTCCACCTTAAAACCGCTGCTGGTGTTTTTGACCACGAAGGAGATTTGGCTTGTAAATAACCTGTACCTAGCTATGTTAAGTAGGTCTTACAGCATAATCGAAAACACTATTACATGCTAATAACGAACGAGAAGACAGTGCCAGAGCCGACTGAATGTGAAACTTTGAATTTATTTTCTCCACCTTGAAACCGCTGCTGGTGTTTATGAACACGAAGGAGATTCGACTAGTAAATAACGTGTATCTAGCTATGTTAAATAGGTCTTACAGCATAATCAAGAACACTATTACATGCTAATATCGAACGAGAAGACAGTCCCAGAGCCGACTGAATGTGAACCTTTGAAATTGTGTACTCCAACTTGAAACCGCTGCTGGTGTTTTTGACCACGTAGTAGGTTCGGCTAGTAAATAACCTGTATTTAGCTTTGTTAAGTAGGTCTTAAGGCATAATCTTGAATACTAAACCAGGTCAATATCGGACGAGAAGATACTACCACAGCCGAGTGAAAAAGAAACTTTGGATTTGTTTTCTCCACCTTGAAACCGCTGCTGGTGTTTTTGACCACGAAGCAGGTTCGGCTAGTAAATAACCTGTATAAATCTATATTATGTACGTCTCAAACATTATCTTGAATACTAAAACAGGTCAATATCGGACGAGAAGACACGACCACAGCCGACTGAAAAAGAAACTTTGAATTTGTTGTCTCCACCTTAAAACCGCTGCTGGTATTTTTGACCACGAAGGAGGTTTGTCTAGTAAATAACCTGTATCTAGCTTTGTTAAGTAGGTCTTAAAGCATAATCTTGAATACTAAACCAGGTCAATATCGGACGAGAAGACACTACCACAGCTGGGTGAAAAAGAAACTTTGGATTTGTTTTCTCCACCTTGAAACCGCTACTGGTGTTTTTGACCACGAAGCAGGTTCGGCTAGTAAATAAACTGTATAAATCTATGTTAAGTACGTCTCAAAGCATAATCTTGAATGCTAAAACAGGTCAATATCGGACGAGAAGACACTACCACAGCCGACTGAAAAAGAAACTTTGAATTTCTTTTCTCCACCTTGAATCTGCTGCTGATGTTTTTGACCACAAAGCAACTTCGGCTAGTAAATAAACTGGATCTAGCTATTTTAGGAACGTCGTCAAGCATAATCTGAAATACTAAAACAGGTCAATATCGAACGAGAAGACACTACCACAGCCTACTGAAAATGAAACTTTGAATTTCTTTTCTCCACCTTGAAACCGCTGCTGGTGTTTATGAACACGAAGGAGATTCGGCTAGTAAATAACGTGTATCTAGCTATGTTAAATAAGTCCTACAGCATAATCGAAAACACTATTACATGCTAATATCGAACGAGAAGACAGTCCCAGAGCCGACTGAATGTGAACCTTTGAAATTGTGTACTCCAACTTGAAACCGCTGCTGGTGTTTTTGACCACGTAGTAGGTTCGGCTAGTAAATAACCTGTATTTAGCTTTGTTAAGTAGGTCTTAAGGCATAATCTTGAATACTAAACCAGGTCAATATCGGACGAGAAGATACTACCACAGCCGAGTGAAAAAGAAACTTTGGATTTGTTTTCTCCACCTTAAAACCGCTGCTGGTATTTTTGACCACGAAGGAGGTTTGTCTAGTAAATAACCTGTATCTAGCTTTGTTAAGTAGGTCTTAAAGCATAATCTTGAATACTAAACCAGGTCAATATCGGACGAGAAGACACTACCACAGCTGGGTGAAAAAGAAACTTTGGATTTGTTTTCTCCACCTTGAAACCGCTACTGGTGTTTTTGACCACGAAGCAGGTTCGGCTAGTAAATAACCTGTATAAATCTATGTTATGTACGTCTCAAAACATTATCTTGAATACTAAAACAGGTCAATATCGGACGAGAAGACACGACCACAGCCGACTGAAAAAGAAACTTTGAATTTGTTGTCTCCACCTTAAAACCGCTGCTGGTATTTTTGACCACGAAGGAGGTTTGTCTAGTAAATAACCTGTATCTAGCTTTGTTAAGTAGGTCTTAAAGCATAATCTTGAATACTAAACCAGGTCAATATCGGACGAGAAGACACTACCACAGCTGGGTGAAAAAGAAACTTTGGATTTGTTTTCTCCACCTTGAAACCGCTACTGGTGTTTTTGACCACGAAGCAGGTTCGGCTAGTAAATAAACTGTATAAATCTATGTTAAGTACGTCTCAAAGCATAATCTTGAATGCTAAAACAGGTCAATATCGGACGAGAAGACACTACCACAGCCGACTGAAAAAGAAACTTTGAATTTCTTTTCTCCACCTTGAAACTGCTGCTGATGTTTTTGACCACAAAGCAACTTCGGCTAGTAAATAAACTGGATCTAGCTATTTTAGGAACGTCGTCAAGCATAATCTGAAATACTAAAACAGGTCAATATCGAACGAGAAGACACTACCACAGCCTACTGAAAAAGAAACGTTGAATTTCTTTTCTCCACCTTGAAACCGCTGCTGGTGTTTATGACCACGAAGGAGATTCGGCTAGTAAATAACGTGTATCTAACAATGTTAAATAGGTCTAACAGCATAATCAAGAACACTATTACATGCTAATATCGATCGAGAAGACAGTCCCAGAGCCGACTGAATGTGAACCTTTGAAATTGTGTACTCTGACTTGAAACCGCTGCTGGTATTTTTCACCACGAAGGAGGTTCGGCTAGTAAATAACCTGTATCTAGCTTTGTTAAGTAGGTCTTAAAGCATAATCTTGAATACTAAACCAGGTCAATATCGGACGAGAAGACACTACCACAGCTGGGTGAAAAAGAAACTTTGGATTTGTTTTCTCCACCTTGAAACCGCTACTGGTGTTTTTGACCACGAAGCAGGTTCGGCTAGTAAATAAACTGTATAAATCTATGTTAAGTACGTCTCAAAGCATAATCTTGAATGCTAAAACAGGTCAATATCGGACGAGAAGACACTACCACAGCCGACTGAAAAAGAAACTTTGAATTTCTTTTCTCCACCTTGAAACCGCTGCTGATGTTTTTGACCACAAAGCAAGTTCGGCTAGTAAATAAACTGGATCTAGCTATTTTAGGAACGTCGTCAAGCATAATCTGAAATACTAAAACAGGTCAATATCAAACGAGAAGACACTACCACAGCCAACTGAAAAAAAAAATTGAATTTCTTTTCTCCACCTTGAAACCGCTGCTGGTGTTTATGACCACAAAGGAGATTCGGCTAGTAAATAACGTGTATCTAACTATGTTAAATAGGTCTAACAGCATAATCAAGAACACTATTACATGCTAATATCGATCGAGAAGACAGTCCCAGAGCCGACTGAATGTGAACCTTTGAAATTGTGTACTCCGACTTGAAACCGCTGCTGGTGTTTTTCACCACGAAGCAGGTTCGGCTAGTAAATAACCTGTATCTAGCTTTGTTAAGTAGGTCTTAAAGCATAATCTTGAATACTAAACCAGTTCAATATCGGACGAGAAGACACTACCACAGCTGAGTGAAAAATAAACTTTGTATTTGTTTTCTCCACTTTGAATCCGCTGCTGATGTTATTGACCACAAAGCAAGTTCGGCTAGTAAATAAACTGGATCTAGCTATGTTAGAAACGTCGTCAAGCATAATCTTAAATACTAAAACAGATCAATATCGGACGAGAAGACACTACCACAGCAAACTGAAAAAGAAACTTTGAATTTATTTTCTCCACCTTAAAACCGCTGCTGGTGTTTTTGACCACGAAGGAGATTTGGCTTGTAAATAACCTGTACCTAGCTATGTTAAGTAGGTCTTACAGCATAATCGAAAACACTATTACATGCTAATAACGAACGAGAAGACAGTGCCAGAGCCGACTGAATGTGAAACTTTGAATTTATTTTCTCCACCTTGAAACCGCTGCTGGTGTTTATGAACACGAAGGAGATTCGGCTAGTAAATAACGTGTATCTAGCTATGTTAAATAGGTCTTACAGCATAATCGAAAACACTATTACATGCTAATATCGAACGAGAAGACAGTCCCAGAGCCGACTGAATGTGAACCTTTGAAATTGTGTACTCCAACTTGAAACCGCTGCTGGTGTTTTTGACCACGTAGTAGGTTCGGCTAGTAAATAACCTGTATTTAGCTTTGTTAAGTAGGTCTTAAGGCATAATCTTGAATACTAAACCAGGTCAATATCGGACGAGAAGATACTACCACAGCCGAGTGAAAAAGAAACTTTGGATTTGTTTTCTCCACCTTGAAACCGCTGCTGGTGTTTTTGACCACGAAGCAGGTTCGGCTAGTAAATAACCTGTATAAATCTATGTTAAGTACGTCTCAAAACATTATCTTGAATACTAAAACAGGTCAATATCGGACGAGAAGACACGACCACAGCCGACTGAAAAAGAAACTTTGAATTTGTTGTCTCCACCTTAAAACCGCTGCTGGTATTTTTGACCACGAAGGAGGTTTGGCTAGTAAATAACCTGTATCTAGCTTTGTTAAGTAGGTCTTAAAGCATAATCTTTAATACTAAACCAGGTCAATATCGGACGAGAAGACACTACCACAGCCGACTGAAAAATAAACTTTGAATTTGTTTTCTCCACCTTTTAACCGCTGCTGGTGTTTATGACCACAAAGGAGATTCGGCTACTAAATAACGTGTATCTAACTATGTTAAGTAGGTCTTACAGCATAATCGAGAATACTATTACATGCTAATATCGAACGAGAAGACAGTACCAGAGCCGACTGAATGTGAAACTTTGAATTTGTGTACTCCACCTTGAAACCGCTGCTGGTGATTTTGACCACGATGGAGGTTTGGCTAGTAAATAAGCTGTGTCTTGCTAGGTTATATAGGTCTTAACGCATAATCTAGAATACATTTGAATACCAATATCGGACTAGAAGACCACAAGTACCACAGCCAACTATCTATATTGAATATTGTGAGTATTATGTCGTCATTTTAGGGTACATGGTTCATTAAGGAAGTATGGGTTTCATCAACAGGCACTAGACACCATTTATATTGCCTTAAACCTATCATAAAGGCCCTTAGTGTTATATGAAAAAGTACCTCCTTAATTTGGTCAGACTATATTGGCTGCTAACTTTTGGCTGCCCGGTATGAAATGCACAATGATCTTTTAAATCAAGTTTGTTCAGTGAATCTAAACAGTTAATTAGGTCTACCTGTTTAACCCTTTTGCTATTTATTACCCACCAACAAAATAATGGTACTGAATTTGTTACAAATAGCTTTCAAAACGCATTGTACTAGTTATGTGTATAGTTTGGTAGATCCCTTAAAATGACATGCGATTCTTATGATATCGGCATTTTTGTAATCTGTGTAAAATGACGCAAAATTTTATAGTTTATCACGATTTTTTTTCGATATATGAAAACTTCAAAAATCAATAGAGTCCTGAAGTCGTAGGTTTATAATATTTTTACGGTAATTTTAGTTATAGTTAGCAAATTTTGAGAGCTCTTGCGTTTAGTAAGTCCAGAAAATACAACATATGGAATACTTAATCATTATAATATATTGTTACAATTATTAATAATAATTCAATAAATTTATGGATAACAATATGATTTTTAAATCCTTTGTGGCTGCTTTGTTTTTTTTTTTAAAGAGAAACATCAAACAATTACCGCGCAATATGCCCAATTCAACAGCAAATGTCGACGCATAAGTGTTAAAAATAAATTGAGTTTTCACATTAGACTACGGATCTCCGTGGTCTAATGGGTTTTACGCTTGCTTCTCACACAGGAGATGCAGGTTCGAATCCTGAGCATGTACCAATGAGATTATTAATTTATCTAAAGTAAATAATACGGACGTTCTTACGGTCACGGAAAACATCGTGAGGAAACCTTCATTACTCCATAGCTGCGGCGATGAGCTAGCTCCCTGTCATGCAAAATGGAGCATTGCATAACTGGCTAAATGTGGGCACAATCGTGCCTCTGCCACCCCGTAGGGGAAAAACGCGAGGCTATGTTATGTGTTATGTGAGTTTTCACAAAGAGTCTATTTGAGTTGGGCACTACAGATGAAAGGCTAGTTTAAAGCTCCGCTCAATGCTTGTAGACTACGGGGTTCAGCTTGGAAGAAAACCAACACGAATCTACAAGTCTAGGTGTATTTTTAAGGTAACATATATTTAACAAAGAAATGTCACAGCGTGGTGTGCGATTAGGCTCGCGGTTAGCAGCGGACCTCCTATCCTTGATTTGTAACGGCTTGCATCACATCTGCGTTTTCAATTACATACTTTAAGTCTATACATTAAGATAATATACTATACTTATTATTACTACACTTATTTGCGTAACACCTTAATTTAAAAGAATAAATGTACCTATCTAATGAGCGCATCGCTAACAACGCTAATAGCGTGTCAGTTCCAAAATAAAAAGGTTTATTTCCTAAAAATATTATTTCTTATTTATAAGCACATAATGTTCATGACAGTTCACACACCTTGACTTTATGTCTACTAGCGTGCTGTGGGGCTTTAAATTTAAAGATCGCTTCTGCTCAATGAATATCTCGGTAAACATTCCATAGAAAATTGTATGGAATGTCCCATACAATTTTCTATGGAAAGTTAACACGAGTTAAGAGTTCAATCGCGTTTAGAGAATAAAGAGTATGCTGGATATCTTAGTAGTACCGCCACATTAATGATTATTTTATTGTCATTTCAGCCAATAATTATCGCTTTTTGAGGCACTACCGCGGTAACGTAATTATGGAATATCGAGGGCACACTTTTGCTCAAACCCAGTGCAATCCTCTGAAGAAGAAGTGGCATTGTTCCGAAAAGAACACTGGGTGTAATGCTATCGTCCAGATGCAAGGAGACAAGATTGTTCATTATGTTGGTTGCCATAATCATTTGAGGCCGAGAATACATGTCAGTAAAAGTGGAGTATTGTGGAGGATATAACTGCAGAGTGAGATTCGATATCATGATAAAGCCTATAGCCTACTTTTTATTTGATTTTACAGCTGTAGGTTATGCTCGGAGTTTATTTTCCCCCGGCCATGATTCTAACCCAGATTTGAGGAACATCTTGTTGTATCTTTCGTGTTAAGTTGAACATGTAAGAACAACAAAAAATACCTAAAATATAAACTTAAGTACACAAAACATAAAGAGAAGTTTGGTGATAATTTATCCAAACACAATTTGGTGGTCGTTTACAATTTCTGGCGGTCGTTTCGAATTTATTTGTAGTAAATTTTCAAATTTTTTGGTGATCGTTTAAACATAAGCCTAAAATTACTATTTTATATTTTTCAGGTTTTCGTTTCATCATAGGGAGGAAAAATGCAAAGTTGCTTTTCTATAGAGACTATACATTTGCACATTATCGCAATTTCGTGTGGCGCTGCTCTAAAGTAAAGTCAGGATGCAAATCTCAGATCAAAATTGTTGATGAAGAAATAATCTACTATAGAGACAATCATAATCACCCGACACCTAAATATCATGTCACTGAAGACGGTCGCTATATTGCTTTTTAGTTTTGTTGAGAATCTATACTAAAAAATATTCGCTGGAAGAAATCGTTGAGATATGAGCTCGCATTTGTATATGTTGTATCTATATTTGCTTGTCCATTCACATTAATTCGCTGTCCATTGTGTTTAACGAAATCTCGACGATATTGTAAATTAATTGTATCATTGTTCCCTCCTCTACTGTGTCTCCTTAAAAGTGAGTTTTAAAATAAATTCGTGATTTTTAGGTGAAATTATATAAATTGAATTGAATGTATTGTTGCTTGCAATCCTCCTTACAAACACCTAAGTGCGTTTTGGAAAAAACTAACTTGTCTATGTTTGGTGGCTATTTATTATCTTCTTCCAGTGATTCTTCACTACTGGACGACGATGTTGGCAGATAGCTCTGAATATCCCTCTCGGTCTTTCACCGGGCGGATCAGGTCTTCGACGCCGGCTATACTGTCCATTTTCGTAAAATAGTAGGCCACGCATTAATATACATTTATGGATATGGCATTCCGTATTGAACTCCTTATTGTTTTGAGGCTAAGAAAAATGGCGCCTCTGTCGGAATTTGTCGGAACCAAGAAAAAATGCAACGGCGTCACCGCGTCACGTTCCGTAAATCAGGGGTGATTTTAATTTGGTGTGAATAGACACAAAATTAGGAAAGTTGATCTACGGATAACTATCAAATACACGGTGATTTTTAATCAGTGACCAGGAAAAAATCTAGCTAAAATTACCTCACTGTTCAATTAATCAAAAGTTGAAACATAATTAATTAACCTACTTAGATAAGTATAATAATTGTCATTGCCGTTAAACTATGAAAGATGATGTAAGCTCAGATAGAGATTAGTAGAGTGACTAGGAGGATTTTAATTTCAAAATAAAATTAATCACAGAAAAAGTATAAAGTTTAATAAAAGTAATCATAGAAAAGAGTATACATATTTGATCTCATGTACCTAATTACGACTTGTGCGTGACCGCCATCAATGACTGAGTTAGAAAAATTGGTATCTGATCACCGATTAAGTCATCGTATATAAAATAGGTTATTTAACATAGCCTCACGTCTTTTCCCATATGGGGTGGTAGAGGCACAATGATCAGATTAGTTTTATACATATGTTTAAGCTAGGAATAGCAGCTGTTTTTAAAAATCGACGACCGGTTTTCTTTATTGTAAAATCGTCCTCTGAAAAATGCAAGAAACAAATCCTTGCATATGGTGAGACTTTATAATTGGAATCGTTACGATGCAATGCTAATATGCGACGCCATATTTCACGTCTTTAGGATCACGAGGAACACTGAAAAAAAATTGCTTAAAAAGTTACCATCTCCCTCGTTTCTACTTTTGCTCTATTCATTTTATTTGAAACCCGATAACGAGGCGGCTATGAAAGTAAATTAGTTTTCCTAAGGTTAAGTTTAGGTAGTAAGCTGGACTCAAAGAACCGAAATTTACATTTTCCAATCAAAATCCTGTGAAATAAGTAACGTCGCTACAAAGTTACGTCAGTCGGATGAGAGATGTTCCTTACGGGGATTTATCGAAAACAATATTTATAGGTTTAACTATTTGCAGCCAATAATAATTGTAAATTATATTACTTGGATTGACTTATCATAATAAGTCAATCCTTGTTTTTTTGTATTGTGCCTCGCGCATGATTTACAGCATTAAACAATGCAGGACACCATTTATTCTGTCATAAGTACACGTCTATCGGATGTCACAGTCTGCGCGCGACTGAGAGAGGTTCGTGCTCACTAGCAATATGGGCACCATCTAAACGGCGACACTTTTTAGTGCCTGGTGACGGGTCCCCTATATTCAAGTCTGTGGGGCCACAATATCCTTCTTGCGACGCTCCGTTTCCCTTCAATCTTTCCCATCTGGTTAACATAGAAATGTGAAATTAATATCAGTCATGTCATGATCCGGTGTTATATTTGTATAAGTCAAATTTAATTTTCTTTGTAAAGGCAAGACGTTGTCTGGTTTCCATAGCAACATGAAATAATTATCAGTCATCATAATCCAGTGTAGTATTTTTATAAGTTTTATTTTCTTTTCTTTGTAAAGGAAAGATATAGTCTGGTTGCCGTAGCAACAAGAAAAACATATCAGTCAGGATCCAACCATCTTTCAATGGTCAATTTTCTGACAGCTCATAAAAAGACAATAAAGTAGCTCAAATTAGTCATTAGATATCGTTGGCAAGACATGTTTTTTTTTTCATGCCAGTGGCCTGTTCTAAAGGTATGTATACCTTGGCAGGAAATGTTATTTTGGTAGTGATTGAGTTAGGCTGATTTGTGACGAAACTGAAGAACAAGAACTGTCACTTGTCAGCAACAAACAAAACACAATTTTGTTGATTGGGTTTATATCGACAACTTTTTCTTCGTGTTATCCTCTGTTGTGGGATTATCTCGACCATTTACCTGTTAAACTAAGAGTTTGAGGTCCTTTTTTTATCGGAACTTCGCGATCTTTCCCCTCGACTGGCTTTGGGTTTTTACCGAAATCCCGTGCGAAATCAACAGAAATCATGAAAAAACATCATTCTTGTGTCGTAAAATTCTCTTAAAATACTTTTGTTTTCCCTAGTGATGAACGCTGAAGATTAGTATGGGTTCAGGATTTAATAGTTCAAGCAGTTTTACAAATAAAGCCTGAATTGGCCATAGCAAGTAATTGCGGTTCTTTACTCTTTAGTTGTTAATTTTTCACACACCCATAAATGAAAGCCATGACAAATCAATGCCATCTGCCACAGCTTTCAGAATATTTTTTTAATAAGCTGCCAGAAAATCTCCTATTACTACAACGTTTATCTCTTTTCAGGTCGTCGTCGTGACTACAAATTTATTGAAGGAAAATTTGGATCCCGGTTACTGTTATTCAGAGACTACACATACTCTTATCATAAAAGTTCCAACTATTGGCGTTGCTCAAAAAATAAGAACGGCTGTCGCGCTGTGGTGAGAATAGTTTTTGACCAAATTACTAATTTCAAAGATTGTCATAATCATGCAAAACCAGTATTCCATGTTACCGCATGCGGTCGACACTTTCAAGTGGGCTGATTCTATTTCCACATTTCTTAGTTATAGTTACTTCAAATTATCATACAATTAATGGTCCTTAGGTGCAATGTACATATACATATATGTACGACTAAACTATGCTAATAAGCAATGTGAAACGTGATTAAGCGATGTTACCAACAATATAAGTAATACTTAAACTCAATAAATATCACCTGCCTTTTCGTTGCAAATTGTTATAACTAACATGCTTGAATATTCCATTAATGGAACACTAGGAAAATGTGGGTTAATAAAAGTATTACTTAATGTTTACGTTACGTCACGTGTTTACTTAATGTAATACGTAATTAACTTAATATTAATACTTACTACTGTAAAATCCATATGGACATATATTTATGTCCCAATACAAAATTCCCAACCATGGTTGAATTATAACTTTCATTAAATGAAGAAATAATTTAGGGCAAAACACTGCGGTAGGTAGGAGAAGACTAAAGGGGCGAGCCCATCGCCTTGTTAGTTTCTTTCTTGTCAGTTCGACATGTATAACACAAAAAACTCAACGTAGTACTTTGTAAAAATGGTTTCCAAAATACAGGTTTTCGTGAAATTCAAGTCTTTCTGATCATTTCATGAAATAGTTGACTATGACATGAAAGGGTTGGCCATTTCATGCAATGATCAATCCATGGTTGGCTATTTCATGAAATGATGAAATTCTACGATACAGCTACAACATTTATTGTACCTATAGTATCGAGCATAAAGAACGTATTTACTAGCATTCTGATAAAAATGGTATTTTTTTCATTCTTACAAAATAATTGAGCACGCAATGTAACACAATCGTGTTGAAATTACCTGCCTTACGTAACTTAACAAATAATTGACATGTTTTGTGATACCTATCATGCATGGACGGCTGTTTATTTACATCTCCATCCCTCACAAATAAAACACAAAATATCGATATATAGTTAATCTTAATTATTTTATTGTATTTATATATGAATGAAACACAGTATCATTAAATTACACAACGTTAAAGGAAAGTAATGTTTATTTTATTATTATAATGTCACTTACATTTAAATAGATCGCTTTGTTCTGTCATGCAGACATACAAATGTTATGATTATGACACAATTTAAATCAAAATGTGTCTAAAATATTTTAATATTACCATTAATACATTATTTTTATAACATACGACGACCTGAATGGCCGAGTCGGCAGTGACCCTGCCTATGAAGCCAAAGGTCCCGGGTTCAAGTCCCGGTGGGGGCAAATATTTGTTTGATGAGAACGGATGTTTGTACCCTAGTCATGGTTGTTTATCTATCTAAGTATAATATTTATCTATATAAGTATGTGTATCGTTGACTAGTACCCAAGATACAGGGAATCCTAGTGTGGGGCTAGATCATTGTGTGTCAATAGTGTCCAAGGTATTATATATATATTATATAACAGCAATTCCCTTGGTACAATATTACAATTTTTAGCATATTACTTAATGGTACATTAGTTCCATCTGTCCTCTAAGAAAACCTGTATTTTACAGTAGGATTTTTCGACCAAGAAATGTCTAAGCCTAGCCTTGTATAGATGAAGTTGGCCAATGTCCCTAATCGATTAAGGCAGCCTATTATATACTTATGGCGCCATACCTAATATGCTGTTGTTAAATAAAGCAGAAGAGCGGGGAGGAGCACTTAATTTAATATCATAAGTTCCAGTTTGTTTTTAAAAATACAGCAGTTTCATAGATTCATAGTGATGGCAATGTCAAAATACCTAATATTCTGATTTGAATTATACAGCTATCTGTTGGTTTCAACCTACAAATTGCCTTTATACACCGTTTTTGTGCTCTAAAATCTTTGTCAGTTGAGTTTCCCCAGAAAACAAATTGCCTTTATACACCGTTTTTGTGCTCTAAAATCTTTGTCAGTTGAGTTTCCCCAGAAAATAATGCCATACCTCAAAGTCGAGGCGACAAAAGCGTGATATACAGTTAGGAAAGCCTATTGCCTAGTCACCAAGGTAGGCTCCAGCCCTCCGGTCGTTAGAAGCGTCGACCAGACGCGAGAAAAGTTCTTTTCACACCTTTCATTCCGAAAAGTAAGTTTTGCTCCACGGCGAGAGGGAGCAAAATGCTACTTTTCTGTTTAAGCTACTTTTTTAATTTATACATTGGCATGTAGCATTTATGCAATGTGCCAATAGAACAAAGATCTTAATGAAATAATCGATTGTAATTAAATCGTAATCGATTAAAAACGAACACGTTTCAAGTTTCAACTTTAACAACGTTATATGAAAATTTACGAATTTTTCGTAATATTTAAAAAAAACACATTAAATTATGTGTTTTACTGAAATCAAAAGTTATTGTTATAAAAGTTGTGATATAATGAATATTGATATCCGATACCATTGTAATAATCGATTCGATAATTTTTACACATTGGTAAAAGTAGCACAGTAATATTTTATCTGTGGTGACTTTTCCCTAATCCTTCACAATCCGCCATTATAGAAAAAAAAAAGATTTCGTTGTTCGATTACTGTAAAAGTGTTGAAAGTTTAATTCAAAGTATAGTTATTTCATTATTTTTAGAGCATTATATTTCAATTTTCCTCAAAGTCGGTGTGAAAAATTGTATGTGTCACTCAGGAGCAAAATTATTTTCGTCTTGGGCGTCAACGCTTGAAACCTTCGTTACGCTCAGGATTCTAACTTAGAATCCCTCGCTACGCTCAGGATTCTATCGTAGAAGCCTTCGCTTCACTCTGGGTTCAATGTACCGCCCTCGCCGTAAATACATCATTTTGCTCCCTTGTGACACAAATAACTATTGAACAGTGCACGAGTCTCTGGACCCCATGGACCGAGGGTTTCTATTCCAAAGGGCACAAATATGTAGCACGGTCCGAGGGCTCCATATTTGCGCTTCTTGTTGCCCTCTGCCGTCGACGCTGCCGCGCCAGCCTTGCGGGTGGTCGCTTGTAAGCGGGACTTGCCAGCGTATCGACACAAGTCGCGTCCCACACAAGCGACCGCCCGTTTTTTCCAAGGAATAAATGTCACCCCGTCCAACCTTTTGTCATCGTCCCGCGAAATTCCTGCTGGCTCTAATATTGCGGTTTATTTTGCCAATGCAGGCGGCACTGGCAAAAGCTCGGCGGATGACATCGTTCAGTGGCGCGACAGGCGGCTCGCACTGTGGCGGCATGCCAGACCATGGTGGCCCAGTTGGTCCACGCCTCCCCACAGCGGCAACGATGTGGCTCGTTTGTCTTGGCCCCCACCTAAGCTGAATGAAGTCCTCTCCAGCAATATCCCTAAGCTCGCCGAGGGGAGCGCATTCAGCCAGTACCCCGACACCGGCTTACAGGAGGCCAAAAGACGAGCACGCTCTGCATGCTTTGTGCTTAATTCCAGGAGGTTCTTCTGGACCTCAATGCAGAGAGGCCAATTCCATAGCCTTCGGGTCTGAGGGTGGGACTATACTTGGGCCAGCTTTGTCGCACCAAACGCTTCTGCTCTCAGTCAAGCACGCGACCACGACGTCACCGAGTGACGGGTTAATAAATTTACCGGTGAGGCCGATCGTGCTGTGTGCTGAGGAAAAGAACGCTGGTAGATCGACGTCAGCTGTCCTGCGGATATCCAAGCCTCCAAACCTGATAGCTAGATATTTGCATGACTTCAATCAAAACGCATTATAAGGTAATCATTGACCGGTTGTATAAAGCCAAGTCAAACTCAAAATTATTTATTACTGTATATAATAACATAAACTTAGCAAACGTCATTCTTTGCCACTTCTCTACATTGGACCACTGTGGGAGAGAAGGGCGTAGAAACTTGATTGATGATCGATCGATCACAGATTGATCTTTAGATATCTTTTAAAAATTTCTTGGGCTTAACAAATACAAAATACAAATATTACAATATTAATTATTATAATTACTAAGCAGGAATAAATAATTACAAATTTATTAACAGCAAGGACTGTGTTGAGCTAGATTAACAAATATTACAATATTAATAATTATAATTAATAAGCAGGAATAAATAATTACAAAATTATTAACAGCAAGAACTGTGTTGAGCTAGATTAACCCCATACAGCCCCATAATTTAAGTAATCTTGAACATTATAATATCGCTTTTTCGACAAAGTCGCTTTAACATGTTTTTTAAATTGTTCAAATGGCGATTTCAATATCTCCAGAGGTATCTTATTGTAGAAGATAATGCACTGACCCTTAAAAGAATTGCTAACCTTTGTAAGTCTAAACCAGGGCGCAACTAGTCTGTGATTATTTCTTAGGTAAACATTACAGCTATCGCTAAGTTTGGAAAATGTTGTAAGGTTCTTGCGTATATTATATTTTCGAAAAGAAATTAACGAGCTACAGTTAGTATGTTAGTTTCTTTAAAAAACTCTCTTAAGGAGTCTTTTCATTTTAAATTATAAATTGCTCGAATAGGTCTTTTCTGCAAAATACAAATAGTTTGAATATCCGCTGCTTTCCTCACAACAAGATACCATAGGACATGATACTATTAAAGTAACTAAAATATACTAGCCTAGTTGTAGCCTAGTTGTATTCCTAACAGCGTAAGCCGCAGAACTTAATTTACCAGCTAATTTATCTATGTGGGGTCCCCACTGCAATTTGATATCAAGGGTTATTTCAAGAAACTTCGTATAATTTACTTTAATACAATGCTAGCGTTTTGCTGTCTAACACTAAACTGGTCTCAACTTGCCTGACATTTGGAAGTGAGAATTTGATATACTTGGCTTTACCAGCTTTTAACAATAAATTCATCATTTCAGCCTGTTAACGTCCACTGCTGAACAAAGGCCTCTCCAATCGCACTCCAGCGTGACCGGTCCGTAGCCACCTGCAACCAACGAGATCCAGCGATCCTCACCAGGTCGTCGGTCCATCTCGTAGGTGGCCGACCCACACTGCGCTTGCCAGTACGTGGTCTCCATTCAAGGACCTTTTTGCCCCATCGGCCATCCGATCTTCGCGCTATGTGGCCTGCCCATTGCCACTTCAGCTTGCTTATCCTACGGGCTATGTCAGCAACTTTGGTTCTTCTACGGATCTCCTCATTTCTGACTCGATCTCGTAGAGAAATACCAAGCATAGCCCTTTCCATAGCTCGCTGCTTGAGCCTCTGAAAAAGTCCTTTTGTGAAGCACCACGTCTCAGAGCCGTAAGTCATCACTGGCAACACACACTGATTGTACACCTTAGTCTTCAGGCACTGAGGGATTTTGGACGAGAAGACGTTGCGTAATTTACCGAACGCTGCCCAACCTAGTTGGATCGGTCTACTGACCTCTCTCTCAAAATTGGACTTACCTAATCGGACTGCCTGTCCCAGGTATGTTCGTCAACAACTTCGAGAGTAGAGTTCCCAACAGTTAGTGCGGTGGGTGCAACATGGACGTTGAACATGACCTTCGTTTTGTCCATGTTCATTTTAAGACCCACTTGTTGAGAAACTCTATTGAGGTCATCGAGCATTTTTCCAAGATCTTCAAGCGACTCAGCCATGACTACTATATCGTCGGCAAATCGAAGGTGAGTGATGTATTCGCCGTTGATATTGATGCCTAGTCCTTGCCATTCCAGGAGCTTGAAGGAATCCTCCAGAGCAGCAGTAAACAGTTTCGGAGATATTACATCTCCCTGTCTTACTCCTCTCTTTAGGGGGATTTCCTTCGTGGAATGCTCCTGTACTCGAACTGACATGGTGGCGTTGTTATACAAGCACTTCAGCACTTCAACGTACCGATAGTCAATACGGCATCGCTTGAGAGATCTAAGAACAGCCCATGTTTCGACGGAATCGAAGGCTTTCTCATAGTCCACAAACGCCAAGCATAATGGGCGATTATACTCTTTAGTCTTTTGTATAATCTGCCGAAGTGTATGTATGTGGTCTATGGTGCTAAAGCCCTTTCGGAAACCGGGTTGTTCGGTAGGCTGGAAGTCATCGAGCCTGTGTTCGAGACGGTTCGTGATAACTCTCGAGAACAGCTTATAGACGTGGCTCAGCAGTGTTATGGGCCTGTAGTTCTTCAGTAAGGTTTTGTCACCTTTTTTGAAGAACAGTACCACAACACCCCTGTTCCACGCCTCAGGCGTTTTTCCCTCGAGCAAGGTGGAATTAAATAGCTTCTGAAGGACTTTTAGTACCGACGTCCCGCCCGCTTTCAGAAGCTCTGTGGTAATTCCATCCTCGCCCGGTGCCTTGTTGTTCTTAAGCTGTTTGAGAGCCATCCTAATCTCGTACAGGCTGATGTCCGGGATATCCTCGGTATATTGTCGGGTTAGCTTGGCTCTGGGGTCCGTCGCAGAGCCAACAGGCTCAGAGGACACAGAGGTATATAACTGTCCATAGAACCTCTCTATCTCCCGTAACACCTCTGACTTGTTCGACGTTACGCTTCCATCCTCGATCTTCAGCTTTGTCAACTGGCTTTGCCCGATAGACATGTCCCTTGCGAACACTTTGGAGCCTTGGTTCCGCTCGATGGTCTCCTTAATACGCTGTGTATTGAAGGAGCGTATGTCGTGTCGCAGGGACTTCATAATCTGTCTATTGAGCTGCCTATAAGACTCAGCGTCATCGGAGGTTTGGAGCGTCATAAAACGTCTACTAGCCATGAGGTTTCGGGTGTGGTCTGATAGTTTTTGAGGTCTATTTTTACGGAGAGTTTTAAAATACTTGGACCCTACCGTGTGGACAGTTTCTACCAACTTGCTGTTAATATCGTCCACTGATGCACAGCTGTCTAGCAATTTGAAGCGATTTGTCAGTTCGAGTTGAAAGCTCTCGGGGTTTTGGATATGTGCATTTGACGGTCGGAGCGTGGACTTCATCATACGCAACCTTTCAAGTTTGACATTGATATTCAATATGCCCCTGACGATTCGGTGATCGCTACCGGTTTTGACCTTGTGGATCACCGTGACATCATTGAATATCTGCCTCTTAGTGCTCATAATGAAGTCGATCTCGTATTTTGTTACACCGTCGGGGCTCATCCAGGTCCATTTCCTATGAGGCGGCTTCTGGAAGAAAGAATTCATCATAAAGAGTCCTTCTTTCTCCAGAAAATCGGCCAGCCTCTGTCCTCTGGCGTTTCGCTGCCCATAACCAAATTGCCCTACTCTCAACTCACCATCGCTTCTACGGCCCAGCTTTGCATTAAAGTCTCCCATGACAACAGTGAAGTGTGTCTTGGAGCTATGTATGGCCCTACTAATGTCCTCAAACATATCTTCCACCTCATCATCTGAGTGCGTCGTGGTTGGGGCGTATACCTGTATGACCTTCATCGAGTACCGCTTGGATACTCTGAGTATAAGGCACGCTACCCTATTCGACACACTTCCGATAGACACAATGTTGTTCGTGAGAGTCTTGTGGACGATAAACCCAACACCACCTTGGGACTTCTGTTCTCCCTCCCGGTAGTAGAACAAGTGGCCGGACTGTAAGGTTATCGTATCCTCTCCCTCTCTTCGGATCTCCGATAAACCAATAACGTCCCAGCGCAACTTGTTTACTTCTTCTTCCAGCTCAACCAGTTTCTCGTCCAACCTCAGTGTGCGCACGTTGTGTGTTACCAGGGCCAGTTGTTGTCGTCTTTGGGGGTGGTAGCCAGATCTCTTCCGGAGATTTTTAGCACCCCCTGCCCCGCCGTTACCGTGGCCGCTACCGTAGCCAGGAATAGCGGGGCCGCCGGGGACTAGGGGCCTGGTTTTTGTTTGTGCTTTCATAGAGGTTTTTTAGCCTTACCACGCTGGCTAGACGGGTTGGTACAGGGTTTGTTTCGAGTTTTCCTTCTCTTGCTGTTGTAGTGCATTTGTCCCTTAGTCGCCTCTTACGACTCCCTGGGAAGTGAGGGGGTGGTGACTAATGTATTCTAAAGCCGTCACCGCACGGCACAATAAACAATAAATTATTCACTGTGAACAAATTTCAGGTTAAAGACAATACACCATTAACATCATCAAAATCTTCTTTTTGTCTTTCAATTTTGAAGAACTGTGAAGTATCATCAGCAAACAACACTACGTCAGTCAATTCCTCCACCATGAAAGGCAGATCGTTAACATATACCAGGAATAAGGAAGGACCTAATATGGAACCTTGTGGAACGCCAATTTTTACACCCGATCCATCAGATTTAACGCCGTTGAGTCCTGATTTTGAATTACATTGCTTAAGTATGATCTTACTAGATTCAACGCTGTATTTCTAACTCCGTAATGACTTAATTTCTTTATTTGCGTATCATGATCAACACAATCAAATGCCTTCGACAGATCGCAAAATACTTCGATAACATCCTGTGCGGCCTCCCAAGCAGAAAACATATGAGATATAAGGGGACCTGTATCCGTAGTCGATTTACCCCTAGTGAAACCAATCAACACTACGTCAGTCAATTCCTCCACCATGAAAGGCAGATCGTTAATATATACCAGGAATAAGGAAGGGCCTAATATGAAACCTTGTGGAACGCCAATTTTTACACCCGATCCATCAGATTTAAAGCCGTTGAGTCCTGCTTTTGAATTACATTGCTTAAGTATGATCTTACTAGATTCAACGCTGTATTTCTTACTACGTAATGACTAAATTTCATTATTTGCGTATCATGATCAACACAATCAAATCGAAGGCATTTGATTTGACAGATCACAAAATACTTCGATAACATCCTGTGCGGCCCCCCAAGCAGAAAACATATGAGATTTAGGGGGACCTGTATCCGTAGTCGATTTACCCCTAGTGAAACCGTATTGTTTATCGTGGATTTGTTTTGTACGTTTGAAGTGTGAGAGCATTTGATTGAGCATAAGCTTTTCAAATATTATACTTAGTGCTGGAAGAACAGACTTTGGTAGGAAATTTGAAGGATCACCCTTGTCCCCGACTTGAACAGAGGTATCAGTTTACTGTATTTCATGACGTCAGGGAAACTCCATCGTCAACACATTAACCAACAAACATATTTACATACGGCATTAGTACACATACTTCGGTTTCCTTAGATCATAATTATTGTCTGAAAAGTTTCCAATAAAACGAAAATTAAAGTTAAAGAAACATATTTTGATTTAGTTATTAATAAATGTTAAGTATGTAACTTTTTTATTTGGTTAAAGGGCTATATATACACAGTCAGGTCATAAGTTCAGTCACACAATAAAAACTTTTGAATTTAGAACGCTGGCCACAAAAAAGTTTATTGAATGCGAATTTCGAATTTTTCATGAAAATAAAAATGTGTACTTTTTAGAATTTTCCTCATTTTTAAATATGGAGTGGACACTTAAAGAAGACCGTGTCGCAGTTATTGCGTTGCATCGTTGCGGTTACGCGCCAATTCAGATTTTCGACTTACTGAAAAATTTGAATATAACCAAAAGATTCTTTTATCGTACCATAAAACGATACAATGAAGACTCTAGTGTAGATGACAGGTCAAGAAGTGGTCGCCCTCGCTCTGTTAGGACTCCAGCAGTGATAAAAGCTGTGAAGGCGCGAATTCAAAGAAATCCCATACGTAAGCAGAAACTGTTGGCCCTTCAGATGGGGTTAAGCAGGACCACGGTGAAAAGGGTGTTAAATGAAGACTTAGGGCTTAGGGCATATCGTTAAAACAGGACATCGTTTGGACGCTCGTTTAATGGACCTGAGACTGAAGAGATGCTGCGCTTTGTTGAAGCGGTACGCGGGAAAAAAGCATCGGGAAATTCTTTTTTTTTCGGATGAAAAAATTTTCACCGTGGAAGAGAGCTACAACAAACCAAATGATAAGGTGTACGCACACAGCAGTGAAGAAGCGAGCAACCGTATTCCGCGTGTCCAACGAGGTCATTTTCCATCCTCGCTCATGGTTTGGTTGGGAGTCTCTTTTTGGGGCTTAACTGAGGTACATTTTTGAGAGAAAGGCGTAAAAACGAATGCAGTTGTGTATCAAAATACAGTCCTCAAGAACCTTGTGGAACCTGTTTCTCATACCATGTTTAATAACAGGCACTGGGTATTCCAACAAGATTCTGCGCCAGCTCATAGAGCGAAAAGCACACAAGACTGGCTGGCGGCGCGTGAAATCGACTTCATCCGGCACGAAGACTGGCCCTCCTCCAGTCCAGATTTGAGTCCGTTAGATTACAAGATATGGCAACACTTGGAGGAAAAGGCCTGCTCAAAGCCTCATCCTGATTTGGAGTCACTCAAGGCATCCTTGATTAAGGCAGCCGCCGATATTGACATGGACCTCGTTCGTGCTGCGATGGACGACTGGCCGCGCAGAATAAAGGCCTGTATTCAAAATCGCGGGGGTCATTTTGAATAAACTTTATTACCATAAGAATCTATGTTTTATTAAGTTCATTTTGCTATATAAATGTTTACATAAATAATAAACATGTCTAAATTATTTCATATTGCACATGTGACAGAACTTATGACCTGACTATGTATATGTATCAATCTCATATCAATGAATAGCTCAAAAGAATTAATATTACTCATACAATTTCGTTTGGTCCGTGTTATATCCATCCTTGTACCAATTGCAGCAATTTATGTGATAGGTGGCAACCCTTTTCTATGGTGATGCCATCGCTAAATTCTACAGATAAGATGGTGGCACTGTACATGTTGGCACGAATGACAATGAAGAAACATTAAATAAATCAAAACAATGCAAAATCGGAATGCAAACTATGTAAAATATCGTATGTTTTGTTTTTATAAAAGCATGGTGGTGTAAGTAACGAACAGTTATGGCGTCCACGCTGAGCGGTATCCAGGATGGTTCACTTTTTAAAGGTAAACATGTAGAAATCTAAGTGTAAACTCCATTACTCCCTTGTATGAAACCCTTTAGCAAATTTGACCGAACACAAATAATGGAAAAACCTTAGAATTACACACACATTATTTTGTCGTGTAAAAATCAGTCAAAGCACTGGACGTGAAAATCGTATTGGACGCTATACATTGCTGCTCCATTGAAAATTAAAAAAACTCTCCGCTTCTCGAAAATGTGGGTAAAGATGGTCTGTAATGGAGACTTAAAATTATGCCTAGTTAAACAGGGCAACAAAAACATTTCTGGCCTGCAGATGAACGAAACTCCTTGGTTTTTCATGCCGTGTCCGAAAAAGCGTCAATATAAAACAATAATAATTATTCAATTCGAGAATCCACTATAGATGAAACTTGAAAGTCCCGGTTTTTTGTTTTTTTTTGCCTTCACCTCGGAAGTGACGAATCATGGGAAGTTTTGTTATACCATATAATAAAATAAAAAGCTGATAAATCTCTTCAACTTTGAGACTTTACACTATTTACGTTTTCCCAATCGTTGCTTAGGATTATGAGCCCCGAACTTTTCAACGGTAGATGACGAATTAGCATATGCGATCGACGTCGAGGCTCGGACCTCGAAGTCACTCTTCCAGCCTCTATACAACAATGTACTATATCTTTATCTAATGCAGTTTCTGTAAAAAAACATTAGCATATTATTTACACAATCACGAACTTCGCGTGGACGAAATATATGTCCATATGAAATTTACACACTATATGAGTATTTTAATAATAATAATAATAATACCTTGGACACTATTTACACACATTGATCTAGCCCCAAACTAGGATTCCCTGTATCTTGGGTACTAGACAACGATACACATACTTATATAGATAAATATTATACTTAGATAGATAAACAACCATGACTAGGGTACATCCGTTCTCATCAACAAAAATTTGCCCCCATCGGGACTCGAACCCGTGACCCTTGGCTTCGTGGGCCTGCCGAATCGGCCATTCGGGTCGTCATATAAATAATTAATATTTTTGTAATAAATCGTTTCATATTGCAAATCATCTACGATAAATCATATTTCATCCAAGAGAATCTACCAAAATTCCGAAATTTAGAAACTAAATTAGCTAGTATGGCATATGTACATTTTATCCATTTTTCCTTTGTTTAAATTTTTATTTACTCAAGTTCGTTTGCTCACATTTTTCACAAACATAGTTTTTCGTAAAAATAGAAAAAGAAAGCGAAAGTAAAAATATGAATGAAGGTAATCAATTTGGGCCATACTTAGACCTACCTATTTAAAAATATTTTATTTTTATTTTTCAGATCTTCATTTTATTTTAGGGACGAAAAATGCAAAGTTACTTTTATATGTATACTATAAAAGTATAGTATTTGCGCATTACGCAATTTTAGGTTAACGAAGGCAGGATGCAGGTCGAAGTTCAAGATTATTCGAGACCAGATAGTCATGTATAGAGATGGTCATAATCACCCGACACCTAGATATCATGTCACCACAGATGGTCGTTATATTATGAAATTAGAAACTACTCAATTGGCGATTTTTGACGAAAATCCATATTTTTTATTTGATCACCTAATTCATGCTCCTTTCTAATTTATGAATGATTTTTTTTACTGATATAATTCGTCTATTCTCGATTAAGTATAAGTAATTAAGTACCTCTATGCATTTTTGAAACATATATTTAACTTTTATATATTTCCAGGCCGTCGCGACTACACATTTATTAAAGGAAAATTGGGATCTCGGTTACTGCTGTACAGAAAATACACTTATCATAAAAGTTTTAACAATTGGCGTTGCTCAAGATACAAGAGCGGCTGTCGCGCTATTGTGAAAATTGTTTCCGGACAAATCACTCATTTCAAGGGTTATCATGATCATCCACAACCTGTATTGGGTAGACCTGCAGTGGGTGAATTTTTATTCTGACTTTTTGGTTTCCGGTTCCAAAACGGTTGTATAAAATTCAATTATACTTTAATGCGGCATGCTGCATCCCCATATGACAATATAACTATTCATATCCAGAATCCAGGAAATCTATAGATGAAACTTGAAAGTCCGGTTTTTGGTTTTTTGCTTACATCTTGAAAACAACGAATCATGGGAAGTTTCGTTGATGAAAGATGTTTTTTTTTTCCTTTTCTCAATGTCTGTTTAAAATTGTGAACTCCGAAATTGTCAACGGTAGACGTTGAATTATCATATGTATTTATATTTTAAAAAGCAATTTAACTCTATAACTTTCTGTGGGGCACTTTTCCTCAGATAACCGTTTGAAAGTTAAAAACTAATGTATGACAAAAAAGTGAGGTAAAATATAAATATTTTAGACAACGATTGGAATAAGGTAAAAAGTGTATATGATCGAAGTTGTAGAGAATTTTATTAGCTTTGATTAAGCTAATATAATTCAATGATTCGTCGTATTCGAAATGTAAGCAAAAAAAATTAAAAACGGGACCATCAAGTTTCATCTATAGTTTTCCTGGATTCTGGATTTGAATAGTTATATTGCCATAGTGTATTTACTATGAGATGTATATATTTCGAGATGTAGGTAAAAAAACGGGACCTTCTTAGGGCTCATCTCAGAGGGATCAGGACATTTCGTATGCCTGTCTCCTAACTACTCTAAACAAAGTTTCGAAGTCAAACTTTCAGCTTTTGACTTTTCCATCTAGAATATTTCGTTGCCTAGTCTATAATGCAGCAAATGGATGTAGAATTCACTGTTTTTGCTACATAAACTATGCAGTTTTCCATGTATCGGCGTTTGTTACTCCGATTCTGTAAATTCGGTGGCTCATTTTTAATGATTTGCAATAGAAAGGGCTTGTATCATTTTTGGCGTACTGACCGTCGAAAATTCATGATTTCTGCAGCCAGTGAGAAAACGGGTGTCGATCGATAAGAGTATATATTACAAACAAATGAGTGTAATTATACATTTCTAAAACGATATACTTTTCGAGAGATCTGACTTCAAAGGGCGACGAAAACAACTTTTTTGCACTTTGAACTCCGATTTTTCGCAAAGGATATCGTTTTAGAAATTCATAATTACACATATGAGTTTCAATAATTTACTATCTCGATGGACATCGGTTTCATCTCTGGCCGCGGGTATCAAGATTTAAAAAAAAATGATAGGCCAATCTCCATACAAAAATGTTGGAACCCTTTTAAAAGTATTTTATTAGTGGCAAAACACACAAAGGGGCAGAGATTCACTTAAAATGAACTATTAGAACTGGTTTCTAAGGTCAAAAAACCTTTTTGTATGCATGGACACATATACATAATTTCGGTGGCAATTTTAACCATCGAACAGACGATTTACTCAACCGAATTCACTTTTTGATTTCAAAACTTGCTACGCTACTTGGTAGCCGGAGTAGCAGAGGCCCAGACTATTTGGGCCTTACCACAAAAAAATAAACTACTGTTCAACACATGTTTAAAAACAAAAACGTATGGGATTTGACGTTTGTTTTGAGGTTAAACACTGTTTTATATTTTTTGTGGTAACACGGTTTAAGTCTAGTGTGCAGCCGTGTCTTACGATATTATCTTTACCAATACAGCCTAAAATTTAAGCCATGGATACATTCATAGCGTCACGCCTTTTCCCATACGTGGTGGCAGAGATACAATTGTGCCCACGTTCAGCCAGTTATGCAATACTCCATTTTGCGTGACAGGGGTCTAGCCCATCGCCGCAGCTATGGAATAATTTAGGTTTCCTCACGATGTTTACCATCACCGTTAGAACGTCCGATAATGTACTTAAGATAAATTAATTATCTCATTGGTACATGGTCAGGAATAGAACCTGCATCTCCTGTGTGAGAAGCAAGCGTGAAACCCATTAGACCACGGAGCACTCTAATATTAGTTCCTTACATATGAAATTGGCGTTTTGCATGGGAGGAACATAAAGTCGTTTTTTTTAAATATAATTTATTTATTTAATCAAAGTATGTACCATTGCTATCTATACACTTTTGCCATCTCATAGGTAGTTCTTCGATCCCTTTACTAAAAAAACATTCGGACGGGAATCAATAAAATCTTTGAAGGCGGTTTGAAGTTATCCAAATTTTGAAAAATATGGTAATCTGTTGGAGCAAGATCCGGAGAGTACGGTGGATGTCTTAGACATTCCAATTGAAGCTCCTCTAATATGGTAGCCGTCTGTTGTGCAGTGTGTGGTCTAGCTTTATCATGAAGCAGCAGTGGCCTAGAGCGATTGACCAGCCTCGGTTGTTTAGCAGCTAGCTTTTCCATCATGATTTGCAGTTGCTGACGATAGACACCTGCCGTAATCGTCTGGCCAGATTTAAGAAAGCTGTAGTGAACGACACCAGCACTAGTCCACCAAACGCTCACAAGTAACTTTTTTGGAGTAAATTTTCGCTTGGGGCATGGTTTGGCTGGTTCGGCAGGGTTCAGCCATTGCGATGAGCGCTTCCGATTATCGTACAGGATCCACTTTTCATCACAGGTAATGATTCGATTTAAAATCCTTTCATTATTGTGCCGGGTGAGTAGTGCAACGCAGCAGTCAACGCGCGATGGTTGATTTGCTTCACTCAGTTCGTGAGGTACCTTTCAAGCTTTTTCACCTTCCCAATTTGCTTCAAGTGGATTAAATCAGTTTTATCACTAACACCGCAGCCTGCAGCTAACTCGGACATGGTTTGCGATGGATCCGCTTCCACAATAGCCTTCAATTCTTCATTATCAACTTTGGTCTCCAGCCGTCCACGGGGCTTGTTCTGCAGGTCGAAATTTCCAGAACGAAAACGTTTTAACCAAAAACGCACTGTTTTTTCTATTGCGGCACTGTCGCCATACACATCATTAATCTTTCGAGCCGTTTCTGCAGCACTGGTGCCACGGTAGAACTCATACTCGTAAATAACGCGATATTTTAAGTTTTCCATTTTGTAAGCTGAGTGACGCAAGAAAAAAACAATTGAGGAAAAAACAAATGAATTAGCTGTATAAATTTGAATTTGGAATTCCTAACCATAGAGGAGATATTTGAGATCAAAGTAGCCAGTATGGCAAAACGCCAATTTCATATGTAAGGACCTAATATAATAAATATATACATAAAAATAAAAATAAATTGTCTGAACATCAGTGATCGGAATAGGTAGTGCTTACCTACGTAAATGTATTGTAATAATAATGCCCAAAAAAACTTTATGTTATGAATAAGTGGAGTAGATAATTTTCCCGAATATATTTTTTGTACTTATTTCTCAAGTCGGCGTCATTCATTGTTCGGATTCACAAATGCCTGCCATTTTAGGAGATTTTTCTCGTACGTACAATATTTCACTTTATTTCAGGCGGTCCGAATCCAGACGAACCCATATTAAGAAAAAATACCCTCCTTCTGGTGTCGGGTAAAAAGGATCACACCTTTGATAAAATCACAGAAAACAAAAAGAAGAGGAGGTGCATAGAGTGCTACAAAAAACTTCGATTATCCAACTCCAGCCGTGTCGCTGCCAGCAAAACTAAGAAAACTATTTCCCATTGCTTAGAATGTGGTCAAGCTATGTGCTATAAATGTTTTGTGGAAACGCATTATTTAAATTAATACAGATATAAATATTTCATTTTTATTCGTTTATAAAGCTCCCGCATGGAGGTGTTATAGGAGACCTCTAGCCTTATCATGAAATTCTGACAACTAGGAATTTAAACCGCTTTTGGAAAATTTACCTAATTTAGCTAATCAATAAAGCTTTCAAGTAATCTTGTTGTGATTGGTCAATTTCTCCAAAGGCTATTGAAATTCCTTGATTTTCAATCCTTGAATTTCAATTTATTTTTATTTTTATATATATATTCAATTCATAAACAGTAATCTTATCATGATAAGCCTACTGTTTATAATGTTTAGAAGACAAATATCGAGTGATAAGTTATCGAAGGCAACTTGTCTAGGGGAACAGAACCGTGCAATGAAAAGTTAAGGGCATTGTGGTACTAGAATGATACGGTTCAAGAATTTGTTTCAGAACTTTTAGCATAGATTTTTTTATCGAATAGTTTAATTTCTATATCGTTAGGGTTCTCACTCTAATTGGTTCTCAGGATCGTAATCGTTCTGACAAAAGCATTTGGATCTAAAATGTTCCTTCAAATAAGGTTACAGAAGAGAAGTTGAATAGCTAAACGGAACACACATATGGATATTACGAAATATGGATATTATGTACCAATGGTACATAATATCCATATTTCGTGCCCATATATAACCTAAATGGAATCAAAAGGACTAAGAATCAGCTGTAAAACAAAACTTAAGTCATAATTTTTACAAACAAAAAACACAGTATAACAAAAACAAATACGAAAAATTCTCAAAAATATTAAAATAATATATTATACACAACTCACAGACACAAGCTTATAATAAATATGTACAAAATAGTAAAAATACACTGACGAGCAATGAAAAAGTTGCACCCACAAAATGCCGACAAACACCCATCCAATTTTTTTTTTTAAATAATTTAAAATTTTAGCACAACGTTTACGTTTTTGATTGGTAATATTCTGATGCGCTGTTAAATGTACTTCAATATTGCAGACGGCGTCATTAAACTAGCCTTTCCCGTTTAGGAGTAATTTGGTGCTATGTCACTGGAACTTTTTCATTGCTCGTCAGTGTAATTGTAGGGCATCGTGGAATGTAGTAAAAAATTAATCAGGAAATCAACATGCATCACATTTTATATATAAAATTTATAATGAGGGTACTTTAGTTCAGGAAGCAACTAGAATATCTCAAACATTCAATGACTACTTTATGAAAATCTCAAATAAGATTAACCATGACTTTGCTCTCACCGGCGGAAGTCAGCGGACCAGTGAAAGTATTTTTCTTACACCCTATGATAGTAACGTTGCATCAAAACTAATAATTTTGCTAAATAATACCAATGCAATGGCTTTGATGGCATATCTACCAAAATAATTAAGGCATGTTGCTCGGAGAAAAACCCTGTATTAAACCATTTGATTAACTTGTCTGTTCAGGCTTCTCAGCACCTAATGACCTCGTAGGGGCCCATCAGCTACGAGGTAGCGTGACGATCAGGTGCCAAGAAGTGATGAACGTCGGCGATTCACCGAGCTAAAGTTATGTGGGGTAGATCTAACCTGGTCTGTGCTTCGGTCCCGTCAACCTCCTGTCTCTCTGCAAGGCCCGGGCGCGCCCTAGGCTCTTCTTGGTAGACAGGTTCTTCAGCCAACCAGGTATGACTGGCGGGCCAGCGTCAATGAGCACAGTGGTCCAACACAGGTTATGTTTCTACGTGGTAAATACGAATCGGGCACGAAAATCCGAACTTTATCTGGTTCGAGAGACAACGGCACACTCAGCTATATTAATAATCCTGAGGGAATCCCGAATACATTCCAGATGCCCTTTGATTTTATTTCAACAACCTAATCAACACGCGTTTTCATTGCGAGGTTTTTTTTTTTGTTTCGTCTGTCAGTTGTCAAAACTGCCAGATTGACAGCTAACGTCAAATTAAAATGACCGTTCAGAAACCATCGATCGAATATCGATTTGGAATCGAACATTGTCTCTAGAAACAAGATGTTTTCCTGCCAAACTTAAAATATCTGTTGTAAAGGCGTTGTACAAACAGGGTGAAAGGTCAGAAATAGGAAATTATCGCCCTATCACACTCACACCTGTATTGTCAAAGATTTTTGAAAAGCAATGCATGTTAGATTGTATGATTTTTTCACAAAATTTGATGTATTAAAATCAGAGCAGCATGGATTTCAGAAAGATAAGTCGACGACCTTGGCAACGTTCAAACTTGTAGACCAAATTGTTCACAATATAGACGTCAAAAACTATAGTACAGTACTATTTTTCCAAATGTATGTCCAAAGCGTTCGATTTTGTTGCACATGATTTATTGATATCGAAACTCGAGGCAAATGGTATAAGAGGCTTAGCACGAAACTTGCTTCAGACTTACTTAGACAATAGCGTGCAGAGTGTAGAAATAAGTCGTCTTAATGAAAACTTTGGAGTGGACTTTCCAACAGGATAATAATCCGAAACACACTGCAAAAGTAGTAAATGACTTCTTAAGGAACCAATCTGTGACAGTTTTGGATTGGTCTCCGTACAGTCCGGATTTAAATCCAATAGAAAATTTGTGGCACCGGGTGAAGAAGACAGTGGCGACAAAGCGGATATCAAACGTCGATCAACTTTACACAGCTGTTAAAGAAGCATGGGAGCAAATTCCGGTAGAAGCTTGTACAAATTCGTATTCGTATTCGTTTCCATGCCCAAGACATGTCGTGTTGTCATTTCTGCCAAAGTACATGTGACCAAATATTGATACGTACCGGAATGTTTTATAAATGTGCTAGGAATTTTATGGAATAAAGATAATTTAAATTATAACAATATATTTTAATGTCTTCTGCAAATGGAGTGTCTTTAATTTTTTGTTAAGTTGTTTTAAATCTTTGTTAAGTTTCTACTGCTTACAATTAGGATTAACCGAATAAAATATTAGGAATAGACAAGTATTGTTGATAATATTCGTTTAACCATAGAGTAATAATATAAAGAAGAGTGTCCATTGCTATACAAAGCACCATACATCGAAAAATAGTTCATTGGACCTACCATGATGACGCTCATAGTATTTTTTCATCACTAAAACGTCATCACAAAAAGAAATTTTAGTCTTCACCACAATCTTAATGCTTTCATTGCCAATTGCATTTGTAATATTCGCCGTTCTTATCAGCCAGGTGGATGGCCGGGCGGTTCATCGTCAGACTTTCTAGATCGTGGTTCGATCCCTAGTGCGGACAATTTGCCTTTTGTTTATGTTTTTTCTAAGGTTTTATTTATTGAGCCAAAGTTTATTTTTTATTTACACAAAGTTAGTTACAAAAGTTGATCGCAGTACTAGGATCAACTATTGTAATTAACTTTCTAACACGTTTACGGTGCTTCATGCGTATTTTTAGGGTTACATTTAAAAGGAAAAAATATACTAAAACATAACACCAACAATCCTATTATACTGGCAGCTTTACTTATTTGTTATTTGACGTTACTTATTTTGTTATTTGTTTGCTTTTGCGCCTGTAAGAAAATTGATATAAGTTTGATTGTTGAAGTTACGTCGAAAAGGTTTAAAAAAACCGTTCAAGTGTGGGTCAGACTCGCACGCGAAGGGTTCCGTACCATTTTACAAGAAAACTTAAGCACTAAAAAACAAGAAAAAATCTTGGATTTTGTAGTGTATTGTAAGGTAGTTGCACATTTTGCTAATAAAATTAGTCATGAATTAACCGGCCTTTGAATAACAACGAAACTCTTCAGTGGCGAACGATTGGTGATATTTAGGCGAAAAACGTGAAAATGCCATACGGAAAATTGCACGAGTTTGACCTCGATGGGTCCAGGAAATGGTCGGAGTACGTGCGACTCGTGGAACAATTCATTTTGTTGAATGAAGTGAAAAGTTGCGCGTGGCCATGTTGGTAACGCATGTCGGGGCGTCGACTTACGCTCTCATGTGTGATTTATGTGCCCCCAGTCATCCTGAGAATAAAACATTTACCGAACTTGTGAATCTCGTGAAAAACCACCTCGAACCCAAGCGTTCCGAGATTGCCGAAAGACACGTGTTTAGACGGCGACGTCGGGCGAGCGGCGAATCTATCGGAATTTTTCTGCAAAACCTCAAGCATTTGGCCACCCATTGCAGTTTCGGTAACATGTTGGAGGGAAACATTCGAGATCAATTTGTATCGGGACTACGTAGTGAGGAGATGCGGTCGCGGCTATTCGCGGAGCCGACACTCGACTACAAGAAGGCGGTGGAGCTAGCGTTGGCGCTGGAGGCGGCCGAGCGGCACGCGGCGGAGGCTGCGGGGGCCGGCGGGGCCGCGCCCTGGGCGCCGGCGGCCGGCTCGTCAGGATTCGGAGCGGGCGCGGGCGAGGGCGTGCACCGGGTGAGCAGCGCGGGCGCGGGCGCCGCCGGCAGCGGCTGGCGCGCCGGCGCGCCAGCAACCCCGGCAGCCATGTTGGCGATGCGGCAAGGAGAACCACACGTCGAACAAGTGCCGGTACAAGTCATATATTTGTGACAAGTGTCAAGTGAAAGGTCATTTATCGGTAGCATGTAAAAGTGGTAAAAGTGCGGGCGGGTCAAGATATCAAAACTACATAGAGGATGACTCTTCGGATTCTGATGATAACCGGTATGAGGGACTTTACAATATTAAAGGTATCTCGTACAAAATGTGAAAGATGGTCCTTATTATTGCGAATTAATAGTTGCATCTAAACCTATTGTGTTTGAAATTGACACGGGTAGCAAAATATCGGCGATATCAAAAGCATTTTATGATAACTACTTCACAAATTTGCCGATGGAAAAGGATACTGTTAAATTTCAATCCTATACTGGTGATCCAATTGTACCGTTAGGTCGGATTATGGTGCAAGTCAGCTGTGCGGGCTCGGGGGCGGTGACCTTGCCATTGTTTGTTATCGCAAACGGAGGGCCGCCACTTCTCGGTCGTCGCTGGCTGTGAGAACTCAATTTGAAGTCAATTAATCTGTTTCACATGAACGATAATCAGAATCCTACCGTATTAAAATTAAAGAATGAGTTTCCGGAGGTTTTTACAGATAAAATTGGTAATTACAAGCACAAAATTCAGTTGTATTTAAAAGATGCAACGCCGATATTTTGTAAGGCCCGCTCAATACCACTCGCGCTGAGACCACCAGTTGAACAAGAATTAGAACGATTACAGAGTGAAGGAATTATTTACAATGTTGAACGATCCGACTATGGCACTCCAATCGTACCTATCATTAAACCAGATGGCTCGATTCGGTTGTGCGGGGATTATAAAGTAACTCTAAATAAAGTTATAAAAGATTATCACTATCCCTTACCGCGAATAGAAGAGATCTTTGCAGCTCTGAGTGGAGGGGAAAAATATACAAAGGTAGATCTCAAAAATGCATTTTTACAGCTAAGTTTAACTGATGATTCTCAGCCGCTAACAGCGATCACAACTCATATAGGTACTTTTGTGTATCGTAGGGCTCCGTTCGGACTAAAGTGTTTGCCAGAAATCTTTCAAAAATTGATTACAGAAACACTAATGGGACTTAAATGTGTCGCATTTATTGATGATATTTGTATAACGGGAATAAATACAGAAGAACATGTTACTAACTTAAGAGCAGTTCTTACTCGATTAAGAGATGCAGGGTTAACCGTGAAATATTCAAAGTGTGAATTTTTCAAAGACGAGATATGTTACTTAGGTTATAGGATAAACAAAAACGGTTTGCATACGGATAAAAGCAAGGTAGACGCTATCACTAAAATGCCTGCTCCTGAAAATGTATCGCAATTAAGGGCAGCATTGGGACTAATAAACTATTATTCGCGTTTTATACCAAATATAAGTACTAGATTGCAACCGTTATACGCTTTACTTAAAAAGGGCGTGAAATGGGTGTGGAGCGATGCGTTCGGCGTCGCTGAGTGCGGGGTGGGCGCGGGGGCGGAGCGCCTGGTGTGCTGCGCCTCGCGCACGCTCAGCGAGGCCGAGCAGCGCTACAGTCAGCTCGACAAGGAGGCGCTGGCGATAGTCTTCGGATTAACGCGTCACCACCAGTATCTCTTCGGTCGACACTTCACGCTACGCAGCGACCACAAAGCTTTGAGCTACATATTTGGGCCCAAAAAGGGAATCCCTCAGACCGCGGTGAGTCGTCTGCAAAGATATGCGGTGAGATTAGCAGCTTATGATTTTAACATTGTTTTTGTAGCAACCGAGAAGAATGGAAATGCAGATGCCTTGTCACGGTTGCCATTACATAAGAGATATTCAGCGTCAGAAAGTGACGACGCCGCATATCTACATTTTGTAGAGGATAAATTTCCTCTGAGTCATCAGGATGTGGCGAAAGCGGTAAAGCGTGACAAGGAACTTTGTTAAGTATACGGTTACATAATGAGTGGATGGCCGTTCGATGTTAAAGATGAAGAAAAAGCATATTTTCACAGGCGTGAAAATTTGCAAATAGACCATGGTTGCATCGTCTGGGGCTATAGGGTCGTCATACCGGCATCGTTGAGGTCCCAGATATTAGACTAGATCCACGCAGGGCACGTGGGGGTGGTACGTATGAAACAGATCGCGCGGAACTACGTGTGGTGGCCGCAGCTGGACGGCGACATCGAGGCGCGCGCGCAGGGCTGCCTCGCGTGCTGCGCGCAGCTTGACGCGCCCCGCCCCTACGCATGGCCTAGCGAGCCTTGGACCAGGATACACCTGGACTTCTTGCAATATCAGGGTAAGTATTACTTACTTATACTTGATGCACACTCTAAGTGGATAGAGGTATTTTTAATGAATAAAGGCACGTCGGCCAATTTAGTAATTGGTAAGTTGCGAGAGACGTTTTCCCGCTTCGGATTGCCAAAGCACGCAGTGACGGACGGCGGGCCTCCTTTCAGGTCAGCCGAATTTGAACATTTTCTAGGGTGCAATGGTGTAAAACATATTTTAAATGCGCCTTATCATCCATCCAGTAATGGAGCTGCAGAAAACGGGGTTAAAACGGTAAAAAAGGTGATTAAAAAAGCAGTTACAAAGGGGGAAAACGTCGAACAAGCAATACATAATTTTCTATTGGTGTATCGAAATAGCGCACACTCAACGACACAGCGGGAGCCGGCGGTGGCTATGCTCGGGCGCAGGCTGCGCACGCGGCTGGACATGCTGCGAGCCAGCGTGCGCGACACCGTGGAGGCGGCTCAGCTCAGGCAGACCGAGAACGCAGGGGGCTCCGACAGGCAAGTACAGCCAGGTGATAATATTTTATAAAGAAATTATTCCAAAGAAGGGGCTAAATGGGAGGAAGGCCGTGTGATGGAGCGTACCGGTTCGGTTACATATAAAATACAAACTAATAAAGGGGAACAACAGAAACGTATGGATCAGCTGATATCCTTGAAGAAAAATAGCAGATATTCTTCACCAGTACTAGACCCAAATGAGCACGTAAGTATTTCAACACCTAGACAGGGCATAATGTTGTCTGAACAAGCGGCGACCCCGACACAGGAAGCCTGGGAGTCGGCGCCCAACTCTCCGCCAACCCCGGCGGCGAGCCCGGCACCAGCCGCAGCCGAGCCAGTAAGTGACGTCACCGACATCACCCATAGCCCGTCTAGTTCAGGTCAATATGTCAATACTGGTCCACGACGACAACTGCCAAATAAGTACACAGATGAATAACGAGATATCTTGCTAATCCATATGCATAAAAGTAGAACAATATTTATGTCATGTTAGATATGTATTAGTTAAGCATGAATCTAGTAAATAAGTCAATAAGAAAACAGAAAATAAACATATAAATATTTTGTGTAATTAGGTTAATAAGAAAACAGAAATGTCAGAGGGAGAAGTGAAGTTAGAAAAATTATACTTAAGTAATTATATTTTATATTGGTAAATATATGTAAAATATATATATTTTGAAGGAGGGAAAATTGTAGTGTATTGTAAGGTAGTTGCACATTTTGCTAATAAAATTAGTCTTGAATTAACCGGCCTTTGAATAACAACGAAACTCTTCAGATTTGAACCCAGAACATACAGATTGCTCAACTGGTGTCAAACCAATGGCGCCATCAAATTGTTTCAATAAATCACGAAATTTACGATTATGATTTGAATGACATTGAAATCTAATCTGAGTCTGGTGACGCTAGACCTAGTGTAGTCTTATAAACCTCTGACGCCACCTAGAGCATTATAACGAACAACAAATAGGCAGCCATCTCTATCTACGCAGGCAGCAAACAGGGCTAACGCCATCAGTGCCCGAGCAGAAATTTTAGCCTTCTTCCGGAGTACGATTTTTTGTTCGGGATGGCTAGTCTTCTTGTATTTATCTATGGTTTTACTACATAAGTTTTTTAAATAGTGTAGCAAGTTCCAATAACAGTCTGATAAAAAAAATTTGCTTAGTTATTTTAATATTCATTCAGTGTCTGTAATTATATGGCCACCGCATTATAAATTTTGTCCACCTATACTTCGTGATCGTACAAATCATATTTTACAATATATTTTTTATTAGATAAAAAGTTTTTTTTAGTTCTATGGAGCTGCAATGTATAGCGTCCAACACGATTTTTATCGGTCAACACCTGGACCTGTAGAACTATTTTGAACCTATTGTGAACCTTACGCCATGGTAATAAAATTCAAATCCTATAACGGCAAAATGGCGTCCCTGGACCCATGGTACCCAGGGGTTATTGTCTAGTGTTTTGACTGATGAAAACATTTAATTTTTACTCGAGAACATAATGTCTTTTTTGTCTGTCAGTCTGGTGCACAACAATTTATCTATCTGACGTCACACGCTTTGGCGTTTCGCCTATTGGCATTTTGCGGGTCTTACATATATATGTTAGTGAATACGTTATTTATGCTCGATACTTTACTTACATGTAGTTAAAATATATGCCAGCATGCGATGGAATTTACGCGCTGTATATGCTGATAAGCTCAGACGTCCTTACAAATATTATTATTATTTTTCAGATCATCCTTATCGTTTCATTATAGGGAGGAAAAATGCAAAGTTACTTTTATATAGAGACTACACATTTGCGTTTTATCGCAAGTTTGTGTGGCGCTGCTCTAAAGTGAACTCAGGATGCAGATCTAAGATCAAGATGGTTCGAGACCAAATCGTCTTTTATAGTGCAGATCATAATCACACGAAACCTGTATATCACGTCACTGCAGATGGTCGCTATATTAAGACATAAGACGGGATCTTTTTCCATATCATAGCTATACATAAATGTATATGTCACCGTACGATAGTCAAAACCGCTAGTTGATAAACTAACTTTTTTTTTCTCGTTAGTTGGTCAACTATCGTCAGAAAGTGAACTGTAGCGTACTGCTGACTATATGACGCATTAGTTGATCAACTAGTTAATAGTAATCAACCGTTAAATAGTAAATTGGTAAACTTGAATTGCAAACTAAATACCAGGGCAAACACTGCGGCAGATTAGGTGAAGACTAGACGGGGCGAGCGCAGCGAAGCCCCCGAATAGTCTTCGTGTTAGGTTGACATGTAATAACCAAAGAAACGGAAATACTAAACCCTGTCGGCCTGGTTTACTATCCGTCGATAGTTGATCAACAAACGCGTTAGTTTATCTACTAACGGTTTTGACTATCTTCCGGTGACATTATACTAAAGTATGAAATATGTAACTGCTATTGTTATTCCATAATTATCATATAGCGAGGCCATCACAGTGCCAGCATGTTGGGCACTCTGCCACTCTCGGTCTACAAGTGTAGTATAATAAGTACTTAGTGTAGTTTTCTGTTAAAAAGCCCCGATAGAGGGAGGCTAGTTAACCCAAGTAAACTTGAGTGAACTCAAGTAAACTTTGACATCCGGGTTTATGAAACTGTAATATTTTTTCATGTTCGCTTTTTTTATAGATATTGTGTGGAATTCTGTGAGCGTCCAAACTAACTAATAACTAAAACTGACATCTAGAATTCCGACAGCTCTTGTGTGGATCTATTTCCAAACTAGTGTTTTTAACTATACGGCGCGGCGCCTCCGTAATCGGAAATATTAATATATTAATATTTTTTATTGCACACAAATAATTGTCAAGATGTACAATAAAGTAATGTACAAAGGCGAGCTTATCTCTAATAAGATATTTCTTCCAGCAAACATATTCCTATATTCAACCCCTGTATCTATTTTTTTTACGGAAAATAAAATACAGAAATATTTTATTTCATTTACTGTTAAGGCGATACCTCGTCCGTGCAAAGGTCCCCGTTACTCCAGGCGGAAAGACCCGCAGTGTGAGAGGGACGGAATCGGAAAAAAATGAAAAACCGTAGCGCTAAACAACAGAATAATTGTTTCAAAATAAACTACTCTATTTTGTTAAAAAGTTTTTTCAGGAGATTTTGCGAATACATAATATCTACATTTTGAACGCAGTTCCACAATGAAATTAGTTAGGATTTCAGAATTACAGGAAAAAATAATATAATTTAGAGGTGTTTTCGTAATTAAATTCTATCGAGAAAATTTCATCCAATCGCGTTTTTGTTTTGGTGAAAATCTTAATCAAATACTCAATAAACATTAACCAAAAATCAAATCTGTAGATGACTTCATGGTGGACTAAATGGATTCGAAAAAAACCCCATTTTATTTTCGTAGCACCTTAAGATATGACTTCGAGTATACAGAGGGTTGTTTTGTAAAGTTACGCCCTACTACTAATGTACAATCGAACCAACTGAATCATGACCCATTTGCCTGATAATTCGTTTGAAACTTTCAAACTTGTAAGATCTATGTAAATGTCAGTGTCTAATCAAATGATAACAAGTTCGTTACCAAGGAAATAAACCTTCAAGCGAATTTCGACCTACTTGCATTTAAGGGGTTTAGCAAAATAAGCTTATGGTGGGTCATGATTCAAATGGTTCGATTGTACAATAGTTTAAGTATCGCTTGTAACTTAAAATTAGTTTGATTTTTCCCACGCACTATTTTTATTTAAAATTTTCTGTGTTCAACAAAAATACTTTTATGTTTTTCATGTGTACTTAATTACTTAATGTTTTAAGTATTTTTTGTTGTTCTTACATGTTCAACCTTACACGAAGGATAAAGGGGGCTTCGCTTCGCTCACCCCCTTTACCCTTCCCCTAAGCTACCGCAATGTTTTGCCCTGATATAAGCTGTACAAATCAGCTGTTGTCGTGACGCCATCTTGTTTTCTAATACGCCGGCTTTAGGTAAGACAGTTTGTTAAACGTTTTCGACGATGCTTTATAATAATTGGTGATACGAAAAGTAATGCTTTTTTTTTCAAATCCATTTTCTCCACCTTGAAGTCATCTACAGATTTGATTTTTGGGGTAACGTTATTTGAGTATTACATTAAAATGTTCACTAAAGGAAAACGCGATCGGATGAAATTTTCTCGATAGAATTTAATTACGTATTCGTAATTAAATTCTATCGAGAAAATTTTTTTATTCGAAAAACCTCTAAATTGTTTTATTTTTTCCTTTAATGCTGAAATCCTAACTAATTTCATTGTGGAACTCCGTTTAAAATGTAGATATTACTGATGTAGGTATTCGCATAATCTCCTTAAAAAACTTTTAAACAAAATAGCGTAGTTTATTTTTAAATAATTTTTCTGTGGTTTAGCGATACGTTTTTTCATTTTTTCCCGATTCCGTCCGTCTCACACTGTGGGTCTTTCCGCCTGGAGTAACGGGGACTTTTGCACGAGGTATCGCCTTAAATCAAAACGCTAGTGACTTTGTTAAACGTCGGTATTTAATTAACGGTCTAGATGTCTGATTTAACCAACCATCTGCGACATAAATAAGGCCACAATTTTATGATTGGTAGGTGTTTTTTTATCGATGGATTTTATATATGTTTGTGCTTCAGTATCATGTAAATGACCAATCCTGGTTCGGGCGTAATTTTCCAAAACAGCAACCTGTATACAAGGACAGAATTTCTATCGTTTGGTTTTATACAAAGTCTACAACTTCTCCTTAGAAATTTAGAAAAATACAAACACTCAGCGATGTTTACTTCGTTTGACCGCTGGATGTCGCTCTCAGTTCTTACTTAAAGGAAACTTGATCAAACGCTTCAGAGTTGGACATAGTCGCCGACAGCCGATGTTTCACATTGCTAAGAACGGTCAATACAATAAATATTGTAAAACTCATGTTCACAATATTTGAACATCAACAACTCTCTCAAACAACATACAAAATGTTCAATTATCTTGATGAGTGTATATTTATTTTCAAGTTCCCTTTTTTGTTTGTTTGTGTTTATTAATTTTATAAAATTATTTTCTTAATTGTTCACGACGTTATACTTGTATTTATTAGATTCATACGTACACTTCATTAAGTTCATACAGTAAAATAATAATAATATATGGTACTAATTGTAGTTTTTTTTCTGCTAATAAATCCATTATGTTAGCTCAGAATCCAAATAAATATTCAATATTTGAAATTAAAACCTCTATTACCTCATAAGTTCTTACCCGTTCTAAAACTTAGATAATCTCTATCTTAGACTATATGTTTGACTATAAAAACGTTAACTTATTTTACAATTTTCAGCACGCAACTTCAAATTCATAAGAGGAAAGAAATCTTCCCAGCTGCTTTATTACAAGGACTATACATATTCTCTTCATAAAAAAACTAACGTATGGCGTTGTTCGAAGCAAGTAAGAGGATGTTACTCGAAGATTAAAATTCAAGATGACAGAATCGTCTACTACAGAGAAGG
This sequence comes from Argyresthia goedartella, assembly GCA_949825045.1. NCBI lineage: Eukaryota > Metazoa > Arthropoda > Insecta > Lepidoptera > Argyresthiidae > Argyresthia > Argyresthia goedartella. The sequence continues at coordinate 7,431,605 of OX463817.1, forward strand.
TCATAACCACCTGCCGCCGAAATACCACGTTACTACAAGTGGTCAGTACATTCAATTATAAGTTATGTAGGGAGAAGTTATCGAGTTCCTGAATGAACCTAACCTAACCTAACCTAACATAACCTAACCTAACCTAACCTAGCCTAATATGATCTAGAAGGAAGTTCATAAATTTCCTAGGAAATTTATAAACTTGCGGATCGTATTATTTTCCGGTGACATAGAAAATAATACGATCCGCAAGTTTATAAATTTCCTAATTTTTTTTCCGCAAGTTTATAAATATACTAACCCAACCTAACCTAACCTAACCTAACATAACCTAACCTAACCTAACATAACCTAACCTAACCTAGCCTAATATAATCTAGAAGGAAGTTTATAAATTTCCTAGGAAATTTATAAACTTGCGGATCGTATTATTTTCCGGTGACATATACATTATCAAGATCGACATAGTTATCTGGCCCGGTGGCGTAAGCTAATCTCATTCGCAATCCATTGGCCCTAGCGATGCTGTCGCCGGGTTACTTAAGTTTGTAGATCTATGTATACATGGATTTTGTTGAGTCATGATCAGTCACGCAAATTTCATACATCTTACAGTCAATTCAATTCAATTCAATGTTTACCTATTGCAACTCTGCCGCTATTCGAGTGGCTCTTAACTTTTGACAGCTCAAATTCCATACAGTTTGACAAGTGTTAGCATTATCGAAATGTCAAAAGTTAAATAAAGGAATTAACATTGATAACTTGGTCAATTTCTGGTCAGTTTTAATGACAAACATGGCGTAGAAATAAATGTGACATTTCATAGTGTTGTGGGAATAACTTAATGAAAACTGAACTAATTCAATATTATATATTACAATAAATGATTTTTAGATTGAGGAAGGATTTGTTTCATAATTTTTGGAGAAAAACTTGAAAGATAAATCGTTAAGGATGATGGGCAAAAATGTAAGAAACCTGGGGTACCAGTACCTCTAATAAAAACGAGACTTATTTTTTTTGGAGGACTAATTCATTGGGAACTCAGTAATTGATATGACATTGATAGAAAACAGTTGTCCGAACCCAGCTATACTATGTTGAAATGTTAAAATCTTACTTACCAAATCTGTCTTCTGACAATCACACAGCCACAGCCACAGATAATACATGACTTATAAATGAAAGAACGGCATTTTCCTAACACTTTATTAATCTGTGCTTATGTTCGGAATAAATCTTACTGCAATGACCGTAAACACGCCTGAAAAGTTACAGGAATGTAATATGTAATTTAGTTTACATTATAGTTACAGTTATTTCGATCTAAAAACCAAGCTTGTAGATCGTTTAAAGTTAATAATTAACTAGATAAATACGATAAACATGCGCTTCGTATTCATGTAAAATAGAAGTAAAATAATACAAAGCCGTAATTTTATCCCTATAACATTTGCTATGTTTGTGAGGGCATATCTCGAAACGGACAACTATTTTGAATGTCGTCATAGAAAAAAATAACGAGACCTTTACAATAATGTACATCTTATTTGTATTTTACATGGGTACGCGCTACCTCCTTATCTCTATAAAAAAACCCGAAAATTATGCACCCTACAGATTTTTCCACGTAAAAAATGTATCTGTCATACAAAAATATAAATAGATCGATATTCCGACGTAAAAAATGGAGGTGGCTCTGATAAAAAAGATCGACTGTGCGTTGTTAGGAAACAAAAAAGAAAACGTACTTAAATTGCTATATCCATTATCTGCCGAAAAAATATTTCGGTATTAGTTTCCAACCCTCCGTTCCCGCGTATTTCATTCACTCGTTCTTTCATTCACTTCATCTCCTATCTCTGCTAAATGTAAAAATAACTGTCATATAACATTTTGTTTATCTGTATACAGATTTTCGTCGTAATTATAATTTAGGGAAATAACTTATTTATGTAAATTTAGACCAGTTTTTAGTAAAATCTAGCGTATTTATGTTTAAAGTAGTGTGAAACTTTAAACATAAACTGACTGGCAAAATCAAGTGATCCTTTTGAAATATAAAGTTTTTGATCTTGTGACATTTTGCCAAGAGTAGGGATTCCCTTCGGCATGCTAACTATTTCCGGGGGGAACATTACCCGATTCCTGATTGGGAAATTAAAACCACACATTGCCGATATTGTTGCGGATTGACATGAGATGGCGCTAGTAGTGACGAAATGAGTTCGTTTTGCGGCGATCAGTTATTATTCCGGCATCTAGTATCGGGACCATAGCTAATTTCGTAGCGCCTCGAAGGCATTGCGGTATAACGTATGAAGAAACTCACTTCAAGACCAAGCTCAGTGTTCGAACGCTTTGAGTTTTTGTTTCAACATGTATTTTGTTCTATAAGTGGCATTTGTTTCATAAGTTTTTCCTAGAATTAAAAGTTGCACGAGTTATTTCTAAACATAGATGTAAGGAAATTGTTTCTTCTCACTGATATGCCTTCCACTTATTTTATGTTGGAGCCTTCTTGTTTTAAATATATTAAGTGAGTCATCATTAATAATTGCCGCTTGTTTTTCATCACTTACATGCCCTTAAAAACCCCAAACATCACAATTTATTTACCTTTCTGGACAAGTTAAGATATATGGAATACAGCAACTACATTCCATACATCTTAACTTGGCCAGAATATACTCCCATGACTAAGATTACATACACAGATACCTTATTATAATTATTATTCTTATACCAGGTTCCCCTAAAAACGGAAAACGTTGCGGGTTTTCCGTTTTTAGGGGAACCAGGTATATTTTATATGCTGCTATATATGGGATTGAATAAGTTACCCACAATTGCTCATTACTGGAAGTTAGATCAACTTTATAACTTGCCACTTTTTAGACACATCATGAGTATAAATCGATTCCAAATATTGCTGCGATATTTTCACTTTTCTGTGAAAGACGACGCATCAACATCAAGGCTTCATAAAATACAACCGATACTAGACAGATTCAACAATATTATGGCTGATCTCTACTATCCCGAAGTTAATCTGAGTATTGACGAGTCGATGGTTCTGTGGAGAGGAAGATTAGTGTTCCGGCAGTACATCAAGAATAAAAAACATAAATACGGCGTAAAATTATACGAACTCTGCGAGTCTTCGGAAATAGTCATGAAAGTACGTATGCAGGGAAATTATAAAGGGAAAAGTGAAAGACCACCACCTGGTGTTCTGCACAGCACGGAAGTTATACTAGATCTAATGGAAGGGTAATTAGAAAAAAGTCACATAATATAAGCAGACAATTTTTACAAATCCCCGGATGTGACAAGGCGTCTTAGCGAAAGAAAGACATATATATATATGGGACACTTCGAAAAATGCGCAAGAACCTTCCTGGATGTTACAAACGCCAAGCTGAAGCGTGGAGAGTTAAACATGTACCAGACGGCTGAGCCAGCGTCCCAGCAGGGGTCACCCTGGCGGAAACTGGCTTGCATCCGCGGATTGCGTTTCGCCTAGACGGATGTCAGCCAACGCGCCAAGCCACGCTCGTGAATCAGTCGCTAGTCGTCTTCTGGCGTAAAAACACCTCCGTGTTGTAGAAATGGCTCCAAATTTGTCAAAATTTCAATAAGTGGGCCTTACCTTAGCGGTTTTGTCCGCAATTGATGAAAAAAAGAAGAAAAAAGGAAGTGGATGAAGCGTTGGTTGAAAGAACGATCGATTCTTAGCCATTCAAACTTATTGGAGTTATTAGACTTCAATGATGTTCATAACTTCCTAAGAATGGACAAGGAAACATTTTACGAGTTACTGGAAATGGTGCGACCTATAATAACAAAAAATTTTGGCTGTAATCTGCCGTCTACACGGCTTTAAGCCACGGCTGCAATCCGTGGATTTGATCACGCTCCCGCAAGCCAAGGACGATGAAGGTCGTTTAGAATTTGGCTTACATCTGCCGTCCACACGGATTGCAACCAGCAAGGTCACCTCTGCTGGGACGGTGGCTTACAGCCGTGTGGTAAACGTATTAGCTGCTAAAAGTTGCAACGATATCACTGTTTGCAAGCGGAGGGGCAAACGTGACGTTATGGTGGTTTCAAATAAACACCATCTTCAGCTTGTGAACGTTAGAAACAGAAACGGAAAAGTCTCACTGAAACCTAACATTGTTACGGACTATAATTTATGCATGTTCGATATTGACAGAGGGGACCAGATGGTGTCCTATAACTCTTGCCTCAGAAAGACGCTCAGATGGCACAGAAATTAGCACTGCACATCTTTGAGGTTTACGTACAAAACGCGTTGAAAGACCGCACATCCAAAATACGGCTCTTGAAGTTTCGGGAATATTTCGTAAAATATCTACTGGGACTGAACTGTGGCGATATTACTCCCGCAGCTCAGAAGCACCTGGACCACAAATACCGCCAGAACAGCCTGAACAAGATCAAGCAGACCCACCTATGGTTCTGGTGCCATCGCCGTTGCTGCCTGGGCCATCTGTACCACCTGGATCGCCAGCTGTTCACAAAAGTAGTTTCCCATTGAGAAATTTTCATTACCTAGAAAAGCTCCCACCTACTACCAAGAAAGCTGTTCCAGCGAAGCCTTGTCATGTGTGCACCAAAAATAAAAAACGAAAGGAGTCATCTTTCGTATGTGTCACTTGCCCGGAAAAGCTTGCTTTGTGTTCCTTCTTACAAGTTCCTGTTTTTTAAATATAATTATCGATCTTATTAGCTATAAAACTAATTTTTGATCTCATTATAAAACTGTACTTTTATGCCTCAAAGTGCCTAAGAAATTTTGTGATTAAGTTTTTAAAAATTAATGTTACTTTTTTTCTATGTCATGTCTAATTTGAGATGCCACCGAACCTAAAAACGTCCTTTCCAGAAGGCCTTATAAATAACACAAACACTCATTTAAACTGTAAGAAAGTGCTACGTTGTTACATAGTTGGCCCCAAGCATCACTAGTACCATGCAATATTGCGTAGTTTGCATTCAATGTGAGTTATTGTAGTATTCCGGAAATTAACTTTTCACTCCACTGCTCGTAAATGTGGCGAAAGATGGTCAGTAATGGGGTTGCAAAACTATTAATAGTTAACCAGGACAACATTGTTGGCTTGTTTGTTATGGTTCTGCCATCAACAGATGGCGCTTCCTGCCATGTCGGTTTTTACCTACATAACGTGCATCATGCCTTCGGGTCGTTAAAAGCGTGCCTAACGTGTGCTGCCAATTGCGGTAGATGGCTGACTAAAGAGTTTCGTTCATCTGAGGAAGGAATCCGCCAGGCGTAGTTCCAAACTTAATTTAAGATTCCCCAGTTGATGAGCTGTACGAGTACTGTGAGCTCCTCACAGTCCCACAATTATACATACACCAAACAGTACTAGACACCATACAAATCTAAATTATAATAATCCCTCCAAAATATCTAGCCGTAGAACTGAAATCGTTTGCACAACTCATAACTTTCGAACAAAATTTGCTGGAAGGCAGTAAACATACAATCACCAAGTGTATATAATAAAACAAATACAATTCTTAATATCTACCCCCTACTAAGAAGTAAAAATCAAGTTATGAAAATTCCTTCTAACATGTAGTACAATGAAACCGAAGATCATTTGCTAAGAATAATGTCAATTAAAGTTAACCAATATTTACTACCCACCTAAACAAGATTAACTGTAAATCAACACTAACTACCTATAAAACCCTTCAGCTAACCACCTATTAAAGATAAAAGATAAATTCTTATTTATAGTAAAATCATTCAGCTAAGCTTATCTAAACATAACCTTGCAATCAAATTCTTATTTGTCAGGACTCACGATTTGAATTACATAAATATTTAAATGTATTATATAATGTAATAAGTTTTAATTTAAATAATATTTTTTGACAGTACATTGCACTAAATAATTATATAATTTTTAACATATTTTGTTACTGTGTTAATTAGATATTTCACACACTCACTTAACCTTTGACTGGTGACATGGTTTTTGTGTAACGTAACTGGTGACGAGGGGACTGAGAGGCCCACTGCGGTATCTAGTATAAATCATAGAAATTAAGTGTGGTAGCTAGCCAGAGTATCTAAAAACTGTGTTATCATATATAAATGGATAAAATAAAACAAATAACTATACTCTGAATATATTTTTTTGTTACGATCTTGCAATTTTAATGTTTGTCGTCTTAACAATCAAAAAACTAGAGATGAGATCACAAATTACATAAGCAAAAAATTTATCAACATATTTTGACAAAAAAACACTTTTTTCTATAATATTGAAGTAATAATGAATTAAGAAAAAAAAAAACAACTAAAATCAAAAGTGTATTTTCACGAAATTGACAATGGTCGAACTTTGCCAATTTTTATATGCAGTCTGGGCATATTTTTTTTGCACACTGCAAGCACACACGTTTCGGACACGATTCAAACTGGTAATTTGATTGGCGCTTTTATCGAGGAAGACAACTGGCTCCTGATTTCCTGGAGTTTTGATTGTTCTCGGTTAAAAATGTGAAAAAACAATACAACAAAATTACGTAAAAAATTACGTAAGTGGTGACATGGGGTCTGAGAGACCCCTGCCGAACTTTACGCCAATGTAACTTACCGATTTGAGCCTGTCCGACACAGCTATCCCCTTCTACGGCATGGACGCAAGTAAACTCGAAGCTACTCAGGTGATGAGCCCAAGGAAACCCGGAGAAGGTGCCAAAATGTTGTTTTACTGACGCCGCTGGGCCTTTAAGACCCCTTGTCACCAGTTAAAGGTTAACCTTATAGTGAGGCAACTTCCCAGATACAACTTTAGATGATACTCACTTGACTCTCGAAATACAGGATCGTAAGAATCTAGTTCAAGAGTCAAGAAGTAAGAAAGTTATATGCACCTTAATAATATATTGTAATTTGTTATAAGTTGGCTCAATAAATACTTTCTTAATTTTTAATTTTGTTTATTTTTATCTAAACATGAATTTTCTGTCCTAAAGAAGACAGGTTTAAGAGCATTTCTCCTGGGGTTCTAATTCTCGCGACGTCGCTCATAAATAGCCTTATACACAGTCAGGTCATAAGTTCTGTCACACAATAAAAACTTTTGAATTTAGAACGCTGGCCACAAAAAAGTTTATTGAATTCGAATCTTTCATGAAAATAAAAATGTGTACTTTTTAGAATTTTTCTCATTTTTAAATATGGAGTGGACACCTAAAGAAGAGCGTGTCGCAGTTATTGCGTTGCATCGTTGCGGTTACGCGCCAATTCAGATTTTCGACTTACTGAAAAATTTGAATATAACCAAAAGATTCGTTTATCGTACCATAAAACGATACAATTCAGACTCTAGTGTAGATGACAGGTCAAGAAGTGGTCGCCCTCGCTCTGTTAGGACTCCAGCAGTGATAAAAGCTGTGAAGGCGCGAATTCAAAGAAATCCCATACGTAAGCAGAAACTGTTGGCCCTTCAGATGGGGTTAAGCAGGACCACGGTGAAAAGGGTGTTAAATGAAGACTTAGGGCTTAGGGAATATCGAAGAAAAACGGGACATCGTTTGGACGCTCGTTTAATGGACCTGAGACTGAAGAGATGCCGCGCTTTGTTGAAGCGGTACGCGGGAGAAAAGCATCGGGAAATTTGTGTTTCGGATGAAAAAATTTTCACCGTGGAAGAGAGCTACAACAAACAAAATGATAAGGTATACGCACACAGCAGTGAAGAAGCGAGCAATCGTATTCCGCGTGTCCAACGAGGTCATTTTCCATCCTCGCTCATGGTTTGGTTGGGAGTCTCTTATTGGGGCTTAACTGAGGTACATTTTTGTGAGAAAGGCGTAAAAACGAATGCAGTTGTGTATCAAAATACAGTCCTCAAGAACCTTGTGGAACCTGTTTCTCATACCATGTTTAATAACAGGCACTGGGTATTCCAACAAGATTCTGCGCCAGCTCATAGAGCGAAAAGCACACAAGACTGGCTGGCGGCGCGTGAAATCGACTTCATCCGGCACGAAGACTGGCCCTCCTCCAGTCCAGATTTGAGTCCGTTAGATTACAAGATATGGCAACACTTGGAGGAAAAGGCCTGCTCAAAGCCTCATCCTGATTTGGAGTCACTCAAGGCATCCTTGATTAAAGCAGCCGCCGATATTGACATGGACCTCGTTCGTACTGCGATAGACGACTGGCCGCGTAGAATAAAGGCCTGTATTCAAAATCGCGGGGGTCATTTTGAATAAACTTTATTGCCATAAGAATCTATGTTTTATTAAGTTCATTTTGCTATATAAATGTTTACATAAATAATAAACATGTCTAAATTATTTCATATTGCACATGTGACAGAACTTATGACCTGACTATGTATATTTATCAGTGATATTTTGCATACTGTGGAAATAGTTCCACAGTAAGCAATGTTTCTACTAATATTAATGTTTTGTCTATACAAAACATTAATATTAGTAGAAACAAATAAATTGGTACTATGGGATTTTAAGAAAATACGTTCATATATGAATACTCATATTGCGTTAGAAATCTTAGTTCGATGCCAGATAAGTAGGTACTTCAGCAAATACAGCCCATCTACGGAATGCTGTGCAATGCAATGGCACCAGTGTAGTGGTGACATCTGTAGAGAAATCATTGCAACTTATCTACGTTTCGTTACCTCAACCCTCTGAGACCATCAGTTTTGAAACGCAGCGTTTGACAGATTGCTCGTTCTTGTCAAAGTATGTATTGTGTTGTGAAAGTTGTGAAAGGAAAGTAGGAAATAATACTGTGAATATTCTGTTAATTTCTAATGAGGTCAACTAAAAATCTTTGTAATACTATAATGAATAAATGTGCCTCGGATCAAAACCCAAAATTGAGAATATCTATGAGTAATTTTGGCATAAATGAGACATAACCTATACGTTTATGTATGTAGCATTATTAAATTCAGTGTTATTATTTTAGTTTCAAATTCGAGCTTTAATGAGAACTGTGACAACTAAGTGACGTTATGAGCATAGGAAGTTCAATGTGGATCGAATTGGTGTGGATGTCATTCATTCAAAGTAATGTGAAATAGTGGTAAGTTTTGAACTACTACAAAAACTACAAGTAATAGTACAGGCCTTCGCCTCGTCGTCATAAAGTTTTAGTATTTTGATAGATCATGGCTCTTATTTCTGAATATATCCACACTATCAATCACAATGCTCTTAACTATTCATTGCACTGTTCTGTTTCCCTAGACAAGTTGCATTCACTAACTTATCACTTGACTCAACACTGAAAAATTTATGCTATTTGATATTTTTCCGTGAAGTCACATAATAAATTTTGTTTGCAAATGTAAGGGTTCTTATAAAATTTTCTGAGCATTGAGTTGAGTGATAAGTTAACGAATGCAGTATATCTGCGGGGGGCAGTTCTCATATCCTAATTTCATGTTGTAAATTATGTTTAAAAGTAGATTGACAAAATCTGTGGTGGTGCAGTTCAAGTTTCTGCCTCCCAAGCAAGAGCCCCGGTTTTGAATCCCTGCTGGGGAATAAGAAAAAAAAAACTAAATGCCCAGCTCTTGGATGTTTATGTTGGTGAAGTCACTGTTTCTGGTTCCCATGACAGGGTATCCTAGTGTAGAGCCAGATGCACCTATTTACCTGTTTATAAATGTTAATTTTAAAATATTATATTACCGTGTAAAAAGAGCATCATTATGTATTAAATTATTACCTACCTTCAGTGTTATTCAGACTGTTGTAATATATATACTTAACCTTCAGTGTTATTCAGACTGTTGTAATATATATACTTAATAATGATGATAATATTAATCTCTAGTGTGTGAAAAATCCCGCAGCGGGAAATGTCACTTTGGCCCTCTGTGTATGAAATTCCCACAGCGGGACGACTGTAGGTAGATTCAATTTTGCTTCCGTTGCAGCAGTCATGTTAATCCGTTCTCTATCTAACTATTTAAATTGCACATGAAAGAATAGGCTATCTAATGAATGAGTGATTTTATACTCTATGTTCACTCATTGCTCAATAAAACTCACTTCTAAGGGGGCCCTACTTTTGTACATATTGAAAAAGTTTTCTATTGATAAATAAATGTATGAAGACTATCTGTGTTTGAGTTTGTTATAGTTCTATACATTATTACTATATATAATGCATATACAAAACCAAACTGGAGCCAATTCTTGCTTCATTTTTAAAATAATGAAGAAATAAGTACAACTTAGGGATCTTCATATTAAGTTACACCTATTAGCTGATCACAGCTAATAACACTAATTAGTGTTATTCTAATAAGAATAATTAACCTTTATTCTAACTAGAATAGAACAGGAGAATTTCATCAAAAACTAAACATCGGTCCTGATGTGTGAGGATTCCCGCAGTGGCACTCACCAATATGGAGAAAGTAACAAAATGGCCGCCACATGCGACTGGATATTCATTTATTCAGTGAAAAATATACAGTAGAATTACTTGATTTCCAATTTTGTAAAGAACAAGGGAAGTTCACTACTCTCTATGAAAGGGCAGACTCTGTGGTATAGGATAGGTACTTCCCACATGACACATTATTTAATTAGTTTTAGGTCTATATTTCTATACTCAAGCAGTTACTAGGAAAATTAGGTCTATATTTCTATACTCAAGCAGTTACTTGAATTATTGGTTGTTTAAAAAGGCTGCAGGTTAAATTGTTTTGTGTCGCCATTGATTGGATATGGTTTATTTGTCTGGCGAAATTATTTGTCTTTTTAACTTTATAAACAGGCAATAATTAATAAAGAAGCAGTATTCCCTTATAAAGCTAACCTTTTAACACCTCTATGAACAAATAGCTTTTTTTTTCTGTATAAATTTATATGCCCTTCCACAAAATATTTAAAGCACATAACTTAACCACAGTCTGGGAAATAATTTTATTAGTTTTGTTGGCAGCGACAATGCTGGAGTTGAATAACTGAAGCTTTTTGTAGAATCTATGCACCTCCCCTTCCTTTTGTTTTACGTGATTTTATGTTGTGATTCTTTTTACCCGACTGCACCACAAGGGGGGTAATGTTTTTTATTATGAGTCATGGTATGAGGTATGAGAAAATTCTCCAAAAATAGCAGGCAGTTGTAAATCTAACAATCTACAAACTTAATTTAGGATTTACGTTTTTAATAATATCCTACGATAATTAATTGCAGGATTAACACTTTTTTCTGAGAACACAGTGGCACCCTTAAAACAAGAATTTAATGAAAAACTCCAGAAACTCATCGGGCGAAAGAAAAATAATAGTGCATACTTCCTAGACAGAGACAGATATACAGAGTTCATAAAAGACATAAAGGAGATAAAGCAGAAACTGAGAAAAGACTTTTATGATTTCAAAATGTTAACTAATTATGATGTAATGCAAATAAATGACAGGGAGAGATTAATTAAACCAAAGGAAGATTCTAGTTCAAGTATCAAGTTTTATGTTCCAACTGAAGAACTTTTTGGTGTGTTGCACACTGTACATTTGTTGTTTGATCATTCAGACAAAGATTCTATGGAAACTGAAATAAAAACGAAGTATTGTAATGTATCTAAGGAGGTGATTAGGCTATACTTGAGTATGTGTAAAGTTTGTAAAGAAAAACAAAAGTTGTGATTAATTAAGTTATATTTTTTTTATATCATAGCGATGATAAAGTTGCCGTTGTTATCTTATGTTTACTTGAAATACCTTCAAATGAATAAAATGTAATAGAATTGAATTTTATAAATAGTTCAAGTTCAAGTTCAAAGATTTTTATTCATAATAGCACAAAAATTGAGACTTAATTAACGTCATAACATAATCAAGCAAGCATAATATAACATTAATTAGGTGCCTGATTATTACATAGACTATATACTAACATAATTTATAGGGTACAATGAACTGGTTTAATGCCAGATGTCGGTGTCTTGTAAAAAGTCATTAATTTTGTAGTAGGCCTTTGTGCACAAAGTGTGCTTCATACATTTTTTTAATCGAGCTTCAGTCAAGTTTTGTATTTCTTGCGCAATTTTATTGTAGAAGCGTATACAGTGTCCCATAAAAGAACTGCTAACTTTTGTGAGTCTGAACATTGGAAAAGAAAGTTTATGTTTATTTCTAGTTTGCACATTGTGGCGACTATCAATAGTTTTAAAGCTACTGATATTTTTCCTCACATACATTATGTTTTCATAGATGTAATATTTAATTTTTAGTTTTAGTTAGTAGTTAGTTTAGTTAATTTTAGTTTTAATAATAAACATACCTATACAAAATGTAAACCAATGTTTGCTTAGAATGAAACGATATTTTACACCTTCATGTAAAATACTCATACGATAACGTATGAGTATTTTACATGAAGGTGGAATATATAGGTTAACTTTCAATTTACTGTCCATGGGATTGGAATATATTCTGATGAAAGGATTGCATAAATGAACAGCACAAACTAGGAGTTCTTACTCCTAGAGGCGGTGCTGCATCATTGTCTTTTATTTTTAGTGGATGTTACGTCCAATCTCAACAGTTACACATTAAAATGCAAAACGCAAATCTTTATTTAGGTTCATCATATGTTTGCTTGTGGTTTCATTGAATCAAGACCTAACTTCCCATAAACAAGCGAATTTTAAAAGACTCCGTTTGCTCAACACGCGAATTAAAAGACTTCGTTTGCATTACTGTAGTACACAAATATAATGTGACCTTTACAGTGAACTTCATGACATCTCGCGACGGCGAGCGCCTGATGAAGGTCGGTGACTTCACCTTCACCCAGGAGACAGTCAGTGATGGGAAGATGGACGAGGGGAGCTGGTGCTGCTACACACACCGAGGTCAAGGCTGCTCAGCCAAAGTCTACACGGATGGCGGCAAATTGGTGTACAGGAAGAACTCCCATAGTCACACGCCTACCGAGTTCTTTGTTTGACGGTTGGGTCTCGTCTGGCCGGGGTTCTTATGGCCAAATGCAAATCTGCTGCTTACATAAAGTTCAACTTGTAAATCAAACTTACGCTGTAGTTATTGAAAGACTTTTATTTGGCAGTTGTGCAACCGGGCCTAACGATTTTTGGTTCCGTGCCCAAAGGTTGCAAAACGGGTCCCTATTACCACAGGGTGCTCATTCCGTATATATTAGAAATAGAAACCATTCGTAATCCAGAGATCTAATCAGTTAACATACTTCTAGATGACGCTAGGCGCTTATCTTGGAATGTTAAAATGAAAATGTTGCAGAACTACAAATAGGTTGTTTTTAGTAAATAGTTTTAATCTTTATAATCTATTAAGTTTAAATAATAGTGTCAAAGAAAAATCGGCTGTTGCTCTCTTGAAATGTTACCTCCTAGCGCCATCTCGTGGTATTGCTACTGCAAAAGTGCTGCACCAAGCGATATGGGCCTCTAACTAAAGATGCTTTCGTAGCACCTTTGATTACGCCGGTGACATATTTGGTTCCACGTGGTCTATCTGTATAATACACTGGCCTGCAAAACTAAGTATCACACTTTTAAAATTGCGATAACTTTTTAAGTAAACAAGATATACTTTCGAAATAAAAAGGACTCGAAAAAGAATTTCAAAGAAAGGTGATGACTTTTTTATAAAACGTTTTTTATTTCAAATCTCTATTGTTTAGAAAAAAATATATTTCAAAAGGGTAGTACTTAGTTTTGGAGGCCAGTGTATTATAGTATCTGTTACCAAACCGCCGCTGTCCGGCTGTCTGTTCGCGACCTCTTCCTGATGAACTGTTATGCTGATATTTGGTCCAATTCGACGCTCAGCATAATATTTAAGTAGAGAGTTGAAAACACTGCCTACTATATGGTTCGGCAGAATATCAGTGTTACAGGTTCCCTGTAGCGTATGCTGAGCCGCACCTTTTCACTGTCACGACACGCCGCATAGAATTTTTCATGCCACCTACATTCTTTTCGTTATTTTTGTAATTTTTCTGATTTTCATATTGCTGGTTGTTTTTTTTTTATTTTTTTTTCTGTTTATCTATGTGTTGTGTAATTTGACCTTTAAATAACCTTTTCCTATTTCTATCTATTTTCTATATTTTTTATATATATTATTATTTAGAAATAACGAACTACACGCAATTGTAAAAAGTAAAGGGGGATTCAAGAATCGTGTGTTTATCTGGTCACATACTTTGCTATTATGTCTGAGCTTATTCATGTGATTTTGACATAATAATATAATATTGTAATATAAAGTAGAACAAAACAGCGATTCTCAAACTGACCTGACTTTGCAATGGATGTCATATTTCTAGGATACTTGAATAAGTATTAGTAAATAGGTATCTTGCCCGAACAACTCAAATGTGATATTTTGAAGATCTGCACTTGTTATAACATGTTTAATTAAACAATTTAGTATTATTAAAATGATAAATATCAATGTTGTGTATTATTATATTCAGATAGATGGATAATTCATCCATTCACCATAATAACACACACGAATACAAATTCATTTTTCACATGCTGAGGCCCACTATCCGGAGTTGACTTATTCAGAAAGTGCTCTCTAACTCGCGTTCGAAATCGTCGCACTTCAACGACTAGAGTCCCTTCATTATTTGGAAAGCGAAGATAAAATTCCCAACGACTTTCAATTAGATCCGTTTTCATCTCAAACAAACGTTACGGCCCGCGCCAAGTTCATTGGCTCCGAGCGAGTTCTGAACTCCCTTTCTCGCATACGGTAAGGCGGGGTAAGAGAGACAGGTGACAGCTCGCTCACAGCCAAAGAAACCTGGCGCGAACTATACCAAGCACTTACATTGCCTTATATTTTTAGCCCCGGAAGCATTCTTCACGCAGTCTCTTAGGGGCAAGCCCCTCATCGTGTACAGAAACTTCTCGTATTGCAAGCACTCGGTCCGGAACGGCATAATACGGTGGACCTGCTCCACACACTCCTACCGGTGCTGCAAGGCGGTAGTCAAGACATCAGGGTCCCATATTATATCAGCGAAAGGACACCACAACCACGATGCATCAGAACTGCTGATAAACCGAGGGAAACCGTTTATTAAATTGTTCCCCTAATCAACGTCGTCGCTCTCCGAGCAAATTATTAATAAGTTGTAATGAAGCAAACGATAGCAAAGCTTTACATGGGTTGAGTCTGTCACCTTAAGCAGCAGGGGTAGGCGACAACCATTGATCATCTTTGAATTTGATCCAAGTTTCGCTGTTAGCGGTGACTGACTCAAACCTTGGCAATCTCAGGCCTGAATGCAGAAAACGTCACTGACACTAAGAGTCAAGCTGTCGTCGTCTCTCATGGAAGTGATGCTCCCGCCTGTATGACATTTAATGTATACTTTAGCGGTTCAACGCCAATTTTCGAAAAAGTTTTTTCCTTATAGTTTTTTAGTCTGGTTGAGGTCACCGGTGACCTATATGGCATTTAACGTGTTACTTGAGTGGCAGTTTGTGCATTCGGTTCATCAGTGAATTTTCATTTCAACTAGAATTATGTTGGTATCTAGTCTCTGTGGTTCATTTCTAGTCGGATTATCTCACAAGGGTCTCAATATATATTAAGATAATATTACAATTTCGTTACTCTATGAACATTTTATAAGTACTTAATCGATAATATAGTGGCTCATCTATCAATCATCATTTATCATGCAGGTATAGTATAGAAAGGCTGCTATTAGGTACTTAGTATACCATTTTACACATCTAGTTATAATATTTTTTTATCTACACACATATGATAAAACCTCTATAAAGCGTTCAAAAACCGCAAATTACGACCAGCTTAAAGATAAACTATTCTATTAGAACACTTTTCTTATCTGTAAAAATGTTATAATTGCTTAATAATAACATCGAATGTTGTGATTACAGTCAAATTTCGAACATCTCTGAAAAATAAAACTACGGTATTATATAAAATAGATAATTTTTAGGAACTGTCAAAACAGTAATTTTGTTCACGAGTTCTATGAAATAATAGGACGTGACGTCGTAGTCAAATGCTGTCTTTTAAAAAAAATAGTTTATAAAATAACTGCTGGAAATATACAATTCTGATATTGTCAAACGTTTTTAGATTTATTGGACTACCTTGTCAAATACCGTATTTGATTTAAATTGATAACGACCCGAATGGCCGAGTCGGCAGTGACCCTGCCTGACGTTGCCAAGGGTCCCGGGTTTGAGTCCCGGTGGGGGCAAAATTTGTTTGATGAGAACGGATGTTTCTACCCTAGTCATGGTTGTTTATCTATCTAAGTATAATATTTATCTATATAAGTAGTTGTCTAGTACCGTTGTCTAGTACCCAAGATACAGGGAATCCTAGTTTGGGGCTAGATCAATGTGTGTCAATAGTGTCCAAGGTATTATTTGACCTAAATTCTAATATCAGTCGAGATGGCGTTCTATTCGAAATTAAATGTCAATGCCGCAATCTGCCGATTCTCGCGCATTCGATACACTGATATCTACACCATAAATCGAGTTATTATTTAAGGGAATCACTCGATATCCGTCATATTATCGAGTGGTGATACTCCGCGAGAATCAAACCCCTGGTAGTAACGTAACATGCGTTTTCTGAACATATCATAGAGAACTTATTATTATGTATCTAGATAAAGCAGTGTACGTGACTGTACATAAAACAGTCACATGAACTACTTTTAAAGTATTGATTAGTATTTACTATAGTACTGTTATAGTCTTAACTACCTTTATTCCTAAGACAATAATAGTTCGTTTCGCACGCGTTGTATAATTTTGGTTGTGATTTTTCTTATGTTCATTATTATAAAGTGAACTAGTTTTTACTAATGTATCAAAGACTGGTTTACTCATTTGTTAACTGTGTGTTCCATTTTATATTTTGTTAATCATAATTTAAATGTTGGGTACTATTGATTTGTGCTTTGTCAATACACATAGTCAGCGATAAATCAGCAGAATGAACTAGGTAAAATATCTAGGAACTAGAGCAATAATAATCAATTAAAAGTAAGTACTTAAATATACGTGACGTATCCAATATACAGATGAATATCACTAGTCATCTATACTATAGTATGCCATACAGATACTCATATATAAATCTCAGTAATAACTACTTTAAAATATCGCAACATTCGTTTTATGTATGTTTAGTAATACAAAGTAGTAGGTAATCTAGTAGTATAATATTATACTCAATATATTCACCTATCGTTTTTGCTTCCTCCTACTTCAACATCCCTTTCACCAACGAACATACAATATATCTCACATCGATATAAAATAAACGCAAACATAAAATTGAAGTGTCCCAGGTTCTATTTAAATTCGCTCGTTATCATCAAGTTACTACCGATATCGTATGATTTTGATGAGGTGTGAACCTTCACAGTACCACTGGTTCTAACTATGACTACGTCTACACCGCAGTCTGTATGATGGAAAAGGCCTTCACTTCCGTTGCGACGTCGCGTCGCGGCCATTTTCCTTTATTTTACACCTAACCATATCACTTTATTGTATCATCCAGTTATTCAAGGTAGTACTAAATAACTGGCTGATCTCTCAACGACCCACGGCATCTTAAGATGCCATTTTCCCGTTATAGGTTTTGAATTTTATTACCGTGGCTCGCGATGCCTCAAAATTTCCATAGTCCTTGTGAGGGAGGTTCTTTGTATAGAATAACTGGCCAAACGTGGACACACCTGTGCCGCTGCTAACCCGTGTTGGAAAAGGCTTGACGCTATGTTTGTTTTAGGTTCAGCTTCACCAAACAAGTCTATAATCAAGATACATTTCCAGATTCCCACCTAGTAATCCGCCCACCAGCCCCAGTTTATTTGAGTCCAATTGCATCGACCAACTCAGCCAGCTTATGCCCAATCTGCGGTGACTCTGCCAACGGATTACATTACGGGATCAACACGTGTGAGTCATGCAAAAACTTCTTCAAGAGGTCCATAGCAGCTTTCAAGTACCCGTCGTATCAATGCAAGAAGAGATGCTCCTGCGTTATCAATATCTACTCCAGGTCTAAATGCCAGTACTGCAGGTTCCAAAAGTGTATCACAACTGGTATGAACCCGGAGTTAGTTCGGCAACATAGGGAGAGAGGTGGGCGCATCAAATTGGAAAGGTAGAGTCACAAAAGAGTCTCCCAAATAGTCTTTTTTTAAATATGTTTTATGTAAGAGTGAGGTAATTCGTTCCGTCGGTTCTACAGCCCATTGTGAGTCTTGGCTTTCTCCACGATCTGCTTCCATTGCGCTCTGTCTCTGTCTTGTAAGAATGAGGTTGCCGAAGTTCATTTAATTAAGCATTTATAACGTACTTTGCATAAGAGGGAAGTTCTAGAGAGCGAAGGTAGATTGCACTACCCACGAATAGGGCCAGGTAAGAATAATTTGTAAGACTCCCTTAAATGTACTTATACGTTTGTTTACCTATAAGGTTTAATTTGTGTGTTTCCTACTTTTAGCTAATCTAAAAAATACTGTATCATTTAGTACAAGGTAGACTGATTTGTGAATCTTCAAAATTGAGAAATAATGTGTTCAACATTAATATTATAATTCAATAACGGGTTTGACTGAATTAAAAATGATCGTATCATCTGAGTAGTGCCTTTTACATGAATGATATTATTTGATAGGAATGGACATTGCCGTATAAGAGTAAAATAAGACAGACATTTTTTTACTTGAGTTGAAATCAGAAATGATTACGAACTCGTCATTATTTTTTAAATTTATATTTTCATCAACTTTCATCTTAATTAATACAAAAAATATGTCATAACAATGAAATCTATAACTACGTGATGGCATTTTGTCAAAGGACATAACTATTTGGGGAAACTGACAAGTCAAAAAAGTTAATGATATTGAGGAATAAGAATAACGAAAATGGATAATCAGGGAAAATGACCAGTGGTGTACCAACTCGAAACTAAAGTTATCTTTGACGACCGGTGTAGCCTAGCGGGTACTGACCCTGCCTACGAAGCTGACGGTCCTGGGTTCGGATCCCGGTAAGGGCACGTATTTGTGAGATTAGCATGAATATTTTGTTTCTTAGTCGTGGACGTTTTCTATGTTGTATTTATCTCTTTTAAATATATCGTCGTCTAGTACCCATAATGAGCTTACTATGAGCCTAGTTCGATTTACGTAAGATTGTCCTCAATATTTATTGTTATTATTAAAAACTTTGGTCTAAATATATTTATTTATGGGAAGTAACTCAACGTCAACGAGTACCAGTAGATAGACTTACTTACATATTGTTTTACTACTTATATTTTGCCGGAGTCTAAGCAGGCCTATCTCCTGGTGTTCGCTTAACATTGAGTTACGAACACCTATACAAACTGTTTAGGAAATATTATGCATAAATATAGTAAAATTAATTATTTCAATATTGTAGGTAGGATATTACCATTTTATAATAGTATTTAAATTGATTATCAATTACTATCAGGGTGTTGTTCTGTAAAGTTACACCCGACTCAGTTGACGTGACACTGCAGCGAATATATATACCTATATATTTATTCAGTGAAAAATACCCAAAAATCATTAATTTGTAGTCTTAATTCCATCGGTTGCTACCGCATCATCCGCACTTTGCTGTTATTTTAGAACAGATCGAACGCGGCAATTTGTGAGTCAAATCTATGCGAGAGAAAAATAAAACAATTTTTTAGTTACAAGCGTACGGAAACTATTATCCCTGAGCCGGGCGTAACTTTGCAAAACGCTCTGTATAACCACAATATATTATAACATAAGTACTTATTGTAGGTAAACGTTTTATGATACAAAATCATTAACTTGTTTTTATTTGTTTTTTTATTATTATTATAAATAAATGGGTTATTAAAATAATACAAAACAATGTCTTTAAACTGTTTAATTCAATATGTCTATAAAGGTGGCCCAACTTCGGTAGGCCAACATTTTAATTCAGTCCAGACAATTTACAGTCATTTGTCTATATTTTTTTGGCTTATTCCACAAATCCCCTGCGACTATCCCCTGCAAGGGGGATTTGTGGAATTTTTGACAATTTTTGTCCTTAAATCCCCTTCCCGCGTAACAACGCCGAGCATAAGGGATTTCTTTTCCATTTACATGGTTTTCTTTTTTAAGACGAATTAAAAGTACTTATTAGATAATCAGTCTTTATTTTTATTCACAGGGAAGTACATAATCACCTCGTTGTAACGCCGGAAGGGGATTTAAGGTTTTTTTTTCACAAAGTCTACAAATCCCCGTCGCAGGGGATTTGTAGAATAAGCTGTTTTTTTAAAGTTTAATCGTGAGATTTGTCCCAACTGTTTGATGTTTTACTAACAGCCGCAATTTTTTATGTAAAAGCGATTTAAAAAAATCATAGCTTTTAAACTAAAAATAATTGTTAGTAACCCTAGAATAGTGTTTTTAATAACCGTAAGAAAGGTAGCGTAGGGTATCGTATGTTGGTAATACCTGCGAGCCGATGAAGCCGTTGTTGTGAATTTAGGGTATAAACCCTAAACACCGCCATCTGACTGAGGTAAACGTTTAAAAAGGTAAAAGTTTTTCTTCTGACCAATAAATAAAATGAAAATGTACAAGTCCAAACTACTTCTATTCAACTTTTAAAACAGATACTTCTCATCCATCGCCTTCCACTTTGCATATTAGCTTCTCCAAATCAATAATCACGCGTCAACTTTCAGACAAATCGACTACCGTATTTGTCAGTGTACCCAACCTGCCCTGCCCAGTCTGCAGTGACTCCACCAATGGTCTGCACTACGGTACCCGTACATGTGAGTCATGTAAAACCTTCTTCAAAAGGTCCATAGAAGCAGTTAAGTTCCCATCATACCAATGCAGGAGAAAGGGCGGGGCCTGTAAAATCAATGTCGCCTCTAGGAGTCAATGCCAATACTGTAGGTTTAAGAAGTGTATTAACTCTGGTATGAATCCACAGTTGGTTAGGCAGCATAAGGAGAGGGGTAGACGGAATAAAATTGAGGTCGACCTCCAAAGGTTTAGTACATTTAATTCATAAATAGTAATATATTATGTACGTGCTTATGAATATTTATAAGACTGGTATATTATAAATCTTAAAAGTTGATGAATATATGAATAAATTGTAAACAATGGTGTTTTATGTTTTTTCGCCATCACCATCATCAACAGCCTGTCAGAAAACCCACTGTTGAGTTTAGGCCTCCTCATGTAAACACTATTCAGCTGGGTTCTGTGCAACCAGCATTCACTGTACCTATATTACTGCTATCCTCGCTATGCCATCGGACGATCTTGCAGGTGGTCTGACGACTGTTCTGCTTTTTAAATGAATGATGAAATTAAATAATTATAGTTTTAACTAAAATAAATTAATAAAAAATTATAAGTTTTAACTTGCGGTTTTTAGCTTTTAGTTTTGACCTTCTCTTGAAATTTGATAATACGCCAATTCATTTTATTTATTTCCACTTGTAGACATGTAGCTGCTAATGTTCCCTTGCAGCCTTTACAATAATCCATGTAGGATACAATTTCATATAAATATTTTTTATTCTTTTATACTTCAATACCTTGTTGAAGTTACTCACAGCACAGTTATCAGTTGTCAATTTCTAGGAAACCTACAAGATCCAGATTACTCGGGTGCTCCTAACACTGCCAGCTGCCTGATATGCGGTGACGTCAGCTACGGTTTTAACTACGGTACACAAAGTTGCGTATCCTGCAAGCATTTCTTTAAGAGAGCCATCGACACAGTCAAGTACCTGTCCTATCAATGCAAGAAAAAGAGAGGCTCCTGCATTATCAATATCTACTCCAGGTGTAAATGCCCGTACTGCAGGTTCCAAAAGTGTAAAACAGCTGGTATGAATCCGGAGTTAGTTCGGCAACATAGGGAGAGAGGTGGGCGCATCAAATTGGATAGGTAGAGTCGCAAAAGTCTCTCGAGTAGTCTTTTTTTAAATATATTTTATGTAAGAGAGGTCATTTATTCCAGCGATTCTTCAACCCATTGTCTTGGTTCTCTCCACGATCTGCTTTCAATGCGCTCTCTCTCTGGCCTGTAAGAATGAGGTTGCCGAAGTTTATTTAATTAAGCAATAAGGTACTTTGTATAAGAGGGAAGTTCTAAAGAGCGAAGGCACATTGCACTACCTAAATAACCCACGAATAGGGACAGGTAAGAATAATTTGTAAGACTCCCCTTAAATGTACCTAAAAAGTTTATGTGTATACCTATAAGGCTTAATTTGTGGGTTTGCTACTCTGAGCTAATCTAAAAAATACTGTACCATTTAGTTCTTATAAGGTAGACTGATTTGAGAATCTTCAAAATTGAGAAAGAACTTGTTTAAATTATAAATCAATAAAGATTTATACTGAATTTAAAATGCATCGTCTGAGTAGTGTATTTTAAATAAATGATATTATTTGATGGGAATTGACTTCGCCATATAAGAGTGAAATAAGACAATATTTTTTACACGACATTGAAATGATTATGAACTCGTCGCATTTTTTTTTATAACTTTCCTTTTAATTAATACCAAACGATCTAATTATGTCATAACAATGAAACTTTAACAACGTTATGTCATTTTGTTAATGAACATGACCAATTAGGGAAACTGACAAGTCAAATAATTAATAATAAATAAGTTATAAATAAATATCAGCGGACAATCTTACACAAATCGAACTAGTCCCATACTAAGCTCAGGAAGGCTTGTGTTATGGGTACTAAACGATGATATATTTAATAGAGATAAATACTTACAAATATTCATGCTCATCACACAAATAGTTGCCCTTACCGGGATTTGAACCAAGGTTAAATATAATTTAAAGAACTAATTAGATAGTCAGTCTTTATTTTTATTCACAGGAATAAAGACTCATTATCTATTTAGTTCTTTAAAGTCGATTTAAAAAAGAAAACCATGTAAATAAATGTAAACGGGATTTGTTGAACATCTGAAAATATTGTCCAGAAATCCCCTTTGCTTGGCGTTGTTTACAACGCTTAGTTTACAACGTTTACAACCTTAAATCCTAAACAACAAGCTAAACAACTGCAGAGCCACAATGCCGGTCAAACATGCGGTTCCTGAACACATCAAAGAGAGCTCATGATATGTGTGTAGATAAACTAGTGTATGTAACTGTACATAATTAGGCATTAAAACTCTCCAGTGATATTATTATGAAACTCGCCTTCGGCTCGTTTCATAAACCCGCTCTCGAGTATTAGTGCCCTCCATTATGTAGCAATCACATAAACTACTATAAATAATTACTTATAAATAAATGGGTTATAAAAATAATACATAATTTAGACTGTTTAATTCAATATGTTTATATAGGTGACCCAACTTCGGTAGGCCAAAATTTTAATTCAGTCCAGACAATTTACAGTCATATTTGTCTAAAGTTTTTTTTAGTTTTACGTTAGATTTGTCTCGAGGAGTGTTTGATGTTTTATTAACAGACTCAAAAATGTATGTACAAGCGATTAAAAAAAATCATAACTTTTAAACTAAAAATATTTGTTAGTAACCCTAGATTAGTGTTTTAGTAACCATAAGAAAGGTAGCGTAGGTTAACGTATGTTGGCACAATACCTGCGAGCCGATGAAGCCGTTTTGTTGTGAATTTAGGGTTCATCTCACCGCCATCTGACTGTGGTAATCGTTAAAAAGTAAAAGTTTTTCTTCTGGCAAAGAAATAAAATAAAACTGTACAAGACCAGGCTACTTCTATTCAACTTTTAAAACAGATACTTCTCATCCATCGCCTTCCACTTTGCATATTAGCTTCTCCAAATCAATAATCACGCGTCAACTTTCAGACAAATCGACTACCGTATATGTCAGTGTACCCAACCTGCCCTGCCCAGTCTGCAGTGACTCCACCAATGGTCTGCACTACGGTACCCGTACATGTGAGTCATGTAAAACCTTCTTCAAAAGGTCCATAGAAGCAGTTAAGTTCCAATCATACCATTGTAGGAGAAAGAGCGGGGCCTGTAAAATCAATGTCGCCTCTAGGAGTCAATGCCAATACTGTAGGTTTAAGAAGTGCATTAACTCTGGTATGAATCCACAGTTGGTTAGACAGCATAATGAGAGGGGTGGACGGAATAAAATGAGGTCGGCCTCCAAAAATTTAGTACATTTAATTCATAAATAAAAATATATTATGTACTTGCTTAAGGATATTTATACGACAGGTATATTATACATCTTAAAAGTTGATAAATATGTAATAAATTGTAAACAGTGTTTTGTGTTTTTTTCATCATCATCATCATCAACGTCATGTCAGAAAACCCACTGTTGAGTTTAGGCCTCCTCATGTAAACACTATTCAGCTGGGTTCTGTGCAACCAGCATTCACTGTACCTATATTACTGCTATCCTCGCTATGCCATCGGACCATCTTGCAGGTGGTCTGACGACTGTTCTGCTTTTTAAATGAATGATGAAATTAAATAATTATAGTTTTAACTAAAATAAATAAATAATAGTAATTTAGTATAGTGACTGCTACATAATGGAGGGCGAAGGCCGAAGGCGAGTTTCACAATAATATCACTCGAGAGTTTTAATGCCTAGTTATGTACAGTTACTTACACTAGTTTATCTACACACACATAAGCACTCTTTGATGTGTTCAAGAACCGCATGTTCGACCGGCATTGTGGCATTGATCATTGCTCTGCAGTTGTTTAGCTTGTTCAGTAGTACCAACTTCATAGGCAAACTAGGGGCGGCATTCGAAATTTGAATGTCATAATGTGACAAATTTTGGTAAATTATGGCCATAATGTATTCATTCAGATAAGAAATTAGTTTTTTAACAGAAGTATATCATTATGCTGGTCATAACGTGCGCTTTTTGGACGCAGTAAAGAGGGTTTATGATACGTGTGTAGATAAAATATAAGTTTTAACTTCCGGTTTAAAAAAATATCCTTGAATATTTTTAATTGAGTTCATATCCGCCACACGCCAGCTGCCATAACCCTCATAAAGAAATGATCTAGATATATATTTTTTCATATTATTTACGAAATATAAAAAGTAGGATAATAGATTATCATATTATCCTAAAATCTTTTATTTATTATAGGACAATATGATAATCTAAATAGAATATAAAACTTTTGCACCTGAGAATCAGTCGCCTCTTTGCCTCCAGCATCTAAAACATTGAGGTGACGGAATTCAAATTGAGTTCTATATTTCCCTGTCCTTATACATGGGTTAGTTTAAGATTTGACATTCTCCAAATGTTACCTATGTGTTTCTTATGGAAATAAACTCTTTTAGATTATTATTTTTTTTTGAACAAACGAAAATATATTTTTTTAGGGCTTAAAATGGTCTTGACGGCAGCTGAGCGATCAAAAAGATATAGAGAGAAAATTAAACAAGATCTACAAAAATATGAAAGTTACAAGAAAAAGGAGCTTAGAAGACAAAACAAATACTATAAAAAGATAAATGAACTCACTGAAGAGAAAAAAAACAACGAAGAAAAATATGGAGAGACCAAAAAAATAATAGGACAAGGGTCAGCAAAAATAACAATAGTCACACGATTCTTAAAAAAAAAACGTGAACTTCGGCTTTTCTTACCAAGTCCAAAGAAAAACTAGACAAGCCAAAACATTCGTCCGTCTCCGGGGCAGGAGGAGTTTAACTGACATGAATAAGTAATAAAACCGGCCAAGTGCGAGTTGGACTCGCGCACGAAGGATTCCGTACCACCGTATAATGGTAGGGATGGTGTGGAGTGAATAGTTTGGAGTTTACATAGCAAAATGTTGTTTACAAAGTTTTTGGTGCAGCTACATTCACACTCCATGTACGTAACCAGGTGCATTCATAAGTTTGTATGTGGTATTGAAATAATCGATGTATGGGAGCCCCCATAAATATTTATTTTATTCTGTTTTTTACAATTTTTTGTTATAGCGTCAACAGAAATACATCATTTGCGAAAAATTCAACTGTCTTACTATCACGGTTCATGAGATAGAGCCTCGTGACAGACGGACAGACAGACAGACACACAGCGGAGTCTTAGTAATAGGGTCCCGCTTTTACCCTTTGGGTACGGGACCCTAAAAATGGTTCACAAATAAATTATGAATAAAGTTTTGAACACATTTTAATAACTCAATATTATTATGTTTGCATGAACCGTCGTGTCACTGCTTGTCATTGTATGTTAGATTTTGTTTTGACATTCTCTTGAAATTTGATAATACGCTAATTAAAAAAATACCCATTGTAGGCTGCTCATGTTCCACTGCAGCCTTTACCATAATCCATGCAGGATACAGTTTCATCTAAGACTTTTTATACTTCAATACCTTGTTGAAGTTACTCACAGCTCAGTTATCAGTTGTCAATTTGTAGGAAACCTACAAGCTGCAGAATACTCGGCTGAAACTGACACTGCCATCTGCCTGATATGCGGTGACATCAGCTATGGGTTTAACTACGGTGCACAAAGCTGCGTGTCCTGCAAGCATTTCTTTAAGAGAGCCATCGAAACAGTCAAGTACCCAAAATATCAATGTATGAATATCAAAAGAGGTGATTGCATGCTCACTGTCAGAACCAGGTCTTATTGCCAGCAATGTAGGTTTCAAAAGTGTGTCCGTGTCGGTATGAATCCGATATTGGTTAAAGGTCGGGCGAAGAAAATTACTCTGGATCCGTTATCAGGATAACTCGGCTTTGTACCTTTATTCTTTGCAAGACGCCGCCTTGAATATTTGCGGCTGTTCTGTAGTATACGAGTAATCGTAATCTAGTCCAGTTCCCCTTCTATACTGTACGGTATAATAAAGAGTTTATATAAATAAACAATGTAGTCAGTACTTGAATTTGAATTTATTGAATTGTACTAAAATGAAGAATTGAAAACGGTTAATATTACACGGTTACATAACTTATTATGTAACCGTGTAATATTAACCGTTTTAAGGGCACAAGCTAGAAGATTAGTAACCACATAGCATAACGTGGCGTCACGCCTTTCCCTAGAAGGTTAATGTAGTCAAGTTTAATTGTGCATAGTGAAAAATAACTTCTCAAGTTCTTTTCTACTTGAATTTGAATGTATTTTATTGTTTCGTTGATGCATTTTGTATATCGTACATATACAACACATACATACAAATACAAAATGAAGACAAATACAAACAAATACAAATATATACATATACAAAATGAAGAATTTGAAATTGTTAAAACCACATGGTAACATATAAAGGTAGTTAGGTAGTATTTAATCGCACATCAAATATGTCCTTTTTGCACACCAAAAATGTTCAACAAAGACACTTTTTTTGTTTTTTTTTTTACTAAAATTATATGTTTCTTTTGCTCTTACTTGTATACCTAATAAGAAAAATAAGGAATAAAATCAGTATTTTTGATGTGCAATTAAATATTTCCCCATTAATTTAGTCAAGTTTATACAAAGTGCAAAATGAATTCTCGTGTTCTTTTCTCCTATTATAACTTTATGAATGAAAATAAACACAGATGTTTTTAACTTGTAATATTTCTTTTTAGACATTTCCCAAATACGATTATTGTAACCCGTAAATAACTTTGATGATTTCTTGAAATGGCCTATGTGTTGCTTTTAACGTACGAAGGTTCCGTGGTCCAAAGACATTTATCTACACAGGTACAATACGATTAAAATCAGTTAACGATTCGGCCAACCTCGGAAATTGTCGTGAATCCCTCATTTCGCACTAGAGAGAGAGAGAGAGAGAGAGAGAGAGAGAGAGAGAGAGAGAGAGAGAGAGAGAGAGAGAGAGGGAGAGAGAGATCGGATTTAGGCGATGATATCCGAGAAAAGCCGAATCTTTTTAACAAATTTTAATCGTATTGTAAGTTCTATAATATTTTCAGTAGATACTAACTAAACTACCTACCTAAATTAAATACCCATGTTTTGTTCTAGCGCTTGTTACATGTGGCTGTGTTGTGTTTGTGTTTCAGACGTCATCAGGCCCCAATACAGCTGGTCCCGTCTTGGCAACGCAATCATCATACTCGGGGAATACAGGTTCAAGAAGAGGTCTAAGCATCAGAACCAGAAGATGGAGACCCATTGGGTTTGCAACAAGTGCGATAGAGGTTGCAAGGCCAGGCTTACGACTTGTAATGATGCAATCATCAAAATGTACAACGTTCACGACCACAATCTCCTGGACAGAAAGAGAATCAGGATACGGAAGGGTAAATGATACAGTTTTAGGTGTATTTTATTAGCTGATTTGAAGGGATATGAAGATTTTCGCCTTCTGTGAAAATCTTCAAATCTTTGGGAAAGGGCGAAATTCTGGTGGAATTTCCTTGCTGTTTGTAAAGTAATGATCTTTTCAACACACCTGCTCGTAAAGTAGGTCTTATTACAGCGTATTTACACTGATAATGCAGAATATTACCCATGCCGTGCCTTTTACATTACATTATCGCACTAGTGCCTTTTCATTACATATCTTTTTAAATATTAGCAAGAAGTATTAATGTTTCGAAAACAGCTAAGTAGTTATTTGCGTAAATATAAAATTCAATTCAAAATGTGATAAATAATTAAATAATTTCATGAAACTGCTTGTTAGCTTCTTGGTATTTATATTTTGACGGTGTATTTTTACCTATAAATACCCAATTTCAAAATTTATAAATATGTGGCTGATGTGACTTTGCCGGTACCCTTATCTCAGACTTGCGCGCGCATGCAGCGCTGAGCGCACGAAAAAATAAAATTACGGCCGCCATCTTTTAAATGGGTTTCTGTTTGTTAAGTTTATTCACAGTATTGCATTTCGTTAGTTTTATTTACTTTTCCTCGCAAGTGTGTTGAAAAACGTCGTATGAAACACGTGAACATTGGTCATTACACTTCGACTCGAGTGTAATGACCAACATACCACACTTGTATCATAATGTACTATTAATGTGTCTTTAATAGTGTCTTAATGTTCGCAATATGAAATTTTTATTATAATGTTATTGCATGTTAGATACTCAGCTTATTATTATATTAATATCACGACGTAATCTAAGTATTCGTATTAAGTCCTTAAAATCTTTTAGGTATATTTCCTCGTAGCTTACCGTTGCCAGTTGTTATGATATGAGGCACAAATTTATTTGTTTTGTTTTTACTTAATATACATATTGTAGACTATTATGATGTGGTTTATTATTTCGAATGCTCGTGTAACTTAGAATGCTACGGTGAAATAGAAAGTAAGGTAAAGTTATAAGTGTGATGTTAAAATGGGTTTGTTTTGATACTATCATGTCATAGCTTATTTAGGATCAAACTTTTTGTATTGTTACTGTTATTACTATAATAAAAATGTTCATAGCTTATTAGGATCAAAATTTTGTATTGTAACAATACAAAATTACTACAATACAATAAAAATGTTTATGAAAAAAATATATCAATGTATTTGAGCTAAGGCGTTAAGTTAGAATAAGAGAGCAATTTTGTGACTTTAAGATTTAATGAACCGATCGATCATACGTCAAGCTAAAAATAATAATGCTGATGTGTATCTGACTATAAGATAAGGTCGCACTTTTCGTCACAAGATAATTTTAATAGTATGCAATATATATTTTTACTTACTTAAATGTTTGATAATTTACTCGCATGTAATTGTGTTGTCAATAATTACATAGCATGCTACATAGGAAATAACATTAGTGTACATACGAAGATAAATATCTACATGTATATATTATACATTTTAACTATATTTTGACTTAACAGCATTCCAGAGATATTATTTTCACATAGAGTTAGATACTTTAAGTACACAACCAAAGTGTTTCTTTTTATGTATATTATGAAAATGATATAAATAAATGATTTCTTATTTTCACTAAACGGTATTTTATTCAAATGGTCTAATAGATGTCAAGTTGGCAGAAAATAATAATGTTAAAGCAGAGGTCTAGTGGAGCCAAGGTAACACGTGACTCTACATCGAAATTTAACAAGTTAACCCTATAACGTAGGGCACACGTAATAATTATAATAAAATTTAGCCCATTAATCTCCTCACCGAGAGGCACGGGCCTTTACCCGGATACGAGTAAGAATGAGCCATGCTCTACCACGCTGGCTCAGTGCGGGTTTATGGAGAGGTTAGAGTGCTATTAGTGTTCGATTGTGTTGATCAAAATACGCTACTAATGAAACTAAATCATTACGTATAGAATAAAGCGTTGGGTCTTCTAAGATCATACCTAAGCAATAGAATTCAAAAGGCAGAAGTCAACGGCGGTAAATCTGATGGATCGGGAGTACACATTGGCGTTCCACAAGGTTCCATATTAGGCCCTTTCTTATTTCTGGCATATATTAACGATCTGCCTTTTATGGTGGAGAAATTGACTGCGATAGTGTTGTTTGCTGATGGTACTTCGCTGGTTTTCAAAATTGAAAGACAAAAAGAAGATTTTGATTATGTTAATGGAGTCTTTAACCTTGAATTGGTTCACAGAAAATAAATTATTGTTAACGCTGGTAAAACCAAGTGTATCATATTCTCACTTTCAAATGTCAGGCAAGTTGAGAGCAGGTTAGTGGTAGACAGCAACACGTTAAAATTAATAAATGATACGAAGTTTCTTGGAATAACCATAGATAGCAAATAACAGTGGGGACCCCACATAAATTTGCTGGTAAAGTAAGTAAAACACGAATGTGGCTACGTCTAGGCTAGTATATTTTAGTTACTTCGTAGTGTCATGTCCTATGGTATCTTGTGGTGGGGGAAAGCAGCGGATATTCAAACTATTTTAATTTTACAGAAAAGTGCTATTCGAGCACTTTATAATTTAAAACAAACATACTCCTTAAAAGAGCTTTTTAAAGAAATTGACAAACTAATTGTAGCTAGGCAATTTATTTTCTAAAATATAATGCTTGTATGCAAGAACCTAAACATTTTCCAAACTTAGCGATAGCTGTAAATGTTAACCTAAGAAATAATCACAGACTGGTTACGCACCGGTTTAGACTCGCGAAGGTAAGCAATTATTTCATGAGTCTGTGTAGAGACTTCAAGAGATTTTGAAATTGCCAATAGAGCAATTTAAAAACCATGTTAAAGCGACTTTGTCAAAAAAGGAATATTAGAATGTTCAAGAGTAGGTAGATAATGACAGTTTAAATTCACTTCACGATCGTTCGGGCCTACGGGCTCGACAGATGGATCGAAAAACCTATCGACAGATGGATCGAAAAACCTATTGACAGTTCAAATTCATTTCACGATCGTTCGGGCCTACGGGCTCGACAGATGGATCGAAAACCTATCGACAGATGGATCGAAAAACCTATTGACAGTTCAAATTCATTTCAATATAATTTCGGAAACTTATAATCACTCATTTGGTCCGTCTTCCGGCTAATACAATGTAGTACTCATTTTACGTACTACACTTGCATCCAGACAAGTAATTTTAGTTTTCAATATAATTTCGGAAACCTATAATCACTCATTTGGTCCGTCTTCCGGCTAATACAATGTGGTACTCATTTTACGTACTACACTTGCATCCAGACAAGTAATTTTAGATTTTCAATATAATATCCTATTTTTAACTTACCATTTTTCTGCTCAGCTACACAAATGACTCTACACTTTCACTTTGACAATGTAAATATATACTAAATAACAACTGAAAGGAAGCTGAAACATAAGATGTTTGTTTAGTCCGTCTTCCGGCTTATACCAGGTAGTTCTCCTTTCATGAACTACCCTAGTATCTAAACAACTACACCATTAGTTTTCAGCAACACAGAGACCATCAATGCGTATTAATCCAAGAAATATGTTCGTTTTGTACTTATCCCAACCAGATCTGCTTTGTCTTTCTTGAAAGCCTGGTTCTTCAGGGAGTTTTGTAATCAAGGTGATCATAATTTAAAGGATTAACAACACACGATGTGTCCACTAACTTCACTTCACATAAATAAATTTAAAATCTATTATTTAAAGTAAAATTTGGTGTTACCATCTTCTAAATGTTCCTTAACTGTTGCAACTTTTATCGAAATGAGACTATACAAAAACAAAACTTTAATGTTAAAGTGAGTTTGTAACGTTAACTGCACCAACTAGCACGCTGCAAGTATCAAATATACTTCGCATGGTAAAGCGAGTCATTGAATCGTATAATATCCATGGTAAGTACAACGTATGTAAGTAAAGTACGTAATGTAACATATCATTAATGATTATAGCTTTTACACGACACATTTTATGTGATGTTAGACGTAGGTATGATAGGGCTAGCTCATCGCCACAGTTACCAATGCCGGTTTTAATAAATTGTATCTGGTAACCCTAGTGTGATTTGCTTTCGTATAACAATGCAATCGATGACGGATGCCGGTCTCACGTTACCCGCTGGCGGTATTGTTTGTCATCACATTTAATTGATTTTATTTTACCTCTATTATTTTTTGCATAGTCGCAAGTGTGCAAATTTATACAGGGTGTAAATGAGTATTATGTTGTAAATATAATTGAGTTTATTTTTGCTAACAGCATAGGTTGTTGTTACTAGGTTAGGTATTTATTCTGAACAAGATTTCTGAAGGTATAACTGATAACGTAAATGAGTTATTTTATTTTTTATTTTTTTTCTTGTCCTATGAGTTGATTACTTATATCAAACGTAAGGAGTAAAACGTAAGTAATTAACTATTCTTATGATTATTTGTTCATTACACCGCAGTGAAGTTTTGTAAATATACATACCAGGAAAATATATTTATAGTTAAAATTAAAATGTTATGCATAGATAATGCTAATAAAACTTTCTCATGAATCTAGTTTTTCACGCCACTGAATAGGTATCGACAAACAATGACTTCATTATTACACCCTGTAAATTACTTGCATGCTCATCATTTATTTCCAATAAAACTGCCAAAATCGAAAGAAAAATTATCAATTACTTTTGTACCATTGTTGGTAGTAACACCAAGCTACAGACGTTCACGCTAGTGCTCGCGCTCCAGGTCCACCGCGCCCCGTCTTCATATCCCTGCTGCAAGCTGCGTATCCACTGCGTTACAATCATGTCAGTAAGTTTTTTAAGTTATTTTTATAGACATAGTTCTTGACTAATTGTATGTTTTTTGTTTTGCATAGATGGTGTACAAAGCTTATAACTATTTGTTTGGATACTAGGGTAGTTCATAAAAGGAGAACTACCTGGTATAAGCCGGAAGACGGACCAAATAAGTAGTTATAACTTATTCGAAAAGCTTTATAACCTGTTTGAATGCAAGTGTAGTACGTAAAATGGGTACTACATTGTATTAGCCGGTAGACGGATCAAATGGGTTATAATAATCGAATATACCTATACCATGTAATTATTTGATATCTTACTAGTCTTTCCATGTCTTACGTTTTTACATTGTAACTAATTAATCTTAGGTACTGCAAGAGTGTTGGTAAGCTATATTCTAGTTTTATTTTCTCATTTACCTACATATGTACTTATTTTTATTTTTAGGTCGGACACTGAGTACTACACGAAGAAGGCTGCGACTAATGAGAAGCGGAACTCGTTTGAAACGGACGACGAGGCTGCTTTCTTATGGTAAATATCATTATACCAGCTATACGTATATCTTTATTATGCTCTCATAATATTACGTCACCCTGGTACTCACATAGACTATCATATTTTATTGTTAACAGCAACAAAAAGAAAGCCGCTACAAAGTCAACAAAGCGTGTAGTCGAATCGGACGAGGAATCGGAGATTGTGAGGTAATTAACTTATTATTTTGAACTATAGATTTTGATAAATAACATTTCACAAAATTGAAATATGCTACAGTGATGTTTATGTTTTCAGGAACAAAAGGAAGGTTCCCGCTAAGCCGACGGCATCAAAGCGTGTAGCCGAATCGGATGAGGAATCGGAGATTGTGAGGTAATTAAGTTTTTATTTTCAACGATAGATTTTGATAATTACATTCTACACAATTGCAATATGCTACAGTGATGTTTATGTTTTCAGGAACAAAAGGAAGGTTCCCGCTAAGCCGACGGCATCAAAGCGTGTAGCTGAATCGGATGAGGAATCGGAGATTGTGAGGTAATTAAGTTTTTATTTTCAACGATAGATTTTGATAATTACATTCTACACAATTGCAATATGCTACAGTGATGTTTATGTTTTCAGGAACAAAAGGAAGGTTCCCGCTAAGCAGACATCATCGAAGCGTGCCGCCGAATCTGACGACGATACAGTACAAAGGTGAATATTTTTTGTGACTTTTAATACATGAATCCTAGTTCGAACCGAGCAGCAAGTATGAATAAAATAAGGCTATGTCACGACATATTATGTGTTTAGTTTTAACAGGGATTCTAAAATCTCTCTTTCTATATTTTTCTGTCAATATTTAGGTATCTAGACGTCCAGTAAATAACTTTTGTTTTGTTTCACAGACGCAAACCGCAAAAGGACCTGAAGCCTCCAGCCAAACGCAAGGTGCAGCAGAGCGTTGTTACTAAGAAGCCTGAAGAGAGTTGGCGCGCTTTGGATTCCGAAAGCGAGGACGAGGTGATCTGTAAGAAACCAGAGCTGAGGTCTTCATACTCGAAGCGGGTTGCCGACGGCGTCGTGCGGCGAAGTATTAAACTGGAGGGTGACCTCTACTTGGACCTGAAACTCTACCAGGTGGCGGATATCAAAGACGTGGAACCTCGCAAACGCTACG
Organism: Argyresthia goedartella; assembly: GCA_949825045.1. Classification (NCBI taxonomy): domain Eukaryota; kingdom Metazoa; phylum Arthropoda; class Insecta; order Lepidoptera; family Argyresthiidae; genus Argyresthia; species Argyresthia goedartella. The sequence continues at coordinate 7,466,532 of OX463817.1, forward strand.
AGAAGGCGGTGCTGGCATTGAAGTATCAAGCTGACTTCAATTCACCACAACTGGGACTCCTGCGAGAGCTCTTAAAACTCTGCAAGACGTCTTTTACTGAAGAGGGATTTTTCTTCGGTGATAAGAAAAACTTAGATTAGATTTATTGGTTAATAAAATTTATTTAATAAGTTTACTATGTTTACTTTATAATTTATTAGGTAGGCAGGCATCCTTTATTGTAGGCCCCACGAAAGGTAGGTAGGTAGTAAAAATTAGGTGTAACTTAGGTACAGTCTTCACAAAATAAAAGGCTCGGTGACAGCGTCCGTGTCACTGACGTAATAAGGTTAAATTTAGTTTGGGCTACCGACCCTTTTATATTGTGGAGACTTTAGATAGGTTTTATTTATCATTTCTTAGGTTTTGTCCTTACATATAATTAAGATGTCTAATAATAGATTAGTATATTGTACATCCTGTGATGTCTCTGTAAAAAGTAAAAGTTTGTCAGCTCATTTGCGCAGCACTGTACACAAAAATAATAATGCTGTTATTAAGGGTGAGGGTCTTGAGAAGATATCCAGTGCTTTCCGCAGTCGAATCGCAACGTACAGACTAAGCAACGTGGACTCGGGGGCGGCGGCGGGCGGCGCGGGCTCTAATGCTTGCCCTCCGAACATCTATCTGCGCTCGCTGCGGTCACGCGTACGTGAGCTGATAGAGGCGCGGATCGACTCCTTTAACAGCGTTAAGGTAAATTTTGAACTGTATGCTGAGTTCTCCTTACCTAAGAATGATGAACGGGAGATTAAATCGTTCGCCACGCCCAATAAAGTGATTCACAAACATTATGATTTTGAAGATATTTACAAAAACGCTGTAAATTTGATTGTTGCAAAAATCGATGAATTTCAGGAGAGAGACAGTGGTTGGAGTTTTGTAGCAAATTCGTATCTGGAAGTCAATATCAACAAATATAATCCACTAAGAGGTTCAAGGTTTATCGATCTTCCTAGACCTATTAAATTAAAACGAGCGTGTGTCAATATTCAGAACTCAGATAATTTCTGTTTTCTACGGTGCATAATGGCCGCTTTATTTCCTGCACAACAAAATTCACACCGAACGAGTTCATATCCTCATTTCGATACTGTGCTTAACACAAAAAACATGAAGTTTCCAGCAGGTTTCAGGGATGTAAAGATTTTTGAAAAGAATAACGATAACATAAGTATTAATATTTATGGTCTCAGTGAAAAGTCTGTTGTTGTAGGACCTTTATACAAATCTGTTCACAAGGGGCGGAAGCATCGTATAAATTTATTGTTTTTGGAATCGGGTGCGCTAACACATTATTGTCTTATTAAGGATTTGAGTAGGCTTGTAAGGTCTCAGATAACTAAACATGATGGTAGAATATTTTTTTGTGATGATTGCTTGTTATTTTTTTCTAATGATAAAAAGCGTAATGAGCATGTGTGCAGTGGTGTTAAAACGTCATTGCCTGATAAAGGGACATTGATACAGTTCAAACATTTCGAACGCATGCATGATATGCCATTTGTCATTTACGCAGATTTTGAGTCTATGTTACAACCCTGTTCGGAGAAAAACTCGAATTTTACGGAGTCGATTCAAAAACACGTTCCAGTAGCGTTCGGATATTATATTGTTTGCTCCTACGATGCGTCTTTAAATCGATATCAATCATACCGAGGTCCGGACTGTATTCAACAGTTTTTAAAAATATTAGGCGAAGACGTTGAAACGATAAGTAAAATACTAAACGATCCTATCGACATGTTACCCCTTAATGAAAATGAGCTGAAAAACTTTTTAGAGTCGAAAAATTGTTACCTCTGTAATAAGTTAATGTTTGAAGGAAAGGTTAAAGATCATTGTCATTTGACTGGACGCTACCGCGGGGCAGCTCATGATTATTGTAACCTTCGATTTAAGCTCCCTAAATCTTTCGTCCCAATTTTTTTCCACAACCTGTCAGGCTATGACTGTCATTTGTTTATACGAGAGCTAGGTGAAATGCACGGAAACATAAATGTTATCGCAAGAACAAAAGAAAATTATGTGTCTTTTACAAAGTTCTTTCCTGTTAACAATAATGACTATATGGCTGTTCGTTTTGTTGACTCATTCGCATTTTTAGGTACTAGTTTAGAAAAAGTTGCAGAAAATTTAGTAATCGAAGATTTTATCCACCTCTCTCGTTGCTACCCCGATAAACAGCAATTCGACTTATTGAGACGTAAAGGTGTTTATCCTTACGAGTACATGAATAAATGGAAACGTTATGATGAAAATAAATTACCTCCGCGTGAGTGTTTCTACAGCAGTTTAACTGATGAGGTTATTTCAGAGTCAGATTATGCTCACGCACAGTGTGTGTGGCGCTTATTCCATTTGTCAAACCTTGGTCAATATACCGATCTATACTTAAAATCAGATGTAATGCTGTTGACGGATATTTTTGAGAGTTTTAGAAAGACGTGTAAAACTAATTATAGGTTAGACCCAGCCTTTTACATAACGGCTCCCAGCTTAAGCTTCGATGCAATGCTGTTAAAAACAGAAGTAAAATTAGAATTAATAGATGATCTGGAAATTATCAGAATGATACAAAAAGGTATTCGTGGAGGTGTTTGTTTATGTTCTACTCGCTATGCCAGTGCTAATAATAAGTACCTCTCGAACTACAACCCCTCGAATCCTGATAATTACTTATTGTATATAGATTGTAATAATTTGTACGGATTTGCTATGTGTAGTTATTTACCACACTCTGATTTCGAATTGATCGAAAATCCTGTGTTTCAAGTTTCTGACATTCTCTGTTTACAAGACAATTCAGATGTAGGTTACATTTTTGATGTCGATCTAGAATATCCTGAATCTCTACATGATCATCATAACGATTTACCTTTCTGCCCACAAAAATTTGTACCGCCTGGATCTAAAACGAGTAAACTGATACCGAATTTGTATGACAAATATAATTATGTTATGCACTATATTCATTTGAAAACGTGTCTGAAACATGGACTTAAATTAAAAAGCATACACAGAGTTATTAAATTTAAACAAGGTCCATATTTGAAACAATATATTGATTTAAATACGGAATTGAGGCAAAAAGCTAAATCTCAATTTGAACAAGACTTTTTTAAATTATTAAACAATAGCATTTTTGGTAAAACCCTTGAGGATACGGAAAAAAGGTTAAATGTTAAATTAGTAAATCAGTGGTCTGATAAACATAACAAAACGAAAAAACATTTAGGCGCAGAGCAACTAATAGCTCGACCTAATTACCATAGCTCAACTATTTTTACTGAAAATTTTGTAGCGGTCCAGATGAATCCTGAAAAAATTACTCTCGATAAACCAATTTACATTGGTTTTTCTGTTTTGGAAATATCTAAGAGTCATATGTACGACTTTCACTATTCTGTTATGAAACCTTTTTATGGCCCTAATATAAAAATGTGTTACACAGATACTGACAGTTTTCTGTATTCCATAACAACGAAAGATGTCTACAAAGACATAAAATACCATTTCCCTCAATACTTCGACACTAGCAACTACGCGTGTAATAATATGTATGGTATAAGGAGGCATAATAAAAAAGTGCCTGGGTTATTTAAAGATGAGCTAGGAGGTCAGCTTATAGTCGAATTTGTAGGCCTACGGTCTAAACTTTATTCCATAAAAACTGAAGATACTGAATTAAAAAAAGCTAAAGGAACCAAAAAATCTGTTGTGAAAACATTGAGTTTTAAGGACTATAAAGGTGTTTTATTAGATAATAATTTAGTTAGGAAAAAAAATATGGTATTCAGGTCATTAAAACATGAAATTTTTACACAGTCGCTTAATAAAATAGCTCTCTCAAGTAATGATGATAAGCGCATCATTCTAAAAAATAAAATATCAACTCTTTCATGGGGTCATGAATCAGCATTTTGAGCTGTATATGTATGAATATAACTTGTCTCTAAACTATAGCTTGTAAGTGAATATTGTTTTAAAAATAAAATATCGTGCTTAGTGAATATTGTTTTAAAAATAAAATATGAATCAACATAGACTCTAAACTATAGCTTTTAAGTGAATATTGTTATATTAAAATAAAAAATGTGTTCTCGGATTATGTTTCGTGTTTCTTTTTAAGCTTAATGTTACAACATACCCTACTTAATGTCAGATATCAGCCGGAGTGGACTTGTATGTAGAGGTTAGGTACTTTAGAATGGTTTTCTAAAAGATGGAACATATCGCTTGAAAGCGATAACGTTGAAATGATTATGATGACTAATCGCAACGTGAATATTGCACGTGTTGCGTTCAATGAACTCAATTTGAAAAATATAACAATATGTGCATATTAACGTAAGCAAAATTTTATTAAGAAATGCAAGATTAGGTGATTTGTTTTATTACAACGTGATAATGACCATTTCTAAAGAAGGTAGCTTAAGAAGAGGACGCGGTTCATTACTCCAAGATTATGTCTATATTAAACGAGGTAAAACATACTGTTTATTTTTGGATGATTATTATAAAGTTTATTTTCGCAGTAAACTACATCATGTTTTTTGTTTTACAGTCAATGGATCCCTCTGACTTGTGGTTCCAACACGCTCAGCCTCAAAATTATGACGACGTTCTGCAAGATTCTACACCCAGTCAAGACACCAAAGAAAAGAAAAAGAAGAAAAAGATGAGATTGGACAGAAATAAATTAAATCCGACAGTGTTGTCATCATACGTAATAACAAAGGCCCCGAAAAGACCTCTTCGTTTGATTAAGATAGAAATTTACGACTTAAATGGACCTCAGACTTGTACAGATGATAGTGTTGTAAGCGTACAGTACGTACAATCGGAAGTAGTAGATGAAATAATGGACTTGTCAGAGAATTTAGTGAATAAAATTTGTAAAAAAATATGCAATGATTCTATTTAAATAAATAAAATTCACTATTAATTTATTTTGATGTTTTATTTATGTACTTTAAGTCTTTAACCCTTGTGTAGTTTAAAGGGATGCTGAAATAAAATCAATAATTTAGGTAAACAAACATTTATTATTAATCATTTTTTAAACTAATCGATAACACATACACTCATAAAACAAAAGTAAAATAATTACATAGTTATTTGTTTATCTTTAAACCATTTTTTAATACATAATACGTTTCTTAGAGCACAATTGGATTTGTGAGTTATACAACTGAAATCATTGAGATGTGATTTAAACATCTCAAACAACTGTTTTAAATTTGGACATCCTTTTTCTTCTATGTTTATTATTGCACAGTTCTCACACAATTCTTTCAACCATTTTACCTTTTCTAAACCTTTAACTATTAAAAGTTTGTTCTCTAGATATGGTTTGATAATACTTTTGAACTGCAGAAAATCAACGTGTCCCTCACCCCATCTGTACCCGAGATTGTTTTCAATCCATTGTACACGTTTCTTTTCCACTTCTGATAAATATCGATAAGGATACGGAGGCTTGATGAGAAATACTTGAGTGTATTCGGCTGTAGCCAACGCAAGTTCTTTAACAATGAAATCATTCTCAGCATTTTTAAAACCTTGTACGTCTACAAATAAAGTTTTTGTATTCATGATAATTTTCTTACAATATTACTTAATGGTTTATATTCAATTAAACATTCATTCAGAATAAGACAATACGCCGACGTTTGATCAGGTATTTCTACTTCACTCTCGAGCTCTAGGCGTACATTAACCACCGGTCCAGATTTCAGATTATCGCTTTGTCTTGAACAGTCTATAACAAAAAGAGGAGCCAACTCTTTGAACTCTTTTGCACTCAACAATGGCTCAGTTCTTCTGCCGTAATAAGACTGCTGAAATCTAACGTATTGCTCGTATAATATAGCAATATTGTCGTTAGTAAAACTTACGTTCATATTGTCGTACGGAAAGTAGGTTGAGTTTAGATATACTTTTACATCACGCAAATTACAATGATCGAATTGTGACATGTCTTTGTGAGCGTCGTTTTTGCGATTGGTCTGCAACCCTAGTATAACATATCGTGGTTTTTCAATCTGGGAAGATGTTTTGATTGACCATGTATGCTTTGTAGTTCTTGGCAGCAAGGGATATTCATACAAATCCCAATTTCTAAATGGTACTTGGATAGATCTATCCTTTTCCAACAATCGTAGAAGATTGATTCTTTCCGCGTCACTCACTTTTACATGTGGAACTCGCCATATAATTTTATGAATTTTTACGTCTTCTACGACTTCACCGGTATTTAATTTTAGAGCATTCAGGTTTGTGTTACTGCGAAGAAGAACAAGTTCATGTTTGCAGTTGATTATAACTTTCTTATAATCTTCTGCAAATCCTAGGATGTTACACAGAGGTATCGACGCTGAAAATTTTCCTGATTGCACGTTTTTCGTGCCATTGATATCCCAACCCCACGCTTTAGACATCTTTGACTCACTATCATTCATAGACAACAGTGACTTCATTGTAGTAGTAATTCCAGCGTTTTTAACCTTATCTACTTCAACTCCATTCAATTCATAACGAATATCTTGAAAAAAGTATAACAGCGGATTATTTGTAAACTGCACACTAGCAACCGTTTCCTTTGCAGCGTTCTTCGAAACATTGACGACACCTTCCAAATATAACGTGCTTGCCGATGGGAGTATGTACAGATCTTGTTGATTAATCGGTATACGAATTTCATCATTACGATTGAATGTAGTGACATAAGGTTTATACGAATGAATCTCAATACCATCAATGCTATTATCATAGACAGGCGCACTCAAAATATCTAGAATGTTACTCATGATAAAAGTCCAATTTGTTTAAGGAATTTTATATTTTTTGCAGTTAGTTTCTTCTTCTTCCAAGTCCTTTCCTTGTGAGAGATTGAAGTGTGACTAATCGTTTTTGGTAGTCGTGATAAGTTTTTATTAAAATCAATCATTTTTTCTTAAGGTGTAAATACAGTTGAACTTCTTCACCACGTAAATTAATTAAATTATTCTTAATGTCCAATATCCTTACAGTTATGGTGCTTATGTTATTTTGGTTTACGGGAAAATAAATAACGTTCTTTGGTATTTCTATTAACCTATAACCTGGTGGAACGTTAGGAGCAAACTCATGTATAATGTGACTTGATATGCCATTTATATATGATCCACTCACTATATCACATTCTATTCTCACCACAGTTGTTGAAAGCATATTAACAGGATATTGTGATTCGTGTAATATATTAGCTTCAAGCGGTTGATTACCAAATCCTAACAAATTTCCTAGACTATTTTCTTTCTCAAAATGAATAGCTTTGTTGCTGATAATGTACGTTTTCAATGTATTATTGTTGCATGATAAATTAAAGTTGATGTCTTGCAATTTTCCTTTCAGGTAGTCGTTTATATCTTGCAATTCGTATGTTCCTTCAGGAATTTCAATAACATCATTTTCACCGTAATAAAACTTGTTATTTGTACTATCAACGTTTGGAATTGAATTAAAGGTAGATAGGTATAGCAGAGCGCACTCATATTCTCCCTCTAGTTGTAATGTAGGAGAATAATTCGTAATTAAAAGCGACGTATTGCCTGTTATTGATAGGGTGAATGACATTTTAACAATGGTGAAAATAAACGCTAACATCAATACTTTATATGTTTATTCCAAAAATCTTGCAAGTACTTTAAACATAAATGTCCACAGTTCACACTTTCATAAGTCTGATATCGAGTATAATTGTAATACAAATTAGGAGTATTGAGATATTTCACAACTTCTACCGGCGGCTTCAAGTTTCCAAAGCTGTCAAAATATTCATAATAGTCTTTCAGTTTTATGTAGGCTACCCAGTGTGTTCCGGCATTGTGCGAATCGTCTAAATTTATAATACCACATTCTATACTTCTTGGTTTTCGTGGTAAAGCATCTTTCATGTAAACTCCACGAAAATATGGTATTTCTCTAGCATATTCGATGATATCTAAATTGGTCAGAGCACGCTTAGGCAGCCTGTTTATTAGTTTTTTGATTTAATAAACAAGCCACTACCTTTTTTGTAAGGTTTGATGTATAAGCCTCGACCCACTGAAATTGATTCCATCTTTTGATTGTGACGTTTTGATTCTCGCAAACTTTCTTGAGCAGCTTTATAATCATTAACACTTTTTGCTATTCCAGCTGCCCCTCCAGCAAGACTTCCTAAAGCAGACAACCCAGCAAAGATAGGTATTAAAGGAAGAAATCCTCCACTTTTAGGGAGAGGAATAATTCGTGGTATCCTTATGTTGTGTTTGGTATCTACATCAATTAACTTTTTGGCGACCGCATAAGCAACTTTAATAGCACTATTACTATTTTTTGGTTTTAATTTCTGAAGATGACCTTTTATTTTAGATACCATATCTTTAAAACGTCGTACCCCAGACCCGGTTTTAAGTTTTGTCTTCATGACTTTATTAACCAACCAAGAAGCTATCTTTTCACCACGCTTAGCGTCTTTTGATCGTAGTCTCTGTTTTGTCATATTCAGTAAATCCAAATCAGCTTTATGTCGGTTTTCTAAATCAGAGAATTTCGTATACGCTATGTCGTGATGCATACATGCGTTGTCCAATAGATTGATGCCCTTATCTCCACGTGCTAGACGCTTCACCAGCTTTGTTCCAGGACCACAATAATTATAGCCAGGTAGATGTAGCTCGATCGGTAAATTATTGATAAAACTGTTAATAAGACCTCCGCCATGCATTACTGATAATAGACTAAGGTTATAGTTTATACCATTGCCTTTTTATCGATCCAACTATTTTGAGTTTCATCTAAACCTAACCATTTTACAAACAACTTATTCCCTTTTTTTCTTATGACTTTTTCAATTAAATATACATCAGGATATTTGGTCTTCTGGAGTTCTTGATCATAAAAACTTCCTAAAATCGGTTGACGACGACTATCTTCAATCAAATAAGTAACAGGAATCGTGTTGTTTACCTTCTTGATAAGAAATATTTCTGTCGACCAATTAGGCGTATAGCCTTTTTTAAAACAGCTTTTGTATTTACTTATTCTTACGTTATCGCCAACACAAAATTTAGGTTTCTTAACGTGATTAGTTTTACTCTGGAACTTTTTGATATTGTCTAATACTTTGCTTGCATTTAACTTTGTTACTTTTGCAGGCTCCTCTTGCGTAACACGATGTTTTGTATGATTGTAAGAATGAACTACACTTTCTAATGGTTTACCTAGCCACTTGTAACTACCTTTAAAAGAAAAATTCTTATAGAGATGTGCTTTTAATGTTCTGATTAATCTTTCCACTATGGATGCTTTTTTAACTGAATATGTAGAATAGTGATTTATTTTGTAGGTTTTCATTAGTCTTTTGAATTCATCGTTGTAGAATTCAGTTCCCATATCTGTTTGTAGATTATTTGGTTGTCTTCTACTTTTCTGCAAGATGCTTTCGAAGACTTGACACATTTCTTGTTTAGATTTAGTTTTAAGAGGTACAGCCCACGCATATTTTGAGAAGCAATCAATAACGACAAGAATAAACTTATAACCTTTATTATAAATTTTCAATGAAATAACATCTATCAAATCTGCCTGCCACAAATCATCAATTCCTTTGAGAAGCACTGATCGACGAGAAAAATTTTTTCTTGCATTTTTATGTATTTCGTTTACCACCTGCTGCTTCATCTTTGTTCAACGATTTAATGATATTATCTAATTCACTCCTCGTATAAACATCCTTTATAAAGTTATTCAGCACTCCTTGTATATCTTTAATTGCTTCGTTCAGTAGAAATTGACAATCTTCCCGTAAATCTTTACTCTTCATATCAACGTACTCCTTGTTTACGGCGTCGTCTGACTCTTGTGGTGCCTTTAAACCTTTTAATCGTGACGACTGAAGATCAAAAAGTCCTTCTTCGTTTTTGGTCAACGCATTGTCAGTAAAATCAAACAATTCAGATAAACGTAAACGTTTATGAACATGGTGACCGAATTTATCAATATTCATAGTACTGAGGTAGATTACCCTAGTTATTTGTAGAGAGTTGAAGATGAAGTGCTCAAAATAATTTAAGTATGATTATTTATTCTAACCAAGCAAACCACTTTCTTTGAGTTCTTCTATGATGGATATTATTTCATTATCAAGTCCAGTGTTTCCAGCGTCACGAGATGCTATAAGTAGTTTTAACCTATCCACTAGCTCATTTGGATCATCCCAGTAGACATAGTCTATATTTTTCTTCCATTTTTTTAGTACAGGTAAACCTGAACCTTGAACCTGATTGCTTTCACTATTGTCATGTTTATTAAATAGCGGTTTAATAATGTTTAAGTATTTTATTCCTTTGTTGCTTTTTACTGGTTTATTTGAGTCGTAATCTCGCCTATGTGCATTTGTCTCCAACAGCATTAACTTGTAATTTGCCAAGTCTTCCTTTGTTATATCTGCCAAGTCTGGTAATTTTTTGGTTAGCAATTCCATCAAGCCTCGAGTCTTATTGTAATCAGATGTTCCTATTGTAATGGTTTTATCGGTGATATTTACATTCGCTGAGCCCATCAAAAGTTTTCCTCTTTCGACTCTTACTCCAAAAGGAGTATTCTTTAAATACTCCGATGTAAGCGACCATGATGAACAATTTTGGTTCTGAGTGTTTGCATCAGACTCAATCGAATTTTGAGATATATCAGATTCTTGTCCTTCATTAAAGTCGTTGTCAGAATCTTCGCCTTCCATTTCCGCTGCACGATCTAAGCTATGAGTAGGTGTCATAAATTGATCAGAACGTCTTATATTTCGTAAAGTGTCATCGGCTGCACTCCGGTCAATGGAATCGTCGATTTCATTTTCAAATTTCGTCTCTCCATTTTTGATAGGACATGTTGTTTCTTTGCTCTCTGTTTGCCTCATAGCATCAGTAATTTTATTAAGGGGGCTAAGAACTGGTTTGAACACGTTTCCTATAGCTCTTTCATATTCTGATTCAACGTTACGCATTTTTTTAAACTTTTTCTTTACTGCTTCGGCAGCAGTTACGATTTCCTTTAAGTTATTTTCCATATCTAAATAATATCTTGTATGCTCGTCCTCTTCTAAGCTAAGTGCTAAGCTATCGAATAAAACAGCATTTATATATACTTTCACTCAGGTAAAAACGACGAACGTGTCAAACTGTTTACGATAGCACCCTTTATTTTTTTCACAATCTTTGTTTATGACCAAGTAGCTATAAGAATCGTTCCATATTTTTGAACACATTTCTCGAAATTCGTTCCATGTCATATCCGTGTTAACATGTTCATCATATATATGTCGTAAATTAATGTCATCTTGTTTAAAAAGTACAAGTAGGTTTGCATTGTCTCTAACAAGTTGTTTGGGTATTTTAGTATAAGTCTGGTTTAAATAAAAACAATCAATATTTTTGTGTCTGCCCATTGCGAAATAATCACGCATGTTGTTTTGATTTTCACATGAGACATCATCAAATATAATTACTGAGTTTGATTGCGCTTCCTCCGTGCTGAGTACTTGCTGATTAGCATGGAATTTAAAGAACGATATACTCGGAACTAAACTTAAGACCTTCTCAAGAAATTCGTATTTTGGTTGATGTAAGGTTTTTGAATAAACGTAAATATTCTGGAAGTGGAGCCCGTTTTCATGTAATAGAAGACCGACCATCAGATTCGTTTTCCCGCAGTTTGACGGCCCGCATATCAGACATCGTATGGAATTTGGTAACAGGTTACCATGGCGAAGTATTTTAGTTGAATCAGAAGTACATAATTTATCTAAGTGTAATGTACTTTTTTGTTTTAAAAATTTCATATTGAAATCGGTATGATTCACTTGGAAATCTGCATAAGACTACAAATATTTCGAATATTAATAACATTATATTGTGTAGCAGCCTGGTTCTGGATCAAGAATCATCCGACCCCGAACTTAGGCTCTACGTCGTGAAATGAATTTGAACTGTCAATAGGTTTTTCGATCCATCTGTCGATAGGTTTTCGATCCATCTGTCGAGCCCGTAGGCCCGAACGATCGTGAAATGAATTTGAACTGTCAATAGGTTTTTCGATCCATCTGTCGATAGGTTTTTCGATCCATCTGTCGAGCCCGTAGGCCCGAACGATCGTGAAGTGAATTTAAACTGTCATTATCTACCTACTTTCAAGATTACTTAAATGAAGGGACTGGATGGTTTAACTCAACAAAGAACTTGCTGTTTTGTAATATTTATTCCTTTATTTAATAATGATTTTGTAATTATTTATTCCTTTTAAATGAATATTATAGTTCATATTGTAAGAATTGTATTACTTAAACACAACCAATTTTTAAATGAGATCTAAAATTCAATCTGTGGTAGTTTCTACGCCCTTCGTCTTCCACATTGGTCCAATACAGATAAGAGGCTAAGTTACGACTGCAAAGTATATGTAAATAACTACAGTAATAAAGAAATTTGATTGATTGATTGATTGATTACGATCTTTACGACTACTACTACTACTTTTACGATTTTCTTTGACAAATAATCCATTCTAAACATAATGAACGTTTTTGTTCTGAAAAACTGAAAACTTTGCAAGGTAACGTGACGTTACGTCGGTGAAACGTTTTTCTTTTTAAATACTAGGGATGATACCAAGAATATGACGACTGCATTCGATTCACAGATGCTTTTTTTAAAGCTGGTGTACCACTTCTAACCTTGGTTGGCTCCACTTTAGTGCTACTATTGAACACTTAGAATTAGATTAGAATACTATTGTACCTTACTAGGTACCTTACTACTACAAACTTATACTTAAATATAAATTAAATTTCCCGACTCAATAAATTAATCCTGTCACAAATTTCCTGATAACTTTGGAATCGCTGAAGAAGCATCGCTGTGAAGTCTACTGCAAAAAAACCGCACCGAGGGTTCCACACAACTCGTGTTTTTTTTAATGATGGATGTAGAATTTTTCGGTTTTCGGATTTTTTACTTCACTTTGCTACGTGCCAAATTTCATGATTCTAGCATGATTCAAGTATCAAGCAAATTCAGCAAAATTATGACATAAACGAGGTGGTAACTTTTGATTACAGTGACCTCTTATTAGATTTTTTCACTTCAAGGTACCACAGACCTAAGTATCATCATCATCATCATATTCAGCCCACATCGGCCCACTGCTGGGCATAGGCCTCTTCTCTAAAGCGCCAATCTCCCCGGTCCTGCGCTAATCGCACCCAGTGGGATCCCGACGACTTGATGATATCCTCGGACCACCGGGCTGGTGGTCTGCCCACTGGCCTTGTCGCTCCCCGTGGCCACCAGTCTGTAACCTAAGTATATTCATTTCAAATTGATACCTCCGCGCGTTCCTGAGAAAATATGTCTGGTCAGACAGATAGACGGACAACGAAGTGAACCCATAACGGTACCGTTTTTCATTTTGTGCTACAGACAGCTAAACTTCAAATTTATATCACCCCTCTTTTTTGTCGCAGTCGAAAAATCACACACCATTGATGATAGTAGTTTTTAAAATATTTTATTGATGGTTTCAACACTATTTTTATATCACATGCATTTTATACCTATACAGTAAGTGCAGTACAATAATTTACCCGTAAGTAGTAATAAAAATATGTAAAAGCTATAATAGGCCACACAGTCAATCACACTTACAACACCACACTTAAATTATTTATTCAGTACATTTTACAAGGTATTATCGGTCAGCATTACATTTCATTAAAACTAGTTACGGAGGACAACGTTTTCAAGACGAGTTTTGGTATCTAGAGAGACGGTCTAGTCTCGACTCCGAAAAAAACGACGGCCACTTCTAACATTCATAGTATGTAGTCGTGTCACGTGGTGCATGATTATGCTCATTTTTGACGCTCACAATAACACCTCCCATAGTGAAGAGCACCACCCTGCACCCACGCCTGTGATCACAGCAATACCATCTGGACTTCAATCCTCGATCCTGATGCTTGAGGAACCTGTAGCCCTTCAGAACTATACTAAGGGCGCCACGTTGGGTCTTGACCATAATTGCTTCTGTGGAAAAAAAGTACTACGGTGAAGGTGCAAAACGAAAAACTATTAAAGAATCGTGAGTTTAGTAGAGTTGATCAAATTTACTTGTATATGTAGCAATTTATTAAAATAATCTAATAAAGAGAAATCATTATAATATCAAGTAGAACTTATAGCAACTTTCGGAGATAACAGACGTAAACATTCAATCAGGCAGGTATTATGATATTAAACATTCAAGTGTCATGGCCGAAATCCACAAAATGGCGCGTGTGTCACGGGGACGCGCAAGCCGCGCACGACCGACCCGTTCTACTAAAATGACGATATCTCTGTTTTTTCTATGGAAGCTCTCTATGAAAGTTATGTCGTTGGAATTGGTATTAAATAAGCTAACACAATAAAAATAATTAAGTCCAGTTTTGCCTAGCATTAAGTTCTAAATTCTAATTTGAAATCAGGGGTCAGTGAATTTCCCCAATTTATTGTAGAAAAGTCGTTTTAAATAAAAAAAAGCCATTATTTCAAACTTTTGGATTTTATTTACATAATTTACATTAATTTACATGAATCACGCCCCCAGGTAGTAGATAGTACGAGACTGAGATGGCGTCACTTTGTCGGCTAGCATGCCGCCGATGGCGGGGTTTAGAGTTAAACAATGGATGCCATAATGATTCTTGTTATTTCAGCTACTTAAGGTGCAAATTTGAACATGATAGGACATAGGTTACATTCAATTAATGGTCCAAAATGTCAACTTTATATTTCATCTCATATTTGAGACGTAGACACTCAAGCGATATTTGACACGTCTCATATTTGAGACGTGGACACTTGAGGGGTTAACGACGACGTAGTGAAACTACCTATCTCTCTAGCTCTTTAGCAAAGTACCAATTTGGCTTAGTTAAAAATATTTTGGTTACACGCAACAGAATAGTAGTTTATGTGACTGATAAATAATGGAAGGCATTAAAACTCGAGAGCGGTTTCATAATAATATCACTCGAGAGTTTTAATGCCCAATCATGTACAGTTACATACACTAGTTTATCTACACACGTTCGAAATTTGAATAACATAATTTGTCGAAAATTGAGACATTAAGGTCACATTGTATCAATATTCAGATGAGAAATGAGTTTTCACCAAGTATATAGTATTATGCTGGTCGTACCGTGCGGTTTTTGGTCGCAGTAAAGAGGGATTATGATACGTGTGTAGATAAACTTATTTAATACAATATAATAATAATACCTTGGACACTATTTCACACATTGATCTAGCCCCAAACTAGGATTCCCTGTATCTTGGGTACTAGACAACGATATACATACAATAGATAAATATTATACTTAGATAGATAAATAACCATTACTAGGGTACAAACATCCGTTCTCATCAAACAAATATTTGCCCCCACCGGGACTCGAACCCGGGACCCTTGGCTTCGTAGGCAGGGACTCGGCCATTCGGGTCGTCGTTTAAATAACGAATGACAGTTTTGTTAAATATAAAACTCTTGAATTACTACTAATGACAACTACGAAGTTATACATTTCTAAATAAGGGTGACGTTAAATTTAAATAACACATGATTATACACAATCTAGTTTAGTCAAGATGAAAATTAATTGTAGACATACATAGCTGAAACTAGATGAATGACTGCAATTCAAGTGACCGTGTTATTTTATTAATAACAACAATGAACTTAAGTATTTTTTAAATAGAAGGTACGATAAATTCAAGGTATTCAAAATCTATAGAATATAAAAGTGCACTCGGTTAAATATAATTAAGTTGCATACTTAATTGTAGACTAATGATACATAGCTGAAACTAGATGAATTACTGTGAGACAAGTAACCGTGTTATTATGTTAATAACAAACAACGAACTTATGTATTGTCCTGAGATGATCACAAGTTGTACATTCTCTTCGAATTGAAAATGAAGCAGCCAACACAAGCCTAAGCACAAGCCATAAAGTAATATAATAACTATAGTAAAACAGTGGTCCAACTACTAAAGAGGCATTTAAAAAAATAATGGAATGTAATATATGACATCTACCAAGCATATTCTGAATATCTGCGATGACCGAACTAAGTTTTATTGAATTTTATATGGAACTGCCAAGCTCAAATTATTTATTTCGTGTAACATGAACGCAAGTCAAAGAAACAATCCAAACACTATTGTGTTTGGCAAGTTCGGCACTCTTTCACATCTCGTCTGATTATATGAGAATGAAAACGTTTCCAACATCTCCTTCCATCCTGATCAATTTTAGTAAATATATGCTTTTCACTTTACACTGAAACAAAAAGAAGATGTGTTTTGGATTACTGATTAAATAAATTATACAATTAGTATGTTAAACATTCGTACAATCAGGACCGAAGATAGTTGTACTTAGAGATGAGTCGTACTAGGTAAATTTGGTACTTAGTCCAACTGTTCCTAGTCCTCAAAAATACTTGATCCAAATACCTGTTCTTCGAGTATCACCTAGTCCTAGTATCAGGGGGCGCCCTAGTCTTGTGGTATCGTCGTAAAGTACTAAGTAAAGTCACGTCTTACATCTTAGGACGATACCAGTGATAACCACTCAACAAACATACCATAGCTTCACGCCTTTCCCATACGGGGTGGCACAGGGACAATCGACAGGTTAAACTAAACGATCGCGTAAATAAAATAATTAACCATAGTGATTTAAATAAAGACAATGAAACGAATGCAGTCGGTTAACAATAACTAAATAAAATAAGGCTCTCGTACCAGCATCTATTGTTCTTCATTGTTAGTTTGTTCGGCCTATGGAGGAGACTATACCGACTAAGTGAACCAAACTATAAAAATATATCTCCAAAAAAAGTAGCTCTACCTAGCATCATAAAGAAGAACTAAGATATTTACACGCTACTCGCCAACAGATGGCGTGGGAGAAGAATAAATATTTTATCGATAAACACGCTATTCGCCAAAGGAGGGCGTTGGTAGTCAAAAACTCGTCTCAAATCAATGAAACTCTATGGAAAGCGCTATCCAGCAGGTTTACGCAAATAGTAACAATACGTTGGTGATTGGTAAAGTGATATAATGTATTATAATCGTAACCTTACTTCCATAGCATCATCGACATACTTAGAATTATATTTTTTTGGTACTAATATTTTAATATTATTACCTATATTTTTTGTTCTTTTTATGTTATAGTAACCATCTTATATTTACACAGTATAATGGTGGAAGTCACGTATAAATATAAGCATAAGTATTTTAATCTTTTTCCTTTGGTGACGCAACTTAAATATCGTTTCTTTACTCTAAAAATAAATCTTCAGAAGCAGTTACACCTAGGTAGGTACATAAAGTTCAGCAACTGCTGTTTTATCACCAGCAGCACTATTGATAAATTAATAGTTCTGGTGTAAAAACATCAGTTGCTGAACTTTTCGACAGCCGAGCCTTGTTCGTCTTTCGTTTATTAAACGACCACAAGTGGAAAAGATTCTTTCACATGGCACGCTTGTGGCTATTGCATTCAAATTTCTCATCGCCAAATGAAAAAGATGAGGATATATATTTCTACGTTCCTTCCACCATTCCAAGGGTGAAGTTTTCTCTTCTGGCAGTAAAATTTTTTCTTCTAGGTATCGTTGCACCTCTAAAATGGCTCGCGATGTGGCCGTCCCTTTCGGTTGGATGTTTAGCATACGTGCTCTGTAATGAGCCCAGACAGAAGTCGTTGATTCAACTGACACTGTAGTCAAAGCCGAAGTAGAGGGAGTCGTGGGGAGGGTGGGCGTGGGCGTTGCGGCAACTGTGGTCGTGGGCGCTGCGGCAATTGCTTGGTCATCTTCTTTGTAAATTAGTGAAGTCACTAATTGAATTATGTTTTGTTTTGTGGAATCGGCTAAATTTTGATCCTCGAAATATAGTTTGAACCGAGGGTCCAAAAACATACACTTTGTAAATGTGCGGCTTCGGTGTAGGTTAGCAAATCTACGTTTTAGAGCACTGATCAAGTCTTGAAGCAAGTTTTGACCAATGTTTGAATAGTTATTGCTGTTTATATTGTCCAAAGCCGAAAGAAGTCCTGTGGTGATCGGGATAACAATGCTTCCAGTTATATATTTTTCCGCACTCACTTCTTTAGTGACGTCTACGCACGGTTTTAAAATCGTGCAAATGTTGGCACATGCATCCCAATCCGTTGATGTTATACGCACTATATTAACGTTTAGATTTGATAGTGCACTGTTTATCTCTTCCTTTAGCTCGTACAACCTCTGCACCATAAAGTAGGTACTGTTCCACCTGGTGGGCACGCTTTGCAGAGGCCGTTTTGGAGTTTTGCCAGCTTGTTCTTGATATCTCTTGAGTTTTGTCCAACCTAGCGTCGATTTTTTTAAGTAGCGAACCACTTGTTTGAGTCTTTCTATTAAATCAGTGATTTCAGAATTCGACAAAGCCTCTTGCACTGCTAAGTTTAGAGTGTGTGCGTAACACCCAAAATGATTTAAACCGAGATCGTTTTCGAGAGCTTTTTTGATGTTTGCACCGTTATCTGACACTGCCAAAATCACTTTGTCTTTGACTCCCCACTCCTCCAAGATACTTAGAATTTCGGCAGCTATATAGGCACTGGTGTGTGAACTTTCTAACAATACGCACTCAAACATTACGGACGTCAGTTCACCATTCTCATTTATGTAGTGTCCAGTAATAGCCATGTAAGAATCGCAAGTACACGACGTCCACATGTCAGCAGTTATGCACACAGACTGCACCCGTTTCATTTCTTCCATTTTTTCAGCCCGTAAACTTTCGTATTTTCCTGGCAGCAAATTGTTGGCGAAATATTTTCTGGACGGTATTATATAAAACGGAAAAGCAGTATTCATCAGTTTTCGGAAGCCTTTCATTTCCACTAATCTGAAAGGCTGGAAATCCAGAATGAATAAATCCATTATCAGTCCATCGATGTCTGATTTGCTTTTGTCCGCATTTCTCTTGCATATAAAAGATGAAATAGTTTTTGCGCTCCCCTGAAGTACACGGACAGTACCTGATGCACCACTTGAACTTGGTTGCTGCAAAGATGCTGGCACAGCAGTAGCGACGACAGCGGCAGCGGCAGGAATCTGAGATGGTAATTGAACTTCTTCTTCACTTGCGTTTCTTCGCAATAAATCCACAAGCGGGTGCTTTTTCTTTATATGTTTTGTCAAATTGGACACCGAACTCTTGAATGATAAAGAGTTCTTGCAAATTTTGCACTGCGCTATGGAACCTCCCTTGTCAATAAAGTGGTCCCATGCAACACTTCTTCCTTTTGGGGCCATGCTGGTTAAAACTTAATTGAAAATGATTTATCGTTTACTCTCCGAGAAAAGGTATTAACTTATTATTCAAAGGAGAAAATCTACAATGTTAGGTAAGGTCAAATCATAAACTGATTGAACACATCAATCAGTCAAGTTGCACAATTTGCGCGCCAAAAGTATAGAAAAATTCTGTTTTCATTTATTCGCTTATAGAAAGAGACAGTAGATACTGACTTTTATTTGAGCAAGAAAGAGAAACACGTAAAAAGTAGAAAGTATTATTACCCGACTAATTAAACAATCACCTGATTCACAACCACATAAACTCGGCGAGATGTCAATATAGTTCGTCTACTTGCTCTAGTTACGCTGCTAGATTCAACCACCTTCGTGATTCTGAAGTTCGATTTGGCAAATAGACAATGTCCTTGTCACTCATTATGAAACGAAAAAGAGATAGATACATGCAATCACACTCGCTTATGGTAAAACGTACGAAACACAAAATACAAAGGTAGGTATACAATCACTCGTTCATTACTGGATTCAACGACCTCCTTGTTTTCGAAGTTCGATTTCGCGAAAAGAAGATGTCCTTTTCACTCACTCATTATGAAGCGAAAAAGAGATAGTAATATACATGCAATCACACTCGCTTATGGTAAAACGTACGAAGCACAAAATACATAGGTAGGTATACAATCACTCGTTCATTACTGGACTCAACGACCTCCTTTTTTTCGAAGTTCGATTTCGCGAAAAGAAGATGTCCTTTTCACTCACTCATTATGAAGCGAAAAAGAGATAGTAATATACACCAACCCACACCCGCCTACAATGAAACGTACGAAATGCAGAATCAGCACCGCTGCTGACGAGCAACGCCGAACATTTCCGAATCATCTCGAAAACCCCCGAATACCTTGGATTGGAACGTTGAGAACAAGTCCGCGTACGCGTATTAGCACGCGTTACGCGTATCGATACCCGAGACTTGGTATTACTGATACTAGATACTCCATAAACTCGGCTTCGATACTCGAAATTTGATACTCGTTGGATCTAGTCCGTACGTTTGCGGATCAGGTACGGGCTAGTATTTAAAAATACCTATTATTTGTACCTGTTCTAGAATATACGCCTCAACTCTAGTTGTACTCCTACTCATATACACTTTGTGTATATTCCTATTTCACGACTCACTGATGAACCAGTGAATACTACCTTATGGCTTTACCTACTACTTTTGTCTTAACCATTTCAAAAGACTTTGCGGAAATGTAATGATTATATACTCAATTAGAAAAAAAAGTAAACTAGGTTTTGATATAAAATTATTAAAAAAAGTTATAATGTGGATAACTACATATATCTTTATTCCGAGGGTACATAGTTATATAATACTGCTAATACAAACAATAACACGTCATTTACACTGTATCTCAGACAGAGACAACCAAGTCTAACACTCGGTTTGACTCATTACACTCATCTGTCACACTATGGCACTCGTATGGCAAAAGGTTTACGCTATATTCATAACTTATTTAAATAATTGGATTAAACTTCTAATGTGGAAGACAACTGTCAAAGTAGTTCCGCGTAGAGGGCGCTAAGTTTTTGTAACAAATACAAAGTAAGTAAGCAAAGAGTCACTTTCATCTGAGGTTACAAATGAATTAAAATTCAAAATTGTTTATTTCCTGTAAATATTAACATATGTTTAGTAAACGTCATTTATTGCCTCTTCTCTAGATTGGACACTGTGGGAGAGAAGGGTGAAGAAGCTACCACAGATTGATTTTAGATCTGTTTGAAATAGGTTTTGTTTAATTAGGAATATGCAGTAATAAATAATTACAACATTAATTACTAAACGAGTTCTGTCTTGAGTTAGATTAACACTGTAATGCCCCATTTTAGATAAAGGGGATTTGGCATGGTTTTTATATTGCTCTTAAAGCAATTTCAAAATCTCGAGGGGTATCCTGTTGTAGTAGAGAACCTTGAAAGAATTGCTAACTAACGTAAGGTCTTAACCGGGGAGCAACTTGTCTGTGATTATTTCTTAGGTTATTTATTTAATTTAATTACAGCTATCCCTAATTTTGGGAAATGTTGTAACTTTCTGCGTACATACAATATATTTTCGAAAATAAATTGACTTGCTGCAGTTAGTATGACAACGTATTTAAGATTTTGAAATTGCTCGAATAGCTCCTTTCTGTAATATAAAAATAGTTTGAATATCTGATGCTTTCACCCACAACAAGTTACCATAGGACATTGCACTATGAAAGCAACTAAAATAGACCAGCCTTGCTCGAGCCACATCCGTGTAATATCTGATGTTCCTAACAGCGTTAGCCGCAGAACTTAATCTACCAGCTAATTTATCTATGTGGGGTCCCCACTGCAATTTGATCTCAACGGTTATTCCAAGAAAGATCGTGCCATTTAGTAATTCTAACGTGGTGCTGTCTAACAATAAACTGGCCTCATCGTCCTTACATTTGGAAGTGAGAATTTGATACTCTTAGTGTAGTATATATATAGGTAGGTGCTACTATAATTGTCAAGGTATGTGGGTACATAAATAAAGTCAGTGCTTAACCAACTCTCGTGTGTTTCACTACATGGAGACAGCGGTGGTGCTTTAAAATATCATTAAAGTATCAAATCGAACTCCAGTGGATTGTAAAAAGTGTTATTGTTCCCATAACAAATATATTTTGTGTGAACTACGGAACCCGCGCGTCCTCCGGCGGAATTATGTCTCGAAGGTGGTCCGGCCGCCCGATACGAGTCGTGGCAAAAAATAAATTATTAAACTTTGAACCATTTCAAGGTTAAAGACAAAACATTATCAAAATTAATGTTAATCAATCTTGAATACCAGTGAAGTAGCATCAGCAAATAACATGTCAGTCAATTTCTCCACCATAAAAGACAAATCGTTAATATACATCATAGGGTAAGTGAGTAAAACAAGAGTATGTTACAAACACACTGAGCCCTCAGTATAGCTTAATCTTCCCATTGTGTATTCACTCTATTTCTTATATATATGTGTAGTATGTCCATACTATAGTGCGGTTATCATTGGAATATACCTAGTCGGTCCTTAAGTTCTGTCACAAGGTTTTTGATAGATAAAACTCAGCAATAAACTTTTTCTTATTCGTATTATACATGATTAAAAAGCTTATTTTATACGGATCAAATTGCAATACAATACATTTTGTACGATTATCGCAATATGACAAAAAACCTTATAACTTGAGACAATCGCGAACCCAAAACACGCCGCAACTGACAAAAATACGACTTACCACAAATTTAATAAAAAAAACAGTGTTCCAGATAACCAACAAGGTTTTTTTATTTATTCTGAAACCTCGATTTTAGACCATGCTTAACAACTAGCATTTGATTTTATGTTAGCTTTCAGTTCCAACTGCTCCCAAAGATATGCTTATATATAACTTTACGTACTTTTTACGTTTTCAGAAAAACGTATAAAAATGATCTTGTGGGCAACAAGTACACTACGTAAAATGTGAATATGAAAATTAGTTTTACCCAGACTTAGTTATCTTATGCTTCAAAATGAAGGTAACGGGTTCAGGGAGGGTTCTGACTAAAATCTCACGTAAGTTTGAAAGGTTTTAAGAGTCATGGAAAAAAGATAAAGTGGATCACGTCCGTATTTTTGATTGGGTAATAAAGTGCAAAATCTCTGAAGAAACTAGCATTTGTGTAATATGGCTTTAAGCATTTAAATCTAATAATCGTTCTAATTTATCAGTATTTAATGAGCTATCAAACCATAATATACCAAACCATAGTATTAAATAAAATAAAACTTGGTATTATTTACTATGCGGCAAAATATTTGTGACAGAACTTATGGACCGACTAGGTATGTGAAAGTTGACACGTCTTTGAGAACAACCTGAATTTCTATCATAAGAGTATGGGTTAATTCATAAAAGTTGTTTGCATGAAATGGATTTTGTTAGAACTGATAGTGATAATCAATCCTACGCATTTTTTTATTTAATCAAAATTACATGAAATAAAATCAAAAATTCACATAGTGTATCGTCAAATAAAATAACCTAATTATTTAAGATTATCAAATCATTTTAAACTACACTCCCACAAAAATTTAACACGCAATAAAATACACAATACTAAACAAATAAACCGCCCCAGGACATTCTCGACCCAAAGGTATCCATCACACTAGCAGCATTACCGCGCTGCACGGCGAGTGAGATTTTTTAGATCAGGAACGCTCCGGAATGTTTGTCAAAACCTCGGTTCCTCAAGCGTCACCCAATGTCCTTGACAAACATCCAGCCCTGAGCACCCCAAATACCCGTGGTCTCGACGGCCAAGGGAACAAACAGGTAGTCTCCCAGGACGCTTCCCGTCGCTGTGACTCAAACCCGGTGGTTCAAGAACTGATGAAACGTCAGCAGAGACGAGAGCTCTCCAAACGTGGTCGTCTCTCCACTGTCGTTGATCGAGTGGTGGCGAGAGAGTCTCCCTGCACTTCTGGCACAGTGTAGCCCGTGACGCCCCGAATCTGCCAACGCACCGCAAACACAGTGGTGTGGTTCGCAGATATCGTAACCCAGACGAA
This sequence comes from Argyresthia goedartella, assembly GCA_949825045.1. Lineage (NCBI taxonomy): Eukaryota > Metazoa > Arthropoda > Insecta > Lepidoptera > Argyresthiidae > Argyresthia > Argyresthia goedartella. The sequence continues at coordinate 7,490,648 of OX463817.1, forward strand.
GCGCCATGGCTACAACTAGAGAGTTGTCGTCCAGAAGGGTTCCTAAATGCGGAGACGGCAACGCATGCACCCAAACACTCAACTCCGGCTGGGAGACTGCTCGCAGTCGAGCAAGTTCCGCTCCCAAGCTCTGCTCTGGTCTGACTTTAAATTACTTATAATTTTTTTAAGTACATTTTTTTCATTCATGGATGACATATTATTTTAAGTATCAAAATCTAATAAAACTCTTATGATATGTGGGGACTTCAATGTAAATTTATTAGAAACTTACTCCCTTAGTACGAGACTAACTAACTTATTTAATTCTCACAACTTAAAGCCACTTTTCATGAAACCTACTCGAATAACTGAAACCTCAGCAAATTGTATAGACAATGTATTTGCTTATCCAAATGAAAAAATTGTTCTTCAGACCATTTAGGTCAATACATTAGACTAGAAATTCAACTTAAGAAAAGTTCTACAAGAAAGATAAAATACATACCTGTGACTGCACATCGGTTTGAAAGGTTTAAATTTAATTGGCATAGCAAACTACCTATAAATTACTCTAATAATAACCCTAATGAGTCATATTGTATTATTTTTTTACAAATTCTGCATTGCCTTCAATGCAGTATTTAATACCAGATCGATTGTGGTCTAACTTTAGTCAGTGGGCCACAGTAGGTATACTTAAAAGTAGACAAAATTTATATGATTTATATAGTGAAAAACAATGGAATCATAGTGAAGAGTTCAAGGATAAAGTAAAAAAGTACTCAAAAATCTTTAGAAAAGTTTGTCAAATTGAAAAATCAAATTATCTCAGATCTAAAATAAGAAAAGTGATAACAAAATTAAATCAACTTGGGATATAATTAAAAATGAGACTGGAAAGGTCAGTATTAAACTCTATGAATATGAATTAAAAATTAATGATATTACTTTCAATAATGATATTGATGTAGCTAAAGCGTATTTTTTTTTACTGACATCCCAATCTCTACTACGAAGTCTTTAGACTCTTCCAGAGTAGTCGCTGAATCTTTGCTAAATACTTTGTACCTAGATGTGAAAATCAATTCTAATTTAGTTATGTAGATGATAAAGATATTATTAAAGCCTTTAAATTAATAAATGTTAAGAAAACTACAGACCTCTGGGATATTTCTGTTCATGTTGTGAAGCCCCTTGTAAATGTTATTGCACTTGATTTAGCTTTCATATTTAATGCATCTATTGAAACTGGCGTGTTTTCTGATTTAATGAAACACAGTAAAATAGTACCTTTGTTTAAATCGGGTAGAACATCTGACCCTTCTAACTTCAGACCGATATCGGTATTGCCTACATTTAGTAAAGTTTTTGGAAAAGTAATTTTAAATCAACTTCTTACACATTTCAACACCAACAACATGCTCCACTGTAAACAATTTGGTTTTACACTAGGCAAATCAACTACTGATGCCGATATTGAGTTAATATCACATATATATATGATGCCTGGGAGTAGTCGCATGATGCTCTAGGAGTATTTTGCGATTTGTCTAAGGCTTTTGATTGCGTTGACTATGGGACATTGATCAGGAAATTTCATCACTATGGAATTAGGGATAACTCTTTAGAAAATCTCTCTTCTTATTTAAATGACAGGATACAGAGAGTTGACATTAATGGAAAACGATCTCCAGGGTCTGATGTTACTATGGGTGTACCGCAGGGTTCCATACTCGGGCCAATCCTGTTTTTGGTTTATATTAATGACCTGCCAAATCTTGTCAGAGATAATCATGAGATTGTACTGTTTGCAGATGACACTTCACATTAGTTTAAAATGAAACGATGCAGTTTGAACTTTGACGATGTGAATAATGTCAAAGTTAGTCAATTGGTTTAGTGCCAATAATCTTTTACTGAACAATAACAAAACTAAATGTATTCGGTTTATACTCCCCAATGTTAAACAAGTCTCGGCTAATGTTAATGATAAAGGTAAAAATTTAGAAACTGTTGATAGCACGGTATTCCTAGGGATTACCTTAGATAATAAGCTTTAATGAGGCCCACAGATAGATAAGCTATGGTAAAAACTCAGTTCCGCAGTTTATACAGTCAAAAAAATCCGTCTTTTTACGGACGAGGAAACAGCTAGACTAGTTTACTTCAGCTACTTCCATAGCATTATGTCTTACGGCATACTGCTGTGGGGGAACGCTGCAGACATTAACATAATATTTGTGCGGCAAAACAGTGCTGTTCGTGCAATCTAAAATGTGGGTCCCAGAGAGTCAATGCGTTGTAAATTTAAGGAAATTAACATTATGATAGTGCCATGTCAGTATATTTATGAAAACCTAATTGTACGTCCACAAAAATATTGATAAATTTCCTAAGAAAAGCGACAGACACAAAGTCAATACTAGAAATAGGAATATACTAGCTATACCTACTACAAGGCTCCATAAAGTTAATGTATCTTTTAAAGGGCAATGTATTCGCTTTTACAATAAAATCCCAACTGAGTTACAATAATTGTCTGTAAATAAATTTAAAAATATTGTTAAAAATCACTTATGTATAAAGGCTTACTACAAAATATCAGATTATGTAGAAGACAAGATATCTATACTACTCAAAAGAAAATAGGGGCCACTAAGTATTTTGATTGCTACGTGAAAAATATAGTAAACAGTAATGTATATTTATTAAAATAACATGTGACAAGGCTTTTGTGTTAAATTAAGCTAATAACCATTTAATTGTGTAGTCAATTGTTGCACTTATTGCAATTAACATGAAATTAGTCCATTGTCAACAGCAAAAACTAAACAGAAACTCTTTGCAAAACAAAACAAAAACTGACGCATGCTGTTATTTTTTAATGGTTTAGTAACGGGTGTGTCCCCCTCTCCTGTTTTCACACTCCTGGAGCCTTGACTGCATACTCTCGATTAAGTTTCTGATGTTTTCATCAGGTATCTCTTCCCACGCACGTTTCAGAGCATCCATAAGCTGTTGCTGGTTGTGAACCTCTTGCTCATGCTCCCTAACCCTTCGTTTTAATTGGTCCCACATATGCTCTATTGGATTTAAATCCGGACTATACGCTGGCCATGGTAGGACACGAATATGGGAGTCATCCAGTACAGTCTGAGTGGCCCGAGCTGTGTGTGGGCGGGCATTGTCATGCATTAACCAGAACCCTGGCCCCACTCTCTGTGAGAATGGAATCACATGAGGCCTGATGACTTCATCGATGTACCGTTGTGCAGTTACTGTGCCTTGATTTAAGAAAACCAGCTCAGTTTTGCCTTGTAAGCTAATCCCAGCCCAAACCATCACACTAGGACCTCCAAAGCGGTCAATTTCCTTGATGCAGACATCGGAAAATCTCTCACCCTGTCGTCTCCATACTCTAATCCGCCGATCATCACTACAAATCTTCACTTTACACTCATCTGTGAAGAGCACCATACCCCATTGATTCATGCTCCAATCTGAATGTTCGCGGCAAAAACTTAAACGATTTCCACGTTGAACCCTAGATAAAGGAATTCGTACTACTCGGCGTCTGGACTTTGCTGGTCTTCATGCAGTCGATTACGTATCGTTTGGTCACTAACACGAGTCCCCTTTGTCAACCGTAGGCGATTTTGTAACTTACGTGCCGTCACAGAGCGCTCTCGACGGGCACTCAATCGAATGTAGCGATCCTCTTGTGCCGTAGTCGCTCGCACCCTGCCCGATCCAGGGCTTCTTGCAACACTGCCAGTCTCTTGGAACCGATCCCACACATTTTGGATGGCTCGGCGAGAGAAACCCAACGAAAAAGCTACAGACCGCTGTGAATGACCTTCAGCAAGCAATGTAACGGCTCTGGTGGCAGTAATGGTATCCATATGCCTTCGTTGACGTGGCATTATTAACAAAAGATGTTAAAAGAAGCAAAAGATGGACAGAAATAGTTTTTTAACAGAATGAAATTGTGATTCCATCTGAAAGGAATTTGACCTGAAACTCGTTTTTTTTATTTGCTTCAATTTCTGGCCAGCTGTAAGACTTAAACACCAGCATTAAAGAGGTTGGATACTGAAGGAGGCCGGACATCATTAATTAGTCACTTATTAATTAGTTTACATCTAAAAATTTACTCAAAAACAGAAATATGTAAGTGGCCCTTATTTTCTTTTGAGTAGTATATATTTCCCTATATATGTGTTAGTTTAAGATTCGACATTCTCCAAATGTAACCTATGTGTTTCTTATGGAAATAAACTCTATTTGATTTTTTTTAATTTTGAATCTCCTGGGCAACGGGCCCGCCACCGCTGAAGAGCCTCGTCCGCAAAAGGAATGACAAAACCGTCACCGTTTAAAATGCGAGTGACTAGTTCAAGTAACCCATGCAATGAGGCAAAGAAAGCTGGGAGCTCCGTGTCCTTTTGGCGACGAACGCCGATACCACCAAACCGTATTGAAGGGCCGCTTGATCCCATTGAGAGGGAGACATTTTCACGTTCAAATTCATCTCCAACAGACTCATCAGCTCGTTATCATATGAATCTGCCTCCACCACACACAGCCAAACCGGAGCGATTCGCAAAGTGTATGTTAGCCTTGGCAGGGACAGACAACTCCTTAGAATTGTTAGAGCCATATGAGCGGAAAGCTCCTTAAGGTGTGGTTTTGCCCCATAAAACCCCCGGCACACCTTCCGGAAAAATGGGTGTGCCTAATAGAATAAAACTTGTTCAAACTGGCATCAAAATATCCAACTCCGCTATGGAATCTTGAGCCAGATTCCCAGAGCAAGCGAATAACTCGCATTTTGCTGAGTTGAGGTGAAGGCCCAACTCCTCCAAACCACCGATAATAGCCTTCAAAGCGTCCACAACCACCTCGGGAGGTCCCGCAATGGTGGCCATCATCCAGGTATCAAATATTCAACGGGGTGTTTACTGATTTTACAACGTCGTGGATCGCTAAGCTAAACAACATTGGCCCTAAGGGGTCACCCTGTTGCGCGCCCAACCGTGACTCACCAGGTTTTGGCCAAAAAACAAGTTTCTTACACCCGAGTAACATTGGTGGAAAAACGGATATGGGGTCGGAACCTATTCATTGACCTTACACAACATGACGTCACGCTCAACCGAATTGAAAGCGTTCTGTAGGTCAACCTTCACAATGATGTCAGAGTTTTCCCTGTCGAACGAAAATGAACGGTGAATTACAGCCTCGCAACCCAAGGGAAATCCGAACTCCAACTGCTGCGGCTAAAGAATAGAGGGTGGAACTCCCCTAACTGCTTTACAACCGAGTATGGCCACCAAGCAACGGAGGGCGCTCCCCACTGCTATAGGATGGATCCCCCCGTCCTTCTTACGCAGTGAACTGTGTGAACACAGGGAAGCGCCATAAAGGAATGGGCAAAACTCCCTGTTGACCAAACCCTTCAGCACAAAATTCGCTAGGTGAACTAGCGATCGTAAGAGAGTTGCCCCATTATCTCCAGACGCAGCAGAAGTTAACTCCTTAAGGATGATGGATGAGATAACCAAAAGGGCATGCCATGAAAACTTACCCGTCACGTAGGAGGGCATGGCGCCTGCACGGCACAGCAGTGTTGGCATTTATTACAACAGAGCGTCTAAATTCATCTCCATATGAAGCAGAGGCTTTATTAAAAAATAGCACTAGCATCAGTAATGTAGATTTCAAATTTTATCTTGTATATCCCCAGGATATTGTCAAAACGTATAGATTACTTAATTTAAAAAATACTGAAGACCTGTGGGGTATATCAGTCAAAGTCATTGGTTCAATAATACTTGTTATAGCCCCACACCTAGCTTATATATTTAATAAATGTGTTGATGATGGAGCTTTCCCAGACCTCATGAAACACAGTAAACTTATACCTCTGTTCAAGTCGGGAGACAAGGGTGATCCGTCAAATTTCAGACCAATATCGGTTCTTCCAGCACTAAGTAAAATTTTGAAAAGATTATACTCAATCAAATGCTCCCACACTTCAACCGTACAAAACAACTCCACGCCAAGCAATACGGTTTCACTAGGGGTAAATCGACTACGGATGCAGGTATTACCCTTATATCTCATATTTATTCTGCATGGGAAGCCGCACAGGATGGTATCGGTGTTTTTTGCGATCTGTCGAAGGCATTTGATTGTGCTGATCATGACACGCTACTAATGAAATTAAATCATTACGGAGTTAGAAATAAACCGTTGGATTTACTAAGATCATACCTAAGCAATAGAATTCAAAAGGCAGAAGTCAACGGCGTTAAATCTGATGGATCGGGGGTAAAAATTGGCGTTCTACAAGGTTCCATATTAGGCCCTTTCTTATTCCTGGTATATATTAACGAACTGCCTTTTATGGTGGAGAAATTGACTAACATAGTGTTGTTTGCTGATGATACTTCACTGGTCTTCAAAATTTAAAGACAAAAAGAAGATTTTGATGATGTCAATTTAACCTTGAATTGGTTCACAGTTAACAATTTATTGTTAAATGCTGGTAAAACCAAATGTATCAAATTCTTACTTCCAAATGTCAGGCAAGTTGGGACCAGTTTAGTGTTGGACAGCAATACGTTAGAATTAGTAAATGACACGAAGTTTCTTGGAATAACCATTGATAACAAATTGCAGTGGGGACCCCACATAGATAAATTGGCTGGTAAATTAAGTTCTGCGGCTTACGCTGTTAGGAACATCAGACAAAACACGGATGTGGCTACATCTAGGCTAGTATATTTTAGTTACTTTCATAGTGTCATGTCCTATGGTATCTTGTTGTGGGGGAAAGTAGCGGATATTCAAACTATTTTTATTTTACAGAAAAGAGCTATTCGAGCAATTTATAATTTAAAACGCGCAGACTCCTTAAGAGAGCTTTTTAAAGAAATTGACATACTAACTGTAGCTAGTCAATTTATTCTCGAAAATATAATCTATGTACCCAAGAACCTTACAAAAATTCCCAAACTTAGCGATAGCTGTAATGTTAACCTAAGAAATAATCACAGACTACTTTACTGTACTACAGTACTACAGGTTTAGACTCGCGAAGATTAGGAATTCTTTCAAGGGTCAATGCATTCTATACTACAAGAAGATACCTCTGGAGATCTTGAAATTGCCATTTGAGCAATTTAAAAACCATGTTAAAGCGACTTTGTCGAAAAAGGGATATTACAATGTTCAAGATTACTTAAATGATGGGACTGTATGGGGTTAATCTGGCTCAACACAGACCTTGCTGTTAATAATTTTGTAATTATTTATTCCTGCTTATTAATTATGATGATGACTAAATATTATATTTTGTATTAATTAAGCATAAGCAATTTTTAAAAAAGAGATCTAAAAATCAATCTGGGAGTTTCTACGCCCTTCTTCTCCCACAGTGGTCCAATGTAGAGAAGTGGCAAAAATGACGATTGCTAAGTATATGTAAATATCTACAGTAATAAAGACATTTGGAATTTTGTTTTTTTTTTGGAATTCAGTCAATATAAATATGATTAAGATTTTTGTCGTTAAAATTTTAGGAGGTTAAAAAGGGAGAAGTCTGACAAGTTTCCTATTCTTATTGTACTACAAAAAATAGATATACAGATAACTGACAACAGTAAAAACGTGTATAAAGGCGAGCTTATCTCTAACAAGGAATTTCTTCCCGCAACCCATGAATGGGTAGGAAAGATAAATTGTTGAGCGGGGGAAGACCTGTGCGTACATCCAATCTCAGTATATTTTTTATAAGGATGTGTAGCCGTCGTCGCGCGACCTCCACTTCCCTCCGGAGCCAGTCCTCTTAAGTGAGTCATTGGCGGTTGAAGCGGCTGACGTATTGGTGGCTATTATGTCATTCAATAGCGGGTCCGCAGCCGACCTGGATGGGATCCGACCCTGTGTTATTCCGTTTGGGTAGAACATGCCGTCCCAAACGTGGCCCTTTGTCAGGACAGAGTCACGCATGTCATGTAGGTCACAGTGCCTTATGTGTTCCTACAGGTCTGTCTGCCCCTAGATGGGAAATACAGAGGTTTAACTCTGTATTTCCCATCTAGGGGCAGAAGTTCAGTTTTTTTTCTCATAAATACAGAGATTCTGAACACATATTTATATGTGTTCCGAATATCTGTATTTCAGATAAAAAACAACTGAACTTCAGATTAAAATAAACCAAACACACAACCGACACCAGCCCTGACAACCTTCATCAACCCGCACCGGGCCAGCGTGGTGGAGTATTAGAGTAAACGCCTGTTCACCTCAGTGGGGACATGACATAGACATTACATCTACATTTATTTCGACACAAAATGTTATCAGGCTTTATTTCAGACCAGTGGGGGGTGCGTGTGAGTGTTCATTCTTGCACTTAACGATCCGATTCTCCATGGTATGAACGACGGCTTTACAGCCCTTGTTGGGTCCGTGCGTGGAACATATCCACCTTATCTTATTCAGTCCCGACGGATGGTGCACGGACTGCATACTGAACCTATATCCGTCCACTACAAGTAACTGGCGTCCTTTTTGAGATGTTGTTATCGAGATAGCTGTAATTATTAATAATTATTATAGTTATAGTATAGGTACAGTTCAGTGTTTAATAACTGGCCAAACGTGGGTGAAAAGCTGTGTCTGCCACCCTGGATAGTAAAACGCGTGATGATAGTGCATTGCATATTTATTTATTTATAGGTACAGTCGCTATCTTGGCCTATTAGAATGATGATTAAAAATATTTCAATCTTCTGTTCACTCTGAGGACAAGTACTAAGTAAGATAAAAAAAACATAACACACATGGAACATATTGAGTTATAAAGTGGCTTATACTCCGCTTGTTATGATCCTGGCATGTATGTATGAGATGTATCTCAATATTAATAATAATAATGAATTATTTCAGTTAAAAATATACAGTAAAACTTGCTTTGACATTTGTAAAGAACAAGAGATGTCCAGTACTCCCTATTATAGATCATATGGTATAGGATTGTACTTCCCACCAGTAAATGACACATTATATAATTAGTTTGTGAAAAATTTCTCTACTCAAGCAGTCACTTGAGTTAATGAATGATTAATAATATTCAGGTTAAAAAAAAAAACGGAAAATATAAATACAATATTTATAGCTATCATATAGCATAGCCACACTGTTCAAGAGCAGCCTAGACTTCCATTTTCGGCAGAAACAACCGTAAAACTAACAAACCTATAACGACTTTGAATCCGATGCACAGTTTTTGAGGAGCAGTCCACGTTAAAGTCTTGTTCCTAAGAGAACTCTTGCTAACTCAGTCAGCTCGTCCACTTCAAAAAATTGCACAAGCATCTTTACCAGATCCTTTCCATATTTAAAGTAGTTGATGGTTGTAATAATTTTGGTCGAAAGAAGCCTTTCTTTAGAACTGTAGGCCACAGCTTTGCATCCCCTGACGCGGCATGATTGGACAGTGCAGTACCAACGCGTCTTTATCTTTAGTGTGAACGCTGAAGCGGTAACCCACGTGCAAGATGAGGCAGCCCCTCGCTTGGATATTGCCATGATGTAGCCAGGAATATGGTGAATAAATTAGAAGGAAGACATTAATTGTCTACGTATTGTGACCTGTTACAGTTACGTCAGAACTATCTAATTAATTAAATCTATGACAACCGTACATGAGCTGTCTGATTAAATGCTATTGTTTTTCAGAGCATCGGGCTTTCTTTTCATTACGGCTGACAGTGAGCGCTGACTGTTTCGATTCAATATAGAGACACAACGCTATTTTGCGGCGTATCAAAATATGGAAGCATGACAGACGAAGCAGTAATGAGAACAAAGCATTGTGTGTATAATTTTGTACAAGCCGGGGACAATGCCTATCTCGTATGACTTTTTTGTATTCCCTTGTTATGTGCACTAAATAATATACGGGTTGTATTAGTTGACCCGGTATGTTTTAATTTTCATTTGATGCTCAGAATCAAATGAAGGTAATTTACAATTTGATTAAAATTAATGTTTAGAAACTATTATAAAATTAAGAAAAATTACAGGTCAAATCAAATCAAATAAAAAGTTCTTTATTACTGTAAAAAATTAAAATATGCCTTGTACATGTTTTTTTAATCATCTCTACGTTGGACCACTATGGAGTGGAAGGGCAAAGAAATTGCCACAGTTTTTAGATCTATTTTAATGAAGTGAAGGTCAGACGGGAGATGCAAATGTTAATTAAGACTATCCACGACTTCGTCATCTATTGTATGTAGAGTGGCTTCATATCCTTGGTCAGCATGCATGTCGAACATTTCCTGCAATTTTCCCATTTTTGCAGAAACGATAACCTGCTATTGTAGTTATTGAACGTTTAGCAGCTTTTGGAGGGTGCGTTGATTATTATTGCACTTTACTAATTGGCCATCCTGAGTGAACCCTTGCATCCTTTGTTATGTTTTGTTGAACAATGCCATCTATCACAATCACAGGAGTGCCTATTTTCGCCATAGTGAATTCTGTAACCAGAATGATAGTTATCAGATTTCTTACCAATAACGATTTTGTGGAATACTTTTTCAATTCTTTTTACTGTCGCAATAAAGAAAATACAAATTGTGAAAAAAAATAGAATAGAATTTGCGTCTCGTGATTTGCATTTGAACTGTACGTAAATAGTGAGTATGCGGAGGAGCTCCATCTAGAAATAAAAATTATACATACATACCTATGTCAACTCAGATAATCTTGATGCTATAATATTCTGTATTTTTAGGAGGGTGCGTGTGATTATTATTGCAGCTTACTATCTCGTCATCGACAGTGTGGATGAAAGCCTTGCATCCATTGGTATGTTGCGTGGAGCAACGCCATCTGGTCTTGAAGCCTTGCTGGCGTTGCTTGCTAAAACTGTACCCACCGATCAGAATGATAGGAGAGCCTCTTTGTGAAGTTGTTTTTGTGAACTCTGAAACCAAACAAACAAATTCGATACTTTTCCCATAAAAGTGACTCAGATACAATTCAAGTGATTTCAATTGACAAGACTGAAGACTGATTCACATATTTTCTCGTCGAATATGTTGCTCTCTTAAATATATCTCTCTCTTAAAAATAGCCATAAAAAAGTCTATACAAAAACCAATTTGTCATGGCGGCCAGCCACATTACCGATTATTTTTTTCATTTACTTAGTCAACCAATCAAGTGTGAGATACCAGAGAGAAGGTAAGTTTATCCTCTATTTCCTGTCAGTTTGCCAGTAATAAAAAAGAATAGTGGGTAGTAGTCATTATTTTATAATAACAAATATATATATATGTCGTGTTCATGCGCGAGTGGGCGGCAGGTAAATTACATTTTAATGCATGTTAACGCAGGTTGGACAGGTTAACGCAGCTACAGGTAGTATAAGAAGATTTTGAACTATAATTTGATAGTGTCTCCACTGTTCTCAATCAAGAGAAACGACCGGATGCTAAATTGTTAGCTTTTTACAGTTTTGCCGACTACCGGAATCACCACAACCTTTATAGTAGCCTTCAGATTAGGTTCAAAATAATAATAATAATTCATCACCAAATCAACCTTTTCCATTCCAATAGGCGTTAATGGGCTTTATTTACCTAGGAGAGTTGTAGGACTATAGCGGGAAATGTCATTTCTAGAAAGCATTTCTACCAAAATCATTAAAAAATATTTACAATTCATTGAACTTCAATTAAAATATTTTAGTTTTTTGTATACCTTATTGTTAGTATTAATAAAACATAGTTTAGTTCAGTTCAGTGCGATAAAAAATTTTATTCATAATAACACAAAAATTGAGACTTAATGAACGTCATAACATAATCAAACATAATAAAACATTAAGTAGGTGCCTAATTATTACGACATAATATATATGGTGCAAGGAACTGGTTTAGACATGCGCGCCGAGCTTGAATCAGCCGGCGGCGGCGGCGCGCTGGCCTGAAACGGTCGGCGGCGGCGGCGCGCCACGGCGTAGCCAGTGTTGCCAACCCCATTCTAGACTAAAACTGCAAACAAGCTTTCAAAAAGCTGTAGAAAACTGTAAATTTCTACTTACAGAACTATAAATCTACAGCTTTTCTTATTTTGTATTATTTAATGGCAGTAATCAATAAAACAACATAATAAAGTAATAAAATCAACTTTAAATCTTAAAAAAATTACAATATGTCTACTTTTCGTGACTTCGTTTTCAATTTGCACATCCTCCTCATTTTCAGTTTCATTTTTGTTCTTGAAATTGTACATATTTTAATTAAATCTCTTTAAATGCTTGTTGGTAGCATGAAACTCGAAACTATTTTTATATTCTGATTTCGTATGTAAGGTGCCTTTATGGTGGTGGTAGACAGTTTATTCCTAAGTTTGGTTTTCATAAGTTTTGTTTAATTTATTTATTTATTTATCCACTAACGCCACCTGTGCAATTAAGCAAACCGTGCCTTAGACGTTGCTAAAACCGAGTTGTACGGGTTACGCAGCGAATAAAATAGATGACGTAGTATTATATAGAAAACCTGTAGATTTGGAGGTCTGAACTAAAAACTGTGACGATATGGACAAAACTGTAAATCTTCAGTTAAAACTGTAGAGTTGGCTACACTGGGCGTAGCCTCCAACAAAAGCTAGCTTTGTTTTTTACATTAAATAGAACGGAGATAGAATAATCTCGTATTTTATGCTTTCCCAATCCAACATTTGCCATTTTTCTGCGCGTAGTTACAATCCGAAATCACACAACACAACACAATTGAATCGAATGAAAGCGAACGACCGAATGGCGCCCAGCCCGCGAGGTCCCTCCCTCTCCCCCGACCATACCCTTCCCCCGCTCAGTGTTGCCAAAGCAATAGTTCGCGCCGAGTGCGAGACTTGGTTTGTCTTTCCCCAATACAATGTTACTCTCAACTTGCCTTTCATTAGCTAAAGTGAATTTTATGCACGATTGTGCATAAAATTCACTTTAGCTACTCACTAATTCACTTCTGAATTCGGAAACAAGTTACTGGCAGTAAACCAGTCAAGTACTCGCAAGAGAGCATTATTTATTTCCTGTCAGTAATTTTCCTGGCTCCTATTTTAAAAATTAGTGACGTGTCATCTGCAATATAATACTATCTCTGACATGTTTTTTACTATAAATGGCAAATCATTTAAATACACGAGGAAAAGGAACGGACCCAGAGTATATCCCTGTGGGATATATTCTGGGTCCGTATAATCCCATCTTCAGCTGAGAACCCGACGATTTTGTCCTATTAATGTCAGCTTTTGGAACCCTCCCTTCTATGCCGTATTGCCTTTTATGCCGTAGTGTTTTAGCTTTAAAAGCAATGTTTCGTGGTCTTACTTACAAATGCCTTGTTCAGGTCACAAAAACACCTATAGCGTCCCTACGATCTTCCCACGCATTAAAGATATGTCCAAAATTCCAAAATTCCAAATGTCTTTATTACTGTAGATATTTACATATACTTAGCAATCGTCATTTTTGCCACTTCTCTACATTGGACGACTGTAGGAGAAGAAGGGCGTAGAAACTCCCACAGATTGATTTTAAGATCTCTTTTTTAAAAATTGCTTATGCTTAACTAATACAAAATATAATATTTAGTCATTATCATAATTAATAAGCAGGAATAAATAATTACAAAATTATTAACATCAAGGTCTGTGTTGAGCCAGATTAACCCTATACAGTCCCATCATTTAAGTAATCTTGAACATTGTAATATCCCTTTTTCGACAAAGTCGCTTTAACATGGTTTGTAGGGTTCCGTACCCGAAGGGTTCCAAACGGGACCCAATACTAAGACTCCGCTGTCCGTCCGTCCGTCCGTCCGTCCGTCCGTCCGTTCGTCTGTCACCAGGCTGTATCTCAAGAACCTGGCTAGCTAGAGAGTTGAAATTTTCACAGATTATGTATTTCTGTTGCCGCTATAACAACAAATACTAAAAAACAGGATAAAAGAAATATTTAAGGGGGCTCCCATACAACAATTCTTTCAATACCACATACAAACTTATGGATGCACCTGGTTACGTACATGGAGTGTGAAAGTAACCGCACCAATAACTTTGTAAACAATATTTTGCTGTGTAGAATCCAAACTATTCACTCCACACCATCGCTTACATTGAACGGTGGTACGGAACCCTTCGTGCGTGATTTAGACTCGCACTTGACCGGTTTTTAAATTGCTCAAATGGCAATTTCAAGATCCCCAGAGGTATTTTGTTATAGTAGAGAATGCATTGACCCTTGAAAGAATTGCTAACCTTCGCGAGTCTAAACCGGAGCGCAAGTAGTCTGTGATTATTTCTTAGGTTAACATTACAGCTATCGCTAAGTTTGGGAAATTTTGTAAGGTTCTTGCGTACATACATTATATTTTCGAAAATAAATTGACTAGCTACAGTTAGTATGTCAATTTCTTTAAAAAGTTCTCTTAAGGAGTCTGTGCTCTTTTCTGTAAAATAAAAATAGTTTGAATATCCGCTGCTTTCCCCCACAACAAGATACCATAGGACATGACACTATGAAAGTAACTAAAATATACTAGCCTAGATGTAGCCACATCCGTATTTTGTCTGATGTTCCTAACAGCGTAAGCCGCAGATTTACCAGCCAATTTATCTATGTGGGGTCCCCACTGCAATTTGTTATCAATGGTTATTCCAAGAAACTTCGTGTCATTTACTAATTCTAAAGTATTGCTGTCCAACACTAAACTGGTCCCAACTTGCCTGACATTTGGAAGTGAGAATTTGATACATTTGGTTTTACCAGCATTTAACAATAAATTGTTAACTTTGAACCAATTCAAGGTTAAAGATAATACTCTATTGACATCATCAAAATCTTCTTTTTGTCTTTCAATTTTGAAGACCAGTGAAGTATCATCAGCAAACAACACTATGTTAGTCAATTTCTCCACCATAAAAGGCAGATCGTTAATATATACCAGGAATAAGAAAGGGCCTAATATGGAACCTTGTGGAACGCCAATTTTTACCCCCGATCCATCAGATTTAACTCCGTTGACTTCTGCCTTTTGAATTCTATTGCTTAGGTATGATCTTAGTAGATCCAACGCTTTATTTCTAACTCCGTAATTATTTAATTTCATTTGTAGCGTGATCAACACAATCAAATGCCTTCGACAGATCGCAAAAAACACCGATAGCATCCTGTGCGGCTTCCCATGCAGAATAAATATGAGATATAAGGGTAATACCTGCACCCGTAGTCGATTTAACCATAGTGAAACCTTTTGCTTGGCGTGGAGTTGTTTTGTACGGTTGAAGTGTGAGAGCATTTGATTGAGTATAATCTTTTCAAAAATTTTACTTAGTGCTGGAAGAACCGATATTGGTCTGAAATTTGACGGATCACCCTTGTCTCCCGACTTGAACAGAGGTATAAGTTTACTGTGTTTTATGAGGTCTGGGAAAGCTCCATCATCAACACATTTATTAAATATATAAGCTAGGTGTGGGGCTATAACAAGTATTATTGAACCAATGACTTTGACTGATATACCCCACAGGTCTTCAGTATTTTTTAAGTTAAGTAATCTATACGTTTTGACAATATCCTGGGGATATACATGATAAAATTTGAAATCTATATTACTGATGCTAGTGCTATTTTTTAATAAAGCCTCTGCTTCATATGGAGATGAATTTAGACGCTCTGTTGTGAGTAAGGGTGCATTGGTGAAGAATGTTTCAAAAGCTCGAGCTACCTCAGCGTTGGATTTAACAACATCATCACCTAACTTTAAGCAGAAATAATTATCCCTTGGTATAACTTTGCCAGTTTCACGGTTTATGATTTGCCAAACCGTTTTCATTCTATTATTTGAATTTTGTATTTTTCTATTAACTTTTACGTTTAACTAACATGACTCCAGCATCTGTTGTCGACCGCCCTTTTGTAAATCCAAATTGCTGGCTATGGAGTATTCGATGCGCATTGAAGTGCGCCAGCAACTGACCCAATAAAATCTTCTTAAATATTTTACTTAATACGGGTAGAACCGAGACTGGTCTGAAATTTGTGGGGTCACCCCTATCGCCGCTTTTAAATAAAGGTACTAGCCTGCTGTTTTTCATGAGATCAGGGAAAGTACTCCCATCTACTCATTTATTAAAGATTTTAGGGGAGGGTCCTAAATGAGGGGAAAGTTCGTCTATCACCGAGCTAATAATTTTTGCTGAAATGCCCCAGAGTTCCTCGGATTTTTTCAAATTTAACAACTTAAATGCTTTAATTATTCCATAGGGCTCAATATATGCGAATGAGAAATCTTGATTGCACTTTTGAACATAGTCTTTTATGCAAGATCAAGTTACTACTATTATAATTTATATCGCTATTTAGCATAGGCCTCCCCATTTCTCTCCATTTGAGTCTGTCTCTGGCTTGCCTTCTCCAGTCTGCTCCAGTCATCTCCTTGAAAACATCCTCCCACCGTTTTCTTCGTCTTCCTCTCTGTCTATGGCCATCTCTGGGTACCCATTCCTGTATTTTCCGAGTATTACAAATAAACAATACTACATAATAAAAATCAATAAATACATCCATATAAATGGTTCGAATCCTATCGTGATAATCGCTTGCAGTATACGGAAATAGAAAATACACGACCCATGACAGGAAAAATCCATAATATAAAATCAGACCAAATTAAACTAACAGGTGCTATTCCCCAAGGAAGCGTCCTAGGCTGTATCCTCTTTTTAATTTACTTGAATGATCTTCCAATTTCCTTAAATAAGCAATACATTTTATTCGCCGATGATATCTCAATATTGATACCTTACCACAATGAAACTGAATAACAAAATAAACTTCATCAAATAATAACCAAAACTCACCTTATCTTAACAATCTTAATTTAGAATTAAACTATAAAAAACCAGATTAATCAGTTTCAGCCATGGCCCTTTGGAATGCGTAAATCCAGCAACACTACTTGGAATAAACCTAGACTCAAATCTAAACTGGAAATCTCACATAAACCACGTATTTAATAAATTATCATGCTCTATATAATTTGATAAAATTAAACGACTTTAATACTGCTCTCTCAGCATACTACGCACATGCCCATTCTAGACTTGCTTATGGTATAATCCTATGGGGAAATTGTACCGACATACAAAATATTTTTATGCTACAAAATAAATGTTTAAGAATTCTCACATATATTAACTATTCACACTCTTGTCGTCCACATTTTTGGAAGCATAGCATGGACGACAAGAGTCTGAATAGTTAATATATGTGAGAATTCTTAAACCTTTATTTTGTAGCATAAAAATATTTTGTATGTCGGGAGACCCAAAAATTTATTTTGTTCACGACCATATGTTTCTTGGGGAAAGTTGTTCATAATAATGGGTGCTATTATTCCCCAAAATATGGTCCGCTAATTAAATGTTACCTTGTATATCTGTTACCGTAAGATTGTCCAAACCGTTAGTTTATAATCAAACGTTTTTTTTCACTATTTTACAAACTATCGATAAATTGTAAACTGTACTATACTGCTTACGATATCACGCGTTAGTTTATAATAAAACCGTCAAATTGTGAACTGGTTCAAACTTGAATTACAAAGGAAATACCAGGGCAAACAGGACGACCCGAATGGCCGAGTCGGCAGTGACCCTGCCTACGAAGCCAAGGGTCCCGGTTCGAGTCCCGATGGGGGCAAATATTTGTTTGATGAGAACGGATGTTTGTAACCTAGTCATGGTTGTTTATCCATCTAAGTATAATATTTATCTATATAAGTATGTGTATCGTTGTCTAGTACCCAAGATACAAGGAATCCTAGTTTGGGGCTAGATCAATGTGTGTAAATAGTGTCCAAGGTATTATTATTATTATTATAACAATGGGGTAGCTTAGTTGAAGACTAGAGGGGGCGAACGCAGCGAAGCATTGCAAAAACGGAACGCGACGCTAGTCAAACGCTGCGACAGAAAAAAAAAGTAGAATGACATTATTAAATAAACATGATTGTCAAAAAAAAGGCAGTCGCTCACGCTCGTATAGCCCTTCAGTCCTCCCGGGTAGTGCTAAGGAGCAACAAATCGACACGAAAGAAAAACTGTCCAAATACAGTGAAATCTATAAAAACACGTGACAGTGGCGAAATTAAACTAGCTGTTAGACCGCCATTAATTAAGAAATTGAATTGTTATCGAGTGAAGGTTGTTGTGAAACAAAATAATAGTGATTTAACTTAAAACAATAAAAGGGACATTCTACAACATCTAACATGAATACACGAATACTCATTGAGCCATAGAACATTTCAAACATTGCGAAAACGGAACGCGACGCTAGTCAAACGCTACGACAGAAAAAAATAGTGATCAAAGCAAAACAAACACGTTTGTCAAAATAAGAAAAAATGTTATCGAGTGAAGGTTGTTGTGAAATAAAATAAAAAAGGTGATTTCGTGGCAAAAGAAAACAGTTATGAGGATTATATCTACCTACTCCGTCGAGGGCAAAGAGACAAAACACCACAACGCGATCGACGGATAGGGAAATGACCAGGCGATCAATATGTAGACGAATGATGCGATGGGATCGACCTAATATTGTGGACGAGTCCTCTCACTTTGCTGCCGTCTGTGCTGCTGCCTGACGCTTGGTGGCCTCGGTGCTGCCTGTAGCCGCAGTCCCCGCAGCTGGCTTCTTTTTCTTGCCAACTGCGTTTCCTTGCTGAGGAACTTGCTAGTGTGCGGCAGCAGGTCCGCCACTCGAGCTTGGCCCACGACTTGTCGGGGAGGAGCAGCACTATCCTGCCGTCAGACGACCACACATTGCTCAAGCCGAAGTGAGCGCGGATGAGCAGGTCCACGTGGCTCGTTATAATTTCGAGATAAATGATTTAAACTCGGAAAGTCCCGAGATATGCCACCAAGATCAGGTGGATTGGCCAGTGCAGTTGTGAACTTGAGGTCACTGTCATTTTGCCCATGCGCTAACTGAATATTGAGACAGTTTTGTCCAAGTTTTTGGATAGTTCGACGTAGAGATCCATGGTTGAAGGTGATGCTGACTGATTATGAGTATTTTGGTGGAAGAAATGCCAGGAGTATGTGTAATCTTTAGTCCAGGCAGATGTTTCATAAATATTTGGCTAGCCTTTAGAAAGAAGGCCGTTAAAAATGCTTTTGCTGATTTTTATATGCTTCATTAGTGGATTTATAGATGGTTTTTCGAGTTTTTTTTAATAGCCATTTCAAGCATTCGGGACCGTGGAGATTCGTGGTGTGTGATGTGGAGAGTATTAGGGTGGAGAAATGACGAACGTCAACGTTAGATGTCGTTCATCGTTCATTAACCTCGTGGCCATTGACCTCGACCTTGACGTTTCGAGCATATTTCGCAGAATATTCTCAGTTTAACGTTAAAAAAAACGGAAATTCGTCGTTTCCCCACTCTAATACTCCCACATCCCCACGGTCCCGAATGCTTGAAATGTCAATTTTCAAAAAATTGTAACTCGGAATCTAATTATTTCCAACGGTTCGCGTATTTTCAAATCTAATGAAGCATATAAAAAGTCGGCAAAAGCATATGAAACGGCCGTCTTTCTAAAGTCCTTTAAAATATTTCACCATTAAATGATTATAAACAATTAAAATCAAAATTATTTATAGAGCCCAAATTGTTTGTGTTATTTTAAGGACTCTTAAAAACATTTAGGTATATTTTCGAGGTGGGTGCGTGTGTTCATTATTGCATTTTATTATTTGGTCATCGATGATGTGGACGATCGCGTTGCATCCTTTGTTACGATGCGTAGAGCACCGCCATCTTGTCTTTAGTCCTGACTGGCTGTGCTTTCCATAACGGTACCCAGCGAACAGAATTAAAGGAGTGCCTGTAGCCGAAGTAGTCATCGTGAACTCTGTAACAAGAGTTAAAGGAATCAGTTTTGCTACCTACTTTGTCAGTTCTATTGCAGACTACCGACATTAGATGTCAATAGGTATATACACTCTACAAAGTGCAATTAATCTAACGTGCGTGATAGATTTAATTTTGGACCTTTTTATACCAAAACGGTTTAAGAGGGAAATATAGGAGCAGCTAAGAAAGAAGGTCCTTGTAGAACTTCACTTAGGTACTCAGGTGAACTCAGGTAAAGGTCAATTTGCCAGCAGGGTGGCAAACTACGAGAGACGAAATAAAAGGCTTCTCATAGCATGCTCAGTCAAAGTCTGTCTATTTGATTGAGAAGCCAGCTTATACATTAGGTTATTACATTCGTACAGAGACTATGTCGTGTCGCACGTGATGAGATATTTCACATACCTGTGACGGCCTAACTGTTATTATAACTGCAGTATGTCCGGCGCAGTCAAATTCAAGAAGGAGTTTAGGGATAATTTCAAGGTCAATGACAAGCTTATATTGGGAAGTTTTATTTTATTCAATTACAAGTAAGTAGAAATATCAAGTCTAAAAAGAAATACGTCGACATTGGTGTCGTATTTGATTTTCAATCGTACATAAGCAGGTCCCCGGTGCTCCTTGAAGACGCGAGTGTGGAAGTAGTCTCAAACTCTTCGTTTGACTTTGGTGAAACATGATTTCGATGGTGGCAATCTTGAAAATGTTGCGGTCGGGTGTTGCCAGCAAAAAAACAGTTAACCTAATTAAACCAGTAACCGTTAAGATTTAAAAAAACTATACCCAAAATATGTAGCGGATTCGCACAGAAAAGGACATTAAAGCTTTATATGAAGGATCAGCTGTTATTCATACAAAGTAAATAAATATTAGAGGACAATCTTACGCATTTCGAACTAGGCCCATAGTAAGCTCAATAAGACCTTTGTTATGGGTACTAGATGACGATATATTTAATAAATATCAATATTAATGTAAATACATAAAAAAACGGTCAAGTGCGAGTCTAAATCGCGCACGAAGGGTTCCGTACCACCGTTCAATGGAAGCGATGGTGTGGAGTGAATGTTTGGATTTTACACAGCAAAATATTGTTTACAATGTTATTGGTGCGGTTACTTTCACACTCCATGTACGTAACCAGGTGCATCCATAAGTTTGTATGTGGTATTGAAAGAATTGTTGTACGGGAGCCCCCTTAAATATTTATTTTGTCCTGTTTTTTAGTATTTGTTGTTATAGCGGCAACATAAATACATCATCTGTGAAAATTTCAACTGTCTAACTATCACGGTTCGTGAGATACAGCCTGGTGATAGACGGACGGACGGACAGCGGAGTCTTAGTAATAGGGTCCCGTTTGGAACCCTTCGGGTACGGAACCCTAAAAACATCCAACACTAAGATACAAATATTCATGCTCATCACAGCAATATTTGCCCTCACCAGGAATCGAACCCAGGACAGTCAGCTTTGTAGGCAGGTTAAACAAGTAAAGCGTTTACGTACAATTAGAAAGTGCTATAAAGTACTTTTATATTATAACGAGCAATTTAATTATTGACGTCTCCATAATTTTTCGGCCCGGGGCGGTCAGCTTATTTGTAAGGAGGAGTGAAAATTAAAGTTGATCTGATCAAATTGGTTTCATAGTGACGCTTGATCAAAATTATGTCCCTAACAACCCCTCAAACCTTTCTGTTACACCTGTTCAATGATTGGGCAGCCTTTCCCCGAATAGGCCTCCCTGATGGACTCGATGAAACTGCAGGGAGAACTGACTGCTGAACCCACCCGGATGATGAGCGCCGCTCCATCCGTCTCAACGCCCCGCGTGAGAACTGCAGCAGGAACGTCCCGTGCCCGACGCTGGGGCACAGGACACGGTGGGCCCTGCCACCCACGTATCTACGTGGGAAACTGATTGCCGCACCACTCGGCCGCCCCGTTCCTAGGGGTTGAAGACTGATGTTGAGGGAGTGTAGGGTGGCGAGATTGTTGAATTGAAACGTTTACTTAATTTAACACACTTTAATTACTGAGACACTATATATACACTTATGACTGAACTGAAACTTACGCACTATGCGTTGACTATTGATATGACCGCGACGGTTATGAGCAAGAGAAACTGATGATTACACTTGAATTGCATTGGTTGATTGGTTGATTGGTCGACCGTGTCGGCGTCCATTACACGAATTTTATTGGGAGGTTACATTGTGAATTTTGATATACGACCGCCCACGACAGTGTCCTAGGAAAGAGGCTTGATTGGATGAATGACTGAGTGAGACTTTTATCCATGAAGCAACGTTGTCAAAACAGATAGAACAACTAAGAAAATTGTTCAGTCGCTGTATAAATGATATGCATATACCCTCATAAAAGGAACACCATGTTTTTTGGATTAACAACACCTGTATTCATCATAACATCTGTAAGAGATGATTCAAACAGCGTCCGATATCCGGTCCATTACCGTGCATAAGCGCGATTTTGAGCCTTCAGCCATGGGAGGTCCATGGACTGCCATACCAGACGTATCATTGATGGATATCAATCCTTATTGTTTGACTCGATGGCGTTGGTTCCATCAGTACCTACAATACTTTTAGAAACGCTGGAGCCGCGAATTCTTGCACGAAATTCAGCAACGGAAAAAGTGGTTCCCAGATCGCGGCCCACTAATTAGTGAAGGCACTGTGGTTGTGGTTGGTGATGACAATCTTGCGTCATTTTATTGGAAATTAGTCCGTGTACATAAATTACATCCCGGATCAGACAATGTGACTCGGGTAGTAACTCTACAGATAGGGAATACCCTGGTAAAACGCTCAGTCGTAAAACTTTGTCCACGACACCTACACAATAAGTAAGAAGTTTAGTTTGAGTAGTATTATTTTTTAAACAATACCAATTTTTATAAGTTAATATTTTATTTAAAAGAATAACATTTTAAGGTGAGCGGCATGTTCCATACTGGAACAGGTTTTTAGTCAAAGTGTGTAGATGCATTTTGTTTGTATTTTAGTAGTATAAATTAATCTGGGATTTGTGACAGTACATACAGGAAGCAGCTTTTCATAATTAAAGGCTTCGCCACATAAAACGTCGGGCGTGGGACTGCGCCCGCGCGCAGCGACCCCGCCACACCAAAACCGGAGCGTGCGCGCGCTGCTGCCGCGTTTCCCGCACGCCTCGCTCGGACCTGCTTGATCGTCAAACGCGTAAAACTAGTGCAAGTCGGACTCGCGCACGAAGGATTCCGTACCATCGTACAATGGTAGGGATGGTTTGGATAAGTTTGGATCTTACATAGCAAAATGTTGTTTACAAAGTTATTGGTACGGCTACTTTCATACTCCATATTCGCTATTTATAAATTTGTGTGTGGTTTACAGCTAAATAAAAAACCTTAGCAATTCCGGGTAGGTTTTCCTGTAACCTTTGGCTTAAGTCATGTATTTAATATTACCTAGTAGCGTAGGTAGATCTGTTTGTAGCTGGGTGCCCAATAGGCTGTTCTGAATAGATGCGCAGTAGGGATACCTACCTAGTGGTAGTAGATAAGGATATAGGGAATAGGTATATAAGATAGATAAGTATAAGGTACATGGTAAGTATTTCAAGAGAACAAAACACGGAGAGTTTGATGGGCACGTGAGGAATAGAGCGATAGTAGGTAGATATTGACAGTTTAAATTCACTTCACGATCGTTCGGGCATACGGCTCGACAGATGGATCAAAAAACCTATTGACAGTTCAAATTCATTTCACGATCTTTCAGGCCTACGGGCTCGACAGATGGATCGACAAACCTATTGACAGTTCAAATTCATTTCACGACGGAAAGAGTCGACAGATGGATCGAAAAACCTTTTGACAGTTCAAATTCATTTCACGCCTAAGTTTGGCCTACGGGATCGCTAGTTTGCAAATGTCTCTTAACATCAATTGAGAGTAGGTAACAGAAATATCTTAAATAATTTCATTTGCTACAGAAATAGTTCGATGGCAGATGTTGATCGAGAACTGCCACAGAATTTGCAAAAAAGAAAAATAAATAAATTTGGTACATGGGATATAAAAAACTACTATACTCATTTGGTCCGTCTTCCGGCTAATACAATGTAGTACTCATTTTACGTACTACACTTGCATCCAGACAAGTAATTTTAGCTTTCAACACCATTTCCCATTTCTAACCTACCATTGTTCTGCACAGCCACACAAATAACACACTTTCACTTTGACAATGGTAAATATATACTAAATAACAACTGACAGGAAGCTGAAACTAAAGATGTTTGTTTAGTCCGTCTTCCGGCTTATACCAGGTAGTTCTCCTTTATGAACTACCCTAGTATCTAAACAACTACATCAATAGTTTTTAGCAACACAGAGACCATCAATGCGTATTAATCCAAGAAATATGTTCGTTTTGTACATATCCCAACCAGATCTGCTTTGTCTTTCTTGAAAGCCTAGTTCTTCAGGGAGTTTTGTAAATAAGGTGATCATAATTTACAGGATTAATAACACACGATGTGTATACTAACTTCACTTCACATAAATAAAATCATTCTACTATTTAAAGTAAAAATTTAGGGTTTAGGGACTATACAAAGACAAAACTTTAAAGTGACTTTGTGACGTTAACTGCACCAACTATTTATTAGATTCTTTATAAATCTGTTCATTAATCTGTGCTGTAAGTAACAAATATACTTCGTGTAAAGCGAGTCATTGAATTGTATAATATCTATGGTATGTACGTATGTAACATATCATCGATGATTGTAGCTTTTACATGACACATTTTATGTGATGTTGAACGTAGGTATGATAGCATCGCCACAGTTACCAATGCCGATTTTAATCATTTGTATCTGAAAACCCTAGAGTGTGATTTCCTTACTTAAAACTATGCTATCGACTGATGCCGATCTCACGTTACCAGCGGGCGGTATTGTTTGTCATCACCATTAATTAATTTTATTTTCCTCTATTATTTTTTGCATAGTCGCAAAAATGCAAATTTCTACGGGGTGTAAATTAGCATTATGTTGTAATTTTATTTGAGTTTATTTTAAACACGATTATTTTGCTAACAGCATAGGTTGTTGTTACTATGTTAGGTATTTATTCTGAACAAGGTTTCTGAAGGTTTGATTGATAATGTAATGTGTTCTTTTTCGTTCTTATCCTATCAGTTGATTCTTGAGCCACATGTTCTTATGATAATTTATTCATTACGCCGCAGTGAAGGTAAATATACAAACCAGGAAAATATATTCATAGTTTAAATTAAAATGTTAGGCATAGATAAAGCTTATAAAACTTCGTCATGAATCTTGTTTTTCACGCCACTCAAAAGGTATCGGCAAACAATGACTTCATTATTACACCCTTTACGAGCAGCATGCATGTATGCATGCTCATCATTTATTTCCAATAAAACTGCCAAAATCGAAAGGAAAATTATCAATTGATTTGTACCATAGGTAGTAACACCAAGCTACAGACGTCAACGCTAGTGCTCGCTCTCCAGGTCCACCGCGCCCCGTCTTCATATCCACCTGCAAGCTGCGTATCCACTGCGTCACAATCATGTTAGTAAGTTTTTGAAAAATATTTTATAGACATAGTTCTTGACTAATTGTACGTTTTTTTTTTTTGTTTTGCATAGATAGTGTTTGGATACTAGGGTAGTTCATTAAAGGAGAACTATCTGGTATAAGCCGGAA
The DNA here is from genome assembly GCA_949825045.1 of Argyresthia goedartella. NCBI lineage: Eukaryota > Metazoa > Arthropoda > Insecta > Lepidoptera > Argyresthiidae > Argyresthia > Argyresthia goedartella. The sequence goes on from OX463817.1 coordinate 7,516,398, forward strand.
GACGGCCCAAATGATTGGTTATAGCCTATTCGAAAAGCTTTATAACCTGTTTGGATGCAAGTGTAGTACGTAAAATGAGTACTACATTGTATTAGCCGGTAGACGGATCAAATGGGTTATATTAGTTATGTTATCGAATATATCTACCATGTAATTATTTGATATCTTACTAGTCTGTTCATGTCTCACGTTTTTACATTATCACTAATTATCTAATTAATCTTAGGTACTGCAAGAGCGTTGGTAAGCTATAGTTTAGTTTTATGTAGATACTTATTGTTTTTTTTTATTTTTAGGTCGGACTCTGAGTACTACACGAAGAAGGCTGCAACAAATGAGAAGCAGAACTCATTTAAAACGGACGACGAGGCTGATTTCTTGTGGTAAATATTATTATTATACCTGCTTTATGTATATCTTTATTATGCCCTCATAATATTACGTCACCTGGTACGCTAACATATTTTTATTATTAACAGCAACAAAAAGAAAGCTGCTACAAAGCCAACAAAGCGCGTAGTCGAATCGGACGAGGAATCGGAGATTGTGAGGTAATTAAGTTATTATTTTGAACTATAGATTTTGAAAAATTACTTTTTAGAATATTGAAATATGCTACAGTGATGTTTATGTTTTCAGGAACAAAAGGAAGGTTCTTGCTAAGCCGACAGCATCAAAGCGTGCCGCCGAATCGGATGAGGAATCGGAGATTGTGAGGTAACTAAGTTATTATTTTGAACTATAGATTTTGATAAATTATATTCTACATCATTGAAATATGCTACAGCGATGTTTATGTTTTCAGGAACAAAAAGAAGGTTCCCGCTAAGCCGACAACATCGAAGCGTGCCGCCGAATCTGATGACGATACAGTGCAAAGGTGATTATTTTTTGTGATTTCTAATTCATGAATCCAGATTCCTAGTTCGAACCGAACAGCACAAGTATGAATAAAATAAGGTCAAGTCACGACATATTATGTGTTTAGTTTCAATAGGGTTTCTAAAATCTCTCTTTCCATATTTTTATATCAACATTTAGGTATCATGACGTCCAGTCAATACCCTTTGTTTTGTTTCACAGACGCAAATCGCAAAAGGACCTGAAGCCTCCAGCCAAACGCAAGGTGCAGCAGAGCGTTACTAAGAAGCCTGAAGAGAGTTGGCGCGCTTTGGATTCCGAAAGCAAGGACGAAGTGACCTGCAAGACACCAGAGCTGAGGTCTTCATACTCGAAGCGGGTTGCCGACGGCGTCGTGCGGCGAAGCATTAAACTGGAGGGTGATCTCTTCTTGGACCTGAAACTCTACCAGGTGGCGGATATCAAAGACGTGGATCCTCGCAAACGATACGAGAAGGCAGTGCTGGTATTGAAGTATCAGGCTGACTTTAATTCGCCACAACTGGGACTCCTGCATCAGCTCTTGAAACGCTGCAAGACGTCTTTTACTGAAGAAGGATTTTTCTTCGCTGATAAGAAAAACTAAGATTAGATTTTTAATGGTTAATAAAATTTGTTTCATAAGTTTACTATGTTTACTATATAATTTATTAGGTAGGTACTTAGGTATCCTTTATTGTAAGCCACGTAAGGTAGGTAGGTAGTAAAAATTAGGTGTAACTTAGGTACAGTCTTCACAAAATAAAAGGCTCGGTGACAGCGTCCGTATATCACTGACGTTATAAGGTTGAATTTAGTTTGGGCTACCGAGCCTTTTATATTGTGAAGACTTAATATAGGTTTGATTTATCATTTCTTAGGTACATATAATTAAGATGTCTAATGATAGATTAGTATATTGCACATCCTGTGATGTCTCTGTAAAAAGTAAAAGTTTATCAGCTCATTTGCGCAGCACTGTACACAAAAATAACAATGCTTTTATTACGGTCTTGAGAAGATATCTAGTGCTTTCCGCAGTCGAATCGCGTCTCGGGGGCGGCTTGCCCTCCGAACATCTATCTGCGCTCGCTGCGGTCACGCGTACGTGATCTGATAGAGGCGCGGGTCGGCTCCTTTAACACCGTTAAGGTAAATTTTGAACTGTTTGCTGAGTTCTCGTTACCTAAGAATGATGAGCGGGAGATTAAATCGTTCGCCACACCTAATACAGTCATTCACAAACATTATGATTTTGAAGATATTTACAAAAGCGCTGTAAATGTAATTGTTGCAAAAATCGATGAATTTAGGAGAGAGACAGTGGTTGGAGTTTTGTAGCAAATTCGTATCTGGAAGTCACCATCCACAAATATAATCCGCTGAGAGGTTCAGGGTTTATCGTTCTTCCTAGACCTATTAAATTAAAACGGGCTTGTGTCAATATTCAGAACTCAGATAACTTTTGTTTTCTATGGTGCATAATGGCAGCTTTATTTCCTGCGCAACAAAATTCACACCGAACGAGTTCATATTCTCATTTCGATACTGTGCTGAACACAAAAAACATGACGTTTGCGGCAGGCTTCGGGGATGTAATGATCTTTGAAAAGAACAACGACAACATAAGTATTAATATTTATGGTCTCAGTGAAAAGTCTGTTGTTATAGGACCTTTATACAAAACTGTTCACAAGGGGCGGAAGAATCGTATAAATTTATTGTTTTTGGAATCGGGTGCGCTAACACATTATTGTCTTATTAAGGATTTGAGTAGGCTGGTAAGATCTCAGATAACTAAACATGATGGTAGAATATTTTTTTGTGATTATTGCTTGTTACTTTTTTCTAATGATAAAAAGCGTAATGAGCATGTGTGCAGTGGTGTTAAAACGTCATTGCCTGATAAAGGGACGTTGATGCAGTTCAAACATTTCGAACGCATGCATGATATGCCATTTGTCATTTACGCAGATTTTGAGTCTATGTTACAACCCTGTTCGGAGAAAAACTCAAATTTTACGGAAACGATTCAAAAACACATTCCAGTATCGTTCGGATATTATATTGTTTGCTCCTACGATGCGTCTTTAAATCGATATCGATCATATCGAGGTCCGGACTGTGTTGAACAGTTTTTAAAAATATTGGGCGATGACGTTAAAACGATAAGTAAAATACTAAACGATCCAATCGACATGTTACCCCTTACTGAAAATGGGCTGAAAAACTTTTTAGAGTCAAAATATTGTTACCTCTGTTCTATAAGTTAATGTGTGAAGGAAAGGTAAGAGATCTTTGTAATTTGACTGGACGCTACCGCGGGGCAGCACTTTGTAACCTTCGATTTAAGCTCCCTAAATAATTTGTCCCAATTTTTTTCCACAATCTGTCAGGCTATGACTGTCATTTGTTTATACGAGGGCTAGGTGAAATGCACGGAAACATAAATGTTATCGCAAAAACAAAAGAAAATTATGTGTCTTTAACAAAGTTCTTTCCTGTTAACAATAATGACTATATGGCTGTTCGTTTTGTCGACTCATTCGCATTTTTAGGTACTAGTTTAGAAAAAGTTGCAGAAAATTTAGCAATTGAAGATTTTATTCACCTCTCTCGTTGCTACCCCGATAAACAGTAATTCGACTTGTTGAGACGTAAAGGTATTTATCCTTACGAGTACATGAATAAGTGGAAACGTTATGATGAAAATAAATTACCGCCGCGTGAGTGTTTCTACAGCAGTTTAACTGATCAGGTTATTTCAGAGTCAGATTATGCTCACGCACATTGTGTGTGGCGATTGTTACATTTGTCAAACCTTGGTCAATATACCGATCTATACTTAAAATCAGATGTAATGCTGTTGACGGATATTTTTGAGAGTTTTAGAAAGACTTGTAAAAATAATTATTGGTTAGACCCAGCCTTTTACATTACGGCTCCAAGCTTAAGCTTCGATGCAATGCTGTTAAAAACAGAAGTAAAGTTAGAATTAATAGATGATCTGGAAATTATTAGAATGATACAAAAAGGTATTCGCGGAGGTGTTTGTTTATGTTCTACTCGCTATGCCAGTGCTAATAATAAGTACCTCTCGAACTACAACCCCTCGGATCCTGATAATTACTTACTGTATATAGATTGTATAATTTGTACCGGTTTGCTATGTGTAGTTATTTACCGCACTCTGATTTTGAATTGATTGAAAATCCTGTGTTTCAAGTTTCTGACATTCTCTGTTTACAAGACAATTCAGATGTAGGTTACATTTTTGATTTCTATCTAGAATATCCTGAATCTCTGCATGAATATCATAACGATTTACCATTCTGCCCACCAAAATTTGTTCCGCCTGGATCAAAACGAGTAAACTGATACCGAATTTGTATGATAAATATAATTATGTCATACACTATATTCATTTGAAAACGTGTCTGAAACATGGACTTAAATTGAAAAGCATACACAGAATTATTAAATTTAAACAAGGTCCATATTTGAAACAATATATTGATTTAAATACGGAATTGAGGCAAAAAGCTAAATCTCAATTTGAACAAGACTTTTTTTAAATATTAAATAACAGCATTTTTGGTAAAACCCTAGAAGATACGGAAAAAAGGTTAAATGTTAAATTAGTAAATCAGTGGTCTGATAAAAATAACAAAACAAAAAAACATTTAGGCGCAGAGCAACTAATAGCTCGACCTAATTACCATAACTCAACTATTTTTACTGAAAATTTTGTAGCGGTCCAGATGAATCCTGAAAAAATTACTCTCGATAAACCGATTTACATTGGTTTTTCTGTTTTGGAAATATCTAAGAGTCATATGTACGACTTTCACTATCCTGTTATGAAACCTTGTTATGGCCCTAATATAGACAGTTTTCTGTATTCCATAACAACGAAAGATGTCTACAAAGACAATTGTAAATTTTTTGTAAATTAACATTATGACAGTGCCGTGTCAGTATATTTATGAAAACCTAATGTACGTCCACAAAAATATTGATTAATTTCCTAATAAGCGACAGGCACAATGTCAACACTATAAATAGGAATAAACTAGCTATACCTACTACTAGGCTCCATAAGGTTAATGTATCTTTTAAAGGGCAATGTATTCGCTTTTACAACAAAATACCGACTGAGTTACAAGAATTGTCTGTAAATAAATTTAAAAATGTTGTTAAAAATCACTTATGTAAAAAAGGTTAATACAAAATATCAGATTATGTAGAAGACAAGAAAGCTTGGGAAGGTGTTTGCTCCAATTCTGTAAAAAATAACGTATCAAGCTGGAGGTTTCTAGTCGCCTCTTTGCCTCCAGCATCTAAAACATTGAGGTGACGGAATTCAAATTGAGTTATATATTACCCTGTACCTTAAACATGTGTTAGTTTAAGATTTGACATTCTCCAAATGTTACCTATGTGTTTCTTATGGAAATAAACTCTTTTTTTTTTTTTTTTTTACATAAAATATAATTTCCCTCAATACTTCGACACTATAGCAACTACGCGGGTAATAATATGTACGGTATAAGAAGGTATAATAAAAAAGTCCTGGGTTATTTAAAGACGAGCTAGGGGGTCAGCTTATAGTTGAGTTTGTAGGCCTACGGTCTAAACTTTATTCTATAAAAACTGAAGATACTGAATTAAAAAAAGCTTAAGGAACCAAAAAATCTGTTGTAAAAACATTGAGTTTTAAGGACTATAAAGGAGTGTTGTTAGACAGTAATTTAGTTAGGAAAAAAATATGGTATTTAGGTCATTAAAACATGAAATTTTCACACAGTTTTCCTCTTCCCCCGGACTTCAGCTCTGAGTACACGCGTCTACAGTGCTTTTGTTCATTAAATCATTAAAATTAAAAGTTATTCATCAAAATTAAATCCGTACCAAATATTAGGAGCGCATACGCTAATAGAAGGTGCGCAGCTGCTCACACACAGCACGGCGAAGCTCATCCCGACTCCACTACTATACGCGCTGAGTCACCACCGAGCTCCGCCTACACCCCGCCAGCAGACCCGGTAGTACTCCACATCTACTACGCCCATTGATCAGTAAGTGCAGCTCCACCCATCACTTACTCACCGCACACGCGTCCGCTGCTTGTCCACTGCTGTCGCCCTGGTACCACCTTGCGCTAGCGACTATGGCTACTAAACGCACACCGCCGCCGAAGCTGAGCGCCCCGGCTAGTACAATGGACTCTGCCTCGGAATCGGATTTTGATCAAGGAACTGGCGGCAGTTTACCTAATCTCGCTGATAGCATTACACATAATGTGAACACTGGTCGCTTGAAGTGAAAACGGGAAGGCGAACTAGCTGAACTGAAGGACGAAATTAGAGAGTTATTCTCGAATTCAGAGACTGAGCAGAAAAATAAATTCGCCAACCTACAAGCTGCATTAGCAGAAATAAAAACCCAAAATCAGGCGCTCGCTGCACAAAACGCAGACATACAGGCATCAATGGAAATTCTGTATACTAAGCACAACGACATACAAAAGGAACTTGAGGGCCTCAGAATTGAAAGAAAAGAACACTTATCATACATCAAGGACCTAGAGACAAGACTAGACAATATTGAGAGATACTGGTATACAACTAAGATTGAGATCAGAAACATTCCCAAGGAAAGACAAGCTGAGGACAAAGAAGATCTCTCGAAAATAACTGTAAATATTGGCGCAGCCCTGGGGATTCCAATCCAAAAGTCGGAGATTAGAGATGTCTACCGCGGATTCGCAAAACCCGATCAGATAAAACCTCTGGTGATAGAATTTACATCGGTTATTACAAAGGAGAACATCATGAAGGGTCTCAAGAAATTCAATAACAAAAAAGATAACAAAGACAAACTTAATACGAAACACCTTAATATGAACTGTCCTGAGACCCCAGTATATATCTCAGAATGCCTCACATATAAAGCTAGAAAACTCCATTTCCTGGCTCGTGACTTTGCAAAGCTATATGGGTACAACTTCTGCTGGACCTCATATGGAAAAATATATCTCCGAAAAGCAGAGAACCATCCCTTCATCAGGGTCGACGATGAGGGCGTACTTGCTAAACTCAAAGCGAGTGCTTTGCCGTCAGTCTGACTAGTCGCTCTCAATTTGTTGCTTTTGCTCTTTGCTCACTCACAGTTGTTCACTCTCTACAGCATATCATGTCTATATCATAAAATATGTTGGTTTATATTCTACCTTACATGCACGCACAATCATAACATACAAAATAATACATCTATACATACACACAAATCACATATATTTACCTCTGTTACACTATATTATATTCAATCCCACATTCAACACACACACACGCCAATCTACGAATTTAAGATAACTTATATTTCCGAACTTATAAATACTTGTGCCCTTGCTAACATTTCTTATAATTCAATACTATAGCCGTTAATATTGCGAGGGAGATAGAGGAGACAGGTGAAATAGCTTGCATAAAGTTAGATGATCCAACTGAATACTCCACGACCTTAAAACATAGATTCCCCTCTAACTAACTACGCATTCTAACAGTTAATATACGTAGTGTTAATGCTAACTTTGACTCCTTCATGGTTTTCGTCACCTCTCTGGAAACCCCCATTGATGTGATTGTAATGACTGAATGTTGGATAAACGATAAAAGTGTAATACCTAGCATTAACGGCTACAACTACTTCAGTACCAAACGAAGTTATAATCAGAATGATGGTCATAGTATATACTAGAGAGGAAACGACGATAAAATCACAAAAGGAAGCACTTATAGAAGATGGGAATTGTATAGTCTCGGAATTAGGTGAAGACACCACTTTAATCTGCTCATATAGACCATACACCTTTAGCGATCCCTCTAATTATATAAATTCTTTAGGCAACCTAATACAAAATATGAATAGTAAAAACATAATACTTACAGGTGACATTAATATCAATATTATCCCGGATGAAATTACTGGTCATGCAGCAGATTACCTAGAACTGCTGGCTGCATATGGTCTAAGACAAGGTGTTAACCGTCCTACGCACAATAAAACATGCCTAGACCATTTCATGGTAAAAACTAATAAACTTGCGCACACGGTAGTTTTTAACGAATTTACAGATCACAGTCCTATCATGCTTCTATTAAATCACACAGAAGCTATAAACAAAGCAATATCAATATCTTATCAAAGAAAAAGTCATTATCAATACTTTAGGCATTGGCAAACAACTCGAAGAACATGATTGGAAACCTTTTTTCCTAACGGAAGACGTTAATACTGCAGCAGCAAGCAGCTCTGGTCACTTGCCTCCAAACTATAATCACTGACAACACGACTGCAACCAAAATCCCCAAACGTACCCAACCCTTAAAACCGTGGATTACAATGTCTGTACTTAAATCAATTAGAACTAGGGATACCATTTATAAGAAATTAAAAAAGAATAATACCAACGATACAATGCGAGAGGAATACAAGAAATATAGGAATTGTTGTAATAAAATAATAAAGAGTCTCAAAAAACAATATTATCAGAATCGGCTTAAAAATAATACTGGCAACGCAAAAGAAACATGGAAATTAATTAAAGAAATATGTTACCTAAATACAAAAAAAGAAACAAATGTAGATCTACTTAATATTGAGAAGGGTCCAATAGAGTCACTTGATAAAGTTAACGCCTACTTCACCTCGATAGGAGGTACCCTAGCAAAAGGTATACTGGAACGTACTGGAACATCTGAGAGTAAACTAGCAGACCTAGCTATCTCAAAAATTACCCCTGCTAATTCGATGATGGTCTCTCCGACTAATCAGGCTGAGATTGAGCGCATCATAGCAATGTTAAAACCAAACAGTGCACCCGGCTGGGACAATATACCAACCACTATTGTAAAGAGTTTTTCCCGTCTGCTAGCTGGTCCACTATCTCACCTATGCAACTTAAGTTTTAGTAGGGGTAGCTTTCCTGACATATTTAAAAGGGGTATAGTCTGTCCTATCCATAAAACTGGTGACAAGAAGCTCCCCTCAAACTACCGACCCATCACATTACTGACAACGCTTTCCAAAATCATCGAAAAACTAATGAACAAACGTTTAATGACATATCTCGAAACAAACAATCTCTTAGCTAATAACCAGTACGGTTTTAGAGAAAAAAGAAGTACCGAGGATGCTGTTATGAAGCTGACCTCCAACATAGCTGGATATGTGGACAGGGGAGAAAAATGTTTGGGTGTGTTTCTAGACCTCCAAAAGGCTTTTGACACCGTCTGTGTACCAATCCTCCTCTCGCGCCTAGAAAATATGGGAATACGTGGGATCACCCTAAACTGGTTCAATGACTATCTTTCTGGAAGACAGCAAAGTGTCCGTGTAGGTAGTACATTTAGTGGGAATCAGGCTTGTACATACGGTGTACCACAGGGGAGCACGCTCGGACCAAGTCTGTTTCTTATCTATATTAATAGTCTGTGCAAAAATAATATAAATGCTGCTGACCTATACATGTTTGCAGACGACACGGTTTTACTATTTCATGCGGATTCATGGGAACTGGTTAAAAACCGAACAGAAACTGGTCTGTGCACCGTGACGGCATGGTTGGAGGATAATCTTCTTTCCCTGAATACTTCAAAAACAAAATAAATGTGTTTTAGCAAAACAGAAGCAGGCAGCCCCAACAGTAAATTTGAAATAAAAATTCACTCCTTCCCATGCAACAGGCTTGATTATAGTAACACCACTTGCAGCTGCGATATGCTCTCCAGAGTACCCCACATCAAATATGGGGTCATTGATGATAAACTGAACTGGGGGCCACATATAACAGTAACAGCTAATCGTATAAGAAAAATGATTTATGTCTTCAAAAACTTAAGAAATTATGCAGACAAAATTCTGCTCTTACAAACTTATAACTCCCTGTGCCACTGTGTTGTAGAATACTGCATATGTGTATGGGGGGGGGAGCATCTAAGGCACTGCTTTTGAGGGCTGAGCGTGCACAGCGCGCTGTTCTTAAAGTTTTGCTGTATGCTCCCTTTCGACATCCCACCGCTCTCGTGCACAACACAACCAATGTCCTGAGCATACGCCAGTCATTCGTATACAGATGCATCAGATACTACCACAAGCACACAGTACCATATATTCCGGATCACGGCAGGAGGTTGTTTCGATGTCCCCTACCAGCAATAAAAAGTGTTTTCGCACGTAGACAGTATGACTCGATGGCTCCTCGCCTCTACAATAAAATCAACTCTGTAATTAACATAAAAAAGTTAAACAACTATGTTGTAAAAACTAAAATTAAAAGTTGGCTCCGTGCATTTGACTATGATCAAACCGAAAACCTGCTGATTTCCATTACTTAAATCTAAGAACTATTCCAAAGAAAGCAATAGAAACTTTAAGTTTCCATAGTTTCAATAATTTTATTTTTTATATATTATTATTATTACCAAATATTATACACACACATTCACCACACTTCACACACCTATACACTATAAACGCACAATCACACAACCTTTACATTCACTACACTAACATAATGATACTCTACACTCACAAACACACATATCACCTTGAGAAGAACTTTTGTTTTGTATAGTAAAAAAATATCATTTCTTTTTTTTTTCCTTTATCTTACTTAATTTTGTTATAATTCTACTTCAGCCTTAAAGTGTGAATCGTACTCAAAAATGTAATTGATTGATTACCTACTTTTGGGAAGAAACTGTCTCTCAAGACACAGCTCACGCTAATTTGAGGGACAGGGCATTCCATCAAATGTACATTTGTTTGTAAATAAACGAAAATTTTACTTTACTTTACTTTACTTTTACAGTCGCTTAATAAAATAGCTCTCTCAAGTAATGATGATAAGCGGATCATTCTAAAAAATAAAATATCAACTCTTTCATAGGGTCATGAATCAGCATTTTAAGCTGTATATGTATGAATATAATTTGTCTCTAAACTACAGCTTACAAGTGAATATTGTTATATTAAAAATAAAATATGAACTTTTGACGACATTTTGACCTGATATGTACGAATATAACTAGACTCTAAACTAGCTTTTAAGTGAATATTGTTATATTAAAATAAATAATGTGTTCTCGGATTATGTTTCGTGTTTCTTTCTAAGCTTATTGTTACAACATACCCTACTGAATTACATACATAATTAGGTACAGTAGTCAGATATCAGCCGGAGAGGACTTGTATGTAGAGGTTACTTCAGAATGATTTCTAAAAGATGGAACATATCGCTTGAAAGCGATAACGTTGAAATGATTATGATGACTAATCGCGACGTGAATATTACACGTGTTGCGTTCAATGAACTCAATTTGAAAAACATGATAATATGTCAATGTTAACGTAAGCATAATTTTATGAAGAAATGCAAGGTTAGGTGATTTGTTTAATTACAACGTAACAATGACCATTTCTAAAGAAGATAGCTAAAGAAGAGGACGCGGTTCATTACACCAAGATAATATGTCTATATTAAATGAGGTAAAAACATACTGACTATTTTTTTATATGATTATTATAAAGTTTAGTTTCACATGAAACTATATCATGTTTTTCGTTTTACAGTCAATGGATCCCTCCGACTTGTGGTTCCAACACGCTCAGCCTCAAAAATATGACGACGTTCTGCAAGATTCTACACCCAGTCAAGACACTAAGGAAAAGAAAAAGAACAGATTGGACAGAAAGAAATTAAATCCTAGAGTGTTATCATCATACGTAATAACAAAGGCCCCGAAAAGAGCTCTTCGTTTGGTTAAGATAGAAATTCATGATTTAAATGGATCTCAAACTTCTAGAAATTCAGATTTTTTTATTTTTTATTTTTATTTATTTATTTACACAAAATTTTACATAGTTACTCATTATGGGAACACCACTTAAACCACTGGGGTTTGTGTGTGGTGTGATCTACTCATTAATTATCGTATTTAAGTTAACAATAGCATTATTTTAAATATTCAATTACATCATTAATAAATCAATTACATAATATTCAATAGTATTCATGACATTTAAAAACATAATTTTAAAATTCAATATAATTAGTAGGGTACATTTCTCAAGAAATATTCCGTCTTTCTAGTTTTTCTGTAAAGTGTGAGATGATAGTGTTGTAAGCGTACAGTACATACAATCGGAAGTAGTTGATGAAATAATGGACTTGTCAGAGAATTTAGTGAATAAAATTAGTAAAAAAATATGCAATGATTCTATTTAAATAAGTGAATAAATAAAAGTTCCTATTAATTTATTTTGATGTTTCATTTATGCACTTTAACTCTTGTGTAGTTTAAAGAGATGATGAAATAATAGTAGTTTATGTGACTGCTACATAATGCCTAATTATGTACAGTTACATACACTAGTATATCTAAACACATATCATAAGCTCTATTTAATGTGTTCAGGGACCGCATGTTCGATCGGCATGGTGGCATTGATAATTCCTTTGCACTTGTTTAGCTTGTTCAGTAGTACCAACGTCACAAACAAAGTAGGGGCAGCACGCAGTAACCAACCATGACGCAATCTATTCACCACGTTTAGCATCTTTTGATCGAAGTCTCTGCTTCGTCATATTAAATAAATCTAAATCAGCCTTATGTCTGTTTTCTAAATCCGAGAATTTCGTATACGCTATGTCGTAATGCATACACGCATATTTCAATGTGTTAATGCCCTTGTCACCTCGTGCTAATCGCTTCACCAGATTTGTTCCAGGACCACAATAATTATAGCCAGGTAGATGTAACTCGAAAGGTAAATTATTTATCAGACTGTTAACTAGACCTCCACCTTGCATAACTGATTATAGACCAAGGTTACGTTTTATACTACACTCTTTTTATCAATCCAACTATTTTGAGTTTTATCTAGACCTAACCATTTAACAAATAATTTATTCCCTTTTTTTTATGATTTTTTCAATTAAGTATACATCACGATATTTAGCTTTCTGGAGTTCTTGATCGTAAAAACAAGAGGGGGGGGGGGGGGGGAGAGAGAGAGAGAGAGAGATATATATTTGGGTTCTTGCCAGAGGGGGGACAGTCCTTCAGAAAGGGAAATATAAAAAGAAAGAGGCGCCATCTGTTAGTTAAAGTAAAAGCCAGTTTCTTTCTCTAGTCAACAGATGCCTCTGTACAGAAATTTAAATAATTATTTTAAGATTGTGGTGTTGTAAAGAAGCGCGGATATATTTATTTACATATAATTATGAACAATAAATATTTCCAGGGGGGCCGAGGTGGTTTAAAATCGTGGTTTGGGCAAAAGGCAGTATATATTTTTTCATATGGTAACCCCAAAATACACTTTATTATTTTTGCTGGCAACAATATCCTGACACTTGAAAATAATCACAAGTCACACACAAGATGGCTTCCACTTCTTGCTTGTGTTGTTTTTGGTTGCAACAATGTGATTATTATGTTAATTGTGCAACAAAATAACACAAAATAACTATACTACGCGACCATTACAATTAGGCGCACCTTGCAGTACGTATAGTACTGCAAGGTGCGCCTAATTGTAATGGTCGCGTAGTACTGGAAAATACCTAGGTAGGTAACGAGATATGGATACATACCTATCTATACGTATGGATATATAAAATCGTTTTTACTTTAAAAACGAGATGGCGCTTCAACCTTGTCATGCATAAAAGTCCCGGGAGAGGGCACTCTATTTCATATTACTACTTATATTGCTCTGTGGTTCTTGCAGCCTAAATAAAACTGTTTTTCCTTCCAATGTCATTAAATTCTCTTTGCTTTCAATCTTCAAACATGTTTTTTTTTCTTCTCAATATGGCATTTGAGTCCGTTCCTATGCCAATGTCACGTTTTTTCTTAACTTTATTTGTCTACCATACTGGATAAGGATGCTTGTCTTGAGAGTCTTGTCTTTAGTCTTCTTTTTTTTTTTTTATTTGTTTTTTTTTTTTTTTTATTTGATTTAATTGCATACCTACAAATCAGATACATAAATACGGATAGATATAAACTTATGTTATTTCTATTTACTTCTTTATACTTTACTTTATATTCTATGCCTATTCTAAGTTCTATTTGGTATATTATTTGAATATTTAATTGATTACAAATGCGATTCAATATACTAAAAGATCCGACATTATATAAACTTATGTAAACAAAGGAGTAACAAAATTTTAATCTTTCGATTTTGAATTTGACGTCTTTCCACTCAAGGGAACAGTGACAGCCATAGATAAAGACTATATGAAGCGTGTAAAAAAAAAACATAGAACAAATAGCTTGTTGTCAAAAACGAATGCTGTCAACTGTCAAATATGTAAACAATAAAAAAATCATAGTTATTCCTCATGTTATTCCTACGAAGAAAGCTGGAAATGAAGTCCATTACATGAGTTGTTTGCAAGGTTGCTATTTATCAGACGATATTAATTGAGTGCAAGGTTCAGGTCCTATAAAACGAGAAGAGCATATCACACCAAGTTTCAAACTCTGTATTTGGTGAGTCATTTTAGGGTACAGCGGTTAGTGTAGCGTAAACCTTACAACCTACGGTAACTATGCCGTTATCGCGCAAACTTTGCGACGACGACGGGCCAGCTGGGCATAAAATGCGGATGGTGCATCCTCTGCAACATGAATAGAGCTAGGAACTACCGGAGTGTAACTTGATCCACTTGCTTAGGCACTCTGCCGACTTTGTTTTGCAAAATAATTGTTCGCCCATCTTGGCTCATTATCCTGACATCACATCGCATTGTTTTACCGCAAGTCCATAAATAGGGCTGAGACCGTCAAAATTATGTATATATTATAAGATATTATATATATTATAAGATGTGCTTCTTATATTTTTAGTATAAATTGTGTATTGGCCATGACTCTCCGGTAGGAAATAGACACATTCTTCAGGTTTGCAGCAAACAGATTTGGAAACAGTGTATTCATCAATATCTTTGCAAATGTCTATTAAAATGCCTTATTTTATGCCGAGTAAAGAGGTATACACAAGAAATGGTTCAAGAAATAATTCCCTACAGCTCCAAGGCCAAAAATCTCGGAGTCATCTTTGATAACCTGCTGTCTTGGTCAGCGCATGTCTGCGAGGTTAGTAGGCGTGTCTTCGCTACGTTTTACTCTCTCAGACGACTTTAGCACTTCTTACCTCTTCAGACCAAAATTACACTCGCCCAATCTCTGTTACTTCCCCTCATTGACTACGCAGATATCTGCTGGATCAGCGCAAACGAAGAGCAACTGGACAAACTCGAGCGACTTCAAAATCTTAGGATTCGGTTTATTTTCGGTTTGCGCAAATTTGACCATGTTTCTCAGTATCGCAGGGATCTGAAGTGGCTTCCAATCCGTCTTCGCCGGGATTCTCACATCCTCTTCACTCTCTTTAAGATTTTACATAATCCTCATTACCCTGGCTTCTTACATGATTCGTTCACTTTTCTTTCTTCAGATAGGCCTCGGAGACCTCACACTCGGTCGCTGCTCACAACACCGCAACATAAAACTGTCGCATATGAACATGGGTTCCGACTCCGGGCTATCAAGCTCTGGAACAAACTCCCCAGCACCGTCAGGGACAGTCCATCTCTTAAAATCTTCAAAAGTAGTTTGAAGGAACATTACCTTTCTCTTCTGTAGTAGATTATATTTTATTTATATATTGTATAGGTATTTATTGATATTTATATATAGTATTTATAGGTATTATATTATTATGTAGGTTCTCAATTATTTATATGTGTAAATATCTAAGTAATTTATTATAAATATATTAAAGTCACTCTGATGTTTAGTTTTTTGTTATGTTGTGCATAATAGGTCTATCCCTTCGCATGAAACTATTTTTCCCTGTCAGCCCTGGGTTTGCTGGAAGAAATCTCTATATAGAGATAAGCACGCCTTTGTATACTAACTATGTTTGTTATTGTCCACAAATGTGTATATGCAATAAAGTATATAATAATAATGGTTTTTCCTTAATTGTGTTTGTCAGGTCTTGTTAATTTTGGTATCAAAGAGGGTCAACTATTCGGTCAACAGAGTTCACCGATTTCTCAATATCTTGGTTTATGTTCTGAATTTTTAGATTTGAAGATTTGCTCTCTTTTACATGATCTTCTTTAGTGTGTTTGAGTTATTAGCCGCCATTAGAGTGGTTATCATCTCCTTGAGCTCGATTTTTCTTTGTTTAGTAAAGTAATTGTGATGAGACGAGGAATAATCCATAGACAAACCCTGAAAGTTCTTACCCTGTAGTGATCTCGGAGATTATTTTGCGACAGCACAATGTAGGTGAATTTGTCCTTAGTGCTCCAGGATCGCGGGTGAGAGGTCAATTTTCGTTCAAATTAGAATATAGCAGTTTCAAACGATCTACAGTATCACTTTCCACTTCTTCGGCCATATTTTCACTCCCAGTTTTACCACGATTTTTTGTTCGCATTGTGACGTTCTTCGAAGAATCAGCATCTGTAGTATCCAGATAATTTGTAGACTATGAAACACTCCTTTACTTTACCCATTGTAGTTTTTATATACGTCCCAGGGAAAGACAGACTTAAGTATCGTTAAGTATCCGAGCAAATATCAAGCTTTATTGTGTATCGGCGACGTAACACACTGTTGTAGCTTGTAGCGATAGATACTATTGTGCTACGATACCGTAGTAGCGGCTGGTAGTGATGTGAAGCCCAGCCGCTATGACTATTTTCGTGAAAAGTCAATAGATTGCATTTTAAATCGCAAAATGTAGTTTACAAAGTTATTGGTGCGGCTACTTTACTACTTGATATTGATTGAATCTAAAATACTGACTGTTAGATTCGTGCGAATGAGACAACGGTTGCTATTACACTGATCGTTTATTGGTCGTCTGTAGTAGCTCGATAAACAGGTTGCTTATATCTAACACCCCTCCACCACATTTTCGAAAATATCTTGTAAAACTTTAACAAAGTAGAAACTTATACCTAACAGTTTAGAAATATTTGTTATAGTCTATCTTTACTAAATCGCGCAAATTGTATCGCCCTTGACCTCCAGCAGGTTGTGTTCCCGATGGTGTACCAGACGTCGTATTTCCTGGTTCAACGTCAGGACCCGTCTCCTCTTCGGGAGTTGGAAGCTGTGTCAGTAAGCTAAGATTTGCTTCAGCTTCTGCATCTGGGGGGTTTGTATTGTTGTGAGCATCACGCACGACAGAGGGAGTACTGGTGACGGTGAGCCCGCCTTAGAAGGTGGCGATGCCAGCGGCCTCGG
This sequence comes from Argyresthia goedartella, assembly GCA_949825045.1. Lineage (NCBI taxonomy): Eukaryota > Metazoa > Arthropoda > Insecta > Lepidoptera > Argyresthiidae > Argyresthia > Argyresthia goedartella. The sequence goes on from OX463817.1 coordinate 7,533,620, forward strand.
AGGCAGCAGTGGCAGTGACGGCAGCAGCGGCGACGGCGGCGGCGGTCGCGCCAGGTGAGCTGGTGACGCTGCAGACGTGGATGGCGACACGGCTGGCGATCTGCTTCGTGGCCGAGTAATTTGAGTGGCGACTCCCGGTTCTCTGTCTTCTATAAACTTGGTAAGTTGGTCAATGTGCTTTTTGCCAAGTTGTTGCTGACTGTTTCCCTCTCAATATAAGTGTTCTTTCCTATAATATCCATTATTGTCCCTTTGCTCCACACATAATTTTTATAATAATTCCTCAACCTTTGGTAATTTTGAAAATAATTCCTCAACCTTTGGCATTGGATATTTTTCTACTTTTAATTGTGGATTAATTGTATCTGAGTAATCGGCACAAATCCTCACAGATCCATCATGTTGACCTAATTGATTTGAAAATACTCTGGGATACGGGATTTGTTCCAGATCCAGATTTGTACAGAATTGCATTCTGGCCAACTATAAATTGAATTTGCTTATAAAGTCTCGGCCTAATAGTGGTGGTCCACCATTTTACACAACAAAAATATCGAGTTTATTCTTAAAACTATCATATGACACAAGTACTTGAGTATAACCCATGTAATCTATATTACTGCCATTATATGACAACAGTTTCTTGCTGCTGGTAAGTAAAGGTATCCCTGATGGATATTTTCTATAAGTACCTACTGAAACGGCCCATACGGCTTAACCACTATCTATTTCGCAATTCAAGGGAACTCCATTTAATAATATTTTTTGAGAAATAGGTTTACCCTTCTCGCATCGAATATTGTACACAAACTCACCGTCGTCCGAGTCTATTTCCCCCTGAGTGGCAACGCTCGTGTCTGATTGCAGAAAGTTAACCTTTTTTTATTTGGAAAAACACGACGAAGGTGTCCTTTTTTAAAACAGAGTTGACACAAGTACCCTTTGAACCGGCACACTAAACCGCTGTGATCATTGGACCCGCACGCAGAGCACTTTTCCCTTTGTTTTCCACGGCCTTTCTCCTTGGTGATCGCGAACACTTCCTGAACCGAGCTGGTAGCGGCGACAGCGATCGGCGCGAGCACGGCTGCCCCCGCGCGCCCACTGCGCGTGAGCTTCACCTTGTCGTTGCACTGCTGAGTAGAAATGGAACCTTTCCGCGAATCCACACCTTTTAGGAGTGAAATGGCTGTCCAATAGTCCACATATTTCACTATAACTACAGGTTTCCACACTTTTAGGTAGTGCCAAGTCCTTCACTAACCTAAAAGAGTCCACACCAGCCTTGTCTGACTCCGTGGTAATGTCATTTGCTATAAACCAATGGGCTAGTCTGATTTTGTAAGTTGCCCACTCTTGTAATTTGTGGTCAAAGTTAGACAAAATGCCGAATGTTAAGGCCGCCATATTGGTAATCCAAATCCGTCGTTCGCCACTGTTAGATACGTGCGAATGAGACACCAGTTGCTATTACACTGATCGTTTATTGGTCGTCTGTAGTAGATCGATAAACAGGTTGCTTATATCTAACACTTACCTATAAATTGGTTCACAGTCCCCCCTGTTAGCGAGGTCTACTACCCACAGGGCCACTAGTATTACATGTAATACCTACCTAGTTTTGACTAGTAAGGTAGAGGAATGTGTAATGTAGAGACTTTACATTAGAAGCTCATCTTGATAAATGGTTTATCACAATTCGTCTAAATTTATGATTTCAGGAGCAAAAATAGGTCCAGGGGTAAAACGATTGTCCTAAATGGTTTTCGCTACCTTGTGCACAGTCGAAAGGGAAAGAAGACACGGTGGTACTGTTTATCAAGGGACGTACCCAAGTACAACGCCTCTACACACAGAGCATGGCGTCATTTTCAGAACATTCGGCAAATATACCCATCCGCCTGGGAAACGGCGATTTTTTATCTCATACGTCCGATTTATCTATGAACACCACCTTTATCATAGAAAAACTATTTTCTATAAACAATTTTCCATAGTAATAAGAAAGACATTACAGGCCAGATCATTTTATATTGTATAATAATAATTGGAACATACTCTTTTCCATTAAGCCGGAGATAAAATAGGGACATTTGCCCCGCGATATTTTACCAAAGTAAAATGCCGCGGGGCACGTGTAAAAAATCTCGGAACACTGTCAATCATGTTGCTGTGACATGTTGCGGGCAATATCCCGTTGTTTATTTAGCTAGCTTTACCATCTTGTTCTTATTTGAATAATGATAGAAGGATACGGGCAAAGAGGTCCAGTCCAGTCAAATCCACACAACGTCATAAAGCAGTTTCCACATATAGTCCATCGTTGTAAGTGGCAACTAGTAGTGTGGATTTGACAGGACTGGACCGCTTCACCCATGCTTTACCATACCAGGTTTTGAATGTGCCGGCGAGTTTTTTTTTCTGTAGGTAATGTTGTCACTGATTAGAAAATAAAACTTAATTATTTGGTCACACTCTGTCGGGTGCTTAACATCAATAATTTTTTTTAAATGGCCTCAATCAACAAAGAATCTTACATGATTGACTTTATGATCAAAAATCAATCGAATAGGACGATTATTCTATGTAGATGAACAGGCATTTTACCTAGCGATACACAATTCTGAATGGCTGAATATCAGTATTTCATGTTTCAAAAGTTTCGGGGTCTTACCAGAATTGCACAATTATAAAAATAAAATAGTAAACCTTCGGGTAGTATTTAATCGCAAAAAAGGATCCCCCCCTTTAACCTTCACCAGCTACTGCAGTATTTTGCCCTTATATTTGCTGTGAAAATCAGTATTTTTGGTGTGCAGTTTAATATTTACCTAAAACTTCTGTGAGATAAGTTGTTTATTCATTTATAGTCGTTAAATATCAGTTTAAAAAGGCTCAAAATGTAATAAAAAACAGTAAAATTCTTTCAATATTATGTAAAGGTACAGCAAAGGTGATTTCATGAACGTAAATATCCGGTCTTTCCAGCCTTAAAGACATCGTAATTGCATATTTTGACATAGAGATATCGCTAGTTTCTATGTAATATTTTGAACGTCCAAAAGCCAACGGATGTCGGACTGACGTTATGCTGAGGTTTTTGTTTATTATTTCATACAAGTTCTACAAGATTCATACAGACGCAGTAATTTATGAATTAATGGTTAAATGCTGATGGCTAGTGATAAGTCTGCTGGAAGAGTTCTCTTACTAGAGATAAGCTCGCCTTTGTACTCTATATTAATGTATATCTTGTCATTTGAATTATTTTTACATTTCTAAGGCAGTCGCTTAGCCATCTCTTTTTCCCATGTAGTGTGATATTGTGATAGTGTATCTTCTACCTCTGTATGTAATTTTAGTAGAGAAGTTATCACAAAATCATTTATGTATTTGCAAAATAAATTTAAAATGTTTTGAAGTCTTCTTCGCGGGGACCAGTGAGAACGACTCAGGAACCAGCATCATCCGACGCCGACGTAGAAAACCTATGCTCTATTCTATACCTTTGTGACTATTATACCTGTTTCTAGCTTTAAGGAAGGAACCTATTTAGGAAGATATACTTACAATACGTAAACACATTCTAACCTTGTTTATTTAAATAGTCTTCCCTGTCATTCCGTTTTCAGGAGTATTAGTATGGTAGCTAGACACCTTTAGTATTAGAAGAATTGTAGCTAGACACCTTTAGGATTTGTTGTGTACTTAAAAAATATCCTTTTCTTTCATAGTTGAGGGTGTCTTATATGTTTTTTTTAGGTATTCATCAAGCTATCATATTTAATACTTGCATTTTCACAGAATGTTCGGAAAACGAGTCAATCAATGACGTTTATTGGAATTCTTGGAATAGTTCTCAAGCAGAGTTCTTCTTTGTTGAAAGCACAAAGCAAGGTGAAGTTTTGTGGTGTAATGGAAGACGATATCTTTATTTCGGCGACAATAAGACGGGCTCCACCTTATGGAGATGTGCTAAAAGACCAACATGTAACGCTTCCTTAACTTTGGACTTCGATAGATTGACAGTGCTGAGAGTTAGCAAGCACGCATGCCAACTAGACTATAAATCGGCTCGAAGGGAAAAAGCTCTCGATCAATGTAAGAAAAAAGTACGCAACAGTACTTTACCTATTTCACAGATATTTCAGGAGGCTATGTCGCGCCTGCAAAACGAAACAGATGATGAATTACCAAGTTTTAAATCAGTAAAGGATAGTCTTTATAGAATACGTAAAAAAGGCAAAGAAATGCCACCGAAACTTCTGAAGAGAGTGAAATGTGAACCCAAGGCTGCGGCTCTGTGCAGAGACGCCAAGTTATTACTGTAGAGAGTACTTTTGACATGTTGAATGCAGGACAAAAAGGCGAAAAAACTACAATGGTTCCCCAGTCTCAAAAGTAATATCAGAAGGTTATAATGTATATGGTAGTTTGATAGCATCTCGTATGCCATAATGCCATCTATTGTTTCTTCATTCATAACTTGCTATGCTTGCCATAACGGCACCCAGCGATCGGAATGAAAGGACTACCTTTAGCTGAAGTCGTCACTGTGAACACTATAAGGGGTTAACCTCTAACTCTGACATAAGTCATTTAAATGACGCCAGGTACAGGCCCCGCCAGGTTTTTTGGGCCTTGAGCGACATCTCACCTCTCTCTCTCGCTCATGTATGAATTTTTCTTGTAGCCATGCGCCACTGCCTCCTCCAGGCGGAATTCAGAGACCAAGAAACCGGACGCGGGCTGTATCACTCCTACAATACTTAAAATATAATAATAAACATTCAACAAGAACTGTATGTGGATCTTTGCCACTCATTAGTATTATGGTTAACAGTATGTATGTTATTTTTCTACAATGTTTTTATTGTTAATAAATGTTTAACTGTTTAAAAAAAAACATCCCAAATTTACTAAATGTTCATCTTTGTGCACCCTATTTTATACAAAACTACATGGGGTCGCCTCGCTTCGCTTCAGCTCCAGGTTGTTATAAGTAATTAGTGATTCCTTATTTATTTATTGTACTTACAAAACAGACTCACAGATAATATACACTAGAAATAAGATGTACACAGGCGACCTTACATAACAAGAGATTATGATTATGTATATATATTTTTAAGTTGTGACCTAACAAACCTTACGTATTCGGACAGAAAGTGTAGTTTCACAGAACCAATAAGGTTCTGTGAAACTACATGAGTGCACTAAATTTGGTGAAATAATATCTAAACTATACATCTGTTGCAAATAAAAAATATGAGAGATTGTATTTCATGATGCCTTTTTTCTCCACTTTGAACTCCGACTTCTTGCATACTATTGTTTATCATAATTTATCCTATTGATTGACACCGGTTTCATCTCCAGCCGAAAACATGCTTGATTTTCCAAAATGTCGGACATTTAGGTACCTGTGGCAGAAATTTTAACATGCTCTTGCAATAAAATATGAAAAATAAAAAATATTCCTTTTATTTTTATTTTGGAGGATAGAGTGTATGTTTATTATTGCACTTCATCAACTGGTCGAGGTCATCGATATCGATAGTGTGGATACGACCTTTGCATCCTTTATGATGACGCGTGGAGCAATGCCGTATGGTCTTGATTCTTGACATTTTTTGCTTGCTAAAACGGTACCCAGCGAACAGATTCAAGTATTGCCTTGAGCCGAAGTCGTCGTTGTGTACTCTGTAAGCAGAAATACAGTAATTAGTATTCCTAGTTGCCGCGGAGACTCGGAGTCACATCTTCGTTCCCCCCGGAATGTATAGGTTATATCAAAACTTTTTAAAGTACAGTTTTGTGAGGTTTTCTACTCTAGAGAATCGCGTGGTAAGGGGAACGGATGTTGAATGCTATCGTAGGTATATCAACATCATTTATATTTTTGTCAACAAACTCTACAAATAGCAATGATGCTAGACTCCGATTGCCTTGCGTGAATATTTGGAGAAATAAGACAGCTTGCCTGTTTGGGAAATAAAAATAGATATGTTAATTAATAATGCAATCTGGAACTTTTGCACCTATGTTTTGGTATTTTTGGAGGAGGGTGCGGATGTGTTTTATTGTACATTACTAAAGGGTGATCGACATTGTAACTATAAGCTTTGCACCCTTTGGAAAAATGCCCAGAACACTGCAACCTTGTCTTGCATTGCTTCACAAAACGATACCCAGCGAACAGGGTCATATGATCTTTGTTTGAAGTCGTCATTATGAATTATGTTATAAATCAAATCAATTATATCATCATGCATTTTCCACCAGCCATAAACCTTAGAGATTTTGGAAAACGAGACTCTGATTAACAATACTGCATTAAATAATACCCTGTACCCCCTCTAACGCAACTAAATTTGGTATAAAAAGGGTTAAAATTATGTTTTGTTAGTGTTTCATTCAAGCATGCTTCGGAATTTTGTTCAAATCGTTTATGCTCTGCTGCCGAACAAAAGTGAGACAACATATCGCCGTCTATTTTTAATTCTTAGAGAAAATTTGGAATGCAGATAAAGCGATACCGTTGCGATTATGAATTAGCAACTATCAATGCTATTGAAGGAGTATTCCCTGCTGCACATGTAATTGGATGCTACTTCCAATTTCAAAAAAGCTAAATTTTTGTTACTCCAAACAATGGAACCTTTGACGAAACGCACCTTTGACAAAAGTTGGGTAATGACAAAAAGCAGTTTTGACGATACGCACAAAACTCACGTTAGCAATTTGGCGTCCGGTGTGTTAAGCAGAAACGCTAACAAAATATAATTTTAACCCTTTTCCTACCAAATTTAGCTGCGTTAGAGAGGGTACAGGGTATTATTTAATAATCAAAGTCTCGTTTTTGAAAACCTCTAGGGTTTATGGCTGGTGGAAAATGCATCATGATATAATTGATTTGACTTATAACAGAATTCATAATGACGACTTCAAACAAAGACTCTCCTATGATCCTGTTCGCTGGGTATCGTTTTGTGAAGCAATGCAAGACAAGATTGCAGTGTTCTGGGCATTTTTACTAAGGGTGTAAAGCTTATAGTAGTTATTTATAGTGCAAAGTTATTCTTATTGGTAACGCTTCTAGTGATGCTAGGGTAACTTGTGATTTGTTGTATGTCAGCTCGGAAATATTTCTGGGTTAATATTGCAAGCTTAGCCATTTCGTGGACTGGTAGTACCTTACAATACTTAAAGAATATATCACCCTCCTTTTTTAGGGCTCCGTACCCGAAGACTCCGCTGTCTGTCTGTCTGTTTGTTGTCTGTCTGTCTGTCTGTCTGTCCGTCTGTCACCAGGCTCTCATGAACCGTGATAGTTAGACAGTTGAAAGTTATATATTCACTTTAAAAATAAATTATTAAATAAAATAAAAGAAATATTTAAAGGGACTCCCTTACAACAGACATGATTTTTTTGCCGGTTTTATAGATAATGGTACGGAACCCTTCGTGCGCGAGTCCGACTCGCACTTGACCGGTTTATTTTTATTTTATGATATAACTTCTTGGAGGTAAAGGACTTTAAGGGTCTCACCACAAAAAATAAACTCCTGTTCGACAGTTATTTAAAAACAAAAATGTTAGGATTTTCGTTGGTTTTGAGGTTAAACTATGTGTAACATTTTTTGTAGTAACAATTTTGAATGTCCTCCCATAGCCATAGCTAGATAAGTCCGCACGAAACAATACTCTCCGCCAGTGCGTTGCATAACGCGATTAAGACATAGTAAGGTATTCTATTTATGGGCACATACATCTTGGCTAACTGAGCGCGGAGTCGAACACAAATGTTCTCAATGTGTGGCTTCCAATTGAATCTTTCGTCAATTGTCAGACCAAGATACATGTGCTCGGGGTCGTGTTCGATGGGTTCGCATGTGCAGTTGGTCAGCTGTGGCTGTAAGCATGCGTGCTCGTGAGCAGTAATTTTCACAGTGGAGTCCGACCTCAGGTGACTTGAGTGTACGTGGATGAGTTTAGTCTTCTCAGCATTGAGTACAAGACCTGCATCATGAGACCATTTGCACACAAGTTCGAAGTCTGCCTGGAGTTTCTCTCGCGCCTTTGTTATGTCCTTATCGAAAGCGACCAGGCAGGTATCGTCTGCTTATTGATACACAGAGCACTGCCCGATCAGGTTATTCAGGTCATTTACAAAGACGAGTTATAGCATAGGCCCGAAGACCGATCATTGCGCGGTGCCTTGTGGTTTTATTTTGTTGAAAACCGTTTGGATTGGACCGATTGGAAGATAAGATGTTGTTAATTCTATAGTAAGTCTGAATTTCATTACTTATGTTTTTTTCTACAATTTTATCCAAACAGGGCGATAGGTACCAGGATCGTGTTTTTTACCATTCTTATACAGGGTGATTTCGGGGTCGTGATCCCAACCATTTTTTTCTGACTCAGTAAATGATTGCGATGCTACCTGTATTTATTTTAATTGAAACAAAGATGATTCGTTATTTACGTATTTTTATTTAAAAATTATTATTGACTCAAAATGCGTGGTCACCCTACTTTTAATATTACACCTTTTTAGAAAACAAACTCTCTGACAACCTTACTGCAACGATTGTTAAGTCCATGCACTTGACATAAGTTTTCTTGGGAAATAGTAGGGTCACCATGATCTCGAATTATCGCAGTTTTTTTTGCTGACTAAAATAAGTCGCTGGTGTACTGTTAGTCCTAACCTATCGTGATCCTTAGGAGAAAGTAAGTTAAATGTTTCTTTCTTGCTCCACGACCCCGTAATCAGCCTGTATATAGGCCTGACTAATCCCTCCTTCAGTCTATCTGAATAGATCCTACTTAACACACAACAGTTAATAAGATGTGCAATTGCAGCTGTAATATTATCAGATATTGTTTGAATGTCTATAATATTTATTTTATGTACATCTGGGGCTTTGTTCGGGTTTAGAGATTTAATAATCATGCGTACCCTATGGTAACTTGCTTTCCTAAACAACTTTGACTTGTCACTCTGTATGCTATACCTGCTTGCATCCAATAGGGACAGACTACAACTCGGTACAATACTAAAATAATATATATGAGTTGCTAAAAGAAATCTCTTTGTAAAGGACATATGTATCCTGATAATATTACGTATTTATTACAATAAACCATAAATAAAACGAATGAATGAGTTGTTCATTACCCCATGAGCAGCCACATTGAAACGGGGGACGTCCACCATGATGAAGCAGCCGTTCCACACGGTGGCTGCCGAGTTGTCCACCGCGCTGCTGGGCTCCTGGTCACTATCCGCTGCTGTAATATGTTTAAACGATTACCAAAAACGCACCTATTTTACTACCAATAAATTCGAAATTACTACCAGAATGGATAAATGTCTACCAAATTTTGTTTGAATAAATGATCACCAAACTTCTTTTTATGTTTTGTGTACTTAAGTTTATGTATTATGTATTTTTTGTTGTTCTTACATGTTCAACCTAACACGAAGGATAAAGGGGGCTTCGCTTCGCTTACCCCCTTTACCCTTCACCTAAGCTACCGCAGTATTTTACCCTGATATTTTTTGCAACTTTTGGTGTTCATTTATCCATTTTGGGTAGGAAAAAAATATTTTGGTGATCATTATATTTGTTGCCATATTATAGCGTCACCTCGTGTGTGTGATGACGAAAATGAATTCGATTACGAAAGTTACGATGGAGTTGTGATATCATTACATAATGGGAGAGAGAATTAAAGACGTAATGCAAGATATCCCTTGAAATCAAATATATATTCACAACATTTCCCTTACGTGGTGGCTGACGCACAGTTTATCCTTATTAAGCAAGTAATTTAATACTTTTTTTTGCGTGATTGGGGCTAGCTAATCGCAACCATTCTAATTGGCTGGCCCTTAGTCCACTAATAGTGTTTTAATTAAGTAATAAATAAATAATACTAGTGCAGCTTTATAATGTCCCATAGCTGCACTCGCGAGATTTTTCACTTAGTACCTACGTAATAAATATTAACCCTTCCATTGAAAATAAAACTTTTGTTATGCATCTAATTCCACAAATAATTTATTACTTACAATTAACTCAATTAGAGGAAAGTTCCAGCGATTACTTAAATAATAATAATTATAATACCTTGGACACTATTTACACACATTGATCTAGCTCCGAACTAGGATTCCCTGTATCTTGGGTACTAGAAAACAACGATACACATAGTTATATAGATAAATATTATACTTAGATAGATAAACAACGATGACTAGGGTACAAACATCCGTTCCATCACACAAATATTTGCCCCCACCGGGACTCAAACCCGGGACCCTTGACTTCGTAGGCAGGGTCACTATCGACTCGGCCATTCGGCCAAATAAATATTCACACAGACTTCAGTTTCCTTACAGATGTTACAGTTATAATTTTAACAGGTGGCGTAACTAGTATTAACATTATTTGCAGTTCTTACAAATATTTATTTAAATTAGTTTAGTAATAGGAGATCAATCCTTTTTTAACAGGTGTCATAATTTTCTGTCCAAAATAGTTTCACCTGCCAAAAAAAGTATCCACCTGTCAGAAAGGTGACACCTGTCAAATATAGTGTCATGAAAGTGACCTTTAAAAATCAGGACACCTTTAAAAGTGACTGTCAAAATTATGACACCTGTCAAAATAAAGACACCTGTTAAAATAGTAATAAATGGTGCAAGTGGTACTAATAATCAATGGTACTAGCTAATGATACAAATGGTCCGAAGGGCGCGGGAACCACGCGTCAAACCCCTTTAACCACGGAACTTCTTCCACGGGACTGCTGGGAAATCAGTGCCGTTAACGGAACTATGGGGAAAAAAGTCTCACTAATTCCACCACAGAACTTCTTCCACGGGACTACTGGGAATAAACGAATTATTTTCGTGAAATCTAAATAATAATAAAAAACAATCACTATATCAAAGCTCAAACCTTCAGTTGATGCCAATTTGCCGGGTTGTGGCCTAGTAATATTTCTGGTCATTTTGTATCTATTATTTATTTTTAGCTGGGAATTGAGTGAAATAGTCACCCAGGACCGATCACTCGTCTGTGGTTCAGCGGGCATCCCACCTCATAATCATCATCTATTATTTAGTATTTTTTGGAGGAGGGTGCGTGTGTTTATTATTGCATTTTACTACTTGGCCATCGATAGTGTGGATGATAGCGTTGCATCCTGTACGAGGCGTCGAGCACTGCCATCTGGTCTTTAGCCCATGCTTGCTGTGCTTGCCAAAACGGTACCCAGCGATCTCTATCAAAGGTGTGCCCAACCTTGACTTCATCATCGTGAACTCTGTAACCAAACAATCATATCGTCACTTCTTTATCCATACCTGCTGGCATACTACACTTAGTTATGCAAGTGACTCTTTTTCACAGTTTACAGTTAGCCCTTTTCCACCTTTTAACTAAAATATTTTTCTAGACAAGAATCACCCTAATGCAGCTGTAGTTGGTATCAGAAGGTTTTTGATAGTGTGATGGCGTCTCTACTCCTTATAATCGCGCAGTGTGGCGACCGTATCTGGATGCGGTGAGATAGCCTGTCTCAATCTAGTAATACAAAATAGGTAAATTAATTAATAAAAATATCCTTAAAAAGTCCAAGAGGATATTATTTATTATATTTTGGAGGAGAGTGCGTGTTTTCATAATTTCTTTTCACTAATTGGTCATCGATTGAGTGAATGAAAACATTGCTTACTATGGGTGGTGCACTGCCATCTGGTCTTTAGTACATTCTGGCTGTGCTTGCCAAAAGTAACCAGCAATCTTAATCAAAGGTGTACCCAACCTTGAAGTCGTCATTGTGAACTCTGTAACGTTTCACGCTTGCTTCTCAGGCAGGTGTTCGAATCCCGGTGCTGACCATGTAATTTGGTAAATAATTTACATGAAGTACATTATACGGACGTTCTAACGGTGATGGGAAACAGCATGAGGAAACCATATTTACTCTTACATTATATTAGCTGCGGCGATGGGCTAGCCCCCTGTCACGCGAAATGGAGTATCGGATAACTGGCTAACAGTGGCCCAATTATACTGGGCAACGTTTGGAATTCGTAAAAGTATCTTGTATGAGCTTTATGAACAAAATACCTATAACTTTGGTAGAAAATGTCATGACTATGTTAAAAAATATTCCAAAACTTTCAAGTTGGTATGTAGAACTGAAAACTTTACACATTAAGAGAAAAATACAAAATTCAAATAACAAAATGAAAACGGCGCGGCAAATAGTAAACCGTGAAACTGGCAAAGTTATATACCAAGGGACAATTATTTCTGCTCAAAGATAGGTGATGATGTTGTTAAATCCAACGCTGAGGTAGCTCGAGCTTTCGAAACATACTTTACTCACAACAGAGCGTCAAAATTCATCTCCATATGAAGCGGACTTTGTCAAAAAATAGCACTGGCGTCAGTAATGTTGATTTTAAATTTCGTCATGTATATCCCCAGGACATTGTCAAAACGTTTAGATTAGGTACTTAACTTAAAAAAATACTGAACACTTGTGGGGTATATCAGTCAGTCATTGGTTCAGTAATTATATGTGCTGTGGCTCAAGCAGGAATAATAACCAGAGCGAAAAAGTGTTCGAGTTCAGGAAACATGAACCTTATATCATTGTACATAAGAGTCACTGACAGTTCGATTCGCATACTTTTTCGACGCGTAATTATTCCTGCTTCCTACACTGACGATGGAGCTATGCTATGATATGTTTATGTTATTTATGATAGCTATCGGCGATTTTGATCTAAAAGTAAAAAAAGCCATATAATGTTATCATATTTATAATATGATTCTGGACATCTTAAACCTATTATTTGATATTTTTTGGAGGAGGATGCGTGTGTTCATTGTTGCATATCACTAATTGGTCATCGTTGGTATGGATGTTAGCATTGCAGCCTTTGCTACGATGCGTGGAGCACTGCCATCTGGTCTTTAGTCCACACTGCCTGTGCTTGCAAAAACGGTACCCAGCGATCTCAATAACGGTTGTGCCCACCCTTGATGTTTTTATTGTGAACTCTGTAACCAAACAAACATATCGTTATTCCTTTTTCCATATGAGCTGGCGTCACTGAGTTAGATCCTCGTGACCGGAATAAAAATGTGAACAGTGTTTTTAAATAAATCTGTGAAATGTTTTGTTACTTTACCATTACCATTATAATTTCTGTTCTATTGAAATTAATAGCGTCATATACTTATATTCTTTATTAAGAATATAAGTATATGAATAATCCTGGACATCTTGGACCTATTATTTATCATTATTTTGGAGGAGGTTGCATGTGTTTATTGTTGCATTTTATCAATTTGTCATCAATGGTGCAGATAATAGCGTTGCATCCTTTGCTGCTATGCTTGGAGCAATGCCACCTGGTCTATGAGTCCACCCTTGCTGTGCTTGCTAAAACGGTAAACAACTATCTAAACGCAATAACACTAGCCTCTGGTCCTTGACTATGTGGAGTCGATAGCCTGCCTTAAACTAGAACAAAATGGCCGATATGCTGCCTCATACTAGAAAAAATAGGTATATTAATTTAGGTTTAATCTATCCCGACTCGAAATAAGAAAATATGTACATATTCATTTCATCATCATTTATTATTAAATAATAGTATTATTAATGAATAATAAATGCAATCCTGTTAAAAATATATTATCCTACTAATAAAATAATAAAAGTATTTTGTGGAGGTGGTTGATTGTGGTTATTAATATATTATTAGGTTTTCTATGGTGTAGATGTGAGCGTTGAATCCTTTGGAAACTTGTGTGGAGCACTGCCATCTTGTCGTAAGTCCTGACTTGCGTTGTTTCCGTACCCATCGACCATAGCCATAATCTGATTGGTTTTGGAGGACAAGATTAAGATTTATATTACCGCGGTGAATTATATTATACCCTATCCCTACCTCTATCGCAGGTACCGGTATTATCTGAAGGTTTAAAATTAAATTATAGTGTGATGAGTGTAACAGAAATGTGTATTCATATTTTAAGGTGTTGTTGTTGTTGTTGAAACCGATTTGGTCAGAGCAACTTTATTTTTGACCAAACATTTTGGGATTTTGCCGATTTGTTTGGAGAGGTGAAAATTAATAGGTTTTAGTAATGGTTGTTCAGAATGACGTCCCCTAAAAATACCCTGAAATATGACTTCTACTTTCTGTGATATCCTATTCAATCGTGCAGTCATGCGGTATAAACGGTATAGCTGGCCTTCATCTATAAATAAAAATAGGCATATTCATTTCATGTTATTGTGGTCATAATTCGTCTTAGTACAAAAAATATGAAACAAAGACCCAGTATATCTCTAAACAAACGGCAAATGCAGTAAATTTTTGAATTTAGATTTGTCATAATCAGAAGTATATTTTTTATCAAGACCGTATGAATATATGATTTAGTATTCTCGAGGAGGGTGCGTGTGTTTATTATTGTACTTTATTATTCTGTCATCGAAGGTGTATATAACAGCCTTGCATCCTCTGCTATTATGCGTCGAGCAATGCCATCTGGTCTTCAATCCTTGCTTGCGGTGCTTACCGAAACGGTACCCAGCGATCAGAATCAAAGGTGTGCCCATCCTTGATGTCATCATCGTGACCTCTGTAACCAAACAATCATATCGTCACTCCTTTATCCATACCTGCTTTAAATTATGTTTGCTAAGTATATGTAAATATCTACAGTGAAACAGTGAGACTCTAACCTGACCAAAAGAGATTATTGGCAGGCTCAAGATACATTTATTAATCACAGGGTCGTGAGTCGAATATTGGTGATATAGTTGAAACGCTGGATAGGGACTCGCCGGGAATTTGTAGATTTCAGCTCCTTGGTAGACTCAATCCAACTGGTCCACTTCTCCAGACGTCAACAAGTGATTATGCGGTAGCGCCAGGAGGATATTATTCCTCGGCGTGGTACCCTGGAAAGAGACCAGTGTGAATGATAGGAATACAAAAGCGCTACAGCGCCCTGCTATCAGGCGACGGCTCCCCACACGGAGACTTCCGACGAGGGCCCTAGGGTAATTAGGATCTAAGAGTGCCGCAGTCCAATAGACACTGTATAGAAAAGGGAAATACATAGAGAGTATAAAATACACGAAAATAAGAAAGACTAACTACGAACCAATGCTTACCCATGGATTGGGGATAGTAGGAAAGTTTCAAATCAACTACTGCACTTTACAGCAACTAAACATTCAGCTCCATTACAGTACTAAAGGGACTAGCCCATCGCCGCAACTAAAGGCGTGACTTAAAAATTATTGATGCAGAAGATACAACCTCACGTTTCAGAGCTCAAACAATGTCTGCCTCAAAAAAACAATCAGCTGCCAGACGAGATTCCAGACCCGAATTTCCGTATTTTTATAGTTTTAGTTTTTAACTGGCTAATCCGCCAGTAGCCAATATGGTCAAGGAGGTAGTACGTTACATACCCGTCTTGTTTGGGTAGGATTTTACCTGATAAAATCC
The DNA here is from genome assembly GCA_949825045.1 of Argyresthia goedartella. Lineage (NCBI taxonomy): Eukaryota > Metazoa > Arthropoda > Insecta > Lepidoptera > Argyresthiidae > Argyresthia > Argyresthia goedartella. The sequence goes on from OX463817.1 coordinate 7,549,188, forward strand.
GCTAAGATACTAACTAAACTAAACTAACTTACCAAATTAACTACTTAAGATAAAATTCTCTAAAGCTCGCCATCTACAATGTCAGAGAAATATATAACTAACAGTCTAGCTCAACTACATACAAACATCACACATTCGTACCAACAATCAGACATCAGAATTCATACTAAGTTCATACAAGAGTTCACACTTACATCGTGTAAACACAGCCTTACACACAGGGTGCCATTATTATAGCCAAATGCACACCCAGACTAACTGTCAGAAGTTGAAAAATAAGCAAGATCCCTTGAACTAAAATAAGAACCTTAGTACATAAACGCCCCGATAGCTTAGCTACTATCGTAACGCAGAATAACGCAGAATAACACCATGAGGGGCAGCTCCCTCAAGTGTTCAAGACGTCCTGCACCGTTAGTGGGTACAGAAAATAATAATAGAGTGGAATATCTATTCTACAACAAAGAGTAAAAAAGTAGAGAATTATAGTTCAAGAGGCCATAAGCTAAAGTAACAGACATTGCAGAGTACCGTTACACAATAAAGAACTTTTACATAGCTGTAGATATAGATGGTTTTTAGAATACAAGGGTCAAAATACTTATTACATACATAAAGGAATCGTTAACTACTATTTAATAAGACAGAACTCTGTCGCAGCCTATCTTCAGACAGAAGGTGCTCTGAGACAGACACAGATCGCTCGGCACAAGTACAAGCGCTAAAGAGTTAGTATTTAGTTAAAAACTTGGGCCGTAGTTACATGAAAGTAAGCAGAGTACACGACTAACACCCGGTTTCTGGTACAAAATCAAGCCATTGATCTACCGTTTTGACAGCTGAAATTGATAAAGGACTGTCAACAACAGATTAAATGTACGAGAAATCGGCCGTTAAACACTAACCTTATTTATTATTTAATAGTCCGAAAAGTTTCCCTACTAAAATCTTCACAATTTATTAATTTATTTTTCGTACTGAGAATTTGGAGGACGTATTTATCAACAATTATAATATGACAACAGCCGTCAGACTGCGACCATAAATAATGTAGAAATGAGGTAGGTACCCAGATAAACGATCAAATATACTCCTGTCAGACAAAAATAAACACAACAAAATATACAAGCTACGAAAGAAATCTAGCGTTCTACGGCACTCTTATGGCCTAACTACTCTGACCAGACATAAAACTCTATCACCAATATTCCCTTAATCCGGGCGCCATTGAAACAGTGAGACTAACCTGACCAAAAGAGATTATTGGCAGGCTCAAGATACATTTATTAATACAGGGTCGTGAGTCGAATATTGGTGATATAGTTGAAACGCTGGATAGGGACTCGCCGGGAATTTGTAGATTTCAGCTCCTTGGTAGACTCAATCCAACTGGTCCACTTCTCCAGACGTCAACAAGTGATTATGCGGTAGCGCCAGGAGGATATTATTCCTCGGCGTGGAACCCTGGAAAGAGACCAGTGTGAATGATAGGAATACAAAAGCGCTACAGCGCCCAGCTATCAGGCGACGGCTCCCCACACGGAGACTTCCGACGAGGGCCCTAGGGTAATTAGGATCTAAGAGTGCCGCAGTCCAATAGACACTGTATAGAAAAGGGAAATACATAGAGAGTATAAAATACACGAAAATAAGAAAGACTAACTACGAACCAATGCTTACCCATGGATTGGGGATAGTAGGGAAGTTTCAAATCAACTACTGCACTTTACAGCAACTAAACATTCAGCTCCATTACAGTACTAAAGGGACTAGCCCATCGCCGCAACTAAAGGCGTGACTTAAAAATTATTGATGCAGAAGATACAACCTCACGTTTCAGAGCTCAAACAATGTCTGCCTCAAAAAAACAATCAGCTGCCAGACGAGATTCCAGACCCGAATTTCCGAATTTTTATAGTTTTAGTTTTTAACTGGCTAATCCGCCAGTAGCCAATATGGTCAAGGAGGTAGTACGTTACAACAGTAATAAATATATTTGAACTTTGTACTTTGACTCTGCCAACCTATATGGGAAAAGGCGTTACTCTATGTTATGTTTATGTTATTTATTATAGCTATCGACGATATTGATCTAAAAATAAAAATTGCCATATTATGATATTATGATATTTATAATATGATTCTGGACATCTTAAACCTATTATTTGATATTTCTTGGAGGAGGATGCGTGTGTTCATTGTTGCATATCACTAATTGGTCATCGATGGTATGGATGTTAGCATTGCATCCTTTGCTACGATGCGTGGAGCACTGCCATCTGGTCTTTAGTCCACACTGCCTGTGCTTGCCAAAACGGTACCCAGCGATCTCAATAACGGTTGTGCCCACCCTTGATGTTTTTATTGTGAACTCTGTAACCAAACAAACATATTGTTATTCCTTTTTCCATATGAGCTGGCAGTCACTGAGTTAGATCCTCGTGACCGGAATAAAAATGTGAACAGTGTTTTACCATAAATCTGTGAAATGTTTTGTTACTTTACCATTATATTAGGTACTTACATATGAAATTGGCGTTTCACTTTGATGTCAAATATCTCCTCTATGGTTAGGAATTCCAAATTCAAATTTATACAGCTATTTACTCATGTATTTGTCTTTCTTAAATTATAATTCATTTGTTTTTTCCTCAATTGTTTTTTTTCTTGCGTCACTCAGCTTACAAAATGGAAAACTTGAAATATCGCGTTATTTGCGATTATGAGTTCTACCGTGGCACCAGTGGTGCAGAAATGGCTCGAAGCATTAATTAAGTGTATGGCGACGGTGCCGCAATAGAAAACACAGTGCGTTTTTGGTTCCAACGTTTTCGTTCTGGAAATTTCGACCTGCAGAACAAGCCCCGTGGACGGCCGGAGACCAAAGTTGATAATGAAGAATTGAAGGCTATTGTGGAAGCGGATCCATCGCAAACCACGTCCGAGTTAGCTGCAGGCTGCGGTGTTAGTGATAAAACTGATTTAATCCACTTGAAGCAAATTGGGAAGCTTGAAAGGGAAAAGCTTGAAAGGTGGGTACCTCACGAACTGAGTGAAGCAAATCAACAAACGCGCGTTGACTGCTGCGTTGCACTCACCCGGCACAATAATGAAAGGATTTTAAATCGAATCATTACCTGTGATGAAATGTGGATCCTGTACGATAATCGGAAGCGCTCATCGCAATGGCTGAACCCAGCCCAACCAGCCAAACCATGCCCCAAGCGAAAATTGACTCCAAAAAAGTTACTTGTGTGCGTTTGGTGGACTAGTGCTGGTGTCGTTCACTACAGCTTTCTTAAATATGGCCAGACGATTACGGCAGATGTCTATTGTCAGCAACTGCAAATCATGATGGAAAAGCTAGCTGCTAAACAACCGAGGCTGGTCAATCGCTCTAGGCCACTGCTGCTTCATGATAATGTTGTTCGCGGTCTGCTGCTTCATGATGTTCGCGGTCTGCATTCGCTTGCGCTAACATCTGTTTGCGATTGCTCCATAAAAAGTGCCCACAAATATTGCTTAATTGCTAGCTAAAAATCATCACTATATACCATTCGCTAGTGTTTTTAGTGTCTTCAAATCTGTGCTAATATCAAGTTTTGATTACTAGTGATTATCTTGAAAACATCATCTAAAGATCTAAAAGTACAGCAAGTAACCGTCGAAAAACAGCGGATCAAGGTCGTTGATCGCTGTTGCCGAGCGCGGTCAGTGAACTCGATCCGCGCGCCCGCTCTCGCGCCGTACTGCTATCTCTGTCTCCTCGCACTGCCCTTGAGTCACCCGCGTCTACGTCACAGCCGACGAGCCTTGCCGCTTCTCGCCACTGTACCCATAAGTATAATGACTTGCTTAGCCTTTATGAAGCCGATAGTGGCGAATGAGTTACTTCAATGCCGCGGTTGCCGGTCTACTTATCACTATCATTGTCTTGGCATAGACCCTAATTCGTATGTGAGCAACATAAACGCACTCCGAGAGAAATGGGAATGTTCTCAATGCCAAAATGTTACACGGCGGAGCAATAGGAAAGACAATACCCCAGTTCGCAAAGTATTTGAGACAAATGAGGACTTAGAGGCTATCACGGATATGTCTTGTGACGACCAGTCGCTGAATGGCGCGTCTTTTGGTGCAGGGAAAAACTCCAGATTAGAATGCAGCTTCGTTGTTACCAACCAGCAGAGACAACTACAGCACAACCTAGTCGATTTAACACCTTCGCAGAGTTTGTCGGTACCAACCACAGTGGGAGCTATGACTCTTGACCAGTTTTCTGCTGTTCTAGATTCGAGAATGTCGACAATCCTGGACAGAAAAATAGCCGATATTTCAACTGCCATGTCCAAAAAAATGAGTGAAGCCTGCACACAGTTGAAAATGGAATTACTGGAGGCAACTAATGCTTTAGATGCTAAGTTACAAGTTTTTGAATCTAGAGTGGACGACCTCGAGAAAGAGAACAAAAAGTTGCGCTCAGAGCTTGCTGATATCGCGTCCAGGCGGAACTGTGTCACTCTACCGCGCACCACCTACGCCGCGTCGGTCAGCACCGCCGCCGCCTCACCTGTGGGTAGACAGCGTACATCTGGCTCTGACGGTATTGTCCCACCAACACAACAGCCTGCCGCCGCGGTCAACAAGGGGCGTACTGAGGAATCTGTTCCGTTAACTACCGCCACACGGCCGCAATCAGATGATGAAACGGCACAAGACTGTGATTGGACGACAGTGAATAGGCGAGCCCGCCATCGGCCATCCAATGTAGTTAAAGGGACAGCTGCTCCTGGCTCCACAATACTGGAGGCAGCGGAAAGGAAATCTACATCGCTTTTTTGTCAAGGCTGGGACTGGAGTTGATAAGATAACGGAGCACCTTAAATCTATCCGACAGATAATTTTGCTCAGTCGAGGCGTTAAAACCGAGGGGAGACTACGCCTCTTTCAAGCTGGGAGTCCCGGCTAAGAATGTCGCCGAGTATATGTCTGACAAGCACTGGGCTAAGGATGTGCACATAAAATCGTGGCAGAGTGGATTTCGTAGGCCACAAGAGAAATCCAACTCGCAATAAGCCTAGAACATTTAAGTATGCAGTATCGATTGTTTACCAGAACACTAGAGGTCTGCGGACAAAACTCAAAAGTTTCTATACACGTGTGTGTGAATCGGGATTAAATGACTCCATACACGACGGGGAACTAGTGCCAGATGGATACACAATACTGCGTAGTGATCGGATGGATGGACGCAAACATTCCTTTACTTATAGCGACACCTGAATGGGATCTGCGAAGAGTTGAGTTTCCAGAGACTAACTTAGACGAGGCTTCATTTGAGTTAGTTTGTGCGGCAGTACTTCGTGAAAAGAAGGATTTGTTTATGTGCCGTGTGGTTTAAATTCCGCCGAAATCTATCTACAATGATTATTTGCAAATGTTTAATATATTAGAAAGTGTAATCGTCAAGCATAAAAATGTTCTAGTCATAGGTGATTTTAATTTATATTCTGCATCGGTTGAGGTAAAGAATTATTTTGAATATTTTGTAGCATTCTGTAAACTCCAACAAAGAAAGTTCATACTGAATTGCAATGATAGACAATTAGATCTAGTTCTCACTACATTACAGGAAAGTGAAGGGTGTGTGACCTTAGAGCCAGAGTCCCTAGTACCGGAGGTTGACCCGCAGCATCCGGCTCTTGCCATTGGTACCACATTCAGCGTGGGTCCGGGTGCTACTCACGATGCCGCTACAGAGTCATCACAGGCACAGTCGGGTCATGCTGACGACAGACCTCAGTGGAATTTTCGTAGGGCCGATTTCATTTCCCTGTATAAAATGATAGAGACAGCCGACTGGACCCCTCTTTATGCATCATTGAATGTAGAAGAGGCTATCCAGTGTTTTTACAAAATCGTAAATTCGTTAATAGATAACTGCGCTCCCAGGAAAAAGCCTATTTCTGGAATTCGGTCCCAGTATTGCTATCCCAATTGGTACTCAGCCGACTTGATATACGACATACGGACGAAAGCATACCTGCACAAGAAATATAAGCAGAGTAAGTCCCAGGGTGACCCATGCTACTGGCATATCCATCCACAACAGAAACCAGGATGGCTATCCTTGGAGACACAACAAACACCCACGAGCTCCTAGAACACCCAGGCCTCCTACTCCAGATGGTGCAGGAGTTGGGATGGCTGAGGTAGATGTGCAGGCGAAGGGGACATGCACAAAGGCCCCGCTCAAGTGGGCCAGGTGCAGGCACTACAGCCCCCTTGTTGAAGATAGAAGATAGATAGAAGTCCCAGGGTGATTATAAAATGTTTTCTGAAAGTAGAGTTCATGTTAAGACCAACATAAAAACATTGTATAACGGCTATTTGAGTAGAGTCCAGTCCCAGCTTACGCATGACCCCAAATCTTTTTGGAACTATGTGAAGAAGCAACGCGAGAATCGTAGTAGATCAATACAGATCACTAAAGACGGAGTAAGATTGGCTAATGAGGCTTGTGCCAAGGAATTCGCACAATATTTTCACTCGGTGTATAGCTCTACCACCCCGCGGCTTGACGCGGAGGGAGCGGCGGCGGCGGCGTCGGGGGCGGCACAAGCGGGCAGAGGTGCCGAGAGAGTGCAAATTGCGCAACTGTCGCTAGGTGAGGTGCGCTCTGCGCTCCGACGACTCAAGCCCAAGTTTTCTGCGGGGCCGGATGGTTTACCATCTTACATAGTCAGGGACTGCAGAATGGTGCTTGATAAGCCGCTGCTATTTATTTTTAACTTGTGCCTAGGTTGCAGTATTTACCCAGAGGGTTCCAAACGGGGCTGCAGCGACGGAAGTTAACTGTTTCAGGCCAGTGGCGGTTCTGTCAACTTTTGCGAAGGTTTTTGAGTCTGCGTTGCAGCGTAGCATCTTTCTTCAGATGGGAGGGCAAGTATGTGATGCTCAACATGGGTTCCGACCAGGTCGTAGCACCACCTCCAACTTGATGTGCTTTATGTCGTTTGTGTCGCCAGCGCTCAACTAGCGCGGCCGGGTCGACGCCGCATATTTCGATTTCAGGAAAGCGTTCGACATGGTCGATAACGACGTCTTACTTGAAAAATTCAGTAGCGTAGGATTCACCCCACAGTTATTACAATTTTTCTGTAGCTACCTCAGGGATCGGCGGCAGTATGTGGAATACGATGGATTTTCTTCTGATCCGTATTTTACATTATCGGGTGTGAGTCAAGGCAGCAATCTAGGACCTCTGGAATTTATCGTTATGATAAACCACCTACCCATGGTTATTAAGCACGCTATATGCTTATTGTTTGCGGATGACCTATTTGTACTTCTATGGGTATATTCAATGACCTAAAATAAATAAATAACAATAATAAAACTCCTCCTGAAGGTAAGCATCAGCGCAGACTGTGAGCGGTTGCAAGGTGATATAGATAGGGTGGTGGAGTGGAGTCACCGTAATAAACTCTACTTCAATGTATCGTAGTGTGCGATGATGACCTACAGCCGCGCTCACGAGCCTCTCCGCCACCGGTACGTTCTGAAATTAAGGATCAAGGAAAACCCCCAGGTTTTAATGAAGTCAGACTTGACGTTTCGGGATCACATTAGTACTATATGCAAACAAGCTTTCAAAAAGTTAGTTTTTATTCTTAGATAGGCGAGTAAGTTTAAAAGTATCGAGGTGGTAAAAGTTTTGTATAATACCTTGGTTCGGAGTAAACTTGAAAGCAATGAAATCATCTGGCATCCACATGAAACTAAATATAGCCAAATGCTGGAGAAAATACAAAATCGTTTCCTGAGGTATTTATATTTGAAGCGGTACGGGGTCTATCCTTGTTACCCACTTATGTATCCGAGCCTGTTAGTGATGGGCATGGTTGGATACAATGAGCTGGAAGTGAGGAGGGGCCTCGCACAAGCGACCTATGTGCTAAAAGTGCTGCGAGGGAAGCTGCACAACCCGTAGATACTACCGTTGTTAGGGCTTCGTGTACCTGACAACTACCTGAGAGCGAGGAGTCACTCCTTGTTCTGCGTGCCGATGGCACGAACAAGCGTGCTGCGGGAGGCACCGGTGGTGCGGGCTCTGGCTCTATTTAATCAAGTGACGGGCAGGACCAACATTGACCTATTTTGTTGTTCAATGTTGGAGTTCACAAGGGCAGTCACTTTTTGTTTGTGCTATTGAATTATGGTTTTTGTTAATTAATTATTTTTTGTTAATTAATTGTTATTATATTTATAATTGAATTGTTTTGGAGGACAAGATTAAGATTTATATTACCGCGTTGAATTATATTATACCCTATCCCTATCTCTATCGCAGGTACCGGTATTATCTGAAGGATTAAAATTAAATTATAGTGTGATAGCCTCTCCACTCCGTACAGAGAGTGTAACAGAAAGGTGTATTCATATTTTAAGGTGTTTTTGTTGTTGAAACCGATTTGGTCAGAGCAACTTTATTTTTGACCAAACATTTTGGGATTTTGCCGATTTGTTTGGAGAGGTGAAAATTAATAGGTTTTAGTAATGGTTGTTCAGAACGACGTCCCCTAAAAATACCCTGAAATATGACTTCTACTTTCTGTGATATCCTATTCAATCGTGCAGTCATGCGGTATAAACGGTATAGCTGGCCTTCATCTATAAATAAAAATAGGCATATTCATTTATCATGTTATTGTGGTCATCATTCGTCTTAGTACAAAAAATATTAAACATAGATCCAGTATTTCTCTAAACAAACGGCAAATGCAGCAAATTTTTGAATTTAGATTTGTCATAATCAGAAGTAATTTTTATCAAGACCATATGAATATATGATTTAGTATTCTCGAGGAGGGTGCGTGTGTTTATTATTGTACTTTATTATTCTGTCATCGAAGGTGTATATAACAGCCTTGCATCCTCTGCTATTATGCGTCGAGCAATGCCATCTGGTCTTGAATCCTTGCTTGCGGTGCTTACAGAAACGGTACCCAGCGATCAGAATCAAAGGAGTGCCCTTAGTTGAAGTCGCCATTGTGAATTCTGTAACCAGAAATAAGTGATTACTAATCAGTGGTGATCTCATTCATAAACCCGAGAAATTTCGGCAGACTATAGTCTCCGATTCACCTAGCTTCCATTATTGTATATATATAAACTTATTATTATTATTGTATACCCTCCAACGTAGCAACAAGTACTATTAAAAGGTTGTAAAGATAGTATGACAGCATCTCCTAGCGTCTTAGAGAGAGGACTGAGTGAAAAATTACTAACGTTTGTACATTACTTCTTCATTCGTTTTTTTGGTTCCGCGTTTGGAGCCTACTGATCATGCCATTCACGAGTCCATCTTCGGCATCGAGGTTGACGTCATCGTTGTGGATAGACGGCAGCTAGTTTAAAAATGTAAGAAAAAACGCCCGACTCGACGGCGCTCATCTTATGCAAGTTGCCTTGCCTGCTTGTGTAAGCCCGCCTTTGTACATTTTATTTCCCACAGCGTCAATTGTTTTTACTGTTATTTTATGCAATAAAGGATAATAATAATAATATAATAATAAGTTGCGTCGAGCAGTCGTGACCTCAGTTATTGCATTGTTGCCTATCATCTTGTCGTCTGCGATTATTTCGTATTCGGGTACGAAAGCGTTATTGTTATACGCGTCGACATCATGGTTGCGATGAAAGAGGCAAACAGCAGCACGTAAGTTTACTTTTCACCATGTTTTACTTCTGAAAAGTGCTTCAATTAGAGCAATTTGTTCGGGATCGAGTCTCTCAGAGTTGCCGATTTTTATGAGCATGGCCGAGAAGATGGAGTTACCTGATTGGGTCCAGCGGCGGAAGTCCGTTCGGCTTTGGAGGATTGTAACCTGCCCTAGGCGGAAATAAAAGTGACAACTGGTGGTCAGATCGGTTTATTACAAAAAATATTAATGGGGTAATTTCATTGGTGGCCGTGCTTATAGTTAACTAACCTTATTATCTCGGGCTTAGAACTAAACTTATCTGGCGTGAATAACGAAATTGCAATGTTGATCCGGAAAGCAAAGTTGTTCCAGAATAAAACTGCCTGTCCGGGCGGGTGTCTGTTTAGAACCAAAAGGGCCTATTTGCGGCAGGTGTCTGTTTAGAACCAAATGTTCACCAAATTAGCAGTTTCGTCGATTAGTGTTAATTAGAACGCACCCTATATTTTGATCTGTGATAAATTAAAAATGTAATCTAACTTTCGACTGACTAAGACGAAAAAATATTCCTTTTTGTTTTTGCCGTGAAATATTCGCGAGGGCTTTCCTGAGTAGGGATCCGGGAGTTTGGGAGAAGTCAGCCAGCGCCGTGGGCCGGTCGGAGTGGATTGAACAATATTTCGGGATTAGCCAGAAGGTTTCCGCTCCTCGTGTATTGAAGGGCTGAGAGCCCCCGAGTTCTTTGTCGTGGTTACTGGCCTGTATAGTGGCGTGAGATTGTGTGTTTCAGCAAGAAGCAAGAAGAACTCGGGCACGCCCTGGACCCATCGCATCGAAGCCAGGTCATAAGTCTGGAAAACCCCGTCAGGTAAGTGCGTGAAGCGCAGTGCATCATTGCCCGTTGGAGACTCTCACGGCAGTGAGCAGAAGTTCTAGCTATCCAATGGGCCCACAGTGTGACCGCTGCTGTTTTGCGATAACCCCTCAGGGTTATCTAACAGTCTGGTTATCTATTGGATCTCGTAGAGTCGGCCCATAAAATATGCACCGCAGGAAATGCAGTGAGCTTGCACAAGCACAGCCCCTTTACAATTAACGCCAAGTCATATGTAGCGAAATCAATTCAATTTATGTCAAATTGGCGTTTGTTGGATGGAACAACTTTAATTTTTTGACAAATTTGTATCGATTTTAATTAGTAAATAGGCCGACTGGACAACGTTACTAACAGCTAACGGAAATAAAAAAAAAATACAATTCACGGCTTTTTCTAATACGAGGGGGCGGAAGGGAAGATTCGTTCACTTTGACATAAGTAAGATCTATAATCTAAATCCAAATACTCCTAATGATACAAAGACTAACACTTACGAAGTACTAGATAGCTACGAACAGTTAACAACAAACAAATCTCGCTTAACATTCCTTTACCTCAATACCCGAAGCTTACGCAAAAGAGGTAAAATTGACGAGCTAAAGTGCATAATACTTGCTATATCAAATTCAGTACATGTCATTCTAGTCACAGAAACTTGGATTCGCACATATATCCAGGCAATGCAGCTGCAACTACCCAATTATACACACTACCATAACATACGAACTGATATGGGTGGAGGCGGAGTATCTGCCTATGTTCACAACGATCTAAAACATATCTCAGAAACTAAGTACATTGGTGGAACCAATATGGATCCAGTTGGAGAAGTATGGTGTTAAAATTGGAGTTATTTACAATCCTGGATACACGGACTTTGAAGACTTTCTTGAAGTTTATGAATCACAACTGGAACACAGACGGAGAGCCATCGTCTTTGGAGATTTCAATATAGACTTATTAACTAAAAACAAGCAAACCAAACAATACAAGGAAAGGCTCTGGATTCAAAATTGTAAATAAAATTGGTAAAAAATACTGCACGAGATCAGGAGCTTCCAAAGATTCTATACTGGACCATGTTAGCACTAACTTAACAAACGACAACTTCCACATGGTAATCGTCAATTCTCCACTCTCTGACCACAAACAGATCTATCTAGAAATAAAAAAATGCAAACCACCACAAAAGATATACTCCCTTATTTTAGCTAAGTGGCTTTAGCTAACGCCACTTTTCCGTTTTTGGTTTGAAATTTTATTTCCATGGCATAAAATTCAAATTCGCGACCCCTCCTAACTACCCTCGGTTTTTGAGAGGTTAAAAAATAGGGATTCGAAGCGTGCCCTAAACGTGAAATTGGAAAGACAACAGCTGGGACACTCATCCACACCCAAATATCGCGTAGTCACTCTGGACAGAGCACTAACATACAGGAAGCATGGTGTTAACACCAAAGTGAAGGTCAGAAACAACCTGATCCGACACATAGTAGGAAGCACTTGGGGAGCTAACCCACATGTCCTGCGAACAACAGCGCTAGCTTTTAGCCACTCTTCAGCGGAATTTCGAAAAAACTCCCACAAGGCACCATCAAGGACCTGAATCTGTCCATTATGGACTTAGTAACCTAAAAAGACTCTTTGCACCGAACTTGTGTCTATGTCACGTCAATCAGAAAAACCTTGCTCTCATTACATCCAACTGAATTTAATTTATTATTGTTTTACATGATTGGGAAACTAGACGAAAACAACTTTAAGTCCTAACTAACAAAATGCCTGAAGACCAAGGTGTAACCAATGTGCCAAACGTTGAAATTCAGCGGAAGAACAAGGTCGAAGGATGTAGGTAAGCGTATAACGAGACTGGAGATAGGCGGGACACTTGGCTAGACGGTATGACGGACAAAGGACAAAACAGTCACAGAGTGTTGGCCAAGGGTAGCGACAAGACCAGTGGTCAGACCACCAGTCCAATGGTCCGGCGATATCATCAAGTCGACAAGATCTCAATAGATACAGTTGGCACAAGACCGTGTGGATTGACGCTATAGAGAAATGGGCTATGCCTAGCAGTGGGTTGATGTGGGCTGATGATGATGTGATGATAATTAATCAAATTAATTACGTGTGCCTGACATAGAATTTAACCTGGTCACCTTACTGGGATACCTAAGAACATCCTTCCCTTCCCTCCCTTATATCTCATATTTATTCTGCATGGGAAGCCGCACAGGATGCTATCGGTGTTTTTTGCGATCTGTCGAAGGCATTTGATTGTGTTGATCATGACACGTTACTAATGAAATTAAATCATTACGGAGTTAGAAATAAAGCGTTGGATCTACTAAGATCATACCTAAGCAATAGAATTCAAAAGGCAGAAGTCAACGGCGTTAAATCTGATGGATCGGGGGTAAAAATTGGCGTTCCACAAGGTTCCACATTAGGCCCTTTCTTATTCCTGGTATATATTAACGATCTGCCTTTTATGGTGGAGAAATTGACTAACATAGTGTTGTTTGCTGATGATACTTCACTGGTCTTCAAAATTGAAAGACAAAAAGAAGATTTTGATGATGTCAATAGAGTATTATCTTTAACCTTGAATTGGTTCACAGTTAACAATTTATTGTTAAATGCTGGTAAAACCAAATGTATCAAATTCTCACTTCCAAATGTCAGCCAAGTTGGGACCAGTTTAGTGTTGGACAGCAATACGTTAGAATTAGTAAATGACACGAAGTTTCTTGGAATAACCATTGATAACAAATTGCAGTGGGGACCCCACATAAAAAAATTGGCTGGTAAATTAAGTTCTGCGGCTTACGCTGTTAGGAACATCAGACAAAACACGGATGTGGCTACATCTAGGCTAGTATATTTTAGTTACTTTCATAGTGTCATGTCCTATGGTATCTTGTTGTGGGGGAAAGCAGCGGATATTCAAACTATTTTTATTTTACGGAAAAGAGCTATTCGAGCAATTTATAATTTAAAACGCACAGACTCCTTAAGACAGCTTTTTAAAGAAATTGACATACTAACTGTAGCTAGTCAATTTATTTTCGAAAATATAATGTATGTACGCAAGAACCTTACAAAATTTCCCAAACTTAGCGATAGCTGTAATGTTAACCTAAGAAATAATCACAGACTACTTGCGCCCCGGTTTAGACTCGCGAAGGTTAGCAATTCTTTCAAGGGTCAATGCATTCTCTACTACAACAAGATACCTCTGGAGATCTTGAAATTGCCATTTGAGCAATTTAAAATCCATGTTAAAGCGACTTTGTCGAAAAAGGGATATTACAATGTTCAAGATTAGTTAAATGATTGGTCTGTATGGGGTTAATCTGGCTCAACACAGACCTTGCTGTTAATAATTTTGTAATTATTTATTCCTGCTTATTAATTATGATAATGACTAAATATTATATTTTGTATTAGTTAAGCATAGGTAAACAATTTTTAAAAAGAGATCTAAAAATCAATCTGTGGGAGTTTCTACGCCCTGCTTATTCATTATGATAATGACTAAATATTATATTTTGTATTAGTTAAGCATAAACAATTTTTAAAAAGAGATCTAAAAATCAATCTGTGGGAGTTTCTACGCCTTTCTTCTCCCACAGTGGTCCAATGTAGAGAAGTGGCAAAAAATGACGATTGCTATGTATATGTAAATATCTACAGTAATAAAGACTTGGAAATGCATCATTTTGGATAAACCAGTCTCTTAGATTATGAAATACTAAAGTTCTTTATCGAACATAAATACGATGATATAATTATTTACGATGATATATTACTTGGCAATTGAGTTTCAAACCCTAAACAACGTGATCTTACTACTTCGGTTAATGAAATTGATGTAGTTTAACATTGTTCACAAAACCTACTATGGCTTACAAGCTCGTCTCGACATCAACTTGAAAAGTAAAATTGCTTTATTAGGAGTTTCATTCTGTTGTGCAATAACTAAAAATATTAAAAAAATGTTATTGTTCCTACCAATTTATCAAAGCGGTCTCTTCTGAAACCGTCAGTGCAGGAACTGGCCCAAGTGTATTTATATGCTCGCAAGATATCCTAACATAGAATCGTATAGTGTTTCTAGGAACTCCATATTTTCATGTAAGACTTCCCATTGAGACATTTTATTTACTACTTTGATACTTTTCGACGGTCAAGTTCAAGTTATCTCATTTGTATATAGATAGATAGTAGATAGATAGATAATAGATAAACTAATTTATTCATTTACACACATTTACACATAATTTAAAATATAAATACATCGCAATAATACAAAAAAACACAATCAAACTATAAAAAAAATGTTGAAACTATAATAATTACAAACAAAGAACACAATAAGGGCAACTATGTGGGGATGTAGTTGTACCGCGACAATGAATTGGCCCTGACTCAGCAAAGTCACAGACGAGTTTGTGACACTGTATTCTGCCAGAGCCAAAAGGGGACAGGACAACGATTGGCTGAAGTACACATTACATAGTACACTATGTAATGTGTAACACATATACACACGTATAACATAATAAATTGTAGTGGCATTGAAATATAAATCAGTAAGAAATAAATTTGAAACTGAATATTGATTTAATTATTATTACCACGTATTAACGTGAGACCGTCCGGACGTTTCCCGTCACTGCGGCTCAAACCCGGAGGTTCTAGAACCGTCGGAATATTGGCAGAGAATAGCGCTCTCCGGACGATGTTGTTAATTAAGTGATGGCGAGAGAGTCTCCCTGCACTCCGAACACAGTGCAGCTCATGGCGCCCCAGCGAGTCAACCGCCGCACCACAAACACAGCGATGTCGCAACCTAACCGAAGCGCCACTGCCACAAGCAGGGAGTTGTCGTCCAAAAAGGTGCCCAACTGCGGAGACGGCAACGCATATTTCCAGGCGCCAGACTCTGGCTGGGAGACTGCACTCAGGCGAGCAAGATCCACTCCCGTGCTGTGCGCCAGAAGCCCGTCAAGGGATGACCTACAAAGGTCTTCATCCCAGGCACGCTGCACGCCAGGCTGCTCAGGCGCATCTCTCCCCGGGCAACGGCCTGCCACAGCCGCAAAGCCTCGGCCGCAAAAGGAATGTTCAAATTGTCACCATTAATATTCAAAATGCGAGTGACAAGTTTAAACACCCCATGCGAAGAGGCCAAGGAAGCCGGGACTTCCGTGTCCTGTAGGCGACGAACGCCGAGACCACCAAATCTGATAGGAAGTGCTGCCTGTGACCACTTGGAGGGAGACATCTTCACATTCAAAATCGTCTCCGAAATATTCTTCAAAGCTAGTTCGTATGAATCTGCCCCCCCCCCCCCACATATTGGAATTAAATTAAAGTTAGATAAATGTATAAGAGAATATTTTTGAACCTATATTGTAAGAATGTCAATTATAACTAATGTAATGTCAGTGGGGGTAGTCGGATAAAAATAGATACTTTTATGTCGTATGCTCGTCCTTTCCGCAGCTTGAGATATGTTTCTGAAAAAAAAGCAGACTGACAGACATTAAAATAATATGACTTTATCATCCATCACTTATGATACGAGTGTTTCAGAGTGTCAACTCACAAGTATTTATGGTAAAATCACAGAATTTACTTGTAGTACCAAATCTCAAATCAAAACTTTATTAAAAAAACATGTAAGGATAAAAGAAACAACAGAATTTAAATTAAGGACTATCATTGGTATATGAATATCTTTCTTAAGTTACTGTAATAATACTCCTAAAGTTAATCCTTCACATGTCTCATTTCAGGATGCCTTTTTAAAAACAATTGCCACCATTTTGGCCCGGGCCTGTTGTCAATGAATCGATTTGGTCGCGGGGCTTCGTCCAGCAATTTTTTGACTCTGTCCAAAATATTATTTTTTGTCTTTGATTGACCAATTCTGGTCGATGCTGAAACCCATGCTACCAAATCGGTCTCCTCTGAAGCCGTCAAAGTAGGAGGTGGGCCAAATGTATTCGTATGCTTGCGAGATCTCCTTATATAATATTGAATGGTGCTTCTAGGAACTCCATACTTTCGCGAAACCCTTCTGATCGAGGCTTGTTTTTTATCTTTTTTAAGCTCTTCGAGGGCTAAGTTTATGTATTCTGTTCTGTAAGCTCTTGATCGTCCTTTCCTTCGCTTGCGGTATGTGTCTGAGAAATAAAACTTGAATATAAGTATCTTAATTACCTGCTGCGATATATTATTATAAACTAGAAAAGTTAAATAGTGTTGATGATGCCCTTTTAGTGTTTTATAGGCTGGTTCGGAAGTTTATAGCTAAACATGTACCAATATCCAAAAGAGGTAAAAATAAGTTCTCAAGTCTGGTATAATCGGGAACTCTTATCTTCACTCAAAGAGAAAAGTAAGCTACACAAAAAAAAAGTACCATCATCCTTTGGATGAACTTGATTTTGAGTCACTATGTCGTAGATGCCAAAAACTACAAGAATAAATTAAGAATAAGAAAACCATATCCAACACAAATGAAAGTCGGCGTTGTTATCGCGAACAATGGAGACAATATTTGCAAATTATTTGTAGAAAACTTTTCAAAGGCAACGACTAATAATAGTAGCACAATTCCTTATGCCCCTGACTAGCCTTAAGCATTGTCTGATTTCCTATAATTTATAGCTCTCAAAGTATTACAAGAACTCAAAAAAATTGACTTAAATAAAGGAGCAGGATCAGATGGCATACCACCTGCTTTTGTAAAGACTTTCACTAAAGTTCCTACTCAACCATTACTGCTCGTAATGAAAAGATCCTTAAAATCCTTTTCATATGGAAAGAAGCTATGCGGGAGTGCCCCAAGGTGGTATACTGTCTCCCCTTCTTTTCTCTATCTTCATTAATTCCATCTCGGATGGACTCTCCTCGTCTTATCATCTTTATGCCGACGATCTCCAGGTTTACCGACATTTTTCTCTTAATGATATGGCCTCAGCCGTAGAACTGTTAAATGTAGATCTTGATAAAATCAGGGACTGGAACAATTCTTATGGGCTACTAGTGAACCCTAGTAAGTCTCAGGCTATGATTATTGGTTCCAGGTACTCCCATAACTCATTACAGCATTTGTCCATTGCTCCTGTAACATATGACGGAACCATAATCTCATATAGCACGAAGGCCAAAAATCTAGGAGTTTTCTTCGATAACCAACTGACCTGGTCAGTCCATGTCGGCGAGGTAAGTCGGCGAGTCTTTGCCAGTTTCCACTCTCTCAGGCGTCTTCAAAACTTCCTGCCTCGTCGGACAAAGATCACGCTCGCTCAGTCTCTCCTCCTCCCCCTGATCGATTACGCAGATGTCTGCTGGGCTAGCGTGACTGAAGAGCAACTGAACAAACTCGAGCGACTTCAAAACCTCGGGATTCGGTTTGTTTTTGGTCTGCGCAAGTTTGACCACGTCTTAGAGTATCGCAGGGAGCTGAAATGGCTCCCGATTCGTCTTCGCCGGGATTCCCACATCCTCATTTGCCTCTTCAACATTTTATATAATCCTCGCTATCCTGGCTTCTTACGAGATCGTTTCGAATTTCTGTCCCCGGATAGGCCACGGAGATCGCACACTCGGTCGCTACTTACAACTCCGCAACACAATACTGCCGCCTATGAACATGGGTTCCGACTTCGCGCCATCCAACTCTGGAACAAACTCCCCAACGCTATTAGAGACAGTCCGTCTCTCAACATATTTAAAAGTCGGTTGAAAGAACACTATCTTTCTCTACCTTATTAAATCTAAGTAATTTTATTTAGGTTTTTTTTTTTTTTACATATTTATATACATAATTCTGGTATTTATGTACATATTGCTAAGTAGTTTATTGTGTTTAATTATTTTGTTTTATGTTGTGCACTTAGGTCTACCTGTTGTCAATTATTTCCTTTCCATCCTAGGTTTGCTGGAAGAAATCTCTTTATAGAGATAAGCTCGCCTTTGTCATGTCTTCTCCATTTTCCACTGTAAAATCTGTTATTTTGTGCAATAAAGTATATTGATAAGCGTAACACATGTAGACCCAATTCTACTGCAAATCGATCTCAATCGGCTAGTACATTGGTGCAGCAGGAATGGAATTAGTCTTTACCCTTCCAAGTGTTGTTCCCTTTCATTAAACGTAAAAGCTACATCCTACGAATATTTAATTGAGGGAACTAAGCTCAAACAATTAAAACAAGTCCGTGACTTGGGTATACTGATGGACAAAGAATTGAAATTTGCCAAACACATTGACAAGCTTGTAACTAAATGCTTTAAAACACTTGGCTTTGTTACACGCAGTGCTAAACATGAAAAAAAAACGTCAACCATGATTAATCTTTGCAATGCCCTGGTCCGATCTCAGCACAAATTCTGTTCTGACTGGGGCCGTTTTTCTGAATTGTATTTGTTTTTCCCATTTTGTCTAACACTTAAACCTGGCACTCTTCCGGGGAATTTTCGGGGATAGCGCTTTATTCATTTGCACAATTCAATATATTACAAGGCTGTGATGATATGGAGTTCTAATTCTTTAAAGACGATCCACATGATTCTACGCTGGAGCCTATATTATTTAAAATTCGGTTGGCTCTCTTCTGTCAAACGAAAATCCGTTTGATACCCACGCTACCTCCCCATATAGCCCTAAATCACCCTGGATTCGAAGGAGGCAAAGTAAAGTGGCTTTTTTGTCGATCTTTGGATCAATGATCTTAGCGCATAGCAAAAGCTGCAAATTTATCGACCAATATATATACCCGAGAATTTTGTATATAGAATTGACTCAATCTCTTTTCCGTTTGCTTTAATATCTAGATGCGGTACATGTGTTTTAATTTCTAAAATTGATTAATTTCGTTTTTCCAACGTTGGTACTAAGATTGAGGCTATCAAATCTATTTACTATTAGACAACATAGTATTATTTATTGTCTTTGTTAAGTCTGCATAACCAATTCTTATAAATTTAAAGAATACCGTTACATCGTCTGCAAATAAAATATCCTTATTTTTACTGAGGGAGGGCAGATGGTTAACATACAATAAGAATAAAATTGGACCCAGTATGAAACCCTGAGGAACGCCAACTTTGATTTTATAACTACTTGCTTCAATATTATTAAGGACCCCATGTTCCTCAAGGGTCGGCAAAACCACAGACCGTTCCAAACTGTGATCCAATAACGCATCATGTTTTACATTTTGTATTTGTTTATTTGTATCCTACAGCATATATATACTTAATCTATCGCAGAGTTAATTAATCACTTTGTATTAATGCCAATTACAGGATAGCCTAGTATTTTTTATTTATGCGGTAGTGGAAAACTAAAGAGGTTGCGAGAAAGAATATTTTTTCCTGACACCCCTGGACCACGCTAATCCGCGCGCGCAACACGAGATTCATGGAACCGGGGACTAGGATAGAGCTATGCGGCTAGCAATAGCAACGCTTTGCCCGCACCCCCCGCACCATGCCCCGCCGCAACCTTCGGCTGAACGCAATCCGGGACCATCAGCGTGTGCATCGATCGTCACTTTAATAAACATGAAAAATAAAAATTACACTTGGTCCAAGATTCAGAGATGATTTCGGGTCTTTGAGAAGGACTTGAGCTGTCACATTAGTATAATCGTAGTCAGCGGAGCCACGAGTTGGAAATTTAACTTGTTTCTGAATCTTAGGAGTATTTTGAACAGATTGGGCTGTATGAAAGGTGGCCGGCCGTAATATCCGAGAACACGGGCTGTCCGTATTAAGGGACACTACACGACCCTAATATCCGAGAATCGATCTGTAATAAACTAACACGAGAAAGACACCATCAGGTTCACAGTTAAATCTAGGCTGTTATTTTTGCAATATTGGGAGAGATGATCAAGATCTTCTTGTAGTCTATCGCAGTCGTGATTCGTGCGTATGGCCATATAAATTTTGGTATCACCAGCATACATGAGAAAACTAGAGGACCGAAAATAGGGCGAGATATCGGACATGAAGCTGTTAAATAGTAACGGGCCGAGGTGCGATCCTTGTGTGACTCCTGAGGGAACGGGGGCAAATCGGTAATGATAACAACCTATTTTAACTGCCTGACTTCCATTTTATAGGTATGTAATCCATCTGAACAAGTACCCATGCACCCCTATGCAAGACAGTTTCGCGAGGATCAGGTCATATCGTAGTCGGTCAAAACACTTAGAGTAGTCAGTGTAAATTACATCTACCTGGGCCCCGCCATCCATGAGTGCGGCTATATCGTTAGTGTATACGGTTAGATTGGACGACGTTGATCTTCTTGTTATGAAGCCGTATTGTGCCTGAGGGATGCTGCGTGCTAATACGATACGATACGGAAAATCTTATCTCATCTTTCTCCTGTTAGGTAGGTAACATCCAACTCACATTTACACCCTTACACATACCATACACACATATTTTTATTTTATTATTTTTATTTCTTCTTTTTGATAACTTTTGTACTGTACATTTGTAGTAAGATGAAAGTGGGAACATGGACACCCCATGTCAATTGTCACCTGCGACATCTTATTACTCTAATCTTAGTTTAATACTTACCCGTACTCCCCCTCCAGAAGGCAAGAGCGTGCTTATCATTAATACAGGCTATTAACTAGCCTAGCAGTCAAAACTCAAACTCAAACTCAAACTCAAAAGTACTTTATTACTGTAGATATTTACATATACTTAGCAAACGTAATTTTTTGCCTCTTCTCTACATTGGACCACTGTGGGAGTAGAAGGGCGTAGAAACTCCCACAGATTGATTTTTAGATCTCTTTTAAAAATAGGTTGTGCTTAACTAATACAATTATGATTTATTTTTATTTAATAAGCTGGAATAAAT
The DNA here is from genome assembly GCA_949825045.1 of Argyresthia goedartella. Lineage (NCBI taxonomy): Eukaryota > Metazoa > Arthropoda > Insecta > Lepidoptera > Argyresthiidae > Argyresthia > Argyresthia goedartella. Next base: position 7,570,684 of record OX463817.1, read on the forward strand.
AATTACAAAATTATTAATTGAGCCAGATTAACCCCATACAGTCCTGTCATTTAAGTAATCTTGAACATTGTAATATCCCTTTTTCGACAAACTCGCTTTAACATGCTTTTTAAATTGCTCAAAAAGCACTAACTATTGCTACATTACTACTATAACCACCTTGTATAACTATTAACATTTAATTCTAAGAATGTAATCTACACAAATTTATTGTACCCACCTTTTGTTCAATAAATAATTTTGTTTTTTATGATTTTTTTTTAATACGGGGAAAATTTGGTCATTGACAATGGTTTCGAGTAGTTTTCCTAGTATCGAAAGCTTAGATTGGGTCAAAATGGGCACAAGGAAAGCTTCTTTCCAGACTTGGGGAAAATTACTTTCATTAAATGAGCGGTTGAAAATCATATACAGGGGTGTGCTTAATTCCTTTGCACATCGCTGGTAAAATAATGGGGGAATCCCGTCACGGCCTGCGCCTTTGTTTATTGTTATTTGTTTTAAGTAACTATGTACAATGTCTATGGTAATATTTATGTTGGAGATAGTGCTTAGGGGATTAGGGTTTGGTTCTGTGGGAGGTGTGGGTCGTTGAGGATGCACATTTAAGTATACAGAATTATTAGGTACTTTTCACAAGGGGTGTGTGAAGGGTTTAGCAGCAGATATGAAGAACGGGCGTAACAGAATTCACTGCAATAACTGTGAGGAAGAGGGCTCTGAGGACGAAGAAAATGAGGATGAGTCACAGGATTTTACTAAAATTCTTAAGGACATTCAGCGTAAAGTAAGCACAATCCCAGGGCTAAAAAAACAAATTAATCGATTATGCTGATGTCTGCTGGGTCAGTGCTAACGAAAAATTACTGAACAAACTCGAACGACTTCAAAATCTCGGGATTCGGTTTATCTTTGGGCTGCGCAAATATGACCATGTCACAGCATCGCAAAGAGCTGAAGTAGCTGCCAATAGGTCTTCGTCGGGATTCTCACATCCTCAACAAATCCTCTACAACATTTTACGCAATCCACGCTATCCAACCTTCTTACGAGACCGTTTTCCATTTCTTTCTTCCAGCAGGCCTCGGTGAACTCACGCGCTTTCAATGCTCACAACCCCACAGCATAACACCGCGTCTTATGAGCATGGGTTTAGATTCCGGGCCATTCAATTATGGAATGCACTCCCCTGCACTATCAGGGACATTCGTTCTCTTAATATATTTAAAAGTCGCGTGAAGAAGCATTACTTTTCTCTTTAGAAATATAGGTAGTATGTATGTATTTATTAGTATATATATTTAAAATATATATATATTTATATAGTATTTATGTTTAGCATGTACGAGTATATATTTATGTAAGCCCTCGTATATTTAGTTAATATTGTTTTATATTAGTTATTTAGATATAACATATATCTAACCATATGTTAGTTATTTAGATATGTACTAAATTATATTATTGTACACATTGTCACCCCTGCTCAGCAATCGACCTTTCCCATCCTAATTTGGTTTGCTGGAAGAGATCTCTTATTAGAGATAAGCGCGCCTTTGTACACTATTTTTATGTAAGTCTTGTTGTCCATATGGACACAACTAATATATATTAGTTGTGTGCAATAAAGAAATAATGAATTAAAATAATCCAGGAAGAGGTCGCAAATTCCGGGCCCGTCTTTAGCTACTTTGCTTTCGTAGTGAATTTCGTTCGGTACACCATGAGCCGTCTCAGATTTTTAGAGATTGCCAAAACTTGTTGGCATCTTTTTTAATTGAATTCGCGGTGTAATCTATATAGCTGCGCCAGCTTTTACGCTGTTGTGATTTGTGTCTACGTCTTAGGCATGGTCAAATACAATACATTACACATACATGGTCATAACATTTTCGTTGTTAACAAGTGCTATGAAATCCGTCATTTCGAAAATTGTGTTTATGGTAGAGGTATCTCTTTGAAATCCATGCTCTTTAGCTAGAATTTTATTGGTGCACAAAAATACTCTTTAAAATTAATAAATAGTTCTCTTTTCGTCTCACAGGACTTCTTAATGTCCTGTGTAAGCCAATGTTTATTTTTTTTATATATGTCGTCACTTACCTTTATTAGAGGAAAACAAGTTTCAAAAGCCATCATTATTTAATCATGAAAGTTATTGAAACAATCATTGGAGTCTTTACTACTGTATACTTCATGCCATGACGGATGAAGTAACTGCTTAACTAACTTTACTTTTGGAGATTTGATTTCTTTAAGTTTCTTATTATTCAAAAAAATATATGGATTGGTCCTTTTTCACTAAAACATTTAGAGAAGCAAATTGAAGAGAACGGTCTAATAAACCTTATTCCTTGACTCCAGCTGTACCTAACTCTACATTAGAAATAATGTTATCGAGGTAGGTTTGACTATGATCGGTGATTCGAGTGGGTTGTCTTATGAATGGTCTCATACGATGAGATTGAAGTAAACTTAAACATTCCTTTGATTTTCCTGACTCTACGAGTGTATCAATATTAAAATCACTGTAAACAATGACTTTACGTTCCTTATGTCTAAAAACAAGGTTAAGTACATTTTCAAATTACTCCTTAAAATGGTCGTCTTTTACAGTTTTTGGTCTATACACATGTAAGATATAACAACCGTTCATGTCTATGCGGCATATTTCAAATAGCTTTGGATTAGACATATCTTTAATTTCTGTTAATTCAACATAGTTTATCTCACCTCTAATATAAATACAAGTACCAACTTTGCTCTTCCGACCGTCTCGACAAAAACAGGTAGCTAATTTAAAACCTGAAATATTTTCCTTGCTATCTTTCTGAACTCTATGTTGTTCCGTTATGTATAAAACCTCTACATTTTTCCAATCTCCCCATCTAGCCAAATCTCAAGTAATGACAACTTATTAGCATTAAGGCTACAAATATGGACATGTGCAATTGTCTTACTATTCGTAGAGGCGTAAGTTGTCCGAGTAGCATTGCCTAACTTCCTGCGACTACCTTTAGAAAATCATGTTTGCTTCCAGGAGCGTTAGGATTAGTTTGAACTTGATCCTAAGATTGCATTTCTATTTCGTTGCAAGCTGCTTTAATGCTTTTGTCTATCATATAGGGGTGCTTCTAGATTTTTAACTTGTTGCGAATACTTTTGTTTGCATTCTACTCCGATAATTTCTCTTATTATTGTTCTACTTGCGTGTAGTCTAGAGTGCTTTACGCCTTCGCAGATGTACATAAGTGGCATGTGGAAACCGGGAGCATACAAACTTGAACGTACTGGAAGGAAGGTGAGTCCTGTCATTTAAGTACTTGCTAACACCGAACTTGTACAGTAGTAGCTGGCTGGTACTGGCTGAGGTTGGCGTACAACATAGACTATAGTTTAAGGGGGTCTTTATCATTGCAACCCGCTACTACATTGTAATAATACAATATCATTAAATGTGAACTCATTACAGAGTCGATGACTAGATTCAAGAATGTGATCTAGAGTGGCATTAGGTTTAATAATATACTCTACACAGAAGCCACTTCCTAGAAGATTACGCAGAATTTTGTGTATACCTCTACCACTTTAAAAGGACAAAATAAAGGCCCTCCGTGCGGTAGGCACTGCACTTTTACGCTCTTTTACGTCTTAGTACTCTCATCGACACAGTTTGTAGCTGCCGACGTTCTGGGGTCTCCTTGCCTCTCGATTGTCGGAGTATCCGGCATCAAACGTTGAGTATGAGATTCTGATGGCTTCGTCGTATTGACTGCATTGGCTGGTTGGGTGTTTGATACTTACTGCCTGTTCTTGGAAGCTGCTTGTCACAAATTGGCTCTCATATGTAGAATTTCTTATGTCTCCCAGTTTCCCGAATGTGAGGGTATCCGTTTTCAGATGATGCGCAGTATCTCCGTGGCTTCCAAGTAAACGTCTCTTGCACTCAGTTTGATTTTAGAGTTCCGGTAGCCGCGTCGTCAGTGGTCGGCAGATGCTCGTGTGGGCGAGCGTGGCGCCTTTCTTTCTTTCAAATATTTCTCGAGGTATAAACGTCTCGCCACACGTTATGAGCGGTGGCCTTGAATGCGCAGTAGTCATTGTTCAATACCTGTACATATCCGCTGTAATTCCCGCCAGTGTCGCCCAGCGCTCTTAATTCGTGGAGCGATGTATACCTATTGGGTGAAATAGCCACGATAGAGGACCGATCACCCGCTTTGGTTCAGCGGGCGTCCCACTTCATAATTATAATCAATCAACCCCCTTCCTGGACGAGTATTTTTCCTATGTAAGAATACGCATCACACTATTAGTAAAAATATAGTTATTTATTTAATTTAATTTATATTTATTTATTAGTTAGACTTGCGAAGGTTAGCAATTCTTTCAAGGGTATACTCTACTACAATAAGATACCTCTGGAGATTTTGAAATTATCATTTGAGCAATTTAAAAAATATGATAAAGCGACTTTGTCGAAAAAGGGATATTACAATGTTCAAGATTACTTAAATGATGGGACTGTATGGGGTTAATCTAGCTCAACACAGTCCTTTCTGTTCATAATATTGTAATTATTTAGTTCTGCTTATTAATTACAATAATTAATATCGTAATGTTTGTATTATTTAAGCACAAGCAATTTTTAAAAGAGGTCTAAAAATCAATCTGTTTCAGTTTCTACGCTCTTATTCTCCCACAGTGGTCCAATGTAGAAATGAGGCAGAATATGACGTTGCTAAGTATATTTAAATATCTACAGTAATAACTTGACTATGACTTTATTGAGAAAAATAAAGTTATGGATATAACAAGGAAAGAGCCACAGTAGCTAAGCTACTACGGTCAGCTCAGCATCAATGACGTAGGGGCAGCAGTGACAGTCAGTCATCTCTACTCGCTGACAGTAAATATCGGGACCTGGTAGAGGTACAAATGCAGGTAGAAATAATAATATAAATAGAAAGGGTCTGTAAATAATAAAAAAGACATAAATTTAAAATAAGAGCCACAGAAGCTTAGTTACTATTGTCAGCCCTGCATCAATAACATAGGGGCAGCAGTGACAGTCAGTCATCCCTAGTCAGTGACAGTAAACACCGGGACCTGGGGGGTTACCACAATCTTTTTCCGATTCAAATTAGGTTCAAAACAAGAACATCACCATGGCAACAATTTCCATTCCAATTCGCCATAATGGGCTTTATTTACCTAATATCAAGACTTGTTTTAAGACGGTCACAATTTAGGTTCCTAATCTGAATCGGTATAAGACGTTGTGGTAACCCCCCTGGTAGAGGTACAAGTGCAGGTAGATATAATAATATAAATAGAAAGGGTCTGTGGGTAATAATAAATAAATAGAAATAAAGATATCAGGAATTGCGATCTACAAATAAACAATCGCGTTGCTCTAAAAACAGAGTTTATTTTATTTTAATAACACACATAACTAATTACACTGTTAGACTTAAATCACACTATCTTACCTGAAAACAAAGAAACTACAGTTCAAGTTTATTATTTAAAGTCGACTCCCATTTATAATATAACCACAAACTATGTGCAACATCATCGAGAAGCCCATCTGTCAAAACATAGACTGCTTCACCAATGTTGGTAGCCACCGTTACTTGGAGCGCCATCCACAGAATAACCTAGGCAATTGGAAGATGTTTTACCGACCGCATATTTAATTAGCCAGAGCGCTACACAACAAGTATTTTAAAGAATTATAATTTTGTTTACGTCTCCCAATACAAACAAGAAAATTTGCCCCAAAATTTTTAAGTCATTAAACTAAACCTAAATTTCTTATGTACTATTCAGATTAAATATTACTTGTCCTATTTGTTAGGTATTGGTTTACAAATATGAAAGAGATTCGACTTCTTCTATTGAATTTTATATCTTTTCAATAATTTGAAATGGACCAACCCTCAGCTCATCCAAACATCATGCTCAGCTCATCAACTTCTATGTATTTTGTTGCCATTCTCTACATATACCATATCTCCTGTATTATAATTTAATTTAGTTCTATATTTATCAAATATGGGCCTTACCACAAAAAAATAAACTACTGTTTAACACTTGTTTAAAATCAAAAGAGAGAATTTGACGTTTGTTTCGAGGTTAAACGCTGTTTAATATTTTTTGTGGTGTGTTACCACAAATATGTTTATTATTATCATGTGATTTTATTGATATTTCAAATGTTCGATAGAATCCATTCAACCTCTGTTTTTCCTTTTTTTAGTTCATTCGGCAAAAAAGATACATCTGTACCGGTTACCGGATTTGCACCAAAATACTTGTTGTAGTATTTTTGTGCAAATCCGGTAACTGAGTTGTTTTAATATATTTTTCTACACAGTTATGATCAATAGTTGTAAATGCTATTTTATTGTTGGTTTCATTTATTTTATACCTGATTTTGTTGCGTTTTGTTGAGTATTTTGTTTAAGCCGTTTGAAAATGGGGTATTTACTACAGTCACGATTACTGTTATTGATTTTTCTTTTCAAAATGTTTTGAATTCCTTTGAGTTTATACCTGGATGTTGATCGGTAAGAAGTTTAAATTTTATCTAAATCTGTTTCTTGATTAAGAAAAACTTGGAACCTGCAAAACCTTCTATAAACCCTATAGGGATCAAGATTAGGCCCTTCAAAGATGATCCATATTCCCAAAACTTTGTAAATAGTAAATTTGATTATAATTATTCAAAACACAGTACGAAGTATGTGAGTAACTAATATGTTTGTAATAGCTGGCTAAACGTGGCTGCAATTTCACCTCTGCCATCTCTTATGGGAAAGGCGTGACGCTTTGTTATATTATGCTGTTAGTCAACGCAACCTTATTTTTTATATTGTGAGCGAACTGTTACCCCTACAGACTTATTTCTGTGCTTATATGAAATCAAATTAAATAGACTACCCTTGCGTGAGAAGCAAACGTGAAGCCACTAAATCACGGAGCAGTTTAAGAGCATAAGGAGCACAGCGCTGCTTTTTCACAATTCTTCATAGTCCATTTTTGTCTTTAATTAATGATTGCCAGATGTCGTGTGAGAGAACTAAGTAGATGCTTTTGCAAAATCTTTTTAATTGTACTACCTCTACTTTTAATGTTTTTGTCATAGTACAAACGATTTTGCTAATATTTTGATAAGGACGAGAGTATCCTTAAAATTGTCAAATTTTGGGTAAAACGCACCATCTCTGAAAGGCCATTGTTTGATCCCTATAGGTATGGTTTATAGAGCTGCAGGTGGGTTTAAATTGTTGCAAATTTGTTTGTTCAAAAATGGTATTATGCATTCAAATAGGTATTTAAAGGGTTTGTATCTCATTATAACATTACATAACATAGCGTCACGCCTTTCCCATATGGGGTGGCAGAGGCACATTTATGTCCAAGTTGACCCACTTCTTCAATACTCCATTTAGTGTGATAGAAGGCGAGTCCATCACCGTAGCTATGGACATTGAAGGTTTTATCACGATGTTTCCGTCCGTTAGAACGTCTATAAATGTACTTGTACTCATCTCATTGGTACATGGTCACCCACGGATTCGAACCGGCATGGCATCTCAAGCGTGACCAGCAAGCGTAAAACCACGAGACCAGGAGCTCTTTTAACGGAGCGACGAGGGGCTTCGTCTAGATTCTTCAATGATCCATTTTACCTTAATTTTCTTATTTAGAGATTGTCGGAAAACTATTAGTTCTTGTGCTTGAAAGCTAAATAGATAAACTGCAACAATTTTAAGTGACTTTTATCATGAGAGGAGCCATTTTGCTAATATTATGATCCGCACGGGAGCAATTAATATTAATAGAGTTATTTAACAAAAAATTTAACATCTTTGAAGGATATCTAAAGATTGATCCCCATAGGGTTTATAGAGCTATATTTGAACATTAATGTTGTATTATTTTTTTACTTTTAGAATACTAAATAGGGTTGTCAAAAAACCTCCAGCTTACGCCTTTTAGAACAAAAAGTGAAAAAAGTCCCTTAATTTCGCAGTTTTCCGCGTCGCTAAATGCGAGCCCAAATTTTTCGAAGATAAAAAATTATATTAACACTACACTAACTGGTCCATACAACATACATCAAAACCAAAACTGCATCATGCTTTGCGATTTTAATGTTAAAAACTACTGACTATATGACTCCAAACCTTAAGTGTGGCGTCACAACACACAGACAGATACATAAAACTGAAAATGGTTACATGAAAGCGTCATAGAAAGGAATGCTATTTACAAATGTTTGTTCAAATAATACGAACCACACAAAATAAGAATACTGAAAAAATACAAAATAAAGTATAAAAATACGTTCGTAAAATACGTCTCACCTCGTCTCAAAGAATATATGTGAAAACGCAACATACCGATCTATGTATTTAATATAGAAAAATTCCGAATGAATTTAACTTTTAGTTTGCTGTAGATTTTCACGGTGAGAAAAAAAAAACATGTTTGTTTATGAGGCCTAACTGTCACGATTCACTGTCACTATTCGTCGTATCTATGTGAAAAATCGACAAAAAAAAAGAAGCCGGTGAAAAAAAAAGTAAAGTAGTCTCAAGCTCTAGGCCTAAAATAAAAAAATAACTTTCGGCCAGTTGCGAGCAAAAATACTTGCGTCGCAACCTCTTTAGTGCACAGCCGCTAAGGAGACTGCGCAACAATAGATAGATTCAACCTCCTTGGGTGAGCCTTACTACCACACTATCTAATGCCTAAATGTTCTTATACTGAGCTGCGGTGCGAACGTCGTTTTTATAGATTAGAAAGGAACTGATGAATGGTTTTGCATTGAGTAGTGTGGGTATGACACCAAAGGCCTACGCGATACATTTATTGTAGTTGGAACATACAATTACAAAAATATCTGGTTATTCATAACACTCCAGGTAGGATGGTTGTGCTCAGTGAATCTGAGAACTTTGCATTCGCCGTTATCATCAGCAGTCTTCACTACAGCTTTGCACAAGGCACTGGAGTGTCTGGTACATCTCCAGAATGTCAGTGGAGATTTGTTCTTATGCACTCCGTATCTATAGCCGTTGAGGATCAAGACCTTTCGCCCTCGCGAGCTGGTGACCAAAGGACCTGAAGATAGAGATGTAACTCGTGAGAATTGTATTGAATACACAAATAAACGTATAAATAATTATTGTAATATCAAATCGTTTTTGTACTTTTATTTATTAACTTCGATGTACACGACAAAAACAATCGAAAAAATATAATGTAATTTTAAGAATCCGAAAATAGTTTTTATTCATACTTTCAAGGTTAACTTAACAATCACCCTCAGTTTTCAAATGCGTAACATGTTTGATACATGTCACAGACTAGCATATAAAAATATTTGGAGATATCAGTACAGTCATTATCAAAATTCAAAATTCAAAAAGAGTTTATTTCCATAAGAAACACATAGGTAACATTTGGAGAATGTCAAATCTTAAACTAACACATGTATACGGTACAGGGAAATATAGAACTCAATTTGAATTCCGTCACCTCAATGTTTTAGATGCTGGAGGCAAAGAGGCGACTAGAAACCTCCAGCTTTATACGTTATTTTTTACAGAATTGGAGCAAACACCTTCCCAAGCTTTCTTGTCTTCTACATAATCTGATATTTTGTAGTAACCTTTTTTACATAAGTGATTTTTAACAACATTTTTAAATTTATTTACAGACAATCCTTGTAACTCAGTCGGTATTTTGTTGTAAAAGCGAATACAATGCCCTTTAAAAGATACATTAACCTTATGGAGCCTAGTAGTATGTATAGCTAGTTTATTCCTATTTCTAGTGTTGACATTGTGCCTGTCGCTATTCTTAGGAAATTTATCAATATTTTTGTGGACGTACATTAGGTTTTCATAAATATACTGACACGGCACTGTCATAATGTTAATTTCCTTAAATTTACAATGCAGTGACTCTCTGGGACCCACATTGTAGATTGCACGAACAGCCCTCTTTTGCAGCACAAATATTATGTTAATGTCTGCAGCGTTCCCCCACAGCAGTATGCCGTAAGACATAATGCTATGGAAGTAGCTGAAGTAAACTAGTTTAGCTGTTTCCACGTCCGTAAAAAGAAGGATTTTTTAACTGCATAATCTGCGGAACTGAGTTTTTTTGATAGCTTATCTATGTGTGGGCCCCACTGAAGCTTATTATCTAAGGTGATTCCTAGGAATACCGTGCTATCTACAATTTCCAAATTTTCACCTTTAACATTAACATTAGCCGAGACTTGTTTAACATTGGGGAGTATAAACCGAATACATTTAGTTTTGTTATTGTTCAGTAAAAGATTATTAGTACTAAACCAATTGACTACCTTTGAGATTGCATTATTCACATCGTCAACGTTCAAACTGCGTCGTTTCATTTTAAACAAAACTGAAGTGTCATCTGCAAACAGTACAATCTCATGATTATATCTGACAAGATGTGGCAGGTCATTAATATAAACCAAAAACAGGAATGGCCCGAGTATGGAACCCTGCGGTACACCCATAGTAACAACAGACCCTGGAGATCGTTTTCCATTAATGTCAACTCTCTGTATCCTGTTATTTAGATAAGAAGAGAGAAGATCTAAAGAGTTATCCCTAATTCCATAGTGATGTAATTTTCTGATCAATGTCCCATGGTCAACGCAATCAAAAGCCTTAGACAAATCGCAAAATACTCCTAGAGCATCATGCGACTCCTCCCAGGCATCATATATATGTGATATTAACTCAATACCGGCAACAGATATATATGAGCCGAAAGCTACTCAAATCTGTATATACATCCTTAACAACGAGCATTATCCACACAAAATGATGTAAATTTTATTTATTTATTTATTGATCTTAAAAACAAGCAAGTTAATTAATTTTAACTTAAGCCAATAATGGATTAACATGTTTTTACTTAAATATTTTGTGACATGTACTGAACATAGTGTATATATATATTTGACATAAAAATACTGATTAATGCACAGGTGAGGTGAGCCGATGTTGTGTGTGTGTGTGTGTTGTGTTGTGAGAGTGTGCCTGCTTAGCCCTACGACCATTATCTTGGGATCGGAATTCTGGCGTTAAATTGCCACTAAGCAGGGTGAGCAGGCTTGTGTATGACACAGCCAACCAAATACATACCAACTAAGTAGATACCCGAATAATATTTGTTCAAATAAAGTGTTTCTTGAAAACCTGTTTAGAGGTGTGAATATATCTAGGTCCGTAACTTTAAAAAGTTTATTGCGATTGAAATGAATTCTATTCATGACTGAATTTGGTGCATAGTTAGACCGTGATAGAGGGATGTGGAAATGAGAAAATTGCCTGTTTTTTTTATTCGGAACGCTTAAGCGAATTTCTGAGAAAGTAAGCTCTGGAAAGTTCAATCTTCTATTACAGAGGTCATTGAGAAACAGCATGTCTAGGAGACACCACCTGTCCTCAAGTGTTTGCAGTTTATGGTGTTCCAATAGAGTTGTGTAGTCCTTAAATGCAGTGTAAGATATTTTATGAATTTACGGTGTATGGATTCAATTGAGTTAATGTAGTTTATATATTGGGGTATAGTTAGTGGGGTAGGTTAATATATAGTAATCTACACAATCAAAAGCTTTCTCGAAGTCCATGTCGATAACGTCTACCTGACCTCCCTTGCCTATGCCAGTAAGTATATCACCTGTAAAGATAGGTAAATTTGTCATGGTAAAACGCCATTTAAAGAAACCGTGCTGTTCGATTGGTATATTGTTTTTAATGATGCGATAAAGATGTGCAAAATTTTCCATAACTTTGCTGAACAGGTTTATATAGAAATCGGTCTGTAGTGTTCTATACAAGCTTTAGTCCCTTTTTGTGAATAGATATAATATGCGCTGCCTTCCACGTTATTGGGAAAGTACTAAGGTTCAACGAGCAGTTTGAAAGAATGGACAATGGTAATGCTAACTAGGGTTTTGGCACAGTTAAGAACATATGTAGATGGAATCTTATCGCTACCGTGGCCCTTAGTAACGTCAATCGTTTTCAAAATCTTAAATATTTGCTGCTCTGTAACAACTATAGAGTGGAGCAACTCAATACTATTATCTGGTTTACAGCTGACCTGATCGTATGAGAATGATTGGATAAACATACTCTCAAAGAAAGTGTTAAATGCAGAACATATTTCGGCTTCAGATTACAATTGACTAAGCACTACTCGCAATGGATCTATGCACAAAAATCAGTACCAACATGGAGCAGATGGCAACCGACTTCAACAGCAGGATGTCTCGGTATGAGAAGGAGCTCCGTGAGTGCGCCACAATGTCCACATCTAGCAGCCCACTCGATGTCAACTCCCTGGCCAGCGAGTTTCTCGAGTTCAAGGCGTTCACATGGAACTGCCTTAACTTGCTGCGCATCCAGGTTGAATTGTTGCTTGCTGGACAGGACAGGCTGAAGACTGCTTCACGTCGAAAGGTGCTCCTTTTCCATGGAGTCCCCGAAGATGAGAAGGAACGGGCGCATGATGTGGCTCAAAGGATACTATCCGACCAAATAAAAGCGTCGCCTGAGTGCATCGCGAACGCTTCTGTTGTTCATCATCTTGGACCGAAGAAGCCAGCCAAAACGCGCCCAATACTGGTGAAATTCTCCACACTCGGTACACGTTCACGTTCAGTTACCACAACAATGTCGTAGTTAAAGGATGAGATATTGTGCGAAAATGTTAGTACTTTTGTTCTAAGACCGTTCTGGTAAAAAAATCCGGATATTTTACATACATGTCGACGCCGAGACTTCATATTTTGACAGAGTATATTCTTTTCTATTTGAGAATCTTGCGTGACCACATATGTCTCATACTGACTGTACATTTCAGTGGTTATGTGGATCGCAAATTTGTATAATCTCATCTCGCGCAGTCTTTATGGCCGCTGTGCATCCTTTAGAATGGTGTGAAGAACAATACCATCTAGTGATTGGGCTGTTGTGATTAGTTGTTTTTCTAGCCGAGAACTTAAAACCATTGTATAATAACTGCGACCTCCCTCGATTCGATATGATGAAGCGAACTGGAACAAATAATAATGAGTTTAGACTGATTTAACCAGCGTGTGACAAAAAATATGTTTTTTTTTCAAATATGATAATACATTTCAATACAGATTAAGCAGAAATCACATGAAACAGATAAAATGTTCACAAAACTGTTTCTAATGCAGTGATTAGAAACAGTTTTATGTTTATTTATTTATTAACTTTCAGCTTAATTATTACAAAAATCATAATATAAAATATAGATTACCAAATAGCCTACATATTTGATGTGGAAATCATTGTAACGTTTTCTCTTTCAAGAACCTGTTCTGTTTATCTATATAATATCTCTTATTTAAATCTTGTAGACTAGTCAACACCACAAATATCACACTCCAATATACACTAGGTTCCGACAGAATACCAGCGCTATAGGTATTCCTGTAGCATATGCTGAGCCGGAACCGTTTCACCGTCGTCGTACATAATACACTACCATTACCTATAATGAATATTTTTGTGAAATGTAAACATTTCACAAAAATATTCATATATATAAAAATATCCGGCTTTATCTGTGTTCTGTTTTGTGTATCATGACGTGTGAATAAACGCTTATCTTATCTTATCTTAACGTCACAATCAATGAGTTGTTTTGGACAAGGTCGAGATAAACAAATGAGATTTTTATTTATCTTAAAATATACCCGGCAATATAAACTCAGCTTGTGTGGCTGAGGCGCCATTGCGTTGCGCATTCTGGAGTGGTTTGCTTTGGCCACCGCTCCAGCTTTCAATCTGTTATGAATAGTGCTTTAACCATTTTTACATGACGCGTACTGTTTGCCATTCCACATAGATTTTGAATTTTTAGTGCTTGTTACACCTTTTTTAGGGTTCCGTACCCGAAGGGTTCCAAACGGGACCCTATTACTAAGACTTCGCTGTCCGTCCGTCCGTCCGTCCGTCCGTCTGTCACCAGGCTGTATCTCAAGAACCTAGCTAGCTAGAGAGTTGAAATTTTCACAGATTATGTATTTCTGTTGCCGCTATAACAACAAATACTAAAAAACAGGATAAAATAAATATTTAAGGGGGCTCCCATACAACAATTCTTTCAATACCACATACAAACTTATGGATGCACCTGGTTACGTACATGGAGTGTGAAAGTAACCGCACCAATAACTTTGTAAACAATATTTTGCTGTGTAAAATCCAAACTATTCACTCCACACCATCGCTTCCATTGAACGGTGGTACGGAACCCTTCGTGCGCGATTTAGACTCGCACTTGACCGGTTTTATTTAATTGTGTCTTTTGTACTGTTGTCTGATGTTATGTATGTACCGAGGTAGTTGATTTAGTTTACCGGTTCCATTGCCGCACTGTACAGTACGATGAATGAGAATGTGATTGTGTTTAGTGGGCCTCTGATTAGAATTTTGGTTTTGGTTTCATTCGTGTTCAGGCAAACTGTTTTTAAAAGTTTTTTGAGATGGGTGACTATATCGTCGAAGTGCTGCCGATCGCTGGCTATGAATATTAGGTTGTCGGCGAAGGACGGTATAAGAGGTAGTGTAATGATGTCGTCTTGACCAAGTTTAAAATTTGGTATCTCTTCTTCTAATGTGCTGAGAACTTCATCAAATACTATGGTAAAGAGCCATGGGCAGAGATGGCATCTTTGCTTGACCCCTTTTGTTATCCAGTTGCTTTGTTGTCCATACTATTTGATGCTTGTAGGTTCATTCATACATAATTTAATAATTTGGTTTGTTAGTGCCATGTTTGTTCTATAGATCAATATGGCCCTTAAAGGCTCCCAATCACCAATGCCGAAGATTTTTCCAATGTCTAAAGCTAAGACGTAAGGCCCATTACCTAGACGCCGTTATTCGTTTAAACCCCTCCACAAGTTTAAAATATGATCGTCGGTCGATCGATTATTATTGAGGAATGCGGCTTGATAGTTGCCTAGTTCGGATACCAGTTCGTCTTCTTTCTCTAGCAGGTATGATGCAAAAATCCGGTAGCATGTATTTCAGATGTATATTCGACGGTAGTCGTTAACTTTGCGAGGATCGCTAGTTTAGGGAATAGCTACTTATACAGTCTCTCGCCAAGATTCTGGTACCTCGTTTTGAAGTCAAGAGTTTTTTATATTTTCCGTGACTGCTTTTAACAGTTGTACTATGTGTGGGTTGCGATTATTCTACTACGTAGTAAGCGTCAGTGTTGTTTGCAGGTAGCAAGTCCATGCATGGACCCTCTCATTTTTTAAATTCATGTTCCCATCTGCTCATAGGAATAGGAGGAGGAGTCATAGGAGTAGCAATGGTTTTTCCATCGAAAAGATTGGTTTTTGTGTTTTCTATGGAAGTCTTAAAGGATATGCATACGGTTTTTCGGGTGTTTTTTGAATAGATCTGGTAAGAAGCTTCTGCATATGTTTTGATCGTTTCTAGTAGTAATGTTTGTCTAGTTTTTTCTAGGCTGTTTTAGAAGTTAGTTGATTTGTAGATCATTTGGTCATATTTTTTCATGAATTTTACTTTTTGTAGATGCTAATGCAATTCAGAGTTCCCGGAATCAAATGATAGGTATGGATGCTAATATTTTCATGACGTTAGTGATTGTTTCCCGTCCCATAGCGAACTTTACTAAAATAATAATCAATATATTAATTGCGGACTTGCGAGTATGCAGGGCTTGAGAGCACTTTTTCGAAAGGCTGAAAGACGCCATGATAAGATGTTATCGACTACTTTGATTCTTTTGAAAGCATTCTTAATGATCTATCTCCTCTTTACAGTGACACAGTTATCCTAGGTGATTTCAATACCTGTTTACTTAAAAATGATGTTAGCTCAGCCAAACTCCAGTCTATCATCAGCTCCCTAAATTTAAATATTCTTCCCTTGAGTGCAACTCACTTCCAGCCCCACTGAACCCCCTCTCTTCTAGATCTTATGATTGTTTCTAACATATCCAAGGTTGCTACGCATGGCCAACTTAACGCCCCCTTCTCCTTTCACGATTTGATTTATCTCTCGTTCCAGTTAAGGCCTCCCAAGCGCGCAGCAAAATTCCTGGATATTCGCAGTTTCAAGGGTATGGATCTCAGCTCCCTTAAGTCTGACGCCGCTTTTATAGACTGGTCTCCTGTCGTCTGTAGTGAGACCGTTGATGACAAAGTCCAGCATTTCAACTCGATTGTCTTAAGTTTGTTCGACAAACATGCTCCTGTCAAAAAGGTTAGGGTCAAACATCTCCCTGCGCCTTGGCTTACCGACACCATCAAGGGTCTGATGGCCCAGAGAAACCGTGCCAAATGTAGATATAAGAAGGATCCGACGGACGATAATCTCCTTATATACAAACGTCTCCGTAATCGGTGCACCCGTCTTTGTTGAGATGCCAAACGCCGCCACATCTACGAGAGTATCGAGAGTTACTCTCCTGCACAGGTTTGGAAGTTCTTGAAGACCCTTGGTGTTGGTAAGTCCCAGGACGCAGTTGCCGGTAGTGTCGACCTCAATGGTCTCAACAAATTCTTTGCTGTCACCCCTGTCGTGATGGACCCCTGTGTCAAGGATGCTACCCTTCGTAACTTGCGTACCAGAACGACATCCAGTTGCTTACCTTTCAACCTCAGGTCTGTCGGAGTTGGCGCAGTAAAGAAAGCTATTCTAGAAATCTCGTCCAAGGCTGTAGGTGATGACAATATCTGCTCTCAGATGCTATTCAGTGTACTCGATAATGTTTTACCACCCATAACGCATATAATTAACGCGTCGCTGAGCGAGTACTGCTTCCCAAGCCAGTGGAAAAGAGCATTAGTGATACCCCTGCCTAAAACTTCTAACTCGTCCTCCTTCAAAGAGTTCCGTCCCATTTCCATCCTAAAAATCCTTTCCAAAGTCCTTGAATCAATTGTCCACTCCCAGCTGTCCTCGTACCTTTCCTCCATGGATTTACTGAACCCTTTTCAGTCTGGTTTTAGGCCAGGGCATAGCACCACCACCGCACTGCTCAAGGTAACTGACGATATCCAACTGGCAATGGATAAGAAGCAGCTCACAGTCCTGACTCTCCTTGACTTTAGCAGCGCCTTCAACTGCGTCGACTTCGATATACTTGTTGAAATCATAAAAATACTCAATGTCTCTTCACACTCGGCTCGCTGGTTTGACTCCTACCTGAGAGACCGCCAGCAGCGCATCAAGTCTGAAGAAGTCTCTACGGAATGGTGCAAGCTCTCTACTGGTGTTCCGCAGGGTGGCATCCTTTCTCCTCTTCTTTTCTCAGTTTTCATCCAGTCCATCTCGGATGTATTGTCTTCCTCGTATCATCTCTATGCAGATGACCTTCAAATTTATCGGCATTTTCCCCTGTGTGATCTGACTTCGACTGTAGAGGCTTTGAATGCTGACCTCGACAACATCAGGAAATGGGCTCTTTCGTATGGGCTATTAGTCAACCCGGATAAGTCTCAGGCGATGATACTGGGTACACGGCACTTACTTAATTTGTTGCAGCATAGGTCAGTTGCTCCCGTGCTTTATGACGGTACCATTGTCAAGTACAGCGAGAAAGCCAAAAATCTTGGGGTTGTTTTTGATACTCTTTTATCCTGGTCGCCCCACGTTTGTGAGGTCAGCAGACGAGTCTTTGCATCCTTTCATTCCCTTCGGCGTTTGCAGTACTTCTTGCCTAGGCAGACTAAAATCATGCTAGTTCAGACCCTTCTTCTGCCTTTAATTGACTACGCCGATGTTTGCTGGGCCAGCGCGAACGAAGATCTACTGAACAAACTCGAGCGACTTCAAAATCTCGGGATTCGGTTTATCTTCGGTCTCCGCAAGTACGATCACGTGTCCCAATATCGCAGGGAATTAGGCTGGCTCCCGATCCGACTTCGTCTTGATATGCACATTCTCTCCTTCCTCTTCAATATTTTGAGAAATCCGCGCTATCCCGCATATCTTCGTGAACATTTTGAGTTTCTTTTCTCTGGGGATAGACTTCGAAGATCTCACACGGTGTCACTTTTGTCAATTCCTCAGCACAACACTGTTGCTTACGAGCACTCGTTTAGGTTAAGAGCAATACGTTTGTGGAATGCACTTCCTTGCGCTATTAGGGATTGCACATCCTTGTTCTCTTTTAAGAAAAAGTTGAAACAGCATCTCCTTTCTTCCGCATAGTGGGTATCTTATAGTATGTATGAGTATCTATGTATTTATTGTATTCTATTAATTTATTTTATAGTATGTGTAGGATGTATTGTGATTTATCTGATAGTATATTGACTTTATTTCTTTCTTTTCACACAGGTTAGCTGTAAGAAATTTCTTTTTAGAAATAAGCTCACCTTTGCATATTGTTCGTTGTATTTTTTCCATTGTGTTTTCTGTGCAATAAAGAATTATTATTATTATTATTATTATTATTATGTTAAAATATAAGTCAGCATGTTTTTATGTTCAGTGGCTTTATTTACTTAAACTAATGACAATGTTCATTATTAATAAATATTATCTCGTCGTCAAAGGTATGGAGAACTGCTTTACATCCTTTTGAGTTGTGCGTTGAGCAACGCCAGCGATATTTATTTTTATTTGTTTTATTATTGCCAGTGTTCTGGATGCCAAAAGTGTATCGTCCAATCTTAATAAGTTGGTTACCACGCACTGACTTCACAAATAGAGGAACATTATCACCTAAAAACAAATAAAACATGCCATCGATAAGTAAGTTGGCAGACCACAGTGAATAAAACTGCTAAATAAAAGGACAAATTAATAAATACGCTTATGATAACACAAATATAATTATTACTTAATAAAAATCTGAATTATTTACGAGTTGGTAGAAAATATAAATCAAGTCACATATTTTATATAATATGCTTTATTAAAGAACTTTGAAACATTTATTTTATAACTAGCACATTTGAGAAAACATGTAGATTTACTAAAGACTTATCTAAAGGGTTATCTAACTATGGCTGGCAGGCCGACTGAGTGATAGAAAGAATATAGAAATGCCGCTAAGTAGCGATATGTCGAATTAATATGGAAACAAAACTGGCCGATCACCGGCTAAGCAATTACAAGCCTGACCGCCGTACTCAAAGTCATTTAATGAACGATTAATCCGATTCCAAATTTGAAATTACATACAAAATCGTTCGCTAAGTAATCCTTAATGAATAATTAATTATTCATGTAAATGTGTTGTTTAAACAACACACAGCCGTTAAACATAAACATAAACATTTACATAAAGGCAAATACGTTGCTTCTGGCCTTACACTAGGATACCCTGTGTCATGGGAACCAGTAACATCGACGTCATACACCTATAAACATCCAAGACCTGGTTTTTTTTCTTTATCCCCAGCAGGGGATCACACCCAGGACCTCTTGCATGGTAGGAAGAGTCATAACCGCAGTGCCACAGAGATTGCCAGACGTCAAGTAGGTCTTAAAAAATTACAGGGAATGTGTACCGTGGATATATTTTAAGTTATATTATATGGGAAATATTAAACTGCACATCAATAATACTGATTTGCACAGCAAATATAAGGGCAAAATACTGCGGTAGTTTAGGTGAAGGGTAAAGGGGGGTGGCGAAGCGAAGCCCCCAATATCCTTCGTGTTAGGCTTAACATATAAGAACAACAAACATTCTTAAAACATAATCTTATGTATTCATTATAGTAGTTTATTTGACTGCTACATAATGGAGGGCATTAATACTCGAGAGTGGGTTTATGAAACGAGCCGAAGGCGAGTTTCATAATAGTATCACTCGAGTTTTAATGCCTAATTATGTACAGTTACATACACTAGTTTATCTACACAAATATCATAAGCTCTCTTTAAACCGCAGGAACCTTCAGGAACCGCATGTTTGACCGGCATTGTGGCTCTGCAGTTGTTTAGCTTGTTCTGTAGTACCAACTTCACAGACAAACTAGGGGCGGCAAGCGGGCGGGCGTCAGCGTTCGAAATTTGAATGTCAGTACCAACTTCACAGAGTTTTTACCAAGTAGTTTAACATTATGCTGATCGTAACGTGCGGTTTTGTACGCAGTAAAGAGTGTTTATGATACGTGTGTAGATAAAATATTTAAAACATAAAAAGTGTTTTTGTTGACCCTTTTTTGCTGCGCAAATCAGTATTTTTGCTTGCAATGCTTGCAATCTATCATGAAGTTTTTGACACTTTTTGACTTTCTAAGAACATTTTTTATAAAATTGCTTTCTATTTCTTTATATATGTACATATAATATTACTATCTATTTACGCCACGAGATAAAACCAGTATTCATACTGGTTTTATCTCGTGGCGTCAGATAGCATTTTAACATTTTTGACCGCAGATGTTTTCACTTCAACATGAAGATGTACAATTAGTTAAGATCCAGCTTTTTATTTTCGAGCTGATAGCAAAACTGTTTGACAATTCATCGCATTTCGCGGAAAAGCTCTTCGAACTTTATGGATTTAATTATTGACTTAAAATAACTATCAAATATCAAAATCCATGACTTTCTTTTGTCACAATACAATAAATACTATCAATAATGACTGTATCAATTTCATAACCAAGTGCTAAAATTTTATAAGCGACAGTTTTGTTTTCCATTAAAAAGAAACGCCATCAAAGTCGTAAATTACGTAATATTTATAAAACTCTTTCTTCCTGTAGTAGATGAACTACTTGTGCCGGACTCCACGTTCTGTAGCAATAGTGCGTCGGCGACACAGGAAGTGTGATTTTATAATATCACGTCCGACACTGTCATCATGTAATAACAATTTAGTATATAAGCTAGATTTTCAAACAAATAGACACACATTAAATAACTGAGCATGCAGTGACAAGCTTTTTAGTCTGTATCCCATCGGTTGTCACCCTGTCGGTAAAGTGGTGATCCCAACAGTGAACATCGAGCAACCTTCTATAAAATCTTTGTTGAAATGAAGAAATAAGCTTGATTCGCCTCCAAGAATGTCTTTGCAATGAGGACTCAGGCGCCAAGAAGATTGCATCAAGTTGCAGAGTTGTCGGTGAAATAGTTTTAGCCTTCGGTCGCATATCCCAAGCCCGTGGGCTTCGTGAAGCAGGAGTGGAAAATACGTAGCACACCAGCCACTGCAGATCAATGATCAGTTGATAGCGAGTTATGCAAACAAACCCACCATATACGATCCAGAATTGCGGCAACAAGCCAAGAAAAGAGAAGAGTCAAGAAACAGTGCCAAAGTAAGCAACCACGATGGCACTATAATAAAGCAATACCACGACCCAATGTCCAGTCATAGCAAGAAGCGGTCGTGAAACCTCAGCGCCATGACAGAGTGCGGTGACTAGCACATGGAGAGGCCTATCCATGAAAGCTGGTCAAAACTCTCAAACTCTAAATTCTTTATTCCTGTAGATAATTACATGTACTTAGCAAACGTATTTTTTTGCCTCTTCTCGTCTAGAAGAAGGGCGAAGAACCTCCTACAGATTGGTTTTTAGATCCCTTTTAAAAATTGGTTGTGTTTAACTAATACAAATATTAAAAAAAAAAATGCTCAAATGGCAATCCAGTGGTATCTTGTTATAGTAGAAAATACACTGACCCTTGAAAAAATTACTAACCTTCGCCTGAACCGGGTCGCAACTAGTCTGTGATATTTTCTTAAGTTAATATTACAGTTATTGCTAAATTGGTAGTAGTGGGTTGATTAATAAAGAGTGCAACTCGTAGTTTCACAACATATGGTGGCAGCGGTGAAGCCAATTGTTTATCATTATCTTGCGAATTCCAAATTTAAGTCGCGAAGTTAGAGATCTCATATAAGTTGTGTCATAAAATCTGCCATGGCACACGCGAGACCACTATCGGAATTGGCTTTAGATGGCAGTCCAGTCTGCCGGGCTGACGCATGGCAAAAATGGCGTCAAGGATTCAACGTATTCTTGAAGGCGTCGGGGACGTACAAAGATGATTCGGCGGTGCAGGCCAGCTTGCTGATCAATCTCATGGAGCCGGAAGGATTCGACATCTATGAGACATTTTCATCTGCTAATGACAAGGAGCGTGATATTGACACAATCTTGTTGAATAAATTTGATAATTACTTCGGTACTAAACCGAACATCACAATGGCGAGATACCAATTTTTTACCCGAAACCAAGAAGTTGGCGAATCTAGCGACCAATATGTAACAGCCCTTAGATTTTCAATAAAAATTGTGAGTTCACAACGCTTGAAGATGGCCTGATAAGAAACCGCATCGTATGTGGTATCCGAGGTATAGCCCACAAGGATAGGCTGCTGTGGACGGATGAATAGTCACTAGACAAAGCGATATAAATATGTCAAGCGGACGAATTGTCGAGCGATGGCAGATGTTACCTGAGCCGCGGCGGCAGCGGCGCGTCGGCAGGGCCAGCGCAGGTGGGCGCGCTGAGAGCGCGGGCGACGACGTCAACGGCGGCGCGCGCAGGGGCTGGGCCCAGGGCGCTGGTGGCGGCGTCAGCGCCGGGCGTCCGTAGCTGCCTGCCCATCATCGCGATCGTGCTCGGGTAACGTGTCAGGGATGCGGTGGTACTGACTACTGAGTGCCTGCCGGAACGATGTTCGGCATGAAAAGTGAAGTGTTTTGTTTGTGAAGAAGTGGACACTTTGCGAAAATGTGCTGGGCCAGACTCAGAAACATAGGCCGGTTTATGAAATTGACAATTACTAGAATGGTTATGAAGTGTTGGGCTGAGGAATTGAGAGAAGAGATACCGTGTAAGATCTGCGATTCCTGTTCTTGGAGACAAGGAACTCAAAACATTCACGAAGTTCGCGCAGATTTCTCAAGATATTAAAAAGGTACGAGAGAAAGGCATATAACGGCGAAGACGAATCGGAAGCCACCCTAGCTAGCTACCTAGCTAGCTAGCTCCTTGCGATGTTGGGAGATATGGTCATACTTGCGCAGCCCGAAGATAAACCGAATCCCGAGATTCTAAACTCATACGAGTTTATTTAGTTGTTCTTCGTTTGCACTGACCAAGCAAACATCAGCGTGGTCGATAAATGGCTAGAGTAGAAGGGACTAAGTAAGAGTGATTTTAGTCTGCCGTGACAGGAAGTACTGCAATCTCCGGAGGGAGTGAAATGCACACGCAAAGACACGTCTGCTTACCTCAGAGACATGGGGCGACTTCCTTGGATTTCTCGCTGTACGATATTATGTTACCATTTATTAGGTCCTTACATATGAAATAGGCGTTTCGCCGTACTGGCCACTTTGATCTCAAATATCTTCTCTATAGTTAGGAATTCCAAATTCAAATTTATACAGCTATTTACTCATGTATTTGTGTTTCTAAAATTATAATTCATTTGTTTTTTCCTTAATTGTTTTTTTCTTGCGTCACTCAGCTTACAAAATGGAAAACTTGAAATATCGCGTTATTTACGAGTATTTACGAGTATGAGATCTACCGCGGCACCAGTGCTGCAGAAACGGCTCGAAGGATTAATAATGTGTATGGTGATGGTGCCGCAATAGAAAACACAGTGCGTTTTTGGTTCCAACGTTTTCGTTCTGGAAATTTCGACCTGCAGGTCGTTCTGCAGAACAAGCCCCGTGGACGGCCGGAGACCAAAGTTGATAATGAAGAATTGAAGGCTATTGTGGAAACGGATCCATCGCAAACCACTTCCGAGTTAGCTGCAGGCTGCGGTATTAGTGATAAAACTGTTTTAATCCACTTGAAGCAAATTGGGATGGTGAAAAAGCTTGAAAGGTGGGTACCTCACGAACTGAGTGAAGCAAATCAACAAACGCGCGTTGACTGCTGCGTTGCATTACTCACCCGGCACAATAATGAAAGAATTTTAAATCGAATCATTATCTGTGATGAAAAGTGGATCCTGTGCGACAATCGGAAGCGCTAATCGCAATGGCTGAACCCTGCCGAACCAGCCAAACCATGCCCCAAGCGAAAATTGACTCCAAAAAAGTTACTTGTGAGCGTTTGGTGGATTAGTGCTGGTGTCGTTCACTACAACTTTCTTAAATCTGGCCAGACGATTACGGCAGATGTCAATTGTCAGCAACTGCAAATCATGATGGAAAAGCTAGCTGCTAAACAACCGAGGCTGGTCAATCGCTCTAGGCCACTGCTGCTTCATGATAACGCTAGACCACACACTGCACAACAGACGGCTACCATATTAGAGGAGCTTCAATTGGAATGTCTAAGACATCCACCGTACTCTCCGGACCTTGCTCTAACAGATTAACATTTTTTCCGAAATTTGGATTCAAGTATTTATTGCAATAAATTACATGTCATAGTGGTGTTACAATAAAAACTAAAAAATGTATCAATGTAATTTTACCCTCTTGGGTGTAGCAAGATTGCAGTTGCATTCAGTCACAAAGCATACATAGATAGGACAACAGATAATGATTCCCACTAAGGATCTAACTTAGACAGATTAACTACTTATATAAAACATTTACACCAATCTTAGCATAAAATAAATTGTCAATTATCACACAAAACATCATTAATAAATTAATTTTATAAGTCCATAGAGAAAAAATAACCATTCTAAATTCTATTAAATGTCATACGATTACCTTAAACAACTAGCTCTCATAAGAGCTAAGATAATATTCAGACATGTCATAGGGAGTCATTTCAATTAGGTACAATTTTAGTTTATTTAAGAACCTAGAGCCTATCAACATTTTTATATCATTTGGGAGCTTATTATACACCCCAATTGCAGTTAATTTAGTAGAGCGAGTGTATGTCACTGTCCTGCTGAACGGAACCTGTAAGTCAAACCCATGTCTTTCATTAATCCTACTACTTGGGCCTAGAGCTCTCGGTGGAAATTTTTCTGGATATCTTTGTACCAATTTACAAAGCTCGATTATGTAGAGAGCCGTGACGGTGTGAATTTTCAACTCCTTAAACGACGACCTACAGGATTCCATGGTCGAATTTATTCCATTTACGATGCGCACAGCTCTCTTCTGAAGGACGAAGATCTTATTAATATCAGTGCTATATCCCCATACTGACAATCCATATAGCATCCTGGATTGAAAAAATACAAAGTATGCCTGCAAAGCGGCTTCCTTTGATGAAATTTGGACCAAGGACCAAGGATCGCAAGGCATAACAAAAACTACTTAATTTTCCTGCAATTACTTCCACGTGTTTCTTCCAGTTTAGATTGCAATCTGTGTAGATGCCCAGAAATTTTGCATGAGATACGAATTCTATTTTATTGCTGTTGTGTTCAATGTCTAGATGAGGCACATGAGTGTTGTAGTTACGGAAATACAATAATTTTGTTTTACTGACGTTTGTGCTTAGGTTATGCCGATTGAACCAATCTATTAGAATGCCAGTAGTTGTATTTATGATGTCGGGTAAATTTTCATAATCACCACGTTTGAATTTAAAAAATACTGATACATCATCCGCAAATAAAATTACCTTATTTTTGATGAGAGATGGCAGGTGATTTACGTACAGCAAAAATAATACTGGGCCCAAGATACTTCCCTGCGGGACGCTAACTGTGATCGGTCGATAGTTTGACTCTATTTCTTGATTTCACCCATTATGTCGAAATCAACGCAGTTAAAGGCGCTGCTATAATCAAGTAAAGTTAGGACGGTGAGCTGCTTTAGATCCATGGCAGATTGGATGTCGTCAGTAATTTGAGTAAAGCCGTGGTCGTGCTATGATCCGGCCTAAAACCCTTCATCGACCTTTACCTTTGCCTTTACCGGGATTCGAAATCAAGACCGTCAGCTTCGTGGGCAGGTTTATTACCCGCTAGGCTAGACCAGTTAGAAGGTATATCTTGTTTTTCAATTATTTGTGTGCAATAAAGAAATTATGAACTATGAAATATACATTTATTCCTAGTTCTAAGAAAAATCCTGAATGCTTGCTTAGTCAAACAGCATGCCACTCTTTAAAGCAAGCACCGCACAAACTCGTTCTCTTTTTACACCCTTTGCATCGATATCTTGTTTCTCTTCGGATATGTTTTCTCGAACAGTTTTTACAATTTAGAAATTTATTCCTTTTTGACTTTGTTTTTAACAACGTTATCAATTCCGGCCAGTGCTGATGCGTGACGTTTTTTATTTTTCGATGGAAGGTCTCAAAACAAAGTAAACACAAAGGTATATTTTCACATCCAGAGCAAGTGAATCTTGTTTCCGTTCTTATTCTCTTCCGATAGCAGTTTTTACAGTTTTTGTATTTGAATCTTCTCCCGGACGCTGTATGTTTCATTTCTTCTGGCCAATGAGCTATATCTGAAGTTTGTTCTGACTGTAATGTTACAGATTCTACCCCAAGATTGTTTGTGCCAACCCAAACAAGTAAATCTGTAAAAAAATAATGCTTTTAAAAACAAACATTTCTGGGACATAAGTTCAAAAGCGGGTTAAGAATTGATCTCTGAGATAAGTGAGTAACTCTTGGTTCGTGGAGAGAATTCAGGAGACTTGGGTTTATAGAACGAAAGTTGTGAATCCTATCAAAAAACAATCTCTAGAGAATATATATTTCCTTCATGTTCAACCCTCTATCTATTCAACAGTTTACATGTTTGTTCATTCGTGATTATGTTCGTTGCTTATCTTCAGGATTTGGTCGTCTTCAGTGATGATGGTGGCGCGGCATCCCCGGGAGCCGTGAGAGGAGCATCGCCACCACACCTTGCTCTTGTTGGTTTTATTCTTCGTGAACTTCATGTTGTCTATTACAAGTATCTTCTTACCCCTGTCTGTCGTAAACATTTCCACTGAAAGGAGATTTCATGATACATGCACGTTTTATTTTCGTCTTTTTACGCTACGGTCAATTTTAATGCATTAGCCGTCATTATTAAACCTCCAATTGCTAAATTAAAATTTTGTGGTATAATACGGAATAACTGGCAAAAAATACAAAAAATAAACATGTGTTCCCAGTTTGTCACACTCATTGAGGGACATCTGTTGAACCAAAGTAACCAGTGCCCAAACACTGGGTTTTGGGTGAAATAGTCATGATTTAGGACCAATCACCCGCCTGTGGTTCAGCGGGCGTCCCACCTCATAATCATCATCATCAAGGTATTGTAATTACCGCTAAAGGATAAAGAGTATTCATATTCATCTGCCCGCGAACGGTTCACAGTGACAAGTTTCCGACTCGCAAGTATCGACGGGCTTCTTCCCCCAGCAAGGATGAAGCTCTCGTGCAGACTGAACTTGCCACGACGCTCAGTAAAAAGATGCAGCGCCGGCGATAAATAAATAAATGAAGCCCATTTACGTCCCCACCGTGGGGCACAGGCCTTTACGCGGATACGAGTAAAGTAAGATTTAGCTATACTCCACCACACTGGCTCAGTGCGGGCTGGTGCGGAATGAAAATATAATTTATTATTTCTTTAAAAATAACGTTATTAAAAATAATAAAATAATCTGTATTGTAATTGTAATACCTAGTGTTCATATTCTAGATCATCAATCAAAGTTAAAACTTTGTTTAAACGGTAGATAAAAAATCCCTTTAACAACAACTATTATTTGTGGTCTGTTTTCAATATTAACAGACAGCTGCTGTTATCTAAAATATCTCAAGGGGTGTTTGATATGATAAGGAGTTACGTACATTTAAAATTGTTACGAATTCCAAATTCCAGTTCTTTCTTCTACTGCTGACTTTATTAGTATAAATATTTAAATAATCCATTTTGATTTTGACGATCCAATTTTGTTATAGCTTAAGACAATCCATAATGAATGGTGTGACAAAGTGGGAAGGTAATAGTGCCAGTTTGTAACAATGTTACAAACTGGCATTATTTTCTTCCCAGTTTGTAACACTTAAGGGTGTGACAAAATGGGAGTCACATTCTATTTTCATTCCCAGTTGGTAACAGTGTTACAAACTGGGATTTTTTTCCCCCAGTTTGTGACAGTGTTACCAAGATGGATGTGACAAACTGGGAACACATGAAATGAACAGGTAAATTAGTGTGAATTTCCAAGCTTGGCAACGTGTGTATTATTCTTATGTTTAACATATTAACAGACTTAGCACCTGCAAGTCATATTTTATGTTAGTTTTATATGTATTTCTAGATTTTTATTTCGTAGCTTATTGAGGTTTGAATTTTTACAAAATGAGCTAATCAAGTGAACAATGTGAGTCATAATTTCGTGACTCATATGACGTGACTCGCATATAATATCACCTTATAATAATGTGACTCAAACGAGTTTAAAATACAGGTAAGCCACCTTAATCAGAATTTACACTTTTTTTGAATTACCCTTATCTAATAACCATTGCAGTGAACCAATTAAAAAATTACGCCATTAAAATGCGTCTACCCGTTTGAGCGCTAGAGTGCCATGGACAGACACATACAGGCAGAAACATGCAGAGACAGATAGACGACGCTTCAAATTTAAAACAGCCCTCTTTTTACTTTCAAGTTGAACGAAGTGAAAATTAAGGAATTATTGTAATCGTAAAAAAAACGAGGTTGAGATTTTAATGGGGATAGCTTCTCTATCGTTTACTTAGTCCGAAAAAGCTAAAAAAAATAACAAATGTGTATATGTGTGTGTGTGTGTGTGTGTGTGTGTGTGTGCGCGTGTTTTGTATTTCTATCGTATCGTAGCGATCAACCTTTCTCATCCTGGCTTGGTTTGCTGGAAGAGATCTCTTACTAGAGATATG
This sequence comes from Argyresthia goedartella, assembly GCA_949825045.1. Taxonomy (NCBI): domain Eukaryota; kingdom Metazoa; phylum Arthropoda; class Insecta; order Lepidoptera; family Argyresthiidae; genus Argyresthia; species Argyresthia goedartella. The sequence goes on from OX463817.1 coordinate 7,599,561, forward strand.
CTCGTCTTTGTAGACAATTTTAATGTATGTCTTGTTATTTTAATTATATGTGTGAAATAAAGAAATTATGAATTATAACATATTCCTATTTCTAAGAAAATTCCAGAATGCTTTGTTCAAACCGTATGCCAATCTTTAATGCAAGCACTGCACAAGCTCGTTGTCTTTTTGCACCCTTTACAACGATACCTTGTTTCTCTTCGGATATGTTTTCTCGAACAGTTTTTACAGTTTAGGAATTTATTCCTTTTTGACTTTGTTTTAACAATGTTATCAATTCCGGCCAGTGCTGATGCGTGATTTCATTTTTCGATGGAAGATCTCAAAACAAAGTAAACCCAAAGGTATTTTTTCACATCCAGAGCAAGTGAATCTTGTTTCTGTTCTTATTCCCTTCCGAAGACAGTTTTACAGTTTTTGTATTTGTATCATATGCCCGGACGCTGTATGTTTCATTTCTTCTGCCCAATGAGCGATATCTGGAGTTTGTTCTGTCCGTAATGGTACAGTTTCTATCCCAAGATTGTTTGCGCGAACGCAATCAAGTAAATCTGTAAAAAATAAATGCTTTTAAAAAACAAATATTTCTAAGGACCATAACTTCAAAAGTGGGTTAACCTCTCAAAAACCGAGGGCAGTTGGGACGCGCCGCGATTTTGAACCTTATGGCATGGTAATAAAATTTAAAACATACAACGGAAAAGTGGCGTTACCTAGCGCCGGTGGTATTAAAGAGGTTAATTATTAATCTTCGAGATGAGATAAGAGCTTACTCTCGGTACGTGGGGAGAATTCAGGAGACTTGGGTTTACAGACAGAAATTTGTGAATCCTATCATTAAACATTCTTTCGAGATCATATATTTGTTACGTGTTCAACCCTCTGTTCAACAGATTTCAAGTTTGTTCATTCGTAATCATGATCGTTGCATATCTTCAGGATCTGGTCATCGTCAGTGATGATGGTGGCGCGGCATCCCCGGGAGCCATGAGAGGAGCTTCACCACCACACCTTGCTCTTGTTGGTTTTGTTCTTGCGACTTGTAATGGATTGTGAAAAATGTCTTTGTATGATTGTTTTTTATTTTTTTATTTATTTTGGTAAATAAATCAACATCATGTAGGAAGTAAATAGGTAGGATCATACTTTCTGTTCGATAAGCAGTTAAATATTTATTTTTAGGTATTTTTATTCCAGTATCTAACAAGCTTTCAATCAGTTTTATCTAGCTAGTGAACATTTATAATAAATTACAAAGCATTTGTGAATCACAGGACCATTTTCCGAGTTCTTCCACCAACACATTAATATAATAGTAAATAAAACGTGGTGGACAAACCGTTTCCAAACCGATGCCACATGCTGAAATTAAAATTTTCTAGTCATCATTATCGTGGTTATGATCAGTATTCTTTCTGCATATATATTTATTTTCGATCAACAGATAATAAGCTTTGCAGCCCCTGTTAGAACAGCGCCATCTGGTTTTTGTATTTTTCGTGTATTGCAAGCGAAACTTCCTTTTTCCCGACATAAGCCGCTTCTGGCCACCTGGATTTATATAAAATGCAAAAATATCTGAAATATAATTACAATTTTAAATAGTTGAAGTTTTTGTGTGATGTATTAGTTTATTTTATAATAAATTAAAACTCTAAGAACTAAGAGGTGACACTAGTCTTATTTGCTGCGAGAAACTACAAACTGTCTATGCACTTCGCTGAAATGCTTCAATTATAACGCCCCGTAATAACGTCATAAAACAAGATGCACAGTTGAAGTCAAATCGCGAAGCAAGAAGAATTTCGTACATTAACCTGTTATAGCCTGCCTCTGTCGCTCCCGAGTCAATATATTCACGTCACGCTCGCACAGATGCAAATGTTGCAGTTAGAGCAAGGCAAGCTTGTGAAGAAAAATGAGCATGTGGCATGGCAACCTTTATTGAAATGAACTATTATCTAATCTAGATGGTGAGTTAAAACAGTATGAATATGTAGTTCTCAGATTTATAATCTGGTTCTCAGAAATATTAACGTATGTTTAAAATTTATATAGCTGGATAATTGATTTATTTGATGTTTATTTAGTAACATATTATTTTGATAATACAACAAACTTAAAATGGTTAACCATCTACCAGATATGGTCGGATGACGACTGACAAGAAACGAGTATGGCATGCACGGCTCGCGCGAATCATAATTAATAATTACTTAATTGCACACAAATAATATACAGACAACAATAATTATATAAAAATAATGTACAAAGGTGAAGGTATCTCTAATAAGAGATCTCTTCCAGCAAACCATGGTAAGATGAGAAAAGTTGATTCCTGATTAGGGGTAGACCTCTAGCTAGCTCTGAAGTTATGCGTCGCAATAACGAAAAACAGGCGTCATCTGCATAATACGTAGCGCGGCAAATTCAGAGCTTACTAGATGTTTGGCGCGACCTGTGTGTTATGAGTACAGATTCGGTGCACTAGCCATAACAGGCTGATGATGAGTAGCAACAAGACGCTTGATGCCAGTCATTATGATGCACCAGGTTAGCCTGGACTATTGCGTCGTGGACAATTATCACGGAGGCACGGCATCCCATCTTCTTCCTACATCTCCAGGTAGTCCGTGTCCCCTTGGAGTCCTTGTGATAACGATAAAAATCAATCACTACTATCCGTGGACCTCTCGAACTCTCCACGTAAAATACTGAAAACCATCAATTTTCCTGAACCAAAGACCATTAGTACAGCATGTAACAGAAACATGTAGCACAACTTCTCCATACAAATCAGCTGACCGCCCGGACCAAAACTAATGGATAGGTGAAATTATAAAGTTGCTCTGATCAACCGGTTTCATTGTAAAATTTGTTCCAAATTATGTTCTTAATATGACTACACCTTTCTGTTGTACCCTGGATTTATGGAATTAATTAATTGATTTCAGAGTCCGAAGATAAAGCAAACTGCATTATAATAAGATTATTGAAGGCAGCAAATTATAATTACAGAAATAAAATTAAGTTTATGTTTTTATTTCTTTCTTAAATATACATGGCAACTTATTTCTGTTTATAGTTTGGCTATTGCCCGCCGGAAAAGAGGCTTTGCTTATTTATCGAACTCGTACACGTGTGTATTTCATTCGATTTGACAAGCATATCCTCTACAGTAACCACGCATGCGCCGCAGTGGGTCCTCCACTTTCTTTCGCAGACCCATCGTCTCTTGTCCCCGCATATGGTGTCCTTTTTATATTTGAAGCCATTGAGCACCAACATGGGATTTCCGAATACGGTTGTCTCGAAGTGCACTGAAATGATTATGATTTTAGATTTTTGTTTTGTTTAAGTTTTCGAAGTTGGTCTCTCCATTAAGTTAACCCTATAGTAATACATGTTATTAATTTCTATACATAATATATGTAAAGTGTGTCAAAAATTATATGTCATATTTTTCATAACAACAGAAGCACTACCATCACCATTACCAGATTACTTGGTTGAAAATGTGCCCCAAAACAAGGATGGCTTCAACTTCAAACCTATAGGCTATATATAACTATAGTTAAATAATTTAAACTTCTTAACATGAAAAAGACTGAAGATTTATGGGGCATGTCGGTTAACGTAGTTAAATCTGTAATCGATGTGATTGCACCATATATGGCAATCACATTAAATAGTTGTATAGCAAACGGTGTTTTTTCTGTTTCTGTTTCTGTTATTAAACTCAAAGAAGACTAAATGTATCAAATTTTGTTTGCCGACGTACGACAGGTTGAAAGCAGTGTAAGAATAGGATCTGAAAGATTGGACCTCGTTGAGGACACAATCTTTCTTGGAATCACTATAGATTCGAAACTTCAATGGGGTCCTCACATAACTAATCTCGCACAAAGACTTAGCTCAGCCGCTTTTGCGGTCAGACAAATCAGAAACTGATTTGTCTGACCGCAAAATTACTTAAGTTATTTTCACAGTATTATGTCTTATGGAATACTGCTCTGGGGGAGAGCAGCAGATATAAATACGAAATTTATTTTACAAAGAAGGGCGATCAGGGCGATATATCAATTAGATGCTAGAGAATCATTAGGAGAAAAATTCAAAGAAATTAATATACTTACGGTTACCTATCAATATATATACGAGAATAACATGCATGTAAGAAAAACCATAGCTCTATTTAAAACAGTAGGTGATAGCCATACGATTACACTAGATATAGAAATAGGTTAGCACTACCATTATTTAGACTACGTAAAATAGGCACATTATTCATGCGGCACTGTATTCGCTTTTACAATAAAATACCACAGGAATCATTGATGCTCCCTGAAAAGAGGTTCAAAAACTATGTTAAAATTGAGCTGATAAGAAAGTCGTATTACGGAATTAAGAATTAAGCAATACTTGGATAACAAAACTGCATGGTCCATACCATTTCAGCGTACAGAAATTCGACGAGGGGCGATGGATCAAGTCTATCACTCGCTGGCGAATTTCCTTAGACCGAAACCTGTTGTGAAGTCACTTTTTTAAGGTGCTACGAAAATAAAATGGGGTTTTTTTCGAATCCATTTACTCCACCATGAAGTCATCTACAGATTTGATTTTTGGGTTAACGTTTATTGAGTATTTGATTAAGATTTTCACCAAAACAAAAACGCGATTGGATGAAATTTTCTCGATAGAATTTAATTACGAAAACACCTCTAAATTATATTATTTTTTCCTGTAATTCTGAAATCCTAACTAATTTCATTGTGGAACTGCGTTCAAAATGTAGATATTATGTATTCGCAAAATCTCCTGAAAAAACTTTTTAACAAAATAGAGTAGTTTATTTTTAAACAATTATTCTGTTGTTTAGCGCTACGGTTTTTCATTTTTTTCCGATTCCGTCCCTCTCACACTGCGGGTCTTTCCGCCTGGAGTAACGGGGACCTTTGAACGGACGAGGTATCGCCTTAAGGAAGTTTCTTGCCGTTTCTTCTTAACCCCGAGGCCGACCTTCCGAAACGGTGTAGTCTCTTTTTTTATACAAAAAATTGACTTGTAGTTATAAGTAAGTATAATTTTGACGTTGAATAAGATAATTTATTTATTTATATTCAATAAAAAACACTTTGAGGCATAAACGTACAGTTTTATAATGAGATCAAAAAATAGTTTTATCTACACACGTATCATAAACCCTCTTTACTGCGTATAAAAACCGCACGTTACGATCAGCATAATGTTAAACAACTTGGTAAAAACTCATTTCTTATCTGAAAAATTACACATTATGACCATAATGAGTAATTTTTCTACATTCAAATTTCGAACGCCGTCGCCCGCCTGCGTGCCGCCCCTAGTTTGGGTGTGAAGTTGGTACTACAAAACAAGCTAAACAACTGCAGAGCCACAATGCCGGTCGAACATGCGGTTCCTGAATACATAAAAGAGAGCTTATGATGTGTGTAGATAAACTATTGTATGTAACTGTACATAATTAGGCATTAAAACTCTCGAGTGATATTATTATGAAACTCGCCTTCGGCTCGTTTCATAAACCCACTCTCGAGTATTAATGCCCTCCATTATGTAGCAGTTACATAAACTACTATTATAACTAATGAGATCGATAATTATATAAAAAAACAGGACCTTCTAAGAACAACAATCTAGTACTTAAAGAATTTTTAGATAAAATTATGCAAAACGAGGATCAGTGTGGTAAGTGTAAAAACAGTTCACAACACACGAGGCTGGCTTTTCGGGCCAGTGACACATACGAAAGATGACTCCTTTCGTTTTTAGGGTTCCGTACCCGAAGGGTTCCAAACGGGACCCTATTACTAAGACTCCGCTGTCCGTCCGTCCGTCTGTCACCAGGCTGTATCTCACGAACCGTGATAGTTAGACAGTTGAAATTTTCACAGATGATGTATGTATGTTGCCGCTATAACAACAAATACTAAAAAACAGGTTAAAAGAAATATTTAAGTGGGCTCCCATACAACAATTCTTTCAATACCACATACAAACTTATGGATGCACCTGGTTACGTACATGGAGTGTGAAAGTAACCGCACCAATAACTTTGTAAACAATATTTTTCTGTGTAAAATCCAAACTATTCACTCCACACCATCGCTTCCATTGAACGGTGGTACGGAACCCTTCGTGTGCGATTTAGACTCGCACTTGACCGGTTTTTTATTTTTGGTGCAGACACGACAAGGCTTCGCTGGAACAGCTTTCTTGGTAGTAGGTGGGAGTTTTACTAGGTAATGAAAATTTCTCAATGGGGCACGACTTTTATGAACAGCTGGTGATGCAGGTGGTATAAATGGCCCAGGCAGCAACGGCGATGACAGCAGAGGCAGAGTTGGGTCTGCTTGATCTTGTGCAGGCTGTACTGGCGGTATTTGTGGTCCAGGTGCTTCTGCAGCTGCGGGAGTAATATCGCGACAGTTCAGTCCCAGTAGATATTTTACGAAATCTTCCCGAAACTTTAAGAGCCGTATTTTGGATGTGCGGTCTTTCAAACGTAGCAACCTGTGCGCGTTTTGTACGTAAACCTCAAAGATGTGCAGTGCTTTGATGTTTTTTTGGCACAAAACTGTGGAATACAGACAAAATTGTATTTTGCGTCGCTACAAAATTGTATTTTGCTTTTATTTATTTCTTGTTGTCTTGTGTATGTACTATACATATAAGTTACTGTGTGGTATGTACTTTTACTTTTGTGACGCGTGTGTATATTATTGTCTGCGATATTAGTTGTTATTGCTTTCTCCTTCAATTGTATGTTTCACTTTTTTCTTGTCCTCTCATAATTATCGTGTATTTTATGTTGTGTGTGTTATGGCGTAGTCCGAATAAATTGATATTCTTACAGACAACAACAGCAATAATTACAACAAAAACTTTATATTTATATCTCCATTGCTGCGGCAATGGGCTAGCGCCCTGTCACGCATTATGGAGGAAATAAATAACTGTCTAAAGTGGGCGCAACTGTGCCTCTGTAGAGGAACGTGTACAAAGATGATAATGTTGTATATGTATATATTTAGTACTGGTACAAGACGGCCTTAGAATGAGAGCGATAAAAAATCAACAATTAAAACAGATTTATGTGTTCAAACTTAACTAACCATTTATTGATTACATAATTAGATTAAATAATACAATAAAAACAATCATATTTTTTTGGAGGGTAGCCTAGCAAGCAACATTTAAAAAGTCTGTCTATCCATTTTAAATTAATTTTAATTAAAGTAATAGTTTAATGTCGTAATTTTATTATAAATCTAGGCCTGGACCCAAGCAAATCACATTTTCAATATACATACCTGGAATTCGTATAACAATGGAGCTCTACACTAAACTGAACAACAATATGGAGAAGATAGTGTCCACTTTCAACTCCAGGATGTCACAATACGAGAAGGATCTTCGGGAGTCCGCCACCATGTCCTCGTCCAGCAGCCCACCCGATCTCAAGACCATTGCCAGCGAGTTTGTGGAATTTAAAGAATTCACTTGGAACTGCCTTGACTTGCTGCGCGCACAGATGGAGTTGCTGCTTGCTGGCCAGGACCGTTTCGAGATGGCGTCCAGACGGAAGGTGCTTCTTCTCCATGGTGTTCCTGAAGTGGAGAATGAGGACTCCGTTGACATTGGGCGTGAAGTATTGTCCGACCAAATGAAGTTGTCCCCGGAGTGTGTGTCCAACATCAGTGTAGTGCATAGACTAGACTAGCCACGAAGAAGCCGTCGCATCCCCGTCCGTTGCTGGTGAGGTTCTCGACCTTTAGTGCTCGCTCAGAGGCCTGGCAAGGCAAGACTGCATTGAAGGGATCCAGAGTCACAGTAACCGAGTTTTTAACAAAGACGAGGCATGAGGTGTTTATGGCTGCCAGGAAGCACTTTGGTGTGCAGAATTGCTGGACTACAGAGGGCATTATCGTCTTGCTACTTCCTGAAAAATCCAGACAGAAGGTGGAGCGTATGTCGGAACTTCTGGTTCACACCAGTAAGTTTCCTCTTTCTGTTGGGCAGTCGGAACCTGCTAAGATATCTGCTCCAAAGTCGGCTGGGGTTGCTTCAGGTGCAGTGGCTGCCTCTTGGGTGCCCGCAGTGCCCGGCACTGCCAAGCGTCAAATCAGGCGCGCTGGTCCGACTAAAGCCAAGAAATAAAAATCTTTTCCGTAATCGCTATCACAATTTGGACGGGTAATACTCATTTTCCCAACAAGGTAGTTTATTTTACTCCGCTCACCTTTAGCGGATGACCTACTCGCTAGGGCGTCCAAACTTTTTAAGCATCATGTTGGGGTTATTTGATCATCTTCCTGAAAGTTTCAGGTTGCAGAATTCAACAGTTTTTAAGATATGATTTTTTGAAAATCCTAAAATACTTTGTAAAATTATGTAACGCAACGCAAATAATATGTTTAAATATTGCCTGTGGTCAAAATACATTACCTACGTTTCGGTGTACGCATATTTGAAATGATGAGAATTCTCTAAAAAAAGGAGGAAATGTGGAATCGTTTTTTAATAATACCTATTTTAATAAAAACGTTCATTTAACTTGCAATTTATGTTTGTTTATTTATTTTATGTCAATCAAAGTTAATTTAGTATTTATTTCGAAAAATAGCACTTTTGATAAATAAAAATGTTGTAATTTTTGTTTAAAACGGAACGCATTTTGTTGGGGCGTTTTGCCGCGTTTTTGGTTGGGCGGCAAAGTAGTAGTCCTTTTTCTAGTAGTTTCGCGAATTTTCTATTTTCTTGTTCTCTCGATATTCACAAGCAAAAACAACTGGCTAGAGTAGGTTATTGTGGCTACTTTTCAATCGGGTTATAGATTATGTTAGAACGTTGAAGAAGCTAAACCTGAGCGGATCGTATGCAAAAAAAACGATTGGCTAGAGAAGGTTATTATGGCTACTTTTCATGTAAATTTTGATGCTAACATTATGGAGCATTTGTGGAGGAGAAAGGTGTCGAGGCAGAAAAATGACCCTTTCGAAGAAAGCAACTAGGCATTGCCGCGGGGGGCGGCAGTAGTAGGGGGGGCATCTACCCCCTTCCCCCTCCCCCCCACTTCAAGATCAAGGTCAGTCTAAATTTTGTTTTATTTTAACAACATAACCTCAAAACTTTGAATAATCATATCTCAGCAACTAGGCATTTCCGCGGGGGGGGGGGAGTAGTAGGGGGGCATCTACCCCCCCTGCCCTCCTTGTATTCATTGTATTAGTATATTTATTTTAGACTATGGATACCTACAACTTTAGTAATAGTTTCTTCTCTTCTTGTGATAACGATATTTCTGTTAGCGCGGGAAGTGTTGGGTCAACAGCGGATGATTCGCTGTCATATAACTTGAAACGGGTATTTTCAAACCTTTGTGCGAACTTCAACGTTGTTCATATTAATGCACAAAGCATTCATACCAGCTATGCTGACCTTCTTGTAGTTTTTAGTGAGCTGAACATACATGGCATTCTTGTTTCGGAATCTTTTCTCAAGCCATCTCTTTCTTCTGCCATGTATGCTCTGCAAGGGCTCAGTCTCTACCGGAACGACAGGATAGGCAAGGCTGATGGCGGTGTTGCTATGTACCTACGTTCTAACATCCCATGCAAAGTCATCAGCCAGTCGCCAAGCCTGTACTCTAGTTCTGCTGAACACCTGTTCCTGGAGATATTCTTGCGTCACAACAAAGTCCTCCTGGGTGTCTATTATAGCCCTTCTCTTCGAATCGACTATTTTAACTCTTTTGAAACCCTTCTCAATGACTTGACTCCTCTTTATAGCGACACCCTAATTCTCGGCGACTTCACCACTTGCCTTCTCAAGAATAACGGTTGCTCAGCGAAGCTGAATTCTCTTGTAAGTTCGTTTAACATGCATATCCTACCTCTAGAGGCCACTCACTTTCAACCACACTGCACCCCCTCTCTTCTAGATCTAATGATGTAATCATGGGGGTTGGCCATGCGCAGCAACCTTAGATCATGACATGTCTAAGGTTGCTGCGCATAGCCAACTTAACGCCCCTTTCTCCTATCACAATCTAATTTAATTCTCTTATAAGATAAAGCCTCCCAAGTGTGCAGCAAAATTCCTTGACATTCGTAGCTTCAAGGGCATGGATATAACCTCCCCTAATTCAGACGCCTCCTCTGTCGACTGGTCGCCTGTCTATGGTAGTGAGACCTTTGATGACAAAGTACGGAACTTTAACTCTATTGTCCTGAGCTTGTTTGATAAGCATGCTCCGGTCAAGAGGGTTAGAGTTAAGCATCTTCCTGCACCGTGGCTTACTGACACCATTAAGGGTCTGATGGCTAAGAGAAACCGTGCCAAGTCTAGATATAAGATGGATCCGACCGATGAGAATCTTTTAATTTTCAAACGCCTCCATAATCTTTGCACTCGCCTGTGTCGTGATTCTAAACGCCGTCATATCTACGAATGTATCGAGAGGTATACTCCAGCATAGGTCTGGAAGTTACTGAAGACCCTTGGTGTTGGTAAGTCCCAGGACTTGGCAGCCGGAACTCTCAATCTCCGGGGTCTCAATTGTTTCTTTGCAACTCCCCATATCGCGGTGGACCCCCTCGTCAAGGATGCCACCCTTCGTAAACTACGGTCCAAGGCAACAGCCCTCACCTCAGCATTTAAATTCATCCCTGTCGGAATCGGCGCAGTAAGGAGGGCTGCTACCTCTCATCACCCACATAATTAATGTGTCGCTTGACCAATGTTGCTACCCCAGCCAGTGGAAATTGGCACTTGTGATTCCCCTCCCCAAAACGTCCAATCCCACCTCCTTTAACGATTTCCGTCCCATATATATTCTGCCTATCCTCTCCAAAGTCCTGGAATCAATTGTTCACTCCCAACTCTCCTCCTACCTTTCCTCAAAAATGTTACTGAATCCCCACCAATCAGGATTCAGGCCGGGTCACACACTACCACAGCACTGCTCAAAGTCACTGACGACATTAAATTAGCTATGGATCAAAAGCAGCTAACGGTCTTTACACTGGTTGATTTCAGAACAGCCATCAACTGCGTCGATTTCGATATACTAGTTGAAATTTTAAAGTCACTTAATGTCTCCTCGCACTCTGCTCGCTGGTTTGACTCCTACCTGAGAGACCGCCAGCAACGCATTAAGTCTGAGGAGATCTCAACGGACTGGTGTGATCTTTTCGCAGGTATTCCGCAGGGAGGCATCCCTTCTCCTCTCCTCTTCGCTATTAGAGATAGTACCTCAATTTTCACTTTTAAGACAAGATTGAAAGAGCATTTCCTTTCTCTTTCGTGATAGGTACTTTTAATAATAAACAAACTACCCACTGACATAAGAAACACTATATCACCGCTAAAAATAAATACGAAACTTAAAAAATACTTTTCCTCCCTTTCCTATCCCTAACCAATACCTAAGATGTGTAACCATGAAAAATACATACCTGATATGTTTTTAATTTATTTTTAAAATTTTGTGTGTACTTACATAAACAAATACAAGATGTGTTAAACATTGTACATATATTTTAGCGTAATAAGGATCCACATACAAACCTATATGGTTTCCGTGGACCTATTGTCAGATGTAAATTTATAATTTCTGCTTATAATGAACGAATAATAATAATAATATATGTATATATAAGTAGTATATGTTTGATATATATTTTATTTTTTTGCTTTTGTATTTTATTTAGTTTATATAATTTATTACATTATTATGTTTTAGTTGTAACCAATTAGATGTCTTTAGTCAATTAGTTTTATTGCGCACTAGGACTCCTGTTGCACAATTTTTCCTGTCCTGCCTAGGTTTGCTGGTAGAAATCTCTCTGTAGAGACAAGCTTGCCTTTGCTCATAAAATGTTTTGTTACCTTACTATTAAGATTTCTGTGCAATAAAGAATAAAGAATTAGTTCACTAAAAACAAATTCATCGCAAACAGTATTATTGTGAAAGTTATTCAAAATAAACTATGTACTGGGACCGATGCTGGAGGCGACAAAACTAAACTAATTAGAAAAAAGTGTTTGAAAATGTAATCTATGGCTACCGCACGGGATTTTGTCACCCAAAAAAAAAAAGTTAGAAAATAAAAATATCAAAAAATATAGTATAAACTAAAAGTATAGTACACTGTATAAAATAGTAGTAGTAGTATATTATAAGTATTTAGTATATTATTATAGTTATTATATAATTTATTTTATTTATTATTTTATATATTGTACAGATAGGTCTACAATCAAAATGACCTTGTTGTTATGTAAACCAAAGTCACCAATGAACTCTGTATTTTAATGTGTATGGATCTTGCACGCTTTGATTATTGTATCGTCCACAGTGACTATTGTCGCTCGGCAGCCCTTAGATGACACCTTATTGCAAACCCATCGTGTTTGAGGTCCCCTGCTTGCCGAGTATTTGTTGAAACTGTACTCCCCTATTTGTATTGCAGGCTTTACGCAACGAGACATCGTGAAGACTGGCCCCTCGCCTGATCCACCTGGGCATTGAAACGGATGTACGTTATTAGCTATCATCAACATTATCATCATCAGCCTTCAGAAAACACCGATAAATAGACAAATCGAGTAGGAAATAAGAAAATCCATAAACGCCCACGCAACCCGTACGGCCAACAACACATAGGTAGTTCAAATAAATCACGCTAGCTCTAAGTTCTTTCTTTCAACTACATCCTAAGAGAACCTTATGGAAGCCTTACCAATGCTGAGATAGTAACTGCCTATTCCACGAAATTGTTGACCAAATTAATCACCTATGTCAATTAACATTCAACCACTCTCACATTCGTAAGGACCTAGTTAAATATGTAGAAGAAAACTGCGTTGAACAGACCAAAGCTCGCAATCGCTGAGCCTGAAGAAACCCTCAACAACTCAACATTGAAAATCTGCACAATTACGGCACTTGGGCTGGAGAGGAGATTATAATACCAGCCGCCGAATACTTTCTAGTTAATGTAAAAAATCCACCAGCAAAATACACCATCGCTCACTTTCACGCCCAAGAATCCAGCGGATGCAGTGAGATCTATCAACCTCAACGTCACAGGACACCACTACGACAGCGTATACGGCCTTAACAGTGGTACAGATAACTTATAATAGAAAAAAAACATGTACAAAGGCGAGCTTATCCCTCAAAAGAGATTTATTCCAGCAAACCAAGATGGTAGGAAAGGTGATGCTTGAGCGGGGGATTGATGCTAAATTGACTAACATAAACATACACATAGCCTGTATACAGGAAACAAACATGACATATGTGTCAAAACACTATCTATAGTATCTTTATGCTCGCATACTGTGGTTTAGCTACACTAATTAGAAAGGACTTGAACCTATCGGTCCACAACATTAATGGCGTAGCGGAAACAATGGTAGCCACAATAAAATCGGCCACTAATACACTATATGTAATAAACGCACATATCCCCAGCTCTTCCACGAGAGCAACAGCAGCGTTTTTTCAACTTATAAAGATCATTCAAAAGAAACCAAGCAAAGCAAAAATATTAATGCTCGGTGACTTTAACGCCTACATCGGACTAGACGATACAAAGAAATACATGAAAAAGGGGATTATAGGAACAAACCTCCTACACAATATTGCACACAAATACATATTTTAAAAGTAATTTTAAAAGAAAATGCATGTGCAAGGGCGAGCTTCTCTCTAAAATGAGATTTCTTCCAGCAAAACAAGGCATTACAGGAATTGGTATCATAAAAGGGTAGGCAGTGCACAATAATTACAATAACTAAAATGCCTAGGAATCAATTAAAATACCTATAAAATACAGATATAATTACCGATATATACATAAACTTTACATATTATAATATAAATACAATAACTGTTACGAAAGAGAGGGGTAGTGCTCTTTGATACATTTCTTAAAATAGAAAAGAGTGGGACTGTCTCTTATGGTGCAGGGAGGTGCGTTCTAGAGTTGGACCGCCCGCAACCTGAAAGAGCGTTCATACGCAGCGTTGTTATACCGCGGAGTAGCTAAAAGTGAATCATCAAATATCATCGGAAAAATGCTCACGGCAAACTTAAAAGTAGAAAGACGAAAATAAGAGACCCCATAAACAACCAGGGCCCACAAGTGATCGTATTGGACGGAGTTTCAATAGGAACCGTAAACGAAATAAAATATCTCACAGGAGACAATAAAGAAGAGGAGCCGGCAAGCCATATGCAATTCCGGCCCTAATGCATTTTATAAAGAAATCTAACATGGACTGGAAAATAGTGCGCCTGATTTACAAAATGGTCATTGCATAAGCAAACAGTTCTTGACTAAGACAATATAAACGCCTGATCCTCAGAGACATGTTTGAGAACGCCAGAAGCTATCCAAGACACCACAAAATTCATGATTGACTACAGGGCAAAACGTTAACCGAAAGAATCCAAAACCACCGGATGTGTTACTATACACATACTCTGCGACGCCCACAACAACACCTACACGCTGCATTCAAATACGAAGCAAGGAAGAAGAAAGTCGGCCGGTTCATATATACCTGGAAATATTTCCTTCAGCGTGACATCAAATACTACGGTGAAGAACACAGTTACTGGACAGAATCATCACACAACAGGGACGAAATCAGGATGGCCTAGAGCCAAATATACCGTATTCCAGAAACAGACAGCGAAAGCGAAACTGAGAACTTACCGGATAACCCAAACGAACACGACTCGGGAAACTCAACTAATAACAATAACTGAAAATAGAAGGAAAACAAGAACTTGAAGAAAACAACAGCTGCTCTCCAAATCCCACATCTTCCCCATTCCACATATCCTATATTGGCTTCAGGCTGAAGAGTCGGTCGATTGAATTCACTATCCTTCCTCTCCTACCGAGCAAGTCATTCCGCCCCCCTCGAAACTCGTGCCCTCTGGTATGCCGGCCAAAAGACCGGAACAGGTTTAGAACCCTGGCTGGAGATTCATTCATTCATAGTGCTGGAAGACAGATATTAGTCTGAAATTGAAGGATTGCCCTTGTCTCCCGACTTGAACAGATGTATCCTTTTATTACGTTTCATGAGGTCTGGGAAAGCTGCGTCGTCAACACATATATTGATTTTTTATTAATGAACCAATGACTTTGAGAGCTATATTCACAGGTCTTCAGTATTTTTAAGTTAAGTAATTGAACTTTTTGACAATGTCCTGATGATATAAAGAATTCAATTATATACATATTAACAAAGTATTTGCTTCATATGGAGATAAGTATAGACGCTCTGTTGTGAGTAAGGATACATTGGTGAAGAATGTTTGGAAAGCTCGAGCTACATCAGCGTTAGATTTAATAATATCATCTCCTACCTTTAAGCAGAAATCATCGTCCCTAGATATAACATTGCCAGTTTCACAAATTATCATTTGCCTAACCGTTTTCACTCTATTGTTTGAAATTTGAATTTTTCTATTATTTTGTCTATCTAAAGATTTGAAATATTTTCTAGCGTAGTCTTGGAATTTTATATTAAATTTATAGGTTTTTTATTCAAAAAGAATAAAGTCAAAGTCAAAGTACTTCATTAATGTAGATATTAACATATACTTAGCAAACGTCATTGTTTGCCTTTCTTTACATTGGACCACTGGCTCACTTACACACAAGATAACTCAATTTTTACGAATAAAAAATTTTTCATCATGAAAATTTGAGTTATCGCTGTTGTCATGCAGAAGTCTCAACAAATTTTGTTTGGGTTCTGTTCACAAAAGTCCGGGACTGGCAAATCCATATCTATGTTTTCGTAAACCATACTAGTGAATGGGATGTAATTGGCCTATAAAATGATGGATCAGGTTTAGCCTTACTAGCAAGTGGGAATGAAATCGATCGACCGCTGTGATCAGATTGTAAGCAGTTCATCCTATTTTTACTTATGAATGCAAAATCACGAAAAAAAACATAATTTGAGCACGTTTGGCTGGTAAGTGTAATTCTAGTCGACTGTAAAAAATATGATTTATATTAAATTATTTGAATGAAGTTATTAATCGTTGATTTATTGTGGCATCCACAAGTAAATCTACATTCAAATCGCCACAAATAATTATTAAACCTAAGTCTGTTATTACATACAAAGTTTAGTGAGAGCTGCCTCCATAATTCTCTCAAATATTTCGAAATTCCCATGGCTTCTTTCAGCCCTGCGAGGTCTGTAGATAAAAACAATAATGTGACTATCTAATTCAACACACGATAGCATTACTTCTCTTTCTACAGTAAGTGCAAGAATATCCTTCCGTAGTTTTACTTTAATATTTTTTACTATAATTCAAATGACCAGCTCTATTAGCTGCCTTTCTATTGTAATAAGTAACAATTTTGTAATTATTATATAAAAGACCTATTTTTTTCCTTTGAACAGTGTTCTGTAATACAAATAACATGGGTGTCAGAATTATTAAGAAATAATTCTAAACCAAGAGGTCTGGGTCAGGTAGCCCCTGCATGTTTTGATGTCTTATATTTAAGTGATGCATCCTGTTTGTCGGAAAGTACCATCGGACATGATCACCCTTGCTCGAAGGCTACTTATTGACCACCGAATACAATGTCTGGTTTTCCGAATCGCTACCTTGCGGATATTACCTTGAGCTGTTGCATAAATTATAAAGACAGATTGTGTAGACCAAAGCGAAATTTCCACTGGCCCCACACTAGAGTGCCAGTGATGCCATGTCTCGTTAATTCATGAAATAGGAATCCCATAAACCTAGACTTTATTTTTTCTTTTCGACTTAGATGTTGAGCTAATTTGAGGACATAAAGAAAATATATTATTGTTTATGTATATATGTATAGTTAGGTAAAATAATCCATCAAAATAATACGTACCATTGAACTTATCTAATAATATCTTAATATACATAGTACATTACCACTGTTATATTAATACTTATATAAGCTGTTGTCAAAACATTCAATCTAAGTATTACTTTGTATTTAACAAATTTTTGTGCGTCACTAAATATAATATTATTATTATTATTAAGGCTGATTGTCGATGTATACAGTATATAAAACTTACAAAGCAACAGAAATGAGTGTTCTTATATCGATTTAAATAACAAGTACATAAATTCGAATGCAGTGCGTTTTTTTTTTGCGGAGACTTTCCTATTGAGCAAAACTAATCAAAATTCGTTTAAACGTTAATATACACTCATGATTAATAAGCTAGCAAAGAAAGCAACATCATTAATACTCATTATTTTGTGTATCTAAATTGAGGTTTACAAAAAAACTGTTTTGGTCTAATGCGCCGCCTTAATATCCGACGCGAAAAACAGCTTCATATTGTTATTATTTTAGATTTTAATACTGAAAACTTAAGTTTTAACCTTGTCCTCAATTCTACAATCCTAAAGTATGTCATAAATCATGTTCTTTCTACATTTCAAGTCCCCTAGCCTCCTCAGACGCGGTTAGGCGTGGTGTGGGCGATTGCGTCGTGGAGCCCTGAGACACGAACTATAGCGTTGTTGCATGTGTGCAGCGTGGCGCGGCAGCCGGCCTTGGCCTTGACGCACACCCAGCGCGTGCGATCGCCATACTTGTTCACTCGGTTGAACCGGTACGCGCCGATCATGATCACCGGGTTGCCACGCTGCGACGCGGCGAACACCGGCTTCAGATCCAAGTCTGAAAAATATTTTCCATTTGTATAATTTTGTCTGAAGCTTCCGTAGACTAGTATTGGCACATTTAAAACGATGAAGAGGGTAGCAACTCTTGTTAAGTAGCCGATTTTCCGGCCCTGTGCATGCACATAATCGCATTTCTTCTCGCCTGTACTGGATGGGTGACTTTTGTTTAAAAAATGATTAAAATTTTCAATAACGAGTTAATGCTTTATTATTAAATTTATATTATTTAAAACTAGGAAAACAATATGGTTTACGGCAGTCCTTGCAATTTTTATTGAACTTTTCTGGCTGCCTGTTTACCAGGTATAGTCATCCTCAAAATTGCGTAACAGAGGAAGTATTTTTTTCTTTTGCTAGTTTTTACATACTTTGGACAGATGTTGGTGTTAACATCATCTGTTGCACCGGCAATAATTATTTATAAGAAAAATACAAACACACGATAAAAAGCCACCAAAAAGTTCTATGTGGCATTTGTTTCGGGCGCATCAGTAATTCGGATGCCCCAGCTACTATCGCTACTCGGGGGAAGTAGTCGAAAAACTGTGTTAGAGGCCCTGTTAGGGTAGCTTGATAAGTTCAGACAGTTCGGGTTGGTTACTATCCCGACAAGCCTCCATCAACGAAGTAAAATATGGCTCAATCTGACAAATCGCTATTGTACGGGCCAAAGGCACGTTCCGGTGAGGCATAAATCATTAGGCCGGCTCCGCCCCTTTTACTAGTGACGCAAACTTTACAGATTATCGATGGTGTTATTCATAATAATAATTGGTTATGTTAGTTTTGAACTCATTCTTAGGAAAAAAAACACCAATACAGATTATCGTAAAATATTATATTAAAGTGAAATAAATATAAAGACAAGGTTGTGACAAAATATTATTTTCATAATTAGCGATTTTTTTTAATTGTACACAACACACAGTAATTAAACAATTACTTTTCGTAATAATACTTAAACGTATTACTATATTTAATCATCGAGCAAGGGTAATTAATCGATAAGCAACATCGACTTTAGGCCGCATCCTTGTTGAAAGCTCGGTTTATTACCCCATCGGAACGTTCCTTTGGCCCGTACTATAGTTTGCGGCGTCTCAAAATATGGAAACATGACAGTTGTCCTGCGCCATCAGTCGGTCGTGATTAGAACCAAGCCCAAAGGTCTGCAAGTGAATCACTAGACTAAAGTGGTAATCGGCGCGACACTTGGCAAGAAGAGAATGGCTACCCAGAACCGCAATACGTCTAGTGGGCCCCACCGACCCCGATGACATCATCATCATAGCTGGCCGGCAGTAGATTCTGGACGCTCAGAGTTGATGATGTGCTAAAGAGGAGGCTACACCCACCAGTGGGTGAGCCTCTAATTTGAAATGTGCGAGCAGTAACAGATTTGTGTGACGCTTCCGTGTTTGCTGTAAAATTTGTTCTGCTGATATCAAATATAAGAATTATGTTCTGAATTCCTGAGATAACTTGACATTTGAATATTGGCTAATAGATGAGATTAGGTATATTAGTTAGACTAACAACGTTTAAAGGGTTTAACGTTAGTTACTTATTTCAATGCCATATTGGGCATGTGCTTATAGGTACATTAAAATTAGATAATAAGAACGAAAGGTTTTGCGGTAACTATTAAGATATATATTTGTGTGACCATAGAACATATTTTTCCAAAAAAACACCTTTTAAATAACTGACATAAATTCTAACAAAAATGAGATCACAAATAAATTCGTCGACAAAAATCACACTTCTTCAACACGGCAGATGGCTGTGTCTCTCTCCGGGTGCAATGACCTGCCTCCCAATAGTGACCACAGTAGAATGGCAGTGGGTGTTGCGACTTTCGCTGCACAGCCACTTAACTTTGTTGGAGCAGACCGAGTGTCTTCCGTACGTGAAACCTCGGAACTTCATCAGACGCGCGCCGGTCGATGCAGTCCAGAATATTGGCCGATCTGGAAAAGGCATTTAAATAGTTTATCATTAATATGCAGAAATGTTTTATTAACAGACTTGGTCCAGTGAGTTCAACATTATATTGTTGCCAAGTCTAAGCAGTCAAAGGGTGGAGACCACGGGGAGCTACACGCCCAATGGGCGGTATATCTGCCCGGTGTTCCGACGAAATTATCAACTCGACTGGATCTCGCTGGATCGCGATTGGCGCTAAAGAGAAGAGGCCTATGCCCAGAGAGGTAGAAGTAGGCTGAGCATGATGATGATGATGAGAGATATACGTGGGTAAAAATGGATAAATATTATTAATTTTCCAGGGCATTATCCACAGGAAATAAGAAATTTATTTGCCGCCGTACTCAGCTATTATATTGCAGCATGCAAATTGTTGATATTTTTAGTCGTTATTATTACACTATCAGTATAATTTATATACATTCCGTCATGAAAACACGATAACAATAATAGCGAAGATCAATCATTTATGTGCATTTATGGCTAATAAATTCGCCTACAGAAGTTTTGCTCATATCATAGATATGGTTCAATAAAATCGGTTCAACGTCCCTCTTACTCCCTAGCTACAATGGACCGAAAATAGTGGAAAAGTGACAGTTTTCCAATAGGAAAAAAGTGTGTGAACTAAACTCCAATTTGGCATAAACTGCACTGATTTCGCTGTGGATAGGAATAACTGTATAAGGGGGGCAGGAGCAAATGATTTCATTAATTTAACATTATAATAATCCAGACAAAGGAGCAGGGTGTGTATGCTCTACATTGCATTTCAAGACTGTGTTTTCAATAGTATGGAGACTGGCTCGGCATCCTGTGCTGCCGTGAGTGGAGCATTGCCATCTGGTCTTCGGCCCAATTTGACGATGTTTGCAGAAACGGTAGCCACCGATGCTGATATAGCGCACGCCTTTGCGCGATGTCCTCACTATGATGCCTGAAACAAATATAAACATATATATATAAAACAACAACATTATAGCGTTACACCATTTTCCCACACGGGGTGGCTGAGGCATATTTTTGTCGAAATGTAGTCAGTACATTTATGTACAGACAGAAGTTAGAGATGCTTTACTGAAAGAACTTGCAATACCTATTTTTGCGCCCCTCGTTTTGATCGAAATAAAATGCTGGTTTACTTTATTTAATTCTTAGAAGCCCAAAAATACATAACAACATTTGTAAATTACTGGTATATGCAATATACCTTTAAAATATATAAAGGTAAAATAAGAAAAATAATCAACCCACTTACACTAAAAAAAAATAACTGACCCGGGTCATATCATATCCGATGCTAAGGTTATTATGCTGGCGGCGTTTGGTGGAAGCCATAAATATAAAAGCGAGATTGAACTTTTAAAAAGAGACATCTCCCAGCAAACCTACTCTAGACAGGAAAGAGGTAATGGTAAGGTGTGATAATGCAAAAAATAGCTGTTTAGTAAAGTTATCACATCAACTTAAGTCTACTAGCAGAGTTTACTGCTTTACTGCCTTCTTTTTCGTTTGAGCTAGGCAAAAATTGGGGTTCACATTTACCCAGAATTATGGTTAGGTTAACTTAAATAATGTTAGAATAACATTTACTTCAGATTTCTTCCGCCGTCAAGCTAGACGACCTTATTCGTTTCTAATTCCAGCCTGTTCGGCTTTGCAGGTGAATTCTCGTCCGCATTGAGTTTGTAGGCGCGCCGTCGCGACTCGTGCTCGTGTTTGCCGTGAACGGACACCAGAGTCAGCCCCCTCACTACTGCGAACACGTTGCAGTAAGCCAGCGTGCAAATCCACCTGGAGTCAAATCAAAAAGTTTTTTTTTTAGCTTGACCTTCAGTGAGCCTCACTGGATTCAATTAATGTCATAAAGTGTTGCATCTGTGAGCGAATTTTACAATATTACCAGAATCCGCAACAGATAGGACAAAAGATAGGCTTGTGTTTAAACGATTACCAAAAACGCACCTATTTTACTACCAATAAATTCGAAATGACTGCCAGAATGGAAATATGTCCACTAAATTGTGTTTGGATAAATGATCACCAAACTTCTTTTTATGTTTTGTGTACTTACGTTTATGTATTAAGTATTTTTTGTTGTTCTTACATGTTCAACCTAACAACAAAATATTACATTATAGAATGACATTGTTCAGAACCCATAATGTGGCAGGTTTCTAAAAGATGTACTCTTTTTTAGTTTCTTCCTAAACTATGCTAAAAATACTTGTACGACAGCAGTCCTCTTCCAAGGTACAAAGTTGTTTGGATATTTCAATTAAATAATATTCCCAACATGTCATTATCATCTTTAGGCCCCTTACATCTTGCTTGACAGATGGTTCAAGCAGCGCCTGTTTGAGGACGGCACTGCCGCACGTGGCTAAACAATCCGATCCGTGAACGTTATGTATAATAATATTGATCGCAACACATAATAATACTAAAAATCATTAATGAGATAGGTAATTTAACTTTTGTACATTATTGGGACGTTCTAACGGTGATAGAAACCTTCGTTACTCCAAAGCTGCGGTGATGGGCTAGCACTGTGCAATGCAATGTCGAATGACCGCCTAAAAGTGAGCACAATGCTCTGCCAACCCCGTATGGAAAAATGGGTGACGCTATGTTTTATGTTATGTTAATAATAACCTGGAGGTGCCGCGTTTCTGGGACGACTTGTAGTCTTTGTGGAATGTGAATGCGTAGTCGTCGATAATGAGAGCACGCCTGCCGTTAGATTTCTCGATGAAGATCGCGTTTGGACCTAGAAGGAAACATACTTTTCATAAATACTAGCCAACAACAGCTAACATATACACATTATTGCCTTTATTTCTTATAAAACTAAAAACTCAAATCTGTTATTGCCAAAACCGTAAGATTGTCAAAACCGTTACTTGATAAACTAACGTTTTTTTTCTCGTTAGTTGGTCAACTATCAACAGATAGTAAACTGTAGCGTACTGCTTACTATGTATATGATGCGTTAGTTGATAAACTAACGGTTAAAATCGTTAAATAGTAAACTGGTTTAAACTTGAATTGTAAACAAAATACAAACAAACACTGCGGTAGCTTAGGTGAAGACTAGAGGCGGCGAATAGTCTTCGAGTTAGGTTGACATGTAAGAATAAAGGAAATATAAATTCTAAACCCTGTGGGTCTGGTTTACTATTTGTCGATAGTTGATTAACTAACGCGTTAGTTTATCAACTAACGGTTTTGACTATCTTACGGTGACATATATAAAACAAAGAGATATTAGTTCAGAAAATAAGGGAAATAATAAGCCGATAGAAAGAAAATTGAAGGTCTACTTAATTAATCACTGGGCGAAAACACCCATGAGCCTATCGCCTAGTTACTCTTTCAGTCGCTCAAGTTAGTAAGGAAATGTATTGTTTTGTTAAAGTTTTTGTTGTTTATTTACTGTTCGTAAAAGCCACGGTGTTATTTATTGTAAAATTTCGATTGAACTTTGAAACGAATCATCATGTCACACACATGTTGATGCAATTCAACATGTGTGTGACATGTTTAATTGCACCAATTAGGTGAGTGGTTACGTTGCTATGCTTGATTTGGGTGAAATTGGTCATTTATGAGATTTAAAAATATGATTCGCCTGTTTATGTCACTGATTATCTTTAACTGTGACAACTTTGTCATCAATAGTGTGTAACAAGCCCAAACATCCTTTGCTTTGGTGTGTGGAACACTGTCATCTTATCTTGATATATATTTGGTGTGTGGAACACTGTCATCTTATCTTGATATATATTTGGTGTGTGGAACACTGTCATCTTATCTTGATATATATTTGGTGTGTGGAACACTGTCATCTTATCTTGATATATTTTTATTTCTACTCCCCTAGACAGTACGCACTTGTAGTTTGGAAAAAACTGGACATCTGATAGAAGTCATTCGATTGTCAGTCAGGCTAAAAATTTACATTAAAATATGACTGAGCGATGATTCGTTTTTAAGTGTGTTGGTTTTTTTTTAAAGAGAAAGGAAGAGAATTTTATTCAACAAACACAGTCTAATAAATGCTTATTACATTAACATGGCTCACATATGTCTGATGCTGACTGTACATACAAAAAGCTCTTGTTTACCTAGTTTGTGTGTTGATTGGTTTACCTATCAGTAATTATTTACAAAATATATTTCGTTATTTTCGTATTTTCTTTATTGCTCTACACAAAACAGATAAATTTTACAGAACATATATTTTACTCATTTTACCTTTTTAATGTATAATGAAAAAAATAACACCTACAAAGACGTCTCTGACAAGAGAAAAAAATTGATATTTGTTTTTTGTTTTATTTAGATTTAGGTCGTAGAAAGTTTTGTACTTTTGTTATTTTTTTCTTATTGATACAGTTTCATCTTCAGATATAGCGGACAGTTACTAATTTTTTGCATAAGATTTATTCTGCTTTTCTATTTCTTTTTTCATTTCATCGATTGGTGGAATCAGTATACTTCGTTCCTTCACATAATATCGTTGTCGGTCTTTTGGTTTTCTCTAAGGTTTTGTTCATCAATATTTCCAGCTTAATTTTCCTTTCCCTGAGCTGAGTAGCTCTAAAAAACAACTGTTAGAATAAAAAAAATGGCAGTCATACGAAATATTATTATGAAGGAAAGCTTGCAAAATCTAACAATTTTCTAACATTGAATCCAGTATACCATTTTATATTTAAACTTATATTAAAAAATAATGTTAAAACTAAATTTATCGCATATATTCATTTCTTAATTTATCGCATCGCAGGATATTCTTAGTTAATTTAGATTTTCAGTTTCAAAGTCAAAGTCAAAGTTTAAGTCAAACAATCTTTATTACTGCAGATATTTACATATAATTAGAAAACATTATTGTTGGCTCTTCTCTACATTAATAATAATATAATATTAATAACCATGTATTCACTAAGAATTTTACAATATGTAACTTGTTTTTACACTTGAACAGGGTATGTTCAATACTCCCTAAATAATTCACCGGGACAAAAACCTAAATAAACCGACTTCAAGTTAGCTATTTCTTCCGCCCCGGTCGGTATGCGAATGAAGTCTGTGTACATGAAAGTCTTCATCAAAACTTTTGCTGCACGGAACCACAGACCAAATCGTCGTCTGGTTATATATTTTATTTGTATTTGCTGATTATATCAAAAAGCGTTAAATCAATTTTGATAAAATTTGTATGGGACCACTTCTAAAGTATGACCTACCAATCAAAACAAGAATCATCAAAATCGCTTCATAATTGAAGGAGTGATCGCGTGACAAACACACAAAAAATACTTTTTAAGTCGGTTGAAAAGTGCTAATCCTGTGGTATAGGATGAATAGTAGTACTTCCCACCAGTAAATTATGCATTTTAAATACATTTGAAAAAGTAAACAAATTACGCAACATGTTCTAGCAGTTACTATAGTAAAATGTTTATATAGGTAATAATGTATGTAGTTAACGAGGTTACGAACTTATTTAAGAAAGGGAAATATTAAACTGCACATCAAAAATACTGATTTGCACAGCAAATATCCCTTATATTTACTGCGGTAGCTTAGGTGAAGGGTAAAGGGGGTGAGCGAAGCGAAGCCCGCTACATCCTTCATGTTAGTTTCAAGATGTAAGAACAACAAAAAATACCTAAAACATAAACTTAAGTACTCATTAAATATTTAAAACATAAATAGTGTTTTTCTGATCCCTTTTTGCTGCCCAAATCAGTATTTTTGATGTGCGATTAAATACCAGCGTTTAAAAATAAATAATAATACCTTGGACACTATTGACACACATTGATCTAGCCCCAAACTAGGATTCCCTGTATCTTGGGTACTAGACAACGATACACATACTTTGTTCGATTCCAAATCGATATTCGATCGATGGTTTCGGAACGGCCATTTTGAATTTGACGTTGCTGCCAACCTTGCAGTTTTTTGACAACTGACAGACGAAAGCCCTCGCAATGGAACGCGTATTGGTATAGGGTATTGAAATTAAATCGTAAGCCATCTGGAATGTATTCGGGTTCCCCTCAGGATTGTCTATATAGCTGAGTGTATTGTGGTTCCCCGAACCAGATAAAGTTCGCATTTACGTGGCCGATTGGTTTTTCCCACGTAACATAACCTGTGTTGGAACACTGTGCTCGTCGAAGCTGGCCTGCCAGCCATACCTGGTTGGCTGAAGAACCTGTCTACCAAGAAGAGCCTAGGGTGCACCCAGGCCTTGCAGAGAGACAGGAGTTTGACGGGAACGAAGCACAGACCAGGTCAGATAGATTCATAAGTATTAGCTCGGTGAATCGCCGACGTTCACACTTCTTGGCATCTGATCGCTACGCTACCTCGTAGCTGATGGGCCCCTGCGAGGTCATTGGGTGCCGAGAAGCCTGAACATACTTAAATAGATAAATACTATACTTAGATAGATAAACAACCATGACAAGGGTACAAACATCCGTTCTCATCAAACAAATATTTGCCCCCACCGGGACTCGAACCCGGGACCCTTGGCTTCGTAGGCAGGGTCACTGCCTTCTAGGCCATTTGGATCGTCAAAGGCCCAAATAAATAAGGTAAGCGGGTAAGTGTGTGTGAGTGTGTGTATATATATATATATATATATATATATATATATATATATGTGTGTGCGTGTGTGTGTTTGTGTAATGGTTATTTCGTAACAATGGGTGTACCTTACGATAAAACAGTTACATTATTTTCGGTGTTGTATGTTTCGTAGCCATTATTTTTTTCCGTTTTGGTATAAATTTCATAGACTTTGCTCAATTTATTATAAAGATAGGGCCCCAGGAGTTTCAAAACCATTGCATAAAATTCGCACCTAACCTTATAATTTATCTTTTAACCTTTTTCCATTGTTGCATTGATACATTGGACCGCTGCGGGAGAGAATGGCGAAGCAACCACCACATATTGATTGGTAGATTCTCTTTTAATTTGCTGTGTTTCACTTATACGAATATTACAATATTAATTATTATAAAATATATACATGAATAAATAGCTACATTATATTCACAGGGAGTGTCACAAACGAAAAAGGATTTTCAGGTGGGCATAACCCCCCACTGTTACATAAAACTTCTTTTTCTCGCTGGTCAACTCAGATACGGGCAACCCAAAATGCCGCAACCGCGATAGCTCGCTCGGTAGCCTCGTCCAGCTCCTCGTTCGTGCAGCTTGACGGGCACGCAGGGCACCCAGTCATGTCCTCGATGGTCTGCATGGATGGCCGCAGATGTACTCCATGTCGTGTTCGGGGATGACATCCTAGCTCGCAAGTTTTGCCTTGGACCTCTGAGAGGGTTGAGCGTGTTATCATAAATGGGCTGTAACGGAACCTATGGCTTTACAAAACAAATAAATAGATACGTAAGCCAAAACTATTATTTTAAAAAAGGTTAAATAAACCTTGCACTATACATGCACATCTCAATCTTGACTATTTGAAATTCTCAAATCTGCTAATCATGGGAGGTGGATGATTGTGATCGTTTTGAATGGACATAATCTGAGTACCACACGTAAACAGCTTCGCCTTGCATCCCTTGCAGTAGTGAGTGGAGCAAGCCCACCGCACCTTCGTGTTTCTCTCCGAGTGCTTGTAGAAAGTGTATTTGCCGAAATGGATCATTATTTTGCCTTTCTGGGACTTCACGAAGCTTCCTGACGAAAAAAAATGTCTGATAATGAATTTGATTTGGTAAACATCAGAACAAAAAACCAAACGTACAGGATAGCAGGGACATAGTTGAGCTCAAGTTGAGCCATTTCATATAGTCATTTACATTCACCATATTGTCATCTATCATCGAAATCTATTATTAAATTGTCCCTCTAATGCTGGGTTTCTCAAGACGGAACCGGCGAGAAGATGTTTCCGGTATAAGTAGAACAACTTTAATGAAAAAAAAATGTTTTATTTTCTGAAAATATTTAATATATTACACAAAAAAATCATAATCTAACGATGACATTATCACGTGTGACCATGAGTTTTGGTTTGTCGTGGTTATGGGTCAATTGACTGCGCACGATATTACCGTCCTTATTCATACTGAAACGAGCTCCACATTTCAATGACCGAGAGAGGCTGCACACCCAATAAATACAGATTTCAGATCTATTAGTATGTCGGAAGAATGTGTGACCGCCCAGAAGAATCATTTTGGAGCCTCTGTAATTCGTGGCATACTTAATTTCTGCAAGAAAAAATATCCTATGTGAAATGGATCATAGGTATCTTAGTGAAAAATACACATTAAATGAAGAAAGGAGTCTATAGAAGATTTGACAAAATGTCGTATATAGTATCCTTACTTAGATATATTATGTACTCATATTGCAGGTACGCAGGGTGTCACTTGGTATGACACAGCTGATATTTATTCGCGTGCAGATGAATCATGTAAAGCTACTCATAGACTATATTAACCAATCATAGATATGCTTAGACTTGCGGAGTTACCTACATCTACCTGCCTCAATTCGATGCGTAGATGGCATAAATAGACCCTACGTAGGGCAATTTCATTGCCAATTTAGGGCCTATCCTGAAATAGAGAACATCCTTATTTCATTTCTTAGTACAGTGTCCTTTCTCTCGTCAGAACCGAAATTGGCAACATGGGCTTCTATTCGGCGACTTCTATTCATATTTCCACACACACAAGAGATCATAACAACCGCTCCAGAAGCAGCCGCAATCAGCGTGGCACAGCTCCCGCCGGTGAATGCAGTCTAAAAGCTGCCAATCAATCAATCAATTAAGTATTCTTCTCACGCACCCATTCTGGGGCGTGGGGAGTCAGGGTCAGATCATCGGATCTCTTCCTGAAGAAGCGCCTCTGTCCACTCCTATGGACAGGTCATCGGGGGGCCCTCGCGGGCGGTGGAGATGTTCTCACGAGGGGTGTTCCTTTGGATGATCGCCGGCTAGGCAACCAGGTCGCGTGGCAGGCGGCGGCGGTCGGGCGGGCGCGCGTGGTACGGCGCCATGTCGCGGATGTGCGGATGATGTGAGCTATCCGCACGCGCGAACATGCCCTTCGCCAGCCTCTGGACAAACTGGTCCACTGGTTCCCATCTGAGGTCCCTCTGGATCGTCGCATTCCTCACGTAGCGGGGGGCGTCGACGATGGTACGCAAAGAGAGGTTCTCTTGGGCTCGGAGTCTCCGTTTGTTCGTCTCCGAGCACAGGGCGTACCATGCCGGGGCCGCGTAGGTGAGGCGGGATCTCACGTAGCACTTGTAGATCCCGAGCTTCGCCCTCAGAGGGAGGCTGAAAAGCTGCCGCTCTCACCGCTCAGATATATATTTCCAGGATCGACGAGAAAATTACCTGCGTGAACGTCACGTCCTGGAAAAGCTGAAGAACAATCTACCGTCTGGTCTCAAGGAAGCGAAGGTACAGATAGAGATTTTGGAATCAAAATACCCAAGGAGTTCCTGTCCTTCAAACGTCGGTGCCGGCGGATCACAAGACGATGAAAAAATCAAATCCCTAGCTAGGTTAGATCATATTTTGTGTGTTTTTCATAATAAATTATGTATATCTCTAGTTGTAAGGTATTTCTAGATATGGGTTTTTGTTAACCTGAAATAAAGATTATTATTATTATTATTATAAAGTTAAAACGAAAATATTAATGTGTTGTGTTACAATGCGTAACAAAAAAAAACAAAATCAGAACCATTACTTTATTCATATATATCAAAGACTTCGACAATGTATAGAAGAATAATTTAATTAAGCATCGCCTTATTAAAATAACTGAAATTCCTCAATGTCCGGAGAATTTTTCTTTCTCTTTGATGGATTTCATTAAACCAAGTTCCTTCTTTCTTTGATTCCTGCATGTTAGAAACATATATTTCAAGTACAGTATAATCGTACAATACAGATTACTACATTCATAAAATGTATAGGTAGTAAGTGGTCCGACCGATTTCGGTCACGGCGACCGCTTTATGAGCTCTGAACTCGCTCGTGTGCTCGCATGTGGCTTGTGTAGCCAATCTTCCTTCCGAAGATCCTTGCGCATTTCGGGCATGTGAGAACACCATTAATATAATTATAATGAGTTAGCGCAGGTGGTCGGGCTTTTAACTCATCGCGCTTGGTGTCGAGCTCATCGCGACGGTGAATTTCAAAGTCACGGACTTTGGTTTTAACCAAAGCCCTCCACTCGGGTCTGAGGGCGGCTTGCTTCTCCCATTGGGAAGGCTCTATGCCGCACCTCTTCATGTGCTACTTCAGCACATCTTTGTACCTGAGGAGTTTTCCACCACGCTTGCGCTTGCCCTCCTCAAGTTCTGAGTAGAAGATGTGCTTTGCGACCCTCTCCCCTGCCATCCTTGACATGTGTCCGCACCACCGAAGCTGTCGCCGCATGTGGTAGGCCTCAATGCCACCCACATTGGCACGTCGCAGCACTTCAGTGTTCCGCACGCGATCAGACCATCTGATATTCATTATCTTGCGAAGATATCTGAGATGGAAATGATCTAGCCCGCGGATGTGACGGTGCGGTACACGGTCCAAGTTTCCGCAGCATACAGGACATTAAGGAAGGAAGATCGCCATGTACACTGAGATCTTCGTACCTATATTTATGTCGTGTGAACAGAAGACCTTGGTATTCAGCTTGCCGATTGCTGCAGCTGCAGCTCCGATCCTGCTGTTGGTCTCTGAATCAAGGTCGCACTTGGATGTTAATGTGCTCCCCAGGTAGCGGAATTCATCGACCTGTTTCAGCTCGTCCTCGTCAACTTTGATGTTCAGCGGCTCGTGACAGTCGGTATCTAGAGATATCACTTCCGTCTTTTTGACGCTGATCTTCAGGCCGAATTTACGGCAAGACTTATCCAGATCGGACATGAGGTGTTCCAGGCTTTCTGGGGATTCTCTCACAAAGCATAGGTCATCCGCGTAGATGATCTCAGTGACCACCGCGTGGGACACTTTTGTGCGGAATATTAGTCTCGCAAGGTTGAACCCCCATCCGTTTCCGTACCGATGGCGGTAGACACCTTTTGGAGAGGCTTGTATAACCTCCCGGACTACGACCGCAAAGTACAACGCGAACAACGTAGACGCGATAACGCAGCCTTTTTTGACCCCACAGGTAACGGGGAAAAACTCGGGGGATTGTTCATCGTTTATAACAACGCAGCAATGCATGTCGTCGTGAAGGAGTCTGAGACGTCTCACAAATCTCTCTGTGCACCCTATCTTTCCGACCACCGTCCAGAGGGCTTCTCGTCGGACGCTATCAAAAGCCTTCTCAATGTCAATAAAACACAGGTACATGGGACGGCCATGCTCTCTGCTTTTCCCTTGCAGTTGACGCACTGAGAAGACAGCCTCAGATGTACCTCGATCAGGTCGGAAGCCGAACTGGGTCTCAGGTAGCAGCCCTTCTGATTGTTTCATCAGGCGGTTTAGGAGTACTCTGGCGAAGACTTTTTCAGGGACTGATAAACGCGAAATACCGCGATAGGAACCACAGTCGGAACGGTCGCCCTTGCCCTTATATAGAGCCCTTATGTGTGATACTTTAAAAGTAGACGGGGCCTGTTCTTTTTTCCACATAAGATCAAAATGCTCCCATATTGCCAAATGTAGTTCCTCACCGCCATATTTAAGCAGTTCTCCCGGTATAAAGTCAGCGCCAACCGCACGTTTATTATGTTGTTGCTTTATTGCAAGAACAACCTCGCCTCGTAACAAAGACTCAACCAGCTCGCTACATATGGGGAGTTGAGGGATTGAGTAGATGTGTTCCAGGTCCGCAGTCCGGTCCACATTCAACAGAGAGTTGAAGTGTTCCGCCCATCGTTTAAGTACTTCTTCCTTGCTTTTAAGAAAGCCTTCGCCATTTGCAGGCTTAAGTGGCACTTTTGCAAGAGTAGTCGTACCTATCAGTTTTCAAACCTCACCGTAGAAGTCCCCTAGCTGGTTATTGTCCACGAGCCATTGCATTTGGCGAGCTTTGTCCTGCCACCATTTATTCTTAGTTTCCAGGGTTAGCCTGCACAGCTCCAGGTCACTCTGTTTGATCTCCGCAATACCACGTAGGTTTGTCCTGTGCTCCCTAAGGAGACGCCGGTGTTTGTCGATTGTCTCCTTAAGTCGGAACATAGTGTTCGTGATCGCCAGGTCAAACTGAGCACAAAGATTGAGTAGCAGGTGTTGTCGTTCACGCTGCCTATTCCGTGTCTGCCTAGGACTTTAGGCCAGGCTGCGAAATCCTGTCCTACCCTGGCACTAAAGTCCCCCAGTAAAAGGATCTGTTCCCTGGGACGAATGTGCTCGATACAGTGAGACAACTCCTCGTAAAATCGTTCCTTAATGTCATCAGATTTGTCAAGCGTAGGAGCATAGACACTGATGACATTTAGGTAGTTATTATCGTACAGTTGCAGGCGCAAAGTTGTAATACGGTATGAGATGTGCACCGGGAACTTTTTCAGATGTTGGACAAGCTGATTCTTGATAGCGAATCCCATGCCAGATTGTCGCGGCTCAGAAGAAGCAAGGCCTTACCAGAAGAAATTGTATCGGTCACCGTGCTCTACCAGCTCTCCTTCGTCGGTGAGATGTGTTTCGCTGATAGCAGCCACTTCTACGTCATATCGAGAGAGCTCACTAGCTACAATGGCCGTCTTCCGCTCGGGACAGATGTTCTCTTTGCGATCAAGGAGTGTTCTTACATTCCATGCGCCAAATGTCATATCCAGTTTTCTTGATGTTTTTATATTCTTGTTGCGTCAACCACGAAATTAAGGATGCGAAGGCAGCCGCGGTTACTACCATCCCAATCGGCTGGGGCGAGCAATTTTTAGGGCACCTTTTCTAGCCCCCTCCAAGGCTGAGCAAGGAGAGCGGTGCTACGCTAAACAGGGCTGCTCTGTCACCCCGGGTGCTGCCAAACCCACTCTGTCCACCACTGACTACTCTGTCCATCACCATCTGACCACGGTGATCTGAGACCACCCCCGGAGCCGCCTGTATACAGACAATACCTGGTCTGCATCGAACCAGACCTCTCTACTTCAGCCCATCGCTACAGGACTTTAAGTCTTCGGAGGATCAAGGGCAAATTCTATGGAGATATCCAGGATATGATTCCTTTGAAACCCTGGCACTTCAAATTCCGCGACTCGGATAAACGCACCACATCTACAATTTGTCGTCTTCGTCTGGGTCATTCCTGCACTCCGGTGCACCTGGCTAAAATTAAGGTCAGGGATAACTCTTTTTGTGAGTGTGGTCTTGCAGAGGGCTCTGTTGATCACATCTTTTTGATTGCCCTAATCTATACTTTTCCTTGTACAATCTTCTTCCTCCTTTCATCCTCAGACCTTCAAATTTCAAATCTCTATTATCATATATAAACTCCCCATTTATCCAAACCTTGCGTAATTTTATTAATGTCAATAACTTCAAACTCTAACTGTAGTTGTGTACCTGTTGTAGACTAATTTAATTAAACTAACAGTATTATATATTTATGTATCTATTGTTTTGTCATTTTTTTTCTAGGTTCCGGAAATTTCAGATTTTCACCGGATAATTCTCAGTATAATTCTGTACCATCGCTGATACTTTGACACTGGCAGAATCATCAAAACGATGAAAGCCATCAACAAGAAAAAAAAGTCTTCGGAGTCCAATTTGTGAAGCAGTCATCTACCCAGGAGTATTTTTAGTGCATAAGCGGTCGCGTAGTCGCAAATGCCCTCTCTCGTCCTCATCCCCCGTAGCCCAGTGGAACGGAAACCGCTACGACTGGCGGAGGGTTCGGATGGAGTCTATGACCGGCAGTCACTTCTGACCTCAACTGCCGCCCTAGACATCGACATTGCCTTGCTAACTCGCCGGGTCTGCTTATCAGCGTGAGCTGCCTTCACCGCCGAGTTAGACTTGTGCACATGCGAGAGGTGACCGCGTAAAAACCTGTCTGCCGAAGCCTCCAGGCCCCCTCACCGCGTTTAGCCCACGATCCGACGTGGAGTACCGTATGTGGCCATCGTGTGCACAACGATTACTTGGAGCCACCGATGAGAGTTTGTAGAATACCTGCCAGTACGATTTGCCTTCCCTACGGGTCGGCTTCAAAACCTGGAGCACCCTAGTACACTGCAATGTATGGAATGTATAGGTAGTTAAGCACTTACACGTATATATATGTATGTACCTAGTACATTCATAATGTATGTATTACAATATAAAGTCCCGCGTACCTCTCTAAATCATTTCTAAGTATTTTGTTCTCATCGTTATTCCGATTTTTTTCATCACCAAGTATACCTGCAAGGTCCAGGAATAACTGAAATAATGAACTCATAGTCCGTAATAAATGATAATAAATATTAGAGGACAATCTTACACAAATCGAACAAGGCCCATAGCTCAACAAGGCTTATATACTAGGCGACGGTATATTTAATAGAGATAAACACTTAAGCAAACACATAGGTAACATCCAAGACCAAGAAACAAATATTCATGCCCACCAATCACACAAATATTGCCCTTCCGGGGATTCGATTCCAAGATCACCAGCTTCGTAGGCAGGGGCACTATCCGCTAGGCTAAACTAGTTGTCAATAAGCCGTAAGCTTTGAGTTTGAGTTATAAAAAAGAACGAGTCCTAAGTGTAAAAAGTCCGAACACAAAAAATGCCTGTCATTATAATATAAACCAAAGCTTAATGAATGTCTGGTAACAAAAGTCTGGTTCATTAAGTGAAAATGGTAAAGTTTATAAAATGAAATTAATTTTTATTACAGAGGCCATGAAAACTAAACATTAATGGTATTCTAACCATTACGCGACTTCTATCCTGAGTTACAGGCGAACTGGTGTAACCGACAACAACTATGTAAAAAAAAAAGTGTAGGCCACCGCACCGGGGGTAAAAGGCCCCGTAATCGAATTCAAATCAATCACTTCGACAATTTAATAAAAGTTTTAGAATTAGCTGTAAAGGTACAAAAATATATTGTAACGATAACTTTACTATTGAGTATTAGTACCACTAGCTAGAAAGCGGATTAATACTTTACTCGAGTAAACTTGGCAACTTTATATAAAATTGTCCCGAATTGTTTACTTGAGTTTAGTCTTATTCCGCCTTCTAGCTAATCGCCCTTAGTTTGAGTTTGTCGTGGTTTTGGGTCATTTGGCTGCGCACGAGAATATTATTTATATTCTAGCTAATCGCCCTTAGTTTGAGTTTGTCGTGGTTGTGGGTCATTTGGAGGCGCATTTCATTAATTATCTAGTCATTTTTGTTCCGCATTATTTTGACCCATAATTTCTCCAAATGCACCAAACAATTTTTCCTGAAAAAAAAGACAACTTACCACGATAGCTCATTCATTTCCTAAAAAGTTTATCCCCTCAACGAGTTTCACTAATTATCAGTATCTACTATATTATTCATATTCCCGACATTTTTCGTTGCCTACTTATTTGTACACTATGGATTTTCTATATTTTGCAATGTTGATTTTGCCACAAGTTCTTCTGCTGCTGGTTTGAAGCCACTTATAAATCTTATAAGCTGATAAAAGATTTAAATCTTCTATCAGCTTTTACTAGTTCGATCTAATTGTATATTACTTCAACTTGTGCTATAAATATATACCCCATATACTAAATTACCCCGTGTTATATAAAATAAAATAATAAGTTAAACTGGGCCGTCCACGTTGCTCTAATGCAGCTGAAGCGTTGGGTCAAAAGAGTCATAGACTGGATTTTAACCCGGGGCCTATTTCATAATTATAAACTGGCCGTCCATATAATGATAAATAACATACAATTATGCCCACGTTTATTCTATTGTTAACCATCCATAATAACAATTAAGATAACTATAAATTAAAAATTAAAAACAATTCATTTAGTGAGTCAGGGGACACAATAAAAGAAACATTAAGCCTTAAATTTGGCTGACTTGTTTCCTTGTTAAGCTGATACATTTCGAACCACTGAACCGGTTTTGATAAAGCATAGCTAAGAACCATCTCAATGAAGTCTACTACCGTTTACAATAAACCGCTCTAAAATCCGATTACCCGTTAGACAGCTAGGGTGGGAAGGACACCGACAGACGCTTCAAACTTATATAGGAGTACTAAATCAATCTAAACATAACATTATCACGAGTCACAATAATTTTGGGTTTGTCGTGGGTATGGGTCAGATGACTATGCACGACAATACCTTCGTTATTAATATTCAGTCTGGCTCGACATATTTTCTTTCGCCTGCTGCTGCTGCATATCCAATACGTACAACTTTCAGATCTTCTGGTCTCTTTAAAGAATGTGTGACCGTCCACAATAATCATTTTTGCGCCACGGTTGTTCGTGACGTACTTTATTTCTGTAAGGAAAAGTTTTCTTATAACGATAGGTACATATCCAATGAAAAAAGGAATCCATAGAACATACGGGTCCTTTAATAATATGCTAATGTATTACGTTGAATAAATTAGTAGTTTATGTGACTGCTACATAATGGAGGGCATTAAAACTCGAGAGTTTTAATGCCTAATTATGTACAGTTACATATACTAGTTTATCTACACACATATCATAAGCTCTCTTTAATGTGTTCAGGAACCGCATGTTCTACCGGCATGGTGGCATTGATAATTCCTTTGCACTCGTTTAGCTTGTTCAGTAGTAAAACTTCACAAACAAAGTAGGGGCGGCACGCAGGCGGGCGTCGGCGTTCGAAATTTGAATGTCATAATATGTAGAAAAATTACACATTATGGTCATAATTTGTAATTTTTCAGATAAGAAATGAGTTTTTACCAAGTAGTTTAACATTATGCTGATCGTAACGTGCGGTTTTTGAACGCAGTAAAGAGGGTTTATGATACCTGTGTAGATAAAAACATTTATATACAGGCTTTTGCTTCTGACTCCACACTAGGATACCCTGTGTCGTGGGAACCAGAAACAGCGACATCACAAACATATAAACGTCCAAAAACTGTTTTTTTTCTATTTACCCAGCCGGGGTCGAACCCGGGACCTCCCCAGCAAACGCAGAGCCACAGACGTCTTATAAAAGAAATAAATAAAGAAAGATTAGGGTACTTATTTAATGTATTTAAAAAACTATGTTTATATC
Organism: Argyresthia goedartella; assembly: GCA_949825045.1. Classification (NCBI taxonomy): domain Eukaryota; kingdom Metazoa; phylum Arthropoda; class Insecta; order Lepidoptera; family Argyresthiidae; genus Argyresthia; species Argyresthia goedartella. Next base: position 7,636,547 of record OX463817.1, read on the forward strand.
TAAGAAGAATTCATCGAGCGAGGTCTAAGTTTAATTATAAATGTTATGAGCCCTAAATACAAAAAATAATTGATTAAAAATTACTTACACGCTCTATGTCACGTTTACAGTTTCATATTACCAAGTTGTTATATCACCTACATCATCGTCTATTTTATTCATTTCATTCATACGATTTCGTAGACGAATTACCTAACAAATGTGTTGCAGTTTCTATCAGTACAGCGCCATCTAGATTTGAGTTATACTAGAAGATATTCCTGGTAATACTTCCAGGTTTCCCCCACTAGCCGCCGCTTGCAAGAAGATGTGATGAGAAACATGAAATCTTCTATTCTTTATTTGTCTTCTATGACGTCATCAGCCTATAATCAAATTGGTAACTTATAGATTTTATTTCTCTGTGATTTTTGCTTATTTTTTTATATAAATTTAAACTCTATGGCGACCCTCGATGACAAGTTACCCCGCTCAAAACCTCAGGGAAGAGGTATAGGCTGAAAATCAGCGCTACACGGAGTCCCGATTCCGTGTTAGCAGGAGCTGAGCCACTTCCTATTGTCTCAGGCAAATCTTGCATGTATCAAAAAACTGTATTCTTTATGGCAATAAACGTATATTATTATTATTATTATAATCCACTGCTGGACTAAAGGTCTCTCCCGAAAATGGAAGGATTTGCCCATAATCACCACGCTATGCAGAGAGGTTGGTGATCGCGGTACTATAGACGGTAGTTGTTTACAGAAGACGCTGCTGCCCGCTCTCTGTTAGATATATTCCCTTTGTTCTTTGTTTGCCTCTACGGCGTAGTTTATTCAAATTCCCTTCGCCTTTGAGTTGGCTGTTCTGTAAAACTGTCAAGTATCAACAGTTTTCCGATCAGTCGATAACACAGATGTCAGTAGGAATGTAAAGAAATATCGTTATTAAAGTTTTTTAGTTTTATAATCGGAAGCAACCAGCCTCAAGTACAACCGTTCCAAAACTGTGAGCAAGTGACGTCACGAGGAGTGTTATTAAAATAAGGCTAGTATCTAATCGCAGATCACAAATACTGATCGCTGATCTTGATAACATTAGGAAATGGGCTACCTCATATGGTCTGCTTGTCAGCCCGGGCAAATCGCAGGCCATGATTTTGGGTACTCGTCACTCTCATAACCTAGTTCAGAAAATGCCCGTCGACCCTATAGTATATGATGGTAACATAATTATAGCTTTCCCTCGAATAAATAATATGATATTTTGATTACTTCCTCCTTCATTAGTTTATCATACAGTAATTTCATACAGCGAGAAGGCCAAGAATCTTGGGGTTGTATTTGATAAATTGTTGTCCTGGTCGCCCAATGTTTGTGAGGTCAGCAGACGAGTCTTTGCTTCATTTCACTCCCTACGGAGATTGCAGCACTTCCTGCCGCAGCATACTAAAATCACCGTTGCCCAGTCCCTCCTACTACCTTTAATCGACTATGCGGATGTTTGCTGGATCAGTGCGAACAAAGAACAACTGAACAAACTCGAACGACTTCAAAACCTTGGGATTCGGTTTGTCTTCGGGCAGCGCAAGTACGACCATGTCTCCCAGTATCGCAAGGAGTTGGGGTGGCTTCCGATCCGCCTTCGTCGTGATATGCACGTTCTCTCCTATCTGTTCAACATTTTGCGAAATCCCCGCTACCCCTCATATCTTCGAGAACGTTTCGAGTTTATTTCCTCCAGGCATAGCAACCGGAGATCCCACACGATGTCTCTCCTTTCTACTCCTCGGCATAACACTGCCGCTTACAAAACACTCGTTTAGGTTAACGGCGATCCGACTGTGGAACGCACTTCCCTGCGCTATTAGAGATAGTCCCTCAATTCTCACTTTTAAGACAAAATTGAAAGAGCATTTCCTTTCTCTTTCGTGATAGGTACTTTTATATATGTATATATAAGTAGTATATGTTTGATATATATTTAATTTTTTTGCTTTTGCATTTCATTTAGTATATATCACTTATTACATTATTATGTTTTAGTTGTAAGCAATTTGATGTGTACAGTTTTATTGCGCACTAGGACTCTCCTGTTGCACAATTTTTCTGTCCTGCCTAGGTTTGCTGGTAGAAATCTCTCTTCAGAGATAAGCTCGCCTTTGCTCATAAAATGCTTTGTTACCTTACCATTAAGATTTCTGTGCAATAAAGAATATGAATGAATATGAATGAAAATACTGATTTGCACAGCAAAAAAGGATCAGCAGAAACAACAGCTTTTTATATTTTAAATATTTTATGTGTACTCAAGTTTTTTTTTTCATTATTTTTTGTTGTTCTTGCGTGTTTAACCGAACACGAAGGATAAAGGGGGCTTCGCTTCGCTCTCCCCCTTTACCCTTCACCTAATACCGCAGCATTTTGCCCTGATATTTGCTGTGCAAATCAGTATTTTGGATGTGCAGTTTAATATTTCCATTAAAAAATTTTTAATAAATAATTAGAAATCAATTAATCGAAATATTCAAATTGTTCCTAAGGCCATAGGTCAAAATATCATAAAATAAAATAAAAAGTATTATTTATTTTTTTTGCATGGCCCATTCTTTGCCCACATTCTTCAAAATACTTAAATCATCAAATGGATATTTATATTTTGCCAGACTAGAGTAATTCATCATTGGCTCTTTTATATTTTGCTGTGGTGATTTTTCCATAAATTGTTGTGATATGTTTTCTTACACTTATTTTAATGGTATCGAAGTGTTGCTGCCAGTTTAAATCCGCTTGTTTTATATCTTTAACTTCAGCTTGCAGTAGTTCGATTTTTTGTAAATTGCTTCAACTTGTGCCATATATAAATACAATAATATGTAATACCCGTGTTTTTTTAAATAATAATAATACCTTGGACACTATTTACACACGTTGATCTAGCCCCAAACTAGGATTCCCTGTATCTTGGGTACTAGACAACGATGCACATACTTATATAGATAAATATTATACTTCGTAAGATAAACAACCATGACTAGGGTACAAACATCCATTCTCATCAAACAAATATTTGCCCCCACCGGGACTCGAACCCGAGACCCCTGGCTTCGTAAGCAGGGTCACTGCTGCTTCGGTTATTCGGGTCATCATAAAATACTAAGTTAAACTGAGCCGGCCATGTTGCACAAATGCAGCTGAATTGTTGTCCTGCAAGAGCCACATACTGTCTCCCAATAAATATAATGAGAAAGCGTAACTGCTGTAGTGACAGCCTTACTAGGGACTCATAACAATAAACTAACAATTGCGCTTAAGTCTATTCAATTTTAAAAAATCCATAATAATATTTAATATTTTAAAACACCCCCAAACAATAAATAAAACTATAAGTCTAAAATTTGGCTGACTTGTTTGCTTGTTTATCTACACACGTATCATAAACCCTCTTTACTGCGTTCGAAAACCGCACGTTACGATCAGCATTATGTTAAACTACTTGGTAAAAACTCGTTTCGTATCTGGAAAACTACACATTATGGTCATTATGTGTAGTTTTTCTACATATAATGACATTCAAATTTCGCCGACGCCCGCCTGCATGCCGCCCCTAGTTTGTTTGTGAAGTTGGTACTGACATTCAAATTTAGAACGCCCGAAGTTGGTGCTACAGAACAAGCTAAACAACTGCAGAGCCACAATGCCGGTCAAACATGCTTTTCCTGAATACAGCAAAGAGAGCTTATGATATGTGTGTAGATAAACTAGTGTATGTAACTGTACATAATTAGGCATTAAAACTCTCGAGTGATATTATTATGAAACTCGCCTTCGGCTCGTTTCATAAACCCACTCTCGAGTTTTAATGCCCTCCATTATGTAGCAGTCACATAAACTACTATTAGCAGATAACTTGACTGAGCTACTGAACCGGTTTATATAAAACATGGCTAAGAACCAACGCAGGGAAGTCTACTACCATTTACATAAAACCGCATCAAAATCCGTCAACCCGTTTGACCGCATGGTGCCAAGACAGATACACACACACACACACCGACAGACGCTTCAAACTTATACCTTCTTTTATCATCGGGGGCTAAAAACAGAAGTTCTCTACATGAACTAACTCAGAATCTTAACATAACATTATCACGAGTCACCATAAGTTTGGGTTTGTCGTGGGTATGGGCCAATTGACTACGCACGACAACGCCGTCGTGATTCATATTCAGTCTGGCTCGACATTTCTTTCGCCTGCTGCTGCTGCATATCCAATATGTACAAGTGTCTGATGTATTCTTTCCCTTGTAGAATGTGTGACCATCCATAAGAATCATTATATAGCCACGATTATTAGTGACGTACTTTATCTCTGCAAAGAAAACATATAATTATGATAAGTATCCAATACTAAATGTTGACATCTGCAATCTCCACTAGGGTTAATTAGAGTTGATTCCGGAGCAAAGCGAGGGAATAAAGACTGATTCTTGAGTGCAGTGAGGGGTACAAGCGGGCCTAAGACAAAAACAGCTTTATGCCAGTCATGTATGTTCTATTTTACATACCCACTGCGACCAATAAAAAAGCAAGACTTCTAAAAATAGCGTTTTAATCGGTCAACACCTGGACCTGTTTATGAGGCATCGCGATTTCGAACCTTATGCCATGGTAATAAAAGCCAAAACCTATGACGGCAAAATGGCGTCTCTGGACGCCGCTAGGTACCCAGGGGTTAATCAAGTAAAATAAAGTGAAAATTTATGTTTGCTACATTTGTGGACAGAAAATTCAAATTCATGTTCTACTTAAGATAACAACATAGCGTCACGCCTTTTTCCATACGGGGAGGCAGAGGCACAAATGTGTCCACTTCGAGCCAGTTCTTCAATACTCAATTTTACGTGACAAAGGGATAGCCCATCGCTGCAGCTATAGAGTAATGAATGTTTCCTCACGATGTTTCCCATCACCATTAGAACGCCCCAAATAAAGTACGTAAGATAAATTAATAATCTCATTGGTACATGGTCAGGGTTCGTACCTGCATCTCCTGTGTGAGAAGCAAGTGTGAAACCCATTACTCCACGGAGTTCTACTTTTATACAATATTTGCAGTATTACAACGTATATTGCAGCGTCTAGCAACACTCGCAGCTTTTTTTTAATTTAAAATGTGTTCCATTCAGTATGCCGTGGCCAATCTCGATTTTAGAATTAGTTCCGCGCGTCGCTGGCCCAGCCCCCGGGAGCTGGGCTATGCACTGCCGTGGGCATTTCACTAGTTAGCCTTAAATAAATATAGTTTAAAAAAAATAAAAAACACGCTTTTAAACACTTCGAACTAAAAAGTTAAAAATAATTTTTAATATAACCTTAAAACAATAACGAATAAAAAATACTATTATTATTGTGAAAAAAAAACGTCGGGCGCTCGATGTACGAAAGATATGGAACAAAGCGCCCGACGCTTTATTTTTCACAATAATAATAGTATTTTTTATTCGTTATTGTTTTAAGGTTATATTAAAAATTATTTTTAACTTTTTAGTTCGAAGTGTTTAAAAGCGTGTTTTTTAGTTTTTTTAAACTATATTTATTTTTCATTTTTTAGTTCGAGGGCGCGAGCCGGAAAGTAAGTAGACTGTTTTGTCAATCCTCCAAATACGAGAATTTAATTAATCCTGGCGATCCTAATCAGGATAATGAGATAAACTTATGAAATTATTACATTGTCGCTGATTCTTGATAAGTGAACAAAGTTTGAATTGAATCTGTCCGTTTAAAGTGGGTCAAAATCGAGTCCAAAGGAGTCGGTTACATACAAACAAACAAACATACAGGTGAAGCTAATAAAAGCGTGATAAAAATAGTTCATTCTCAAGTTGATGCGGTCTTATACCTACAATATGCAATGAAAAATATAAATAAATACATATAATATATATGTGGCAATGCGGTTGGGCCAACTGACAAGTATATCTTTGCCAATGCTTTCTGGTTCTTCTCGTCCTTACAAGCAGTCTCGTCCATGATGCATGCACTGGCTGTAGTCTTCTATGCCTTCCAACTCTTCGACAGATAATCCAATAGGCATTGAAGTCGTTATGATTCAAGACAGTGGTAACTTTTATCCACGATGTGAACTTTTAAGTTTATGCACTTTGAGTAGGGATAAAAGTGCATTTACACCGAAATAAATAAGTTGCAGAGCGCAGAAATGGTTCCTGGGTCCATATCCTGATGAATTATGTGCCAATACAAGAGGTTAGGCACGATTTGTTTCTTTTCATTACAGAATACATCTTTTCCACCGGAGGCCATTGACAGAGAGAGTCAAACTGAGAAACGTCATAACTGACATTGATTGGTTTGTTTACAAATACAGCTTTAGCTCCAATAATTAAATGTCCAAATTTTGAAATAGTTATTAAATGTTATATTTATATCTATAAGTGTTATATTTTCGAATTATGAGCGAAAAACTGGAAAAAGAGAACTTTAACGCCCTCCAACACCCCGGCAATGGGGGTCATGAAGATATATTTATTTGATGCTTTTCAGGGGCCTGCCCCTCCACAACACAGAAGCTTTTGGAACTACATAGTTTAATTACGCTGATTGCTCTTTTTTGGTTCAGTCTGCTTGGATTAAATGAAGGTTACCACTTCTGAGACAAAATGAAACTCAGTGATATCCGTCTTTACTAGTGTTTATTTCACGAAGTCACGCAGTAGAAAGGTAGTATCCCTATATAATCTGTGGTAGAAAGTGGCCTGTCCCTGGATACACTCACTCCCTTTTATACCAATTTTAGCCATAGACAAAATGACCGAACGGAAGATTGTTTCGACTTGTCAAATGTTATAAATCGATTGATCGATACACTTACTCGATTCTTTAGAAAAAATATTTCAAGAATAAGTTTAAAATTCAAATATCTGAATCGAATCATGACACGTGTTACTATAATAATAGTTTATATGACTGCTACATAATGGAGGGCATTTCGGCTCGTTTCATAATAATATCACTCGAGAGTTTTAATGCCTAATTATGTACAGTTACATACACTAGTTTAGCATTGATTATTGCTCTGCAGTTGTTTAGCTTGTTCAGTAGTACCAACTTCACAGACAAACTAGGGGCGGCACGCAGGCGGGCGGCGGTGTTCGAAATTTGAATGTCATAATTTGACAAATTATGGTACATTATGGTCATAATTTATCAATATTCAGATAAGAAATGAGTTTTGACCAAGAAGTTTAACATTATGCTGGTCGTAACGTGCGGTTTTTGGACGCAGTAAAGAGGGTTTATGATACGTGTGTAGATAAAACAATTAAACATAGGAAGGCTTCATTTTATTTTTTGTATACGATGATCGACGCTCACTCGCGTACGTTGCATTGATAACGTGTCAAATAAGCGAAATTACGGTGCAAAAATAAAGCGGAGGCTTACCCGCTCCCATTGCGAACGAACATGTCAAACATAATTAACATATTATGGTGAGCAGTTCAATAATTCGTTTCAACGATAAAAATGGTAAATAATATCTCGGCGTTACTTCCTCCAGATTTATAATAATTCACTAGGTAGTACACTGCTCAATGTACTAGGCATCGCAGAATATTTTAGAGTAAAATACATTAAATAAATTCAAAAAACCCCCACCAGGTGGCACTACGTGGGTAGAAATCACTCCGTTATCCACTGGTGCCGCGCGCAGCTCATTCGCTTTCTTTGTGCGGGCATCGCAACATCTCGGAACGTTTAATTATTCTTTTTCAGCTGTTCGCGTGTGTTTATTGTGAGGAATTTGATCTGTTATCATGGGAAAGAGAAAAAGAAAGGATAAAGATCACATACGACGAAAAATAAGACGATTGCAACATCGTTTGGAGTATCAGAATTCCTCCAGCAGCGACGAAGGTAAGTTTGTTTGCATATTATTGCAAAATACTTAATCGTTATTCTCCATGACGTGATCATGTGCTGATAGCGAATAGTCCCGTTACATAACGTGATTATGTTCAGTGACTTAAAAACCAATCATAATATTCTCCTTGACGTGATCATGTGACGATATTATTATTACTGGCGCGACACGATCGCCTCCAGTCAATAGTCAATAGTCAATAGTCAAAGTACTTTATTACTGTAGATATTTACATATACTTAGCAAACGTCATTTTTTGCCTCTTCTCTACATTGGACCACTGTGGGAGAAGAAGGGCGTAGAAACTCCCACAGATTTATTTTTAGATCTCTTTTAAAAATAGTTTGTGCTTAACTAATACAAATATGAAAAATTTAATTGTTATGATTAATAAGCAGGAATAAATAATTACAAAATTATTAACAGCAAGGTCTGTGTTGAGCCAGATTAACCCCATACAGTCCTGTCATTTAAGTAATCTTGAACATTGTAATATCCCTTTTTCGACAAAGTCGCTTTAACATGCTTTTTAAATTGCTCAAATGGCAATTTCAAAATCTCCAGAGGTATCTTATTGTAGTAGAGAATGCACTGACCCTTGAAAGAATTGCTAACCTTCGCGAGTCTAAAACGGGGCGCACATAGTCTGTGATTATTTCTTAGGTTAACATTACAGCTGTCGCTAAGTTTGGAAAATGTTGTAAGGTTCTTGCGTACATACATTATATTTTCGAAAATAAATTGACTAGCTACTGTTAGTATGTCAATTTCTTTAAAAAGCTCTCTTAAGGAGTCTGTTCGTTTTAAATTATAAATTGCTCGAATAGCTCTTTTCTGTAAAATAAAAATAGTTTGAATATCCGCTGCTTTCCCCCACAACAAGATACCATAGGACATCACACTATGAAAGTAACTAAAATATACTAGCCTAGATGTAGCCACATCCGTGCTTTGTCTGATGTTCCTAACAGCGTAAGCCGCAGAACTTAATTTACCAGCCAATTTATCTATGTGGGGTCCCCACTGCAATTTACTATCAATGGTTATTCCAAGAAACTTCGTATCATTTACCAATTCTAACGTGCTGTTGTCTAACACCAAACTGGTCTCAACTTGCCTGACATTTGGAAGTGAGAATTTGATACACTTGGTTTTACCAGCGTTTAACAATAAATTATTAACTGTGAACCAATTCAAGGTTAAAGACAATACACCATTAACATCATCAAAATCTCCTTTTTGTCTTTCAATTTTGAAGACCATTGAAGTATCATCAGCAAACAACACTATGTCAGTTAATTTCTCCACCATGAAAGGCAGATCATTAATATATACCAGGAATAAGAAAGGGCCTTATATGGAACCTTGTGGAACGCCAATTTTAACACCCGATCCATCAGATTTTACGCCGTTAACTTCTGCCTTTTGAATTCTATTGCTTAGGTATGATCTTAGTAGATCCAACGCTTTATTTCTAACTCCGTAATGATTTAATTTAATTAATAGCGTATTATGATCAACACAATCAAACGCCTTCGACAGGTCGCAAAAAACTCCGATAGCATCCTGTGCGGCCTCCCATGCAGAATAAATATGAGATACAAGGGAAATACCTGCATCCGTAGTCGATTTACCCTTAGTGAAACCATATTGTTTAGCGTGGAGTTGTTTTGTACGGTTGAAGTGTGAGAGCATTTGATTGAGTATAATCTTTTCAAATATTTTACTTAGTGTTGGAAGAACAGATATTGGTCTGAAATTTGAAGGATCGCCCTTATCTCCCGATTTGAACAGCGGTATAAGTTTACTGTGTTTCATGAGGTCTGGAAAATCCCCATCGTCAACACATTTATTGAATATATAAGCTAAGTGTGGGGCTATAACTAGAATTACTGAACCAATGACTTTGACTGATATACCCCACAGGTCTTCCGTATTTTTTAAGTTAAGTAATTTAAACGTTTTGACAATGTCCTGGGGATATACATGATGAAATTTTAAATATACATTACTGACGCTAGTGTTATTTTTTAATAAAGTCTCTGCTTCAAATGGAGATGAATTTAGACTGTCCGTTGTGAGTACGGGTACATTGGTGAAGAATGTTTCAAAAGCTCGAGCAACATCAGCGTTGGATTTAACAACATCATCACCTATCTTTAGGCAGAAATCACTGTCCCTTGGTATAACTTTGCCAGTTTCGCGGTTTATTATTTGCCAAACTGTTTTCATTCTATTATTTGAATTTTTAATTTTTCTATTAATGTGTAAAGTTTTTGCAGTTCTACAAACCAACTTGAAAGTTTTGGAATATTTTTTAACATAGTCATGAAATTTTCGATCAAGGTTATAGGTTTTTTGATCATAAAGGTCATACAAGATAACTCTACTTTTACGAATTCCAAACGTTGCCCAGTCATTAAATTTAGATTTACCGTTGTAGTCACTGACTTTCTTTAATTTGAAAACTTTATTGAATTCTGTCTGAATAATGTTGAAGAAGTCTGAGTAGATTTTGTTTGGGTTCTGTTCATTAAAATCCGGTACTGGCAAATTTATATCTAAGTTTTTCGTATATGTCTCTAGTCTATGGGATGTAATAGGCCTATAAAATGTTGGACCAGTCTTATCCTTAATACTAATTGGGAATGAAACTGTTTGACCACTGTGATCGGAGGGTAAGCAGTTAATTACACTTTTAGTTGTGAATGCACAGTCACAAAAAACGTTATCTAAGCAAGTTTGGCTTGTAAGTGTAATTCTAGTCGGCTCTAGAAATACATGACATAAATTAAATGATTTGAACAGAGTTATTAATCGTCGCTTCAGTGTTGTATCTACAAGCAGATCTACATTAAGATCGCCACAAATAATTAACTTTTTTCTGTTATTACAAAGTTTAATGAGGGCTTCCTCCATAATTTTCTCAAATATTTCGAAATTTCCATGGCCTTTTTCATCCCTCGGTGGCCTGTAGACACAAACAATAATATGGCTATCTAACTCAACACAGGATACCTCTATTTGTCTTTCAACAGTAAGTGCAAGAATATCTTTCCGTTGTTTCACCTTAATATTATTCTTCACTAAGATTAAAGAACCACCTCTATCAGCAGTCTTTCTATTGTAACAACTGACAATTTTGTAACTATTTATGTTAAAAGACATCATATTTTCCTTCAACCAGTGTTCAGTAACACAAATAATATCAATGTCAGAATTTTTTAGAAATAATTCTAATACAAGTTCTTTGCCAGGTAGCCCCTGGATGTTTTGATGGGCAATATTTAACTGGGGCTTACATTTTGACATATTTAGTGGCTCTTGTATGCTAGAGATTTCCTCTATTGTCTTATGAACTAATTTAAATTACTTGGAACAGATTCCAATGTTGCATGCAAAGTATAATTAACAGGTGAATTCCCAATAGGGGTGCATGTCATATTACTCTTAAAATAAGCTGATGTCAAGTTGAACTTAGTTAAACCAACTATAGCTGCGTCGCATATATTATAAGCTAACAATGTAGCTACTAATTTTCTATATTTATTAGACAGGTACAATGTATCCCGTGTCAGAGTAAAGTTATGAATAAAATTATTCATGTCGAAATATAAAATAGCATCGCTGTGATGACATGTTAAAGTGACCAGTGACAATAAAATATATAACTACCTACATAATATGCCTATGTTTACCCGGGTGCAATGAGAATGCCGTTGTGTATGTTAGTATCCAAATGGTACTATATCAATAGCTCTTTTTTTGCAGAGTGCTATGGGTACGGTGACGATCATGGCTACACCAGAAGCCCATCCCCACAATCTGAGCCTTATTATGACCGTCAAGAGTATGGGATTCCGATCAGTCTGACCCAGACAGGCTGCAATCACATATTAGTGTACCGATACCATCAAATCCGAGACCTAGCTCAGCTCCGGATGCGGTCCTAGCGAACACGGTTTTCGCGGGCACGACGCCTCTGGACGTAACCAGTACCGCGCCACCTGGCACGGCGGCTAATACGTCCTTATCAGCAGACATTCTAGAAGCCCTCGGCGATCCGAAGGGCAAAGACGAAGTGTTTGGTCCAAGTATACTAGACGATATCTCTAAACGTTGGGGTCGTATCCTAGTTGATGGTCTGACTTAAGATAAGAAACAAGAGGCTATGGAAAGAAACCTCATCCCTGACAACTTCAAACTAGTCAAGGCACCGATTTTGAAGTCCCTTGTTTTGAGTTAATCAGTCCGAGGCAGAGACAAGCTGCTTGAAAAAACTCAGAACCATCTTGGGTATGGTATTGCTGGATTGACTAATCTTACAGCCACTTTGATACAAGGAAATCTCGAGAAAATCGACATAATCAAGAAATTATCAGAGATAAGCCAAATTTTTCTGGATTTGCATTTTGAAAACACGAAAACTAGACGAAAGTTGGTGATGTCATCACTCGATAAGAAATTAACCACTGTGGTAATTGATGCTAAAAGAGATGCACTGCTTTTTGGTGAAAATCTAGGTGAGAAAATAAAAGCCACCAAAACGGCAGAGTGATCGGGTTTCTAGATCAAGAGAAAAGACGGGGCATCAGGTGCGTCACTCAAGATGGGTTCACCCAGGGAAACTGGAGAGGCCCACCCAGACAGCAATCTCAGAGGACACCCAGACAGGGTGGGTCCAGGCCCCGATACCCTCAACATCAACCGAAGAGACATCTCCCGACGTCAGACCGGTTCCCGACAACGTCCTCCAAGACCAATCCCAAACTGAACAAACAGTAGAGGTAAGCGCCACTGCCGGAAGCTACAGTTCTTTGTAAAGGCTTGGCAAGCTATCACCGATGATCAGGTTGTTTTGATTTATGTTAAGTGTCTAAAGATCCAGTTTAATAGCTTGGTAACACAGGGTATTGAACCTCTTTGTAGTAATTACACTGATAGAGAGATAGAAGAATTGGCAGCTGCTATTTTAAGATTGTGTAATATAGGAGCAGTTCAAATCTGTAATGATATGCCAGGGCAGTTTCTGTCGCCTTACTTTCTGATGAACATCCAGATTTATTCAAAATTTGATAAATCTCAATAATTACATTGATCCATAATACTTAAAGATTGAGGATATCCGTACTGCTATTAAAGATAGATGTATAGATATAAAAGATGCTTATTTTTTTATTGCCCATTCACAAAAGCAGTAAAAAATATATAAGATTTAGATTTGAACAACAAATTTATGAGTTTCAATGTCTCTCTTTCGGCTTGTCAATAGCACCATATGTTTTCACTAAGTTGATGAAACCAGTGGTTTCAATCCTAAGGAATAAGGGCTTCCTTTTAGTTATTTATCTAGATGACATACTATGTATCGGTAATACCTATGAGCAGTGTTCTAACTGTATATCAGAAACTGACAAATTGTTACAAAACTTGGGACTTTTAGTGAATCGCGCAAAAAGTTGTTTGGTTCCTAAACAAGTACAGACATATTTGGGCTTTGAATTAGATACCCAAGAAATGTGTTTAAAATTACCGATTAAAAAACGAAGGAAAATACTTAATCTACTCGAAGCTGTTTCTAAGAAGAAAGTCATCACTATTAGAGAGTTTGCTCAATTTCTAGGAACATTGAGCTCGGCTTGACCTGCATTTTCTTATGGTTGGGTATATACTAAAAAGTTTGAACGTGAGAAGTATTTAGCTTTACAAAATTCGAACAAAAATTATGATGCGTTAATGACTTTAGATTCGTCTTTAGATTATGACTTTACATGGTGGAAATCAAACATTATGTCTACTTGTAATTCTTTTCTTAACAAACAAATCGTTCTGGAAATATTTTCTGACGCTTCACTGACTGGCTGGGGTGAATCATGTCATAGTGAACGTGCAAGTGGGTTCTGGAACGTAAAAGAGTTAGAAAATCATATTTATTACCTAGAATTACAGGCAGCCTTCATAGGGCTCAAGTGTTTTGCTGCTAATTTACGCAATAAGAACATCCTATTACGAATCGACAATACCACTGCCATTTCATACATCAATAGAATGGGGGGCCTCCAGTATGAACATTTAAATATCATATCGCGTGAGATTTGGCAGTGGTGCGAAGAGAGACAAATATTTATTTTTGCGTCATATATTCCATCTAGAGAAAACGTTGAGGCTGATCAAGAGTCACGTAGATCCAACATCGATACGGAATGGAGTCTTTCTTCTAAGGCTTTCAAGAAAATAACCGATAGGTTCGGCCACCCTCACATTGACCTCTTTGCTACTAGGTTGAATGCAAACTGTCGAAAATATGTTTCTTGGAAACGTGATCCGGAAGCAGTTAACATTGACGCTTTTACTTTGAACTGGCATAATCATTTTTTTTACGCCTTTCCGCCATTTTCAGTAATTTTAAAATGTTTCAGAAAAATTATAGATGATAAGGCAGAGGGCATCATCATTGTTCCATATTGGCCTAGTCAACCCTGGTATCCTCTGTTCTCTTCTATGTCACGTTTTGAACCACTTCCAGCCCAGTGCTGATCTTCTTCTGTCTCCTTTCAGAACACAACACCCTCTCTGAAAGCGGCTTACCCTGGGGGTATCCATATTATCAGGGAAGCATTTTAAAGACAATCCTTAGCTAATGATAGTATAGATATCATGGTTTCATACCTTGCAACAAGTTCACTAAACCTACGGGTCTGGTACGGTATGACTGTGCCTATAAGAAATGGTGGAAATTTTGCTTTGAGACTGGAATTGGCTGTTACAGTGTTAACATTCCACTAATTATCAAATTTCTTACTATTCAATATCAAATAGGAGCCAGTTACTCTACTTTGAATACATATCGATCGGCACTGTCATTGATTTTAGGAAAACCTTTTAGTGAAAACCAAAATGTGCTACGATTTCTTAACACACCGTTAAGTTATAAACTAAACCTTGTTTTCCTAAGTACCATGCGACGGTGGGACCCAAATGTGGTTCTCGACTATCTAGCGGGATATTATCCTAACTGACACTGAAGACTTACCTTTAGACAAACTTACAAAAAAACTGGTAGCTCTTCTCGCATTGTCATCTGCACAACGGGTACAGACGCTATCATTAATTCGGCTATCAAATATAAAAATTAATTCCGCTAGCATAGATATAATTATAGATGACTTAACCAGGCAGAGCTGCCCCTAGATTGACTATTCCGTTTTTTCCACATAAAGTCTAGATATGTCCAGCTAAGACATTATTATGTTATATTGAAATGACAAAACCTATGAGAGGGCTCACGAATACCAATAGGCTAATTATTACAACTACAAAGCCATTTCATAATGCTACAGCTTCTACGATCAGTCGTTGTATCAAAAAAGTATTGTTAGACAGTGGTGTCGAAACGAATGAATTTTCAGCACACAACACAAGACATGCTGCAACTTCTACGGCTGATCGTAGAGGCGTATCGATAGAGATAATAAAGAAAACTGCCGGTTGGTCTGGCAATTCTACAGTTTTCGCCCGTTTTATAACAGGCCTGTGTTAGAACATGATACTGTTAGTTTAGCTGAAGCTGTATTTAATACTACTCAATGAGCTTTAAATTTGTTATGTTATCTGAGTTTATAATTGGCAAATCACTGAATAATATTTTGTTATACCTACTGATGGTAATCGCCAGACAGGATTCATGTATTTTTTGTTCGGAAATAATATATTTACAAATATAGAGTTGATTACCTATTTCGTGTATCTCTGAACCTGAACCTAGTGAATTATTATTAATCTAGAGGACGTAACGCCGAGATATAATTAGTGGTTTAACAAACTTACCTTTAGTGAAGTTAAATTTAGTAATTATACGAGGCGTTACGTCCGAAGAGATTTATAACCCACCCTACCCTGTTTTGTCCCTCGTGTTTATAAATATACGGCGAAATAGGTATTCTCTAAAAAATGGGCTGCGCGCACTGCGGCACCGGTGGATAACGGAGCGATTCCTACCCACGTAGTGCCACCTGGTGGGGGTTTTTTGAATTTATTTATTGTATTTTACTCTAAAATATTGGCGATGCCTAGTACATTGAAGGGTGTACTACCTAGTGATTTATTATAAATCTCTTCGGACGTAACGCCGAGATATAATTATGGTCAAACTTCATTACAGGTAAGTTTGTTTAACTACTAATTACTTTATTTATCTAGAGGTAATTTCAGGTTGGCAGAGGACCGTTTTGAATAGTGTATACTGAGGAGGCCTACTCAACAGAGCGTTCACTGACAGACTGATGATGTTGAAGAGAGAATAGTCAATAGAAACATTGGTCCAGTGAATTGTAATTATCCCTAATTAAACTTGGGTGACCAGATAATTTGACCAATGCAGAGAAGGTGTTATTCATTACACATAGTAATATTGATGATCAACGAAAACGTATTATCAACTATAAAGACTTTATTTAATTTCAATTAGTTAAAGAAAACCTACGAATGAGCTATACAAAAGCATTTAGCACAATACCCTGGGATTCCTTCACAACCTTTACACTCATATATTGTAGGCACTCTCTTCTTCATTGCTCTACAGCCCTTACATTCCTTCCTAACGATTTCTTTTATAGTTCTTGTGCGATTTCCTTCTCTTTTTTGACGCAATTTAACATTTACTATTTTTGATAATTCATGTTCAAGCAGGAGAGTCTGGCAAGGAAAGGACCAGGATTCACCCATTCCATTATCGCACCAATTCTCTGAAACAAAAGACGTTAATCGTAAACAAATACTTTGTAATATTACTAAGTAATAAACAAATAAACCAAAGAAAAATTTAAAGAACAACTGTTAATTTAAATAACATCAAAGCAATTCTGTAGTAGATTTATTTTTTCATCTACGTCGTTTGATGTGAATAGTAGTCATTCATAATTATATTCTTTATTGCATAGCAAATATATATAAAAAGATCATCATTCGTGAATATTGTGATACCAGAAAACTGCAAAACACTCAGTGTATTATATGTTATAATTATGAAACAATCACAAAACATTCATGACATCATTATTATCTAAATAAATTACATAGTCAAACGCGTCATCATTCCAATAAATTACAAACATGGTTATTTTATACATTTAATAAATTGTCAAAGCATTTGAATGGCTCAAATACATAGAAAGACGTTTCAAATTTGAAAAAATCTTCTTATTGTTCAATAAATATTATACAATTACAATTAATTTGTTGTCTTGCGGTGAATAAATAACATTATCGTGATATTCCATCGTTACATCCTAAATTATTCTATTTATATCCTACGGTAGGGCCATAAACCAAAGTCTACACCTAATGTTGGTAAACTAAGGCCCGACAGATGAAACGCGAGTTAACACTAATCTCGGGTCAACTTTACATTCCACACAATTTTTCTGTGGAACGTCAAAGTTTTCAAAAAACTGCTCACACCGTGTTCTAAAACTTGATATAGACCCCGTTCTTAATACAATACGAGTGCGGCGCATGAGTGTGCTGCAGCTGACACATCACGATCTCCTGGTTCCTATTGAGCAGGAACCGAGCGAGGCAGTTACCCCAGCGAGTGCATCGCCAGGTCTCCGTGTTGTTGCTCCGACGACTGTACGAGAAGGTGTACCCGTTGAGCAGCCCGAGGCGTTTGCCGGCGGCGTTCGTCACCCAGCGGACTGTGGACGTTGAACTGATTTCTGAATATTCAGTTAAAATCAATGCAAAGACCTTAATTACGTGGGGGATTATTCAATCAAATTGATCTTACTCAAATCCGAGTAAAGCACTGTGCCTCTCAGGGGGGCATCAATGGACTACATTTCAATACAGTTGCAGTAGAAATAGTGATAAAACGGTGTAAATCTATATTCCTTTCTTTCATAGCTAATAAAATAAAATAAAAAAGTCAAGTGCGAGTCGAGCTTACACACGAAGGGTTCCGTACCACCGTACAATGGTAGGGATGGTGTGGGTGGAGTGAATAGTTTGGATTGTACATAGCAAAATGTTGTTTACAAAGTTGTGGTGTGGTGCGGCTACTTTCACACTCCATGTACGTAACCAAGTGCATTCATGAGTTTGTATGTGGTATTGAAATAATTGTTGTATGGGACCCCCCTTTAATTACTATTTTATTCTGTTTTTTAGTATTTGTTGCTATAGCGGCAATAGAAATACATCATCTGTGAATATTTCAAGTGTCTTTCTGTATCGGTTCATGAGATACAGCCTGGTGACAGACGGACGGACGGTCAGCCAAGGCTTAGTAATAGGGTCCCTTATGGCACCCTTCGGGTACGGAACCCTAGACCTGAAAGAATGAATGTTACATGACCTAATTTTACGAAGCTCTATTGTATATCCTATGAATATGAACTACATCATATTTAAGATTCTATACATTAACATAAATTCCAATTTTAACCAAATATTTCAGAGGCGGGGATGTACATGATAAAACTTAGATCACACGATTGCAAATTCTTTTCTTAACGTCAAGCTCGATATAATACACATACAGCGGCCAGTATTTCCAAACCGCTTTTCACACCATCACCACATTTTTGATCTTGTTCCCTCTGATAACTTCGATAACTCTCGCCACTGAAACTTGGTTAATTCATGCATTCTGGTGGAAAATAAGTGTTGTAGACCCGGTCCCTCGACAAAATGCTAGTACATATACCTTGTCAATTCGCGGACTGCAGCGAGTTTTAATAGACAATTTCTTTATTTTTAAAATTAAATGCAATATTACACGACCTAACTTTACTAAGCTCTATTGCATTTCCTATGAATATTGAATACCTACATTTCATTCAAGATTCTATACTTTAATATAAATTCCATTTTTTAACAAATAATTTGCAGGCGGATAGTATAATCCAACATAGATCGCACCATTATACATTGTTTTGAAAGAGATAAGAAGCTACATGTAAATTTTATCATCGTACATATAAATAAGTCAGTTGCTGCAAATCCAATTTTCACGTAGTTTGGGAATCCGTTGACCATCACCACATCTTTGAGTTTGTTCCTTCTCATCACTTTGATACATTTTTACAACTGAAAAATAGAAAAAAATATATCATCATCTCGTCCTATCACCCCTCAGCAGTACAGATTTCCATCTGTTCCAATCTTGGGCCACTGCTCTAGCCAATCTGAGCTAAGCTGGTGTAGTTATATTTAATCCGATAGCACAGCTGTGAATCCAATATTAGACTGAGCAAGGTTTATTATCAAGGAATTGTCTATATTAAAAATAAAACATAGGCAAAAATATATTTAAAAAAAACATCCATTTTACTTGCAGATGTCACAGTACTAAAAAGTGTAAATGTCATAGTTCTAAGTTATAAATATATAATTAATTAAATAATAAAGCGCAACTATCCAATGTTGGAATTTGAGAAATCATCAATCAATTCAAATAGCCAAAGAGGAGAGGTTAAGGGGGGTTTAAAGGGGGTGTAAGCTTACATACATTTCTAAAATGGTTTTTAACTAGGATCGTTTGGTATTGTGTGGGTGTGCCAAGCATACGTTTGCGACCTCGAAAGTGGGAAAGAAAACTTTTGGTAGCCCAAAAACCTCGAAATTTTCGAACTTATTCCAGTTTCTCGCTCATAACTCGACAAGTAACAATACAGTTACTTCAACATTAATTAACAATATTAAATTATAGACAAATAATGTCATACACATTTTTTCTATATTTTCAAACTATACTTTGAGAGCATTGAGTCAAACAAAATGAAGACGATATTCAGTAGAGAAATCGGTAAGTTTGCAAACATTGTGTTTATTGCGCCACATCCGCAAAGTGATTGGCGCGACGTAATACCATATTAAGTATTTTTTGGTAATACTACATGCTTACTGGTACAGGTGCAATACAATTTCGGGCGATACCCGTTCAAGACTTTGACAACCAACTTCTTAGAGTTGAACGATGGACTGGTTTTAGAACAAATCCTTCTATGTCAATAAAGTTTTTTGGCAAACTTATGTTTGGCATACGCATACGATACCAAAAGATCAAAGAAAGAATATATTTTGTAGAAATGAATGCTGAGCTGAATCACTTTTCGATCCTCTATATATTAATCTAAAGGGATTTCTTCAAGTTCTTTCTTTGAAGTTTAATAGTTAAGCTTTAGCGCTACTACAATAATACCAGACTGACTACAAACACCGACACGATTAAGTTGCTGCAATAGAACACCAGGCCATATCATACAAATACAAATTCACTACCCAAAAGAAACCGTATTACAAATAAAAGCCAGATACAGTATTAGAAAACACCAACATAAAACTTTAATGGGACAGGACAATCATTACAGACAAAACAGTTCCCTGCAGTAGACCAGACATCACGTTACTTGATCAAAGCTAGCAAACTGCTATCTCATAGAAATCGCCATGCCAAACTCAAATAATCTAAGGAAAACTATAACAGAAAAACTGACTAAATGTCGAGAGCTTGCGATAGAATTAAAAACTCAATAGAAAGTAAAGACCACCCATATAGTGCCAATAGTTATTTCAGCAACAGGAATCATCCCAAGCAATCTAACAGATATAATAAAAACAATAAGCATCAAAGAAAATATAGTTCCCACAATGCAGAAAGCCGTAATATTGAACACCTGCCGCATCACCAGAAAATGTTTGCAGCAGAGGAAAACAAACATAAATATAAATAATAATAACTATCATTAATTTCAGACTGTTATAATTATAATAATAAAATAAAGTCTAGTGTTAGCCATTTGATATTGACAATTATAACAAATAATAAAAGAACAATGACAATATACATACACTGAACACAAACACACACACATACATCCTCTCACACACATACACACACCCACAAATACAAAGAACATTACTTATTAGATCCTGGTGTGGAGTTGCACCCAGAGTCTCAAGATTGGGGGGTCCCACCGGTCTATAAACACACTCAGGATTCTGTTGGTGGTGCTGCCGCGGAGGCGCGCCAGCACGGAGACGCTCCATTTTCTTATAATAGCTTAGAAGATATCCATATGTGCCTCCGCAAATATCCCAGAGGCACTCCAAATCCGCGGCAGCCGCAGCAGAGCCCTGAATGCGTTATAATGGGTAAAGTCAACCCAAAGGCTGCAAGTGTAAAACGAATGAGAGAACGCTTTAAAAAGAACACTTTGCAAACCTTCGGGCCAAGATGTTACAACGGACAGCAAGCGACCTGCGTTTCGTCGCGGCGTCCACGGTGTCCCTAAGATCCACAGAGACCCAGTGGCCCAGTGTTTGAATTTTTGTACCCTACACAAAGAGCGAGACTTCAGTCGATATGATATGATATTCTCAATGTCGTCTCTTTAAAAATAACCGTAAACGCCGTATCATCTTGTGCCACAACAATGCGTAGCGTCCCACACGACTAGCCATACAAACGAATGTTTTAAGGTGAAAAACGTAGAACTTATGAGTTATCCTGCATAACGTCCTCGTGACTTTTTTCTGTTCCTAAAAATTAAGAACCAATTATGCGGTCAAAGATTTTCATCACCAGAAGAGGCTGCCGAAGAGTATGAAAAACACGTTTTTGAGTCACCACGGAGGAGTGCCACAAATGTTTTCAAAATTAGTTTAATCATAGGAAAAAGTGCGTTAACGCAAAGGGAGAATATTTTGAGAACCAATAAATTTATTTTTGATCTTTAATGATATTTTTTTCTTACTCATTCCGGAAACTTTTAGTGTGCCCCACGTATACCCACAGGTCCTCATTCGTATTTAAGTTAATTAATCTGAACGTTTTGGCAATGTCCTGGGGATACAAGTGATTAAGTTTAAAATCTAAATTACTGACGCTAGTGCTGTTTTGTTGCAGTCTCTGCTTCAAAAGGAGATAATTTAGATGCTCTGTTGTGAGTAAGGGAACATTGGAACTACCTCAGCGTTGAATTTATCAACAATTTATATTTATATATATATATATATATATATATATATATATATATATATATATGTCCAGTAATATATTTAATCCCTAGGCAACATATATAATGCCTAAAACGTGCAGGTAATGTATGAAATATTATTGATTTTAAACTGCCTATGAATTATGTATAATACCCAACACGCAGCCGATAATTTATATAAAAGGGTAAAACACTGCGGTAGCTTAGGTGAAGGGTAAAGTGGTAAAGTGGGTGAGCAAAACGAAGCCCCCTTTTACCTTCGTGCTAGGTTTAACATGAAGGAACAGCAAAAATAGTTACAACTAAGTACTTTTTGTTGGTATTACATATTCAACCTAACATAAAAAATACTTAAAACTAAGTATGTTTTGTTGTTCTTACATGTTCAACCTAACACGAAGGATAAATGGGGCTTCGTTTCGCTCACCCCCTTTACCCTTCGCCTAAGCTACCGCAGTGTTTTGCCGTGATATTCTACCAAAATCTATTTATTTTACACTTTTCCGGTGGCCAAAAGGTATTCTATGTATCCCTGGGCATTCTATATATTACTTAGGTTGAGTATGTAATGGACTTTAATATTAATAATATTTCATACATTGCCTGAACGCCCCAGATATTATATATATTGCCTAGGTATTATATAGAATACCTGCATTGTACAGATTGCCGGTAACATAAACGAGGGGAGGCTGAAAACTTTTGAGCTGAAGTAAGTATAAGTATAACTATTAACTTGCAAAATACACAGCACTGATTGCGAGTATCCTAATTAGGATAAATACCAAGTTTCATGTCATAAGCATCATCATTCATTATTTCTTTATTGCACACAAATCATATAAAAAAACAAGATTTACATAAAAATAGAGTACAAAGGCGAGTTTATCTCTTATGATCTCTTCCAGCACACCAGGATAAGATGGGAAATTTTGTTTGCTGAGCAGGGGTAGACCTATGTGTACAATATTAAAATAATAAATTATAATTATTATTATAATAAATAAAATATACAATTACTATAATAATAATACTAAATACTTATAATAGACTATTACTACTACTACTTAGTAATATACTAATCAATACTTAAATGCATATTACCTATAAATTTAAAGAGAGAGGTAATGCTTCTTCACACGACTTAAATATATTCAGAGTACGACCCCTGGTGGTGCAGGGGACTCCATTCCACAATCAAATAGCCCGGGGTCTAAACCCGTTCTCATAGGAAGCGGTGTTATGCTGTGGAGTTGTGAGCATGGAAACTGCCTGAGTCCTCCGAGTTCTGCTGGAATAAAGAAATTTAATCGGTCTCGAAGGAAGGTTAGATAGCGTGGATTCGGAAAAATATTGTAGAGGAAATTGAGGATTTGTGAATCCCGGCGAAAACGGATTAGCAGATTTTGGTCTGTCGAGACAAAAAGTACTGAAACCTCCTGATTGAGTGAAAAGGAGCAAATACTTGGCGACTGACCTCATTGACATGCGATGATGAGGACAGCTGGTTGTTGAAGATTAGATGCTTTTAGCTTTATCGCTATATACGATTGTGGTACCATTAAAAATGGCAGGTGGAATGGGCTGTTGCTGCAACAAATTAAGAGAATGTCTGGTACCTATAATCAAGGCCTTTGACTTGCTCGGGTTTGGCAGGAGTCAGAAGGAATAAGCCCAACTTCTTATATCCTCAAGATCAGTTGAGTGCCTCCACAGTCGAGTTTGCATCGTTAGGAGAGAAGTGGCGTTAAATCGGAGGTCATTAGCGTTAAGATGATGTGAGGAAGACAGGACATCAAAGATGGAGTTAAGGAAAATCGAGAAGGGAAGAGGAGAAAGAATGCCACCTTGAGGGAAGCCTGTAAAGGGGTCACACCATTCAGTGAATATCTCCTACGATCTGATACGCTGTTACATGTAGCATCATGACGCTTTGAGAAATATAGCAATTTTTTATCATATCTATATTTTATTATTTTATTTCGCTTTATACACACACAAAACTAAAACATGGGATAATGAAACAGAAATATTATATACCTATTATATTACTGTGACTTGCACTACACACCCTGGAGTTAAGCTTGGAATTCCTTTCCTAGATTTCATTTATTCAAAGTAATCATATTTGTCACTTATGAATTAAAAATAAAATAGAAACACAAAAAGAAACAACTACGCGAATAAACCACCCCGGAATGGAATTCCTTAGATATTTTTAAGAACAAAACCTGTAAACCCGAGATTAGTGTTACTTACATACTAACTCAATTCCACCAAATGTGTGGAAAAGTGACAGCTTTGCATGAACACAACATCAATTTGACACTAAATGCATCGAATTTGCCGTGGATTGGTGTTAGTTTATAAAGAATGAGTGCTAATTATGATTGTGCTCGTTTATGATCTTCACAATGGTATCCTCCAAAGTCATGATTGCGGCTTTACATCGATATCTTGATCTCCCAATACAGCCCCATCTTCTTTTTGGTCCGTAGTCCCTTTCCTTTTTAAATCTATAGCCCTTAAACACAAGGACAGGATTCCCATGAATTGATACGTCATATCGACACATTTCTGAAATGCAATATTTACATAAAAAGAGAAGAAAATAATACGGGCACACTTTATTTACTTCACTCTTCATTAAGGAAGAAGAGGCCAACAGTGATAGATAGAATGGAGGCTGGATGGATAAAATACGATTAGGAAATAAAATTTATTACTTATATTTGCTATCAACTGTAGCTTGTAATTTCAACGGCGTCGAACCGAACTTTTTAGATGACAAATTTATAAATGGTTTACGGCACACATAAAAAACAAGTATAAAACCTATTTCAAGCAGTGAGAACTACGTAAAATAAATTATAACTACGATAGAGATCTCACATTTCACTAATTCTAGCACTTAAAATAAAAATAAATACATCTTTATTACTAAATCAGTATTTTTTTGTCTTTTAGTTGGAATGTCTGAGAGAGACATAAGAATAGAAAAAGAAAATCTTAGAGAGAAAAAAAACGTAAGAATTCCACAATTTTTGGTATATTTAATCCAAAATGTTGCAAAAATAAACATATATTCACTCAACTTTCTTACCAAGCAATAAGGAGAAAAATCCCGGACGTTACAAATATATAAACATCCAAGATTTTTTGGACCCGAACGGTAGCTCGATTCTGAATCTCTTGAATTATCCTTATTCCTGATTCTATATCAATGACAATCTCTTAAAATCTCATCCTGACTCCAATTATCACACTCTGCTTCTTCTTCTTTTATTAAATGGTGTGCCACCTCTCTCTTTTGAGGTTAAAATTGACAGTGCCATTTATTTGCGATATTAAAAATTAGTCAGGTTCTTTCTCGAGAACCTATATAATGTTTTGTTAATTATTAGCACTAGCCAGTCAGGAAGTGCTGTTCAATTCAAGTATTTCCTCCGGACGCGAGCAACTGCGTCCCCAAGCTCTGATTGGTCAAAGGTCAATTTGAAATAAGCAACATCCTTCAAGACATCAATTGACAGGGATTGCGATAGACATTTCTAGATGTCAGTCATAGTGAATAGAGCTTCCATGTAGATCTAAGGCTATGTGTGTTTATGATAATCCAGTATATGGTACACAACATCGTCAATCGTCTTGATCATGGCACCACATCCCTCGCGCATGTGGGAACACCTCCATATCGCGCGAGGAGCTTGTGCCCTTCGGTCTCGATTAAAGATATTACCCCCGAGTCGAATCGCTCTGTTCCCGCGCAGATTCGTCACGAACACTGGATCTAATTAAAAAAACGTATTAAAATCGGTACATCTGTTCAATGGAGTGAGTGAAAGACGGACACAACGTTTTAGACGTCACAGTCTATATACGCGATATTGTGCTAAAACTGGCCAAGTCCGAGTCGGACTCGCGCACAAAGGGTTCTGTACTATAAATTGGTAAGCCCATAAGTGGGCCCCCACTACTTAAGCCATTCATTTCTTGATAGTTTCCCTGTAATACTTAAGTCAGACCGATTTTGTTCTCATAACAAGCCCTTTCATGTCATGTCACACGATAAAGTTTGAAATTTTATTTGTATTTTCTGATTTGCCCCTCAATTGTTCCCCCGAATATAAATTTAATTTGTTTACGTAACACGTTCGTGTTTGGGTCAGATAAAAACAAAAATGCACCAAACTTCAACTTAATTGGTCCAGAATTGGGTCGTTTAATATACTTTTACACATAGACGGACTGACACACGAGTGACACAAGTGGTTATAGAATGGCACCGTTTTTCCTTTTTAAGTTTCGGAACCATAAAAACTAAGTTGACCGTCTATAGATGCGGTAGCCAGCTTTATATGAGTTAAAATACAAAAAAAAAAAAAAACAAACACTTTTATTACGTGCAAAAATATATTTATAAGAATTTAGAGATAATAAATCATGAGTGTAAATTACGTATATATAAATTCCAAAAATGAAACTTCTGTCTTTTTTCCCCAGCAATGTGACATTGTCTCTGGGAAAATCATGTTGATGACACCCAATGCTAAGAGTGATTATGGTGATCCAGCACTTGATACACAGTATCGTCAATTGTCTTGATCGTGGCGCCGCATCCACCGTTCTTGTGCGAACACCTCCATATCCCGCGAGGAGCAAGTATCCTTCCGTCTCGGTTGAAGATATTACTCCCGACTCGAATGGCTCTGTTCCCTCGGTGATTTGTCACGAAAACCGGACCATCTGGTAAAAAAACTGTATTAAAATCGAAGTCAAATTAAATAAAAAATAAGCGAATATTTATTTGATAAACAATCAATAAACGTGACATGTACTTAAACCCGGAACTGAGTATGTGTTCTAATTTTAGGTATAATTTTAGGTATATATACAAACATCTATGAAATCTTGCAATATGACACCGAGTTAAAAGCATAAGATGTACAGATGTTAAGTGTTTCTGATAAGAATCACTTAACATTGTCGCGTGACACGTTCAAATCAATCAATAAACTTTATTTCGAGTATAAGTGCCATTAGCTAGAAAGCGTAATAAGACTTATCTCGAGTAAAGTTTGACAGTTCCATATAAATTTGTATAATTACGTCATTTCCTATCATATAATAGCAACTTATTTATCTGCTGTTTAAACTTTTCATACTCTATAAATACACACTTTCTAAATAATAAGCTACAATATAAATTACAATAAATCAATGTTCAGCATCCGTCAACTACTTTGTCAAAAACTTAAATATGTAAAAACACACACACACACACACACACACACAAAAATGGAGGCGAATTTATTAATCATTGTTCAAAATATAGTTTACAATTCGATTAATCTACAGGAAACTTCGTCAATAACTTAAAACTAAACTTAAACACTTGCTAAACTACAAGATATGGCAGGGAAACAACTTAAAAATTATATGCTTCCAAATAATAATAACCTACTTAAATAATAAATAAATCTAAAATACATAAAACTACACAAATAAACCACCCCAGTACGCTCCCGGACAAAAGGTACCCATTACGCTGGCAGCGTTGCACACACATACACACACACACACAAACTCACTATGCTGAGTTGCACGAAAAAAAAATAGCATTTAAGTTTTGATTAAACTAATTTAATCACGAGAATCACAATTTTCTGTTGCACGAAACCTCAAATCTAAATATTTAAGCATAACTTTAATTTTAAATAAAAACCTGTCAAACTCATGATTATCTTCGAAATTATGTTGTTCAAACGATATTTTATCTCCGTTAGCGTCTAATTTGACACTTTTTAACTTAAAATTTAAGTTCCAATAATCCTGTACTTAACCCTTTTAAGTAGGAAGATGGCGGACTGTGTAACAGCTGTTTTTGACATGTTAATAATTCCTTCCCTAGCATAAGCTAAAAATCATTTGTATAGCTGAAAAATTCGAATTCTCAAGGCTGAAAGTTGTTGATATTGTTGCTAATATCAGTTAGTAATACCTGTTGGACACGCAACGCAGCAAATTTGATATACGTAAGTAATGCACCAGTATTGGTTTTTGACCCCAGCTGCAAGTTTATCCTCTGAAATATTATTCTTCACATTAGGTGCATACCTACTTTACTTTACCTTGATTGCAGATCATGTCGGATACCTCATTGTCTTTGCTATCTTCAGATGAAGAGCGAAGACCATGATTACCAGACTTATGATAGAGAATATCTCTTCAACAAATATGATGAACCTGAGTTTATGGAACGATTTCGGTTCTCAAAAGCTGCTGTCCAAGATCAAATCAAATCAAATCAAATCAAATCAAAAATCATTTATTTCCATAGGATGTTGTTACATCACTTAGATCCGTCATTACATTTTTTTGGGTGAGTTCACTAACACAATGGCGGAATCTGTGGAGAAGAGCTCACCGAAGAAACTCCACAGTCGTCGCATCTTTTGCGTTTCCTTTTTTAAATAAAATATTGTCAAATTACAAAATGAATGCTAATTATATATCGAAACAGCCTGTTACTCAAACAACTTATTCCCATGGACATCTGTCCTCTAAGTAATCAGATATCCTATAGTAACCTTTTTTATACAATTTCTGTTTTATTATTATTTTAAACTTGTCTAAAGGTAAGTTTTTAATATCAGTAGGGACCTTATTGTAATAGCGTATACAATTGCCTTTAAAAGAATTACTAATTTTATGTAGTCGGCTTACATAAGCAACCAACTTGTCTTTATTTCTAGTATTAAAATTGTGTATATCACTGTACTTCTGAAAATTAGTTATATTTCTTTTTACATACACAAGATTGTCATAGATATATTGAGACACAACTGTCAGAATATTGATTTCTTTAAACTTTTCCCTCAGTGACACTCTAGGCCCTAATCTATAAATTGCACGAACAGCCCGTTTCTGCAGAATAAATATACTATTAGCATTCGCAGCGTGACCCCACAATAAAATACCATAGGTCATTAGACTATGAAAGTAACTAAAGTAGACTAGTCTAGCGGTGTCTACGTCGGCAAGAGCTCTAATTTTTTTAACTGCGAACGCTGCCGAACTCAGTCTGTTCGACAATTTATTTATATGAGGATCCCATTGTAGTTTGGCGTCTAAAGTAATGCCCAAAAAGACAGTCGACTGCACAAGGTCCAATCTCTGTCCTTTTATAAATATGTCTGTAGTTACCGGGTTCACATTGGGTAACACGAATTTAATACATTTAGTTTTCTTTTCATTAAGTTATAAATTGTTAACAGTAAACCAGTTCACTATACTAGAGATAGCATTGTTTACCTCGTCATAATTTGATTGCTGTCTTTTAACTTTAAATATCAAAGAAGTATCATCGGCAAACAATACTAACCCATGTTTTGCTTTAACAAGGTAAGGTAAATCATTAATATATACTAAAAACAAGAAAGGACCAAGAATTGAACCTTGCGGTACGCCCATACTTATTGAAGACCCAGGTGATCTTTTCCCATTAACATCGACCATCTGAACCCTATCTATTAGATATGACTCCAGAAGGCCAAGTGCCTGATCTTTTACACCATAATGGCGTAACTTCCTGACAAGAGTGTCATGATGGACGCAATCAAAAGCCTTGGATAGATCGCAGAAGACACCTATTGCATCCATTGCGTCTTCCCAGGCATCAAAAATATTGTCGATTAGTTCAACACCAGCATCGGCTGTTGAACGACCCTTTGTGAAACCAAACTGAGCAATATGAATTAAATTATTGAGATAAAAATGACTTTGCAATTGATTAAGTATGAGTTTTTCAAATATTTTGCTAAGCGTTGGTAGTATCGATATGGGTCTAAAATTGGTGGGGTTTGATGTACTACCAGCTTTGAATAAAGGTATAACTTTACTTAGTTTCATCAAGTCAGGAAACACACCATTATCTATACATTGATTAAATATACAACAAAGGTGAGGTGCAATACAATCTACAATGGAACTAATAATGTTTACTGATAGACTATAGACCACTGATAGACCAAGAAATACTGTCGAGGATACAACATAACCTTTCTCCGTCAACTGATACATCAAAATCAATTGATGCAATGACGCAGATCTTAGTAACGCTGAGGTTCTATGCAATAGGCACATTTCAGCAGTCGTTGGGGACACAATTAAAGCAAACAAATCAACTATTTGTAGAATAATCCAAAGGGTAACTGTGGAGTTGTGTAAGCTGGCTGAAACATTTATAAAAATGCCTTCTGATGTAGAAATTCGTAATGTCATTGACCATATTAAATGTGATAGTGGCAACAGCTGTACTGCATAACATTGCAATAGAGTTAAGGGATGAACAGTCACATAAGGGCTTAACATGGACTTTGATGTGGGCGCATCTTCATTGATGATGCTTTCTTTCCGGCATGGCGAGGATACTTCTATCAGAACCGCTATAGTAAACACTGTGTTTTCTTAATAGTAGATACACTTCGTATCGTCTCTGTGTTGACTGTCGAGTGGGTATTTAATGAAAAATAAAAACATTTAGTAAATTTTTGTATATTATTGCTTCTCTAGAATAGCTATTTCCGTGGACGATTTCCAACTTAATTTTCTTGGCCAACAGCAGGTGTTTTTTTTGACGGAGCCTTATGTCTTGATATAGGCGTCGCCTCTCCAAAATTGCATTTTCATACTTCTTTATAAAATACCTATGCATTTTTATAAAATTTAGTTTTTTGAGGCTTGCAGACAGCATCGCATTTCGGCTTGGTTTTTTTAATTTTCTTCATAATACGACCTGTATTAAAAGAACATTAATATAATTTATGTAAATTGTAGTACGTATTTGGATATATCATTTAGTTATACACCAAGCTAAAAGCTACCTTTTGGTCTTTCATCTATAATTTCAACAGCTATGTTTTCTCTCAATTACATTGTTGTATCTAAAAATAAGATGTTTTAAAAAGGATTTCAAGAGGTACTACCATGAAATGAACACTGTTTACCGTTTCGTCAAAATCCTCAAAGTTTCCTTCTCGGCCTCGGCTTTTTCGAGGAGCTCTATCTTTATTTTGACTTGAAGCCATGGCTCCCTTATTTTCCAATTATCGATAGAGATCGACTTTGTGTAAAAGTTTATATTTGCAATAAAAAACCACTCGCAATGTTTGTTTATATTTGTTAGCCATTGACAGTTATAGGGAGCACGTATATTCTGTCAGCGGCAAATTTGCGCACTCTAACAACATTAGCTTCTAACACGTACGACATAAGAGTCATTTTATTGATACTAACTTAGTGGCGCCACGTCTGAAGTAGCAATAACGTGGGTCTATAGCACTGCAGTTCATTTTGTTCATTAAACTTTGACGTTTTCTACTCTGTGTACAGATCAATTATATTTTTATATCGGGAAACACTTAAGTATCATTTAGAAGGACGGAAAAAGTTTTCGAACAACAGATTTTGTGTTAATCATGAGATTAGTTAATCTTGAGATTAGTTGCCATTTAGCTAACGGAAAATTAGCGGTGATTTCGTGCAACTCAGCGGAAAATAAAGCGCCCCGGACAATATCAGATGGATGGAGTTGTCAAAATTTGATGATCTCTTTCACCTGTGCATCGCGGTCAAAGGACAAATGATGTCCAAGATAGACGTAATTGCTAACCACCTGTATTTGGTCCGACGATATACTAAAGTCGACAGGGTCTCAACGGATGTGGATTGGCACAGGACCCCAGGGGTTGCAGCTATAGAGAAGAGGCCTATGCCCCGCAGTGGGTTGATATGGGCTTAGCATGATGATGATTACGAGTATTATTTAGTATTATTTTGTAGGTATCATTTATTTCAATTTTTAAATTGCACTGGAATTGAGCGCACAAAAAATTTGTATTCTAATTAATTAATTATTTCCTTGCTAGTATTAAGTACCTAGTTTTTTATAATCTTTAAGCCGTTTTCTTTTCACTTTTTTTTCTTTCTCTTTCTCTTCTATACGTACCTTACTCACTACAATCCTGTTTTAGTGGTTAGATTGTCCGTGGCATCACCGACCGGCTCTGACGGAAGACCAGCGTTGGTTGAATACCAGCCAGCATTATGCTGAGTCAGGGTCCGTTTTGCGACACACAAGCTTGTTGTAGAAATTTTGTATTATATATTAGTGTAAGTGCCTGTCTCGCAAATAAATTATTATTCTATTCTATTCTATGATGATGATGATGTCAAAGTTTACTCGAGTTTAGTCCTATTCCATCTTCTAGCTAGTCGCCCTTAGTCTTATTCCGCCTTCTAGTTAGTGGCTCTAAGACAATTACTTAAAACTACAAAAACATAAGGGTATATTATTTATTACAGTAACAATTTGTTGTAATATCATCTTCGCTTGTGCTATTTGTGTTTTTTAGACTTTTAATTATTAGTATTATGTCATGACTAGTTGTTGGCTGCATGAACCCAGAAATTTATCACCATATACAAATCTAAAAAATACTTACTAGACTACTAGGAACTAAAAAAACGAATAGTGTAGGACATGAAGGCATCAGTACTACAATACTAAAAACCACATACTAGCCCCACTTCTTTTTTGTCATAAAGTAATGGTTTGAGCAAGGAATGTACTCGGATGTTACTTAGCACTGATCAGTAGCTCTAATTCATATAATATTATAAGATTATTGAAATAGCTCTTCATTATACATTATTTTCATAAAATTAATACCATATTTGAAGAGATTCGAAATGCTTTTCAGAAAAAACAAACTCACAATACTAGCGATATAAGACCTTTTAAAATATGTGTATGATAACATCAAGAATATACAATATGTTTCAGTCTGATCACATTCAAGCGAGTAACCGCAGTGCCTAGAAAGTTACGGGCAAAGCCTAGTTGCGCGTAGACACTCGTAGTCACTGCTATACGTAGCTGTGCAAGTAACTTCGAAAGTGCGAAAGACTCAGGTTTTTAATAATCATGTTTTCATTCATATTTGAAGGCATACCGAAATAAACTTATTTTATAATACTTATTTTTAAAGGTCTTATCTCTTTTATTATTTTATGAAACATAAATGGCAGAACTTTGCTTACTTACGGTTATCTTATTACAATATACAAAACTCTGGAAATAATCTATCAGGTTCACAACGAAAAATACACTATTTATTACAAAAAAAAAAACCATCAAGAAATCAAAAAAACCAGCTTTAGATTTAAAACTGAAATGAACAACTAATATAACATTTTGCATCTGTCCATAGGCATAAGTGAACCTCATGTCCTAATGATTGTGAATATTTTTCGTATTAATAATAGCTCCATCATATGTAATAAGGGAAGCTCTGCACCCGGTCAAGGACCATTTATAGCAGACCCAGATGCCTCTTATAGATGCCTTGGAAGCTAATCTGCCGGTCCTGTAGTACCGGTGTCTCCCCATCTGGATCACGGGGTTCCCGCGACTAGATGACGTAAAAACATATGATTCTGAGGAAGAAAATAAACAGGATTTTCAGATGAATTCCATAATAAATCGAAAGGTAAACATGATTCGTATCTAAAGCCTGCGTGTTTGATACAAGTGGTTTATAATCAAAGCCTAATGTAAATGAATTGAAAGACAACATTTTATAGCACCATAAGATTCACATTCATAAACGACGAATGTACTTAAAAACTTATTTTCACATAACTGCAGCACTTTTAGATTAATACATTTTATTCGGGAAATATTAAACTGCACATTGCAGTTTTAATGACTAATTATCTGCGTCTGGAGTCGTAATGTAGACCATTAATACTCGAGAGTGGGTTTATGAAACGAGCCGAAGACGATTTTCATAATAATATCTCGAGAGTTTTAATAACTAAATATGTACAGTTACATACACTAGTTTATCTACACACATATCATAAGCTCTCTTTGATGTGTTCAGGAACCGCATGTTAGACCGGCATTGTGTCATTGCTCATTGCTCTGCAGTTGTTTAGGTTGTTCTGTAGTACCAACTTCACAGACAAACTTGGGGCGGCACGCAGGCGGGCGTCGCCGTTCGAAATTTGAATGTCAATTTGACAAATTTTGGTACATTATGGTCTTAATGATCAATATTCGGATAAGAAATGAGTTTTTATCAAGAAGTTTATCATTATGCTGGTGATAACGTGTGGTTTTAAACACAGTAAAGAGGGTTTATGATACGTGTGTAGGTAAAATATTTTATGTGTACTCAAGTTTATTTTTTAAGTATTTTTTATTGTTCTAGCATGTTCAACCTAACACGAAGGATAAAGGGGGGCTTCGCTTCGCTCACCCCCTTTACCCTTCACCTAAGCTACATATAGCAGCATTTTGCCCTGATATTTGCTGCGCAAATCAGTATTTTTGATGTGCGATTAAATACTAGCCATTTTATTCTACCTATATTATTAAAATTATATTAACATTCGGAAACATTACATTCACAGGACAACAGATAAATTATAGTTGATTTAGCTGATGCCCGCAACTTCATCTCTGTGTTCCTACGAATTATCATTTACCGAGATAACGTTTTTCTCCTACTAGTGCAGCCGGATAAAAAGTATCCTATATGTTAATGTTGCTCATAAACTATCTCTGTGCTTTTCAGTCAAACATCCAAACATCCAATCATCCAAACATCCATACATCCAAACACCTAAACATCGCTACTTTTATATTTATAACATGAGTTGGATAGTTGGATTAGGTTTGAAAGACTTTGTATGTGTAGGTACAAACAGCTCACGACCAATATGAGCGTATTGACAGTTATTAAAAACGTTTTCGCCTGCCCAGTCAAACACCATACGCACAATTTGATGACTCAAGTATGGTTATGATTATTTGCATTCCTGGTACTGATGATCTTGCCATCTTGCGTCAGAAATGAGACGCGACACCCTGACGCATACCTCTTGCATACCCAGAATTTCCTAAATTTAGTACGTCGATTAAGATAGAACTGATGATCGCCGCGTTGGATTGCTTTCTTGCCGCGCTTCGTCATGAAGAATCTTACATCTGGAAAAAAGACAATTTTCAAGTAGGAGAAGATTTTAGGATAATAAATAAACAATAAATAAATATTTATTGTTTATTTATTATCCTTAAGGACCATGAAGACAAATAAGTTTGGCCTTACTGGGATTCGAACCCAAGACCGTCAGCTTCATAGGCGGGGACACTACCCGTTAGGCGAAACCGGTCTTCAATATGAACTTGATTCTAGATCTTCACGGTCAAATTAATGATATCTTGGGTCCCACCTTTTACTTCTAGTAGTAGAAGATAAATCATCATTATTTATAGGAACGAAAGCAAACAATTCAGGATTTAGATCCAATGACAGTTGATACTTGTCTTTATCCATTCGGCTCAATGAGTTTGAAAATAGAAACTATGAAAAACGAGACAAGAGCTGCCGAATTTAAAGCTGTTGTTAGTAAATGGAACCTTATCTGAAAATCTCATTACAGATGGCGCTGTTGTAACTGGCGACTGTCTTTCTGTCAAAGTTGTCATATTATATTTACTTCTTCCTGAAACATATGGCTTGCTAACCTAATCTGAGTTAATTTTCCCAGTGTCAAATGTATTTGAAAGATCACGTAAGGTGTTTTGAACCCAACCTCAGACGAATGAAACTCTTTGCCACCAACTACGCCAGCGGCGCCAAGCGGGAGCAAAAGTGTACATAGCTGCCATTAGTTTTGATCCTTTCAGAATTGTACGTTCTAAGATATTATTTTCATATTAATTAATAAAGTAATAAATATATTATTATTATTGTATTCCTAAAAGAAGAAATACGAGTGGAGCTCTGTGAGGCGTTAGTCTTATCAAAGCTTAACTACTGCATCACAGTATACGGGCCGCGTTTGTATAAGCGCACTGAACGATTGGTACAGCGAGTGCAGAACGCCTGCGCTCGCTATTGTTACATCGTCCCACCACGTACTCATATCACGCCATATCTGAATCGAGCAAATGTCTAAAAAATGAAAGGCAGACAACAGTTTCAATTTGCAGCGCTCTTGTTCGGTGTTATAAAGAGAGGGATACCTGAATACCTTCTCGAAAAGCTCTCCTGGAAAGTTTCCAATCACCACATGAACCGCAGCTCAACAAATATACTCTCCATTCCCCGGCAACGGACTGCTGCTTTCATGCGTAGCTTCAGATATCTGGCTACAAAATGCTGGAGTAATATCCCTCCGCCAATTCGTGAAAAAAATACTTTAACCAGCTATAAAACAGCATACAAAGCCTATTTACTAGCCCTTCAAAAAGCGGATAACTGAAACTATCTCTGCAGTCTGCATCGGCAGCCTTCGTTTCTGACCCCCAAAACCTCTTGCATTTTTCAAACACGTTTGTACATTATTCATATTTATCATAATTACTGTGCCTATTTATTTATTTATCGTACTTCATACCATTATTTACATGCCACACACAAACTCTATACTCATAAACCCTACATTTATATTATGCTACTTATTGTTTATATCTTATCTATGCATATTACGTAGTCTAATCATCTCCGTACAAAACAACACACTCAGTCACACCGGTTCCGACAGAATTGGTATTCTGCGGAAGGGCCTACAGGAGGACCTGAAGCGCTGGTGCGCTTCAGGTCCTCCTGTAGGCCCTGTAGCATAATGCTGAGCCGGAGCCGTTTCACCGTCGCCGTATACAACCAGCACACTATGCTGTTTTCTTAAGAAGCCATTTACATCAAATAATATACCCACTTTTGTTGTTGTCCATGTGTATTCCTATTTTTGTATATTCCTATTTTGTGCTATGTGTTGTGTATTGTGACGCTTGAATAAACGCATATTCTATTCTATTCTATTCTATTAAAATATGATTGTCCAATCATATTTTAATATATTATGTATTTATTTATTTGTAGCTATACACAAACATAATATCTAAGTGCAAACATCCAGGTTTCTCAGCCATTTGGCGGCGTCTGGGGTAAGATAGATGAAGTCGTCAGGATGACCAGGATACGCTCTCAGAGGGCACTCGCGCGTAATATGATCGATGGTCTGGTATATGGCCGGTGCGGATCCTGTTCAAAGTGCACCACTCACTTCGAGGCACGTCGACAACTCAAAGGGGCTTTCCAGGTTGAACAATAGAGGCGATTCTCGCGTCCTCCGCATCCCTCCACTGCCGAGTCCATACTTCCGCCGGCTGGATCCTCTCATCAACAAGCTCTATAACGCGGCGGCCAGGGGCATGGCGTGAGTTGAGCCTTTGTTTTTCGGGCTGCAGAAACTCCTGCCTACATGGAAGAGTTGTTTGTTGAATATCTTTTTGTGCTCTCTTACTAAGGCCGTGCACCGTCTGATAACAGGAGGTACGATGTTGCTCAGAACTGGCAACCAAAGCGCAGGAGATGACGTAAACGTCCCAGATATGCAGCGCAATGACTTGTTCAGTTCCACATCAACCAAACTGGTGTGAGCACTGTCCAGCCAGACAGGCGCACAGTATTCGGCAGTGGGTAAACAAGGGAAAGAGCCGTTGTAAGCAGGCAGTCAGCGCTCGCTCCCCAGGTTGTGCCAGTTAGTCTAGCAAGTATGTATTGCTTGTGGCAACACTAAGGTCAATAACCGACTGAGATTTATCCTATGTAAAATTAAAATATAAATTGTTTTCTTGTGTAATTAAACTACAATTCTAATTGTATTTAATAGGATAATCATAAATATACGTGTGACTATAAATATTTTATGTGAGTGACTTGTATTTGATTCAAACTGGCCAATTGTTTTTCGGTTACAGAAATTTGTCTTTGTCATTGTTATTCTCGGTTCGGAGTGATTTCGTTCTACTTTCTGTGTATTCTAAGCGAAAACATAACATCTGGAATCTGATTTCAACCAAATAAATCACGTAAGTGGCAATCATTTCGAACTCGGCTCAGCTGACATAACCTCAATTGGCTGACAATTATTCTGGTAGTTTGTTGACACTGATACATGCTATTTTCCTTTCATATCTATAATGGACAGTCGCATGCAGACCCCTAAAGCACGCCAAGTAGAATCCCAACTTAACCTGGCTTTAGAAGAATTAAAACTATCTAGGAAATTGTGTAGCCAGTTGACTTGTGAACGGGAGGACAATGAAAAGATATTGCTAGAAGCATTAGGTAATAATACTAAACTAAAACCGAGCTGTCTACTTTACACTCACAATATGAAAATGTACTTGAAGAACAAAATAGGTCAAAAATGATAATTCATGGTTTTGATCAGTGCGCTGCTGAATATGAGTTTGCTTTGAAGAGAATTTCTACCCTGGAAAAGGACCTGTCTGATGCCCACAACCAAATCACACAATTAGAAGAGGAGTCTCATGGTTCAGCAGCACAAAAATCCCAAAATTTATTTGAGGAATTGATATTAGCGGATAAGTCGACCGGCCAAGTTTCTGTTGCATGTAGTGATGTGTCCAGTGCAGTGATTGATTTGACTCATGAAGACTCAGTGGTGGGCACTGGTTCAACATGCAGCAAAAACGCATCAAAAAGATATGTTAAAATTAAAAAACATCACTAAAACATCAAAAAAAATAAAATCTCATAAAAATCTCAATAAAAGTTTATATAATAACAGTAAAATAGAAATTTTGGAAAAGTTTAAAATGTGTATGGCAGAGTTAGAAATTAATAAAACAAAATATGAGAAAGACCTGCAAAATCTTGAGTCTGAACTTGCCACTGTCAATGGCTGCTTGAGATCTATTACTGCCCGCTATGAAAAATCTCAAGAGGCCATTGAGGAGTACTCCCTGGCCATGGATGAGCTGCTTAAACTGTCTCATAGTAATCAGGAATGCTATGACTCTTTGGTAGCCAATCATTTGTGTGACTGCCAACGTTCCTTGTAACAGCCGGAGAGACCAGCTTCAACCACGAGCCTTGAAATAAGTATCCGACCCAGGATTTCAGGGTCGCACAAAAGCATCACAAGCAAAACTGTCATGTTTTGTGATGAAATTGGAAGAAACTTAGGCATATTATTGAATAAGTTGGGACACTCAGTCATAAATAACTGTTTACCAAACTCCAGTTTTCATGATGTTATGCAAAAAATAACAAAGACACTTGATCTGACACCTGAATCAAACTTAATACTCATGTTTGGAAATAGGGGTGAGGTAAACAAATGGGACCTAATTAAATATTTTGAAACACTTTGCTCACTGAATGTTAATAAAATTGTTATGTTTACATTCCCATACAGTAAAAGATTGCCACAAGCTGAAAATGATCTTAGATATAAGCTAAATATGACATTACATACAATGTCATATAATAATAGTTTGATTCATTTGATTGACTCTAACAATTATGTTAGTAATAATGTTTATTTGACCAAAGGTAGTTACTACCTTTCAGATTTTTACAAACGACAGGTAGCTGTGTCGCTATCTTATTTTTTTAGTATTACAGCCAAGAATTTGACTAACCTGACTGCTTTTATTGAGCACAGACAAGGGATATTGGAAGAATTCCAAGTAATTTAAATTAGTTTTTAAGACAATAGAGGAAATCTCTAGCATACATAAGCCAATAAATAGATCAAGCAAGCATAGGAGATCAAAAATGTGTAATATCTTGCCCGAATTAAATAAGTCAAAAAAGTCTAATAATATCCCAATATAAAATAATATTCAGACAAAGCCCCACTTAAATATTACCCATCAAAACATGCAGGGGCTACCTGGCAAAGAACTTGTATTAGAATTATTTCTTAATAATTCGGACACTGATGTTATTTGTATTACAGAACATTGCTTAAAGGAAAATATGATGTCTTTAAACATAAATAATTACAAAATTGTCAGTTGTTACAATAGAAAGACTGCTGATAGAGGTGGTTCTTTAATCTTATTAAAAAATAATATTAATGTGAAACAACGGAAAGATATTCTTACACTTACTGTGGAAAGACAAATAGAGGTATCTTGTGTTGAGTTGGATAGCCATATTATTGTTTGTGTCTACAGACCTCCGAGAGATGAAAAAGGCCATGGCAATTTTGAAATATTCGAGAAAATTATGGAGGAAGCCCTCATTAAACTTTGTAATAACAGAAAAAAGTTAACTATTTGTGGTGATCTTAATGTAGATCTACTTGTAGATACAACACTGAAGCGACGATTAATAACTCTGTTCAAATCATTTAATTTATGTCATGTATTTCTAGAGCCGACTAGAATTACACTTACCAGCCAAACTTGCTTAGATAACGTTTTTTGTGACTGTGCATTCACAAGTAAAAATGTAATTAACTGTTTACCATCCGATCACAGTGGTCAAACAGTTTCATTCCAAATTACTAGTGAAAATAAGACTGATCCATCATTGTATAGGCCTATTAAATCCCATAGACTAGAGATGTATATGAAAAACTTAGATATGGGTTTGCCAGTACCGGATTTTGATGAACAGAACCCGAACAAAATTTATTCTGACTTCTTTAACATTATTCAAAAACAATTCAATACAGTTTTTAAATTAAAGAAAGTCAGTGCCAACAACGGTAAATCTAAATTTAATGACTGGGCAACATTTGGAATTCGTAAAAGTAGAGCTATCTTGAATGATCTTTATGAACAAAAAACCCATAACTTTGATATAAAATGTCATGACTATGTTAAAAAATATACCAAAACTTTCAAGTTGGTTTGTAGAACTGCAAAAACTTAACACATAAATAGAAAAATACAAAAGTCAAATAATAGAATGAAAACGGTTTGGCAAATCATAAACCGTGAAACTGGCAAAGTTATACCAAGGGATAATTATTTCTGCTTAAAGATAAGTGATGATGTTGTTAAATCCAACGCTGAGGTAGCTCGAGCTTTTGAAACATTCTTCACCAATGCACCCTTACTCACAACAGAGCGTCTAAATTCATATCCATATGAAGCAGAGGTTTTGTTAAAAAACAGCACTAGCATCAGTAATGTAGATTTTAAATTTTATCATGTATGTCCCATTTATGAACGTTTATCATGATTAATTATCTTAAAACATACTGAAGACCTGTGGGGTATGTCAGTCAAAGTCATTGGTTCAATAATACTTGTTATAGCCCCACACCTAGCTAATATTTAATAAATGTGTTGATGATGGAGCTTTCCCAGACCTCATGAAACACAGTAAACTTATACCTCTGTTCAAGTCGGGAGACAAGGGTGATCCGTCAAATTTCAGACCAATATCGGTTCTTCCAGCACTAAGTAAAATTTTTGAAAAGATTATACTCAATCAAATGCTCTCACACTTCAACCGTACAAAACAACTCCACGCCAAGCAATACGGTTTCACTAGGAGTAAATCGACTACGGATGCAGGTATTACCCTTATATCTCATATTTATTCTGCATGGGAAGTCGCACAGGATGGTATCGGTGTTTTTTGCGATCTGTCGAAGGCATTTGATTGTGTTGATCATGACACGTTACTAATGAAATTAAATCATTACGGAGTTAGAAATAAAGCGTTGGATCTACTAAGATCATACCTAAGCAATAGAATTCAAAAGGCAGAAGTCAACGGCGTTAAATCTGATGGATCGGGGGTAAAAATTGGCGTTCCACAAGGTTCCATATTAGGCCCTTTCTTATTCCTGGTATATATTAACGATCTGCCTTTTATGGTGTGACAAAACACGGATGTGGCTACATCTAGGCTAGTATATTTTAGTTACTTTCATAGTGTCATGTCCTATGGTATCTTGTTGTGGGGGAAAGCAGCGGATATTCAAACTATTTTTATTTTAAAGAAAAGAGCTATTCGAGCAATTTATAATTTAAAACGCAGACTCCTTAAGACAGCTTTTTAAAGAAATTGACATACTAACTGTAGCAAGTCAATTTATTTTCGAAAATATAATGTATGTACGCAAGAACCTTACAAAATTTCCCAAACTTAGCGATAGCTGTAATGTTAACCTAGGAAATAATCACAGACTACTTGCGCCCCGGTTTAGACTCGCGAAGGTTAGCAATTCTTTCAAGGGTCAATGCATTCTCTACTTAGTAGAGACCTGTTGTAGTAGACGGTCTACTACAACAAGATACCTCTGGAGTTCTTGAGATTGCCATTTGAGCAATTTAAAATCCATGTTAAAGCGACTTTGTCGAAAAAGGGATATTACAATGTTCAAGATTACTTAAATGATGGGTCTGTATGGGGTTAATCTGGCTCAACACAGACCTTGCTGTTAATAATTTTGTAATTATTTATTCCTGCTTATTAATTATGATAATGACCAAATATTATATTTTGTATTAGTTAAGCATAAGCAATTTTTAAAAAGAGATCTAAAAATCAATCTGTGGGAGTTTCTACGCCCTTCTTCTCCCAAAGTGGTCCAATGTAGAGAAGTGGCAAAAAATGACGATTGCTATGTATATGTAAATATCTACAGTAATAAAGACATTTGGAATTTGGAATTTGGTGGAGAAATTGACTAACATAGTGTTGTTTGCTGATGATACTTCACTGGTCTTCAAAATTGAAAGACAAAAAGAAGATTTTGATGATGTCAATAGAGTATTATCTTTAACCTTGAATTGGTTCACAGTTAACAATTTATTGTTAAATGCTGTAAAACCAAATGTATCAAATTCTCACTTCCAAATGTCAGGCAAGTTGGGACCAGTTTAGTGTTGGACAGCAATACGTTAGAATTAGTAAATGACACGAAGTTTCTTGGAATAACCATTGATAACAAATTGCAGTGTGGACCCCACATAGAAAAATTGGCTATTAAATTAAGTTCTGCGGCTTACGCTGTTAGGAACATCAGACAAAACAAGGATGTGGTTACATCTAGGCTAGTATATTTTAGTTACTTTCATAGTGTCATGTCCTATGGTATCTTGTTGTGGGGGAAAGCAGCGGATATTCAAACTATTTTTATTTCACAAAAGAGAGCTATTCGAGCAATTTATAATTTAAAACGCACAGACTCCTTAAGACAGCTTTTTAAAGAAATTGACATACTAACTGTAGCTAGTCAATTTATTTTCTAAAATATAATGTATGTACGCAAGAACCTTACAAAATTTCCCAAACTTAGCGATAGCTGTAATGTAACCTAAGAAATAATCACAGACTACTTGCGCCCCGGTTTAGACTCGCGAAGGTTAGCAATTCCTTCAAGGGTCAATGCATTCTCTACTACAACAAGATACCTCTGGAGATCTTGAAATTACCATTTGAGCAATTTAAAATCCATATTAAAGCGACTTTGTCGAAAAAGGGATATTACAATGTTCAAGATTACTTAAATGATGGGTCTGTATGGGGTTAATCTGGCTCAACACAGACCTTGCTGTTAATAATTTTGTAATTATTTATTCCTGCTTATTAATTATGATAATGACTAAATATTATATTTTGTATTAGTTTAAGCATAAGCAATTTTTAAAAAGAGACCTAAAAATCAATCTGTGGGAGTTTCTACGCCCTTCTTCTCCCACAGTCCAATGTAGAGAAGTGGCAAAAAAGACGATTGCTAAGTATATGTAAATATCTACAGTAATAAAGACATTTGGAATTTGGAATTTGTTGTTCCTGGTCTGAAGTTTTCTGGAAACCTCTGTAAGATGTTCCTTGAAGGTTAGGGATCGGTCTAGGGTTATCCTAAATAAACGAGAAAGAAGTTTTGGATGAGTCGCACTTCATTCCACTGTTTGATTCCACTCCAGCTCGCGTTTACAGGAACTATTGAGAAGATGGAAACAGCTTTCTTCAGTTTTCGCTGTACTTGCGGTAAGTCTCCAGGTCTTGGATTAGCGACCCAGCCACTTGAGATCTTCCGTAACAGTGGTCTCAAGTTTACCAAACTCTTTGTTCTGGGTGACCAAGGCAATATCGTCGGCATATACAAACATTCTATAGTCATCATGGATACAATGGATATCCACTTTTCAGAGCAATTTGAGTCAAGCAAATTTAGTAGTTCCGCGCCCACGTTGCATTCACCAGTTTCACGATATTCATCGTATAAGCGATCGCTTTTTTTGCTACATCCCGGCATGTATTGCTTGAGATAGCCTCTAGCGATACAGGTTTTGGCGGTCTTGGTTACTAATCCTACAAAACGATCGTAGTTTTTAGACTCTGGAGGGATGAACCTGATTGCGGCATCAATTTTCTCTGCAAACTTGGCCCAATCTGCTTTCTGGAAATTTCATCTGGGAAGCGGCACCGACTTTACCAATGGTATTTTGATACCAACTTCTATCAGGACTGGTCTAAGCTGACTATTCGGGAAGTTTTTCAAGATTGCGCGAGTAGTAGGAAGGAGTTTACCAGCATAGTCTTTGGAGACAAAGCTAAGGTCTTGATGGTAGTCCTTCCGCCAACCAGCATAGTGGAAAGTGCCTTTATCTTTGGCGTTGAAGACTTCGGCCCACTGAGCCAGCTTTATTCCATTAGCTTCATTTGCCTTATAGCGCCAATCTGTATGGTGGCTATTAAAATCGCCGGTGTAGATACAAGGGTGGTTAAAATTTGGTAAACCATTTGTACACGACGAGGACATTTGGGGTTTGCATATGTTGAAAACCGTGAGATCATTCACCTATATAGCAATGATAAAGTTGTTTTCCGTTGAGTAGTGGTGGATGAGACTCACTCCCTCCATGTTAGATCTGACTTATGTTGCAATACCGTAATAGGGGTGGTTAATGGCTTTCACAAGGGTGAATCCCGGGATGCCGCCCCTGCGGCTGATATCCTGGTCATCCCTGCTGTGTATTTCCTGGATGTTTGCGATGTCTACCTTGACCTCTCCAAAACCCGAGGGTAGTTGGGACGGGCCGCGATTTTGAACCTTATGCCATGGTAATAAAATTTAAAGCCTATAACGGAAACGTGGCGTTATCTAACGCCAGTGGTATTCAAGAGGTT
The DNA here is from genome assembly GCA_949825045.1 of Argyresthia goedartella. Taxonomy (NCBI): domain Eukaryota; kingdom Metazoa; phylum Arthropoda; class Insecta; order Lepidoptera; family Argyresthiidae; genus Argyresthia; species Argyresthia goedartella. The sequence continues at coordinate 7,681,464 of OX463817.1, forward strand.
AAGGTCAACCAGCAGCTTTTGCAGGTAGGTAGTCAGTCACACTTAGCTTTGCCTTCAATATTTAATTGACAAATTCTGACTGAAGGTCCGATGTATTTTGTCTGTGGGCTCTTGAAAGAGCCTTTTGAAAGTGTAGGTTTCTTTAACATTTTGTGTCGTGGCTGTGAGGTCTAGCAGACAGACATGAGACATAAAATCAGACAAAAATTTGATTTCCCGTTATCGCCACTCGGGGAGCACGTGCAGGGTTACAGTGGGTAAACTTCCTGCGGGCGTGAGCAATCGTTCGCCCCCCAACATAATATATTAAAATCTTGAAACAATTCTTATAAGATCATTTAATGTTATAAATCAGAGCTTAAATGCAATCAATTTAGCGTACCACAAGGCTGTGTGCTCAGATCTGTCTTACTTTACATAAATGACCTGACGGAAGTAACTAATCAAAGCTGCATCCTATTTGCCCATTATATATCGATAAATGTATATCGTGGATTGGACATTAATATGTCTATTACTTCTATAATTACTTGCAAATTATTACTATTTATAATTATATAAATAGTTACAATTTGCAAGTTAATTTAAATGAAACAACTTATATACATTTAAATAATTTTGTCAAATATAATAGACATGACATTAAATATAACTAATGGAAAAATTCTAGAGGAGGCGGATTGTGTGACATTTTTAGGTATTGTAATTGATCGACATTTGAATTGGAAAAAACAGAAGAACAAAGTAAGTAATAAGATAAATAGATTTGTTTTTGTACCAAGTCGTTGACACAAATCAGCCGGGAAAAAAATCGCTCTCATTGCATATCATGGCTATGTCGAATCTGTCATGAGATACTTTATTATAATTTGGGGTAACGGTACTGAAACTAACAAAATCTTAATTTCCCAAAAACAAATGTGTGTGTGCTTTTTGTGGTATGGTCCCGAATGAGCCTTGTAAACAAATATTTAAAAAACAACTGAAGTCGGTAAATTTGTCAAATTGAATCCCGAGCTTTTCGTAAAAGCTAAAGAATATTTTTCCAGGAACACAAGAAACTCTAACAGGCTTGTCTTCAATCACACCCCGAGAACAGCACTGTATCAAAAACTGTTCAGCAATTTGTGTAATAGTTTATAATAAAATACCAAATTACTTAAAAACGTTCAACTGCTTTAGATGTAAATTATTCATTCATCTTCTGCAACACTGTTTTTACTCTGTAGGCGAATTTATCAACCATAAATGTACATAAAATTGCTTAATGGCAATTGTTGTTATCGTGTTTTAATGATAGAATAATAAATAATAATTCAACAAGTTAAAAACTTAAAAACGACGACCTCTGTGGCGCAGCGGTTGTGGCTATGCCTACCATGCGAGAGGTCCCGGGTTCGATCCCCGGCTGGGGGTTAAGAAAAAAAAACCCCAGGTCTTGGATGTTTATAGGTGTGACGTCGTTGTTTCTGGTTCCCACGACACAGGGTATCCTAGTGAGGGGCCAGAAGCAATGTATGTGCCTGTATGTAAATGTTTATGTTAAAAAACCCGACTTCAAGTTCAAGCTATTTCTGCCACCCCGGTATGGTTGCAAATGTCGCCTTAATACAAGAAAAGTCCTCATCAAAACTTATGCCGAAGGGAACCACAAACCAAAACGTATCTGCTTATATTTTTTATTATTGATTTTTTCAAAAAGCGCTAAATAAGTTTTAATTAAATTTATATAAGTATGACCTACCAATTAAAAAAAAACATAAAAAATTACGAAATAATAGCGTATCAACATACTAAAATAATAATAGAAGAGTGGATGAGTGGAAAAGGATGAAATAACTTTAGAAAGAAAAGGTTTTCCTAGTTAGACTTTCTAAATAATAAGTCAAGATAGATATAATTTGAATTTGAAATTGAAATGTTTATTCATTACTTAAATATTAACATGCAAGTGTTTATTTTAATATAAAATTAATTAACTTATATTACTGCAACAGACAAATAGTTCATCAATCATCACTAAGCTTCATTGAATTGTTCGTTTGTTTATGAGTATTTATTTTTAAAGAGAGCAAAAATGGCAAATAAAAAAGTCATACAAATATACCTAAAGTTATATCCATAAAGCTAAAATAATACCTTAAGGCCCTTCCTTACTTCGAACGCGATTAAACACTAAAGTATAGAGATGTCAAAGTAATTCGGAATATAGACTCACGTTTGAAGAAGTGGGCATGGTGTAACCTAAATACCGCAATCTTTCACTAGTTACCGCACTTTTTTATTATGGAAAGGTGTAAGATGAGAGAACTTGGTCACCTTATGGTAGACCCCTTCCTTCACAATATATTTTGGTGGCGCATGTGCATGCTCTAGGTTAGACGTTTTGAAGACACCATTCATGAACATGACGATTCGTGCTCGGCATTTACAGTCGGTGCAAGCAAACTCGACGGTCTGCGTAAACTGGGCGCGCTGATAGAAGGTATACCCGTCCAGCATCATGAGGTCTTTGATGTTGGAGCCTCGTTTTACTTTCACGAATCTTGCGGCTGTGGAAAATGTTAAGATTAATACGGCTGCAGTGTAATTTACTAATTACTTTTACGAATAGTATGTACAATATTCTTGAACTACAACATAATTTTCGCCTCATTTCCTTACACCACCTTGTCATATTTGAATTTAGTAAGGTTAATAATAAAAGATACAGAAAGTGCTTTTTCTCTCTGTATTTGATAGGACGCTAATGGGCCGAAATCGGAGGTAAAACAATGGTTAGTTAAGTAGAATAATTCGGTACTGCAAGAAATGTAATGTTATCAACATATATTATTATAATTTAGTTTATCTACACACGTATCATACACCCTCTTTACTGCATACAAAAACCGCACGTTACGATCAGCATAATATTAAACTACTTGGTAAAACTCATTTCTTATCTGAAAAATTACACATTATGACCATAATGTGTAATTTTTCTACATATTATGATATTCAAATTTCGAACGCCGACGCCCGCCTGCATGCCGCCCCTAGTTTGTCTGTGAAGTTGGTACTGACATTCAAATTTCGAACGCCGACGCCCGCCTGCGTGAAGTTGGTACTACAGAACAAGCTAAACAACTGCAGAGCCACAATGCCGGACAAAAATGCGGTTCCTGAACAAATCAAAGAGAGCTTATGATATGTGTGTAGATAAACTAGTGTAATAACTGTACATAATTAGGCACTAAAACTCTCGAGTGATATTATTATGAAACTCGCCTTCGGCTCGTATCATAAACCCACTCTCGAGTATTAATGCCCTACACTATGTAGTAGTCACATAAACTACTACTATCTAGACACGTATCATAAACCCTCTTTACTGCGTTCAAAAACCGCACGTTAGGATCAGCATTATGTTAAACTACTTGGTAAAAACTCGTTTCGTATCTGGAAAACTACACATTATGGTCATTATGTGTAGTTTTTCTACATATAATGACATTCAAATTTCGAAGTCCCTAGTTTGTTTGTGAAGTTGGTACTGACATTCAAATTTCGAACGCTGACGCCCGCCTGCGAGAAGTTGGTACTACAGAACAAGTTAAACAATTGCAGAGCCACAATGCCGGTCAAACATCCGGTCCTGAACACATCAAAGAGAGCTTATGATATGTGTGTAGATAAACTAGTGTATGTAACTGTACATAACTCTCGAGTGATATTATTATGAAACTCGCCTTCGGCTCGTTTCATAGACCAACTCTCGAGTTTTAATGCCCTCCATTATGCAGCAGTCACATAAACTACTATTATGCCACTTAATTTATGGTATAGATACGTTATTGCAATTTATCGATCTTGTAATAAACATCAACTATACATACAACTATCTAGGAGGGGGATGATTATGATGAATCAACACGCTCCTTATTATTTCATAGTCCTTTGTCATCGTGTGAGTGGTGATTCTTTTACATTTCGCAACAGTTCACTCGCAGCGATATATTTGGGAAGATTCCATTTTCAAATAAAAAGTGATCCGTTGACCAATAATGTATCTTTTGGTACGTTCCCTCTCATCAGTTTGATAAACTTTATACATTGCTATTATATCCAACGTGTAGACTCGGGTAAAGCCTAGGAACTTTTATAAAATTCACACTGTCGTGTAACCCCTAATAAGGAACCTCTGAGGCTGCGTTCAGAAAATTCCTCATTGTGCCGTTTAAACACCGTCTGACCGTGTATGGACCGTTTGGTCGGGTAGGTAGGTAGTGTGTGAACCATAAAAGTCTTAGTTCAAGTGAAACTGGCAACAAATTTCAGCAATAAAAAACTCATTTCCAGCGAACCATTTCGCAATGCTCGAATCGAATCAGTTTTAGTTAGTGATATGTATGGGAGGCATAGTAAAAGAAACTATGGATTGATAAGGTATATATATGGGATAGTAAAAGTCGTAAATTTGATACATATAATCAAGTGTTTGAAATAAAAATCAAATGCTACCATGAAATGTCGATTTTTTCTCACGGCTGTACTTCTACCTACAAAAGAGAAAGACCTAATTGGATGGGGTTCTATCCTGGAGACCCCGTACAGGAAAGAGAGGTGTTGGAAGACCTGCGGCACGATGGTCCGATGACATTAGGGTTATACTCTATTTCATATACCATGGCCCGATGCACTTGAAGCTTAACAATGCACTTGAAGCTTAACAATAGGGCTCATAATGTTTGCCTTTTGTTATCTAATTAGGAGCACTTCAAAATGGCACGCGTCGGTCCAACCTGCATGCAACTAAAGCGTGACTAAAACATTTTGGTATATACTTGAAAATAAAAATACGAAATATAAGTTGTTTACGGTATTTCATAATAATAGCTAACATGAGTTAAATCAAAAAAAAAATGTGTCAATAAAATAATAACAATCAGCTTTAAGACTAACTTAATTTAATTACTTTAAAAACATGTACATTAATTATATAAAATATTTAACAATTTTAAATATTTAAAGGCAAAAATTAATTATATACATTTATTCGCATGACAACTAACATGAAATATTGTTTATGTTGATTACTAGGTTAAACGATCAAGATCATTAGGTTGCATGTAAAATACCACGCCGCAAAAGGGTCTGGCCAGGTATCTTTTGTTATCACTAATCCTATTGTTAACGCCTAATGACCGTCTCAAGTGCATCGGGCCATGGTACATGAAATGGAGTATACAGCCGGCCGGACATGGACGAGAATGACCGCAGAGCGTTCGAATTGGCGGTCAATTGGAGAGGCTATGTCCAGCAGTGGACAAGGCCATGCTGAAGAAGAAGCAGCAGAAAGATTGAAGAGTTATGCCGGAATAATTATTTCTCATTTTAGCAAGATGAATCTATAGACAAGATGGAATTCTATAGACAAGATGAGACTTGATTAGATTCCACTAGGCTTCATAGTTAATTTATGCGTATTTTTAACTAGAACTAAAAAAAATAACAAACATATTTCTTCACTTCATTTTAATAGTATAAAAATATAGGAAAACTTAAAATAAAATAAACAACAAAAACATGACATTTGACTAGATTATTTTGATTTCATACCTATCAACTTTAACGATTCACACAAAAGTTGGTATTATAAGTACAAAGTAAACCTACCCTCTCTCAATCTAAATAAATTACTAATACAACGACAACAAGTTGAATTATAACCGATTATAATCCACCCCTTTATTAATTTTCTGAGTAAATGGCGGTCTTACAACTAGGTTAATATCGCCAACGTCACGTGACTTAAACCTGTTTTTTTTATGATGATCTGTTGCTCGATGGCACTACCCAGGAAGGACGTGAAGGGCTGTGGGATCCAACACAACGCATATTTCCGTATTTTGAGACCCTCTGCAGCTGCCGCCGCAGCGCCAGCCGCAGCTGAGGTCTCCGGTAGGTTGCATGGTGCCAACGTGTCTACTCATGTCGCGTCCTAAATCAGCGACCTCTCGCTCTGCCAGGGAATGAGCGTCATTCCATCCGGCCGCTTGGCATCGTCACGTGCCAGGCCATTTCGTGGGTTCGAGGATGGCTGGCACGCCACAACTGGCACGGGCCCGGCGAATGACGTCATTCGCATTCAGGCTGGCGTGACGGGACCAACGGCCAGCGCTACGCTGACAGAAGAAGCCGTGACCTAATTGGTCCATCCTGGCACCACAACGGCAACGATGGGGTTCATTCGTCGTCACGCCGAGTTGCAGGCAGACGGCAAGTGTCAGAGTGGCTCGGTCATGTAGGGTGCCAATGTGCCCTTACTTTTGCTATTTCCTCTCAACGTAAACAACTGCCTCCCCAAACCTACCCCTTAAGTCCCTTATATTCACGGAAAAATGTGTCTGTCAAACCAAAACATTCGGTATATTTGCATCAACAAATAATCTCCATCCCATATTCGCTTCCCGAGGTTCCTGAGTAAATATCGCCGGGCTCGTGGTTATGATTATCATTGTATCGAATCACCACCGATTCTCTCGTGGTCAAGGAGGATCGACATCCGTGGTTACGTTTTTTGACGCAGACCCATCGGACCTTCGCTCCGTAGGACTTGTGTTTGGTGAACCGGTGCCCGCAGTACATAGTAGAGGGATGGCCACGGATCGTCTCCACGTACTGAACTGAAACAAAATATATTAGATTAGACGTAGCAAAACTATAAATACCAGACTATTTCACACTATTTCAAGTCGAGGACACATAATTTACGGAAAACAAGCGTTTCAAAAATAAAGGAATATTAATAATATATAATATTTTATTAATATAGCATTGATTTTGATTTATTTATTGAATTGTTTTATGCTAAACGCAGTAATATCTATTGAGATAAATTTTGATAAATGTAGTGTCCTGATACGCTGATTACATGGTTTTTTTTTAATGTTAATGCCATATCCCAAACTTATTTAAATTCTATCCTACGAGTGATAAAATGCATGTATGGTAGCAACTAGATACCTACTTTCCTTAATACCTAAAGAGAAAATAGAAATAAAACGCTTACATCTTTTGAGAATAATGACGCTAATGCTATCTAAATAACAAATAATATTATTTTATCTACACACGTATCATGAACCCTCTTTACTGCGTCCAAAAACCGCACGTTACGATCAGCATAATGTAAAACTATTTGGTAAAAAATCATTTCTTATCTGAAAATTTGTACATTATGACCGTAATGTGTAAATTTTCTATTTATTATGACATTCAAATTTCGAACGCCGACGCCCACCTACGTGCCGCCCCTAGTTTGTCTGTGAAGTTGGTACTACAGAACAAGCTAAACAACTGCAGAGATAAGATCAATGCCACAATGCCGGTCAAACATGCGGTTCCTGAACACATGAAAGAGAGCTTATGATATGTGTTTAGATAAACTAGTGTATGTAACTGTACATAATTAGGCATTAAAACTGTCGAGTGCTCTCGAGTATTAATGCCCTCCATTATGTAGCAGTCACATAAACTACTATTATGTGATGTAGACCATATAGATTTATATCTTATTACCACATCCCAAACTTATTTAAATTCTATCCTACGGGTAATAACAACGAGTATTGGAAACAACTAGATACCTACTTTTCTTTATGGAAATAAAGAAAATTTTAAAACAAACCTTTTAAAAATACACTATTTAAGCATATTGTGGAGGATCAGATGTGCCATTCTAAATACTAATGCTCAAAGTCAAAGCCAAATTTAGGTTAGCAATTCTTTCAAGGGTCTGAACATTCTCTACTATAATATGATACCTCTGGTGATTTTGAAATTGACTTTGTCGAAAAGGGGATCTTACAATGTTCAAGATTACTTAAATCACGGGACTGTATGGGGTTAATATAGTTCAACACCGACCTTGCTGTTAATAATTTTGAAATTATTTATGCGTGCTTAATAATTATAATAATTAATATTGTAATATTTGTATCAGTTAAGAACAATCAATTTTTATTCAATTCAATTCAAAGATTTTTATTCATAATAGCACAAAAATTGAGACTTAATGAACGTCATAACATAATCAAGCAAGCATAATAAAACATTAAGTAAGTAGTAGTAGTAGTACCTAGGTGCCTAATTATTAGTACATAATATATAGGGTGTATATTGAACTGGTTTAATGCCAGATGTCGGTGTCTTGTGTCTTATAAGAGATCTAAAAAGCAATCTGTAGGAGTTTCTACGCCTTTCTTCGCCCACAGTAGTCCAATGTACAGAAGAGGCAAAAAATTACGTTTGTTAACTATAGGTAAATATCTACAGTTATAAAGTACTTTCACTTTGACTTGACTTTAAACGTTTTGACAATGTCCTGGGGATATAAATGATGAAATTTTAAATATACATTACTGACGCTAGTGTTGTTTTTTAATAAAGTCTCTGCTTCATATGGAGATGAAATAAGTCGCTCTGTTGTGAGTAATGGCACATTGTTGTAGAATGTTTCGAGAGTTCGAGCAACCTCAGAGTTCGATTTAACAAGATCATCACTATCTTAAGACAGAAATCATTGTCGCTTGGTATAACATTGCCAGTTTCACGGTTTATTATTTTCCAAACGTTTTTTATTCTATTATTTTAATCTTGTATTTTTCTATTAATGTGTAATGTTTTTGCAGTTCTACAAACCAACTTGAAAGTTTTGGAATATTTTTTTTTAACAAAGTCATGAAATTTTCCATCATTATTTATTATTATCATCATTATTATCATTATAGGTTTTTTGTTCATAAAGGTCATACAAGAGAACTCTGCTTTTACGAATTCCAAATGTTTATTTCGAAACTTGCTACATAATTTTTACTACTTAGCCTTTAATGTTTCCCATTGCTGGGCAAAGGCCTCCCTACTTTTAGACCACACCTCTCGATCCTTTGCTTGTTCCTGTGAGTCCGCCAACTAAATACTTATAAATAAATAAAATATTATTACAACTACGGTGTGTACACAAGCCTACAATGCGCGAGGATATGCGAGCCCACGACCGACGATTATAAAATAGTTAATGCTGTCGCCGTGACTGAAAATAGGAGGAGCATAATCATCATTATCAACATCAACCTCAATGTCACTAAATAACAATTAGCTATAATTTTGAATCTTACCTTTTTCTCTAATATTTCCAAGCATCGCTCTTTTTCCGAATTACATTAGTCTTGGTAGTAGGCGGTTCGTGGTTGTGATTGATACTTGGAGATCGCTCCGTCGATAGTGATGATAGTGGCGCGACATTGGCTGGGTTTCTGGCTGCAGGTCTACCGAATCTTGTTGCCAGCGGAGATATGTCACCATATTGAACCGGAATCTGTTGTCGATCAGGATGGGGTTTCCGGACTAAGACTCCTTGAATGATACCACTGAAACAATAAATGGTCTTCAGACACTTTGTACGGCGAGGCGTATATATGATAAGAATAAACACCTTATCATTTAAAATGTCATCTCACAGCGGTCATATCATCATGTTTTATGAAATATGCCGACATTGTTGTCTATAAAGTCGGTTTGCGGATGATAATTTTAAGTGTAAAGTGTAATAACGTCATAAGAAACGCTTAGGCCGATCGTGCCTCTCTATCGCTTGTTCCGCGCTCTCGCTTGCACGTTCGGCTCAGGCAGAACGTGAGAGCGGAACGTGACAAATTGTAAAAGTTATGGTTAAAAGTAAAAAACCGCGCAGCCACGGAGATCTTTTAAACTAAGCGTTGCACAGTCCTGAATGTTAGGCAAATAACGGAATTGAATTTGTAACAAAAATGTAAAAATATTGAAATAAATCCTATGTTTATGATTTAGGATCTGTGAGACAAAAACCCCCATGGCCGCGCCATCGAAATGGTGAAATACACGTGACAGCTTATATGCCTGAGAAAAAATCGCGGAGTTCTAAAGTTGAGAATTTGTCAAAATTTGTAAACATACAACAAACATTCTTGACTAAAACCCCATGACCACGCCATTGAAACGGTGAAAAACACGTTATCGCCGATATCTCGCTGAAAGATCATCACAGAGGTCTGTTTTTTGTAAAACCTAGATTTGATTAGTCTTTGGGCTGTGTTCCGTATTGGTACTCTGAGCGGAATTTCTGATGTATTAGTTTTGATGGACCGAAACCCAAACCACCTTTCTCATCGGTGAATAGATCAGGTAGTCATGATCCCTAATCAATAGATCATGGTACCTAATAAAGACCGAGCTATCCCGTAAGTTGCGTGTGAGTTGTGAATGTCGACCGAAACACTATCATATTTTTTTAGACAGGATGATTATTGTGTTGTTTTTAAATTGCGTTGCTAAGAAAAATTCAAGCGTCCATTAGTCAATGAAATAAGATCACCTATAATTTATAGGGATTGTAGATACATCCATCTATAATTTATAGGGATTGTAGATACATCCATCTATAATTTATAGGGATTGTAGATACATCCATCTATAATTTATGTTCTTGAACATATTTCACAATTAGGAACATTGTTCACGCTTGTGCTAGACCCCACAATGCTTAGGAATGTGGAGTTTTTTGTGTGGGATCTTACGTTAGGAAATAACATGGCGCCTCAATAGTGGTAACACGACTCCATTGTGTTCAACACATACTCCATGGTGGTTCATCCCTAAATTGTAGTACCGTGTCCAAGATATGTTGAGACAGTGAGCTATTAATTAAGCTCGGCCACCAAAGAAAGGACCCATTCTTCATAACCCCGACCATAATGAAACAACCCCGACTACTAGCAATGCTTTTATTTACTCAGGGACTTCCAAAATCATAAAAAGTTAGGTTACGACATTATTAAGTAACATAATATTAAATAGAAAGCAGTCTTCTATCCCCCTTACATGGGTTTTATTATTTAACTCGAGATTCCAACTTTTCTCTGACAGTTCTTCATTAAACGTATCTGTAACATAATGTTCATGCATGAGAAGTTACTTTATATCAGTCTACGTCACGTTCCTATTTACTTTTTCGAAATACATCCAATAGTAAAGTTACATATGGAACGTCTTATTGAATAGATTTGTCATAAACACAACTAATCTAAAATACCATATACTTGTTTCTAGGTTTAGGAGGGGGATGATAATGCATATTATTGCATCGTATGATCCGATCATTATACGTATGAAGAGCTGCTTTACATCCTTTGGAAGCGTGAGTAGAACAGTACCATCTAGCCTTCATCCCGTTATTGGTTTGCTGGCAGAAACGATACCCAGCGAGGATGATCATCCGACGACCATGTGTCGAAGTGGTGAGTATAATACCTGCAAAATTGTATGACTAATTATTAACATATCATTAAGAAAAAAACACACATACACATTAAGAAATATAACCGCTAACCATAACATTCAAAGACGGTAATGTAACAATCAGGGAATCTGTTATAGACAGGTTTTCACAATCTTCGTGAGTTTTCGATAACTTATCTTTATTACATGCCCTGATTGGCTTGCTCACGATATTTTCGAAAACTGATTCGCAGCCCAGTGGTAGCCTAAAACAAAAAGGTATCTGCAGAGATTTTAAGCAAAAATTTTAGGATTAAGAAAAACCCAGATTCCATTCAGTAGTTTATTGTATATGGGTGCAAAGTTGTTGTAAAATATTAGTTCCTAATATACATATATTAATTTGAGAGAGCTTGGATACATAAGCATTTATCTGATTAATCTTAGATAAGCTTACAAACGACTACTCAAGCCATCCGGGAGGGGGGTGCGTGTGTTTATTATAGCATTTCAAGATCTGGTCTTCCATCGTATGGAGAGTGGCCTTACACCGTCTATGAATACACTGCCATCTCGTCTTTAGTCCCATTTGTTGGTGTTTGCAGAACCGATAGCCACCGAGGACTATCACCTTACCCCCTAAAGTTGACGTCGTCATGATTGCGCCTGTAATGCAATGACGGCTGAATGCTGATAATAGTCATGAGCCATATTCAATCAAAGTAATCAACTTTGTTTAATATCTCTTTAAATTAGGGTTAGTAAGTAAAGTAAACCTATGATAAATAATGCAATAAAGTTGTAAATCTATCAATAACAATAAAAACAGCGGATCGTTAATGACAATATGATCCGTACAATATAACAATTCACTAAAAAATACATTGCGTCAAAGCTTTTCCCGTACGGGTTTATGCTTAAAAATGCTTCAAATTTAATAGCGAAGAAACTTTTAATAGAAACCATTACTAATACTATCAAATACAGGGCAGCTCCACATAGCAAACAAATTTTGTATTCTGCACTATATCTATAGGACAACAGAGAGTAACTCTGGCAGTAATATTAATATTTGTATAAATATACCTTCATCTTGCCCATTAAATCAAGTTACTAGTAATGAAAAATGTAAAAGTAAGAATATTTTAAACGTGGTTCATCAAAATATACAGGGCATGTTAAGTAAAGAACTGGAAATTGAGTTATTCATGAACTGTAATAATATTGATATTTTATGTATAACAGAGCACTTTTTAAAGAGTTATCAGTTCATGTTCAACTTTAATAACCACCAAGTTGCTAGTTCGTTCGACAGAAAAACAGCTGATCGCGGTGGCTCCTTAATACTTGTAAATAATAGTTTTAAATATAAGGAACGAGTTGACATAGTGAGCCTGTCTGTTGAGCGTACTGTTATAACCCTGTTTTCTTTGTAATAAAAGCTAAACAAGCAGATCACCTTGTAACGTGTATATTTCCATGATATTCTATTGCAGAGTCAGCCCTTTGGTTACCTGCCATTTACTTGAATAATATTTTTTTTAGTCAGTTAGAATTGTTCAATTGCGAGGAGCGGTCGCCTCCACTTTCAAGAAGTTATAAAAGTTGTGTCGTAGTGATCTTGTAAGATTTGTCAAAAGACAATAAAACTAGTTAGGCGAACATTGTAGTTTTTTTTTAAAAAGACAGACACCATAGGCCTCCTAACAAATTGGTGTCAGAAGTGGGATTCCAAAGAGGTCATACAGACATCTAAGGAATCCGAATCCCTGGCCAGTGTTTGTCCTGATCGACGATAAGACTCGTGCCTAGTACGAGCCCGCATCAGCTACAACCTAACTGTCTTGATCCGACGGTCAGTCTCCGCCCTCTGAGCGTGAGCCCGCGATCCAGAACACTACCACTGCGGGTACTCCATTCAACGTGCCCGACGAACAGCTCTAGCTCATCATCACCATCGCCCAACATCCTGGGTGCATTATCCTGCAGCCCGTTTCCAGCCAAAAATCTAACACGCCGCCTGTCGCCGCGTGGTCACCAAGCGCTGTCACTAGACACGCGTCACGCGCTGCCTGCCCACGTCACGCAACCTGCCGCGTGATACCATCGCCAAGCCCGAGAATGCAGCTTAAGACCAATATCGTCGTGTGTCTGTGAGTTACAAAACCCGTTTACTTTTGTGTTCTACCGTTTTCATGTGAAAGTGTTTTTTTAAGTCCTACTTTTAATTTTACCTGCTACATCTTATGTTTTACGGTGATTTATTTTTACATTTATTTTATTGGTATTGTCAAACATTTTGTCTAAGACTACCTAAACATAGCACAATAATTAATGTCTGACGTCAAATCCGAATCTGAAGATTCCAAATTAAAATCGGAACTTCCAGAAGGTCACGAATCAATCAGTTCAGAATCAGACGCTTCTCATACTTCCTCTGACTCTCATTTTGGATCTAGTGTCGACTTATCTGCTATTCTTCCAACCAACATGCCACCAAAAGTCGATAAAAATGCTGAAATCTCCCTGTCAGTATTGACTAAATTTATAAAACCATACAATGGTGATAAAGAATCCCTTCCAGCATTCCTAACTAACTGCGATAATGCTATTTCGTTGGCAAATGCGGACCAGATCAATGTCTTGTGTAAATATGTAATATCCCAACTGGAAGGCAAGGCGCAGGTTGCCTGCAGCCTCAAAAACTTCGATTCATGGGACGGAATAAAAAATTTCCTTCGAGCAACATTTGGAGAAAAGAAACATGCCACACATTTACTTGTTGATCTTCAAAATTGTAAACAGTTGCCATCTGAAGATGTGACTCAATATTCGATAAGATTAGAATCGATCTTGACACGCATGCAATCTGATATTTATTATAATTGCAAACAGCCAAACGAACTCGTAGGGCGAATAGCTGCCATGGAGGACCTTGCCCTCAACACATTTTTGTTGGGCCTAAACTCCTCAATCTCCAACATAGTGCGTTGCCGTAACCCACCTAAATTAAATGACGCTATACAATGCGCAGTTGAAGAGGAAAAATTATATAACCTCACCAAATCGTCGTCTTCGTCGTTCTACCGAGCAAAACAATGCTCGTTGTGTCACAAGAAAGGGCACACTTCTTCTGAGTGCTTTAGGAACAAGCCTCAAAATCAAACTCAAACCCAACGATCATACGCCGTCAATTCAAGACCTGCTTTTGATTCTCTCCAAGGTCCTAAACAGTGTAGATACTGCAAAAAACAGGGTCACACCATTGACGAGTGTTATAAATTAAAATATAAGAATTCCCAAACTTCCCAAGGTCAAGATCCCTCACAAGGTACTTCGGCACAGGCCCATGTGCATAATGTCTATGATGAACCTTCTGATGATGCTTTAAACCAAGAATGATTTCGGTTGTGTGCCTGCCGAAATCGCTTAATCAAAACGGCACAAATAACAAACCCTTTGAGGTCATCTCTCAATTATCATACGCCGATGTATTAAAGAAATCCCGGACTACAGTTCCGAGGTCATCTCAGGTTACCCTGAGTTCTACTCTGCCTAAACACCAGAGTTCTACGATTAAATCCCGGAATATAGTTCCGAGGTCATCTCAGGTTACCCTGAGTCCTACTCTGCCCAAACACCAGAGTTCTACGATTAAATCCCGGAATATAGTTCCGAGGTCATCTCAGGTCACCCTGAGTCCTACTCTGCCTAAAGACCAGAGTTATACAATTAAATCCCGGGACATAGTTCCGAGGTCATCTCAGGTTGCCCTGAGTTCTACTCTGACTAAACCACAGAGTTCTATAAATAAATCCCGGAACACGATTCCGATGTCACCTCAGCACTCGCTGAGTCCTACTCTGTCAATACAAAAAAGTTTTCAAAACAATTCTCAAAATCAAGATTCGGGAAATATTAAAAACTTTGAACTAACTGAATCCGACCCTGTCCCTGATTTTATACCAATTCTCGAGACTACTATAACTAATAAAAAAATATCATTACCACACATTTATTTGCAAACTAAATACGCTGTGAATCCACTATGCTTGCTGATCGACACTGGCGCAAGCATCAGTATAATTAAAAACTCAAGTTTGAAAGAAACTCCTGCACTCTCACGTGAAATTGTAAAAATTAAAGGCATAAGTAAATCAGAATCCTTAATTACAACATTGGGCACCTTCCAGCTGTATATTGACTTACCCTCAGAAACAATCAATTTTAAATTCCATGTCACAAATGACGATGTGTGCCTCGAAGATTATGACGGAATAATCGGAAGTGATTTTTTCGGACATTTCAAAGTTAACATTAACTACGAATTGAAAAGCATACACATTCGCAATGTACAGTTGCCTATTGTTTATAATCAACCTACCTACATCATACCGGCTCGCAGTGAAGCCGTTATCGAGTGCGGAATATCAAATTACTCACACGAGCTCTACCAAGATAACGAGGCCCTCGTTTTAGATCATCTTTATTGCGAAGGTGTTTATGTCGCTAATTGCATAGTTTTAATCAAACCAAATGGCAAAGTGAATATCTCAGTTTTAAATACTACAAACTCTAGCGTCAACGTCAAAGACTATGCGGTGGAATTAACACCCATTGAGAAATCAGAAACGACATCTGATTCTTGTCGTAAAATAAACTCTATTTCTGTTTCTAATTCTGATCGAATAAATCAAGTCTTAAATCAATTACGCTGTTATCATCTGAACGATGAAGAAAAAGCAACTCTTTTTGAGTGTTGTCGCAAATACACTGATATCTTCCACCTTGATGGTGAATCCCTGACCTATACTAACGCCATCGAGCACACTATTAACTCCGGTGACTCTCCCCCTATTCATGTAAAATCATATCGATTTCCTGATTGTCATAAGGAAGAAGTCGATTCTCAAGTACGAAAAATGCTTGATCAAAATATTATCCGCCCCTCTATCTCACCATGGAGTGCTCCCGTATGGGTAGTCCCTAAAAAAATGGACGCTTCCGGCAAGAAGAAATGGAGGATTGTTATCGATTACCGCCGTTTGAACGACGTCACAGTTTCTGAAAGTTATCCTCTACCACTTATCACCGACATACTCGACCAACTGGGTCATTCTAAATATTTCAGCACTCTTGACCTGGCAAGCGGATTTCATCAAATAAAGATGAGTGCTTCAGATGCCCTCAAAACAGGATTTACCGTTAGTACTAACTCGAGCGTCACTGGCCACTACGAATTTGCCAGGATGCCCTTCGGGTTAAAAAATGCTCCTTCTACGTTTCAGCGTCTCATGAATACAGCTCTTTCAGGCCTTCAAGGCCTTCACTGTTACGTTTATCTCGACGATTGCATAATCTACTCACATGACCTGGATTCCCATATGACCAAGTTACAACTTGTCTTCGACAGGATGCGACAATTCAATTTAAAATTACAACCTGATAAATGTGAATTTCTCAGACGGGAAGTCGCTTACTTAGGACACATAATTACAGACAAAGGAGTCAGTCCCAATCCCGAAAAAATTAAAGCTGTTACTGAGTTCCCAGTACCAACCAATGTAAAGCAAATCAAATCCTTCCTTGGTCTTGTCGGTTATTATCGACGCTTCATTGAAAATTTCTCGAAAATCACAAAACCCTTAACATCACTACTCAAAAAGGATATCCCTTTCGATTGGACTTCAGAACAAGAAAACGCTTTTCAACTCCTCAAGGTAAAGCTCACCACTGCACCTCTACTCCAATATCCTGATTTTTCTGCCCCGTTTGTGATCACAACGGATGCTTCTAATTATGCGGTAGGTGCAGTCCTTTCACAAGGTGATATAGGTAAAGACAAACCTATAGCCTATGCATCCAGAACCTTAAACAAGCCTGAAGGAAATTATTCGACCACTGAAAAGGAATTACTAGCCATAATTTATGCTGTCAAAACATTCCGCCCTTACCTTTTTGGTCGCAAATTTAAAATCGTGACGGATC
Source organism: Argyresthia goedartella (assembly GCA_949825045.1). Taxonomy (NCBI): domain Eukaryota; kingdom Metazoa; phylum Arthropoda; class Insecta; order Lepidoptera; family Argyresthiidae; genus Argyresthia; species Argyresthia goedartella. Next base: position 7,698,750 of record OX463817.1, read on the forward strand.
ACCGGCCATTAGTCTGGCTATTCAACGTTAAGGATCCTGGCAGCCGACTTATTCGCTGGCGCCTTAAACTAGAGGAATACGACTATGAAATTGTATATAAACAAGGTCGCCTTAACTCCAACGCCGATGCGTTATCGCGTTGTCCTGTGAATATCATTGATTCCCAAAATCTACTTAACTCTCCATATGAAAAATATTTTAAGGAACAATTTACAAATAGAATCCCTACTCCAAATACCATAATGGAAGAACATACCGAAGCTCTCCATCTATCTAAGCTTAAATCAATCGCGTGTCCCGTCTCACTGGACTTTGACTATTCTATGCCACATTGTGAAGAGCTAATGTCTCAACTAAATTCCGCTGACTTACTTGATTCCGAACGCGAACCATTTACGATTAAAAGCGTAAATATGAATAATAAAATGTACTACTTTCTATTCACAAAAATCCACCACTACGAGGAAACTAAATTTAAGGATGTATATAATTTACTCATGAAACTCCGAGACCAGATTCTGGAAGATAGTCCGGAGACCACAGACCTTGCATTACCAGATTTTTCCGATCCATTCTCTAAGATAGCTTACACAAAGATTTATAACATGATCTCTCACATTTTCCACAACACGAACATTAAGATACATGTTTATAAAAATCAAATGATTTACCCAACTCCTGCCGAAGTTCCTAAAATTCTCAAAGAAAACCACGATTCTACTATCGCTGGTCACCCAGGTTCAAAACGAATGTATAACAGAATCAAGGCCTCCTACTACTGGAAAGGCATGCGGTCTGATATCGAAAACTATGTCAAAAATTGTAAATTGTGCCAAATTAACAAACCCTTAAGGATATCAAATAAAGCCCCTATGGAAATAACTTCTACCTCCACTAAACCATTTGAACGATTAGCTCTCGACGTCGTAGGTCCCTTACCGGACGCTGGCTTCCAAAACTTCAAGTTCATCTTGACACTAAAAGATGACCTCACAAAATTCTCAAGCGCCTACCCTATGGTCGGTGCAACAAGTGAAGAGATAGCACGTAACCTAGTGCATTTCATATCCCTTTTCGGATTTCCAAAACACATCCTAACAGACTTGGGTACCTGTTTCACATCAGATCTTTTCAAACAACTGACAGAAATTTTAAAAATTAAGCCCCTTTTTACCACTCCATATCATCCACAAACAAACGGAGCTCTTGAACGCTCTCATGCAACTCTAAAAGAGTATCTTAAATCATTTGTCAATGAAAATCAGAATGACTGGCATTGCTACTTATTTACAGCTATATTAGCCTACAATACCACTCCACACTGTACTACTGGATTCACACCACACGAACTTCTATATGGTTATAAACCATCTATTCCCAACTCATTATACGATACGTCTAACAATACTACCTATAGTGAATATATCCGTGCCCTGCAATATAGGATGCGTTTCAGCCGTGAAAAGGCTATTCAGAACATAATAGCAAGTAAAGAAAGGTCAAAACAATACTACGATGCTCATTCTCGCGATTCACATTATAAAACCGGTGACATGGTTTACCTAAAGCAGCATCATAGGTTACGCAAGGCTCTATCCCCTATTTGGAAAGGTCCATATAGGGTTGTCAAAGTACATAACAAACATAATGTCTCTTTACAAGTGGGCCGTAAACATGTCAAACACCATACTAATGAAATTAAACCTGCTAACTAGTCTAAACATAACCTTTTTCATTATCCTTGTTTCCAGAGCCTTGCTCTACGGATGCAGCGCTGAATCGAAAATCACGCCAATAGTTCATAGCCCAGGAATTTACTTTGAACCCGTAACTTCGATTAATTTCTATAACGACTACTGGAAAGTAGTAACACACATTGAGCTTATATCATTACATCCTTATCTTGATAATATCGAAACACTTTTACAAAAATCTGAGAAACTTTGCAATAAAATACAACTATCAGATTTGATCCAATGTAAAGAAGCTTTCAGCCCTATCGATGTTTTAGTGCAATCAAATTTAATTAAACTGCAATCACTATCTCACATAACTTTGAGTAAATCCCAAAGTAAAGTCAAGCGATCTCTAGAATTTGGTGGGGAAATCCTGAAATTCTTTTTCGGAACCCTGGATGCCGATGATGCCAGAAAATACGATTCCGCTATCGAATCGTGTAAGAAAAGTGAAAATGAACTATTTCACTTGATGAAGGATAACATTCATGTTGTTAAATCTACCATAAATAATTTTAATTCTACTATTTACAAACTTAGTCAAAATGAAATCAAAATAAACTCCCAAATTGACAACATGAATGGGATCCTGTCTCAAATTACCAAGATAGACAACGAACTGTTCTATATCTCTAGGATAAATAGTTTACTAAACATCATAGAAAGTTCTGTACTTTCTGTATCGAATTTATTAGATACTACGTTAAATGCTATTTTATTTTCTAAGGTCAATGTATTACATCCTAGTGTGATAAGCCCTTTAAATCTGTTCAATGAGTTATCAATGCATAGTAACCAACTAGACAAACGTCTGGACTTTCCATTGCCACTTAACGTAAACAATATCCACTCTATAATTGACGCGTCCAAACTTAGTTCCTATTACTACAACAATAAAATAGTGTTTGTCCTGCAGGTCCCACTGATAACGTCAGAAACATTCATGGTTTATAAAAACATACCTTTACCTACTCCACATGATGAATCACGGGTTACCCGTACTTTTGCGCTCATTCAACCTTCTGATAACTACATTGGACTTAGTGATAACAGAATTCATTATGCTATGTTTAATAATCTAGACAAATGTAAGTTTATTAGTGGTAATTATTCTATATGTGAACTAGTTTCAATATTTTCTAGCTTAGGTAACCCTAACTGTGAATCTAAGCTCCTTACGGAAGTGACATTATCACTACCTTCCCAATGTTTTTCAAAACTACTCATAGGCCAGATAGATATTTGGCAAAAGCTTAGTAATAATAGATGGATTTATGTACAGTCCGATCCTAGCAAACTTACTATAAAATGTCACGACGATATTGTCGACTATTCTATCATAGGAACTGGTATAGTTAAACTAACTGAAAAATGTATTGGATTTTCAAGGACTATCCAACTCATGCCAAGTAATTCTTATACTAATATAATTAAGTCTCCTCTAGATATAACTTTCGATATTACACAAGATGACTGTTGTAAGAAAGAAGTGTTTAACAAAACCTTACCTCATTTAACCCCTATCAATTTGAGCAAAATTAACTTAGAGTCCTTGAAATACGCATCTCACCACCTAGATAATTTGGAAAATGAAATAAATAAATTACAGTCAGAGTCACACTTTATAAGATATGCTCAATACTATTCAACGTTTACTTATGTTTTGATTATTTTGATGTTTTTATTTATAGGATACAAACTGTATAAATGTTATAGGTACCGGAACATTAAACCGGATTCTGGATGTTGTATACAGATTTTTAATCAATGCCACAACAAAAAGATGGTGAAACATAACTCTAATATTACCAACTCCATAGAAATGACTGATGTCTCCTCATCCGAAGATGAGAAGAGGTCAATCAAATCTTTACCAGCCCCTCATACAAGTTTTAAATTAGAATATAAACATCCATCCAGAAGGAACCTTAACTTTTAGTTTGATAAGATGCTAAACTAAGTATAATAACATTTTCTCAATTTTCCCATGTATTGTAAAATGACTTCTTGAAATCAAATCGGTTATCTGCTTATTTATCTTTCTTCATTATTATCATTATCATGTATTTACTTCGCTTCATTCTTAGGGATGAAGCTTCGTCAAAATGGGGGAGCTGTTATAACCCTGTTTTCTTTGTAATAAAAGCTAAACAAGCAGATCACCTTGTAACGTGTATATTTCCATGATATTCTATTGCAGAGTCAGCCCTTTGGTTACCTGCCATTTACTTGAATAATATTTTTTTTAGTCAGTTAGAATTGTTCAATTGCGAGGAGCGGTCGCCTCCACTTTCAAGAAGTTATAAAAGTTGTGTCGTAGTGATCTTGTAAGATTTGTCAAAAGACAATAAAACTAGTTAGGCGAACATTGTAGTTTTTTTTTAAAAAGACAGACACCATAGGCCTCCTAACAGTACCATGGAAATAGCCTGTATTGAACTTGAAAAACTTATTGTAATGAGCGTATACAGACCACCAGATTCATCTTTTGATTTATTCGAAAAGAAAATGGATGAAGTGTTGATTAAAATCAGCGATATTTTTTTTTTTATAATTTGTGGTGATTTTAATGTTAATCTGTTAGAGGATAATAATATTTGTACTAGATTAAAATCTTTATTTTTATGTCACAACATGAACTATCTGTTTTTGGAGCCTACTAGAATTACTGCAACATCTGCTACCTGCATTGACAATATATTTACTAACATTACGCCCATTTTCAAATCGGTCATCAATAAATTAACCTCTGATCACTCTGGTCAGATAGGTATATTCAATATTAAAATAAAAAAGGACCAAAAAGAGGATATTACATGTGTGCCCGTTAGTGACACTCGGCTTGAACACTACAGGAATAATATTTTAGATAAACTATGGGAAATACCATACAGTGACGATCCAAATTTGTTGTACAACTCAGTATTTAACCTTGTCAAAAATGAATATGATACGGTATTTAAATCAAAAACTATAAAAGTTAATAACAAAGCTTTGTTTAGTGATTGGGCGACAGTTGAAATTCATAGGAGCAGACGAAGATTATGTGAACTCTATGAAGAGAAATCATATAACAAAAATACGGCCTTTCTAGATTATGTTCGTAGTTATTCAAAAATGTTTAAACGCGTTTGTGCCGTAGCTAAATCTAATTTCATTAAAAACAAAATTGAATCTAGTAGCAATGTAATGAAAACGACTTGGCAAATTATAAACAGAGAGACTGGAAAGGCCAAAGCTACACATAATAACTTCAAGCTTAAGATAGATAATCAATTGCTAAGTACAGACCTAGAAGTAGCAAAAGCTTTCGAAAATTTCTTTACGGACATTCCAGTTTCAACAACCAAGTCTTTAAATTCATCTCCCGCTGCTGCTGAATCTATACTTAAACAAAACTTTGAGGAATGTAAAACAGATTTTAAATTTAGGCACGTAAATAATGAAGACATTGTAAAAGCGTTTAAATCCCTGGAAATGAAAAAGACGGCTGACGCCCATGGTCTATCAGTAAAAATTATTAGTTCCATTGTAGATTGTATTGCACCTCACCTTTGTTGTATATTTAATCAATGTATAGATAATGGTGTGTTTCCTGACTTGATGAAACTAAGTAAAGTTATACCTTTATTCAAAGCTGGTAGTACATCAGACCCCACCAATTTTAGACCCATATCGATACTACCAACGCTTAGCAAAATATTTGAAAAACTCATACTTTACAGAAAAATTGCAAAGTCATTTTTATCGCAATAATTTAATTCATAATGCTCAGTTTGGTTTCACAAAGGGTCGTTCAACAGCCGATGCTGGTGTTGAACTAATCGACAATATTTTTGATGCCTGGGAAGACGCAATGGATGCAATAGGTGTCTTCTGCAATCTATCCAAGGCTTTTGATTGCGTCCATCATGACACTCTTGTCAGGAAGTTACGCCATTATGATGTAAAAGATCAGGCACTTGGCCTTCTGGAGTCATATCTAACAGATAGGGTTCAGATGGTCGATGTTAATGGGAAAAGATCACCTGGGTCTTCAATAAGTATGGGCGTACCGCAAGGTTCAATTCTTGGTCCTTTTTTGTTTTTAGTATATATTAATGATTTACCTTACCTTGTTAAAGCAAAACATGGGTTAGTATTGTTTGCCGATGATACTTCTTTGATATTTAAAGTTAAAAGACAGCAATCAAATTATGACGAGGTAAACAATGCTATCTCTAGTATAGTGAACTGGTTTACTGTTAACAATTTATTACTTAATGAAAAGAAAACTAAATGTATTAAATTCGTGTTACCCAATGTGAACTCGGTAACTACAGACATATTTATAAAAGGACAGAGATTGGACCTTGTGCAGTCGACTGTCTTTTTGGGCATTACTTTAGACGCCAATCTACAATGGGATCCTCATATAAATAAATTGTCGAACAGACTGAGTTCGGCAGCGTTCGCAGTTAAAAAAATTAGAGCTCTTACCGACGTAGACACCGCTAGACTAGTCTACTTTAGTTACTTTCATAGTCTAATGACCTATGGTATTTTATTGTGGGGTCACGCTGCGAATGCTAATAGTATATTTATTCTGCAGAAACGGGCTGTTCGTGCAATTTATAGATTAGGGCCTAGAGTGTCACTGAGGGAAAAGTTTAAAGAAATCAATATTCTGACATTTGTGTCTCAATATATCTATGACAATCTTGTGTATGTAAAAAGAAATATAACTAATTTTCAGAAGTACAGTGATATACACAATTTTAATACTAGAAATAAAGACAAGTTGGTTGCTTATGTAAGCCGACTACATAAAATTAGTAATTCTTTTAAAGGCAATTGTATACGCTATTACAATAAGGTCCCTACTGATATTAAAAACTTACCTTTAGACAAGTTTAAAATAATAATAAAACAGAAATTGTATAAAAAAGGTTACTATAGGATATCTGATTACTTAGAGGACAGATGTCCATGGGAATAGGTTGTTTGAGTAACAGGCTGTTTCGATATATAATTAGCATTCATTTTGTAATTTGACAATATTTTATTTAAAAAAGGAAACGCAAAAGATGCGACGACTGTGGAGTTTCTTCGGTGAGCTCTTCTCCACAGATTCCGCCATTGTGTTAGTGAACTCACCCAAAAAAATGTAATGACGGATCTAAGTGATGTAACAACATCCTATGGAAATAAATGATTTTTGATTTGATTTGATTTGATTTGATTTGCGGTGTTGACTGGCTCTGTATTTCCATTAAAAGTCATTTACAAAGATGAGCAATCCTGGACTGAAAAAATGATCCCAAAATTGATTTAATGTGTTTGTGTTAATAAAGATATTTTAAAAGGATCAATAGTATATTGTTATACAAGGGAGGTAAGTCATCCTCGGACCATAAGGACACACGCGCACTTCGCTCCCTCGTGCGCTTAAATATCCCGGGTGTAATTGATCATTTGAAATACCGTTAAAAAGATATTTCCGACAACTTTTTCAACAATATTTGCGTGGCGCCAATATTTTCATACGATTTTCAAGCTGGCCAGTACGATCGTTTCGTAAATATAACCAATTTAGTTTTTCAATTTGAAACGTCTTGCCAAGGTCTTGCTTCAAACATGATATCTTGTCCAAAAAAACAAAGAAAGGAGTATAGGGTAACTAATCTAAGATAGTAAATACTAAGATATAAGACTAGGGTGTGAAATCGCTTTTACCTTCCACATATCGAGTTAGATACAATTATATCAGAGCATTAATGATGAAAAATTATATAATTAATACCAATCGTTCAATTATTGCATCTTTATAACAGAAACGCTGCGTAGGTATGTACATGACACCATTTTATTGAACAACTATCTTATTATAATACCTCTGGTATTATAATAAGAACGTGGTATTGTACCACGTTCTTAATATTATACCATCATGCACCAGACATTTCATTAATAACAGTAGTTATTAAAACCTACAAAATACCTACAAAAAATTACTTAACATAGCGTTGCGGTTGAGTATATGCAATGGATCAAAGTTATTAGCACACAGACGCAATGCGCCTGCACACAGACGCAATGCGCCCGCACACAGACGCAATGCGCCCGCACACAGACGCAATGCGCCCGCAAACAGACGCAACGCTCCCGCCTAGCTGAGGTAAAAGCCTAAACTCAAGCAGTTTCATTTGGCGACTACGCTACTACATTATTTTTCATGGAACTATAACATAGGCATAACGTATTTACAGTGCAATTAAGAATATGAATATGAGTTAGTACATTCTTATCAATGATTGTGTTCATTTTTCATGTAAACGATTTCGTCCTCTATGGTAAAAAGACACGCTTTACACTTTTTAGACGTTTTATTATAACACCACCACCGACTCTTTATCCCATTACGGCGGTGGAATGTGTATGAGTATTTTCCAATTTTGATAAATTGTTTACCACGCTCTGAAGTCACGAATTGGGGCTGGTTGTGGTCAAAACCTAAAAAAATAAAAAATAAAATATTTATATTAGGAGGTTATTGGGCATTGTAAATATTTTGGTTGTAATGGGGCATCGTATCAGTGATAAAAACCCCATTGGGAGTTCTATATATTTCCAGATCGCGATGTAACAGCGTTGAACCCAAACACCCATTGGGCATTGTAAATATATCGCTACAAAACAACACCCAAACAACCATTGGGCATTGTAAATTCGCGACGGAACAACGTACATGTAAAACAATGGAAAACCTGAATCATCATCACAACGTACCGGTCAATCAATTTTCGTTTCCGAATACGCAGTTTTTGCCTAACGCATATGATTTTGAACAATCGCAACGTAGGTATCAGCGATCAACCCAAAAACCCATAGGGCATTCTAATATGTCGCAACATAGATCCAACATTGCAACGTACCTATCAATCAATTTTCGTTTCCGATTACGCAGTTTTTGCCAAACGGATATGATTATTTCTCAATTCAATACATTTCAGGTTGCGCGCTCAGCTGAATTGTCCCCAACAACCCCCTTTCGGCTTGTTATACCTTTCTGTTACACCATGCATATTTCAACGATGAGGTTATCTCCTATCACAGTAACAATGAATTACGATAATTGAACGTGTTGAATATTTTAACTCACCATCTCATGGCACGTGTAAGCATAAGTTTCGTAATAAATATATTCCAATTTAGGTCAGGCGTATTGAATTGCACTTCCCGTTTAATTGTTTAATTTTATTTATTGCAATCTTGTCTTTTACCATACCTACATTGACGGACCTTATGAACATCATAGGTATTTTTCCTAAACGGTGTAACATAGAAACAAATGTACGTACACTTATCGTTATCACCTATTCAAAGAGTATAGATGAGTAGCTCGGAGGAATACTCTAAGTCCAGGTATTCGACTCATTTTGTTCGTGTGAAATGACAAAAGCAGACAGATAAACGCTATCCGTCTGTTGAAATACCAGGTCTAAGATGAGTAGCATCGATATAACTAAACAATTTTTGACATGCAGGAGATGAGTATTGTATGCAATAAACCAATGCGATTTTTCTCTACGGAAATTGAACAGTGATCCATTTATTTAAACTGTGGGTGGGAAATGATTACCGGACCACACCAGCAAATAAATATTTGACTTTGCTATAATAAATAAATGTTTAAGCATTCAATCCGCTCGTCTATTTGGGTTGGTCAGATCTATTATACGATTACATATTCTATTGCGGTTCGCCTGATTGTGGCAAACCTATCGCCGACATCATAATAAGTTCATCACGAACTCGTACGACCTATAATTAGTGGTACCTAGGTATGCAGATTTCATGCGTTAAATGAATCGAAAATACAGCCGGTGACAATTTGCCACCTGTGCCCTCGGTGGGGTGGACAGGTGGCACCCCACCGAGGTATAGTATAGTTAATATTAGTCCTATGCAGATCGTAAGAGTCAATTTTTTTCATATCATAAAGTGGATTGGAACGGCGATGAAATGGTTCCCTTACTACAATGGATGCATTTGCACGTCCCACTTGTCAACGGAATTGATAAATGTTACTAATAATGCATCAATGCATGCAATACAATGCATCACACCTTTTCCCATTAGGGACGGCAGAACTGTGCCCGCATGCATCTAGTATTCGATATCCATTTTCCGTGACAGGGGCTAGCCCATCGCTATCTAAGAAATAAGAGCACGTGTAGGTTTTCTAATTCAGGTCAAGCGTATTGAATTGCACTTTATAATTTTAATTTTTAAATCAATATTCTTTTCTGTATCGTTGCGTTTCCGCTTTACCTATGTAGGTAAGTTGGCGGAGCTTGTGAACAGGCGGTCACAAACACACATGTTTTTCCGAGAGTCATCAGTTTTTTGCTTTATAAAGACCGAAATGCAAAGAAAAATGAACACTTCGTACTTATATTTTTGGAACACAAAGTTTTATGATGACTATAAATGAAACATCACTTCATTCACATTTCAATTAAATTTACAACAAAAATAAATAAAAAGCCGAAACAAAACAAGAGGGAAATAAAAGATAGACAAAATACAATAATCAGATGAAAATTGGAAGAATGATGCCATGTTGTGCATTTTTCAAGATGTTGATTGAAAGTTTTGCTGTTTCAAAATGTTTAAAATTAAATAAGGATAATTAATTAAATTAATTCATACAGTATGATATAAACAAAACTAAAATATACACACATTTTACCACACTCATTCCAATGAAATACTCAAGAATAAATAACTCACAAAGTAAATGCATTAAAAATAATATCTTCAACATGGAGAAAGATGATTTTTTCCAAGAAGTTTCTACTTTCAGTAGTGGACGGCATTAAGTGAAACTTTTTGGCAATGGGTTTTTTTTAGGGCTGATAAACGGTTCTGTCACGGTTATTATAGTTCTGCAATCGTTGATAGGTGGCGTTGATTCGCCATGGCCTTCATATGGGTCTGTGTTAAATTAATTATTTACTAAAGAGCCACACTTACTTGCTATGGTCAATTCAGGCGTTACTTGTTCAACAGCTTCAACCCATAGTAATCTTCGACGTAAATCACTAGAGAAATTGTGACTTTTAACCACAGATCACCCCCAATAGATACCGTATACAAGGCAAGCGACGCGCACCACGCATTAGCTCAATAGGTATTATACGAAACAAAGCTTGAATGCGCTTCTTCAGTCGCGACCAAGTGTCAGACCTGTGCGTATTGTCAAAAATTAAACCTTAAAAAATAATTTTCCGAAAAAAACAAACATTTTAATGCCGTTTTGTAGTGTAAAGTGGTGTGGGAAGTCTACCAAGACTTCAAACTTCCAAAAAGATGGTATAACATTCCACTGGTACGTAAAATAATTTTTATTTTGCCAGTGAAGCAAAGTTCAAGATACAACGGTTCATAATATTCAATAATTAATAGAACTTGCACTACCCGTTGATGTCTTTTGGAAATGTCTCTTTCTCACCTGCGGTGATGAGAATTACTTGTCTTTTTTTAGAAAAATCATGCGATATCACTAGTGTTGTGTAGTGTTTCGCGCTCAAGTTTTTATCGATCTTTTTATTTAAATGATGTTGGGATTTCGCCAAGTAAATTATCTTAGTTTGAAAGTGCTAGATTAATGCGAAATAATTGTATTCGTTTGTTATTAATACCTTTATGGCGCAGCGATTGTGGCTCTGCCTACCATGCGGTACTCAGAACTCATATTAGGTAAGTTGAGAATAGCTACTAATATGTATCTTTGTACCCTCAAAATATTATCTACACAGTTATTTTAAGTGTGTTTTTGATATAATTATGTAAATAAATTGCTGAATAAAAACTTTTTTTTTACTTTCCAGCATATAATTTATTTGATTTTTTTAACATAACTTATACTATTATATATAAATATAATGTTAAATCTGTGACTTTAATTGTGGTTCAGAAAATTTTAGGTCTTATGTCGGAATTGATTCAATGTCACTGACTGACACCGTATGTATCGATAAGTGGCTATTTCAGTAATTTCGATGTCGCATCACTAGATCTTCGGTGCTTTCTAGCGCGACCTTGAATTAGCCAATCACACACCCGCTTGTTTGTTCCCCGCACACCCTTCCTTCCTCCGAATTCGGTGAGTTCGGTCCAGTGCAAATGTCTCATCATGCGGTATCTATTGGGGGTGATCTGTGCTTTTAACGTACCATTTTTTTTGCAGAATTTAAGGACGCAAGGTGATATTTATTTTTCCATGATTTCAGTTGAATTTCCACGGGGTTTTGATTTAACCCTTTCGCTTCTCTGCTGGCCGAAAAAAAGACAACAATTAAGGCTACTTTTAACGTTTTGCCCATAAATGTCCACAATAGAATCTATAGTACTCTAGATGACGTCTGTCATAAAAGTTTCGCTTTAGGGTTTACGTTAGTCTACAGGTTAAAACCCAAAGTCATTCGAGGAAAGAAGTCACGAAGGCCCGAAAGAATTTGAGGTCAAAGCTCGCAATAATCACAAAAACAGAGGTTAAGGCGACGAGAATGTTGTCGATATAAACCTGAACAAAAAAAAATGTGTTTTGCTTGTTGTGTATATTTTGAACTGGCATCTGGCATAAAAAACGATGTTTCGTCAACGACATTTATTGACCAATTTAGAACTCCTTTATTTTCATTTTTATGAGCTGTCAGAAAATTGGCCAGTCTAAAAATCCGCTGGAAAAGAGTTTCACTAAATCCCGTTAAGCGGCCTTCGGCTCCGTGCTCATACTGAAATCTACTACTAGTAAGAGTTCAAGGACTCCTATGTCCTCATGCTGCTATTACAATGGGGATTGTGAAGTATCAAGGAGGAGCTAACTTAGGTGCAATAGGAGCAATGGGTGTCCTTGTGCGTGGGGCTCTTACCGGTAGGAGAATTTAGTAGGAATACGAGGACCTGGTTCTGTCCGTAAAATCCTTTACTTTAGAAATGGGAGGAGGGTATCTAGTAATTGCAATTTCATGATAGGGCCGTTATTTCACGTCATAAATTATATTATCGATAGTGTTGACAGTTGCTTTGCAACTTTTATGAGTGGAACAAAGCCATCTTCGCCTTGAAGCTTTGTTATCACTCGTCCTACCTATAGTCTGTATCAATTGTAAAGCAGAAGTATTCTCTCCTTTCCTGAGGTGAAATCTGCCTTAACCATATCTGACAAAGAACAAACATGGAATATCATAATATAAGAAGGAAATTAATAGTTTAAAAAATAAAAGTAAAAATAAGACTAAAAGGACGACTCGATTTTTTTTATCGTATTAACCACAAATGAAGAATGACTAGATACTGTTTACTAAAAAATTATACAAGTCTGGCCTGTTTCAAGAAGTCCCGATGATGGATAAAAAAAGAGTACGTTTAAAATCATGATTCAGTGTAAACACAAGAGCACACAAAACCCTAGTGAACTGTGAAAACCATTTCCGAATTCCGTTCCGTTAGGTGCAGCCCAAGATTTAAACATATGTATCTTTCTTATCTATGGAGGAGGCCTTTACTCAGTAGTGAGGTCCTTAATAGTATGCATGCTATCAATTAATTTATATTTCAATAATAATTCATCCATATTTATATAATGAAATAACTAATTATATCAAATATCTTAGTTAAATAGGTAAAATCGAAAATGTAAAAATGTATTATTAAGGAATAAACAAGGCTTTTTTTTATAGTGTGGTGAGTCATAAACGCGCGTCGTGCCCAAAGTGCGTGAACTGTGTGTGGTTCGTCTCGACTTTACTACTAGTAGATCTAAGTAAACGCGTGGTGAACTGTGTAAACTCGTTTTAACACTCAACCTAGATTTGATGTCTTCCAGACTAAGTTTTATCATAAGATCTTGGATGAATCACAGATTCGAAAAAAATATCAGTTATTGAAAAATAATATCAACAATTAAACTTCCACTATGTTTTCAGATAATTTGAATTATTACGATGAATGGAAATCCATCAGCTGTTTGACGAACAACATCTCTGAACTGCAATGTCGGGGTTTCTTAATTAAAAATAAACTCAGGGAGATTCCTCAGGTGGCAAAACCAACTAACCAAGGCACTAAGCTGGCCACCTTGAATCCGAAAGCTCATGTTTGGTAGGCATGGATTCCATTTTCAGTCACACTTTTCTAATTAGTTTAATAGTGTCGCCTCCAGCACCGGTTCCATGGGGAATCGTGGCAATCCTACCAAGGTAGTATGCATTAAGCAACTTTGCAACCACCACATTGCCACATCGTTTAGCGTACTATTTTCGATCGTTGCATGGCACCTCTGTAGATCTTGAAATTGCCATTTGAACAATTTAAAAACCATGTTAAAGCGACTTTGTCGAAAACGGGATATTACAATGTTCAAGATTACTTAAATGATGGGACTCTATGGGGTTAATCTGGCTCAACACAGACCTTGCTGTTAATAATTTTGTAATTATTTATTCCTGCTTATTAATTATGATAATGAGATATATATATTTTGTATTAGTTAAGCATAAGCTATTTTTAAAAGAGATCTAAAAATCAATCTGTGGGAGTTTCTACGCCCTTCTTCTCCCACAGTGGTCCAATGTAGAGAAGTGGCAAAAAATTACGATTGTTAAGTATATGTAAATATCTACAGTAATAAAGACATTTGGAATTTGGAAAAATTCATCATTAGCACCGTGTTCTTTTTAGGGTTAGATACCCAAAGGGCAAAACGGGACCCTATTATTAAGACTCCGCTGTCTGTCCGTCTGTCCGTCAGTCTGTCATCAGGCTGTATCTCATGAACCGTGATAGTTAGACCTTGAAATGTTCACAGATGATGTATTTCTGTTGCCGCTATAACAACAAGTACTAAAAAACAGAGTAAAATCATTTATTTATCTCTAAACCACATACAAACTTATGAATGCACCTGGTTACGTAGATAGAGAGTAAAGTAGCCGCACCAATAACTTTGTAAACAAAATTTCGCTATGTAAAATCCAAACTATTCACACCATCCATCCATTGTACGGTGTTTTTCTTTTCGTTCTCTATTTGCCTCCGCCCTAAGTAATGGTCTTTTGCCCGGTAGCAATTTGTAGTTATGCCATAGACGTTAATTGTTGTTTTTTTGTTCGGCAGCGCAATTGCCACTTCAAATTAAAAGATACTATAAGTATATTGATTAATGATGATTTGTATTAAGTTAGTTTTACAAAATCTCTATCTTTGCTGATAATCTCACTGCCTTTTTAAAATTGCACTACCAAATATAAATATATATTAAAATAAATATAGTCTATTTATGACAGCTAAGAATGCCCCCTTCTTCGGTGACATCAAATATATAGGTTGTTGTTTTGTAAAGATTCTTTACTAATGAGAGTTTGTAATTGGCCAAAGATAAGTATACCTTTTTGTCTTATTTGTATCGTATGTGCTGTAAACTCTGTAATCAGTAAATAAAATAAAAAATAAATAAATAAGTTACGCCCGACACAGGGGTGGTTATTTACACGATACTGAAGCAACACAAACTATAAAATAAAAGAGTGAAAAATACCCATTATAAAATAAATGTATGATTTTACTGGGGAAAACTAAAGTATAAGAATATTCTTAACTCCCCACAAAATTATATTTGAGACTCAAGATAATATAAGTACCTCATGCATTACGTCATATCTGATATTACGTCATAAACACGATCTTTTCACAGTACACAGTAGGTAGGTATGTACAATTTATAATTAGATTTGAACGAGATCAACGTGAAGTCAAGCTAAACATAGCAACTACACACTTAATCCCCTTTGAATTTTCTTAATACACCGTTTACAATACACATCTTAGGTTTATCATGACAATGGTCCAACTGATATCGTATTATGGTTCCTTCTATAACGGTCAAGCGAGCGCGGCATCCTCTAGTAGTAGCAGAGGAACATCTCCAGTAATTTGTACTTATATGTTTAGACCTCCGTTCTTGATAGAAGGTATAGCCGTTGAAGCTAATTAGCGTCTTTCCACCAAGGTTTTTGACGAATTGTACTTCTGAAAGTAAATATGTTGTTATACTAAGTTGGTTTATACGTCTATACGTTGTTTTATACTTTGGTAGTTAATAATGTTACAATAAATAACTCATTTATTTCTTTAGGGAACACCAATACGATTATGTAAATGGTTATTCTTAAAAGTTTGATAGCTGTTTGTTACCTTAATTACAGGCATCCAAATCGTGCACCAGTTGGCAATCATGTTAAATTTAAAATCTTATTCTAGCAGAAATCTAACTAGAATCTACAAAAAAAGTGTAAAATTAAAAATGTGTTAAAAATTTGTTACTGAAAAAATAAAAGTATTTAAATATACATACATACATAACAATACCTATACAGGTATGGCACCACCTACTTGAGTTTACATATGCTTGTAGTTTATTTGGCAAAAGATTAACAGACAGAAGACATGAAGTGCCCGGAGAAAATATCAATTTCTGTTTAGGTGTATTTGGAAATAGCATTGTAGTGGCGACAAGATCTCTTCAAGGAGCATTAGTTCCTAAGTTAGTCATAACAAGGGGTAAATTAAAAATAATGAAGTTGGATCTTGGTGACCTATTGGGGCATTTAATATTGGATCACTTAAGAGATCTGGACAGTGAAGTGCACCATTATAAATATATATATACACAGTCAGGTCATAAGTTCTGTCACACAATAAAAACTTTTGAATTTAGAACGCTGGCCACAAAAAAGTTTATTGAATCGAATTTCGAATTTTTCATGAAAATAAAAATGTGTACTTCTTAGAATTTTCCTCATTTTTAAATATGGACTGGACACTTAAAGAAGACCGTGTCGCAGTTATTGCGTTGCATCGTTGCGGTTACGCGCCGATTCAGATTTTCGACTTACTGAAAAATTTTAATATAACCAAAAGATTCGTTTATCGTACCATAAAACGATACAATGAAGACTCTAGTGTAGATGACAGGTAAAGAAGTGGTCGCCTTCGCTCTGTTAGGACTCCAGCAGTGATAAAAGCTGTGAAGGCGCGAATTCAAAAAAATCCCATACGTAAGCAGAAACTGTTGGCCCTTCAGATGGGGTTAAGCAGGACCACGGTGAAAAGGGTGTTAAATGAAGACTTAGGGCTAAGGGCATATCGAAGAAAAACAGGACATCGTTTGGACGCTCGTTTAATGGACCTGAGACTGAAGAGATGCCGCGCTTTGTTGAAGCGGTACGCGAGAAAAAAGCATCGGGAAATTCTTTTTTCGGATGAAAAAATTTTCACCGTGGAAGAGATGAAACAGTAAGACTAACCTGACCAAAAGAGATTGTTGGCAGGCTCAAGATACATTTATTAATCACAGGGTCGTGAGTCGAATATTGGTGATATAGTTGAAACGCTGGATAGGGACTCGCCGGGAATTTGTAGATTTCAGCTCCTTGGTAGACTCAATCCGACTGGTCCACTTCTCCAGACGTCAACAAGTGATCATGCGGTTAGCGCCAGGAGGATATTACTCCTCGGCGTGGAACCGATTCAGAGCTCCGTTAGCGCCAGGAGGATATTACTCCTCGGCGTGGAACCCCATGGATAGGGAATAGTAGGGAAGTTTCATATAAAAACTACTGCACTTTACAGCAACTAAACATTCAGCTCCATTACAGAACTAAAGGGACTAGCCCATCGCCGCAACAAAGGCGTGACTTAAAAATCATTGATGCAGAAGATACAACCTCACGTTTCAGAGCTCAAACAATGTCTGCCTCAAAAAAACAATCAGCTGCCAGACGAGATTCCAGACCCGAATTTCCGAATTTTTATAGTTTTAGTTTTTAACTGGCTAATCCGCCAGTAGCCAATATGGTCAAGGAGGTAGTACGTTACATACCCGTCTTGTTTGGGTAGGATTTTACCTGATAAAATCCTCTAAGATACTAACTAAACTAAACTAACTTACCAAATTAACTACTTAAGATAAAATTCTCTAAAGCTCGCCATCTACAATGTCAGAGAAATATATAACTAACAGTCTAGCTCAACTACATACAAACATCACACATTCGTACCAACAATCAGACATCAGAATTCATACTAAGTTCATACAAGAGTTCACACTAACATCGTGTAAACACAGCCTTACACACAGGGTGCCATTATTATAGCCAAATGCACACCCAGACTAACTGTCAGAAGTTGAAAAATAAGCAAGATCCCTTGAACTAAAATAAGAACCATAGTACATAAACGCCCCGATAGCTTAGCTACTATCGTAACGCAGAATAACACCATGAGGGGCAGCTCCCTCAAGTGTTCAAGACTTCCTGCACCGTTAGTGGGTACAGAAAATAATAATAGAGTAGAATATCTATTCTACAACAAAGAGTAAAAAAGTAGAGAATTATAGTTCAAGAGGCCATAAGCTAAAGTAACAGACATTGCAGAGTAACGTTACACAATAAAGAACTTTTACATAGCTGTAGATATAGATGGTTTTTAGAATACAAGGGTCAAAATACTTATTACATACATAAAGGAATCGTTAACTACTATTGAATAAGACAGAACTCTGTCGCAGTCTATCTTCAGACAGAAGGTGCTCTCAGACAGACACAGATCGCTCGGCCGTTAAACACTAACCTTATTTATTATTTAATAGTCCGAAAAGTTTCCCTACTAAAATCTTCACAATTTATTAATTTATTTTTCGTACTGAGAATTTGGAGGAAAATATTTATCAACAATTATAATATGACAACGGCCGTCAGACTGCGACCATAAATAATGTAGAAATGAGGTAGGTACCCAGATAAACGATCAAATATACTCCTGTCAGACAAAAATAAACACAACAAAATATACAAGCTACGAAAGAAATCTAGCGTTCTACGGCGCTCTTATGGCCTAACTACTCTGACCAGACATAAAACTCTATCACCAATATTCCCTTAATCCGGGCGCCATTGAAACAGTGAAACTCTAACCTGACCAAAAGAGATTGTTGGCAGGCTCAAGATACATTTATTAATCACAGGGTCGTGAGTCGAATATTGGTGATATAGTTGAAACGCTGGATAGGGACTCATGGCTCAAGATACATTTATTAATCACAGGGTCGTGAGTCGAATATTGGTGATATAGTTGAAACGCTGGATAGGGACTCGCCGGGAATTTGTAGATTTCAGCTCCTTGGTAGACTCAATCCGACTGGTCCACTTCTCCAGACGTCAACAAGTGATCATGCGGTTAGCGCCAGGAGGATATTACTCCTCGGCGTGGAACCGATTCAGAGCTCCGTTAGCGCCAGAAGGATATTACTCCTCGGCGTGGAACCCCATGGATAGGGAATAGTAGGGAAGTTTCATATAAAAACTACTGCACTTTACAGCAACTAAACATTCAGCTCCATTACAGAACTAAAGGGACTAGCCCATCGCCGCAACAAAGGCGTGACTTAAAAATCATTGATGCAGAAGATACAACCTCACGTTTCAGAGCTCAAACAATGTCTGCCTCAAAAAAACAATCAGCTTCCAGACGAGATTCCAGACCCGAATTTCCGAATTTTTATAGTTTTAGTTTTTAACTGGCTAATCCGCCAGTAGCCAATATGGTCAAGGAGGTAGTACGTTACAGAGAGCTACAACAAACAAAATGATAAGGTGTAAGCACACAGCAGTGAAGAAGCGAGCAACCGTATTCCGCGTGTCCAACGAGGTCATTTTCCATCCTCGCTCATGGTTTGGTTGGGAGTCTCTTATTGGGGCTTAACTGAGGTAAATTTTTGTGAAAAAGGCGTAAAAACTAATGCACTTGTGTATCAAAATACAGTCCTCAAGAACCTTGTAGAACCTGTTTCTCATACCATGTTTAATAACAGGCACTGGGTATTCCAACAAGATTCTGCGCCAGCTCATAGAGCGAAAAGCACACAAGACTGGCTGGCGGCGCGTGAAATCGACTTCATCCGGCACGAAGACTGGCCCTCCTCCAGTCCAGATTTGAGTCCGTTAGATTACAAGATATGGCAACACTTGGAGGAAAAGGCCTGCTCAAAGCCTCATCCTGATTTGGAGTCACTCAAGGCATCCTTGATTAAGGCAGCCGCCGATATTGACATGGACCTCGTTCGTGCTGCGATAGACGACTGGCCGCGCAGAATAAAGGCCTCTATTCAAAATCGCGGGGCTCATTTTGAATAAACTTTATTACCATAAGAATCTATTTTTTATTAAGTTCATTTTGCTATATAAATGTTCACATAAATAATAAACATGTCTAAATTATTTCATATTGCACATGTGACAGAACTTATGACCTGACTATGTATATCCTTTAAGCATCACCCTATCTTTGATATTCCAACCTCATGGCGTTTTTATGACTTTTAGACCTGAAATGAAATATAAAGTTTAAAAACCCACGTTATCACTTCACTTGACTACACTACACACTTCATATTATTCATTATAATAATAATACCTTGGACACTATTTACACACATTGATCTATCCCCAAACTAGGATTCCCTGTATCTTGGGTACTAGACAACGATTAACATACTTATATAGATAAATATTATGCTTAGATAGATAAATAACAATGACTAGGGTACAAACATCCGTTCTCATCAAACAAATATTTGCCCCCACCGGGACTCGAACCCGGGACCTTTGGCTTCATAAGCAGGGTCACTGCCGACTCGGCCATTCGGGCCGTCAAATATATAAATGATAAAAAATACATGACATTATAAACCAAGGTTTGATGGAAATAAACACAAATGACTTTATATAGCATTTTATTATGTAGTAAATCTATTTAGGGGTACAAGTTTGACATCTTGGATTTGGCTGGTTTTACCGTCATACATTCAAAAATTGACTTCCTGTATTGAATCTGATCAACTTAATTCGATCTCCTATCACAAACTTATTTACCTCTCATTTAAGATATAGCCTCCCAAACGTGCAGCTAAATTACTTTACATTCGTAGCTTCAAGGGTTATGGATATTAACTACCTTAAATCAGACGCCTCCTCTGTCGACTTGTCCCCTGTCTACGGTAGTGAGACCATTGATGACAAAGTACGGAGCTCTAACTCTATTGTCCTGAGCTTGTTTGATAAACACGCTCCACTCAGGAAGGTGAGTTAAGCATCTTCCTTCGCCGTGGTTTACTGACACCATTAAGGGTCTGATGGCTAAGAGAAACCGAGCCAAGTGTAGATATAGGATGGATCCGACCGATGAGAGTCTTTTAATTTGCAAACGCCTCTGTAATCGTTGCACTCGCCTGTGTGTGTGCAAAACGCCGTTATATCTACGAGTGCATCGAGATCACAGGTCTGTAAGTTCCTGAAGACTCTTGGTGTTGGCAAGTCCCAGGACTAGGCTGCCGGAAATGAGAACCTCTGGGGTCTCAATAGTTTCTTTGCTACTCCCCCTGTCACGATGGACCCCTTCGTCAAGGATGCTACCCTATGTAACCTACGGTACAAGGCATCAACCCTCACCTCACCATTTAATTTGATCCATGTCGGAATTCCAAATTCCAAATGTCTTTATTACTGTAGATATTTACATACACTTAGCAATCGTCATTTTTTGCCAATTCTCTATATTAGACCACTGTGGGAGTAGAATGGCGTAGAAACTCCCACAGATTGGTTTTTAAATCTCTTTTAAAAATTGCTTGTGCTTAACTAATACAAATTTTATACTTAATATCATTATATCATAATTAATAAGCAGGGATAAATAATTCCAAAATTATTAACAGCAAGGTCTGTGTTGAGCCAGATTAACCCCATGAATCGGCGCAATAAGGACGGCAATACTAACAATCTCGTCGAAGGCCATAGGTGAGGACAAGATCTGTTCTCAGATGATAACAAGTATCATTGATGTGCTGTTACCTCTCATCACCCACATAATTAATGAGTCGCTTGAACAATGTTACTACCCCAGTCAGTAGAAATTGGCACTTGTGATTCCCCTCCACAAAACGTCTAATCTCGCGTCCTTTAAATAATTCCATCCCATATCTTTTCTGGCTACCCTTTCCAAAGTCCTGGAATCAGTTTACTCTCAACTCTCTAAGTACCTGTCCTCAAAAATGTTACTGAATCTCTTTAATGTTACTGAATGTTACTGAAGATCCGACAGACTGTTTACACTACCAGCGGAAGAGAAATATAAGACTCTCAAAGAAAGGCTTCTCAAAGTGAACGAAGAGTCGCCAGAACGAGTCGGCGAAATGGAGTTCACAAAAACCTACGCAGCTGTTACAAAAAATGACGACATTAGCAAGGAACTGTCAAGCGAGCGATGAAACAGTTCATAGACTATGTATGGCAAGAATACCGACGGCAGTGAGAACGGTGTTGACAACGAGTCAGGACCAAACGTTGGAGAACCTAGGGACAATTGCGGACAAGGTAGTAGAGAACATATCGAGCACGAACGAGCTAGCGTCGGTCAGTTGCAGTGCATCAACGATCGCGATACAGAAGATGGCAACGGTGAACAATTTTTTCCTGGAGGTGGCTACACTGCGCGGTGAGATGCGAGGCAGGTCACAAGTAAGATTTCAGAGACGGGGCAGATCAGCGTCGAGGGGCAGGTCGCCAATACCTAACAGAACTCTAGAGAGCCCGGACTGGCTCTGTCGGTTCCATTTCCGATTCAGATCGAGAGCGACCAGAAGTGAAAAACCCTGTGCATGGAAACAAACTGCGGAAAACTAGGAATAGAAATGGAGGAAACACCCTCCAGCGAGAAAATCGTCTCTGTGTGTACGATCGTAAAAATGCATTACGGTGGTTAGTGGATACTGTTTCGAACTGTTGATATCAAAATCAAAAGTGAACCAACATTTGAGACGTGGAAATGTAGCTTATAAATGGCAAATGGTTCGGAAATACGAACTTACGGAACGATGACATTAGAGTTAGATTTAAAATTAAGAAAGACTTTGAAATGTATATTTGTAATTGCGAAGTAAGTAAACCTATCTTGGGAGCAGATTGTTTTAGAGCATTATAAGATGTTGGTAGATGTGAGTGGATAAGGTCTTCGAGATAAAATTACGGATTTAAAAACAACCGGAATTTTGCTTAATGACGAGGCCACTACATTGAGCACTTTTGATAGCCGGAACTCCTGTAGCAAAATTCTGGCTAAATACCCAGACATAACAAAGCCTTTTAACCTTAAACATGATACTCAACACGGGGTACACCATTGCATTGAGACAAGGGGCCCGCCTGTCTACGCAAAGGCAAGGCGATTACCTCCAAATAGATATAACAAGGTAAGGAGGAGTTTGTGAATATGCAAGAATTAGGGATTTACCGTCCATTGAATAGTGAATGGGCAAGCCCGCTTCACGTTGTGCCCAAGAAAGACGGGCAAATCCGACCCTGTGGCGACTACAGGCAGCTGAACGCGGTGACCAAGGCGAATCGTTACCCCATCCCAAGACTGTAGGACCTATGGCCTTTCAGGTAAGAAACTTTTTTCGCATATTGATGCAAATAAGGCATTCCATAATATCCCCATCAATCTTCAGGACGTTGAAAAAAACGGCAATAATTACCCCTTTGGGCTGTTCGATTTCAGAATGACTTTTGGCCTTTGTAAAGCACGTAACAGAGGTTCATGAATGACGTAGTGTTAAAAGGTATCCAACAAATTAGGTGCTAGGCTACAAGGGAATCAAATACCGAAAAATCGCAAATTTTCTGTTAAATTGATGACGTCATTATAACAAGTCATTATGGGGAGTGCCACAGAAATCACCTAGATATAATCTGCCAAAGGTATGGTGAGTACGGGCTATGCATCAATATGGCAAAGTGCGATTTCGCAAAAGGCAAAGTGGAATTCCTAGGTTATGAGGTATCGAGGGAAGGTATCAAACCTTTTGAGAATAATATGGAGGCCATCATGAAATTTCCCCGATACACAAACTGTAGAACTATTGAAAATATTCTTAGGAATGATAAATTTTTACAACAGCAGGAACTGAAAAAGTTCCTGCAACGGGATTAGACCAGAATAACGTGGTCGAAGCGTGCAAAGCATTGAAACAATGTAAGGTGAGCCTTAAAAACGAAATGACTCTAACTCATCGATTAGAGGACGTTCCTTTAGCACTGATGTCCGATGCAACGGACTTGTGTATCTTCGGAGTACTACAACAGTGTACACGGATAGCAGAGACCGCTAGAATGTTACTCAAAGAAACTTTCTGATACGCAGAATAAATAAAGTACTCATGACTTACTGACTTCGTAATTCATATTTTTTTTGAACACAGATATATAAAATGTTACATTTATTTACCATGAAAATTTACCATGAAAGGGTAAGCAGTGCATAATATCTAATATCTAATCTATAATAAAATATATATAAGTAAATTAAGTGTCTATTTAATATGCAAATTAAATACATATATTCCAAACTACCTGTACATTAAGTAATAATAAACATATTATAACTATTATCATCAAAGAGAAAATAAGTGCTCTTTTACCCATTTTTTGAAAGAGAAAAGAATTGAACTGACCCTTATAGTGCAAGCCAGTGTGTTCCACAGTCGGAAGGAGTGCTCATATGCCGAGGTGTTGTGCCTTGGTGTGGCTAAGTGTGAGACCGTGTGAGATCTCTGGTTCTGATCTCTGGTTCTGACCGCTTTGAGTATCTCTTTTCAGGAGAAAAGAGATACTCAAAGCGGTCTCAAAGGTAGCTGGGGTAGCGCGGATTTTTCAATGTATTAAAAAGATAAGAAAGAATATGAGAGTCTTGACGACGACGAATCGGAAGCCACCGCTACTCTTTGCGATATTGAGAAACATGGATATTGCGATCTTTGCGATATTGAGAAAATCCCAAAATGTTGAAGTCGTTCGAGTTTGTTTAGTAGATCATCGTTTGCGCCCGCCGCGACATCGGCGTAGTCGATTAGAGGCAGGAGAAGGGACTGAGCTCTTGTGAGTTAACAAAGACTAAAATAAAAGAGGAGTGAGAATACCACCTTGAGACACTCGAGGAAAGATCACACCATTGAGTTTCAGTCTCTTCAGACTTAATACGTTGCTGATGCGTGGAAGGAGACATTCAGTTAGCTCAATATAGCGACAAAAATGTCAAAATCGACGCATTTGAAGGCATTGCTGAAGTCAAGTAGGGCTAGCGCCGTGACCATGACCGTGATCCATGGCTAGATGTATGTCATCACTGACGTTTAAAAGTGCTGTGGTAGTACTTGCCCTGGTCTGAACCCAGATTGGAATGGATTAAGAAGTTTGTTTGATGAAAGGTAGGAGGAGAGTTGGAAATGGACTATGGATTCAAGGGCTTTGGAGAGTATGTGTAAGTTAGATATAGGCCTATATATAATCTTTAAAGGAGTAAAGATTGGAATTTTTGGGCATTGGGATGACGAGTGCTTTCTTCCTCAGACTAGGAAAGGAGCTAACAGATAGAGAGAAGTTGATAATGTGGGTAATTAGAGGAAGTAACTCTTCAAGGACGCTGTGGATCATCTGATGGCTGTCGTTGTCGCCACCAGCAGCTTTGGAAGTGCTAGCTAGTAATGCCTGACTTACCATTGATAAATCTACACTAGAACTGTCAAATATATGTGATAAGCGTCTTGTCTACGCCACTTTATAACTTATGTAACCTATGATATTTCCAATTTATTCCCAGTATATATATCTTAAAAAACAAAAAAAAAATCACACTTTATTATAAATTCCGTTACTCACAATAAATTTTGGAGGCGCATGGTTATGTTCTAGTTTTGAGTGCAATATTTCGTAAGGGCTTGCCGTCGTCGTCAGAGTAGCTCTACACTTCGACGACCTGGCTGAGCAAATATAGTTGACACTCTTATTATTACGATTATTGACACAAAATGTATAACCATTGACCATAAAGACCTCCTTGACCTTGCCCCCCCTCATCATTTTTACGATCTTAGGCACTGAAAGAAAAAGTTTAGTGTTAAAGTGACCGTACATATTGGATAAACTATTTAAAAGGGTTAGTACATAATTAGTTTGTTAACAGACAGCCCCAACTAAAAGATACCTGTGGATGATGCTGTGGGCTCCACAATAAAACACTTTTTTATTTTTGTAATAGTTACATCTATGTATTGTGTAGTTGTTTTTCGTCTCAAATAAATAAAATAAAATAAAAAATAAAATAGTACGTCATACTCAGAATTTTTGTATTTTTTTTGTTGTGTGGAACCATGTAATGTAGTATAATAGTGACTAAAAGTATATTTATTGATTTAAAAATAATCTCATACCCAGTCCTTCATTGAACATCTCCATATCTTTGATCTTCATAACTCTCTGCGCTTTTATGACATTTAGAGCTGAAATGAAATTAAAAAGTTAGATTTGTGTAGTTCATTAAAAATAATACACAAACTATCACTGCACTGCAATACACACTGTCTACATGTTATTCAGTATATGCAGTGATGAGTGCAGTTTCTATTATTATAGAAATATGGGGCACTACAAAAGCCAAAGGCTTGATGACTACAAACACATATACAATTACAAAGCTTAAACAGCGGTACAAAAGAAATGTCTCTTTAGGCAGAGGAATTAAGTATTTTATAAGCTTATCTACTCATATACCCATTGTATGGAAAATATACCAAAACTTTTTACCCATTATCTGCTTCGATTTTGTCTTCCCGGGACGGTTGTCTGCTTCCTGGGGCGCCGGCTGCTCGGGGCGCCAATGTTCCACATAAACAATTCAATTCACAATTCTTTATTGCACAGAACATTACAACAATACCATTATACACGAAATTAAAAGGCAAAGGCGAGCTTATCTCTCAACAGAAATTTCTTCCAGCAAACCTATCTGGATAGGATACATATAAAATGAATAGGGTAGTCTAGTGCAATTAAATGCTTACCAAATACCAATAAAATATGATACTTACTATAAAAATACATATAATAAAAGAAATAGTAGATAAAATAAGAATAAACAAATAATAATAATAAATAGATAAATACAATTACATACTTTTATATACAATACCTATGATGAAAGAGACAGAAGTGCTCTTTCAAGCGATTCTTAAAGGAGAAGAGAGTGGGACTGTCCCTTATAGTGCAGGGAAGTGCGTTCCACAGCCGAACGGTCCTCAGCGAACGAGTGCTTGTAGGCGACGGTGTTATGCTGCGGAATACATAGCAGAGACAACGTGTGAGATCTCCGCTCCTTGCCTCTGGAGAAAAGGAACTCAAAACGTTCACGAAGGTAGGAAGGATATCTGGAGTTTCTCAAGATGTTAAAGAGTAAAGCCAATATGTGGAAATCACGGCGAAGACGAATCGGGAGCCAACCCAGTTCCTTGCGATACTGCGAGACGTGGTCATACTTACGCAGCCCGAAGACGAACCGAATCCCGAGGTTCTGAAGTCTTTCGAGTTTATTCAGTTGTTCTTCGTTCGCACCCACCCAGCAAGCATCGGCATAATCAATTAAAGGAAGTAGAAGGGACTGGGCTAGAGTGACTTTAGTATGCCGTGGAAGGAAGTATTGTAATTTCCGAAGAGAGTGAAACGATGCAAAGACTCGTCTGCTGAGCTCGGAGACATGGGGCGACCAAGACAGCATGTTATCGAAAACAACTCCGAGATTTTTAGCTTTATCGCTGTATTTGATTACGGTTCCGTCAAATATACACATTATTTATAACTTTTTAGACTGCTCGCAGATGTTTGGGTCCCATGGAGCGTTTGTTTATTATAAAGCACAGCATACGACAAATTTATAATTGTTCATGTAACACAACTCACACTCATCATGTCACATTACAAACACGGCACAACTGCTTTTCGGAAAATTTTTAGAACTTATTTTTCTAGGTCGGGTCTAAGATATTACATATTTATCTTCATAATTTTTATTACTTCTGATAAAAAAGAGTTTATACTTATGATTAATTACAAAAACCGGTCAAGTGCGAGTCTAAATCGCGCAGGAAGGGTTCCGTACCACCGTTCAATGGAAGCGATGGTGTGGAGTGAATAGTTTGGATTTTACACAGCAAAATATTGTTTACAAAGGTATTGGTGCGGTTACTTTCACACTGGAAGCACCTGGTTACGTACATGGGTACGTAACCAGGTGCTTCCATAAGTTTGTATGTGGTATTGTTGTATGGGAGCCCCCTTAAATATTTATTTTATCCTGTTTTTTAGTATTTGTTGTTATAGCAGCAACAGAAATACATAATCTATGAAAATTTCAACTCTCTAGCTAGCTAGGTTCTTGAGATACAGCCTGGTGACAGACGGACGGACGGACAGACGGACGGACAGCGAAGTCTTAGTAATAGGGTCCCGTTTGGAACCCTTCGGGTACGGAACCCTAAAAACGGCATACACTATAAATGTAGCCCATTAATGTCCCATGAATTAATTAATGTTGTTGTAGGCATTTGTGCACAAAATGTGTTTTATACATTTTTTGAATCGAGCTTCAATTACTTTCTTGTGGAATTTTATTATAGAAGCGTACATAGTGTCACATAAAAGAATTACTAACTTTTGTGAGTCTGAACATTGGAAAAGAAAGCTTATGTTTATTTCTAGTTTGCACATTGTGGCTATCAATGGATTAAAGGTACTGATATTTTTCCTCACATACATGTTTTCATAGATATATGGATTTGCAACTGTTAGGATGTTGGTCTCTTTGAAGAAATCTCTCAGAGACTCTGTATTACCTAGCTTATAAATAAATCGGATTGGTCTCTTCTGCAAATTGAAGATGGTGTCAATGTCAGCAGCTCATCCCTATAGTAGTATGCCATAGGACTTAATGCTATGTAAATAACTAAAATATACAAGCCTAGCAGTTGCAACGTCAGTCAATTCCGTGATTCTTTTAACATATAGCATATGCAACTGCTACGGCAGTTGCATATGCTACGGAGCTAAGTCTATGTGCTAATTTTACGATATGTGGGGTCCCCGACCCCCATAAAACCAAGTATATCAAATTCTCACTTCCGAATGTCAGGCTAGTTGAGACCAGTTTAGTGTTAGACAAAAACACGTTAGAATTAGTAAATAATACGAAGTTTCTTGGAATAATAACCATTGATAGCAAATTGCAGTGGGGACCTCACATAGATAAATTCGCTGGTAAATTAAGTGCTGCTGCTTACGCTGTTAAGAAATCAGACAAAACATGCTATCATCAACTACGTCCTGGCTAGTATATTTTAGTTACTTTCATAGTGTCATGTCTTATGGTATCTTGTTGTGGGGGAAAGCAGCGGATCTTCAAACAATTTTTATTTTACAGAAGAGAGCTATTCGAGCAATTAATAATTAAAAAAGAACAGACTCCTCAAGCGAGCTTTTTAAAGAAATTGACATACTAACTGTAGCTAGTCAATTTATTTTTGAAAATTTAATGTATGTACGCAAGAACCTTACAACATTTTCCAAACTTAGCAATAGCTGTAATGTTAACCTAAGAAATATGCACAGACTAGTTGCACCCCGCTTTAGACTCGCAAAGGTTAGCAATTCATTCAAGGGTCATTGCATGCTCTACAACAAAATGACACCTCTTGATATTTTTAAATTGCCATTTGAGCAATTTATAAAGCATGTTAAAGCGACTTTGTCTAAAAAGGGATATTACAATGTTCAATATTGCTTAAATGATGGGACTGTATGGGGTTAATTAGGACTTATGTCTCTGCCTACCCCTCGTCCGGGAAATAGGCGTGAGCATATATATGTATGAATGTATAGGGTTAACCTAGCTCAACACAGTCTTGGCTGTTAATAATTTTGTAAACTTACGTTACACTGATTTGTCATTAATATTCACACGAGATTCTCTCATTAGACCACAGAGCTCTTTTCGTGACGAGAAGAGCTCCGTGGTCTAATGGGTTTCACGCTTGCTCCTCACACAGGAGATGCAGATTCGATTCCTGACCTTGTATCAATTAGATAATTAATTTATCTTAAGTAAATTATACGGACGTTCTAACGGTGATGGAAACCATCGTGAGGAAACTTTCATTACTCCATAGTTGCGGCGATGGGCTAGCCCCCTGTCACGCAAAGGCTGTCGGCTCAAAGTGGGCAAAATTGTGCCTCTGCCACCCGTAGGGAAAAAGTCGTGACGCTATGTTATGTTATGTTATTCACACTAGACGGTATGTGATTAGCGTATTTTGTTCACTATTTTAGTGTATTGCAGTCGTAATCATATTATCTGCATTCAAGTAGAATAGAAACAGACATAATGTCACGGGTTTTAGTAAGTAGAAAATGCAGAGGTACAGGTGAAACCGACTGTAATAATATCCATTTATATGTTACAGAAACTAGAACTAGAAACTACCATTTATAGAAAACCGCATTTCAATCAGTCTACCGTTGACCGCTAGGATGCCACAGACATATGTACACACGACGACATTTGACGACCCCTATGGTACTGCGGTTGTGGCTTTGCCTACCAAGGGAGAGGTCCCGGTTTCAATCCCCGGCTGGGGATAAAAAAAAGCAGATCTTCGATGTTTATGAGTGTGATGACGCTGTTTCTGGTTCCCACGACACAGAGTATCCTAGTGTGGGGCCAGAAGCAATGTATGTGCCTGTATATAAATATAACGTTATCTCATACATACAGAAGCACCCCTCTTTATTTGTTAGGGGTTAAAAATAAACAATATGAATCACACTTTAATATAGATTCCTTGGTTCACAACAAATTGTGGAGGCGCATGGCTGTGTTCTAGTTTTGAGTGCAATACTGTATAAAGGCTTGCCGTGGTCGTCAGAGTAGCTCGACACTTCGATGACTTGGCTGCAGAGCAAATATAGTTAACACTCTTATTATTACGATTATTGACACAAAATGTATACCCGTTGACCATAACGACGTCTTTAATCTTGGTCCCCCTCATCATTTTTACGATCGTAGGCACTGAAAGAAAAATGTTAATGATAAAGCGAACATAAACATCAACATATACTGGGTGGGACATTTAAAAGGGCTAGAACATAATGGCGAAGTCAGATACCATTTATCAGAAATGTTATCGTACCTAACCATGCCATCGATTTAAGTGACAAGAAAAACTACTTACGTGGAAATAAACTAATACGCAATCTTTTTCTCTCGTTTATTGCACAAATAATAAAAACAAGTTTTGCTTACAAAACCAAAGAGACAGGGTTCGCAAAAATCGAAACTGTCCCTCAACATAAATATGGCAGAAGTTATTTTTTTTCGTTAGCGACTACATCTTTCTTGGAGAATCTATTATCATAAAACTTTCTAACTGAATAAGTTTTTTTTGCGATAAAAAACAGTTTTGTCTAATCAGAACAAGTCGTCAAGTGCAAGTGTGTTCTTCATTTGACTTGACGATGACTCCGTCGATAGACATTAAAAATGCCGAGCACTTTTTTCTTGTCTTCTTTATACACGCCCACATCTGCACTTCAATCCTCTGATCCAATGCTTTGCATATCTGAAGCCGTTGCATACTAGTACCGGATTTCCATAAAAGGAAGTCTCGAAATGAACATCTGGAAAATTTATTTGAAATTTCGACTTTAAGTAATTTGCATCAACATTCAAGAAGCATTCTTCAGATTTGATAATCATAGCTCATAAATTAGCAAAAAATTCGGGTAAAATCAGTTGAACAAAGTTCACTTCAAAGCCAACTCGAAGCGGTAAATTCGCACGATAATTGCTGATCCTAAAAAAGAGATAAATTAAGTTTTTTTTTATGCAGCCACAATTGTGTCCTGCTGCTGGGTAAGGGCTGCCCTCATTGAGTCCATGATTATTAAAAAATAAATAAAAAGAGCGAAATAATATATATAAAATAACTAATTAATTTATAAATTTCCTGTTTCGTTATTATTTATAGTAACCTTGTTCATATTACCAGGCAGCTGGCTGATTAACTGAAATGGGGTCGAGATCGAGCAGGGTCAGCGACACACTTTTACATGTCTAAATAACGTAAGATTTGAGAATTCAATAATTTCTTACAGCACACTCTATGACGCTTGCGTTCCAAAAAATGCACTTGTAGTTCGCAAACAGCAAGTGGGACAGTATGGAAACAGAAATTTTACTAAACTTTAATATACATTCCGAAAAATATTAATACAAAAGCATTTACAGAACTAAATGGAATCAATAAGTCAGTTTAATGAAGTTTATAGTAACTGCTTGGTTATTAAACTTCGTGAAAAAATACTAAAATCAAAATCACGATGGGACAGCCGAAAAATTGCTATGTGGCTTGCTAATTGAAAATGGCCAGTAACGAGATTTGTTCGTAAAGTTAAGGCTTATAGAGTTAGAAGCTTGGCTTTACATGAGATCTGATAACTTTTTGACAGTGCGAGCCAAATATGGTCTCGTCTTGGCAACATTTTACATGAAAATGTTTTTGGTGGATTTCACTTCTTTTTGTAAGTTTCCAAAGACAATATTTTATTTTTGTTAATTTTTCTCTCTTTTTCGGGGTGTATTTCTTGCACATCAGAGGTTTTTTTTTTCATAACCCACTCTCTATCTTTGCCTTTTTCTGATTCGTAATACATGTAGAAAGAAAGAAGAAAGAAGAAAGAAACATTTATTAAAAGGACAGTGAACACACTACAATTACAACAAAGAAACAAAACACAGAGATGAAAAATAGCAATGACACATGATATAAAATGAAATGACAGTCGTGGTGTGTCACTGTCATTATAAATGGCGTCTGACTCAGCATTATTTTAAAGGCCAGGCCTTCAACGCTGATTTTCAGTCAGCGCCAAGTGTTACCTCGCGAGCGTCCCAGACCGCGGCGTGGTACAATCCATAAATACATAAATATAAAGAATATATAAAAAAATAGGTAACAATAATGGTAAATATAGATATGTCTGCTATTCAGTGGGTATCCAGGCCAGTGATACGTTGTTACGTATCACTGGCCTCTAATGCAGCGCACTCGTGTTTTGACAACATTCTTAGCCCGATGTTCGGGTACATTATGCGAGTTGCACGCGCTTAATTCCATCCCCTAATTTAAGGCGTGGGGGTGATTTAGTAAAAATCCTTAAATATGTGTTTTATTATTTATAACAAGGAGGGCCTACATACATTTTTAGACCTCTAGCATCACAATTTGCGGAAGTCTCATACAAAATTTCATCCCCTAGTTTAAGGGGTTGGGGGGTAAAAATACCAAGTTTTAGATGTTTTTGTTGTTTGTGTACTTACACTAGCTTACATACCATATTTCAGATTTCTAGGTCTTAGGAAGTTATGATCATCAGTGAGTGAGTCAGTGACGAAATCAGGGTATTTTAGATATCAATTGAATCTAAAGTATAAGAGATGCTTTTGAAATGTTCTATGTATATTGAGCCCACTACTAACATTGTATCCCGATAATTTTGTTCAACTGCTTTAATCCAAACTTAATTTGTGAGGGTTCAAAAAATCAACGAAGCGCTAAACCTCATAACTCTTAATAACTGCCTTCGCAGCTTTCGTGGCATTTTTCCCGGTGAATGTCAGATGTCGATCCCAGGGATTCATTCATACCTATATTCTGGTTAGGCAGGTACATTACATTACAATTTGGAGTACAGGTGGTCTATTATAGGCTTATTTTTCTACAACGTCCGCTCTTCAAAGGATAGGGATTTGGACTTAGAGGAATTGTTAGCGAAGAAGCATCCTTAGATGAAAACAAATTTTCAGTTCGGCATAGCTGATATAAAGCTAGGATTTGACCAATAATCTTTTTCCACGGTTTGATTGCTTTAACTTTGATGGATCATGACGGTGAAGAATATGTAAATTTATGCTGATATTAATAGATTTCAGCTACATAAATTTCAGCTTTTATTGATAGATTTCATCTTGTCGCTCGTACGAAA
The DNA here is from genome assembly GCA_949825045.1 of Argyresthia goedartella. NCBI lineage: Eukaryota > Metazoa > Arthropoda > Insecta > Lepidoptera > Argyresthiidae > Argyresthia > Argyresthia goedartella. The sequence goes on from OX463817.1 coordinate 7,732,513, forward strand.
TGAGAGACACCAGCGAGTAAAAATTGCTCCACATACCGGTTTGTCTCGGCCACAATCAGGTCAATAATGTCATCATCCCAGTTTTTTAAGAAAACATCTACAGGATCTATTTGCATAAAATAGAAGAAGAGCTGCCACTTTTGAATACCTGTAAATGTTTCCCTTACAGTAGAAATTAAATAGCTGCATTTTTTTTTCTTTCGTAAGGAGGTTGGTGGTCATCTTTCCACACTCCTTCATATTTAGGGCCAAGCGCTTCTTACTTATCCTGTCTCCTCTCATTTATATATTAACCCGTATTACTAGCTTTTCTTTACTATAATAGGTCTATTTAACATAAAGTGGTAAAGTTCAACCGATCCAACATTGAAAACTCCAGTGATATATAACATACATATGTATTCTTCAACCATATTTTTCTTTCCCAGAAGAGGAGCAGTCAGAAACCAAATAAAAACCTCCACTCCAGTGAAATCTGGGTCAAATCAGTGGTTATGTATCCCGTTTACCGCTATTATAGTTTTTCCGTACGTTTTGACGACGGCATTGCATCGGTTCTCCTTGCAGGTTATCCGCAGGCACTGCCAGTGCGCTGCACCGTTCTTTTGTTGATATACACCATGACAGAGGACAGTGTTGCCAAATTTCGAAGGTTTGAAAGTGTAATCTGTAACTTGAGATAACTATGTATAAATATAGACCACATGAAACCAGTTAGTTTTCGAAGGAAAATTCTGGATTCAGAAAATCGAAGGTTATTCTGGGATCAAGATTTAATAAAATTTGGATTCGTGGTACTTTTTGATACAAAAACTATGTCAATAAATTTGAATCTCCCTGGACTTAAGTTTATCTAACATGGCTACCCGATACAAAGGAAAGAAAATATATTGCGATTGCGATCATGATTGCAAATTTGTCCCAGTATAATTATGTCAAGATATCTGTATATTGCTAAACTTGCTGTTTCTAGATCTGATCGAAACAGAATATTGATTGCATAAAAAATAGGCATTAAAAATATCTTAAGTATGTGAGTTTGAAATTAAGAAATAATCGGTGGTTTTGAAGAAATAAATAAAAGACACATACCTTTCACAGTGTTCTGCCGCAGCGATTGACGTAACCGCCATGTTGCAGTGTGAGCATATCTTGCGGGGATATCGCCATCTCGTCTTTGAGTTGCGCTGAACACCCAAATTGTACCGATACTGATCCAGGCGTAGGACTCACGAACCTCTTTTAGTGACCGAGAATAATGGTTCTGGAAACATTCAACCAGTTACAAATTAATTTAAATATGTGAAAAACAAACTATGGTATACTTACTGGAAATTGCTTTGAAAATGAACCAACATTATAAAATAAACCCACACATTATTTGCAATAAATGCGAAAATTGTTCCAGAATATACCATCTACCTATCGTTTTCTTCAGCCATAATAAAGTACCTAGGTACATATTCTTCTTCTTCTTCATCATATTTTCATCCGCCAATGATTCCCTATTCGTCCGGTCTTCAGACATTCCGGTCCATATCATATCTATGAGAATATCTTGCAGTGGGCTAAGTAATACGACAAAAAATTAAATTTATTCGGGAGATGTCTACTACTATCGCCCTTGGTTGACTTTCTTAACTTAAACTCAACTCAAAACTTAACTCATGTATGGTAACACCACGTCGACAATATGAAATTTCCATTTCAACGATCGAGCTAACGCCTTAATTTTGTAGACGATAATGGCTCATGTTGTAACCACTTTTTTTATCCCAAATTAAATTCATCAAAATTTTAGACACCATTTTATAGTAACTACACAGGGGCGCCCCGTTACGCTCTACTGCTCTACTTTGCTTCGGCTCCAGGATGTATTATTATGTTATGACCTAACAAACCTAGCTTTTATTACTCAGACAGAAAGTGACCTAAAGCAACCAATACGGTTCTCTGAAACCACATGGGGGCAGTTTTGGTGAACATTTAACATGTTTGGTAAACTATATATTTGTCGCCGCATTGGCGGCGGATGTGTATCTTCACTTTAGCATTTTAAGATTACCTTTAATCCTCTATGGTATGAACAAGGGATTAGCATAGTATGTTCGACCCGTATGTTGAGCACATACATCTTGTCTTAGGTCCTTTAGTCTCCGGATTTGGTCTTTCGGAATCGGTAGCCAGAAACGGGTAGAATCTGTTGTCATATTGATGCGGTTGTGAAAATCAGTCAACTGCGGGTCGGACTCGCACACGAAGGGTTCCTTGCCATCGTACAAGAAAGCTTAACCACTAAAAATAATGAAAGAAAAACAAAAAGAGAATAATATTATGTTCGAACGTGGATTCGAACCCAGAACCACGGGATTGCAAAACCGATATCAAACCAATTGCGCCACCACAACCGTCATATTTAAACCATGTTACGGTTTGTTATATCGCGGGTGGTGTTAAAACAAGTCTCTTGTATAGGGACCCCTTTAATTTATAAAATCTCGTGTAGTTCATCAGAAATAAACATTCTGTGAAAATTTCAACTCTCTACCTATTACGGTTTATGAGATTCAGCCCGCTGACGGGCGGTGGGATGAAAAGACGGACGGTCGGACAGCGGAGGCTTGTTCATGCGGTCCCGTTTGGCACTTTTGGGTACGGTACTTTTTAATAAATGAAAAAAGGTACTTAAAGTTTCATGAAGATTTTGGTCTTTTGATGTCTGGGACACTAAACGGGTTAATTTCACTTCAACGAATAAAACAAAACAAAATAAATCAAAATAAACGATGGTTGTTTATTACAACATTTGAATCTATTGGTTATGCGTTATCTACCTCTTTTATACTTTTTATTATTATTTACCGAAAGACAACACTTTCACAGCAAACGTTGTTTCGAATTATGAATACTAAAGTACGATCGCGGAACAGGCAGAATTTCGATCATTAACCTGTTATTACCTGTCTCTGTCACTCCCGCGTAAATATATTCACGTCACGTTCGCACAGGTGGAATTTCTTCCTGCTTCGCGATCGTACTTTATCAGTCCCTGTCTTGTTTACATTACATTTACATCATTGTATGTTTTTTTTTAGGAATCAAATTACTAATTATAAGGTGTATACGAGTACAAGATGTTTTAGTGACCTTAACAAATTTCAAATCTTGGACACTCCTTTTCTACCGTCGTCGTCAGGTGGGTGCGAATGTCCATGGCGAATCGATATTATATTTTTTCCGATAGTTTTCAAGACAGATATGCATTTCTTGGAGTCATGCTTCGTACATCTCCACTCTACCATGCCTTTGTTCTGGTCCCGTTTCACTCCAAACCTGTAGCCATTTAGTTTCAACGCGCGTTTACCTTTAATCGTTAAGAATAAAGGGCCGTTACCTGAAATGTAAGTTTTCGTATTAATTGTTAAGGCGATACCTCGTCCTGCAAAGGTTACTCCAGGCGGAAAGACCCGCAGTGTGAGAGGGACGGTATCGGGAATAAATGAAAAAAATAGCGCTAAACCACAGAATAATATTGTTTAAAAATAAACTACGCTATTTTGTTAATATGTTTTTTAAGGAGATTATGCGAATACATAATATCTACATTTTGAACGCAGTTCCACAGTGAAATTAGTTAGGATTTCAGAATTACACGAAAAAATAAAACAATTTAGAGGTGTTTTTGTAATTAAATTCTATCGAGAAAATTTCATCCAATCGCGTTTTTGTTTTAGTGAAAATCTTAATCAAATACTCAATAAACGTTAACCCAAAAATCAAATCTGTAGATGACTTCATGGTGGAGTAAATGGATTCGAAAAAAACCCCATTTTTTTTTCGTAGCACCTTAACTATACTGCCAGTATTACATGTTTTTTGAAAAGGAGATTTTCACTTTCACTTTGAATTTCTATCCAGTTGTAACATCAAATAAAAAAGAGCAAGTTGTTCAAAATAATGCCCCAAATAACATAGAAAATAGCTTCAATATAATATATAAAATTAATGGCTAATATTTCATCGCACATCAAACATACTGATTTTCACATCAAAAAAGGATTAGCAAAAACACTTTTTTATATTTTAAATATTTTATGTGTACTCAAGTTTATGTTTTAAGTATTTTTTATTGTTCTTGCTTCGCTTCGCTCACCCCCTTTACGTAAGCTACCGCAGCATTTTGCCCTAAATAAGTATTTTTGATGTTCAGTTAAATATTTCCCAAAATTAATTACGCCACACTCGGCGACACGTATTTGTTTAAGCTGTTCGGCTTCAAGTCCTTAGACCGTAAGGCCCTGACGCTCGACGAGTCATCAAAAACGTCTATAAGCGGCTCGTCGAAGCGTCAGGGGACCACAGAGCTGGCACATATCTCGCTCAACTCATTACGACGATACAGCGAGTAAACGGTGCCAGCGTGTTGGACACCCTCCCGCCCGGCAATGATTTGGACGATTTTTTTTACGTGGTCTAGTTTAAGTTTATATTGAGTATTCTATTTAAATTATATATAATATAATATTTTATAATATATAATATAAAAAAAATGTCTAAAAATTATATATATTTTTTTAAATATTTTACAGATTTGTGTAACAAATACTTTAAAGAGGTGGAAGGGAGGAGGAGTCACAGAAGACCTTAGCGACGACACTGATATTGATAGGGAACTAAGGGAATTAGCGGTTACATGCAATAAGTTGGCTCATAGGTTTGCCAGGTGTACAAGGGTGGTCAAAGTTACGTTACACCCGCAGCCTATGGGCCGGCTATATGCAGAAAGCGTATAATGCCCTTAGTGTCCAGTAGAATAATGCCTTCAGGGTGCTGCTGAGGCTGCCCTGATTCTGTAGCGCATCAACAATGTTTGCAGAGGCCCACGTATAAGGATTCCATGCCATACTGCGCTACAGAATGGCCTCTATGATGGCCAGGCTGAGTGGGAGTTCCAGCAGCCTCCTGAGAGTATAGCAGACCGCATGGATGGTAACATCTTGGCTCACTGCCCAGGGGGGCCCAGGTGTAGCCCCCCCTGTGTAGTGTAATAAAAGAGTAGGTGCTAACAGAGACTTTTATTTGCTAAACTGATAAGTGTTTTGTAATTTTGTATGGGTCATTGAGCCTGAAATAAATATTCATTCATTCATTTAGCTAGCTAGCTAGCTAGCAATACTGCAAAATTCCGAATACAACAACAACTTGTAACACAATATAGTTCAGATTGACATCTCTCTTTCTTTTTTATGAATGGCGTGGTAGCCTCGTTTGAGGTTAATTTTGACAGTGTCAAATGTATTTGAAAAATCACAATTTGGTAAGGCTTTCCCGCGGGAACTTGGAAATTAATATCTTGAGAATGTTTTGTTGCTCTCAGCACTACCCAGGAGAACGTGTAGGGTGATGGTATTTTCTACGGACGACGTGAGCAAAAGTCCCCCTTGACATTTCAGCAATCACAATCCCTTTCAATCACAGCTCGGCTGAAATAATTGTGATGGTCATACGACAATTTTAAAAGGGATGAAGATAGATATTTGAGTTGAAGAATCAAGTTTAAGCTTATTTCGTTTCTTTCTGTATAAGGAATCAATGATTATGTTGATTTTTTATAAAAATAATTTCCCTTTCTATTGTTGTAACATAAGCTCTACATCCATGTGGGCTGCGCGTTGAACAAACCCACTGACAGGTCCTTCCCTTATTTTTCAAACTAAAAGTGTAGTTGCCAATCTTTATCAACGTTCTACCGCGTTGTGACATCACAAATTGAGGCTCTTCATCTGGAATGAAAACAAAATAAACTTTTAATAAAAATTTGTTCTTCTTTAGGTCTTAATGATACAAGTGAAGTCAAGCTCTAATCTCGGAAAAATAATGAGGTTCTATACCTACTTCTATACAAAATTACTGTCAAAGTTTGTGGGTGAACTGAAGTGCTGTGACGTGCCAATGTGGGTGGCATTGAGTCCTACCTCATGCGACGACAGCTTCGGTGGTGTGGACACGTAATCACCAATGAAAAAAAATAGAAAATGTAGAACATGCAACATTCTGAGGTATAATAGTTGATAAGAATCTTAATTGGAAGGAACATAGCAAGAAAGTGTGCAGCAAATTAAATAAATTTTATTTGTCTTGATATAGAATCAATAATCCGATATGCCTTGATCATCTTGGGGGACGGTACCGACAAGCAAGCTGTTTTATCGCTAAAAAATGCATCCAGTCAATAGTTGGAGTACCGCACCACGTATCATGCAAGCCATTGTTTCATGAGTTTAAAATACTACCATTGCCTTGCCTATTTATCATGGAAGTGGCATTTTTTTTTAAACTTAACATAAATCTATTTGCCAAGGCAAGTGATCTATATCTCAGAAATACCAGAAATCCTGATAGGCTTGTTTTAAAACACTGTCCCAGAACAGCACTGTACAAAAATAATTGTAACTTAATGTGTGTAACGGTACAATGGGTAACCTCAAGATATTAAAAACTTTCCTGTTAATCTCTTTATATCTGTCACCGTAAGACACCGTCAATACCGTTAGTTGATAAACTTACGCGTTAGTTGATCAACTATCGACAGAGAGTAAACCAGACCGACTGGGCTTAGAATTTAGGTTTCTTTTGTTCTTACATGTCAACCTAACACGATTACTATTCGCTCTAGTCATCACCTAAGCTACCGCAGTGTTTTCCCTGGTATTTCAAATCAAATCAATTCAAATCATTTATTGCAATTAAGCAAAATAATGCACTTTTAAAAGTCAAACACTTAATTAAGTCTAATATACATGGAAAAAATAAAATATAAAACAAATATTATCAACTGAACTAATGAGTACACAACTGATTTGAGTTTGGAAAAGTAAATTTCTCCTTCCAGTGGTGATTCATGGCTGAATCCCGCAAAGGAAAAAGAAACTCCATGAACTCTACCAGTGCTTCGGAAATACGCCCGTCAGAGCACCAAAAAACTCTACGGGGATGTAATTTTTTCAATTTTCGTCATTTTTTTTATACAATGTACGATATAAAAATCTATTTAGTCTAATTTCAATATTATAACATCGTATCCATAAGTGCCAATAAGATGTCTCAAAATAACAACCTAACAAAATACACAAATAAGAACAAAGACAAGCTGTAATGAACATAACTAATGAGAAACCAGACTGGACCAGTCCCCCCAAGCAGAAGCCGTTCACGAATATGACTTGTGCAACAGCCATCACCCCCCTCGCCATATTTGAGGGAGGGGAGCAACCCTCTACACAGAGCAGCTGCAACAAAAGACATTTTAGTGAGCATGACCATAAACTCTGGTTTCTTGGTAACAGACTTGTATTCTACGTTAAAACTAATAAATTGTTATGAGTCACCCTACATAGCACTTTTGTACACTTAATTATATTACCAGACTATTAACCTCTTGAATACCACCGGCGTTAGCTAACGCCACTTTTCCGTTAGAAGTTTTAAATTTTATTACTACCCTCGGTTTTTGAGAGGTTAAATTACATTATTGCATTTGTAAAATTAAGGTTAATAATTATTATCACTATCATGGAGCTTGGGGCATTAACGCCATGCAGTTTTATCTATAACATAATCATTAATAGTGTAATAGGCTTTCTTATGAGATTAGCCTTAATAAATGTTTTAAACCTGTGCATGGGCAATTGATCAATTCCCTCTGGTAACTTATTATAAAAGCGTATACAGTCCCCCATAAATGAACCATTAACCTTCTGCAACCGAAATCTAGGTACATTCAGTTTATTTTTATTTCTAGTGTTGAAATTATGTACATCGCAATTTTTGACAAAGGTGTTAATATTTTTCCGAACGTACGATAAGTTTTTATATATGTATTGACAAGCCACTGTAAGAATATTGATCTCCTTAAATCGTTCCCGGAGAAAATCGCGGGATTTCATATTATATATGGAACGAATTGCTCTCTTCTGTAGCACAAATACCGATTGTATAATTGCGGCTTTATGACATAATGCTGTGAAAGTAACTGAAATATACTAATCTTGCAGTGGCTTCATCAGTAAACTGTCTAATTTTCATTTATCATTTATTTTCATGTATCATCAATTCATCAGCAAACAAAACAATATCACATGAGTTTTTTTACAAAAAAGGCAAGATCATTAATACATAGTCAGGTCATAAGTTCTGTCACACAATAAAAACTTTTGAATTTAGAACGCTGACCACAAAAAAGTTTATTGAATTCGAATTTCGAATTTTTCATGAAAATAATATTTTTAGAGTTTTCCTCATTTTTAAATATGGAGTGGACACTTAAAGAAGACCGTGTCGCAGTTATTGCGTTGCATCGCTGCGGTTACGCGCCAATTCAAATTTTCGACTTACTGAAAAATTTTAATATAACCAAAAGATTCGTTTATCGTACCATAAAACGATACAATGAAGACTCTAGTGTAGATGACAGGTCAAGAAGTAGTCGCCCTCGCTCTGTTAGCACTCCAGCAGTGATAAAAGCTGTGAAGGCGCGAATTCAAAGAAATCCCATACGTAAGCAGAAACTGTTGGCCCTTCAGATGGGGTTAAGCAGGACCACGTTGAAAAGGGTGTTAAATGAAGACTTAGGGCTTAGGGCATATCGAAGAAAAACAGGACATCGTTTGGACGCTCGTTTATTGGACCTGAGACTGAAGAGATGCCGCGCTTTGTTGAAGCGGTACGCGGGAAAAAAGCATCGGGAAATTCTTTTTTCGGATGAAAAAATTTTCAACGTGGAAGAGAGCTACAACAAACAAAATGATAAGGTGTACACACACAGCAGTGAAGAAGCGAGCAACCGTATTCCGCGTGTCCAACGAGGTCATTTTCCATCCTCGCTCATGGTTTGGTTGGGAGTCTCTTATTGGGGCTTAACTGAGGTACATTTTTGTGAGAAAGGCGAAAAACCGAATGCAGTTGTGTATCAAAATACAGTCCTCAAGAACCTTGTGGAACCTGTTTCTCATACCATGTTTAATAACAGGCACTGGGTATTCCAACAAGATTCTGCACCAGCTCATAGAGCGAATAGCACACAGGACTGGCTGGCGGCGCGTGAAATCGACTTCATCCGGCACGAAGACTTGCCCTCCTCCAGTCCAGATTTGAATCCGTTAGATTACAAGATATGGCAACACTTGCAGGAAAAGGCCTGCTTAAAGCCTCATCCTGATTTGGAGTCACTCAAGGCATCCTTGATTAAGGCAGCCGCCGATATTGACATGGACCTCGTTCGTGCTGCGATAGACGACTGGCCGCGCAGAATAAAGGCCTGTATTCAAAATCGCGGGGGTCATTTTGAATAAACTTTATTACCATAAGAATCTATGTTTTATTAAGTTCATTTTGCTATATAAATGTTTACATAAATAATAAACATGTCTAAATTATTTCATATTGAACATGTGACAGAACTTATGACCTGACTATGTATATACCAAAAACAAAAGCGAGCCCAAAATTGAACCTTGAGGGACACCCATTGAGATGAGAGATCCAGATGACCTCTCTCCATTCACATCAACTTTCTGGATTCTATTACTAAGATAAGAGAAGACAAGTTCGAGAGCTTTCACGTTTTCGTTTGTAAACGTTTATTTCGTTTGTAATTCAAGTTTAAACAAGTTTATACTATTTAACGGTTTTACCGTAACGTAAGCAGTACGCTAGTTCACCAACTAACGAGGAAAAAAACAATAGTTTATGAACTAACGGTTTTGACAATCTTACGGTGACATATCTAAACTACGAATTTTTTTCTTAGACAATTGTTTTTATTCACTTCAAGAGTTTTCCAATTTTAAAAATGATTAACACGAGTACACCTAGATATTTGCATGCTATTGACTAGCTGTATAAGGAGTTCAATTAATTTACTAAAACTAATTACTATACAATACCCTTGACATAGCTAATACATTTCTTATTTCTTATTTTTGATTACACTCAAATTTGTGCTTATCTCTAAGAAACCAAATACATATATAGAACACTACAAGGTTGTTTACCCAAATTAACCCAACCTTTTAACCATTAACAACCCAATTAACCTGACTGTACCCTTTTTTTTGCAAAAAAGCTGAATGTGCGTTGGCGAAAATATAAAGGTGATTTAATTTAAGTTTCACTATGTGTACACTCGTAAAAATCTTGGCGTGACCAGATGACGACATAATAAGTGATACTAATTTTGAGTTTCACCAACTGGACACATGGGTCCAGTCTCTTGTGTCGAGTTGGTGAAGAACCCAAATTAACACCCATTTGGGATGGGCTATAGATATCATTCAGACGATTTTAGTATTATGTAAATGGCAGGGGGTTATTTGGAGCTCCCCTGTCCCCCTAGTAAAGTTTTTTTTGCGAGGAAATGTATATTTTTTAAGAAATAAATGAATTTTGTTAAAATTTGAGGTTATGTTCACATAATTTTTGCTATGAAAGTGATATGATGCAAGTATGCAACCCTTAGAGGGTTGGGGGAGAGCTTCCTATGCAGTCTTGTGGTATTTCAACGTATTTTTTTAATTGTAGGGGCTTTATTTAATTAAAATCAAAATTCAAAGACTTACGCGAAATGAAACTCAATTCTGCCATTTATTAAAAAAATAAACACTATGAAGACTGAGTTCAAGTAGCCTTATATTGTTTTGAGTCAAATTTGGCTATAGTAGGTTATTGTGGCTATTTTTCATAGGTTAGGTTAGTTTCGCAAGAACCTTACAACATTTTCCAAACTAATCGATAGCTGTAATGTTTACCTATGATATAATCACAGACTAGTTGCGCCCCGGTTTAGACTCGCGAAGGTTAGCAATTCTTCAAGGGTCAGTGCATTCTCTACTGCAATAAGATACCTTAAAGCGTCTTTGTCGAAACAGGGATATTACAATGTTCAAGATTACTTAAATGACGGGACTGTATGGAGTTGATCTACCTCAACACAGATCTTGCTGTTAATAATTTTGTTATTATTTATTCCTGCTTAATATGATAATTCATATTATAGTATTTGTATTAGTTAAGCACAAGCAATTTTTAAAAGAGATCTAAAAATCAATCTGTGGTAGTTTCTACGCCCTTCATCTCCCACAGAGGTCCAATGTAGAGAAGAGGCAAATAATGACGTTTGCTAAGTATAGGTAAATATCTACAGAAATAAAGAAATTTTGACTTTGACTTTGAATGAGGATCAGTAATCGGAGGTCGAAGGCCTTTATTATTAAATTCTTCGTCAATTTCCATAGCTGCGGCGATGAACTAACCACCTGTCTCGCATAATGGGTTATTGAATATCTTGCCAAACGTGGATGCCACTGTGCCTCTGCCAACCAGATAGGAATAATCGTGTAGCTATATTTTTATTGTCTGGTTCGGATCACAACTGTAAAATGTATTTGTTTTTTTTAAATTCTGTGTAGCAAAAAAATTGCGACCAGCGATTTATGGGTATTGTAAAAATATCGATAGGTATGAAAATCGAAAAGGAATTTATAACCATGTGGCCAAATTTTTTTAGAAAAGATTCGGGGCGTAGAAAATTTAAATAATGGGAAAAACGTATGGAAATAATGATACTAGGGAAAAATTATTTTCGGTATATACACATATAACGCCACTCTGTTTTAGAGACAGTTTTACAAAAGGTATTATTTGTTGCACATAATTCCTTACAATTATTGCGATTGTGAAAGAAAACTGCTTAAAAAAAACATTCTGAGCCAATAATTACCACCTCTGTGGCGTTGCGCCTACCAAGCGAGACGTTCCAAGTTTGAAAACCCTGCTGGGAAGAAAGAAATATAAAAACATGATAAGGATTCGAAACAAAGTTACTCTATTAAAACTAAATTAATGATTATGCACATTTTTTGTTGATTATGCACAGGTGAGCCTTTTTTTAATGAACTTATTGACTTTTGTACAGAGCAGTCATGGTCTACGGTGAACGTGGAACTGTTGCCAACGGACTCGTACACGTTTGTGAGTGAAGCACACGGGTGTAAAAGATGGTTGGACCATATAATAGTGACTAGTGCCGCGCGTCAGACTGTACTCAGTGCCAGTATACTTTATGATAGTTACCCGTCAGACCACATACCTATAAAACTTGAATGTAACTTTAGTTTAGTTAAACCAAAATTACATACCATTCTTTCTAGTTATAATAAGGTGAAGTGGGGTGTTCGGGACTCGGATCAAATTATGAAATATCAAGATTTTTGTAATTCTAAGCTGAAAAATGTTGACTTTCCGACTGAATGTATTCACTGTGCTGATTCATATTGTTCAGACTTACATCATAAGCATGTTTTAGATAAGTTGTATGCAAGTATTGTTGGTATACTGGTTGAAGGAGCTAGTGTCAGTTATCGTGACCTACCAGGCAAAAGGCGTAAATATATTGCTGGCTGGAACAGACACGTAGCAGACGCTCACAGGCGGGCCCGTCTCTGTTTTCAGACATGGAATTTGTACGGGAAACCCAGTTTTGGTCTAATTTATCAGGAAATGTGTGAGTCCAGAAAATTGTTTAAAAATAAATTAAAATGGTGTCAGAATAACGAGCAACAAATTAAAATGGACATTATTGCAAAACACCATAGGGACAAAAACTTTTCAAAATTTTGGAAGTCTACTAATAAATTAAATCCGAAGGCGAGTCTTCCTGTGAGCGTGGCTGGCGTGCATGATCCGACCGATATAGCGGAGGCCTTTCGCACTCACTTCAAAGTGGAATCGCCTTTAGGAGCAGCGTCCTCGCGCGTGCCCGATGCTGCGGAAGTGGGGCTCACCGGGGATCTTAATGTTAGGTTCACTGCTAAAGAGGTTCAAACAGTGATTAAAAATATGGTTCGAGGAAAATCCCCTGGACACGACAACCTCAGCATCGAGCACTTGCAGCATGCTGGGTTCCATGTAGGTAGGGTACTAGCGATGTTTTTTAGTCTGTGTATAAGTCACTCTTACTTGCCTAATGACCTTATGTACACGCTGGTTATTCCAATTGTCAAAAACAAAACTGGAGATGCTTCTGATTTAAATAACTATAGGCCCATCTCTTTGGCAACGGTCGTTGCAAAAGTGCTGGACAGTTTGCTTGATAAACAGTTAGATAGGTACTTGACATTGAATGGCCATCAGTTCGGGTTCCGGTGCGGACTCTCAACGGAAAGTGCTATCTTCTGTCTCAAGCAGACTGTTCAGTACTATACCGCCAGGAATACGCCAGTTTTTTCATGTTTCTTAGACTTGTCTAAAGCATTTGATTTAGTCAACTATAACATACTCTGGGCGAAAATGCGGAATGAAACGAGTGTACCGCCAGAAATAACACGTTTGTTTGGATTCTGGTACAGTAACCAAAACAATTGTGTCAGGTGGGCGGGGTCATGCTCTGGTGCATACAGACTGGACTGTGGTGTGAGACAAGGGGGGCTCACTTCTCCAAAACTTTTTAATTTGTATGTAAATGACCTGATCGAGGAGCTCAGCAGCACTAGAGTTGGATGTCATATAGACGGACAAAATATTAATAACATCTCTTATGCTGACGATATGGTGTTGCTGAGCCCATCGGTCGGTGCGCTATGTGCACTGTTGCGTATTTGTGAGTCCTATGCGGAGGCCCATGGGCTCAGGTACAACGCGAAAAAGAGTGAGCTAATGGTTTTCAAGTCAGGCACGAGAACATACTCTGATCGGCCTCCAGTCTACATTAATAATTCTTCTCTGAACAGGGTTAAGAAGTTCAAGTACCTGGGCCACTGGGTCACCGATGACCTCAAAGATGTCTGTGACATTGAGAGGGAGCGTAGGGCGCTGGCTGTTCGCTGTAACATGCTGGCTCGCAGGTTCGCTCGTTGTAGTAAAGAATCAAAATTAACATTGTTCAGAGCATACTGCCAGTCTTACTACACGTGCAGCCTGTGGGTCAACTACACGCAGGGTGCATACAGCGCCCTACGTATTCAGTACAACAATGCATTTAGGGTGGTGATGGGCCTGCCGCGGTACTGCAGCGCCTCAGGCATGTTTGCGGAGGCAAGGGTCGACGGCTTTGCCGCGATAATTAGGAAACGCAGCGCCTCGCTATTAGCGCGCGTACGCGGCAGCTCCAACTCCATTCTTCGCACGTTGGCTGGACGGTGGGACTCGCCGCTGCTGGCTCACTGGGTGAGGCTACACGTTAGTGGGTAGCCTAGGCACTCGTCCTTCTTCCCCTGCCGTGTGTGTGTTTTTATTTTTAAATTTTTGACATTTTTATTTTGTAATGATTTATTTGAATTTGAATTTTATTTTATTGTTGACATAATGTGTAGTTTATTCTATGGGCTTTTATGCCTGCAATAAACGATTATTATTATTATTATTATTATTATAATGTGTAGTTTTCCAGATACGAAACGAGTTTTTACCAAGTAGTTTAACATAATGCTGATCGTAACGTGTGGTTTTTGAACGCAGTAAAGAGGGTTTATGATACGTGTGTAGATAAAGTAATTTATTAGCTCTGCATCGTATGGTATAGTGTGAAAACCATAACCAGCTAGCTATATTTGTCAAATGCTGTACTTTCCGTCACAGGAAATGAGTCCGCCATTTTACTAATTTCTTGTTTAGTTCCTATATTTTATTATATTAGCTGAGTTCTGTAGTCGAGTGGATCAAGCTCGCTTCTCACGCAGCCGATGCGGGTTCGAATCCGGTGCGGACCATGTACCAATGAAAAAAGTAATATTATCTTGAGTAAATCATATGGATGTTCTAACGGTCATGGAGACCATCGGTAGGAAACCTTCAATCTCCGTAGCTGCGGCGATGGGCTAGCCCCTTGTCACACAAAATAAGGTATTGAATAACCGCCTACAAGTGGGCACAATTGTGACTATGCCACCCCGATTGGGAAAAGGCGTGACGCTAAGTTGTCATATTTTTTATTTCCTCGCACTATTATCGACCAACGCTCTGTTACCGTCCGTTGCCATGGTTACCAATAACTATAATTTTTAATGGTCATCTCTTTCAAATTGACAAATCGACAAAGATTACATAATAGCCTACAGAATACAGCTTAGACAATTGTTTTCGCTGAAAGAAGAAAAAACTCAAATTGCAAGAAAAATATATTGTTAAAATATACATCATTCAATGTTTATGTTTATTATTACATTTAATAATGTCACAAATTTTATAAAGAGACGGATGGGGCACCTCTTGTTATCGTAGGTTGAACAAACCCATCGTTTTTAAAGTTACCGGCTAGAGAACGGACTCTGTTACATCCAATTGCATTCAGGTTTTTTCCCTTTTGTGAATTCATAAATTTAACTGAAAAATACTATATCATTATGAAGGTAGTTAAATCGAATATCAAAAAAAGTTTGACTTGATCTGACACACGGTCTCCCGTACACCCACCTTCCCGCTCGGGCATGAATTTTTCAACCTATAATAATGATAATGTAGCACAGGCCTGTACTCGGTTATGAGTAAGATTTTGCATACTCCATCAAACTGCGCAGTGCGGGTTGATGGGTGAGTTTTACGCCTACCACTACCAAGAAGTGATAGTAGCCGGGACCTACAGCATAAGCATCTGAAGCATGGAACATCGATCATGCATCTAATTAAAATAAATAAATTTTAGTCTAGTTTTAGACTATTCATCAAATAAACAATCTTACATTTATTCATATTGTATCTGCACCATTATATTCTAACCATAACATTATCTCGACTCATCATCAGTTTGGGTCGCTCATGGCAGTGATCCAACATACTACGTACGAGGACACCGTCGTTACTCATAGTAAGTCGGGCGCGGCATTTTATAATTCTGTGAGTACTTAAAGTGCATGTCCAATAAACACAGTTTCTTGACTGCTTAGTCTCCTTCATAAACGTATATCCATCGATAAGTATATTTGTGGCACCTCGTGTAGTCTTCACGTATTTTAGATCTGAAAGGGTAATTGTTTTATGTTTTAAACAATATACAACATAAATAATAATATTTGAAGTAGTTGCCTATTGCATCTCAATATCCAACGACTTATTCATTCATATTACTCAAAATATGCGCTCATTAACTACATGAGAAACTAATAAAGGTATACACAACCAAACTAGACTAGAACTTTAACATTTAACAGTGGATGTGTCTGCCCAAATCCGTTTCATATGTCGTGGTCATTCATAATGATTTTCATTTACATTATTTTAAATGCAATTAAAACAAATTATTATGCTCTTAAAAATATAGTTATTTATTCGCTTTTATTTACATTATCAATTGCAAATAAAAAAATAACTATAACATGATCACAAGACATGATTAGGGTCGGACATGATTGGGATCCAATTGGTTCCTCCTTACCGGGACATAAAATACATCATGGCCCACATAATGTACTCAGTTTCTTGATATTTTCGACTTTATCAGAAACCTGTATACATCTAGAAGCGTACTTTTAAAGCCTCGTTAATTGTTAACGTACCTTATAAGTATTTCAAGAATTATTGCAAGAATATTTAATCGATTTTTTTGCTCTTAAGGTATACCTTAATAATTCTTGAAATACTTTTTCAGTTTTCTATTTTATCTTTGAAGAGGTGTACCTATATGTACATATATTAATTTCCCTTTTTCCTTTATATTTAACTATTCAAAGAAAAACTAACAAATAATAACTATATGCTGACAAGAATATTATTCCGAGTCAGAATCTGCTTGGGTCAATCGTTCGTGAGCGATTTTTCCCATTGCCGATCGTAAGTTTAGTCCGTAAAAGTTTCTTTTAACACCACTACGGCATATCCAGCAAGTAAAGTTTTTTTAAATATCTTCCTGAAAGATGTGTAACCAATACCAGGAAGTAAAAAATACATACATGGCCATTTATGTCGCAACCTAGGATATTAATAAAAGTGGCCAAGTGCGAGTCGAACTCGTCCATGAAGGGTTCCGTTGTAGCAAGTAATTATGTGACTTGTTTTTCATAGTATTTGTATGAATGACAAAGATATCTTTGCGGTTTTTAATAAAAATATATATCTTAAAAACTGCTTATTTTATTTAGTTCAAACCAATTTTCGTTGAAAGTGTATATTGAGGTACAAAGCATATATTTTTTGTAGATTTTTCAATTTCTTACTTTAAAAGTTAGAGGGGGGGACACAAATTTTCCACTTTGGAAGGGTCTGACTCTTTAACGATTTACTTTGAGGTAAAATGGTTTCAGGAACCTAGTTTTCATTTTTAAAGACCTATCTATAGACATCCCACACATAAAGATTTTATGAAAAAATTTTTTTTTGGTTTCAGTTCCATGTATTTAATTTTTTATTATGTCATTTTTCTAGAATATATCTACATACGAAGTTTCAACTGTGTAGTACTGATAGTTTCGGAATAAAGTTGCTGTGAGTTACGGACGGACGGACGGACGGATGGACGGACGGACAGACAGACTTGACGAAACTATAAGGGTTCTTTGTTTCTCTACGGAACCCTAAAAACACGATGAGAAGAAGATTTTTTGAGTAAGTACAGAATTACTATGTTAGGTCGCTCGTGGGTATGGACCAGTTGACTGCGAAACACAGTATCGACTTCCTTATACCCTGAGACGAGCTCGACAATTCTTATTGAGACTGCTACACTGCTGCTGCATCTCGAATAATTTGCATTCTTTGATTTGTACGATTCCCTGCCGAATGTGTAACGGATATTTGTATCGCTTTGTGTAAGTTGTTGTATCATTTGTTTCGGACGCTTCTGTTTCGGATGACAAGTTAAGCTGCAGGTCCCGGCTGCTATCGCTACTCGGTGGTAGTATTTCGTCGCCTTGGAGGTCAATAGACTCAAGCCACAATTTTGGCGAAATTTAGTTAGGTATGGGAAAATACTCGGAAAGAGTCATAAAATACTATGCTCAATAGACTCAAGCCACATGCAGCCTATTGAGTTCGATATCAAAAATGGCAATAGCTTTATCCCACAAACGAATGAGAAGTCAATGATTGTTAGGTGCAAAGGTCTATTTTGCTCTGATATTTTTTTCTTCTTTCTTACAGTATTAATGGTTACATGCCGCTTACAACCATTGACCTCTCAAATAAAGTTATGAACTTGCTTGGTTCTCGTAGAAGTCAATAGACATAGACAACTTCAACAGTTCCATCGCCTCGTAAACTCATAAGCGGTTATCATTTCATTTTGGACTGTGCTGTATTTTTAGTTTTCTTTCTCGCTCTCTCTAAATGCAGAGAAGTGAGACGACACTGTGATCTGTGGTGATCTGTCAGTTTGAGTCAGTTAGATATTTTGTTGTTGGCGGCAGATACCTAGTTAATTCGCATGTGATTCAGTTGTGTTTGTGGATCTAAAAATGCTTTGTTGTGTGTTTAATTAAACAATGGACACAAAATCAGTTAAGATCTCCAGTGAATTTTGTGAAGCTGTCTCAAAGGCCCAATAGGACAACTTAATAACTTCTGACAGTCGGGTTGGCCACAAGCCCGGCACCCCTCCATTAACCCGCACTGAGCCAGCGTGGTGGAGCACAGCTCAGTTTTTCTCGTGTCCGGGTAAAGGTTCGTGCCCTTCGGTGGAGGCATTAATGGTCTACATTTATATTTGAGAACTTATAGCAAAAAGCCCTCCAATGTTCACAGCTGCGGCGTTGGGCTAGCCCCCTGTTACGCAAAATGGAGTATCGAATAACTGACTAAATGTGTGCACAATAACTGGGCCTTAGCCACCCTGTATGAGAAAAGGCGTGGCGTTATGTAACGTAATGTAAAACTTATGGTGAATCCCGTCTTCAACATCGTAACATGGAGGGTCATGTGTATAGAGTTATGATTTAATTGTATTATGGTTCATAACTCCATTTAAGTCTGTTGTAAGCCGCGTCTTTTACGCTTGTAATTATAATAATAATACCTTGGACACCTTTTACACACATTGATCTAGCCCCAAACTAGGATTCCCTGTATCTTGGGTACTAGACAACGATATATATACATATATAGATAAATATTATACTTAGATAGATAAACAACCATGACTAGGGTACAAACATCCGTTCTCATCAAACAAACATTTGCCCCCACCGGGACTCGAACCCGGGACCCTTGGTTTCGTAGGCAGCGTCACTGCCGACTCGGCCATTCGGGTCGTAAGTAATTGTATGTACACTAATAAGTGATGGACGTTGGATGAGGAGGAAGTAGATCCACGATGGATTCCGCCTCGCCTCATGAAAAGTATAACCTTTCAACTTCAAAAACAATTTGGTGGTCTTTCTTTTCCTCACGGGGATGAATACTGCATCTTCAAAATAAAATAACATCATAATTTCATAGTTTCTCTATTGCACACAAATAATTAAAAAAACAAGAGTAACATAATTATAGTGTACAAAGACGAGCTCTCTAAAAATTAAAGACGAGCTCTTTAAAAATCAAAGACGAGCTCTCTAAAAATCATCTTTTCCAGAAAACCAAATTAGGATGATAAAGCCCAATTGCTGAGCAGGGGTACACCAATATATTTTACCCAGTAAATACCCAAATAAATATATGATAGTAGTTTATGTGACTGCTACATAATGGAGTGCATTAATACTCGAGAGTGGGTTTATGAAACTAGCCGAAGGCGAGTTTCATAATAATATCACTCGAGAGTTTTAATGCCTAATTATATACAGTTACATACACTAGTTTATCTTCACACATATAATAAGCTCTCTTTAATGTGTTCAGGAACCGCATGTTCGACCGGCATGGTGGCATTGATAATTCCTTTGCACTTGTTTAGCTTGTTCAGTAGTACAAACTTCACAAACAAAGTAGGGGCGGCACGCAGGCGAGCGTCGGTGTTCGAAATTTGAATATCATAATATGTAGAAAAATTACATATTATGGTCATAATGTGTAATTTTTCAGATAAGAAATGAGTTTTTACCAAGTAGTTTAACATTATGCTGATCGTAACGTGCGGTTTTTGTACGCAGTAAAGAGGGTTTATGATACGTGTGTAGATAAAACAATATAAATACCCATACGAGTGCCTACAGATATATAATATGATATACTCGTACATGCTAAATATAAATACTACTATACATACTACCTGTAATTCTAAAGAAAAAGGTAATGCTTCTTTACTCAACTTTTACATATATTGAGAGAAGGACTGTCCCTGATGGTGCAGGGGAATGCATTCCACAATTGAATGGCCTGGAATCTAAACCCTTGCTCATAGGACGCTATGTTATGCTGTGGGGTTGTGATCATTGAAACTGTGTGAGGTTTTGGAGGCCTGCAGGAAGAAAGAAATGGAAAACGGTATCGTAGGAAGGTTGGATAGAGTGGATTCCATAAAATGTTGTAGAGGAAGTTGATGATGTGGGAATCCCGACGAAAATCGACAGCCAGTTCAATTATTTGCGATTCTGTGATACATGATCGTATTTGCGCAGCCCAAAGATAAACCGAATCCCGAGATTTAGAAGTCTTTCGAGTTTGTTCAGAGAATAGTTTATGTATGACGTCTGTTATTGCTGGTAATAGTTCGTCTAGGATTGTCAGTAGCATTTTTAGGCAAATTTTGTCATCGCCTACAGTTTTCGTGTTGCGTGATAATAGCGCCTTCTTAACTGTATCGATTCCAACATTATCTCAAGTTAAATAGTGTGGTGTCGGGTTAGGACTAAGAGCGCAGGCTCTGAAGCCTTTGTTTGACATTGGGATTCATCACAACAGGCGGGGCAGGAAGGAACTGGTTGAGACCATTAAGATCTACATTACCAGCATGTAAGCCCTAGGACTTACCAACACCAAGCGTTCTTAGCCATTTCCACAACTGAGCTGTTGTGTAGCTCTCAATGCGTTCGTGGATGTGCCGACGTTTAGTATCGCGGCAGAGACGGTTGCTAAGATTGCGAAGACATTTTTAAGAGAGGAAATTGTCATCTATCAGATTCTTGCAGTATCTAACACTTGGCTAACATGTTAAATTATGCTTCAGAGTATAGCAGAAATTCAATGGAAGCTGGTGGTTCCACAGGAAAGTCACGCCGTCATAGAGGAGATATAATTATGGCCATAACATATATTTATTTGTTTAATAGGTCTTATCGGGAATTCTTGAAACAAGCCCTAAAATAAGAAAACCTTATTTAGAGAAGATCTGTTAAGGCTGAGGGTCAAAAAATAGGTCAAACCTCGAGGAACATTAGCAATGATCTTTAAAACTGTTGTTAATGTTGTACATGACCATCACTACATGACCGTCATGGAATAATGAGTATCTACTAGAAGGAATGAGAAGACTAAGATCAGTTTAATTTACGAAGTGAAAAGATAAAGTGTAAGATTAGGTAGTAAATAATAGTCTGTTTTCAAGTTTATTTATTATCACAAAGCTCACGCAATTATACAAATCGAGGGTTTTATAATTACCTCTCTACGCCTTTTCACCGTGATCTAAAGTCAAGACAACTTGGTATTTAAGTTAATGTAAGCACACATGACAGTCTACATGTCATGTCAGTTCCGCAAACGAAACAATCAATTAATCACCAAGGTAAAAACCTAAAAACACGCTTATCAACTACACACCAAGACGATTCTAAAGAGCCCAAACTTGGTAGGATTGCGTTACTTTTCACAGATTTCCTGTGACCACCATCCAGTTCCATCATCAGAATAGCTCGATACCCTAACTACTAAGAGCAATGTATTTGTCACGTTAAAACAAATCAAACGAGTCCAAACTCGAGGGGTTTACTAATAGCCGTCCACTATCCACCCATCATTAGATCAGCTCGATACTCTCACTAATCCATCAACAACTCACCGAGACGATTCTAAAGAGCCCAAACTCGAAAGGATTGCGTTATTTTATCACCGAGTTCCTGTGACCACCATCCGGCTCCATCATCAGATCACCTCGATGGTATCATAATATCGCATTGTCATAAAATTTTAGCTCAATCAATTAAGAAACCGGGAAGTGGGTCAAATTTAACTTGCAAGATTTGTTTACATAGTCATTGGTGAAGCTAATAAAAGCGTGTTAAAAAGAGTAGGCACATTAATCTACTGTTATTTTTAACGCCATGGGAATTTTGTCAAGCATCACTTATACATTTCTTTGTTAACTGTTACTTAATGCGTGCAGTCGGATCTGGGGTCTGTTACCCCGTGAGGGAATTTTAACATGAATCCCGTTCCTCAAAACGTATTTTGGAGGGTCGTGCGTATGTTCCAACTGAGCCCTTGTGATGACGCCGTCCGAATTCATCGAGATCCGAGCTTTGCATTTCTTCGGGTACCCAATCTGCGTGCACTGATAGTAACGCGACAGGTTTAAGTTCGTAGACGCTAGATAGAAGGTGTATTTGTGCACCATTAATAACTGCTTGGAGGTGTTTCCTTTTATTATGGTGATGAAGGCAGCCTCTGTAATTAAAATACCGTGAGGCATGTTAAAAAACTGTCATTTGAGAGTTGGAGTCCCACCCAAAATATAAACTACCACTCAAAATACTGAGACTGTTGTATCTGGCACTGGCTGACTCTATCATTGGTTATGGTTTAAGTATCTATGTCAGAACATACAAAACTTATATTGAAGGTATTCAAAAACTACAAATTATCTTGTTAAAACTCTTAGTGACAAAAGAATACAGAGAACAATTTAAAAATGAAAACTATAAATGACTGTTCACACATTGCAACGTTACGAATATCTTCAATAAAATAAAATATGCTATAATAAACGAAGAATATGTAATTATTACTACATTAATTACTAATTACTACTAATTACTACTTAATTATCTACAGCTAAACGCTAGACCAATTGGTATGAGAAGCCTATCTTACACAAAAACATTTAGTCTGCCTATGTACAATAATGTGTATGGAATGGAGTATATGCTACCGGATATAATTAACGAACTGCCTAACGAACTTATTATAAAAGATTTCGTACAATTCCCTAGTAGAATTGCCTAGCACAATTGCCTTAAGATACACAAAATTAAAAACTATTATATAAAAGGAACGATCTCGCCAGACCAATAAGGGCTATGTCAGTGGCAAATTGTATTAGTAATAAGAGTTAATAAGTAATAAATAAATTAAAGAAAAAAAAAACATGGATTCTGCACTATCTTACAACAAAAAAGTGCAAAAAAACACTTTTATTGTATTGGGACCCTTTATTTGAAAAAAAACACGTGTGGTTCATTTTTGTTGTGTGTAGCGATAACAGAAATACACATTCAGTCAAAATTTTAACTCCCTACTTATAACGTTTCATGAGATACAGGCCGCTGATGGTCAGACGGAAAGACATACGGTGAAACAGGCGACAGACATACGGCCCGCTAAGCAAAGTTAATATTTACTATACAATAATTTATAAAAATGAACTTCATTTACAAAAACAAAGAAATTAAGTCAAACTTTAATATTCTCGTCATTTTCAAGTACAATTTGGTCCCAAAAATGGAGTCGTCTGTTCGTAGGGATATATCAGCTCTGCAAGATCGGATAGTGCACACGTACCGGTCCGATTTGAAACACTGAGGTTTTAGGAGAAGTTTTCTTTTAAATTTATTTCGAGAATGAAACGCCGTCGTTCTTTTATAAGTCTCACATCTGCAAATAATTCATTTATTTATTATTTAAATTAATTATTTGAGCCATTAGAGCAAAAGCCAGATCGACACAAATATGCACGAAATATTTACAAGATACAATTACAATTCAATTAAAATATTTAAAATACAGATTCAATTAATTTTAACAACAAAGCGTCACGTTTCTTCCCATATGGGGTGGCAGAGGCACTCTTGTGCATATTTAAGATTCAATTTGGTTAAATTACAATAATATATCAAATCAATTTAATAGCTACTCATATCATATATTCGGAATTGTATTGTACATTCAATACTGAATAAAAAAATATTTCATGAATTCAAATTAATAATCTGAGGACAACGTAGTCATCCAGCCACATTCTCCCACTATGTCCCTCCAAGCATCACCACACAGATCATTTAGTGGCGCCGCAGACAATACTTTAAAGCTGTCCCGCGCCCGGACTAGCGGAGGCTGCCGGCGCCCCACCGTGTGGTGCGTGCTGTTATAACCCATACATTAGTATGCATATGCAATAGGCAAGAGTGCAAGTTTGCAATTCTCTGATCTTAGTAGCTTCATATAAGAATCGCAGCAAGAAACGCGCAGCTCACTTTCTTCTCAACCTCTCAGTATTCCAATTCACATTTCACTGTTTTTCACTATCTCTTTGTTTTGAACCTGTGGTTTTCCTTTTCGTTCATACAAGTTATGTTCAAAAATTGGTTTTAATAAACCTGTCTAACATTTGGGTAGCAGCGGTGGTATTCGAAAATCCGCTGCCCGATTACGACTCCGAAAAAATAGTACAGACAGTGAAAATAAGGTGCAGTTATGCAGTTATTCCCGATTCCTTACTTAATAGACACAAATTAGCTCCTAGATTCCTCATGCGAGGACGAATTTGTGAAGTCAGTGCGTACAAAGTGGAGTTATTATGTTATTACCCATAATTCTGACTCCTTATTATGGTGCTCCAAATTCGCCACCCTACTCCTTATTGGGCAGAAGGGTGTCTCAACTCCTCATGTCGTCGCAGATTTGTCGCGTAGATCATCATATTCATTATTATGGCAGTCCTTTTGGAGATAATCCTGTCCAGTGTGTTGGTGACTTTAAATGACTTTTACGAAATAACAAAATTTTATCGAGTGATCTTCAAGACTTTCGGAGCACTACATTGTTGCGACGCGACACATTAGCTCACTGTCGTAAGTGTTTCGACACATGCAAAGCCAGTTGGAAGGCACTGCAGAATCCACTTGCTCGATTAAGGAATTTGATACTTTCAATCAGTTCATTAGATTTCTAAAACATTCCGTCGAAAACCATCTGTGAACATTACTCATTCCTCTTTTCTGAACTACAAAACTGCAAGCAGGATACTGGAAAGCCTGTTAATAAATATTCTCGGAGGATAGAAAAGTGCCTTGCAAGAAAATTAATCTTATTATTAAGAAAATTAATGCTAGAAAATTAATCGTTAAGGCCCGACTAAGGAAACGACATCAGTCTTCTTCGCTGCTATGGAAAACCTGGCCTTGCATGGATTTGTATCCGGTCTATAACCTCGGTTATCTCCAATCGTAAGATCCAGAGATCCAGATACCTACCAACGATGATATCATCAACGATGCTTTAAACTTCGCAGTGGCCGAAGAAATAATAATATAAAGCCTAAAGAAACATTAACGCCTAAACTCGATCCTCAATTTGTCCTTCAAAGCACGATATCGTGCAAGAAACTCTGATAATAACAACCCCAATATATTATTAATAATTCTACAAATTCTGTCGCTGCTTCCAATCTGGGTCGTCAAGCAAACAAAGTAGTTTGCCGCTACTGCAAGTTTCCCAGACATCTGTACCACAATTCAGCATTAGAGCGGCGTAATGACGTCACGAGAAGCAAAGATACTGTGACGGTGTTGTACAGAATAATAATACTATTTATGTATATTCAAAATTATATTAAGTGATTATTACATTATTTTTTTCTATATGTGGGTACCTATAATTAATAAATCTACAATATAACTACACTAACAATGCCTCCGAGGCGTTCCGTCGCCAATAAAGTCAATAAACTTTTTCTGTCTTAGCTCATGCATTCGTCAATAACAACAACAACACATACGTGGTGAGCACATGAACATAATTTCATTGTTATGCTATTTTGCCAATTATCGCTAAGCCATAAAGTCCATTGTGCTTTGAAAGAAACGTCTCGAACGTGCGTTTTTGGGGCATAAATCTTTGTGTATTGTAAAATATCTGGGGACCGATCCCTGCTCGGAGGTGGGTTGGTGCAGATGGTCGCGCCGATAACAAATCATCAGACTGCACCTCACTAATCAGATCGTAGGCTGATGTACCGTTATGCTTATGTGTAGGCTGAAGGATTGAATACCTGTGCCATGTGGCCGAAAAAATACCGTGCTTGCTTGTTCAAGCAAGGAGGATGTATTTTGATTATCCGAATTATTTGGTTAGGCTTCTCCCTCTGACGCACTAAATAATGCTATATTTCCTGATAGTAATCTCTCTTTAGCGATAGGCGAGCTTATCGCTAAACAGAGGTTTCTAACTTTGATTGATCACAATGGTATGATTTCTGTGCAATAAAGATATGAATTTGAACACTGTCACGTGATGTTAGGGCGGGAATCTCACGGGAATGATGATATTTTTTTTGATTAATTTGAACGATTACATTGTGCTGAAAAGATAAAAGCATGAAAACTAGAAAAATCGCATTTCCCTAGTGGAATGAGACCTAATTAGATCGTTTTTTTTCCCAAAACCCAATATAGCAAAGCAAACCTTAGCGCCCCGTTTTTGCGAACTCAAAACACTATGTTTACTAAACAAATATTTCTCGTTTAATAGTAAAGGTGGGTTGGCCACGGCCTACGGCCTGGCACCTGTGTTGGATGTTATGTAAAATTTATGAATGAATTGAAGATTTATATTCAATAGAAGTTACACAAGTAATACACACAAATTCTCAAAAACAATGCTCTTAGAAAAGCTTACAATCTAAACTCACCACTAGACAGCTTCGTTCATGACACGAACACACTAATACTATGGCCATCCCACTCGCACAAACAGTACAATAATATCCTTAGTTTTGGAAATAACACTTACAAACGCACAGTATTCACAAAACACAAACACATACCTATTTATTATTACTGTTTTTATAAAGTTTCCGTTAAAAAATTGTTTGCTTTGCACACAGATAACCTAGTATTTCGTAATGACTCACCGATATTTGGATCTTCCGTCTCTTTTCAGAACTAACAGCTGACAACGTGACGTCTTCAGCGGACCACGCCATAACAAGCCGACCCACGCCATTTAGGTATTTTAGCTGGGAATCAGCTTGTTTTGACAGTTTTCATCACAAAAATATACTCTTTGTATACTAAGCACAACCGACTATAATACTTCATTGAGATTACAATCTTATCGCCGTATTGCAGAGCGTGATTAATAAATACAACGCGCGAAAACGAACGCTTGTGGGGTATTATTGTTCAACTGTTTCGCCCAGACACCGCTAGGGGGCGACACGGGAACTATTTGAGTAAGGGACTGTTCGACGACACAAGACAAAGCAAACATGAGGTAAGGGTGCATGATTCAACAGTTCGTTACAGCTTGGTATTACAACAAGGTATGTTTCGATCACTTTTATCTCTATGGTTTACGACCTACATTATATAGGATTTGTCGTCTACAGCAGCGATCAATTTTAGCCAAAAATTATAATCTATAACATGGCCTGCATGTCAAAAGTTTTTCTATAACTATTGATAATAACCGACTTATGATAATGTATTAAAGTTTGCATTAAATAAGAAACTTCTTTCTTTAGAAAGAAAACGTTATCTTATAATATATACAGTACATTTATAAATAAGGCAATCAATCCGACTGTGCAACACATTTCCCTGCTCTATTAGGGAAAGTCCCTAAATTTTCACGTTTAATAAAAGATTAAAAGGGCATTTCCTTTCTCTTCCGTAAAAGGTACCGTATCTATGTGGGTATGTGTATGATTTATTATAGTTTATGTATGTTCATGCTATATATTGTATTTTATGTAGTAGAAGTATATATTTTTATTTTATATTTGGTATAGTTTATTTAATTTCGAAAGTAATTTTCGTACTTCTACGTAAAGTCCTAGTTTGAAATAAAAGTACATACTTTTATTTCAAACTAGGACTTTCCTGTATCATTAACCCTCCTGTCTTGCCTAGGTTTGCTGGAATAAATCTCTTTTTATAGATATGCTCGGCTTTGCTTCTAACATTTCATTTGACTGTCACTTTATATTATCTGTGCAATAAATAATATGAAATGAAAATATTAAAACAAAAGGAATACAGAAGTAGCCTACATAAGAGAACACATTGCTACCAGTTCTGTCAACTTAAAACGGAGCATACACGTAGGTATTTCAATTCCTATCGTATTTCAATCGTCCCGAGCATGTTATTTATAGGGCAAAGTAGTGGCCTCATGATATGCCTTATAGCAATTCCTTCCTGGCACCATGCAGCACACGACCCTGCAGGTCAGACATCGCATGGTGGCGATAGTGGAGGCACAGCCGGGAAACCTGCAGCGGGTGAAGGGCACGATGAGGGCCAGGTGGTCCAGGTTCCTCCTCCGGACCGCGTCGGGAGGATGTGGGGGGTCGAGTTTGACTGGTTTCAATGTCTTCGCTAAAATGAACTCAGGTTTGGGCGCGTCCAAGAAGTCACCGAGACCAGCTAGAAATTAATTTGTGTGTTAGTTTCACCGCCGTACTCTATACTTTGTAGTTAAGTAAACCAATAATAGAAGAAATGAGATATTCTCTTTTGTATTTATGATAATGACACTACATTCATAATTGAAACTACTCTAAAGCACCGCCTTTTGCATTGCATTCTACAAAGATAAGGCAGTACCATTGTAACACGAGATTGCAGAAGTATATATAATAATAATTAATAAATAATAATGATACCTTGGACAATATTGATCTCGCCCCAAACTAGGATTCCCTGTATCTTGGGTACAAGACAACGATACACGTACTTATATAGATAAATATTATACATAGACAGATAAACAACCATGACTAGGGTACAAGTATCCGTTCTCATCAAACAAAGATTTGCCCCCACCGGGACTCGAACCCGGGACCCTTGGCTTTGTAGGCAGGGTGCCGACGCGGCCATTCGGATCGTCATAATATATAATAATAGTAACAATAATACAATATTTATTTAAGGAACTAGCTTGTTAATTTATTATTGGCACAAATGCGATTCATTAAATTTGACTAGGATCCCTTCGATGGTGACGACATAGGCCAGGCAGTAAGTGCGCGACTTTCTGGCGCAGCACCATCTCGTCTTGCTCTCTTTGCATGTTTGCTTCTTGTACCTAAAGCCATTTAGAACCAACATCGGATTCCCGAACTTACTCGTCTCGAATGTCACTGAAAATAATAGTAGTTTATCTGACTGCTACATAATGCCTAATTATGTACAGTTACAAACACTAGTTTATCTACAAACATATCATAAGCTCTCTTTGATGTGTCCAGGAACCGCATGTTCGACCGGCATTGTGGCATTGATCATTGCTCTGCAGTTGTTTAGCTTGTTAGTAGTACCAACTTCTCAGACAAACTAGGGGCGGCACGCAGGGCGTCGGCGTTTGAAATTTGAATGTCATAATTTGACAAATTTTGCTACATTATGACCATAATGTATCAATATTCAGATAACAAATGAGTTTTTACCAAGAAGTTTATCATTATGCTGGTCGTAACGTGTGGTTTTTGGACGCAGTAAAGAGGGTTTATGATACGTGTGTAGATAGAAGTATTTTAGTAGTTTCTTATTATAGTTTCTTTTACCTACTTTATCATGTATCGTCGCAGGACACAACACGATAACCGGAGATAAGATACCCAAGGGATAACCGGAAACCAATGAACGCGGAGTGTGCAGGAGTTAAATGGCGTGTCAGTAAGCAGGCTTTTATTCAACTGTGGGATTCCTTACACGCTGATGATGATGATGATGGACATCGTTTTCCAGGGTTCCGTACCCGAAGGGTACCAAACGGAACCCTATTACTAAGCCTCCGCTGTACGTCCGTCCGTCTGTCACCAGGCTGGAGACTCATCTCATGACCCGTGACAGTTAGACAGTTGAAATTTTCACAGATTATGTATTTCTGTTGCCGCTATAACAACAAATACTGAAACACAGAATAAAATAAATATTTAAGGGGGCTCAAACATTTTTATTTCTCGTATTTGCTCGATATTGATAACGGCAACAGGTAAACGCTTGAAATATTAACAGAATATTTAGTTAAATTATTCACTTGTAAAATAATTAAATAAATCAAAATAAAACAAATATTTAAGGGGGGTCCCATACCACAAACCTGTTTTTTTGCCGATTTATTAGATAATGGTACGGAACCCTTCGTTCGCTAGTCCGACTCGCACTAGGCCGGTTTTTTAAAACTCTGATACATGTGTTGGTAAGTCTTCTTTTGTATGTGTATTGTAAAACTTTAAACGCTTGTCCCGGCTGTGTGCGTCAGAGCCATATTATTCGCTATACCTACTTAGTTATATGACGAGGTCTTCCCATCTCACTTTATGGAACCAAGGAAAGGAAACAGCACGAATCTATTAAACCTATTTTTAATAGATATTAAGCTAACCATATAAACTACTATTATCTAATAAATAAACATGGATTTTATGCATGGCTGAATAAATAAGTGGAGTTCTACATAACTCACTTATAGTGATAGTTACACCTTAAGTAAAATTAAAATAATAATAAAAGTAATGTGGAAATTCCCGGGGAGAAACCCTAACAGTTGCAACAATTCTCATAATTGTATTAAATTATCTGACAATGCCTCTAAGTGTTGGCCCCAAAAATAAACGGGACACACACACACGTGAATTGATACATCAAATGAATAATAATATTAAAAATGTAATCAAATATCTAATGCTTTCATTAGATTTATCAACATTCCCTTCAATACCTGTTGTAACCAAGATGATTGATATTTATTCTTTTTCCACCTCTATAGGCAAGCCCATCTGATCTTCACTTCTCCAAGGTCCTTGTCCCGGAATCGTTTGTAAACCAGGATGGGGTTTCCGTAGAAATCGTTTCAAAATAAACTTCTATAAATAGTCAAATAAAAAGAATAAAAAAATACAAGTTCAGTGAGGGGTTTCTGACAGCTATGCTTAAAAAAACGATTCTGAAAGCTGTGACAGACGGCCTTGATTCGACATGGCTTTCAATAATGGGCCTGTGATAATATCCATATCTTACCAGACTAGGATTTTTAGTTTGAGGCCAGAAATGTAAACAAACAACTGTCATTTTCCAGTATAAAAGTATAAAATGAATGTCAAAGTCAACGATTTTGTTCTAGAAAATGACAGTTGTTTGTTTACATTTCTGGCCTCAAATAAAAAATCGCGGTATAGCTCACTACAAATAAAAAATAAGTGGAAACAGAGCCTGCACTACTCTGCATTACATATTTGTTTAGAATAAATTGTCAGAAAAGGGCATAACCTTTTAACGACTGTGGAATTTTTGAGGCATCGCGATTTAAACATTATGCCATGGTAATAAAATTCAAAACCTTTAACGGGGAAATGGCGTCATATGCCGTCCGTGGTCGTTGTGAGGTAATCTTTCAAAACAAAAGCATGGTCCCGTGATTTCGTAAGATTCAGATACAAATAATAATAATAATAAAAGGACTTTTTAAAATTACAGCACCTTGTCCAATGGTTTTATTCTGGTCATGTACAGGGTGTCCGGTGGCAGAATCGGGATTTAAAATGTAAATAAAAAAAAATACAATAGATATAAATTTGTATCAGTAACTATTAAAAAACAGACAAATGCGGATTTTATTTCTTAAAAATTACATCGTCTAAATGTTGACCGTCACGTCGGACACATTCTCGGAATCTGGCCTCAGTATTCCTTGCCACTCGTTGAGAAAAGACGCCGGGATGCCATGAACCTCACGAGCGATATTTTCTTTTAATGCTGAGATAGTCGCAGGGATTGTTTCATAGACTTTCCTAGGTACCCCCATAGAAAAAGTCCATGGGTGTAAGATCCGGCGACCTGGGTGGCCAGGGGATGTCACCGAAGCGGTTTATCAGTTTGTTCGGGAAGAAATCACGAAGTAGCGCCATGCTCTCTCTAGCAGTGTGAGGCGTGGCGCCGTCTTGCTGAAACCGTGTTCGTATGGTGAAGGTAGGATGTTCTCTCATTATTGGAAAAAATAAACGTTCAGCATGCGCCGATAAGCAACACCGTCCACAGAAAATGCTTGCTCTTGACGATTTTCAAAAAAATAGGGTCCGATTATTCCACTACTTGATAATGCACACCAAACTGTCACTTTGGGACTGTGAAGTGGTTGTTGATGTTTTAAGCGTGGGTTCCGTCATTTAGGTGACAAATAACGGCAATTCTGTTTGTTTACACTACCATTTAAATGAAAATGAGCTTCATCACACCAAAAGATAGTGTTTACCGTACGAAATCGCTCCAACATTGTCTCGCAGAAATTTTTACGCATATTTAATCATTAGGCTTAAGCGCTTCCACAATTTGAATCTTATAAGGGTGAAATCTCAGATCCTTCTTCAATATCTTGTGCACTATAGTTTTCGGAAGCCCCAGGGCAGCCGCTTTCTTGCGCACGGACTGACGCGGATTATCGGGCAAACTGGACGCGACGAGTTCAATTTTTTCATTTGTTCACGGCGTCCGTCCGACTGGGCCCCGGTCGTAGGTTTTTTTCGGCCGAACTTGTTGCCCGGAAATTCGCACCCATGATCGAATCAAATCTTCACTTAGAGCATCACGTAACCGTCGAATATTGTAACGTGAACAAAATCTTCGGCGAGCAATTACACACGAATCATTGGCCTTGAAATACGCTTCGATTGCGAACGCACGTTGTTCACCCGTCCACTGCGACATCGCGACTAAATAACCCGCACTAATGACGAAGCCAACGCGGCCCCCACTCCGCTCCTCCGCTCAACGGATACGGAGAAATTCAAAATTTAAATCCCGATTCCGCCACCGGACACCCTGTATTGTCACTATAGTTACTCGTATAATTTCGAATGAGTATAGTGTCCGTTGTCTTTAATCAGTGTGCCGCAGTAAGAAGTCACCGAAGCATTGCATTTCAGTATGATCCACCAGGTCCTATCGCCATTTTGTTACTCGTGTTCTTAGAATACTGGATGCCATTGTAGAAAAGAATTCATAATTTCTATATTGCACACCAATCATGTAACAAACAAGCGTTACATGAAAATTGTGTACAAAGGCGAGCTTAACTTTCCAGCAAATCAAGTTAAGATAAACATAAGCCAGGCCCCATCCTCGTTCCGCGTATAAAATAAAATATTTCTGAGACGTCAACTCTACATACGAGTATAATAATCTTAACTATATCGGCACATATTATATAAAACATCGGCACATATAATATATAATATAATTGTAGGCACGTAACTCTAGCGCTGACCTTGACAGTGCGTCTCTTTCGCGTTCACTATTTCAATATTGCCCTTCTCTTTCATTTAGCCAAGGTCAGCGCTAGAGTTAAATAGCGGCACCAGTACTATGTTCTAAATACCTGTATACGAATATACAGAATAAGTATTAAAAATCAACCACGAGAATGGTTTACACAGACATTGATTTGCACTAGTTATTATAAAACTTTAAATATTGTATCAACTATGACTAAGTTTATGACTAGACATACTTTCTTACGATTTCTACAAAACTTTCACACGTAAGTACACACATACACACAGGGCCCTACTCTTATTTTTAAGACATTTGATCTGTCAGTCTGTTATCTACTTTGCGATATTTTGTTCTGCGTTAACACTTACCGGACAATAGGTGGTATTGTTATTAACAACTAAATCTTTACCTGAGAGCCGCAGTGAATTGAGTTAATTTTGATTAACATGCGTTTATATTGCTTATACCAGAATCCTAGAATAATTACTGT
This sequence comes from Argyresthia goedartella, assembly GCA_949825045.1. Lineage (NCBI taxonomy): Eukaryota > Metazoa > Arthropoda > Insecta > Lepidoptera > Argyresthiidae > Argyresthia > Argyresthia goedartella. The sequence continues at coordinate 7,766,347 of OX463817.1, forward strand.
TAATGTGTGTGTTCATGTTTGGCCTTCACAATAATGTCCTTGTATGTGACTAGCGTGGCCTTACATCCCAGTCGGACCTGGTTACAGGACCAGGAAGTCTGCAGACCCATACTCCTCTTCATGTTGAACCGGAACCTGTCTATTTGTATCAATGGTTTTCCGAATTTCGTCATCAGAAATATGGGCTTGGCTGTATCTGGAAGAAACAAATATTGTTAGACTAAGCAATGTTGGAGTACGTATTTAAATACCGTCACGGTTTTACACTTACGAGGTGGCAGAAGCACAGTTGTGCCTACATTCAACCTGATATTCAATGAACCCTTTTGATAAATATGATAATGATAACCTGCAAGGCCTATGAGAAATATGAAGGCCATCTATTAAATATTATGTAAATACCGGCCATCTTTACTAAGTGTTGAATAATAATGTAAAACCCAGCCCGAAATAAATCAACACATTATAGCGGATCTACATAGCTTTATTCTATTAATGGTTGTGGCTATTATGTAGTTTAACCATCTCATTGACAACAGTGAGAAGAGTAGCGCTGCATCCGTATACAATCTTCACACATCTTCAGGTAACGCGTGGTCGGTTACAGTCACTTTTCCTATTAAACCATAAGTAAGTCAGTCCTGCCATTTCTAGGAGTCGAGAACCTAGCTGAAAACAATTATACTTGGTTCGAACACAATGGCTGGGTCTGCAATTACTATATAAAAATTTTACCGATCTTCGGCTCGAAACATAAAAAGCCAGTACGCACAAATCTTGAGTCTCCTTTGACAATCCGTAAAAAAACTCTGAAATGTCAAAGTTGACGATAGATCAGTGATGGTCTTTCGGCAATTAAATGCGTGCTGGAGCTGTCTATTTGGAAAATATCAGCAACTTGAGCAGCAGTTTCGCGTTATGGCGACCTATGATATACAATACATGTAGAATAAATTCATCTGTTTGATCTGCAAATCTATGCCTCCGCTATCTATCAACCCTTATGGGAAAAGACTTTTTGTGTGTGTGTGTGTGTGTGTATGTGTGTGTGTGTAGATGCAGAAATAATAAAAAAAAAAACTATGTAAAATGGTTGATACAGTTCGCGCCCTGAATTCTAGGGCTCAGAGCGAGCAGTAACCTCTTATCTCTCTCACCCAACCTTCAATCTTCAATTTTGAGCGGTGATTTGTGCTTGCCCCCTTCGCCTTCTCATCTTATTCAGCCATCCTAACCAGCTGGAGAAGGAGGACTGGGTGATCAAGGACCTCAAGGTTGAAGTGTCTCCCAAGATAGTCATCCTAGTTTCTTTTGTAGATGGGCACGACAACAGCATGTGGTCGACTGTTTTTTCCACTTCCTTGCGTCCATTGCATATGGGGCAGTCTGTTGCATCTGTACCTTTCAAGTTTGTTTAGTATATAATGGATGTTATAAGGCCTGTTAGTATTTACAGTTTGCTGCGTGGCAGTCTCATTAGGTAGTTTTAAAATCTGTTGTTTTACTTGCTTATGAATAAATTGATGTTTTAGTCTTCTCTGCTGGACCATAAGTCATCCTGTTGCAGTACTGTAGCTGCTTTGAGCCTGTTCATTTCGTGCATCGCCACTCGAATTTTACTTTATTACGAAACTTTTTAACTCCATACCGGATACACCGTTTAGTTTCAGTCCGCTGTCCATTTCTTGTTATAAATGTCGCACCGGTATCTGAAAACAGGCGGTAACTGGAGATAAATATGTATTGGGTCGCTTAACTGGAGATGATAAACACCAGTAAGCAGAGTGTTGGTGATAAGATTTTGATAAAATAAGGCTAAAGAAGGTTTAACAATTGCATTTGGCCTATTTATATCAATAAAGTTTTCTTAGTCATCCAATACACAGAACATTTTAAATTATTTTTAAAAACTTATGTGAACTTGGAGTAAACAACAACAATAGCTAAACTACTGACATGGATATATTATGGTTAAAAAGGCAAACATAGCAACCTGCATTTTTCCATACGAGGTACCAGAGGCACAGATGAGTCCACTTTCAGCCAGAATACCAATGGTACTCTATTTTTACGAGTGTGGAATCAATAATAAATATTATTTTCCCGGGGAATGGCTATGCTGCGTCCACATCAACACCTTGCAAGTGCCGACCTCGAGAGACTGCGTCCGCGCAACTCCTCTACACTTCTTGGCGACATGCTTGGTGCACCTCCACTTAACGATGGGGAACTTGTCCACTTGGATACCGAACCTGTACCCGTGCAGCATCAGCACCCGCCTGCCCTTCCAGTCCTTCGTGATCAGCTCTGCAAGCCGTGGTCATGGTTAGAAAGGAAGAGAACTATATAGCGTGCTAATGCGTGCGTCCAAATTAAATGTTCGGGCAGCCTTGCCATCAAACACGATTCTCCAAACGCCAAATGATGAATACCTAAAGTTGACCGTCGTCATCGAGTCATTGTCACTGAGCGGTCATTGTGTTAGCGGAACCCAGGCTGCAGCAGGCAGGCTAGCTGATAATCAGTAAATGTCTCTCATTGGCGTCACGCTATCCTTTGAGCAGTTTCATATACCTATACGATGAATTCAATACACATCAAACGGAAGTTTTTGCAGCAACATTCAGGACACGAATATATTAAAAATATGCATAGAGTAAATAATAAAGAGAGTGGATTTTTAAACACGTCCTATATTTCCCAAGCGGTCCAACATATTTATCTTATTTAATATTTACAAATAAAGGTACAATATATGCACTTCCCTGATTACCAATTCTTTAAATAACACAAACAAACACAGCATTACGCCTATTTCCATAGATCGTGGCTGTGGCACAGTAGAGCCCATGTTAAGAAAATTATTCAAAATCCAATTTGCGCGACAGAGAGGCAATTTTTAAATATCGGTATTTGGCGCATGGTTGTGGTCGTTGTACAAGCAAGCCACTTTGTCTCCGAGCAACACCACCTTGGCTGTACAGCCCTTCTTGCCTTGATGGGTGGAGCATCGCCACCTGGTCGTGTGCTTTTTCTTGACATCTCCTTTCCTCTTGTCTTCGTAGTACGTATACTCGTTGATCAGAAGCAAGCGGTTCCCTTTTTGTGATGTTACGAAGGTCAAATCAACGTCTGTAAATAAGGTTGTATTCTAAGTAAAACTCACGAAAGATATCTTTGGAAAACCCAATTCTACAGGATGTAACAGAACGGTGTAGTGATATTTCAGGGTGCAAAAATAGGTATTTTCGGGAACTTCCGTATGTTTGCTTCAGTTAGTTTTTCAAACTCAAATATTTCTCTGATTGTCATCTGGAAAATAAATGTAAGTATTTTAAGTGTTGTGAAACGACTGTTTCATGATACATTTTACCCTGCGCAGACGCCGCAATTTTGTTCCAACTTATACGCCGGTTATTGTATAACATGCGCGAGTTAACTTGGCACCTGGCTCGCCCCGCCTGCTTCCCCGCCCCGCTACCCGCGGTCGTCCTTGCCAAGGCGATCGCGGGTAGCGGGCGGGGAAGCGGGTAGTACAAAGCTTGCCACCTCAGCCCGCCGCGCCCCGCCCCCGCACTCAGGCACACCTGACATCTGTGTACTGTAGGTATGCGCGCGCGGGTTGCCCTTCCTTTGGATTCACCTACAACAGCAAACATAGATTTACGCCTTTTCCCATACGGAGTGGCAAGGCACAACCCACTTTTAGCCAGTTATTCAATATGCGTGACTACTCCTACTCCATTTTGCGTGACAGGGTGCTTTCCGATCGCCGGAAATATTATAGTTTTCTGATGATGTTTTCCATCACCCTATTAGAAACTTTAACCTAACCTCATTTTTCTAGGCTCTATCAAATAAAACAAAATTATGAACTATGCACATGTTCATAAATTTGTACCTAATGATAATATATCATACGTACCTACCACAGAAACGCTGTGTTAAGGCCCCTCCACATTCGTGCGTGAAATCACGCGCGAATCGTGCCGCGATCTGCCAGGGTTCGCAGTAGACATGTGATTAACGGCTAAAACTAAATAATCTTTATAAATTATATGCTAGATTCATTTAATGGTTAAATTTAAACGCTTTTTTTAATAGGATGTTATTTTTATTTACAAGCTATAAATCACAAGACCTTGTGTTAAATCTAACGCGGCGTCGTAGTGGACGGATGATTTTCCATTAATGTTATAAAATAATCAACTAGGTAGCCAGTCTGGCAGAAAAAATATGTTAATGCTAGAATGAACAATTATTTTTCATTATCCTTTTCAAAATAAGAACTACTTAAATTCCAACCAACTAGACAAATGAGCCAGCCAACCAATAATCACCTCTGTCAAAAGATAATAAAGTTCACACCATTCGTGTAAATAACTTACCAAGTTCAAATACTACTCTACACTATCAAGTAAGTACTACGCGTTCGCTATAAGTTTGCCGGTGACGATGTGACGTCATTCAGAGGTAGGGTTAGCAAAAATATTACACATTGCGTACTTGTGTTTTTTCTGTCTGTGTTAGTAGGTAGAGATGGTCAATGGTTGCAAAAAACGGGAAGCTTAACCTTCCTTTTTTTGTAGCCTTTAACCATGAAAGTTTGAATTGGTAGTGTTTTTGAAACGACGCCCCACCACACCGCCAGCTAACACCATATAATAGGGTATTTTTTTAGTAGGTAGAGATGGTCAATGGTTGCAAAAAACGGGAAGCTTAACCTTCCTTTTTTTGTAGCCTTTAACCATGAAAGTTTGAATTGGTAGTGTTTTTGAAACGACGGCCCACCACACCGCCAGCTAACACCATATAATAGGGTATTTTTTTAAATCGTTGGGTTCATTTTTACGCAACGAGCTATACAGCTATTTTAATTTAATAGGAATCTATAGATTACAACTGCCCCTGTTCGCAGACGTTCACAATATAGTTCGCGCTCTGGAACTTTGGACGAGAATGGACGGCAATCATGCTACTGCTGCTGCGGCGTTACTTTGCGCTTTGACCTTTTATAATTAAATAAAACAGTCTAAAAATCATCGTTTTTATTCGTTACGTAGTACGAATTAATTAGTTCGATTGTATAATAATATTAGGAGCTGGGGCTAACACTAAATATCTTTCTTGATATTGAATACTCCAAACCAGAACAGAGGCTAATAATATGTTTTAACCTAGTGGTTATGGTAGGGAAAGACGAGACAAAAAGTAGGTAATCTCGGTCTCCTGCTTGTCAGGATTTGTAATTAAAACTTGCCTCTTCACAACTAAGTTTTCATTTACTTTTTCTTTTTAGACTCGTCTCTGAGTCTTTAAACAATTAGGCACATTTGCACGCACTTCTAGTAGACAACGAGTCATACAATTTAGGGGTCATTGACACAATAGCTTACTTTTTTCATGATGTCCCATTACGTCATTAGATGTGGGCCGTTTAGGTCAAATTGCGGCTGCTACACGCACCTATCATACGACACGACACGACTTCATATTGACGAAGGGAAATTCCCGAAAATACCTAATTTGGCACTCTGAAATATGACAATCCCTTTCTAATACACCCTATACAACGTGTTAATAAATACACACATAACCTTTTACACCCTAACTTATTTTTTTATAATAAAAAATATCGAGAAAGAAAAAACTAATATTTGCCCAATATTGTATAAAATCTTTGACTTAAGCTGTAGTGTCTTTCTGACAAATTGATAACAATGTTGTGCGTGCGTGAATGCAACGCTCCTCCGCCCGCGAGTTCAATCAAATTATCCATCATACCTTTTCCAGGCTTTGGATTGGCAGCAAGTACTTAAAATAAAGGTAGGTTAGTTAGGTTATAATACCAACACCATAATAATTACCTACTTAGAAATCAATCAATGGAAATATGAAGTAAAACTAGATTTAGTTTAGTTACCTACTAACTACAAAACATTGGAAAAATCTAGGCACTTGGAATTCCCCGCCCCCGCCATCACTGTAATGTTCTGACAGTTTCTTTGGCTTTTAGCGAGCGGTACCTCTCTCTCAATCACCCCACCCTTACCCTATCAGTAAAAGAGAGTCACCGCTGGCTCGGAGCCACTGAAACTTGGCTCGGTCTTTATGAAACGGGACGAGAGCGCGTATCGTTTCAAACGCCTAGATAATTAACGACCTATGTATGTACCTTCGCGTGAGTTACCCGCTAGTTGAATGGAGTACATTCAAAGCACGCATCCCGTAGGTACAATACCTATGGGCTGCGTTTGTGTGAAAGTAGTTTGTGAGGTAGTAGTCGCTGTGTAGCTGCTAGCATTATTCTGTGAGACACTCGTACCCCGAACCGCTCAAAGTACACCGACATAGCTTGATTGACACTGTCATTATTACATTGTGAAAGTACATAACTACTCTCACAATCTCACAATGTTCAAGATTGGTATACCGAATTGCCATTCCGTGGCACTCGCCGCGAATGAGCTCGCGCACCTGAACGCAGATAGATAAGCACTGAGGTGACGACAAAGAAAAAAAACAAAAAATAAAAATATCCCCGCAACCCTCAAATCAGCCCCTACTGCCCCTTCCGTGATTTGCACTCGATGTTTCCGCTGACGCAAACGCGACTCGAGAGCGACACAAAGCTATCTCTTTTTTCCATAGAAATGAAGAAAGTGAGCGAAAACGAAATCAGATTTTTTATTATGGCAAAGATAAGCCGGCGACTACCCGAGTGAGCTTCTTTTCAGCGTGAGTAGAGAATAGGCAGGGGTCAGTTAAAGTGGACGTTCGCGCCTAAGTTATACCCTCGATGATACGAAACGGAGATAAGGTTACGGACAAAAGGACATGTCTGGATCCACCTAAAGGAAATATATACGCGACTGTAATCAAGGAGTTTCGAGACGTGTTTTCAGTGTGCGGAAAAGGTAAGCGACTGATCAACCAATCCGGCGCCGACGCCGACGCGTATATGGAAAGTTTGCCTTTACACAACGCTCTATATATAGTGTTGAGGTCGGATATACCTTAAAAATATATACCGCCGTGATGAGGATTATGAAGGAACTTCCTGAAAGAAATTCTAGTGTGAAATGATTCAGAATCATCAATCAAAGAACTGAACATACCCTATCATTTTGTAGAGACCTGTCACTTACACCCTGTATGTTAAGATTGAGAAAAATTATACAAGAACAAAAGTGGATAAGAAACGTTTATTACAAAGGGAAATCAACTTGCTATAAAAATACAATTGGCATGAACTGATAAAATTAAAAATAATAATTTAGCGCGCGTTATGGGCATTCATTTTAATATTCTGTCCTGAGTCATGCTTTAGTATAGTTCTATGTTCTATGTTGGACGGCCGCCCAGCTTGAATCCTAGACTTGGTCTTTCCTATTCCCCTGTCATGTCCTGTTACGTCTACTCAGGGCTGTACTTTGAACTTTAATTTTCCTTGGTACACGCCTTTATTATCTGATGTATAATATAAAATGAAGTAAGAAAATGAATAATATATAAAATGAAGTTAAGTCCTTGCTCTGATGATCATATTTGTGAATTTTGATAATGCTCTTAGATTGTGGACATTTAAGTCACCATAATTTTCAGCACGTTATTGAAATAACTTGATTTTTGGAAATATTTATTTGAGAGTTTGATAGCATCTCTATTGCGACACCGACTGCCGCCCCCGCCCACATCCCGCCGCCAAACAGATATAAAAAACCGGTCAAGTGCGAGTCTAAATCGCGCACGAAGGGTTCCGTACCACCGTTCAATGGAAGCGATGGTGTGGAGTGAATAGTTTGGATTTTACACAGCAAAATATTGTTTACAAAGTTATTGGTGCGGTTACTTTCACACTCCATGTACGTAACCAGGTGCATCCATAAGTTTGTATGTGGTATTGTTGTATGGGAGCCCCCTTAAATATTTATTTTATCCTGTTTTTTAGTATTTGATGTTATAGCGGCAACAGAAATACATAATCTGTGAAAATTTCAACTCTCTAGCTAGCTAGGTTCTTGAGATACAGCCTGGTGACAGACGGACGGACGGACGGACGGACGGACGGACAGCGAAGTCTTAGTAATAGGGTTCCATTCTTACCCGTTGGGTACGGAACCCTAAAAATGACTACAGCGCACTAAGGGCACCGCTCATAACTCCTGATTCGACCTGAAATTTATAATGGAGCAGTTCTTTGACCGTGATCAATCTGATAATTTGCCTTGGATATATTCTATAATTATGTAAGGTTTTTTATGTTTGTTTGTGTCTATGTTTATGTTTATTATACAGTGTAAAAAGAAGTATGTAATTTACATGATCGAACCACCAGGTTTTAATTTTTCTGGTAGTTCAACAATCGGATGACCACAGGACAAGATATAAAGTCGTACCTTTCTCCCAGATTGTGACATGCATAGTTATGACATACCTCTGCCACCCCATCTGGGAAAAGACTTGTTAAATGGAAGGCCTTAAGCAATTGTAAAACGAAAGAAGCTTTATTTATATTCTTTATTGCACACATTTATTACCAGTTACATTAAAATATCATTGTGATTAAGCCTATGGGCTTTCGCGTAGGACTCACAAATGCGTAGAAGTTAACGCAGTCCACGAAACGAGGTAGTCAGAAGCACCACATCATCAGCAAAGGAGATATTATTAATAAATTGTCTATCTATGTGACATCCGACTTGGGTACTACTGAGCCCCCAGATTAGCTTATCTATGTAAATATCTTAAAGTTTAGGAGAAGTAAGCCCACCTTGTTGTACATCGAAATCCAATTTGTACGGTTCCGAGTGTGAACTTGCCCATGTTACACTGTTACGCTGATTGCTGTACCAGTATCTAACCAGACAGATACTCTTGGCGGGACAATCCGTTTCATCTAGCAATTTCTTTCACAGTATGTCATAGTTGACCAAATCAAATGCATTGGACAGGTCTAAACAACAAGCGTAAACTGGCGTATTTCTGGAGGTGTAGGACTGAACAGTTTGCTTGAGGCTAAAGATGGCACTCTCCGTCGACAGTCCGGGTCGGAACCCATCTTGCAGTGTTAGGTGCACAGTCAGTTGTATATCAAGAGATCTAAGAGTGACTTATAGGAACAACGCTATTACCCTCTCTATATGAAAACCCGCATGCTCGATGCTGTGGTCGTCATGACCAGAGGATTTCCCTATATCCATCGTATTTTATCACCTCCCTAACCTCTTTGGCACTAAGGCCTCCAAAACGATCCCCAGCATCGAGCGCCGATGATGACGGTGTTCCTAAAGATGATTCCACCTAAAAGTGACCTCGGAAGCTCTCTGCATTCGCCAGCCACGCTCACAGGAAGACTTGGCTTAGGGTTTAATTAGTTAGTGGATCGCCAGTATTTTGATATTATTTGTCTATAAGCTGTTGCATATCCATTGTTATTTGTTTCTCGTTATCCGTTTATCATTTTTATTTTAGTTTAAATTTATTTCGTGATTCGCGCATTTCCTGATATACTGGACCAAAAGTGGGTTTACCAATCAGAAGCCAGATTTTGTAACAGAGCCGGGCCTGCGTGTGAGTGTGATTACCTGTTCCATCCTGTTACATGGTTACCCCTTTTGGGTTTATAATTGCAATGACTGATGCAAGTAGCCTCTACTAATACACCAACAATGCTTCCGTACATTTCATAATTTCTTTATTGCATTCAAATCATATTAAAAACAAGCATTACATAAAAATAGTATGTAAAGGCGAGCTTATCTCTAATAAGAGAGTTCTTCCAGCAAATCAAGTTAAGAAGGGAAACCTTGTTTGTTGAGCAGCGGTAGACCTATGTATACAACAATACAATGAAATAAATGAGAAATTACATATCAATAGAAAAAATCAATTGTATGATTGCCAAATTAATAGACTGAATACTTATAATACACTAATACTTCTATTTTATAGTAGTAAATATATAATTATTATAGAAGAAATATACATATATAATATTCTTTTTTTATAATTATTTTGTCTATGATATGTTTGTGATGAACATGAACAATATTTACTCGAAAAATTAATAATTTCTGTAGGAAAGTCAATAGTTTTTAATTTTTAATTACAAATATCAGTGCATTTCACGATTTGTTCCTGTTTATTATTTATAATAATTAATATTGTAATATTTGTATTAGTTAAACACAACCAATTTTGAAAAGAGATCTTTCAAATAAATCTGTGGGAGTTTCTAAGCCTTGCTACTGCCACAGTGGTCCAATGTAGAGAAGTGGCAAAAAATTATGTTTGCTAAGAATATGTGAATATCTACACTAATAAAGAAATTTTGAGTTGAGTTGAGTTTGAGTTGAGCCTATTCCTCCTGTTACTTTTAATGTAACTACGATCTAATATATCGGTAAAAACTTGGGTATTATCTTCCACAACCAGTGGTTCTGGTCATTGCATGCCAATGAGATCAGTCGCCGAGTATTTGCGTATTTGCTACTTTTCACTCTCTCAGGGACTTCAGTAGGTTATTTCTCCTCAAAAGACCATAATCACTCTCGCTCAGTCTCTCCTTCTATCGCACATCGATTATGCTTATGTCTGCTTTGTCAGTGATAATGAAGAAATACCTACTGAACAAACTTCGGGGTTCCCAAATATGACCATTTATCACAATATTGCAAGGAGTTGCAGTAGCTGCCAATCCGTCGTCCCCGGGATTCTCATATATTCAATTTCCTCTACAACATTTTCGGAATCCACGCTATCCAACCTTCCTATAAGACAGTCTAGAATTTCTTTCTTCCAGTAGGCATCGGAGAACCGACGCAGTTCCATGCCCACAAAACCACAGTATAACACCGCATCCTCTGAGCACGTGTTTAGAATCCGGGCCATTAGTTTGTGGAATGAACTTCCCTGCACCATCAGGGATTGTCCATTTCTAAATATATTTAAAAGTCGCGTGATGAAGCATCACTTCTCTCTTTAAAATTATAGGTAATGTGCATGTAAATATGTATTAATACATGTATATCTATTGTAAATGAATGAAAATAGTAGTAATAGTATATTTTAAAATTTATATTTTTATTTATGCTAAGGATTTTTGTTAATTTGTATGTATCAATCAAGCTTTCCCATCTTAATCTGGTGTGCTGGAAGTGATCTCTCATTAGAGATAAGTTCACATTTGTACACTATTTTCATGTAAATCTTGTATTCCTTATATGATTTATGTGCAATATGGGCCTATTGAGAAGCTATGAGGTCACAAAACAATAATACTATTGCAAAATTTGGTCATAGGCGTAAGCGCAGCGCTCTCTAATTGAATAAGTAAACATCACAACAAACAAACAATTACGGCAGAGGGCGCCTGTGCCACATGCGCGTGTGAGGCGCTTACGCCCCGTGACCGCATCCAAAAAAGTTTTCTTAAGCTTGGTGCGGAGTGGAATCGAAATATCCACATTTTTTTTGTTGTTAAAGTTGCTAAACGTAAGTTGACATGCATAAATAGATATTTGTCTTTTTCCTACACCATTTAGTTCTTTATAAATGATCTCAAGGAAGGAAGCAGTATTTTGCTTCCGCACCGGGCGGTTGTACTCATGTGAGACCCCTTACCGCAGCTAACTTGTTAATTATCAAAACATAAATTTCGTAAAACGATAGCCTAGAAAAAACTTATATTTATTTTACCTTTAGCACCTACGCAGATGATTTTAAATAAATACAATACATTTTACAACACTTAATGGTTGTGAATGTTTTTACTGCGAACGATTGTATCATAAATTGTGTAAACGGAAGCTTTGCAGCCCATACAGTGGTGAGTAGAGCAAACCCATCGGCTTTTTACACCAGGCGTCTTCAGATAAAAGGTATAGTCACCAAGTTTCAACAATTTTCTGCCCCGTTTCGACGACACAAATTGAACATCTGGAACAAATGCATATTGTGACACAGTTATAATATTTTTCAAATATTAACATATTAAAACAAACAAGGAAAAATCCCGAGTTCATTTCTAATACGTCGGTGATTACCATTCACCAAGTTAGCTAGTTAGAATTATCAAATCTCACTATTGGGTGAAATGTTACTAAATTACTTTCTAGTTTACTAATACACAAGTTAAAAAGGTCTTTATTGTGGTAAATTTACCAAAATAATACAAAAAAACCTTCATAAAAGACTTTGTTAAAATAGTTAAAAAATTACTAGTTAAATGTACATTAATAAGCTACTAAGTCGCCAGGCATTCTTTAAATTCATTTACATCTATTGGGTAGGCCAAAGATTTTAGTAACTTCTGTAAAGGCGGTAAAAGTCATTGAAAAGAATATTTATAAGTATTAAATAAATTGTTGGGGACATCATTCTCAAAAAAAAATATGCAGTCTGCATTGAAACTTATTTAGTATGATTATAATGTCCCAAGCAGCCCCTTAAAATATGACTACATGTGCACTTCTGTTGCTCAGTGATTATGCCTGGTCCTGGCTGCACCGTGCAGCTCCTGGATTTGGAACAGATCCAGCGTTGGGTGTGCACGCTGTATGTGTGCGCGCCGATATATTAGAGACATGTTTCTTAGCGTTTTTCTTGTACGACGGTACGGAAGTCTTTATATGTGAAATCGATTCACACTTGACCGGATTGATTAGATTATATGACACGTTCATATCATAAAATATAAATTTCAAACTATATTTTTTAATTATTGTTTAACAATTTTTGTTGTGACGCCTCTAGAATTATATTCAAAAATATTTAGGGCCATACAGCTGAGTGCGAACACATAAAAACGAAGATTAAAATGAAATGAAAATGAAAATCAGGAGACCGTAGCTTTTTACTTAAGATTGAAGATAAACTAATAACTTCCAACGATATCATCACGGCCGTATTTGAACAGTTCTTTACAAATGTTCCAATCGTTACTACGGCTTCTTTAGACTTGTCGCCGGATCTTGCTGCATCATTTTTAAAAGACAATTTTCCAAAGTGCAATCAAGATTTCTCATTCGCATATATTGAGCCCTATGGCTTTGTTTAGCGTTTAAGCATTTAAGTTGTTAAATTTGAAAAAAAAAAACGAGGTACTCTGGAGAATGTCAGTAAAAATTATTAGCTCGATGATGGACGAGCTTGCCCCTCATTTATGTTCTATTATAATCATCAATAAATATGTAAACATAGCAGGCTAGTACCTTTATTTAAAAGCGGCGATTTGAATGACCCCACAAATTTCAGACCAGTCTCGGTTCTACCCATATTGAGTAAAATATCTGAGAAGATTATACATAGTCAGGTCATAAGTTCTGTCACATGTGCAATATGAAATTATTTAGACATGTTTATTATTTATGTAAACATTTATATAGCAAAATGAACTTAGTAAAACATAGATTCTTATGGTAATAAAGTTTATTCAAAATGACCCCCGCGATTTTGAATACAGGCCTTTATTCTGCGCGGCCAGTCGTCTATCGCAGCACGAACGAGGTCCATGTCAATATCGGCGGCTGCCTTAATCAAGGATGCCTTGAGTGACTCCAAATCAGGATGAGGCTTTGAGCAGGCCTTTTCCTCCAAGTGTTGCCATATCTTGTAATCTAACGGACTCAAATCTGGACTGGAGGAGGGCCAGTCTTCGTGCCGGATGAAGTCGATTTCACGCGCCGCCAGCCAGTCTTGTGTGCTTTTCGCTCTATGAGCTGGCGCAGAATCTTGTTGGAATACCCAGTGCCTGTTATTAAACATGGTATGAGAAACAGGTTCCACAAGGTTCTTGAGGACTGTATTTTGATACACAACTGCATTAGTTTTTACGCCTTTCTCACAAAAATGTACCTCAGTTAAGCCCCAATAAGAGACTCCCAACCAAACCATGAGCGAGGATGGAAAATGACCTCGTTGGACACGCGGAATACGGTTGCTCGCTTCTTCACTGCTGTGTGCGTACACCTTATCATTTTGTTTGTTGTAGCTCTCTTCCACGGTGAAAATGTTTTCATCCGAAAAAAGAATTTCTCGATGCTTTTTTCCCGCGTACCGCTTCAACAAAGCGCGGCATCTCTTCAGTCTCAGGTCCATTAAACGAGCGTCCAAACGATGTCCTGTTTTTCTTCGATATGCCCTAGCCCTAAGTCTTCATTTAACACCCTTTTCACCGTGGTCCTGCTTAACCCCATCTGAAGGGCCAACAGTTTCTGCTTACGTATGGGATTTCTTTGAATTCGCGCCTTCACAGCTTTTATCACTGCTGGAGTCCTAACAGATCGAGGGCGACCACTTCTTGACCTGTCATCTACACTAGAGTCTTCATTGTATCGTTTTATGGTACGATAAACGAATCTTTTGGTTATATTCAAATTTTTCAGTAAGTCGAAAATCTGAATTGACGCGTAACCTCAACGATGCAACGCAATAACTGCGACACGGTCTTCTTTAAGTGTCCACTCAATATTTAAAAATGAGGAAAATTCTAAAAAGTACACATTTTTATTTTCATTAAAAATTCGAAATTCGAATTCAATAAACTTTTTTGTGGCCAGCGTTCTAAATTCAAAAGTTTTTATTGTGTGACAGAACTTATGACCAGACTGTGTATTGGCTTCAATGCACATCATATTCTCCATAGCCAGCAGTTTGGAATTACATAAGGGCGGTCGACAACAAATGCTGGAGTCACGTTAGTTTAACATATTTGTAATGCGTGGGAAGATTGTAGGGACGATTTTGTGACCTGTCCAAGGCATTTGACTGTGTAGACCACAAAACATTGTTCTTAAAGCTGAAACACTACGGCTTAAAAGGCAATGGCTCTAAGAACAGATGGCTTATGAGATCGTATTTAGAAGGGAGGTTTCAAAAAGCTGACATTAATAGGACAAAATCGCCGCGTTCTCAGGTGAAGATGGGAGTCCCACAAGGATCTATCCTTGGTACGTTCCTTTTCTTTGTGTATATAACTGATTTGCCATTCATGGTACAAACATATAAGAGATAACATTATTTGCAGATGACACGTCACTAATTCTTTAATCCTAATTTAAAGAATTAGGGACGTGACAATTAAATTACTTGCAGGAACAAATAATGCTCTCTCGCGAGTACTAGACTGATTTACTGCCGATAACTTGCTTCTGAATTCAAAAAAGTTTAAGTGCATACGGTTCACTTAACCTTATGTAAGGCAAGTTGAGAGTAACATTATATTGGGGAAAGACATACTAAAACTAGTAGATGAAACTGTATTTCTCGGCATCACCATTGATGCCAAACTACAATGGGGTCCCCATATTGTAAATCTAATACATAGACTTAGTTCCGCAGTATATGCAGTTAAAATAATCAGGGAATTGACTGACGTTGCAACTGCTAGGCTTGTATATTTTCGTTATTTTCATAGCATTATGTCCTACGGCATACTACTATGGGGACGGGCTGCTGACATTGAGGCTATCTTCATTGTGCAGAAGAGAGTGATCCGATTTATTTATAAGCGAGGTAATAGAGAGTCTCTGAGAGATTTCTTCAAAGAAACTACTATCCTAACATCTGCAAGTCAATATATCTATGAAAACATAATGTTCGTGAGAAAAAATATCAGTAGCTTTAAAACCATTGATAGCCACTGTGGTGGCAGTGGCAATGTGCAAACTAGAAATAAACATAAGCTTTCTTTTCCAATGTTCAGACTCACAAAATTTAGTAGTTCTTTTATGGGACACTGTATACGCTTCTGCAATAAAATTCAGCAAGAAATAGAAAACTTGACTGAAGCTCGATTCAAAAAATGTCTGAAGCACGCTTTGTTCAGAAAGGCCCTACAAACTACAAACAGATATAAAAAATGACTACAGCGCACTAAGGGCACCGCTCATAACTCCTGATTCGACCTGAAATGTATAATGGAGCAGTTCTTTGACCGTGATCAATCTGATAATTTGCCTAGGATATATTCTATAATTAAGGCAGGTTATTTTATGTTTGTTTGTGTCTATGTTTATGTTTATTATACAGTGTAAAGAGAAGTATTTAATTTAAATGATCGAACCACCAGGTTTTAATTTTTCTGGTAGTTCAACGATCGGATGGCCACAGGACAAGATATAAAGTCGTAACTTTCTCCCAGATTGTGACTTGCATAGTTATGACATACCTCTGCCACCCCATCTGGGAAAAGACATGTTAAATGGAAGGCCTTGAGCAATTTTAAAACGAAAGAAGCTTTATTTCTATTCTTTATTGCACACATTTATTACCAGTTACATTAAAATATCATTGTGATTAAGCCTATGGGCTTTCGCATAGGACTCACAAATGCGTAGAAGTTAACGCAGTCCACGAAACGAGGGGTCAGCAGCACCATATCATCAGCAAAGGAGATATTATTAATAAATTGTCCATCTATGTGACATCCGACTTGGGTACTACTGAGCCCCCAGATTAGCTTATCTATGTAAATACTTTAAAGTTTAGGAGAAGTAAGCCCACCTTGTTGTACATCGAAATCCAATTTGTACGGTTCCGAGTGTGAACTTGCCCATGTTACACTGTTACGCTGATTGCTGTACCAGTATCTAACCAGACAGATTTCATAAATTTCTTTCACAGTATGTCATAGTTGACCAAATCAAATGCATTGGACAGGTCTATAAAACTAGCGTAAACTGGCGTATTTCTGGAGGTGTAGTACTGAACAGTTTACTTGATGCTAAAGATGGCACTCTCCGTCGACAGTCCGGGTCGGAGCCCATCTTGCAGTGCTATGTGCCCAGTCAGTTGTATATCAAGAGATGTACGAGTGACTTATAGGATCAACGCTAGTACCCTCCCGATATTAAAACCCGCATGCTCGATGCTGTGGTTATCATGACCAGGGGATATCCTTATATCCATCGTGTTTTATCATCTCCCTAACCTCCTTGGCACTGAGGCCTCCGATACGGTCCCCAGCATCGAGCGCCGCTGGTGACGGTGTTCCTAAACATGATTCCACCTAAAAATGACCTCAGAAGCTCTCTGCATTTGCCAGCCACGCTCACAGGAAGACTTGGCTTAGGGTTTAATTTGTTAGTGGATCTCCAGTATTTTGAAAAGTTTTTGTCTATAAGCTGTTTTGCAATCATATCCATTGTTATTTGTTTCCCGTTATCCGTATGCCATTTTTATTTGAGTTTAAATTTATTTCGTGATTCGTGCATTTCCTGATATACTGGACCAAAAGTGGGTTTGCCGATCAGAAGTCAGATTTTGTAACAGAGCGGGAACTGCCTGTGAGCGTCCCCTACGTGCCTGATTACCTGTTACATCCTGTTACATGTTTATCCTTTTTGGGCTTAGAATTACAATGACTGATGCAAGCAGCCTCTACTAGTACACCAACATTGCTTCCGTACATTTCATAATTTCATAAACATAAGAGTTACATGAAAAAAGTGTATAAGGCGAGCTTATCTCTAATAAGAGAGCTCTTCAAGCAAATCAAGTTAAGAAGGGAAACCTTGTTTGCTGAGCAGGGGTAGACCTATGTGTACAACAACAATAATTACCATCATAATCTATACTGAAAACTTTATTATAATTTTATAATACACTACTACTTCTATTATTTAGTAATAAA
Source organism: Argyresthia goedartella (assembly GCA_949825045.1). Classification (NCBI taxonomy): domain Eukaryota; kingdom Metazoa; phylum Arthropoda; class Insecta; order Lepidoptera; family Argyresthiidae; genus Argyresthia; species Argyresthia goedartella. The sequence continues at coordinate 7,783,982 of OX463817.1, forward strand.
TATATAATAATTATATAAGAAATATACAATATTCTTTTTTTTATAATAATTTTGTCTATATGTTTGTGATGCTCCATGAACAATATTTACTCGAACAATTAATAAATTCTGTAGGAAAGTCAATATTTTCTAATTTTGAATTGCGATTATCAGTGTATTTTACGATTTGTTCCTGCCTATTATTTATAATAATTGATATTGTAGTATTTGTATTAGTTAAACACAACCAATTTTTAAAAGAGATCTAATAATAAATCTGTGGAAGTTTCTACGTCTTGCTACTTCCACAGTGGTCCAATGTGGAGAAGAGGCAAAAAATAACGTTTGCTAAGTATATGTGAATATCTACAGTAATAAAGAAATTTTGAGTTGAGTTGAGTTTGAGTTGAGCCCGTTCCACCTGTCACTTTTAATTTTACTAAATCGTATATAGCAATAAAGGTAAAAACTTGGGTATGATCTTCTACAACCAGTTCTTCTGGTCATCGCATGTCAATGGGGTCAGGCGCCGAGTATTTGGGTATTTGCTACTTTTCACTCTCTCAGGGACTTCAGTATTTTTCCTCAACAGACAATAATCACTCTCGCTCAGTCTCTCCTTCTATCGCTCATCGATTATGCTGATATCTGCTGGGTCAGTGCTAATGAAGAAATACTGAACAAACTTCGGGCTTCGCAAATACGTCCATTCATCACAATATTGCAAGAGTTGCAGTAGCTGCCAATCCGTCTTCCCCGGGATTCTCATATACTCAATTTCATCTACAACATTTTCGGAATCCACGCTATCCAACCTTCCTATAAGACAGTTTAGAATTTAGGCCTCGGAAAACTCACGCAGTTTCCATGCCCACACCTCCACAGCATAACACCGCTTCCTATGAGCAAGTGTTTAGAATTTGGGCCATTCGTTTTTGGAATGCACTTCCATGCACCATCAGGGATTGTCCATTTCTAAATATATTTAAAAGTCGCGTGATGAAGCATCACTTCTCTCTTTAAAATTATACGTAATTTGCATGTAAATATTTATTATTACATGTATATATCTATTGTAAATTAATGAAAGTAGTAGTAATAGTATATTTTAAAATTTATATTTTAATTTATGCTAAGGATTTTAGTTAATATGTATGTATGTACTCGTTTATTTCGTTAGCAATCAACTTTTCCCATCTTAATCTGGTGTGCTGGAAGTGGTCTCTTATTAGAGATAAGTTCACTTTTGTACACTATTTTCATGTAACTCTTGTTTTCCTTACATGATTTGTGTGCAATAAAGAAATGGGGCTATTGAGAAGCTATGAGATCACAAAACAATAATACTATTGCAAAATTTGGTCATAGGCGTATGCGCAGCGCTCTCTAATTCGATAAGTAAACATCACAACAATCAAACAATTGCGGCAGAGGGCGCTTGTGCCACATGCGCGTGTGAGGCGCTTACGCCCCATGACCGCATCCAAAAAAGTTTTCTTAAGTTTGGTGCGGAGTGGAATCGAAATATCCACATTGTTTTGTTGTTAAAGTTGCTAAACGTAAGTAGACATGCATAAATAGATATTTGTCTTTTTCCTACACCATTTAGATCTTTATAAATGACCTCAAGGAAGGAAGCAGTATTTTGCTTCCGCACCGGGCGGTTGTACTCATGTGAGACCCCTTACCGTAGCTAACTTGTTAATTATCAAAACATAAATTTCATAAAAAGATAGCCTAGAAAAATCTTATATTTTTTTACCTTTACCGCACCTACGCAGATGATTTTAAATAAATAAAATACATTATATTACAACACTTAATGGTTGTGAATGTTTTTACTGCGAACGATTGTATCATAAATTGTGTAAACGGAAGCTTTGCAACCCATACGGTGGTGGGTAGAGCAAACCCATCGGCTTTTTACACCAGGCGTCTTCAGATAAAAGGTATAGTCACCAAGTTTCAACAATTTTCTGCCCCGTTTCGACGACACAAATTGAACATTTTCATCTGGAACAAATGCATATTGTGACACAGTTATAATATTTTTCAAATATTAACATATTAAAACAAACAAGGAACAATCCCGAGTTCATTTCTAATATGTCGGTGATTACCATTCACCAAGTTAACTAGTTAGAATTATCAAATCTCACTATTGGGTAAAATGTTACTAAATTACTTTCTAGTTTACTAATACACAAGTTAAATAGGTCTTTATTGTGGTTAATTTACCAAAATAATACAAAAAACCTTCATAAAAAACTTTGTTAAAATAGTTAAAAAAATACTAGTTAAATGTACTAATAAGCTACAAGTCGCCAGGCACACTTTAATTTCATTAACATCTATTGGGTAGGCCAAAGATTTTAAGTAACGTCTGTAAAGGCGGTAACGTCATTGAAAAGTATGTTTATAAATATTAAACAAACATTATTCTCGAAAAAAAGGTACACAAAAAAAAGATGCAGTCTGCATTGAAACTTATTTAGTATGATGTCCCAAGCAGCCCCTTAAAATATCCTGGCTGCACCCTGCAGCTCCTGGATTTGGAACAGATCCAGCGAGTCTTGTACGCTCGGTGGGTGTGCACGCTGTATGTGTGCGCGCCGATATATTAGAGTCATGTTTCTTAGCGTTTTTCTTGTACGACGGTACGGAAGTCTTCATATGTGAAACCGATTCACACTTGACCGGATTGATTTTATTATATGACACGTTCATATAATAAAATATAAATTTCAAACTATATTTTTTAATCATTTTTAACTATTTTTGTTGTGACGCCTCTAGAATTATATTCAAAAATATTTAGGGCATTCTGCCATACAGCTAAGTGCGAACACATAAAAAAGAAGATTGAAAATGAAATGAAAAATGAAAATCAGGAGACCGTAGCTTTTTAGTTAAGATTGAAGATAAACTAATAACTTCCAACGATATCATCACGGCCGTATTTGAACAGTCCTTTACAAATGTTTCAATCGTTACTACGGCTTCTTTAGACTTGTCTCCGGATCTTGCTGCATCATTTTTAAAAGACAATGTTCCAAAGTGCAATCAAGATTTCTCATTCGCATATATTGAGCCCTGTGGCTTATGCCATAGCATTTAAGCATTCAAGTTGTTAAATTAAAAAAAAAAACCGAGGATCTCTGGGGCATGTCAGTAAAAATTATTAGCTCGATGATGGACGAGCTTGACTTCTATTATAAGCATCAATAAATGTGAAGATGAGAGTACTTTCACTGATCTCATGAAACACAGCAGGCTAGTACCTTTATTTAAAAGCAGCGATGATCCCACAAATTTCAGACCAGTCTCGGTTCTACCCGTATTGAGTAAAATATCTGAGAAGATTATATTGGGTCAGTTGCTGGCGCACCTCAATGCGCATCAAATTCTCCATAGCCAGCAGTTTGGAATTACAAAAGGGCGGTCGACAACAGATGCTGGGGTCACGTTAACATATTTGTAATGCGTGGGAAGATTGTAGGGACGATTTTGTGACCTGTCCAAGGCATTTGACTGTGTAGACCACGAAACATTGCTCTTAAAGCTGAAACACTACGGCTTGAAAGGCAATGGCTCTAAGAACAGATGGCTTATGAGATCGTATTTAGAATGGAGGTTTCAAAAAGTTGACATTAATAGGACACAATCGCCGCGTTCTTAGGTGAACATGGGAGTCCTACAAGGATCTATCCTGGGTACGTTCCTTTTTCTCGTGTATGTAACTGATTTGCCATTCATGATACAAAAAATATAAGAGATAGCATTATTTGCAGATCACACGTCACTAATTCTTTAATCCTAATTCAAAGAATAAGTGACGTGACAATTAAATTACTTGCAGGAACAAATAATGCTCTCTCGCGAGTACTAGACCGATTTACTGCCAATAACTTGCTTCTGAATTCAAAAAAGTTTAAGTGCATACGGTTCACTTAACCTTATATAAGGCAAGTTGAGAGTAACATTATATTGGGGAAAGACAAACTAAAACTAGTAGATGAAACCATATTGTAAAACTAATACATAGACATAGCTCCGCAGCTTATGAAGTTAAAATAATCAGGGAATTGACTGACGTTGCAATTGCTAGGCTTGTATATTTTAGTTATTTTCATAGCATTATGTCCTACGGCATACTACTATGGGGACGGGCTGCTGACATTGAGACTATCTTCATTGTGCAGAAGAGAGTGATCCGATTTATTTATAAGGAGGTAATAGAGAGTCTCTGAGAGATTTCTTCAAAGAAACTACTATCCTAACATCTGCAAGTCAATATATCTATAAAAACATAATGTTTGTGAGGAAAAATATCAGTAGCTTTAAAACCATTGATAGCCACTGTGGTGGCAGTGGCAATGTGCAAAATAGAAATAAACATAAGCTTTCTTTTCCAATGTTCAGACTCACAAAAGTTAGTAGTTCTTTTATGGGACACTGTATACGCTTCTGCAATAAAATTCAGCAAGAAATAGAAAACTTGACTGAAGCTCGATTCAAAAAATGTCTAAAGCACGCTTTGTGCAGAAAGGCCTACTACAAAATGAATGTCTTTTTACAAGACACCGACATCTGGCATTAAACCAGTTTATTGCTCCCTATATATTATGTACTAATAACTAGGGAACTACCTAATGTTTTATTATGCTTGCTTGGTTATGTTATGTGTGACGTTCATTCTCAATCTTTGCGCTATTATGAATAAACACCTTTGAACTTGAACATAGTCCTATTGCATGGTTTTTCTCAAATGTCATAATATCTTCTTACACCCGCCACCCACTTCTCTTGTTTGGTGGTTATGCCTGTTCCTCGCACTCACTATCCGGTTGTCCACGGTGTATATCTGCGCCCTGCAACTTCTGGTCTTGGAGCAGATCGAGCGAGTCTGGTACGCTCTGCGGGTATGCACGCCAAAAGTGTGCGCGCCGATACGTATCAGGTCGCTACCGCGCTTGGAAACGATGAACTCGGGGACTAAGCCTGAATAAATAACCATCATTTCAATAAGCAGACCAAATATTTATTAATTGGTACGCTCATACTGTCTAAGCACCGAAGATAAATCAAAATAATTAGTGACAACACAGAAACAGTACGCGATGAAGTAAATTTCCGCAAAGTCTCTTGCCTTAGATTTGTTTAGTTATTATTCACTTTAAAACATTAAATACTTTTTCTGAAGTAGAAACTTATTCTTTTTTCACTAGTAATTTTATAATATTGCATAATAAATTAGCTTGATTCACATTAATAGGTTAGTTTGCTAACTAACAAAGTCATCACAAAGACGGTTACAATTTTGTTATCGACTATGTCCAGGTAGGCCCGGCAGTATTTGTTTTTAGTACAATACCATAATTTTCGTTCTTCTCTCATCATTCCTGGATTCAGGTAGGATGCGTTCTCTCCTACTTTTTTTCCTTTTTTCGACTTTATTAACGTCACTGAAAGATATATTTCAAATGGAAAATATAGTATGATGGCTTAAATAATATTATTTAAATTGTTGAAAACGATCTTATTAGCCTGAAGCATTTATTAAATAAATAGCTTATTTATAAGCAAAACGACCACCACCACCAACATTATTGTAAATACAATTCCCTACAAATAGGCAAATGATAACCAAAATATACTTTTCATAAGATTCAATTCAATATAAACTAAAAATAAAAGTTACGAAAAGTCCAGGAAAATAATGAATGAATCCATGTGCCAAATGTATAACGATTATACGAAAAGGATAACCTTTTACTTCAAATTTTTATGGAAAATTACCATCATTCATATGAGTGAATGTCAAAAATCAAGCAAGTTTCCAATGACAGGTGATCCTTTTCTTTATTATTATAAACAAACACACTAATATCTTATTTCACTGGTCGTCGTTTTAAACAATATCCCCGTCATGCCCCTCAAATCAACCTCAAAATGTAAAAACTTTAACATAAGTGAATAATTAAATTTCACTTTTAAAGGGTCGATTTTTCATTGGGTTGGAGTTACTGATAGGTAAAATAAATCTAGGTGTCAAGTTCATATCACATCATCTCTCTAAAGTAAAGCTAAGCAGGTATTTAAAATAACGTGAACAAAGAAATATATGAGTGATACTTTCCAAATTTTCAAGGCCTAAAAACTAATCATAGATTAATTACATTTTGAATCTAAATTTTTGTTTGTTTTGTTTTGAAGCCTGCGGAATCTGCAGACTATCAGTTTATTTCCTTTATTTTAATTTCCTACTTAGTTTGGCGTAATTATAAATATGTACTCAGATTAGATGCATTTCAATCACAATCTTTTGGAGACGGCGACTGCTGTGCGAAACCCGCCGCCTTCCTAGTCGCGATGTCAGTCTTCTTCTTTCTGTGCACGATGCCGTCCTTGATTAACAGGTTCGGTCTGGCATGATTCTCGTGCTCCAGGTGACTCCTCACCACCACTCCTTCGTCAGTGACGGAGACTCTCGCACGGCACTTGCTGGAGTGGCTGGTGCACCTCCAGTAGTGGAGGAACTTTCCAGATTTGTGCTCCTGGTGGAATGTGTAGCCGTTGATCACAAGAAGCGCCTTACCCGTTTTTGTGCGAAGGTACTCTATTGCTGAAAATGAATTTGGTGTTTGTAATAATCTTTTTTTTTTGTCTGGAGTTGAAAAGATTAAAATAAAAATGAACGAATTTACTCATTGTAGCTCTTTATTGTAAGCTGTAACTTACTAATTCGTACTCGACGAGTGACAAGGTATCGTGACTCGTGTTTGTTTGTGTACTACCTACAGAACCAAACCAAAGCAAACCAGATGCAAAGAACGTCACCAAAAAGTCTCCAGGTCTGGAATGTAGCAGGTGTGATAAGGTGGTGCATGCTTAAACATAATATGCTAAAATATCGGCCAAACAAATAACTGCCCTCCGTTCAATCAATAATGGGCTAGAATGGAGCTGCAAAGACTGCCTAAGGAGCTCTCCAAGGCGCTCTTCCTTCTTTGTTCCTGATGATGAGTTTAAGGATGCGGACGATGAACCGACCAAGTCAAGTATCGACCTGGTGACCGTCGACGCGAAAAAGCTCCTCCAGGACATCAGCAAGGAAATACGTAAAATACTAAGAGAAAAGTTGGCTAGCTTCCAGGAGTCGCAGAGCTTCATAAGTGATCAAGTGTTTAATATAAAAACCACTATTAAAGAGCCCTCAGTAAAAATCAAAAAGCTTGAGAACTAGAACATTAAACAAACCAACAAAAATGAGAACCTAGAGCTGATAATGTTTGCGCTTGAACAGCAAGTGACGCACCTCAACCAGAGCATGGTTTCAAACAGTGTATAAATATTCGGTGTAGCTACCGAAAAGTGATGGTATAAAAACGGCTCAACGGCAGCCAGGAGAGACTTGGCACCATCTGGCTACAGCTGAAGAACGGGACAGCAAGGGACCAGTGGATCACCGCCAGCAGAGACAGCGAGCTTTCGCTAGGCGACATGCTGCCATCGCTGCGTCGAGAGCTGGCCGAGTTGAAGATCAGGGTACGCGAGCCCTCACCCCGGAATTAAAAACTCTCCTATGGGCCACACGAGAGCAGCCCAAATCATCCTACAAGTATATCTGGTTTAAGTACGGCAACATCCGAGCAAGAAAATCAGACAAGAGTAAAGTATTAATGATTAGGAAAAACTCGGATATAGATGCTCTGACCAAGTAAATTTTTCCAGTCATGTAGAACTATTTATTTAATTGTCTTCCTAATATGACCTGATGGCAATGCATATCATAGCAAAATAACAGTCTAATAATAAATATAACCTTACCTGTATGTATGTAAAAATACGTTGATTGATAAAAAACTTCCCTGAATTGCTACAAACCATCCACAATTGTAATCATCTATTAGATATAATAGCAGTCAATGAGGTCAATATTTTGAGGTTTAATATCGATGAGTACCATGCACTCACAGTTACGTCATTTGATAAAAGGTGGAGGATAATACTATTTCTAAAACAAAATCTAAAATTCACAATATTATATTATATATATTATAACAAAAATATTTATTTTGAATGTATATCTGGAACCCTCAAGACTGAATCTAACCACACGGTAATTGTTTGTGCAATATACACAGTCGGTCCATAAGTTCTGTCACAAATATTTTGCCGCATAGTAAATAATACCAAGTTTTATTTTATTTAATACTATATATGGTTTGATAGCTCATTAAATACTGATAAATTAGAACGATTATTGGATTTAAATGCTTAAAGCCATATTACACAAATGCTAGTTTCTTCAGAGATTTTGCACTTTTTTACCCAATCAAAAATACGGACGTGATTCACTTTATCTTTTTTCCATGACTCTTAAAACCTTTCAAACTTACGTGAGATTTTAGTCAGAACCCTCCCTGAACCCGTTACCTTCATTTTGAAGCATAAAATAACTAAGTCTGGGTAAAACTAATTTTCATATTCACATTTTACGTAGTGTACTTGTTGCCCACAAGATCATTTTTATACGTTTTTCTGAAAACGTAAAAAGTACGTAAAGTTCTCTTTGGGAGCAGTTGGAACTGAAAGCTAACAGAAAATCAAATGCTAGTTGTTAAGCATGGTCTAAAATCGAGGTTTCAGAATAATTAAAAAAATACTTGTTGGTTATCTGGAACACTGTTTTTTTATTAAATTTGTGGTAAGTGGTATTTTTGTTAGTTGCGGCGTGTTTTGGGTTCGCGATTGTCTCAAGTTATAAGGTTTTTTGTCATATTGCGATAATCGTACAAAATGTATTGTTTTGCAATTGGATTCGTATAAAATAAGCTTTTTAATCATGTATAATACGAATAAGAAAAGTTTATTGCTGAGTTTTATCTATCAAAAACCTTGTGACAGAACTTAAGGACCGACTAGGTATATTCCACCAGGATTAAAACTTAAAAAATAAGTTCATAATTAATTCGTCGCGATATATTTGGGTGTCCTGGGTGCAACTGGTAAATAATACTTAAGATCACACAATCAAGGGCTAAACTTTAACAAAGATACCATTCTTTTTCACAAACTTTGGAGGTTCATGGAAATGGTCTATTTTGGAGCGCACTATTTGATAGTCCTTTGTCATTGTTAAAGTAGATTTACATCTAGGTATAGTACACTTATAGCGGTCAGTTTCAGAATAATGCCCATCACTACAGAATGTGTACCCGCTGACCATCAGCACATCTTTTATCTTGTTTCCTCTCATAACTTTGATAATCTCGACCACTAGAAAATAAAAAATTAAAAAATATTATGTTAATTCAGAAACTGATCTAATTTTCTGTCTTACTTTGATACTTCTTCTTCTTTACTTTGATGAAGATACCTATTTAAAACCCCGATAGATAAATATATTCTCTATCGGGGTTTTAAATAGGTATCTTTATTTTAAACACTTCAGACTGTAGAGTAAAAGAGTATTTGTTAAAAGAAGAATATATTCCCTTTAAGACTTATTAAGATAGTAATATAGCTTTATTCAATAATGCTTAACAAAACAAATAAATTTTCTATTAACTTATAACAAGGAGGATCAGATTTGTAACTGAGCACTGTTTATTAGTAGTGACGTGCTTTTTTAAACAAATAACTGAAATAACAATAAATAGGTAACTATTTTTTATTTTTATCACTTATTGTAGTTTTAAGACTGAAGTCAACTAATATCTAAATAATTACCCGCGTGAACCCAGGTTACAGTAGGTTACACATTATTACATCTTTATATAAACTCCATCTTTGCATATATATTTGTGGGGCTCGTGGGCATGATTTAGTTTTGAGCGCACTATTCGAAAGTCTTTTGTCAGCGTAATACTAGAGTTACACATATTCTTGGCACATCTGTAGCGAACAGTACCAGAAAAATTACAGTCGATACGAAATGTGTATCCGTCAACCATAAGCATTTCTTTCAATGTGTTCCCTCTCATCACTTTGACGATCTCGACCACTGTAAAACAGGAAATTTATTAATCTTTTGAGGATGTTGACCTTGCAAATCGGCCACATATTTTCAACCTTATGGCTTGGTAATAGAGACCAAAACCAATGAATAAATTCCGACATCATATCGTTGCGGTGGAATCTGTGAGGTTAATGTACTTAGTCGGTCCTTAAGTTCTGTCACAAGGTTTTTGATAGATAAAACTCAGCAATAAACTTTTTCTTATTCGTGTTATACATGATTAAAAAGCTTATTTTATACGAATCAAATTGCAATACAATACATTTTGTACGATTATCGCAATATGACAAAAAAAACCTTATAACTTGAGACAAACGCGAACCCAAAACACGCCGCAACTGACAAAAATACCACTTACCACAAATTTAATAAAAAAACAGTGTTCCAGATAACCAACAAGGTTTTTTTTATTTATTCTGAAACCTCGATTTTAGAACATGCTTAACAACTAGCATTTGATTTTCTGTTAGCTTTCAGTTCCAACTGCTCCCAAAGAGAACTTTACGTACTTTTTACGTTTTCAGAAAAACGTATAAAAATGATCTTGTGGGCAACAAGTACACTACGTAAAATGTGAATATGAAAATCAGTTTTACCCAGACTAAGTTATCTTATGCTTCAAAATGAAGGTAACGGGTTCAGGGAGGGTTCTGACTAAAATCTCACGTAAGTTTGAAAGGTTTTAAGAGTCATGGAAAAAAGATAAAGTGAATCATGTCCGTATTTTTGATTGGGTAAAAAAGTGCAAAATCTCTGAAGAAACTAGCATTTGTGTAATATGGCTTTAAGCATTTAAATCCAATAATCGTTCTTATTTATCAGTATTTAATGAGCTATCAAACCATATATAGTATTAAATAAAATAAAACTTGGTATTATTTACTATGCGGCAGAATATTTGTGACAGAACTTATGGACCGACTATGTATAACTTATTCGATTGAAATGAATAAAACCTATCCTAAATTTATCGAAAAAATACATGTTCATACCCGAGCGAGCGTGTTAAATCATTTACGTCTTGTCACGAAAATTAATACTTAACAAAACAATAATTTGTGTAATCTTAAAGTGTATTTATACTCTGGAAAACTAGTTTCCGCAAGAAACCATTTTCTATATTTATCTCTTATTTAGATAATTTAGACAAACAACATAAGTTATCTTCGACTTTTATATAAACACCGATTTCTCATATATTGTTGTGCATGGTGATGATCTATTTTTGAGCGCACTATTTCAGTCTATTGTCATCGTTAAAGTAGATCTACAACATAGAGTACTGGTCTCCCGCATCATTATGTTTTATCTCGAGATGTTAATTTAACAGCACCTTATTTTTCCGTTCGGTTTGGTATGTTGTATAGTATGATGAGAAACCTTCTGTTATAGGGAAACCATGCCCTTTTACGTAGATTTATTAACATTAAACAAAAAGAAACAAAAACAGGCAAGCCTTTAAATTCTATATTTGCTTTTAATTTTATCAGATTTCATGTCTCATGTTCTTTCTCTGTATTATCAAAGAAAGCTAATTCTATTATGAATATTAACATAAAAATACTGTATCAAGACTTTGTATTATTTGTTTAATCTTACTTGCAAAGCGAAAATCCTTTAAACTGTACACGAAAATTACACAAGTTATAGTACAATATGTTGTTATGGTCTACAAATTATTCTGAAGTACCTCAGTCAAAAAGAGAACCCAACCCAACACACCACATTGCCATGGCCCCATCCCTGACTATAGCACAGCTTATTGAAAATTCGCAACGAAAACGCTGATTTCCTTCCTCACTCGCCAATAGCAATCCCCTTAGAGGGAAATACTTCCCACGCGAACTTCACCACCACCCCAAACCTCAGCTCCTATTCCTCCGAACACCTGCCGGCATGCGATGAGCAAGAAAACTTCACCCCTGTCACCTCCAAAAACAAAGCAAAAGAAGCAGAAGAAACGGTCTTCAGAGTCCCCCTTGATCACCGAGGAACAGAGCAGGCCCGCCACGTCCACACTTACCTTCAACCCTACACCGCATACACAAAATGGAATGGAATCCCCTACATATCCGCGCCAACATCAGCCGGAATCCGTGTCCAGGTGGCAAACCCGAACTCCCACCACGCCCATACAAAATTCCTCAGGGCCAATCACATCGCTTTCCTCACTATTCACTTCCCGAGGAGAAGAAGTATCGCTTCATAGTCCGCCCCGTCCCCATAAATCTCGCCAAATCAGTCTACAAAGATTACTTACTATCAAAAAACTCCCAGTCGTAGAAGGTACAGAATGTACCACCCCAAAACCCACTACCGGCATGCAAAAGGCATTTTACACTATTTTCGTTATCGGCGACCCCACCGAGCAAGTGGAATCCCTCAGATCCCTTTGCAGCCTCCCTAACATTAGGATCAAAAATCTCCGCTCCGTAAACACTTTAAACACAATGCCACAATTGCCAGCTCTACGGCCACGCCCACAGCTATTGCTACGCTCCCCGCGCTGCAATACTGAAGCAACCGCGGCAACCCCTCCTGTCTAAGTGTCGTGCGGGCAGACCGGCCACGCAGCCAACTATGGTGGGTGCCCGGCAGCCCCGGGCAACAATCCCGGATGGGAACAGCCAGCATTCCTCCCAACACCCCTCTTTCGATGCCCTCCGACTGTCCTAATAGCTAGGTCATTATTTCCGCCGTGCAACATCTTCCCCCTAGGACACAGCAACGGGCTACCGCCCCACTTCCTCCGACAATACCTTAAGCGCCGCCAATCCCGTAGACCACCCCCTCCCCCACCGAAGCCATACATTCAAAGCCTCCTGGATCTTCCTCAACGATATCTCCAAAATTTCGCCTCCTATAGGCTTCCCGGCAACATCCCAGTATGACCTTGGACCACTAGCTAGGGTTTTATTGTACCTCTCCATATGAAATAATGGTTTCCCTGACTTTCGGGCATCGACGTTTCTGGAAAAGTCAATGAAGCTTGTCGAAATATATTAAAACGTCCGCTAAAAGAGATCACTAATTGTGATTGTTTTGATAAAAATATGCCCAGGTCTTGGATGTTTTCATGATTGTGGCGACGCTGTTTCTGGTTCCCATGGCACAGGTATCTTAGTATGGGGCCAAAAGCGATGTAAGTATATGCCTGAATGTTAAATTGAAAGTTACGTTAAAATCATTGTAAAAGGCATTTTTTTAAACTTTACCTCTTTGGGAATATTTACATATATTATACTTACTTCATATGTACGAGGAATAATCAAATTTGAATGCAAAACAGCTTGAATTTGGATGTCAATCATACCGCAGAGCGCTATAAACCAACTCCAATCTACAGCAGAATCGACGCAGTCTGTCTAATTGAAATTTTATGGATGGGAAAACTCCTCGCTTCTGCAAAATCTTCGATAGATTTCAGAACGGGCCCCGCTTTCACTTCTCCACGAGCGACTGCATTTTATTGACATCTTAATCATAAGACTCAGTGGTTATGACTATTGCTCAGATATCTGATGATCATGTCATCGATTGTCTTGAAACCGGCTCTACAGCCTGAGGAGCTCTTACTACAGAACCAGAGGGCGGTGGGACCTCTACTCTTGTTGTTCTTGTTGTACCGGTAATTGCCGATCACAATCACTGGCTTGCCGAACCGGGATGTGGAGAACACTGGCACTGGAAGACGAAGAGGCATGATTGATAGCGAGTAAGGCGAAAGAAGAATGTCCCGCAAACATAGATTTCAGACCGTGATATGTCTTATCAGTTATTAGCTATATATAAATTACAAATTATAACGAAACAATTGTTAGACTAACTACCTATACATAAAATTAAATTCAGTAAACACATAAAACTATGAAATCCGCTCAAGAATAATTTTGATATAATTTTAACTAGACGACAAGGAAGTCTTCAAATTAAGTATTCTTAAATATTATAATTTCAATATTATTCCATCGACTCCTTATGAAATAAAAATGTGCTTGTATGTAATTACCTATTCATGGTTATGCGTAATATTACTCTTAATAATATCATTATCGTACGTTACTAGGTTGGCCTTACATCCAAGTGTCTTTCGAGCACAGACCCACAATGATTTTCCAGTACTGTTTCTGTACCGATTATTTAGATTAAACCGTTGCTTCCCGATTTGAATGACCGGGTTGCCGTAACGAGAAGTGGTGTATTGAACTGCAAGTAGAGTAAAAGACAAATGTTAAACAATATCCTTAAACTGGTCACAAGGGGTCTTACAGGCCCAGCGGAGTCAGTAAAACATCATTTTACCCCCTTCCCCGGGTTTCCTTGGGCTCATCACCTGAGTAGCTTCGAGTTAACTTGCGTCCATGCCGTAGAAGGGGATAGCTGTATCGGACAGGCTCAAATCGGTAAGTTATATTGACCTAAAGTTTGGCAGGGGTCTCTCAGACCCCATGTCACCACTTACGTATTTTTTTTACGTAAATTTTGCTGTATTGTTTTTTCACATTTTAACCGAGAACAATCCAAACACCAGGAAAGCAGGAGCCAGCTGTCTTCCTCGATAAAAGCGCCAATCAAATTACCAGTTTGAATCGTGTCCGAAACGTGTGTGCATGCAGTGTGCAAAAAAAATATGCCCAGACTGCATATAAAAATTGGCAAAGTTTGACCATTGTCAATTTCGTGAAATTACACTTTTGATTTTAGTTGTTTTTTTTTTCTTAATTAATTATTACTTCTATATTATAGAAAAAAGTGTTTTTTGTCGAAATATGTTGATTTATTTTTTGCTTATGTAATTTGCTATCTCATCTCTAGTTTTTTAATTGTTAAGACGACATACATTAAAATTGCAAGATCGTAACAAAAAAATATATTCAGAGTATTGTTATTTGTTTTATTTTATCCATTTATATATGATAACACAGTTTTTACATACTTTGGATAGCTACCACACTTAATTTCTATGATTTATACTAGATACCGCAGTGGGCCTCTCAGACCCCTCGTCACCAGTTACGTTACACAAAAACCATGTCACCAGTCAAAGGTACATACATGATGATACGTATGTACAAATACGCTCCGGAAGAGGGCTATCCAAGAAATGGCCTTCCTTCGGTGTCTCTGTGGGACACCTGTATATTAAGGTTAGAAGTTAACGGACAAATCGCGTCGTGGTTCTCTTTAGGGTTCCGTACCCGAAGGGTTCCAAACGGGACCCTATTACTAAGACTCCGCTGTCCGTCCGTCCATCCGTCCGTCCGTCTGTCACCAGGCTGTATCTCAAGAACCTAGCTAGCTAGAGAGTTGAAATTTTCACAGATTATATATTTATGTTGCCGCTATAACAACAAATACTAAAAAACAGGATAAAAGAAATATTTATGGGGGCTCCCATACAACAATTCTTTCAATATCACATACAAACTTATGGATGCACCTGGTTACGTACATGGAGTGTGAAAGTAACCGCACCAATAACTTTGTAAACAATATTTTGCTGTGTAAAATCCAAACTATTCACTCCACACCATCGCTTCCATTGAACGGTGGTACGGAACCCTTCGTGCGCGATTTAGACTCGCACTTGACCAGTTTTTTTAACTTATGGAGACCTGGCTTCATCACATGATGACATTCTCATAGAGGTTTAGAATTTCATTAGCTTGGCATGGGGAGGCAGTTGCTCACGTCCGAAGGAGATACTTGGAACCCACAGCCCTTCACGTCCTCCCAGGTAGTGCTAAGGAGCAACAAATCAACACTAAAATTCAGTGAAATCTATAAAAACACGTGACATTCGCGAAATTAACATCGATGTTAGACCGCCATTAATTAAGAAATAGTATTTTTTTATTTTTTTTTATTTATTCATTTATTAGTCTTAATAATAACAACAGTGTATCAAACTAACGTCCCACAAAACTGTCTATACACAGTTTGTCTGTGGGATCTGAGTCTCACTTAGAACAGTGAAATAAATCTACCTAAACTTAAATAAGTAACAGGTGAATGTGGTATTACAATTAGGGCAAATTATGTGGGAAATATTTTTTCAATTTAATTTTAAATTTAGTTGGGCTAGGCTCCAGTCGTATGTCTGTAGGCAGTGAATTTAATATATATGGTACTCTTTTTTTCAAAGTTCTGTCTCCATAATAATTGTTAACAGAAGGTATCTCAAATTTGCCTTCAGATATACTCCTGGTGCCATGTTTGTGAGTTACGCGGGATGAAGATACTGGTTACTATTATAATTATGTATTAGCTTGGCCTGAGGTTCAAAAACGCGTTGCTTCATTCATAACCAGATCCGGGTCTTGTGAAGTAAAACAGATTCGTTTTTTTTTCATACTTCGTCACACGTCAAAATTGTGCCTCTCGATTTATTGTAGGTACTATCGAACCATTTGAATCATGACCCACCATAAGCTTATTTTGCTAAACCCCTTAAATGCAAGTAGGTCGAAATTCGCTTGAAGGTTTATTTCCTTGGTAACGAACTTGTCATCATTTGATTAGACACTGACATTACGATAGATCTTACAAGTTTGAAAGTTTCAAACGAATTATCAGGCAAGTGGGTCATGATTCAGTTGGTTCGATTGTACATAAATGAAATTTAATTAATCACATACATATGAAACCACCAACAGTCAAGGCATCAAAGTATAGGTTTTGAAAATAAATAACGGAACTCCGAATTGACCTTCAGCTTACTTTTAGAGAAATTGGAATGCAAATGTTAATACAGGATGAGAGTCATTGTATTGTACTAGCAAATAAAATGATCTCATTTCGTTTGAACGTCAGTGAATGCATGCTGACACATATGTTCAACAAGCTAGTAAAAAACCTACTTTTTTACAAAAGACCAAATAAGAATAAGAAAACACGTCTAGGATGTTTGTTTACATGTTTGTGATGTCGCTATTTCTGGTTCCCATGACACAGGGCACACGGTATCCTAGTGTGGGGTCAGAAGCAACGTAGCCTGTATATAAATGTTTATGTTATGTTGATGATTGAAATGCAAAACTTCAGTAATAAACAAATTTTGAGTTTGAGTTTGCCCTAATTTAAGGTCGTTAATAAATAACAAAAGTCAAAACAAATCAAAATAAATCAAATCAAAAAATCTAAAATCAAATCAAGGCTGGTGCGTCGCTAGTTACTTTGAACTAAACCCATAATTTAGGGAGTCTTGAATTAAGTAATTGATGGAAACCTATAATTGGCTGTAGTAAAGAAGTAATTTAATTAAAAGAATTAAACTGTATTGCTGTTGGTTTTATAAATAACTGAAATAAAAAATAATAATAGAAAAACAGACGTGTTACTTATCTATTATTACTCGCTCAATATTCTAAATTTCAGACTCACCGGCCTTTAGAAGTTAAGACGCTGCCTTTATGACCCTTGGGGTGCGGTATAACGGTAAATTAAATATACATTTAATCACCAGTTCAATAGTATATCAATGATTATGTTCAGGCCCGCGCATTATGATAACGTCATCTATGGTGATGACATACGAGCGGCAAACAGGGTGACGGGCACACCTCCATCTTGCACGAGAAGTACTTGAGTTGATCTTGTTGTATCGATACCGCCCTTCTACCAGCACTGGCATGCCGAACCGCGACAAAGCGATGTGTGGTGCGTCTGAAATGTTAATTTATCAAAAGGTCAGCCGTTGCTAGAAAATAGTTAGTGTATTTGTCGACAGCACTTGTCGAAGTCTAACCTTTTGACTTTAGACGCTAAAGGCTGTTGAGCATTTACGACATTTGGTGTTTAAATGAAAGTTGCGTCAAGTTTTAAACAATATTATATCAGTGTTTATCTTCAGGCCCTTTCGTGACGATGACGTCATCAATGGTGATGACGTACGAACTTATTTGCAAATGATTCAGCAGTTCATGTTTTCTAGTGTACGTCGACGTCACTCAAATCTTTCTTGAGGATAAGGGATCGGCTGTCTGCGCTAATCTTCAAAATGACTTATATTAACTTTCATAATACAACATAAATACCAGAATAAAAGCAAATACATATCAGCTAGTATCTTTCACGCAGAAACCAGTCCCTTGTACCTTGCATACACTATCCAAGACACACCTACCGAGCGTGTTTAGCTGCTCCGCACTCGGCGTACATCTTGATATGTGGACATAATCAACAGAAACCTGGGATTTGTGCTGCGGAGACGTAAACCGTTTACAGACATCACATGTATCAGAAGGATCTTCTACGCATAAGTTTGCAGCACACTTCGAATATCCGTCAAATGTCTGGAGCCCTCACCACATCACAGTCGGAAAACATAAAACATAATTCTATTAAAATTCATTAAACACTTACGGCCTTACTAATAAAAAAAGTTATTCACGGTTTAACTTATTCAGTGTTTTGTCCTTTTCATACGCCGAGTAAATGTCAAATGTCAAAGCAAGACAAAACACTGTATAAGTTAAACCGGGAATAAATTCTTTTATTAGTAAGGCCACTTAACTATAACAGCAATAGACACATTGAGAACCAAGAGGAGAGCTGTACGCATTACAAGATTCATCTGAGCAAAAAACTATGATATGTACGTAATTTCAGTTGGCGATGGAAGCCAATATTTGACTTTATTTCTTATGTTAAGGAATTAATTTAATAATAAATAATCTGTTGCCTTCCTACAAATCACAAATAAATAAATGACGATGTCCTCATCGCCCGCCGCGCCGCCCCACTTGTAGTTCCTATGTCCTTCTTCATATTCTTTATATTCTTTATTTCACAGATAATATAAAACTACAGACAGGTAAAAGAAATGTTATAAGCAAAGGCGCGCTTATCTCTAAAAAGAGATTTCTGTCAGCAAACCAAGGCAAGACAGGAGAGTTAATGATACAGGAGACCTAGTTCGCAATAAAACTCTATACGTACGTACGAAAATTACTTTCAAAATATATATAAACTATACTAAATATAAAATAAAAATATATACTTCGACTACATAAAATTAGCATGAATATATCAACGGTGATGGATGACAAAGGAAGTACAAAGTAGGGCGGTGGGCACATCGCTATCTTGCACGAGACGTATATGTCGGCGGCCGATTGTAGAATTGGGCACATCATGATGTGCCACGCGATATTTAGATACGGCGTCGTTTCTTGAAATACGCCGTTATCTATGATGTGCCCAAATCAAAATCGGGCAGATCGATGAGAATCAAACGTTTGTCGATGTCCCCACGAAACGCTTCGCCACTTCATAAGGCCAAAAAGTATATGTCACATTGTAAAATAGTTCAAATAATACGAAGAAACAAATCTATTTAATTTTAATTTATTTTATTAATGTTTTTTTTTGTTGTTACACTTATGCTAGATTACTATTTCTGTATTCTTTTAAAAATAATTAACCACAAATATTTTTTTAGGTTATAAGCCAAATCAAGAAAAGTAGGATGACATCACACGGGAGTCGGTGGTCTACTATTGGGTATCCGAGTATGATATTTTAAAGACTTTTATTATCCTCATTATTAAATTTTATTTTTATTTGCATACGCTTCGCTCCGCTCCGGTTTTGCTTCTTCTAAGTTCAAACTTAACCTATAACACAACTGAAATTTAGCCATAATAACCTACTCTAGCCAAGTTTGGCTTTGCATTATTTTCATTCGCAAGCTCGCAACGCTCTGGTTTTAACCTAACCCAACCTACCGAGCCAAATCTATTGTCGCCCTACTTTTCGATACGCTGGCAGATCGTCGAACGTTGGTCTTGAAACGATATGGCGGGTTTAACATGGCAGATCAAGAAATGCCGTCATATCATGATATGCCGAGGCACATCATGATGCGCCGAATTTGACAATCGTCCGCCAACATATATACCAGTGCTATTATAGAGCCAATCTTATTGTATCGGTACTGGCTTACCGAACACGGGTATAGTGAAGTGATGTAGGCTGTGTCTGAAAAGATTCCATTGATTCCAACTCATCAATAAGTAATCGATTATGTGGACAGGAAGCAGTGTCTCAAACACTTCCAGCCCGTATCGTAAACTACCAATCAAAGGCTTTTGAGTATATTTTTATGAGTCGGGTTTGGATGGTGCGGAGCTCGCCCAGAGGTGTAATTTGTTGCATTCCGCTTCTTATCTTTTAGGTATGGTTTGGAGGTCTTAAATATGCGTAAAAAATATTAACATTAATTTAAAATATTTTAACTGTGAGTGATCATTGTTAATGCCGACGACTGCATCGTCCAGTGTGATTGGTTATGAAGGCTCCGCTACCAGTGGCTATCTTCGTGTAGAGCCAGCGACCTCGAAGACTTGGAGACGATGAGCGACCTTTCTTGTTGAAGCGATGAATGCCAATTTCTATATCTGGTTCGCCGTATCCGGGCATTGTGAATACTACGTGCCAATTTCTGTAACTGGTTCGCCGTATCCAGGCATTGTGAAGGCATGCTACACCCGGTATTTCATTTAAACGACTGAACCCTAAAGAGTATAAAATAGTTAAAATTGCAGACAAATTGAAGTGGTCTATTGAATTCTTTTGTTATCATTACCTAAAATATCCACATTGTGCGCACACCGATAAATAAGTTTATCTACACACGTATCATAAACCCTCTTTACTGCGTACAAAACCGCACGTTACGATCTGCATAATGCTAAACTACTTGGTAAAAACTCATTTCTTATCTGAAAAATTACACATTATGACCATAATGTGTAATTTTTCTAGATATTATGACATTCAAATTTCGAACGCCGACGCCCGCCTGCGTGCCGCTTCTAGTTTGTCTGTGAAGTTGGTACTGACATTCAAATTTCGAACGCCGACGCCAGCCCGCGTGCCGCCCCTAGTTTGTCTGTGAAGGTAGTACTACACAACAAGCTAAACAACTGCAGAGCCACAATGCCGGTCAAACTTGCGGTTCCTGAACACATCAAAGAGAGCTTATGATATGTGTATAGATAAAATAGTGTATGTAACTGAACATAATTAGGCATTAAAACTCTGAGTGATATTATTATGAAACGAGCCGAAGGCGAGTATTAATGCCCTCAATATGTCTATATGCCTAAAGCCACTCTCGAGTATTAATGCCCTTCAATATGTAGCAGCCTCATTAACTACTATTAAAAGCAAGAATCATATATATAATAATAATGATAATCATACAATTAACAGTGTAATTTTTATTTGCAAGAATTTCATGAAGCACCATTTAAACATGTTTGAAGGATGGCGTGGGAGACATCAACCAACATTAGTGGTTATGAACATTGTTATTCTTGACTATTTGGTCGTCAATAGTAATCATGCTAGCGCGGCATCTAGACATTGTACATTTCCAGGCTTTCCGGGGGCCCATCCGGTCACTTCTGCGGTTGAACCTGTACTCTCCAAACATCATCACCGGGTTTCCGAACCTTGATACTGAGAAAACAGCTGAAATCGGTTTTAATATTAATTGATTTGATTAAATAATACTAATTAAATCATTTTATTTATCTTGAATGCCTTTGCCTAATATATGTACTACGTAACCGAATTTGTTATTCAATTTGTGCAGTAATCTGGAAATGTTTCTGTTATGATATGTAAGAAATATTTTTTACTGTAGCGAAGCAAAAAGTATGTTAGAATGTACTTATGTCTTTTTCTGTGTCCCGTCGTAATTACTCAACGGCTCAACAGAAAGTGTTAAATGATTCGTCATTAGCTTCGTATTGGTAGCGCGAGTGTCAGACATACAATTGTGGATTTATTGCGCTTAAATGCACAGGACTGAAAACTTTTTTCAAGACGCTCGAGTTGGTTATCAAAATAATATTAATAATAAAATTAATAAAATTCTACTTAATCTTGCAAAAGCTATGAATAATGTCATCGTTTCGATGGCGCAGCCACGGCGTTTTTTTTTTTTAAAAAACTGCTAATATTTTGTAATAATTTGTTAAAGTTGATTCGCAAAACCATAAATTTGTCAAAGTTATGGTTTAAAAGTTATAATAAGTGTTTGAACGTGGCCGCGCCATTGAAACGCGGGGAACCGCGCGGCCACGGCGATATTTAAAACTAAGCATTGCAGAGACCTAAAAGTGAGGCAAATAACGGATTGAATATGTAAAAAAAAAATAGAGAAATAAAATCGTACTTATTTTATTTTAAGATATCTGAGACAACAACCCCCATGGCCACGCCAACGAAACTGTGCATAACATGTGGTAGCGTGATAGATATCTTGCTGAAAAAGCATCGCAGAGGTCTGAAGTTTTTTGTAAAACCCCGATTTGAATTAGTCAAATTTAGTAAAAACACAACGAAAAATCCTACATTTATATTTCAGGAGCCGTAAGCCTAACACCCCATGACCGCGCCATTGCAACGGTGAAAAACACCTTTTCGCCGATATCTCGCTGAAAAAGCATCACAGAGGTCTTATGTTTTTTGTAAATATACAAGAAATCCTGCGGTGCCTTTTCAGCGAGAAAATCAGTAAAAAAATATAAAAATACTACAAGAAAGCCTGCGATGCTTTTTCAGCGAGATATAAGCTTTTATGTTTATTTCCATGGGGGTTTTGCCTCACAATTACTAAAATAATAAACCTAGGATTTTTTCGAATTTTTTGCATTTTTTTAACAAATTCAATCCGTAATTTGCCTATCTTTCGGGTCTCTGCAACGTTTAGTTTTAAAGATCCCGTGGCTGCGCGGTTCTTCCCGTTTCAATGGCGCGGCCACGTTCAAACTCTTATAACTTTTTAACCACAACTTTGACAAATTAATGGTTTTGGGAATCAACTTTTACAAAATATTGGCATTGTTTTTATCCAAAAATAACGCCGTGACCGCGCCATCGAAACGCACACCCATTAAATCTACGAGCAACTCAGTGGGTTCCGCATGCATTTAAAATAATTTAATTTAACAATGTGCTATTTTATCGCTTGCTTGTTTTGTGCGACTACGATACAGTCGTTTTTTTTGTATTTTACGTCATTTCGCATAAACGCCCTTTGCTTCACATTGCATCGCATACATTTTACCGAAAAATCCTATTACAGAGGCACAAACCTAACTAACTGGTAACTGAACCAACCGGTATATCGAGAACCAAACTACTACTAGCGACGCCTTCAGGCCAGTCAAATTGTGTCACTATACTCTGCCTCATTCTAAGCTTATCAAAAAATAATAATACCTAAATAGAATAGGTACCTACTTACTTTTTATTACGTGGTATAATATACCATATCTCCAAGTTGTATCTTTTGTAATATTAAGATAAACAATATTTTTAAGGTTGTGACAATCATTGTAATTGATAATTTCGTCTCCCACAGTGAGTAAGGTAGACCGGCATTTACTATGCACCCGCACGCAAGTGCACCGAGCGCGAGTGCCTCTGGAATCACTCCTGCAGTTGAATCTGTACTTCCCAATCTGAATCACAGGATTTCCATTCCTCGAAGTAAGAAATATAGCTGAAAAATATACAGTTTGTAAGTTTCTAGATAAGGATAAATTATTTACGGACAAATTATAGTTTCTGGTTGGGGTCACATCCGAAAGTGGAAGTCGCTGGGAGGGAGATGTGTCGCCCACCTCCCCGCACACCCACCAAGGCCCTGTGTTACATCGATTTTGATATTGCTTATGTTGATGCTTGTACTGGCACTGGTGTATTAAAATTGCATTAGTTGTCTCTCCATCATGTATGAAAAAAAACCTATGGTACATTCAAAGCACGAGAACTCGCCAGAAAAGTAAAAAAATATTGTGACATTGAAAAGTTTGCAAAAACTTGTTTAGAAACTAGAAAATTATTTGAACAAGACTGGCGTGAAGGAATAAGATTAGAAAAAGATGGAAGATTTTATGATAGAAGTCGGAGAAAGCAGTTATAAAGATTCATAATTATTTATTGCACATTAATTTACATTAAAAGAAAATGAATGTACCAAAGCGAGCATATATCATAAAAGGGTATGCAGTGTACAATAACCAGTATAAATAAAATGCCTAAGAAGAAATTAAATGCCTATGTAGCTATAGATTATTTAAAAATAAAAATAAAAAAATAAATGGGGACACAGGTCGTTACCTGGATACAAGTAAGATTAAGCCATACTCCACCACGCTGGCTCAGTGCAGGTTGTTGGAGAGGTTTTACAATCATTACCGCACAGCGATAGTAGCAGGGACCTACAGCTCAATGTGTCATCCGTAATACTGAATGTCTGATAATGCGCGTGAGATAAATTAATCATGGTCAGGATTCCAACCTACATCTCCTGTGTGAGAAGCAAGCTCGAAACCCATTAGATCACCATTATGTCTATATTACATACTATAACTTTTGTGACAGAGAGATGTAGTGCTCTTTAGTATGTTGTAATGAGACTTTGCCCAGCAGTGAGACACCATAACAGCTATGTAAAAAAGAAAAATATTACTTGTCATTTATATTTATTATATTATGAGTATAGTTAGCAGCAGATGGAAGATTTAAAAAACAAATTAACTAACACAGGTAACCTACCAAAATATTTATTCCAGCAATTCCATTTCATCAGTCAATAAAAATATGTGTTTTTTTTCCTCGAGGGTAGCCCAGCAAGCTACATCAAAAAAAAATGTCTCAGTTTTATATGAATTTTAATTATTTTGAATAATTTTAGTAAATAATTTTAATATTAAACACTGGGTTTACATAATGCATATTCTTGTAAACATACCTGGAAATCTATAACTTCACTCCAATATGGACCTCTACACAAAGATAAACAATAACATAGAGAAGATTGTCACTACTTTTAACTCAAGGATGGTCAATATGTGAAGGAGCGCAGCCCACCCTATCTCAACAACATCACCAACAGTTTGTGGAGTTCAAGCATTCACATGGAAGTGTCTTATTCACTAGAAGCACTCACAGATTGAGTTGCTGCTTGCCGGCCGCGGACCATCTCAAGTTCCCGAAGAAGAGAAGGAACAGGCCAATGACATTGGGCATGAAGTATTGTCCAATAAATTGAAGTTGTCCCGAGTGTTTGTCCAATATCCTTCTAGTGCATAGACTGGCATCCACTTAGGAGCTTTCTAATCCCCGTCCTTTGCTAGTGAGGTTCTCAACCTTCAGTGCACGATCTGAGGTTTGAAAAGGCAAGACAGCATTGAGGGGAACTGGAATCACAATATCCGAGTTCCTGACAAAATCCAGGCTCAAGGTGTTTGTGGCTGCCAGAAAGCACTTTGCTGTACCGAAATGCTGGTCAATTTAGGGCAAGATAATCTTGCTGCTTCCTGCCTGACAAATCCAGATAGAAGATAGACCGTGTGTCGGAGCTCCAGGTTCACACCGCCAAGTTCCCGCCATCTGCTCTGCCTGTCTGGATTTTTGTTTTTGTGGCTTTGCAAATAATGAAGTCCACGTAAATGTCAAATGTCAACGTTTTCTTTCCTAGCAAAGTGTCAAGCAAGTTCGCAGCAATTTCCAACGTTCGTCCATTGTTGAGCTGCCACGGTCTAATGTTTGCGTAGCGTTGATGTAATAACGGAAAGCCACAAAACAGATATTTAGGGTACGTTCGAGATCGGTTAAAAATTACTCCGAGTGATGCGAAAATTACCCGAGAGCGCTCGGAAACAACCCAAGTAGAACCGAGGGTATACGAAATGTTACCGGATAGCTTGCCGAACAGCGTTTCGAACTGCTCAGATATAGTTATTTTTGCAACAAGAGAGCAAAGTTGATTTTTGCAGCGAGTGCTTGATTAAATCCCGAGTGAGGGATGGATTCTATATTTAAATCACGAGCGTAGGGAGATCCTGAGTGAACGAGGGACTCAAAGGCACGAGATGGAAATAACTTGGTCTCCTGTTGCACATACTTTTCATCTCAGCAATGAGAACATACCAAATAAGATAATGAAAAAATAAAACATTGACAAGTGGAATTATTATAAAAACAAATAACCCGACTACTTTTTTCTAATCTTTTGGTTTCTTTTGATTAATTAAACCCTTTATTTTTATACCCCAATCGATAGGTTAAAAAAATATATTAAAGAGATATAATATGTCGCAAAAATCGGCCAATTTTATTATTTTTTAATTTTAATATACCCATTGTCACTCTCACAGTTGAGAGGAATCTAACGACACCTCTCAAGCCAAAATCCATCAAGCCGTTTAGGCTACAGAGCGTGCCAAAGAAATGTACATACATTAATACATACACTCGAAAAACATAAACCTCCTTCTGGCGCAGTCGGGTAAAAATCAAATAACATTTATTATAATTTTTCATGATAAACTTCGCCTAATTTATACTACGCAATATTTCTCTAATTGTATTATTTATTAATTAAAATGTCTAGGAGATAGAATAAAATAAGCTCGTTTATTTGGAATTCAATAGCACAGTTACAGCAATCGAGTTAAAAATCGATAGCAATATCTGTGACACAGCGAAATCGCCAACAGCCAAGGAACATCGAATTATAACTCGATGCGCGTTGGCTGTTTGCGATTTCGCCTATGCCCGGCGCATTCAAAATTGAAAAGCTACTTTGTCTCACTCAGTGAGCAGAATTCAACTTTGCATACTGTTTACACTTACCTGTTCGAGCTGCTGAGATAAAATAGTTATTTGTGTCTCAAGGGAGCAAAATGATGTAATTACGGCGTGGGCGGTACATTGAATCCAGAGTGAAGTGAAGGATTCTACGGTAGAATCCTGAGCGTAACGAAGGATTCAAGCGTTAACGCCCATCACGAAAATAATTTTGCTCCCGAGTGACACATACAACTTTTCACACCGACTATGAGGAAAATTTAAATAAAATGCTCTAAAAATAATGAAATAACTATACTCTATAACATTGTTAAGGTTTTAACTTTGAAACATGTTCGTTTTTAATCGATTACGATGAAATTAGAATCGATTATTTTATTAAGATGTGTGTTCAATTGGCAGATTGCGTAAATGCTATATGCCAATGAATAAATTAAAAAAGTACATAGCTTAAATAGAAAAGAAGCATTGTGCTCCCCCTCGTCGTGGAGCAAAAGATACTTTTCCGAATGAAAGTTGTGAAATAGTAGATTGTTTAACAGGGCAGTAAAGAACAATTTTTAAAGCGAGAGTATTTTTTGATCCCGAGCGAGCGCAGGATTCTAGAGTTGAATCACGAGCGTGATGAGGGATTCAAATGTTAAATCTAAGTGCAACGAGGGATTTAAATCGAGAATCCTGAGCGAGCGAGGGATTCAATGTGCATCACTCGAGTCAAAAATAGTTTTTACTGCTGAGGTGGATACTCTACTTTCATAAACCTCTATGAGAAAAGGAGTACTAGTAGTCTTAGGCCGAATGACACCCTGAGGTCAGTCATTAGATTTTTATGTAATAGGTAGGTAGGATAACTTTTTACAAACAGGAAAACTTGTTTGATATAATTTCGGACTCATTCTAATTTCTTTCTTTCTTTTCATTTAAGGACCTACTCCCGAAATTTTCTTAATTAAGCTTCCGCTACGGGGGGTTATTCACACCAACCGCTCGTAACTTAACAGTTTTGGCACTCAACGGGTTTTTATTTTACATGAGTTTTCCTATTCTCTAAATTCTAAAAATTACTCTCAAAAGCGACTAAATCTGATCTTTTTGGCTAGAATCGCATAGGTTGATAGGTAGATAACTTATTCCGTGCAATGGCTCGCCCCTTGAAAGATCGTCTCTTGAACAAAGCGAAACTTGAATATGAGGTGCGAATCCGTTTGGAAACCCCTGGCGATTCCCTCTTAAACCTCAAAAAGCAGATTGAACCCCTAATAAGAGACAATCCTGCCTCTTAAATTGTAACTTCAGTCCTTCCTCCTGATGAAGATGTGTGATTAAATTCCACGCCTCAACCGAACGGGCGTGGAATCTTGGCAGGGTTGTTTTTCACCAGGAGTACTGACCTTTGACGCCGTGGACCGGAATTCGAAAGCTCAATTCGAGGCAGGAACACGGGATGAGGAGCACATGGGTGGGGGGAGAGGAGTCGAATCTTACTCTCGTCGTAGCCCGATGCTGTCGCCATCGTGTTGCTTGCCGACACAAAGAGTCGCTGTCCGAATGCGACGAATTGGGGACCGAACCACTTTAACATTTCACAACACGAAGCACTCACTCCGATGACGTGAATCTACTTATTTCCCGACGATTGTTCCGTGCTTATTATAATTAACATTCCGACCAGGCCCGACAATTGTGTTAGTCAATTATTACAAATAAAATACAGCCAAGGCCCGAATGCCATGTGCCGACATTTTCTCCATGCAAAAAAGTAACCTCTAACTCGTCATCTCGTTTCTATACAAGTGACAGCTGCTAGTTCCGTTCCGATCACTCGCGGTCCGAGTCGCGCAACAAAAAAAAGGTGCGTTCCGAAGCATAAATATTAAACAGTCACCCGCCCGGAGAGGCCCGAACCTGTCCCTAATCAATAGGAAGGCGAGAAAGTGTTGCGACCGCTCTCTTGAGGACCGAGTCCCCCACCTTGACTTCTGCTGATCGAGGCGTGCCATCCCGACCCGTGTACAATTTAAAGATCCGTCCTCGTCTCCATCTCAATGATGGCAGGTTCGCATCCTTAATCAGCACCAAATCACCGACTTGAGGGGGGCTCGTCCGGTCAGTCCACTTAAGGCGCTGCTGCAAGATGTGCAAGTACTCAAGGGACCACCATTTCCAAAAATCTTGAGCCATCTGCTGCAACATCTGCCACCTAGTTAACCGACTTAACTTAACATCACCGAATGGGTATTCTGGCAGGGCGTTCAGGGGCTGACCTATCAGGAAGTGACCCGGCGTCAACGCTTCCAAATCATTTGGATCCGAACTGAGCGGGCACAACGGACGCGAGTTCAGTGTCATTTCAATTTTACAGAACAGCGTCGCAAGCTCTTCAAAGCGCAGAGAGGTCTCACCGATGATCCTCGTCAGGTGCGACTTAGCCGATTTAACCGCAGCCTCAAAAATTCCTCCCCAATGAGGACATCCCGGCGGACTGAAAACCCATTCAATCCCTCGTCGGGAGCAAGCCGTACCGATGGCGTCCTGGTTACCGTTCAGGAATTGAGTGACCTCCTGCAGATATCGCCTGGCTCCGACAAAATTTGTGCCGTTGTCCGAACGGATTAATGTCGGGAGGCCCCTTCGTGAGACGCACCGATCTAGACATGCGATAAATGCCTCTGTAGTGAGGTCACTGACCACCTCCAAGTGGACTGCCTTCGTGGCCAAGCACACGAAGACGCACAGGTATGCCTTCACTAATCTGGCGTTCCGTAACTGTGAAGACTTGACCATGAATGGTCCCGCGAAATCCGTTCCGACACCCGCAAAGGGCCGGATTTTGTTAACCCTATCCGAGGGCAAATCGCCCATCTGGGGCTGCATCGTAGCCGCCTTTGCCCGATAACAAGGCAGGCACCGAAATACGACGCTACGCACTAAGCGTCTTCCCGATAGAATCCAGAACTCGCGCTGGAGAAACGCCATCAAGGCGTGGCATCCGATATGCCCATTCCGAATGTGTCGATCCTGTATCAACAGTTCGACCAACTTCCCTTTCCTAGGGAGTAACAACGGGTGGCAAGCCGCATAAGGCAGGTTGGCATTCCGCAGCCGACCTCCTACCCTCAGCAATCCTTGAGGGTCAATAAACGGGTTGAGCCGAGCCACAGCTCCCTTCAGTTGGACGCGTCCGCGTCTCAGTATGTCCAATTCGGACTTAAAGTGCACCGTCTGCACGTTCCGTACCAATGCGAACAACGCATGGTTCCGTTCCCGTGGTGTCAGGACCTGTGTCCGCACCCGTTGCGCCTCAGAATTGCGACAATTCCGCGCAAATCGGAAGATCCAGGCGGTCACATTGACCAGCTTGTCGAGCGAGCTGTACCGTTCCAGCAGGCTGAACTCCTCTTCCGGCTCTGGTTGCGTCGTACAGACACCGACTGTCAAGGCGCCGTTCGCCGAGGTAACGCGTGGACTCATTGGCCAATCCGATTCGGCTTGAGTCAACCATTTTGGACCCCACCACAAGGGATGTCCAACCAACTCCGGAGCGTGACACCCACGAGACGCACAGTCTGCTGGGTTCATTTCCCCTGGAACATGTCTCCAGATTAAGGGAACCTCCGAATTCAAAATCTGCGAAACCCGATTCGCCACAAAAATCTCCAGCTTGTGAACTGACAGCATAACACGATCTGGCTGTCCGTCCAAGCGTAGACCGTATCTTCTAACGCTATTGACCCACGAAGAACCGTCATCGTGTGGTTGACCAGACGAGTCAGGAGAGCCGCTCCTGAAAGCTCTAATTTGAGAATGGTCAGGCGAGTGCGCAACGGCGCAACCTTGCTCTTGAAATGCCCAACCGTCTTACAAGGTTGCACGAGACTAAGCACCTCTGGGCCCCCGAGTCCAATAGTGCTCGTGCCACACATGATTTGCCGTCCGAACTCCACGCTATCACAGAGGCGGTGGGGAGCATGACCGTCTGTGGAGTGGCAGCACCCTGTAAGTGGGCGGCGTGTCCCTAGCGGGAACCTCCGCGGGATCCGAACCCGCTGAGACCTACGTCGGCCTTGGAGTAACTCGGTTGCTGATACGCAACCGGCATATCAGACTGTATGTACATCAAGGGGTCCCAACCCGGGTAATAGGCCCCTCGCTGTCCCGGTATCCGACCATAACGGACGGGGTACGGTGTGCCCGGTGCGCACCTTGGATGAATGGGGGAGAGCGGATCCAACCTGGGGCGCTCTAGGAATGGGGGCGACATCCAACTGTTCGCCTCCCTGTTCGCCTCCCAGAGCGACGGGCAGGGTGGCGCAGAAGGTGGTGGGCTCCCAGCCTTCGCGCCACTCATAGGTGCCATCTGACACCCGCCCGTAATACGCGGTGAGCCAGCGGCCCGAAGTCCTCGCTGACCGTGGACAGCAGCGACCGAACCCGGCTATCCCGCATGTTACCCCCCGCGCTGCCCCTTTCCCCTCGGGGGGGTCCCGTCCGCGGGTACCCCAGTCACCCCGTTGGTGACTCCCGTTGCCCGGAGGGGGACTGGGTCCGGCCCTGGTTGGGCCCTGTGGCCGACCAACCTGAGTCCGGCCCTGGTGACCGTCCGAAGGGCCTGACCGATTCAGGCACAACACTATGTGGTGCTTGCCACCACAGCACTCACAGGGGAACGCGCGCGAGCACTCGCTCAGCGTGTGCGGCCCCAAACAACCGAAACACAATCGGTGGCGGAAGACTATCTTCCTGCGGGCAGCTACCCCGAGCGCCTTAAAGTTGGCGCAACTGGTCACTTCATGACCGGCACTGTCGCAGTGCACACAGCTGTCACC
Source organism: Argyresthia goedartella (assembly GCA_949825045.1). Classification (NCBI taxonomy): domain Eukaryota; kingdom Metazoa; phylum Arthropoda; class Insecta; order Lepidoptera; family Argyresthiidae; genus Argyresthia; species Argyresthia goedartella. The sequence continues at coordinate 7,815,425 of OX463817.1, forward strand.
CGACGGCGCGGCATTCAAAACGCCAAATTGTTTCGACCGTCCACCCCCCCGTGGGGGCGGGGGGCGCGGCCCCTCCCGCATCCGCGCGGGTTGGCGCTGCACATTGGCCTCCGTGTCCAGTGTGTCACATCGCCTGCATTCACCCTCCAAAAAATCCGTCAATTGGACGAGCGTGGGCAGTTCCGTGCTACTGCCCCCATGCAGCTGTTCAAACCGACTTTGAACAGCTGCAGGCAACCGTGAAAAAACCATATACAAAACAATGTATGACCATTGGTCTACCGGAAGACCAAGGTTCTGAAGGGCCTTAGTGGCCACCAGCACAGGGTTGAGCACCTGTACTCGGATGTCAACATCCCGGGTTACTTTAGGAATGCTAAACAGCTTCCCCAGCTGCGCATCAACCAACCGCCGTTTGTGTTGGTAGCGGTCAAACAATATGGACCTGGCTATCTCATAATTGCCCGCCGTGACCGTTAGGTGACCGACCAACTCCTTCGGTTCACCCCGCAGAGCCATCAATAGTTGGGCGTTGTCCAGGTCGTCCCGACCGTGGACCAAACTATCAAATAAATTAATGAATGCCGGCCACTCATCAATTGCCCCACTGAAGGCCGGAATCTCCAGGTGTGGCAGCCGTCCAACAACACCCTTCGGGGGTGGGTCTCCGTTACCCTCCCCACGGTCATTCCTTCGCGACCGCTTAATTTTCTCCGCGCGACGCTCGATGTCACCCAAGCATTCCATCGCTTGGTCAGCATCCGCGCAGAGCTGTTTCACTGCAGCCACCGAGGCTTCATCCGTAAGCCCGAGAGCTTCAGCCTCCGCAGCCAGCCGACACACCTTCCCGACGCGTGTCATTGCGTCCTCCACACGCTTGAGCAGGACATCGTCCATGTCCGGTCGTGCCACATACTTATGAGTATGGGCGAGCCATCTCATTTCCTCCCGGACACCATGCCGCAGCACCGTCAAGGGCGAAGGTGCCATGTTGACCGATTTAATAGATTCTGGTCTTATACTTCACTACCGAACTAAGTATAGCCAGAAACCAGCACTTGCCCGTCAGCGCTGGGACAGAAATTAAAACTAAGTTGTCAAAACTAAGGCAACCACTAAAACAATTAAATCCTAAAAAATATTTAATATGGTCGCCCTGTGGACATACACCTTATAACTATACACTCTAAATCAACTAGAGAATGCCACCATAAAGCATAATAAAAAACAACACAAAAATTTATTATAAGAAAAAAGGCTATTTTTAATATAATGAAGATAGCTGTGAACCTTCTAGAAGTGGCCCCTCCGATATGACCCACACTTCTACTGAGGTCAGCAAAATCAGCTTAACACCCCTTAAATAGCCTGACCCTGCTCTGTAATCCGAAATAACACTGCAATGCTATGGAACCCGACTGCAATACTATAGTCCGACCGAATGACTGTTTCTTATGCACACCGAGTAGTTTCCGACTACAAATTTATAATAATTGTTAACTAAATCGTCAATTATACGTTCACTAACCGAAAATGAACCTAAATTGTGGTATACCGACCACACGACTCACTCACAAAATGGTTGCCGACCAATCTGAGGTATCCACCCTCTCCCAGCTACAATGTGACAAAAAACAACCCAACAACCGTCCGTGAATCGATTTCCCACTAGGAAACCGCGCCTCTGCTACCAAATGATTAAATTCCACGCCTCAACCGAACGGGCGTGGAATCTTGGCAGGGTTGTTTTTCACCAGGAGTACTGACCTTTGACGCCGTGGACCGGAATTCGAAAGCTCAATTCGAGGCAGGAACACGGGATGAGGAGCACAAGGGTGGGGGGGAGAGGACTCGAATCTTACTCTCGTCGTAGCCCGATGCTGTCGCCGTCGTGTTGCTTGCCGACACAAAGAGTCGCTGTCCGAATGCGACGAATTGGGGACCGAACCACTTTAACCTTTCACAACACGAAGCACTCACTCCGATGACGTGAATCTACTTATTTCCCGACGATTGTTCCGTGCTTATTATAATTAACATTCCGACCAGGCCCGACAATTGTGTTAGTCAATTATTACAAATAAAATACAGCCAAGGCCCGAATGCCATGTGCCGACATTTTCTCCATGCAAAAAAGTAACCTCTAACTCGTCATCTCGTTTCTATACAAGTGACAGCTGCTAGTTCCGTTCCGATCACTCGCGGTCCGAGTCGCGCAACAAAAAAAAGGTGCGTTCCGAAGCATAAATATTAAACAATGTGGAACAGGCTGAAGCTACCTTAATTCTCTTAGAAGGAGAAATCTGTCAGCTTGAACAGATTTTTTCTTCGCTACTATCAAAAAAGTCGAGACTTATCTTAGTCACCTCTTTTTAAGACTGGAACGCATTGACACATACTCAGAGCCTGAACTTATTTCAATCGAAAGTCTCTTCTCTTGAAAAAAGATAAGAAAACCTCAATTTCGTACTAGCTGAGTCTTCCCCTGTCACTCAAAACCTTCAAGTCGCTCAAAACACTATTCCTGTGAACACATCTGTCGTTAACTAGAATCTTTCCCCTATAAGAACGCCTTCTCCACCTACAATCATTCAAATTCCACAAAATAACCTCATAACCGAACTTAAAAGGACGTCGTATGATGCTATTACTTGCCCAAAATCCTTTCTGATAAAAAAAATACGAATTTAGCACTTCTAGGCAAATTCCTAGATTAGCTTAGCTACCTTAGCTCAGGCCTCTGAACTCTTCACTAATAATGCACTTTATTGGTTTAGGTTCCAAAAGAACCGATACTCTGACTTGACTCGGACTAAACTTTGTGACTTACCAATAAAAGACTTCGGTGAGTTAGAATAAGACTACAAACTAATGACTTCTATCAACTCACGTACCCAACGTGAATCTGACACCATCGTCATTTGTGTTTCCATCATGTTCGGAATGTTATCTCGCCTAGAAAACAAACTCAGCGAAGAGGAGCAACTAAAGATTTTGTTCAGGATCATCCGCCACAGTTACTCCATGTTTGTTGTTATTAATGAAGTTAATAAAATGGTCGAACTCGACTTTCCAAGTCATCAAAAGTGCGAAAGACCTTGGCTCTCCTCTATTCTTATAACCCCAAAGAAAGACGGTGATTAACGCTTTTGTGTCGATAGTAGGAAACTTAGTTCAGTCACCCATGGCGATATATCTTGGCTTATAGTCTTCCTCTCATGAATGAGATTTTTGATCATCTTAAAAAATCTAAATATCTTTCTAGTATAAATATTGCTATAGCATTTTGGGAAGTGGCTTTCAATCCTTCTGATAGGGAAAAAACTGCATTTTATGTAACTGGAAGAGTTATGTGCAAATTTATCGTTATGCCAATGCTCCTGCTACTCAACAAAGAATCATGGACACTTTATTTACACCTGAATTTGAGAATAAAGTATTTTGTTTCTTTGATGTCATCATAATCGTCAGCTCGCGATTTACTCGTGTAATGGACTTAATTTCCAGCTTTGTTCGTAGGTAACTCAGATAACTCCACTATGAAAATTGCTTCTGTTTACATCTTTGTCACCTTAGTTTTTGACAACATGCTATTGCTCTCATTGGCACTCTGGGTGAAGTAATGTCAAAATTCAAAATGTAAACATGTTTTTAAACAGAGAATATGGTCTTTCATCTAAAAACTTCGAAAGAAAGAAGAGCAAAGGATCAATTTTCTCGGGTCACGTTGAAGAAGGAAGGAGTACTCTCCCTCTCAAAATGTATACTGTGGTTCCACGTAAAGTGCTCTTCCTCTCAATAGTATACGGTGGTTCCATGTGAAGTGCTCTCCCTCTCAAAACCTGGACCCGGATATCCGCATTACCATACAGTCTGGACCCGAATAACCGCATTTCTCAAAACCTGGACCCGGATATCCGCATTACCACACAGTCTGGACCCGGATAACCGCATTTCTCAAAACCTTGACCCGGATATCCGCATTACCACACAGTCTGGACCCGGATAACCGCATTTCTCAAAACCTGGACCCGGATATCCGCATTACCATAGCCTGGACCCGGATAACCACATTTCTACACAGCTTGGATCCAGATTATAGTTTGATACCGACTTACGCCAAACGACACCCAGGGGTTAGTCATTAGATTTTTATGTAAATAGGTAGGTAGGATAACTTTTTAAAAATAGTAAAACTTGTTTGAAATTAATTCGGACTCATTGCAATTTCTTTCCATTTCATTTTCGGATACTCTCGAAATTTTATTAATTAAGCCTCCGTTATGGGGAGTTATACACACCAATCCCTCGTAACGTGACAAGTCCTAAGCCGCCCCAGGCATTATGAAAAACATTAAACTCCTCCTCCAATGAAACCTACTCCATATAATTTTATGTCACATTTCTATGTTACGTTTATGTTACCGTTACATGAAATACTATTTTACTTTCCCTTTGTGGCAAAAAAGGGTTTTACCCACATATCTGTCCAATTGTAGTGGTAGAAAGACAGAATTTCGTACCTAACTCAGCCAGTAATTCAATTACTTTTGTTCCTGTAAGTATGTGAATCTGGCTACATACAAATTCCATGTTTATTTCTACTTTAGAATATCCTTGTAAGGTTATATTGATGTCTACTACAATAGATAAATGTTATCCTAGGTATGTACTTAACCATAACCCCAACGACTGGTCATGTGAATATGTAAATAATGGCATATCATTTATTGGAAAGTCGTGAAGATGTTTCTGAAGTTTGACCCTATGGCATTTGCACTCATCTGCACTTGGTGGGCTTGGCTCCATCAGATGGCACTCCTATTGAATCAGTTGACTGTTGAGTGGAGCCCTAACTGAAGCCACTGGCTGAAGCCGGAAGACTTGCAAGTCACATAGCAACTGGAAAGTGTTCAATTGGTCTGAGAGAAGGAAACGTCCAAATACAGAAAATTGGACATGCTATTAGTTAGCAGTGATAATGGTTACTATGGCGATGTAAACTCAATGCTCATGCGATGAGATTAGGGGAAGATTACAACAATAGGGAGGTTGGGTAGAGTTTGGATTTGTAGTTAGTATTGCTTGTTGCCACAAGCTGCTTGTATCATGTCAACAACACAAAGAAAGTATCATAAATGTGGCAGTCCAAAGGAAAATAGGTAGGTATTTTGCTAAGAATTTCCGTGCAATTATGGTAATCCTTTGTTATAAATAAGCTGGTATCTGTACTATTAGACTCCACATTGGCAAAAGGCTTAGTGTAGGCACATCAGGTTAAAGTTCTGGAGTGAGTCAGCAGCCAGTAATACAGTTTAGCCAGATGATCATGCATGTTTTAAGACATCAAAATATTTAGGTTATAATTCGAAGACTTTATTTATCTTGTAATGTTTTTTTGGTCTTTTGGAAATATCTTAGTATAATATATATCTTGATGCTGGCACAAAACCTGGTATTGAACACGCTCTGTCTCCCGTAAAACTTACCGATCGCTATTTTTCTGCTCCCAATTCTCGTAAAGCATCTTCCAGCTATCTTTCCTCACGCGGCGTCCTCCGGAAGGAAGTCCTTTTGTTATGGAAACCTCTCAGAACACGCAAAAATTGCTGCAAACTTTCAACATTAGTTCCATCGAGCGTGAAAAAACGGCAAAACTGAGAATTTTCGGCGCAATATACACGAAAGGTGAAGTTCAAGTTCAATGGCCACTAAATCGAAGAACTTTGAACGACATATAACGTTAAAAAAACAGGCAAATTAGTTGTTTCTCCACCCTAATACTTCCACATCCTCACGGTCCTGAATGCTTGAAATGGCGATTAAAAAAATATATAACTCGAAAACTAATTATTTAACACTAATAAAGCAAAAATAAATAAGCAAAACAATCTGAAACCGTAGTCGTTCTAAAGGCTCGCCCAAGGCGGATCCGTCAGGAGGGGGATGGTTATGCACATTCTTGTACATGATAACATAACCCTGCACAGTAAAGACTACAGCTTTGCATCCTTTATTGGGTCCATGTATGGAGCAGATCCATCTTGCCTTCATTCCCATGTGTTTGGTCTTCATGCAGAACCGGTAGCCAGCTACGATTAATACTTCGCCGTGTGACGTTGACATTTTAATTTCTGTTGCAAGATAAGTGGGTATCAATTTATTGATTATGTAGACTAGTGATTCCCAAAGTGGTCCAGATGGACCCCCAGGGGTCCACGAGAGACTCGACGGGGTCTACGTCGGCGTGACCAAAAATGGGAATATGGTAGAAATGTAGCTTCAGGGGGTCCATCGGAACCAGCAAAATTATTGAAAGTGGTCTATGATAAAAAAAGTTTGGTAACTTTGTTTATTATTATTATACTAATTTTTAACTTTGCAACACGCTAGATAGCGCCTCTACACGATTGCGCGAGGCCAATAAATTCAATATTACTATCTTGTTACGTTTTGCGGACTACCGACACTTGTCCGTTTGTCTACAAACTCTAGCTTTTGGGTCGCCTCGCAAGAGATGTGAATACGCCTGGGTGTGATAGCCTACGTTAATCTAAAAATAAAAATGGTCAAATATGTATTTGAAATAAATGAAATATAATTTCTAACATTTTGATTTTGAAACTAAAAAAAAACAAAACAGAAATATGTAAATATACTAAGAATATTTTAAAATGTTGTTTTTTTTGGAGGAGGGTGCGTATGTATGTTATTCCACTTTATTAATTGGTCGTAGCCTTCGATAGTGTGGACGCTAGCTTTGCAGCCTTTGTGATGATGCGTGGAGCAATGCCATCTGGTCTTGAGTCCTGACGTTTTTTGCTTACCAAAACGGTACCCAGCAAACAGAATCAAAGGAGTACCTTGAGCCGAAGTCGTCGTAGTGAACTCTGTAGGCAGAAAGACAGTAATCAGTATAGGTATCCCTAGTTGCCATAATTATTTGAGTTTTTTGTTGGCAAGATTCGGATTTTCATAGCTGTTCCCCCTAAAATTTAAAAAATAAATTTCAGAATCTTAAAGTTGCGTGTTGTAGATGTTTATTGGAGGTGGGTAAAGTTTATAAATGACTTTTACTAATTATGTCATCGACGACGGTGTGAATGATAGCGTTGCATCATTTGTGACAGCACCGCCGTCTGGTCCTTGATCCGAAATCTTTTGCTACGATACGTGGAACAATGCTATCTGGTCTTCAGTCAATTCTTGCCGTGCTACCCAAAACGGTACTCATCGATCAAGATCGTTAGGAGCCTCTTTTTGAAGTTGTTATTACGAACTCTGTAACAAAACAAACATAAACGTTACATTTCCTTAAAGGAATGGCAAATGCGGTAACAACCATATATTTATCTATATATATAGTAGCGTTCGACGATGTTCATTTATAAATAAATAAACGGTCAAGTGCAAGTCGGGCTCGCTCACAAAGGGTTCGGTGCCTCCGCAAAATGGTATTAAATTTTCTTGGAAATGGAATTTGTCAATTTTCTTAAATTACCTTGCCATTTTATTTGAAATTTCATTTCAGTTCAAAAAACATTATTTGTGACTCATTTGCCGAAACGCAGATAAAACAAAAGCACAGTATCTTCCGTTTACCCTTCACCTAAGCTACCGCAGTATTTTGCCCTGATATTAGAACTATTTGTCATTTATTGGTATTTAATTAATAACATAACATAACAGTATAGAGCATGTATGAAGGTATCTAAATAAAAACTTAGTCTGCACTGAATAACCCACGCGTTTACTTTAGGTTATGGGCCGATCCCAGTTTTTCCAAGTAATAAGCTATATTTCGATAAACTAAAGGCAGGGAAAACTATGATGAGTGGACTTTAGCTGTGGAAGTTTTACTCGTGTTGGACTGCACGTTGCATTGTGCAGAGCCAATGGAGGGAAAAGAAATTTATTAATTTTTATTTATTTTCTTTATTTGGGACCCTAAATCAACAACACAATATACATAAATTCATACAAAAAACAAAATATAGTAAATAACGCCAATAACAGATGTCCAAAGAAGTACAATAAACATAACTGTAAATAGGAGCTGAAGATGCTATGCTTAAAATTAGGTATTAAGTAGTAAAACTATTTGAGTGTTGTTATTCTGTAAGTTTGTGTGTGTGCATGTGTGTGAGGTAAGGGAGGGCGTGTATGCATGTGTCAGTGTGAGTGTGTGTGTGTGTGTGTGGGTGTATGTGAGTGTGTGTATGTGTGTGTGAAGGTGTGTTGTGTGTGTGTGTGCTTGAAAGGCAAATTAAGGTGAGGAGCAGTAGTAAAGGAAATTATATGCTTAATTATTAAGTACCTACATTAAGCGACTTTTTAATGTATTTTTAGTGCAGTCGAAAGGGTCAACATAGCTAAATCGTTTATTATATAAATTCATAATGCGGATAATAGGGGAGTTCTGGGCGTCGTTGGTATTTACAGGAGGTGTGTAAAATAGAAGATTTGCCGAATGTCATGTGCGTGTGGTAGTAGCGCGGTAGCCAAATAGCTCAACAAGATTAGGACTATCGATACGGCCGCTCAGTATATCATGCAGGACAGACATATCAACAGCGATTCGACGATCCTCAAGATTCATTATATGGTGATGAATGCACGAAGAATAGTTGTCTCGTCCTCTGCGTTTGGCGCGATAATCTAAAAATCTTAGAAAAAAACTTTTGAATTAGCTCTTTTCGTTCCTTATGCTTAATATACTGAGGACACCAAACAACGCTGGCGCAATCCAAGATACTGCGCACGTAGGCGAAGTAAAGTACCGTAAAACATGTTATATCACTAAACGCAGCACATGTTCGATAGATAAATCCCAAGTTAATGAAAGCGCGATTAGAGATGTCGTCTATGTTTTGGTCAAATGTTAATTTTGGGTCAAGACTGACGCCCAAGTCACGAACAGTATTCACGCGTGCGATAACGTGATTCTTAAAACTATACGCATGTACAATTGGTTTCGGACTACGAGTAAAGGAGATCTGAAGGCACTTGGAAATATTGACTTTAATTTGATTATTTACATGGTACTCGAAATATTTGAAATATTTCGAGTACCGAAATACAGAAAAAAGTTAATTATTTGTGGCGATCTTAATGTAGATCTACTTGTAGATACAACACTTTAGCGACGATTAATAACTCTGTTCAAATCATTTAATTTATGTCATGTATTTCTAGAGCTGACTAGAATTACACTTACCAGCCAAACTTGCTTAGATAACGTTTTTTGTGACTGTATTCAGAAGTAAAAATGTAATTAACTGTTTACCATACGATCACAGTGGTCAAACAGTTTCATTCCCAATTACTACTAAAAATAAGACTGATCCATCATTTTATAGGCCTATTACATCTCATAACCTAGAGAAGTATATGAAAAACATAGATAAAAGTTGAATTTTGATCAACAGAACCCGAACAAAATCTATTCTGACTTCTTAAAAATTATACAAACATAATACAAAACAGTTTTTAAATTAAAGAAAGTCAGTGCCAACAACGGTTAATCTAAATTTAATGACTGGGCAACATTTGGAATTCGCAAAAGTAGAGCTATCTTGTATCACCTTTATGAACAAAAAACCTATAACTTTGATATTAAATTTCATGACTATGTTAAAAAATATTTCAAAACATTCAAGTTGGTTTGTAGAACTGCAAAAACTTTACACATTAATAGAAAAAAAAAATAGAATGAAAACGGTTTGGCAAATCATAAATCGTGTAACTGGCAAAGTTACACCAAGGGACAATGATTTCTGCTTAAAGATAGGTGATGATGTTGTTTAATCCAATGTTGAGGTAGCTCGAGCTTTTGAAACATTCTTCACAAATGTACCCTTACTCACAACAGAGCGTCTAAATTCATCTCCATATGAAGCAGAGACTTTGCTAAAAAACAGCACTAGCATCAGTAATGTAGTTTTTTAATTTCATGTGTATCCCCAGGATATTGTCAAAACGTAACTTAACGTACTTAACTTAAAAATACTGAAGACCTGTGGGGTATATCAGGCGAGTCATTGGTTCAATAATACTTGTCATAGCCCCACACCTAGCTTATACATTTAATAAATGTGTTGATGATGGAGCTTTCAAAGGACCTCATGAAACACAGTAAACTTACACCTCTGTTCAAGTTGGGAGACAAGGGTGATCCTTCAAACTTCAGACCAATGTCTGTTCTTCCAGCACTAAAAGATTATACTTTTTGAAAAGATTATACTCAATCAAATGCTCTCACACTTCAACCGTACAAAACCACTCCACGCCAAGCAATACGGTTTCACTAGGGGTAAATCGACTACGGATGCAGATTATCCTTATATCTCATATTTGTTCTGCATGGGAAGCCGCAAAGGATGCTATCGGTGTTTTTTGCGATCTGTCGAAGGCATTTGATTGTGTTGATCATGATACGCTACTAATGAAATTAAATCATTACGGAGTTAGAAATAAATTGTTGGATCTACTAAGATCATACCTAAGAAATAGAATTCTGTTGAATTCTATTTCTTGACAGAAGTCAGCGGTTTTAAATCTGATGGATCAGGAGTAAAAATTGGCGTTCCACAAGGTTCCATGTTAGGCCCTTTCTTATTCCTGGTATATATTAACGATCTGCCTTTTATGGTGGAGAAATTGAATAACATAGTGTTGTTTGCTGATGATACGTCACTGGTCTTCAAAATTTAAAGACCAAAAGAAGATTTTGATGATGTCAATGGAGTTTTATCTTTAACCTTGAATTGGTTCACAGTTAACAAATTATTATTAAATGCTGGTAAAACCAAATTTATCAAATTCCCACTTCCAAATGTCAGGCCAGTTGGGACCAGTTTAGCGTTGGACAGAAATACGTTAGAATTAGTAAATGACACGAAGTTCCTTGGAATAACCATTGATAGCAAATTGCAGTGGGGACCCCACATAGAAAAATTGGCTGGTAAATTAAGTTCTGCGGCTTACATTGTTAGGAACATCAGAAAAAACACGGATGTCGCTACATCTAGGCTAGTATATTTTAGTTACTTTCATAGTGTCATGTCCTATGATATTTTTTGTGGGGTAAATTAGCGGATATTTAAACTATTTTTATTTTACAGAAAAGAGCTATTCGAGCAATTTGTAATTTAAAACGGACAGACTCCTTAAGAGAGCTTTTTAAAGAAATTGACATACTAACCGTAGCTAGTCAATTTATTTTCGAAAATATAATGTATGTACGCAAGAACCTTTCAAAATTTCCCAAACTTAGCGATAGCTGTAATGTTAACTTAAGAAATAATCACAGACTACTTGCGCCCCGGTTTAGACTCGCGAAGGTTAGCAATTCTTTCAAGGGTCAATGCATTCTCTACTACAACAAGATACCTCTGGAGATCTTGAAATTGCCAATTGAGCAAATTAAAAACCATGTTAAAGCGACTTTGTAGAAAAAGGGATATTACAATATTCAAGATTACTTAAATGATGGGACTGTATATCTGGGGGTTATCTGGCTCAACACAGACCTTGCTGTTTATAATTTTGTAATTATTTATTCCTGCTTATTAATTATGATAAATTACTTAAGCATAAGCAATTTTTTAAAGAGATCTAAAAATCAATCTGTGGGAGTTTCTACGCCCTGCTTCTCCCAAAGTGGTCCAATGTAGAGAAGTGGCAAAAAATGACGATTGCTAATTATATGTAAACATCTACAGTAATAAAGACATTTGTAATTTGGAATTTGGACTCGGAAAGCCGGTTCAAATCTTCCTGCATTCCAATACAATTCCCGTTACGTATTCCAGTAAAGGTCTTTTTATTGTCCACGTACATTATAAATTGACAACTTTGGAATTCTGTGTATCTATCGTAAAGGTATGCGTTGTAGAATTAGAGGACCCAAATGTGATCCCTGGGGTACTCCAGAGGGGAGGTTGACATATTCAGATCTGAAGCCTCCCAGTGCTACCGCTTGGCATCTGTTGGTTACATAGGATGTCACCCACCTATAAATGTCTCTCCGCAGACCCAATCTATAAAGCTTACGAAGGTATGACGTGGTCCATACAATCGAACGCCTTTTCAAAATCCGTGTAACCCACGTCAACCTGCACCCCTCCGTCCATTGAACGGAGAACGTGATTGACAAACTCTGCAATATTCGACACGGTGGAACGGCCCTTCAGGAAGCCATGTTGTTGCGGAGGAATAGGAAAATGTTAACGTACCGCTTATGTTGTCATAAATATTTTTCAAGAATCTTTCCGAATTTGTTCAAATTTGAGATGGGGCGATAGTTCGGAATTAGTAATTAAGAACCCTTTTTATGTATGGGTACCACAAGAGCTTCTTTCAATTTTCTGAGGAATATACTGTTAGGAAGGTTAAGGGACATGTTAAATAAAATGTTAAGTGGTATGGACAGGCTCTTGGCGCATCTAAACATAAAATATGGGGGAATCCCGTCACTTCCAGCTCCACCATTGGGATCCAAGGATGCCAAGTATTTTTTTACAGAATCTGCTGAGAGTTCTAATGTACTGACAACAGTACCATTGTCACAGCAAGGAGGTTTCAACTCTGAATGATCGTATCTGGGTGCGGGTTCGATAAAAACAGATGCGAAAAATTGGTTAAATCCAGCAGTGATATCTTCACCCTTTTCATAACTGCTATTCTTGTATTCAAATTTCTTCGGGTAGGCTGAACAACCACGACCAGCTCTGATGTAGGACCAGAGTTGTTTGAGATCGAACTTCATATTTTCTTGCATAGATGTGATGGGCTTATTGTAACCTTCTCCCACAGTGGTCCAATGTAGAGAAGAGGCAAAAAATGACGTTTGCTAAGTATATGTAAATATCTGTAAATACTTTGACTTTTGACTTTTTTTTCAAACTCAAACTCAAACTCAAAACGTTTATTGCGACATTGTGGTGGTATATGGTGATTTATATATATAGAATTTGAAGAAACGACAATGAACCCAGTGAGGGCACTGCAATATCTTACATCTAACTTGCACAATAATAAAATATCATAAAATGGTTAACTTTATAACAATGAGATCATTACCTACTATTATCTACAGTATTAGCGTAACATTAAAGTATTATAATTATAAGATTTACATGCATTTGTGTATGTGTACCTGTGTGTGTGTTATGAGTGTGTTTGAGGGTGTGTAAGTGCATGTGTGTGAGTGTTTGTGTGTGATTATAGAAAGTGTGTTTCATTTAAATATTCTTCAATGCTGTAGTACGCTTTTTGGAGGAGATGATTTTTTACTTTCTTTAGGAATTCTATTTCGTTAGAAATATTTTTGTAACTAACTGGAAGTTTGTTATAGATGGTTATGGACATAATATATGTGTTAGTGGATTGCAATGACATATTAATTTTTGGGAGGAGAATTTTGTGTTTGTGTCTGAAGGAGTATAAGTTATTCAGTGTGTCTCTGGTCTTGTATGTTTCTGGGTATTTTCTGATTAGCTTTATTATTTCGAATAAGTAAATAGAGGGGAGGGTGAGGATGCTATATGTTTTGAAATGTGGTTTACATGTGTGTGTTGGTTCTATGTTTGCTATAATTCTCAGCAGCTTTTTCTGTAGTCTAAATAATTGTGGAGCGTCGGTGCTGTTTCCCCACAGTATGATGCCATAATTAAGTAAGGAATGTGCGTGTGCGTAGTATGCTGAAAGAGCAGTGGCGGTGTTAGTTGATTTTTTTACTTCCCTTAAAGCATATGAGAATTTAGATATTTTACCTTTAAGTTTCTGTACATGCGACTTCCAATTTAAGTGAGAGTCTATGATAATTCCTAATAAACTTGCCTCTTTTATTATTTCTAGTGGAATATTATTATAGCTAAAGTTGATATCGAGGGGCGGTTTTTGATGTGGATAAAATGTTATTAATTTAGTTTTCTGGGGATTTATTTCGAGGTTGTGGTCAGTCATCCAGTCAGTAATGGTGTCAAGGCATTTTGTGAGTTTTTCGTTTATATTATCGTTATTTTTGTGGGAGGAAATTAGGGATATGTCATCAGCAAATAGGATGCAAGGGTCATTTAGAATTTTTGGGAGATCGTTGATATAAATAAGAAAAAGTAGGCATCCGATTACGCTACCTTGAGGTATTGAGGCATGAGTAGTTATGCAGTCAGATTTATGGTATACGATTTCTCTTGTAGTCTGATTATAATATTCTATTTGGACGTATTGTTCTCTATTGTGTAAATATGAAGTAAGCCAGTCGTGTGCTTTGCCTCTAATGCCCACACCGTTTAACTTATTCAACAGTATATTAAACTGAACTTTATCATAAGCTTTCGTCATGTCGATCAGTATACCAACAGCGTAATGTTTATTTTTGAGTATATTAAGAATTTCCTGTGTGAATTTCAAGACGGCGAGAGTAGTTGAATGATTTTTCCGAAAACCATTTTGGGAGTGATGAAATACGTTAAATTTTTCACAGAAGGAATAGATTCGATCGTGGATAGCTTTTTCAAATATTTTGGCTGATGTAGGAAGAACTGCAATGGGCCGATAGTTGTCAGTGTTGGTTTTAGATTTTATCTTATGAACTGGTGTGATAACTGCTTTCTTCAAAAGTGATGGGAATACGCCTTGTTCGAAGGATTGGTTGATTAACAGGCAAAGGGGTATAGTAAGTAGGTCAGCGCAATGCTTAAATAGAATTGGGGGGAAGTCATCGAAACCACAGCTTTTCTTGTTTTTGAGATTTCTTATGATTTTAGATACCTCACGATATGTAACGAAGTGAAGGTACATTGTGTTTGTAGTAGGAAGTATTACTGGTCGTCCCTTGGCGTTTGCATGTTTAATTTGACCTATCGAAGCGAAATGGTTATTGAAATGTTTCGAGATAATATTGGGGTCTGATTGTTCAAAGGCATTTATATTTAGTTTAATGTTTTCTTTTAATTTTAATTTGTTTTTATTGGTACGTTCATTAATTATTTTCCACATAGTTTTTATTTTATTGTTTGATGTTTTCATTTGTGATATGTACTGTAATTTTTTTGATGTATTTACTGTTTTTTTGAGCATTTTTTCGTATGTTTTATAGTGATGGTATAGTAATTCGCTGTTAGATTGTAGAGCATGAAACTTTAGGAGTCTCTTATTATGGCAGGATTTTTTGATACCAGTGGTCAACCATAGTGTTTTCTTTTTGAACTGAAGTTTTATTTTTTGAATTGGAATGAATTTATTTAATATGTCTGTTAGGATTGAGTGAAAAATATTATAATTATCGTTAACGTTTGACTCTCTGATCAGGATTTTTTCCCAGTCGATATCTATGAGTGAATTTTTGAAAAGATCCATGTTTCTTTTTGAATACATTCTTTTATGTGTGTGCCAGAAATCAGTTTGAGGAGAAAGAGGTGGGGGATTTTAAGGATTAATTCAATAGCCATATGATTTGTAAATCCTAGGTTTTTTACAGATGACTCTTGGTATTTGTTAGAGTTTGTGAATACTAAGTCAATGCAGGAGCTACTTGTTTTTGTGAAGTGTGTAGGGGAATTTATATATTGAGTGAAATTGTGTTCGGACATGGTTCGTATGAAACGATTAGGTTTATTATTAATTTCTAGAATGTTAATGTTAAAATCACCTCCTATAACTATATCAGTCTTAGGATATTTCTTCTGCAATAAGTTGAGCAAGATGTTTAACTGAGAGTTGAATCGGTCCCTGTCATCTCCATTCCAATAAGCACATATTAGTAGAACATTTTGTCTTGTCAGTTTTACGGCACACAGTTCAAGATTATATTCGATGGAGGTATCGGTGATAGATGTGACGTCCTCGTATTCAACATCATCCTGTAGCAGTATGCACACGCCACCGCCGACTCTATTTTTTCTGGTGAAGTGGGAGGCGATCCTGTAGCCTGATATCTGGAGAAGCTCCAGTTTTGCTTCAGTCAGCCATGACTCTGATACACATATAGCTCGGTAAGAAGAGTCTTCATCTATGAGGGCCTCTAGTAAATGTTGTTTATTATTTATGCTCTGGAAGTTTTGGAATAGTATTTTAAAGTTAGTTGGTCTATTTTGATATGATATTTTCTTGAAGTTGGGTTTTATTTCCTTTTCTGGTATATTGTAGTCTTTCTTGTAGTCTTTATTACGTAGGCTCTGCTGGGGTGTTGGTGGGTTATTCACGAAAGGTGCAAGTTTTGTTCGAGTAATCTGTAGCACTGAACATTTCTTTGTGATTAGTTGAAGCAGTGGTCGTTTGGTCTAATACTTGTTTTTTCCCATCTATGTAGAGTTCGTTGTCAATGATGTTCGCTTTTTGGCCATTTTTTCGTGCCTCTATAAGAATAGTGATGAGCATTTTTCTTTATGACCGAGCGTTTTCATCCATATAGGAGGATATGTTTAGTCCCGTGTTCTTAAATAAGTAGTTACTTTTTAGTATATCTTGAGTAGTTTTCTTGCTCAAGAATTCTATCAGAAGAGGTCCTTTTTTTCCAAGTCTCTTAATATCATCTACATGTCCTTCCAGGTCCATGTTCAACACATCACGAAATATGTATATTATTCTCTCGTAGAGTCGCTGCTCATTTTCCCAGGGTTCACTTCGTAAGCCATAAATAACGATTTTCCTTTGTGTGTTTGTGTTGTTGTAGAGGTCCAGTTTTGTCCCAGTTACTTGATAATCAGCTTTTCGGTTTGTAGCTTGTTGGGTTAGAGCAATTAATTCGGTTTGTATTTGAGAAGTTTTTCTTCGCAATTCATCTATGTAATTGTTTAAGCAATTTATTTGGAGTTCATGGTTATTTTGGGTATCAGTCAGGGTTGTAATTGTAGGCTGGATATCTTTTTTGAGATCAGATATTGCCTTGGATATGTCAATTTTCATTATATCTTTAATGTTTGTTAATATAGAGCTTTTCATTGTTTCCAGTTTATTGTCTAATAGTATTTCGAATTGTTGATAGGAAACTGTTGCCGAATTGATTTGCGTATCCCCAAGGACGCTTATATCTCCTTGCATATAGAGCAGCATAGGTATGTTCTATCAGGTATTGTTTGTAAACAGCCTGCACAAGTCAGTAATAATTTCTTGGGTGCCATAATTTCCAATTTTTAGATATTCCTTTCTTATGAACTAGTAACGCCCTCTAGTGATGAGTAGCGTGTCTAGCGACCTCTATCGGTGAATAGCGCACCTGTAACTTGATTTTTAGGTAAACTAGATGGAGCTACTGGTCTTATTAATCGGTGATCCCAATTATAAAATTATGTATTTTATATTAGTTACTTCACTTCCGCATTAGTAATTGTTTGTTTCATAGTTTTACACTTCACAAAACTTTGTTTAACGGTATAATTATACGGTAAATACCACTATTTTTGAATTTGATGTATAACTGCCAATTTTTGTTTTCGGTGAATTAAAGCACTAATATTGTCTCAATGTTCGTCAAAACACTATAAGAGTTGTAGGTCACTTAGTCTCACAGTTTGTCACTAGTTTCACTTTAGTTAGACACTTAAAAGTATTATTAAATGAATTTTCAATCGGGAGCTGCTTGAATTGCTTGTTTACTTGAAGGCGCCCTCTAGCGGACTTTTTTGACTTATGTAAGATTGTTCCTATGTTCCGCATTATAGAAATTATTAAACTTGCTTAAATAACTTACGAGGTATGCTATATCAGGTCTTGTCATGACTGCCAGATACATTAAGGAACCTTTTATTTTTGATAACTAATGCCTGATGTACATTTTTCTGCCTTTGTTATATTCAGTTCGCTCTCTATAGGAGTATCAGCTGTTTTACAATCCGACATTCTTTTATTATTGCAATAATTCCTCGAGGTACTGTTGTTGAAAACATTGATCTCATAGTGATTATAGTTATTTTGTACATTAATATTGTATGCTAAGTATTGCTTTAACTCACCTAAATCTTTGATTTAAAATTCAGAATGCTTTTCAGATTCTCAGTTTCATTCTTACTGTTTTAAAAAAAAGTCGCCTACATACAAAGCAATTATGATTTTTACATTATTACTCCTCTTTGTAAATAAACATGGCTCTTGTGGGAAGTTCTTAAAATTGTTTTTACACAATAATTATCTAACTCTGTAATACCAAGCTAAGGCAGATTGTTTTAATTCATATACTGCTTTTTTTAGTTTAAGTACTTTTCCACCCATTTTGGATTCAAAACCCTCTGGTACATAAATGTATATATCTTCTTTTAAGTAACCATTTAAATAGGCAGTTTTAACATCTAACTGGGTTATATCCAGTCCTATTTTTACACTTAGTGCAAACAATACTATTAGTGTTGAGTGTCGCACAACTGGTGAAAATGTCTCATCATAGTCCATTCCACCCAGATTTTTGGGTAAAACCTTTGGCAACTAAGCGCGCACGATATTGCACTTCACTGTCACTTTTAAACTTTTCCTTAACACCCAACGGCCCTTCACTATTGCTTCGATGTTTCACTGTCAACTGAAACGTGTCAACGAACTCCGATCGTTCTACAATGCTACTTTCCCCCACTGAACGATCATCTCCATCACAAAAAGGGAAAACTTCTTCTACACTCCATGTCGCCTCACTAGCTGCAAAATTTCCTCTTGAGGTTGATTCTTCCATTATCACTACATCTCTGCTGGTGGTGACCTGGTTATTGAAAGGGTTATAAACTCTGTAGCCCTTTATATGCTCAGAATAACCAACAAGAAGACAAAAAACCAAAGATGCTGCTTTGGTTTTTTGTCTCTTCTTCTCCACCGTTGTCTGTCCGAAGAATCTTTATATTGGCATTTTTATGGCTCTGACTATTTCCTTCATGAAATACGCGAATGACATGCGACTGTAGTCATCTACAAAGAGTAAGAAGTATCTTGACAACCCGATGGATTTATTCTCCATTAGCCCGCACACATCGGCATGAATTATCTCCAGCACTTCTGATGCTCTTGTGCCTGTATAAAACGGCAGACGTGACTGCTTGCCTTCACAACAAACTGCACAGTTTGTTTTTGTCACCCCATAACTGCCTTCATAAGTACATGCCCTAATCTCCTATGCCTCAACATTGCGTTGCCTCTGGCAAGTAAACATTTTGTCACTGGTGTAGCACATATATCTAACTTGTACACACTACCAGTTAAATTAACAACAGCCACCAGTTTTTTCTTCGCATTGTATATTAAACTTTGACTTTCTGAGAAAGAATCATTCTTGTTATTTTTTATTAATTGACTCACTGACAATAAGTTTGATGTTAGGCTTGGCACGCGTAAAACATCTTTGATTGTTATATTATATCCTTGCTGGGTTGATATTCTAACATTGCCTTTTCACGAGACTTGAAGTGTTTCTTGATTGACCACAATTATCTCTGAGAATTTCTGTGGATTCGAAACTTCTTCTAATCAAGTTTCATTTGCCGTCATGTGAACGCTGACTCCTGAATCCAAGTACCACTAGTTTTTGCCATATTTTGCGCTCAAGAAAACTGCCCTGAATGCATTCGAGGACTTATTTCTGCATAATTTGAGTCGGATCGGACATTGAGTTCGATAATATCCCGGCGCTGGTAACAGGTCATGTTTTTATTACCTCCTGTCACTTCTCCCATATCTCTGCCCTGATTGGTCGTCAGAACGTCATTTTTTAACACGCTTATTAGGTTCACCTGTAACTAAGGATGTAACTATGTAAACCAATCTTGCAAGTTAAATTTGACTTATTTCCCGGTTTCCGATTGAGCTAAAATTTGGAATAATTATGTAAGTTCGGTGACAATGCAATATTATGTATGATGCAATTGAGCTAATCTGATGATGGAGCCGGATGGTGGTCATAGGAACTCTGTAATAAAATAAAGCAATCCTACCGAGTTTAGGCTCTTTAGAATCGTATCGGTGAGTAGTTGATTGATTAGTGAGGGTATCGAGCAGATCTGATGATGGGACCTGAAGATGGATAGTGGAACTCTTCAACGGCTACTAGTAAACCCCTCGAGTTTGAACTCGTTTGATTTATTTTACCGTGACAAATACATGCGATTTTTTTGTTTTTTAAACTTGCTAATTATTTACATCTGCGCTGTTGCCCCATAGCATGATTTCATAACAAAGCCACAAAAATGCAAGGGCTTAGTAGAAAGTTCCCGTATTTGTGCTTTAATCTGGTTTAACAAATGCATTGATGAACTTTGAGAGTCTAGATTCCAATTTTTATATGTCAAATTTCCAGTTTTAGTTCGCATCCTCATCCTCATGAAGTTCAAGCAATTCTGTAGCCTAAGGAGGTTATGATATCGCGTTTCGTTGCGTTTTGCAGACTTCCGACATCAGTTGTCTGTTTCTCTACAAAGTGCATACTCTGGATGGCTGAGAATGTGGAGTAGCTAGGATAACCTACCTCAATCAGGAAATAAAAAAGACGTATAATATATTTAGTTATGTAATCGTGAACATCCTAAATGTATACATTATTAGGAATTGGTTGAGGATGGGTGGTTTATTATTGCTTTTTACTAATTGGTCAGCAATGGTGTAGATAACAGCCTTGCATCCTTTGTTCATATGCGACGAACAATACCATCTAGTCTTTAGTCCTGAATTGTGGTGCTTACTAAAACGGTGCCCATCAGCGATCATAATCAAAGGTTTGCCTCATTGTGAACTCTGTAACAAGAATGAAAGTAATCAGTTTTCCTAGAATTTAGAGTTAAAAATCAGATAATTTTAAGTAGTAGTTTAACTTAGATGTCACATTATATGGTTTAGATATTGTCCTTACGTTCAGCCGTTAGGCACACAAAATGACATATAAGGGAAACAAAAAAATAAGCATCAGTGAAGTTAAATAGGCAATACACAAATTAAACAATTAAAATTATGTCAAAAAAAGGATTGGATATCTAATATAAAATTGTATCGTAATAGTAGTTTATGTGACTGATACGTAATGGAGGGCATTAAAAATCGAGAGTGGGTTTATGAAACGAGCCGAAGACGAGTTCAATAATAATATCATTCGCGAGTTTTAATGCCTAATTATGAATGTAGAAAAAAGGCATAACATTGGAAATCATGCCACATATACTCATCAAACCGGGGCTACACCTAGTAAGAAAGGTGTAACATGAATACTGAATATCTCATTTCCTTTGAAGGATTGATCAATAAAGTTAACTAATGAAACCGATTCCAGAGGCGTCAAAGGAAAACGCCGAAAATATTTCATTTCTTAGATGGCAAATTAATTTGAGAACGAAAACTTTGAAATCGATTTTATGGCATGGCATAATTTTCATAATCTAATTTTTCTGACCTAAGCTAACCTAACCTTACTTCAGTTAAGGTAAGCGTAGGATAGGTGAGGTTAGTTTAGCTTAGGTTAGGTCACGATAAATTAGTCATGCTTTGTTCCTTACGTTACGTAGGGGCAATGTAGAACTGCTCGTTAGATAAACTTTATTTATTAAACCTAATCGTATTAACAACAAATATACCTATAAAGGTAATGTAATCTTAGACATCTTGATGGTGTGGTTTAGTAAGTTTTCGTGGAGGGTGCGTATGTTTATTATTGCACTTTACTATTTGATCATGGACGGTGTGGATAACAGCTTTGCATCCTTTGTTATTATGCGACGAGCAATACCATCTTGACTTTACTCCTGAACTGCTGTGCTTACTAAAACGGTACCCAGCAATCATTATCAAAGGTAAGCCTGTCTTTGAAGTCGTCGTTTTGAACTCTGTAAAAAAAGTATTATGCAATATTCAAATATGCAAATTCTAGGAGCCATGAATCTCAAAGAATTCTGTGGACAAGTTTCAGAATCACATTACGCAGCTACAGATACGAGTAGTATCAGAAGGTTACAAAATAAAGCTTTATAGCCTCTCCTTTCTACACAATCGCGCTGTAAGTAGAACGAACGAAAAATTGCGCAGGTATAGGTATAAAACTTTATTGTCTGTTTGTCAACAAAGCACCATGATGCTAGCCTTTGTAGCCGTCGTCGTAGCCTGAGAATGTGGAGTCTCTAGGATAGCCTATCCCAATCTTGAAAAAAAAAAGGGCTTATATGTAAATCATGTATTTAGTGATGTAATAGTGAACACTTTAGAGATATGATTTAGTGGGTTTTGGAGGAGGGTGAGTATGTTTATTAATGTATTTTACTTATTGGTCTTCGATGGTGTGGATTAAAGCGTGGCATCCTTTGTTGAGGTGCGTCGAACACGGCCATCTAGTTTTTAGTCCACTTGAATTTTGTTGCTTGCGAAAACGGTACCCACCGAGCAGAATCAATGGGGCGCCTCTTCTTGAAGTCGTCATTGTGAACTCTGCAATAAAATAAAATAATCGTCAGTTTTTCCCATACAATCTGGCAGCGACGTAACCAGAATGTCAACCAGTGTTCTGATTATAAATGTTGGATTTATGTTGAATCCAAAGTCAAAGGAGAGTCAATCTTAAAATGTTTAAAGCAACTAAGTGATTAAGAAAGTTATAACAATTTTGTCGGGAACAAATCAAATCAAATAAAATTTCATTTATCAACCAGCGCTTATTACAAAGCTTGTTCTGTAAACAACATTCAGCTGAAACCTTCCGCGCGCAACCGCTTTAACGAAATTAAAGAGCACATGGGTTCTCTTCATTCTCGTCACATCTGGAGGGACGTGCCGTCGAGGGAGAACCCAGCAGATCTAGTTTCTCGTGAGGTGAAAGCTGAACTTATCAGTGCGGCATCGTCATGATGGTATGGACCATCTTTTCTTAGTCATGAGCCTTCTAAATGGCCGTGCATGCCCAACAAAAGCGGAAACAAGAACTACCGGAAGTAGTATGCCATTTCTCCCGTAACAGCATTTATGAGTCGTACATTTCGACTTTATTAAAAAAAACTCACGTTTAGAACGTTCAGTTACAACTATTTACAGCGTGCCTTTTCTTAAGTAATCGCTTTATTTGTAATTACAGGAATAGATCGAATAAAACTAATAATAACCTGCCTTATGGCAAAATTCAAGCCTCCCTAACATGCATATTGCAATGTGCACAAAAGTAAATGTTTCCTGATGAGTATATTGCACTTTATACTGGCAAGTCTTTGCTTCATATGAATAGGCTTATTTATTTTTCTCCTTTCTTGGACACCAATGATATTATTAGAGTTGGTGGCAGGCTCGATAATTCACCCTATAGCTTAGACTATAAACATCAAATTTTGTTAAGTAGCAAACATTACAATATAAAATATGTATATAGGATGTATCTCATTAAATTAATGCATGCTAGTCCCCAGTTGCTTTTAGCAAACATTCGCCAAACCTATTGGTCACTAGGTGGTAGGAATCTCTCTAAACAAACCGCATGTAAATGCATTAGATGTTTTGGATTTAGAGCGACTAATATACAACCTATTATGGGTAATTTTATCTACTCCTACGACGGATTTAGAGTTTCC
Source organism: Argyresthia goedartella (assembly GCA_949825045.1). Classification (NCBI taxonomy): domain Eukaryota; kingdom Metazoa; phylum Arthropoda; class Insecta; order Lepidoptera; family Argyresthiidae; genus Argyresthia; species Argyresthia goedartella. The sequence continues at coordinate 7,838,935 of OX463817.1, forward strand.
CTTTCTAACTGCTCAGTCGATTATGGCGGACCGGTTCTGATAGCTGATGGTAAAGGCAGAGGTTATGAGCTAATCAAGTCCTGGCTGTGTATCTTTGTATGCCTTTCAGTGAAGGCAGTGCATTTGGAGCTCGTCACAGATCTCACCAAGGAAGCTTTTATGGCTTCCCTAAACCGGTTCATTAGCAGACGGGGCAAACCTCAAAGCATATGGTGTGATAACGCCAAAAATTTGTCGGCACTTCAAATGAGTTAACTAAGTTTGTACTACGTTCAAACCTTTCATCTGACATTGCTCAGGAAAGTATTAAATTTTTCTTTTACCCCGCTTTTTCTCCACATTTCAATGGAATCTCTGAGGCAGCAGTACGTTATACCAAATACCATCTAAAGCGTATTCTGACCACACACCTTACATGTACACATACTCCACTTTCTGCTGACCCCAATTACTTTTCCTAACTTTCCCCCTCTCATTTCCTGAATAAGAAAGGGTCTGGAATAAATATAATATGGAACCTTGTGGAACGCCAAATTTTAAACCTATCCATCAGATTTGACTTCTGCATTTTGAATTCTATTACTTTGATTCAAGTATATCCAATGCTTCATTTCTAACTCCATAGTGATTTGATTTCATGAGTTCTCATCATCATCATGATCAACGCAATCAAATGCCTTCGTCAGATTGCAAAAAACGTCGAAAACATCATCTGTGCGGCCTCCCATGCAGAGGAAATATGAGGTATAAGGGTAATGCCTGTATCCGTAGTCGATTTACCCCTAGTGAAACCGTATTGTTTGGCGTGGAATTATTTTGTATATTTTCTACAGTCTTGCACCTAGCAATGCACCACATAGTTCAAGACATAGCACAGTGGTATGGTGTAATGGAGCTTCTTTATTTTTTTATGCAATAAATTGTACATGCACTGACCCTGATTTAGTGATTGTATGTGTGTTACGAGCGAACGTCTTTTCTAAAACACTTGAATTGAATTTGTGACTCTGACATCTTCACCTTCTCAATAAGTCTAGAGCAACAGCTGCAACCTAACGTCACGAAACATCATATACTTTCTGTTATTAGTCAGATCTTTGATTCTCTTGGTCTAGTAGGTACATGCATTATCGAGGCCAAAATCATCATGCAAAGACTATAGATAGACAAATCTGGTTGGAACGACGTCATTCCCCATGACCTTAAAGAAAGTTGGCTCTTTTTTGTGCATATATTTCCGGAATATAATTCACTTCAGATACCTCGTTGGATTTTATTCCACGAATTCGATGTCGTCAAAGACTTATTTTCACGTATGCTTCTGAAATTGCATACGGATCGTGCGTACGTAAACGGAACGGAAGAGCGCAATGAAAATGATTTTGAAATAAAACTTTTTCCGATCTGAGATTCTCTGGACCAGGAAAGCCCCAGAGCGGTTGTCAAACCCTCGGTCCCTCAAGCGGCGCACAATGTCCCTGACAAAGGCCCTACCCTGCGAACCCCATACCCCTGTAGTCTCGACGGCCAAAGGAACGAACAGATAACTTCCCATTAACTGCGCGTATTTAATGAACTTCTGCCGTGCCGCTGACTCAGCAGCAGGACCCGGGGTTACTACAGTGGAGCCGATGTGGGATGGAGCAAACGTGCACACACAGGTCGCATCCCATAAAAGACAACGACCCTTCTCCCACGGGATTAACGTCAGACCATCCGGTCGTATTCCGTCGCTGCGACACAATCCAGGAGGTTCAAGAACCGCCGGGATGTTAGTAGAGACGAGTGCCCTCCGGACGATGTCGTTAATTGAGTGATGGCGAGAGAGTCTCCCTGCACTCCGAACACAATGCAGCGCGTGACGCCCCAGTGAATCAACTGCAGTACCGCAAACACAGCGATGTGGTTCGCAGATTTCGCAACCTAAACGAAGCGCAACAGTCGCGCGCAGGGAGTTGTCATCTAAAAAGGTGCCCAACTGCGGAGATGGCAGCGCATGTAGCCAGGCGCTAGACTCTGGTTGGGATGCTGCACGCAGGCGAGCAAGTTCGGCCGTTCGGCATATTATTTATATAAAAATATATGATTTTATTTCACTTTACATACGTACGCATAAACACAAAACATGTATATTATCAAGCAAAACTATTGTGTTTCTGTTACATTATACTTGAACTTAACACTCTGGAGTTAAGTTTTTTCATTCCATATTTATTTGTATAGAACAGAACGTCATTGTTATCCCGTGATTTATGCTTGACTTATACACTAATTCAAATCCTCCAAAAATTGTGTAAAAGTGACAGCTTTGCATAAACACAACAATATTTTGACAATAAATGCATCGATTTGCCGTGGATTGTGGTTAGTTCAGAAAGGAGGAGTGTTAATTGCTCCGAAGTGATATCATTATTGTGCTCGTTTTTGATTTTCACAATGTCATGATTATGGTTTTACATCGATATCTTGATCTCCTAATACAGCACCATCCTCTTTTCGTAGACCCTTTCCTTTTTTAATCTATAGCCCTTAAACAAAAGGACAGGATTCCTATGAACTGATACGTCGTATCGATACATTTCTGAAGAATACGGGCACAATTTATTAACTTCACTCTTCACTAATGAAGAGTAGGCCTTTACTCAATAGTGATAGTTATAATGGAGGCTATCTCAGTCAGAACAAACAATATTATTATACCCAGATTTGTAAATGATTTATTGCACACATGAAACACAAGTCGAAAAAAACCCACGTAAAATAAACTATAAATACAATGACACGTACTTCAACACGCATTTTACACATATTAGAATTATAAAGAATTCATACATTTTACAGCTATATACCTAGATTATAAAGTCTACTTGTACACGGTACTCGCTGTTAAAAATTCTGTTATTATTTATTCCTGCAAATTAATATTGAATAATTGTCTTAGTAATTTTAAAAGAGATCTAAAAATCAATCTGTTAGAGTTGATTCGCTCTGCTTCTCCTACAGTGATCTACATAGGCAAAAAAAAACGTTTAGTATTTAAATATCTGCAGTAATAAAGACATTTTGATTTTGATTTTGTACATGTCTGTCTGTATGTCTTAACAATTTTTATTAATTTATTTTACTTTGACAGTTTCTTTGGTTTTGGTTAAGTGCAATGTATTTTGTTGATTCAATACAAATATTTGCTTAAAAGTTTTTCTAATTACAAATATTTTAGAACTTATACAATTTTACAATTTACTCGTGGTTATGTTCATTTCTAGTACTAATAATGATGTCATCGAAAGTGGTTAATGTGGCTTTACATCCGCGACTAAAGACCTTATTACAAGCCCAATAAGACTTCTTACCTCCGGAGTTCTTGAGGTTGAAACGGAAGGAGTTGATCTGAATGGATGGCTTGCCTTGCTTCGTTATCAGGAAAATGGGCTTTGACGTAACTGAAAAATAAACATTTGCAAACATTATTAAGTCAGTCTTTTTTTAAATCTTTCAGTTGGAATGTGTTAGAGATATATGAAATGCAAAGACATTTATTTAATGGAAAAATAAACATATAAACAACAATAAACATGTATTCACTGATAAATGCATTGCTTCGTCACAAACACTTCAACATCCAAGACACAAAATTTTTTCACTACTTCTCCGACCGGTAACTCCATTCTGAAACTCTTGACATATCCCTATTTCTTTGAAATTGACTTTTCGCCAATGACAGTTGCTTTAAATCCTATCCTGACACCAATTCCGCTCTGATTGGTCAAAGGTCAAATTGAAGTGAACAAATCATCAATCTGAGAGGGACTAGATAGAAATTTCAGAGATATCAGAGATACAATGTGTAACAAGCTGTTCTTATTTACTTGAGTCTATCTCCAAATAGTTTGTGTATCTTATGTAGCTGGCCGTAATCGAAGATATTCCTATAAAACTAGATTCGAAATTATGTTTAGCCGACGGATGTCAAACAGTTGAAGACTAATTGTTTTTACTTAATATTTATTAATATTTCACTAATATTTTTACAACGTATACTACGTAATCGTTATTTGCTGCAGAATTAGTCTGTAGATAGTTCTCCTCTCTTTCTACTGCTGGCTCCGCTGACTACGAGTATACTACCGTGATAGCTCAAGTCCTTCTCAAAGAGCCGAAATCGTCTCTGAATCTTGGACCAAATATATTTTTATTTTTCATGTTTATTAAAGTTTTGCGCTGATGGTCCCGGTTTGCGCTCAGCCGAAGGTTGCGGCGGGGCATGGTGCGGGGGGCGGGCAACGAATTGCTATTGCTATCCGCATAGCTCTGTCCTAGTCCCCCGTTCCATGAATCTCGTGCTACGGGCGCGGATGTGCGTGATCCGGGGGTATCAGGAAAAAATATTCTTTCATGCATACTCTTTAGTACTCCTACCGCATAAATTAAAAAAAATATACTAGGCTATCCTGTAATTGGCATAAATGGAAAGTAATTAATTAACTCTGCGATAGATAAAGTACATATATACTGTGGTACAGAAATAAACAAATACAAAGTCTGAGGAGATCTCAACGGACTGGTGTGATCTCTCCGCGGATGTTCCGCAGGGTGGTATCCTTTCACCTCTCCTCTTCTCAGTATTCATTAACTCCATCTCTGACGTTCTTACTTCTTCTTATCATCTTTACGCAGATGACTTCCAAATATATCGGCATTTCTCTTTTAGTGATGTAAATCTGTCTGTAGAGGCGTTGAATGCTGACCTCGATAGCATCATTAAATGGGAAATTTCATATGGGCTGCTTGTCAACCCGGGAAAATCTCAAGCTATGATTATGGGTACACGGCACTTACATTTACTTTTGCTCTTAATTTTATTTATTCCATTTAATAAAATAATATTTTTACTGCCGACTAATTGATGCATGATGCACAAAAATCTAATAACGTGAATGACAAAGAAAATATATTTTTGATCGTAATTTGGGCAGCGATTGACTTTATGAACTGCAGAGGCAGGTATCACCTCGTGCACCCGAATGCTGAATCCCAACTGGATGATACGCGCCGCTCCATCCGTCTCAACGCTCCGCGTGAGGTCTGCAGCAGGAATGTCCCATGCCGCCAAGCGGCACAGGACACGGTTGGGCCACCACCACTGGTCCTACGTGGAAAAAGATTGCCGCACCACGCAGCCAGCCTTCTCCATAGGGGGCTGGTTGAAGGTTGATGTTTAGGGGTTGACGATTGGGTTGGAGATTTAAACGCTTACTTGATTTACATGACTACACTTTAATTTACTGAAACACTGTACATTTATGACTGCTGAAACTTATGCACTATGCGTTGACTATCGAGATTACATTTTATGATAAAGGAACCGCGACGGTTATTAGCAAGAGAAACTGAGGATTACATTTGAAATACATTTGGTTGATCTGACCGGCCGTGTCGGCGTCCATTACCTTGATTTTATTGATTAAATTTCAAGACACGACCGCCCATGACGACGTCCAGAGAAAAGAGGCTTGATTGAATGATTGAGATTTTTTTATAAATAAAGTTTTCAGAGACAGATAGCATAAGTAAAACAATTGAGCAGTCGCTGCATCGTATCGACCTTTATAAAATAATTACCATGTTAATTTGGATTAACAGTTTTATATGTAGATGTCCAGTCTAAAAAAGTGTTTTCAAAGGTGATACACAGATAAGAAACAAACTAAACTTTATAGGTATGACAGATTTGGCTTTTTGGGAAAGAGTGAAAATGGTTCTGGAAACGATATATCACATTAACAACACAAATTCACAATGGAGTGTCATATTCATGCGAGTAACCAAAGCGTGTAGTAGCCCTTAAACACTCGTTGTCGTTGTCTAATAGAGCTATGCTTAGTAAATAATATAGGATTATTTAATAATATCGGTGACATTCATATTTGCAGCTGTCTTTTTACCAAAATAAATATACATATATTATATTATATTTGATCCATTTTAACTTGGCCAGAAACGTAAACAAATTTTTAAAGTATCACCAGATTCAGTATTGCCACATTCAGTTGAAGACAATACTTTAACACAGTACACTACATTTCACTAATGGTTTAAATTTCACTAAATATATATTATACTTAGAAATAAAATATTTTCCCAAAATTATACTTTCGACGAAAATATGAACACAGTCTGTGAGACAGTTAAATTGACATTTTGTTTTGGTCATAATTTGAGATGGGTGACTGCTGAGTTGCACGAAAAAAATTTTAGCATTTAAGTTTTGATTAAACTAATTTAATATCTAAAGATCGAAATTTCACCCAAGTTGCCGTCGTTTTCAGGCGCCTGAAACATGTTTTCAGTCCGTTTCAGGGCACCCTCTATCAGATGACGCCATAACCTGAAAACCCGTTTTCAGGCGTTTTCAGGACCCCTTATGGGCCTCTGAAGCACAAATCGTTATATGGCGAAATATCCGGTAGGAGTGACAGAGATAGCACTACTAGAAAGAGATAGCTATACTCGGAACATTCGAGAAGTGTGTGACAGAGATAGCACTACTAGAAAGAGATAGCTATACTCGGAACATTCGAGAAGGGAGTGACAGAGAGAGTGCATCATTAGAGAGAGACATATATGGTCTCGAATGTTCTCGGCCCGCACGCTGGTCCTTACTAGAATATTCGCGATATGTGTGGACAATGTGTCCAGAGCGGCTCCGCGGGAAATAAAAGGCGTCGACGGCCGGCGCGAGTATTAGTTATATTTTAACTGCGATCGAGTGCTAGTACAAGGAAAATCGAAAAGAAAGACTCTTCGTGTGAATAGTGAGTGCATAATTAGTGAAATAGTGTGTGTGTGTTTTAGTGGATTTTATGTACAGTTCGTGTGAATTGTAAGTGCCTAATTTGGGTAATAAAGTGAGTGTTTTAATTACGAGAATCACAATTTTCTGTTGCACGAAACCTCAAATCTAAATATTTAAGCATAACTTTAATTTTAAATAAAAACCTGTCAAACTCATGATTATCTTCGAAATTACGTTGTTCAAACGATATTTTATCTCCGTAGAGTCTAATTTGACACTTTTTAACTTAAAATTTAAGTTCCAATAATCCTGTACTTAACCCGTTTAAGTAGGAAGATGGCGGACTGTGTAACAGCTGTTTTTGACATGTCAATAATTCCTACCCTAGACATATGCTAAAAATCATTTGTAGAGCTGAAAAATTCGAATTCTCAAGGCTGAAAGTTGTTGATATTGTTGCTAATATCAGTTAGTAATACCTGTTGGACACGCAACGCAGCAAATTTGATATGGGTAAGTAATGCACCAGTATTGGTTTTTGACCCCAGCTGCAAGTTTATCCTCTGAAATATTATTCTTCACATTAGGTGCATACCTACTTAACTTTACCTTGATTGCAGAACATGTCGGATACCTCATTGTCTTTGCTATCTTCAGATGAAGAGCGAAGACCATGATTACCAGACTTATAATAGAGAAGATCTCTTCAACAAATATGATGAACCTGAGTTTGTGGAACGGTTTCGGTTCTCAAAAGCTGCTGTCCAAGAAATACTGTCGAGGATACAACATAACCTTTCTCCGTCAACTGATACATCAAAATCAATTGATGCAAAGATCTTAGCAACGCTGAGGTTCTATGCAACAGGCACATTTCAGCAGTTGTTAAGGACACAATTAAAGCAAACAAATCAACTATTTGTAGAATAATCCAAAGGGTAACTGTGGAGTTGTGTAAGCTGGCTGAAACATTTATAAAAATGCCTTCTGATGTAGAAATTCGTAATGTCATCCACCATATTAAATGTGATAGTGGCAATAGCTGTACTGCATAATATTGCAATAGAGTTAAGGGATGAACATTCATCACAAGGGCTTAACATGGACTTTGATGTGGACGCATCTAGATTGATGATGCTTTCTTTCCGGCATGGCGAGGATACTTCTGTCAGAACCGCTATAGTGAACACTGTGTTTTGTTAAATAGTAGATACACTTCGTATCGTCTCTGTGTTGACTGTTGAGTGGGTATTTAATGAAAAATAAAAACATTTAGCAAATGTTTGTATATTATTGCTTCTCTAGAATAGCTATTTCCGTGGACGATTTCCAACTTAATTTTCTTGGCCAACAGCAGGTGTTGTTTTTGACCTTATGTCTTGATATAGGCGTCGTCGCCTCCAAAATTGCATTTTCAAACTTCTTTTTAAAATACCTATGCATTTTTATAATATTTAGTTTTTTGAGGCTTGCAGACAGCATCGCATTTCGGCTTGGTTTTTTTAAATTTTCTTCATAATACGACCTGTATTAAAAGAACATTAATATAATTTATGTAAATTGGAGTACGTATTTGGATGTATCATTTAGTTAAACACCAAGCTAAAAGCTACCTTTTGGTCTTTCATCTATAATTTCAACAGCCATGTTTTCTCTCAATTACATTGTTGTATCTAAAAATAAGAAGTTTTCAAAAGGATTTCAAGAGGTACTACCATGAAATGAACACTGTTTACCGTTTCGCCAAAATCCTCAAAGTTTCCTTCTCGGCCTCTGCTTTTTCGAGGAGCTCTATCTTTATTTTGACTTGAAGCCATGGCTCCCTTTATCGATAGAGATCGACTTTGTGTAAAAGTTTATATTTGCAATAAAATACCACTCGCAATGTTTGTTTATATTTATTAGTCATTGACAGTTATATTCTGTCAGCGGCAAATTTGCGCACTCTTACAACATTAGCTTCTAACGCGTACGACATAAGAGTCATTATATTGATACTAACTTAGTGGCGCCACGTCTGAAGTAGCAATAACGTGGGTCTATAGCACTGCAGTTCATTTTGTTCATTCAATTTTGACGTTTTCTACTCTGTGTACAGATTAATTATATTTTTATATCGGGAAACACTTAAGTATCATTTAGAAGGACGGAAAAAGTTTTCGAACAACAGATTTTGTGTTAATCATGAGATTAGTTAATCTTGAGATTAGTTGCCATTTAGCTAACGGAAAATTAGCGGTGATTTCGTTGCACGAAAAGTGGAAGTGAATGAAAAAACGAATGTAAGAATTACTTGGGAACGAAGGTTGTAACTAAATTTTAAATTGATTTCGACAGATAATGGATATTATAATATGTGTCCCTGTTTTCTTTATTGTTTCCTTGCTTATTGAAATTCAGTAAAAACCAATACGGCCAAGTACTCCTCGTAGTCGAAAATAGTTTTTATTCTATTTAAATTTAACATTTGATACATTATTATAACACAGCTCGTGAAATTAAAGCAATCTAAAACCCATTCATCTTATATAAACATTCTAAATTAATTTAAGTAAAACAGCATTCAAATCATTCAGATCTCGGCCGTTCATTCAATAATTACCAGCAATGTGACATTTTATTGATCCGCCATTGTTGTTTATAAAATTGGCCAATTTGAGATGCACGGATTATATGTTTATACAGGTATTATCGATAGAGCAGTTATTATTTTTTATAGATTATAGAGGACAATCTTACACAAATTGAACTAGGCACATAGCAAGCTCAATAAGGCATGTGTTATGGGTACTAGACGACGATTTATTTAATAGAGATTAATACGTATGTAAATACATAGAAAACATCTAAGACTAGGAAACAAATATTCATGCTTATTACACAAATATATGCCCTTACCGGGTTTCGAATCCAAGATCTTCAGCTATGTAGGCAGGGTCACTGCCCGCTAGGCTAAATCTGTCGATGTTTACTTACTAATGGTTATTACAATAAACAAAACTCTGGAAATAATCCATTAGGTTCATGACAAAAATACATTGTTTACAGCCAGCTACCAGCGCCGGGTAATTGGCGCAGGTAACCGGCGCTAAATGTACCAAACCAGTACCGACAAGCACCAATCAGCAAAGACAAGTTCCGACCTGCGCAGGTACTGAAAATAAATTCTTTTGAAATCAACGTAAATACCATTTCAAACGTTATTTACCAAATAATTTTAATAAATTACATTGGTCAATGTTGAAATAAGCCCGCAATCGGTTTTATGGATTGTATTTCAGAATTGCTACTCGGTTTCTGCAGCGGAGGGAGATGGTTATGCTCGTTCTTGCATTTAACGATCGCGCATCCCACAGTGTGTAGAGCCGCATTGCACCCCTTGTGGCCGTGGGTGGAGCACATCCACCTGGTCTTCAATGTAGACTTCATGCCCTTCTGGAGCTGTATCCGGAAGCGGTAGCCGGCGATGATGATCAGCTGACGGCCGCGATTTGATGTCGTCATTATAACTTGTGGTGTTTCTGTGAAGTTGAGACGGATTTTCAGTCACGATAAATAGTCAATTACATCTAAAGACGTAAAATTTTGTCGCTCGCCATGCTTTGTCTAAGAGCCCGCTCACCCTAGTGCTATAGTATATAATACAGCATAGATATAAATACAATTATGTTATTTAAGATAGGGTGTCCTGTGGATATGCCACATGGAAGTTAAGTACCTTTAATATTGTAGATAAATCAATATTTAAGTGTTTAAAAATAATTTGAACCGCATTCAAAGATTAACAAAAATCGACTATGTTAACCCGGAATCGAACCCGCCAAATGTGTAAAAAAATACTTTCGATTGGTATCGTAAAATAACATTTTATATAAAAATATATTTAACATCAGCTCATAAGGATTGTGTCTGATAAAAATATTATCTTAAATAAAAGGAAGACCCTTAAATTTAACCTTTATAATTGAAAACTGGTGTTCCGTGGTCTAATGGGTTTTACGCTTGCTTCTAACACAGGAGATGCAGGTTTGAAACCTGACCATGTATCAATGAGTAATTCATTTTTCTAAAGTAAACTACAACTACGGTGGAAGCACATGCCCGCAATGCGCAAGGACATGTGAACCCTCAAGCGACGAGTATAATATAGTTGAAATTTTCAATAATGGGTGTCCGGAAGGTAGGTGCAATCCTTTAAGGGGGTGATAGCTGACATCATTTCGAACATTTTAAGCTTAACATGTATATGGCAATAATCGTTTAATTTTTTTTTATTTAATTTTTTAGTGTTTTTTTCAAAAATACCCAAATCTCATACATAGCCGGTTCTACCACGCCAGTTAGAATTAATGTCAAAGGTGTAAAGCTGTTTTTGTATTGTCTAACGTTTATTTAACCAAATAGTATGAATTCTAAGCATCTATGTTGACTTTGAGAAAAAATAGAGACATTGAAACATGAAAAATAATTGTACAGTTTGATTTAAATACTTTGATTTGAGGTTAAATAAAATTAAATAAAATACTTTTCATCGTTCAAACCTTTTTTAAAACACGTCTGGTTTCTGCTCTTTATTTTAAGCTATTGTTCATGCAGGTAACTGGCTTAATAGCTGAGTTATGTCGAATTATTTATCTGCGTCGAACGAAGGAAAGTATTTTGATTTCAAAGTTTAATATTTAAAAAAAAACACAATTGTTGGTAAAATAATTTTATTCATTTTCAAAATGTGATCCACCATTTCTAATACAAGCACGGGCCCTATTCCTTACGGTGGTGGTGGTCACCTTCAGCATCATCTCTTCCTTCATAGTGGTAAATGCATCATTGATTCTCTGCACCAACTCGTCCTTTGTTCTTATTTCTGTCGTGTAGACAAGTTCTTTGGCCCGGCCCCAGACGAAAAAATCCATGGGTGTAAGGTCCGGCGATCGAGGGGGCCAAGGCCAAGGTCCGTCTCTGCCGATCCAACGCTCCGGGAAACAGTCGCTTAAATAGTCTCTTACATTCCGAGTCCAATGCGCTGGACAACCATCTTGTTGGAAAATCAATGGCCTCTCTAGGTCCAATAGTCCAGCTTCTTCTAAAAGTCCAGGTATGTCGTTCTGTAGGAATGATAAGTATCTTGGTCCATCCAATTTGTCGGGTAGATAGTGTGGCCCAATAAGAGTTCTACCGATTACTCCAGCCCACACGTTGACAGAGAATTTTCTCTGGAATGATTTTTGTTTTTTCCAGTGTGGATTTGCACCCTTGTCACCCCATTTATGGAGGTTGTGGAAATTATTGATTCCCTCCCTCGAAAACTTGGACTCGTCCGTCCACAGTATACTTTTCAAAAAGTGACGGTCTTCTATGTCCATATCTAATAAGAAGCGGCAAAACTGGACTCTTCTTATGGGGTCATCTTCTTCTAAGCCCTGTACTCCAGTACCATGAAAGGGATATTTTCCTTCTTTATGCATCGTCGTCCACACCTTCCATCTCGAAAAGCCCAGGTCAGCAGCTACTTTTCTGACGCTCGTAGTGGGATCCGCAGCAAAAGCTGCCAGTATTTGTTCTTCTACATCTACATCAGCACCAGGGTTGACTCCACGTACCGGATTGTTTCCAAAGGTGTTTTGAAACACCCTGAAATTGGGTACTCTCCGATCTGGATAACGCTCCTGGTACAAGCGGCTCGCCAAAGCACCGTTTCCGTCAGCTCGTCCGTACATAAAAACAATATCGGCGTACTCTGCATTGGTAAACGCCATGTCACAAAGTGTTCAATAAAAGTCCAATGTAATTCAACACGTGAAGGAACTCAACGCCGGAGCGGACTCAACTTGACACGGTGATTTAATTAAATAATAACTCAACACGACGAACGTAGAAACCACACACAACCAGTCACGAGAGCAGATGCTAAGCAACTAGCTAGATAAAGCTGATAAAGAGAGATAGACAAAGGGCAGATTCCGGTTACGAATCGTAACCTACGATGCCAGCTCTGGTAACAAAGCAGCCCGACGCTCGGCGCTCCACAATGGATATTTCAGTAATTCTGAGAATTGGCCAGTCACCTGCATGAACAATAGCTTAAAATAAAGAGCAGAAACCAGACGTGTTTTTAAAAAGGTTTGAACGATGAAAAGTATTTTATTTTATTTTATTTAACCTCAAATCAAAGTGTTACATTGCAACTGTACAATTATTTTTCATGTATCAATGTCTCTATTTTTTCTCAAAGTCAACACAGATGCTTAGAATTCATACTATTTGGTTAAATAAACGTTAGACAATACAAAAACAGCTTTACACCTTTGACATTAATTCTAACTGGCGCGGTAGAACCGACTATGTATAAAATTTGGGTATTTTTGAAAAAAATACTAAAAAAATAAATTTAAAAAAAATAAACGATAATCGCCATATACATGTTAAGCTTAAAATGTTCGAAATGATGTCAGCTATCACCCACTTAAAGGATTGCACCTACCTTCCGGACACCCTGTATATTTATCTACACGTATCACAAACCCTCTTTAATGCGTACAAAAACCGCACGTTACGATCAGCATAATGTTAAACTATTTGGTAAAAACTCATTTCTTATCTGAAAAATTACACATTATGACCATAATGTGTAGTTTTTCTACATATTATGAGATTCAAATTTGGAACGTCGACGCCTGCCTGCATGAAGTTGGTACTACAGAACAAGCTAAATAACTGCAGAGCCACAATGCCAGTCAAACATACGGTTCCTGAACACATCAAAGAGAGCTTATGATATGTGTGTAGATAAACTAGTGTATGTAACTGTACATAATTAGGCATTAAAACTCTCGAGTGATATTACTATGAAACTCGAGAAACTCGCCCTCCATTATGTAGCAGTCACATAAACTACTATTATCTAACATTTCCAAGCTTCGCTCTTGCTGACAGTGGCTCGACATTTACTGGGCTTCTTGCTGCAGGACCACCGAATCTTGGTGCCAGAAAGGATGGTCACCATGTTGAACCGGAATCCATTGACAATCAGGATGGGGTTTCCAGAGTATGACTTCTCGCATGATACAGCTGAAATAATAGTTCATCTGTATTTTAAAGTACTTTGAGGATGATTGTGTATGCGGGTTTCAAATGCCACACGCAGGTCATATGATTACAAGGTGCTGACCTAAAGTGTAAAGATAAACTGGAATCTGCGAATATGGCATCAGGATATTAAATTCAAAATTCGTATTTTGTTTATTTTATCACACAAAAATCATACCAAAAGCTTAGAAATATAATATGAACTTACACGTTAATTTGTAGAAAAGGGAGGTTGTTTCCAGATCATAGATGGATAGGAGAAGTAGATTGTGAAGTTGGGGAAGAACTTTGTTATTTTAAGTGCTGTTGTATCTAAGTTATCGACACAATTATATTACAATCTGTTGCCCTCGGCTTCACCCACGTTTCCCACTCTTGAGTTAGTCCTCCTCGCGTACCGAACACCTTTCCACTAGGCCATGGTGTATAGCCCAAGAAAATTGTTTGCCGGTCATTTCTACGTACTTCATTGGTATAATTGATCCGTATTTCTAGGATACTCGAAATAATAATCGATGCGCGATTATGAATGATACTAATGAAATCACCCGATTATGGCAATCATTCGAAGTATTCGAAAGAAACACCTAAATTATTCGGATGGACACCTCACAACAACGAACTGCGACTGACTGCGATCCACGCACCCCCACTAATGAGTATTCGCCAATCGACAAAATCATTCAAACAGGCCGACTGTCAGACTTGCAAGCGAAATTCAACCATATGACTATAACTTTAAGGCTCAGTTCTGGCTGTTGAGGTGAGGGGCGCCGCATTCGCCCGTCATCTTCTGGCGGGGTAGCGGACCTGGCGGGGTAGCGGGCGGCGCGGAATATCATCGGGCCGCCCGGAGACGTTAAAAATTAGGTGTTTTTTCGAATTTACTGAAAAACGGAAACAAGCTAATTAATAAAATTTAAGTATTAATACGGAGCTCTAAAAGAGGAAAATTTAAGTATAAAAATAATGAGAAAAATCAATAATTTTATATTAAAATTATTGAATCTCCTTTTAAATATAGACGATGTTAAGGATTTTTTACGATCGAGATAAATTAATCCAATCGCGTAACAACATAGTGTTTAAACTAGATTATCTCTTTGTGAATAACATATAATTTTTTGCGACCTATGAATTTATTGGATTTTTGTTATTTTGCCAAAGCTCTCTTCAGTGGTTTTGTGTGATATTGGGCCTGGTCCAACTCGATTATTTAATATTACTATCGAACATATTGATGTTAGCTTGCTTTTCTTTCGGTTTTTCGGCTGCAAGCAAGATTCAGTCCGTGATCGACATTTTACAGTACAATACAAACGGCAGTGGTTCTGTCTGGTTTCGTTATTCGAAATGAAATAAGTGGTCATCAATTAGTGGAATAATAATATTAGTAGTCGTCTGATCATTCGACACACAAAATCATTCACTATCGCGCATCGCTACGAAATAGTCATTTTAAAACAGACTAAACCGCGGTCGTTGTAAGTAACGAAAGAAAGACAAAAAAAAGGTTCCAAAAGTTGACCAAAACCCTGCGAAATTAGGGGCCCCTGTGTTGCACGCTCGGGACATCTGTCGTCTCCCACCGATGACAAAACGAAAACTATGTTCACATTTATGTAGAGCTAGCACAATATCGAAACCCTATGAAAATTAAACAGCCATTCGGTGAGAGAGTCCTTACTTCAATAAAAGGCGAGAGAGATGAGCTGCTTGCTTGTTATTGATCAAATTGTCTATCTAAGTCAATCTTTGACAACCACTGTGGCGTGATGGTGAAATTTCTGCCTCACTAGGTTCGAATATTGGCCGGGGGGAGGTAGAAAAAAAACCAAGATGGGAACCGGGGTACGGGGTAACAGTAGCAGTGTATGTGCCTGTATGTAAATGTTAACGATTTATATACGTCTATGCGGCCTCCTGCACACACTGCTAAGTCTGGTCCATTTTTACAATCTTTTCGTAACCTAGGAGTGATACAAAATTGAATATGATGCTTGAGTGCAACTTTATCCCCAAATAAAATAAACAACGTCCGCCATTTTGTTCACAATATTTTTTGCATGGCGATTAGTGTCGGATATAAATGAATTTACTAGTGTTTGCTTTGCGTGTTATTTCGGAGGGATGTCTAGCGGTCGGGACGCGTGCGGTTGGGAGTTATTCATAAATCCGAGAGCGGTAAAGGGCATGTTTTTGTAAGACGGATTTGCGCGGGAACATTCTGTTTGTTGAGTGACGAAATATTCATATTTTAGACCTTTTATGCCAACCCAGAGGCTTGTATAGTATACTATACTGTATATACTATACTATACTATACTATACGAAGTTTTTCATCACCGTCAAAGAAACTATATATAGTTTCTAGTAGAACTGAAAATCCTATTTACTGTTCATATTCTAGTCTATCATATTTATTTGAAGTCACTGTAGATCAGTTGCGTGCCTGCAACTCGGGCTAATCCCTAATGGTTTACCATACCATTATGTTACATACATTACATACAGTATGTATCATATGATTTGTTTAATGAAGTGGTCCTTTGAGCATGACTGAAAGCGAATAATATCTCAACCTTATCTAAGTAAACAATGGAATAACTAAATTGATTCGACGCAATAATGCCTCGCCTCAGTGTAGACTAAGATATAACAAGAAAGGAGTAACAATTTTAGACAATCGTCGTATTGATCTGTTCAAAACTGGCTGGATTGGAACAAAAGAAAATTCCAATCAGTACAAATACCCTACAATATATCTACCGTAAGAAATGTATTACTCAAACCCGAGACATTGTACTGAATTTGATCGAAATAGACGAATATTTTCATATTAAGTAAGAGTGACCCTTTGTGAAAATAAATGTAACCTTACAAAGAATCCCTTTACAGACTCAAGATCTATCTTTTGAACAGCTGAGTTCGTTCAAAGTTTTTAGTGGGAAGTCAATGAAACGAAGAGTATTATGTTTAATTGATGGTGACATGATATAGGCCACGAGACAAATACCTATAGATAGATAACTATAGATAGAGGTTACCCTATTCAACAAAAGTTTAATAGTGATGTGATCGATATTTTTATTTATCGATAAAAACATCGTTATTTAACCCCAAGTTTTTTTTGATCTATAGGAATAACGAAAACTAGCAGAAAACAGAGCGTGGGGTTGCGAGACTTTTCACCGCACAAATACTACTTTTTGGCATAGTGAAGATTGGATTATGAGTCCATGGTCGTCACACTCACCACACCGTTCTTGCACTCAATAAAATGGACAAGTCTAACGCGAATTCTAACGTTTCTTTTCTTTAACTTTATTTTTTTTTCTTACCCCCCTCCCCTCGCCTTTTCTCAATTAGCTAAAACCTTAACTGAATTGAAGACTAGCTGCCAAATTTAAGATTAATTAGTCAAGTTATTTTTTCATAGTTCACCCCCTCTTAACTGCATTTCTTTTGATTGATTCAAGCTCGGAAAATGTTTTAAATGTTTTATTATTGTGGTTATAACAGACCTAGTGGTTATGTATATTCTTTATTTTTATAATAGTTGTGTCTAATGTATGAACAACTGCCTTGCAGCCCTTATTGTTGTGGGTGGAACATACCCATCTGGTTTTTGGTCCCACGTCTTTTTTTTTGCAGAACGTGTAACAATCGATAACGAGCTGTGGTTTGCCTTTTTTTGATGTCACGAAATATGCTGCAAAACACAAATTTATGTATCAGCATACAAAAATATTTCGTAATTTCGTAATTTCTTTATTGTACTAAACAAAACAGACATACAGATAACTTATGATAGAAAAAACATGTACAAAGGCGAGCTTATCTCTAAAAAGAGATTTCTTCCAGCAAACCATGTTGGATAGGAGACGGAGATGATAGGTAAGGGAAAGAATTGCGCGTACAATTAAGACTATATTCTAATATAATACATATTACACATACATAAAACCCTATTGATAAGAAATATAGACTACATACACAGTTACATAAATACAGCATATCAATAAATATCTTACAAATATACTAATACTAATACATTATATAGCTAAATAGAAAGTGAAAGATAGTGCTTCTTTAGTCGGTTCTTAAAGATATTCAGTGATGGACTGTCCCTGATGGTGCAGGGAAGTTCATTCCACAGCCGTATAGCGCGGATTCTAAACCCGTGCTCGAAGGTTGCAGTGGAGCGTTGTGGGGCTTTAAGCATAGTAGCCATGTGAGTTCTCCGAGGCCTGCATGAAGAAAGAAATTCGAAGCGATCACGCAGGAAGTTAGGGTACCGAGGGTTCCACAAAATATTGTAGAGCAGGCATAGGATATGAGAGTCCCGTCGAAGACGAATCGGAAGCCAATTCAACTCCCTGCGATGTTGAGAAACGTGATCATATTTTCGCAGTCCGAAGATGAACCGAATCCCGAGGTTTTGAAGTCGTTCGAGTTTGTTCAGTTGCTCTTCATTTGCGCTTACCCAGCAAACATCAGCATAGTCAATGAGGGGAAGTAAAAGAGACTGGGCGAGAATAATTTTGGTCTGACGAGGAAGAAAGTTCTGAAGTCTCCTGAGAGAGTGAAATATTTCTTATTATTATAAACAACTTGACATCAGAATGGAAAACAAAACAAAAAAGAACTTAACCTATGAAATGTCTTCTGTCAGAGACCTCCTCAGAGCAGGGTCACTCTGCGGGCCCATCAGATAGCTAGAACTTCTGCTCACGGTCTCTGACGGGCGATACCTTGGGTGTGTGTCCAGCTGTGACGACGACCTCCTTCCCAGCTATATACCGGACGCGCGCGTCTCGGTAATTTCCAGTTTTTCGCTGAAGGAGGTTCTCTGCGTCTCCATGCCTACAGCACGTGAAACAATCTTCAGCGTAATTCTAAATGCACGGACCTCCCAGCGAGGTTTCGAACGCACGTGCTACCGTACGACGAACGCACGTGCTCAGTGCAGATTTCGTGCACTGAGGTTGGTTCCCGCGCCCCAATCGACTGTCTCTCAGTGCAAGGCTCAAGAAAACTACTACTAAACATCCCGGGGGGCTCTCAGCCCTTCAATACACGTGGAGTGGAAATCTTCTGTCTAGTTTGCGTAGCAAACGGATTTGTTGTTATAGCGGCAACAGAAATTCATCATCTGTGAAAATTCCATCTGTCTAACTATCACGGTTCATGATATACAGCCTGGTGACAGACAGATGGACGGACGGATAGCGGAGGCTTAGTAATAGGGTCCCGTTTGGTACTCTTCGGGTACGAAACCCTCAAGTGCGAGTCAAACTCGCGCACGAAGGGTTCCGTACTATTATATTATATATTTTCACAAATGATGTATTTCTGTTGCCGCAATAACAACAACAACGAAAAAAAAAAGGAATAAAATAAATATTTTAGAGGGCACCCATACAACGATTCTTGAAATACCACATACAAACTTATGAATGCACCTGGTTAGGCAAATGGAGTATGAAAGTAGCCGCACCAACAACTTTGTAAACAACATTTTGCTATGTAAAATCAAAACTAATCACTCCACATCATCCCTACCATTGTACGGTGGAACTGAACCCTTCGTGCGCGAGTCCGACTCGCACTTGGCTTATTTTTATTTCCTTTTCACTTTATGTCTGCAGCGGCCTTCTGAGAGTATGGGCAGACCGCAGGGATGGACATTTTGGCTCACTGGGTAAACACACATGTGAGAGTGCTAACAAAAGAGTAGGTGCTAAAAGAGATTTTTATTTGTTATACTTATAAGTGTTTTGTAATTTTCAATGGGTCATTGAGCCTGAAATAAACATTCATTCATATTCATATTCATTCATATTCTTTATTGCACAGATTTCTTCCAGAAACCCTAGGCAAGATGAACTCTCCTGGTTCATAAAACAGGACAGTCCTAGATATATATAGTCCGCAATAAAACTCTAAACATAAGAAGGTACGAAAATTACTTTCAAAATATAAATACATACATAAACTATACGTGATTTAGAGTCTTACACTCTGTTACCAAAACTATATTTCGTCGGTAAAAGATTCCATTGAAAAAACCCTAAAACATTTGGGACTCATATTAAATCAACCTGCAACTCAAATGGCATACCCAGTGTAATGAAGTATGGATCTGATGTCGTTAACTCGGGTGAAAGTATTTGTAACGCATTTTCAAATTACTTACAATCCACATTCTTACATCCTGACTCACCTTCCGCAAATAGTCAATCAACATTGCAGCCCTTTTCTGTAAATTTGCCTGATCCCGCTTCTAACATTTCTTCTGTTCATATTGATATAACTCTGGTGCGAGAATTACTACTTAAGTTAGACCCTTCTAAATCCGCAGGCCCTGACCATATTCCCGCGTGCTTTCTTATTAACTTTTCTAAAACCATATCACTACCGACCCTTCTTTTAAAAAAATCATTATCCGTCTGTACTGTCCCTAATATCATGAGATCAGCTTTTATCACCCCAGTTCACAAAAATCGGACATTTTGAATTACGCACCCATTTCCAAACTCTGTTTAATTTCAAAAGTATTTGAGAAAATTGTTTACAATCAAATTTACGCTACATTTAAAAAATCGTTTTGTGATTTTCAGCATGGTTTTTTGAGGGGTGCTCGATAGTGTCCAACTTGGTATTGTTAAACGATAACCTTACTGCTACAATGGACAAAGGGAGACATTTGACGTTATGTACCGAATACAGTAAGGCATTCGACAGAAATAATTATAAGCTCCTTCTAATCAAACTACAAAATATAGGTATAAGAGGCGATCTGCTCAGGTGGTTCTCGTCATACATAAGTAATCGTTTACAGGCTGTGGTAATTAGCAATTACATATATAGCTGGGCATCAATCCCTAGCGGTGTTCCCCAGGGTTCACTGTTTGGAACTTTACTTTTTGTTATTTTCGTGAACAACATTAATTCATGTCTTCACTCATCTAGTCTTCTCTGCAGATGACATGAAAGTTTTTTCTGCCACCTCTTCACAGGAAGTCATCGAAGCCCTTCAGGCAGATCTGTCTCGTCTTGTAGTCTTAACCAGCTGGACCTTAACCCATCTAAACATTTTTCTGATACGTTAAGCCGTAAGAGGGACAGTCTTCACACAGTCTTCATATTGTTATACCCTAAAAGGTCATACACTTGAAAAGAAAACTCATGTCAAAGATCTTGAAGTTATGCATGACACCAAACTACTATTTGACTGTCATGTTGACATTGTTGCAGCCAAAGCCTATAGGGCCCTGGGATTTATGATTCTTAGTTGAGTGGGATTTGCCAGAGCTAAAACATTGAAAATATTATATTGTACTTTTGTTAGAAGTCACACGCATCAAGTCTGGCACCCGAATCACCAGGTATACATTACTCGTCTTGAGAACATACAAAATATTTTTTTTAAATTACTTTGCTATCGTTTAAATTATGCTTTAACTCCTCGATCTACCTAAATGTCTGTAAGAAACACCATCTTTTACCTCTTGAACTAAGACGCGAGATAGTTGATATTACATATCTGCTTAAAATTGCCTCGATTAAGATAGACTATCTCCAGCTAAGCTCTCGCTAATAGTACCAAAGGAATTTTAGGAGTAACCCTACGATCTGTTTACCGAAAGCGAATACCAATTATAGGCAGAACTTATGGCGTGCTTTTAACAAATATAACCTACTTAGCAAGCAGGTTGAACTAGACATTTTCTGTACCAGTGTACGAGCAGTGAGGCGGATGTTGAGCGAGCGGTTCTTTGAACCCACATAATATTCTTAACTACATATTCTGTTGTGGTAATACCAATTCGTCAATAGTTTGAGCGAGATTAATAATGCGCTGCTTAGGTGCTTCTTGTTTTAATTAATATGTAACTTCTATCGGTGAGAACGTATTAGTGGTTTTAATGTGTAATACTTTGTAAGCCTATTAAAATTTAGTTAACATTGGTTTTCCTAAGATAATAAAAAATAAAATAAAAGTAATATATCATACATATACCTACATAGATACATAGATTTGCTACCTATTACGGAAGAGAAAGGACTTTCAATCTTTTATTAAAAGTGGCCCCTAATAATGCAGAGAAGTTCGTTCCATAGCCTGCTTGCCCTTAACCTAAACGAATGTTCGTAAGTGGCAGTGTTATGCCGAGGAGTTTAGAAGAGAGACACCGTGTGGGATCTCCAATTGCCATTGCTGGGGAAATAAAACTCATTCATTAATTCATTCATTCATTTATTAGTGACTACTGAGACCTGTGCGATAAATCAAGCACTTTTTAGATGACTACCGAACTGTAATTGAATTACCTATGATCTACCAGTATCACCAAAGAAGACTACAGAATACCAATAAGACGACTTAGTTCTAAGATCCTACCACCAGAGGTCACTTGTAGTATGTTCACGAGCTTGTTACATATTGTCTGCAAAATGAAGTGCAAAATATGCAGCGGTACTATTCCTGGCCCAGAGATGCTAAAATGCTCCCCTTATCATCACCAGTTCCACCATAATTGTCTCAACATGGCAACGGCATATTACATGGAAAACTTATCAAAGCTAAAAAAATACTATAAATGCCCTGTGTGCTTGGAAGCTGCGTAATAAACACTGCTTCCAAGAGACCATTCGCCAAACAGCGGACAAAAAAGCAACAGTTACTCACAAATTGATAATTCGACACTGACCCCAATTGGAGTAACATTTATAACAAAATTCAAGCATAGATTATTAAAATATTCAATGCGCCAACAATCATTGAATGAGTATCTTGAAAAAAGTAATCTCAGTACTTCCAGCACATAAACTTTGAATAGAAGTCTACGAGACCTATCAATAAGATCGGGAAATCTGCGAGAAAGTAATTACAAGGAAGAAATTGTAGAACTCAAACAGAACCTAGCCAGTGCATACATACCTTAAATGTATTATTGGAAAAATTACCCAACAGAATGACATATACGAACAAATGTATATCGATAACATGAGCATAAGCGCGAAGAAAAATTAATTATTTATTTAAGTTATCGATGATAACGCGGGGAATGAAAATGAGTCTCTAACAGAAACATTAGGACACAATAAACAAGACAATCACACGGAAAAAGGACGCATTGCATCTGCGAATGAAGACGTCAAGGTATATGTGAACAAAAAGTCTCAAACAGAAATCTCAACATATGATAAACAAGACAGTCACACTGAAGAAAGACGCACTGCAACTGAAAAAGAAGACGTCAAGGTAAATGTTAAGAAAACCACCAAAGAAGAGCCAACAGTAAATGAAGGAAACAAATAAAAAGAGCAAATGAAACACGCCATGCCAAGGTTGCTGGAAAAGGCAAAAGTTAAATTTTCATTTTCGGAGGAAGGCAATGCACAAAACTATAATCAGAGCTCAAGTATAAGATGAACGCACAAAAATATTAATTAACCCTATAGCATTGTTTTCTTCAAATATCATTAATATCTTCTTACACTCGCCACCCGCTTCTCTCGTTTAGTGGTTGTGCCTGTTCCTTGCACTCACTATCCGGTTGTCTATGGTGTATATCTGCGCCCTGCAGCTTCTAGACTTGGAGCAGGTCCAGCGAGTCTTGTACGCTGTGCGGGTGTGCATGCCGAATGTGTGCGCGCCGATACGTATCAGGTCCTTGCCGCGCTGGGAAACGATGAACTCGGGGACTATGCCTGTAATAAAAAATCCTCGTTATTTTAATTAGCAGACCAAATATTTAAAAGCACAGAGATAAATCAAAATAATAAGAGGCAACTGGAAACAGTACGCGTTGAAGTGCATAAAAGTAAAGAAAATAAATAAAAGTTTCCTGCTCAAGATTTCTTTGGGTACAATTTAATTTCCAACAAGCTTATCATATCCATTTGCTTAAATATATACCATTTTATTAAACACGCACAAGTATATCAAGGGAAATTATTTTTTTATGTAATGTGTGGCGTGAAGACTGTGTTGATTAAAAAGAAATATTGTGCATGTTTATTTTTTTCACTTGCCTTTATTTATAACTTTACGTAACAGTTGCATTTTATTCATATTAATAGGTTAGTTAGTTAACTAACGAAGTCATCTCTTCTCGTGGTTATGTGTAATGAAGATGGCCACGATTTTGATAAGACTATGTGCGAGCAGGCCCGGCGCTACTTGTTTTAAGTACAACACCATCGTTTTCGCTCTTTTCTTATCGTTCCTGGTTTCAGATAGAATGTGTTCTCAACTAATTTTATCTGTGTTTCTCTCTTCTTCGACTTAATTATTAATGCCACTGAAAGGCATATATTGGAAAAGGCAAATTTAGTTTGATAAACTAAATAATATTATGCAAAAACTTGATGGTACCAAATGATCAATAAAAAATAACCATTTAAATAAAAGTAAATGATAACCGAAATATACTCATTGGAAACATTATTAGGAAACCTAGCAATAAAATTTAAGAAAAATCAAGTGAATGAATCCATGGGATCAATAAAAAAGGAAAAGTATAACCTTTTCTTTCTACCTGTATTATTTGAAGGAAAATTTATCATTATGGATATGAATGAATTTAAATAATTAAGCTTTTTCTTACATTCTTACGTATTATTTGTCATTATAGGTAATACGTTTTTTATAATTTTTTAAAGAAGTACACTAATCTACTATTTAACTGGTCATCGTTTTAAAACAATATCAACCTGAGTCACAAACTCAAATCTACCAAAAACTGTGAAAAAGACAATAACCCTAAACTAAAATTTTACATACACTGCGTCGATTTTTAAATGCATTGGATTTACTGATAGGTATTATGAATCAAGGTGTCAATCATGAACTAGGTAAGTAGTAAGATTAAATTAGGTACTAAAATTACTGGGAAATGGGTCCAATAGTCATAAAAGAGGACAGATGACATGCCAGTATTTCGGCAGGCGTCCCACCTCATTATATACTTAAAGTAAATCCAAGGAAAAAGTCATTTTGATTCGCAACTGGTTGCGAACAAGAAATAAAAAATCTTAAGTCGCAACTGGTTGCGAATCGCAGTTGCGAAAACGGCCGGAGGATTAAAAGAATGTAAACATAGAAATATATGAGTGTGAATGGCAGAATTCCCAAGCCTTCAAAACTAACCATGGATTACATTTTGAAACAATTTTTTTATTAGTTTTGTTTTATAGCCTGCTGAATCTGAAGACTGTCTGTTAATGATTTATATTTTTTTAATTACCTACCTAGGCCGTTTTTATTATAAATGTACTAAGATTCCATGTATTTCAATCACCATCTTTCGAGGACGGCGACTGCTGGGCTTGATGGGTTTCAGGCAATGTTATATTAGTTGTAAATACTTAATTCTGTAAAAAATGCTCAACAAACTGCCTCAACATGTTGTGGTCACAAATGGAGCTGCTGCTGGTGGGTCAGGACCGGCTGGAGATGGGCACCAGGCGAAAGGTGCTTCTGCTTCACGGAGTGGCGGAGAAGGCAGAATAACAAGCTGATGAAGTTGCTCGGGTGATATTAAGCGACCGGATGAAGATGTCCCCGCAGTGTGTGTCTGATGTGAGTGTGGTCCACAGACTTGGCCCCAAGGAAAAGGCATCCAAAGCCCGGCCCTTGCTAGTTCGGTTCTCGTCTTTCATAGCGCGGACCGAGGCGTGGAAGGGCAAGACTGCCTTGAAAGGAACGGGGATAACTGTTACAGAGTTCATGTTTGTCATTTTGCCGAAGAACCTTCCACACCTTCCAGATTGAAATGTCCAGCAATAGAGCAACATTCCTAATGCTCCTGGTCGGTTGTTCCGCGAATAGCGCCAAAATCTGTTCGTCCAATGCGACGTTATGTCGAATCATATCCCTCTAGGTTCACTACATCTTAGGTTACCAGTTTCGCGTAAGCTTCGGTATGTGTTTTGAAATGTATGCCGGGAAGGTAAGCGTTTGTTAGGAAATCTTTCTTGATACATTCTTTGCGCTTCTCGTGCAACACTTTATATCAGCGCTTCCATATGCCGTTAAGATGTCCGCGTATTCTTCATTAGAGAATGTAGACATAATTTAATCATCAAAACCACAGCTTTAAAAGGTTCGCGGTGCTAAAGAACACGATTTTCATTCTTTGTGTTTTACAAAGAATGAAAAACAGAAACACGAAAAAAAAAAAGTTTTAAAAACGCGTAAATTACAGTTTTTTTTCTGTGTAGTCTCCCACTCCTGGGTAAAGGCTTACTTTAACATCCCAGTCCGCCAAAAACTTCTCGAAATCAGCGATACGAGTATCGCCCTCCCGCCCGATACACAAAGTTGGCAAAGATGTTTTCCTGTTTAAAAAATAAGTTCATAATAAATTCATCGCGTATATATTTTTGTGGCCTTCCGCAACTGGTTAAGTATTATTTAAAGAGCACACAGTCTTGGGCTATAGTTTAACATAAATTCAATTATTTTTAAAAACTTCGGAGGTTCTTGGAAATGCTATGATAGAGCGCACAATTTGATAGTCCTTTGTCATCGTTATACGTGCACGACGATATTATGCGTGCAATTGAAGTTGTTTTAGTTGCCATTTTATGGATAAATAATAAAATTAATAAGTAAAGTAAAAGGGTTAGCAACTTCAATTATGTTTTAAATTTTATCGGGAATGTAACTTTATTTTGAAATATCATACATATTAAGGTCAAAATTTTCACGCGCTCTCTACAAATACGTGATTAAAAGAAATACGCTGGTTTTTGTACATATTAATTTTACATGTTAATTAGTATAATATGTAAACATATTAATTTCTTTTGATCTCATTCAGTTGTCACTGTTTCGGCTTATAATGGTAAATTATAATTCAACCAGCAGACTAAATGCCGAAATGAATTCAATCAATCAATCAATCTATCAATTAATAAAACAAATGTCTTTACCACAGTAGATATTTACGTAAACTTAGCAACAGTCATTTTTTCCCTTTTCTCTACATTAGACCAATGTGGGAGAAGAAGGGCGAAGACACTCCCACAGATTGATTTTTAGATCTCTTTTAAAATTGGTGGTTTAAGCAGGAATAAATAATTACAAAATTACAATAATTACAAAGTTCTGTGTTAGATTAACCCCATACAGTCCCGTCATTTAAATACTCGTGTACATTGTAATATCCATTTTTGACAAAGTCGCTTTTACATGGTTTTAAATTGCTCAAATGGCAATTTCAAAATCTCCAGAGGTATCTTGTTATAAAGAATGCACTGACCCTTGAAAGAATTGATAACATTGGCGAGGTGAAAATAGTCTATGATTATTTCTTAGGTCAACATTACAGCTATCGCTAAGTTTGGAAATTGTTGTAAGGTACATGCGTACATACATTATATTTTCGAAAATACTATTAGCTACTAGCTACTATTAGTATGTCAATTTCTTTAAAAAGCTCTCTTAAGGAGTCTGGGCTTTTTAAATTATAAATTGCTAGAATAGCTCTTTTCTGTGAAATAAAAATAGTTTGAATATTTGCTGCTTTCCCCCACAACAAGATACCATAGGACATGACACTATGAAAGTAACTAAAATATACTAGCCTAGATGTAGCCATATCCGTATTTTTTCTGATGTTCCTGACAGCGTAAGCCGCAGAACTTAATTTACCAGCTAATTTATCTATGTTGGGTCCCCACTGCAATTTGATATAAATATTTATTCCAAGAAAGTTCGTATCATTTACTTATTATAACGTGTTGCTGTCTAACACAAAACTGGTCTCAACTTGCCTGACATTTGGAAGTGAGAATTTGATACACTTGGTTTTACCAGCGTTTAACAATAAATTATTAACTGTGAACCTATTCAAGGTTAAAGACAATACACCATTAAACTCTTTTTTGTCTTTAAATTTTGAAGACCAGCAAACAACACTATGTCAGTCAGTTTCTCCACCATGAAAAAGCAGATCGTTAATATAAGCCAGGAATATGAAAGGGCCAGGAATAAGAAATATGGAAACTTGTGGAACGCTAATGTGGATCCATCAGATTCAACGCCGTTGACTTCTGCCTTTTGAATTCTATTGCTTAGGTATGATCTTAGTAGATCCAACGCTTTATTTCTAACTCCGTTATGATTTAATTTCATTAGTAGCATATCATGATCATCACAATCAAATGCCTTCGATAGATCGAAAAAAACACCGATAGCATCCTGTGCGGCCCCCATGCAGAATAAATATGAGATATAAGGGTAATACCTGCATCCGTAGTCGATTTACCCCTAGTAAAACCGTATTGTTTGGCGTGGAGTTGTATTTGTGACGGGTCGGTTGTTTGTGGGCAAGAATAGTCTTATAGAAATGTGAAGAATGTATTTTTGGAATATATTTTAGGACACAAGTTACATAGGTTGATTTCCGGAGACGACTGGCCAGTCTCACTAGCGAGTGTTCGCACGCAGGCGACATTGTGCTTAGACGTCACAATGTAATACCCTACATTTTTACGGTTGAAGTGTGAGAGCATTTGATTGAGTATAATCTTTTCAAATATTTTACTTAGTACTAGAAGACCAATCTTGGGCAAAAATTTGAAGGATCACCCTTGTCCCCCCTTTGATTATTTGATTTTTTAACATAGGTCTGAATTGACGGGCACGTGTGTACAGATCTATAGCAGTGCGCTGCTGTGTAACTGTATAATAGGTCACACTTGGTACAATTTTAACCTATATTAATGCTGATATACGAGTATACTCAGCTGAGTAATAGCATAAATGTGCACGTTTAAGCAGCATAGAGCATTATATATATTTTTATCTACACACGTATCATAAAACGCACGTTATGACCAGCACAATGATATACTATTTCTTAAAAATTCATTTCTCATCTGAACATTGATACATTATGACTATATTTCGACATATTATGACATTCACATTTTGAACGCCGCCGCCCACCGGCGTGCCGCCCCTAGTTTGTCTGTGAAGTTGATACTACCGAACAAGCTAAACAAGTGCAGAACAATTATCAATGCCACAATGCCGGTCGAACATGCGGTTACTGAACACTTCAAAGAGAGCTTGTGATATGTGTGTATATAAACTAGTGTATGTAACTGTACATAATTAGGCATTAAAACTCTCGCGTGATATTATTATGAAACTACTCGAGTTTTAATGGCATTCATTTTGTATCAGTCACATAAACTACTATAATGTACTTTACATCATGACTGCGTTATAGAAGTTCGTATGTTCTCTCCTAAAATGCAAGGATTTTAAAGGTACAGCGGTATCTTTTCTTGTTGATCTAGAGATTTTTCCCATCTAGCCGATTTATAGTCTGGTTGGCAGGCGAGATGCTTGCTAACTTTGAGCATTATTAGTTCACGAAGTCCAAAGTTAAGGAGGCGTTACATGTTGATCTTTTAGCACATCTCCAAACCGTGGAGCCTGCTTTATTGTCGTCTTCATAATGATATCGCCTTCTATTACACTACAAAACCTCTCCTTGCTTTGCACCTTAAAAAAAAAAGTCTGCTTGAGAACTATTCCAAGCCTTCCAATCAGTAAGCAGTACCAGCGAGTCTTCGTCTTTCAGCGCCCCGGTGGATTCGGAACAAGAAAACAGTCAAACAGTTGAAAATATATTAAATGCCACTTTGCTTGTCTAAATCTATTAATATGTGTTTTTACTTCCCAAATCTAAAGTTTTTGGGGAATTCTAATCAATATGTGACAACACTGCCTATTATCGTTCTTATTCGGTCAGGCAAAGATAAACGGCGCGCTGCTCTTCGGTAAAATGACTGGCTTGTAAAAAGTGTGTTGCTGCTAAAAGATAAAACATAAGTTAAGTCTTTGTTTTTATAGGACTCTATTTGTTGTGTGGTTGGTTAACACGGGAATATGTTGGTTAATGAAATGCCTTTTAGGCGCCAGCACTGCGTATCTTTGCGTCAACGTGCCAGTCTACAACGCTGACGCAAAGACATGCATGGGGAGGCAGTAGCTCACATCCGAAGGAAAAAAATACTTGGAACCTCCATGGGTAGTGCTATCGAGCAACAAATTATTCGCAAGACATTAATTTCCAGGTTTTCGATAGAGAACCTGACCAAATTGAGTCCAGCAACTTCAACACATCCCGCTCCATCACCGAGGTCACTACCTGAAACATTTTCTCATAAGTCAATAGTTCAATAGTTCAACAGTATTTATTCATAAACAATAGTACAATTGTGTATGAAATACATCGATTAAAACTAAAATATTATTTAAATGGTATAACAATTCTATTCAAGTGAAATCATTATAAGCCAGAAATATAATAAAATGTAACTTAATTGAAATTAAATTAAATGATAGGTAGACAAACAAAATAACAAAACACTTTGACATGTGAAAATAAATTATTCAATACAAATACACATCACATACCTGGCATAAAGTTATTAGTAGTCATAAGTGAAGTATGTCTAATTAAACGTCAAAACTAAAATTAATCATGCGCATGTCACAATAAATAAATAAATTCATAAACACAAGGAATAAAATATCATGTCATAAATAAAAATTGTATAATGTTATTTTGATTGATTGCAGAATTCGTTAATACTGTATGGACTCATTTCCAATAAGAATGTTCTTAGCTTGACCTTAAAACTGCTGTGCGTAACCATGGGCTTAAGCTCTGTCGGAGCTGGTTAAATAACCTGAGTGACTGATAACCCGCTGAATGTCTTGCTACTTCTAACCTAGGTGCAGATACTATCGGGAAGTCCTTTCTACGCGAATTCTCTCGTGTATGTCTCTGTTCCTGGTTTTCTATTTTGTGAATATTCTTAACTAGAACATCCATCAGCACAAGCAAGTAAAGCGCCGGAACTGTCAGTATACCCAACCTGATGAACTCAACTGATTACATATGTCAAGATATGTTTATTCAAGAGGACCTAACATGGCTGTAACATTTATCCGATCAAGGGTACTTAATTAAGGAAAAATGGATAGCACAAGTTAAAAACGATTCCGGAATGTTCATCTTAGTGAATCTGCACCTACAATTGAGAAATAGATATATAGTTTGCCAGCGCCCAAAACAACAGAAGTTAATCCTATATGTATATATCCTATATATGGCTTGCAAAACTAAGTATTTCATATTTCGTATTTTCGTTATTGCACACAAAACTTATAAAAAAACAATAGTTACATGAAAATAGTGTACAAAGGCGAGCTTATCTCCAATAAGAGATCTCTGCCAGCAAACCAGGATGAGATGGCAAAGGTTGATTGATGAGCAAGGGAAGACCTATGCGTACAACAATATAAGGAAACAAACAAGTACTTACAATAAATAAAATAAATAATATAATTACTATGATAATATACTAAATACTTACAATAAACTATATATATTAATAAATACATAATTTATAATATAATATATAAATTACATACATAATACCTATAACTCTAAAGGGAGAGGTAATGCTTCTTCACACGACTTTTAAATATGGTTAGAGTTGGACTGTCCCTGATGGTGCAGGGGAGTGCATTCCACAACGGAATGGCCCGAAGTCTAAACCCGTGCTCATAGGCCGCAGTGTTATGCTGTGGGGTAGTGAGCATGGAAATAGCACAAGTTCTCCGAAGGCTGCTGGAAGAAAGAAATTGATAACCGTCTCGTAGGAAGGTTGGATAGTGTGCATTCCGTAAAATGTTGTAGAGGAAATAGAGGATGTGAGAATCCCGGCGAAGACAGATCGGCAGCCACTTCTCCTTGCGATGTTGTGAAACATGGTTGTATTGGCGCAGCCCGAAGATAAACCGAATCCCGAGATTTTTAAGACGTTTGAGTTTGTTCAGTAGTTCTTCATTAGCACTGACCCAGCAAACATCAGCATAATCGATGAGGGGTAGAAGAAGAGACTGGGCGAGACTGATTTTGGTCTGTCGGGGCAAAAAGAACTGAAGTCTCTTGAGTGAGTGAAAAGTAGAAAATACTCGGTGACTGACCTCATTGACATGTGAAGACCAGGACAGCTGGTTGTCGAAGATAAGACCCAGGTTTTTAGCTTTATCGCTGTATAAGAATGTGGTAGCATTAAAAGTGACAGGTGGAATGGGCTGTTGCTGCAATAAATTAAAAGAATGTCGGTTACCTATAACGATAGCCTGGGACTTACTCGGGTTGACCAGGAATCCGAAGGATGAAGCCCCACTTCTTATACCCTCAAGATCAGCATTAAGTGCCTGCACAGCAGAGTTTACATCGTTAGGAGAGAAGTGGCGATAAACCTGGAGATCATCAGCGTAAAGATGATATGAGGAAGACAGGACGTCCGAGATGGAGTTTATAAAAATCGAGAATAGAAGAGGAGAGAGAATATCACCTTGAGGGACGCCTGCAAAGAGGTCACACTATTCAGTGGATGTCTCATCCGACCTAATAAGCTGTTGCCGATCCCTCAAATAAGAGTCGAACCAGCTGGCAGAGAAGGGGGAGATGTTCAGGGATCTGAGAAGCTCAATGAGAATTTCGAAATCTACGCAGTTGAAAGCACTACTAAAGTCAAGTTAAGCCAGCACGGAAAGCTGTTTTCGGTCCATGGCTAGCCTGATGTCATCTGTGACTTTCAGCAGAGCCGTGACAGTGCTATGACACGGTCTGAAACCTGACTGGTACATTTTCAGCAGATTGTTTGATTGAAGGTATTTAGAGAGCTGGGTATGGATAATGAATTCAAGGACTTTGAAAAGAATGGGTAGGATTGAAATAGGACGACACTCTTTAAAAGAGGTGGGAGTGGATGTTTTAGGTAACGGGATGACTAATGCTTTTTTCCATATGAAGGGGAAGACTCCATTCAATATGAAAAAAAATATTACATGTGTAATAGCTGGCAGTAGTTCATCCAGATTTGTGAGAATCGTTTTAAGGCAGATTTTATCGTCACCTACCGCTTTCGAGCTGACTGCTAGTACCACCTTCTTGACCGCATAGATTTCGACATTGCTCAAGTTGAATGGTGTGGTGTCGTGTAAGGGCTTAGAGCGCAGGCTCTGAAGAGTGGCTTGTTCAACCGTGGGATCCATCACAACAGGCGGAGCAGAAAGGAACTGGTTGAGACCGTTAAGATCTACATTACCAGCGTGTAGGTCCTGAGATTTACCTATACCTAGGGTTTTTAGGTATTTCCACACTTGAGATGGTGTGTAACTTTCAATACTCTCGTGAATGTGCCGACGTTTAGCATCACGACAGAGACGGTTGCAGCAGTTGCGAAGACATTTGTAAGAAAGGAAATTGTCATCTGTCGGATTCTTACGGTATTTACACTTGGCTCTGTTCCTCTTGGCCATTAGACGCCTAATATTGTATGTTAGCCAAAGGGCGGGTAGATGTTTTACTCTCACTTTTTTATAGGTGCATGCTTGTCGTAGAGCCTTAGGACTATGCTATTGAAATTGTCAATTTTCTCGTCCATGGTCTCGCTGGATATAACAGGGGACCAGTCGATCGACAAGGCATCCGACCTAAGAGACTCTAAGTCAATATCCCTAAAGTTACGAATATTAAGAAATTTTGCTCTGCTCTTAAGAGACCTGATCTTATACGAAAGATAGACAAGGTCATGAAACGAGAAAGGAGAATTCTGTTGCCCGTGTACGGCGACCTTATCCAAGTTAAAAACGATCATAATATCCAGAAGAGAGAGAGAGCAGTGCTGTTGGAAATGTGTGGCATCAAGAGGCAGAATATGCAGATTGAAGGAATCGACTATGGACTTGAGTTTGTCAGAACGGGAATTGTTTTGAGGAGACAAGTGTTGAAATCACCGAGAATGAGGGTGTCGTTATAAAGAGGTGAAAGTTCATTGAGGAGGGATTCTAATGAGTCGAAGTAGTTGATGTGAAGAGAGGGGCTATAAAGAACACCAAGGAGGATATTTACTGTGGTGAAGAGTCATTTCGAGAAAGAGATATTCAGCAGACTCGGAGTACTGGCTAGGGGACGCGCTGATCACCTTGCACGATCCGCCGATCGCCGATCGTGCCGATTCACGAGAGACAAAAAAAAAACATTGAACTTTGGACTGAAGAACATTGTCGACTACCTCACAGTAAAAAAAAATAATGTTGGACAACATTCAACTACACAAGGAGTGGAGACTGAAGATATGTGATGAATGTGCGATGACCCAACCTCACTTCTTCTGAGCACCCTTCCTGGTCGTAACGCCCTTGATGGAGACAGCGGCTGCGCCAGCAGATGGCTTCTTACCCTTCTCTGTAGACGGCAAAGGGCTGTCCTTACTCGGGAACTTCGAGGTCAGCGGCTGCAAGTCACCACAGCACTCCACCCTGTGATGAGACTTGTCAAGCAGCAGCACAATGATTTTGCCTTCGGATGTCCAAGTGTTAGGTACTCATTCCGAAGTGTTTGCGCGCTGCCTTGAAAACTTCCTGGCGTGACTTAGTTAGGAATTCAGTTATTGTGATGCTTGAACCCTTGAGCGCTTTCTTGAAGCCCCACACCTCACTGTGCGCCGCAAACGTCTTGAAGCGAACTTGCAGAGGCCGGCTTTTCGCCCCCTTAGCACCCAGACGACGAATGACACCAATGGCATCAATACAATCAATGGATGGCTTGAGGTGGTCAGCCAGCACTTTCTTCAGGACAGCATCTGGCTGCTCATCAGTTACCTCTGGCACACCATGCACCAGCAGTACCTTTCGCCTTGATGCAGTCTCGTGCCGGTCCAGCCCCAATGTCAGGAGCTGCATCTGCGACTGAAGCAGCCCGAGGCACTTCCAGATGAGGGACCTGAAATTGGAAAATTCACTCGCCAAGCTGCTGATGTTCTTGGGAGGGGGAGCAGGGGTGGCCACATGCAGCTCTTGCTCGTACTTCTCCATCCTTTCGCCAAAGGACTTCACAATACTGTCCATGTTCTTTGAAAGTTCAGAATGCAGATCCATTGTTGCACCTGCTCTTGTATGATTATTTATGTGAGATATTAATTGATTATGTGATTTGGAGAGTCCAGGTAAGTATTATAATAATTATTTGTACATTTTCAGATTGTTTTTATTAATAAACTAATTTAAAATAGGGAGCTATTAAATTTAATTGTTGTCAGATAGAACTACCCTCAAAGAAAAAAAAAATAAGTACTACACTTTTAAAATTTCAAAACTTAGAGATTTAAAATAAAATGCGTTTCATAGCAAATTTTATCAACTTTCCTTAAAACGATAGTACAAAATTAAACTCTTTTTCGAGTCCCATTTATTTTGAAAGCATATCTTGTGTACTTAAAAAGTTATTGAAATTTTAATGGTGTGATACTTAGTTTTGCAGGCCAGTGTAGTATTAAACGAGCAATATTTCTATTTATATATATGTGTGTGTGATAAGAGCTCCGTGGTCTAATGGATTTCACGCTTGCTTCTCACACAGGAGATGCAGGTTCGATGCCTGACCATGTACCAATGAGACAATTAATTTATCTTAAGTACATTATATGGACGTTCTAACGGTGATAAAAAACATCGTCAGGAAACCTTCATTACTCCATAGTTGCGGCGATGGGCTAGCCCCCTGTCACGCAAAATAGAATATTGAATAACTGGCTCAAAGTGGGCATAATTGTGCCTCTGCCACCCCGTATAAAAATAGGCGTGACGCTGTGTTATGTTATGTCATATATGTTTGTATGTTTTGAGATACCAAAAACAGCATTATCAATTTAGATGAAATTGGTTTTTTGGGGTTTGATTTAAGTTCTTGGGGGCGAAAAATCTATCTAGCTGAGTCTCATTTCTGGGAAAACCCGTTTTTTTCGAGTTTTATAGGAAATTTGCAAACACCGAGCCTAGCTCTGCCGCCTCGGTACTTTAATATGAATATTATGTACTGTCGCACTGCGCCTGGGAACTATAACCCAAGCCCTCTCGCTGCGAGACGCCTGTGCGTGCCTAGCAGTGTGGATTATAAATTTGAATATGAATGTATATGAATTGTGAACTGAATATGATGAAGTGAAATTCAATTCATACGATTAAGTAAAAGAAAATTATTTTCAGCCCCATTTGAAGAAGTTACAGATACTGTGGTGTTTTTCGCCGCTCCTTCTTCGGTCGACTGTTAGTCGTGCTGAGAAAAAAAATAAAAGTGAAACGTTCATAACCCATTTAAAGAGTAACACAGACATGTTAACAAACACAAATGTCACATAACCGACCTCATAGGTAGTCAAATGAAACGTTTGCTACACTTGTATTCAGATGGCATGTAATACATACATAGATTTTACTATGTGCATATTAAACTAAGCATCACTAAATAATGTTTTGTCGTTTAATTTTATTCTCATTTATGCCTGTGGATTCTCTGGGACATATTTCTTAACAAACTTTACTAGTCTAGTGTATTGTTAGTTTAATACTAGACTAGTAACGGCGCCCTGTGCGGCTTCTGCTAGTCCGTGTATGACATACAAGGACGGACGGTATCTATTTCTCCATTAGCAGATACTGCTCCTTTGAGAACGACATTCCTTACTAAGATATTTCATGTCGAGCAGTCGAGACCAGCTGCGCGAGAGCAGTACTGCACGAGGGCACATAGGGCTAGCTAGCCTATAGTATATTTATGTTATGTTTGTACCCTAGTCATGGTTGTTTATCTATCTAAGTATAATATTTCTCTATATAAGTATTTATATCGTTGTCTAGTACCCAAGATACAGGGAATCCTAGTTTGGGGCTAGATTAATGTGTGTAAAAGGTGTCCAAGGTACATATTATTATTATTATTATTATTATACTTGCTTCACATGGTATTTTACCTGGCCACACATTTCCCACTCGAGAGGAAAATTGTCTGGACCACTGCATGGTAAAAACAAAGGGCATACCCACAATCTTAGTTCTCCCAGCAACTATAACAGATCACTCACCAGTGATATGTCAAATCCCTATTTCTCACATAAAGAAAACAAATTCAAGAAAAACATGTACAAAAATTGATTACAATGCAGTCTGTACAGAATTATCTAAAACCGACTGGGAAGCGATATTGGATAAAAGCGATATTGAAATTGCCACTAGTCAATTTATACAGACACTGATAGCCCTCTTAAATAAAAACACTCAAGTTAAAAAAGTCCCTATATCTAAAAATAATTTAAAACCTTGGATCACACCTGGGCTAATAAAATGTACACAAAGAAGAGACAAATTACACCAAAAAACAAATAAACATAAAAATGACGAAGAAATAAAAAAATCATACCTAAAATACAGAAACACATGCAACAACTTACTAAAACGTTTAAAAATAGAACACGAACAATCAGAGCTCAGGAAGGCAACCAATGATAGCAAAAAGACATGGCAAAACATCAAAAGAATCTGTAACTTCCCAGTTAAACAGAACCCTGTCGAGGAACTGATCAAATCGCCGAGTATCGAGGACACACTAAAACAAATTAACGAATACTTTATCAATGTAGGCTCGAATATTTCAAATAAAATATTGGAGTCATCTAATATAACAGAGCAAGACCTTGCATCCAAATACTATCTGTTCAACTCCCAACTTAAATCGTTCGCACTCCTATCGACCGACGAAGCAGAAATAGGTTCAATAATCAAATCACTTAAAATAGACTCTGCGCCGGGATGGGATGGGATATCAAGTAAATTACTAAAACTAGCATTACCATATATAATAAAACCTGTTACATTTTTGTGTCAAAGAAGCCTCGACACTGGAGTATTTCCAAATGTATTAAAAAAATCTATCATTTGCCCAATTCATAAAGGGGGGGATGCAAGTGTTGCTGCAAACTACAGGCCTATATCGCTACTCCCAGCTCTTTCTAAAATACTGGAAGAAGTTATGAATAGACGTCTTCTTAGATACTTAGAGAGTAAAAAACTACTTGCAACAAATCAATACGGCTTTAGAGTAGGCAAGTCAACAGAGGACGCTATCACTGCCGTCACTGAATATATAACCTCAAACCTTGATGCAAGAAAGAGAACATTGGGTGTCTTTTTGGATCTGGCGAAAGCGTTTGACACCGTCTCCATCCCTATACTACTGGCAAAGCTTGAAGCCTGCGGTGTGCGAGGCATTTCCTTAAAATGGTTCGAAAGCTACCTTACAGACAGAACCCAAAAGGTAAAAATAGGACACCATACCGGAACCGAAGGTAACATCACCTTTGGTGTACCCCAAGGTAGCATACTAGGCCCTACGCTCTTTCTCCTCTACATAAATGATCTGTGCAAGACCTTGTTGGAAAATGGAATCATCATAACATATGCCGATGATACTGTTCTCTTATTTAATAGCAACAGATGGGGCGGTGTCGAATGCATAGTCAATCGAGCACTCGACACAGTGACAAAGTGGCTGAATGCCAATCTACTAACGCTTAATGTGTCAAAAACTAAATTTATAACTTTTTCTATTAGATCAAGCACCCAACCGAACAGACCGATAATTTAAAAAATGCACGATGAGTCATGTAATAGATCTCCCGGTTGTCCCTGTGCGTCTTTAAGTTCTACAGACTCAATCAAATACTTAGGAGTAACTTTGGATAAATACCTGTCGTGGATAAATCACATCAAGAACTTAACAACAAGAACCCGAAAATTAATTTATGCATTTAAAAGACTGAGACACATTGTCAGCTCAGACACTCTTCTCATGGTGTACAGAGCCCTGGCACAATCAATACTGACATACTGCATCTCTGCGTGGGGAGCTGCCCCGATAACGCATCTATTGCAACTGGAACGAGCTCAACGGGCACTACTGAAAGTTATGTTCTTTAAACCCAGAATGTTTCCCACTGAGAACCTGTACAAAGAGTGTTCGGTGCTGACAGTGCGACAACTCTACATTCAATCAATTCTACTCAAACAACACACAACTATCTCAACGGCTAGTATGGAGGAAAACACACAAAAAAGGAGGAAAAACATTATTTCCAAAGTTCCACCATCTACAACATGCTTTGGTGCAAAACATATATCTAAAATGGGGCCTTTTATATACAACAGAGTCAGTAAATATATCAGCATATTAGCACTGAATCGGCACGAATGCACCAGAACAATCACACGGTACTTGTTGCAACTTAATTTTGAGGAAACAGAGAAATTATTTGCTATACCTAACTAATTAGCCAAATATTTTATCTCACACTTCACAACACACGCACACACACACACTCACACACACTCTCACACCCATGGCATCTAAGATCCACGCTATAATTAATCAATTTATATTATGTACCTACAAATTTAATTAATTAATGTGTAAATTTAATTCATACTTTCATTAAATAAAATCTTGAAATGTACCACCTAAATAAAATAATTTTAAATAAGAGCATAAAACACAGCCAAAGAGAGACGCTGTAACCCTACTATACAAGTTTTACTTAGTGTAGGGGACAGAGCTTCCCTGAGGTACGCAAAACAAATATCAGCAGTGTAATAATTAAATGCTATACCTACTTATTGTACCTACCTATGTAATTTTTCAGCACGAATAAATAAATTTGATTTGATTTTTGATTTTGATATATATGTCATAGTCACAACACGAAATCCGTCAAACGCGCGGTTGGAGCAGAGAAGTATATCATAGTTAAAGTAATAAAGAACAATTATTGGTTCAATCAAATAACTGGTTTCTAGCTATCATCTAATCGTTTTAATGACAAACAAGTATGTTGTCCAACAGAATCAAATACCTTATAAACTTTAACAAGAAACTTGATAACATTTAAGAGGTAGTCTTGTTTAAGGCGGATAAGAAAAATGGAATAGATATTAAACATACCTTTACTAACCTAAACAAGTTACTTAATCATTTTATTGTCATTTTCTTGTTAAGGGCGGACATACTATTTGATATCATTGATTAGTTGTCTTGTTTAGGGCAGACATGCAACTTGAAAACATTAATTTGTTGTCTTGTTTAGGGCAGACATTCAACTTGATAACATCCATTAGTTATCTTGTTTAGGGCAAAAATGTAACTTTATAACATTCATTAGTTGTCTTGTTTATGGCAGACATGCTCATGACCATGATTAGCGGTGTAGAATAATTACATTGTTTATACTTAACATAAACAATACAAATCAAATTTGTAAATTAAAACCTATCAAAGACTTTTCACCTATTGTATTCAATCTTTGCTTATGTTTATTTTAGTATGACGACACCTTAAGCTATACGTCTTGTGGATTTTTCATTAATTATTTGGGGCTTTGTACTAAAAATAATCTATAATGAAGATAGATCATTTAAGTCTTAAACCAAGTACGCAGTTTTATAGAGACATCAAAACAACTTATGTTTTTTTTCCGATGTCACAGTGATTTTAGTGCAGATGTTCTAAACACTGGCACGAGCTGGCGCCCTACACTTGACACGTTGTAGGTCTCGCGCACCTGGTTGCCGTGCAAGTAGCATCTCAGTCTGCCTCAGTGAATTAATTTGTGCACGTGTAATTTTAACGTTCCAGGCGATAATGTCATCAATCACCATACATATATTTTGTTGCGTCAAAATGCAAGAATACGACTGTACCTCTACCCAAAAACCTTTTTTTTTTATTCCACACGACGAAAAGGTAAGAAATAAATGATTTAACGTTATGAGAAGACATCTTTTTTTGAAGATAATTTTGACTTCAGAATTGAAGATTGCATTCCTCTCATCGCATTTACAAATGTAACTATAACCTTTAGTTCCTACCTTATTTTCATGGGTCATAGATGCCTTATCTAATTAAACTATACTTCTTTACTTTTTCTAATATTTCACTACGACAATAAGGATTATTCAGACATAGAAAATTTGGACTTCCAAGTAGCGAATGGAGTATAAAAAATAAGCATTACTTTTTGAATGATTGAGTTATCCTCCAAAAAATGACTTAGTAGGAGAAGTTTATATACTTCGGGCGTCTATGGTCGGGCGTTGTGGTTCTGATTCTTTGATGTATTGGTTTCCCTGCCTGGCCGTGTGCGCCTACGGTGGCGCTAGTGTACGCATGAGCGGACACTCTCTCTCGGTCGCCGGACTCGGAACGCGATTCATTGCGGTCCCGGAAAATAATTCAAATTAATCGGTTTTATGGACTCTCGGACTCTGTGCTTCTGTTACAACAATTGTGCAGTGTGTATGCAACTCTCAGTGCAAGGATTGCACTGAGGATCGGCGGTTTGTGGCCCTTGGAGGGTCGCAGGTCACAGTCCACGCGGCGCCAGCACGTGGTGTCGAGGACATTTTGCTTCGCGAGGAACGGCGGATACTAATTAAAGGCGGCAGAATATCGTGGCTAAGGTAAGGTTCCAATCCAGCATTGATCAGATCAACAACGCCTGACAATTGACATAGAATAAAACCAAAAACGGGCTCCACTGGATTGTCGAAGGCTTTGCGCGAGCATAATTTTGGTCCTTCGAGCCGGATTTACAGTTCTAATAGTCGATAATTGTTCGTTGTAATCATAACCATCAATTTTTCGGTACGGTTATCCATTTCGGTTCGGTTTAGTTACGTATTTTTGCGGCGCCATATTCATTCATTGTCGTGTCGTGTCGGCAAGTGAGCAATTCGGCGGCCATTGTTCATATTTACTTCGCGAGCGCGCGAGTGAAAATCGGACCTTGTTTACTCTGATTATTACCTCAGTGCAGGTCATAGGTAATACGGCGGTCGGTCAACTAAATTCGGAAATTAGATATAAAACAATATCACATTGGTACTCGGGATTAATTCAGTAGTTCTGCGGATAAAATTCTTGTAGGGTAGGTAGAAAAAATTCGGCAGTTGTCTCGGTTCGGGCGGTTCGCATTTGTTTGCAACTATGGCCACTAAGGCTAATGAATGTAAATTCAAAATTCAATACGATTGGCTAACTAATTCTATTGCGTTGTTAGAAAATGCAACACAGTCGGGATCTGTGCTTTTTGCTAGGTTGAGAAAACTGGAAGATCGTTTTACTGTGTTAACCGAGGCATATGAGGGCTTGCTATTAGTTCTCAAGGATGATTCGGATGCGGAAAAGATACGGGGCTATGATGACAAATACAAGAACGCCACGGAGATGTATAATCGGTTGGATGCGGCATTTTTGGTTTTCGCGATGCGGCAAATATCGGCGAGCCTCAGTGCTCATCACAACAATAGCAATTAGCATGTAATACTGTTTCGGCGGCACCTAGGTTATCGGATAATGTAATATTACCTACGGTTATTATTCAGGTTAAATCGGTTCACGCTGAGTTTGTACGGGCTCGGGCGATGTTAGATCTCGGATCGCAATTAACTATTATTCGGAGTGATTTTGTTACTAACCTAGGTTTGAAACGGTATTACACTCAAACACCTATGATAGGTATAGGCGGTATTAGTACTAACGGTAGTCAACATGTTGTGAAATTTAGTTTTAGACCAGAAAAATCTGGTCAACCAATATTATCGGTTACGGCGGCGGTTCTTAAGAAGCCAACGACATATTTAGCTCGGAAGCTGTGTATATCCCAAGGAGATATACAAATATCGGATTCGGATAGCGACGGTTATTATTCGTCTGGGATAGACGTCATATTCGGTTGTGACATCTTAGGTCAGATCCTTACTGGTTATAAGGTTAATCTAGGAGTCGGCGGCGCCAGCGGACCCCATGCGTTGGGTACTATTTTTGACTTCGCAGTATTCGGCCCTGTGACGTCATGTCGTGACTCGGCGGCGTCGAGTGATATCAGAAAAATCGCGGCAACGACTTTAGTGGAAGCTGTAGAGAGGTTCTGGCGGACAGAAGAGCCCCCTATGAGCAAAATTAGGGATCCGGCGGACGTGGATTGTGAAAACTTGTATGTTTCAACCACGTATAGGGATAAGGACGGCAAATATGTGGTCCGGCTACCACTTATCCCAGGTCACTCTCGGCTGGGTGACTCTCGGCAAAAGGCATTACGGCGGTTTTCAGCTCTTGAAAAAAGAATGGCTCGGCAATCTGAATATCGGGAAAAATACATACAATTTATGGCGGAATATTTAGCACTCGGGCATATGGCGGTTTCTAATTTCAACATACATTCGGAAGAGGAACATTATTTTCTTGCACATCACGGAGTTTTTAAAAAATCGGGCGATACGGCAAAAATTCGCGTTGTATTTGACGGCAGCGTACAAACAAACTCGGGCGCTTCTCTGAACGACTGTTTATATTCGGGTGAACGGTTACAAAATGATATAACTCAGATAATTCTAAATTTTAGGCGGTATCGGGTTGTATTTACGACGGATGTAAAAATGATGTTTAGACAAACATGGATTAATCCTGCTGATAGGAAATATCAACTATCAACTATTGTATTGGAGATCGGCTCCTACGGAACCCCTGCTTGTTTACGAGTTGACTACAAATACTTACGGTTTAAAGTCAAGTCCCTTTATTGCAATACGGAGCCTTCATCAACTGGCTGATGATGGGCAGGCTAAATACCCTCGGGCGGCTCGGTTACTTCGGTCAAATAGTTATGTTGATGACTTGAACGGTGGGGCGGATTCTATTCAAGAGGCATTGACATTAAAAACTGAGTTGACAGAACTTATGCACACGGCCGGTTACGAACTTCGGAAATGGTCATCTAACGTGCCTGAACTATTAGAAGGCTTACCTTTAGACCATTTAGAAACGCTTCATACATTTGATGAGGTAGTAGGGTGGTGCGATAGTACTATAGTACTGGCGTGGCTACGTACACCGGCTCACAAATTACAGGTGTTTGAAGGAAATCGGGTTTCTCAAATAAACGCCTCGCAGGTTAAAATCAACTGGAGACATGTTCCCAGTGATATGAACTGTGCGGATGTAGCGTCACGCGGGACGTCGGTTACTGAGCTGCTGCAGCACCAGCTGTGGTGGGGGCCGCGGTGGTTACATTGTTCACGGGAACAATGGCCTACGGATTGTACGGATTTTCCATCGGATATGCTGCCCGGTCTTAAGTCTAAGGTGGTTAATGTCGGAGTAGTAGAATCGGAATTGAATTTACTAGATAGGTATAGCTCTTATGAGACGCTATTAAATGTGACAGGTTACTTGTTGCGGTTCGGAAAAAATTGTAAAACTCAGTCAGCCGATCGGTCACTCGGAAAAAACCTTTCTACTTTGGAACGTAGAAATGCATTACTGTGTTTAACTCGGATGGTACAATCAGAACACTTTGCGGAAGAAATCAATGCTTTAAAAACAGGCAAGATTATAAGAACTTCATGTAAACGGCTTAATTTGTTCATTGATAGGGATGACATAATTAGGGTCGGCGGTCGGATATCGGCTTCGGAATTACCGTATAGCTCTCGGCATCAAATCCTTTTACTTGGCGATTTTTTAAACTCAGATTTATTTATCCGGAGAACAGGAAAACTCGGGTCTATTTTATATAT
Organism: Argyresthia goedartella; assembly: GCA_949825045.1. NCBI lineage: Eukaryota > Metazoa > Arthropoda > Insecta > Lepidoptera > Argyresthiidae > Argyresthia > Argyresthia goedartella. Next base: position 7,883,337 of record OX463817.1, read on the forward strand.
GTAGAGAGAGAGAAAAACATCTTGAGTTCCGCTAAGAGTTGGTACTAAGAGAGCATCGGTCCATACATTTTTGTTTTAAAGGAATATTTATCATTAATCATAATATTTACAACAAAATTGTTCGGGAATATCTGATCATCTTAATTAGAACTATCGATTGCTATGCGGATTCGATTATCGATTGATTGCGGATGGGTGTGTCCGCCATATGTTCTGAAAATGACACCATGCTCAGTATGTATGGAAGCGTTGCACTTATGGACGTTCCTAACCGAACAGTACCACCGGGTCTTCGTTCCCTTTCGACTGTGCACAAGGTAGCGGAATCCATTTAGGACAATTGTTTTGGCGCCCCTGTCCGTGGTAGCTATATTTGCTTCTGAAATCATATAAACAGACGAATTGTCAGAAAGTAATTTATCATGAATTTGGAAATTTATACTTTTATTCCAGTCATGAAAAAATCTTAAAGTAGTATTCAAGCTTTCAAAAATAATAACAGAGGAGGAAAAAAGATAAAAGATACATACAGGTGCGACCTAGGTGTGGGCCTACCAGATCACATCTTCTTTCCATCTTTGTCCATTTACGTAACAAAAAAGAGTGTATGATTTTCTGTACAACTAACCTTAACCGATTAAGTGTTGCAGTGTCCCCCAGGAATTTGTGTCTGATCCTGACACTGATGCAAAGGCGAGTGAAGGTAATCGCTCCACAAGCAAATCTAGAGAAACAAAACTATGTTAGTTAAAATATAAAAAGGATTCTTAGCAAATTCTCTGTGATTGGAATGTATGAAACCAAAGTGGCAAAACAGTTATTTCACAGGTAATGCGTTTATTTGATTATACAGTGAATGTTCTTTACAATAGAAGCTTTCAGATATTTACTGTAACCAATATATGAATCGTAAATATGCTAAATACACAGAACAGTTGATACATTATTTGAACAGTAAATGTAATTAACATACCACATATTTGTATTAAAGATAAAAGTATTGTTTTTTGTGAATATAGGAAGCTACTAGTATACATGAAGCTACCACGTCTGCCTTTACTCCGAGGAAACCTTTGAAGAACTGAAAAGTTCAAGACCAAAAAGAAGACATATTCAAACTTTAAGTGATTCCTTGTCTGTCGGAATTTCTTGTCGGAAGAACTAGCAAGGTCAACAGTAAAAACTTTGAGTGACAATGGTAATGAAGGCGTAAGCAGAATTTCGCAGTATCTTTTTAAACTTTCTGACGATATCCATAAGGTTCAGTCCAGATTAAGCGTTCATCAAAAAAGGTACGGGCGACCTTATCCAAGTTAAAAACGATCATAATATCCAGAAGAGAGAGAGAGAGCAGTGCGGTTGGAAATGTGTGGCATCAAGAGGCAGAATATGCAGATTGAAGGAATCGACTATGGACTTGAGTTTGTCAGAACGGGAATTGTTTTGAGGAGACAAGTGTTGAAATCACCGAGAATGAGGGTGTCGTTATAAAGAGGTGAAAGTTCATTGAGGAGGGATTCTAATGAGTCGAAGTAGTTGATTTGAAGAGAGGGGCTATAAAGAACACCAAGGAGGATATTTACTGTGGTGAAGAGTCATTTCGAAAAAAAGATATTCAGCAGACTCGGAGTACTGGCTAGGGGACGCGCTGATCACCTTGCACGATCCGCCGATCGCCGATCGTGCCGATTCACGAGAGACAAAAAAAAACATTGAACTTTGGACTGAAGAACATTGTCGACTACCTCACAGTAAAAAAAAAATGTTGGACAACATTCAACTACACAAGGAGAGGAGACTGAAGATATGTGATGAATGTGCGATGACCCAACGTCACTTCTTCTGAGCACCCTTCCTGGTCGTAACGCCCTTGATGGAGACAGCGGCTGCGCCAGCAGATGGCTTCTTACCCTTCTCTGTAGACGGCGAAGGGCTGTCCTTACTCGGGAACTTCGAGGTCAGCGGCTGCAAGTCACCACAGCACTCCACCCTGTGACGAGACTTGTCAAGCAGCAGCACAATGATTTTGCCTTCGGATGTCCAAGTGTTAGGTACTCATTCCGAAGTGTTTGCGCGCTGCCTTGAAAACTTCCTGGCGTGACTTAGTTAGGAATTCAGTTATTGTGATGCTTGAACCCTTGAGCGCTTTCTTGAAACCCCACACCTCACTGTGCGCCGCAAACGTCTTGAAGCGAACTTGCAGAGGCCGGCTTTTCGCCCCCTTAGCACCCAGACGATGAATGACACCAATGGCATCAATACAATCAATGGATGGCTTGAGGTGGTCAGCCAGCACTTTCTTCAGGACAGCATCTGGCTGCTCATCAGTTACCTCTGGCACACCATGCACCAGCAGTACCTTTCGCCTTGATGCAATCTCGTGCCGGTCCAGCCCCAATGTCAGGAGCTGCATCTGCGACTGAAGCAGCCCGAGGCACTTCCAGATGAGGGACCTGAAATTGGAAAATTCACTCGCCAAGCTGCTGATGTTCTAGGGAGGGGGAGCAGGGGTGGCCACATGCAGCTCTTGCTCGTACTTCTCCATCCTTTCGCCAAAGGACTTCACAATACTGTCCATGTTCTTTGAAAGTTCAGAATGCAGATCCATTGTTGCACCTGCTCTTGTATGATTATTTATGTGAGATATTAATTGATTATGTGATTTGGAGAGTCCAGGTAAGTATTATAATAATTATTTGTACATTTTCAGATTGTTATTATTAATAAACTAATTTAAAATAGGGAGCTATTAAATTTAATTGTTGTCAGATATAACTACCCTCAAAGAAAAAAAAATAAGTACTACACTTTTAAAATTTCAAAACTTAGAGATTTAAAATAAAATGCGTTTCATAGCAAATTTTATCAACTTTCCTTAAAACGATAGTACAAAATTAAACTCTTTTTCGAGTCCCATTTATTTTGAAAGCATATCTTGTGTACTTAAAAAGTTATTGAAATTTTAATGGTGTGATACTTAGTTTTGCAGGCCAGTGTAGTATTAAACGAGCAATATTTCTATTTATATATATGTGTGTGTGATAAGAGCTCCGTGGTCTAATGGATTTCACGCTTGCTTCTCACACAGGAGATGCAGGTTCGATGCCTGACCATATACCAAATGAGATAATTAATTTATCTTAAGTACATTATATGGACGTTCTAACGGTGATGAAAAACATCGTCAGGAAACCTTCATTACTCCATAGTTGCGGCGATGGGCTAGCCCCCTGTCACGCAAAATAGAATATTGAATAACTGGCTCAAAGTGGGCATAATTGTGCCTCTGCCACCCCGTATAAGAATAGGCGTGACGCTGTGTTATGTAATGTCATATATGTTTGTATGTTTTGAGATACCAAAAACAGCATTATCAATTTAGATGAAATTGGTTTTTTGGGGTTTGATTTAAGTTCTTGGGGGCGAAAAATCTATCTAGCTGAGTCTCATTTCTGGGAAAACCCGTTTTTTTCGAGTTTTATAGGAAATTTGCAAACACCGAGCCTAGCTCTGCCGCCTCGGTACTTTAATATGAATATTATGTACTGTCGCACTGCGCCTGGGAACTATAACCCAAGCCCTCTCGCTGCGAGACGCCTGTGCGTGCCTAGCAGTGTGGATTATAAATTTGAATATGAATGTATATGAATTGTGAACTGAATATGATGAAGTGAAATTCAATTCATACGATTAAGTAAAAGAAAATTATTTTCAGCCCCATTTGAAGAAGTTACAGATACTGTGGTGTTTTTCGCCGCTCCTTCTTCGGTCGACTGTTAGTCGTGCTGAGAAAAAAAAAAAGTGAAACGTTCATAACCCATTTAAAGAGTAACACAGACATGTTTACAAACACAAATGTCACATAACCGACCTCATAGGTAGTCAAATGAAACGTTAGCTACACTTGTATTCAGATGGCATGTAATACATACATAGATTTTACTATGTGCATATCAAACTAAGCATCCATCGATTTAGTATACCCAAGATACACTATCTCCTACAAATCTAAGTCTCAAATGTGTCCCATTGCTAAGTTACATGTGTGTGCGTTTACTAAGGCAAATCTAAAACGCATAATGTACTTAAGACATTTCAATTTTCCTTTTATGCAACCTTATATCAATAGAATTAAGGTGGGATTTCTATTGCGCGCGATGGGCTGTTATGACATTACAAAATTAGAGGCACAGCTTCCACTGTACTATTTTCCTGAAACAACAAACTTGTTTATTATCTGTTCCTATATTATAATAAAGTCCAGATCGAACGAATCAGTTAATTTGCTTACCTCTGATTTTGACTGCAATACTAACGATTTCTCTACATCAGTGGGCATAGCGAGTTTGTTTGTTAATGCAATTAATGTAAGAGTGGTAGTTGTGATAGAGGGTACTGGTTGGCTCGTTAAAATTTCGACCTACAAATAAATTTCATGATTAGATCAAACGCCGCTATGAAGATATCAACAATAGCTAAACTGCAAACATAAATTTCCAATATTTTCTTACCTCCGAATCGTCACCAAGTCTGGCTGTGCTAGGATCATTCCTTGCTGAACCTGGTGATCCATTTTCAAATTGTGTCGTTGATTTTTCAATCTGAAAAAGATTGATAGGTATTAACATGTGTACTTATGTTGTGTACTCACTAGATCACAATACTTTATGTAAAAACTTACTGCAATACATGGTATGACCCCTTTCTTTAATTTCCGAAAGCCTTTCTTCGTATAATACATGTCATTTTCTGAGAAGTGACAAGAGCAAACCACACTAGAATGATTTGGCTTAAAAAAATCTTCACTCCTCTCATTAGCTATAATTTTCCGCCATTTTTCCCTTTCAATTTCATTTTTAGGAAATCTGGAATAATAAATAAAAACATATTTAACTATAATAAAAAACACCAATCACCATTCGAATAAATTTTGTCCTTCTCTGGACCGGCTATAGTTATTTAATATTAATTCCAGATTATTGAAATACCGCAGAAAGAAAAAAACAATAAGCGACTCTATTCATTTAGTATTTGACTTTGTTTCACTTCATACTGCGTTGGGTCAAATGAAGAGAAGTGTTGAAATAAATTTAAAACAATTATGTTTTTAACGATTTTGAAGGCGTATTTTGCCACAAATTCACTTCATTATAAAAATATTATCTAGTACTTACCTAAAATACGATATGCCATCCTTTTTTCACGGAGCACTTTGGCATGTTCACCCGACAACGAAGCGCGCGTTACTGAGAGCGCAACTGTGCTTAGAAGTAATTTAAGCACAGTTTTATCGAGACACCTTTCAAGCGTTGACGTTGTATCTTGGGTATACTAAATCGATGAGTACACCACCACCGGCATTTTACGCCGGATCTATAATAATAATAATATAATAATATGCCTTGGACACTATTTACACACATTGATCTAGCCCCAAACTAGGATTCCCTGTATCTTGGATACTAGACAACGATACACATACTTATATAGATAAATATTATACTTAGATAGATAAAAAACCATGACTAGGGTACAAACATCCGTTCTCATCAAACAAATATTTGCCCCCACCGGGACTCGAACCCGGGACCCTTGGTTTCGTAGGCAGCGTCACTGCCGACTCGGCCATTCGGGTCGTCATTTCATCTGTTATGCATCGTCATCTGTTATGCACTCCGAAAGTATAACGTCCTATTTTAATCTGTTGGGCTCCGCGGCGAGATGTTACATATTTAGGGACATCATCAGTACCTGGGAAGAACACAAACATAAATATAATTAATAATTACATAAACCTTAAAACACATACATCCACAAATATAAAGTGTATTGAGACGATCATGATATTTTTTATGATAGTTTAATGAAAAGGTACTGTGTACAGTAAAGTAAACTGTTTAAAAAAAACATTATTCTGAGCCAACTTAACTTGTTCGATTCCAAATCGATATTCGATCGATGGTTTCGGAACGGCCATTTTTGAATTTGACGTTGCTGCCAACCTAGCAGTTTTTGACAACTGACGGACGAAAGCCCTCGCAATGTAACGCGTATTGGTAAGGGTATTGAAATTAAATCGCAAGCCATCTGGAATGTATTCGGGTTTCCCTCAGGATTGTCTATATAGCTGAGTGGGTTGTGGTTCCCCGAACCAGATAAAGTTCGCATTTACGTGGCCGATTGGTTTTTCCCACGTAACATAACCTGTGTTGGAACACTGTGCTCATCGAAGCTGGCCTGCCAGTCATACCTGGTTGGCTGAAGAACCTGTCTACCAAGAAGAGCCTAGGGTGCACCCGGGCCTTGCAGAGAGACAGGAGGTTGACGGGACCGAAGCACAGACCAGGTTAGATCGACTCCAATAATTAATAGCTCGGTGAATCGCCGACGTTCACACTTCTTGGCAACTGATCGCTACGCTACCTCGTAGCTGATGGGCCCCTACGAGGTCATTAGGTGCTGAGAAGCCTGAACATTTTGGTAGCAAGAGCGTGGTTTCCTGAGATTTGCAGCCGTCAAGGGCTCCAGGAACGCACGATTTGGGACTATCAATCTGTAGGTATAGGCGGTTAAGTAACTGGTTGGTTCCTATATCCACATAGATTGGTAGTATTGTAAGCTATAGGTCTATTGCTGGTAGTAGATAGACAGATATTGAATTGAAAATTGCATTGAATTACCAGTTAGTCAATCTATTAGTGGTCTAGTAATGCTATTGAAGAATGTTTTGGTTAACATAGGCAGTTACATCTATTGATAGCAGGCTATTGCATTGTTTTCAGTTTATAGCAATTTATAACTTGAACTAATATTGACTATCTGTGTGTGTTATAATGATAAAGGGAAACTAAATTGTTATTTACAGAATTTATATAGATATAAAACTCGGTTCCTATTGTTTAAGGAAATCAACATTGTTTAAGTTATAGTTTAGGGTTCCCTCGTTTGGGTTATAGACTGGAGGGTCCAATAAAATTGAGTTACTGCAAATTGTGAGTAAGTATCGTTCCGATCATGTCGTTATCTGAAATCCAGAAGGGTGTTCCTAAGGAACTCAGATGGTTTTCCTCCGCACACGGTCTGATAGACCGTTTAGATAGGCATGATGTGGTATTGGAGCGGTCTATGGACGTTAAGGAACGTTACAATAGGGTGCTCGAATTGTCCGCGCAGGCGGAATCAGTTGATGGTTGCGCACCTGACAGGCTGTCACGGTTGCTAGGGGATGTCGACCAATGTATGGAGATGGCAGCTGCTATCACGCAGAAGGCTGCGGACATACGTAGACAGCGCGAGTCCAGCCATGGTGGTGACATTGAAGCACCTCTGCCGCTTCAGGGTTCAGGGTCCAGGTTACCGGCCATAACTATGCCTACTTTTGACGGAGTGTCCGGTGAATGGATGAGCTTCATCAATCTGTTCGACAGTTTGGTGCACATGCGATCGGACATTACCAAGTCTGTCAAGATGGCTCAGCTGGTGGCAGCATTGAGGGGTGAGCCTAGGGAGCTGGTCGCTCATTTGACAGTTACGGAGGGTAACTATGAAACGGCCAGACAATTGTTGGTCAGACGTTACCATAACAAACGGAGGTTGGCCGATGCCCAACTGAACCGTTTGTTTAGTATCCCGGTTGTGAACAAGGTCGGGGCCATACAGACGGAGGTTTTGAACCCATTGTTGTCCGTCACCAAGGCTCTAGAGAATCTTGGACTTCCGGTTGGTGAATGGTCGTACCTACTGTTGTACATTGTACTTTCCCGCCTACCCGCTGACATGCAGACTCGTTTCGAACAGTCTCACGGGAGGTCGGCCGAGGACCTGCCCGCCTTCTCCGACTTGGTCGGATTCTTGGAAGAGGAGGCTCGACGGGCAGAGAATTTGGGGTTGACGGTCACCCATCCTTCGGAGCCACAGAGAGCTGCCGGGAGCGCTGTGAGTAGGGGGGCCCTCCGACGAGGAAGGACCGCACCAACCGGCAGTCGTATGGGACTGTGAGTGCATTGACCCCACATAGTGAGACCTGCCCATGTTGTAGGCAGATTGGCCATGCTGTGGCCAATTGCAATAAGTTCGGGGAACTTAGGGTTCAGGGACGGCGCCGGATGGCCAAGCAGCGGAGCTGGTGTTTCCTGTGCCTCGGGCCACACATGGCTAGGTACTGCACGCGCACAAAAATGTGCGGATATTGTGGTGGGGCCCACAACAATCTGTTGTGCATGAACCGGTCCGGCCAACAGCCACCACAGGGCCGTACCCAGGGTGACACGGCATGGGGCCCTGAGAATTCGTTTGCGACTCGGAGCGCAACTCAGGGGCCAATGTCTTCACGTGCACAGGGCGGTACTAGGGTGCAGGGCCGCACTCAGGGTCATCACATGGGGGGCCCTGAGTTTTCGGTTGCGACTCAGCATCCGACTCAGCGGGCAATGGGGCCACAAGCACGCAGCCACCCAGGGGTGCAGGGCCGCACTCAGGGTCATCACATGGGGGGCCCTGAGTTTTCGGTTGCGACTCAGCATCCGACTCAGCGGGACATTGGGTGTGTTCAGCGGGCCGTAGCGGGCGGGTGGCATGGGACACCTTCGAGCTATGCGGATGCGGTTCGGACGCCGCCTCAGTTGTCACCCCGCTCGTCGCCTCGTCCTCGTCGGTCGCATGTGATGTCCCCCCCGCTCATGGAGCGGCCACGGTTGAATTCACGCCCACCCCCCTTCGGGGGGCGTCGTAGGGTGGCAATGGAACCGGCGCGTGGGCCATTTGTACAATGGGACCCTCTGGCGTATAGCTGCCTACCTGATCGGTTACAGGCACAGTGGGGCCCCGGGGGTCCTCGCTAGGAATTTGCGGCCCAACCATTGGTTGCCCCCCAACCGGAGACGGTGGTGTTACCGATCGCCTCTGTGCTTGTTTGGGATTTGGCGGGCAACCCAACATACGTTCGCGCCCTATTAGATTCTGGAGCTCAGGGCTGCATTGTATCGAACGATTTAGCAAAATGGTTGGGCCTCAAGGTAAATAGCTATAATAAATCAATACGGGGCGTGGGGAATGTTACGGTTACGAATGTAGTTGGTCAATCGGTGATCACGTTCTCTCCACGTTATGACATTTTGACAAAAACATCCGTGCAAGCTTTAGTGATGACGCATGTCATGGGCAGACACCCCTTGGTGAAGTTGAATCCGGCCGTTCGATTCCTGACATCAGGACTCAAGTTGGCGGATCCCGATTTTGACACTCCAGCCCCGGTCGACCTGCTACTGGGAGCAGACGTTCTGGGTAGGTTTCTGTTGTCGGATCGGCGAGTTCTTCAGCCGGACGGGTTGATTGCTGTGGATACTAAGTTTGGTCACGTGATCATGGGTCCGGCATTGCCAATGGTTAGGCCTGCCGAGTCAGATGGCATACTTATTGGCTCAGCGTTGTCAGACGCTATCCAACGTTTCTGGGAGATAGAGGAACCTCCCACCGTTCGTCGAGTCGACGCAGACGAAGAAGAGTGCGAGTTGTTTTACCAGAATAGTACTGGTCGCCTTCGTTCTGGTCGTTTTGTAACTCGACTGCCTTTCAGGGCCGATCGACCGCCACTAGGAGAATCTAGGAAGATGGCTGAGACGAGATTGATGTCGATGGAGCGTAGGATGTCAAGGGACGCCGTATTTAAACAAAAATATGTTGATTTCATGAAGGAGTATGAGTCGTTAGGACACATGTCGGTATCGGGTGTGGACTGGAGATCTGAGGATCATTGTTTCCTTCCACACCATGCCGTCCTACGAACCCCTACCGGCAAGATTCGAGTTGTTTTTGATGGGTCAGCACCTACCTCGAACGGGATGTCCCTGAATCAGTGTCTACATTCGGGACCCAAGTTGAGCCGTGATATTTCGGATATTCTCACGAGCTTTCGGAGGCACCAGATTGTATTTGTCGCAGACATTCGGATGATGTTTAGGCAAACGGTAATTCATCCGGCTGACAGAAGGTATCAGTTGATACTTTGGCGTGAGTCCACGGCCGAGCCAGTCAAGGTCTATGAGTTGAACACGAACACGTATGGGTTACGGTCTAGCCCGTATTTGGCGATGCGTACCCTGCGGGAGTTGGCGTCGCGTGACCGTGTGAGCTATCCTAGAGCCGTTGCTATCCTGGAGCAAGATTTGTACGTCGATGACGTCTGCACAGGGGCAGCCAGTGTAGAGGAAGCTCTGGACCGACGTGACGAGCTCATTCAATTGCTGGAACGAGGCGGCTATGAACTACGCAAGTGGATGTCCAACTCCCCTGAGTTGATGGCTGGTCTCCCAGATGAGTTTCAACAAGACCCGCACGTTTTTGAGAATCCTGACAACCCTAACATGTTGTCAGTGCTTGGAATTCAGTACCGGCCCGTCCATGATGAGTTTACCTATCGGGTGGTTTTAGAAACACCGAAGGCCTGGACGAAGCGGTCAGTACTGTCAACGATTGCGAGAACGTTCGACCCGAATGGATGGATTTCTCCAGTCACCTTTGCTCTCAAATGTTTTATGCAAAGGCTATGGGCGGCTCAGTTGACCTGGGACACCCACCTCTCAGGTGATTTGTTGACTGATTGGACGCGAATGTTCACCTCGCTATCGGATATAAATAATGTATCGCTGCCGAGGAAATTGGTCCCTGCTGGGGATTACAGGGCAACCCTTCACGGGTTTTGTGATGCCTCTGAACGAGGGTTTGCGGCAGCGGTTTATTTGCGAACCGTCACCTCCACCGGGGAGGTCGACGTGCGTTTGGTTTTGGCAAAAAGCAAGGTAGCGCCTATTCGGACAAGGATGACGATTCCAAAACTGGAACTGTCCGGGGCTGCTCTTTTGACCAAACTTTTGAATCACACTCTAACAGTGTTGCGTGGGTCAGTGGTTTTGGAGGATACGGTGTACGCGTGGACGGACAGCCAGATTGTTTTGTGCTGGCTGAAGGCTTCGGTCCATAACTTAGAGGTTTTTGTTGCGAACCGTGTCTCCCAGATTGTGTCGTCTGAGGTCCCACTGACCTGGAGACATGTACCAGGAGAATTGAACCCGTCTGATTGTGCATCCAGGGGATGTCGGGCTCCTGAACTCGTTAGACACCATTTGTGGTGGGGACCACCCTGGCTTGCCAGGAGAGAATCGGACTGGCCCCACAGCCATGTAGTAGTATCTTCGGATCATGGCCCCAGAGCGGCCGTGCATGTTACCCAGAAGGCTGAGGACCCTGACGCCGGGTTTCTGCTGGACCGGTATAGCTCACTTGACAAGTTGATAAACGTGTCCACTTGGATTAGGAGATTCGCTCGAAATTGTCGTACTCCTCGCGATCAGCGAACGTTGAACCCTATTCTGACTCCGGCAGAGCGAAACGAGTCGCTATTGAATTTGGTCCGGTTGGTACAGTCCTCAAAGTTTGGGGCAGAATTGGAGATTATACGAAGTGGACGTTCGAAATTGAAGGGAGCCGTCGCGCGTCTCAACCCCTTTGTTGATTCGACCGGGTTACTTCGGGTAGGAGGAAGATTGCGCAATGCGAATCTGTCGTATTCGGCTCGTCACCCACTTCTGCTCCCCAAGGGGGGACAGTTAGTTGAATTGCTGGTGACTGATCGTCATATTAAAAACGCGCATGCCGGCTGTAATGCGTTGTTGGCCACGCTCCAGCGGGAGTTTTGGATCTTATCTGCCCGCCGTGTCATACGGAACATCGTGTTTCGGTGCATGCCTTGTTATCGACTTAAGGCTGCCACGATGCAACCTCTCATGGGGGACTTGCCCCCTGATCGTGTGAATGAGGTCAGACCGTTTTCAGGTGTTGGTACGGATTTTGCCGGACCGTTTATGGTGAAGAGTTCACGATTGCGTACCGCTAAGCAATACAAGGCGTACCTATGTGTGTTTGTTTGTTTATCCACCAAGGCGGTACATCTCGAGCTCGTTGCTGATCTCTCGACAGAGGCTTTCATTGCTTGTTTGGATAGGTTTGTTTCTCGAAGGGGACTTCCAACTTTGATCCGCTCTGATAACGACACTAACTACGTCGGTGCGGAACGATACTTACGAGAGATAGTCAACTTTTTGAATGTAAATAAGGTGGATATTGGAACGGCCCTCTCCCGTCGGGGTATACAGTGGACCTTCAGCCCACCGAGTTGCCCCCACTGGGGTGGGATTTTTGAGGCCGTAATTAAGTCAGCTAAGACGCACTTGGGGCGTATAGTAGGTCAGACCGCGCTGACTTTTGAGGAGCTCGCGACATTGTTTTGTAAGATCGAGGCCGTTCTCAATTCGCGACCGTTGTGTCCGCTCAGCTCGGATCCAAATGACCTGGAGGCTCTGACCCCAGGCCATTTCTTGATAGGACAGCCACTTAACGCGTTGCCCGAGCACCCCTTCGAGGGAGTGAAATTGTATCGGTTGTCAAGGTATCAGATGTTGCAGCAGTTTACTCAGAATTTCTGGAAGCGTTGGTCGCTCGAGTATCTGCATATCTTACAACAGCGCCTTAAGTGGACTGACAAAACCAGCCCCCCTAGTGTTGGTGACCTCGTTCTGGTTAAGGATGCTAACCTACCGCCACTACGTTGGCGCAGGGGGCGCATTGTTAACTTGTTCCCTGGCAAGGACGGGACCCCCCGGTCTGCAGAGGTTCTAGTAGGAGGCTCGGTTCTAAAACGAGCGGTAGCAACGTTGTCTCGGCTGCCCGTAGATTAGGGGACAGGTGGGTGCCTGTCCGGGCGGGTGATTGTTCGATTCCAAATCGATATTCGATCGATGGTTTCGGAACGGCCATTTTTGAATTTGACGTTGCTGCCAACCTAGCAGTTTTTGACAACTGACGGACGAAAGCCCTCGCAATGTAACGCGTATTGATAAGGGTATTGAAATTAAATCGCAAGCCATCTGGAATGTATTCGGGTTTCCCTCAGGATTGTCTATATAGCTGAGTGTGTTGTGGTTCCCCGAACCAGATAAAGTTCGCATTTACGTGGCCGATTGGTTTTTCCCACGTAACATAACCTGTGTTGGAACACTGTGCTCATCGAAGCTGGCCTGCCAGTCATACCTGGTTGGCTGAAGAACCTGTCTACCAAGAAGAGCCTAGGGTGCACCCGGGCCTTGCAGAGAGACAGGAGGTTGACGGGACCGTAGCACAGACCAGGTTAGATCGACTCCAATAATTAATAGCTCGGTGAATCGCCGACGTTCACACTTCTTGGCAACTGATCGCTACGCTACCTCGTAGCTGATGGGCCCCTACGAGGTCATTAGGTGCTGAGAAGCCTGAACATAACTAATTACAAAGGTAACAATAAAGTACAGTAAAGTAAACTGTTTAAAAAAAAACATTATTCTGAGCCAAATTAACTAATTACAAAGGTAACAATAAAATATAAAAAGATGATAAGGATTACGAAAGAAAGTTATTATATGAATACGAAATTAATGATTATGATAATTTTTTGTGGTTACTATATCATATGTCTATAGTGTAGAGACATGCTTTGCATCCTTTACCGCAATGCGTAGCACACCACCACCGGCATTTTGCGCCGGATCTGCTATGGACTCCGAAAGTATAACGACCAATTCTAATCTGTCGGCCTCCGCGTCGTGACGTCACATATTGAGGGATGTCGGTACCTTAAAACATACAAAAATAGGCAGGTGGTGACTTGCCGTCCACTAATTGAGGAAAAATGATGGCAACAACTATTTGAACGGTTAAGGTTGGAGGGGTTTAAACAATAAAAAATATAATTATTATTTGTATCTGGCTCTTAGGTTTAATGTGATCATACGGTCATGGTCCTTTTTGGAAGCTTACGTGGGGTAGAGGACCCTTTAGACAAAATTCAAAGCAAATATGAGATGTGCTGCAACACATACACCAAAAGAGCGCTCAAAGAACATGCGCGCCAGGTACACAGGTATATTGCAAAATTAAAGGAGAACAAAAGAATGATTTTCAATGGAAATTGCTACTTCTTCTTCTTTTTCTACAGGGGGTCAAAGTGGACCAGGTGGAGGCACCTGGCCCACTTGAGCGTGGCCTTTGTGCATTTTCCCTGCACCCACTCCTCTAATTCAGCCATCCTAATTCCTACACCAGCCAGTCTATGCCTGGATGTTCGATGAGCTCTGAGGTCGATGTTGCTTCTCTCAGGATTGCCATCCTGATTTCTATAGTGGATTTTCACACAAGCAGCATATGCTTCACTGTCTCATCCACTTCAGGCACCCACTGTGTAGGGAGCTCTCTGTTGCAACTGTAATTTTCAAATGTTATTTGTTTACGGTGGCCTGATATCAAGCCAGTTAGTATTTTTATTTTGCTATTCGGCAGTCTCATCAAGTAGTTTTTAAAGTTATGGTTATATCTATCCAGAAAAAAATTGGCGTTTGGCACCCTTCCCTGCTCGCCGTAACAGCCGCTCGTGGGTAGATTGTATTGTTGAAGTTTGAAATCAGTTCCTCAATGTCTGTCGCGACTTAGTATTTTTTGTTAAATAGGAAGGCTTTTTATGCGGCCTGTCCTTATAGTGGCTTAAAAAACTCTTCGAGGGCCTTTGCCAAAATTAAGCAGTGTCCACTGTCTGCTGGTTGACCTTTTCATTATCCCATTGTTGATCAGTCTTAGAGCTGCAGACTTTCCTCTTGCTGCACAAAAAGGTCCAATGGTGGTATTCCTACTATAATTTCCAGCGCTGCTGAGCTTCGACCTCATGCAGCCCGCAAGGGCCACACATGCCAGCCTCTGGAATGGTTGTAATTGTGTTGCGGTTGTGCTTACGCTGTGCATTGCCACTATCCATCTATTACTATTGCCGAATACATCCATCGAAATATCTGTGAAAACATAATTTATGTGAGGAAAAATATCAGTAGCTTTAAAACCATTGATAGCCGCCACAATGTGCAAACTAGAAATAAACATAAACTTTCTTTCCAATGTTCAGACTCACAAAAGTTAGCAGTTCTTTTATGGGACACTGTATACTCTTCTACAATAAAACTCTGCAAGAAATACAAAACTTGACTGAAGCTCGATTCAAAAAATGTATAAAGCACACTTTGTACATTTTGTGCCCTAAGGCCTACTACAAAATTAATGACTTTTTACAAGACACCGACATCTGGCATTAAACCAGTTCATTGCACCCTACATATTATGTTATATGTAATCATCAATAAATCATCAATCATCAGCATAAGCTATCGTGCGCTATCACCTTAAATGCTAATTTGGACTATGAGGTCGTTGGCATCTATCAGCTATAGAAGTGGCGATAGTACTCCTCCCTGTGGACAGCCATTTGCAACTTCGCATTTGATCATGTCGCTGACAACCAAGGAGATTGTCCTGGATCCCAGCATTTTTTTATGTAGATGTAGTATCAGGTAAAGGTCAGTCCCTAGCTGCTCTATATATATATATAGAGCAGCTAGGGACATATAGGGTATACTAAATCGATGTAAGCATTACTAAATAATGTTTTGTCGTTTAATTTTATTCTCATTTATGCCTGTGGATTCTCTGGGACCTATTTCTTAACAAACTTTACTAGTCTAGTGTATTGTTAGTTTAATACTAGACTAGTAACGGCGCCCTGTGCGGCTTCTGCTAGTCCGTGTATGACATACAAGGACGGACGGTATCTATTTCTCCATTAGCAGATACTGCTCCTTTGAGAACGACATTCCTTACTAAGATATATCATGTCGAGCAGTCGAGACCAGCTGCGCGAGAGCAGTACTGCACGAGGGCACATAGGGCTAGCTAGCCTATAATATATTTATGTTATGTTTGTACCCTAGTCATGGTTGTTTATCTATCTAAGTATAATATTTCTCTATATAAGTATTTATATCGTTGTCTAGTTCCCAAGATACAGGGAATCCTAGTTTGGGGCTAGATCAATGTGTGTAAAAGGTGTCCAAGGTATTATTATTATTATTATTATTATTATTATTATATATATGTCATAGTCACAACACGAAATCCGTCAAACGCGCGGTTGGAGCAGAGAAGTATATCATAGTTAAAGTAATAAAGAACAATTATTGGTTCAATCAAATAACTGGTTTCTAGCTATCATCTAATCGTTTTAATGACAACAAAGTATGTTGTCCAACAGAATCAAATACCTTATAAACTTTAACAAGAAACTTGATAACATTTAAGAGGTAGTCTTGTTTAAGGCGGATAAGAAAAATGGAATAGATAATAAACATACCTTTACTAACCAAAACAAGTTACTTAATCATTTTCTTGTTAAGGGCGGACATACAATTTGATATCATTGATTAGTTGTCTTGTTTAGGGCAGACATGCAACTTGAAAACATTATTTGTTGTCTTGTTTAGGGCAGACATTCAACTTGATAACATCCATTAGTTATCTTGTTTAGGGCAGAAATGCAACTTTATAACATTCATTAGTTGTCTTGTTTATGGCAGACATGCAAGTTCATTAATCCATGCATCTTGATTAATTTAACTACATTGTATTGTTATCGCATGCAAACATCTTATTTGAAATATTCAACTTTAAATTTGATAGCAACCTACAAGTTTTGTGATAGTTTTGATAATAATGCAGTGATCAAATTAAACTTGTCACTGCAATCATGATAGGCTCAGATGGAAACAAGATTAATTATAACCGAAAACAATATATTATTTGGGTTAATCATTTTTTTTTTAGTGATATCGATGAATGAAGCTTGTTCCAAGCCGCCCTTCCAAACAGAAATGGTGGCCTGGGGATCCGGAAAATCTCTGATTTGGGGCTACACGACTTCTATGATAAACTCATCTCTCGGTAACATTGAGGTCAAGTGTCTGACCGATGCTAGGGTACCTGGACGTAAGCCTGTCCGAGGAAAATTTTCCCAATAAACCTAAACTCCCAACGGATTGAGCCACACAGGATTAGCGATCAAAGCAAGCAGTTCAGAAAAGAGCGCTCGTTTTCGAGCAACCAGCGAGAAAGAGTCAGGACGCAATCCCGTCAAGACATATGGGCGCCCTGCTTGACCGTACCACCCTGACCCTCACCATCTGCCTGCGACTCGGTGCTAAGGTGGACCAATTAGGATATCACAAACACCCCTGCTAACGCAGCGACAGCCGATTTTCTGTCGGGCCCTTGCCAGTCGTGGTGTGCTAGCAATCCTTGAGCCTATTGGCCTGGCACGCGACGATAGCAAGAGGCCAGACGGAATGAAGCCCATACCTTGGCAGAGTGGGAGGTCGCTGGTGTGGGACGTAACTTGCATTGAAACGCAGACACCGTGTCACCTATCAGTGTCCTCGGCCACCGCCGGCGCTGCAGCGGCATCAGCATTGGGTCTTACTTGGCGCTAATATCCCATACTCGGCGACGAGTATTTGTTTATGCCATTCGGATTCGAGAGCATCTGGCCATAGGGCTCTGGCACTTAACAAGCCCTCAAAGACATCTCTAAGCCGTTATCAAAGCGTCAGGGGACAGCACCTAGCACCTTCCTCGATCTGAGCAAATATTTTAACTAAGTTTCTTCTTCTACTGTTTCTTTTTGGGTCCTCTTATCTCTTTGGGGAGCATAGGACCTCAATAGCAGCCTTCCACTTCTGTCGGTCATTAGCGACCTCAACTATTTCTAGACAGCTGATTTTGATTGACTTGGTTTCATCGGCAAATCTCCAGAAACACTTCAGGTTAAAACGAGCTTGCCGGGTCAGGCGGGACTCTCCTTAACGCAAAGTGTGCCTATCCATCGCCATTTTCGTTGTAGGATCGACATGCGTTGTTTTCTGATCTGTCATCTCTCAAAGTTCCTTATTTGATATAATGTTTGTAGTCATTATCAAAAAAATAATGTGGTTACCATGCCAGACATGCATATTAGTGTGCCATAGTGGGGAGGGATAAGAAGTCGCAGTCACAAGTCACAAAACACAACACAATTGTTTACCAAACAAACAAGTTATTACAATGCACATACCCCGAACCATCTCGTTGTTTGAATGGAGCCGCTTAAAAGCAGCTCTTGTTGCCTTTTCGACATTCGTTTCCTCCTGTTCTCCATCTCTTATAATTCAATCCAATTCAATTCAAATTTATTTCAGATTATAATGTACACTTGTATATACAATAAATCCATATGTTGTCATTAAAATTAAAATTAAAATTATAGTCACAGTAGATTAAATAAATAAATATTAAGATTATTATTATTATTTTTTATAAAAATAATTATGCACACACACACACACACACACACACCCTTACACACCTTCACAGAGTCACACACACAGAACATTGTTGTCATACTCCTCATAGAAATTATTATTATTATTATTATTCCAATACCCATCTTATTTTATTTTAGTTTTATTACCGCAAAGGTGCACCCCCACCCAATACTTTAACATGGGGTTGTCCATCTTTCCAGCTAGTGCACTGAGGATAGTGTTGGAGCTGCCGAAAAAGCGGTTTCTCAGGGAAGCAATCCTCTTTCGAATGATTGCGAAGAAATCGTCAGTCCTGGCTTCGGCAAACATAGCTGAGGCGCTGCAGTACCGCGGCAGCCCCAACAGTATCCTCAGCGCATTATTGTATTGGACTCGCAGGGCGCTGTAGGCCTTCTGCGTATAGCTGACCCACAGGCTACTGGTGTAGAAGGTCTGGCAGAAAGCTCTGAAAAGAGTCAGTTTGACAGGCCCTGTACACCTAGCAAACCTGCGTGCCAACATATTGCATCTGACCGCCATCGCCCTGCGCTCCCTTTCAATATCCAGGTCATCTGTAAGTCCATCCGTGACCACGTGACCCAGGTACTTGAACTGTGTTACTCTCTTAAGAGGTGATCCACACAGTGATACGACAGGAATATTTTCAACTGTGTTACTACCAGATCGGAACACCATCATTTCACTTTTCTTCACATTGTACCTGAGTCCGTGGGCCGCAGCATATGACTCACAGATTCCCAAGAGTTTTCTCAGTGCGTTGACTGAGGGACTCAGCAGCACCATATCATCCGCATATGAGATGTTATTGACCATGGTGCCGTCAATGGAGCATCCTATTCTAGTGCTGCTCAGTTCCTCAATCAACTCATTTACATAGAGATTAAATAAAGTGGGAGACGTCAGTCCACCTTGTCTTACACCACAGTCAAGTGTGTAAGTATCACTAAGTGAGCCCACCCACCTCACAGCATTTGTTTGATTTTGGTACCAGTACCTAAAAACAGAAACTAGCTCATCAGGTAGACCCGTAAGACTCAACTTTTTCCATAGCACATCGTATGAGACAAGATCAAAGGCCTTCGACAGGTCAAGAAAACAAGCATAGACGGGCGTCTTCCTGTCCGTATAGTACTGGACAGTTTGCTTAAGACACAAAATTGCACTCTCCGTGGACAGTCCAGGTCTGAAACCGAACTGCGCATCGTGCAAATTAAGATGTTGTTTCAACTGACTGTCAAGCAAACTATCCAGCACCTTAGCCAATGCAGTTGCCAAGGATATTGGTCTATAGTTGTCTTTATCAGACGCATCTCCTGTTCTATTCTTCACAATAGGCACTACTATGGTTCTCATTAAATTCTCTGGAAGGTAAGAGTGACCAATACAGAAATTAAATAACATTTTAAGTACTCTAGGCAAATGAGGGCCTGCACATTTCAAATGTTCAACACTCAGACCATCGTGTCCCGGTGACTTACCACGCTTCATATGTCTGATGGCTACATTGACTTGTTTATATGTAAATCGCAGTGGTTTGTCATGCGACACGCAGGCCTGAGAGTCGGACCCAAAACATGTTTCAGACCTAATAACTGGTTCAACGTGAAAGTTATTTTTAAACAGATTTGCTATATCATGATGGTCCGTAAGACCGTTGACATTCACAGGGGGGGTGGGCTTAGGGTTAAGTTTATTGGTCTGTTTCCAGAATTTTGAAAAATCTTTATTATCATGACTAGTGGCTAGAATGTCCATTTTTATTTGCTCGGAATTTTTTTTGACACCATTTAAGTTTATTTTTGAATATTTTTCTAGATATTTTCATCTTCTCATAGATAGGGCCAGAATCTGGCTTGTTTTGTAACCTCCAATTTTGAAAATTAAGCCTTGCCTCTCCGTGAGCTTCCTTAACATATTTATTCCATCCTGTTATATATGATTTCTTTCTTAGTCTATTATTACTGTTTATACTGTGACTAGATGCAGCAGCCTCACTTAATATCTCTATAATTCTGTTATACATATGTCGAATTATATCTCTATGTTCTGGATTATGACAAATTTGTTCACTACACTCCCTGAGTTCAGTCGGAAAATCGATTTCTTTTAGGTGTAACATACAAATATTTCTATATTTACATATTTGCTCGGTATCTCTCTCCCCCCAAAGAACATTGTTTTGTTTCATATATAATAATTTATTGCTACGTGGTAACACTTTAAAATCACATGTTATTTCTATTGGAATGTGGTCCGACCACGATACATCATAACATATTTTAACATTTGTAATGGATTTATATGCAGAACCAGTTACCAGACAATGGTCTAACCATCTTTTACAACCATGTGCATCACTTATATATGTGTATGCATCCGAGTCTATTCCTAAAACTTCAAAGTCCGCGCATAACCACTTTTGATCCGCACAGAATTGCAATAAGTCATCACAAAATAACTCACCAGGATGAGCATTAAAGTCCCCTAACATGTACACAGTTGCCACGTCTAAGCTCTCAATGATAGCATTCATTTCAGATAAGCACTCTGTAAATTCTGGTAACGTTGTCACTGAGTTTGTAGGCATATACACTGAAAATATCAGAAAAGACCGGTTATTTACCGTACATTGTATGGCAGCGAGACGCACACTTTTACACTTTATCACATTGACCATCTCAAAAGCACTTTTTCTCCATAAGATCGCGACTCCTCCATATGGTCTCCCCCGCAGGATACCCGCCGTCACATCCACTGCAGATACGCCTGTTGCCGCGAACTCAGGATGTATGGAACTCAGATATGGGATGTCAAAGGGCATTAGCCATGTTTCCTGTAGGGCCACGATGTCAGATGTTAAACACAACATTCTAACATGATCAACGCTACTCTTTACTGACTGGCAGTTATAGCTTGTCATTTTGCAATTAAAGCTAATAGGCTTGCATGTATCCGTTTGTTTACTATCCATTATTAAAAACATGTTTAATTTTCTGCACGATTATTCCCAATAGTTGCGGTGTCTACCAGGACTGCCTTAGAAGCACTTTTCACCCGCGGTGTAAATGTATAGTACCTTCTGAAGAATACATCTTCTGGCCAAAGTGCGTCATCAATAAATAATGACAGCTTACATTTAGGTATATACAATTTGAAAGAATTGTACTTCTTTTCAAACCTCGTCTTTACCTTTTCAGGATGCACTACAATCTGCATCTGAGCGCCAACATACTCTGCAATGTCATTTTCGGATGTCTCCTTATTCACATTATAAATAAAGATAGGAATTTGGATATCCGCTGCCCGAAATTTGCAGTCAGGCTTGACCTTTGCCTTACCTTTCTGACCTGTGAACTTTTTCAGGGCCTTTTTGCGTTTACTTTGCACAAGAGTCCACTCCTCATTTGGTTGCAGTTGCGCGCCTTCGCATTCTATCGCCTTATTAGCTTGAGTGCGCTGTGGCGATGACACATCAACACGCTTACTCGTATCACGTCGCTGTAGTGAGGCCTCAAGGCGCTGATTGGTGGCTTCACATGTCGAAACCGCGCTTTCTCGTCGGGCCTCCACGCGCCGGCGCCGCCGTTCCGATCGCTTAGCGACAGTAGCATAGTCTGGGGCGCCGAGGTCATTCACCTCGCGGATCGAGTTCAGTGACTCATCGCTGTTATGCATGTCATCTGTTTTATCAAATAATGGTGGTAGCCCAACAGGTCCACTGTCACAGTTTAGGCCCACACTGTCATTTATGTAGCCACCCCTTCTGGTGTTGATATTCATTTGGTCCTGTTCGTTAATTATAGACGCCGTCCTCATATAGACCATATCGTCCCTCAACGCTGCTAGGTCACCCGTGGTAGCGTAGCTTTCCTTGATGCTTTGTATGTCTTTTTGCATCACTAACATATCTTTCAACAGCCTGGTCACATCGACATGGTCAAATGTAATCGGCGGTAACTTTTGAAGATTTCTGGCCACAAAAATCGGTACTTGCTCCGGGTCTATTCCCTTCAGGAGACTGATAATGTCATTTAGTGCTCTTCCTTCTTTACCTTCCCGCTTGCGCGTTATGTTTCGCTTGGAGGTAGCAACAGATTGAAACAGCAAATTCTTTGCCGCCGCAATTTCCTCAGCCGAGAATGAAGAGGTACATATTTGCACTAGGGACACTTCATCCATCACATCCACTTTATTTTGAATAAAGGAAAGCAATTCATTAATAACAATATTGCACGAAGTGCACTTCACAATATTAGAGGTCATTGCCGTTGCTCGGACCGGTCGGCTGGCGGTCCGACACGAGAGGATTAAATACCCGTCAGGCGACCATCTGCGACGACGGCTCGTCGACCACTGATGATAACACGACATACAGCACAAAAAGAAAGGAAATAATCTAAATCACAGTGAAAAGAATCATGGACGTAGTCTCGCTAAGACAAAACTGAGGAACCGTAATGGCGGCGGATATCTATGAGTGAGTGAATCTAGGGTTGCCAATTCAGCCAAATTTTTACCCTAATAAACCACAGTCAATTTTTTTTTAATGAGATAAGAAAAAAACATACTTCTCCACAAAGTCCAACAGATGTTACTGTGAATCGCTCTTGGTTTCTTGCGCTTCTTTTCTCAAACGGGTCTATAAATCGAAAAATGGTCATATTGATATATTTTTTAAAACATCTATCTAATAACCTAATGGAGATGAATTATAAATGGGAGACAAAAATACAAATTCTATTTAAATTGATAGCCCTAACAAGAAATATGACCGTCAATATCACAGTAGTTAATAATTTTAAGCAATTGAATTAATTAACATCATTTTGCGCCAGACTGCATTTGAGTTCAACGATATATGACGTTATGTTTCGGATTTCAATAGTACTCTCAAATAAATCGACTGTTTCGACAGTTCTTAAAAAGTATCTAACTTGACTAACGTGCATCATCGCAATTTTTTTTTTAAATTGCTGTTCCTACCGTTTATGATTGCTGTAAAAGTGATTAACATCCCAATTGTTATAATAGAGTCTTTTACTTTGAGAGGTTCTTAATATATCTTTCAATTTTAAAATGTAGTGAATCATTAAATATTGTTCCGCTGTATATCATATTTAATTAGATTTATTTTGTTTTCTATCGAACCAATAACTACGAAGTTCAAAAATGCCTCTTTTTCAAAATCCGACTTCAGAAGCATAATTGGACTCCAACCAGTTCCCCAGATAACGATTTTGAAGCAAATCTTACTAGTCAATACGAAGTTCAAAATGGCGGCCAATTTTTCAAAAACTGACTTCAGAATCATGATTGGATTCAAAACAGAGCCCCAGATATCGACTGTGAAGAAAATCGGACCAGTAACTTCGAAGTTCCAATTTTCATCTGACGAAAAATTTAAGAACTGCCAATTTATTTATTCAACTGACCGTATAACAACACCCCGACCAATTAAAGAACTGCCAAAAATAACTTCGCTTAAATTAATAATCGAATTATAATTTTTACTTAATCATACCGTATTTTCCCATATTTTGGGTAATTTTGCTTACAGGAATATCGACAACACTGGACTTGTTATGAATTATTTTGTTCTTGTGAATGAAGATTAATTTGAATGTTTTACTGGAAATAAGTGATTATTTATTCATTTACCTATGAAACGTGATTCCTGGATGTTTTTTCCTCCGGTCACATCAGGTTTTACACCACTTTACCACGCAAGACATGCTGTTTAGCTTTTTTTTCTCCGCGTAACGTACCGACTTTGTTGACGCCTGCGCGCATAATGGCCGACTAATGTGTGAATGTGTGCTTGTCGGCGTATACGAACAGCGAGCTGGCCGACTCTGAGCGACACACTTGTGTTGTAAGCGAGACTACGTCCGACTTTTTTATACGTCCATGGAAACGAATAATGACTGAAGTGACAGTCGCAAGCAACACAAACGTTCTGAAACTGACTGAACATAGTTATAGTTTATTCAAAATGTGTTTGCCCATGGAATTATTATCGAAAATATCTTTAAAATATTATTTCAAACACTATAAAATGCACATGTAATAGTAAATTAATAATAATCTGAAAATATATTTGAACAGTTTCTTTATTTGACTATGACGAAATATATCGATTGTATCGAAACAAGAGCGAGAAATAAAAAGATACATCTGCAAAGGTCCAGAACTGTCCCTGTCCAGACCTTTGTCAGTAGCTTGTCCTAAGGACGGCTACTGACAAAGTTTTGGCACATTTTGACCTATGCACTTAACTGTTTTTACATGGTTGACTAATAAATATCCAAACGTCCAAACATCCAAACAACTGTACATGGCTACATCTAAATTTCCAAATATTTACAATTATATAATAATATAAATCATCATCATCATCAATCCTCCCATTCAAAACAGGATGCATTACTTAATCTATAGAATTCAGCGAATATCTCATTATTCAAAAATTTAAAAGCACATGTGTCCTCGGCGGATGGGTGTGTTCGCCATATGTTCTGAAAATGACACCATGCTCAGTATGTATGGAAGCGTTGCACTTATGGACGTCCCTAACCAAACAGTACCACCGGGTCTTCGTTCCCTTTCGACTGTGCACAAGGTAGCGGAATCCATTTAGGACAATTGTTTTGGCGCCCCTGTCCGTGGTAGCTATATTTGCTTCTGAAATCATATAAACAAAGGAGTTGTCAGAAAGTAATTTATCATGAATTTGGAAATTTATACTTTTATTCCAGTCATGAAAAAATCTTAAAGTAGTATTCAAGCTTTCAAAAATAATAACAGAGGAGGAAAAAAGATAAAAGATACATACAGGTGCGACCTAGGTGTGGGCCTACCAGATCACATCTTCTTTCCATCTTTGTCCATTTACGTAACAAAAGAGAGTGAATGATTTTCTGTACAACTAACCTTGACCGATTAAGTGTTGCAGTGTCCCCCAGGAATTTGTGTCTGATCCTGACACTGATGCAAAGGCGAGTGAAGGTAATCGCTCCACAAGCAAATCTAGAGAAACAAAACTATGTTAGTTAAAATATAAAAAGGATTCTTAGCAAATTCTCTGTGATTGGAATGTATGAAACCAAAGTGGCAAAACAGTTATTTCACAGGTAATGCGTTTATTTGACTATACAGTGAATGTTCTATACAATAGAAGCTTTCAGATATTTACTGTATCCAAGACATGAATCGTAAATATGCTAAATACACAGAACAGTTGATACATTATTTGAACAGTAAATGTAACTAATATACAACATATTTGTATTAAAGATAAAAGTATTATTTTTTGTGAATATAGGAAGCTACTAGTATACATGAAGCTACCACGTCTGCCTTTACTCCGAGGAAACCTTTCGAAGAACTGAAAAGTTCAAGACCAAAAAGAAGACATATTCAAACTTTAAGTGATTCCTTGTCTGTCGGAATTTCTTGTCGGAAGAACTAGCAAGGTCAACAGTATAAACTTTGAGTGAAAATGGTAATGAAGGCGTAAGCAGAATTTCGCAGTATCTTTTTAAACTTTCTGAAGATATCCATAAGGTTCAGTCCAGATTAAGCGTTCATCAAAAACGGCACGGGTCCCTTAGTGTCACTTATACTTAAGCTTAAAGCCAATGAATTGCATTTGAGACTGTTTCCTTTACTTTCAAAGTCGGACACGCAAAACTAGATTGTTACGAACATGGGTTGCGAATGTGGGCAATAAATCTGTGAAACGCGCTTCCCTGCGCCATCAGCGACAGTCCATCTGTCTTTATATTCAAGAATCGTCTAAAGGAGCATTATATTTCTCTTTCGTAAACTTAGGGATTTAATATGTAGTTTTGTTTAATTTTGTATTAACATTGTATTAATGTTCATGTATATGTAGAATATTCAGTAGTATAGTAAAAACACCTATTTACATTATTTAATTGTATTTCTGCTCAAAGGTCAGTTAGAACTTTGTGCAGAAATACAAGTAAATAATACAGATGACAGTTTGTCACTGCTATTAAATGTATCCTTTTCATCTTGGGTTTAAAAATGTCTTTTCTTTAAGCTTGTAATGTAAATTATCATATACAGTAAAATATACGAAAAAATGTTATCCCTCAAAAGAACAATTAAGGGTTACTGAAAAAGGAGCGCATAAAAGTGCAAGCGTTGCTCGATATAACTAAGTCCACACTAATAATTGCACATCATTTAGAACTGAATACAAAGGCAAATATATAACTTCTTAGCAAATGGGAATATCATGGGGCTCCAGGACAAAGCAATTATAAGACTCAAGTATCCTTAAGACCAAACTTGTTCCAATAAGGCAATGTGGGAAAACGATCAATGGATATTTACATTTTGCTGTCAGCCAATTCATGTCAATGTCAATGTCAGATAATTATGTTCAAATTCATGAAAGAAATTAACGAGTCTACAGAAAGAGTGAGACAAGTAGTGGAAGACCAAATTGAAGTCCTACAGCCCGAAATAGTAAAAGACGTATCTGTGAGTCAGGAGTTGCTCGTGATAATAATAGATGGCAAACAATCTTTATATATTTCTGATACTTCACCTACTTCCTGCGATGTTTATAAAGCAAATCCCTCAGAAATGATCAATCTAAACATGATTTGTAGAAGACCAGTAGATAAATAAATGTAAAATTACGGACGTTCCTCTTTACATGCCTGAATCAGATGTATGAAATGTTTACTTCAAATAGGTATTAATATATCACACTTATATCTGTTTATAAGACGACTGCTTTCGCCTTCGTCCTGGGTTCGAATCCCGGCAAGGACAAATATTTGTGTAATGAGCATGAATATTTGTTTCTTAGTCTTGGATGTTTTATTTTGTATTTACATATGAATTTATCTATGTATATAAGACATATCGTCGTCTAGTACCCATAACACAATCCTTGTTCAGCTTACTATGGGCCTAGTTCGATTTGTGTAAGATCGTCCTCCAATATGTATTACTTATTATTATGAGAATAAAGTTATATAAAAATATCCAGCTTACATGTAAGACTTCAAACAATGGAAAATAAAATATAGAAATGTTAGTGAATTGTGAGGTCAGTTAGAACTTTGTGCAGAAATACAAGTAAATAATACAGATGACAGTTTGTCACTGCTATTAAATGTATCCTTTTCATCTTAGGTTTATAAATGTCTTTTCTATAAGATTTTTTGTTTGTAAAAGTATACCCATGGTATAATATGCCTGCTAGCCTCCGAAAGATTCTTAACCATGGAACAGAAATAATTGAATGTTTTGGGTTTGATGCCCATCAGAAAACTTTCTGAAGAAGCTTCAGAAGCGAAAAACAAAGAGTTAAAAAATATGGAGAAGGGCATTCCAGAAAAGTAAGCAAATATTCGTCAAATAAGGATATAATCTCCTTATGTCGTCTGACCCTAACTTACACTATTACGGCCGAAAATTACCAAACTCATGACCATGATTAGCGGTGTAGAATAATTACTTTGTTTATACTTAACATAAACAATACAAATCAAATTTGTAAATTAAAACCTATCAAAGACTTTTCAACTATTGTATTCAATCTTTGCTTATGTTTATTTTAGTATGACGACACCTTAAGCTATACGTCTTGTGGATTTTTCATTAATTATTTGGGGATTTGTACTAAAAAATCCATAATGAAGATTCATTTAAGTCTTAAACCAAGTACGCAGTTTTAGAGACATCAAAACAACTTATGTTTTTTCTCCGATGTCACAGTGATTTTAGTGCAGAGGTTTTAAACACTGGCACGAGCTGGCGCCCTACACTTGACACGTTGTAGGTCTCGCGCACCTGGTTGCCGTGCAAGTAGCATCTCAGTCTGCCTCAGTGAATTAATTTGTGCACGTGTAATTTTAACGTTCCAGGCGATAATGTCATCAATCATCATACATATATTTTGTTGCGTCAAAATGCAAGAATACGACTGTACCTCTACCCAAAAACCTTTTTTTTTTATTCCACACGGCGAAAAAGTAAGAAATAAATGATTTAACGTTATGAGAAGACATCTTTTTTTGAAGATAATTTTGACTTCAGAATTGAAGATTGCATTCCTCTCATCGCATTTACAAATGTAACTATAACCTTTAGTCCCTGCCTTATTTTCTTGGGTCATAGATGCCTTATCTAATTAAACTAAACTTCTGTACTTTTTCTAATATTTCACTACGACAATAAGGATTATTCAGACATAGAAAATTTGGACTTCCAAGTAGCGGATGGAGTATAAAAAATAAGCATTACTTTTTGAATGATTGAGTTATCCTCCAAAAAATGACTTAGTAGGAGAAGTTTATATCCTTCGGGCGTCTATACTTGGCGATTTTTTTAAACTCAGATTTATTTATCCGGAGAACAGAAAAACCCGGGTCTATTTTATATATGTAGAGAGAGAGAAAAACATCTTGAGTTCCGCTAAGACTTGGTACTTAGAGAGCATCGGTCCATACATTTTTGTTTAAAGGAATATTTATCATGAATCATAATATTTACAACAAAATTGTTCGGGAATATCTGATCATCTTAATTAGAACTATCGATTGCTATAAAAAATATGTTACAAAAAACGTAGCTCGTACTTGAAGGAGTGATGAAATATTAATTATCTTGATGATTACCTTCTGTCAAAGGTTGGAGATCTGTGATGAAATTGGTACATAATTTATTGTTATTTAAGAGGGAAGCTTACCTTGATAAATAATTACTCAGATGTGTCATAATTGGAGTATATTGCAATAAGGAGATATAATAAATAATATCACATAAAAAAAGAACTTAACAAATCATACCATGATGCAAATAATATTGTTGTGAGCTTAGAATAAACTATCTTTAGGATAAACTAGGTACTTAGTATTCATTACATGAAAGTTAACTATAAGGCGAAGGCGTATAATTAAAGATATATCCATTAATATTTTCTTTTTTTGAGAAATTCATAGATCACAAAACAATGAACAACAATAACATTATCAATACCAAAAGTAAACGTACATACAATCCCAGTATCATTCTAAATGAATACCATAATTTGATAGCATAGAAAGTGTTTAATTCCACGCCTCAACCGAACGGCGTGGAATCTTGAGGGGCTGGGTTTTTGCCAGCACGGGAGAGAAAATCTTGATTGTTACTTTACCTTGCCGTCGTAGACCGGAAATCGAAAGCTCGATTCGAGGCAGGAATACGGGATAGGAGCACAAGTTTGGGTAGGATAGGGACTGAATCTCACTATTCGCTGCCCGACCCTGTCGCCGGCGTGCTGCCTGCCGACACGAGGAGTCGCCGTCCGATACGACGATGTCCACTCACAACACGGATCACTCAACCGCTGACGCGAATCTACTTATTTCCCGACGATGTGGTAGATTAACACTCCGACCAGGCTCAACACCTGTATTAGACAATTGTTACACCGAAATACAATCAATGGCCCGACGCCTGAGCAGACATGTTTTTTCTCCCGACAAGAAAAGATAACCTCCAATTTTTCATCTCGTTGGTACGAGTGACAGCTGCGGTTCCGTTTCCGCTAGTGATGTCCCGATTACTCGCGGTCGATCCGCGCAACAAAAAACCGGTGCGTTCCGAAGCATAAATATTAAACAGTCACCCGCCCGGACAGGCCCGAACCTGTCCCTAATCAATAGGAAGGCGAGAAAGTGTTGCGACCGCTCTCTTGAGGACCGAGTCCCCCACCTTGACTTCTGCTGATCGAGGCGTGCCATCCCGTCCCGTGTACAAATTGACTATCCGTCCTCGACTCCATCTCAATGATGGCAGGTTCGCATCCTTAATCAGCACCAAATCACCGACTTGAGGGGGGCTCGTCCGGTCAGTCCACTTAAGGCGCTGCTGCAAGATGTGCAAGTACTCAAGGGACCACCGTTTCCAAAAATCTTGAGCCATCTGCTGCAACATCTGCCACCTAGTTAACCGACATAACTTAACATCACCGAATGGGTATTCTGGCAGGGCGTTAAGGGGCTGACCTATCAGGAAGTGACCCGGCGTCAACGCTTCCAAATCATTTGGATCCGAACTGAGCGGGCACAACGGACGCGAGTTCAGTGTCATTTCAATTTTACAGAACAGCGTCGCAAGCTCTTCAAAGCGTAGAGAGGTCTCACCGATGATCCTCGTCAGGTGCGACTTAGCCGATTTAACCGCAGCCTCAAAAATTCCTCCCCAATGAGGACATCCCGGCGGACTGAAAACCCATTCAATCCCTCGTCGGGAGCAAGCCGTACCGATGGCGTCCTGGTTACCGTTCAGGAATTGAGTGACCTCCTGCAGATATCGCCTGGCTCCGACAAAATTTGTGCCGTTGTCCGAACGGATTAATGTCGGGAGGCCCCTTCGTGAGACGAACCGATCTAGACATGCGATAAATGCCTCTGTAGTGAGGTCACTGACCACCTCCAAGTGGACTGCCTTCGTGGCCAAGCACACGAAGACGCACAGGTATGCCTTCACTAATCTGGCGTTCCGTAGCTGTGAAGACTTGACCATGAATGGTCCCGCGAAATCCGTTCCGACACCCGCAAAGGGCCGGATTTCGTTAACCCTATCCGAGGGCAAATCGCCCATCTGGGGCTGCATCGTAGCCACCTTGGCCCGATAACAAGGCAGGCACCGAAATATGACGCTACGCACTAAGCGTCTTCCCGATAGAAACCAGAACTCGCGCTGGAGAAACGCCATCAAGGCGTGGCATCCGATATGATAATTCCGAATGTGTCGATCCTGTATCAACAGTTCGACCAACTTACCTTTCCTAGGGAGTAACAACGGGTGGCGAGCCGCATAAGGCAGGTTGGCATTCCGCAGCCGACCTCCTACCCTCAGCAATCCTTGAGGGTCAATAAACGGGTTGAGCCGAGCCACAGCTCCCTTCAGTTGGACGCGTCCGCGTCTCAGAATGTCCAATTCGGACTTAAAGTGCACCGTCTGCACGTTCCGTACCAATGCGAACAACGCATGGTTCCGTTCCCGTGGTGTCAGGACCTGTGTCCGCACTCGTTGCGCCTCAGAATTCCGACAATTCCGCGCAAATCGGAAGATCCAGGCGGTCACATTGACCAGCTTGTCGAGCGAGCTGTACCGTTCCAGCAGGCTGAACTCCTCTTCCGGCTCTGGTTGCGTCGTACAGACACCGACTGTCAAGGCGCCGTTCGCCGTGGTAACGCGTGGACTCATTGGCCAATCCGATTCGGCTTGAGTCAACCATTTTGGACCCCACCACAAGGGATGTCCAACCAACTCCGGAGCGTGACACCCACGAGACGCACAGTCTGCTGGGTTCATTTCCCCTGGAACATGTCTCCAGATTAAGGGAACCTCCGAATTCAAAATCTGCGAAACCCGATTCGCCACAAAAATCTCCAGCTTGTGAACTGAAGCCTTCAGCCAGCATAACACGATCGGGCTGTCCGTCCAAGCGTAGACCGTATCTTCTAACGCTATTGACCCACGAAGAACCGTCATCGTGTGGTTGAGCAGACGAGTCAGGAGAGCCGCTCCCGAAAGCTCTAATTTGGGAATGGTCAGGCGAGTGCGCAACGGCGCAACCTTGCTCTTGGCCATGACCAACCGCACATCAACCTCCCCCGAGGAGTCGACCGTACGCAGATACACCGCAGCTCCGTAGCCCTTCTCCGAGGCATCGCAAAACCCATGCAGGGTGGCGGTGTATCGTTTGGTGGGGACCAACCTCCGTGGCAGTAAAATCCGATTGATGCCAGGGAGGGTCGAAAAGAACGTGTCCCACTCTGAGCTCAATGACCCGCCGATCGGGTCGTCCCATTTCAGCTCAGCAGACCACAATTGCTGCATAAAACACTTGAGCTGAAATGTTACCGGGGTGATCCACCCGTTTGGATCAAATGTCCTAGCCACCGTTGAAAGGACGTTCCGTTTCGTCCAGACCTTCGGGGAGTCCAACTCGACCCGATACGAAAACATGTCTGACACCGGCTGGTACTGGACGCCTAATACCGACAACATATTTGGATTTTCCAAATTTTCAAAAATGTGGGGATCCTGCTGGTAGTCATCCGGAAGACCAGTCAGTAACTCTGGAGAGTTCGACATCCATTTCCGGAGCTCGTAACCTCCACCCCGTAAGAGCTCAACTAGCTCGTTCCGTCGAGCGAGCGCCTCCTCTACGGAATCTGCACCGGTACAGATATCGTCCACGTAGAGATCCTGCTCCAGGATCGCTGCTCCTCTAGGGAAGTTTAACCGTTCTCGATCCGCTAACTCCCGCAGAGTGCGAATCGCCAAATGAGGACTAGACCGTAGCCCGTACGTGTTGGTGTTCAGCTCGTACACCCTGATGGGCTGATATGGGCTCTCTCGCCACAGTATCAGCTGATACCGTCTATCGTCAGGGTG
Organism: Argyresthia goedartella; assembly: GCA_949825045.1. Taxonomy (NCBI): domain Eukaryota; kingdom Metazoa; phylum Arthropoda; class Insecta; order Lepidoptera; family Argyresthiidae; genus Argyresthia; species Argyresthia goedartella. Next base: position 7,916,033 of record OX463817.1, read on the forward strand.
AATGACCGTCTGTCTAAACATCATCCGGATGTCAGCTACAAACACAACATTGTGTCGACGGAACCCTGTGATAACATCCGCGATGTCATGGTTCAACTTCGGCCCTGAATGCAAACACTGGTTCAGGTTCATGCCGTTAGATGTTGATGCCGATCCATCGAACACTACCTGTATTTTGCCCTCCGGGGTCCTCAAGACCGCGTGATGGGGCAGAAAGCAGTGGTCTTCATGCTTCCAGTCGATACCCGAAACCGACATGTGGCCGAGCGACTCGTATTCCCGCATGAAGTCGACGTACTTCCGCCGGAAAATCCCGTCACGCTTCATGCGTCGTTCCATCGACAGAAGCCGCGTCTCGGCTGCATGGTGTGAACTGCCCAGCGGCGGGCGATCACTCCGAAATGGAAGACGTGTGAGAAATCGACCTGACCGAAGGCGACCAGTATTGTTCCGATAAAACTGTTCACACTCTTCTTCAACCGGGTCCAACCGGCGGACCGAAGGTGGTTCCTCCACCTCCCAAAACTTCTGTATCACCTCCGAGAGTACAGAACCGAATAAGGGACTACGAGTCGCTAGGCGTGGGGCAGCCGGCATGACCGGACCCATTATCGCATGGCCCAGTCTGGTGTTGACCGAAACCAGACCAGTCGCCTGCAACACGTGGACACCTGGCACTAACAGGTATCCCAAGGCATCGACACCCAATAAAATGTCTACTGGGCCCGGAATATCGAACTCCGGGTCAGCCAGTGACAACCCAGCGACCAACTGTCGCACCGAGGGCGACAACCGTACGTGAGGGTGTGAGCCCATCACATTAGGCATGACTAATGCCGTGACCGTCAGATTCACCGATGAATCCACCCGTGACGAGAGAGTAATCCGTCATACTCCCTTAACGGAACCGACTTCCGTGTTCCCAATTCCCCGAATGGAATGTGGATACTGCCTTACCGAAATGCCCAACCGTCTTACAAGGTTGCACGAGACTAAGCACCCCTGGGCCCCCGAGTCCAATAGTGCTCGTGCCACACAAGATTTGCCGTCCGAACTCCACGCTATCACCGAGGCGGTGGGGAGCATGACCGTCTGTGGAGTGGCGGCACCCTGTAAGTGGGCGGCGTGTCCCTAGCGGGAACCTCCGCGGGATCCGAACCCGCTGGGACCCCCGTCGGCCTGGTAACTCGGCTGCTGATATGCCGGTGGCATATCAGACCGTATGTACATCAGGGGGTCCCAACCCGCATAATAGGCCCCTCGCTGTCCCGGTATCCGACCAGACCGGACTGTGTACGGTGTGCCCGGTGGCCACCGTGGATGGAGGGGGGAGAGCGGATCCAACCTGGGGCGCTCTAGGAATGGGGGCGACATCCGACTGTTCGCCTCCCTGTTCGCCTCCCAGAGCGACGGGCAGGGTGGCGCAGAAGGTGGTGGGCTCCCAGCCTTCGCGCCACTCATAGGTGCCATCTGACACCCGCCCGTAACACGCGGTGAGCCAGCGGCCCGAAGTCCTCGCTGACCCTGGACAGCGGCGACCGAACCCCGGCTATCCCGCCTGTTACCCCCCGCGCTGCCCCCTTCCCCTCGGGGGGGGTCCCGTCCGCGGGTACCCCAGTCACCCCGTTGGTGACTCCCGTTGCCCGGAGGGGGACTGGGTCCGGCCCTGGTTGTGCCCTGTGACCGACCAACCTGAGTCCGGCCCTGGTGACCGTCCGAAGGGCCTGACCGGTTCAGGCACAACACGATGTGGTGCTTGCCACCGCAGCACTCACAGGGGGACGAGCGTGAGCACTCGCTCAGCGGGTGCGGCCCCAAACAACCGAAACACAATCGGTGGCGGAAGACTACCTTCCTGCGGGCAGCCACACCGAGCGCCTTAAAGTTGGCGTAACTGGTTACCTCATGACCGGCACTGTCGCAGTGCACACAGCCGTCACCCGACGGCGCGGCATTCAAAACGCCAAATTGTTTTGACCGCCCACCCCCCCGTGGGGGCGGGGGGCGCGGCCCCTCCCGCATCCGCGCGGGTTGGCGCTGCACACTGGCCTCCGTATCCAATGTGTCGCATCGCCTGCATTCACCCTCCAAAAAATCCGTTAATTGGACGAGCGTGGGCAGTTCCGAGCTACTGCCCCCATGCAGCTGTTCAAACCGACTTTGAACAGCTGCAGGCAACCGTGACAAAACCATATACAACACGATATATGACCATTGGTCTACCGGCAGACCAAGGTTCTGAAGGGCCTTAGTGGCCACCAGCACAGGGTTGAGCACCTGTACCCGGATGTCAACATCCCGGGTTACTCTTGGGATGCTAAACAGCTTCCCCAGCTGAGCATCAACCAACCGCCGTTTGTGCTGGTAGCGGTCAAACAATATGGACCGGGCTATCTCGTAATTGCCTGCCGTGACCGTTAGGTGACCGACCAACTCCTTCGGTTCACCCCGCAGTGCCATCAATAGTTGGGCCAACTTGTAGGCGTTGTCCAGGTCGTCCCGACCGTGGACCAAACTATCGAACAAATTGATGAATGCCGGCCACTCATCAATTGTCCCACAGAAGGCCGGAATCTCCAGGTGTGGCAGCCGTCCAACAACACCCTTAGGGGGCGGGTCTCCGCTACCTTCCCCGCGGTCATTCCGTCGCGACCGCTTAATTTTCTCCGCGCGACGCTCGATGTCGCCCAAGCACTCCATCGCTTGGTCAGCATCCGCGCAGAGCTGCTTCACTGCAGCCACCGAAGCCTCATCCGTAAGCCCGAGGGCTTCAGCCTCCGCAGCCAGCCGACACACCTTCCCGACGCGTGTCATTGCGTCCTCCACACGCTTGAGCAGGACATCGTCCATGTCAGGTCGCTCCACATACTTGTGAGTATGGGCGAGCTATCTCATCCCCTCACGGACACCATACCGCAGTACCGTCAAGGGCGAAGGTGCCATGGTTACCGATTCAATTGTTTCTGGTCCTATGCTTCACTATTGAACTAAGCACAGCCAGAGACCAGCACTTGCCCGTCAGCGCTGGGCACAGAAATTAAAACTAAGTTGTAAAAACCAAGGCAACCACTAAAACAATTAAATCCTAAACAATATTTAATATGGTCGCCCTGTGGACATACACCTTATAAATAACACTCTTAATCAATTAGAGAATGCCACCATAAAACACAATACAAAAATAACCCACATAACTTGATTATGAAAACAATACAAAATAATAAGTGGTGGGCTCCGAGACTATAAACCTAAACAATATAGCACCCTAAACCACACTGGATTCCGAAATCCAAGCTATTTTTAATATAATGAAGGTAGCTGTGTCCTTCTAGAAGTGGCCCCTCCGATATGACCCACACTTCTACTGAGGTCAGCAAAATCAGATTAATACCCCTTAAATAGCCTGACCCTGCTCTGTAAACCGAAATAACACTGCAGTACTATAGAACCCGACGTTCTACCGCAAGTAATACAATCTATTTACTTCGCAGAATGACTGTTCAATCTTTTATGCGCACAAACAGTAGTTTCCGACTACAAATTTATAATAATTGTTAACTAAATTGACACTTATACTTTCACTAATCGAAAATGAACTTTAATTGTGGTATACCGACCACAGACTCATTGCCGACTTGCCAGCCAATCTGAGATATTCTTTTCTCCCAACTACAATGTGGCAAAAAAAAAACAACCCTACAACCGTCCGTGAATCGGTGATTTCCCACTAGGAAACCGCGCCTGCTACCAAAGTGTGAGAAATCGACCTGACCGAAGGCGCGGTTTCCTAGTTTCTCTCCCGTCAAGAAAAGATAAACTCCGATTTTTCATCTCGTTGGTACGAGTGACAGCTGCGGTTCCGTTTCCGCTAGTGATGTCCCGATTACTCGCGGTCGATCCGCGCAAAAAAAAACCGGTGCGTTCCGAAGCATAAATATTAAACAGAAAGTTTTAAAACTCTTAAATCGTAGTTAAACTAACATATATATATAATAATATCACATCTAGTAATTATCTGAATTGGGCGGCCGCTGCCAGAGATCTACTTTGGGAAGGATTCTAGGGAAGGTTCTCGGGGGCAGGAAAGGCCGGAGTACTTGCGGATGTTCGAGCGGGGGATAAGGCATCATGCGTCGACGCAGCTGCACGAACGCGCCATTGCCGCAGCGCGCATGCGACGGGGGCGCATGATTGTTCGCGTCTCTATCCAAGGCTTTTGATTGCGTCCATCATGACACTCTTGTCAGGAAGTTACGCCATTATGGTGTAAAAGATCAGGCACTTGGCCTTCTGGAGTCATATTTTACAGATAGGGTTCAGATGGTCGATGTTAATAGGAAAAGATCACCTGGGTCTTCAATAAGTATGGGCGTACCGCAAGGTTCAATTCTTGGTCCTTTCTTGTTTTTAGTATATATCAATGATTTACCTTACCTTGTTAAAGCAAAACATGGGTTAGTATTGTTTGCCGATGATACTTCTTTGATATTTAAAGTTAAAAGACAGCAATCAAATTATGACGAGGTAAACAATGCTATCTCTAGTATAGTGAACTGGTTTACTGTTAACAATTTATTACTTAATGAAAAGAAAACTAAATGTATTAAATTCATGTTACCCAATGTGAACCCGGTAACTACAGACATATTTATAAAAGGACAGAGATTGAACCTTGTGCAGTCGACTGTCTTTTTGGGCATTACTTTAGACGCCAAACTACAATGGGATCCTCATATAAATAAATTGTCGAACAGACTGAGTTCGGCAGCGTTCGCAGTTAAAAAAATTAGAGCTCTTACCGACGTAGACACCGCTAGACTAGTCTACTTTAGTTACTTTCATAGTCTAATAACCTATGGTATTTTATTGTGGGGTCACGCTGCGAATGCTAATAGTATATTTATTCTGCAGAAACGGGCTGTTCGTGCAATTTATAGATTAGGGCCTATAGTGTCACTGAGGGAAAAGTTTAAAGAAATCAATATTCTGACATTTGTGTCTCAATATATCTATGACAATCTTGTGTATGTAAAAAGAAATATAACTAATTTTCAGAAGTACAGTGATATACACAATTTTAATACTAGAAATAAAGACCACTTGGTTGCTTATGTAAGCCGACTACATAAAATTAGTAATTCTTTTAAAGGCAATTGTATACGCTATTACAATAAGGTCCCTACTGATATTAAAAACTTACCTTTAGACAAGTTTAAAATAATAATAAAACAGAAATTGTATAAAAAAGGTTACTATAGGATATCTGATTACTTAGAGGACAGATGTCCATGGGAATAGATTGTTTGAGTAACAGGCTGTTTCGATATATAATTAGCATTCATTTTGTAATTTGACAATATTTTATTTAAAAAAGGAAACGCAAAAGATGCGACGACTGTGGAGTTTCTTCGGTGAGCTCTTCTCCACAGATTCCGCCATTGTGTTAGTGAACTCACCCAAAAAAATTTAATGACGGATCTAAGTGATGTAACAACATCCTATGGAAATAAATGATTTTTGATTTGATTTGATTTGATTCTCCTGAAGCGAGTAGCTTCCCGGCGTCCACGCGCACGCGCGCACGGCAGCCCATGTGCTTGCTGGAGCAGTAGAAGAACCGCCCGCCGACCTGCGAGTACGTGAAGCCGAGCAGCACCAAGATGTACTTGCCCTTCTCCGTGCGGATGAATTGCACGTCTGGAATGTTACTACCACTTATTAAGGAACTTCGTTATGTTGCGTTCGAAGACCACTAGGTAAAATACGCAGCAATTTGAGAAATTTGCTACTGGATTTGAGAAAATGATTTGTCAGATCTCTAAGTTGAATTTAAATACACAAAATAAATTTTCAAAGTAAACGAATGCATTTTCACACCATCTGCTTGACAATACAAAATTATATATCAAGTACCTAAATCAAGTCATTTGTCTTCGGCTTTAGCCGGGTCGTAATGTTGTATTGAATTTCATTGTAACTCGGTGGTTAGCAATCTGTTTTTCACATCTCATCGTTCTTATTGGGATGTATTATAATATATATACATAGTCAGGTCATAAGTTCTGTCACATGTGCAATATGAAATAATTTTGACATGTTTATTATTTAAACATTTATATAGCAAAATGAACTTAATAAAACATAGATTCTTATGGTAATAAAGTTTATTCAAAATGACCCCCGCGATTTTGAATACAGGCCTTTATTCTGCGCGGCCAGTCGTCTATAGCAGCACGAACGAGGTCCATGTCAATATCGGCGGCTGCCTTAATCAAGGATGCCTTGAGTGACTCCAAATCAGGATGAGGCTTTGAGCAGGCCTTTTCCTCAAAGTGTTGCCATATCTTGTAATCTAACGGACTCAAATCTGGACTGGAGGAGGGCCAGTCTTCGTGCCGGATGAAGTCGATTTCACGCGCCGCCAGCCAGTCTTGTGTGCTTTTCGCTCTATGAGCTGGCGCAGAATCTTGTTGGAATACCCAGTGCCTGTTATTAAACATGTTATGAGAAACAGGTTCCAAAAGGTTTTTGAGGACTGTATTTTGATACACAACTGCATTCGTTTTTACGCCTTTCTCACAAAAATGTACCTCAGTTAAGCCCCAATAAGAGACTCCCAACCAAACCATGAGCGAGGATGGAAAATGACCTCGTTGGACACGCGGAATGCGGTTGCTCGCTTCTTCACTGCTGTGTTCGTACACCTTATCATTTTGTTTGTTGTAGCTCTCTTCCATGGTGAAAATTTTTTCATTCGAAAAAAGAATTTCCCGATGCTTTTTTCCCGCGTACCGCTTCAACAAAGCGCGGCATCTCTTCAGTCTCAGGTCCATTAAACGAGCGTCCAAACGATGTCCTGTTTTTCTTCGATATGCCCTAAGCCCTAAGTCTTCATTTAACACCCTTTTCACCGTGGTCCTGCTTAACCCCATCTGAAGGGCCAATATTTTCTGCTTACGTATGGGATTTCTTTGAATTCGCGCCTTCACTGCTGGAGTCCTAACAGAGCGAGGGCGACCACTTCTTGACCTGTCATCTACACTATAGTCTTCATTGTATCGTTTTATGGGACGATAAACGAATCTTTTGGTTATATTCAAATTTTTCAGTAAGTCGAAAATCTGAATTGAAGCGTAACCGCAACGATGCAACGCAATAACTGCGACACGGTCTTCTTTAAGTGTCCACTCCATATTTAAAAACGAGGAAAATTCTAAAAAGTACACATTTTTATTTTCATGAAAAATTCGAAATTCGAATTCAATAAACTTTTTTGTGGCCAGCGTTCTAAATTCAAAGTTTTTATTGTGTGACAGAACTTATGACCTGACTGTGTATATATATATATATATATATATATATATATAGTTTATAGTCTTGAAATACGCACGGCGCACAGCACAGCCCCCCGAGGACAGGGTCGGCGCCGCGCATTTAATAACATCATCACCTACCTTCAAGAAGAAATCATTGTCCCCAGGTATAACTTTGCCAGTTTCACGATTTATTATTTGCCAATGCAGAATGAAAACGTTATATTGTTTGAATTTTGTATTTTCCTATGAAAGTACAGTTCTACAAACCATCTTAAATATTTTGGAATATTTTATAACATAGTCTTGACATTTACTATCAAAGTTATAGTTTTTTTTTCATAAAGGCTAAACAAGATAACTCTACTTTTACGAATACCAACAGTTTGAATTTTGATTCATCGTTGTCACTAAAATTTTCTATTTTAAAAACTTAATTTTGAAAAATGTTGCAGAGGTCTGATTACATTTTGTTCGGGTTCTGTTCACAAAAGTCCGGGACTCGCAAATTCATATCTATTTTTTTCCTATACATTTCTTGTCTATAGGATGTAATTGGCCTATAAAAAAAACGGATCAAGTTTAGCCTTACTAGCAATCGGGAATGAAACTGTCTGTTGTTTGTTTGCTGGGCTTAGATTGAAAGCAGTTAATCACATTTATACTTGTGAATTTTACTTGTGTTAGTACATCTTAATCACAAAAACGATGCAGGATACATGATTCAAATTAAATTATATAAATTAAGTCAATAATCATTGTTTCATTGTTGTATCCACAACTAAATTTACATTAAAATCTCCACAAATAATTTAACTTTTTCTGTTATGAGATAGTTTAACGAGGGCTTCCTTCATATTTTTGTTAATATTTCGAAATTGACATAACATTTTTCTTGTTGTTTCTGTAGACCTCCCAGGGATCCTCCTATCAATAAAAGATAGCTCTATTTGTCTTTCTACAGTAAATGCAACAATATCCTTCCGTTATTTTACTTTAATATACATTTTTACTAAGATTAAAGGACCACCTCTATCAGTAGTTTTTCTATAGTAACAACTGTCAATTTTGTAATTGTTTATGTTAAAAGGCATCATATTTTCCTTTTGTCTTGAACTCGTCTAGGTTTTGCCGGACATACAAAGCAACCTGGTAGTACGGCCTCGCAGACGTATCTGATGGGCCGTGCGATGGCTCGTACGGCCCTCTTTTACATGATGAACGCGCGCTTCCAATCCGCTGCGCGTCCCCATAGCTCGGCACCGTACTGGAGCAGGGAATGTATAGTAGCGAAGTAGCATGTCCGAACCACTTCGGTTGGGACGCTCCAGGCCAGACGTCGAAGAGCAAGGACGCACCCACTTCCCAGTCTCTTGCACAGCTTGTCGATGTGGGCCTCCCAGGTAGAGCCTCTGTCCAGCTCGAAGTCGAGAATTCCTGTGACGTTGACTTACGCAATGTCCTTCCCATCGATATTGACCGCCATTGGTTTCGTGGGCATGCTAGTCGGAAATGAAGGAATTGTTTTGTTTTTGTATTAATTATCAAGCCGTTAGTTTCGAACCATTACGCGAGTAAGGCGGCTGTTGTGTTGAATTGAGACTCTAGCTCATCCAGGTACGAGGCCTACACTAATCCTGCGACATCGTCAGCATACATAAGTATGTCAGCGGTCTCTATGTTCTGAGGGAGATCATTGAGCAGCAATGAAAAACATTGTGTTAGACAGGGAAGAGCCTTGAGCGACTGCCATCGTTGTTAAGAGTGCGTCAGATCTTACAGAGCCACGGTTTCCCACCACTATCTGCGTCCTTTCTCGCTTTTTGTGATGTTTGATGGTCAGCCAAAAAGGGCAACACTAAAAGAAGTAAAAGAAATAAAATTAATGAAGATAATTTATTGGTATTTAGATGGGTCGGCCAGATCAAAGATTATAAAAAAGGTTAGTATTATACATAGACGTAGTCGTAGGTCTCGTTGGGGTTTTAGCCCAGGTGGGTTTTTACCCGGTTGGGATTTAACCCTGAATGTTATCGGTAATAAAGATGAAAAATCCCGTATGGAAATCCGGTAGGGTATTCCTGTAGCAAAAAATATATAACTAAAAGAGAAAGGCGAATGCCTACCTACAAGATTTTGAATCGGAGAAATAAATAACTTACCCAGATGGGAACCAGTAAACACTGAATTAATTTTGTTTAAAAACCATAGTAAGAGTATAAGATAGTAATAAAATTATTTAAATTTTGGTCTGTTAGCAAATTTGTAATCAGTCAAGTATCAAAAGTCAAAGCAAGTCAGACTCAAAGTCATAAGCAAAATGAAGAAAAATAAATAAATGAAACGAAATAAGGTTGACATGCCACAACATCACAACATCATAGGCGTATATGTTACCGAGGTTAATCGCGATGTAGTAGTTTTTGGCAGAAGAGATAATTGTGTAAATTTTTTCTTTAAATGACAAGGGAGTACCTTTAAATTAAATCGTCACAGTGCACTCTGTAACCAGAATTATATTCATCAGTGTTTCTGCCTTGAGTGAATAAAAAATAAGCAAATCAATCATTCATAAATATAATAAGGAACGTCTTGAAATTGTGATCGATGATATTTTGTTACAATGCGTAGAGCACCGCCATCTTGTCTTTAGTCCTGACTGGCTGTGCTTTAATTTTGAACTGTTTTATTCGAAATTGGGTTTAGAGGGAAACATGAGAGCATGAAAGAAGGAAGGTCCAAATAAAGTTCAAGTAAGTGTCATTTTGAAGATGAAGTTCACAGATAATTTCAAGGTCAAGCTTTAATTAGACAAAGACGAATTTTTTTGTTTTTTTAATTTTCAAAATACTTTTTGTTATTTTTATTTTTTTAACGAGTAATTTGAAAAATACAGGAAATTGTGAAAAAAGTCAAAACCAAAATAAAAAATATTTATTACTGAAGTTTACATATACTTACTAAGCAAATGTCAATTTTGACTCTTCTCTACATTAAAAGAAGGTTCCATTGCAATTGCGTTGCAATTTGCATATGCAGCATACAAAACCAAAGGAGATTATGTACATTACTTGTTACGTTTTTAAAGCTTGATATACAGGTGTCCGGAGGGAAGGTGAAATCCTTAAAGGGGTGATAGCTGACACAATATCGAACATTTTAAACCTTACCAGAGAGGCGAAAACAATAACCGACCGGCCATCGCCGGTATGAAACTGGTAGCTGAAAGCCCACATTGTCAATACGGGAGTGCTATTTTAGTCAAGCCAGGTATAGCTCTCCTCTCTGCACACAATAATTGCACCAATAACATAGAGATAATAACTATCGAGCTCTCCAACTGTACAGTGACGTCAGTCTATAAGCCCCCAGCGGCGGAGTTCGAATTCTTGAATAATACAAATTCCTGCACACAACCAGTCAAGTTTATACTCGGAGACTTCAATAGTGGTTACAATACCAATACCAAAGGTTACATGGTGGAAGAGAGGGCTGATTCTAATAATCTGGGGCTTATACACGACCCCAAATTACCATCTTCCTTCAATAGTGGTCGCTGCAAAAGAAGCTACTATATATGCATCCACATCAATAGCCCAACAAGGTGCCAAATCAGTGCTCCCCCCTATAGCAAGAATGAAACATAGACCTATCATGTGCCGAGTCTCACCTGCTGTCAAACCAAGATCGATGCCGTTTAGGCGGAGGTATTTATTTTATTTATTTGTCAAATTTCGTAAGGTCAACATTACAGAAATAATTCTAATGCGTTGTACACACAGCGAATAAGATACAATTGATAAAATATATAATAAGAAATTAAATTACAAATTATTCATTTCACCTCAATCAGTATGTTAAGTAGGTTTTGAATTCAAGTATCCGAGCATACCCAATATTAAAGCGGCTGGATAAAGGTAAGGATAGTATCCAAATTTCCTCTTATATAGGTATCGTAGGAAAGCTTTGTGTACCTTCTCGAGAAAAATATGTAAGAGCTTTCGTGCGGTTCCAAACAAACGAGCTAGATTCAAGTTTGGTTCTCACTAGGGCCATGTATAGAAGCTGGACCACACCCAGGTTCCCGAAATCCTTACCCTTATTCCGTATCACGAACCCCAATAAGCTTTTAAAGCATTCCTTGGCTAAAGTGCTCATATACTTATGGATGGTAAGTTTAGGGTCTAACGTAACACCGAGATCCTTAATCGAATACACTCGAGTTATAGACTTCGTACCGAGTGTGTACATCGCGCTTATAGGCTGTGAAGAGCGTACATAACACTTGGCAGTATTAAGTAGGAGTTTGTTGTTCACACTCCACCTATGAACCGCTTCAAGATCTTCCTGCAACAAACGACAATCATCCTATGAACTCACGGGAAGTATCAGTTTCAGATCGTCCGCATACAGAAGGCAATTGGCGTATTTGAGCTCTAATTCCAGGTCGGTTTTTCAGGTAGTCAGCGAAGAAAACCAACAGCCGTGGGGCAAATCTAACGGCACATAACTTCTTCATTAGGACGTCGTTATCGACTCTGTCGAACGCCTTACGGAAGTCCGTATCAAATTTTGTTTGCCTAATATACGACAGGTTGAAAGCAGTGTAAGAATAGGATCTGAAAAATTGGACCTCGTTGAGGACACAATCTTTCTTGGAATCACTATAGAGTCGAAACTTCAATGGGGTCCTCTCATAACTAATCTCGCACGAAGACTTAGCTCAGCCGCTTTTGCGGTCAGACAAATCAGATATCTTACAGATGTTGAAACTGCCAGATTGGTTTACTTTAGTTATTTTCACAATATTATGTCCTATGGAATACTGGTCTGGGGGAGAGTAGCAGATATAAATGCGATATTTGTTTTACAAAAAAGGGCGATCAGGGCGATATATCAATTATATGCCAGAGAATCATTAAGAGAAAAATTCAAAGAAATTAATATACTTACGGTTACCTGTCAATATATATACGAGAATATCATGCATGTAAGAAAAAACATAGCTTTATTTAAAACTGTTGTTGATAGCCATATAATTAACACTAGAAATAGAAATAGGTTAACACTACCATTATTTAGACTAAGTAAAGTAGGCACATCATTTAGGGGGCACTGTATTCGCTTCTACAATAAAATACCACAAGAATCATTGATGCTTCCTGAAAAGAGTTTCAAAAACTATGTTAAAAATGAGCTCATAAGAAAGTCCTATTATAGTATTAAGGAATACTTAGATGACAAAACTGCTTGGTCCATACCATCTCAGCGCACAGAAATTTGACGAGGGGCGATGGAATAAGTCTATCACTCACCGGCGAATTTCCTTATACCGAAATCAGTACCTGTTGTAAAGTCACTTTTTTAAAAAGAAGGTATGGGGGAGTTTCTTGCCGTTTCTTTTTAACCCCGAGGCTCACCTTCCGAAACGGTGTAGTCTTCTTTATATAAAAAAATTACTTGAACTTATAAGTAAGTATAATTTTGACGTTGAATAAGATAATTTATTTATTTATATTCAATAAAAAATTGAGTCTGAGTCCATATAGGCTACGTCCACCTGACATCCTTTGTCCATGCACTCCGACACAAACTCGACTAACGTCAGTAAGTTGGTGTTAACTGAGCGGCGACTCCTGAATCCGTGTTGCGAGTCGCTCAGATACGGCGCAATCTGCGGACTGATTTTGCCGTGTATGATCGACTGGAACAGTTTTGCAAACGAACTCATGATCGCTAGATGTCGATATTGTTCAACAGAGGCAGTGTCACTTGTCTTGGAGGTAGGGGGGTATAACTTCGCAAAAGCGTATGCATCGAAAAAATACGATCATTGTACTGTTATACTCTGAACATAAAAATATGAATCATTTTATCTGGACTCGATCACTTTTTCGATCCTTTAAATATTCGTGCTCCCGACTCAGTTTTCTGCCGCCATATCATTTGGAGTGACTGATCGAGTTTTCCTAGGTCGTCACTCTACGTGAGTGTGTGGACCCGCTGTGATGGCCAGCCTCAGGCTAAAATAAAAGAAAAATAAAGGCTTATATTTGGTATTTGGTATCAAAAAGGTGTGCAAAGGCGAGCTTATCTTTAAAAAGAGATTTCTGCCAGCAAATCATGGATGGATGGGAAGAGATATTATTTACACAATTTAATTACTAGTTATTTAATAACATGTTGGACTTAAGAAGTTAGTTCTTAATTATCTTTTACAGGTTAACTTTTATAAAAGTGGGATCACATTTTACAATACAGCTTAATAAAACTAACATGAAATACCAACAAAATGGAAAAAAAATAGCTCTATTAGTAGTTGGTGGTGTCATAATTAACCATAAATCTGTTAAATAAATAGCGGTACGCGACCTCGACACCTGAGGGGATTGGGTTTTTTTTCGAATTAAATTTAATTTGCAAGTGGACTGTACTGTTTTAGTGATAATTTAGGTATTTTGAGTTTAGGCACGCAGAAGAATGGATTGGCAATGCACTAACCTGATTATCTCTGCTCTGCTGTCTGCTTTCGACGTGGTTGGCCAACCAAAATACGCACTCTGAAGAAATGTTCTTAAAGTTCTAGGTAGGTATATAGCACAAATCAAAACAGTTTTGGATTAAATTCACTCTGGGAGGCTATAAGCGAAACCTCAACCAATATGGCGGTAAATTTAGCCGAAAATAATGAGCGAGCGACCGTCCGATGCTAGCTGCATCTCGTTACACAGAGCATGCCAAAAGGAAGGATGAGGTTTGACAGGTAATGGGAAAAAATACAGTCTACCCTCTTATAATAATATAAAAACGAAACCCAACATCCCCCCGGCCTTGAAGGAACCCTTCAAAGAAAAAGAGTGAAACTGCTCTGCTCTATTTATAGAGAGCGGGGTGCGATCATTGTGCTTAGCGGTAAGTAAATAGTAAGAAAACTTAAACTAGGAAAAGCACAGTATTTATGAAAAAACACCACTTAACTAAGAAGAACCTTAACTAAGATTGTCTATAAAAACGCGGACTTAAATAACTAAATATCTTAATTAAGATTAACTAATTGAGTCGGGAGAGGGCAAAGACGTACTACTGGACGTTTATACGTTCCAACTTTCGTATTTACTTTCGCAACACGCGTTATTCCATCCTTACCGGGATAAACGTTAGTTATAACTCCTAATGGCCACTGTAGCGGCGGCGCATTATCAACATTACCACCAACCAACATTACCAACAGTACCACCGTGCCGACCGTTATTGGATTTGAAGAAGTATTCCACTTCTCGCGTTGTTGCAAATTATGTAGATACTCAGATTTGAATCTCTTCCAGTATGACTGGACTAGCGAATCCATTAATAAAAAACGAGACAACAAATTGGTTCGTTCTTCGGACAAGTCGGGTGCGGGGAGGTACTCTAAAGGAGATGTAGACAAAAAATGTGACGGAGTTAGCGCAAGCGGTTCTGAGGGATCCGAACTTTGAGCATATAGAGGTCTGCTATTGAGCACTGCCTCAATCTGTGTAAGCACAGTAGACATCTCCTCAAACGTGAGAATTTGTTTTCCAATTACGCGAAATAGTAATGATTTTGCGCTTTTAATATTAGCTTCCCATATACCACCAAAATGGGCGGCAGTCGGAGGGTTCATCTTCCACGTAATGCGGGTTTTAGCGAGTTCGTTACTAAAAGTTTTATAATATTCGTCAGATTGTATAAATTCGTGGAGTTCGTTAAAATAAGCTTTCGATGAAACGAAATTTTTTCCATTATCAGAATATAAAAAGGTACATGGTCCTCGTCGCGACGTAAAACGTTTAAATGCATCTATAAAACCAGCAGAAGTCAAACTCGATACCAACTCTAAATGTACGGCTTTTGTCACTAAACAAATAAAAATACATAAATATGCTTTAACACTGCGTACGCCGCGCTTTCGATATGGAGTAATATACAGGGGTCCTGCATAGTCAGTTCCTGTGTGCAAAAACGCTTTGCACTGCTCTAATCTGCATTTAGGCAAGTCAGCCATAATCGGTGAATTAGCTTTAGGGTTTAACCTGAAACAGCTATTGCATTTTTGTAAGCGTTGTCTAACAACACGGCGAGCGGAAAGTATCCAGTATCTAGTTTTTAATATGCCTATTAACAGCTGCGAGCCTGCGTGGGAGTTATCACGGTGATAACTATCAACAATTAAATGCACCACGTTATCACGTTTAGGTAAGATCATAGGGTGCTTAGATGCATAACCCAATGACGAATTGGCCAGTCGACCTCCGACGCGCAAGATTCCATTTTCAATAAATGGAAATAATTTTTGGAGTTTTTGAGAGCAACGTCGCCTTTTGAAATATTTTTAATGTCGTCGGAGAAATATATAGACTGTATGACACGAATTATTTCGAACTCGGCGGTATTTAAATCGTTAGCGGTGATTACGTCATTTCACGGGAGCTTCTTCGAGAAGCGGAGCACGTAAACAAAAGCTCGAAGAAGTTTATTCCAAGAGGAACATCGCGAAGCAAGCGTAAGAACAGGATGTTCTATTTCAGTGACGCTAGTAATCACGCTAGTAATCTTTTCCTCTGGCAAAGATGAGCGATTGGGAATAAACTTTTGTAAAGGCCAGTGGTTTAAAGGCTGTGCTAGCCATGGCGGTCCATGGAACCACAACTCATGCTGCATGAGCTGGGAGGGAGTGAGACCTCTGCTAATAGCGTCAGCGGGGTTGAGAACTCCAGCAATATGATATAAGTTATCATGCGAAACATTTGTCTGAATTTGTGAAATGCGGTTGGCGACATAAGTGTCGAACCTATGTGGCAAAGCGACCGACCAACATAGGGCAACTTCTGAGTCAGAAAAACAATAAATATTATCAATTTTATGTCTTTTAGACAGCGTGTCGTGAACTTCGCGTAGAAGCCTTGACATTGATAAAATTCCATTGAGTTCTAAACGCGCTAAAGTAATTTTTGGTTTAGCGGAAGCTACTCGTGACTTCGAGCAGACAAGCGTTACGATCGGTGGCTGTTCGGCGTTGACAACATGTAGATATATTACGCAGCCGTATGCGGCCTCGCTGGCATCTGAGAAACCTGCCAATGAGACTTGAGCTCCTACTTCTACACCTAGATGTCGCGGGAAATTAAGCTGAGATATCAGCGGCAGCTCTGATAAATATTGTTGCCACAAATTGACGATGCGAGAGGGCGCTATGTCATCCCATTGAAAATTCATAAGCCACAGCTCCTTAATTATTAATTTAGCGTATAAAATAACCGGCCCGACGAGACCTAGCACGTCATATAACCGAGCGGTAGCGGATAAGATAGCGCGTTTAGTACACAGCGCGGGCGGTCTAGAGGTATCGAACACGAACACGTCCTGCGCGGGCAGCCATCGCAAACCTAAAATCTTAAAGGTATTTCCATCATCAAAGGAAATAGATTCAGACTTCCGGTGTGACTCAGGTATGTGTTCAAGTAGTTCGCGCGAGTTGGATGTCCATTTAACTAGGGCGAACCCCCCGGTCTTGAAGAGGTTGATGAGTTCGTCCGCTGTCTTAACGGCTTCCCCGAGAGAAGAAGCAGAAGAAGCGAGGTCGTCCATATAGACATCTCTCTCTAACACGGCAGCCGCAGTTGGCCATTTATGCCGTTCATCAGCAGCAAGCTGACGCAGGGTCCTCAGCGCCAAATATGGTGAACTGCGCAAACCAAAGGACACTCGAGTATAGTTCTACCTCTAGTGGATCAGTATCGTCAAATCGGTACAATATCCTTTGATATTTATGATGCTGTGCGTTCACATGAATGCGTAAATACATTTGTTTCACGTCAGCAAAAAATGCGACGTTGAATATGCGGACAATTAATAAAATTGAAAATATATTTGCCTGCAAATTACATCCAGTATATAAAATATCGTTGAGTGACAACCCTGTGTCACTTTTCGCAGACCCGTCCAGAACTGGTCGAACCTTGGATGTCGCTTTTTCGTTGCGAATTACAGGGTGGTGCGGTAAAAAATAGCCCGGAGAGAGAGACTCTTCGGGTGCGGTGCGGGAAAGTATACCTTCAGTTAGGTAATCGTGGACAACATTGTCATAACTAGATTTAAGTGCAGGATCCTTCGAGAACTTTTTCTCGAGAAGTAAAAAGCGCTTTTTAGCTGTTCTAAAAGAATCTCCCAACTTTTCGGGATAATCTTTGAATGGAAGATCAACTTGAGTAACTGCCGTCAGCATTACGAACAGTAGTCGAAGTATAAATATCCTCACATTTTTGGTCGTCGGGGCTTAAAAAAGTACGTGAAGGTATTTCCTCATCAGACCAAAATCTCTCGGCCAGTTGATGAAGCGGGTCACAGCTAAAAGCACAGAGCGTGTGCGGAGCGGGTTGGGAATCAACTATAGGAGCGTCACCCATTAAAATGTACCCTAGGGTAGTTTCATAAGCATTTGGCATATTATCGGATGGGCCTTTAATTTTATCAAACAATAAATTTTCACAGTACAGTTTCACACCTATCAGCATATCTATTGGCCCAGGTTGTGAAAAGTCATCGTCTGCAAGCGGTAAGTTTTTAATATATCCGAGCGAAGCGTTATCTACGCGCGCACTAGGCAACTGCGTCGTAATCCGGTCCACGACCAGGGTCTGGTTGTGTATTCGCGCGGGGTCCCTTTTCGCGGCGTGAATTTAAGTGAAGTTACACCTAATATTTTTTGCGAAGTCCCACCGATGCCTTGCACTTCAAAGTAGCGGTTTTGTTTATTTATAGGTAGCGATAGTCGCTTACAGCAAGGAGCGGTTATATAATCACTTTGAGAGTCTGGTTCGACCAAACATCCCAACAAGTGAGTGCGGTTAAAAGAATCAATAACTTTTATTTTTGCGGTGGCCAGTAACGTTGTCGTTTGTAGACAATTATTACTGTCGCACGAAATAGTGCGAATGCTACGATCACTCGAAGAGGAATGCGGAATGCTTTGGTCGACCATAACTGCACTAGTTATATTATCAACATTAGCGGAATTAAACATATTATTTTCCTCATGAGCTAACGTACGCACGCCCGGGACGGATTTGGAATCTCCAATTTTTTCACATTTAAAATTATTAGCGGGTTTGGAAACAGTTGTACCGACATTACAATTGGACTTCGAACTAACGTTAAAATGCAATAACGAATTATGTCTCGCTGAACAATGAGAACAATTTCGCGTCGAAGTACAAGTTGACGTTTTATGTTTTACACTTAAGCAATTGTTGCAGTAAGCGTTCAATTTAATAAAATTATATCTTTCGTGCGGTGTCATTTTCATAAAAGCCGAACACAAATATAGGTGGTCATGTTGTTTAGTTTTACAAAGTCCGCAATTAATATTAATATTAGAACTGCCCGAGTCCGGCCCTGATACGAATGATTTTGTGACGGCTCTCGGGATATGTGACTTAGGCGAGTTAAATATCGGCTTGTTACTAATAACAGCATTGGGTGTCCGAGATAACACTTTGCTTTGTTCTTTGACAAACTCAATTAAACTTTTGTACGTTGGAATGTCTTCCTTGCGATAAGCAATGTCAAATAATTTAATTGTTTCTGCATCTAATTAGGGTTCCGTACCCGAAGGGTTCCAAACGGGACCCTATTACTAAGACTCCGCTGTCCGTCCGTCCGTCTGTCACCAGGCTGTATCTCACGAACCGTGATAGTTAGACAGTTGAAATTTTCACAGATGATGTATTTATGTTGCCGCTATAACAACAAATACTAAAAAACAGGATAAAAGAAATATTTAAGGGGGCTCCCATACAACAATTCTTTCAATACCACATACAAACTTATGGATGCACCTGGTTACGTACATGGAGTGTGAAAGTAACCGCACCAATAACTTTGTAAACAATATTTTGCTGTGTAAAATCCAAACTATTCACTCCACACCATCTGTTTAGTATTTATGCTTCGGAACGCACCTCCTTTTAATAAGTAGATTCACGTCATCGGAGTGAGTGCTTCGTGTTGTGGAAGGTTAATGTGATTCGTGGATCAATTCGTCGCATTCGGACAGCGACCCTTTGTGTCGGCAAGCAACACGACGGCGACAGCATCGGGCTACGACGAGAGTAAGATTCGACTCCTCTCCCCTCACCCCCCGTGTGCTCCTTATCCCGTGTTCCTGCCTCGAATTGAGCTTTCGAATTCCGGTTCACGGCGTCAAAGGTCAGTACCACTTGTGATACTCCTGGTGAAAACCAACCCTAACAAGATTCCACGCCCGTTCGGTTGAGGCGTGGAATTAATCACCATCGCTTCCATTGAACGGTGGTACGGAACCCTTCGTGCGCGATTTAGACTCGCACTTGACCGGTTTTTTTTGTAATGCCAACTGCAAGAAGATGAAATCTGTTAAATCGTTCAGTTTCATTTCTTTGAGCGCGTTTACGGATGTATCAAAGTTATTTATAAATGAATCCAAACCGTGGGAACTCGCAGTCGATAGCGATTTAAAATGCAACAGCTGCGTAAGGTAAGTACAGGCTAGCGATCTTTTGTCATCATATTTTTCAATTAAAGCATTCCAAATAATGCTATAATTTTGGGCAGTAGCAGGCAACCCGGCGCAAATATCGCGTGCCGTGCCACTCAATTTGCCAATTAAATAATAAATCCTTTCACTATCAGTTAGTGATTTATTATCATGTATCATACTCTTAAATTGCCGATAAAACAGCGGTCAGTTTTGCGGTTGTCCATCGAAGGAAACTAATTCAATTACTGGCAAACGGGGTTGTGACCTATTAAGACGCTGATTACGTGTTTTTCAGGAAATACTGGGCAAATCGTAATTAATTTCTGGTATATGTAATTTGACTATATAATCTAGAGATTCTTAATTGGAAAAAATGTTTGGATAAAATTTTCTCGATAGAAAATAAATACAAAGTCAACCCTTTTTTTATGGTTTTATCCTATTACACCGCAGTAGTAAGTGAATATGACTGTGTGATAATTGCAATGTATGAACAATTGTTATTTCTAACGATTTTCAATTTGAAAGTTAATTCCCTGAAATAGTTTATTTTTTATGATTTTTTTTTACGTTTTGGCGCTTACGTTGTTTCAGATTAGTCGCGAGTGCATTATTGGCATCCCGCTTTTTCTTATTCGCGAGTAATTATTGCATCTCACTTCCACTCGACAGCGCATTTTTATTCCATCATCGCCTTAACACCAGGGGACTGAACCTCGGGTACACTACATACTTCATTTTCTGACAATAAGTTTTTAATGTAGCAGTACATATCCTCAAACGAAGTCCACGACTCGTAATCAACTTGTAAATCAGGAAGCAGTTGTAAAAACAACAAGTTATACGATTCTAGAACCTTTTCATAATCGTCACGCAACGTGTCTATATTCAATGCACTTGTCTTAAACGCCCTGAACTGTGCGGGATCTGTCTTTGTATGCCAATTCCAGAATGTTTTCTACCCGTTTATAGATAACATCACGCCGAACTGTGTAAATTGTTAACTGATTTTTACTTGCGTCATAATCTATTCCCTGGCTAAAGTGATCACTCCCTTTCCTACCTTTACCCATCGTAAATGTAGGTATGAAGTCAATTTCAACAAATAAAATAAAGCGGTCAATTAATAAAATACGAAGAATATGCTACAGAAGGTAGTAAGTCACTACGATTTACTAAGGACTTAAGACGTTTTATGTAAACTCGTGCGAATAATGTACAAAGGACGTATAAAAGACGTAAACGACAGCGATTCTTTATTAACTTAGGATCTATTGCATTGGAAGCATGAGTATAGATACGATAAGATAGTTTCTCAAGTTAACTATGTATGCGCGTATGTAAAGTATTCTTATGCAGTTATAAGAACTTATTTATATGGAATTTCGGAAGAAATATAGATTTGTTAGTTAAATATTGTTTACTAACTTAGCGGAACACAAAAACCGGTCAAGTGCGAGTCTTAATCGCGCACGAAGGGTTCCGTACCACCGTTCAATGGAAGCGATGGTGTGGAGTGAATAGTTTGGATTTTACACAGCAAAATATTGTTTACAAAGTTATTGGTGCGGTTACTTTCACACTCCATGTACGTAACCAGGTGCATTCATAAGTTTGTATGTGGTATTGAAAGAATTGTTGTCAGCGGAGTCTTAGTAATAGGGTCCCGTTTGGAACCCTTCGGGTACGGAACCCTAATAATTGTGATAAATGCGAGCGGGACGTAATATTTACGTATTTAAAATTAAGATGCGATGAATTCGTACTGTTGTGATTGTAATATTAGCGGAGTGTAAATAAATGTCGTTAACCGAACCAATTTGAGTTATAAAGATTGCACATGGCGACCGGCCGTGCGGTGGTACGATTAGAACGACAAAGGAATGTATGCACACGTGTATCAAAATTGATCACGAGCAATGAAATATATTAGGAAATAACTAGCAATATAATGTACTAAGTATTCGGGTGCGAAAATAAAGCGAAATAATTGCCGATGCGGTTTGTATAAAAGGATTTAAAGTGACAAATTATTTCAATACTAGCACAATGATCGCCTTTATTTCCCCAATAATTATCATTAAACGTATGCAATAATCACATAGGTGTGATTCTATCCGGTTCGAAAGGAACCAAAAACTTATCGTGGTGTCATAATTAACCATAAATCTGTTAAATAAATAGCGGTACGCGACATCGACACCTGAGGGGATTGGGTTTTTTTTTTTTCGAATTAAATTTAATTTGCAAGTGGACTGTAGTTTTAGCGATAGATTTAGGTATTTTGAGTTTAGGCACGCAGAAGAAAGGATTGGCAATGCACTAACCTGATTATCTCTGCTCTGCTGTCTGCTTTCGACGTGGTTGGCCAACCAAAATACGCACTCTGAAGAAATGTTCTTAAAGTTCTAGGTAGGTATATAGCACAAATCACAACAGTTTTGGATTAAATTCACTCTGGGAGGCTATAAGCGAAACCTCAACCAATATGGCGGTAAATTTAGCCGAAAATAATGAGCGAGCGACCGTCCGATGCTAGCTGCATCTCGTTACACAGAGCATGCCAAAAGGAAGGATGAGGTTTGACAGGTAATGGGAAAAAATACAGTCTACCCTCTTAAAAAAACATAAAAACGAAACCCAACAGTAGTTTATGTGACTGCTACATAATGGAGGGCATTAATACTCGAGAGTGGGTTTATGAAACGAGCCGAAGGCGAGTTTCATAACAATATCACTCGAGAGTTTTAATGCCTAATTATGTACAGTTACATACACTATTTTATCTACAAGCATATCATAAGCCCTCTTTGATGTGTTCAGGAACCGCATGTTTGACCGGCATTGTGGCTCTGCAGTTGTTTAGCTTGTTCTGTAGCACCAACTTCGGGCGTCGGCGTTCGAAATTTTAATTTCAGTATCAACTTCACAGACAAACTAAGGGCGGCACGAGGCGGGCGTCGGCGTTCGAAATTTGAATGTCATAATGTGTAGAAAAATTACACATTATGGTCATAATGTGTAATTTTTCAGATAAGAAATGAGTTTTTACCAAGTAGTTTAACATTATGCTGATTGTAACGTGCGGTTTTTGTAAGCAGTAAAGAGGGTTTATGATACGTGTGTAGATAAAATTAATTACGGATAAAAAAAACATGGTCGTCTTACTGTGTAAGTAACTCAAATGCAATAGGATATTAAAAACAATGTTGGCAATCATGCATTATATTTATTCATTAAAGCTGACTTTGTCGAATGTTAACGTTACGCCAAAACTATCTAAGCCCGCCAGAAGATATACAAAGAGGTCGTATGTAGGGAGACCATGATGATATAATGATTTAGGAAAAAATATAGAAAAACTGAGTTATTTACGATTCGTTTCGGAGCAAGTCGTTGATATTCGTTTAAAGAGTTTGTAAAACATCTCAGAGTTTTTAATTTAGGACTTAAACGTCTCCCTGTATATTAAATGTTATTAGTTTTAATATATTTCTTCTCCTGTTGGTGCCATCTTCTACCGGAGGTCGGCAATCATTTTGGCTGTCTGTGTCCGTGATGCTGCGGCGCGAAACAAACCAGTGGTACTGGAATTGGACCATTCAGCCAGATTTTGCAGCCAGTGCGTTTTTATATATTTATTATTTATTTTACGAAACAGTGGGTTCCCTGAGAGGTTGATGACATTATATTTTTTAAATAAGTTTGGGTATTGTAAACGTCGACATCAATCATCGTCGCTCGAGGTCGAAGCGTCCGTCGATAAGATTTAGAATTTGTTTTGGAGGAGGGTGCGTGTGTTTATTATCACATTTTATTAATTTGTCATCAATGGTGTAGATAACAGCATTGCATCCTTTGCTATTGTGCGTGGAGCAATGCCATCTGATCTTGAATCCTTGCTTGCGTTGCTTACCAAAACGGTACCCAGCGATCAGAAGTAAAGGAGTGCCTATACTTGATGTTACCATTGTGATTCCTGTGACCAGAACAAAATGATTAGTAATTGGTGGTGCTGTCAGTCTTATACCTAACTATTTGAAACATAACAGGACATACGACAAGTCTTATTAAAATTCGGATTACTCATTCAGCCACAATTAACGAGCATCTGAATGATACTAT
Source organism: Argyresthia goedartella (assembly GCA_949825045.1). Classification (NCBI taxonomy): domain Eukaryota; kingdom Metazoa; phylum Arthropoda; class Insecta; order Lepidoptera; family Argyresthiidae; genus Argyresthia; species Argyresthia goedartella. The sequence continues at coordinate 7,940,009 of OX463817.1, forward strand.
CTTAGCCACTAGTTATCTTCTATTTAATCCAATCTAAATACAACTCAGCATGGTGGTTATTTTTAGCACCTAAATTTGTAACATGCATTCAAGCAGTAAACTTCTAAAATATTAATATATATGTACGACTTCATATAAGATATTCTATTAGCTTCTAATTTCTTTAACTCAGTACGGTCAACTGTAAAAGTGCAGTCATAGCTTAAAGACTAATACGGCGTGCAGGCAAATCGCACACACACATTGACATATTGATACAAATAAATATCAACCTTACGGTGACAGGCTTAAGGATCAACAAACACACTTCTTGTATGTGAATGAATGTGCTGTCAGCGACATCTAGTGATAACTGGTCGCGGTCTCTGGTCGCGGTCTCCTGTCTGTCTCTGTCGCGGCGTGAACCGCCACATTTAATTTTATGGTTGCCGTTTCGCTTCGAGATGAATAACATTATTAATTTCGTCATATCATCAAGACAATCCAGTGGTCTCGCGGTAAACGCGCTGAGTCAAAGACATTTACGATTTAGGTTCGATCCTCATATCATATTATTTTTCGATATTTGTTTTTCTATCTGTTTTGTAGAGAGAGATATTAACTATCCTATCAGTTAAAGTTACAGACCTACCTATATACTATATGGGGACATAATATTTTTATCTATAATAATTAATAAAATACACACGTTACGTATACGATTATAATGTTTATTTCATATTTTACATTGAATAATGTTGTTTATAGTTACACGTATTAACAACATCAAAAACACATTTCTAACTTATTTGTAAGATTAAGTTTAGCTTTTAGTATACGTGATGATAAGAAGATTTTAAAATATTGGTAGTAAGGATTGAAAAATATAATTTTTTGCACATAATAAAACATAACATACGGGGTGGCAGTGGCACAGTTGTGTCTATCCTACCACTTATGAATAAAAATACTTGTAACAGTAGTTCATGTTTAACATACTAAAACATTGTTTTCAGTTACAAATAAATATAATATTATTTCTTAATCATATTCCTACCTATTTCGTAAGGTTAGCTATAGCTTAAGTATTCGTTTTCGTTATGAAAAGATAATTGAAGCTAGCCAACCAAAAGAAATATATTACTTTGTCATTTTATTATGAGACAGCAGCGTTGCTTTTGCAGTTGATATGATTGAAAAAAAGCTTTAATAAAATATAACCAATTAGTTATTCTGTGATATAACACAACACAAAATGGCCTCATGCTTTTCCCCATGGGATAGCAATGGCAAAATTGTGCCTAAATACAAAAATACCCATTTAATATTTAATACGACGTATGACCTCCCCCGTTATCTATAACTGCAAGCAATCGCCGCCGCATTGAACTTACAATGTTAGTACAAATTTCAATCCCTCTTTAATTTTCCTAGACTTCCGTACAATGCGCTTGCAATGCCTCTGGAGTCCTTTCATTCCGCATGTCCCACCTTTGCACCATCAAACCCCATACATTTTCAATTGGATTTAAATCAGGTGACTTTGCAGGCCATGGAATCACGGTTATGTCGGCGTGTTGACCAAACCAGTCACGCACAGCTCCAGCCCGATGCTCAGGACAGTTATCTTGCACAAATGATAATTGCGCCATATCAGCAGATGGATAGACACATCGCACAGTTGGCAGCATACTATCCCGTAACACTTGCACATAGTCAACAGCTGTAGCGCGTCCTACTATCGACACCAATTCACCAGGTCCAGTGGCACTCATCCACCCCCACATATTCACTGATATGCGACCAGACTCCATATTTGCGACTACGTGGTCGTCACGGTAACGAGTACCATTCCTGCGCCATAAGTGAAGCCTGCCATGTTGGCATGACATAAATGTTTTCTCATCACTAAATATAGCACCGGTCCAGTCGTAATCTAAATACTCCCTTGCAAACGATAACCTATTTTGTTTATGGGTTTCGTTGAGGTATGGTTTTTTAGCTGGCTTCCTGTGGTGTATGCCCTCAGAATGTAGAACTCGGCGAATGGTGTCCACTGACGTATTGAACATTCTTGCGTATTGAACAACACAGCAGTCGAAATAAATCCGTTAGATTCATATTGTTCAACTATGAATCTGCGCTGTGATGCAGTTAGATGCGGGGGACGACCACTTCGAGGCCGACTGGTTGCTGCACCTTCTTCTTGAAAGCGAGTTATCCATCGCTTCACTGTTACCCACTAAAACAAAACAATAGTAGAATTACATAAATATCCCGAGACGTCTAGTTATTACAAGCTATAAAATAAATATACAATAATATCTATAGCACAAAAATAGAGATCTGAAGATAAAATACCTAAGTAATTATCAAAATACAAACAATGTTTTATAGTCACGTAATGTTAAAATACTCAAGTAACATTTAAATAATACTTACAGTAAATCCAGTCTCATCAGAAATTTGAGATATGTTATATCCCACCCATATCATGCAATGCAATAATACGCATCTTGTCCTGCATACCAATGTTTGCTTGCATAGTTACGGATAGTAATAATCAATAAGTAAGTATAAGCAAATTTCTCAACACATGCAATCACGCTAGCGAACTAGTAACGACAAACCAAAATTTAGATCAATAGCTCTGGTCCTCAGTTATTTACTTCTACCTTCAATCTGAATCTGCAGCTTTGAAATGCTTCTAATCGTGTTTTTATCAACCTTCCAAATGAACAGTTCTAAAGTTAATGTGATTAACGTTTATGGTTTTTTTGCCTATAAAAATGTAAAACTACAAATAATAATTCACAGAAGATTTGAACCACCGACCTATCGACCTTTTCCTATAAAAAAATAAAATTACAAATAATATTTAACAGGAGATATGAACCCTCGACCGCTTGCGTTTTTAGTCCGAGAGTAATCCGCTACTTCACGGAACCACTTTTAAGTGTAAGCGAAATTTGAGATAGGTTACTTACTGGGCTAAGAAATAGTCCAGTTTTGTAAGTCGTTTATTGTAGTTGTGTGAGTAAATATGAGCGCGGTTTGGTCATAGTATAGTTTGGTGCTACAAGCGATAATTTCTGATAGCTATGACTCCAGTTATGCTGTCGACCGTACATACATTAAAAATGTAACTCATCCCACATTGATTGATTTCCATCAAATAGTAAATTTTGGTTACTAATATATCCTAGAAACTATTGATGAGAGACAAAATAAAATACTTTTTTTTTGTTTTTTTTTTGTGTATTGAAATGCCATCATCACATGCTTGCAGATGGACTTGCAATAAAAGTCTAGACAATCACAGCAACCATTAATCCACTCAAATCAACTCGACTGCAGCGCATCCACCCAAAAAAAATAATGTCACAGCAACTTCATGCAGAAACTACACAGTTGAACCTGGTATGTAGATGTATTGAACCTTTTCACGATTTTTATACCAAAATTTAAAAATAAATAATTAAAGGGAGCTCCCCATACATGGAACTGAAACCAAAAAATATTTTTTTCATCAAATCTATATGTGTGGGATGTCTGTAGATAGGTCCCTGAAACCATTTTTCCTCAAAATTTATTGTTAACGAGACGTACACTTCCACAGTGCAAAAATTCTCCTTACGCCCTCGTGATTGTAGCGAAACGCCAAGCCACATATTTTGACTAAGGTGTAAAGTTTGTGAAGTTAGGGCGTGTATAGTTAGGAAGTAAAGAATGAGAAGCTTGGCCTTACATGAGATCTTAAAACTTTTTGACATTGTGAGCCATATGGTCTCGTCTTGGCCACATTTTACATGAAAATGTTTTTAGTGGAATAAATATTATCGTTTTTTCAAAAGCTCAGATTAGTCCGCTCTTGAGAAGTAAGAATCTCAGAAGTATGGCTCGGAAACCATCCGCTTCTTTTTGCTATAAAATAGTTGAATATATTAATTGTGGACGATGATAATACCTACCAGACGATTTTATAAGATAGGTAGATCGCCTCCTAGCGTGAGGCTAAATATGTGTACCTCACCATGGTGGTCCTTTGTGAGGTAAACATTTTTTTATGATAAACTTTTTGTAGAAGGAAGTGCTTAAATGTATATCATTGGAACTGCATAAAAATGTCTCAAAGCAAAAATTTATTGGAAATTTTTCACTTTTTACGATTTATTCAAAAACTTACTACGAACATTTCACACAACTTCAATCTATACGAAGATGATGCCAGACTTGCCATAGTAGCCAGCTTTAAACGTAAAGTGTTTTGTTTAAAGAAGATGTCTAGAACGCAAGTCAGTCGAGCGGGTCCTTTTTGCCCCCCTTTTCCGCCCAGAAGCATTTTTTTTTTGAAATTCGCACTAGGTAATAATTACTTGAAGAATAAATGTAGCAAAGTTATAGTTGGATAAAAAAATCAAGGCTCTGTATGGGAGAGATCCATTAGATCTTCTACTAAAAACACAATGTCGCCAGTCTACGGTCGCTGCGCGTAAGTATGTGGAAGGCTTTGTTAACTTGCCTCTAACCAGATATAAAAAATAGGTTAACATGTCATTATGGATATCAAGAATTGATCATTGTACATTTTTTGAATGTTTGAGGAGGGTGCGTGTGTTCATTAATGTATTTTATAATTTGGTCATTGATGGTGTGGATGATAGCCCTGCATCCTTTGTGGCCATGAGTTGTGCATCGCCATCTTGTCTTTGGCCCATGCTTGCTTCCACTACGCATTCCGAAACGGTACCCATCAATTATGATCATAGGGGCGCCTTTATTTGAAGTCGTCATTGTAAACTCTGTAAGAAAATAAACAAAAAATGTCAGTTTCAGTACCATTTTGATAAACAAGAAACGATTTCACTTATTATCCGCTTTGAATATTGCTCTGTTCCCCCTTTCAGGCAGTAGTACTAGAAAGTTTTATTTTATTTATTTGACATTTTTGGGGAAGGTAACAGCTTTTTTAAGCATATGCTAAAAAATGTACTAACTAAGAAGCCAATGAGAACCTCCCACAGTGATTTTTCTAGAAGCAAAACAATAATTTTATAGTATACTTAAAGTGTGATATCCTCTCCACTCCTTACAATCGCGGGAGACGACCGAATTCTAAATTGCTAACGTAAGCACAATCCGTTTTACGGACTATCCACAACAGTTGTCTATTTGTATACAAAGTTTTATTGGTTTGTTCTAGCGCCTGAATTTCTCGATAGATTTCTTCAAAAAATTAAAAACTAGATACAGCATTTGCTGTAGTATTTACTGATAACATGGTAATTTACAAATTTAGAGTGTATTTGGCGAAAGTTAAATTAAACATTGCAAATGATATTGCTGCGGTCGAGTCTTAGATCCACTAGTTTTGCGTGTGCCCCCGCGCGTCCGCCTCCCCAGGTGCCGGGGATCCAATCCTGTAGTATTTGTATAAAAGATGAACGATTTCTTAACATGCCCGGCCGCGTTCAAGGGTTTGTCCTTTCAACAATCTTAATCTTTAAGGGGCAATGGACATATTCCCGAAAATGCTCGACGAATGAGCAGTTCGTAGATCAGCGACTCTGCAAACATCGTCCGCTCCTAGATGGATCTTCACCACGCGTCCTAGTCTTCAGTCCATAGGGTGTACAGCATCGTCTTTGACAAAAGCCAAGGTTCCTTCTTGTAGAGAGCCTTTTGATAATCGGCCTTTTGTTCTTTGCTGCAACTCTGCGAGATACTGTTTGTTCCATCTTGCCCACAAGTTTTGACGTAATTGCTCTAGTCTTTGGTAACGAGTGAGCCTTCCTGGGTTGTCGTCGACAAGCGACGGAGTCGGCAATGCTGTAAGAGGTAGTCCCACAAAAAGTGTCCTGGGGCTAGAGCTGTCAAGTCACGTGGGTCGTTTGAGAGAGGTGTCAATGGACGAGAATTGAGAATAGCCTCTATTTGAACGAGGACTATGTAGAGGTCTTCGAATACAAGATGAGTATAGCCTAGGACTCTATGAAGATGCGATTTAACAGATTTAACACCGGCCTCCCATAAAGCACCCATGTGGGACGCATAAGCCGGTATGAATTTAAAGTTAATTCCCTCATTATGCATCTCACTTATGATAGAGTTGTCGTTGGCCTTCATAAATTCATAAAGTTCGTTTCGCGATACTTGCGATAGTTTAAATATTTTTATTGATGTTTCTGTTTCGTAATGAGTGATTGATTAAAAACTTCTATCTGCTTGAAATTTTCCGCATACATAAGCCAGTGTGGATTTCGGTTTTGATAATTTAGAAAACCGCGAAAATGGAAATATTTCAACCGGATGTTACAACTACTGCTGTAACTTCCGGTAAATCATCTACTTCGTCAAATGTGCTGTTCGGCCAAGTCCCCTTATTTTGACGACCCGAATGGCCTAGTCAGCAGTGGCCTGTCTACGAAGCCAAAGGTCCCGGGTTCGAGTCCCGGTGGCGGAAAATATCTGTTTGATGAGAACGGATGTTTGTACCCTGGTCATGGTTGTTTATCTATCTTAGTATAATATTTATCTATATAAGTATGTATATCGTTGTAATTCTAGTTTGGGGCTAGATCAATGTATGTAAATAGTGTCCAATCTTTTTATTATTATTATGATTTGAACTAGGAATTTTGGACCATCCTACCCTAATTGAAGTTTTTCTGTTTGTGTGACGCTCAAACCTCTGCTTAATAGATCCGCACGGTTGACAGACGTAGGAACTTGACGCCATTGATGAAGTTTCGTCATTTCCTGAATATCAGCCACAATTTGAGCCATCTCAACACCACAGATGAATCTGTCCATAAGAAACATGTCCCATAAGTAACAGTTGTCATGGTCATTATCGATATATCTTTTCGATGTCTCCCGCCAAGAAATAGCGATGCAGGCGGAAACTCAGAAGAATCGATAATAAATCTCTTTGTAAAGTCGGGCCCACCATTTGTATGACAGTAAGGAAAGCCCAGAACTAGTGGCTGCGCTTGCATTGAATACTTCGCGTAGTTTGGTAGTAGTACTCTGTTCACGCAGTTCACAATGATGTGGCAGGAAATATGAGTTGTTGTGTCGATTGTGTACGTCACTTTTTGTCATGTGACCAGGTCCTGAGTATTCAGCCATGAAATCACGGTACACTGATTTTAGTTTGGGTTGGCTTTCTAATCGTCTTTCTAATGACAGGGAACATTTCTTGGCTCGTTCGTAAGAGGCTCCGAGTGCTGACTCTTCTTCTATAATGGAATAGTGACAGAAAAGCGCCCGTCTGCCATGCGTGTGAAATTTGTTGCATAATGTATTTCACACATTCTTTATTCTTCCGAAAAAGAAGGTCTTTTCAATTCTGGAATTTCTTCAAGATCCCAGGATTTGGAATGTTGATGATGAACTTCCTCAAATTGAGAGAAGTTGCAATTGATGCTTGTGCTGGGTTTCATAGTGGGCCCGGATACTATATGTCCAAGCTTTGTTTCGCACCGAACTTGCGGATTCTTCTTTTGATTGGCTCCTCCTCGAGTAACGCTTTGACTTGATTTTGTATTAATATTCGCGTTTTATCAAAACGTTCCCACAATTGCAGTTGTGTAATTCGATTCAGAAACTTAACTGCCCTAATGACCTGAGCCGCGCTCCCCTCCAAAGATGTACGCAAGTAAAGAAAATTTTGAATGTTGCTTATTGAATTATTGCTATGAATCAGCGAGACATAGGTATCGTCGACATCCAACCAACTATTGTAATCACCGCTATACTAAGGAATGATTGGTCATGCTATAGAAATGTTCACTGGCTGACGAAGATGATTTAGAATCCTCGCGGTCTCCTTTTGACACCTTTCTTGAACTGTAAATATTATTTCCCATCGCAACCGCTTTATAGAATTCATCTTCAAGTTCTGCCCTTTGGTGACCTGCCAGTTGTGCATCATCTTCATCGAAACATTCTATCTCAGACTGAATTTCATCATAACGCGCAAACAGCAGCTCCAATCTATCTAAACGAGATTTGAGTTCTATGGCTTGAACTTGTGAGAATTTTATATCAGGAGTAAATGTAGAATCCAAGTAATTTTGAAAACGTGTAAGCTCACCATTACATGCACCTCTTTTGCTGACAGAGTATACATGATTCTCTTGTACTGATTGTACTGATTATAATGAATTCAACAGATAAATGTAAACAATAAACAGGTGATAAACTAATGCGAACGTTAACAATTGCACTTCCTAACTGTTTTGTAACAAACAGTGGAAATAGATTAACGGATTGGAATTTAAATTTATTTGATTGTATTATACTATATGTATTTTTATTATAATAGGCAAATCGTAATTATGTAATTAAATTAAGTAACTATTTGTATCGATAAGTATTTTGTATTGAAATTCAGATGCATGTTGTTTTGTATCTTTTTCGCACTAAGCTTCTAGTACAAACAAAGGTATTTATACTAAGTTGCTATTTGGTTATTGAATTATAGATAACGATTGGCTATAAAATATGTTCGTAAAAAGTGCGAATCATCTGCAAATTTCATCCACACACAGACGTAGGTAGGTAACTATAGCAGGCCGGGCGAGTTAATTCTTTTGTTCTCGCGGTAAACTTTATCGCGGCTTACTGTTGCTATGCTAACTGCGTAGTTAAGTTTGAGTTTGAGTTTACGTTAAATGTAATTTGGGTATGATTATGATGTTTAAAATGATATAGAAATGACAAATGACTTAAAATTGTTGAATACTAATATGATTTTTGATGCAAATACGGTAGGTAGGACTGCCTTGGTGTTTGTGGACTCTCTCAGACCGCTAACCGTAAAAAATGCAGCTCTGTTATGCAGTAATAGTGGGGCTCGTACTTCAAGTGATCTTCCTTCTGTCTGCCACAGTATTCACGTAGAAGATGCACAAGTTCTGATGGCACTGCAAACCTGCTTACTGTAACCCTTGTCACTGGATCCAAGTCCCCAAAGGTCATGAAAGTCTTCGATTGAGCGTTGTTGTTTCTGTTTGTCTTCGAAGCGATCTTCCGTCTATCCCGTACAGCATCCACGTAGTGTCCAACCTCAATGTTTGATGTTTGTACTCATTCAAAGTTGAGGTCGCATCCACCAAAAGTCTAGCGCCTGAATTCCTAGATAGATTTCTTCACGAAATGAAAATCCAGATTCAGCATTTGGTTCAGTATTTACTTGGTAGTTCACAAATTTAGAGTGTATTTGGCGAAAATTAAATTTAACATTGCAAATGATGTTGCTGCGGTCGAGTTTTAGAACGCACTATTTTTTCGTGTGCCCCCGCGCGCCCGCCTCCCCAGGTGCCGGGGATCCAATCCTGTAGTACTCGTATAAAACCCAGTGACATAGTGATAGTTTCCCTCAAACTATAAATAAAAAATAGACATATTAATGTATAATGTGATTACATTAGGGATTCCTAATCAAAAGATAAATGAGCATATTGATTAATAATAAAAAACGGTCAAGTGCGAGTCGAACTCGTGCACGAAGGGTTCCTTACCACTGACATTGGTAGGGATGGTGTGGAGTGAATAGTTTGGATTTTACATAGCAAAATGTTATTTACAAAGTTATTGGTGCGGTTATACTTTCACACTCCCTAAACGTTACCAGGTGCATTAATAAGTTTATATGTGGTATTGAAAGAAATGTTGTTTGGGAGCCCCCTTAAATATTAATTTCATTCTGCTTTTTAGTATTCGTTGTTTTATCGACAGCAGAAATACATCATCTGTAAAAATTTCAACTGTCTAACTATCACGGTTCATGAGACAGACGGACGGACGGACAGCGGAAGCTTAGTAATGGGTCCCGTTTGGCGCCCTTCGGTTACGGAACCCTAAAAAACTATAATCCTCCTAATAATATATATTTTGTGGAGGTGGGTGCGTGTGTTTGTTATTGTACTTTATTATTCGGTCATCCATAGTGTGGATGTGAGCGTGGCAGCCTTTGGAAACATGTGTGGAGCACTGCCATCTCGTCATTGGTCCCGACATGCGTTGCTTGCGAAACCGATACTCCCCGAGCAGAATCAAAGAGGCGCCTCTTCTTGACGTGGTCATGGTGAACTCTGTAATCAAATAATAATGGTCACAGTTTCATCCACGTAACCAAAATTAACTCAACCAGTGTTCATAAATCTGAGCGGTTTCTGTGAAGGAAATTCAGATTTACATCACTGTTTATAAACCGTTCTATAGTATGACGAGGTTATAATAGTGTGATTGTAATGTATTTGATAATTAAACCACATATTTGTAAAAATATAACCCAGAGTTTATTCAGCACATCGGATGAAGCATACAACAAGAACCAGAGAGACAATGACAGTTAAGTCATAACACTACGAAGTTGGCCAAAATTAAAGCAAGGAGGCTACAATGAAACCTCCAACACGCCCTCTTAATCTTGGACGACTTCCAGCATATCTTGAACAAACGGCTGGTGCTTACACTGCTGATGTGCTCACGAAGGCAGTGCCTTCGTGAGCACATCAGCAGTCATCTGCTCTGTAGGCATATATGACAACTTAATGACTTCATTGTCAACAGCCTCACGAATATAGTGATACCTAATGTCTACGTGCTTAGACCGTTTATGAAAAACCGGATTAGTGGCAAGCTTCGCCGCAGACTGATTATCACTATACAGGGTTATAGTGTTGCTCTGACCTGTTAATTCAGTAAGAACCGCACGGACGTATACCGCCTCTTTGGCCGCTTCAGACAAAGCTATGTACTCCGCCTCGGTAGACGAAAGTGCGATACAAGATTGTTTGTAAAAACCCCAGGAAATTACATTCCTACCTAGTTTATAGATATATCCCGTGTATGATTTACGATCGGCTCCGTTAGCCCAATCAGCATCGGTAAAACCATAAACACGAAACTTATCATGCTCAACATTTTTCCTGTACACTAGACCCAAATTCATTGTGCTTTTCAAATAACGCAACACACGTTTGGCCGCAGCAAAATGTTCAGTCGCTCATACCGAAACGTTTAAGCCACTTTTCAATATAGTTTTTCTGACTCAACTTCAACTCACTACTAGTACGATCTACTTTAATGCCTAGCTTATGTTTAACCTCACCTAACTCCTTAATAGTAAAGTGAGACTTCAATGACGTTTTCAGCTTTTTAGCAAGCTCGTCACAATCGTAGAAAACGAAAAAAACATCTACATATAGTGCGATAATAATGGTTCGCTTACCCACTCGACGACTGAAGATGCAGCTCTTATGCTTACTCTGCGTGAACTTCTCTTTGAGTAAAACTTGCTTTACCTTATCGTACCAGGCACGAGACGCCTGCTTTAAACCGTACACGGCTTTCTTGAGTCTGTAGACTTTATGCTCATCGCCTTGTCTTATGAATCCTTCCGGCTGTGACATATAAATCTCCTCGCTCAAGTTACCATTCAAGAAGTTTTGACGTCAAGGTGATCAATGTTCAGATCTAGCTCCACCGCAAGAGACAGCAACATTCTCAACGAACTATGCCGAACAACTGGAGAGTACGTATCCAAGTAGTCAATTCCGAACTTTTGGGTAAACCCCTTCGCAACTAATCGCGCTCTGTAACACGCTATTTTTCCATTCAAGTCGCGTTTAATTTTAAACAGCCACCGATTCTTGACAATGTTCTTATCCGCCGGTCTGTCAACGAGCTCCCAAGCTTCATGCTTATTGAATGAGTCAATCTCGTCTTGCATAGCTTGCCGCCATAGCTTGCTATCGCTCGATTGCAAAGCCTCCTTGACAGTTGTCGGCTCATTCAACTCTATCTTGAGTGCATACATTGTCCTCGGTATTCTAGGCCGTAAATTAAAGGTATCTGCATGTGCATGTGGCTCCCGTGGTCTACCGCCTGTATCAGTAGATGAGCTCGGTACCTGCTCGTTCGCCTCGAACCAAACTTCAGGCGCTGCCGGCCTCTCCGCCTCAACCTGAATCTTTACATTCTGTGGGAACGGTAACTCCGCATTCTCCGCCTCAAGCTCAACCTCAGGCTCATCTTCCACGTGACTCTCGTCATCAATGACACCGTCGTCACTTGTCGGAAAGAATATCTCCACAGACCGCTTGCTATTGACACCTCGCTCTTATGCTTCAGGAAGTACACGAACACCTTCCTCGAATGATCATCCAAGAACGTCAGGATATACCTCTTGCATCCAAGCGAATTCACCGGCAACGGACCAAACAAATCGGTATGGATTAAATCCAACCGTTTTGCAGCCACAGACTTCTCAGGATTGCTAGGAAAAGGAAAACGGGCTTGCTTTCTTTTCAAACAAACCTCACAAGCAACATCTTTACAAGGGTCCTCCTGAAAACTAATGTCATTAGCAAGTCCCTTCCTCAAAAGTTTCATATTATGGCCGCTCAAGTGACCAAGTCTTTGATGCCAAGTTGCAGTGCTAATCGTTAGATTCGCCCTTAGACTGCTGGTCTGAAGTTTATATGCACCTCCTACGTCATTTGCCTTAATCAAAACATCGCTCAAATTTGAAATTGTACAACCCTTACTATCAAAATTTACAGTACAGCCGTTCTTAATCAATTGGAAAACAGATATAAGATTCACAGACAGCTTAGGTATGAACAACACGTCAGTCAACGCCGTATCATCCGACAACATAACGTTACCTATACCTGTACACTGAAGTTTCTCTCCACTAGCAATGGTGACGAAACCACCACGCGATTTAAAGTCTGTCAGCAAATCGCGCCTGCCAGTCATGCAATTTGTCGCACCTGAGTCTATGTACCACGAAGATTCCGAGCCCGTACTAGTACTGAATGCTATCAACACAAAGTTTCCTGAAGAACTCTTCTCGTTCCGACAGTCTTTCTTCAGATGTCCTTTCCATTTCCAGCACCACGGTTCTCTCTTTCGATCAGAACTATCCTTCGCTTTTGCTTCTCCCTTGTGCTGCTGCGCTTTTCTTGTTTAGGAGTCACTCGTAGTAGTGCCTTTTCTGGTAGAATATAAGCACTCACTCGAATCTCCACGAGTAGTCCAACGTTGATCCTGTAGCAGTTTGGATTTGACTAGATCCGATGTGATGGCAGCTCCCAAATGCTCTAGTGCCATGATCATGGGCTCATACTCTGTCGGTAAACCTTTGAGCATCAGCGCACCAAGAAACTCGTCGTCAACAGGCTTGTTCATGTTCGCCAATTGCTGTGCTAATGACAAAACTTGATTGACGTAAGCTTCCATGTTCGCGAAGTTTTCAAATTTGACAGCGCATAAGTTCTGGAGAGTTCTTACTCTTGAACCGAGTCCCTTATCATCATAAGCACGTTTCAGTGCATTCCAGGCTTCTTTTGCCGTCTCCGCCGACATTAAATGAGAAAAACATGACTTTTCGACGGCCAAGCAAATTTTAGATTTAGCTATTTCATCACGTCGATTTCTCACCTCGGACGTTGTTTTATCATCCGCACCGTAACCACTGATACAGCTCCATAAATTGTCGTGAATCAATGCATTTGTCATACCAAATTTCCATTCGACGTAATTTTCCCGTCCACGTAATTTTTCATGTGAAAAATTTTGATTCTTACTTTCCGATATATTTATTACAACGTTATACTATTTCAGCGGAACCATAACCTAATGTATTTGATAATTAAACCACATATTTGTTAAAATATAACCCAGAGTTTATTCAGCACATCGGATGAAGCATACAACAAGAACCAGAGAGACAATGACAGTTAAGTCATAACACTACGAAGTTGGCCAGGATTAAAGCAAGGAGGCTACAATGAAACCTCCAACAGATTGCGAAACCATTTTATGGTAAATAATATAGTTTATCTACAAACGTATCATAAATCCTCTTAACTGCGTCTAAAAACCGCACGTTAGACCAGCATATTGTAAAACTATTTGGCAAAAACTCATTTCTTATCTGAAAATTTGTACATTATCACCATAATGTACAAAAAATTGTCAAATCATGACATTCAAATTTCGAACGCCGACGCCCGCAAACAACTGCAGAGCAATGATGCCACAATGCCGGTCAAACGTGCGGTTCCTGAACACATCAAAGAGAGCTTAAGACAAGACAACAATATTTTACTAACATCTAGGTAATTACATTAGTGTAAGGACCCACTTCTGCATCCATTGTTGATATGTCTGTAGATAAACTAGTGTATGTAACTGTACATAATTAGGCATTAAAACTCTCAAGTGATATTATTATGAAACTCGCCAGTATTACTGCCCATCATTATGTAGCAGTCACATAAACTACTAATATAAGGTGCATACGTTGGCATAAAAAGGAGGAGGCTTATAACCAGCAGTGGGAGGTGATGATGATGATGATGATGACCTCTGTGTTGCCGCGGTTGTGGCTCTGCGTACCATTCAAGAGGTCCAGGGTTCGATCCCCGGCTGAGGGTAAAAAAAAGCCCAGGTCTTGGATGTTTATATGTATGTGTGTGACGTCGCTGTTTCTGGTTCCCACGACACAGGGTATCCTAGTGTGGGGCCAGAGGCAGTGTATGTGCCTATATGTAAATGTTATGTTATGAATATAGTATATGTAGATATAAATATATTCCACCAAATCCCATAAACACGCACACTTACATTGTCCTATTAATCATCACGCTAACTTCACGCACACAATTACAAATCTACCAACATTTATAATTCACATTAGACACACTCTCAATTAATAAACACAGAGGTTTAACCACAGATATTATTGTTCATCACCAAGCAACAAATATGGCGCTGTTAAACGGTATGCAGCTGCCTCCCCACAACACAGGTATTCACCTAGAGTGGGGAACAGTAGCTTCATCATGTAACTCTAACATCTAGGAATTTTGATAGATTTCGAAAAATTTACCAATCAGAATCTCACAGAAACAAGCAAAGTCGCTTTCAAAACTTTTTTATCTTAGTTGCAATAAATTTTTCATCCAGGCTAGTCGTTCTTTGTGCTTCATCGTATTATGATAAATTTAATGCTGGAAGCCTCACCGCCATACTGGGAGTAATTTAATGAACTATCCGATTCCAAATGGCTGTTTGGTATGGGAACTGAAAACTGACCGACCCGATCACCAACAAACATGACATCGGCTCAGATAATATTGTATTAACTCATAAAAAGCGTTATCACCATTTATAACTCCAATATCAACGGGGGTTTTCTGGGCTGGCACTAACATATGTGTTAATTATGGGGTGTTTCAATAAAACGTTGAATCCAACGATATCTCGAATAACAATTAATTTTCACAGAGGTCACGTTGGGTTTATTCGATGCATCTAATGCAGGTCTTCCTCCGGCGTCGCTGTGATGCATCATTTATAGAAAAATAAAAATATCTTTATTCAATTCGATTTTTATTCTATTCGTTCAGGCATGTTTCGTTGCTGTTGGTGGATGGGCACGTCCCTGCCCATCGCTCTTCGAATTCACATACAAAATCGTTCACTAAATAATCCTTGAAGAATCATTAAGCGACTCTGGGTATAGCGGTCTGAATGGATACTCATAGAAGGGAAGTTTTTAAGCTGCAGACGAATATGTAATGTCTGATTTGGTGCAACTATTACGAAGGCAAGTCAACACAATTTTTGAATAACTTTGACAACTCCATATAAATTTGTATGGAGTAGTCACGTCAAACAAAACTAGACAGACTAAGCAACAATGGACATATCAGACACAGCTGTCACTTCATACAAAGTGCTTGTTTCCTGCAGTACTGCGTTTGGTGGTAGCATCGCACCACGAGACGAGGGTTGTGCGGCGGCAAACCGGAAATTATTCAGAAAATAGTGTTGATTTCCTACTGCTGACACTTCAATTTTGAAGTTTCTTCGAAAGCCACACCAGATTTAGTTCAGTATTCGTGACGATTTTTCGATGAGCCATTAAAGAGCATTAGTCTTGATAATGAACTTTAAAAGTATTATCTCGTTACTCTCAAACACGTCACTTGTCCAAAATGTTCCGCCGCATTAAAATTTTCAGGGGTCTTATTAACATCACATAACATAGCGTCAAGCCTTTTCCCACACGGGGTGGCAGAGGCACAATTGTGCCCACTTTGTGCCAGTTGTTCCATACGTGTGTAATAATTTTGCGTGACAGGGGCCTAGCCCATCGCCGCAGCTATGGAGTAATGAAGGTTTTCTCACGATGTTTTTCCATCACCGTAATAACGTCCATATAATGTACTTAAGATAAATTAATTATCTCATTGGTACATGGTCATGAATCTAACCTGGAACTCCTGTGTGAGAAGCAAGCGCGAAACCCATAAGACCACGGAGCGTGTTATAATAAAAAGGGGTCTTATTATAATTAAAAGTCAGTGCCCACTTTTTAAAGTATAGTTTTAATACATTCGGCTGTCCATCAATAAGTTCGTGCGTTAGGTACTTATTGAAATGATTTCAATGTTAAACGATTTTCACGACTTTCAGCAGCCTATTTGTGCAATTTACTGTCACGTTGTGATTTTCACAAATCGGGGTTCAATGTCTGAAATATTGTTTAACAAATTAATGTAAAATTAATTTCAATTAGTTTTTTAACTTACAAATGAATACATTAGATGTATCTATCAAAATAATATATAAATAAAGAGAGAGAATTAAAATACAAATATAAAACTTTATCTATCCAATTATGTTGAACATTATGTATAGTTGGTGGCGAAAAAATGTTATTGTAGTGTGTGTACAGTATATGTAGCTAATGTTGTTTGATTCCAAACTCAACGACTGCTGTTTTGAGATTGCCTTTTATTGTATACTTATTTTAATAAAGTTATCTCGGTTGGCCTAGTTAAATATCTACAAACTATGCATAATGTACTGCCTAATGTGCGATTGCTGACAAAGCTCGTACATCCTGCCGACTCAAAGGATAAGGACTAAACAAGTGTTAAAAAGTAAATGTAAATAAAAGGGTAAAAGCTTAGAGCTATTGCAGAGTTTTAAAGTTTTCTATATGCTAACATGTGGTATCTTTAATCTAACGGAGTGACTCCTGTGCAGCTTCTGCGTCGATCTCGGTGCTGTCCCCGGGCTGTCAGTGGTCGATGGCGGTTTTAAATCCTGCGATTGGATGTCCTTGTGCGGGATCGTGGGGACGTGTTCGGTACTGTCAGCTGCTGGTTTTTTGTGGCCTTTTCTTGCTCTGTGCCATCTCGTAATGAAGTAGATAATGCCCGTCAGAGTGATGAGTACCAGGATTGAGTACAATACCGAGTACTGGTGGACGTCATGTATTGTTAATGGTGCAAAGGCTTGTTGTTTCAGGCTGACAATCTGGGCTTTGATCTTCTGCCAGTCGTCTTCGTGATCCTCTTCCTTGTACGTCTTGATGTCTGAGGTGTTTACTATCTGGTTCAAGATCGATGCCTCGGGGATGTCAGATTGTGCTGGACTGACGTTGATGTGGCTGATGTAGTTGTGGTGTCCTGATATGGTGAATGTGTTGCTTCTGATAGAGCAACCTTGACCGATATCGAGTATTCCGTTCCCGGTCAATGAGCTCGAGTGCACTTTGCTGTCTGGGCAAAATATGCGCACAGCGCATTCCTCGCAGCACGTGTACATCCACTTATCCACAATATCTTCGAGCTCCCAATATTGCGATAAGTCTTTTATGCAGTTGATAACGACGTGGCAATGAAATGTCTTTACATTTCCCGACAGGATCCACCCGAGCTTTGTCTGCTGCGCTATGGGCGCTGTGTCTGGTCCTTTGATGAGACCACTCATTATCACGTCCGAGTAATCGCTAGCGTCCAGGAGGAAATCGACAGAATTCGACACATTATAGTCTGGATCGGCTAGCTGTACGTAAGCTAGGTGTGGCCATTGTCGTTTGCCGAATGACGTGTTAGGCTAGTTGTTGGTTACTCGGTTGATAACTAATGCTTGAGTTGTTAATTGATGATTGCCGTAGATTGATTCGATGTTCAGTGAAACGATGCCCTTGCTTTGCTTCGAACCATTTCCAATGCCCGACACCGATGCGTGGAAACGTTGTCGTTGTAATCCCAGCATCTGCGCGGCATTTTCGGAGATCAGTGAAGTCTGAGCTCCTTGATCAAGCAGTCCTCTCATAGTCACGTAGGATCCGTCTGAAGCCATTAACTTGATTGTTACAGTCGTTAGTAAGATCTCTTCATCGTCGGTTGCTACGTAGTTTACGCTGTGTTGCATGTTCCCATTAGTCTGCGGCGATGTAGGTGAGCTAGATTCCATTGAAGTGGGGCGCACGGCAGTAAGTTGCACGACACATCGTTTGCAGGTTGCATCATGCAGTAATTAGTTGTGATTTTGCTGACAGACTCGGCACCGTTTTAACGAAGTGCACTGGTCGTTAGAGTGCTTGTAGAGGCAGTTTTGGCAAACGTTGAGTTGCCTTACTAACCTCAATTTGCCATAAGCGTCCTTGTTACTGAACTTGTCGCATAGAAACAGAGAGTGGTTCTGATTACATAATGGGCAGACTTTGTTGGTTGTCTGCGATGTATGAGCCTGGTATTCCTTTTTTGGATACTTCCCATAATTCCCGAATTTGTTTAATCCTGGATGATGAGTGGTTTGCTTCAGCTGTGGTGGCGTGGGCGCCTTCTCCTTTTTGTGGATCGGTTCCAACGCGGTAAACTTTGATTCGAGGAAATCCATAAGCTCTTTAAGCTCTGGTATGTCGCGAGGCGATTTGCGTGACTCTTTGTAGTCTAAGTATTTCTCGCTGTCCAGCTTCTTAGCGATCAGATGTACCAACAGAGGGTCCCAGGTAGCTGTGTCAATTCCCAGATTCTGTATGGCGTGTATGCACTCCGAAGACGTATCAAAGAGGCGCTTGATTCGAATGATGTTTGTTTCTGTATGTTCGGCTGGTTTAGGAACAACTCGACGTGTTTGGTGAAGAGGAGCTGTGGGTTGTTGTATCTATGTACCAGCAGTTCCCATGCCGTATCGTAGTTGTCCGATGACGTATGCAAGTGCTGAATGAGTCGCTCTGGTTCTCCCTTCAGCTTTCCTTTCAAATGTTGCATCTTCTGGCTCTTGCTTAGACCATTGTTATTGTGGATTGTTTCAATGTAGAGGTCGTTAAATGTCGGCCACAGCGTGAAGCTGCCTGTGAAAACTGGTATGTCCAGCTTAGGCGTTGCATGCTCTAAATGGGCCGTTGATGCTAGTTTTAAATTCAAAGATCTCTTGATGTTTTTGTATGAGTCTTCGAACGAGTAGAACTGTTGATCGTATTCATCGTTCGATCCCTGCAGAATGTTGACGATCTGTAGGGGTAGGGAGTCTATAGTCTTCCAACGTTTCTGTAGGTTCTTGAGCTCATCTTCCAATTCCCATTTGTCGCGATTTTCTTCTACCTTCAAACTCCTTACGGCTCTACTGAATGCCCTGAAGTTGGTTTGCTGCATGGACAGCAGGTCCGATACTTCATTTGGCGCCTTCGAAGTTCCGGAGGATGGCATCGGTCCTGAGGGTATGGTTAGCTTGATCGCGGCAACGTCAGATTTCTGCGCCTGCGGCTGAAGAGGTACGAAGTCCTTCTCTGGTGCCGGCGGGAACGTTGCAATATTGTTGCGAACGGAATCAACATATTTTCGTGTTTGTTCGAATTGCTTCTCCGCGAAGTACGGCTCGATTTCGTTTTCGTAGACTTGTAGTTTCTGATTGTTGGCTTGGAACTCGGTAAAAAGTTTGTCCAATTTATCCAAGCGCTCACGTAGGTAATCCCGCGTCTTTCGGACCTGGGAATCCTTTCCGAAGTTCCTGTCTAATAACTTGATATTTTCAAGTATTTTTTGTTGACGTTGTAATAGACTCTCCATAATGCGCAAAAGAGTTGAAATTGCTTGCTGTTCTCAATTCAATAATGCTTCGCTTGTGTTTTTATTCTTTGTTGCGAAGGTCGAGTATTGTGAGCAGAAACTGGTACTTGTGCTTGAAAATTATTAATGCTGTATGCTGGTGTCCCACTTGTGTGCCAGGTTGTAGTTGTGTGTCCTGGCGATGTGTAGGACTGTTGCTGGCTGATGCTGTATCCCAGAACGCTGTCGCGAGGGCTGGGCTCTGATGTGCTGGTTGCTGAGACTTCACACGACGGATAATTTTCACGGCGCGCGAGGTCCTTATTTTAGTTCGAAGGACCAGTAGCTAATGTTGTTTGATTCCAAACTCAACGACTGCTGTTTAGAGATTGCCTTTTATTGTATACTTATTCTAATAATGTTATCTCGGTTGGCCTAGTTAAATATCTAATCTACAAACTATGCATAATGTACTGCCTAATGTGCGATTGCTGACATAGCTCGTACAGTTATGGTTGAAGTCGAAAGAGAAGGAGCTAAAATGCTGCGCATTTGCAGTGCGGGCGGTGCGTGTTGGCACCAACTCTTCTGTCTAGAACTAAGCTGTAATCTTTGGTCTATTTGATTATTTTGTGTTTAAATAGCGCTACTCTCAAGATATAGAGTTGTCAGACTGACAGAACCTGGCCCTCACGAAGTATGTTTGTAGTAAGATAGAGAAATGGTTTTTATCATCTTCTTAAGAAGTTAACGTTGCTTGTGCCCCTTCTAAGGTGATTAAGGCAGTTTTTGCCGTTGTGCCCTAAGCGGAAATGAGGTAGAGCAGGAGGGACTGGCCTAAGGAGACATAAAAAGTTTTTAGCACCTAATTATCGCCCCTTGTCGCAGAAGTTTTACAATAGGTATGAGCCATGATGTTGATATTAGGTCGAAGATTTAGTTTTTTATCGAGTGTGAGACATAGATATTTAAAATTTAGTAAATTTGATGAACATTCAGTAAATCTGAGGAACATTTAGTAAATTTGATGAACATGTTGTAAATCTGAGGAACATTTAGTAAATTTTGTACAAATATGTATTTCTGTATTATTTTTAGTCAATATGATACACAATTGAACACAAGCCATATCATATTAGGGCCGCACCGTGCTACCTACTGGTAATCGCATTTGAATCATTAGATGAAGTTATGCGCAACCGCGCACATCTGTCAGCAGCGCCCGAAAATCGGGATTCTTATTTATAGGATATTAGGCTGTGATAAGTTATCAAGTTAATCATCGTATTTATTTAGATTTTGTTATTTTACTTTCACCAGGATTTACTTTTTCTACCCATAGGAAAGTATGTTATTCCATAAAGCAAGGTAGTGTGCATAAAACTACTTTGCAAACAACACATTCCCCCATCGTTTTGCGTACGATTTTCGATCGATGGCACTATTTGCACCGAGACCTTTTTCCATTTGCCTCCGCTCTAATTATTTTTTGTTCGACATTGCCAATTGAACCAATAAAATAAAAGATATAAAAACCATAAACAAATTGATGAATGATAACATTGTTTTACAAAATATTTATATTATCTGAAAATCTTACTATCTGTTATAACTACACTGCCGAATATAAATAAATTAAACATTCAAAGCCTTCACCTATCGATTTACTCCGTCTAAGGTGACCTCAAATATATATTATAAAATAAAGAAATTATATTAATGGGGAAACCTGGATAATAAGAATATTTAAATCAACACATAATTTTCTCAGAGTATTAAAATAATATTAATACCCCGTATATCAGAGGATCGGAGGGTAACACTGGCTGTCAAACGGCAAACAGCTGATTTCACTACGTCCCTAGAAAAATTTATATTTTAATATGATTTAGTGTAATTCTGAGCCCAAATTAGTGTTATTTTAGGATTATAGTGTAATGTTAAGTATTTATATTGTTTGCAGTGTGTTTTAGTGACGTTTACTAGTGTCTCGAAACATGTTAAATTTGTGACCGTTGCAGGTTATAAATTTAAAAGTATTTATTATTTCCGTACACTTTCAGCGCTTTTTGTTACCTTATTGTTAAATTATTATATTTAACAACGTTTAAAATATATTTCATAGCAATTAGTGATGTGCAAACGCTGAAAAACGTTACTATTCCACGTAAGTAATTTCGCATTGTTTTGGTGTGCAATTCCTTGATTCTTATCTCAACTGTAACCATGATTACCCGCAGAGCTGCTGCTGTCGCCTCCCGACAGCAGGAAAATGACAAGCTCAAAGTTACCTTACTAGAATTAAAAAAATCAAAGGAAATGGTCACCGAATTACTCTGTGAAAGGGAGGAAAATGAGAAAGAGCTATTATCAGTACTTGAAAGTAGAGATAAGCTATAGAAACAATTATGTGTATTAGAACAAGAATGTAGTGATGTAATTGTTGAGCGGGACAAGCTGCAGGTCACCGTAGATAGCTTCACTGTATGTAGTGCAGAGTACGAGCAAGCCCTGAAATCGATTGATTCCCTGGAGAAAGCATTGTTCGATGCCCATGAACAAATACATGCACTCCAGGAGGAGAAGGAAAACACCGCAGCGTTGCAGACCCAGAGCCTCTACAGTGAAGTCGTAGGGATCAGCCCGCAGCTGGTTACTGTTGCAACTGGAAGCCTTGATGATGTCATTGATTTAACTAATGACACATTGCCCACATCAAGGTTATTAAGTTGCAGCAATAACAAACTAGGTAAAATAAATAGGTATATACGGAAAACTCAGAAATTAATAAAACATAATAAATTGTGTACTAAAAACTTAAAAGTAAGCAAGAAAAATGTAAACTTATTACATGATTTGAATATGTGTGTATTAGAATTAGAAAGTACTAAGTTGATGTATGAAACTGACACACAAAACTTACATTTGAAAATCCAAAGCTTGGAGGATTCATTGAGATCACTAAACAGTGCATATTTGAACTCTGAGAAAGTTATAAATGAATACTCATTGGCTATGGATGATTTAATTCAAGAAATGAACCATAATTGTGAGCGGTTTGAGTCGCTGACCAACAACCATACTTGTCGCTGTGAGCAGAAAGGTGGTTGTTTGACAGCGGGCAACTCTCCGGGCTTGTGTGACAGTTTACCAACACAAGGTGTTACTGATAATAGTTCTGCCAAGTCTGATATGACCACAACACCTGATATTATAATGTACTGTGATGAGATTGGAAGTGGCATGGGCTCAGCACTCCACTCATACTCTAAGGGACATAGTGTTATTAGTAATTGCTCACCTTTTAGCACTGTAGATAATATTATAAATCAAATTTTGAATGACAGCACTATCACAGCCAGTGCCACACTGATAATTTTCATGGGCAATAGGGGAGATGTGAACAAAAAAAAATTAATAAAATTTTATGAAACATTGAATGGTCTTAGTGTGAAAAAAATTATATTGTTCACATTTCCCTACTGCAACCAATTGACACAAAATGAAAATGTATATAGACATAATATGAATATAACTATGTACAATTTATGTACATATAATAATAAGTTTGATATTATTGACACTAACAATTATGTTAGTAATTATTTTACTATGACTAAAGGTACATTTTACCTTTCAAATTATTGTAAACGACAAATAGCTATGTCACTATTATATTTATATGACATTACAGCCAAAAATTTGGCTTCTAACTCTGCTTTTACTGAGCAGCCTAATATGAATCTGGTATCAGACCAGAATAACAGGATGCATTTAAATTAGTTCATAGGACAACAGAGGACCCAGGCTCTGGCAACATATGTTCTAGTATATTAGAAAACTCTAAGAATAAGGGAAGCTCACATGCTAAGTATATAAGCCTGGTTCATCAGAATATTCAATGTATTAGAGGCAAAGATCTACAAATAGAGTTATTTTTAAATTGTAATAAAATTGACATTTTGTGCATAACAGAGCACTGGTTAACTATTAATGAAATTATGTTTAGCTTTAAAGATCACCAGGTTGGTAGTTCGTTCACCAGACTTAATTCAATACATGGTGGGGCATTAATCATACTAAACAATCATATGAAATTCAAGGAACGTAAGGACATTGTTTCCTTATCTGTTGAACGAACTATAGAACTTGCAGCTGTGGAATTAGAACAGTTCATCGTTATATGTGTCTATAGGCCACCCTTGAGCGACTTTGAAATGTTCGAGAAAATAATGGAATCCGTCCTAACTATTTCATCACACAGTACGAAACGATTAATTATATGTGGTGACTTTAATGTTAATCTGTTAGAAAGAACTACTCTCAGCGTTAGATTAATAAATCTTTTCTCATCATTTAGGCTTAGCCATTTATTTATGGAGCCAACAAGAGTGACTGCTACTAGTGCTACATGCATTGACAACATTTTTACTGATGTTATTCCAATCAGTAAAAGTGTTATCAGTGAATTGGATTCAGATCATTTAGGTCAATTATTTCAATTTGATTCTATTAGAGAACCTGTAATTAAAAAGAAAATTTCGTTTGTGCCAGTAACTGCTGACCGGTTAGAAAGAATGAGATACTCTTTAGCCCAGGAACTACCGTTTTTGGCTGCTGAACAGTCTCCTAATATAATGTATAACTTATTCTTTGAAACCTTTATGAAACAGTACAGCGCGATATTCACTTCAAAATCGGTTGTGGTTAGTGGTTCAAACGACTTTAGTACGTGGGCTACTGCAGAGTTGCATAAACGCAGGCAAGCATTGTATGCATTGTATGAGGAACGACGGTTCAACATGAGTGACGAATTTAAAGAACAAGTCAAACAGTTCTCCAAACAATTTAAATTAGACTGTCATACAGCTAAACGTAATTTTCTGAGTAGTAAAATTAAGAATAGTTCCGATGTTATAAAAACGACTTGGAAAATAATTAATGAGGAGGCCGGTCGTAGTAAAAAAGCGAGTCACGATTACGAACTAAAAATCAATGGACAGCTTACGAGTTCTAGCTTAGAAGTTGCAACTGAATTTGAATCGTTTTTTACTAATGCACCGGCTTCCACGACTAAGTATTTAAATTCGTCACCTTTGTCTGCTGTTGCAATATTAAAAGATAATGTCTCAGAGTGTGCTTCATACTTGAATTTTAAGCACGTCACAAGTTCAGATGTCGTAAAGGCATTTAAATTGATAAATGTTAAGAAAACGAATGATCTTTGGGGACTCTCTGTTCACGTCGTTAAATCCCTGATCGAATTAATTGCACCTGACCTAGCGGTCATTTTCAACAATTGTATAGACTGCGGTGAATTTCCTGATTTAATGAAACAAAGTAAGATAATTCCCCTCTTCAAAGCAGGTAGTACTCAAGACCCCACCAATTTCAGACCTATATCAATACTACCAACTTTTAGTAAAATTTTTGAGAAATTAATCTTATCACAGCTATTACATCATTTTGAATCAAATAAGCTAATGCATAACAAACAGTTTGGATTCACTCGCGGTCGTTCAACAACAGATGCCGGAATTCAGTTCATTGAAAGTATTTTTGATGCCTGGGAAGAGTCACAAGATGCCCTAGGCATTTTTTGTGACTTATCTAAGGCTTTTGATTGCGTTTGTCATGAAACATTGACCAGGAAATTACATCATTATGGAGTTAGAGACACGTCATTGAATTTGTTAAAATCTTATCTGAACGGAAGAATACAAAGGGTAGACGTAAACGGAGAACGATCACCAGGATCATTGGTTTCTTTGGGCGTGCCACAGGGCTCAATATTGGGACCCTTCCTATTCCTCATCTATATAAACGACTTACCCTATCTAGGAAGGGACTGTCATGATATGGTACTGTTTGCTGATGACACCTCACTTATTTTTAAAACAAAGCGAAACCAACACGCTACTGATGATCACGTGAACAATACCATATCAAGAGTGGTAAATTGGTTTAATGTTAATAATTTGCTATTAAATGAGAAAAAGACTAAATGTGTTAAGTTTCTTACTACTAACGTTAAAAATAATCAGACATGTATAACAATTAAAAATGAGGAATTGGAATTGGTAACCAGCACAGTGTTTCTAGGTATAACGTTGGATTCCAAACTCCAATGGGGTCCACATATTGATAAGCTATCGAACAGACTGAGCTCTGCAGCTTTTGCATGCAGGAAAATCCGTCACTTGACAGATTTAAAAACAGCCAGATTAGTTTATTTTAGTTATTTTCATAGTATTATGTCCTACGGTATTCTGCTCTGGGGCAGTGCTGCTGACATAAATACTATTTTTGTGCTGCAAAAGCGGGCTGTTCGTGCGATTTATAAAATGAATAATAGAGATTCTCTTAGAAATAAGTTTAAAGAAGTAAATATATTGACAGTCCATAGTCAATATATTTACGAGAATATTATGTATGTCCATAAGAACATTGTTAACTTTCGAAGAAACTGTGATATACATAACTTTAATACTAGAAACAAGGACAAACTTGCAGTGCCCACTACTCGGCTCCATAAAATAAAAAACTCGTTCAAGGGTAATTGTGTAAGATTTTACAATAAACTCCCAAGCACTTTGACAGATCTATCAATTAATAAGTTCAAGAAATACATCAAGCAAAGGCTTATTTCTAAAGCTTACTACAGTATTAAAGAGTACATAGACGATAAAAATGCTTGGGACTGAATTGTTCTAATTAATTGTGAGCATCCTCACTGCCAGAGTTTCTTTTACTGGACACTTGGAGGCCTTTTACACCTCCAAAGATTAATTTAATTATACAACTCTTGACTGTGGGGACCATTTACATCTCCTATTATCATTGTATTATTGACTAAAGAGACTATACATCTCTGTTATTTATATTTTAATTATTTTATTATGACATTTGAGACTCTTTACATCTCTCAGAAACAATAATTAAAAACTTTTTTTTTCTGATAATATGATAATAATACCAAATGTTCTGTAAAAAATGAAATGAAATGACATGTGAAAGTGCCCTTGTGGCCTATTTACAGAATAAACGTTTTGAGTTTGAGTTTGAGTTATCTAATAACTATCGGCTAGTATTGAATCGCACATCACAAATACTGATTTTCACAGCAAAAATACTTTTTATGTTTTAAGTTTTTTTTGTTGTTCTTACATGTTCAACCTAAGCTGCCGCAGTATTTACCATATATTTCCCAATACTATAAATCATAGTGCAGACTTCAGATTTAGCTCGATGTCTAGCGTGTGCTAACAGTTCTTGTAAATAATGACTGTTCTATTATAATCTCTACCACGTATTGTGAAACAATCTTCTCCTGTGTCGCGGTCGAATAAGCCATTGGATGAAAATTGAGATCATCTTATACTGGACATTTCTTGTTGTATTTTATAAAGACATCTTGTAGCACGAATTTCAAACTTGGATGTAGTAGCTTCCCTTTCTTTATACTTAACCTTTAATACAAAAACCGATCTTTTTCTAAAAATATATATGCTTAGTTTTCAAACTTCAAAATTCGATAAAATGTGTTCGTTACAATTAGTAAGCTGTACAGTACAGTGTACCATTCTATACCTAAACATTAAACTATTGAACAAGTACAGGTGTGAGAAAAAGTGCAGTGACTGCAGCTAAGTCCACTAAGGGTACTAAACTCGCATTGATCTATGCCCTATTAGCATTTGTACTAGATAGAAAAATAGAATTGATAAATTCGTGTGCATAAACAATTTACCTTAAGTATTGTAATAAAGTCGAAATGCTTGTACCAGCTACACATAATCATCACGTCTTTTACGACAAAGGCTAAGGTTATAAGACAATCAGTTCAGTCCATTTCTAATCCCCGCAGTTATGAAATGCTCCATTACGATGCCAGCCAAGGCAGGAAGCTAGTAACCCAGTTAGATTTTGATATAAAGTCCGTCCTTGACAATAAAACTCGAAGGTGCGTGGTTATGGTCCAGATTGCTGCGCACGATTCGATAATCTTTCAACAGTGTTATGTTAGATCCACATTTACATGAGGTGCACTTGTAGCGGTCTGTTTCAGAGAATCGCCCGTTCATGTAGAATGTGTAACCGTTGAGCATCGCTAATTCCTTGATCTTGTTTCCTCTCAGGACTTTGATGATCTCGACTGAAAAACCAAGATTTTGTTAATGAAGTGGCTGGATTTAAAAAGGCGCGGTAAATCGAAGGCGGATGGCAACTAGGAATAACATTTCTTGTCTTGCTATCTTTTCCTATTAAATAATGAATTATAAAATTATATTAGACCCGTTTGACAGAGGCGAGACAAACTCCCACCCAAACTTACTAAACCAAAAACAAGTTTGTAAATAGTAAGCTTCAGATTTCAAGCTGTCAATTTAGTTGGTTGACTATTTAGCACGGCTTAAGAATTTCATTTAACGATGTATTTTTTTCTCCTCACATAACTTAAAAAGCAAAAGAAAATCCTACCACTAAATATATGTTGTATTGAAACATTTTGGTATTTTAACATGAACTCCATCTTTCAATACGCAATTGGGAGACAATGTTTATGTTCCAAAACAAAACAAAACTATTTTTCCATTATTTTTTGCGTAATTGTTCTCTAGACTTTGGATTTGGTACAAACTCAGAAATATACCTAATAATTAATTGGGGATTCTAGGTGCTGTATTTGGGTACTGATGGCCTTAAATTAAACGCTCCTTTTAGAAGTCGTTTTACACTGTCGTTTGAGAGTCACCAGTAGCCGATTTCCATATAAAGAAGTCTCGAAATTAACATCTGGAAAATTGGCTTTAAGTACATTGCACCAAATTTCAAAAAGCTTTCCTCAGCTTTGATTATCACTATAAGCATTAGCAAAGCGGGTAAACTCGGTTGAAAAAATACAACATCTTTATAGCAAAATCTTTATTTAGGTTGCCAGTACCGGAATTTAATGAACAGATCGAACCAAACAAAACCTATTCCTTCAACATTATTAAAACAGAATTCGATAAAGTTTTTAAATTAAATAAATTCAGTGACTACAACGGTAAATCTAAACTTAGTGACTGGGCAACGTTTGGAATTCGTAAAAGTAGAGTTATCTTGTATGATATGTATGAACGAAAAAAACCTAAACTTAGAGTATTTCACGACTATGTAAATAAAATCCATACTTTCAAGTTTGTTTGTAGAACTGCCAAAACTTACACATTAATAGAAAAATAAAAAATTCTAATGATGGTTAAACTGGCAAAGTTATTCCAGTACAATGATTTCTGCCTACAGATAGGTAATCATGTTGTTAAATCCAACGCTGATGTTGCTCGAGCTTCCGAAACATTCCCCACCAATGTACCCTTAATCACGTCAGAGCGTCTTAATTCATCTCCATATGAAGCAGACACTTTGTTAAAAACAACACTAGCATCAGCAATGTATACCCACCAAAAACATTCTGTAAAAAACTAGCCAAGTCTCGATGGAGCTGCTTGTTTATCTCTAAAAAGTAATGAAATCTAGACAAAGTCATGCCAAATCCTTAGACTTGGCATGAATTTTCCTAGATTTCATTACGTAAATAGGTAGTTACAACAGATATAAGATTACGTGTTAACAAAATTGACTTGTACCTACTAACGTAGAACGAATGTTCAACGGCCAAGTCACTAAACATTAAATATAATAATAAAGAAATCGTAGTAAGGAACCTTAGACTTGGCACGCCTTTGTCTAGATTTAATTACTTTTTAGAGATAAACAAGCAGCTCCATCGAGACTTGGCTAGTTTTTTACAGAATGTTTTTGGTGGGATTTCACTTCTTTTTGTAGAAACGTGGGAATATTGATTTATATTATTAGATTTTCGGGAGAAATCCGGGAGATATGAAAACGGTATACACCGAATCTATACCAAGAGAAAACCAAGCTCTTGTGTTTTCTAATGATGGTCACCAGGTACTCTAGATCTTCGATTATCCTAGTTTTTATATTTTTTCCTTTATGTGGCCCTTAAACCCTAACTCTATACCAATTTTCAGCTCTCTGTGTTTATGGGAAGTACTAATTCTATTCTGATGATCATGAATGAGTGAGTGAGTGTCATAAATGCGAAACTTTGTTTTCGCTTAACTTCGGAACTAAATGATCTACAGACTTGAAATTTTGGATTTTAAGTATTTGATTATAGCTTACTGGATAACGAAAATTTCTGCGTTCTGGTCTTATCCAGAGGTTCTCAAATAGGGACCTGAAAATGCGGTGAAATGGTTCCAGTAAAGGAAGGTACGGCAGTGTTTGCTTCGCGCTCGACTTGGCGGGGGCACTGCCGTGCCCCCCGATTTAAAATTTCATCATATATGTATATGCCCAGTACCATATAGAGCTGTCGGACTGGGAAAACCTGGCACTCACGAAATATGTGTATAGTAAGATAGAGAAATGGTTTTTATCATCTTCTTAAGAACGGAACGTTGAGCCCTTTATAAGGTGATCAAGGCAGTTTTTGCCGCGGTGCCCTAAGCGAAATGCGTCAGAGCAGGAGGAACTGACGTAAGGAGATATAAACAGCTTTTAGTACCTCATAATCACCCCTTGTCGCAATGATGGAATGCAATGCTGCAATGATGTTGATATGACGTCGAAACGTGAGTTTTTTTATCGAGTGTGAGACCTAGGTAATTGAAATTAAGTAAAGTTGATTAACATTTAGTAAATCTGATGAACATTAACCCGGCCCATGAAGAGTGTGGCCGGGTATGACATACCAACCATGTTAGTTATTTGCGCATATTTTTTGTGCGTGACCTTCAAACTTATAGTCGCTTTGAGTTAAAGGGTTGCGGAAGGGGAAAGTGCCGTGATCGCGGCAGCCACATCGCTGGTGTATATATTTCGTGACAAAAACTAACATATCTTTTTTGCTATTTTAACTTATTTTCTTTGTTTTATTGTAGGTTTTAATATAAAATAGACGTTGATAGAGCAGAAAACCTAGTTCGGTCCATGATAGAAGATGTACTAGAAAATACTTCCGATGAGGCCAGCTCCGGAGAAGAATCTGACCACTGCTCTGAACATAATATTCAATCTCAAAATGTGCCTTGTCGTTATATTATATGTAAGGATTACCCAAACCAAAAGGATCGGAAGACAAAATACTCATGTGCAAGCTGTGGAAAGGCTTTTTGTATGGAGCATGCAACGTTTTTTTTTGCAAAAACTGTCCCGATGTCAACTCCAGTTCCTAAGATTTTTATTTATTTTTTTAAGTTTATTATGTTAATAATTTCATATTCTATCGCACATCAAGTATTTTTTTCATAAAACTTGTTTTTTTTAGTTCCTTTTAGTTTTCGAGAAACTGATTTTTTTAGTTTGAAATTCTTAGTGACTTGCTTCCAGTTAAATAAAAAATATTTAAATGGCGCAATTGTTTTATTTCCAATGCGTTATAATCTTTTTGTTGTAATTGTCATATAATAATAATAATAAAATATCATACTTTTCAGTAACAAGTTTTATAGCCAATTTTATTAACGGGTATGTCATACCCTGCCCCACATACTCCTTATTACATTTTCTCACCACACTCTCGCCGGGTTAACAGTAAATTTGGGATAAAAATGTATTTCTTTGATGTTATTGTTGAGGCAATATGATACACAATAAAACACAAGCATACCGCATTTGAATAATTTGATGAAGTTATGCGCAACCAGGTACATCTGTCAGCAGTGCCCCAAAAACTGGCGTCTCATTTATCGGATGTTATGCTGTGATAGTTAGCAAGTTAGTCATCGTTGTTATTTAGTTTTTTTGAGTTCATTTCACCAGGCTACTTCGCCCGATTTCGAGGCAAGAAAATATATTAGATATTTTTAACTAAAATACGATCGCGTAGCAGGAAGAATTTCGGTCATTACCTTTTATTTCCTGTCTCTGTCGCTCCCGCGTAAATAAATTCACGTCAAGCTTGCAGAGGTTTAATGACCGGCGTCTGAGCGAGCGTGACGTAAATATATTCACGCGGAAGCGATAGAGTCAGGTAATAACAGGTTAATGACCGAAATTCGTCCTGCTCCGCGATCGTATTTTACTTCAAAACTGAAAACTAATTGCAATCGCGGGTTGTACTGAAATATTTGTGTTAGTGCAAAAAAATAGGAAACTACGAGTACATTAAACATACATATTTATATTTTCATCGTTTCGCAAATATCAAATGGAAAACGTAATGGAGATATTTTGAATTATATTGATATTTTGAGTATTTTTGTCATATTGTTGTACACATAGTACACATAGGTCTACCTATGCTCAGCAATTAAACTTTCTCATCTTAACCTGGTTTGCTGGAAGAGATCACTTATTAGAGATAAGCTCGCCTTCGTACACTATTTTAATATTTTTATTTTTCATTAGTATGCAATAATTAAATCATCATGATATACTTTTTTATTAATTAAAATAACGGTACAGTAAGGTTAACGTGAACGTCCTCACCATAACCCTAGCTTTGAAGGTCTGTTATAAAAAGTTTAATTGCAAGTTCCTAGACTAATTACAGATAATAAAAAAGTATCAGAAAAAGAAAATAAACACTTAAACTTCCACCATGTTTTTAGATCATCTGAATGGAGAATATCTTCTCTACCCGCTTGACGTCATCACAACTGATTGAAGATGTTGAAGGTATATAAGCTCAATATGCCTGAACTGCAATGTCAGGGGTTTTTTAAATTAAAAATATAGTGTTTACTTTTTCTACCCGTAGGAAAGTATGTTTTTTTACAATTACAGTATACAATAAAGTTTTTGTAAGTGCCACGCGTTAGAAACACAGCAATTTCAGATCTAGGTCGATGTTTGGCGCGAGCTGTAGCTAACACGTCTTGTAAATAATGACTGTTCTAATATAATCTCTACCATGTATTGTGAAACAATCTTCTCCTATGTCGCTGTCAAATAAGCCATTGGATGAAAATTTAGATCATCTTATACTGGATATTCCTTGTTGTACTTTATAAAGACATCTTGTGGTTCGAATTTCAAAGTTGGACGTAACAGCTTCTTTTTATTTTTACTTAACCTTTGATACAAAAATCGATCTATTTCTTAGCTATACAGTATAGTGTACCTAAACATGTCTAAATGTCTATATATATACATAGTCAGGTCATAAGTTCTGTCACATGTGCAATATGAAATAATTTAGACATGTTTATTATTTATGTAAACATTTATACAGCAAAATGAACTTAATAAAACATAGATTCTTACGGTAATAAAGTTTATTCAAAATGACCCCCGCGTTTTTGAATACAGGCCTTTATTCTGCGCGGCCAGTCGTCTATCGCAGCACGAACGAGGTCCATGTCAATATCGGCGGCTGCCTTAATCAAGGATGCCTTGAGTGACTCCAAGTCAGGATGAGGCTTTGAGCAGGCCTTTTCCTCAAAGTGTTGCCATATCTTGTAATCTAACGGACTCAAATCTGGACTGGAGGAGGGCCAGTCTTCGTGCCGGATGATGTCGATTTCACGCGCCGCCAGCCAGTCTTGTGTGCTTTTCGCTCTATGAGCTGGCGCAGAATCTTGTTGGAATACCCAGTGCCTGTTATTAAACATGGTATGAGAAACAGGTTCCACAAGGTTCTTGAGGACTGTATTTTGATACACAACTGCATTCGTTTTTACGCCTTTCTCACAAAAATGTACCTCAGTTAAGCCCCAATAAGAGACTCCCAACCAAACCATGAGCGAGGATGGAAAATGTCCTCGTTGGACACGCGGAATACGGTTGCTCGCTTCTTCACTGCTGTGTGCGTACACCTTATCATTTTTTTTGTTGTAGCTCTCTTCCACGGTGAAAATTTTTTCATCCGAAAAAAGAATTTCCCGATGCTTTTTTCCCGCGTACCGCTTCAACAAAGCGCGGCATCTCTTCAGTCTCAGGTCCATTAAACGAGCGTCCAAACGATGTCCTGTTTTTCTTCGATATGCCCTAAGCCCTAAGTCTCCATTTAACACCCTTTTCACCGTGGTCCTGCTTAACCCCATCTGAAGGGCCAACAGTTTCTGCTTACGTATGGGATTTCTTTGAATTCGCGCCTTCACAGCTTTTATCACTGCTGGAGTCCTAACAGAGCGAGGGCGACCACTTCTTGACCTGTCATCTACACTAGAGTCTTCATTGTATCGTTTTATGGTACGATAAACAAATCTTTTGGTTATATTCAAATTTTTCAGTAAGTCGAAAATCTGAATTGGCGCGTAACCGCAACGATGCAACGAAATAACTGCGACACGGTCTTCTTTAAGTGTCCACTCCATATTTAAAAATGAGGAAAATTCTAAAAAGTACACATTTTTATTTTCATGAAAAATTCGAAATTCGAATTCAATAAACTTTTTTGTGGCCAGCGTTCTAAATTCAAAAGTTTTTATTGTGTGACAGAACTTATGACCTGACTGTGTACAATAAACTATTGAACAAGTACAGGTGTGAGAAAAATTGCAGTGACTGTGTAGCTAAGTCCACTTAGGGCACTAAACTGGCATTGATCTATGCCCTATTAGTAATTGTACTAGATAGAAAAATAGAATTGATATTTTCGTGTGAATAAACAATTTATATGAATATTGTAATAAAGTCGAAATTCTTGTACCAGCTACACATAATCATCAAGTCTTTTACGACAAAGGCTTAGGTTATAAGACAATCAGTTCAGTCCATTCCTAATCGCCGCAGTTATAAAATGCTCCATTACGATGCCAGCCATGGCAGGGAGCTAGTAACCCAGTTAGATTTTGATATAAAGTCCTTCCTTGATAATAAATCTCGAAGGTGCGTGGTTATGGTCCAGATTGCTGCGCAAGATTTGATAGTCTTTCAACAGTGTTATGTTAGATCCACATTTACATGAGGTGCACTTATAGCGGTCTGTTTCAGAGAATTGCCTGTTATGGTAGAATGTGTAACCGTTGAGCATCGCCAATTCCTTGATCTTGTTTCCTCTCAGGACTTTGATGATCTCGACTGAAAAATCAAGATTTCGTTAAAGAAGTGGCTGGATTTAAAAAGGCGCAGTAAATCGAAGGCGGATTGCAACTGGGAATAACATTTCTGTACATATTAGAATAAATTATACCGAATGTTTGTAATGTAACTGACTTTTATAGAACTGAATTTTATAAAAGTTTTCCGTTCTTTTCCTATTAAATAATAAATTATAAAATTTATTACACCGATTGACAGAGGCATCACAAACTCCCACCCAAACTTACCAAACTAAAAACAAGTTTGAAAATAGTACTTCAGAATGTCTTGAGAATTTCATTTAACAATTTTTTCTCCTCATATAACTTAAAAAGCAAAAAAAAAACCTACCATATGTTGTATTGAAACATTTCGATACTTTAACATGAACTCTATCTTTCAATATGGCTGGAAAGACAATGGTTATGTTTCAAAACAAAACAAAACTTGCAATCTTTTTTTGGTTAATTTTTCTAGACTTAATTGATTATTGGGAACAAACAACAAGTATATACTTAAGAACTAATTGGGGATTCTAGGTGCTTGAGTATTTGGGTTACGCTGGCCTTAAATTAAACGCACCTTTTAGGAGTCGTTTTACACTGCCGTTTGAGAGTCACCAGTACCGGATTTCCTTAAAAAGAAGTCTCGAAATGCACATCTGGAAATTCGTCTTTAAGTACATTACACCAAATTTCAAAAAGCATTCCTCAGCTTTGATTATCACTATAAATTAGCAAATTGGGTAAACTCGGTTGAAAAAAAAAAACACAAATGCAAATTCTTTATTTAACGACTTGGCTTACAAACAACAAACTTGCTTGTGGACACCACACTAAGTTTAGACTGTCACGTGGAGTCTCCCTAATTACAAGTCTAAAATATAATTAGTTAATGACCAAAAGTTATTTCTACATATAATAGAATTAGGTCGAATAAAAATATCTGAATTCTAGTGAAAGAAAGGATAAGAATAAAATACTAAAAGTAATTGTAAAAGTAAAAGTAATAGCTTACTTAATTAAAATTGTAGCTTTTAATTCTTATCCTTTCTTACTGAAATGAGACCAATATTTATATAAAGTATATCTTTACATATCTTTAAGTATATCAGTACAAATAAGAGTGGTATTATGTATGTATTATATTGATCAAATTGAAAATAATTTATAGTCAGTTCAATATTATGACGATGTAATGTGAATATAGATAATAATAAAAAGCACGTATATATTTATAATTATATAGAAATATAAATAAATAAGTATTTAGGTGTGTTTATATGTTGTTTTATTAGTTTCCTATGGGTCGGAGGGCTTCAGTTTTATAATAAACTAAGGTTGACAGCGATTTATTTATTGCTTGAAGTTGCTTATCTTATATTCGTTTTTGTATAATTTTTATTATGTAGTAAGTAAAAAACCCAAATTGAATTTCATTTGAAATGCCTTTTTATAATAGTCACAGTTAGGTACCAAATTGTAAAATAATCATGAGTGTGAATATTGTTCACATTGACCAATTCCGTGCCGAAAATCACGACTGAACCTCTACACCCACCACCTTTACTTTTGCTGTATCGGTTGTACCGGTACTTCCCCATGTTCAGTAAGGGCTAGTTTCCCGACAGCCCTGATTCTCCTCTCTTTGAACATCCTACAAGTAATAAGATATGTTTGAAGCAAACATAACATAGTTGGAAATCAAACGAACTTAAGGTAAGTTCGTTTGATTTCTAATTATTTAAGATTTTATCACACCACTTTGCCGGCCTTTTCTGGTATAAATAGTCTCTGGGCTACGTCGCTGACAGACTTATGACTGTTATGACACACAGAGCGATATGGCGAAACGATAAAGGTTCTTCGTTGAAAATGGAACCCCAAAAACAGATGGTAAGGATGCAGAATAAAATGTTTAAAAATATTTAAATAGTATAATATCAAATTAATGGTTATGAATACTTTTAGAGGTCACTATCTCATCATCTACAATGTATAGACATGCTTTACATCCTGTATACTTGCTTACGCAGGACCACCGACTCTTGAAGCCCGTTTTCCGATGTAACCCAAAAGTATAACGACCTAATCTGATCTGTGGGGCTCCGCGTCGTGACGTCAGATATTTCGGGACAGTATCTGCAAATAAAATATTTATAATTAATCATTTTATTTTCAACCGCAACAGAATTTAAGGTCACCTAGGGTGCTTGAGTATTTGGGTCATGATGGCCTTAACTTAAAAGGAGCGCTTTTAGGAGTCATTTGATACTGCCGGTTGAGAGCCACCAGTACCGGATT
Organism: Argyresthia goedartella; assembly: GCA_949825045.1. NCBI lineage: Eukaryota > Metazoa > Arthropoda > Insecta > Lepidoptera > Argyresthiidae > Argyresthia > Argyresthia goedartella. The sequence continues at coordinate 7,977,204 of OX463817.1, forward strand.
TCCATATAAATAAGTTTCGAAATGAACATCTGGAAAATCGGCTCCAAATTTCAAAAAACACTCAGCTTTGATTATCGCTGATAAATTAGCAAATCGGGTAAAATCTGTTGAAAAAATACAAAATACAAATGCAAAAACTTTATTTAAAGATTTGGCTTACAAACAACCAAGTTCCTAGTGGACACCGCACAAGGTTTAAACTGTAACGTGGAGTCTGGCCAATTACAAGTTTACAATGTAATTAGTTGTTAACCAAAAGTTATTATATATAAGGTATACTATAGTACCTTATATATATATATACAATTACAAGTTTACAATGTAATACGTCGCTCAGTAACCACCAACTTACTGACGTTAGTCGATTTGGTCTCAGAGAGCATGGATCGGGGATGTCAGGTGGACGTCGCCCATCTGGACTTCCGTAAGGCGTTCGATAGAGTTGATAACGATGCCCTAATGAAGAAATTGTGCGCCATAGGATTTGCCCCAAGGCTGTTGGTCTTCTTTGCTGACTACTTGAAAAACCGCCAACAGTTTGTGCGACATGGCTGCTTTGAGTCCCAGCCGTACCACACGCGGTCGGGTGTTAGCCAAGTCTATTCTTGGTCCGTTGTTATTTATCATCATGATAAATGAGCTAGAATCTGTGCTAAAATATTCTAAATGCGTACTGTACGCGGACGAACTCAAACTAGTACTTCCCATAAAGTCAGAAAATGACTGTAGGCTACTACAGGAACATCTAGATCCGGTCTATAGATGTAGTGTGAGCAACAAACTCCTATTCAATAGTGAAAAATGTTGCATAATGTCTTTCACGCGCTCTCCTCGGCCTATTAGCGTGACGTATACACTCGGCGCGGAGTCCTTGACTCGAGTGTATTCGATGAAGGATCTCGGTGTTACGTTTGACCCTAAACTTACATTCCATGAGCACATGAGCAATTTGGATTGTACAAATTTAATTTTATTGTTATTTTTGAATATTGAATCTAATTAATATAAATTATTGTGAATCCTATATATAAGTGTTAGGAATGTACTTAATCTATTGTCTATGTATATATCTGTAAATTGTGTCGATTTGGCCTCGGCTGTAAAGGCATAAATAAATTATGTAAATAAATAAATAAATAAATTAGGTGTTGACCAAAAGTTATTTATATATAAAAAAGATTTATAAAATTTATATATTTGAATTTTAGTGAAAGAAAGGATACTACAATTTTAACCAAGAAAGCTATTACTTAATTAAAATTGTCGTGTTTACTTCTTATCCTTTTTAAGTAAAGTGAGACCAATACTCATATATAGATATAAATCACAAGTAAGAGTGGTATTACGTATGAATTATATTGATCAATATAAAAAAATGATAATAAGTTCAATATTATGAGGATGTAATGTGGATATAGATAGTAATATTATAATAAAAAGCATGTATGTATGTAATTATATAGGAATATAAATAAATAAGTATGTAGGTGTGAATATATGTATCTTTTAGTTAATTATGGAAAGGAGGGCTTTAGTTTTATCATAAACTAAGGCTGACAGCGATTTAGTTATTGCTTGGAGAAAGTTGCTTATATTATATTAGCTTGTTATATATATTTTTTATTATGTTGTAAGTAAAAAAACTAAAATTTAATTTAATTTGAAATGTCTTTTATAATAATCACAGACAAGTACCAGATAAAAATAAAACTTGAGTTTGAATATTGTTCACAGTAACCAATGACGTGCCGGGTGTCACGACGGACCCCCACACCCACTGAACCACTTGCAGCGGCCCATCGAACCCACGGATATTTACTTTTGCTATATCGGTTGTACCGATACTTCCCCATATTACGTACGAACTTACCTTGTGACGTTCGATGATAATTATGTGAGCAGTTGGCTCCAAGATATCCACACTCCCACCCTCTTCTTAGTTAGAAATCTAATCAAACCCTTTCAGGCTCGAATCAGGTTGGCCGTAAGATTTCTTTAAAACTAAATGATTAACAGTAGCGTAAGGTAGGTTCGTTTGATTTCCAATTATATAACATAACATATTTAACGCCCTTTCCCATACGGGTTGGCAGAGGCACAATTGTGCACACTTTGAGCCAGTCATTCAATACTCCATTTTGCATGACAGGGGGCTAGCCCATCGCCCTAACTATGGAGTAATGAAGGTGTCCTCACGATGTTTTCCATCACCGTTAGAAAGTCCGTAGAATGTACTTAAGATAAATGAATTATCTCATTGGTACATGGTCAGGAATCAAACCTGCATCTCCTGTATGAGAAGCAAGCGTGAAACCCATTAGACCACGGAGCTCCTTATTCCTTCTAATTATTACACCACTTTGCCGGCCTTTTTTAACACAAATAGTCTCTGAGCTATAATAACACGACTTTGCCGGCCATTTTTAATACAAATAGTCTCTGAGCTATATGGCGGAAAATGTTTAAATATTCTAAATAGTACATATAATAGGAAATTAATGGTTATGAATATTTTTTGAGAACACTATCTCATCATCTACAATGGATAGACAAGCTTTACATCCCGTATACTTGCTTACACACGACCAGCGACTCTTGATCCCCGTCGTACTGTGTAATCCGAAAGTATAACGACCTAATCTAATTTGTCGGCCTCCGCGTCGCGACGTCAGATATTTAGGATGAGTACCTGCAAACAAAATAATAAAAATTAATAAAAAAAAATCAACCGCAACAGAGTTTTAGCATCGATTTTATTAATTTTGAAGAAGTGACAAACGCATGTATAGGCACCGAGGAAATAATAAAAAAGCAATGATAATTACGAAAGAAAATAGTTTATTTTTCTAAATATGTTATAAAAATAATGATTATCAATATTTTTCGTCACGTATTGATGAAAGATGTAGGGAGAGAGAGTAAATGATTTTTATGCGTTCCTTCCAGAATGAAGTTTTATTTCACCCTCGAACTCGATCGCGATTGACGCCAGCCGCATTTGTTTTGGATTGTTTTGTAAACAATGTGATATTTAGTAACTATTTATATTAAATAATGAAAATCATAGGGTAATTGCAGAATATCGCTCAAGAAATAATACATTTAGGGGATCGTTGAATCGGTCCACGGTAAATAAAAGTCATAAAAGTTGAAAATAAAGACGATAGGAGAGTATTCGACCTTCCACCAGGGACGGATGCAGAACTAGGGACCCTTAGCTAGAATGAAACGAGGTCCGAACGTGATGAAATTCAAACGTCGGCGTTTCACCGAGCTAAACTTACGAGCTAATAAATACCTTGTGACTTTGCTGATGGGACTTCACCGACTGCTTCCCGCGAGGAGTTCCGGGTACGCACCCAGATCTGGATCTCGTTGAAGATGCCGTACTCCAACAGCCTTCTTGTGGGAAGGCGCAAGGTCACGCAATGATCCTTTTCTTCAATGCTAACAAGACGTGGGCGTTCACCAGTAGAACACACCATTCACACGAAAAATAGGAACCCTCTTGAACAACCTGGCAGCCCCCGTGAGGAATCGAACACAATAGCCACAATTCGCAACCTGGTCACAATATCACGCGGAGTCCCCCCAAACTAATAAAACAAGTATTATTTGTCAGTCGCTGAAAGGCGCTGTTGCAAGATGTGCAGATACTCGAGCGACCAACGCTTCCAGAAATCCTGAGTTGATGAAGATGCTGCAACATCGATACCGCGACAATGGGTACATTTTCTCAAAGGAATGTTCAGGCAGCGAATTTCATTCAGCGGCATTTCTTGATAGGACATCCACTTCGGGTGGCTGTCCTATCATCAAGAAATGCCGTGGAATCAGGGTCTTCATGTCATTTGGATCCAAGCTGAGTGGACACAGCGGTCGCGAGTTAAGAACGGCTTCCATCTTACAAAACCACGTCACGAGTTCGCCTTAAATGCGTCTTAGCTGACTTAACTACGGCTTCAAAAATCCCACCCTACTGGGGGTAACCAGTAGGACTGATGGTCCTCTATTTACATTTAAAAAATTAACTACATCTATTAAAAATCGTTCCGCACCTTCAAAGTTGGTACCGTTATCAGAACCAATTAAACCTGGCAGTCCCCTTCAGGAAACAAATCTGTCTTTGGATCAAATCTGATAAGCTTATCTAATGTAGATTACCTAGGTATCCATCAACAACTATTTGTAGTTATTGCTTTTCTCATGATAGCCGATTTGTGTCGGAATGTACCACTTTCTTCGGATCGGAATCCCAGCTCTGTACAAACATCAACTATGGTCACAATTACATTTTTACGCATAGATTAAGAGAAAATTTTATCAGCCACTCAGCTGTACACTCTCAAAGCTCCTAAGTGTTGCCATTCAAACAAACACGCAATAGTCATGCCACTACCCAAAACCTCTAGTCCCACCTCTTTCAAAGAGTACCGTCCCATTTCAATCTTGCTCATCCTCTCTAAAGTCCTTGAGACCATTGTCCATAACCAGCTTTCCTATTACCTTTCCTCAAACAATCTGCTAAACAAGTTCTAGTCAGGATTCCGACCGGGTGATAGCACCGTCACGGCTCTGTTTAAGGTCGCAGATGACATCCAGTTAGCCATGGACCGCAAACAGATTTCCGTGTTGGCTTTACTTGATTTCAGTAGAGCCTTTAACAGCGTCGATTTCGACATTCTCGTTGAGCTTCACAGATCCCTGAACGTCTCTTCCTTCTCTGCCAGCTTGTTCGACTCTTATTTGAGGGATCGGCAACAGCGTATCAGGTCTGAGGAGATTTCCACTGAATGTTGTGACCTCCTTTTAGGCATCCCTCAAGGTGGTATTCTTTCTCCTATTCTATTCTCGATTTTCATAAACTCCATCTCGGACATCCTGTCTTCCTCATATCATCTTTATGCTGATGATCTCCAGATTTATCGCCACTTCTCTTTTAACGATGTAAACTCTGCTGTGGCGGCATTGAACACTGATCTGGAGGGGGTGAGAAACTGGGCTTCATCTTTCAGACTACTGGTGAACCCGAGCAAGTCCCAGGCTATGATTATAGGTACCAGACATTCTCTTAACTTGTTACAGCAACAGCCTATTCCACCTGTCACTTTTAATGGTATCACAATCGTATATAGCGATAAAGCTAAAAACCTGGGTCTTATCTTTGACAACCAGCTGTCCTGGTCTTCGCATGTCAATGAGGTCAGTCGCCGAGTATTTGCGACTTTTCACTCTCTCAGGAGACTTCAGTACTTTTTGCCTCGACAGACCAAAACTACTCTCGCTCAGTCTCTCCTTCTATCCCTCATCGACTATGCTGATGTATGCTGGGTCAGTGCTAACGAACAACTACTGAACAAACTCGAACGACTTCAAAATCTCGGGATTCGGTTTATCTCCGGGCTGCGCAAATGAGACCATGTATCACAACATCGCAAGGAGTTAAAGTGGCTGCCGATCCGTCTTCGCCGGGATTCTCACATTCTTAATTTCCTCTACAACATTTTATGGAATCCACGCTACCCAACTTTCCTACTAGAGAGTTTTAAATTTCTTTCTTCCAGCAGGCCTCGGAGAACTCACGCATTTTCTTTGCTCTCAACTCCACAGTATAACACCGCGTCCTATGAGCACGGGTTTAGACTCCGGGCCATTCGGTTGTGGAATGCACTTTCTGGCACCATCAGGGACAGTCCTACTCTCAATATATTTAAAAGTCGTGTGAAGAAGCATTACCTCTCTCTTTAGAATTACAGGTAGTATATAAGTAAGTATTTATTAGCACATTTATATATAATAGTAGTAGTTAGTATTATATTATAAGTATTTAGTATATAATTATAGTAATTATATGTTTTATTTTATTTATTAATATTTATGTAAGTACTCATTTATTTCGTCATATTGTTGCACATAGATCTACCCCTGCTCAGCAATCAACATTTCCAACTTTAACCTGGTTTGCTGGAAGAGATCTCTTATTAGAGATAAGATCGCCTTTATACACTTATTTATGTAACTCTTTTTTATATCACTTGTGTGCAATAAAGAAACTATGAACACATTTGTTTAGTCAGTCAAGTGTTTCATTCATTTATTCATTTCAAGTTATTTGTTTAGGCAGACGGACGGATATAGCGAAACGATAAAGTTTCCTCATTGAAAAGGGAACCCTAAAAACAGACGGTAAGGAATAAGGACACGGAATTTCATATTTAAATTAATTCTAAATTGTACAATATATAAATTAATGGTTATGAATATTTTTAGAGCTTACTATTTCATCGTCTATGGTGTAAAGACATGCTGTACATCCTTTACAGTATTTGATACACCACCAGCGACATTTGATGCCCGACCTTCTTTGGAATCCGAAAGTGTAGCGACCAATACTGATTTGCCGCCCTCCGCGTCGTGACGTCAGATATTTAGGGAAACCATCAGTACCTGGGAAGGACATAAACGGAAATAATATAATAAAAATGCTTAAAAGACCGGCATTATTTTTTTAATATTTTTTTATGAAATAAAAAAAATATTAAAAAAATACTTAGCACTAAACTTCATTTGATTCATGAAGTTTAGTGCAATGTATTATAGCGATCATAACGATACCATGGGATAGGCAATAAACAAAATTTTAAGGGAGGTAATTTAAGTTTTTATAACACCACTTTGCCGGCCTTTTCTAATTACATAGAGTGTCTGAGCTACGCTGCGGACAGACAAAGAGACGGACGGATATGGCGAAACGATAAGGGTTTCTCGTTGACAATAAAACCCTTAAAACAGATAGTAAGGACCCGAACAAGTTTAAAATTAGTCTAAATATGAAATTGTTGGTTACTTGCCCACCCGACAGACGTCGTTCGGTCCAAAGCTACCAATACCATCTATCGACAAAAGCCTGAACTTAACCAAATACTTTTAGTTTTTTAGGCTGTTATCTCTGCGTTTTAAAAAATATCTTTCAGTAAGAAACTTTCTAAGACTTCAACTAATTATTTAAAAAATGTTTGTCTAAATTGGTCGAGTCGTTTGCGAGATTCGCTGTTACCAACATGTTTTGGGATTCATTTTTATATTTTTATGATACAGAAAGGTATGGTCATATTTTAAGGTATAGTCATATTTTGAGCCGGGCGGTCTGGTCATTTGTATGCAGAAGTGAAAACAAAGTTGTTCTGATCTATCGATTTCACAGTGATCTTTTTCTCGAAATGAAGTCCCAAGCAACCCCCTGAAATATGACTACACTACTCTGTTTGCGCCATGTACAGGTATGGATTAATATTTTTAGAGATTACTATCTCATCATCGACAGTGAAAATACATGCTTTACATCCACGGCCCCTTAGGCATAAAGACCATGAGAAATGACGTTTAGGCATAGCGCGCGCGCCCGCCCGACCGCCGCCGCCTGCCACGCGACCTGGTTGCCTAGCCGGCGATCATCCAATGGAACACCCCTCGTGAGAAGATCTCCACCGCCCGCGAGGGCCCCCCGATGACCTGTCCATAGGAGTGGACAGAGGCGCTTCTTCAGGAAGAGATCCGATGATCTGACCCTGACTCCCCACGCCCCAGAATGGGTGCGTGAGATGAATTCTTGATTGATTGTTTAGGCATAGCGCGAGGTAGTTTATCTGCGTATTAGGTATAGTTCGCGAAAAGGCTCTAAACATGCTCTTTTCACACACACATCACACGTCCAGCGAGTTTCGAAGCCCGTTTATATGTGTAGTCCGTGTAGGGTCTCTTGATAGGCACATACACCTTGATTTGATAACTTGATAATGATTATTTAGTAAAACGGCCGATTTACGTAAATTAATTTTATTGCGCTAATGCACACGAGCGCACTCCACCTTATTGTATAGTGACAGTGACAGTGAGTTATTAGGTAAATTTACAGAGTGTGCACATTGTGCGATTACTAAATCGTACAATCCGTACAACGACCTAATCGTAATCTGATCTGCCGGCCTCCGAGCCTTGACTTCAAATATGTAAGGGCAGTATCTATGAAAATCATTAAAAATCACAATACACAATGTATTACTCAATGATCATTATCTCAGCGTCCGAGTTTTATCGTAGATTTTTATTAATGTTCAAGAATCGATAGACGAATATGTTGGTTTTGAGGAACCAAAAAAAATGGCAACTCCGAAAGATAATTGTTTATTATTCTAAATATATTATAGACACAACATTAATGATAATGAATATTTTATCTGTTACTGTCTCATCGTCTATGGAGTAAGGACATGCTTTAAAGCCTTTAAAGACCACATGACCAGCGAAACTTCACCACCGATTTGCTATGGGGGTCGGGTTCCTCGTCGTGACCTTACCTAGTGAGGAAGGAACCGTCCTTAAACAATACTAATAATCTTTTATATTATTTTGTTGATTTTTGGTCTGGACCATATGTTTGTCAGGGAGAGTTGTTCATGATTATGGGTTATATCATTCTGCAAAACTGGGACCAATATCAGTATTTTTATTTTTTTCTAAGTAACGCCTTGTTCTCCACGCAGACTTCAAAACTAATACCAAATACGATCCCCCCAGCCGTGAAATATTACACTTGTAAATCCTAAGTCGATGCATTAATTTAATATATCATCACATTTTGAAAGAAGATAGAAGATATACTATATAAGACTGCAGATTTGAGTACGATTTTTCTGAGCCAATTGAACATGAATTCAGAAGCATCATCAGCACCTGGGAATACATAGAAATAATATTAGTAACAAAATTACCTCTTGCTATGAAACCCCGTCAACTTGGTGATATCGTCAGGTCATCGGACCGATGGTCTGCCCATATCAGTACCAATATTTTGAGCCAATAAACAAAACCAACTATTAAGGGAATCATAAAAAAACTTGATATGGATACGAATGATAACTGTTACATTAATACAAAATTAATGATTATGAACATTTTTAGAAGTCACTATCTTATCGTCTATAGTGTGAAGACATGCTTTACACCCTTTAGAGAAATGTGAAGCACACCACCATCGACACTTGATTCCCGATTTTTGATGGACTCCGAAGGTATAACGTCCAATTTTAATCTGTCGGGCTCCGCGGCGAGACGTCACATATTTAGGGACATCATCAGAACCTGGGAAGAAAATAAACTCATTTGTTATTAATAATCACCTCAACCTTAAAACATATACATCTACAAATATTGCTCTTGTATAGGGTATTTAGACGATCATCATATTTTTAGGATAGTTTAATGAAAAGGTATTAATACTACAGTACTATTAAAAATAACATAGAATTATTGCAATTGTAAAAGTAAACTGTTTTTTAAATATATAACCATTATCATGAGCCAACATAACCAGCTTCAAAGAAACAATAAATTACCAAATATAAGGAAAATATAAAAACATGATAAGGATACGAAAGAAAAATAATTATATTCATATCATTCAATTCATAATTTTGCACATTTTTTGAGCTTACTATCTCATCGTCTATAGTGTAGAGGCATGCTTTACATTCTTTACCAAAATGCACAGCACACCACCATCGGCATTAAACGCCAGATCTATAAAAACTAAAAATAAAGACTCCGAAAGTATAACATAGGTATAACGACCAATTCTAATCTATCACCTTCCGTATCGTGACATCGTTTTGAGGGGTATCGGTTCCGGTATCGCTTGAAACATGCAATTCTCAATTTAATACGACGATGTTTACCACGAATGAGAAAGTATTGCACCAAATATTTTTTTGACTTTTTATACAAAAAGCCCTAAAAATATGAAACTTATCTACGACAAAGAACTTGTCAAGACGAATAATTTGAGCCAAAACTCGATGGATTTGCGTCCTTTTATAACGGAGTTCCCGCTGCTACCTTCCACCTCTATATTATCATCAGATCTGCTCTATATCATTAATATATTGCATTGTCATCCTTTTTACATATGTATGCAAAATTTCAACTTAATCGGAACAACGGGAAATGGGTCAAATTTGACTTACAAGAATTGACTACAGGCGGACAGAGCCCGGGACGGGCAAAATTAAATAAAAACTTCTAATAATTCACAGTTTTACGTTTTATGTTATATAATTAATGTGTTTGCCGGTAATGGAATTTGGTCCCATACTCTCCAATGCATAGTACAATATTGCATTTAGTGCAATACACCGCAGTATCCTTCTTGCTGATCCCGCATTTCTTTCGTAACACCCAGGTCTTGTTGGGTGTAAGTCCTCCTTATAGAGACGAAAGAAAAGTTGCCTTGTCAACAGGTTACATCTACAGGTTAACCCCATAGCAATAGGTTCTACCTTCTGAGCCACATAAGCAGAGTCTCCATACAACCAATTTTTCAACAACATTTAATAAAATAGTATCTTCAGCTTAGTATATTTTACTATTGGCAAATAAACTGGTTTACTAGCTTTTGTGAGATATATACTGTACAACATATTTAAACCTTCAATAGTAACAATTTCCAGGTATATCCAGCATTTTATGTCAATGGAATGACGAATGTGAGGGTCAGCGAGAGGATAAACCTTAAAAAGATATCAAAATCTGAACATGTTTTATTGAAATACTTGTGTTATATGCGTAATGGGACTTGCGTATTGTTGTGTAAGGCGTTTCGATGGTTAGATAAAGGTCTCAAGAACTTAGATACATTTATTCTGTAATACCAACTATACACGACTAATTTTACTATACATGATAAATATTTTTTAAATAAACTTTAAAGTAAGATATAACTTTAAAGTAGAAATATTTAATTTATGTCTTAAGAATTATGAAATCTGTATAAAATAATTATCAACTCATGGCATACCGATCAAGTATTTACATAAAAGCATGCTCTTAATTCCAATTTACTAACTGGGTAACAAACATTTAGAACTAAGAAATCAGTGGTGTAGTGGTCGAGGCTCTGCCTCACCACCTAGCGATTCCGGGTTCGAATACCGGTACAAGGTAAAAACATCCTCGGGTTTTGGATGTTTGTAACTTTGCTGTTTCTAGCTACCACGACACTGTCGTAACTTGGGGGCAAAGTTGGGTGTTATGTGCTACCACCCAGGTAAAGTAGATACACCAATGTGTATGCATTATTTTAATTTCTCACAAACTCAAACAAAAAGTTTTCTTTATTGAGTGTGTGAGAAGAGTCAGAAAGACCTGTAGCGCCGGTATTATATAATATATCGGAACCAGGAGACATTGAGTGTGGTGCACAAGATGTTGATAAGTCTACGTGGTTTACATAAATTAAACATATACTGGTAGATAAGTAAGACAATGGTATTGTGCTTTATGAAAGAAACTATTGAAATGAAATATCTGTGTCCAGATGTGGGATGTGATGTGTTGTAAGAAATATTATTATTATTAGCCAAGGTCTTCACACTTCTGGGCAAAGAACTCTCTTCCCCTCTTCCACTTTTCACACTCCTGGGTTTTCTCTTTTAAAAAAATATTTAAAAAATTGGGAAGATCTGTATGCACATAAATTATGAAGATACAATAAAATATGAAGATGAAATAAAATAATAAGTATTAATAATCACATAAAATATCCAGCTAAATACGTAAATATTTGTAGGCACAGATGGTTTTGAGAATAAGGGTCAAAGGAAATCAGCGAAATTGCTTCAGAAAACGGTTCTTTGAAATGCTTATAAATAATCTCAGTATGGGGATTTAAAGCTGGCTATATTAAATTTTTCGCGTATGGCTGGCTATACTCGAAACGTATATTTTATAATCTGAAGCTGCCTCTAAAACCGGTGGTCTCGTGGCGGGGAATGAAGAGGATCCTGTCGTGCTGCGGTTCTTCGGGTGACGTGAGAATTTCCAAGTGAGCTTTTAGTAATAGATATTCAGGTGTCTTTTTATGACAGCAAACAAAAACGCAGCCAGTCAGCAACTCTTGTCTAAACTCAATTTTAAGGGTTCCGTACCCGAAGTATGCCAAACGGGACCCTATTACTAAGCCTCCGCTGTCCGTCCGTCCGTCCGTCTGTCCGTCTGTCACCAGGCTGTATCTCATGAACCGTGATAGTTAGACAGTTGAAATTTTCACAGGTGCCGCTATAATAACAAATACTAAAAAAAACAGAATATAATAAATATTTAAGGGGGCTCCCATACAACAATTCTTTCAATACCACATACAAATTATGAATGCACCTGGTTATGTACATGCAGTGTGAAAGTAGCCGCACCAATAATTTTGTAAACAACATTTTGCTATGTAAAATCCAAATTATTTACTCCACACCATCCCTACTATTGTACAGTGGTACGGAACCCTTCGTGTGCGAGTGGGAATCCTACTTGTCCGTTTTTTTTAATATGAGGGATATTAAAATACGATGTAATGTGGGCACGTAGGGGAATAAACTAAGACTATAGAGTATAAATTAAGTGAACTAGCGAAAGATATTTCCGTCATGCCTTTATGTAGTGTCCGTCGTGAATAATATACTTCGGCGCGGGGTGTGTATGTGCATTCGGAAATTGCAAAATGCCAAAATTTTCGTCCAATTTCAGTTTCGCATTGCATCCCTTATAGTTGTGCGTCGAACATTGCCATACGTAGTAGTTGGACCCTTTGTTCTGTCTCTTACAGTAGTAGGTATAGTCGTCCAACATTACCAGCTGTTTTCCACTGTACCTGGACTTGACTACCAGCAGTTCTGTAACTGTTAGAGAGAGGATATTAATGTTTAGGTATGTACTAGAAGCTTTAATTATATTATAAATAGGTGAATACGATTGTTAATAAAAATATTAAATTTGAAATTTTATTTTGATTATATTTTTTTTATAAAATACACAAATACACAAAATATACAAACCATACATTTTTTTTAAAGAAATTAAAACTAAATTTGGGTGTCCTTACAGTATTCTACCCATAATCTACTCTTCTTTGATGAATAATTGTACGTATATAATAAATAATAACCGTCGAATTAATTTCACGGCAACTGTCTGCATAATTGTAAGGATCATTTTGATTCTGGTGCATTGGCAAGTCAGCTTAGCGTATTCGAGGGTTGAAACTCCATTTTTTCTGCAGATCGGGAAACGAGTCCGTCGCTGACGTGCAAGCAACTGTGGAAAGTTAGCTGCTTTCCCGGCGTAAGTAAGTATTATGGCATCAGGAATACTCGTCTACAAGGTATATTTAAGTCCTCGTTTCCGTAGAAACTCATATGGATCACATCCATGCGGTCAAGCAGCTGATGAAAAAAGCAGAGAATTCAACCGGCCCTTGTGTTTCACTCTCTACATCGCTGCGGCATTGACATGCGATACGTCGATACCCTCCGGAAGCTGTAAAGGACAGCGACAATGCAGGTGCTTATGCATAGGAACACCGACTCCGTGTCTATAGACCGGGGTGTCCGACAGGGGGAGACTCTCTCACGCAAACTATTCACCTTTCAGAGTATTCGCAGCCCAGGTTTGCGGATGACCGCGAATGCGTCTCAGTCAAATGCTCGCAGAATTGCACGAAGCTTCCCTAAAAATCGATCTCAGGATGAACATGTCCAAGTCCAAGATGATGAAGAGTCGCCTACTAAATGTGCCAGCCATAATTATAGGCAATGACACCATACAGGTGGTCAGCGATTACGTCTATCCTGGACATCGTTTATCCTTTGACCAAGATGCACAGAAGATGAAGGAGATCGAAAGACGCGTCGGATTAGGGTGGGCTGCTTTCGGGAAACTAAGTGATGTCGTGAAATCCTGACTCCCACAATGCCTGAAGACCAAGGTGTATGACCAATGTGTCTTACCCATCCTCACTTATGGAGCCGAAACTTAGACGCTCACAAAGCATAATGTGCATACTATAAAAGTAGCACAAAGAGCGATGGAGCGTTCCATGTTGGGTATCCCTCTCGTTGACCGTGTGCCAAACGTCAAAATTGACGAAAAATTAAGGTTGCAGATGTAGGCAAACGGATAACGAGATTGAGGTGGAGATGGGCGGAAGACTTGGCTAGACGGGAAGTCGGGCGGTGGACCAAAGCAGTCACAGAGTGGTGCCCACGGTGAGCGATAAGGCCAGTGGGCAAACCACCAGCTTGATGGTCCGACGATACCATCAAGTCGTCGGGATCCCACAGGATACGATTGGCATTGGACCGGGGAGATCGGCACTTTAGAAAAGAGGCCTATGCCCAGCAGTGGGTCGATGTCGGCTGAGTATGATGAATCATTTGACATAATGTTTAAAAAAGTGAAGCTGCCACTGTTTTTAGTATTTTTTATATGTGATGACTGTTTTAACTGTTTTTATTTACTTAACTAAATACATCTCGTTTTTTATCAAGTAGCGACATCTAGTTAGACTTCTTTGTACTAAATTGAAAGAATAGATTGTAAGCTTGGAAAAGCAAACTATAGTTCGTTATTTGTTTGTTTATTTGAGAACTGAGTCTACAGCAAGATACAGAGTGTACTAAAAAGTAATATTTGACACAGGGCAATTAAGGACGAATTAATTAAGTTAGAAAATTAAGGGATGTGAAACGGTATGTTGCCTTTAGTATACCATACGTCAGAGAATAGAGGGTTAATAGACAATTATAGCTCTATGTTAGGTCTCTCGTGGCTGTGCATCAGCTGACTGCGTAAAACAGTATCACCATCCTTGTTGGTGCTCAGACGAGCTCGACAATTCATATTAGGTCTGCTGCTACATTTCCAATAAATTGCATTCTTTGATTCCTGCAATTCCTTGCAGAATGTGTAACCGTCATAGAGTATCATCGTGGATCCACGATTATTCTTTATGTATTTTATAATATCTGGAAGAAAGAAGTGGTATGTCAAAATACTTCTGTAATGCCTATAATTAAACTTCATAATTTGTTTTATCATTCCAATATCACTGATAACTTAATGATTAAATTTGTTAATACATACATACTGAGAATTGTGTAAAAAATAAGCAACAGTAATTTCTTAAATATGTATTTGATTCCAATTGGCCGATTATCTTATAAATTTACATAATATTACATTTTATGCATTATTAACAGGTCTTATACTTATCACCAATATACAGGTGTTGTTTTGATTGATGACCGGGTCACGACACCGATGAAATAATTATAAAATGAAAAATACCTAAAATCATTAAATTGTGATCTGAGTTCTATCGATTGTTAACGGGCTCCCAATATCGGGCACTCGGCGCGCGCTTCGTGTACCGGCCGTGCGCGTTCGCACGCTGCAGTTATTTCAGGACAAATTGAACAGTGAAACTAAATTATGTGAGGGAAAAATAAAACTAATTCTTACTTACAAGCGATACGATAGTAGTTTATGTGACTGCTACATAATGGAGGGCATTAATTCGGCGATCGCTCGAGAGTTTTAATGCCTAATTATGTACAGTTACATAGTCTAGTTTATCTACACACATATCATAAGGTCTCTTTGATGTGTTCAGGAACCGAATGTACGACCGGCATTGTGTCATTGATCATTGCTCAGCACTTGTTCTGTAGTACCAACTTCACAGAAAAACTAGGGCGGCACGCAGGCGGGCGTCGGCGTTCAAAATTTGAATGTCATAATTTGACAAATTTTGGTACATTATGGTCATAATGATCAATATTCAGATAAGAAATGAGTTTTTACCAAGAAGTTTATCATTATGCTGGTCGTAACGTGTGGTTTCTGGACGCAGTAAAGAGGGTTTATGATACGTGTGTATATAAACTATCTATGGTCTTGAGTCGGGCTGAACTTTACAAATCAATACTATGTATGTAATTAAGGAACTCTAGCCAGGAGAATAACATTCACAAAAAAATGAGAAATAGTTGACTTTCTTAATTTTTAACATAATAAATTATTATATGTCACCTAACCTAACATAAGCTAACACAAATATAATTTAATTATTCTTTCTTTTCTATGGTTATAATATTTTTATTTCAGTTTTTTTGAAGACCATAGGCGTCTTTAAATGTGTGTAACACTCCACACTTTATTACATTGGCGGTGACAGTTTATTTAATTTAATATTTTTTGCTCTTGTTTCTGCAAACATGTATCGAATTTTATCATTAACACAAAATCTATTTTTTCATATCGATTTTCGACTTAGTGAAAATAGCTGCCAATTTCATTAGTAATCCTTATTTATTAATTATTTTTTAATTAAATAAATGAATTAATTAATCCTTAAATCATTATAAGACCTCAACTCACTAAATCCGGTTAGTATATATAATTACCGGTAAGTATTCATACTAACCACTGTTTATGGGGAATGTAATAAATATAGTAAAAATCAGCCCGATTAACTACTTCAACCGGTTATTATTAATACTCACCAAGAGGGTTTTGTGAAAGTAAAAAGGCAAAAAAATAAAGATAAAATAGTTAAATTCTTCTTAATATTATCTGTCTATAATGCACAGTATTGCACATGATGATTATTAAATAGGTGTAAAATATTTTATGTGTTTATATTACAATAAATTTATACAAGTATTTTTTGTTATTCTTACATGTTCAACCTAACATGAAGAATAAAAGGGGCTTCGCTCACCCCCTTTACCCTTCACCTAAGCTACCGTAGTGTTTTGCCCTGATATTAGCTGTGCAAATCAGTATTAATAATATTCACCACGGACGAGTGGTGATTAAATGTACTAACCGGTTAATGTCAAAAATCTTGCTGTATAAATTAATTTAACCTTTGAAAGTATGCATAATGAATGACAGAATCATTATCTTGACGGTAGTATGTACACCATTATCAGAGTTTTGTGGTAATATGTATATCTGTAGTAAAATGGAATCACAGTTGACGTAGTCTGAGCCCTAAACTATGCCTTCTTCGACAAACAAATTTGGCTTGGCATGATTCTCCTGTTCCATATTCAAAGAAAAAGTTAAATTTTCTTTATTACAGTAGATAAAATAAATAAATAAATATTGGAGGACAATCTTACACAAATCGGACTAGGCCCATAATAAGCTCAACAAGAATTGTGTTATAGGTAATAGACGACGATATATTTTATAGAGATAAATACTTATGTAAATACATAGAAAACTTCCAAGACTAAGAAATATTCATGCTCTTCACACAAATATTTGCCCTTACCGGGTTTCGAACCTAGATCCGTCAGCTTCGTAGGCAGGGTCACTACCCGCTAGGCTAAACCGGTCGTCATGATGTTTACATATACTACCACTGTGGAAAAAGCAGGACACAATAATTACCACAAATTGATATTAAGATCTTTTTTAATAGCGTCTTATGTGTTGAGTTGATTAACCCCATGCAACATGTCATTTATGTAATCTTGAACATTGTAATATCCCTTTTTGGACAAAGGTGTTTTTACATGGTTTGCTCATTCATCACGTTCATCGCTCAAATTTCAAAATCTCCAGAAGTATCTCGATGTAGTAGAGAATGCACTGACCCTTGCTATAATTGCTTACTTTCGTGAGTCGAAACCGGGGTACAACTAGTCTGTGATTATTTCTTAGGTTTACATTTCAGCAATCGCAAAATTTCTTTAAAAAGTTATCTAAGGGAGACTGTGCATTTAAAATCATAAATTGCTGGAATAGTTCTTTTTTGTAATATAAAATTGTTTGAATATCCGCTGCTTTCCCCCACAACAAGATACCATAGGAAATTATACTATGAAAGTAACTAAAATAGACTAGCCTAGCAGTAGCCAACTCAGCATTTTATCTGATGTTCTTAACAGCACAAGCTGCAGAACTTAATCTACCAGGTAATTTATCTATGTGGGGTCCCCACTGCAATTTGCTTTCAATGGTTATTCAAAGAAACTGCGTATAATTTAATAATTCTAACGTGTTGTTGTCTAACTCTAAGCTGGTGTCAACTTGCCTAATATTTGGAAGTGAGAATTAGATACACTTAAGTTTACCTGCATTTACCAATACGAGGTTAAAGAAAATTCATCATCAGCATCATCATTCTGTCTTTTAATGTTGATGACTAGTGAAGTATCATCAGCAAACAACACGATGTCAGACAATTTCTCCACCACAAAAGGTTCATTCATATACCAAGAATAAGATAGGACCTAAAATTAACCTTGTGGAATGCCGATTTTTACACCCGATACAACGCTTTATTTCTAACTTCGTAATGATTTAATTTAATTAGTAGCTTATCATGATCGACAATGCCTTTGACAGATTCCAAACATGCCGATAGCATTTTCTGCGGTCTCCCATTTAGAGAAAATATGAGATATAGGGGTAATGCCTGCATCCGTTCTCAATTTATCGCTGGTGAATACGTATTATTATTTTTTAAGTGCGAGAGCATTACCACATGAAGGATCACCTTGGTCTTCTGAATTAAACAGTGGTATCAGACCACAAACACTCCACCGGAATCTGCATCTGCCCGTGTATACGTTCGAGAAGCTTTAACCCACTCCATGAAGGCACTATTGTACAATGCTAAACAAAAGCTACGGGGTTCATTCCAGTTCGTATGGTGCAAAGCGGGTAAAATATTTGCAAAAAAGGATGAAAATACTAAGCCTATCATAATCTACTGCCTACAGGACCTGGATAATCTAGTTAAGTAATAAGTATTCCTATAGTTTCCTTTTAAGTAACCACCTACATAGATATTATAGTCACTACTTTATCGAAAATAATAAACAAAATTCAATATTACAGTAAGCAATAGTAATATGTAACTGAATTATTTAATTGCATTGATACAAACCATTTTTTCAATACTATACCTTGTAATAAAATCCATTTAACATGCCTGCATGTAAACATAAGATCGATGCTAAAAAACTTCATAAAACTACTACAAATTATCGAAAGTTCTACCATTTCTATTGATCTATTAGCTGTAACTGAGGCGGCAATATCGGACAGTATCTCTGGTTTATTCACAATTCCCGGTTATGTGATGTACCCCCAATTACGCAGTAACAAAAAGGGCGGCGGGATTATTTTATATACAAAAAATTATCTAAAATTTACACCAATTATAAACAAAACATCCACATTCGAAAACATAACAGGCACTTTAAAAACTTCTTCTAATCTAGTGAATGCGCAGCCATATGTGTAGTTTACAAACCCCCACGAACTAACAAAACTATATTTACAATGGAGCTTCTTAAACATCTCCACGATTCAACACTCCATAACTATAATTTCCTAATTTTACTAGGTGACACTAACATCGATCTCAAGTTAAACACGCCATTTAGAAACTCGTATTTTGACATGCTTTCTGCCCTCGGTTTAATGTGTGGTATCTCCGATTATACTCGTATTGAAAAAAGGAAAGATATTGTAACAAAATCATCATGTCATGTCAATACATGACCACATATTTACACGATGCCACACGTTAGAACCGTACACAGCAGCTGTCGATACTGTACTGGCTGATCACCGAGTGACCATGATTTGCTTTGCCGGCCCTTCGGTTTCTCACATACAGGATGTGCAAAAAACTAAGCCCGTGATTGATAGAAATGTTTTGATTAAGAATTTAAAAACCGCAAACTGGGCTCAAACAAATGAAATGGACGAGCCGGAGGATGTATATAATTTTATTAAAGATACATTTGATCAAGCATTAAAAAAATCTTCACATATGATAAACTTTCGTCAAAAAAAACGTAGTCATGCACCATGGATTAACAATAATTTGATAAATCTATGTACCAAAACGGACGAACTACACGCGTTATGGCGAAAAGACACAAATAACCACCAAAATCGACTGCTATATATTAAAACCCGGAATAAATCCAACAAAGCAATTGAGTACTGCAGAAATAAATATTACAAAAATCAAATAATAAATAACTACCAATCCTAAAAACCTTTGGAAAATCATAAACACAATCTGTGGCCGAATATCTTCATCTATCGACCAATCAATCATTGATGCATTTAGTTCTGCAAATATTACTATCTCTGAAATAGCAAACAAATTCGCAGATGAATTTGATTCCTCTGTCAAGAAGATATTACCTAACTGTAATAATGATCTTTTAAAAATTCAGCCTTCTTCGGAATTCGAATCAAATTTAAGCATGCGAATTAAAAAAGCTACAAATCTTAAAATAAAAACATTGACTACTAAGCTTAATAACCGAAAATCGAACGGTCTAGACAACATTAAAGTTAAAGATATCCAATCTATCAGTGATAACATAACAATTGCTCTTGTTAATCTAATAAACACCAGCATCCAAACCGGTAAATATCCTGATAAACTGAAACAAGGATGCGTTAGACCGATATTTAAAAAAGGGAAGAAAACAAATCCTGGTGACTATAGACCAATTACCCTACTTTCATCGATTGATAAAATTGTAGAAAGATTTATTAGTGATCAAATTCACTCATTCTATGCGAAAAATAATATCATAAATGAAACCCAATATGGCTTTCAACCAAAAAAGAGCGTCACATCCCTTCTTTCAAGGTTCACAGATGATATTAATAGTATACGAGAAAAAGAATGTCCTTGCACTCTTAATTGACTTTTCTCGAGCTTTCGACACGTTAGATCATAAAAAACTATTAAAATCACTTAGTTTTACAGGAATTCGTGGTCCTCTACTAACATGGTGTCATGTTTACTTGACGAATAGATCGTATCGCGTGAGAGTGGGGGATGAGCTGAGTGAGTCCATCGAAATCACGCAGGGAACTGCCCAAGGATCAGTTTTGGGACCTTTACACTTTTTGGCCTACGTCAATAATATGAGTCACTTTTCAAATAATTGTCTGCTCTACCAGTTTGCAGATGACACGTGCCTTTTATCCTCAGACCACAATATTGATGTTGCACTAAATAAATTACAGGAGGACTTCAACAATATTAGTAAATGGTGTCATGATACTGGTCTCGTTCTTAACTCTATTAAAACAAAATTAATGAATATTCGATCCCCATACCTCAAAAGCGCCGAAATTGTACCTAAACTAATCGCCCATACTCACGCATGTCTGCATGACAGTCGTGATACGTGCGACTGCCCACAAATTGAGATTGTGAAGGCCCATACATACCTTGGCCTGGTCATTGACAACAGATTCAGCTGGGGACCACATATACAACGTGTCTGCGACAAGCTACGCGCCCTGCTCGCTAACTTCTATGTTATCAAAAACAGAATTCCTCAAAAAACAAGAATTCTACTTTACAAGTCATTTTGTGAATCCACTATAAATTATGGATTAACGAGCTATTGTCGCACATTTAAAACGTATCTTGACTCCATTCTTAAACTACAAGTACAACTTCTAAAACTAATAGTACCTTTTAAAATAAAAAAATAGTTTTAAAAATGATGAAGGAAAACTCTTTAAGTACTGTCAAACCCTTCCGATACACACTAACGTCAACTACATGCTTCTCAAAGAACAGTTCTTCAACGCTAAACTACAACAAGAAATAAATCACCTGTACAAACTCGACGCATCACACAAAAGAAACTGGTTACAACACGGGCAAATAACTTTTACGGCGAGCGAACCAGCTCTTATCTTGTACCGCGACTTGTCAACAACCTACCCACCATAACTAGACAATCACTGACCTAATTAAATATTAAAATCAAACTAAAAACTATTTTCTAGCGATGCTTTAGTTTAGAGCTATGCCATTGTTTCCATCTTACCTACAACCAACTGATTCTAGTTGTTGTTCTTATATACTCATATATCTGCTTATTATACCTAGTAACTACATATATATATTGCTGCCTTAAATTATAATATTTTATTAATAATTACCTACCTACCTATGAATGAATTGACTGAACTACCTATGAATTGTAGCTATAAATTATTACCTATTCTAATTATACGGTTGAAATGAAATTTGTCATATCATTATGTATTACCTAACCTACCTAACCGACAAAAAATGAAAACCCTGCTTAGAGCCTAGATTATTTATTTTTATTTTATGTTAAATTCTGTTATGTACCTAAATAATAAATAATATTTTAATACCTACTAACATATTAAATTAAGAAATTTGTTATATACTTATAAATCAAATGTAAAATACCTAATTTAATTTGAATAATGTAATACCTACCTACTGTATAACACAGAATGAAGGTGCTGCGCACAATCCCACGAGGATTATGTAGTATCTTATAGATTGTGAATGTGTTATGTATTTCTTACCTATAATTCAATAAATAAAAAAAAAAACTGTATTTCATGAGGTCCGGGAAATCTCCATCGTCAACACAATTTATTGAATATATAAGCTATGTGTGGGGCTGTAACCAGAATCACTAAACTAATTACTTTGACTGATGAAACCCACAGGTTTTCAGTATTTTTTAAGTTAACTAATCTTAACTTTTTCATGTTCTGGGGATATACATGATAAATTTAAAATCTGGATAACTGCCGCTAGTGCTGTTTTTAACAAATTCGCTGCTTCATAAGGATATGAATTTAGACGCTCTGTTATGAGTAAGGGTACATTGGTAAAGAATATTTCGAAATCGTAGAGCTACCTCAGCATTGGATTTAATAACATCATCAACTGTATAAGGATATAAGTTTTTTAACTTTGCCTTATACTTATATCCCATTCATTAGATTGCTGGAAGAAACATTTTTCTAGAAATCTTGCCTTAGCTCCTACGAAACTAACCTGCGGCTAAGAAGGGCTCAGTTTAGGAAATCATTTTATTTTTATATGAAGTCCGTCTCGTATAATGAATCCTGGACGACTGTGCGTGTGATACAGGTACGACTTGAAAATTACTCCGTCTTGGGTCACAATAACCCGGGCCTTGCACCGTGTGTTGTTAGTGCATTGGTAGTGCGACTTCTTTATATACTGCTTTGCTAGATAGAAGGTATAACCATCAACCATCAGTAACTGCTTCATGATACTCCCCTTCATCACGGTGATGAAAGCGGCATCTGTAAACATGGATGGAAAAGTATTCTTTAAAGTCTGCTCATTTTCAAAATCACTTTTAGTGAACTGTTGACCTTAGACGAAACATATGTTTTTATCCTGGAACTTTAAAAACAACACAAAAACTACAGTATACTATTTTTTTATTATTCTGTACTGATTTAACAATATTTTAATAATTTAAAATTTTGACAACTTATAGTGAATCCCATCTTCCGCAACAAAGTAACTTGGAGGGTCATGTGTATGATATAATTGCATTGTCCTTATAACTCCATTAAAGTCTGTTGTGAGCCGAGCTTTGCACTTTTTAAGTTTGTTATTGTTTGTGCACCGATAAGTGATGGACGCTGGATTCCGCCTCGCCTCATAAAAAGTGTAACCTTTCACTTTCAAGAACGATTTGGTGGCATTTCCCTTCCTCACGGCTATGAATTCAGCATCTACAAAATAAAACAACATGTTAAATTATACCTCCGAGTATAGCAGAAATTCAATGGACGATTGTGGCACTGCAGTAATGTCACGCCGTTCTAGAGGAGACATTAAAAAAGTCCAAATAAGCTGTATTTTATATACCAAATATATGATTTATGAGGAGATCTGCCAAGGATGAGGGCCAAAATATAAGTCAAACCTCGAGAAACATTAGCAATATTCAGTAAAACTTTTATATCGTACATGACCATCACAAATCGTGAAATAATGGGTATTTACAAATGTATTTAGTAATGAGGTGGCTAAGATCAGTTATGACATTTTATTATATAAATGTCGTTTGCTACGTATATTTAAATATCTACCGTAAAATACATTTGAACTTTGAGTTTAATTTACGAAGATGTAAAGAATAAGAAGTTTATAATATTCTGTTGTCAAGTTCATGTATCACTACAAAGCACAAGCAGTTACACAAATCGTGAGTTTCATAATTACCTCTGTATACTCTACACCCTGGTCTATAGTCAAGACGAGTAGATATTTAAAATAATCTAAGAAAACATGAAACTAATTAAAATGAGTAAGAAAATGAATGGTTATTTGTCAACTGTCACTCGTTTATTTGATACAAACTTTTGTTTACAAACTTTTATCTACACACGTATCAAAAACCCTCTTTACTGCTTTCGAAAACCACAAGTTACGACCATAATGATAAACTACTTGGTAAAAACTAATTTCTTATCTGAATATTGAAACATTATGACCATAATCATGATTCAGTCGCATAAACTACTATTATGTGACTGATACATAATGGAGGGCATTAAAACTCGATAGTGGGTTTATAATACGAGCCGAAATTTGAAAGTCATAAATTGTCGAAAATTTATACAATATGGTAATAATGTACCTATCAATATTAGGATAAGAAATGAGTTTTTAACCAAATAGTATAACATTATGCTGGTCGTAACGTGCGGTTTTCGGATGCAGTAAAGAGGTTTTATCATACGTGTGTAGATAAACTACGATTATATATTACTTGTCTTGACAAAGGACAACACCACCAATCCTTACTTATAACAATTAATATGTGCAATGATGTCTCTGCCACCCCTTGAGGGAATTTTAACATGGATCCCGTTCCTCAAAACGTAATTTGGAGGGCCGTGCGTATGTTCCAACTGAGTCCTTGTGATGACACCGCCCGCATTCATCGAGATCCGAGCCCTGCATTTCTTCGGGTACCCAATCTGCGTGCACTGATAGTAACGCGACTGTTTTGAGTTCATAGACGCTAGATAGAAGGTGTATTTGTTCACCATTAATAACTGCTTGGTGATGTTTCCTTTCATTATGGTGATGAAGGCAGCGTCTGTAATTTGATTGACGTGAGGTATGTTACAAACTGTCAAGTGCTAGTCGGACTCCCATACAAGGGTTCTGCACCATCTTACAATAAAAAAGTTCGAAAAAAACCGACATTTGTATGGGGACCACCCTTAATTAAAAAAAAACACTTAGTGTGGTTAATAATTTCTTCCCCCTCTTCTCTTCTCAGTTTTCATCCATTCCATCTCGGATGTATTGTCTTCCTCGTATCATCTTTATGCAGATGACCTTCAAATTTATCGGCATTTTCCCCTGTGTGATCTGACTTCGACTGTTGAGGCTTTGAATGCTGACCTCGACAACATCAGGAAATGGTCTCTTTCGTATGGGCTATTAGTCAACCCGGACAAGTCTCAGGTGATGATACTAGGCACACGGCACTTACTTGATTTGTTGCAGAATAAGTCCGTTGATCCCGTTCTATTTGACGGTACCATTGTCAAGTATAGCGAGAAAGCCAAAAATCTTGGCGTTGTTTTTGACAATCTATTATCCTGGTCGCCCCATGTTTGTGAGGTCAGCAGACGAGTCTTTGCATCCTTTCATTCTCTTCGGCGTTTGCAGTTCTTCCTGCCTAGGCAGACTAAAATCATGCTAGCTCAGACCCTTCTTCTGCCTTTAATAGACTACGCCGATGTTTGCTGGGCCAGTGCGAACGAAGATCTACTTAGCAAACTCGAGCGACTCCAAAATCTCGGGATTCGGTTTATTTTCGGACTTCGTAAGTACGACCACGTGTCCCAATATCGTAGGGAATTAGGCTGGCTCCCGATCCGACTTCGTCGTGATATGCACATTCTCTCCTTCCTCTTCAATATTTTGAGAAATCCGTGCTACCCTGCATATCTTCGTGAACGTTTTGAGTATCTTTTCTCAGGGGATAGACTTCGGAGATCTCACACGGTGTCACTTTTGTCAATTCCTCAGCACAACACTGTTGCTTACGAGCACTCGTTTAGGTTAAGGTCAATACGTTTGTGGAATGCACTCACTTCCTTGCGCT
The DNA here is from genome assembly GCA_949825045.1 of Argyresthia goedartella. Lineage (NCBI taxonomy): Eukaryota > Metazoa > Arthropoda > Insecta > Lepidoptera > Argyresthiidae > Argyresthia > Argyresthia goedartella. The sequence goes on from OX463817.1 coordinate 8,003,039, forward strand.
ATAAGGGATTGCAAATCCTTGGTCACTTTCAAGAAAAAATTGAAACAGCATCTCCTCTCTTCCGAATAGTGGGTATCTCATAGTATTTATGTATATCTATTTATTTATTGTATTCTATTTATTTATTTTATAGTAATTACGTAGGGTGTATTGTGATTTATTTGATAGTATATTTATTTTATTTATTTCTTTTAACTCTTAATTGTACACTAGGACTTCCTCTCTATATTTTATTTTTCTCTTTTCTTCACAGGTTAGCTGTAAGAAATTTCTTTTTAGAAATAAGCTCACCTTTGCATACTGTTTGTGTTATAATTTCCACTGTGTTTTCTGTGCAATAAAGGATTATTAATTTGATGTCATAGCGGCAACAGAAAGACATATGGATCCTGTATTATTTTTTTAATATCTACCTATTAGGGTTCATGAGATACATCCCGCTGACGGACAGATGGGCAAACAGACGGCCAGACGTACTTAGGGCTGACAGATGGCCAGACATACGGACACACAGGTGGATACACATACGGCCGGAAAACTTAAAAGTAGAAACCATCTGGGATCGCAAGTCATATTCAGTCACAAGGTCTAAAGGGAAAACAAAATCACAACAAGACCACATAATTATCTCGAATAATGCGTCACATGCCACATAAAGACATCATATTTTCAATCATTACACGTATTGATAGTACATCTACATCCACTACTTCAAACACAAAAAAAAAACTAACAACTTTTTTTTTCAATTTCCTAAAGATAAATGACAACTTATTTCTGTTCATAGCTCTGAAATTGCACATCCGAAAAGCAGCTCTGGTTTGTTATTGGAATCGTACACATGTGCATTTCATTCGATTGGAAAGCATCTCCTTTTAAGTATCCATGCATGTCCGCAACTTTCTTGCGCAGACCCATAGTCTCTTGCTCCTGCGCACACTGCACAGTGTCCTTTATGTACTTTCAGTACAGTTTTGAAATAAAACACACGTCAGACTCTTACAGAATAGTTTTAGTATATAAAAAAAAAAAAACTAAAATTATAAAAAAATGACAAAATAAAATATTACAATTTTCAGGAAAAAAAAACGGTCAGGTTCGAGTAGGATTCGCTTCCTACCACCGTACAATGGGGGTAGTGTGGAGTTAATAGTTTGGATTTTATATAGCAAAAAGTTGTTTACTTTGTTATTCGTACTCATACTCCATGTACCTAACCAAGTGCATTTATAAGTTTGTACGTGGTTAAGGGTAAATAAAAACCTTGGCAATTCCGGGTAAGTTTTTCTGTAATCTTTGGCTTTAGTTCTATATTCTGTATTTTTATCATAATTTAGTAGTTTCGGGGTTTTTTGCACTTTTTTTGATGATAACTGAAGATATCACAAATAAATAAAAATAAAATAATTTTTAATTGTTTCTAAAGACTTATTTCAGTGTTTTTTCTTTTTGTCATTTTACCTGCGCCACTTTTTTGTAGGCAATATTTTTTTCATATTAGACTTGAATTATTTTGTGGTCATCAGGATAAGTATCTTTGCAAAATATTTCATTACTCTATCTCTTTAGTTCCAGAGAAAAGTGCCTGTGACACACGGACGGACTGACACGCGAGTGATCCTACAAGGGTTCTTTTTTTACCTTTTGAAGGACGGAACCCTAAAAACAAAAAAATTACACGAATCAAACATTATAAAAGTATTTAGTTTCGACCCGCATGATATGCAACGAAACATTCATGATCACAAAGCCCAGGCTGCTCTGGACATGAAACACAGTGGTAGCGGGTCTGCTTTCGTATTTTTCTTGCAGCGGTACAATGCCGACAAACTTTTCGTTTTACTCTATTGGTTTTTCTAACATGTCCAGACAAATCTTTTTTAACTTCTTCGGTTTTGTTTTCTATTTGCTTTAGTTTGTGAACTCGTTCAAATACCAACATGGGATTTCCGCATACCGTTGTCTCGAAGTGCACTGAAAGTATTATGATTTGTGTTTTTTACTGAAGTTTTCGAAGCATTTAACGCCATTGGGTTAACTCAGTAGTAATGAACGTTATTCATTGCTATATAAATTATGTCATAAAAATATTATATGTACAAATATAATTTCGGTACATCCAGAAAGACTTAAAATACATGTAAAATATGTAATAAAATTGTCTATTTAATAGTTAGGTAGTTATGAAATATACAATCTTATCTTTTTCGTATTGTGTCTGAGATTTAAAAAAAAAATTGCCGTGTGGAAGTTTCAGGGATGATTATGTTCGTTTTTTTGCGCAACAATTTCGCACTCAAACGTGGTGACTACTGCTCGGCAGCCAGTAGTTGTTCTTTTCACACATCGCCACTGCCGTGTGCCTTCCAGTGTTTGATGTCTTCTATCATCCATGTAATACCGTTTATTGCCTCTTTGAAGGACGTGTTTACCCGTTCTGGTCGCCGTGAGGATTACATCTGGGATGATAAAATGGTTTAATATAGGCATATTGTACCAGTTAGCGCATCTTCCATGGGGATAAGAGGCATCGTGGTGCGTGGTGTTAGTATGCATTATGGATTCAACATGCCTGGTCACAATATCTATGCATATATTTTAGCATCAAAGCGTCGGTTGTGAATCGAACAACAAAAAAAAAACTTTTTTTAATCTTACTTAAATAAATCTTTTAATTTACCCAAAACGAATTATAATTACAAAAAATGTTTATCATTAGTTTTATATAACAGATAAAGGAGAGATAAATATTGAGATAACATTAAAATAATATTCCTAAGCATCAGAATTAAATCTGACCTTTCAAAAGCACACGCTATTTATTATTCTTGATCCAAATAAGTAAACACTGGTCTTCCATGAGCAAATTTTTTCGAGACTTGACCACCGACCCATAAATCTTTGTGAAAAGCGCCAGGCAAATGTTGAACTTGCAACGGCAGTTCCACCTGATCTAGGGTCCGGACACTTTCTGCTTGTTGAAGTGAAACCCGTTGATGACGAGGACTGGGTTGCCAGCGTCACCGAGAATGATACAATTATGATAATAATGGGTTATTAACATATTTATTTTGTTTTCGTTTATTTACTATACATCCCGTTTGATTCAGGTAACATCAACAGAAATAAGCTCGCTAACGGTTTTTCTTAATGTATTATTAATAATACATTAAGAAAAACCAAATAGTTTTTATACGAGTTAATCTACAAAACAAACTGGGATTAGGTAATTAATTTTCTAATACCACGAGATTATGAACAGATAAATAATAAAACAATATTTAAATTTAATTAGATGCTGAAAATTCATGATTGTGTACATCTTAAAAAATATCGTATTAGGATACGATAAGACTTCTAGACTACGTTTCTATGTGGCATTTGTTTCGGGAACTTCCGTGTTTTGGATGACACATTATGGTATAGGTCCCGGTTACTATCGCTTAATGGTGGTGGCACACTGCTTATGGTGGTGGCACACTGCTTATGGTGGTGGCACACTGCTTAATGGTGGTGGCACACTGCTTATGGTGGTGGCACACTGCTTAATGGTGGTGGCACACTGCTTATGGTGGTGGCACACTGCTTAATGGTGGTGGCACACTGCTTATGACCCATGCCCCTCAGTGGGGACAATAATGGGCTACATTTATTTGGCTACTAATTAAAGCGTCTTGTACCTTCCATCTTAAGCTAAAAAAGATTATCTTTAAAATAAATTGAATCTTTAAAACGATTGGATAAAATCAATATCCAAATTAAATAATTAATAATAAAAAATAAAAAAAACATTACGACATTAAACTTAACAATATTCAGTACTCGTCCAAAAAAAATCTTTCAAATAAGGCTTTCTTAAAATTTCTCTTTTCTACTCTTAGATATATTTACACCAGCAAATGGGGCTAAGTCTGATCCAGTGTTACGCGAACTTTCCATATCAGATACATTATATTCAGCATCATAATCATGCATAATGTGTTGTGTCATCCAAGCGGTAGAATCGGTGATTTTTCTTCCCTCTGCTCTGCCGTGAAGAGTGGCGATGGAGGCGCAATAGCCGACCCGGTACTGTCCGCAGAGCCAGAGAATCCTCGGACTTCCTCGGAATCCTTCGTAATAACTGGACAATATATTAAGGGGTTTTTATCTTAAGAAGCCGCAGTAAATCTAAGTAAATAGTTAAAAATTTACTTACTATTTTTTGTCTACAACGTCCTGCTCAAGAAAGTTGCTATGCTCTCGTCGATATGAATACATGGCGGTACGTTCGTGCTTATACATATTTTTAGTTCTGGGCAAAAAGTAATAAACAGTATCTGTTTAGAACCAAACGGGCCTATTTGCGGTTTTGTCACGATTAGTGTGAATCGGAACGCACCCTAAGTTTTGGTCTGTGAACTGTAAATAGTTAAAAGTTAACTTACTATTTTTTGTCCACAACGTCCTGCTCAGGAAAGTTGCTATGCTCTCGTCGGTATAAATACATGGTGGTACATTCGTGCTTATACATATTTTTAGTTCTGGGCAAGAAGTAATAATCAGTATCTGTTTAGAACCAAGCGGGCCTATTTGCGGTTTTGTCACGATTAGTGTGAATCGGAACGCACCCTAAGTTTTGGTCTGTGAACTATTGAAAATGACACTTAGACAGAATGTTTTTATAACCTCTTGAACTTGGCTCGGAATCACGATGTAATGTTCGTTTAGTTTTGTACCAACGGATGGTTAGGCGATCCGCCATCCGATCTGTGTTTTTTAGCCATATTTCGGCCCGCAACAGGTCTGAACGGATAGGACCGAATTTCGGGTTTCAAGAAAGGCCTACGTCGAGAATGGCGCCGAGAGCCCTCCAGGCCGATTAGCTTCGATTTACGTGTATCAAGAAGCTCCGCAGGGGAGCCAGGCATTTTAGAAAGGTTTAATTAAATTTATTATCACTAAAAACATAGGTCACTTACGTGATAACATAGATAAAAATACATTTAAATGTCCGTCGTCGACATAGTTCTAATAAGTACAATACGAGGTGACAGCCAGTACAGTTCGGGTAGGTATGTCAAAAAATTTATCGAAGTAACTATGTAAGTATCGAAGGACGAATGGTTACATTCCCACTTGTCGATAAAATATGTTGAGTTAATAGTCTTTTGAATGCAGACATTGTTTGAGCGTTTCTTATAAATGAGGGTAGTTGGTTATAAAGTCGCGCTCCGTCAGTAGTTATCATCGTTTTGCCGTAATTAGTTCGATGTCTGGGTATGACTAGGAAGCTTCCTCGCCGCGTACAGCGGCCGCCTATAACTTGTTTTCGCTGGGTGAACGTTATGTTAGTGTGGATACTACTGTTGAGAGATTTTCGAATAAACATACATACGCTATACTTGTAAAGATTTTTGATATCCATTAATTTTGTTTCTGCATATACTTGTTTTGTCGGTGCGTAATAAATATAATTTTGTTGACGCTGTAATTTAGCTAACCTTGTTTTTGTAGCAGATCCCCATATTTCGATTAAATAAATTAAGTGTGGTTTAACTAGAGAATTATATAATGTAACTCGTAATTTAGAAGGCAGGCATCGTACGATGCTACGAAGTGAGCCCCGGAGTGCTACTAGTTTGCTAATTATATGCTCAATGTGAATATTCCAGGTTAATTGGCTGTCAAGAGGGCCGAGATATTTTTCATGAGTTTTCTGTTGGAGGGGTACATTGTCTATGGTAAGTAGAGGGTGCGAAGGTATGTGTTTATTTTTGGCTTTAAATAAGACATACCAAGTTTTCGAGATGTTGATGGTGAGTAAATTGCTTCTAAGCCAGGTATACAGGGTGTTCAGATCTTCTTGTGCCTGTGCAACCAGGTCATGTATAGATGGACCAAAGTAGAATAAATAGGTATCATCCGCATACAGGCTAATTCGGCCATGTAGTTTCAGGTCTTGTATATTGTTAATATAAGTCACAAAAAGCAGGGGGCCCAAAATAAAACCCTGAGGGATTCCGCAGTTTATAGGTAGCGCATTACTTTTATTATTATTATTAGAATAAGACGGGTATTGAGTGACCTTGCTGGTAAGAGCGCTGTGGACGTCATCTTCATCATCATCAGTCTGGGTGCACCCAGAATCGACGCGGGAAGCCTTCGGTGAAGGACACGGAGTAAGGCGCTAGCAAGTTACCGTGATTGATAGGATTAAAGGTTATCGCACGGCATAATGGATCTTCACGGCGGCGGTGAGCAGATGTTCTAGCTGTTTATGGGCCCGCAGTGTGACCACCGCCCTGAGCAGTTCTTTAACAATATCATGAAATCAAAGTAATCCCATTTTTGATTAAAATGTTATATTAAAATGTTATACACAACATCTTCGAGATATCCTGATATCGATATTTTGCATGGCATTACAAATCTCCTTCCTTGAAACTATTTAGTTAAGATATAAAGTTGGACAATTAAATTTATTAAGTTACTTTAACGAAGAAGTCTGGATATAAAAATATATGCTCCGTGAAGGTTTCGGATCCTTGCAAACAATATCATGGAAGAGGCGTAAACTAAAGTAATATGACTAGACTATACATTTTAAAGAGAATTATAATAGTTTAGTTAAAAACCTGCTCTAGTTTAAGTATAGCTGGCGCCAAACATCTACTTAGTTCAAGGAAACCCAACTGAAGTTGCCGCCCTTTCAGTCGAAATAATGGAGAACAGGTACCAGTGGTACATTATACATATATATCTATACAAGGCATGGCGCGGCAACTTCACAGCTAACTAGAGTTTTGGCGTGGGCTGTATCTAGTAAGTGGTGTGGCCTCTCCTCCGGTGTCCCCCAAGGTGGCATTCTCTCTCCTCTTCTGTTCTCAATATTTATCGATTCCGTATCCGATGTCCTTTATTCTTCCTATCATCTCTACGCGGATGACCTTCAGATCTATCGTCACTTCTTTCCTGATGAGGTAAATACCGCTGGGTTGGCGTTGAACGCTGCATTGGTTGGTATTAGTGGATGGGTGTACATAATTTTTAAAAAATGACAGCTGTAAAAAAATATTACGAAGGGTATGAAAATGGATGACATTTAGCAGGCACTGATTTTGAAGATATTTTTTTTGTTATCATACGGCAAATTAAAAGAAATTTTAATTATTAGATGTAAAACTTCGAAATTAACTTTTAAACAATGGAAATATTGTGGAAATTGCTATTGAATTACTTGAATTATGAACTCCTGAATCTGTTAGAAAGTTTCGCCAATTTTATAGGTAAGCACCCTATATTATATATTGATATGTTATATTTAAGTAATTGTATATGCAGTATATTTTTTGCAATTAGGGTATTAGCATGTATTGTTTTTAGTATATATTACTCATAGTATTTAAAGAGTTTTATTGTACCCGCTCATCCATTACCTTTCTTACCCATCATAGTTTGCTGGAAAAAAAACTATTGTTAAAGATAAGCTCGCCTTTCTACATATTTTTTCTATAATAAGTTATCTGTATGTCTGTTTTGTGTAGTACAATAAATAAATTACGAAATTAAATTACATTACACATTACTTGTTTTGTAGTAGAATTTGATATATCATTAAATAATTACAATTATTTTTTTGTTTCCATTTAGTATCTTATATAATAATGTAACCTACCTTTGTACCTAGCTAAGTAGATAAAAATATATTTTTTAAATGTTACGTGTATATAGATAATATTACATCTTGACCATTCTAACCATCGTTATGGTCGTTGTTTATTTTACATACAGTTTCATAGTCGATTAAGGTGACAAATAATAATACCTTGGACACTATTTACACACATTGATCTAACCCCAAACTAGGATTCCCTGTATCTTGGGTACTAGACAACGATACACATACTTATATAGATAAATATTATACATAGATAGATAACAACCATGACTAGGGTACAAACATCTGTTCTCATCAATCAAGTATTTGCCCCCACCGGGACTCGAACCCGGGACCCTTGGCTTCGTAGGCAGGCTCACTGCCGACTCGGCCATTCGGGTCGTCTTGCCTTGCAAATGCCTTGCCTTGATTTGGAGTTCCTCTGATATTCCTGGTAATACCACAGAATAAGTAGTAGTAATATAATAAATTATAATATAATAAAAATAATAATCGCCCACTGTGAGTAAAAGAGGTGTGATATATTTAATTTATAATAATAATGAATGATGCACTAACATTTTCGGTGTTATTACAAAACATTTTTAAACGTGGTCTAACTTTTAAAACTACACATTCGGATGAATTGAAAAGTACACGAAAGAACTTTTATTTTGTTATAGAAGTTTATATTTATTATGTTACTTGTACATACATTTAAAAATACTTTGTACAAAACTTAAATATGCAAAAACACACACACACACACACACACAAACACTAAGAAAATAAAGCGCCCCGGACCATATCAGATGTAAAGGTCCCCATCACGCTGGCGGCGTTTCCGCGCTGCACTGCGAGGGAGATCCTCTGCATAAGATAGGACCCGGAGCGGCGGTCATAGCCACGGTCCCTCAGGCGGCGCCCTATTTCCCTAATGAATGCCTTGCCCTGCACTCCCCAGACCCCGGTGGTTTCTATGGCAAGCGGGACGAATATATACTGGCCCAAAAGCACAGAGTACTTTTGGGTCTTCATCCTCGCTGCCTCTTCCGCTGCGGCCCCCGGGGTGGACACGGTCGATGCCAGGTGGGAGGGAGCGAATGTGCAGACACACGTCGCATCCCAAAGCAATGACCGTGCCCTCTCCCACGGGATCATGGTCAGGCCATCCGGGCGTTTCCCATTGGTACGACACAGCCCCGCGGGCTCCAATACACAAGGTATATTGGCTGTTACAAGAGCCCGCTTGACGATGTCATTGATAGAGGAGTGCCGGGAAAGCCTGCCCGCGCTTCGAACGCAGTGAAGGCCGTGCCGACCATGAGCGTCCACACCCGCACCACACACACAGGAATGAGACTGGCAGATGTCACAGCCAAGGCGCAAGGCCACAGCCACGCGCAACGTGTCATTGTCCAGAAATGTTCCTAGTTGTGGAGAAGGCAAGGCGTGGAGCCAGAGCCCTGACTCTGGCTGCGAAACTGCGCGCAGTCGTGCCAGCTCGACCCCCGAACTCCGGTCCAATAACTCGTTAAGCGTGACTCCACACGATAACTCATCCCAATTACGTTGTGAGTGCGGGTGCTGGGGCGGAGTGCTACCAGGACACCAATCATGCCATAACCCTAATGCCTCCTCCGCGAAGGGGATACGAAAACCATCACCATGGATATTTAAAATAAGAGTGACAAGGTCTCGCAACCCATGCGACGAAGACAAGAAGGCCGGCAGCTCGGTGTCGCGCAACCGTCGAATGCCTAAACCACCGTGCCTGATGGGCAAAGCTGCTTGGCACCACTGAAAGGAAGTCATTTCCTCCACCAACTTGTCTCCTAAAAATAAGTTACTCGGTCTGTAATAACATTGGTGTAGAAACGGGTACAATGCAGGAACTTTCTCCTTTATCATGAACAAAATTGAGTCGCGCTCGACTGCATTAAAAGCGTTGCGAAGATCCACCTTTATTACAATATTATTTGTATCAGCCTCATACAGGGCAAAGGCCCGAGTAGCATGTATAGCCGCCTCGCAACCCAAGGGTACGCCAAAACCCAATTGGCGGGGCTGCAGAAATGAAGCCATCTCCTCTCTTACGGCGCGACATCCTAGCTTAGCCACTAAGCGACGGATCACACTGCCGATGGCAATAGGCCGTAAGCCTCCATCCTTTTTTCGAAGGGCACACAATGAGGCACCGTATAAAAAAGGACAAACTTCCCTATTTACCTCGCCTTTCAGCATGAAATTCGCAAAACTACAAACTGAGGCCAAGAGTTTTCCACCGTTGTCGCCCGCAGCAGCCGACGTCAGCTCTTTAAGGTGTTCAGGGCGCAGCCCGTCCAAACCTGCCGCGGAACCATTAGAAAATGATGCGACAGCCTCGGAGACGTCCGACACTTCCACAGAAAGGAACTTGTCTGAGGAGGTCGGCTCTGGTGGGAAATCTAAAGAACGACCCGGAGAGGGATGTTTGAGGCGCAAGGCTTCTAATGTCTCCTCACTATTGTCAGCTACTGAGCAGTCAGACATTTAGATTTCCACGGCCCTATAAAAGGATCGGCCACTAAACGCCCTTATACTGGGCCGCGGATCTGACTTGACCAACCCTTGCGTACCCAGTGTGCTGATATTGTTAATATTTTCTTTCACTTTGGAAGTCAGCGACTGACTCCGATTGTCGGAGGAAGGGACTCTTAGGCATTTGAATGAAAAAGTTAGAAGGGCAAACCAGTCCTCCTTCGAGTTGTTCTGAACGCAGTGGTCAATCAATTGTGACAACTTTCCGGCGGCAAGACTTCTTGCACCCTTAGGAATATGTTTAAGGACCCTTACATTCGCCCTCAACAATGGTAACTGACCAAAAACTGTAGTGAGCACTTCACCATCACCAAGAACAGCCTGACACTGTTGCGAATGCAGACCCCTGTGTACCCTACTTATATGCACGTTCAAGCCCCGGGGAAAATTAAACTGCCTTGAGGAACCGGGACAATGAGGACACAGTGACAGAGTGGGCATCTGGAACTAATTAACTAAACACAAATTGTATATAAATTGTAAAATAAGATTAAATGATACATAATTACCTCCATGTAAAATCCTTAAACTAAATCAAATCTATATATACATATATAAAAAGTAACATTTAAAAATAAATTGTCTCTTGGTAAAACTGATCACTGTCTTCGTCTTCGGTCGACTGCCCAACCGGCAACTCTGCGCTCTAAATGCCGTGGCCGTGTGCCGGGCGGGGGCGGAAGGGCACTGGCCGGAAGCGGCACGGTGTCGGACTGAGGCGGCAGGGAGCCGGGCTGAGGCGGTAGGTTGGGAAATGTTCAGAGCCACCCAAGGCAAGGATAGCATTCCTCGGACAGGAATCTGGCTCCTCGTTTCCCGTAACATCCGCAAGTCCAGGGATCCAATCCAGCACAATTTATAAGCCCTGTTTTTTTTTAATACCTTTAGCTGTGAATTTAATTTTGGACCTGAACTGGTTTGAAAAGCTATTGTTTGTTTTGTTATTAATAAAATATGGCAGAGGTAGTGAATGCAATGAAGTTTATTTTCCAACTAACTATAAAAAATATGTCAAATCATATTTAAATAAAAAAAAACGTTGAGAAGCTGTGCAATGTGTTGTTACAAGCAGTTTTAGTAAGAACAGTATTTTTTTTACGAACCACCTTAATAAGATTATTTCGAAGCAAACATTACATAAAAGATGATTACGAGGAAGCGGCTAGCATGCGACGCGACTGTGAGCCAAGCGTGCGGCAACCTAACTGAAAACTGGGTTTGCTGGAAGAGATCTCTTGTTAGAGATAAGCTCGCCTTTGTACACTATTTTAATGTATATCTTGTCAATATAATTATTTGTGTGCAATAAAGAAATTATGAAATACCGTCGGACGGGTTGCCCGGACATACTTATTTATATTACAGAGCGAATTTATTTTCAGAGCAATTATATGGTAACTGAGTAGGTAACGTCTACTATTAAATTGTCCCTCTAATGCAATCAAGACAAGGGTTTATCAAGACAGAACTGTTTCCGGTATCAGTAGTACCACTTTAATTAAATGAAATATATTATTTTTCTGTAAATACTTAATTTATTACACAAATAAATAAATCACAATCTAATGACGACATTATTACGAGTGACCATCAGTTTTGGTTTGTCGTGGTTATGGGTCAACTGACTACGCACGATATTACCGTCTCTATTCATACTGAGACGAGCTCCACATTTCAATGACCGGGAGAGGCTGCACATCCAATAGACACAGCTTTCAGATCTATTAGTCTGTCGAAAGAATGTGTGACCGCCCACAAGAATCATTTTTGAGCCACGGTTATTCGTGACGTACTTTATATCTGCAATAAAAAATATCCTATAGTAAATGGGTCATAGATACCTATATACCTATACACATTTATCTACAGAAGGGGCGGGTTTTTCCTAAGAAGAGATCATTATCAAGTTTCAACGAATATATTAATGTTTCGCGTTGCGTAGCAGAAACAGATTAAGGACTATAAATTATATAATGTTTTATTAAAAAAAAAACTTGTTATAATAAGTTAAATTCAGCAATGTCCGGAGACTTTTTCTTGAGACTTTTTCTTTCTTTCGTCGTAGTTTTGACTTTCATACAAGTTCCTGTTGCTCACGGGGAGCAAAATTATTGATTGATTTCGTCAAACCAAATTCGGTGTCGGAGGGCAAAAAGAAGCTTTTGCTAGAATAGATCTCTTATTAGGGATAAGCTCGCATTGTACACTATTTTCATGTAACTCTTTAAGGGAGGATTTTTGTGCAAAATAAAGAAATCATGAAATTATGACTGTAGGATAGGGTGGACTGCTGAGAGTGGTCATGAAGTGTATTCTAGTTCTTTTGAATACGCAACCTATATAAAAAGTACATATAGTTTTGTAACTGTGCAAACAAGACATTTATGCAAATATTGATATATAGAATACCTGTAATGAACAGGGTTTAAAATAAATATTTAGTCGTATTAGGGGGTTGTTAGGGATATCATTCTGAACAACCTTCGCCATAGCGATTCGATTTTAGGATCCGGAGAAAAGCTGTTTCCGGTATCATAGTAGTAGGTAGGTCCAACATTATTAATAAATGTGTTTTACTTTCTATTAATATTTTATTTATTACTTAAGTAAATCATAATCTAACGATGACATTATTACGAGTGACCATCATGTGTCGTATGTTGTGGTTATGGGTCAATTGGCTGCGCACGATATTACCCTCCTTATCCATACTGAGACGAGCTCCACATTTCAATGACCTGGAGCGGCTGCACATCCAATAAACACAACTTTCAGATCTTTTAGTCTGCCGGAAGAATGTGTGGCCGCCTAGAAGAATAATTTTTGAGCCACGATTGTTCGTGACGTACTTTATTTCTGAAAGGAAAAGTTTTTCTTTAACAAAAGGGGTCATAGGTAGGTAGGTATTAAATGAACACAGGAGTCCATAACAGATCATATTCAACTTCAAAATGAAAAGAATAATCCGCTGCAAACATATTAAGAATTACTACTTCTTAATAAAAACTCATACAAAAGCTCACCAGCAAAAGGCACAGGCCTTTACTCGAATTCAAAAACACAACCATACAATTAATCGCTATCCGCCATAAGTTGCTTACTTATTTATTTTTATTTTATTTTAAGGTGCAACATAGATTAGGAAATTCTCTTTTTGTACTAACAATACTATGGAACCGTGTTTTCTGAAAATAAATGTTTTATTATTATTATTATTATAATAAAAAAAAAATAGAATTAGTTATAAAGATAAAAAAATCTTAGTAAAGATAACATTATCACTATTGAGCATCAGTTTTGGTTTGTCGTGGTTGTGGGTCAATTGGCTGAGAACAAGAATTTAATCTTTATTCATATATAGTATACCGCGATATTTCTTATTCCTGCTGCTGCTGCAAATCCAAAAACTATAGGTATCTCAAAATTGCGTCCCGATAGTATGTGGAACCGTTATTGATTAACGTTCACTGCCGGTATAGCACTCGAGGCTCTACTTCCCAAGTGAGACACCCCGGGTTCAAACCCCGGCTGGGGAAGAAGAGAAAAATCCCCAGGTCTTGGATGTTTACATGTGACGTAACTGTTTCTGGTTCATACGAATGTATCTGCCTGTATGTATGTAAATGGTTATGTTCATGTTGTTATTGCCACAAGTTTTAATTATTATTTTATTGCTGCCAAGAACGCCTTTGGTGTTGTGGAGCTGTCCCGCACGCGGTCCGGTATGGGGAGCGGTGTGAGCCTGCATCACGGTTCCGTGTGTGTTATGGTGGTGCTCTCCCGCCCGCGGTCCAATATTGGGATCGTTGTGAGCCGGCACCTCCACTTCCGCACGGTTGACGCTAGAGGCGTTTGTGGCCCTGCGACTTATGGCCGCGACTATGGCAAGCTCCTCTGCGAGGGGCTGCTTCCTCTTCTTCGCTTTTGAGGCACCATTCCTGTCGTGCTTCTTAGCTTTACGCTCGTTTACCCTCCAAGCGGAGCGCGTGTCACCACGTGAGCAAACAGGTTGGTGGCCCCCAGAAAAAGACCCACCGAGAACCTGCAGGGGGGATCCAGTTCATTGTGCGAACTGGCTCCTCTAATTATCCGATCTTTCACCCTTTCGGGTTCCTTCTGCCAAGTATGCAGTACTTTAGCCGCCCGCAACGATATGGTTACCGTTGCTGGTGACTAGACGTTGTCCGGCCGGTAAACCGACGCGGTACTGCGGACGCTGCCACTTACCACCCGCAGGTCTTGATTATTTAGAGTGCCCACGTACCTTACGTGCGTTGAGAGTAAGGACTCTCAACGCCAATCGTTGTCCCACTGAAGGAGGCCGGATGGGCTGCCTTACGCACTGACTTTAGAGTGTTCGCACCAGAGAACACTGATACGCCGATCATCACACCTGGAGGAGGTCAGGCTCCCCTTGTTCGCGGCTACCTGCTCATGGAACTGGCAGCTGACCCTCCGATTGGGGGGCCATTCGCTATCCACAACCCGCGACGCGCTTGGTCCCATGGGGCATGGGTCCTTCTAGATCACCATGGTCTTCAAATCCCACCATGCCCTGCGGTCACTCGGTGGCTTGCCGGAAGATGTCAACATGTGTGGGTCCGTCAGGCAAGCTCGTCTCTATCCTAAAATCTATCCTATTAGCAACACTATTGAATACTATAGTAATACAGGTTGATTTTTTATTTCAAAATCTTCAAAAAACAATGCTATCTCTACTATAGTGAACTGGTTTACTGTTAACAATTTATTACTTAATGAAAAGAAAACTAAATATATTAAATTCGTGTTACCCAATGTGAACCCGGTAACTACAGACATATTTATAAAAGGACAGAGATTGGACCTTGTGCAGTCGACTGTCTTTTTGGGCATTACTTTAGACGCCAAACTACAATGGGATCCTCATATAAATAAATTGTCGAACAGACTGAGTTCGGCAGCGTTCGCAGTTAAAAAAATTAGAGCTCTTACCGACGTAGACACCGCTAGACTAGTCTACTTTAGTTACTTTCATAGTCTAATGACCTATGGTATTTTATTGTGGGGTCACGCTGCGAATGCTAATAGTATATTTATTCTGCAGAAACGGGCTGTTCGTGCAATTTATAGATTAGGGCCTAGAGTGTCACTGAGGGAAAAGTTTAAAGAAATCAATATTCTGACATTTGTGTCTCAATATATCTATGACAATCTTGTGTATGTAAAAAGAAATATAACTAATTTTCAGAAGTACAGTGATATACACAATTTTAATACTAGAAATAAAGACAAGTTGGTTGCTTATGTAAGCCGACTACATAAAATTAGTAATTCTTTTAAAGGCAATTGTATACGCTATTACAATAAGGTCCCTACTGATATTAAAAACTTACCTTTAGACAAGTTTAAAATAATAATAAAACAGAAATTGTATAAAAAAGGTTACTATAGGATATCTGATTACTTAGAGGACAGATGTCCATGGGAATAGATTGTTTGAGTAACAGGCTGTTTCGATATATAATTAGCATTCATTTTGTAATTTGACAATATTTTATTTAAAAAAGGAAACGCAAAAGATGCGACGACTGTGGAGTTTCTTCGGTGAGCTCTTCTCCACAGATTCCGCCATTGTGTTAGTGAACTCACCCAAAAAAATGTAATTACGGATCTAAGTGATGTAACAACATCCTATGGAAATAAATGATTTTTGATTTGATTTGATTTGATTCGGGTTTGATTTCCGCGAAGGCTAATGTCTTTTGTTAAAATCAAATGATGCCGTTTTCCTTTTTATTAAGATCATAGTTGCTATCAAGAAAAACTTTTATCTCTTGAAGTTTCCGATTTCGCCCTACTGACCCTTCGAAATGGGCCGGCCTGTATAGGTACAAATTGATTTACGAAAGCAAAGTGTTTGTGTCAGAGTCGAGATAGGGTGGTCGATGGTATGTATGATTTTTGTATGTATTTATGTGTGTTTTTAAGTACGAAGGTACGAGATTGGGTTAGGTGGTTGATTGCACGTATGATTATTGTATGTATGAATGTGTATTTGTAAATACGAGTAAATGTACATTATGTATATGTGTTTGTTTGTATGAGTAACATGACTTAGGGAGATTAACCCAAAATATTGTTTGTGGGTTTGTGGCATGGTGATTTCGTCCCAGACATAAAACACCTCGCATTGTGCACAGATAAGATTTCATTCACTGCGTTTTAGTATTTTAGGCATTGTATACGTTTTCAGCGCTTTAATCTAATTTTACAGCTATTCCGTGTTTTCATCACCGTGAAAGTGGTCAATATGATCAATACGAAGAAGATTTTGCGGTGGGACAGTTCGAGAGAATGCCTTCAATTTTCTTTCAGCAAAACATTGATTTTTTGTAATAATTAGTATTTTAAATTGCGATCAAACTTATACATAAACCAACAAATAAAAAGTAGTACAAATTTTGCTCACAAAAATGTAATTCATATGTTGTCGTTTCAAATTCTTCTACACAACACAGTAAACTCAACAATATTAAAAATAATCGTCAACTATGAGGTATATATAAGCCAGAGCTGCAGTGAAACATAGCCATTCAAAAAAACAATTAGCTTTTGGATAATACTTATCGCTTCGTTGTAAACTGTACAGTACTATTTTCGATTACCATTTTGGGCTTATCACGGTTGTGCTCCAATTGGTAACTTACAAGGTAACCATCTTCAATATTTAGTTGCGCTGGATATTTCCCAGTTGTGGCGGCAAACATATCCAATACTCGCTGATATCTGTCGTCATAAGGCTTTGCACCGAAGAAATGGTTTGTATTAATTGCACGACTGTCTCTTGTAAGAATGTATGCCCGTTACAGTGTGATAATGTAAATTGCTACTTATTTCTCACATATTCAATGAATATTTTCGGCGGATGATTTTAGTGAGTGTTGTTTAATGCAGCTTTTTTAAAATACCAGATTCGTCTTGAAAATTGATTAATTGTTCACTGAATTATTAATAGGTAAGCAATACATTTTAAGCAACTAATAAAAAACTTTCAAGCACCTAATATAACTCAGCATCGTGAAAATTATATAGTATCTAAATTTGTAATATGTCTACACATTGCCAGCTTCTTATTAGTGTATCAACTGTATCTCTAAAATTACTTCAACGACCTCAAATTTCATATAGTCACCTGTTTTTACTGAGCATGAGTCATTGTTGGCTCAATCTACTTTACTAAATTCGCATTATTATTTCAAAATCGCCCTAGCTCTGGCCACTACGGTGCTGCGGCGATTACCTCGCACTGCAGCGCACCCACCTCCGCAGCCCTGGCGTTCAGGTCGGCCTGGCCGTCCGTAAAAATAAGGAATGTATTTGTACAGTACATCATCATCATCATCATCATGCTCAGCCCTCGTCAGCATAGGCCTCTTCTCTAGAGCGCAAACCCTTACGGTCCTGTGCCATCCGCATCCATTGAGATCCTGTCGACTTTAGTATATTGCCGGACCAACGGGCAGGTGGTCTGCCCACTGGCCTTGTCGCTCCCCTTGGCCACTACTTTGTGACTGCTTCGGTGCACCGTCCGTCATCCCGGTGTCCCGCCATCTCCACCTCAGTCCCGTTATCCGCTTCCCTATATCTTCGACCTTCGTCTTTCATCGAATTTCAACGTTTGTTACGCGGTCAGCGAGAGAGATACCTAACATGGAACGCTCCATTTCTGGTTGGGCCACCTTGATTTTGTGCATAATTTTCTTAGTGAGCGTCCATATTCCGGCTCCATATGTGAGGATAGACACATTGGTTATACACCATAGTCTTCAGGAATTGTGGTAGTTTGCATCTAAAGACTTCGTCTAGCTTCCCAAAAGCCGGTCACCTTAAGCCTTAATAGACTTTGAAGTACACGCCGTTTGTGATACAAAATCGTGGAGGGTTATGAACATGCTTCAGCATGTACTTTATGATATGGCAGTCCTTTGTCATAGTAACCCGAGCTTTGCAAGATCTAATAGTACATAGATATAAGTCTGTAGATAAAAACTGTTTGTTTCTATAGAAGGTGTACCCATTCACCATCAGCATTTCTTTGCGGGTATTGCCTCGTTGGATTTGAACAAATTTCGGTCGCAAGCCAAAATCTGAAAATAAAGATTAAAATTAAATCAGTGTAAAATTAAACTCTGTGGCATCCTTCTTCACTAGTTTTTATTTTGAGGACAGCAGAAGCGAATAGCAGAAAGAGGCCCGTGCCTCGATACACTCCCTTTCATCCCAATTTTACAAATAGACAAAATTAACGAACGGAAGATTGTTTCCACTTCTCAAATGTAACATATACTCGATACTGTTACAAAAATATTTTAAAATTAAGTTTCACCGCAACTTTCATCATGACACGTGTAGTAACACAAAACACCATTAAGTATGGTCTATAAGCCTCCATTTTATTTTATTTTATTTTTTTAAATCAAAGTCATTTTTTTTTATTACTGAAGATATTTATGTACATATACTTAGTTGGACCACTGTGGGAGAACGAGCGCGAAGCAACTCCCAGAAATTGATTTTTAAATCTCTTTTAAAAATTGGTTGTGTTTTACTACAACAAATATTACAATATTCATTATTTTATCTTTACACGTATCATAAACCCTCTTTACTGAGACAAAAAACCGCACGTTACGACCAGCATAATGATATACTACTTGGTAAAAACTCATTTCTTATCGGAATATTGATACATTATGACCATAATGTATTGACAAATTTCGAACGCTGACGCCCGCCTGCGTGCCACCCCTAGTTTGTCTGTGAAGTTAGTACTACTGACCAAGCTAAACAAGTGCAGAGCAATGATCAATGCCACAATGGCAGTTGCGGTTTCTGAAAACATCAAAGAGAGCTTATGAAATGTGTGTAGATAAACTAGTGTATGCAACTGTACATAATTAGGCATTAAACCTCTCGAATGCGATGCCCTCTTTTATATGTCAGTTACATCAACTACTAATAAATAATATGCAGGAATAAATAATTACATATTTATTAAAGTGCGAGTTTTGTGATGAGATAGTTTAATCCAGATTCAGTTAAGTCATTGATGTATTCTCGAACATCGTAATATTCCTTTTAAAGAAGGTCATTTTTACACAGTTTTTAAATTGCTCAAATGGCAATTTCAAAATCTCTGGTTGTAGTAGAGAATTCACTGACCCTTGAGAGAATTGCTAACTTACGCGAATCTGAATCGGGGCACAAAATTTCTGTTTAGCATGATATTATGTAATTGTGTACTCGTGTATAAAGTTTATATTAATTAGGGTTACATATTTAAGTATTAGGTAAGGTAACCAACGTGTACCTGTCTCATCCTTACTAGATTTGCTGGAAGAGAGCTTTTGTTTGAGATAGACTCGCCCTTGTACACTATTTATATGTTATTACTTTTCTGTATCTCGTTTGTGTGCAATAATGAAATTATGAATTATGACTACTTTTTAATTTTTATTTTATTCTATTTTTTATTTTTATGGTTAATACATATTATACGAGTACAATTAATGTGTTGTCTTGCGGTGAATAAATAAGTTTATCAGGATATACCACCATTACACCATATATTCTTCTATACTTATCCTCATTTGGAGTCAAACCAAAGACCGGATCTAACGTTTTTAAACAACGTTTTCAAGCATTATTTTATCACATAGCTAGCTACCGCTCACAATGAGTTCGTGTTGTATTTGTAATCAATTTATAATGAGTCGGCGTGTTAGTTCCTGAAATAAAGAGCTACCTGTTGACGACCCGAATGGCCGAGTCGGCAGTGACGCTGCCTACGAAGCCAAGGGTCCCGGGTTCGAGTCCCGGTGGGGGCAAATATTTGTTTGATAATAACGGATGTTTGTACCCTAGTCATGGTTGTTTATCTATCTAAGTATAATATTTATCTATATAAGTATGTGTATCGTTGTCTAGTACCCAAGATACAGGGAATCCTAGTTTGGGGCTAGATCAATGTGTGTAAATAGTGTCCAAGGTATTATTATTATTACCTAGTTCGGGGCAACAAACCACTGTACCTTTTAGCGAAACAAATTGATCTGTAATTGTAATATTATTAAATTTTTTTTTAGGTTCAAAATTCAAAAGTTCAAAACCAATGACCAATAGTTAGCACTAGCGTCGGTTCAACTTTGACATTCCACGCCATTGTTTTACTGAACGTCAAAGTTTTCAAAACACCGATCACACTGTATTCTAAAACTTCAAATAAACCCCATCCTTAATACTATACGAGTGCGGCGCATGAGTGTGCTGTAGCTGACTCTTCACGATCTCCTGGTTCCTATTAATCAGGAACCGAGCGAGGCAGTTACCCCATCTTGTGCATCGCCAGGTCTCTGTGTTGTTGCTTCGACGACTGTACGAGAAGGTATGCCCTTTGAGTAGCCCGAGGCGTTTGCTGGCAGCGTTCGTAACCCAGCGGACTGTGAACGATTAATTTATTACAGGAAATTCGATTCAAAATCAATTCAAAGCTGTTTATTCCATATAAAGTCAGCCGGACCCAGCGTGGTGTAGATTTTCAATCAAATTAAACTTTGAAGAAACCAAAATTGTGTATTTCTTAAATGTAAAGTTATTGCTTCCATTAGTAAAGAAAAGTTTTTTTTTATGCACATTATTGCACATAGTACTACCACCTGGAATAGCCCACGCCAAGTCAAGTATCTAATTTACTTATGACCTGGAGCTCCCTTTAATTAACTTTAATTAAAAAATGTAAAATAATATCAGGTTACAATATTTAATTTTCGTTAATTTTAATTAGATTTACATAAAGACACAAAACGTTTATTACATTAGAATGATTTGAAACTGTAAAAATAATATCATGTCACAATATTTGATTTCCATTAATTTTATATTTTATTATTTATTAATTAATACATTAATTACCTAGTAACATATCTCTCACATAATGACGACCCGAATGGCCGAGTCGGTAGTGACGCTGCCTACGAAACCAAGGGTCCCGGGTTCGAGTCCCGGTGGGGGCAAATGTTTGTTTGATGAGAACGAATGTTTGTACCCTAGTCATGGTTGTTTATCTATCTAAGTATAATATTTCTCTATATAAGTATATATATCGTTGTCTAGTACCCAAGATACAGGGAATCCTAGTTTGGGGCTAGATCAATGTGTGTAAATAGTGTCCAAGGTATTATTATTATTATTATTATTATAATTGTAATTCTCTACAACCGTTTATTTGCTAAACCAAGCAAAACCATAGTATTCCGAAGGTCGGAACGGTAGAGTGCGAGTGAGCACTATGTTAATTTCGACATTCCATAGATATTTGCATACGTTACCGTAACATAGTCAAAACGTTAGTTGACAAACTAACGTTTTTTTTTCTCGCTAGCTGGTCAACTATCGACAGATAGTAAAGTGCGTACTAAACTAAATAGTGTACTGCTTACTATATACTTACTGCGTCCTATATGACACGTTAGTTGATAAACTAACGGTTAAAACCGTTAAATAGTAAACTGGTTTAAACTTGAATTGCAAACGAAATACCAGGGCAAACACTGCGGTAGCTTAGGGAAGCCCCCGAATAGCCTTCGTGTAAGGTTAACATTTAAGAACAAAAGAAACGTAAATTCTAAATCCTGTCGGTCTGGTTTACTATCTGTCGATAGTTGATCAACTAACGCGTTAGTTTATCAACTAACGGTTTTGACTATCTTACGGTGATATAAATAATGTCATTGTTAACACGAGATTAGTGCTCGGCTCGCGTTAAAGTAATTTGTCGTTGGAGGGGAATAAAATGGAATTAGCCATGCCCAGGAGTCAGACCTCCCTGCTATGTCCGAGTCCTTACACATTGAGCTGGTATCAGCTCGTCTAGTGTACGGACTAAAAACAACACCTGGTGTGTTATCGTTAGATGTTACTGCGAGCCATGGCCTCGACATATGCTGAAGGCTTTTTAAGTGTGCGATTGGGCGAAATATATGTGTGTGTATAATATATATGGGAGGAGTATGCCTGCTTAGCTGCTGCAGAGTACATCAGCTCTTAGCCAAAGGGCATGATAGCGGCATGTTATGGGGGGCAGATGACCCCTGCTTCTCTGAGATAGTAATATAATTTTGAGCCTATCCTAATACTAAACTAATCTATATCGCGTTCTATCGTTTGAGCCTGCCGATTTATGCATGCACTAGAAGCATGCCCCGCGGGGGTGCTATCGCGGGAAATTTTATAATTTTATTATATCTAGATTTGTAAATTACACAATTGAAACAATAGTCTAAAAAACGATTTCATACAGTGAAGCCCAAGTAATATCCATTGTAACTTCAATGAGATAACACACATTTCACACATCCTAGCATTATAAATAACACATAAATTTTATAGTTTTATGCATATAGTTTATAGCCTTCTTGTACATGTCTGTCTGTCTATATTATTTAAATTAATATGTTACACACTTAAACTAATAAGTATATTAATAGATATTGTACACTGCCTACCCTTTCATGATACATTTCCCTTTCATGCCTTGGTTTGCTGGAAGAAATCCCTTTTTAGAGATAAGCTCGCCTTTGTACATATGATTTCTCCTAATGTAACCTTTTAAATTGAATATGTGTGTGCAATAAAAAATTATGAATGAATTATGAATATTTATTTATCTTTGACTGTTTGTTTGGTTTTGGTTTAGGATAAACTATTTGGTTGATTGAATACAATGCTAAAGAGTTTTGTAATGTATGTATACAATTTTACAATTCACTCGTGGTTATGCTCATTAATACTTTATGGTTCGACGCCGGATTTTTTTATATAATTAGTGACACATTTTTGAATTCGCGACACCTTCCAAAATCACGACACCTGCCAAAAATAGTGACATATGTCAAAACATTCATAAAGTTGTAATAATATGTGAAATTGTGCTTCTTGTTGTGACTTACATGGCTACGCTGTGCCTCTACCACCCTGTCTGAGAAAACGCGTATTAGATAATTATAAAACACATCGGTCTTTCCAATTTGGTGGGGTTACATCAGACATAGAGACCAATGGCAATTTTACTGCCCGTGGTCCCTTCGAGGGTCTACGAGAGGGACCACGGGCAACAAACGGAAACAATTGCACCTATAAGTTTGAGCTTTGACATAGAGTAATTTAAGTTCATGTTTAGTGTAAACAAATATCATTGAAATATCAATTTCTCAATAAATTTAATAAATAATTTTCTAATCCTGACTTGTTTTGCTGGAAGAGATCTCTTGCTGGAGATAAGCTCACCTTTGTACGCTATTTAGATGTATATCTTGTTATTTTAATAATTTTTGAGCAATAAAGAAATTATGAAATTATAAAAAAATCATCAAATAAATTGTTTACTGGATTGCAATTATTGCCTTCATAAGGCGAAATTTCGGAGCCACTACAGAACAAAAATTGCGGTTCATAGACAAGTTTTCAAGGGAAACAGATTTCGCACGCCCGAACAAGTCAAGTCAAGTCAAAGTACTTTATTACTGTAGATATTTACATATATGTACTTAGCAAACGTCAATTTTGCCTCTTCTCTACATTGGACCACTGTGGGAGAAGAAGGGCGTAGAAACTCCCACAGATTGATTTTTAGATCTCTTTTAAAATAGGTTGTGCTTAACTATTAAAAATATGAAAAATTTAATTATTATGATTAATAAGCAGGAATAAATAATTACAAAATTATTAACAGCAAGGTCTATGTTGAGCCAGATTACAAAAGAACAAAGCAGCGCAGCAACTTCTCAATGAGACTGAGAAGCCTTGATGATTTGATCTTTGTGAGTAGTCTTGCTTTACAACTACTGTTATTAGACACGGTTAATTAAACGTTACATTTTTGAATACCTAGTCAAATACCGCATTCACTTGGTATTCACCAAGATGACTCAACTATAGTGATGATTGCCTGCCTGGTTCTGATGATCTTGCCAACTTGACAAGATACGGTATGCTGACGGACACAACATTTATACCCAGAATTCCTTACTTTTTGTGTAACGATTAACACTTTGCCAGCCGAGCTTTTTGTCACACGCATTCCCCCGTACGCCGGCCATTTTGGTCATTTTTGTATATTCGATACAAAAAGAACTAAAATAGTTACGAATTTAGGTTTGTTTTGTATATGTTAGAATATCGTATGTTTTATTGTAATAAAAATTAAAACAATTAATTTTACATATTTTTTTATTGAAAAAATCTAAATGAAACAGACGTTTCAATTTCAATTTCAATTTCAATTTTACACAAGTTTTTTTTATTGTATCGGCGCAAACCTTACAAACTCTCGTCGTCGCTTGACCAGGCTACGCCCCCATCCACCCCCCTGACCCCACCCACGCCCTCACGTAAATGAATCGCATGTGTTTGTGTAGCCAAAGAATGTAGCTACGCAATGCAATAACCGCCGATTACTACGAAGCGTCGTGTTTTTAATGAAAAATCAAGGAACGGCCGTCGGCGTCCGACATAGAGTCGTGATCGGCTGTCAAAGTGTTAAGACAAAACTAGTGATCGCCAAGTTGGATTGGTTTCTTGTCGCGCGTCCTCATAAAGAATTTCGCATCTAGATATTTTTGGGCCGAATGAAAAGCATAACCGTGAACCTATGTAAAACCAAACAAGAGCCGCCTCATTTCAAGGTATTTAGAAAATAAAATTCGTATGTTTTTAGTTTTGACTGTATCAGAATTCTTTAGACTATTAATTTAACACTACATTAAAAATAAGATCATACTCATAAAGGTAGGAAAAACATATTTTCATATATAGACCAAGGCAGCGATATTAGAGCTTTTCTTCTTTTTCCTAACTTTATAAACTGTGATCTTATTGTTTCAAGACATATTCGTTAAACATAATAATAATAATTTATAATTGGATACGCACACACACACACACACACACAAACACACTAAGAAAATAAAGCGTGATGGGGACCTTTGCATCTGATATGGTCCGGGGCGCTTTATTTTCTTAGTGTGTGTGTGTGTGTGTGTGTGTGTATGTGTGTGTGTGTGTGTGTGTGTGTGTGTGTTTTTGCATATTTAAGTTTTGTACAAAGCAGTTGACTGATTCTTTACATTGATTTATTTTCATTATAATAAAGACACTTACTGGATACGTAAAAGACCACTTACTGTAGGTGTCTAGTGGTCACTATGTGCGCTGTAGCTGACGATGACGTCATTTAAGGTGACCACATATGACCGACATCTCGGGAACCTTGTGCATCGCCACGAGGCCCGTGGCCCCTTTTTGTACCCGTTCTTGTTGTATCGGTAATGCCCGAGCATCATGACTGGCATGCCTTTCCGGGATAGAGTGAAGTGTGGTTGATCTGAAATATGTAGCATATTTTATTAATGGTAACGTCGATCGATTTTAAATACGTACGAATATAATAATGATGATGACTGGGTAGAGAAATAAAAAAAAAAAGAACTGGTCAAGTGCGAGTCTAAATCGCGCACGTTCAATGGAAGCGATGGCGTGGAGTGAATAGTTTGGATTTTACACAGCAAAATATTGTTTACAAAGTTATTGGTGCGGTTACTTTCACACTCCATTTACGTAACCAGGTGCATCCATAAGTTTGTATGTGGTATTGAAAGAATTGTTGTATGGGAGCCCCCTTAAATATTTCTTTTATCCTGTTTTTTAGTATTTGTTGTTATAGCGGCAACAGAAATACATAATCTGTGAAAATTTCAACTCTCTAGCTAGCTAGGTTCTTGAGATACAGCCTGGTGATAGACGGACGGACGGACGGACGGACGGACGGACAGCGAAGTCTTAGTAATAGGGTTCCGTTCTTACCCGTTGGGTACGGAACCCTAGTAAAAACGAATGTAATATTTTTTTAGTTAGCATGTAACAGTGTCCCACTGCTGGTTGGTCAAAGGCCTCCCTGGTTCGAGCCCACACATCTCTGGTAGCCGCAAGATGAACCCACTCTGGTTGAAACTTGTCCAAATCGTCCCGCCATCTTCTTCTAGGCCTTCCTATTCGCCGGTGTCCATCTGTAGGCACCCATTCAGAGGCTATCTTTGTCCATCTGTCTGGGTGCATTCGACACACATGGCCGGCCTAATTCTATTTTAGTTTGGCGGGCGGCATGCCCACATCGACTATGCCAGCTGTAGAGCGCAGTACGGTGTTACTTAAGCGATCAGTTCGTTTCACAGCCAAGATGCTGAAAGTTTTTTTTGCAAAAACGCGCATTTAGACAGATATATTTTTTAATTTGCATATCAATAATTCATGCACCCTCTCTAGTAAATCAAGGCCCTCATCTACTGATACTGTAGGTAGACGTCATCTAAATAAAATAATATATAATAATAAAAAATTCTTTATTGCTAACTTGTCTTCCACTTCATTTAAAGCTATTCATATCAGATTCAGATTCAGATTCAGATCGTTTATTGTGGAACGTAGTTAAGCTTAGTTAGATGTTACATAATAAGTTCTGTTCTTACGTCCAGCCGTTACGCTTACAAAATAACATACTACGGAAAACAGTAACAAACAGTAGTTGAGTTAAATAGGCAATTATA
This sequence comes from Argyresthia goedartella, assembly GCA_949825045.1. NCBI lineage: Eukaryota > Metazoa > Arthropoda > Insecta > Lepidoptera > Argyresthiidae > Argyresthia > Argyresthia goedartella. Next base: position 8,029,898 of record OX463817.1, read on the forward strand.
CAATGATGTCAAAAATAATTATTGGATTGGATATCGAGTAAAATAAGATTATATAGATGTCAATAGTAATAGAACATGTCTATGTATGTATGCCTTATCAGCTAAATAATCATGTAATTTACGTTTGAACATATGTTTGCAATCTATGATCATAAGTGACAGTGGAACTTTTTTATATTTTTTGACGCCATAACAAACACACTGTTGCTGAACAGCGCAGTTTGGTGTCTAGTAGCACGTATTTTTATGTTGTTACGGCGACTGATCAGGTTGTCAAACAGGTTTGGGTTTGTTTTTATAAACATTATTATTTCATAAATATACAGAGACGGCATTGTTAATAATTTATGGCGTTTGAAATATGGTTTGCAACTGTCTGTTTTTCTTAACGAAAATACAGCATCAGCACCTTGAGAAGTCAGCTAGGGCATTAGCATTAGCATTATAGTAGAATTTTTTCGTCTGAGCGAACTCGGTCATAAATCATAGGAGCGAGAGAGTGATATCTTATCTCTTTGTCGCTCTCATGCGCAGGATAGGAGTCTATTGTTTTCACATAGGGATGAGCGTAACTGTAGTCGATAAAGAACTGCGAACTAAAGATAAGCCGAGTCAAAGACGCCGCCCCGCCCCGTGCCGAACACGTAAAGTGAGGTATCGATAGATTTAGGGGAACCCTTTTTTATTCTCTTACGAATTTTGCTATAGCCCATTATATTGACCATTATTACATTATGTACGTAGTGATTAAAAGCTAGATACATTTTTAATAAAATAAAAGTATGTGGTAATAAATAAGAGATATTTATTGGTATTATTCTATATCGGACTCGTCTACGCTATCTTCATTCAGGTGAATCACCTCACACTAGTAAGATTTTCGTAAATCGTCAGTTTGGAGATCTTTAGCGTGCCTCACATTTTTCTGTCAATCTTCTTATAGCATTAGCATAGGGATAAGCCTAATAGCATTTTTAAAAACTCGTTGCCTTTTGGTGTGAAGAATGCAATTTTGAATGACGTACAGATTCCTCCGCTATTGGAACCTGATATTAACCCCGCGCAAGAAATAGTATAGTAAAGTATGTTTTTACCGCAAAACAAGCTATGGTCATCAATGTGCGGCAAGGGATAGCGATCCTTGATCGTACGCGCATTTAAGGCTCGGCAATCAATATAAAGAGGATAATCTCCTCCTCTTTCTTAATGAGCACTACAGGGCTGGCACATAGACTCTCTCACGATACCAGCGTTAATGAGATCCTGCACTTTTTTATTCACAATTTCATTTTCTTGATGAGCCAACCAGTATGGTTAGAAATACACTGGTTCAACTGTGGTTGTTTGAATAAACATTTTTATTAAGTTGGTACAACCTAAATCTTTCGTATCCTTAGCAAACATGTACCCGAATCGGTTTGGCAGTTTAAGAAGCTGGTCATGCTCCGGCTTACTTAGCTCTCCCACATTCACATCAGATAAATCTAAGTCACTATTTGATTCCGGATTTTAACTTCCTCAAAATACTACTCCATCGCACGTGGAAAACCTTGAGCTTGGACTTTTGATGTTCGATCAAGGACCACGTTTGAGCGCCGTATGTTATGACAGGCAGAATGTTGAATGAGCGTTGCGAAGACAGCGACTTACCTTCCATCGGTCTAATTTACACAAGCGTCACCGAATTTACACAAGCGTCTGTTGTGTAAATTCTCTTTCTAGTTTTAAGTGTGCGATCGAACGCTCTGAAAATATTAATTTGCGCTTCTGCCGCTTATCTGCTAATTTACTTATACCTACAAACATAATACTACGCGCTTGCCCCTAGCTCACGTGCATACTAGCTTCGACGCGACGACTTTGTTATTGTTATTGAACACTATTAGCCACATATTTCTTGTTCGCATGGGCGTTGCCATAACAGTGCAGTATGTCAACGCTCAATAGGTTCAGTTCTCTCCAAGAGGTAGAGAAGAACTCCGATGGCATTTTTACTCTGGCGCGAAATCTTTCAAGGTCCCCTCCACTGCAGCACCAGCCTTAGTCTCAACTGCCAATGGAGCCCACTAGAACCGGCACCCCCAGGTCGCAAACAGAAGGTGAAGCGACGGGCTCTCACACGGACAAACGTCCAAGGGAATCTCCTGGTGAACAGCAAGTCGACAAGCGTACCAAAATTGACGACTATATAGAAAGTGATCACAACCTATTACCGGCAAATAAAATCAAACTTATTCAGTTAGTCCACGCAGCTTTCGAAACGATTACGACAACAGCTAATAGCAGCAGACTGAACAAGGCTGATATCGCTAATATAGGCATTCTCGGCCAGCGCATCATAGCAGCAGTGGCAACACTAGAGCTGCATCTGGCGGAAGCGGAAATGGAAAGAACGCGGGCAGAGGCGAGATGCGCCACTATGAAATGTGCTCTAATGGAGAAATGTGCACCTGATGCCGCACCAACTGCACATTATGCCACAGTACCATTAGGGAATCACATTTCCTTTGCCCACGCAGTGAAAACTGGCCGCACCACATCACAGGCACTCCCGGTTGACAAAGGACCCGTGATGGCAATATACCCCGCTGCAGGCCATGAAGATGCCTTAAAATCTGCGGACGATAAAATGCCCTTAAAAGCTTCATCGACCCGGCCAAAATAAATGTGCAGATTCAAGCAGTGCGAAAAGTGGGAAACGCCGGGTTGGTCATTCAAATGACCAACAAAGACTCAGCAGCGCGACTTAAAGAAGCACTACCACCAAGTCTCCGCGCAACTGAGCCACAGCAGAGGACTCCCCAGGTGGCTTTTCTTAATATGGAAGGGGACCCAAACCCCGAAGCAACCATTGTCACGCTACACGAAAAAAACTTTGCTGCCGACCCTGAGTGGCCTCTAGCTAAGCTGCAGAAAAATATGAAGCTGATTTTTAAGCGCTGGAGGAGCGGCCGCTCGTGTTCTACATGCGTGTTTGAGTGCTCACCGGCTCTTCGCGTAAATCTAGTCACTCGTGGACGCGTCTACATAGGTTGGCAGGTGATCAATATTGAAGATCACATAAACGTGACGTGCTTCTCCAAATGCCAACAATATGGCCACCCTGAGCGATACTGTCGTGCTAAGGAAACCACGTGCGGTAAATGTGGTAAAGAAGGGCATCGCCGTGACACCTGCAAGGAGGAACAAGAACGATGTGCGACCTGCACTCGATTTAGGCGCAAAGAGGCGACAGACCACAGCACCGCCGTGCGCAAGTGCCCCGCACGTCGTCATTCTGAGCAGCGGCTACTAGGAAACACCAATTATGGCAGATAAGATCTACATCAGGGTGGGCTAGCTAAATCTGCAGGGGATGAAAGATGCAACTACCGAACTACGGACTACCGCGAAAAAGCTTAAGTTGGATGTCGTCCTTGTCCAGGAGCAATACAGAGGGACGCTAGACCTCGTGGACTACGGGAACCGCCCTATGGCTGGAATATATGTCCCCTCCAGCTCTATTGCCATCTGTGTGCTCCACCATTTATGCACCATGCACTGCACTGTCGCCCACGTCGTGGCGAAAGACATTGAGCTGCACGTAATCTCTGTCTACTGCCAATACGGACACGACATCGACGTCCATCTCGCTCACTTGGATAGAGTCATGGAAGCGCTCCATGGGACCAAGATAGTCGTGGGACTAGATTCTAACGCTCACTCGCCGTTATGGTCCTGCGAGCGCCGGCAATACTCTGGTGGCGGCCAGAATCAAATGCATCGACGCACCAGCATGGAAGGATTTGTCCAAGCCCGCGGCCTGACCATCCAAAACGTCGAGGGACAGCCATCGACTTTCAAAGGGCCTAACGGCGAGTCTAACATCGACCTGACTCTATCAACGCGTGGAGTGCGAATAAATGAATGGGAAGTCCACGAGGCAAAAAGCCTAAGTGACCATCAGCTAATCACTTTCAGCATATTCGGAGACCGGGTCGAAAATCTGCACGAGAAGCCAGTTACAGAGCCTGCTGTGTTTAGGGACCGTGGGGTGGACTGGCCAAGATTTCAGTCAGTGATTCATGAAAGAATGGGTAGACTGCAACTGAGGAAACCAGCGGCAGAATTGAGTGCTGACTTCACTCATGTAATAGAACGAACGGCGAATGAATGCCTGGGAACTAAAGGCTGCAAGAATGATAGAGGATATGAATGGTGGAATAACAAGTTAGAGCGACTGCGAAGAAGGCATAATAACCTTCGCAGAGCCTGGCAGAGTGTGCGAAAGAAGGGCGGATTGTTGGAAGAGATGAGACGTAAGAATTTTCATGAGGCACGTACGAGCTACCGACAAGAGATGGTGGCGGCGGAAAGCAGATTCCTAATGGAGATGGCTGAAACCGGCAACGAAGACCCATGGGGACGATCATATCGACTGGCCAGTGGGCGCCGGCGCCCACCGACTCACATTATTAGCGGCACTGAGCTTGCTACCGGCTTCGCCGGGGACGTGCGGTCGGCTATGCAACAAATGCTCCGGGCACTTTGTCCTGATGACGATGAGCGCAACGACTCTATACACCACCGACAGATACGCTTATGTGCCACCTGCACGCCTTCCGGCCCGGATGCCCCGCCGCTATCTCGTGATCGCCTGCAGGGTATAGTCAAGGCTCTGCCTAACACGGCCCCCGGACTGTGTGGCATGCAGCAGCAGCAGCAGAGATGACGTATGTATTTGATAAGTGTGTGAAAGAGGGAATATTTCCCAATCAGTGGAAGGATGGACGTCTGTTAGTCCTACCAAAGTGCAATGGCAAACCACTGACGGATCCTAAGGCCTACAGGCCGATCACCTTGCTCCCAGTCCTCGGTAAGATTCTTGAGCGAATTATGCTGGCCTGTGCCCCGCAAATATCGAGGGGCATTTAAGAATTCGAGCACGGCTTCTCTCCGGGTCGGTCGACTGTTACAGCCTTGAATAGCATTATTAACGTTGCCAGGGACTCGAAAGCCAAGTATGTACAGGCGATTTTTCTGGATATCTCGGGGGCCTTTGATAACGCCTGGTGGCCGATGATTTTGCTGAAAGCAAAACGTGGAGGCCTACCCCCTAACATCTATAAGATGTTAGTGGATTACTTCACTAACCGCCGCGTAGGGCTATTCATCGGTCCGCTGGTGGAATGGAAGGTCTCCACTATGGGGTGTCCTCAGGGATCCGTGGTGGGACCGACGCTCTGGAATGTGCTGATGGACGACCTGCTGCGATTGCCATTGCCTGCATGCACTATGCTCGTAGGCTACGCAGACGACGTGACTATCCTTGTAGAGTCCAACTCTCGATCCTCCATCGAACGCTCGGCCTCTAGGATGCTTGAAGGCGTCTCCGAATGGGGCGCCAGAAACCGCCTGAGCTTTTCTCCGGCAAAATCACACACTATGACGATCAAGGGTAGGTTCAAGCGCCCGCCAACGGTCAAGATGAGGGACGACTCTGTCAGGAGCGTCGTGCAAGCAAAGGTGCTGGGCATGGTTCTCGACGCCGGACTGTCGTTCGCTGCACATGCGTCATACATAGGCGAGCGCGCGGCAAATTGCTTCGGAAAAGTGTCGCATGTATCCGCATCTAGTTGGGGTGTACGTTATCGTGCTCTGCGCATACTGTACACTGGCACCTATATCTCCACCGTGACGTATGCCGCGGCATGCTGGTACAGGCGTGCGTCCTTCCACACTGAGCGTGCCTCACTTCTGAGGACACAGCGACCGGCTTTGGTGCTCTTGACCAAAGCTTATCGTTCATGCAGTACAGCGGCCCTACCGTTACTGGCAGGCGTGCTGCCGGCTGACCTGGAGCTTATCCGCGCCGGCCGTAGTGATGAGGTGCGGGAAAGTTGCACTGAGACGGAGATCAGAGCGATAAAACGCCAAACTCTGGGGGAGGTCTAGGAAACTATGAACTTGCAAGTCAACTAGACACTATAAAAAATAAGCAGGTCGTAATTTTAGGCGACATCAATATTAACATTTTGCCAACCGATGAGAGAATGCCATTGCAGAGGATTAAATACTTAGATCTAAATGCTGAACATAGTCTTCTACCCGCAATCACAAAACCAACCAGGAAGAAGCTGTCTTGACCATATTTTTGTTCGATCACAATGTTCTGTAATAGGTATTGTTTGTGAGACAGATGTGACGGATCACTCTTTTACTCTAGCCGGAATAATGCTAAATAAACCAAAATCACAACGTCTAACTCGTATTCGACTTAAGAGAGATTTTAATGGCATTACATCAGACCTAGCGGATCAAAATTGGAAAGACGTCATAGACAATGAAGATGTAAACGAGGCTGTAAAAATATTTACAAAAAGGCTATCGACCATAGTCGACAAACACACCGCTGTAGTTAAAACAAGTCGATCTTAGGCCCTGGATCACTAATGGTCTAATGCGTTGTATAAAACACCGCGATCGTTGACACGCTGAGACAAGGCAAAATCCTAATGACGTAGTCAGGCAACTTATTTATAAACGCTATCGTAATGTTAGCAATGATCTTCTGCGCAAAATAAATACTGAGTACGAAAATCGAAAAATACAAGACAGCTAGGGTAACCCTAAGAAACTATGGAAAGTAGTCAAGGAAATCTGTAAAATCTCCAAAAGTAGCAACGATCCTATAGATCTCCTTAACATCCCAGGGTCAAAGGACCAAAAGCAATCATTGGATCTGGGCAATGACTTTTTTCGACGGTTGGACAAAATTTGGCGAACACCATACTTTCAAACACTAAATCTAGTGAAGCGGAATTAGCAACAACAATCTATAGCTCATTTTAAAATTAAGTGTAAAAATATTTTTTTACAGCTCCAAAAAACAAATGTTTGACTCAGTCGCGATGAGCTCTCGCGTTAGTCGTGTAGTTGGCAAAATAATGTCACCCTGTCATCGTCTTAAGTCGGATAATACTTTTATAATTTAGTTTTTCTTATTTATGTACTTTATACTTACACAAAGAACACAAATATTTTGTTTATTTATTAATTTATTTCTCTCTTTACATATTTACATATTATTTAATAAAGTAGGTTATTTAACGCCCACCTATATTTGATTTCCACGCACGATATTTAGGTACCGGCAGAATGTGTGTGACGTCGCTGTTTCTGGTACCCACGACACAGGGTATCCTAGTGTGGGGCCAGAAGCAATGTATGTGCCTGTATGTAAATGTTTCAAATGTTTCAAATATCAGTGTTGCAGGACTTGCTGCAAGTCCTGCAACACATGCTGAGTCAGAACCCATTCGCTGCTGAGGTACACACCGCATGGGGTATTTGGTCATTTTTTTTGTATATTTTTTTTCCGTGTACTTACAACCATGATTATTTAATAAAGTATTTTTATTTTCTCTGTTTAGATACTTATAATGCCTTTATGGCCTAAACTTGTGTGATGTGTATTGTTACAGTCAATAAATTGATATTCAATTCAATTCAATTCAACATTAATAAAATCAAAACAAAACCCGTTAAACTCTTTTTACATGGAGCCGACAAATGCCAGGGAAGTTGATACGCTTATTATTAATCTGCAGAATAACAAGGCTCCCGGCAATGATGGTCTGAATAACTCGTTAATAAAATAAATTAGATACACAATAATTGATCCATTCACAGCAATATTTAATAAAAGCCTATCAACAGGAATCTTTCCTGATGATTGGAAAATGGCGTCGGTCTGTCCAATACACAAGGGTGGCCTAAAGAATACACCGGATAATTATCGTCCCATACTCGGGGCATACTCTAAACTACTGGAAAAGTTGGTGAATCGTCGTTTAGTGAAATATCTTGAGACCAAAGGTTTGCTCTCGGAGAGGCAATTCGGTTTCAGACAAGGCAAGTCAACTGAAGAAGTCATTATTGACCACTATAATATCGTCACAGCTAGACAGGCAGCTCAGCAGCCTATGGATCTTCTTAGATTTGGCTAAAGCCTTTGACACTGTCTCCGTCCTCATACTTCTAAATAAGCTGGAACTACTGGGAATACGAGGCTTGATTCTGGACTGGTTGCAAAGCTATTTATCGGATCGGAGGCAGTGTGTAAGGATTGGCCATCAAAGAAGTGACAGCAAAACAGTGAGTTTCGGGGTGCCGCAGGGCAGTATACTCGGACCAACACTCTTTATCTTGTACATGAATGATAAAGAGAGATAGATTACATAGTTTGCTGCTAAAAAACGCTGAAATAATTTGCTATGCTGATGATACAGTACTAATTTTCCATGGAAACAGCTGGAATGATGGTTTCTCTAGCGCCGAGTATGGAATGACGATTGTAGCCAATTGGTTGAAAAATAATCTTCTTACACTAAATACAAGCAAAACAAAGTTTTTATGTTTTCATAAAACTGCATCACCAGCTCCTCCACCCCAGACTGTCATCACTGTACACTCATGTAACAGTGCTGATACCTGCAACTGCGACGCTATCTCCAAGGCACATGAGATAAAATACCTCGGCGTTATCGTTGATGAAAACTTAAATTTTAAAACGCATACAGAGAAACTATCAGGCCGAATCCGTAGAGTAGAGCACATCATGCTACAACTACGTAACTCAGCAACTATAGACACAATAAAAACTGTTTACTTTGCTCTCTGCCAATCAAAACTTATATACGGTATCTCATGCTGGGGCAGTGCAGCAAAGACAGCGATAATGAAGGTGGAAAGAGCTCAAAGGTCTGTTCTTAAAGCTAGTAAGTAAGAGTAAGCCTTATAAATTCCCCACAGACACTCTATACAAAGAAGCTAAAGTACTCAGCGTTCGTAAACTTTATATCTTCAAAGTAATGATCCTCAAGTATCCTCACGCATAAAACGACTCTAAACTCGGCTAACTATTTGCAGTTGCTGAAAAACGGAGTTTTTAGAATTCCTACACCTCGTACTAGAACCGCTTTTGCCTGTCGTTTTAGCCCATACATTAACGCACATGTTTACAATCAAATAGTTAAGTCTTGCGACATAAAAAACATGTCTCTCAATGAATCCAAAGCAACTTTGCAGAGATGGCTGAAACTGAGATTCTGCTTGCATATATTGCCTGAAATAAATTTAAATTCAAATTATAAATAAAATCTTATTTAATAAATGCTATATATTTTATGCATATGTATTATATTTTCTTTGTATATTTTACTGCAAATTTTAAAACAATTAATTATAACTGTTTCATATTCTAACCAATTATTATTATTTTCCTTCTAACGACGTGCAAATTGCGCGTGACGTACAAATCACTGTGTAAATCGTGTATTTAGATTCCCACGACAAAGGCTTGCCTAGTATGGGGGTCATCGACAACTCATTGTATGTTTTTCTTATATTGATAAATAAATATTTTTTCATTTCATTTTTCATTTCAACATTCTGGAGGACATTATGAAAACGTTGGATTGGCGTGAGAGAGAACTCAACATTAACGGGACACGCATGTCACAGCTCAGGTTTGTGGATGACCTCGTTCTCGTCACTGGATGCGTCTCAGATCTCCAACATATGCCCGCAGAATTGCACGAAGCTTCCTTAAAAGTCGGTCTCAGGATGAACATGTCCAAGACCAAGATCATGACGAGTCGCCTACTAAATGTGCCGGCCATAATTGTTGGCAATGACACCGTACAGGTGGTCAGCGATTACGTCTATCTCGGACATTGTTTATCCTTTGACCGAGATGCACAGGTGAAGGAGATCGAAAGACGCGTCGGATTAGGGTAGGCTGCTTTCGGGAAACTTAGTGATGTCTTCAAATTCTCACTCCCACAATACCTGAAGACCAAGGTGTACAAACAAAGTGTCCTGCCCAACCTCACCTATGGAGCATAATGTGCATACTTTAAAAGTAGCTCAAAGAGCGATGGAGCGTTCCATGTTGGGTATGTCTCTCGTTGACTGTGTGCCAAACGTAAAAATTCGACGGAAAACGAGGGTCGCAGATGTAGGCAAACGGATAACGAGATTGAAGTAGAGTTGGGCGGGTACCTTGGCTAGATGGAAAGACGGACGGTAGACCAAAGCAGTGACATGCCAGGACTGTACCATGACCTACATACATCCTGGCCAGGACTACCCACTCCATCCTGCCACTACCTGCACCATGACCTACATCCCGTCCCATCATCCCGGAGCCTGCTTCGCACTGACGCGTGAAGTTATTGTTTTGAGTTCATAACTCAGTAAGAATAACTAGCCGCACTCAATAAATTCTGTATATAATGTAAAATATTCCCTTTTATTCGTTAGGCTCAACTAGACTCTGTTTAGCCTTACCATTTCAATTTCCAAAAAATCAAATAATACAGTCCCAAAATTAAGTAGCAGTATAATAAAATCAAGAAGTATAATAAAATTAACTAGTAGTGTAATCAGAAGTAGTTATTGACCGGGCGACGAAGCGTCTCCGTTTCAGCATTGGGCAAAAATGCTTTCGTATGTCGGTCTGTCTGTCCGTCTATCTGTATATCCGGTTGTTCTCCTCTACAGGTCGCATTTCTCAACCGATTCTCTTGAATTTTTGTGAGCAGGTTGGATAATTTAATAGAATTTTGTAGTCGATTCAGTTTTTGGATTTTATTCAAAATGGAGATATTGGGTTGACGGCTTGACGGATTTTTACAAATGAAGTTTCGTTGGATTCATGGTGACCGTGAGAGTGACACAGACTATATCATTTTAGTGAAAAATTGCAAAATGTAGCTTAAAAAGTTATTGGTGTACTTCAATACTCCATATATGTAACCAGGTATTACGTATTGATTGTATTTGTAATTAATGTGTTTTATAATTGTAATGTGCTACTCTGCTGTTGTCCCAAATTAACTATTTTGGTACCGTAACTAGGTATATTCATAAGTTTGTATGTGTTATTAAAAGAAAATGCAGGCGGGTTATTTGTTGTCACCCCTAGATGGCGTTAGTTGTAGTCTGCCTCGCGCTATCGTTTGATTTTCATTTCAGTATATATTTCCAACATGTAAATATATTAATTAAACCCGCGAGGGCCCCCCGATGACCTGTCCATAGGAGTGGACAGAGGCGCTTCCTCAGGAAGAGATCCGATGATCTGACCCTGACTCCCCACGCCCCAGAATGGGTGCGTGAGAAGATTGCTTGATTGATATGAATTAAAAATAAAATAAAAACACAAAAAGAAACAACTACGCGAATAAACCACCCCGGGACATTGCCGAGGCTAAGGTTCCCATGACGCTTGCAGTATTTCCCCGCTGCACAGCCAGGGAGATCCTTTGCATCAGAAATGCCCCAGAGCGGTAGTCGAAACCTCTATCCCTTAGACGGCGCCCCAGATCCTTAATAAATATTTTCCCTTGTGTCCCCCAAACCCCAGTTGTCTCGAGTGCAAGAGGCACAAAGATGTAGTTTCCCGTGAGTGCGGCCCTCCGCCTCCCCCGCAAAAGGAATGCGGCCCCCGTTACCATGTATACCCAAGATATGAGTAACGAGGTCCACAACACCATGCGAAGAAGCCAGAAAGCCAGGGAGCTCGGTGTCCTGCAAACGTCGAACACCTAAACCCCCGTACCTGACGGGCAGCGTGGCTTGCACCCACTGAGACGAGGACATCTCTATGTTGATGATGCACTCCAGCAAATCCTTCAAAACCGCATCGTATCTCGATATTTATCTCCATGTGTAACATGTAAATTGTATCAGTAATATTGATCGGAAGTTTAACAATAGTTTGAATAGAGTGCTTTGTTCACAGATTCGAATATTGATATTATTTGGATATTTGGATTTGTTTTGAAAGTTTTTGGTGCGGCTTCATTAATATCCATGTATATAGGTAACCAAGTGCATTCATAAGTTTGTAAGTCAGATGTTCAGCTTTTCACCAACAGGCTCGCGAGGTCTACAGCTCACAGAGCCACTAGTAATAAATTTACTCAATATGGTACGTCAAGGAGAAATTTCTGTTTTTTATAAGACAGAGTGCAATACAAAATTTCACGCATTTTATAAACGTATAGCCTTTACAATTCTGAAATTTGCAAGGCATTTTTTTTTCTTTGTATTCTTCAAAATTGTCTACTTGATCTTGTTGAATATCACTTGGAGGATGGCAATTGCCTTTTTGACAATTTGTAGACCCCACTATAACACAACGACTATGACTAAGCTATGGCAATGGGCTACCTCCTGTCCAGAAAAATAAAGTATTAAATAACTGGCTTAACGTAAGCACAACTCTGTCTCTGCCACCCCGTATGGGAAATGGTGTGAAGCTTCGCCTAAGGTAAATAAATTCTATACGTACTGAGACACCAGACAAATCAGTGTTGATTTATTTAGACATACTGTAATGTCTAAAAAGATCATACAACTAAATAATAAAATAAAATAATGCAGTTAAAAGAATGAAGTACCTAGTTATTATCGTTTTATTCAATATGGTACTTCAAGAAGCAATTTCTATTTTTGATTAGACACAGCGCAATACAACATTTCACGCATTTTATTAACGTAAAGCCGTCACATTTCGGGAATTTGCAACGCATTTTTTTTTCTTTGTATTCTGCAAAATGGCCCACTTGGTCCTGTCGAATATCAGTTTGAGGATGGCAGGTGCGTTTCTTGCTCTCAATTGCCTTTGTAGTGTTGGTTCTAATGCTCATCATCACGGGTTGCCCTTTTTGACACCTTGTTAACAAAACTGAAAGAGAACGAGCAGAGAAAAATTTAACAGGAAGCATTTTCTTTATTATTTGTTACAAGGCTTGCTTTAACACGATTGTGATGGAGAAAAAGTTACTGTATTCTTAAATGTTATAGGCCAGCGTAAACGCTCGACGATAATCTAAAAGTATGTGATTTGACATTTGGCTTTTCACCGACAATGTTGTCGTCGAACGTATTCGATTAGTGATCCACAAGTAAATTTATCTAGATGATCTTGAGACCAGAGACGTTCCCTCTTCTGAATCCAAAACCATTTACACAAAGGCTGGGGTTGCCTAAGGTCGACAACTCGAATGATACCCTTGAAATAAAAATATCTCTCATTTAACACTAATTTACATCGACACGCTTTACACTTGTATTTTTAAAACTTTATCCATACTCCAGCTCTTAAAATCAAGAACGATACAAACTTTTACAATATAAAACAACTTATAACAATGAATCGCATACATTACAATATACCATCGATGACCATATTATTGGACAGCACTAAGGTTGATATATTTCCTATTTTAAATAGAGTTCTCTTACAAATGGTCGGTTATAGGTTTCTTATGTATTTTTATCTGTATTCATATTTAATAAGGCCCATAAAAATAGATGTAAAACAATATTATTTATTTCGTAAGTGTAATTTGTGTAAGTCAGATTATTGTAAAAAGTATTAAAGAGCAATTCTCTCTCTTTTGTAAAAGTGATTGTATGTGTAATATTGTATTTAAAGAGTGTGTATTATATATCGGTGCTTATTTAGTATCTATCTGTATATTATAGATATTTAATTTATTCCTAGGAATTTTATTCATAGTATTACTAGTAAAAGATAAAGATAAAGAAAAATAATAATAATTTATTCTGGAACATAGTTAATACGCAGATCTTAATCAATGACATCGTGTGATAAGTCTCTATGTTCTGCCATGGGAGGGCATATGAATATTAACATTATATTAGAATTATAACTTATATTATAACTTAGAGGTATCTGGTAAATAATAAGCTTTCGGTAGTTTTATAAAACATCAAGGAGGTATTCATCGACACTGTAATAAACTTTATTTGTTAGAAGAACTTTTATTTTCTTTTTAAATGTATGTACATTTTGTATTTCTTTTACAGATTGCGGGAGTTTATTATATATTCTTATGACAATGCAAAATATACTTTTACTATAGTAAGCAGACTTGTGACGCTTCATTTTGAGCAGAAGATACCTTAGCGCACGGAAGACTCTACAAAAGCGTGATACGAAACAAGTGCAGCATCAGTGTTCACAATTTTTGTAAGCATTTTTAATGCATATACTTATTGATTTAGATTTTTTTGCAACTGTTCAAGGTGTGTCTTCCACAACATGTTGGAATCATTTTGTAGACCTAAGAAGTTTGTTGTTTCTGTAGATTCAATTTGCACTTTCAAGTATTTAATATTCTATGCGCATTCCTGTCCATGTCCTAGTTTATTATATATAATTTATTTTGTTTTTTCCAGATTAATAAAAATATTATTTTTTGTCAGGCATTCAATTACACATGTCAAACTATTGTTAATGTCATTTTCATATAATAAATCTAAGTTAATTAAATTATTAAGATAAATGTCACCGTGCTGTCATCAGCATACAAAACCATGGAATGATTTATAGATTTTGGGATATCATTAATGTATATATTTAATAGCAAAGGACCTAACACGGATCCCTGTGAAACACCATATTTAATTTCCTTTACGTCAGGAGAATACACGTGATCTGTTTTTGTCTTAGGGCAGATTTTGTTTATTTGTGTCAATTGTGACCGGTTACTCAAGTATTATTATAGTAGACTAAGAACATTCCCTCTTATTCCGTACATATTTAGTTTTTGTGCTAAGATTTTGTGGTCGACTTAGTCAAATGCCTTTGTAAGGTCCATAAATATCGATGACCCATTTTTTTTGCCGCCGCGAAGAAAGTCATATAAATGTTCTTATTTCTTCTAAATCCCTTCTGTTCCTCCGTCAGTATATTAATTAAGTTCTAAATATTTATACAATTTTTCATATATTGCTTTTTCAATTATTTTAGAAAATAATGGAATAAAAGCTACTGGTCTGTAACAATTAATGTCTTCCTTGTTCTTCTTTCTCTTTCTCTGTCTTTTTTTAAGAGTGGTCTGACATTTTTAAATGATCTGGAAAAACACCATGTTCGGTGCAGATATTGATTATGTAGCACAACATCGGACAGATAATATCAGCAAAACATATTTTAAAACTTTTGTCAAAACTTCATTGTTTATTTGTGTTCTTCAACGATACTGTTAATTGATAAATGTCAGTTAACGGTGTCAATAAACATAGATTTATAAAAATTATTTAATTGAAATGATTGATCAGATGTCAAAGCTGGATTATTATTACTATTATTAGCAGTCATGTCATAAAGTGGTTTAATTTGGTCAATAATATTATTATTAAAGGCTTGGGCTATTTCTGTGGGGTTTACTAATAAATCTCCATTTAATTTAATACAATACTGTCTTTAGGTATGTGATTCTTTGTGTTGTTAATATTTTTCCAAACCGCTTGGCTTTTTTTGAGAAAATAATGGAATAAAAGCTACTGGTCTGTAACAATTAATGTCTTCCTTGTTCTTCTTTCTCTTTCTCTGTCTTTTTTTAAGAGTGGTCTGACATTTTTAAATGATCTGGAAAAACACCATGTTCGGTGCAGATATTGATTATGTAGCACAACATCGGACAGATAATATCAGCAAAACATATTTTAAAACTTTTGTCAAAACTTCATTGTTTATTTGTGTTCTTCAACGATACTGTTAATTGATAAATGTCAGTTAACGGTGTCAATAAACATAGATTTATAAAAATTATTTAATTGAAATGATTGATCAGATGTCAAAGCTGGATTATTATTACTATTATTAGCAGTCATGTCATAAAGTGGTTTAATTTGGTCAATAATATTATTATTAAAGGCTTGGGCTATTTCTGTGGGGTTTACTAATAAATCTCCATTTAATTTAATACAATACTGTCTTTAGGTATGTGATTCTTTGTGTTGTTAATATTTTTCCAAACCGCTTGGCTTTTTTTGGGTGGTGTTTTGATATAATAAACATTTTGCGGCTTTCGTGTCGAAACAATCACTCTCTTTAGGCGTTTGGAGTACTGCTCAAATAATTGTTTGTTGGTAGAATCCAATAGACTTTAGACTGAATCCTATTCAGTCCCACTGAAGTTTTCTTTTCCTTTTGCAACATCGTTTTATGCCTTTTGATATCCATTTTGTTTCCTTAGTTGTAATATTTACTTTCATTCTATTCAAAAGGAAACAAAGTGGGTACAGAAGCGTGAAAGTATCATGGAATCAATTAAATGCTTTATTGGGTTGGGTGCTGTCGTATACATTACTAAAACTAAGCTGACCAAGGTGAGTTCGAAAATTTTGCATGTTTACCTCGCTTAAATCGCGTCGCATGATAAAATAGTGTGTCAGAGAGCAAAACTTTTTCACTGGTAACGCAATTATTTGCGCTGCGTGGTCAGATAGGGCTAACTCTACGTAAGTATGTTATGTAAGAAATTGTCGAGACATCTGCGACTGCTGAGTTATTGTGCACTGTGAACTTATCGACGACCTCTGTGGTGCAGCGGTTGTAGCTCTGCCTACCATGCGAGAGGTCCCGGGTTCGATCCCCGGCTGGGGCTAGAGAAAGAAAAAACCCAGGTCTTGGATGTTTATATGTGTGTGACGTCGCTGTTTTTTGTTCCCACGACACAGGGTATCCTAGTGTGGGGCCAGAAGCAATGTATGTGCTTGTATGTAAATGTTTATGTTTATCATTATTTTTTATGATATTTTCACGGTTTGCTGGAAGAAATCCGTTTTAAGAGATAAGCCCACCCTTGTAGAAGATTTCTTTTCTTTTACACCCTTTTCTTTTATTGTAACTGCTTATATATTTGTGTGGAATAAATAATTATTAATTATGAATTGTAAGTAATATTAATTTTTCAATTAAATTTAAAAATAAGGTAATAAAATATTATATTAAGTATATTATGTCACCCTTTGGCGCAATAAGGGCTTCTATCCATCGTCGGGGCATGCTCTCAATGCCTTTGAATTTTCTTGGAGTTCAGAATTGTGATGCCATTCTCTGATGAGAGTTTTGCTTAGCTGGCGCTTGGTAACTCAATCAATTCTTTCGCAATTCCTTTCAATAAAAATACGGACGTATCGTGTGTTGCCACTTACCAAAAATAATAACAAATGATACCAATAGTAATACTAAATGTTATATCCCTTAAAAACCACTTCGGATATTCAGACAAATATTTAATTAGAATAATTTGTGAACTATATTACACAAATTCCAACACTGTCCCTAATAATTTGGCCAACTATTGTAGGTGCGTGTGCTCATCATGAATTTTGACGATGATATCGTCTACGGTGACTATAGTCGCTCTGCAACCTATGCCAGTCTTCGTGCAGATCCAGCGAGCGCGAGGTCCCTTACTCCCGCTCCACTTGTTGAAACGGGAATTGCCGATTTGAATCACGGGTTTTCCGAAACGGGACTTCGTGAATATCGGCTGATCTGAAGAAAAGTAAAAGGTTTATGGCGTTAGTACCATCTCGTTCAAAACGCAGCTGGTCATAAGTAGCAACTCGTCTAAACCCTAACTGAGATCTCATGTATTAGAAATTCGTCAATGTTGCAACTGATTGATTGATTTTCAAAAGTCTTCATGAATATATAAAAAAGTAATTGTATATGGCCCAAATACAGTCAGTGATGTACCGTTAAAATATATTGCTTTTCCTTTTATTCTGTCGGACTTAAGAGAAGGCTTCGATTATTGCCGAAAGCCTACGAATTATTTCAACTGTCCTTCTTTGCTAAAATTTTAGCAGCTTATTTAAAATAGTGAAGTCCGATTTAAAAATAAATCCAAAATAAACTTGACCTCATTGCAGTACAACCATATTCTGATTGCTGGCGTGGTTTGCTGAGGCTGTGACAATATCAAGTTCAAAAAAAATGTTTCTTCTTACGAATATATCCGATTCTATCCGGCAGTAGGCAGTAGCTGAGCTTTTTCAAGGGGAATAGAAGCCCAAGAAAGCCACGTCGACAATCATAAAATGATTATAATGTAATAAGGTAGAGCGGATTGACTTTAAATTTTGACTAATGGGATTCATTCAAGCTATAATACTGCCATTTACCAATCTAGCAATTATAGTTACTGCCAATAACTTTTTATGATTTGAAATGACACTTATTTTTTTTTGATTTTATTATCAGCAAGAGCTACTAGACATTCGTATCACACACATAATATTCAACACATCACAAATGTCATATATATTTATTTAATTTATTATTAATATGCAAATACTACGTGTATTAATGCAATAGATATTGTAACAAACAACTTGTATCTTTCTAGGGGTTGTGGACGTTGTTGCACTTCAGTATTTCGTTTTTTATGGTAATAATAACAGCAGCTCGGCATCCAGTACTCGTCTTCACACATTGCCAGGACATCCGAGAGTACACCCCTGCCAGAGCTTCTCTTATTGAACCGGTATCTGCCAATCTGTATCGCAGGCTGGCCCCTTTTCGGCAACGAAAATATGATATTATCTGAAAGAAATATTTCTTAATATGTCCAATCATAATTGAAATCCTTTGTGTGAATAGGAAAATTGAAAATTTTTACTGCAATTAATCAATGTTTAGCAAAATAAAAAAATATATCATTGGACCACTGTGGGTGAAGATGGGCGAAGAACCTTCCACATATTGATTTTTAGATATCTTTAAAAAAATGTTGTTCTTGAATAGTACAAAATTTACATATTCGAGAGAAAATTCGAAAAAGTGAAAATTCGAAAAATCGAAATTTCGAAAATTCAGCACATTAATTATCCTAAGTGGTATACTAAAGACTTGATTCAAGACATTAAACTGAAAGGTTATCTATATAAGAAATAAAAAGCAGCAAATTGGGTGCGGATTACAACCGATTTTCTATTTGCAGAGCGAAGGTAAAATCATCAAATCATTATGCTCGCCCACGAGCGGCATACTAGGCAGCTTGAAAAACTTCTATGTCAAGAATTTGGAATGAACTGTATTTTTAAATAAATTTTTAACCACTTTTTGTGAGCACTCGTCTCGTCTTTGTCGTAATGGCGGAGCGACTCTCCTCTTCCCTCTCAATTGTGCCTTGTCTCACACACATTGAAAGACAGAAAATATAATCATTTAGAAGACAAAGTATCCTTTATATGTACACTGTATCAGATATAACTTTCTGCTGTATAATAATTATTTGAACAATGAGAGAAATTTGAGAAATATGTTCAACATCTTTTTGGACCTAAACGTATTTTTCCTGCAACTTTGTCCACCTAGTAAAGCGTAGCTTAAGTTATTAAACCGAAAACCTGGAGGTTTTCGGTTTAATAACTTAAGCTATGCTTTGCCTGTGGTGACATGTCAACGCTCTTTACCTTAAATCAACATACAAATATTTTGTTATAATACCAACTTAGCATGAGCCATTATTGTAATTACAATTAAATACAACAAATAAATATCCATTTGTTGTATTTATTTCGTCGCCAGTTAAATTTTTCGAACTTCCGTGTGTCTAGATTAATATTTAATGATTATGAACGTTCAAATGCTTGATGATTTGGTCCTCTATGGTGACGATGGTTGCCCGACAGCCAGACATCTTGCGGGGACATCGCCATGTCGTCTTTGAGTTGCGCTGAACACCCACATTGTACCGGTACTGACCCAGGCACAGGACTCGCGAACCTCGCTTCGTGGACAAGAAGAATGGTTCTGGAAACATACGACGAGTTAAGGAATTTGAATAAAACATTAATGAAAAATAATAATACGACAAATGAATTCAAATAAATCAATAATGAAAAACAAACAAAAGTTACAATGGTAAATTTAGTGGATGTTGTTTTGTAAATGAACCAACATTATAAAATAAATCCACATATTATTTTCGATAAATGTAAACGTGGCTCTAGAAAACCTTATCTACCTATATATAGCTTTATTTATTCCATCTTCTTCTTATTCAATCTGTTTATTCAAGCATATTAAAGTACGTAGGAACAAATTCTTGTAGCGGCATAAGCTTGAGTGTTGGGCGGATTTACAGCCGCTAACTGATAAGTTAAGGAGGCCCCCTTGCCTACCGGCAATGGGAAAAAACCTGCTGCGGGGACTACAGCTGGCTCCGCCAAGGGCGTAGTGACCAGGCGATAGGCGACTCAGACGCAGGTCAAGAAGAAGTAAGGTTATTTTCGTCTGTCCTCAAGCCTTCTATTTTCGTGGTGCAGTGGTCAATTGGCTATGTTAACTATTTATTTGCGAGATAGTAGCACTTTTTCTGTGTCCATTAAGGGTTTAGACTCTTAATGGACACAAAGAAAAAGGTAAATTGTCGTTTTTTTTTGGACATTACGATATGGTTGGTCTGACAGATTTTTTTTAAATTGTGGCACGCATCTGCATCTGTGTACTTTTTACTTTTCAACAGTGGGATCGAAACGCAAACGTCAAACTTTGTACAAAACTATTTTTAAAGTCTTGGCAGAGATTTGCGTTTACCTCGCCGTGGTACTCTAACTTCTTAAACATTTTTATTTTATGTTCTATTTTATGTTCCCGTGCCTTCACTGCCCTCTGCCCAGTTTTTGATTTATTTTATCCTGTGTGTCGTTTATTACTGAATGAAACTGGTTTTCTGATTCCTAACAGCAATCCTCATCTGGTAAGGGGGTCTAGATCACCCCGTTTAGTTACTTACCAATATAACTTCGTATTGATTTTTTGTTGTTTTTATTCATATTTACATTATTGTATTATATATTTTTATACATATATCTATTTTATTTACCTATACATGGTATGGATATCTGTAACGATAGCTTCTTGCCGTGTGCTTCTAGCCATGAATTTATTAGTGCGGAAAGCGATATTTCCACTGTCGAAGAACCACTTACCGTCAAACTTAGGACTGTCTTTGCTAGGTCAGGAAAAAATCTGAACATAGTGCACATCAATGCTCAAAGTATTCACACTAGCTACCCCGATCTTATCAAGGATTTTTGTGTGCAACGTGTGGACGGCATCCTTGTCTCTGAGTCGGTCCTTAAGCCTTCACTCTGTACTATATGTGGGTAGTTTCCACCTTCCTCAGTCGAGAATAAACCTTGGAACGAACACGCGTATTTTATTATTCGCCGATACTTTAATGGCTAACGAGGATAAAAGTGCCTAAAAACAGTTATACCGAACATTTTATTAGTGTGTGGAGTGTCTGGAAATCTAGATAGTCATTGGAACGCAAAAATGTCTATCGGCAAGGTTGGGGCATTCAATGTGTCGTCGGGTAATTGGACCATGTACGTGGAACGTTTGGAGATGTATTTTAAGGTTAACGATGTGAAAGACGAATTGTGGCTTCCGACTCTTATCGCGGTGATGGGCGAGGACGCCTATGAGTTGCTGAGTAACCTGGTCAGCCCAAAGAAACCGTCTACTATGAAATATAGTGACGTGGTCAGTGCGTTACGTAATCACCTCCACCCGAAACCATCAGCAATGGCTGAACGTTATCGATTCCGTCAAAGAAGACAATTGACGGAGGAATCTGTGTCACAATATATGACGGAGCTAAAGAAATTAGCGAAGGATTGTGATTTTGGAGGCGTTTTAGAAGAGAACCTGCGTGACCAATTTGTGTGCGGGTTACGTAGTGACATCACTCGACAGAGGCTCTTCGCCGAAGAGGACCTGAAGTACGCCACAGCTTTGGAACTGGCTTGCTCACTGGAAGCGGCGGAGCGGGACGCAGCGGCAGTGGATCGAGCGGAGTTGGGCGGGCGGGCCAGCGCGCCGCCGCCCACGCCGACCGCGCCGGTGCTGGCGCTCACGACATCGTCGGGCCGGCGCGCGGGAAGGCAAACACGTGCCGTGACGAGCTCGAGTACAGGGACAAGCCAGCGACAGACCAGGACATCGGAAGGTGGTGCGCATTGCACGGTGTGCGGGGCGGACAGCCATAGGCCAGAGGACTGCCGATACAAACGGTTCATTTGCAGCAGATGCAAGCAACGAGGCCACCTACGTAGGCAGTGCTTGGTACAGCCTGGACCAGCGCATTCCCGGTTTGGCAGCAGAAACGTCCATCACGTGGACGCGGCGCAGGAGTCGCCGCAGCAACGGGACTATAATCATATCGAGGATTCCTCGGACTTGGAGGAAGACTTTCATCACCTCAGTTTGAACAGTTATAGACCGGTGAGCATGTGTTTGATGGTCAGTGATGCGAAAATAAAAATGGAGGTAGATACAGGTTCGGCGGTATCGTGCATTAGCAAGGCAACGTATGATACCTATTATAGTTCATACGACATTGAACCTTATCCCTTAATGTTAAAGTTCTATGACGGAAGTAAAGTAAAACCGCTGGGTTTTATCAAACCAAAGGTGGTATATAAGCAAGTTGTCATGAATCTGGAATTGTTCGTAATTGAAGGGGGCACGACTTCTTTGTTAGGCCGACATTGGTTGTATGAGTTAGGAATAAACATTCCCATGGTAGGAAGTTATTCTCGATCGGATCAGGTGGAAAACCAAAACAACCTCTCAGCTGGAGAAAATACTGATCTAAAGTTATTACTCCACAGATATAAGGACTTATTCAGCGGAGGACTAGGAAGGTACAGTAAGGGTAAAGCTACACTGCACGTGCGCGAGGGTGCCGTGCCGGTGTTTTGTCGCGCGCGCCCGCTACCATACGCACTGCGGGAGACAATAGACGCGGCGCTGGACGGCATGCTACGCGACGGCATCATCGAGCCGGTGGAGACCTCGGAGTGGGCTACGCCTTTGGTGCCGGTCCGCAAGGCTGATGGTGGCTTGCGTATTTGTGCGGATTACAAGGTAACCCTAAATCCTGTCTTGCTGATCGACAAATATCCTTTACCTAAACTGGAGGACTTATTTGTAGGCCTTAATGGAGCTAGGTATTTTTCCAAAATTGATCTCTCACAGGCATACAATCAGATAGAACTAGATGACCCAAATAATTTAACGGTCATCAACACGCATAAAGGCCTATTCAAATACAAACAGTTAGTGTATGGATTATCGTCAAGTCCAGGCATATTCCAACGTATTATGTCAATGTTGTTACACGATATCGCTCATGTCCAGGTATTTTTAGACGACATAGTTTTGGGTAGCTCAGATGAGAAATCGCATATAATTCTGATTGAAAAAGTTATGAAGAGATTGCAAGAGGCAGGTCTGAAGCTGAAAGAGCAAAAATGTTATTTCATGATGGATGAAGTAAAGTATTTAGGTTTTATAATATCTAAAGATGGAATAAAAGTGGACCCCGAAAAAGTGGAAGCAGTGACAAAAATTCCACGACCAGTCAATGTTTCGCAATTACGTTCGTTTTTAGGCTTAGTCAACTTCTATGCCCGATTTGTACCAAACATAAGTACGACCCTATCGCCCGTATATGAGTTGTTAAGGAAAGGGGTACAATGGCAGTGGAGTCAAAAGTGCGAAGCAGCTTTTAAAAAGATAAAACATATTTTGACGAGTACAGAAGTACTTGCTCATTACGACCCCAATAAACCGTTGATTCTCACTTGTGACGCGAGCCCAGTAGGTATCGGAGGGGTGTTGACACAAGTAGACGGAGAGGGGATGGAACGACCGGTTTCATATGTGTCGCGCTCTTTATCACAAGCGGAAAATAATTATTCCCAGATAGACCGGGAAGCGCTAGCTATTGTATTTAGTCTGCGGAAACTGCATCAATATGTGTATGGTAGACAGTTTACCTTGCGTACGGACCCCAAACCCCTCATAAGTATTTTTGGCCCCAAACAAGGAATCCCAATGATGGCAGCTAGCCGGTTGCAACGCTGGTCAGTCATTCTTGCAGCATACACGTATGATATTCAATACATTAATACCAAACGAAACGGGGCGGATAGTCTATCACGGTTGCCAATACAGGCGGAGGTAGGAAACGAAAAGTTAAGAATGCCAGAGCAAAGCCATCTTCATTTCGTGGCAGATGAAATGTTACTAGACTACCATGAGGTGAAGAAACAAACATGCATGGATCCGTTGTTGAGCAGGGTTCTAGGTTATATTAGGACCGGGTGGCCGGAAATCAACAAAAACAAAACGCTCCAACCGTACTTTAATCGCAGATCAGAGCTTTATGAAGAACTTGGCTGCGTCATGTGGGGCCACCGGGTAGTAATACCTACAGCTTGTACACAAAAGGTTTTAAAGGATTTGCATGAATGTCACATGGGTATAGTTAAAACAAAAGGCATAGCACGCAGTTATGTGTGGTGGCCGGGCGTGGACGAGGCGGTAGAAGCGTTGTGCCGGGGTTGCGCGGTGTGCGCGGCGGAGGCGGACGCGCCGCCGCGCCAGGCGCCTGCGCCGTGGCCGTGGCCTGCCCAGCAGTGGTCACGGATACACGCTGACTTTTTAGGTCCAATAGAGGGAAAACTCTTTTTGTTGGTAGTGGACGCTCGAACAAAGTGGTTAGAAGTATTTAATGTACCCAGCACGAGCGCTAATCATGTCATTAGCAGATTTAGTGAACTGTTTGCTAGATGGGGAATCCCGAGGCAACTGGTGACAGACAATGGCCCCCCTTTTTCCAGTGGGGAAATGGCATCTTATCTGAATAGGCAGGGCATAAAACACTCGTTCTCTGCGCCATATCACCCAGCGTCAAATGGCGCGGCGGAAAATGCGGTCAGGACTATTAAAAGGGTGATTAAAAAGGCGATGCGGCAACGTCATAATTTAGATTTAGCTATTCAAACGTTCTTACTATATTACCGCAACACTGAACATTGCACGACCGGCGAAAGTCCCGCTTCGTTTATGTTAGGGCGGCCACTTAGGACCAAGTTCGACTTGCTCCGACCGGACTGCGAGGCGAGAGTGCAGGCAGCGCAGGAGCGGCAGCGCAGGCAGCGGGGTGGCGGCGGCGCGGGCGCGGGCGCAGCGGCGCGGCGCACGCTGCGTGACGGCGAGCAGGTGTGGCTGCGGCAATATCGCAGCACGGACCGCTGGGCGCCGGGTACGGTCGCACAGCGTGTGGGTACATTGGACTATAGGGTTGTTGATGAACTAGGCCGAAATCATCATAGGCATGTCGATCAGCTAAGACAGCGAAATAGGAGTTTCTTATTAAGTCCAATAACTCAGCCAGTTGATACTCAAATAATTATTTCTGGCCAGGATGACGCACCTGGGGACGTATGGGCCTCCCCTCCGACTTCTCCACAGGTACGGGCGAGCCTGAGCGGAGCAGGGCCTGGCAGGGCGACAACGAGTGTCACGCCAAACGCATCTGTACCGGAAGATGATCCCGCGACTACGTCAAGCGAAATACTTTTGGATGCTACTACCCCTGCTGTACCTACCACCTTTCGGCCGATACGGCAATGTCGACTAACGAAACCTCCAAATTATAAAATTTAACAACTTCTATATTTTTTGTTGTATTGTGTATTAGGTATATAGGTATTGGTAGGTAACAATTTTTTTTTATATACATATTTACAGCCTAGCTAGTAGTCTAGTAGCCGTCACTTTGTGTAAATTCGTAAATATTAAGACAAGCCAAAAATTTAAAAGTCTACATTAGCCCATATGTGAAAGTTTTTTCAATGTTAGATGAGTTAGTTATAATTTAAATGTATTTTATGTGGTACATTGGTTCCTGAGTTCGCATTTTTTTAACTATTAAGTTCCCACAGTATGCGTTTATTATTTTGTTTAATGTTTATTATTATTATTTTAAGAAATGAAAGGGGGGTAAATAAGGGGAAGATACTGTACTATATGTGGGTAGTTTCCACCTTCCTCAGTCGAGAATAAACCTTGGAACGAACACGCGTATTTTATTATTCGCCGATACTTTACACTCCCTTTATCCATGTACTCTCTTCCAGGCTTCAGGCTATGTAGGAACGACAGAACCGGAAAAGCAGACGGAGGTGTCGCTGTTTACCTGTGTGCGGAAATTGCGTGTAAGTTGATCAATGCATCCCCTAGCCAGTACTCCGAGTCAGCTGAATACCTCTTCCTCGAAATTGTTCTTCATCCCAATAAGGTGCTGCTTGGTGTCCTCTACAGTCCCTCTCTTCGTGTTGATTACTTCGACACCTTTGAATCCCTTCTTAATTATTTGAACCCACTTTACGACGACACTCTCATCCTCGGGATTTTAACACCTGTCTCCTCAAAAAGATTTCCAGTTCTGCCAAACTCAAGTCCATTGTTGATTCATTCAATCTCCACATTTTGCCACTTGAGGCCACTCATTTCCAGCCGCATTGTTCTCCCTCTTTTCTAGACATCATAATCGTCTCCAACTTGGACATGGTCGCCACTCACGGTCAACTTAACTCTCCTTTCTCCTTTCACAATCTAATCTACCTCTCCTTTAAGATTAGATGTCTGAAGAGCAGAACAAAATTCATAGATATTCGAAATTTTAAAGGCATAGATCTGGAGTCCCTTAGTTCTGATGTCTAACTGACCTCTAACCTCCACCTCCGAAAATTGAAAAGAAGAATGAATAAGAAGAATGTCTTTATTCAAAACACAATGTTTATGATTATGATGTAGATATTCTGAAAATTAACTACATTATTATGAATGAGTAAGTACGTCAAGTCTCTCGTGGCTGTGCATCAGCTGACTGCGTAAAACAGTATCACCTTCCTTGTTGATGGTCAGGCGAGCTCGACAATTCATAGTGAGACTGCTGCTACATTTCCAATAAATTGCTTTCTTGGATTCCTGCAATTCCTTGTGGAATGTGTAACCGTCGTAGACTATCACTGTAGATCCACGGTTATTCTTTACGTATTTAATAATATCTGAAAGAAAGAAGTGGTGAGTTTAAAAAAAAAACATAACGGTAGAACGCTTTATAATTTCTTTTATCATTTCAATATTACTGCTAGGTTTATGATTAATATTGGCAATCTATGTAGAGAATTACGTAAAAAATAGACAACACTAATTTCTTAAATATGTATTTGATTCCAAATGGCCGATTAACGAAAAAATTTAAATTACAATAAATTTAAATTATTATGTGTAATATCCTTATAATAATTCCTTTAATATCTATGTATTTTTATTTCAGCTGTATACAGGGAATTATTTTGTGAAGTTACGCCCAGTGGGCCACTCAAGCAAAAAAAAAGTGACATATACCTATAATGTTTAATTTTGGATATTTTTATATGTCTTGCTAGCACGCTCGCAGTATCAAAAACTCGGCGTGCGGGTTGCGCATGCGCATGCTTCATAGACCGGGCGGGCGTGTCCGCACTTTGTGGTTATTTCAGGACAAATTGAACATGGCAAGGTTTGAATCAAAATTATGCGATTATTTTGTAAAGTTACGCCTGACTTAGGCGTAAATTTACAAAACACCATATTGTATTATATTTTATTTATATTTTGTATGTATGTACCATATATTATTATTATTTATATGTGTAGGTACTCGTGTATGAAGTTTATATTAATCAGGGTTAACAATTATCTTATATATGTATAAGGTCTGATCTTCAATGGTCTTCAAAATTGAAAGACAAACAGATTTTGATGATGTTGATGATATATTGTCGCTAACCTTGAGCTGGTTCACAGTTACAAATATTGGTAAACGCTGGTAAAATCAAGTGTATAAAATTCTCCTTTCCAAATGTCAGACAAGTTGAAACTAGTTTATTGTAAGACAGCAACACGTTAGAATAAGTAAATGATACGAAGTTTCTTGAAAGTACCATTGACAGCAAAGGCAGTGGGGACCCCATTTAGATAAATTAGCTGTTAGATTAAGTTCTGCGGTTTACGCTGTTAGGAACATTTAGTAGTATATTTTAGTTACTTTCATAGTGTCATGTCCTATGGTATCTTGCTGTGGAAGAAAGCAGCGGATATTCAAACTATGTTTATAAAAAAGAAAAGAGCTATTCTAGCAATTTATAACCCTTTTAAAATATAATGTATGTGCGCAAGAGCCTTCGAATATTTTTTACATTTAGCGATAGCTGTAATTAACCTAAGAAATTATCACAGACTAGTTGCGCCCCGATTAAGACTCGCGAAAGTTAACAATACTTTTAAGGGTCAGTGCAATCTCTACTACAACAAGAATTGTACCTCTAGAGATTTTTTTAATTGCCATTAGCTACATAAAACACCACAATTTTTAAAATAGATCTAAAAATCTAACTGTGGTAGTTTCTTCACCCTTCTTTTGTCACAGTAGTCCAATGTAAAGAGAGGCAAGAAGAGACATTTGCTAAATACCTTCAGTAATAAAGAATTTTTGACTGATTGATTTGATTGGCCTTCTTTCTTCCTATATTTCCCTCTAAAATCTTTTTAAATAAAAATGTCCAAAATGAAATCAATCGCGCAAGTTAAATTTATTGCACTTTGTAAAGTTTGAGGACTGAAAAAGTAGGTAGGAAGACAGATTTCTTTCATTCTTGTTGTAGCGCTGGATTTTCAGTCCATTTACATAGGTTTAAACAGTTGGATTTATGAGAGGAAGATACAGGTATCGCCATCTGGCGGCAGCCTTAACAATGCTTACATTGGGGGAGCCATCTCGCTGCGCGTCGAACAGTATCGATCCAAGTGGTTACGGTGGAACGCCGCTAGAGGGCGCCACCACTCTTAGTGTTGCCCTCGTCTTTTTGTTCCCATGTTGTCGGGAAAATTTAACTACAGCTGGCGGAGTGAACAATTATTTTCAGGCGGGAATCGCTGCCGTGTACCCTAAATGTTGGTGGGGACGCGTCCTGAATGTAAGGTGCAGGAACTGACAGCGGAACGGGAGCTAGATAGAAATTTCGCCCGGCTAATTCACTGTCGCAATCGGCGACGTGAACTTGTCATGGGGGGCTTTCAGCGCGAAGGTGGTATCCCTGATGGAAAGATTGTTCGCGAAGATTTTGGTTATAAATATGCGCCCCAAGCCGGTGGGAGGCTTTTTTTCGACGAGAGTGCCGCGAGAGGCACACCGCTTGAGGTGGTAGAAGGAGGAACCACTGACAAGAAACCTTGGTGAGTCGAGTTGGGTTAGGAAACGTGGTTATCGACGGTTCAACCGAGGCGAGTGTCATTTTTACCAACGAAGTGGTTCCTTTCAGCCCCTTTTTGCTCCGGGGACGGAGAGAGCGTGCCGTGGTGGACGCGTAGCGGAAGGAGGTTGTTCCCACGTGTGGTGAGGTGGCTGACGCATCGGCTCGCTAAATCCAACCCTGCCGAAGACGGGATTTTGGGAGCCGCCAAGGTGACCCGTGCTGGGTGCACCCCGTGGTAGCGGGCGAGGTACATCCTGAATATATAAGGTGAGAAATTTCCATCTTCCATGGTTCGCATCGCGCGCTTACTAACCTGCCCCAGTAGATTTCTCGTTACTTCTCCATAACGCGGCCCTAGTCGCTCATCATGGTCGATTGACCTAGTCTTAGGTAACGTCGACGCAGTGATTCAACTTCCTTAGGCATTCCCTGTGGTCCAGTGGCCAAACCAAGAGGTTTTATTAAATATAATTGCATCATGGGGCTGGACCACGGTCAGGGTGATTTTGTAAATAGGTTAGTTTGTGACATTTGTTAGTGTATTGCAAACCGAATATAGATTTTCCTTGTAGTAGATTAAGGCTTATGCACCTAAGAATAGACCTTGCCCGTGTGTTTTGATAATTTTGTGTAATTTGAAGGAATATAAATTTTCCCTGCGGTAGATTAAGGCTTATGCACCTAAGAATAGACCTTGCCCGTGTGTTTTGATAATTTTGTGTAATTTGAAGGAATATAAATTTTCCCTGCGGTAGATTAAGGCCTGGGCACCTGAGAAATAGACCTTGCCCGTGTGTTTGGTTAATTTTGTGTAATTTTAAGTCGGGGAGCTCTTAATTAAGGCCCGTGGTGTACATTGTGAACTTAGGGCCAGTCGCTAAGTAGATTTTTCTCCTAATTCCAGTACATAAGATCCCGCATGGCGCCTGTACTGCCAGTGTAGCTGGTGACGCCCTGCTTGTTACTGTTACGCTGATCTTCCCTGCGGGGGGGGCAGACCTGAAGAAACAAGGGTCGAGATAAGTGTAGAATTAAGGACGTGTATTATTTAAATAGGACGGCCACTAAGAGAGAACCCCCCCTTGTTTTCTTTAACAAATGTTCAGGAAATAAAACTTGAGAACCAGAATCTCTTCTTTTACTGACAGGAACTAGTACCCCAGAAAAACGAGGCTACAATTGGCGCACCGAACAGGTTTTTCTCTCTTGGTGGTTGTGTAAACCTGTGTTCTGGTCTTTCGCTCAGTACACATGGCCGTTTCTATACTTTAGTTTTTGTATTTTGAGGCGGATTGTTAATTGTTGTTATTGTGTTATCGTGTGTGACCGGGCCACAATGGCAACTTTTGAAGATAGGCCGATTAATTTTAATTTACTGCATAAGGACGAGTTAGAATATGAAGTTGAACTTCGTGGGGGAAAGCCAGCCCCAACCGTCACGGAACTGCGTTCCCAGATCCGAAAATTAAACATTGAACTCAGCTCGGACGAAGTAACGGAGTTCAGTGGCGATTGTGAGCGGGAATTCGCCACTATTTGTGAGAAGTTAGAATCACTGCAGAGTCTGTTGGTAGGTACAACTCAAAGACCGTGTTCTTTAAAGATTCTGAGTAGGGTACAGGCGTTAGCGTACCACTTATATCACCGTCTGAGTAGGCTTCAGCCCCTAGAAGGTGCCGGCGACAAATTTTTCGAGACAAACGCGACTATCGAAAAAATAATAGACAGACTAGAGAGTATTATGTTAAATTTTCGATCGTCCAGAGTGGCGTCACCTACCCCCGTCCGCGAGGTAATACCCGAGAAGTATCAGGCGGTTCACACATTGAATATCAAATTCGATGGGAAGTCGTGCGTAAAGGGATTTTTACAAAGATTGGAAGAAGTTAGGGTCTCCCGCGGTATCTCCGACGAAAGATTGTTCAAGTCGGCCCCGGAATTATTCACGGACGGAGCGTTATGCTGGTACAGAGGTGCCATTAGCGATGTACACACATGGTCCGAATTGAAAAATCTTTTGTTGGCGGAATACTTACCATTTGACTTTGATTTCCGTCTTATGAAAGAGATTAGGGAAAGAACTCAGGGACAGGACGAGAGCATAGTAAATTATTTGAGCGTAATGCAAAATTATTTCTCCCAATTATTAAAACCCATTACGGAAATTGAGAAATTGGCTATAGTTAGACACAATATTAGGCCGTTCTACACGACCCAACTAGCTCTGCACCCAATCAACTCATGGTCGGATTTGAAGTCAAGCTGCCGATTGCTGGAACAGGCAGAATGTATTGCGCGTAGCTTCTCGGAGCCAACTACATCCGCCTCAATCTTGGCGTCGGACTTAATTTATACTTGTGACAACGGGAAAGCCACCGCAGGCCAAGTCTCAGCGATACAAGAGCCGTCGCGGAAATTATTCTGCTACCGTTGCGGGGAACCGGATGTAGTTACTTCAACGTGTCCTAAATGTAAGATGTCAAAAAACTAATAAAGTCGAATCAGAGCAGGGTTGATTCGGGTGTAGGCTTTGGGAGAGGTATACCCTCTTACCACGTAAGTAACCCTGCAAGTAAGTGCGCTGTTAATACGGCGTCCGAATTTCATGCGGCGGAGGCGGAAAGGCAACGTGCGCCGGGGGCGTGCGTGTCCTTCGCCACCGTAGGCCACGACGCATCACTCCGGCATGGAGATCGGGGTGGTGATGCCAAGGTGAGGAGGGCGTCTGCGGATGTCCCGGGCGCACGGGGTTCTGGAAGCCCTTCGTCGCATTCGCCCAAGGGCGTTTTCGTCAACAATAAGGTGAGTCCCGTACCACATAGTGCACCCGTCACCTCTGAACCAAACGTGATAGCTTCGCCACTGACTCCAAGACCACAGGAATGGTCGGAGTGGATAGAATTTGTCCGTAAATTTCACATCGAACTACGCGCGAAACACGTGAGCGTGATCCACGGTCGCGACGCTCGCCCATATCTGAAAGTGGGGGTTTATAATTTTTTTTTTACTGGTCTATTAGATTCTGGATCGGAAATTTCCATTATTAGCAAGGCGGCTTTGGATAGGCTCGGTCAGGAAATCGTATTGCATAGGGCGTTGGATTTGGACGCGATAACCACAGCAAACGGTTCATCTTCACCGGTCGCCGGTTACGTGTTACTGCCCGTCGCTTTGGGGGGTAGAACGTCCGTCGTTAAATTTTATGTAGTTCCGGGAGTAACGACGAGCCTGCTTCTGGGCATCAACTTCTGGCAGGAGTTTGACATAGCACCTGACGTGTTGTCCTTGTTGAATAGGGGATGCTCTTTCTCTGACACCGAGAAGACAGCCACTTTTGATTGTGAGATTAGGAGGATTCAACCGTTGAACGCCCTTTCAGTTCGCCAACGCGCAGAAGCCGAAGATATCATGCTGGAGTTTGAGTCCATATCTTTTGATAAGAAGGGTTTAGGTAGAACTCATCTCTTGAGCCACAGGATTGACACAGGAGGGGCAGCCCCTATAAAACAACGGTACTATGTTTTGTCCCCACAAAAACTAACAGAGTTAAATAAACAGTTGGACGAGATGCTGCAGCTAGACGTTGTGGAACCCAGCAGTAGTGCGTGGAATAATCCTATAACAATGGCACCCAAGGCAGATGGTACGCTGAGATTTTGTTTGGATAGTAGGAAGCTGAACGCGGTTTCAAAACATGATGCATACCCTCTCCCGTACATAACGCAAATCTTAGATCAGTTGGGGAACGCGAAGTTTTTGTCTTCTATTGACCTCAAAGCAGCCTTTTGGCAGATCCCACTAGACTCTCGGGACTCAATGGAAAAAACCGCGTTTACAGTGCCAGCGCGCGGGCTGTACCACTTCAAGGTTATGTGCTTCGGCTTAACTTCTGCACCAGCTACTCAACAGCGCCTCATGGATCGTCTCTTCGGACCTGAGTTCGGCGGGAGAATTTTTATTTATTTAGATGACATTGTAATCGTTTCAGCTACGTTTGAGGAGCATACGAGGCTGCTGCGGGTTGTCTTAGATCGGCTAAGCTTCGCTGGATTAACAATTAACTTACAGAAATGCCAATTTTTTAGAAGTCAATTAAAATACCTCGGGTACGTAGTTGATGAGTTTGGTCTGAGGACAGACCCAGAAAAAATACGGGCTATTGTGGACTTCTCCGTACCGACAACTAAGAAGGAGGTTAAGAGATTTTTAGGCACCGCCTCGTACTACCGACGTTTTATTAAAAATTTCAGTAACATAGCGGGGCCGCTCAACAAATTAACTTCAACAAAAAAAGGTACGCCACCGTTCCAGTGGACAGCGGAAGCTGACCAGGCATTTGTGGAGCTAAAGAGGGCGCTGACTACGGCCCCGGTGTTAGCATGTCCGGATTTTGACAAAGACTTTGTAGTGCATTGCGATGCATCCGATTTTGGTGTAGGTGCAACATTGACGCAGAGGTTTGATGGAGGGGAGCACCCCATCGCTTATTTCAGCCGATCTCTCTTACCCGCCGAGCGGAACTACTCAGCCACGGAGAAAGAAGCGATGGCGGTGGTCAACGCCGTCGAACACTTTCGTCCTTATCTGGAGGGAGATAGGCCGTTTACGATCATCACTGATCATGCCAGCCTGAAATGGTTTTTAAACTTGAAAAACCCAACCGGTCGTCTAGAAAGATGGGGTTGTAGGTTATCCCCATATAACTTCACTATTCAACATCGGCGAGGAGTGGACAATGTAGTTCCTGATGCTCTCTCAAGATCAGTTCCGGTGGCAGCAGTGGCGCCAACGGTGCAGACTTCTGACGATTGGTATTTGAAACTTTTTAGGGGTTGTGTGGATAGGCCACAATCCATGGCAAATTATCAGGTCGAGAGCGGTCGTCTTTATCGTTTCAGAAAGGGCAAGAACAACTTAACCGATGACTTCCAGTGGAAGGAGGTAGTCCCAGTGGAGTACAGAGTGGACATCATGGTCGCGAACCATTCAACGCCTACGGCGGCACATCTAGGGGTAGATAAGACGCACAGTCGGTTGAAGCTCAGATACTTTTGGCCAGGAATGTACCAGGACGTGGTGAGTTTTGTGGCTGCTTGTGAAGTGTGTAAAGCCTATAAACATAGCAACCTGTCAAAACCCGGTCTGATGGGGGACCCAAAGGTTTGCTCACGGCCGTTTCAGTGTATTAGTGTTGATTTAGTCGGCCCCCTACCGGCTTCCAGACAGCTAAATACATTTTTGTTAGTAGTAGTATGCTGCTTCTCCAAGTATTGTTTGATTTTCCCCGTGCGGCGCGCTACAGGAAAGGTGATCGCTCAGCGCCTGGAGGACCATGTGTTTCTGGTGCATGGGGTTCCTCAGACTGTGCTCTCAGACAACGGGCCACAGCTGGTGGGTCGTGAAGTCCAGTCATTATTCGAAAAGTACAATGTGCCGCAAGTACATTTGGGCCCGGTTTATTGCCCCCAAGTAAACACGGTAGAACGATATAACAGGACCATCATGACTGCGGTCTCAAGTTTCGTAGGGTCTGACCATCGCACGTGGGATGTGAATATTCACAAGATACAGTTCGCTCTAAATACTTCCGTTAACGATGCTACTTCGTACACCCCGTTTTTTCTGGTACATGGGAGAGAGGCAGTAGCTGATGGAAATGTTTACTCGGATCCCGTTGTAGTTGATGAATTGTTGTTTGGGTCGCGAAAAGCCTCGGCGGATAGATTAGGTACCTTGAAAGATGTTTACGAGAAAGTGGGGGTAGAACTAAAAAAGGCCCACGATCGTAATGTCAAAACGTATAATAGCAAACGCCGTGATTTGTCTTTCAATGTAGGCGATATTGTTTGGAAAAGAACTTACAAACTCAGTGATGCGAGCAAACATTTTTCTGCGAAGTTATGTCCTAAGTATGAAAAATGCATCATCGTCAAGAAGTTATCGCGTTTGGTTTACGAGGTAGAGGATGAAAACGGCAAGCCATTGGGGAAGTGGCATATTAAGGATATCAAACAGAAAGACGAGGGACAGATGTCATGCGACCCACGAGTAAACCCCGTGAGTAGTGTTGTGAGTGTTGGTAATTTTCGCTCATCAGCGATCGTTGGTCCGGCTGCGTCGCCCCGTCGCGGAGTTCTGCGCAGCAATGCCCACGTAGCTGGTGAAAGATTGGGGATAAATACAGGCGCTTCGCCAAGTCACAGCGCCGCCTATAGGAGCCGAGTATTCCGCCGTAGGCCCAGATAAGCCGTTCCGGAACAACACCTGGAACGGTGATGCCAAGGAAATAGTTTCCATTGTATCATTGTTGTATGTTGTGACAGCTGTACTGTTTAGCTTGTTATTTTGTTTGGTCCCTCAAGAGTCTTCGGCCGGATCATGAGGTGGCATCATAGGTCTTTTGGTTTTGTGTGTCGTAGGCACTTCGTTTTTTTTGGTATTGTGGATGTTGGAGGGTTTGTTTTGTTGGGGGGCGGTGTTCTCGGATGGGGTCATCCGTAGGATTCCCTGCGTGAATCCTATTTTGGCTTGGGGGGTACTGTAGCGCTGGATTTTCAGTCCATTTACATAGGTTTAAACAGTTGGATTTATGAGAGGAAGATACAGGTATCGCCATCTGGCGGCAGCCTTAACAATGCTTACATTGGGGGAGCCATCTCGCTGCGCGTCGAACAGTATCGATCCAAGTGGTTACGGTGGAACGCCGCTAGAGGGCGCCACCACTCTTAGTGTTGCCCTCGTCTTTTTGTTCCCATGTTGTCGGGAAAATTTAACTACAGCTGGCGGAGTGAACAATTATTTTCAGGCGGGAATCGCTGCCGTGTACCCTAAATGTTGGTGGGGACGCGTCCTGAATGTAAGGTGCAGGAACTGACAGCGGAACGGGAGCTAGATAGAAATTTCGCCCGGCTAATTCACTGTCGCAATCGGCGACGTGAACTTGTCATGGGGGGCTTTCAGCGCGAAGGTGGTATCCCTGATGGAAAGATTGTTCGCGAAGATTTTGGTTATAAATATGCGCCCCAAGCCGGTGGGAGGCTTTTTTCGACGAGAGTGCCGCGAGAGGCACACCGCTTGAGGTGGTAGAAGGAGGAACCACTGACAAGAAACCTTGGTGAGTCGAGTTGGGTTAGGAAACGTGGTTATCGACGGTTCAACCGAGGCGAGTGTCATTTTTACCAACGAAGTGGTTCCTTTCAGCCCCTTTTTGCTCCGGGGACGGAGAGAGCGTGCCGTGGTGGACGCGTAGCGGAAGGAGGTTGTTCCCACGTGTGGTGAGGTGGCTGACGCATCGGCTCGCTAAATCCAACCCTGCCGAAGACGGGATTTTGGGAGCCGCCAAGGTGACCCGTGCTGGGTGCACCCCGTGGTAGCGGGCGAGGTACATCCTGAATATATAAGGTGAGAAATTTCCATCTTCCATGGTTCGCATCGCGCGCTTACTAACCTGCCCCAGTAGATTTCTCGTTACTTCTCCATAACGCGGCCCTAGTCGCTCATCATGGTCGATTGACCTAGTCTTAGGTAACGTCGACGCAGTGATTCAACTTCCTTAGGCATTCCCTGTGGTCCAGTGGCCAAACCAAGAGGTTTTATTAAATATAATTGCATCATGGGGCTGGACCACGGCCAGGGTGATTTTGTAAATAGGTTAGTTTGTGACATTTGTTAGTGTATTGCAAACCGAATATAGATTTTCCTTGTAGTAGATTAAGGCTTATGCACCTAAGAATAGACCTTGCCCGTGTGTTTTGATAATTTTGTGTAATTTGAAGGAATATAAATTTTCCCTGCGGTAGATTAAGGCTTATGCACCTAAGAATAGACCTTGCCCGTGTGTTTTGATAATTTTGTGTAATTTGAAGGAATATAAATTTTCCCTGCGGTAGATTAAGGCCTGGGCACCTGAGAAATAGACCTTGCCCGTGTGTTTGGTTAATTTTGTGTAATTTTAAGTCGGGGAGCTCTTAATTAAGGCCCGTGGTGTACATTGTGAACTTAGGGCCAGTCGCTAAGTAGATTTTTCTCCTAATTCCAGTACATAAGATCCCGCATGGCGCCTGTACTGCCAGTGTAGCTGGTGACGCCCTGCTTGTTACTGTTACGCTGATCTTCCCTGCGGGGGGGGCAGACCTGAAGAAACAAGGGTCGAGATAAGTGTAGAATTAAGGACGTGTATTATTTAAATAGGACGGCCACTAAGAGAGAACCCCCCCTTGTTTTCTTTAACAAATGTTCAGGAAATAAAACTTGAGAACCAGAATCTCTTCTTTTACTGACAGGAACTAGTACCCCAGAAAAACGAGGCTACATTGTTACAGAGTTTACGATGACTACTTCAGCTACAGGCAGTCCTTTAGTTCTGTTATCTGGGTACCGTTTTGGAAAGCACAGCCAGTCAGGACTAAAGACAAGATGGAGGTGCTACACATCGTAACAAAGGATGCAACGCTATCATTCACATTATCGATACGAATAATAAATTTCAATAATAAACACACGCTGCCATTTCCATGTTAACTTCAAGATAGATACATTAATTATTCACTATCATAATTATCATAATATAATAATCATTCATTCATTTATTTCTTGATTGAGGTAGGCTTAACATATACTCCACATACCGCTAGATAGGAGGTGTAACCATCAACCATCAATAACTACTTCTTGATGCTGCCCTTCGTCACTGTGATAAAAGCAGCATCTGTAACCATAGATGAAAAGGAAGAAAAGTTATTTATTCAAGATCAGATTGCCCCAATGGTGACCATAGAAGAAACAAACTTTTTTTTACCGAAACTACTTAAAAATCGAAAAAACTTTACAATAACCATAATTTATATAAAATAGTACCTACTCATTTTATAATATGTTAGTGCCAATTCAAAAATGTTTGACGAGTCATAGTGACCCGTCTTCAACGACGTAACTTGGTCATGTGTATGATCTCATTATATTTTCTGCAAAACTCGAGGGACATTAGGAACATTCAATTAAACAACTTATGTAGAAGTCTTGTAATGACTGCAAGCTGTATCCAGGAGTAAATGAAAACTACGAATTTCTGAAATTGCCTAGAGAAGAGAAAATGGGGGGAAAAGGGGGCGCATTAGTGACAGGGCCGTATCAAGGTTGGGAGTCCAAACAAGAAGTTAAAATTAAAGAAGAAGAAACGTCGGTATTTGTGTATGACTTGGCCATTTTTACTCAGCTCCATGAGAGTAAAGCCGCGGGGAACGGCTAGTAATTTTAAAATTTATCTATTGCACACAAACGACATACAGAAAAGTTCATAACATTACATAACATAGATCTCTTCCAGCAAAGCAAGTTAGGATGAGATAGGTTGATTGTGGATAAGTACACCTGAGTACAAAAAAAAACATAATCAACGTAATTTCTGCACCAAAGAAGGCAGATCGTTAATATATACCAGGAATAAGAAAGGGTCTTATATAGAAGAAGATAGAATGAGTTTATTGCATAAAAAAATACTTATGGGCTAAACATACATCCCACAAAACCAAGTTTGAGTATGGTTTGTCTGTGGGTAAATATGGAACCTTGTGGGCCGTTGACTTCCGCCTTTTGAATTATATTGCATAAGTATGGTCTTAGTAGATCCAACGCTTTATCCCTAACTTCGTAATTATTTAATTTCTTTAGTATAATATCATATTCAACACAATCAAATGGCTTCGACAGATCGCAAAAAACTCCGATAGCATCCTGTGCGCCCTCCCATGTAGAGAAAATATGAGATATAAGGTTAATATCTGCATCCGCAGTCGATTTATCCCTATCGAAACCGAATTATTTGGCATGGAGTTGTTTTGTGCGGTTGAAGTGTGAGAGCATTTGATTGAGTATAATCTTTTCAAATATTTTACTTAGTGCTGGAAGAACAGATATTGGTCTGAAATTTTAAGAATCACCCTTATCTCCCGACTTGAACAGTATTAGTTTTCTGTGTTTAATTAGGTCTGGGAAGGCCCCACCGTCAACACATTTATTGAATAAAGAAGCTAGGTATTTTTTATATAAGCAAATAAAGATCACCACAAAAAATAACTTTTTTCTGTTTATACATATTTTAGTGAGCGATTTAACCATATTTTTTCAAATATTTCGAAATTGCCATGGCCTTTTTCATCTATTTGTCTTTCTACAGTAAGTGCAAGAATATCTGTCTGTTTTACAGCTTAATATTATTTTTTATTAAGATTATATATATTATATGATTATATATAAGAACATCTATCAGCAGTCTTTCTATTGTAATGATTTCAAATCAAATCAAATCTAAATCTAAATCTTTTATTCATCAAAAGGTAGGTACATTTGTTTACATTACAATTTTACAGAGTGTACTTATATGTTAGATACATAAGGTGATCATAGCAATAATGAAGCAGTAGTGCTAGGCTAGTTAAATAGCCTGTGTTAATGATAAGCACGCTTTTGCCTTCTGGAGGGGGGAGTGGGTGAGTATATCATTAAAGTTAGAGTGATTGGTGACAACAGACATGCGGTATCCATGTCTACTGTCACCTTCTTACAAATGCACACCTATAGTTTTACAGATGAAAGAAATTAAAAAACTAAAGATAAAATTATAACTAAGTCTGGGATCTGGAGTAGATAATGTCCCTCCACTGTTCCTCAAACGGATTGCCGATTCACTTTACATGCCATTACACTATATTTACAATCGGTGGCTACAAGGAGTTTTTCCAAATATCTGGAAATCTTCCCGAATAGTACCCGTATACAAAGGTGAAAACAAAAATGACGTAGAAAATTATAGGCCGATTTCTATACTGCCAGCTCTGTCGAAAGTCTTCGAAAAGTTAGTACATAATAAAATGTAGCCATGCTTGCATATAATTATTTGTGAACAACAACATGGTTTCGTTCAAAGACGATCGACCACAACAAATCTTTTAATTTATATCTCATATTTATTTGACGGAATTGACGGTAACAGACAAACGGACAGTATTTATACTGACTTTCGGAAGGCTTTCGATAGAGTAGACCATAAAATACTACTGCAGAAACTGGCATATAATGGAATAAGTGGTAATTTGCTGCGATGGTTCAAGTCCTATATTACAAATCGTACCAAAAAAGTTGCTACCAACGGATATGAATCTGTATTCATCCCTGTTACATGTGGGGTTCCCCAAGGCTCAATTTTGGGCTCAATAATGTTCGTTTTATTTATAAATGATGTAGGTAAATATTTCGAATTCAGCAAATTCTTTAAGCCGAAGATTTTAAAATATTTCATATAATAAATCATATTGAAGACTGTATTAAAATCCAGCAGGACTTGGGCCGCTTTTCACTTTACTGTAGACGTAATAAATTAGAACTCAGTCTAAATAAATGCAAGGTGATATCCTTCTCTGGGAAGCTGAACACGGTTCATTATCCTTACTCGTAATGTGATGTTCCACTTGAACGAGTTCAGTTCATTAGAGATTTTGGAGTCACCCTTGACGCCAAATTACATCTGGATTTACACATTGATGATATAATTAGCAGATCTTATAGAGTGTATGGCTTTGTTATGCGTACATGCTCAAGTTTCTCCCGACCCTCAACCTTCCTATAAAAGTCTCATACCCTCAAAATTGCATTATGCAGTTCCAGTTTGGAATCCTTATTACAATAAGTATATTGATGCCCTTGAAATGGTACAGAGAAAGTTTTTGCGTTGTATAAATTACAAATTCTCTCGCAATCGTCAGCCGCATGTTAACTTGTTAAAAAAATATCAAGCAGTCACTATTTCTGTATGATATATTTCATAGTAAATATGTTAGCATCCCTCTTAATAATGCATTATCTTTCTATGTACCCCGCAATTTTCACGTTTGCTGAGACTATAAACTATTTTCCTCTAAGGTTTGTCGTAGTAATGCAGGTGTAAGTTAACCAATATACCGGATTACTCAATCTTTCAATACCAATTTTAGTGATATCGATATTATGGCCGTAAGAATAAGTGAGTTTAAAAAAAGGCTATTAGCAGCATTGGAAAGTATATCATTATCTTAGATATTATACACCTGGTTGTTGCGTTGTGGTTGTAATAGTATCTAAAACTGTAACTATCTTAATTAAATCATAACTATTTTTCAATTTTCACTGCCTATTCTAGACAATATTGTGTACTTGGCGTCAATAAAGTGTAGCGTGAGAAACTGTATAGCTATCATACTAAATAGTAATACGTGGTTATCGGTGCTGGTTGTACAATTATTAATATGTATCTTACCTAATATAGTTATAAGTAATACCTTATTGTGCAACTATTTGATAACCCAAATAAACAGAAAAAAAAACAGAGTGACTATGTGAGTGTTTGTGTGGGTGTATATTTTGCGTTCCCAAAGTTAACTAACTTGTTTTGCCATGTCATTATTGGCATTACTAGTAAATCATACACAAGGAACCTCTGTCATATAAGTAATGGCAGGATCTTATAATAAATTAAATGGTAACGACTTAGCAAGTTGTCTTTTACAATAGTTACCGAGATACCAAGATAATATCTTTTGTCTGCCTAAAGTCAGAAATAAATATATTTATGTCAAGATAAACATTATTGGCATATTTACCTTACATAAGTTGATGAGACATTACTTCATTACTTCATGAGACATTTCTTCTATTTATGTAGTTGTTGCGTCCTTTTGAAGATGGACCTATATAAGAAAATGCACATCCATCTCCTCAATGGCGCAAGGCTATAAGTAGTCTCAATATCTTCGTGTCAACTTGCTCGATGGTGGCTCTCTAGAAAATGTTGTGTTCGAGGGTTGCCAGCAAAAAACAAAACGTTTTCCTATCTTATATCAGTAACCGTTGTGATTTTTTTTAAAGTTGTATGCAAACATGTAGCTACATTCTTTCTGCACAGAAAGGATAAAATGTTGTAACATTTTATGAAGGGTCAACCAACTGTTATCTCATACAAAGTACTTTTATATTATTACGAGCAATTTTGCTTTTGACGTCTCTATGCATTTTCGTCTTGGGGCGGTCAGATGATTTGCAAGGAGGAGTGAAATATAATGTTGCTCTGATAAAATCGGTGTCATAGTCCCATGTCCCTAACAACCCCTCAAAATTTCACTACAACTTTATTAAGATTGTATTATATAATATAAAAGTACTTTTTATTCCTCTCTACCAAAAACTTTTCACCAGTATATTGGAAAAAGTTTTTAAGAAACTAGAATTTCGAATTAATTTGGAAAGAAGGGGTATAAACGTCGGTGAGGTGAAGCTCACGAACTTTCGCTTCGCCGACGATATAGTCTTGTTCTTTAATTCAGCTTCCGAGCTACAATCTTTGCTGCAACAACTCTGCCAAGTATGCTTAGAGGTTGGTCTTAGCATGAATATGTCGAAGACCAAGGTCATGTCTAACAGCAAGGAGCATACGGTAGATGTAGATGGGGTCAGAATTGCATATGTCCAGGAGTATTCAATTTTATGTTATATTTATTGGTGTTATTTTAACTTTTTTTCCCCAACATTTTTTATCAAGGCCAAATAGTCTCTTTCCGGGCTCGACAGAACAATGAAGTCGACAGACGTGTCGACAACGCCTAGAAGAGCTTTTGGTCTATGAAAGAGCTTATATGAAGGGTTCGTTATCCCTCAAATGCAAACTCATGTACATCCCCATATCCTACGGTGCCCAAACCTGGTCTTTGACTAACGCGAACATATTGAGACTCGAGGTATACCAAAGATACACGGAGCGTAGCATTCTCGGAGTCCGGCTCTTAGATAGGGTCCAGAATATGGAGTTGCGCCCCAGGACTAAAATAAGATGTAGCTT
Source organism: Argyresthia goedartella (assembly GCA_949825045.1). Taxonomy (NCBI): domain Eukaryota; kingdom Metazoa; phylum Arthropoda; class Insecta; order Lepidoptera; family Argyresthiidae; genus Argyresthia; species Argyresthia goedartella. The sequence continues at coordinate 8,072,748 of OX463817.1, forward strand.
AGAAGGCGGCCCAATTGAAGTGAGGCTGGGCCGGCTACGTTGCTCGGATGCACCCGAATCAATGGGCTAAGATATCCACGCAATGGGATCCCAGTGCAAAAAGAAAGCGTGGCCGACCCAGAAAAAGATGGAGTGATGAGTTGGAACTCTCGGATACGAACTGGTGGGTGACCGCTCAGGACCACCGAGAGTGGAAAAGGGGGAGAGAGGCCTTTGCCCAGCAGTGGGACACGGAGGGCAAGAGCCCACATTAAGAAATAATAATAATATTTTTTATGAGAAAACGGTTGACTCTGCGTAAAAAAATGAGATGGACTTTTCTTTATGTGTGTAGCTACATCTTCTTATTGAAATGTTTTTTTGCTTTCCCAACGATGATTGATATATTTTGTTTTTGCTGGAATCACTCAAACGCAACCTTAAAAGAGTGCCACTTACGAAATTATGTTACCCTGAGGCCAAACAAATAGATTGAGACTTCCACGTTTGCGTCTCATCAAGGAGTTCACGGATGTATATACGTTTGAAAGATAACTATCAGTTTTTAGCCGTACCAAAAATCCTTAGCATGAAAAATACATCTTTTATAAAAACCTCCATAGAAAGACAACTACTAAGGAGCAGGCGGTGGATGGAAATGTTGATTATGACACTTTACAATGGCATCACCTATGGTATGGAGAGTGGCTTTGCATCCTCTGTATGAATGGGTAGAGCATTGCCATCTAGTCTTTAATCCCATTTGATGGTGCTTGCAGAAACGATACCCTCCTATGGTTATCATCTTCCTGCCCAGGCCAGTGGTCGTAATCATTACTTCTGAAAAATATATAATATGACGTGGTTAATTTAACGCTGGGGTTAACTTCTCCTTCTGACTTATATGTCGCCTATCTGGCGTTTTGTATCAGTCCTACAGTTTCATGTTTAGGTAAAAATGAATAGTTTTTGCTTTTGGAATAAATAAAAAAACACTAGTCACATTATTATCGTGTTAATATAATCAACAAAAACTTAAATCAACTCTTTCTCAGGTGTTTTACACTGAAAGGTTTCTTTACACAGATATTTCTATCGTTAGCTGCACACTTGACGCGCGTATAGTTCTTATCACAGTTCATAAATGTTCTTAAATGTAATAAATGACTTAAATCTTGTAATAAATAACACAGGAAATAAAATTACAGTGTATCTGGTAAGGACATTTATCGGCATTTTTGTCATAAAGAAAAAACTACGCAAGGGCTATTTATGTATTATTGTTGTTTGTTTGTTGAGTCCTCAACGTTTGCCACCTTTTTTGAGTATTTTTAGTTGCCTTTTTATTAATTCAATCAAAATTACAGAAAATAAAATAAAAAATCCGCTAAGTGCAGCGTCAATTAAAAGAACAATTAACAACAACAATTTAAGACTATATAAAATAATTTAAAACTACACACACATAAGTGATCACACAATAAAAAACACAATACTAAATAAATAAACCGCCCGAGGACATGCCCGACCCGAAGGTACCCATCACACTGGCAGCATTACCGCGCTGCACGGCGAGTGAGATCCTTTGGATCAGGAACGCTCCGGAACGGTTGTCAACCTCGGTTTTTTATGCAATAAATGTCAATGTCGAATGTCTTTCATGATATCTTTTTGCCATTTTGAACTCCGACTTCTCGACTAGACATTCTGAAGCGAAGATTAAGTATTTCTTGGAGATGGGTGCGAGTTTTTATTATTGTGATTTATTATTTGATTTATTTATTTACTGATTACAGAGTTTACAGCACTTACGATACGAATAAGACTAAAAGGTATACTTATATTTGGCCAATTACAAACTATCATTATTTAAGATTGACTGATCTTCGCTTGTGTAAATGAACGCGCTGAACCCTTGTGATGCGATTTGCTTTGCCACCTGGTTTGAGTCCTAACTGGTACTCATCTAACCAGATCATAGGAGCGCACCTTTTTGAAGTTGTTATTGTGAAGTGCGTAACCAAACAAACACATCGTTACTCTTTTTTCCATAAAAACCGGCAGATACTTAATTGCATACTCGTGACCAGATTAAAAATGAAACAGTAGTTTATGTGACTGATACGTAATGGAGGACATGAAAACTCGATTCATAATAATATCACTCGAGAGTTTTAATGCCTAATTACATAATTACATGGATTACAATGGATGTAACTGTACATTCAGTTACATCCACTAGTTTATCTACACACATATCATAAGCTCTCTTTGATGTGTTCAGGAACAGCATGTTTGACCGGCATTGTGGCATTGAGTTATTTAGCTTGTTCTGTAGTACCAACTTCAAAGACGAAGTAGGAGCGGCACGCAGGCGGGCGTCGGCGTTCGAAATTTGAATGTCATAATATGTAGACAATTTACACATTATGGTCATAATGTTTAATATTCAGATAAGAAATGAGTTTTTAAAATTAGCTTAACTTATGCGGTTTTTGGACGCAGTAAAGAGGGTTTATGATACGTGTGTAGATAAACAGTATTCATATCATGAAGCTGAAAGATTTTTGTGGAAGAGATTACGATCACCATAAGGTTTTATTGTGTGATAACGTCTCCACTCCTTATAATTGCGCAGTGAGGCGACGGTATGCTCAATTGATATTAACAATTTGTTATTATTTTTTGGAGAAAAGTTTTGTAGACAACCGACATTTTTCTGTTTGTCTTTATAGCAGATTGACGCTCACTCCGCCTGCCTCTTGCGAGTATGATAGGATAGCCTGCCTTAATCTAGTCAATAAATTTATTCAAATTAATTTAATAAATAATATAATCCAGGATATCTTGAACCTATTATTAATTACTTTTTGCAGGAGGATGCGTGTGCTTTGCATCTTTTGCTACGATGCATGGAGCACTGCCATCTGGTCTTAAGTCCACGCTGGCTGTGCTTGCCAGAACGGTACCCAGTGATGATAATCAAAGGTGTGCCCATCTTTGAAATCGTCATTGTAAACTCTGCAACCAGAATACATGTACATGAATTATCTTTCTCTGTCGTAAACTCGGGAGATTTCATCGCCCCAGACTCAAGACTCACTAGCTATATTACCATTGTTTGAAATTGGGTCACCCCCCTAACAAGTGATATATACCAGAAGGTTTTGATGTATATAGAGAGTTTTATAAGGCTAGTATATAATCGCACATCTAAAATACTGATTTGCACAGCAAAAAAGGATTAACAAAAACACTTTTTATGTTTAAATATTTTATGTGTACTTAAGTTTATGTTTTAAGTTTTTTTTTTTGTTCTTACATGTTCAACCTAACACGAAGGATGAAGGGGGCTTCACTTCGCTCACCCCCTTTACTCTTCACCTAAGCTACTGCAGAATTTTGCCCTGATATTTGCTGTGCAAATCAGTATTTTTGATGTGCAGTTTAATATTTCCCGTTTTATACCATTTCGACTCTTCACAATAGCGCGTAGGATGGTGTGGAGTGAAAAGTTTTGATTTAACGCAGCAAAATGTTGTTTACAAAGTTATTGGTGCGGCTATTTTCATACTCCAGGTGGACTTATTAGTTTGTATGTGGCTTAGAGATTAATTAAAAACGTTGACAATAGGTTTTCCTGTAATCTTTAACTTGAGTTCTATATTCTTGTTTGTACGGAACCCTTCGTGCGCGAGTTAGACCCACACTTGACCATTTTTTTACAATGGGTGGAGCACCGCCATCTGGTATTTAGTCGATGGCGGCTGTGCTTGCCAAAATAGTACCCAGCGATCACGATTATAGGAGTTCCTGTTTTTCAATTTTATATTTTCAACTCTATAACCAAACAAACATATCGTTATTCCTTCTTCCATACAAACTGGCAGAAACCTAGTTACTTACTCGTGACCAAAATTAAAATATAAACAGTGTTTTTGCCATGCAACTGAATGATATTTGTAGACGAGTCTAAGATTTACCTAACCTAAATGGGGTATATTTGAATTATACCCAGTCCTCACTCTAATGGGTAGAATGATAAGATTTTATGTTGTGTGTTAGCCTCCCCACTCCTTATAATCGTGCAGTGAGACGACCAGATGCAAATTTATTGGTTAATACTTTGAGTAATAATGTATAAATATTAGAGGAGGCGCGCAAATTGACTTTCTTGCAGCTATAAGTAGAGTGAATGCACTCAACACCAATCCACCCACTTCGATTCGCGGGCCGGTTGGGACACCATCGACGTCGTAGTCGTCAGAGGTCTCCGGACTCCGCCGAGCCAGGAGGTTCTCCCTGACCTCCCATCGGACCACAGGCCAGTACTTCTCGTCCTGGCGGACCAGCCCACCCGGGTCTCTCCGCCAGCATCACGCCGACGATACCAGTGGGGCGCCTTCACCGCCGCCCTCGACCAGTCTTCGACCACATGTCCAGTCAACCAGCCGGAAGACGTTGACAGCCTGGCATCGCTGCTAACCACCCAGATCCGAGACGCGCTCGACCTATCATCGCACACCGTAGCTCGCGGGGGGAAGTCCAATCCTCTTCCTGCTGAGCTACGCGCACTCATCTGCGATAAGCGCGCTCTCCGGAAGCAGTGGCAGCAAACCCGCTGCCCAACGATGAAGACCAGGCTCAACGCCATGACGGCAGAGCTGAAGCGCCGACTTGATCTCCACGCCGAAGAATCTTGGGAACGCCACGTCGAGTCCATGGGCGACCATGGCCGGGATTTGTCGACTACTCCAACTCCCGTCCGACCAATCCTGGGCAGCGACGGCCTACCAAGATTTCGAGCCCAAGACCGTGCGGAGATCTTCGCCGAATGCCTCGAGAAGCAGTTCAAGCCGAACCCTACGGATGATGTGGAGCACGTCGCAGCAGTCGAGAGACACCTGCGAGAGTACTTCGCCTCGCCGATAGCTCCCGAAGAGGACCCCACCGTCGTCACGCCCGGCCAGATCATGCGTGCATTCAGACGTACCAAGCCCAGGAAAGCCCCGGGCGCAGACCGCATACCTAACATGGCGCTGCTACATTTGCCGCCACGTACTGTGGCGGCCGTTACGCGCCTGTTTAACGGTATCTTGCGCACGGGCCACTTCCCAACCCAATGGAAGGAGGGCTTGGTCATCATGTTGCCCAAGCCGGGCAAGGACTCCAAGCTGCCTGAGAGCTATCGGCCGATAACTCTACTGAGTACCATCTCAAAGGTGTTTGAGAAACTCCTGCTGGCGAAGCTACTGCCCCACATCCAGCCGCGCCCAGAACAGTTCGGCTTCAGGCCCGAGCATTCTACGACGCTTCAGCTCACCAGAGTACTGAATGACATGACGGTTTGTTTAAACAAGAAGGAATACACTGTCGCAGTACTCCTGGACATTGAGAAGGCGTTTGACAGAGTATGGCACGAGGGGTTGCTGTACAAATTGTCGACGTCTCCAGCCCCAAGAAGACTGGTCCAGATCATCGCCTCCTTCCTGAAGAATCGCCGCTTCCGAGTGATGGTGGAAGACGCCGTCTCCGAGGAACACCCCGTTGCAGCCGGCGTCCCTCAGGGGTCCTGCCTGTCTCCAGCCTGTTACTCCCAATATATGGACGACATCCCCGTCGGGCCGGGTACCCAGCTGGCACTCTTCGCCGACGACGCTGCCTACTACGCGTCGTCGATCCAGGCACGGCACGCTGCCGTCAAACTGCAGCGCACCCTGGACATCTTGCCCGACTGGCTCGCCAAGTGGCGGTTGTCCGTCAACGTTGGGAAGACGCAGGCGCTCATCACAGGCCAGTCCCCCCTTCCACCACCACTCCAGCTCCAAGGACAGGACATCGCGTGGTCTCCGCAGGTGAAGTACCTGGGAGTGACCATCGATCGCCGGCTCACCATGAAGCAACATGTCGACAACGTCGTCAACCAGGTCAAGGTGGCACGCGCCAAGCTACGTCCACTTCTCGACTCCAGCCTCCCTCTGAGGGCGAAGCTCGGGATCTACAAGTGCTACGTGAGATCCCGCCTCACCTACGCGGCGCCGGCATGGTACGCCCTGTGCTCGGAGACGAACAAACGGAGACTCCGAGCCCAAGAGAACCTCTCTTTGCGTACCATCGTCGACGCCCCCCGCTACGTGAGGAATGCGACGATCCAGAGGGACCTCAGATGGGAACCAGTGGACCAGTTTGTCCAGAGGCTGGCGAAGGGCATGTTCGCGCGTGCGGATAGCTCACAACATCCGCATATCCGCGACATGGCGCCGTACCACGCGCGCCCGCCCGACCGCCGCCGCCTGCCACGCGACCTGGTTGCCTAGCCGGCGATCATCCAACAGAACACCCCTCGTGAGAAGATCTCCACCGCCCGCGAGGGCCCCCCGATGACCTGTCCATAGGAGTGGATAGAGGCGCTTCTTCAGGAAGAGATCCGATGATCTGACCCTGACTCCCCACGCCCCAGAATGGGTGCGTGAGATGAATTCTTGATTCTGAACACCAATCCAGTTTGTGCCAAGCGCTTGCCGAGCCGTGACGCTTTTGATGCGGGAGTAAGTAACTAAATAATGCCGTCATGTGCTCTGCTGTACCGTAAAAACTACACCGTACAGACCAAAAAAGCTGAGGAATAACTTTTCATATTAATTACCCTGTGTTATCAGTAAAATACGCATATTCAATAATAGCCATGTTTTCTCTTTGAAAATCATTTCCGAATACTAACGTGTTATGCACGTCATATATTTTGTAAATTTTTATTGCACATGAAAATTTACATTACAAACTTATGTAAAAGATATTTACAAATGCAAGATTATCTCTAACAAGAGATTTCTTCCAGCAAGCCCAAGATGATAAGAATAAATTTCATAACAGTGACAGGTATAATATATATATTATACCCTTGCGCAGAAATACCGTGTTATAAATATCATGTTTTACTACCGCAATTAATTAATGATAATTATCATCTGACGATAATTTAAAGAACTGTCAATTTATTTATTAAACTGACTAACAACATTACAACCAATGAAAAAAAATACATTAAAATATTGGATATGTGCATATTCTCTTTTATTTTATTCCCAAATACACAAGATCGCTTGTGCTTAAAAGTATGCAACCAGTAAAGGCAGGATTCACTCGATAGGTATACTTTAAAAGCGAATGTACGTCTTCGGCATGTCGCATCTAAGCGCAAAGATTTTTATCTACGACAACTGACACGCCCGCTCTCGTCAAGAGGCCGGGTACATATTTTGTTCGAGCTAGCGTCTCTAGTATTACACATTATTACTCAAAGGGTAAATAAATAACCGAAATTATTTCTGATCCGCGATCGTACCTTAGCGTGAGTATGGCGCCAGTTCCGATTGCCTCTTGCGAGTACGTGGATGCGCTGCGATATTCTGTTTCAATATAGTAATAAAAATTGGTGATTAATTAATTAAATAATCCTGAACATCTTTAAACTATTTTTTATTAATTATTGGAGGAGGATGCGTGTGTTGATTATTGCATTTTACTAATTGATCATCGATGGTGTAGATGCAAGCGTTACATCCTTTGTTACGATGCGTGCAACACTGCCATTTGGTCTTTAGTCCACACTGCCTATGCCTGCCAAAACGGTACCCAGCGATCTCAATTACAGGTGTGCCCAACCTTGAAGTCGTCATTGTGAACTCTGTAACCAAAATAACATGTCGTCACTCCTTTACCGTAGCTACGTAGAATTATCAGATGCTTTTGAATAGTGTGATTACCGTCTCCACAACTTAGAAGCATGCAGTGAGATGCCCGGATGCTAAAATGATATTAACAAATCTTTAAATTAAGTATTAAGTTTTGTACTGACATTTGTCTATATGGATTCAGATATTAAAATACCAGCCGTGCGACCAGATTGAGCAAAAAGTGAGCCACTAGAAATACAGAGAGGGCAACTTCAATAACGGAACAAAGAAAGCCTAATTTGGCTAGAGTAGGTTATTGTGGCTAAATTTCAATTGGGTTATAGGTTAGGTTGGAACTTAGAAGAAGCAACCCCGAAGCGGAGCGTAAGCAAAGAAAAGCTTATCATTTTGTATTTTAACTAGCTCAAATTAATGTTTGAAAGTTGTTGTTTTATTGATTTCTTGTCACTCTAAGTCAGTCATACAATAACGTAAAATAATTATTTTGTCACTTAAAACTTTAATTCACTTGTTTGTATACCTCCCTTATTGTTCTTCCCGTGAAATATTATTTTTGCTGCTGTATGAGCGAAACGTCATCATTATTTTTAGGTTCAATTTTTTTCATATGTTAATTCAGTTTGGCTAGCGAAGATCTAATGTTTTAGTACCAGCGCCTGATTTTAGTTTTCCTTTTATAACCTTATTCACCGACTAAGATGATAAATTTTCACCACTAGCATTTTTGATCGTAATCGCTTAGCCGTATTTTTCAGGATTATGTCTGCTTTATGTCGGTCTTCCAGATTTAAACAGAATGCAGTTAATAGTTAGCAGAAGCTATATCGTGTTGCATACACGCATTATCTAGAGGATTAATAGCTTTGTCTCTTCTTTTGAAACGTTTTTGGAAACGAGTACCTGGACCACAGTAGTTATAGCCTGGTAAGTCGAGTGGTAAATTATTTATCAAAGCATTGCTTTTACTTTCATAACTAGGATGGAATTGATTAATAATTCATATGAAATGATATCATAAAGGATAAAGTTTTGAAAATTGCTTTCTTTTTTTGACTGACCTCTAACCATATAGCATAAAATTATTCATTTAAAAGCTACCGCAAAGCTGTTAGATACCCAAACTGTACCTACTTATAAAAACGTAAATCTTACTATTCCTAAATGAATTACACAAATAGACTGGAATTCCACTAATTACATGCAAGATCCTGATGATTTCATTAAAAACTTGTTTAAGGCGTCAAACATGGCTAGGATGATCACACACATTCTTCATCTAATAATCAATTTTGTGAACCATGGATACTAAGAACATAACATTGTGTGAAAATTAGCATTCAATTAATGGGGAAAAAGATTAGCTTTTAACAAAATAAGACAGATAAAGTTATAGAACACAATATAAATGCTTACTATAAGAAATAATAGAAAATAATTTTACAAACTCTAGATAAATGTGGCAAATTGTAAATAATATTTTTGGTCTAACTACTAATCCTACTGAGCAAGCCATTCTCAAGGCATTTAGCTCGCAAAAAATTACTCTAAAAGCGATAGCCAATATCTTTGCTGACACCTTTGAAGAAACTGTCCAAAATATACTACAAAAATGTGACGTGAATTTGTACAATAAACAGCGCAATAGGACGGCTAGCTTATGTATACGCTACCAGAAAGACACATCGGACTAAATATCAAAGGTCATCAAAAATGTCAAGCCCCGGGTCCCGACGGAGTCAAGGTTATTGTTATATTGCCTCAATATCCAATCTTATTAATACTTCTATTAAAACAGGCCAATATCCTGATGGACATAAGATATGATGCATACGACCAGTATTTAAAATGGCAAGTGCGATAATGCTTCAGAATATCGGCCTGTCACATTGCTGTCTTCAATAGACAAAATAATGGAATATTTTGTTTGTGACCAGATTCATACATTTTACCAAACAAATAACTTCATTTCCAACAGTCAGTATGGTTTTAACCCTGAAAAAACACAACTTTGTTACTGACAATATTTACAGACGTAATTAATACACACCTCAATGACAAAAAGCAAGTTCTGGCCCTCTTTACAGACTTTTCCAGAGCATTCGATACTCTTTATCATAAAAACAAGTAAAAAATTTGGACGAAAATAGCATCAAAGGAGGTCCTGCTCTGGTGTGAAAGCTATCTCCAAAACAGATCTTCATGTATCAAAATAGTCGATAGCAGTGAACAAATCCAGCTTCAGTAGAGAAGGCCCAGGGCTCAGTGCTCGGGCCCTTGCATTTTCCGACCTATGTAAATGACATGAGTGACTGCCTTGACTCGTGCTCAGTATATCAGTTCGCAGATGATACCTGCTTAATCATCTCCAGTGATGATGTGAACTCCGCGATCTGTAAACTTCAAGCTGATTTCGACAAGCTCAAGGAATGGTGTCATGACTCTGGCTAGTTCTTAACAGCGACAAAACAAAAGTCATGCACATCAAGTCACCACAAACTCTTGAAAGGGAAGCTTTAACGGCAACGTATATCGCCTACCCATAATTGAATGCATGATCAAAGTATAACTAAATCTTGCCACTGCCCCAACATAAAAGTCGTCACTCCCATTTCTACCTAGGACTGGTGATTGATCATAAGTGTAATTGGAGTTATCACATAGAATGAGAGTGTACAAAGCTGCGAGCTTTTCTAGTCAATATTTACATCATAAAAAATCGCTTACTTTTTAACATCAGACTGATGCTGTACAATGTTCTGGCAGATTCTGTAATCTCCTATGGACTCTACAGCTATGGACTCACTAATAAATCACACCTCGACTGTATATTGCGGCTACAAATTAAAATACTAAAAATAATAGTTCCTCCAAAAATCAGACTCCAGTACGAAAATGATGAGCTCAAACTATTTAAACACTGTATATTAACTTCCAGTTCACACCAAAGTAGATTGCGCATATATTTAAAGAACAATTCTTTAACTTATCCGTCCAAATACTACTAGAACACAAAATTGGCACCAGAAGCACCACGAAGAAAAAACTGACGACTGTATGAGCTACTAGCTACTACGGAAAACGCCGAATTTCATATCTTGTTCCTCGCCTTCTTAACAGTCTCGAGACACGAACTGTTATTGAGCCTTTTAGCCAGCGAACGACTTCAAGCTTAAAAATTCTATGTACCTACATACTAATATAGACTAATTATTTACTACATTTAAACCCTTGACGATTAAGTAGTAACACTAAGTTAAATATACAAGAGACTCAGTAAAATCAATAATAAACGAAAAATAAATAAATATGTATTTATAACGCATTGCTTACCCATTTTGTATGAGAGGTATCTCCCAGCGCTATTATTTGATCCCTTAAGAGATAATCCACTTTTACTCTTGTGCAAATCATACGTAACTAAGTATTTAACAGTTGTAATTAATTCAAATATTAGTACAATTTGTTATTTTTATCTATTTGTTATTATATATCTACTTAATTGCACAAAACAGTAAATACAAAAAATATGAAGGAAAATTCATGTACAAATGCGAGCTTCTCTATAAACAGACATTTTTTCACGCAAACCTAGAATGGACAGGAAAAAATAAACTATAGGTAGATCTATGAGCACAACATTAAGTTTGTTACTAAAATTAATTAACTACTTACCAATATCTACATCATACTAAAAGTAATGCTATTTATAAATATGTAACAAATACATAAGTAGATACAAATACATACAAATACTTAGCATGGAAAAGAAAGATAGTGTTCTTTCAACGAGATTTAATAGTAGTTTATGTGACTGATACATACCACTCCATCATTCACAGGTATCGTCCGGGTGATTCATCCCATCTTCCATTGTAGCGGAGGCAGGCCATCTTCTTTGATGAGTATCAGTTCACCAACTTGAGGAGGAGAGGAAGGGGAGAGCCATTTGGAACGGGTTTGGAGGGTGTGGATGTATGAGGTGTACCAAAGAATCCAGAAGCGTTGAGAGAGAGCTTTTATGAGCTGATACGTCTGCGAGCTGAGATGGGCTGATTGTCAAGTGAATGCTCGGGTAGATCGGTGAGCGGGATCCTACAATGAAATGTCCGGCTGTTGGTGATTTAAAGTCCAAAGGATCAGCCGAAAGTGGGCAGAGAGGTCTTGAATTGAGCAGATCCTCAGTTCTGGCTAAAAGGGTGGATAATCCTTCAAAGGTGAGGTGCTGTTCATCTATGACACGATAAAACAGTTGCTTGGTGGATTTCACATTGATTTCATGTAACGGGCCGAACCACGACCCTTTAGGGGGGTTGATTAACCAAGTTATTGGTTGAGTAGCGAGCTTGTGAATGATTGCATAATTATTCAAGCTAAGAAAATCTTGTACTTCCCTGAGCTGATTCCTAGCGCCTACATAGTTTGTGCCGCAATCGCTTCGAATGAGGGTCGGCGCCCCACGGCAGGATGCAAATCATTGCAATGCCGCAAAGAACGCTTCCGTGGTAAGGGCAGAAGCAGCCTCCAAATAAACCGCCTTCGCTGCGAGGCAAACAAAAATACAAAAGCAGAGGCTGTTCCAGTGCAGACAAACAGTCTCTAACCACGAAAAGTGGGATGCCCTCAGGATCAGAGGATGATCGCGGATTTAGCTGACGTTCCGCCTGGCACAGGTCGTCCATGGATATATTGTCAAACCGCAATATGCTTAGAGCCTCCTGCTGGTCCAGCACTCCACTCAGCTGCTCCCGCATCGAGTAACGGATTGTCAGGCAGGAACAAAGATCGAAAGTAGGCGGCAAACGCATTAGCCTACTCCGGTCACCTTGTGAACTTCATAAATGTACTCATCGCAAGGCTCTCTAGTCTTTCGTTGGTCCTTAATAAATTACCAGAATGTAGTCGGGTCAATGTGTAAATGTCGGGGGCATGGAAGGCGCAGCACTAGCGGCGGGTGGTATCCGACCACAAGTCTCGTCAGCGGCTCCACGTCCCTAGACACATCTATCCGCTCAGTGGGTATATTACTTAGTACTACGTCTAGTACGCCACCATGTTTATTTTTAACATAGTTGTGTTGCCTTAGTTTACCAAACACCATTCGGTGTTCTAACTGTAGTGAAACTTTATCAAACGCATAGCGCTGTCCCCCACTTTCCCGCGTCAACACCCCCGCGGAGTCGGCATGCTACGGGTGCAAGTAATCAGCCCACATTTACCCACTGCTGGGTATAGGCTTTCTCTTTACCATGCCATCTACTCCGGTCCTGTGCCTCCCGCACCTTCTGTTCGCCAGCTATGGCGATAATATCGTCCATCCATCTGGCTGGTGGTCTGCCCACTGGACGCCTTGTGGTCCTGGGTAGCTACTCTGTTACCGCCTCGGTCCACCTTCTATCTCCTCTCCTTGCCAAATATCCTGCCCACCCCTACTTCAATCTCGTGATTAGCTTGCTGACTTGACGGACTTAGTATATCTTATCTCCGTATTACGAATACGATCTTGAAGCCTGATGCCTTTAATTTTGTGCGATTTGCCTTGTTGGCGTCCATGTTTCGGCATTATACGTAAGAGTGGGCAGGATATAATGGTTTTAAACCGTGGTCTTTAGGTACTATTTTATCCAAATTTCTAAATTTGAGACAACATTTTCAAAACTGTTAATATACCACCGTGTGTGATGTACCCCAGTACACAAATAAATTTTATAAAATTATTACTAATTATAGCAAAGACCGCCTTAATGTCATCCGGGTAGCTATCTACGTCGGTAATGAGCTGCACATTGTAGTGGTCCTGCACTGCCAACAGCATGCCACCCCATCCCGCGTCATTGGCGCGGTCCCGGCATAGCACCGGGCGGGATCAGCTCGGCGTCGGAGAAGCTGCTCACTCGGAACGATTCAGTGATCGCAAAGATATCTTCGCCTGTTTTCAACATACCTATCTTACAATGACATAATTTAGTTCGGAGGCCTCTGACATTTTGGTATAGATATGTACAAGTAATGCCGTGGTATTATAGCTTTCTCCACGACTTGCAAAACTGTGCCACGGTTGCACATGCACATCTTCATCCCAATGCTTTTCCGACAAGTATTCTGATGCATGTTAATACTTAATTGTTTAATGACTTTTCGTCTGTACTATTAGGTGGTTCTTCATAATCAAGCACCATTTAGAGTGCTTGCGAACGAAGTGAGCGTAAACGGTTAAGAAAGGGTGGCACAGACTCCCAATAACTCACTACTCTTATAGTTTCTGAGCTCTGCATAATAACCCTTTCAAATGGCCCAACCTGTATATCGTTTAGCAGACTACCGACATCAGTTGTCTGTCTACAAAGCATAATGACGCTAACCTCCGGTCGCTTCGCGTGAGTATTTGGAGTACCTAAATGGAATAGCCGGCCTTAATTTAGAAATAAATAATTGGCATACAAATTTATCATATTTATGGACATCATCCGTCTTAGTAAAAAAACTATTTAACATTGACCTTCTCTAAACAAAAAGCAAACTGTACATTTTTGAGTTTAGACATGTCATAATCAGAATTATATTTTTTTAGAAAGACCGTATGCATATGTCACCGTAAGATTGTCAAAGCCGCTAGTTGATAAAATAACGCGTTAGTTGATCATCTATCAACAGATAGTTAACTAGACTATTCTCGGGGAGGGTGCGTGTGTTTATTATGTAACTTTACTATTCGGCCATCGAAGGTGTAGATAGCAGCGTTGCATCCTCTGTTATTATGCATCGAGCATTGCCATCTGGTCTTGAATCCTTGCTTGCGGTGCTTACCAAAACTGTACCCAGCTATCATAATCAAAGGGGTTCCCTTATTTGAAGTCACCATTGTGAATTCTGCAACCAGAAATAAGTGATTATTATTAGTGGTGATCCCAGTTATAAACCCGATAAATTTCGGCTGACCATACTCCGTTTCATCTAGCTATGTTTGCGTTATTTTATACCCTCTAACGCAGCTCTAAGTAATATTAGGAGGTTGTAAAGTATAGTATGATAGCGTCCCCTCTATATACAAGCGCACGAGAGGACCAAACGCTAAATTGCAAACGGGAGTACATTACATTTTGCAGATAACCGAGATCAGTTGGTCAAAATGGGCTTGTGATGTTTATTAAGGAAGGTTATCGGAGACCTTAAATTTATGAGTTAGTTGAAATTGGAGATGAATGTGTTTACTAATGTGTTATCAATGGTGTGGATGACAGCCCTGCATCCTTTGGTATAACGCGACGTCCAATACCATCTCGAATTTTATCCAGAATTGCGGTGCTTAGTAAAATGGTATCCAGCCTTCATAATCAAAGGTGTGCCCATCCGTGAAGATGGACAATGTAATGAGATGTGAACACTGTAACCAAAATAATAGTAATTTTCTTTGTAGTTACAAATCTCGTGGAATTATGTGGACAAGACTCAGATTCACACTAGGCAACTCAAACGCAGCTACAAATACGTGTAGTATGAGAATGTTACAAGTATGAGAATGTTATGAGAATTGTACAAAGTACTGCTAAATAGCGTCTCCTTTCTACACAATCGCGCGATTAGGTTACCGGAGAGTTATGGCCGCTGTTACATTCGTGCATTTTTTCCACACTACCAATATCAGATAAACAGTGTATAAGAGAAAGGTGTAGTCATATCTCAGGAGGTTGTTAGGACATATTTATGATCTACTTTCAATATGACACCGATTTCATCAGAGAATTTTATATTTTTACTTTCTACATACATTTTGGTCCCGCCTTTTGAGCATACCGATCACACCATTCACGAATCCATTTTCAGCATGAGGTTCACGGTAATCATATGGATCGTAGTGGATAGCTGACAGCTAGTTTCAAACTGTAAGGCAAGACGCCCGTCTCGACGACGCTCATCTTGTGCAAGTTGCGTCGAGCAGTCGTGACCTCCGTTAGCGTATTGTAGCCTATCATCTTGTCGTCTTTCGAACTCTGGTACGAAAGTGTCATTGTTATACGCGTCAACATCATCATGTTCACCCCTTTTATCAGGCGATGAAATGATCAGGAATGATCTACCTTTTCTATGGTATATTTCTTGATTGGTCGAGAGACAAATTTCAAAGAAAAAGCTCTCCTTCGCGCAAATATACTCAATGGATTTTTCGTAGAGTTGCACTCTATTACCATGGGCATAAGGTTGAGACTCACATAAATACTGGGGATAAAGGATCACAAAATGAAACAAAGGCTTCATTATAGAAATGATTTTTCTTTACTTCATATTATAATTCTCATTAATTTTCAAATAATACGTCATTTAGCAAAAACCCTCAAGTATTTTCGCTGGCCGCCATAAAAAGAAAAGTGGTAATAAAAACAAATACCTGAAGTGCTCTCTATTCAGGTATTGAATATTTATTACCACTGTATGAAGGTAGAGATAAAAATAAGAGAAGTCCTATTTATTGGTTTTGAATTTGATTTACTTTGTAACCTAACAAAGAAGACAAGTCACTTCCATGATAATATAGTATAATTATATCACTCACTATCTACAGTGCATCATTTATTTTCCTCAAAATAAATAAAATATTACTTTTATCGCATTCATATCTTCATTTCTCAGTTTCGTGTCATCTTAATATTCCGTAAATTAATGTTATTATTTAAGTTTTCTTTCTACAAATCTAGCATACAGAAAAAAATGACATGATCCTGTGGAACTTTAGTGACCTCAACAAAACCTCAAGCCCAAATCTCACATTAAAGAAATCTTCGATTTAATTCTGATGTGCTGAAGGTAAGAACGTATCATTGTTGTAGGGTAACGTGACGTAACCCTAGTACTGATGTGTCGTTCCCGGGAATTTGGGGGAAAGTGGCCTCGAAATTTTGATCATATGTTAAATACAAGAAAATGCACAATTTTATAAACAAGTGGTACTTTTTATATTAATGAAAATTCCCTGATCAACATTCTCATTATTTCCCACAGAATTTCATAAGAAAACAATTAAATACAGACTCGGTAGGTAGGATATGAAAATCGGGTTCGTTTTCGTTTATCGCTTTATGTTAGTCTAGGATAGAAGTAATATGTTTTTTTTAAAACTTGGGACGCTTTTATACTTCTAATTTCCAATAGTATAGAGATTTAGGGCGCATAGCTCTATCCGTCACTGTCCTACTATACCTACCGATATTGCTGTTGGAAATTGGAAGTCTAAATGCTTCCTATTCCATTCTTCTTTTACTGTCTTTACAAACTTATCTGAATGCCGGCATGATTTATTGGGAATTTAATTATTTATTCCCTTATCTTCTATTAATTAAATCGAAGTATTATCTGGATACAAGTTGGGTTTATCGGAAGCAAAGAAACCATAAAAGTGCAGCATCATAGTACAATCGAACCAACTGAATCATGACCCACTTGCCTGATAATTCGTTTGAAACTTTCAAACTTGTAAGATCTATCTAAATGTCAGTGTCTAATCAAATGATAACAAGTTCGTTACCAAGGAAATAAACCTTCAAGCGAATTTCGACCTACTTGCATTTAAGGGGTTTAGCAAAGTAAGCTTATGGTGGGTCATGATTCAGATGGTTCGATTGTACATTCCAACAAATAAATTCACTACTCGTTTCAACACCATTCATTAAAAGAATCTTCAAACCTTTCCAGTAATAACTTCTACCTAGGATTCGGTTCCGCCGATGAAGTGATGAGGTTCGGCTGCCACTCACCTCAGGTTTCTCTTGGCTGGAAGACTCTCAGTATATGGCGGTATTCGGCTCTTGGAAAGGGAAAATGGGGATTTAGGGGTGCCGGATTGTTTGACGACGGCTTTAAAAAATATATTGATGATATAACATGTGATAGGTTTTTCGGTTAAATTTCGGAAAAAAAATCTGGGTCGATTGATGGATAAGTTTCTATTTCGGAACGTAGAAAAGCAAGATGTAGGTATTTACTTCGGACCGTTTCTTTGGAATATTTTAGGGACCAGGATTAGGCGTTATTTTATTTTTACAATATTTTATAGACATCATTATAAACGGTTTGATGATTCAAGGGCTATGGATGACATTATTAGGGTTGGCGGTCGGATATTGGCTATGGGTTACCTTACAATTTTCGGATGTTATGTAGGTTTCGATCCATTGGATTATAAAGTAGGACTACATCTTGATCGGACGGCCGTTGGTTTCGGTTCTGGAATATAATTATTGAAGATTTCACGATGACTTTGTTATCGCGGCATGAGCAAATCCAAAACGTGACCCAACATTTTTGGTCGCAATGAAGAATGAAATATCTTCATACGTGACAAAAACGGTATAAATGGACGAATCCAGCAAAGTTGAATGATTATTAGTTAATAAATGAAAATAATTTTCAATATTTCGATTAGTTACGTCACCTCATGCCTGGTATAGACGGTGTAGGATTGTGGAAGTTCAGACTCAGAATGAGATACTTCTTCCCTCCATTTATGTCGGTTAACTTTGGAGGTTTGGGAACTAGGGGTTGTAGGTTTAAAATTAAATATAATGAGTTCCCTGCTTCTCTTGTCTCAAAGGCACTAAGCATCGTTACCTGGATTTTTTAGGTGCGGCTTGTACCTAGACTACACGACTGTTTATGAACCATTGTCATTTTACTACATTCTACGTATGACAATATTATTATATGTAGATTTAAATTAGTATTCACTTTTGAAAAATTCGATCATTCCCGGTTACGGGCGCACTGGGAATTTCCGGGAAAATTTATACTCGGGGAATTTACTGGAAACGGCAACTTCCCCGCGCCACATCAGTAGCCCCCCGGTTAGGAATCCTTGCTTTACACTGTTACCCTATGGCATGATACCATCTCGAAGCTACGAATATGCAAATGCATAGTATTCATACAGCGGTGTATCTGTATTTGTGCTTTTTTCTAGTTCATCAAAAGCATATGAATTTTGAGAGTTAAGATTTTACTTTTTCTTAATATATTTTCCATTAAAAGTTTTCGTCTGCATCGTCATCCTCATGAAGTCGAAACCATTCTGCAGGAAATTGTGATAGTGTGGCTGCGACTCCATCTACAATTTCACGGACCAGATGCTAAATTGTTAGAATTATTATTATTATTAATACTAACCATAGTTAACATAATAAAATCGTTAAAATTGTTAGTATATAACATTTAGCAGACATTTATTAGACATCAGTTGTCGCGTGGGTATCTGAAGGTCTTTGTTAGCCTGCCTCAATCTAGAAATTTAAAATAGGCAAATATTTAAACACGTTATTATGTACATCATGAATTGATAATCATATTTTTTTTGAATTTTTGCGGAGGGTGCGTGTGTTCATTATTGTATTTAATAATTTGGTCATCGATGGTGTGGATGATAGCTCTGCATCCTTTGTGGCCATGAGTGGAGCATCGCCATCTTGTCTTTGGTCCATTCTTACTGTGCATTCCAAAACGGTACCCAGCGAATAGGATCATAGGTGCGCCTTTATTTGAAGTCGTCATTGTGAACTCTGTAACCAAACACACAAACAATGACAATTTTTTCACATATGGGTTGAAAAGGGCAGAATTTCGGTACCACCAATAAATCTAAAAGATTTCTATATCTAAGACTAGATTTAATTTATGATTGCGTTGAATATTACTCTGTTCTCCCTCTTAAGCAGCCACAGGTAGTACTAAGATTACGTAAGTACTTACATAGATAAACTTGTCTTTATAAATGTCTTTTATAGACATTTTTCATGTGAATTTTTACGTGCAATAAATATTCGGAATTTGCTAGAAGGTTTTAGTGGGATACCGCTCCACTCCATACAATTGCTTGAGACAAACGAATGCTAAATTGATGGCGTAAGTATAATCCGTTGGATAATTAAAAACTGACCCCTCGTGCACAAGGAGAAAAATAGAAAGTAGAAGTGTTTATTTCTATAGATTTTAATTATTTTTATGGGCTTTTTATGGTTTATATATTGTCGTATATTATGCGTAAATTTCGAACCAAATAATTTAAATTACCATTATAAACCGTTATGTAGGAGGAGAAGGAGTTTATAAATAATATTGTGATACTGTTTTCATCTTCACAACCACGCGAGAGGAACGGATGCTGAATATATTTGCAGACCACCGACATCATCAGTTATCTGTTTTTCTACAAAGCGAAACGTCTTCTCGCCTCCCGCGGAGGCCTGCGATAACCTGCCTAGATCTTTATTTAATTAAAAATAGCCATATTAATTAATATAATGCAATTCCCAATCAAGAATTAAAATAAGCGTAGTTATGAGTATAAATTAATACATACATAAATACATACATACATATGCTGACGCCTATTTCCCGGAAGAGGGGTAGGCAGAGACCAAAGACCTCCACCTGCTACGATCCTGGCATAGATCTCTCGCTTCCTCAACATTCATAAGTCTCTTCATGCAAGCTCGCCGGTTACGGGTACTTTGAATTTGACCCTTCACTAACAAATCGCTGATTTGGTCTTTATAGGACCTTCTTGGGCGCCCCCGGCCGACGGCTCCTTTCACACCCGCTGTATAAATCTGTTTCGTCAATCTCCTTTCATTTATCCTTTCAACGTGACCAAATCATCTAAGCTGGCCTTTTTCTATCCTTGTCACTATATCTTCTTTCAATCCTCAGCGTTCCCTTATAACTTCATTCTTCAATCTATCTTTCAATGTTACTCCACATATTCTCCTCAAAGACCTCATTTCTACAGCGTTTATTCGGTTTTCAAGCTTCTTCTGCCATACCCAACATTTGCTAGATTCGATAGATTAATATTGTAAGTAAATCCTATATGTATATGGAATTCTGTTATAACTATAACAATCCTAATGATATTATTTTGTATTTTATGGCGATGGGCGCATGTTACTGCACTTTATGAATTGGTCATCGATGGTGTGGACAACAGTCTTGCATCCTTTGTTATGCGTGGAGCATATCCATCTGGGTTTTAGTCCTGACTTACGTTGCTGTCCAAAAAGGTACTCAGCGATCAGGATCACAGGAGCGTCACTATTTGAAGTCGGCAGTCGTAATAAAGAGTTTACCAAAATGAAAAAATATATATATGCAGCCTGGCCTAGTTAGCTTTCCTAGTATGAAATTTTCAACTGTCTGCCTATTAAGGTTCATCAGATACGGTGATGGACAGACAGACGGACGGACGGACAGCGGAAGCGTAGTAATAGCGTCCTATTTGGCAATGTTTGGTACTGGACCCTAAAATTTAATCTGAGTAAAACAGAAAACACAGATCTGTCATTTATAACTCAAAAGACAACAATAAAACTTGATTTAACCTTACATCTAAAGTAAATATGACTATTTACCAGCACAGAATGCGCTACACATGTCTTTTTAAAAAGTACTAGTTGTTCCGTAAACAACGGATAACTCCGGAGCTCTTGATAGGCCACAACATTCTGAACAACTTTCATTATGAAACTGATTTGATCAGACCAACCTTATTTTTGACATCTCCGTACATTTTGGGCCTAGCGGTCAGTTGATTGGTACGGAGGAATGAAAACTAAAGTTGCTCTGATCAAATCGGTATTATAGTAAAAGTTGTTTGAGAATGTTGAGGGCCATCAATAGCTTCGGGGTTATCCATTATTTAAGGTAGACCCAACGCCGAAATACAATCAAATCTAATCTTAACAACAACAAAAAAAGATCTTGTCTTATTTTACTTTTCTGTCTATCTATATTGATTAAGCGTTTATTTCACTTAAATCCATTATATAAAAGTTAATATTAATGCCGGTATTTGTCGGTATTTGCCAGCAGTGTGTTACAAAACGGGCAGATAGATAAAAAAAAACATCGAGAATTACTTATATTATCTCATCAGTTGGTTCTTGCTTGAGAGAAATCGCTCCTTCCGACATCCCGATGGTGGATGAAGTGGATGCTGTTGGCGCTTCTTGGGAACTTGAGGCACCACTTACTGTCGGGTTATTGGTTAAAGCTGTTTCGATGCTGTTGGCTTGAGATTTTTTCTTATAGTGGAGTGGTATTCCCGGTACACCCAAATACCTGAGCTCTCTTAAGTGTCTATGTACCCTCATACGTCTAGCTCTAGATCTCTTTTTAATACGCTTGATGACGACATTTGAAACAGACATTTCGCTGTCATGATTGTGATCGTATCCAGCATGATGGAAGATGTCACTGCCTTTGTCGTCGACATACGTGTAAACAGCAGCTTTACATTCGGCGAGTGCAGTACAGGCCCAATGACGCAGTTGCTGATTTTCACGATGGAATCGTAAGGTGTTGCCTTGAAAAAGTATGAGTTTCTCATTGTCTTTCGAAGTTACAAATACAATCTTTTGTACTTCGGGATCTGAGGATGAAGAAAAACTATATGAGCCAGTGAAAAATAGTACAAACCAGTCAGTTTCTGGAATTAAAAATAGGGTGTATAAAATCTTAAATATATGAAAACCGAAACGGCTTAAAAATGAAGATGAAGAACGCTGTGTAATACTCTTACATGTATGATTGAGACATGCAGTGGCAACAACTATAATAGGTAACAAAAACAAGTCTTAGGTACTTATTGCGTTGTTTAACTTTGTGTGTATGAAATAACCGATAGTTATACATAGATTAATGATGATTTTTATTGATTAATTATTATTACTACAATTAAATTTTAAAACTTAGTAGTAAGAACATTTAGAGACGCTTTCGAGTTAAATAAACAAAGTCGAATTCTTCGAAAAAACAGCACGATAGTACTGGTAAATTTATTTCGATCCGCAAGTATATGTTGTGACGCCACACAATAGTGTGTCGTCACAATTGGCGTCTATAGAAATCTAGTAGAAATAGACACTATAAAAGGGTAAAATCGGAAAGCATGATTTAGTTCTTGTTTTTAGTATATTCTATGGACCATGTAGTGCTAATACAAATTTGCAACTTCGAAAAATTTGTGCTCCCAGCGCACCACGCGAAAACTGCGAAATTTTGGGACCTGTTTCACTTTTTGCTCTGAAAGTCATAAACCATGCGTTCCTTGACAGCTATACTTAAAACTGTAGAATGTTTATACAATTTGCAATAATTGAAGTCCAATTGTAGATCTTCAAACTCTTTAGGGGTCAAGCTATGGCCCTTCAAAGATGATCCCTATTTCCCGAAATTTGGATAATTTTCGCACGTGCGGATAAAAATATTAACAAGATGGCACGTCCTATGACACAAATCATAGTTGTAGTGAATTTGATTATAATTATTTATAGAACATTACGAAATTATAGTTAACATAACATAGCGCCACGCCTTTTCCATACGGGGTGGCAGAGGCACATTTATTTACAAGTTAAGCCAGTGATTCAATACTCTATTAAGTGTGACAGGGGGATAGTCCATCGCCGTAGCAACGGAGATTGAAGGTTTTTCCACGGTGTTTCCGTCACCGTTGGAACGTCCGTAAACTTGTACGTATCTCATTGGTACATAGTCACCCCCAGATTCGGACCCGCATCTCCAGCGTGAAAAGCGAGAGTGTAACCACTAGACCAGGAGTTCTTTTTACGGAGCAACGAGCGCCCCTGTCACAATTCTTCAATAATCCATTTTACCTTCTATTCGTTATTTCGAAATGATGAGCGAACTATACGTCTTACTGACTTTGTTTTGTGCTTCGATGAAATCTAAAAAAAATAACTACTACAATTTTGAATGATTTTTGTCATGAGATGAGCTATTTTGCTAATATTTTGATCCACTTTGGAGCAAAACATAACGTTTACCAATTTCGGGAATAATGGACGGTGGATGGTTTCTGGAGCTGCTTTTGAAAGTAAATTGTTGCAAATTTATTTAACATTCTAGCATAATAAATATGGTTGTCGAAAAAAGTATAGTTTATAACTTTTAGAGTAAAAAGTGATTGTCACAAAATTTCGCAGTTTTTCGCAAATATAGATGAACACTACACTAACTGGTCCATACAACATACATACTTAAAAACAAGAACTACATCATGCTTTGTGATTTTAATGTTAAAATCTACTGAGTCCATGACTTCAAAACCTTACGTGATCTGGAGTCGTGCGGCTTCACAGCACACATAGTCTTGTTTCTAGGGCAGGCGAAAAAACGGACAATGACATAAAGTATTATGTTAGCGTCGAAAGAAAACGATACGTATCGCCCTCCATGCACTTCTGTATCGTTTCCGCATAGTACTGTGTTTCGTGGTACGGGGTGGGGTGGGGTGACAGTCAGAGATAATAGACCTGTTTCGACGTGTTTAAAATGACGACGCCCGGTGCGAGGAGAACACTTGAGAACCGACGCGTCGGAGCTTTGACGTCAGGCATTCCGCCCGCTTGCGTGTGTTTTGATATTGTCGGTTATTTGTTAATGTTTTAGTTTAGTTAGTATCAGTTTTCGGCTGTTAAGTTTTCTGTTAAAGTTTCCTTGTGTTATTGGACTTGTTTTTATCGTTTTTCAAGAGATGTGGAGCTTCGTCCATCTACATAAAAACCATTTAAAGACTACGTC
This sequence comes from Argyresthia goedartella, assembly GCA_949825045.1. Taxonomy (NCBI): domain Eukaryota; kingdom Metazoa; phylum Arthropoda; class Insecta; order Lepidoptera; family Argyresthiidae; genus Argyresthia; species Argyresthia goedartella. Next base: position 8,097,005 of record OX463817.1, read on the forward strand.
TCCACGAAAGAAGCGCAAGATGAGTCATATTTCGGAAAAAGAAAAAATTATGATTGTGAACGTGTATAAATATGTGCAAGAAACCTGGCCTAGTGACAAATAAAAAATAGAAAACAGATATGAAAAATTAAACAGCTAAAATTTTAGGCATTGGTATGACTACTGTTTACCGTGTTCTAAAAGAATACACAGAAAATGATACGGTGAAGTCACCAGCTCCGCCAAAGAAGTGTTCTAAAAACTTTTGGACCTGAGCATGAGCATTTTGATGGCCTGAACTCAAATCTTCAATCCGTGTGTCAAAATTGGTTCTAGTTTTCGAGTGCGAGCTTTTAGTTGCTCAGGTCCAAAACCAAAATTAAACATCTTTTAAATATCAGCAAACAATTTTATTATAAATAATATACATAAATATAAGAAATAAAAATTTAAATTATAATTTTATTTATTCCCTACATTCAAACGACTGATAATTTTTGAACCTCACCAAAAAAGGTTGGTGATCACTGTGGTAGGCACAAAGGTCAATGTCCGTGTTTTCGCCTGCCCGAGAAACAGACTTTACTTACTTTCTTTATTTCACATAAAAGTGAAAAAGGTTACATAAAAGGGCATTCATATGTAATCAAATAGATTGTAAATAGGTATAGAAAAAACCGGCCAAGCACGAGTAGGACTCACGCACGGAGGGTTCCATACCATTATCTATAAAAACGGCAAAAATTCATGTCTGTTGTAAGAGAGCTCCCCTTAAATATTTGTTTTATTTTAATTTAACTATTCATTTGTAAAGTGAATATATAACGAAATATTCTGTCATTATTTGAAGGGTCTACCTGTTGCCGTTATCAATATAGAGCAAAAACGAGCGATAAAATCACGTTTGTTGTATGGGAATTAATTTACTTATTTTTTTATTTAATTCTGTTTTTTAGTATTTGTTGTTATAGCGGCAGCAGAAATACAACATCTGTGAAAATTTCATTTGTCTAACTATCACGGTTCATGAGCTACAGCCTGGAGACAGATGGACAGACAGACGGACGGACAGCGGAGTCTTAATAGTAGGGTCCCGTTTGGCACCCTTTGGGTACGGAACCTTAAAAACGTCAAAGGTAGGAATGCTATTTACAATTGTACTTACGGTCAAATATGAACCAGACAAAATGAGAATACTGAAAATATACAAAATAAAATATTTAAATACAATAAGTACGTACGTATCGTGGTAGTTTCAAATAATATATTCGCCATCCACGTGGTAACGCAGTTAGCATAACCTACAAATCTTTTTAAAATATTCAAATGGCCGAATTAATTTAAGGTCTCTTGTTCTCTCTCATACGCTTTTTTCACCGTGAAAATCTAGGGCTAATATTAATTGCAGATTTTTACAGTGAAAATAAAAAAGTGTGTGCATAAGAGGCTTAACAACCCTATTCGTCCGCATTCAAGTGAAGAATCAAAAAAAATAAAGCAGTCCATGATAAAAAAGCAATAAAAAATTTGTCTCAAGTCTAGAATTCAAATAAAAAAGTAACGTTCTGGCCAAGTAAGCAGCAAAAATACTTGCGTCTCAACCTCTTTGGTCAGCCTTAGCGTATATTACACCACACTATCTAATGCTTATATATGTCGCAGTTGGTTGGTTAAATCAGACACTTAACTAACTCTCTAGACCGTTAATTAAATGCCGACGTTTAACCAAGTCACTAGCTATTTGATTTAAATAAAGCATCGTCGAAAACGTTTAACAATCTGTCTTACCGAAAGCCGTGTTGTAAAACAAGAATCCGTCACGACAACAACAAGACAACGTCTTTTTTTCTTGAGGGTAGTTCTATGTGACAACAGTAAAATTTTGTAGCTCCCGATTTTAAATTAATTTAATAATAAAAACAATCAACAAATGCACAATTAATTATAATTAAACTTACCTAGACTCTCCAAATCACACAATCAATTGATATCTTACATAAATAATCATCAAAGAACAAGTGCAACAATGGACCTATATGCAGAGCTCTCTAAGAACATGGATGCTATTGTGAAGTCCTTTGGGGAACGGATGGAGAGGTATGAGCAGGAGCTGCAAGCATCCACACCTGCTCCCGCTCCCAAGAACATCAGCAGCTTGGCGAGTGAGTTTTCCGACTTCAGGTCTCTCATATGGAAGTGCCTCGGGATGCTTCAGTCACAGATGCAGCTACTGACATTGGGGCTGGACCGGCACGAGACTGCATCAAGGCGGAAGGTACTGCTGGTGCATGGAGTGCCAGAGGTAACTGATGAGCAGCCGGAAACTGTCCTGAAGAAAGTGCTGGCTGACCGCCTCAAGGCATCCGTCGACTGCATTGGTGCCATCAGTGTCACACATCGTCTGGGTGCTAAGGGGGCGAAATTCCGGCCTCTGCTAGTTCGCATCACGACGTTGGCGGCCCGCAATGAGGTTTGGAGACTCAAGAAGGCGTTGAAAGGTTCAGGCATCACAGTCACCGAATTCCTGACTAAATCACGCCAAGAAGTATTCTCAGCAGCGCGCAAACACTTTGGAATGAGCAACGCATGGACATCCGAAGGCAAGATCATTGTGCTGCTGCCAGACAAGTCTTGTCACAGGGTGGAGTGCTGGGGTGACCTACAGCCGTTGACCTCAAAGCACCCGAGTAAGGACAGCCCTGCGATGCCAGCAGAACAAGGTATGAAGCCAGCTGTGGGCGCAGCTGCTGTTTCGAAAAAGGGCGTTACGACTAGGAAGGGTGCTCAGAAGAAGAGAGGTTGGGCCATCGCACATTCACCACATATCACCAATCTCCACTCTTTGTGTAGTTGAATGTGTTCCAACATTTTCTTCCCACTATGAACTGTGAGGTAGTCGACAATATTTACAGTCCAAAGTTCAGTGTATTTTTTTTTCCTTTCGTGAATCGGCACAACAAATCCAAATCATTCCTTTTTTTTATTTTTCTTTCCTTATCTTTGTCAGCTGTCACTTTGTTGTGTTCATGTTAAGTATTAATTTTTGTAAAATGTGTCCGTTCCGAATTTAGCTTACACTATCTGACTTGTGTCAAGTACACACCTTACCACTTTGAATTCGTATGTTTGCACTACAGTCTTTAGTTTGTGCTTGTTCTTTTAATGTAATAAATGTAGTATTGAGTTAATTTTGTAAGATAAATATCACTATCAACATTCCATTTATGGTTGGTCTAGGTGTAAGTAAGGCGCTAATTCAAACCAGATAATAACGCTAGATAACTAGATATTAATTGAATACATATTTATATATAAATATATATTATAGAGTGTATTATAATTAGTTATATATATATATATATGAATTATTTACCTGATATTATCAATCAAAGTTTATTTTCCTGCTCTTCAAACGACGATGTTGACGATTTTGTGAGTGCAGAAAGCAACATCTCCTCTTCGGAGGAACCCGTTTCTGCTAACATTAGGACTGTTTTCGGTGGTGTGGAGGATAACCTAAACATCGTGCATATCAATGCTCAAAGTATTCACTCCAGCTATCCAGACCTGCTCGAGGCTTTTAGTGACCAATGCGTGGACGGCATTCTTGTTTCTGAGTCGTTCCTAAAGCCATCGCTGTCATCTTCTTCGTACTCCATTCCAGGATACAGGCTTTACAGGAACGACAGAGTCGGGAAAGCCGATGGGGGCGTCGCTATCTATCTGCGAGTGGAAATCCCGTGCAAGGTGATCAGCGCGTCCCCTAGCCAGTACTCCGAGTCTGCTGAACATCTCTTTCTCGAAATAACTCTTCACCATAGTAAGGTCCTCCTCGGTGTTCTTTATAGCCCCTCTCTTCGCATCGACTACTTCGACACATTAGAATCCCTCCTTAATGAACTCTCACCTCTATATAACGATACCCTCATTCTAGGTGATTCCAACACCTGTCTCCTCAAAAACGACTCCCGTTCTACCAAACTCAAGTTTATAGTCGACTCTTTCAATCTGCATATTCTGCCTCTTGATGCCACGCATTTCCAACCTCACTGCTCTCCCTCTCTCCTCGATGTTATGCACCTATAAAAAAAGTGAGAGTGAAACACCTACCCGCCCCTTGGCTAACAGATACTATTAAGCGTCTTATGGCCAAGAGGAACAGAGCCAAGTGTTAATACCGTAAGAATCCGACAGATGACAATTTTCTTTCTTACAAATGTCTTCGCAACCGCTGCAACCGTCTCTGTCGTGATGCTAAGCGTCGGCACATCCACGAGAGTATTGAAAGTTATACACCAGCTCAGGTGTGGAAGTTTCTAAAAACACTTGGCATAGACTCAGGACTTTCATGCTGGTAATGTAGATCTCAACGGTCTCAACCAGTTCCTTTCTGCCCCACCTGTTGTGATGGATCCCATTGTTAAACAAGCCTCTCTTGAGAGCTTGCGCTCTAAGTCCTTACCCGACACCACACCATTCAACTTGAGCAATGTTGGAATCTATGCGGTCAAGAAGGCGGTACTAGCAGTGAGCTCGAAAGCCGTAGGTGATGATAAAATCTGCCTTAAAATGCTTTTAACAATCCTGGATGAACTACTGCCAGCTATTACACATGTTATAAATTTTTCCCTATCGAATGGCATCTTCCCCACCATGTGGAAAAAAGCATTAGTCATCCCGCTCCCTAAAACTTCCAGTCCCACCTCTTTTAAAGAGTATCGACCTATCTCAATCCTACCCATCCTCTCCAAAGTCCTTGAATCCATTGTCCATACCCAGCTCTCTTCTTACCTTCTCTCAAACAATCTGCTGAACATGTACCAGTCAGGATTCAGACCGGGTCATAGCACCGTCACGGCTCTCATGAAAGTCACAGATGATATCCAGGTAGCCATGGACCGCAAACAGCTTTCCGTGCTCGCTTTACTTGACTTCAGTAGTGCCTTCAACTGCGTAGATTTTGACATTCTGGTTGAGGTTCTCAGATCTTTGAACGTCTCCTCCTTCTCTGCCAGCTGGTTCAACTCTTATTTGAGGGATCGGCAACAGCGTATCAGGTCGGAAGAGATATCCACTGAATGGTGTGACCTCTTTACAGGCGTCCCTCAAGGTGGTATTCTTTCTCCTCTTCTATTCTCGATCTTTATCAACACCATCTCGGACGTCCTGTCCTCCTCATATCATCTTTACGCTGATGATCTCCAGATTTATCGCCACTTCTCTCTCAACGATGCACACTCTGCTGTGGAGGCACTCAACGCTGATCTTGAGGGAATAAGAAGTTGGGCTTCATCCTTCGGACTCCTGGTTAACCCGAGCAAGTCCCAGGCCATGATAATAGGTACTAGACATTCTCTTAACTTGTCGCAGAAACATCCCATTCCATCTGTCACTTTTAATGGTACCACAATCGTATATAGCGATAAAGTTAAAAACCTGGGTCTAATCTTTGACAACCAGTTGTCCTGGTCATCGCATGTCAATGAGGTAAGTCGCCGAGTATTTTCTACCTTTCACTCTCTCAGGTGACTTCAGTACTTTTTGCCTCGACATACCAAAATCATTCTTGCTCAATCTCTCATTCTACCCCTCATCGATTACGCTGATGTCTGCTGGGTCAGTGCTAACGAAGAACTACTGAACAAACTCGAACGACTTCAAAATCTCGGGATTCGGTTTATCTTCGGGCTGCGCAAATACGACCATGTGTCACAACATCGCAGGGAGTTGAAGTGGCTGCCGATTCGTCTTCGTCGGGATTCACAAATCCTCAATTTCCTCTACAACATTTTACGTAATCCACGCTACCCAACTTTCTTACGAGACAGTTTTAAATTTCTTTCTTCCAGCAGACCTCGGAGAACTCACGCAGTTTCCAAGCTCACAACTCCACAGCATAACACCGCTTTCTATGAGAACGGGTTTAGAGCCCGGGCCATTCGGTTGTGGAATGCACTCCCCTGCACCATCAGGGACAGTCCTAATCTGAATATCTTTAAAAGTCGTGTGAAGAAGCATTACCTCTCCCTTTAGAGTTATAGGTAGTATGATGTAAGTATGTATTATTATAGTGTATAAAATAGTATTTGTAGTATATAATAAGTATTTAGTATATTATTATAGTTATTATTTAATTTATTTTATTTATTATTTTATATAATGTTCACATAGGTCTACCCCTGCTCAACCATCAACTTTTCCCTTGTTTGCCTGGTTTGCTGGAAGAGATCTCTTATTAGAGATAAGCTCGCCTTTGTACACTTTTTTTATGTAACTCTTGTTTTTTGTATGATTTGTGTGCAATAAAGAAATTATGAAATTATGACAACAGCTGATTTGCACAGCTTATATCAGGGCAAAACATTTCGGTAGCTTAGGTGAAGGGTAAAAGGGGTGAGCGAAGCGAAGCCACCTTTATCCTTCCTGTTAGGTTGAACATGTAAGAACAATAAAAAATACTTAAAACATAAACTTAAGTACATATAAAAAAATATTTATATTGTATGTGTCTTGTTGCCTAGGAACGTTTAGATAACTCGTTAAACGTTTCGTTCACTCACTCGTCTGACGGAATTTTAGTGACTTGGTTAAACGTCGGCATTTAATTATCGGTCTGGTGAGTTAGTTAAGTGCCTGATTTAACCAACTAACTGCGACATATATATTGAAATAAATCTAAAGAACATACCATAGACTAACTAATACGTTCTAACTCTCACGCTGAGCGGTGGCACTACGTCGTTTTCATAAATCAGAAAGGCACTGATGAATGGAAATGAAGTAGCGTGGATTTGACAACAAAGGCCTACGCAATACATTCTTTGCACCTTGGTTCGTATAACTACAAAAATATCTGGTTATTCATAACACTCCAGGTAGGATGATTGTGCTCAGTCCATCTGAGAACTTTGCATTCGCCGTTATCGTCAGCAGTCTTCACTACAGCTTTGCACAAGGCACTGGAGTGTCTGGTACATCTCCAGAATGTCAGCGGAGGTCTGTTCTTATGCACTCCGTATCTATAGCCGTTGAGGATCAAGACCTTTCGCCCTCGCGAGCTGGTGACCAAAGGACCTGAAGATGGAGATTTAACTTGTGAGAATTGTATCCACTATACTTAAAAGCTTATAAATAAGAGTTATTGTAATATCTAATCGTTTATTTACTTTTATTTATTAACTTCGATGTACAATCGAAAAAATATATTGTTATGATGACATGTAATTTTAATAAATGAAATGAAATTAATTTTATTAGCAAGAATACAGTACATAAAGATCTTAAAATTAGAATATGTTCAGTGTTTCCAGCTTATGTATAAGCATGCACAATAATAGTTACACAGTTTTAATTGCATGTATTAGTGCAATATTAATCTAAATAGTTGTTCATTTTATTTAAAATATAATTATTAAAATTTAAAATATCATATTTTTGTATAGTTTTACACTTATAAATGGTTAATTTTTATAATCTAAATATTCCTTTATGCTATGCAGCCACTTTGTGAGATTATTTTTTAAAGACTTGTTATTCATTACTTTGAAGTCGTCAGGCATCTTGTTATACAAAATAATACACATATTGAATATATTTTTCCTATATATGTCCTTAAATCCAGGAGGTTGACAAAGTACGTTCATGTGTTTTACTCTTCTTTGTCGTTGGTGCCCTTCATTTCTGGTTCTCCAGTATTCACGATGAGAGGCAACAAAAACACAAACATCTCTAATGTAGGCACATGGCAGGTAAAATGTTAAGTTTGAAAAAAGTGGTGTACAGGTTTCATCAAATTTTGCCTTACCGATTGCTCTTATGCACTTTTTTCATTTTGAAAGCCCTTCCAACCTCGACCGAATTTCCCCACAGGATCAGACCATAGCTGAGTACTGAGGATACATAACCGTGGTAGGCCATTAGAGCGGCTTTAATAGAGACAGTTTGCCTCAATTTGTACAGAGCGTACACAAAGCGATTTATTTTGTTACAGTCCAATTCTACGTGTTTTTTCCAATTTAAATTTTTGTAAATTGTGATGCCTAAGAATTTAAAATTGTCAACTTCGGAAATAGGACGTGCATTTGAATTGTATGAGAGAAATCGAATAATTTTGCTTTTGTTTGTATAGGTTAGTTGTTAATCTGTAAATTATAGGTTTGTAGACATTTTATAATGTCCTCAAGTGCAGTAATAATGACGTTTTCAGAGATATCTTGTTTTTTACATTGTATTATTAACGTGGTGTCATTAGCAAATTGCAGGTAGTTATGTGAGGTGGATTTTGGAAGATCATTGACATATAATAGGAACAGTAATGGTCCTAGTACACTCCCTTGTGGTACTCCTGAGTTATTTATATATAATAAGAATGAGAAAATATTTTTTATTCACATTTCAAAACTAATTTAACATTCACCCGTTTGTTTTGAAACCCGTAATATGTTTATTACATGTCACAGACTAGCATGTAACATTATTTGGAGATATCAGTACAGTCATTATAGCTTTATATGAGCCGAAAGCTACTCAAATCTATGCATCCTAAACAACCACAATTATCCACACAGCAAAAGTCGTAAAATTATGTCAACATCCATGTTGACGCCGAGGATGTAATCATTTTGGTAGTGTATTTTTTTATCTCATATATCTGATGAACTATTTCATATTCATATTCTTTATTGCACAGAAAATATAGATAAACAGACAGTTACAACAAATTCTATAGGCAAAGGCGAGCTTATCTCTAAAGAGAGATTTCATATAGCAAACCTAGGCAAGACAGGAGTGTTTATGAAACAGGACAGTCCTAGTGCGCATTAAAACTGTATACATACGTACGAAAATTATGAAATTACTTTTAAAATATAAATAAAATATACCTAATAAATTAAATATATATCTCAAGTATATAAAATACAATAAATAGCATGCAAATGCACGTTTCAGTGGTTGTGTGGATCGCAAACTTGTACAATCTCATCTCCCGCAGTCTTAATCGCCGCTGTGCATCCTCTAGAGTGGTGTGAAGAACAATACCATCTAGTGATTGGGCTGTTGTGATTAGTGCTTTTCCAAGCCGAGAACTTAAACCCATTGTATAATAACTGCGAGTTCCCTCGGCTCGAAAGGACGAAGCGCGCTGGAACAAACAATAATGAGTTTAATCTAACTTCACCGGCAAATGATAAAAAATATTATTTTTTTCAAGTAAAAAAAATACATGTCAATACAAATTAAGCGGAAATGACATTAGACAATAAAATGTACATATAACCACTTTTAATCTCTGCAATGTTGTTTATTAATTAACTTTAATCTAAATTATTACGAAAATCATGACTGTCAATCGAAGTGACTCGCCGAGTGGTTCGGGTCTCCTGCGGCATCGCCAATGAATTTCAGCTTTCAGGCGTCAATGAGGGGCTGGTCTCCGTCTCGACTTCGGTGACCAGCAGCCTTATGGCGTAAGTCGTCTGAGCTATGAACTTCATAAAGACTTTTACGTTTGACACCTTGCACCAGCTTCATCTGTCAAGTTGGTATCATGCAAGTAGCATCATAATGAAGGCCAAACCTAGCCTAGAAGCCTTCGGTGAAATTGTATGAGCATGAGATGAACCATAGACACACGCTATGAACTTCAGAGAGTTACGCCAAAAGGCTGCTGGTCCAAGGGCCTCGCAGGTCGTAAGTTACCCGAAAGCTGGACATTCAGTAAACTGTAACGTACTGATTACTATATGGCGCGTTAGTTGATTAACTAACGGTTAAAACCGTTAAATAGTAAACTGGTTTAAACTTAAATTGCCAACGAAATACCAGGGCAAACACTGCGGTAGCTTAGGTGAAGACTAGATGGGGGCGAGCGCAGCGAAGCACCCGAATATTCTTCTTTTTGGGTTGATATGTAAGAACAAAATAAACGTTAATTCTAAACCCAGTCGGTCTGGTTTACTATCTGTCGTTAGTTGATCAACTAAGGCGTTAGTTTATCAACAAACGCTTTTGACTATCTTACGGTGACAGCAATAGCACACAAACACGTGGTGAAGACTAAATTAAATATCAATGTTATGCCATTTTGTCAATTATCGCCAAGCCCTAAAGACCATTTTGCTTCGAAAGAAACTGATTATTCACGAATACGATGCGTTCATGTGCGTACATCTTCGTGTAATGTAAATGTCATGTCATACAACATTTATTAATGAATTGAAGATTTATGTTCAATAGTAGAGGTACACAAGTAAACAAATATAATAATATACTAATTCTCAAAAACAATACTCAGCTGCAGCTGTAAATAAATCAAAAAGCTTACAACATAAACTCACCACTAGTCAGCTTCATTCATGATACGAGCACACTAACACACAAATATCCTTAATTATGGAAATAAACCTTCCTATACACTATCTTTACACATCACAAACATATACCTAGCTATTTATTATTAATGCTTTAGTTCCCGATAAAATATTTATATAAGAGTATGCACGCAGATACGCATTTCGTAATGAGACGCTCACCAATAGTTTGATCCACAGAGTAACTTATATTCTCCCGTCTCTTTTCCGCACTAACAGCTGACTGGGTGGTGACGTCTAATAGCGGACCACGCCAAAACAAGCCGACCTACGCCATTTACTGTAGCTGGGAATTTCCTTGTTTCAACGGCTTTCTTTACACAAATATACACTTTGTATCTTATACACTTCTTACTTTAAAACGTCATTGAGATCACAAGCTTATCGGCGTATTGTAGATCGTGTTAAATAAATAAAACGCGCGCGAAAACGGAACGCTTGTGGTTATTATTGTTCAACTGTTCCGCCCAGATACCGCTAGGGGTCGACGCGGGAACTATTTACGTTCGACGACAAAATACAAAGCAATCATAAGTTAAGGGGTGTGTATGATTCAACAGTTACAGCTTGGTATTACATCGAGGTATGTATGAATCGTTCTTTATCATTTTTATCTCTATGTTTTACTATCTAAATTATGTGTCGTTCAGAGCATTAATCAATTTTAGGTTGAAAGTAGGGAGCCTAAAAATAATCTATGGCTACATGGCCTGCAAGTCATTAGTTCTATTATATGTAAATAGTTATAATGACCTAAATAATAAAATAATAAATTTAGCCCATTAATGTCCCTAACGTGGGGCAGAGGCCTTTACCCGAATACGAGTAAGATTAAGCCATACTCCACCATGTGGGATGGTGGAGGGGTTTTACGTAACGACAGTAGCCAGGACCTACAGCTTAAAGTGTCATCCGAAACACTGAACGTCCGATAATATACTTAAGGGCTGAACGTAGGCCAATGGCATTGAGAATTAGACAAAGAAAACAAATACCCGTCGCATCGCGTCGAAGCAGACTGGCGCATGCTCCCGCGCAGAGCCCCGCGGGGCAGCCCGAGCTCCGAGACCAAGAAAATTATAGAAAATATAACTAAACTCCTGTAATAATAACATTAAAAATAAAATAAAACAACCAAAAACTTTCCCTTTTTTTACCTATTTTTGCGTGTAAGTTTCATATAGGAAACTGATTTCGTCTCCGAGCGCTTGTTCATTTAGTTGAATAATAATGCATTGCGAAAAATATTTTTAAGTATTAAATATAACAGATATCCGGTAATTTTAAAAGTCCATTCTTATCTCTAATAGACCTTTTATAACATATATTTATCCTACATTTTTATGTTGTCTAGTTTAGCCTAGAATTGAAGCTAAAGATGCATTTCTGGCCATATTTAATCCCTTAAGATAAATTAATCATCTCATTGGTCAGGAATCTAAACTGCATCCATCTCCTTTGTGAGTAGCAAGCACGATACTCATTAAACCACGGAGAGCAAATTACCTATCTAATGTTTAAAGTTTGGTACAGGCACAATTACCATCAATCAGTAAATTAAGTTAGTAAGTAATTTACAAACAATGATGAACAAATAAATATTTTTGTCTTTGTCTAACTGTATTTTCAATGACCGTCATTGAAGCTTCATTTCGTCTATGTAATGACTAATGTATTGGTCATATTTTCATCGTATATAATTAATTAATTATACATAAAATAATGATGCCCAATTGGGCATCATTATTTTATGTATTACTCATGTAATAAAATAAAAATATAATAAAATAAAATAATAATCGCTCACAATTTTGTCCAAAAGGTAAAAAATAGATATAGCTCTCCAATAAACAAAACTTTGACGTTATACGTAATTATGTATGATTATTTGTATTTTATTTTATTTAATGCTATCCCAAGACTCCTAGTTTAGCGGTTCATTGAACTGCACCTATACATGTGGTTATTTATTCTAATTTAAATTCTTTATCGATGAACACGGTTGCAAATACTGTAACTCAGAAACATAGACATTGATTTTACACCAATTTTATTAAAATCAGATTACACCTTTATATACAGTCCATTAACAATAACAAACTTTGGGGGAGCATGATCATGGTCTAATTTGGAGCGTACAATTCGAAAGTCTTTGGTCAGCGTGATGCTGCGTCTACACTTAGGAACCGTACACTGGTAGTTGTCAGTTTGGGTGTTCCGATGCAAAATGCGGAATGTATACCCATCCACCATTAACACCTCCTTGATAGAGTTGCCTCTCTTGACATTGATCATTCTCACATCTGTAACAATATAATATATATATATTTATATGTTATTTTATAATAGAACAATAAGATTTTTTTTTAAATAATGTCTTCTGACCGATTTCAGTCATAATAAAAAGTCTATCAAACAATACAGTTGAAATTCCAGTACTAATCAAATACATGCACATTGATTTTATTATAAAATAATAAAAATAAATGACTTTAAAGTACTGTATTATACAGAAAATAAAACAGATCACGCTTTAAGATATCCCATTTTGAATAAAAAACTTTGGGAGTGCATGCTTATGATCTGATTTGGAGCTCACAAATCGATAGTCTTTGTTCAGCGTGATGCTACTTCTACACTTAGGAACAGTGTACTGATAGTTGTAAGTTTGGGGGTTCCGATGCAAAATACAGAATGTGAACCCGTTCACCATTACCACCTTCCTGATAGTGTTAGCTCTTATTATATCGATCATTCTCACATCAGTCTCGCAACCGGAGTACACGTCGGTAATATAGGTACATACTTACAAAAAAAAGTATGAAAAATAAAGACAAAATAATAAGACGGACAGACAGACAGACTGCGGAGTCTTAGTAATATGGTCCCATTTTTTGGGTACGGAACCCTAACAATGAAATCAATTTGTGTAATAGATTAAGTTCAGCGCTATGCAAAATTTTTCCTTTTTTACTCATTGTGGACCACAACGAAAACAGCTTCTATAAACAAAAACTCAATAAATAACAGTAACTATAAACAAATCTATTACAATTCGCTATTACATTTCTTGTAAATGTCTATGTACCTTTATATTTTCCGTGCAATAAAGAGTACCTATGAATATGAATACAATGGACGCGAGCGTCACGGATTACACGTACGTACGTAGGTAGCGAGCGATGCTATCGGTTCTAGAGCGGTAACTATAAACAAATCTATTACAATTCGCTATTACATTTCTTGTAAATGTCTATGTACCTTTATATTTTCCGTGCAATAAAGAGTACCTATGAATATGAATACAATGGACGCGAGCGTCACGGATTACACGTACGTACGTAGGTAGCGAGCGATGCTATCGGTTCTAGAGCGGTAACTATAAACAAATCTATTACAATTCGCTATTACATTTCTTGTAAATGTCTATGTACCTTTATATTTTCCGTGCAATAAAGAGTACCTATGAATATGAATACAATGTTCGCGAGCGTCACGGATTACACGTACGTACGTAGGTAGCGAGCGATGCTATCGGTTCTAGAGCAAAGAGGTGCGGTACGGGGGACAGGGGTAAGTGATGAAACGACAATTTCGAATCTTGTAAAGGTTTAGCGACAGAAAACTCGAAATGACCGATCAGAACAAACAAATATAGCGACACGCTACTGCCCAATACTCAATATTCATGGGGTTCCACGGTCACATTTAGTGTGACATGACACACTGAATTGTCATAAATTTCAAAGTAATTAGTAGTTTACATATGACAAAAATATATACATATATATATCAAAAAAGTACATACACAATTTTGCTAATGATTATGACAATCATTGTATTTAATTATTTCATTCCCCACTGTGACGACCGTGGCGCGACATCCACCTCGCTTCTGCCTCATGCATATCCACCCAGTGCGACGTCCCTTGCAGCCGCTCCGCTTGTGGAACCTGTATGAACCAACCTGGAGCACCGCATTACCGAGCCTTGATCTGGAGAAATATACTGAAAATCACAACTCGTGTTAAATGCCTTTAATTCTCAGTGGTATGCTTCAATCAATTACTACGCCTTACCGAAAGATGCGAGCTTCGTACTTTTCGCTGAAAATGAAAAAGTAATCTCAAACCTGAGGTCAATAAAGGTCTGCATTAATTTACAAGAGGATCTAAACCGCCTGACGTCTTATTTTGTGGGTGAATTTCTACAACTGCGTTTTTTTTTGTCTGTCGACAAATTTTGGTGGCTGTTTTTTACAATATCCATTTATGGACAAACCAAGATATTAAACTGTAATAAAATAATACAGCATTACATCACATGTATGGCAAAGCAAAATAAAAAAAAAAACATACAAATTCAGAAATATTTAAGCCACACTCATTTTGAAGCCAACAAAATTAACTGCTTACACCAAAATTTTATAATCTGGCACCAAAATGTATCAGATCGAAATAGGAATTACAAAAAATCTAAATATAATAAAAATATGTTAATTTCAATAAATGTGTGATCCGCACTTAATATTATTAATTTATACACCTATATGTATTGTTGTAGTGTGTTTGAATAATTTGACGTTGTTATACCAATAACCAAATATCATTATTATTATAAATACCAGGTTTGGTTGCATGATATGTTATAAAAATATGAATATACAGGGTGTTTGGTGCATCATTTGCCAAATCAAAATGGCGGTAAAAGGGGTCTTTTGCTATCTCCTAGGTCCCCAAAAAAAGTTTTGACCTAAAGGATTTTTTTATTTTAATATTTTTAACTTTTTTGATAAATCCTCCAGAATTACTAATTTAAACTTGAATAAATCAAAAAGTTATTAATAAAACATAAAATAACTTACTGTTATAGGTTGTTTAATTTTATTTAAAATAAAATAAAATATCCAATGACCCGTTCTATGCGCCATTTTAATTTGTCAAACGATGCACCAAACAATCTGTATATTATTAATATACATGTGTGTATGGCCTCTGCCACCCCGTATAGGAAAAGCGTAACGCTATGTTTAGTATGTATATATGTTTAAATGTACATATTAATATCATGTTTGTTTATGTTGTTATAATACTTATGTATTTACAACATTCCTTTATTACATACTTTAGATACAATAATAATAAATAATCTACTTTTCACCATACTCAAATAACTCTCAAAAAATATAAAAGGAATACTAATGTGAACAAAAACGACAGCGTTAAATACTTCTACCTAAGAAAGAAAAGAGAGCGCAAACAATGCGCTCAACTCAAACTAAAATAACGTAGCGCCAAAACACATAAAAATTGTTTAAAAATGAACCACGCTATTTTGTCAAAAATATTTTCAAGGAGATTTTACGAATACATAATATCTACATTTTTAATGCAATTTCGTAATGAAGTTCTGAAAATTACACGAAAATTAAAACAATTTAGAGGTATTTTTGTAATTAAATTCTTTAGAGAAAATGTCATCAAATAGTGTTTTACTTCAGTGAGAATCATAATCAAATACTCAATAAACATTATGTCAAAAATGACATCTGCAAATGACTATACAGTGAAAAAAAAATTTTTTTTCCTATCATCCTAACCATGAAACCGGGTTATGGACCCACCACTAAAATAGAATGTGAAGGTATTTGAATTTCTCTTTTATATTCTAAATTTTATTACAAAATGATAGTGTAAGTACCACACGGGGCACACAGGAAATGGTAAAAAAAGTTTCACAGTAATAATCCAATTTTACATCCCGAATTTCAGCCCCGCCGCAAACAAAAATGCCTTTGAGAAGACGACTCTTGTATGCAACAGGATAAACGTCAACTTTGCCAAATGCAATATAATCAGCTTTACCAGACGAATAAAACCCATTTCGTAAAGCGAATACAGCCTAAGAGTAATCACTAACCTAATCACGGTTGAGGGGAGTCAATGACCGCTATTGCAATACTATTTAACACATCCCCACTATAGGATAGGTCTTCTGGGCTACTTTTCTGAAATGTAGTAAGGAATATTCTTACAAAAAATAAATGATAAGTCAAGTCAAGTCAAAGTACTTTATTACTGTAGATATTTACATATACTTAGCAAACGTCAAATTTGCCTCTTCTCTACATTGGACCACTGTGGGAGAAGAAGGGCGTAGAAACTCCCACAGATTGATTTTTAGATCTCTTTTAAAATAGGTTGTGCTTAACTATTACAAATATGAAAAATTTAATTATTATGATTATGTATGATTATAATTATTATGATACAACCATAAAAACCGAAACCAAAACTTTTTATTAAATAATTAGTACTTCTGGTTTTACAAAAATCTTTGTTTGCCTTATCAGTTATCATAGATCAATTATATGCTAATATTATATGCTAAATTCTTCTAGATAAACTGCATCAATCATCATCACTACTCGTCTCACTTGCCACATCATGTCTCATTATGAATTTTTCCGGAAATTGTGCTGGAGATTTAAGTTTTGTTGATATCTACCCCAAGCCATGGACCACAATGCTACAAAAACCAAGCGTTCTCTTACCCTTTATTGCTACTACGCCATCATTAAGCCCTTTTATCAAAATATACACTGGCTTCGACTACACAGCAGCCACGGATAACATTGTATATATATTTTTTTTAAATTCCTAACATTGTGACACATAACGTTACAGAATGGTACAAATTTGTCTAGGTCTTAGAAATAGTAGTTCTTAAAAAACGAAACAAGTTTTTAACTAGTCCTTTAGGAAAGGGTGAAGGAATCATTAAATGACTCTGAGTATGGCGATGACTATACTATATCAACAAACGAAAACCAAAAATGTCTAAACTTTACTTTACACCAGATAGCCGGTGGTATTCAAGAGGTTAAAATAATTCCTAATTCGACTGAATCAAACAGAAAAGCCAACACTTTTTTGGAGAATGGCAAGCCCTATTATAGAACCTTTCCCCTTTGTTTGTTTTTCTGATACCTCCATTTTTTACGTTGTTTTTCTTTTTCTTGTTTGGTAAGCTCTTGAATTTTTTTACTTTTTGACTTAACATACTCAGCATGTTTTTTTCGGACCCTTTTTAATTTATCGGGATCATTTTTTAATTTTTCCCGATATCTTTTCATGCGTTCCGCCGGCGTTAATGCTATTTTGAAGTGTTTGGCTAAAACAAATAATTTTAATGTTATTATGGTTGAAAATTAGTTTGCAGTAACTACTAACTAATGAAAATGAAAGTCACAGAATATAGTTGTTTACACAGCTTGCGCTGTAAAAGAAAGAGCCCAATACCGATATAATATAAAATCCAACTAATAAAATACAGTTTTATGAAGCTATGCTTGAAATTGAATACAAAGAGAAACTTTAACTGTCAACATTGTGCTTTTAGCGTTATACAAATGCACTTGCAAACAATTTTTTTTTGAAGCTGAAACTTTTAGTATTTGACTGAAAAATACAAAATAAAGGATATACAGGCAATTACCAAGTTTAAAAAAATATTTTTTACTCTAATTTAAATTATTTCCTCAATATCTATGAGAATCTATGCAACCATTACGCAACGAAACGCAACACTTCACTCGATGCACGTCCCTATTTAGTTCGTTCACATGATGTTCAGAGCTGTCGAAATCCTCCGGCGATTCCCCGTAATCGATGAAATAGCATGAGCATATTAACCGTAAACACACGACTTGAACATCAGGTAATTACGCCATAAGGCTGTAGGGTTGTTTCGTGCGGCTACACATTATAATTCTACTAGTATTCTTCTTGTGGTTCATAAATAAATCCTTTTTTACTGTGGACTTCCCATAATATTAGTTTATGTGTCTGCTACATAATGAAGGGCATTAATACTCGAGAGTGGGTTTATGAAATGATGCTTAATTATGTACAGTTCCATACACTAGTTTATCTACACACATATCATATGCTCTCTTTGATGTGTTCAGGAACCGCATGTTTGACTGGCATTGTGGCATTGATCATTGCTCTGCAGTTGTTTAGCTTGTTCTGTAGTACCAACTTCACAGACAAACTAGGGGCGGCACGCAGGCGGGCGCCGGCGTTCGAAATTTGAATGTCATAATTTGACAAATTTTTGTACATTATGGTCATAATGTACAAATTATCAGATAAGAAATGAGTTTTTACCAAATAGTTTTACATTATGCTGGTCTTAACGTGCGGTTTTTAGACGCAATAAAGAGGGTTTATGATACGTGTATAGATAAATTAAATTATATTTATCCTGAATCAAAATTTGTTTAACTTGTATACCTCGCGCCACAAATTAAGAGCGTTGGGCGACGTTGGCGGGAATTACTGCGCATATGTACAGGTATTGAAAAGTGACTACTGCGCATCCAAGGCCACCATGGCGCGAGGTATAAAGGTGTATATATTTCTTCTTGCTTATTTATTATCTTATATTATAACTATAACTTATGTGTTTTCTATCTAATTATCATGGGTAATATTAATATATTCATATGCACATATTATATTTTTATATTTATATGTACATATAATTATTTGTAACATATAATAATAATAATTATTATTATTCCGCATAATTAAAAATATATATGGGCATCATAATGTCTACTACAGCTATCGCAGAAAGAGACGTAAAAGATTTCCCTATACGCATACTATCCGACAACAAAGCAGTTCTGCAAGCCCTACAAAGCAACACCATTAGCCCTGTCAGAGGGATGTTACCACAGTATTGTTACTCTGCAGTGGATAAAGGGAGACAGTGGCTCGCGCGGCAACGACGCAGCCGACGCACTGGCAAGGTTGGGTTCGGAACAGATGGTGGAGGGACCAGAACTAATAATACAACTGCTATTCAGCTGGTTGAGAAAAACCCTACGACAAAACCCAAAGGTAACTTACCAACGTTATTGTCCAACCCTGGATACCTGCAAGCAAGCCAAACAGGCCCTCCTGATGATCAGGCCCAGATTATCTTGTAACCTTGTGAAGCTAAAGAGGCCACAGCTGCGCTTGGTAACCAGAGCGATTACTGGACACGCTTTGCTAAACAAACACTTACACACGCTATGTGAGATGGATAGCCTCCTATGCAGAGCCCTCATGGAGGTGAAGGAGACAGCCACCCACGTCCTGCTGGAATGTTCCGGCGTGGCCATCTACCGGGCAACACACTTCAGGTCGCCGAGGTCGCTCCAGGAAGTCGTCGGCAAAATCAAGGGTTTGCTGGGCTTTCTAGAGGAGCTAGGTTGGTAGGAGTAGTGCCACCAACCCACATCACGCAAAATAGGCGCAAATTAAAGACGTCGAGTTGTGCCAAATCGCCCCACGATGAACTAAAAACTAAATACTAGATATGACTACATTCAAACATTGAAAAAGAGTTTTATGTACATAGTATGTAAGTATTGAACTATGTACTCAGGTTAACGAAACTCTTTGCTCATTGAAACCAGAAGGAGATAAAAATAAAATCAAATATGATAAAAACTTAATATTATTTATCATCAAGAAGTAAAAGTGAAATTCTTATGTCGCTTAAAGTCTCCTCGCACTCGGCTCGCTGGTTTGGCTGTCGGCGGCTCGGTATCTGAGAGACCGCCAGCAGCGCAGTAAGTCTGAGGAGATCTCCACGGACTGGTGTGAGCTCTACGCGGGTGTTGCGCAGGGTGGTATCCTTTCTCCTCTCCTCTTCTCAGTATTCATAAACTCCATCTCTAACGTTCTTGCTTCTTCTTGTCATCTCTACGCAGATGCCCTCCAAATATATCGGCACTTCTCTCTGTGTGATGTTAAACTGACTGTAGAGGCGTTGAATGCTAACCTCGATAACATCAGGAAATGGGCTTTTTCATATGGGCTGCTAGTCAACCTGGGAAAATCTCAAGCCATGATTATGGGTACACGGCACTCACTTAACTTATTACAGAATACGCCCGTCGATCCTGTATTATATGATGGTACCATAATTACTTACAGTGAGAAAGCTAAGAATCTTTGACAACTTGCTGTCCTGGTCGCCCCATGTTTGTGAGGTCAGCAGACAAGTCTTTGCATCATTTCACTTTCTCCGAAGATTGCAGTACTTCCTGTCACGGCAGACTAAAATTACCCTTGCTCTGTCCCTTCTACTACCTTTATTAGACTGTGCGGATGTTTGTTGGGTCTCAAACTCGAACGACTTCAATACCCGGATTCGGTTTTTCTACCCGATACATAACTACGCGAACGTTTTGAGTTTCTTTTCCCCATGGATAGAAATCGGAGATCCCACACGGTGTCTCTCCTTTCAACTCTTTGGCATAACACTGCCGCTTACGAACAATCGTTTAGGTTAAGGGCAATCCGACTGTGGAACGCACTTCCCTATTAGGGATAGTCCCTCAATTATCAGTTTAAAGTAAAGATTGAAATTGCATTTAATTTCTCTACCGTAAAAGGTACCACATCTATATGTAGGTGTATGTATGATTTATTATAGTTTTCATATATATGCATTTGATATAGTTGAAATATACATGTATTTTTATTTGATATACTTACTTTGTTTATATTTTGAAAGTAATTTTCGTACGTATGTATGTATAGAGTGTTATTGCGAACTAGGACTGTCATGTATCATAAACTCTCCTGTCTTGCCTAGGTTTGCTGAAAGAAATCTCTTTGCTTATAACATTTCTTGTAAATGTCTGTATCTTTTTATTATATGTGCATTAAAGAATATGAATAGTTAACTTCAATAATTGTGATAATTGTTAAATGGTTGTTAATAAAAATGAATCAAAATCGCAAGGCAACTACGAGCACGCGTTCAATGTTGTAGGTACTCGAAATGATATTTCAAAAATACACATAATTTGCAGCCCCAAATAAGTAGTAGGTAGTAGGAAATTTGTAGCCCTGATAGAAATATGAAATTGCTACATATCTAAATTAAATCAAAATCTTAAATAGGTAGCCAAAATAAAACAAAACCTTTTTATTGCTAAATGAGCTTACAACAATTTTGTATCAATAAATTTTATTTTATTCAATCTTAAAAACTTAAGTTACTACTTAGAAAACATAATTAATTATTATCATCATAATGAGGTCAAATGGTCTCAATGGTTTTCTATTAATCTGTATATGTATGTGTAAGGTATTTCTGTTTTTCTAAGAATTATCTAGAACATTACGACATATAGAACATTACGTGGCATGAACAAAATCAGATGAAGATCATAGTCAAGTGATTATGATCTTCATTAGCACTTAGAATCACATCATTTATCTCGGCGATGTTGGCCTGGGACTTGGCCTATGTAGCGCGAGTACAATACCGTTGTACTTTGGGTCCTTTGCAGTCCAACAAACGATTAAACCGATACGGACCCATAATCATCACCGGATTCATCATCAAAAATAGGCCCTGTGCCATCATAGAAAAGTTCAATAAAACCTGTGGTAGTTTTTAGGGTACCGTTACTTAGAACGGAAGAAATGAACCTTGGTAGGAACACTTAGTTGTCTGTCTGCCTGTCAAGACCCTTTTTCTCAGGAACAAAGGTTTTGAAAAGATCAAAATTCTAGCAATCAAATAGCACAAAGTAACAACTATATCCCCAGAATTTTCCATGTACCATCAACAGCAAATGTGGAGAGCCACTGTAAGGGTTGTTTTCCCATGCAGCCCAACACTTAAAACACAACAATAAAACAAACGGTTTCTGAAATTCGACAAAAAGTTTAACAAAAGCACAAATACTATAATACTATACACAGATACTATACTACTACAAAAGCAAGGGTTTACCGCCACATGCTAGCTGCAAGGTTTTTTTTTAGAAGGGGTCTCCACAGCTGTAACTGATAGTACATCATGATTACCGTGTTGCAAATTACATACCTATATCATTTCCAAGGTCTTATTTTTATAAAATAAACCTAAATACTTATCAATGTTTTGTTACGAACTTTTATTAACCGACTTGTAAAAAATCCCGAGCAGAAATATTATTATTTCTGCCTTCAGATGACCGAAATTAGAAATAATCTCCTGCAAAAAAACACATTGAACTTGACCATTATCTTAAACATCAAGCAATAAATACGGCTTAACTTGCTTGATACTTGCAAGGGATTCAAAACCTATAGGGTGCTTCCCGTTATCCTAGAAACATAAGGAATGTCTTCTAGCATATAATAGTAGTTGATGTGACTGCTACATAATGGAGGGCATTAATACTCGAGAGTGGATTTATGAAACAAGCCGAAGGCGAGTTTCATAATAATATCACTCGAGAGTTTTAATGCCTAATTATGTACAGTTACATACACTAGTTTATCTACACACATGTCATAAGCTCTCTTAGATGTGTTCAGGAACCGCACGTTTGACCGGCATTGTGGCTCTGCAGTTGTTTAGCTTGTTCTGTAGTACCAACTTCACGCAGGCGGGCGTCGGCGTTCGAAATTTGAATGTCATAATATGTAGAAAAATTACACATTATGGTTTTAATGTGTAATTTTTCAGATAAGAAATTAGTTTTTACCACGTAGTTTAACATTATGCTGATCGTAACGTGCGGTTTTTGTACGCAATAAAGAGGGTTTATGATACGTGTGTAGATAAAGATATAAAAGAACAATTCCGCAAACCGTATTTTTTTTGTTCTATGATACATATAATACAAATAAATGCGATTCATGAGGAGCCGAGATTGGTGGGCACTTGGCCGTTTTTTTATTGCTGAATGTGCTTACTACGACAAAAAATATATCAAAACATTTAATTTGATTAAATCTTAAAATTTAACAATTCTCAGACACATCGTTTTAAACTTATTCCTGATATATGTGGAAACATTAATGATTATGTACTTCATTGGCACTTGAAATCACATCATCTATCGTGATGATTTTTGCCTTGCAGCCATAAGGAGTGCGAGTACAATACCATCGAACTTTGGGTCCTTTGCATACCATCGCACGATTGAACCGATACGGCCCCATGATGATCACCGGATTGCCCGCCTTGGTTGTACCAATAATAGGCCCTGTAACATAATATATAATAGTACATTAGTGCCGCGGTCGATAAAAATAATAATAATAAAACAGTACCCATTATAATATCTACAACCGGTATCATCCCCAGATCATTACACGCTTACTTAAAAACAATACATTTACATCCATCAACATATACACTACTGCAAAAGGCCGTTATTTTAAACACTTGCAGGATCGTCCGCAAATTCATGGAAAAATCATCTTAATCATTCATTCATCACTATGCACTTGGCTTAGGCCCGTGCCGTAAAATAACCTCCTATGAATAGGAGAGAAAAAGAAAGAAATAATAATAATAATAATAATCTTTACTTCAGACGCAAGCGTCCATAATGGTACATACATGTCAAAATAAATTAAATTAGATGAGATTTAAATTAAGTCATTAATACACCATATTTATTAAAATGTTTCATGAAATTATTAAACGTAATTATTTTAGCTCACCGACCCAGGCAAATTTTGGACGAAGTAGATTCGACCAGAACCTGCGCAGGCCGTGACTAACCTCATAAACCGTCTTTACTATACTAATAGTCGTCAAACAATGCAAATTGTGCCTAAAATTAGCCACCCTGTGTCTCCAGGCCTACACATCGCGGTCAGCATTGCAGCCTTTGATGAACAAGCAGGAATATAGACCGAAACCGAAGGTCGAGGCCTTTATATTGCGGACAGCAAAGGCTGCAATGATGACCAAGCTTAAAGGCCGAGAGCGTAGCTAAGCTAAGCTTGAGGCCATCATATCGTGGCCAGCAGTGCATTCATTGCGGCCCAAGGCTTTTCGTGATCATTTAAATTTTATTATCACGAAAAGCCAAACACAGCCAAATTAATGTGGCCAACGAAAATTTCTGTGAATGCAGTTAAATTTATAAAAAAATAAAGAAAAATCATGTGTTTTAATTTTTTCGATATCCTAAAAATTGACGGAGTTGTTAAAGCTCAAAGCTCGACTCCCGCGAAAGGATGTAGGATCAGCGATGACGTCACTTTGCCCGTCAGGTGATCGGATCGGTCGGGCTTATTCGGCTCAAGCGCGCCATACTGTAAAGAACTCCCCACAATACTCACTAATAAAAACTAAAACGACCGAGAAATACTGCATTGTGCCCATGAGCAGTAACTCGAGTGTGAAAAAACAAAATAAGTTATGTGTTTGTGTGCCATTAAGCCAAAAAATTATAAAAAAGTGTAACTCTCTTATAAACAGTTTACCCTGCGCCCCTCATACCTCAGTCGTCGCGATCGCCAGCGGAACAAAAATGTAGGCCGACGTGAGAGAGGCATATTTTAGACACTTCTGTCTAGCGGCAGATTCGGCCGCGGCACCAGCGGTAGCCGCAGTCGACGCTACATGGGAGGCTGCGAAGGTACAGACAGTCAAAGTCAAAGTATTACTGTAGATATTTACATATACTTAGCAAACGTCAATTTTGCATCTTCTCTACATTGGACCACTGTGGGAGAAGAAGGGCGTAGAAACTCCCACAGATTGATTTTTAGTACAGTACAGTTGCGTCCCACATAAGAGAGCGCCCTCTCTCCCAAGGAACCAAGGCCAGGCCGTCAGGGCGCTTCCCATCCGAACGGCACAACCCTGGCGGCTCCAGCACACTCGTAACGTTAGCCGAAACTAACGCCCTACGGGCAATGTCATTGATTGCGTGGTGCCGCGAAAACCTGCCAGCGCTCCTAACACAATGTAGGCCATGGCGGCCCAACTCGCTCACCCATGCCCCATACAAACACATCGATGCGGCTGGCAGATAGTGCAAACCCAAACGCAAGGCGACTGCCACACGTAAAGAATCATTATCCAAGAGTGTGTCTAGCTGTGGAGAAGGTAATGCTTGCAGCCACAGACCCGATTCGGGCCGAGAAACCGCACGCAAACGCGCCAATTCCTGTCCCACAGACTGAGCAATCAGCTCATCGCGAGTGACCTCGAACATGACCTCGTCCCAAGAACGCTGACTATTCAGCCTTTCCGGCAGGTCACGCCCAGAACAACGAGCTCTCCATAAGCCCTCCGCCTCCTCCATAAATGGGATGCGAAACCCATCACCACGAATACCCAAGATATGAGCGACGAGATCCACAACACCATACGAAGAAGATTATATTAGTTTACAACCATTTTTTAAAAGAGATCTTTAAACCAATCTGTGGGTGTTTATACGCCCTACTTCTCACACGGTAGTCCAATGTAGAGAAGAGGAAAAAATTACGTTCGCTAAGCACATATAAATCAGTAATAAAGACATTTGAACCTTGAACTTTGAACTTATTTATATATTTGAACTTCGCGGAAAACAATAGGTGTTGCAGTAAGAATCCGTTTTCAGTTAGACCGCGTCTTCGCTAGTTAAGTTAACTTAGTTTGGAATAACTAATTCAGCTTCAAATTCTAGTTATTACTAGAAAATGATAGTATTAACTAAGGTAGTTCTAACTAGACGACCTCTGTGGCGCTGCGGTTGTGGCTCTGCCTACCATGCGGGAGGTCCCGGGTTCGATGCCCGGCTGGGGACACAGAAAAAAAAACCCAAGGTCGCTGTTTCTGGTTCCCACGACACAGGGTATCCTAGTGTGGCGGCCGGAAGCAATGTATGTGCCTGTATGTAAATGTTTAGTTTTTACTTGTTAAAACGCGTTCTAACTACAAGTGATAACGGGTTTTCACTATAGCACAGTTAAAGTTAAAACATTCATATTGTATATCAGTAAACTCTAGTTATTTCTAGGAAATTCTAGTTTTATCTAAGGCACTTAGCAAAAACTAGTTTTAACTAGTGAAAACACGTTCTAACTGAAAACGTGTTTTTACGGTAGCATAGGCACATGTACATAATACAACTAGTGGCTCTGTGAGATCTCACGAGTGACACTTTCTTTTAACAACACATACAAACTTATGAATGCTGGTTACGTATATGGAGTATGAAAGAAGCACCAATAAATTTGAAAACTAAAAACATTTTGCGGCCTTAAAACCAACTTATTGACCTTTCTCTAAAATTATTGACCGAGCGCGCGAAGCGTCTCCGTTTCAGGTGTGGGCAATAATGCTTTCGTATGTCCGGATCTGTGTCCGGATGTTATCCTCTACATGCCGCATTTCTCAACTAATTTTAATGAATTTTGTGAGCAGGTTCGATAAAAAATCGTTTATTTTTTCGATTCAGTTTTTGTAAATTTTTCAAAATCGCGGATATATGGGGGTATCAAAATTTCAAAAAACCCCTTCGTTCCAAACAGCTTGAAGAATTTTAACAAATGAGGTGTCGTGGGATTTGTAGAGACCGTGAGAGTATCAGACTTTTCTATATGTGGGAATTGTATATCGTTACAGGTCCTCCATCTTTACTGTTCAGCTGATAGCATTGCTAGCAGAGAATTGGGTACTGGCATTTATGCAATTCACCAAGAAAAAAGGGAAGGGGCAGTCTATAAATAATATCATAACACTATAATATAATAATAAGATTCTACAATCAAGCGTGCGTTTCTGAAAGTGAAATTAGCTTTGACAACTTGTTAAACTCTTGTTAAACGCATTTCAGCCAATCACATACCACTATTTTGAATAAATGATCGATTAACCGCTTGTTACATTTGACCAGTCTTTCGGAAACTGGGGG
Source organism: Argyresthia goedartella (assembly GCA_949825045.1). Taxonomy (NCBI): domain Eukaryota; kingdom Metazoa; phylum Arthropoda; class Insecta; order Lepidoptera; family Argyresthiidae; genus Argyresthia; species Argyresthia goedartella. The sequence continues at coordinate 8,124,068 of OX463817.1, forward strand.
GTAAGTCTAATTGAATATTCAATATGTCTTAATTATGATTTCAGAAATTCTCACCAACATTGTGAATATTCAATATGGCTTAATCATAATTACAATAGTTTTTTTTTTAACTGCAAAAATTGCCAGTTGAGTGAGACGTGTGTTTGATAGTTTCATCTAAAACAACAGGCTTTTGTTCTCCCCGCACATTTCCATTATTTTATGTTGATAGGCTGCTCTACACACCACTACGTCGTTACGACCACACAGCACTTTCCTATACGATTCCGTTTTTTTAAAATGATCCTATGTTGTGGAGCAATTTTCGAAGAGTTTCACGTTTTGCATGGAAATTAATGTCTTCCCTAAGAACATTCAGTAACTTCGTTAAGTTCGGAATTTATTGAATACAACATCTTTCTTCTTCTAACACCAATGCCAAAATCATCAATTTCTACTTTCCCTGTTTTTCTTTCCCTTTTCTTGCTAGAGACTGTAGAATTAGTTTCTTCAGCCTGTTTCTCTTTATTGACTTGTATACAAATCGTTCTAAACACCTTTAACAAACCGGACAACCTTTTTCATCTTCTTCTCTAGCTTCACATCTATTTCTAAAATCATTTAAAAACAAACAAAAAGTAAAAAACATACATTATGTTGCAAGTGGTGTTTATTTATAAATTGCTGGCCACCATCAACAAACATCCGTTATAAATATGTGGTTTTATTTATGAAAAGAGCTTTTTACATTATGGTTAACCTATACTTAAACATAATGTCAACCTAAAGACACATATCTAAAAACATAGACAAGATTTATAACTTTGTCAATTGTATTTACATAGATAAGATACGGTGGCATTTAGAGGTAGCTTCCGCTTTCAAGCTACCAAATGTTGGAATGATATTCCGCCGCCCATAAGAAATCTGACCTCCAAATACACCTTCAAAACACATATGAAGTCGCACCTGATTCAAAAGCAAAAACTAGGATTTTCTCTTTCCAACATTGGATAGCCGGGCTACCTCTGCCATTTTCATATATTTTTTAGTTAGATATTTTATGATTTTAGTAAACATATTCAAACTATACCCATTCTGCTACACACTACTCACGTGGCATTATGGATATATAATGGCACGTGGATATATTTATATAATCTTCATGTATATTTTGTACTATCCTACTCATGAAAGTATTGAAACATATTTATGTGCAATGTATTTATTTATTTCCACATCTTTAAACACTTGTAAGGATATATCTATTTCTGACACTTTTTTATTATTATTATTTTCATTCACATTCACATTCGGATGTAACCGCTGAGTCTCCGCGTCTCCTAGGTGAGGGCTGAACACCAGTGCTGCTCTTAATGAGCAATAAACTCTGAGCTTTGACCTTTTCGCGTCAATGCAGCGCGCCTACATACCTACCTATATTCTTCTTTTTGTTTTATTGTTTTAGTAATAATCTTATGAGTTTTTGTTTTTATTACTTTGCTATTATTTAAGTTATTTTATAGTTGCACCTACGTATCACTTTTAATTTGTATGTGTGCTGCTTTGATGGAATAAACGTTAATCTATCTATCAATCTATCTATTATAAGAACAACATTTCACCTTAAAATGTAATGAGGTCTTTTCTGAGTATTCTCGTGCGACTTATGAACACAATTTAAGTTTTGAAGGAGTTATATATTTCTATTAATAATAATATAATAATAAAAAAATGTTTTATTATTATTGCACGCAGACTCAGATCGCTCTCAAAAGAGATAAAGATAAAGATAAAGATATTTTATTTGTGAATTTGGGTTACAGGGTTGTTAAATAAATATTGTTCTTGCCACACTCTACCTTAAAGGCGTACAAATATTAATTTAAATTAAATTATATTTAGATTAAATTTAAATTACATAACAATACATTATATTACATGTCGGTTTGATTATGTGTGTGATGTATGTGAGAGGATGTGTAGGAGCCTTAAGAACTTAGTTCGGTGATTTATTATGGTCACCAATATTTTTAATAATGGAATCATCAATTATGGCAATAGCAACTAAATATCCATTATTCTTTTTATATCATTTATTTTTGGATCTAACCTTTAAGGTCAATATTTGATCATAGGATGACCTTCACTAGATGTGGCAATGCTTGCCTCTGTAATAATTATACCAAGAGATGGGGTGCTTGGGTGGCTATAGGTAGATGATATTAAGTTAACCCCATTGGAATATATGGCCTCAAAAATAAAAATTCGTCCCTCAATATAGATATGGCAGAAGATTATATTTATTTTTTCGTTAGCGACTATAGGTTTCTCGAAGAAACTTTTCCAGCTGAATAACCTCCGATTTATGAATAGAGAATTCCAATAATCAAATACTTAAGTCTCGTTCTGTCTCTGCAGATGTGACAAAAAAGAACGGGACAGATAACGATACTTAAGTAATAATTAACTTAGTTAATTTCTCAATACAGAAAACGGCGCTAAGTTATTTGGCAAAAAAAAACAGTTTTGACGTATCAGGAGATTGTGCCTAAAAGCAAGTGTGTGCTTCATTTGATTTGACGATGACTCCGTCGATTGACAGTAGAAACGCCGAGCATTTTGTTCTTGTCTTCTTTATACACGCCCATCTGCACCTAACTCCGCTGATCATGTTCTTTGCATACCTGAAGCCGTTGCATACCAATACCGGATTTCCATGTAAAGAAGTCTCGAAATGAACATCTGGAAAATCGATATTAAAATCCAGCTTTAAGTTCACTGCAGCCAATTTCATTCGCATTGCATTAGCATTCATCAGCTTTGATAATCAATAATTAATTAGCAAATCGGATAAAATCGGTTGAGAAAATACAAACTACAAAAACGAAATCTTTATTTAACATTAAACGATTTGGCCTACAAACAATCAAGTTGCTTGTGGGCACCACACTTGTTTAACCTGCCACATGAAGTCTTGGCTAATTAAAGTTTACCATATAATTCGTTCTTGGCCATAAGTTATTTCATTAATAAAATTGCTATTTAATCCGTTCTCATCAAACAAATATGCAAATATTTGTTTTATGAGAACGGATGTTTGTACCCTAGTCATGGTTGTTTATGTGTATCGTTGTCTAGTACCCAAGATACAGAAAATCCTAGCTTGGGTCTAGATAAATGTGTGTAAATAGTGTCCAAGATATTATAAAGTATATATTTTATTTTATTAGATACTTATGGATAGGAGGGCTTCAGTTTTATTATAAACCAGAGTCGAAAGCCATTTTGTAATTATTGTATCCTTATGTTCTCGGATGCTGGAGTTTTTAGTAACTGTGTTCTTACAAACTACGTTATATTTAATCGCACATCAAAAATACTGATTTGCACAGCATTAAAGGATCAGCAAAAACACTTTTTATGTTTGAAATATTTTATGTGTACTCAAGTTTATGTTTTAAGTATTTTTTTTTGTTCTTACATGTTCAACGTAACACGAAGGATAAAGGAGGCTTCGTTTCGTTCACCCCCATTACCCTTCGCCTAAGCTACCGCAGAATTTGGCCCTAATATATGCTGTGCAAATCAGTACTTTTGATGTGCCGTTTAATATTTCCCAATGTGAAAGGGAAGGCCTTACGGATAGTGGGCGTTGGCACCCTGAATGGTTGTGTAACCTTGGCGCCAGAATTGAGCTATACTCTTTCGAGTTCATAATCAACTTGTGTTTTTACAATGCTTCACTGAGGATATACAGTTGTCTAACAGACAGCACTTGGCGTTATAGTAGAATTTCTGCAGTGGGATAAATGAATGGCTTTTTATCCTCATCCCTTAAGTAGGTATAGTCCGCTGAGCCCTTTCCAAGGTGATTATAGCAGTAAAGTTCAATCGATCCAACTTTCAAACTTCCCGTGAAACCTAGATATGATTTCCGAGAAGAGGAGTGGGCAGAGACTCGCTTCGCTCACCCCCTTTACCCTTCACCTAAGCTGCCGCAGCATGTTGCCCTGATATTTTCTTTAACTTTTGGTGATCATTTACCCATTTTGGGTAGGAAAAAATTATAAAATTGGATTGGACGAAGGGTTTCGCACCATTATCTATAAAAACGGCAAAAAACAAACACGTTTGTTTTATGGGAGCACCCTTAAATGTTTATTTTATTTGAATATAATTATTTATTTTCAAAGTGAATGATAACTCAATATTCTTTGAATATTTCAAGCGTCTACCTGTTTCCGTTATCAATATCGAACAAAGGCGAGCAAAAAAAACCACGTTTGTTGTATGGGAGCCCCCTTAAATATTGGTTTTATTTTAATTTAGTTATTTATTTTAAAATGAATACGTTACTAAACATTCTGCGAATATTTCAAGCGTCTACGTTTTGCCATTAACAATATCGAGCAAAAACGAGCAAAAAGATCATGTTTGTTGTATGGGAGCCTGCTTAAATATTTTTTTTATTATTTTTTTAGTATTTTTTGTTATGGCGGCAACAGAAACACATCATCTCTGAAAATTTCAACTGTCGAACTATCACGTTTCCTGAGATACAGCCTGGTAACAGACGGACAGACAGGCGGACGGACAGCGGAGTCTTAGTTATAGGGTCCCTTTTTACCCTTTGGGTACGGAACCCTACAAATCACGAATGTGAATATTGCTCACATTCTTCAATTCTATGCCGAAAGTCACGACTGAACACCTACACCCACTAACCCACTTGCAGCAAACCCATCGAACCTGCTGACCTTTCCTTTTGCTGTATCGGTTTTACCGGTACTTCCCCTTCTGAAGTAAGGGCTTGCCGAATTAGCTTGTTGTGAGCATTGGAATTAAAAAACTATTTTATTACCACCTACCATTTGCCATTGGTCTTAAATGTACTGCTAGATTCTGTTTTTGTTTTTGTTACACTGTCAAGAAAAATATTCACGCCGAAATCTAAAAAATAAAAAAAAGGTCATACAGACGATAAGTTCTATTCAGTGGAAAAATCCGGTATCATACAACATAATGGCGTCATTAATGATTATGGATATTTCTGTAATTGATTATAAGATTGTCAAAAGTTACTAAAGTGGCGCGGCATCCATTTTTCTGGCGGGCCTTCACACATTGCCACCCGACCCGTGGTCCCTTGCAATTACTTCTTCGGTTGAACCGGTATCCGCCAATCTCAATTACCGGTTCGCCGAACTTTGAAGTTGTTAAACAAACTGAAAAAAAAAAAAAGGTCAAGCGCGTGTCGGATTCGCGCACCAAGGTTTCCGTTCACTCTTGTAGAAATCTATTATGTATGTAGGTCATGTATATGGAACAAGTTCGCCCGTAACGGGAATCCAATTGGTTTCCTAGTGAAAGTTGTTCAGAATGATGCCCCTAACAACCTTATAAAATATGACTACATCTTTCTGTTACACCGAGTATACCCTGCTTCAGGCCCCACACTAGGATAACCTGTGTCCATGACGTGGAAAATAGAAATAGTGACATCACACACATAAACATTTTATTCTTCTTCCTCCCCAGCCAATTATTAATTAAATCATCATCGTTATTTTTTTGCCTACTTACAATAAACTTTTGAATTTTGAGTTTCATCAGACTGCACATTAAATTGACCTTGTAAGATTCACACAGAGTATTAGAGATAGCGTTAAACGGAATAGACTATAATCTATGTACTTTCCTGAGTTTTCTTCTCTTTTGTCGGTAGAAGCAGCACTGTCTATGTGTAAATCTGACAGCTTCCCGGAAATTCAAAACCGGCCTCATGGCGTTTTTCCGTGCCAGCTAGCCTACAGGTGATTTCTTTTCTTCTCACGAGAAAAAAGTAAATTGCAGTGATATTTCAGTGAAATGAATGATAAAAGTGTTGTGACTGCCCCGGTCGACGAGGCAGGGAATGAGAAACGACGAGAGAAGTGTCCACGGTCTGTAAATTCGTCGTCTTCGGACTCGGATTCCGAGGGCGACGCTTCCCTACCTCCCAACAAGCGTCCACGCGATGACCGCGTGGATGCCCTGATGTCCCAGGTGAACTCAATCACTCAATTCTTATCACAGCTAGTAAGCCAGCTTGGCACAAGTTCTAAAACAGGTCAACCAGAGTCAACTACTGCCTTCGTGATCAAACCCCCCACGGCGGGGAGGTTAGATTTTGGCGAAATACAGCCAATTACTGATAGGAGTAAGACAATAAACTCGGCTAAACAGGGTAACCTGTTAGCCCTGAACAAATTGCAACACTTCGACTCGGAGTCATGGAAAGAAGTTAGGTACAGTAAAACATTGCAAGGTTTCCTCGCAAAACCGGGTTTTGTAGAGCTGAAAATAAATGATGAGTTATGCCACCTTAACAAGGGCAAGGACTATCTAGCCACCACTGAAAGGGCTATGGCAGGACTGACAATCGGTTTGTTGGACCAAAGGGAAACTGTGCGACTCGGCCTAAAGGAATTAATTAACTGGGCAGACAGAACCCCCGAGGAGGTTAATGCAAAATATATGAAAAAATAATGATGCTTTTCGGACCAAGCTCTGATCACTTCAAGAACATGGAAAACTTGCTACAAGTCACCTGTGGCAAGAGAACAAAGTGCATTGAAGTTAGAAGAGAAATAATACTCTCAGAAATTGGAAACAAGAACCTGCAGACTACCTTGAGAAGACTACCACCGAGTGCTGAAGCCATGTTTGAACCGAAATCCCTAGACGGAGTTATTCGATCACTAGGAGGAGCTAATGTCTGGCTAAATACTCCCTCCTACATGAAGGAGAGAAAAAAAATCAAACAAAAGATACGGTCAAACGAAACAACTTACCCGCAGAGCTTACTCAGCTAGAATGGTTGAATACAATAATAATACCGAATCAAGGCAAGCAAGAGTCAAATATGGTCAAAGAAAAGGGAAGAAGGATATAAAGAAGACTAAACCAAACAATTCCTTTGCCAGATAAAAATGACTATCTCCAACAATTCAGAGGGGGCTGCTTGAGGTTTTACAAGGAAGCATGGGAGAGATTAGGTGCAAACAGCTTCACAATGAAAATAATTTCAGGCGCCAGAATCCCATTCTCTGCCAAACCCCCTCTTGTTATACCGACTACAAGTCTAAGAAAACTTTACCATACCAAGCCTTCACCGGAGATGACAAAGATGATAGAACAACTCAAGGATCAGGGTGTCTTGGAGAGACCAGCCCATTCGGACCCAGGGTTTCTATCAAGAATGTTTATAATACCGAAGACGAGCGGTGGCCTTCGACTAATTGTCGACTTAAGAGGCTTAAATGCTTTTGTAATAATAAGTCACTTTCAAATTATTTCTCATGCATCTGTACCAGACTTCCTGCAGAAGGAAGACTGGATGACCAAGGTCGATATCTCCAATGCGTACCTACATGTACCAATTAGGGAGTCTCATCGACGGTTCCTAAGGCTAGTGCTGTTAGTTGTAGTAATTCGTCCTTGTATACTAATACAAGGACAAATTACTACAACTAACAGCACTACCCTTCGGTCTAGATTCATCACCACTGACATTTGCAGCATTAACGAACTGGATCGCGGAGATCCTTCGTTCACGGGGATACAGAGTAGTGGTATACCTAGACGACTTCCTTATAGCCAATCAAGACAGGAACAAACTAATGATACAGGCTGCGGAGGCCATACATCTCCTAGAATCTCTAGGATGGCACATAAACTACCAGAAGTGTAAGTTGGATCCAACACAACAGTTAGAGTATCTAGGGATCATGTGGAACACACAGAACAACACATAGTTTCGCAGAAAACAAGGTAAAAAAGATAAGAAACACTATAAGGGAACTGCTCGCCAGACCAAGGTGCAATCTGAGACAGACTCAAAGCATTCTAGGGCAACTAAACTTTGCAAATTTCGTAGTTCCGAATGGTCGCCTACACTGTCGAAACTTACAGATATTCACAAGGCAACTCAGCCGCTATCGGAAAGCGGAGAAGAGACCACTGCCCCTATGAGCACGACAAGACCTACAATGGTGGATGCAGTCAGTTCACCGGGTAACACCTCTACACCAAAAATCAGTCACCCACTTACTAACTACCGACGCAGCGGATGCGGGGTGGGGAGCCCAGCTGAACGAGACCCTAATGGCTGGGAAATGGACGCAGGAACAGACGAAATGGCACTCGAACTTGAAAGAGCTGTTCGCAGTATATGCAGCGATCCGGAGGCAATCTCACAACCTGACGAATACCCACATCTTGATACAGTCGGACAACAAGACACTTGTGGCGTATATTCGCAACGAAGGGGGAACTCAGTCCCTAAACCTTCTGAAACTGACAAGCAGATTGTTGAAGCTGACGGACAGCCTAAACATAGTCCTGTCAGCCCAATACCTCGCGGGGAGGTTCAATTGCCTAGCCGACCACCAGAATGGCGGCATGACGACAGAGGACGGCGACTACCAGAATGGCACCTTCTTCCAGCGGTAACAGACAAACTATTCCAGTACTGGGGAACTCCCGACTTCGACGCGCGTTTTCGCGTCAAGAGCAACAGCCGTAAGAAGGTACGTCTCTCTAGACTGCCAGCTTTATTCTCAAACGCATTCAGTCGTCATTGGCACTTCAATCTAGGTTGGATATTTCCTCCACCAAACCTAATGCCCCGAATTTCCCGAATTACACATCTGAACAAGGCCTCCGGAAGGTACATAATAATTGCACCCCAATGGGAGAAAACGTTCTGAATGACAGATCTTCAAAGTCGAGCCTTAGAAAAACCAAGACTGATAAAGGACCTGAAACAAAATCTGAGAGTTATGTCATCGAACCGGGCACCACCTCAGATAGACCAACTAATTCTTCAAGCCTGGGTTGGTTGGCGGTGGGGAGAAGACACAGATGATTGGTCATTAGAGGAATGAAGGTTACTAGGATCTAGCTGGAGACCATCCACTATATCAACATATCTACCAGCAATCAGATGCTGGATAGAATACTGTGAGGCTAATAATGTAGATGCCAAGGGTCCACAGATTCAACAAGTAGCAAGGTTTCTGGCTCATCTACATATACAAAAGAATTTGGCATAGAGCACAATTTTAGTTCACAAATCTGCTATATTCACATTTTGCAAAATAGAAACATCGGAATCAGATATGCATCGGAATCAATTTCAGCTGTTAAACCATCAAAACCAAAGACTAAAGACCTATATGGGACCCACAGACTGTATTTGATTGGCTCACTAGGTCGAGAATGATACAAGAAAGCTTGTTTGAAGTTTCTAGAAGAACAGCCGCTATACTACTCCTGGCTTCAGGCAGAAGAGTCCATGACCTAACATTACTTAGTACAGCTGAAGACAATATTCAGTTATCGGAAAGGGAAATTACACTGTGGCCTACATTCGGATCCAAGACAGACTCGGCACAGCAGCAGTCAGGAGGGCTACTGTCTGAACACCCAGAGAAATCGATCTGCCCAGTAACCTGGGTAAAGAAACTAATCTCACTTGCACAATTCAGACAGAAGGAGGGAAAGATTACTAATCTCTTTGTCTCAATAATTGGTCATACTAAACCAGCTTCAAGAACAATCATAGGCGGATGGATCAGATCCGTACTGAAAAAGGAGGGGATCGACGCTCCCCCAGGATCATTTAGAGCAGCAGAAGCTTCAGCTGGCTGGCTTGAGAATCAACCAATGGAGGAAATACTAACCAGAGGAAACTGGAAGAGTGGAAACACTTTTAAAAACTTTTACTGTCGGGAAATAATGAAACCTAACAGGGGATCTCAATTGTTATTTAATAATTTTAAAGCCCAATAGCTGATTATATGACAATGACTACTATTATTATATCTAAATTACTGATTAGTCTAACTATGTGTATTAAGCAAATAAGAACAACTCTTCTCTAAGTAGCTCTACCACTATAATTATTGCTGATTATAACTAGTGGTTACAGTAAATTATTTCATTTCATGTTTAATTGATTGTGATTTTGAATTACTTAGAGACATAATAATAATTAATAATATTATTTGGTTGTGTTACCTATTAAACTTATTCTACAATTACAGATGGTTATGATTTACTACAGGGTGATCATAACACCTATCTAGATGCCAATGGAAGTATACACATCCAGTAAGGAAGTATATTGGTCTTGAACTAGAACACTTCCATTATTTAGATTCACATGGCGTTCTGTTTTGTCACCAGCAGATATCAAACAGGTCTTCAATACTCTGTGTGAGTCTTACACGGTCAATTTAATAGAGAATTTTGAATAACATCAAAATTAATACTAAATTACCAGTAAGACTCACACAGACGAAGGAAGAACTTCCTGGTGAAGACCCCATGACGCCGGTTTTGAATTTCCGGCAAGCTGTCAGATTTACACATAGACAGTGCTGACTCTACCGACAAAACAGAAGAAAACTCAGGAAATTACATAGATTATAGTCCTTTCCGTTTAACGCTATCTCCAATACTCTGTGTGAGTCTTACTGGTAATTTAATATTAATTTTGATGCTATTCAAAATTCTCTATTAATCATAGGCTGTTCACTTAGGTGGAGGGTGAATGATTGAATATCTGTGCCTAAATCACGTGACCAAAAAAAGGAGTGATCGACACGAATTCTGAGGGGGCAAAAGAAAACAATACCAAACAACATGGCCGTAGAATCTTAACACAAGCGAACACGCTTGTTTATAACAGAACACGTCTTGTATGGGGACCACTTGAAATTTTAGAAAAAGCGTGTGGTTTATTATTTGTTGTTATATCGTCAATAGAAATACACCATATGTTAAACATTTTCATGTTTTCAGCTCTCTACCTATTTCGGTTATTAGAGGCTTAGCACACAGCGCATTTTAAACGCGCAGAAGAAGCGCAGGTAACTCGCGTATAAGCGCTGTAAACGAGATTCGAACGCAACCTTGTAACCTAAGCACACGGGGCGATCATGACACGCACCTCTACTGCGCGAATACGCGCAGATACAGCGATACAGACTCGCTATAGTCGCTCGTAGCTTTTGCGTTTTGATCAGAGACTCCTTCAGTTGTAAAACGGCGTCGGTTGAGACAACACTGCTTACGCTGGCTTTTGCACTTCTTTTAAAAAGAAAAAAACTTAAAAAAAGCGAATCTATTGGATAGACTCATTTACGTGTGAAAGAAGATTGAGTGGTCATTATCATACAACGTTTAAAAAATTGGTAATACATAGAATATGGAAGAAATTTTATAACTGTTATCGAATGTCATATCCTTCATTCCAAGAACTTCTTTTGATTCTAAAACCGGAGCTAAGTATTCAAAATACAGTAATGAGATCACGTATATCGGCAGAAGAACGTTTACTCATCACATTGAGGTAAGAAAACAACCAGTATTTATTTATTCATTCATTTATTGACCTGTTACAGTTCTAAATCAATCGTAAAAAGTTAGAAGTGCACTTAGATTATGAATAAGAGAATAAGATTTATTTATTCAATTTCATTATACATGTCAGATATGATATCGGAGTCATTTGTAACCGATTCATTGCTATCCAAATTTAGAAGTGAACTGCCAGATTCGTTTCTTAGCGCTGATTGATTACTTGGATGTCGAGGCTGAAATTCAGACTGATATCCAGACTGATATCCATACTGATGTTCATATTGAAATGCATCTTGGTATCTATTTCCATGTAATGCTCTCGATGACTGTCCCATATTTTTGTAATTACGAATTAAATTTATCACATCAGCTTAAATTCCTCTTTGATGGCAGAAAAATCTTTAGCTAACGTAACTAAGAACAGTATGTCAGGATTTTCAGATAAAATTGTATTATTTGCTTCCTTAGTCTGTTTGAGATTTGCTGTCAGTGCTTCATACAATTTATCTTGTGAGTCTTCATGTTTTGGAGTCTTTTTAGACTTCTTCGGTGAATGTGGCTTTTGAAAATCATAGTCTTGGTCATGCCACTGAGCTGCATCATCATTTTGACTTGAGCTCTTTCATTGGCTTGGAGATCTTTCGTCAAGCGGGTCTAAAAAAGTTAGCAAATTGGAATATACGTAGGGTCTTCTAGGCTTAGCTCCAGATCCACTGGAACAGTTATTGTTCTTCGCTTTGTCTCTTTTATAAGCGTCCTTAATAATCTTCCATTTTTTTAAAGTTCAATGACTGAAAACAATGTTAATGTTAATAGTTTAGTTATTTATTAGGTTAATTTTAATTTATTTTAAATAAGTAGTTGTAGGTTAATTTTAATTCAAAATGTAAAATAGAAATTGTAATAATGTTTGTTTGTTTGTTTGTTTGTATACTCTTTATTGTAATAAAACTTAAACTAAATACAAATTAATGTTAATTTTTTTTTCAGGTATTTAGCTACGGGTTGCTATTTCTCAGATATTCACTAAGACTTTAAGTATGGATAAACGACGGCAGGCACTATAGTCCGTGAAAGAGTGAAAATAATATGGGATAAATTAAAAAACATGCCAGAACCAACCGAAGAATCAGATCTAAAAACTGCTGAAGGATTTATGAAATGCGCATATTTTCCCAACCTACTTGGGGCTATCGATGGGAAACATATTAGAGTTATAAAACCTCAACATAGTGGATCAGAGTATTTTAATTATAAAACATATTTTTCCATCGCTTGCTATATGTGACGCAAATTACAAATTTATCGATTTAGATGTTTGATGCTACGGAAAGGCTGCAGACTCAACAATAAATGAATGTATTGAATGGACCAAAAAGATAAGGCAAGGAAATTATAATATACCAAAAGCGAGACCAATATCTAATAATGGAGTGCCAATACCATTTACGTTTATTGGAGATGAAGGCTTTGCATTATCTCGACATTTACAGAGACCTTACGCTGGAAAAATCTTGCCACGAGAAAAAAGAATATATAATTACCGCTTGACACGTGCCAGACGATACATTGAATGTACATTTGGTATATTAAGCAACAAATTTAAAATCTTTAATCGACCACTGAACTTTAGCGTGGACTTCAAGTGTGGCTATTGTGAAAGCCTGATGTGTACTGCATAATTTCATACGTGAACGTGACGGTTATAATTTTCATCATTCTTTGAGTATAGTTGGTTTAGAAGATCCTCCTGAAGATGCAAGTTTGATTTCGATTGTTGCAAGACGGTCACAGGGACAATTAAGCGGAACTGCGATGAGAAATATGTACACCGATTATTTTATTAGCGATGAAGGTGCAGTACCATGGCAAGATTCTAAAATTTAGGGTACATGATTAAATTTTCTACTGTTTTACTGTTCTATGTGTAGTCCTAAAATAAATACATTATTTTTAAATATATATAATAAATCTTACCTGCCAGGTTTTTTTCCTTACTGGTTTTTTCATTGAAATTGTCATAAAAAATTTGGCACAATTCATCTCAAGCCAACCCAATTTCTTTTTAAAACTTTGTTCGAATATTCGGGCAGTAGTGAATTCCATGTAGCTAGACGATTGTTTATTTCTGTTATAAAGCGGTCGATGTCGAAGGGCTCCATTTTTAACGAAATACACGCGCAGCACACAATAAAACACTATTGCAACTGAGGCCTGCCTGAGGCGCGGGCGGTGCAGTTGTGGCGTGAGCGCGCTCCCTCCCCCCTTTGCCCCTACTCGGCCCCTTTGTACGTGCGTTTTATCGCTTCAAAAGCGCGTATACGCGCTTCATGCGCATGTTTGTATCATTTCAAACGCGAGTATACGTGCTCCATGCGCGCGTTTGTATCATCAATGCAAACGCAACAATCAGCGTCTACGGCGCTGAAAACGTGCGTTCCTGAAACGTGCGCCTTCTGCGCGTTTAAAATTCGCCGTGTGCTATGGGCCTATAGCCCGGTGACGGACGGACAGTCGGACAGTGGAGGCTTAATAATAGGGTCCCGTTTGAGACCCTAAAAATTATGCATTTAAAACAATGGGATTAATTTGAACTATATTTTTGCTATTTACAGATGCTGTCAAACCTGTAATAATTTGATATGGATAAACTGACCCCATAAAACAAATTAGTATTTACCTATCTATTATATTATATTGTATTCGTTCTCTATTTTTCATAGTGTATTTATACTATCAAAATGTAAACGGTCTTAGGACCAAAACCCGTAACTTCTACTTAAATTTTGTGAACAATGACTTTGACTTAATATGCCTTACCGAAACTAATCTTGACTCTGGTATTCATAATGAAGAACTCTTTGACAATCGCTACAATATTTTTCGAAAAGACCGCGATCTAACTAATCATAAAAAATCTGACGGTGGTGGAGTGCTGATTGCAGTGAAGAAAACGTTTAACGTGGTACGACGGCCATCTTGGGACTGCAATATCAGTGCAGCGGAGGATTTGTGGATTAGCGTATCACGACCAGACATGCCCGAATTGTCTATTTGCCTCTGCTACCTAGCAGATGACATAAAAGTCGCTGATTCGAAGGGATTCTACAATAACTGTAACCGCATTTTAATCAACTTCAGTTCTAATGATAGGGTTCTGCTAATCGGAGACTTTAACACGCCTAGTATAAACTGGACAACTTCGTCAGACGCCAATTATCTGAAAATGATACCAAGCTCGGCTAGTGACACTAAGTCCTCCTTTCTCCTTGACACTATGGACCTATTTAATCTTAGTCAATACAACAATATTTTTAATAACAATTCGCGTCTACTAGACTTAGCACTTACCAATATCAACAGCATCTCGGTGTCTAGCACCGACCCCCTTACTCTATTAGACGTCCATCAGCCATCGATATCAGTCGAACTGCAGTTAGAAGTAAAATCTCGCAGTAATCTCGTTAATAAGAATTCAAAAAGACCCAACTTCTGGCGCTGCGATTAATTAATTTTACTGAGTATATGGAGATCAGAGAGGAAATCCGCAAAGTGCAGCAGGATGTAGCCGCAATAGCAGAAATGCTAAAAAGCGTTATTTCGTCTACGACAGGGCTTTCAGCTAAAATGGATGCCATAGTAACTCAGACTGAAAAAGTAGAGTCCAAGTTGACCACCCTAGAGATCAAGCACTCGTCGTCTCTACAACAAGTGCCAATCCGCAGTGTCTCCCAGTCTACTAAAGCTGCACCTGCAAGAAAGAAGAAGACTGAACACGAAAAAGTATCTGCTGTGCGGGATAATGACGTCATGTATCGGGAGAAAATACGAAGAGATATACAGGATGTCCCAAAAGTGAGCCGTCGCAGTGACAGCGAGGATGCGCCAAGCCTCCCAAGTCTGCTGAACATTACGGTCGGACCGGTCCCCGAACTAACCCTATCCACCGACCGCCCACGAGAGGCAGATAATGCTCCCGTTGTCGAAGCTGAAGAGGGCTGGACGGAAGTTAAAAAGAAGTCACACCGACGACCGCAATCTCTCTGCTGTACGGCGGGGCCCAGCGTCACGACCTTGAAAGCTGTAGAGCGTCGCAAATATTTACACCTTTGGAACATGATGTCGTGTCCTGAGGATGTAAAAAAGTATGTAGAGCAACTGTGTGCGCCTGAAGCGGTCAGTGTCGAGCAGCTCTCATCCAGAGGGGACTATAAGTCCTACAAAATAGGAGTTCCCATGAGCTGTTTCGACACTTGTTTCAGCATAGATATCTGGCCTGATAATGCAAGGGTGAGAGAATGGATGCCCTTTCGGGAATACCTCGAGGCCTACTACCGCTCTCCGAAAGTCGCAGCCACAGTCAAGCACGACTAAGACACTCTCTATGCACTATCAAAATGTCAGAGGCATAAAAAGTCGGTTGGCGTATTGGCAGAATAATTTGATTATTTTAGAGCACGACCTAGTCGCCGCAACTGAAACCTTTTTAGACACGTCCGTCGGCGGGGGGCTGGAGCATACTGCGCCGGGACCGCGCCACCGCGTGCGGAGGCGTACTGCTCGCCGCCCGCCCTGGCATCACGCTTCGCCGACGTCGTGACCTCGAGACAGAAAATGGAGAAGATCTTTGGGCAACCTTCTCTCTAGATGGGGCCCAATTCACAATCTGCGTCGTCTATGTGGATCCCAGCATGATGAGAAATAAGAAAAAAATTACACAAGCCGAAAAAGACGCCCAATACCTTAGTTGGTTTACAAAAACCGAGGAGAACATGTCGGAACTAAGTGGAACTTTAATCATCCTGGGTGACCTAAATCTGAACAGTGCGTCAGTGTCTGTTACGAATTATTATTGTTTTTTTCTCAGTGTTTGTAGTCTGTATGAGACGAATGAGGTAAGGAATGCTCACGGTGGCGTGCTTGATGTGGTGCTGCTGCCGGAGACCGTCCGTGGCGTAACTGTGCGCACCTCCGTGTCAGGCAGCATGGTGCCACGCACTGACGCCTACCACCCGCCTCTCGACATTATTGTGCCGCTGTTGAAAGCGCAAGACGCGGATGGACGATCCGGCCGTCTGGATCCCAGCAACATTCGCGGCCACAATGACTGGAACTTTGCCAAAGGCAACCACACAGTCCTGTATGAGCTCATGTGTAGCGTATCGTGGAACGATGTTGTCGTAGCTCGCGATGTGGAGACGGCAGTTGGCCGCTTTTACGATGCCATTTACGGGGTTTTGAATAAATCGATCCCCAAGAAGACCAGGCCTAACCAACCTTCCAGGCGGTATCCAGTGTGGTTTACTGGTGATATTATTAGGGATCTTGCCACTAAGGCAAAGCTCCATCGTAAATGGAAATCGTCGGAGAGGCCAGCTGACTACTCAGCATTCAGTGAGCTGAGAGCCAACATAAAGTCCCGCGTAGCTACAGCATACACGAACCATATGCTAAACATTGAAGGTAATATTAGATCTAACCCGCGTGCGTTTTGGAAACATGTGAGTGGCCTCAGATCAAAGGGTGGTTTTGAATCTCGGGTCACGCATCAGGGGCAAGAGTGTGTCGGAGAGGAAGCAGCCGCCGCTTTTGCAGACTACTTCTCCGACGTTTTCCTCACCGACGTTCCGGCGCTTGCACCGGACCTGGTAAACAGTTCCGATGCCTCGCGCACGGCTAACTACGTCCAAATTTCACATGTTTCCCATAGGGATGTAGAGCAGGGACTGAGGCAGCTTAGGCCAAGGAGCGCAATTGGACCGGACAACGTCCCTCCTTACTTTTTAAAGGCCTACAGTAATCAGCTAGTTATACCGTTGGGTCACATCTTCAACTTAGCTCTCGAGCAAGGGAAGTACCCTACCAGCTGGAAGCTCTCTCGAGTCAGTCCTATGCCCAAGTCTAGTGACACTGCCTCTGTAAATCAATATCGACCGATTGCGATCCTGAATTCATTGGCAAAATTGTTCGAGTCAATCATATACGGTAAAATCTGGCCCCGGATTGCGCCGTTTTTATGTGACTCGCAACACGGATTCAGGAGTCGTCGCTCAGTAACCACCAACTTACTGACGTTAGTCGAGTTGGTCTCAGAGAGCATGGATCGGGGATGTCAGGTGGACGTCGCCTATCTGGACTTCCGCAAGGCGTTCGATAGAGTCGATAACGACGTCCTAATGAAGAAATTGTGTGCCATTGGATTTGCCCCACGGCTGTTGGTTCTCTTCGCTGACTACCTGAAGAACCGCCAACAATACGTGCGACATGGCTGTTATGAGTCCCAGCCGTACCACACACGGTCAGGTGTTAGCCAAGGCTCGATCCTTGGTCCGTTGTTATTTATCATCATGATAAATGACCTGGAATCTGAACTGAAACACGCCAATTGCCTTTTGTACGCGGACGATCTGAAACTGGTACTTCCCGTGAAGTCAGAGAATGATTGTAGGCTACTACAGGAAGATTTAGACGCGGTTCATAGTTGGAGTGTGAACAACAAGCTTCTATTCAATACTGAAAAGTGCTGTATAATGTCCTTCACGCGCTCTCCACGGCCTATTAGCGCGACGTATACACTCGGCACTGAGTCTCTGACTCGAGTGTATTCGATGAAGGACCTCGGTGTTACGTTCGACCCTAAACTTACATTCCATGAGCATGTGAGCACTTTAGCCAAGGAATGCTTCAGAAGATTAGGGTTTGTGATACGGAATAGTAAGGGATTCCATAACTTGGGTGTGGTCCAGCTTCTATACACGGCCCTAGTGAGAACCAAACTTGAATCTAGCTCGGTTGATTGGAATCCGCACGAAAGCTCATACGTCCTTATGCTCGAGAAGGTACACAAAGCTTTTCTTAGATACCTATATAAGAGGAAATTTGGATACTACCCTTACCTTTATCCATCCGATTTTATTTTAGGTATGCTTGGATTTAACTCACTAGAGGTGAGACGTAACACAGAACAGCTTCTGACTGTGTGTCGATTATTGCGAGGCGACAGTGACTGCGCAGCGCTTGTCAGTGCCGTATGCGCGCTTTACGTGCCTGACAACTACCTACGCGCTCGTAGGCACCAGCTGCTAGCGGGCGGCTCGCACCGCACGGTGGCGCGCCTGCAGTCTCCGCTGGTCCGGGCACGGAATAGCCTCAATGCACTGTTGGCCGCAGCACCATTGAATGGTCTGTTTGGTGATGCATGGAGGGATATTGTGCGAGAATGTGGAAGGTTCTGTGAGAAGATTGCATGATAGTGTAGTCTTGTAATTATTTTCTCGAATGTTTATGGATATAATGATAATATGGTAACTGAATTTATACGATTGAATTGAACTTATTATATTTGACATAATTATGGTAAATTAATTTGTAATAATTGAATTGTATTGTATTTTCTAATTTTGTATATTTGTGTCGACTTGGCTTTGCTGTAATGGCACAAATAGATTATGTAAATAAATAAAATAAAAAATAAAAATAAATTATTCATTAACGATTTAGTTTATCTTTTGCAAAGCAAATGCCTACTATATGCGGATGATCTAAAAATCTATAAAATTATAAACTCAGTAAATGACTGCTTATCACTTCAGCGCGACCTAGATACACTATCCCAGTGGTGCAAATCCAACTTTATGTTCCTCAATGTATCAAAATGCTTCGTTATCACCTTCTCCAAAAAAACCGAAAATATTTCATTCACATATGTGCTTGACAACAATCCTCTGCAACCAACGAATTCTATGAGAGACCTTGGAGTAATCTTTGATAGCAAGTTAAAATCAAAAAATCAAAATCAAAATCAAAATCAAAAATCATTTATTTCCATAGGATGTTGTTACATCACTTAGATCCGTCATTACATTTTTTTGGGTGAGTTCACTAACACAATGGCGGAATCTGTGGAGAAGAGCTCACCGAAGAAACTCCACAGTCGTCGCATCTTTTGCGTTTCCTTTTTTAAATAAAATATTGTCAAATTACAAAATGAATGCTAATTATATATCGAAACAGCCTGTTACTCAAACAATCTATTCCCATGGACATCTGTCCTCTAAGTAATCAGATATCCTATAGTAACCTTTTTTATACAATTTCTGTTTTATTATTATTTTAAACTTGTCTAAAGGTAAGTTTTTAATATCAGTAGGGACCTTATTGTAATAGCGTATACAATTGCCTTTAAAAGAATTACTAATTTTATGTAGTCGGCTTACATAAGCAACCAACTTGTCTTTATTTCTAGTATTAAAATTGTGTATATCACTGTACTTCTGAAAATTAGTTATATTTCTTTTTACATACACAAGATTGTCATAGATATATTGAGACACAAATGTCAGAATATTGATTTCTTTAAACTTTTCCCTCAGTGACACTCTAGGCCCTAATCTATAAATTGCACGAACAGCCCGTTTCTGCAGAATAAATATACTATTAGCATTCGCAGCGTGACCCCACAATAAAATAACATAGGTCATTAGACTATGAAAGTAACTAAAGTAGACTAGTCTAGCGGTGTCTACGTCGGTAAGAGCTCTAATTTTTTTAACTGCGAACGCTGCCGAACTCAGTCTGTTCGACAATGTATTTATATGAGGATCCCATTGTAGTTTGGCGTCTAAAGTAATGCCCAAAAAGACAGTCGACTGCACAAGCTCCAATCTCTGTCCTTTTATAAATATGTCTGTAGTTACCGGGTTCACATTGGGTAACACGAATTTAATACATTTAGTTTTCTTTTCATTAAGTAATAAATTGTTAACAGTAAACCAGTTCACTATACTAGAGATAGCATTGTTTACCTCGTCATAATTTGATTGCTGTCTTTTAACTTTAAATATCAAAGAAGTATCATCGGCAAACAATACTAACCCATGTTTTGCTTTAACAAGGTAAGGTAAATCATTAATATATACTAAAAACAAGAAAGGACCAAGAATTGAACCTTGCGGTACGCCCATACTTATTGAAGACCCAGGTGATATTTTCCCATTAACATCGACCATCTGAACCCTATCTGTTAGATATGACTCCAGAAAGCCAAGTGCCTGATCTTTTACACCATAATGGCGTAACTTCCTGACAAGAGTGTCATGATGGACGCAATCAAAAGCCTTGGATAGATCGCAGAAGACACCTATTGCATCCATTGCGTCTTCCCAGGCATCAAAAATATTGTCGATTAGTTCAACACCAGCATCGGCTGTTGAACGACCCTTTGTGAAACCAAACTGAGCAATATGAATTAAATTATTGAGATAAAAATGACTTTGCAATTGATTAAGTATGAGTTTTTCAAATATTTTGCTAAGCGTTGGTAGTATCGATATGGGTCTGAAATTGGTGGCGTCTGATGTACTACCAGCTTTGAATAAAGGTATAACTTTACTTAGTTTCATCAAGTCAGGAAATACACCATTATCTATACATTGATTTAATATACAACAAAGGTGAGGTGCAATACAATCTACAATGGAACTAATAATTTTTACTGATAGACCATAGGCGTCAGCTGTCTATTTCATTTCCAGGGATTTAAACGCTTTTACAATGTCTTCATTATTTACGTGCCTAAATTTAAAATCTGTTTTACAATCTTCAAAGTTTCGTTTAAGTATAGATTCAGCAGCAGCGGGAGATGAATTTAAAGACTTGGTTGTTGAAACTGGAATGTCCGTAAAGAAATTTTCGAAAGCTTTTGCTACTTCTAGGTCTGTACTTAGCAATTGATTATCTATCTTAAGCTTGAAGTTATTATGTGTAGCTTTGGCCTTTCCAGTCTCTCTGTTTATAATTTGCCAAGTCGTTTTCATTACATTGCTACTAGATTCAATTTTGTTTTTAATGAAATTAGATTTAGCTACGGCACAAACGCGTTTAAACATTTTTGAATAACTACGAACATAATCTAGAAAGGCCGTATTTTTGTTTATATGATTTCTCTTCATAGAGTTCATATAATCTTCGTCTGCTCCTATGAATTCCAACTGTCGCCGAATCACTAAACAAAGCTTTGTTATTAACTTTTATAGTTTTTGATTTAAATACCGTATCATATTCATTTTTGACAAGGTTAAATACTGAGTTGTACAACAAATTTGGATCGTCACTGTATGGTATTTCCCATAGTTTATCTAAAATATTATTCCTGTAGTGTTCAAGCCGAGTGTCACTAACGGGCACACATGTAATATCCTCTTTTTGGTCCTTTTTTATTTTAATATTGAATATACCTATCTGACCAGAGTGATCAGAGGTTAATTTATTGATGACCGATTTGAAAATGGGCGTAATGTTAGTAAATATATTGTCAATGCAGGTAGCAGATGTTGCAGTAATTCTAGTAGGCTCCTTGACAGTTCATGTTGTGACATAAAAATAAAGATTTTAATCTACTACAAATATTATTATCCTCTAACAGATTAACATTAAAATCACCACAAATTATAAAAAAAATGTTTTTATCGCTGATTTTAATCAAAACTTCATCCATTTTCTTTTCGAATAAATCAAAGGATGATCTGGTGGTCTGTATACGCTTAGGGATTAACGTTTAGGGATCATTATAACTACCTAGCCTCTAAATGCAATAGACTGAACGGTTTCATTCTCCGTATTACCAAAGGATTTAAAAAACCGGAAAGTCTCATCGCCCTATACCTAAGTCTCGTAAGAAGTCAGGTCGAGTACGGCTCAATAATATGGTCCCCTCAATATGCGGTACACGATGACAGAATAGAGCGCATACAGCAGATAATTCTGAGGGCTGCAGCAAGACGACACGGTCTCAAGCGTAAACTTACCGAGGCTAGACTTGAACATTTCGGCATCGAAACACTAAAAAAAAGACGTATGATCTGTGATATAACATATCTCCACAAAATTCTTCACAGCAAAATCGGCACTTCACTACTGTCGTCACTAAATATCAACACGCTTTGTCTAAATACGCGCTTAAAAAAGAAAATATTTAGCGTTCCAGTCTGCAGAAATAACACTGAGTCGAATGGGCCTATTCACAGAATGTGTCGTGCTGTAAACGACATTAGCCTGGCCCACGACGAAGTGGATATATTCAATCCGAGACCAGGCTTATTAAAACACCAACTTAGACGTCTCGACTAAGTTTGAATCTTTGTTTTGAATTGTTTGAGATTGCTTTAGTCGTTGTTTAACCTATAACTATAATTATAACTATAACATCCATATATTTTTTTTAAAGTGAATACCATGTATTTGGGCATTTATGATTTATTTCATTTTTTTTTTTTTCTTAAATTTTGATTTGTACCTTTTAGGTCTCATGTCTACTCCAAATTATAACTTCCTGTGTATATACGCTGTGGGTATACAATTAGAGCTAAGTTTTATGTATTTTAAGTCATTATGTTGTATACCTGTTGTATAAACCTTAATAAATAAATAAATTAATAAATAAATAATTTGAAATTACACTTTGAATTACATGAAAAACTCCAGCTTTAAGAGATGAACTATCATACATTAGCACTCTTACATTGATAATCTAAATATTATCTATTTAATTTTTTAAATCGGTATGTAAAGCTACAGATATTGTACTGAACAACTTCTTGTGGTTGTGGACTTGGTTGCACTTTACTATTTCGTTTCTATGATAATAACGGCAGCTCGGCATCCAGCACTCGTCTTCACACAATGCCAGCCGATGCGAGATCCCCTGCAAGAGCTTTTCTTTATGAACCGGTATCTGCCAATCTGTATCACTGGCTTGCCCCTTATTGACACATCAAATAGGGGATTAGAACGACCTGTAGTCTTTTCCCTCTCTCTATTCTTGGTTTTCTGGAAGAAAACTCTTGTTAGAGATAAGCTCGTTATTGTACATGTTTTTTCCTTTATATTTTTTGGATTCACCGTTAACATAACATAACATAGTAACACACCTTTATCCATAGGGGGGGCAGAGGCACAATTGTGCCCACTTTGGACCAGTTGTTCAATACTCCATTTTACGTGACAGGGGGCTAGCCCATCGCGGCAGCTCTGGAGTAATGAAGGATTCCTCACGATGTTTTCCATCACCGTTAGAACGTCCGTATAATGTACTTGTCATGTCGTGTCGTGTTTTTTTCTGTTAGTATTTTGTTTAGATGGACATTTTAAAATTCGATGGAAGTTTTAGTAGGGTTCCCTATTTTTTTATAGCGTTTATAACTCAGGGATAATGAAGCAAACTAATGGTGAAATAATTTTTGAAATCTGACCAATCGTTTTGAATTCATTCGTTAAAAACATACAAATATTTCCTCTTTATAATAGTGTAGAGATGTAGAGATAAATACTCAACATGCAAAATGGAAAATTGGATTACTGGTTAAACGTGGCCACAAGTGTGCCTCTGCCACTCCAAATAATAAAAGACGTGACGCTATGGTTTGGTACAATACAATATCTAACTTGAGGTCTCTCGCTCTAGCACCAACAGTATCAACACAAAAAAAAACTATTACATTTGTAGTTATTTCAGGCTTTTGGTCTATTAATGTCTGGCACAACTGTACAAACATATGCTCAGGCCTTTTTGTCGGAAGAGGGGTAGGCAGATACTAAAGATCTCCACTTGCTACGATCCTGGGATATATCTCTCGCTTCCTCAACATTCATCTGGGACATTTAACAGGTTATTTTTAATTTAAACAATAAAACTCAACAAAATAAATTTAATAAAACCATGGTTTATTTAATTTATTTATGTATTTACTGTCGTACAATCATCACTTTCACAGAAAAAGTTGTTCCGAATTATGTTTATTTTTATTTTATTTATATTTATATACAGGCACATACATACATTGCTACTGGCCCCACACAGGGATACCCTATGTCCGTGGAACCAGAAACGGCTACGTCACACACATAAAAACATCAAAGATCTGGGGTTTATTTTCTGGTACCACATCAGTTTCTGTCCCTGTGTACTGTCAACTACCAAAAGCCCAAGAAATAACGTATGAAGTAGGAAACTTTACATTCCAATTCAAATTCAAATTAAGTTTATTGCTTCCATAAAGTACATAAACATTTGTTCGTAAATTAAGGTACAATTTATGGAACCTGTCCATAGGGCACTGCAACAGTAGAGAGGTATAATACTAATGACTAATATAAAATATTAATTATTGAGGTATGATTATGTATACGTGTGTGTAGTGTGTGTATGTGTGGTGTGTGTGGTGTGTGTGTGTGTGTGTGTGAGTGTGTGTGTGTGTGTGCGTGCGTGTGTGTGTGTTTGCCCACGACGACGGACGGAACTGAAGGGAGGAGGTATAGCCGTTAGGTGTTAGTGGTTGTTGTATGTGCACACGCACATGTGTGTGTGTGTGTGTTTGCCCACGACGACGGACGAAACGGAAGGGAGGAGGTATATGCGTTTGGGGTTAGAGGTTATTGTGCGTGTGTAAATGCGTGTGTGTGTGTGTGTGTTTGTATGAGGGTGCATGTGTGTGTGTGTATTTCCTTGCACACTGGTGGCATGCGTTACACTTAGTCTTAAATACCTATGTAATTTCAGTTTCGCCATTCCAAGTTTTTTGAGAAATCTACTTACTTGCAGTTGTACGTGTAAGGGATGTTTCAGTGATGAGTTATCTAAGGCTAGTATTTAATCGCACATCAAAAATACTGATTTGCACAGCTAAAAAGGATCAACAAAAACACTTTTTATGTTTTAAATATTTTATGTGTACTTAAGTTTATGTTTTAAGTATATTTTGTTGTTCTTACACGTTCAACCTAACACGAAGAAAAAAGAGGGGCTTTACCCTTCACCTAAGCTACCGCAGCATTTTGCCCTGATATTTGCTGTGCACATCAGTTTAATATTTTCCGTTACCTAATCTAATTTAAATGTCAAACACTCATTTTCAACCGTTCGTCGGGTGGGTGCAAAGTCCATGACAAACTGACACAATATTCTGTCCGACAGTTTTAAGACGGATTTGCATTTCTTGGAGTGCTGCTTCGTACATCCCAACTCTACGGTACCTTTATTTTGGTTTCGCTTCATTCCAAATGTATAACTATTAATTTTCAAGGCATATTTCCCTACAATTGGAATAAAGGGCCGATACCTGAAATACAAGTGTTGGTATTAATTGTTAAATATCTTCATATTCATATGCAACAAGCAACTTTTAATGGCTTCCCATTATAGGTTGCTTGTTGTATACACTATTTTCACTTTCACTTTTAATTTTCCTATCCATTTATAACGGAAAGTACAGCATATTTGTTGTTTTAATTGAAAGTTATTGAGATTGATGCCCCCAAATAACCCATTCAAATCTGACTAAACATTTTTGTACTACGTTGTACTTCAAAATGTAGAGTCTCTATTTTGATGTTACATTGTAGACTTTGAGAGACAATGTTGGAAATATCAACGTCATTATTATTCGAATTCTATACATTTATTATTATGATAAGAATATGTGGGTATAAATCAACATTTAAATCTTACAAATTAAGAAATTATAATAACAGAAGGGATTAAGATCTAGGACCATTCTCTACTAGTCTTTTGTCTTGTTTCTTGTCACTGATTCTTAACTTCATTCTGTGGCTCTTGATATGTTGTCCCTTTGAGCTCTTCGTTAGCTTTCTTGAAATTCTGGTTTTATCTGTGTAGGTATAGTTTTTATCTATCTTTCTAGATTTTCTTTCTTCCTCGTGCCACTGCAGGAAGAGCAGGAGAAATAAGCTCCACTCAACCATTGTCTTGGTTAACAGATACAATTCCGACCTCGACATGTACATTTTACTAGAGAGCTAGGGATATCATTAAGTAGTCTGTTAACATCTTTCATTCGTGTTCTTTGGTTCTCTTTCCTTAGCCTCCAAATTACTCTAGCGTTTGTTTTCTCTTTGGGTGTCATATCTTTGACTAGTCTTTTTTTTGCGTGGTAACTATCCCTTTTCTTATTTTTATACTCGTTATATTTATCTGGATCTAGTCTTAACTTCTCTCTATAACGCCTTTGTTTCTCTTTGCTGCTTAGAGGTTTTTTACCTATAACAAACAAAAACTTTTTTCATTACAATATACTTATATCATGATATTTATATTCAATTAGGATTGCGTCGTTTTATTATAGAATTCCCGGGGCCACCTGAAAAACTCCAAAACATTCAAACTTCAATGTTTTTATTCAAAATAGATTATAACGAACACTTTTTGAAAGACATTTGAATTGCAGAAGAAAGTGTTATTGCAGCGGAGAAGGAGCGGCACAAGAAACTCGTACACTGCAACACGGCTTACTTTTATTTTCTGTTAAACGGTTCCATCATTAGATCAGCTCCGTGTCATAAAAATAATGCATTGTCATTCGATGTACAAATGCATGCAAAAGTTGTGCCCAATCGTAATCTGGGAAGTGGGTCAAAGGGGTTTGAACATTTTGTATGTGATGCTGATATAATGATGGTATAGGTGGCCAGTCCTTCCATAGCGCTTCAAATTTATATCATAGGGTTATTCATAGTACTTTATGAAATGCACATATATAACTTTGAGTAAGACCTTAAATGGTAAACAAGATCGCCTGAGCAAATTTAGCCATAAGTGGGTTACATTTGCTAATTCATATTATTCATAACTTGAAGTTTACTTTAAGAACAACCATATTAGCTTGCTTGCTTGCTTAAATATAAATGATAGATAATCATTAATCTAAGCCCTACAATACATAGAACACAACACAGTTCAAAGCATATATGCATATAATACTCATATAGACAACTATAACGATGAAAAATAATGTATTGGGCATAGTTGAGTTCGAGTATTATGCATAGAATATTGACATAGACAACTCTAACTATGAAAAATAATTTATTAAGCATAGTAAGGAACGGTTTGAAATGCTGATGTACCATACTGTAGGTAAAATACTGAATCCACCTAACCACTCAGTTCAAAATCGCAGGCCATTTTTTTATCTACGAGTGGTTATTATGGTGAAAATACTGCTAGAGGCTTTGATGAAAAGAATTATTTACAAATTTTTTGTGGTAAAGGTAGAGAATTCTGCACGTCATCTTGTACGCAAGTGACGGAAAATACAGGCCTCCATGCTGGCCTGCTCCGCCGTCCCTCAGCCCCCTCAGGCGTCTGGCGTCTTAACTTTGACTTGACACGCTGATTTAGGAACTTTTACTGCCACCGCTGCCAGAAGTTCTGAAAATCGTTCGACCTGGTCGTAGCAGTTGAGGCACAGACAGTGGCACAATGAGTGAGACAATAGCAGACCTGTCAGTGGTCTACCGATCAGGAAATAACCCGGCGTTACCGGTAATAAAACTGATAAAAACAAAAAAAAGTAAATAGTTATAAAGATTTAATGAATGAATGAATGGTGCTTCTCAAGTCAGGGTTCTAAACCTGTTCCGGTCTTTCGGCCGGCATACCAGAGGGCACGAGTTTTGAGGAGGGATTTATGTTTCTAGCAATTTTTCAAAGGTATTAATTGTATTATTTTAAGAACTTAATTCTATTAAGTAATTATACATTTATACATTATATAATACATTAAAGTCGCCTGCTACTATTATTTCCATTTTTCTATTTTTGTATCCATAAAGTTCTTGTTCTTAAATTTGGAAGAATATATTGTATTGATTGATTGGTATTCGATATACGCCAATTACAATGATATTGACGTTTAAAATTTTCACAGCACACCATTCAAACTTAAAAATTACATCATATTTACTGATAGGAAGAGAGGCCTTTGCCCAGCAGTGGGAAGACCCAGCTTAATAATAATAATAGTTAAAATTTACTTACTGTGCTTCCTTCTAACTCTAATTAATTTTTATTAGTCACGGTTTTCTCTTTTCTAAGTTGTTTGTACCCTGATAAATGTAGCTGCTACTTAATAATTTGGTAAGTTTAAGTTTATTCATAAATTACTATTTCTTGTATTTCTGTTTTAGCTCAATCAGAGGAACAATAAGGTGGTCTATGTTATTAAGTACCCTGCTATATTTTTTAATAAGCATTGTTAAATTTGCATGAGAGTTGGTTTTGGTTTCCCCTTTCTTCGATGTTTAATTCATCTATGGCTATTTTAATATTACTAAATACTACCCTATGACCTTTGAGGTAAGTTTGATAAAAATTTTCATGAACATTTCACTATAATAGGCAGTTTGCGGTTTGAATCAAAGATATAAACGTGTTCATGTATCAAAGCATTGAGCATCTAGGTTGAGCAAATTTTTGAAAGTTTCAACCATGTGATTCAACATGTCAGCGAAATGTCTATATGTATACGTCGTGGCACTTATGTAATTGTTTAAGTGGCGTATTTTTTTTTACTGAAGATATTTGCATATACTTAGCAAACGTAATTTTTTGCCTCTTCTCTGCATTGGACTACTGTGGGAGAAGAAGGCCGTAGAAACTCCCACAGATTGATATTTAAATATCTTTTAAAATTTGGTTGTGCTTAACTAATCCAAATATTACCATATTAATTATTATGATTAATAAGCAGGACTAAATAATTACAAAATTATTAACACCAAGGTCTGTGTTGAGCTAGATTAACCCCATACAGTCTCGTCGTTTAAGTAATCTTGAACATTGTTATATCCCTTTTTCGACAAAGTCGCTTTAACATGCTTTTTGAATTACTCAAATGGTAATTTCAAAATCTCCAGAGGTATCCTATTGTAGTAGGGAATGCACTGACATTTGAAAGAATTGCTAACCTTCGCGAGTCTAAGCTGGGGCGCACATAGTCTGTGATTATTTCTTAGGTTAAAATTACAGCTATCGCTAAATTTGGAAAATGTTGTAAGGTTCTTGCGTACATACATTATAGGTTTGAAAATAAATTGACTAGCTACTGTTAGTATGTCAATTTCTTTAAAAAGCTCTCTTAAGGAGTCTGTTCGTTTTAAATTATAAATTGCTCGAATAGCTCTTTTCTGTAAAATAAAAATAGTTTGAATATCCGCTGCTTTCCCCCACAACAAGATACCATAGGATATGACACTATGAAAGTAACTAAAATATACTAGCCTAGACGTAGCCCCATCCGTGTTTTATCTCATGTTTCTATCAGCGTAAGCCGCAGAACTTAATTTACTAGCTAATTTATCTATGTGGGGTCCCTACTGCAATTTGCTATCAATGATTATTCCAAGAAACTTCGTATCATTTACTAATTCTGACGTGCTACTGTCTAACACTAAACTGGTCTCAACTTGCCTGACATTTGGAAATAAGAATTTGATACACTTGGTTTTACCAGCGTTTAACAATAAATTATTAACTGTGAACCAATTAAGGTTAAAGACAATACACCATTAACATCATCAAAATCTTCTTTTCGTCTTTCAATTTTGAAGACCATTGAAATATCATCTGCAAACAATACTATGTCAGTCAATTTCTCCACCATGAAAGGCAGATCGTTAATATATACCAGGAATAAGAAAGGGCCTAATATGGAATCTTGTGGAATGCTAATTTTAACACCTGATCCATCAGATTTGACGCCATTGACTTCTGCCTTTTGAATTATATTGCTTAGATACCTAAGCAATATAATTCAAAAGGCAGAAGTTGAATTATATTGCTTAGGTATGATCTTAGTAAATAAAACGCTTTATTTCTAACTTCGTAATGATTTATTTCATTAATAGCGTGTCATGATCAACACAATCAAATGCCTTCGACAGATCACAATAAACTCCGATAGCATCCTGTGCGGCCTCCCATGCAGAATAAATATGAGATATAAGGAGAAATACCTGCATCCGTAGTCGATTTACCCCTAGTGAAACCGTATTGTTTGGCGTGGAGTTGTTTTGTACGGTTGAAGTGTGAGAGCATTTGATTGAGAATAATCTATTCAAATATTTTACTTAGAGGTATCAGTTTATCTTTATCTTATGTTAACTACCAGTTGTGTTATGGTATCATCATCATGCTCAGCCCAAATCAACCCACTGCTGTGCATAAGCCCCTACTCTATAGCGCCAACCCCTACAGTCCTGTGCCAACCGCATCCATTGCGATCCTGTCGGCTTCAGTATATTGTCGGACCATTGGGCAGGTGGTCTGCCCACTGGCCTTGTCGCGCCCTTCGGCTACCCTATGTGACTGCTTTGGTCCACGGTCCATCATCCCGTCTATCCAAATGTCCCGCCCATCTCCACCTCAGTCCCGTTATCCGCTTACCTACGACCTCCGTTCTTTGACTTCCATCGAATTTTCACGTTTGGCACTCGGTCAACGAGGGAGATACCTAACATGGAACGCACCATTACTCTATGGACCTCCATGATTTTGTGCATAAGATGCTTAGTGAGCGTCCATGTTTCGGCTCCATAAATAGGCAAGACACATTGGTTTTACACCTTAGCCTTGAGGCATTGTGGTAGTTTAGACCTCGAATTCATCTAGTTTCCCGTAAGCAACCCACCCTAAGCTGACGCGTCTGTTGATCTCCTTCACCTGTGCATCTCGTTCAAAGGATTAACGATGTCCAAGACGGTGTCATTGCCAACAATTTTGGTCGGTACTTTTAAACAGCGATTCGTCATGATCTTGATCTTGGACATGTTCATCCTGAGCCCGACTTCGACCGGAAGCTTCATGCAGTTCTACGAGCATGTTAGAGACCTGAGACGCGTAAGGCGACGAAAATGGGGTCATCCGCGAACCTGAGAAGCGACATCCGCGCCCCGTTTATGATGGCTCCTCTCTCGTTACAATCCAACTTCTTCATAATATCCTCCAGAACGTTGGTTAATAATTTGAGAGGGTCCCCCTATCGAACGCCCCGGACTATGGACTCACAGCCGGTGTTTCTATGCATGCACCTGCATTTTCGCGGACCTATACAGCTTCCGGAGGATTTCGACATGTCGCATATCAATTCTGGAGCGATGGAGAGAGTGCTTCAGGATTCAGGAGTCGCCGCTCAGTCAACACCAACTTACTGACGTTAGTCGAGATTGTGTCTGAGTGCATGGACAAGGGATGTCAGGTGGACGCCGCTATATGGACTTCCGTAAGGCGTTTGACAGAGTTGATAACGACGTCCTAATGAAGAAGTTATGTGCCATTGGATTTGCCCCACGGCTGTTGGTTTTCTTCGCTGACTACCTGAAAAACCGCCAGCAATATATGCGACACGGCTGTTTTGAGTCCCAGCCGTACCATACACGGTCGGGCGTTAGACAAGGGTCCATTTTAGGACCGTTGTTATTTATCATTATGATAAATGACCTGGAAGAAGAGCTAAAATACGCCAATTGCCTTCTGTATTGGACGATCTGAAACTGATACTTCCCGTGAGTTCAGAGGATGATTGTAGTTTGCTGCAGGAAGATCTAGACGCGGTTCATAGGTGGAGTGTGAACAACAAACTCCTATTTAATGCTACCAAGTGTTATATTATGTATGCTTTACGCACTCTCCTCAGCCTATAAGCGCGACGTATACACTCGGCACTGAGTCTTTGACTCGAGTGTATTCGATTAAGGACCTCGGTGTTACGTTCGACCCTAAACTTACATTCCATGAGCATATGAGCTCTTTGGCCAAGGAATGCTTTAAAAGATTGGGGTTTGTAATACGGAATAGTAAGGATTTCCAGGGCCTGGGTGTGGTCCAGCTTTTATACACGGCCCTAGTCAGAACCAAACTTGAATCTAGCTCGGTTGTTTGGAATCCGCACGAAAGCTCTTACATACTTTTGCTCGAGAAGGTACACAAAGCTTTCCTACGATACCTATATAAGAGGAAATTTTTATACTATCCTACCTTTATCCATCCGCTTATATATAAGGTATGCTCGGATACAACTGACTAGAGGTCAGACGTAACACCGAGCAGCTTCTGACTGTGTGTCGATTGTTGCGAGGCGACAGTGTCTGTGTCGCGCTTATCGGTACGGTATGCGCGCTATTCGTGCCCGACAAATACCTCCGCGCACGCAGGCACCAGCGGCTATTAGCGGGCGGTGCGCACCGCACGTTAGCGCGCCAGCAGGCTCCGCTGGTGAGGGATTAAAATTCATATATGTATATGTGTTTTGCCACAGGACTGTGAGGATTGGCGCTGTAGCTATAGTTAAGAGGACTATGCCTTGCAATGGTTCGATATGGGCTGACCAATATGATGATTATGACTATTTATATCTCATACTTATATATCACATTATAAGATTGCTGGCAGAAATATACTGCTAGAGATCTTGCCTTAGTTTTGAAGAAACTAACCTGCGGCTAAGACAGGCTGTGTATGGGAAATTATTTTATTTTTATATGAAGCCCGTCCCGTATAATGAATTCTGGACGATTGTGCGGGTGATACAGGTACGACTTAAAAATTATTCCATCTTGAGTCATATTAACCCGGGCCTTGCACTTTGTGTTGTTTGTGCATTGGTAGTGCGATTTCTTTAAAGTCTGCTTTGCTAGATAGAAGGTGTAACCATCAACCATCAATAACTGCTTCGTGATGCTGCCCTTCATCACGGTGATAAAAGCAGCATCTGTAAACATGGATGCAAATATATTCTTTAAAGTCTGCTTGTTTTGAAAATCACCTTTTTACGACCATAGACGATTACTATTATTTAAATCATGGAACACATTCCAAAAATACAAAATCAATAACAACATACATTTAATTCAGTACACATTTTCACAATATTTTGGTAATCATTTAAAAATTGTTTTAGTTTTTTTTTTCTAGCTCTGTGGATAACCAACAGCTTACAGAGTCTGATAATGGTGAATACCGCCTCCAGCAACAACGTCAATTTAAGGGTCATGTGTATGATCTAAATGCATTTTCTTCATAACTTCATTTAAAACTGTTCTGAGCCGTACTTTGCACTTTTTGTGTTTGTTATTTTTTGGAGATTATTTAAATCATGGAACTTCAAAAAATACAAAAACTATACAATAACAACATACATTTAATTCAGTACACATATTCACAATATTTTGGTAATCATTTAAAAATTGTTTTAGTTTTTTTTTCTAGCTCTGTGGATAACCAACAGCTTACAGAGTCTGATAATAGTGAATACCGCCTTCAGCAACAACGTTACTTTAAGGGTCATGTGTATGATTTAAATGCATTTTCTTCATAACTTCATTTAAAACTGTTCTGAGCCGTACTTTGCACTTTTTGTGTTTGTTATTTTTTGGAGATTATTTAAATCATGGAACTTCAAAAAATACAAAAACTTTACAATAACAACATACATTTAATTCAGTAGACATATTCACAATATTTTGGTAATCATTTAAAAATTGTTTTAGTTTTTTTTTTCTAGCTCTGTGGATAACCAACAGCTTACAGAGTCTGATAATAGTGAATACCGCCTTCAGCAACAACGTTACTTGAAGGGTCATGTGTATGATCTAAATGCTTTTTCTTCATAACTCCATTTAAAACTGTTGTGAGCCGCACCTTGCTCTTTTAATGCTTGTTATTGTTTGTGCAACGATAGGTGATGGCCGATGGATTCCTCCTCGCCTCATATTAAGCGTAACCTTTCTCTATTAAGAATGATTAATAGTCGTTTGCTTCCTTAAGGCGATACAGCATCTTCAAATTAAAATAACATGTTAAATTATATTTCCGAGTATAGCGGAAAATAAATGAACGTTGGTGGCACTGTAGTAATATCACACTGACTTACAGGAGACAATAAGAGCAAAGGACCTTGTATGGAAGCGATCTTTTAACGCTGACAACAAATAGGTCGAACCTCGAGGGACATTGTTCAATAAAAAAAGTCATGGAGAAGTCCCCAGTCTGAACCCAGGAGCTCAGGAGAATTGGGAATCTACGAGATGGAACAAGTTTATAATAGTTGGTAGACAAGTCTATTATTAAAACAAATCACTCGCAATTGTAAAAATCGAGGGTTTCATAATAAACCTTCCATAAATAATAACTCAGTCCACTCGTATGGCTAGTTTAAATGAAACCTAGCTGATCAATAAAGCTCTATGTGACAGATGCTTCTTTTATTTTACATACCATTTTTTTTTCGGTTCTATAGGGCGTATTTGTTCAATAACGATTTATCGAATTTATCCGACCGTTGATGTGTACAAAGTCCCGTGTCTGCCACGTAGGGGAATTTCAAAATGAGTCCCGTTCCTCAAAGCGTAATTCGGAGGTTCATGCGCGTGCGTATGTAGTCCCAACTGAGTCCTTGTAATGACGTCGTCCGCATTCATCAAGATCTGACCCCAGCATTTCTTCGCGTACCCCTTAGACGAACTACTCATTTTCTAAGGGGTAACCAATCTACGTGCTCTGATAGTAACGCAACTTCCCTATGTTCGTATACGCTAGATAGAAGGTGTATTTGTTCACCATTAATAAATGCTTGGTGATGTTTCTTTTTATTGTGGTGATGGAGGCAGCGTCTGTAATTGGAATAACCTAAGTTATTTAAAAAAAACAAGTCCTGGACGGGCTCCCACACAATTGCTCAGCATCAGCGTACGACAAAAAAGTGTAAAAAAACAAGTTTCTTGCATAGGGACCACACTTAATAAAAAAAAAACATATATACATACGATACAGCCCCCTGACGTACTGACAGGATGGACATACTGGCAGGTAGGACAGGCTGACGGACAGACTGTTATAGATATGACCCGTTACTACAAGTTGTCATTAGGCTAATAAGAATAGATAGGAACATAACAAAACTCATGTAAACATTATTTTAGTTTAAAAAAACAAAGCACATAAGTCATACTTCAATAAACACGTCATATTTTATCCGAATTTGCGGTCGACCATGAATATGTTTATGTTTATTTTTAGGGTTCCGTACCCAACGGGTAAGAACGGAACCCTATTACTATTACTAAGACTTCGCTGTCCGTCCGTCCGTCCGTCCGTCCGTCTGTCACCAGGCTGTATCTCAAGAACCTAGCTAGCTAGAGAGTTGAAATTTTCACAGATTATGTATTTCTGTTGCCGCTATAACAACAAATACTAAAAAACAGGATAAAATAAATATTTAAGGGGGCTCCCATACAACAATACCACATACAAACTTATGGATGCACCTGGTTACGTACATGGAGTGTGAAAGTAACCGCACCAATAACTTTGTAAACAATATTTTGCTGTGTAAAATCCAAACTATTCACTCCACACCATCGCTTCCATTAAACGGTGGTACGGAACCCTTCGTGCGCGATTTAGACTCGCACTTGACCGGTTTTTAAGTTTAATATGGTCCTAAAAATGAAGCCGCCTGATCTAAAGGGAAGGTAAGCTCTGCAATATCGGATAC
This sequence comes from Argyresthia goedartella, assembly GCA_949825045.1. Lineage (NCBI taxonomy): Eukaryota > Metazoa > Arthropoda > Insecta > Lepidoptera > Argyresthiidae > Argyresthia > Argyresthia goedartella. Next base: position 8,159,803 of record OX463817.1, read on the forward strand.
TAAATACATACCGGTCCGATATGGCAACTACAGATATGCTCTGCTACAAACTAACTTTAACAGAACAGACTTAGTTAAAGTACAAATTGATACGAACTCTTAACACGGACCTAGGTTAAGTACGTGGTATGATAAATCCCTTATCTGTGACGGCTGTTACGTTACGGAGATAAAACTCAAATAATACGTGTGTACAATATCAGCCGGCAGAGATTTTCGGTAAAAAAATGTATCCGTTGATTATCAGCATTTCCTTCAAAATCTTACCCCGCCATACGTCACACATCTGCAATTAAACGTGAAAATTATTTGTCAGGTTGACAGAAAAAACCCTATGATGAATATGATATTCATTATTCAGGGGGAAAATCTATTTTCGATCGTAATCAACGAAACGGAGCGATATATACATGCTACTTGAACGGAGTATCTCTGTCAATAATAGTGGCACTCATAAAGAACCTCTTTTCGTTCATACGTGGCAACACTATTTAAAAATACGGATGTCAAAGATCTCGGATTTTGTGAGCGAGTTTTCGAGCAATATATTTGTCACGTTAAAACAAATCCAAGGAGTCTGATTACTATTAGCCTTTGAAGAGTTCCACTATCCACCTTCAGGTCCCATGATCAGATCAGCTCGATACCCTCACTAATCCATCAACTACTCACTGAGACGATTCTAAAGAGCCCAAACTCGGTAGGATTGCGTTATTTTATTACAGAATTCCTGTGAACCTGGCTCCATCATCAGATCAGCTCGATAGTATCCTAATATGGCATAGTGGCACTGGACATATGACAGATCTTTCCACGTCATCATAAATCCGCTCTTGTCATAATTATTTGACTTAAAAAAGGTGGAGGTTTATAACTACGTCTAGATCTTTATTATAGTGATGTTTTTATACCTGTTCAGTTTATATCTCGAAGACGACTGGACCGATTGAAAATATATTTTTTGTCGTTTTTAACCTTCCAATTGGTCCCACTGGCATTAGGTCAGGATCTGATTATGGGATCCTGGCGTTATCGAAAGAACTCTTTAAATATAAGCAGACCTTGAGCGATTTTTGTGCTTTCATACTCGTGGATTTACTCTCGGGAAACATCATCTTGTGAAGAGCAACTGATTATGAATACCACAGATGTCAAGCGGAACTGCTCAATACTAGGTTTGCTACAGATTGCGATATGATTACTTTATTACAGTTGCTAGATAGCAATGATTACATTACATAATTAATGCCTGTCATAATAAGTTGAAATGGAGGGATTGTGACTTACCAGGAGATATTTTCAATGATTTTTCAACGTCGATCAGGATTTGATGATAGGATTATCGAGAAATCTTCTGTGTTTTTGTGCAAAAAAGTATAAAAAATTGAGTAAATCGCGGGAGCTATTCAAATAATACTTTTTTATATTAACTCGTGCCTTTGCTCTCGAGAAGAATGACTTGATGAAGTGGAACTAATGATGAAGACTACAATCCCGATAACCCCGAAACTACTTAAGTCTAGGCATGTTGATTAATTAATAAATTTAAAATTAAATAAATTAATGTTGTAGTTTTTGTGTAATCATAACATTTGATCCTAATTATAAATCTAAACCTTATTCATTTTGATTTATGGACTTTATTAGTAGTAAGTAAACCCCAATTAACATAACCGAGCCGAAGTATAACCTAAATGTTCGACATTCTGGCCAAACCGTAGACAAAGCAAAGGTCACCAATTTTCTAGGTCTGCAAATTGACAATAATCTTTCATGGAAAGAGCAAGTTAACCAATAAGTGTGCCAATCTTTTGCAAACACTTGCAAAAGATTGGCACAATGCTCTTATGCACTATACAGACTTGCAAAGATCGCAAATCAAAAGGCTACTCTAGCTGCATACCACGCCTATGCACGATCAATCTTAAGATATGGTGTAATATTTTGGGGTAACTCAACCGATAAAGTAAGAGCCTTCAAAGCCCAGAAAAAGTGTGTTAGAACTCTGTGCAAACTAAAACAAACAGTTACGTGTAAGCCTCACTTAATGAAATTGAAAATTCTAACATTTCCTTGTCTCTACATTTTTTTAATATTCAATTTTGTAAAACAAATTTAGTGTTGTTTAGAAAAATGAGTATCATACGATATTCCGACAAGCTAGGCGTTGCAAAATGTAAGAGCTCCCCCACAAGAAGAAACATATTTGGAATGGCTCCGACAATCTTTAATGCCCTTCCGGATACAATAAGAAGGTAAGACAATTGACAGGCATTGAAGAATGCTCTGTTTAAATTTTTGATCGACAAAGAATATTCAAGTGTCACAGAGTTTCACAGGACAGATTGAAAACATGCAATTTGTTTAGCTCATAAACACGTAGGTTTTGTATGTTGGCAATGTTACGTGGTTTCCGGTTGTTGTCTATGTGCGATTCGCGTAGTAACATGTACTCGTGTTCTATAATACATAAAATAATAAAATACAGTCCTTTTCACACCACTTGTGGGGTTTAATTTAATACCAGCGACCCACAAGTTTGGTCCTTCGAGCCGGATTTTTTTCGTCGGGAGGCTCAGTGAATCTCGTCGGAGGAATATTCGTGTGTGCACAATCTATCGTCGGAATCTGCCATTGAGATTGCGTTGGCATCTACGTGTATTCTACAATTGAAGCGGCTATTGCGTTTCATCGGCCTGCTATTGGGCTACAAGAAGTCTGCTATTGGGCTACTATCTACAAGAAATTCACCAGACTATTATTTCAAAAAGAAAAATTTCGTCGTGCCTTTGTACCGTACCTACTTACGTCCTACTACTTCAACTACGTGCTCGACGGTGGAACCTATGTATTTCGTCGTTTTCAAGATTTGGTGGTTATTTTATGAAGAAATAGCATCCCACTTTCATCGCAGTTCATCAAGATAAAACATACGTAGTGATTATCTTCGCTCTGGATAAAAGGTCATTGCACCAATGTGAATGACCTTTGGGTAGACATTTTGTTTTGTGGATATAACCTACGTGCTAAGAAGAGACAAAATCAGCCGTGACGTCAAGTTGGTGAGTCGACACTATTGGTCGTACGTCGAGTGGCTGTCAGCTAGCTGTGCGCTAATTCGTCGGTTTTTGTCGCGCGACGGCAGGAAGCTCGCTGCTATTGGGCGAGAGAAGGTTTGCTACCGCGTGCGCCGACGCCATATTTGACGGTTCCCGCAGCTTCGCTTCGCATCACTCGCGTCGCGGTACCTTTTTGTTCCTCGCGATAGTTAAAATATTGTTGCGATTTTAGTAAATATTGTATAAGATTTTAGTGGAAAACATTTGTAAAGTTTCCGCAATATGGAAAAGCAATCCATTAGGATTGCGGCCAGGGGGGCAGCGAAAAGTTCAATAACGAAAATTTACCATTTCTGTGAAAAGGAAGACCTGGAAAACACGTCTATAGAGTTACTTCAGGCAAAATTAAGTCATTTAATAAATGCTTTTACCGAGTTTAAAGAGTTAAATATCCAAATTTCTGCCTTAGGTGATGAGACGGAAGCGTCTAGACGTGATTCGATTTCCACTTTCCAGGAATATGAGGAAAAATATTTGGTTGCTATGGCCTTGCTACAAGGTTCTATTAATCGTAAGCAAGAGCCTGGGTCGCGGTCTCCTCCCCCTGACCGCTCCTCCTCGGTTTGCGCGAAACTGCCAAAGATTGAGATCAAAAAATTTGACGGCAAGGATGGTGAGTACTATCCTTTCATAAATTTGTTTCAAAGTTTGATTCATAATGACAAATCTTTGTCTAACTTACAAAGGTTATACTATTTGAGAATGTATCTTGGAGGCGAGCCTCACGATTTAATTAAAAACCTCACTTTGGAGGATGTAAATTATGATCAAGCCTTAAAAATATTAAGTGATAGGTATGACAATGTAAACAAGGTTATTACACAACATGTAAACTGTATTTTGGATATAAATCCTATTACTAAATGTACTTCTGAGTCATTAAGGTCGTTCTTGGCTCAGGTAAAGCAGAGCTTGAGTGCACTAGTGAGTCTCAAGCAGCCAGTCCATCACTGGGACGCTTTATTGGTTCCTATGTTAACCAGAAAGGTCGATCAATACACTGTTAGGGCTTATTACTTGGAACAGGAGAATTTTAAAGATGAACCTCATAGTTTGCGTGGTTTCCTGACATTTTTAGAGAAAAAGGCAGTGGCCTTGGAAGCTACAGAGCCACCGGAGAAGCGGACTTCTGGTGTAAGCGGCAGCGGTGCTGCTCGAAGCTATCAGCGAGCAGTCCTTCTCACCAGCCAGGAAACATGTGAGTTTTGTCATTCTTCTCCGCATAAGATTCATAAGTGTCCAAAATTCAAAACTGCTTCTATAAAGCAAAGATTACAGTTTATTGAGGATTCAAAGCGGTGTAAGCTGTGCTTGAATAAGCACACTAATAAATGCTTTTTTAAGTTTAAATGTTTGAAGTGCAAAGGGGGCCATAATAGTTTACTTCACGATGAAGTGGCTGACTCCGCACCCAATAAAGAGGAATCCCCTCAGGTATCGTTGTGCAATAGCAACATAAATAATAAACATGTTTTATTACCTACAGTGTCGGTGAAATTATATACTAAGGATGGTGGCACATTACCAGTGCGAGCAGTGTTGGATTCTGGCAGCGAGGTGTCTATGATCACCAAAGAAATTGCAGATAGGATTGACTGCACGCTGCTTGCTAAATCGCACATGGTAGTGGGGGTTTGTGAAGGCTCCAATAAAATAAACGCTGTTGCAGAGTTTGATATACATGCATCAAGTACATCATTTAGCTTGCCTATTTCATGCTCAGTGGTGGAAAAAATTACATGCACGTTACCGCACCAGCTCATTGATGTTTCCCATCTGAACATCCCTTCGCATGTCCAGCTTGCTGACCCCGATTTTCATGCACCAGCCACTATTCATATTTTATTAGCTGCTGATGTGTTTTTCCAGGTGTTGCTCCGTGAGCGTATCCCACTCGCCCTCAACGGTCCCTACCTCATCAATACGAAGCTAGGCTACGTGGTAGGTGGCGCGGTCACTGAGGAGCGGCATCAGGTTCCAGCTACTAACAAGTATTTTTGTAATTTCACTCGTACTGAATCACAAGTAAGTGATGACATTTTCATCCCGCCCTGTACATGCAAAAATAATCTTGATGTACATTTACAAAATTTGTGGGAATGCGAAAAGGTCGATAAAATATTTTTAGAGTCCAGTTCTGAAAAAGATCAGGCTGAGATTATTTTTTCTGAAAATGTGAAGCTTGAGGGCAATAAGTTTCAAGTTTCTTTGCCTATCAAATTGCCTTTAAAGGAAGTCAACTTAGGAAATTCATTAGATAGCGCACTACAAAGATTTCAAAACTTAGAGAAACGATTTTCTAAAAATAAGATTTTGTTTGAAAAATATAAACAATTTATAGATGAATATCTACAGCTTGGCCATGCAAAGTTGGTAGATATCTCGCAGTATGATTTAGAAAATGATGCTGTCTATTTTCTGCCGCATCACCCTGTGTTCAATGAAGGCTCAAAAACTACTAAACTAAGGGTTGTTTTTGATGGCGGCATGCTTACAAAAAATAAAATCTCACTGAATGATTTACTCATGAATGGGCCAACAGTGCAGAATGAATTGTTTGATATATTAATTTTGTTCAGGTTAGATAAATATATTTTAATCTGTGACATTAAACAAATGTTTAGAAACATTATTATGGATCCTATTCATAGACCACTTCAAAACATTTTGTGGCGAGAATCCCCAGACAAACCTATTCAATGTCTGCAACTTCAAACAGTTACATATGGTATGAAGTGTTCTTCCTATTTAGCAACACGCTGTTTAATAGAACTTGCCAAACGATTTGGTGATAAATATCCCAAGGCAGCCTCTGCATTAAAATATAATTGTTACGTTGATGACGTAAGTACGGGTTCAAACCAAATAAATGACTTGATTCAGTTAAAAAATGAGTTAATTCAGTTAATGGAGTTGGGGGGTTTTCAGTTGCACAAGTGGTGCTCTAATTCACCTGAGGTTTTAAAAGATATTCCTATAGAAAAACAGCAGTTTCATAATATTGAGTTCAGTCACCATGATGATTCATTTGCCAAAACTTTGGGACTGCATTATAATGTTCAATCAGATACAATTAATATCAGCTGCCCAGAGAAAACATTGAATGAGATTTACACAAAAAGAGAGGTTCTTAGTTTTGTCAGTAAGTTCTTTGACCCCTTAGGTTTGGTCGGTCCAATTTTGGTTACTGCAAAATTATTTCTTCAAGACCTTTGGAAGGCTAGCATTGGTTGGGATTCTCCCCTTCCAGGTGATTTGAACGAGAAATGGAGAAGTTTCGCTTCAGGATTGATAAACATGCCTACTATTTCAATTCATAGAAATATTGATATTTCAGAGTATAATAAAATTGAGCTGATAGGGTTTGCTGATGCTTCGAGCAGAGCCTACGGTTGCTGCTTATACCTCCGCGTTGTAAAGTCTGACGGTTCCGCGTTGGTTGACTTAGTGTGTTCCAAGTCTAGGCTCAATCCAGTTAGCTCTCAACTAACCACTCCCAGGCTAGAGCTTAATAGTGCACTCTTGCTTGCCAAGCTGGCTAATAGGTTATATCACACATTGTCGATTAAAATTGACCCTAAAAACATTGATGTACATCTGTACCTCGATTCGCAGATTGTATTATCATGGTTAAAGATAGATCCATTGCGCTTAAATGCTTATGTGGCTAATAGGGTGAAGGTTATTGTTGAACATACTCAATCTTTTAATTGGCATTATGTAAATACATCCTTTAATCCTGCCGATTGCCTCTCAAGAGGAGTCGAGCCATGCTCTTTAAGTGAGAACTCTCTATGGTGGAACGGTCCACAGTTTATGTTACAATGTGACTATGATCATTGTAGTTTTGATACAAAAATGTGTATAGATAAGTATGTAGATATTCCTGAAATTAAAAAAGTTTCAATGCCTTGTACACAATTGGAGCAGGATCTATATAAATTCAGCTCTCTTGCTAAAACTCAAAGAGTTATAGCTTTTATTTTAAGATTTTATAACAATTGTAAAAAGTCACAAGGTCAAAGGAAGCATGAAAGTTATGTACCTAGCCTTACTTGTAAGGAATTAGGTAATGCAATGAAAGTTATCATAAAATGTGACCAAAATCGCTGTTATGGTGAAGAAATTAAATGCATTTCCAATAATAAGCCAATAAAAGGGAGTCTATTACCTCTTAATCCTTTCATTGATGGGGATGGTCTGCTGCGTGTAGGCGGAAGGCTGCAGAAGGCAAATATACCTTACGCACAAAAATACCCAGCTATACTGGCTCAGCGCTCGCATATTACTCAATTGGTAATACGGGATGCGCATATACGTTTATTACACGCTGGTCCTAAACTTATTTTGAGTTATTTAAATCAAAAATATTGGCTTATTAATGGAACCAGAGAGATAAAGCATGTAACACACAAGTGTATTGTATGTTTCAGATTAAAGGCTAATCAAGCCTCACAATTAATGGGTTCTTTGCCTGAACGGAGAGTCACAGCAGCGCGTCCTTTCGAGGTGGTAGGCATAGATTATGGCGGTCCATTTCAAATAAAGCAGTCACGGGTTAGACGGGTTTTAATTTCAAAAGGGTATGTTCTTTTATTCGTTTGTTTTGCCACTAAGGCTATCCACGTCGAACTTGCCTCGGACTTGACTACAGATACCTTCTTGGCCTGCTTAAAAAGATTTATAGCTAGACGTAACATTCCGTCCACAATAAGCTGTGATAACGCTGCGACCTTCCGTGGGGCAAATAACCAATTAAAGAGACTCTATGAGTTAAGTCAATGTAAGAATCATAATTCTATGGTACAAGATTTCGCTTCTTCGTTAGGAATTAATTTTCAATTTGTTCCTAGTTACTCTCCCCATTGGGCTGGTATATGGGAAGCCGGTATCAAAAGCGTTAAGCACCATTTAAAGCGCGCTATAGGCGAAAAATGTTTAACCTTTGAGGAATTGTATACTGTCCTGGTACAGGTTGAAGGTATCGTTAATTCACGGCCTTTAACTCCTAAAATTTTGTTAGATATTAACGATATGAACTATCTCACGCCGGGCCATTTTCTCACGGGTGCACCCTTGTGTTCGTTTCCAGAGCCTGACGTCATCAATGTTCCTACCAACAGATTGAAATTTTGGGACCAATGTACTCAAATTCAGCAATCCTTTTGGCGACAGTGGCACAGGCAATATCTTGTGAATCTGCAAAGTCGGCCTAAGTGGCGGACCGCTACTCCCAATCTGCAGGTCGGCACAATGGTGATAGTTAAGGATAACAATGTCAGTCCTCTCAGCTGGCCTATAGCCAGAATAGTCGCGGTGCATCCAGGGGACGATGGCAAGGTGCGGGCTATAGATATTAAAACGACAAATGGTTTTGTTATGAAAACTAGCATAGCTAAGGTATGTGTCCTTCCGATTGATAACTAAGGATGCGCACGTATAAGTTAGTAGTGATATGAAGTGTATAGCTACTAGTGTCTTTCTAATATGTTAGATATTTAAGTTTCAGCGAATATGTTTGCATGTTTTGGCTGAGGCCCCAATTATGTTTAGCTCATAAACACGTAGGTTTTGTATGTTGGCAATGTTACGTGGTTTCCGGTTGTTGTCTATGTGCGATTCGCGTAGTAACATGTACTCGTGTTCTATAATACATAAAATAATAAAATACAGTCCTTTTCACACCACTTGTGGGGTTTAATTTAATACCAGCGACCCACACAATTGACATCTTATAAGGACAACAACTGCTAATATGTTAATTTATTATTATTTTTTGGACTTGCTTTAATCTAATTTGACATTTGTATAATTGTATAATTTGACATTCCATAAAAATGGCTTATCATTATTTTTATGCCTAATTTAAATTGACATAATCAATAGAAATTATAATTAACTACTAACTGATCTCTCGGTGTGGCTTTTTCAAATTTATATTTTATAATTGTACTTTTCATAACATTTGCACATCCTTAAAGGATAAAATATAGTTAAGTTCAAAAATTGTACATAACATCCTAAGCACCTATATTTGCAAATAAATATCTTTGACTTTGACTTTGACATTTATATACACTGCCTCTTTAATAAGAGGCAGTGTATATAAGAGCAGGTATAATTACCACAGTACTAGATCTTCACCGACCGGGAATGGAACACTTGGCCACCGAGCTCGGTTGATACTTGCACTTCATAGCTCGTCGGGTGACTATAACCCCGTTGTGAATTCCGTACGTTGAGGCCGTGTGGTTATGGTTCAGTTCCCAAAGCCCTAAACTTCCCCCAACGGGAGCATCGCCAGGTTCAACATCGAGTTTGTTTCGAACGTGCACACTAAAAGGTATACCCCTGGACTAGGGCCAAAAGTGTTCCAGACTTGTTGCGTATCCATTGAACTGAAAAGAGGTAGTCAAGTCAGCAAAAATAACATCAGAAAATATTCGCAAATGTAAATTAATTGATAGAACGATTGAAAGGCGTGGTGAAGATGGAAATTCAAAAACAAGAAGATGTCTCTAATCGATAATAATAATAATAATAATAATTCTTTATTGCACAGAAAACACAATGGAAAAAATACAACGAACAATATGCAAAGGTGAGCTTATTTCTAAAAAGAAATTTCTTACAGCTAACCTGTGATGAAAGGAAAAAATATTTATAGAGAGGTAATCCTAGTGTACAATTAAGATTTAAAAGAAAGAAATAAAGTCAATATACTATCAGATAAATCACAATACATCCTACACATACTATAAAATAAATTAATAGAATACAATAAATACATAGATACACATACATACTATAAGATACCCACTATGCGGAAGAGAGGAGATGCTGTTTCAACTTTTTCTTAAAAGAGAACAAGGATGTGCAATCCCTAATAGCGCAAGGAAGTGCATTCCACAAACGTATTGCCCTTAACCTAAACGAGTGCTCGTAAGCAACAGTGTTGTGCTGAGGAATTGACAAAAGTGACACCGTGTGAGATCTCCGAAGTCTATCCCCAGAGAAAATAAACTCAAAATGTTCACGAAGATATGCGGGATAGCGCGGATTTCTCAAAATATTGAAGAGGAAGGAGAGAATGTGCATATCACGACGAAGTCGGATCGGGAGCCAGCCTAATTCCTTGCGATATTGGGACACGTGATCGTACTTGCGGAGACCGAAGATAAACCGAATCCCGAGATTTTGAAGTCGCTCGAGTTTGTTCAGTAGATCTTCGTTCGCGCTGGCCCAGCAAACATCGGCGTAGTCAATTAAAGGCAGAAGAAGGGTCTGAACTAGCATGATTTTAGTCTGCCTAGGCAAGAAGTACTGCAAACGCCGAAGGGAATGAAAGGATGCAAAGACTCGTCTGCTGACCTCACAAACGTGGGGCGACCAGGATAAAAGAGTATCAAAAACAACCCCAAGATTTTTGGCTTTCTCGCTGTACTTGACAATGGTACCGTCATAAAGCACGGGAGCAACTGACCTATGCTGCAACAAATTAAGTAAGTGCCGTGTACCCAGTATCATCGCCTGAGACTTATCCGGGTTGACTAATAGCCCATACGAAAGAGCCCATTTCCTGATGTTGTCGAGGTCAGCATTCAAAGCCTCTACAGTCGAAGCCAGATCACACAGGGGAAAATGCCGATAAATTTGAAGGTCATCTGCATAGAGATGATACGAGGAAGACAATACATCCGAGATGGAATGGATGAAAACTGAGAAAAGAAGAGGAGAAAGGATGCCACCCTGCGGAACACCAGTAGAGAGCTTGCACCATTCCGTAGTAACTTCTTCAGACTTGATGCGCTGCTGGCGGTCTCTCAGGTAGGAGTCAAACCAGCGAGCCGAGTGTGAAGAGACATTGAGTGTTTTTATGATTTCAACAAGTATATCGAAGTCGACGCAGTTGAAGGCGCTGCTAAAGTCAAGGAGAGTCAGGACTGTGAGCTGCTTCTTATCCATTGCCAGTTGGATATCGTCAGTTACCTTGAGCAGTGCTGTGGTGGTGCTATGCCCTGGCCTAAAACCAGACTGAAAAGGGTTCAGTAAATCCATGGAGGAAAGGTACGAGGACAGCTGGGAGTGGACAATTGATTCAAGGACTTTGGAAAGGATTGGTAGGATGGAAATGGGACGGAACTCTTTGAAGGAGGACGAGTTAGAAGTTTTAGGCAGGGGTATCACTAATGCTCTTTTCCACTGGCTTGGGAAGCAGTACTCGCTCAGCGACGCGTTAATTATATGCGTTATGGGTGGTAAAACATTATCGAGTACACTGAATAGCATCTGAGAGCAGATATTGTCATCACCTACAGCCTTGGACGAGATTTCTAGAATAGCTTTCTTTACTGCGCCAACTCCGACAGACCTGAGGTTGAAAGGTAAGCAACTGGATGTCGATCTGGTACGCAAGTTACGAAGGGTAGCATCCTTGACACAGGGGTCCATCACGACAGGGGAGACAGCAAAGAATTTGTTGAGACCATTGAGGTCGACACTACCGGCAACTGCGTCCTGGGACTTACCAACACCAAGGGTCTTCAGGAACTTCCAAACCTGTGCAGGAGAGTAACTCTCGATACTCTCGTAGATGTGGCGGCGTTTGGCATCTCGACAAAGACGGGTGCACCGATTACGGAGACGTTTGTATATAAGGAGATTATCGTCCGTCGGATCCTTCTTATATCTACATTTGGCACGGTTTCTCTGGGCCATCAGACCCTTGATGGTGTCGGTAAGCCAAGGCGCAGGGAGATGTTTGACCCTAACCTTTTTGACAGGAGCATGTTTGTCGAACAAACTTAAGACAATCGAGTTGAAATGCTGGACTTTGTCATCAACGGTCTCACTACAGACGACAGGAGACCAGTCTATAGAAGCGGCGTCAGACTTAAGGGAGCTGAGATCCATACCCTTGAAACTGCGAATATCCAGGAATTTTGCTGCGCGCTTGGGAGGCCTTAACTTGAACGAGAGATAAATCAAATCGTGAAAGGAGAAGGGGGCATTAAGTTGGCCATGCGTAGCAACCTTGGAAATGTTAGAAACAATCATAAGATCTAGAAGAGAGGGGGTGCAGTGGGGCTGGAAGTGAGTTGCACTCAAGGGAAGAATATTTAAATTTAGGGAGCTGATGATAGACTGGAGTTTGGCTGAGCGAACATCATTTTTAAGTAAACAGGTATTGAAATCACCTAGGATAACTGTGTCACTGTAAAGGGGAGATAGATCATTAAGAATGCTTTCAAAAGAATCAAAGTAGTCGATGAGTAGAGAGGGGCTATAGAAGACACCCAGAAGGACCTTATTGTGATGCAGGCATAACTCGAGAAAGAGGTGTTCAGCGGATCCAGAGTACAGACTAGGTGAGTGGCTGATGACTTTGCAAGAAATGTTGGAACGAAGGTAAATAGCAACACCGCCACCAGCCTTACCTGTCCTATCATTACGATAGAGCCTGTACCCCGGCAGAGCATACGAGGTAGATGGAAGAGAGGGTTTAAGAAATGATTCGGAGATCAGAATACCATGAATGCTCTGATCGCTGAAGGAGTCGATAAGGTCGGCATGACTGGAATGAATGCTCTGAGCATTTATGTGAACGACATTGAAGTTCCTACCGAGGTTGGAAAACACACGTTTGAGGGCAATAGGCAAAACGTCGTTCGTGGACGGCAATCCACTTCCCACGCTATCGGAATCTTCACTATCGGAGCAGGAGAAGTAACTATCACTAAAGTCGTAGGTATTCATATAAGTAAATATCATATAATAAATAAATAATAAAATAAATACAATTAAACCTACTAAAATCACAAAAAAATAAAAGTATCTAAATTCTCAACAATCTAAAAAACAGAAAGCCCGAACCCAGCCATACCCTGGGTTTACATGAGTATTTACAGTACAATATGGAAATAAATACGATATAACAATAGAATGAGACGTTGGCGGGCAGCACAAACAAAAAATAAAATAAAGAAACAGCAAAATAAATCTAAATTCGAACATAAAATGATTACCGTTCGTACCGTCCGGTTGCCCGTCCGTTCCATCCGGCTGTTTGTCCGTCCGTACAAAAAAAAAAAAAAAAAAGATCACAGAACACAAATCGTAATGTCACTATGCTTGACTTGACAATCTTGACATGACATATGAAAATGACTTGGCGAGCTAAAAAGTGAATCATATCTACCCTTTACGTAAAAATAATAATAAGTTACAGGAAATAACCCGACCAAATCACGCGACATAGATTGCACTGCACACGAGTACAACAACACAATAACAATCCACTACTTCTTCTTAGTTCCTGCCTTCGTCTGGCCGGCGGCGGCACGCCTAGCGCTGATTTCTCGCTGCTTGCTTGCCGCGGGTGCCGCACAACCTGCCAGCGCAGCCACAGGCACTAGCTCAGCCGGTTTTGGAGTCGAGTCGGCGACCTTTTGCCCGGATTGCAGAGCAGAGGGAGGGAACTTGCTGGTGTATACCTGAAGCTCCGCCATACGCTCCACCTTCTGTCTGCTTTTGTCAGGAAGCAATAGGACAACCTTACCGATCGATCAGAGGCTGAAACGGTAGCCATGATTGCGAACTAAATTAATGAAAATGAAGATATCAAAAGTCATTCAATTATTTCATGAATTGTTATATTCCTTACAAATATAAATGGGTACTTGGTGGTGGGTGGTCAAATGGTTACAAACTATTAGGTTACAAAGTCCTTATATATATTATATGTATAAAAGGACAACACCCGTAATAGAATACCCCGAGATCAATTTATTTATTTGTAACAGGCACATCAACAATACAAACACAAATATAATAGAACAAGTTTAACAAAAGTGGTAAATATGTTTGCATCAATTAAAGATGAGCACAACATTCACTATTTTTCAAATAAATCTGCTGAAAGAAATTTAAGTACATATTTAAAATATACACCAAATTGATAGGTAAGATTAGGTTTTGATACTTATAAGAAACAAAAAAAAACATGAGATTGTAATATTTATATAACACCTACGGAAACACAGCATTGGCGGAGAGCAAGCTTACGCTATATCTAGCATTATCGCAAATTATATCAAGTTTGTACGTTCCCCACATTGCACGTAGACAGCATCCTCGTTAGTGGAGCATGGCTCAGAAGGTCGGTTCTGCAAATGGGAGACTTAAAAGGGTCGAGACCTGCACATCGAGAGTAAATACGAGGCACAGATAGTTCAATTTTCTCAAGTATGTCTTGACATTGAACCTGACCATTCACTATATTGTGGAGGAAGGATATGTCAAGGCTTCGCCTATTACGTAGCAGTCCTTATGACTAATTCCTGGAGACATACACGCTAGATGCCTCGTAAAGGATTCACTATATTGTGGAGGAAGGATATGTCAAGGCTTCGCCTATGTACGTAGCAGTCCTTATGACTAATTCCTGGAGACATACACGCTAGATGCCTCGTAAAGGATTCACTATATTGTGGAGGAAGGATATGTCAAGGCTTCGCCTATGTACGTAGCAGTCCTTATGACTAATTCCTGGAGACATACACGCTAGATGCCTCGTAAAGGATTCACTATATTGTGGAGGAAGGATATGTCAAGGCTTCGCCTATGTACGTAGCAGTCCTTATGACTAATTCCTGGAGACATACACGCTAGATGCCTCGTAAAGGATTCACTATATTGTGGAGGAAGGATATGTCAAGGCTTCGCCTATGTACGTAGCAGTCCTTATGACTAATTCCTGGAGACATACACGCTAGATGCCTCGTAAAGGATTTCTGAATTGATCTTTTTAAGTGGATATTGTAGACTGTGTTCCAGACGACACTGTCAAAATTTAGAATGCTGAGCACTAGAGCATTAAATAAACATAATTTAGAATTCATTTGTTGGAACTCTTTTGTGACTCACTTTAGAAACCCAAGCATTTTAGCAGCTCTGCCGCCTATGGTCGTAATGCGGAATTAAAATACCACAGGAATCATTGATCCTTATAAGTGCAATTCGGAGAGGTCAACTTCTATGGTACCTTCTTTTTATTAAAGGCCCTTAACTACCAATAACCTCTTCAGCTTATCTTTGAAAAAAAAAGTTCGATTTTTAAATATTATGACATGTAATGGGATTTTATACTTACTTACTGGACACTTTTATAGTTCTATATTTAAATATTATGATTTGTAATAGGATTTCATACTTACTTAATGGACACTTTTGCATTTTCCTGGATACTTCTAAAAATTGTCCAGGATGGGTCACTTTCGGATATTATCTTCACAGCTGTTATGGGAACATTTCATACTATTTTTAAGAAAACTATATTATCATAACATGTGATTATGAAAATTACTGGTATGAAATATAACAGTTTCAAACAAATAATTTACATATTTTTACCATTTTCATATCTTATAAAGATAAAAATAATTAATCTACAACATAACTATATACTTACTATACCGCCGAGGCGTTCCATTGCAAATTGGCCAAAAAAAAACAAAGGTACCAAATTGAGAAAAGCATTTCGAGATAATTATGTTCCTTACTAAATTCAGTTATTCCCATCAAAACATATTACAGGATTACGGAAATATACGCAAAAACAAAATGAAGGTGCTTGAATTGTCCACTACGGCGTAGTTTGTTCAAATTCCCATCGCCGCCGTTAAGTTGGCTGTTCTGTAAGACTGTCAAGTATCAAACAGTTTTCCTGTCAGTCAATAACGCAGATGTCAGTCGGAATGTAAACAAATGATACTATACTTTTTTAGTTTTATAATCGGAAACAACCAGCCTCAAGTACAACCGTTCCAAAACTGTGAGCAAGTGAAGTCACGAGGAGTGTTATTTTAAATAGTATTTAAAAAATAATTTGATATATATTAATAGAAAAATTCAAATAAGTTTCTTAAAATAGGCTAAAACTTCATAAAACTTAAAAAAATATAGTACGTATTTTTTAGCATAGCCCATAAGTAAGTCATTACGCTATATATCGCTTTACTCAGTCATTCAACATATCAATACAACAACAAACGCGTTGTAAACACACCTGGTAATATTTCATTGTTACGCCATTGCCAACTGTCGCTAAGCCGTAAAGACTATTTTGTTTTGACAGAAACTGATTAGCCACGATTGTCACGAATGGTGCGTTCGTGTGACAGACATCTTTGAATATTGTAAATGTAATTAAACATTTATGAAGAAGATTGAAGATTTATCTCCTATAAGTACAAAAGTAAACAAGCATAATACACACAAATTCTCCAAAACAATACTCCTAAGCTGTAAATAAATGAGAAAAGCGTACAATCTAAACTCACCTCATGCTTGACACGAACACACTAACACTATAGCCATCCCACTCGCACAAACAACACAATAATAACCTAAATTATGGAAATAACACTTCCTTTAAAAATTATTCATAAATCACAAACACATACCTATTGATTATTATTGTTTATATAAAGTTCCCGATCAAATATAAGAGCGCACGAGGTACTTCGTAATGATGACGCACCGATAGTTTGATCTTCTATCTCTTTTCCGCACTAACAGCTGACAATGTGACGTGTTTAGCGAACCACGCCAAAACAAGCCGACCTACGCCATTTATTTTAGCTGAGCATTTGCTTGTTTCGACGGCTTCCTTTACACAAATATACACTTAGTGTACTAATCACTACCGACATTAATACTTCAATGAGATTACAAGCTTATTGGCGTATTGTAGAGCGTGATTAAGAAATAAAACGCATGCGAAAACTGAACGCTTGTGGTTATTATTGTTTAACTGTTTCGCCCAGACACCGCTAGGGGGCGACACGGGAACTATTTGTGTAAGGGACTGTTCGATGACACATTACAAAGCAAACATGAGATAATAAGGGGTGCATTATTTAATGCTTGGTATTACACCTAGTTATGTTTTAATCATTCTTTATTATTGTTATCTTATATTTTACTGGATTGTACTGGGGTAATATCTTCTGATAGTTAGTCGAGCCTCATAAAATAATTCAATTTCCATTACTTGTTTGTACATACGAGCTAATATCAAAATGTGTGTTTACAATTTTTTTTCAATATTCTGTCTGATCTATATATAGTCTATAGTTATATTTGCCCCTAGGAGATTACGTCAATTTGAATTCAAATCTTGAAATTTCATTCTTGCAATCGACCCGAGCCTTCGGGTAAGGAACCATAAAAAAATATTTTTTGTTACAATCATTAGGTTGGAAAAAAAATAAAAAAATAAGGCATCTTTGAAAAACAATATAATATTCATTGTATGTGATGTTTTTAAAATCGGAGGCGTGATTTTCTTATTTAACACAGAAATAATAAAAAAGCGGCTATGAGCGAGGCAATCAGGCATTTATTTATGCCACGTGAATATCAGACCACAAAACACTAACACTAAAATGGCAACCTTTGATCATAGGCGTAAACACAGCGCATCACTAATTCGATAAGTATATATTACGGTAAACAAAGAGTTGCGGCATAGGGCGCATGTGCCTCATGAACGCGTGAGGCGCTAACGCCCCACGCCCACGACAAAAAAGATTTTTTGGGCTTGGTGTAGAGAGGAATCGAAATATCTCACATAAATTTTTGATGAATTAAATAATATTATTTAAAAGTTGATTGTATCAAAGGATCAATAAAACTATCTTATATGCCTGAAACGTTTATTAAATAATTAAAATAAGTCGGTAATACACAAGCCTACCACCACCACCAACAAAAATATTGAAAAAAATATTCATTTTATATAAGTAAAATAAACTTTTCATTGACAACACAATACCATGAAAACTAAAATTAAAATTTGAGAAAAATCTAGCATAATAATGAGTGAATGAATCCATGGCCCGAATAAATAAAGAAAAGTAGAACCTATGATTTTTATTAATGTCAAAAATCAAGCATTTTCTTTCAATGACAGGTGATACTTTTCTTATTAATTTATAAAGTAATTTATAAAAATAAATGGTCATCGTTTTAAAACTTATCCCCGAACACAAATCAATCGAAAACTATGAAAAAGACATTTTTCCCATACTCTAAACTTCGATTTTACATTTACTGCGGCCATTATCCTGTGCATTGGAGTTACTGATAGGTACAATAAATCAAGGTGTCAAGTTCATGACAAGGTAAATTAATAAGATTTAATTAGGTACTAAAACACTAGGAATTGGGTGCAATAGTCAGACGAATAGTGACAGATTACAAGCCAGTGTTTCGGCGGGCGTCCCACCTTATCATCTTCCTAATGAAAAAGCCATGTAGGTATAGTGGGGATTTAAAAGAATATAAACAAAGGAATATATGAGTGACACTTAGCAAAATTCCCAAGCCGTCAAAACTAAACAAAGACTACTTTTCGAAACTATTTTTATTAGTTTCGTTTAAAGCCTGCGGAATCTGCAGACTGTCTGTATATTAACATTATTTTAATTTATATATAATTATTATATATAATATATAATTTTATATAATTATTATATATATATATATATATATATATATATATATATATATATATATATATATATATATATATATATAAATTAAAATAATGTTAAAATATATTTATATATATATATGTCACCGTAAGACTGTCTAAACCGTTAGTTGATATCCTAACGTTTTTTTTCTCGTTAGTTGGTCAACTATCGACACATAAACTGTAGCGTACTGCTTACTATATTACTCGTTAGTTGATAAACTAACGGTTAAAACCGTTAAATAGTATACTGGTTTAAACTTGAATTGCAAAAGAAATACCAGGGCAAACACTGCGGTAGCTTAGGCGAAGACTAGAGGGGGCGAGCGCAGCGAAGCCTCGGAATAGTCTTCGTGTTAGGTTGACATGTAAGAACAAATGAAACGTAAATTCTAAACCCTGTCGGTCTGGTTTACTATCTGTCGATAATTGATTAACTAACGCGTTAGTTTATCAACTAACGGTTTTGACTATCAGACATATAAATGTGCTAATATTCGATGCATTTTAATCAACGTCCTTCGAGGACGGCGACTGCTGTGCGAAACCCTCCGCTTTCATAGCAGCGATGTCAGTCTTCTTCTGTCTGTGGACAATGCCATCCTTGATGAACAGGTTCGGTCTGGCATGGTTCTCGTGCTCCAGGTGACTCCTCACCACCACTCCCTCATCAGTGATGGAGACCCTCGCACGGCACTTGCTGGAGTGACTGGTGCACCTCCAGTAGTGGAGGAACTTTCCAGATTTGTGCTCCTGGTGGAATGTGTAGCCGTTGATCACAAGAAGCGCTTTTCCGGTTTTTGTGCGAAAGTACTCTATTGCTGAAAAGCAGTTCGGTGTTTTATAATATGATAGGTAGTTCTTTATTTTTGTTTGTTTTACGTTATCTAATATTAACTTACGATAACTAGATAACTAACTAGACGACTTAATTTTGATATCCTGTAGAAAACCCCAAGAGAATAAAAACGAATTAAAGGCCAAAACCAATAATAAATTTGCAAGCTTATGCCAGCCAAGAGGGTAAATATGTAGTTCCCGCCGATCACAGACTTTTTGATCGGCCAATAGTTTGGTCTGGTTGGTTTGCCGTAGTAATTCGATCGAAAACGAATCAATATAATGTGAGCAACGCATACATCAATAGTGTTTAACGGCCCGACTAAGCTAACGGCCGATAGAAAGTTTGTGGTCTGCGTGTACTCAAAAAGTGTATTATGAAAATTTGCGAGTTTTCGAAAAGTATATTACAAAATTCATCCTACTTACTAAAGCTTAAAGTTAAGTTCTTCTACTTACATTCATACCTATAGACGTAATATAAGCAAAGAGCTAAATTAAAAATTAAAACCTACATAAACTAACAAAGAATGAATTATAGTTTAATTCTCCTATTTTTGTGGATAAAAAAACGTTAATTTTATTTACATTAGAGTTTTCTTCGGTCTACACATCAGGCTTCGATTATTTCCGGTTTTTACTTTTACCTCATTGCATTTAAATAATTTTATCTACACACGTATCACAAACCCTCTTCACTGCGTCCAAAAACCGCACGTTACGATCAGTCTCTTACGAACTCATTTCTTATCTGAATTTTGAACATTATGACCATAAAGTGTAAATTTTCTACATATTATGACATTCAAATTTCGAACGCCGATGCCCGCCTGCGTGCCGCCCCCGCCCCTACTTTGTCTGTGAAGTTGGTACTACAGAACAAGCTAAACAACTGCAGAGCCACAATGCCGGTCAAACATGCGGTTCCTGAACACATCAAAGAGAGCTTATGATATGTGTGTAGATAAACTAGTGTATGTAACTGTACATAATTAGGCATTATGTATCAGTCATATAAACTACTATTCTGATTGTCAAGTTGTCGTCTTCGGCTTTTATTTATCAAAACAATCAGTTCTTTCAAATTATATTATTTATGTATGACATTTCGAATACTTCCAAACTTTCAGTGATTAGTGCAAATATATACTGATGAAACCCATAAAAGTATAGAATATTTTATTTGTCTTAATTTGTATTAAGTGGTTTGATAATAAAAATGGTTTCAATTGCCTGGAACTATTAAAACACTTAGGTCCACTTGCACAAAATTCACTAAATGCGTTTAGCGTGAATGTGTCAAGGTTAAATTGGTTAAGCACTTTAAACAGCTTAAGCGAATGTCGTGTAAGTGGTTTTTAGGCTCACTAGCACGAAATTCGCTAAATCTGTTTATTTAGCGTACTGAACTGATTTAAGTTTGTAATATCTCATACATTTTGACAGTTGCTAAATCAATTTAAGACGCTAAACTAGGGCTCGAATGTATACATAATCGGGTATATATAGTGATTTTGCTTGATATTTATGTCGATAATCCATTTATATTTTACAGCTTCTCCATTGATATTGTACTAGAGTTTCAGCAGATTAATGTTTACTGGAAAAGCAAGGTAGCCGGGCCGACATCTTAACGTGTCGTGCAAAAACGGAAGCGCCCGAAACAAAAACCACATGCTCAGTCAGATGTTGCTCAACCCGCACGGGTTACGAATTATTTCCCTGAAATAGCTATCTTAGCGGAAGTTACGGGTTAAGTTAAGTTCACCATTAAGTGCTAGTCAGACTCGCGCACGAAGGGTTCCGTACCATTATCTATTAAAACGGCAAAAAAACACGTTCGTTATATGGGAGCCCCCTAATATAATTGTTTTATTTTAATTAATTTATTTATTTTTAAAGTGAATATATAACTAAATATTCTAAGAATATTTCAAGCGTCTACCTGTTGCCGTTATCAATATCGAGCAAATACGAGAAAAAAAAGTTTGTTGTATGGGAGCCACCCTTTTTTTTTCAGTATTTGTTGTTATAGCGGCAACATAAATACACCATCTGTGAAAATTTCAACTGTCTAAATATCACGGTTCACGAGATACAGCCTGGTGACAGATGGACGAACGGACGGACAGCGGAGGCTTAGTAATAGCATGGACGAATAAAACTAGAGGACTGACAACGTCATATCAAAAACGTACCCTGCTAGAAAGCTAAAATCCTGTATTATTTCTAGATGTCGCTGTACCACGCAATAGATGTTGGGTGCTTAGGGTACCGGCGTAGTATAATCCATAGTAATTTCGACGAAAAATCTGAGATGGCATAAGCGTAAGCCATGTTTCTTCTTAGGAAATTAACGCTTATACCGCCATCTTTCCTAAATTAAGCGCGCCACCACGATACTACCTATACTAGAAAGAGATTTTGAACTATTAGCTCTATCTAGCAATATACATTTAAACTAAAAATCGAATTACGCTTCAAAGTACTACGGTTGTTTGTCCTCTAGTTTTATTCGTCCATGGTTATATTTATTTGGCACCCTCCGGGTATAGCATCCTTAAAAATAAGTTCTCACGTTGTCCCAGATATATTTCTGTGTCCTCCTGAAGCTATCAAATATTATTTTAAGTGCATGTCACCATGGGTCACACTTTAACATAGACACCATTCTTTTTTACAACAAACTTCGGAGGTTCGTGGAAATGGTCTATTTTGGAGCGCACTATTCGATGGTCCTTTGTCAACGTTAAAGTAGATTTACATCTGGGTATTGTACACTTATAGTGGACAGTTTCAGAATAATACCCATCGCTGTAGAATGTGTACCCGTCGACCATCAGTACATCTTTTGTCTTGGTCCCTCTCATGACTTTGACAATCTTGACCACTGGAAAATAAAAAGTAAACATGTCAGTTTCATTCAGCAATGGAAATATAGCTTGTCAAATTTGTAGGTAGCACTCCCATGGTCTGCGGGCGACGGCGACGAAAGATGCGGGGGCGGGAAAGAAGAGCGCGGGCGGTTCCTACTAAGCGCCCCGCCCCGCCCGCGCTCTTCTTTCCCTCCCTCGCAGTCCCCGCATCTTTCGTCCCCCGTCGCCCGCAGACTATGGGAGTGCTACGTACGAATTTGACAAGCTATACTTTTCGATATATAATTTATCCATCGGGATTTTAATGAAGTATCTCTATTTTATTACACTCTAGAATAAGAGAGTATCTGCTAGAAGATGAATATATCCCCCTACAGATTTATTAACGTTTTAAGAGCTGTATTAAGTTTATATGAAAAATTACATTTATTTTCTTACAATGCAGGATCTGTCCGCCCAGTTAGAGAGGGCATTGCTTATAAATAACAAACTAAAAGTGAAAACATACTCTACGAACCTAATAACTGAAATATAGGTTAATAAATGTAGGCTATCATTTTCCAAGTTTATCATTTATTATAAAAACTTTTAAGACTGTAAAGTAATACTAAACTTATATTTAAAAATGTAGGTTACATTTGAATATAAATTCCACTTTTGCATTGCTTTTTTGGGGGCTCAATGGCATGATTTAGTTTTGAGCGCACTATTCGAAAGTCTTTTGTCAATTTTGGTATACTTTTGTTAGAGTTCTACCTAGATTCATGGCACATCTGTTGCTAAGAGTACCAGACCAAAAACAGTCGATACGAAATATTAACCATAATCATTTCATTTAATTTGTTCCCTCTCAATACATTGTCGATCTCGACCAGTGTAAAACACTAAATTTATTAATGGATTATTTATTTTATTGAAATTTACCGATCCCAATGTTATTACTTAATACAAAGAAATTAAAACATTTAAACAAAAACCGGTCAAGAGCGAGTCTAAATCGCGCACGAAGGGTTCCGTACCACCGTTCAATGGAAGCGATGGTGTGGAGTGAATAGTTTGGATTTTACACAGCAAAATATTGTTTACAAAGTTATTGGTGCGGTTACTTTCACACTCCATGTACGTAACCAGGTGCATCCATAAGTTTGTATGTGGTATTGAAAGAATTGTTGTATGGGAGCCCCCTTAAATATTTCTTTTATCCTGTTTTTTAGTATTTGTTGTTATAGCGGCAACATAAATACATCATCTGTGAAAATTTCAACTGTCTAACTATCACGGTTCGTGAGATACAGCCTGGTGACAGACGGACGGACGGACAGCGGAGTCTTAGTAATAGGGTCCCGTTTGGAACCCTTCGGGTACGGAACCCTAAAAATCATTACACATGTAGATACGTATTGTTATGAGATTTATTAATATTATTCAAAAAGTGGATTTATATGTAGTCTGTAAAACTAGTTTCCATAGTATTCATAAATGTCATAACAAGACATACCTACATTTGACATGATTTTTGTTTAAATGGATTACTTTCTTTGTATTAAGTTACAAAATTGTTTTACAAAATATATAATGATGAAACCCACAAAAGTATAGACAATTTTATTTGTCTTAATTTGTATTAAGTGGCTTGATAATAAAAATGGTTTCAATTGCCTGGAACTATTAAAACACTTAGGTCCACTTGCACAAAATTCACTAAATGCGTTTAGCGTGAATGTGTCAAGGTTAAATTGGTTAAGCACGTTAAACAGCTTAAGCGAATGTCGTGTAAGTGGTTCTTAGGCTCACTAGCACGAAATTCGCTAAATCTGTTTATTTAGCGTACTGAACTGATTTAAGTTTGTAATATCTCATACATTTTGACAGTTGCTAAATCAATTTAACTAATAATAATATATAACTAAATATTCTATGAATATTTCAAGCGTTTACCTCTTGCCGTTATCAATATCGAGCAAATACGAGAAAAAAAAGTTTGTTGTATGGGAGCCACCCTCTTTTTTTTCAGTATTTGTTGTTATAGCGGCAACATAAATACACCATCTGTGAAAATTTCAACTGTCTAACTATCACGGTTCACGAGATACAGCCTGGTGACAGATGGACGGACGGACGAACGGACGGACAGCGGAGGCTTAGTAATAGGGTCCCGTTTTTTGTCCCAGATATATTTATGTGTCCTCCTGCAGCTGTAAAATATTATTTTAAGTACACATCACCATAGCTCACACTTTAACATAGACACCATTCTTTTTTACAACAAATTTCGGAGGTTCGTGGAAATGGTCTATTTTGGAACGCACTATTCGATGGTCCTTAGTCAACGTTAAAGTAGATTTACATCTGGGTCTAGTACACTTATAGCGGTCAGTTTTAGAATTATGTGTAGAATGTAATGTGAAGAATGTGTACCCGTCGACCATCAGCACATCTTTTGTCTTGGTCCCTCTCATGACTTTGACAATCTTGACCACTGGAAAATAAAAAGTAAACATGTCAGTTTCATTCAGCAATGGAAATATAGCTTGTCAAATTCGTAGGTAGCACTCCCATGGTCTGCGGGCGACGGCGACGAAAGATGCGGGGGCGGGAAAGAAGAGCGCGGGCGGTTCCTACTAAGCGCCCCGCCCCGCCCGCGCTCTTCTTTCCCGCCCTCGCAGTCCCCGCATCTTTCGTCCCCCGTCGCCATTGAGCCCCCCAAAAAAACACGTTGGTTATATGGGAGCCCCCCTTATATAATTGATTTATATTTATTTATTTATTTTTAAAGTGAATATATAACTAAATATTATATGAATATTTCAAGCGTCTACCTGTTGCCGTTATCAATATCGAGCAAATACGAGAAAAAAAAGTTTGTTGTATGGGAGCCACCCTTTTTTTTAGTATTTTTTGTTATAGCGGCAACATAAATACACCATCTGTGAAAATTTCAACTGTCTAACTATTACGGTTCACGAGATACAGCCTGGTGACAGATGGACGGACCACGCAATAGATGTTGGATGCTTAGGGTACCGGCGTAGTACAATCCATAGTAATATCGACGAAAAATCAGAGATGGCGTAAGCGTAAGCCATGTTTCTTCTTAGGAAATTAACGCTTATACCGCCATCTTTCCTAAATTAAGCGCGCCACCACGATACTACCTATACTAGAAAGAGATTTTGAACTAGTAGCTCTATCTAGAAATATACATTTAAACTAAAAATCGAATTACGGTTCAAAGTACTACGGTTGTTTGTCCTCTAGTTTTATTCGTCCATGGTTATATTTATTTGGCACCCTCCGGGTATGGCATCCTTAAAAATAAGTTCTCACGTTGTCCCAGATATATTTCTGTGTCCTCCTGAAGCTATCAAATATTATTTTAAGTGCACATCACCATAGCTCACACTTTAACATAGACACCATTCTTTTTTACAACAAACTTCGGAGGTTCGTGGAAATGGTCTATTTTGGAGCGCACTATTCGATGGTCCTTTGTCAACGTTAAAGTAGATTTACATCTGGGTATTGTACACTTATAGTGGACAGTTTCAGAATAATACCCATCGCTGTAGAATGTGTACCCGTCGACCATCAGTACATCTTTTGTCTTGGTCCCTCTAATGACTTTGACAATCTTGACCACTGGAAAATAAAAAGTAAACATGTCAGTTTCATTCAGCAATGGAAATATAGCTTGTCAAATTCGTAGGTAGCACTCCCATGGTCTGCGGGCGACGGGGACGAAAGATGCGGGGGCGGGAAAGAAGAGCGCGGGCGGTTCCTACTAAGCGCCCCGCCCTGTCCGCGCTCTTCTTTCCCGCCCTCGCAGTCCCCGCATCTTTCGTCCCCCGTTGCCCGCAGACCATGGGAGTGCTACGTACGAATTTGACAAGCTATACTTTTCGATATATAATTTATCCATCGGGATTTTAATGAAGTATCTCTATTTTATTACACTCTAGAATAAGAGAGTATCCGCTAGAAGATGAATATATCCCCCTACAGATTTATTAACGTTTTAAGAGCTGTATTAAGTTTATATGAAAAATTACATTTATTTTCTTACAATGCAGGATCTGTCTGCCCAGTTAGAGAGGGCATTGCTTATAAATAACAAACTAAAAGTGAAAACATACTCTACGAACCAAATAACTGAAATATAGGTTAATAAATGTAGGCTATCATTTTCCAAGTTTATCATTTATTATAAAAACTTTTAAGACTGTAAAGTAATACTAAACTTATATTTAAAAATGTAGGTTACATTTGAATATAAATTCCACTTTTGCATTGCTTTTTTGGGGGCTCAATGGCATGATTTAGTTTTGAGCGCACTATTCGAAAGTCTTTTGTCACTTTTGGTATACTTTTGTTAGAGTTCTACCTAGATTCATGGCACATCTGTTGCTAAGAGTACCAGACCAAATACAATCGATACGAAATATTAACCATAATCATTTCATTTAATTTGTTCCCTCTCAATACATTGTCGATCTCGACCAGTGTAAAACACTAAATTTATTAATGGATTATTTATTTTATTGAAATTTACCGATCCCAATTTTATTACTTAATACAAAGAAATTAAAACATTTAAACAAAAACCGGTCAAGAGCGAGTCTAAATCGCGCACGAAGGGTTCCGTACCACCGTTCAATGGAAGCGATGGTGTGGAGTGAATAGTTTGGATTTTACACAGCAAAATATTGTTTACAAAGTTATTGGTGCGGTTACTTTCACACTCCATGTACGTAACCAGGTGCATCCATAAGTTTGTATGTGGTATTGAAAGAATTGTTGTATGGGAGCCCCCTTAAATATTTCTTTTATCCTGTTTTTTAGTATTTGTTGTTATAGCGGCAACATAAATACATCATCTGTGAAAATTTCAACTGTCTAACTATCACGGTTCGTGAGATACAGCCTGGTGACAGACGGACGGACGGACAGCGGAGTCTTAGTAATAGGGTCCCGTTTGGAACCCTTCGGGTACGGAACCCTAAAAATCATTACACATGTAGATAC
This sequence comes from Argyresthia goedartella, assembly GCA_949825045.1. Lineage (NCBI taxonomy): Eukaryota > Metazoa > Arthropoda > Insecta > Lepidoptera > Argyresthiidae > Argyresthia > Argyresthia goedartella. The sequence continues at coordinate 8,187,198 of OX463817.1, forward strand.
GTATTGTTATGAGATTTATTAATACTATTCAAAAAGTGGATTTATATGTAGTCTGTAAAACTAGTTTCCATAGTATTCATAAATGTCATAACAAGACATACCTACATGTGACATGATTTTTGTTTAAATGGATTACTTTCTTTGTATTAAGTTACAAAATTGTTTTACAAAATATATAATGATGAAACCCACAAAAGTATAGACTATTTTATTTGTCTTAATTTGTATTAAGTGGCTTGATAATAAAAATGGTTTCAATTGCCTGGAACTATTAAAACACTTAGGTCCACTTGCACAAAATTCACTAAATGCGTTTAGCGTGAATGTGTCAAGGTTAAATTGGTTAAGCACGTTAAACAGCTTAAGCGAATGTCGTGTAAGTGGTTCTTAGGCTCACTAGCACGAAATTCGCTAAATCTGTTTATTTAGCGTACTGAACTGATTTAAGTTTGTAATATCTCATACATTTTGACAGTTGCTAAATCAATTTAACCAATAATAATATATAACTAAATATTCTATGAATATTTCAAGCGTTTACCTCTTGCCGTTATCAATATCGAGCAAATACGAGAAAAAAAAGTTTGTTGTATGGGAGCCACCCTCTTTTTTTTCAGTATTTGTTGTTATAGCGGCAACATAAATACACCATCTGTGAAAATTTCAACTGTCTAACTATCACGGTTCACGAGATACAGCCTGGTGACAGATGGACGGACGGACGAACGGACGGACAGCGGAGGCTTAGTAATAGGGTCCCGTTTTTTGTCCCAGATATATTTATGTGTCCTCCTGCAGCTGTCAAATATTATTTTAAGTACACATCACCATAGCTCACACTTTAACATAGACACCATTCTTTTTTACAACAAATTTCGGAGGTTCGTGGAAATGGTCTATTTTGGAACGCACTATTCGATGGTCCTTAGTCAACGTTAAAGTAGATTTACATCTGGGTCTAGTACACTTATAGCGGTCAGTTTTAGAATTATGTGTAGAATGTAATGTGAAGAATGTGTACCCGTCGACCATCAGCACATCTTTTGTCTTGGTCCCTCTCATGACTTTGACAATCTTGACCACTGGAAAATAAAAAGTAAACATGTCAGTTTCATTCAGCAATGGAAATATAGCTTGTCAAATTCGTAGGTAGCACTCCCATGGTCTGCGGGCGACGGCGACGAAAGATGCGGGGGCGGGAAAGAAGAGCGCGGGCGGTTCCTACTAAGCGCCCCGCCCCGCCCGCGCTCTTCTTTCCCGCCCTCGCAGTCCCCGCATCTTTCGTCCCCCGTCGCCCGCAGACCATGGGAGTGCTACGTACGAATTTGACAAGCTATACTTTTCGATATATAATTTATCCATCGGGATTTTAATGAAGTATCTCTATTTTATTACACTCTAGAATAAGAGAGTATCTGCTAGAAGATGAATATATCCCCCTTTATTAACGTTTTAAGGGCTGTATTAAGTTTATATGAAAAATTACATTTATTTTCTTACAATGCAGGATCTGTCTGCCCAGTTAGAGAGGGCATTGCTTATAAATAACAAACTAAAAGTGAAAACATACTCTACGAACCAAATAACTGAAATATAGGTTAATAAATGTAGGCTATCATTTTCCAAGTTTATCATTTATTATAAAAACTTTTAAGACTGTAAAGTAATACTAAACTGATATTTAAAAATGTAGGTTACATTTGAATATAAAGTCCATTTTTGCATTCCATTTTTGGGGGCTCAATGGCATGATTTAGTTTTGAGCGCACTATTCGAAAGTCTTTTGTCAGCGTTATGCTTTTTTTTCTACCTAAATTCATGGCACATATGTAGCAAAGAGTACCAGACAAAATATAGTCGATACGAAATATGTATCTGTCACCGTAGGATAGTCAAAACCGTGAGTTGATAAACTAACGTCAGTTGCCCAACTATCGACAAAAAGTAAACCAGACCGACAGGGTTTAGAATTTACGTTTCTTTTGTTCTTACATGTCAACCTAACACGAAGATTTCGCTGCGCTCGCCCGCTCTAGTCTTCACCTAAGCTACCGCAGTGTTTGCCCTGGTATTTCGTTTGCAATTCAAGTTTAAATCAATTTACTATTTAACGGTTTTAACCGTTAGTTTATCAACTAACGCGTCATATAGGAAGCAGTACGGTACAGTTTACTGTCTGTCGATAGTTGACCAACTTTAGTTTAATAATCAACGATTTTGACAATCTTACGGTGAGATATCCATTAACCATAAGCATTTCATTTATTTTGTTCCCTCTCATTACTTTGTCGATCTCGACCAGTATAAAACAGTAAATTTATTAATGGTTATTTATTTTATTGAAATTACCTATCCCAATTTTATTACTTTATACAAAGAAAGTAAACCATTTAAACCGTACCTAATATATTGGGGTGCTTAGGGGCAGGATAGTGAAGAAATACCTATCAAAACTGAATCTCACAGTATATTATATGTAGATAAATATATATACTTGGGACAAACCATATCTTTCGCCGAACAGACGTCACGCGAAGTCGACAGTAGAATAAAGAAGGCATGGGGCAAGTACTGGTCGCTAAAAGAAATTTTCAAGACAAAGATTCCGACACATTTTAAAAGAAAAGCTATAGATACAATCATCCTGCCAACACTACTGTACGGATGCCAAACCTGGACTCTCACCAAGGATATAGTACAAAAAATCAATGTCTTCCAAAGAGCAGCAGAACGAAGCCTACTAGGTATGAAAAGGAAAGAAAGAAGAAGAAACATAGATATACGACGTATAACAAAAGTAGTGGATGCCGTAGAGCTAGCTTGTAGACTAAAGTGGAGATGGGCCGGACACGTAGCAAGAGCAACGGACAACCGAAGGAGCGAACGAATTGTACACTGGTACCCGCGCGACGCGAAGCGACCACCTGGCAGACCACGGCGAGGATGGAGCGACGACATTACGCAACTGATCGGCGCAACATGGACCCGTCAAGCCAAACATAGAGACAGCTGGAAAGGGTTGGAGGAGGCCTTCACCCAAAAATGGGTACCCGATAAAAATAATACTTAATAAATAATACAATTAACACTTAACATTATTCATAAAATAGGTAGGTAAATTAAATGATAAATTATATTATATGTTAATATTATAATTATTGAAAATTATGTAAATTTATTTACCAATACAGCGATGTTAGAAAAATAATAAATAATAATATATACATTTTATACATACTAAATGGTAAATAATGTAAAATGAATTTTAGATATAAATGGAATAAATAGAAAATGTAATTACTTAAATAATAATATGTATCTAATAGATGGGAAATAAAAGGCTTAAAAAAAAAAGGGGGGGGCAGGATATTTGTCAAGGACATTGGGCGACGCCTGAGGGACCGAGATTTTGGCAATCGTTCCGGAGCGTTCCTGATCGAAAGGATCTCACTCGCCGTGCAGCGCGGTAATGCTGCCAGCGTGATGGGTACCTTTGGGTCGGGCATGTCCTGGGGCGGTTTATTTGTTTAGTATTGTGTTTTTTATTGTATTCAGTTTTTAAGCGTGTCTTGTTTTAAATTATTAGTTACTTAGATTATTTTAATTGTCGATGCACTTTGCGGATTATTTATTTTATTTCGATTATACGTTCATTGTTAATTAGGTTAAGCTTGGTTCACCTAATAGAACCCTCAGGCGTAAGTACACATTCCTCGTCCCGCAGGCTGCAAGGAACTACAGAATTAATTCGTACCTGTTACGAGCCTGTTCCGCTGTCAATAACCTAATCTGTGACCCGCGCACAGATTTTCACATGAATCATGAAAATATTGCAACGATCAGGCGACGACTAACACTGAACTCCTTTGGAGGCGAGTGAGTAGTGAGCAAGCGAATCTTCTTTCTCCTTTACTTTATTATTATATATTTTTTGTTTAGGTTTGCACCCATCCTGGCAGCAAACTTTTACTACGTGTCTTGCATATAATACTAAGTATCTATAAGTGGTAGCCTTTAAGTGACTTTCTGTTTTATAAGTTGCCTTGTAATCAGTTATTGTTTTGTCGATGGCTTCCCTAAAATCTGATAATAAAAATAATAATAATAATAACAAAAATCATGCCACATGTAAATACGTATTGTTATGAGATTTATCAATACTATTCAAAAAGTGGATTTATCTAGGCTAAAAAGCAAGTTTCCATAGTATTAATAAATGTCATCCCTACATGCGACATGATTTTTGTTTAAATGTTTTACTTTCTTTGTATTAAGTTACAAAATTGTGATAGGTAAATTGCAATAAAATAAATAAATCATTAATAAATTTACTTTTTAAGTTGGTTTGAGCATGATGATTACGATAATTCAGTGATTGTATTTATTTCTGTTTTCTAATCATGTCTTGTATGATCTTGATGCCGTCCCGGCGGCAGCCGGTGCTGCAGAACCAGAGCGTGGTGGGGCCGCGTTGGTTGGTCAGTTGAGCCGGTACTTGCCGATCATAATCACCGGCTTGCCCAACCGGGACGTGGCGAACACTGGCCACTAGGAGTTGAGGGAGATTATACAAAAAACAGGCAAGTGATAAAAAATAGCAATAATTTCTCCGCTATTGGATGTCGTGGTTCCTTCGTAAAACGTTCGGTCGATACACTTTCGCTTACCTGGAGGGTTACCACGTCTTATGCCGATTCAGATTAGGAACCTAATTTGATCCGCAAAATTACCGTGACCGTCTTAAAACAAGTCTTGGTATTAGGTAAATAAAGCCCATTATGGCAATTTGAAATGGAAATGGTTGCCATGGTGATGTTCTTGTTTTGAACCTAATTTGAATCGGAAAAAGATTGAGGTGACCCCCCTGGCCGGCAGGTGTCTTATCTAAACTTCGCACCCTTTCGCACACATAAAACCTAGAGTCAAAGACAAAGATCAAAAGATCTCTTCACACATCTGGTAACCAGATATAATGTTGTCATGACATTTATTCCTGCATATCATTGATTAATATCTAATATTTTTAAATATATTTTTCAACGAAACCCTATTTTTGAAAGAGATCTAAAAATCAACCTGTGGGAGTTTCTTTGCCCTCCTTCTCCCAAAGTGGTCCTATATAGAGAGTAGCCAAAAAAAAGACGTGTGTAGCAATTATTTGTGTATTTGATTCATTAGATAAAACAAATTATAATTATCGATGATTGTGAGTATTATTTACCTTAATAATTTCGTCATCGTAAGTGTAAATATTAGCTTTACATGAATCATTTTTTCTGACACACACCCAAAGTTTTTTACCTCCTTTCGATTTGTTGTAGGGACTACAAATATTGTACCGGTGTGGTCCATGAACGATGACAGGGTTTCCGAACCGTGAAGTTGTAAACACTGGAGCTGTAAATAAATTAAAATGTATTTAAATAATATGTGTAAGTAATAAGGATTTAGGTCATTTACTACTACTACTATTAATTAGCTAATACTACTTCTCTTTTACTTAGTTTTATAATTACCGACATCATGTGCAAAGTATTTAATCACTGGTACCGTGCTTGGAGTACTTACCTGACTAAGGATCCATAAAATCATTAATTTATATAATAAGTGTGATTAATATTGTTTTCTATTCATGATTGTAAATAGCATTTAGCATAAGAGGACAATTTAAATGACCACTAAAATATTTTTTTCATGCCCAAAATGGGTAAATGATCACCAAAAAATGCAGAAAATATCAGGGCAAAATACGGTAGCTTAGGTGAAGGGTAACGGTGAGCGAAGCCCCCTTTATCCTTCGTGTTAGGTTGAACATGTAAGAACAACAAAAAATACTTAAAACATAAAATTATAATTATAATGTACACAAAACATAAAAAGAAGTTTGGTGATCATTTATCCAAACACAATTTGGCGGTCGTTTCGAATTTATTGGTAGTAAAATAGGTGCGTTTTTGGTGATCGTTTAAACATTATTAGCCTTAGCATAACAATGGTATAATTGCTACCGACAGTATAATTGCAGCTATTGTTTTCTACTACAAAGCCATATTTTTTTAGTTCCTGTGGATTTTATGTAGCGACTTTGAATGTTGTATCGATACGGTCCAAGAAGGATTGGAAGGTTGCCATACTGAGGATTGTGAACATTGGACCTGTTAATAAATTCAGTATATAAATGATAATGAAAGATACGATTTTGAGTTAATTTTATATTTAAGCCTGTCCTATTACATGTAAATCAAAAGTCAAAATTGAAACAAAAATTTTCATTTGAAAATCCTTTAAACTGTACATTAAACGAAAAGTAAAAGTTGTAATACAACACGTTGTTATCGTATACAAATAATTCTGAAGTGCCTCAGTCAATTACTATTATTAATGTTTATAAATATCATTTAAACATAACAATGACGTTATCTACAGTGTAAACTATCCTAGGTTTACTGATTGTTTTTTAAGATCCGTCCTCCATTACCGCTAACCTTCGTCTATAGCAACTCAATAGTAAATTCCTTTTTCACCAGCACCTGGTCATCTAACCGTCGTCTCTTTGATTCGGGCATCAGCAGTGTTCAATTATAAAGAAAAAATATCAATAGGTTTGTTGCATCTCTGAAGGGTGATGATGACGCTGTTGATGGAAATGTACATGGAGGCATGCGTGAGCAGTGTAATCTTGAAGGGTTCAGATACACTAGGGACAAAATGTCTCCCAAAATGTATCTGCAATTTGACGCTGCAAACGTTGCTCACTTTCCCGAAACGTGAACATAATTTAATTATAGTAAATTATAACTGGGCATCTGTAGTGTTCGAAACAACCCCATACAATATTAAAACACCTTTTTGTTACATCCATATAACTAAGTCACATTCATATTTCCCATTCAAATATTGTTTCAAGTTTCCAGTAAGTATAATATACTTACTGGAAACTTGAAACAATATTATGTATTGCCATAAATATCGCGTTTACTGACATAATCATTATGAATCGATGTATTTTTTTTGTTTTGTTTTGATGCTATTATTGTTTTTAATATACATATTTTTACACTATACTGAAATGACTAAATGAAAGCTTTGATTGCGCGTTGCGTGTTTCTAAAGACCGAATGGTTTCTGAGTTCCAGTACTCATCCAATCCATCACCAGCTCATGACACCAAGTTTGCAAACCATCAGCTATCATTATATACAATATCAGTTCAAACACGACTGCTGTGCGATTGACTGAGGGACCTAACAAGCTATTTTCGACGAGATACCGACGAGAACCGAATAAGTAGAAGTAGCTAAAGTTATCAGATTGGCCTTTGACAAATCCCTCATCCATTATAAAACTATATGATTATATATTATATTAATAGTACATTACTGTCGCGGTCTGTAATGACTGCGTTGCTGGTCGCACTGTTGGTGGCCGAAAGCGCAGCTCAAGGCCTACACAGCGCGATCAGCATTGCAGCCTTTGATGGACAAGCTGGAATAAAAGCCGAGACCGAAGGTCGAAGCTTTTATAGCGCGGACATCAAAGGCTGCAATATTGACCAAGCTTATAGGCCGAGAGCGTAGCTAAGCTAAGCTCGAGGCCTTCATAGTGTGGCCAGCAGTGCCGTCATTGCGGACCAATGCTTGTATAGTAATTTACCCAAATAATGCGAGTAATTAAATAAAACCAGCTTATTATACCTAGTCATCATTTATTTAATAAAAATGACTATTTGTAAATGTACAGTTACTAAAATTTAAGACTTCTATTGTTTTGGCACACAACTAAACATTGGAAAGAACATTGAGACTGGCAAGAAGATCTCCCGCTGTTTTTTATTTTTTGTCACAAATAACCAAATTCTGGATTAAGCCTTTTTGCACTACCTTTTTTTACCATTTTTGAAACTAAGCTCGACAATCATCGATTTTCACAGGAAATTGCCGGTCGCTAAAACACGACTGTAATGGATTTTCACAGGAAATTGCCGGCACCTTTTCTGGCTCCTTCAAGTAGCGCGGCAATGTCGACTTTGCTCAAAGAAGGTTGTCAAAATAATGAGCACATTACTTGCTTTGTTTGAGTAAAATGTTTTTATTTTTTATAATAAGTAATTCAACAGCAAAAACTGGTGTAAGATAGTAAGAATAAGAAATCGCTTTTTGCGTCTGCGAGGTCCAGCGGCCTGCCGAACCTAGACTGACTGCGAGTTGTAAAGTGACGTCATCATGAGCGCACCTGCTTTAAGACGAATTTACAAAGCGTTTCGGAAATGGCCGATATGTTTTTGGTCAGACATAACTTCGGTAATACTGTGACTATTATGACGAAACAAAAACTGGTGTAATGTCCACAAACCTGGCTTTAATACTAGATTCTTCTTTTCGCAAGATTCTGACACCTTAGCCTTATTCATTGTACACTATGATGGTACGCTGGTATCTTCATAGTGTACCTCCACTTCAGGTATAAATTGTATTCATTTAATATTATTAATTGCTTCTTGATGCTGCCTTTATAACGGTGATAAATTTGGCATCTGTTCAAGTATTTTTATTATTATTCGGGTATGAAAATAAACGGTTTCCGGGTAAAAGAGAGGTGAATGATTTCGATCTCGGTGTCACAAGAAAAAAAACATGACTAACACTATTCGGAAAGAAATTCCCACAATATCAAAGTAATTAAATGTGCTCCAAGGAGACATTAATTTTGAAGGAGTCGAGAAACTCTTCGGAAGATTCTCCATAAAATTTGATTTCGTCACAAGAAAACGAAATCTAACAGAAAAAATATTATAATAGATCGAAATGATATTTCAGCATGGAGAGCAAATTATTTACAAAAAAATATGAGAATGAACGAGGTGAACAACAGCCAGTCGTATTTCTGGACAAGACCTGTATTCACGTATCCCATACAGCTGGACGCTGTTGGCAGAGTGATGAAATTGGCGAACCCAGTCTCCAAAGGAAACAGATTGATAACTGTTCATGCGGGAGCAGGGTTTGTGGAGAATGCTTTATTAGTGTTCCAATCGAATACAAAAAGTGGCGATAATCACGACGATTTGAACAAGAATAAAAAAACCGGCCTAGTGAGTGTCGGACTTCGCACATTTAGGGTTTCGTAATAAATGTAGAATATAATAATAAGCCAAAAAATAATAATTAGGAAGTTACTCACTTCACATACACCTGATACACTTAGCTAAAATATCACTATCATTCTTCACCAGCACATAATTACTTCGATTTCCATAGTGTTTGTATGAATGACAAAGTTATATTTGCGGTTTTTAGGGTTCCGTACCCGAAGGGTTCCAAACGGGACCCTATTACTAAGACTCCGCTGTCCGTCCGTCCGTCTGTCACCAGGCTGTATCTCAAGAACCTAGCTAGCTAGAGAGTTGAAATTTTCACAGATTATGTATTTATGTTGCCGCTATAACAACAAATACTAAAAAACAGGATAAAAGAAATATTTAAGGGGGCTCCCATACAACAATTCTTTCAATACCACATACAAACTTATGGATGCACCTGGTTACGTACATGGAGTGTGAAAGTAACCGCACCAATAACTTTGTAAACAATATTTTGCTGTGTAAAATCCAAACTATTCACTCCACACCATCGCTTCCATTGAACGGTGGTACGGAACCCTTCGTGCGCGATTCAGACTCGCACTTGACCGGTTTTTTATAAATGTTTTATATCTTAAAAGCTGCTTATTTTATTTTGTTCAAACCAATTTTCGTTGAAAGATTTTATTGATTTTTCACTCTCTTACTTTTAAAGTAAGAGGGGGTGGGGGGGGAGACATTTTTTTCCTCTTTGGAAGGGTCTGTCTCTTTAACGATTACTCTGAGGAAAAATTGTTTCAGGAACCTTAACGTCATTTTTAAAGACCTATTATATAGACACCACACATAGGTTTGATGAAAAAAAAATCGGTGTTATTTCCATGTAAGTATCGGGCCCCCTTTATTTTTTTATTTTTCATATAAAAATCGTAGTGGTTCACAGAATAGATCTACATACCAAGTTTCAACTGTGTAGTCCTGATAGTTTCGGAATAAAGTTGCTGTGACATACGGACGGACGGACGGACAGACGGGCAGACGGACAGGCAGACTTGACGAAACTATAAGAAAAATGGGTGACCGATAAACTTCTGCCTAATTATAATAATAATCCTTTATTGCACAGAAAACACAATGGTAAATATAACACGAATAGTATGCAAAGATGAGCTTATTTCTAAAAAGAAATTTCTTACAGCAAAAACTGTGAAGAAAGGAGAAAAATAAAATATAGAGAGGTAGTCCTAGTGTACAATTAAAAGTTAAAAGAAATAAATAAAATCAATATATTATCAGATAATTTACAATACATCCTACATAATTACTATAAAATAAATAAATAGAATACAATAAATACATAGACACATAAATACTAAAACTAACTAACTAACTTCATAAAAGGAGGTTATTAATTTGACATGTATTTACGTACAAATGTAAAAATTGTTAGAACTGCAATATATTTCCATATGATTGTCCATTAGGGCTTCCAAACAATAAAACAAAATAAAAATACTTGGTGGTACCAAGTATTCTTCCTTCGTTCTCACTAGTTACATCAAGAAGTTTCATCATGTAATTATTGGGAATTTTTTTCCCACTAGTTCCATTCGCTGAATTATTTAAAATAAACTACTAGGAATAGTAAAAAATATTACGACCCATTAGTTCCACCAAAGTAATTAGTGGGAGTGAACGCCCTAGAGCGATTGCCACTAGTTAAACTAAAACTTTTGTAAGATTACCAAACTTGCTCAGTGTACTTTTTAAGATGGATAGATTATCATACGAATGGCATCAACGTTGCAAGATAGCTATTCGGTCCATGTTAATCAGAAGTAAAAACTGAATGTTGCTGACATTTGTAGGTAAGTAGTTAACATTTTTCTTAACTGAAAGTACCTACCCTCAGTTTTTACCACAAAATTCATTCATCACATTTTGTTAACATCGCTCGCAAGTTTGCATTGAAAATGAGTGACGACAGTGTTAAAATTATAAAAAGAGGGCGTGGTTCAGGTTTGCTAAGTTCAGGACACCAGTATAATAGACATGCCATATACAAAAATGGTAACCTCAACTGGAAGAGTCGAAATTACAAGACTCAAATGCGCAGGTTCCGTAACAATGACCTCGGTAAGTGACTTACGTATCTTTACTGTTTTTGTTCCTGGGTAGGTATTTATTAAATTTTTGCCTGGAATATCATTCCCGACCTGTGTTACCAGGTACACGGTAATTACCGTAGAACCACGGTATTTTTGGTTAATACACGGTCTACGGTAGCGATCCACTACCGTGTCTTTTTCTACGGTATTCTTAAATATTAACTACCGTGTAAGGAAGTAGCACACACAAAAAAAATTATCGAAGATAGGCCAATAGGCCGACATCAGGTCACAAAGACCCGATGGTATTTTTTTACTTTTGTGTGAAATAATATTCAGTCAAGTCAACGACATAAAAACAAAGAAAACGAACAAGCTGATAATGAAAACCATTAAGGAAAATATACTTGCTCAACGAGCTATTCACCGGAATGGTCATAGCTGTGTTGATTTTACACCTACTAAGAACATGTTATCAAAAATGACGGCAGCCATATATGATAAAAAAGTTCTTATTTTAGAAGATTAATTTTAAATAAAAATATTCAAAGTTTAAGGTTGTTTTGGTTGCATTCCATACGGTAATTTACACAGTATTTTCCAAATGATGCTACGGTAATTTAAGTCTTAAACACCGTAATTTTAACAGATAAACACGGTAGTTTATATTTTTCATCTGGTAACACTGTTCCCTACTCCCAATGTGACAAGTCTGTAGCTGCTCTCCAGGCACGTCATGCTTCAGAAATAATACTTACAAACGAAGGTTTCCTCACGATCTTTTCTGTAACCATTAGCAAGCTGCGAGCGTAACTATGAAAATAAAAGTCACTGGTACATATCAGCGTCGAGGATTGACTCCAATAGAACACTTTTTTAAATCAGTATAACTAACACATTAATCCTATTGATATTTAAGGACCAACACAATTTTTTGCAACGCAAATCTCATAGTAGCAATTGTTTGCCAGATCTGACACAAAACATAATTGATGCAGTTATCGTTGAACCCTCTCATCATTTTGATGATCTTTCTTCACTTCTGAAACACATTGGATTAGCTTTCAGTTTGGTCAAGTCGGTTATGTAATGTTCCAGTATAATATAATGAAAAATGCCATAAACATACTACCTATAAAGATAATACATTTTAAAAACTTACTGATTCTGCAAGTACAAATTAAAAACTAATGGGTATTTTTTCCAACACGAACTCATTCGTATGAAGTTGAGGGGGGGAGGGGAGGGAGGGGGGGGAGGAAGTAACCCCCCTCTAAAATATCCAGTCTAGGAAATGTATGGTTTTTTTGTTATGAATTTTCAAAATCCATTTTGAGGTTATTTTTTACTATAGGATTTTTACAAAGTCATTGTTTGTAGTATTGATGTTCGAAATCGCCTTAGCTCCGGCTACTAGGGCTCATAAAAAAGGCAAGTATTTAATTGCACATCAAAAATACTGATTTTCACAGCAAAAAAGGATCAGCGAACACTTATTATGTTTTAAGTATTTTTGTTGTTCTTACATGTTCAACCTAATACGAAGGATAAAGGGGGCTTCGCTTCGCTCACCCCCTTTACCCTTCACCTAAGCTACCGCAGTATTTTGCCCATTAGCACAAAAAAGTACCTAATAGTATCCTATCCTAACTTGTAGGTTTATGAATAAAACATGACAAAATCAGTATTTTTGATGTGCAATTAAATACTTGCCTTTTTTATGAGCCCTAGTAGCCGGAGCTAAGGCGATTTCGAACATCAATACTACAAACAATGACTTTTTGTAAAAATCCTATAGTAAAAAATAACCTCAAAATGGATTTTTGAAAATTCATAACAAAAAAACCATACATTTCCTAGGCTGTATATTTTAGAGGGGGGTTACTTCCTCCCCCCCCCCCCTCCCTCCCCACCCCCCCTCAACTTCATACGAATGAGTTCGTGTTGGAAAACCAACCCAAACTAATTAGCCATGATTAATGACGTTTAATTTATCTAGGTACTAATTTCAATCCACACACAGAACTTCATCATACTATGTAACACAATCAAATTTAAACTATTTGGTGACAAATAGTTTTAAATTCAGGCCAAGACTGTGTAAGCGAATGTGGAAACTTTAAAACACTTTAATATAGATTCCATTCTTAACAACATATTTTGGAGGAGCATGATTGTGATTAAAGTTGGAGCGCAAGATTTGAAAGTCTCTTGTAACTATCATGCTAGATCTACACTCCCGTGAGTTAGATGTACACTTGTAGCGTATTGTTTTGGAACTTCGTCGACTTATCCCAAATGAGTATCCGTTGACCATCACCACATCCGTTATCTTGTGTCCTCTCATAACTTTCACAATCTGCAATTCTGAGAAAAAATACACAATTATGATTTTTATTTAGGTTTTGGTCAATGAAGGATGCAAAAGATTTGAACAAGACGCAATAATATTGCTTCAATACAGCAACAAATATATTGCTCACCAATATAATTATGACCACCAAATATGCTAAATGTTCACCAAATTCAGTGTCCCACTAGTTTATATAGCTTCACAGAACGGTATTGGTTGCTATATAGGTCACTTTCTGTCCGAATACTAAAGATAGGTTTCTTAGGTCTCAACTTTATTATACAACCTGGAGCTGATGTGAAGCGGAGCAGAGCTTGGCAACACATAATTCTGTATAAAATAGGTGTACAATTGTGATGAACATGTAGTAAATTTGGGATGAAATTATTATTTTTGGGATGCAACATATTCATACGTATTCATACTAACTGACTCCATATTCATCCAGCCCGATTCTGTGTTACCAAGTCCTTAACACACCAAGGAGTGTGTCACCACACTCCATCACCATGAAGACACTGTTTCCTTGATATTGTTGAGTAGTCTTGTAAGGAAAAAGCAGCATTGGAGGAGCAACATCGCCAAATCTGGTGACATATTAACTAATATGGTCAAGTAAATTATTACTTGACCAATTTAACCCGACTGCAGTGAAACTGAAAAAATGAGGATTGTGTCTTTGACCTATATATATACAAGGTTACATTTAATTATCCAAGCATGTTTTGGGGAATGATGGTTCTCATTATAAACAACTTTCCCCAATAAACTAATAAATGCAAATGAAAAATATTTTTGTCCATTGTAATCAGCTGATCGGGTCAATGTACTGAGGGACAAAAATATTTTCCATTTGCATTTATTTGTTTCTTGGGGAATTATATTAAATAATATAGAATATAAAAGAACTAAAAGAATATGAACTAATATGGGTAGTTTTTTCCGTTTGCAACCATATTTTTCTTGGGGAAAGTTGTTCATAATGATGGGTACTAACATTCCCCAAAATAAGATCAGCTAATTAAATGTCAGACTGTATATGTATGTATGTCTATGGGTATGCCAAACATAAGTTTATTTTATATTATTAAACATAATAACCCATTTACTTCTACATCAATACTATATTAAACTTTGTACTTATTATGTAATATACATTTATACTATAGGATCAATTGCCCGACAAATATTTGGACCTATAAATGAAATAAAAAGTATAAATATCAATGAAATGCACAATTTTATAAGTTGAAACTAGCCCCGAACCTCTAATCACACTGGCTAAGTAAATTGACTCACACCTGATATAACTAAATACACTTTTACTATGGATCTGTCTGTGCACTAAACTGAGTGAAAACATGGACAAGATTGTTGACACTATCAACAACCGGATGTCACAAAAAGGAGCTTTGAGAGGCACCCACCATGTCAATGGCCAGCAGCTCATGATCTCAGCAGCGAGTTCATACCTCAGCTGCCAGAGGAAAGGTGCTCCTGCTTCATGGAGTATCGGAAAAGGCAGAAGGTGCAGGTGAAGTTGATTGAATAGTACTTCGCAACCAGATGAAGATTTTCACACAAGCTTCAAAAGCCTGCCCCTTACTTGTCATGTTTTCATCTTACACAGCATGGACTGAGGTTTGGAAGGGCAAGACTGCCTTAAAATGAACCATGATTACTGTGACCAAATTTCTGACATAACCCAGGCATACAGTGTTCGTTCATGGCTGTCAGGAAACATTTCGATGACCAGAACTCTTTCTTGGACGACAGAGGGGCACGATTATCATACTACTCCCAGACAAGAATAGACGGAAAGTGGAGAGTATGTCGGAGCTGCTGCAGAACACTAGCAAGTTCCCTCCCTCCGCACTTCAGTCTGAGGGAAAGGCGAGTCCTGCCAAGAAGGCAACCACGGCTATTGCCGCAACAACAGTTGCTGCAGCGCCCGCCCACCGTCAGGCGCAAAGGATTACCGCCGCTGCTGGGAGTCAAGCAGACCTCAGCCATGTCACCGATAAACTCTGCTGTACAGTGTTCTCCTCGTTTGTGCGGTTTATACATGTGTTCTGGTTTTCTTGCAGGCAGATGGATTTAATTTTCATGTGTTGTAATAACGCCCAATATTTATAGTTTTCATTTCCAACCACGCTTTCTTCAATCGTCTTGTTTGTTGTCTTGTCATGTGTCAAGACAAGACATCTTTTTTTTCTCGTGTACAGACTGTCATTTTGCCGAATATCTTGTTCGTTTTATGTGTTGTTATAATTTTATTTTCTTTCTTTCCCGGCAATCCCAGTAAGACTGGGTTGCCTTTATTATATTCTTACTCTAACCTACTTTAAAACAGAAGATACAGTGCATGGAAGATGAAAATTCGAAATTTTCTGTAAACAAAGCGTAAAAATTGGACAATTTCTGTAAACGAAACGTAAAAATTGACGTAACGAAATGTCAATAAGACCATTCATAGTCAATATGATTGTCATTATTGAACGTTTGTGGGCGAGAAGGACCAACCAAAATGGCCGCGCTCCTGAGACGCCATTCCGTTTTCTTGTAGTTTCGCGAATGTTCTCTTTTCTTGTTATCTCGATATTTACAAACAAAAACAACTGGCTAGAGTAGGTTACTGTGAACACATTTTAATCGGGTTATAGGTTATGTTAGAACGTTGAAGAAGCTAAACCGGAGCGGAGCGGAGTGAAGCATATGCGAACAATAACGACTAGCTAGAATAGATTATTGTTTCAATCGGGTTATAGGTTAGGTTAGAACGTTGAAAAAATTAAACCGAAGCGGAGCGAAGCGTATGTAAACAAAAACGACTGGCTAGAGTAGATTGTTGTGGGTACCAGAGGGATAGGGGTCCCCCCACCTCATATACCCCTCAAATTATAAACAAAAACAACATTTATGTCAATATAACCTCAAATTTTAACAAAACAACAAACAAAAAATGTCTCAAAAATATAATTTCCTCATAAATAAACTATACCAGAGGGTCGGGGGTCCCCCCCCCCTCCCCCTCCATTCACCTCTTCCCCCAATTAAGGGGGAACGTTTCTAAAATTTTACCAAATTGAAACAAAGTGTATAAAGGCGAGCTTATCTCTAAAAATAAATTTATTTTAGCAAACCAAGGATGGACAGAATATATGGCTCACCTTTAGACTTTGACTAGGAAGGTCGCTAGATACTTGGGGTCATTCTAAGTATAACCTGAAAATTTCAGGTCAAGGTAGTCAATAATTTTTTAGATATTTTTTTTTTTAATCTATAAAATATTGCTTTTTGTATTAACAAAACGCAATAATAACGTCAAAATGTGTAACGTTTCATTGTACGCTTATTGGTAAGATGAGAATACATATATGAAATAAGCTATTTTTGATTATGATTTTGCGTCATAATAACCTTGTTTTTTTCCGTTTTTGGACTTGTGCTTAGGTATTTCAATGTGTTCTTTTAGATTTACTGAGATACAGTTTTTAGTAACGGAACGCAGCCAGTACCCATTTTATTTGACAAGTTATGATGATTTAAGCCAAATTTGGCAAGAGTAGGTTATTGTGTCTAAATTTCAATTAGGTATAGGTTAGGTTGGAATTTAGAAGGAGCAACCCCGGAGCGCAGCGTATGCAAAGAAAAGCCAAATTTGGCTAGATTAGGTTTAGGTTTAGGTTAGATAAGAATATAAACTCAACCCCCCCCCCCTGACCAGTCAAGGTCAAGGTCAAGAGGTCAATTAACTAGTATAAATACATTTTTACACTCCGCTTTTAGTCGGGGGGGGGGGGGGGATCTGCCGACGTATTGTGACAAGTCGCGTCTCACACACGACATCGTCCGACGATGTGCCTGCTGGCTCTAGTATCGTGGGGACGCCAGCACTAGCAAAAGCCCGACGGATGACATCATTGAGTGCTGCGTGGCGTGACTGGCGACCCGCACTGCGGCGCCATGCCAGTCCATGGTGGTCCAGTTGGTCCACGCCTCCCCCAAAGCGGCAGCGATGTGGCTCATTTGTCTAGGCCCCCAGCCTGAGGCTTACAACTAGACTAAATGTAGTCCTCTCCAGCAGAATGCCTGAACTAGCCGAGGGGATCGCAATGAATCACAGTACCCTGACTCCGGCTCACAGGTGGCCAAGAGACGAGCACACTCTGCACGAGGTTCTTCTAAACCTCAATGCAGATCGGCTCGTCCCATAGTCTCTGCGGAGACGGGTCTAAGGGCGGGACTTTATTCGGGCCGGCTACGTCGGACCAGGTGCTTCTGGCCTCGGCCAAGCACGCGACCTCTACGTCACCGAGTGACGGGTTCATTATTTTATCAGTGAGGCTGGACGTACTCTTGACCGAGGACAGAAACGTCTCCTAATGCAACGTCTCCTATTTTGCGGATGCCAAGGCCTCCGTACCGGATGGGTAGTGTGGCTTGGGTCCAGCATCTGCCACTCATGTTACAATTTAGAATTTCGGCTAAAGACGATCTAATCAATTTGCCTAAACAGTCAAGTAGGTCTGGCATTTCCACAAAGTTGTGCAGCGTAGGACGTACGTAAATTTTGGGACGAATAAACAAATTTTCAAAATAGTATATGCCATGTGTGTGCTAATGATATGGAGACGACACGACAACAAGACTAGTTAAGACCGGTTAGATGAAACGAAAATCTCAATCTCAAGTAGCTTCTGTTTTCAACAATTAACGGCCTAAGTAAAGCTATTTGACAACTTATTTTTTATACTAATTAGACTTGTTTAACATCAGTCATCATCATGATTCATCCCGGAATCACCTCCGGGGGACCGCTCCCTTACCCCCTTCCCCCAGCGGTTTTTTCAATATTGTGTTAGCCCCCTGTCACGTAAAAAATGGAGTATTGAATAAATGGCCAAAAGTGGGCACAACTGTGCCTCTGCTACCCCAATATGGGAAAGGTAGTGACGCTATATATGCCATAAGTCGCTGTATATGCTATATTATGTTAAAAGACTTGATTTTGTTGCTTAAAACTATTTGAACTTTATTCAAATATAGGTAAGTACCTTATTATTTATTGATGCGGCCAGTTTTCCCAAAGAGTTGAGAAAAGGAGTGCTCGGCTCCAATTCGAAATTCAAATTTTCTTTTCTATCTGAGGTGGTAAACCCAAATAATACCAAATGACATGGCCATAGAATCTTATTAAAAGCATGCTGTAAACACGTAACTTGTACGGTCACCACTCTAATTTTCTGAAAATGCGTGTGGTTCATTATTTGTTGTTATAGCGGCAATAGAAATACAAGCTCTGTGAAAATTTCAGTCTTTACTCTACCTACATCGATTGATCCGGTAGAGCCTGGTGACGGACGGACGGACGGACAGACGGACAGCGTAGGCTACATACACATGTGCCTACGCTACACATAATTCATATTTTACGTGCGGTTACCGAGCACAATAATCGACGACAAATTTGGATAACTAGTAATTTTGTACGCCTGCCAAGGTTCATTTGACTATATATATATACTTTATTGCTGTACTTCTGTAACTTATGACTAGAATATTCTAGATGTACATGTACATAATTATATCTGGAATAATTATACTAATTGATCCATATAGGTCACTGAAAACTATAAAAGTATAATCAGTTCGTGATTTTAGAGCTCTTCAACATTACCTATCCTATAATACTCTAATTTCTAATGTAGGAATCTAAATTAAGGCTTTTATAGGTTTTTCTTAGAAAAGCTTTATCTTATACAATAAAATATGAAAAAGTGATTAAATTATATGTAGTGCTATTAAAAATCATTACCAATCTATGGACCCGGTTAGAATACTATAATTTATTCTAAGGTAATTTTTATATTATTCATAATATTTATATCAAAATTTTCAATCATAGAAACGTATCATTGCAAAGCACCCTAAATTGCTATTAATTTTAATATCAACATGAATGGATGGAACATACCTATCAACCACTGCTGAGTAAAGCCTGTTCACTACGGCATTTTAGCGGTACTGCGCTTACTCAACAGTCAGTAGTCTTGGAGATGTCATCCGACCATTCCGTTACCGCCTCGACTATCTACCGTCGACCATTCTGGCTAAAACCACAAACCTTACCTGCCGAAAAACCTTTCTTCACAGACAAAAAGCTTGCTTAAACGTTCAGCAAAAAATAAATAAAAGTTGACCTGAAGGTTCGATGACATAGCGAGGAGAGCAGAGAAACCGTGGTCGCGTGCCATAGCGTAAGATCTAAAGGCCCAGGACTCAGCAGTGGATTCCCTAACAGGGACCCGATTCCATCGATTAGTGATCACGAAAATTGCTTGCTGCCAATTTTAAAATCGGTTAGCACTGGTATGCGCCAGGGCGTCATGAAACCCTTGTACGCGTACGATGACGTTGTTACATGTGTGCAGCGTGGCGCGGCATCCGGCCTTGGCCTTGACGCACACCCAGCGCGTGCGGTCGCCATACTTGTTCACTCGGTTGAACCGGTACACGCCGATCATGATCACCGGGTTGCCGCGCTGCGACGACGCGAACACCGGCTTCAGATCCATGTCTGAAAATCACTTTCGCGTCAGAATACAAAAAACCCTTTCGTCACTTGAATTATTATGTAACTTTAGTATCCCTTTCCTTTCCACAACTTTAAATGCCATTATTTGTCTGAACCAATAAATATATTTCGAAATATTATATTTATATAATATTACAAATAGTTTTATTTACATAATAAAATCATAGACAGTTTGAGATCATACAATTTTAGCCTTTCGGACAATTCGGTAATAAATGTTTTAGTTTAATTGTAGTTACTAATAAAAAATACACTCACCACTTTATTTCCCAGCCACCACACAAAAGCCGACGTTGTACAAAATACGGTGCCAAAAGATAATAATTATCAACATGTTGCTCTATCTCACCTTCCCAGTATACTACCCACGGTAGGACGTTTTTTTAACATATCAATAATTTCTTTATAGGAATTGATAGCCCTAATTACGTTTTGCAAGAATACACATTGTTATTTGATTTTTGTTATCCTGTGTCCATTTTAATTTTAGTTAAAAAAATCGTGTTTCGTGTCTTCTTCTTGATTGCGGGGCCAAGACTAAGCTTTAAGCCCGCGGTTTCTACACAGGGAGGGTACTTCCCCTCCGGTCGTTAGATGCCCATACTAAACAGGGTTGTAGGGCATTGTAGGGAATCAGGTTGGCGGGTGGTGGCGCGCGCTCGTCGTGCCTTCCTGGCCCTGACTCAAGCTCATGGTCTACGATGGGGTTCGCCTTGAATTGGTTCTCGAAACGATCCGCCAGGTGTAACGTTGTAAGTTACCGTTGTCTTCACTCTATCATTAACTGGTCTTATTTTAAATTTAAGTAGTAATTCTCTTAATAAAACTACCAAATGAGGCTAGTAATCACAGTATTAATTTTCACGCGCTGTACTAGCAACATTCCACTGTTGACAACTCACTCGCTCTGCTATGATTGGCCCGTTTTAAACTAACTAGCCGTGACCGCAACTTGACTTTGCGGCGCCGGCGTCATTCCGAAAACTCACTCAGCACTATACGCACGTCCGTCCTACTGGCGCTCTGTAACGGTCCCTTTTTACCGTACGCCGACGAACGACTCTAAACAGTAATTACTTACGTTTAATCATAACGTACTACTAGTAGTTACGTTTTAGTTTTGTCTGTGCTTCATATTAACCCCGATTGAGTTCGGGGTTCCTGGCACCTCTTCGGGATCACCGCTTTTCCTCGCTACCCTACGGTTTCCCGGTTCCTGACACCGCTTCGGGCTAACCTGCTTCCCTGCTCCGGCTGCATTCGGACCGTTACTTCTCCGACGTCAGCGGCACTCCGACTACGGCAAAACCCGCAGGGAAGATTCGTTGCTGCGTAACCAGGGTCAGACTACATTTGGAGAACCCACGTTAAATAAAATTTCTTGTTGGCTACCTATTTGGAATCTTTTTATTCCTCTCCAAGTAGGGACGTCACAGTGGCGCCCAACGTGGGGCATTGTAACGTTGTAAGTTACCGTTGTCTTCACTCTATCATTAACTGGTCTTATTTTAAATTTAAGTAGTAATTCTCTTAATAAAACTACCAAATGAGGCTAGTAATCACAGTATTAATTTTCACGCGCTGTACTAGCAACATTCCACTGTTGACAACTCACTCGCTCTGCTATGATTGGCCCGTTTTAAACTAACTAGCCGTGACCGCAACTTGACTTTGCGGCGCCGGCGTCATTCCGAAAACTCACTCAGCACTATACGCACGTCCGTCCTACTGGCGCTCTGTAACGGTCCCTTTTTACCGTACGCCGACGAACGACTCTAAACAGTAATTACTTACGTTTAATCATAACGTACTACTAGTAGTTACGTTTTAGTTTTGTCTGTGCTTCATATTAACCCCGATTGAGTTCGGGGTTCCTGGCACCTCTTCGGGATCACCGCTTTTCCTCGCTACCCTACGGTTTCCCGGTTCCTGACACCGCTTCGGGCTAACCTGCTTCCCTGCTCCGGCTGCATTCGGACCGTTACTTCTCCGACGTCAGCGGCACTCCGACTACGGCAAAACCCGCAGGGAAGATTCGTTGCTGCGTAACCAGGGTCAGACTACATTTGGAGAACCCACGTTAAATAAAATTTCTTGTTGGCTACCTATTTGGAATCTTTTTATTCCTCTCCAAGTAGGGACGTCACAGTGGCGCCCATAACGTGGTTAGTCTGGCCTTGCTTACGCTGTAAGTAGTTAGTTGTTTGTGTGTGCGTGTTTTTGTAAACGTTTACCTGTGTTGTAATTTTGGTTTTGCTTAGCAACTTCTGTGTACGTGGTTATTATTCAAACTTTTAAATTGTAGTGTTTTTTTCAAATTCCTACGTTGGTTTTAATTTCTCGTTCTCTTATAAAAAAATTAACCACCTACCCACTAGTTGCAATATTTTTATTTGCAGTTTTAACATATATATTCTTTTCTACATCGTCATTCACTTCATTCATACCGTCAAAACCTAACGTACATAAATCATTTTGTAACAGAACGGAGACTAATTAGTAGCGTCATTTTCAATTCCTTGATTTCTCTTCCCGTGCTGTCCCGGGAAATCAAAAAAGAATACGGCAGTTGCATTTCCTCCTGTGCATGTCGTAAGAGGCGACTAAAGGAATCAGTACACTTTCACTACTCATCTCTTTGGTATTTATTATTTGAGCTGCATCATGTCTTTTCAAATTAAGTTTCTCTCTCTAAACAAAGCAGAACTGGAGTACGAAGTTGCCATCAGAGGTGAAAACCCAGGCACTACCGTAGAAATTTTACGTAAACAAATAACTAAACTTGTGACAGAATACCCGTCAGAGGACGTTCTGTTATCTCACCTTGAACCTAAGGACGACTTACTTGCAGTCGTCAAAATCTTGGACAAAGTGCAATCTACTCTTGACGGACCTGCACCAGATAGATCCTCTCTTCTTAGGACACAAAATCTGATGCACCATGTCTATCACAGATTAAGTCGGGTACCTACGGATGAAAAGTTCGAAACGGGCCATGATCAACTGTCGGAGATTTACCGAAAATATTATTCGAAGATCCTAGCTCTCTTATCACAAGCAAAGGATCCCCTTTCAATATCTTCCTCGTCTAATACTGCGTGTAGGGAATCAACGCCATCTGTTAGTGGCGCGAGCGTGATTTCTGTAACTTGCGAGCGTAGCAATACTTCCGAACTTAGTAAATTGAAGTACGACGGGAAATCATGTGTTCGGGCTTTTATCGAAAGGGTTTCGGAACTGTGTCAGGCCAGAAATATTTCGGACTCCAAACTTCTGTCCTATGCAACGGAAATTTTCACCGATCAAGCATTGCACTGGTTCCGAAGTATAAGAGATAGCGTTAACAACTGGTCGGATCTCAAATCTCTGTTGTTAGAGGATTTCAGCCAAACTGACTATGATTATCGTCTACTTTCTGAAATTAGGGCTCGCACTCAGGGCGAATCAGAAACGATAACCATTTATCTTTCCATAATGGCAGGAATGTTTTCGCGCTTATCGAAACAATTATCCGAAGAGGACAAATTAGAGATACTATTGCACAATATCCGGCCATGTTATGCGAGTACGTTGGCCTCGGCAACTCAGATTGTGGATATTGGGGTATTGAGAACGTTGTGCAAAAATTACGAAAATATACAAACCCGTATGTCACACTTTCGCGAGCCACCAACGATTACCACACACACACTAGCACCCGAATTTGCTTACAAGCCATGTAAGACGAAATCTGACAACCATGTCTCTGCGATCGCTCCTGCAACAACTGTAAAGTCAAATAACTTTTGTCTAAGATGCCGCTCTAACACTCACGATCTTCGTCAGTGTAAGGTTAGTCGTGACGTCATCGTCTGTTTTGGGTGCGGTAATAAAGGTGTAAAGAAACCTGAATGCCCTAAATGTACTCCTACCGTTCAAAAAAACTAATTAGCCAGAATTGGGACGGTTCTAAGGGTCATTTCGATAGAGTAGATTTTGAAAAATGGCTACAAACCCTTAGAAACTTCTTCTCTAGTTTCAGAGTCGCCTCAATTCTGGATAGTAAACCAACAAAGGACAGTAGACCCTATATTTCCGTTAGAATCGGGGACATCCCTGCTTCTGGTCTACTCGATTCTGGATCTGCTGTCACTATTCTCGGCAATGATTCTCATAAATTATTGTCGGACCATGGTCTAAAAGTATTTACCGATGATTGTATCTCCGTGACTGCTGCTGGAGGCCAGTCCCTTCAAAGTATTGGCTACATCAATCTTCCCATTCACTTTGAAGAACAATTCCACATTATTAAGGGTTACGTGTTACCAAATGTGGACAGCCCACTTATCCTAGGCATTGACTTTTGGCGGATTTTCAATATTTGTCCCAAATACTTAGGTAGCATCACCTTGTCCAACTCTTCTTTGGCAGAAATAAGTATCGACAAAAATGAGACTTTTATACAGTCTTACGATAATCTCTCTGATTCACAAAAGTCCACAGCCGATTCAATTGTCAGTCAATTCCAGGAAATCTCCACTGACAGTATGGGCCTTGGTAGAACTAGTCTTATAACTCACCATATCGATACTGGTGACTCTCAACCTATAAGACAACGTTACTATCGAATGTCACCTGAGAAGCAGCGAATTTTGGTAGAGCAAGTCGACGAAATGCTAGCGTTAGATGTAGTTGAACCTTGCGAGAGCGCTTGGTCGTCCCCTGTCCTCATTGTCTATAAAAAGAATGGACAACCTCGCTTTTGCCTCGACAGCCGTAAACTGAATTCGGTCACAAAAAAGGACGCATATAACCTACCCTATATAACTGAAATATTAGACAACCTACGCGATGCAAAATTCTTATCTAGCGTAGATTTGTCGAAAGCGTTCTGGCAAATTCCAATAGCTCCAGAAGATCAAGACAAAACTGCATTCTATGTTCCAGGCAGAGGAACTCTCCGTTTTAAGACCACTGCTTTCGGTCTCACCAATGCCCCTGCCACTCAACAAAGGCTTGTCGATCTTCTGTTCGGGAATTTTGATCTAAAGGCGTTCGCATATTTAGATGATATTATTATCATCAGCAGCAGCTTTGAGGAACACGTGTCCTTACTACTAGGCGTGCTGCATAAATTAAAACAAGCGAACTTATCCATCAACCTTGAAAAATGCAAGTTCTTCAGAAATGAGTTGAAGTACTTGGGTTATGTTGTGGATGCGCATGGCCTTCGCACTGATCCTGAAAAAGTCGAGGCTATCCTTAATTTCCCAACACCCACAAAAAAAAAAGATCTTAAACGCTTCCTTGGAACAGCCACGTGGTACCGCCGTTTCGTCCCCAACTTTAGCACTATTGCCGGACCACTCAACCAGCTGACTTCAAGTAAGAAGAACGCACCCAAGTTTCAGTGGACAACTGAAGCTGATGATGCTTTTAATAAGCTAAAAGAGTGTCTTGTATCAGCCCCGGTTCTCTCTTGTCCCAATTACGATTTACCGTTCGAAGTACACACTGATGCGAGCAATTTTGGGATTGGTGCCATGCTCACACAAACGATTGATGGTAAAGAACATCCGATTGCATACATGAGTAGGGCGTTGTCGGGATCTGAGAAGAACTACAGTACAACCGAGAGGGAGACGCTAGCAGTTTTAACCGCTCTAGAACACTGGCGGTGTTACTTGGAAAACGGAAAAACCTTTACCGTTTACACCGACCACTCCGCGCTCAAATGGTTCTTGTCACTGGACAACCCTACCGGAAGACTAGCACGCTGGTGTGTGAGGTTGTCTGCCTTTAATTTCGAACTTAAACATCGTCGTGGGGTCGATAATGTCATTCCAGATGCACTATCTCGTGCTTTCCCATGTGCTTCTATCAGTACGGTCAACTCTAATTTGACTACTACTGACACATGGTACAAAAACATTTATAACGGTTGTTTAGAAAAGCCGAACCTCTTTCCTAACTACTTGATCGAAGGTGGTGCTCTCTATCGCCACTCCAAAAATAAGTGCGAAATGATTTCGGAGTTTTCCTGGAAGGAAGTGGTGCCGAAAGAATTGCGTGACAGCGTCATAGAGGAGAATCATGCTGACCCTACTGCTGCTCACTTGGGTATTTTCAAGACCTATCGACGCTTACTTCTTCGATACTACTGGCCGGGCATGCACCAAGACGTCGTACGTTTTGTTGGTTCTTGTTCAAAATGTCTCACTTACAAACCACAAAACCATCCGACGCTGGGTACGATGGGTCGACCTAAACAATGCTCACGGCCGTTTCAAATGATATCCATTGATTTCATAGGTCCACTTCCGGTCAGTCGAAAGCAGAATAGTTATATTTTGGTCGTAACATGTTGCTTCTCAAAATATTGCCTTATTTTTCCCATGCGACGCGCTACTTCGGAAGCTGTCGTCAAGGCTCTGGAGGACTCTGTGTTTCTGGTCCACGGAATCCCACAGACAATATTCCTTGACAATGGTACCCAGTTTATTAGCTCGGTAACAAATACCCTCTTTAAGAAATACAAGATACCTAACGTATTCTTCTCTCCGAGATATACTCCGCAAGTAAACACTGTCGAGCGCTATAACAAAACAATAGTTACATGTATTTCCACCTACGTGGACAATGACCACAGAACCTGGGACACTAATATTCCCAAAATACAGTATGCCATTAACAACTCCGTCAATGAAGCAACTGGCTACACTCCATCGTTCCTCGTGTACGGACGAGAAACGGTTACTTGTGGTTCTCATTATACAGATAACGATCTGGGTGAGGAACTACTATTTCTGCCACGCGACATTTACGCTGAAAATCTGGGTCACCTGTCAAAATATTTTGATAAGGTACAGGCATCTCTTTGGCACGCACATAAAAAAAATACGGCGCACTATAATCTTAGGCGGAAAGAGGCAGAATTCAGCGTAGGCGACATTGTCCTAAAACGTGCTTATGTCTTGAGTGATAAAGACAAGTACTTTAGTAAAAAGTTAGCGCCCAAATATACCAAATGTCGCGTCTCCGCTAAGAAATCACCCTTGGTATACATTTTAGAGGATATGACGGGAAAGGACTTAGGCACCTGGCATGTTAAGGATCTAAAACTAGTTAAGAATATTTAGAATTAGGTTTTGGATTTTCATTACGTATGAAAACCCTTTACTGGGCGAGGGGGTATTGTAACGTTGTAAGTTACCGTTGTCTTCACTCTATCATTAACTGGTCTTATTTTAAATTTAAGTAGTAATTCTCTTAATAAAACTACCAAATGAGGCTAGTAATCACAGTATTAATTTTCACGCGCTGTACTAGCAACATTCCACTGTTGACAACTCACTCGCTCTGCTATGATTGGCCCGTTTTAAACTAACTAGCCGTGACCGCAACTTGACTTTGCGGCGCCGGCGTCATTCCGAAAACTCACTCAGCACTATACGCACGTCCGTCCTACTGGCGCTCTGTAACGGTCCCTTTTTACCGTACGCCGACGAACGACTCTAAACAGTAATTACTTACGTTTAATCATAACGTACTACTAGTAGTTACGTTTTAGTTTTGTCTGTGCTTCATATTAACCCCGATTGAGTTCGGGGTTCCTGGCACCTCTTCGGGATCACCGCTTTTCCTCGCTACCCTACGGTTTCCCGGTTCCTGACACCGCTTCGGGCTAACCTGCTTCCCTGCTCCGGCTGCATTCGGACCGTTACTTCTCCGACGTCAGCGGCACTCCGACTACGGCAAAACCCGCAGGGAAGATTCGTTGCTGCGTAACCAGGGTCAGACTACATTTGGAGAACCCACGTTAAATAAAATTTCTTGTTGGCTACCTATTTGGAATCTTTTTATTCCTCTCCAAGTAGGGACGTCACACAGGATAGAACAGGGTGCAATCCTTTGAGTTGCCGGTTGAGGCGGTGCAGGGCGGTGTCATCCTCCGACGCGGCCTGTATGGTGCGGTTCCAGGTACACCCCCTGTGGTTGGTAATGGCTTTTCTGAATTCCTCCCCGAGTCGATTGAGTTCCTCTCGGATCGTTGGGCAGCCGCAGGAACGGTGGTATGCTGTCCTGGTCATCTGCATTTGTTCTTGAATGTACTATTTCTGTCGTTTGTTTACAATTGTATAGGTTCTTATAGTACTTTGTTGCAATGTCCACTATTTGTTCTCTATCTGTGACCACGTTTTCTTCTTGGTTTTTCAGAGAGGTTATCCATTATTTCGAGATTGTTAGGCGAGATTGAGACCTTTTCACAGAGCTTATTTTCTCCAATTCTTCTTCAATAATGGCAAGCCTTTGTTTCTTCTTATCTTTAAATATTAGCTTCCTACTTTCCGATATAGCCTTGTAAGTAACTTCTTTTCTTCCTTGGATTTAGGTTCTTTATTCTTTAGTTTTATTCTTTTGCCTATAAGTTCTTTTATCTGAGGGTCGAGCGTATAATATAGTTGTTCTGGATTTCGTTTAGGCAGTGTCATAACAGATTGCTTGATAATGTTGATTAGATTTGTGTATGACCCTTGAACATTTGAAATTTGTTATTTTTTCTGGGTAAGATCTGAAAATACATTTTTCACATGTTCTTTTTTAATTGGGAGTAGATCTTTATTTCCACTTTTGTAAGCTTTTCTGTCTTTGTTCTTTTTTATATTCAGATTTAAAGTTGCACGAATGAGCCTGTGATCAGAAGGGTAAGAGGTGTTAATCACTTGAATGTTTTCAATCGCAGTTATGTTCTTCGTTAGAATAAAATCAATCTCATTCTTAGTTTTACCATCTGGTGATATCCATGTCCATATTTGCTTTGGTTTTTTCTTGAAGAATGAGTTTGATATGAATAGCTGATTTTCCATGCAGTATTGAACCAGATTTTCGCCTCTTTCGTTTCTATCTCCATATCCCCAGGGACCCATGACAGGTCTGTCCTCGAGACTTGGTTGGCCTATCTTGGCATTTAAATCTCCGATTACCACGACTGAATTTGAGGTATTCTGTAGGGCTTAGTAATTTATTCTTAAAAATCTTGAATCGCTTTCTCTTTGGCTTTCGAGTGTGGAGCATATACTTGAACTATGTATATCGCTTTTTCTCCAAATTTCAGATCTAGTCGAGCAACTCTGTCGGAATATCTGATAAAATTAGTTATATTCTTCTTCCAAATTGTTTTTATGAGAAAGCCAACACCATTGTGGCCACTCCTTTAACCAGCATGTATCATTATGTAATCTTTGTATCCGAGTATCTTTGTACCGTCTAGCTTTGTTTCAGAGAGTCCAATTATGTCCCATTTTGTTCATTCCCCCAACGAATGTTTGTACCCTAGTCATGGTTGTTTATCTATCTAAGTATAATATTTCTCTATATAAGTATATATATCGTTGTCTAGTACCCAAGATACAGGGAATCCTAGTTTGGGGCTAGATCAATGTGTGTAAATAATGTCCAAGGTATTATTATTATTATTATTTAATCGCCTCGATAGCGTGTTCTAGTTCGTCTTGTCTGCCGACTCCGACTAGGCCTCTTACATTGAATGCACCCATATATATTTTACTATTGTCAGTATCTGTTGATTGATGGAGGGTTTTGGTCTACTACTCCCATGGTGACCACCCGGACTGGGAGAGTTTGTTTTAGTTTGTTTTATATTCTTTGTTAATTTTTATAATTTGTTCGTGTATCCTGTATCATCAGGCCTTCTTGTTCGTTGCTAAGCCTTTGAGATTTTTGAGCTAATGTCATGTGTATTCCTTGTCATGTATCGAGATATATCAAAGGCTTTAATTTTCTTGGTAACTTGTTGTATCTTTTCAGTTTCTTCTTCTGTGGTGTTTTTCTGGGCATGCTCAGGTGATACTGGTACTGGTACTGGCTCAGGTGACAAATCTCTCTTCTGTGTTCTTCTTCCTTTGTTATGGTTGTTTTTGTTTCGATTTTCTATTCTATTTTCGAGTGTTATTATTCTGTCACCACTGAGTATTACATTTAGTCCTTGGTCTCGTTTATTCTTCAGTTCTTCTTGTAACTTTTTCCTTTTTTGCAGGACAGTTTGAGTGAAATCTTCCTTGACATACATGTTCATGGTTTCAAGTCGTTTATTTTTCTTTAGGATTTTAATTTTGCGGCCAACAGTTGTACATGTTAGAACCACTGGTCTTATTTTTCCTTCATTTTTCTTTCCCATTCTTCGTATGTCCTCTACTTCTTCTTTATGACAAGTAATTTCTATTGTTTTATTTATGACTTTCAATGCGGATTCTTGTAAGTTTGTATGATTGCGCTCCGTTTCTTCTAATCCAAAGAATATCACATTTTTTTTCTTGGCTTGTCGCTCAAAATACTCTATAGTTTCTTGTTTTTGTGTTATTTTATCTTCCAGTTCAGTTATTTTTGTTTCCATATGAAACTTTTCATTTGTATTTTTATTGATATTTGTTGTAATATTGTGTGCCAAGTTTTTAAACTCATTTTTTTGTTCGGATAATTCCCTTTGTATCTTTTCTAATATTTTCATTACACTTTCCATGCTATTTTTAAGGGTCTATCAGGTTTGCAGTACAATATATAGGATAGCGGTAGTAGGGCCAGTTGTATATTTTTGTCTTGTTGAACGGCTGAAGACATGCACTTTGCACTTGCTTGGCAGCTCAAATTGCAAGTTGTGTATTGCTTTGGAATAGCTAGGTAGTGATAATCTGGCTGCTTCTGTGCGTCAATCTTTGTAATGGTTCTTTTAGGTGAATGATTCTGTTTTGTTTATGTTTGTGACAAATTACCATTGAAATGTAAGATTGGTGGCTAGGTACGGTTTCTCATGGATATAATTAGAGAATGCAATGGTTAAAACATCCACTACCACAAGCACAGTACCTTTTTATAACAGTTTGGTAGTAACTTTTTTGTTTTGTTTACGACAAAATAACCGTTGGAATGATGATGCTATTTGTAGGTAGTATTCTCGGTAAATGATAAATTTGTATGTTAAATGGTCAGTATGTCCACTGGAGCACGTAGACTAACCTTTGTAATGGCCCCAGATGCAGATTTTTCGTAATTACCACTTTATTTGTTTAATTTTTGCACTTGATTGCGTGAAAAGATTTTTCCGTCCTACTTCTTCACTGCTTGTAGAATCTTGTGGATAACAATTATTCCGTAACTTTATCACTTCACGGATGATAATAACTGCTTTTCTTGTAACGATTGGCACTTATTCGATTTTATTTAGGCAGAATAACACAGAGCTGATGTTGACGTGAGTGAGTCACAACTACCCTTCACAAGGTAGTTGTGACTCAATGAAGTTTGCTAAGTATCTGTAAATTTCTACAGTTATAAAGAAATTTGATTTGATTTTATAATAATACATATTTTGTGTGGGGGGCGGGGGTTGTTTATTATTATACTTAATTTTTCGGACATCCATGGTTTGGATATCAGTGTGGCTTTGGAAACATGTGTGGAGCCATCCCGTCATAGCCTCCAAGCCAATATCAAAGGAGCTCCTGTAAATGAAGTTGTCATTGTGAACTCTGTAATCAAATAAACATAATCGTATTCTTTTCACTAAAGCTGGCCGAGTTCCAGTTTCGTCTACGTATCCTTAATTAGGTATATCAACCAGTGTTCTGAATATAAATCTGAGTGATTGGATGAGGGATTTGTCAAAGGCCAATCACAGCTTAAATAGGTGGACGTTGTTATCATTGCTATACGTTATAGTGACAACGTGGGTGCTGAATCGCGTATAAATTACAAAAACAAGTAAAAGCTTTTTTGAACTTCACCCACTGGTATGTCCGTCTCGACTATCCATTTGTCCGTCCTAGGTAAACAGTAATGTTTTTTTTTTTTTAAATCTATTACTATTCTGTTTATTTCTTTGAGGTTTGAACTTTGAACTTTGAGGTTTAATAACTCCGTCAATTTTTAAGATATCGAAAAACAATACTGAAATGTTCTATTTTTTTTTTTATAAATTTAACTGCATTCACTGAAATTTTCGTTGGCCACATTAATTTTTTAACATAATAACACTGATAACATACCATTGGTGATGCGGTCGAGGCTATGCTTCCTAACCGAGAGCTGCTTGGTTTGGATCCCGGATGGGGATGAAGGATAAAAAAAGGTTTTTGATGTTTACATGTTTGTGATGTTGCTGTTTCTGGTGCCATGGCACAGGGTATGGTATACAGTCGCCTCTCATGAGGTCAATATCAGAACAAAACCCAAAACGGACAGGATGGCAGAGGCATAGTTGAGCCCAAGTTAAGCCAATTTATAAACCACATAGTCATTTTATATAATAATCAATTTAATTATAAGGGAAATTAGCACACCTATTTGCATTGCAGTATAAAATTAATTAAAAATAGTACCAGTGATCGTAATTTAATATAATAACATTTGTTTATAAGTAGGATTTGAAATATCATTAAATCGTCAATCTTATTTTCTTGGTTCCACTATGTAATTTATTTTATCCTCACACGTATCATAAACCCTCTTTATTGCGTACAAAAACCGCACGTTACGATCAGCATTATGTTAAACTACTTGGTAAAAACTCATTTCTTATCTGAAAAAATAATAATGTGTAATTTTTCTACATATTATGACATTCAAATTTCGAACTCCGACGCCAGCCTGCGTGCCGCCCCTAGTTTGTCTGTGAAGTTGGTACTGACATTCAAATTTCGAACGCCGATGCCCGCCTGCGTGAAGTTGGTACTACAGAACAAGTTAACCAACTGCAGAGCCACAATGCCAGTCAAACATGCGGTTCCTGAACACATCAAAGAGAGCTTATGATATGTATGTAGATAAACTAGTGTATGTAACTGTACATAATTAGGCATTAAAACTCTCGAGTGATATTATTATGAAACTCGCCTTCGGCTCGTTTCATAAACCCACTCTCGAGTGTTAATGCCCTCCATTATGTAGCAGTCACATAAACTACTATAATAATGTACCTTTTCACCTACTTGAGTAATACATTAAAAAATATATTACTTTTACATGTTACTTTCAATGTAGTTATAACATAACATCTTGACCATTCTTACTACGGTTATGGTCGTTGTATATTTTGTCACAAATGCCTTGCAGTTTATATTTGTACAGCGCCACCTGGATTCAGAGTTCCTCTGGTGTTCCTGGAAATACTGCCGGGTTCTCGACACTATCCTAGGTAAGCTAAAAGTTATTTTTTTCAGGTTTAAGATTTTGGTGCATTTGGAGGAACTGGCAGTCAAGAAAGGGGGGAAATTGGCAGAACACGTAATGTATATTAATGTCTATGAAATGATTAATGAAAATGTCTTGG
Source organism: Argyresthia goedartella (assembly GCA_949825045.1). Classification (NCBI taxonomy): domain Eukaryota; kingdom Metazoa; phylum Arthropoda; class Insecta; order Lepidoptera; family Argyresthiidae; genus Argyresthia; species Argyresthia goedartella. Next base: position 8,220,660 of record OX463817.1, read on the forward strand.
ACTGGAGTTTTAAGAACGACAGGGTGTACAAAAATATATGCATTCCAAACTCTTGAAAACCTAGTGAAACTCATTTTGTATTCTGCCATCTTTTTATCTAGGATTCCCCCCCTTTCCTGCCTTTCCTCCAAATGCACCAAAATGTTTAACCTGTCAAAAATCTATTTAAAAAATAATCTTTTACTACATTCTAATTGACCGCTTCAATCGCAAAAGAGACCGAACTTGAAACATAGACTAAATTGAAAAAATGTGCTAATGTATTTTTTTATTTGCGTTGTCAGCACAGACTAATTAAACACTAAAAAGATCGATTTATAAATGCCGACCGATTACAACAAATGTTCTATGAAAGCAAAAAACGCACTAAATAGTTACATACCTTCTTCGGTTGTTTACTTTTGTTTGCTGATATTTAATTAGTGTGAACAATTAGTCCTACCTCAAGTAGTGATAATGAGAGTTTGACTCAAAAAATTGTTGCGGTCCATTACCCACGCTATCCCCTGAAAAAATGCAAGGAGAGGGAATAATTTTATAAAAATGTGTTTTTTTTTCTATAATCTTCTGGTTATAATATAATATTGTTACATCGCTGCTCGCTGCGTTTAGGATACAAAGAACAATAATTACATTATTTAAAATTAAAATAATTCCTTTATTCCCTTGGTAAAAAATCGACTACTCTTATAAATCAGACCCTAAAGATAACATTATCACGAGTCACGATCATTTTGGGTCTGTCGTGGTTGTGGGTCAATTGCCAGCGCACGATTTCATCATCTCTACTTATGTTCAGTCGAGCTCGGCATTTCTTAGTCCTGGTGTTGCTACTGCTGCACATCCAATATATACAGTTTTTTGATACGCGTGACTTCTGCCTATAGAATGTGTAACCGTCAAGAAGAATCATTTTTATTCCACGATTACTAGTGACATACTTGATTTCTGCAAAGAAATATATAAATTATTTCATGTTCCCACATACTATATTCATTACTACATTCTAACAGCTGTAGTCTTTAGGCTTATTGAATGAACGTAATAAATAACTTGTAACTTCAAGTAAAAATTATATTGTCAATAATCTAAACTATATTATTTAACATTTGAAGTTTCACGACATACATATGGATCTAAGGATAACATTATCAGGATTGAACATCAGATTGGGTCTAACGTCATTATGGGTCAATTGACTGCGCACGAGTTTATCATTAATACTTATATTCAGTCGAGATCGACATTTGGTATAAGTGTAGCTGCTGCTGCTGTATATGCAATTCGTGCACTTTTTTATCTGGGCCTTCCTGTAAAATGTATAACTGTCAACAAAAAATATTATTAATCCACATTTATTGGTGACGTAGGTACTCGATGTCTGTAAGAAATATATATATATATATATATATATATGACTCCCGTCTCAAATACTGTATTCTGACTTCTATTATTCGCCTTTATATTTATTTACTTACCCTTCTACACTATTTCAAAACCAAAAAAGGTTTCATAACATAAATTAGAGTCTGATGATAATACGTCCATCACGTGTGACCACAAGTTTAACATCTTTACTTTACGATATTCAGTGGAGCTTGATATTGTGTTTTGGTGTGGCTACTGCTGCAAATACCATATTAACACTTTTTTGATTACTGTGTCAGTCTGAAGATTGTGTAACCGTCAAGAAGAATAATTTTTGATCCACAATTATTAGTGACGATACTTGATTTCTGCAAGAAAAAATATGTGTGTCACATTTATCAATTTCTGTATTCTTGTGGCTGTTATCCACAAGGTTTCTTACTAGTAATCCTAAGTAAAAAGGTTAGAACATTTTTGTATGGAAACTAGCATTCTTGGCTAGAGACCAAATCAGTGCAAGAATCAAGATTTTACAAAATGGCAGAGTTCGGTATGCTCTTTCAAAAATATGTAATACCCACTAAAAATCATTAGAGTTAACACTACGTAAATAAAAGTCTAATGATAACATTATTACGAGTAACCATAAGTCGTGGTTGATGGTCAATTGACTGCGCACGATCACATCATCTTTACTTATATTCAGTCGAGCCCGATATTTCTTAGATCTGAAGCTGATACTGTAACATATCCAACATGTTTAGTTTTCTGATACCCGTGGCTGCCTGTGGAAACCATCACCATTTTTGATTCAACATTATGAGTCACGAACTTGATTTCTGCAAATAAATATTGTTCGATTCAAAATCGATACTCGATCTATGGTTCCGGAACGGCCATTTTGAATTTGACAGTTGCTGCCAACAGAGGAGTTTTTTGACATCTGACAGAAAAAGCCCCCGTAATGTGACGCGTATTGATTTTGGGCATTAAAATTAAATCGTAAGCCATCTGCAATTGTATTCGGGCTCCCCTCAGGATTGTCTTATAGCTGAGTGTATTGTGGTTCTCCGAACCAGATAAAGTTCGTATTTGGAACACTGTGTGCGTCGAAGCTGGCCTGCCAGCCATACCTGGTTGGCTGAAGAACCTGTCTACCAAGAAGAGCCTAGGGTGCACCCAGGCCTTGCAGAGAGACAGGTGTTTGACGGGAACGAAGCACAGACCAGGTCAGATAGAATCTATTACTTAGCTCGGTGAATCGCCGACGTTCTTGCTTCTTGGCATCTGATCGCTACGCTACCTCGTAGCTATGGGCCCCTGCGAGGTCATCGGGTGCCGAGAGGCCTGAACATTTTGGTAGCAAGAGCGTGGTTTCCTGAGATTTGCAGCCGTCAAGGGCTCCAGGAACCCACGATTTGGGACTATCAATCTGTAGGTATAGGCGGTTATTAGCTAACTTGGTTTTGTTCCTGTATCCACATAGATTGGTAGTGTTGTAAGCTATAAGTCTATTGCTGGTAGTAGACAGACAGATATAACAGTTTTCCCTAAATGACCAGTTGTACTGAGATGTGACTCAGAATAGTAATTACATTACAGGTACATTGTAGGTGAATTGAAATTTGCGTTGAAGTACCAGTTACCAGTTAGTCAATCTATTAGTGGTCTAGTAATGCTAATGAATGTTTGGTTAACATAGGTAGTTACATTTATTGATAGCAGCCTATGAAATTGTTTTCAGTTTATAGCAATTTATAACTTGAACTAATATTGACTATCTGTGTGTGTTATATGATATAGGGAAACTAAATTGTTGTTTACAGAATTTGTGTAGATATAAAACTCGGTTTCTGTTGTTTGGGGAAATCAGCATTGTTTAAGTTATAGATTAGGGTTCCCTCGTTTGTGTTGTAGACTGGAGGGTCCAATATAATTGAGTTACTGCAAATTGTGAGTAAGTATCGTTCCGATCATGTCGTTGTCTGAAATACAGAAGGGTGTTTCTAAGGAGCTCAGATGGTTTTCCTCCGCACACGGTCTGATAGACCGGTTAGATAGGCATGATGTGGTATTGGAGCGGTCTATGGACGTTAAGGAACGTTACAACAGGGTGCTCGAATTGTCCGCGCAGGCGGAAGCAGTTGATGGTTGCGCACCTGACAGGCTGTCACGGTTGCTAGGGGATGTCGACCAGTGTATGGAGATGGCGGCTGCTATCACGCAGAGGGCTGCGGACATACGTAGGCAGCGCGAGTCCAGCCATAGTGGTGACACTGGGGCGCCTCTGCCGCATCAGGGATCGGGGACCAGGTTACCCGTTATAACTATGCCTACCTTTGACGGAGTGTCCGGTGAATGGATGAGCTTCATCAATCTGTTCGACAGTTTGGTGCACATGCGATCGGACATTACCAAGTCTGTCAAAATGGCTCAGCTGGTGGCAGCATTGAGGGGTGAGCCCAGGGAGCTGGTCGCTCATTTGACAGTTACGGAGGGTAACTATGAAACGGCCAGGCAATTGCTGGTCAGACGTTACCACAACAAACGGAGGTTGGCCGATGCCCAACTGAACCGTTTGTTTAGCATCCCGGTTGTGAACAAGGTCGGGGCCATACAGACGGAGGTTTTGAACCCGTTGTTGTCCGTCACCAAGGCCCTAGAGAATCTTGGACTTCCGGTTGGTGAATGGTCGTACCTATTGCTGTACATTGTACTTTCCCGACTACCCGCTGACGTGCAGACTCGTTTCGAACAGTCTCACGGGAGGTCGGCCGAGGACCTGCCCGCCTTCTCCGACTTGGTCGGATTTTTGGAAGAGGAGGCTCGACGGGCAGAGAATTTGGGGTTGACGGCCACCCATCCTTCGGAGCCACAGAGAGCTGCCGGGAGCGCTGTGAGTAGGGGCCCTCCGACGAGGAAGGACCGCACCAACCGGCAGTCGTATGGGACTGTGAGTGCATTGACCCCACATAATGAGACCTGCCCATGTTGTAGGCAGATTGGCCATGCTGTGGCCGATTGCAATAAGTTCGGGGAACTTAGGGTTGAGGGACGGCGCCGGATGGCCAAGCAGCGGAGCTGGTGTTTCCTGTGCCTCGGGCCACACATGGCTAGGGACTGCACGCGCACAAAATTGTGCGGATATTGTGGTGGGGCCCACAACAATCTGTTGTGCATGAACCGGTCCGGCCAACAGCCACCACAGGGCCGTACCCAGGGTGACACGGCATGGGGCCCTGAGAATTTGTTTGCGACTTGGAGCGCAACTCAGGAGCCAACGTCCCCACGTCCACAGGGCCGTACCCAGGGTGATACGGAATGGGGCTCTGAGAATTTGTTTGCGACTTGGAGCGCAACTCAGGGGCCAGCGTCCCCACGTGCACAGGGTAGTACTAGGGTGCGGGGCCGCACTCAGGGTCATCACATGGGGGGCCCTGAGTTTTCGGTTGCGACTCAGCATCCGACTCAGCGGGCAATGGGGCCACAAGCGCGCAGCCACCCAAGGGTGCAGGGCCGCACTCAGGGTCATCACATGGGGGGCCCTGAGTTTTCGGTTGCGACTCAGCATCCGACTCAGCGGGCAATGGGGCCACAAGCACGCGGCCACCCAGGGGTGCAGGGCCGCACTCAGGGTCATCACATGGGGGGCCCTGAGTTCTCGGTTGCGACTCAGCATCCGACTCAGCGGCACATTGGGTGTGTTGAGCAGGCCGTAACGGGCGGGTGGCATGGGACAACTTCGAGCTATGCGGGTGCGGTTCGGACGCCGCCTCAGTTGTCGCCCCGCTCGTCGCCTCGTCCTCGTCGGTCGCATGTGATGTCCCCCCCGCTCATGGAGCGGCCACGGTTGAATTCACGCCCACAACCCTTCGGGGGGCGTCGTAGGGTGGCAATGGAACCGGCGCGTGGGCCATTTGTACAGTGGGACCCGCTGGCGTATAGCTGCCTACCTGATCGGTTACAGGCACAGTGGGGCCCCGGGGGTCCTCGCTAGGAATTTGCGGCCCAACAATTTGTTGCCCCCCAACCGGAGACGGTGGTGTTACCGATCGCCTCTGTGCTTGTTTGGGATTTGGCGGGCAACCCAACATACGTTCGCGCCCTATTAGATTCTGGAGCTCAGGGCTGCATTGTATCGAACGATTTAGCGAAATGGTTGGGCCTCAATATAAATAATGTATCGCTGCCGAGGAAATTGGTCCCTGCTGGGGATTACAGGGCAACCCTTCACGGGTTTTGTGATGCCTCTGAACGAGGGTTTGCGGCAGCGGTTTGTTTGCGAACCGTCACCTCCACCGGGGAGGTCGACGTGCGTTTGGTTTTGGCAAAAAGCAAGGTAGCGCCTATTCGGACAAGGATGACGATTCCAAAACTGGAACTGTCCGGGGCTGCTCTTTTGACCAAAGTTTTGAATAACACTCTAACAGTGTTGCGTGGGTCAGTGGTTTTGGAGGATACGGTGTACGCGTGGACGGACAGCCAGATTGTTTTGTGCTGGCTGAAGGCTTCGGTCCATACCTTAGAGGTTTTTGTTGCGAACCGTGTCCCTCAGATTGTGTCGTCTGAGGTCCCACTGACCTGGAGACATGTACCAGGAGAATTGAACCCGTCTGATTGTGCATCCAGGGGATGTCGGGCTCCTGAACTCGAGCTCGTTGCTGATCTCTCGACAGAGGCCTTCATTGCTTGTTTGGATAGGTTTGTTTCTCGAAGGGGACTTCCAACTTTGATCCGCTCTGATAACGGCACTAACTACATCGGTGCGGAACGATGCTTACGAGAGATAGTCAACCTTTTGAATGTAAATAAAGTGGATATTGGAACGGCCCTCTCCCGTCGGGGTATACAGTGGACCTTCAGCCCACCGAGTTGCCCCCACTGGGGTGGGATTTTTGAGGCCGTAGTTAAGTCAGCGAAGACGCACTTAGGGCGTATAGTAGGTCAGACCGCGCTGACTTTTGAGGAGCTCGCGACATTGTTTTGTAAGAACGAGGCCGTTCTCAATTCGCGACCGTTGTGTCCGCTCAGCTCGGATCCAAATGACCTGGAGGCTCTGACCCCAGGCCATTTCTTGATAGGACAGCCACTTGACGCGTTGCCCGAGCACCCCTTCGAGGGAGTGAAATTGTATCGGTTGTCAGGGTATCAGATGTTGCAGCAGTTTACTCAGAATTTCTGGAAGCGTTGGTCGCTCGAGTATCTGCATATCTTGCAACAGCGCCTTAAGTGGACTGACAAAACCAGCCCCTCTAGTGTTGGTGACCTCGTTCTGGTTAAGGATGCTAACCTACCGCCACTGCGTTGGCGCAGGGGGCGCATTGTTAACTTGTTCCCTGGCAGGGACGGGACCCCCCGGTCTGCAGAGGTTCTAGTAGGAGGCTCGGTACTAAAACGAGCGGTAGCAACGTTGTCTCGGCTGCCCGTAGATTAAGGGACAGGTGGGTGCCTGTCCGGGCGGGTGATTGTTCGATTCAAAATCGATACTCGATCTATGGTTCCGGAACGGCCATTTTGAATTTGACAGTTGCTGCCAACAGAGGAGTTTTTTGACATCTGACAGAAAAAGCCCCCGTAATGTGACGCGTATTGATTTTGGGCATTAAAATTAAATCGTAAGCCATCTGCAATTGTATTCGGGCTCCCCTCAGGATTGTCTTATAGCTGAGTGTATTGTGGTTCTCCGAACCAGATAAAGTTCGTATTTGGAACACTGTGTGCGTCGAAGCTGGCCTGCCAGCCATACCTGGTTGGCTGAAGAACCTGTCTACCAAGAAGAGCCTAGGGTGCACCCAGGCCTTGCAGAGAGACAGGTGTTTGACGGGAACGAAGCACAGACCAGGTCAGATAGAATCTATTACTTAGCTCGGTGAATCGCCGACGTTCTTGCTTCTTGGCATCTGATCGCTACGCTACCTCGTAGCTATGGGCCCCTGCGAGGTCATCGGGTGCCGAGAGGCCTGAACAAATATATATATGTCAAAATCGTTAGTTGACAAACTAACGTTTTTTTTTCTCGTTAGTTGGTTAATTATCGACAGATAGAAAACTGTAGCGTACTGCTTACTATATAACGCGTTAGTTGATAAACTAATGGTTAAATAGTAAACTGGTTTAAACTTGAATTGCACACGAAATACCAGGGCAAACACTGCGGTAGCTTAGGTGAAGATTAAAGGGGGCGAGCGCAGCGAAGCCCCCGAGTAGTCTTCGTGTTAAGTTGACACGTAAGAACAAATGAAACGTAAATTATAAACCCTGTCGATCTGGTTTACTATCTGTCAATAGTTGATCAACTAACGCGTTAGTTTATCAACTAACGGTTTTGACTATCTTACGGTGACATAATTAGTTCGTGTAGTTAATATCACTATACTACGATCCAGCACACCTTGTGGTACACTTTTTAACGAAACTATTACACATATAGGTTTGAGCTTTAAAAGTGATTTAAGTTCATGTTTAGTATTGCCGAATGTCATTGCATATTCTTTTCTAAATAAACTACCGCACTTTCGATTTCGCAGGCCCTGCCGTTGTAGTAGCCTACCTGCAGTTCATAGACAAGTTCACAAGGGACATCCCCTTTGCACGCCCTTACAAAGCTTTTATTGCGCTTTCTGCTATTATACATCGCGCCACACGTTGTAAGCGGTGGCCTTGAATGCGCAGTAAACACTTTTAGATACCTGTACATACGCGCAGTTATTCCCGCCAACGTCGCCCAGCGCTCTTAATTCGTGGCGCGAGGTATACTACAGCTGAAAACGTTGAACTATTGACAGTTGAAATCGTTGGAGTGACGAGCTGAGGGACCACAACAAGAACCAGTGGGAATGGACCCAGGAGCAAGTTGTCTGGAAGTGGGCAAGAGAGAGATACAAATATGGGAAAACACAGCAGTGGGAAGATAAAGGCTAATTACCTATATAATAATAAAACTAATTGACAGCTGTAATCTTCACTAGGGCTTGTCGAGCTAAGTATTGAATGAATAACTTGGAACCTTATGTAAAATTTATATTGTTTATCATATTCTCTAAATTCATCTTTTCTCCTTAACATCCCAGGGTCGAAGGACCAAAATCAGTCATTGGATCTGTGGAATGACTTTTTTGCGACGGTTGGACAAAATTTAGCGAATTGGCATACTTTCAAACACTAAATCTAGTGAAGCGGAATTAGCAACATCAATAAAATCAAAACAAAACCCGTTAAACTCTTTTTACATGGAGCCGACGGATGCCAGGGAAGTTGATACGCTTATTATTAATCTGCAGAATGATAAGGCTCCCGGCAATGATGGTTTTAATAACTCGTTAATAAAAGAAATTAGATACACAATAATTGAACCACTCACAGCAATATTTCATAAAAGCCTTCCAACAGGAATCTTCCCTGATGAATGTAAAATGGCGTCGGTCTGTCCAATACACAAGGGTGGCCTAAAGAACACACCGGATAATTATCGTCCCATCTCCCTGCTTGGGGCATTCTCTACGCTACTTGAAAAGTGGTGAATCGTCGTTTAATTAAATATCTTGAGTCCAAAGGTTTGCTCTCGTAGGGGCAATTCGGTTTCAGACAAGGCAATTCAACTGAAGCTGCAGTATCTTTATTGACCACTATAATATCGTCACAATTAGACAGGCAGATCAGCAGCATAGGGGTCTTCTTAGACTTGGCCAAAGCCTTTGACACTGTCTCCGTCCCCATACTTCTAAGTAAGCTGGAAACTACTGGGAATACGAGGCTTGGTCCTGACTGGTTGCAATCGGATCGGTGGCAGTGTGTAAAGATTGGCCATCAAAGAAGTGACAGCAAAACAATGAGTTTCGGTGTGCCGCAGGGCAGTATCCTCGCACCAACACTCTTTATCCAGTACATTAATAATATACATGGAGACAATGAAAACTGTTTTCTTTGCTCTCTGCCAATCACAACTTATTTACTATATCTTATGCTGGGGCAGTGCAGCAAAGACAGCGATAATAAAGGTGGAAAGAGCTCAACGGTCTGTTCTTAAAAATATGCTGAGTAAGCCTTATAAATTCCCAACAGACACTCTATAACAAGAAAATAAATTACTCAGCGTTCGTAAACTTTATATCCTCAAAGTAACCCTAACTACGCATAAAACGACTCTAAACTCGGCTAACTATTTACAGTTGCTGAAAAAACGAGTGTTAGGAATTCGTACACCTCCTACTAGAACCGCTTTTGCCTGTCATTTTATCCCCTACATTAACGCACATGTTTACAATCAAATAGTTAAGTCTTGCGAAATAAAAAACATGTCTCTCAATGAGTCCAAACCAACTTTGCAGAGATGGCTGGAGACAATTTCATACGACAAAACTGAGCTTCTGCTTGCAAATATTGCATGAAATAAATTGAAATTCCAATAATAAATAAAATCTAATGAAATAAATGCTATAAATTTTATGTATATTTATTATATATTATTATATTTTCTTTGTATATTTAACTGCTAATTTTAAAATAATTATTTAATTGTTTCATATTTTAACAAATTATTATTGTTTTCCTTTTTATGACGTGCAAATGGCGCGTGACGTAAAAATCACTGTATAAATCGTGTAATTAGATTCCCACGCCACAGGCTTGCCTAGTTTGGGGGTCATCGAACGGTCACGCGTCGAACGCGTGGCTTAAGAAAGGCGAGCTGTTCCCGGAAACGGAGGGATTTATGTTAGCCATACAGGACCAGGTTATAGATACTCGTAACTACAGAAAACATATCATACTCGTGCAGACACTGCCACAATAGTTCAGAAACAATACAGCATATCAAAGGAGCCAGCAGATAACTCGCACAATCAGATTATAAACACCGCCACGACCAAGTTGCAGCCATCATACACCAACACCTCGCGTTCAGATACAAATTGATTGCACAAAAAACAGCCTACTATAAATACACACCTCAAACAGTTTTAGAATCAACAGACTTTAAACTTTACTGGGACAGAACTATAATTACAGACAAAACTATTCATTTCAACAGGCCTGACATAACTCTCCACGATAAACAAAACAAAACAGTATTTCTCATAGATATAGTCATACCAAATACACACAACCTTACCACAACTTTAACAGAAAAGAACACAAAATACACAGATCTTGCCATTGAAATTAAAACACAATGGCATGTACAATCTGTCAATACCATCCCAATAATCATCTCATCCACAGGAGTCATCCCATACACATTACACACTAGTCTCAAAACACTAAATATACCCAGATCCACACACATACTTCTTCAAAAAGCAACAATACTAAATACATGTGGAGTTGTACGAAAATTCATGGGCAAAGACCGTGATCTTTATTAGATAAGCACTTGGCGTAAGCCCGTGTATCAGAACCTGAGTGAAATGAAAAATTCATAAAAATGTAACAATAATAATAATAATAATAATAATACCTTGGACACTATTTATACACATTGATCTAGCCCCAAACTAGGATTCCCTATATCTTGGGTACTAGACAACGATACAAGTACTTATATAGATAAATATTTTACTTAGATAAATAAACAACCATGACTAGGGTACATACATCTGTTCTCGTCAAACAAATATTTGCCCCCACCGGGACTCGAACCAATTCCAATTCCAAATTCCAAAAGTCTTTATTACTGTAGATATTTACATATACTTAGCAATCGACATTTTTTGCCACTTCTCTACATTGGACCACTGTGGGAGAAGAAGGGCGTAGAAACTCCCACAGATTGATTTTTAGATCTCTTTTTAAAAATTGCTTATGCTTAACTAATACAAAATATAATATTTTGTCATTATCATAATTAATAAGCAGGAATAAATAATTACAAAATTATTAATAGCAATGTCTGTGTTGAGCCAGATTAACCCCATACAGACCCATCATTTAAGTAATCTTGAACATTGTAATATCACTTTTTCGACAAAGTCGCTTTAACATGGATTTTAAATTGCTCAAATGGCAATTTCAAGATTTCCAGAGGTATCTTGTTGTAGTAGAGAATGCATTGACCCTTTAAAAAATTTCTAACCTTCGCGAGTCTAAACCGGGGCGCAAGTAGTCTGTGATTATTTCTTAGGTTAACATTACAGCTATCGCTAAGTTTGGGAAATTTTGTAAGGTTCTTGCGTACATACATTATATTTTCGAAAATAAATTGACTAGCTACAGTTAGTTTGTCAATTTCTTTAAAAAGCTGTCTTAAGGAGTCTGTGCGTTTTAAATTATAAATTGCTCGAATAGCTCTTTTCTGTAAAATAAAAATAGTTTGAATATCCGCTGCTTTCCCCCACAACAAGATACCATAGGACATGACACTATGAAAGTAACTAAAATATACTAGCCTAGATGTAGCCACATCTGTGTTTTGTCTGATGTTCCTAACAGCGTAAGCCGCAGAACTTAATTTACAAGCCAATTTTCCTATGTGGGGTCCCCACTGCAATTTGTTATCAATGGTTATTCCAAGAAACTTCGTGTCATTTACTAATTCTAACGTATTGCTGTCCAACACTAAACTGGTCACAACTTGCCTGACATTTGGAAGTGAGAATTTGATACATTTGGTTTTACCAGCATTTAACAATAAATTGTTAACTGTGAACCAATTCAAGGTTAAAGATAATACTCTATTGACATCATCAAAATCTTCTTTTTGTCTTTCAATTTTGAAGACCAGTGAAGTATCATCGGCAAACAACACTATGTTAGTCAATTTCTCTACCATAAAAGTCAGATCGTTAATATATACCAGGAATAAGAAAGGACCTAATATGGAACCTTGTGGAACGCCAAATTTTAACCCCGATCCATCAGATTTAACGCCGTTGACTTCTGCCTTTTGAATTCTATTGCTTAGGTATGATCTTAGTAGATCCAACGCATTATTTCTAACTCCGTAATGATTTAATTTCATTAGTAACGTGTCATGATCAACACAATCAAATGCCTACGACAGATCGCAAAAAACACCGATAGCATCCTGTGCGGCTTCCCATGCAGAATAAATATGAGATATAGCCCGGGACCCTTGGCTTCGTAGGCAGGGTCACTGCCGACTCGGCCATTCGGGTCGTCATCTGTTACTTTTATGCGGTCGAGCTCGATATTTCGTAATGGTGCTGCTGCTACATATCCAGTACACTTTTCTGAATCATTGTCGATCCACGATTATTATTAAGGTACTTAATTTCTGCAGGAAAATATGTATATGGCTCTCGTATCAAATTCAGTATACTGACGGCTGTTAGGGGACGTACATTAAGGTCTTACGAAAAAATATGTATAAAAGGAATACGATGGTAAACGAAAGTGACAAGGTTCATTATTTCCACATAACAAATAAAAGAGAGCGCAAATTATGCGCTCGACTCAAACTAAAATAATGTAGCGCCACACCATATAAAAAGTTGTTTAAAATAACAACGGTATTTTGTCAAAAAGATTTTCAAGGAGAGTTTACGAATACATACCTAACCACATTTTGAATGCAATTCTGCAATGAAATTAGTTAGAAATTCAGAATTACAGGAAAGAATAAAACAATTAAGAGGTCTTTTCGTAATAAAATTCTATCGAGAAAATTTCATCCAATCGTGTTTTCCTTCAGTGAGAATCATAATCATATATTCAATAAACGTTCACCCAAAATTAAAATCTATAGATGACTAATTAGTGGAGTATATGGATTCGAACACTTAACATAGCGTCACGCCTTTTTGCATACGGGTTGGCAGATACACAGTTGTGCTCACTTTGAGCCAGTTATTCAATACTCCATTTTGCATGACAGGGGGCTAGCCCATTGCCGCAGCTATGGAGTAATGAAGGTTTACTTACGATGTTTTTCATCACCGTTAGAACGTCCGTACAATGTACTTAAGATAAATTAATTATCTCATTGGTACATGGTCAGGAATCGAACCTGCATCTCCTGTGTGAGAAACAAGCGTGAACCCCAATAGATCACAAAGCTATGTTTTTTTTTTCGTATCACCTTAATTGATGTGATTCGTTTTTGAGGCCTCCACCCCTCCCTCTAACACCTCACGAAATTCATGACCGCCCCCTTATCCTCACTATTTAGCTATTAGTTATCTATTTTATCCTATAAAATATTGTAGAATTATACTCCATAAATAAGAGTTTAATGATTGTAAATTATCGTAGAGTTCTGTATTATTTGATATGAATATTCTTCCAATTCGAAAGAATAATTGAAAAATGGTTACTTTGAAAATCGATAACATCCGGATATCCTGATCTATATTTTATCATTGTTCAACTAATTAATATCCGGGAATCGGCCAGTGAAAAAAAATCGAGGAAAAATCATAAATTGTAATCTTGGCGCTTTGTTCAACAAACAGGTAATTAACGGTTAACAATACAAATTTTGCTTTTCTTCAGCTTTCTAAAAATGCTTTTTATTTTACACTGGCATGAGTACTTGGTCAGCAATAAACGTTTATGTCAAGTAGGCCGCCGACGAGATTCGCGTACAAAATTCCTAAAAATGACCTGGAAGTTATTAGGTAATGTTAGATATTTTTCGGTAAAAAATTACAATATGGACCGTCGATTTGGGGGGTTGAAGGGGGGGGGGGGGACAAGCCCCCCGTTACCAACAATGATTGAACAGCGAACCCACGCTCGCCTCCGCAGGCTCGGCCGCCCCGTCTCACTCGGTGCGTAGCAGTACGCGGTCCCTTCCGCCCCTCCGTGCCTCCGGCTCATAAGAAAACACTCTAGAGTCTAGCCACAAGACTGCCTAGGAAGTGGGGTGCCCTGATTCCGATTTTCTATTCCAAAACGAAACGCAACAAAAAACATTCACGAAACTCGAGAAGGAACGGAATGAACGAAAACGAATGTCAAAGGACGCAAATGGCGTAGTTTTTTTTTACGTTCCATATCATCAATTTTGCGTGTCATTTTGGACCACATACTGTTTTTACACCACAATTATAGTCTTTAAGTCGGCTTCTGACTGCCAGTAAAAAAAATAATCCTGAAATATGCAGTTTTCAATAATTAATTTCTAAAAAAACTAAGAAACTTTGCATAATTACTTCTTATATCGAGAAAAAAATCACAAAGTCCCAAATCGACGGTCCATATTGTAAACTTTAGCCATTTTTTACAATATTTAATATTAAAAAAAAACTATGTTCACTGTGTGATTCAGAGTTTAATGATAGTTATTTCGGCAAGAAAAAAAATATATTTGGCTGTTATCCACACTATTATATTTACTTAAGGCTAGTTACTAACTAACCCTAAGTAATATTTCTGCAATACATTATATGGATACTTACAAAAAAATTACATCAGCGATTTCACTATATTTACTTGAGTCTAATGATAACATTATCGTGAGTGACCATCAGTTTAGGCCTGTCGTGGTTGTGGATCAATTGACTGCGCACGATTGCGTCATCTTTACTTATATTCAGTCGAGCTCGACATCTCAAGTTTCTGGTATTGCTACTGCTGCATTTCCAATATTTATACTTTCCTGCTAACCGAGCATCCATGTAGAATGTATAACCGTCAAGAAGAATAATTTTTGTTCCACGATTATTAGCGACGTACATGATTTCTGCAAGAACAGGTGTATTTGTAGTGTATCAAATATAAAGTATTGTATTCAGATGGCTATTATCCAAACTGTATTATACTTTGGTTTATACTTACTTAAAATCATAAAACCTTTCACTAATTCAATAAGAGTTAAATGATTACCGTATCTCGAGTTATTTTCAGTTTGGGTCTGTCGTAACTTACATTCAATCATGCTCGACATTTCTTAGTTTTGGTATTGCTGCAGCTACATATCCAATATGTAGAGTTTCTGATAACGGTGTCTCCCGGTAAAATGTACAACCATCTAAGCATAAAAAGGAGGCGTGAGCAGCCTTTTAAATTCCACATGGTTATTAAGTCAAGTTACTAACAACCAACATGACCTGTTGTGAGGGGCGGCCCATACCACACATCAAATGTGATAAGGCATACAAATTCGAGTAACGGGCAACCAATAATATCTCTATGCTGTGAAAATAATACCGATATTTTTCAAATGAATGTTCTGAAAGTAGTAGTAGTAATAATATCGTTCTGATTGGTCAACTTCAAATTGCTGACCAATCATGATATTGTTTCACACGAGCTGTCATCTAAAGTAAATCAAATTTGAAATACAGAATCGAATTACTGTTAATAAAAATGGCGCCAGCCGTCCTTGACATTTAACTTATGTTGTGCCAGCCCTCACGTTCGTCATAGAAATGCGGAAATATGTCTTCAGGTGCTATGTGTACGTACGTCATTTGTAACATGTACCAACCTAAAATCTATTTATTATTCCTTTGCCGAAAAAAAAATACTGCCACATCGACATTTGACACATGGCGCGTCCACTCTGGACGAGCGGTGAATGGGAGCCGCGGCGAGCGCAACTGACTTTAATGTGTTGTGTATTAGAGTAAATTAGGTGGTGCATTTATCCTTGCGGTCCTTGCTTAATTGCGTTAGCTAGTAGATATGGGATGCGAATCAGTGATGAATAAAAGCACGATCTTCGATTGAACATAGTATATTAGCCGAAGCACAGTGAAGGGACAGTTCTTAGCACACACGATTCAGTCAATTTAGTGGAGCACCAGTGAGGCTATCGATAGATATAGGTAAAGAACAGTCTTTAGCGGAAAGAAAGAAACCTTGATTTGGTTGCAATTTTATATAAACATAAATAAAAATAACCAAAATAGTAGTGTAAATAAATATCTTTCTGTCTCGGTATCCATTGTGACAATGCCGAGGTAAACAGGTAAGCAGATATCGAAGTCCTGGGTAAGCAACAGCGAAAATCACGTATAAACCAGGAATCAGTACGAAAAATAAGCCAAAAACGTTAATATTCCGGAGCGGACCGATCAGAAGTTATTATCAATTTGACAGCGCAATCTTTTTTTTTTTCTTTTAATTTGGCGTCCCTCTTTTGTAGAGAATTTTGCCAGTTTCAAGTGTATTTGAAAGATCATATTTTTTATCGAGGACGGAAAATTTGCGTCTTGAGACTAATTTGTTGCACATTAGCACTACCTGGGAGGCCGTGAAGTTCTGAAGGAACCAAGATTTCCTTCGGACGTGAGCAACTCCTCCCTGACAGAACAATAGTTTGTATTGTATTTTGTACATTCAATTGTCAAACCATGTATGAAAATCGTAAATACCTACTTTTTATAAGAAAACCATTTAACAATATTTTTATGCTAAATAAATCATATAATAGACGATAGACTAAACGGTTATTATTTTTAACGAATAATGAAAGAAACCAAAATGTCGCTAAGAGTATAAATTACTCAAACATGTAGAATTAGTATGAAATTTTTCCGATCCCGACTACATTTTCTATCAATACCACACACAAACTCATAAATGTAGCTGTTTCTATACATAGAGTATGAAAGTAGCACCAATAACGCGAGGAACCTAGATTTATATATGTGTATAACTTATATATATTCCCTATACCTTATATATGTGTTAGTTTAAGATTTGACATTCACCAAGTGTAACCTATGTGTTTTTTATAGAAATAAACTCTTTTTGAATTTGAATTTTGAATTTGAATTTAGATTTTGCCTCAGTGCTTACTGAAATACCTGTAAAATAAAACATAACGCTTATCAGACGAAATAATTTTATTAAGAATGGCTAGTATTTAATCGCACATAAAAAATACTGATTTTCACAGCAAAAAAGGATACGCAAAAACACTTTTTATGTTTTAAGTATTTTTGTTGTTATTACATGTTCAACCTAATACGAAGGATAAGGGGTTCCTTTACCTTTACCCTTCACCTAAGCTACCGCAGTATTTTGCCCTGAAATTTGCTGTAAATTTCTAATTTATCAGGGAAACAAAATAAAAGTGTACATAGAATGAACATGCATCTATACAATATAACGTGTCATCATAGTGATTATTTATATATTTAGTAATTATCACTTTTTGTGGATATGCATCCATATTGGTCTTCAAAGTTGTTTTTCCATACAGCACATATGTCATTTTGAGCTATAAATTGGCCCCTCTTAAATTCTTGTCTCATTGTTGCATCTTCAATGACCAAAACAATTCTCTCCGTTAATAACAGATGTTCCATTTCCAAACGGTTCTTTGTCATTTAACAAAATGTTTTTGCTTTCTTTTTTGTAGTAACTGATCCTCAATTTCGTTTTTATGCAGAGAAACACCGTTAAGAGATGGGTTCGACGTTACGGCAGCGAAGGACACCTAGATCATCGACCACGTCACCGTCAACCAGTGGTTTTCACACCACAAAGATTGGAGCAAATGGTTGCTGTCTATGTGCAGCAGCCATTCACACCGACTCGAGTGTTTGCAGAACAGTACGAATGCTCTTTGCAAACAGTCAGGAAAGCATTGCGTCGGGCTGGCTACATGCACAGAAAACCGGCCAGAAAAATTATTTTGAGCGAGGCCCACAAGTTGGCTAGAGTTCGTTTCGCACGGGACTACAGGGACTTCGATTTTTCACACGCCATATTTTCCGATGAAAAGACTTTTAAATCGACGGAAACAGGTCGAAGGCACTTATGGCGTGTGAACAATACGCGATACGAGCCAAAAAACGTGACCCCCAACAATCAATCCGGCAGGATAGTGGTGAACATGTGGGGCTGGATGAGCTCGAGCGGTCCGGGTGAGCTGTCCTTTTTGCCGGAAAGGGCAAACGGTCAGAACTATTTGAAGCTGTTGCAAGATACAATGTTGCCCACAGTGAGAATTGTGTATCCGGAACAAGAGGTCCCGGAAAACGTATTTATCCAGGACAATTGTCCTATACACAAATATCACTTGGTGCATAATTGGATCGACCAACAGCCAAATTTGCGGGCCGTGCCATGGCCTGCCCGGTCCCCAGACTTAAACCCGATAGAAAATCTATGGGGCATCATGGTGCAAAGATTGGACCATGCAAATGAGCGCAACAAAGAAAATCTGGTCGCACATGTTAACCGCGTGTGGGACTCGTTTCGTGGCTCGGATCTGTGCGTAGCCCTTGTAGACTCGATGCGGAATAGGTGTGATGCTGTCATAGCTGCAGGTGAAGCCCTAACAAAATATTGAATTTATACATATTAATATATATTTTATATTTTTTACATTATATAAATAAAATATTTATAGTACTAGTAAAGATACTACTAATAATTGCCTAATTAGTTTTGATATTATGATAGCTTTAGACGAGCCGTTTTGTTCGAGTTTCTATGGCTGAAACTATTTAATTTAATATTTGTAGTACTAATCAAGTAGAATTTAAAAAATACATATTAATAATTCCCTAAATAACAAATATATTATGTTAGCTACACTTAATACCTAGATATTGTCATTAAAAATTAAATAATGATCATTCTGTAAATACCTAATAGTTTTTTGTGGTGTGTGTAAAATTGTAATAAAATGTGCCTTTTGTAAAAAAAGTTTTTTGATCAAATATTCTGAAGTGTAAAGGAAAAAATCCGCTATTATGATGTAGTATGAGGCGGACGAGTGCTAAAGCACGATAACTGAATAAGTGGAATTGGTACCAAATCTTAATAATAAAATTTGCTAAAAGTCTTGAATATGTCTTGATACAGATTTTAATGCCTAATTATGTACATAATTAGGCATTAAAACTCTCGAGATATTATAATGAAAATCGTCTTCGGCTCGTTTCATAAACCCACTCTCGAGTATTAATGGTCTCCATTACGACTCCAGACGACCCGAATGGCCGAGTCGGCAGTGACGCTGCCTACGAAACTAGGGGTCCCGGGTTCGAGTCCTGGTGGGGGCAAATATTTGTTTGATGAGAACGAATGTTTGTACCCTAGTCATGGTTGTTTATCTATCTAAGTATAATATTTATCTATACAAGTATGTGTACCGTTGTCTAGTACCCAAGATACAGGGAATCCTAGTTTGGGGCTAGATCAATGTGTGTAAAATGATGTCCAAGGTATTATTATTATTATTATCATTATGTAGCAGTCACATAAACTACTATAGTAATACGAATATTTTATTTACCGTTAAAAATATACTACTGAGTCCAATTATATATTTTACAATGGTATCACTGCCGCATTTTTCTTCAGCGGCGAATAATTTTTAGTATATTAGTTACGATTGCATTCCAATAAAAAAGACAAGCATGCAGTGACAAGCCTTTTATTCTGTCTGCCGAATGCTGCCCCCCCGTCGGCCAATAGGGAATCATAAAGTTGAGTAACTGAAACCTAACAAGTTCTGTAGTGAGAGCGCCACCCCTGAAATTTGAAATGAGAATTTCCATTTCCGAGATGTGAAATTATTATTTATTTATTTAACATGTGGGAAACCTACTACCAATTACAGGTTTTCACGGTTATCTATAAAGTTATAAAATAAGAGATCGTATACACGACAAGTTATCAAGAAAATAATTAAGAACACCAATCGTCAACGCGGTACCCCTAAACTTATGGGAAAAAACAATAAAATAAAATAAAATAAGATTACTCGAGATTGGTGCTAACTCGCTTTCTATCTATTTTTCACCTCTAAGAAAATCAAGTTAATAATTCTTATAAGCTTATGGTGAAGGCGATTATAGCCTTTTCAATTGACCCATACTAAAATGGAGGGGAATCTTCAGCATTAGTATGTCTATTTTCTTGCTTAATGATAATTTCACCATTTAACTGCTGATTTTAGCCCTTATATAGATTTATTACTATTTCAATCATATTTCATTAAAAATAGTAAGTTAAATAAAACATTTTAGTTTGAAATATAGACATTTGATTTTACATAAAAATAATAACAAACAAAATAATATCTACAAACGCTTCCTCGAAATTCAGTTGAACTTCAATAAAAAATATAAACACCAAAACTAAAAATTTACTAAGTAATCCGCCCTGGGACAAATCCGTGTCAAAGGCTCCAATAACGCTGGCAGCATTACCACTCTGCAGAGCCTGTGTTATCCTTTGGGGTAGTCGAAACTTTTGTCCCTGAGACGGCGTCCCAACTACCTTATAAACAATTTACCCCTCATACCCCATGCCCCTCATACCCCAGTCGTCACAAGCGCCAGCACCAGCGGTACAAAAATGTAGTAAATCACTATTGGAGTATAATATTTGTCTCCTATACATTTTAACATCGCAAGATATGGATTTGATATTATTTTGATGACAGCTGTCACAGCTATCATGTATGGAGAATTTTTCACCGTAAGATTGTCAAAACCGTAAGTTTATGATATATTTTTTTTATTAGTTTGCAAACTCGATAAATTTTAAACTGTACCCTACTGCTTACGATATAACGCGTTAGTTTATAAGAAAACCGTTAAATTGTTTACTGGTTTAAACTTGAATTGCAAACCAAATACCAGGGCAAACTCTGCGGTAGCTTAGGTGAAGACTAGAGGGGGCGAGCGCAGCGAAGCCCACGAAGTCTTCGTTTAAGGTTGACATGTAAGAAGAAAAAACAAGGTAAATTCTAAACTCAGTCGGTCTGGTTAACAATTTGTCGATAGTTTAGAAACTAACGCGTTAGTACTTATTAAAACTAACGGTTTTGACAATCTTACGGTGACAGTACACTTTTGTCTACCGGCAGATTCGGCCGCGGCAACAGCGGAGGCTCCGGTCGACGCAACATTGGAGGCTGTTAAAGTACAGACGCAAGTTGCATCCCAAAAAAGAATGCCTTCTCTACAATCGGAACAATTCTTGAAACTTACGTTTTAGTTTATAATTCAAGTTCCAACTTTCGCCTTAACCTGCTGGCTGGCAGAGAACCTAAAAAGGAACTTTTGTTTTTCATAATTGTGTGTGCCATTTTGTGTGTCATTTCAATAATTGTTCTTTTCTTTTTGCACGGACGATCTCGATTTCTTTTTCGCTGAGCTTCGTAATCGATACCTACTCTATTTTCGCATCACTGTTAGAGGTTCCTCTTTTTTTCTGGCTAATTTATTTATTGCAACCAAATAAATCAAATAACAAGATATACATATTTAATATAATTATATTAAAATAGTGTACAAAGGCGTGTATCAATATGACGGTCCGGCGGATTGTATGAGATTGTTTGAGATTGCAAGAGGACATAGATGCTATGTCAGAGTGGACCGTGACCAATAACCTCAAATTTAATGCCTCCAAATACAGCGTCATCTCCTTTTCAAGATCTCAGTCACCAGTTTCGTTCCCATACTCTGTTCAGGGAGTATTACTGTTAAGGGCTGATCAAGTCCGTAATCTAGGACTATTAATCGACGCTAAGTTAGACTTCCATGAAGACATTCTAGCCACCTGTTTGAGTCCAACAAAGTGATGGGATTTATAATGCGTACCGCAGCTAATTTTCATGCTGCAATTGTGCTCTACAAAGCATTCGTACGTAGTAAGCTTGAGTACAGCGCCAGACTCGGACCCATGCGAAAAAAATATATGGTAGAAAGGGTACAGCGTAAGTTTGCTAGGTATCTCTACAAGAAGCAGTTCGGCTATTATCCTTTTCTATATCCATCTCTATTTGTCTCTGGGATGGTTGGACACGTGCTGCTCAGGCGCAGCGCTGGGCTGCATTTCTGCCTGCTGTTGCCAAACAGAGTAGATAATCCCTCGGTCCTATCCAACATCTGTCTCTTTGTCCCTGATAAGTACTCGCGAGCTGGCCGCCGTAATAGAGAGCTAATCGTGGCTTCTGTACCAGCTCGGTCTCGTTATGTAGCTCACGCGCCCACGTCTCGTGCTCTAGCACTTTAAATGGCTTCCATCACAATGTCCATGATACTGATATTTTACATGTCCTATAAGTTTGTAATGTCTTTTTATCTATATTTATGTAACAGTTGTGGATGTACCTTCTAATTACTTCTACTTCTAATGCCAGCATTTTGGTGTGTACTGTGAGCTAGCATTGTTTTAGTAAAATTTATAAATAAATCATAAATATATGACTTAACAAGTACGGGGGTATGAAAAAGTGCAGTGTCCGAGTAACGGCGGAGACTGCGGTGCAGCTAAGTCTGCGTCCACTTAGGGTAGGGGTACCAGACACTAGTAGCATTTTTACTATGGCAAAACCGCTGGCAAACGTCGAATCGCATATAGTCAGGGGGACTCACTGTACAGTTTAGGTACGTTCGAACGGCCAACCCGACGGGCGGGAATTCAGTTATGTTGCCGCTCGCTTGGCTGGCAGTCGCGTCGCGCGCAAGCCGCTCCTCATAAGCAACTTTTCTGTGATTTTGGCAACAACAATGACTTTTAAGTACCTAACATTTTAGGGTGTCTAAAGGAATTGTTCACAAATAAAATTAGTTTCCTTTATAGTTGAATACATTTTTGTTTAACTAAAAGTAAACACTTTAGACTCAGTAAAAAACAAATAAAAATTACATAAGTAAGGAGGTAGGTACCTACCTAGCCTTAGAATTTTCCAATAGCCTGAATAAGTACTGATAACACCTCTCTTAGATAGAGTGGACTAAAATTCACAAACACAATAATCGCACGTAGGTAACCCTACCGTGATCAAGCTAGACAGGAGTTTACAGGACGACCTTGTGATGTCAGAGTAAAAAAGCTCTTAGGCATAGTAATGCGGCGCAATCTAGCCTGCACGGGGGGCAACCGATTCTGTAGGTGCTTAGCGATTGTTGTAGGTAGCGCAGGTGCGAGCTAGATTGCGCTTTATTGTCGCGCAGCGAGGGTAGCTATTTATTTAAGTGTATTTGAGGAGTAATCTTTCTGTACGTAGTACTATTAAGTATTCTATGATATAGGTCGATAAAAAGTCGGATTAGTCTTTGTGAATAGCATTGTATTTAACTCAAAATTCTATTACTATTCTAGTTACGTATAATAATCACGCCGATTTACGACGACGGATTTTGTTATATGTAACAGTTGAGCCCACTTCTAATCGCCACAGCAATGTAATGTTCCATATCGATGCCAGCTATGACAGGGGGCTAGCCTAACCCAGTTAGATTTTGATATAAAGTCCGTCCTTGATAATAAATCTCGAAGGTGCATGGTTATGGTCCAGATTGCTGCGCACGATTCGGTAGTCTTTCAACCCTGATATGTTAGACCCACACTTATATGAGGTGCACTTGTAGCGTTCTGTTTCAGAGAATCGCCTGTTCATGTAGAATGTGTAACCGTTGAGCATCGCCAATTCCTTGATCTTGTTTTCTTTCAGAACTTTGATGATCTTGACTGAAAAATAGAGATTTCGTAAATAAAGTGTCTGGATTAAATGGCGCGGTAAATAAAAGTCGGATTATGACTGGTGATGACATTTCTATATGTATAAGAATAAATTATATCGAGTATTTGTTATGTAATTGACTTTTCATTTAACTAAAAATAAAATTTAAAGCTTTAAAATATTGACTGGTTGACAGAGTCGTTACAAACCCAACAACCAACAACAAGTTTGAAAATAGTACTTAGAGCTTCAGATTTCAAGCTGTCAATTTAACGGCTCAAGACTCAAGACTCTACAGTCAATTTTTTATTGAATATAAATTAATTAATTTTCATATTCAACGTCACATATATACTTACTTATAACTACAAGTCATTTTTTTATATAAAAAAAGACTACAACGTTTCGGAAGATGGGCCTCGGGGTTGAGAAGAAACGGCAAGAAACTCCCCCATACCTTCTTTTTAAAAAAGTGACTTTACAACAGGTACTGGTTTCGGACTAAGGAAATTCGCCGGCGAGTGATAGACTTGATCCATCGCCCCTCGTCGAATTTCTGTGCGCTGAGATGGTATGGACCATGCAGTTTTGTCATCCAAGTATTCCTTAATACTATAATAGGACTTTCTTATGAGCTCATTTTTAACATAGTTTTTGAACTTCTTTTCAGGAAGGATCAATGACTCCTGTGGTATTTTATTGTAGTAGCGAATACAGTGCCCCATTAATGATGTGCCTACTTTACTTAGTCTAAATAATGGTTGTGCTAACCTGTTTCTATTTCTAGTATTAATTGTATGGATATCACCTATAATTTTAAATAAAGCTATGTTTTCTTACATGCATGATATTCTCGTATATATATTGACAGGTAACCGTAAGTATATTAATTTCTTTGAATTTTTCTCTTAATGATTCTCTAGCATCTTAGTGATATATCGCCCTGATCGCCCTTTTTTGTAAGACAAATATCGTATTTATTTATCGTATGTTGCGGCGCGTTCCGAGTCGCAACATAATCGATTATAGCGTCTACGAGGTCGTTCCGAATGAGTTTAACGAGACCACGATAGCTAACGTGACCATTTATTTTTTCGCCGGAGCGGGACGCATGCGGATATTTGAAAAAAAACACAAAACAACGTCAAGTGCGAGTCGGACTCGCGCACTAAGGGTTCCGCACAAATCGCATTTTTTGGGAAGGAACTACAAATTTACCTTTATAGGATTTTGTCCTTCACTTGTGCTATTATAAATTACTTCTTGCCAAATTTCATGATTCTAGGTCAACGAGAAGTACCCCATGCTATGGTTTTGATTCCCATGCCATCAGGTAAATAAAGCAAATTTTCTGCGAAAACGGCCGTATCTCTTTGCTGCGTTGGACTAGAAGTTTGTTTTTTTTACATCTCCAAGGGGCCACAGACCTAATTAGATAATTGATATTAATTTCACTATTGCTGAGAAAAATAGACAGTTATGGAATCCTTTTTCCTTTTACGTTTTAACTGATTTTTAACCAACTTTAAGGAAGAAAGAGGTTCTTTATTACGTGTTTTTGTATGTTTGTTACTTCAAAACTTTGTTTGCCAATTATTGTAAAATATTAAATATAGGTCCAATTAAAATAATCTTTGATCAATTTGCTAAAGCGGGACATTTTTGCTGTTTTGGGGACAGCGGAACAGACAGTCTGAAAGCTGGACTGTCCCGCCCAAAGTGGGACGTATGGTGACGTTAACGATAGCTCAAATGGTTGATATGACGTCATGAATGACATCATTAACTCGCCATGTTGAAATATCAACGACCATAATATCTCGAACTAAAAAGTGATAGCTGTCACGCTGATAGCTGACAATCAAAATTAGAACAGCAACCAGCAGCGACTCCTGGCGCTCCATAATTGTATATTTCTTTACGTATTCACCCAAAACAAAGCTAATACAAATACTACGACTGTCTACGACTTGAAATGAAATTAACAAAAAAAGTTGGGTTATAATAGTGTCATCTGTTAGTGTAAACGTCTACCACCGCGTTTAAAGCGTTCCGAATGGATATTTATGATGGGATTGCTATTTCCCACTCGGAACGGGCATGATGGTCGTTGCGTCACATGAGCAATGATGTCTTTATTGACGAGACTCGGAACGCGACGTAAATGGTCAACTATTTGGGACGGCTTGAGAATCCCTAAGACTGTGTGTATCTGAGGCTTGACAATTTCATGTTGCAACTGCAATTATTTTTTCCTCACATAAAATAAAAAGCGAAGTAAAAACCATTTTACTAAACTTATTATATGTTATATTGAACCATTTCGGTACTTTAATATGGACTCCAACTTTCAATATGAAATTGGAAAGACAATAGTTATGTTCCAAGATTGTGTTTATAACGAGATTTTCGTCAGGGTGGATTTGCAATGTGTACATTGTAGATTCATCGTCTATTGATTCCTATTCATAACAAAGTACGTGTATCCATCGACGTTTTAAACATTTATGATGATCTCGCCCCTCTGCGTTCTGATGATCTTGCTGCCGGCAGCTGCAGAGGATTTCAAACGACGAAATTATGCCGTCCTTGGCGACTTATATCTATTTATGCCGTTCGGCGTCGACATCCTCGGGCCCTGGGGCCCTGGTCACTCAACAAGTCCTTTAATACATCTCTAATTGACTTTGAAGAAATTGTACCGGCGTATTGGGCATGGTTCCCAATTACCTGGTACAATTTCTACGCTGTATATTTAAAACAGTCCCAGAAGCTAGGTGATAAATCAAAATTCTATCTGGTTCTTACAAAGCTAGCCAAAGAAGGTAACGAGCAAGCCAGTGATATAGTGGCATCCTTATCTGATAGCGGAGAGTAGCAGAAACTAAAAGACCGATTAATTACGACTTATGAAGATTCTCCGTACTAAAAATTACAAACATTACTCACAGACATCGACTTTGGAGATAGAAACCGTCACATTGTTCAGAAAAATGACGGAACTTGGGGAAGGACAAATCAACGATGAAACGGCAAGAATGTTTTGGGTACACCAACCTCCCTGACCTCAATACTCTTAGCTACTTACTATGAGTATTGAGGTCAGGGAGTTTGGTGGTCATTGTCGTGCTCCTTTTTATTGCATCTTCAGGTTTTCTAAGGTATGCATCCTATAATATTACTTGACGACTATTTAAGCAAGTATCTGCCATCGTACTCGATGACACGTCTCGTTGTGTACCGCAATATTTGTCATAAAACAAAAACCAAATCAGCGGCACGCCTTTTCCCCCTTTAGGTAGGTCTTCAAGATTTCCTAAATAGTACGCCAATATGATGATGGCGTAACTACGGCCTTTACAACAGAAACATCTGAACAATTCACTATTGTAAAAATAGTAACTAATATTTTTTTATTATGATTGTGAACCTTGTTCACATTGACCATTTACGTGCCCAAAGTCATGACTGAGCCGCTACACCCACTGACCCACTTGCAACAAACCCATCAAATCCGCGAACCTTTACTTTTGCTGTATCGGTTGTACCGGTAATTTAAGAAAGATTAGAATATGTCTGAACAATAAGGCATAACATTATTTTATGATGAACACGTAGAAAAGACTTAAAGGAAAATATTACTATACTATTTTTTCGAAAAAAATACACACTGAAAAACGCATATACTTAAATAGGTGATTCCCGAATTAATTTAAAACTTCAGAACCAGTCCTATTTTACACAAGAATTATTTTTTAGAAATTTAAAATACGAGTTAATATTTGTATATAATGTACACAATGTAGAGCCAGTCTTTTAGACTAGATTCGCCAACTTGTAATAACAGTTAAACTCATTACCTACTATTATAATATTTTGGCTTAGTTACTTACAGAATACTACTTAATATTAACAAAAAAAAATATATAATTTATAATTCATTATAAAAAAAAAAAGTTATGTTTTTTTATGACAAATATTTGGGTACATTTAATAATACTTATCAGTGTTGAAGTCGCTCAGCTGTTAATTCGTGCGTTTTTTTCCGGTAAGTCAAGTGTGGTATAATCCGCAGTTGATACTAAATTACGTACACAACTTTCTTTTTTTTCTCTGTTGTTGTCTGTCGAAGTGGTTTTTGGATTACCATCCTCATTGGCTAAGGAAGCATATAATTTCTCACCATCTAGTAAACATTTTGTTAAATCTTCTTCACAATTTCCACTTTAAGGTGACTTTAAAATATTTATGAAAAATATTTTCTTGAATGCTGAAACCAGCTGCCAGGATGTTGGTTCCGTGGAATTTCCGTTCTTTGTCCTGATCTGACCAAAAAAGTTTTCTAAATAGTCCTGATTTAATCGTCTGGTCATTGTATGAGAGAATCCATCAATTCTTAAATCCTCAAACAACATTAATATAAATTTTAAGGTTATTTGGAAACCTTCAATGAACTTTACTCTTGATGTAAAATTTCGGCCGTTATTTGGGTGAATTAATTTCAATGACGCAAAGAAATTCAACATATTCATCATTTTAATTGTGCCTTCTGCAGAATTTTCTATTATGCCAAAGTTTATGTATGTACTTAAGCCGGCTGCAACGGTAGCACTCGGTACCTTCATCTTCTCAAAATTTGTGGGTTTAATATGACTATCTGTAAACTTTGGAGCAAGTCTCAGTCGTTTCAACTTCTCCATCTCATAAAACTGAACTATGTGATGCCATTTCGCCACATTGTTTTCAAAATGAAAGTCATAGTTGATCAAGTTATTCCGCACTAATTTGATCAAGTGAGGTGGATCAAATATTTAATATATCTTTCTGTCACCAACGAAAAAAAAGGGACTTTCTGCAGATACTGATCTTTTTGTGGCGCTGTTCAAAAAATCAGAACCCATATCTGACATTAAACTTTGGACATGGAAACCAATTGAACAAATTTGTAGGATTGGCTTGTCAATCGAATCTGTTAGGCTTTGATAATTTTTGCATTCAGCTAATAGTGCAAACCCTACTGGCTGCTTATAATTTTCAAATAAGCCATAGATCATTGCTACTAAAGCGTACTTTGCAGGCTAAGGAGATTGCACGCCGTCAACTTCATGGAAACCATATATTCTGTCTTCTTTAATATTGTAAAAAAGACTCAACGAAAAGTGTACAATTTCTATCCATATCATTCATATATTGTACTTTGGTATTAAGAAGATGAGGTGGCTTTGAATTTTTGTAGTTACAGGCACATTCATTTTTGTAAGTGTTTGTTTTCTTGGTAAACATAAAGTGTCTTTCAACAAAATATACGCCTGTGGACTTACGTAGTATAAATTCAAACATAAAATTTTCTATGAGAGTTGTAATGAGTTTAATTTTGTTCTTTTGTTTTACAATACGCGCAAAGGTTAGGGTCAAGAATTTCTCACATCACTTAAAAAACATGTTGGCTTCAGACTGTGTAATATTGTTTGCTATTTTTAGTCTCTTTCGGCATGTTTTTAGTTCACTTAAAAGTTTTCTTTTTCGAGGAGTATCATTTGAAAGGAGTTTGTACTTGGACATTCGTTTGCAAATCATAATTACACTGTACATTTGCATCGGTTGTTTCAATAACTGCTTGAATTCCTTTATCTGCAAATTTATTCGGTAATGGTAAGAGGAGTTGTGGAATTAAATTTATTTTTAACAACTTCCGATTTGAATTTTTTATAATGCAGTCGGGACTAAAATGAGCTTCACACACACGAGCACGACAGAAACTTGAATCTATTAAGTCTTCCCTATGAATCAATCTCAACCACTCAGTTCGCCTGAAACAAAATGTAACTTTAAGAAAATACCGTAACCATAAAAATAACGGACCAGACAGAAGTGAAGCGGGTGCCTGGGAGGTCCAGGTACTCCAAACCTATAGCACGTTACAGCAAAAAACTTATTCTACAAAACAAAACAATAGACCTGCCTACTATTACAATACAAAAGGTATACAGAACAGAAAAATACCTACACAATTTTACGTATGTCAATTTTCACTATCGAAAATCCCTGATAACTTCTTAACGGACTACCCGAGTTACAAAATTTCTATTGCCCTGTCCGTTTTAGACCTACACCTGGCAAATGACACGAAAAACAACACAATATCTACACAAAGAAAAAAACATGTTTTTAACTTACGTAAGTAAGGTGGCGTGAATTTATCTAACAAATTTTGTTAATACTTATTTTATTATACTGATTGAAAAATAGGCAACTGTTGCGTGCGTTGCCCGAGCGCGCTTGTATGTAGATTGATTTCTGTACCTATTTATTTTGTGCCGCTACACAGAGCCACTTTTGTTATATAATATATAATTAATAATATATTATACAACATTTAAATAATATATTATGTTCTCTTCGTATTGAAGCTAAATTTTAATCTGCCTAAAGTTTCATCAGCCTAAATCGCGGATGAAATGAAGGTTTAGGCAAAACGCGATACATTTATATAAATTTATTGGCTTAAAATGAAATCCGATGATAATGCTTGTTGTTTTTGTCAAATATAAAAATGGCACTCAAAATTTACTTAAAGACGGCAATGTCTTTACTAAGGAAGAAAAAAAAGAAAAAAAAAAGATGTATCTTCCTTTTATTTATTGCGGTGGTAGAATCCGGACAAGTTAGGGCACATTCTGCACTCGGTAGATTCATAATTCATAATAATTAATAGGTTTATAGCCTGAGTAAATTTCTGAAAAGGTTATTCAAGACAATGCAGAAATTTCTCAGAATGTAGTAGGATCACAAAGCCTCAGAATATCAGCATTTAAAATATCTTGGTTAGTATACAACCACAGAGTAATTAACTCACAAGCGAGAGGTACTGGTTTTGGATCCCGGCTAGTAAGGAAGAAAGGATGTGTGTGATATCATCGTTAATGGTTCCCTCGCACGACACAGAGTATCCTAGTGTGGGGCCAGAAGCGATGTATGTGCAAGAGTTTTGTTCATCTGAGCATACAACATACCATACAGTAATAAGAGTAATAACATACTATACATTTCTAAATAGGTTGTATAGAAAAGATCTTACCTCACAAAACAAATATGAACTATTTACTCTCTATTATCTCAGAGTATGTGCTTACATCGTTATTTGACAAACTTGTCTATGAATATCTTTGCCTTCCTCTCTTCTAACCTAAATCGCTTTAGGTTTAACAAGCTAGATCCCTACTTCGCTTATGACTAGTCATATCGTGATGTAGGCCATCTACACTTTAGGACTACTCTTCTATTTTATTTTTTATTTTGTTTATTTGGAGAAAAAACAATGACAGGTGACATAACATAAGAAATGGACTTACAACATAACACAAACCTGACATCTTAAACATTTCTCACTAGGACATAACACAAGACCAATTTTTTGTATTTACTTTGTTTACACAATTTAAGATCGAAGTTACAGTTTAGGGAAAGATATAGAATTAGGGAACGCTTATAGATGAGATAAAGTACAGATGATACACAACGCACGCTAAATGAGACATAAAACATATCCAAAATCGACACCGACTTATTTTTTTTTTGAGAAACATCTGAAATATCAACCTAATCATTAATTATTAATTAACCCACACAGCAAAACTGCACATAGCAAAACTGCACGGCCAGGCCAAAGGCAACAGACTGCGTAGACAAATAAACAAACAGACATTTCACTAACATCCATCTCACATATACACAACTTTGTATTTTTTTATAGACCTCAGGCCTCAATCCCGCCGTCTCCATTTGAGCACTGTAGAAGTTTACCGAGTTGCACCTCCGAGTTGCACCTTATAAGAACTGAGACTGCAGTTAAACAAGTCTAGATCTGAGAATTTTTTGTTGTAAGTGTCACACATCCTATGAAGGGGCAGTCGGGAACCAGTGACTGTGGTTGACAGGGGGATATGAAAGAACCTTCTCGAACGTGTCCTAGCCGGTATAGCATACTGTATTGCTTCTACATGTTGTGGGCAGTTGTAGTGACTGGAACAGATGTTGCGGAGAATGATAGCATCGGAACGTTCCCTCCTGCGTTGTAACGACATGATGTTATATTCCTTCAACAGATTAGCATACGATAGGTACTCATTACCATGCCTAACGTTAAGGCCACGCAGGAACTTTTTCTGTAGCATTTCTACCTTTTTGATATACACCGCGTAGTGTGGACTCCAGACAGAAGAAGCGTATTCTAGCTGCGAACGGACAAGTGAGAGATACAGAGAGATTGAGGATGATGCTCTTTTGAGTTTGCTTGTTGTACGGAATACGAAGCCTAGCATCTGATATGCTTTAGTGCATATGTACTGCACGTGCTTATTGAAGGTAAGCTTACTGTCAAAAATGACCCCGAGATCACGAATGGATTCTAGAATGTTTAAAAAAGTCAGTAAACGAGAGCTTTACATAGCAAAATGAAAACGTAAGTAGGTATTTTGTTATTTATTTAAAGCATCGATTTATTCTCTTCCATAACTGATCCATGTACAGATTGTACAATTGCATGCGGTTTCACATACATTTTTAACAATGAATGTTTTTATTTTATTTTAATGATTATGATTATCATTATATTTCATGATATGGTTATCTATAGTCATGATGGCGGCTCGACATTTGTTCTTCTGTTTGTAGACACACACCCAGCGCGCTTTTGTAGAGTCTCCCGTGTGTTTGTTGAACTTATGGCCACAATATACTAACAAAGGCTGGCCACGTTGCGAGGTATCAAACACAGCTGAAATAAACCGAATTCTTATTAATAAGAAATATTCTTCTTCTTGGGTGCTCTAACTCTTTGAGGAGCATAGGGCCTTAACAGCCTTCTACTTTTGTCAGTCATTAGAAGCCTCAGTGATAATATGGCATAGATAAATGTAGCCCACTATGGCCCTATCTTAAGCGAATTATGTGGCCCTCTGGCTTAGGGCCACAGGATACGAGTAAGATTAAGTTTTATTCTACCGCAATATGAATCGCCGCTTATGTAAGTCGTATAAGTAAGTAAGTCCCATAGACCCTTAAGGCAATAAATAAACCGGTGTGAATTTCTTTAGAAGTATTGCAATTCCTAAACATATGAATACTAAATAATAAAATAATACAGTCACAAAAAAAATATTTTAATCAGTTCACTCAACATGGTACTTTAAGAAGCATTTAATGTTTTTAGGGTTTCGTACCCAAAGGGTAAAAACGGGACCCTAATAACAAGACTGTCGCTGTGTGTCTGTCTGTCTGTCCGTCTGTCACCAAGCTGTATCTCATGAACCAAGATAGTTGGACAGATGAAATTTTCACAGATGATGTATTTCTGTTGTTGCTATAACAACAAACACTAAAAAACAGAATAACATATATATTTAAGGGGGCTCCCATACAATTTCTTTTTTAACTTTCAATACCACATACAAACTTATGAATGCACCTGGTTACGTACCGCACCAGTCACTTTGTAAACATTTTGCTATGTAAAATCCAAACTATTCACTCCACACCATCCCTAACATTGTACGGTGGTACAGAACCTTTCGTGCGCGAGTAAGACTCGCACTTGAACGTTTTTTTTTAAACAGAGTGCAACTCAACATTTCACGCATTGTCAACGTCAGAAGCATTAAGTCGTCATATCAATGACGAAAATTACTTAATTACATTTTTGTTCAGAGCACCCATTATTTTAATTTTAATTCTAAGCATGGCATACTCCAACATTACTACGCGAAGCAGGCATGCAGGCAGAGCAGAAACATTCCAAAATGCAGCAACAACTAGCCGAGGCAGTAGAATTAAACCACAGGCTACTGGAAGAGCGCAATAAAAATGATCTTGAAATATAACGCTTGAAAGCCAAGAACTCATAGCTAAGCAATAGTGTGTCTTCTTTGCGAGAAATGACATTCAATGATTAGAAAATCTAGTGGAATCTTTTGACACCCTAGGCACTGACCTTGATTCTGCTTTTGACCGCAGTAAATTCATCCAATACCAACTCAATAACGCAAACATGAAGTTGACTGATATGTGCATAGAAAATAAAGCCACGAGTCTTGCCACATTACCTCTCTACAGCAAGAACTAGAAGTAGCCAACCTGAGCACTTCCCTTCTAACCATGCAGACAAGCAGCAGAAAAATGAAGAAGTATTTGAAAATAAATAAATTCATAACAAAAACTAGAGGAAATGTAAACTTACTAAAATTAGCGTCGATGGCAAACAAACAGAATAACAAGAATCTCCTTACTGCAAGACCTTCGGATAAAAATGTAGGTGTAAACCTCCTAGATGCCCGAGTAGAAATCCAGCATCTACACGACCTCCTGGTAAACGCACTCCAATGTTATGCCAAAGAACAGAGTGAGTTATATGAACTCAAAGCCACGACGTCTGAGTTAGTTCAGCTACAACGCCAGAACGCGGAATTGGTGGGGTTTCAAATTTAGGATGAGGAGAATGAGACCAGCAAGGAGGACGAGCTCATATTACTAACACTGATCTTGACCCCCCTCAACGTGAGTGTTGCAGCGTCCACCGCTGTCCCGACCCAAAAACAGCATCGCCGTCGTCGACAAGGAGGCACCTCGCAGCTCAACAGCGCGAGCGCCGCACCGCTCGCTGTCGCACGTGTCGCGCTGCCTGCTGAGGCGTGTCATTCCGCACGCTGCCCCGAGGGCCGCGCCACCCGCCGGCACGTGCATCGCACCGCACTCAACTCCGTGGGTGTCCCGCTATTTACCAAAATAAGTGCTCAGAGAAAATCTCTGTTGTTCTCGGACAAATTAGGTGCAGGATTTGGACCTCTACTACATTACCGTTGTAACCAAAAAGTTACGAACATTTGCTGTCCAAATAGTTCATTTGTAGATCTTGTGAAGATAATTAGTAGTGGTATCTATGATGAGTACAGCACTATTGTAATTATGGTGGTAAATCATTAAACATTAGTCGGAATGATTTAAATGAGAGTGTTGAAACACTTCTAGACTTACATAGTAGAATGAAAAGCGAATTTATACTATGCAATTTTCCATAGAGGTATAATTTGATAGAAATACAGAACAAATCTGTGCATAGAATGAATATTCATTTATTTCATTTAACGTGTCATAACAGCGAATCCATTTTATATTTCGACATGAATAATTTTATTCATAACTTATTCTGACTCAGAATACGTTGTACCTGTGTAATAAATATTTAGAAAATTAGTAGGTAAATTGTTAGCTTATAATATATGCGACGCATTTATAGTTAGTTTAACCAAGTTTAACTTGACATCAGCCGTTTATTGAACAGACTAATCATAAACCTGCTTATGATAAGAGTAATATGACATGCACCCCTATTGGGAATTCACCTGTTAATTATACTTTGCATGCAACATTGGAATCTGTTACAAGTAATTTAAATTAGTTCATAAGACAATAGAGGAAATCTCTAGCATACAAGAGCTACTAAATATGTCAAAGTGTAAGCCCCACTTAAATATTAGGTACCCATCAAAACATCCTGGGGCTAACTGGCAAAGAACTTGTATTAGAATTATTTCTTAAAAATTCTGACATCGATGTTATATTACATTTACACATATTACAATGTTCAAGATTAATTAAATAACGGGACTGTATTGGGTTAATCTAGGTCACCAAAGACCTTGCTGTTAATAATTTTGTACTGCTTATTAATCATAATTATTAATATTGTAATATTTGTATTAGTTAAGCACAACCAATTTTTAAAAGAGATCTAAAAATCAAACTGTGGGAGTTTATACGCCTTTCTTCTCACGCAGTGGTCCAATGTAGAGAAGAGGCAAAAAAATACGTTTGCTAAGTATATGTAAATATCTACAGTAATAAAGTACCTATATTTTGAGTTTGTCTTTGACTTTGTACTATTTAAAATAAATCCTTATAATGATTGCGGTTGTTAAAGTAAACTGTTTAAAAAAATATATTACCATAATTCTGAACCAACTTAACTAATTACAAAGGATACAATAAAATATAAAAATATGATAAGGATACGAAATAAAGTTCTCATATTAATACGAAATTAATGATTATGAACATTTTTTGAGGTAACTATCTCATCTTCTATAGTGTAGAGACATGCTTTGCATCCTTTTCCAAAATGTGTAGTACACCACCACCGGCATTTTACGCCGGATCTGCTATGCACTCCGAAAGTATAACGTCCTATTTTAATCTGTTGGGCTCCGCGGCGAGATGTTACATATTTAGGGACATCATCAGTACCTGGGAAGAACACAAACATAAATATAATTAATAATTACATAAACCTTAAAACATATACATCCACAAATATAAAGTGTATTGAGACGATCGTGATATTTTTTATGATAGTTTAATGAAAAGGTACTGTGTACAGTAAAGTAAACTGTTTAAAAAAAACATTATTCTGAGCCAACTTAACTAATTACAAAGGTAACAATAAAGTACAGTAAAGTAAACTGTTTAAAAAAAAACATTATTTTGAGCCAACTTAACTAATTACAAAGGTAACAATAAAATATAAAAAGATGATAAGGATTACGAAAGAAAGTTATTATATGAATACGAAATTAATGATTATGAACATTTTTTGCGGTTACTATCTCATCGTCTATAGTGTAGAGACATGCTTTGCATCCTTTACCGCAATGCGTAGCACACCACCACCGGCATTTTGCGCCGGATCTGCTATGGACTCCGAAAGTATAACGACCAATTCTAATCTGTCGGCCTCCGCGTCGTGACGTCACATATTGAGGGGTGTCGGTACCTTGAAACATACAAAAATAGGCAGGTGGTGACTTGCCGTCCACTAATTGAGGAAAAATGATGGCAACAACTATTTGAACGGTTAAGGTTGGAGGGGTTTAAACAATAAAAAATATAATTATTATTTGTATCTGGCTCTTAGGTATAATGTGATCATACGGTCATGGTCCTTTTTGGAAGCTTACGTGGGGTAGAGGACCCTTTAGACAAAATTCAAAGCAAATATGAGATGTGCTGCAACACATACACCAAAAGAGCGCTCAAAGAACATGCGCGCCAGGTACACAGGTATATTGCAAAATTAAAGGAGAACAAAAGAATGATTTTCAATGGAAATTGCTACTTCTTCTTCTTTTTCTACAGGGGGTCAAAGTGGACCAGGTGGAGGCACCTGGCCCACTTGAGCGTGGCCTTTGTGCATTTTCCTTGCACCCACTCCTCTAATTCAGCCATCCTAATTCCTACACCAGCCAGTCTTTGCCTGGATGTTCGACGAGCTCTGAGGTCGATGTTGCTTCTCTCAGGATTGCCATCCTGATTTCTATAGTGGATTTTCACACAAGCAGCATATGCTTCACTGTCTCATCCACTTCAGGCACCCACTGCGTAGGGAGCTCTCTGTTGCAACTGTAATTTTCAAATGTTATTTGTTTACGGTGGCCTGTTATCAAGCCAGTTAGTATTTTTATTTTGCTATTCGGCAGTCTCATCAAGTATGTTTAATTTCCCACGCCTACCGAACGGCGTGGAATCCTGAGGGGGATGTGCCTTTGGCCGCACGTGAGAGAAAAGAATTGATGAATTTGTTTATTACCTTGTCACCGCAGACAGGATAGATTGAAGGCTCGATTCGAGACAGGGGAATGCGGGAGAGGAGACAGTTTTGGAATGGGGGATGGGATCAAACCCTTGTCGTCGCTGTCGGACGCCGTCGCCGGCGCGCTGCTGGCGGCACGTGGAGTCGCCGCCGATACGACTATGTGCTTCACAACACAAATCACTTGACCGCTGACGCGAATCTAATTACGATCAATAGCCCGACGCTATGAGGTAGATTTACACTCCGACCAGGCCCGATGCCTGTATGATAATTGGTACACCGAAATACCATCAATGCCACGGGGCCCGAGCCGCCATGTTATTCTCTCACCGATGAGACAAGACCAAGAGTAAAGATAACCTCCAATTTTACATCTCGTTCCGGTACGAGTGACATCTGCGGTCCGTTTCCGCTTAGTGATGTCCCGATTACTCGCAGTCGATCCGCGCAACAAAAAACCGGTGCGTTCCGAAGCATTAATATTAAACAGTCACCCGCCCGGACAGGCCCGAACCTGTCCCTAATCAATAGGAAGGCGAGAAAGTGTTGCGACCGCTCTCTTGAGGACCGAGTCCCCCACCTTGACTTCTGCTGATCGAGGCGTGCCATCCCGACCCGTGTACAAATTGACGATCCGTCCTCGTCTCCATCTCAATGATGGCAGTTTCGCATCCTTAATCAGCACCAAATCACCGACTTGAGGGGGGCTCTTCCGGTCAGTCCACTTAAGGCGCTGCTGCAAGATGTGCAAATACTCAAGGGACCACCGTTTCCAAAAATCTTGAGCCATCTGCTGCAACATCTGCCACCTAGTTAACCGACTTAACTTAACATCACCTAATGGGTATTCTGGTAGGGCGTTAAGGGGCTGACCTATCAGGAAGTGACCCGGCGTCAACGCTTCCAAGTCATTTGGATCCGAACTGAGCGGGCACAACGGACGCGAGTTCAGTGTCATTTCAATTTTACAGAACAGCGTCGCAAGCTCTTCAAAGCGTAGAGAGGTCTCACCGATGATCCTCGTCAGGTGCGACTTAGCCGATTTAACCGCAGCCTCAAAAATTCCTCCCCAATGAGGACATCCCGGCGGACTGAAAACCCATTCAATCCCTCGTCGGGAGCAAGCCGTACCGATGGCGTCCTGGTTACCGTTCAGGAATTGAGTGACCTCCTGCAGATATCGCCTGGCTCCGACAAAATTTGTGCCGTTGTCCGAACGGATTAATGTCGGGAGGCCCCTTCGTGAGACGAACCGATCCAGACATGCGATAAATGCCTCCGTAGTGAGGTCACTGACCACCTCCAAGTGGACTGCCTTCGAGGCCAAGCACACGAAGACGCACAGGTATGCCTTCACTAATCTGGCGTTCCGTAGCTGTGAAGACTTGACCATGAATGGTCCCGCGAAATCCGTTCCGACACCCGCAAAGGGCCGGATTTCGTTAACCCTATCCGAGGGAAAATCGCCCATCTGGGGCTGCATCGTAGCCGCCTTGGCCCGATAGCAAGGCAGGCACCGAAATACGACGCTACGCACTAAGCGTCTTCCCGATAGAATCCAGAACTCGCGCTGGAGAAACGCCATCAAGGCGTGGCATCCGATATGCCCATTCCGAATGTGTCGATCCTGTATCAACAGTTCGACCAACTTCCCTTTCCTAGGGAGTAACAACGGGTGGCGAGCCGCATAAGGCAGGTTGGCATTCCGCAGCCGACCTCCTACCCTCAGCAATCCTTGAGGGTCAATAAACGGGTTGAGCCGAGCCACAGCTCCCTTCAGTTGGACGCGTCCGCGTCTCAGAATGTCCAATTCGGACTTAAAGTGCACCGTCTGCACGTTCCGTACCAATGCGAACAACGCATGGTTCCGTTCCCGTGGTGTCAGGACCTGTGTCCGCACTCGTTGCGCCTCAGAATTCCGACAATTCCGCGCAAATCGGCAGATCCAGGCGGTCACATTGACCAGCTTGTCGAGCGAGCTGTACCGTTCCAGCAGGCTGAACTCCTCTTCCGGCTCTGGTTGCGTCGTACAGACACCGACTGTCAAGGCGCCGTTCGCCGTAGTAACGCGTGGACTCATTGGCCAATCCGATTCGGCTTGAATCAACCATTTTGGACCCCACCACAAGGGATGTCCAATCAACTCCCACGTGACACCCACGAGACGCACAGTCTGCTGGGTTCATTTCCCCTGGAACATGTCTCCAGATTAAGGGAACCTCCGAATCCAAAATCTGCGAAACCCGATTCGCCACAAAAATCTCCAGCTTGTGAACTTAAGCCTTCAGCCAGCATAACACGATCTGGCTGTTCGTCCAAGCGTAGACCGTATCTTCCAACGCTATTGACCCACGAAGAACCGTCATCGTGTGGTTGAGCAGACGAGTCAGGAGAGCCGCTCCCGAAAGCTCTAACTTGGGAATGGTCAGGCGAGTGCGCAACGGCGCAACCTTGCTCTTGGCCATGACCAACCGCACATCAACCTCCCCCGAGGAGTCGACCGTACGCAGATACACCGAAGCTCCGTAGCCCTTCTCCGAGGCATCGCAAAACCCATGCAGGGTGGCGGTGTATCGTTTGGTGGGGACCAACCTCCGTGGCAGTGAAATCCGATTGATGCCAGGGAGGGTCGAAAAGAACGAGTCCCACTCTGAGCTCAATGACCCGCCGATCGGGTCGTCCCATTTCAGCTCAGCAGACCACAATTGCTGCATAAAACACTTGAGCTGAAATGTTACCGGGGTGATCCACCCGTTTGGATCAAATGTCCTAGCCACCGTTGAAAGGACGTTCCGTTTCGTCCAGACCTTCGGGGAGTCCAACTCGACCCGATACGAGAACATGTCTGACACCGGCTGGTACTGGACGCCTAATACCGACAACATATTTGGATTTTCCAAATTTTCAAAAATGTGGGGATCCTGCTGGTAGTCATCCGGAAGACCAGTCAGTAACTCTGGAGAGTTCGACATCCATTTCCGGAGCTGGTAACCTCCACCCCGTAAGAGCTCAACTAGCTCGTCCCGTCGAGCAAGCGCCTCCTCCACGGAATCTGCACCGGTACAGATATCGTCCACGTAGAGGTCCTGCTCCAGGATCGCTGCTCCTCTAGGGAAATTTAACCGTTATCGATCCGCTAACTCCCGAAGAGTGCGAATCGCCAAATAAGGACTAGACCGTAGCCCGTACGTGTTTGTGTTCAACTCGTACACCCTGATGGGCTGATCTGGGCTCTCTCGCCACAGTATCAGCTGATACCGTCTATCGTCAGGGTGAATGACCGTCTGTCTAAATATCATCCGGATGTCAGCCACAAACACAACATTGTGTCGACGAAACCGTGTGATAACATCCGCGATGGCATGATTCAACTTCGGCCCTGAATGCAAACACTGGTTCAGGTTCATGCCGTTAGATGTTGATGCCGATCCATCGAACACTACCCGTATTTTGCCCTCCGGGGTCCTCAAGACCGCGTGATGAGGCAGGAAGCAGTGGTCTTCACGCTTCCAGTCGATACCCGAAACCGACATGTGGCCGAGCGACTCGTATTCCCGCATAAAGTCGACGTACTTCTGCCGGAAAATCCCGTCACGCTTCATGCGTCGTTCCATCGACAGAAGCCGCGTCTCGGCTGCATGGTGTGAACTGCCCAGCGGTGGGCGATCACTCCGAAATGGAAGACGTGTGAGAAATCGACCTGACCGAAGGCGACCAGTATTGTTCCGATAAAACTGTTCACACTCTTCTTCAACCGGGTCCAACCGGCGTATCGTAGGTGGTTCCTCCACCTCCCAAAACTTCTGTATCACCTCCGAGAGTACAGAACCGAATAAGGGACTACGAGTCGCTAGGCGTGGGGCAGCCGGCATGACCGGACCCATTACCGCATGGCCCAGTCTGGTGTTGGCCGAAACCAGACCAGTCGCCTGCAACACGTGGACACCTGGCACTAACAGGTATCCCAAGGCATCGACACCCAATAAAATGTCTACTGGGCCCGGAATATCGAACTCCGGGTCAGCCAGTGACAACCCAGCGACCAACTGTCGCACCGAGGGCGACAACCGTACGTGAGGGTGTGAGCCCATCACATTAGGCATGACTAATGCCGTGACCGTCAGATTCACCGATGAATCCACCCGTGACGAGAGAGTAATCCGACATACTCCCTTAACGGAACCGACTTCCGTGTTCCCAATTCCCCGAATGGAATGTGGATACTCCCTTACCGTAATGCCCAACCGTCTTACAAGGTTGCACGAGACTAAGCACCCCTGGGCCGCCGAGTCCAATAGTGCTCGTGCCATACAAGATTTGCCGTCCGAACTCCACGCTATCACCGAGGCGGTGGGGAGCATGACCGTCTGTGGAGTGGCGGCACCTTGTAAGTGGGCGGCGTGTCCCTAGCGGGAACCTCCGCGGGATCCGAACCCGCTGGGACCCCCGTCGGCCTGGTAACTCGGCTGCTGATATGCCACCGGTGGCATATCAGACCGTATGTACATCAGGGGGTCCCAACCCGCATAATAGGCCCCTCGCTGTCCCGGTACCCGACCATACCGGACTGTGAACGGTGTGCCCGGTGGCCACCGTGGATGGAGGGGGGAGAGCGGATCCAACCTGGGGCGCTCTAGGAATGGGGGCGACATCCGACTGTTCGCCTCCCTGTTCGCCTCCCAGAGCGACGGGCAGGGTGGCGCAGAAGGTGGTGGGCTCCCAGCCTTCGCGCCACTCATAGGTTCCATCTGACACCCGCCCGTAACACGCGGTGAGCCAGCGGCCCGAAGTAATCGCTGACCCTGGACAGCGGCGACCGAACCCCGGCTGTCCCGCCTGTTACCCCCCGCGCTGCCCCATTCCCCTCGCGGGGGGTCCCGTCCGCGGGTACCCCAGTCACCCCGTTGGTGACTCCCGTTGCCCGGAGGGGGACTGGGTCCGGCCCTGGTTGGGCCCTGTGACCGACCAACCTGAGTCCGGCCCTGGTGACCGTCCGATGGGCCTGACCGGTTCAGGCACAACACGACGTGGTGCCTGCCACCGCAGCCCTCACAGGGGGACGCCCGTGAGCACTCGCTCAGCGGGTGCGGCCCCAAACAACCGAAACACAATCGGTGGCGGAAGACCACCTTCCTGCGGGCAGCCACACCGAGCGCCTTAAAGTTGGCGCAACTGGTCACCTCATGACCGGCACTGTCGCAGTGCACACAGCCGTCACCCGACGGCGCGGCACTCAAAACGCCAAATTGTTTTGACCGACCACCCCCCCATGGGGGTGGGGGGCGCGGCTCCTCCCGCATCCGCGCGGGTTGGCGCTGCACACTGGCCTCCGAATCCATGGTGTCGCATCGCCTGCATTCACCCTCCAAAAACTCCGTTAATTGGACGAGCGTGGGCAGTTCCGAGCTACTGCCCCCATGCAGCTGTTCAAACCGACTTTGAACAGCTGCAGGCAACCGTGACAAAACCATATATAACACAATATATGACCATTGGTCTACCGGCAGACCAAGGTTCTGAAGGGCCTTAGTGGCCACCAGCACAGGGTTGAGCACCTGTACCCGGATGTCAACATCCCGGGTTACTCTTGGGATGCTGAACAGCTTCCCCAGCTGCGCATCAACCAACCGCCTTTTGTGTTGGTAGCGGTCA
The DNA here is from genome assembly GCA_949825045.1 of Argyresthia goedartella. NCBI lineage: Eukaryota > Metazoa > Arthropoda > Insecta > Lepidoptera > Argyresthiidae > Argyresthia > Argyresthia goedartella. Next base: position 8,263,664 of record OX463817.1, read on the forward strand.
AACAATATGACCCGGGCAATCTCATAATTGCCCGCCGTAACCGTTAGGTGACCGACCAACTCCTTCGGTTCACCCCGCAGTGCCATCAATAGCTGGGCCAACTTGTAGGCGCTGTCCAGGTCGTCCCGACCGTTGACCAGGCTATCGAACAAATTGATGAATGCCGGCCACTCATCAATTGCCCCACCGAAGGCCGGAATCTCCAGGTGTGGAAGCCGTCCAACCACACCCTTAGGAGGGGGGTCTCCGCTACCCTCCCCGCGGTCATCCCGACGCGACCGCTTAATTTTTTCGGCGCGACGCTCGATGTCGCCCAAGCACTCCATCGCTTGGTCAGCATCCGCGCAGAGCTGCCTCACTGCAGCCACCGAGGCCTCATCCGTAAGCCCGAGGGCTTCAGCCTCGGCAGCCAGCCGACACACCTTCCCGACGCGTGTCATTGCGTCCTCCACACGCTTGAGTAGGACATCGTCCATGTCGGGTCGCTCCACATACTTGTGAGTATGGGCGAGCCATCTCATCTCCTCACGGACACCATATCGCAGTACCGTCAAGGGCGAAGGTGCCATGGTTACCGATTTAATTGTTCCTGGTCCTATGCTTCACTGCCGAACTAAGCACAGCCAGATACCAGCACTTTCCCGTCAGCGCTGGGCACAGAAATTAAAACTAAGTTGTAAAACCCAAGGCAACCACTAAACAATTAAATCATAAACAATATTTAATATGGTCGCCCTGTGGACATACACCTTATAATATACACTCTAAATCAATTAGAGAATGCCACCATGTGGTACAATACAAATAACACACAAAAGGTTATTATAAAAAAAACTATTTTTCTAGCAGTGGCCCCTCCGATAGGAACCACACTTCCTTTGAGGTCAGCAAAATCAGCTTAATACCCCTTAAATAGCCCGACCCTGCTGTGTAAACCGAAATAACACTGTAGGACTATAGAACCCGACGTTCTATCGCAAGTAATACAATCTAGGCTTCGCAGAATGACTGTTCAATCTTTTGTGCGCACAAACAGTAGTTTCCGACTACAAATTTATAACAACTGTTAACTAAATTGGCACTTATACTTTCACTTACCGAAAATGAACTTTAATCGTGGTATACCGACCACAGACTCATTGCCGACTTGAGCCAATCTGGGATATTCTTTTCTCTCAACTACAATGTGACAAAGGCAACCCTACCGTGAATCGATGATTTCCCACTAGGAAACCGCGCTTCTGCTACCAAAATGTTTAATTTCCCACGCCTACCGAACGGCGTGGAATCCTGAGGGGGATGTGCCTTTGGCCGCACGTGAGAGAAAAGAATTGATGAATTTGTTTATTACCTTGTCACCGCAGACAGGATAGATTGAAGGCTCGATTCGAGACAGGGGAATGCGGGAGAGGAGACAGTTTTGGAATGGGGGATGGAATCGAACCCTTGCCGTCGCTGTCCGACGCCGTCGCCGGCGTGCTGCTGGCGGCACGTGGAGTCGCCGCCGATACGACTATGTGCTTCACAACACAAATCACTTGACCGCTGACGCGAATCTAATTACGATCAACAGCCCGACGCTATGAGGTAGATTTACACTCCGACCAGGCCCGATGCCTGTATGATAATTGGTACACCGAAATACCATCAATGCCACGGGGCCCGAGCCGCCATGTTATTCTCTCACCGATGAGACAAGACCAAGAGTAAAGATAACCTCCAATTTTACATCTCGTTCCGGTACGAGTGACATCTGCGGTCCGTTTCCGCTTAGTGATGTCCCGATTACTCGCTGTCGATCCGCGCAACAAAAAATCGGTGCGTTCCGAAGCATAAATATTAAACAAAGTAGTTTGTAAAGTTATGGTTATATCTATCCAGAAAAAAATTGGCGTTTGGCACCCTTCCCTGCTCGCCGTAAGAGCCGCTCGTGGGTAGATTGTATTGTTGAAGTTTGAAATCAGTTCCTCAGTGTCTGTCGCGACTTAGTATTTTTTGTTAAATAGGAAGGCTTTTTATGCGGTCTGTCCTTATAGTGGCTTAAGAAAACTCTTCGAGGGCCTTTGCCAAAATTAAGCAGTGTCCACTGTCTGCTGGTTGACCTTTTCATTGTCCCATTGTTGATCAGTCTTAGAGCTGCAGACTTTCCTCTTGCTGCACAAAAAGGTCCAATGGTGGTATTCCTACTATAATTTCCAGCGCTGCTGAGCTTCGACCTCATGCAGCCCGCAAGGGCCACACATGCCAGCCTCTGGAATGGTTGTAATTGTGTTGCGGTTGTGCTTACGCTGTGCATTGCCACTATCCATCTATTACTATTGCCGAATACATCCATCGAAATATCTATGAAAACATAATTTATGTGAGGAAAAATATCAGTAGCTTTAAAACCATTGATAGCCGCCACAATGTGCAAACTAGAAATAAACATACACTTTCTTTCCAATGTTCAGACTCACAAAAGTTAGCAGTTCTTTTATGGGACACTGTATACTCTTCTACAATAAAACTCTGCAAGAAATACAAATCTTGACTGAAGCTCGATTCAAAAAATGTATAAAGCACACTTTGTGCCCTAAGGCCTACTACAAAATTAATGACTTTTTACAAGACACCGACATCTGGCATTAAACCAGTTCATTGCACCCTATATATTATGTTATATGTAATCATCAATCAATCATCAATCATCAGCATAAGCTATCGTGCGCTATCACCTTAAATGCTAATTTGGACTATGAGGTCGTTGGCATCTATCAGCTATAGAAGTGGCGATAGTACTCCTCCCTGTGGACAGCCATTTGCAACTTCGCATTTGATCATGTCGCTGACAACCAAGGAGATTGTCCTGGATCCCAGCATTTTTTTTATGTAGATGTAGTATCAGGTAAAGGTCAGTCCCTAGCTGCTCTAGTATTGTATTGATACAGCTGAAATGGTCTTGTCTAAAAGCATCCTCGATGTGTTTGAACACCGCTAGGCATGGTTGTTGGTTTAGTGCAGATATTTCTATTCTATCGCAAGTATGGCAGTTTCTTTAGATTTGCAGCTTGGTAAGCGTGTTGGTTTGGCTGCATGTGGTTAGGTTTCACGGGGCCATCTCTTTAAAGATTGTGTGACAGAGATAAAAAATCTCTGTCACTCAATCTTTAAAGTGCGTTTAAGAGGAAAAATGTGAGGCTTATTGGTCTAAAATATTTTGGTTTTGTATAGTCGTCCTTTTCTACTTTTCTTAGGAATACTACCTTCACCTCTTTCCAGTTTGCTGGCACATAACCATGCGCTATGCATGCTCTGTTTAAAGCTACAAGTCACAGTTTAAGAAACTTATTTCTCCACTGTAGAAGGGCTGGTATTATGTTGATCCTGCTGATTTGTAAGGGAGGAAGGATTTTAGTGCTCAACTCACTTTTTTCTCGCTTATCCTGTGTTCAGCTCTCACCCACGCTTATGGTCTGGGGTTGGGTGTGAGCTGAACACATTATGTGTATGTATTTGCACATTCTGGGGAGTGCATCTGTAGCAGAATGATACAGAGTTTCTTTTCATCTTTTGAGCACGAGCCGTCTGGTTTCTTCAGGTTGGTATTGCGGGTCTTTTCCTATTAGTTTTTTTTTGTTCTAGAGATCTGTGACTCACTGTTGATGGAGCTGCAGGGATTCCTCCATGGTTTTCTGATGTTTTCTCTGGTTTGTTTTCTGGTTACTGGTTTCTTGCGAGTGGAAGACTTTCCAGTCATCATCCATTGTTTCATCATCATCCAGTGTTTTTGGCCCTGTTGTATAAGTGCTGCATATTTTCTCGTGTCTTCTTTAGTTTCCTACTCCACTTAGATTATTTGGCAGTTATTTGTACAATGCTTATCTTAGTACTAAAAAAATGCATTGGCGGAGGGTCGTGAGTGTGATTCCCTTTTATTTTTGTAACCATATTATTCTCAGTGGTCACGGGTCTCACCACTGAGAATATTATGGTTTGCATCGTTTGTTAGTAGAGCTAATCCATCTACATAAACCAGTTACTACTTTGGGTTGACGCGCTTTTTCATATCTTTATCCTTCTTACTGTGGGGTTTGTATGGCCTCGATATGATTTATTCAACCATAAATTATATGTTCAAAAAAGTTGATGAATTTTAATGCTTCTTGTATTATCGAATGAGTTTGAGGTTATTAAATGACAAAGATGATACGAAAACGTTATATATTATATTTATAATTTTAATAATTTAATTCATTCTAACTATCACCACTTAACTCATTTACCTATCCTATTAGCCATACATTCTATTACCTTATTTATGATTATTTACTGCTCAGTAGACATATCGGTAAATGCTAACTATGATGTGTAAATGGCACAATTCTGGAGCAATCAGTCGAGTGATTATGGATATTATTTATTTGTACTAATTCAGAGTCTACAGTATAAACGACTGCCGTACAACCTCTGCTGTTGTGGGTGGAACACACCCATCTTATAGTCCCCGTCTCTCCGTCCGTCCATCAACGGGATGTAACTCTTAAGCCTTTAGAAACTTGAAATTTTCGGAGAATGTGTATTTCTGTTGCTGCTAGCAACAAATAATGAACTGCACGAGTTTTTATGAATGTAAGGGGAACTACTACTACACAAGAAACGTGTTTTAACAACACCGGCGACATTGTTATGGGTGTTTATGATGGATGTTAAAACCATATCATGATTTTAATATGATCGTAGATTTCGCGGCTTATCAGATGCCTGTGGTGGCACTATCGGTTTTAAATCGGTCTCGCAATCTTAAAGTTCCTGGTTCGAATCCACGTTCGGACATAAATACTTTTTGTTTTTTTATTTTTATTGCTAAAGCTTTCTTTTACGATGGTACTTCGCGTGAGAGTCCGACCCGCTGCCGCCTTAAAGGCCAAAATAGCAATGTGATATGGTATCAACCATTTGACATTGCTATTTTGGCCTTTCAGCATCTACACCATACTGCAAAGCATCACACTTTTTCCCGTACGGGGTGGCCATTAGCAGACACACAGATTTACAGCTTAATGAATAAATGGATTATGTATTAGAAATCAAATCAAATTATTTATTATGACATTAATTTATTCTAATGGTTATGATTAAGAGACACGTGGACGATAGATTCATCTATCGGTAGTTGACGAGGGAGACTCAACATCCCGTATTGTACTTATATAAATGTAATAACAGTTATTATGATACGGTTCCATTTCTCTAGTGGCCTCACTGTCACTGCGGCGCTTGAACCTGCACCACTGGTTTACCGAACTAAGACCGGTACTTATACTTATTCTTTGCTTAGATGTTGCGAATACGGCTGCAAATATACGAGCCATTAGTGCACTGACGTTGTCTGCAAACAAAGTTTTCTATGAAATATAATAACTTACCTTGAAATCAAGGTAAGCAACAAGCGACCACAATGGTTATCAAAGGATATAAAACAAGGTACAAAAAGGAAGAGAGAGCTATTATGGAAATCTAGACTACATCCCAACCTACAAAATAAACAAAACTTCAAAAACTATTTCAATTAGACAAAAATCCCAGAATGAATACTTAATTAAGACATCAAAAAATAAATCCAAAGCCACGGTGAAAATAAGAAATAACTATAGCAGTAATAAAACTATACCTAAAAATTACATTAAACAAATAAAAATTGATAATCAACTTGTCAATGATCCACACAAAATTGCACAATCATTTAGAAATTTCTACATCGATCAGATATCACAACAACGTCAAGCGAATGCCACAAATAACCCCATAGAAGTGTCTTTTGACCCCAACTCATTATTCCTAATGCCAACCACACCGTACAAGGTATATCAGATAATAAAACATCTAAAAAACAAACATTACTGGATATGACAACCTATGCACAACAGTTATTAAATATGTGGCGTATTTAATAGCACCGGTTTTAAGCAGTATAATTAACCTATCAATCCAGCAAGGCGTGTTTCCAGAGAAGCTAAAGACTTCAATTATTAGAGACCATTGTTAAAGAAACAGGATCGCGAACATATGATTTTCTATAGACCAGTTGCGCTCATCCCTATAATGTCAAAAGTTTTTGAAAGAAGAAAGAAAGATTCTATTTAACATTAATTATTAATAACTTATTTTAGTACAAATTAATAGAATAATTATTCTTTCTTAAGTTTTCAAAACAAATGCTTTAACAAGCGTTATATAACAGTTTTGTCAATATTTTGAGAAAAAATATCTATTTGCAAATGAACAGAAAGAAGGGTTTTAGAAAAAAGTAAGACTATTGACTTAGCCATTTACGATTTCTTAATGCAGGTAGTGACGTGTTTGGATAAAAATATTCCTGTGACAGAGTTGTGCATTCTACAACTCCTTTTGAGATCTTATGGAGATTTTAAAATTTTTGAAGTTTTTGTGAAGTGTGAAGTGAAGTCCAAAGTGTTTTTTAATTTTATCAAATATTTTTGATGTGTTTTTGCTGCATATTGAACCAGTGCCAACCACTGAGTCTTCTTGAGTCAAATCAATCACTGAACTGGGCACATCACTGCTTGCAACAAAAACTTGGCCAGCCAAATTATCGGCCCGCTCACATCAATAAGTCATATAAATTTCGGATTCTTCTAGGATCTCTTCAAAGCATACTCATATTCAGCACTGCACTGATCAAAACCATGAATTATCATTTGTGGCCTATTTTGTTCTTCAATTACATTTTCATATTGTGAGTGTAACGTAGATACCTCGGTTTTTAGTTGAGTGTTATTACCTAATGCTTCTATCAATATCTTTTCATTGTCCTCCCGTTCACAAGTCAACTGGTTACACAATTCCCTAGATAATTTCAATACTTCTTAAGCCAGTTTTAGTTGGGTTCTACCTGGCGTGCTTTACGGGTATTTATATGGCTGTCCATATCTATATGAGTGAGAAGGTATTATGTATGTTTTGACAGCTAAGCCGAATTTGAAATGTTTGCTACTTACGTGATTTATTAGGTTGAAATTAGATTCCAGATGTTATGTTTTCGCTTAGAATACACAGTAAGGAGAACCAAATCACTCCGAGCCGAGAAAAACGATGACAAAATTGAAACTTTGTAGCGATTTTGTAACCGAAAAATAATTGGCCAATTTGCATCAAATACACAACACTCATGTACAATATTTATAGTCACACGTATATTTATGATTATCCTAGTACATACAACTAGAATAGTATGTAGTATAATTACACAAGAAAGCAATTTAAATTTAAATTTTACATAGGATAAATCTCAGTCAGCTGTTGACCTCAGTGTTGCCACAAGCTGAAAATATGGGGAAACAGAGGCAGAGTTACCCACACGTTTAGATAGTAATTCAATAAAGTTATTTTTTATTTTGTTGTTAAACATAAATAAAATTACCAAGCCAGCTTGGTAGGGTTCAACTTGATTTTAGTCAGTTATACTTATAATAAGTGTGGCTTTAACATAAAAAGGCTACATTTACGTTTACTTATCCAGATAAATCTCATAAATAAAAGAGGTTCAGAAAATACAAGAATTGCAAGTTCAAATAAAACAAAAGTAACATAATTGTTGACAATGTAATACAATTATAAAGAGAAAATTGTACATACAATTATTAGGAAAATTAGCTTAGTACTACTCAAATATACTCACACACATAGTCACAAATAAATGCTCTTCGCGACAAGTACCTAAAGTTGCTCAGAACTCTCCTTTCCTCTCCAGTCGGGATTCGAAAAGATGAGGTAGTATCTCCTCAGAGGTCACAAATTAAATTGTAGCTGTAGCTACGTCCACTAATCGTGAGTATGTTCGTTGGTAGTCTTTACTATTTGTCCTTCAAAAGTGGTTATAGTGCAGCGACAATCTAACTGTCTTTTATTACAAATCCAACGTAATTTCGGACCCAATCCCGCCTTTGCCCGATGATTCAAGTTGAACCTATGTTTGCCCAACATCAAGATAGGGTTGCCTTGCTTCGTTGTGCTGAATACAGGCTCCTCTGGAAGAAAAATATTGTGTCAGAAATAGGTAACAAAATTTAATCCCGAATAATTCTTTGCTTAAAATTTCAATTAGTTGCACATTATGAACATATACTGATCCTTTTTATCAAAATGATTTTGTGTTTTATATTTATATATATATTGAATATCATATATATATACAAAGTGACATTTAATTAGCTGACCACATTTTAGGGATTGATAATACCCGTCATTATGGTCATCTCTCCTCAAGAAACATATGGTAGCAAATGAAAAAAAAATTTGGGTCCCCCGTAGTAACTTGTAATCAGCTGATCGGGTCAATGTACTGAGGGACAAATACTTTTTTCTATTTGCGTCCATATGTTTCTTGGGGAAAGTTGTTCATAATGATCGGTGCTATCATTCCCCAAAATATGGTCAGCTAATTAAATGTCACCTTGTATATATGGTATACAATTAGTAAAAGGAAACTCTCTTTTTCTTATAATTGGAACAAAAAATAGAAAGTTTAATTTATATCAATGATTTGCTCATATATAAAATAATTCATCTCCACCTTGCATATCTAAGTACCATAAATTTTTGCTGTACAATGTTGGTGCTTATAATCTTCTTAGTATTTACGTGTAAATGTAATTACAATTTGCAGGTAGAAATGTAAATTTTCTAAAATTTGTGTGAACGTTACCTTCATGACATGAAAAACATTTTTTAAATTAAATATAAACGTCAGATAGATAAACCCATTCAATCAATAATAGTTGTTGTAAACCGCTCAATCCAAATTTATGTAACTATAACATCAAAACTACATTAAAAAACACCATCTCATTCAAATAAGAGTACATCACATTAATGATCCGAATAATGGGCGTTACCCATCCATGGGTGATTGTCTAAAGCTTGTGTTAAACCAAAAGAACTAGTGATGGCAGAAGGTCATTCTCTACTACGAGTATTTATTCAGGGGTGTTAGGCAGATGAATGTCTTAATAGAGTCACCAGCAAGGGAAGGTCATTTGCTACTCGCCTAGCACTTAATTTCAGGACTAGGGCCAACAACTCCAGAAAAAAAAGTTGTTTTAAAAAAATGTCCGTAATTAATCGTATAACCTAAAATAAGAGAAAAAGTTATATGTAGATCCGCCTAATTGTGGTAGTTTTTTATTCCTTACTGTCCTATTATTCTGAGTAAATGATTATTTTGTGCAGATAACCCATAGAAAAATTATTATGAGCCATCAAAGTCACAAAAGGGTTCACAAAAAAATCTCATCTTAACGCATTAAAAAATATATAAGAATAATCGACACCCGTTCTTTTCAACCCCACCCGTCGTCTCTGGAGATGTAACATTTCTATGGAGACCTTTGTATGGAGTTGTTAAAAATAATCCAAGAAAAGTGCTTCCGGTCTATTTGGTGGGACTAGGTAGCCTAGGTTCAATATTTCTGGATCTCCCAGGACACATTCTTAAGTGAGCGATTTTTTGACATAAGCTGCACACGTTATCTTTATAAACACAGTCGCTACTTTGATGTCTGCTGTCTCAACACCTTGTAGATTCACCGAAATTAAATTTATGGACTCCATTGATAAACTTCTTCAATCCTGTCATTATTTAAAGTGATAACGAACAAACTAGCGCCTAAATTGTAATAAATTAACACATAATGGCAGATCTACAAAGCTTTGTTCTTTTAATGGTTATGGCTATTCTTAAGTTTAACAATTTCATTTTCGACAGTGACAAGAGTAGCACGGCATCCGTAAGCGATCTTCACACATCTCCAGGTGACGCGTGGCCCATTGCAGTCACTTTTCCTATTGAAGCGATAGTTGCCGAACAGTAAGACAGTCCTGCCCCTTCTAGATGTCGAGAACCTAGCTGAAAACAATTAGACTTGGTTAGAATACAATGACTGGGTCTGCAATTTCTAAATCAAGGTTTGACGGACACTGGGGCCAGAATTCTAGAAAGCGAGTTCGTACAAATCTTGATTCAACTTTGACATTCCTTAAACAAAACTAAGGAGTTTCAAAGTTAAAAGTGATGTTTTTTCAGTACTTAATGCATCCTTGAGGTGTTTCTCTGGAAAATGACCAAATGAGGAATGACTTTAAGCTTCATGTAACTTGAGTAGCAGTTTCGCCATAAGAAAACCACAAACCATAACTAGCAAAGTGAAATGGTTGATATGGTATCAACCATTTGGCATTCCTATTTGGCCTTTCATTTCATACATACTACAAAGCATCACTTTTTTCCCGTATGGGGTGGCAGATAGCATAAACACAGATTTGCAGCTTTATGAATAATGAAATCAAATTATTTATTATAACTTTGATTTATTCTAATGTTTAAGATCAAGAGACACATGGACAATAGATTCACCTATCGATAGGTGACGAGGGAGGCTCAGCATCCCATATAGCTCAGTTATGATACAGTTCCATTTATCTTGTGGCCTCACTGTTACTGCGACACTTCAACCTGCACCACTGGTTTACCAAACTAAGACCTAGGTACTAATACTTTTTCTTTGTTTAGATGTTGCGAATACGGCTGCAATGACACCATTAGTGGAATGACGTTGTCTGCATACAAAGTTTTCTATCAAATATATATAACTTACCTACTACTACCTAGAAATGACACTTGAAGGGTCGAAGACTAATTTATAATAATAGGACTCCTTCAACACACAATACTTACGTAATAAAAGTATTGATCTGTTGAGTTGCAAGGGTATACCTATAACCTATAGAACTTCTATATACTCGTAGACTCGTTTTTCTATGAATACTGCGTGTAACTAAAATTATGTATATTGACCTAAATCTTACCCTTAATTACGATAAAAAAAATACTTATAGCTTAACGTGTAAGCTCCATCGTTACGATGTTGACAAAAGGTATGTGGATATCCTCCAGGAGCTGTACATGGTTGCCACGATAGAGGTTTGCACGCTTTGACCGAACCGGTGCCTATCGATAGGGGCGTGCGCCAGGGGGAGTCTTTTTCACCCAATCACTTCACAAACGAGTTGGAAGATATAATGAAGAGACTAGATTGGAGCGAAAGAGGTCCCAATAGATTCGGCGCGCGCTTGTCATACCTGCGTTTCGCCGACGATCTGAACCTCCTTGCTGAAAAAGTCGAATATCTCCAAAGCATGCTCGAAAAACTGAAAGAAGCATCCCTGAAGGTTGGCCTTAGAGTGAATATATCCAAGACAAAGATCATGTATAGCGATCCGAGGCACGTACCTAACGTAATCATAGGTAACCGCCCCATAGAAGCAGTAGATCCGTATACATATCTTGGATATAACTTACCCTTTGGTCAAAGTGCTCAGGCGATGGAGATCACTAGACGGATCCAGCTAGGGTGAGCTGCCTTCGGGAAACTAGAAGACGTCCTAAAATCACAAATCCCGCAATGCCTGAAGAGCAAGGTATTCAACCAACGTGTCCTGCCAATCCTCACTTATGGTGCCGAAACATGGATATGCCGAATTAAGCCAATATGTTCAAAATTTGCGTCGCACAAAGAGCTATTAAGCGTTCCATGCTAGGCATCAGTCTCTTTGACCGCGTGCTTAAAGTTGAAACTCGCAAACTTAACCAAAGTCACAGACGTGGTTACGCCCATCTCGGGGCTAAAGGCATTAGGCGGGACACTTGGTTAAAAGGGAGGACGAAAGGTGGACCAAGGCAGACAAAGACAAGCCCGATATCCAGAAGATTTTGCCAAGGTGGCAAAATCTTCTGGTAAGCAGTGGACTAGACTGGCGGGTGACCGTTGCGAATGGCATGCTTTGGGAGAGGCCCCCTTGCCCAGCATTCGGATGATAAGGGCTGATGATGTTGATGATAATAAGTACTTTCTGTGTTCTCCGAAGCAACACGTCATTGGGCAAAGTGACAATAGTTGCCCGGCAGCCCCAAATATTGAGAGTGCAGACCCATGGCAGTTACTTGTTGGTGCTGTAACTGTGCAGGTAGTGTATTTATCTGCCAATTACCAGACACCGCCAACTCCGAGTGGTGGTGGTGAACCTCATTGCCACTGGAAAATGAAACTGGTTGGTAAGAAGAAATTAACATCCGTGAGACGTTTTTTCTAGTGGGTGGCAGTAGAGGTATAGGAGTAGTTTCATCCATTCAGCCAGGAATTTTTATATTCTTTGGTTAAGAATGGCATAGATGATATTTTTATATAATATTTCGTATCTGATCATTAAAAAGGTCTACCAAGTGTATCACCAAGTCTATGTTAAAAAAATAAGTTGAGAACTAAACCATACTGAAACAATAAGCGAGAAAAAAAAACCTTAATCCAAGTCAGATATTTTAATTAGGTATAAACAAAAATTATGATCATAACCAGTATATAGCGAAAATTACATTAATAACGAACATACTGTGAACCTACAACTTGAAGTGGTTAAGTTATAAAACTAGATACAAACAGTAACAAGATTAAAATGATATATTCAACAGAAGCTTAAACAAACATTTTTTTTATATAGTCAGAATACATACATACATTTTATACTTATACATTTTATACTGATATATTATATAGATAATTATACTGCTTAGTTTCTCACTTCGCACGTGTATAGTTCTTTCTGATCAAATATAGGTAGCTATGGAAATCTGCGAAAACGATCCTAACCGGATATTGCATTTTAATGAAATTAGATTACATGTAATTTGAAGGTCCGAAAGACTAAAAGCGGCACAGAATGATATTTATGCCAGTTTTACACCCTACCTTTTAAACAGGGTGTAACAGAAAGGTGTAGTTTTATTTGAGGGAGTTGTTAAGGACATAATTATGAACAACTTTCACTAAGAAACCGATTTGATCTGTGCAACTAAAATTTTTACCCCTCTGTACGGTTTGGGCAGCGCAATCAGCTGCTTATAACAAACCCCTAAAATATGATTACGCCGCTCCGTTATACCTTGTAGAAAGGTACCGAGTCTGTTTTAGGGTTAAGCTCAGACTCCTTAACACCATATGGTAATACCTTAACTTATCTGTTTCCACGATGCATAAGTCAATTTATTATACAATGGGGAAAATAATTAATGTCGATTTCAAATTGTTGTTATCATTGTCAATCATTAGGTCAAATTACGCAAAGCTTTTTAAATTCAAATGAGATACCAACTTATACTTAATCTGAGGTATTTTCAAACAAAAAAATAAATCTTCAGGTTACAGGTTACACACGTTTGGACCCGGCTCTGTAATCACAATCTAATCCTAATGACAATGGTCAGCCCACGTGCGAACAATGATATCGTCTTTCGTGAATATGCGAGGGCGGCAAACTGCCGCCGGCAGTTTTTCTTATTCCTCTAAAGATATTGGAAGGCATGTAGAAGTTATTAATGCAATTATAATAACGGGTTTCTATGAACCAAAATAAGCACAATTTTATCTTTATAATACAATTATAAAGATAAAATTTTACATACAATTATTAGAAAATTTAGCTTAGTACTACTCAAATATACTGACACACATAGTCACACATAAATGCTCTTCGCGACAAGTACCTACCTAAAGTTGCTCAGAACTCTCCTTTCCTCTCCGGCCGAGATTCGAAGAGATGAGGTAGAATCTCCTCAGAGGTCATCAAAAAAATAGTAGATGTAGCTACATCCACTAATCGTGAGTATGTTCGTTGATAGTCTTTACTATTTGTCCCTCAAAAGTGGTTATAGTGCAGCGACAATCTAACTGTCTTTTATTACAAGTCCAACGTAATTTCGGACCCAATCCTCTCTTTGCCCCATGATTCAGGTTGAACCTATGTTTGCCCAACATCAATATAGGGTTACCTTGCTTCGTTGTGCTGAATACAGGCTCCTCTGGAAGGAAAAAAATGTTGTCAGAAAAAGTTTACTAATTGAACCCCAAATAACAATTTGCTTTAAATTTTAATTAGTTGCGCATTATCAACTTATAACGATCATTTTTATCAAAATAATTTCTTGTTTTAGAATTTGTTTTTAAAAGGAAACTCTCGTTTTTATAAACTTGTAAACAAAAAATAGTAAGTTTATTTTCTATCAATGATTTGCTTATCTACAAAAGAATTCATATTCACCTTTTATGTCCAAGTACCATAAATATTTGCTGTACAATTTTGGTGCTTAAAATCTTCAAAGTATTTACTTGTAAATGTGATTCGTAGTTAGAAATGTAAATTTGCTAGAATTTGTGTGAACGTTCTGTTATAGATACATCTGTATGGATGACCCCATAGATACAGTTGACACTGCATTGCTAAAATGCATTGTAAAGGTTCAATAGTGCAGGTTGCCTGTGGGCTAATTAGTCACAATCGAGCCTCTTGCTTAGACACACTTGTCTTTCTTCATAAAATACGGGATTATAAAACGTTTTATTTGTGTGACCCTATCTAATAAAGTAATTTAGTTAACTTCAAAACTTTTCCTTTTTTTTAAAACTCAATTACAATCCCCCGTATAACAATGGTGGCAGCGGTGGGATCTAAAAGTCTGGGTCCCCGGTTCGCCTCAGTTCCAGCAGTTCAACACATGAGACATGAGTGTAAACTGTGAAAAGTGAAAACGAAAAATATTCACCGTGGTAAGTGCAAAATCAAGTGTTTTTTCCATCACATACCTTTTGTGAGCCGATCTTGTTCCAGTTCTATTTCCTGAAAGGTTAAACCCAAATTTAGCCGGATCCGAGATGAACTATACCACAACCGCCGTGTTCCTTTGAGACGATCTCGTCTTTGGCGAAATTGGCAGCAATTAGAAGATTTCCTAAAATCCCAGTTTGGCGACAAAAAGCACTATGCCGCCTTACTCTCTGATATGCAAGAATGTCGGCAATCTAATGGCGAAACAGTCCATCAGTATGACTTATGAATCGAATCATGTTTATCGAAATTGTTATCCGAGATAAACATCTCAATCCCAACCAGCAAAAAGGGTGAACTGACAGGCCGTGTTGCGGCAATGCAGGATCTAGCATTGCATACCTTTGTAACTGGTTTGAACCAGCGGTTGTCTACAGTGGTCAGATGTCGCGATCCTAAAAGTTTAAACGAAGCAAATTATTTCGCTGCTTCTGAGGAAAAAATCTTCCAAGTTTCTCAACGACGAAATGTGGGGCCCCCTCACAATCCTAATTTTCAAAATCTAAATCGATCTCGTCAGTCTCAGACCCCTGTATCGGCCAACTCCACAAAACGGAGTAAACAAGAATTATGATACCAATTATGCATCACCAGCAGTTAAACCCACAAATATCCCAGTGTGCCGATATTGAAAATACCCGGGCCATACTATCGACGCTTGCCGTAAGCGTGAATATAATAAAAAAAATACGGTCAATCACAGATCGACAATAATAATAACCGCGCGTCTTCCTCCAATGCGTTCCAAAATCGCAACAAACCAATTCATGCCGTAAATTTAAGTGAGGAAAATAACGTCGATGATGATAACTCTTTAAACGAATAGAGGACTCTCGACGGTGTCTCGTGAGTCCAAAAATTCGGCTTCCTCCATTATCATCCTCAAATGACACCTCTCGTGTATCCACTGTTTCCAGGCAATTTAACAAACTGGGTATCCAGCCCCAAATTCATAAATTTGCCGCATCTGTATCCACTGTTTCCAGGCAATTTAACAAACTGGGTACCCAGCCCCAAGTTCATAAATTAGCCACCTCTGTATCCACTGTTTCCAGGCAATTTAACAAACTGGGTACCCAGCCCCAAAATCATAAATTGGCCGCCTCTGTATCCTCTGTTTCCCAGCGATCTCACAAACTGGGTCCCAACCAGTTCTGCCTCTGAATCCCCTGTTTCCATTGTATCCTCTGTGTCTACTATTCCTTCTATTTCGACTTCACTCAGTGTATCTACTATACCCAAGGTTTCTGCTACATCCTCTGAATCTTCTGTTTCCATTACATCCTCTGTTTCTACTATTCCTTCTGTTTCGACTCCACCCATTGTATCTACTATACCCAAGGTTCCTGCTACATCCCCTGGCCCTAAAAGGTCAACGCATCTGTCGTATCCGGTATTCAAAGTTCAACATCCGCTGCATCCATCAAATCCAACACAACCTCCAATCAACATACAGATAACTGTCAGAATCTTATTACAAACAACACCCAGTTTACATCTTTGCCTTCCACGTTGAAATCCCCATCTGAAAACAAAAAACAAAATATTAAAATACATAACATAAAATCAAATCCATCAAGAAAATATTTACCTTTTGTCGAAGTTGCAACATCACTATCAAGCAAACCATTGATGCTACTCGTTGACAGTGGGGCATCGGTTAGCCTCATAAAAAAAACATCTATAGAAATAATGCCTACAATACAAAACTATACTATTACATTCACTGGAATAGGGGCGACAACTAACCCAATGAAATCACTAGGTCATACACTCTTCGGATTTGATTCCCTGACACACAATTTTCATGTCATTAGCAACATCGATTTTCCTTACGAATGGATGGAATGGATGGAAGTATCGGCAACGATTTCCTATCAGAATCTCATTTCAATATCGACTTCAAACAAGACACACTCACTGTAGATAAAATCAAACTCAAACTTAAATTCACTGAACCTATATACGTCATTGCACCTCGAACCGAATCGTCCGTTATCATCATCATCCGTTATAGAATGCTCCGTACAAAATCCTGAAATAAAAGAAGGTGTCATTCTCGATCAACACCCCATTGACTCACTCCTGATAGCCAGTAAAACCATACTCAAGGATCAATATTTCTGTAGTAAATATTTCTGAATTACCAATATCTGTAAATTCCGATATGAAATTGAAAATTGTACCTCTCGAAAACTCCGATTCTCATGAAATCATTCATGCTCTCTAATCGGAAAATAATGACGCTGTAAATCGCACTAACGAAGTGTTAAAACTTTTGCGAGCATCTCATCTAAATAACGAAGAGAAAGACGCCCTCTTTGATCTTTGTGCAGCTTATTCTGACATATTCTATCTTCCCCAAGATAAACTATCATGTACCGATGTTTTACAACATGAAATACCCACTTCATCCTCTGTACCTATTAATACAAAATCATACCGATTTCCCGATGTGCCAAGAGGTGCAATGCCAAATTGAAAAAATGCTTGATAAAAAGATAATAAAACATTCAACATCCCCGTGGTCCTCCCCGATATGGGTAGTCCCGCCGTCCCGGTATCAGACGCCTCTGGCTTACGTAAATGGCGTGTAGTCATCGATTACCGTCGACTCAATGATATTACTATTGGTGATTCATACCCAATCTCAAGCATTACTGAAATACTAGATCAATTAGGTGAATGCAAATATTTCAGTACCCTTGACATTGCATCAGGTTTTCACCAAATTAAAATGTCAGAACACGACGCACCAAAAACAGCCTTCTCTGTCCCACAAGGGCACTTCGAATTTTCCCGTATGCCATTTGGGATTAAAAATGCCCCTTCTACATTTCAAAGATTAATGAATACCGCTCTATCAGGCCTGCAAGGCATCCAATGCTTCGTATATCTTGATGATATAGTAATCTACTCCTACGACCTTCAGAAGCATATGAGCAACCTTTGCAATATCTTCGACAGACTTAGACATGTCAATATCAAGCTTCAACCTGACAAGTGTGAATTCCTTCGTAAAGAGGTGTCCTACTTAGGACACATCATCACAGATCAGGGAGTGAAACCAAACCCCGAAAAGATTCAGGCTTTTCAGCGCTTTCCTCAACCAAAATGTCTAAAAGATATCAAATCATTCATGGGACTAGTATCCTATTATCGCCGTTTTATACCAGATCTCTCAAAAACTGCTAAGCCGCTTAACAATCTCTTGAAAAAGGATGTCATATTCTCTTGGGAACATGAACAACAACTAGCCTTCGAAACCTTGAAATATTGTCTTACCTCCGCACCTCTATTAATTTACCCTGATTTCACTAAACCTTTTGTTCTAACGTGAGACACATCCAACTTCGCTATTTCCGCTATCCTATCCCAAGGACCAATAGGCAAAGATTAACCTAAAGCATACGCCTCAAGAACTCTTAACAAACCTGAGTGCAACTACAGCGTAACAGAAAAAGAATGCTTGGCCATCCTCTATGGTACTCAGGCTTTTCGGCCCTATCTATATGGGCGCCGGTTCAAAATAATTACAGACCTAACCACTGAGGTGGCACTTCAATTGGAAGGACCCTGGTTCGAAACTCGTCAGATGGCGACTCAAATTGGAAGAATTCGATTATGAGATCGAAAACAAAAAGGGCAAGATAAATAGCAATGCCGACGCCTTATCCCGTTACCCAGTCAATCCTCTGATCCAAAATAAAAGCGAGCCAAAACCTTCGACTTCCCAATCTCAACCTTCTATGACCGAAGCTCAATACTATCCATGTACCATTCCAGATCCCGCGTCAGAAAACAATGATATACCTCGAGACATCCTCCAAGACCTCGAGGATATGGGTGCTTTTCACCTTAGTCCATCAGAAGTTCGGGATACCCATTTAAGTTCTCCAAACCTTCCATCCTTATTGGGTACCCCTCAGAGAAGCCCTGATCCCACATTAAATTCCAACGAGGAATATAATAAATTCTTAAAATCATTCTCTGATAAAAATGAAAGTACAATATCTATATTAAAGAACACAACGAAAACTTGATAAAAAGAATTCCAAAACCATTCTGATTCCCGTTTCAGTAGGCCTTGACGATTCAAATCCTTACCTAGAATACATTATATCTGAAATGGACAACTCTTCCGAGATGCTTAATGTAGAACGGGAACTCCACTGCTTTCGGAAACTAGAAATCAAAGGAAAAACTTACTATTTCCTCTTTACTAGTCTACTATTTCGACGATTGTACTTATCCGGAGATTTTCAAAGTCCTAAAATCAGCTAGAGATGATATATTGTTGACCGGAGATATAAACGAAATTGCGATTTTAAAAATTTTAAATTAATTTTTTTTTTTTTTTTTTTATTAAATTTCAAATTTTAAAAACCTTTTCGAACAAAAATCATTTACTAAAATCTACGGAATGCTTATGTACCTCTTTAATAATACTGGTGTTACAGTAAATATACATCATAACACCATAATTTATCCAGTCCCAACTGAAATCGCTAAAATCTTAAAAAAAAATCAGGACATCCATCAATATAACAAAATAAAAGAACGCTATTATTGGAGAATATTATTCAAATATATATATTTAAATATAATTCGATATAGATAACTACGTAAGAAACTGTAAATTGTGTCAATCAAATAAGGTTTTAGGAAAAATAAACAAATCTCCCATGCAGATAACTACTTCTTCTACTCGACCATTTGAGCGAATTAGCCTCGATATTGTCGGACCCCTTCCTGAAGCTGGACTTCAAAAACATAGATTCATCCTCACCCTCCAAGATGATTTAACTAAATTCTCCACTGCCTATCCTATTTCTAACAGTACCGCAGAGGAAACATGCGAATGCCTAGTCCACTTTATATCTCTATTCGGAATTTCTAAATCCATTCTTACTGACCAGGGGACAAATTTTACAGCAGAGCTCTTTAAACGCACATGTGAATTCCTAAAAATTCGACAAATTTGGGCTACACCCTATCACCCTCAGACTTAAGGAGCCCTAGAGAGGAGTCATTCATCCCTTAAAAAGTACCTCAAATCATACGTAAACGACAACAGAACCGATTGGCATAAATTTGTATACACTGCTATGCTAACGTACAAGAGTACCGTCCACACCACGACTCAGTTTACTCCATATGATCTTATATTCGGTCATAAACCTTACTTACCTGATTCTGTTTTCGATTATCTCCCAGACATTACATACCCGGAGTACGTGAAAATGCTTCAGCATCGTCTAAAGATATCTCGTGAAAAAGCCCTACAAAATATTAACGCATCGAAGGAAAGATCAAAAGCTTATTTCGATAAACACTCACGGCCGGTAAAATATAAAGTAGGTGACTCTGTTTATCTGAAAAATCACGTCAGATTAGGTAAAGCTCTTTTACCGACCTGGAAAGGGCCTTACAAATTCGTTAAAATTCGTGGAAAAAATAAACGATCTGTTTTAATAAACCGTCGTCATGTCAAACATCATTTTGAAGAAGTGTAGCTAGCTCACATAAATTTACTATTCCAAAAAAAAAACTACCTTCCTGAAGTTTTGTTATATGCACATCAACTAATAAATCCTGATTTACTTACAGAGTTGCCGCATTAACAGTTACAAGTAATGCAATATCCACAAGAACCTATAATGATACATTCATCAAATATATTAACATGAGTCCTGGCATATTCTTCGATCCTGTCGGCACACTGAGAGTAGTAAATGATAAATTCCACATTGTGATTCCGATTGAAGTAATTCCTTTCCAACACCATCTTGAAAACATTCATGAAATTTTCAATATAATCCGATTTCAAGGTCGCGAAACTGACGAAATTGAAAATTCGCTATGCCAAAATATGTTGCAGCCCCTGGAATCTCTTCATAACGATGTTTTACGAGATTACAGATCAATTTCTCATATTATTATTACGAGGAATCGAAATCGACGAAAGTTGTTCCAACTCCGCCACAAGACACATTTAAAGTTGTCGCACATTATCAGGGACCTCCGCATCCCCGTCATCACCTCCTGGCCAAAGTTCCTGAACAAAAATTTTGGCCGTGGTTGTGACTGGCGAAAAGAAACCAAAATAGTCGAAAATGCGAGCAGTTTCCGATGAAACTACTCGTTTTGTCACTTTATCAAGATAAAGTGACAAAGTAGAGGTTTAACATTATGAAAATTACGAAATTACGAAACATTAATTTTAATTTAATAACGAAATTACGAAATTATAATTAACATTTATTACGAAAACAGGTCTCTCAGTGGCTGCCACGTTATTCCTAAAACCTTAACGGTGCTGTGCCAATACCGTAGCGGTCTCCATACTCTTTAGCTGATCATGTAGACGGTCCAAGAACTCCATACTAATCGAATACCACTTTCGGAGTTCAAAGCCTTCTTTCTGTAGGAGCTCGAATAGCTGCAGTTGCAGCCTGACTGCCGATTCAACCAATGAGGGACTCACCTTGAATAGTCTGAATAGTTCTACCGAGGTCTTAAACACGACGCGAAGACGATTTGCCGCACTTGACAGGCGAAGTATACCATGGTGTGGAATAAAGTAATGGGAAAAGTCCAAAGACTTATGAGGGCCCACAGGGACGAGTTCCATGTGACTCGAAATGAGGTAATCCTCCATAAATTCGAAATACAATTTTCGAAATTGCTCATCTCAAGCCAAGAAGAACATACAAGAAATTTCACAAATAACACAAGGCAGTGTATGGATTAAAACAATCTGCCAAAGCATGTTATGAAAGGATAAATGAAGTTTTGATTGGCAAATTGCACTTCAAGAGGCTGACTTCAGAACCATGTGTTTATTTCTAACGAAAGTGATGAATCTAATACTACGTTCATAGCACTGTATGTTGATGACATAATGCTATTTACTTTACAGACATTCCAGAAGAAGAAATTAATTGAAGAAAATTCATGAAGGAGTATCTTGGATATGAAAATAACCATATTATCTGATGGAAGCTACACTTTAGACCAATCAGTGTATCTAAAGAAGATTTTGGATAAATTCAAGATGTCTGATTACAAAGAAGCCAAAACTCTAATGCAAGTAGGAATCAAGTTACAATGGAAGGGAAATAGTGATTGTGACAATAATTATAGAAGTTTAATAGGATGCTTATTGTACTTAGCTATATGTTCCAGGCCAGACATCAAGTCAATTCATCAACTGCTATGGTGAAAGCCATTGGAAAGCAGCCAAAGGAGTATTGTACTTAAAGGGCACTATAGCCCTTTAGCATAGAGTCTAGTATTTCAAAATGTTATTTTGGAAATTACAGGTTACGTTTACGTGGACTGGGCAGGAGACCAGGTAAATTCTCTCGTATCGTGGTAAATTCGAAAGCAACGTATCAAAGCGCTATCTAGTACTGAGGCCGATTACATGGCTGTATCTGACTCCTGCAAAGAGGCTTTACTTTCACAAACATTTGTGAAATAATGGAATAATACTGTTTGTAAAATTTATATACTGATTGATAATCAGTCTGCCCATAAACTATGTAACAATTTAGCATCCGCATTCAAGAACAAAACATATTGATTTAAGGCATCATTATATCAGGGACTTAGTTAACAGAAAGCTTATTAATTGAAGTTGTCTTTGTACAGAGGAAATGTTGGCCGATGTAATAACAAACTTAGTTTTATGTTACCAGTTATTTTTATGAAACATTTGAGTAAAGCTGAGTTGAAGTTAGAGCTGTGAAACATAACTTATTGTTTACAAGATTTATTAATTTAAGAACATTTTATTGTTTAGTAGTTATACTGCTACTAACTAGTGTTAAATTGTGTAACATTACTATATTTAATTGAGTCTCTTAATTTTATCATGCCACAGTGTTTTATTCTATTAAGTTTGAGGCCTTAGTAAGAAACTATAATAGGTATTTACTAATTAAGGTACTCTGATAACTTAAAGCTTAGCTGATTTAGTTTTATTACATTGTCTGTGTTTAAGGCCTAGTGTTTGAGCTAAAGCTGTATTCGTAAACACACCTATCAATGGCACTTGTGACGATTAGTCGAGTTGTCAACTTTACTCTCTCTCTCTTCTCTCTCTCTGTCAATGGGCTCCGGCCCGGCGTAACAAGTGTGTTCTTAAAATAAATCAAAACGAATCGCATTTAATCTCTTTTATTTGTCCATATCCCATCCCATACAAGAATCATCCGCTTGCTTAACTAATAGCCAGCAATCAGAAGTATATCTCGCCCATTTGGAGATATTGTTATAGTGGCATCATCTTTTGAGATGAAGTATTTGTTGAACTCCAAAGAAAAGTAAGATATTGAATTTAGAAATCTATTTTGTGGTTGTAATAGCCCTTAAATAAAATATTTATTACAGGTTTTTGTTACACCCTGTTGATTGTTTTAGAATGATTAAATTATATAGGCCGCGTCCAATATCTTTGGCTCTTAGCGAGCTGGAACCTCTCTTTCTTGCAAAGAGTAAGATTGGGTGAGAAAGAATGAGGTGACAGCTCCCTTGCTTGCCTTTAATCGATCAAAATATCAGAGCTCTAGTCACGGGGAGGCGGATGGTTATGTTCATTGTTGCATTTAGTAATTTGACCATCTATTGTATGGACCACAGCATGGCAGTGCCGCGCCGAAGAGCAAACCCATCGTATCTTAGGATTGCGACCATATTGGATTCGCTTGCTAAACCGGTAGCCAGCCAACTGAAGTATCTCACGTCCTTTTCGTGAGATTGTTGTGGTGGCATCTGTAAGGTTAAACTTTCGATAAAATTTAAGCTAGATATGAGGATGCTTAGATACAGCAGTAGGCGGACACAATAAGCTACGATGATGTTGTACAGTGAATTAAAAAATCGTAATTTGTTAAAACTTTTTTATTTATTAATTATTAAGCAATTTTTACGTAAACTTTTTTATAAACTCTTTACAATACTTTTTAATTTATTTTACATAGAAATGTTAACCGATAACCGCAACAGCTTTACAGTTTTGACAGCGTTCGCAATTTTATAATATTAGTGCAGTAAGTACTTATTTTCCTACGGCAAAGCAGGCCTTCATGTCTTCGAAAAGATTTCGAGGAAGGTGAATGATTATGATCATTATTGACTGACACTACCGTGTCCTCGACTTACCTTGCATTTTTTACGGTACTTGATACAATCTCATCGGGTCGTAGATTCACCGTAAATCTATTTAATCGGTGGTTTCAATTGTTTTCTTGTGGTATAATTTATAATGGAGCAGGGTTTTGACCGTGATCAATCTGATAACTTGCCTAGGATAGATTCTTTAATGATGGCAGGTTATATTGCATTAAACAGCAGTTCTTTTTACAAAAGCGGCAAATTTCGACCTTATTTTTTACTTACTTACTTATAGTTAGAGTACGTAACTGATAATATTATACAGTGTAGAAAGAAGTCTGTAATTTATATGATCGAATCACCAGGTATTCGTTTTCATGGTGGTTCAAAGATCAGAGGGCCAGAGCAGAGGAGATCTTGAAATTGCCTTTTGAGAAATTTAAAAACCATGTTAAAGCGACTTTGTCGAAAAAGGGATATTACAATGTTCAATAATACTTAAATCACGGGACCGTATGGGGTTAATCTGGCTCAACACAGACCTTACTTTTAATATTTTTGTAATTATTTATTGCTGCTTATTAATTATAATAATTTATATTGTTATATTTGTATTAGTTAAGCACAAGCTATTTTTAAAAGAGATCTAAAAATCAATCTGTGGGTGTTTCTACGCCCTTCTTCTCCCACAGTGGTCCAATGTATTGTATGTAAATATCTACAGTAATAAAGAGTTTTGATTGATTGATTGATTGATTGAGAGGACAGACATAGAGTCGAACTTTTTTCAAGTCACAATATTCTGGGCTTTCTTAGATGAGGTGGCAGAGGCAATTTAACCTTAACCTTTAACTGGTGACAAGGGGTCTTACAGGCCCAGCGGCGTCAGTAAAACAACATTTTGGCACCTTTAATTTAAATTTTATAATTTGATATTTTCTTGTGTATCTATGATTTGACATTATTACTTACAATACAATTCAACACACCAAACATTTGCATGCAACAACCATGCATTTTACAATTCTCTTTAACAACTTAATTCCGCACATTTCATTTGTTTTTAATTTTTATTCATTCTGAGAATAGGTACTTAGCCTAGGTTATTGTCACACTTCCCACCAATATTAAGTTTAGTTTATTTTATTTATTGCACTTGCCACCTGGACAAATCAATATTTTAAATCATATTATATCTTCTGGGCCCCAGACTGAAAACCAGAGTCACAGGATTTCCTGTGACATTATGCTGAGTCTGAACCCTTTTGCTGTCGCAGCATGTGCACATGGCAGCGAAACCCCTCACAAATGTTTATGGGTACTAATAGTGGGTAGTTTTATTGCTGAATTTTATTTTATTTTTAAATAGTACCTACTTCATTCCATGTAATACTTTTATATTCTTGTGTTTGTGCTGATACAGCGAATAAATGCCTATTCTATTCTATTCTATTCTATTCTATTCTCCGGGTTTCCTTGGGCTCATCACCTAAGTAGCTTCGAGTTTACTTGCGTCCATGCCGTAGAAGGGGATAGCTGTGTCGGACAGGCTCAAATCGGTAAGTTACACTGGCGTAAAGTTCGGCAGGGGTCTCTCAGACCCCATGTCACCACTTACGTAATTTTTTACGTAATTTTGTTGTATTGTTTTTTCACATTTTTAACCGAGAACAATCAAAACTCCAGGAAAGCAGGAGCCAGTTGTCTTCCTCGCTAAAAGCGCCAATCAAATTACCAGTTTGAATCGTGTCCGAAACGTGTGTGCTGGCAGTGTGCAAAAAAATTATGCCCAGACTGCATATAAAAATTGGCAAAGTTCGACCATTGTCAATTTCGTGAAAATACACTTTTGATTTTAGTTGTTTTTTTTCTTAATTCATTATTACTTCAATATTATAGAAAAAAGTGTTTTTTTGTCAAAATATGTTGATTAATTTTTTGCTTATGTAATTTGTGATCTCATCTCTAGTTTTTTGATTGTTAAGACGACATACATTAAAATTGCAAGATCGTAACAAAAAAATATGTTCAGAGTATAGTTATTTGTTTTATTTTATCCATTTATATATGATAACACAGTTTTTACATACTCTGGCTAGCTACCACACTTAATTTCTATGAATTATACTAGATACCGCAGTGGGCCTCTCAGTCCCCTCGTCACCAGTTACGTTACACAAAAACCATGTCACCAGTCAAAGGATAATATTTTTTACGGTTTAGGCTATATTTGGCAAATTTCACGATTTTTGTCAGTTGTCACTTGTTTGACAGCCGTAACTATTTTAAACAGCAGTCAAAAAATTCATGAAGGTGAATTCTCTGTTTTGTGAAGTCATGTCTCTGCTACCACATCTGAGACAACACAGGTTATTGTGATTTCCGTGGTGTGCCTCTTCCTCCCCATCTAGGAGAAGTCATATTAAAAGAAAAGCCTTGACAGTTTGTGGAACGACAAAAGGTTTATATACCTAGTCGGTCCATAAGTTCTGTCACAAATATTTTGCCGCATAGTAAATAATACCAAGTTTTATTTAATTTAATACTATATATGGTTTGATAGCTCATTAAATATTGATAAATTAGAACGATTATTGGATTTAAATGCTTAAAGCCATATTACACAAATGCTAGTATCTTCAGAGATTTTTACCCAATCAAAAATACGGACGTGATTCACTTTATCTTTTTTCCATGACTCTTAAAACCTTTCAAACTTACGTGAGATTTTAGTCAGAACCCTCCCTGAACCCGTTACCTTCATTTTGAAGCATAAGATAGCTAAGTCTGGGTAAAACTAATTTTAATATTCACATTTTACGTAGTGTACTTGTTGCCCACAAGATCATTTTTATACGTTTTTCTGAAAACGTAAAAAGTACGTAAAGTTCTCTTTGGGAGCAGTTGGAACTGAAAGCCAACAGAAAATCAAATGCTAGTTGTTAAGCATGGTCTAAAATCGAGGTTTCAGAATAAATAAAAAAAACCTTGTTGGTTATCTGGAACACTGTTTTTTTATTAAATTTGTGGTAAGTGGTATTTTTGTCAGTTGCGGCGTGTTTTGGGTTCGCGATTGTATCAGGTTTTTTGCCATATTGCGATAATCGTACAAAATGTATTGTATTGCAATTTGATTCGTATAAAATAAGCTTTTTAATCATTTATAATACGAATGAGAAAAAGTTTATTGCTGAGTTTTATCTATCAAAAACCTTGTGACAGAACTTAAGGACCGACTTGGTATTGTTCCTTTGACTTAACACTTTTGTAACTAACACGAAAATTGACAGACATATCATCTGTCCTACTCGGAATTCAATCTCATTAGAAATCGACTTACTGAGACGCTAGTTAATAAATAATCTGGCTTACTCAAAATCTGATTTAAAAAAAAGGCCACCAGCCACACCCTATTTTTTTAGCCAGATGCGATGAGACCTTTTCAACCTCACGTCGAATCGCTCAACTAAATGGCGCATATCTTCGCGAAAATATATATTTTTGTTTGTAAAAAAATATATTATGCATAGAAATTCTAAAGAGTGACTCGCCTGGGCCACACAAGGTTCCCGGGTTCGAGTCCCGGTGGGGGCAAATATTTGTTTGATGAGAACGGATTTTTGTACCCTAGTCGTGGTTGTTTTATCTATCTAAATATAATATTTATCTATATTAGTATGTGTATCGTTGTCTAGTACCCAAGATACAGGGAATCCTAGTTTGGGGCTAGAGCAATGTGTGTAAATAGTGTCCAAGGTATTATTATTACTTATTGCTGTAGCGGCAACAGAAATCTGTGAAACTACTGTGAAAATTTCAACACTCAAGCTATTACGCTTCATGAGATGCAGCCCTCTGACGGACGGACGGACGTACTGACAGACGGACAGACAACGGAGGCTTAGTAATATGGCCTCGTTTGGCGTGCATCGAGTATGGAACACTAAAAAGTGTCTTTGTTACAATAATTAGGTTCGAGAACATAACTTGTTTTAAGGGATCTTTGAATATCATATAATATTCTGAAGATTCTTATCATATCATATCAAATTCTGAAGATTCTATTATGGGGCAACAACATGAAAAGGGAATATCTCGTCCGTGCAAGGTCCCCGTTACTCCAGGCGGAATGACCCGCAGTGTGAGAGGGACGGAATCGGGGAAAAATGACTAAAAGTCCGTTTTAAATTGATACAAAATTAACTAAAATAGCTATGAAAATTTATATAATAGGTAATTTAGGTATTGTCAAAACCCATCTAAATAAACATTTTTGAATTTATTGCGCTATTCCAATTTTTCATAAAATCAAAAAAAGTGTAAATTTAGACCTCATTTTAATAACTATTTCTATCGAGCGAAATTCCTCCAATCGCGTTTCTGTTACTACAAAATCTAGAAAAAGGTCCCAAAATTGTTATACTATAGTAAATTGTTGCCCAGGTATAGAAAGTAAGCAATACATTGACGAGTTAGTTCGCGGGCCGAGCCTCAGGTGAGGCCCGCGAAGATGCGAGTCCATCTATTGCACTTTCTACCGAGGCATTTACTATGTGCTTTTCACACCTAATGTAAGGAAATAAAACAAGTTGAGTATACACCATGTAGCTGTCAAACATTTTTGGTGATTTCGAACTGTATTTTATACCGGACACAATGTAACACGACACGTCACGTAGCTCTAATAATTTTGTTATTTTCTGAACGAGTTACTAATGTCAAAAATAATCGACCAATAGCAGAGTAGAAAGTAAAAAAGGCCGCTAAACACTACATTTTACTTTTCAAATCTACATTGTTTGACTGTTTTTGAATTGTACTACTAAGAACTACTTTCTACTCTCATTTCAATCCATCTTTGGCCATATTTCCGAGCAGTGGCGTGAAAATATATTTAACCTGGAACTTCTTTTGAACAGAAGAGAAAAAACTTCAAAAAGTGTCGATTTTGTCGATATATCACCTTAATTGTTATGTCATTATTTTTTTATTTCCGGCCAGCAGAGAAGTGCAAGGGTAATAAAATATTAAATACTAGGTAGGACTACATTCAAGGCCGTACATCGAAACACTGAAAAAGAGTTTTGTTTATGAAGTATATATGTATTAAACTATGTATCCAGGTTATCGAAACTCTTTGCTCATTGTCAACGGAAGTGGATAGAAATTGAGTAAAATTTAAAGAAATAAAATCAGATAGGCATGATTAAAAACTAAATATTATATGAGCAACTAATAATCTTATAATGACAAATAACTAAGCACACTGACAAAAAACGTAATACCCGCAATCAAAGATCTTTTCCGATAATATCTAGAGAGTTCAGTTCAGTCACCGATTAACAAATAAAACAAAATGGCTACGAAAATGGCCATACGAATAATAAATTGTAAGGGTACTTCTTTTAATTCTTAAAACCCCGTATGTTTAATTATTTGTTGTTATAGCGGCAATAGAACTTCACCCTCTGTGAACATTTCAGCTCACCTCTTTTGGTTGATCCGGTAGGGCCGGTGACAGACGGACAGAAGGACAGACGGATAGCGGAATCTTTGTAATAGGGTCCCGTTTGGCACCTTTCTGCACGGAACCCTAAAAACTAACACCAAACAGGTTACCTATGTATGGTTAAGTTTTTGTAAATTCTAAAAAGAAACACAAATAACCATGATAATGTCAAATATGTATAACAATCACGAAAACTCACCAATGGCGGACAGCAAGCAAGCTCTTTAAAAAACTATTTTTCAATGTTACAATGTCGTGCCTTGTGATGTAGTTCTACCTAGTTTTTTTATAGCCATTAGGTGTCCCACTATTTGGCAAAGGCCTCCCCATATTGCGCCCACAACTGTCTGTCCTGGGCCACGTCCGTTCACCTCGGCAAAAACGATACGAGGTCGTCCCGCTATCTCCGTCAAGGTCTGTCCCTACGCCGGCGTCCGTCCTGTGGCACCCAGTCAGTGACGATGTTCGCCCACATGTCCGGGTGCATGCAACAGACATGGCCGGCCCAGTTCCACTTGGCGGTCTGCACACCTACGTCGGCAATGCCAGTCAAGGAGCGCAGCGTGGTGTTCCTGACGCGATCCGGCCTCGGAACATTCAACATGCTGAGCTTCATGGCTTGCTGGAAAACCTTGAGTTTGGACTTCTGAAGTTCGGTCAGCGTCCAAGTCTGAGCACCGTAGGTTATGACGTCAGGATACACATATCGACGAGTTGGCGCTTTAAAGTCATGGGGAAGGCTACCCTTCATTAATTCCTTCATGGACCAGAAGCTCTTCCAGGCATTTTAGACTCTTCTCTCAATTTTTTTAATAAGAATTAAAAAGGTATTCTCGTAGAAAATACTGTCGTTTTACGTTTTTCCATGTACAATGGTTTATTTATTTATTTAATATACAATTACGATGTACAACATTACAGGTATACACCCAATGCGCTGTACAAAGTCTAATAGTTATACAATGTCAGAATCAATTTAGGTAAGTCGATTTCACAGGTAGGGAACAAAGGGTACAAATTCGTAGAAAATACTACATATCAAATCACATTAAACATTAACTTTAGGTCAAATTCAAATAGTATTAAACATTATTAGGTATGTCAAGGGTACTAAATTAAAATGTCAATGCAAAAAATAATAATAATAATATTTCTAAGACAACACTTTCACTCCTTCATCTCGCAGAACCTGCCACATTCTCGCACAATATGCCTCCACTCATCACCAAACAGATCAGTCAGTGGTGCAGCAGCCAGCAGAGCATTGAGGCTATCCCGCGCCCTCACCAGTGGAGACTGCTGGCGCGCCACCGTGCGGTACGTGCCGCCCGCTAACAGCTGGTGCCTACGCGCGCGGAGAAAACTGTCGGGCACGTATAGCGCGCATACCGTACCGACAAGCGCGACACAGTCACTGTCACCTCGCAACAATCGACACACAGTCAGAAGCTGCTCGGTGTTACGTCTGACCTCTAGTGAGTTGTATCCGAGCATACCCAATATAAAAGCGGAGATGGTATGGAATCCTTCATGTGCTGATCTGAAGTCCTACTCGCACTTGACCAGTTTTATTACTACATGCTGTTGTGGCGCAATTTGTTTGCTATCGATTTTTCAATCTTAGGGTTCTGGGTTCAAATCCACGGTCGGATATAGATATATTCTCTTTCTGTTTTTGTTTTATTATTTTAAGTGGTTAAGTGTTCTTGCCCGATGATACGGAACCTTTTGTTTGCGGGTACAACCCGACTTTGATCGATTCATTAACAAAGATTAACAAATCAAATCTAATCCATAGGGGTCTATTGGATTACTTTTCTCAAATATCATAATATCCTCTTACACCCGCCACCCGCTTCTTGCGTTCAGTAGTTATGTCTGTTCCTCGCACTCACTATCTAGTTGTCCACGGTGTATAGTATATTTGTGCCTGGCAGCTCCTGGAATTGGAGCAGATCCAGCGAGTCTTGTACCCTCTGCGGGTGTGCACGCCGAATGTGTGCGCGCCGATACATATCAATCAGGTCCCTACCGCGCTGGGAAACGATGAACTCAGGGAGTAAGCCTACAACGTCATTCCTCGTCCTTTTATTAAGCAGACCAAATATTGAAACACAGAAGATAAATACAAATAAATAGTGACAACTAGGAAAAATTATGTTATGAGAGCAAAAGTGTTTTTCTCAATATTTGTTTAGGTATACTTGAATTTAAAACAAGCTTATTAAATCATTTTGCTTAAATAGATACTTTGTTCTTCAAAGACGCACAAGTATATCAAGGGATATTTATATATTATTTATTATGTTGTGCCGAAGCTAAAACTGGATTTTTTAAATTTTGTGATTTAAAGTGCATTATATTTTTTGTTCACTAGCCCTTACTTATGATGGTGATACTTAACATGATGGTTGCACTTTTTAACTAATGATATCATCTCTTCTCGTGGTTATGTTATTGAAGATGTCTACTATTTTGTTATCGACTATGTGCAGGCAGGCCCAGCAGTACTTGTTTTTATTACAACACCATCGTTTTCATGCTTTACTCATCGTTCCTGGTTTCAGGTAGAATGGGTCCTCTCCTCCTTTTATGTGTGTTTTTCCCTTCTTCGACTTTATTAACGTCACTGAAATGAAATTTTCTTTTTCATATTGTAAAAGAAAATTTTATTTGATGGATTATGTAAGATTATTTAAAAAGTTGATGGTCTCGATGACGATGACAATGACGACGATGATGATGAATAGAACTTCATAAACTTATTATCACAAAATAACCATAATACCTATAATAAATCAGGTTATCTACATATATATTTCCGTACTCACCTTTTAAAGTCCTTCATGGTGATTGACTCGAGGGTCTTGAAAAAAGTTTTTATTTAGCTTGCACAAAAAGCGCATGAAATCCGCCATTGAAAACTCCAGAAACACTCTAGCCATCTAAACATATCTATTGACGTTTAATTTATCAAAAACGGTGGAGCCGTTGCGTAGTTATAAAGGGACACAGGAACATACAAAAATACAGGTCAATCACATAACCGTCCTCTTTTCCGCTTCGCTGCAGTCGGGAAATTAATTCTCAGTGTCGTTCAAATTTTCTAATTCTATATCTTAAATCGTTACCTTTGTCATAATTAGAAGTCAGGCCATGTCATCTCTAGAGGTTCATTAATATGTAATTATCACCAATATATTAAGTTGAAAATAAGGTAGGAATGTATACAGATGTATATATTTTCCTCTGCCCAATAAAGGTTAAGGGCTTCAATGTTTTCTTTTTCTGTAAACAGTGTTTTTATATTTGTGGTAACAATACAAGAAGCATTCGGAATATCACTGTTAATGTTTTTGAGATCACGCTTTCATACTTCACCGACACCCTTTCAGGTTCGTATAGCGCAAACAGGTTTCGGAAAACCAGTTTTGATAGTCAACGGTTAGACACATTATTATAATAGTAGGATCAGAAAGACTTCGAAATACTGGTGGTGTTTGTCGTATTCAAAGAGATGTCGGTCCACACAACCAAAAATTAAATAATAATGTCCGAACGTGAATTTGAACCCAGAACATAAAAATTGCGCAACCAATATCAAACCAATCCTATGACCATATTTAAATCCATATCATGACAACCCATATCATGATTTGGATATGATCATAGGTTTCGCGGCTTATCTCATGGTTGTGATGGCGCAATTGGTTAGTTATTGGTTGCGCAGTTTTTAAGTTCTTGGTTCAAATCCACGTTCGGACATTACTGTTTTATTTTTGGTTTGTTTTACTATTATTAATGCTTCTTACCTGTCCTTGTGCGCAACCCTTTATGTGCGAGTCCGACCAGCACTTGACCAATTTAGACAGGTTTGTAAAACGACAAACAAGCGGATCTGAAAAGGAAATTCGACATTCTAATTTTACATTGGAAGTATTCGCAAGGTTCACATATGGAGTACGCACATACAACAAGACCTGCAGACTATCGAAACCATTCTGGATTGCGCGCGCCTGAGGGTCTGCGGGTGGAACTGATATGTAGGTGTTGCAATGTGGTTGCAACTGCATTCAACGAATTCAAGATGGATGACTTTAGGTAGTGTGTACGGCTTTATTATGCCCTAGACTGACTAGAATTTTGCGACTGACAAATCAATAAAGACATTCCTTAGGCAAATATAATCGTTCCTATCTCAAAATTCACTCAAGAGTGGTTATGTGTCCCAATCAGTGAAACCACACAGCCGGCAACCATTTTAACGCGTCCTACGCGAGCAGTACCAGTATCAGGTGCTGCGTCGGCTGAAGTCGCGGTTGTTGGTGGAGAAAGTGTTCTTATTCATGGCGAGTAGAAACCGACCTGACTTGGAGGACTAGGCTGTACTCTGAAATGGATAAAGAGATGTGTAAGAAAAATGTGAATGTCGAAAACATGGAAGAAGATGTTTATTTAGTTACTAAAAAGATACAGAATCAATGCTATTATTAATTGATGGCGGTCTGACAACTTAAACAGCATGTCCACGACATCCACAGTCCACCCAAAGCGATAGCAAGGCAACGAATAGTGAAAACGGAGAACGGGAGTTAGCATGCTATCGCCTGAACCGCCACCGGGGATGGTCGGATCTCCTAAGCAACTGCGTTCAAACTGAAAACGGATGTGGAATTTAGGCTCGGTCAAAGGACTGCTATTCTATTGCTACCGGACTTGCCAAAGGAACGGAATCTTTAATTTCGACAGTGTCACGACTTTTCATAGCATTCCCTGTACTTGGATAAGATCTCTTTGAAGAACCTGGAAATGTTTGTGTTGATACAAATAGTAAAGTTTGTACGTACAAGATGCCGTTTTGTATGAATATAAGACATAGAATTAGAAAATTTTAAGGATACTGTGATCTAATTCCCCGACTGCAGCGAAGCGCATAAGAGTATGATGATTGACCTGTATGTTTGTAAGTTCCTGTGTCCCCTCATAACTACGCAACGGCTTCACCGATTTTGATAAATTAAACGTCAATACATTTGTCTAGATGGCTAGAGTATCACTGGAGTTTTCAATGGCGGATTTCAAGCGTTTTCTGTGCAAGCTAAAAAACTTTTTTCAAGACCCTCGAGTCAATCACAATGAAGGACTTTAAAAGGCGAGTACGGAAATATATATGTAGATAACCTGATTTATTATAGGTATTATAGTTATTTTGTGGTAAAAAGTTAATGAAGTCCTACTACTACCTAGACTATCTTTTCGTAATACTACGAATACACACTTAAATTTTACTTATCCTATGACAAATAGTTGACATAATAATCATGACGTTTCCTTTCCTTCTCCTCACAGTCCAATTGAAGTACATTCCATTTCTGACAGCATAGTTCGGGGGACTGTAATTGTTGTTGAGTCTGGCGCGAACGCTGTAGTCTTTCGTCATAGTAAGCCGGGGTCCCCAGTAGGTGGAAATGGTACTTAGGTACAATACGATTAAAATCAGTTAACGCTTCGGCCAGCCTCGGAAATTGTCGTGAATCCCGCATCTCTCACATAGAGTTATCAATTTACAGATATGACCTTTAATTATATTAATCGTTGTCTTATTGAATACAATACAAGAACGATATGAGCAACAAAACCTCCTTTGTAGCTCAAAACTAACACAACCTTTATATTGAAATAAGAATAATAATTGACTATTTTGACAGTCTGCCTTCTTAGTGTCAATAAAAACAGTGTGACGTATATGATACATTTATGTTTATGAACGCTAATTTCATTCGTGAAAATGTTCGATTCTATCAAATTTATCAAAATTAACTTACAATAGTTATGTATCATGGCTTCAACAAATTTAAAGCGTGGTAAAAAAAATTTTGCCCACCTCGTGAAATTGTAAATAATGTATATAACTATTTTAGAAAATAAGCATGTTATGTTATAGATGTATAAATGTTATAGATGTTATTAATTTTCAAATTCATGTCGCTTCTGCATAATAAATTTCTTAGGTCTACCTGTTAGTAATGTCATCTTGGCAGGTGCTATACATTGCGTTTATGATACTTCAAATTGCTACCTAAAGAAATCGCGGTAATGTATTTCGTGTCATTTCCGTCTCCGGATTTAGGGGATGATATCCGAGAAAAGCCGAATCTTTAACTGTTTTAATCGTATTGTAGCAGTCTCGAAATGCTCCCCGCTTTTAAAAACTATTATACCCGTTTGATATGCAGCACGTTAGTATTGCCCCTAAATGTTTTTATAAATCTCACATCTAAGGATATACCTATAAAAAACAAATACGTACCTACAAACGTAATAAATAAAACTGTCAATTTAACAAATAATCAATTTATTAGAAAGTTAACCGTTAACCATACTTACCAAAACTGAATATAGTACATAAAATTATAAAACAGCAAAATGTATGGAATGATTCTGTGATAGTTTTGAATATGTACCTTACGAGTAGTAGTCAAGACATCAACGGAGGTATAAGTTCAGAAACAGCATACTGCTTATGCGCTTTGTAATAATATGAGTGTAAAAGTGAATGCATAGTTATAACACTTAGGATTACTGCGACAGAAGCGCATAACGCTGCGTAAGCATAGGCATTAATAGTATATAACTATGTACAGTTTAGAAAAAAAAATATAAAGAACTCTCTAATTGGTACTAATACTAACCATTTTCACTCTACTCCTACACATTACATGAGTTTAGTGAAAAGAGGCTATTGGGAATATTTCTATTTTATTGTCGTAGTCGCGTTTATTGTCGCGACTTTAAAATGGAGTCCGTTCTTGATAACAAATGAAGGCGTAGCATGATTGTGGTTTTTGTTTCTGCGTACAATTTTATAGTCTTTTGTGACCGTCAGGTTAGCTCCACAGTTCATTGAGCAGAGGTAGCGAGCAGTGTTGGCATACTGATATTGCTTGGTAAAAGTGTAGCCTCTTACCATCAAGCATTCTTTAATCTTTGAACCTTTCATCATTTTGATGATCTTCACTTCTGAAACACGTTCACATAGGATTAGCCTTCAGTTTGGTCAGCTCGTAATTGTAAACATGCTGGCTAACAATACTATAATTATTATGTAATGTTACAGTATGTACCTATATAATGATAAAAATAAAAAGTAACGTGCCATACATATACTATAAAGATTCATACAATCTAAAAATATACCGATTTTGTATAACTTACAAATTACGAATCCAAAATTAATGACTTTTAATTTATTAATTTCAATCCACATAGAACATCAATAAACAATGTAACACTATCATACAATTTCAACTATTTGAGGACAAAATGACTACCAACGAAGGAGGATAACTGGGAATGTCCAGGATGAATGTGATGTCCAGGGAATGATCGGGCAACCTATCATCAACTTTCTCATGGAACAAGGAAAGGAACAAGGACCAAGACACAACACTGTGGTATTTACAAGTGGTATTTACAAATTTTTACTTTAATATAGATTCCATTCATATCAACATATCTTATAAGAGCATGATTATAATCAAAGTTGGCGCGCAAGATTCACCCGCCCACAGGTGGCGGTGGCGCTTGATACGAAATTCTGTAGTAGGTTGCGCGCTGATGACTCTGTACTGGCGCAGGTTCCTTCATCCTCAGAGTCCCCCTGGGCCACTGACTGGGGGGAAGCTCCTTCCAGTTTTAATTGCTTCTTGGGTCGTTATTTGGCTGCTGTTTACTTTTATTCATGGCAATGGTAGATTAGTCTCTTGTCACTATAAATCTAGATATATACTGCCGTGAGTTCGATGCACACTTCCAGCGTATTGATTTTGAACTTCGTTGACTTAACCCAAAAGATTATCCGTTCACCATCACTACATCCGTTATCTTGTTTCGTCTCATAACTTTAACTATCTGCAATTGTGAAAAAATGAGGGAATGAAGTTTTTTTTCTAAGATCACAGATCACAACTACTTTTTTTAAATAAAACTGCACTTGAATGGTGAGTATAAAACGTAAGAAGGGCTTACGTTTCCCACCGACCTACGTGGACCTACGTGATGGGACCCTGAGGTTGCAAATTATCTTTGTTCAAAGTTTAGCAACACCTTTCGACCCTTAGCCGATCACACCATTATTGCAGCCTTGCCGTCATTTTACAGTCAAATAAGGGCCCTAAATAGTAGACGGCGAGTCACTACTTGCCTATTTTTAATCATTATCAGATGTCCGTAGTCTCAGAGATAGCCCGGACTTAATATTCCATGGAAAAAGCAATCCCATAGCTCATTCCTTAGTTTCCCATTAATTTTACAATAGACCTGTGCACCTGGCGGGAATGTTTTCTATACGATGGTAGTCCCAACGGTTGCACCACATCCCATCAAGGTTTATTTGTTTTGAATAAATTGTCTGTAAGGGCCAACTACATGTTGGAAGCATGTCCCCATGTAGTACTACAAAAAGCACCGGGATAGTATTGCCCCGTAAAGTATTGACGCAAACATTAAATCATAAAAATAATATGATTTTATGTCTGCGTCAATACGCAGACATAAAGTCAATACTTTACGGGGCAATACCATACCATACAAATACCAATACCAATATAAGAAATAATGTCTTCAAAACTCATCTGACAGAGAATTCAATTTCCCGAAGATGGTCAAACAATTAGTTAAAGTTTAAACTACAACGTTGTTCAAACAATTAGACATTGATTTTCACTCACTTCATTTAAAAAACAGTGATTTTATAGTACTGAGCACAACACAGAAAAAAATTAGATTATACATTAATATAGTCCATTATGATAAAAAAACTTTGGGGGCGCATGATTATGGTCTAATTAGGAGCTCACAATTTGATAGTCCTTTGTCATTGTCAGGTCTGTGACATCTCTACTACTACAATGGTGGTCATAGGTTTGCAGATGCCGTTTTGCAATACCAAATTTGTACCCCTCAACCATCAATACCTTCGTAAGTAGTAGTATTGTCTCATTTATCATTCTCATCTATGTAACCAAACACATATAAAATATACTTAGCTAGTAGGAACATGCTTGTAATTATTAATTTAATAGCATTTGTAATAATTAATTTAATTCTAATATGTAAATAATGTAAACTAATAGACTATATTAAAAAATCCCATATATCACTGCTGGGCGGCAGGGTTCCCCATAATAGACGACCTCTGTAGTATAGCGGTCAAGGGTGTGCTTCACAAGCGAGAGGCCCCAGGTTTGAATCCCTGCTGGAAAGGAAGAAAAAAAAACTCAGGTCTTGGATATTTTCATATTAGTGACGTCGCTGTTTCTGTTTCCCACGACACAGGGAATCCTAGTGTGGTGCCAGAAGCAGTTGGTACATTGGAGATAGAGCGTGATTGAAAGTACGTCTTCAAGCATATTTTCTTCTGCCTTCTTTTTTATCTCCTTGTTGCCATTTTCGCTTCACGATTCGATGTTCTCGCATGCTCATACCAGCCACTAGCTTCTTTCGAGCATAGTATCTTTCTAAATCCTTGCGTTTTGCTTCAGCTACCCTCTCTGGATATTTTTTTCCTTTCTCCCGATAACACCGCTGTTTTTCTGCTGGAATTAATGCCTTTTTTTTCGCCATGACAGTGTCTGTAAAAAGAAATAACTTGACAAGTTAAAGTTGGCCAATTTCCGGGTTTTTGATTGAGCTGAAATTTTCCATACGTTCATAGTTTAGATGACAATGCAATATTTTATGACATTAGATTTCCCTTAAAGTCCCTTTGGTCGGATCAAGCCAGGTTCTAGTTGCCTTGTGCCAGTTAAGGTTACGAAACCGCAAGAACTTTGATTACTTTTAAATCGGATTCAGAGTAGGTCAGATTATTTATTAACTAAAATTTCAGTTAGTCAATGAGGTTGAATTCTGTGGAGAACTGTGATATGTCTGTCAATTTATATGTATGCTAAATAGCTGTAAAGTCAAAGGAAAAATAAATAAAGCTTTATGTCGTTTATAATCGGTCAAAGCCTTCCATTAAACATGTCTTTTCCAAGATGTGGTGGCAGAGGCACAGTATAGCCATGCCAGTCACAATAACCTGTGTTGTCTCAGATGGGGTGGTAGAGCCTTAACTTCGTATGATAAACCTGCCTATACTGCCTTGATGAAACTTTTGACATCAATGACTGATTATGACAGATGTGACCGACTCTAACAGGTGTCACTATTTTTGACAGCTGTCACTGATATTGTAAGGTGTCACTTTTATTGATAGGTGTCACTATTTTGACAGGTGTCACTATTTTTGACAGATGCCACATTTTTTTACAGCTGTCACTATTTTTGATAGTGCTAGTTATTGCATGGAATTGTTGTTATTAGTAGAATTCTACTATTTATTTAGTAGAATATTACTTAATTATTAAACTAGTGTAATAAGAAAATATCAGGAATAATGTCTTCAGCCTGATTTCAGTCATAATTTAAATTATCTATCGAACAATACAGTACTATTCAGTAGCAATTAAAATATTATTATTCAAATACAAATTATACAGATCAATAATCAGATCACAATTTAATGTACATTCCATGAGAAATAACAAACTTTGGGGGTACATGATAATGGTCTTATTTAGAGAGCATAATGCGAAAGTCTTTGGTCAGAGTAATGCTGGTAAAAAGTCTACACTTGAAAACCGTGCACTGACAGTTCTCAGTTCGGGCGTTAAGATGCAAAATGCGAAATGTGTACCCGTTGACCATTAGCACCTTCCTGATAGTGTTGGCTCTTTTTATATCAATCATTCTCACATCTATACCTCCACTCCACATATACCTCTGTAAGAACATTTGATGACTCAACAACTTAATATTCCTTACAAAATAAAGCACTACTAAGATGTAATAATAAGTCACTGAGACCTATTTTTTTCCCCAACTATTTATAAAACAAAACTCATAATAACATTTTATTATTTTGATACACCATAAATAAACAAGATCATGATACGACACTTTAAAGTAGATTCCATTTTTTACAACGAAATTCGGAGGCCATGAGGTTGTGATCTAATTTGGAGCGCACAATTTCGTAGTCCCTCGTCATCGTCAAACTAGCCTTACAACGCCCTATATGCAGCGTGCATTTATAGAGGTCTCTGAATCTGTTTTCGATGCAAAAAGTGTATCCGTTGACCAACACCACATCCTTGATCTTGTTACTTTTCATCATTTTTATAACCTCAACTGTAGACAAATAATGCATTAGGTATTTTATGGAAGAAAAAGAAGTTCGAGAATACGACGTTACGCTGTGCATTCTGATTTTTACCTGACTGCAGCGTCTAATAAGTGAAGAGTTGGAAGTGGTGCGAGGGGTGCACGGAGGGGTTGACGAGCAGAGAGAGTAAGAAGACATTTGTAGTCGTACCAATGGAGTACGTGTTTATAAGCCAAAACTGTAAATTTATAATATTGATACCTATGCTTACACATCGCTTATGTTGCAGTAATCCTAAGTGTTACAGTAAACTCTAACAACGAGTCATTTACATATGCTACCATATTACACCTCTCCTTCCACTTTCTTCACCCTCGGGGTAGTGAAAAATAATAATCTGTACTTGAACACAGAAATACCTACCTCAAAAAGGAAGACACTCTTAGTCATCTGAATACATTTCTAAAAAAATGTGCAAGACAGAGTTATTGAACTTTAAACTGCTGACAAAGTTAGAAAAATGTTATCTTGCTGTAAAATATTTGACAAATAGTTGAATAAAGTAATACAAAATTCAAATTCAAATTTATTTATTTATGCTGAAAAATTACATTTTGTTATTCGTTTTGCGTACCTCAGGTAAGTAAAGTAAAATTTTATATTAGGGTTACAGCATCTCTCTTCGGCTATGTTTTATGCTCTTATTTATTGATATTATATTTATTTACGTGATACATTTATATATGATATTTACTAAAAGTAATTAAATGTATAAATGAATTGATTAAATTTGAAGTTAAAAAGGTATAATTGATTATTATAGATATAGCCTAAGACTTGTGCTATGGTATTTTCTTGGGTGTACAGTGTGTGTGAGGGTGTGTGTGTGTGTGTGAAAGAGGGTGCATCTGCGAGTGTAGTGTGCTTGTGTAGTGTAAAATAAAATATTTAGCCAATTAAGTAGGTATAGCAAATAATTTCTCTGTCTCCTCAAAATAAAGTTTTAACAAGTACCGTGTGATTGTTCTGGTGCATTCATGCCCACTCAGTTTAATAGGCTGATATATTTACTGATTCTGTTATATATAAAGGGCCGCATTTTAGATATCTGTCTTGCACCAAAGCATGTTGTTGATGGAGGAACTTTCAAAATAATGTCTTTTCTCCTTTTTAGGAGCTTTCCTCTATGCTAACCGTTGAGATATTTGTGAGTTGTTTAAGTAGAATTGATTGAATGTAGAGTTGTCGCACTGTCAGCACCGAACACTCCTTGTACAGATTCTCAGTGAGATAGTCAAAGTCAAAGTCAAAGTCAAAGTACTTTATTACTGTAGATATTTACATATACTTAGCAAACGTCATTTTTTGCCTCTTCTCTACATTGGACCACTGTGGGAGAAGAAGGGCGTAGAAACTCCCACAGATTGATTTTTAGATCTCTTTTAAAAATAGGTTGTGCTTAACAAATACAATTATGTTTTTTTAATTTTATTTAATAAGCTGGCAATAATAAATAATTACAAAATTATTAATAGCGAGGTCTGTGTTGAACTAGATTAACCCCATACAATCCTGTCATTTAAGTAATCTCGAACATTGTAATATCACTTTTTCGACAAAGTCGCTTTAACATGCTTTTTAAATTGCTCAAATGGCAATTTCAGCAAGTTTTATAGTAAAGAATGCACTGACCCTTGAAACCTTGACCTTGAACTGTTAGTACCTATGTAAATTTCTTTAAAAAGCTCTCTTAAGGAGTCTGTTCCTTTTAAATTATAAATTGCTCGAATAGCTCTTTTCTGTAAAATAAAAATAGATTGAATATCCGCTGCTTTCCCCACAACAACATACCATAGGACATGACACTATGAAAGTAACTAAAATATACTAGCCTAGATGTAGTCACATCCGTGTTTTGTCTGATGTTCCTAACAGCGTAAGCCGCAGAACTTAATTTACCAGCTAATTTATCCATGTGGGGTCCCCACTGCAATTTGCTATCAATGGTTATTCCAAGAAACTTCGCATCATTTACTAATTCTAACGTGCTGTTGTCTAACAC
This sequence comes from Argyresthia goedartella, assembly GCA_949825045.1. Taxonomy (NCBI): domain Eukaryota; kingdom Metazoa; phylum Arthropoda; class Insecta; order Lepidoptera; family Argyresthiidae; genus Argyresthia; species Argyresthia goedartella. The sequence goes on from OX463817.1 coordinate 8,306,279, forward strand.
TAAACTGGTCTCAACTTGCCTGACATTTGGAAGTGAGAATTTGATACACTTGGTTTTACCAGCGTTTAACAATAAATTATTAACTGTGAACCAATTCAAGGTTAAAGACCATACACCATTAACATCATCAAAATCTCCTTTTTGTCTTTCAATTTTGAAGACCATCGAAGTATCATCAGCAAACAACACTATGTCAGTAAATTTCTCCACCATGAAAGGCAGATCGTTAATATATACCATGAATAAGAAAGGGCCTAATATGTAACCTTGTGGAACGCCAATTTTAACACCCGATCCATCAGATTTAACGCCGTTTACTTCTGCCTTTTGAATTCTATTGCTTAGGTATGATCTTAGTAGATCCAACGCTTTATTTCTAACTCCGTAATGAAGTTATTTAATTATAAGCGTTTTATGATCAACACAATCAAACGCCTTCGACAGGTCGCAAAAAACTCCGATAGCATCCTGTGCGGCCTCCCATGCAGAATAAATATGAGATATAAGGGTAATACCTGCATCCGTAGTCGATTTACCCCTAGTGAAACCGTATTGTTTGGCGTGGAGTTGTTTTGTGCGGTTGAAGTGTGAGAGCATTTGATTGAGTATAATCTTTTCAAATATTTTACTTAGTGTTAAAAGAACAGATATTGTTCTGAAATTTGAAGGATCACCCTTATCTCCCGACTTGAACAGAGGTATCAGTTTACTGTGTTTCATGAGTTCTGGGAAAGCCCCATCGTCAACACATTTATTGAATATATAAGCTAAGTGTGGGGCTATAACTAGAATTACTGAACCAATGACTTTGACTGATATACCCCACAGGTCTTCCGTATTTTTTAAGTTAAGTAATTTAAACGTTTTGACAATGTCCTGGGGATATACATGATGAAATTTTAAATATACATTACTGGCGCTAGTGTTATTTTTTAATAAAGTCTCTGCTTCATATGGAGATGAATTTAGACGGTCTGTTGTGAGTAAGGGTACATTGGTGAAGAATGTTTCAAAAGCTCGAGCAACATCAGCGCTGGATTTAACAACATCATCACCTATCTTTAGGCAGAAATCCCTTGTATAAATTGTCCCTTGGTATAACTTTGCCAGTTTCGCGCTTTATTATTTGCCAAACTGTTTTCATTCTATTATTTGAATTTTGAATTTTTCTATTAATGTGTAAAGTTTTTGCAGTTCTACAAACCAACTTGAAAGTTTTGGAATATTTTTTAATATAGTCATGAAATTTTCGATCAAAGTTATAGGTTTTTTGTTCATAAGATAACTCTACTTTTACGAATTCCAAACGTTGCCCAGTCATTAAATTTAGATTAACCGTTGTAGTCACTGACTTTCTTTAATTTAAAAACTTTATTGAATTCTGTCTGAATAATGTTGAAGAAGTCTGAGTAGATTTTGTTTGGGTTCTGTTCATCAAAATCCGGTACTGGCAAATTTATATCTAACTTTTTCATATACGTCTCTAGTCTATGGGATGTAATAGGCCTATAAAATGATGGATCAGTCCTATTTTTACTGGCAATTGGGAATGAAACTGTTTGACCACTGTGATCGGAGGGTAAGCAGTTAAATACATTTTTACTTGTGAATGCACAGTCACAAAAAACGTTATCTAAGCAAGTTTGGCTGGTAAGTGTAATTCTAGTCGGCTCTAGAAATATATGACATAAATAAATGATTTGAACAGAATTATTAATCTTTGTTTCAATGTTGTATCTACAAGCAAATCTACATTAAAATCGCCACAAATAATTAACTTTTTTCTGCTATTACAAAGTTTAATGAGGGCATCCTCCATAATTTTCTCGAACATTTCTAAATTACCATGGCCGTTTTCATCTCTCGGAGGTCTGTAGACACAAACAATAATATGGCTATCCAACTCAACACAGGATACCTCTATTTGTTTTTCTACAGTAAGTGCAAGAATATCTTTCCGTCGTTCACCATAATATTATTTTTACTAAGATTAAAGAACCACCTCTATCAGCAGTCTTTCTATTGTAACAATTGACAATTTTGTAATTATTTATGTTAAAAGACATCATATTTTCCTTTAACCAGTGTTCTGTAATACAAATAACATCGGTGTCTGAATGATTAAGAAATAATTCTAATACAAGTTCTTTGCCAGGTAGCCCCGGCATGTTTTGATGGGAAATATTAAAGTGGGGCTTACCCTTTGTCCTAGTATTTTTAAATTGATTGCCAGAAAACCCCTGCTTATTTTGTAAAATTTTCTTATGTTTTGAGGGGTCCTCTTTTGTCGAACTATCTAGTTTAAAACACTACTATTAGTACTAATACTAACTAAAACTGAAGGCGACTGCGTTATAGTATTTACAACTGTGTCGCATATATTATACGCTAAAATGTAGCTACTCGTTTTTTTGTTTTATGAGACAGGTACATAGTATCCTGAGTCAAAGTAAATTTATGAATAAAATTATTCATGTCGAAATATAAAATAGCATCACTATGATGACACGTTATATTGTAAAGATGCATGTTCATTCTATGTACACTTTTATTTTGTTTCCCCGATAAATTAGAACAATAAGGAAAATTACATAGAATAAACTTGCACTTCGTCTTATTATATAAATTGAGCATTACATCTATACCGGTATCTAATGCACTCCGACTAATGTTTGAGTGGTTTCCTACCATAATAACAATGGTAGTATGTTCATCAAAATTCCCTACAGCTATCTTTTTTATAATATCCTCAAAGGAACTATTAGGACAACAATTATTTGTCACTTGTTGCTTAAGGCCATAATGCAAAAACATACCAAAATCTACACCTATCTTATCTATATATATAAACTACAGTTCTTTTGTTTGCTATTGTTCTTCTCTGAGCACGATTTGAGGTGAGTGGCGGGACACTAGTGTTGGAGTGCGGTGCTATGCACGTGCCAGCGGGCAGCGCGGCATTCACGGTAGCGAGCGGTGCAACGCGTGTAACGGCGAGCGGCGCGGCTCTCGCGACAGCGTGCAGCATGACACACGACTCAGCAGGCAGCGCGACACGCGCGTCACTTAGCGGCTTGGTGCTCGCGCTGATGAGCTGTGAGGTGCCTCCTCGACGACGACGGCGACGCTGTTTCTTGGTCGGGACAGCAGTGGGCGTTGCAACACTCACGTTGAAGGGGGTCAAGACCAGAGTTTGTGATGTGGGCTCATCCTTCTTGCTGGTGTCATCCTCCTTGCTGGTCTCATCCTCCTCGTCCTCAATTAGAATGCCTACCAATTCCGCGTTCTGGCGTTGTAATTTTAGTAGCTCAGATGTTGCAGCTCTGAGTTGGACTAACTCACTCTGTTCTTTGGCATAACATTGGAGTGCGTTTGACAGGAGGTCACGTAGATGCTGGATTTCTATTCGGGCATCTTGGAGGTCTGACTGTATGAAATGAAATGAAATGAAATGAAATGAAATGTGTTTATTTGCATAAAATATGGTACATACAATATAGATGGTAGAAGCTAATAGGTTCAACATATTTCGTCACATAGTGGCATGCAAATTTTCGATTTCTAAGATAAATTATAATCATAAAATTAATATTAGTATGTAATTTATGAAATGTCTGATAAATTGTAAAACCTACATTTTCAGCCTCCAACTCCACCGGTGGTGTGTTACCTGTGTCAGATGTGATGATGGTGACCTCTCTGGCGGTAATCTCGAAAGGAGCGGTGTTAGGCTCGACCTCAGGTACCGGGCAGTTCTTGTGAAGGCATTGTTGTGATTGTTGCGAAAGCTCGAGTACTCTCTGTAAATTTGTGTTGGTGTCTGCTATTATTTTATCTAGTTCTATTATTTGTTCTGCTTCTGATTGTGAGTAAGCAGTAGCCATATTTTGCAGTTCAATCTCGAGTTGCGATATTTTCAGCTCTAAATCAGTGACTATTTTCTGATACTCTTCAGTTCTTTCCTGTAGCAATCTTGAAAATCCTGATTTTTTATTATTTTCCGGTGTCTGGCAACTGTTATGCTTCTGCAGCCGGTTCCGGGTCTGGACAATAGCTTTAATTATTTTTCTAGATTTTTTTGTTTTTAACAGCGGTGTAGTTTTCTTATTAGTACTTGTTATGTCATTTATTATTGGTTTTGGCTGCTGTGTTGGAGTCAAATGAATTTGCCCGACCAACTCATGGTACAGAGAGATATTTTTTTGTGTGTCTTCCTCAGCCTTTTGGTCCATCAGCTGTTGTTTACTTTGATTTGCTTCTTGTAACTGTTGTTCAAGCGATGATATTCTCTAAAGGCTCAACTCGTGAGTATGGTAGCACTTGTCAAGTGAGTCTAACAGATTTCTAAACTGGTCTCTTTCCACACAGGCATCGACCCAATCAGTATGCAGCTGGCTCAACTGGCTTTTAAGATTCTTATTTGAGATAAGAATTTTCTCAATCTCTCAGTTCACTGTCAGTTCTCTCTTGTTCATATTTAGCATTTAGTTCTCTTGAGGTCAAAAGATCTTGAAGAGCGTTGTGAAGCTGCAGTGCGGTCTCAGCCCTGCGCGTTATCATCTTGGACACCATGCTGGAACCGAGAGACATGGTAATACAATATAGTTCTAATAAAGAGAGGCTATTTGTGTATGTGCTGTGTGTTTATATTGTTTTAGTACTGGCAACCAATTCATGTGAAAAATAATTTACCTAATAACTACACAAAACTTTAATGTACATATTTATTATATAATAACAAATCAGTCAGTCAAGGTAGAATTTAATAAATGGACTTTATTCTTAATAGATACTACGTAGTTTATTGTTATTCTATTACCTAACTAAATTAAAGTGGTGTTATAAAATTTAGGTACTTATTTATTCTTATCAGTACACTGTTCAATTTTTATTCTAATTAGTCTTAATGTTGCTATTTTTATACTACCTATGTTGTATATGATGACCTCAGAAGGGATAGTGAAACTTTGAAACCAGGTGATAAAGTTCTGCAGTGATGGTTTACAACAATTCTGCTAGCCTTGTAGGTGTGACAGCTGAGATATAGTTATTTAAACAGGTGTGTACAAGTTCAGAGAACTGTAGAACCATAGAACTACCTCAGGCTCCGCGCATCTACTTTACACAATATACATTGACACTAGGTTGGTCGGTAATCAATTTGCATTGATACTACACTGATTTTGAGGTATTTGTGATGTGGAATGCGCGTGGTTCTGGTTAGTTCTGTCTGAAATATGTGTTGAGCGTGATTATGGTAAATTCCTTTGTGTTATTCAAATTCACATTCGAGTAGGGAACGGCTCGGTGGATGATGCAATCTTGAGAAAACTGGCCGCGAACACTTGTCCCCCTTTTATAAACACTAACAATGATTCTTACGTAGTAAATTATATACTCTTTGAATAATTTTGCACTATATTTATGCCCTAAATACAAATAAAATTACAATTCATATACATTCTGGGTTTAAAGAACATAACTATAAGTAGCACTCGTTGAGCTCGTTCCAGTTGCAATAGATGTGTTATCGGGGCAGCCTCCAATGCAGAGATTCAGTGTGTCAGTACTGATTGCGCCAGGGCTCAGTACGCCATGAGATACCTGAGCTGACAATGTGTCTCAGTCTTTTATGCCCATAAATCATGTTACGCGTTCTTGTTGTTAAGTTCTTGATGTGCTCTATCGAAGACAGGTGTTTGACCAAAGTTACCCCTAGGTATTTGATTGTGTCTGTAGAACTTATGGACGCACAGGGACAACCGATAGATCTATCACATGACTCATTGTGCATTTTAAAAATTAACGGTCTATTCGGTTGTGTGCTTGACCAAATATAAAAAGTTATAAATTTAGTTTTTGTCACACTGAGCGTTAGTAGATTGGCACTGAGCCACTTTGTCACTGTGTCAAGTGCTCGATTGACAGGTGTGACACCGCTCCATCTTTTATTCTTTAATAAGAGAACAGTAACATCGTTATATGTTATGATGATTCCATTCTCCAACAAGGTCTTGCACAGATCATTTATGTAGAGGAGGAAAAGCGTAGAGCTTAGTATACTACTTTGGGTACACCAAAAGTCATGGTAGCTTCGGTTACGGTACGATTTCCTATTTATACCTTTTATATTCTGTCTGTAAGGTAGCTTTTGAACCATTTTAAGGAAATGCCTCGCATTCCGCAGGCTTCAAACTTTGCCAGTAGTATAGGGATGGAGACGATGTCAAACGCTTTCGCCAGATCCAAAAATACACCCAATGTTCTATTATCTAGGTTTGAGGTTATAAATTCAGTGACGGCAGTGATGGCATCCTCTGTTGACTTGCCAACTCTAAAGCCGTATTGATTTGTTGCAAGGAGGTTTTTACTCTCTAAGTATCTAAGAAGTCGTCTATTCATCGCTTTTTCCAGTATTTTGGAGAGATCTGGGAGTAGCGGTATAGGTTTTTAGTTTGCAGCAACGCTTGCATCCCCCCTTATGTATTGGACAAATGGTAGATTTTTTAACACATGTAGTGATAAACAAGTAAAAACATTCACTGACAAAACACGTATAATTTATTTTCATAATAATACCAAAAGTTTATAACAAAATATTGAATGATAACCGTGTATCGGACAAGGTGTCCAGGACCGAAAATTAAACCAGAAAGAGATCACAAACTGAACTTGTCTACGTTGCAAAAGAACACTGAATTTGCTGGTTCGTTTAAAACGAAATCAATATCTTCATATTTTGACCAGGACTCGACGTGAAAATAGAATGATTGTATGAGAAGGTTATGAAGTGCGCATGGAATGGATGAGGGGTTATATGAATGATTGCCCAATAAGTATGCCCAAAATATCTTTAACGGTGGCGTGCAAATGCCTTTAGGAATTTAGATGATTAATGATGAACAGACGACATAATCCTGTTCAAAGATTGAATGACGTCCAAAGGGAGCAGCCGCGCTAAGAAAAAAATTTAGACAAACTAAAATTGGTTTGGATCAAAATATGGGATTTCCGGAAGCTGGTGTCCTACTTCCTCGTTCACGTACGCTCCAAAGCACGCCTTAGCGGGGACTTCGCGTCCGCGGTGTCGGTATCAAATATGAAGTTATGGCTTGATGCGCAGCTCTCCACCAAAAGCTTAAAAACGGAAAACTAATAATAAGAGTCTAGAATAATTCGTATTTTAAATTTCGCATAGACTTATAAAATATCAACCAGCCTGTATCCCAATAAAATTGAAATAAAAATTAGCTTTACAAAGGAGTCTTAAAACGACGTCTGCGAGTTCACGCTGCACACATTTGGAGATATTTCAGAGTGGAGCCTACTTTGAAACAAAAATGTTACAGGTTTTATTAAATATGGTAATGCTTTACTTTACTAGTCATTTACTTGATATCCCATCGCATCCTGGCGCAGAGTCTGTTTTAAGTGATTTAAATATTGAACCTTTTCTGCTTCGTCGGTCGATAGGAGTGCAATTTAAGTTGAGAGTTCAGAAAATAGTATTTGGATGCAAGGTCATGCTCTGTTCTATTAGATGACTCCAATATTTTATTTGAAAGATTCGAACCTACATTGATAAACTATTTGTTAATTTGTTTTAGAGTGTCCTCGATACTCGGCGATTTGATCAATTCCTCTACAGGGTTCGATTTAACTGGAAAATGACAGATTCTTTTCATGTTTTGCCACGTCTTTTTGCTATCATTGGTTACCTTCCTGATCTCAGATTGTTCGTGTTCCATTTTTAAACGTTTTAGTAAGATGTTGCATGTGCTTCTGTATTTTGGGTATATATTTTTTATTTCTTCATAATTTTTATGTTTATTTGTCTCGTCTTTTTGTACATTTTATTAGCCCAGGTGTGATCCAAGGTTTTAGGATACTTTTGTCTGTCACAAAGTGACTTTCTAATAAGTGCATAGGTGACCCTAAGAAATGCAACGACCGACATAATTATATAGTAATTTATTTAAAACTAATAGTAAATACTAATTTTAAACTAATTTTATTATAAATATTTTAAAGAATGTTTATGTTTTTTATTGTTTTTATTACTTGTGCTATGCAATTGTATTTTGTAAAATTCCCTACAAAAATTGCCAGTTATTGTTAATTATACTCGTTATTGCAACATGTTATATTAATTTTATTACAAGTTGTTTAAGGGCATGTTAAAATATCGCAATTTATTATAGAGTAGACACAAATTAGTGTTAGCCTTGGATCTTCTAAAAGTTACCTGTTCTTTTCATTTAAGACCTCATGGGCAAATTACTGGCAAACGCTACTAAGCCAGAACTGGCTGACTTCCTCCCGACGCGGTCCGGAGGAGGAACCTGGACCACCTGGCCCTCATCGTGCCCTTCACCCGCTGCAGGTTTCCCGGCTGTGCTGGAGCCTCATGCAGGTTAGACATCGCATGATGGCGATAGTGGAGCTATCGCCATCATGCGATGTCTGACCTGCAGAGTCGTGTGCTGCATGGTGCCAGGAAGGAACTGCTATAAGGAGTATCATGAGGCTGCATCCATTATCAACCGCTGAACGAATTTATGCAGAAACGACATGTCGGCAACAGTACGTCTGTGACTGAGGGACATTATTTGATGTCGCCTGGCGGTTTCCATTACATCAGTGCCTGTTGACCGGTCCCGAAAGTTTAAATGTCTCAGAAACAGATTTTGTATGATCTCAATCCTTTTTGAGTGCACATCATTTAAAGGGTACCATACCGTGCAGTAGTATTCAAGATTACCACGAACAAAGGCAAAATAGACCATTTTAACTGTTGACTTATTTTTTATTCTTTAGACTTAACACGAATCCGAGGCTTCGGTAGGCTTTTTGTTTAATATAGTTAGAGTGAGTATTGAATGAAAGTTCTGGATCCAGTAAAATTTCTAGATCTTTAACCATATCAACCCTCTGAATCCGATTAGGGCCTATTTTATTATCATAATCCAGGCTGGTCTTATTTCTACTGAGGGTGATTTTTTTGCATTTGCCGGCGTTTAATAAAAGTTTATTTTCTTCACAGTATGTGGCAAGTCTATTCAAATCTTCTTGCACAAGAAGGGCATCATTAGGGCAAGTTACCTTTAGAAAGATTTTCATATCGTCAGCATAGATGGTGATATTTGAATTGTGAACGAACCTGTTGATATCATTGACAAACAGAATAAAAAATAGAGGACCCAGATGAGAACCTTGTGATTCCCCGGATGGCACCAATATTTCATCTGATTGACAGCCCATCACTACAATTGATGTATATCTTTAAGGGAAGAACTATTGCACCTATGCTCGTCACCTACCACTCCCATGTGCTATAGCTTATTCACCAGAAGAGTATGTCCTACTTTGTCTAAAGCCTTAGAATAATCAGTATATATAAAATCCATCTGGATTCCAGCTTCTAGACTCTCGAGAATATAAATCGTGTACGTGACAAGGTTAAACATAACTGAGCAACCTTTTAGAAAACTATGTTGCGTTTCAGTTATAGCGTGCTTTAAAGAAAATGTTATCTGATCAAAGACTATTTTCTCAAAAACTTTACTGATAATTGTGAGTTTACTTATAGGTCTTTAATTACATATACACATTAAATTATTTCAAGTCTGGTAATAAAAGTTAACAGACTTAAAAACGGGTGTTATGAATGCTGTCTTCTAGAGAGTAGCAAATACCCCCTCCCTCAAAGACTGTTTGAACAATAATTATACGGGAGTGGCTATAAGGCACAGTTTTTAATAAGTAGAGGAGGCAACTTGTCACTTCCAGCACCTTTAGACCCTCTACTTTAGATAATCCGCAACCAATTTAACTAAAAAAGATATATTATAAATGCATGCATTCATGTTAGGTTGTGACCAGGAATTATCAATGGATGGTGTTAAGGTAGTGCCAGACTCATAGACAGATTCAATAAAATGTTTGAATAAATTACAAATGGCTTTGCTGCCCTCACCCTTGCTGTCTCCAAAAATAATAATATAGTCCTAGGTATCTCTGACTTGCCACCACGCTTACTTATAACATATCCCCAAATATATTTAGATGAATCTCGCACAGGAAAAGGAAACTCTATCCAAGAAAAATCTATAGATTAGATTGTACATTGTGAAAAAACAAAAAAAATGACGAAAATTTAAAAAATTACATCCCCGTGGAGTTTATTGGTGCTATCTTCTGGTCATTGGTAGTGTTGGTCTATCTTGGTGCTATTCACTGGTAGAGTTAATGGAGTTTCCTTTTCCTGTGCGAGATTCATCTATGTATCACCACTTAAAAGGGAGATTTCTTTTTTCAAATTCAAACCATAATCAGTCATGTACTCATTAGTTTAATTGATCATATTTGATTTATTTTTTATTTGTATCCATATATATGAGACTTAAGTAAGTGATTAATTTTTAAAAGTGCATAATTTTTGGATATTTGCAATAAATAAGTTTCAAGTTGTGAATTTTTGAGTTTCGATTCGTCTTAAAAAATGGCGGATTTCATACGCTTTAATGTACAAGATAAACTTTTTTCAATAGCCTCGAGTGGGATATCTAAAAGTGGGCTTTGAAATACGAATATGGAAATAATTACTTATCTTGCAAAAGTTTTGAATACACCATAGTTTTAAACTAAGCATCTACAGATTTTCGTAATTTGAATGACGTGATTAAAAAAAAACTGAAAAACCCGACTGCGGTACACTAAAAAGAACAAAACAAGCAGATAACACTTAAAGTAATCTTCTGCCGGTTCCGCTTGAATTTTAACTTAATTTAATTTAACAATGTATTGTAACAATTTTATCAAATCACAATAATTTTGTTAAAACTTAGCTGCTTTTTTGCATTTTAGTGTAGCGTAGTTGTTTTTTTTAAGTTTTTTAATCACGTGATTTATTTGCTTTGTTGCTATAGTCGACGGGGGCAGTGCTTTGCCTCTAGACGATCATCATCATCATCATGTGCAATTTTTGATATATATTGTTGAAGAAAAAATCATCCTGAGTGAAATATCATTCAATCAAAATGTCTTTATTAGAAGGATCGGGTAAAGAAATGTGTTCCATTCGCTATGAAATACACTGTGACGTCTATCAATTTGCATTTTTATGTGTCGATATGATCATTACTAAAGTTATCTATATCTATTTATCATTAAATATATATTTTTATTTTATTATAATTATACTAACGTTAATCACTGAAAATTTGTTGAGGTCTGACAGAAAGTGTTGATAACTTGTACTACAAACGAGTATCATAAATATTACAAACTTATTTCTAAGTCAAAATAACGACTTATTCGTTACTAAATAAACACAACTACTAAAACTAAAGTAAGCACAGATATCAATTAGTCATGGCATGATAACACTATCACACAATTTATTAAGACTAGCAAAAAGCACAGCATTGAAAGGGCACGAGAAAGGTGGTGTCTCAACGTGAAGTTTATTTTATGTTTTATTTTTTGAGTTATATATATTTCAATTATATTTGTGGAAATTAAACACGAACTTTAATCATTAAGTCAAAACCTATATATTCATAAATTTTTACGTGGCCAGGAAGGTAAATAAAAATCACTTGATCACAAAACTCGATATTCTAAAAGGATCACTCAATGTATGTTACCCCATTCAGTAGTAGTCACTACTTTAAACACAAATACACTGGATTTCGCTTTAAACTAGTCTAAATTCTGTTTAGAAATTACATATTTTTGCAATCTGAACACAGATTAGCAAAATCAAGTTTGACATTTCGTTACGTTCATTAATTGGGATCGGCAACGAAGTGAATCAAAGAACGAATGAATTTCATACGCGGGAAAGAAGGTTGTAAATTATTTTCAAAATAGTTTTTCATCAGATAATGGCAATAATGTGTGTGTGTATGTGTGTGTGTGTGTGTGTGTGTGTGTGTGTATTTTCTTTATTATTTCCTAACAACACATTGCTAGTTGAAATTCAGTAACAACCAATATTGGTAGTAACAGAGATTCGTGCAGGGATTCTTTTAAAAAACTTAAGCTACACTCTATAACAGGGTTATATATAATTGAGTTGTGTAAATTGGTCAGACGTCACCCTGAAAAATTTCCTCAAAGACCACCTGGTGTCAGCAATCGTCTGAACGAAAGAAATCATAAAAAACTAGAAGTTCCTCAATGTAGAACTACTACCTTCTCTCGGGGAACAAAAATGATAGCCATAAAGGTTTACAATAAGTTACCAGAAGCCTAAGTAGTCTTAGAATATCGTAAATTTTTTATAGCACTAAAAAAACTTTTGGTGTTTATATGTCCTTACAGCTTAAGTGAATTTTGTAATTTTGACATTGAATCATGTGTATATGACATTTTGAAATTATCTCCTAATTCAGACTGATTATTATGACCTATAACTTATTTTAAATGCAATTAACTGTAGCACTAGGGAAACTTTTGATGATCATGTGTGTCCTCATATCCTAAGTTAACTTAATAATTTTGACATGGAATCCTGTGTGTGTATGTACATTTTGAAATTATCTCCTAATTATTATGACTGACATTATTATTATGACCTATAAATTGATATCAAATGACCACAGTTTTCTATTTTACTATTAATTAATTATAGGCGTGTTTTTTTACTTTAAATGAGGATGAATGTTGTTGTGTACATATTTTTTCATGTAAATACTTATTTTTATACTAATTGCTACACCTTAAGGGTAAAATTACATTGTACCTAAGTGATGCGAACTGTAACACCTCCATCTAACATGTAATTTATTGCAATAAACAAATTAACAAATTGACAAATTGGTCAAATTAGAAGGTGTTTTTTTTATTGAAACATTGATGCATACCCATCACAACTAGTGAAATGAAATCAATCTAACACTTATTCTCGTATATACACAATTCAAATTAATTTCTTTCATTGATCATTAAATTATTTCAGATCTCGGCCGTTCATTCAGTAATTTCCAGCACTATAAAATGTGACATTTTATTGAACAGCCATTGTTGTTATTGAAATTGGCCACGTTAAGATGTATGGAGTTTGCAACCTAATAGTTTTGATAATTGACAATCACGCACAACATAAAATTTTAATTAGAACCATTAAATTTACCAACTATTAAATATGTAAAAATCGAAATATGAGATTTATGTTATGGCTGGGAATCGAACCCGGGTTAACTAGTTAGAATGTTACTAAGTTGGAATATTTTCTTGTCATGATTTTATGAAATTTACCTGAATTAAACAACGTAAAACATTAAAATGGAAATTTTGATAAGTTCCTAACTTTATGAATTATCGGTAACATCATTTATCAAATTGCACTCTTTACTTGGACTCAATCTAGACATTTGGGAGAAAACCCAAACGTGATCTTAGTGTGACATGAAATATTCACAACTGAAATATTTACAATAACTAAATGTTCAGGAACGTTCAGTTCCTTACAACTTATGAACAATGTTTTTGACTATTTGGTAATCAATAGTGACCTTACTGTCGCAGCATCTGGAATAAGAGTTCACACATTTCTAAGCAGTCCGGGTCCCTTGCTGTCACTCCTGCGGTTGTGCCTATACTCTCCAAACATGGTCACCGGGTCACCGAACCTTGTAACTGAGAAAACTGGTGAAATGGGGTTAGATTTTATATTAAACTATGTTTATATGAAAGATTTGTTAGCTGATGGTCCAATACGCCTTAACACATTTTTTTTTTCGGTTTTTGAATCGTGCCCCCTTAATTTAATTTTAATGAGGTGTGTAGTGATTTTCTTTTTGAAAATTGGAAAATATCTGTGAACGAAAATGAAAATGAAAATTGACGTATCCTTACGTCAAAAATACCATACATAAGCAATAATATTGCTTGCTGTGTATGGTATTTTTGTGTAATATATGTCAATATTGCTGCAATATTATCACATATTGTCTATTTTATTGTAGGTTTTTGAGCGTAAAATAACCAAAATGGCGCACGGTGCTCAGACTGCATTCCGTTTCTTGCTTAGCTACGTGAGTGTGATCCTTTTTGTTCTTCTTTATATTTACGACGACCCTGGTGTTTGTTCTACTTCCTAGGCAGTCCTTCCTAGGTAGTCTGTGCCTTCGCTCTAGAGTGTTTTATATGAGCTGGAGGCACAGAGGGGCGTAGGCGACCGCTACAGCTGCTGCAGTGCGGGGGCATCACCGCGGCCCCGTAGTAGCCGCGGTGATGTAACTAAGGCGGCTTCAAAATAATAATGCGATATAGGTCACTTTCGTGAAAATTATGTAATCATAACCTCAAATTTGATCAAACTAAAAAAAACTCACAAAGTATTATACATTTCCTCACAAAAAAACTATACTAGAGGGACGGGGGGAGTCCTCCCTTTCGCCCCACCCCCCAAATAAGGGGGCACGATTTAAAAAAATACCCATACGGGGTACCAGGGGTACAGTTAGTGTCCGCGTTTAGTCAATACACGATTGATCACTGATTAGTATATTTCAAGTTTAGTAGGTACGTAGTTTATATTTGACTAAAAAATACTCTCTATTTATTAAAACCGTACATACACAATTTTGTTAATGATTATGATAATAATTGTATTTAATTATTTCATTCTCCACTGTGACGACCGTGGCGCGACATCCACTTCGCTTCTGCCTCATGCATATCCACCCAGTGCGACGTCCCTTGCAGCCGCTCCGCTTGTGGAACCTGTATGAACCAACCTGGAGCACCGCATTACCGAGCCTTGATCTGGAGAAATATACTGAAAATTAGAACTCCTGTTAAATGCATTTAATGACGCATATACGCAAGTATGCGCACATTCTTAAGTTTCAAACCATTACTACATCTTACCGAAAGATCATAACTAGTACAGAGGCACATTTAATGATCGTGACAATAATTGTAATTGAAAATAACGTCTCCTGCAGTGAGAAGCAAGCAAGCCGCAAGCCCATCGAGGGCGAGCGCCTTTGGAATCACTACTGCGGTTGAATCTGTATTTCCTAAACTGAATCACAGGATTTCTTCCTTGAAATTAGAAGTAAAGCCGAAAATATACAGAATATAACTTTCAAGGCAAGCATAATTATTTTCCGACAACTGTCCTATCCTATAAAATCTACTACTAGTTTAGGATGGCTACAGGGTAAATTAGAAGTTGTGGAGAGGGTGGAGTCCTGGCCACCTTCTGCACACCCACAAAGGCGCTTATACACCCTTGTCATAGTGCTGCGTGAGTGCGCATAGAAACGGTTTATTGATTTTAATATTGCCCACGTTGATGCTAGTACTAGCACTGGTACTGCGAACTAGCTAGTGCCCAAGGCTTCGCCCGCGCAAACTCGTGTTAAAATGGCCAGTCCATGCAAATTCAAATAATAGAATGAAAACGGTTTAGCAAATAATAAACCGTAAAATGGTAAAGTTATACCAAGAGACAATGATTTCTGCTTAAATATAAGTTATAATAATAATAATAATAAAAATCGTTTATTGAGTGTTGATGTTGTTAACTCCAATGCTGAGGTAGCTCGAGTTTTCGAAACATTCTTCACCAATATGCCCTTACTCACAACAGAGCGTTAAGACGCTTTCATCTCCATATGAAGCAGAGACTTTGAGAGACACCCTTATTCACAACAGAGCGCACAGGGAAAACGCGACTTCGTGTTTTTATTGCAACAATGGACAGTTCTTATTAATACAAATACAATAGTAGAATACCCAGCCGCCAATTCTAGTCGGCTCTAGAAATACAACATGACATAACTTAAATGATGCAAATCTACATGAAATATTTTTTTTTTGTAATTACATAGTTAAGTGAGGGCTTCCTCCATAATTTTCTCAAATATTTTGAAATTGCTATGGCCTTTTTCATACCTCGGAGGTCTGTAGACATAAAGAATAATATGACTATCTAACTCAACACAGGATAGCTCTATTTTTTTTTACAGTAATTGCAAGAATATCTGTCCGTTGCATCACCTTAATATAATTTTTTAACTAAGATTAAAGAACCACCTCTATCAGCAGTCTTTCTATTGTAATCACTGACAATTTTGTAACTGACTTTATGTTAAAAGACATCAGATGTTCCTATAACCAGTGTTCTGTGATACAATTAACATCAGGGTTAGAATTATTAAGAAATAGTTATAATACAAGTAATTTGCCAGGTCGCCCCTGCATGGTTTGATTTAAGTGGTGTTTCCCTTTGTCGAAATTCCTACACAAATAACCTCTATCATACTAGTTATACATGTAACAGGGTCATATAATAAATTAAATCCTAAATACTTACCAAGTTGTCTTTAACAATAGTTAGCGAGATATAGACTATCCTTTGTCTGCCTAAAGTCAGAAATAAATATATATATGTCAAGATAAATATTATTATCACATTGACTTGATTTATCGCACATGAGTTGATGTAGTCTATTTATGTAGATGTTGCGTGTTTTTGAAGTTCCATCTTCAAGTGCAAAAGTTGGATTTTAGATCACAAATTTTAGTTTACAAAGTTATGGCGGTTACTTTCCTACTCAAAGTAAGTAAGCAGGCGCATTTATAAATTAGTATGTGGTATTGAAATAAAATGCAGTCGGATTATTTGTTTTATAAAAAATACTTTTTTCAGGAATGATGATTACTATTTGATGTCACCGATATTTACTGCTCAGCAACACTGTAAGAAGCCAAAATGTGTGGGATATAAGGAAGGCCACAATTTTATACTCGGTCTACAATATCGTGAGAAGTTCTATAGACAAATAGGATTTCTCTACGATTGCGTAGATTCCTGCCTGATCTCGTCCATGGCAAAAATGGGAGTGAGTGAGTACGTGAGCCTACAAGAATTATTACGATTATGTGAAAACATCGAGAATCCGTGAGCCCGGATTCCTTGTCACATTTTACTTCTATGACCAATTGATTATAGATTGGTTCCTTTATCAGCTTCGTCTGCACCCGTACTTATTTCTTTGTTTCATTTGTGTCGAGACCTACTATTTTTAGCAGAGCTTTCAGGTGCGTGACGATTTGGTCTAGGTGAATCACGACGACGACGTTGCGAATATTGGCTGACCTGTTGAATAAATTATATAGACATAATTTATAGACCTAAGTTACATTTCCACTGGTACTACACTATGATGCCATATGCATTGAAATAAAGAAATGGGATAGTCTCAAATATTGAGTTTATTGTTTCTCTTTGATCGATATACATACAAAGCGACATTAAAGAGTAGAAAACGGAACTTTCGGAAATAAAGTGTTCCCGCGTCCAGCCAGAGGTGAGTCTGTAGTCTGAGATGATTTAGGGACAAACAAAGTCACTCTTTATAATGAAGGAAAAAAAAATAAAAAAAACATTGAACCAATGGAATAAAACATCAAAAATACAATGAGTTTCTTTGAGAAACAACGATATATCTACTTTTAACTTAAAACTTATACTCGTACAAGCTGACTATCGAATTAGTTAACAATGCAATATTGTGATTCTTATATGTGACATAAAGCTCCGACGCCAAATCTTGTTATAACTAGTAAAGTATTTTATTAGTACTGAAAACTTTTGTTTTAACTTCACCTTTAATTCGAGACTACTAAAGTACACATGACGAAAGAACATAATGTTCTTTCTACTTTCCAAATCCTCGGGCCGTATTCCTCAGACGCGGTTAGGTGTGGTGTGGGCGATTGCGTCGTGGAACCCTGAGACACGAACTATAGCGTTGTTGCATGTGTGCAGCGAGGCGCGGCAGCCGGCTTTGGCCTTGACGCACACCCAGCGCGTGCGGTCGCCATACTTGTTCACTCGGTTGAACCGATACGCGCCGATCATGATCACCGGGTTGCCGCGCTGTGACGACGCGAACACCGGCTTCAAATTCATGTCTGAAAATATATTTTTCTATAATATAAAATGAAGTACAAATGTGGTCGCATGTCTACCAGTGGTCTTTTATTTTAACGTGGCAATGTCTTGGAATAAACTATGTAACGCTGTAATGGTACACAAGAGTCATTTCAAGTACATTTGATACTTCATTTTGCGTGACAGAGGGCTAGCCCATCGCCGCGCTGTATTGGTACACACATTGAATACAAGAGTCGGTTCATTTAACGTTTGGGTTTTTGAGTAGCTCAGGGTAAGTTGGCAAAAACAATGAGCCGAGAGCGTAGGTTGATTCGAGGAACAAAGGTCAGGTCAGGTTTTTTTTGGCGCATTCCTGCGAAATGTGTAGGGATCAGAGCCGATTTGGCTGTGCGCTGAATAAATTATGAATAACTAAATAATGGAAGGTTCTTATGGGACTATACGGAGAAAGCTAATGTGTTGACTGCAAATATACAATTGCGTTTGATTGGTACTTTGTGGGGAGTTTGACACCACGGGTTTGCGTAACATTCCAGTGGTCATTGTCCTAGACGCTAGCGGTCGGGAAGGCTTAAATTAATCAAAACCGCTTTTTATAGCCAGCGATCGACAAATTCTGTGTATCGGCAATACCAAATGATTTGAGTGATAGCCAATGGTTGATTAGAAACTATGCGTACACACAATTTGTAGAACGGCGGATCTGCATGGCATGTTTGATTGAAATTAGACCCTGTGTAGTTAGGGAGAAGAAGCATTCGCTTGGCAGCGCGTGTTCCGCAAAGGACGCCATTTTTTTTCAGACATGTAGGTCTATAAATACGAGAGCGTGGGAGGGGGAGGCATTCAGTCTCTGCGTCAAGCTACTGTGACACTCGTCTTTCAGTAATTCTAAACAGTTCGGTTCGCCGTTTTACGCAACTAGAACTGGACGAGTTGTGATTGCGTGTTACAGTGGATTTTCGTGAGTGTCTGAAGCGCCGAGATATACCTCGGTTCCTATCCTTTAAATCAACCTACCCCAAATTCCAAAACTATCCTTGGGTCGTTAGATAAGAACTTGTAGGTAATTGATCTGAGTCTGAGTCTGGGCTCGGAGCGACCCTAAATTCCTTTTCCTTCACCATAGGGTTCCTGGATTGGCTCTTAGGATATTCGCGGGCTAATCCTCTCCTCATTCCTTTCGAGTAGCGAGTTTTGAAATTCCCACACACACAGTCATTAAACATACAAACACAGTCAAATCAAACTCAACCATTTTCGAGTGGTGTCGATAATGGACGTGGTATAACACTAGGATTTTAGACTAGGCTAGACAGGAGTTTAGTTGCGGCTAAACCTAGGTTGGCAGGGCATAGGGAGACTGTTTGATCGATGAGGTTCCGCGGATGGAAATAACAAATTCAGAACAAAGTTTAAACGTTGTCAACACAGATAACCTATCCTGTTGATATTTTTGACATTTGAGTGTTGTCGGGGACGCGCGAAGAGATCAAATTACAGTCTAGAGTTCATTGTTTAGGACCGGGTAGATTGTTTTGCTTTGCCTTGGATCGGTTTGGATTCAAGTTGCATCTTTAAATTAAATGTAAATTTCGCTGGAGGTCTAATGTGTAGGCTGAGTCGAGTATTTATGACTGGGCTTGGTCGAGGAAGTGCTGAGGTCAGCGAGATTCATAGATCGGTATTTACCGAAGTATGCACTTCGCTGTGGTGTGGGTTAGATCTCCAAAAGCGCTAATGACAACGTTTCGATAACATCCAGCTCAAATTGCGCAGAGTTGAAGGTTTCAAAACGTTACGGACCTTTTGAGGAAACCGCTAGTTCAAACCCATTTCGGAAAATCAAGTCGCAATTGTGTAAACCGGTCTATTCGGATCATTATTGCCGTGAACTAATTATATAATTGGAACCACCACAAGCCGCTACTAGCGAGCACATGAAATATCATTGAATACTCACGTCATAAAACTACGACGGATATCTATACGATATCCCAAACAAATATTATAAATTGTGGTCGACCACTAAAAGAAGTTCCAAGCGCCCATATATACAAAAAAATAAATGGTACCATCACACTAAATACAACAACGATCGATCTGGCGCATTACACCGCTAACTGATGCGAAATACCGGCTTGCGGGCATATATGCTTTCTCTGTCTAACTTGAAACTCTAACTTCCTGAACCAATCTTCCGTTTGACTATTGTACGCCTAACGAACTTCTCAACGAACGAGAAATTCAGACTTATCATTCTTAACTTACAATTTTTACAGCTGAATCGGGACATCTCTTTTGGGGTAGATAGAATAGACGATCATAGCTACTGATAGCGGTGGCTCGACCTTAGCCGTTATCTCGTTACAACCATTGGAATCTTTGTTAATAAATGAGATGAATGATGTATCTATAGTAGATGTATATATCTAGTATGGAGTGGACAGCCAAAATGTACGATGACTCCAGTGCATGAGCCAGGATAAACGGTGCTTACAAGGGCTGGTTTAACATCCAACGTGGCGTGAGATAGGGCTGTGTAGCATCGCCGTGGCTGTTAAATCTGTTTATGGACAGTTGTTTGAATGATTTGAAAGAGCGTGATGGAAATGGGTTTTTTTTAGCATGTGTCTCTTATACGGCGATGATCAAGTTATTCTTAAGTCGTCGGTGGTTGAGCTGCAGGAGATGGTAAATCTCATGAACAAATCACTTAAGAAGAAGGGAATGAAAGTGAATGTCAGTAAAACGAAGGTCATGGTTTTAGAAAAGGATGAAGAAGTAACTGAATGCGTAATTATGATTGATGATGAACCAATACATAAAGTGAATGAGTTTGTATACTTGGGTAGTATGTTAACAAGAGATGGGAAATGTGAGGGTGATATTGAAAGGAGAGTGAGTGCGGTTAATAAAATCAATGGGGCACTGCACTCCTTGATGAGAAGCCAAACGATGTCTTGAAAGGCACGATTGGCGATTCATAATAGAGTGTTGAGTCCGACATTTATGTATGGGAGCAAATGGGTATGGCAGAAGAAGCATGAAAGCAGAATAAACGTTGTAGAAATGAAGTCTTTGAGGATTATGTGTGGAGTAAGAGTAAAAAATAAATAAGAATGAAATTATAAGGGAACGCTGTGGATTGAAAGAAGATATAGTGACAAGGATAGAGAAAGGCCAGTTTAGATGGTTTGGTCACGTTGAAAGGATGAATGAAAGGAGATTGATGAAATAGACAGTTCTGTGGAACGCACTTCCCTGCGCTATTAGGGATAGTCCTTCAATTTTCACTTTTAAGAAAAGATTGAAAGTGCATTTCCTTTCTCTTCCGTAAAAGGTACCATATCTATCTAGGTGTATATATGATTTATTATAGTTTATGTATGTTCATGCTATATATTGTATTTTATGTAGTTGAAGTATATATTTTTATTTTATATTTGTTATAGTTTATATAACGTTATATTGTAACGTTATATTATCTATGCAATAAAGAATATGAATATGAATATGAAAAATAGATTTATACATCTATGGATTCTATCTATTCTATCTATGGATTAAAAGGAGCCGTCGGACGTGGACGTCCAAGAAGGTCTTATAAAGACCAAATAGGCGATTAGTTAGTGAAGGGGAAAAAACGAAATAACCGTAACCGGCGAGTTTGCATGAAGAGACTTAAGAATGTTGAGGAAGCGAGACATGTATCCCGGGATCGTAGCAGGTGGAGATCCTTAGTCTCTGCCTATCCCTCTTCCGGGGAATAGCCGTGAGCATTTGTATGTGTCTAGCCAGGCAAACAAATCAACAACGAATCAAGTAGGTTTCTTTTTTGAGCTGTATTGACCAATGTTTTTTTCCGTAAGTTATTTATTTGAATGCCATTGTGCATAGGTTAATAGTTAAATGTGAGGGTAAAATATGATATAATGAATATAAGGTATTACTATTGGTTGAAAGTATAGTTGTGTAACCATAGAACCTATTTGAGCAAATACACATTTTTAATGTCTGACATAGGTAATTAGATTCTAACAAAATTGAGATCATAAAAACATTCATGGTCAAAAATCACACTTCTTCAACACGGCGGATGACTGTGTTTCTCTCCCGGTGCAATGACCTGCCTCCCAATAGTGACCACAGTAGAATGACAGTGTGTGTTGCGAATCTCACTGCACAACCACTTCACCTTGTTGGAGCAGACCGAGTGTCTTCCGTATGTGAACCCTCGGAACTTCATCAGACGCGCGCCGGTAGATGAAGTCCAAAATACTGGCTTATCTGGAAATTATGTTTACACTGAGTTGCATAAATGCAGAGATGTTTCATTAGGAGACCAGCGAATTTAACATTATATATGTATAGGTGCCAAGCCAAAGCAGTCACTCACAGGGTGGTGGCCAAGAGGAGCGATACGGCCAGTAGGGAGATAGTATGCCCGATGTTTCGACAATATCATCGAGTCAACGGGATCTTGTTGGATGCGATAGGCGCTGAAGAGAAGAAGTCTATGTCAAGCAGTGGTTCCAAGCTGAGCATGATGAATATATATGTATTATCGTCTTTTAAAATCACATACAAAAGCAAGGTACACCACTTTTCGTTTATTACACACGATAGAGGTAACAACGGCGGACTAATTAACGAATTCACATTTTCTCTGTCCAAACCATGCGACTATGTACATCACTAAAAACTAAACCTACTGATTTCATTTATACTTGTTGCGATTCGAAGAACGTAAACATTGATAATATTAATTTTATTATTGACGCCCTATAGGAGGGTGTGTACTATGGTGATTTTTGTATTTCAATCTCGCCGTCCAAAATATGAAGAGAAGTTTTGTACCCTTTGCCTAAAAGAGTGGAACATGACTTTTGACAGTGGAACTTGGTCTTTAGTGTCAATTATCTGCGTTTGCAGAATTTGAACCCAGCGATGTTAATATATTGTTGTCTTGAGGCTCATGTTTATGATTTGACCACCAGACAGTAAAAAATGTTTTATATTTTCGATAATGCGGTTAATAATATTATTATTAAAAAAAATATCGTTAAAAAATTCGCGTAACAAAGGATGCTTTTTTGCTCGTTTTGATGTACAATTGATAGGTGTTCATGTTTACATCATCTGCTGTACAAATAGAATCACTCAAGAAACTCCTTAATCATTGAAGATAGATGAACAGTATGGGGAAAAGACACGGATAAATATAATAATAATATTTTTTTACAATGTGTTATCACATAGCTGCTTCTTTGATTGGCCAATGTATTTTTGTCTCACTTTTGCACTCTTCTATGTCCATAAACATAAAAAAATGGATAAGAACAAATACCTCAATTTAGGGCTCTTTAATGCAGGTTCCTTAAATACCGGACACAACGATTTCTTAATCGCTATGACTCAAAATTACCCCGACATTATTGCAGTCAACGAAACTTGGCTTCCTATCGATCAGCAAGCGCGAGCGCCTGTCCTCCCAGCCTATCGTCAGCGCTGTACCCCTAGCCCCGAGCATATGCGAGGGGGGAGGGGGGGCGGAGTGGCGTTTTACATTAAGCAAGATGTGCGGGTTCGGTATGAAAAGTATCCTACTGCGGATATTGAACAAATATGGCTATCAACTAAAATTAATGGTCAACATGTTGTAATAAGGACTGCTTATAGACCTCAGTGGGTTGATGTGGATGACTTTTTTGATGCACGAACTGACTCAATCACGAGTTTCGCTCGGTATGATCATGTAGTTTTGCTTGGAGATTTTAATATTAACTTCACCGATTCTCTTATCTGCCATACCAAAAAATTACAATAATTCGTGATTGGATCTTAAACAAGTAGTTAATGAGCCAACGCATTTTACTTCTGAGTCTGCAACTTTAATAGACGTTGTTTGCACAAATGCTAAGGTGCGTGAACACTGTCATTGTCTCAAATATCACCGGTTCCTTTGGTCACGCTATGGTAAATGTAACATTAGCATTCAAGAAAGAAAAAATACCGCCCCCCTGTAGAACTTATCGTCCCATTAAAGACATAGACTTTGATCGATTCAATCGCGAATTGGACTTGCTGGATTGGGAATCTATTATTGACTCGCCTACTGTTGATGATATGGTCGATAGATTTAACTACTTGCTCTTGACTCATTATAATATTTTCGCTCCAGTCAAAGTGGTAAAAATTTAATATCATCACACTCAACCTTGGATCACTGATAACATCAGACTTATGACCGATTTACGTAATGAAACTCACGTTAAATATCGCGAAACTAAGTCTGACGTTGACAAGGAGAGATCTAAGAAAGTTAGTGGAATCTAGTATATACAATGAAAAACGTGGTTACTTTAATCATTTAGTTAACTAGAAGTGAAGTCTCGGATGGCAAAACATTCTGGCGAAATATGAAACAAAATATTGTAGCAGATCATGGACATGGTGAAAAACTACCTGATTGCTTCAGTGACCCAAATCAGATAAATTATCATTTTTCTGCTAGTGAAGATCCTAAACCTCTGTTATCGTACTTTAATTCCAATCGGTTTAGTGATTCCAGATTTAATCTCGTGCCAGTTTCTGAACAAAAAGTATACAATTACATAATCTCTATCAAATCCAATGCAATTGGAGATGATGGGATAAGTAGAGACATGATAAAGCTGACTCTCCCCAGAACCCTGCGCGTCATAACCTCAATAATAAATAGGTCAATTACTAGCGGCATAGTTCCAAAGCAATGGAAAAAAGCAATAGTAATCCCTTTTCCTAAAGTCGATAACCCGTCCAATCTCAAGGAACTTAGACCTATTAGTTTGCTTCCCTTCCTTTCCAAAGTGCTGGAAAAGCTGGTGCATGCCCTATTATACAAATATATAGAAGACTCTAATATTTTGCCTGACCTCCAGTCGGGTTTCCGAAGGGGGCGGGGCACAACTACTGCATTGGTTGATGTTGTGGATAACATTTTGAGCAATATCGATGTAGGTAAGGCTACTATTCTTACACTGCATAGCCGTGCATTTGACAGCATTAGCCCGACCTTGTTGCTGTTGAAATTACGTTACTATGGGCTGGATGCATTATCTGTGGGATGGTTTGAAAGTTATCTCGACAAACCCTTCCAATGTGTCAAGCTGACCAATGACAGTGGTGGTGCCTTGCACTCGGATCCAAAGCCAGTTTTGCGGGGTGTTCCACAGGGTTCCATCTTAGGGCCTCTATTATTTATTATATATGTGAATGAAATCAAGCACTGCAAATTCCATTGTTACGCTGATGATCTTCAACTTTACATTTATGATGTGCCTTCTAATATTGACTGCATGACAAACTTTATCAATGAAGACCTAAACAGGTTAGATGCCTGGTCAAATAAAAATACCTTGATTCTCCATCCCTTGAAATCAAAGATTATGGTGCTTGGGAGTAAAGTTCAAGTTAAAAAAATCTCATTTCTAATCCTCAACTAATCCTTGAAGGCCAGACTCTAGAGCGTGTTGACGAGGCCAGGAATCTGGGAATCATATTTGACACTTACCTGCGATTTGAAACTCATGTCCTCAATTTAGTGAAGAGTTGTATGTATCGTTTAAGGGTTTTGTACAAAATCCGTAACTGAGTCACTGATTTTATCTCGATTCAACTACGGAGATATAGTTTATGGTCCGCTTCTTCTATTGAAGACTCAGCGTTTAGAGCAGCGGATACAAAATGCCTGTTGTTGGTTTTGCTTTGATGTACCACCTCGTAGTCATATCACCCCATACTTAAACTCTGCTGGAATGCTCAAAATGGAACTGCGTAGGCACTTACACCTTTCCAGTGTAGTGTTTGATGTCATCAAGTTTAAAAAACCTGAGTACCTGTACCTGAAGTTAAAGGTGGCAACATCTCACCCCAGATACGGCATGAGGGATATTCGGGCACCTCTTGAAGGTCATATTCACCGCACGGTGGCATTTAGAGGTAGCTTCCGCTTCCAAGCTACCAAATGTTGGAATGATATTTCGCCGACCATAAGAAATCTGACCTCCTTCAATACACCTTCAAAACACATATGAAGTCGCACCTGATTCAAAAGCAAAAACTAGGAAATTTCCTTTTTCTAACATTGGATAGCCGGGCTACCTCTGCCATTTTCATATATTTTTTAGTTAGATATTTTAAGATTTTAGTAAACATATTCACACTATACCCATTCTGCTACTCACTACTCACGTGGCATAATATACTTATATACCTATTTATATAATCTTCATGTATATTTTATATTATCCTACTCATGAAAGTATTGAAACATATTTATGTGCAATGTATTTATTTATTTCCACATCTTTAAACACTTGTAAGGATATATCTATTTTTGACACTTTTTTATTATTATTAGTTTCATTCACATTCACATTCGGATGTAACCGCTAAGTCTCCGCGTCTCGTAGGTGAGGTCTGAAAACCACTGCTGCTGCTCTTAATGAGCAATAAACACTGAGCTTTGACCTTTGAGCAAAATATGTCGAGGAGCAAAAGATTCTTCCTCGCTACCAATCTGGTTTTAGAAAAGAACGCAGCACAAACACCGCATTTCTCGACGTAGTCGATAACATTCTTCATTCTCAGGATGCAGGAGAAGGCACTATCCTTACCCTTTTGGATTTTTCCCGTGCGTTTGACTCTATCAATACCTCTCTTATGTTGTCCAAACTCTCTTACTATGGCTTCGACATTGGTACACTTAGATGGTTTGACAGCTACCTCACGTTGCGTCATCAGAGAGTCGAATTACGCAAACTGGATGGATCTCGCCTGTCGTCCAGATTAAGCCCAGTAGACAGAGGTGTACCACAAGGATCTATTTTAGGCCCTCTTCTTTTCATTATATACAGCGCCGACATTGTCCATGGGCTGACTCACTGCAAATATCATTTATATGCTGACGACCTACAACTCTATATATCAGCAAAAAATGACAGCGTAGAGGTAGCTGTAAACAAAATGAATGAGGATTTAGATGCAGTATCGTCATGGGCTACCAAAAACTCACTTGTTCTAAATCCCTCCAAGTCTAAATTCATGGTCCTCGGATCTAAAAATCAGGTACATCATATATCGAATGCTAATCCCCAAATTGCCATTATGGGAGTCCCTATTGAAAGGGTTGAACAAGCTCGAAATCTGGGTGTACTAATGGATAGTGGGCTCACTTTTGAGGGTCATTTGCTCGAGTTAGCACGGAATTGCTTTTATAGGTTAAAAGTCTTATATAGTATCAGAGACTTTCTAAGCACTGACATGCGGATAAAACTATGTGAAGCTCTGGTGCTGTCTAAACTCAATTACTGCATCTCAGTTTACGGACCGTGTCTACTCCAACGATCACAACGTCTGATCCAAAGTGTACATAATGCTTGTGCTCGCTACTGCTTTCTTATACCCCCCCGTTCTCATATCACACCCTATTTAAATGAGGCCAATATGCTTAAAATGGAGCAACGGCAAAGCCTTTATCTTGCTAACCTTTTATTTGGCATCATTAAATTTAAGACCCCTGACTACCTGTACGAAAAGCTAACGTGGTGCGGGACACGTCACCAGCACTTCACTCGAGCCGCACTATATCGTCTCTCTGTCCCGCGTCATAAAACTGCTGCCTTCCGGGGAAGTTTTCGATACCTGTCTTCAAAATGTTGGAATAACTTGCCGCCACCTCTTCGACAAATAGGTTCCAAACAAGTTTTGAAGATCCAATATTATCAATACCTTTTAAATTTGCAGAAGACAGGTGTATGTTCCAAATAATCATTATGACAGCATTTTTCTTCAACATTTTTCTTTAACATTAATAAGTTTCATATTTCATCCTAATACCATCCAAAATAATAATTATATGAATACCTACATATATATATACTTTATCAATTTATTTACCTATTTAATTACCGAATGAACAATTATGGCACCTACCCTAATTTAACTCGACCTTTCGGCGACCTAACTTCTCACTTACTTGGTTTATTTTATTTTATTTTATCCTAATTAACCCACTTAGCAAGTGATATCAATGTGATGGCAAAGATGCTTTCTTCTTCTTTCTTTGTAGCAAATTTATTTTATGCATCACAAGTTCTTCTCCTTCTTGTAAAATTAATTAATTAAGATAATTTAAATCATTTACTTATTTTAAGTTTGTATTGTAAGTAAATTGTATCAAGGTTCTGGCAGAATATCAGCGTTGCAGATCTTCTGCAACACTTTGCTGAGTCAGAGCCTTTTCTCTATTTGCAATGCATGTTTGAGTTTTTGTCTACCTATGTACTACTGCTTATTTTAATTGTTTTTCTGTCAAATGTGTATTGTAGAAAGTGAATAAAGATTTTATCTATCTATCTATCTATCTACCTTTTCGCGTCAATGCAGCGCGCCTACATACCTACCTATATTCTTCTTTTTGTTTTATTGTTTTAGTAATAATCTCATAAGTTTTTGTTTTTATTACTTTGTTTTTTGTATTACTTACTTTGTTTTATTACTTTGTCATTTAAGTTATTTTATAGTTACACCTCCGTATCACTTTTAATTTGTATGTGTGCTGCTTTGATGGAATAAACGTTAATCTATTTATCTATCTATCTATCTTAAATGGTAAAGATTCAACAGTGAAAAAATATCTTTATGTTCTAGCCCCAATTTTAATATAACCCGTACAAAAACTTTAACCAAGCTCAAAAAATTAGCAAATCTTGCATTAAATGCTGTAGCACATTAAAATACACAATACATATATGAGTTCTCGAGTAAAAAGAAACCGTGTTACCACAAAAAATATTAAACAACGTTCAACCTCAAAACAACCGTCAAATCCCATACATTTTTATTTTTTAAACAAGTGTTGAACAGTAGTCAATGTTTACATCTATTTAGAATCTTCTTCTTTATCGGTAACCCAATGCTGATGATCGTGACCGCATGCTCTCCTCCATTGCTGACGGTTCTTTGTAGGATGGTAAGCGTTGTGAAGAGTACCCCCTTTCGCCTTTCTAATTTGGTAGGACCATCTAGTTGAAGCACGTCCTCTGGCGCGTTTGCCTTCCACTTAACCCATTATGATAAGCTTCTCCAGTTAGTGCCTAGGTCAGCGCATAATGTTACTGAAGAAGCTTAGGGTTCTTTCCCGGCAAATCATCGAGAGCCGTTTTGTGATCTTCAGTTCACTCAAAATGGACACGTTTGTTCTCATGGCGGTCCACGGTATTCTGCGTAGTCTTCTCCAGAACCACATTTTGAATGCGTCAATTTTGCTGCGTTTCCGGCTCTTCAAGCAACAGGTTTCTGCACCGTACATGAAGATCAAGTATACAAGGGTCCGGACAAGTCGAACCTTCGTTATACGGCGAATACTCTGTTCTTGCAGATCTTCTCCAGGTTGGTCATCGTGCTTTTGGCCGGCCATGCCAATACGTAGGCTCAGCTTTCTAGAACAGCTACCATCGCTGTTCAGCATCGACTCCAGATACACAATTTCATCTACCTTCTCATATACATTGAGGACACTTGATGGCTGGAGTACTTGTTCCATGATCTTTTCTGGTTGATCTTAAGACCGAGTCTAAAACTTTCATCCTCAATTCGCATAAGTAGTTCCGCTATTTCTTCTTTGCTGGACGCAAGTACTGTCGTGTCATCTGCATATCTGAGGTTAGTAAGCTTTTTACCGCCCACGCTTTAGCTTTTAGCTTTTAGCTTTTTTACTAAGTGCCTTAGATAAAACTAGAATTTCCTAGTTATAACTAGAAATTACTGATACACATGAATGTAAAACTAGTTTTAACTTAAACTGTGCTGTGTGCTGTAAACAACCTGAAGCCGAGCGAAGCGAAGCGAAACTGGCGGGGCAGCGGGCGGCGCGAAATAGCATCGGGCCACCCGGCGACGTTAAAAATTAGGTGTTTTTTCGAAAATACTGAAAAACGGAGATAATCTAATTGATAAAATTAAAGGAATGGTCTGGAGCTCTAAAAGAGGAAAATTGAGGTATAAAATTATCAGAAAATCAGTCATTTTATATTAAAATTATTTTATTTAACTTTTCATATAGGCTATGTTAAGGTTTTTTTTACGATCAAGACAAATTAATGCAATCGTGTAACGACACAGTTGCTCGCGCAAAGCCTTCGACAACCCAGTGGAGCCCGTTTTTTTTGATCGAGTTCTATGTCAACGTCAGGCGTTGTTGATCTGATCAATGCTGGATTGGAACCTTACCTTAGCCAAGATATTTCCGCCGCCTGTAGTTGGTATCCGACGTTCCTCGTGATACAAAAATATGCTCGATATCACGTGCTGGCGTCGCGTGGACTGCGACCCTCCAAGAGCCACAAAACCGCCGATCCTCCGTGCAATACTTGCACTGAGAGTTGCATAAACACTGCACAATTGTTAATTAGCATTAACACAGTCCGAAAGTCCAGATAAACGATTAATTTTAATTATTTTCCGGGAGCGCAATGTATCACGTTCCAAGTCAGTTGTATTAACAAAACAGTATTTAAACAAGATTATTTCATTGTGAATAACATTTTTTTTTTGAGACCGATGAATTCAGTAAAAATAATTATATATATATATATATACATAGTCAGGTCATAAGTTCTGTCACATGTGCAATATGAAATAATTTAGACATGTTTATTATTTATGTAAACATTTATATAGCAAAATGAACTTAATAAAACATAGATTCTTATGGTGATAAAGTTTATTCAAAATGACCCCCGCGATTTTGAATACAAGCCTTTATTCTGCGCGGCCAGTCGTCTATCGCAGCACGAACGAGGTCCATGTCAATATCGGCGGCTGCCTTAATCAAGGATGCCTTGAGTGACTCCAAATCAGGATGAGGCTTTGAGCAGGCCTTTTCCTCCAAGTGTTGCCATATCTTGTAATCTAACGGACTCAAATCTGGACTGGAGGAGGGCCAGTCTTCGTGCCGGATGAAGTCGATTTCACGCGCCGCCAGCCAGTCTTGTGTGCTTTTTGCTCTATGAGCTGGCACACAAGACTCATCTGGCATCTTGTTGGAATACCCAGTGCCTATTATTAAACATGGTATGAGAAATAGGTTCCACAAGGTTCTTGAGGACTGTATTTTGATACACAACTGCATTCGTTTTTACAACTTTCTCACAAAAATGTACCTCAGTTAAGCCCCAATAAGAGACTCCCAACCAAACCATGAGCGAGGATGGAAAATGACCTCGTTGGACACGCGGAATACGGTTGCTCGCTTCTTCACTACTGTGTGCGTACACATTATCATTTTGTTTGTTGTAGCTCCCTTCCACGGTGAAAATTTTTTCATCCGAAAAAGGAATTTCCCGATGCTTTTTTTCCGCGTACCGCTTCAAAGAAGCGCGGCATCTCTTCAGTCTCAGGTCCATTAAACGAGCGTCCAAACGATGGCCTGTTTTTCTTCGATATGCCCTAAGCCCTAAGTCTTAATTTAACACCCTTTTCACCGTGGTCCTGCTTAACTCCATCTGAAGGGCCAACAGTTTCTGCTTACGTATGGGATTTCTTTGAATTCGCGCCTTCCCAGCTTTTATCACTGCTGGAGTCCTAACAGAGCGAGGGCGACCACTTCTTGACCTGTCATCTACACTAGAGTCTTCATTGTATCGTTTTATGGTACGATAAATGAATCTTTTGGTTATATTAAAATTTTTCAGTAAGTCGAAAATCTGAATTGGCGCGTAACCGCAACGATGCAACGCAATAACTACGACACGGTCTTCTTTAAGTGTCCACTCCATATTTAAAAATGAGGAAAATTCTAAAAAGTACACATTTTTATTTTCATGAAAAATACGAAATTCGAATTCAATAAACTTTTTTGTGGCCAGCGTTCTAAATTCAAAAGTTTTTATTGTGTGACAGAACTTATGACCTGACTGTGTATATATATATATAACTAAGGCACTTAGTCAAAACTAGTTTAAACTAGTGAAAATGCATTCTAACTGACAATGGGTTCTTACTGCATCATGCATATTTACGGGTGATGCTAGAAGAGAGAGTAAACCTGAGTAAACCCGGGAAAACCTCTCTAATGACGACAACACTTTATGCACTAGTGCATAAAATGCGATTTTATGCTGTAGGCTGCATAAAGGAGTACTTTTCGAGCACGAGAAGTGAAAATAATATAAAATGGCGTCATGCTTTTATAGAGGGATATACACTGCGACATAGCCATCCGTATCAACATCTTCATCCAAACCATGTTTAATATTTCGCAAAGTATATCTTCAAATGAATCCTAAAAGATGATGTCCTCCAAACCTATACGGCTACGATACGGCTACAAAAAGATAATCTGGTATTAAATGCATTAATTTAGTTTAAAGGATTATGCGACGCATAAAACTTTACTTTGGAATAAATTTATTTGATCAGTGATTATAATTATCGGTTAATTTGGTTATTTCATTATTATGCATCAGTTGACTTGCCAAACATGACGCTCATTACCAACGAACATCCTTATTTGGAGCTCGTCGAACAAATCCACCGCTTTTTTACCCATTTTTATACGAAATCGGTATTGTCCTATTTGTAACAGCGGTTTTCCTCTTTATGATGTGAGAATATGTGGTTTAACTTCATGATTTAAGCCAGAAAAATATGTTTAAAATAACATTAATTAATTATTAAGATAACACAACAGTAATTATTGATTCACAGCGTTTAGTTACTTATTCAATTGCGAGTCTATATCACATTTGGAATTTCAGTGAAAAAATTAGATCTTATAGGAAAGCTAGAAAAAAAAAATGCTTTACCAGTGTAGACTGTGGGACCAAAAACTCATTTAATAATCGTAATTAAGTATCTTAAAATGCTAACTTTACTTGAGTTATATTATAGGCACAGTTTTGCATTACAAATACTTGTTGTAGTAGTGGGTAGTCTATAATTAATAAATATTGGTCAGTCGTTGTCTGCACATTGTAGTTTCATTACATGGTGGCAGCGGTGAAACTAATTATTTGTCTTACTCTTGCAAATTCGCTGTGGCAAGTTGCGAAATAGTATCAGTGTGGTTTTGTGATAAATATCTGCTATGGAACACGCGAGGCCTCCATCGGAATTGGCTTTAGAAGGCAGTCCAGTCAGCAGGGCTGACGCATGGAAA
Source organism: Argyresthia goedartella (assembly GCA_949825045.1). NCBI lineage: Eukaryota > Metazoa > Arthropoda > Insecta > Lepidoptera > Argyresthiidae > Argyresthia > Argyresthia goedartella. The sequence continues at coordinate 8,339,404 of OX463817.1, forward strand.
AAATGGCGGCAACGGTTCAACGTATTCTTGAAGGCGTCGGGGACGTACAAAGAAGATTCGGCGGTGCAAGCCAGCTTGCTAATCAACCTTATCGGGCCGGAGGGATTCGACATCTATGAGACATTTACATTTCTCAGTGAAAATGAGCGTGATGATGTAACAGTTTTGCTGAAAAAATTTGATGACTACTTCGGTACCAAGCCAAACATTACTATGGCGAGATACAAATTTTTTACCCGGAATCAAGAAGATGGCGAGTCAATTGATCAGTATATAACAGCCCTTCGATTGCTCAGTAAAAATTGTGAGTTCTCTACTCTCGAAGATGGCCTGATTAGAGACCGTATCGTATGTGGCATCCGAGGCACAGTTGTCAGGGACAGGCTGCTGCGGACGGATGAATTGTCACTCGAGAAGGCAATAAAAATATGTCAAGCTGACGAAGTATCGAATGATGGCGGACGTCAGCTGAGCCGTGGCGGCGACAGCAGCAGCGCATCGGCAGGGCCGGTGCAGGTGGACGCGCTGGGAGCGCGGGCGTGGACGTCGGCGGCGCGGGGCGGCGGCGGCGCGCGCAGGGGCTGGGCCCGGGGCGCAGGGGGCGCCGGCGCCGGGCGTCGGGGGCCGCCTGCCCAACATCACGATCGAGCTCGTATCACGTGTCAGGGATGCGGTGATACCGAGTGTCAACCGGAACTATGTCCGGCGAGAAAGGTGAAGTGTTATGTGTGTAACAACAGTGGACATTTTGCGAGAATGTGCAGAGCTAGGAGCCAGAAACATAGGCAGGTTCATGAAATTGACTGTTACGAGAATTGCGACGACAGTGATGACGACACGTTCTATATTTCCATGATATCGGCGGTGGTTCGCAGGAAAAGCACGGTGACCGACTGGTCGGAAACATTGCGGTGTGAAAATGGTGATGAAAAATTCAAGTTGGACACAGGAGCTGATGTTAATGTATTATCACTGGAAAGGTATTTATTGTTAGGTTATGATCCAAAAGCTATTAAAAAACAGGGCATCAAACTTCATTCTTACAGTGGTGATGTAATACCTATTAAGGGAATGTGCAACTTGAATGTTTATCATAAGAATAAGATATACAAGCTAAACTTTGCTATTGCTGACATTCGTTGTCAAAGTGTATTGGGCCGACAGTCATGCGAGGAACTGGGATTAGTAAAGCGTGTTCATTCTGTCAATGTAACAGACTATGACGATTTATTTAGAGGGTTAGGATGTCTTCCGGGAAAACATCATATTATAATTAACCCGACAATTAAACCTGTCATCTGTGCTGCACGTAAAATACCACTGAGTTTGCGAGATCAATTAAACACAGAATTAAATAAAATGATCGAACTAGGTGTTATTAGGAAGGTGAGTCATCCAACACAATGGGTGAATGCACTAGTTGTGGCTACAAAGAAAAATGGAAGACTACGTGTTTGTCTCGATCCGCGACCCCTTAACTGCGCTATTCAACGTGCACATTTCCAGTTACCCACAATAACAGAAATGGCGGCACAGTTACATGGTGCGCAGTACTTTTCGGTGCTAGATGCAAATTCCGGATTTTGGATGATTCAGATAGATGATGAAAGTGCGGACCTTTGTACGTTTTCAACACCGTTTGGTCGTTATCAGTTTATTAGACTACCTTATGGTATTAATAGCGCATCAGAAGTTTTTCACGGAAAAGTAAGACAATTATTGGAGGGTTTACAAGGCATAGATTCCTTCATAGATGATGTGATTTGTTGGGGACGGACGAAAGAAGAACACGACAGGAGATTGGCTGCATTGTTACAACGTGCGCGCGAGATAAACTTAAAGTTTAACAAGGAAAAATGTCAAATATGCGTGGGGGAAGTTACCTACTTGGGTCATGTGTTTAGCAAAGATGGAATGAAACCCGATCCAAATAAGGTAACTGCTATAAAAAATATGCCGGCACCAACCGATAAGAAATCATTAGAGAGATTTCTGGGTGCTGTAAACTATATATCAAAGTTTATACCAAACTACTCAGAATGTATACTTCCCCTTACAGAGTTGCTAAAAAAAGATGTTGTGTGGTGTTGGGAACACGAGCAAAAAGTGGCGTTTGATAGTGTGCGTGAGCGTGTGTGTAGCGCGCCGGTGCTGGCGCTGTACGATGTGGCGCGGCCCATCGTGCTGTCAGTGGACGCGAGCAGCGAGGCGCTGGGCGCCGTGCTCATGCAGGGTGCGCGCCCGGTCGAGTACGCCTCTAGGACCATGACCGACGCGCAACGTAGGTATGCACAGATTGAAAAAGAGCTATTAGCTATAGTATTCGGATGTGAAAAGTTTCATCAGTACATCTTTGGCAAAGAGAAAGTGGTGGTCGAGACTGATCATAAGCCCCTGGAAAGTATTTTCAAAAAAGCATTACAGTCGGTTCCGATACGGTTGCAACGAATGTTATTAAAAATACAAGGTTATGAGCTTATAGTGCAGTATAAACCCGGAAAATTTATGTATATTCCAGATACACTATCACGTGCGCCTCTTCCAGATTTATATGAATGCGAGACAAGTGATAATCTCAAACTTGAGATTGACGCGCTCATCAGTCATACGAAAATTTCAAGTAAAAAATTGTCACTTGTCAAAAACGAGACGGCTAAAGATCGGGACTTATGTAAGTTACTAGATTATATAACAAACGGATGGCCAGAACACAAGTACAATGTTGAAAATAGTCTAAAAATTTATTGGTCACTGAAAGATGAACTATTTATTGTAGATGGTGTGATATTTAAGCTAAATTTAGTATTAATACCAAGGTCATTACAACAAGAAATGCTCAAAATTGTACACGAGGGTCATTTAGGAATTGATCGGTGCAAGAGGCGCGCACGTGAGGTTATATTTTGGCCAGGGATGTCGAAAGATATAGAACTGTATGTTAAAAGATGTAAAGTGTGCCAGGAGTGTTCAAACAGGCCGAGTAAGGAACCGATGATACCTATTGACATACCGCATCTGCCTTGGAATAAGGTGGGCGCGGATATCTTTGAATATAAGAAAAAATATTTCTTGGTAATAGTGGATTACTTCTCAAACTTTATTGAAGTAGCAAAACTTCAGAATATTCATTCATTGACGGTAATAGACGCTTTAAAGGTTATTTTTGCATGCCACGGAATTCCAGAGATATTTTGGAGTGATAATGGCACTCAATTTTCTAGCCGTGATTTCAAACGATTTTCATTGGACTGGGGATTTGAACACATAACCTCATCTCCGAACTATCCACAATCCAATGGAAAAAGTGAACGCGCGGTTCAAACAATTAAAAAGATGCTTATAAAAACCGTCAATAGCAATGAAGACTTCTACCTAAGTCTGCTCAATTATCGTAATACACCACGGGATGGCTTGAGCTCTCCTGCACAACTATTGATGGGTCGCAGGTTGAACTGTAAACTACCCGTACATCCAGATGTATTATTACCAAATAACAAAAACCAAAACAGTCATCAGAAAATGTTACAAAATCAAAAGAAAAACAAAATGTATTATGATCAACATGCTAAAGAATTACCCCAGCTAAATATTGGCGATGACGTCATTTTGATCGATCATAAAACCAGATCACGGGCAAAAGTAATTGAGAGATCAACGACTCCACGATCTTATATCGTAGAAAATAAGGGTGGTGTAAGATATCGCAGAAACAGACGGCATTTAATAAAGTGTGAGCCCGATGGATCCAATGTATCCAAACAGGAACCGTTATCAGATGACGATCAAGATGACGACGTTGATGATGAGTTCAGTGACGCGACAAATGACGTCACTAACTCATTAGATAATAATGATGTACAGGTAGCGGAGTCGAGTAGCGATCGATACTCTCCCCCGCTAACACGAAAAAGGGCTAAACAGTTAATGTAAAAATAAATTAAAATATAATATTTAGTTATTTAAGGGGTGGTGGTTAGTTATAGTTACTTTTAGTCTTTAAGGGAAAGATGTAGTAGTGGGTAGTCTATAATTAATAAATATTGGTCAGTCGTTGTCTGCACATTGTAGTTTCATTACACTTGTGATTCGGAAACATGGGAGAGCTAAAAAACATAAGCGCAGTTTTTAAGGAAAACAAGCGGATATTGACAAAATTGTATTATGCGAAGAAGAAAAGTGCACTGGCCGTTAAAATACAAGTATGAGAAGAGCCAAAACTTATTTTTGAGGCTAATGAATGTTTTGTCTGTTTTATCAGAATAGACAAAGTTGTCAACGTTGAGAAATTTTACTTTTGACAAAGCAGCGAGAGATTTTATATCCTATACTTATTATTTTGATCGTTTAAACATAAGCCATATTATATCCTAATGTATATAATATGGCTTTTTTACTTATTGATTTAAACATATTTAAACGAACACCCAAAAATTTCTTAAATTTACTGCCAATAAATTCAAAACGACCGCCAGAATTAGTAAACGACCACCAAATTGTGTTTGGATAAATGATCACCAAACTTCTATTTATATTTTCTTTAAGTTTATGTTTTAAGTATTTTTTGTTATTCTTACATGTTCAACCTAACACGAAGGATAAAGGGGGCTTCGCTTCGCTCACCACTTTCTTCATTTATGCTACCGCAGTATTTTGCCCTGATATTTTCTGCAACTTTTGGTATTCATTTGCCATTTTGGGTAGCATTTACCCATTTTGGGTAGGAAAAATTATTTTGGTGGTCATTATATTTGTTGCCATATAATATCTCTAGCTGCTTTACCCTCCCTCTCTTTAGGGAAATATAACTGTTGAAATTTTAGTTTCTCATCTCTTTTCACTGGTTTAGATCTTCTACGTTTCGAGGTGCATGATCATGATGATTATTTATTTTAATAAGCTCTTCTCCAAACGTGTGTAGGACAGCCCGACACTGCTTGTGGTTGTGGGTGGAACATGTCCATCTTCGTCTCTCTCCTTTTGTTCTTTGGCAGCAGTATGTGTAGCTCCCGAGACGAATGAGGATCTTCCCCCGTTGCGATTGAATGAACTGGAATGCAGCTGAAAACAAGAAAACACCTGTAGTGCTTGATATTTCGAATTAAATCTTAGAATTAAGTTAAGAAAAAGTAGTAGGTAATATGAGATAATTTAACCAGGAAATTTAAATTGAATCTGCTTATGATACAACGCTTTAATTTATTTCATTATATCCTAATTCCTACCTAATCATCCGACGACAAAAAGTAAAGCAACTTTCTGGTATAAGTTCGCAAGATGACCACAAGGTAGAACAATTTAACGAATTAGGGAAGTAATATTAGTTTGAATTTTGTTAATTGCTATTCTTCAGCGAGATTTAGTTCTTGTTTTTTTTTGCTCACTTAAAGGGCACACAAATTATTACGGCAGGTCCGTAATCACAATAATCGTTAACTTCTCGATTATGGTTTGCTACAATCGACTTAATTTTGTCAAAATATAATTAATAAATAATTTAATTATATTGGCATGTAATCAATAATGTCCCTATTATTAAACGTTATATTTGTAAGATAAACATGCTAATAATAAGATGCTAATAAACAATATTTTTTTCAATCACTTTTAAGAACTAGCTTTAAAGTGTTTTTGATTAGAAATGGATTATTTGATATAATTTAAAGTGAACGTGGAATCGCAAGAGATGTCGTGTGACGACAAGATCCTACCAGAACCTAACAGAAAACAACAACCAGGATAAAATTTAGAGTGTCAGTTTATTGGTTATTTACAGTGAAGTCTATAAAAAAGATGATGCGAAGATGAGGATGGATGAAATGAGAACACGTTTTATAAAAGACAAATTAAGTATAAAAAGGAAGCGGAGAACACGAAGAGAAGTAGACTAGTGGGGTGATGACCAGGTTGCGGGCGTATTTGTAGTTGTAGATGTTGTTGAAATCGTCGTTGTAGGAACGGTAGCGGCGTACTTGTAGCTACGGCTCGCTGGATCCCGTTGTAGAAATCGTCGTTGTAGGAACGGTAGCGGCGTACTTGTAGCTACGGCTCGCTGGATCCCGTTGTAGAAATTGTCGTTGTAGGAACGGTAGCGGCGTACTTGTGGTTACGGCTCGCAGGATCCCGTTGTAGAAATCGTCGTTGTAGTGGTTTGAAGGAAACGTTTGAAGGTCGAGAAAGTTTGAAGGCTCGCAGGATCCCGGGGTAGTGCGACCCCGGGATAAGGCCTTTAAGTGGTACTTCCAGTTCAGAAGCTGACGTGAGACTCCAGAATTTCAGAAATGTTCCGCTTTTATACCCTTTTTGGAAAGTTCTAAAAATTATTTAAATTAAACGTAATTTTTGTGAGTGGCCAAGAGAGAAAGAGTATTTTTGTAAAAGTATTGAAACAAACATATCAGACCGCTAACGAGTTTGAATGGACATTGCCATGACAACCAGATAAACAACGGCATCAACAGATGTCAAAGTTTAGTTTCAGGCTCGTAATACGGTAAAAAATGAGAAAACCATGCAGTAAATTACATAAGAGCGAAAGGAAAAAAGGTAGCGCACCAGCGCGCACGAAGCCCGAGATTGCAGAGTTTCGGAGAAAGCCAAAAACAAGGTCACCAAAGGTAAACCGCTTCGCTATCGATTTAGAAGTGCTGATAGCATGAAAATGCAGAGCGAACATGATTTATGAATGTGTTCTTATGGTTTAAAACGTTACAGGGTCCTATGGAAATAAAGGTGATATCAAATATCAGACTCATCAGACAATCATACAGATCAGGATCAGACAGACATATCAGACAATACAGCTACGCAGCATGAAAAGCAAGAATAGCATGTAAAGCATGAAAGCATGAAAAGCAAGAATAGCATGTAAGTAGCGTAACACTACAGAGAATGACGAAAATACGGCAGCAGTTTCTTTTGGAAAGGCTCCATGCCAACAAGGACATGGTGCGGGTGTGATGATTGATGAATGAAACGGATACACGCAGCAAGAAGACTTGTCATAAGTTTCAGAAATTATCGGGCAAGTTAGCCAGCGCAATAATGAAAGGGCCGAACCAGACGAGGACTCTGGTATGCTTGGTAAAAATTCCGGGATCCCGACACTAACCACCGCTTTCCAGAAGGAGTAGTGTGAAACATGAAATAGTCTGAAATGTAGGTATTTGAATTAGTTGTTGGTAGGTTTTCGTACAAGTTGACTTTTAAGCTGATTACACTGTGCGGAATGATTATGAACAACTTTTCCAATGGAGCATTAGTGTATTCATATATGTAATGTGTGGTATACTATATCACAATTTATAATAATGCCATATTAACTATGTTTATACCAAATTGTATTAATCCACCTCTTAGCACTGGAATCACTCTCGTTATCTTTCAGACATCAGAATATTTAGAACTATCAAGACACGGATTGAAGACCAGCACCCTCCTACAGTCCTTAACTAAATAAGGCGGTATGCCATCAGGGACAATGGAGCGGTTTCAGCTGAATCAGTGTGAGCTGCGCGTCGTGCATCTGCGTACTCCCAGTCTCGCGTTAACAGCCTCAAAATACTTTACGAACTCTTGCGCACGTGGCTTTCTTGGTGACACGGATTATCCTACTACGTTTAGAACTTTTGTTCTTGACGTAGCTCCAGAACGATTTCGGGTCTTTCGTAAGTTGCTTTCGCTTAAACTCTTCCTAGAAACTCGTCATGCCTGATTACAATTTTGTTTTTGTTCTTGATACCTTAGACCTAAGTAAAAAAGAATAATATTGCAATGCCCTTGCAGGGCGCATGTTCTGGGACTAAATTTAATCTTGACATCTTGTACTTGTACATATGTATACCACATGTAAGCGATGAATAAATGAAAATGAAATGCCTCTACTTTGAAAAACATTTCGTAACTACACTGACACTTACCTTAGTTTTACACTTGTTAGAGACGCGTTCCATAAAAGCTTAAATAGCCATATATGCGTATATGTAGTATGTAGATTATTATTTTACGAACGCTCCTTAGAACATTCAAGATGAGATAACTATATCTTGTCCGTGGCTTTGCCAGTCCGCGCTCAATGTTCACGTTACAAAATAAAAATGTGTATGTCTGCAGTAAAAAGAAACACACAAGTTGTTAGTTTAAATATAAATCTCGGAGTTAGTTAATCTTTTATCATGCAAAAGGTTTATCTGGTCCTACGTTTAAATTATTGAAACATTCGGTAATTTGATAATGTAGTTATCACATCTCGCCGCGCATGAAAGTGACGCTGCAGTCAGTCATTTATTTTCCACCTCCCGGGAAACATGGCAATGAATTGTGTTATTTTTCTTGCCATTTGTGTTGCACAATAAACCAAGCAATAACATTTTGCTATGTAAAATCGAAACAATTCACTCCACACCATCCCTACCATTGTACTGTGGTACGGAACCCTTCGTGCGAAAGTTAGACTTGCATTTGATCGTTTTTTAAAATACTATTAAATGACTGCTCACACTCCTCCTATTCCCATTTAACTTAATTTTTAGGGTTCCGTACCCAAAGGGTAAAACGGGCCCCCATACTAAGACTCCGCTGTCCGTCCATCTTTCTATCCATCTGTCACCAGGCTGTATCTCATAAAATTTTCACAGACGATTATTTTTTGTTGCCGCTATAACAACAGCCACTAAAAATTTTAAAAACAAAATTAATAGAAAAATACAAAATTCTAATAATAGAATGAAAATAGTTTGGCAAATAAAAAACCGTGAAACTGGCAAAGTTACACCAAGGGACAATGATTTCTGCCTAGAGATAGGTGATGATGTTGTTAAATCCATGCTGAGGTTGCTCGAGCTTTCGAAACACATGCACCAATAAACCCTTACTCACAACAGATCGTCTAAATTCATTTACACATGAGACTTTATTAAAAAACAACACTAGTGTCGGTAATATATATTCAAAATTTTATCATGTATATCCTAAGGACATTGTCGAAACGTTTAGATTACTTAACTCAAAAAATACTGAAGACCTGTAGGGTATATCAGTCAAAGCCATAGGTTCAGTAATTCCAGTTATAGGGGCACACTTAGCTTATATATTGAATAAATGTGTTGACGACGGAGCTTTCCCAGACCTCATGAAACACAGTAAACTGATATCTCTGTCTAAGTCGGGAGATAAGGGTGACCCTTAAAATCAAATGCTCTCACACTTCAAACGTACAAAACAACTTCTGGCCAAACAATACGGTTTCATTAAGGGTAAATCGATTACGGATTCAGGTATTACCCTTATATCTCATATTTATTCTGCATGGGAGGCCGCACAGGATGCTATCGGAGTATTTGCGATCTGTCGAAGGCATTTGATTGTGTTGATCATAATACGCTAGTAATTAAATTAAATCATAACAGAGTTACAAATATTACAAATAAAGCGTTGGATCTATTAAGATCATACCTAAACAATAGAATTCGAAAGGCAGAAGTCGACGGCGTTAAATTTGATGGATCGGGTGTAAAAATTGGCTTTCCACAAGATTCCATATTAGGCCCTTTCTTATTCCGGGTATATATTAACAATCTGCCTTTCATGGCGGAGAAATTGACTAACATAGTGTTGTTTGCTGATAATACGTCAGTGGTCTTCAAAATTGAAATACAAAAAGAAGATTTTGATGATGTAAAGGTTTAATGTTCTTTAACCTTGAATTGGTTCACAGTTAATAATTTATTGTTAAACGCTGGTAAAACCAAGTGTATCAAAGTCTCACTTCCAAATGTCAGGCATGTTGAGACTAGCTTAGTGTTAGAGAGCAACACGTTAGAATTTGTTAATGATACGAAGTTTCTTGGAATAACCATTGATAGCAAATTGCAGTGGGGACCCCACATAGATAAATTGCTGGTAAATTAAGTTCTGCGGCTTACGCTGTTAGGAACATCAGACAAAACACGGATGTGGCTACATCTAGGCTAGTATATTTTAGTTACTTTCATAGTGTCATGTCCTATGGTATCTTGTTGTGGGGCAAGCAGCGTATATTCAAACTATTTTTATTTTACCGAAAAGAGCTATTCGAGCAATTTATAATTAAAAAACGAACAGACTCCTTAAGAGAGCTTTTTAAAGAAATTGGCATACTAACTGTAGCTAGTCAATTTATTTTCGTAAATATAATGTATGTAAGCAATAACCTTACAACATTTCCCTAACTTAGCGATAGTAATGTTTACCTAAGAAATAATCACAGACTAGTTGCGCCCCGGTTTGGAGTCGCGAAGGTTAGCAATTATTTCAAGGGTCAGTGCATTCTCTACTACAATAAGATACCTCTGGAGATTTTGAAATTGCCATTTGAGCAATTTAAAAAGCATTTTAAAGCGACTTTGTCGAAAAAGGGTTATTACAATATTCCAGATTACTTAATTAACGGGATTGCATGGGGTTAATCTAGCTCAACACAGACCTTGCTGTTAATAATTTTGTAATTATTTATTCCTGCTTATTAATCATAATAACTAATTTAACATAACATAACTAAGTTAAGCAAAACCATTTTTTAAAAGAGATCTAAAAATCAATCTGTGGGTGTTTCTACGCCCTTCTTCTCCTACAGTGGTCCAAAGTAGAGAAGATGTATCTACAGTAATAAAGAACTTTTTACTTTGACTTTTGACTTTAGTCACGTTTAGTGGCGGATGGTTTTGTTTATTGCTGTACTTAATGATTTCACCATCTGGTGTATGGACCAAAGCGTGACGCGTTGCCCCGTTGCCGCGCTGAAGAGCAAACCCATCTTCTCGTAGGAGTCAGTCCATATTGGATCCGCTTGCTAGCTAGCCAACTGAAGTCTTATCTTATGTCCATTTCGAGAGGTTGTTATGGTGGCATCTGAAAGGTTAAATTTTTGATGAAAAATAATCAAGTATGACGATGATGATGAATAATATTACTCGTAGTTTGTAAGTTTTTTTTTTTATTCATTTATACATCTTTAGCGCAATCAATAATTATATATTGATTACCAATTTGGTGAGGAGCGATAAAAATTAAAATGATTGACATTGAACGTGTACAAAGAACCCTTCTTATGGATATAAATTTTAAACCACGCAAATTTCTGACTGATGAACCTTATAAACTCTCTGAAGTAATGTCTGTAAGGAAACTATATGTATCGTAATACAATACAAACATAAATCTCTATGTGATCCTGATAAATTAAAAAAGATAAGGCGTTCTATGGTGATTCCCCCACATTTTGTAATAACAAAATTTGGCGAAAGACAGATCATAAAAGCATGCTACCGTTTTATACAACCTATTAAACCATAATACAAATTCTAAGAAATGACAATACATGATAGTAAGAAAGCAGTAACTAAATGGCTTATGGATACATCGTACGAGGCACTGAAGCTCTTCTTGGAACGTTGTGTATGTAGCTAGTATGAAAATAAAATAAGTAAATATAAATTAGTTTATTAAAATACTATAAATGTATATATATGTACCTACATATATTTTTATATTATTGTATGAATTTGGTATATATGTGTGCATGTTTATGTAAAATTTAAATCAATTATAGGATTATCTTAAGAGGTATAATTAATTGTTATCATTGTTCAATACCTATGTAAACAATCGGGTGGATGGCATATATTTTTCCATGATGTTGCATGAATGTCTCGTTATTTTTATATGTTGAATGAATTCCTAGTAAATTTTTGTAAATTACTCAGGAAGAACGGGCTCTCCTGCCATAGGTGACGGTTACTTAAAAGGAGCACTTCGCCTAATGTTATTTATTGTAATCCAGTGTGTGTTAATGATTTTTTTACACTACAGACTCCTCACAACTTTATATAAATAACTTTTGAATTCATTTTACAAAGTTTTGCTAATCGATAGCAGCAGCTTTACGACTTTAACAGCAGTCGTACAGTGCAGTAGTAGTACTTATTTTCCTACAGCAAAGTAGGACTTCGTGTCTACGAACAGATTTCTAGGCAGGCGGATGATTATGATAATTATTTACCGATACTACCGTGTCCTCGACTGTATAAGCTATTGCCTTACATTTTTTGCGGTACTTGATACAATACCATCGGGTCTTCAGACCTCGTCGTAGATGCACCGTGAATCTATATCCTGATATGATCAAGCTTCGGGCACCACGCGCAGATGTGGTTATGAATGCACCTGAAATTATTATCAATATTAAAATAAAAACAAATCGCACCTAGGGGATAGAAGAGCAACAATGAAGTATGTGTTGTGTTCTACCCCTTGGGATTATAAATATAGGCTAAATCTTTATTATCCCAATCCAAGGTAGAAAACAACACACACTACGTGGTGTTCACTGGTTATTTCTATACGAGTTAAGTGCAAAATGAGTGGTAAGACACACAGACAGATTAGCCAGCCAAGTGAATCCGGACTACAAGTAGGTGCCATCCTGCCCCGAGCCGCCCGCCCACTACCGCTGAGCTTGCTCATTCGTAACCCTGTGGACCCAGCTAGTCTCTAGTCTTCAGCATCCTCCGGACACCACACCACTAACCTACTCAGTATTATCTAGGGCGGGCGGATGCTCAGTCTGGTTATTGCTGAGAGAATCCATGTATTTCCTGCGGCCTTGAGCAACAGTCCCCATGAAAGTTTAAGTTTACACCATGTTGAAATTGAAACCAATTCTTTACGACCCAGTAAAACGAAATATAGGGTTTCCTCCACATTATCCGCTACCTACTAAAAGTTAACACTCACCTGAAGGATTTGGAAAATACTGGAATCTATAATAGTTTTCTACTCAAAGCTCAAGGGCCATGAATCTTGAAATCGACCCGAGTCTTCCTAACAAATCTAGACGAGATGAAGGTAAGTGTACTTCAGCAATCAATAAATCAATCAAATCGTTTATTTGCTAAAAAATATGTGTACATATGATCCTAAGGCCCACAAAAGTGATAAGTACTACAGTCCTCACAAAATAAAAGGCCCGGTGACAGTGTCCGTGTCACTGACGTAAAAAGGTTGAATTTAGTTTGGGCCATCGGGCCTTTTATTTTGTGAAGACTGTAGAAAGCCAGATTCCCGGGCCCAATTGGCCCGAGAACCTTTGAAGAACTCTGCTGCTAACCGGTTGAACGCTAAGGTGCCACGGACAGATATACAGACACACCGACACACCGACACACCGACACACCGACAGTCGCTTTTCGGTACTAGTAACACCCCTCGTTTGGTCGTCGGGGGTTAAAAACATATCAAACTTACCAACTTCGAAAATCTTATGTTTAGTAAATGTACATATTAAGCACGAACCAAATTAAGTTTGCCAGTCAGCAGTGGTGTCTTAAAAAATGGCTCGCAGTTTGGAACCTTACTGCTTGGTTATAAAATAAAACCCTATGAAAGTTTTTGTCCGGCTACCGGTACACTGCACTGTCAAGGGGTTAATGGTTGTGGACGTTTTTACAGCGAACGATTTTATCATCAATTGTATAAATGCTCCCTTTGCAGCCCAAAGTGGTGGGTAGAGCAGACCTTCCTTCTTCAAACTCAAACCTTAATCATAATCAGTCATGTACTCGTTAGTTTAGTTAATCTTATCTGATTTATTTTTTATTTTTATCCATGTATATGAGACTTAAGTAAGTGTTGGACTTGTAAAAGTGTATTATTTTTGCCTATTTGCTATAAAAGAAATGAGTTTGAGTTTGAGACCCATCGGCTTTTCACACTAGGCGTCTTCAGGTCAAATTAATAATCGCGGAAGTTTCAACAATTTTCTGCCCCGTTTCGACGACAAAAATCGAACATTTTCAACTGGAACAAATGCATATTGTTACACGTTGAAAGTCTAAGCAGGAACAATCCAATGTTAATTTATAATGTTGGTGATTACCATTCACAAAGCTAACAAATACGAATTATGAAAGCTAACTATAGGGTAAAATACTTACTCAATTATTTCGGTATACTAATACAGAAAAAGATACATTTATTTGTAGATAATATACCAATATATTTAAAAAATACTGCTTAAAAATAGTTGATACTACTAGTAAAATTTATATTAATAAGCTATAAGTCGCCAGGCATACTGTTATTTCATTTACATTTATTGGGTAGGCCTTGCGTTGATTTCCTCAAGGATTAGACAGATTAAGTACTTTCTGTACATGCTGTAGCAAAAAAGTATATTTATTTTTTAGCGGGTGAATTGTCAGGGATATAGCTGGTCTGAATTTAAAGTTAAATTGTAGACTAACTATACACTTAACTGTTGCTTAGTGATTATGCCCGTTCCTCGCACTCACTATCCGGTTGTCCACGGTGTATATCTGCGCCCTGCAGCTCCTGGACTTGGAGCAGATCCAGCGGGTCTTGTACGCTCTGCGGGTGTGCACGCCGAATGTGTGCGCGCCGATACGTATCAGGTCTCTACCACGCTGGGAAACAATGAACTCGGGTACCAAGCCTGCAACAAATGATTTCGTTATTTTAATTAGTAGACCAGATGTTTAAGCGTAGCAGCATCTGGCCGAGAAGGAAACTGGATGGGTGTTGGTTTTATGTAGTATTTGTTTCGGACGCTTCCGTGTTATGGATGACCCGGCTACTATCGTTACTTAGTGGTAGTAAAGCTATGTCAGAGGCCCTAATAGGGCAGCTTGATAACTTCTGACAATAGGGATGGCCACAATCCCGACACCCCTCCATCAACCCGCACTGAACCAGCGTGGTGGAGTATGGCTCAATTTTACTCAAATCGGTAAAAGCCTGTGCCCCTCGATGGGGACATTAATGGGCTACATTTATTTATAAATGTAAGCACGCACAAATCTTACAACATTTTCCAAAGGGGTTCAAACTTTTTTGTATGGAAGCTGGCATATCGACCCGCCGCCATTATGTTTTTTTTTCGATATCGCCGCGTACGATTTAAGTGGTATCTATGGGTAGAGGACACATAGACGAACAAAAATTTCAGTAACATAGTACCCCAAAATGTCACATTACCGAAATATTCGGAGGTAAAGATCGAAATATGAGTACAACGACAATTATTAAAAATATACTTATGTCATGTCTCTGGGCGTCAGATTGTATCCAAATAATCGTTCCCAGGTTGATTATTATTATTATTACTGTTTATTGGAAGAGAGAAGGTACATTACATACTACTAGGAGCGCGGGAAAACTATACAACTATAATTAATTATTTATCTACTAAATCGCATCGCATCGCAATGAAACGCTGTATTATGTCAAAGTATCTCGCGCGCGCGTGTTGGGCAGAAGAAATGCCGCAGATTTCTCGAGTACCTGGTTTCTCGCGTATTCCTTTTATTTCGACGAGCTGTATTATGGCAGGCTGCAATCACATAAATACAAAAAATACGGCGGGAGCAGGATAGAGCTGTTGAACTAAGCGTTCGTATACTTTTGCGTAAAATCCGACCCCCAACCCATCCATTCTACCATAAAGCTACCTATCTATTATACATAATGCGAATATAAACACTTAAATTTTAATAATCCTACGGAAAAAGTTGTCATTATCTCCCTGTTTCCTTTTCCTCTTCTGACAGTCCAATTGAAGTATTCCGTTTCTGACAGAAAAGTTCGGGGACTGTGGTTGAGTCTGGCGCGAACCACTCTGTAGTGTTTCGTCATAGTAAGCCGGGCTCCCTTGCAGGTGGAGATAGTACATAGGTAGCAGCACATCTTGGAATGCTCCTTTTGCCTGTAAAAGGTAAACCCAGTGACATGCAGAACTTCTTTAATGGTATTGACCCTCAATGTTTTCATAAATCTCATATCTGCTGATATAATAAAAGACAAAGGTTTACAAGCATATGTTTCCATAGTTTATTTAATTTAGAAGCAGTTAAGTACTGTATAATGTTAATAGAAAAAATCTGACAATTTACAAAATAAAAAATTTATAAGAACGTTAACCATTAATCACACATGTTGCTTCGTCGATATTTTTCATTAGCCTGCGAGTATTTCCTACAAAAGAACCCAACGCGTTTAAATGTTCTGTAACATTAAATATATGAGCATTTCTATTTTAGTGCATATTTGCGGAAGAAACTTTAAAATGGAGTCCATTCTTGATAACAAATGAAGGTGTAGCATGATTGTGGTTTTTGTTTCTGCGTACAACTTCATAGTCTTTCGTGACCGTCAGGCTAGCTCCACAGTTTGTTGAACAGACGTAGCGAGCAGTGTTAGTGTACTGATACTGCTTGCTATAAGTGTAGCCTCTTACCATCAAGCATTCTTTAATCTTTGACCCTCTCATCATTTTAATTATCTTCACTTCTGAAACACGTTCACATTGGATTAGCCTGGTCAAATCATAACCTACGTCGTTCGGAGTCAACGCTAAGATCACAGATCACAACTAATATTCTAAAAATAAATGCCCTGATTGATAATATATCTTGGAGGGGCATGGCTATGTTCGAAGTGAGAACGCACGAATTGATGGTAATATTTCGTCACTACCGCTAGCCTTACATTTTCGTGAATAAGCTGAACATTTGGAACGGATAGTTTTAGAACGTTGATGACTGTGACAAATTGTCGTTGTACTCATATGTATGTCGATCTTTACCTGCGAATATCTCGGTAATGTGACACTACTTGTTTTTTTTTCATCTGTGTGTCCTCTACACAAACATTCCATTCATATCGTAGGTACGCGGCGATTTCGAAAAAAAAACATAATGACGGCGGGTCGATATACCAGCTTCCATGCAAAAAAGTACCAACCCCTTTGGAAAGTGTTGTAAGGTTCGTGCGCGCGAACATTAATAAATAAATGAGCCCATTCATGTCGCCACCGAGGGGAACAGGCTTTTATCGATTCGAGTAAAATTGAGCCGTACTCAATTCAAACTGTAATGTAAACCAACGAAATAATCACAGATTAGTTGCGCCCCGGTAAAGACTCGCGAAAGTTTGAAATTCTTTCAAGGGTCAGTCAGTGCATTCTCTTTTACAATAGGAATACTTTGGAGATTTTGAAACTGCTATTTGAGCAGTTTAAAAATCATGTAAAAACTACTTGATGATTAATCGAACTTACCTGTAAGTGAAGTTCTATCATAATTATGTGAAGGCTTTGTCCGAAGAGATTAGAGATATACTTGTCGTAGCACGTAGTGTCTGCCATTCATCCACTATAGTTAAAATACATAGGGTAAACCGAAAAAAACTTTTTATCGAGTGTGCCTTGTTGCTAGCCCCACGCACCCAATCACCCAATGGATCATTTAGTTCAAAGCTCCAAGAGTACCAGGTGTAATATTCCACTACATGGGTTACATTGGGCGGGCGGGAGCTAATCTCTTCGGACAAAGCCTTCACATAATTATGATAGAACTTCACTTACAGGTAAGTTCGATTAATCATCAATTATGTTACAGGCTTTGTCCTTTGAGATTAGAGATATACTTGTAGATTTTGAAAGTCTAAGTGGAATATTACTAGACTATTGAAAAACCACAATCAACTGTTACGAATTTATTTAATGAAACATTTACATGTCCCATTACATTCTTCTATCAGTACTCAAGACAATGAAGGTGAATATCTTTAACCTTTGATTAATTTAAATATTCATTCAAAAGTTTTATGTACTTCATAATATGCACCTAATTCAGCAGGGATAATGCAAATTGGTGATTATCATTATTTACAACATTTCTCTGGTAGAACCGAGCAAATACAGTAGATCTCCCGCTCCATCCAGCGGTACGTCTGATAGTGTCTATATTTACACCATTTTTATACGCACTCGATGTGGCAGCATGCCTGGTAGAGTGCGCAGAAAAAATCGATGTGTCAATCCCGCTTTCACAAAGTGTCTCTTTTACCCATCTACTTAATGTTTGAGATGTCACTGCCTTGTAAGGTCTCTTTAAACTTATAACTAATGTATCAATTTTTCCCCTCAGTTCCCTTGTTCTGTCAATGTATTGATTTAAAGTCAAAGCTGGACAGATTTCTGTTCGATCTCTAAAGTAGGGGAGATACAAATTGGGTTGGGATGTACCTGGTCGTGAAGTTTTAATGAGGTCAGGTATATTGATATTTATATTATCTGAGTCGGTCTGAATATATGTTAGCTTAATCTTTGAAATTGTCTGCATTCTATGCGCTGTAACTAATGCTATAAGAGTAACTGTCTTTTTGGTCAGGCATACAAGATCTAACGAATCGTTAGGTTGTTTAAGAGAGAGATAATCGAGAACGATGGATGGGTCCCATGTATCACCATATTTAGGGGTAGGGGGCCGCATCTTATAGAACCCTTTGAATAATCTCTGCACTCTGTCATCACTCCCTACTTAAGAGCCCAAAATTAGTGATAAACCAGAACGAATAGAATTGAGAGTTCCATATTGAGCACCTGAATTAAGAACTTCTGTTAAGAAATAGATTACATTTGGGATCGAAGCCTCATAAAAATCAACTTGATTATGATCACAATTTTTTTTCCAGCGTCTAAAGCCAACTTCATATTGCTTTAAGGAATTATCCGCTAATGAAGCGCATATTATATCTAGGGATGCAGGTGGTACGCGTCTTCTCAAGAACGCCTCCCGGATAATCTGCCTGCCATAAGAGTGAGCGTGGGTTGGATCGCGCTGTTGATTGAAGAAAATAAGACCATATCAGTCGGATCTAAAATCAACGGATCTGAGCAAAGGAGGCTCTGGTAGAGTGGAAACCAAGGCTGAGTAGGCCACACAGGTGCAACAACAATACCCTCGGCACTATCTGTAATTATCTTTTTAAGTACCTTCAACATAGTTGCAAAAGGCGGAAATGCGTAAAAGTTACAATCTTTCCAGTCTATTGTGAACGCATTAATTGCACAAGCCCCCGGATCTCTTTGCCGAGATACGTAACGATAGCATTTATTATTTGTTCTTGATGCAAACAAGTCAATCTCAGGAGTACCTAACTTACTTGTTATCATTGAAAAGGCCTCAGCACTCAGTTCCCACTCGATATCAGGGTGTTGTCTCCTAGATTCCGCATCTGCTATTTCATTGTCCTGTGAGCTGATATAAGAAGCAAACACAAATATCCTACGCTCTTCACAGAATTGGCACAAATTTCTGGATATTATGTTAAGGTGGGTAAATCTTACACCACCCATACGATTAACATATGAAATAGCAGTTGTGTTATCTATTCTTAATAGAATTTGACAATCATGAAGGTTCCTAGCGAAGACCTGAAGACCAAAGTAAGTAGCTTTTAACTCAAGGGAGTTAATGTGCTCCTTACTTTCCTCATCAGACCATCGACCACTGACGGTCTCCCCGCCACAAGCCACCCCCCCCCCCCTGTTTTGCTCGCATCAGAACAGGGTTGACAGCTCGGTCAATCTTATTTAACCACCATTTAAAGTCACATTGTAAGTGTGACGGCAAAGTCACGTGACCGATGTAGTCATCAGATTTCAACAAGCCAGCCGTATTGGATGGCAGGGCAAGCAGATGTAAGGAGGCCTAAAGGTCGCGCAAAACTGCGAATGGTACAACGCTTGAGTTGTTTAAAATGTAATGGCATCACAATAGAGTATACAGATCAGGCGAAAAACCTTGGGGTTATTTTTGACAACCTGCTGTCTTGGTCTCCACATGTCAGCGAGGTCAGCAGACGGGTCTTTGCGTCTTTTCACTCCCTCAGGCGTTTGCAGTACTTCTTGCCACGGCAGACCAAAATTACCCTTGCTCAGTCCCTTCTCCTGCCACTAATCGACTACGCCGATGTCTGTTGGGCGAGCGCGAACGAAGATTTACTGAACAAACTCGAACGACTTCAGAATCTTGGGATTCGGTTTATCTTCGGGTTGCGCAAATTCGACCATGTTTCTCAATATCGCAAAGAGTTGGGTTGGCTTCCAATTCGTCGTCGCCGAGACACTCATATTCTCTCTTATCTTTTCAATATATTGAAAAATCCGCGCTATCCCAGCTACCTTCGAGACCGCTTTGAGTATCTCTTTTCAGGAGATCGGCACCGGAGATCCCACACGGTCTCACTCTTAGCCACTCCAAGGCATAGCACCTCGGCATATGAGCATTCATTCAGGCTGCAGGCGGTTCGACTGTGGAACGCACTACCTAGCACTATAAGAGACTGTCCCTCTCTTGTCTCTTTCAAAAACCGGGTAAAAGAGCACTTCCTTTCTCTTTCGTGAGAGTTATATATAGTATGTATATCATTATAATATATAAACTATATATATGTATTGTATTTAGTAGTCTGGTATGTAAGTATTTTATTTTGCGTATTTTATATTATATATGTATTTTAGTATAGATTAGATATTAGATATTGTACACTGCCTACCCTTTCATGATACATTTCGCTTTCATGCCTTGGTTTGCTGGAAGAAATCTCTTTTTAGAGATAAGCTCGCCTTTGTACATATGATTTCTCCTAATGTAACCTTTTAAATTTAATATGTGTGTGTGCAATAAAGAATTATGAAAAAAATTATGAAATGTATTAATTCTGATTTGATTAACTTCCGTTTCTTGTCCGGTAGACTTATGTGGAAATTTTTTGAATCAATAATCAAACCAAGGTATTTACAGGTAGTTTGTGGAGTTGTACAACTCTTATCTTCATTAATGATAAACCCTAATGAATTTATTTAACGACTTTAAGTTTAAAATAAATCTCTTGTTGCCATTTTCTTTCTCAATCAGGAAATAGCTTGACAAGTATTGACCTTCTATTGATTGGCATTGAGATATGGCTCCTTTTAGTAAGAGGTCATTAATAGATTTTTCGTAATCGACATGCTCCGATTTTGAATAAATTGATTGTCTTGGGGTATGTATTTGGGCAACCTGTTCTATGAACGGTATTTTGTAGCCCTGTACCCAAGATAGTATAACAGGATCACTTGTTATTAGACGCCACTGGTCATGGTAATATGAAAGTCTTCCACATACCGAATCTACTGGCGTCGCTGCGGAGCGCGATACTGTGAGCGCTGCTGCGGTGGCGGCGGCTGCGGCGCGGACCTCGGCGGCGGCGGGGGCGGCGCGCGCCGGCGAGGCGGCGGCGGCGGCGCAGTGTGCAGCGGGGGCGCGGGTGTCTGCCACCGGCCCACTGTCGTCCCCGCGTTGTACGGAAGTGGGGGCTTCAAGTTTAAAGGACGTGCACTTTTCGGCCTTGCGGCAGTAGTTGTGTTCTTTGCAGAAGCTTGAATCTTGATTTCAGCGCCAGACTTACTAATAGCTTTTGCCGATCTGAGTGTTTCAGCGAGTTTTTCCCCAAAAAGATATTTATCAATGTCCGTCTCGTAGAGGTGATCTTTTATCTCTTTCCTTATTCCCCCGCATATGAAACTGCGCCGGTTCATAGATTCAGTGTGTTGTATATCACACATTATTCGTCCAGCCTCAATGAGGAGTTAGACCACTGACGTATCCTTGTTATTCTGAGAGAATATCTTTGTTAGAGCCTCTCCTATACATGAGATGGCAGCACTGATATGTCCCTGTTTATTCTCGATGGCCTTATCTTTCTTGGTAAGAGTATCGGTTAGGGCTGCCTTTATTTCAGCATTCAACAGTGGCGCTTCAATCTTATGACAATTTTCAGGCACAAGGTGCTTTTCGAGAAGCTCTTTTCGTTCTTCTTTAGTCAATCCAGAAGTAGCGACAAATTCCAATCTCAACGCTAAGTCGTACTGAATTTTTGGCGCATATGTTTTGTCTTTTGACGGAGTTTTTCCCAGCATCTCCAAAATTTCATCATCCAAAATGATAATATCTTCATCCGGGGCCTCCGCGTGTTCATTGTTATCGTTATTATTGGAGCCAATATTGGCGTAAGCGCTGGCGCCAATATCAGTGTTGGCGCTGTGGCTAGTTGACGCATGAGGACCCTGTTGCGGCGTGTCAGCCATAGAAGTATCGTTGGGAACGCCTAAAAACAAACTTTTGGCTATATTTATGTAATAACATTCGAGAAAGTCCCCATAGGCTACCTACAGTACTTTTGAAGTGAAGGTAACATCCCTACAAGATGTACACTACACTAAAAGTTGATTAATTATTGTATGAAGAAAAATGTTTGACTGAAGTATGTTCTATTAAGCACGAGATAGTCCTTATAAACTATCCACAATACTATTTTTTGTGAAGGTAACATCCCCACAAGATGTACACATCACGCGAACATTTTCATAATTTATGAAGGTAGCATCCCCACAAGATGCACACATCAAGACATTATGATTTTTAATCATGTTGAAGTATTTACATAGCTATATTTATGTAATAACATTCGAGAAAGTCCCCATAGGCTACCCACAGTACTTTTGAAGTGAAGGTAACATCCCTACAAGATGTACACTACACTAAAGGTTGATTAATTATTGTACGATGAAAAATGTTTGACTGAAGTATGTTCTATTAAGCACGAGATAGTCCTTATAAACTATCCACAATACTATTTTTTGTGAAGGTAACATCCCCACAAGATGTACACATCACGCGAACATTTTCATAATTTATGAAGGTAGCATACCCACAAGATGCACACATCAAGACATTATGATTTTTAATCATGTTGAAGTATTTTCCGTAACGATTTGACCGTCTCAGGCTCGTCGTCCATGTCGATGTACTCAACAGGGGGCTCCAGGTCGTCTACGTCCGGGCGGGTCGGCGGCGGCGGCGGCGGCGCCCGTGAGGCGTGACCGTGATCTTCACTATCCGACGACGATTGCCTAGTACGGGAACGGCGCGAACGTTTCTTACGTTTTTCCAACTTCTTTTCTAATTTTCGCACTTTTTTACGAAGATAATCACTATCTTCATCACTGTGACTGCGTTTAGGCATGTTTTTAGTATGATTGATGAACTATTCCAAAACACAAATTTAGCACACGAAATATGTGGTGAACGGCGGAGCACTAGAACGCGAATGATCCATTGGGTGATTGGGTGCGTGGGGCTAGCAACAAGGCACACTCGATAAAAAGTTTTTTTCGGTTTACCCTATGTATTTTAACTATAGTGGATGAATGGCAGACACTACGTGCTACTACAAGTATATCTTAATCTCAAAGGACAAAGCCTGCAACATAATTTGTCTAAAAAGGTATATTACAATGTTTGTTTAGAACCAAACGGTACCTAGTCGCAATGTCGTTATCATTGGCGTCGTCATATAGTTGACCGAGCGAGCGAAGCCAATATCTCTTATTTGCTGAAGTAGCGCAGAGGCATTGCGGAAGTAATGAAATTCACACGACTTCGTGTGTATGTTGCAACTGAGTCCGTACAATCACTCCGTCTAAGGTAATAGTGAGTCGGCCCCTGCTATGGACGCTGGTAATGTAACTTCATAGTGTTCCTCCTCTTTAGGTATAAAGTGTATCCATTTAACATTAGTAATTGCATCTTGATGCTGCCCTTTATAACGGTGATAATTTTGGCATCGGTTCAAGTATTAAAGTAATTGTATTTTTTACATTTTAGTCGGGTATGCAAATAAACGGTTTCGATTATGATTCATATGAATATGTCTGTATCTTCTTTTGCGCATTACTTGATATAGGTTTGTTTCTTCTGTTGAATGGTTTGTAATTATTGGAATATACGATTTTCTGGGAAATATTCTTCGACTTCGTGCTTCAAAATAATACAAATGATACGATAAGGCACGATTTATATTGATTTAAATATAGGCACAATTACACACTCTCATATTTGCTGACCTATTGGAGACACATAAAATAATTATACAAAACCCAACCTACAATCTACTAATCACATTTAATGAACCTATGTAGATAACCATTAGAATAATAGAAAAAAACATTTTTTTTAAGTTTTGGAAGGTCTACCTATCTGTTATTCATAATGCGAATATAAACATTTAAATTTTAATAATCCTTAGGAAAAAAGTTGACATAATTTCTCTGTTCCATTTCTTCTTCTCACAGTCCGATTGAGTATTCCTTTTCCGACAGAGAAGTTCGGAGACTGTGCTTGAGTCTGGCGCGAACCACTCTGTAGTGCTTCGTCATAGTAAGCCGGGTTCCCTTGCAGGTGGAGATGGTACATAGGTAGCAGTAGATCTCGGAATGCCCCTTTTGCCTGTAAAAGGTAAACCCATTGACATGCAGCACTTCTTTTTTCATAAATCTCATATCTGCTGATATAATAAAAGACAAAGATATTTACCTGCATATGTTTCTATGGTTTATTAAATTTAGAAACAGTTGAGTATTGTTTGTATGTACGTTTTAATGTTTACAAGAAAAAATCTGACAATTTACTGAATATCAAATTTATAAAAACATTAACCATTGATCACACATGTTGCTTCATCGATATTTTTCATTAGCTTGCGAGTATTTCCTACAAAAGAACCCAACGCGTTTAAATGTTCTGTAACATTAAATATATCAGCATTTCTATTTTAGTGCATATTTGCGGAAGAAACTTTAAAATGGAGTCCATTCTTGATAACAAATGAAGGTGTAGCATGATTGTGGTTTTTGTTTCTGCGTACAACTTCATAATCTTTCGTGACCGTCAGGCTAGCTCCACAGTTTGTTGAACAGACGTAGCGAGCAGTGTTAGTGTACTGATACTGCTTGCTATAAGTGTAGCCTCTTACCATCAAGCATTCTTTAATCTTTGACCCTCTCATCATTTTAATTATCTTCACTTCTGAAACACGTTCACATTGGATTAGCCTGGTCAAATCGTAAGTGGGTGCTGATTTACAAATGGGTGCTGATTTACAAAACTATTATTTTAATTTAATGTTTTAGTATGAACCTATAAAATGAAAATATAAAAAATACCGTACCATCAATTTACAACAAAGATTCATATGTTTTTAAAAAATACTGTTCTTTACACATTGAAAACTAAGATTAATGACGTTAAGTTTACTAATTTCAATCCACACAGAACCTCATCATACAACGTAACACAGTAAAATTTAGAGTTTTTGGAGATAAAATGACTAAGGGGGCTGACCAGGGAAGGATCCTGGCAACCTCTCATAGACTTTGACATATATATTTTAAACATATTTTATATTCCGACACGACCAAGACACAACACTGCGGCAGCGATTGAACAAGGCAATATAAATTATGATTCGACAAGTGGTAATTAGTTTAAAATACTTTCATATAGATTGCATTCTTAGCAACATAACTCGAAAGAGCATTAAAATGGGAGAGCAAAATTTGATAGTCTCTTGTCAATAATATGCTTGATTCGATAAGTTCGATGTACTTTTGTTGCGTTTTGTTTTGGAACTTCATTGACTTATCCCAAATGGGTATCCGTTGACCATCACTACTCATAATCTAAAATTCTGAAAAAAATAATACTTAATTATGGTTTTTATTTGGATTTAAGGGATGATAAAATATAGCAAAAGCTTGTACTAGACGAAATAATATTGCTTTAGTACAGCAACAAATATATTGTATACCAATATAAGTTTTGACTCCCAAATGATCTAAATGTTCACCAAAGTTATTGCCCCCATCATATGTAGTTTCACAGAACCCTATAGGATAGGTCACTTTCTGTCCGAATACTAAATTTAGGTTTCTGATGTCAAAACATATTTATACAACGAGCTAGGCGATGTAGTTTAGTATTAAATAGGTGATGTAAGGTTAGAGAGTTACAATTGTGATGAAGATTTTGGTTTTGGGATGACAATGTGGTTTTTTGGTTATAGCTTTTTAGTCAATTTGATAAATAGTAACCTATACAATCTGAGAGAGTATAGAGAATAAAATTTCAGGTTCCTACGTCGTTCGGAGTCATCGCTAAGATCACAGATAACAAATACTTTTCTTAAAATAAATGCCATGATTGATAATATATCTTGGAGGGGCATGACTATGTTCGAAGTTAGAACGCACGATTAGATGGTCTTTCGTCACTACCATGCTAGCCTTACATTTTCGTGAATTAGCTGAACATTTGTAAGGGATAATTTTGGAACGTTGATGACTGTGACAAATTGTCGATCTTTACCTCTGAATATCTCGGTAATGTGACACTATATTACTTCTTTTTTTCATCTGTGTGTCCTCCACACATACATTCCATTCATATCGCAGGTACGCGGCGATTTCGAAAAAAAAACATAATGGCGGCGGGTCGATATTCCAGCTTCCATGCAAAAAAGTTCCGACCCCTTTGGAAAGTGTTGTAAGGTTCGTGCGCGCGAACATTAATAAATAAATGAGCCCATTCTTGTCGCCACCGAGGGGAATAGGCTTTTATCGATTCGAGTAAAATTGAGCCATACTCAATTCGGTGTCGGGATTATGGCCTTCCCTACTGTCAGAAGTTATCAAGCTGCCCTATTAGGGCCTCTGACACAGCTTTACGATTACTACCACTGAGTAGCGATAGTAACCGGGACCTACAGCATAACGTGTCATCCGAAACACGGAAGTATCCGAAACAAATATCACATAAAACCGACACTCATCCAGTCTCCTTCTCAGCCAGATGTTGCAACGCTTAAATATTTGGTCTGCTAATTAATCGATCTTTACCTCCGGATATCTCGGTAATGTGACACTTTGGGGTACTATATTTGCTGACATTTTTTGTTCGTATATGTCTCTTTTAACCATATTGTGCCGGTCGACTATGTTAGTCATATTTTCACGTAATGTTAAGATAAGTTGACGACCGTCACAGATAAGGTATATTTATATTCATCACGCACTATGTCTTAAGCACGTCATTAATAACATGTACCATCCTTGTATATAAGCTAGGATTCCCTATAATAAATTAGTCTAGTCTAGTCTGGTATTTGCGCGCATCTCAAGCATTTTACTTTACTCCCGAAGATGTCGCTCTCCTTATAATCGCCTCCAGCAAAGTGGTGACCCGACTTCTGAACATCAGCAACCTTCGGTAATAGCAGCATGGACCCAGCCGCGAAGAAAACTCCGTGTGCTGCCACCTTAGAAGTGCAAGCAATAGCACTTCCTCCAAGATCGCCGAACCCCGACTTCGGTTTGACATAATCAAACCAAGACGACATCAAGCAAACCATGACCGGACCAGATTTGAAAACGGACCAGAAGCCAAAAGATTTCAACTGAAGATTTCCCGCATCGAACTCAAGATACCGCAAGAATAATGAACCGATAGTCAGCCGACTGCTGATTTATCAAAATGGAGCTTTCACATTTCACTTTCACAGCAAGCAGCTTTTTCAAGTTCAAGACATAGGAAGCCGTTCCAGCCCCCAGAAGAGTATTGAAACATCATCGATATACCTAATTCAACGAATATTGAAATCATCCAGGAAGAACATCGCACGAAGAATAATCAAATCACTGAAAAGAGAGAGAGATATATATATATATATAAACGATTGGTGTACAAGATGTGCCCTATGTTGCCAAATCCCAAGGTTTTTAGGCACACAAATTTCATCAATCGACAATTTAATACTCACTCAAGAGTGAAGAGCACGCACGTACATATGACGTACGAGATCATTGACTGCCTACAGCCAAGGTTACAGATTTAATGCTGACGCTGATTCAGCACAATCATCCTTGTGTAGGTACGGTCGCAATTATAAACAAACAGTGATTACAACTTCAACGACGTGCGATGTAAATTGACTCATCGATTCCTGAATAACATGGGCGGCTGCAGCATCAGACGACTCTCCTGCGGATCTTTTCCAGTTAAAGGTTAGGTTAGTTTACTAACCGCGAAGCCCCATTTTCCTAGTGTTTTTCTGTTTTCCAGTTTTTAGTTTATTTTATGTAGTGTGCGGCCAGGTACGAGACTTGCCTGTGGGTAAATATTAAGTAATTCTTTAAACTTACGTAGAATTCACATAACCGTAGTTCCTTTATTTTTCTAATTCGTATAAGATTACCTTTAGATTAAGTTGAAGTATGCGCTATTACTGTCTAGTTTTGTTTAACAATAACTTTCCTTATATATAAAAATAGATTAAGTTAAAGTATGCACAATTAAGATCTGGTTTTATGTTTATTAAAATACTACTAGTTATTATTGCAGTTGATAAGTTTGTTATGGTATCTAACTTAGATTTTTTTCCATTGTTATAGTACATTAATTTTTTTTTGTCCTAAAGGGGGGAGTATCTGTGCCGGTCGACTATGTTAGTCATATTTTCACGTAATGTTAATATAAGTTAACGACCGTCAAAGATAAGGTATATTTATATTCATCACGCACTATGTCTTATGCACGTCATTAATAACATGTACCAACCTTGTATATAAGCTAGGATTCCCTATAATAAATTAGTCTAGTCTAGTCTGGTATTTGCGCGCATCTCAAGCATTTTACTTTACTCCCGAAGATGTCGCTCTCCTTATAATTGCCTCTGGCAAACATATATACCACTTTCATACTGCACCGCCGCAATTTCGAAAAACAAAATGGCGGCGGGTCGATATGCCAGATCGGTTCTATCCCCTTTGGCGATAACTGTAATGTAATCCAACGAAATAATCATAGATTAGTTGCGCCCCGGTAAAGACTCGCGAAAGTTTGAAATCTTACAAGGGTCAGTCAGTGCATTCTCTTTTACAACAGGATAACTTTGGAGAATTTGAAACTGCTATTTGAGCAATTTAAAAATCATGTAAAAAACTACTTTGTCTAAAAAGGTATATTACAATGTTTGCTTAGAACCAAACGGTACCTAGTCGCTATGTCGTTATCATTGGCGTCGTCATATAGTTGACCGAGCGAGCGAAGCCAATATCTCTTATTTGCTGAAGTAGCGCAGTAGTAATGCGGAAGTAATGAAATTCACACGACTTCGTGTGTATGTTGCAACTGAGTCCGTACAATCACTCCGTCTAAGGTAATAGTGAGTCGGCCCCTGCTATAGACGCTGGTAATGTAACTTCATAGTGTTCCTCCTCTTTAGGTATAAAGTGTATCCATTTAACATTAGTAATTGCATCTTGATGCTGCCTTTTATAACGGTGATAATTTTGGCATCGGTTCAAGTATTAAAGTAATTTGTATTTTTTACATTTTAGTCGGGTATGCAAATAAACGGTTTCGATTATGATTCATAAGAATATGTCTGTATCTTCTTTTGCGCATTACTTGATATAGGTTTGTTTCTTCTGTTGAATGGTTTGTAATTATTGGAATATACGATTTTCTGGGAAATATTCTTCGACTTCGTGCTTCAAAATAATACAAATGATACGATAAGGCACGATTTATATTGATTTAAATATAGGCACAATTACACACTCTCATATTTGCTGACCTATTGGAGACACATAAAATAATTACACAAAACCCAACCTACAATCTACTAATCATATTTAATGAACCTATGTAGATAACCTGATCTAGCATAGGTATTATTCCTATACTACCATTAGAATATTAGAAAAAAACATTTTTTTTAAGTTTTGGAAGGCCTACCTATCTGTTATTCATAATGCGAATATAAACATTTAAATTCTAATAATCCTTAAGAAAAAAATTGACATAATTTCTCTGTTTCATTTCTTCTTCTCACCGTCCGTTTGAGTATTCATTTTCCGACAGAGAAGTTCGGGGACTGTGCTTGAGTCTGGCGCGAACCACTCTGTAGTGCTTCGTCATAGTAAGCCGGGTTCCCTTGCAGGTGGAGATGGTACATAGGTAGCAGTAGATCTCGGAATGCTCCTTTTGCCTGTAAAAGGTAAACCCATTGACATGCAGCACTTCTTTTTTCATAAATCTCATATCTGCTGATATAATAAAAGACAAAGATATTTACCTGCATATGTTTCTATGGTTTATTAAATTTAGAAACAGTTGAGTATTGTTTGTATGTACGTTTTAATGTTTACAAGAAAAAATCTGACAATTTACTGAATATCAAATTTATAAGAACATTAACCATTGTCACACATGTTGCTTTCATAGATATTTTTCATTAGGTTGCGAGTATTTCCTACAAAAGAACCCAACGCGTTTAAATGATCTGTCACATTAAATATATGAGCATTGCTGTTTTAGTGCATATTTGCGGAAGAAACTTTAAAATGGAGTCCATTCTTGATAAAAAATGAAGGTGTAGCATGATTATGGTTTTTGTTTCTGCGTACAACTTCTAAGTCTTTCGTGACCGTCAGGCTAGCTCCACATTTTGTTGAACAAACGTAGCGAGCAGTGTTAGTGTACTGATACTGCTTGCTATAAGTGTAGCCTCTTACCATCAAGCATTCTTTAATCTTTGACCCTCTCATCATTTTAATGATCTTCACTTCTGAAACACGTTCACATTGGATTAGTCTGGTCAAATCGTAAGTGTGTGCTGATTTACAAAACTATAATTATTATTTAATGTTTCAGTATGGACCTATAAAATGAAAATATAAGAAACCGTACCAAATTATAATATACAACAAAGATTCATAATTTCAAAAAATACTGTTCTTTACATATTAAAAACTAAGAAGCCACGATTCATGACCTTTAATTTACTAATTTAAATCCACACAGTACCTCATAATACAACGTAACACAATTAAATTTATTTTTTTTGGAGATAATAGTAGTTTATGTGACTGATACGTAATACCTAATTATGTACAGTTACATACACTAGTTTATCTACACACATATCATAAGCTCTCTTTGATGTGTTCAGGAACCGCATGTTTGACCGGCATTGTGGCGTTGAGTTGTTTAGCTTGTTCTGTAGTACCAACTTCACAGACAAGCAGGCGGGCGTCAGCGTTTGAAATTTGAATGTCCTACTATGTAGAAAATTTACACATTATGGTCATAATGTTCAAAATTCAGATAAGAAATGAGTTTTTACAAAGTAGTTTAACATTATGCTGATCGTAACGTGCGGTTTTTGGACGCAGTGAAGAGGGTTTATGATACGTGTGTAGATAAAATGACTAAGGAAGCTGACCAGGGAAAGCACCTGGCAACCTCTCATCGACTTTGACAAATATATTTTAAACGAATTTTATATTCCGACACGACCAAGACACAACACTGCGGCAGCGATTGAACAAGGCAAACTATAAATATATATAAATTATGATTCGACTAGTGGTGTTTAGTTTCAAACACTTTCATATAGATTCCATTCTTAGCAACATAAGCTAGATTCGATAAGTTCGATGTTGTTGCGTATTGTTTTGGAAATTCGTCGACTTATCCGAAATGAGTACCAGTTAGCCCCTTCGGCCGCCTACGAAACCAATGCTACGTAACTAGTTACGTGTGAATAATTAACTTTCTTGCTACGAAACTAGTTGTGTACAAAGTTTTTTTTTTCCTATGGAACCAGTTACGTACGACCGCCTACGAAACCAATGCTACGTAACCAGTTAGGCTTGAAGAATTATTTTTCTAGCTACGAAAATAGTTTCGCACAGAAATCGGAATTATATCTAAGAGCGTTTTTATCCATGGTGATTAAACATCTCTGATAATAACAAATTTCTGATATAAATTCATAAGCTAAATTCCTTTATACGCATAAGGACCAAAGACATAAAACGTATTTACTAAACGCATTAGACCCAATCCCAGTTTGCGTTAAGGTTAGGACCCATACGCAATATTTAATAGCATCTATGTTCATTAGTGTGCCGGTCGCCTATGTTAGTCATATTTTCACGTAATGTTAAGATAAGTTGACGACCGTCACAGATAAGGTATATTTATATTCATCACGCACTATGTCTTATGTACGTCATTAATAACATGCACCAACCTAGTATATAAGCTAGGATTTCCTATAATAAATTAGTCTATTCTAGTATTTGCGCGCATCTCAAGCCTTTTACTATACTCCCAAAGATGTCGCTCTCCTTATAATTGCCTCTGGCAAAGTGGTGACCCGACTTTTGAACATCAGCAACCTTCGGTAATATCAGCATGGACCCAGCTGCGAAGAAAACTCCGTGTGCAGCCACCTTAGAAGTGCAAGCAAGAAGCACTTCGTCCAAGATCGCCGAGCCCAGACTTCGGCAACCAAGACGACATCAAGCAAGCCATTACCGGACCAGATTTGAAAACAGACCAGAAGCCAAATAATTTCAACTGAAGATTTCCCGCATCGAACTCAAGATACCGCAAGAATAATGAACCGATGTCAGCCGACTGCTGATTTATCAAAATGGAGCTCGCACCAGCAGAAACGAACGCGTCGGCAAATTCATTCACAGCAAGCAGCTTTTTCAAGTTCAAGACATAGAAAGCCGTTCCAGCCCCAGAAGAGTATTGATACATCATCAATATACCTGATTCAATGAATATTGAAATCATCCAGAAAGATATATATATATATATATCTTTCTGGATGATATATATATATATATATATCTTTCTGGATGATATATATATATATATATATATAAACGATTGTTGTACAAGATGTGCCCTATGTTTCCAAATCCCAAGGTTTTTAGGCACACAAATTTCATCAATCGTCAACTTAATATTCACTCTAGAGTGAAGAGCACGCACATACATATGACGTACGAGATCATTGACTGCCTACAGCCAAGGTTACAGATTTAATGCTGACGCTGATTCAGCACAATCATCCTTGTGTAGGTACGGTCGCAATTATAAACAAACAGTGATTACAACTTCAACGACGTGCGATGTAAATTGACTCATCGATTCCTGAAAAACATGGGCGGCTGCAGCATCAGACGACTCTCCTGCGGATCTTTTCCAGTTACAGGTTAGGTTAGTTTACTAACCGCGAAGCCCCATTTCCCTAGTGTTTTTCTGTTCTCGTGTAAGATTTACCTTTAGATTCGTGTAAGATTTACCTTTAGATTAAGTTAAAGTATGCACGATTACTATCTGATTTATGTTTATCAAAATACTACTAGTTATTATTGCAGTCGATATAAGTTTGTTATAATATCGAACTTAGATTTTTTCCATTGTTATAAGTACATTCATTTATTTTTTTCCCTAAAGGGGGGAGTATCTGTGCCGGTCGACTATGTTAGTCATGTTTTCACGTAATGTTAAGATAAGTTGATGACCGTCACTGATAAGGTATATTTATATTCATCACGCACTATGTCTTTTGTACGTCATTAATAACATGTACCAACCTAGTATATAAGCTAGGATTTCCTATAATAAATTATTCTAGTCTGGTATTTGCGCGCATCTCAAGCCTTTTACTTTACTCCCGAAGATGTCGCTCTCCTTATAATTGCCTCTGGCAAAATTAGGAAAAATAATTACTAAGTACGCGATTAAGACCAGCATTGTTCATTAATAAATTTCTTTAACACAGGCATTGCAAAGCTAGGGGTCCGAAAATTATATATAACTAGGATAAGTTCCCCAGAAGTTAGTAATTTCTAAATTCATATAGTCCTCAAATTTTGTCATCCACGAAACCGCGAACCAGCATACAATTTTCATGGCTGACTACTGGTGCATTTATCCAATAAATATCGCCTTGAAAGGCGTAAGGTGCATCTATCATCCTAACGATCATTGTTTATCTACATTTATTCGAAATTTTGGTGGCAACAATATATAGAACAGAAAAGAAAATTAAATCAGCGTTAACCTTAAACTTTTAATTCATAAACCAATATTTACCACTACATAAACTAAATTCATTCTATTTACTAACTTTCAATGTATATACGTACGTTATTTAAAATTATGAATGAAAATAATAAGGACAAATAATTTCCACACAATGTCCGACACTAATTTTGCCCGCGTTCAAGTCTTCAAGTGATTTTTTAATTTCATGATCGATCTCCATGTAATTCTCAGATTTCTTCGTGTGAGCATTACTTCTGAAAATGTCAACTAGTTTTGTTTCTTTGCTCAAAAAACTTGTGACTTTGTCACTGAATCAAATATTAGAAAATATTTGATTCAGTGAAGGATTTGTCCTCCCGATGTATCTGTTTATTCTACCTTGCCATCCCTCAATGTTATTAGTAGCCCTGATTTTCTCTTTATCGCAACTACATAATACTGGAAAATTTGATCTGTTTAGCCAATGAGTCTAGAAGTATTTATTGAAATCGTCAATTTTCTTGATTGATGGGCTCTTAGACATAATATACTCATATCCACATTCCAGATATTCAGGAGGCAATCGCGCTAAGCCAATACATCTCGCTATGTGACGCTTTTGTGTAATTGATGATATTTTTAATTGCTTTGCTTTCCGCAAGAGACATCTCCTGTAGTGAAAAAAGCAACCCTTGACTTCAATATCACAGTACACATTTTTCACAGCTTTGATTACAGCTGACCCAAAATCAATGGTAACCTTTTTTGGCTTCCATTTGGAAATGACGATTTCATTAGCTCAAATACTATCTCATAGGTTTTCATATTTTTGTCAGGTAACAAACAATACATGAGTGGTGTTATAGAGTCATTACGTTTGTTAACTCCATGGACTGTATACAGTTGCTTGAAATTAGGGGCTCAGGAATTGAAAGTGCCATCCGCCAAGATATGTTCAAAATCACCAATTAAATGTCTGATTCTAGGAGAACAAAACAAAATAATTCTCTTGCCGGTCTCATCATCATCATAGCCTGCTAATAGAAAATTCTTATATTTTTCTGGTGTTACTACTCAGCTAGCTGAGGAAAACCGCATTCTACTTGTACCTAACACTCTATTGCGTGCGTTGAAAAGACCAGTTTATCTCGCAATTCCCTCGGGAACCACGATAAACGAAGCCGGTAGAAGCATATTGAAAAAAAAAACTTGCTTCGTAACTGGTTTCGTAGGAAAAAAATAATTCTTTGTACGCAACTAGTTTCGTAGCAAGAAAATTAATTCTTCACACGTAACTGGTTACGTAGCATTGGTTTCGTAGGCGGCCGAAGAGCTGTTGGCCATCACTACTCACAATCTGCAATTCTGAAAAAATATACACAATTATGATTTTCATTTAGGTTTTGAGGGATGATAAAATATAGCAAAAGATTTGTACTAGACGAAATAAAATAGCTTTAATACGGTAACAAATATACTGTGCACAAATGTTTTGACTCCCAAATTATCTAAATGTTCACCAAATTTAGTGCCCAATTTTATGTAGTTTCACAGAACCGTATTGGTTGCTATAGGTCACTTTCTGTCCGAATACTAAAGTTAGGTTTCTTATGTCAAAACTTTATTACACATCGAGCGAGGCGATTAGTATTAAATAGGTGATGTGAGATAAGATAGATACAATTGTGATGAAGATTTTGGTAAATTTGGGATGAAAATATGTTTTTTTTAATTTGTAACTTTGTAGTCAATTTGATAATCTATACAATCTGAGGGAGTACAGAGAATATAATTTCGGATATTAGTCTACGCTAAGATCACAGATCACAAAGAACTACTTTTCTTAAAATAAATGCCATGATTGATGATATATCTTGGAGGGGCATGGTTATGTTCAAAGTTAGAACGTAAGATTTGATGATGGTAATCATTCGTCACTACCATGCTAGCCTTACATTTTCGTGAATTAGCTGAACACTTGTAACGGATAGTTTTGGAACGTCGATGACTGTGAGAAAATGTGTAACCATTGACCATTACTAAATCTTTCAATATGCCCGCTTTCATAACTTTGACTATCTTTATTTCTGAAAAAAAAAAACAAATTAGGTAGGTAATACATGTTTTATAGCAGTCCATTATAAAGTTTTTACTTTATAAGGAAAGAGTTAGTGCTGCTCTAGATGAAATCATGTAAGTTAAACATCCTTACAGTAAATTATACGCTTCGTAACTAATATTGTAAATGCTAATAATACTCCTTCATTATACATTATCTTTTTAATGATGATCTATGGTCTTCCAGAACAAAAATAGTTTTTAGTAATTGGGGTCACTTGTCCTATCGTAATATGGTATTAAATAATAATCGGTTCTCTATATCATTATTTTTCTACATTGTGACTCGATATAGTACTGATTCTGGTTTGTGGATTTTTCTTGGCTTTTCTTCTCTTAACCCTTTAGAAGGCATAAGAGAAATATTTTTTCATTGGTTTTAGAGTTTATTACCAAGCCATAAGGTTGAAAATATGGTGGCAATATAGAGGATAAAACCTTACAAATCTTTAAGACCTAGTTGGTCATAGTCAATACTTTGCGGATCAATAGGGTAAAGACCGCAACATCTGAATCCGCTTTTAATTATTCAGGTTTGAGGCTACTATCAATGATTTTCGCCTCTGCCACCACGTATGGGAAAAGGCGTGACGTAATGTTTTGATATGTAATTTAAGAGGCCTGAACACGGCGATTTCAATAGGCTGCAAGACCTGAGTAGAGTTCTAGTAGAGTTCCTTGTTTCCAGGAAACTAGTATGATCCCTTTTCCTTGCAAAAAGTGTCAACGACAGATTGAAGTTTATTTAATTTTTGATAACAAATTCCTGTCTTGTATGCTTATGGCTTAGATCCGAGTGCAATATTTATAAGAATTTTGTCATCGTTAAGCAGGCTTTACACCTCGAAATAGTACATTTGTATCGATTGTGGATACAAACGTGTATCCTTTGACCACCAGCACCTTTTTGACCTAGTTGTTCCCCCTCATCGTGTGAAATACCAAACAAAATTTATAAATTTTGTATAGTCATATCAGGAATAAGTAATTGAAATGAAGACAAATACATTTATATATTAACTTTGACGTACAATCCATTTGTAATAAAATAAACTGGTTTCGCATATGTGTGGTTTAGATTCGAAAGAAATATTTGAAAGTGTCTTGTCATTGTTAAGCTGGCTTTACACATTGAATAAGTACATTTGTAACGGTAACTTTCAGCGTATCTATTGTGTATACAAAAGGTGTATCCGTTGACCATCAGCATCTCTTTGACCTTTCTCCTCTCATCGTTTTAATCATCTTGGGAACTGTAAAATAGCAAAAAAAACTGATGAGTACGCTGTAGTCATATAAGGAATTACTTAGTGAAATGAACACAAGATTTCAGATACAAATAAATATATTTATCAACATTCAAGTAAAATCTATTTGTGACAAAAACCGTTTAGAATTGGGCGAAATATTTGAAAGACTCTTGTCATAGTAAAGCTAGTCTTACACATTGAATAAGTACATTCGTAACGGTCAATTTCAGCGTTTCGATTGTGGATATTCCAACGTAAGATTGTGAAAACCGTTAGTTTATAAACTATCGCGTGAGATTATAAACTATAATTTTTTTTGAACGAAACCGACAGGGATTAAATTGCATATTTCTGATATTATTATATTTCAACCTTACACTTAGTTCAGTATATTCAAATTAAGAATTAGTAAGTGAATAGAAGACAAGGTTTCAGTTATATACTTTTACGTCAGATCCATTTGTGACATAATAAACCGGTATCAAATGCGTTCGTACAGACCTCCGAGGGATGAAAAAGGTCATGGCAATTTCGAAATATTTGAGAAAATTATGGAGGAAGTCCCTCACTAAACTATGTAATAACAGAAAAAAAGTTAATTGTTTGTGGCGACTAAATGTAGATTTGCTTGATCAACAAGCAATGAAACAACGATTCATAACTTTATACAAATCATCAATTTATATCATGTATTACTAGAGCCGACTAGAATTACACTTACCAAGTTGCTTAGATAAGGTTTTTTGTGTCTGTGCATTCACAAGTAAAAAAATATTTAACTGCTTCCTTACGATCGTTTAAACAGTTTAATTCCCAAATCATTGCTAGTGAAGGTAAGACTGATCCATAATTTTATAGGCCTATTACATCCCATAGACTAAAGATGTATAAAAAACTTAGATATAAATATGCCGGTACCGGATTTTAATGAACAGATCCGAAACAAAATCTATTCAGACTTCTACAACATTACTCAAACAGAATTCAATAAAGTTTTTAAATTAAAGAAAGTCAGTGACAACAACGGTAAAGCTAAAAATAATGCCGTGCAACTTTTGGAATTCGTAAAAGTTAAGTTATCTTGTATAGCTTTCATGACCAAAAAACCAATAACTTTGATAGAAAATATCATGGCTTGGTTAAAAAATATGCCAAAACTTTCAAGTTGGTTTGTAGAACTGCAAAAACTTTACACATAAACAGGAAAATACAAAATACAAATAATAGAATGAAAACTGGTTGGCAATTAATAAACCGTGACACTGGCAAAGTTATACCAAGGGACTGACCCATGAAAGAATTGCTCATCTTCGCGAGTCTAAACCGGGGCGCAACTAGGCTGTGATTATTTCTTAGGTTAACATTGCAGCTATCGCTAAGTTTGGAATACATAAATTATATTTTCGAAAATAAATTTACTACTGCGATTTTCCAGTACAAAAAAATATAGTATGAATCTCAAAGTCAACGGTTTTGTTCTAGAAAATGACAGTTGTTTGTTTACATTTCTGGCCTCACATAAAAAATCGCAGTTTAGCCACAGTTAGTATGTCAATTTATTTAATAAGCTCTCTTAAGGAGTCTGTTTGTTATAACTCGAATAGCACCTTTCTATAAAATAAAAATAGTTTGAATACCCGCTGCTTTCCCCCACAACAAGATACTATAGGAAATGACACTATGAAAGTATTGAATGCAGCAGAATCCTGTATTGACTTAATGAGCGATGACTCGTTGACATGGCACTCTGTGAGGATAATGATGTCGAAAATAATATTGAAACGTTTCAAAATGACTAAGAACTGGTCGAAGTTTTTTTTGCATGCTTCTTATGTTGACAGTGCTTTGAAGTTGTGCTCTAAGTTAAGATTCCCCTTGCATTACTCTGGTAGTTCAACTGCTTGGCACGGTGTGTCAAGAAAAGTATCTATATCCGCTTCTAGACTTAGGCCGGCGGCAGCATTAAGACACCGCACCTTCTACTTTGGTTTACTGGTATTACGGGATGGATTACTTATAGTTCCTTGTTCTATCACATGTTTGTTATTAGGTTTTATTGTGAGCATTCTGTTGCCGATATGTATTAAATAATGATATATGTGTAGTTCATACAATTATTGGGGATTGTGTTTAAAACAAAGATATTGTGTTTAAAACTTAGATATATGAAATTATATAGATGTAGAAGTTGGTCCTTCTAGAAAAATAATTAGAAAAAACCGTAAGAGTGGACTCGCGCACGAAGGGTTCCATCATCTATAAAAACGGCAAAAAAATCATGTCTGTTCTATGGGAGCCCCCCTTAAATTTTTGTTTTATTTTAATTTAATTGATTATTTTTAAAGTGATATAACTAGATATTTTGTGAATATTTCAAGCGTCTACCCGTTGCCGTTATCAATATCGAGCAAAAAAATCATGTTTGCTGTATGGGAGCCCCCTTAATTATTGATTCTATTCTGTTTTTTAGTATT
This sequence comes from Argyresthia goedartella, assembly GCA_949825045.1. Lineage (NCBI taxonomy): Eukaryota > Metazoa > Arthropoda > Insecta > Lepidoptera > Argyresthiidae > Argyresthia > Argyresthia goedartella. The sequence continues at coordinate 8,378,854 of OX463817.1, forward strand.
TGTTGTTATAGCGACAACAAAAATACATAATCTGTGAAAATTTTAACTGTCTAACCTTCACGGTTCATGAGATACAGCCTGGTGACAGGCGGACAGTGGAGTCTTAAGTAATAGGGTCCCGTTTGGCACCCTTCAGGTACGGCACCCTAAAAACACCGAACTACTTTTATTTCATATTAATTTACTACTATTATTCGAGTTGCACGTCTGATGGTCCGATAAGCTTATCGAGGTCTTCCAATAATCTCACAGGAATGGCTAATAGTCCCTCATGCTGCCAGGCAAGTATGACGTATATAAATACGTTTACAGATTTAAAGTATAAAGTTATCATTTCAAATGTTAGGCACAATGTCAATACAAAATATATAAAACAGAAAAACAATACCTATACTATAATTTTATATTATCAGATAGAAACCCAAAATTTAGATTTCCAACACATCAAATAATAATAATAATATAATAATAATAATTGTTTATTTTCCAGACTATGTACAATATAAATTGTCAAAATTAAAAATAATTACAAATATTAAATAATAATAAGAAAAACAAACAACAAACAAACAATATTAAAGCATGTGGAACGCACATATCACACGGGTATAGTAAACACCATACTGCACTGCACCTTGTGGAACGCACATATCACACGGGTATAGTAAACACCATACTGCACTGCACCTTGTGGAACGCACATATCACACGGGTATAGTAAACACCATACTGCACTGCACCTTGTGGAACGCACATATCACACGGGTATAGTAAACACCATACTGCACTGCACCTTGTGGAACGCACATATCACACGGGTATAGTAAACACCATACTGCACTGCACCTTGTGGAACGCACATATCACACGGGTATAGTAAACACCATACTGCACTGCACCTTGCTTGGTGGTCAACTTGGTGACGCATGATAGCATGACAATAATGCATCAGATCCATTCCATAGGCATACCAACTAAACTAATTTATCTACACACGTATCATAAACCCTCTTTACTGCGTACAAAAACCGCACGTTACGATCAGCATAATGTTAAACTACTTGGTAACAACTCATTTCTTATCTGAAAAATACACATTATGACCATAATGTGTAATTTTTCTACACATTATGACAAATTTCGAACACCGACACCAGCCTGCGTGCCGCACCTTCTTTGTTTGTGAAGTTGGTACTACTGAACAAGCTAAACAAGTGCAAGAATTATCAATGCCACCATGCCGGTCGAACATGCGGTTCCTGAAAACATTAAAGAGAGCTTATGATATGTGTGTAGATAAACTAGTGTATGTAACTGTACATAATTAGGCTAAAACTCTCGAGTGATATTATTATGAAACTCGCCACCCACTCTCGAGTATTAATGCCCTCCATTATGTAGCAGTCACATAAACTACTATTATGTAAAGTTTGAAAAGTGGAATCATAGACAAAAGCTGTCAGTATAGTAGTATTGACTACTACACTGACAGTGTGTAGTATTGACTACAGGCGTTTCTTAATTCTACAGATTAATCTATGTATGAATGAATATTTCTTGGCAATTGTGCCCAACATTCGCTTTTACAATTACTCCATCGATCGTCACAACAAACGCTACACACTTGGTCGTGGTTTTCCTCGCACAAGCCCATCTGATATTCGGTTCTGCCGATCTCTGCATGGCATTCCGGAATCCTCTCCAAACCAACACTGGATTTCCACGGAATGATTTTTCAAAAAGAGCATCTGAAAGTGTAGTGTGAAAATATTTAGGTACTTCATGATGAAGATGAGTCAGGACCGTTTTCGGTCTCGGCTATTGAGGGCTTCGCTGGTGTGCTGGTACTTGATTACGGATATTAAATGACAAGGGGTATACAAATCAATCATAAAACTCAACAACTGACAACAACCATTTGGTTGGACCCTATTGCTAAGACTCCGCTGTCCGTCTGTCTGTCTGTCTGTCTGACCGTCTGTCACCAGGCTGTATCATGAACCGTGATAGTTAGACAGTTGAAATTTTCACAGATGATGTATTTTTGTTGCCGCTATATAACAATAATTACAGAAAAACAAAATAAAATAAATATTTAAGGGGGCTCCCATACAAAAATTATTTCAATACCACATACAAAATTATGAATTCACCTGGTTACGTACATGGAGTGTGAAAGTACCCGCACCAATAACTTATTAAACAACATTTTGCGCGAGTTAGACTAGCACTTGACCGTTTTTTAAATACTTATAATTAAATGCCTACTCACACTCCTCACTCCATTACCACTTAACTTTATTTTTAGGGTCCGTACCCAAAGGGTAAAACGGGACCCTATTACTAAGACTCCGCTGTCCGTCCGTCTGTCTGTCCGTCTGTCACCAGGCTGTATCTCATGAACCGTGATATTTAGTCAGTTAAAAATTTCACAGATGAAGTATTTTTGTTGTCGCTATAACAAAAAATAATAAAAAACAGAATAAAATAAAAATTTAAGGGGGCTCCCATACAATAAACGTGATTTCTTTGCGCGTTTTTGCTCGATATTGACAACGGCAACAGGTAGACACTTGAAATTTTCACAGAATATTTAGTTATAATTAAATAATTAAATTGGAATAATGGCTTCTTCGCAAATGTTGGTGCGCAACTAGCGAATAAAACATTAAATGAATTGGGAGTAACGGAGGAATGTCTCTCAGAGAATATTAACTTAGGGTCACTGCAAGCTTCCTTTTTTATAAACCCACCATCATCAAGTGAGGTTAGGGATATTATTGCAAAACGGCTTGTGTTTAAACGATAACTAAAAAATATTTTGATGTTCATTTAAATTGTTCTCTTACAGAATTAAAAAGGAGTAGATCAAAGGAGTCGATGGTATGAGTAACATTGTTGTTTAATCTATATAGGATGTTATTTCCTTGCCTCTTACACGTGTCTCAAACTTGACTTTCAGCACTGGGGTTTTTCCTGATGATATGAATAAAGCCACAGTTGTACTAATTCCCAAAGCAGGGAGTACTGACACCCATCAAACTATAGACCCGTATCGCTTCTCACAGTCTGCTCTAAAATTCTTGAAAAGCTAATGAAACATAGGTTACATTGCTATGTTGAGAAAAATCATTTACTAAGCCATAATCAATATAGATTCACAACTTGTAAGTCTACTTCAGATGGCCCAAATGCAGAATACTAAAATGTGTTATAAGTTTTTACGGAGTCTGAAATTAAGATAACCCATTTAAATAACAAAAATCTGAATATATATTCCAGTCTAAAATATTTATCTCTTAATTCTTGCATATAAATTAATACAACTTCTGAATTATTTAAATATATAAATACGATAATTTCCTAACTGCCTAAAAATAAATGAGTTCGTCCACCCTAACCACGCATGCAAAACAGTTCATCTACCACAGAGTGTCTTCTGTGCTTTCAATAAAAGTTTTATCCGCAGTGGCATTGACGCCACCAGCTCTGCACACTCTTCACGGGTGATGAATCCTAAACTGCCTGAAGCTTTTGTTTAATAGTACATTACTTCAGAGGGAAGAAAGTGACAGTTCCATACCGAGATTATGGCATTTGCGCCACGAGCTTGCGAGGGGCGCAAACCATTTGAGGTATGGAACTGTACTTTATCCTGAGGTATGTATAGTGCTTTTTATTACACCTACGAGGAAAATTATAGACATAAATGCATCCATATTTTACAAAAAACACAAAGATAAATGCTAAATCAATCGAAGTTTTTGCGAAAATGCGCGGGCTTTTCCTTTTTTTATTCGCCCGTTTCTGGAGTAGGCTAAGATCATAAGGTCATGCAGCCACTTCTTCCGTGATTCCGCGCGTTTTATATACAAAAATAATTTCGTTTTTAATTTTCTGTATGCACCAAGGAGGTTGGTAACTGGTAAAAAAAAACTGTATGTGGCCAGTAACAATTTACTTGAAATTTAATTAGTAGACAGTTAAAGTCTCTTTGCAGTATGACTGCTGACAAATAAAAAAAAAAACGGGTATGTAATGGAATTTCATACATACTTCCCACCCTTGGGTCGGAAGGATTTTCATACAAACTTCCATACCTTGGGATGAAAGGATTTGAAGGGCGGGATAAAGGCGTTTCTTCCCTCTAATTGGTATAATTAGTATGTATTTTCAGAGCAGGTGTGATAAAAAATCATTTTCTGATCTTGATCGACATTTCCTCAATCTTTTCTTAATTTTCCAACATAAAGCTTCGATTGGGGACAAGACTGGGCAACCAAATCATCGTTGGAACTTTCTAAGAGCTAAACAATGCCTTCGTTGTCGTTGCAGTGTGTCATGAAGCCCCATCTTGTAGAAAAAAATAAGGTTTCTTGATTTTGCAAAGTCTGAATGGCCGGTTTCTCGTTTCCAAAATTTCTTGGTACTTTGTAGCTTTAACATTTTCTTGACAAATTGCAGCCGACCGAAACCATGTGCTGACATGCAATCCCATAACATCACTGATGCTGAAAACTTCACTTTTTGCTTGTTGTTGATGAGTAGGTACTTATAATTGGCTTCACTTTTATTTCTGATGAGATTTTTTTGTTCATCGCCAACAGTCACCTCAAATTTCGATTCTTCGCTCCATATTATTAGACGCCAGTGATCTGAAGTCCAGTTCTGGTGTTCACGAGCGGATTTTAATATATTTTTTATTTTGTAGAGCAGTCGGTAAAGGATTTTTTGCTGTGTAAAAACCATAACCCATTATCTTTAAGACTCTCTTTGACGTCTCTCTTGACACTTCTTTTTGGATCATGTCTCGCCATTGCCCAGAGAGTTCTTTTGCTCGATTTTTCCTTTATTTTCTTCAGAACCTTGCTCTCTGCTTATTTGTGATGCAGGGACATCTGGTCTTTTTCAAATATGCTACTTATTTGTGTTTTTTATGATTCTGGATGATTGACTGGATGATAGACCTTGGTAGTCATTATTCTTTGAATATTTTGTAGGTTGACTTATTATTAGCAATATAAATTATGATTTTTCGGACATCTTTAGAAATTGTATAAGTTTATTCTTCCTATTTATTATACCACCTGTCAGCGAAACCGTAGACAGGTTTTATTTAAATTCCATTAATTAGCACAAATCATTATTTACGTCCTCGTTCTAACTTTAACCGAGGTTTAGCTGCACATACCCGCACTTTTTTACAACGATTACTAGATGAACTATTTTTCTTGCACCGAGACTAGGATAAATCGAATATTGTAGAAGTTTCAAAAGATATTAATATAACAAGACAACGATAAACGTTATATGTCATACCCTGCCTACAATTTTTTTAGTTTTGAAAAATCTTATCTCTCAATGTATGACTAGACAAAATATTCATAATTTGGGCTCGTAACCCAAACAAATGTAATCCACATTTGTTTGGGTTAGGTTAGGTATAGTAATTCTGAAAGCGTCAAAATTAACCAACTAGCGAATTTAACCCGCAGCATGAATTCCGACTTCTCTTATCTTTTCCCTCAACCCTTACCTCTCTACTAACTCGTGTGACGCCTTAAGCACATATGTCTAGGAGAAAAAACCTCAATCCGTTAAATTTTTGTTCCATCACAAATCAATGCGATTTTTGCGGAGCCCTCTGTGTGCGACTCCTACTCGCACTTGGCCGGTTAAGTTTTGATAAGTGTACTGACTGCGACAGTATTGTATTAAAACATTTAATTTTATTCAATCTTAATATCTTACTGGTCTAGACACCTAATGTGGCATCACAAGTAGAAAATGATCGAAAAGTCAAAATAATCGTTTATAAAACATGTTCCATATACGTATGTATAATATATCCTTTTCACACATTAATGGTTATGTACTTCATTGGCGCTTAAAATCACATCATTTATCGTGAGGATTTTTGCCTTGCAGCCCTGTGGAGCACGATTGCAATACCATCGAACTCTTGATCCTTTGCACAACCGATACGGCTCCATGATGATCACCGGATTACCCGCCTTGGTTGTACCAAAAATAGGCCCTGTAAAAAAAAATAACGATCATGAAAACCCGGCCAGATTTCCTAGTGAATTAAGAAATTGTTTTCGGACTGTGCTGGACCAAACAGTGAGGTGGTAATGCGGTGAGTTCTTCGTCGCGCCGCCGCGCGCGCCGCCCAGCACGACGCGTGGAATATTGTTTAGTATGTACATAGTGGGATATTTATTATTTTTTTAGTTTGCACATTGTACGAAGCCAGTAAAAATCACATTATTTAAGGCATATTGTCAATCCTTCTACACGTGCAGCCTATGGGTCAACTTTACCCAAAAGACTCTCAATGCCCTGCGTGTCCAGTATAACAATGCCTTTAGGATGCTGCTGGGGCTGCCGCGCTTTTGTAGTGCGTCAGGAATGTTTGTCGAGGCGCGCACTGATGGATTCCATGCCATCATGCGTAAGAGAACGGCCTCATTACTCAGCAGAACGCGTAGCAGCTCCAACAGCATCCTAGAGGTCATTGCGGGTCGGCTCGACGGGCCTATACTCCAACACTGGGTGAGTGTAATAACTGGCACTCTGAAAGTGTGTGGAAAAGTGAGCCGTACCACAGACAGGCCTATTTATATGAATTAGTTTAGTATAGAATTAAGTGTAATAAGTAAATAACATAGATTAAGTACCTAATTTTATTTGATACTAACAAAATATGGATCCTTTTGTGTTCTGAAATAAAAGATATATTATTATTATTATTATTATTAAAGCGTGAGACTTGGCATAGTTGTTACTTAGGTTTACCAGAGTGGGAAACGCTCGGGCCTCAGCAGGGGACATGTTCCTGGGGAGGGCGGGAGGGGGTAAAGTGTTGATACGCCACGCGCCCTTCTGAGCCTCATATGGGCTCATGTATACCTACTAGGGCAAGTGTGGTATCATTTTCCTATGAATAAAGAATGGCCAATCATTTTCTGGAACAAAGAAAACACCTTTACAATGCAAAAAATATAAATACGCTACAAAATAAAAAATATTTTTGATAAAAATTCTGGGAATGTCGACAAATTTCAAATGACTCACGACATTGATATGGTAAAATATACTTAGAAAGCCACATTGATCTAAATTAAAAAAATGTTAGTATTATTGGAATACTAAAATAAAATAAAAGGTGTATTAAAAAAAATACGAGTCCGAGTATGTAATCTATATGCTTAATGAATCATTCTACATTTTAGTGCTAACATGTGAAACTTATTTACTATCCTTTTAAAAAATTGCATTTCATATTACCCGAAAAATATGGTGAAGATAAAAAATAGTAACGAGGGTGGCTAACACATAGAAATGGCGGCTTTGAAAATAATTGGGCAGAGGTTAAAAGAAAGAGGTTGGTATGAGGCCCTGGTGGAAGCGCAAGTGATAACGCAGGTTAGATCCGAATCCATACGGCAGGCGACGAACGTGACTCGTACTAGATATGCCAATGAGTTACAGCTGTTTCTAACAAACATTTAGTTACTTAACATTACAACAGACATGAACGGTTCAACGCTAACCTCTCAATCTTAAGAGCGGTGCCGTAACATAGCGGTCGTACCTTTATCTTTAAATCTTTTACAATAAGAAAGACAGATAATTCTAGAGCGTTGCCTCTAAATTTCGGCACCGCTCTCTGAAACTATAACTTTACCTCTCATTTAACCCTCTGAGCCTCATAAGCAAAGTCTTCGTACTACCAATTTTTCAAATAATAAAATAAAATAGTAACTAAGTATGTGTATATTTAACTATTTGCAAATAAACTGTTTTAGTGGCTATTATGGGATATAAACATGCACCACCTATTTAAACTTTCAACAGTAACCGTTCGCAGGTATTTCCAGAATTTTCTGTCAATGGAATTTGCAATGTGAGGGTGAGCGAGAGGTGTGACTGCCGCAACTCTATACGCATTGGACAAAAAAGCATGTCGTTGCTATTTAGGCGAAAATGAAACCCCAATATCGTTTGAACCATGGTGATTGAAAAAAAGCGCTCTCATTCCTCTGTTTTGAGACACAGCATTAAATATTGCTTGGTTGTATTACGATTTGTGCGATCAATAAGAAGAGAGAGGTGGTGATTTCTGGATGTATGTGGAATCAATAGGAAAACTCTAACTAGCCCTCGGTTTTCGCACTGGATCATATTAATTACACAAGATTTGATTAATTTGACAAAGAATCATCCGGAACTATTAAAACATTTTGAGAATAGAAAATTTGTTGCCCAAAAAAGCAATCGAAAGTTTTATGGATTCGCTCTGGATCAAGCCTACGAGCAGATGAATGCCATTGGTAAACGAGACGAAGGTATTTAAATCAAAGAAATCTTTCAAAATTTACTTAATTACCTATTCCGTATACCGTCGTCTTTCATCGTCATCGTATCTATAAGTGCCAATAAGATGTCAAAAAATTACAATTTTACAAAATAAATAAATAAAAACAAATAAAAGCTGTAATAAAGATAACTTATAAGAAACCAGACTGGACCAGTCCCCCAAGCAGCAACCGTTTCTAATATGACTATTCACCAGCCATCGACCCCACACCATATTTAAGGGAGAGGAGCAACCCGCTACATAGAACCTTGTTATATGATTAGTGCTTCGGCCCTAACTTTCGTGTGTTGCCACATTGGGGGCGACCATGTTGCCGATGCATCTGGCCCCACCTATCCTTAACATAGTTTGTCAAATGTAAAAAAAAAACACTAAATAGTTCGCAATATTATCAACTATATTGTAGCAACAACATGGATGGTCACAATATCTGCGCATCTATTTCAGATTTATGTAATTTAATTGAATTGAAATGAAATAAAATAAGATGAGTGGTTTATTTTACCCAAAACCAAATGTCAAATAAATAACAAAAATCGTCGACACAATTAAAAGCAAGATATTTGTAAAATCATATCTAATTGATCTAAATCACCTATATCAGTAAATATCTCAGTTATTTATAATAGAGAAAGGAGAGATACATACTGGAAATTCATTAAATCAACATTCTTAAGAACCTTTGATCAAATCTGATCTTTCAAAAGCACCAGCTATTTTTTATTCTTGATCCAACTGACATTGGTCTTAGGAGTTGGTACATCATGATTATGACTGTTCTGAAACCTGACAACCGACCCATCAATCGTTGTGGCAAACGCCAGGCATCTGATGTTCTTCCTAGTGCAGGTCCACCTTACCTTGGGACCGCAAGTCTTCTGCTTGTTGAAGCGACACCCGTTGATGACGAGGACTGGGTTGCCAGCGTAGGACTCTTCAAATGACATTCCTGTAAAGACAATGACGTATACTACTTTTGTTTCCAGTGACGTTTATCTGCTGTAAGCTATAAGGTCTGTTTAAGGCCCAGTTCTGGCTGTTGAGGTGAGGGGCGCTGCCTTCGCCCGTCGTCATCTGGCGGGGTAGCGGAACTAGCGGGGTAGCGGGCGGCGCGGAATAGCATCGGGCCGCCCGGAAAGGTTAAAAATTAGGTGTTTTTTTCGAATTTACTGAAAAACGGGAATAAGCTTATTGATAAAATTTAGTGATTAATACGGAGCTCTAAAAGAGGAAAATTTAGGTATAAAATTATGAGAAAAATCAGTAATTTTATATTAAAATTATTGAATCTCCTTTTAAATATAGACTATGTTCAGGATTTTTTACGATCGAGCCAACTTAATTCAATCGCGTAACGACATAGTATTTAAACTAGATTATCTCTTTGTAAATAACATATAATTTTTTGAGACCGATGAATCAATAGGATATATTTTTTTATTTTTTTTGCCAAAGCTCTCTTCAGTGGATTTGTGTGATCTTGGGCCTTAAATTCAATATAAATAAAAGTTACAAGCACGCTGGCCATTTGAACTAACCCGCTTAAGAACCTTAGTTAGAGCCTTCGTTTGATTTAAAGCTATAAGTTCTATCAGATTTAAACGAATAACAATATAATATAAAAAATACCAATATAATATTTGTATTAGTTAAACACAACCAATTTTTAAAGGATATCTAAAAATCAATCTTTGGGAGTTTATTCCCGCACTACTTCCATAGTGGTCCAATGTAGAGAAGAGGTAAAAAATTACGTTTGCTTAGTATATGTTAATATCTACAGTAATAATGAAATTTTAACTTTGAACATTGAACTTATACATATACATAGGTATATCTTTCTTTATTAATATATCGTTGAGAGGTGCCTGCACGGACATCAAATGGTTCCGAATAAAAATCAACGCTGCAGCTCTGCTGTAGCATTATATGGTGAGTTCGAGCCATTTCACTAACGAAGCATCGTTCATCATCATTTATTCTCTTTTATGTACCTATGTGTTTTCTTCCATAACTTCGTGCCACTTTCCTGTCTTAGAAACTTTCGTTGATGTACGTGTGTGTTTTGTTGTGAATAAACGTATGTCTAAGTCTACGTTACTAAACATTGTAGTGATGACTGTAATATCATTACAAACATAAACACGCTTTAACCATAGACCATAAATAGTAGTAAACGTCGTAAGCAGCCAAATTTGTAGGCGAACCAACCGTGTATTTTTTTGCATATCAAAAAGAACAGTCATATAGTGACTGAGCGGTTCGGTAGGCGCAGAACACCAACGTATGGCACGCAAAGTAGCGCACATTTGGGGCGTCTACTAAGATTTAATAATGTTATATGGCTTCAACGTTGCAGTTGGTTATTTTAATAGTAATTACCTTTAATTGTCTTTTGCAAAAAATATATAATAAAATGATAAGCCTGTACCAGTAATTTTTTACTGGTACAGGCTTATCATTTTATTATATTTTATTTTATTACCATTTTAGCATATTTATGCTGTAGTAATTCAGGAGAACATCTTATATTAACATAGGTATATTTTCTAAACAAAACGAGTACATAACGTAAGCTAATTTAATTTTCCTACCGTTGTACGGTGGTTTTTATATATATTTTTAATATAGATGTGAAAGTTGCAATGTATGGATGTTTCTCTACGACGCTACACCGGCTGAACGGATTTGAATGAAATTTAGCACTCATGTAGTTTATGTGGTAGATCAACATAAAAGATACTTTTTATCCGACAAATTGCCTGACACGCCTAGGTTTGCTGGAAGAAATTAAAGTATTAGTCAGCACTCATTATCATCATCATCATTCTAAGCCCATATCAACCCACTGCTGGGCATAGGCCTTCTCTCTACAATATAGTATAGTCGACAATATACAATACAATATACAATATACAAGTCGACGGCGCAGGCCTATGCGCCTGCGCCGTCGACTTGATGATATCGTCGGGCCATTGTAATGGTCCTCCCAATGGCCGAGTTGCTCGTGAGCACTAATGATTATGATCAATTTTCTGTTTAACAATGATCCCATTCACTGTGGTCAGAGCCGCTCTGCAACCCTTAGGGTACCTTGTGCAAGTCCATCGAATTGTTGGTCCTTTCGACTTTAAGACGCAGTTGAATCGGTACTGCCCCATCACTATCACAGGGTTGCCCCCCTTAGTTTGACCAAGTACTGGAGCTGTAACAAAATGCTCATAAACTCTCTGGTGGCCGAATATACTGATAAGTAGGTACTCTTATATACTAAGAGTACATCTATTGGATTTTGGTGACTGGATGCAAGTGCATCTCTCGTTTTCCTAAGCATATTTATTTATGTGGGTCATAGGTAGGTTTCATTCGAAACAGTGCACAGTAGAATATTTTATTTTTACAAGTAAGATGACATTTATATGTTTATAAAATAAAATAAAAATGTTATACCATATAAAAAAATAAAAAATGTGGATCATTTACTCTTAAGTTAGATAAATTCATGTGTACTTACAAATTATTCAATTTTTGATGATCCGAAAGAAACTAAATTGAAATCAAAGAAACCAATCTTACAAACGTTACATACTAACAAATTATAACCAATAATATCGGCAATGGGATATATAATAAACCTGCACTGGGCTTTATAGTATATTTTTCAGAAATACTACTTACAGATTTTCTGCTGCGGACTATGCTCGTTCTTGTAAACTAGAACTTATCTTTGAACTTCGATTATTATACTGTATTGCCTGCAAACCTTTATAAGGTTAAAACACCGATTTGAAAGTCAGTGTTTTGTCTTATTATGATTCGCAGGCACTAAATTCAGATACAGTATAATAAATGCTATTTATTTTATAATTTTAATCAATATTTCAAGGATATTCGTGGAAACTAAACATTAACTAATGAGTTAGGTAAATTTTTTGTTTCTGTTAAAGATAAAATCTATAGATGTAGTTTCCATTAATGGTACCAAACGATGTGCAGGATGGTGGCCTTATCATTTGTTTATTGTTATAACCATAAGTCGGTTAATAATGTTCTGTTCTAAAATAAAAACTAAGATAATGCACAATTATTTTGGAAAAAGGCGCCTATAACTTTGAATCAAACTATGACTATAAAAAAACGTTTATTATTTCTTGTTTACCAGTGTTCTCCTTCCTTGCCGTGTTTCGGCTCTGCGTGTTGCTACGCATAGCAGCGTCTACGAAAGTGTAATGCGATACTACCCGTAACGCGCTACGTAGCATAATGCGCGATATGGGCGTAACGTATTTAGCGCGCTTGAATATACAGGGTGTTAACGGGGTCATGATTCAAACCTATCGGTCCTAACTCGAAGAATTAATGCGATTTCAAGTATAGGGCAAATTTTTAAAAAATTACAGCCTTTTTTAAACTAATCAACAATTTATTTATCCCAGTTAATAACTCAGATTATGGTTACCCTATTAATTCATGATAAAACCTTTTTAATAAACATATGATTAGATGAGTAAGTAGTAGGTAATTGTCAACCGTCACGTCATAAGGGTCACGTCACCGTAGGGTGACCATAATAATTAATAAATAGGGATTCATTTTTAGTTTTTTTTTACCTGCGAAAAAAGTGCTAATTTATGCACTCCAATCTACAGCGTTGTATTCCTAATTAAGTGCCAAGTCTATTTTCTCTTTCTTGCTACACGACCCCGTTAACACCCTGTATAGGGTGACTTTAAAATATCGATCACAAAGTAAGGGTACTAAAATACCCTAAACCTTACCTAATGATGAAGTTTTGGTAATTACTTTTTTTTTCTGATTTCTTGTTATTTTTTTAAAAATCATTCCTTTTTAGGATGATTAGCAATGACCAATATCAAAGTGTTCATAGCCCCTGTGGTTGCGACTACTTCCGACACGCACACTCCCAGACACAACTCCTTAGACACTTAGAAAATGGCTACTCTCGCTGCGCGGCAATAAAGTGCAATCTAGCTCGCACCTGCGCTAGTACAATAATCATCATTTCGAGGTGTGAGTTTATACTCACACGCGCGTACAGAGCGGTGGCACTTCAAACAAGCTAGCTGCGCGTGTACTCTGTGGCTGGCTGTGCTTTCGCCTATGTCCGTCATCGATTCATCATCTGTTTCTCTCACTTCTGCCCACTACACTACACTACACTACACAACTAATAAGTACCACAAAGATGATTACGATGTGATGGCCAGTTTGTGGATGAATCAAGAATATCAAACTAGAATGCCTACCTACCTATCTACCAGTGCGCTAGTCCAAGCCATGTTAAATGCCTAGTGAATCTCGTGCAAGCTAGATTAAGCCGCATTTCTAGGCACGAGAGGTTATTTTACTCTGATATCTCAAGGTTGACTGCGCGTCAAGCGAGCGGCAAACGTGCCTGGTGTGGGTCGGCCGGCCGAACGTACGCCGCCGCCGGGGAACCCCCGCCCGTGACTCAGGGCCGAATGCAAAGCGGACAGTCAAAATTGAGCGCGCAATCAGTTATGCGCGCGCTTTCATTTTTTATTGTCCAGCAGCAGGATGCGCAGATATCGCCAAAATTCCAACTCACGAGCTGCAGTGCAAATTTTCGTGTAGTTGGTAGGTGAAGTCTTGGTTTTGAGTGATAGACAAGAGACCCACATTTGGTTCTCGTTGCTAAGGGATGACATGATACTGCAAGGCAAGGACTTCTAGGTAGGTATACGTCGAATGCGGGCGTGCAGAGTGAGGTCACTGACCGCGGCGCCGCCGAACGGGCGCGGGCGGCGGCGTGCGACGACGGCCAAGACTGAGTCACGACTGGTAAAGTGTGTGTGTGCGTGACTCGTGTCGGGTGTTCTATCCTAGGTCCTAGCCGCCGCCGCCGCCGCCGCCGTCACGCGCCGTGTAGATGTAGCGGCACGTACTGCGTAAGTGAGTGAGTGCTGTATGTGCTTGCGCGTGCGAGAATAAGATAGTGCCTATTTGGTGACTGAAGAGTGAGAGAGATACTCAATGTCTTGTATTCGTTTACAGTGTAAACGTGTAAAATTAATTTGTTAGGGTAATTTGACAACATTTGTATAAATATCGGGTACAGAATTAATTAAAATGACATCGTGTCATAAATATATTCAAAAAAAATTATAAAGATGTTTTCACATCGTTTGAAATGCACCTGAAATAACACTAACTTTTTGATCGATATTTCAAAGTCACCTTATATAATCCCATCCCTGTCCCATGTTCAGCTGGCCGGAAAAGGAAAACGAATTAAACTCTCTACATCCACGTGGTTAATAAATAATATATTAAATCTGAAGAATGAAGCGATGAAATATTATATATTATATAATCAAACTAAAATCTCTAGTTAACTTATAACTATATGAGTCGCTTCATTCGAAGATATAAGCAAGCCACCTCCCTCCCACTCTTAGAAAGTTTTGACCTATCTCTAAAAGAATGAGGCTCTTGGGACGTTGGACCAATGAATTGACAGCCCATACGGGGATACCAGCCCTGGGGATACCAGCCCTACCATTAAAATTAAAAACATCGAATCAATCGGGTTATCGACTCTTTTTCTCTAAAATATGTGCAACGAATGCCTGTATTGTAAAAGGGCAATAAACTATATATATATATATATATATATATATAATAAACAATACATTATATCTTCGAATGAAGCGACTCAAGTAATATTGATCGAACTTCACTTGAGAAGAAGAAATACATATAAACTCATATTGCAAAACACAAAATAGTTTTTTCTCACTTTGGTATGATTAATCAAACCAAAAGGAACAATGAAGTTATTATTCTATATATCAGATTAGACTTGATTAGATTTCACTATATTTGAAAGATTTTAAGCGTATTTTTTAAACTCTAACATAAAAATGTCTTATCAGTTTAATAACTTGAACAAACACATTTCTTCACTTGGATTAACTACTATACAAACATAAAGGTAAACAGATACCCAAAAAAAGCTGCAAAACATGACTTTTGACTAGATCATTTTGATTTCATACCTATCAATTTCAACTATTCACACAATAAAGTTAGTACATAAGCACACATGAACGCTTCTCTCCCTCAATCTAAATTGCTTAACAACAACGTCATGTTATTTAAAACCGCATATAATTATAATAATAATAATAATACCTTGGACACCTTTTACACACATTGATCTAGCCCCAAACTAGGATTCCCTGTATCTTGGGTACTAGACAACGATATATATACTTATATAGAGAAATATTATACTTAGATAGATAAACAACCATGACTAGGGTACAAACATTCGTTCTCATCAAACAAACATTTGCCCCCACCGGGACTCGAACCCGGGACCCTTGGTTTCGTAGGCAGCGTCACTACCGACTCGGCCATTCGGGTCGTCTTATAACCTCCCCATTTATTTATTTTCTTAGTTAGGTTAATATCGCCAACCTGGATTTTTTTGTGTTGATTTGTTGCTCGATATCACTACCCAGGAAGGATGTGAAGGGATGTGAGATCATAGGGAAGGATTCCCTTTGAACGTAAGCAACTGCTTCCCCAAAACTAACCCTTTATTAACCCATATATTCATTTAAAAATATTTCTGTCAATCTGACGTTTGCGAACTCTTATTATTCCACAACATTCGTTGTATTTGTATTTGCATCAGCAAATAATCTCCATTCCATATTCGCTTTCCGAGGTTCCTGAGTAATTATCACCGGGCTCGTGGTTATGATTATCATTGTATCGAATCACCACCGATTCTATCGTAGTCAAAGAGGATCGACATCCGTGGTTACGTTTTTTGACGCAGACCCATCGGACCTTCGCTCCGTAGGACTTGTGTTTGGTGAACCGGTGCCCGCAGTACATAGTGGAGGGATGGCCACGGATCGTCTCCACGTACTGAACTGAAACATATATAGAACTATTAGATGAAGCAAAATTACACATACCAGTCTATGCTATTTCACAATTCGAGGAAACAAAATATACTTACGGACAAAATATTTTTACGTTGTTCTGTTAAGGCGTTTTATAAAAATTAAAGGAATATTAATAATATGTACTCAACATTGTTTCTTATTAATTTATTAAGTTTGTTACGCTATAAAGTTGGTATTCCGATACACTGACTACATAGATAACTTTTAAGGACTCACCTCCCATGTCATTTTTGGAAATGCCATTTGCCGTTATAGGTTTTTTTTTTTTTTAACAAGGCATAAGGTTAAAAATCGCGTTGCCTCGCGCGTTGGCGCGGTAATGGACCAGCTGAATTCTTACCATACTATATCCCAAACTTTTTTAATTCTATCCTCCAAGTGATAAATACGTGTGCGGTAAGCAACTAGATACCTACTTTCCTTGATACATATAAAAAAATATTCCAACACGACGCTAAAGCTATAAAATTAACATAAAATATTATTTAATGTGATGTTCTGATATGCTAGCAGCATAAATACTATATACATATTATTAAAGTTCTATCCTACGGGTAATGAATTTAAAAACCAACCTTTTAAAAATATTGACGCTATTATATTGGTAGACTTATTTATTTTTTCTAATTAAGCATATGATGAGAATCAGATGTGCCAATCTTAATACTTATGAAACATTTAGTTTACGTTTTGAGTATAAATTTATCTTTCAAACTGCAGCCGTCACGTGGCAGTTTGCCCAACATGTTGGAACCATTATCTCGCTTATCGCCAAACTAATGCACTGGGAGTAGTGGTGCCAGTTCCAAAACTCTCCTTCTTCAAAACCATGAACATAAACAAAAACATTTATATTCAGTGTTCAGGCTTCTCGGCACCTAATGACCTCGTAGGGGCCCATCAGCTACGAGGTAGCGTAGCGATCAGTTGCCAAGAAGTGTGAACGTCGGCGATTCACCGAGCTATTAATTATTGGAGTCGATCTAACCTGGTCTGTGCTTCGGTCCCGTCAACCTCCTGTCTCTCTGCAAGGCCCGGGTGCACCCTAGGCTCTTCTTGGTAGACAGGTTCTTCAGCCAACCTCCTGTGTGACTGGCGGGCCAGCCTCGATCAGCACAGTGTTCCAACACAGGTTATGTTACGTGGTAAAAAACCAATCGGCCACGTAAATGCGAACTTTATCTGGTTCGGGGAACCACAACACACTCAGCTATATAGACAATCCTGAGGGAACCTCGAATACATTTCAGATGGACTGCGATTTAATTTCAATACCCTATCCAAACGCGTTTACATTGCGAGGGCTTTTTTCTGTCAGTTGTCAAAAACTGCTAGGTTGGCAGCAACGTCAAATTCAAAATGGCCTTTCCGAAACCATCGATCGAATATCGATTTGGAATCGAACATTCAGGCACATACATATCTTCTGACCCCACACTAGGATATCCTGTGTCGTGGGAGCCAGAAACAGCGACATCACACACATATAAATATCCAAGACCTGTGGATTTTATTTTCTTTTATGTTCAGCCGGGGATCGAACTCGGGAGCTCTCGCATGTACGGCCAAGCCACAACCGCAGCTCCACTTACGTCGTCAAATCAGGAAGACTCTCATTTCGGAATTTTCATAACCTATATTGATTTCGATCTTTATTTAAATAATATGTATCCTCTATGAACTAAAAGCCTGACCATCTGCGCTAATTCATTATGTTTTAGTTAAGTTCAAGATGGCGGCATCGACGAAACGCGTCGCCAGTTAGTTTTCGCGACGCGTTTCGTCGTTGTCGCCATCTTGAAACCGATATGGGTGAAGGACCTCTGGGCCTCTGTTAATCGTTGTGGCAATACATTCTATGTCTGTGTTGTACGGTATATCTATCCTAGCAAAAAGTAAAGGCACAAGAGAAAGGCGCTATTTATACTGATTCATAAAACCAGAAAAAAAATTGCCAGTCTTAAGGACACTGTTCTTATCTTGGGTGGCCTGAATATGAATATTGCGACAGAGTCTACCTTTAACCTTTACTGGTACTTTCTTAGTGTTTGTGAGAGACAAATGAGGCGAAGAATGCACATGGCAGAGTGCTGACATGGTGTTACTGCTGGAGAGCGGTACGTTGCGTAACCGTACCTACCTTCGTGTCAGGCAGCCAGGTGCCACATACTGACGCCTACCACCCACTTCCGATATCATCGCTGCTGTTAAAAGCGTAAGGCGCGGATCAGAGATCGGGCCGGCTGGATCCTAGCAACATCGGCGGACACAACAACT
This sequence comes from Argyresthia goedartella, assembly GCA_949825045.1. Classification (NCBI taxonomy): domain Eukaryota; kingdom Metazoa; phylum Arthropoda; class Insecta; order Lepidoptera; family Argyresthiidae; genus Argyresthia; species Argyresthia goedartella. The sequence continues at coordinate 8,397,478 of OX463817.1, forward strand.
GAAATGTTGCCAAGGGCAACCACTCAGTCCTGTACGAACTCATGTGTAGCGCATCATGGGTCAAAGTTGTTGAAGCTCCGAATGTGAATCAGTTGGTCGGTTTTACAATACCATTTACGGGATCTTCAATAATTCGATCCCTAAGAATATCAGGCCTAGGCAATCTACCAGTTTCACTGGTCTTTGTAACGGCCACGCAGCCCGCGCGCGGTCGCCACAGTGATGGATGACGTCATCGGCCGCTACCTCGCCAGTCGCCGCGCCCCTCCACGCAAGATCACCAGCGAGACCACGCCACGCCCCACCACGAAAGATGCAACTCCGATGGCTATATAAACCCCAGCGCGATCAGAGCAGGCAGCAGAAACGTCCTCCTAGAACCGGAGGACGATATCACGAAAGCTCTTAAGGCCCAACCACCCCCCACCTCTCAGGCACGTCAACTTGACGAAGGCTGTGTTCCCGACGCATTACAGCGTCTCAGATACCAAATTTGGATTGAAAGAGATCGCCGTCTTGACTCGACGGACACACAGTCTCCCCCTCCCCGTTTAAATATCCCGCACTGAGGTTAGAGCCCACCTAAATGGGCCAAATATAGAGTAGTTTAGGGTTAGGATAGGTTTAAAAATTATATAACCACCTCATAGTAGCGGGGGCTATCTGCCCCCCTAACATGCCGCTATCATGCATGTAAACACAAAGGGGTTGTTTTTAGTCCGTATAATACACGAGCTGATGCTCGCTCAATATGTGGGGACCCGGACATAGCAGGGAGGTCTGAATCCTGCGCATAGGTGATTCCATTTTTTCCCCTCCAACAAAAAAAAAACTTCCGGCAGATGCCCTCCTAACATGCCGGTATCATGCCCTTTGAGTATGAGCTGATGTGCGCTCGTAAAAATCGGGTAAGCAGGTATTATATACACATATATATCGCCCAAATGGGAAAATTGCAGGTAGAAAGCCTTCAGCATATACCGAGGCCATGGCTCACAGTTATATCGATTTTATCTATAACTGTCACACAAAACAACAAAGGGGTTGTTTTCAGGTCGTATTCTACATGTGCGGGTCCCTACACATTGAGCGGGCATCAACCGCTCAATGTGTAGGGAGCCGCACATAGCAGGTATATCTGACTCCTAGGCAGTAGTAATTACATTTTTTCCCCCTCCAACAAAAAAAAAAGCAGCCGGCAGTTGGTCGACGCTCTGGCAATGGCCAACGAGGGTTCCCATCCCGACACCAGCCCACATCGGTCCCAGGGTTCACCTGATCGTTAAGGGACTAACACTAAAACTTACCGAACTCCGCCTGCTCAAATCGGTATCAGGGTAAGCCTGATCGACAAGGGACATAACACTAAAACTGACCACCTCCACAACACGCGACGAAACCGATCACCTGCCTCCTTGCCTAGCCGTAATTTACCACCTACCGACTGCTCAGAATCGGCACAGGGTTCGCCTGGGAAACGAGGAGTTTCAGGAAAATCGTCGCGCGTGGAATGGGTCCAAGACAATGGTGATCAAATCAGTGCAGTGTAATCGCGTCTATCCGGCGCGACTTAGTGAAATAAAGAGTTGGTAGTGAAAGACAATCCTTCCATCTTTCCATATGATCTAACGCAATGATCATATGATTGTTATAGTTAAGTGCTTCCAAATAAAACTATGGTCAAGTGAAAATGGAAAACTTGTTTGTCCTGAACGATCCTTAGGTAGGATAGCTAGATAGATATCTCATTGAGAATTAGCTAGGCTCATTGCTAACGGCAAAGGTCTAGGTAGACGGGACAACCAGGCTGAACAAGCCCGAAGTTTACCCCCGTCACATCTTTTTATCCATGCGTTTTATATTAGTTTTGCTTGGGTATAGCTCACTAGAGGAGAGACTTGACACCGAACAGCTTTAGACTGTGCGTGGATTGCTGCGAGGCAACAGTGATTGCACACCGCTTGCAAGTGCGGTATGCTCGCTAAATATTCCTTACAAATATCTACATGCGCGCATGCACCAGCTGCTAGCGGGCAGCTGGCACCACACGTCGACGTGCTGGCAGTCTCCAGTAGTGCAACCGCGAGAAAGCCCCAACGCACTGCTGGCGGCAGCACCACTGAATGATCTGTTTGGTCATGCATGGAGAGATTGTGCCAGAGTGTGGGAGATATTGTGCGAGACTGTGCGTGCTGTCCTCTCATTATTGAATTTTGAGATTTAATTGAATGTTATCATTACGATAGTGTTGATGTGAATTGAATTTGTTATAACGTGATATCTGTAATTTAATAGGACTTATATTTCTAACATGATGAATTACTCTAATATGTTATTATCTTATTGTTTGTGTGGCTTTTGGCACAATTACTTAATAACTTAATTGTAATTACAACAACAGTGCGCACACGTGCCTGCAATGCACTAGGACATGCAAGCCCACGAGCGATGAGTATAAAATAGGTAATGCTGTTACCGTTACCGAAAGTTTGTCGGACATAATCATCAACATCATTAACCTCAATGTAACTAAACTACGATTAGCATTTTTTTTTTATAATACCTATTTCTCTAATATTTCCAAGCATCGCTCTTGCTCCAAATGACGTTAGTCTTGGATGCAGGCGGTTCATGGTTGTGATTGTCCTGATACTTGGAGATTGCTCCGTCAATGGTGATGACAGTAGCGCGACATTTGCTGGGCTTCTTGCTGCAAGTCCACCGAATCTTGTTGCCAGCGGAGATAGTCACCATGTTGAACCGGAATCCGTTGACGATCAGAATGGGGTTTCCGGAGTATGACTCCTCGAATGATACCACTGAAACAGTAATTCGTCTGTCAGATACTTTGTACTGTGAGGCGTGTTTTATGGTAGTTTGAAGTCGATAATGTATTCATGTTGCAAAAGGCACACGCAGCTAATATTAATTATAACAGCCCGCTTTCCTGTCACAGTTAAAAGAGAAACCGGAGTCTGGGAATATAACATCAAGATATTAAGGTCGAAATTAGTATATTTTTTTTAATTAACACATAAAACAAACAGAAATCGTATAAGTTCATTTGTACAAAGGCGAGCTTAATCCACAAAATATTGGATGAAAGGAGAAGTTGATTGTAGAATTGGGAAAAAACGTGTTGTTTTGGCTGCTGTCACACCTCACAAGTGCTCACGAATGCCTATAAAAATTGATTTTTGTTTAAAATACAAACATTTATCTTATCTTAAATGTCGACAATTTTCATTTTAATAAATTAGGTGCTTGTAACGAGGCAATGACTTAAAGTGGTCGAAACAAATTAATGGAAAACTATACTTTTTTTTTCTTCATGTATTTGGCCAACTTGCAATCGGTTTTGCAACCATGAGAAGGTTTTATGAAGGTTTATGGCGCTTTGGGCATTCCATTCCATTGTTTGGTAGCTCTCTTGGTACTTTTTGAGTTATCTATTTATTGTCACAAACATGCTTTAACTTCAATCTCCTTTGGTAGGGAATGTCACTGAGTGTCGAAGCCAGTTAATTAAAATAGTTTTAATGATGGTTGAACCTATCTCTGTGTGGTTTCTGGTCATTCGTGACACTTCTTCATTAAAAGTAGGTATTTGTAAGTAGTCACGAATTTCATCAAATTCCAAATTACAAATCTCTTTATTATTGAAGATATTTACATTTACTTAGCAATCGCAATTTTTTGCCACTTCTCTACATTGGACCACTGTGGGAGAGGAGGGCTTAGAAACTCCCAAAGATTGATTTTTAGATCTCTTTAAAAAATTGTTGGTGCTTAACTAATACAAATACTTTAATAATAATTATCGTAATTAATAAGCAAGAATAAATAATAATAAAAATTATCCCCTTTTCGACAAATTCGCTTTAGCATGCTTTTTAAATTGCTCAAATGGCAATTTTAAAATCTCCAGAGGTATATTATTGTAGTAGAGAATACACTGACCCTTGAAAGAATTGCTAACCTTCGCGAGTCTAAACCGGGGCGCAAGTAGTCCGTGATTATTTCTTAGGTTAACAATACAGTTATCGCTAAGTTTGGAGAATGTTGTAAGGTTCTGTACATACATTATATTTTCGAAAATAATTTGACTAGCTACAGTTAGTATGTCAATTTCTTTAAAAAGCTCTGAAACTAACTAAAATATACTAGCCAAGATGTAGCCACATCCGTGTTTTGTTTGATGTTCCTAACAGCGTAAGCATATTTTTTCACATAGTCATGAAATTTTCTTTCAAAGTTATAGGTTTTTTGTTCATAAAGGTATAGCTTTACTTTTACGAATTCCAAATGTTGCCCAGTCATTAAATTTTGATGGTGGCACTGACTTTCTTCACTTGAAAAACTTTATTGAATAATGTTGAAGAAGTCAGAATAGATTTTGTTTGGGTGCTGTTCATCAAAATCCGGTACTGGCAAATTTAAATTTATGTTTTTCATATACGTCTCTTGTCTATGGGATTTCATAGGCCTATAAAATTATGGATCAGTCTAATTTTTTACCAGCAAATATTACGCGGAATGAAACTTTTAGACCGCTGCGATTTGACTGAAGCAGTTAATTGCATTTTTACTTGTGAACACAGTCACAAAAAACGTTATCTAAGCAAGTTTGGCCGGTAAGTAATTCTTTTCGGCTCTAGAAATACATTACATAAATTAAATGATTTGAACAGAGTTATTAATCGTCGTTTTACTGTTGTATCTACAAGCTAATCTACATTAAGATTGCCACAAATAATTAACTTTTTTCTGTTATAACAAAGTTTAATGAGGGCTTGATTCGGTCATCCACCGTGTGAAGGTTGGCGTATTTAACGATTAGGAATTTTTTGTGTAGCTTTCACAATGTTTGAGAATGTGGAGTTGTTTATGTAAGACCTTACGTCAATGTTGTCTTTTCCCGAATTCCAGGAAATAACACATGCATGGTGCCTAAACTGTGTTTCCCTATCAATAGTGGTTACACGACCCCATGTGTTCAACGCTTTATCCATGAAATTTAGATAAGCTATTATTGATGCACAATTGCACAGCCACTAAAGAACCCAGAAAATGGTTCCCATTTTATTTAACCTATAATAAAACAATCCTGACTACCAGTAATGCTATTATTTACTTAGGGACTTCCCGACTCTTAAAACAATATGTTACAACCTTATTAACTTGGTTAAGATTTTATTATTTGACTTGAGATTCCAACTTGTCTGTGACAGTTCTTCATTAAATGTATCTGTAACATAATGTACATACATGAGTGTAGTACTCTGTGTCAGTCTGCGAAACGTTCCTACGGTTTACTTTTTCGTAATTCATCCAATAATAAAGTTACATATGGTACGTTTTATTAATTCACAACAAATCTAAAATACTATATACTTGTTCCTAGGTTTAGGAGGGGGATGAAAATGCACATTACTGCATCGTATGATCTGATCATTATATGTATGAAGAGCTGCTTTGCATCCTTTGGAAGCGTGAGTAGAACAGAACCATCTAGCCTTCATGCCGTTCTTGGTTTGCTGACAGAAACGATACCCAGCTAGGATGATCATCCGACGACCATGTGTCGAAGTGGTCAGTATAATACCTGCAAATGTATTTGATTAATTATTAATATTTTTGATCTGGTTACTCTTAAGCCGAAACAAAAGATCAATAGAGAAATCAATATCATAAAGCCAAAAAATATTCATACACACAAACGCACATTAAGAAATAAAGCCACTAACCAAAACTTTCAAAGACGGTAATGTGTTACATATCTGGTAATCTGTTTTAGATTCACAATTTTCGTGGGTTTTCGATAACCTATCTTTATCACATGCCCTGATTAGCGAGCTCATGACATTTTGAAATACTGATTCGTGGCCAAGTGGCAACCTAAAAGAAAACGTTATCTGCAGAGATTTTAAACAAAGATTTCGTAATTTAGAAAAAGCTAGTACCTATTTAATCGTACATCAGAAATACTGATTTGCGCAGCAAAAAAGGATCAACAAAAACACTTTTTATGTTTTAAATATTTATTACTTTATTAACTTAAGTTCATGTTTTATGTATTTTTTACATGTTGAACCTCACTCGAAGTATAAAAGGGGCTTCGCTTCGCTCACCCCCTTTACCCTTCACCTAAGCTACCGGAGTATTTTGCCCTTATATTTGCTGTGCAAATCAGTATTTTTGATGTACAGTTTAATATTTCCCTTTAGAAAATACCTAGATTCTATTCAGTAGTTTATTGAATATGCTTGAAAAGAGTACGCTTGTAAAATAGTAGTTCCTAATTACATATTAATCAGAGAGAGCTTGGATACATAAAAGTAGTTTATCTACACACGTATCATAAACCCTCTTTACTGCGTTCAAAAACCGCACGTTACGATCAGCATTATGTTAAACTACTTGGTAAAAACTCGTTTCGTATCTGGAAAACTACACATAATGGTCATTATGTGTAGTTTTTCTACATATAATGACATTCAAATTTCGAACGCCGACGCCCACCCGCGTGCCGTCCCTAGTTTGTCTGTGAAGTTGGTACTGACATTCAAATTTCGAACGCCGACGCCCGCCTGCGTGAAGTTGGTACTAAAGAACAAGCTAAACAATTGCAGAACCACAATGCAGGTCAAACATGCGGTTCCTGAACACATCAAAGAGAGCTTATGATATGTGTGTAGATAAACTAGTGTATGTATCTGTACATAATTAGGCATTAAAACTCTCGAGTGATATTATTATGAAACTCGCCTTCGGCTCGTTTCATAAACCCGCTCTCGAGTTTAACCTGCCCTCCATTATGCATCAGTCATATAAACAGGGCATACATAATGGAGGGCATCAATACTTGGGAGTGAATTTATGAAACGAGTCGAAGGCGAGTTTCGTAATAATATCACTCGAGAGTTTTAATGCCTAATTACATACACTAGTTTATCTACACACATATCATAAGCTCTCTTTGATGTGTTCAGGAACCGCATGTTTGACCGGCATTATGGCATTGAGTTGTTAAGCTTGTTCTGTAGTACCAACTTCACAGACAAACTAGGGGCGGCAGGCAGGCGGGCGTCGGCGTTCGAAATTTGAATGTCATAATGTGAATAATTTTTGTACATTATGGTCATAATGTACGAATTTTCAGATAAGAAATTAGTTTTTACCAAATAGTTCTACATTATGCTGGTCTAAACGTGCGGTTTTTAGACGCAGTAAAGAGGGTTTATGATACGTGTGTAGATAAAAAATCATTTAGTTAAGATTACAAACGAGTACTCAAGCCATTCGGGAGGGAGGTGCGCGTGTGCATGTGCATTTAGAGATCCGGTCATCAATCGCATCAAAGAATACACTGCCATCTCGTCTTTAGTACCATTTGTAGGTCTTTACAGAATCGATACCCACCAAGGACTACAATGTTGTATAATTTAGGATTCATACAGTGAATGAATTCAAGAAAGTAAAGTATTTATCTATTATAAACAATTCAATAAATGTGTAAAACTGTCGATAAAAATAAAAAACCCGCGATGTTTTAATCATAACGTGATCAGCACAATGAATATATCAAACATTTCACAAAAAAGGCATTGTGTCACACCTTTTCCCGTACGGGTCGGCAGAGGCACAGTTGCGTTGCGCCAATACTAGTCATACTTCTTACCAACAGCTGTAACACGCCCCGCACGACTCGCATTTATCGTTTGGGCATGATACGGGTGCAGTTCGGTGGACTTACGTTATGAACTACCCATTTGAACACAACACTCGACCCTTTCTCATCGCTGGTCTTCACGACAACTTTTGGTGAACGTAGGTTTGAAATATGAATACCGTACTTGTATCCGTAAAGATTTAACACTCTTATGCCTCGCGACTTGGTAGTCAGTGGACCTGCACGGTGAAAATGTGTCTAATTATCGTGCAATAAAGGTTGTCACGTTTTCCCACTTCATCCCTTATCTATTGTTAAGAACAGAAATTAAGAATATGTTACGAAGAGCATCGATTACAATCGATCGATCCGCGAGTACAGCACTAGAAGTCCATATTAGAGTTCCGTACCCGACGGGTGCCTGACGGGACCCTATTACCAAGCCTCCGCTGTCCGTGCGTCCGTCCGTCTGTCAAATCTGTAATGAACCCTTCGTGCACGAGTTAGACTCGTACTTGACCTTTTTTTTCAGTACCGAAGCGAACCGTTGGCTGCCAGCGTGGCCGACACGTCCCAGCCACTCAACATGAGTTACATGTGTCGTTCTGCGCGCGCCCTTAAACCAGCCATGTTGAAATCCTACGTTACGTACGACGGTCATTTAATTCTCAAACATGATTAATTCTAACTAACGACTTCCTTCTATGCATTTTTCCATCGTGTTGTCTACCCATCACGCTACCCATTCACCGTGGGCCCTGCCCAAAAGAGGGGAGCTCCAGCCGATAGCTAAGTACAATCAGATTTGACCAATTAATTAGACAGAGAACCACACCCAGAGTAATCTTATTTATACATACCACTAGCTGCCTGCAATCTCGTACGCTTACTACTTACATTCAAATAAGAGCATTTGTAATGTTTAAACAGTATTGGAGGCTGAGCTGCAGGCTACCCGAGGGGTCACAGGTGGCGGATAGTGAACGGCCATTAGATATGATGGTTAGCTGCGAATATATTGAATAAGCAGTCCCCGACCAAGAAGCGGCAAGGTTAATAGGAAGTAGTGGGAAGCCTGGTGGGAAGGGCTTTCTAGCAAAAAGCTACAGTTTCCAACGACAACCCTGTGACATGGCGTGATAATGCCGCCATTCAATAAGCATTCCCCTGACACCGGGAAGCAGCGGTGGCAGTACGGGCAGAAAGCCGAAGACTACAGCAAGTCGGATGGGTTTCTGCACGATGAAACGAGGGCGGAGTTGCACCAACAGAATGGCCTTGTCACTGCGATGTGGAAGGCAAGGGGGATACCACCACATTAATTTCCCTACATATAGCAGCAAACATGAAAAAGTCAATAAAGGAAAGGAATTTAATCGACAGAAGGCCGCGATCGCGGCCCGAGTCCGGCAGGCACAGCACGGAGGCTGTGTCGGTCGTTAACATGCGAAACCCTCTAGAAGATATGCGATGGAATGAGAATACCAGAGACAGACGCAAGGCTGTCGATGATGCCATGCGAAACCCTTGCAAAATAGGGACGTGGAACGTGCGCACGCTCCATAAGACAGGGAGAACAGAAGAACTCCTACACATCCTGGACGAGACGAAAGTCGAAATACTAGGTATATGTGAACATCGCTGGGAGGGTAACGGAGACTACTGGTACGATGACTATAGAATCATCTTTAGTGGGGGCAAAGGGGGAAGTAATGGGGTTGCAATATTTTTAAACAAGGACATGGGACTCAAGGTTATGAATACACTACACATAAGTGATAGACTACTTCTGATAACGCTTAATACTGCACCCATTACAGTTATAATCCAGGTATATATGCCAACTTCAGCACACGATGAATCGGAAATAGAAGAAATATATGAACAACTAGACGACTTGCTAAGAGGGGTTAAAGATGATCACAGGCTATATATTATGGGCGATTTTAACGCGGTTGTGGGAGAAAACCAAAACGGAAGACACGTGGGCAGTTGGGGTCTTGGAAAAACTAACTCAAGAGGAGAAAGGTTAATACAATTTTGCAAACAATATGATCTGTGCATAACTAATACCTTATTCCAAGTCCCTAAGAGAAGACGGTACACATGGAAGATGCCCGGAGATGTGGCAAGATATCAGATAGACTACATTATCACAAGAACTGAAGAGAGAAGGCACGTTCTGACAAGCCATGCGTACCCGGGTCCGAATATTGATAGTGACCATAACCTAGTGATGGCGAAGTGCATAATGGAACAGAGTAAAAGAGGACCAAGGGGGAAAAGCAACTCGAGGCTCAAGGCCGATATGATACAATTCAAAAGCAAAGATTTGAGAGTAACTTTTGGTAACGAAACAGACAAAGAATTGACCAAGTTAGGTTTGGAAGATAATGACCTGAACAATAACTGGACGAACTTTGTTAGTATAATAAGAAAATCGGCGGAGCAAACTCTAGGAAAATCTAAGAGGAAACCAAGAAAAGGATGGGTGACACCTGAGATCATAGATACAATAAATCGTAGAAACAGTCACAGAAGCCAGAAAACGGAGGAAGATAAAAAGATGTACAAATACTATAAAAACAGAGTTCAAACATTATGTGATAGAGAAAATACTAAATGGATAGAAAAACATTGTGAAGATATCGAGTTCTTTATCACAAAAGGTTTGGTAGCCCAAGGATACAACTTAATTAAAATGATGCAAAAGAAGGCAGCAACTAAAAGTAAAGTGATAAGAGATACAGAAGGAAAACTACTTTATGACAAAGAAGACATAACAGGGAGGTGGATTGAATACATAGAGGACTTATACAAAGGAGACAGTTTGGAGGAGTCGGCTATAGAAGAGGAACATGAAGTGGAGGAAGATAATAGGGGACCTTGCATAACATGGTCAGAATTTGAGACAGCGCTGAACGAGCTTAAAGACGGTAAAGCCCCCGGAAGAGACGAAATACCCTCAGAACTATTGAAACATAGCGGACCACAAACCAGAAGACAACTATACCACATAATAGTAGAATGCTATGATAAGGGTATAGTACCAGAAGACTTTGCGACCAGCAGGACAATCACGATGCCAAAGAAAGGAAATGCCACAGAATGTGGAAACTATAGAACCATTAGTTTATTGTCACACGCATCCAAGATTTTACTTAAAATAATACAGCGCAGAATACATACAAAAATTGAAGAAAACCTAAGTGAAGACCAATTTGGCTTTAGAAAGAACAGAGGAACAAGAGAAGCTATAATTGCACTCAGAAATATAATAGATAAAAGACTAGAGCTTAACCTTAATACGTACCTCGGCTTTATCGACCTGGAGAAAGCTTTCGATAATGTTGACTGGAATATTTTATTCGGAATAATGAAGAACAAGGGATTTGACTGGAAGGTCAGAAGAATAATAAAGGCGTTGTACATTGACCAAAAGACAGAGATTACGACGGAAGACGTCACGAAAACAGGCAAAATCGGCAAAGGAGTAAGACAAGGGTGCAGTTTATCCCCACTACTATTCAACATCTACATAGAAGAGGCTATAAACGAAATTAGAGAATTCTCCATAGGAGTCAAGATAAATGGAAATAATATACCGTGGATCCGATTTGCAGATGATATTGCCCTAGTAACGGAATCTGAAGAATGGCTACAGGCGAACCTAGAAACCATGAACAGAATTTTTCAAAAATACAAACTTAAAATTAATGTTAAGAAAACAAAAGTACTTGTGACGGCCAAAAAGGAAAGCCCTGCCATCAAGATAATATTGAACGGGAATGAACTGGAACAAGTTAAGCAATTCGCATATCTAGGAAGCATCATTGAAGAAACAGGTAGAAGTGATAAAGAAATACGCACCAGAATAGCCATTGCAAGAAGAGCTTTCACAACAAATAGAAATATTTACAGCAACAAAATCAACATACGAGTAAGGAAGCAACTTATCAAAACACTTGTATGGAGTATTGCATTGTATGGCTGCGAGAGCTGGAACATGACAACTAAAGACATAGAGCGTTTGGAAGCCTTTGAAATGTGGTGCTGGCGTAGGATGCTAAAAATTAGCTGGACAGAGAAAAGAACAAATGAAGAGGTTTTAAGAATGGCTAAAGAGACCCGAGCTATCATAAGAACCATAGCAAACAGAAGAGCCAAGTGCTTAGGACACATTCTAAGACATGAAGGACTCCTCCTTACAATTATAGAGGGCAAGCTTGAGGGCAAACGCCAGCGAGGGCGTCCTAGGGGAAGATATACAGACCAACTAAAGAATTGGAGCCATAGTGGATCGTACCAGGAGATGAAGACCAAGGCCCAAGACAGAGAGTACTGGAGGTTGCTGCAACGACAGGGGACGACAAGACCCCTTAATATATGATGAAACAGTAAGATTAGTTTGTAGGCATAGGATAAAGATAAGTGATAAAGATATTCTATATAATAATAACTTTTAGTATTCTTGTGCCACTATCAATTGTTTTTTTTTTAGTTAGATTATCCTCTAGGACGATAATCGAATAAAGATATGTGGGTTAAATATAAATAAACGATTTATTTCCTACATTTGGAACGTTAAAATGTCATTCCTTCTTTTCTTTCTTTCTCTCTTTCTTGCTTTATTTACCGGTGTATATTTCTTTAGAAATACTGCAATGAAAAATCAAATGAGAATCAGTCGCAAAATGAAATAATTATAATCAGTTACTCAAAATGGTACTTCAAGAAACAATTTCTGTTTTTTAGTAGACAGAGTGCCACACAACATTTCACGCATTTTATAAAAGTTTTTCCTTTACATTTCGGAAATTTGCACCGCATTATTTTTTCTTTGTATTCTACAAAATGGCCCATTTGGTCTTGTCGTATATCAGTAAGAGGATGGCACGTACGTTTCATGCCCTCAATAGCCTTTGTAGTTTTGGTTCTAGAGCTCATCATCACAGATTGTACCTTTTGATAATCTGAAGTCCTTACTAAAACAGAAAAACGCAAAATTAATTAAAATATTGTATTTTCTATAGTGGCTGAGCTGCGGCTATGGGCTAGTCCCCAGTCATGAATAGAATAGAATAGAATAGAATAGGCATTTAGAATAGAATGTCATGCATAATGGAGTATTGAAAAAATGGCTAACCGTAGGCACAACTTTGCCTCTGCCAACGCATATGGAAAAAGGAGTAATGCTATGTTTCTTTATGTAAAAAATATTTGACCCTTATGTATCGTCACCATAAGTTGTCGTGTGAGGATACGAACCTAACCAGAACCTAACAGAAAACAACCAGAATAAAATTTAGAAATGACAATTTATTTGGGCTATTTACAATGAATTAATTAAAAAAAATGAGAGGAAGATGAAGATGAATGTGGTGAAACAGGTTTTAGAAAATACAGATGTCTGGATAGAAAGAAGGAAGCGGAGAACACGAAAAGAAGTAGACCAGTGGGGTGATGACCAGGTTGCGGGCGTATTTGTAGTTGTAGATGTTGTTAAAATCGTCGTTGTAGGAACGGTAGTGGCGTACTTGTAGCTACGGCTCTCTGGATCCCGTTGTAGAAATCGTCGTTGTAGGAACGGTAGCGGCGTACTTGTAGCTACGGCTCGCTGGATCCCGTTGTAGATGGAGTATTTGAAGATTTGAAGGAGTTTGAAGGCTTCGCAGGATCCCGTTGTAGATGGAGTATTTGAAGATTTGAAGGAGTTTGAAGGCTTCGCAGGATCCCGTTGTAGATGGAGTATTTGAAGATTTGAAGGAGTTTGAAGGCTTCGCAGGATCCCGGGGTAGTGCGACCCCGGGATAAGGCCTTTAAGTGATACTTCCAGTTCAGAAGCTGACGTGAGACTCCAGAATTTCAGAAATGTTCCGCTTTTATACCCTTTTTGGAGAGTTCTAAAAATTATTTAAATTAAACGTAATTTTTGTGAGTGGCCAAGAGAGAAAGAGTATTTTTGTAAAAGTATTGCATCAAACATATCAGACCGCTAACGAGTTTGAATGGGCATTGCCATGACAACCAGATAAACAATCAATATATCAAATGTCAAATGTTGGTTTCAGGCTCGTAATATAAAATTTAACCATAAAACCATGAAGTAAATTACCTAACAACGAAAGGTAAAAAGGTATGGCACCAGCGCGCACGAAGCCCGAGATTGCAGAGTTTCGGAGAAAGCCAAAAACAAGGTCACCAAAGGTAAGCCCCTTCGCTATCGACTTAGAAGTGCTGATAGCATGAAAATGCAGAGCGTACATGATTTATTAATGTGTTCTTATGGTTTAAAACGTTACAGGGTCCTATGGAAGTAAAGGTGATGACCAATATCAGACTGCACAGCTCACCAAGTATCCAGCGTAATAGAGCAAGCTACCCTGAAGGACAAACAAAAAAGACTGATGGTGGAGCTGGAGCTAAAGGATAGGAAGCAAGAATAGCATGTAAGTAGCATAACACTACATTTTCCCCCCGACCCTGGAAAAAATTTTGACTCAGCAAAAATTTTGATATGTACAAAAATAAACCATAAAAACACAGCTTTTCAGAAACAGACATCACCAGGCAAAATCAGATATACCATCTCTTACATTCATCATCTTCATTCAGGTAAGGGTGGAGTTCACATTAAATGACTACCACTCTAAAAGTGTGTTTTCCAAAGGACATTCAGGCTTACTTAAGGAATTGTCATCCGCTCCTGCGTGGAAAAAAAAATAAAATAAGTAGAGGTAAAGAGAAAGAAATTAATCCTAAGGTAGCTTTAGTCGCTACGACTTAAGATTAAAACGGCCAGAGCGGTAGAGCTCGAAGCCAGAGATCAGCCACATCGCCAACGAGATGTGTCTGAAATGAAGAATATACATATATACAACAGAGCGGTAGAGCTCGAAGCCAGAGATCAGCCACATCGCCAACGAGATGTGTCTGAAATGAAGAATATACATATATACAACAGAGCGGTAGAGCTCGAAGCCAGAGATCAGCCACATCGCCAACGAGAGGTGTCTGAAATGAAGAATATACATATATACAAATTAACAGTTAGCAGTTAAGAAAATTTATGCTACTTACGTGCAAAAATTTTATATGAAGATTCGTATCACCTTCAGGACAGAAGTTTGAGAAACAAGAGGAGGTTCCATGACAGTCGGATCAGCAGGAAGGTCAAGTGATGGAGAGTCATTTGCAGTTGAAGGTGGAGTCATTGTTATAGTTAACTGTAGAGTCAAGTGTTATAGAAGTGAAGTGAAGTGAAGTGAAGTAATGTAAATTAAATGTAGGCCTAAATATAATCCAGATGAGTTGAAAAACTAGATGAAGTTTTGTTTTAGAATTTGGAAAATATTTAGGCAAGTGTTATAGTTAAGTGTAGAGTCAAGTGTAATAGAAGTGAAGTGAAGTGAAGTGAAGTGAAGTAATGTAAGTTAAATGTAGGCCTAAATATAATCCAGATGAGTTGAAAAACTAGATGAAGTTTTGTTTTAGAATTTTGGAAAAGGAATTCGTACTTAATAACCTTTTCCTTTAGGAGTGAAGTGAAGTGAAGTGAAGTAATGTAAGTTTAATGTAGGCCTAAATATAATCCAGATGAGTTGAAAAACTAGATGAAGTTTTGTTTTAGAATTTGGAAAATATTTAGGCAAGTGTTATAGTTAAGTGTAGAGTCAAGTGGTATAGAAGTGAAGTGAAGTGAAGTGAAGTGAAGTTAGTTAAATGTAGACCTAAATATAATCCAGATAGTTGAAAAACTAGATGAAGTTTTGTTTTAGAATTTGGAAAATGTGAAAAGGATGAATAGATAAAGATTTAAGAGTGAAAGAGAAAGCAAATCAAAGAGAAAGAGGCAAGGCGCAGAAAAGGTGAAGAGTGGAGAAGAACTTTTACGTTGGGCGCCAAAATGTCGTGTGAGGATACGAACCTAACCAGAACCTAACAGAAAACAACCAGAATAAAATTTAGAAATGACAATTTATTTGGGCTATTTACAATGAATTAATTAAAAAAAATGAGAGGAAGATGAAGATGAATGTGGTGAAACAGGTTTTAGAAAATACAGATGTCTGGATAGAAAGAAGGAAGCGGAGAACACGAAGAGAAGTAGACCAGTGGGGTGATGACCAGGTTGCGGGCGTATTTGTAGTTGTAGATGTTGTTAAAATCGTCGTTGTAGGAACGGTAGCGGCGTACTTGTAGCTACGGCTCGCTGGATCCCGTTGTAGAAATCGTCGTTGTAGGAACGGTAGCGGCGTACTTGTAGCTACGACTTGCTGGATCCCGTTGTAGATGGAGTATTTGAAGATTTGAAGGAGTTTGAAGGCTTCGCAGGATCCCGTTGTAGATGGAGTATTTGAAGATTTGAAGGAGTTTGAAGGCTTCGCAGGATCCCGTTGTAGATGGAGTATTTGAAGATTTGAAGGAGTTTGAAGGCTTCGCAGGATCCCGGGGTAGTGCGACCCCGGGATAAGGCCTTTAAGTGATACTTCCAGTTCAGAAGCTGACGTGAGACTCCAGAATTTCAGAAATGTTCCGCTTTTATACCCTTTTTGGAGAGTTCTAAAAATTATTTAAATTAAACGTAATTTTTGTGAGTGGCCAAGAGAGAAAGAGTATTTTTGTAAAAGTATTGCATCAAACATATCAGACCGCTAACGAGTTTGAATGGGCATTGCCATGACAACCAGATAAACAATCAATATATCAAATGTCAAATGTTGGTTTCAGGCTCGTAATATAAAATTTAACCATAAAACCATGAAGTAAATTACCTAACAACGAAAGGAAAAAAGGTAGCGCACCAGCGCGCACGAAGCCCGAGATTGCAAAGTTTCGGAGAAAGCCAAAAACAAGGTCACCAAAGGTAAGCCCCTTCGCTATCGACTTAGAAGTGCTGATAGCATGAAAATGCAGAGCGAACATGATTTATTAATGTGTTCTTATGGTTTAAAACGTTACAGGGTCCTATGGAAGTAAAGGTGATGACCAATATCAGACTGCACAGCTCACCAAGTATCCAGCGTAATAGAGCAAGCTACCCTGAAGGACAAACAAAAAAGACTGATGGTGGAGCTGGAGCTAAAGGATAGGAAGCAAGAATAGCATGTAAGTAGCATAACACTACAAAGTAAATCCTCTAGGTACAGCTAATAATAGATATGCCGGCAGAGTTTTTTTTAATACTTTTTTGCCTAATCAATGCTAAGCCCCGCTGCTGGAAAAAGATCTCCACGAGCCTTTGTTCTACGGTAATGCCTAAAAACAAGAGATAACAAAAAAATCAAATAATATAGTTTTAGTAGTAGTCTAATAAAATGAAGTAGTGGTATAATCAGAAGTACAAGTTTTAATCATTTTACTCGATATTTTTTTCTGTTTTTTATTAGACTGAGTGCAAATTTTTACGCATTTTATTAACGTAAGTCTTTACATTTCGGAAATTTGCAACGCATTTATTCTTTTTTGTATTCCGCAAAATGGCCCACTTGGTCTTGTCGCATATCTGTTGGTGGATTGCACGTACGTTTCTTGCTCTCAATTGTCTTTTTAGTTTTAGTTCTAGTGCTCATCATCACAGGATGTCCTTTTTGACTATCTGTAGACCCCACTAAAACAGAACGCCAGAATTAATTTATATAGTATTTTCTTTGGTAGCTGAGTTGCGGCGATGAGAGTACAAATATTACAATAAGAATTGTTATAAATAATATGCAGGAATAATGCAGTTATTTAACAGCGAGTTTACATTTTATTAATTGTTACAGCGGACTGTTTATTTCTTTTTTCACTTGTAAAACCTAGCTCTATGGTAGGTACATGATGTGGCCAGGCGCGTCGGCAACATGGTCGCCCCCAGTGTGGCAACACACAAAAGTTAGGGCCGATGCATTCCAGACCCACATGCGTTAATGGATGGCGCGATTGATGGTATATTAGGCACTGCCTTACGAATGCGTCAGCGTAGACAGGAAGAAGCCACACTCTTGATTGCTGGTCTAAGGCCGATTATGTGGAAGTTTGACGTAGTTCGTTCACCACTCGTTCGTTGCTGGAGTGGGCCTTGAGTGATGAGAAGCTGGAACACCCTGTCTTTTCCTCGCAACACTATTAGGTGGGGAGTAAGGGGCGAACGGAGTACATCTAACCCGGCCCAAATGTCAACCTCTCCTGCACGCGTCGGTGGTTCGTATGAAAAGCCGGCGGCGGCGTCTGCCATCCGGTGGCCGCCGTGGTGCTCCCTGCTAGACAACTAACGAGGCTCTGGCGTCCGAGCTATGGCGGAAATGACAGGGGTCCTAACGAAGATACCGCAAAGAGAGCAAGTGCTCATACTGGGTGACCTCAATGCGCGTGTCGGTCGAGACTTTGAAGCATGGCCTGGTGTACTGGGGAGGCACGGTGTAGGGAATATGAATAGCAACGGTCTACTTCTGCTTAGTATGTGTGCCCAATTCGACCTAGCCATTACCAATACGCTATTCAGACTGCCTACTAAATATAAGGCTACATGGATGCACCCTAGGTCCAAACACTGGCACCTCATAGACTATGCTATCATCCGCCGAAGAGACATATCACAGGTGCACACTACCCGAGTCATGCGTGGAGCTGAATGCTGGACAGATCATAGATTGGTAATGATCAAGATGAAACTCCGACTTCACCCTCCTAAGAGATCCATTAAATCTAAACCTATGAAACTTGACATAGAGATGCTTCAGCATCCGCCAACAAGAATTAAATTTGGTAGAGCCCTAAATGACAGAATTTCGTCCGAAGAAAATGCAGAAATCCCACTATCTGAGAGCTGGAGGTTATTATGCTCGCATCTTGTTGATACCGCAAACGAAATACTAGGAGATACAAAGCGAGTTCACGAGGACTGGTTTGACGATAACAGCGAGGTGTTGGTAGCAGCTGTCGAAAAGCACCGTGCACTAGTTACACGCCAAGACCGGCGGCAAGGACATCAGTCGAAAGGTGATGACATAAGAACTAGCACACGCGAACTCAGGAGGCTTACCCGGGAGGCAAAAGACAGGTGGTGGCTAGAGAAAGCAAGGAAAATCCAATGGCTTGCAGACTCAAAGCAGCTAGGAGCCTTCTACAGCGAAGTCAGGAAGCTGATTGGTACAGAACAACGTAGAAATGTGCCACTCCAATCATGCGACGGCAAAGAGCGACTATCATCTAAGCAAGATGTCCTTAAACGGTGGCCAGAGCACTTTAACCAGTTGCTGAACATTGACAGCTCTGCTGATCTGCAGCATATCCGTGCAATACCTGGACGCGCTAAAGTAACCGAGATGGATGAGCCGCCAACAATTGCCGAAGTGGTAAAGGCAATACAGGAGCAAAAGAATGGGAAGGCAGTAGGAGTAGATGGAATTCCTAGTGAACTGATAAAGTACGGTACTGAAGAACTACACACAGAGCTCTGGAAACTGTATGTACGAATGTGGAACGAAGAGAAGGTACCAGAAGACTTCACTATTTCTCGTATATGTTCGCTGTATAAAAACAAAGGTGATCGCTCGGATTGTAATTCGTATCGAGGAATATCACTGCTGTCTGCACCAGGAAAGATCTTCGCTAGGGTTTTGCTTAATAGATTGACACTACAATCAGAATCCCTGCTCCCGGAATCACAATTTGGTTTTCGTCCAGAGCGAGGTACCTGCGAGGCTATTTTCGCTAATCGCCAAGTGCAGGAGAAAAGCAGAGAACAAGGTCAACAACTGTTTCTCTGTTTCGTAGACCTCGAGAAGGCCTTCGACTGTGTCCCGCGAGAAGCTCTGTGGGTAATAATGGGCAAAGTCGGCTGCCCCGATAAATTCTTAAGGTTGATACGACTGCTACACGACTGCATGAAGTGCTGTGTAACAGCAAATTGCGAACAGTCTGAATTCTTCACGGTTTCCTGCGGGGTGAAGCAAGGTTGTGTATTGGCACCAACACTGTTCGCCCTCTACTTTGCTGAAGTCGTCAAAGAAACCCTAGCAGAATCGCCAGAGGGTGTTCGAATTCGCTTCCGTACGGACGGGCAGCTCTTTAACCTGGCGAGATTGAAGGCCCGGACGAAAGTCTCGCTTGACATGATCACAGAAATAATGTATGCGGATGACCTGTGCTTCGTGTCAGCAACAGCAGACGGCCTGCAGCTGCTAGTCAGCAAACTTAATGATGCCTGTCAGCGTTATGGCCTGAAAATAAGTGAGAGCAAGACTGAAGTCATGGCCTCGGGGTCGCAAGACGGTGGGGGAGCTTGGAGCACCATTCTGGCCGAAAACAACCTCAAGGAAGTGTCCAGGTTTCGGTACCTGGGTAGCATGATTTCCTCCACATGTGATCTGGAACCAGAAATCAACTGTAGAATCAGTGCAGCCTCCGCGGCATTTGGGAAACTGCGAGCAAAAGTGTTTCGTTCAAATGACGTCAAGCTCCATACGAAAATAGCTGTGTACCTCGCTATCGTTCTCCCAAATCTTTTGTATGCTTCCGAAACTTGGTGCCTATATCGCAAGCACATCCGTACACTGGATAAATTTCACCTCAAATGTCTACGAGACATATTGAACATAAAGTGGTCTGACAGAGTCAGGAATACGGAGGTGCTTAATCGCTGCAATGTGGGTGGTATAGAGGCGTACTTTGTGAGAAGACAGCTGCGGTGGTGCGGACACCTACGACGGATTCCAGATCAGAGGATGGCCAAACGCATTTTATACTCTGAGTTGGAGGACGGGAAGCGAAAACAGGGCGGCCAGTTCCTTAGATTCAAAGATGTCATCAAGCGACACATGAAAAGATGCGAAATTGATCCAACCAGGTGGGAAGAACAGGCAGACAACAGACTGGAATGGAGACAGAATGTTCGGCAGAAGGTGTTCCAGTTTGAGAGGCGCCGCAAAGCTGAACTAGACGCTAAGCGAGATGAGATCAAGGCCAGACCACCTACGGCCAGACACGACTACAACTACGTTCGAGGAATACTGACATGTCCCTTGTGTTACCGAACGTTCAGGGCCAAGATAGGCTACATGAGCCATATGAGGGCACACCAGCGAAGCTCTCAATAGCCGAAATAGTCGCCGAGACCAAAACCGGTTGGGACATCATCATCATCATCATTAAGTGGGGTGACACATTTAGGACGCCTCTACAGCTCCAATCCACCTGGACAAGCGCAGGAGTCTGGTTGAGTCGTCGATGAACAACGTCAATTTTTTTAAGCAACTTTTCTTAGCCGCCTGTCCGCCGCGCTCAATCTGTTCCATCTAATTTTTGACGAAGTTCTAGGCGGATACTTGACATTTTTATTTGTAATATTTCATTAATTGTAATTTTGAATAAATAAATCACATTTAAAATAAACAGCGAGTTCTGTTTTGAGTTAGATTAACCCCATGCTGTCTTGTCATTTAATAGATCTTGAACAATATCCCGTATCCCTAAATATCCCTTAATAAACAAAGTAATTTTTTACGTATTTTTGAAATTACTCAAATGACAATTTCAAAATCTCTAGAGGTATAGGGAGGTAGGATTGTTGTAGTAGAGAATACCTTGAAAGCAATCCTAACTTTCGCTAGTCTTAACCGGAGAGCACCTAGTTTGTGATTATTTCTTAGGTTAACATTACAATTTTGCAAAATTTGTAAAATGTTGTTAAGTTCTTGGGTACATACATTATACTTGACGACCTCTGCGGCACTGCGGTTGTAGCTATGCATATCAATAGTCAATAGTCAATAGTCAATAGTCAAAGTACTTTATTACTGTAGATATTTACATATACTTAGCAAACGTCATTTTTTGCCTATTCTCTACATTGGACCACTGTGGGAGAAGAAGGGCGGAGAAACTCCCACAGATTTATTTTTAGATCTCTTTTAAAAATAGGTTGTGCTTAACTAATACAAATATGAAAAATTTAATTGTTATGATTAATAAGCAGGAATAAATAATTACAAAATTATTAACAGCAAGGTCTGTGTTGAGCCAGATTAACCCCATACAGTCCTGTCATTTAAGTAATCTTGAACATTGTAATATCCCTTTTTCGACAAAGTCGCTTTAACATGCTTTTTAAATTGCTCAAATGGCAATTTCAAAATCTCCAGAGGTATCTTATTGTAGTAGAGAATGCACTGACCCTTTAAAGAATTGCTAACCTTCGCGAGTCTAAAACGGGGCGCACATAGTCTGTGATTATTTCTTAGGTTAACATTACAGCTGTCGCTCAGTTTGGAAAATGTTGTAAGGTTCTTGCGTACATACATTATATTTTCGAAAATAAATTGACTAGCTACTGTTAGTATGTCAATTTCTTTAAAAAGCTCTCTTAAGGAGTCTATTCGTTTTAAATTATAAATTGCTCGAATAGCTCTTTTCTGTAAAATAAAAATAGTTTGAATATCCGCTGCTTTCCCCCACAACAAGATACCATAGGACATCACACTATGAAAGTAACTAAAATATACTAGCCTAGATGTAGCCACATCCGTGCTTTGTCTGATGTTCCTAACAGCGTAAGCCGCAGAACTTAATTTACCAGCCAATTTATCTATGTGGGGTCCCCACTGCAATTTGCTATCAATGGTTATTCCAAGAAACTTCGTATCATTTACCAATTCTAACGTGCTGTTGTCTAACACCAAACTGGTCTCAACTTGCCTGACATTTGGAAGTGAGAATTTGATACACTTGGTTTTACCAGCGTTTAACAATAAATTATTAACTGTGAACCAATTCAAGGTTAAAGACAATACACCATTAACATCATCAAAATCTCCTTTTTGTCTTTCAATTTTGAAGACCATTGAAGTATCATCAGCAAACAACACTATGTCAGTTAATTTCTCCACCATGAAAGGCAAATCATTAATATATACCAGGAATAAGAAAGGGCCTAATATGGAACCTTGTGGAACGCCAATTTTAACACCCGATCCATCAGATTTTACGCCGTTAACTTCTGCCTTTTGCGAGAGGTCCCGGGTTCGAATTCCGGCTGAGGATGATGAAAATAAAACTAAGTCTTGGATGTTTATATGTGTGTAACGTCGCTATTACTGGTTCCCATGACACAGTATATCCTAGTGTGGGGCCAAAAGCAATGTATTTGCCTGCATGTAAATGTTTATGTTTCAAAAATAAATTGACTAGCTACAGTTAGCATGTCAGTTTCTTTAAAAAAATCGTAGGGAGTCTGTGTATTTTAATTATAAATTGCTCGAATAGCTCTTTTCTGTAATATATACATATAGTCTGAATATCGGCTGCTTTCCCCCACACCAAGATACCATTTGACTCTATGAAAGTAACTAAAAAGACAAGCCTAACTGTAGCCACATCCGTATTTTGTCTGATGTTTCTAACAGCGTAAGCCGTCAAACATAATCTAACAGCTAATTAGATACGTGGGGTCCCCACTGCAATTTGCTATCAATGGTTATTCCGAGAAACCTCGAATAATTTATAAGTGTTGCTGTCTACTCAACTGATATTACCTTTGACTGACATTTGGAAGTAAGACATTGATACAGTTGGTTTTACCAGCGTTTTAAATTAAATTATTAACTGTGAACCAATTCAAGGTTAAAGAACATTAAAGGTCATTAACATTATTAAAATATTCTTTCTGTCTTTCAAAAAACAGTGAATTGATATCAGCAAACACCGCTTTTTCAGTCAATTTATCCACCATAAAAGGCAGATCGTTAATATATAACAGGAATAAGAATGAGCCTAATATGGAACCTTTTGGAACGCCAGTTATAACACTTGATTTATCAGATTTACCATTGAATTCTATTGCTTAAATGTGATTATAGTAGATTTAACGCTTTATTTCTAACTCTGTAATGTTTTAATTTCATAAGTAGCGTACCATGATCAACACAATCAAATGCCTTCGACAGATAGCAAAAAACGCCGATAGCATATTTTTTGTTCTCTTATATGCGGTATTATAATGTAGGATTAAGCCACCATAGATTAAGCGTTGAACACAATGGAGTTGTGCAACCAATATTGATGTGGAACCATAATGTTCGCCAATTATAACCCTGTTTTTATTTCAGGGAAACCTCAGGAAGGTCTCCGTAAGGAGATCCTAGGAAGAGCAGTAGTCGCCCAAAGGGTAGTTGGGACGGATCGCGATTTTGAACCCTATGCCATGGTAATAAAATTTAAAACCTATAACGGAAAAGTGGCGTTAGCTAACGCCGGTGGTAATTGAGGGGTTAAAGTTACCCCTTGAATACCAATATTACCCCGATTGTTTTTCGGGTGGTGGTTGGTTTGGTTCTTGTGGAAACTAAAACAATGAAGTGCGTTGTTAGTAAAGTTTTCAAAGGCCTGACGTAAAAGTTTTTCCTTAGGAATTTTACTAGGTGCTAAATTCGTTAAATTTCTTCAAAAAGGATTCATCTGGGCATGTACTTAGTGCCAACATAAGACATCTTTAAAAGTTTGGGTATTAGGTTATTATGTGGAATTTGAATGACTGTAGGAGAAGTTAGTTAAGTAATGATAGCTGATGGATCTGAGTTAACAACAGATGTGCTCACAGGAAGAGTGTTTTGAGTGAATTGAATGTTTTTAGTGACAGGAGACGACTCAGCTAGTACGAAAAGGAGGTTTTCATATATTTTCAAGAGAAGAGAATTTGATTCATAATGTGAGCAGCTGCTCCTCGAGTGTGGGCTCTGAGATAAGAGAGCCGATAATAGAGGTGACTAAGATAAGTCTCAACCTTTTTAGAAAGTAGCGAAGAAAATGTATGTTCAAGCTAAAATATTTTTACTTCTAAGAAAGACAAGTTAGCTTCAGCTTGTTCCACATCTTCGTCAAAGGGAAGAACTGAGGTAACGATTTCAGAGGCAGGATTGTCTTTAATTAAAGGTTCGATTTACTTTTTGAGGTTAATGAGGGAATCGGCGGGAGTTTCGTTACTTCATATTCGAGTTCCGCCTTTTTTAAGTGAGAAACCTTCAATGGATGAGCGATTGCACTGAAGTAAAGTACCTACCTACCTATGAAGCTATACTTACTTATGTAGTTATAGCTACCTAAGAAGTAATAAAGAAAGGAAACAAATAAAACTATGTCGAAAGAGTTAGCCAATAAAGATCAGATTTAGTTACCTGTAAGAGTGAGTTTCAGAATTAAGAAAGAAGGAAAAATTGTATAAAATCGATTTGCGCCAAAACTGTCACGTTACAAAGGGTTGATAGGAATAACTCTCTTTAATAAAAGTCTAACCTAACAAATTTAGAATATAGGTCCTAAAAGAAGTAAAAAGGAGAGAATAGAGTAAGTTCCTTTTATTTTACACAAATATTTCCTATCTAACCTAAAGATATATACAAGATCCTAAATAACCCTGGCCTGACCTTGGGAGGACTTTCAGGCGTTACCAGTTGCCCTGAGACGGCAGCGGGCAAACAAATACCGTAGCCTCCAGACGGAGGTGGGTGATGAAGCGCAGCACTGGCCAGGAGTCACCGGCGGGCAGAAGAGCACCAGTGGCCAGGAGACTCTGATGGGCACGGAATATTAAGACGCTGATTAAATAAATATGGGGTGCTGTTTTCATGTGTTTTTCAGGAAATACTGGGCAAATCGTAATTAATTTCTGGTATATGTAATTTGACTATATAATCTAGAGATTCTTAATTGGAAAACATGTTTGGATAAAATTTTCTCGATAGAAAATAAATACAAAGTCAACCCTTTTCTTATGGTTTTATCCTATTACACCGCAGTAGTAAGTGAATATGACTGTGTGATAATTGCAATGTATGAACAATTGTTATTTCTGACGATTTTCAATTTGAAAGTTAATTCCCTGAAATAGTTTATTTTTTATGATTTTTTTTTACGTTTTGGCGCTTACGTTGTTTCAGATTAGTCGCGAGTGCATTATTGGCATCCCGCTTTTTCTTATTCGCGAGTAATTATTGCATCTCACTTCCACTCGACAGCGCATTTTTATTCCATCATCGCCTTAACGGAATATAACGCGCCCAGCAAAGTAGGAAAGTTCGTCCACGATCACCGGACGGGTGGTCTGCCTCTTGGTCGAGTTTTGTCACTTGGCCACCATTCCGTCACTGCTTTTCCGTTTCTGTCTTCCCTCATGGCCCATCTCCACTTTAACCTCGCGATCCGCTTACCCACATCTACGACCTTGGTTCGTCGTCATACCTCCATGTTGGGTATTCGGTCGAGAAGGGAGATTCCAAGCAGGGAAGGCTACATTGCCTATATTTATCTCTATAGATCTCTATCAAAGTAAATCAGATTTTGACGTCAAGTACAACTGGCACAAGTAGAATGAGGCCGGGTCCGCAGAAAGGCTATTTAAATATTTTCAATGTTATGGTTATGAAAACTGACAGTATCAATGATCTTATTATTGCACGTGTATAGAGCCGCACGACATCCCTTAGCCCTCTTAACACACCGCCATCTTCTTCTTCCGGTCCTTGAGTTATAGGAGTCCATGTTGAAACGCTGATCGTTCAGAGTCAGACCGGGCCGGCCAAACTTAGTAGTGTAGAATTTTGCATCTGTAAATACGAGAGTATTTTGCAACGGATGTAAAAACGAACACAGTAAAGCTGTTTATGATAAATGATTCGTTCATTTTGAGTCTGTAAAATATTTTTTATTATCTATAATAATGTTTTTTTATATGTTTACAGCCTAATTTTTCATATTCACGACGCAATAACAATCCAGATCTAGCGAAGTATTTAGCACTAGTTTAGCCAACTATTATTTGAGTCCACAATTCGACAGATACGATATTATGAAAAAAAAGTACTGTGGACCAAAAGAGCAGGGAACAGGAACAGTAAGTGAGCCGATTACATGCTTTGAAATACAAAGTGGATTCCTTACAATTGGGTACATGACTAGACAGCTAAAAATACACGTGCAGCACCGTATATATGAAACAAGTAAAAAAAACACCATTAAAAAATTAAGATAACACTATTATATCAACCACCTATCGACCTTATCGTAACTTTTGTAATTTACTCATTAAAAAACGAAGACTTAAATATGACAAGGACTTATTATTTTCAGCAGGCTCCAATAAGCATGGATTTTATTGCTAAACAGATTCCTTGTCTTTCAGAGACTATACAATATAATTAATAAAGATCATATATTTTTTAACCTATGTATATTCTAAGTTAAGCACATAATAACAAACTGGCTATTTAAACTGGACTATAATCAAACTGAAAATATTTTCACTGTAATAAAGTAAAACTTTTCTCTACAATGCACATGTGTAACGAATACTTACACACATTTTCACCATAAATTAAGTGCAAAGTATGGCTACATACCATGATGTACCCTATTACTTATCATTTAAGTTATTTAGCTCTAAGGGTGTCAATTTGACCAACCAGTGATCATAACACAGGCATTTAAAATGCCTAGCTTGGTCGTTGACGTGCTTCACGAAAACTGTAACTTTATGATTTTATGTTCTTGTAATAATTTTCTGAACTTTTATGTTTTATGAAAAAACATTATTATTTATATTATTATTATGAGTTATAATGAAAATTAGTACAACATTATGACACGGCTAAAGCCCATGGCTATAATTAAATGTTTTACGTAAGGTTTGCATGATATATAATGGCTTATATTTAAACGATTACCAAAAATGCACCTATTTTACTACGAATAAATTCGAAATGACTGCCAGAATGGCTAAATGTCCACCAAACTTCTTTTTATGTTTTGTGTACTTATGTTTATGTATTTTTAAGTATTTTTTGTTGTTCCTACATGTTCAACCTAACACGAAGGATAAAGGGGGCAACGTGGGCATGGCAGCAAAATGGGGAACGACCTTAATAAATAGAGAAAGAGAAGAGAAGAGGCCTCTAACAAGAAGCCACACTCGTCGTTCTTCTTATCTTGAGATCGGCTGGTAGAACCCGTCCAATCAGCGGTGCTCGTAGGTACGCTTCCTTGACCGGTCGCAGCTCAACGCGGCGAACTCGTGTTTTAAAGTGGGCAACGCCTCGCAAACCACGCTACGCTGGTGAACTCCTCGTATATGAAATGGCGGTTCAACAGGACTCGCTTACTTGGTCATCAATGTAGGGCTTCTCAACAAAATTTATCTGGCCTCTAAGGCGGGGCTGACAGCCTTACACCTCGTCAATTGGAGATAAAAAGAAGGCCGGACAGGCGAGATCTCCGTATTTATACGGCCACAAAACGCAACGAATGTTCTAGCACACGGTTTACCAACTTGCAACGACGAGAAATCGGAACTGTCACTTTTCCAGACAAAACCCGAACGGAGTTGAGAACATCAAAAATAAATATTAATAAACTAATATCCATAGGTTGTCAGTGTACACACATTTATCGCTATACAGCTCCTCGGACAGGTCATGGATACAAAATGGCATCATATCTATAAATTTTTACATTATCCGACACCGTTTCTTTGACATAAAAAACAAACAATTAAGTAAGGCTGTAAGCTGTGAAGAACTAAACGAACCTAGTTAAAATAATTCAGGACTGCAATACAATTAGCAGGGTCATTTCGCAAAAATCTTCACAGCACAAGTTAACTCTGCTTAAAGTTGTATAAAAGGAAAAAAAGAAGTGCTAAAAATAGTCTATAGCAATGATTTTTTGTATGTTTATTAGATCATCGCAAAGAGTTTTAAAACTCAAAATATATCTTCAATCTATAATACAATATAGCCACAAGTGTTACTAAAGAATAACAGGGCCTTATCATCACCATATGCCAGTATTTTATGACCTACCACTTTCCTTTGAATTGATTCATTAAATTGAATCCATTTAATTAAAAGGTACAATATAATAGTTGCTTAAAATAATTTATTAGGTGCTTGAACCTAATTAATTATTTATAAGTAAATATTATATAGTAGTTCAAGCTACGGTTAATACAACTCAGCATCGTGATAATTCTATAGCAAATAAATTTAAATAAATGTGTCAACTGCATCTAAAAAATTATTTCATTGGCCTCTTTTATTCATGTAGTGACCTCTTTTTATATACGTTAGCATAAGTAACATATGAATCAATCTACTATACTAGTTTAGTTATATTATTTCTAAATCGCCCTAGCCTAGCCGACGAAAATCCCGGTAAAACATGTATTTTTAAATGAATGAAAGTATATGATCAGTGAGTTTAGTTGTTGAATAAATAAAGTCACAAACAAATTTTGGGATTTACATTTGTTCTTATTTCCGGACATATATAAAGAGGCCCACTTACAAGTTTTTCCGCTGAGTTATAAATGTCGATGCTTTAAATTTATTGGTAGCGCTGAGTTATATTAATTTAATTTAATAATGCGTTGCGGTTGTAAGGATGATTAGTTAATACAACTGATTCATTCAATATTTGCCTACACACAAATAAAGACGCTAGATCGCATATAAAGAAAACGTTTAATGCTGCACATAAGTTTATAAAACATCCCTTTGTTATTTAGGCGCTTCCATCATTAGATACATGTCTTATGAACTTAGATATTAGTCTTCTTCCATTATTCTAACTATGCATGATTTATTTTACTACTTATAGACATGTCTATAAGTAGTCAAATAAATGCATGCATTTCTTTTAAATGAACTCATAAGAAAGGAGACTTATAGACATGCATTTCTTTTAAATGAACTCATAAGATACGTAGACGGTCTCAAAAGTAGCCGACCTGGCGTATAGATAGATAGCAATACTAGCTGATTTTTATTTTTTTTATTCGAAAGTTCGAATCTTTTGACGCGTTAATTTGAAAAAAGAGGAATCTACGTTCTTTTGTTTTTGTTTTATAGCCATTAATTGAGATTGATCTAAGTGATTTTGCAAACATGGATAAAATAGGTCATCGACATGTCATACAATACTTTCATTTGAAAGGTTTAAGTCCAACCCATACTAAAGTTGAGCTGAATTCTACTCTGGGAGAGTCTGCTCCTTCATTCACAGCAATAAAATATTGGGTCGCTGAGTTCAACATAGGTCGAACGAGCTGCCAAGACGAACATCGCAGCAGTCGACCAAATGAAGTGACTACACCAGAATTAGTGAAAAAAGTACAAAAAGTGGTATTGGAAGACCGAAGACAAAAAGTGCGCGAGTCAGCAGACATTATATGGATTTCAAAAAGTGCTATACATCGCATATGGACTGAAAACTTGGTCTTGAAAAAGCTGTGCGCAAGATGGGTGCAGGGATTGCTCACCATTGAACAAAAGCAGCAACGTGAGGAAGTTTCGACGCAGTGTTTGGATAAATTTCAACGTAATAAAGCCGAATTTTAGCTGGTTATTTTGAGAGGCTTGACACAGACCACTATAAATAGGGTATTGAAGCTATCAAACATCGCTGGGAAATGTGTATTGCGTTAAAAGGGGACTATATTGAGAAATAAATTTTTGTTTGAAGTTTTGTTCGAATTATTTTGTGTTATCTTTGATAGGCCGCTTACTTCTGGGACCTCATATTAGACTAGATACCTCTTAAAAATTATGAAATCTGTATAAAATAAATTTCAACCTATAGTATAGACGTAAAATATTTACATAAAATAATGCTCTTAATACTTTTTAACTAACTGGGTCACCTACTCAGAAAAACAAGACCGACGACGAATAATAAATCCGTGGCAATGTGGTCGAAGCTTTGCCTCACAAAGTCACAAGCCAGCGGTCCTGGGTTCGAATAGCGGCAAAGAAGATAAAGAGCCTCGTTTATGTTAAAACCTCGATGTTTCTAGTTATCACGACAGAAGATATCGTAAATTAAGGCCAAAGTTGGGCGTTATGTGCTACCACCCAGGTAAAGTTGATAATGATGATAATAATACACAGTGTACATATAAAAATTAAAAAATTACAACTTTTCACAAATTCAAAAAAAAGGAAACAATATTCAGATTTTTTAAAGTCTAATATTTAATCGCACATCAAAAATACTGATTTGCATAGCAAAAAAGGATCAACAAAAACCACACAAAAACACTTTTTATGTTTAAAATATTTAATGAGTATTTAAGTTTATGTTTTAAGTATTTTTTGTTGTTCTTACATGTTGAACCTAACACGAAGGATAAAGGGGGCAAGCTTCGCACACCCCCTTTACCCTTCACCTAAGCTACCGCAGTATTTTGCCATTATATTTGCTGTGCGAACCCGTATTTTTGATGTGCAGTTTAATATTTCCCTTTTTTAACTGGATAATGGAGCAAGTTAAGTATCCAGTATAGAGTATGAAATAAGTGAGTTATGGAAATATATTTCCGTCATGCCTTTATGTACTGTCCTTCATGTATAATATACTTCGGCGCGGGGTGTGTATGTGCATTCGGAAATTGCAAAATGCCGAAGTTTTCGTCCAATTTCAGTTTCGCATTGCATCCCTTGTAGTTATGCGTCGAACATTGCCATACGTAGTAGTTTGCCGCTTTGTTCTGTCTCTTACAGTAGTAGGTATAGTCGTCCAACATTACCAGATGTTTCCCACTGTACCTGGACTTGACTACCAGCAGTTCTGTAACTGTAGAGACAGGACATTAATATTTGTTTAGGTACTAACTAACCATAAGCTTATTTTGCTAAACCCCTTAAATGCAAGTAGGTCGAAATTCGCTTGAAGGTTTATTTCCTTGGTAACGAACTTGTTATCATTTGATTCGACACTGACATTTAGTTAGATCTTACAAGTTTGAAAGTTTCAAACGAATTATCAGGCAAGTGGGTCATGATTCAGTTGGTTCGATTGTACATACTAGGAGGATAAGTCATATTCTAAGAGATTTATTCGTCAATATAAACAGCGTATATTTACAAATTTATATTGATGAATTTGATAACAAAATATTGTAAAATTCTAAATATTATTCTGATTATATTTGCTTTATCACAAATAATAAATTTCCCTTTAAAATATCAATTAAAATAAAAAATTGAGAGTCCTTACAGTGTTTTATTTAAAAAATACAAATTACTAGTTTTCTCAAAATACTTGACCTCTTTCACTAACTTCTCTCCACAGCAAATAGAAATGTATTTAGGTATAATGTAAGTGTCCAAGAAAACCGTTTCTTTTCCTTAGTTTTATTTCATACACTTGTATTATGTTTCCACATGTCCGCACACCCACTCACATCTTACTTCTATATAAATAACGGCTTGCGTTTAAACGATTACCAAAAATTCGAAATTTTACTACCAATTAATTCGAAATGACGGCCAGAATTAGTAAATTATCACCAAATTGTGTTTGGATAAATGATCACCAATCTTCTTTTTATGTTTTGTGAGACAATTTCATACGACAAAACTGAGATTCTGCTTGCAAATATCGCCTGAAATAAATTTAATTCAAATTATAAATAAAATCTTATTTAATAAATGCTATATATTTAATGTATATGTATTATATTCTCTTTGTATATTTTACTGCTAATTTTAAAACAATTAATTATAACTCTTTCATATTCTAACAAATTATTATTATTTCCATTTTATGACGTACAAATGGCGCGTGACGTACAAATCACTGTGTAAATCGAGTATTTAGATTACCACGACACAGGCTTGCCTAATGTGGGGGTCATCGACAACTCATTGTATGTTTTTCTTATATTGATAAATAAATATTTTTTCATTTTCATTTGTGGACTTAAATTTATGTTTTAAGTATTTTTTGGTGTTCTTACATATTCTTCGCTTCGCTCACCCCCTTTGCTTTACCTAAGCTACCGCATTAGTTTTGCCCTGATATTTTCTGCAACTTTTGGTGATCATTTACCAATTTTGGGTAAGAAAAATATATTTTGGTGATCATTATATTTCACCCGAAATCGCAGCAATGTGTGCGTGTGGCGACGTGGGCTTATGCGGTACGGATGTGGCTGTGTCTGTGCGGCCAACCGCGCACAATTGCCGGGCGTAGCAATGCAGTCGCGATACTATTGCGATGCTAAACCCCTCGCACTCACCAACGTAATTCGGCTATAGAATGATGCTACATCGGGCCTACTACTGTTGAAATATGCTAGATGGGATGCTGAATCAATACATCGATTGAACATTAGAAGGTGCGATATAATACTCAATCACGAAACGCGTTTCTCCATGGCTGCAAAATGTCGCCGTGGCTCAAATCGAATAAATGGTATGGCTAGTTAGAATATACTTTGTTATATAGCCCTGATTCTCGACCAGCCCTCAAAGCAAGTACGTCTCATCGGCTCGACAAAACGTCAGGGGACCGTTGAGCCGGCACCTACCTCGCTTAACGCATTAGCAAATCGATACAGCGAGGTAACGGTGCCAGCGTTATGGGGAACCTCCCGCCCATGCAAAATTTCAACTTATAACATTAAATAAAAATGTAGCCCATTAATGTGCCCACCGAGGGGGCGGAATACGACCGTACCGGAATACGAGTGATATTGAGCCATACAGCATCACGCTGGCTCAGTGCGGGATGATTGAAGGGTGAGTTTGACGACTACTACTACCAAGTAGCGATAGTAGCCGGGCCCTACAGCTTAACGTGTCATATGAAACACGGAACGTCGGTTAATATTCTTAATATATAAAATGCTTTTACACGTGCAAAACAAAACCTCTTAAAAACATAATAATTTTCCTCGCTTTTTGGACAAATAATAAGTTAAGAATAATATATTTAACATCTACAGACCCTCGTTACACATATGCCTATATGCATGCATGCATATGAAAAATGGACTTGTTTTGAAATCTGGTGTATTTAAAAAAGCAATCTACTTGAGTTCACCAGCTGGAACCGAGATACTCAGCAGATGTGAAAGACATCATCGTGAAGCCACCTGCGATCGACAAATATGTCAAGCTCAAGACCGAGCTGATCAAGCGCCTACCTGTGTCATAAGAGAAGAAGTTCGAGCAACATCTCATGCACGAGGATTGAGGGGACCGCAGATCACCCCAGTTTTTGCGGCACCCCCAGAATTTGGCTGTAACAATGTTCCAGATGACTTCATCAAGTCGATCTGTACGAGCTGTCTGCCAATTGCGACCCAGACCATCAAGGCATGCCAACCTTTTTCCACCAAGCTGGACTTCTTAGCGTACATGGCCGACAAGGTACACGAAATAGCGCCTTCATCACCACAAGTGGCAGCAGCTTCCATATCGAGGATTGAATCCACGCCGGGCAACATGACCAGGCAGATCTCCGAGCTGACAAAGCAGGTCAGCCAAGATTGAACACCAATCGTGAACAGCGTCTACCATGCCGGAACGGTTCAGTGTCAACCAGATCACAGTCCAGTTACCGGCAGTACCCTACGTGGTAGTAATACTCCAAGTTTGGCAGCAACACGAGGAGATGGATACTCCCATGCGACTTCAAGGAGAAAAACTCTCCGGGGAGTCGATAATGGCGACTGACGATTGCCCTGTTCCCACCAGTCGCCAGTCAGTAACTGACCGTAGGAAGACCCAGTTCTTATGCGTCTTTCCTCGATCTGCCCTTCGCGAACGGCGCACGTAGACCACTATCAACTGTGTGCGGTCAATGGGACTACTGTCGATATCTTCGGATACATCCAGTTCAATCTAGATCTAACCTTAGGGATGCAAACAAAACATCGATGTATCGTTCATAAACATCGATGTTGAAAATATTAACATCGATGAAACGTCGTTCTTATGAACGATATTTCATGTACGATGTTTTTTCAGCGCCATCTGTGTATTGTTTCGTATACTCTCTTGCCTAAATAGGTGTTGCCATTACAAAATTTGGCGCGGCTATGTTACTCTAGTCTGTTCTGTGGCTTTGGTATATATGTATGTGTTTGCGAAGCACAGGTTTCTTTCATTCATCGGCTCGTCGGTTTGAGAAAAAGTGCACATTGTGAATTCGCGTTATAATATTAAAGGAAACACGATCTCTTCATCTGATTTTGCGTAAGTGTTAATTATTTCAAAGTCACTGTTTGAGAAGCCTTTGGATTATTAAATTAAACATGAACTAAGAATGTATTATGTTTGTATAGGTTATGTTGTTGTGATTGTTGTTTTATTTATATAATTTCGAAATGACTCGAAAGTTATTTCCATTCAATTTATTGTTTTCTCGTAAAAATGCAACAAATAAAAAGTATTTAGCAAACGTGATGTCGTTTCGCAATTTGCAAATAGTGATGGGCAATCGATATCGATAACTATCGACTGACTACAGCACTTTTGACTATTGTTTATACTATATTTTCGAGTGTATTCAATTTATAGTTGTAGCATAAAAAAACATAAATAATATATATATTTTTCAGGTAAAATGCCGAATAATAAAAAAAGAGTGCAATTTGGCTTTACTTCAAGGAAACGAAAATTACAATAAAGAGGCAACTTGCAAATTCAAAAAATCTCTGAAAACTTCAGGTAATACTAGCAATCTCCGGTGCCAGATATAAAAAAACACTCGGACGTAATAGAAGCAGAGGAAGCAGAACTTGTTAGCACAAAAAAACTAAATTTAATGTGATGTCCTCAACCACAGAGGAGGAGGAAATCAGTCATGAGGATATCACTGAAAGTACTGCAAAGGTATCGGATGTTGATTCCATTAATAAAGGAGCCAGTACTTCTGGTTGCATTTCTAAAGTTACGATGTCGACCCCGAATACTGAATATATACAAAAATTAGGGCTCGCTCAGATATACTTTTGAACAATATAATTTTTTAAATCTTTTCTTTGGTAGGTATCCAACATAGAATCGTTCTCCATATTATAACATTACGTAGGCTTGAGTCTCTTAATTGGCTTTGCTATAAGAAATATACAATTCTGCGATACATTAAGTTATGACGAAGCTGTGAGGCCCCAAATAACCAAATCTAAAATCTAAATCTATAAATGTTACAAAATGAATTAATGACACATAATTCATTATGTAACATAGTGTATGTCACTTTAATTGTTTATTGTATTGTAATTTTTATAAAATGTCATGATGTTGGTTTTATTTTAATTAATTACAAGATTATTTCGTCCGAGCCATTCAATATGTTTTTTTATGGAATTAATACTACTTCAGCAAACATAACAATTGGGTAAGCAACCGCGTCAGGTAAATCGTTTGTAAAAATGATAAATAACAGTGGTCCCAAAACGCTGCCTTGTGGTACACGATGTTGTATAGTCCTTGAGTCCCAATAATAATGATTTCTTCTAATTTGTTTCGTATGACATTTGAGTCATTTGTTGTCGGTTGCGCAAATATCATTTAATAAGATCAAGTATATTACCTCGCACGCCTTACCATGCTTTACCAGGCTCTAAGTTCAATTTGGAACTCACAGGGATTACAATCATTTTCCCAGTTAACAGCAAAACAAAATCATCCAGTTATTGCCGATATTACGACCCGAATGGCCGAATCGGCAGTGACCCTGCCTACGAAGCCAAGGGTCCCGGGTTCGAGTCCCGGTGGGGGCAAATATTAGTTTGATGAGAACGGATGTTTGTACCCTAGTCATGGTTGTTTATCTATCTTAGTATAATATTTATCTATATAAGTATGTGTATCGTTGTCTAGTACCCAAGATACAGGGAATCCTAGTTTGGGACTAGATCAATATGTGTAAATAGTGTCCAAGGTATTATTATTATTATTATTATTATTATTTCTTGTTTTTCTGCGTCAATAATATTTGTATGCTTTTCTTAGTAGGTAACAAGGAATTCCTGTCCAAGTAGCTGCTGTTAGGTCTTTTTTAGGTGTCTTAATTATTGAACAGCTAAAGTAATCGCCTTACGCCGTGAATTATTTTTAGTTTCCTCCATCGACTTATGAGTTTGCTGCGAATTTATATTGACATTTATATTGTCTCTACAATATTTTTTGGAAGATGTGGCTCTACGTTTGATTGTTTGCTATTCTCTACTTCCGTGGCCATGTTATTAGGCCCTACAGCGGTCTCTACACCCTATCTTCTATGCTGATCTCTACTTTATCATGTGGCTCTTCAAGATCAACCATATCTAGAGTGGGTTCCATATCAGTCTCAACATCGGCATTCACATTGAACTCTAAATGTTTCTTCTCGCCTCTATACACGCATAATCCTAGTGTAACAGAGCCATATGATTCTCCGTACTTAGTTATATGACGAGAGATCTCCTCATCTCACGTGTGACACTATAAGAAATCAAAGAAAGGAAACTGCACGAATATATTTAACCTCAATTTATAAAAGTTATAAAGACTAACCTTATGATACTAGAGAAACATGGATTTTATGAATAACTGAATATTATAGTGTAGCTTTACATTACTCACTTATCTCAACAACACTATAATACAAATGATCTCAAAGGGGCCTTACGTGTTGACCCTTAAAGTAAACAGGAGACACACACTTGTGAATTGATAAATCGAATAAATAATAATAATACAAACATAATCAAATATCAAATGCAAATGTGTATTTCATTCGATTTAACAACATTCCCTTCAATAGTAACTAAAGATGCTTGACATTTATAATTTTTCCATCTATTTATGCAAGCCCATCTGGTCTTTACTTCTCGAAAGTCCTTGTCCTTAGTATATCGGTATCCTCTGTAAACCAGGATTGGGTTGCCATATATAGTCATTTCAAAATGAAGTTCTGTAAATAGAAAAATAAAACGAATAGAAAATGAGGGGTTTTCTGCTGCTCTGAAAGCTGTCAAAGATGGCATAGATTTGTCATGACTTTCAATTATGGCTTTGTGATAATAACTTACTTGCTAACTTACTACAGATAAAAAAATAAGATGCGATTCCCACTGGACAGATAAGACAGAGCCACGAAACGAAGATAGAGATAAAATCACATGATAGAACGAGACAAAAACTGTCTAGTCAGTGGACATTGCCCCAAAGTCTTCTTCACTTAATAGCTCTGTTAATTTATCCTTCACCGTTCTTGAATAGTCTGTGATCGACGTCATTTTGTTTCTCCTGTGAAAGAATATTATGTTATCCTTTGTTTTGTGATCGTTATACGACAGCCCTGGATATTATTTCGGACTTTTATGGCTTCTTTTCTTCAGCCCTATTTGTGTATTGGGCTTCAAATTCGTCATAAGTTTTCCGACATTGATAAAATATAACGGTTCCTGGCCTGTGATAGACCTGAAAAACGAAGTCCAAAACGCAATGCGACACTTTCTGTGAAAAATCGACCAAACGAAGTATATGAAAACCATGTCTCGTCAACGACATCTAGCTAAAAAATTGGATCTGATTTACTTTCTTTATTATGAGCATTGAAAATTGAAAATTGGCATTGGAATTATTTCGGGAAAAAACGCATACATGCAAAAGATTACATGTTTAAAAACATAGTTACAGAAACGTTGGACATTTTCATTGCCATATGAACATTTCAATTTAGTATCGTATAAACCCTATATAAAGTGGCACATAGATTTTGCTTTTATAATTTATTATTATATACTTACAGTTATTTATCATTCCTTAGTGAGCCGAATTATTAAAGGAAAGTATATCCTTTTAGCTCCAATATTTGAAAGAAAATGATCATTATTGATATTGAACGAACGTCAAAAATGAAGTATTTCCTTTCATTGAGAGATGATGTCTTTATTAATTCGGCCCACTGTCTTCTTTATTTTGCAATAGTCCTGTAAATCAGGCGAAATGGTCTTTTGACTCAATTTTTGGTTTGGGTGCCATCAAGAACAAACCCCACGGTGCTCCATATTGCACTTTGTTGAGAGTATATTGTCCGGAACGGGCCTCTACGTATCACACAAATTTCCCCCTCACGCAAACTTACAAAACGAAAACCATGATACCTAAAAATTCAGATATAAATAAGAATAGTAAAATTAGCGGGTTTATGCCCAATTCCAGTCACTCATATCTTTGCAAATGAGTATGGTGACCATTGTTTTT
The DNA here is from genome assembly GCA_949825045.1 of Argyresthia goedartella. Taxonomy (NCBI): domain Eukaryota; kingdom Metazoa; phylum Arthropoda; class Insecta; order Lepidoptera; family Argyresthiidae; genus Argyresthia; species Argyresthia goedartella. Next base: position 8,436,163 of record OX463817.1, read on the forward strand.
CATCAAATTGCTGCAGTAGGTAGTCACTGAAGCATTGCATTTCATAGAATTTCTGAATAAACATCACCAAGGTCTTTGTTGCCCTTTTTGTTACTCGTGTTCTTAGAATACTGAAAGCCAAAAAAATGCCAAAATACACAAAACATAAAAAGAAATTTGATGTTCATTTCTCTAAACACAATTACTTATTCTGGCAGTCATTTCGAATTTATTGGTAGTTAATTTTAGAATTTTGTGGTAATCGTTTAAACACAAGCCTGTTTAAAAACCGTCACGCTTTTACCCATACGGGTGGCAGAGGCACAGTTGCATATATACATACATGTTATTCAATGCATCCTTTTATGTGACAGCAGGGCTATGGAGATATGAAGGTTATCTATTTTATGTTAACTAACGACCAGCTTCATTAAGTGATAAATAATTCGGGAGATCGGTACCGGAGATCTAAATTTAATGGCGAATAGTAAATACCTGCATTTTGAATCTAATGTCGGAATGCCTTAACGATGTTCAAATAGAGTGCAACCTAATTGTAATCATAACATAAGGCTCTGTCATTTCAAGAGACAACGCCAGCAAAACTGACTGTCAGTTAATGTTTGAAAACGAATAAGATATTTTTGACGAAAAAATTTACATTCCATTTTATCTACTTGAGTAAAATATGCACTTGTACTTAAATACTGTATTATTATATATCATTCAAATGGCAAACAATTATAGTTATATTAATTAAAAGTTTTTTTCTATAATATACTTACAGGGCGCACAATGAGGTCTCTTATTAGTGAAATGGTAAATTGAAAATCCCGTTGCAGATAAACTTGTATGTAAAGGCTTATGAGTCTTGAGGAAGCGAAAGATCAAAGCGGGTCCTCCGGATAATCTTAGTCGCTCACTGCCGCTCTTCAAGGAAAAAGGCTTGAGCATAATATACGTCTAAGAAAATATCGCACTGCCACTAATACTCTAGCTACAGACCGCCAAATACGATAAAACGATAAAATTACTTTTAATTTGTTCGAAGAATTGTGAATATTGACAACCTTAACCATGTGTCATCAGGTGTAGTGACGATGGCAGTGCGAAAACCCCAGTTCTTTTGATTGCAGACCCAACAATGTCTGTTGTTAGTGCTGCCGCTGCGCAGATGATAAAGATATCCGTTGATAATAATAATAATACCTTGTAATAATACCTTGGACACTATTTACACACATTGATCTAGCCCAAAACTAGGATTCCCTGTATCTTGGGTACTAGACAACGATACACACTTTTATAGATAAATATTATACTTAGATAGATAAACTACCATGACTAGGGTACAAACATCCGTTCTCATCAAACAAATATTTGCCCCCACCGGGACTCGAACCCGGAACCCTTGGCTTCGTAGGCAAGGTCACTGCCGACTTGGCCATTCGGATCGTTGTGATGATAATACACTTGCCCCGGGGACTGGTAGTAAACGTCATAACAACTGGAAAATTAAATAAAAGCCGCCAAGATAGGATAATGGCTGAAGGCTGTGCCACCTGAACCTAAAACTAATTTAATTAAATATTAATAAATATTTACAGGTTTTATTTCAAGGCATTTAATAAAAATACATACAGAATTAAATGTTTAATACATGACATCGTGTTTGGCCTGACTAACTAGTTCCATCAATAACCTCTTATATAAATTGTAGCTAAAATGCTTTGGATTGTGCGTTGCTCACTAGTCGCTTCACTCAGACAATTTTACTATTCTTTATATTATTATTTTTATACTTTCGACCTTTACAAAAACCAGTAAAAAGGGCATATAACTATTGCCTAAAATTAATAAATTAATATAATTATTTATTTTCTTATTAGACTAGAATTAATAAAATGATTTATAGAATCTGTTACAATTAATGCAACAGAAAAATATTTATAGCATGTTCAAAGAAGTCTCGATAAACTCTATGTGACAGATTCATCCGTAAGTTTATCAGTAGGGTTTGACAGGACTTCTTGAGAGAGAACAACAGTTCTTTCGTTTTTCTACTCATTGTGCAGTGCAGACAATATTATTGAGTAGCAATGAGTGGAAATGGCATACCGTAAGGTTTTATGGTTAACACTGCACACTCATTTCTTAACATTCATGATTATGGAACCCAACCAATTCGACGATGTTATCGTTGAGAGTGTATAGAGCGGCACAGCACCCCATGTTCCTCTTGGTGCATCGCCACCGAACCCTGCCATACCTCGAGTTAGCCGCGTCCATATTGAAACAATTACCCATCAGTCTGAGACCACGTCGACCGGCCCTCGTGCAGTAGAAACTTGCACCTTCAAAAATAACAAATAATTTTTATTTCAAATATAATTTGGGAAGAATTTAAGATTTGTGAAATAATTTCTAATCATCGCATACAATTGAGAAGATTATAGCCCTAGATGGTGTTTAGCTATAGATTAATAGAAGTGTTGAAGATATATAGTAAGATGTAGAGATAATTCATAGAATAAGATAGGATAGACGGGCGCGGGTTTACAGGACCCATTGGTAGTGGTCAATAGACAGAGTGGTAGGTAGAGCTGATCTTCGGTAGGTTAGATGGAAGGTGGAGGTCATGAAGTGGTTAAGTAGGATGGTAGGGTTTGCATAGCCGGTAGGAAGATGGATTACCAGTGTTTAGAGCATTAAGACACTTTTGTCATATTTTGATTTTATAATTTTCGAACGTTTTATGGTCTGTACTGTGACAACTGTCAAAATTAGCCTCGCTCTCATTATAACCTTCGATCAAACGAGAGAAAATTTAATTTTCTCTCGTTAATATGACTGCGAAAAATCTTCATGGTCCTTCGAACCATTTAAAAGACCTTTGCGGTAGTGCAACGAGTGAACAATTTACATTGCTACGACTATTCCTAAAGATAAAAAGTGCTAAAATCAAAACTGCATATTTGCAAGGTTTGAGTGGAGTCAAGCAACCATCTATGTTAGAGCCGGGAGGTAGAGTTGTTGCGGAGCCGGAGAGTTAAATCCTGGGGACAAGGGTGGCTTCAGAGCATGCAGAAGGCTCGTGCATTGTCCCTAGAATCATCGCAGCCAAACCGAGGAGCCGGGAGGCTGTGATGAAGCTTTTGGCCATCAGAGACATTGAAGTAGCGAGAGAAGAGAACTAACTACAAACAAATATAAAATTAGTAATCCGAAAACGGGATAAAATATACATTACGTGGCAAAAATATTAGCGAAATTAAGAATAAATGATTGACATCCATCAAGTAAACAATTATATTGAATTTTGATTCATATAATATCATAGATGGATAATAGTCAATTACATTAATATACCAACGACATAGATAAAGCTTAAATATACTAAGTATGTTGCAATAGCCCCCCCTCCATTTAGGACAGGATTTTTCCTATTTAAAACCCGCTGACATTCTTATAAGTCCTAAAACTAACAGACAAAACTGTCCCCTTTGCACTGCTAATGTCAAAAATAGAAAAAGTCAAAACCTAACTGAAAGGAGATGTCAAATAGAAAGGGTCTGTGAGCAAGAATAATGAAATCGATTTAAGATTGGAGCCACAGTAGCTTAGTTCTACTGTCAGTTAATCATCAGTGGCTTAGGGAGCAGCATCCCCTAGTTAGTGGCAGTAGATACCGGGACTTGGTAGAGGTACAAGTGCAGGCAGATATAATAAGATAAATGAGTGGAACAGCAACCTATTCCTCATGGTGCATCGCTTCCGGACCCTGCCGCGACTCGATTTCGTAGATGACTGATTAAAAAAATTACCTGTCACTTTGAGAACACGTCGGCCAGCCATCGTAGAGCAGAAACTTGCACCTTAAAAATAACAAGTGACTTTTATTACAAGAATACATTTGAGAAGAATTAAATATTTGTGAAATAAATTTATCATTATCATTGAATAGTACTTGTGGTGACATTGGATTGTGGTCCTTATGATTGCATTATGTATGTGTCATGTTTGATATCGACATGATCTTTGCTTGTGCGAATAAACACAATAAATTATTTTGTAGGGAAAATGTATTTGTGTTTGTTATAATTTTTTTTTTTTTCAATCACACGGATAAAGAAGCTAAACCTATATATTCCTAATAGTATAACCTAATTTATAAGATTTTACTTAATTTATATTCATATATCTTAAAAATACTAGTTAAAGTAAGAAAATTCAAAATTAAATAGTACAAAACATTAACTTACTGTAAATGGCTCCGTATTTATGAAAAATAAGCGCAATGAAAATATAAATAATATGATATTGAGAGAAATACATAAATTGGATGATATTCACAAGTTACTAGTAAACAATGACGTCACAAGAATAACAGATAATAACACTAAAATAGTGATCATGAACTATTTCAATTTTTACCCACAAGCGGCCACTGAGATAAATAGGATGTTGCATGATATTAAAAAGAACTACTATTGGCCAGGAATGAGCAATGATGTTGCAAAGTTTGTAAATAAATGTAAGAGTTGTCAAAATCGGAGGCATTTAAACAGGTATACTAAGGAACCAAAGGTTATCACGGCTAATGTGATTTAAGTAAATATGTAGAGGCATACCCTTTAAATACAGACAAAGTACAAGACAAGACAAAATATACAGTTTCGGTAGCAGAATCATTCGTAAATCGTGAATTTCGTAAAATATTCTTATTCTAGGAATGGTTAAGTATATGAAATTTTAACAGATCAAAGAAAGGAAGTTATGGCTTCAGTTTTTTCGGAAATATGTGATTCACTTAAAATTAAGAAAATTTCATTCTACAGCGGATCGTCACGAAATATTAGGAGCCTTTGAAAATACATATAAAAGTTTAGGAGCTTATCTTAGGATACAGTACGAAAATAATAAATCCTATTTGGAGCGATTGGATTCCATATTGATATTGATGTGTTTCATGATATAACACAATGGTTCACACTGAACGTATAAAATTTAGATCCAATATTGTTACCAAAAATCATGCAAATAAACTTATTTGATTTGATTTGATTTGAAACTTAATACATTCCATTGCAAATTGCAAACAACTGTTGTAGATCCAATGTATAATCCCGACTAGACTTCAACGAGCATAATGAACTGCTAGTTTAGTGCATTATAAATAGTAAAGAATAAAGAAAGCTCAATTTTGATAAAAATGCTCTTTCAGTAAAGTAGTTTTAGTTGAGAATTAGTTTATTGAAAAATCTAGTTGGCAATAATTAGGATAATATTTATTTAGGACCATATAAAGTTATTGAAGAGTTAACCCCAATTTAAAAGTAATGTAATGTTTTAGATAGATTAGATTTTTTTTAGGATAGAAATAGAATAATTAAGTTTTATTTATCTTGTTTTGTGTTAAAAAAAATGTAACTTAGTTCCACATTTTTTCAAAGGAACCAAGGAACCAAGGGAATGAAAGGTCTTAAAAGGGTAGATGAAGTATAAAAATAACTCATTGTACAGTTAACTGTAGCATGTCACTACTGACTGCAATATTAGCGTAGGGTAGCATAGTAAGTAATATGTTGGACATAAGTACTTTGCACAACCATTGACCGTGTTCACTCTAAACATAACTCAGTGTTTAAAAATATGTTGCAACATGTTTATTGGTCTCCATTCCATCACCAGGTCCGGTCGCAGGTACCATCTTATTACATTACAAGGACTATCTTCATACCTGTCCAGCGTACAGTTCAACTGTATATGTATACATTTATATACAGGCACATACATTGCTTCTGGCCCCACACTAGGATACCCTGTGTCGTAGGAACCAGAAACAGCGACGTCACATACATATAAACATCCAAAACCGGGGTTTTTTTCTTTACCCCCAGCCGGGGATCGAACCCAGGACCTCTCGCAGGTAGGCAGAGCCACAACCGCTGCGCCACAGAGGTCGTCGAAGGACCCTCTCCTTTATGAAAGCTGGATCAGGCTTTCTCAATCTCTTCCGCCGCGCGCTCGTTGAGTCAACACCGTTTTATAAGTTGCTCCGTATTAATAAATCGATAACACCTATCAAACCGTAGTTTTCGATCCTAAAAGTAATAAATAAAAGAAGGCCGAATAGTGTGCTTTCCAGTGTCATTAATATTCTTTTAAATCTATTACGCAATTGAGCAATAATAGTGATAATTACATTGTATATCGCGTTAACTACGCGACGAGGTGCAATACACGCGTCCCAGCTGAAGTGAGTCGTGCCATCAAGGACAACCACTCTCAGACACCACGACGACGACGACGCCCCGCCTCCTGCCGCCTGCTGATTGTGATACTCACTACACAGCGATACATCGTGTCGCGATCGTCCCAATAACTTAAGCAGAGGTGTAACTTTCCTTGAGGGATAAAGCATAATATTGTTTTTCTTTATTTGTTTTTTCTCCAAATACCTTTTATACCTGTGGGTAAGTACAATCATTTCCTACAGTTCAAATAAATCATGGAACGAACCCCGCCCCCCGCTAATATAACCCACTCTGAGTCCGATTTGCTGGCTCTGGTAGAGAATGAATCGGCAGAACATGTAACCCAGAGAAACAAGAGACGCAGAGTACCGGGCGAAAACGGAAAGGATGAACTAGATGATTTTAAGACAGATCTCATGGCCATGCTGAACAGTTTCGTAGCCTCGCAGAACAACAGACTTGATAAGCTGGAAGCCCACATAAAGGACGTAAAGGTGCAAAATACAGCCATTCAGTCAACCAGTTTAGAAATAGAGAAGTCAATGAACATTATGACAGAGGACATCAAAGCTATCGAAAGCAAAATCAGCAATTTGGAAGAAGACCGTAAGAATCTAGCTGGCGACATGGCGGTCATTAATTGGGGCCATTTCATTGTCGCGGTACAGTCACGGTGCCACATAGTGATCCTTAATTTCCATATTTTTGCTGTGTTAATTATAATTATTTTCATTGTTTTATTTAATTACTTTGATGTTTTTTGTCATAATTAATTTTGTGTGGTTTGTAATATGTTAATAACCAATATTTTTTTTGTGTTTGTACCGAACAATGAATAAATGAATTATCTATCTATCTATCTATCTATCTAATTGTAAAATTGATGACATAGAAAGAAGCTCCATCAAAACATCAATTGAGTTCAGGAATGTGCCAAAGAAAGCTAAGGAAACCAAGGAAGAGTTGTTTGGGTATATTAAAAAACTTAGTCAGGAAATGAGTTTCCCACTAGAGCTGCCAGAAATCCGTGATGTATTCCGATTACCTAGCAAAAGGGAAAATAAAAGCTCGTCTATGGTAGTAGAACTTAGTAACACCCTACTAAAAACTCGAATACTCAATACAATGAAACAATACAACCGTGACAACCCCTTGAACAATTTGAACTCGTCTCATCTTGGTCTTTCGGGAATGAAACAAAAACTCTACGCCTCCGAACACCTGACGGCGAAGACTAAACGCGTACTATTTCTTGCGCGTGACTTTAAAAAGACGGCAGGCTTCAGATACGTATGGACTACAAATGGACATGTATATCTCCGCAAGCAGGAGGGAGACCCGTTCCATATGATACGGAATGAAGCCGATATTAATGAACTGAAGTCCCAATGCAACAAGTGACTATCTGTACTTATAAACTCGATATCGCATAACCTCGTATTTGATTTGGCTCGTCTAAAACCTGTCATTGGATATTTCTATTATTGTTTGTTTTCTCTTTATTCGTGGACTTATGTGTTAGGATTTAATGTGGTTAGCAGTGTTTTTACTTTTAAATTAAATAGTACATTTGAATGCTATGTGGTTGATTTTCTATGCTTGATCGAAGTGTATTTCTTTTCATCGTATATGTTGTTCAAACAATCCATCTATGAGACCCTCACAAAACCCATCAATCAAAATTACAATAAAATTCAATTTTAGTACTTACATGGCTTCTGACATCGACAACACCTATAACATAACCTGTAGTTTTTCAAATAATCCCTCTGAAAGCTCAACACTTTTAAACTACTGTCATGGTAAAAAAACGACCCTAACTATCATAACTGTAAACATAAGAAGTATTGAATGCAACCTAGATAGATTTTTGATGTTTATATCCAGCATTGATGTACCAATCGATATTATCGTACTAACGGAATGCTGGACCTCCGATAACCGTGTACCACCAGAACTCGGCCAATACCAAATGTTTTATAGTAAGATCACCCATAACCAGAACGACGGGGTCGTTGTTTATGTAAAAGAAGGTATAGATGTGGTACCAAGCGAACCAAAACTAGTAGAAGGCAATTGTATTCTGCTAAACCTATCCGATGAGTACACAATATTGTGTTCTTACAGACCACACTGCTTCAGAAACCCCACCAACTACATGGATTCGCTTGGTGATATCTTGCAGGACGTAAAAACTAGAAATATTATCCTCACAGGCGATATAAACATAAACACACTACCCGACAATACCGAGGAATCAGCAAATAACTATATTAGCCTCCTAGACACCCATGGACTTAGTCAGGGAATAGATCGTCCAACAAGACAAAATACCTGTCTCGATCACTTCATGGTAAGATCACAACACAAATGCCACACACTAGTATATGAAGATTTTACTGATCATTCCCCTATTCTTCTACACATAGACAAAACAAATATAACTAAAAATACACCAGTATACACAAAAGTTACGACGAATACAGACTGTCTCAGAAAAAGTCTTAGTGAAGAATCGTGGAATGAATTCTACAAAAGTGAAGATGCTACCATGGCTGCTAATATGTTGATAACTCGCTTGCAGGATATAATAAGCAAAAATACTCGCATTACAAAATTGCCTAGTAAGAAAAGGCCTCTCAAACCATGGATAACGGTGGGATTGGTTAAATCTATGAGAAACAGAGACACTCTTCATAAGAAATGTAAAAAACATAGCGATAATTTATTACTAAGGTTAGAATATATTAATTACAGAAACACATGCAATAAAATATTAAAAATAACTAAAAAGAAATACTATGAAACGCAATTAATTAAGTCATCAGGTAATATAAAGAACACGTGGAAGATTATAAAAGAAATTTGCAACTTGAATAAAACAAAAACACCTCCATTTGAACTCCTAAATATTAAGGAAAGCCCCCAGGATTCACTTAACGCTGTAAATGAATACTTCACTACAGTAGGCAAAAACCTCGCTAACCTAACTTTGAATAAATTAGGGACAACTGACCTCGAACTATGTGCATTAGCGAAGCCTAACAACGCGCCAGCTAAATCCTTTTCTCTATCACCAACAGACCCAATGGAAGTTCGAAATACAATACTAAAGCTTAAAACTGACAGTGCTGCCGGATGGGACAACATTACTTCTAAAATCATGAAACTAAACTGTGACTTACTTTCAAACCCACTGGCATTTCTCTGTAATTTAAGTTTTGTTACAGGAGCTTTTCCAAATCCCTTCAAGACAGCGCTAGTTTGCCCCATTTTTAAGGCAGGAGAAAAGGATCTCCCTACAAACTACAGGCCAATCTCGCTCCTATCAGCATTATCTAAAGTCGTTGAAAAATTGGTAAATAAGAGACTTGTACAATACCTTGAGGGACAAAAACTTATTGCAGACAATCAGTTCGGATTCAGAGAACATCGCTCAACTGAAGACGCAGTCATAAAGTTAACTACCCTCATAACTGGATTTCTGGATAAAGGGCAAAAGTGTGTGGGCGTTTTTCTCGATTTGCAGAAGGCGTTTGATACAGTTTCTGAGCCAATACTTCTCACGCGGCTTGAAAACGTAGGTATCAGAGGAGTAGCCCTGGCTTGGTTTGAGAGCTACTTGACTGGCAGGCGTCAAAGTGTCAAAATGGGGGAGTATTCCAGTACTAGTGCTACTTGTACTTATGGAGTTCCACAAGGAAGTACATTGGGACCGACACTCTTTCTACTATATATTAATAGCCTCTGCACAATCAATATTAAAGGGGCAGACCTACTAATGTTCGCAGATGATACAGTAGTCCTATTCCACGAAAATACATGGGGTGCCGTTAGGCCTTTAGTTGAGGACGGACTAAGCAGAATTACCTCCTGGCTTGAAGATAACCTGCTCACAATAAATGCACAAAAAACTCAGTACCAATGCTACAGTATGACAAAGGTTAACAGTCCCAATAATGACTTTAAAATAACTATACATGGCTTTCCGTGTAACCGTACCTCAGTTGGAGACATACACGCAACATGCACATGCCCACTTTTGGATAGGGTGGGCTCCATAAAGTATCTGGGCGTTATGATAGACGAACATCTGCGTTGGGAGCCACATATATCAGCTACTACGGCAAGGGTACGTAAGCTGATACATATATTTAGGAATTTGCGTATGGTAGCGGACCAAAAGCTTTTGCTGCAAACTTATAAGGCACTTTGTCAATGTGTCTTGGGCTACTGTATCTGTGCTTGGGGAGGTGCCGCTAAAACACATATGCTGAAGCTTGAACGAGCACAACGTTCGGTACTTAAGGTCATGATGTCATTACCGTATAAATCCCCAACTACCTTAGTATACAAGCAAGCCAATGTCAATTCGGTTAGAAAGATGTTCGTTTCCCAATCACTGATACGATACCACAGTAAGGGCATACCCTTTGTCCCTGTCACAAACAAAAGAACTGCGCGATGCCCATATACAGGCTTCTACCGGAGCCTATTCGCCAGTAGGCATTACAATGCCATCGCTCCCAGGCTTTACACCGTACTATTGAAGTCCGACAGTACCCTTAAACAACTAAACTCGTACAGATTTAAAATAGTACTTCAAAAGTGGCTTAACCAATTTGATTACGATGATGCTGAGGAGCTCATAGATCGAATAACTAGGTCTACCTAACTGATGCTGATATTTTTTTTTATTATATATTAACATTGTTATCATATCACGTATTTTTGATCTGTTTTATATCATTAAATTAACTTTAGTTTCAGATGATTTAAGTATTCATCATGCATTTGCATGGAAGATATTACTGCTTGAGTGAGAGTAAATGTACTACTATTTGTTTTAATTTTTATACCTACCGTACTGACTAATTGTCCACCACACGTTAATTTAAGTTTTTTATTATTATTATTTGTTTTCATTTACTTTATTTTACGCAAGTAATTTGTTAATATTATTATTTATGGTTGAGCCTAGTACCCACGACACAGGGAGACCTAGTGTGGGACTAGTACAACATATGTCTACCATAACCTTTGTGTAAAATAAAGATTTTCATTTCATTTTCATTTCAATCTCAATGATTGTGTTTTCCTAATGTCTTGACAATAACATTGTCTTCAGTAGTGAGAGAGGCATTGCAGCCATTCTTCTTCTTGATGCAGCACCAGCGCACCTTGGAGCCCCACGAGGCGTGCTTGTTGAAGCGCCACTCTCCGATCTGTACCACGAGGTTGCCTCGCTGCGACAACCCGAACTTGGGCTCTGTAATACAGATAATACAGTTGTATTAGATATGGAAAAATTTTGAACCTTTAATACGCTAATTATTTGAGCATATTCAAGGCAAATTTTGGACAGAGTATAGTATATATATATATATTGTCAGCGTCTTCGGGCGATAACCATAGGGCAGGCAGCCACGTGCATATATAAAGCGCAGCTCAGACCCAGTGTCCTCTTTTGTCTCACAGTAGCGGGGGCCATTTGCCCCCCTAACATGCCGCTATCATGCCCTTTGACTATGAGCTGGTGTCCGCTCGTAAAATCGTGTAAGCAGGCAATCTCCTCTCATACACAGTCAGGTCATAAGTTCTGTCACACAATAAAAACTTATGAATTTAGAACGCTGGCCACAAAAAAGTTTATTGAATTCGAATTTCGAATTTTTCATGAAAATAAAAATGTGTACTTTTTAGAATTTTCTTCATTTTTAAATATGGAGTGGACACTTAAATAATACCTTGTCGCAGTTATTGCGTTGCATCGTTGCGGTTATGCGCCAATTCAGATTTTCGACTTACTGAAAAATTTGAATATAACCAAAAGATTTTTTTATTGTACCATAAAACGATACAATGAAGACTCTAGTGTAGATGACAGGTCAAGAAGTGGTCGCCCTCGCTCTGTTAGGACTCCAGCAGTGATAAAAGCTGTGAAGGCGCGAATTAAAATAAATCCCATACGTAAGCAGAAACTGTTGGCCCTTCAGATGGGGTTAAGCAGGAGCACGGTGAAAAGGGTGTTAAATGAAGACTTAGGGCTTAGGGCATATCGAAGAAAAACAGGACATCGTTTGGACGCTCATTTAATGGACCTGAGACTGAAGAGATGCCGCGCTTTGTTGAAGCGGTACGCGGGAAAAAAGCATCGGGAAATTCTTTTTTCGGATGAAAAAATTTTCACCGTGGAAGAGAGCTACAACAAACAAAATGATAAGGTGTACGCACACAGCAGTGAAGAAGCGAGCAACCGTATTCCGCGTGTCCAACGAGGTCATTTTCCATCCTCGCTCATGGTTTGGTTAGGAGTCTCTTATTGGGGCTTAACTGAGGCACATTTTTGTGAGAAAGGCGTAAAAACGAATGCAGTTGTGTATCAAAATACAGTCCTCAAGAACCTTGTGGAACCTGTTTCTCATACCATGTTTAATAACAGGCACTGGGTATTCCAAGAAGATTCTGCGCCAGCTCATAGAGCGAAAAGCACACAAGACTGGCTGGCGGCGCGTGAAATCGACTTCATCCGGCACGAAGACTGGCCCTCCTCCAGTCCAGATTTGAGTCCGTTAGATTACAAGATATGGCAACACTTGGAGGAAAAGGCCTGCTCAAAGCCTCATCCTGATTTGGAGTCACTCAAGGCATCCTTGATTAAGGCAGCCGCCAATATTGACATGGACCTCGTTCGTGCTGCGATAGACGACTGGCCGCGCAGAATAAAGGCCTGTATTCAATATCGCGGGGGTCATTTTGAATAAACTTTATTACCATAAGAATCTATGTTTTATTAAGTTCATTTTGCTATATAAATGTTTACATAAATAATGAACATGTCTAAATTATTTCATATTGCACATGTGACAGAACTTATGACCTGACTATGTATATATCATACATATCATACACACATATATATCGCCCAAATGGATAACTTGCAGATAGAAAGCCTTCAACATATACCGAGGCCATGGCTCGCAGTAGCACCACACGATGTCTGCTTCACACACATAACACAGAGGTTGTTTTTATTTCGTATACTACACGAGCTGATGCCCGCCGCTCAATGTGTCTGTGAATCCGGACATATCAGGGAGGTCCGACTCCTGAGCATGGGTAATTTCACTTTTTTTTGTCTGTTCTGTGTTTTGTGTTGTGCCTATGCCTATTGCGCTGTAGTTTTGTTTTATTCGTTAATTTGTTAAAAGTAATGTCTGTTAGGTTGAATGAAAACTGTTTAAAAAAATCCGTTGTTCTTCTGATGTTTAAAGTCAGAAGTGGGATAGATTCTGCGTTCCACATAGTTGTATCGAACTTTTTCTGTAGTTATCATCCCTAAACACATTATTTTATTCATAAAATCAACATTCCCTTGACTATCCCTACAAATTGCAAAAAAACATGCAAAACACTTGTCGACATAACCTAAAAGAGTTGGTAAGATCGTTCTTTTCATGTTGGTTTGTTCTTTTGTTGTCTGTCTAGGCTAGATGGCCAGATCATCATGCCCACGTACACGTGAGCGGCGTTCGCAGACCCCGCAATAGCGAAGCAGACGCTCGCGTAGTTGGCGTTCACGCAGTTTGTCTCGACATTATTACGTAAGTAAGTAAGATTGAGCCATACTCACCATGCTGACTCAGTGCGGGTTGATGGAAAGGTGTGGGGATAGTGGCCAACCCGACTGTCAGATGCTTTCAATGTGCCCTATTAGGGCCTCTCACCAGCATACATGCAGATTAACATGTCATCCGAAACACGGAAGCGCCCGAAACAAATGACACATAGAAATAGACACCCATCCAGTACCCGTCTCAGTTAGATGTTGCTTCCCGCACGATAGTTTCCGATGAGCGAATACTGCCACGAATAGGCCGCGGTCGCTTCGGGTTTAATGACGCACTACGCACGCAGGCATTTGTTGCAAGTAGCGTAATCGATTCAACAAAAGTTTAAATGAATATTTTAATTCGAAAAACACTAATTTACGCTAGATACGTTAAACTTTATAAAACAATTATTTTAAGTCTGTATCTTAATTAGTTTCTTCAGAAAAACAACTTTACCCAGCTAGCATAGCAGAAAATTCAATACGTTACAATATTATGTAACCCTTAAAATAAAATCTGGCATGTTTATCGTGAAAGAACCTTTATTAAATGAATAATACACAACCACGAACAATTTTCTAAAAAATATCCAAATCGTTGCAAATTACACTTTATGCATACTTTACTTTACTTTATATTTCCTGCCGTCAATTTTAGGGACTATGTCAATTTTATGATGTCTTATTTGGCCCACAAGATGAATAGATACTTATTGTTTAAAATATTGCAAAAAAAAGTGTTAACATAGGTTAATTATTTTGATCATTTATGAGAAAACTAATATAACAATCACAACTACAGTAGGACGTAGTAACGATGGTAACATTAAGGTAAGGCCACATGGATACCTAAAGATCCACAAAATACTTGTATCGATTTCTGTTCTGAAAAACTGGACCGCGTGGTTCGACTCTCAGAAAGCAAGTTATGAAGTCGTGCCTTTACCCAGATGGGGTGGCACTAGGTCAGCATATCCATGCAAGTCACAATATCATGTCTGTTCTCATATGGCATGGCACAGACATAGCATAATCAAGCCAGTCACAATAATCTATCTTTTCTCAGATGGAGAGGCAGAGGCAGAGTATCACTATAATCATACTTCTTATTATCATTATTTCTTAATTAATGGCGGTAACATCGAGGTTGATTTCGCCAATGTCACGTGTTTTTCGAGATTTCACTGTATTTGGACAGGTTCTTGGTTCATTCCTCAAACAATGGACCGGGTGTCGATGCACCCGGTCCCAAGGGACATTTCATCTATATGGACTAATCAAGCTCAATGTTAACCAAATCTAATCATTAATTTACTTTCATGTTGTGTTCCGTTAATCCATCACTTAACGTAATGGATGCTAGTCGTGAATTTTACTAAAATTTTAGCTGAACTAAAAGAGATAACTATATATTTACTTTAGACTGATTATAGAAAGATTCTACAACTACATCAGTTGAATTCAAAATAAACCAATAGTTCTTACCTTCAGAAAAACGCGATATGTATTGAAAGAAGAAAAAAACACAGCGTGCTGCCGAACCACTTTTTCAGATATTTCTGGCTCATTTCATAGCTATGATCGCAGCGTGGCCATTATCATGAAATATAGGTGGTTTGGGAACCTATTGGTTGAAGTAATAATAAAAAGCCGTTACGTACTCAGGAATTCCGAAATGACCAAATTTGCAGGACAAGTTAATAATTGTAAAACTTTATTATTTTACTTTACGACACTCTTTTTGAGGGTCAGTTATGAATTTTGACTGTTTAAAAAAATAATATCAAACAAGGAGCCAAAAGCAATTCAACAATTTTTTTTTACAAAAAGGGTAGCCGTGGGACACAGAATTTTAAAAACACTCATAGTTTTCCCTTGAATAGGGGTAGGCAGTTACTAAAGACTTTCACTTGGTACGATCGTGGCATACATATCCCGGTCAGAATTACACTTTTTCATTTTATAATCCTATATTTATTAATAGTAATTTTATTACTATTATAATCTATAATTTGAATGAGGTTGCAGAGCTAATGGTTAAACCATACAGTCAGTTTCAGTTATTATCTAAACCCGTAGCATGCCGAGCGTGGTGCGATTTTTGTCGCAGGAGGGTACGGGACAGTGCAATATATAGTGCAAACTCGCGCCCCGATCAGCTTGCTACGAGTGCTGTAATACTAAAATAAACAACCTTTTTAATGGTTGTGACAATCATTATAATGGATAATTTCGTCTTCCACAGTGAGTATAGTAGACCGGCATTTACTATGCACCCGCACGCAAGTCCACCGAGCGCGAGTGCCTCTGGAATCACTCCTGCGGTTGAATCTGTACTTTCCAATCTGAATCACAGGATTTCCTTTTTGCGAAGTTAGAAATAAAGCTGAAAAATATACAGTTATTATATTATTTTCTTAATTAATGGCGGTCTAACAACTTAGGTTAATGTCGCCAATGTCACGTATTTTTATATACCTATATTCCACTTATTTGGATAGGTTCTCCTTCGATGACCTGGAAATTTTAGTGGTGATTTGTTGCTCATCAGCATTGCACAGGATAGACGCGAAGGGCTGTGGGATGAATGTTATTCCTTCGGATGTGAGCCCCATATATTTTTTTCCCACGAACTAGATTCACCCGTACCAGTGTCAACAACAAACCCTCTTTTATGGAATGAAATACATTTTACCAAGTAATATTTAGTAAATATTATTATTTGATTGACACATACCAATAAAAAAAAATAACAAACAACCACCTCATATTAGATGAGAGAGCATATCGATAACAGAGTAGTATTTGTATTACCTATAAATTAAATATAATGTCTTCATATATCCTAAATACATACATCAGTCGCTTCTTTGTGCTGTAACTGTGTAGGTTGAGATGATATCCGCCGATGACGAGTCTAGAAATTCATGCATATGCCGAAGGCATAAAAAAAAAGACGACTTAAAGACCGTAACAAATATTATCGAACTTAGATGAAGCAAATAATCAAACCAAACTTTCTAGTTCTTATGTCTATATATAAACGAATTTTATAATAATAATATAATTTACACTTGATTGAAGGTAGAAGGCGTTATTCTCTTACATAAGCATGTATTTTAACATGCAGGCTTACAGAGGAATATAATGTACAATAATTTCGTAAAATAAATGCCCAATTGTTATATCATGCTTAAGAAATATGACCTTATGTGACCAGATTTTAAGCAGGCCTGTAATTTTACACACCACGATTATGATGATTGTTATATGTATAATAACTTTTTAATTGAGCAAAAATGGCTTTCGCGCGAAATCTAATATACCTGCAGCTGCTATAGCCTTAATAACTAAAATAAAAACGCACATTGACAAACGAAATATTGCTGAGGCATATTCATTGATCTAAGAAAAGCATTTGACCCCGTAAGTCTCCAAAAACTACTTCAAAAATTAAACGATCTAGGCGTTAGAGAAATGACTTTGAACATGTTCAAATCTTATCCAAACAATAGCTGTTAAGACGATAATTTCACAAGTTCTTTCCAAAATATTTCCTATGGTATACCCCAAGGCTCCTTAATCGGACCGTTGCTATTCTATATCTACGTAAACAACATAAATACAATAGGACTAACTGGACATCTTTATTTATATGCTGATGACAGTTACTTTTTTACTTCGACAACTCTATCGATGAAATAGTTCGCGATGCTCAGAAAGATCTGGAAGTACTCAATGAGTGGCTGCTGAATAATTTATTAACAATAAATCCATTAAAAACGTCATAAATGATCTTAGCACCTAAAAATAAAGAAATCGCTGAGTTGGAGCCACTTAAAAAAATGAATTTATTAAAAGGTCACACCAAGACAATACCTGGGGTTAATAATCGATGATAAATTGACGTGGATAAATTGGTATATGTGCTAGGAATATTTCGAAGGGTAGCACATTGTATACCAAGTAAATTTACCCCGCTTATTTATAACTCCTTAGCTAATTTGCACCTCGAATATTTAATTGAAATCTGGGGATCAGCGGCTCGAACTAACCTTAACCCGCTTCAGAGAACCCAAAATAAAATCATTAAAGCTTTACCACTCGTACAGTTGTTTAGTTTGCATGTCAAATGGTTAGCCATTGACACGCCAACTAAATAAACAACTGTACGAGAAAAACAAACTATTCAACATTTCCCAATTATTCAAATAATTGCTACTCATTAGTTGTAGTTCTATGTTAGATTTCATGGCATTGCATGAAATCTTACATAGAACTACAACTAACAAATAAAAGCTGACCTTCGCAACAAAAACAAACTTATACCAACTCCATCTGGGACTAATTATTTAAAAAAGACAATAGTATTTGAGGGAGCGCAGATGTTTAATTAATTACCAAAGAATGTGCGAAAGTATGAGCACATTTAAAAATAAGTTAAAGTTACACGTCGCAACGAGTACCCTTTATTAATCTACTTATTTATTTTTAAGCATATCTCATTATAAGTGAAATGTTATTTCTTATGAGAATAAAGCTCTTTAAACCTATGTACAATGTCTTAAGGGTTTGAATGGAAGCACAGCATCCCAGGGACTTCCTTGAGTATCACCAACGGATGTTCCCCAATCTGGAGTTGGAAGAGTCCATGTTGAACCGCTGGTTGCCGACCTTCAAGCCAGGGCGATCCGACCTTGTAGAGTAGCACACCACATCTGCCCGTCATAATGTTTATTGCTGGCCAAGTACTCATGCCAGTATAAAATGAATTGCATTTATAAAAAGCTGAAGAAATGCAGAATTAGTATTGTAAATAGTTAATTACCTGGTTAATAAACCAGGCAATAAAGCGCCAAAAAGAATAAAAAAATGCTATTCTTGAATTTGTAACGATTTTTTTTCTGTCCGTTTCCAGGAAAGATATTTCTTGAAAACTTAGAAAATTATGCTTGAATCTTACAAGATTCAAGCATAATTCATAATTCCTACGGGAAATATCATTACGATCAATTTTATATGCAATTAACCTAAACTCACTTCAAACACAATTTATTTTGCGACAACTCACAAAATCTCACAATAACAAATTACTTACTTTGACATTCATATTTTTAAAATAGTGTTGCCACAAACAAAGGTTCTTTGAGTGTTACTACTATCGACAAAGAGAATGAGTAGACGTAGCATGAAGATTTCGCTCCTTTTTATTGATTACGATCGAAAATAGTCCGCGCCTTCCCAAACACGTTCGGTGGTGGCAATTTTGGCAGTGCTGGGACGTTGGACGCTTAACTGGATAAATACCAATTCGTAAGAAATAATAGGAAGACGACTGACTTAGAAACGTTTAGGTGATAATCGGTATCCAATATACATAACTTAAAAGTTGTCGCAAGATCAACTCAACCTATTGATTAATCTGTGACTCTACGGAAAATACTCCCATCAGAATGGTGAGGCTGGTCACTTATGTTGTAGCACTGTAGAGCGCTAGGTCATCCATCTTACAAATTGTTTTCTATTAGTATTTCATACTATTCTATACTCAATCTAAAATTACGTGGATCAGTTATTAATATCTCATGAATCAAGTAAATCGTTACGGTGTAGAATGGTATACACACGAATATTTACCTATAAAAAGTAAAAAAAATCAACATTTTTACTCTGATGATTTCAAAAATCATGTTGTTTAATGTAAACAATGCTGCATGCCATCCCTTGCTTCTCTTGATGCATCGCCATCGAATTCTATCTGTCCTTAAGTTATTTGAGTCCATGTTGAAGCTATTGTTCTGGTAGAGTAGATACTTGAGACAATCAAACAATAACTGAAGAGATGAGGGAGAGATAAAAAATCACCGTCAAATGCAAATACAACAAGCAAGTGTCAATCGAATTATTCAAGGTTATCTCTCTCCCAAATTCCACGGAAACAGAAACCGATAGAATAGCGCCATGACGTCACCGGAACACAGACTCAAAATAACTGAGTTGGTAATATAGGTAGATAAGTGCTATTCAATGCAATGCAATGAGATCCGTATTCTACCTACATAATTATTAAAACTCTACATTCTTGAACACACTTAATCTATAAGGCATTATGTATGCCGTGTTATTCGTAAATGTTGTTTTAATTCACTTCACTCAGACACACAGTATCTGAGCACTATTTTTCAGCATTCGAATTCAGAATTTTATTTCGGTATTCATTCAAAAACATCACAAAATTAAATGTCAAATTATGCACTAACTATTTATTATAATAAAAAATAACACAAAGCTACATCGACTAGTGATTGTGGTCAATCATATACCTGACGATTTCTTCATCAATGGTTGTGATGGTCGCGAGATAGCCAGATCGCTTTTTTCCACATCTCCAGATGGCCTTGGAGTGGCTGCTGCCATGGAAGTTGTACCGATAAATACCCTGGCATAGAACCCGGGAGCCTCGCTTGATTTCCGTGAAAAATGCCTTTGGGAAATAAATGAGGAGATAAGCAAAGCTAGTATCAAAAAAATAATTAAGGAATGCAATAAGAAAATTTTATATAATGGAATCCACATCCTCAATCAGGTAAGTAGCTTAAAAACAAAAGAGACAGAAAACATTTATTTTCAATTGATGTAGTAACTTAAAGTAACAACATATATGAGAGCGATAAAAAATCGTAAGGAAAGACATTTTCAGGAAGGTTTTTTCTCACTTAAAAACCGTGTCTATAATAACATGGCGAAAAATAACCCATAACATAAGATAAGAAACAATACAACATTACCTGTATGTAAGGGCATGACATAATGAACGGAATGAAGTAAAATATTAAATTGTATATGGGTTATTGACGTTGTTATCTGAAAACAACGTACCAGTTAAGTCACAAAAATTAACACTTTATAAAAAATATTTATTGCATTTAAATATAAATGCTTTTATCCTGGGACTCAATTTCAAAAGCATTAGGTACAAGTTCTCAAATCCTAACATCTATATCAAGAACGTGGCTTTCGAATTATAAAATAAAGTAACTTCAAAGCCCGCAATAACAAACCGCTTTCATCTCTGAGAGCTATCTGAAGAACTAGTGATTGTGGTCAATCATATACCTAACGATTTCGTCATCAATGGTTGTGATGGTCGCGCGACAGCCAGACTGCTTTTTTCCACATCTCCAGATAGACTTGGTGTGGCTGCTGCTATGGAAGTTGTACCGATACATACCCTGGCATAGAACCCGGGAGCCTCGCTTGGTTTCCGTGAAAAATGTTTCTGGGAAATACATGAGGAGATAAGCAAAGCTAGTATCAAAAAAATAATGAAGGAATGCAATAAGAAAATTTTATATAATGGAATCCACATCCTCAATCAGGTAAGTAGCTTAAAAACAAAAGAGATAGAAAACATTTATTTTCAATTGATATAAAATAACCACCTCATACATTCAGTAGTGGGCTGACAGTAGGGCGACCCGCTCGGACCGGGTATTTTTAGTTTGGCAATCCATCCGATCATTAATTCTTAATTAAGGTTTGGTTTCTCGATGACGGGACCTTGGGAGCTTTGCAAAAGAATTGTCCTTGAAGATTTAAAAATCGTGAGCAATGAATTTGGCAAAATATGATTACTCAAAGTGCGAGCTTTGGCTACCTGGAAAGCTCACATCATCAAAACAAAACTCAATTAAAAGAGTTTAACCATTTTGCACCTGGCATAGAAATTCCAAACGAGCAATCATTACGCCTCCAGGGGTCTCCTGTTCTAGAAGATAGAATCCCCAGCTACATTACAGAGTAAATTTCAAAATTCGACGAGACTGCCAGATAGACTGACAGACCTTAACCCCCACAAGGCCCTAACGATCATTCGTTTCTGCCTCTTTGTGTCCAAAATCACATTTGTCCTCCTCTGTTCTCTCTTCTGGGAATAACCTTCATCACTTTCATCCCTAGACCAGCTAAAACAAAAAGTCATGACATACATCCTGAACTGAAACTAAAATAAACATAACAAACGGTGGTGCTTTTAAAAGAAAGGAAACAACTTAAAGTAACAACATATATGAGAGCGATAAAAAATCGTAAGGAAAGACATTTTCAGGAAGGTTTTTTCTCACTTAAAAACCGTGTCTATAATAACATGGCGAAAAATAACCCATAACATAAGATAAGAAACAATACAACATTACCTGTATGTAAGGGCATGACATAATGAACGGTATGAAGTAAAATATTAAATTGTATATGGGTTATTGACGTTGTTATCTGAAAACAACGTACCAGTTAAGTCACATAAATTAACACTTTATAAAAATATTTATTGCATTTAAATATAAATGCTTTTATCCTGGGACTCAATTTCAAAAGCATTAGGTACAAGTTCTCAAATCCTAACATCTATATCAAGAACGTGGCTTTCGAATTATAAAATAAAGTAACTTCAAAGCCCGCAATAACAAACCGCTTTCATCTCTGAGAGCTATCTGAAGAACTAGTGATTGTGGTCAATCATATACCTAACGATTTCGTCATCAATGGTTGTGATGGTCGCGCGACAGCCAGACTGCTTTTTTCCACATCTCCAGATAGACTTGGTGTGGCTGCTGCTATGGAAGTTGTACCGATACATACCCTGGCATAGAACCCGGGAGCCTCGCTTGGTTTCCGTGAAAAATGTTTCTGGGAAATAGATTAGGAGGTAAGCAAAGCTAGTATCAAAAAAGGAATGAAGGAATGTGATATGAAAATGTTATAAATGGAATATTTTTTCTTGATTCCTAATATCCGGTTTATCAAATAAATTTAAAATTCATGTTGCGTGATTGGGGACTAGCTAATCGCGAACATAGACTTAAAAGAAGAGATTTGTGATTGGCTGGCCCCAAGCCTACTAATAATATTTTAATCATAATAAATTAATAAATAAATAATGCCAGAGGAAAAAGCAGCTTATTAGTACGTACGTTAAAAATATTAATCCTTCTATCGAAAAAGCATCCCTTGATTATCATCTAAATCCACTAATAGTTTATTACTCAAGAGTTACTCAATTTAAGGAAAATCCCAGCGATTATTTTAATAAACATTGACACAGATGAGTTTTCTTACAGATCTTACAGTGATAATTTCAGCAGGTGGCGTAAGTTGTTCTTACGTTAACATTGCAGTTCATACTTTTTTGAGTTTATTTAGAAATAGGAGATCAATTATTTTCGTACAAACTAAAAATAACATTCAATCACTATGTCAAAGCTCAAACCTAAAGTTGTTGCCTTAGTGATAATAATATTTCTCGACATCTTGAACCTATTATTTAGTATTTTTTGGAGGAGGGTGCGTGTGTTTATTATTGCATTTTACTACTTGGTCATCGATGGTGTGGACAATAGCGTTGCATCCTGTACGCTGCGTAGCGCACTGCCATCTGGTCTTAAGCCCATGCTGGCTGTGCTTGCCAAAACGGTACCCAGCGATCTCAATCAAAGGTGTGCCCAACCTTGATGTCATCATCGTGAACTCTGTAACCAAACAAACATATCGTCACTCCCTTTCCTATACAGGCTTGTATACGCCTTGTTGCATACTCGTGACCAGAAAAAGTATGTAAAGACACTGATTTTATCATGACACTGAAAGATACTTCTAAACGAGACAAAAATTTACTTCACCGCACTAAATGTACCCCAGTCCTCACCACTGCAGCTACAGTTAGTTTCAGAAGGTCTTGAATAGTGGGATGGCGTCTCCATTCGTTATAATCAGTGAGGCACCCGAATTGATAATAACAATTTGTTAACGTATGTATATTAAATTTTGTAGACTACCAACATGTAGTCTGTCTACAAAGCACAATGTACCAACTGTTTGTCTACAAAGCACAATGACGCTAGCTCCTGTTGTCTCTCTCGATTATCTGGATGCGGTAGTATAGCCTGTTTCAATCTTAATAGGCAAATTAATAAATAATGAAATCCTGGACATAGAGGTCCGTGAGGACCTATTTTTATAATATTTTGGAGGAGGGTGCGTGTGTTTATATTGCATTTCACTACCGACATGTGTGGGTTTGTCTACAAAGCACAATGACGCTAGCTCCTGTTGTCCCTCTCGATTATCTGGATGCAGTGGCATAGCCTGTCTCAATCTTAATAGGCAAGTTAATAAATAATGAAATCCTGGATATAGAGGTCCTTGAGGACCTATTATTTATAATATTCTGGAGGAGGGTGCGTGTGTTTATTATTGCATTTCACTACCGACGTGTTTCTGTTTGTCTACAAAGCAAAATGACGCTAGCTTCTGTTGTCTCTCTCGATTATCTGGATGCGGTGATATAGCCTGTCTCAATCTTAATAGGCAAATTAATAAATAATGAAATCCTGGACATAGATAGAGGTCCTCGAGAACCTATAATTTATTATATTTCGGAGGAGGGTGCGTATGTTTATTATTGCATTTCACTAATTGGTCAGCAATGGTGCAGATGATAGCATTGCATCCTTTGTTACGATGGGTGGAGCACTGCCATCTGGTCTTTGGTCCATTCTGGCTGTGCTTGCCAAAACGGTAACCAGCGATGGTTATCAATGGTGTGCCCAACCTTGAAGTCGTCATTGTGAACTCTGTAACCAAAGAAACTTAGACGTTACTTTTCTTTTTCTTTTCTCATTAGGAGTGATTTAAATGTATATATATCATAGACTATGGCTTCCATCGCATTCGTCACCCCCTATGATAAAAGAATATATATGTTTATATATTACTGATACTAAATATAGAATTAATCAATTATTTACGACGGTGCAAGTTTAAATTTGGGATTTTAATTATGGGAATTGCGCTTACTTATCTTAGTATTTAAAATATAAATTTATTAGCAACTTTTGCTATACGAAAACAAGTATAAACAATCTCTCCTGTGTGTTTTTTTCCCTTCTATTCCACAGTGATCCAATGTAATGAAGTGGAAATAAAAGTAATAAAAGTAGTGGTAAGTAAAAGAATCTTGCTGTATTTTAATTCGTCAACATTCTAAGCTATTATCTGGTAGTATTTTATTCAGATAGGGTAGGCTTTTATCCATTTATTTTGTTTAATATAAGACTGGAAATTAAAAAACCAACTATCACATAATACTTCGCACGGGGTTGTACCTAAATAAGTTACTAGATAATTGAAGGTAGGAATAAACATCCAAACCTTGCTTGTGCTTGTGACCGCAGAAAATTCCTCCGTTACCAGATCTACAAGGCAAACATAGAGTTGATTGATATGTGCATAGAAAAAGAAAACAACGAATCTTGCCACATTACCTCTCTCCGTCTCATCCGTCAAACCATGCAGACAAGCAGCAGAAAAATTAAAAAGTATATGAAATTTCAAAAAATCATTAAGAAATCTAGACATAATGTAAAACACTTACTTATCATTGAAACGGCAACCAAATAGAACAAAAATAATCACCTTACTGCAAGAGCTTCGGGGAAAAAATGTATGTTTAAAAACGGACCTCCAAGATGCCCAAGTAGACATCTAGCATCTATCTGACCTCCTGGCAAACGCACTCCACTCCAAGAACATAGTGAGTTAGTTAAACTCAGAACCGCGACGTCTGAGTTAGTTCAGCTACAACGACAGAACGCGAAATTGGTGGCCTACCTAATTGAGGACGAAAAAACAACTGTCGCTTTAGAGTCGAGGAAGAAGAAGATGAGACCAGCAAGGAGGACGAGCCCACATCACATACTCTGGTCTTGACCCCCCGCAACGTGAGTATGTTTGAGAAATGTCTACGTCCACGGGCGTCCCGACCAAGAAACAGCGTCGTCGTCATCGACGAGGAGGTACTGGCTTGCTGAGGCGTGTGTCATGCCGCAGACAGTCGCGAGGGCCGCGCCGCTCACCGTTACGCGCTTTGCGCAGCTCGCTGTCTCGTGCACCGCTCCCCAAACCGCCGCGTTTGTCGCGCCGCCTACTGCCCTAAGCCCTACGACCAATGTTTTGGGATCGGTTTTAGAATTGGCTGCCCAGCCCACTAAGCAGGGTGAGTTCAGGAAGAGGTACCAACGCTGACAATTTTGGGCGACGGTTAAGTTAATATTTAGAATCTCTGATGATACGCCCCTCTACATCCTTGATGTGACGTTCGAATTGAGGACGACTCAACAGAAATATGTCCAAGTCAGAACAATGCCTTTCATATTATCTATGCTCCTGTTCTGTGTGTGTGAGCACGCTTGGAACGTGCCGGCTCGCTTTCAGAGAGGCAGCGCGCAGCAAACCCTTTCTCACCAATGTGATACAGTCGATGCGGTAGTTAATGACACAGTGAAGCAGTTTCATATTGGCTACAACTCGTCTACCTGCCAATGACATGATCTTATGTTTGTCTAAGCTCCCTTGGTAAATAGCGGGAGAGGCTCCAGGCTTTAGGAATCTTCTCTGTACCGATTCTATTGTTTCAGAATGTATTGAATACCTAGACGACCAGACCTGTGATGCATACTCAAGCACACTGCTCACATATGCGAAATAAATATTTTTTAGCACAAGAGATGAGCGCAGCGGCATAGATGCACGATGTTCAAAACCTTAACATTTTGAAACGTCTTAGATATAATGTTATCATAGTAAGGGGTAAATAGAAATTTAGAGTCAATTATTACTCCTAGGTCTCGAATTTGAGTCACTCTTTTCAGGGTATGGTATGAGCATGTATAGAAGTTCTATGCTTGTATGTTTCCTGGGAAAGGTAATACATTGACATTACAAAGCGTTTAGATCCGGGCTGTTATATCGGCGGTAGTCCGATAGTCTGCCGAGGAGAATTTTGGTGTCATCAGCGTAAATAAACCCTCGATTTTTTTTTGAGGGGTCGCGTTTTTGAACCTTATGCCATGGTAATAAAAATTTACTACTTAAGTTTTTTGGTACTACAGTACCCAAGTGTACTGGGGGTTTCGGAATCAGGCAAAACTAAAACATTTTGATATGTCAGACATGTACACATTGAAGAGGAGTGGTACTAGGTGGGATCCCTGAGGGACTCCCGATGGTATGGGAGCAAAACTGGTTTGGTATCAACCGCTTCTGACCGCCAGGCTTCTATTCGGTAAGTATGAGTCGAACCATCTAAGGAGATCACCGTTTATACCAAATTCGATTAACTTTTTATTTTCACTGTGTCTAAGTCTATCAAAGCATTTGGAGTAATCAGTATTGGCGATGTTCACCCAATAGTCTTGGTCCATGTAAGTGGCCACAGCATCCACGAACTCGACCAAGTTAGACAAACGCTTAACCTCTCAAAAACGATGGGTAGTTGGGACGGGTCGCGTTTTTGAACCGTATGCCTTGGTATTAAAATTTTAAACCTATAACGGAAAAGTGGAAGCCAGCGAACTTAATTAAAGATCCTTGAAGTGGTCATGGTAAATTCTGAAACCAGAATGAAAATAATCAATATTTAGATTATTGTTGCTCTCAGTCATTAACCTGATAATCTGCGGATCTGAGTTGGATTCACCTAACTATATTCAAATTGTAATATAGTATGTTCCCTTCTAATAAGTAATATCAGAAATATTTTATAAGTAGTTTGTTAGCATCTCTAATCTTCACAATCGTGCAAGACGACCGCGAATGCTGAATTCTGACATCAATTATTTGTTAGCCTACAAACTCTACAAAGCTCAAAAACACTAGCCTCCGGTCGCTTCGAGTAACTATGCGGAGATAAACTAGAAAAAGTGGTTATATATTAAAGGTATAATGTGATCCTCAATCGAAATAAGAATATAGTATATTCATTAATAATATATGTAATCCCGCAAAAATTTATTATCCTCCTTTTAATATGATTCCATATTTTGTGGAGGAGGGTGAGTGTGGATATTAATATACTTTATTATTCGGTCATCTATGGTGTGGATGTGAGCGTTGCAGCCTTTGGAAACATGTGTGGAGCACTGCCATCTTGTTTTAAGCCCTGACTTGCGTTGCTTCCCAAAACGGTACCCAGCGATCAGGATCATAGGAGCGCCTCTTTGTGAAGTTGTTATTGTGAACTCTGTAACCAACCAAACACACGTTTCTTTTCGTATAAAGGATGAATGCTTTTAGAGAGACCATAAAGGTCGAATCTTGCTTGCAGCTGAGTAGTGGGACCGAAAAGTGAGCGAACATATTGAAATATACAAGCTGAATTTACTGTATTAAGTAGCGCTAATTTTGCGCTTTATTCTTCATTTGCCACATCGAGAGGAAACGAAACGACCGAGTCAGATTAGTAGCCAAGTCGGTCAATTATTGAATGATTTCCAAACCGCGAATAGATACAGGTTGGGCGCTTCGATTTGTAGTCGAATCGGACGCAGTCAGTCACATTCAGCTAGTGGTGTAGTTGTTGTGAGATACATAATCGAATGAATCGTTAAAATCATTCGCAATAGTGCTTGTCTAAAAAATAAACAAAACGGCGGATTTTATGCACTTTACTGTGCGGGCTAAAAAAACATTTTTCATGACGTGGAGTATGAAAATAAAGGACTTTAAAAGGCGAGTTCGGAAAGAATTACTAATCTTGCACAAGCTTTAAATAATACACTTTAGTTTTAAACTCAGCAACAGATTTTTTGTCTTTTTACTTAAAAGTAAATGACGTAATTAAAAGTGTATATACGTATATAGAAGTATTTATAATTACGTTTATTTATTTACGAATGAGCTAAAAAAAGGCATTTAGCACAATACCCGGGGATTCCCTCACAGCCTTTACACTCATATATTGTAGGGACTCTTTTTCATAGCTCTACAGCCTTTACATTCCTTCCTTACGATTTCTTTTATAGTTCTTGGGGTATCTCCTTCTCTTTTTTGACGCAATTTTATATTTTCGATTTTTGATAATTCATGTTCAAGTAGGAGGGCCTTACCAGCAAAGGACCAGATTTCACCCATACCATTTTCCCACCAATCCTATGAAATAGAAAAAGATAGATAATCTTAAAAATAAAGTTTTCTGATTAGTGAGTAGCGCATTAGACTTATGAAGAATAAAAATAATACAAATTATATCGTAAGAACCAAACAAACTCAAAAACATTTCAATTCAAAGCAATTATATATCAGGGTTGTTTTTTTCAGCTTTGCCGATTTAATGTGAAGTAGATGAGTTTGATGTGAACTTAGTAATTCGTAAAAATAGGCAAATAAAGTCTGAACAGTAAGGCCGAATGTCATGTTACCATATAATTTGAGACGCGCGAACGAGCGAAGTGTCAAATTTATAGAAGCGAAATAGTTTGCGCGCAACTGCCTGCCGAATGAGAACAGGTTAAGAGAAGGAACAGGAGAAGAGGTTGCGTGCGCGGCGTGCGAGCGTACGGACGTGTTGAGCAGATTGTTTTATTATAAATTGTTGTTATTATAATATCCACAAATTGAGTGATGGAGACTAAGTGTGGTGGTTGTGAGGGAGTGATCTATGATATTGATTTTATGGAATGTTGTCAACAAACATGCAAAAAGATGTATCATCACAAGTGTTTGTCGATAACAACGGAGATATTCCAGAATTTTACGCAAGAAGAGAAGGATAAATGGGTATGTCCAGATTGTGTGCGTAATAAACCTAAAGGAGATAATTCTGACACTCCTATCAGAGCGAACATTGTGATGAATAAAACGTTCACACCTGGGAGTCGTTTTGAGTATGTAAACAAAGAACGCGGCGGCGGCAGCGGCTGCGATGGAAGTATTTACCCTATTCAAGACGAGTCAGTGATAGATACCGAAAAAAAGATCTTGGATGAGTTGCGGCAGTTCAGGCTAGAAATGGAATCTAGAATGGACAGTCAAAAAAAGGATTATGCAAGTCTTGAGAGCCGATTCTCTAAAACAGAAACAGAGTTGCGAGAGTTGAAAAATATTTTGAAGGTAGTTCAACAAAAAGCGGACAAAGTTGATGAGTTACAAAAATAAAATGATTTTCTCAAGAATAGGAATAAGCAATTAGAAGGTGGTCTCAAAACAGTAATTCCAGTATGTTCTACACTGCAAGTACCCGAGGAGCCTAAAAAATCATTTGCGACCGTAGCCGCTAATCAAACTTCGAGCAATACAAAAGCAACGGTTGTGGCCACGAAACAAGCAAACTCACCGCAAGTGGATGTTGCTCGGAACTCGACCTCAGAATGCCATACTCTGAAAAAGGTAGAGAAGGAGGATAGCTGGACAGTGATAAAGAAGAAGCAAAGGAAGTATCCTAACACAGAAGTCAAAAGAGGAAATGCTAGTTTTGTCGATATTCAAGGAACGGAAAAGAAGAAATTCTTACATGTTTGGCGCTTAAAATTGCAGACTACCATTGAAAGCTTAGAAAAGCACGTAAAAGTTATTTTAGGAGAGGATACTTCCGTAAAAATTGACAAAATTCACCACAAAACGGAACGGGATTACACATCATTTATTATCGGAGTACCGGAGAGTCTTTATGATAAATTGTGCCATGAAGATAATTGGGATAAGAAGATAGAATTTTGCGAATGGATTTGGTTTCGCCAATCATCGAACAAACCACAAAAATAAGACCGACCATAAACTTGGAGTAGCACTTTTAGTGGCCGCACCCCGGTTAGAGCCGTGCGATGTGAGCAAGTCCGCGCCCCCCGCGCCCGCGCCCGCGCCCTCCGCGCCCGCGCCTGCACAGCGTGATAGCCCGGCACTCACCTGTGATGCGACAATGGATAAGCGCCACTTAAGTATTACGCATCAAAACCTCCAAGGACTACCCGGCAAGGAACTGGTTTTGGAATTGTTTCTTAATAATTCTGACACGGATGTTATTTGCGTTACTGAACACTGGTTAAAGCAAAATATGATGTCGTTCAACATAAATAATTACAAAATTGTTAGTTGCTATAATAGAAGAACTGCAGATAGGGGTGGTTCCTTAATCTTAGTAAATAATAGTTTAAAGGTTAAACCACGGCTAGATATTGTTTCACTTACTGTTGAAAGACAAGTTGAGATAGCTTGTGTTGAGTTACCTAGTCATGTTATTGTGTGTGTCTACAGACCTCCCAGGGATGAGAAAGGGCATGGCAACTTTGACATTTTTGAAAAAACAATGGAGGAAGTTCTCTCAAAATTAATTAATAACAAAAAAAAAGTTGTCGTTTGTGGTGATTTTAATGTGGATTTGCTTGCTGATACAACAATGAAGCAACGAATATTAATTTTATTTAAATCTTTTAATTTATTTCATGTTTTTTCAGAACCGACCAGAATAACTCTTAATAGCAAAACCTGCTTAGACAACGTTTTCTGTAATTGTGATTTTACAAGTAAACATGTGATCAACTGCTTGCCCTCTGATCACAGCGGTCAAACCATCACATTCCCAATTACTTGTGAAGCTAAGCCTGATCCATCATTTTATAGGCCTATTACATCCCATAGGCTTAGAACGTATAGGGAAAACTTAGATAATAGCTTGCCAGTCCCAGACTTTAATGAACAGGACACGAACAAGATATATTCAGACTTCTTCAATATTATAAAAACAGAATTCTATAAAGTTTTTAAACTAAAGAAGGTCTTCGACAATAACGGTAAGTCTAGATTTAGTGACTGGGCAACTATTGGAATTCGTAAAAGTAGAGTCACATTGTATGATCTTTATGATCAAAAAACCTATAATATTGACACAAAATTTCATGAGTACGTTAGAAAATATTCTAAAACTTTCAAGATAGTCTGTAGAGCCGCAAAATCTTTACACATTAATGAAAAAATAAAAAATTCTAATAATAAATCGAAAACCGTTTGGCAAATTATAAACCGCGAAACTGGCAAAGTTATACCTCGGAATAATGATTTCTGCTTAAAGATAGGTGATGATGTTATTAAGAACAACGCTGAGGTAGCTCAAGCATTTGAGACATTCTTTACAAATATACCCATACTCACGACAGAGCATCTAAACTCATCCCCAAATGAAGCGCAGATATTATTAAAAAGCAACACTATCACCAGTATTGTAGACTTTGAATTTAGTCATGTATATCCAAAGGACATTGTCAAATCATTCGGGTTACTTAACTTAAAAAATACTGAAGATCTGTGGGGTATGTCAGTAAAAGTAATTGATTCAGTGATTCTGGTTATAGCCCCACACTTAGCTTATATATTCAACAAGTGTGTTGACGATGGAGCGTTCCCAGACCTCATGAAGCATAGTAAACTGATACCTCTGTTCAAGTCAGGAGATAAAGGTGATCCTTCAAACTTCAGACCAATATCAGTACTTCCAGCACTTAGTAAGATATTTGAAAAAATTATACTTAATCAAATGCTGTCTCATTTTAACTATACGAAACAACTTCACGCTAAACAATTCGGTTTTACTAGGGGTAAATCAACAACGGATGCAGGTGTTACCCTTATTACGACTATTTTCTCTGCGTGGGAGGGGGCACAAGATGCTGTTGGCATTTTTTGCGATTTGTCGAAGGCATTTGACTGTGTTGATCATGATACGCTACTAATGAAACTGAATCATTACGGTGTTAGAAATAGATCGTTAGATTTACTAGAATCGTATTTGAGCAATAGAGTGCAAAAGACAGAAATTAACGGCACTAAATCTGATGGATCGGGTGTGAAAATAGGCGTTCCACAAGGTTCCATATTAGGCCCTTTCTTGTTCCTGGTCTATATTAATGATCTGCCTTTTATGGTGGAAAGATTTGCTGATACAGTGTTGTTTGCTGATGATACTTCATTGGTTTTCAAGGTGGAAAGACAAAAAGAAAATTTCGATGATATTAATAACGTATTGTCATTAACCTTGAATTGGTTTACAATTAATAATTTATTACTAAACGCTAGTAAAACGAAGTGTATAAAGTTCTCTCTTCCAAGCGTTAGGCAGGTTGAGACGAGTTTAGTGATGGACGGGAAGTCTTTGGAATTAGTAAATGACACAAAGTTCCTTGGAGTAACTATTGACTGCAAATTGCAGTGGGGACCGCACATTGATAAATTGGCGGGCAGATTAAGTTCAGCGGCATACGCTGTTAGGAGCATTAGACAGCACACGGATGTGGCTACAGCTAGGTTAGTCTATTTTAGTTATTTTCACAGTGTTATGTCCTATGGTATCTTGTTGTGGGGGAAGGCAGCAGATATTCAAACTATTTTTATTTTACAAAAAAGAGCTATTCGAGCAATTTATAATTTAAAGCGCAGAGACTCCCTAAGAGAACTTTTTAAAGAAATTGACATACTGACTGTAGCAAGTCAATATATTTTCGAAAATATAATGTATGTACGTAAGAACCTTGGAACTTATCCCAAAATAAGCGATAGCTGTGATATTAACCTAAGAAATAATCACCGACTTGTTACACCCCGGTTTAGACTCGCAAAGGTTAGCAATTCCTTTAAAGGTCAATGTATTATCTTCTACAACAAGATACCTCTGGAGATTTTGAATTTGCCTTTTGAGCAATTCAAAAACCGTATAAAAAGAACTTTGTTTAAAAAGGGATACTATGATATCCAACAATATATTAATGATGAGAACGCTTGGAACTAACACTGAACTCAATGTTAATATTATTTTAATAGTTATCTCTGTAAGTCAATCTGTGGGAGTTTCTTGCCCTTCTTTCCCCACAGTGGTCCAATGTAAAGAAGAGGCAAAATGACGTGTACTAAGTATATTTTTAATATCTACAGTAATAAAGAACTTTGAACTTTGAACTTTGAACATAGCCTTTTTATGTCAGAAACTGCAAGACTCAATGTTCGGTGTTGTATATATATATTTCTCTCCCTCTCTCTCCCTCTCTCACAACTGAATATATAATTAAACAACATCACAAAGTTATTCCGACAATAATATGTTCTGAAGTAACAACAACTTAATTAAACGCGTTATCATTCTAACAGACAAATTACACTTTAATGTACACTCCATCTTTCTTAAAAAGATTGGGAGGTGGATGGTTGTGGTTGAGTATGGAACGCAAGATTCGGTAATCTTTTGTGAGCGTCAGACTGGTGTTGCAATGACGTCTGCATGACACCACGGTGCACTGGTAGTAATCTTTGTTCTTCCGTCGACTCAAGAGACTAAATGTGTATCCATTGACTAAAGCAACATCTCTGGGGACGCCACCTCTCATCAATTTAATGATTTCCACAACTGCAAAAAACAAGCTGTACTTATTAAATATAGGTAATAATTTATTGTCTCTGAGTGGACTAATAACTTTTCATGAAACATAAATACATAACCTCATATTATGTTACTAGTTATTTTATTGTGATAGTTACGAATAGCATATGTTTGATACGATTTTGTCACATTACCATACATAATTATTGTACATTCAATAATTTTTAAAGCCTTTGAATCGCTCAAAGGACGCTTTAAATTTGAAAAACTCCTCTTATATAATATGTTGTTGTACGAATACAATTAATATGTTATTTTGTAGTGAATAAATTAGTTGATCATGATATTACACCCTACATTATCCGTCATTACACCCTACATTATTCTATACATATTCTACGGTAGAGCCACAATCCAAAGCCAGCACCTAACTTTTGTAAACTAAGGCTAAGGCCCGACAGATAAAACGTGAGTTAGCACTAATCTCGGGTCAACTTTTACATTCCACACAATTTTTCTCTGCATCGTCAAAGTTTTAAGAACATCGATCACACCGTATTCTAAAACTTGATATAGACCCCATCTTTAATACAATACGAGTGCGGCGCATGAGTGTGCTGCAGCTGACACATCACGATCTCCTGGTTCCTATTGAGCAGGAACCGAGCGAGGCAGTTACCCCAGCGTGTGCATCGCCAGGTCTCCGTGTTGTTGCTCCGACGACTGTACGAGAAGGTGTACCCGTTGAGCAGCCCGAGGCGTTTGCCGGCGGCGTTCGTCACCCAGCGGGCTGTGGACGTCGAACTGATTACTGGATATTCAATTCTACTACCTTTATTTCACATAAAGCTACCCGGAGTCAGCGTGAAAGATTATAATATTAAATCCATTAATGTCCTATACAGAGGGGCACAGGCCTTTAGCTGGGCTCGAGTAAGATTGAGCCACAATCCATCACGTTGGCTCAGTGCGGGGTGATGGAAGGGTTTTACGACTAATGTACTTAAGATAAATTAATAACCTCATTAGTACATGGTCAGCACTGGATTCGGATCTGCATCTCCTGCGTTTGAAGCAAACGTGAAATCCACTAGACCACCGAGATCATTAGTGGGGGAATATTCAATCAGATTCACCTTACTTGAATCCGATTAGAGAACTGTGTCTCTCAAGGGGGCATGAAGGACTACATTTCATTTAAGATGCATTGGAAATAGTAAAAAAGGTGTAAATCTATATTTCTTTATTTCAAAGCTAATTTAAGCATGAAGAGATTAAAGTCACACACCTAACTTTACTAAGTTCTTTTGTATATCCTATGAATATTGAACACATTATATTTAAGATCCTAAACTTTAATATAAATTCCATTTTTAACCAAATATTTCGGAGGCGGGTGTGTATGATCGCACGATTGCATATTCTTTTGTTAGAGTTAACCTTGATCTACACTTCGATATAGTACACATGTAGTGGTCAGTTTCTGAAAACCGCTTTTTCCGATTGTCGGCGTACCCGTTGACCATCACCACATTTTTGATCTTATTCCCTCTCATGACTTTGATGAGTCTCACCACTGAAAAATGGTCAATTTATGCATTATGCGTGGGAAAGAAGTGTTTTAGACTCGGTCTCTCCAGGAAATGTTAGTAGGTAGTAATACCTAGGCAATTCAATGCAAAAAATACAGCCATACGCTCCACTGCAGCCTACGAGCACTGGTTTGGAATCCAGGCCATACTACTGTGGAACGAGCTTCCCGCACCATCACTAAATATTTTCAAAAACCGGCTAAAGAAGCCTTTCTCTACCTTTCCAGTTACATATATAGATTGGTATGTATAAGTGTATTATATGGTTTATATATATTGATACGTTGCATTTAAGTAATTGTAAACGCAGTCTATTTTTAGTAATTAGGGTTATCAGTAGGTATTGTTAGTAGTATAAATGTCGCAGTTGGTTGGTTAAATCAGACACTTAACTAACTCTCTAGACCGTTAATTAAATGCCGACGTTTAATCAAGTAACTAAAATTCCGTCAGACGAGTGAATGAACGAAACGTTTACCGAGTAGTCTAAACGTTCCTAGGCAACAAGACATATACAATATAAATATGTTTTTATGTGTACTTAAGTTTATGTTTTAAGTATTTTTGTTGTTCTTACATGTTCAACCTAACACGGAGGATAAAGGGGGCTTCGCTTCGCTCACCCCCTTTACACTTCACCTAAGCTACCGCAATGTTTTGCCCTGATATCAGCTGTTGTCGTGACGCCATCTTGTTTTCCATCACGCTGGCTTTCGGTAAGACAGATTGTTAAACGTTTTCGACGATGCTTTATTTAAATCAAAATGCTAGTGACTTGGTTAAACGAGACTTGGTAAAAGAAGCTCGCCTTTGTACATTTTTTTCTATTATTATCTGAATATCTGTTTTGTAGTACAATAAAGAAATAAAGAACTAAACTTTAAAACAAATATTACAAGAGCTGTCACATTCAAGGTTGTCAGTTTAGTGCCTTAGTTTGTAGTATAAATAGTACTAATGACTCCATTAAAAAAAACAGAGGATGATTTTATGATTCAACAAAGATCTCACAATTGCATTTAATTTTGTAGGGTTAAGCAAGATCTTCATTTTGTCATCGGTCCCATCCCAATTAGAAATCAAGAACAATTAATATAACGTACCTATCCATCTTTACTTTAACAAAAGTTGGAATTTATTGAATCA
The DNA here is from genome assembly GCA_949825045.1 of Argyresthia goedartella. Classification (NCBI taxonomy): domain Eukaryota; kingdom Metazoa; phylum Arthropoda; class Insecta; order Lepidoptera; family Argyresthiidae; genus Argyresthia; species Argyresthia goedartella. Next base: position 8,472,940 of record OX463817.1, read on the forward strand.
TCAATCAATCAAAAGGGATTTCTTTAAGTGTTTTTCTTATTTGCGACAAAATAGTTTAGGTCTACTGATATTTTTGTAAGTTGAGAAAAACCCTACCTACCTAAAGTCTTTTGTTGTTATGAATTTTATATCTCTAAATTTATGGCATTTATCTCTATGGGTTCTATTAACGTGAAATAAAATTATTATTTATTATTATTACGTGGGGCGCACTGTAAGTTTCCGGAATGAATATGAAAAAATACTATTAAAGGTACAAAATTAATTTATTGTTTTTCAAAATAATCTCCCTTGGCGTCTATGCACTTTTTCATTCGATGAAACCAGTTTTGAAAACTTTTGTGCCACTCCTCTGTGGTGACCTCTGAAACGTGTTTTTCATACTCCTCGACAGCCTCTTCTGGTGATGAAAATCGTTGACCGCGTAATTGATTCTTAATTTTTGGGAACAGAAAAAAGTCACAAGGTGACAGGTCGGGACTGTATGCAGGATGACTCATGAGTTCTACATTTTTCGCCTTCAAAAAGTCGTTTGTCTGTCTGGCCGTGTGAGAACTAGCATTGTCGTGGTGCAGGATGATACGGCGTTTACGGTTATTTTTACGGAGTTCGTCAATAACTTCCGGCAAACAAATGGTCGTGTACCAGTCACTATTCACTGTACGACGATTCTCTAAAGCAACAGTAGCCACGTGTCCAGTTTTATTAAAAAAAGAAGCAATCATCCGCTTAGATGCACTTTTCACGCGCGCCACTTTGGTTGGTTTCGGCTCATCTTGAAAGACCCATACGCTCGATTGCTGCTTTGTTTTGGGATCGTAGCAATAAATCCATGTTTCGTCACCTGTTACTATGTCCCACACCAAATTTGACGCACCTTCGTTGAATCTGGTAAGCATGGCACTGCACCAAGTGACGCGGTCCGTTTTTTGAGCCTCGGTCAAGTTGTGTGGGATCCACCGCGAGCACAGCTTTCTCACACCCAAATGTTTGTGTAGGATTAATTGTATTTGACTCATGCCTATTTCTAAGGATGCGCGAATTTCATGGTAGGTCACCTGCCTGTCTGTTTCAATCATACGGCGCACAGCATCGATGTTTTTGTTGGTCACAGCGGTGGACGGCCGACCATCGCGAGATTCGTCACTGAGATTGATACGACCACGCTTGAATTCTGCAAACCAGCTATAAACAGTTGTCTTGCATGGTGCTTCATTGCCAAAAGTTGTTTCAAGCCGAGCGATGCTCTGTTGAGCTGTCAAATTACACTTAAAATCGTAGAAAATCATACTACGAAAATTTTCCCGAGTTAAATCCATGTTGATGCAGACACACAATTTTTTAAATGGCGCCACAAGGTAAAAACAAAAGGCAGTCAGATGAAACAAACTGCATTCTACAGCCAAAGAGTTCTATTTTCAAATGTTGCAATACATTTTTAAATATTGTTTATGTAAGTGGCCAGTTCCGGAAACTTACAGTGCGCCCTATGTATAAGCATGCATAAAGCCAGATTAATTATCCTTAATACTAGTTTGAATTTAGTTTGTAGGTAATAATTTTGTTTTACAGATTCAGATTATTTTAAAGCTGACTTAATACTTAATTTAAAAGCATGATTGACTTTGTCATTTTAACGAGTTGAAATTTTGAACTTTATACCATGGCAATATAATCATATAATGATGAACAGCAGTTTATTTTCTTGTAGTAAGATCCAGATTTTTCAAAGGCTGTTTAGCGGTTTTGCCAGTACCTTTATTTACACCTGCGCGCGCATCGCTAGCGCGGCGTGCGGGAAAAGCAAAACCAGCGCGCCATTTCCCATGAATATTAAAGTTTTCGTTGTATGGAAAATTATTATCAAAATTCATTTTTCCCTCTCTTCGTATAAATCATATGTGCATTGGTCATAAGACACTCGGCTTACTTTTCAAAATAAATACTGCCTAGTGTGTAATGACTAACTTTGCACACTTGTACTATTATAACAATGATTTGAAAGTGTTAAAATAATAGTACGTAATAATATTTGACGTTCATTCATTTTATTTCGCTTTACATATTTACATACAAAAGTAAAACATGTACTTAATCAAGCAGAACTATACACTCTGGACTTAAGTTTGTCATGCAATATAAATATTATTGAACAGAACGTCATTATTAACTCGTGATTAGCTCTCGCGTTCTATCATTCGAGCCTACCAACTTATACACTAACATAAATCCACCAATAATTGTGGAAATGTAATAGCTTTGCATTCACAAAATGTCAATTATACACTAAATGCTTCAATTTTGCTGTGGGTTGCTGTTAGGTCATAAAGGAGGCTAAGAATAGTTCTTGTGTCGTGGAGTGTTAATTACTCCGATGTGTTTTATCATGATTATGCTCGTTTATGATCTTCACAATGGTATCCTCTAAAGTCATGATTGTGGCTTTACATCGATATCTTGATCTCCCAATACAGCACCATCTTCTTTTCAGTCCGTAGTCCTTTTCCTTTTTGAATCTATAGCCCTTAAACACAAGGACGGGATTTCCGTGAATTGATACGTCGTATCGACACTGTTCTGAAATACAATTACATTTCATAATAAGAAAATAATAAGAGGATAATTTATTTCATTAATATGATTAGAAAATACAACATATTGCCTAAAGCAAACAGCTGTATGAAGTCATTGAGTTACATTTACTGAAGTCAACTCTCGAGTATCGCAATGCAAATTGCTTTTATTCAAAGTACCCACACACATATGAACTACTAATCACCTACATCTTTATCCTTAATTTAGAAAGCAAAGGCTAAGGTTCATTATATATTTCTAATTTCTACTTTTATTCTTAAGTGTATGTAAATTGAAACAAATAATAGTATTTACACATCAAGCTTCGTTCTTCGATATTAGCATAGGTACACATGTAGTTTCACTCAAGGCTAGCCATTTCGCGCACTATATTTGGAGAAAAATATAAAGGTTCTAACGTTAGGTAGACCAAAAAATTCACAGCTCGCCCTTCCCTTGCCATTTGCTTCCATTCACGTTTTAGTGCTTCGCTGTTTCGCGCGCTCGGTATTTTTCTATTGTTGATTAAATAAAAATACCAATAAAATGCCGAAAAGGAAAAGTGACAGTGATGACTACGACTATTTAGTGAAGAAACTTAAAAAATTAGAAAGAAAAGTGAAACATCGACGTCGCCGTAGACATTCTTCGAGCTCGGATGACGAAAATTATTCGCCTCATAACCGACTAGGTGAGTCATTCAACAAATAACACTTGTTGCTTGAACCTAAGGAACAGATTTGACTGTTTTTTCTTATCATTGTACATAACGGTGTTTTATCTGAACAAAACGATTGGAAAATAGGACTGTCCACCTAGGGGCTTTCCACTTCCTAATAAAATACATGCTGACCGGGTCTACCCTTTGGGTATTTCCATAGCAATGTATATGTAGACAGAAAAAACGTAAAACTGTCTCATTGAAAAAACTGGGTTTGCGTGTTTCTCGCTTTGGAGTCTCACATACCACCCACATTTGAGCAAAATACGTATTTTGCCTGCAGAGAGCGTCTCCATCGCCGTCAGGGACGAAGATGCTGACTTACCTGGTTGCTCATACTGGAATATCCCTCCAGACTCGGAGTCTGCTGAACCGCACCGCCACTACTGCAGCTGCTGTTGTGCCGCCGCCCTCTTCAGCTGATGTACTCCACGGGATGTCACTGGATGAACCAATACCCGAACTGGACCCAGAATTATTTCAAATATTAGGCGAAGACCCTACTCTTACCCAAGAGTACAGTTCTGACATCCAAAAGGATCTAGCTATCAGACTGAACTATATTGTCACAACCGGTCTTTCTAAAGAAAACCGCAAGGAACTGAAGGATAAATATCTTATCCCTGCAAACTGCAGACTTTTGAAAGCGCCAGTTTTGAATCCTGAAATTCGCGCCTCCTTGATTGAAGGCCAAGTAAAACGGGACAAGGGCATTGAACTCAAACAATCTATGACTTCATGCGCTCTATCGTCGCTCAGTGCTGCAATCACGCTGCTTCTGGCGTCAAACCAAAAGGACCCTGAGATGTTAAAACTATTAATGGACACCGTCCGTATCCTAGCAGATTTACATCACTCTGACTCGATCCTAAGAAGATTCTTCATACTTTCAACAGTAAAAAAGGACTTAAAAGATCAGCTAGAAAAAACCAAAATAGATGAAACACTATTTGCTAATCTCACTGAGACCTTAAAGACAGCAAAAACCATATCTAAATCAGGAGCAGACTTGAGATTGGCCTCAAATATCAGGCTGACTCAAACTTCATCAAGAGTCCCTAGCAGGCCTTTAAACTACAGAGGGCCTCCTGCGAGCCGCAGGCCTCAGACGATGGCGAGCGGGGCGGGGGGCGCGAGGTATGCGCGAGCGGCGCCCCCCCCGCCCGCGCCGGTTGCTCCAGCGCAGAGGCAGCCGCAGCCGCAGACTCAGACGACGACGCAGAGGCACCCTGCCGCCTACAGGACATTCGCACGTCAGCCACAACAACGCTACAGGCGTTAGATACGGTAAAACCTGCAGGCAGACTTTCTCATTTTCATAAACAATGGACTTTGCTTACCAATAACCCAGTCATACTATCCTGGATTACAGGTTATGAAATTGTATTGTCTAGTTCGGTTACTCAATTTACTATTCCAGTAGAATCAACGTATTCGCAGTTTGAATGCAATGCTTATAAAGAATGCATAAAAAACCTTCTCACCATTGGGGCTATCTCACCTTGTGAACATTGTGAAGGGTAATACATTTCAACCACCTTTCTTATCCCGAAACCTGACGGTCAACAACGATTTATATTAAATCTTAAACAACTTAATAAACACATAACGACGCAGCATTTTAAACTTGAAGACTTGCGAACGTCTTTGAAACTTATATCACAAGATTGCTACATGGCGACTATAGATTTAAAGGATGCATATTTCTTGGTAAACATTCATCAAAATTCTCGAAAGTATTTGCGTTTTTACTGGTCTGGCCAATTATATCAATTTAATGTATTACCTTTTGGTTTAAATACTGCGCCGTTTGTTTTCACAAAAATACTTAAACCAGTTGCTAAACTTCTCCGTTCCATGGGATATTTATCTACATTTTATTTAGATGACATACATTTGGTAGGTCACTCTTATAAAGAGTGTTTAGATAACATGAAACATACAAAATGTCTATTACAATCTCTTGGGTTTATTATAAATACGGTAAAGAGCTCAAAGGAACCAAGCAGAACTTGTAAATTCTTGGGGAATATTATAGACTCGACGAAGTTAGAAGTGAGGTTACCTGAAAACAAAAAAGAAAAAATTAAACGGGAACTAATTAAATTTAAAAGCTTAAATAAATGCAAAATCAGAGATTTCGCTCGTTTTTTAGGTTTACTTACATCGGCTTGTCAGGCCGTAGAGTACGGCTGGCTATATACAAAGGATTTAGAGCGATGTAAATATCTAAACCTAAAAGACGACGAAAACTACGATAAATTTATGACGATACCTAAATCTTTAAACCCCACATTTAACTGGTGGTTAGATAATATTGATAATGCTGTATGCAAAATAAAAAGTGATGAATATGCCATTGAGATATACACTGATGCCTCAACAACGGGATGGGGGGCCGCGTGTGGGGGCAATACGGTCAATGGTCCTTGGGATGAGCACGAACGATCCCTACATATTAATTACCTTGAGATATTGGCAGCCTTCCTAGGTCTTAAAGTATTTGCTCAAAACTTGTATAACTGCCAGATATTATTGCGTGTGGATAACACAACCGCAATATCTTATATCAATAGAATGGGCGGAGTGCAGTTCCCGCACTTGACTAATATTACAAAACAGCTTTGGCAGTGGTGTGAAACCCATCGCACTACTGTTTGTGCCGATTAAATTAAATTATCTGATAATATAGTCGCAGATGCGGAATCCAGAAAGTCACACCCCGACATTGAGTGGGAAATTTCCAATCAGGCCTTTAATACAATAACAAATCACTTTGGTATTCCTAGTATTGATCTCTTTGCTAGTCGAATCAATCATAAATGTGATAAATATGTTTCATGGCATAGAGATCCAGATGTATATGCAATCAATGCTTTTACGCTGCCGTGGACCAACTTATTTTTTTATGCATTCCCTCCAATATCAGTTATCTTAAAAACTTTACGCAAAATAGTTATTTTGCGTAAAGTTTTTACCTAATTAGTTAATGACCGAGCAACAGGCATTGTTGTTGTACCAAAATGGCCAACACAGCCTTGGTACCCACTTTTTAAAAGCCTTCTCACGTCAAAACCCTTAGCTATACATTCAAGGGATGATCTTATTATTTCTCATTGTAGCGATCGGGCACTACACCGGCGGATTACCCTGGTTGTCGGGCTGTTGTCCGGACAGCGCTCTTACGAAGAGGAGTCCCATCATCCGCTATCCCAATAATGGTGGCATCCCTTGCAGACAACACGGTTAAACAATACGACACTAGTCTTAGAAAATGGTTTACTCATTGTCATGTTAGCGGAATCGATCCCTACAATGCCTCCATAACAGATGTTCTACTTTTTTTAACACAGATCTTTGATACAGGTGCTCGCTATGGCACACTTAACAGTTGTCGGTCTGCTTTGTCGTTGTTATTGGGTCAAGAAAAAAATAATATTGATTGTATTTCGAGATACATTAAAGGTATTTTTCGTTTACGGCCTCCACTACCGAAGTATAATGTAACCTGGAATATTGATCTGGTGCTAAATTATTTATCAAATTGGTATCCCAATGAGGATTTAGGTCTTGAGAAAAGTTCTAAGAAATTAGTCACAATATTGGCACTTGTAACAGCACACAGGGCTCAAACTTTGTCTAAAATTAAAATTAGTAACATAGTCACCTCAGAATCAGGAACGATTATTAAGATACCCGATCTTATTAAAACTTCTCGTCTCGGATCTCTCCAACCTCTGCTTTCATTACCATTTTTCGAACAGAAGCCGCAAATTTGTCCTGCCAGGACACTCCATACATATCTAGATCAGACAAGACAACTACGCCAAAGTCAGCAATCGTTGTTTATATCATTTAAAAAACCATATCGATAAGTAACGTCACAAACGTCAGGCAGGTGGGTAAAGGATACGTTAAAAAAGTGTGGCATAAACACAGAAGTATTCACTGCACACAGTACTAGACATGCAGCCACGTCTAAGGCATACAAATCAGGAATTAGTTTAGACACTATAAGAAAATCGGCAGGTTGGAGTGCAACCTCCGCTGTTTTTGCTAAACATTATAATAAGGTTATTACAGATAACATGATTACCAGTGATGAATTCGCCAGAAATATATTGAACTAATAATTTATCAATGTTACAATTATAAAACTTACAAACATAAATTTGTATTTAAGTACTTGTTTAGTAAATTAAACCTCAGTAAATTAATATTTTGATCACATTTTTTTATATTATTTATACTACCAAACATAAACGATCTACATATTGAATTAGTTGATATTTCACGACTATCTCTCAACATCTACATGTGTACCTATGCTAATATCGAAGAACGAAGCTTGATGTGTAATTGATGATTAAACGAACTTACCTGAAGTGAAGTTCGATCCCAATTACACGACGAGCTTCGTTCGAAGATATTAGCATCCCTCCCGCCCTCGCTGTAAGCTGTACCCTATCCGTGAAATATCAAAAAGCTCAGCACATCTCCGAAATAATTGAAAGCAAATGGCAAGGGAAGGGCGGGCTGTGAATTTTTTGGTCTACCTTACGTTAGAACCTTTATATTTTTCTCCAAATATAGTGCGCGAAATGGCTAGCCTTGAGTGAAACTACATGTGTACCTATGCTAATATCTTCGAACGAAGCTCTTCGTGTAATTGGGATCGAACTTCACTTCAGGTAAGTTCGTTTAATCATCAAACATACTCGCACCTTTGATATCCTATTTATGTTTATTTTTATTTTTATTTATTCTTAATCATATGAATACTCTGTCTATTTATACCTATGTATTTTATTTATAAACATTGTAATATTTTGTATTGCATCTCGAGCCGCTCGCCGTTCAGCATGTGTTGTGATAGATGGAGGAGAAGAGGAATTGGATGTGTCTTGAAATATCTCTGATTATTTACCCATGAGCGTACTATCCTGAGCATAAGTAGATACAGATGTATCGCCGGTTTCTTCATACACATAGTGCTGTCGCTGGCAGCCTCACTAGCAGTGCAGTCACAGTCAACTATCTGTGACGGAGATGACTGTGGTGATGTATCATCAACATTAATTTCGCCCGCGCTCATTATCTCTTATTCAGACAATGGCGGAGGTACAACAATAGGGTCTGTCTCCTGTTTCTACGACATGATCTGCCGGTATGTTTATTTGTTAGGAAGTAAGATCTTGGTTGTGGAGCTCTCCCTGTAACCTTCATTGTTTATCACTTATCTCCGTCTGCGATCACTGCGTCTGCGGAATGCGATCACTATGTCTCCCGGTTTAAGTTCAGGGAGACACCTTGCTCGCCCGTCATACAGCTGCTTAGAGTAATGTTGATTTGTTATTATCTTGTCATAATCTGTAGTGTTGTTACGCTTTGGTTGCAGTTTTACGCCATTTAGTAGAAACCGCGTATTTAATCGTCCGCCCATTAAAAACTGCGCCGGACAACCGATACCATCCCTAGGTGCTGAACGATAGTTCAATAAAGACAAATAAATGTCAGTCCCTGTCTTGATTGATTTTACTAATATAGTCTTTACAGCGTATTCTGCTCACTCACTGAGCACCTTAGACTGTGGGTAATTTGGCGAAGACGTGATATGGATGAACTCCTCGAGTTCGCGAAGTCTTGAAACTCTTTGCTCGCATATGCCAGCCCATTATCAGAGATCAATTCCCGTGGAATTCCGTGACCTGCAAAATGATCTTTCATTGCAAATATTACTGCGTTTGAACCGAGTGTCCTAGGACAGACTTCTACAAAATTGGAGAAGTAGTCAATCAGTATAAGAAAATACTTCTTCTGGTACTCGAAAATATCTGAGCCCACCTTTGGCCCAGGAATGTCTGGAATATGGTGCGGCATCATCGGCTCGCGCCTCAGCTGCGCAGCCAGCTCCACACATGCGTGACAGCGATGAACTACTTGCTCGATGTCGCAAGACATGCCGGGCTAAAACATTACCCGTCTTATAACGTGACCTACCTAAATGGGAACTGAGTATGTATTCTAATTTTAGGTTTATTTACAAAAATCTTTAAGCGCCTTTAAATCGTGCAATATGACAACGAGTTGAAAGCTAATGTTGAACAGATACCAGACACACTTAAAATTGTCACGTGACTCATCCATATCAATCAATAAGCTTTGTTTTGGGTATAAGACAATTACCTTAGAACTAAAGATACATAATAGTATATTAATATCGTAACAACTAAAGAATAACTATAGATTTTTTGGTCGATTTCCCTTCCCTTAAGCATAGCTCTGGCCTACAGCCTTAGCCTGAAATATATTCTTGAGTTCCGACAGCACCCGAAGTTTGAATGACATGGAGGAATAATCTGTAGCGTCGCTTTACTAAATAGTTGTAGTCACTATCGCTATTTTGATTTGATTAATTTAAATCATTACGGAGTTCGGAATAATTTGTTAGACCTACTAAGATCATATTTAAGCAATTGAATTCAAAAGGCAGAATTCAACGGCGTTAAATCTGATGGATCGGGTGTAAAATTGGCGTTCCACAAGGTTCCATATTAGGCCCTTTCATGGTGGAAAAATTTACTGACATAGTGTTTTTCGCTGATGATACTTCAATGGTCTTCAAAATTTAAAGAAAAAAAGAAGATTTAGTGTAAGACAGCAACATGTTAGAAGTAGTAAATGATACGAAGTTTTTGGAATAACTATTGATAGCAAATTGCAGTGGGGACTCCACATAGATAAATTAGCTAGAAAATTAAGTTCTTTAGCTAAAGCTGTAGGAGCATCAGACAACACACGGATGTGGCTACATCTAGGCCAGTATATTTTAGTAACTTTCACAGTGTTATGTCCTATGATATCTTGTTGTGGGAGAAAGCAGCGAATATTCAAAAAAATTATATTTAAAAAAAAGAGCAATTCGAGCAATCTATAATTTAATATGAACAGACTCCCTAAGAGAGCTTTTTAAAGAAATTGACATACTAACTGTTGCTAGACAATTTATTTTCGAAAATATAATGTATGTACGCAAGAACCTTACAATATTTTCCAAACTTAGCGATAGCTGTATTGTTTACATAATGAATAATCACAGACTAGTTTCGCTCCGGTTCTGACTTGCGAAGGTTAGCAATTTTTTCAAGGGTCGGAGCATTCTTTACTACAATAAGATACCCCTGGATATTTTGAAATTCCCTTTTGAGCAATTTAAAAAGCATGTTAAAGCGACTTTGTCGAAAAAGGGATATTACAATGTTCAAGATTAATTAAATGACACGACTGTATGGGGTTAATCTAGTTCATCACAGACCTTGCTGTTATTAATTTTGTAATTATTAATTCCTGCTTATTATTTATAATTAATATTCTAATATTTGTATTGGATAAGCTCAACCAATTTTCCAAAGAGATCCAAAATTCAATCTGTGGGAGTTTCTACGCCCTTTTTCTCCCATAGTGATCGAATGTAGAGAAGAGGCAAAAATGACGGTTGCAAAGTTTATGTAACTATCTACAGTAATAAAGAACTTTGACTTTGACTTTCTTACTCCTTCTTTTCGGCATTTAATTGTTAATGCCCTTACTAATCAACCAATAAAATACCGAGCGCGCGAAACAGCGAAGCACTAGAACGTGAATGACAGCGCCTGGTGTGGGAGGGACGGGCGAGCTGTGATTTTTTCATCTATCTTATTTTCCTTCAAATAAAGTGCGCGAAATGGCTAGTCTATGAGTGAAACTACACTGTGCATACGTCGCGCCACGAGTTATGAGCGGTGGCCTTGAATGCGCAGTAGTCACTTTTCAATACCTGTACATATGTGCAGTAACTCCCGCCAACGTCGCCCAGTGCTCTTAATTCGTGACGCGAGGTATACCTATGCTAATATCGAGAACAAAGCTTGATGTGTACAACTAAAGTGAGCGGACGAGCTCCTACATGATTCCGCGCTTGATGAATAACCTGCTTACGCAAATCAGGAACTCGATCACGCAGATAAATATTAAATATAAACTTAAAACATATTTTCGGTCAAAAGTATAAGGTTTGAATACTTCTTGAGTACAGCACACATTTTTTTTTAACTTAAATTGAATATAGCTGACTTCTACACTGATTAAAATATAGCCATAAATACTGTATTATGAGTAGATTACACCACACACAAACCTCAGACGTTTAAGTCGTGTTCAAATATTTAACTCTGGTATTTTTAATATGTCATTATTTATGTCACCGTAAGATAGTCAAAACCGTTAGTTGATAAACTAACGTTTTTTTTTCTAGTTGGTTGGTCAACTATCGACAGATAGTAAACTGTTGCGTACTGCTTACTTTATGACGTTGATAAACTAACGGTTAAACCCGTTAAATAGTAAACAAGTTTAAACTTGAATTGACGACCTCTGTATCACTGCGGTTATGGCTCTGCCTACCATGCGATTGGACCCGGGTTCGATTCCCTACCATGCGAGAGGAAAAGTATAATGGAAAAAAGTGGTCTTGAAAATTTATATGTGTGTGATGTCGCTGTTTCTGGTTCCCACTATAAAGGATATCCTAGTGTGGGGTCAGAAACAATGTTTGTGCCTTTATATAAATGTAAAAAAAGTAATTGTCTACGTGAGTTCAAAGTTTTAAAATGTTCATCATTTGCAAAAAAGAATAAAACATGTTATTTTTAGACATCACAGAAGATAATTTTTCATATCATCGAAAGACAATTCTAAGACAGTAAGAGACTTAATGACTAAGGTTACATAGTAATCTTAGTTAATTAAAATAAATAAATAAAATAAAAACTCAACAAAAAAAATATGTTTTATTAAATAAAAAACTACGAATGGTATTTAATAAAACATGGATCTAAACAAAGCGCAATGTTGCAGCCAATGCACTGAATCTGGCTTTAGTTTTTCGTTGAAGGGAAATTCTTTCGGGAAATGGCGGACCACATCCGTCGGGAACTTCACCTTCACAGCGGTAAGCGATGGCTGCACCATCACTTGCCGTATGTTTCGATTGTCACGTGTAGTATCGTCGCAGGTTTGAGTGACACGACAAAATATCCAACTTGCACGCGATTCACGGTTTAATAAATTATTCCCAAGATTTTTCGCTTTGTTTCCGCGGTTGTTCGTCACGAACGTTGGTGTACCTGAAGAGGAACACATCATAAGCCATAAATGTTGTATTCGAAAACTCTTTTAGGTTTTACTACCATGCATTATTATATAATTGGTGCACAACTTCATAGGATACACAATATAACAACCAAAATTAAATTAAGTACATATTATATACTCTGACCATGTAAGTGATAAATGGTGTCATAATACATCTTGACGTTGGCACAATATCCACTGAGTTTACGTGAGCACGTCTATAGACGACGCCGATGGGCAGCCGAATGTCCTTTTCCATATTTTCTAAACTCTTTGTTTCTCGCTTCTGAAGCATTTTTGAGTTTTTCGATAGATATGTGTTCTTATGGACGCTAGCAGGCATATTCAACATTTTTACATGCAGGCACATACATTGATTCTGGCCCCACACTAGGATACCCTGTATCGTGGGAACTAGAAGCAGTGCCGTCACACACATATAAACATCCAAAACCTGTTTTTTTTTTCTTCACCCCCAGCCGGGGATCGAACCCGAGACCTCTCGCATGGTATACAGAGCTACAACCACTGCGCCAAAGAGGTCGTTTTTTATCATACCACGGGTGCAGATTTAAATTTTCTAGTAATTTTATAAGCAAAGGCGTGCTTATCTCTAAAGAGATATTTCTTCCATTCATTCATTCCACATTCATTTATTTTATAACTTTACTCAACGATATTGTTTTAAAACTTCTAGCTAAAATTTAAATAACTTTTGCTCTGAGGTTTACATATTTGATAAAATTAAATAAACTTCTTGCTGTCGCATAATAAATGCACGCTGAACGAAAACATATAATCATGTGAATGCGAAAGAGAATCCTTGATGATTCATAAATCCTTACAAAATGATTATTCTTACTTTGCAAGCCCTGGCCTGTCTAGAGCAGCCCCATAGACATTTTGGAGGGTTGCTAGTTGAATGCCTTTTAATCGTATTACATGGTGGGCTTACCGTATTTAGATTTTACCAATGTAGGTTTCGAATCGGAAACTGTGGTTTGAAAGGTGATAAGCCGATAGACATAGTTGAAGTTACATAACAGGTTTATCTTAGGAAATTAGTAAAAGATGGCTCTGGAAAAGATAAACCACGTTAATGTCACACATTCATAATGCACTGTCATAGTCAAGCAAGTAACCGCAGCGCGTAGCATACAGCGCGTTACGGGCGAAACGTAGCATCGCGTAGACACACGTAGTCACTGCTACGAATAGCAGCACGTAACGCTGAAAGACGGCAAGGACGGAGGACACAGTCAATTATGGCTTGCCAAATTCGTAGGTAGCACTCCCATGGTCTGCGGGCGACGGGTCGAAAGATGCGGGGGCGGGAAAGAAGAGCGCGGGCGGTTCCTACTACGCGCCCCGCCGCCCGCGCCCTTCTTTCCCGCCCGCAGACCATGGGAGTGCTTCCTACGAATTTGCAAGCTACAATAGTAGATTTGCTTGTATTTTTCACAACAAAGTACTATACTGCGAGTATAATAAATGGAACAGTTTATTTGAAAAAATTGATCTCAATTTACTGACCCGTAATCAGAGTCAGGGCTTTATTTAGTGATTATGAACATCACCCACAAAATAAATAGCATCGTCGCAGGTTTTGATGACGGCAGTACATCCGTGGGTGACATGAGAGCATCTCCAAGCAGCGCGCGGTTCCTTGACCCTTCGGTCGCGGTTGAATAAGTTGTCTCCAAATTTGATCGCTTTGTTTCCGCGGTTGTTCTTCACGAACGTCGGCGTATCTGGAGAGAAACACATTGAACGGAGTGAGATTTGTTGTTATCAAAAACTTTTTTAGGTTTAACTACTACACATAGCGTCACGAGTTTTCCCATACGGGGTGGCAGAGGCAAATTTGTGCCCACTTTGAGCCAGTTATTCAATATTCCATTTTGCGTGACAGGGGATTAGCCCATCGCCGCAGCTGTGGAGTTATGAAGGATAAATAAATTATCTCATTGGTAAATGGTCAGGAATGGATTCTGCATCTCTTTTGTGAGAAGCAAGCGTGAAACCCATTAGACCACGGAGATCATACTACATAGATATGTAATTGGTTTATGATCACACATAATAATAATTTATCTACAGACGTATCATAAACCTTCTTTACTGCGTCCAAAAGCCACATGTTACGACCAGCATAATGATATACCACTTGGTAAAAACTCATTTCTTATCTGAATATTGATACATTATGACGCCCGCCTGTGTGCCGCCCCTAGTTTGTCTCTGAAGTTGGTACTACTGAACAAGCTAAACAAGTGCAGAGTAATGATCAATGCCACAATGCCAGTCGAATATGCGGTTCCTGAACACACTAAAGGGAGCTTACGATGTGTGTGTAGATAAACTTGTGTATGTAACTGTACATAATTAGGCATTAAAACTCTCGAGTGATATTACTATGAAACTCGCCTTCGGCTCGTTTCATAAACCCACTCCCGACTTTTAATACGCTATATTATGTATCAGTCACATAAACTACATATTACAATATATTAGTTGCAATAACAATTCATGCATGCTAAAATTAAATTAAATTAGGTAGAGGTGCAAATAATCTGTTAAGTCAAAAGAATAGAATCAATTGTTACCAAATTTTAAAATGTACCAAAATACATATTATTATTTAATGAGTTAATTTAATAATTATAATTATAATAATCTTTATTTCAGACGCAAGCGTCCATAATAGCCAATACTTCTCAAATAAATTCAGGCCGTGATTAACCTCATAAACCGTATTTACAAGTAGTCGTCAAATAATGCAAATTATGCCTAAAATTAGCCACCCTGTGTCACCTATGTTATCACTGCGTCAGCGCATGGCAGCCGCGCCTCTGCGAACATTGTAGACGCGCTGCACCACCGCGGCACACGGAATCATTATATTGCACTTTGAATCTGCGATAACTCTCTTCCATATAACTGCACCAGAGCTAAGGCGTTTACAACGTCTTGGCAGTACGTTCTAAAGAGAACAATCTTTGAATCACGCAAGCATTTGCAGAATTTGCGCCCTATCATGTTGGCCCTGACGGCCATAGCTCGTCTCTCCCTGTCCAGGTCGAGATCATCCTGCATGTCGCTCGTTACCCACTGCCCGAGGTATTCGAAGCTAACAACAAATTTCAGAGAGTTTCCTACAATGATGGCATTCTGTTTTTGTCCGTTCTAAGAACACCATAGCCACTGATGCGCGTAAATTGCACAGAGTTGCAGTAAGTGTCTGAGAGCACCGATCGTTTTTGATATGTGCGAAATTCAGAAGTAAAAAAACATACGGTATTTGCCTGCTAGTCAAAGTAGATACTTTTGAGGAACTGTCAAAACGGTAATTTCAGTATTATGAAATATGAGGTCAAATGTCTCTTTTACATAAAATAGCGTTTTTAAAATGTAACTGCTGGAAATATACAATTCTGATATTGTTAAACTTTTTGTTCAAATAGTTTAACTACAGACACGTTTCTATACACATTTGATCTTGGCACAACACCCGTTGAAACTCCGTGACCACCTCCTCGTTGTTCTTAGTCCTGGGTGAATAAGTTGTTTCCGATTTTCATTGCCCTGTTTCCGCGTTGGTTATTGTCACAAACGATGGCGCATCTTAAAAATATGTATATCATTCGGAATAAGTTTTGTTCTATTAAGAATCACTTTCAGGTACCCTGCCCACCTCTGTGACATGCGTGACTCTAATCTAACAAAAGGATTTGCTGCTCAAAAGGTTTGCTCGGGTTGTCTAATGCTTCAATTCCGATTGGGTAGGATATGTCTTACAAACGTGGTCTTTTGTCGGATCAGAGTCAAATGAGAAAAAAGTATCATTACTATTTATAAATATTCAACAAAAACAAATTAATTTCAATAAATTTATAAATTTATTTAATATTTTTATCGTTTTGCAGGAGAACTACAGTCCATGTTGTACACCTCAGCGTGGGAAGCCTTGAGGTGGGACTGCGGATGAATATGTCTAAGACCAAGGTCATGACAAATAGCACTGAGCTTAAAGTGGAATTGGATGGGTCAAGAATTGCAAATGTCCAAGAATACATCTACTTGGACCGTCGAAAGACGAATTGATAACGCCTGGAGGAGCTACGGGTCAATGAATGGACAACTTCCATTGTCCCTGAAACGTTAGCTCATGGATATGCGCATTCTTCCACTCCTTACCTATGGTGCTCAGACTTGGTATTTGACTGACATTCAAAAGTCTAGGCTTGAGTTTTGCCAAAGAAATATGAAGCGCAATATCCTGGGGGTCGGATTGGGGGACCAAATCAGGAATACTGAGATACGCTCTAAATTGAGAAAAGGCAGCTAAATTGAAGTGGGACTGGGCCGGCCATGTCACTCTTATGCAACCAGATCGATGGGCCAAATTAACAACTCTCTGGAGCCCGAATGCAAAACGGGGACGTGGCCGACCCAGGAAGCGCTGGACAACGACGAGCCGAGGCACCATGACAATAACTGGTCGTCCAGGGGCGTGAAGAGTGGAGGAGGGGAAGAAAGGCCTTTGCCCAGCTAGTAATATGCAAGGCAACCTAATTCTGTATAATTTCAATAATTGATCATTTCAAAACGCCACGTCGATCGACGTGTATGGCGGTTAGTGGAATACGGTGGATCGACAGAATCGGCGTGTGTGGGCAGCGTGATGGCGCGACGGGATTGGAGGAACCATTTTGGGTTGTTGTTGGCTTGGATGAGAAGAAAAAGAGAGGAGTTGTGGTATTCGGAGAAAAGAACGTGGATAAATTAACATAATAAACATATAATATAAAATAAGTTTGATTGTAATTGGATTGCCTGTTAAAAGATGAGTATATGTTATTGTAGTTTATTCGGTTCATTAAAAGTAACGTCGTTCACATAAATGCTCAGAGCATTCATTCCAGTCATGTCGACCTTCTCGACTCCTTCAGCGATCAGAGCATTCATGGTATTCTGATCTCCGAATCATTTCTCAAACCCTCTCTTCCTTCTACCTTGTATGCTCTGCCGGGGTACAGGCTCTATCGGAATGATAGGACGGGCAAGGCTGGTGGCGGTGTTGCTATTTATCTTCGTTCCGACATTTCTTGCAAAGTCATCAGCCACTCACCTAGTCTGTACTCTGGATCCGCTGAACACCTCTTTCTTGAGCTATGCCTCCATCACACTAAGGTCCTTCTGGGTGTCTCTCCTCATCGACTACTTTGACTCTTGACACACTTATCCTAGGTGATTTCAATACCTGTTTACTTAAAAATGACGTTCGCTCTGCCAAACTCCAGTCTATTGTAAGCTCCCTAAATTTAAATATTCTTCCCCTGAGTGCAACTCACTTCCAGCCCCACTGCACCCCCTCTCTCTTGGATCTTATGATTGTTTCTAACATATCCATGGTTGCATCGCATGGCCAACTTAACGCCCCCTTCTCCTTTCATGATCTGATTTATTTCTCGTTCAAGTTAAGGCCTCCCAAGCGCGCAGGGAAATTCCTGGATATTCGCAGTTTCAACGGTATGGATCTCAGCTCCCTTGAGTCTGATGCCGCCTCTATAGACTGGTCCCCTGTCGTCTGTAGTGAGCCCGTTGATGAAAAAGTCCAGCATTTCCAATCGAATGTCCTGAGTTTGTTCGACAAACATGCTCCTGTCAAAAAGTTTAGGGTCAAACATCTCCCTGCGCCCTGGCTTACTGACACCATCAAGGGTCTGATGGCCCAGAGAAACCGTGCCAAATGTAGATATAAGAAGGATCCGACGGACGATAATCTCCTTAAATACAAACGTCTCCGTAATCGTTGCACCCGTCTTTGTCGAGATGCCAAACGCCGCCATATCTACGAGAGTATTGAGAGTTACACTCCTGCACAGGTTTGGAAGTTCCTGAAGACCCTCGGTGTTGGTAAGTCCCAGGACGCAGTAACCGGTAGTGTCGACCTCAACGGTCTCAACAAATTCTTTGGTGTCTCCCCTGTCGTGATGGACCCCCCTGTCAAGGATGCTACCATTCGTTACTTGCGCACCAGAAAGACATCCAGTAGCTTACCTTTCAACCTCAGGTCTGTCGGAGTTGGCGCAGTAAAGAAGGCTTTTCTAGCAATATCGTCAAAGGCTATAGGTGATGACAAGATCTGCTTTCAGATGCTTTTCAGTGTACTTGATCATTTGTTACAACCCATAACGCATATAATCAATGCGTCGCTGAGCGAGTACTGCTTCCCGAGCCAGTGGAAAAGAGCATTAGTGTTACCCCTACCTAAAACGTCTCACCCGTCTTCCTTCAAAGAGTTCCGTCCCATTTCCATCCTACAATCCTTTCCAAAATCCTTGAATCAATTGTCCACACCTTTCCTCCATGAATTTACTGAACCCTTTTCAGTCTGGTTTTAGACCGGGGCATAGCACCACCACAGCACTGCTCAAGGTAACTGACGATATCCAACTGGCAATGGATAAGAAGCAGCTGACAGTCCTGACTCTCCTAGACTTTAGCAGCGCCTTCAACTGCGTCGACTTCGATATACTTGTTGAAATCTTAAAATCGCTTAACGTCTCTTCACACTCGGCTCGCTGGTTTGACTCTTACTTGAGAGACCGCCAGCAGCGCATCAAGTCTGAAGAGGTCACTACAGAATGGTGCAAGCTCTCTACAGGTGTTCCGCAGGGTGGCATCCTTTCCCCTCTTCTCTTCTCAGTTTTCATCCATTCCATCTCGGATGTATTGTCTTCCTCGTATCATCTTTATGCAGATGACCTTCAAATTTATCGGCATTTTCCCCTGTGTGATCTGACTTCGACTGTTGAGGCTTTGAATGCTGACCTCGACAACATCAGGAAATGGTCTCTTTCGTATGGGCTATTAGTCAACCCGGACAAGTCTCAGGTGATGATACTAGGTACACGGCACTTACTTGATTTGTTACAGAATAAGTCCGTTGGTCCCGTTCTATTTGACGGTACCATTGTCAAGTATAGCGAGAAAGCCAAAAATCTTGGCGTTGTTTTTGACAATCTATTATCCTGGTCAGCAGACGAGTCTTTGCATCCTTTCATTCTCTTCGGCGTTTGCAGTTCTTCCTGCCTAGGCAGACTAAAATCATGCTAGCTCAGACCCTTCTTCTGCCTTTAATAGACTACGCCGATGTTTGCTGGGCCAGTGCGAACGAAGATCTACTGAACAAACTCGAGCGACTCCAAAATCTCGGGATTCGGTTTATTTTCGGACTTCGTAAGTACGACCACGTGTCCCAATATCGTAGGGAATTAGGCTGGCTCCCGATCCGACTTTGTCGTGATATGCACATTCTCTCCTTCCTCTTCAATATTTTGAGAAATCCGTGCTACCCTGCATATCTTCGTGAACGTTTTGAGTATCTTTTCTCAGGGGATAGACTTCGGAGATCTCACACGGTGTCACTTTTGTCAATTCCTCAGCACAACACTGTTGCTTACGAGCACTCGTTTAGGTTAAGGGCAATACGTTTGTGGAATGCACTTCCTTGCGCTATAAGGGATTGCAAATCCTTGGTCACTTTCAAGAAAAAATTGAAACAGCATCTCCTCTCTTCCGAATAGTGGGTATCTCATAATATTTATGTATATCTATTTATTTATTGTATTCTATTTATTTATTTTATAGTAATTACGTAGGGTGTATTGTGATTTATTTGATAGTATATTTATTTTATTAATTTCTTTTAACTCTTAATTGTACACTAGGACTACCTATCTATATTTTATTTTTCTCTTTTCTTCACAGGTTAGCTGTAAGAAATTTCTTTTTAGAAATAAGCTCACCTTTGCATACTGTTTCTGTTATAATTTCCACTGTGTTTTCTGTGCAATAAAGGATTATTATTATAAGTAACCCATGTAGGTACATGAATGATAATTGTGTAGTTTCCATTTCATGTTATTTGATAAATCCTGTAGATCATTTTGATTATTGCTTGTAATAGCCTGAAATTGGTCGCTTTAGAAGAATTATGCAATGGGCCTTTACTGGAACATTACAGCTGTAGGATTGGATGTCAAGACAATGTAACAATAGTTCTGTTAGAAAACCAACATTATAGTGTCACGCTTTTTTCAACATTGAGTAGCACCGGCACAATTATGACTATCTTTGCTATTTTATTGCCGTACCAAAACTACGACGAAAAGACTACCAACAAGAATTAGTAGGGGAGCATTGGCGGTCTGGCCTCAGAGACATCAACGAATACTTCACAACGGTGAAGTACACAGCTACTACACATAACTAACTGAGGGTTGTTCGTGTATGGACGAAATAGTTGCAGATGATTATGCTTCATTATAAGGTTCTAACATATGTTTTAACACTAGTAAAAAAAATTGGTTGTCTGTAAAGTCGGTTTACAGACGATAATTTTATGTGATAACTTCATAAGAAACGTTTAACGTTTTGCTCTATGCTATCGCTTGCTCGTTCGGCTCAGGCGGAACGTGATAATGAGTCATGCTTTTTTTGTACGTGCAGCCAGCGTTTATCAATTTATAAGACGTTATCACGTCATAAAAAATGAAAAAATGTGCGAAATAAAGCAGTAAACTTAAGCATCGAGAGGAAACCTTCATTACTCCATAGAACTCCGAGAAGTTTATTTTATTTAGCTAGCAAAAACGCAGTTTTGTAAGGGTGCGCAAAAATTTATTTTCATTGAGAACTTGTCTATAAACTGCAATAATTTTACTGTAGTGCTTGCGAGTCAAAAACACCGATTTAAAAATATATATTTTCAGGCACTACAATACATAAAATAACATACCATACCAAAAATATTTTCATGTAAAATGTTGCGAAGACGAGACCGGATCGCACTATCAAAAAGTTATCAGATCTCATGTAGAGTCAAGCTTCTAACTCTATACGCCCTAACTCTACAGGCTCTAACTTTACAAACTTTTCAGCTTTGTTAAAATATGTGGCTTGGCCGTGTCGCTACCATCACATGGGCGTTAGGTGAAAAATTATTTTTTGAAATTAAGTTCATTACTTTTCTGTTATACAATAGTTTTTGTAGTAAGAGTATAGTTCTTGTATATACGAATAAACAAATCTTTTTCATTTTTACAACATTAATTTTAACAATAACCAATTCTCTCATTTTTCAATCATTTGATCCGTTCTTGTAGGAAACAGATTTGTTCATACAATCCGTGCTTGTAGTAACGAGTATATATATTTTTACAACATTCATTTTTACTACAAGAACATTTTTATATAATTTTTGTAAATTAAATTAAAAATTCACTGCGTTACATTTACGTTCCCTACCGTCACATGGAATGGCCTTGTGACGGTAGGGAAACGGCCAAGCCACATATTTTGACTAAGGTATAGAGTTTGTAAAGTTAGGGTTTGTAGAGTTAGGGCCTGTAGTCAGAAGCTTGGCTCTACATGAGATCTGATAACTTTTTGATAGTACGAGCCGGTCTCGTCTTAGTGACATTTTACATGAAAATGTTTTTGGTGGAATTTCACTTCTTTTTGTAAGTTGCCTAAGTATATATTTTTTGTTCATTTATTTTTCATTTTTTCGGGTGTATTTCTTGCACTTCAGAGGTGCCCTTTTTCATAGCCCACTCTCTCTATTTTTGTCTTTTTCCGATTCGTAATATAAGTTTGTGGAATCGGGATTCAGCATTGTCATTTTTGTTTTAGACTTGACTCTTTGATTGCGGTTCAAGCTGACATCTAGCCACCTAATTGTCATACAGGGATCAGTGGCATACAATAGGATAGCCAGCAACGTATCACTGGGCTCTTATGCACCGCACTCGCGATTTGACAACATTCTTAACCCGACCCACATTAGATGTTTTGCGCGCGCTTAATTCCATCCCCTAATTTAAAGCGTGGGGGGTGATTTACTAAACAACCTGAAAAATGTGTTTTATAATTTATAACAAGGAGTCCCTTTGTCAATTTTCAGACCTCTAGAATCAACATTTACGGAAGTCTCATACTAACTTCCATCCCCTAGCTTAAGGGTTAGGGGGTAAAACTCCAAGTTTTTTTTTGTTGTTTATGAACTAATTAACGAAGTACATAAGTGTAGTAATATTATTCGTATAATTATGTACTAATATTCTGAAACCTGACGAGAGCCACCAAATGCGATACTTTAGTTTTAGAAAGTATTAGTTATTGCACCGGTATTTAGTGTCTAACCGGTATAGGTTCCGTTAATTAATGGTCAACCTTTGATTCAATACACGATATTATTCTAAAATATATTTTCAAACTTCAAACATCAAACTTCAAAAACTTTATTTAATAAATTGATTAAATAAAGTTTCAGAAAACTCAAGCTTTAAGAAATGAACCACAGGACAATAAGTTTAGGCATAAGAGACTCAGGCCACGCAGATCAGATTTTGCAAAGCAGGGCAAACTCGTGCGTCAAACAATAGACGTCACCTGACCTGCCTTACAAAATTTGCGCTGCGTGGCCTGTGTCGCCTGCATCTCAGCATTCGCTAACACTTACACTCGCACATTAATCACTTCACACATTTCATACGTAATATTTCTGTAATCAGTATGTAATTCTACAGATATTATACTGAACAATTTCTATCCTTCTAGTGGTTGTGGACGTTGTTGCTTTTTACTATTTCGTTGTCTATGGTAACAACAGTAGCTCGGCATCCAGCACACGTCTTCACACATTGCCAGCCAACCCGAGATCCCTTGCTGGAGCTTCTCATATTGAACCGGTATCTGCCAATCTGTATAACTGGCTTGCCCCTCATCGACACCAAAAATACGGGAATATCTGAAAGACAAATTGTTATAGACATGAACTTTTTACACTCTTTATAATTATAGAATTGGCAAGCGCAATAAATTCGTGATACCACAAATATATTCCACAACACACATTTTGATGATCTAAAAAAGCAAACGTCGAAGGAACAGGATAGGGAAAAAATATATCCGCTTAGCTATAATTTGTAAATTATTTCCACTAATCTAGTTGTAATTTTAGTGTTATAAAATAATAATTTCATGAATTATGAACATTTACATAAAGACATATACATTATATTTTGACTTGTTACAGTCCACCTTCGATCGACCACCTCATTATAGGTATGATGCTCGTGGTTGTGCACTAGTGTGTAGCTTGGCAATAGTATTTTCTAATGTGACTAAGATAGCTTTGCAAACGAATTTCACATTAGTATATATATATATATATATATATATATATATATATATCGTATATATTTACAAAGGCAAGCTTATCTCTAACAAGATATTTTTTCCAGCAAACCCACGAAGGAAAGGGTAAATTTGATAGCATTGACAGTAGGCCTTTGTGTAGAAATACAAATAAATAATATAAAAAAGTGTTTTTACTAAACTACTGAATATACTCCAAATCGTATACGAATAACGTATATAAAGTACATATTTTTCTTTTATTTATTCATTATGGCCCATATTTATGTATTTATAACCGACGGCGCATTCATGTGTCACGAACTCGAACTACACCGGAATATATGCAACAATATTAACCCATCACGGAATAAGGTGAGCGCATCTGCTATCTGCAGTCATCGCAATTGAAATAATTGTATTAAGTTTTGTGCAACCAAGCACACCTGTCAGCGCCGTCCTAAAAACTTGCGTCTAAATTATCTGATGTTATGCAGTGATAAGTTAACAAGTAAAACTCAGTTTTGACAATGAGTTGTGTGATTAATTTACCAAGCCTCTACGCCAGATGTCGGGGCCAGCAATGGGATTTTTTACTAGTTCAAAACTGAAAACAGATTATACGGTATAGGAAGAAATTACTTCGAACTACGAGTTCATATATTTTAATATTTGTTGTTTCGGAAAGATGAATGAAAATACTGGGTGTAAATGTTTTGAGTAACTTTTTTAATTAAAATTATAGTAGATCTAGTTCATGGTGTGGTCATCAACTGTTTAAGCTCATCCAAACCTTTAAACTAGATTTGATGTCTCCTAGAATTAATTAACTCAAAAGATCCTGGGCGAATCACAGATTCAAAAAAATAACCGTAAAACTTCCACCATGTTTTCAGATAATTTTAATCAAGCATTATCTTTCTGGTTGTCGTCATAATAGCTTACAATCCATGAAAATTCGTCAACTGTTTGAAGATGATGAACAACACGTGGTAATTGCAACAACGGGGTTTTTAAAAAAAAAAAATATAGTGTTTACTGTTTCATCTGGAAGTGTGGTATTCCTCATACCACATAATAATATTCTCATTCCCACTCTCAATAATGGATCAGTTCTTGCCCGTTAGTAATAGTAAAGACATAGACGTAGATTTTTTGTGTAAAATCTCCATCTAATTTAGCCTCACTACCTCACAATTTCACTACTGTTTAAAAACTACATTACCGAATAATAATGAAATAAATAAATATAGCCCATATTTATGTCACCTTAGAAGGGGTACAGACCACAAATAAATATTATAAATTTATATTTTGAGGAAAACAAAATTATAAAAATATTCCAAATTTACTTCGTAATTTTTTGAGATACCTACTTTAAATAATCTAAATAACACATATTGTCTTAAGGGATACAGTATAAAGTAAAGGTATAAATTTATATTTAGATTTGAACGAGATCAAGATGAATTAATCAAGCTAAGCAGGATAAATACATTGCAACAACACACTTAAACCCCTTTATATTTTCTTAATACACCGTTTACAATATGCATCTTAGGTTTATCATGACAATGGTCCAACTGATATCGTATGATAGTTCCTTCTATAACGGTCAAGCGTGCACGGCATCCCCTAGTAGCAGAGGAACATCTCCAGTAATTTGTACCAACATATTTAGACCTCCGCTCTTGAAAGAAAGTATAGCCGTTGAAGCTAATAAGCATCTTTCCACGAAGGTTTTTGACAAATCGTACTTCTGGAAAAAAAAACGTTGCTATAGAGTTATTGTGATAATTTAGTTTTAAATAGTATTAGTTATTGCACTGGTTTTTAGTATAAACCCGGTATAGGTTCCGTTGATTAATGGTTAACCTTTGATGCAATACACGATATTATTCTAAAATATATTTTCAAACTTCAAACATCAAACTTCAAAAACTCAAGCTTTAAGAGATGAACCACAAGACAATAAGTTTAGGCATATGCGGAGACTCAGGCCACGAAGATCAGATTTTGCAAAGCAGGGCAAACTCATGCGTCAAACAATAGACGTCGCCTGTACTGCCTTGCAAAATCTGCGCTGCTTTCTGTAATTATTTCTGTAATCAGTATGTAAAGCTACAGATAATATACTGTACAACTTCTATTCTTCTAGTGGTTGTGGACGTTATTGTTTTTTTCACTGTTTAAAAAATCAAACCACCCATCAGGCCCAAACTCTGATCCAAACATTATCTGAGGAAAAACCAATTCGCTGCTAAACCCACCAAGGCAACCGACAGGCTTGTTAACCCCTCAGCAAACACATCGCACGCCAAGTCCAAGTCCACAGCCACAAAGCAGCTCCGGAGAAGAAGGAATATGACTGCCATGCGCATCAACATCACTAATAACTGACAAGAATATTTCCGCTTAGCTATAATTTGTAAATTATTTCCACTTAGCTTAAATAATCTAGTTGTAATTTTACTATTATAAAAGAATATTTTCTTGAAATATGAATATTTACAAAAAGACATGTACATTATATTTTGACTTGTTAAAGTCCACCTTCGATCGACCACAGCATTATCGATATGTAGCTAGTGGTTGTGCACTAGTATATATCTTGGCAACAGTGTTTTCTAATGTGACTAAGGTAGCTTTGCAGACGAATTTCACTTTAATATATATATTTCGTATATATTTATTACACATTAAAATCAACCTTATAGAAAAGATATTTACAAAGTCAAGCTTATCTCTAACAAGATATTTTTTCTAGCAAACCCACGAAGGAAAGAATAAATTTGATAGCAGTGACAGGTAGGCCTTTGTGCAGAAATACAAATAATATATATGATATAAATAAGTGTTTTACTAAACTACTACAAATCGTACATGAATACCGTATATAAAAATGTATTTTTATTTTATTTATTTATTATTCATAAGCCTATAATGATCCACTGCTAGGCAAAGGCCTCTCTCCCTTCTTCCACTCTATCCGATGCTGAGCGGCCTCCCTTCAGTTCTTGTCCCAAGATCTCAACTCATCACTCCAGCTCTTCCTGGGTCGGCGACGCTTCCTCTAGGCGTTTTCTTGGAGCCAATCTGTGGCTCTCCTGGCCACATGTCCATGAGCTTGCTTTTCAGGGACAAGTTGTCCCTTCATGAGTTGTTTCATATACCAAAAGCTCTTCTAGGCATTGTCGACACGTTTTTCGACTTTCTTGTCTTGTCGCGCCTGGAAAGAGACTATTTGGCCTAGGTAGATGAATTCCTGAATTAGAACCAAACGGGGCCATGTTGCGGTTTCGTCACGATTAATATAAATTGGAACGCTTCGTTTTTTGTCTATGAACGAGTTGGAAATGCCACTTTTGACAGAAGAGAAAAATATCTAACCCTGTTAGATTTTTCCTCGCCGTACGCGCGATGTTTTTTAGTTTCCTTCGAATTATGCCGGGAATTCGGAGAGAAATTCGTCTTCCAAACGCGAGATTTTGTTGGAGTATCGCCGTCAATTAGATTCCCCTACGGCGGCAAGCAAGATTTCCAGCTGTTTAACGGGCCCGCAGCGAGGCAGCGAGCTGGAAATCTTGCTCGTGCAATGCATATGAAATTCTTAATCCATCCATGTCCACTGTATGCTCCTTGCTGAAAAAGATATGACCTTGGTCTTGACATTATCATGCTCATTCCAACCTAGAGGTTGGAATGAGCTGAGTTGTTGCAGCATAGTCTGTAGCTTAGAAGCTGAATTAGAGAACAGGACTATATCATTGGCTTAACGAAGGTTTGTAAGCTTCAACTCAACGACGTCTTTGACAATGCTTTCCCAATCAGGCTCCAGTTTCTTGAACAGTTCCAAAACACTGTATTGTGATGTGGAGTAGAGAGCATGGAGACCATGTGGGACCTACAAGGTCTAGTCGATGGAAGGAAGTCGAAGCGTTTACGCAGAAACTGAGATATCGGGGGTTTGTTAAGATCACAGATATCGAGAGATAGGTTGAGAGGCGTGGCATGTGCGAACAAATGTAGCTCCGACAGGTTCGATATTAAAAATTCTCGGTAGTCACCGGGCGACCGCAGTGATGAATTCATTTCCGTTGTTTTTCTAAAATGCCGACCTGTGCAATACTCACGTGCAAAAATAGAAGCGAGATTGTGAACTCCAAGAACGCCGGTGTCACATATCACTTGTAAGTCTCATTCTAACTATTATTTCTTCTTAAAACACAAGAAATAAACATTATTACGAAAATAAATCATTCGCGGAAAATTCGTCACGAATTGACATTAAAGTGACAATGTCATGTTGTTCTAGCTAAGTTTGTTGCTACATTGCTTGTTTTGTATCTTAATTTCACTTCGTATTGCCAAGCTAACACGCAATGAATATTTCACACTTATCTAAGTACGAAAGACTAAAAGAAACAACTACGCGAATAAACCACCCCGGGACATTGCCGAGGCTAAGGTTCCCATGACGCTTGCAGCATTTCCCCGCTGCACCGCCAGGGAGATAAAGTACGAAAAAAGTACGAAAGCAAAGATGCATCGTGATACGGAGGCGAACTGTCACACGCAAACAGAGACGACATATAGTGATGGGGATAGTGATAGGAGAATTATGTTTTTGAATCGATAGATTTTATGATTCCGCAATTACTAATATAGTTAATGTAATAATATAGTTATTTTATTACTCATAATACGTAAGTTTATTGTTAGTTATCCCAATGATTGCCAAACAGGCAGTTTAGATTTTAAGTTTGTTTAAAACCTCGCCCGACGAAGGATAATGGGGTGTTATAAGTATTGATCGAAAATTCCGATGCTTTCAGTCAGGTCCGAAGAGAATTTCTCGGCTAAGTCCGAATCAGAATGAACTCCGTTCACAGTTATTCTACCTTCATAAACCTCTTTGCCTCTCTTTCTAGCTGTAAGGATTCTGTTGAAAAAAAGAAGAGAGGCAAAGGGGTCTCTGGAGGCAGAACAACTGTGAACGGAGAATACACGGGTAATTTCGACGCAAAAAAGTCGGGATACGGGGGTTGTATAGTTATTAGTCCGATTTGACTCAAAATCTATATCTGGGGATCCGGTTGAGGACCAATCATGATTCTGTCATATTTTGAAAAAGTTGCCGACATTTCGAACTTCGTAGTTACTGGTCCGATTTACTTCAAAATCGCGATATCTGGGGACCCGGTTAGAATACAATTATGATATAGATGTCAGATTTTAAATATTGGACGCTATTTTGATTTTTATATTTACTGTTCCGATTTGCTTCAATGATAAAGTTATGTATTTTATTACGCTAATCAATGTTTCAGTTTTCCTAGTGAACCAAAAATAAAAGAAAAATGGATCGAAGCGGTAATGAGAGGGCCTCGCTGGTTTCCACAAAAACAATGTAAAATATGCTCAATTCATTTCGAGGAGAAATGTTTTCAAAAATTAAAGAAATACAGGCGAATGTGGCCATGGGCAGTGCCGACGATGAAAATACCAGTTATGATGTCTCATGTTAGTAATTTATATTTAATTTCATACAATGGATAGGTTTAAAATATTTCTTACACCATACCACTATAAAAAGACTGTTTCTAGATTATTAATTGAATATCTACTTGATATTATAAATTCCTTTACTAACTACATATAACTTTAAGTAATGCATCTTATTTTATTAGGGTACCAGAGATCCAGAGAAAAACCATATCAATGAATGCGTCTCTGTAGGAGATAGCAGCGATCAGGTGTATTTTTTTTAAATTTTAACATGAAAAACTGCGTGATACGTATTTGAATACTGATTGCTTGCACCTTTTTGTCTCAGGATACCATAAAACCAGAGAAAACACATTTGAATGAATGCGTGTCTGAAAGAGATGACGGCAATGATGTAAATCGGGTCAAATTAAAACAATTTATAAAAATCTTCGGGTTACTTATTTACATCTTTATTTTTAGACATCAAAACAAGCTGCGTCTGAAGAACCGTCTTTGCTGACCACGGACAGAGTAGGTAATGAAAATGTAAGAAATGTATTTGAATTATTATTTGAATTGTTGGATAGACCAATTGGAAATCGTACTCGAGCAAAAAAATAAGAAAATTAAAACTCTTCAAAAACAAAACAGCCGCTACCGCAAGAAAAAATTTAAACATGAAGGATGTTCTGAGAGATCTTAAAGATCAAAAATTAGTTAATTCTGATCAAGTCACACAATTAGAAGGTTTAGGTGTAGGAGTGGCTGATCTCATTGAACGATGTGAGAAAAAACAATCTGTCGACAAAAAATCCACTGAAAAATACTCAGCAGAATTGAGAACTTTTGCCTGTACACTTCATTTTTATTCGCCTAAGGCCTACGAATATGTGCGGCAAAAGTTTCAATCTTGCCTTCCCCACGTTCACACCATAAGGAAATGGTACGAGGCGATTGACTCCGACCCCGGGTTTACAAAGGAGTCATTTGAAGCTATCAAGCTGAAAGTTGAAAATACAGATTATACACTGGTGTGTAATGTTGTACTCGATGAAATGGCCATTCGCCGTCGTGTAGAGTGGGACGGTGAGTATATGCATGGATATGTAGATATATGCAATTTCAAAATGGCCGATACAGATTCTTTGCCCGAGGCAAAGGAAGCTCTAGTTTTTCTAGTAACCGCAATTAATGCCCCTTGGAAGATACCTGTCGGGTATTTTCTAGTCGCTGGTGTTACTGGAGAACAACGAGCGAATCTAGTTACACAATGTCTTGAACTGTTACAAGAAACGGGAATCGAAATAACATCACTTACTTTTGACGGCTGCCCTGCAAAAATGACAATGACTAAAGAACTTGGGTGCTCACTGAACATAGAAGACTTAAAAACAAATTTCGAACATTCCGTTACAAAGAAACCGATCTTCATCTTTCCCGATCCATGTCATATGTTGAAGTTATTGAGGAATGCTTTTGAAGCCAAAGGAAGCTTTGTTGATGAAACCCAAAAAGAAGTGGAATGGGCACATTTAAAAAAAATTAACGATGTCCAAGAAGAAGAAAAGATGCACTTAGCTAACAAATTGCGTCGAGGCCACATATTCTTTAAAAACCAGAAAATGAAAGTGAGATTGGCATCCCAATTGTTCAGCACCAGTGTGGCAGTCGCATTAACATTTTGCTCAGAACTAAATTTACCAGGTTTTCAAAATGTCGATGGCACAGTCAACTTTCTGAAAATAGTCAACAATCTATTTGATATATTGAACTCCAGACATGTAGCCCAGTTACATTACAAAAAGCCAATCTGTGAACAAAATAAGGTTGAAATCTTTGATTTTCTGGAAAAAGCCGAAAATTACTTGAAAAAATTGAAGCTTGTGGATGGTACGGCAGTAATTGACTCATCGAGGAAAACTGGTTTTGTCGGATTTTTGATCTGTATAAAGAGCCTCAAAGATTTGTATGTTCGGCTAGTTGAAAAAGAACGAAAACTAAGCTACTTCCCTGTTTACAAGATTAGTCAGGACCATCTTGAGCTGCTTTTTGGCCAAATCCGAAGCCACGGGGGTTGTAATACAAACCCAACAGCACGACAATTCAAATCAATATACAAAAAATTGATGGTCAAGTCAGAACTCCGAGACGTGGACAGTGGGAACTGCCGAGCACTCGAAAAGATGTCCCTTCTGACATGTTCATCGGCTGTTCGCATCAACCACACTATCGATCCCCGATTACGAGATGAAGAGTGTGACGACATAAATATATTACATGAAATGGCAGTATTCGACGAAGAAGTAGAAATGATGGTTGATGTTCTAACACAATACAGCTCACAAACCATAACTTACGTAGCTGGCTTCGTCGTTCATGCTCTGATTAAAACTGTGAAATGCGACGTATGCACAAGCGCGCTACTGTCAAGCGGCCCGGACGATACACATAAGTTTATAAAACTCAAGGATAAAGGCGGCTTAATATATCCTTCCCATGACGTTATAACAATTTGCAAAAACATGGAAGTGATCATAAAATCAACTGTGCTTACCAAAGACAAAATAAAGGTTAGGGTTAAAAATTTAAAACAATCATTAATGTCTAAAGCACTACCCCGATTCATTGGCATGAATCTGTTCAACGAAATAGATTTTCACCAATTCGAACAAAACCCAATGGATAATCATCTAATATTACTGATAAAAGCTGTAATGGAAAGATATACCAATATAAGACTGTATTACTTGGCAAAAAACGCTACGCCTCAATTGTCAAAACGGCAAGTTCTTAATAAATATTTACATTTTTCTGGTCAATAGATAGTATTTAACTGTACAGGATTTTACAGAAAGGGTATATATGCCGAAAGACGGTTGTTAAGGCCATCATTCTGAACATCTTTCTTGATTAAACTGATTTGATCAGCATTGTTTTTCACTTTTCAGTACATTTTGGGCCGAGCTGCAGGTCAGCTGATTTGTATGGGGAAGTAAAAAATAAAGTTGCTCTGATCAAATCAGATTCATAGAGAAAATCGTTCAAAATATGTCGCAAACAACTCTTTTCGTCTTGTCACCCCGCATCTGTTACACCCTGTATACACAGTAATAGGTATTTCTTGTAAAATAAATATGTCGTATTTACAAACAATTTACTATTTTATTTATAGAACCCGGCATTGTATACGACTGTCTATACCAGTGTCTATAAATTATAATCGATCGATGATACATGCTGTCCTTGCATTGTCCCAACACTAGCTCGACTAGCTAGTATACCTGCGGTAGTGTGGGTGTGTTCGGACGATAGGTGCATGATATTGCACTGACCAATAAAAGCGGAGGGATTGATGTACGAGTGGTGTAAATGTATGCGTGTTCTTAGTTTTCGGCGACACTGGTTCCGATACAAGCTTAGCGCCAAGGGCCTATCTCTCGATATCTGTGGTTAAGATGCTGTACAGGAAAGTGATGATGTGCGTATCCCGACGAAGACGAATGCCTATTCGTCTTCGTAGGGCCATTTTAACTCGCTGCGATTTTGTGACACATGGTGGAACTTTCGCAGTCCGAAGATGAACCAAATCCCGAGATGTAAAGTCGCTCGTGTTTGTTAAATTGCTTTTCGTTAGCGCTAGCCCAGCAAACATCAGCATAATCAATCAGCGGAAAGAGTAAATGTAGTAGACGTATTGCCTAATAGTCGTAACTCATGTCGTTGAATTACTTGGTACGAGGCATGTCGTGTTACGGTGGGTAAAAAACCGCGACAACTAGTGCAATCAAAGTATATCTGTCAACTGTCGTGTTGATAGTAACTTGCGTGCTTTACATTGCGGGCAATTAAAATTTTGTTAGAAAGTTAACAAACTCTGAAATTTAATTTATTAATTAAATTAATGTTATGGTTATGTTTCAGACAAACGTTATTTTAACGTCCTTAATTAAAAGCCCAGCTGCTGGTTACATACCGTATATACAGTTGCTGCAGCTGATTTACCAAGTACCTTGATTCCATAATCATGGCCCGGGACTTACTGGAGTTATCGAGCACTCCAAAGGACAATGCTCATGTTCTGATGTTCTCGAGGTCAGCGATTAGCCGAAATCACATCACTAAAGAGAACATGATGGAAAATCTGAAGTTCATCAACATAGAGAATACATGAAGAAGAGATAACATCAGAAATGGAGTTGATGAAGACAAAAGATAAAACAAAAGACGGCAAAGAATACCACCCTGAGGATCCCCTGCAGTAATATTGCACCACTCGGTTAATGTCTCCTCGGACCTTATTATGCGCTGCTGCCAATGACTTCAGTATCTCAACCAGAATATCAAAATCGACGCAGTTGAAGGCGCTAATGCGTTGTATTTATTGTTCATGACAACCTATATGTCGTCCTTGACTTTAAGTAAGGCGGTCACGGTACTATGACCAAATCAATTCAAAATTCTTTATTACTGTAGATTATTAGATATACTTATTAAACGTCATGTTTTGCCTCTTTTCTACTTTGAGCCACTATGGGAGGAGCAGGGCGTAAAAACTCCCACAGAGGAGGGTGTAGAAAATCCTACAGAAGAAGGGCGTAGAAACTCTCACAGATCGGAATCCAGATTGAAACGGGTTGATAAAAAAAATCTGAAGAGGTAGGAGGAGAGATGGGACGAAACTCGTTAAAGGAGTGGTCTTGACCGCAGATCTTAAGCGATGCTATGCAGAGTGGCTCCTTTAACGGAAAGGTCCAGGAGACCATTAATATCGACAGTACCAACTGGCAGGTCCCAAGACTTAACGACCCCAAGAGTCCTGAGGAACTACCATACCTGAACAGTAGACTAATGTCAAGACACAAACGATAACAGCGATTCCGTAAGCAATAGAAGGCAATAAATTTCTCTTCTGTCGCATCATTTTTGTATCCAATTTTTGCTCGGTTCTTCTTGGGCATTAGGAGCTTGATAAAGTCTGTTAGTCAAGGTGCAGGTAAGTCCTTCATCACTGTCATGACTCTCTTGATTGGAGCGTGTTGTCGAACAGAGTGAGGCTGAATGTGTTCAGTTTATGTATTTTGTCGAACTAGAGAGGACGGGTGACCAGTCGATAGTGGATGTATCGGATATCACGTTAGCTGCGGCACCAATTTTTGCATACTTTCCGTTCCTGCGGCACGAGGTATAATCGGCCCGTACCGTGACCAGACGTTAGGGCGACACGCGGTCTATTAGACCCCACCTCCTTTTACAGACTAAAATCCATTTTCTGGCGCGAAATCAAAGATAAATGAGAATTTTGGTCCTTATTGATATAGACAGTGAATTGATGAACCCTAATCCACCGTCGCCCCGGGATCTGATGGCTAGTTTAGGAATTATTAGCAAAACAAAATATGGGATCTTATACACCTCGTAACGCACTGAAATAGGGCAAATTTTCGCTGCGATTAGTGATGGGAAAAATAATATCGACGTTTTTAAACTGTCTTAACTACGCAACGACTTGACCGATTTTGATCAATTATATCTCATTAGATCGTTTTAAGGGCAAAACCTGGCAAAACAACACAAAGCTATCAAAGGATACATTTTTTTTTAAATAATCTAAATTGTGCTTGAAGGCGCCATAAAGAAAAAAAAACCGGCCAAGTGCGAGTCGGACTCGCGCACGAAGCGTTCCATTCTATACCATTAAGAGGCACCTATTACAGACTTATTATTGGAAAATAATGGATTACGGTTTATGCATAAGGTTTATCTTTCTATTTGTATATGAAAATCTTAATGCGGTTCACAGAATAGAAAAAAAAGGCAACCAGAAGTAGAAAAGAAACTGTCCTATTTATTCTGCCTCGGGCTTTAAAAATACAATTATTAGAACTTGAATTAACATTAAAAAATCAGTATCAATATATTCATATTCATATTCATATTCATATTCATATTCTTTATTGCACAGAAAACATAGATACACAGACAGTTACAATAAATTTTATAGGCAAAGGCGAGCTTATCTCTAAAAAGAGATTTCTTCCAGCAAACCTAGGCAAGACAGGAGTGTTTATGAAAAAGGACAGTCCTAGTGCGCAATAAAACAGTATACATACGTACGAAAATTACTTTTAAAATATAAATAAAATATACCTAATAAAAAATATATATATCTCAACTATATAATACACTAGATAGCATGCACATATATAAACTACAAAATATCATACATATACTTACATAAATATGATACTAATTACGAAAGAGAAAGGAAATACGCTTTCAATCTTCTCTTAAAAGTGAAAATTGAGGGACTATCCCTAATAGTGCAGGGAAGTGCGTTCCACAGTCGGATTGCCCTTAACCTAAAAGAGTGTTTGTAGGCGGCAGTTTTATGCCGAGGAGTTGACAGGAGAGACACCGTGTGGGATCTCCGATTACTATCCCTGGGGAAAAGAAACTCAAAACGTTCTCGAAGATATGTGGGGTAGCGGGGATTTCGCAAAATATTGAATAGACAAGAGAGAATGTGCATATCACGGCGAAGACGGATCGGAAGCCATCCCAGCTCCTTGCGATACTGGGAGACATGGTCGTACTTGCGCAGCCCGTAGACAAACTGAATCCCAAGGTTTTTTTATAAAAATCTCAATATATATGTTGTACTTATTTATGAGTGTTTTTCATTGAAACAGGGTAGACAATAAGATTTTTTGCACTGAGTGCACTGAGTCAAAATCTTTTTGGATTTTTTATCAGCTTCACGAGATGGTAAAAATGTGCGTAGTTTTTGGTAACAACCAACACATCTTCTCCTTTTTTCACCCTTTTCGAGGCAATGGCGTGCGCTTTCAGGTGCTGAAAAATAACAAAAATGTAAAGATAACGTAATAAAACTGACATTGTTACTTAGGTTAAATCGTAGATGAGAATAACAATGATAATGTAGGTATAACTGCATCAAATGAATGTGTTTGTTTTATACTTAAAATGTTGAAAGAGTAGGTAGGTAAGGTAGCTTAAATTCTGAATAATTAAAAGGAAACAATAATAAATAACTTAATAATGACCAAATGTCAAGCTTAGTTTATGAAAGCTTCAACACGTTGACTGTCAAGAAATATATCTAAGCATTACATTACCTGGGGTCTCATCGATTTCCTTTTTTATTAAAGATTCTATAAGTTTCTCCACAAAGAGTCTTTTTGGTAACTTTTTCCATCAGTTTGGATTGAATTAAAATAAATCCAGGCATTAATTAGCGCCGTACCAAATATTAGCTCCATTACAACTTTTCTCCACCATTTGATTCCTCTCTTCAAAGTTGTAAAATAAGAAGACATCTGGTCAGAAAAGTCAATGCCTTTTTTTGTTTTATTGTACAGCAAAACACGTGATCTCTCCAATCGACGTGATGCACAACACTGGTCGCGGGAAGCTCGCGTTGAGTGCGGTACGAGGTCAGGGGGGATATGGGACGTTTTAGCCTCGTTCCGCACTGCATTAAAATTATATTAATTCAGTGCGGCACGAGGCCTAAGACATCCGGTACCAAGGTAGGTACACCACCGAGTCCGGAACCATTAGTGATCTCAAATATATATTTATCTCTTTCCTACACTGGACCAAACCAAAGCTATGCCATTCCCACGACAGAGAAATTCACTTTTTTGCTTGCCGCACTACAGGGAAGTTGCATCAGGGGTGATTTAGGCCTCGCTTCGCACTTAACGTGATATAAGGGATTCAATGTCCATATCCTTAACTACTCAAAAACTGAGGGTAACTGGAACTGATCACGATTTTGAACCCTATGCCATGGTAATAAAATTTAAAACCTATACCGGAAAAGTGGCGTTAGCTAATGCCGGTGTGGTATCTGAGGGGTTAAAGCCGCGAATATCAAGAAATTTATTTATACTCTTTATCTTATATATTAGAAAAATTTGATCATGGTAGGAAAAATGAGCATTAATTTGACCATGAGCAGCTTTTAAAGATCAGAAATTATTATAAGATCATGAAGAGATGGTAGAGTGACGAGTAGCTACATTGTTAGCGTATAATATATGCGACACAGTTGTAAATACTATAACGCAGTCGCCTTCAGTTTTAGTTAGTATTAGTACTAATAGTAGTGTTTTAAACTAGATAGTTCGACAAAAGAGGACCCCTCAAAACATAAGAAAATTTTACAAAATAAGCAGGGGTTTTCTGGCAATCAAATGAAAAATACTAGGACAAAGGGTAAGCCCCACTTAAATATTTCCCATCAAAACATGCAGGGGCTACCTGGCAAAGAACTTGTATTAGAATTATTTCTTAATCATTCAGACACCGATGTTATTTGTATTACAGAACACTGGTTAAAGGAAAATATGATGTCTTTTAACATAAATAATTACAAAATTGTCAGTTGTTACAATAGAAAGACTGCCGATAGAGGTGGTTCTTTAATCTTAGTAAAAAATAATATTAAGGTGAAACAACGGAAAGATATTCTTGCACTTACTGTAGAAAGACAAATAGAGGTATCCTGTGTTGAGTTGGATAGCCATATTATTGTTTGTGTCTACAGACCTCCGAGAGATGAAAACGGCCATGGCAATTTTGCAATGTTCGAGAAAATTATGGAGGATGCCCTCATTATACTTTGTAATAACAGAAAAAAGTTAATTATTTGTGGCGATTTTAATGTAGATTTGCTTGTAGATACAACATTGAAACAACGATTAATAACTCTGTTCAAATCATTTAATTTATGTCATATATTTCTAGAGCCGACTAGAATTACACTTACCAGCCAAACTTGCTTAGATAACGTATTTTGTGACTGTGCATTCACAAGTAAAAATGTAATTAACTGCTTACCCTCCGATCACAGTGGTCAAACAGTTTCATTCCCAATTGCCAGTAAAAATAGGACTGATCCATCATTTTATAGGCCTATTACATCCCATAGACTAGAGACGTATATGAAAAAGTTAGATATAAATTTGCCAGTACCGGAGTTTGATGAACAGAACCCAAACAAAATCTACTCAGACTTCTTCAGCATTATTCAGACAGAATTCAATAAAGTTTTTAAATTAAAGAAAGTCAGTGACTACAACGGTAAATCTAAATTTAATGACTGGGCAACGTTTGGAATTCGTAAAAGTAGAGTTATCTTATATGACCTTTATGAACAAAAAACCTATAACTTTGATCGAAAATTTCATGACTACGTTAAAAAATATTCCAAAACTTTCAAGTTGGTTTGTAGAACTGTAAAAACTTTACACATTAATAGAAAAATTCAAAATTCAAATAATAGAATGAAAACAGTTTGGCAAATAATAAACCGCGAAACTGCCAAAGTTATACCAAGGGACAATGATTTCTGCCTAAAGATAGGTGATGATGTTGTTAAATCCAGCGCTGATGTTGCTCGAGCTTTTGAAACATTCTTCACCAATGTACCCTTACTCACAACAGACCGTCTAAATTCATCTCCATATGAAGCAGAGACTTTATTAAAAAATAACACTAGCGTCAGTAATGTATATTTAAAATTTCATCATGTATATCCCCAGGACATTGTCAAAACGTTTAAATTACTTAACTTAAAAAATACGGAAGACCTGTGGGGTATATCAGTCAAAGTCATTGGTTCAGTAATTCTAGTTATAGCCCCACACTTAGCTTATATATTCAATAAATGTGTTGACGATGGGGCTTTCCCAGACCTCATGAAACACAGTAAACTGATACCTCTGTTCAAGTCGGGAGATAAGGGTGATCCTTCAAATTTCAGACCAATATCTGTTCTTCCAACACTAAGTAAAATATTTGAAAAGATTATACTCAATCAAATGCTCTCACACTTCAACCGTACAAAACAACTCCATGCCAAACAATACGGTTTCACTAGGGGTAAATCGACTACGGATGCAGGTATTACCTTTATATCTCATATTTATTCTGCATGGGAGGCCGTACAGGATGCTATCGGAGTTTTTTGCGACCTGTCGAAGGCGTTTGATTGTGTTGATCATAATACGCTATTAATTAAATTAAATCATTACGGAGTTAGAAATAAAGCGTTGGATCTACTAAGATCATACCTAAGCAATAGAATTCAAAAGGCAGAAGTTAACGGCGTAAAATCTGATGGATCGGGTGTTAAAATGGGCGTTCCACAAGGTTCCATATTAGGCCCTTTCTTATTCCTGGTATATATTAATGATCTGCCTTTCATGGTGGAGAAATTAACTGACATAGTGTTGTTTGCTGATGATACTTCACTGGTCTTCAAAATTGAAAGACAAAAGGGAGAATTTGATGATGTTAATGGTGTATTGTCTTTAACCTTGAATTGGTTCACAGTTAATAATTTATTGTTAAACGCTGGTAAAACCAAGTGTATCAAATTCTCACTTCCAAATGTCAGGCAAGTTGAGACCAGTTTAGTGTTAGACAATATGAAGTTTCTTGGAATAACCATTGATAGCAAATTGCAGTGGGACCCCACATAGATAAATTGGCTGGTAAATTAAGTTCTGCGGCTTACGCTGTTAGGAACATCAGACAAAGCACGGATGTGGCTACATCTAGGCTAGTATATTTTAGTTACTTTCATAGTGTGATGTCCTATGGTATCTTGTTGTGGGGGAAAGCAGCGGATATTCAAACTATTTTTATTTAACAGAAAAGAGCTATTCGAGCAATTTATAATTTAAAACGAACAGACTCCTTAAGAGAGCTTTTTAAAGAAATTGACATACTAACAGTAGCTAGTCAATTTATTTTCGAAAATATAATGTATGTACGCAAGAACCTTACAACATTTTCCAAACTTAGCGATAGCTGTAATGTTTACCTAAGAAATAATCACAGACTATGTGCGCCCCGTTTTAGACTCGCGAAGGTTGGCAATTCTTTCAAGGGTCAGTGCATTCTCTACTACAATAAGATACCTCTGGAGATTTTGAAATTGCCATTTGAGCAATTTAAAAAGCATGTTAAAGCGACTTTGTCGAAAAAGGGATATAACAATGTTCAAGATTACTTAAATGACAGGACTGTATGGGGTTAATCTGGCTCAACACAGACCTTGCTGTTAATAATTTTGTAATTATTTATTCCAGCTTATTAAATAAAAATAAATCATAATTGTATTAGTTAAGCACAACCTATTTTTAAAAGAGATCTAAAAATCAATCTGTGGGAGTTTCTACGCCCTTCTTCTCCCACAGTGGTCCAATGTAGAGAAGAGGCAAAAAATGACGTTTGCTAAGAATATGTAAATATCTACAGTAATAAAGTACTATATATAAAAAAAAAAAAAAAAGTGAGGTTGGAAATGAGTCGTGTCAAGACAAAAAAGATGTAGATGGAAGAAGTTAACAATTGACTGGAATTTATCGAAGCGGGAGTTATTTTTGAGAAGACAAGTGTAAAAATCATCTAGGATAAGAGGATAGACAGGCGTCAAATCATCGAGAAGGGATTTGAACGAGTCTAATTAGTCGATCCGAAGAAAGAAGCTATAGAAGATAGAAGCTGTATAAATATATAAATAAATAAATAAGAGATCGAGAAGAACTTTACTATGTTGATACACCGTCCCGCTGTATATGTCAAAAAGTGGAGTTTTATAGAGAGTGTGAAGTAAAATTAGCAACTCGATTTCTGGTGGTTGAAGTTTTGGACACAACCATATATATCTATCCAAAGCATTTGACCTGGTATCCTACGATATCCTGTGGGATAAGTGTCGGGAAACTAACTTACCAGGCGAGGTCATCAATATCTTTAAATACTGGTATGAGCACCAAACTAATGTAGTAAAATGGGGAAACGACTTTTCAGACGCGTACCGTATGGAATGTGGAGTTAGGCAGGGGGGGCTAACGTCCCCAAAGCTGTTCAACCTTTATGTGAACGACCTAGTGGGTGAGCTTAGCAGCATGCATGCAGGTTGCTATGTCGATGGAAAAAGCTGCAACAATCTAAGCTATGCTGATGACATGGTGCTGCTGAGTCCATCGCCGGGGGGCTTGAGAAGGCTACTCAGCACATGTGAGCGGTATGCGGAGAGTCATGGCCTCAAATATAATGTAAAGAAGAGTGAAGTTATGGTCTTTGGGGCGGGTAGTAAACTTCCGAGAGTATTGCCGGCATTAAGATTATATGGCAAAAATCTCAATAGAGTAAAAAGTTTTAAATACCTTGGTCATATAGTGACGGAGGACCTGAAGGATGATCTTGATATTGAGCGGGAGCGCAGGGCATTGGCAGTTAGGGCGAATATGTTGGCTCGTAGGTTCGCACGTTGTACAAGGCAAGTCAAAATGACACTTTTTAAGGCTTATTGTCAATCATTTTACACGTGCAGCCTATGGATCAACTATACCCATAAGTCTCTCAATGCCCTGCGCGTCCAGTATAACAATGCTTTCAGGATGCTGCTGGGGCTGCCACGCTATTGCAGTGC
The DNA here is from genome assembly GCA_949825045.1 of Argyresthia goedartella. Classification (NCBI taxonomy): domain Eukaryota; kingdom Metazoa; phylum Arthropoda; class Insecta; order Lepidoptera; family Argyresthiidae; genus Argyresthia; species Argyresthia goedartella. The sequence goes on from OX463817.1 coordinate 8,514,576, forward strand.
ATCGTGCATGTTTGTTGAGGCACGTACTGATGGATTTCATTCCATCATACGTAAGAGAACGGCCTCCTTACTTAGCAGAACGCGTGACAGCACCAATAGCATCCTGCAGGTCATCGCAGGGCGGCACGATGGCCCAATACTTAAACACTGGGTGAGTGTCGTGACAGGGACTCTGACAGTATGTGGGAAAATGAGACGGGCAACAGATAGATTGAAACCCTAATTCCTGTAAATGGGCCTACCATTTACATGAATTAGGGTTTCAATTTGTATATAAATGTGTAAAGTATTAAGTAACTAACATAGCATTAAGTAAATTGTGTGATACTAACTATATATGGATCCTTTTTGTTGTCCGAAATAAACGTTTTATTATTATATTATGTATATACATATTTTCATAGTTTCCACTGAATGTATGATGTTTTCAAACACTGCGCTATATCATTGCATAATCTGGGACAACTGCCAGCCGACTCATCTATGGCCATATCATTAAAGGGCATTAGAAGTATTTTTACATTCAATGCTGAATTGGACTGCGTTGAATGGCTAAATATTGGTCATCCTGGCCCAGCAAATTCCGTATCTAACTATACGTGAGGAGGCTTATGCTTAGCAGTATGTTTTCTGACAGGTTGATCACAATGATTTTTTACTTATACTTAGAACTATGTGTGTGCTCATTCTTGAGAGAAAGAATTATATTTCCCATGGTGTGTACTGTTGCTCTGCATCGTTTGGTGTAGTGTGAAGAGCATAACCAGCTACATTTGTCCCCGTATATCCTCTGTAACCCAAAAGTGAATCCGCCCATTTTGAGATGAGGGTGCCCACGTGACGTTCTGACGATGACGAATCCATCTGAAAATAGTAATAAATGTACAAAATATATATCAACTTGATTTGTATATTATTTTGGTTTCTTAATACCGTGTGATATAAATTATAATAATAATACCTTGGACACTATTTACACATATCGTTCTAGCCCCAAACTAGGATTCCCTGTATCTTGGGTACTGGGCAACGATACACATACTTATACAAATAAATATTATACTTAGATAGATAAACAACCATGACAACAAGGGCACATGTGTTCTCATCAAACAAATATTTGCCCTCACCGGGACTCGAACCCGGGACTCTTGGCTTCGTAGGCAGGGTCACTGCCGACTCGGGCATTTGCGTCGTCGTGATAAATAAGAGGTGCTGTAAATCTTACGTAAACAATGATGTTGTTAATGAATTCACTTTACAAACATTTGTTAGAGGCAACCGACTGAATCAGATTTTTCAATTCTTCGGTGAACAATATCTGTTCACTCTGGTTATGCGGTTTTACTCACATTTCACATTGTTCAGATCAGAACGGTATTGACCCATAAAATTTAAACAAACCTTACTGTTACACCCTGTGGAGTATACATATATATATATAGTAAACAAATAATCTTCGGGATCTGCGCTTTCGCGGTTATGAACTTTTTGCATAAGAGCACCCTTTCGTTTGTTTACTTATATATTTAAAAAATATTTTTCTGGGATCACAGGGCTACATGTCTGTAGACTACCTCGATAACATTCTGCGTAACGGAGTAAATTACAAAGAGTGTTGACGAAATGTTATAGAAACAGTTTGCTTATAACAGTAACTAGGATTTTTAATAAATTTTGAAAAAAGTTCATTAGAGCCTACTCAACTCAGACATGTCGTATTCTAGAATGTATGTATAACTGAACATATAGGACCAAATCCTCACCTCACGAAAAACGCAGCAATATAGCACGTCTAGTACAAAAATTTCAGACGTTTCCAGTATGTGCTATCAGAGACTTTGCTAATGTAATAGTGATTCTAACAGTCATTTATCCAACCGTCTGATATGGCTGGTTATATGGAACAATAGAAGTTTGTTATGCTGAAAATTATGGTTCTTACGATGCAATTATCGAGCCATCTACGGAAATATTACCCCTGAAAGATGGTCCCGTAACATTCAATCAACATATAACACCCTTGTTACTGTCAGGTTTGATGAAGTGATTTTAACAGATGTCTCTATGATACCTTCGGTGATTTTTGTAGCAACTATTTTGCACATGGTTGTTGGAAAATAGTGAACAAGCTTTTCAAATTTATTAATTAGAATTGTTTGCAATATTTTTGAGTACTACTTAGCTCGTGACAAGTCAAAGAGTGCTATACTGTTACGCATTGGGAATACAACAGCAATAAGCTATATAAACGGGATGGGCGGCATACAGTTCCCTCATCTAAATAATCTGGCTAACATGATCTGGCAGTGGTAGGAGCGTTAACTGTGTACCATGGTTGTATGCTTCGTTTATCAATACGGAAGACAACAAAAAAGCGCTCGGAACCACCGGAAATAATAAATTTTCGAGTTTAATAAAAAAAAAAAACCCCCATTTCAAGCATTCGGGACCGTGGGGATGTTGGAGTATTAGGGTGGAGCAACGTCGATTTTGCCGCTTTTTTAACGTGTCATGATGATGTCGTTCAAAGTTCATTGTCCTCGTGGTCATTGACCTTGACCTTGAAATTGACCTTTTGTACATATATAAAAAAAAAAGTTATGTTTTTCAAGAACGGTGCATTACTTGTTCCTTGGAAGGAATTACAACCTACCGTTCCTAAATACGCCGGAACTTGGGATCCGCAGATTTTATCAAACTTCGTTTCTGACTGGTACCCCAATAGAAGCCTTTATTTAGAAAAGGTCACAAAAAAAATACTAGCCTTGTGTATTGCGCATAAAGGTAAAGTGCAGAGGCTGTCACTGATCAAGTTGAGTAACATATCATTATCAATTAGCGTCGTTCGGTTTCGGATTTTTATATTTGACATCATAAAAAAAACAACTCCAGATGGCGAACAACCGATATTATTCTTATTTTCAAGACAACAAAAGTATTAGTCCAACTAATTTAATTATTTGTTACAAAGAATCTGAGATCGACAGGATCCCAGAACATATTGTTAACCGTAAAACATCCTCACAGGCCTGCAACTACTACCAACCATTAGTCGATGAATTTAGCAGATGCTGGCTGAAAGCGGAGTCGACACATCCATTTTCAGTGCTCATAATATAAGACAAGGGTCCACGTCCGCAGTTTGTTCTGCAGGAGCTTCATTGGTAAGACAGCAGGCTGGACAATGACTTCAGAAATCTTTGTAATGTTCTAGAACCGTCCAATTATTGTAGAAAAATAATTTGCAAGAACTGTGGTTCTCGAAAATGTTTATGAATTAATTATATTAATTATATTAGCTTAAAGATATGCTATTATTATTTATCTAGGTTTAAATTAAGAGTACTATTTTGAAGAAACTGATTATACATTAAGATTATTGCAGAATACTTTCGTCTAGTCGTACATTGAGGACAAGATTTTTAGAAGCCAAATATCTCGTATACAGGGTTATGATATAACACACAACAAGTTATATCAAAATATCCCCTCTTTATTCTACTTTATTTCAACGCTGACATGTTATATTAATACCTAAAGGAATTCCTACAATCCTCGACTTAACCTAGTGTCGGTGCAAGCAAAATATTTCATCTAGATAATCGATGCAAAAAAGTTCGGCTTAGTTGACTTAATCCTCCGTTAAAGTCAGAATAATAAAAAAATATGTAGCCCATTAATGTCCCCACCGAGAGGCACAGGCCTTTACTCGGAAACGAGTAATATTAAGCCATAATCCACCACGCTGGCTCAGTGCGGGTTGGTGGAGGGGTATTATGACCACTACCACGTAGCGATAGTAGCCGGGACCTACAGCTTAAGGTGTCATCCGAAACACAGAACGTCCGATAATGTATTTAAGATAAATTAATTATCTCCTTGATGCATGGCCAGGAATCGAACCTGCATATCCTGTATGAGAAGCAAGCGTGAAAGTAGTAAAGTCAGAAACTGGACGTAAATAAGTTTGTGTGTTCAATATTTGAATAAAAAAACCTGTCATCAGTTTAGCTAACAGGTGGTATAAGTATGAAGAATAACTGAACTGAAAATAGTAGTTTATGTGACTGCTACATAATGCCTAATTATGTACAGTTACATACTGTAGTACTCCTAGCACTAATGTAGTGATCCTAACCACTATATGATAAAGATGAAGACTGTTTAGTTTAATTAAACTGTTCTCTTTTTATTTCTTTAGTTTACACTTGTTATAAAAGGGATCCACAACTGGCTCGATAGCCATTAAGCTAATCCTAACTATAAAATTTATATCAGTCACTGGCCGAAGCCTACGGTGAAGTGTGTCACATTGACTTCCCACATCCAAGCCTCTTTCTTTTTTAAAACTACAAAATAAGTAACAGCGTCAAAGTGACACCCACTCTAAAGAGGCCCGTATACAAAATAATCGCATAAACAAATATCGAACCTTACAATACACTAGTTTATCTACACACATATCATAAGCTCTCTTTGATGTGTTCAGGAACCGCATGATTGACCGGCATTGTGGCATTGAGTTGTTTAGCTTGTTCTGTAGTACCAACTTCACAGACAAAGTAGGGGCGGCATGCAGGCGGGCGTCGGCGTTCGAAATTTGAATGTCATTATATGTAGAAAAACTACACATAATGACCATAATGTGTAGTTTTCCAGATACGAAACGAGTTTTTACCAAGTAGTTTAACATAATGCTGATCGTAACGTGCGGTTTTTGAACGCAGTAAAAAGGGTTTATGATACGTGTGTAGATAAAAATACGTATAGTGCATTATCAGTTTGAGTTTAGTAGCAGGCTTTAGATCAGGCTGCGATTATTTCCGGATATGGCATTATAATATTTTTCTGATTGTTGAAGTGGTTTTCTTACCGCCTTATTCATAAACGTCTAATAAACCTATTTTAACTACAATGCCGCTATAATTAGTTTGTCTGTGTTTGTGAGAAAAGGACAGAGCACATTTTAACTATCATAGGTTTGATAAGTTTTATGAATAAGGCAGTCTTTTATGTCATGAAGACGTTATAATTCTGCGTCCGGCAATATTTAAAGCCAGCTTTAAATACTGAACTTTACTCTAACTTTAAATAGACTATAATTATAATATTATCGACCTCTGTGGCGCTTCGGTTATGGCTCTGCCTACCATGCGAGGTCCCGGGTTCGATCCCCTTATGGAGATAAAATAAAAAATAAAATCCCAGGTCTTAGATGATTACATGTGTGTGATGTCGCTGTTTCTCGGGCCCAATTCCGGTACACAATGACAGCTCCATGACAATTACATTACGATGACGGTCAACTTTAGATATCCAATATTTCGCGTTCGGAAAATATTTTTTTAGGCAATTATGGTAAAAGTTAAGCTAATTGCTAAGCACAATAATTAAGTTAATCAACAACGGGAATGGGATTACAAAATCGTCAGATATTGTATATCTAAAGTTTGCCGTAATCGTCATGTAATTGTCATGTATTGTCATTATGGGCCCCAGGTTCCCACGACACAAGAAATCCTAGTGTGGGTTCAGAACCAATGTTTGTGCCTGTGTATAAATGTTTATGTTTATTTAATATGGGCCAAACCTTTATTTTGCCGTCTACAAATACTAAGTTCTCATTTCGTCGCAGATATATTTCTATATCATTCTGCAACTGTTTTATATTATTTAAAGAGCTCATCATCACGGGTTATATTTTAACAAAAAGACCTTTATTTACAAACTTTGGAGGCTGATGGAAATGGTAATTGGTTAATATATTGGTTATTAATATTTTAGAGCGCACTATTTGATAGTCCTTTGTCATCGTTAAAGTAGATTTTAATCTGGGTATGGTATAGTTATAGCGGACAGTTTTAGAATAATGCCCATAGCTACCCATCGACCATCAGCACATTTTTATCTTGTTTTCTCTCATAATTTTGATAATCTCGACCACTGGAAAATAAAAATAAACACATCACTTTATATTCAGTAGTTGAATTGTCTGTCTTACCTATATATTTATCTATCGGGATTTTGTTGATGTATCTCTATTTTGTTATACTTTAGAATAACAGAGTATCTGCTAGGGTAAAAATATATTCGCCTTCAGATGTATTAATCAAATAATTGCTTTAAAGGTAACAAACGAAAAGTGAAAATATGCTGTACGAAATTAATAAATCAAAAATCATTTATTTCCATAGGATGTTGTTACATCACTTAGATCCGTCATTACATTTTTTTGGGTGAGTTCACTAACACAATGGCGGAATCTGTGGAGAAGAGCTCATTCAATAAGTGAAATAATAATAAATGTAGGTGACCATTTTCCATTTTATCATTTGTTATAAAAAAAGATAAGACTGTTAGTTAAACTGACATCTAATAAGGTACTGGCATGAATCCAAGTCACATTAGGTTACATTTTAATATAAATTCCATTTTTTCATGTCTATATTTGGCGGCATCATTGGCATGATTTATTTTTAGCTCACTATTCGAAAGTCTTTTGTCAGCCTTATATACCTCGAGCCACGAGTTATGAGCGGTGGCCTTGAATGCGCAGTAGTCACTTTTAAATACCTGTACATATGCGCAGTAATTCCCGCCAACGTCGCCCAGCGCTCTTAATTTGTGGCGCAAGGTATACTAGAGTTACACATATTCTTAGCAAATCTGCAGCCAACATCACCAGAAAAATTACAGTCGATACTAAATGTGTATCCGTCAACCAAAGCAATTCATACATTTGTTCCCTCTCATTACTTTGACGATCTCGAACACAGTTAAATTGTAAAAGTATTAATGAATTATTATTAAAATGAAATGAATCTTTCCCAAAAAATATTAATGAAATGAAATAACATTATCCCAATTTTGTAACTTAATACGTATATTATATATATATTATAGAATTATATTCAAAACAATAATTTGTCTGCTCCAAAATAAGGATACTTTTTGTAACAAAAGAACAGTGGATTTAGACTCTGGGAAACTAGTTTACACAACTTACCATTTGCTATCGCAATTATTATCAAAATAAACACTAAAGATTACTATAACACATACAGAGTAGTTAAGGTAAATTTTTAAGTAAAATCTGATATCCCGCGTAAACCCAGGTTACATTAGGTTACATTTTGATATAAATACCATCTTTGCATATATATTTCGGGGGATCATGGGCATGGTTTAGTTTTGAGCGCACTATTCGAAAGTCTTTTGTCAGCGTTATACTAGAGTTGCACATATTCTTGGTACATCTGTAGCGAACAGTACCAGAAAAATTATTGGCAATACGAAATGAGTACCCATCAACCATAAGCATTTCTTTCAAGTTGTTCCCTCTCATCACTTTGACGATCTCGACCACTGTAAAGCAGATTTTTTATTATAGGTAAACTTTATTCATTTAAATGATTAATAAAACCTATCCCAATTTTATAACAGAATATAAATGAAGTAAAAGATTAAAACCATGTCACGTCTTGTATGAAATTTATTAATCACTTTTAAAATCAATAATTGTGTACTCTTGAAATTAGGATATTACGTTATAAATTGCTCGAATAGATTTTTCTCTCTTAGATAATCTGACTATTTTTACAATCTCACTATTGTAAAAATAGTGAGATTATCTGCTGCCTTCCTCCACAACAAGATACCACAAGACATGACACTGTGAAAGTAACTAATATAGACCAGCCTATCTGTAGTCATAATAGACTAGCCTAGTAAGCCGCAAAACTTAATCTTAGAGCTAATTTATCTATGTGGGGTCCCTATTGCGATTTGCAATGGTGACTCCACGAAACTTATAGTCATTTACAAATTAATACATGTTACTGTTTTAGACTAAACTCGTCTCAACTTGCCTGACATTTGGAAGTAATTTGATACACTGTTTTACCAACGATTAACAATAGAATATAAACTGTGAACCAATCCAAGGTTAAAGACGAGACATATGTAATCAAGATCATCAAAGTTTTATTTTTGTCTTTAATTTTTGTAGAAAAGTGAAGTATTATCAGCAAACTACACTATGTCATTCAATTTCTGCACCTTAAATGCCTAAATGATTACTAATATACACCAGGAATAAAAAAGCCCTAATATGAAACCTTGTGGAACGCCGATTTTTACACCAATCCATCAGAACCGTTGATTTCTGCCCTTTGAATTATGCATGCATAAATATTGAAAATCAATTCTTAAATTAGGTTTCAATTTCGTACATGGGCTCTTTTAAAAAGTAATAAAAGAAAAGTAAAAAAAAATCTCTGCAACACAATAGAGGTAACCGATTCCAATTTTTTTTATTGTTATACTATAGGAAACTTGTGTCTGAAACGCTACTCCAATATTTCACATATACATAAGTCATTAACGAAGGTATATTACACTTTTATATAAACACCATCTTTGGTTACATATTTTGGGCGTGCATGGTTATGAAATAGTTTTGAGCGCAGTATTGTACAGTATTTTGTCATCGTTAAAGCAGATTTACACTTGGGCATTGTACACTTGTAGAAATCTGTGTCATTTGCTGGGCTATGCTTAAAAAAAGTGTATCCGTTGACCATCAGCACATCTTTTATTTTCTTCCCTCTCATGACTTTGATGATTTTAATTACTGGAACATAGAAAGTGCACAAATTAATAAATTTGTGAGTATCAAACTACGAGCATATAAATTATACATAATATTTATTTGGATATAATTTTTTGCACAAGACAGTTCTCATTACAAGTTTATAGAAAAATAATTGAAAAATGGCTTAACGTGGTCTTAAATGTATCTCTGCTACCTCGTTTGGGAAAATGCGTGACGCTATGTTATATTGTGAGGCATTCTCGAAGGAATATTTTATCTTAGGGCGTTATTTTTACGGTGCCTTGATATGATAACTTCTTTTTTTAGGTATTATGTAAAGTGTGATATGAAGATTTCTGATAGAGGGTGGAAACCAGCCGCCTTTTTACATAGAATTATTAACTTCATTTTGTATGTAGCTTGTATTGTACCCTACTGGGCTGGCAAAGGCCTCCCCACTCTCAGTCCATATGTTCCTATATTATGCCTTCTCGTGCCAATCCGGGAGATGCCTCTCCAGGTATTCGCGCCATCTCCTTTTAGGACTACCTCAGCGGCGACGTCTTTCTTGAGGCGCCTAATCAATGTGCGCAGACTATAGGCGCGGCTCCATTTACCCCTCTAATCAATCTGTGAAGAAAATGAAACTAATACATGATAACTGGATGTAGACTCGGTGTAATGTTTCAGATATCTAGGGATACATGTATGAACACGAGTTAATAAAGTTACACTTTTATACAAGATGTCCCATAAGTCATGAGTCACAGCGATACCGAAGGTTGGCCTGCCTCGGATGCATCTAATAGATACTAAAAGCATACTTTTAGATGTATTTGAAATATCGTCGGTTTAAAGGTAATATTCAAACTCCCCATATTTTACATTGTAAGTGCCAAGCCATTTCTTGGATAGGCCTCTCTTGAGTTTTTAATGGTTAAACGAACTTACCTTACGTGAAGTTTGACCATAATTATACGAAACGTTACATCCGAAGAGATTTATATAATTCACTATGTAGTACACTGTTCATTGTACTAGGCTTCGCACACAATATTCAGAGTTTAACTCATATCAAAATTAAAAACCTACGTTACGTTTGGCGCTAACCGCGCGCGCCCCCTACCGGCCGTGCCACCAACTTGTCATTCATTTAGAGTTCGCTATTTTGTTAATTTACTATATGGGTTATTTACTTTGACATTAGCAAGTAAATTGGGCACGGGAGGGTTCATAAATCTCTTCGGATGTAACGTTTCGTATAATTATGGTCAAACTTCACGTAAGGTAAGTTCGTTTAACCATTAATTATACTTCAACGTTACATCCTCTAGATTTATATAATTCACTATGTAGGATGTTTAGATGTTTTCAAAATAGCTTCAATTAATTCCCATGAAATCGAATAACTTTTTATTCAACACATTAATTTGACAATCAATTTACTTATAATTAATCACTTAGATAACAGTTAGCTTTCCAAGCTGAGAAAAATAAAAATAAACCTTCTGGTAATATTAATCATCCAAAATCGCATTTGCAAATGCTTGATCCTCTACGACTGGAAGGGGCCTGTTGTAAAACTTTGCAAACATGAGTGAGTTGCCCGTCCAGCCAGCAGTTTTCTTAATTATATCTACTGAAACACCTTTGCGACTAGCGGCTGAAGTCGCGGCGTGGCGGGTACTGTGAGCCGAAAAAATAGATGTGTCTACTCCACTTTTCGTCAAAACAACCTTAATCCATCTTGCGATTGTTGACGGGCTGGCAGTGTGTACTGGTTTTCTAGTTGTTAGAATCAGATAATTATTCGGTAAACTGTGACGATACTGGTCTGTTACATTTATATAGGCACGTAAAGTGTTTGCTGGACAAATCTGTTCTCTGTTTTTATAGAATGGTAATGTTAATTTAGGGGGTGGGCGGCCGGGTGCAGAAGTTTTTATAATGTCTTCAATGACTATTTCTATATACTCAGTACTTATTTTTATATTTGGTAGACGAATTTTCGATAATGTCTGGACTCGTTGTGCAGTTGACAATGCGAGCAGAATTACTAATTTTTGAGTGAGAACGTCAAGAGCCAAATTTTCGTTAGGATAAAAATTCGCTATATAATCTAGAACTTTATTCGGATCCCACGTAATATGATATTTTGGGAAACATGGGTTGTTTTTAAAAACACCCTTCATGAACCTAAGCAATCTGTTGTCATTGCTAAAAGTCTTACCAAATATTAAACCAAGTGCTGAGCGATATGCATTGAGTGTGGAATAGCTTGCACCGCCGTTAACCAGAGTTGTGAAAAAATTTAATATAGCTGGTATATTTCCTGAGAAAAAGTCGACCTGATTTTGTGTACAGTAAAGCCACCATTTTTTAAACGCGCAATTGTACTGTTTAAGTGTAGCGTCCGCTAAAGATGAAATCATTATGTCTATGGTATTCGGCTCTAATGATTGCTTTGCGAAGGCTTCCCTGACAATAGGGATGACACCAGGGTAAGCTGTCTCCATAGGGGATGCCGCGTTCTGAAAGGAGACGAGAGAAGGTCAGGATCCGGATTCAGGTATATAGGTTCACTCTTAGAAAGTTTTGTAAAGACTGGAAACCACGGTTGGCTTGGCCAGTATGGTACAATCATAATGCCAGTTGCTTGATCATTAATGATTTTTCTAAGGGACTTCAAAATAAGAGAGAAAGGTGGGAAAGCGTAAAAGAAATCTTCCTTCCAATCGATCGTGAACGCATCGATATTATAAGCCTCTGGGTCTCTTTTCCAGGATACATACTTTGAACACTTAGCGTTTAATCTTGTTGCGAATAAGTCCATCTCTGGAATTCCGAAACAATTACAAACTCTTGCAAATGCATCCTCAGAAAGGGACCATTCTGTGTCAATATTTGTACGCCGCGATTCTAGATCGGCCTCTACGTTATCTTTAGATTTTATGTAAGACGCAAAAATATGTAAACCGCGTTTTTCGCACCATAGCCAGATAGCACGAGCAATATTATTAAGGTGATCGTGCTGCACCCCGCCGTATCTATTAATATACGCTATAGCAGTTGTGTTGTCGATACGTAATAGAATCTCCACATTCCTTAGCCTGTCTGCAAAACATTTTAATCCTATAAAGGCGGCTTTCAACTCAAGAAAATTTATGTGTTTTATTGATTCTTCTTCATTCCAAAAACCATTACTACGCTCTCCGTTGCACGATATGCCCCAGCCTGTCAAAGACGAGTCAGAAAAAATTTCCAAAACATATTGCCCCGCACGAATCGGGTTTTTTGCAATCATAATATTATCCAGCCACCATTGCAAATCCGGCTTTAATTCCGGACTTATGGCCATTGTTCTGTCATAATCTTCATTAGAATGTCTTAGTGCAATAAATTTTTCTCGTTCTAATCGCTTGGTATACACCCAACCATATGCTACGGCTGGGCACGCGGAACTAAGTAACCCGAGAAAACTGGCGAATTCGCGAATACATAGAGACGACTTCTTGTAAATTTTTGAAACACAGGCGTAAATTTTTTGGCGTTTCTCTTGGGGTAATTTGAGGCACATCTCGGTGGAATCTAACTCGAATCCAAGAAAAGTTTGCACCTGTCTTGGAATCAATTTACTTTTTTTTGAATTAACGACAAAGCCTAAGCCTTCTAACAAACTTATTGTTTTCGTAACACATGTCCGACATTCCTCGTAAGAGCTCCCCAAACAAAGAATATCATCAAGGAATATAGTAATAAGGTGACCGCGATTCCTTAAAGCAGTAACAACAGGCTTCATGACTTTAGTAAAAATGTATGGAGCCAGAGAAAGGCCAAAGGGTAGACATTGAAATTCGTACAAATTCTCGTATCTAAATCTTAAAAATTTTCTACTTTGAGCAGCAATTGGCATTAAAAAATAGGCGTCTTTAAGGTCCACGCACGCCATAGAACAATTCTTTGTCATCAGTTTTGTCGCCGTGCGAAAATCTTCCATTTTAAAATGCGGAGCGTGGACGTATTTGTTAAGTGATTTTAGGTTAAGTATGAACCTTTGGGTTCCGTCACTTTTAGGCGTAAGGAATATTGGGGATATAAATTGACCCGATTTATCCGTACATTGTTTTACGGCACCCGATTCAATAAGACCTGTAATAGCTAGTCTAATGTCGACACAGTCATTGTCATTAGAGGAACAGTTGTTTGGTTCCTTTAGCTGTGTTATCGGTTTGACAAAAGGTATAATAAAGCCACGAATACATTGTAATACAGAAGGGTCCGTTGTTATTAACTCCCAGTTCTGTAAAAAATGACGTAATCTTCCGGCGTGCGGAATTACCTCTATTGGGTTCTGCGCGGTCTGGCCGGCGGCATCGGGGGCAGCGGCGGCGCACCCCGGCTCGGGTAGTATGGCGGCGGCGGCGGGCGCTCGCTCGCCGGGGCCCTTGCGGCAGGAGGGGGCGGGGGCACCCTCCGGTATGGTTGGTATTGGTACTGCTGGTACCTGTTCCTTTGCCCACCCTGTCTGGATGTTCGCTGACTGTACTGTCGGGGTGGGCCGCGCCAGTTTTCCTGCGCTGGATACCTTCTTTGGTTTGCGTTGTCCGAACGTCTAATTTGATAACCCGTTTTCTCGGCCGTTTTAACGGCTCTAATTCTTTCCCATAAGTTCTCGCCAAAGAGAAACTTGTCTCTTTTTACATCTGATATACTGGCATTGAAGTTTCTATCCAGTGACGCCATGACCAGTTTCCTTCTCGTCTTGGTGTTCTCGTTGTGCAAGTCGAGAAATATTTGACTAATTTCGGATATATTTTTAATGATCTCGATTTTGTCCATGTCATTTTCGATGAGCGAGGACGTAAGGCTCGCCAGCGCAGCTACGCCTAGGCCGAGGTAATTTTGGGATTTTTCTAATAATTTATCGCGATTTTTAACCGCTTCTCCAAGTATTCCGGATACTTCTTGGTTTAACAAGGGAGCTTTAGTCAATTTATAATTTTCTGGAATCAATGTTTTTTCATTAATATCCGCTTTTTGCTCCTTAGACAGGCCGTCAACCAATATACGCCCCCAACGTTCAGATATCTCATCTAAAATTTTTGGTCCAAACACCTCGCCTTTAGCTTTAGGATCACCCAGCGCCTCCAGTATCTCTGCAGGCAAGACCTTTCTGCCGGTTTCGTCCGATAGCCCGCTGGGGCCTGGCTGCGGCTCGGCGGCGGCGGTGGCGGCGGCGGTGTTGTTTTCGCGCGACGAGTTTATATCATCGCCGCTAGGTGCGGCGGTATCCCGTATAACGGACCTCAAAGCATTATTAGCTTGCGGCTCCGAAATTGACACTTCCGAATCAGATCGGTAAATCCTCTCATCGTCTGATGGTGAGCCAGTCCGTACGCTAGGCGAGCGGTAGCCATCTGCAAAGATGGATATACTTTGTACAAAAAAAACACCTTTTGATAGGTGGCATAATAGAATCTCTCACAACATCTGCGTAAGAGTTTGATGTTTTAAAGTCGTTGGGCACAATCACGTTGCGACACGAGACTATTGTTTGGTATCTGTCGTGATCTCGTCACGGTGAATAACCATACGAATGCAAATTATTTTATGCAATAAAGGTGGGTAGGTAAACAAACTAACCTCGATCAGCTTCATCACTGGAGTAATCCCGTCGAAAACGTTCCTGCAAACGCTTGTACTTTCGTCGATAATATGAATCCTTATCCTTGTGCTTGCGTTTTCCCATAATAACGCCTCAACTTCACTTTTAACCACTAAAAATATTTTCCGTGACAGCGAAAGATGTTGCGAAGCCCGCACAAAAACAATGAATGACAAGTTGGTGGCACGGCCGGTAGGGGGCGCGCGCGGTTAGCGCCAAACGTAACGTAGGTTTTTAATTTTGATATGAGTTAAACTCTGAATATTGTGTGCGAAGCCTAGTACAATGAACAGTGTACTACATAGTGAATTATATAAATCTAGAGGATGTAACGTTGAAGTATAATTATTATTTCTACGCTATCGTGAATATTTACCTGTGTTACACGAGTGTTATTTGTTCGATAACTAATACGAAAATTTGATAACTTACTCTTAGCTTAACTTAACTTAACTACCCACTTTTTCTTCCCAAACCTGTGATGTCGACTACGCGGGCCCAGTGATAATATTGAATCGCAAGGGGAGGGAAAAAACGAAACGAGAAAAAACTATTAAGTTTTACATCTGTCTCTTCATATATTTTAGTACTCGAGCGATACATTTTCAGCTTAATTACTAACTTTTTATTAACATATTAACTAAACAAGTTTGTCCTTAATTGCGTTATATTTAGAAAATTGTTGGACATTTATATGGTTATACTTTATTTGTATTTATTTTTATTGAGAAGAGCGTAATATATTATTAAGATAAGCTGCTTCGCTTCGCAAAGCCGTAGCTTTTTTGGTCGAGAAAGCAACGGCATAAAAACTTAGGGTAGCCTAATTTTTTGCGAGTTAAGTCAATAAACAATATAATTTAAGTGTTAATTAATATCATTATATTTTTAAAGGATTCTAGTTTTAGAATGTTAAAAGGTATTTAAATGAAATGTCTTTATGTCATTTGGTAATACACAAACAAAACAAACTCGCTCTTTTTTTAGAAGTGAACATCCTTATGTTCCTATACCCTTGCTGAGGGCTCACTCAAATGTATCGGCACCCCTGTGTGGTAATTTTTAAAACAAGGTTCTATACACAGAGGCACTTTGCATTGATCACATATACGCACTGTGCGGCTATCCTTGCCAGCGAGCGTACACATTCGGCACCTCCTTTTAGGCGAAGTACTCTTTTCTAAATAGTGACCACCGATTAGAATAGGTCTACTATCCATAGAAGACTTGGCATCTTTGAACTTTACTACCTCGATATTGTTGCCATAAACACCATCGTTGATTACATATTTTGGACGTGCATGGGCATGATCTAGTTTTGAGCGCAATATTGTATAGTCTTTGGTCAACGTTATAGCAGATTTACACTTGGGCGTGGTACAGCTGTAGAAATTCGTGTCGAACGCTTGGCTATTCATATAAAAAGTGTATCCGTTGACCATCAGGACAACTTTTCTCTTTTTCCCTCTCATAACTTTGATGATCATAAACTCTAGAACATACAAAATGCACAAATTAGTAAGTAACAGAAAAATAATGCGGCAGTCCAGTAATCGTCTGTGGCATTCTTATTTAAGTGTGTTATAGGTGGGTTTTTAATGTTCTAATTACTGTTACTTGAATTATTATTTATTTATCCGTCCATATTTCATTAGGTGGGAGGGAGGAAGGATAAGAAGGGGTAATAGTAAAATAATAGTAAACCCTTATCCTATTATTTTACATAGCGATGATATAACAGTATAGGAAGTCATTCTTGCGAGGTGATGATGGACAGAACTTTACTTTTAAATACATTACATGTTTAGTCAAATAAATCGATGGATGAGAATTTATTACTATAAAGAGAGGGTATGCGAATAAATGGGGAGTTTTGCTCGTAGTTTGTTTTGAATTTAGGTACATACAAGAATGGTGTACGGCGGGTTCGTTTGTTGGGTACATTAAACCATATACGTTTGAGAAGATCTTCGCTGTCGAACTAACAATTTAATAGGTCGAATAAAAACATCATATTGATAAGATCGCGCCTGTCACCTTGTGACGTGAGCATGAGCAAGATTCGGCGAAGTCATTAGATAGAAACCTAGCGTTATAGTTATGATGCTTCACGAGCAGACCCTGAATTCGCTCTAATTGGGTACGGTATTGAACGTAGAATGATGGCCAGACAACTACTCCGAACTCCAAAATACTTCTGAGGTACGCATAATAAAGAGTCTTGAAGTAGTAAACGTCATTGTTCATCAATCAAACGATATTAGTTCTTGAGATAGGTTCGTTAATAAATTTATAATTGTATTATCTTTGTTATTTTCCGTGAAAAATATATTACTTGGCACTTACTTTACATTATTATTATTTACTATATATTATTTACACTGATGCGGTTTTCCGAATAGTATATGAAAGGATTATCGAGATCAGATTGGAGAAAGTGGCAATCATCTGAATATCTTCTTGTCATCGGCGCACAATAAGTTATTAGAATTTTTGTAACATTGAGGTATGTCGAAGAGGTAAATATTATAAAATAAAGGTCCTAAATACGATCCTTGAGGATATCACTATAATAATAATCTGATCGGCATCCTACTAGTACCACTGCTTGATACCTATTCCTCAGGTACGAATCGATTCACCTAACAGATTACCGTGTATAACTAATACACGTAACTTAGTTGGTAAGTTATAGTATAGTATAGGTATGATGAGAAAAATTCTGATATAGTGGGAAAGCAGGTTGATTTATGTATATATGTAGATTTATTGACAAAAAAAAGGAAATAAAATATTATACATTCTCTCTGTGACTTTAATTTTATTTCTACAGCATGATACATCAAAACTGTCTACATACAAATTTTATGAAATCAATAATGAAGGCAAATTTTATTATTTACACTTACATAAAAATATTTGTATTGCGACTGTAATGTGAAGCATTATAGACAAGATATATAAAACATATGAACACTAGTAAAGAGAGGCTTTGGTTTTATATTAAACCAATATTATGTATATATAGAGAGTAACAGAAAGGTGTAATCATATTTGTGAAAGGTTGTTAGGGTCATCAATCTGAACATCTTTTTATATGACACCGATTTGATCAGAGCTAAGTACTTTATTTTTCATTCCTCCATACGTTTTAGCCCGGTCGGTAAGCTGCGGTAAATATGGAGAAGTGAAAAATATAGTTGCTCTGATCAAATCGTTTTTTAGAGAAAGTTGTCCATAACAATAACAACATCTTAAAATATGTCTACACCTTTCTGTAACATCATGGGTACTGGGGGTGCATGAGTGTGATCTAGTTTGGAGCGCTCTATTTCATAATATTTTGTCATCGTCAAAGTAGATTTACACTTACGCTTGGTACACCTGTAGCGATCAGTGTCGATGACATGATTTTCTATTCAGAATATGTATCCGCCAACCATCAAAACATCTTTTAATGCTGTTACCTCTCATACCTTTTATTATCTTAACCAGTGCAAAATTTAAATGCACAATTTTTATTTTTCGGTCTGGTCGCACCTTAGTTTTATTACTTACTGTTCGTTACTTAATTATCCCAAAGTTTAGTAATGATATGTCCCTTAAAAGAAGAAAACTAATAACTATTTCCATATATTTTAAAACTTTACGAAATTAAATATAATACACAAAACATGTATCATATATATGCGTATTCTTATCATGAAAAGGATAATTCTGTAACTGGGTTATTCCGATGAAGAAAAACATAAAGTTGAAAATATACTCTGCAAAACCCATTTCTCGAAACTGTTTGTTTAAGAGTTGCAGAATTTTTCTTTAACTTGTTTTAAAAGCTAATTTGAGAATCTCGTGACATTCCAGATTAAACCATATTTTAGATTACATGAACATAAGTCAACAAATGTTATATACTTTTACTTTAATATGCACACCATCTTTACTAATATATTGTGGGGGTGCGTGGTCGTGAACCAGTTTAAACCGCACTATTTGATAGTCCTTTGTCAATGTGATAGTAGATTTACATGTATGCATAGTACACCTGTAGCAGTCTGTCTCGGAATACAGCTTGTTCCTATAGAATGTGTACCCGTCGACCATCAACACATCTTTAATGTTGCCCCCTCTCATGACTTTGATGATCTTAACCACTGCAACACAGAAATCAGATTTAATCATTATTTATGGCAACAAATATAATGATCACCAAAATATTTTTTTCTTACCCAAAATGGATAAATGAACACCAAAAGTTGCAAAAAATATCAGGGAAAAATACTGCGATAGCTTAGGTGAAGGTAAAGGGGGTGAGCGAAGCGAAGTTTTAAGTATTAAATAGTAGTTTATGTGACTGCTACATAATGGAGGGCATTATTACTCGAGAGTGGGTTTATGAAACGAGCCGTAGGCGAGTTTCATAATAATATCACTCGAGAGTTTTAATGCCTAATTATGTACAGTTACATACACTAGTTTATCTACACACATATCATAAGCTCTCTTTGATGTGTTCAGGAACCGCATGTTTGACCGGCATTGTGGCTCTGCAGTTGTTTAGCTTGTTCTGTAGGACCAACTTCGGGCGTCGGCGTTCGAAATTTGAATGTCAGTACCAACTTCACAGACAAACTAGGGGCGGCACGAGGCGGCGTTCGAAATTTGAATGTCATAATGTGTATAAAAATTACACATAATGGTCATAATGTGTAATTTTTCAGATAAGAAATGAGTTTTTACCAAGTAGTTTAACATTATGCTGATCGTAACGTGCGGTTTTTGTACGCAGTAAAGAGGGTTTATGATATGTGTGTAGATAAAAATACTTAAAACATAAACTTAAGTACACAAAACATAAAAAGAAGTTTGGTGATCATTTATCCAAACACAATTTGGTGGTCATATATCCATTCTGGCAGTCATTTCGAATTTATTGGTAGTAAAATAGGTGCGTTTTTGGTTATCGTTTAAACATAAGCCATTCTTTATTTATCAATGCACCTTAGGGTATTACTCGTGAACTATGTTACTTAATTTCCTTTATAATTAATTACACTTTATCATATTTATAATGTTGATACCTACTGATGATGTTTGGTTCAAAGATGGAAACCTTAAACCAAGCAATTTTTCAATATCGGTATTTACATGTATTACCATTTATAATGAAATTGAAAATATTTTGTGTATTCGAACAGTCAAAATGTTTATTTGGGACTGGTTTCTTCTGAAGAGATACAAAGAGGTAGGGTGAAAATAATGCTGTTAAATCAATTTCCATTTAAGTAAATGAGGTTTTTACGAGGTAATATTTTTTATTATACTCGTTAATGTACATAAACCGCATTTTAAATATTCATAGTCACAATAATTTTATATAAACACCATATTTGCATATATATATCTACTATGACGTTGACAAAGGACTTTAAGATACTGCGCGTAATATATAATATATATATATATATATATATATATATATATATATATATATATAATTTGGGGGTGCATGGTCGTGATCTTGATTTGCGCGCAGTATCTTAAAGTCCTTTGTCAACGTCATAGTAGATTTACACTTATGCAAGGTACACGTTGGGGGATGCCACAACGTCTTATGCCGATTCAGATTAGGAACCTAATTTGATCCGCAAAATTACCGTGACCGTCTTAAAACAAGTCTTGGTATTAGGTAAATAAAGCCCATTATGGCGAATTGGAATGGAAGTCGTTGCCATGGTGATGTTCCTGTTTTGAACCTAATTTGAATCGGAAAAACATTGCGGTAACCCCTCTGTACCGGTCTGTTTCAGAATACTTAATTTAGAATAGAGTACCCGTCGACTATCAGCGCAGCAATCTTATTCCCTCTTATAACTTTAACAAAATCAAAACCGACAAAACAGATAATAAAGTCAATTGGTACAAAAAATACTGCAAATGTTTATTTAGGTATTCGTTTTGCATAGTTTATTAACTCAATGATAGTACTACGGATATATGCTATTGTATATTTAGGAATGAGCTTCACAGAAGTATCAAGAATATACAGAATCCTGAAGTCCCTTCGCATCCTTTACATTGCTATATTGTCGTGACTCTCTTTTTTCACATCCCTCCCTTATCCTTTGTAGTTATTGTGTGGTTTCCTTTAGCATTTTTACGAAACTTTAAATTTCCGCTTTTTGTCATTTCAAGCAGGGTTTTAAACGGGATCCCACGCTTCTCTCAGAGACATCTCTGAAACAGAAAATGATAATACCCATACATATAGGTTTCAGAATTTTGTTGTTGGACCGTCAAAGATGACCGTAGTCATCGTAGTGTCATTGTCACTATAGGTGACAAAATATATTGTTTACCGGAATTGTGTAACGAAACCTACGGCGTTACAAAACAAATCATTTCATGGAGTGACAGGCATTTTATTCTGTCAGTATAATACAAAATTATATTTTTTTATTATATAATCACGATGCAGAAATTATCAGGCAGTTGAGAAAGATGTAAATAAGAAAGCTTATGTAATTTAGTCCTTCCCGAAAGTAAGAAGTTTACACTTTATAATACAGTCCATTATTTATTACAAACTTTGGAGGCTCGTGATTATGGTGTAATTTGGAGCGCACAATTTGATAGTCCTTCGTCATTGTGAGATTTGTGACACGTCTACACTTTGGATCACTACACTGGTAGTTGTCGGTTTTGGTATGTCGATTTGCAATACTGAATATGTATCCGTTTACCATTAACATTTTCTTGATAGTGTTACCTCTCTTTACATTGATAATTCTCACGTCTGTAAGAAAGGGAAAGAAATTGTTACAATTGATGATTTTGATCGACGATTAATTCATGACTTTATGCACATTTAAGAAATATATTTATTTATTTATTTATTTATTTATTATTATTAAATGTTTCGCAGCATATACATACAAATACAAAAAATAATTAATATAAATACGAAATGCCAGTTACGAAACAAACCGATAAGAATGTTGGTAGGAGGAAAAGTAACCTTATACAATTGATAATTATGGAATAAAATAATAACTAATAATTACAATAACATAACATTAAATTCAATTAAGTTGGAATTAAATTTAAATTAATTGATATTTAAGTGTGGGAGTGTGTTTGTGTGTGTGTGCGTGTTTGCGTGAGTGTGATAAATAAATAGTTCCCCGGATATCAATGTTGATCGTTGTGTATGATCTGACCGATTTCTGTACAAATCCTGGATATAAATTGAGGACGGCTTTGGCAAAAGACATCGACTTCCGCAAAGTATTTCTCATATATGTATATGCTCCTATTCAGTGCCGAATGCAAAGCATAATTGGTGCGTGTGTGCGCGTGTCCAAGCACCGCCGGGACGTGCCGGCGCGAGCGCGCAGGTGCGACCCTCAGCAGCACCGAGCTCACCAGCGAAGAGCTGTCCAGCCTGTTGTTGATCACATCGTATAGTAGTTTCTGATCCGCCAGCATTCTCCTGCCCTCCCACAGTGACATCAAAGAGTGTTGTGTTAGGCCGTCCCTGTACCCCGCGTGTGAACCAAACAATTTTGACTGATAATGCCTCATGAATCTCCTCTGAATAGACTCAATCCTCGTGATGTGGGACTGATAGTGTGGTGACCAAACGGGTGAAGAGTATTCGAGTATGCTGCGAACGTAGGCGAAATAGAGGACCTTAAGAGCATATGGGGAACGTAGCGGTTTCGACACACGATTAACAACCCCAAGCATCTTATACGCTCTCGAGATGATATTGTCATAGTGAGATACGAATGTAAGTTTTGAATCTAATATGACTCCGAGATCCCTAACCTCGGTGACTCGTTCGATGGGGTGGTTATTTAATATATATTGGTGGTCCAAGTTAGAACACTTCCTGGAGAACGTGATCGATTGTCATTTTTTAGGATTCAGGTCCAAACTATTGAGACGGCAAAACTCGCAAAGACGATCAAGGTCTTCCTGGAGCCTGTGACAATCAGATAAGTCAGATATCGGAAAAAAATCTTTGTGTCATCAGCATACATTAAATAACTAGCAAATTTGAAGCACGAGGATATGTCACACAAACAGACATTGAATAGCAGTGGCCCCAGGTGGGAACCCTGTGGAACGCCGGAAGGAATGGGAGCAAAGCGCGAGTGGTGAGGCCCAATTCGGACAGCTTGGCTTCGATTACGGAGGTAAGACTCAAACCATCTGAGTAGATCGCCATGTACACCGATTTGCTCCAGTTTAAATAGTATAATGTCATGCCTGAGCCGATCAAAACATTTGAAACAGTCGGTGTACATGGCGTCGACCTGATGGCCTTTGTCCATTAAACCTGCAACAGATCCTACGAATTCAACCAGATTGGAAGTGGTCGAACGTTTCCTCATGAAACCGTGCTGAATTGGCGGAATTCTACGAGAGATGATAGGGTACACCTGATCATGGACTATAAGCTCAAGAAGTTTACCAAAAACTGGCAGCACTGATACCGGGCGGTATTGTTATGTCTTGTTTTTAGGACCAACCTTGTGAATGGGTACGATAAAAGCCTTTTTCCAGTGAGTAGGCTGTTCGTTGAGTGATCTGCGGAACAGTGTACACAATGGGGCAGCTAGCTGATCAGCACACTATCTTATAAAAATGGGCGGTATTTTGTCGCGCCCTGCACCCTTGTTCGTGTCAATGCCCTTGAGGTACTTAAGGACTAAGCCGCTTGAAAGCTCAATGGAGCCCACATGGCTCAAATCAGGCAAAGAAGCATAAACAGGCAATAAACGGTTGTTTGGGTGAACATATACGGACAAAAAATAGTCTAAAAATACTTCACAGGCCTCTTCACCACCATTGGCAGTTTTAGCGCCATATGATATCTGTGCTGGAAGTCCATGGTCGCGGCGGAGGCCCTTAGCAAAGCGCCAAAATTTTTTAGGGTCACTTACAATAGCATCTCTTGTTCTATGAATGTATGCATTCCAGCACTGCCGCTGTAGACTTTTATGACGTCTCCTGAGCAGTGAAAAGCTGCCATAATCACGAGGATTACCCGATCGTTTCCATTTGTTATGAAATTTGGTTTTTTCTGCTGACATATTTATTAGCGGAGTACCAGACCGGGTATCCCTCGGGATTTCCAAAAATAAATGATACGTATTTTTCAATTACTGAGTGCAGAGTGCTATAGAAGTTGTCCAGCGCAGTCTCGAGCGGGCATGTGCTCAAAATTGAAAACCAATCCTTTGCTACAAGTTCATTACGTATCATTGAATAATTAGCCTTTTTAAACTTATAAATCTTAATGGGAGGAGTACGCAACAGCTTTATGTCTAGGTTAGGGAGTTCAATCTCGAGGGCGGGATGATTAGGCATATCTTCGCGAGTGAATGGGTCCGGCGCTCGTACCACAGTCGCATCGCAGTCGCTAAAAACTAGTTCCAATAGTCTGTCTGTTATTAGCATTCAATACATTATTATATTGAGTCCAGCCTACTAGAGAAATTTCGTCAATCAGTTGCTGCTGACTGTCATTCATGGTAGGTACCGAATGGACTCAAACCAAAACCACAAGAACGCAATCTCCATGAAATGTCGGGTAAGTTGAAATCGCCAAGCAGAAGGTAATGATCGTCCGGGCAACAATGGCGGATATAATCAGAAAGACTATCAACGAGAACGTTATGTTTCTGGCCCGATCCAGGTAAGTAGGTACAAATAATGTGTAAATCATTAGTAGTCGAGTGGATCGAACGCGCGTTTACTGTGACGTGAACGATCTCCAGTTGGGAACCAGCGAGCGCCGACGGTGGCGGTGCACGGCGGGCGGAGAGCTCGCGCCGCGTGAGCAGCATCACTCCCCCGCCTGAATAACTCGCCGGGCGCCATCCGCCCCCGCCCCCCGATACATTGCGGTCCGCTCGGCTCATATAGCGAGGTCCTCCATAGCGAGCCTCGCTCACCTCTGAGTCGAACACGCCATCTATTAAGTTCGTTTCGCAAATACCAATAACATCATATGCATTCCTAAGTAAACCATGGACGAACCGACGTTTCCCCCCTGGTGCCGCGAAAATTTTGTAAGTATATTTTTATTAGGCCTTTTTAAAAAAAGATACAATGTGTAATACAATCAGTTCAGAAATGAAATCAGTCGCAATGACGACAAAGAAATACAAAGATGGGTAAAAAGGGAACCAAGGAGCTAGTTGTGTGAGGTGTTGTTGTGAGAGTGTGTGTGTGCGGTTAATGTAGGAGCGGATAAGCCTATTTATTACCACGGAGTAAACTATGATATCAGTGGTTCTCAAGCGTTCAGTTGTGAAAGGCTGTCGATGCGTACTGCTGGGTAATTGTCGTCTTGGCGAAGGAATATCTTGGCATTGCGTGTCCACAAATAGCGAAACCCCAACTCATTGCCTTTAGTTTTTGCCTGTTTCAGCAAGTTCTTATTTCTTATATTCTGACTCTTACCAGGGAATCCGACGATATCGGAGGTGGTGACGCTGCGCCGCCTTCGAACTGCACTAATCATCTCGTCTTTCTTTAGAGTCGAGTGCAGTTTGGCAATAATTGGTCTGGGTAGACCGCTGGTATTGCGCGTGGATATTCGCACGGCTGAGTAGACATCATCCGTCTTCAAGTCGATGCCCACGGCTTTTGCAATAGAAATGACAATTGTTTGGGCCGACTCAGACTTGCGTTCAGGGACCCCGAAGATCTCGATGTTATTCTGCCGACTCCTTTGTTCCATACTGTTAATACAAGCTTTCAGTTCATTCGTTATATTGGACATTTCGCGGTTTTCAATTTTTACTTTGTCCATGTCACCCAGCATTCCCTCCAGTTTTCAAACCCGGGCCTCGAGTTTGTCGACCCGCTCCGATGTGAAGTCAGCTGATTCACTCAGTTCCTGGATTTTTGTGGTTAATAGGTCAACTTTTGTTGTCAGCTCGGAGATTAGTTGCGACGACCTGATGACCTTATTCTCGACGAAGTCGCGGTGGCTCTTAAGTTGTCCCAGAAGATCGGCTTTAAATTTGTCCAATGAGTCGGCTTGCTTCAATGTGAACTCATTGAGAGATTGAATTAAAAGTGCATGCATTTTATCCGACACCTGATCTTGTATCGGACTGGTAGTTATGCGAATGGCTGATGCAATGGGAGTGGTATTGATGGTCAGGGGAGTGGAGCCAGTTTAAGATGATTCAGTAGTACCAGGTTGGGTGCAAATGTTGACTGATTTGGTTTTGCCCGAGTTTGGCCGCTAGTATCCAGTGTCGTCGTTGCAGGCGCCGGCGCCAGTGAGCCGCCGCTCGCAAGCTCAGTCTCCTCCTTGCGCTCGGTCCCGTCACAACACATTCTGACCCAGCTACCCTTTTTTGGTTTTCTCATTTTCCTGAAGACGTTCTCGGGGATAGATGCGCAGTGGAAGTGGTACTGTGACTGACATGTTGTGCAAGTGATATCCTCGTTATCGTAAATAGGCAGTTTACATTGAGAGCACTGCATTATGAAGCCTGGACGTGTGTCGGTGAAATTACTAGTGTTCGTAATTGAATAGGGAAGCGTTGTACATTGTAGTGCTGTCGTGTGTATGATGATGGTGATAATATCCAATAGGTGTCCCGTCCACTGTGAGGTGTGGTGGCCGTTAGTGTCCAGATTCACACGAAGATAGTAGTGCCCGGAGACGTGATACAGGTATGAATATAATTCCAAAATCAGTTTCGAAGTCTATTGAAAATGAATTTTGATATTTGGAATTAATATAGATAATAAATCCAATTTATTTAACGATTAAAAGTGAGAGAACAGAAAAATACGTGTTACTTCAAGTACCCTCAATGAGCCTTATGTTAAAACACATGATGTTATAAATAAATTGCTTTTACATAAATTTTGTCAAAATCCAGCACGTAGTACGTATCGAATTACAATGCGCCAGAAATCAGATCACACTTTAATATATTGAGAATTGTATACTTTGGGGGGGCACGATTATGGTTAAATTTAGACCGCACAACTTGATAGTCTATGGTCGGCGTGATACCGGTGAAACCTCTATACTTGTCTATAGTACTCTGAAAGTTCGGACGACCTCTGTGGCGCTGCGTTTGTGGCTCTGCCTACCCTGCAAGAGACCCCGGGTTCGATCCCCGGTTGGGAATACAGAAAAAAAAACTCAGGTCTACCTATGTTTATATGTGTGTGGCGTCGCTGTTTTTGGTCCCACGACACAGGGTATGCTAGTGTGGAGCCAGAAGCAATATAAGTGACTTACGTTTTATGTTTATGTTTATGTAACCAGTGCTTGCATCCCGATTTATAACATTAAATGGATAACCGTTAACCATTGAAACCTTCTTGATAGTGTTTTCATATTACCTCTTTTTACATTGATCAATTACACATCTGTAAAAAATAGAGGCATGATATAACAGAGTTGCAGAGAGAGCATGTCTTTGAGGACTCGTCGAGTGACAGGCCCCCACCGCCCAAGGATCTCAAAGCCGGACGGCATAAACAAATATACATCGCCGTTTTTTTTTTCATTATTTATTAAATAAACAAATATTTGATGTAAGCACCCTGATATAAAAAAAGCACAGGCTATTTGTTTCATTACAATACAGCCCGTTTTACCCATCCTGGTGCTGTGAAGAGTTGCCTCAAAATGATAACGACAGACTTATCATCGTTTCAATACACATTCCTCTTTAAAAGCCAATACCCCTTTAGATACATGACAAGAATCTGTCATGATCGTAAGCCGGATTTGTAAATTTTACTTGTAGTTAGAAAAAAAACACACAATAATAATATTTAAATTAACTATTCAAAAACATAGGCATTGATTTTACACAAATTTTATTAAACTCAGATTACACTTTAATATGCAGTCCAATATTTGACGTCCCGAATGGCCGAGTCGGCAGTAACCCTGCCTACGAAGCCAAGGGTCCCGGGTTCGAGTCCCGGTGGGGGCAAATACTTGTTTGATGAGAACAGATGTTTGTACCCTAGTCATGGTTGTTTATCTATCTATGTATAATATTTATCTATATAAGTATGTGTATCGTTGTCTAGTACCCAAGATACAGGGAATCCTAGTTTGGGGCTAGATCAATGTGTGTAAATAGTGTCCAAGGTATTATTATATGAATAAAAAACTATGGGGGCGCATGATCATGGTCTAATTTGGAGCGCACAATTTGAGAGTCTTTGGTCAACGTGATGGTACGTCTACACCTGGGAACAATACATTGATAGTTGTTGGTTCTAGCGTTCTGATTCAAAATGCGGAATGTATACCTTATGTATATTGACAGTGGTGCCTCTCTTGACATTGATAATTTTCACATCTGTCACAATATAAATTATTATGTATTATTTTGTGATAGCACAGTTCGAAATTATGAGAAAAAATGTTTGTAACCCGTAGCCTATGTTGTACGTTTATGGCGCATTTTATCACGTCTAAATTTCAATATTCGCAACTTACTGACGCTTCTCAATATAAAAATGTAACATAACAATTTAATGTAAATACGCACGGGGAATGCTACGGGTGTAGATTTCAGTCATGTTTAAATTATTTATCGAATAATTTAAACATGACGGTATGCAGTTACGGTACTAATCAAACACATGGACATTGATTTTATTGAAACTTTAATCTTAAAAATAAATGATTTAATAGTAATGAATTATACAGATTAGAAATCAGATCACTTTGATGTAGACTGATTATGAACAACAAGCTTTGAGGGTGCATGATTATGGTCTAATTTGGAGGGCAAAATTTTAAAGTCCTTGGTCAGCGTGATACTGGTGAAACAGCTACACTTGAGAACCGTGCACTGATAATTGTCAGTTTTGGCATTGCGATTAAAAATACAGAATGTTAGACAATTTTAGCTTTCTTTATATCGATCATTCTCACGTCTAGATCAGAGTCAACAGATAACTCAGATCCACGAGTAATATTTTCGCTTATACTGGAGGTATAAAACAAAACAAACAAATTTTATTATTCTAATACTCCACATATAATAAAATCATGTTACGAAACTTTAAAGTAGATTCCATTTTTTACAATGAATTTTGGAGGCTCATGATTGTGATCCAATTTGGAGCGCACAATTCGATAGTCCTTCGTCATCGTCAAACAAGCCTTACAACGCCTTATTTGCAGCGTGCATTTATAGCGGTCTGTTTCGCTAAATCTGTTGTCGATGCAAAAAGTGTATCCGTTGACTAACACCACATCCTTGATCTTGTTACTTCTCATCATTTTTATAATGTCGACTGTTGGAAAATAAAAATGCGTTAGATATTTTTATGCATCTGGAAGATATATCTTATATTATATATGTAATCATACATTACGGGATCAACGGGCATTTTCTGTAATTGGTTAAGAGTGTGCCGTGTTAATATTAGGTCCTTACATATGAAATTGGCGTGTTGCATGGGAGGAACATAAAGTCGTTTTTTTTCAAATATAATATATTTATTTAATCAATGTATGTACCATTGCTATCTATATACTTTTGCCATCTCATAGGTAGTTCTTCGATCCCTTTACTAAAAAAAAACATTCGGACGGGAATCAATAAAATCTTTGAAGTCGGTTTGGACTGCCCCATCGGAGTTGAATTTTTTCCCTTTCAAGAAGTTATCCAAACGAAAAAAATGGTAATCTGTTGGAACAAGGTCCGGAGAGTATACGGTGGATGTCTTAGACATTCCAATTGAAGCTCCTCTAATATGATAGCCGTCTGTTGTGCAGTGTGTGGTCTAGCGCTATCATGGAGCAGCAGTGGCCTAGAGCGATTGACCAGCCTCGGTTGTTTAGCAGCTAGCTTTGTCACGTTACTGAGATCAGGAAGGTTGACCTCAATAGCGGGAACAGTTAATTTAGAGAGTAATAATAAAAAAGGAGAGTAGAAACGAAAGAGTAAGGTTGTGGGTTCTTTATTTTACAAATCTTATCTAGGCTAAACTTATATTTACAACCTACCTAAAATAACCTAACAGTATTTACACCTAACCTAACTGAAATGGCTCTGGGAGACTAAGGTAAGCGGACGGATCAGTAGTATTGTAGCGTCGTAGGAATTCTAGGCTCGAGCAGATGTCCGTGGAACCTCAGGAACGTAAGTAGGTGGCCGTGGATGAAGAACTCAGGAGGGCAGCAGGAACTCAGGGTCCGAGGATCGTTAGTGGAACCTGAGGACCATAAGTAGGCGGCCGGAGTTGATGACCGCAGGAGAGTAGCGGGAACTCCGGGCCGCAAGTAGATCAGCAGTACTCCAGGCAGAGGTCTCGGGTACGGTATCAAGGTACGTTAGGCGAAGAGAAAAGGCTTCCGCTGCAGCTAGGGTTGGGCTTCCGGTCATCAGCTTCTTGAGAATTCCCGGGCCAGCTGGGCCCGGGAATTGGCCTTTTTCCTTTGCTCTGTTTGAGAGCTAAAGACGAACTGCCCTTAGTTTTCAAGCGATTCATAAGGAAACCTCCTTTTCGTTCCAAAGTTCGTGTTTTTAAAAAACTCGCTAATTCGAAATAATTAAATGAAGTACACTCCCAGTGGCCAATAAAATATAGTTCTTTACAGAGGTTTTGACCTACATGGTCTGTATGAAATACAAGTTTAAATTTTGACAATAGAACTCAATGTCATCTAAAAACAAAGTAAATAAAAATAAATAAATAAGTCCGAAGCCTTCTAAAACCAAGAAAAATCTTAGCGCAATCGCACAATCCCAGCGCCGTTTTTGAGTCGCAAGTTTAGCTGCGCTTGGAGAGTCGTGATCACCGAAGTAAAACACTACAACAGATCGCGGCGAAATCGCTGAGACAGGATTACCCTGAAGATATAATAATCCTGTCCCAAGAATCTCAGAGCAGCGCTACACCGACTTCAGGGTGTCGAGAAGTTATCAGTGACTTGAAGCTCAGACTTCTCTACAAGGAGCAAGTCAATCAGCTGCCTCAGCGGGAGTACGCCGAGGTTGCAAGCAGGGTATCGAGAGGTTGTGGTATCTGCCACAATTTGCAGTAATTAATTCTGCACGGTATACGAGTACGTCGATGTAAGTTTTGTTCTAAAGTGAAAGTTCTATCAGCATTAAGAGTATTTAGTTACCATAATTTTTGTGCGTGAATAAAGAATTCCTGAGATGTGAGTTACGTTTTATTTATATGAGATAGTGAAAAACTGTCAAAGCAAGCATATTGTAGGGAAAATCCTTCAGTTCATTTGCTTCTTCCAGCCAAGGCAGGCCTAGGATAGGAAAAACCCTACAGTTTTTCCATCATGATTTGCAGTTGCTGACAATAGACATCTGCCGTAATCGTCTGGCCAGATTTAAGTAAGCTGTAGTGAACGACACCAGGGGTAAGTACTTGTATAAGACACATTGAATTTGGGGGAGGGGGGCGTGGAGGGGGGAGGGGTGGGGGAGGGGAGGTCCCCCCACCTACCCCCCCTTTTAGGAAACCACTAGTTTTTATGTTATGGAGGTCCAAAGATTGAAGAAAATGGCTACATTTTTTGGATTTCGGGGGAGTTGGAGGAGGAGAAGGGTTGGAGGAGGGGTTGCCAAGAGTAGGGGGTCGCCTCGCTCCGCTCCGCTTCGCTCCGGCTCCCGGGTCTGCTGTAATGTGTGAACCTAACAAACCTATCTTTAGTTTTTAAACAGGAAGTGACCTAAAGCAACCAATTTGGTTCTGATAAACTCCATAAAGTAGTTAGTAAGTAAACAAAACCAAAGTCGTCCAGAGAATCACGGATAAAACGAGAGCGCAACAGAACATT
Organism: Argyresthia goedartella; assembly: GCA_949825045.1. Lineage (NCBI taxonomy): Eukaryota > Metazoa > Arthropoda > Insecta > Lepidoptera > Argyresthiidae > Argyresthia > Argyresthia goedartella. The sequence goes on from OX463817.1 coordinate 8,545,662, forward strand.
CACGAAACACGGAAGGAATCGGAATGAAATGAGCAAGTAGGGGGTCGCCTCGCTCCGCTCCGCTTCGCTCCGGCTCCCGGGTCTGCTGTAACGTGTGAACCTAACAAACCTATCTTTAGTTTTTAAACACGAAGTGACCTAAAGCAACCAATTTGGTTCTGATAAACTCCATAAAGTAGTCAGTAAGTAAACAAAGCCAAAGTCATCCAGAGAATCACGGATAAAACGAGAGCGCAACAGAACATTCACGAAACACGGAAGGAATCGGAATGAAATGAGCAAGTCAATATGTCAGAAAATACAAAATTGCTGACGCAAATTTCTACCATTACAACAAAATCTTGTAATTTCTACTAAAATCATGTACCAATATCCAACGTTGGAGCTTTTGAGTTTGACATTTGTCGTTCCGAGATTGGCCAAGTTGTAAAAATCGCGTAAACATATTTTATAATTAAAGTGCTAAAATGATGTTTCCTAAATCAGAAAATGGTATCAGAGGATAGCTAAGGACCCCCCCTAACCACCTAAGTACTCCAATCTTCAAATTTCAATGTGTCTTATATAACACCCAACCCGACACCAGCACTAGTCGACCAAACGCTCACAAGTTACTTTTTTGGAGTCCATTTTCGCTTGGGGCATGGTTTGGCTGGTTCGGCAGGGTTCAGCCATTGCGATGATCGCTTCCGATTATCGTACAGGATCCACTCTTCATCACAGGTAATGATTCGATTTAACATCCTTTCATTATTGTGCCGGGTGAGTAATGCAACGCAGCAGTCAACGCGCGTTTATTGATTTGCTTCACTCAGTTCGTGAGGTACCCACCTTTCAAGCTTTTCCCCCTTCCCAATTTGCTTCAAGTGGATTAAAACAGTTTTATCAATAACACCGCAGCCTGCAGCTAACTCGGACGTGGTTTGCGATGGATCCGCTTCCACAATAGCCTTCAATTCTTCATTATCAACTTTGGTCCCCGGCCGACGTCGAAATTTCCAGAACGAAAACGTTGAAACCAAAAACACACTGTGTTTTCTATTATGGAAGAGGTCCCTCTTCCATAATTATGGCGGAACAACTATGAAGGACTTCTTATCTCACGCGGTATAGTTATTTCAATTACAGATTCGAAGTAAAGGAATATGACATGGTGCAGCGGGACGCCCTTTTCCTTTGCAGGATGGCTGAGTGAGACAGCCTGTTTAAGTTATCAAAATGACTACGATAATTCAATGGCCAAACTGTTTCCCCTTTCATTTAGTAGCACTGTTTGTTCACTTCATGAAAATCAGTAAGTTCTATTCTACAACAAGTTATTATATTACGAATTAAACATTTAGAGCTAATCAATAACTAGATGATCGATTTTGGCCGACACTATGTATGTTTAGATTATAATAGCTGGGGTGGGGTATTACTCCACTATTCACAATATGCAACGTCGCATATGTGTCGCCAATTGAGTCAGTGTACATGGCGTCGACCTGATGGCCTTTGTCCATTAAACCTGCAACAGATCCTACGAATTCAACCAGATTGGAAGTGGTCGAACGTTTCCTCATGAAACCGTGCTGAATTGGCGGAATTCTACGAGAGATGATAGGGTACACCTGATCATGGACTATAAGCTCAAGAAGTTTACCAAAAACTGGCAGCACTGATACCGGGCGGTATTGTTATGTCTTGTTTTTAGGACCAACCTTGTGAATGGGTACGATAAAAGCCTTTTTTCAGTGAGTAGGAAAGCACTGTTCGTTGAGTGATCTGCGGAACAGTGTACACAATGGGGCAGCTAGCTGATCGGCACACTGTCTTATAAAAATGGGCGGTATTTTGTCGCACCCTGCACCCTTGTTCGTGTCAATGCCCTTGAGGTACTTAAGGACTAAGCCGCTTGAAAGCTCAATGGAGCCCACATGGCTCAAATCAGGCAAAGAAGCATAAACAGGCAATAAACGGTTGTTTGGGTGAACATATACGGACAAAAAATAGTCTAAAAATACTTCACAGGCCTCTTCACCACCATTGGCAGTTTTAGCGCCATATGATATCTGTGCTGGAAGTCCATGGTCGCGGCGGAGGCCCTTAGCAAAGCGCCAAAACTTTTTAGGGTCACTTACAATAGCATCTCTTGTTCTATGAATGTATGCATTCCAGCACTGCCGCTGTAGACTTTTATGACGTCTCCTGAGCAGTGAAAAGCTGCCATAATCACGAGGATTATCCGATCGTTTCCATTTGTTATGAAATTTGGTTTTTTCTGCTGACATATTTATTAGCGGAGTACCAGACCGGGTATCCCTCGGGATTTCCAAAAATAAATGATACGTATTTTTCAATTACTGAGTGCAGAGTGCTATAGAAGTTGTCCAGCGCAGTCTCGAGCGGGCATGTGCTCAAAATTGAAAACCAATCCTTTGCTGCAAGTTCATTACGTATCATTGAATAATTAGCCTTTTTAAACTTATAAATCTTAATGGGAGGAGTACGCAACAGCTTTATGCCTAGGTTAGGGAGTTCAATCTCGAGGGCGGGATGATTAGGCATATCTTCGCGAGTGAATGGGTCCGGCGCTCGTACCACAGTCGCATCGCAGTCGCTAAAAACTAGTTCTAATAGTCTGTTATTAGCATTCAATACATTATTATATTGAGTCCAGCCTACTAGAGAAATTTCGTCAATCAGTTGCTGCTGACTGTCATTCATGGTAGGTACCGAATGGACTCAAACCAAAACCACAAGAACGCAATCTCCATGAAATGTCGGGTAAGTTGAAATCGCCAAGCAGAAGGTAATGATCGTCCGGGCAACAATGGCGGATATAATCAGAAAGACTATCAACGAGAACGTTATGTTTCTGGCCCGATCCAGGTAAGTAGGTACAAATAATGTGTAAATCATTAGTAGTCGAGTGGATCGAACGCGCGTTTACTGTGACGTGAACGATCTCCAGTTGGGAACCAGCGAGCGCCGACGGTGGCGGTGCACGGCGGGCGGAGAGCTCGCGCCGCGTGAGCAGCATCACTCCCCCGCCTGAATAACTCGCCGGGCGCCATCCGCCCCCGCCCCCCGATACATTGCGGTCCGCTCGGTGGACGTCATAGCGAGGCTCGCTCACCTCTGAGTATTAAGTTCGTTTCGCAAATACCAATAACATCATATGCATTCCTAAGTAAACCATGGACGAACCGACGTCTTCCCCCTGATGCCGCGAAAATTTTGTAAGTATATTTTTATTAGGCCTTTTTAAAAAAAGATACAATGTGTAATACAATCAGTTCAGAAATGAAATCAGTCGCAATGACGACAAAGAAATACAAAGATGGGTAAAAAGGGAACCAAGGAGCTAGTTGTGTGAGGTGTTGTTGTGAGAGTGTGTGTGTGCGGTTAATGTAGGAGCGGATAAGCCTATTTATTACCACGGAGTAAACTATGATATCAGTGGTTCTCAAGCGTTCAGTTGTGAAAGGCTGTCGATGCGTACTGCTGGGTAATTGTCGTCTTGGCGAAGGAATATCTTGGCATTGCGTGTCCACGAATAACGAAACCCCAACTCATTGCCTTTAGTTTTTGCCTGTTTCAGCAAGTTCTTATTTCTTATATTCTGACTCTTACCAGGGAATCCGACGATATCGGAGGTGGTGACGCTGCGCCGCCTTCGAACTGCACTAATCATCTCGTCTTTCTTTAGAGTCGAGTGCAGTTTGGCAATAATTGGTCTGGGTAGACCGCTGGTATTGCGCGTGGATATTCGCACGGCTGAGTAAACATCATCCGTCTTCAAGTCGATGCCCACGGCTTTTGCAATAGAAATGACAATTGTTTGGGCCGACTCAGACTTGCGTTCAGGGACCCCGAAGATCTCGATGTTATTCTGCCGACTCCTTTGTTCCATACTGTTAATACAAGCTTTCAGTTCATTCGTTATATTGGACATTTCGCGGTTTTAAATTTTTACTTTGTCCATGTCACCCAGCATTCCCTCCAGTTTGCAAACCCGGGCCTCGAGTTTGTCGACCCGCTCCGATGTGAAGTCAGCTGATTCACTCAGTTCCTGGATTTTTGTGGTTAATAGGTCAACTTTTGTTGTCAGCTCGGAGATTAGTTGCGACGACCTGATGACCTTATTCTCGACGAAGTCGCGGTGGCTCTTAAGTTGTCCCAGAAGATCGGCTTTAAATTTGTCCAATGAGTCGGCTTGCTTCAATGTGAACTCATTGAGACATTGAATTAAAAGTGCATGCATTTTATCCGCCACCTGATCTTGTATCGGACTGGTAGTTATGCGAATGGCTGATGCAATGGGAGTGGTATTGATGGTCAGGGGAGTGGAGCCAGTTTAAGATGATTCAGTAGTACCAGGTTGGGTGCAAATGTTGACTGATTTGGTTTTGTCCCGAGTTTGGCCGCTAGTATCCAGTGTCGTCGTTGCAGGCGCCGGCGCCAGTGAGCCGCCGCTCGCAAGCTCAGTCTCCTCCTTGCGCTCGGTCCCGTCACAACACATTCCGACCCAGCTACCCTTTTTTGGTTTTCTCATTTTCCTAAAGACGTTCTCGGGGATAGTTGCGCAGTGGAAGTGGTACTGTGACTGACATGTTGTGCAAGTGATATCCTCGTTGTCGTAAATAGGCAGTTTACATTGAGAGCACTGCATTATGAAGGCTGGACGTGTGTCGGTGAAATTACTAGTGTTCGTAATTGAATAGGGAAGCGTTGTACATTGTAGTGCTGTCGTGTGTATGATGATGGTGATAATATCCAATAGGTGTCCCGTCCACTGTGAGGTGTGGTGGCCGTTAGTGTCCAGATTCACACGAAGATAGTAGTGCCCGGAGATGTGATACAGGTATGAATATAATTCCAAAATCAGTTTCGAAGTCTATTGAAAATGAATTTTGATATTTGGAATTAATATAGATAATAAATCCAATTTATTTAACGATTAAAAGTGAGAGAACAGAAAAATACGTGTTACTTCAAGTACCCTCAATGAGCCTTATGTTAAAACACATGATGTTATAAATAAATTGCTTTTACATAAATTTTGTCAAAATCCAGCACGTAGTACGTATCGAATTACAATGCGCCAGAAATCAGATCACACTTTAATATATTGAGAATTGTATTCTTTGGGGGGGCACGATTATGGTTTAATTTAGACCGCACAACTTGATAGTCTATGGTCGGCGTGATACCGGTGAAACCTCTATACTTGTCTATAGTACTCTGAAAGTTCGGACGACCTCTGTGGCGCTGCGTTTGTGGCTCTGCCTACCCTGCAAGAGACCCCGGGTTCGATCCCCGGTTGGGAATACAGAAAAAAAAAACTCAGGTCTACCTATGTTTATATGTGTGTGGCGTCGCTGTTTTTGGTCCCACGACACAGGGTATGCTAGTGTGGAGCCAGAAGCAATATAAGTGCCTTACGTTTTATGTTTATGTTTATGTAACCAGTGCTTGCATCCCGATTTATAACATTAAATGGATAACCGTTAACCATTGACACCTTCTTGATAGTGTTTTCATATTACCTCTTTTTACATTGATCAATTACACATCTGTAAAAAATAGAGGCATGATATAACAGAGTTGCAGAGAGAGCATGTCTTTGAGGACTCGTCGAGTGACAGGCCCCCACCGCCCAAGGATCTCAAAGCCGGACGGCATAAACAAATATACATCGCCGTTTTTTTTTTCATTATTTATTAAATAAACAAATATTTGATGTAAGCACCCTGATATAAAAAAAGCACAGGCTATTTGTTTCATTACAATACAGCCCGTTTTACCCATCCTGGTGCTGTGAAGAGTTGCCTCAAAATGATAACGACAGACTTATCATCGTTTCAATACACATTCCTCTTTAAAAGCCAATACCCCTTTAGATACATGACAAGAATCTGTCATGATCGTAAGCCGGATTTGTAAATTTTACTTGTAGTTAGAAAAAAAACACACAATAATAATATTTAAATTAACTATTCAAAAACATAGGCATTGATTTTACACAAATTTTATTAAACTCAGATTACACTTTAATATGCAGTCCAATATTTGACGTCCCGAATGGCCGAGTCGGCAGTAACCCTGCCTACGAAGCCAAGGGTCCCGGGTTCGAGTCCCGGTGGGGGCAAATACTTGTTTGATGAGAACAGATGTTTGTACCCTAGTCATGGTTGTTTATCTATCTATGTATAATATTTATCTATATAAGTATGTGTATCGTTGTCTAGTACCCAAGATACAGGGAATCCTAGTTTGGGGCTAGATCAATGTGTGTAAATAGTGTCCAAGGTATTATTATATGAATAAAAAACTATGGGGGCGCATGATCATGGTCTAATTTGGAGCGCACAATTTGAGAGTCTTTGGTCAACGTGATGGTACGTCTACACCTGGGAACAATACATTGATAGTTGTTGGTTCTAGCGTTCTGATTCAAAATGCGGAATGTATACCTTATGTATATTGACAGTGGTGCCTCTCTTGACATTGATAATTTTCACATCTGTCACAATATAAATTATTATGTATTATTTTGTGATAGCACAGTTCGAAATTATGAGAAAAAATGTTTGTAACCCGTAGCCTATGTTGTACGTTTATGGCGCATTTTATCACGTCTAAATTTCAATATTCGCAACTTACTGACGCTTCTCAATATAAAAATGTAACATAACAATTTAATGTAAATACGCACGGGGAATGTTACGGGTGTAGATTTCAGTCATGTTTAAATTATTTATCGAATAATTTAAACATGACGGTATGCAGTTACGGTACTAATCAAACACATGGACATTGATTTTATTGAAACTTAAATCTTAAAAATAAATGATTTAAATGTAATGAATTATACAGATTAGAAATCAGATCACTTTGATGTAGACTGATTATGAACAACAAGCTTTGAGGGTGCATGATTATGGTCTAATTTGGAGGGCATAATTTTAAAGTCCTTGGTCAGCGTGATACTGGTGAAACAGCTACACTTGAGAACCGCGCACTGATAGTTGTCAGTTTTGGCATTGCGATTTAAAATACAGAATGTATATCCGTTGGCCATGAACACCTTCCTGACAATTTTAGCTTTCTTTATATCGATCATTCTCACGTCTAGATCAGAGTCAACAGATAACTCAGATCCACTAGTAATATTTTCGCTTTATGGAGGTTTAAAACAAAACAAACAAATTTTATTATTCTAATACACCACATATAAATAAAATCATGTTACAACACTTTAAAGTAGATTCCATTTTTTACAATGAATTTTGGAGGCTCATGATTGTGATCCAATTTGGAGCGCACAATTCGATAGTCCTTCGTCATCGTCAAACAAGCCTTACAACGCCTTATTTGCAGCGTGCATTTATAGCGGTCTGTTTCGCTAAATCTGTTGTCGATGCAAAAAGTGTATCCGTTGACTAACACCACATCCTTGATCTTGTTACTTCTCATCATTTTTATAATGTCGACTGTTGGAAAATAAAAATGCGTTAGATATTTTTATGCATCTGGAAGATATATCTTATATTATATATGTAATCATACATTACGGGATCAACGGGCATTTTCTGTAATTGGTTAAGAGTGTGCCGTGTTAATATTAGGTCCTTACATATGAAATTGGCGTTTTGCATGGGAGGAACATAAAGTCGTTTTTTTTCAAATATAATATATTTATTTAATCAATGTATGTACCATTGCTATCTATACACTTTTGCCATCTCATAGGTAGTTCTTCGATCCCTTTACTAAAAAAAAATATATTCGGACGGGAATCAATAAAATCTTTGAGGTCGGTTTGGACTGCCCCATCGGAGTTGAATTTTTTCCCTTTCAAGAAGTTATCCAAACGAAAAAAATGGTAATCTGTTGGAACAAGGTCCGGAGAGTATACGGTGGATGTCTTAGACATTCCAATTGAAGCTCCTCTAATATGATAGCCGTCTGTTGTGCAGTGTGTGGTCTAGCATTATCATGAAGCAGCAGTGGCCTAGAGCGATTGACCAGCCTCGGTTGTTTAGCAGCTAGCTTTGTCACGTTACTGAGATCAGGAAGGTTGACCTCAATAGTGGGAACAGTTAATTTAGAGAGTAATAATAAAAAAGGAGAGTGGAAACGAAAAAGTAAGTTTGTGGGTTCTTTATTTTACAAATCTTATCTAGGCTAAACTTATATTTACAACCTACCTAAAATAACCAACAGTATTTACACCTAACCTAACTGAAATGGCTCTGGGAGACTAAGGTAAGCGGACGGATCAGTAGTATTGTAGCGTCGTAGGAATTCTAGGCTCGAGCAGATGTCCGTGGAACCTCAGGAACGTAAGTAAGTGGCCGTAGATGAAGAACTCAGGAGGGCAGCAGGAACTCAGGGTCCGAGGATCGTTAGTGGAACCTCAGGACCATAAGTAGGCGGCCGGAGTTGAGGACCGCAGGAGAGTAGCGGGAACTCCGGGCCGCAAGTAGTAGATCAGCGGTACTCCAGGCAGAGGTCTCGGGTACGGTATCAAGGTACGTTAGGCGAAGAGAAAAGGCTTCTGCTGCAGCTAGGGTTGGGCTTCCGGTCATCAGCTTCTTGAGAGTTCCCGGGCCAGCTGGGCCCGGGAATTGGCCTTTTTCCTTTGCTCTGTTTGAGAGCTAAAGACGAACTGCCCTTAGTTTTCAAGCGATTCATAAGGAAACCTCCTTTTCGTTCCAAAGTTCGTGTTTTTAAAAAACTCGCTAATTCGAAATAATTAAATGAAGTACACTCCCAGTGGCCAATAAAATATAGTTCTTTACAGAGGTTTTGACCTACATGGTCTGTATGAAATACAAGTTTAAATTTTGACAATAGAACTCAATGTCATCTAAAAACAAAGTAAATAAAAATAAATAAATAAATAAATAAGTCCCAAGCCTTCTAAAACCAAGGAAAATCTTAGCGCAATCGCACAATCCCAGCGCCGTTTTTGAGTCGCAAGTTTAGCTGCGCTTGGAGAGTCGTGATCACCGAAGTAAAACACTACAACAGATCGCGGCGAAATCGCTGAGACAGGATTACCCTGAAGATATAATAATCCTGTCCCAAGAATCTCAGAGCAGCGCTACACCGACTTCAGGGTGTCGAGAAGTTATCAGTGACTTGAAGCTCAGACTTCTCTACAAGGAGCAAGTCAATCAGCTGCCTCAGCGGGAGTACGCCGAGGTTGCAAGCAGGGTGGTATCTGCCACAATTTGCAGTAATTAATTATGCACGGTATACGAGTACGTCGATGTGAGTTTTGTTCTAAAGTGAAAGTTCTATCAGCATTAAGAGTATTTAGTTACCATAATTTTTGTGCGTGAATAAAGAATTCCTGAGATGTGAGTTACGTTTTATTTATATGAGATAGTGAAAAACTGTCAAAGCAAGCATATTGTAGGGAAAATCCTTCAGTTCATTTGCTTCTTCCAGCCAAGGCAGGCCTAGGATAGGAAAAACCCTACAGTTTTTCCATCATGATTTGCAGTTGCTGACAAAAGACATCTGCCGTAATCGTCTGGCCAGATTTAAGAAAGCTGTAGTGAACGACACCAGGGGTAAGTACTTGTATAAGACACATTGAATTTGGGGGAGGGGGGCGTGGAGGGGGGAGGGGTGGGGAAGGGGAGGTCCCCCCACCTAACCCCCCTTTTAGGAAACCACTAGTTTTTATGTTATGGAGGTCCAAAAATTGAAGAAAATGGCTACATTTTTTGGATTTCGGGGGAGTTGGAGGAGGGGTTGCCAAGAGTAGGGGGTCGCCTCGATCCGCTTCGCTTCGCTCCGGCTCCCGGGTCTGCTGTAATGTGTGAACCTAACAAACCTATCTTTAGTTTTTAAACAGGAAGTGACCTAAAGCAACCAATTTGGTTCTGATAAACTCCATAAAGTAGTTAGTAAGTAAACAAAACCAAAGTCGTCCAGAGAATCACGGATAAAACGAGAGCGCAACAGAACATTCACGAAACACGGAAGGAATCGGAGTGAAATGAGCAAGTAGGGGGTCGCCTCGCTCCGCTCCGCTTCGCTCCGGCTCCCGGGTCTGCTGTAACGTGTGAACCTAACAAACCTATCTTTAGTTTTTAAACACGAAGTGACCTAAAGCAACCAATTTGGTTCTGATAAACTCCATAAAGTAGTCAGTAAGTAAACAAAGCCAAAGTCATCCAGAGAATCACGGATAAAACGAGAGCGCAACAGAACATTCACGAAACACGGAAGGAATCGGAATGAAATGAGCAAGTCAATATGTCAGAAAATACAAAATTGCTGACGCAAATTTCTACCATTACAACAAAATCTTGTAATTTCTACTAAAATCATGTACCAATATCCAACGTTGGAGCTTTTGAGTTTGACATTTGTCGTTCCGAGATTGGCCAAGTTGTAAAAATCGCGTAAACATATTTTATAATTAAAGTGCTAAAATGATGTTTCCTAAATCAGAAAATGGTATCAGAGGATAGCTAAGGACCCCCCCTAACCACCTAAGTACTCCAATCTTCAAATTTCAATGTGTCTTGTATAAGACCCAACCCGACACCAGCACTAGTCGACCAAACGCTCACAAGTTACTTTTTTGGAGTCAATTTTCGCTTGGGGCATGGTTTGGCTGGTTCGGCAGGGTTCAGCCATTGCGATGATCGCTTCCGATTATCGTACAGGATCCACTCTTCATCACAGGTAATGATTCGATTTAACATCCTTTCATTATTGTGCCGGGTGAGTAATGCAACGCAGCAGTCAACGCGCGTTTATTGATTTGCTTCACTCAGTTCGTGAGGTACCCACCTTTCAAGCTTTTCCCCCTTCCCAATTTGCTTCAAGTGGATTAAAACAGTTTTATCAATAACACCGCAGCCTGCAGCTAACTCGGACGTGGTTTGCGATGGATCCGCTTCCACAATAGCCTTCAATTCTTCATTATCAACTTTGGTCTCCGGCCGACGTCGAAATTTCCAGAACGAAAACGTTGAAACCAAAAACACACTGTGTTTTCTATTATGGAAGAGGTCCCTCTTCCATAATTATGGCGGAACAACTATGAAGGACTTCTTATCTCACGCGGTATAGTTATTTAAATTACAGATTCGAAGTAAAGGAATATGACATGGTGCAGCGGGACGCCCTTTCCCTTTGCAGGATGGCTGAGTGAGACAGCCTGTTTAAGTTATCAAAATGACTACGATAATTCAATGGCCAAACTGTTTCCCCTTTCCTTTAGTAGCACTGTTTGTTCACTTCATGAAAATCAGTAAGTTCTATTCTACAACAAGTTATTATATTACGAATTAAACATTTAGAGCTAATCAATAACTAGATGATCGATTTTGGCCGAAACTATGTATGTTTAGATTATAATAGCTGGGGTGGGGTGTTACTCCACTATTCACAATATAAACTTTCAAGCTGTAACAGATACAATAGATTCATTACTATTACGGACTAAAGATCAACATCTTGGTTAAGTTGCGAGGTGGCTATTCATACCTCTACATAAGATGCTGAAGTGATGAATAAAAAGTGAACAAATATAAATCAAAGCACACCAGAGCATCAGTGATTATGTTCAGACCCTCGCGTGTCGATGACGTCATCAATGGTGATGACATGCGAGCGGCAAGTAGGGTAGCGGGCACACCTTCATCTGGCACGGGGAGTATTTGTATTTTGCTTGTTGTATCGATACTGGCCTTCTACCAGGACTGGCTTGCCGAACCGGGACATAGTGATGTGCCGTGCGCCTGCAATGTTGAATCAAGAGGTCAAAAGTAGATCAAAATGGTAAAATAACACAGGCTGGTGCGTCGCTAGTTACTTTGAAAAACATATGTGTATAGATACTCGATCAATAGTCTAAACTTTAGCGATCTTACTTATAAAAGAAGTTATTCACGGTTTAACTTATACAGTGTTTTGTCTTGCTTTGACATTTGACATTTACTCAACGTATGAAAAGGACAAAACACTGAATAAGTTAAACCGTGAATAACTTTTTTTATTAGTAAGGCCGTAGGAGTTTAGGAGTTTAGACGCTAAAGACATTGACATTGATGACACTTGGGGTGTAAATGGTGGATGAGTTCATAAAGGTTAATTAAATATACATTTAATTACCAGTCCAATACATTAGTGATTATGTTGAGGCCCGCGCATGGTGATGACGTTCTCTATGGTGATGACATACGAGCGGCAAACAGGATGACGGGCACACCTCCATCTTGCACGAGAAGTAGTCGAGTGCATCTTGTTGTATCGATACCGCCCTTCTACCAGCACTGGCTTGCCGAATCGCGACAACGCGAAGTGTGGTGCGCCTGAAATGTTAAGTTATCAGTAGGTTCGTATAAACAGCGCTGGTCAATATGTGACAAAATCTTATAAGATTCGACCCTTTGACTTTAGATACTAAAGGCGCGCCTTTAGCAAAGCGCCTGGGCGGTTGAATATTTATTGACACTTAGAGTTCAAATGATGGATGAGTGAACGTTAAGCGAACGTTAAATATACATTCAACCACCAGTCCAATAGTATAGCATTGATTGTGTTCAGGCCCTCCCGTGACGATGACATCATCAATGGTGATGACATATGAACTACAGGAATTGTAAAGCTCGATCTTTCTGGTAACCAGTGTGACCAGAAAAGTAACCAGTGCGAGAGCCAATCTTATTGTACCGGTACTTACTGGCCTTGTGTCATCACTGGCTTACCTAACCGGATGATATAGTGATATAGACTACGTCTGAAATGGACGATGGATGGAGTCAACTCATCTATCGGAATAGGTACATTGCGTATTTTATCTTTAAGGTATGATTTGGAGCTCATACATATAGATACAATATTTTTAACTTTGATTTTATTTATTTTAATTGTGTGGGTGTTCATCATCCAGGATGATTATGAGCGCTCGCCAACCAGTGGCTATTTTCGTGCAGACCTAGCATCTTCGACGACTTTGAGATGATTCAGAAGAACTATGTATCATGTAACAGTGATTGTGTGTGTGTCTAACAAAATGGATAAAGGTCTAGAAACGATAGGCACATAGTTTATATATGTGTATATATAAGGAGGGCTAACATGAGGCAGATTCCAGAGACAACCTAAAATAGGGATACCTAAGGTTCCCCCAGCAGTGCTAGTGTAACTTGCCGTTTGAATGCAGCTTTTGAGGATGAGGCTTTTCATAATGGATCCATCATTTTCATTTGTAGTATAATTTGGGCTCCAATTTGGACTGTAGTATTCCAAAAAACTACGTGCGAAGGCAAAGTAGATGATTATGATGCAGACAGTGTCCGTAAATTCCTTGCATGTAGTTTAAAATAGTTAAATTTACAGATAAATAAAAACTGCGGCCAAGTGCGAGTCGGACTCGCCCATGAAGGATCCGTTGAAGCAAGTAATTATGTGACTGGATGTTTGTGTTGTAACTTTGTTTTCATAGTGTTTTTTATGAATGACAAAGATATCTTTGCGGTTTTTAATAAATGTTTTATATCTTAAAAACTACTTATTTTATTTTGTTCAAATCGATTTTCGTTGTAAGTGTGTATTGAGAAACACACTTTCAATTACATTTTTTTTAGATTTTTCACTCTCTCACACATATGTTTCCACTTTGGAAGGGTCTGTCTCTTTAACGATTTACTTTGCGGAAAAATGGTTTCAGAAACATACCACACATATAGGTTTAAAAAATATTTTTTGGTTTCAGGTCCATGTATGGTCACGATAAGCGTCCGGTCTGACATTAATACCGTGGGAGAGGGGTCGTTGTCTTTTATGGGATGCGACTTGTGTATGTGTGACGAAGCTTTGTGTGGATTTTTGTATTTTTTTATTTTATTTGTATTAGAATGTCTTAGTTTGTTAGATTATGTATAATACACTAACTATATCATACAATTTCACCTTTTTCTCCGATTGTACTACAGTATTTATTATGATTTGATCACGGCAAATAAAAATGTATGGGGAGGCCCCAAAATCGTAAATCGGTTCACAAAATACATCTACGTTTCAACTGTGTAGTCCTAATAGCTTCTGCATAAAGTTGCTGTGACATACGGATGGACTGACGGACGCACAGACAGACTTGACGAAACGTTAAGCGTTCCTTTTTTTTTCTACGGAACCCTTAAAATGGTATTTTGACTTATGTTGTTTTTGTTATACGGGGACAGACAAGTAAAACACACGCGAGCTGGTAGCGCACTGAGCTTTTATTTTAAGACAGAGAGGGCGCAGCCTCTTCTATACCTAACGGGGACCTATGAAAATATTTCCTACTTCAGAAATGAATTAAAATCAAGAATTATAGTAAAAAAAAATATTTGTTTGAATTCCATATATTTTTTTCCCTTGGACACTATTTACACACATTGATCTAGCCCCAAACTAGGATTCCCTGTATCTTGGGTACTAGACAACGATACACTTTCTTATATAGACAAATATTATACTTAGATAGATAAAACAAAAAAAAACGGAATATGTTACAAATATTTCTTCAAACGGTATAAATCCTTGAATGAATGAATGAATAAAATATGTTATGATAGATAAACAACCATGACTACGGTACAAACATCTATTCTCATCAAACAAATATTTGGCCCCACCGGGATTCGAACCCGGGACTTAGCTTCGTAGGTAGGGTCACTGCCGACTCGGCCATTCGGGTCGTCATGAACCGAACCACCAGCTAAACATGTTCAAAGGATGGATTTGAAGACATCAACCAACATTAATGGTTATGAAAATTTTTGTTCTTGACTATTTGCTCGTCAACAGTAGTCATGACGGCGCGGCATCCGGAACGAGACTTCACGCATTTCCAAGCAGCCCGAGGTCCCTTGCTGTCACTTCTGCGGTTGAACCTGTATTGTCCAATCGTCATAACTGGGTTACCGAACCTTGTTACTGAGAAAACAGCTGAAATGGGGTTAGATTTATATCACACTATTTTTGTAAGAAACACATTTTAAATATTTGTCACTACAGTAACTACTAATTACAATATGAATACGTAATAAGTTACTTTTCAGTACCTATACGATACGTGAAAAATGTATCCATCTATTATGGTTCAAAATAGAGCCATGTGAGAGATTTTATACTATTTCTATATTTTTCCCCCAAGAATCTTGAAACTATCCATTAATTTTAACAACCTATTTATTAACTTTTACATTGCTTAAAATGAAACATCATAACATATTATTAAACCACATTTATTCATTATTCTCATATCGTAGTGCTAACTCTTCATAATTTTGTTTGGCCCTATAAACTTCAGCTGGATTAAATTTGGTGCGAATTTTTTGCTTCTGTTCAAATCTAATGCAGCCTCCATTTTTAGGCCGCACTCTATTATTATGATCTGAGCATCTAAAATTGTCGAAGCCGAGTGAGAGAGATGCATGCTGGTCCGTTCGACGGTCGAACAGACCGATATGCATCTTTCTCGCTCGGCACGGTCGAAGTTAGTTACGGTGCACGATACCGACACCAATACTAATTAATATTTACATGGCTACCTAATAACCATAAGTTATTTAGTAACAGAGATGGCGTTAGGTTAGCAGTTCAAAACAAAAAAATGGTTAGAATCTAGTATCCTTTGGCAGGAGGAGGGGGAGTCCCCGTCTCCCCTGACACCACTGCCATGAAATGGTAATACACCGTTCTCCAGAAAAATATATTTTTAACCTCATATAAGGTTATGTTTACATAATTTTCGCTACGAAAGTGACCTATTTCGCATTATTATTTCGAAATCGCCTTAGCTCTGGCTACTACGGGGTTACGGGGATGCCCCCGCACTGCAGCGTACCCAGCGCAGCAGTGCGCGGTCCCCTGTGCCCCTCCGCGCCTCCGCCTCATAAAAAACTCTAGTTTAGCCTCAAGACTGCCTAGGAAAGACTCCCTAGGAAGTGGGGTGCTCTGATTCGGAGTTTCCTTTCCAAAACAAAACGCAACAAAAAACATTCACGAAACTCGAGAAGAAACGGATTGAACGAAATCAAATGATGATACATGTCACATGACGCCAATAGCGTATTTTGTTTTCACTTTCCGTCATCATCGATTTTGCTTGGCATTTAGACCACAGACTATTTTCACACCACCATTTTAGTCTACTATTCAAGTCTGTGCTTCAATTGCTCATTTATACGTTTTGTTGTCGCTTTTTATCTGATTTAAGATTAGAAACTATTTTTATTAATAGAGACGTTTTACCTGAAAATAAAACGTTTATTAAATACTTACCATGTAATTTTATTTCTTTAAACCACACTAATCACCTCATCTTAACAGAAAGAAATACAGAACAGATATAATAATGTCATAAGTCATAGTACCTAACCTACATACAGTACATGTAAACTTTAGGTTTCTTCCTAAGGGATCATCGATCAGTCCGCATAAATTATAGATAGATACTTACTTGTTTATCAAAATACCTGAATCATTCATAATTTATATATGTCACAACATAAACATACCTACTTTTATTTAAATATGTATGTTTACGAATCACATTAGCGTCCACCAACACCAGGCGATATCAAACACGTCTCTCATGTTTTTAATTAGGCCCTGAATATCGGTCAAGATATTTAATAGAGACGTTTTACCTGAAAATAAAACGTTTATTAAATACTTACCATATTCAGGGCCTAATTAAAAACATGAGAAGACATCCTTGATTTTCAGTGCTAAACTAGTGACGTATATCCGGTCCGTCCGTTCCCGCCCGGATGTTCGGTTAAGCTGCGTGGTACCTTGTTTGCGCGCGCGCCCCACCACATCACCGAGGCAGTTCGGATTGTTGAATTCGAATTTAGCTTCATTGGATCTCTCATGTCCACCAGGCAGATTTAAAAAATATTAGGCCCTGAATATGGTAAGTATTTAATAAACGTTTTATTTTCAGGTAAAACGTCTCTATTAAATATCTTGACCGATATTCAGGGCCTAATTAAAAACATGAGAGACGTGTTTGATATCGCCTGGTGTTGGTGGACGCTAATGTGATTCGTAAACATACATATTTAAATAAAAGTAGGTATGTTTATGTTGTGACATACAGAAATTATGAATGATTCAGGTATTTTGATAAACAAGTGAGTATCTATCTATAATTTATGCGGACTGATCGATGATCCCTTAGGAAGAAACCTAAAGTTTACATGTACTGTATGTAGGTTAGGTACTATGACTTATGATTTTATTATATCTGTTCTGTATTTCTTTCTGTTAAGATGAGGTGATTAGTGTGGTTTAAAGAAATAAAATTAACTTGTAACTTATAAACAGGTATTATTATTCATCTTGATAGAACCTGCGTAGAAATGGTACCAAACCAGTAAATAAATTAGGTAGGTATTACTAAAATCAGCAAATATAAATCAAACTTTGGAATAAAGTATTGAACAATACATAATTGTCTTAATTACTCGACAGGGGAGAATAGGTTCGTAATCAATGACTCTCTTCTATCTCCAGATTTTACTTCTCTTTGATAAAAAATTTGGAAGGTCTTAGCAGACTTCCAGTTGCCTCGGGATAGTATGTCATCAATGGGAAAGTGTTCGATCCAGTTTTTGGATGCAACAGCTGATCTGAAACTGCCAGGCGTAGCATTGATGTTTGCATCTTGAAGTAGTTTCTTCAGCCAGCCCCCTATGATTGTACGTGTAGCAGCTTTGGGGTCGCCTGTAGTACTCACAAACAGATTATCGCACTTAGCAGCAATTCGCCTAGGTTTCCCCAACTCAATGAGGCGGCGTATCCAGTAGATAGGATCCAGTGACTTGTCCTTGTTCTTATTTAGCTTCCATCCCGATTGTTGATGGATAATGGAGTCAGTTTTGGAGCCAAAAAATGGCCATAAGATTATGCTGTCATCTGAAATAATACAGTGTTCCTGAGTAACGGTAAGTAAAGTTAAATCGTGTACACGTCTACCCGAGCATAGTAGGAGTAAAGCAGCCGCTCTTTGAGAGGTGGCAAATAAACTTGATGAATTGCAGGTTCTTTTAGAAAGATGGTTTACAAGGGAGTCTATATCCCAGATGGGGGCTTTGATAGGTTTAGGCTTAGCTAACCCAATGGACTTTAGGACTTGTTTTACAAGTGTATGTGAGCTTAGCTTATTACTTTCACTGGGATCACAAAGAGTAGACACTACAGATTTATGAACAAGGATAGTGCTGTATGAAAGGCCTTCCTTTTGATGTAGATCAGTGAAGAATCGGGCCAGGTCTGAGCCTGTAGGTTTATGTGTATGTACCTTGTGAGTTATGGTCCAGTTTCGCCAACGGGTCCAAGCTGGTTTATACGTTCTAAGAGTGGATTCACGCCAGCTCGAACAGAGCAGAGCTTTTTGTTCCTCGCTCCAGTCACTTAGGTGTTCTTGCCAACCCCACATCTCCATATCTCCAGCGTCATCTCCGATATGTTGGGGGGCGGACGTCCCGTCGTTACATCGACTAGGACCTGCGACAGGTTCCTTATCGTGAATGGCAGTGACAATGCGCGGCTCTTCAGGTCTGGTCTCCAGTAAACTTTGTGCCATCTCGGGGCTACGATCAGGTACACACCCAGTGCATTGTTTAAGTGCGTCAATACTCTGGGAATGAGATAAGGCGGCGGGAACAGCCATGCCAACTTGAAATCCCACTTGCTGCCTAGAGCATCGCACATGCTCGCCTGGTTGTCGGTTCTGTCCAGTGTACAGTACGTTGGAACCACGTGAGCTCTCCTGGAAGCAAAAAGATCGATTACGGGGGTTCCCCACTTGGCAAACACGACATTTGTTATGTTTGACAGGAGATGCCATTCTGGTGGGTCTTTGAGACGTGATAAATGGTCTGCTTCGCAGTTGTAGTTCCCTGCTATGTGATAGATGGACATGTGAATGTTGTTTTGGTCCAGTACTTGTAGCACTTTCATTGCCAGCTCCGTAAGGGCTATAGATTTCGCCCCTCCCTCTTGTCTTAGATAAGAGACGACAGTTTTGTTGTCGCACTGTATTAGCAGCGACTGTGAGCTCAGGAGCTGATAATGATGGCGTAAAACATTTAATATGGCCAACATCTCCTTGTAGTTGCAATGAAGGTTCTGCTGTGAGGTTAGCCATGAGCCTGTTACTGAGATTTCCTTTAATTTGGCCCCCCAGCCGATGTCGCTGGCATCTGTTGTTAGGTAATGAGACGATAGTGGGACATGAAGTAGAGTACTCTTCTGACAATTCAACTGCCACCATTCTAACTCGACTAGGGCTTTCGCAACTAGAGGAAAGGTTTTTGTCATCTTTAGTTTCAAGGCCTTGTTGGCCTGTAACTGTAAATACCGGTAATTTAGACGACCCCTCGGTACAGCAAAACTGGCAAAGTTCAGCAGGCCAATGAGACCTTGTAACTCTTTGACGGACGTTGTCCGTGTTGTCAAGATTTTGGATACCGTGCAATGTATTTTTGCTACTAACCTCTGAGGAATGTATTTCGCGTTCTGCCATGTGTTCCACACAATGCCCAGGTATTCCACTGCCTTCTGTGGGTTGCAAACAGATTTGTCTGTGTTCACTTGCCAGCCTAGGTGGGCGAGCGTGTTCAGTGTCAACGACACTTGATTTATGAGAGTGGCTTTGTTTTGATGAGCCAGCATAAAATAGTCGAGATACACGATGATCCGGATACCGTGATCGCGGAGGTATTGTGCTATCCAGTTGGTAATTGAGGCGAATATTGTCGGTGCTGAACAAAGGCCGAAGGGTAGGCACGTCATTTCCAGTATTTGTGGGTTTTTGTCGCCGTACAGAAGGCGGAGAAACCTTCTGTGGCCTTCGAATACAGGGACATGGAAGTATGCCTGGTGAATGTCCACTTTGGCCAACCAATCCTTGGGTTGTAGAAAATCCGTTACCCGATGAACATTTATTAGTCTGAAAAGTCGAGTGTTGACGTATTGGTTCAGATTTTTTAAGTTGAATATGGGCCTCCATGTGCCGTCGCTCTTGGGGCGCAGGAATATCGGGGAAATAAAGCTGGGCGATGGGCGCACCTTTTCTAGCACACCCTGCGAGATCATGTTTTTCATTATTTTCGACATTTGTTCTGATTCTGGTGTTTTCACACTGCGACTGTTTGGAATGTGCAATGGTGGTTTCAACACAAAAGGAATGCGGCATCCTTGTATAATTTTTAGAATGTATGTGGGAGCTCCCAACTGTTTCCAACGATCGTAGTACATGCGGAGTTGTCCGGCGTGAAATTTTGCATGCATGTGCATGGCATAGTCAATATTTTCGTTTATGGGTTTGGTGTCTCCTATCCCGGTGGGATGAGGGAGAACGTCTGGGTTGATAATCCCTTCCTGACCTGTCGGGGAGACCACGGCCGCGTAAACCCCGCGCGCCTCGCCCGCGAAACGAATTATTATTTATCCTGCCTCGGGCCGAAGTATGATACTGGCTTTGATTATGATATTGCGCGCGATTGTTATAAGTTGCGGCCTGTTTCTGAGTCTGACTGCGGGTAGAAGTTGAAGGCTCGTACTGTGGCGCAGTATTGTAGCGAGACATTCCTTCCACCCAAAACACATTTTTAACTCCACCCGCTTTTTCCAATAAAGCATTAAATTTGTCGGCTTCAAATAGATGAGAACCTGACGGCGCAATTTTGCGTAATGTATTTTTGTGGTACTGGTCTTTTACTTATGAGAGTATGCCTTCTCTGCGGTATTGAATAAGTTCAGCCCGGTGTCCACAGACGAGCTGGAGAGCGTCGTTTGAAATCTTGCTATACTCACCATTGGCCAACATTTCTTTGAGCTTTGTATGGATATCGTCGGATCGTAGGTTTTCGACCTGATGCGCCCAGGCTTGTAATTCACTCAAAAGCGCGTCGCGCTGTTTGAGCAATGCATAGGAAATGCCGGCAAAAGCCTTTTCCATGTTTAAGGTAGTTTTAGATGTATCGTACCTCTTTATCTCGTCATTAGCTTCAAGATTAGTGAAACCCGGCGCAAATAAATAGTGTTTTTGGACGTCGGCATATCGGACATTAATCCAGTCCTGGCTATTGAATCGCTGCAAATCTTTTAATTGTTGTGTTAGTTCGGGAGACGCCTGCGGTACAGCGGGCTTCTTGGTTTTTGTACCAGTAAAAATGTTAAGATCGACCTCGAAAGCCGAGTCAATGTTGGCGGGCTCAGACTCCTCAACATGACCTTCGTAGAGGTCTCCACTAACATTAGGGTCAATCAAGTCATGCCGTGGTTCACAATCATATTCGTGAAATTCCTGTGTAGCAGCAAGTTGGCTTTTAAGATCTTTAATCTCGTTAAAAAGAAGATCGAACTTACGTTCCTTGATGCGTTTGCGCCGTCGGTACCGCTTCCTGCGATCGTCGCTTTCCGAGAAACTCGACGAGGACGAACTAGAATTATCGGAGTCCGAAGAGCTCACCGGTTTCCGTCTTTTCTTGCCTTTATCCTTACGCGCCGCCACGTGCTCCACACTGGACGGAACCTCCGGGGTTTCTTGCTCCATTTTACACAAACGAACGGTCACACCGTTGGGAATCTTTTATTTGCCTGCAATAAATCAGAAAATTCTAAGAAATTCTTTAACGAACAGTTGGTTATAATATGCAAAAGATGAAGCTAAATTCGAATTCAACAATCCGAACTGCCTCGGTGGTGTGGTGGGGCGCGCGCGCAAACAAGGTACCACGCGGCTTAACCGAACATCCGGGCGGGAACGGACGGACCGGATATACGTCACTAGTTTAGCACTGAAAATCAAGGATGTCTTCTCATGTTTTTAATTAGGCCCTGAATATCGGTCAAGATATTTAATAAATCGTTAAATATGTATTACCTTTAATAACAGTAGCGCTATAATCAGGGACCCAGGCCCTACCAGATTTAACCCCTTTTTACCCCCATCCTCCTGCCAAACGATTCTAGACCTAACCCAAAAAGCTCCCCTTTTTCCCTGATATTAAAATGTTCTTTCCCCAAAAATTTCACCAAGCTTCTCGTTTCCCCAAAAGTTCCCCAAAGCTATAAAATTCCCCAAAATTGCGAAAAAACCACCAATCTGGGGTCTCCACCCCAGCGTATAGCTTATAGTTGGACAGACACGAGAAGTAGGTATGTACCTATATATACCTACAAACAAATATAGCGACACGCGACTGCTCAATACTCCATACCCATATGGGGAGCCAGCCCAAGCAGCTTTTTGTTCTCTTTAATAGTTCACATTTAGTTCACTGCTGATTTATCAGCGTTAACATTGGCCACAAGTAGTTCATTGGCTATGTTCGATATGAACAAATCCACCTATACCTGTATAAGGGATGTATTGGAGTGTAAAATTGGCCTATTAAGCTCTCAAAAACTGAGGGTAGTTGGGACGGGTCGCGATTTTGAACCTTATGCCATGGTAATAAAATTTAAAACCTGTAACGGAAAAGTGGCGTTAGCTAACGCCGGTGGTATTCGAGAGGGTAAGTTACTATCGGTATTATAACAGATCACAGATAAGGACGCATCTATACATTTTTTCGACATCGACTCTAATGTCTGCATGTAAAACCACACGGAATCTTATATAATGCCATTGACCAGCTTTAACACCACCTTTTCTCTCTTAAATTGCCGTTAAAATGCTACTATTCTGCTACCGTGTAAGTTTTGTAAACTAAAGGCTGAATAATTTGTACAAAACCGGTGGTATAATGGCTTTATAGTTGATATACAGCTTATTTAGCTTACTTATACTGATTAAAGAATAGATGTATCATTCCACCGCTAAACGGCTTGGAAGGTGCACAGTTAGTGTCCGCGATTAGTAAATACACCACGAGACACTAATTAGTAGTTTACAGTTGATTAAAAATTAAAGCTCCATTTACTAAAATAGTACATACACAATATTGTTAATGATTATGTTTATTTATTATTATTACGAGCCCACCATGTACCACTGCTGGGCAAAGGCCTCTCTCCCCCTCTTCCACTCTATCCGATCCTGAGCGGTCTCCCTCCACTCCTTGTCCCATAGACCCAACTCATCACTCCATCTCTTCCTGGGTCGGCCACGCTTTCTCTTTGTATTTTCTGGGAGCCAGTCTGTGGCTCTCTTAGCCCAGCTATTCGGCAGCATCCGAGCAACATGGCCGGCCCAGTCCCATTTTAGTTGGGCAGCCTTCTGAGCTACATCTATTATCTTTGTTCGGGAGCGCAGCTCTGTATTCCGGATCCGGTCTAAAAGCCGAACACCGAGAATACTGCGCTCCATGTTTATCTGGCAAACCCCGAGTTTGAACCTTTGCGCGTCAGTCAAAGACCAGGTTTGGGCTCCGTAGGTAAGGATGGGAAGAATGCACATGTCCATGAGCTTGCGTTTCAGGGACAACGGAAGTAGTCCCTTCATGAGCTCCTTCATAGACCAAAAGCTCTTCCAGGCATTGTCGACGCGTCTATCGACTTCCTTGTCTTGTCGCGCTTGGAAAGAGACTATTTGGCCTAGATAGATATATTCCTGGACATATGCAATTCCCACCCCATCCATCCATAATGATTATGACAATCATTATATTCATTCACGACCGTGGCGCGACATCCGCTTTTCCTCTGCCTCATGCACGTCCACCCAGTGCGAAGTCCCTTACAGCCGCTCCGCTTATGGAACCTGTACGAACCAACCTGGAGCACCGCAATACCGAACCTTGATTTGGAGAAATATACTGAAAATTACAACTCCCGTTAAATGCCTTCCATGACGCACATACGCAACCAAGCGCACATGCCTAAGCTTCAAACAATTACTACCTTTTTCAGAAATATCTATAAAACTAGCAGGTGCCCGCTTCGCTTGCGCAAACTCATGTAAAATGGCCAGTCCATACAAACATTAAACTCCTTTCCTCCCCCACTCCTTCCTCTGCCTCCCTCACCTGTGGGGGAAGGCCCCCACAACCTTTCCCCAGATTAATCTGGCCCTGTCGCTCAAGCCATCGTTGGCTATTTAGACCCCTCCTCTATCTACCTACTAACCGCCTCTTGGGTTGAGCCGGACTAACAAACTTCAAACACCGGTTCCATAGAGCCGAAGCGGTCGGGACACTGGTGCTTCAGGAAAAGATTGCATGATAGGACGTTATGCCCGATGAGTGAATGTGTGTGCGGCATAGAAGATGAAGATATGCATTATGCTCTTTGGGAATGTCCACTATACGACGACGAACGGAAGAGAAAGTTAGACGGAATCTGTGCTGTGCGTTGATATATCAGTCAGTTATGTCAGTACTTGAATGTAATATGCATATATATATATATATATGGCTTCAGTTGCCTCTTTATCGTGTATGAAAAGGAAAAACCTATGGTCCATTCTCAAGCACTAGACACGCCAGAAAAATACTGAAAAACTAAGATTGAAAAGTTTCGAAAATCTTGTTACAAACAAACGTTTTGTACAAACGGGAAAATAAATACTGGACTGGATGAAAGAATAACATTACAAAAATAGATGGAAGACAAAATCATAGAAGTAGGAAAAACCAGTGGCGAAAATCCATTTAGTGTTTCTTCTAGCGATGCGATGATAGCATGGGTTCATTTGATTGTGATCGCGATCACAACGATACATAAAATATTTATATATATAAAAGGGTTATCACATTCAACCTTAATTTCTCGTGTACCTTTTTCTATCGACATCAACTACATCACTAAATAAGTGCCATACCAACCTAACTTGGACGATTCACTGGCACTGTCAACAACAAAACAACAATAACAATATACTTCAGCAAGTATTAAATATAGCAGATAGTGGGAACTAAATAGGCAACTAAACGTCACCATGACGTCATCTTAGTTACTTTGCTTGCTTCATTTCATATTCTCTAGACGCCAAAATGAATAAATACAACCGGGTGAGTGAATATGGAACAAGTCATCCTTATAATGTATAGATTGAACCTTTCAGATTCAGAAGATGCAGCCCTTACTTAAAAGTAGTAACTTCTAAGTAAGGGCTGAATCTTATTACACATATTTTATAATATTTCCAGCAGGCGTCCCATTAGGGTATCCTAGTGCAGGACCAGAAGCATTGTATGTGCTTGTATGTAAATGTCAATGTGTGTAAGACAATGACACTTCGTTTGTCTTTTTGTGCTGAAACAATAATAAAATATAGATTAGATCTTATCTTATATCAGAGATCCCACACGGTGTCTCTCCTGTCAACTCCTCGGCATAAAACTGCCGCCTACAAACACTCTTTTAGGTTAAGGGCAATCCGTCTGTGGAACGCACTTCCCTGCACTATTAGGGATAGTCCCTCAATTTTCACTTTTAAGAAAAGATTGAAAGCGTATTTCCTTTCTCTTTCGTAATTAGTATCATATTTATGTAAGTATATGTATGATATTTTGTAGTTTATATATGTGCATGCTATCTAGTGTATTATATAGTTGAGATATATATTTTTTTTATTAGGTATATTTTATTTATATTTTAAAAGTAATTTTCGTACGTATGTATACTGTTTTATTGCGCACTAGGACTGTCCTTTTTCATAAACACTCCTGTCTTGCCTAGGTTTGCTGGAAGAAATCTCTTTTTAGAGATAAGCTCGCCTTTGCCTATAAAATTTATTGTAACTGTCTGTTTGTCTATGTTTTCTGTGCAATAAAAAATATGAATATGAATATGAATCTTAACACATCGATAAGTATAGATACACATTAGGTGTTTCTTCTAGTATGTATCTGGTCTAGACATTGGGAAATATAGAAATCAGTAACATTGCAGAGGCATCCACGACACCATGCAAGACTAGGCCGTTTCGGTACCACTTTTGTTCAGTACAGATTTTCTGCTGAGAAACATTTTCTCACTGGCGCAGTATATTTTCGGTACGGTATTAATTCGATATTGTGGGTGTAAGTTAGTAAGTTATATTGAGAATAGGAAGCTGGGGCGGGGGGAGACGGGACGGGAAAGGCCGGCCACTCTGTACAGATTCTGCGCAGAGGCGCGTCTGAGATCTGACAGCAAGGTACCGATATTTGGCGTAAATAGATGTAGCGTCGATTTGGGTTGGACTTTCTTGGATGGTTTGGTTTCTTTTGGTTGAATATTGCTCTACAGAATTAGGTCATACTCGCCATTTATATAGTTTGTCAGACAACAACGAACTCTTCAATTGTATCGAACAACAGATCTGTCGTAGTCATGGCATAAACAAAGACTGAATATTTTGAATCGAAACTTTCGGGAAACGGTGTTTTAATTATCTGCCCGCCTGAAATAAAAACGTTGCGTTTTGCAGACCACCGTCATCAGTTTGCCTACAAAGCATTATCTGGATGCCTGACAATGTAGAGTAGCTAGAATACCCTATCTCAATCTGGAAATAAAACATTGCTAATGGGTATTAAGTAATGTAATCGTGAACATCATACATGTATGAATTATTAGGAATTGGAGGAGGATGTGTGTGTTTATTGTTGCATTTTACTAATTGGTCATCGATGGTGTAGATTACAGCCTTGCATCCTTTTCTCATATGCGACGAACAATACCATCTAGTCTTTAGTCCTGAATTACGGTGCTTACTAAAACGGTATCCAGCGATAATAATCAAAGGAGTGCCCTTCTTTGAAGTCGACTTTGTGAACTCTGTAACGAAAATGAATGTTATCTGTTAATTCCATGCTTCGATGTTACATTTGAAATGTTGTTAGTAATTTGTGAGTTATATAACTTAAGTTATATTGTATGCGTATCTGTCCTTGGCTAAGTTTATCCAGTCTTTCCCTTCCACTTGGATGATGTCATCAGCCCACCTTCCTATTGGTCGGCCTAAATTTCTTTTCAATCAATCAAGATATAAGGTTTAGATATTGACCTGTTCATTAGATATTAAGGAAATAAGTTAATAAGTATACTAAAATACTACATTATAGTACTGTAGTGTTGTAGTACTACATCACCGTAACAATGATGTCTGATATAAAATTGTATAGTAAAATATTTGAATTTAATAGATGTCAATAGTTATAGAATAAAAGAAAAAGTAAAAGTCAAATTTATTTATTACTGTAGATATTTACATTTACTTAGCAAACGTCATGTTTTGCCTCTTCTCTACATTGGACCACTGTGGGAGCAGAAGGGCGTAGAAACTCCCACAGATTGATTTTTCACTAATATAATAATACTTAACTAATGCAAGTATTACAATATTAATTATTATAATTTAAAAGCAGGAATAAATATTAACAAAATTATTAACAGCAAGGACGGTGTTGAGCTAAATTAACCCCACCCCATACAGTGCGATCACTTAAGTAATCTTGAACATTGTAGAATCCTTTTTTCGACAATGTCGCTTTAACATTTTTAGAATGCACTGACCCTTGAAAGAATTGCTAACCTTCGCGGGTCTAAACCGGGGCGCAACTAGTCTGTGATTATTTCTTAGGTTAATATTACAGCTATAACTAAGTTTGGAAAATGGTGTAAGGTTTTTGCGTACATACATTATATTTTCAAAAATTTACTAGCTATAGTTAAAGTGATAATATTGTCAACAATATTCTATATTTTCAACTACAGAGTAGCAGCTAAATTAATAGCGTTTTAATTCCACAATATTAAACACAGTCTAAGCCGTGCCTATATCTAAAAACGTCGCATGCTGTTCATTTTTGTATGTAAACGTCTACGATTTATTCTCCAGGGGATGGCGTGTGTTTGTTTTTCTAATTTATTATTCGGTCATCGATGGTGTAGATGGCTTTGCATCCTTTGGAAACATGCGTAAACAATGCCATCTGGTCTTGCTTGCGGTGCCCACCAAAATTATACCCAGTGATCATAATCAATGGTGAACGTATTTTGATATCGTGATTGTGAACTCTGTAACCAGAATGAAACTAATCAGTTTTCCCAATACGTAGGTCCCTGTATAAGTGATGAGATGCACGTAATTTTAAAATGGAACGCATCTGTATCATATATTGTAAAAAAAGCTAAATTATTTAAAATAGAACGCAATTAGCCAGTTTATAGTAGTTTATGTGAATGCTGCATAATTCCTAATTATGTACAGTTACATACACTAGTTTATCTACACACATATCATAAGCTCTCTTTGATGTGTTCAGGAACCGCATGTTTGACCGGCATTGTGGCATTAATCATTGCTCTGCAGTTGTTTAGCTTGTTCAGTAGTACCAACTTCACAGACAAACTAGGGGCGGCACGCTGGTGAGCGTCGGCGTTCGAAATTTTAATGTCATAATTTGACCAATTTTGGTACATTATGGTCGTAATGTATCAATATTCAGATAAGAAATTAGTTTTTACCAAGAAGTTTATCATTATTCTGGTCGTAACGTGTGGTTTTTGGACGTAGTAAAGAGGGTTTACGGTACGTATGTAGATAAAAAAACAAAATTATGTTCTAGTCATTTTACTGCAACTGTTCCCGCGTTTTTATTTGCAACGATGGAGCTTAACCGCGAAAATTTGGTTGCTATGATATTTAATTATTTTAAATTTGGTTCAACTGAAAAACTTAGCCTTCAACGATTACAATCAGCGTTAAGGGAGTCTGCCCCATCTCGGGAACAGTGTTTGGATGGATCAGTCAATTTAAAAGGGGTAAAACAAACCTCGAAGATGAACATAGAAGTTGTCGCCCACAAACGGCAGTAACTGCAGAAAATGTATGCTTGCCACTTGCTACAAGCTCCGAGCCACTACAAACTTGCGATGATTTTGCGATGATTTGGGAAATCAAACGATGCCATCCAAACGCTTACCAGTGCGTCAGTTTATTCTCAGCGAGCAAGCATGGCGGAGGTTGACGTTATGGCGTCGGCCATTACATTTGGCCTAAGTTATTTAAATGCTTTCTAAAAGTGGCAACAATAATTTATTTCTTGGTTTTCAATTCCTTCACTTCATTTCCGAATTTTATTAAACCAAACCAAAACTGAATTACAACAGAACTGAACCGAAACTGAAACATAGACATTTGTTAATTTTATAAAATAACGCGTTCGGCCTCCTGGTTTATTTAATCAGTTACCAATGGTCCCGGGTTCGAATCCCGGCTGGGGAGTAAGAGAAACAATCTCCAGGTCTTGGATGTTTACATGTTTCCCACGTCGCTGTTTCTGGTTTCCACGACCCAGGGTTTCCTTGTATGCGGCCAGAAACAATGTATCTGCCTGCATGTAAATCATTTTTCAATTCATCAAATTTTGAAACCATGCATAGGCTACTTTATTTTTATCCTTGTGATGATTATTGCCCGGGTCTCAAATGCATGGCTCACCTCAAATATTATTATTATTAGTTTATTAGTTGCAATTTAGTTGTGAAATAACTTACTTCCTCTCAATACTGACAATACCAAGTACATCTGTTTCCCAATCCTAAAAACAGCTAAGCCGTTACAATGTCAACTGATCATACCTCCCACTTCATTATGCTTATTCTTTGGTATTCTCCCACACACAACATGTCAGAGATATTAAATATTTAGGTATAGAGATTGATTGTTGTCTTACTTTCAAAAAACATATTCAATTGGTGACACAACACACTAGAAAATTCATTTTCATTTTTTTCATATTAGGCATGTCGCTGATAGTGGACTATTGAGAACAATATATTTTGCTCTGTGCCAGTCTATCCTGCAGTACTGTATTGCAAGTTGGGGAGGAGCTGCAAATACCTTCTCAATTTGGAGAGAGCCCAAAGAGCTGTGCTTAATGTAGCAACTTCCCATCCTTTCCGCTATCGGAAAACTTTTATCTGCCGTGGCTGCAACGTGTTCACGGTACGACAGCTTTTCATAAAACAAATTGTCCTGGAAAACACGTCTCTTCACCCTTCGATTTGCACCAATATCAGAATATATGAAAAGACAGAGTATATGAAATTCCTAAATCCAATACATTTTTTGCCTACAGATTCCCATGCTGGCTAAGCGGAGCTCTTTACAATAAAGTCAGTTTGCATATACCGAACCTATAACATAAATGTTAGGTATTAACATGCACACACAATGGATCCTATCCCTTGATTATGAAAAAACGGAAAATCTACTCAGGAGCATCACATGATAATTATAATAATAATAATAATAATAATACAGATAACAAGATGTAGGTTCCGACACGAATTAGACTACAGACGTACCATAAAAGCAGCTTCCCTATGTGTGTGTAAAATTTACAACAAAATACCGGTAAGCATAAAAAATCTTCCACTGCCTTCCTTTAAAACTAAACTTCGTGACTTATTGATTAATGAATCCTATTATAGTTTGAATGAATTTTTTGACAGAATATTAACTTGACATGATTTGGATTTTGGATGATTCTTACTTGGACATTTTTACTCTGACATAAGAATGAATGTTAATGTAATAACAATTTTGCATGCCTGTATTGTAGGTGAAATATGTGATCTTTATATTATAATTTGGAAACAACTGTCTGTAACATATTTCTTGCAAATAAATATCATTTATCATTATTTATCATTATCATTATTATTATCAATACCTTGTACACTATTGACACACATTGTTCTAGCCCCAAACTAGGATTCCCTTTATATTGGGTACTAGACAGCGATACACATACTTATATAGATAAATATTATACTAAGATAGATAAACAACCACGACTAGGGTACAAACATCCGTTCTCATCAAACAAATATTTGCCCCTACCGGGACTCGAACCCGGGACCCTTGGCTTCGTAGGCAGGGTCAATGCCAACTCGGACATTCTGGTCGTCTTATTTCATTTGCCAACATGCCTATACTACAAAATCACAACAAATACATTATAATATATTCATTACACCCACCGATACACTGATACACATACACAAACACTTAATTATTTATTTTGTTAGATTGTTATTTTGAGACATCTTATTGGCACTTATAGATACGATGTTAGGATATTATCATTAGATTAGATAATTTTTATATCGTACATTGTGTAATAGTAGAGTTTCTTGGTGCTATCTTCTCTGACGGGCGTATTTCCGAAGCACTGGTACAGTACATGGAGTTTCTTTTTCCTGTGCGAGATTCAGCCATGAATCACCACTTGAAAGAGAAATTTCCTTTTTCAAACTCAAATCAGTTATGTACTCATTTGTTTAGTTGATCATATTATTTTTTTCCGTGTATATGAGACTTAAGTAAGTGTTTGACTTGTAAAAGTGCATTATTTTGTCACTTGCAATAAATGATTTGATTTGATTTAACAACTTACTTAATCCAAAACAGATTTCAACTATTTACTATAACTTATTTATTTAACATAGTCCTGTTAATAATACAAATATTTGAGTATACAGGAGAAAAGCGGCAAAATGTGCGATTTTTTCTATGCCTGAACACGCTTATTATTGAGATCTACAGCACAGGCTCTGCCTAGTTTAGATCTCGACAAATCAAACATTGTATTTCAAACATTAACTAGGAAACCATCCAATGTAAGTAATACTTAGTATGTGACTAATTGTTTTATGTGTCAATATATATTTATTATTATTTTGTCCTGAACTGCTGTGCTTACTAAAACAGTACCCAACGATCGTAATCAAAGTTAACCCCGTCTGTGAAGTCGTCATTGTGTACTCGTTAGCATAAAGAAAAGTATTTAGTTTTCCTAGAAAACATGAATCTGAAAGAATTCTGTGCTACAGATACGAGTATTATCAGAAGGTTATTTAGTTAAGCTTTGCAGCGTCTCCATTCTACGCAACCGTGCTGTAAAAACAACGAATGCAAAATTGCTAAAAGTATAAAACATCATGCAGACTTCAGACAACAGTCTGTTTGTCTACAAAGAACAATGACACTAGCTTTCGTAGCCGTCGTAGCCTGAGAATGTGGAGTCGCTAGCAAAGCCTATATCAATCCAGAAATGAAAAATGGGTTAATATCCAATGAGTGATGTAATAGTGAACACTTTAAAGGTATGATTTAGCAAGTTTTGGAGGAGGGTGAGTGTGTTTATTAATGTATTTTACTAATTGGGCATCGATGGTGTGGATGAAAGCGTGGCATCCTTTGTTATGGTGCGTCGAGCACTGCCATCTAGTTTTAAGTCCACTTGAATTTTTGTGCTTGCTAAAACGGTAACTCCCGAGCAGAATCATGGGGGCGCCTCTTCTTGAATTCGTCATTGTGAACTCTGTAATATAAATATAATCGTCACTTTCTCATACAAGCTGGCAAAGACCACGTCCACGTGACCGGAAAGAAATCAACCAGTGTTTTGAGGTGATTCTGATAAATCTTAGTAATTTCATGTGAACGATATTCGGATTTATGTTACCATGTTGAATCCAAAGTCAAAGTCGAGTCAATGCGAAAATGTGCAATACAGCTTAGTGATATTTACAATTAAGTTATGAGCATTTTTGTAGGGATGAAATCAAATAAAATAAAAATTCATTAACTAACCAAAGTTGAATACAAAAGGTAATATAAAATATTTCGCATTATATAATTATCGCAAAATCTCTGAATACCACAACAAACAATACTTATTTTTTAAACAACAAAAAAAATGTTTCAAGTATTTTTTGTGGTTCTTACATGTTCAACCTATCACGAAGAATAACAGAGGCTTCGCTTCGCTCACCCCTTTTACCCTTCTCCTAAGGTACCGCAGTGTTTTACGCTTTTACAAACATTACCGGCTGCGCATTGGGTATTATATTTAATACATAGGCAAAGTATAAAATAAATAATATTTCATTCATTACCTGCACTTTGTAGGCATTCTATTTATTGCCTATAGATAATATATAATACCGGATTATACAAATTGCCGGTAACATATGGAAAATGTTATTGCATTTGACTTATTAATCATCGATGGTGTGTATAACAACTTTGAATCCTTTGTTATGCGACGAGCAATAACATCTTGTCTTTTGTCCTGAACTGGTCTGCTTACTAAAACGGTAACCAGTGATCAAAGTAATTAAAGGTAACCCCCCGTCTTTGAAGTAGTCATTGTGAACTTTTTAGCATAAAAAAAGTATTTAGCTTTCCTAGGAGGCATCAATCTGAAAGAGTTATGTGGACAAAACTCAGATTCACATTACGCAGCTACAGATACGAGTAGTACTAGAAGGTTATTTATTTAAACTTCTTACAGCTTGTCTATTCTTCGCAACCGTGCTGTAAATAGAACGAATACAAAATTGGTAAAGGTATAAAACATAAAACTACCAACAACAGTCGGTTTGTCTACAAATTACAATGACGCTAGCCTTCGTAGCCGTCGTAGTCTGAGAATGTGGAGTCGCTAATAAAGCATATATCTAGAAATGAAAAATGGGCTATTTATATATTGATTTATTCATAAGGATCACCAACAGATGATACAACAAATCACACAATGAATTCCACGTACACATTTTGTAGATGTTTATCTACTTATAGGCAAACACAGCATGTAACATTAAAGCGCTAAACATAAAAAAATATATAAAAAACGTTAAATAATAATGTAATATTAACAATTGAAATTAAAATAAGATTTTAAAAATAATAATAAAGGATTTGAAAATGAGATCAAGGGAGCAGTTGAGGTAAGAAAAAACCTAGTTTAGATCTGAATGAGCCTAATTTTTTATTGAATACATTAATGAATATATTTTGACTCTTATACAGTGAATTGTATAGGCGTATCATTTTAGTAGTGGGTGAGTTGGTACCGAGGTCAGTTTTCCAAGGACGTTCTCTGAACAATTTGTACGTGCCGGGTCGCCGTAGCCTACTTAAGACCATGATGCTAAAATAATCCAATAGTTACGGACAGTCTATTGTACTGTTTAAGAGTTTGTGCATCAGG
Source organism: Argyresthia goedartella (assembly GCA_949825045.1). Classification (NCBI taxonomy): domain Eukaryota; kingdom Metazoa; phylum Arthropoda; class Insecta; order Lepidoptera; family Argyresthiidae; genus Argyresthia; species Argyresthia goedartella. Next base: position 8,579,630 of record OX463817.1, read on the forward strand.
TCCAGAACCTTCCTTCTAACTGCAAGAGACGTCTTCTTAAAATGCGTCAATCTGTCTGAGTATGACCAAAGTTGTAGATAATTAAAACTAACATTTGCGAATTAGCAGACACGTCTTTATGGACCTTTACAAGGGTGTCCTTATAAACCTAATAGAATGGATTCCAGACCTGTCAACAATATTCCAGGACAGATCTAACCAATGTTACATAGCAATATCTTTGTGCTGGCATTTCTAAAGGACTTGCAAGCCCTCATGATAAATCCCAGCATTTTGGATGCCTGTTTCATGGTGTGATCTATATGAGGAGCAAATCTTAGCTTAGCTTGCTGTCAATCAGAACACTCAGGTCGCGAATAGCTCATATCTAACGAGCGATGTAATAGTGATCACTTTAAAGGTATGATTTAGTAAGTTTTGGAGGAGGGTGGGTGTGTTTATTATTGAATTTTACAAATTGGTCATCGATGGTGTGGATAAAAGCACGGCATTGTTTGTTATGGTGCGTCGAGCACTGCCATCTAGTTTTAAGTCCTCTTGAATTTTTGTGCTTGCTAAAACGGTAACCTCCGAGCAGAATCATAGGGGCGCCTCTTCTTGAAGTCGTCATTGTGAACTCTGTAATATAATAAATAAATCGTCAATTTTTCTCATACAAGCTGACAGAGACCACGTCCACGTGACCGGAAAGAAATCAACTAGCCAGCACTGCCAAGATCTGATCTGATACCTTATACCTTGGACACTATCTACACACATTGATCTAGCCCCAAACTAGGATTCCCTGTATCTTGGGCACAAGACAACGATACACATACTTATATAGATAAATATACTTATATAGATAAACAACCATGACTAAGGTACAAACATCCATTCTTATCAAACAGATATTTGCCCACACCGAGACTCGAACCCGGGACCCTTGGCTTCGTAGGCAGGGTCGCTGCCGACTCGGCCATTCGGGTCATCTGATGCTGATGCTGATGCTGATAAATCTTAGTTATTTCATGTGAACGAAGATCGCATTTATGTTACCATCTTGAAACCAAAGTCAAAGTCGAGTCAATGTTGAAAATGTTTAATGCAACTTAGTGATATTTACAATTAAGGCCTAATCTTTTTTTAGGGATGAAATCAAATAAAATAAAATTTCTTTTATTAACCAAAGTTGAATAATGTGTTATCTGTGAACACACTAGGTCTCATTATCGTGTTGTTATATGTACTGTTTGATAATATTATTTATTGAAATAGTACAGTTTAATAAAAAAACTTCATCATCATCATCATCATCAATCAGCCCACATTCACCCACTGCTGGGTATAGGCCTTATCTTTACCACGCCATCCACTCCGCCTGAGCCTCCCGCATCCACTGCCTACCCGCTATGGCGATGATGTCATCCGTCCATCTGACTGGTAGTCTACCGACTGGACATCGTGCGGTTCTGGGTAGCCACTCTGTCCACCACTTTGTTCCACCTTCCGTCATCTGTCCTTGCCAAGTGCAAAAAAACTTAAGAAAAAAAATATGATCTAGTTTTTAGGAACCACATTTTGGGGACCGATGGTACCTATCTTTAAGAACATTTTTCATTTTTATTTTCATTAGCGACCATGTTTATTGGGAAAATTTGATCTACAATGTGTACACATTACATACACATTGGCAGACATAATCGTAAAAGGTCACGATGATGACCAAATAGTAGAAGGTAAAGTACTAGAACTTTAAAACTACACAACAGTAGTATGCTCATACATACCATATTGCTTTGCAGATCCAACTACATTTATAACATCTATAGGAAATGTTTAATATTTATGCATCGGAAACGCACCGGTTTTTTGTTGCGCGAATCGATCGCGAGTAATCGAGACATCACTAGCGAAAACGGCACTAGCAGCTGTCACTCGTATCGGAGCGAGATGTAAAATTGGAGGTTAATCTTTCTCTTGGTCTGGTCTCATCGGTGAGATAACATGGCGGCTCGGGCCCCATGGCATTGATTGGTATTTCGGTGTATCAATTACCATAATACAGGCATCGGGCCTGGTCAGAGTGTAAATCTACCTCATAGCGTCGGGCTATTGATTGTAATTAAATTTGCGTCAGCGGTCAAGTGATTTGTGTTGTGAAGCCCAGAGTCGTATTCGGACGGCGACTCCACGTCGGCAGACAGCACGCCGTCGGCAGCGCCAGGCAGCGACGGCAAGGGTTCGGTCCCATATCCCATTCCCAACTGTGCCCCCTTTCCCGAATTCCTGTCTCGAATCGAGCCTACGATCTCCTGTCTACGGTGACAAGGTAATAACAATTTCATCATTCTTTTCTCTCACGTGCGGGCAGAGGCACACCCCCTCATGACTCCACGCCGTTCGGTTTAGGCGTGGAATTAAACATTTTGGTAGCAGGAGCGCGGTTTCCTAGTGGGAAATCATCGATTCACGGTTGTAGGGCTGCCTTTGTCACATTGTGGTTGGGAGAAGGGAATGTCTCAGATTGGCTCAAGTCGGCAATGAGTCTGTGGTCGGTATACCACGATTAAAGTTCATTTTCGGTAAGTGAAAGTATAAGTGCCAATTTAGTTAACAGTTGTTATAAATTTGTAGTCGGAAACTACTGTTACCAGCGCATAAAGGATTGAACGGTCATTCTGCGAAGCCTAGATTGTATTACTTACGGTGGAACGTCGGGTTCTGTAGTCCTACAGTGTTATTTCGGTTTACACAGCAGGGTCGGGCTATTTAAGGGGTATTAAGCTGATTTGCTGACCTCAAAGGAAGTGTGGTTCATAAGAAGCCACTTATTATTTTGTATTGTTTTCATAATCAAGTTTTGTGGGTTATTTTTGTATTGTGTTTTATGGTGGCATTCTCTAATTGATTTAGAGTATATATTTATAAGGTGTGTGTCCACAGGGCGACCATATTAAATATTGTTTAGGATTTAATTGTTTAGTGGTTGCCTTGGGTTTTACAACTTAGTTTTAATTTATGTGCCCAGCGCTGACGGGAAAGTGCTGGTATCTGGCTGTGCTTAGTTCGGCAGTGAAGCATAGGACCAGGAACAATTAAATCGTTAACCATGGCACCTTCGCCCTTGACGGTACTGCGATATGGTGTCCGTGAGGAGATGAGATGGCTCGCCCATACTCACAAGTATGTGGAGCGACCCGACATGGACGATGTCCTGCTCAAGCGTGTGGAGGACGCAATGACACGCGTTGGGAAGGTGTGTCGGCTGGCTGCCGAGGCTGAAGCCCTCGGGCTTACGGATGAGGCCTCGGTGGCTGCAGTGAGGCAGCTCTGCGCGGATGCTGACCAAGCGATGGAGTGCTTGGGCGACATCGAGCGTCGCGCCGAAAAAATTAAGCGGTCGCGTCGGGATGACCGCGGGGAGGGTAGCGGAGACCCCCCCCCCCCCTAAGGGTGTGGTTGGACGGCTTCCACACCTGGAGATTCCGGCCTTCGGTGGGGCAATTGATGAGTGGCCGGCATTCATCAATTTGTTCGATAGCCTGGTCCACGGTCGGGACGACCTGGACAGCGCCTACAAGTTGGCCCAGCTATTGATGGCACTGCGGGGTGAACCGAAGGAGTTGGTCGGTCACCTAACGGTTACGGCGGGTAATTATGAGATTGCCCGGGTCATATTGTTTGACCGCTACCAACACAAACGGCGGTTGGTTGATGCGCAGCTGGGGAAGCTGTTCAGCATCCCAAGAGTAACCCGGGATGTTGACATCCGGGTACAGGTGCTCAACCCTGTGCTGGTGGCCACTAAGGCCCTTCAGAACCTTGGTCTGCCGGTAGACCAATGGTCATATATTGTGTTATATATGGTTTTGTCACGGTTGCCTGCAGCTCTTCAAAGTCGGTTTGAACAGCTGCGTGGGGGCAGTAGCTCGGAACTGCCCACGCTCGTCCAATTAACGGAGTTTTTGGAGGGTGAATGCAGGCGATGCAACACCATGGATTCGGAGGCCAGTGTGCAGCGCCAACCCGCGCGGATGCGGGAGGGGCCGCGCCCCCCACCCCCACGGGGGGGTGGTCGGTCAAAACAATTTGGCGTTTTGAGTGCCGCGCCGTCGGGTGACGGCTGTGTGCACTGCGACAGTGCCGGTCATGAGGTGACCAGTTGCGCCAACTTTAAGGCGCTCGGTGTGGCTGCCCGCAGGAAGGTGGTCTTCCGCCACCGATTGTGTTTCGGTTGTTTGGGGCCGCACCCGCTGAGCGAGTGCTCACGGGCGTCCCCCTGTGAGGGCTGCGGTGGCAGGCACCACGTCGTGTTGTGCCTGAACCGGTCAGGCCCATCGGACGGTCACCAGGGCCGGACTCAGGTTGGTCGGTCACAGGGCCCAACCAGGGCCGGACCCAGTCCCCCTCCGGGCAACGGGAGTCACCAACGGGGTGACTGGGGTACCCGCGGACGGGACCCCCCCCGAGGGGAAGGGGGCAGCGAAGGGGGTAACAGGCGGGATAGCCGGGGTTCGGTCGCCGCTGTCCAGGGCCAGCGAGGACTTCGGGCCGCTGGCTCACCGCGTGTTACAGGCGGGTGTCAGATGGCACCTATGAGTGGCGCGAAGGCTGGGAGCCCACCACCTTCTGCGCCACCCTGCCCGCCGCTCTGGGAGGCGAACAGGGAGGCGAACAGTCGGATGTCGCCCCCATTCCTAGAGCGCCCCAGGTTGGATCCGCTCTCCCCCCTCCATCCATGGTGGCTACCGGGCACACCGTTCACAGTCCGGTATGGTCGGGTACCGGGACAGCGAGGGGCCTATTATGCGGGTTGGGACCCCCTAATGTACATGCGGTCTGATATGCCACCGGTGGCATATCAGCAGCCGAGTTACCAGGCCGACGGAGGTCTGAGCGGGTTCGGATCCCGCGGGGGTTCCCGCTAGGGACACGCCGCCCACTTGCAGGGTGCCGCCACTCCACAGACGGTCATGCTCCCCACCGCCTCGGTGATAGCGTGGAGTTCGGGCGGCAAATCGTGTGTGGCACGAGCACTATTGGACTCGGGGGCCCAGGGGTGCTTAGTCTCGTGCAACCTTGTAAGACGGTTGGGCATTTCGGTAAGGGAGTACCCACATTCCATTCGGGGAATTGGGAACACGGAAGTCGGTTCCGTTAAGGGAGTATGTCGGATTACTCTCTCGTCACGGGTGGATTCATCGGTGAATCTTACGGTCACGGCATTAGTCATGCCTAATGTGATGGGCTCACACCCTCACGTACGGTTGTCGCCCTCGGTGCGACAGTTGGTCGCTGGATTGTCACTGGCTGACCCGGAGTTCGACATTCCGGGCCCAGTAAACATTTTATTGGGTGTCGATGCCTTGGGATACCTGTTAGTGCCAGGTGTCCACGTGTTGCAGGCGACTGGTCTGGTTTCGGTCAACACCAGACTGGGCCTTGCGGTAATGGGTCCGGTCATGCCGGCTGCCCCACGCCTAGCGACTCGTAGTCCCTTATTCGGTTCTGTACTCTCGGAGGTGATACAGAAGTTTTGGGAGGTGGAGGAACCACCTACGGTCCGCCGGTTGGACCCGGTTGAAGAAGAGTGTGAACAGTTTTATCGGAACAATACTGGTCGCCTTCGGTCAGGTCGATTGTGTCACGCTCCGGAGTTAGTTGGACATCCCTTGTGCTGGGGTCCAGGATGGTTGACTCAAGCCGAATCGGATTGGCCAATGAGTCCACGCGTTACCACGGCGAACGGCGCCTTGACAGTCGGTGTCTGTACGACGCAACCAGAGCCGGAAGAGGAGTTCAGCCTGCTGGAACGGTGCAGCTCGCTCGACAAGCTGGTCAATGTGACCGCCTGGATCTGCCGATTTGCGCGGAATTGTCGGAATTCTGAGGCGCAACGAGTGCGGACACAGGTCCTGACACCACGGGAACGGAACCATGCGTTGTTCGCATTGGTACGGAACGTGCAGACGGTGCACTTCAAGTCCGAACTGGACATTCTGAGACGCGGACGCGTCCAACTGAAGGGAGCTGTGGCTCGGCTCAACCCGTTAATTGACCCTCACGGATTGCTGAGGGTAGGAGGTCGGCTGCGGAATGCCAACCTGCCTTATGCGGCTCGCCACCCGTTGTTACTCCCTAGGAAAGGGAAGTTGGTCGAACTGTTGATACAGGATCGACACATTCGGAATGGGCATGTCGGATGCCACGCCTTGATGGCGTTTCTCCAGCGGTTAGTGCGTAGCATCGTATTTCGGTGCCTGCCTTGTTATCGGGCCAAGGCGGCTACGATGCAGCCCCAGATGGGCGATTTGCCCTCGGATAGGGTTAACGAAATCCGGCCCTTTGCGGGTGTCGGAACGGATTTCGCGGGACCATTCATGGTCAAGTCTTCACAGCTACGGAACGCCAAATTAGTGAAGGCATACCTGTGCGTCTTCGTGTGCTTGGCCACGAAGGCAGTCCACTTGGAGGTGGTCAGTGACCTCACTACGGAGGCATTTATCGCTTGTCTAGATCGGTTCGTCTCACGAAGGGGCCTCCCGACATTAATCCGTTCGGACAACGGCACAAACTTTGTCGGAGCCAGGCGATATTTGCAGGAGGTCACTCAATTCCTGAACGGTAACCAGGACGCCATCGGTACGGCTTGCTCCCGATGAGGGATTGAATGGGTTTTCAGTCCGCCGGGATGTCCTCATTGGGGAGGAATTTTTGAGGCTGCGGTTAAATCGGCTAAGTCGCACCTGACGAGGATCATCGGTGAGACCTCTCTACGCTTTGAAGAGCTTGCGACGCTGTTCTGTAAAATTGAAATGACACTGAACTCGCGTCCGTTGTGCCCGCTCAGTTCGGATCCAAATGATTTGGAAGCGTTGACGCCGGGTCACTTCCTGATAGGTCAGCCCCTTAACGCCCTGCCAGAATACCCATTCGGTGATGTTAAGTTAAGTCGGTTAACTAGGTGACAGATGTTGCAGCAGATGGCTCAAGATTTTTGGAAACGGTGGTCCCTTGAGTACTTGCACATCTTGCAGCAGCGCCTTAAGTGGACTGACCGGACGAGCCCCCCTCAAGTCGGTGATTTGGTGCTGATTAAGGATGCGAACCTGCCATCATTGAGATGGAGACGAGGACGGATCGTCAATTTGTACACGGGTCGGGATGGCACGCCTCGATCAGCAGAAGTCAGGGTGGGGGACTCGGTCCTCAAGAGAGCGGTCGCAACACTTTCTCGCCTTCCTATTGATTAGGGACAGGTTCGGGCCTGTCCGGGCGGGTGACTGTTTAATATTTATGCTTCGGAAACGCACCGGTTTTTTGTTGCGCGAATCGATCGCGAGTAATCGAGACATCACTAGCGAAAACGGCACTAGCAGCTGTCACTCGTATCGGAGCGAGATGTAAAATTGGAGGTTAATCTTTCTCTTGGTCTGGTCTCATCGGTGAGATAACATGGCGGCTCGGGCCCCATGGCATTGATTGGTATTAATTTATTATTATATCGGTGTATCAATTACCATAATACAGGCATCGGGCCTGGTCAGAGTGTAAATCTACCTCATAGCGTCGGGCTATTGATTGTAATTAGATTTGCGTCAGCGGTCAAGTGATTCGTGGTGAAGGTTGAAGTTTACGGTCTCCAACTCCACGTGTCGGCAGCAGCGCGCCGGCCACGCCGTCGGACAGCGACGGCAAGGGTTCGATCCCATCCTATCCCAACTGTGCCCCCTTTCCCGAATTCCTGTCTCGAATCGAGCCTTCGATTTCCTGTCTACGGAGACAAAGGTAATAAACAAATTTCATCACTTCTTTTCTCTCACGTGGCAAAGGCACACCCCCTCATGACTCCACGCCGTTCGGTTTAGGCGTGGAATTAAACAGGAAATTTAATATAAAGCGTTAATAATTTATATGTTTTTATATTGGTGACATTAACAAAAATATATATATCACCAGGATAATAATATCAATATATATTCTGATAACAGCACACAACACGCTGCTGAATTCCTTGATCTAATGACAACTTGCTGTCTGAGGCAAGGCTGCAATCTTCCAACTCAGAGTAGATGTGCTTGGATAATTTTATAGTTAAGAGCGATAAAAAGTCAAACACCGTCCTATTTAATACGTTAACAGATCATAGTGCAATTTTGTGACGTCTAGTTACCACTAACTCGAGGCATAAAACACTTTTATACAAAAAGATACAGGTTACTGGGGTTATAAAATTTGATTGAGTATCTTATTACGGAATTGATGATGTAAATGTCGCAGTTGGTTGGTTAAATCAGACACTTAACTAACACCCTAGACCGTTAATTAAAGACCGACATTTAACAAAGTCAATAGCATTTTGATTTAAATAAAACATCGTCGAAAACGTTTAACAATCTGTCTTACAGATAGCCGGCTTGTTGCTTAAAAAATGTAAAACAAGATGGTGTCACGACATCAGCTGATTTTTTTGTTGGTTTTGGCTAGAGTTGTGGCTAAATTTCAATTGGGTTATAGGTTAGGTTGGAACTTAGAAGAAGCAACCCCGGAGCGTAACGGAGCGGAGAGTATGTAAAGAAAAGCCAAATTGCCAAAGCAACCCCGGCGTCGTCAAGAAATACGTCTTGAAAGAAATGCGTTTTGTTGCCTAGGAACGTTTAGACAGCTCGTTAAACGTTTCGTTCACTCATTTGTCTGACGGAACTTTAGGGACTTGCTTAAACGTCGGTCTTTAATTAACGGTCTAGTCTGTTAGTTAAGTGTCTGATGTAACCAACTAACTGCGACATAAATACAAAGGCGCTGACTACATATAGTTAATGACCTTTTTATAATTATTTCCGGTAACTCGACAGTTATAAAGAATATGATTAACAATGACGATTTCGCTAGAAACATATTAAATACATAATCATATATTATTGATATATTTATAAACATATTAAATATCTAAAAATAAACATGTTCATACAAATACTTAAATGACCAATTAGTTCAATTTTGTAGAAGAATAGATACTCGTAAACCGAATCGGTATTACATTAAAATATGTTGATAAATTCTTGATATATATCGGTATCAATTACACCTTGCACGGAGTGGACGTGTCGATCTTATTTTTTTAAATCTTCATCTGCTTTCAAAGCCAAATTATCGACTCCTTTCGTTTCTATTTATGGGATATCTCATAAGGAGTCGCCGACATATTGATTTATGTATTGCTGCTTCTCTCTTCTTATCGGAGTCAGCCATAGTGACTACACCATACATTCACACTACTTCACATTATAACGAAGACCAATAAATTGCATTGGAAAAATGAAAAAATATTGGTATCCGCGTGGGTTTGAACCCCTTTTGGACCATTCGAGCAGTCGTCGCCCTGTTCGAAATCATCGACCGCTTCCGCCGCTGCAATCACACCCTGTACAACGAAACTAGCGATATTTTTGCTGTCTGCCCTGTACCAAGGTACTCGTGACGGATTGGCGACAAATGCCTGCCCCGTGTGAACATGAAATGTGCAAAGTGCGACGGTAATGTTGCAGTCACTCAAAAAAAGGTCAAGTGCTTAAAATACCAAGACCTATTTCACTGTGATTGCTTAAACCTCAACAGTGACACCATTATCGGCGATTCATGGACATGCCACTCATAAGAATCCAAACCACTCAAGGGATCCAGCTGCATACCTAAAACACCGGCACCTCCGATGCAAGAGACTTTTCCGAGAATATCTGCGAGTGCAGATATAAACGATGGAACCTCGATTTTACCCGTTACGATGGGAGCCATTAGTGACCTATTTGATAGAAAGATCGATGTCCTGGTTAAAAGTCTCATGGGGAACCTGAAAAACGAGATCATGACTACTGTACGTAATGAAATGCCAAATCTTATAAATGCTATTAAGAATGATGTCACCATAATCACGGATTTCCTCAAAGCTGATCTAACGACACTGAGAGAGGAAATAAATAAGAAGTCTAAAAGGATAGCCACACTTGAATCAAGTAACATTACTTACATACCCTTCTAAATGAAATCTTACATATCTTAAAACAGAAAAGTTATCCCGCGCAGGCAACCTCGTGATTCGTTGAATTCCTGAGAGAAAGACTGAGGACTGAAGGACAGTCGTGCCGCAGGATTGCAAAAATGGACATCAGTACAAACCGACGGCGTACCATCCTGGTATCTCTCTCGTTATTCAGAGTTCGAGACGAAGTCGCTGTCCACTGCAACAACAAGGCTCACAATAAAGATACCCTGGCTTTCGGCCTGCTGGGCTTTCCTCTCTTACCAGGACAGAGTAGCGGTACCCACGATGAAAGGCGAATCTATGTCTCAGACAACCTGTGCCCCGAAATCAAGAAATTAGTTTAAGAAACTAAATAATAATGAGTTCATATAGCAAAAAATACCTCATAAAGGACAAGGATGCTCCTAAATTCATGTAAAGAGCCATGACAATTTAAACAAACTGACCTCTTAAAATATATTAGGTTTTTCTATTTGTTATATCTTATTTGATCTTTATTTAGCATAATCGTGTCTACTTACTACTTACTATCAAAAATAAACGGTCTTAGGACCAAAAAACGCTACTTTTACGTATTATTTGTAAAATGATTTTGTCTATTAAGGCATATCAATGCCATACTGAAATAAATCTTAACTCTGGTATTTATAACAAGGAACTCTTTGATAACTGCCACAATATTTTACCACTTCGATCTAACAAACCAAAGAAAAATAGAAAATAAACAAAAAAAGACGGTGGTTTAGTGTTGATCGCAGTAAAGATTTTTTTTAGCTTGTGGTAATCTTGGGACTGCAACATTAGTGCAGTGGATGATGTACAGCTGACTTTATCTCTATCAGATATACCCGAATTGAATATTTGCCTGCCTGCTACCTAGCAGATGATATAATAAAAGTTGCAGATCCCAGGGGATACTAAAATAACTGTAATCGCGTTTCACTCAACTTTAATCCCGATGATATAGTTATGCTTATCGGAGACTTTAACACGCATAGTGTAACCTGGACAGCATCATCAAACGCTGATTGTTCAAAAATGATCCCAACCCCAGCTACTGACACTAAGTCTACGTTGCCCCTAGGTACTATGTACATATGTCATCTTAGCCAATATAACAATATCTTTAATAAAAACGCATCTACTTGGTTATGGCCCTGACCAATATCAACAGCATCTCGGTATCTAACACTGACCTCTTTACTCTAGACGTCCATCACGATCAAAGTACAATCTCGAAGCACTTTTATTAAGAAGAACTAAAAGACCCAAGTTCTGGTGCTGCCATTTTAAGAAACTTAAATTTGTTCTTAGAAACACTGACTGAGAACTGACTTAGAAACATTTTAACTCTAGCATAAACTAACTGTTTGAAGTGTAATTGATAAATAAACAAACTTACCTGAAATTAAGTTCGATCCCAATCACATAAAGAGCTTCGTTTGAAGATATTGGCATCCCTCCCTCTATCGCTGTAAGCTGTAAACGACCCGTGAAATATCAAACACGAGGCGAGCTGTGATTTTTTCATCTACCTGATTTTTTTCCAAATAAAGTGTGCGAAATGGCTAGCCTATGAGTGAAACTACATTGTGTACCTCTTTGAGCGAAGCTCTTTATTTAATTTGGGTCGTACTTCACTTCAGGTAAGTTCGTTTAATCATCAAGAATACGCCTAACCTTCATTCACAAGTGTGTAAGATACCATCACAGGTTTCATCTTTCATCTTTCCTTCCTTCACATTGACAACAAGAGATTGTTCAGGTGCCCTGTACCACTAACCTTAACACTAACACTTGATGCACATACACACAGAACCACACTTTCACTCAGTACACTCTCACTAATACGGTACATACACCTCACTACCATAATAACTATGTTCTTTTCTTTAATTTGTCAAACAAAATTATAAATTTTCAATTATTTTTCTTTTTTATTAAGTACTTTTGAACTCAGTTGTGCACTGTGCAACAAAAACAATTGGTTAAACTGTATATAAAAAGGGAAGAAACTGACTCCCAAGACACAGGTTACCCTAATGTGGGAGACAGGGAAACCCTTTGTCAAGGACTTGTTTTTGTGAATAAACGAATTTTTACTTTACTTTACTTTATTCCCCATAATATTGTCAGCTAACATTTATTTAACAACTAAATAAAAATATAGGATAGAATATAGTAAAAAGGATGAGTCTGTATTCCTCGCGAAGTAATTTAATTTACTAAAAATATATAAAATTGTTACTGTCTCGTCATAAATCAGGATGAGTACCCATTTCGTTATGATAATCTTCTGGCATGCTTACACCACATACCACCAGACGAGACCTTAAGACTTAGTAAAAGGGTATTAACCCTTTTTGGGTATTGCACAAATAAAAAAAACTTTTAAATGGGTAGTTTTTAAACAAATGACCATATATCTAGTTTTTATTGAAAAACATACTGATTCGAGTATCATAAAATACAAAACGAGCCTTGGATTTTGATGTTCTTATATGTTTAATTAAAGGATTAAGGAGGCTTCGCTTCTCTTACCTTTTATCCTCCACCTGCTCTGACCGACCACTTTGCCGACAGACAGTCTTTAGTTAGCTTATAAGCGTTAGCTAAACCGTTCAGTAATTTGTCACGCAATTCAGTAGAACTGAATGGGTGTCTACAGACAGACACCGGCGCAGGGCAAGGCCCAGAAGGAGATGGAGGGACGACCTGGACAAGTATCAACCACAGTGGGGTAGTACAGCTTCAGATAGGGATGTGTGGGCTCGAAATGGTGAGGCCTTTGCCCAGCAGTGGCTACATAGAAAGAAAAAAAATGTCAACCTAACACGAAGACTATTCGGGGGCTTCACTGCGCGCGCCCCCTCTAGTCTTCATCAAAGCTACACCGTAGTGTTTGCCCTGGTATTTCGTTTGCAATTCAAGTTTAAACCAGTTCACAATTTAACGATTTTATTATAAACTAAGTCATATCGTAAGCAGTACGGTACAGTTTACAATTTATCGATAGTTTGTAATCTAAAGAGAGAGAAAACGTTAGATTATAAACTAACGGTTTTGACAATCTTACGGTGACAATTAATTATGCATGTTGTTAGGACATCATGAATTGATCATCATATTTTTTTTTTGAGGTGGGTGCGTGTGTTTATTATTGTATTTTATAATTTGGTCATCGATGGTGTGGATCATAGCCCTGCAACCTTTGTGAGTGGAGCATCGCCATCTTGTCTTTGATCCATGCTTGCTTTCATTACGCATTACAAAACGGTACCCAGCGAATAGGATCATAGGAGCGCCTTTATTTGAAGTCGTAACTGTGAAAACTGTAACAAAACAAGAAATAAGTCAGTTTTGGTACCACCCAAAAATCTGAGAAATTCCAATAACCAGATTTTACTTATCATCGCATTGAATATTATTCTGTTGCCCCTCTCAAGCAACTAGAAGGTTTTAGAGCGAAATCGTCTGCACTCCACACAATCGCGGGAGGCGACAGAATGCTAAATTGCTAACGTAAATATATATAGATAGATAGATAGATAGATAGATAGATAGATAGATAGATAAATAAATTCATTTATTCTTTGCAACATGGTATATATAGCACAATATGGAATGCACTGGCTAACAGTAAAATATACCACACATGCATGAACATACTATATATATATATTGGTATGTATTAGTTTATTAAACGGTTTATTCATATTTTTACGTTGTGTTTAAGTAATTGTGTATGCAGGCTATTTTAAGCAATAAGGGTTATCGGCATAATATTGTTTCTAGTATATATTAGTTGTAGTATTTATAGAGTTTTATTTTACGCGCAGGTCTTCCCCCGCTCAACCAACACCTTTCCTACCATCTTGGTTTGCTAGAAGAAATCTTTTTTGAGAGATAAGCTCGCCTTTGTACATGTTTTTTTTTCTATTATTAGTTATCTGTATGTCTGTTTCATGTAGTACAATAAAGAAATTATAAATTATAAATTACATACTGAAAGAGATATACCGAAGAAGCAGAGCTACTAGAGTAAAGCTCGAAACTGTAGGCCCACAAAAAAAAATCCAAAGAGGTACGATAAAAGAGAAGATACATAAGTGTCAAAGGTCCATGAAGCGATGTATGACGGGAATAAATTAACTTCAGAAATTTAGAAGCTCTAACATCAGAGAAAACCAAGATAATAGATGCACTTGAACAAGCCTTGACGCTGAAGTGAAAATGGGATGGGCATATTTCGAGAATCACAGATCAAAGATGGACCTTAGAAATAACCGAATGGCAAGGACCGCCAGGAACTCGGAGAGTAGGAAGACTCTATAAACGATGGGAAGACGAAATAAGACACAGCTGGAAAAGAGTGGATGCACACGACTCAAGACCGGGAAAAGTGGCTCTCTCTGGAGGAGACCTACACCTTTAAAGGGGTTCTCATAGAACAATAAATTAAATAAAACAAAATTAAATTATTAAGCTAATTTTAATTTTATTAATTAAAAATTTATATTCATGCATGCAATTATACATACTACATTCCTAAGTAATATTCTTAACTACTTATTTTTTATAATTCACAATTGTCACTATTCTTATGTAGAAGAAATAAACGGCGTTTTTATTTTATTTTTTTATACATTAATTTATACACTCATGTTCAACAAGCTAGCATAAAGAAAAAACTGTTTTAATACTCCTATTTTGTAGAACTTGATATTTCCAAAAGGCTGTTTTGGTCTACTGCGCCATCTTAATTAATTAAAACATATATGAAATCCTGTTATAAATAAATATTAGGAGAATTATATATATATTTTTTTAAAGGTTAGGTAAACAAATCAGTTATATAAAGGAGATAGGCGTAATTAGGTATGTATTGAGTATTGTAATTGTCGTAATCTGGAACGTATGATTTAGTACAATTGTTCTGGACGAGGGTGCGTGTGTTTATTCTTACATTTTACTAATTGGTCATCGATGTTGTGGCTAACAGCCTTGCATCCGCTGTTCTTTTAAAAAACTTAAGATTCATACTATTACAGCACTCTACATAACAGAGTTATGCAAGTTGGTCAGGCGCGATCCTTAAAAGTTTCCCCAGAGGCCGCCTGGTGTAACTGAAAGGCTGAATAATAAACACAAACTGAATTTAGAAATTCCGTTGAGCAGAACAGTGTCGCACACACGTAGCACAAAGGTGACCGCAATAAAAATTTACAATAAGCTGCCTGAAGATATCAAAGCTTTATCTGGAATCTCCTTTTTTAATAAACTTAATAAATATCTATTAGAAATGTGTCCATATGACTTATATGAATATTATAATTATAATTAATTAATAATAAGATAATGAAATACAATTCCACAAAATGACATTATTTAGGATGTTAAAATTCAAATGATCGTGTGTAGTTTTTATTCTTTTATGACTTTGTGACTGTGTAAATTGTATTATAATTGCCTTGTTAGTATTTAAATCCTTGTATAATAAGTTGCTACACTCTTATCAGTAAAATTACACTGACTCATTATTGTTTTTATCATAAGATCTTTATAAACGTGTAATTTATGGCAATAAAGAACTGAACTGAACTGCATCCTCTGTTATTATGGTCGTCACTTCCATCTACATTTTAATCCACTTGAATTGCGTTGCTTGATGGAAAAATCGGTAACGCCCGATAAAATCAAAGGGACGCCTCTTCTTCTTGAAGTCGCCATTTGGAACTCTGTAATCATCAAAAAACATAATCGATATTTTTTCCCACCCGAGTTGGCAGAGATTCAGTTACGTCCACGATATTAAATCAATCAGTGAACGAGACTAGGATTTATTTGTGTTAACATTTTTGTGGAACTTAAGACTTAGTAGCTTTTCAAAACCATTGCATTAATGAATAATCTCTAAAATTATATGTAGGAGGTTTTTTAAAAGCTCTTATTTAGATAAGACCAAATACAGGATAAAGTTCAAAATTTCGGCCCACTGCAGGCAACTTATTTTTTTTATTTATTTGTCAAATTTCGTAAGTACAACATCAGAGAAATAATCCTAATGCGTTGTACATACACCGAACAAGATAGCATTGATAACATGTAAAATAAGAAATGAAATTACAAATTGTTCATTTCACTTCAATCAGTATGTCAACTTAATATTAAATTCAAATTACAAAAATTCAAATTACAAATAAGACAATTTAAACACAATCAATTAATTATAAATGCCACCTATAAAATTAAACTTCAATAAAAAAAAATTACAAATTAAACAAATTTTCTCACACATTCATCTCGCTAAACCTTCCACAATATGTTTCCATGCATCACTAAACAGATCAGTCAGTGGTGCCGCAGCCAACAGAGCGTTGAGACTGTCCCGCGCCCTCACCGGTAGAGACTGCTGGCGCGCCACCGTGCGGTGCGTGCTTCCGCTAATAACTGCCGGTGCCTGTGCGCGCGGGTATATTTGTCGGGCACAAATAGCGCGCATTCCATTCCGACAAGCGCGACGCAGTCACTGTCGCCTCGCAACAATCGACATACAATCAGAAGCTGTTCGGTGTTACGTCTGACCACTAGTGAGTTGTATCCGAGCATACCCAATATAAAAACGGATGGATAAAGGTAAGGATAGTTATTATATTATCTCTTCCATGTTAAATAATAAATAAAAATTGTTTTTGTTTAATTTTTGTGTTTCTATAGCGGTTTATTATTTTATAAACTTATTTATGGTTATTTTTTTACAGTAGGGACATAACGTTTTATGTAGAACTAAGATTTGGTCTAAATCTATACTCTACACTGTAATAACCCCATAGCATGATAACAAATCGACGCTTGTAGATCTGGATTTTATCTAGGTTCGTTTCGGTACTAAATCACGAAGAGCCTTACGTAGTTGTTTATTTTACTCGTCATAAAATCAGAGCAATATCTAAATCACCATCACCGTCTGCCGCTACTCCCCGCTAGGTGGCGCGGCTTGGGAGTTGCCGTGCTACAGCTAAGTTGTGGATATTGGTTTGATGCCATTTTACATCAATGATTTGTCAAAGGTGTACAACCAAAAATGTTTTGGTTGTACACCTGTTGGTTGTATACCAACATCCCTCTGGACATTCGTTTAGTTATATAATTTTTGATGGTGTGAACTTCGTCATTATCAAACCTGTTTTTTTCGGGAATATGACAGTTCGGAATTTGTGTCGTTGTAGCGAGTCACCCATCTTTTAGAGATTTTGGAGGATTTCGTCGCCATATAAAAATGGAGATTTCACCTAAGGGCGCCTTTTCCTCTCGAGTTGCCGTGGTGACACCCCCTACCTGAACGGCTAGGCCAATATTGACCCGAAGCCAGGGCTACCTACCTGGGTAGGGCCGGAGTTTCATGAGATTTTGAGTTAGTTGAGAAGTTATTTAAGTTTTTTTTGGAAAATAAATAAATAGTATAAGTGTTTTTTTTAATCACTCGCTTTTATTAATTTTTTATTTTTAATTCAACAAATTCTGACATTTCATTTGACATTTAATTTATTTTTAGTTTTGATTTTTTCTTTATATAATATTCCTGTATTTGCACATTATGCATCGTTAATATGCTAGGACATCTTTTTTTCAAGAACACACTGTTCGCATATTAAGCAAATAAATGAATTCTGATTCTGATTCAAAAAATGGCCACGGGCGAAACCCAGGTAAGTAACCACTACTGACCTAGGCGAAGGATCTCTTCTAGCATTGACCCAGTGAGTTGAATTCTAATTGTAAATCGTGTCAACACCATTGTCATCAGGAGTCACGAACTGTCGGCCGCTGGTTGGTCACGAAGCATACGAAAAGTCACTGCGTGGTCGAGGACTTGCCAGCCGTCTAAGATAAATTATTTGAGTATTAGGTCAATAGTTATGTTCCACGTTCGCGTTCCACAGTGGCGGATGACGCGACGAATACGGTAACGTATTCGTTGCGTCATCCCCCACTGAGGAACGAATCGCAAGGCCACAGACCATACCTAGTTCGCCGGAGCGCTAGTTGAGATTCCACGAAGACTCTCCATGTTAAGCCAGCCGCCAAGTGGCTAGCCTCGAATAATAAAACTGAATAGGGTCGTGGGACATTTCTATTAGCTACGGGGGCGAATCTACTAAGTTTTGCCGTGACTTACCTTCATGTCCTAGTATTCCATTTGTCATTTTCATGACTAACTTTGATACGGGATGTTAATTTGATCAAGCTCAGACAGTGTTCCGTACTAGTAGATCATATGTTTAATTAGGCTGGGAAGCTCATTGTGTAATTATTATGCCAATGGCGGTGTTATTATAGGATAAATTCATGTGTTGAGATTGAGATCAATCGGTCCTGTTGCTTTTAAGCTATTGTTGATATTCTTGGGAATGTTTAGCTCACTGAACGCCGGGGACGCCTGAGGCAAAAGTGGTAGACCAGTATATCGCCCGTGATATACATGGCCTTGACAAAACATCTGGTGTATCTCGGGAGATACTCAGGGTATTGGGCGTGGTAATGATTCGGGAATAAGTTTCCAACTCGTTTGTTGTTGGATAGTATTGAGGTAGTACCGTAGATTGTGTTTTGAACGAGGACCTTCCGTCATTGTTTTTTTATCCCGAATTCAAGGAAATAACAACCAATTGGCGTACCGTAGTGGTTTTAAAAGCCCCTGCGAGGTCAACGGCCCGCTGGGTGTTTCCCCATTCCAATTTTCCGCTGAGACTGTTCCGAAGAGTGTTGCCTGAGCTAAGTTTAGTTAGCAAGATGTTAAGTTAAGCCCGACCAAGAAAGAACCGGCCCTTTATTTTCTATTAATTAATCTAGAAATAAAAAACTACTTTAACGACCACTTAAAGTGGTTGTTAAAGTGGTTGTTTATTTCACCAATAAAAACCACCAGTGAACGTTTTTATTGGTGAAGGACATCCCAACGTAAAATAAAGTCAGGTAACTAGCTACGAGTATGCATATGAGTAGTATATCTATATCGCTATTTGTGCTTTATTGTAGTTCACCAAAAGCTTAGATGAACTTTAATAGTTTAAGACTTTTCTCAATCTCTATGACTTTTCCAGTTTAATTTCCAGTCCACGTCGTCTTTTTCATGAAGTACAAACCGTGTTTTAACATCAGAATATAATAATAGTGTGACACCGTCTCCATCTACAGGGATCACGGACTCTAAGCCTATATCATATATAACATAATAATATTGATAAAATTATTAGTATATGTACAACGTATTGATGACTACCGACTTTAGTTGTCTGTTTGTCTATAAAGCTCAATGACGCTAGACAACAGTCACCTCGCGTGTGTACTGTTCCAATGTTTTTAGTGAAATGAAGAATTGTTAGAATATCAAAAAAGTTTATTTACCGTTTTACTAAAAATTCCCCTCCAACCCCTATGCACTAATGCATTCGAGTAAACCAGTCCCCAAAACATTTGAAAAACACATCTTGCTGGAGGTTGAACGATATTCTTCGACGGCGTCGTTTGCGGTGTTAGATTTTCGTCCCCGAAGCATTTTTTTAACAATGAAAAATAAAATAAAATCGCACGGAGCTAAATCTGAGCTGTTCGGTGGATGGAGTAACATTTGTGCCCCCGAAGTTGACAAATAGCCGATGGTTTTAGCAGCTGTGTGAGAGGGCGCGTTACCTTGGTAAAAAATAATGCCACGAACGCCGCTCCTTGTGCGCTCACTACTCAACTCCCCAAAAGCCTGAGGTAGACAAACATCGGAATACCATTGTCTAGTTCTGTTCCACAGTCTTCTAGCGGGATTACTGGTACTGGTCCACTTAGTCGAAAAAAAAAAACTGCATTTTTTTTTATTAACGCTCTGACAGCGAGCAAGTTTTGTGGGCAACTGGTCCTCTTCAAACAACTATTGCGTGGATTGCTGCTTTGTAAGAGGATCGTAGCTATAGATGCAAGATTCATCAGTTTTCATGATGTAGGATACGTTTTGTGAAGTTCCTCCTTCGAACTTTTTCAACATAAATTTGCACCAATCAACACGACGGTATTTTTGCTCTTCTTTGAGAGAATGAGGTATCCATAGCGAAGCAACCTCCCTGACTTTTAGGTGTTCATGTAGGATGTCATTCTGAATCTCCCTTGTATAATATTTATATTTTCACGCAATAGCCTGATGATGTTTTCATGAGTAGTTGGTCGGTCAGGTCGGGGGTCATCGTTTAGGTTCTCTTGATCACGTTTAAATTCACGAAACCAATAAGTGACTGTTTCTAACCCAGGAACAGACTCCCCAAAGGCAGCTTGTAAATTTTCGTGGGATTTCTCAACGGTCAACCCGCGTTTATAATCATAGAAAATCATAGCACGATAAGCTTCCCGCGAGACGTCCATTGTTGCAAGCATAAGAAGAACGACTGATATTTTTTTAAATAATTAAAAAAATAACCATTCATAGCTAGTCAATGATTTACATGAAGGAGGTTTGTATTAAAAGGAGGTTTGCATTCAAAATAGTTTAAGAAAAAAGAGGTACATACTATTTACTCTGTGGCTAACAATTTTCGGAACAGCCTAGGTATGTGGAGAACTTTGCTAGCCTGCCTCAATCTATAAAAATAAAATAGGTAAATTAGTTTTTGTGTTTATTCCAGCTTATTCAATTTAATAATTATTTTACAATTAGATAAGTATATGAATATTTACATATATTTTTTTTCATAAAATATTAATAAAGGTCGAAAATTTGAGCCAGATCGCTGCCGCCGTCGCTAGGCAAGGTGCCCAGAAGGCTGGCGGCGTTGCCTCGGTGTATGGCAAGGTTCAGCCTTTGCACAAGGTAGGCTCCAGCCCTCCGGTCGTTACAGGCGTCGACCAGGCGCGAGGAAACTTCTTTGAACAGTGCTCGAGCGTCTGGACCCCATGGACCGAGGGTTTCTACCCCAAAGGCACAAATATATAGCCCTGTTCGAGGGCTGCATATTTGCGCCTCTTGTTGCCCTCTGCCGTCGACGCTGCCGTGCCAGCCTTGCGAGCGGTCGCTTGTAAGTGGGACTGTGCCAGCGTATCGACACAAGTCGCGTCCCACACAAGCGAACGCCCGTTTTTCCAAGGAATCAATGTCTCGTCCGGTCTTTTGCCATCGTAACGCGAAATGCCTGCTGGCTCTAATATCGCGGAAACGCCTGCAATGGCAAAAGCTGGGTGGATGACATCGTTCAGTGCGGCGTGGCGCGACAGGCGGCCAGCACTGCGGCGGTATGCCAGTCCAAGGTGGCCCAGTTGGTCCACGCCTCCCCCACAGCGGCAGCGATGTTGCTTGTTTGTCTTGGCCCCTAGCCTAAGACTAACAGCTAATCTGAATGAGATCCTCTCCAGCAATGTGCCTAAGCTCGCCGAGGGGAGCGCATTCAACCAGTACCTCGACTCCGGCTCACAAGAGGCCAAGAGACGAGCTCGCTCTGCATGGTTTGTGCTCGATTCCACGAGGTTCTTCTGAACCTCAATGCAGAGCGGCCCATCCCAAAGCCTCTACAAAGACGGGTTTGAGGGCGGGACTGTACTCGGGCCAGCTTTGTCGCACCAAACGCTTCTGCCCTCAGTCAAGTCCTCCGAGTGACGGGTTAATAATTTTACCGGTTAGGCCGATCGTGCTGTGTACTGAGGACAAGAACGCTGGTAGAGTGACGTCTACTGTCCTGCGGATACCCAGGCCCCCATACCTGATAGGTAGGGAGGGTGCCCTGTGTCCAGCTTCCATCAGTCATGTTGCAATTTAAAATTTCCGTTAGAGTCGATCGAATCATTTGATCTAAACAATTAAGTAGGTCTGGCCTTTTCCACATCGTGGTGCACCGCAGGACGTACGTAAATTTTGGGACGAAAAGACAGAATTTCACGATTGTATAAGGTAAATTAATAAAGCATGTTAATATAGACATCATGAAAAGCTCATCATTTTTTTTTGGAACTTTTGTGGAGGGTGCGTGTGGTCATTGTTGTATTTTATAATTTGGTCGCCGATGGTGTGGATGAAAGCCCTGCATCTTTTGTAGCCATGAGTGGAGCACCGCCATCTCGTCTTTGGTCCCTGCTTTCTGTGCATTCCGAAACGGAACCCAGCAAAAAGGATCATAGGACCACCTTTAGTAGAAGTTATCATTGTGATCTCTGTAACAAAACAAACAAATAATGTCACGTTTATTCACACAAGGAATGGAAAAGGCAGAGTTTCGTTACCACCCATAAATCTGCAACATTTTGATAAACAATGCTCGATTTCCTTATTATTGCGTTGAATATTACTCAGTTTAAGGTTTAAGTGTGATAGCGCTCCACCTTATACAGTCGCGGGAGACAACCGAATGCTAAATTGCTAACATAATTATGGTTAATTTTACTGACTACTGACATCAGTGTATTTGTCTGCAAAGTTTAATGACACTAGCCCCTAGTTGACTCGAGTAATTATGTAGAGTCACTGTGAGAGCTCTGAAGTATATGGAATATCCTCAGAAGTTCCATAAAATAACGTCCGTAATCGAGACATTCAATAAAAAGAAGGCCTGCCCTAAACGAAAAATAAGAAATGGGCTCAAATGTTTTAAGTGATTTAATAGTAAATACATTGAAGGTATGAGTTAGTAGGCTTTGGTGGAGGGTGGGTGTGTTTATTAATGCATTTTACTAATTGGTCATCGATGGTGTGGATGACAGCGTGGCATCCTTTGTTAAGGTGCGTCGAGCACTGCCATCTAGTTTTTGGTCCACTTGAATCGTGCTTCTTGCGAAAACGATACCCTCCGATCAGTATCAAAGGAACCCCTCTAATTGATGTCGTCATTGTGAACTCTGTAATCAAACAAATATAACTATTACTATGTTTTCTGTTCGAGACCTAGTTGCACCCACGTGACCATGTATTATTATTGTTATTTTATATAGGCGTAGTGGTATTTTTGAAAAATGAACTAAAATACAAATCACTGTTTAAATATATATTTTAGATTAAACTGTGTTCCCTGTATTACATTTACATTATGTGTGTAACTCGCATAACAATACAAATTAACTTAGATAGATACTAAACATCAAGTATTCATATTAACAAACTCAAAACGGGAAAAAAATACCTTTCTATGGCTTGGCTAAAATAAAATTACTCAACTTAACTCAATACAAAAAAATAACACAGCTCTTCGGCTTGGCTGAATCAATGTAATTTATCAATAACAATCAATCTTAGTCAACTATTGTTTTAAATATGAATGCAACGATTTGCCATTTTTATAAGATTTTCATTATCTTTTCAAATTCTTTGCAAAATAGGTAAAAAAATCTGAGCAAGAGTATTAAAAAAAAACATGTTTGCAGTTCCGCCTTGATCAAATCCATGGACATGTTTCTTGGTGTATCAGGTATATGTGACGTGAGTTAATAATAATAATAATACCTTGGACACTATTTACACACATTGATCTAGCCCCAAACTAGGATTCCCTGTATCTTGGGTACTAGACAACGATACACATACTTATATAGATAAATATTATACTTCGATAGATAAACAACCATGGCTAGGGTACAAACATCCGTTCTCATCAAACATATATTTGCCTCCACCGGGACTCGAACCCGGGATCCTTGGCTTCGTAGGCAGCGTCACTGTCGACTCGGCCATTCGGCTCGTTCTATCTACAGAATAAGCTCTTCACTCTGTAATTTGTCAAATTGAAGATGCCATCAATAGCAAGTCTAGGTGGTTCATTGACTTTGAAGGAGCCTTCAACAAGACTAAATCACTAGAATAACAACGGCACTGGTCAAACACGGAGCAAATGCAGTTATGGTGGAGTGGATAGGTAATATGTTGAGTAAGAGAGTCATTAAAATCAAATCAGCCAAATCCCAACACGCATTGGTAGCGAAGGGATGCCCCCAGGGAGGAGTCCTCTAGCCGCTGCTCTGGAACCTGGTATTGAATGACCTCATCACTAGACTGAACGCACAACACTATTACACGGTAGGATATGCTGACGATATAGTGATACTAACAAGTGGAATCGTCACAAGTACGATATGTGATGTCTCCCAAGCAGCAATGCGGATCGTGGAACTTTGGTCAACCCAAATAAGATGTAAATGGTAATTTCCGTCATGAAGCGCAATCTGGGCAACTATCGACCACCCAGGTTGTTTGGTACAGAGCTACATATCGCTGCTGAGGTAAAGTACCTAGGTGTAATATTGGATAGCAAGGTAACAGTCACATTTTGGTGGAAAGGAAGAATGGTAGGAAAGACCTGGGGGCCTATCCCAAAAACCACCCATTGGCTTTATTCAGCTGTCATCAGACCTATAATAAGCTACGGCGAGATAGTCTGGTGGCCACGAACCAAACTATCCATTGTCAAACCAAAACTACAACGGAGATGCTATTGATTGGGTTAAGCAATATGTCTTCGACCAGGCAACACACCTCAGGTCGCCGAGGTCGCTCGAGAAATCGTCGGCAATATCAAGGGTTTTCTAGGAGCTGGGTTGGCAGGAGTAGTGCCCCCAACCCACATCACACAAAATTGAAGTCGCCGAGTGGCGGAAAATCAGCCCGCGATAAACTATAACCGCTGCCCTCGTCACACTGCTATCAAAAGCAATGAGGCAGGTATTGTCTACGAATTGATGCAGGGCACAGTGAACGACCACATTGATGACGTATGCTAAGTAATGCAATGGTATTAATATAGATTCACAATTGCAGTGGGGTCCTCATACATCGTCTATAGCTGGAAGATTGAGCTCTGCAGCTTTTGCTGTACGAAAAATTTGACAGTTTACTGATGAAGCCACTGCAAGATTATTTCAGTTACTTTCACAGCATCACAGCATTATGTCATATGGCATTCTGTTGTGAGTTAAAGCCGCAGATATACAATCGGTATTTGTGCTACAGAAGAGACCAATTCGTTCCATATATTATATGAAATCCCGCGATTCTCTCCGGGAACAATTTAAGGAGATCAATATTCTTACAGTGGCTTGTCAATACATATATTAAAACTTATTGTACGTTCGGAAAAATATTGACACCTTTGTCAAAAATTGCGATGTACATAATTTCAATACAACAATTCGGTTGAAGAAGGTTAATGGTTAATTTATGGGTAACTGTATGCACTTTTATAATAAGTTACTAGAGGGAATTGATCAATTACCCATGCAAAGATTTAAAACATTTATTAAGGCTAATCTCATAAAGAAAGCCTCTTACACTATTAATGACTATGTTTAAGACAAAACTTCATGGCCTCAATGCCCCAAGCTCCATGATAATGATAAAAATAATTAACGTAACTTTTACAAATGCAATAATGTAATTGAATAGTCTGGTAATATGATTAAGTGTACGAAAGTACTATGTAGCTCATAACAATTTATTAGTTTTAAAGTAGAATAAAAGTCTGTTACCAAGAAACCAGAGTTAATGGTCATGGAAAATTACATCCACGTAGAGTTTCTTGGTGCTATCTTCTCTGACGGGCGTATTTCCGAAGCACTGGTAGAGTTTATGGAGTCTCCTTTTCCTGTGCAAGATTCAGCCATGAATCACCACTTGAAAGGGAGATTTATTTTTTCAAACTCAAACCTGAATCAGTCATGTACACATAAGTGTAGTAACCTGACTTAAGTAAGTGTTTGACTTGTAAAAGTGCATTATTTTTGCCTATTTGCAATAAAGTTTTTGAGTTTGAGTTTGAGTTTCGGTTCTTCACAACAAACAGCACATAGTTATTGGTTTTAACTTGTCATAAAATCAGAGCATTATGTACAGGTATCGGCTTTCACCGTCGGCCGCTACTCCCGCTAGGTGGCGTGGCTTTAGGAGATGCCCCGCTTTTTGTGCTAAAAATTTCATTCGTATTTAAAACGGGGTCGTAATAAGTTGTAGTTATTAATTTGATGACATTTTAATACAAAAGATTAACACTAGTGTTAATTAGTTTGGTAATGGTGGAGACAATTTTGTCACCCGCTATTTTTATATCAATAGGTCAAATTCGGTCGTACCCTGATGAGCAAACAGAATTTATTTAGGTTTGGGCAATTGTATATTTTTAAGGTTATTATATAGTTAGCCATCTTACATCTTGGAATAACCATTAATAGCAAATTGCAATGGGGACCCCACCTAAATAAATAAGCTGGTAAATTAAGTTATGCGGCTTCCGCCGTTAGGGACATCAGACAAAACTTACTTACTTATTTTCATAGTATCGTGTCCTATGGTATATAGTTGTGGGGGAAAGCACCGGATATTCAAACTATGTTTATGTTACAGAAAAGAGATAATCGAGCAATTTATAATTAAAAACGAATAAACTCCTTAAAAAGAGCTTTTTAAAGAAATTTACATACTAATAGTAGCTAGTCAAATTATTTTCGAAAATATAATATATGTACGCAAGAACCTTGCAACATTTTCCAAAATTAGCGATAGCTGTAATGATTACCTAAGAAATAATCACAGACTAGTTGCGCCCCGGTTTAGACTCGCGAAGGTTAATAATTCTTTCAAGGGTCATTGCATTCTCTACTACAATAAGATACCTCTGGAGATTTTTAAATTGCCATTTGAGCAATTTAAAAAGCATTTTTAAGCGACTTTGTCCAAAAAGGGATATTACAATCTTGAAGATTACTTAAATGATGGGACTGTATGGGGGTGTAATCTAGCTCAACACAGCCCTTGCTGTATATAATTTTGTTTTTATTTATTCATGCCTATTAATAATAATAATTAATATTTTAATATTTGTATTAGTTAAAAACAAAAAAATAATAAAAGAAATCTAAAAATCGATCTGTGGATGTTTCTACGCCCTCTTCTCCCACAGTGGTTCAATGTAGACAAGGGGCAAAAATGGCGTTTGCTAATAATATGTAAATATCTACAATAATAAAGAAATTCGACCTTGACTTATTAACTTAGTTATTTCGAAATTGTATCATTAATGAAGTACAAATATAATATTATTAGGGCAGAAGTGTTTTGATGTCTTCGTCAAATGTAATGACATGATTTATCGTTTTTACGTATTAGGATTTTCCTTCCCGAGTTAAGCCACACAAACTTATATTTTAGCCATAGGCTAGTTTCTAGCGTTGTAAAAAAGTTTTTGATCACACGATGTAAGAGCGTGATATCTGTTGATCCTGGTTGTAGCTACCTCGATGTTGGGGTTGGAGTCCGGCATTACATCGGATACTGGCAGCTCGGCGGTGGTGCGGCCGGCGTTCACCCAGTTGCTGGTCTTTCATTCGTTTCATTCTTTCGTCTCAACGTGCAGCATGCCGTCTTTATTCCCGCTTTTTCCTTTTATACTTCAAAACTGAAATTATCTTTATCGCTATTATACGTATGGTCTCCGATACATTTTCACTTTCTTGCTACGGGACACCAGCTATTTCGAGGTAGTTTTCAATCTTCTTCTGATATTGTTCATTATTGTTTGTTCCAGAGTTGATATTTAAGTCACTAGGTGTATATTTGTGTTTGTGAGGTTGTCGTTTTTCTTCTCATGCATTTTGATTTTAGGTTTCATTTCTTCCATATCCTTATCGAAGTCGTCTAATTTACTGCTGCAGAATTCTACGGCTTGCTGAAGATAGTTTTAATTTAATGTTTTTTCAGTTTCATTTGATTTGTCTTGAAGCATCTTCTTTAACGGAAGAATACAAAGGGTAGACGTAAACGGAGAACGATCACCAGGATCATTGGTTTCTTTGGGCGTGCCACAGGGCTCAATATTGGGACCCTTCCTATTCCTCATCTATATAAACGACTTACCCTATCTAGGAAGGGACTGTCATGATATGGTACTGTTTGCTGATGACACCTCACTTATTTTTAAAACAAAGCGAAACCAACACGCTACTGATGATCACGTGAACAATACCATATCAAGAGTGGTAAATTGGTTTAATGTTAATAATTTGCTATTAAATGAGAAAAAGACTAAATGTGTTAAGTTTCTTACTACTAACGTTAAAAATAATCAGACATGTATAACAATTAAAAATGAGGAATTGGAATTGGTAACCAGCACAGTGTTTCTAGGTATAACGTTGGATTCCAAACTCCAATGGGGTCCACATATTGATAAGCTATCGAACAGACTGAGCTCTGCAGCTTTTGCATGCAGGAAAATCCGTCACTTGACAGATTTAAAAACAGCCAGATTAGTTTATTTTAGTTATTTTCATAGTATTATGTCCTACGGTATTCTGCTCTGGGGCAGTGCTGCTGACATAAATACTATTTTTGTGCTGCAGAAGCGGGCTGTTCGTGCGATTTATAAAATGAATAATAGAGATTCTCTTAGAAATAAGTTTAAAGAAGTAAATATATTGACAGTCCATAGTCAATATATTTACGAGAATATTATGTATGTCCATAAGAACATTGCTAACTTTCGAAGAAACTGTGATATACATAACTTTAATACTAGAAACAAGGACAAACTTGCAGTGCCCACTACTCGGCTCCATAAAATAAAAAACTCGTTCAAGGGTAATTGTGTAAGATTTTACAATAAACTCCCAAGCACTTTGACAGATCTATCAATTAATAAGTTCAAGAAATACATCAAGCAAAGGCTTATTTCTAAAGCTTACTACAGTATTAAAGAGTACATAGACGATAAAAATGCTTGGGACTGAATTGTTCTAATTAATTGTGAGCATCCTCACTGCC
Organism: Argyresthia goedartella; assembly: GCA_949825045.1. NCBI lineage: Eukaryota > Metazoa > Arthropoda > Insecta > Lepidoptera > Argyresthiidae > Argyresthia > Argyresthia goedartella. The sequence continues at coordinate 8,608,420 of OX463817.1, forward strand.
AGAGTTTCTTCTACTGGACACTTGGAGGCCTTTTACACCTCCAAAGATTAATTTAATTATAAAACTCTTGACTGTGGGGACCATTTACATCTCCTATTATCATTGTATTATTGACTAAAGAGACTATACATCTCTGTTATTTATATTTTAATTATTTTATTATGACATTTGAGACTCTTTACATCTCTCAGAAACAATAATTAAGTACTTTTTTTTTTTCTGATAATATGATAATAATACCAAATGTTCTGTAAAAAATGAAATGAAATGACATGTGAAAGTGCCCTTGTGGCCTATTTACAGAATAAACGTTTTGAGTTTTGAGTTTTTTTGAGTTTTATCCGGTCTATTACCGCGCCTATGTGCGAGGCATCACGATTGTCAACCTTAATGGTAATAAAATTCAAAACCTACAACGGGACATGGCATTACTAGAAATGCCTTGGAATCACCTCCCATGGGATTACTAGTCCGTTCACAAGAATCATTTTTAGCCACGATTGTTCATGACATACTTTTTTCTGCAAGGAACCCTGTTCTTCTAAGGGAAGGGTCAGAGGTATCTAATGAAAAAGGAGACCATATAACATACGGATTATTTCATAGAAGAGATCATAATCAACTTTATACAAAAACAAATGCATTGCGTTGCTTGCATAACAGAAACAGCTTAAGAACAATGAGTTACTAATATTGATTTAATGTATTTCGAAAACTTTGTTTATGTCTAAGAAGAATAAATAAAATTGGTAATCTTTTTTCTTATAAATAAAATATAAGTGTAATTTTTATGAAAAAAGTGTTTGTACTTCATATAATGATTGTAGATAAGGAGGAGTAAAAAAATCGTTGATGGTTTTCATCGACCACAGTTTTTTCTTTCTTTAATTCCTGCTTGTTAGTAAAATATAAAATAACATTATTCAGATATGTAAGTACCTACCTATAAATAAGCATCAAAATATTAATTCATTCATACATCACTGATTATTTCTACGTCTTTCAATTATTTCTCCTGTATTTAATTTTGCACAAGCTTTTCACACTATTAACTTTTCGTTGTTGTTGTATTTCCGTTTTATCGTCATCAATAACTTGATTTGTATTCCTGCTGCTGCTGCAAAACCAATAAGTATTGGAATCTGATAATCGCATCCCTCAGTAGTATGTGAAACTGTTATTGATAATCATTTAATGACGAACTCTGTTGTATAGCGGTCGAGGCTGCGCTTTCCAAGCGAGAGGTCTCGGGTTCAAATCTCGGCTAGGAAGGACACAAAAAACCCTAGGTCTTGGATGTTTACATGTTTCTGACGTCGCTGTTTCTGTTTCCCCACAGGGTATCTTAATAAGGGACCTGGAGCAATGTATGTGTCTGTATGTAAATCTTATGTGATGATATTTTTAATCCACGATTATTGATGCTGTACTTGAATTCCGCACTGAAAAAATCATCTCATGTATTCAACACTGAGGGAAAATGCTGAATTGATTTCTGAGGTTTGTTTGCTGTATTGATTTTGCCACAAGTTCTTTCATTATTTTATTGGCATTGAACTGTTGCTGCTGGTTTCAAATCGCTTGTTAATATATTTTTTACTTCAACTTGGAGAAGTCCCAACTCCCAACTCCCAACTCCCAACAATCTTTTTGTATATTACTTCAACAAATAAATATAATAATAAGAAATATATTGTGTTTTATTATTTAATAAAATTATAATTTAAACTGGGCCGGCCACGTTGCTCGAATGCAGCTGAATCGTTGCCCCAAAAGCGCCACAGACAGTCTCCCAATCAATGCAAAAAGAAAGGTGATGGATGTAGACGGCCTTACGAGGGATACCCAGGGGACTATTTCATACAGAGGTACTCATCACAATAAACTAACAATTGCGCCCACATTTTTTCTATTGTAAACAATCCATAATAAAATTTTATACAACTCAAATTATACAAACTAAATTTACAACACCATCGACACAATGAATGAAACATCGAGGTCTAAAATTTGGCTTACTTGTTTCCTTGTTAAATTTATAATGTTTTAACCACTGAACCAAATTTAATTAAACATTGCTAAGAACCATCGCAGGGAAGTCAACTACCATTTACATTAAACCCCATCAAAATCCGTCCATTCGTTTGACCGCTAGAGTGCCAAGGACAGATTCAATGAAACACGAAATTATGTCTGTAAAAGTGGAAAACATATGCTACGCGGATGATACAGTTGTCGTGTATCACGAAGCAAACTGGCAATAGGCTCAAATGGCTGCAGAGGCAGGAATGTCACTGATAGCTAAATATCTCCAACGGCCACTCAACGCATCGAAAACAAAATATATCTGTTTTCGTAAAACACAAACGTCAGCTCGTCCACTAAACAGAGAACTAAGGATCCACATTTCTGAAACACGAACCTAATCTTTGTGTGAAACCATTCCCAGATTCACTATGAACTAAACTTCCAGGCACACTTGGCATTCTCATCCGGACGCATTCGTAGGATCACATAGATTATAAAACAGTTGAGAAATGCAGCTTGTGTAGACATAATGAAATAGAGGTATTTCGCCCTATGCCAGTCCTTAATAATTGCCTACTGCAATTCCTGTTGGGGCAGTGCTGCCAAGACCTCAATGCTCAGACAGAAAAGAGCATAATGTTCGGTTTTGAAAACTATGTTTAAAAAACCGTACAGTTATCCGACAGCTGATCTTTACAAATACGACCATGTGAAAGGGGTAGACATTTATGTGTACGAAAAATTACTCAATATAATTTGTCAAGGACAATATTCCAATCTATCATTAAGGTTTATTTATTACTATTTAATATGAAATGATATGTATGCATGTAACAAAGTGTAAGTACACCTACATAAAACATCACAATATTTTATATTGAGTTTATAAAATTCATCCACATTTCAATCTTAACTTTTCAACACCCCCATTCATATGATATGATTTCATATTTTATTGAAATAATCATGTACCTTCCGATTTAAATTACTTTGTGAGCTGAGGTATGAAGTCTTGTTAAATGAGGCCCTTACGATACAGCCTTGTGTAAAAACTACGTTAAACAGTGGATAAGTCTACCATGTTACTTATTAATAGGAAAGTTCGTAAACTTCGTGCAGTTTTAATAAAAAATAAAAATAAAACTAGCAAGAAACGCTCCAAATATAAACCGCCTTTGTTTGCTTACTTCGTTTGCCGATATTTAATTAGTCTGATAATTTTGTTCATCCTCAAGTAGAGAAAATAAGAGTTAAACTCAAAATCATACTATAGTATGATTTTGAGTTATTATGTTATATACATCTATTATAATAGACGCAAAAATGTGATGCGGTCTAAACACCTAAAAACCTACAAAATCCTATAAAAAAAGTGAAAGCATATGAAACTTTAAGATCATTTCTAAAAATGCAAGAAGAGCGAATCAATTTCGGAAAATGTGGTATTATAATTTTTATCTTATTGTGACCAAATACATGTAAATAAAAACAATTCTTATTCATAACTTGTCTATTATTGCTCTTATCATAGCTTAACTTAGTTATGTACTTCTTTTTTCATAGAGGGTGATAGAGTATGTCCACATCGGGAGCGAAAACAATTTTAAACTCGAGTCGAGTCGACTTTAAATCCAGATCACATAAATCTTTAATTCCTTGGTAAATAATCTACAATTAAGTTTCACTAAACATAAATCAGACTCTTATGATAACATTATCACGAGTGACCATCATTTGGGGTCTGTCGTGGTTGTGGGTCAATTGGCTGCGCCGGATTATATGATCTTTACTTATTTTTAGTCGACCTCGACATTTTTTAGTCCTGGTATTGCTACTGCTGCATATACAAGTTGTAAAGTGTTTTGATCTCCGTGTCTGCCTGTAGAATGTGTAACCATCGAGAAGAATCATTTTTAATCCACGATTATTAGTGACGTACTTGATTTCTGCAAGAAAAATATAAATGCCTCACGTCACGTATCAAATAATGAAGAGCGACGGCCAATACCCACACTATTATATTTACATAAGGCTACTTACTACGTACAGACATACATAGTGTCAGGCCTTTGCCCATACGGGATGGCAGAGGCACACTTATGCCACTTTTAGCCAGTTATTCTAATACACCATTTTGCGTGACAGGAGGCTAGCCCATCGCCACAGCTATGGAGATTGAAGGTTTCCTCACGATAACTTCCAACATCGTTAGAACGTCCATAATAGTAGTTTATGTGACTGCTGCATAATGGAGGGCATTAAAACTCGAGAGTGGGTTTATGAAACGAGCCGAAGGCGAGTTTCATAATAATATCACTCGAGAGTTTTAATGCCTAATTATGTACAGTTACATACACTAGTTTATCTACACACATATCATAAGCTCTCTTTGATGTGTTCAGGAACCGCATGTATGACCGGCATTGTGGTTCTGCAATTGTTTAGCTTGTTCTTTAGTACCAACTTCACGCAGGCGGGCGTCGGCGTTCGAAATTTGAATGTCAGTACCAACTTCACAGACAAACTAGGGACGGCACGCGGGTGGGTGTCGGCGTTCGAAATTTGAATGTCATTATATGTAGAAAAACTGCACATAATGACCATTATGTGTAGTTTTCCAGATACGAAACGAGTTTTACCAAGTAGTTTAACATAATGCTGATCGTAACGTGCGGTTTTTGAATGCAGTAAAGAGGGTTTATGATACGTGTGTAGATAAAATGTTTAATAATATTAGTGGCCCATTAATATCCCCACTGAGGGGCACAGGCCTTTACCCGCTGGCTCAGTGAGGGTTGATGGAGGGGTGTCGGGCTAGTAGACAACCCGACTGTCAGATGTTTTCAAGCTTCCCTATTAGGGCCTCCGACCAGATTTACAACCACTGCTACCGCGTAGCGATAGTAGCTGGGACCTACAGCTTGTCATCCGATACACGGAAGCGTCTGAAAATAAATGCCACATAGAAACGGACACCCATCCAGTACCAGTCCCAGCCAGATATTGCAACCCGCACGATCGTTTCCGTTGTGCGAATACCAATAGGCCACAGACGCTTCCATAAAATGCACTTAAGATAAATTACTTATCTCTTTAGTACATGGTGAGCACCGGGATTTGAACCTGCATATCCTGCATGAGAAGCAAGCGTGAAACCCACTAGACCACGAAGCTTAGTTACTAAGTCACCCTAAGTAAAATAAAAGGTCAAATGTGAGTATAGTAATGGTAATAGTATTCAAATTTGACACATGGGGATATGGTATTTAATTTTCCTGTGTGTAACGAAGGCAAAATGTTATTTAGAAAGTTATTGGTGCGGCTACTTTCATGCTCCATTTATGTAACCAGGTGCATTTACAAGTGGTATTGACTGAAATTGTGTACGTCAACCACCTCTCCTTCTCTATTACCTATATTTTTCTCTTCAATTACGTATTTTTTATCATTTTTTTGGGTCAGTAGTTTTGGAGATAGGGGGAGGGGGCGGTAATGAACTTTTTTGCCCTTTTTTTTTTCAGGTTTATAAAAAATATAAATTTGATATCCTCGTTATTAAGTCATCAGTCGTCTCACGTGAGAGCTACCGTGCGCACGCGTCGCGATGACCGATAACGTAAAAACAATGGATTCGTCCAATGTTCTCAAGTGCAAAAGCTGTAACATTGTTATATGTGAAGTTCTTGCTTTCATACAAAATAAACTAGACGTCATGGATGTGGAAAGCTTAGTTCGTGTGTGTAAAACCGCTTTTTCGGAGGCGGACCTGAAAACGGCCAAGAATCTTTTGTTTGACTCGGTCGCGACAAACAAGAGAAAAATAACTCGGAAGCGGGACGGCAAGTCTGGGCGAGATCTCGAGGACATAATTAATTTGATGACAGACGCGGATGCGAATCATGTGGACATTCCGATCTTTGTTGCCAAAGACCTGCAGAAGTTGCCACCGGTCACTTTCGATCATGTGGATGTGACAAGGTTGCTCAAGGACATTGTGATCTTGCAAAGTGAATTACGTGCGGTTAAAGAAACTTATGTTACTGAGGAGCAGTTGATGAAGGTGCAAAACGATCTGGAAAACCTAAAAATGGCATCTATAGCGAATAATTTCGATGGAAATACTTTTGTGAATGTGAACCGCAGACGAGGCGCATACATTTCGGATAGCTACAACAACAATCTTGACAGTGGCCCGATGGGTTTTGTCGAAACAACGCTTCCTTTTTCAAATTCAAATTTAAAACCAACGTTGTTGACGCCGAGCAATGTAGGTAACGGAGGCGGCGGTGTCGGTGATTCGTCAGGATGTCAATTGTCTCTCTCTGCCGCCACGAAATCTCAATCGGCTGTCTCATTCGCGTGCGCGCAAACGCAAGGTGCAAGCCAACTTGTCAGCGCGACTCAACCGATTAGCGCGGTGATAAACAAAGATGATAGTGTTTGTGTTTCCGTGGATGCAAATATTGCAAATGCTCCTCCTTTATGTTCGGCTCAGCTGGAGCTGATAGGTGCCGAGCAATGCAATGCTTTACCATCTCAAAGTAAGAGTCAACCAACACTAGCTGAAGTAGTAAAGATGACAAAATGCAACGAAAATAAAAATGAAGGCGAGTGGACTCGAGTTGAACGTCGTAACAAAAACCACAAGCGTTATTCCGGAATGATAGGAAAGGCACCTGTGGATCCCAACTCCAAGTTTAGAGCTGCAGTGACCATGATTCCGCTATTCGTAACAAATGTTGCCAAGGAAGCAACTGTTGAAGATGTCATAGAGTACATTTTCAAGAAAACTCAGGTGGTTGTCAAGATGGAAAAAATTACATTGAAAAAGAAAAGAAATTATTGTGCTTACAAAGTGTATGTACCGAAAACCAAAGTCGCACTTTTTCTAAACGATGAATACACTTGGCCTATGGACATAGAATTTAAGCGATTTATTCGCTACAAGAAGTCACACACTCCCAATGGCTCACTCAAAGAAATATCAGATCCTCAACTATAATGAGAAAAAGAATGATGGTCACCCTACTGCGGACGAGCCGAATTGCAAACTTGCAAGTTTCAACTGTCAGGCTGTGAAGAGCAGTGTGGATCATGTCAGAATGCTGTGTCTTACGTCAGATATAGTGGCCCTTCAGGAGACGTGGCTGATGCCCTATGATATCCCGTATCTCAATACTATTCATCCAGACTTCGCAGCGACTGGAGTATCAGCGGTGGATGTAGGAGCTGGTATCCTGCGAGGTAGGCCTTTCGGTGGTGTCGCAATTTTGTGGAGGAAGTCTGCTTTCGAGTCGGTTACGGTGATAGAGTGTAAAAGTGTGCGGCTGGCTGCCATTCAGTGTAAAGTGAAAAACCAGTCTTTTCTATTATTCTCAGTGTATATGCCCACAGATTGCACTAATAACCTACCAGAGTTTACTGAGTGTCTTTCTGAAATGCATGCCATCATAGAGAACAACAATGTAGCAACAGTGTACATGTTAGGGGACTTCAATGCTCATCCTGGTGAGTTGTTTTGTAATGATTTGTTACAATTTTGTGCTGAACAATTGTGGTTATGCGCTGACTTTGAAGTTTTAGGTTTAGACTCTGATAACTACACTTATATCAGTGATGCCCACGGCTGCAAGAGGTGGCTTGACCATTGTATAGTTACCGGAGTTGCTTTTCAATCAATAACTAAGGTCAGGATATGTTATGATGTGTCTTGGTCAGATCACATTCCGATGGAAATAACTTGTAACTTTAGTGTGCTGCCGCGTAGTGTTAGCTCATCTAATGTTAAACAAAATAAGGTTCACTGGGGTGTGAGGGATACCGAGCAAATAAACCTTTTTAGAAATTTATGTAATTTAAAATTGAAAGAGATCAACTTCCCCAGTGAACTTAGTAAATGTTGTGATATGATGTGTAGCAATTTAGAACACAGGCAAATAATTAATAATATGTATAATAGCATAGTTGATATTCTTTGTGAGGCGGCTATTTCCAGTCACAGTGTAAATAGCAACCGTAATTCTAATTTTTTGAGGAAAAAATCCTACATAACAGGTTGGAATAAATATGTGAAACAGGCTCATGGTGAAGCCAGGCTTTGTTTTCGAAATTGGGTCTTACATAATAAGCCGGAATCTGGTCATATATATGATCTAATGAAAAATTCCAGAAAGATTTTTAAATCGAAGCTTAAGTGGTGTCAAAAGAATTCGGAACAAATAAAAATGGATATTCTTGCCACCAGCCATAATGCAAAAGATTTTTCAAAATTCTGGAAAGAAACAAATAAATTAAATCCTAAGCCTGGTCATCCAGTGACTGTTAATGGTTTGTCTGACCACCATGAAATAGCAAACTTGTTTAAAAATAATTTCCGTGTTGTTTCTGATCTTTCCAGTAACACTGACTCGTCCAGTGACACTCCGGTGTCCGGCACCCGGACTAGCGCTGATACTGGTGACAAACCCTTGCGTTTTACATACAATCAAGTAATGTTAACTATTAGAGATATGAAGCGGGGTAAGTCACTAGGACATGATGGTCTGAGTGTCGAGCACCTGAAGTGCGCTGGTGTACACCTACCTAGGGTGCTTAAAATGTTTTTTAACTTTTGTGTGGGACACTCTTACCTGCCTGAAAATTTAATGAAAACTATAGTAGTACCAATTATTAAAAATAGAACGGGAGACGCTTCTGACAAGGATAATTACAGACCAATATCCTTAGCAACTGCTGTGGCTAAGGTGCTGGACGGTTTGCTTGATTGTCAACTTGATAAACATCTTCACATACATGATGCCCAGTTCGGGTTTAGGCCCGGACTGTCCACTGAAAGTGCAATTCTGGCTCTCAAGCAGACCGTCCGGTACTATACTGACAGGAAAACACACATCTATGCATGTTTTCTTGACTTGTCAAAGGCTTTTGATCTTGTATCGTATGATATACTATGGAATAAGCTAACTCACACAGGACTACCGACTGAGTTGGTTTACATTTTTAAATTTTGGTATCAAAATCAAACTAATGCAGTAAAATGGGTGAGTTCGCTTAGCAATTCATATAGCCTTGAGTGCGGGGTCAGGCAGGGCGGACTTACATCTCCCAAGTTATTCAATCTTTACATCAATCAGCTGATCGGGGAGCTCAGCAACACCGGTATTGGATGCTCAATCGATGGCACAATCGTTAATAACATATCTTATGCTGATGATATGGTGTTGCTGAGTCCCTCGGTCAAGGCCCTTAGAAAACTTTTACATGTCTGTGAGTCCTACGCTGTTACACACGGGCTCAGGTATAATGTGAAGAAAAGTGAGTTGATGGTGTTTCATTCAGGGATTAAATCTCCTGATAAGGATCCGGTTGTGTCATTGTGTGGAGCACCTCTCAAGCGGGTTCCACATTTCAAGTACCTGGGTCACGTGGTCACGGAGGGGCTCGTAGATGACATTGATATTGAAAGGGAGCGCAGGGCGATGGCGGTCCGATGTAATATGCTGGCCCGCAGGTTTGCGAAGTGTACAAGGGCTGTCAAATTGACACTTTTCAGAGCCTTTTGTCAGTCCTTCTACACTGGTGGCTTGTGGGTCAGCTATACGCGGAGAGCCTACAGCGCCCTGCGCGTCCAATATAATAATGCGCTGAGAATACTGTTGGGGCTGCCGCGATACTGCAGCGCCTCGGCTATGTTTGCCGAAGCTAGGATTGACGATTTCTTTGCAATAATGAGAAAGAGGATTGCCTCGTTAAGAAACCGCCTTTTCGGCAGCTCCAACACTATCCTCAGCACTCTGGCTGGGAAGGTGGACAGCCCTATGTTGAAGTACTGGATGGATGTGCACCTTCGCAGTAACAAACCATAAATTATAATCATATTTTAGGACGATGTTTTGTGTGTGTGAGAGGGTGTGTGTGACTGTGTGAGCAGGGTGTGAGTGTGGGTGTTATTTATTATTCAAGGATGATGGATGATGTATTTAGTTTAATTTTAAACTTTTTTATAATGATAAAATAATATCTACCTATGGATGTATATGTGTCAAAATGTATGCTATCTGAAATAAATATTTTGAATTGAATTGAATTGAATTAAAAAAAACTAGGATTATTCGTTTTAAGTTTAGTTTGGGGGACTGGTCTCTTTTCTTATGACTTCTCTTATTCGTGTTTAGGTCACGTAAATACATAAGTGTAGAAAATTTTAACACAATTTCGAATTCGGTCGTTTAATAATACTATTACACACCTAGGGATATACTAGTAGATACACGTGTGATCCTATAATGGTTACGTTATTCCTTTTTAAGGTACAGAAATCTAAAAAAGGGTTCGAACAGTTTGTAAGGAGAATAGCATACCCAAGTTCCGTCAATTTGAAAAATATAAATTTTTGCGGCCAAAGAGATATACACACACTCAATTTCATTCAATGGATAGCTGAATCTTCTCTGAACGTAAACATCAAGATTTTACAAAATGGCGGACAGATAGATAAGCCACATATATAAAATGATCTTTGTACAATCATTAATATCTACTAAAAACATTAGAGGTTACAGAGTCTTATGATAATATTATCGTGAGTGACCATAATTTTGGGTCTGTCGTGGTTGTGGGTCAATTGACCTCGCACGATCTTATCATCTTTACTTAAATGTATTCGAGCTCGACATTTCGTATTTCTAGTATTGCAGCTGCTGCATATCCAATATTTGCAGTTTCTTGATAACCGTCTCTTCTTGAAGAATGTGAAACCGTCATGGACAATCATTTTTGATCCTCGATTATTAGTGACATGCTTGATTTCTGCAAGATAAAATATACTTGACTTACGTATGAAATACTGTATACTTACGGCTATTGTTATTAGCTATTAGCTATTAGTAAGTAACCCTAAGTAAATTGTCTAATATAAATTTGTAAGAACCTGCTACCTATACTTACCTTCTTATATTCCTATACTTGCGTGAGCACCACGAATGTCTTGTGCCCAGACAAACCACAGTGGTTTAAGAGAACATTACCTTTCACATGTTATTAGATAAAAGAAAGATTGAAAATAAACTGTAACTTACTAATAAGGAAGTAACTATTTACTTACATATATTAAATACGAGAGCCAAGTAAGACCTCAAACTACAAGAATAATTAAGAAAGGTCAATACCTTCAATACAAATAATTATTAGAACTCAACCTCAATAGGTTCAACCTCAATTATTTGTTTAACTTTAGAGGTTAAGGGAAGAATATATTCCCTAGTATTGATTATCATTTCAACGCTTTATTAAATAAATACATTTTTTTAAATGATTTTTTCAAAAAAGGGGCGCTTGATTTATTTATTTATTATTGACATAAATTCGCACAATATTACAGAAAATTCCAGGTCGTTGTACAAAGTATCCAAACTCATCAAAAAATATTAATATAAAATACAATTACATGTGGGGCCACGGAAGTGCCCCGCCAAGACGAGTTAAATATACAAAAACTATTCAATTATTAATATCAATCAATATTCTATTCAATTATTATATTCTATTCAATATTTAAAATAACCATTCAAAATATATATATATATATATATATATATATATATATATATATATATATATATATATATATATGTAATGTATTTGATAATTAAACCACATATTTGTAAAAATATAACCCAGAGTTTATTCAGCACATAGGATGAAGAATACGACAATCACAAGAGTGACAATGACAGTTAAGTCATAACACTACGAAGTTGGCCAGGATTAAAGCAAGGAGGCTACAATGAAATCTCCAACACGCCCTCTTAATCTTGGACGACTTCCAGCATATCTTGAACAAACGGCTGGTGCTTACAAGTAGGCAGTGCCTTCGTGAGCACATCAGCAGTCATCTGCTCTGTAGGCATATATGACAACTTAATGACTTCATTGTCAACAGCCTCACGAATATAGTGATACCTAATGTCTACGTGCTTAGACCGTTTATGAAAAACCGGATTAGTGGCAAGCTTCGCCGCAGACTGATTATCACTATACAGGGTTACAGTGTTGCTCTGACCTGTTAATTCAGTAAGAACCGCACGGACGTATACCGCCTCTTTGGCCGCTTCAGACAAAGCTATGTACTCCGCCTCGGTAGACGAAAGTGCGATACAAGATTGTTTGTAACAACCCCAGGAAATTACATTCCTACCTAGTTTATAGATATATCCCGTGTATGATTTACGATCGGCTCCGTTAGCCCAATCAGCATCGGTAAAACCATAAACACGAAACTTATCATGCTCAACATTTTTCCTGTACACAAGACCCAAATTCATTGTGCTTTTCAAATAACGCAACACACGTTTGGCCGCAGCAAAATGTTCCGCTGTGTAGCGGGTATTATACTGACTAAGAAAACTTACAGCAAATTAAATGTCAGGTCTAGATGTCACAGACAAGTACATTAAAGATCCTATCAATTCCTGATATGGTAATCTACTATCGTGGTTAGTGCTATCAGAAAACTTCAGACCTACGTCCAAGGGCGTCTTTGCGCCTTTACAGTCGCTCATACCGAAACGTTCAAGCAACTTTTCAATATAGTTTTTCTGACTCAGCTTCAACTCACTACTAGTACGATCTACTTTAATGCCTAGCATATGTTTAACCTCACCTAACTCCTTAATAGTAAAGTGAGACTTCAATGACGTTTTCAGCTTTTTAGCAAGCTCGTCACAATCGTAGAAAACGAAAAAATCATCTACATATAGTGCGATAATAATGGTTCGCTTACCCACTCGACGACTGAAGATGCAGCTCTCATGCTCACTCTGCGTGAACTTCTCTTTGAGTAAAACTTGCTTTACCTTATCGTACCAGGCACGAGACGCCTGCTTTAAACCGTACACGGCTTTCTTGAGTCTGTAGACTTTATGCTCATCGCCTTGTCTTATGAATCCTTCCGGCTGTGACATATAAATCTCCTCGCTCAAGTTACCATTCAAGAAGGCAGTTTTGACGTCAAGGTGATCAATCTTCAGATCTAGCTCCACCGCAAGAGACAGCAACATTCTCAACGAACTATGCCGAACAACTGGAGAGTACGTATCCAAGTAGTCAATTCCGAACTTTTGGGTAAACCCCTTCGCAACTAATCGCGCTCTGTAACACGCTATTTTTCCATTCACGTCGCGTTTAATTTTAAACAGCCACCGATTCTTGACAATGTTCTTATCCGCCGGTCTGTCAACGAGCTGCCAAGCTTCATGCTTATTGAATGAGTCAATCTCGTCTTGCATAGCTTGCCGCCATAGCTTGCTATCGCTCGATTGCAAAGCCTCCTTGACAGTTGTCGGCTCATTCGACTCTATCTCGAGTGCAGACATTGTCCTCGGTATTCTAGACCGTAAATTAAAGGCAGGTCCATCTGCATGTGGCTCCCGTGGTCTACTGCCAGTATCAGTAGATGAGCTCGGTACCTGCTCGTTCGGCTCGAACCAAACTTTAGGCGCTGCCGGCCTCTCCGCCTCAACCTGAATCTTTACATTCTGTGGGAACGGTAACTCCGCATTCTCCGCCTCAAGCTCAACCTCTGGCTCATCTTCCTCGTGACTCTCGTCATCAATGACACCGTCGTCACTTGTCGGAAAGAATATCTCCACGGACCGCTTGCTCTTGACACCTGGAAAGATTGTTTCATTGAAAACAACGTCACGACTACGAAAAACTTCATTTTTCGCCAAATCGTAGAGCCTATACCCATTGTTCTCATATCCAAGAAATATACAACGCTTGCTCTTTGGTTCAAGCTTATTCCGCTTCACTTTATCAATGTGAGCATAAGCTTCGCAGCCAAACACTCGTAAGTGTTTCAAGCTCACCTTTTTACCGGTCCAGGCCTCCTCAGGAGTTTTCCCCGAGAGCCTTTTCGAAGGTGACACATTCACTAAATGAGCTGCAGTGTTGGCAGCTTCTGCCCAAAATTTGTGGTCTACGTTTGAAGTGTATAACAGGCACCTTACTTTTTCCAGGAGCGTCCTGTTCAGCCGCTCCGCGCAGGCATTCTGTTGCGGACTGTACGGCACAGTTACCTGGTGGACAATTCCCTTACCCTTCAAAAAGTCTTCAAGGTCCCTATTTACATACTCCGTCCCGTTATCCGACCTCAAAACCTTGACTTTATCACCAGTTTGTGTTTCCACTAGCTTAATAAAGTTTTTAGTGTATTCACTAACCTCGCTCTTACGCTTCAGGAAGTACACGAACACCTTTCTCGAATGATCATCCAAGAACGTCAGGATGTACCTCTTGCATCCAAGCGAATTCACCGGCAACGGACCACACAAATCGGTATGGATTAAATCCAACCGTTTTGCAGCCACAGACTTCTCAGGATTGCTAGGAAAAGGAAAACGGGCTTGCTTTCCTTTCAAACAAACCTCACAAGCAACATCTTTACAAGGGTCCTCCTGAAAACTAATGTCATTAGCAAGTCCCTGCCTCAAAAGCTTCATATTATGGCCGCTCAAGTGACCAAGTCTTTGATGCCAAGTTGCAGTGCTAATCGTTAGATTCGCCCTTAGACTGCAGGTCTGAAGTTTATATGCACCTCCTACGTCATTTGCCTTAATCAAAACATCGCTCAAATTTGAAATTGTACAACCCTTAGTATCAAAATTTACAGTACAGCCGTTCTTAATCAATTGGGAAACAGATATAAGATTCACAGACAGCTTAGGTATAAACAACACGTCATTCAACGTCGTGTCATCCGACAACATAACGTTACCTATGCCTGTACACTGAAGTTTCTCTCCACTAGCAATGGTGACGAAACCACCACGCGATTTAAAGTCTGTCAGCAAATCGCGCCTGCCAGTCATGCAATTTGTCGCACCTGAGTCTATGTACCACGAAGATTCCGAGCCCGTACTAGTACTGAATGCTGTCAACACAAAGTTTCCTGAAGAACTCTTCTCGTTCCGACAGTCTTTCTTCAGATGTCCTTTCTGTCTGCATTTCCAGCACCACGGTTCTCTCTTTCGATCAGAACTATCCTTCGCTTTTGCTTCTCCCTTGTGCTGCTGCGCTTTTCTCGTCCAGGAGTCACTCGTAGTAGTGCCTTTTCTGGTAGAATATAAGCACTCACTCGAATCTCCACGAGTAGTCCAACGTTGATCCTGTAGCAGTTTGGATTTGACTAGATCAGATGTGATGGCAGCTCCCGAATGCTCTAGTGCCATGATCATAGGCTCATACTCTGTCGGTAAACCTTTGAGCATCAGCGCACCAAGAAACTCGTCGTCAACAGGCTTGTTCATGTTCGCCAATTGCTGTGCTAATGACAAAACTTCATTGACGTAAGCTTCCATGTTCGCGAAGTTTTCAAATTTGACAGCGCATAAGTTCTGGAGAGTTCTTACTCTTGAACCGAGTCCCTTATCATCATAAGCACGTTCCAGTGCATTCCAGGCTTCTTTTGCCGTCTCCGCCGACATTAAATGAGAAAAACATGACTTTTCGACGGCCAAGCAAATTTTAGATTTAGCTATTTCATCACGTCGATTTCTCACCTCGGACGTTGTTTTATCATCCGCACCGTAACCACTGATACAGATCCATAAATTGTCGTGAATCAATGCATTTTTCATTACAAATTTCCATTCGACGTAATTTTCCCGTCCACGTAATTTTTCATGTGAAAAATTTTGATTCTTACTTTCCGACATATTTATTACAACGTTATACTATTTCTGCGGAACCATAACCTAATGTATTTGATAATTAAACCACATATTTGTAAAAATATAACCCAGAGTTTATTCAGCACATAGGATGAAGAATACGACAATCACAAGAGTGACAATGACAGTTAAGTCATAACACTACGAAGTTGGCCAGGATTAAAGCAAGGAGGCTACAATGAAATCTCCAACAATATGTGTATATATACAGACGAACAAATCATGCAGTCTTCTCGCAGAACCTTCCACATTCTCTCACAATATCCCTCCTTGCCTCACCAAACAGATCATTCAATGGTGCTGCAGCCAACAGAGCGTTGAGGCTGTTCCGCGCTCGGACCAGCGGGGACTGCCGGCGCGCCACCGTGCGGTGCGTGCCGCCCGCTAGCAGTTGGTGCCTGCGCGCGCGTAGGTAGTTGTCAGGCACGTATAGCGCAAATACTGCGCTGACAAGCGCCGCGCAGTCACTTTCGCCTCGCAACAATCGACACACAGTCAGAGTTGTATCCGAGCATACCTAATATAAAAGCGGACGGATAAATGTAAGGGTAGTATCCAAATTTCCTCTTATATAGGTACTGTAAGGTAGGTTGTATATTGTATACGGGCCTCTTTAGAGCGGGTGTTCACTTGGACACTGTCACGTTATATGTAGTTTTAAATAAAGAAAGAGGTTTGGGATGTGGAAGTCAATCTGACACACTTGACCGTAGGCTTCGGCCAGTGACTGAGCTAAATTATAGTGAGGATTAGATTAGTGGCTATCGAGCCAGTTGTGGATCCCTTTTATAAAAAGTGTTTGTAACTAAAAGAAACCAAATAAAAAATACAAGCCCATAAATATAAAGTCTTTAATATATCCCACACAGATAGTGCTACAAGTATTACAGTACCTTAGAAAAGCTTTGTGTACCTTCTCGAGCATTGATGAATCTTTGTATATGGTTAGAGAATCTATGGATGAACATTAATGTTATCAATATATAAAGTCCTAAAGCGAAAGGTCTTCGAGATACCTCATGTTAAAGATCCCGAATTCCCCACCCATTTCGTTGAAACGTTAGACACTCAAAATGCAATAAGGTCGAAAATTTCAGTATCTGAAATTTCAATAAACATTAATTATCATAAATTGTCAAATCTCAGAGGAACGAATCTTTGGGGCCATATCTTGATTAGAGTTAGCCAAAAGCTATCATTGCGAGCACATAAAAAGTAATGGAACTTTTCTTATTGAAATGTATGAGATTGTAGCAAATAATCTTATTCTGGTTCGAGCTAAAAATCACTCTAGGACCTAGAGTGATTTTTAGCGCCGTGATACCTAGAGTCTAGGTATCAGGGCGCTCTAATTGATTTCGATTATATTTTGATTGACAGCTATTATAAGAGCAGGAATTAAATCATTAGCGATTATTGCAATTGTTTAAATGGAAAGAGAACACTCGGATGCCGTGCTACGTCATGAGTATTATTTCGTGCTTGGCATTGACCTGAAACCAGGAAAATTCTATTCAACCTCCTGCTGCCTTTTTTAACAAAATATGTCTTGTGATCACACTGAAAAAAGTGAATAAAGATAATTGCATGGTAGTTTGAAGCCTCTTGGCTTAAAGAGTTTTTATTATTAAAACATAACATAACATAGCGTGACGTCTTCTCCCTTACGGGGTGTCAGAGGCACAATTATTCCCACTTTAAGCCAGTTATTCAATACTCCATTTTGCGTGACAGGGGGCTAGCCCATCGCCGCAGCTATGGAGTAATGAAGGTTTCCTCACGTTGTTTTCAATCACCGTTACGTCCGCATAATGTACTTAAGATAAATTAATTATCTCATTGTAACATGGTCAGGAATCGAACCTGCATCTCCTGTGTGAGAAACAAGCGTGAAACCCATTAGACCACGGAGCTCTTTTTATTATTAGTATTTATGCCCCTGCAGTTAAACACACTTTTTTAGCATGTTTTAAGCTGCAACATATGAACCGAGAGACTTATCAAACCACCCTACATGTATAAAATAAATAAAACTGTAATAATTATATTTTTCGTACTACTGTAATTAACGCTTATATATTTCTTGTTATAAGTATCTGTATTTAATTGTACTGGATGTATTAATATTATTTAGTGGAGTGGAGACTCCCAGTCTTGGTCGGGTGATCGGTTCATTTCTCGAGACTATTTTACCCATATATTGGATGTAACATAAAGTTTATAAAGCGATTTTCTTCTCATCGTATAGGAGCAAGCCATCGTGTCAGAGTTTTAAAACTTTTTTTTTATGAACCTACAATCGAAATAAAATAAAGAATCCGCAAAGTGCATCGTCAATTAAAAAAAACCTAAGTATCAAATTATTTAAAACTACACACGCATAAAAACTGAACACAATAAAAAAACACAATACTAAACAAATAAACCGCCCCAGGACATGCCCGACCCAAAGGTACCCATCACGCTGGCAGCATTACCGCGCTGCACGGCGAGTGAGATCCTTTGGACCAGGAACGCTCCGGAACTATTGCCAAGACCGCTTTACGGCAGCTAACGTGGGTTTTATGTAAAAACTACTACCACCAGAGACATAGCCGGGACCAACGGCGTACAGTGCCTTCGTTGAAAATATTTTACCATAAACATTTTAGGATATCATTAAAAAACTCGGATTATCTCAAAATCATAAATATTTTTTTGGGTTTGTGTATAGATTCTCTATTGAAATACAAAGGTTACGTCGTAGGCAGCAGTTGTTAAAAAAACCTAAATTCTCGAAAAATTGTGGTCACCACTAGACCAGCCTTCCATACTAATAGGTTTAAACCCCTTTCTGTATTTTAACAACAAACAGGATCAGTTCTGTAACAGGTCATTGTTTATTTTAAAGTAACAATCGAATCGCGAAAACATGCGCTACGAAACAAATACCCGAAATAACAATTATGGTAACCATTTTCCTTTAGATCACCCATCTAAAAAAAACTTCTATAAAGGTAAACTGATACTTAAAAAGATGCCCAGTGGGTCACTTGGGTACATTAAGTTACACATTAGGATTTACATTAATTACATTATGTTACATTTTTATATAAACACCATCTTTGCATATATATTTCGGGGGATCATGGGCATAATTTAGTTTTGAGCGCACTATTCGAAAGTCTTTTGTCAGCGTTATACTAGACTTACACATACTTTTGGTACATCTGTAGCGAACAGTGCCAGAATAACTATAGTCGATACGGAATGTGTATTCATCAACGATAAGCATTTCTTTAAATGTGTTCCCTCTCATCACTTTCGACGATTTCGAACACTGTAAAAAAATGTTTTAATGTATGTTCAATTGAAATTAATTAAACTTATTCCAATTTTGTTCTTAGTAAAACAATTAAACCATGTAGGTCTGTTTTCGAAAATAAATACTAATCAAAGCTATAATATATGTACTCCACAAAATTCGATAAAAAAAAAATAACAAAGGAAAAGTGTATTTATACTCTGGAAATCTAGTTTCCGCAAGAAACCATTTTCTATCCTTAACTCTTATCTATATAAATAATTTATTATCACAATAATACATACACAGTAAGGTTATTAAAGATGCTCTTGCTCTCTCTTTTTCACCCCACCGTACCCAATGAGAGTCAGAGAGGTTACATTTCATTCAGAGACAAAGAAACTTGGTGCGGAGTATACAATTAGTAAAACATTACTCTCCTTCTGGCGCAGTCAGATAGATCACGCCACAAACAAATACTTAATGAACCCGCTTGTCGCCTTCACCTTTGAGCTACTCCTTCTCAGGTCAGTCCACCAGCGTGTACTCCGCCCGCACCTGCGAGTCGCCCTCGTGGTGCTGCCACTGCCCTGTCCCTGACCGACTTCAGCGAAGCACGGCAGCCAGCCTGCCAGTGGGAGCCCATCCAGATAGAGGTGGAGATGCGTCTGTCACTGCGGAGGTTGAACTGGTAGTGACTGACATGGCCGGCCGGCCGCGCTTCGTCATCGTGAAGGACACTAAATGTGAAGTGGTTAGTGGGCTTTAGAAAAATGTAGTTAAATTTATTACTGCGCTATGAGTAAATCTGTGAAGAACATGTTTAGGGGGATATGTGCATATATGCATATATCCCCCTGAACATATATGTGCATATTTGGGAGGCATTTGCCCAGCGTTAGGACAGTGAATACAAGAAAAGTCTAGAATAATTACTATTGAGTACAGCATTGTGGCATGAAACCTGAAGGTAAAACTGGTAAGTGATTGGGGACGTACCAGTGCAGTGAATGGCAAGGCCACCTTGAAATGAAATTCAATTCAGTAACAATATTTTATATTTTTACAGTACTATCACAATTATACAACTCTATCTCGTATTGTGTCATCTCATTGATAAATAATTTCAGCCGTGGCTTAGTCTTTGCACCGTAGTCACAAAAGCTCTGCAGCCTAGGCAATACTTCTTACAGCTCTGTTGTTGTTTGAGATACGCCGATTCAAATTTAACTGGTTTTCACCCGGCTGGATCGCTATCGTCGTGCGCGATATGTAACAGAACTCAGCAACAGAAAACACGAAAGTTAAATCAAAATAACAAAGGCGAATTATTGTTTGCTGTTTGGCTAATATTGCTTGCAGGTAACTGTTATAATGACAGTATCTATATACACCTAATGAAGATCATCGGATACAGATTAAAAGTTACAAAGTACCTATTGGATGCACTAATCACCTAATGCTAATTATTCAACGAAAACAACTATCAACACAATCATTACATCATTTATATAATCATATCATCTTTCCTAAATCAAGTTTTGCCTAACAAAATGCCTTCTTCTACACTGGGGCGGCTTCTTGAGCGCCATTGGAGAGCCTCAACTGCGCAGAGTTCTGCAGTCCATCTAAATCACCTATAAGGTCAATCGATACGAAGGCCTGGCACATCTCTAATGCTGGCACCGTCGGAGCAATAACCCACCTACCTCATATATTATTATTTTTTTATGGTAATTTTGAACACTACCCTTTTATATCAAGGTTTTAAACCTAAGCACCGATATAGCACCTGAACTCTTACCCATATGAGGAAATCTCTATCTTTAGTAATGCTATTTTTTGTTTTTTTTTGTTTCAATGATGGCTGTGTTTGTCGGCGTTCCTGATCTTAACAATGACGCCGTTCAGCGTTTGCAGGGAAGCGCGGCACAAGTGCTTGTTCCATTGAGCGCACACCCAAAACTCTTTATGTCCAGTTCGACGATTTTTGAAAAACCTGTGATTACCGAGCTGGATGCCTTTATTGCCGAACTTAGTGCGAAAGAAACTTGCTTCTGTGAAATCAAAACAAACACAGGATGACGTTTATTTTCATACGAGGAGGCAACGATTGACGGTTGAGCCACGTTTCGCCACTAGATTTTAGAAATATAATGTGGTAAAAACTTGTGATTAACATCGTTATTTACCATAAGTCTTCTCGGGTAATCATGGCAATAGCGAGGAATGACAATTATTCATCTCATCATCAAGGTGATCTCTCTACCAGACTCTACAAAACGTACATTCTCAAATGAACAGAAATTAATAGAATAGCGCGACGACGGCACTGGGAAACGGACTCAAAATAATTGAGAAAGTATAGACAAATAGAATATGTTAAATTTTGTCTTATTCCTTTTTTATATTTAACTATTTTTGAGTTATGATACATATATATTTGAAATCCTGGCAATAAGCCCTTTTATTTGACATATCAAACGACAATTTGAATATACTCTATAAAGACTCACACTCAGCTACTCAAATAGATATATACATACATACATCTTAAAC
The DNA here is from genome assembly GCA_949825045.1 of Argyresthia goedartella. Lineage (NCBI taxonomy): Eukaryota > Metazoa > Arthropoda > Insecta > Lepidoptera > Argyresthiidae > Argyresthia > Argyresthia goedartella. The sequence goes on from OX463817.1 coordinate 8,630,020, forward strand.
AACCAGAACGATCTACACACAGTCGCAAAATTATGTCAACAACCATGTTGACGCAGAGGATGAAATCATTTTGGCTAAGTAGATGTATTTATTTTATTTGACAATCTTCCATGCTCACATATTTCTGATACTGATTGTAGTTTCAGTGATTGTGTTGATCGCAAATTTGTATAATCTCATCTCCCGTAGTCTTGATTGCCGCCGTGCATCCTCTAGAATGGTGTGAAGAACAATACCATCTAGTGATTGGGCTGTTGTGATTAGTTGTTTTCCTAGCCGAGAACTTAAACCCATTGTATAATAACTGCGACTTCCCTCGGTTCGATATGATAAAGCGCACTAGAACAAACAATAATGATTTAGACTAACTTTACCGGCGAATGACAAAACATATTCTTTTTTTATTTGAAAATACATATCTATACAAATTATGCAGATATGACTTTAAACAGATAAATGTTAGTTGTTTATATCACTGCAATGTTTATTTATTAATTAAATTTTATATTAACCCCTTAATGCCTGATAACCCATATATGGTCATAGCTTTTTAACTTTATTACCAAGCAATAGGATTGAAAATCGCGATCCATTTCGGATAAGGCCATGCATTAAGGGGTTTTATTTTTAATTAATTATAACAAAAATTATAATATATAATATAATTAAACATCAAATAGATTACTACATATTTGATGAGGAAATCATGGTAACGTAACACTAAGCGAGTTGGTATAGCATGGTCAAGATTGAACAAATGGGACTAAATATATATCTAAAAATATCCAAAACTATGATTTTACACATGGCAACAACTGATATAAAATTAAATGGAGTTGATAAAGAAATATTAGAACCCCATTCTACAGACGATTTTCCAGTACTCTTCAGGCCACCATCACGCGACCTATTGGTTCGAGACCCATTTTCGTCTTCTGATATCTATGCGTCGTTCCACGCTCCGCACGCTGCCACCAAACTGCAGTGCACCCTGGATATCTTGCCCGACTGGCTCGCCAAATGGCGACTGTCCGTCAATGTTGGGAAAACACAGGCGCTCATCACAGGCCAGAGTCTCCTTCCACCATCGCTCCAGCTCCAGGGACAGGACATGGAGTGGTCTCCGCAGGTGAAGTAGCTGGGAGTGACCATTGATAGCCGGCTCACCATGAAGCAACACGTCGACAACGTCATCAGCCAGATCAAGGTGGCACGCGCCAAGCTGCGACCAGTTCTCGACTCCAGCCTTCCTCTGGGGGCGAAGCTCGGGATCTACAAGACCTACGTGAGATCCCGCCTCACCTACGCGGCCCCGGCATGCTCGGAGACGAACAAACGGAGACTCCGAGCCCAAGAGTATCTCTCTCTGCATACCATCGTCGGCGCCCCCCGCTACGTGAGGAACGCGACAATCCAGAAGGACCTAAGATGGGAAACAGTGTATCAGTTTGTCATGGCATATTCATGCGCCCGCCCGACCGCCGCCGCCTGCCACGCGACCTGGTTGCCTAGCCGGCGATCACCCACTGCATACCAGCGCCACAAGAAGACCACCCAAAAGGGCCACCCGGTGACCTATCCACAGGAGTGGACAGAAGCGATTCTGTCGGGGGAGCGGGAAGAGGTCCACTGACCTGACCCCGAATCCCCACGCCCCAGAAGGGGTGCGTGAGAAGACTCGATTGATTGATTGATTGTCTTCTGATAGTTGTAACTCCGCAACATTGTTATTATTTGGTTATAAACATTGGTTGGTGTGTTAAGTCTCGACAACATACCACCTTTACTTCAGCGCATTTCACTCAGATTTAATCAGGTGATTATTTTGAAGAGTATCATTGTGTTGCCTTTTATGGATTGTACGTAGCATGCTGTAAATAGAACTATTTATATTATTAAAATCCCTATCAAGGAGAACTAGCCCTTACCTGAAATCCAGTAAGATTGAAGCATATTCCATTACGAGATAAGGGTAAAAGTTCTAAAAACTTAAATATATTTTTTTGTTCATGGAAGAAATTTGTTGATCAGAAAATAAAGACACTCACACAACTCATTTTTTTTTTTTTAGATCAATCATCATCATTATTGTGCGGCACGCCTTACATGCTATAACCTTAATATTACACTTGTATGATTATATTATATGGTTATATTCCTCATTGAAACGTTCTATATTCTGCTCGACATTGTGAAAGTTATTCAAAATAATGTAGTTTTAGTTCGGTATACCCAAAAAAGTCGAGGGGAATAATATAATGAAAGTGGCAAAATTAAATGAAATGCAAAAATCTACCAACAGCAGTGCACTTTGATCCGTGACGTCATTGGGGAGCTCTAACCTTGCAACCCGCAAGCACAAACTGATAAGGCCGCATTGGATATTTATATGGAACTGTACACACAGCGGCGCGGGGACAAAGCTCTGCTGCCCGCAGAATTCGTGAACGCGGGCTAAACGACTTACGTTGGCTTGTGTGACTTTGTTGTGCCACTGTGTCCTTCCAGTTTCAACCCATATTTTTTTTGCTTTCTAAGTCAAACAACTGGATTTATAATGTCATCTGCATATTATTGCTTTTCTGTGACTTATCAGTTGTGTTGGCGGTCATTGTCATGAGATGAACTATTAGTATCGTATTCGTGCAATATTTGTGGACTTGACTGTCAGAAGACAGATTTCGTAGCTTCATTTTCATGTTCATAGGTGACATTCGCATCCAGACAGAGGCAGAAGAAATAGGGATTTGATAGGGATTGAAGTTGGATTTTTTAAGTTTTTAACTAAATGCTATATACCTATATATATATATAACCTCAAACCCCTAGGGACCTCAAAAACATTTTAAGAAGCCCATTTTATAAAAAAATAGTAGCATATGAGTAGAGAGCTATCGTCCCGTATAATTTTAAGTAGAGAGCAAGTCGTGCAATGCGGAAGCAAAAAGATCCAGGGGTGAAGACGTTTCATGTCAAAGACAGCAATAGTTTTCGGATAAGGGAGACTTTTGGTAGCATTTAATGATTGTTTAAAGGTCTAGTGATGAGACTGCAGGCCCCATCCATATATTCACTGACCACCAGAGATGCCCTAACCAAAGGTTTGGAAGCACTCACCTATAGGTATATAGGTACGCGTTAAATAAATAACCAGCAGGGTGCGAGATATAGCCCACTTATGCTATATTAAACAAAAAAAACATACATGGCCATAATATATATTTCCTTTTTTTTACAAAATCCATAGATGATGAGGTAAGATGCCCATTTAATGATAGGCTGGGTCTATGATGTGTCTCTTTCAAGCTCAGGACAAAATCCATGATTTTAATTTCGACAAAATTCTAGTGGTTTTAGTATTTGTTGTGATCATTTGGCACTTTGATGATGATATCCTCGATCATGACAAGGGTGGCTCGGCTTCCAGTGGCGGGCTTGATGCAGTACCATCGGAAACACCGCAAGACGTTGCGAATGTCGGTTGACCTGGAAGATGAATGAATTAAATAGACATAATTTGTAGACTAAATTAAATTTCACACTAGGCAGCAATGTGTAGTGGAATCAAGAAATAGGATCGTCACAAATGTGGAGTTTATTGTTTCTCTTTGATAGAAATAACAAAAGAAGAAAGTATTGACAAATAAGCAAAAATTGAATTGAACCATTGAACCAACGGAAAATTTTTTTAAAAATATTACTACTATTAACTTAATACTTATACTCGTAAAAACTGACAACCTAGTTAGGTAACAACGGTGTGATTCGTATATGTGACATTATAGGCTCAAGATTATTTATTTACTTACCATCCGAGGCGAAAACTGCTAAAGTATTTAAATAGTGCTCAAACCTTTAATTTAAACTTTATCCTCAATTGTACACTTCAAAAGTACCTATGTCAGAAGAACATCATGTTTTTTCTACATTCCGAATCCTCGGGCCATATTCCTCAGAAGCGGTTAGGTGTGCTGTGGGCGACTGCGTCGTGGAGCCCCCAGACACGAACTATGGCATTGTTGTAAGTGTGGAGCGAGGCGCGGCAGCCGGCCTTGACCTTGACGCACACCCAGCGCGTGCGGTCGCCATACTTGTTCACCCGGTTGAACCGGTACGCGCCGATCATGATCACCGGGTTGCCCCTCTGCGACGACGCGAACACCGGCTTCAGATCCATGTCTGAAAATATTTTCCATTGGTGTAAATCAAGTATAAAAGTGGTCGCGTGAAGACCAGTGGTCGGACCACCGACCGGATACCTCATTGCTGTAGCTCAGAGGCAGTAGATGCGGGGGCTCAGAACGGTGGATGGCGTGCTAAAGAGGAGGCCTAAACTCAGCAGTGGGTGAATTTAGGCAGATTGGTGTTGATGATATAGACGTTTAAATTTGAACGGCGACGGTATTACTATTAATTTGTAGAAGAAACTTTACTGAAAACACTCCCCTGCTTGAAAGTGTGGCGAAAGATGGTCTGTAATGGGGCCGCAAAACAATGAATACCTAGTTAACCGGGACATTAACAAAATATCTGGCCTGTTTGACCATGCCAGAAAAGACATTGGCTTGATCAAACAGCAAGCACGACTTGTGCTGCACCTGATATAACAATTTGGTTTAATTCGAGTAAGTAATTTTATCCACACACGTATCGTAAACCCTCTTTACTGCGTACAAAAACCGCACGTTACGATCAGCATAATGTTAATCTACTTGGTAAAAACTCATTTCTAATCTGAAAAATTACACATTATGACCATAATGTGTAATTTTTCTACATATTATGACATTCAAATTTCTAACGCCAACGCCCGCCTGCATGCCGCCCCTAGTTTGTCTGTGAAGTTGGTACAACAGAACAAGCTAAACAACTGCAGAGCCACAATACCGGTCAAACATGCGGTTCCTGAACACATCAAAGAGAGCTTATGATATGTGCGTAGATAAACTAGTGTATGTATATGTACATAATTAGGCATTGAAACTCTCGAGTATTAATGCCCTCCATTATGTAGCAGTCACATAAACTACTATAAGAGAGCATTTCATTGATATCAATTATTTGGCGCTTCACAAGGCGCAGGAACTAAATATCCACCAATTTTAAACCTTACGAAAATTCACAAAGGCTCGCGCCTTAATAAGGGTTAAGATTGTATTTTCAATTTGTTTGAAGTTGATAGTAATCAATTGTCCACGAGACAGTGAAAAGTTTTATGTATTTTCAATAACGTGTTTATTATAATACTATATTGCAATGATATTCGTTAAAACAGGGCAAACAATAGGGTTTATTACATTTATTGCAACATGACTTGATTTTTTTTACTTTTTTATCTGCCTGTCTGCTAGGTAGTGTCATCCTCAACTTGGCGTAACAGAGGACGCAATTTTTCCTCTTACTACTCTTGACATAGTTGTGATAGATGTTCATGTTGATGACATCTGTTGTACCTGAAATAAATATGTATAAACAAACATAAGAAAAATTAATTCACCATGCCGGTTGTCAGAGGCAAGTTAAGGCAGAGTTCTAACATAACATACCGTCACGCCTTTTCCCATAAGGGGTGGCAGAGGCACAATGTGCCCACTTTGATCCAGTTATTCAATACTCCATTTTGCGTGACAGGGGACTAGCCCATCGCCGCAGCTATGGAGTAATGAAGGTTTCCACACGATGTTTTCCATCACCGTTAGAATGTCCGTATAATGTTCTTAAGATAAATTTATTATCTCATTGGTACATGGTCAGGAATCGAACCTGCATCTCCTGTGTGAGAAGCAAGCGTAAAACCAATTAGACCACGGAGCTCTTATTTAAATTATTAGTTACACAAATAATTCTTAGTGTTGTACAAATAAGTAGATTTTGACTTTATTTGGGGTAGTGCAGTATAAAAGTCAGCATTACAGTACTTTTACTATGTGGATTTCAGATATTCATTCATTAGATAGTTTGAAAAAATAATAAATGTCTTGACTTCCGCCGACTGATTCGTCGAAAACTTTAAATATAATAAAAATAATAATAATAAAAAAAAACGCCAATCAAGATAATAAACCACCCCGAATCATATCAGACGCAAAAGTCCCCATTACGCTGGCGGCGTTGCCACGCTGTACAGGAAGGGAGATCGTCTGCATCAGATAGGACCCAGACCGGCGGTCATAACCACTGTCCCTTAGGCGGCTCCCTATTTCCCTTATTGACCTTGCCCTGCACTCCCCAGACTCCGCAGCGTGTTTCCGTGGTATACAAGGCCATTACGCTCCCATAGCGTACTGCACTAATATACACGTATATTTCGGAATGCTGATACTCACATCTGCAACTACAAAATATACAAGATTTTTGCGAACTACTCGTGTATAGTTTGTAATGAATGCGTACGAAAGTTTAGTTCCAAACTATACAGTGTCTCTTATGCACGCTATCAAAGGTATTATTTAATAGCACATCAAAAATACTGATTTGCACAGCAAAAAAGGTTCAATAAAAACACTTTCAATATTTTATTTGTCCTTAAGTTTGTATTACGTATTTTTTGTTATTCTTACATGTTCAACCTAACACGAAAGGTAAAGGGGCTTCGCTCGTCCCCTGTACCCTTCACCTAAGCTACCGCAGTGTTTTCCCTGATATTTGCTGTGAAAATCAGTATTTTGGATGTGCGGTTTAATATTTTCCTTAAACTCTGATATTAATCGCCGATATATAAACTTAAATACACATAAAATATTTATTTAATAACACGAGTATTTACATTTAGCAATAGCGCAGTATATAACGGAACCATAAAATTGGCGTAGACCATTCCGCATTATACACGATTGCGGCGTAATGCTGATGTATAGTTCGGAAGACGTAAGTGAAAATATTGCGTTCCAAAGTATACGAGATAATTTACAGACCCCTGGGTAATGGCCTTTGTATATTACGGAAACACGCGACCCCGCATTGCTTGATATTCATAATTTTTTAATGATTATGTCTAAAACATAGTAGGTAAGATGAAATCGTTTTATCAAGAAACGACTTGAAATTAATCCGCTTTTATTTATTAAAGTTTTATTTATTAAATCAACCCTTATCATCCGAAATCGACTTTTTATTTGCTTATTTTTAATCCATATGTAAGCATGATGATGAATTGATGAAATTGAATAACATTTTAATCGATATGTAAGCATGATGATGAATTGATGAAATGGAATTACGGAAACATTTATCACTCGTATATTTTTGGAATAATTACAACACCTTATCTCCACCATGATTAACACATTTCTGTGAGGCTCGGCCCCAAAAAACGCAAATTGTATGTATGCTGAGAGGCACAACAAACTCACGCTAGCCAACAAACAACCTACGAGTTTATGCTTGCGGGAGTTTCGCAAACCTTGGCAAGCATGTGGCATGTGGTTAAGCATTACATAGTGGTGTGCCCATTCGCCATCAAGACTATACCGCCTTTGACAGTAGGAACCACGGCTTTGCAGTTGAACTTCTCGTGGGTAGCCCACCGCCTTCGCACCTTTACGCCCCATGATGGACACGATTTCTTGCGGTTATTGAAGTGAAGCCGCCCACGATCATCGCATAACATTGCAAAAAGCAAAGCAAACTCTTCTGAGGTTAGATTTGGCATTGTTTTTCAGTGTGACCTAGAATAGGTCCTGATAATATTGAATTGCCCGTTAGCTCGTGCACCGGTAGCGATCTAAGTACTTCCTCCGCACGTGAGCAACTATCCCCCTTTATATAGCTCTCTAAGCACCTTACTGAATGAAAACGACGAAGGAGTTGGGGTGATGCTACCAACGCCATCTTTGGCTACCAACGCCATCTAGCGAAAGAGGCTGAGCTTTCCATAAAAAATAATTTTTCGATTTTTAGCTGTTTCTTCGAGTTTTTCGTAATTTTATTTTTATCCAAACCTCCTCTGCACTGTGGAGAATAAAACCAAATAGGAATTATACAAACCTATGGGACCATTTTAATGATTAAGTAAGACTAACGTACAGCGATTCATTTTTATAAGTATAGATGGCCGGAAAATATCAGATTTTATTTATTTATTCATTACAACCTGATTCATTTATTCACTTTGACCGAGATGTTTATGATTAATTACAGATTGTGATACATAGTGGTGTGCTCATTCGCCATGAAGACTATTTCGTTGTAGACAGTATGAACCACGGCTTTGCAGTTAAACTTCTCGTGGGTGGCGCATCGCCATCGCACCTTCACGCCTAATGCTGAGCTCGAGTTCTTACGGAACTTGAAGCCGTCAACGATGAGTACAACCTTCCCTTGGCGTGATGTGGTGAACTGGTAATTGTAGCCTGAAAGCAAAGTTGGATTAGGTGAAAACAAAAAAAGAGAGGCGTCACGCGATTTCTAAACTGAGTGGCGGAGGCAAAGTTGTTACGCCGCTAGCCCATCGCCGGAGCTATTATGGGTTCCTCACGATGTTTTCCATCCTCGTTAACTAAATTCAAAGAAAATGCAAAGAAACTGTTCCTGAAAAAAAAGTCATAGGTACATACATTTAATATAGGAGTCTATGAAAGATTATTGTCGACTTTTACGAAAATAGTAATGTACTGCGTTGCGTATGAGAAAAAATATTAAGAATTATTACATAATAAATACACTATGTCTATATCTAAGAATAATCTCTCTTTTATAAAGAAAATATCCAAGTCATTCAAAAGATAAATTGTGTTCAGACTTCGTCTTATCTTAATAATTTCACATTCATCAATGGTTTACACAAAAGCAAAATATATGTCTGGTAAATAAAAGACTGAAAGTAAAATCATATGATATAATTAATCATTATTATTGTGGACATCATATAAACTAAACATTAATTAAAATTCCATCATGTGACTCCTATCCTGCGTAACAGGTGAACTCGTTTAACCGACTACAGATGCTCTCCATAACTAAAAACTAATACAACAGTGTGGGCCATCAATATCCCTACCGAAGAGCACAGGCCTTTACTCGAATTAAAAAATTAAAAAACATAACATAATATAGCGTCACGCCTTTCCATACGGGGTTGCAGAGGCACAATTGTGGGCACTTTGAGCCAGTTATTCAATACTCCATTGTGCATGACAGGGGGCTAGCCCATCGCCTTAGCTATGGAGTAATGAAGGTTACCTCATGATGTTTTCCATCGCCGTTAGAACGCCCGTATAATATACTTAAGATAATTTAATTATCTCATTGGTACATGGTTAGGAATCGTCCTGCATCTTCTGCGTGACACGGAGCTCTCATGAAATAAAATTAATTTAATAATGACAAAAAAGTTTTAGAATCAGCTTTAAATATACAAAAATCATAGTCTTATGATAACGTTATTACTATTGAGTATCAGTTTAGGTTTGTCGTGGTTGTGGGTCAATTGACTGCGCACGAGAACATCATCTTTATTAATATTCAGTCTAGCGCGACATTTCTTATTCCTGCTGCTACTGCATACCCAATAAGTATTGATATCTGCAAATTGTCGGTAGAATGTAAAACCGTCCTTGATAATAATTGTTGATCCACGATTATTGGTAACGTACCTAAATTCTGAAATAAAAAAATAATCTCGTGAATCCAACACTGAGGGCAAAAAACTTAATTTATTCCAGAGGGTTGTTTGAAAGGAAAGCCAAAGATGGAGTTTACAAAAATATTTATTTTAATGAATTTCTGAATCTTTAATTTCATCAAAAGAAAATGTTATAAACTTAGTGACAAGGTGTGCGGTCGAGGCTGAGCTTCCCAAGCGAGAGGTCCCGGGTTCGAAACCCGAGTAGGGAGGAAGAAAATATACCCTCCAGGTTTTGGATTTTTACATGATTATGAGTCACTGTTTCCATCAAACATGGTACCCTAGTGTGGGGCCACAAGCAATGTATGTGCCTGTATGTAAATGTTGATATTAAATATGTCACGTTACGAAGGGTTGGGGTGAATAACCCCTCGTAACGGAAGCCTTATGAAAGTAATTTAGAGAGTAGGTCCAAAAGAAATTAAAAAGAGCATAGAGCAAGTTCTGTTTTTGGGGCCGGGGTATCTGGCCTCTTAGTTTTTCTTTCTTCAGAGAGCTGCAGAAAGACCCTTTTCTTCGTTTATCATTTCTGAGGAAACCTCTGGTCGATTCCAATGTTCTAAGCTTCAAACATGGTTTTGAATTTGACATGGCGTTAGCCAGGAAGGATGATCTATGTTTTAGATGCTTGAGACAGCATTATGCAAGGGATTGACCCAGCAAGAATTGGTGCCGGCATTGCAAAGACGAGAGCCACAACTCGCTGTTGTGCAATAAGTCAACAGATGGCCCAGCTCCTCAATCATCAGTATCAAGGGGTTTCGCTCATCGGGTGTTGTGTCTCCAGAATCCGCACGGCGTGACAATCAACGGAAATCACCTACCCAGCAACCGTCACCACGTAAAGTAAGTCCAGCATCATCACCATGTAAACTTAGCCCAGTGTCATCGAGCTCTCCTGCCGCAGCACGTCAAGTACCATCAGTGACCCTGCCGATGGCCGAGTATAGGCTGCGCCCACGGGTTGGAGACCGTAAGCGGTCGTCTCAGGAGCAGTACCACTCATGAAGCTATGATTTAAATTACCGTGGGCAATCCTGAAGCCAGGGAGGCATTGGCGTATCACGGGGACAGCTGCCCGTCACCATCTGTCCCATCGTCATCATGGTCCGATCAGGGCAAGAAAACTACGTCAAGGTATGTTCCCTTCTGGACACTGGCGCAAAGGTCTCGACCATCAAGCTTTCATTAGCATACATGTTGCAGCTACGCCAACAGCCATCGTCAACTAGTATCTATGGAATAGGTAATCAAGGCTTCAATCGTCCAAGTGTTCATGTAAAATTGGTGGTCAAGCCCATACATCTTTCGGTCTCCATCATTAGTACTGTAGCGGTCGCTATGTACTCACTTACAGGCAGAATGCCCACTATTCATTCATAGCCTAAAAGGCGGATTCAATTCACCAATATAACACTAGCCGACGCAGGGTTAGACGAGTGTCAAGGCATTGAGACCATTCTAGGAACTGAGGTTTTAAATTATATACTTGATGGTTCAAATATATCTACTAACATCCCAGAAATCGACGCCTACGGCACTTGCTTTGGACTTGTCATCATGGGCAGCCTACCTCAATCAACGAAGGCGGTATCTCAGTCACCAAAGCCGGTAAACCAATTAACAGGGACTTCAGTCGAAGACGAAGGCCTACTGTTAACCAGACTCGAAGAAGTTCTTGAGCAGTTTTAGCGGTCGGAAGAGCCACCGTCTGAGCCAGTCGTCCACCCGGATCATGTGGAATGCGAAAGGTTGTATGTTTCTACTACACAACGTATTTTCCAATCAATTTACCCCTACTACCTAAACGGCCAACTCTAGGAGAGCCTTAGGCCCGAGCCATTCAACAGTTGCAATCATTATAGTTATATCAACTTTCGCCAAAAGAATAAAGAATTCCTGCGAGAATATGAATCTCTCGGTCATATGTTGACCCTCATCATGGGATCTTTAAGAAAGGATCATACAAAATTCGCGTCGTATTGATGGGTCAGGAACAACGACCTCAGGCGCTTTATTAATTCAATGCATTCATTTATGCCCGCCACTTCAAAACGATATTATTCAAATACTGTAAAATTATAGGCGTCATTAAATTGTCTTCACAGCCGACATCAAGTTCATGTTTCGTCAAACTTGGATACATCCTGACGACAAGATATATCAGCTGATTATGTGGCGATAAGATCCATCACAGGAAATACAGGTATACAAACTCAAAACTAATACCTACCGATTGCGGTCAAGTCCGTTCATCGCGATCAGAATCGCAAGGTCAATCAGAAGGATATATGATCGTGAATGATATCTTCACCGGTGCAGACTTCGTAGAGGGGGCGCTGCAGTTAAAATCAGAACTCATACAGGTCATGCCAACCGCAGCCTACGAGCTCAGGAAATGGTCATCTAACTGCCTGGAAATCTTAGCTGATTTGCCGGCCGAGCACTGCGATTTACCTCATCAATTTGATTCTGATGATAAAACCTTCATCAAGGGACGAGGAATCCAATGGCACCCAGTCACAGCCTATCAAAACAATATTTCCATTGGATAGCCCGTTTCGAAGCGTAGCGTACTAAGCACTATAGCCCGTATGATCCATTTTCAGATTCAAGGTGTTCCTTCAGTCATTGTTCTCCGACGGAGTGGACTGGGACCAGCCCATCAGTGAGATTGAACTAGCACGATAAGACGATCATGCACGACATCAATCATCTGTCTCGCTTGCAGATTCCAAGGTGTGTCGCATTACCCGGAGCGGTTTCATATTCATTGCACGGATTTGGAGATGCGTCCGAGCTGGGTACTGCAGCGAGTATCTACATGAGAACCCAGGATGCCACGGACAATGTCAAGGTAAAACTTCTTATTGCTAAATCTCGCGTAGCACCGAAGAAGGTCAAACTATACCGAAGCTAGAATTGAGCGCAGCACACCTAGTTTTCAAGCTACTCAACCATGTAGCTGAGTCTTATGACGGCTCCTTTCACTTGGACAGCATCAAGGCGTACTCAGATAGTAGCATAGTTTTATCGTGGTTGAAGACACAGCCGCATCTACTTCAAACAATTTAATGGAACAGGGTTCAGGACATTCAACAATCTAAGCGCGTCATCAAGTGGCGCCATATCAGATCACAATGCAACCCGGCATACGTCGCGTCCCGAGGATTAGCTCACGAACTTATCCATAATGAGATCTGGTGGTCACCCAATGGTTACAACAGGAGGAGATCCAGTGGCCGAACCTGCCTATCACCAACGTCGTGGTTCAAAAGGAGTCTTGGGAGGACGCACTGTTATCACGTGTCACAAAGCGAAGTGAGCTTCAGACGCTTCGTATGAGGTAGAGTATGTGAAGGTGCTGTGTGCGCCTCAATCTAGAAATAAAATGTATTAGGATAGGTAATGTAATCTTAGACACCTAAATGGTGTGATTTAGTAGGTTTTAGTGGAGGGAGCGATTGTTTATTATTGCATTTTACTAATTAATCAACGATAATGTGGATAACAGGTTTCCATGCTTTGTGTCTTTTGTCCTGAACTGCTGTGCTTACTAAAACGGTATCCAGCGATCATAATCAAAGAAAGCCCATCTTTGATGTCGTTATTGTGAACTCTTTAGCATAAAAAGTATTTAGGTTTCCTAGGAGCCATCAATCTGAATGAATTCTGTCGACAAAACTCAGATTCACATAACGCAGCTACATCTACGAGAAGTATCAGAAGGTTATATAAAGTTAAGCTTTACAGCGTCTCCATTCTACATAGCCGTGCTGTAAGTAGAACGAATGCACAATTACTATGGTATAGGCTCAAAACATTATGCAGACTACCGACAACAGTCAGTTTGTCTACAAATCACAATGAAACTAGCCTTCGTAGCCTGAGAATGTGGAATCGCTTGCAAAGCTTATCCCAATCTAGAAATAAAAAATGGGCTAATATCTAATGATTGATTTAATAGTGAACACTTTGAAGGTATGATTTAGTAAGATTTGGAGGAGGGTGAGTGTGTTTATTAATGTATTTTACTAATTGGTCATCGATGGTGTGAATGAAAGCGTGGTATCCTTTGTTATGGTGCGTCGAGCACTGCCATCTAGTTTTATATCCACTTGAAAAGTGTTGCTTGCGAAAACGGTAACCCCCGAGCAGAATCAAAGGGGCGCCTCTTCTTGAAGTCGTCATTATGAACTCTGTAATCAAATAAATATAATCTTCACTTTTTCTCATACGAGCTGGCTGCGACCCAGTTTCGTCCAGAAATAAATCAAACAGTGTTCTGATCTGATTCTGATAAATCATTATTAGATTTATAGATTAGTAATTTCATGTAAACAATATTCAGATTTATATTACCATGTTGAATCCATAGTCAAAATCGAGTCAATGTAAAAATAACGCAACTTAGTGATATTTACAATTAAGAATTAAACATTTAATAGGGATCAAATCAAATCAAATAAAATAAAAATTTTAGCCAAAGTTTAATATAAAAAGTGTTATCTGTGAACACCACTCTAGGTCTAACCTGTATCGTGGTGTTCTATGAACTGTTTAATCATTTTATTTATTGCAATGGTACTGTTAATCCAAATTAACATGGTATTTTATTTTTAACGGATCGATATTAATAAAGACCGATATCTGTTGGCCCATATTGTCACATCACTAAATCTTTCATTGTTCTTTCACACCGTCGTAGCGATCGGTCATGTATTTTGTTGTTGTCTCAGTTTGTCAGTCAGTTTGTTGTCTCAGTTGGGTGTCTGAAAAGATAAGATTTGTATCGATCAGAAAGCATTTATAGAGAAACTGCTGTGTATTTAACATGGAAAGTTGTAAAAATGTGCATACTTCTAATAAGGCAAATTAAAAACTTGAAAAAGTTAAAGATGTAATTAGCAGATATCCCTATCAGCGGTAGATGTATCTTTATGTCCTCAAAAGGCCAGTTATTTCATTTTGTGTTCGTTATTTAAGCCAGTTTATTAATTGTGACCATGAAACTCATTGGAAGCATGCAAAAAAGTTCTTAAGTATTTGAGTTGTACAAAATCTTCTGGTTTAATGTATTAAAAGGATAATTCAGATATAACTGGATTTGTAGATGCTGATTGGGCCTCTGAGGTAGTTGATAGGAAATTATGTACAGATTATTGTTTTAAATACTCAGGATGTGTCATTTCTCATGAGTGTAGAAAGCAGCAAACAAGCAAGCCCTGTCAAGCACAGAAACCAAAATATTGTTATCTCTAAAGCTAGTAAAAAAGTAAAGAATCTAATATCTGAGCTTCTGTCTAGAGAAACCTTACCAATAGTATTGTCTAATTATTTAGATTATTTCATCAAGTGGAGGTATTGGTATTTCACAATATTAAAATGGAGCGAAGTGCTA
Source organism: Argyresthia goedartella (assembly GCA_949825045.1). Taxonomy (NCBI): domain Eukaryota; kingdom Metazoa; phylum Arthropoda; class Insecta; order Lepidoptera; family Argyresthiidae; genus Argyresthia; species Argyresthia goedartella. Next base: position 8,645,046 of record OX463817.1, read on the forward strand.
GTAACGCCATCTATCCTCTTATCTGTGGAGCCATCATGTGGAGTCAGTCTGTTCGAAGCCACCATCTTGTTACAATCCAATAAAAACCTGAGAAAGATGTCACTTGAAACCTTGTCTGAATTTGGTGAGTAATTTTAGGGTTAGACTACAGAAAACCCTACCACGTTTAAAAAAATAAAGTATATTTCGCAAGAGGAAGGCAACCTTCATGTAACGGGGATCCCTAATTACAAGCAAGAGTTCTTTACAACCCTATTCACATCAAATTTTTACATATTTAATGCTTATTATAATCAAAATCAACCGCAAGAGCGAAAAGATAATTTGATGACACGACAGAAATTAAATGTAAATAGTTAAATTTAATACTAAAGTACTGTATTTGTCTTTGTTGGAAACTTTAGACAGGAATATCCGTGTGCTTAACTAGTTTCTTGTTCTATACGAAAAAAAGAAAGTTTTTAATTCACTAGAATAAAAAACTAGTTGCTCTTTGAGCTGTGTAGACCTCGCGAGTCGTCTGTGGAAAGCTGACCTTTTGACATACAAAGTTATGAATGCACCTGGTTACCTGCATGGAGTATGAAAGTAGCCGCACCAATAACATTATTTGGCAATCTTAAATCCAACCTATTGAGTTCTTACCAAAATGTATAGTGCATCGCCATCTACTATGATTGTTTCTGTATAATTCTTGACTGTGAGGTGGCTAAGGGCCGTTTGTAGGCTTACCTCCGTGCTTTCCCTGGGAGATTCGGTCGGAATATCCTGTGGGAAACATAGTTTCTTCTTCGACGTGTTGTAAGAGATTCCCGAGAGTCGTTTTGGCCGGAGACCACTCGTTATATGGCTGGCATACCGCCGCGCTCCATAGCGACACTCACTCTTCCGTTTTCGCTAATCTTTAGCCGAGAAAATTGTGCACAAGTAATTATTTAATTAACTGTAACTGTAAAGTATTGTAATTTACTGTTCACCTTTTCAACTTATCGAAACGGCCAAGCCACATATTTTGACGAAGGTGTAGAGTTTGTGAAGTAAGGGCTTGTTGAGTTAGGGCGTGTAGAGATAGAAGCTTGGCTGTACATGAGAGCTGGTAACTTTTTGAAAGTGCCAGCCATTTGCTCTCGTCTTGCCAATATTTTACTTGAAAATGTTTTTGGTGTGATTAAACTATTTAGGTTCATGTTTCGGAAATTATTTCCTAGATGGGTGGGTACGCTCATTCTTGCATTTCACAATTTAGTTGTATATAGTGTAGAGTTCGATTACTGCTTTGCATGTTTTTCGTGATAGTTATAGTTATAGTTTATCGGGGACCGATTTTCAAACTGTAGGAGGCCTAGCAAACACTTGATGTTGCAGACGAGTTCCTCGAGCGACCCGAAGTGTAGATGGCCACGCCGGAACGTCCAGCAGGACGTGGGTGGCTGTCTCCTCGACCTACATGCACGCTCTGGACAGTGGGCTGTCTGTAACACCTAGTGTGTAAGTGTTTGTTTAGCAAATAATGTAAAGTCATCGCTCCGGTTACCAAGTGGAGCAGTGACCTATTTTGGCTTCAGAAGCTTACGTGATAATACGGGTCTTATCATCGGGAGGGCCTGTCTGGCTTGCTTGCTTACAGGTATACATAGTTGACCAATAAAGTTATTGTTGTTGGTAATGTTTACCGTGATATAGTGCATCGCCATCTAGTCTTCTTTTCCATTGGGGTCATTTCATTCCGTTGGTCTTGCTTGAAAAACGGTAGCTGGTTATAGTAACTTGAACTATTGGATCTGGATAATCAAACCCATTTTTTATAAAGTCATCACGAAAACTTTCATTCAATCTCTCGATTTTGAATCTCATGCCTTGTAAATACAATTCAAAACCTATAACAGGAAAATCACCTACATGCATGTCCTCGGGCCTCGAGGTTAAACTAAGCAGGCAAGTACGTTTATTCTGCATAACTTCACTGTGTTAAGTTTTCCATGCCAAAAAGTGATTATGTTGGGTTAATAACATCTGCTTTTATCTAATAAATAAAAAGATATACTATAATTTTTAATCTACTTTTTAAAACTGAAATCTTGAAACAATAATGAAACATATCATAATGTTGTATCTTCCTGCACTATCAAGTGATCACAATACTTCACATTATGAAACACGAACTTCCGATTTTCGCTTACGTTTTACTTATACATTATACTGCTGAGGTAGAAAGCAAAGACGCAGAAACAAACATTATTATATAGGTACTCTAGTTTTAATCATCTTGATATTCTTCTGTTCTACGGTTTTTTGTTTATTCCTTTTACGAGCTCGATAAAACCTGTTTTTCACTGTGTCAAAATTGGGAAGATCCGCCATCTCAGTATTTTTCAGTTCCTTGTACAACAGAGATATAGGTAATGTACTATTGCATACTCTTTTCTTGCATTTTACCAAAGCCAATTCGGTCAGTAGTCCACCATAATCTGCGGAACATTTATGACATGAAAGTCTTATTACAGTTTCTCTATCTGCAGCCAAGGTTAGAGTTGCGTGGCATTTTATATCTTTGGATGTCGATGCCTCTGGAGTGTTGGTACAAACCCATCGGGTGCTACCATCCACATTTTTCTTATTAATTCTATATCTTCTTCCTTCGTACCATATAACTGTTCCAGATTTTTGGCTTTCTATGAAATGCAATTTAGAGTATTCAGGATATACGATTCCAGATGATTCTGAGAGGTATTCAGCGGCGGGCAAGTCACTTTCGGTCTTAAAAGGTTTTTCTGGGGAAGACAATTTGTGTGTTACTAAATAAATATATATAAGTATGTCAATCCATAATCAAAGATGTAACGAAAGCATCATATGTTCGAGGTCTATATCGCTTGGTGCAGCTCTATTGCAATACTGAATACCACAAGATGGCGCTAGGAGATTTAATTTCAAGATATAACCAACCGATTTTTCTTTCATACGTTTATTTTCATTTCATAGAATATAAAGTATAAGATATATACTAAAAACAACCTATCACCGATTCTGTAACATTCTTATTTTTAAAATTTAAGATTAGCGCCTAGTGCCATCTAGGATCTGGGGGCCCGGTTGTCCAAGATTTTTTTTTAACCGTCATAACTTGGGTTTGCGTTATAGCAGATAAACAAAGTTCTCGGAATATAATTTCAATTGTAGACTCATGAAACATATAACATTTTAATTGCATAGCTTTTATACTTAAGCTTTTATTGATATCTAAAAACCCCCGATTTCATCACTGATGATCATCAAAATTCTTAGGGTACTCACTGAAGTCCTAGAAAGCTGAAATTAGCTATGTAAGCTAGTATTAGTACACAAACAAAAAAAAATCTAAAACTTTTTACACAAATGTTTTAGACAAATGTCTGATTCTCGAAATGACTACCTATCTATAAATGACCAATTCGCTAAATGACCAATTCTAAAATGTCTAATGCAAGGAAGAACAAATTCTTATATGTACTTATACAGCATAGTGTTTGTCTAAACGGTAAACGGTGGATGACTATGCGCATTCCTTCGTTTTACGATTTTCCCCTCTACTGAATGAAGAATCGTCTTACATCCTTTGGTAGATCATATTCAGATGATCTTGATTCCAAGCTATCTTTCCTACAATATACCTAACCTAACCTCCTTCGACGATTATTTGGCCACCGAAGCGAGATATTTCTAATAGAATAAAATAATAACATAGCATTATAATATAAACTAGAATTAATGGATATGTTTTTTTAAAAAAAATCAACACCAGTGATCTTTAAAAATCAATTATGATTTATTCAATTATTTTTGTATTCAAAGAAGGTGGATGATTATGATTCGTGATTTTCAAGATTACACTATCCACGGTATGCAGAAATGCTTTACAGCCGTTGTTTTAGTGAGTGAGCTCATCAAGCTGGTCTTAGACGATACTTATTTATCAGAGAAGCCGTAGCCATCGAAGATTATCAGTTGTTGGCCAACGTTAGAAGTCGTCACTGTCATAACACAATTTTGAGTAGAACCAATATTATTAGAGTCGCTTATTACACGAACTGCAGAGAAGCTGAAAAGTTTGAAAAGTTTTGGAAACTTTGTTTAGTCAGCGGCGGGGGATGATTATGTTCATTCCCTCGTTTTATGACTTGCCCCTCCACGGTGTGAAGATTGGCCTTACATCCCTTGCTGCCGTGCGTGGAACATATCCATCTGGTCTTGATTCCACATCGAAGCTTCTTACAATATCGGTAGCCACCTTCGACGATTATTTGGCCACCCAACCGAGACATTTCCATTGTTGCCACTGTGGACAATATAAATACTGTTAACCCTTAATTAAGCCATAAGTTTGAAAATCTGACGAGACTTCAGTAAAATGCAGGGTTCATACTGATGATAATGTGTAATAAATATATCGTATTACCGGCTAAATAAATTGGAGCAACTGTGACTCTACCGTCTAGTATGGGTAAAGGCTTGACTCTACGTTTGTCGAAGTTACTTTATGTATGTTTAGAGTGACTGCAGTTTCCTTTTAGGTTAAGATAAGTTTTGTTTCAATATTAAGATGGGCATTTGTAAACGGATCATTGAATGGCAATTTAAAGTATAGTACATATAAAACATACTATGTGTCGTCTGTTATCTAACCTGATTCTTCATAGTCAACCTGGCTTCCTGAAAAATCTTGTCGTTTGATTTTAGACTTATCCTATCTAACTAAGAGATTCGACAAATTTGAAAGCTTCGAGACAGTTATTGATTTATCAATAAATACTGCCTGCTACACTAAGGTATATATTTACGACAGACTTTCAATCCTCAGAATACGTTTAACTATCTGTTTATCTGAGAAATTTGATAGAATTTGTACCCGTGAAATATCAAATAAAGATAGTATGTTTATCTGGGGATTGAGAAATCTTACTTAACATAGATTTTATAATTCGAATCGAGATTCTAATTTATCTCTGACACGAGCTGTCACTAACATTTAACGTATCCGTAACATAATGTACAAGCATTAGAAACTTTGCATCCATGTAGAATTTGACATAAACTGCATTAATTAGATATATCTGCATTTTCTCCCGCGCATGTTTGATGGGTCAACTATGGTGAGAAAAATGACCTATATTTCAGTCAGTGAGCCTTTTCTTGATTTTATAAAATCTGCCATTTCCTATTTAAAAAATCCAATGCGTTGCGATATTGATAATTTATTCTTTAGTATAAGAAAACCCAATACGGCAGTAGGTTCACAAACTTGGACCTATAGGGTTAAATCGACCCCAGATATGTGTGGCAAAAATGTGTCCATTTATTATGCACGTAGCACGCGTAAATGCTGCTACATCTACAGCTCGATCTCGACTTCTCTTGGGCAGGTGGTCTCCCATACCAATTCTAATATTCTGAGCCAATAAACTGAACCTAGTTAAAGGCATAATAAAATAATAGGAAACATGATTTTACGAGGAAAAAAATATATATTATAAAAAATTAATGATTATGAACATTTTTTAGAAGATACTATCTGATCACCTATAGTGTGAAGACATGCTTTACACCCTTTAGGGAAATGCGTAGAACAGTACCATCGACACCTTACTCCAGACTTTTTATGGACTCTGAAAGTATATCGACCAATTTTAATCTGTGGGGTTCCCCGCCGCGATCCACGAATTTAGGGACGTCATCAGTACCTGGGAAGTATAAAAACATAAATAATATCAATTTTTTTAACAGAAACGGGATTGTTTTGTTGAAATATTTGAATGAAAACCAATTATTTATTGCACTGTACTTCATAGCATAAATGAGACCGTGAAAATTATCTGTTCTAAAAAATACAAGACAGGGGATGAAATTATTTTATTAATGCGAAATTAATGAATATGAACATTTTTAGAGGTTACTATCTCATCGCCTATAGTGTGAAGACATGCTTTACATCCTTTAGAGAAATGTGTTGCACACCACCATCGACTCTTGATGCCCGACTTCCTGTGGAATCCGAAAGTAAAGCGTCCAATTTTAATCTGTCGTGCTCCGCGGCGAGACGTCACGTATTTAGGGACATCATCGGTACCTGAAGATCATAATCACAAATATAATGAATAACTAGTAAAATGAAATAAACAAATGTAGCCCATTTATGTCCCCACCGGGAGGCACATGCCTTAACCCGAATACGAGTATGATTGAGCCATACTTAACCAAATCGTAAAGTATGGTAAAGTGCCTGGTAAAAAATGCAAATTGTAATGTCTACTTATATGACAATTTAAATGCATATTTTTTTAATAGAAAAACATTACTATGACACCTTTTATCGATGTAAGACGAGGTTCGTGAAAACGCTTAATAACGCGTTTTCCCAGAGACGAGACTTGGTTGGGTCGATTTTCCGCCCCCAAAATGCCTACAAGAGCAAATTCCATCGGAATTGAGCCGATTTCGAGACCTTAAAACACATACATCTACAAATAGATATGGCTCGTGGAATAGATTAGTTTTCAGACAATCATATGTTTAAAGAAAGTTTTACTAAAAGGTACCAGGTATTTATTGCACATAAATCCATAGAGTTATTGCGGTTGTGAACGTACTGTTTATTAAAAAACACCATCATTCTAAACCTATAGTAGCATAGAACCTCTGTAGCATTGCGGTTCGAGGCTTCACCTCATAAGCGAGAGGTCACGGTTTCGAATCCACGCTGAGGAGGAACAAAAAAAAACGGGGCTTGGATGTTTTATGTGTATGACGTTGCTGTTTCTGGTTCCCACGACACAGGGTATCATAGTGTGGGTTCAGAAGCAATGTATGTTCCTGTATGTAAATGATTTTGTTGTTATGTTATTGTTATTTGGGCCCCAATATGAATTTAGAAAACATGTAAGACTTGAATGAATTTCAAGAACGCGGGAGAAAATATATCATTCGTATCTACCTAAAGGGTTAACCTAAAAAACCGAACTCTGTAAGCCCAGCCAGAGTGGCAACGTAGAATATCTTTGTCACTATGACATTTTGTTCATCAGCATTCATCTAATCCAATCCAATCCCAGAGCATCCTGCTTTAGAGAAATATTGATCCAAATATCTTATATATATACATATATCTCTGATTTCAAAATTTCATAGAATGTTTCTGAGGCATCGAATCGCATCTTCGGTTTAGTTAATCCCAAAGCATTTCATACACGTAAAATGTAAATGTAATAAAGTTAACCAATTATAAAGGAAACAATACAATATAAAGACGTGATAAGGCTACGAAATTAAATTACTATATTAATATGAAATTAATGATTATGCACATTTTTTGAGGTGACTATCTCATCGTCTATAGTGTAGAGACATGCTTTGCATCCTTTACCGCAATGCGTAGCACACCACCATCGGCATTTCATCCCGGATCTGCTGTGGACTCCGAAGGTATAACGACCAACTCTAATCTGTCGGCCTCCTTGTCGTGACGTCACGTATTGAGGAATGTCGGTACCTTGAAACACACAAACTCAATTATCAGGCAATATTTACGACGTCAATTAATTGCACTAAATGCTGAGTTATGTTTTTCTAGCTTTTTAAACCCAATTCTAAACAAAGTAAATAGCTGTAATAAAAAGAATGTAATGTGACAGCATTAGTGCCACCAGTACAAAAGAGACTTAGCACTATTCTCTGAATAATTTTGGCAACTCCATACATATTTATATGGAGTTGTCAAAGTTATTAGAGTAGTGTTAGCTCGCTTTCGTACTGGTGGAACTTAATTTTTTAATAAACAAATAAAGTAATTCACTGTTTTATGTAGGTACGTTTTATATCAATATTCTTGCCGGCAATGGGATTTGGTACAACTCTCTCTAATGCATAGCGCAGTTTAGTGCAATACACTGCAGTATCCTTCTTGCAAATCCGGCATTTCTTCCGTAAAACTCTGTTTCTAACGTTCCTTTTTGTGTATTGGTAGGGATCGTGCGCTTTATCATGTGATCTCAATATTTTCCAGGAGGGCTCATCTTCCTCTAACAACATTGTTGGAAATGCGTTGGCAATCATTTCGATAATCCTGTTCACGCTGTTTTGTTAAAAATTCAGAGTTGTCAGTACCTTGGTCAAAAATGACCTAATTCTGTATATATTCTCGGTGTTATTCGATGGAAAAAAAATCGGAGATTTACCCTAGTGTTCAGGCTTCTCAGCACCTAATGACCTCGTAGGGGCCCATCAGCTACGAGGTAGCGTAACGATCAGTTGCCAAGAAGTGTGAACGTCGGCGGTTCACCGAGCTGAAGTTAATTGGGGTCGATCTAACCTGGTCTGTGCTTCGGTCCCGTCAACCTCCTGTCTCTCTGCAAGGCGCGGGTGCACCCTAGGCTCTTCTTGGTAGACAGGTTCTTCAGCCAACCAGGTATGACTGGCGGGCCAGCTTCAATGAGCACAGTGTTCCAACACAGGTTATGTTACGTGGTAAAAACAATCGGGGCACGAAAATGCGAACTTTATCTGGTTCGAGAAACAATAACACACTCAGCTATATTAACAATCCTGAGGGAAACCCGAATACATTCCAGATGGCCTGCGATTTAATTTCAATACCCTAACCAAAACGCGTTTTCATTGCGAGGGCTTTCGTCTGTCAGTTGTCAAAAAACTGCTAGGTTGGCAGCTAACGTCAAATTCAAAATGGCCGTTCAGAAACCATCGATCGAATATCGATTTGGAATCGAACAATCACCCGCCCGGACAGGCACCCACCTGTCCCCTAATCTACGGGCAGCCGAGACAACGTTGCTACCGCTCGTTTTAGAACCGAGCCTCCTACTAGAACCTCTGCAGACCGGGGGGTCCCGTCCTTGCCAGGGAACAAGTTAACAATGCGCCCCCTGCGCCAACGTAGTGGCGGTAGGTTAGCATCCTTAACCAGAACGAGGTCACCAACACTAGGGGGGCTAGTTTTGTCAGTCCACTTAAGGCGCTGTTGTAGGATATGCAGATACTCGAGCGACCAACGCTTCCAGAAATTCTGAGTAAACTGCTGCAACATCTGATACCTTGACAACCGATACAATTTCACTCCCTCGAAGGGGTGCTCGGGCAACGCGTTAAGTGGCTGACCTATCAAGAAATGGCCTGGGGTCAGAGCCTCCAGGTCATTTGGATCCGAGCTGAGCGGACACAACGGTCGCGAATTGAGAACGGCCCCGATCTTACAAAACAATGTCGCGAGCTCCTCAAAAGTCAGCGCGGTCTGACCTACTATACGCCCCAAGTGCGTCTTAGCTGACTTAACTACGGCCTCAAAAATCCCACCCCAGTGGGGGCAAATCGGTGGGCTGAAGGTCCACTGTATACCCCGACGGGAGAGGGCCGTTCCAATATCCACTTTATTTACATTCAAAAAGTTGACTATCTCTCGTAAGTATCGTTCCGCACCGATGTAGTTAGTGCCGTTATCAGAGCGGATCAAAGTTGGAAGTCCCCTTCGAGAAACAAACCTATCCAAACAAGCAATGAAAGCCTCTGTCGAGAGATCAGCAACGAGCTCGAGATGTACCGCCTTGGTGGATAAACAAACAAACACACATAGGTACGCCTTGTATTGCCTAGCGGTACGCAATCGTGAACTCTTCACCATAAACGGTCCTGCAAAATCCGTACCAACACCTGAAAACGGTCTGACCTCATTCACACGATCAGGGGGCAAGTCCCCCATTAGAAGTTGCATCGTGGCAGCCTTAAGTCGATAACAAGGCATGCACCGAAACACGATGTTCCGTATGACACGGCGGGCAGATAAGATCCAAAACTCCCGCTGGAGCGTGGCCAACAACGCGTTACAGCCGGCATGCGCGTTTTTAATATGACGATCAGTCACCAGCAATTCAACTAACTGTCCCCCCTTGGTGAGCAGAAGTGGGTGACGAGCCGAATACGACAGATTCGTATTGCGCAATCTTCCTCCTACCCGAAGTAACCCGGTCGAATCAACAAAGGGGTTGAGACGCGCGACGGCTCCCTTCAATTTCGAACGTCCACTTCGTATAATCTCCAATTCTGCCCCAAACTTCGAGGACTGTACCAACCGGACCAAATTCAATAGCGACTCGTTTCGCTCTGCCGGAGTCAGAATAGGGTTCAACGTTCGCTGATCTCGAGGAGTACGACAATTTCGAGCGAATCTCCTAATCCAAGTGGACACGTTTATCAACTTGTCAAGTGAGCTATACCGGTCCAGCAGAAACCCGGCGTCAGGGTCCTCAGCCTTCTGGGTAACATGCACGGCCGCTCTGGGGCCATGATCCGAAGATACTACTACATGGCTGTGGGGCCAGTCCGATTCTCTCTTGGCAAGCCAGGGTGGTCCCCACCACAAATGGTGTCTAACGAGTTCAGGAGCCCGACATCCCCTGGATGCACAATCAGACGGGTTCAATTCTCCTGGTACATGTCTCCAGGTCAGTGGGACCTCAGACGACACAATCTGGGAGACACGGTTCGCAACAAAAACCTCTAAGTTATGGACCGAAGCCTTCAGCCAGCACAAAACAATCTGGCTGTCCGTCCACGCGTACACCGTATCCTCCAAAACCACTGACCCACGCAACACTGTTAGAGTGTGATTCAAAAGTTTGGTCAAAAGAGCAGCCCCGGACAGTTCCAGTTTTGGAATCGTCATCCTTGTCCGAATAGGCGCTACCTTGCTTTTTGCCAAAACCAAACGCACGTCGACCTCCCCGGTGGAGGTGACGGTTCGCAAATAAACCGCTGCCGCAAACCCTCGTTCAGAGGCATCACAAAACCCGTGAAGGGTTGCCCTGTAATCCCCAGCAGGGACCAATTTCCTCGGCAGCGATACATTATTTATGTCCGATAGCGAGGTGAACATTCGCGTCCAATCAGTCAACAAATCACCTGAGAGGTGGGTGTCCCAGGTCAACTGAGCCGCCCATAGCCTTTGCATAAAACATTTGAGAGCAAAGGTGACTGGAGAAATCCATCCATTCGGGTCGAACGTTCTCGCAATCGTTGACAGTACTGACCGCTTCGTCCAGGCCTTCGGTGTTTCTAAAACCACCCGATAGGTAAACTCATCATGGACGGGCCGGTACTGAATTCCAAGCACTGACAACATGTTAGGGTTGTCAGGATTCTCAAAAACGTGCGGGTCTTGTTGAAACTCATCTGGGAGACCAGCCATCAACTCAGGGGAGTTGGACATCCACTTGCGTAGTTCATAGCCGCCTCGTTCCAGCAATTGAATGAGCTCGTCACGTCGGTCCAGAGCTTCCTCTACACTGGCTGCCCCTGTGCAGACGTCATCGACGTACAAATCTTGCTCCAGGATAGCGGCGGCTCTAGGATAGCTCACACGGTCACGCGACGCCAACTCCCGCAGGGTACGCATCGCCAAATACGGGCTAGACCGTAACCCATACGTGTTCGTGTTTAACTCATAGACCTTGACTGGCTCGGCCGTGGACTCACGCCACAGTATCAACTGATACCTTCTGTCAGCCGGATGAATTACCGTTTGCCTAAACATCATCCGAATGTCTGCGACAAATACAATCTGGTGCCTCCGAAAGCTCGTGAGAATATCCGAAATATCACGACTCAACTTGGGTCCCGAATGTAGACACTGATTCAGGGACATCCCGTTCGAGGTAGGTGCTGACCCATCAAAAACAACTCGAATCTTGCCGGTAGGGGTTCGTAGGACGGCATGGTGTGGAAGGAAACAATGATCCTCAGATCTCCAGTCCACACCCGATACCGACATGTGTCCTAACGACTCATACTCCCTCATGAAATCAACATATTTTTGTTTAAATACGGCGTCCCTTGTCATCCTACGCTCCATCGACATCAATCTCGTCTCAGCCATCTTCCTAGATTCTCCTAGTGGCGGTCGATCGGCCCTGAAAGGCAGTCGAGTTACAAAACGACCAGAACGAAGGCGACCAGTACTATTCTGGTAAAACAACTCGCACTCTTCTTCGTCTGCATCGACTCGACGAACGGTGGGAGGTTCCTCTATCTCCCAGAAACGTTGGATAACGTCTGACAACGCTGAGCCAATAAGTATGCCATCTGACTCGGCAGGCCTAACCATTGGCAATGCCGGACCCATGATCACGTGACCAAACTTAGTATCCACAGCAATCAACCCGTCCGGCTGAAGAACTCGCCGATCCGACAACAGAAACCTACCCAGAACGTCTGCTCCCAGTAGCAGGTCGACCGGGGCTGGAGTGTCAAAATCGGGATCCGCCAACTTGAGTCCTGATGTCAGGAATCGAACGGCCGGATTCAACTTCACCAAGAGGTGTCTGCCCATGACATGCGTCATTACTAAAGCTTGCACGGATGTTTTTGTCAAAATGTCATAACGTGGAGAGAACGTGATCACCGATTGACCAACTACATTCGTAACCGTAACATTCCCCACGCCCCGTATTGATTTATTATACCTATTTACCTTGAGGCCCAACCATTTTGCTAAATCATTCGATACAATGCAGCCCTGAGCTCCAGAATCTAATAGGGCGCGAACGTATGTTGGGTTGCCCGCCAAATCCCAAACAAGCACAGAGGCGATCGGTAACACCACCGTCTCCGGTTGGGGGGCAACAAATGGTTGGGCCGCAAATTCCTAGCGAGGACCCCCGGGGCCCCACTGTGCCTGTAACCAATCAGGTATGCAGCTATACGCCAGAGGGTCCCATTGTACAAATGGCCCACGCGCCGGTTCCATTCCCAACCTACGTTTCCCCGTAAAGGGGGGTGGGCGTGAATTCAACCGTGGCCGCTCCATGAGCGGGGGGGACATCACATGTGACCGACGAGGACGAGGCGACGAGCGGGGCGACAACTGAGGCGGCGTCCGAACCGCACCCGCATAGCTCGAAGGTGTCCCATGACACCCGCCCGTTACGGCCTGCTCAACACACCCAATGTCCCGCTGGGTCGGATGCTGAGTCGCAACCGAAAACTCAGGGCCCCCCATGTAATGGTCCTGAGTGCGGCCCTGCACCCTGGTACTGCCCTGTGCACGTGGGGACGTTGGCCCCTGAGTTGCGCTCCGAGTCGCAAACGAATTCTCAGGGCCCCATGCCATGTCACCCTGGGTACGGCCCTGTGGAGGCTGTTGGCCGGACCGGTTCATGCACAACAGATTGTTGTGGGGCCCACCACAATATCCGCACATTTGTGTGCGCGTGCAGTCCCTAGCCATGTGTGGCCCGAGGCACAGGAAACACCAGCTCCGCTGCTTGGCCATCCGGCGCCGTCCCTGAACCCTAAGTTCCCCGAACTTATTGCAATTGGCCACAGCATGGCGAATCTGCCTACAACATGGGCAGGTCTCACCATGTGGGGTCAATGCACTCACAGTCCCATACGACTGCCGGTTGGTGCGGTCCTTCCTCGTCGGAGGGCCCCTGCTCACAGCGCTCCCGGCAGCTCTCTGTGGCTCCGAAGGATGGGTGACCGTCAACCCCAAATTCTCTGCCCGTCGAGCCTCTTCTTCCAAAAATCCGACCAAGTCGGAGAAGGCGGGCAGGTCCTCGGCCGACCTCCCGTGAGACTGTTCGAAACGAGTCTGCACGTCAGCGGGTAGGCGGGAAAGTACAATGTACAACAGTAGGTACGACCATTCACCAACCGGAAGTCCAAGATTCTCTAGAGCCTTGGTGACGGACAGCAATGGGTTCAAAACCTCCGTCTGTATGGCCCCGACCTTGTTCACAACCGGGATGCTAAACAAACGGTTCAGTTGGGCATCGGCCAACCTCCGTTTGTTATGGTAACGTCTGACCAACAATTGCCTGGCCGTTTCATAGTTACCCTCCGTAACTGTCAAATGAGCGACCAGCTCCCTAGGCTCACCCCTCAATGCTGCCACCAGCTGAGCCATCTTGACAGACTTGGTAACGTCCGATCGCATGTGCACCAAACTGTCGAACAGATTGATGAAGCTCATCCATTCACCGGACACGCCGTCAAAAGTAGGCATAGTTATGGCAGGTAACCTGGACCCCGATCCCTGAAGCGGCAGAGGTGCTTCAATGTCACCACCATGGCTGGACTCGCGCTGTCTACGTATGTCCGCAGCCTTCTGCGTGATAGCAGCTGCCATCTCCATACATTGGTCGACATCCCCTATCAACCGTGACAGCCTGTCAGGTGCGCAACCATCAACTGATTCCGCCTGCGCGGACAATTCGAGCACCCTATTGTAACGTTCCTTAACGTCCATAGACCGCTCCAATACCACATCAGGCCTATCTAAACGGTCTATCAGACCGTGTGCGGAGGAAAACCATCTGAGTTCCTTAGAAACACCCTTCTGGATTTCAGATAACGACATGATCGGAACGATACTTACTCACAATTTGCAGTAACTCAATTTTATTGGACCCTCCAGTCTACAACCCAAACGAGGGAACCCTAAACCACAACTTAAACAATGTTGTTTTCCTTAAACAATAGGAACCGAGTTTTATATCTATATAAATTCTGTAAATACAATTTAGTTTCCCTTTATCATTATAACACACACAGATAGTCAATATTAGTTCAAGTTATAAATTGCTATAAACTGAAAACAATGTAATAGCCTGCTATCAATAGATGTAACTACCTATGTTAACCAAAACATTCATTCAATAGCATTACTAGACCACTAATAGATTGACTAACTGGTAATTCAATGCAATTTTCAATTCAATATCTGTCTATCTACTACCAGCAATAGACCTATAGCTTACAATACTACCAATCTATGTGGATATAGGAACAACAACCAAGTTACCTAATAACCGCCTATACCTACAGATTGATAGTCCCAAATCGTGCCTTCCTGGAGCCCTTGACGGCTGCAAATCTCAGGAAGCCACGCTCTACTACCAAAGTGTTCAGGCTTCTCAGCACCTAATGACCTCGTAGGGGCCCATCAGCTACGAGGTAGCGTAACGATCAGTTGCCAAGAAGTGTGAACGTCGGCGGTTCACCGAGCTGAAGTTAATTGGGGTCGATCTAACCTGGTCTGTGCTTCGGTCCCGTCAACCTCCTGTCTCTCTGTAAGGCCCGGGTGCACCCTAGGCTCTTCTTGGTAGACAGGTTCTTCAGCCAACCAGGTATGACTGGCGGGCCAGCTTCAATGAGCACAGTGTTCCAACACAGGTTATGTTACGTGGTAAAAACAATCGGGGCACGAAAATGCGAACTTTATCTGGTTCGAGAAACAATAACACACTCAGCTATATTAACAATCCTGAGGGAAACCCGAATACATTCCAGATGGCCTGCGATTTAATTTCAATACCCTAACCAAAACGCGTTTTCATTGCGAGGGCTTTCGTCTGTCAGTTGTCAAAAAACTGCTAGGTTGGCAGCTAACGTCAAATTCAAAATGGCCGTTCAGAAACCATCGATCGAATATCGATTTGGAATCGAACACCTAGAAAGATTTTTTTGTTTAATTGGTCTTACGAGTTGGACGCAATTGCAATGACGCGTAATTTGCTCAAGGATACAAAAACTTATTTTAAAAGTACGTACATATATTGATATGATCCTGAAACCCCACTTGCCTAAACAATCACAAAAGAAGAATTATGGCTTATTACCCATCAGAAACCCATGGCTCAGGGATTGAATGAACGTAATTGGCGGTGGCCTGGACATACCTTTCGAAGACCTGCTGGCCACATTCAAAATGAGGCCTTGGAGAGGAAACCTGCGGGAAGGTCCCGGCGGCGCGGGCGTCCAACGCACACATGGAAGAGGTCGGGTCTGGCAGCCCGGGTAATAGGGAAAATGTCGTGGATCAAAATGATGGCAATGACTGTTCGATCCTTGTCCCATTGCAATACTAATAGATGTGCCAATATGATCTGCCAATCGCGAAACGGTGCCCGTCTTTTCAAGAGGGAATGGAATTCTCATGCTGGAGTTTACTCATGCCTACACCAGGCAGCGGTCATTTTCAAAAGAAAACTCAATGCAAGTGCGGCACGACTGGCTCTGTCGATGCCGGACACGTTATTATTTTTGTTATTATTGTTATTATTTTCGGCAAGGATCGGAAATCGTGTCATCGCAAAGCATTTTACAACTCAAAATCTATCTTCGATCTAAAATACAGTCCTAAGAATCGAAATTATTCTACAACCGTGTATTCGTAAATCACAGTTTTGGCCTCCGAGTCTGGAATATTCCGTCATTGACAATTAAAACTATTCATAAATCAGTTATTCCCCTATTTCATTCGTTAAATTTTCTAAATTAATACTTAACTGGAAAACGCTTCGCCATTAACCTTTTGTTGATAGCATAGTCCGTGATGCGCTAATTCAAGATGTCCGAAACGGGAAAAACAAAAATGACTGCTTTAGCCGATAACTTAAAATTGAAAACTATCGCGTTCAAAACATTAAAATCCAAAACGATTTTTCACAAAACCGTTTCGACAAGAACAAACCAACTAGATACACAACAATATTTGGCACAGTTTTCAGAACTGTGTATTATTTGCTGTGATTTTGAGGTGGCCTCAATATCACAGCAAATAATACAATAATACAGTGATGCCGATGATAGGTCTAGATCTAGACCTGCAACTTAACACATCAAACGTTCAATGACTGACATTCTCGACAAGTTTAACGAGAAGTATTTTCAGTAGAAGAGATCATATTGGAGAAGTAATCATTTTTTTATTGTCATTAATGTGTCCCACTGCTGGGCAAAGGTCTCCCCCTCTTTTGTCCACACTTCCCTGGTCTGTGCCACCTCAAATTGATTAAAAATGGGATTCATTGTAAATGGTATAAATCTCTACCTTCTCTCAAATAAGAGCTCGTTGTTTTTATTCATTATTTGACTAAATACTTTCCAATAGATGGTCTTTCACTACAGAGACTCCATTTTCTTTCTCATCTCATTATTATCTCTATTATCTGAAACAGCACTTAAGGTTTACCTGCTGAGCTCTCTTTTTCAAACTGATTGGGGAACTTATTTCACTTTATGAATTAATTCCAAGTTATTTCATGGCTAAGCCATTTATTACTTATAAATATTTTTTTCATTTAACATTTGTAGTGGGAAAATTAATAAACAGTCCTCTGAGCGGAATTATCCCTAAACCGTGAATTTGTGAAAAATTCGCAATTCACATGGATAGAGAAAATTGGAGAAGACTCATATCGGCCCCAGACCCCATAGGGATAAATGGACTTAAAACAATATATTTCCTATCTATTTAAAGCAATTTATTGTGGGGACAGTGTAGTTTCGATATCATTAAGACCCATAGAAAGACTTATATCCATTCCCAATCCAAAAACCGATGGGGTGTAGAAAAAAGCAAATCAAGGGATGGCTAATACAATATAGATCAAGGAATGCGCGTGCGCAGTAGTCCACAATGATTTGACATTCAATAGGTGTATTTTTTTGCACTCGATCTTAGCTTTTTCCTACGCCGGACGACGTCATAAGACAAGGTCATCAGATAGCCAAGATTTATTATCTGAGATACGTTTGAAATCGGTTGGTCGGTGAAGACGATCTTTTGCAAGGCCCTTTTATTAACGTACTATGAAGATTCAACCATTTGAATACTTTGAGAAATACACACCACCACATCATTCATCATCATCAGCCCGTCGGGCAAACCAATGTTGAGTATATAGGTCTCCTTATGTGCATGCTATCCAATTCGGTCCTGTGCGACCTGCGTCAATTGTTTGCCTGATATCCTCACTGTGTCATCGGAGCATCTGGCAGGTGGCCTGCCGAATGAATTTCGGCCACATCATTACAGAGCATTAATCAAAAGTATATTTTTTTACATTTGACACTAGTTGTACCAGACGTTGAATGTGACGCCAGCGAGGAAATATGGCGCCCAAGCATTTTACGTTTACTAAAATGGCGCCACTGCCTGTTGACGCCGGAAGAAGCACCGGGTATCATGACAAGGAGGTAAAAAGTAAATTGCGTGCTTTCAAATTAGCGGGAAACGGAATTACCTATCTCAATCAATAAGTTTCGAATAACGGTCAGTACCTCATTGTATATTAATTAAAATTTGATTTGCTTGCTCGCCTCGATGTAATGAGTTCTGCAACTATAAATTATATGTAATATTGAAGAAGCTACATGATGAAAATAGATAATTTGATTATTTTTTTGTTGTATCATTATTAAATAATAATGATAATAATAATACCTTGGACACTATTTACACACATTGATCTAGCCCCAAACTAGGATTCCTTGTATCTTGGGTACTAGACAACGATAGACATAATTATATAGATAAATATTATATTTAGATAGATAAACAACCATGACTAGGGTACAAACGTCAGTTCTCATCAAACAAATATTTGCCCCCCCCCCGCCCCCAAAATGAAGAAGATTATACAAAAAAAATCCTTAATATATATTTTAAACATTTAATTAATTCTAACTAGCACCTATTAGTCACACAATCATAAAGTATTGTTCACTTCTCATGCTCGAAAAGTCCTTCTTTATGCTGGATGAAGGCTGCGCTGCGACCCTCAACTTAACTATCCACCCGAGCCGTCTTGTGTGAAATGTAGTGTTTTATGCCCTTGTTTTACAATCTATAGGTATAGTGCAAAATAGCGTTATCCAAGCAGCGAAATCGTGGAGGAAAAGCCACTTTTTCGCACTCGTGCTTTTTACTATAAGTTTTTTTTAAACCGTCTTCAGCCCGATGCAAAGAGTAAAGTAAAGTTTGACAAATTACTTAAGTACAGATTATCATTCATACAAATACATACTTCTCATGCTCGAAAAGTCCTTCTTTATGCTGGATGTAGGCTGCGCTGCGACCCTCAACTTAACTATCCACCCGAGCCGTCTCGGGTGAAATGTAGTGTTTTATGCCCTTGTTGTACAATCTATAGGTATAGTGCAAAAGAGCGTTATCCAAGCAGCGAAATCGTGGGGGAAAAGCCACTTTTTCGCACTCGTGCTTTTTACTATACGTTTTTTTTAAACCGTCTTCAGCCCCACGCAAAGAGTAAAGTAAAGTTTGACAAATTACTTAAGTACAGATTATCATTCGTACAAAAGGTATAATAAAAGTAATACCTCAATAAACACGTTATTAATTAGTTTATCTACACAAGTATCATAAACCCTCTTTACTGCGTACAAAAACCGCACGTTACGATCAGCATAATGTTAAACTACTTGGTAAAAACCCATTTCTTATCTGAAAAATTACACATTATGACCATAATGTGTAATTTTTCTACATATTATGACATTTAAGTTTCGAACGCCGACGCCCGCCTACATGCCGCCCCTAGTTTGTCTGTGAAGTTGGTACTGACATTCAAATTTCGAACGCCCGTAGTTGGTGCTACAGAACAAGCTAAACAACTGCAGAGCCACAATGCCGGTCAAACATGCGGTTCCTGAACACATCAAAGAGAGCTTATGATATCTGTGTAGATAAACTAGTGTATGTAACTGTACATAATTAGACATTAAAACTCTCGAGTGATATTATTATGAAACTCGCCTTCGGCTCGTTTACTGTATACGGCGATGGTGAAACGGCTCCGTTTCAGAATTATACTACAGGAAGACCTGTAACGCTGGTATTCTATCGGAACCAAATGTATATGAGTTTGAGATCTTGCCAGATTATCGTTTTTAGTTTCACTTTCCATCGCAAGATATGAGAAGTGAAGCAAAGCCACGCCTGACTTAGGGTCGTTAGTTTACGTATCGCTTGTGACTAAACATAAATTTTATTTTTACCTCGCATATTTTTTATTAAAAAAATGCCGTGTTCAATTTGTCCTGAAATAAATTGTCTATACAATGCGCTCGCGGTTGTAAGCGACATAAGTATATTTTTATATACATTTTCTCCGATGTCTTGTATGGAACCAACCCTGAGTCGAGCGTAACTTTGCAAAAAAAAACCCCTGTAGATATGTTTAAGGTGCCTATATTAAAAAAAAGCCCGCCATTTTACTAATCTCTCGTTCGGTTCATACATATTGTATTATATTAGCTCCGTGGTCTAGTTTTCTACGCCCTTCTTCTCCCACAGTGGTCCAATGTAGAGAAGTGGCAAAAAATGACGATTGCTAAGTATATGTAATGTTTTGGTTTGCTGGAAGAGATCTCTTATTAGAGATAAGCTCGCCTTTGTACACTATTTTTATGTAAGTCTTGTTGTCCATATATTAGTTTTGTGCAATAAAGAAATTATGAATTATGAATTATGTAAATATATACAGTAATAAAGACATTTGATTGATTGATTGATTGGTGGTTTGACGCCCGCCTCTTACGCAGTGGATGCGGGTTCGGTTCCGATGCTGACCATCTGCCAATGAGATAAGTATTTACATTATAACGTCCGTAGCTAACGGTGATGGAAACAATGGTGAGGAAATTTGACAACCTCTGTGTAGCGCCACAGTTGTGGCTCTGACTACCATACGACAGGTCCCGGCTGCAATTCCCGGCAGGGGATGAAGAAAAAAAAAACAGGTCTTGGCTGTTTATAGCGTGTGATGTCGCTTTGTCTGGTTCCCACGACACAGAGTAACCTTGTGTGGGGTTAGAAGGAATGTTTATGTTTAATATTTACCTTCAATGCGGCGATAAGCTAGCCCCCGGTCACGCAAAACGTTGTATCGAACAACTGGCCGAACGTAGGCTTAATTGTTCCTCTGCCACCCCTATGGGAAAAGGCGTGACGCTGTGTTATGTTATGTTAGATTTTTTATTTCCTCGGATAATGCATGGGGTAGTAAAACACTGAGTAGAGTTAAATTTTTCACAGAATGTGTATTTCTGTTGTCGCTACAGTGACATATAATGGACTTCAGCAGTTTTAATAAATTAAAGAGAGTTTGCACGCAATAGAAGTGTACTTACAGCCCCTGCGAATAACATCATTCAATGATTATGTTTATTATAAAACTTTACAACTTGTATCTCGTCATTATCACCAATTGTGTGAAGAGATGCATGGCACCCCCTGTTATCGTGGGTAGAACACACCCATCGTTTTTTAAAGTTACCGGTTTGACAACGGAATCTGTGACGTCCAATTACAATCAGGTTTTTTCCCTTTTGTGACTTCGTAAATATCACTGGAAAAGAGTAAACTACTATTTAGGTAGTATTGTCAACACAAAAAAAAAAAGAAAGAAAGAAAGAAATAGAAATAGAAATAAATATTTCTATTTCTATTTCTTTCTATTTAGGTAGTATTGTATCCAACACAAAAAAAGTTTGACATCTGAAACAATAACGACAATATTTTTTTTTGTAATTTCAATTTTTTAAATCTTTTTTAAGATTAAATAACAGCACTATCATTTATAACTGACCCAGTACCGCTAAGAACCGATAACTACTTACTCCGCTTACCTTGTGTAAAATTAGAAAAATCTCAAGTACACCTTCCATCGCCAACATCACAGTAGACTTAAATCACTTTGCGGGTCAGTCAAATGCCACGGCCACCGCATGCCAACGGAGCCCAGCGAGAAGAAATTGAAGAGCAGAGAGGTGTGCTTCTTTAAGTTAATTTTTCTATTAATGAGCATAAACAGTATAAGAAATGCATTTACTACCTTTCATTCACTTGTACCACGACGATGTCGCATATAGCCGTCAAAAGGTTTCGATATAATAAATAAATGTAGCCCATTCATATCCCCACCAAGGGGCAAAGTCTTTTACCCGGATGCGACTAAGATTAAGCCTAATTATCATAGAAGGGTTTTACGACTATAACTACCAAGTAGCGATAGAAGCCGGGACCTATAACTTATCGGTACGTCCGACAATGTCCTACAATAATAAATTCTTCTCCTACTTTACCTATCTGACCATGGTTTACTTTACATCTTAAATCCAGTATAATAAAGAATTTATGATGATCTTGATCTCATTGGTGTAACACGGTGCTCTGAAACCCTAGACCACGGAGGAAAATGCGTGACGCTATGCAAATATAAAAATCGGAAAATACAGATAGATTGTCAAAATATCGTACGTGATTCGAGTTCACGGGATGAAATTAACATTTATTACATTAACATCACTAGCTGAACCGGTGAACTTCGTATCATCTGAAATTTTATTGTTAAGTAAGTCTCATACCCTAAAGTGTAGCGTTGGCGAAAAATTACTTATAAAATAGTTGGTCATTAAATAAAAGTCGTCAGGAGTTTACACGTATGTAGGTAAAATATTTTGTATCTAGATCTATGCTAAGGTAAAACTTTTTGGTAGGCAATCAAAAAAGATGTTAAATGTATTAGCTAATGACTAATCAATGACAAAGGGGTTTGAATGATCTGTGGCTTACAGTATATAAGAAATTATGATTTAATTTAGAATCATTCGGATATATTGATCTAGAAAAAAAACCTATGTGTTAGAAATGATATAATTCACAAAAACAGTTTCGTCGCATAAAAATAAAACACGTGAAAAAACAACTGACATAAACAATTACACAAATGTGGCTTACATAATTTTGACTTTGAAAAAGATAATTTATTTATTTATATTCAATAAAAAAATTGAATCCGAATCTGAATCAACGCAAACAAGCGATAGTAAGCTAATTGTTCTTCGCAATCTCGTCCTTCAGATGATCAGATATTTACTACTTGTTAGTATCGAGTCTGTCTCGATTCTCACACATATGTTTTAAGTTTTAAAAAACTTTATTTCTGAACGCAACATTGCGTCAGCGCTGGCACAGCTCTATCCGTCATTCGTTGTCTATGTCAACCCGAGTAATCACACGAAAAGAAAAGATTTTTTATATTTCATCGAATAAGTCAAAATGGGGAAAAGAAGAAGAAGCAGAAGCAGAGAAGAAGATGTGGAAAGAAAAAGAAGGAAATTGGAAAAGAAATTTATGCGTCTAAAAGAAAAAATACAAGGTAAGCACAAAAATTCAAGTGAACCAACATCCCCACAACCAGTTCCTGGTATCATTATACACAAATGCAATCATACGAGGCTCGATTACGAGAAAATCGTGATTGCGCATGTATAAAAATGTATTACAAGTACATTTTGAGGTTATAAAGCACGGCTCGTTCTTCTAGGGACGCGCGTGTCTACCCAGTAAACATGGTTGCTACACTAATTCTGAGTGTCGAGCTGTGTCGGGACGTAACCACATCGTACCAACATACATGTATTATCAGATAAATAATTGCTTTGTTGGCAGAACACAGAATTATTTGGATAATCCATAAGAAATATTATTTTTTCATAACCTCACTTGTTGCTTGGCCACATGTTGGTACTAGTCAACATAGAGTTAGTTTATCTATATTTCTAAAGTAAGAAATACTGTGTATATAAACTAATATGGTTTATGTATTCTTCAGAACTACCTGAGAAGAAACAACAGGCCCCAAGTCATTGTGACTTACCACCAGAGCCAGAAATACAAGGGGCACCTCCGCTCACTCCTGCAACGCCTCCGCCTGCCCCTACTACGACCCCACCCGATGATATTATCATTGATGATGAGGCTATAATTGAAGAAGAGGTTTTTGTTGAAGGAGAGGCTGAAGAAACGGACCAGTTGGAGCAAGAAGTACTCAGTGTTTTGGGAGAAATCTCTGAGGAAAACTCTCAAAAGAAAAGTCTGCACAGGCAGTTGCAGCTTCGGTGGGAACCAATTCTTAAGAAAGGTCTTACCAAAGAGCAAAAGCAAATAATGCAAACAACATACTGCATGTTTGACAACATTAATATAGCGGCCCCAAAGCTCAACGATGAAATAGCAGTGGCCATCCCGGACCCTGTGAAAAAGAAAGATATACTTATACAGGCCCGCCAGGATCTAACCTCACTGGCACTGGCCAGCATCGGCGAAGGGCTGCAAATCCTTCTAAAAGGAAATGACAAAATTGAAGCTATAAAATGCTTTAATGACTCGGCAAAAATCCTTTGTGACTCATTATATCTGGACACCAAGTCAAGGAGGAGCCTTATCAGTTTTGTAATAAACAAGGAACTGAAGAGTAGCCTTCTGCAAACTGATGCGGGGGAGTACCTTTTCGGACAAAACATCAATGAAAAGATAAAAACTGCTAAAGCAGTACAACGATCAGCTCAAGACCTCAAGCCCACCAAGGCCCAAACCCAGCCAGCCAAACCGAACAAGACTTTAAACTGGAGGGGGCCTCCCCGTCCAACGGGCAGAGCGGCAGGCCAACCAAAACCAGTGCCTGCACCAGCACCAGCACGTGCACCAGCTCAAGCACCAGCTGCTTCCCGCAGGACCTACGACAAGAGGCGCCCAGCTCCGCCTCCACGAGCCAGGCGCTAGTACAGGTGGGCAGACTACCTCTCTTTATCAAAAATTGGAGGGAGCTTACAGAAGATTCCACTGTACTGAGATGGGTATCTGGATATCAAATACCATTTGATGAGATACCATTTCAAAAGTTTCCACCAGTCAATGACTCATTCTCTCACACTGAAAGAGAACAAGTTAAAATAGAAGTTAGTAAACTGCTACAATCACATGTTATAGATAGATGTAATGTAACAAAAAACCAGTTCTGTTCATCTATATTCCTTGTTCCAAAACCAAATGGATCCTTTAGGTTTATACTTAACTTAAAGAATTTAAATAACTATATTACAGCTGACCATTTTAAATTAGAAGATTACCGTACAGTCTGTAAACTGCTAAGACAGGATGTTTACATGGCTACAATCGATAAGAAGGACGCATATTACATGTGTTCTATACATCCGGATCACAGAAAGTATCTAAGATTCATTTTTGAGGGCAAAATTTACCAATTCAATGTTCTCCCTTTTGGCCTATGTACTGCGCCATATGTTTTTACAAAACTACTTAAGCCCATAGTGGCACATCTTAGAGGGAAAGGTTTACTGTCTGTTCAATATCTTGATGACTGGATATGTATTGGGTCTACATACCAAGAATGCCTTAATAATGTTAAACAAACCACAGGGCTATTGACACAACTAGGTTTCATTATTAACAAAGAGAAGTCTCAACTTTCTCCGTCCAAAGAATGCAAGTTCCTAGGATTAATATTCAATACAAGTACAATGACCATATCAATAAGCTCTGACAAAAGACAGAAATGTCTTAAACTTGTAAGAAAGCTCATGTCCAAACCCATGTTCTCAATCAGGTTTTTAGCCCAAGTCCTTGGAACACTGGTGTCTGTATGCCCTGCTATCAGATATGGCTTACTTTATACAAAAGAATTAGAAAGACACAAGTATCTGTCTCTCCTACACAACAATGAAAACTATGAAGCTATTATTTCATTACCTGTCACCTGCCAACCAGACCTTCAATGGTGGTTAAATAATTTACCTACATCTGTATCTCCAATAAGAAAGAATAAATTTGTTCTAGAAATCTATACAGATGCCTCACTCTCTGGCTGGGGGGCATCATGTGACAGTCAGTCAACCAGTGGTCCATGGACTGAAGAAGAGTCACAGTTGCATATCAATACACTTGAACTTAAAGCCGCCCTGTTTGGACTTAAAAGCTTTGCTGCAAGGTTATCACATTGTGAAATTTTAATGCGAATAGATAACACCACTGCCATTGCATATATCAACCGTTTTGGTGGAATACAACATCCACATCTTCACAAGATTGCAAAATGTATCTGGCAGTGGTGTGAGCAAAGAAATATTACAATCTTTGCTTCATACATAAATACTAAAGATAATGTAATTGCAGATTATGAATCTAGAAAACAACTTAATCAAACAGAGTGGGAACTAAATAATAAATTGTTTACAAAAATAGTTGACTCATTCGGAAAACCCGACATTGATCTTTTTGCTTCAAGAACCAATACAAAATGTGAAAAATACGTCTCGTGGCATCCTGACCCATCTGCTATTAAAGTAGATGCGTTTACAATGTCTTGGAAAAACCTTAATTTCTACGCCTTCCCACCCTTCTCTATGGTACTAAAATGTTTAGAAAAAATTGTGGCTGATGAAGCAACAGGACTCTTGGTTGTACCGGTCTGGAAAACTCAACCTTGGTTTCCTTTATTTAACAAGCTCTTGGTGACCGATCCATTGATCTTTGCACCAAATAGTAATATGCTTACATTATGCAATTCCAGGTCACCGCACCCTCTCCACGGGGAGCTATCACTAATGGTAGGGAGATTGTCCGGCAGACATTCCTAGACACCGGCATGGATGAACGTGCAGCTGAGATCATGCTCTCTTCTATATCAAGTAACACCATCAAACAATATTTACCCTGTATAACCGCCTGGTTCTCTTACTGTCGAGATAAACAACTGTCTGCAACAAAAGCATCTATAACCGACATTATTAATTACCTTACTAAAAAATTTCACGAAGGTGCAGCTTATGGAACTCTCAACTGTATAAGATCATCCCTATCATTAGTGATAGGACCACAAATAGGTACCAATGATAGCATTAAAAGACTATTCAAGGGGTTTTATCGCCTAAGACCAAACAAACCCAAATATCAATATACTTGGGATGTATCTATCGTTCTCAATTTCCTTGAAACAAACTATACAGATTTGGATAACTTAGAAACCTGCTCCCTTAAAACAGTGACCTTGTTAGCCCTAACCACGGGTCAAAGAATGCAGACATTAGCATCTATTGTTACCACCGAAATTAAAACGATTGAGAACAAGATTTTTGTTAAAATAGATAAACTCATAAAAACATCTGGCCTTAATCGACACCAACCAATGTTAATACTACCTTTCTTCACGGATAGACCCAACATCTGTCCAGCCAGATGCTTGATAAACTATTTAAGAATAACTGAAAATATAAGAAAAAGCCCTACATTGTTTGTATCTCATAAAAAACCGCATAAGGCTGTGTCAGTCAGTACCATCAGCCGTTGGGTAAAATCGGTACTAAGTGCAAGTGGAATAGATACGTCTATTTTCTCTAGCCATAGTACAAGACATGCCTCAACATCTAACGCCCTTAAAAAAGGAGTCAATATTGATGAAATCAGAAGAACGGCTGGTTGGACTGACTCGTCAGCCACCTTTGCAAAGTTTTATAACCGCCCAATTATCAGCAAGGATACTTCTTTTGCTGAGGCCATTATTAATGGAGACTGATTAGATTATGATTATTATAAATTTGTATAATTGCATTACGCCGTGTAACGCCTATAACGATGATTATTTTCTAACTTTGTAGATACTTAACTGCTAAGGTTACTGACTTAAAGTCAGTTTTATTATACTGTTATGATACTAAAAACATTTTACAAGAATTGTTGGAGTTTGTCAACTTCCCTCCTATATTATATTTTAAAAATGTATCTGTAGTATACGACCTAATAAAGGATCTGATTCTACAAACAGACTTTGAACATCTAACAAGTAGTAAATATCTGATCATCTGAAGGACGAGATTGCGAAGAACAATTATACAATCAAACAAACTTACCAAGTGAAGTTCGATTGGAATTGTTCTTCGCAATCTCGTCCGAAGATGATCATTCCCACCCGCCCGTATAACCGAATGTACTTGACTTATACCCTAATGGTTGTAGAATCATTCACAGACAAGCTTTCACATCACTACAGTGAGCGGAAGCTGAATTGGAAATTCGGGCTTAATCTAAGCCACCGACAAGCTTGAATGAAACGCCCGAAATTTAACTAAGATCTTTAAACTGAATGACGGATAGAGCTGTGCCAGCGCTGACGCAATGTTGCGTTCAGAAATAAAGTTTTTTAAAACTTAAAACATATGTGTGAGAATCGAGACAGACTCGATACTAACAAGTAGTAAATATCTGATCATCTTCGGACGAGATTGCGAAGAACAATTCCAATCGAACTTCACTTGGTAAGTTTGTTTGATTGTATAATAATTCTCCACGTCCCACATAAAAGTTTATTTTCTATTTATGGCTGTTTCTCTGCATTTTTTCTTATTTTTTTTAGGGTTCCGTACCCAACGGGTAAGAACGGAACCCTATTACTAAGACTTCGCTGTCCGTCCGTCCGTCCGTCCGTCCGTCCGTCTGTCACCAGGCTGTATCTCAAGAACCTAGCTAGCTAGAGAGTTGAAATTTTCACAGATTATGTATTTCTGTTGCCGCTATAACAACAAATACTAAAAAATAGGATAAAAGAAATATTTAAGGGGGCTCCCATACAACAATTCTTTCAATACCACATACAAACTTATGGATGCACCTGGTTACGTGCATGGAGTGTGAAAGTAACCGCACCAATAACTTTGTAAACAATATTTTGCTGTGTAAAATCCAAACTATTCACTCCACGCCATCGCTTCCATTGAACGGTGGTACGGAACCCTTCGTGCACGATTTAGACTCGCACTTGACCGGTTTTTTTTCCTTAAACCTCCTCCGGACTGAGAAGAACAAATGTGAACAGAAATCATTCAAAACGTTCGGGCTATCTATAGATTTAGTAAGACTTACGTAAAGCGATAAATTTTTAGAAGTATAGATTCTGGTTAATTAATGATTGTGTGCATTTGACATCGATACAATTTCATCATCCACGGTGTGAAGAGAAGCCTTGCAGTTGTGAGTAGAGCGGCACCGCCAGCGACTCTTAAATCCAGTTCTCATATGAAATGTGTAAGTGTATCGGCCAATTTTGATCTTACGGGTCCCACGAGCTGTCGTTACAAATTCAGCGGTGTTAATGTCTGTAAAGAATAAAATGAATATTATAATGAATCCGACACCCTGAATCGATACATAACTGAAATCTTAAATAGTCTAAAATTTGGTTCACTTGTTCATTGTTATGCTGATAACTTTTGAATCACTGAACATTTATTTATCAAGACATATTTATGAACCATCGCAGTAAAGTCTTCTTCCAGTTATATTTAAATGCATTAAAAATGGCTACGGTGCCACAGAAAGGCACACAGACATACGCTTCATACTTTTAACACCTCTTTTTTTTCGTTGGCGGTTAAAAATACTGGAAATACTATCTTTCTATCTATCCAGCCTCCTGCACCCACTGTTGAGTAAAGGCCTCCTCAGAAATGGGTGGTCAGCCTCTCGGTCTACGCGCGTCCCTTGGCCACCATGCCGTCACCGCTTTGGTCCATCTGCCGTCATCCCTCCTAGCTAAGTGTCCCGCCCATCTCGAATCTCCCGCTATTCGAATACCCCACATCTACGACCTTGGTACGTCGTCGTATCTCGACGTTGGGTATGTGATCGCGAGGGAGATTCCGAGCATAGCATGCTCCATTGCATTTTGTGTGCATGAATTCCTTTGTGAGCGGCCATGTCTCGGATTCATATGTGAGTATAGGCAGGACACATTGGTTAAACACCTTGGGTTTCAGACATTGAGGAATTTCGGACTGTAGGAAGTTTTCCAATTTACCATAGACGGCCCAACCCACTTGAGAATTTTGGCCAATGGATAAACTGTTCATAATACAATAGTAAACATATTTAATTTAAATTCAGTTTTTAAAAATAAGTTTACAAATAATCAAATTAGGTTTCAATATTTTAGTTGCAAACACTTTTACGATTAGGCATATTCATCAAACAATAGTATCATCATATCATATCAACATCATAAAACGACATATCATCGTTTACGAATGCTTCAAAATTTAACATTTAGCGAAACTTTGCTGTAAGTGAAACAATCTCAACATAATTTTCCATATTTGTAATTGTTAATAATATGGATGGTATAATATAATATTAATATGGGCATGGACTGGAGCTCTGAACTAAAGGGGGTATAAAGCCGCTGCCGCATAGCTTGCGTGGCGGCGCCACTAGCGATGGAAACAAAACAAATACTTTTAATTCTGTGATCTCCCAAATCAAGTGCTAAATTGGTGAATCCTCGGTGAAACTACAGATGTAAATCGTAACCGATTTATTATTGTATTTATTGTATTTATTTATTACTCATTTACAATAATCTCTTATTCTCATACAAGAGAAGATTTTATTCTTCTCTCGTATTTTTCAGAATAATGACCTCTTCGCACGAATGACTTCGTATAGTTATTATAGAACTTCAGGTGCAGTGGCTAGTTCATTTAATATATAACTTTATGCTGCAGGGAATTGTTGAAAAATTCCTCTTTGAGTAGCGTATAGTGTTGTTTGGTGTGAATAGGGAGTGTATTGCATATGTGAATAGTTTAGATTCATTTCCGTAGCATTCATATCTGATGATAGGTGGGGCAATTATTTGAAGTAGTTTTAATTGCAGAGTCCAAATTTGGTCCAAGCATGTTTTGTGGGTGATTCCGTAGCTGGAGATGCCATACGAAACGACGGAGTCAAATGGTGCATTATATAGCATGACCCGGGTCTTGAATGGTATACGATTTTTGACTACATAGAACGAATCAGTGAGTGCCCTGAGCTTGTCACATACCCGTTTTATGTGGGGGCCCCAGTTAAATCTGCCATCAATCACCAGTACCCGGTATGTGACAAACGTCAACTACCTCAATGGAAGGATAATCTTTATTTTTGTAGTTATCGTGCATACAATCATGTGTAAGAGCAATAACCTCAACTGACAGATTACCCTTTAGATAAGACGATTAATGTGTATTTATTTGGTCTTTTGGGAAAAATATTTGACTTAGTAAGTAGCTGGAAGTATTGATATTGGCCTGAAATGGATGTCTTTCCCGAAACCTTGAAGATCTTTATGTTTCTTCGGTGCATGATTATGGTTGTTGTCCACTGACACCATGCGATCCCCAATAGTGAACATCTTAGCTTTACACTTCTTGGAGTAATTAGTGGAGCATGCCCATCGCACCTTCCAGCCGCTAGAGGAATGCTTGTAGAAAGTGTAGTCGCCGTATTGAGTCATCATCTTGCCTTTGTTTGACATTACGAAGATTGCTGAAAAATTTAACAATATTAAACTCAAATTTGAACGTACTCAGCTACGATAGAAATAATAAAGAATTTTATGAATACCTATACAACGGGCTTTCAAATGAAATAAATAAAATACTGTTGGTGTTAATCTTTGGTAAAATTTAATCAATAGATCTAACTTTTTTACTTATTTATTAGGCTAACGCTTAAAGTAAGACTAAGACCCTGGAATCTAAGTAGCTAGACCAAAATAATTGTTGTGTTCGCTCTTTTTTTCTTCTGATGTTGCAAGCTTGTTACTCTTAGTGTTGTTAAAATCAATACAGTAAAATCAGAGACATATCGATTCCATTAGAAAAATACGTCAACCGGTTTATTGGACATTTTTTATATTTTCTTCTTATGTTTATTATGCTATTTTTCAATTGTCCAAGTTTATTCCACTAGATAGGTATTATTTATACAACGTTACAGCAGTGACCTCAAGAATAATGCAATTTGTATTGGATCAAAAATAATTAACCGAATAACGCGCGAAGTTCGAGTTTGTTCATTATGTTTGATGGGTTTTTTGGTTTATTCGAAACTTATGATGAGTACTGCTTATGGAAAATAGTTAGTAGCTGCGAAAGTAAATCGTGTGCTGGATGCGATATAACTTTTCACAATTAAGCCATAATAATATAAATGATGACTATGAGTGTTGCCGTTCACAAAGGATTAGTGGACTGATAGTTGATGGTTCGGGGGTTCCGATTCAAAATGCGGCATGTTTGCCCGTTCACCATTAGCACCTTCTTGAAAATGTTGCTTCTCTTGACTGTAATCATTCTCACATCAGTAATAATATAAAATTCGATATGTGTATTTACAAGTAGGAAATTTGAGAAAAAATATCTTCAACTTAATTCAATTTATAATTTAAATTCTTTATCGAACAATAGAGTTGCAGTTATAGTCAGTGCTAATCAAACACATGGACATTTATTTTATTAAAACTTTGTTATTAATTATAAATGACGTAATAGTAGCGAATTATACAGATAAGAAATCAGATCACACTTTAATATACAATCCATTATGAAATATAAATTTTGGGGGAGCATGATTATGGTCTAATTTGGAGCGCACTAATCGAAAGTCTTTGGTCAGCGTGATGCTGGTGAAACGTCTACACCTGGGAACCGTGCAACGATAGTTGTCAGTTCGGGCGTTCCGATTTAAAATGCGGAATGTGTATCCGTTCACCATTAACAGCTCCTTGATAGTGTTGCCTCTCTTAACTCTGATCATTCTCATATCTGTAAAAATATAAAATAGGATATTTGTTCATTCATAATAGTCAAATTAAGACATTTGAGAAATAATGCCTGCAAAACTGATTTCAATACAAAAATCTAACAAAGACGCGATAAACGCGGCCGCGGGTCGATGATGATGTTGATATTATAATAGATGATGCGAAAATAAGTGAGGTGAGCTATTATGATGAGTGGAGGGTCAGTGATTTTATATTAAATTGAACATGGATTGATTATAAATAATTAAAATTCAAATATAATTAGGGAGCTTATTTTTTGCTGACTTTTTTTAGAACTACCGCCGAAGAACGAAGTTCATTCAATATAGCAGCAGAAATACCCAGGAATTAATATTTGATATGTTTTATTTTTATATCAGTTGAATATTAAATATTATGTTTGTTATAGACAGACTCTTATTTCTATCGTGTGGCAGACATACTTAAAATCATATGTTACGATAATCTAAATTATGGTATAGTATAGCTGCCATTGGTAACCTATTCTACAGGACAAATTCTCGCAAAATATGGTAGGTATCATCATCCATACAAGCTAGATAATTCAGACATTCTCAATTAACCTAACCAACCAGATAATAACTAATTACCACGTTTAGCCAAATAACGAGAAAATTTAATCCAAATCTAATCAGAGGTAATAAGATAAACAATAAGGTCCACAAACATGTAAAAATATAAACACAAACTACCTTTCACAGGCACCTATGCAAGACTACCTCTGTTGCGTTGTTTACCTCCTAACGACAGGTCCCGGGTTCAAATTCCGGCTTGGGAGGAAGAAAAACAATCCCCAGGTCTTGGATGCTTATTTGTCTGTGACGTTCCTGTTTCTGGTTCCGACGTCACAGTGACGTCAGCGTCACATGCATACAGATATCCAAGATCTGGATATGAATACATGTAGTGGGTATATAAAACAAAAGGCTCATGACAAACAATTCAGTGGTTGTTTATGGCTACGGCCTCATGATACGCCTTATAGCAGTTCCTTCCGGGCACCATGCAGCACACGACTCTGCAGGTCAAACATCGCATGGTGGCGGTAGTGGAGGCACATCCAGGGAACCGGCAGCGGGCGAAAGGTACGATGATAGCCAGGTGGTCCAGGTTCCTCCTCCGGACCGCGTCGGGAGGATGTGGGGGGTCAGCCAGTACTGGCCTGGTCGCGATTGCCAGCAATTTTCCCATGAAATCTTGAATGCAAAGAACAGATAAATGTTAGTAGGCCTAAAGTTAACAAAAATTTGTATTGATATCTTAATCTTAACCAATTTCGGTATTTTGATATGTCTGCACCTAGACTAGACATAAAATATTGTAATAATAAGTTTAATTAACACTGTTTTAAGTTTTTTCTGGGTTTTAAACATACTAATTTGACCGAGGCTCAAAAAACGGAACGCGTCACTTGGTGCAATGCCATGCTTACCAGATTCAACCAAGGTATGTCAAATTTAGTGTGGGACATAATAATAGGTTAGGAAACATGGATTTATTGCTACGATCCCACAACAAAGCAGCAATCGAGCGTAAGGGTCTTTCAAGATGAGCCGAAACCAACCAAAGCGGCACGCGTGAAATGTGCATCATAGCAGTAACTGGCACTTTAAGCTACTTGCAACATAAAAAAAAGTAAATCACCGCCTGATTACTATTATGGCTTTAATTACGGCCAGCAACATGAAAACTCAAAAGCGATCCTTAACGTAATGGAATAAGGTTCTTTTATTATTTTTGTGTCCGGAGTGTCCCGCCGCGACATGATAAGAAACGAGCTCATCAGCCAACGCACTAAAGTTACCGATATAGGAAAACGAGTCGCGCGACTTAAATGGCAATGGGCTGGACACATCTGTCGCAGAAATGACGGAAGATGGAGCTCTAAAGTTTTGTTCTGGAGACCCCACACAGGAAAAAGAAGCGTTGAAAGACCTGCGACACGGTGGTCCGACGACATAAAGATAACGGCCGGCCTATCCTGGACGAGAATGGCCGCGGACCGCACAAGATGGAGGACAACTGGGGAGGCATATGTCCAACGGTGGACGGTGAAATGCTGAAGAAGAAGAGAAGAAGATTATTTTTGTGGTCGTTGTATTCAGAACTCCGAAAAAGTGGAGTAACTGGCAGACAACATCAATTACTGTCAGATTTTGTTCCAGTAACGTAATGTAGCCTAAATTCATTAAATTAAACTTTATCTAATGGAAAAGAAAGAAACACTACTTTGGGATCTAAAATAAATAAAACATCAGCACCTAAGAGTTTTATTTTTAATTTCGAAA
The DNA here is from genome assembly GCA_949825045.1 of Argyresthia goedartella. Classification (NCBI taxonomy): domain Eukaryota; kingdom Metazoa; phylum Arthropoda; class Insecta; order Lepidoptera; family Argyresthiidae; genus Argyresthia; species Argyresthia goedartella. The sequence goes on from OX463817.1 coordinate 8,679,637, forward strand.
TGACTAAATTATGAGGTCAACAAATTTCAATACAGGAACAACAACCAACTGTAGCTGAGCTATTCATTTGCTTTAGAAAATGCGGTTAACGAATTCCTCTAGTGAAGAATCAGATGGTACATGGAAACACTTATGGCAAACAAAATCATCCTCTTCCTCGAATGGTATGAGAATTCAATGTCACACATTTTTGGTGATAATTGAGCCGACACTCAGGGCAAGACTTTTTATATCGCAATTAAATTACAAACAGAGCATATCAGAGCATATCAGCATATATACCTTTTATCTGGTATAACTGTGTTAGTGTCAGTACTATTTGGTAGATGAAGTTTTTCAGTATTTTTTGCTTTTCTCTTCTTTATTTTGATCTGTTTGATAATATTGTTTTATTTTTGCTCTTCTCGCTTCTTCTTACGATTTTCTTCCTCGGTTGAATTTGGTTCCTTTATCTCATTCTTGGTTCGGATCATTTGCATAAGAGAAAAAGATGTTCAAGCGAAAGGCATTTTCTCGGTATCTCTCTTTCCTTTGCCTGAGTGGTTTCTGGCCAAAATCTTGTCTTAAGATAGCTTTCGAATGTTACGTCTGATATATTTTTTATAGCTTTAATTGGTTCTTAAGAACAAGAAGAAAGATTTTTCAAGGTATTTGCAATATCATATCTTTCAGTAGCTGTCAAATTCATATAAACATCTTCATCATTAGTCAGCGGTAAGATAACGTCGCTGGTTGCTGCTCAGTTAGGGTGAAAAATACCAGTTACTGGGTCTGATGCGGGTATATCTGCATCAGCTACCAGCTAGCATCCCGACATACCAAGCGATAGCTTGGTATGTCGGGATCGGAAAAGCAGGCTGGATTATGGATTGTACCCAACTCAGATTTGTTCTGAACAACCACCTCTTCATTTGTAGTATAACGCCATCCTTTTTTCTGGAAATTTCAGCTAAAGTCTATATGAAATTTTCATGTCGCCTTACAACATTTCAGGAGGAGTTTTTGAGAATTATTTAATTTATTCGTCCCCGAAGATTCTTGTAAAAGTTTTGTAATCCATCTTCCATGGTTAGACATATGTAATCGATGTTGTCAGCATTGAACGGGTACAAGCCAGTTAGTCTGAATCCATTTACTTAAGTTTCTTTGGTGACACAATTACGAATTGCATTCTCTAGTAAAGGCCCAAAAACACTTTGTTCAGAGATGCCTGATTGTTATATTCGGTTATATTCGTACCAAGCCCTCAAACCTTCTTGCCAAGCTGATTTAATGGGTTTGAAAGGAGCTACATCGGTGGGCTGGAGAATTCTGGTCGCATTTGGTTAAAAGGCAATCGGGTTTGTTAGTTTTATGCCCATCTATGAAAAGTATTACAGTAAAGTGATGTTGTCCTGAGAAGCTGCGTGTGGAACACGTTTGGCATGTACTCGTAGAATACCTGTGCTGTCATCCAGCCTTTGTCGTTCCTCTCAACTCCCCACTTGGGGGGTAACTGGCCGCATATTTTTTCGGGTATTCTTTTGTAAGGATCACCATGGGATCTTATGTTGAACCACCAGCGCTAAACATAAACATAACTGTGAAGTTCTCTTTGAAAGAAGCTTTCCCAATTTCATATACATTCTTAGAACCCGTTTCTGGCAAAACTTTTCCAGTCTTTTGACAGATGTTAAAACTAGTTTTATCTGCGTTGAATATGCGTGATGGGTCTTTCAATACTTTGGTAAGATTGGGTTCTGTGAAATATTCCGATATTTGATGAAACCATTTTTGAATGACTTTTTAATAACCCCTTCAGATGTCCTTGTCGTTATACGAGGATGCCGTTTTACAAATGCTTTAAAACAACAATCACCTCGTCTGTTGTTTTTAAAAGGATTCGGCCTTGGAATCTCAATAAGGTACGAATGAATGACAGCAGTAACATCTTGCTTCTTTCTTGGAAATTCAACATACATATATTTATATATACTAACATCACATGTATTCATTATATTTTAACCCCCAACAGCTTAAATTTAGATGTCAATCTTACCTCAGACCACTATAAACTTAACTTAATTTATTATTTATTGCACAAAAACACAAGATACAGATACATCAAAATTGAAAATACTTGTTCAAAGGCGAGCATATGTCTACAAAGAGATTTCTTTTTAGTAAACCCAGGATGGACATGATACATTAAATAACAGGCAGTCATATGTGCACAACGTAAAATTATTCAATTCATAAACTACTTACAGATATTTATACAAATACATAATATAAACTAATATACTGTAAACCAACTCCAATTTACAGCAGAATCGACCAGTATATCCAATTGGCTTTAAGTGGATGGGAAAGCTTTCACTTTTCCACCACCTTCGGTAGATTCGAGTTGAACCCTGAACAAGACAGCAGACCGGCCTACCGCTTTCGCTTCTCTACGAGTGACTGTTTTTTTGGCATCCTAATCATCAGACTCAGTGGTTATGACCATTGTTCAGATATCTGATGATCATGTCATCGATTGTCTTGAATCCGGCTTTACAGCCTGAGGAGCTCTTACTACAGAACCAGAGAGCGGTGGGACCTCTACTCTTGTTGTTCTTGTTGTACCGGTACTTGCCGATCACAATCACTGGCTTGCCGAACCGAGATGTGGAGAATACTGGCACTGGAAGACAAAGAGGCATGTTTGATAGCGAGTAGGCAAAAGAAGAATGTGCCGATATAATAAACTTCAGACCATGATAAATACTAAGTCATTTATTATCCCATCAGTCATTAACTTTAAATAAAAACGCCACAACTACTAGGCTACCTATATAAAATTAGATTCAGTTTGCACATAAAACTGTTGAAACCGCTCCAGAATTATTGTGGTAGAATTTTAACGAGAGACGACCGACCAGAAAATCATAACAAAGGAGATAGCTAAACGACTGACGCAGCAATGTATGAAGAGTCTTTGTACATTGCTTCATTTTAATATTATTCATAAATCACTGCGTCTCTATTTATTTTATAGAACATGTTTGAAATAATTAATAGTTGTTTGCTTTATTTTTTCCGGAACGTTTGTAAAAAAAAATACGACAGCATAACGTTAGTCAGACTCAAGATTAGCTTGGACGTTCAAAATATAAAACAGAAACTAGTGACATTCCTATGTCTAAATATGCAATCACGATGTTTAAGGTCAATAGTCAAAGTAAGTCAATAGTCAAAGTTCTTTATTACTGTAGATATTTACATACACTTAGCAAACGTCATTTTTGCCTCTTCTTTACATTGGCCCACTGTGGGAGAAGAGGGCGTAGAAACTCCCACAGATTGATATTAAGATCTCTTTAAAAATTGGTTGTGCTAATATAACTATTACAAATACAATTATTACAATATTAATTATTATGAATTAGCTATAATAAATAATTAGAAAATTATTAACAGCAAGGTCTGTGTTGAGCTAGATTAACCCCATATAGTCCCGACATTTAAGTAATCTTGAACATTGTAATGTCCCTTTTTCGACAAAGTCCCTTTAACATGCTTTTTGAATTGCTCAAATGGCAATTTCAAGATCTCCAGAGGTATCTTGTTGTAGTAGAGAATGCATTGACCCTTGAAAGAATTGCTAACCTTCGCGAGTCTAAACCGGGGCGCAAGTAGTCTGTGATTATTTCTTAGGTAAACATTACAGCTTACAACTTTTGTAAGGTTCTTGCGTACATACATTATATTTTCGAAAATATATTGACTAGTTAGTATGTCAATTTCTTTAAAAATCTGTCTTAAGGAGTCTGTGCGTTTTAAATAAAAAATTGCTCGAATAGCTCTTTTCTGTAAAATAAAAATAGTTTGAATATCCGCTGCTTTCCCCCGCAACAAGATACCGGACATGACACTATAAAAGTAACTAAAATATACTAGCCTAGATGTAGCCACATCCGTGTTTTGTCTGATGTTCCTAACAGCATAAGCCGCATAACTTAATTAACTTGCTAATTTATCTATGTGGCTTCCCCACTGCAATTTGTTATCAATGGTTATTCCAAGAAACTTCGTATCATTTACTAATTCTAACGTGCTGCTGTCTAACAATAAACTGGTCTCAACTTGCCTGACATTTGGAAGTGAGAATTTGATACACTTGGTTTTACCAGGGTTTAACAATAAATTATTAACAGTGAATGCAAAGAGTCTAGAGATCGAATTAATTCGAATGTCTATAGAATAATCATGAAACAATTGAGTTTGGTTGAATAAATACACATTATAACGCCTGTGTGTAAACTTTTTTTTATAAAGATTAAAATTGGAATCATGTGATCCCATGGGGCCTTAACGAGACCTTTTGTGGGCATCATACGATCCTCCTGGTCTTGAAACTATAAATCCCAAAATTTTTAAAAAAATACACTTTATGTGTAGGAATGTTTAACATGTTTAATGAAGGATATGTTGCAAGGATCTTAAATATATTTTTTCGTAAACCCGAAATTCAGAGTTAAAAAATATTTAAGAAAATAAGCACAGAGACACCCCCCACTCCTCTACCCCCTATCATCGAAACTAATGTCCCAAAAAAAAACATAGTAATATTATAGGTCTTTACTTAATCTCTTGAATACCACCGCGGCGATTAGATAGATTAGATAACGCCACTTTTCCATTATAGGTTTTACATTTCATTACCATGGCATAAGGTTCAAAATCCCGATCCGTCCCAACTACCCTCGGTTTTTGAGAAAATTATATAGAAATGTAAGTGGAGGCACAATTTAATTCAATACCTCATACAAACTTATAAATGCACCTGGCTACGTACGAGTATGAAATTATCAATGACTTTGTAAACAACATTTTGCATTTTGGAAAATGGAAAATCGTCGGGGCGGGAAGGCATTTTATTGAGCGTTTGGTGGCCTGAACCTGCCATGAAATATAAAACGTGGTACAAAACATGTTCTTGTCAAGGTAGATCACAATACACTTTCAGGTTTCATTTCGTGCACCATGGGAACTATTAAACTACATTGGTGCCACTTGACCATTGCGGAAAACAAGAACATTTGACGAATTGAAAAAACAACAAAACCGTGCAGGGCGGGGTGGGATTTAAGAATTTCCTGCTGACGTGAGCAATTATCCCCCCCCCCCCCCCGGCTTTCTTAGTTATTACCATATCATAGATTTATTTGCTAACAAACTACCAAAAGAAAGAAAAATTTTGGTTTGGTGCGATAACAAGTATAGATGCCGGAAAACTTATTGAGCATCGACCTTAACTGCGCAAGCGAGATAAATGCGTCTCTTTGGTGGTGAATGAGAGAGCAAGAGAGTTCGCCCACTACGCCATGCTCAATAAGTTTGCCGGGATCTATAAGCCAAGTTATATTTCATGCTAATTTTCTATATTTGCAGCCAGGTGAAAATATAACGTATAACGTTAAAACCTTAATCCACCCGCCCATCGCCATCACCCTTGAGCTTCTTCTCCTCAGGCGGGTCCACCAGCTCGTACTCCACCCGCACATCCGAGTCACCCTCACGGTGCTGGTGCGCGCATCTCACTGCCACTATCCTGTCTCTGACCGTTTTCACCGAGGCACGGCATCCGGCCTGCCAGCGAGAGCACACCCAGATGGTGGTGGACCCGCGACTATCACTACGCCGGTTGAACTGGTACTGACCGACGAGGATGGCGGGCCGACCGCGCTTCGTCAACGTGAACAAGACTGGAAGTAAAGAGGTTATTAGGTGGGCTTTGTAAAATTTTAGTTTTTGTTACTGTGCTATAAGTAAATCTGTGTAAAGCATGCTCGGAGGGATGTAGTTGCATATTTGGGGAATATTTACCCATTGCCCTTAGGACAGTGAGAACATGTAAAAGCATAGAAGGCAGTTTAGAGGCCAGCATGAAATCAAATACAATTCAGCAACAATATTTGAATTTTTTCAGTCCTAAAAATCACTATTATCCCAAAACTCCATCTCATGTTGTGTCATCTAAGACAACTGTTGGACTCCAGTGACATTTGCGACTTTTTGTTTAGGTGCCAGTATAAGTTGTGGAGCTTCAGGCCTAAGGCACTTCGTGAATATGTGCTTTATCCAGGTTAAAAGTCGGTCTAGAAAGATACCGAGATATCATGTTTAATCTTTTTGAGGTATTTGATTCCCATTCATCATAACTGGTGTCTCTTCTGGTGGTGAAGGTAACTTGAACAGATTTGGTTTCATTTGCTTTTATTCTCCAGTCCGTGAGCCAGTCTGTGATGGAATTTATGCTCGATTGAAGTTGAAGTTGAAGAAGAAGTGGATTTGGCAGCCTTTCCTCGAATAGGCAACCAAAGGCTTATTGATTTGGCAACCCTCCCCGAATGGGTCTAAGACACCCAAGTGCCGAACTCCCAGTCGGCAGCAAGCAGGGTTCCATGCCAGCCAGACCTGAGCTCCGTGTGGCTTGATCGCCGGCGGCACCTCATGGGAAATTATTGCCATGCAACATATGCCATGCCGCCATGCGGCTGCCCTCTAATAGGACTCGACGATGTTTGATGTGACAAATTGAAACGTTGACTTTAGTTTCATGATAATGACTTTATTTACTGCACTCTGTACAAATATGAAAACTTAAGCTTACGCACTATGCGTCGACAATTGAGATTACATATTCCACAGCAATGGCGTCCATTGAACATGATTTAACTGAGAGGTTTCTAACGAAATAACTCGGTAATTAATATTTTTCAATTCAATGACACGAGATAACTCGTTAATTTTTATTGTCTGACCGGCTAGGCGTAGTAGATGTGGGGTCCGTGTGCCGACGTGTCCAGGTCGATCATTCTAGTGAAATAAGTATTCTTACCTAAAAGAGGGCGCCACTGGTAAATCTAGTTACCAGAAATTATTTAAAAAGAAAAGTGACATTTTAAACAGCAGTTTCTCGACAATGTTTATCTGTTTTATTGACTTTAACCTGGAACGTAGTTGGACATTTTTTTCTAAGCAGGAACATGAATGATATATGACCATATGAAAAAAATCGTTTTTTTATATATTTTTATTTTGAATGTATATAGAGAATGTATTTAAGATTATACTGTAGGAATTAAAATATAAATGGGTACGGGGGGGCGCGGGGCAGGGTAAATATCACAACCGGTCTCAAGGATAAAGCAATAAATCAAACCTCTGAATTAGAAACAAGCAAATGCCTTTATTATTCGTCTAAATAACCTTGCACAATAATCACAAAACATTTATTTTCCAATATCAACCTCAACATCAACATAACAAAGTTCTCCAACTCCGAGTTTTGAATAAAACTGAACAAAAATAATCAAGGCATTAATGACTTGACTTGAGCATCAGTGATTATGTTCAGGCCCACGCGTGACGATGACGTCATCAATGGTGATGACGTGCGAGCGGCAAGTAGGGTAGCGGGCACACCTCCATCTGGCACGGGGAGTATTTGTGTTTTTCTTGTTGTATCGATACCAGCCTTCAACCAGCACTGGCTTGCCGAACCGAGACAAAGTGATGTGTCGCGCGCCTGCAATGTTGAGTCAAGAGGTCAAACGTGGATTGAAATGGTGAAATAAATCAAATCAAATCAAATGTTTTTATTTGTCAAACATAGGTACATAAGGTTATTATATTATGGTAAAGATCACTATGTTTCGCCACAGGGCATACAAATATTTCCTATAACTAGGTAGTACATGCAGCAATAATTTTATCTTAGTTTACTCTATGCATGCATGTATTTAGTAACCTATTTGGCGCAAGCCAAAGTTCCATGTTTATTTTTATTACATTACAATGTTGGGTCATTTATATATTCATTTATAGTGTAGTATGTCTTATTAATAAGTAACTTTCTCAATTCCCTCTTAAATTGTATCAAATTATCTTTATTACGGATACTCTCTGGTAGCTTGTTATAGATTATTGGTATCATGCCATAAATATTATTTTTAAACAGAGCTGTCTTATGTTGAGGCATACATATTCTAGATTTGTGACGTTTACTTGTGAAATTGGTAAAAAGATTCGAATTAGTTTTGACAAAGGTAGCAAGCTCGTAAATATATAGTGAAGGGAACGTTAGAATATTTAATTTTATTTAATTTAATATCACAAGGCAGATCCTTCGCCATTTACTTTGACGAATTTACCCGATCAATAGTCTATTATTTAGACTCACCAGCCTTTAGAATTTAATACGTGAAAGGTATTTGAACAACAATAACAATAAAGCCTTATGCCTTTTCCTTTTTGCCTTTCCCATTTTTCGCGACAGGGGCTAGCTCATCGCTGCAGCTAATACAATGAAGATTTCCTCATGATGTTTTCCGTCACCGTTAGAACGTCCATGTAATGTACTGTAGGTACCTATACATACCTATCTGCTGATCTTCGTAACTAGGTAGTCAGATGCAAATCTAGAGCGACCTTGGTATTTGACAACTTAGGCAGATTCATTACTATTTAATGTGGACCAAATACACGAAGAAATCCTTCAGTGCCATTCGTGTTCAATTTAATAACGCATTCAGGCGGCTGCTGCGGCTGCCGCGGTGCTGTAGTGCGTCGGGGATGTTCGCAGAAGCGCGCGTCGACTGCTTCTACACAACGCTACGTAAGCGATGCGCCTCGACGCTCGCCAGACTCCGCGCCAGCCGCAGCACCATCCTGTCTGTGATCGCGGATCAAATTGACACCCGTTTCACCAGACAATGGTCAAATATAATTATTAATTCAAATTGTTATTATTAAACCCTATAATAAGTATGTACAAATGGATGTAATGTCTGAAAATAAAAGTATTCTATTCTATTCTATTCTATAGTTGGACATTTAAATATATCAAAGAGAGGTTAATGGTCCGCATCTGGCTTCACTGCTCTCTTATATATACCTACCCTTGGGTACAGGGGAGTAACCCCCTCCTCTTCATTGGCGACCCCGACGTGATCACATGCCCGTCTGAGGCACCCGACTCAAGCTCATCTCGGAAAATTATTTAAAATTCGAACTAATCCAAAATGGACAATACGGAGTCAAAAAATTCAACACCGAAGATGATCCAACTTCAACTTCCTCATCAAATCCAGTTGCGACAACATCAACATCAACATTGGATGCGGACCCGCAACATTCATGATAGATGTATCATGGTCACGGATTCAGAGTAGCAGAAACACAAATGAGAGTGCGATCTGCTCACTACAACAGGGCACGAGCGACATCAATCCGGGAGTCACAAATGCTCTTTGCTGCTGTTACGGCATCAGCTTTAACGCATTAGATTAATCGATGCGTTAAAGTTAAAAAAATATCTGTGATCGTCGAATCGTCAAAATTGACATTTGTCTTGACGTGTTTACAGTGCCACCGACTGAACTGTTCAGGTGGCTAAAATACGAAACTAATGCACTCCCACTATAAAATGACATTAGTGTGACATAGACGCTAGCGACGCTTTCAACTTGTTGATGACAATGCTTTACCGACACGAAACATTCAAAACGCTTTACCGACTTAGGTGGTACCGCCATGACAGTTGTCAATTGTTTATTTGTTTGTTGTTTGGTTTGACGAATGGCTTCTGAACCGATTTTAGAGCACTAATAATATGTGTGTAGATAAAGTAGTGTATGCAACTGTATATAATTAGGCCTTAAAATACTCGTGATTTAAGGCCCCTTATTATACGACAGTTGCATAAACTACTATTTTTGTGTATTCTGACGATTGAATCGTCCAAGGTGATTATGATCGCTCGGCAACCAGTCCAGAGACCTCGCCGACTTTGAGATGATTGGCGACCACCTTTCATGTTGAAGCGATGAATTCCAATTTCTATCACTGGTTGGCCGTATCAAGACGTCGTGAATACACGGTAGTTAATTGAAACGACTGAAGCCTAAAGATTTAAAATAGTTAAAATTACAGTCTTATTTAAAATGGTATTTTGACTTCTGTTGTTTTTATTACCTAAACTGTCCACATTGTGCGCACACCAATAGAGCCCTAAGCAAATGTTTATATCTTACAAATTAGTATAAAAGCAAGAATCATACATGTCATTTGTAATTTTTATTTGCTAGAATTCCATGAACCACCAACTAATGTTTGAAGGACAGCGTAGGAAACATCAAACTACATTAGTGGTTATGAACATTATTTTTCTTGACTATTTGGTCGTCAAAAGTCGTCATATTAACGCGGCATCAGGACTTCGTACATTTCCAGGCAGTCCGGGATCCTATACTTTCACTTCTGCGGTTGAAACTCTCCAAACATCATTACTGGGTTTCCGAACCTTGTTACTGAGAAAACAGGTGAAAGCTGGGGTTACATTTTATAATAATTAATTCAATTATTAAATTGAATTATTGTTATTTAATCATATAATTTATTTTGAATGCATTTGTCTGATATAATCATATGTAAACGAACTGAAGTTTTATGCAATTAGTGCCGTGATCTGAAAATTTTTCTGCAATGCTGTTAATTTTTTTACCATTAAAATTATATCATAAAAAGACTAAGTTTGTAAGAAACACATTTTTGGAATTTGTCATCACAGCGGCTATAGTAATAATACATATATACTATACAGTACGTGAAATTTAACTATCTACCTACCTAGAGAAACGTGAAGTAGGTATGTGCCCACTGCTCAATAGTCGATATCCATATGTGGTTCAAGGGGCACAGTTGGGGTAAATTGAAACCAAGTTAGTGTTAAAACATTGTCATTAATCATTTCGACATCCTCTGTGACGACGGTGACGGGAGATCCGCTTTACTTCTGCCTCATGCACATCCACCAAGTGCGAAGTTCCTTCCAGCCGCTCCGCTTGTTGAACCTGTATGAATCAACCTGGAGGACCGCATTACCTAACCTTGATTTGGAGATATATACGAAAAATAACAACTTTTGTTAAATGCCTTTAACGTTTTTATCTACACACGTATCATAAACCCTCTTTACTGCGTCCAAAAACCACACGTTACGACCAGCATAATGATAAACTTCTCGGTAAAAACTCATTTATTATCTGAATATGGATCATTATGACCATAAAGTATTTAATTAATTAATTAATTTGTCAAATTATGATATTCAAATTTCGAACGCCGACGCCCGCCTGCGTGCCACCCCTAGTTTGTCTGTGAAGTTGGTACTACTGAACAAGCTAAACAACAGCAGAGCAATGTTCAATGCCACAATGCCGGTCAAACATGCGGTTCCTGAACACATCAAAGAGAGCTTATGATATGTGTGTAGATAAACTAGTGTATGTAACTGTACATAATTAGGCATTAAAACTCTCGAGTGATATTACTATGAAACGAGCCGAAGGCGAGTTTCATAAACCCACTCTCGTGTATTAATAATGCCCTCCATTATGTAGCAGTCACATAAACTACTGTAATGCTCTTGTAAAATCTTTCATAAACTTAAACATTAATTATATAGTATTGCTTATTTATAATATGTATTATTACCTTATATACGGTTTTAATATTCTTCTATATTTAGTATAATTAGTAAAAAACACTTATTTATATTATTTACTTGTATTTCTGCACAAAGGTCTACCTTTCACTGCTATCAAAATCCTTTTGACCTTGGGTTTGCTGGAAGAAATATCTTGTTAGATATGTTAGAGATTAACTTGCCTTTGTACATGTTTTTTCTATAAGCTTGTAATGTGAATTTTCATGTGCAATAAATATAAACGAAATATACGTTTTAAAAATATATTTTTGATGGTTTTGATTTTATAGTTAATAAACCAATAAATATAGTTTTTATTTCACATGCATTTTATACAGAAAGTGCACTCAAATAATTTACCCAGTATAAAGTTACAAAATTATCTAATAGCTATAACAATCACACTTACAAAATCACACTTAAATTATTTATTCATTACGTGGAAATAATTTTAGTTAGGTAGTTGGTACATCGTAATATCAATCAGATGCAGTTTTTCATGACACTTCATTAAATCCAGTGAAGAACAAGACCTTTTTCAAGTCTATTTTTCGTATCTAAAAAGAGCGTCTAGTCTCGTCACCGAAAATAAAAAAACAGCCAAGTTCGAGTCGCACTTGAGCACTGAGGGCTACGTACAAATTTGTATTTTTTTTAAATGGAGTGACCAATTTACGGGATTCCGAGATTAATGAGAACCCTATCGGTATTGATCACTTTGCGATTATTGAGCAAATTCACTAAATTTTGATTGCGTTAACCTTGATTTTTCACAGCTACAAGGGAGTATAGACTTTATTTATTGTAATGAATTTCAACTTGATACCTCCACAGAAAAAGTGCCTTGACAAACGGATAAATGGATAGACAGAGAACGAAGTGATCCTATAAGGATTCTATTTTTCCTTTTAAGATACGGAATCCTCAAAACGACGGCCACTCCTAACATTCATAATATGTTGTCGTATCACGTGGAGCATGATTATGCTCATTTTTGACGCTCACAATAACGCCTTCCATAGTGAAGAGGACCACCCTGCACCCTCGCCTGTGATCACAGCAGTACCATCTGGACTTCAATCCTCGATCCTGGTGTTTCAGGAACCTGTAGCCTTTGAGTACTATGCTTAGTGCGCCACGTTGGGTCTTGACCATAACTGCTTCTGTGAATAAAACGTACTTATAAGAAGGTACAAAACTAAATTTTTACTTTTATTTAACGATTACAGGGTATCGTGAACTTGGTAGACTTTTGCATGAATGTAATAATTTTTTGAAGTAGGTAGATATTTACGAGAAGTACGTTTGAAGATAAATAATTTTGATCACAAGTAGAATTTACAGCATTTTCCGATGATAACAGACATTGATATAAAGAAGGTATGTCAATATTAACGAAGTAATAACAGTTTAAAGTCTATGATAGAGTTTGAATCAATTCCTCGGAAAATTCGGACAAAACACTACATTACACTTCGGGCCCAGATGCCGCGTAGTGTTGTAGCTGCAGCCTGGGAACCGACATCTCTTCTTATACTTATACTTTATTGCACAAAAACAGTTGATACAAAAAGACAAAGGAAAAAACATGGTCACAGGCGAGCTTATCTCTAACAAGAGATTTCTTCCAGCAAACGTAGGATGGAGAAGATAAAACGAAACTACAGGCTGACCTATGTGCACAACATAGGTCCACCTGTAAAATAAATTAAATATGATGATACAAATAATAAACTACTTACCAATATCTACATAATACTAACTATAATAGTTTTTAAATATGTACCATATACATAAATAGATATAAATACATAGTAATAGAAGAGAAAGCATGGCAGAGAAATATGGTGTTCTTTTAAATGACTTTTAAAAATGTTAGTTGACGGACTGTCTCTGATGGTGCTGGGGAGTTTATTCCAGAAACTGATAGCTCGTATTTTGAACACGCAGTATAAGATGAGATTTCCGTGGCTTATCGGAAGACAGAAAAATTAAGGGATCCCATAAGAAGCCAGAATACTGAGGATCATATAAAATATTGAAGTGGCAAATAAGGATATGGGAATCCGGTCTAAGGCTAATCGGGAGCCATTTACGATTTCCTGCAATACTTCGAGACGTGGTCAAACTTGCGCAGACCAGAAATAAATCGAATAACGATGGAAGTGTATTTGGCAGCCTTTCCCCGAACAGGCCACCATGAATATCTCGATGAAGGGGTAGGTGTCACCTCGTGGCACCTAAATGCTGGAACCAAACCGGGGGTTGCACGTGGCTCTGTCCGCTCCAAAGCCACGGATGATGACTGCAGCAGGAATTTCCCTTGCCAGCCAGGCCCTTACTCCAGACCAGGCAGCACAGGACAAGGCCACCACCTCCGATCACGGAGGAAACTGATGCCGCTCCACGCGGTCGCCCCTTTCCAAAGGGGCTGATTGTAGGTTAATGTTTTAGGGGGTGACGATTGTTGAAGTTACACGCTTACTTGAATAACACGACTACACTTTAATTTGCTAAATACTATACATTTATGACTAATGAACTACGCACAATTCTGATAACATATTTCAACGCGACGGCGCCCATTATACCTGATTTCACATGAATTACATTTTGACATACGACCGCCAATGACGGTGTTCTATCGAGCAAGGCTTGAATGAAGGACTGGTTGAAACTTTTTTTATACATGAGGCAACGTTTTCAGATACAGATAGCATAACTATGGCAATTGATCGGTCGTTTCATAGTATCGACCTTTAAAAAGAAATACCATGTTAATTTGGATAAATATTACTCTGGTCCCAGGGAAAAAGGTGAGTAGAATACTTGCAGACCTAATGATATTAACAGTGATAGAAATTAATATAATATAAACACGTAATCTCTCAATTTTACAGACCTGAGAACATTGTCTGAGCCCGGACAAGTCCATGTTTATACTCCGGCTGTTAGTATGACATTGGTTGACTGAATTTGTTCATGATGCTGTGAATGAACACCTAACATTCTATCTGTTAAAAAGTAGAAAATTTAAAATGGTGGTTAACAGATTCTGCATACAAAAGATTGTTACAAATTTTTATGTAGAGTCAACCGTTATTATCTCATACAAAGTACATTTATATTATAAAGAGCGGATTAATTTTTGACGTCTCCATTCATTTTTGACCGGGGGCTTTCAGCTGATCTGTAAGGAGGAGTGAAAAATAAGGTTGCTCTCATCAAATCGGTTTCATCGTGAAAGTTGCTCAGATTGATAACCCCTAACAAACCCCTTCAAAATTTGACTGCACCTTTTTGTTACACCTTGATTATATAATATAAAAGTACTTTTTATGAGGAAACGGTATATTTAACGGCTACGTTAAAAAAATTACCTATTCTGTGGAGTGTGTAGCCTCATCTAACATCTTCTTTTTCAATATTTTTTCGTAATCCCAACGGTTACTGATATAAAAAGAAAAACGTCTTGTTTTTGCTGGCAACACTAAACGCAAAATTTTCAAAAGTACCAGTATCGAAATTATGTTTCTCCAAGGTCAAACGAAGAGGTTGAGACTATATCCACATTTGTATCATCAAGGAGCCCACGGATGTACGTTTGAAAGGCAACTATCAGTTTTTAGTCGTACCAAAAATCCTAAAATGTAAAATGGACATCTTAAAAACTTACAAAGAATGACTACTACTAAGGGGCAGGCGGTGAATGGAAATGTTCATTACGACACTTCACAACTTTATCATCTATGGTAAGAACAGTAGCTTTACATCTTCTGTAGGAGTGAGTAGAGCATTCCCATCTAGTCTTTAACAGTTTGACTGCCCAAAAAAAAAAAGTGAATTTGGTTGGAAGCCCATTAGATTTTTTATGTTATTTAACTTAAAATATGTATAAATATTAAAAAAAAAACGATGATATTTGTTGCAAATCTAATGTGGGGGTTAAAAAAGGGAGGAAAAAAATTACGCCTTTGGGAGTAACGGGCACCTAGGAAGGAATTTTCATCTCAGGTGCCCATCACGCCCGAGAGCGTTAGCAAAAGTTTGCGCAGTAATGTAGTATTTATTAAAATATATTACATACACTTAACAATTCAGTGCAGCATATGAATTTTAACATGCAGAATCACAATTTAGGAACAAAAAGTTATCAAAATAAAAAAAAATAACATAAAAAATTAAACATAATATCAAATTATAACTGTTCATGATATAAATCGAAACACTCTACACATAGTCCTGGCTTATCATCGCAAACTTCACATTGCCACGTTGTGTCGGTGCGTTTCTTTTGTTTATAGCACCGGCGGCAATGCTTCCGTTTTATCCTTCCATTTTTATTCTTCTCAGATATCCGAGTTATTTTATGCATTTCACGGTGTCTGCAAAAACGATAACCTGCTATGGTTATCGTCTTTTGGCCCAAGCCAGTGGTCGTTATCATGACTTCTGAAAAATATAAACAATAACATGGTCAAAAAAACAGTGGGGTTATATGACACCAGATACCAGTCCTACGTCCTTATTGACAAGATGAAAATAAATAGTTTTTGGTTTTGTAATAAAAATATAACACAAGCCACATTATTATCGTATTGATATAATCAACAGAAACTTTTCTCATGTGTTGCATACATAATATAACACTTTGTGTAAGGTTACTTAACATAGGTATTGATATAGTTTAGTTAGTTGAACACTTAACTTGCATGTAGTTCTTGTCACATACATGTTATTATAGTCAAAAATGGAAATCTGCGAAATGATCTTGAATATAAATTGGATTTGATCATAAGATTAGATAACACGTGGTATTCAGGGACCGAGAAAACTATACACGGCCCCAAATTATACATTATGCCAGATTTACGCCCCAACTTCTATTAAAAGGTACCTTAGTCTAATTTAAAGTTAAGGTCAGATTTTAACTTATCTACCTCCTAGAAGCATAGTTACAAACACAGAATGTAATTACCCACAGTTACATTGCGTACACCATGGAAAACATAACTAATGTCTGATTAACGTTAAACAACCATACGTTAACAATAATTACATAAAATAACGTAATGATATGTAACATAAAATGAGCAATGAACTTAAATCTTCTAATACACAAAAAATTAAATAAAATTCCAGAGTTTCTGGTAAATCTAATAGTACTTAATAGAAGTTAGTAACAAAACTCTTATCTGGATACATTTTTAAACTACTATGCTGTATTTTCAAAAATAATACCTTGGAAATGTTATCATTTTCAGCGACGGCATAAAAAAACATGATGTAGGTAGAAGGAATCGAAAGTTACAGGAAAAAAATGGCAACCCTATCTTATTAAATATTTAAATTACTTTTAGGAAATGAGGTGGTCTTCCCTTTAACGTGGGACTTACATTATTTACGGGACACCCTATATATATATATAGAAATAAAAGTAATCATATAATAATAGCAATAAAAAATAATGACATCCTTTAAATCTTGAACTACGAATTATTCTTTTTCGGAGGAGGATGTGTGTGTGTACTGTCGAATTTTATCATTTGGTCAGCGATGGTGTGGATAAATGCCTTGCATCCTTTGTGAGAGCACCGCCATCTGGTCTTTGGTCCGAAATCACGGTGCTTGCCAAAGCGGTACCCAGCGATCTTAATCAAAGGTGTGCCCATTCTTGAGGTCGTCATTGTGAACTCTGAAATAAAAATGCAAATCATCACTCAGTCAGAAACCCGATAAATTGCAGCGGACTAGACTCGGATTCACCAAGCTATTTGTATTATTTTCTACTAAGCTCCCTTCTCTAATTCAGCTAAAACAAATATTTGAAGGTTTTATTTAATATATATATAGAAATTATTATATAATTAAATTAAATTATTATATATAGAAATAAAATTATATATATATAAATGTTAATAAAATTATTTAAAAATATTTATATGACGCAAGACGACCGAATTCTGATTACTACATTTTTGTTAGTTAAGTTTTGCAAACAGTCGACATAACTTGTCTATTAGTCTACAATCCTAGACATTCTAATGTTAGGAGTAAGAATTTTTTGGATATTAGACACATATATATATAAGCCGTTTATTAGATATGGATTATACGTTACATTTCATATTATATATGTCTTTACAAAATATCTTATGTTATTATTAATATCACTTATTTATAACTTCAAAATAAAATTTATTGATGAATAAATATATATTTTTTTACGTATATAATATTTTCTGATACCAGGACTTGCTTGAATTAATACCAGCATAAGAGGTGTGTTCGTAAACTCCTTTGGTGACCAAGCCTTTCTGGGAGCTTTTATAATTTGTAAATATGAATTGATAATTCTATTATGTATCATTATTATAATATTATTATCATTATTTCTTTATGCATTTTCTGTGTGTACTTTGGTGTTTTTATAAGTTGAATTATGTCTTGAATTGATTTAATATATCATTGATTATTGATGAATTTATTGAATTAAGTTTTGTTTATTTTCTTCTCTTGCATTAAATTTAGCAAAAGTTTTTGCCAGGTTTCGCCAGGATCTCCGGTCCTTAGCCTTAGGTCCGGTCCACCAGTTTGGGTTGAAGGTATGAGTACGTCTTTCCATCTCTGTATCGGCCTTCCAATCCAACCTTGCGGTTGCCATCTCTTGGTTTCCAATCTGTCGTTAGAAGTGTCCATCTGTTGTTCATTAGACTGTTTATATATCCAGCCCACCGTCATTTGTTAGTTTTTATTGTGGAAATTACATCCTCTATTTTGTTGATACCTCTTATTTTGTCGTTTCTCTATTTATCCTTCCTCTGAAGACCTATTATGCAGTCCGTGAAGCAACAAGTTGGTACACATTTCGGCGCAAGCTAAGGGAAAACCTGCTTAATAAGCAGAGACTTCCATGTTCCTCATAACCCTTCCGTTCCTTATGACCTTCCGACTGGACTGGTAATCGCATTTTCTAAATTTTATTTTTGGTGATGTTGTATTTCGTCGTCCTCTTTGGTATCTTGTTCATGTTCCGCTCTGCTGTGTCATTTTGAATATTGAATTAGTGTTTTGTTTTTATTTGTCTGTGGTGGGATGTGGTTTTATGTTTTAGTTTTAGTTTTTAGTTTTAAAAATTGTTTATTTTTTATTCCTTTGACCAATATCATTGATACGTACTTTAATATATTTATTGTATTGAAAGCATGTATACAAGTATAATATCATATGAATATTTATTAATGTATCTACACACCATGGTACCACGCTTGGCGACGCTTGTGGGTCACCCCTGACTGAAACCAGCGCTAAGGCGTTTTTCACCTTAGCATTATGCTGAGTCAGCTGCCATTTTGCAGCTGCTGAGGCGGATCGCGATAACGGTTTTGGTATGCGGTTGAACTTGTTGACTGTATGCGCCTCCGTCAGCTGTGAATAAACGTTTCTTTCTTTCTTTCTTCTTCTTCTTCATTTTTCCATGGAATGTTGATTTGTTTCAAGATTCTTTCTATGTTTTACTGTTTGAGCCCATGTTTGAGCGCCGTAAGTCAAGCATGGGATCATGCAAGTATTGAACACCTTTCCCTTAATCACCATGCTGAGCTTAGATTTGAAAATACTTTTATTTATTTATTATTTATTTATTTATTTATTTATCTACACACACACATATCATTACAGGTGAGAAGCCTAATTCGATAGTGTAGTTATCCAAAGTACATAACATTATAATTATAAGTAGGTAACATAATTAATTCAATTATATTGATTAAATACTTAATGTGAACATCACAATCCATAACTTATAATGCATAATGCCACCCTTGTAAATTCGGTCAGAGCGCAGGAGAACATGTCTATCTCCTCCGCTATCATATTAAGAGTTCGGAGTGTGCGCGTGAACGGCGCTTTGCCTAGCAAGTGTGTGCGCGCGAGCGGCACGTGCAGCAACCCCGGGCGTCGGCGCCGATACACGTAGCCGTCCGGCACACATAAACAGATTCTACGCAGGATGTCCGCTGCGTAGATTTTTCCACGTAGTAGTTTGAATAGGTAAGTGGCTAACGCCAAATCCCTCCTCACTCTTAGTTCGTTGTATCCAATCATGCCTAAGGTAAACAAGGTTGGGTACATTAATGGGTACAACGGATAGACCCCATATTGTTTTAAATATAAATATCTAATAAATTTATTCTGGATTCTCTCCAACATATCAATATATTTATTTTCGTATGGAGCCCAAATTACCGCGTTACATTCGAAATGGCTTCTCACCAACGCGTTATATAAAACTTTAATCGCTTTGATGTTTTCAAAATGTTGTACCCGTCTTAGTATAAAACCTAGGTTCCTGTACGCTTTTTTACAGCTTTTAATGATATGATCTTTAAATGTCAAATCAGTCCTAAGTGTGACTCCTAAATCTTTAACTTCGCTGACTCTTTCCATTGGGGTCTGGTTGACCTGGTAGTTGTTCACCATGGGAGTGCGCGACCTAGTAAAAGTTATTGTGACACACTTTGAGTTGTTAAATTGCAGCCGATTTTCTGTACTCCAGGCCACTACTCTATTAATGTCTTCTTGCAGTTTCCCAGCATCCTCTAAATTATTTATTGTAAGTGACAGTTTGAGGTCGTCTGCGAACAACAAACATTTAGAGTTCTGTACCACTTTAGGTAGATCATTAATCATTAAAATGAATTGTAACGGTCCCAGATTACTCCCTTGGCTTACTCCTGATCTCGTAAAGTATGGTTCAGACTTATATCCATTGTATTCTACATACTGCTGCCTCTCACTCATAAAACTAACAAAGAATCTAAGTAGGTGAGGAGTGAAACCAAAGCCAGCAAGTTTCCTCAATAAAACGTCGTTGTCGACCAAATCGAAAGCCTTTTTGAAATCAAAGTACGCCGCATCAACTTGCAATCCGCTATCTACTGCTGGAACTATTTCCGTCATGTAGCTAAGGAGGTTGCTGGTGGTACTTCTCTCCGGGCGGAACCCATGTTGAGCCTCAGAAAACTGCTCGCTGACCTGTGCAAATAGTGATTGGTGGATAGCTGCTTCTAATACTTTTGCTGGAGTTGATAGTACAGCTACAGGTCTGTACTCCTCCACATTCAATCCCGCTCGTCCCTTAGGGACAGGTACCACTCGTGTTGTCTTCCATCTGGCTGGGAATACGGCTTCGCTTAAACTCAGATTGTATATGTGAAGTAGAGGCTTAGCTAATACTAATCGACAATTTCTCACGACGTAAGGCGGGATGCCGTCTGGTCCTGCTGATTTCTTAGGTTTCAGTTCTCGCAATGCGCGATTAGTTTCACCCAAAGTCAGTCTATCCAGATGTACCCTCGCTGCCCCATTTTCGTCGCCAGCTTCTGCTACTGCTGAGCCCACATCCAAAACCGCTGAATTTGTGCTATATACAGAGTAAAAATATTTGGCATACTCTTTTGCGCACTGTTCCCCGGTTAGAACTTCTCCCTGTTGCAAAATAGTTTGCGCATTACGTGTCCCTTGTTTAGATTTAACAAAGTTCCAGAAAGATTTTGGATCCTTTAATACGTTCAGTTCTACTTTTCTTTGATACTGGTTTAGGTTAATCTTAATCAAACTTTTAACTCTTGCCCTACATTGAGAAAAGCGATCATAATCCTCTCTTGAATGACTAGATTTAAACTTTTTATGTAACCGTGCCTTTAGCCTTATATCCCGAATTAATTCGATAGTATACCACTCGGGATAACTGTACCTTGGGCTTGCTCTATCTCACTTTTTTTGGGGAATGCAATCATCAAATATTGTATAAAGCTTTTCATAAAAAAAATCAAACTCGATTCTAAGTCTAGGCTGTATATTTGATTCCAGTCTATAGTTTCAATCGATGAATATAGCCTGGGAAAATCCGCTTTATTAAAGTTCCAATCCGTCGAGCGAGTTCCGCCTGCCGCGGTCGCCGGCGCCGGGCCGTCGTCGTGTTGGAGCGTTGTCGCAGGCACGCACTCGACGTCGCTGCGCGAGCGCAGGCGCAGCGTGATCTCGAGCGGCGGATGGTACGCGTCAACCGGCAGTAGCGGCTGATCCGCCGCACACACGCACACCTCCGAGTTACCGGGTGTACTCAGCACCAAATCTAACGTCCTATCATTGCAATTTTTAACTCCGTTACTCTGACTGAATCCACAGTATGTTAGCAAATATTCATAGTAATTAATTGTATTAGAAGAAGAAGAACATAAATTAAAATCACCTATTATTAAAATTTCGCTATACCTATTACAAAGTTGTTCAATTAATTCAAACAATATCATGTACTCACAGTCTTTACTATTAGGCGGTATGTATACTACACAAATCAACATCAAAAATCTATTACGTAGGTACGCCGCTGCGCATACGACTTCGAACACACGATCGTCTATTATGACGTCACTCGGGACAGGCACTCGACGCAGCTCGAATCGCGGTGTGGCCACTAAAAGTGCTCCGCCCTGTTTACGGCCGTCCGCTCGATCACAGCGCACGATGCTGTATCCAGGTGGGACTAATTCCGCGTCGTGAATGGAATCATTACATCCTGTCTCTGTTATAGTGAACAGATCGGCAGATGATGTTGCCACACTTGTATAAAAGGAGTGCAGTTTGGTTCGTAAACCTCTGACATTTTGGTAGTAGATTTCTAGGGGGGTATTATCCTTTTTGTGGTTTGTTGTTTGAGTTGCGAAACCAAATCCACTCACAATATTCAATGTTTACATCCCAAGCATTTTTATGGCTTAGTTTGTCGTATTGACTCTCGGGTACTCCGATGATAAATGACAAATAGTCCCGCGCTATTTTATGTTTGATTGCCTCGATTTTGATAGGAACACTATCTCCTAGTATGGATTGAACGTGTTTTTGTAACTTTTCAACGGTAACCTCTTTTTTTACCCGCCAGATATGCAAAAATTTCTGTTTTTCCATTCCTTGTATTTCTCCTGCACTACTGTTTCCTCCTCTTTTTACTTCTGAATTAGGAAATTTCCTTTGTTTCTTTTGAACCAATGTCCAATTATCCTCCTTTTTCTTCTCTATATTGACTTCTGTACTTAACTCTTTTTCGTTTAACTCCAACGAATCCGATGTCACCTGTGGAACGCTTGCTTGTTTCGTGGCCGCATCCTTTTTCTTAGCCCTCATCGGAATGTTTATATTGGCTACACTCGCAAACGATGCTCTCGGTGGTTCTGGTGGCATTTTTGATGAAGCTTCCAGCTGTGCATTCCTCTTAATTAAATCTGCATTTTGTGCCCGTAACATCTCAACTTGGTCTGCTTTTTCTTGAAATACCCTCAAAGTATTTTTTAATTCACGCAACTCTGTAACTGTGTCGCAGAATCTCTTCTCCAACTGTGTATAATAGTTCTTCTGATTATCAAATCGTGATTCTATTTCGCGGCGGAACTCCCTCATCTCCTCCAACACTTTTTTATCGGTATCTACCATTGACTCATTCGTGTAGGTACGCTCTTCGTCACCGCAGCCACCGCCGCCGCCTCCACGTTCCTTGTTCACGTAGTCTAAGCGGCTCGGTGTGTAGGTTTCGTTCATCCCCAAGTTTCGGATTGGTGTATTCGAATTATTGCCCGCCCTGGGAGCAAGGCGCACGCAGTCTGGACATATCCAACCGTCTTTTTCTGCCTGTGTAAGATTCTCGAACCGCTTCTTCGACATGGACAGACACTTGTAGTGATACAGCTTCTTGCACGATTCTTTACAACACTCCATGAATGAAACATCGTAAATATCACCCGTACACCCACTACACTTTGTCCCCATCACACTTGGCTAACGACCACTGTTGTTTTCGTAGGTAATTTAATATTTCCGTATTATCCGTTTGACAACACGTCCGTCAGCTACGACGGTCTCGGACGAACCTTCACGAACCGGACGAAACTTTTCAGTGACTAGTATTTTTTCCATCCCGCATTCACTCTTATTTCCAATTTACTTTTTGATTTTATTTTCAAAGGAGAAAAGGAGACAAGTCAAGTAGCAACAGCCGCAGGGGCGTGTGCAGGCTAATGTGGACGTTTCTTCAACACCGCCGTCGCTCAATGACCTGGCTCGCTTGAGAAGGAGGGATAGGGTGTTAAAACATGTGCCAAAGGGAGCGAGGTGTTTGGCGGCGGGCAAGCTGTCGGAGCTCATTGAGAGGTGCGTCCAGACCAATGGGACCAATAATTGGTTTGATCTGCTTACCTTTTTATACACCTGTCTGAGGGCTCCATCATCCGATGACAGAAGTAGATCCCTTACTTCTAAGGTAAAAGACAATTAATGCTGGTTCTTTAGACGGCCTTTCAGCGGCCCAGTTATCGGATGTTTGTCTTAGGAGTGGGAGTGTTCATCGGCGCGCTTTTTATAAGTACGTCGAGTCAAAGGTCCATGATGGTGACTTAGGAGGTGCTGTGCGGATCCTGCTGTCAGACTGCTCTGTAGCCGAGGATAATGAGCAGAACTTGGAGCAGCACTTCCCTCCGGAGCCGGACCTAACAAGTAAGTTTTCGGCGGTTGAAACGGCTGACGTTTTGGAGGCAACTATGACCTTTAATAACGGGTCCGCAGCTGGTCTTGATGGGATCCATCCAGCAATTCTTAAGGAGCTGACTTCTGCTGGGATTGGGGATAATGGTGCGACTCGCAGATTTGGTGGTCTCGGCGTTCGTCGCCTACAGGATACGGAACTCCCGGCTTTCTTGGCCTCTCCGCATGGGGTGTTTAAACTTGTCACTCGCATTTTGAATATTAATGGTGACAATTTGAACATTTCTTTTGCGGCCGAGGCTTTGCGGCTGTGGCAGGTCGGTTGCCCGGGGAGAGATGTGCCGGTGCAGCCTGGCGTGCAGCGTGCCTGGGATGAAGACCTTTGTACGGGAGCGGATCTTGCTCGCCTGCGTGCAGTCTCCCAGCCAGAATCTGGCGCCTGGCTGCATGCATTACCGTCTCCGCAGTTGGGTACCTTTTTGGACGACAACTTCCTGCGTGTGGCAGTGGCGCTTCGGTTAGGTTGCGACATCTGCGAACCACATCGCTGTGTTTGTGGTACGGCGGTTGACTCGCTGGGGCGCTATGGGCTACAATGTGTTCGGAGTGCAGGGAGACTCTCTCGCCATCACTTAATTAACGACATCGTCCGGAGAGCGCTTGTCTCTGCCAACATTCCGACGGTTCTAGAACCTCCGGGTTTGAGCCGCAGCGACGGGAAACGTCCGGACGGTCTCACGTTAATACCGTGGGAGTGGGGTCGTTGCCTATGTGGGATGCGACCTGCGTGTGCACGTACGCACCATCCCACATCAGCTCAACTATGGTAACCCCGGGTGCTGCTGCTGAGTCGGCAGCGCGGAAGAAATGCATTAAATACGCACAGCTAATGGGAAGTTATCTGTTTGTTCCTTTGGCCGTCGAGACCACAGGGGTGTGGGGTTGGCAGGGTAGGGCCTTCGTCAAGGACATTGGGCGTCGTTTGATGGACCGAGGATTTGATCACCGCTCCGGATCGTTCCTGTCACAGAGGATCTCGCTAGCTGTGCAGCGCGGTAATGCTGCCAGTATAATGGGCACAACATCTACAGGAACAACATCCTGCAACACTGGGCCTCCGTGCACCGAGAACCTAATAGGAAACAGTTTTAGCTTTATTTTAGTTTTATTTTATTTAATTGTTATTATTTTATGTTATTTAATCTTACTATGGACCTAAGCTATTGTGCAAATGGATTGAAATACAATTATTATTATTATTATTTGTTTCTTAGTTTTTTTTCACTCCTCTTCTAGGCCGTAGCCAAGTACTAAGGATCTATGAGTTTCCTAAAAAATTCGAACTATCCTACATGTATTAACAATCACGGCTTTTTGCAGCAGGATAAAGGCAGATGGTTTCATATTTAGCAACTTAAGGTTGTTATTGTTTATTATAATTATTATTATTATAAGATCTACATAACCATAGCCGATTAGACGACCCAAATGGCCGAGTCGGCAGTGACCCTGCCTACGAAGCCAAGGAACCCGGGTTCGAGTCCCGGTGGGGGCAAATATTTGTTTGATGAGAACGGATGTTTGTACCCTAGTCGTGGTTATTTATCTATCTAAGTTTAATATATACGTACTTGGGTACTAGATAACGATACACGTACTTTATAAGTACGTGTATCGTTATCTACCCAAGATACTCGAATCCTAGTTTCGGGCTAGATCAATGTGTGTAAATAGTGTCCAAGATGTTATTATTATAGGTACATTACATCCCATAGGCTAGAGACGTATACGAAAAACTTGGATATAAATTTGCTAGTACCGGATTTTAATGAACAGAACCCCAACAAAATCTACTCATTCCATACTATTATGTCTTCAACATTATTAAAACAGAATTCAATAAAGTTTTTAAATTAAAGAAAGTCAGTGACTACAACGATAAATCTAAATTTAATGACTGGGCAACGTTTGGAATTCGTAAAAGTAGAGTTAACTTATATGACCTTTATGAACAAAAATTATAACTTTCATAGAAAATTGTATGACTATGTTAAAAAATACTCCAAAACTTCCAAGTTGGTTTGTAGAACTGCAAAAACTTTATATATTAATAGAAAAATACAAAATTCAAATAATATAATGAAAACTGTTTGGCAAATAATAAACCGTGAAAGTGGCAAAGTTATACCAAGGGACAATGATTTCTGCCTGATGATGATGATGATGATGAGATGATGATGTGGTTAATTCCCACGCTGAGGTTACTCGTGCTTTCATAATATTCTTCACCAATGTACCCTTACTCACAACAGAGCATCTAAATTCATCTCCATATGAAGCAGATACTTTATTAAAAACCAACACTAGCGTCAATAATAGATATTTAAAATTTCATCATGTATATCCCCAGGACACTGTCAAAGCGTGTAGATTATTTAACTTAAAAAATACTGAAGACCTGTGGGGTATATCAGTCAAGTCATTGATTCGGTAATTCTAGTTATAGCTGTAACATAGTTTGCTTAAAATTAAGTTCTACTTACTATTAAGTCGTACTTAAGCATAAAAATTGTAGTAAAACTTCTTTTTATTTCAATTAACAAGCTTACTGGCTGACTAGCCTTCTGAAAAACAAAGGTTCAGAATTCAAGCCTGGAATTTCGTTTGGTAACTCTCGATTGTTTTTGACGCATTCCTTCCTTGAGCTCTGAATAGCTAAGACGTATCCTCTGTCAGTTTATTTTTACCTCTCCATTATACCATAGTTGCAGCGATGGGCTAGTCCCTCATAATTGTTAATAGACATAATTTTGTAAATAACTTGTGTTGTGTAAATAAAGCCTTTACTTGATGTGCTGTAATGATTGCTGACCCCCACGCTTGGGTACGTATACATTTGTATGGCTCGTAACCCTTTCTATATTTCTGTGTATATAATTTAGTAAATGTCTCGTGTATCTCCATCCCTACTGCTAAAACGCCGTCTGCAATGCCTCCGAAGCTAGGTTCCTATACGGCTCTCCCACCTCGGCGAGCCTGTCGGAGCATTGCAGACAACTCTGAATCCTGGATTCTTTTCCGCTCCTCACACTGTGTCCTCCGCAGGGTTCCACCTGTGTACTCGCCTACCTACCCTCCTGTTCACACCACTGGACCTGAAACCCCTCTGTTGAACCGGACTCCTCGCGGCCCTCTATTGGCCGTTGTGTGCTGCCGCTCCTGCTGCCGGACCTCACCAGGGGAGTCGCAGCCAAAACTCGCAAAGTCCGTCTAACGAGTTCATACCCACGACCTTGCTCTGTTTTCCCTTAAATAAAACCTTGTAAATATTGTAAACGCTCTTTTCATAAATAAGGAGCGCTAACCGTTTCATAGCCCCACACTGAGCTTATATATTCAATAAAAGTGTTGACTTTGGAGTTTTCCCAGACCTCATGAAACACACTAAACTGATTCCTCTGTTCAAGGCGGGAGAAAAGGGTGATCCATCGAATTTCAGACCAATATCTGTTCTTCCAGCACTAAGTAAAATATTTGAAAAAATTATACTCAATCAAATGCTCTCACACAACTCCACGCCAAACAATACGGTTTCACTAGGGGTAAATCGACTACGGATGCAGGTATTACCCTTATATCTCATATTTATTCTGCATGGGAGGCCGCACAGGATGCTATCAGAGTTTTTTGCGATCTGTCGAAGGCATTTGATTGTATTTATCATAATACGCTATTAATGAAATTAAATCATTACGGAGTTAGAAATAAAGCGTTGGATCTACTAAGATCATATTTAAGCAATAGAATTCAAAAGTTAGAAGTGTGTGTTGGGTGTAAAAATTGGCGTTCCTCAAGGTTCTATATTAGGCCCTTTCTTATTCCTGGTATATATTAACGATCTGCCTTTCATGGTGGAGAAATTGTCTGACATAGTGTTGTTTGCTAATGATACTTCAATGGTCATCAAAATTGAAAGACAAAAAGAAGATTTTGACAAAATAAATTTTGATAAGAAGTATTGCCTTTAACCTTGAATTGGTTCACAGTTAATAATTTATTGTTAAACGCTGGTAAAACCAAGTGTATCAAATTTTCACTTCCAAATGTCAGGCAATTTGGGACCAGTTAAGTGTTAGACAGCAACATGTTAGAAGTAGTAATTGATACAAAGTTTCTTGGAATAACTATTGATAGCAAATTGCAGTGGGGACCCCACATAGATAAATTGGCTGGTAAATTAAGTTCTGCGGCTTACGCTGTTAGGAACATCAGACAAAGCACGGATGTGGCTACATCTAGGCTAGTATATTTTAGTTATTTTCATAGTGTGATGTCCTATGGTATCTTGTTGTGGGGGAAAGCAGCGGATATTCAAATGATTTTTATTTTACAGAAAAGAGCTATTCAAGCAATTTATAATTTAAAATAAAAGAAATTGACATACCAACAATGTAATATAATAAATATGACAAATGTTATAATAAATTATAATAAATGTTTCTTTCTTTTTTTCTTTCTTTCAACTATAGCTAGTCAATATATTTTCGAAAATATAATGTATGTACGCAAGAAATTTAAAATATTTTCCAAACTTAGCGATAGCTGTAATGTTAACCTAAGAAATAATCACAGACTAGTTGCGACCCAGTTTAGATCGCAAAGGTTAGCAATTCTTTCAAGGGTCAGTGCATTATCGACTACAATAAGATACCCCCTGGAGATATTTAA
This sequence comes from Argyresthia goedartella, assembly GCA_949825045.1. Lineage (NCBI taxonomy): Eukaryota > Metazoa > Arthropoda > Insecta > Lepidoptera > Argyresthiidae > Argyresthia > Argyresthia goedartella. The sequence goes on from OX463817.1 coordinate 8,708,417, forward strand.
ATTGCCATTTGAGCAGTTTAAAAAGCATGTTAAAGCGACTTTGTCGAAAAAAGGATATTACAATGTTCATGATTACTTAAATGGTGGGACTGTATGGGGTTAATCTAGCTCAACACAGACCTTGTAAATAATTTTGTAATTATTTATTATTGCTTATTAATCGTAACAATTAAATTTTTAATATTTTTATTATTTAAGCACAACCAATTTTTAAGAAATCTTAAAATCATTCTGTGAGAGTTTCTACGCTCTCTTCTCCCACAGTGGTCCAATGTAGAGAAGTGGCAAAAAATGACGATTGCTAAGTATGTGTAAATATCTGCAGTAATAAAGAACTTTGACTTTGACTTTGGTAAAGGTCTTTAACAGTGTGTGAGCGTCCCCACTCCTTATACACGCGCAGTGAGGCGACCGGTTTCTAAAATTATATTAATAATTTGTAAAAGTTGTATTACAGAAATTTGTCTGTTTGTCTACTACGCTAGCTCCGGTTGCCTCTTGCGAATATGTGAATGCGCTAGGATGGCATGCCTCAACAAAAAAATAAAAAAATTACGAATTAATATGATTTATAACATAATCCTGGACATCTTGAGCCTATTAATTAATCTTTGAAGGACGATGCGTGTGTTTATTACTGCATTTTACTAATTGGTCATCGATGGTGTAGATAATAGCGTTGCATCTTTTGGTTCGATGCATGGTGCAATGCCATCTAGTCTTTTGCCCACGCTGGCTGTGCTTGCCAAAACGGTACCCAGCGATGTTAATCAAAGGTGTGCCCAATCTTGAGGTTATCATTGTGAACTCTGAAACCAGAATAAATAAACATAAATTATTGTTTCTCTGTCATAAACTCGAGAATTTTCATCAGACCACACTCGGATTCACCTGGCTATATTCACATAATTTTAAAGTGGGCCCCTTCTAATAAGTGATATACATGTTGAAACAGAAACATCTTGTTACAGAAACATGTTGTACATATTTTAGGGGTTATTAAGGACATTATTCCGAACAACTTTCACAGAAGTTTTTTATGCATACTATATTCATAAAAAAATGATAGCATCTCGATTTATCATAATAGCACGAGACGACCGATGGCTTTACATATCATGAAACATAGTGAGTCTAACTACGAAAACAAGACTTCTGTTCAACACTTTTTTAAAGACGAAAAGGGATTTTGACGTTTTATGCGTTGAAAACTTGTTTAATATTTTTGTCGTAACACAGATTACGTTTAGCAAATTACCGACATCAGTTATCTGTTCATCTACAAATTGCAAGCTAGCCTCGGGCCACTTCGCCGGATTACGTGGTGGCACTGTGCCAGCTTGTCTCAAGCTAGAAATAAAAATAGGCAATTTAATACTATGACCATCATCAAACTATTTTTTATTATTTTTCGGTGGAGGGTGCGTGTGCTCATTATTGCCTTTCACTAATTGATCGTCGGAAATGGTGTAGATGATAGCGTTGCATCCTTTGTTGCAATGCGTGGAGCACCGCCATCTGGTCTTTAGTCCACGCCGACTGTGCTTGCCAAAACGGTACCCAGCGATCAGGAGTATAGGAACGCCTCTTTTTGAAGTTGTTATTGCGAACTCTGTAACCAAACAAACATATATTTACTCCTTCTTCCTTAAAATCTGGCAGAAACCTAGTTGCACAGTCTTCAACAGAATAAAAATGTAAACAGCGTTTTACGATAAACTGAATGATATATGTAGACGGGTTTGAGAATTATATAACCATATTAAATTCTACCCCAATCCGCACTTTAATGCTGCTATAGGTAGTATGAATGAGGAGATAATGGACCAAGGGAATAAAGCACTGATTAATGTCACAGGCGCGATATTGATTCCCGAACGTAACAAAGGATTCCAGAATTTTCTCCCTAGCGAAACGAGGGTGTTACGACTTAATCCCCGAGCGAATAGAGGGAATTAAGACTGAGTCCTGAGTGTAGGTATTCAAGCGTGCCCAAGACTAAACAGCTTTATCCCCAAAGAGTGTATACTCCTTTACTTTTCGCACTTCCTGAGAAAAAAAAAATAGGCTATTGATAACACCATTTTATTTAAGCAAATAAATGTGAAAAAATATATTTTTTTTACATTAGTCCAGTTAGTCGCGGGTATTGTTTTATAAAAATATGTTCCATCTCGCATGCGGGATGACTCGGGGCGAAATTGATCCCGCGCGAGGGTGCTATTCAGTATCGCGCCCCACGTCGCGCTTGCTTATGCCACAAATATAACTTTTAACTGACGTCATTGTGTTAAGTTGAAGTCATGTGGTTTTTGGTTATCTTGAAAATTAATGATTAGGTATGTGATTTTTTAGGATTGATTAGGTCTTAAACTCGTTTTTTTTTTTGTTTTGTGGAGTTGGGGTCTGTTTAAGTGATTTATTCACTGATCAACTGTAATTCATGAGGATAAGGTAAGTAAGCAGGTAATTATTAATGAAGACATTTATGTATCTTGCAGTTAATTAAAACATAATAAATCGCATTCACTCGTTACTAACTTTAATAACTATAAATGGTGTTTGAATTACATTTTATACAAATACAAATACATTTTTTTATTGTTTTACGAAAGATATCAGTTAATCAAACAGCAGGCGCATTTAAAAAATAAATAACATAAAAAATAAATATTTGATATGTTCAAATAAGGTTCGGTTTCGGCCGAAACCAGGACCAGAGCTGAAGTTCAGTTTCGGTTTCAGTTTCGGCTGAAATACCAGGTTTGGTCGGACTCTAATTCAAATAAAATAGACAGACATTAACTGAGCATGCAGTGACAAGCCTCGTATTACATCTTCCGAAGGATGCTCCACTGTCGGTAAAGCGTGATAGCGTCTTCACTCCTCAGGTGACCGGATGCTAAATTGATATTCACGATGTGTAAGTATATGAAAGTTTATATACTACAGACATTTGTCTGTTTGTCGACAATGCACAATACCGATAGCACCGGTTACCTCTTGCGAGTATGTGGATGCAGTGGGATAGCCTGTCTAAATCTAGAAATAAAAATAGTCGAATTAATTAATTATACAATCTTGAACATGTTGTTACTATTATTTATGCTTTTCCCGAGAGCCACCACTTTTTGGAGCAGGATGCGTATGTTTGCTATTGCGTTTTACTAATAGGTCATCGATGGTGTGGATGGCCAATGTGTCCCATACCCAACCCATAGTTCACTGGGTTAGGTACCTACCTGTCGTGCAATAATAATGTTTCATTCTGACAAATATAATTAATATAAGTAATGTAATGTATGTTTTACATATGTTTATTCAATATAACAATTAAAAAAATATTAGAAATAAAAATGTCAAGTATCCGCCTAGAGCTTCGTCAAAAACGAATTAATAAAATATGTATAAATCAAAAAGTTAAAATTAACTGACGGGACGACCCGAATGTCCAAGTCGGCAGTGATCCTGTCTACGAAGCCAAGGGTCCCGGGTTCGAGTCCCGGTGGGGGCAAATATTTGTTTGATGAGAACGGATGTTTGTACCCTATTCATGGTTGTTTATCTATCTAAGTATATTATTTATCTATACAAGTATGTGTATCGTTGTCTAGTACCCAAGATATAGGGAATCCAAGTTTGGGGCTAGATCAATGTGTGTAAATAGTGGACAAGGTATTATTATATAAAAAAAAAACTTAAAACTAAGAAAATAGGCCGCCCCGCGTTATATCCGATTCAAAGATCCCTATTAAACTTGCCGCGTTGCCACGCTGTGCTCTGCATAAGATATGAACACAGAGCGAAGGTCACGACGCCGGTCCCTTAAGCGGCGTCCTATCTCTCTAACGAATATTTTCCCTTGCACGCGATCGGGCTTTATGGAACATTTGAAATATTTCGTTTAATATCCCTTTGTCCTTATGGGACCCAAATGAGAACACAAATTAAGAGGTGTGAGAAAAGATTGATTACAACAACCAAGTTCACACGGATTCAGTGTGGATCGGCTGGAGCGTTGTGGAGCAGCCCGACAGGATCGCAAGAAATTGCGATTGGAACCGACTAGTGTCATACGATCTTATGATCCACGTTCCAAGATAGTTTATTTTTTTATATTTCTCTATTGATTTTTAATAACCTGCACTCTTTTTTAAATCCATCACTCAAGTTTATATAGACAATGTAGACCTATTTTCGAAAACTCTGTATAATGTGTCATTTACTGGTGGGAAGTACAACTACTCATCCTAGACCAAAGAGTCCGCCCTTTATTAAGGAATAGTGAACATCCCTTGTTATTTTACAAATGTAAAAACAATAAATTATACTGTATACTTTTTACTCCACCGATCCAACATGGAATGTCTGGTGTGATACAATGGCTCTTATTGAACGTCATTCCAATGGCTGATATTTGAATTAAGACCCAGACTTGAGGAGGTATATACACGCACACCCACCTTGTCCGGCACGATTTCCTTGGCCGGCGTCATGGCGGCGAGCGCGGGCCGCTTCCTGCGATGCCGGATCACGATGATGATGAGCAGGTGTCCGTGAGTCTCGTCCACCCCCGGCCCGTAGAGTGGCAGGAGCACCGGATGTAGTGGGGAGGACGAGGAAAGCGGCATGATGAATAAGTCTTGAACGGTGGTAGTGTTGGAGACTTTGACGACTCCCAGTCTGCGGGGTAAACAAGTTAATTAAATAAACAATTATACACGCACATACATTTACTGCCTCCAGTCGCCCAGCCTTGAATGACAGAGGCCGTGAAACTCAAAAACAGCAACGCCACAAAATACGAATAAATTGCATCAAAAAAACATTATAACGACGAAGCAGGAACTATCTACGCCTCTACTCATGATGATATAATTTGGGAATATATCTGTCTCAGTTTCGGGCGAGGTTGAATCCTTCGCTGCACTCGAGATACTTCGTAAACATCCTCGCCGCGGTCGGGCGCATCCTGTTGCTGTCAGGCAGGCGTATTTCCGTTTTGTATGTCACCGTAAGATTGTCAAAACCGTTAGTTTTTAATATACCGTTTTTGTTCTCGTCAGTTTACAAACTATCGATAAATTGTCAACTGTGCCATACTGCTTACGGTAGTTAATAATAAAACCGTTAAATTGTGAACTGGTTTAAACTTGAATTGTATAGGAAATACCAAGGCAAACACTGAGGTAGCTTAGGCAAAGACGAAGAACTAAGAAATTTCTCATTAATTGGCCAACTATCGACAGATAGTAAAGTGAAGCGTACGCTTACTATATGACGCATTAGTTGATAAACTAACGGTTAAAACCGTTAAATAGTAAACTGTGAAGACTAGAGGGGGCGCCCGCAGCGAAGCCCCCGAATAGTCTTCGTGTTAGGTTGACATGTAAGAACAAAATAAACGTAAATTCTAAACCCTGTCGGTCTGGTTAACAATTTGGCGATAGTTTACAAACTAACGCGTTAGTTTATAAACTAACGGTTTTGACAATCTTACGCTGACATATACAAGGCCATTACGATCCCATAGTGAACTGCTCGCGTATATTTTGGAATGAGGATACTCACATCTGCAACTAGAAAATATACAAGAATTTTTGCCTACAGATTAGTTCCAAACTATACAGTTACTACAGTTATACAGTTACTATTACAGTTATTACGCACGCTATCAAAGGTTATAAATGGGTATTATTTAATCACACACCGAAACACTGATTTGCACAACAAAAAATATTCAACCCTTTATTATGTATACACAAAATTTTATGTGTACTTAAGGTTATGTTATAAAATATTTTTTATTGTTCTTACATGTTCAACCTAACACGAAGGATATAGCGGGCTTCACTTCGCTTACCACCTACCCTTCACCTAAGCTACCGCAGTCATCAGCAATTCATATCAGAATTACATAAGGGAAATATTAAACCACACATCAAAAATACTGATTTGCACAGCACGGAACCCTTATATTTGCGTAGATCATTCCTAAATATACACGATTGCATCGTATGCTGATGTGTAGTCTTGAAGTTTCTGAAAACATTTCGTTTCAAACTATTCGCGATAATTTACAGACCCTTGCGTAATGGCCTAGTCAGCGGAAATACGCGTCAAATACCTGTTCCTGGCGCTCAAGTAGCTGTAGAGCGCGATGTACTGCATCTGCTCCGCTTTGTTGGCGGCCTGTAGGCGTAGCAGTACGATGTCCTTGGTGCCGCTGCGGCGCACCTTTCCGATGTAGTCCCACACCGTCGCCGGGTCGATGCGCCCCACGATGTCAAGCTTGGCCGACAGGTTGTCTTCGAGATCCGTGCAGACGCCCGATACCTGCGCGTAATGGGGAGTATTTTATCTCTTTTCCAATAGGAACGAAACCAAAAGGTATTTTAGTAATATCTCGGTCGAGGACACAAAACGGGCGTGGTTCAAATGTCGTACAAGTCGCATTTTCAACAAACTAATCGTAGATGGACACTCCAAATTCCAAATTCCAAATTCCAAATGTCTTTATTACTGTAGATATTTACATATATGTACTTAGCAATCGTCATTTTTTGCCACTTCTCTACATTGGACCAATGTGGGAGAAGTTATTAACAACAAGGTCTGTGTTGACACACTACGGATATCTGTTCCATTCGGGTACTTCGCGTTTGTCGACCCTTGCTGGTTTTGAGTCTGTGGTGCTTGCTTTAGCGTAACGTACATAAAAAAAGAAATGAGTTTTTATTACCTTATGAGCAGTCACATTGAACCGGGGGACGTCCACCGTGCTGATGCAGCCATTCCACACGGTGGATGCTGAGTTGTTAACCGCGCTGCTAGGCTCCTGGTCACTCTCCGCTTCTGTAACAACATTATAGAATCACCTCGTGTGATGGACGACGTAAATGAGCCACGAGTTCGAAAGTTGCACATGGAGTTTTGATATGGTTACGTAATGGAAGAGATTGTTATAGACGTAATACAGGATATTCTTTGAAAAACAACATTATTTCACAACCTTATGCACGTTTAATCCTAATTTGGCAAGTAATTAATTATTTCTTCTTGCGTGATTAGGGGCTAGCAAATCGAAACTAGAGGAAGGAGAGATTTCTTATTGGCTGGCCTCAAGTCCAATAGTAATAATACTGTTCATACATAATTAATAAATAAATAATACAAGTTGAAAGTGCATTTTATAATGTACTTAGAACCTACGTAAAAATCATAACTCCCTTTTTGATTTATTCCATTTATAATTTTTTACTTACGGTTAATTGAATAAACATTTAACAACATTATATTAGAGTTAAAATTTCAAAAGGTAAGTTGTACGTTGATATTGCAGTTCATATATTTGTTAATCATTTACAAAATAGGATTTCAACTATATTCGTGAAAGCTAAACATAACAATAAATCACTATTTCAAAGCCCAAACCTACATGCCAATGTGCCGGATTGTGGCCTAGTAATAATACTTCTGGACATCTTGAGCCTATTATTTTGTAATTTTTGGAGAAGTTTACTTATGATATTTTTGCATTTTACTAATTTGTCATCTCTGTTGGGGATGATAGCGTTGCAATACATTCTGTACGATATGTAGAGCACTGCCATCTGGTGTTTAGTCTATGCTGGCTGTGCTTTCTAAAATGGTACCCAGCGATCTCAATCAAATGTGTGCCAAACCTTGAAGTCACCATTATGAACTCTGTAACCAAATAAATATATCGTCACTCCTTTTTCCATATGACCTGGCAGACACCTAGTTGCATTTTCTTGACCAGAATAAGAATTAAAACCGTTTTTACCATGAAACTGAAAGATATTTGTGGATTACCACATTGAATAATATCCCGGTCCTTTTCTAATGCTACAGGTAGTATTAGATGGTTTTAAATAGGGTTATAGAGCCTCCACTCCCCATAATCGCGCAGTGAGGCGACGGGATGCTAAATTGATGTTAACAATGTATTACCTTTAGTATAGGTATTAAGTTTTGTAGACTTCCTGCATTGGTATTTTTGTCTCAATGCCTCTGGCCAGTATCTAGATACGGTGGGGATAGCCTGTCTTAGTTTAGCAATAAAAATATTCATATTAATTCAATTAATTATATAATCGAGGATGCGTGTGTTTATTATTGCATTTTACTAATTTGTCATTGATGGTGCAGATCATAGCGTTGCATCCTTTGTTACGATGCGTGGAGCACCGCCACCTGGTCTCGAGTCCACGCTTGCTGTGCTTGCCAAAACGGTATCCTGCTAACTTAATCAAAGGTCGACCCTTTCTTGAAGTCGTCAATGTGAACTCTGAAACAAAAATTAAAATATTCAATTAGATTATTGCTGCTCACAGTCATAAACCCGAAAATTTTCATCGGATTTCTGTGGCTCAGAGTTGGATTCACCAATCTATTTTCGCATTGTTTTATATTGCGTTTCCCGTTCAAAAAATAATAACAGAAATACTGTATATGTAGTTCGATAGTATCTCGACTCTTCACAACCGCACGAGACGACCGAATGCTGAATTCTGACATCAGTTATCTATTTGGATCGGTTCCATGAAGGCTTAATGTCAAATTACCGTCCTTCTACATATCACTCCCAAAACTCATATTGTCTTAGTAAAATTTGGAAAGCCTTAATTTCCCTGTCTGATGAAATGACCAATGACAGTCGTATACGAAAATACTATGAACCTACCTGATTGTTGGAAGAATCAGACTCGTGTCAGAGTGAAACAAACTTATCTTTCATTTCTTTTAACAAAACAGGTAGGTACATAATTCTTAATTCAAAGATGATATATGTAAATATAAAAAATATATTTTAACTTAACATTAATCATATCCACATAGAGTTGCCACTTTTATTGGAATTCCCGTAAACATAAACATTATTATAAAACTTTTTTATTTATATTTTGGAGCAAAACACAAAAATGAATGAAGTATACTATTTTGAAGTATCTAATCAATGACATATGTATATTTAATAGTTGTCTTTAAAGTGAACAATTGGATTATCGAAAGGAGGACCACACAAAAAAATCATAGGTTTTAAACAACAACTTTTTCTTACACAGCTAATTGGCATGAGCTGCCATATTAATTGATGTGCGTCAAAAGAGCTTGGTTCCAGGACCAAGGTTCATATATTTTTGCTGATCTTCCTTTTATCCTAAAAGTAGATAAATCTTACTTACTTACCTACCTACATGGATGTTAAGGAAAATGTGATAGGTGTATAAAGGTGTTTCAACGATACCGTACATGACTTGGTGATTATACTTCTTTTCGTTTTGTCATTTTACCCCCTCCACTTTTTTTAAATAAGACTTTAATTATGTTGCAGTTGTCAGAATAATTATTTAAAAAAATATATACAATACTATCTCTTATAATTCCTGAGAAAAGTGCCTGTGACAGACGGACAGACGGATGGACTGACACGCGAGTGATCCTTAAAGATTCCTCTTTTTGAGGTAAGGACCCTACCCTACCTTAAAAATAGTACATTAATTAATAATGTATATATGCAAAAAAATACATTATCCTCCTAATAGAGGTAGAATGACAAAACGTTAAAAATAAATCCAAAGGTCACTTGGAGAGTGATTAAGTATATATAACTATTTCAAATAAAAGTATTCAACCACGATCTCCTACTGAGTAACTTCAAATAACACAGTAGAAATAAAATAATTTCCTTGCCGACATAGGATAAAGATTGGCCCAAAATGATCCTGCTGGCCGGGGTGGCTTATTTCGGCAGTGGATTTCCATCGCACTTTCTCTGGATTGACTTGCAATACTACCTATTAACGACGGTAAAATTGAAAGGTTGATGGCTGGTTTGAGATGCGATTTTGCCACTAGGTTAATAATATACCAGCAAAAATGGTTAAAAAAAACCCGCAGCTCATTATCGCCCCCTATCACCTATATCTGCCATCAAGCTATCAATTCAGGTTTAACCCCTAAAGCGCTTAAAAAGCCCTTTTTTCTCCGGCATATATTGGCGGGGATAGAGGCAGTTTCACTTATTAGAGGCAATCCTCAGTCCCCAGCTCATTGTCAAAATTTAGAGCGAATCTTTAATAATTACCTCCTTATTTTTCTGGCAAAAAATCACATATTTGCCGATAAACAATTTGGTCTTAGGGCATGAATATCAACTGAAGATACAGTGATCTCCTTTACTAACATCTTAATCAGAAAAAAAGACAGCAAATTAAAATGTTTCGGTATTTTTCTTTACTCATCAGAGGACGCTGTCTCTATTGATGAAAATGAAGCTGCGCATCGAGCCATAACTCCAATATTTGAAACCGAAACCGCGGACGCGTAGTCCTCGCCAAGGCGTGCTTTGGAGCGAACGTGAACGAGGAAGTAGAACGCCGGCTCCAGGAAATCCCATTTTTTTGACCCATACCATTTGAACTGTCGTATGTAAATTATTTTAAATTTTGTTTCTTAGCGCGGCTTCTCTCTTTGCACGACATTCAATCTTTGAACAGGATTATGTCGTCTGTTCATCATATTACCATCTAAATTCTTAAAGGCATTTGCACGACACCGTTAAAGATATACTTATTGGGCAATCATTCATACAACCCCTCATCCATTCCATACGCACTTCATAACCTCCTCATACAATCATTCCATTTTCACGTCGAGTCCTGGTCAAAGTGCGCATACAGCGTCAAAAGCGCGTTACGAAGGTATTGATTTCGTTTTAAACGAACCAGCAAATTCAGTGTTCTTTTGCAACATAGACAAGTTCAGTTTGTTTTTTTTTTTCTGGCTTAATTTTCGGTCCTGGACACCTTGTCCGATACACAGTTGTCATTCATATTTTGTTATAAACATTTGATATAATTATTAAAATAAATTATACGTGTTTTGTCAGTGAATGTGTTTTTACTTATTTATCACTACAAATTTACTCGCTCGAGTGGGTCAGTTTCATCGACATGTTTGACAGCCTGATACATTTAGGGGAAGATTTACCCAAATCCTATAAGATGGTTGATACCAACTCCTTAGATTCGCCACGGAAGGCTGACATCAGAGCCTTCCGTGGCGAATCTAATTATTTATTTTATTTATTTATTTATTTATAAATACATATTACAATTTAGCCCCATTACAGGTCTACCTATTTCGAGGCTAAACCAATTAGCAATAACAATTAAGATTCAATTAGCAATAACAATTAAGATTATAACAAATCATTAGTAATATTAATTATTTTAAAAGAATAATAATACAATCCAATACCAAATATTCACGCGATGCCAAAATAATAATCACAGACATAATACAATTCAAATTCATTAAATATTAATTTCATTCTATATTAATTTCATTAATTTCATTCTTCCCGTTCACATATTGCCAAATTTTCTAGTTTTACACTCTTCCATTCATCAGCAAACAAATCGCACCGGGGCGCGGCTTCCAGCAGCGAGTTGAGGCGCCTGAGTGAGCGCAGTAGTGGAGACCAGCGCCGTGCCTCGGTACGAAAGGGTTCCAGCGCAAATAGCGGTCTCTGCCTGCGATGACTGGCGCGGAATCTATCCGAGACATGGAGCCTTGAAAGTTTTTCCAGCAGTGTGGGGCATGTAACAGAACCACGAAGAATTTGTGTGCATAGGAGCATTTGGTCCGAGTCACGCCTCACCTCCAACGAGTTATATCCAAGCACCCCAAGAAGAAATTTTGTTGGATACAAATAGGGATAGTATCCGTATTTCTTTTTGTATAGAAACCTAAGGAATCTCTTCTGAACCTTTTCCAGCATTAGTGAATATTTCTTCACAAATGGGTTCCAAATTGCTGAACAAGTCTCAAGTTTGCTACGGAACAGGGCGATGAAGAGAGTTTCGATTGTACTGGGGCTCGCAAAGTCGCGCGCATTGGTCATGACAAACCCCAGCGTCTTAAAACAACTGCTCGTGAGTGATTCAATATGTTTGTGAAAAGTCAGTTTGGGATCGAACACCACTTCAAGGTCCTTGACTGAAAAGACTCGTTTAATATTGTGGGTGTTCAGCGTATACGCAGCATCAATAAGCTCTAAAGAACGGGTAAAAGTCATAAAGCAACATTTTGTGGGATTAAAAAGTAGCTTATTTGCTACACTCCAGTTATATACTGCATCCAATTCTTGCTGCATCCAGCGACAACTGTTCTCACCCTGAATCCCCATAATAAGCTTCAAGTCATCAGCGTACAAAAGACATGATGCCTTAGTAAGCGTCGTAGGTAGGTCGTTGATCATTATGGTGAATAATAAAGGCCTCAAAATTGACCCCTGGCTTACACCGGACGGTGTGGGATATATCCCGGAGATGTGACATCTCCGGAGATGTGATGTCGAACAAACTGGTATCGGTCTCGAAGGTAGTCAGCGAAGAATCTTAGCAATTTTGGGGTGAAGCCCATAACCGATAGTTTTCTCAAAAGAACGTCACTATCCACTCTATCGAAAGCTTTCTGGAAATCAAGATATAGGACGTCCACCTGTTCCCCACGATCCATTTTACCGGAAATGAGCTCTACTGCTGTGAGCAAATTTGTTCTAGCTGACCTCCCGGCTCTAAAGCCATGTTGTGCATCAGTCATATATGGTTCTAATTGTTTGTTAATTTTATCTTTTATAATTAATTCAAAGATTTTCGCGATAGAACTGAGAATGGCTATGGGGCGATGCTCCTCAACCAAAGTTTTATCACTTGTCTTTGGAATGGGGGTTACTCTGGACAGTTTCCAGTCTTTAGGATAAATTGCAGTTTCAAGAGATATGTTGTAGATGAAGTGAAGAGGATGTATGAGAAAATCTTTGCAAGCTTTAATGATAAAAGGAGGGACACCATCCGGGCCCACCGAACCGAGGGGTTTTAGCGATCGGATGGCTACGTATTCATATATTCATATTCTTTATTGCACAGAAAACATAGATACACAGACAGTTACAATAAATTTTATAGGCAAAGGCGAGCTTATCTCTAAAAAGAGATTTCTTCCAGCAAACCTAGGCAAGACAGGAGTGTTTGTGAAAAAGGACAGTCCTAGTGCGCAATAAAACAGTATACATACGTACGAAAATTACTTTTAAAATATAAATAAAATATAACTAATAAAATATATATATATATCTCAACTATATAATACACTAGATAGCATGCACATATATAAACTACAAAATATCATACATATACTTACATAAATATGATACTAATTACGAAAGAGAAAGGAAATACGTTTTCAATCTTCTCTTAAAAGTGAAAATTGAGGGACTATCCCTAATAGTGCAGGGAAGTGCGTTCCACAGTCGGATTGCCCTTAACCTAAAAGAGTGTTTGTAGGCGGCAGTTTTATGCCGAGGAGTTGACAGGAGAGACACCGTGTGGGATCTCCGATTACTATCCCTGGGGAAAAGAAATTCAAAACGTTCTCGAAGATATGTGGGGTAGCGGTGATTTCGCAAAATATTGAATAGATAAGAGAGAATGTGCATATCACGGCGAAGACGGATCGGAAGCCATCCCAGCTCCTTGCGATACTGGGAGACATGGTCGTACTTGCGCAGCCCGTAGACAAACCGAATCCCAAGGTTTTGGAGTCGCTCGAGTTTATTCAGTTGTTCTTCGTTCGCACTGACCCAACAAGCATCCGCGTAGTCTATTAAAGGTAGTAGAAGGGACTGAACAAGGGTGATTTTAGTCTGCCGCGGCAGGAAGTACTGCAATCTCCGTAGGGAGTAAAATGACGCAAAGACTCGTCTGCTAACCTCACAAACATGGGGCGACCAGGACAGCAAGTTATCAAATATAACCCCAAGATTCTTAGCTTTCTCGCTGTAGGTGATTATCGTACCCTCATACATCACAGGATGGACGGGGATATTTTGTATTGTGTTAATTGAGTGCCGTGTACCCATAATCATGGCTTGAGATTTTGCCGGGTTGACAAGCAGCCCATATGAAATTGCCCATTTACTGATGTTATCGAGGTCAGCATTCAACGCCTCTATGGTCAGATTTACATCACTAAGAGAGAAGTGCCGATATATTTGAAGGTCATCTGCGTAGAGATGATAAGAAGAAGTAAGAACGTCGGAGATGGAGTTAATGAATACTGAGAAGAGAAGAGGAGAAAGGATACCACCCTGCGGAACACCCGCGGAAAGATTACACCAGTTCGTTGAGATCTCCTCAGACTTTATACGCTGCTGGCGGTCTCTCAGGTAGGAGTCAAACCAGAGAGCCGAGTGCGAGGAGACTCTGAGCGATTTTAGAATTTCAACCAGGATATCGAAATCGACGCAGTTGAAGGCGCTACTGAAATCAAGCAGTGTGAGAACCGTAAGCTGCTTCTGATCCATGGCTAATTGAATGTCATCGGTGACTTTAAGCAATGCCGTGGTAGTACTGTGACCCGGCCTGAAACCTGATTGATATGGATTTAATAAGTTTCTAGAGGAAAGGTATGAGGAGAGCTGACAGTGAACAATTGATTCTAGGACTTTGAAAAGGATAGGCAGAATAGATATGGGACGAAAATCATTAAAGGAGACGGGATTGGACGATTTAGGTAGGGGAATCACAAGTGCCTTTTTCCACTGAGAGGGGAAGCAACCTTGTTCAAGCGATACATTAATTATGTGGGTAATGATCGGTAACAGCTCCTCAATGATACAGGTTATCATCTGAGAACAGATCTACGTCAATATCTTTTAAAGAAATGTCGGTTATGTTGATGTAGTTAGAAGTCAGCGAGGTATCATCGCTCATAGCCTGCTCAGCAGACAAGGCTGGTACATTTGACGACCCGAATAGCCGAGTCGGCAGTGACCCTGCCTACGAAGCCAAGGGTCCCGGGTTCGAGTCCCGGTGGGGGCAAATATTTGTTTGATGAGAACGGATGTTTGTACCCTAGTCATGGTTGTTTATCTATCTAAGTATAATATTTATCTATATAAGTATGTGTATCGTTGTCTAGTACCCAAGATACAGGGAATCCTAGTTTGGGGCTAGATCAATGTGTGTAAATAGTGTCCAAGGTATTATTATTATTATTATTATTATTTGGAAGGAAAACACTACCGAAATGCTCGGCAAATATATTAGCTGCTTTCTCACCGGTATAATTCTTGTTCTTATATACTACAGTAGGTTCGAAACCACCCTTGGACTTTAAGTTAGATATATGTTTCCAGAAACTGCGGGGATCACTTTTTATGTTGCGTTCTACATCTCGTATGTGCGATTTGTAGGCTTCAACTTGCTTTAATTTCACACTAGCGCGGAGTTTACTATACAATTTATAAATGTCAGCATTTTTTGAGGCTTTCCATAATTTATGAAGTGAAGCCTTATTCGCAATATCTTTTATCAAATCTGGAGAATACCATATAGGAAATCTGCTACACGGTTTACTTTTCCTGATTTTCAATGGTATACATTGGTCAAATAATTCGTACACGATGCTATAAAAAAGTTCGACCGCTTAGTTAACATTATTGCATTCATATAATGATTTCCATGATACGGCTCCTATCAGTTCATAAAATAGTTGAAAATTTCCCTTACTAAAATTCCAATCTCTATTTTTGTTAATATTGCTAACTGGCACTGGTTGCGCTCGCGAGCTGAGTCGGTGCCCTACGTTTGGCAGCTGTATGCCCACGTTGAAAGGCGGGTGGTACCTGTCCAGCCGCACCAGCGCATGCTCCTCCGGCCACGCGCTCACACTCACCCCGTCCTGTCGCCGCCGCACTAGTACCACATCCAATTTACCACCATACCCATTCATTATCTCATTCTTATCACACAAAACACAATAATCAAGAAAATAACAATAATAATTGCATACGTTTACGGAAGCGCTGTTTAAATTAAGATCACCTAATATTATAAAAGTACCGTTTATCTTATCTAAATTATTTTCAATAGCAGTAAACCAGTTCATGTATTCATAATCATTAGCTGAAGGTTTTATATAAGTTACACATATATAGAAAGTTAGGCCTTGAAACAAGAAAGTAGCCCATAGATCTTCCCCATTAGAGGTTTCCAGTTCGGTTCGTCTCACGAGTGTAATACCATGACGAGCTGCCAGCAATCGTCCTCCACAGCGAGAAGGACGATCACGACGGAGTATGCTCCAGTCTCCCTCGGTGAGTTCCGCATCGTAGAGACTCTCGTCCAGGTTGGTCTCAGTTGCGGCAACAATATCATGTTCCAGTACGGCCAAACTCTGTCTCCACTGCTTTCTCTTGGTTTTGAGTCCTCGCACGTTTTGGTAGTACACATTTAGGTACTTAGCATTCAGTGTATAACGAGGTTTGATTAGCTTGGATGATTTTACTTCCTTATCAATTACATTAGAATTATTACATATATTCTTATTTTGGTCTTGGGTGAAACTATTATTATTTCCATTCCAATAAGGAGTTAGTATCGCACCTGGCGCCAGCCAGCCCGCCAGCTCTCTGTTGAGCGGTACCATAAATTAGTTGACGCCTAATTAAGAAGGTTGTTCAATATCCCAATGGTAAATAGGGTTGGTGCCATCCAAGCGGAAGTATTGAACCCAATTCTGTCAGTTACCAAGGCATTGGAGAATTTAGGTCGTACTTACTGTTATACATCGTATTGTCTCGTCTCCCAATGGACGTGTAGACTAGATTTGAACAGTTTTACGTGAAAACCGGGCATCGACTTGCCCACCTTCTCCGAGCTGGTCGAGTTCTTGGAGAGAGAACGTCGGAGGGCAGGAAATATGGGATTGTCAGTTAACCCCTCTCCGGAACTAAAGAGTAAACTAAAGAGGGCCGCTCACAGAGGCTCTGTGAGTAAATGTAAACAAAATAATTTAAATACTAGTGATAGTCTTAGCCCCCATGCAATATCATTCTTGTAAACCTTTGAGTAATAATGTATAAATACTAGAGTAGGCGCGCAAACTGACTTTCTTGCAGCTATAAGTAAAGTGAATTTACTAAACCCCAATTCAGTCTGTGCCAAGCGCTTGCAGAACAGTGACGCTTTTGATGCGAGAGTAAGAAACTAAATAATGCCGTCATGTGCTCTGCGGTACTGTAAAAACTACACCATACAGACCAAAAAAGCCGAGGAATAACTTTTCATATTAATTACCCTGTATTATCAGTAAAACACGCATATTCAATAATATTTTATGAATTACAAAAATCAACAAAGCGACAGCCATGTTTTCTCTTTGAAAATCAAAGAGTAACAAGTTTTTTACATGCAAGTGTGTCATTTCCGAATACCAAAGTGTTATGCACTTGTAAAGACATTTAGAAAGGCAACCTTATCTCTAACAAGAGATTTCTTCCAGCAAGTCCAAGATGATAAGGATAAATTTCATAGAAGTGACATGTAGACCCTTGCGCAGAAATACCGCTCATGTTTTACCACAGCAATTAATTAATGATAATTATCATCTGACGAAAATTTAAAGAACAGTCAATTTATTTATTAAACTGACTAACAACATCACAACTAATGAAAAAAAAATCCCATTAAAATATTGGATATGTGCATATTCTCTTTTATTTTATTCCCAAATACACATTATAGGTCGCCTGCGCTTAAAAGTATGCAACCAGTAATAGGCAGGATTCACTCGATAGGTATACTTTTGGGCAAAGGCGATTGTACGTCTTCGGCTTGCTGCATCTGAGCGCAAAGATTTTTATCTATGACAACTGACACGCCCGCTCTCGTCAAGAGGCCGGGCACATATTTTGTTCAATCAATCAAGAATTCATCTCACGCACCCATTCTGGGGCGTGGGGAGTCAGGGTCAGATCATCGGATCTCTTCCTGAAGAAGCGCCTCTGTCCAATCCTATGGACAGGTCATCGGGGGGCCCTCGCGGGCGGTGGAGATCTTCTCACGAGGGGTGTTCCGTTGGATGATCGCCGGCTAGGCAACCAGGTCGCGTGGCAGGCGGCGGCGGTCGGGCGGGCGCGCGTGGTACGGCGCCATGTCGCGGATATGCGGATGTTGTGAGCTATCCGCACGCGCGAACATGCCCTTCGCCAGCCTCTGGACAAACTGGTCCACTGGTTCCCATCTGAGGTCCCTCTGGATCGTCGCATTCCTCACGTAGCGGGGGGCGTCGACGATGGTACGCAAAGAGAGGTTCTCTTGGGCTCGGGGTCTCCGTTTGTTCGTCTCCGAGCACAGGGCGTACCATGCCGGGGCCGCGTAGGTGAGGCGGGATCTCACGTAGCACTTGTAGATCCCGAGCTTCGCCCTCAGAGGGAGGCTGGAGTCGAGAAGTGGACGCAGCTTGGCGCGTGCCACCTTGACCTGGTTGACGACGTTGTCGACATGTTGCTTCATGGTGAGCCGGCGATCGATGGTCACTCCCAGGTACTTCACCTGCGGAGACCACGCGATGTCCTGTCCTTGGAGCTGGAGTGGTGGTGGAATTTTGTTCAAGCTAGCGTCTCTAGTATTTATACATTATTACTCAAAGTTGTAAACATTGTTTTTTTAACTAGTGATGTTTCTATCTCCCATATAATAGCCCCCATATAATTGCGTGGTATTTGTGGTGCATTCCAATTGCCTTACGAGGGCATGATGGATCTACCGGTGTCTGTAGAGGTTTGGTTGATTTGTTCTACACCGATAGATTTGCGGACTACAATAAGAGTTTACCGAATGATTTTGAAAATGTGGTACACTTACAATTTCCTGGAAAAAAAATTACAAATGAGTTATTAGTAATTTATAAAAGCGAAGATTTTCACAATGGACGCCGCCCTTGTTTTACTTCAACTTAACCTAGCATAGCATCACGTCGTTTTCCATACGGCGCGATACCGCTTCAATGAATTATGTATGATGTGATTTTCACAAGAAAGTGATCGCTAAGTTCACTCGTCAAAAAGACCGGCGAATGGATTTTCTCTACAAATAAAATAAATGGTAAGCTCTCGTTTTTCATTTTTATTTTTAGTGAAAACCCATAAAACATGTCACGAGCCGCCTCTGGCTGACAGTCTGCATGGACTATTTCGCTTTCGTATAAATTAGACACATCACTAGTTTGCGACATCTCAAAATATGGAAACATGATCGTTGGAGCAGACTGTCAGCCGTAGTGAGAATAAAGCCTGAAGGTCATCGATGTATTAAGCAAATCACTGGACTGCAGTGGCAGTGGGCACGATGCTTGGCACGAAGAGAAGGCGGAAGGTCGGGCCCAGAACCTCAAGACATCTGGTGGGCAGAACACCGATGACATCATCATCATAGCCGGCAGGCAGTTGATTCTGGAGGCTTAGAACGGAGAAGATGACGTGGTAAAGAGGAGGCACAGGCCACATTAACCCACTCGCCCATTGGTGAGTATAGACTCACCAGTGGGTGAGAGGGTTAATTTGAGATGTGCGAGCAGGAACACATTTATGTGACGCTTCCTTGACTGCTGTACAATTTATTCCCTTTTAGTAACGCCTGATATCGGAAAGTAGAAATATGTTTGAGTCCCGGTGGGGGCAAATATTTGTTTGATGAGAACGGATGTTTGTACCCTAGTCATGGTTGTTTATCTATCTAAGTATAATATTTATCTATATAAGTATGTGTATCGTTGTCTAGTACCAAACATACAGGGAATCCTAGTTTGGGGCTAGATCAATGTGTGTAAATAGTGTCCAAGGTATTATTATTATTATTATAATTCCTGACAACACCCTAGCTAGGCTCCTAATAAGTCGAAGGTGGCAAGACATGCAGATTCCAGGTTAAAGTCAGAATTTTCACAGGACATTGTTATTTAAAATTTGTAGTATCTAATGTTTTTGGACTAAACTTGATATTTGAATCTTTGTTAATAAATGAAATTAGAAAAAACAACGAATAAAGTAGGTGTTTTTATTGGAGCTGCAGTGACCAATATTTTTACGTAAGTTATTAATTTCATTACCATATTGTGCATGATATTATGAACTAACTTTTAAGTAATTTGTTTGTGTGATCATAGAACATATTTTTCCAAAAAACACCTTTTCAATAACTTAAATAGACTCTAACAAAAATGAGATCACAAAGAAATTTATCGACAAAATCACAATTCTTCAACACGGTGTATGGCTGTGTTTCTCTCCGGGTGCAATGACCTGCCTCCCAATAGTGACCACAGTAGAATGGCAGTGGGTGTTGCGACTCTCACTGCACAGCCACTTAACCTTGTTGGAGCAGACCGAGTGTCTTCCGTACGTGAAACCTCGGAACTTCATCAGACGCGCGCCGGTCGCTGCAGTCCAGAATACTGGCCTATCTGGAAAGGGCATTTAAATAGTTATGTTAATGCAGAGATGTTATAGTACCAGTCTTGCTAAAGTTGGTCCAGTGAGTTGACCATTATAATGCTGCCTAGCCAAAGCAGTCACAGGGTGGTGGCCAAGAGGAGCGACACGGCTAATGTGCAGGACATCTGCCCGATATTCCGACGACATTATCAAGTCGACGGGATCTAGCTGGATAGCGATTGGCGGTAAAAAGAAGAGGCCTATGCCCAGCAGTGGGTTGATGTGGGATGGTGGCGTGATGATGATGATGATGAGAGATGTAAACAGGAAAAATGAATACATATAATTAATTATGCAGGGCATTATCGTATTAAATTCACGTGAATAGGAGGTACCCTACTGGTCATTTGTAACAAACGATAGAATTTACAATGGAGGACGATTATGTTTTTTATTATTCATTATCCAAGCAACTATGTTCATCAGTAAACAATAAACCTTATCATTTTACTTATACTGATTTCGATTAGAAGAATATGTTCATGATGATAATAATAATATTAATTGGTCTTGGATGTTTATATGTGTCTGATGTCGCTGTTTCTGGTTCACACGACACAGGATATCCTAGTGTGGGGTCAGAAGCAATCTATGTCTTTCAGTCTTTTAATTGTCTGTGTTTGCAAATTTGTACCCAGCGATGCTAATATATTGTCTGCCTTTTTGCGATGTCGTCAATAACGCACCTGTATGTTAGTTTCATTGGAGAATTATTTTATTGATATCATTTATTTGGCCCATAATAAGGCGTGGGGAACTATAATCCCACCAAAACTTCAACCTTAAAGCTTGGTAATAAACTCTTATTAAGGGTTAAGATTGTATTTTCAGTTGGTTTGAAGTTCATGTTAATTAATTGACCACGAGGCAGTAATAAATGTTCTATATTTTCAATAACGCATTTATTAAAATTCTATGCGAGCCTAGTTATAAGGTAAAAATGATTTTCGTCAAAACAAGGCAAAAATATGGTTAATTGCATTTCTTGCGATAGGTATGTTTTTTTTTTAACTTTGTAACAATAATTTTGCTTGCCTGGCTCAGCTGTCAGCAGGTTGTCAGAATGAGCGCCAGAACCCCACTATGAGAGTAGGAACATAAAATTTATAAGCTAACAACACTGTTTTGGTACCCTGCACGATGGGTATTGGAAAGTTAAACTAGTTACTGACTATTTATTATATTCTCTATTAACATGACTTATATTATTTTTAATTATTTTTTTCGTTTGCAACCATATGTTTCTCGGGGAAAGTTGTTCATAATCGGTACTATCATTCCCCGAAGTTAACAAAACGAGTAAAAAGTCACCGTGTATATTTTTTATATTGAATCAAGAGACTTCAAGGGTCTAACGGACATTATATTTTAATAAATTCTACTACGGAGACCAATAGGCATTCTATAAATTGGCTGGTATTTAATCGCACAGCATAAATACTGATTTGCGCCGCAAAAAAGGATCAGCAAAAACTCTTTTTATGTTTTAAATATTTAATTTAAAGTTTAAGTTTTAAGTATTTTTTGTTGTCTTACATGTTGAATCCAACACGATGGATAAAGTGGGGCTTCGCTTCGCTCACCTCTTTTACCCTTCACCTAAGCTACCGCAGCAAATATAAGGGATATTTGCTGCGCAAATCAGTATTTTTGATAGGCAGTTTAATATTTCCTATTTAAATTTACTGGAGTATAATAACGAATCGTTAGCTATTTTTTTCACATGAATGGGAACGCATTGTTGACGGATGCGTTTTGAAATACAATCTAGTGCGTTAGGCACACATTCATAAAAAAACTAGTGTTAAGTGTTAACTTAAGTGATAACGCAACACTTTGTGTATTACAATACTTTTTCAGTTGAGTGAGAATTATTTACATATAATTCAAACACAAAAAGGTATGATAGAAAAAATATATAAAACTCTCAAAAACAAAAACCAAAACCACAACAATCCCGAAGTGAACCTTGAATCATGGTTACGCTACTCCAGCAAATATCTGATAAAACTATTAATCGTAAAAAAACACAAACTATGGTTATCTTACTTCAAGAAAGTCAGCATGAGAGTAAGCATCTAGTCATCTAAATAAACTTAGCAAACTTATATATATATATTTTAATAATGACCAAAAATCACACAGCCTTTCTTACAGATAATCGGAAGTATAAACTATGAATAAGGCCAATTACGGATTTAACTATGTACACAGTTTACATTATGCAAGCCGGCCAATTGTGACGGTTAAACAGTTGTTTGAACTAAAAGAAAAAAATATCAATTAAACAATTATTGTGTGTGGGTGGGGTACAGGAGTTGTGTTTGTGTATATGTGTGGCTGTGGGTATGTTTTGTGGTGGCCAAATACCAAATGGATAAAGGACTAAAGAACTAAAAACGCGACGTAGCAGTTTAAGTATAGGGAGGGTTAACAAGGGGCAGATTCCAATGACAACCTATAATGGGGCTACCTAAGGTTTTCCCAAAAGCGTTAGTGTAACTTGCCATTTAAATGTAGCTTTTGAGGTACAGAATGGATCCAGGAAAAAAGTTTATTAAATGTTTTGGGAAGCCTATGAAAGGTACAGTTAAATGTTTAATTTTTGCGACTATGGGGCACAAAGAATAACTTCGTGTGTCGAGTACGGTTAGCCGGAAATCCACCCACAACCAAGGCCTGTTGGCAGTTAACTATATAGGAATCGGTCCATGGCAACTAGTCGTATGCCCAGTGCGTGAAGTTTAAGAAGCAGGATAACGTAGTCCACTCGATTGAAGCTTTTCAAAATGGTGTTGGACGTGGTGGACCGAACTCTGATAAAATTGTGTTGTTCTTCTGGGATTTCTTGCATCACTACTGGGTAAATATGTTCAAACACCGTAAACGCGTATAAGATAAAAATTGGTCCGTAATTCTCCATGTCTAATTTGAACTTATTTTTAAGTACTGGCTCAATGTACGGACAGATCTGTTAAATATAATACCAAGGGGTTTCGTCAACGTTTTTATACATCTCCTAATGTCTACTATATAAAGATGATATTGCGTCATTCAGTGTGCCGGAATTGAGATTGGTTGACCAGTTAGTATTAATGAGATCTACATTTATTTTCACAGATAGATAGATAAAGCTTGTATTCAGTCGTCAAAATACAAACATCAGAACTTAGAAAATACAATAAGTAGGCATTGAATACTATAACAAAGAATAGAAACAACAAGAAATTACATGCGAATGAGAAAAACAGGGTAATTAGACATACAATTATATCGTAGTGAGTTGTGTATGGCGACGATGAAACGGTTCCGGCTCAGCAAGTGCTACAAGAAGACTTGTAGTGCTGGTATTCTGTCGGAAGCAGGTGAATTTGATTGTGGAGTTCAAGTCTCTTTTCTTGAATAGGTTTGTACGTCGCCGCATACTACGTAGTGGAGGTATAGTGATCTCTTTGGCATTCAGGTGAAGGTGGTGTGGGCTGGGCCTTCTTATACCATAGGGTCGTCACATTTGACTATGAGTAAAGAAAATGAAGAAAAACTTAGGTCTACTGTGTTGCCGGAAGTGTTAGTGAACTAATTAAACTGGTGTAGGCCCAGTTGTGCGTATATGCGTGGTGAGTTGATTCAAGTATTGAGTTTTCCAGCTCAACAGTTACATGTCTAGGATGGACAGATTCACCTGCAATGCAATTTCCCTAATTGCGACACCAAAAGAAATCATCACTGGTCGAGGCCGGATGTTTGAGAGTGCAAGTTTTAGGAATTGTGTTTCTGAAATGGAATGCTCGATACAATTTCATGGGCAAGCCCAACGCTATTTCCGCAAAGTTCTCAATATGTTACGCATTGAGGCTACTAACAAGGAAAACTTGTGGTCAGACAGCCTGTGAAAATGCAGTTAGTTCTCAACTGCATTATTCAGAAGACTACATCAACTTTATCGCTGCAGCTAGTCACAGATGTCGATGTTTGTACCCCTATAATCAAGTCACTGGTACGCGATATTGCACTCGATAATTTTCAACCCAATCTTGAGGCTCTAAGAGATCTCTCTTAGAACCTCAAGATGAGGAGACAGAAATCTGCTGACCTCTTGGATCGCAACAGACAGTAGCAAGACGACCAAGTCAACAAGGGTCTTAAGACTGGTCGGGTCTTCAAGATTAATGGCTTTGGTTTTTGTTATAAAGAATGGTCAAATCGCAGGCAAGCTTTACTCTACGATGCCAGGGGCTTTCAAGATCATGAATGTGCTCCCTTAGGTGCGCTGCGAGCTGCATCTGCTGAGCGGCTCTTATGGAAAGAGCACTCAGGTTTCGTACAAGTTCATTCCATGGCGTGGACGCCTGAGGCATGTGCATTCTTTAAAAGTGTTAACAAGCAACACCGGCGCACGAGAGTTCGGCAAACATCGGATGACTTCAGCGCGGAACTACTCCAGGAAGCGTCGGGGTCTGTTCGTGTAAAGAACCCTTCGACAAGCCAGTGGTACGGTCCTGATCTTTCTAGTTCGCCTCAGGGGTTACAGTCCACGGCATTGCATCTCCTCAATATGAAATAAGCCACGCACCTTGATTGACCCTGGCACGCCTTCAGCCACGTATCAACTTCAGAACACTCCAATATCTGGGTTTCGGTTCCGAGGTGGCCAGCTATCACACATATGTCACCATAAGGTTTGACACTCCTATTATAGGCACACAGAACACCCAATACAGTTCAGATTGAATGGTTGGAAATTCTTCTTCCGCCGGAACCGAGATACGCATCCGATGTGGGAGCCGGTGTAGGACGCACTGGTTTGAGGTGTCGAGTGTGTCGAGCTACCCTCAAATTTCTACACGCACCGGTCCGCCGCAGTTATGTGACTTACCCACATATTAAAGAGTACAATGCCTGAACAGGGTCGTTAAGCTAAATTCGTATTCGTCGCGTCGCCTCTGTTATAAAAGCCCGTCAATAACTAAACCGGGCATTTTTGCCCTCTCAGCCTTCAGCGTAGAAACTTATCTTCTAACCTAGCTTTGTATACATTTTCCCGCCCTTTAGTTCCAATCACATCCTTTTTTATTCAAAATCGTTCTTGCAATATTCCTTTTAGATTTTTATTCTCATGACTTTAATTTAGAATCACCTGATACTTATTTTGCTGTCTATCAGTTCTTGTACTTTTGTAAGTCAAATTAATCGAGTGCTTTAAAATTTGTTTTTAATTCATATCGCTTCCATCGTCGTTTTTAGTATCTTGTTAATTTTTTTCAATCATATAAGTATCCTTCCTATGAAATTAAAACGTAAATTTGTCAATATGCAGTGCTCAGACTTGATAATGACCAAACTTCAGAAGTCATGACCAAGGTTTGCCAGAAAGCCGCGCAGCATTTGCATTGTTCTACGGACGGATCACGTCAGAAACACGAAGCTGTTCTCTTTGACTGGTATTGCTGACGTAGGTGTGCAGATCGCCAAGCGGATATGAAACTGTCGGATGCACCCAGACAAATGGGCAAACATCGTAACTGATTGGATGCCACAAGACGGACGCCGTGGAGATGGCCGACGACCTCGATAAGTTTCTGACTAGGCGGACGGACTTAGCCCAAGAAAGGGAATTGTGGTTGCAACTTAGAGAGTCCCAGCAGTGGGCCACAAAAAACCGAAAAAATGTATGTATCAAATAAATATGTAGTAAGTAAAAGAGTCTAATCTTGTAAAAAAATAAATGTGTTAAATTGTATTTTATTTGAAATGCCTTTCAATTACAGTCATAGTTAGGAACTTAATAAAAATTTAATCATGAGTGTGAATATTGTTCACACTGACCAATTCCATGCCGAAAGTCACGACCGAACCCCTACACCCACTGACCCACTTGCAGCAAACCCATCGAACCCGTGGACCTCTACTTTTGCTGTATCGGTTGTACCGGTACTTCCCCATCTGAAGCAAGGGTTTGCCACGACGGCTAGTTGTGAGCATTGGAACTGAAAAAATATGTATAAGAATATGAATATCTGAGCAATAAGACTTAGAAGTGTTGTACGACGAACAAATAATAGAAAAATCTCTAAGGAAAACATACATCTCTGTATTTCCTGAAAACAATAATCACGTTGACAGACGAACATTATGATTACCGAATTAAATTAAAAACCTTAGAACCAGTCTACTGACTAGACTTCTTCAATCAAAAAAAAATAAAGCTAACATTAGGCTAAAATTATGTGCCTATCATAAACTCATTGGTTTGACATCAAAAAAAAAGAAGGAATTTAGTAATAAACGTATACTCGTACAGCCAAAACATACTTTATAGCCAGTCTTTTCGGCTAAACTCACAAACTTGTAAATAACAGTTAAACGTATTACCTACAATTCCAATGTGTTGACTAAGTAACTATCAGAACTACCAATTAAAAAATTATGAAAATTTATATTATTCATATTTAATTAAAAAGGGAATAAAATGATGTGAAAAATATTATGTTACATTTAATTACAATAATCATAAATAAAGTCGCTCAGCAATGCACTCGACGAAAGCGTATTTTTTTACGTATTTCATATTGATTCACCCCACTAGTAAGTGGCCACATCGTTAAGAGTATCACATTATTTATACTTAACCACATATTCATCAACTGCAGTTAAAGCGGAATTTGAAGAAATCATCGTGATTTTAACGCATTAAAGACTAGTCGGAGGCTTCACGGTTATGATTATCATTATACGTAATCACTAATCACAGTCTCTTCGACTGTATTCAAGGCGGCGCAGCGCGACGGGCGAAATTTTTCGGGCCGTAATCCTTATGTTTGTTGAATCGATGTTACAGTACATAGCGCTGACCCCTGAGGGATCGCGTGACGTGAACTGAAATAGTAGTTTATCTACACACGTATCATAAACCCTCTTTACTGCGTTCAAAAACCGCACGTTAGGATCAGCATTATGTTAAACTACTTGGTAAAAACTCGTTTCGTATCTGGAAAACTACACATTATGGTCATTATGTGTAGTTTTTCTACATATAATGACATTCAAATTTCGAACGCCGACGCCCACCCGCGTGCCGTCCCTAGTTTGTTTGTGAAGTTGGTACTGACATTCAAATTTCGAACGCCGACGCCCGCCTGCGAGAAGTTGGTACTACAGAACAAGTTAAACAATTGCAGAGCCACAATGCCGGTCAAACATGCGGTTCCTGAACACATCAAAGAGAGCTTATGATATGGGTGTAGATAAACTAGTGTATGTAACTGTACATAATTAGGCATTAAAACTCTCGAGTGATATTATTATGAAACTCACTCTCGAGTTTTAATGCCCTCCATTATGCAGCAGTCACATAAACTACTATTATGTGACTGATACATAATGCCTTATTATGTACAGTTACACACACTAGTTTATCTACACACATATCATAAGCTCTCTTTGATGTGTTCAGGAACCGCATGTTCGACCGGCATTGTGGCATTGATAATTGTTCCTGCACTTGTTTAGCTTGTTCAGTAGTACCAACTTCACAGACAAACTAGGGGCGGCACGCAGGCGGACGTCGGCGTTCGTAATTTGAATGTCATTATTTGTCGAAAATTTAAATATTATGCTCATAATGTATCAATATTCAGAAAAGAAATGGGTTTTACCAAGTATTATATCATTATGCTGGTTGTAATGTGCGGTTTTTGGACGCAGTAAAGAGGGTTTATGATACGTGTGTGACATCATCATCATCATCATCAGTTTTATATTAGACATAGTGCGACACAACATTTCACGCATTTTGTGAACATCTTCGCTTTATATGTCAGAAATTTACAACGTGGAGACGTTTCACCCCTAAGGTCGAATCTCTAGGTACTGCAGATAATAGATATAGCATGAATATTTTTTTAGAAATACTGCAATGCCTGATAAAATTCAGTTACAAAATGAAGTAGTTATAATCACTTTACTCAATAAGGCAATTTCAGTTTTTCGCTAAACAGAGTACAATACTACATTTCACGCGATTTATAAACGTTCTCCCTTTACATTTCGGAGAAAAATGGCCCACTCAGTATTATCAAATATGAGTTTGAGGATGGCAAGTACTTTTCTTGCCCTCAATTGCCTTCGTAGTTTTGGTTCTAGTGGTCATAATGACGGGTTGACCTTTTGGACACCTTGTAAGAAAAACTGAAACAGAACGAGGAGAGAACAAATTAACAGTATTTTGCTTCATAAGTTACAAGCTATATACACATTGGTGACTTACGCCTTCGCTAACGCCTGACGATAACACACAATGTATGGGATTTGAAATTTGCCAACTGAATTGGCTTTTCGCGGCCAATGTTGTCGTCGAGTGTACGATTAGTGAAAATAAGTTTATTTAATTAACCTAGGAGGCTGATCGACGCAAAATTACGAAAAAAATCGCTTACCGTAACGATGTTTACGACGAATAAAACATGTACAAAATATTAATCAGAGATGTCGCTAAGTTAACGAAAAACCATATTTATAGACCGGCTCTTCCAAGTAAAAAAATATTCTGATTAAACAATATCCCCGAATTTAAGGAAAATAGGTTAAGGTGATTTGGTTAACTCATGAATATTACATACATTACATGAATAGTATATTGAATATTACATTGGAACTATGTAAAACTATGACTAAAACACATCAACTCATTTGATTTGACTTATTTACCGTATGCGATACAAAATAAATAGTTATTATGTAATTGCATAAAGGAATATGAAAGTATATTCATCGGCAACACTGTGGATTTATTTGAAAAAATAAAACTATCAATGTCATTGATTCATTCATTATTCTTTGTTCGTTCGTCCAAATAATTTTGCTGTTGTGGATACTAAAAAAAAATATGGAAGATAGTGACCTCACCCAGAGTTGCCAAGTTAGTATGCGTGCCCCATCCGACGATTGCTTTTGTCGAATCATGATTAAGGTTGTTCACTTAATTTATTTCAATCAATGTTTCAGTCGCAGACGTCCATCAAAAGCCAGCAGAAATAAAATGGAAGTGTTCCTGGCTCTACTGGTTCTTGGTGTCAAGGAAATTCACCAGCCGTCAATTAAATGTCAATTTTCAGTTAGCGTGGAAAGAATTTGCTGCTGAGCTGAATACCTATCCACAGGGATCAGTTAAAACTTTGGAACAGTGGATGAGAAATGCAGAATAAATGAGGGTATGTATAGTTGAGATATTAGGTTGAGTTTAATTAGAACAATCTGGTAATACAAAACATAATAACATCATTAATGGTTATGGACATTCCAGCACTTGATCATAATATCGTCTTCAGTGACTATAGTGGCGCGACATCCATTTTTTCGGCGTGCCTTTACACATTGCCACCCGACCCGTGGTCCCTTGCAATTACTTCGTCGGTTAAACCGGTATTCGCCAATCTCAATAACCGGTTCTCCGTACTTCGAAGTCGTAAAACAAACTGAAAATATATATATTTGATGCATTAATTGATGAAATGGGATTAACGTAAACTATCTAACTGCTATTGACCAGTCTAAATGCTGCCAATAACCTGTAATAATTTGATGATTTCAATTACACTTTGAATTACATGAAAAGCTCAAGCTTCGAGAGATGGGCTACTAGACATTAACACTCGTACGTTCATCACCTCACTTTATTTTTCAGTATCTACTTTACTTTATTATTACTACTATTACTTTATCAGTATCTACGGATATAGTACTGAACAATTCATATTCTTCTAATGGTTGTGGACGTTTATGCACTTTACTATTTCGTTTTCTTTGGTAGTTATAATAACTCGGCATCCAGCACTCATCATAACACATTGCCAGCCAACCCAAGATCCCCTGCTAGAGCTACTCTTGTTGTGCGAGACAATCGTAGACTCCAAGTCTGTAAGCCATACATAATAACAGTACCAAAATATACCTAAAGGTGAAATTATATTCAAGAGGTTGTCGGGAACACCGGTCTTAACATTTTTTACTACGGAACCGAGTTGATCCAAGCAACTTAATTTCATTTCTTCATACGAATCAGCTGACCGCTCGACCCAAAATGTATGGAGGAGTGAAAAATTAAGTTGGTCCGAACAAATCGGTTTCATAGAAAAAGATTCATAATAGTGTGACAATCCCTCAAATTTTTACTACACCTTTCAGTTGCATCCTGTATTTTGTATGGCTAGGAAACCTCCATTCATGCTTATACGATGCACCATTTGACTGTGCGCATAATTTACTAGAACTGTTTTCAGTGCTAAAGA
Source organism: Argyresthia goedartella (assembly GCA_949825045.1). Classification (NCBI taxonomy): domain Eukaryota; kingdom Metazoa; phylum Arthropoda; class Insecta; order Lepidoptera; family Argyresthiidae; genus Argyresthia; species Argyresthia goedartella. The sequence goes on from OX463817.1 coordinate 8,739,071, forward strand.
CATTATCCTAATGATTATTATGTACCGTTATATTTAGTTACGATTACTATTATTACCTGACATGTACAACAATTCATCGGTAACTTTTTATGTCAAGGCTCATAATTCGTAGCCGCAACGAGACAAACATATGACTTTAGGCAGACAAGATAGTCTTTACCTTGCTAACTACTTTAAATGACAACTTGCTACGCTTTATTGAGCATTTAATTAATTAGGAAAATATTTAACTGCACATAAAAAATACTGATTTGCCCAGCAAATATACTGATTTTCACAGCAAATATCAGGGCAAAATACTGCGGTAGCTTAGGTGAAGGGTAAAGGGGGTGAGCGAAGCGCCCTTTATCATTCGTATTAGGTTGAACATGTAAGAACAACAAAAATACTTAAAACATAAAAAGTGTTTTTGCTGATCCTTTTTTGATGTGAAAATCGCGATTAAATACTAGCCAATTAATTATATGACACTGTTGCATTTGATAATTAGTATGTCAGAGTGTAACGTCATCCTCCGAACGAACCTGACGACTTAATCATTAAGTAATTATTTAAAGATATAACCGACTAACCTATCGACTATGTCTCTAACTAAATTAAACCCGTAAGTAATTTTTCCATTGGTATATTTATCCAATTGGAAAAATTCTAATACCAAAGATTGCGATTATCTTATTTATCACTCAATCAATCAATCAAATGTCTTTATGAATTTAAATATTTACATATACTTAGACATCGTAATTTTTTTGCCACTTCTCTACATTGGACCACATTATTTAAACCCGACGACCCGAATGGCCTAGTCGGCAGTGACCCTGCCTACGAAGCCAAGGGTCTCGGGTTCGAGTCCCGGTGGGGGCAAATATTTGTTTGATGAGAACGGATGTTTGTACCCTAGTCATGGTTGTTTATCTATCTAAGTATAACATTTATCTATATAAGTATGTGTATCGTTGGCTGGTACCCAAGATACAGGGAATCCTAGTTTGGAGCTAGATCAATGTGTGTGAATAGTGTCCAAGGTATTATTATTCTAAGTCTAGGTAGGTGTCACTTGTTTTATACTAGGTCTAAAGTATTTACTTAAAGTTAAACAAAAAGATATTCAATTAAAAAGGAATCGAATTTTATTTGTGAACAATTCCTTTAGACATCCTAAAATGTTAGGTACTTAAGTCATTGTTGTTGCAAAAATCACAGAACAGTTGCTTATGAGGAACAGCTAGCGCGCGACGCGACTGCCAGCCAAGCGAGCGGCTACATAACTGAATTCCCGCCCGTCGGGTTGGCCTGTCGAACGTACCTAAACTGTACAGTGAGACCCCCTGCAAAAGACTAGTGAGCCTCTGTTAATCACCGAAAAAAGTGGTTCTGGAAATATACAACCGGTTGACGTAAAACATCTAAAGTTGCAATGACAAACTTACTACTTAACTAAAGGTTTCTTCCAGCAAACCAAAGTATGGTAGGAAAAAGTTTCATGAAAGGGTAGGCGGTGCACAATATCTTTAGTATAAACTATCTAACTAGTTTAAGTCGATTTATTCAGGTATAAGTCCTACAGGCACATAAATCTGTGAGAATATTCTGCAGAGGACTAAATTATGTAGTACTCGTACTGAGTACATTGCAGTAGTATCTTTTTACATTAATAAATATACAATATCCGGAACCACAATCAAAATTTCAAAGTTTGACTGGAACTCAAATATATGCTGTCTCGGGAACAGACGGCGTCTGTATGACATTTAAGCGGCACTTTAGTTTAGCAATGCATTCGGCCACTAATCTTGAAGATAATAATGCATTGGCGGCGGATGTGTATGTTCATTATAGCATTTCATGATTATATCCTCTATGGTATGAACAAGGGCTTTGCATCCTTTGTTCGACCCGTGCGTTGAGCACATCCATCTTGTCTTAGGTCCTTTAGACTCTGTCCTTTTTCGGAAGCGGTAGCCAGAAACAAGCAATATCTGTTGTCCTCTTGATGAGGTTGTAAAAACTATGTCTGTGAAGAAGAAGCAAAATATTCAGTTAAAATCAATTATTGAAGAATTGACACATAATGCACTTTATTCGATACGTGAAATCAGGTTTTAAATCATAAGCTGAAAAAAATGGGCCGTATAATCTTTCATTCGAAGGAAATTATCACAACTTAGCGTCACGGGATACATAGCGCCATTTCCATTAAGGGTGGCCGAGGTACAAATGCAACTTGGTGGTACAAATTGGTGGGCGTTCTAATTGAGAATGAGGAGAATGAGACCAGCAAGGAGGACGAGCCCACATCACTAACTTTGGTCTCGACCCCCCTCAACGAGAGTGTTGCAGCGTCCACCGCTGCCCCAACCAAAAAACAGCGTCGCCGTCGTCGACGAGGAGACACCTCGCAGCTCAACAGCGCGAGCACCGCGTCGCTCGCTGTCCCTGCTGAGGCGTGTGTCATGCCGCAAGCTGCCCCGAGGGCCGCGCCGTTCGCCGTTGCGCACGTTCCGACGCTCGCTGCCGCGAATGCCGCGCCAACCGCCGCCACGTGCATCAAACCGCAATCCAACACGTGTGTCCCGCCACTCACCTCCACTCGTGTACCGCCAGCTACCAAAATATGTGCTCAGAGAAAAACTCTGTTGTTCTCCGACAAAGTAGGTGCAGGATTTGGGACTCTATTACATAACCGGCTTAACCAAAAAGTAACGAACATTTGCTGTCCAAATTGTTCATTTGTAAATCTAGTGAAGATGATTAGTCGCGGTATCTATGATGAGTACAGCACTATTGTAATTATGGTAGGAAATCATTCAAAGATTAGTCGGAATGATTTGAATAAAAGTGTTGAAACACTTCTAGACTTACATAGTAGGATGAAATGCAAATTTATACTATGCAATTTTCCATATGCCTGTAATTTGACAGAACTACAGAACAAATCTGTGCATAGAATGAATATTCATTTATTTAATTTAACATGTCATCACTGCGATGCTATTTTATATTTCGATATGAACAATTTTATTCATAACTTTACTCTGACACGGGATACATTGTACCTGTCTAATAAATATAGAAAATTAGTAGCTACATTGTTAGCTTATAATATATGCGACGCAGCCATAGTTGGTTTAACTAAGTTCAACTTGACATCAGCTTATTTTAAGAGTAATATGACATGCACCCCTATTGGAAATTCACCTGTTAATTATACTTTGCATGCAACATTGGAATCTCTTCCAAGTAATTTAAATTAGTTCATAAGACAATAGAGGAAATCTCTAGCATACAAGAGCCACTAAATATGTCAAAATGTAAGCCCCAGTTAAATATTGCCCATCAAAACATCCAGGGGCTACCTGGCAAAGAACTTGTATTAGAATTATTTCTAAAAAATTCTGACATTGATATTATTTGTGTTACTGAACACTGGTTGAAGGAAAATATGATGTCTTTTAACATAAATAGTTACAAAATTGTCAGTTGTTACAATAGAAAGACTGCTGATAGAGGTGGTTCTTTAATCTTAGTGAAAAATAATATTAAGGTGAAACAACGGAAAGATATTCTTGCACTTACTGTTTTACAAATAGAGGTATCCTGTGTTGAGTTAGATAGCCATATTATTGTTTGTGTCTACAGGCCACCGAGGGATGAAAAAGGCCATGGAAATTTCGAAATATTTGAGAAAATTATGGAGGAAGCCCTCATTAAACTTTGTAATAACAGAAAAAAGTTAATTATTTGTGGCGATCTTAATGTAGATCTGCTTGTAGATACAATACTGAAGCGACGATTAATAACTCTGTTCAAATCATTTAATTTATGTCATGTATTTCTAGAGCCGACTAGAATTACACTTACCAGCCAAACTTGCTTAGATAACGTTTTTTGTGACTGTGCATTCACAAGTAAAAGTGTAATTAACTGTTTACCCTCCGATCACAGTGGTCAAACAGTTTCATTCCCAATTACTATTAAGGATAAGACTGGTCCATCATTTTATAGGCCTATTACATCCCATAGACTAGAGACATATACGAAAAACTTAGACATAAACTTGCCAGTACCGGATTTTAATGAACAGAACCCAAACAAAATCTACTCAGACTTCTTCAACATTATTCAGACAGAATTCAATAAAGTTTTCAAATTAAAGAAAGTCAGTGACTACAACGGTAAATCTAAATTTAATGACTGGGCAACGTTTGGAATTCGTAAAAGTAGAGTTATCTTGTATGACCTTTATGATCAAAAAACCTATAACTTTGATCGAAAATTTCATAACTATGTTAAAAAATATTCCAAAACTTTCAAGTTGGTTTGTAGAACTGCAAAAACTTTACACATTAATAGAAAAATTTAAAATTCAAATAATAGAATGAAAACAGTTTGGCAAATAATAATCCGCGAAACTGGCAAAGTTATACCAAGGGATAGTGATTTAGAGTGATAGGTGATTGAAAAGATTTTGAAATTGAAAAGTTTATACTCAATCAAATGCTCTCACACTTCAACCGTACAAAACAACTCCACGCTAAACAATATGGTTTCACTAGGAGTAAATCGACTACGGATGCAGGTATTACCCTTGTATCTCATATTTATTCTGCATGGGAGGCCGCACAGGATGCTATCGGATTTTTTTGCGACCTGTCGAAGGCGTTTGATTGTGTTGATCATAATACGCTATTAATTAAATTAAATCATTACGGAGTTAGAAATAAAGCGTTGGATCTACTAAGATCATACCTAAGCAACAGAATTCAAAAGGCAGAAGTTAACGGCGTAAAATCTGATGGATCGGGTGTTAAAATTGGCGTTCCACAAGGTTCCATATTAGGCCCTTTCTTATTCCTGGTATATATTAATGATCTGCCTTTCATGGTGGAGAAATTAACTGACATAGTGTTGTTTGCTGATGATATTTCAATGGTCTTCAAAATTGAAAGACAAAAAGGAGATTTTGATGATGTTAATGGTGTATTGTCTTTAACCTTGAATTGGTTCACAGTTAATAATTTATTGTTAAACGCTGGTAAAACCAAGTGTATCAAATTCTCACTTCCAAATGTCAGGCAAGTTGAGACCAGTTTGGTGTTAGACAACAGCACGTTAGAATTGGTAAATGATACGAAGTTTCTTGGAATAACCATTGATAGCAAATTGCAGTGGGGACCCCACATAGATAAATTGGCTGGTAAATTAAGTTCTGCGGCTTACGCTGTTAGGAACATCAGACAAAGCTCGGATGTGGCTACATCTAGGCTAGTATATTTTAGTTACTTTCATAGTGTGATGTCCTATGGTATCTTGTTGTGGGGGAAAGCAGCGGATATTCAAACTATTTTTATTTTACAGAAAAGAGCTATTCGAGCAATTTATAATGTAAAACGAACAGACTCCTTAAGAGAGCTTTTTAAAGAAATTGACATACTAACAGTAGCTAGTCAATTTATTTTCGAAAATATAATGTATGTACGCAAGAACCTTACAACATTTTCCAAACTTAGCGACAGCTGTAATGTTAACCTAAGAAATAATCACAGACTATGTGCGCCCCGTTTTAGACTCGCGAAGGTTAGCAATTCTTTCAAGGGTCAGTGCATTCTCTACTACAATACCTCTGGAGATTTTGAAATTGCCATTTGAGCAATTTAAAAAGCATGTTAAAGCGACTTTGTCGAAAAAGGGATATTACAATGTTCAAGATTACTTAAATGACAGGACTGTATGGGGTTAATCTGGCTCAACACAGACCTTGCTGTTAATAATTTTGTAATTATTTATTCCTGCTTATTAATCATAACAATTAAATTTTTCATATTTGTATTAGTTAAGCACAACCTATTTTTAAAAGAGATCTAAAAATAAATCTGTGGGAGTTTCTACGCCCTTCTTCTCCCACAGTAGTCCAATGTAGAGAAGAGGCAAAAAATGACGTTTGCTAAGTATATGTAAATATCTACAGTAATAAAGTACTTTGACTATTGACTATTGACTATTGAACTGCTTCTAGCCAGTTATTCAATACTTAATTTTGCGTGACATGGGGCTATCCCATTGCCGCAGCTATGGAGAAAAGAAGGTTTCGTTGGTATAAGGTCGGCACCGGGATTCGGACCTGAATCTCCGACGTGAGAAGCAAGCGTGAATCCCACTAGAACACGGGGCTCTTAAGTCTATTTTATCAGGAGTAAAAACTTTATTCATTCGCCCCCATTTAATTTATTAAGTCAGTAATTTTTTGTGTCAGGTGCGTCTCTACAACTAAATGTATTCTAAGAGTAACCCTTAGTAATAGTTAGTAATAATATCCCTTACGTTATTGCGTAGCGATATTTTTTCACAAAAACCTATTATCTTCAGCACGACAAAGTTTCTATGGTTAAATTGAAAGAAAGAAAGAAACATTTATTATAAGGACAGCAAACACACTACAATTACAACAAAGAAACAAAACACAGAAATGAAAAATGGCAATGACACATGAAATGAAATGACAGTCGTGGTGAGCCACTGTCGTTATAAATGGCGTCTGACTCAGCATTATGCTGAAGGCCAGGCCTTCAACGCCGATTTTCAGTCAGCGCCAAGTGTTACCTCGCGAGCGTCCCAGACCGCGGCGTGGTACAATCCATAAATGCATGAATATATAAAAAATTGGTAAGAATAATGGTAAATATAGACATGGCTGTTATATATGATACACACAAAAAGTTAAATAAATAAACATGGCCCGCACTTTTCAATGTTATGACTTAAATTGGGAAAATGGTTAAATGAGCCAATAAAATCAATTACAATATCCAACATGCAAAATGGAAAATTAGATTACTGGCTAAAAGTGGCGACAACTGCGCCACTACCACTAAGCCTATAGGAATCCGTATAGGAAAATACGTGACGCTACGGTAAGGTACAGTATCCAACTTGAGGTCTCTCGCTCGAGTAACAACAATATCAACACAATAAAACTTTGCAAAAAACTTTGCATGTGTAGTTATTTCAATATCAGATCATGTTTATTTTTTGTATTGATTTTGGTCCATTGATATCATGGACATTTAACAGGATATTTTTACTTTAAAGAATAACACAACAAAATTAATAAATAATTAAACCTGTCAAGTGCGAGTAGGACGTGGGACCCGCACACGACGGGTTCCCTACCATTGCACACGGAAAAACGTAAACGACAGTATTTTGTACGAGTATACCTTTTTAATTTTTAATAGTGAAATATTAAATACTAGGTAGGACTACATTCAAAGCCGTCCATCGAAACATTGAAAAAGAGTTTTGTGTATGTATATGTAAGTATTAAACTATGTACTTTGCTCATCGAAATCGGAAGTGGATAGAAATTTATTAACTTATTTACAGATACAAAATCAAATATGATAAAAAACTTAATATAATTTATTATAATTCGATTGAGCTATATATTATTGAGATATATATTATTAATGGTATAATGATAAATAACTAAGCACAAAACTATGGAGTTTATTTCGGTTGATCCGGTAGAGTCCGGTGACAGACGGACAGAAGGACGGACAGACGGACAGCGGAGGCTTAGTAATAGGGTCCCGTTTGGCACCCTTCGGGTACGGAATCCTGATAACCATGGTAATTTATTATTGCACTTGATTCAGTTGGTTTGCACTGTCTATTTTCTCGTAATTCAAACGTTGTTAAGAATTATGTTTATTTTCTTTTATTTATTTTTATATACAGGCACATATATACATACATTTCTTCCGGCCCCATAACCAGTGTTATGGGAGGCAGAAACAGCTACGTCCGGTTCACTTATGTATAAACATCAAAGATCTGGGGCTTTTTTAAGGGTTCCATACCCGAAGGGTGCCAAACGGGACCCTATTACTAAGCCTCCGCTGTCCGTTCGTCCGTCCGTCCGTCTGTCCGTCTGTCTCCAAGCTGTACCACATGAACCGTGATAGTTAGACAGATAAGATTATCACAGATGATGTATTTCTTTTGCCGCTAAAACAAAAAATACTAAAAAACAGAATGAAATTAATACTTAAAGGGGCTCCCATACAACAATTCTTTCAATACCAAATACAAACTTATGAATGCACCTGGTTACATACATGGAGTGTGAAAGTAAAGGCACCAATAACTTTGTAAACAACATTTTGCTATGTAAAATTCAAACTATTCACTCCACACCATCCCTACCATTGTACGGTGGTACGGAACCCTTCGCGCGCGAGTTACACTTTCACTTGACCGTTTTTTTTCTTGAATCATGTCAGTGAATTGTTTTCTAGTACAATGAGACTGAGCTAAGCCGCGGACAGGCATTGGTCGGAAGGATGGATATGGCCAAAAGATAAAGGTTCCTCGTTGACAAGGCAACCCTAAAAACAGATGGTAAGAAATGGGAAATATTAAACTGCACATCAAAAATACTGCTTTGCACAGCAAATAGGAGGGCAAAATGCGGTGAGCGAAGCGAAGCCCCCTTCATCCTTCATGTTAGGTTGAACATGCAAGAACAACAAAAAATACTTAAAAAATAAACTTGAGTACATATAAAATATTTAAAACATAAAAAGTGTTTTTGCTGATCCATTTTTGCTGTGCAAATCAGTATTTTTGATGTGCGATTAAATACTAGCCGTAAGAAATAAGGATACGGAATAAAATGTTTAAAATATTTTAAATAGTATAATATGAAATTAATGGTTATGAACATTTTTAGACATCACTACCTCATCATCTACAGTGAAAAGACATGCTTTACATCCTCTGAACATGCTCACACACGACCAGCGACTCTTGACGCCCGTTGTTCTATGCAATCCGAAAGTATGACGACCGAATCTGATCTGCCGACCTCCGCGTCGCGAAATCGTATATGTAGCGACGTTATCTGGAAATATCAAAAATTATATATCTTAATACGCAATGTAAGCGAGATTTATAACAGAGTTATATTTTAAATGTTGAATAAGCGATGAACGAATGTGTACTGAGGAACCAATAAAAATAAATGGCGATAACGAAATAATTTTTATTATTTTTTAATATTTTATACTATAATGAATGATTGCGATTATTTTTATCTGTTACAATCTTATCGTTTATACTTAAACAAGATTAACGGTCTTAATATTACTTGATTTACTTTCCAAGAGAACCTCTCTCTACGTACCATCGTCGGTGACCCCCGCTACTCGAGGAACGCGACGATCCAGAGGGGCCTAAGATGGGAACCAGTTTGTCCAGAGGCTGGCGAAGGGCATGTTCGTGCGTGCGGATGCGTCACACCAGCCGCACATCCGCGAACTGGCGTCGCACGCAATGTTGATATTGATTTACATGATAAAGCAAATAGAGATTGTGTTAACAACAACCGGCTCAGCATTGCTTACCTGCGGCGGATCTCAGCCTTCAGCGCTGGTTTTCGCGTTATAGTTTTTGAATTCTAATACCATGGCACGGCAAATTCAAAATCACGATTCCTCAAAAAAAACTTGCGCTTCGAGTAGTTAATACTGAGCCCTGAGTGCATTGAAGAGTTCAAGCATACCCACGACAAAATCAGCTTTACCACCGAAGAGTAAAACTCCTGCGAGATGTCAAAAAAGCGCGGCTACTAAAAACAGCATTTTAGTGAAAATTTATGTTTGATACATTAGTCCAGTTGTGGAATAAAATTGTATCTTCTACTTTTATAGAATTTTTTGCAGTTCCACTAGGTTTCACACTTTGCAGCTTCTTGAACTCTGGCCCCGGCGAGCTGGGCTGTGAGCGCTGCCGTGCGTATTTCACAAAATGAGACTTTAAGGAGGTAACTCACATTCTCACAAAGAAGTGAAATTCACATTACTAACTAGCGGGTTACAATGAAAGTTAGTAAAAAATTATGACCCGACTTAAGGCGAGGGCTATAATGATTTGCTTTTCGTAATGTTTGCATGATTTATAATGTGTCGACAATGACACATTATATAGCAGCTGCTGTAAAAATAATATTACAATCCTTTTGTATACGTAATCGTGGCTCTGCAACATCAGAGAATGGAAGGGAATGGCCAGCGAGGACAAAAACTCGGAGGATTATGGAAAACTGACCACCAACCTCCATTATTAAAGAGAAACGATAAGAAAAAGAAACCCTGAATTCAAAACACAATGTTTATGAGGATGATTTAGGTATTCTGAATATTACATTATTATGAATGAGTATGTTAGGTCTACCGTGGGTGTGAATCAGCTGACTGCGTAACACAGTATTGCCTTCCTTATTGATGCTCAGGCGAGCTCGACAATGCTTATTTAGACTGCTGCTGCATCTCCAATAAATCGATTTCGTGGATTTACGAGTTTCTCTGAAGAATGTGTAACCGTCATAGAGTATCATTGTGGATCCACGGCTATTTTTTACGTATTTCATAACATCTGGAAAAAAACAATGATACCTAAGTTAAAAATAATATATTACTGCAGACGCCGGGAAAGAAGGGCTTGCCGGCTAAGTAGGCATAAACGGCCGACTGTAGTATCTGTAATCTGTTGTCGCTAGACTATGTCATGATTAAAATGTGCTATCAAAGGTGCTGATAATGTTCTAAGAATTGTTTTACTTATAATAGCAAAAGGCCCTCCAAGCTGCGGCGATGAGCTAGCCTACTGCCACGCAAAATGGGATATAGTTAAAAGTAGGCATAATTGTGCCTCTGCCACCTCGTATTAGAAAAAGCCCGAGGCTATGTAAAGTCATGTAACTTATGGTGAATCCCGTCTTCAACAACGTAACATGGAGGGTCATGTGTATGATCTAATTGCATCTTCTTCATAACTCCATTTAAGTCTGTTGTGAGCTGCGCCTTGCACTTTTTACACTTATTATTGTACGTGCACCGATAAGTGATGGACGATGGATTCCTCCTCGCCTCATAAAAAGTGTAATCTTTCACCATCAAATACTTTTTCGTGCGATTTCCCTTCCACACGGCGATGAATTCAGCATCTACAAAATAAAATAATGTTATATTATTTATCCAACAACATAGCGAGCACAGCCTATAACAGTGATGGGGGGCAAAGGTAGGAATTGAATGGCGTATATTTGAGGAGTCCTATACTCAATATTGGGTTTCTTGTTAGGCTGATGGTGATGGATGATGATGATGTTGAATAATTACACAATTAGACGAACTTACCTGAGTGAAGTTCCATTGTTATTATACGAGAAGCCATGTCTGATCTAATTCTTCAGTAGTCAGGGAACGCGGCTATTTGTAGGATAGACAAAAATAATTCCTAGCAACACCTCAGCTGTCATCAATAATTCTATTTTATGATATCTTTTAGAACACCCTGAAAAAGCTTCCCTACTTCCTATTTAGGTTAGGTTAAACATACTGCGTAATGTTAAGGGTGGGAGGTTGATAACTACATTGGACCTAGCTTCTCGTCAAAAATAGTAATTTCAGGTTTTCCTTTATCTTTTCCACCTTTCCCATCTTAACCTGGTTTTCTGGAATAGATCTCTTATTAGATATAAGCTCGCCTTCGTACACGTTTTTTTTTGTGTACTTTTGTTTTATTACATGATTTGCGTGCACTAAATAAATGGTGAATTGTAAATCTAATCTAGGTTAGTTCTGTGTTTAGGGAAAAATATGGCTTGTGTTTAAACGATTAACAAAAATTTCGAAAATTTACTACCAATAAATTCGAAATGACTGCCAAAATGGATGGATGACCACCAAATTGTGTTTTGATAAATGATCACCAAACTACTTTTTATGTTTTGTGTACTTAAGTTTATGTTTTAAGTATTTTTTGTTGTTCTTACATGTTCAACCTAACACGAAGGATAAAGGGGGCTTCGCTTCGCTCACCCCTTTTACCCTTCACCTAAGCTACCGCAGTATTTTGCCCTGATATTTTCTGCAACTTTTGGTGGACATTTCGATATTTTGGGTAGGAAAAAAATATGTTGGTGGTCATTATATTTGATGCCGAAAAATATTACATTAACTCAGGTCAGTGATTTTAGTTAAACGTACAAGTGGATCTTGTTTTCAGCTTCTTGTCCTCCAGATATTTCTTTCTAGGTTTTTCCTCTTTCTAAATGATTCTAGTGTTTTGTCTCGTATTTCACATGAGATGAACTCGAGGATGACTTGCACTGCCCGCTTGCCCAATACTTTTTGATGTGAGGTCGGTTTGGGTGATTTTTATAAACCGGTCTATGCTGCGTCCGATTTTAAAACTCCGTCTTCAGATCTTCGTAGTTTGACTTCCAAGCAGTCTGTTCTTTACTATAACTTTGTGATAAAATAACTTAGCGGTTGTTTACAGATTTTTAAGAGCTGTAATTCCCACCTCTAAACGTTGTCTGGATACGGCCTAGCAGGTATTCATGTAAATGCTCTGTACTCAGATCACAATCTGCTTCTAATGACAAGCTTGCGTTCGAACAATGATATCATCTTTCGTGAATATGCAAACGGGCATTTTCTTTTGCTATATTGCTCACCCCTTGCTCCTCTTACGATATTAGATCGCATGTTAAACTTATTACTTAGACTAAGTAGCCCCTCCGATGTTAATTTTAACTCCGACCCCATTTGGATCTCTGTCGGATGTGGCTTATTCCACAAATCCCCTGCGACTATCCCCTGCGAAGAGAACTTGTGGACTTTTTGACAATTTTTGTCCTTAAATCCCCCGAGTTTCAGAAGTTCTATAAATGCCCTTTTCCATTTATTAACATTGTTTACTTTTTTAAAGAGAATTTAAGATACTTTAAGGTTCTCAATTTGTATTAACTATTTATTAGAAGACAGTACAACTAGTAGCATGAGAAAACCACTTTAAATCACTTCACATTACAATCAAACGCTATTTTGTCAAAGTAGGCGTCTTAAGTCAAACCACGGTGGTGATTTGAAGCGTTTTTTTGTCGGAGGTTGTTTTTTAACATGCAAGTCTCGTCGTATTGAGATTAGGTGATAAGAGATATTAAGTTATATTTACTTATATATACTTTACAAATAATAGGTATATTATATTCTATGCCTACTTGTCGTATCTTCTAAGTTCTATTTGGTATATTATTTGTATTGAATACATTATATGTCATCACAGAGATATTAAGTTAATATTAAACAGTGAACAATTTTTCATACCAGTCCATGACTAATCAATAATATTTGAAATTAATCACCATTGCCTTCGTCTAGCCTGATTACATCATCTAAACCTACCTGTGTATCAAAATAAAGAGTGATTATGTAATAAGTTCTTTAAATTCGACTGAAAAAAGAAAACTATGTAAATAAACGGAAAAGGGGATTTGTGGAACTTCAGAAACTTGTCCAGAAATCCCGAAATATGTTTACGTTTAAACGAGCCAGCTAGCAAGCCTTCATTTGAATTCTTGGCCATGGCAATACATTTAGAACCCTTAGTCTAGAACCAGTGGCTTGCGGAGCGCACCTCTATTGTATTTATCGCCGTGATTAATGGAAATTATTGCTATCGTAGAGTTTTGGATTTTATTATATCAGAAACGAACAAATCTGTAAAAAAAATACAAAATATAAATCAAAATGCTGTATATTTATTAAAAAATATCCAAAATATGTACAAAAATTTGTTACCTTTTTATCGATGCTATAGCTGTACAACATTAATACGATATAAAAGTTGCAATGTTACACAGGTTTATAAAGTAAATTTAATTCAAAAAAAGTTTCTGCCTAAATCAAAACTGTAATTTCGTAAAAACGGAGGAAAACTAAATTTTAGTCTTGACAGGGTCCAAATCCCCATAGTGTGGGGAGGCCAATATGGCTTTCACAGCAAACGCATGACCATATTTTGGAAAACACATCGGAAGGGTTATTATAACTGGATTTCCATAGCGAGCAAAAAAAAACCAGCTGATAAAGGGATAAAGCAAAATCAAGATCGAGTGCAAATGGTACGTGGTAGTTGGTACTGAAAACAAATAAGCCATTTGGTGTATACCTATAAAAAATAAGAAAAATTGGAGCGGGTTGGACTTGCACCCGAAGGGTTCCGTTCCTCTTAATGAAAGTATACTTAACTCAAATTTAAATTATATTCAAATCAAACAGTAACTCATTATCATGCTCTCTATTTTCAGTAAGAGAGCTTGTGAGTTAGTATTAAGATAAAGGTGATATTCGAATCAATAATAGCCTTCATTTAGAGACATTTCGATCTACCAAGTAAGGGCGCAAGCGCATGTAAAGCGATGGCCTCGGTACGTGGTTGTGTTTATTGTGTACACGGACGACCTTCCCTTCCACGGTGAGGACATTGCAGCGGCAGCCCTTCCCCCGCTGGTTACAGAGCCACCGCGTCTTGCAACCGTACGCTCTGTTGTAGTTGAATCTGTGGCCGTCTATCAGAAGCGCTTTTTTACCATTCTCTGAGCGAATGAAGCGCGGTGCTGAAAATAAGTAGATTGTTATTTTTTGTATAACGAAGTGGGTAGGTGATTGTTTAGCATAACTAAAAAATAAAATTAAAAACACTCGCACGCATTAAAGAAACCCTACTTGTTGAATGATATATATTCAATGCAAAAAATCTTATCTAAAATGCCATGATAACTTCTGGTTAGCCCTTAAGCGTCAACCATCCTGGCTGCTGCAATGCCGCCTGGTGGTCTACAACCGCAAAATTTATCTAAGGATCTGCTCTTATACACACACGCACACAAACACGTTGAAGGTGACCACCAGGAAGCGGCGATGGCTTGGCCACGCGATGAGGAGACCTGACGTGAACCTGTCGAAAATAGCCCTAAAATGGTGCCCAAAAGGGAAACGGAAGAAAGTTCGCCCCAAAACAGCGTGGCGACGTTCAACGGAGAAAGAGGCCGCCACTGTGAACTCAGATTGGGCGGAACTAGAGCAGATGGCCCAAGATCGGAACAAATGGAAATCTGTACTGAAAGCACTATACCCCAAGCTGAGGGGTGACAGGACGAGATGATGAGATGTTGAAAATACCCAGGCCTACTACTACTACTACTCGTAATCCGATAAGATCGACATATTCCACCATGAGGGCAAACAAATCCACGCCACGCGGCACAAACCGACATCTGGGTAGTCTTTCCGGGCACTCTTGTGGCTACTCCCTAGGGTGTTCTATATGAGCAGGACGCACGGAGGGGCGAAGGCGACCGCGCACTGCCGCGCACCGAGCCGAAGGAGCGGCTGAGGCTGGTCGGCGAAGCAAGCCGAGGCTGCGGAGGCGAGCGTGGGTGTGCTGCAGTGCGGGGGCATCGCCGTAAACCCGTAGTCATAATAATAATAATAATTTATTGCATCATAAAAAGTTTACATTTTGTTACAGACAAAGTTCTTAGCTTAATTAGGTATTAATCTTTACTAAAAATACCTGAATTTCAGGCTCCAGTGCTCTTCTAAAATAAGGTGTGTCCCTAATTTTCTAAATATATCGCACAGTGCAGATTAACAAGTTAATACAATGCCGAAAGGAGGTTACGTTAACAAATAATTAACAATACATCGAAAATTTTAAGACTATTAATATAAAAATGATATGTGCGTGGCCTCTCTTTGAGTTGTATGAGTGTGTGTGAGAGGGTGTGTAGATATATACAAAATCAAAATCAAAATCAAAAATCATTTATTTCCATAGGATGTTGTTACATCACTTAGATCCGTCATTACATTTTTTTGGGTGAGTTCACTAACACAATGGCGGAATCTGTGGAGAAGAGCTCACCGAAGAAACTCCACAGTCGTCGCATCTTTTGCGTTTCCTTTTTTATATAAAATATTGTCAAATACAAAATGAATGCTAATTATATAACAGCCTGTTACTCAAACAATCTATTCCCATGGACATCTGTCCTCTAAGTAATCAGATATCCTATAGTAACCTTTTTTATACAATTTCTGTTTTATTATTATTTTAAACTTGTCTAAAGGTAAGTTTTTAATATCAGTAGGGACCTTAATTGCCTTTAAAAGAATTACTAATTTTATGTAGTCGGCTTACATAAGCAACCAACTTGTCTTTATTTCTAGTATTAAAATTGTGTATATCACTGTACTTCTGAAAATTAGTTATATTTCTTTTTACATACACAAGATTGTCATAGATATATTGTGACACAAATGTCAGAATATTGATTTATTTAAACTTTTCCCTCAGTGACACTCTAGGCCCTAATCTATAAATTGCAAGAACAGCCCGTTTCTGCAGAATAAATATACTATTAGCATTCGCAGCGTGACCCCACAATAAAATACCATAGGTCATTAGACTATGAAAGTAACTAAAGTAGACTAGTCTAGCGGTGTCTACGTCGGTAAGAGCTCTAATTTTTTTTTCTGCGAACGCTGCCGAACTCAGTCTGTTCGACAATTTATTTATATGAGGATCCCATTGTAGTTTGGCGTCTAAGGTAATGCCCAAAAAGACAGTCGACTGCACAAGGTCCAATCTCTGTCCTTTTATAAATATGTCTGTAGTTACCGGGTTCACATTGGGTAACACGAATTTAATACATTTAGTTTTCTTTTCATTAAGTAATAAATTGTTAACAGTAAACCAGTTCACTATACTAGAGATAGCATTGTTTACCTCGTCATAATTTGATTGCTGTCTTTTAACTTTAAATATCAAAGAAGTATCATCGGCAAACAATACTAACCCATGTTTTGCTTTAACAAGGTAAGGTAAATCATTAATATATTCTAAAAACAAGAAAGGACCAAGAATTGAACCTTGCGGTACGCCCATACTTATTGAAGACCCAGGTGATCTTTTCCCATTAACATCGACCATCTGAACCCTATCTGTTAGATATGACTCCAGAAGGCCAAGTGCCTGATCTTTTACACCATAATGGCGTAACTTCCTGACAAGAGTGTCATGATGGACGCAATCAAAAGCCTTGGATAGATCGCAGAAGACACCTATTGCATCCATTGCGTCTACCCAGGCATCAAAAATATTGTCGATTAGTTCAACACCAGCATCGGCTGTTGAACGACCCTTTGTGAAACCAAACTGAGCAATATGAATTAAATTATTGAGATAAAAATGACTTTGCAATTGATTAAGTATGAGTTTTTCAAATATTTTGCTAAGCGTTGGTAGTATCGATATGGGTCTAAAATTGGTGGGGTCTGATGTACTACCAGCTTTGAATAAAGGTATAACTTTACTTAGTTTCATCAAGTCAGGAAACACACCATTATCTATACATTGATTAAATATACAACAAAGGTGAGGTGCAATACAATCTACAATGGAACTAATAATTTTTACTGATAGACCATGGGCGTCAGCTGTCTTTTTCATTTCCAGGGATTTAAACGCTTTTACAATGTCTTCATTATTTACGTGCCTAAATTTTAAATCTGTTTTACATTCCTCAAAGTTTTGTTTAAGTATAGATTCAGCAGCAGCGGGAGATGAATTTAAAGACTTGGTTGTTGAAACTGGAATGTCCGTAAAGAAAATTTCGAAAGCTTTTGCTACTTATAGGTCTGTACTTAGCAATTGATTATCTATCTTAAGCTTGAAATTATTATGTGTAGCTTTGGCCTTTCCAGTCTCTCTGTTAAAATTTGCCAAGTCGTTTTCATTACATTGCTACTAGATTCAATTTTGTTTTTAATGAAATTAGATTTAGCTACGGCACAAACGCGTTTAAACATTTTTGAATAACTACGAACATAATCTAGAAAGGCCGTATTTTTGTTATATGATTTCTCTTCATAGAGTTCATATAATCTTCGTCTGCTCCTATGAATTCCAACTGTCGCCCAATCACTAAACAAAGCTTTGTTATTAACTTTTATAGTTTTTGATTTAAATACCGTATGATATTCATTTTTGACAAGTTTAAATACTGAGTTGTACAACAAATTTGGATCGTCACTGTATGGTATTTCCTATAGTTTATCTAAAATATTATTCCTGTAGTGTTCAAGCCGAGTGTCACTAACGGGCACACATGTAATATCCTCTTTTTGGTCCTTTTTTATTTTAATATTGAATATACCTATCTGACCAGAGTGATCAGAGGTTAATTTATTGATGACCGATTTGAAAATGGGCGTAATGTTAGTAAATATATTGTCAATGCAGGTAGCAGATGTTGCAGTAATTCTAGTAGGCTCCAAAAACAGATAGTTCATGTTGTGACATAAAAATAAAGATTTTAATCTAGTACAAATATTATTATCCTCTAACAGATTAACATTAAAATCACCACAAATTATAAAAAATGTATTTTTATCGCTGATTTTAATCAACACTTCATCCATTTTCTTTTCGAATAAATCAAAGGATGAATCTGGTGGTCTGTATACGCTCATTACAATAAGTTGTTCAAGTTCAATACAGGCTATTTCCATGATACGCTCAACAGACAGGCTCACTATGTCAACTCGTTCCTTATATTTAAAACTATTATTTACAAGTATTAAGGAGCCACCGCGATCAGCTGTTTTTCTGTTGAACGAACTAGCAACGTGGTGGTTATTAAAGTTGAACATGAACTGATAACTCTTTAAAAAGTGCTCTGTTATACATAAAATATCAATATTATTACAGTTCATGAATAACTCAATTTCCAGTTCTTTACTTAAAATGCCCTGTATATTTTGATGAACCACGTTTAAAATATTCTTACTTTTACATTTTTCATTACTAGTAACTTGATTTAATGGGCAAGATGAAGGTATATTTATACAAATATTAATATTACTGCCAGAGTTACTCTCTGTTGTCCTATGGGTTAATTTAAAGACCTTGGAACAGATTCCAACGAGATACAGCTGTCTTGAACAGGAAATATCATATGTACACATATTAATCAATGACAAAAACTATAAGAGATAACTTAATAAATATAACATACATATATTAGTTTTAATTCATTTTCATGTATGATATACCATTTAACGATTGTAGGAGATCTTCGGTTTGATCATATGATAGAGTTTTTAGAAATTTGGAAACCGGAGCTAAGGCGAATCCGAACATCAATACTACAAACAATGACTTTCTGTAAAAAACCTATAGCAAAAAATTACCTCAACAAGCGATTTTTGAAAATTCGTCATTTCGTAATTTCTTTATTGTACTACACAAAACATTCATACAGATAACTTATAATAGAAAAAACATGTACAAAGGTGAGCTTATCTCTCAAAAGAGATTTCTTCCAGCAAACCAAGATGGTAGGAGAGGTGATGGTTGAGCGGGGGAAGACCTGCGCGTACAATAAAACTCTATAAATACTACGACTAATATATACTACAAACAATATTATACTGATAACCCTAATTGCTAAAAATATACTGCATACACAATTACTTAAATACAACGTAAAAATATGAATAAACCTTATATGTAAAATATATATATCTCTAACTGGAAAGGGAGAGATAGTGCTTCTTTAGCCGGTTTTTGAATATATTTAGAGATCGACTGTCCCTGATAGTGCAAGGAAGCTCATTCCACAGTCGTACGGCTCGGATTCTGAACCCGTGCTCGTAGGCTGCAGTGGAGCGATCTGGAGCTTTGAGCGTAGACGCCATATGAGTTCTCCGAGGCCTGCTTGAAGAAAGAAATTCGAAGCGATCACGTAGGAAGTTAGGGTAACGAGGGTTCCACAAAATATTATAAAGGAAACACAGGATATGAGAGTCCCGTCGAAGCCGAATCGGTAGCCATTTCAGCTCCCTGCGATGCTGAGAATCGTGGTCATACTTGCGCAGTCCGAAGGTGAACCGAATCCCGAGATTTTGAAGTCGTTCGAATTTGTTCAGTTGTTCTTCATTTGCGCTAACCCAGCAAACATCAGCATAATCAATGAGGGGGAGAAGAAGGGACTGAGCGAGAGTTATTTTGGTCTGGCGAGGAAGAAAGTTCTGAAGTCTCCTGAGGGAATGAAAAGTTGCGTAAACTCGCCTGCTGACCTCATTAACATGCATTGACCAGGACAATTGATTATCAAAGATGACACCCAGGTTTTTAGCTTTATCGCTATACATGATAACAGTACCGTTATAAGTTACAGAAGGGATAGACAATTGCTGCAACGTGTTTATAGAGTGTCTGGTACCTATAATCATGGCCTTGGACTTATTCGGATTAACCAGCAACCCAAATGACGATGCCCATCCACTAATACTATCCAAGTCAGCGTTTAACGCCTCCACAGCGGAATTTACATCATCAGGAGAGAAGTGACGATAGATCTGAAGGTCATCCGCGTAGAGATGATAGGAAGAAGAAAGGACATCGGATATGGAATTGATAAATATTGAGAACAGAAGAGGAGAGAGAATGCCACTTTGGGGGACACCGGAGGAGAGGTCACACCACTCCGTACAAGCCTCCTCCGACTTGATACGCTGTTTTCGGTTTCTTAGGTAAGAGTCAAACCAGCTGGCAGAGAGGGAGGAGACGTTAAGAGATTTGAGAAGTTCAACGAGAATGTCGAAGTCAACAAAGTTAAAAGCACTGCTGAAGTCCAGCAGAGCCAGCACCGAGAGCTGCCTTTGATCCATGGCGACCTGAATATCATCGGTCACTTTTAATAAAGCCGTAACAGTACTATATAACCCGTTCTAAAGCCACACTGAAAAGGATTAAGTAGATTTTTAGAGGATAGATAATGGGAGAGCTGAGTATGGACAATGGATTCGAGGACTTTAGAAAGGATCGGCAGGATAGAAATGGGGCGATACTCTTTAAAGGAGGTGGGATTGGATGTTTTAGGGAGAGGGATAACTAATGCTTGTTTCCATGCAGTAGGGAAAGAACAATTTGAAATGGAGAAATTTAAAATATATGTTATGGCTGGAAGCAGATCATCAAGGATAGTTAGAATCATTCGTTGGCAGATATTATCATCTTCTACAGCTTTGGAGCTAATTGCTAGAAATGCTTTCTTAACCGTGTCGCTTCCAACATTGCTCAGGTTGAAAGGAGTGGTGTTGGGTAATGACCTAGAGCGCAGACTCTGAAGAGTGGCTTCCTTGATAAAAGGGTCCATTACAACTGGTGGAGCAGAGAGGAATTGATTGAGAGCGTTCAGATCAACATCACCCGAATGCATGTCCTGGGATTTGCCAATACCAAGTGTCCTGAGGAATTTCCACACCTGAGCTGAGGTGTACCTTTCGATACACTCGAAGATGTGGCGGCGCTTGGCGTCTCGACAGAGACGATTGCATCGATTGCGAAGGCATTTGTAGGAGAGAAAGTTATCATCTGTCGGATCCTTTTTGTAGTTACACTTAGCGCGATTTTTCTTGGCCATTAGGCGCTTGATAGCATCGTTAAGCCAGGGCGCCGGCAGGTGTTTTACCCTGACTTTCTTAATGGGAGCATGTTTGTCGTAAAGTCCCAAGACAATTGCATTAAAGTTGTGGATTTTGTCGTCAACGTTCTCGCTCAAGATGACAGGGGACCAATCGACCAGTGAGACATCAGACCTAAGGGACTCCACATCTATGCCTTTGAAGCTTCGAATATCTATGAATTTCGTTCTGCTCTTCGGACACCTAATCTTATAGGAGAGGTAGATGAGATCGTGAATGGAGAAAGGAGAGTTAAGTTGACCGTGAGAGGCAACCTTATCCAAGTTGGAGACGATTATGATGTCTAGAAGAGAGGGAGAACAATGCGGCTGGAAATGAGTGGCCTCAAGTGGCAAGATGTGGAGATTGAATGAATCAACTATGGACCTGAGTTTGGCAGAGCGGGAATTCTTTGTGAGGAGACAGGTGTTGAAATCCCCAAGAATGAGAGTGTCGTCGTAAATTGGGGTCAAATCATTAAGAAGGGATTCAAAGGTGTCGAAGTAGTCAACACGAAGAGAGGGGCTATAGAGGACACCAAGCAGCACCTTATTGTGATGAAGAACAATTTCAAGGAAGAGGTATTCAGCAGACTCGGAGTACTGGCTAGGGGATACATTGATCACCTTACAAGCAATTTCCGCACGTAGGTAAACAGCGACACCTCCGTCTGCCTTTCCGGTTCTGTCGTTCCTATATAGCCTGAAGCCTGGAAGAGAGTACATGGATGAAGGGAGTGAAGGCTTAAGGAACGACTCAGAGACAAGGATGCCGTCCACACGTTGCTCAGAAAAAGCTTCGATGAGATCGGGGTAGCTAGTGTGAATACTTTGAGCATTGATGTGCACTATGTTCAGATTTTTCCCTGACCCACCAAAGACAGACTTAAGTTTGACGGAAAGCGGTTCTTCCACAGTGGAAATATCGCTTTCCGCACTAATAAATTCATCGCTAGAAGCACACGACAAGAAGCTATCGTTATGGATATCCATACTATATATAGGTAAATAATATATATAAATGTATAAAAATATATACTACAATAATGTAAATGTTGTAAAACAACAAAAAAAAAAACAAGTAAATAACTTAACGGAATGACCTAGACCCATTGCCAGACAACGATTGCTGAAGTAAGCAGAAAACCTACTTCATTCAGTTATAAACAACACACAGCATAAAATAAATTAACAACTGGGCAGCGGACAGTGAAGGCACAGAAACATAAAATAGAACATAACATGAAAAATGTTTTAGAAGTTAGGCCACGGCGAGGTAAACGCAAAAACCGCGACATGGAGCCCGAACGAAACGCAAACATTTTTGCCAACACTTTAAAAATAATTAAGTACAAAATTTGAGGTTTGCGTTTCGAACCCACTGTTATAAAGTACACAGACGCAGATGCGTGCACAATGAAAAGTAAAAAAAAAAAAACAGTGACAGACCTACCATGTCGTAATGTATAAAGAAACGAAAATTATAACTGTAGACTCTTGAACACAAAGAAAAAGTGCTACTACCTCGCAAATAAAAAGTTAACACAGCCAAATGACCACTGCATCGCGAAAATGGAAGGCCAAGTATAACTGGCTTGCGGACAGACGAACCTAACCTTACTTCTTCTTGATCTGCGTCTGAGCCGCCTGTCGCCTGGTAACTGCGCCTTTGGCGGAGCCAGCTGTAGTCCCCGCAGCTAGTTTCTTCCCAATGCCGGTAGGCAAGGGGGCCTCCTTGCTGGGAAACTTATCAGTTAGCGGCCGTAAATCCGCCCAACACTCAAGCTTTTGCCGCGACCCGTCAGGCAGCAACAGGTGTATCTTGCCATCAGAAGTCCAAGTGTTGCTCACTCCAAAATGCTTGCGTGCTGCAATGAAGACACCATGTCTGGATTTGGTCAAGAACTCGGACACAGTAATACCCGAGCCCCTAGCTCCTTCTTCAGACTCCAAACTTCATTGCGCGCTGTGTGCGTTGCGAAGCGTACAAGCAGCGGCCGAGATTTCGTCCCCTTGGCACCCAGCCTATGCACCACCTTCAGGTCGCGGAGGCACTCTGCAGACACCTTGAGGCGGTCCGTGAGCACACCCTTCAAAATGACGTCTGCTTCCTCTTTGGCCGCCTCTTGCACACCGTGCACCAGCAACACCTTACGCCTCGCAGCGGTCTCGTGCCGGTCGAGCCCGAGGGTCAGAAGCTGCAGTGATGTCTTCAGCATCCCGAGGCTCTTCCACACGAGAGACTTGAAGTCCGAGAACTCACGTGTCAGCTTGGTGATGTCCTGGGGTCCTGGAGTAGGTGTGGCTGCATGCAGTTCCTGCTCGTACTTCCCCATCCGCTCACTGAAGGTCTCCGTGATTTCATCCATATTCTTCTGCAGCTCAGCATATAGGTCCATTGTGCTTGTGTGTGAGGTTATAATAGATGATGCAACAATAAGTGAAGTGATCAGTTAATATGATGAATGGAGGGTCTAGGTCAGTGAATTTATATTAAATTGTACATTAATTGATTATAAATAATTAAAATTAAAATAAAATTAGAGAGAAAATTCATAACAAAAAACCCCTGGTTTCCGACAATCGAAGCTTATGAATACTTATAATAAGTTAATAATGTTCATCACATTTTCTGAGATCTTCCACCAACATATTAACAGAATCCCCAATGAAACATGGTGAACGACTCCTTTCTTAACCGATGCCACGTGCTGAAAATCTAATTTGTTCTGGTCATCTTTATAATGGTTATGATCAGAATTCTTTCTGCATATATAATTATTTTCTATCAACAGAAAATAAGCTTCGCTTACATTCACACTCGCACAGATGCATCTTTTACATCTTTGGTATTATATCCCATTAGCATGGTTGCATTAGCTGAGTTAAAACAATAAGAATCTATAATTCTCATAATTAGAATTTAGATCTCAGAAATATGAGCAAATATATGTATTTTGTGATTTTTACCGCTGGATAATTGATTTATTTGATCTCTTTTTAGTACTCAATTGATTTGGTAATACAAAAAACCTAATTATGGCCAAACATCTTCAAATAAGGTCGGATGACGACTGACAAGATTCGAGTTGAGTGGCGTGTAGGGCTCGCGTGAAACATAATTCATAATTTCTTTATTGCACATAAATAATATACATAAATAAAGGCGTGCATATCTCTAATATGAGAACTCTTCCAGCCCACCAAGATCGAATGAGAAAGGTTTTATATCTGAGCGAGGGTAGACCCATAATATATGTCAGTATATTATGGGTCTACTCAAACGTTTTGCCATTCATGGTACAAAACATGTCAGAGATGGTATTATTTGCAGATAACACGTCACTATTTTTTTAAATTAGGAGACCAGAAAATGACTTACAGGAAACAAATAATGCTGTCTTGCGAGTACTACACTGGTTTACTGCCAATAACTTGCTTCTGAACTCAAAATAGACAAAGTGCATAAAATTCACTTTACCTAATATGTAAGGCAAGTTGAGAGTAACATTGAATTGGGGAAAGATAAACTAAAACTAGATTTAACTATATTTCTCGGCATCATTATTGAAGCCAAACTAAAATGGTGTCCCAGTATTGTAAAATTTGCACATAGACTTAGCTCCGCAGTATATGCAGTTCAAAGAATCAGGGAATTGACTGACGTTGCAACTGCTAGGCTTGCATATTTTAGTTATTTCCATAGCATTATGTCCTAGGGCACTACTATGGGGACGGGCTGCTGACATTGAGACCATCTTCATTTTGCAGAAGAGGGCGATCCGATTTATTTATAAGCTAGGTAATGGAGAGTCTCTGAGAGATTTCTTACCTAATATGTAAGTAACCTAATATGACGTAATACCGAGCAGCTTCTGACTGTTTGTCGATTGTTGCAAGGAGACAGTGACTGGGTCGCGCTTGTTGGTACCGTATGCACGCTATTCGTGCCCGACAAATAACTCCGCGCGCGCAGGCACCAACTGTTAGGCAGTCTCCGCTGGTGTGGGCTCGGGACAGTCTCAACGCTCTGTTGGCTGCAGCACCACTGACTGATCTGTTTGGTGATTCATGGAGGCATATTGTGCGAGATTGTGGCAGGTTCTGCGAGAAGAATGTGTGAAAGGATTGTGTGATGTTGTAATTTAAGCGGTTCAACGCCAATTTTCGAAAAAGTTTTTTTCTTATAGTTTTTTAGTCTGGTTGAGGTCACCGGTTACCTATATGGCATTTAACGTGTTAAACTCATTGTATTGAAATTTTATCTGACATTGATCTAATTTAATTGACATAAATCTCATTTTATTTTATTGACATAATGTTGGGTGATATGCAAATTGTATTTCTGATTGTATCGAAATTCTATCTGATATTGATCTAATTTTATTTTATTGACATTATTCTAATTTTATTTTATTGACATTGTGCAAATTTTATTTTATTGTTTTTTTTTAGAATTTATATGTGCTGTGTAACGCCTTGGATTGTTATCTGTAAAGCTGAACACTAAGGAATAAATAAATAAAAATAATAAAATAAAATAATTCTTCAAAGAAATCAACATCCTAAAATATCGGTAGCTTTAACCATTGATAACCACTACAATGTGCAAACTAGAAATAAACATAAGCTTTCTTTTCCAATGTTCAGACTCACATAAGTTAGTAGGTCTTTTATATATAAAATTCCGCAAGAAATACATAACTTAAACTGAAGCTCGATTCAAAATATGTATAAAGCACACTTTGTGCACAAAGGCCTAATACAAAATTAATGACTTTCAGCAAGACACCGACATTTGGCATTAAACCAGTTCATTGCACCCTATATATTATGTACTAATAATTAAGCACCTATACCTCGCGCCACGAATTAAGAGCGCTGGGTGACGTTGGCGGGAATTACTGCGTATATATATGTACAGGTATTGAAAAGTGACTACTGCGCATTCAAGGCATGTCATTACTCGTGGCGCAAGGTATACCTAATGTTTTATTATGCTTGCTTGATTATGTTATGACGTTCATTAAGTCTCAATTTTTGTGCTATTATGAATAAAAATCTTTGAACTTGAACTTGAACGTAAAGCGGCAAGTTCAGGTATGTAAGCTCTGAAGTTGCCGCTTTCGCGTCGCAATAACAAAAAAAAAAGGCATCAGCGGTTCACTGACATCTGCGCAATGCGCAGCGCGGCAGCTTCAGAGCTAACTAGATTTTGGGTGCGAGCAGTACGTTATGAGGTCTATACTCGGCACACTAGCCATAACAAGCTGATGATGAGTACCAACAAGACGCTTGATGTCAGTCATGATGATGCACCAGGTTACTCTGGACTATCGCATCGTGGACAGTTATCACGGAAGCATGGCATCCTATCTTCTTCCTACATCTCCAGGTAGTTCGTGGCCCCTTGGTATAGTCCTTGTGATAACGGTAACCATCAATCACTAGGATCCGTTGACCTCGTAAACTCTCCACGTAAAACACTGAAAACCAACCATTGTCGTGAATAAAATGCCACATGTACCGATTGTAGCCGACTGGTGTAGCTATTGGGGTTGTCAGAGACATTATTCTGAACAAGTTTGACTAGGAAACCGACTTGATATTTCACTTCTCCATACAAGTCAGCTGACCGCCCGGCTCAAAACGTATGAAGAGAGGAAAAATAAAGTTGCTCTAATAAAGTCGGTTTCATTGTAAAATTTGTTCCGAATGGTGTTACGCCTTTAAATATCACTACAACTTACTGTTACACCCTGGAGTTATGGAAATAATGGATTGATTTTAGAGTCCGAATATATAGAAAACTGGATAATGTACAAAAAAATCTTGCGAATTGCAAACATTGTCGACCTTACTAATAAAAGAAGTTATTCACGGGTTAATTGCTGATCGCAAAAATGGCTGATCGCCCGGCCCTGTCTGTATGGAGAAGTCAAAATTAAAGTTGCTCTAATCAAATTGGTTTCATAGTGAAATTTGTCCCTATCAACCCCCTAAAACATGACTACAACTTTCTGTAACACCCTGTATAGTAACTACGCAAGTCCTCGACTTTCTTGCGCAGACCCATCCTCTCTTGCGCACGCACACAGTGTCCTACTTGAAGTAGAAGTTAAATGGTTCATTGCCGGAACATAGCTCCTTGAAACAAACCGCGGTGCCACTTACTGTTTTTTAATGAAATTATATATTTACATATAAGAACAGGTTTCGGTATACAAAGGATGTAACAGAAATGTGTAGTCATATTTTAGGCGGTCGTTAGTGTCATGATACCAAACAACTTTTACTATAAAACCGATTTTATCAGAGCAACTTTATTTTGCACTACTACATACATGCAAACGGCTAGTATTTAATCGCACATCAAAAATACTGATTTGCACAGCAAAAAAGGATCAACAAAAACAGGTTTTATGTTTTAAATAGTTTATGTTTTTGTTGTTCTTAAATGTTAAACCTAACAGGAAGGATAAAGGGGCCTTCGCTTCGCTCACCCCCTTTACCCTTTACCTTTACTTAAGCTACCGCAGCATTTTGCCCTGATATTTGCAGTGCATATCAGTATTTTTGATGTACTGTTTAATATTTCCCCACGCAAAACAGCTGATCGCCCGGCCCAAACTGTATGGAGATGTAATAACTAAAGTTGCTCAGAACAAATCTGTTTTATAGTGAAAGTTAGTCTCCTCCTCCATGCTAAGTCTAGTACGGCGCGGACCATGCCTGCTGACCTTCGCGGGGATTCTATTCTGTAACTCAAATCAACAGCAAATCTCGAGATGACGGTTCGTGTATGTGTCTGTCACATTTGACGACCGGTTTTTTAGCCTAGTGACCTTGCTCCCAAACGAAGCTGACGGTCCTGGGTTCGAATCCCGGTGAGGGTATATCTGTGTGATGAACATGAGTTTCTGAGTCTTGGATGTTTGCTATGTATTTATATAAGTATTTATCTCTATGAAATGTACGTCGTCGAGTACCCATAACACAAATATTGATATTTATTTATTTCCACGATTATTGATTAATTTGAGTTACAGTGAGGATTACTAGTACTTACTTACTAGTACAGTACTTTCCATAACATATATTTGTGTTCATACGTTTAGTTGGTGACTTATGTAGTAGTGAATGAGTGTAGTAAAATTTTTATTTATTAAAATCTTATCAAATTAACATTAACCTTTAGTAATTCGCTATGGACATTTATGGGCTATATTTATTATTTATAATTCTTGAACCATACCCATAACCTACCCAAAAACGAAAGTGGGTGCCAAGCAAGACACGAATTACACACATAGTGTAATCATAATACAAATGCTTTTGTAAAATCATCCTTACCTTACTATCCATGATTTCAAAAGAAGAATACGAGAAGAATGATTGTGAGATTTTATCAGCTTTTTATCAATCATTAAAATGTGCACCATTTGAAGGGTTCATCTCAACATTAATAAAATCCAAATAAATTTTATAACATTATTATTTTTCTAATACCATGAGACTGTTAACAGATATTGTGAAACTTAATTGGATGCTGAAAGTAATAATCATAAGTTTAAATCGTAATAAAAATTATCGTATTAAATTACGATTAGTCTACTATACGTAAACGCATAGTTCCTTCCATCATTTACAAACAGGGATCGGAACGAAGGTGTGAATTTACCTAAAGTTTGTAGTCGGACATAACAAGGAGCATTGTTGTAGCAAGTGGTTGTACACTTGAGTTGAACCGGTTTGAAATTAACCGGTTTAATTTCGTTTTTTTTTTGTTTAACCGGTTAATTTTTCTTAGGGTTCCGTTCCCGAAAGTTGCCAAACGGGACCCAAACACGTTAGTTGTATGGGAGCCCCCCTTAATATTAAATTTCTTATGTTTGTTTGTTGTTATAGCGGCATCAGAAATACATCATCCGTGAAAATTTCAACTGTCTAGCTACCACGGTTCATGAGATACAGCCTGGTGACAGACAGACAAACAGACAGACAGACAGACAGACAGACAGACAGACAGACAGACAGACAGACAGACAGACAGACATACAGACAGACAGACAGACAGACAGACAGACAGACAGACGGAAGGACGGACAGCGAAGGCTCAGGAATAGGGTCCCGTTTGGCACCTTTCGGGTACGGAACCCTAATAAAAATTAACCGGTTAAACATAAAAAACCGGTTAAATTCAAACCGGTTCAACTCAAATGGTTGTAACTGCTCCTTGTTATGTCCGACTACAAACTTTAGGTAAATTTACACCTTCGTTCCGATCCCTGTTTATAAGCTACATAACATAGTCATACATATGTATAAAACATATTGGATAAGAAGAGTCTGTGGCCGAGCGGTATTCGCACATCAGAATCGATCGTGCGGGTAGCAACATCTGGCTGAGTCGGGTACTGGATGGGTGTCCGTTTCTATGTGGCATTTGTTTCGAGCGCTTCCGTGTTTCAGATGACACGGAAGCGATCGATGTTGCTGTTCTGGTTCCCACGATACAAGGTATCCTAGTGTGGGGCCAGAGGCAATGTATATGCCTGTATATAAATGTTTAATTGTTTACTGATAAAGCTGTTCAGAGGCCCTAATAAGGCAGCTTGAAACATCGGACAGTCAGACAAACCCGCACTGAGCCAGCGTGGTGGAGTATGGCCCAATCTTATTCGTATCCGAGGAAAGGCCCGTTCCCCTTGGTGGGGACATTAATTGGCTATATTATTATTATATAAGATCAATATGCAAATCAATAGATTCTAACTACATTAAACATAACAATCTTCAGCACTTGTATAAAGCATTAATTAACGAAAAGCTTTCTTACAACTACTTTCTTCTATTCTTACATATTTTCTTTTCATACACTAGCCGAGAGGCTTCAATCTGATCCAGTGTTACTCGTACCTTCTGCATCAGATACATTGTATTCACCTTCATCATCGTGCATAATGTCTTGCGGTGAAACCTCGCAAACGTTATGCTCTTGTTCTTCAAGGTTCATTGGTTCCACTTTCATCCACGCTCTTGGATCGGTAATTTTCCTTCCGTCTGGTCCAGTGACTCTCAGACGTTTAGGCAATGTCGTCATAACAGAATGGTTGTGGTCGTTGGTGACTTTGACGAGGGCGCCGTGAAGAGTGGCGATGGAGGCGCGACAGCCGGCGCGGTACTGGCCGCAGAGCCAGAGGATCCTCGGACCTTTGTTAGTGCGATGAACGTTGAACTTGTAGCCTTTGTACAGAACCAAGGGTCGGTTTTGGCGTGACGTGGTAAAAATTAAATCTGAAAATGACAATTACTTAGTATCGAGTTAGATGGGGATTTTACCTTAAATCACCGCAGTAAACCTAAGTGAATAGATAAAACTTTAGTGGTCCTGCTCTAGAATAATTACTACGCTCTTGATGGTATGAACACATGATGGTATTCGTGCTAATTAGACATATATATTTAGTTCTGTGCTGTAAATAACAAAAAGATATAATTAATAGAAAATCATCTCATATTTAATGACAGTGTTACACATAGCCAATGTCAATCTTCAAGATTACCTGATATCCATATATAACACGATATTACAAATATAAATCTCCTTCCTTTTACCTATTTATTTGAGACATAAAGTTGAGAAATAATTTTATAAAGATACTTTAACGTAGGATTCCAGTTCTAAAAATGTAAGCTGCGTGGTAGTCTTGGATCCATGGAAACAACTGCATTGGGGAGGCGTAATCTATAGAGATGTGGCAAAACTATACATCTCAAAGAGTATTACATGAGTTTAGTTGAGATCCTACTCGCGCGCGCCTATATGTTATGTATTAATAATTAGGCACCTACTTAATGTTTTAACATCCTTGCTTAATAATAATAATACCTTGGACACTATTTACACACATTGGATCTAGCCCCAAACTAGGATTCCCTGTATCTTGGGTAGTAGACAACGATACACATACTTATATAGATAAATGTTACACTTAGATAGATCAAACAACCACGACTAGGGTACAAACAACCGTTCTCATCAAACAAATATTTGCCCCCACCGGGGCTCGAACCCGGGACCCTTGGCGTCATAGGCATTTTCACTGCCGACTCGGCCATTCGCGTCGTCGCTTGATTATGTTATGACGTACATTAAGTCTCAATTTTTGTGCTATTATGAAAAAATACTTTCAATTGAATTGAATTTAATTGCATTGCTCTAGTGCTAATACAGCTGGCTGGCTGGCATCTAGTTAGTTTAAGGAAGCACGACTAAAGGTGCCGCGCTTTACATGTACCTACTTATCAAAGGTTGCAAGATACTTGTAATGATTGCCACTTATTGCCATCGCAGTGGTAAACATACACATAAATATTTATAAACAGGCACATACATTGGTAGGCCACAAGAAGATGCCGTGAGGACCAGGAAAGCTGTCTTCCAGACTTATTCCAATATGAAGTTCGATGTACTGCTGTGCTGTATTGACACACATTTTTTGCAGATTCACAACCTGGCATATCTATTAGAAGTATGAATATAATTATTATACTAATATTTTACAAATATTACTAATACTAATATTTTGCGAGCAATGGAGCGCAGCATCCTAAGTGTCCGTAGGACGGACCGCATAAGGAACACCACACTGCGCTCCTTAACTGGCATCGCTGATGTGGGTGCACAGACCGCTAAGCTAAAGTGGAACTGGGCCGGCCACGTAAGTCGCATGCACCCAGATAGATGGGCGAAAATCGCCACTGACTGGGTGCCACAGGACGGATACCGGCGTAGAGGCAGGCCTAAACGGCGATGGCGGGACGACCTCGACAAGTTTTGCCGGGGTGGCCGGAGGTGGCACAGACCAGGAAAGTGTGGTTGAAAGAGGGGGAGGCCTTTGCCCAGCAGTGGGACACCTTAATGGCTAAATAAAAAAATAAAAAAAACAATTAGTCATGCGAGTATAATGAAGACGACTTAATTATAAGTATAATAATCATATACTAATGTTGGACATTTATTTGTTAATAATCATATGGGAAATATGAAAGGAAATACAAAGAATAATAGTAAGGTAGTTGTATTTAGATTGGACTGACTCATTAGTCATAAGTAAACACTTTTTATATAATAAGGTCGATACCTAAATTATAATCCACATGTTTTTAAAATGCATGCAATAATGGTGACATCGACATTTTTATTCATAAAATTATGTTTTTTTTATTGTTATGAACAAACATAAACATCGAGTGACCTACACATCAAATTACCTACAACTAATTCATGGCAGCAGTTCCATTGTGAAAGTTATTCACTAAAAACTACTTAATAACTTCCTAGGTCTTCAAAAACTTCACTATTTGTTACAAATATTCAAAAAAGTATGAGATATATAAGAAAAATCTTCCAAAATAAAATGAATCCCAAAAATCTACCAACACCTGTGCAATTAAGCACCTATTTTCGAAAATTTCGTATGCACGATTTCCTCACCCCCCTCCCACGCCTATGCAAGAGGCATCGCTCTTTTGAACCTTATGCCATCTTAATAAGATTTAAAACGGAACGGAAATAGCTTTTTTAGAAATGCCATGGGAAGTGAGTGGTTACAGGCTTCCCAAAGATTACTAAAACCCCTCAAGCACAAACTGGTAAGGCCGCATACACGAATCCTATGGGCAGCGGAGCGACCGCCGCGGGGGCGCGGAGGGGCATGTTTCAATGCATAGATTTGTAAGGAACTGTTCACGAAAACAGAGCGACGCGGTACGAATTCCCGCTGCCCGCAGAATTCGAGAACGCGTTTGCCGGGACATATTCCGTACGTCGTCCATCAGGCATAAGTTTGCTTTTAAGAAAAATAAATGCACAGATAAAATGACCGAGTTATAACGTAAAGCGTAATCATCAATTTACTCTGTATTTTAATGTGTATGGTCGTTGCACGCTTTGATTATTGTATCGTCCTCAGTGAGTATTGTCGCCCGGCAGCCCTTCGAAGACATCTTATTGCATACCCATCGTGTTCGAAGTCCCTTGTTTCGGGAGCATTTATTGAATCTGTACTCCCCTATTTGTATGGCGGGATTGCCGAAACGGGACTTCGTGAAGACTGGCCCCTCTCCTGATCCACCTGGGAAATGCAACGGATTTAAGTCATTAGTCTTCATCATTATCATTATCATCATCAGCCTGTCAGGAAATCTGTCAATAAAAATGCGTTTTATCTTGTTTCAGCTGCAGGGCAGAATAAAAAGGAATACAACACACATTTATTCATAGTGTCAGAGATGGCAAAAATAAACAAAAGACAAATCAAATGTGAAATAAAAGATAGAAAAAACACGCCACAACAAGTAAAACAACATTGAAATTATGGACATATCGACGACAGTCGTCGTCTTACCTCCTGCAAATAACTATGTATAACTGGTTATCTTTATTATTTTCAAAGCGACTTGAAAAAAGGAAGGGCTTCTTAATTCTGTTGTACTTTCCATTTTTGTTTTTAATGTTATAAACCGATATTTTTTAAATGGTTCTAGTTTAGTCAAAATTTTCGAAAAATATAAATCGGTCCTGTAGCTCGGTTTCTAATCAAAAAACTGGAATTGTAATGTCATCCATGTAAACGATTTGCGTATAATAATTGTCATGACATGAATTCTGGCTATAAGCACCGTATTCGTGTGCTATTTGTGGACTTGATGATCAGCAGACAGATTTCGTAGCCTCGTTTTTGTGTACACAAACGTCATTAGAATCCTAACCGGGAGAAAGAAATCGGGTTTGATGTTAGATTTTTTTAAATGTTTAACTTAGCGAATGATTAAATACCAATAGCAGCGTTCCATAACCTTTTTCAGCTACAGACACCTAGGATAAAAAACGTAAATTTTCAAGGACCCTCCTTTTGAATTTTTTTAGTAGCATATGATTAGAGAGCTATTGTCCCATTATTTTACATATAATAATCCTTTCCCTCAGTCTGAAGGCCGGAAAAGAAAAAATATTGAAAATTTTACCAAAAAAGCCCACAATAGAATATTTTGTTCTCTGTATGACGTCTTTCATTAACAGCACTGGTTAAGGACTACTCGTACAAGTTAGCAAGTCGTGCAATGAGGAAGGAAAAAGATCTGCTATGACTGCAGCGGCGAAGACGTTTCACGTCAAATACAGCAATAGTTTTCCGACCAGAGAGACTTTTGGTAGCATTTGATTATAATCGTTTAATCGTCCAGAGATGAGGCTGCCGACCCCAATCATATATACTGACGGACAACCAGGTTTGGAAACACTGACTTACAGGTATGTACGCATGATAAAAAAAACCGGTCAAGTGCGAGTCTAAATCGCGCTCGAAGGGTTCCGTACCACCGTTCAATGGAAGCGATGGTGTGGAGTGAATAGTTTGGATTTTACACAGCAAAATATTGTTTACAAAGTTATTGGTGCGGTTACTTTCACACTCCATGTACGTAACCAGGTGCATCCATAAGTTTGTATGTGGTATTGAAAGAATTGTTGTATGGGAGCCCCCTTAAATATTTATTTTATCCTGTTTTTTAGTATTTGTTGTTATAGCGGCAACAGAAATACATATTCTAAAATTTCAACTCTCTAGCTAGCTAGGTTCTTGAGATACAGCCTGGTGACAGACGGACGGACGGACGGACGGACAGCGAAGTCTTAGTAATAGGGTTCCGTTCTTACCCGTTGGGTACGGAACCCTAAAAACAGTCAAGTACGAGTCTAACTCGCGCACGAAGGGTTCCATACCACCGTACAATGGTAGGGATGCTGTGGAGTGAATAGATTTGCAAAGCAAAATGTTGTTTACAAAGTTATTGGTGCGGCTATTTTCACACTCTATGCACGTAACCAGGTTTGAATGAATGGATGAAGGATATGGATCAAATTAATTCGACTGTGGTTGTTCTTATGCCCTTCTTTTCCACAGTGATCCAATGTAGTGAAAAGGCAATAAAGACAGTGGCTAAAATAATATTGCTGTATTTTATTTAGTCCACTTTCTAATATTTTATCTAGTAGTACTTTATTGAGGTAGGGTAGGCCTTTATTCATATATTAATTATAACATAACACTAGAAATTTTAGAACCTCTTGATACATAGTACAGTCGACATCTGATATATATGAGCGCGCAAGCTATTACTCAAATAGATCTACAGATCATAAACAACCAGCAATATCTACACAGCCAAATGTCAAAATTATGTCAACGTCCATGTTAGCACGCGAGGCATGCACGCGAGCATGTGAGGGTGTTGAGATAATTTTGACACTTGGGCTGTGTAGATATTTCTGGTTGCTTAGGATGTATAGATCTATTTGAGTAGCTTGCGCGTTCATGAATTGTACATCATTGTACATCAAAACCAATCCAAAAATAACTCTGAGTTGCTATTATCACACAACACTTATTCATATTCATATTCATATTCATTTATTTGCATATAACATGTACAATACACACTACAGGTGGAAAATGTATGAAAGTGTTGTGTGATAGTAGCAACTCAGAGCCTAACCTAACCCAGTATCGTGATCCAAAATCGTGATCGTAGCTCACGATCACGATCACGTGATAGCTACGATCACGATTTTGGTCGAAAAAATTTAAGTTTTGTTTTAGATATTATAATAGCCAGTGTGGGGTATTATAATAAAAAAAACTGAGGTGACAAATAATTCTAAAGATATAATATGTAGTTACGTAAAAAAAACAGGCCGTTACATTACTTTTTCTACGGGAAAAAGTAATTTTTTTTTGCAAAATAATGTAAAAGTGAAACCAACACAAAATAATGTTATTAATGCTTTAAGTAATTGGGATTTAATTACAAAAGTTGATATGATACATTTATACACAGATCTGCTGACGCTTTTTTCCCGAAAGTGGGGAAGGCAGAGACTAAATAACTCCACGTGCTACGATCCTTGCACACATCTCTCGTTCATATCATAATACATATGGTTCAAATAAATCGGTTCAGCAGTTTAAAGATACCTATTTTTTTTTCAGCGTATTAACCATCCTGTTCTTTTGCTCAAATCGACCGAAAATAGCGAAAACATGTCAGTTTTGCTGTAGGAAAAAGTGAGTGCACTAATCGTCAATTTGGCATTAAATGCATTGATTTGTAACTGCATAATGCTACAGGAGGATTTAATTAAGTTATCATTATAATTATCTAGACAAAGGAGCAGGATGGGTATGCTTATTGTTGCATTTCAAGACTTTGTTTTCAATAGTGTGGAGAGTGGCACTACATCCTCTGCTGCCGTGGGTGGAGCATTGCCATCTGATCTTCGGCCCCATTTGCCGCTGTTTGCAGAAACGGTACCCATTGATGCTGATATAGTGCACGCCTCTGGGCGATGTCCTGGCTGCGATTCCTGAAATAAATATAAACATATACATTTACAAAACTGTACAGCGTCACGCACTCCTCCCACGCGGGGTGACAGGGCACAGTTGTGTTCAAGTTTAGTCAGTACATTCAATAAAAGACGTAAGTTAGATATGCTATATTGAAAGGACGTGTGATGTCTATTTTTCCGTACTTATATAAATATTGGTAGAGACGTAGGTTTTACATTTTTGAAATTTTGGTTTGACCGAAATAAAACATTATTTACGTTATAACGTTTTATTTCATTTAATTCACCTACCAAAAAATAAGCCGCCCTGGGCCATATGATATCTGATGCTAAGGATATTACGCTGATGGCAGAATCATCAGCAAAACCGAACTTATTCCCAAAAAGATACGTCTAGATAAACCTAGGTTAGTCAGGAAACAAGTACTGGTAAGTCAATGCAAAGCTGTATGTTAATGCAATCCAGTGTAGTATAGTTATCATTTCTATTTAGGTCCACTAGACGGACCGCGAGTTTTTCATTAGGCGTAAGGTAACCGTTTTTCTGTCTTCTTTTTCGTTTGAGCTAGACCCAAAATTGGAGTATATACTTACCCCAATTTATGGGTATGGTTAGGTTAAATAATCTTAGAACAACATTTCCTCGAGATTTATTTCGCCGTCTAGCTAGAGAACCTTATTCTTTTTTAATTTCATCCGAGCTGTTCGGCGAGCGTTGAGTTTGTAATCACTGTCAGATGACGATGATATAGGAAGACAGCGCAGAACTATCTAGCGCGAGAACTACGGCGAACATGTTGGCCTGGCGGTTCACTAGATGTATTTTATTTATTTATTTATTTATTTATTTATTTATTTATTTACTGATTACAGAGTTTACAGCACATACGATACGAATAAGATAAAAAGGTAAACTTATCTTTGGCCAATTACAAACTCTCATTATTAAAGACTAAGCAGGTATGATAGAAAGCATACAGTTTACATTAAAAAGAAAAATTAAATTAGAATTAAATGTTATAAAGAGGGGAAACAACGGCTATTTCTATCATACTGCACAAGCGTGTATACTGTGGAGCTGTGGGGTCAGTATACACAAGCAAACAGGCACCGCTTCCGTATGCAATACAACAAGACGTGGCGCGGAATATTCCCTCTTTCCTGCTCCTGCAGAGGGAGATGTTCTGCGAGGGGGGCGTTTTTATAATCTTGACATATATGACAACCGAAACCAGTCGTACATAATCGTAAAGGAATGATTTTCGACAGGCCGTAGTAACGATTCATCACACATATTAAGCCAAACTTTCGGTCGATTATAAATTAAACAAACATAACATTACGCCTTTTATGGCAGAGGCACGATTAGCCAGTCATACAATAATCCATCTTAAGTTACAGAGGGATAGACGGATGATCATGCTCCACGCCAACAAAAGCCATGCCACCGTCATACAAAACCACGAAAAATTTGCAGCTTATGAACAACGTTGTCTATTGATGAACTCATCGTGCGGGCGATCGGATTTCTTAATGCACCGGTATTTATACTTTGTATGGTAGCTGAGGGTTGCCAAAGCATGATATTGTAATTTCCGCCGTAAGGTGCAAAAATAAGAGATAGATAATGGAAATAAAATAAAAATCTAATAAAATGGAAATAACTAATGTGTTTCAATAATTTATTGAAAACAACGGTTCAATAATAATTTGTGACAGTAACGACGTGTTGAATTGTAATTACCATGTTTATATCTTGACCTTCTACCAATAGTTGACATTATAATGTCAACTATACATCGATAGAAGG
The DNA here is from genome assembly GCA_949825045.1 of Argyresthia goedartella. NCBI lineage: Eukaryota > Metazoa > Arthropoda > Insecta > Lepidoptera > Argyresthiidae > Argyresthia > Argyresthia goedartella. The sequence goes on from OX463817.1 coordinate 8,777,678, forward strand.
TATCAGGTAAAAGATTAAACTAAAAACATAAACAATGCTATTAACACTTCAACACAACGTTTGCAGGTTTGCTTCAACATTTGCAAGCATACTAACATTATGAGTATTTAAGCAGAAAATATATATATTATAATAATTAACATAGCCTACTCATATCATTGGGGACATACCCCACTTAGGGATAACATGATTATGATTATTATTTAATTTGATAATTACATTGCCATACGTCATCAAATTTGCAGAGCACTTTTTTGAGTCGAGCAAAGCCACCGCTTCCTTGGACCATCACATTTTTTAATCGAAATCGGTATGGTTCTATTTGTAAGAGCGGCTTTCCTCTTCGTGTTGTATTGAAAATAGTTGAACAATGTAGTTGTAAATGTGATGCAGCTTCATAATTAAAGTCTGAAAATAATATAAAATAGCGTCATGCTTTTAAACATGTGAGGGGTATGTATTGCGTCATAGACAACCGTATCATCATCTTCATGACACCATGTTGTATTTCATAATTTGAACAAATACTAAAATTAATCCTAAAAGCTGACGTCAAGCCCAATACGGCTACGTAAAGTAAATTTAGTATTAAATGGGTATATTTCAATATATATTATATTAAAAACTGCGCTTTTTATTTGAAATCGGTATATGCTATTTGTAACATTCATCTTTGTTATGCGAGAATATGTGGTTTAAATTCATGATTAAAGCCTGAAAAATACGTAATAATACATACGTCTGGACAAACCGCTGGTGTTCCCTGGCGTTAAGGCAGGAAAGATATTTTGCAATTTTTTAAAAGTTTTGAAAAAATTTCATAGCATCATGCCTTTTCCCATACGGGATAGCAGAGGCACAATTGCGCCCACTTTGGGCCAGTTATTCAATACTCCATTTTGTGTGACAGGTGGCTAGCCCATCTCCGTGGCTATGGAGTAATGAAGGTTTCCTCTCGATGTTTTCCATCACCGTTAGAACGTCCGTATAATGTACTTAAGATAAATTGATTATCTTATTGGTACAATCGAACCAACTGAATCATGACCCTTTTGCCTGATAATTCGTTTGAAACTTTCAAACTTGTAAGATCTATCAAAATGTCAGTGTCTAATCAAATGATAACAAGTTCGTTACCAAGGAAATAAACCTTCAAGCGAATTTCGACCTACTTGCATTTAAGGGGTTTAGCAAAATAAGCTTATGGTGGGTCATGATTCAGATGGTTCGATAGTACATTGTCAGGTATCGAATCTGCATCTCCTGTGTAAAAAGTAAGCGTGAAACCCATTACCCCACGGAGCTCTTTGTGCATGTGCAATGTGCATGATTGCCTAGCTAAACTCAATTACTTACTAGCGGAAGGCCTTCCTACAGAACTATGACCTGATATGATTACAGTTCGACTTTCGCCCACAATGGCAATTCTAATATTACATAATAGCACAGGAATTCCTAGTAAAGTGCCTACCAACTTACCTTGGCCTGCCACATATGATACCCACTGTGTGTTGTGTGACATGATACAAACAGCCGTGGCATTACCGACAAGCAATACTAATTGCAAATCCGAACTCTACCCAACCTTCCTATTTTTGCATATAATCCTTCCCCAATCTCTCCAGTATGGCAATGTAAAGACATTGCCATACTGACTCTTATAATTGCTAATGAATGCATGCCCAAGTTTTTTTTGTCAATAGTTCATCCTCTCAAGCCATAACAACCTTTTCAGCTGCATATTAGTTGTGAGTGGACCGTCTCCAGCCAGCGGCTTTAAATCCCTCCCGCTCCTAACAGCGGTCATCTACCTCACTGAACCCATTAGTTTCCATGTGATTATTGTGAATATTCAAATTTAAAACAACCCTGCATATGATAGCAAGATGCGACATAGTCGCGCAATACATCAACTACAAAATTGTCATGTCGCAGGAGAATAGTAAATTCAAAAGTTGAGCAACATTGCATTCTATAGCTAGATGCGACATAGTCGCGCACCACAACTACTATACACATTGCATATCGTAGGATTACTCATCATCATCATCATCATCAGGCTCTCAGGGGACCCACTGTCGGGTTTAGGCCTCCTCATGAACACGCCATTCAGAACAGTCCTGCGCAACCCGCGTCCATATTGCTTTCCTGCCACCCTCGCCACATCTCGGACCATCTGGCAGACGGTCTGCCGACCGATCTTTGGACTCCTCTTGGCCATTACTCATTCTATGTTAAAAGGAAACCATTCCAGATACTCCAGAAGAAAAAAATAACAATTTTGAAGGATTTCCCTCGCCAAAGATCTTAATAAAAACTCGATGGATGTTTAAGAAGGAATATTAATTTTCTCACCTTGGAGATTAAAATAAACAAGACTATTACAATTATCACAATCCTCGTAATACCTAAATTGGCATTTAAGCCCAGTATCCTTCAAGAAGGATTTGTCCTTCTCAGTTTTGACTGAGTTTGCACCAAAGTATATTAGTACTTCCAAAAGATCTTAACTACCGGGCTGAGGAGGCTAAGTTTACTACATTACTGTAATAAAGTATACTAACTATTGGATCTGATTTGGGTCTGTTAGAAAGTATCTCTTACAAGAACCATGTAAACATAGTCCATCTTTCACAATACAATCACATATGAAATGGATCAAATTACTTCGACTGGTTGTTCTTCTGCCCTTCTTTTCCATATGATCCAATGTAGTAAAGAGTCAATAAAATCTTGTAGCTAAAATAATGTTGATGCATTTCATTTAGCCCACATTCTAATATTATTTATAAAATAAAGTAAAATTAAAATTAGCCTTTATTCTATCACAATCTTTACATAGTTGTTTATGTTATCAATTAGCAATTTGTTGTATTATAATGTAGATGAAAATTTCATGCATTATTATTAATATTGAAACAGAAACATCGACAGCTGCTGGCAAATAGAGAAATTGGGGCGTTAAGCTTTTCTGGCGGCGTGAACGTAATCAGAACGGAATAAAAGATAGGGTATTGGGTTGGCAGAGTCTTCCTATTGAAAAAGAAACAACGATTTTGCTGGATATACAGAGAAATCGGAGCGTAGTAAATGTAATCATTACGGATTAAAACAATATGAGTTGGAGGAGCGGAGCCTTGCTATAGTAACAGTAGTAAAGACTGGTGCTGGGCAACAAGACCCATGGCCAGACTCTTATAGCTGCTGGAATAGACTATGCCTGATTGATTTGCCCCAAAAAACCAGTCAATGCGGTCTTCAGAGAAATTATTTTATAATCATCATCATTTTAATGATGACGATTATAAAATAACTATTGCCATTTAGATTGGCGTCCTGTAACAACTAATTCAGTTAGAACCTGCGACGAAAAAGAGGTGTGTTATAAGTTGAAAGCGTCTTTCAGTTTGTATGTTTGTCCTTGTGTCTAAGCGTATCTGTCCGGGACGATGGGATAGCCAATGTTCCCGCCCATCTCCACCTGATTTGCGTTAATCGCTTGCCAACGTCTTCAACCTTCGCAGTTTCATTCGAATTTCAAATGTTACTTGTCGTGCTGAGTGGTTCCGCCAAGCCTCCCCCATCTTAAAATCCCTAAAATTTACGCTGACGAAGTTGCGGCCATCAGTTAGTTTAATGAAGTGCCTAAAGGCATTTTTTATGGCATCAAAGTTGTCGGAAATATGGCAATGTTTTTTTGATTGGGAACAGTGGTTATTTTCGAAACACAATATATTAGAAACACATAGGATGTTATTCATCGTTTTGTAAGAGAGCAATTATAGCTTCTTCATTTGACTCATGCTGAAGTGGAGAGCATGGTTCAGTGCAAGTATTTCGATTTTCTTGCTCATCATCAGTAAGCTGCTGATTTTTGATGCGTGACTTACTTGTCCTTGCTGCAGAATTTACTTTATTTTGTAGTCTTGGCTTGGCATTTTTTATCACAACCTTAAAAAACTTTTCAGCATCATTTTCCGTGAAATTTATGTCAGATTTTCTAATAATGTCCAAAAAACAACTTCTTATTCTGAAGTAATATTTTAACGGTATTTTCTTTTCGGCATTTGAATCTCTAGTTGACCCGGTCCAATTACAGCTCAGAAAAATATGCCTCGTGAAAAAATAATCCACAAGTTTATAGCACGAATCTAATCCTTTACATCCCCCAGAATTACCGCAAATAAACGTCAATTCCGTGACCAATTTATTGTAAAATTGCCCGTCTTTTAATTTAGATTCCAGCTCATCTAAATCATTTTTGGAGTTCAGTGGCTTAATAGGCAATCTACATTTACAGGCATTCACAGGATGTTCGGATGGCTTCATTATCGTATTTGTATTTTTATTGTCACCCATGAGAAAATCAACAGATATTTGTAAATTTTCTAACTGAGACATTATTTTAGCTTGGTTTTCCAAGATCTGTGCAAAAACTTGATTTTGTGTCACACTAACATACATGTTTGTATTCGGTTCAGAAGCATTCGCAGATAATTGAGAGTTGACTACTAAGTTATTGACTGAATTCTCGATTTCATCTTGTGGAGTAGTTGATGGTAACACTTGATGTTTAGGAGTATCTGTCCTTACAGTTGGTTCATTATCGTTCTCTACTTGAACGTATTCAACTCTGTCACCCCCCGATTGTTTTCTACTGGATTCTGAAACAGGAACAAATATTTATTATATTATCATACTGAAATAATAATGGAAAGATAACAGAATGTTAATATAATCCATAGAGCTAGACCTGAGGAATTAATCTGTTCAAAATTATTATAAAATATTAAAATCTTCTAATAATAAAACCATTTAGAAAAAGAGACCTTTTTAATCTTTGATGGAAGTTAACGTCAAAGTATTAATACTAATAGTAGTTTATGTGACTGACACATAATGGAGGGCATTAAAACTCGAAAGAATAATTATACACTACAAGTCCCGAATAAGCCAATCCGCTGTTCGAATTATGATCATTATGCACATAAAATTCTCCTATGCCCAGCATGGACCAATCGTTCGATTAATTGTTAAATTACAAAAGTAATATTAAAACCCTTTCGATCTTTGCTTAGATACGTGTTTTCTTTGCCTAAAGAATACAATTCTATTTTTAACAATCATATTTTGCCTTTCGTGGTTATGATGTGGAAAGAGTCATTTTTATTGAATATAAATAAATAAATTATCTTATTCAACGTCAAAATTATACTTACTTATAACTACAAGTCATTTTTTATATATAAAAAAAAGACGTACACCGTTTCGGAAGGTGGGCCTCGGGGTTAAGAAGAAATGGCAAGAAACTCCCCCATACCTTTTTTTTTTAAAGTGACTTTACAACAGGTACTGGTTTCGGTCTAAGGAAATTCGCCGGCGAGTGATAGACTTGATCCATCGCCCCTCGTCGAATTTCTGTGCGCTGAGATGGTATGGACCATGCAATTTTGTCATCTAAGTATTCCTTAATACTATAATAGGACTTTCTTATCAGCTCATTTTTAACATAGTTTTTGAACCTCTTTTCAGGAAGGATCAATGATTCCTGTGGTATTTTATTGTAGAAGCGAATACAGTGCCCCATGAATGATGTGCCTACTTTACTTAGTCTAAATAATGGTAGTGCTAACCTATTTTTATTGCTAGAGTTAATTGTATGGCTATCACCTACAATTTTAAATAAAGCTATGTTTTTTCTTACATGCATGATATTCTCGTATATATATTGACAGGTAACCGTAAGTATATTAATTTCTTTAAATTTTTCTCTTAATTATTCTCTAGCATCTAATTGATATATCGCCCTGATCGCCCTTTTTTGTAAGAAAAATATCGTATTTATATCTGCTGCTCTACCCCAGAGCAATATTCCATAAGACATAATACTGTGAAAATAACTAAAGTAAACCAATCTGGCAGTTTCAACATCTGTAAGATATCTGATTTGTCTGACCGCAAAAGCGGCTGAGCTAAGTCTTCGTGCGAGATTAGTTATGTGAGGACCCCATTGAAGTTTCAAATCTATAGTGATTCTGAGAAAGATTGTGTCTTCAACGAGGTCTAATCTTTCAGATCCTATTCTAACACTGCTTTCAACATGTCGTACATTAGGCAAACAAAATGTGATACATTTAGTCTTCTTTGAGTTTAATAACAGGTTGTTTACATTGAACCAACTTAACACATGAGAGAGTCTACTATTTGCGTCGTCTAGAATTTCTTCTTGTCTTTTCACCTTGAAAATAATAGATGTGTCATCAGCAAATAGAACAATCTGAGTCATTTTTTCCACCATATAAGGCAGGTCATTCATGTACACTGAGAAAAGGAACGGACCTAAGATAGAACCCTGGGGTACACCAATATTCATATGGGTTCCAGTGAACTTGCATCTGTTTATATCTACTTTTAGTAATCTTTCAATTAAATAAGATTCCATTAATTTTAACGCATTATCTTTGATACCATAGTGTTGAAGTTTGAGCAAAAGAGTTTGATGGTCCACACAGTCAAAGGCCTTGGAAAGATCACAGAAAATACCAACCGCATCCTGTGATCCTTCCCACGCACTATAATTGTGTTCTACTAGCGCTGTTGTTGTCCGGCGTCTGTTGTTGATCTGCCTTTAGTGAATCCGAACTGTTTTTTGTGGAGTAGCCCATGTGCATTGAAGTGAGAGAGTAGTTGACTCAATATGACCTTTTCAAACACCTTGCTCAACAGGTCTGAAGTTGGCAGGGTCTTGTTTACTACCGGATTTGAAAAGTGGTATTAATCTGCTCATTTTCATGAGGTCAGGAAAAACTCCGTTTGCTATACAACTATTGAATGTGATTTCCATGTATGTTGCAATCACATCGATTACTGATTTAACCACGTTAACCGACATGCCCCATAAATCTTCAGTCTTTTTCATGCTAAGCAGTTTAAATGTTTTAACTATAGTTATAGAGCCTATTGGCTTGAAGTTAAAGCCATCCTTGTTTTGGGGCACATTTTCAACCAAGTAATCTAAAGACTTTTCAGAAGAGGATGGTAGTGCTTCTGTTGTTATTATTGGTATGGTACTGAAGAACTTTTCAAATGCGTTAGCAACGTCCTCGTTTGATGAGAGTAATTGGTCGTTAACTTTTAAATTAAAACTATATTCACTAGACCTAACCTTGCCTGTCTCTTTTTTAATAATGTTCCATGTAGTTTTAATTTTGTCGCTAGAAGCTTTGATTTTATTGTTAAGATGTAGGCACTTGGCTTTGTGGCAGTCTTTCCTAAAATTTTTAGAATAATTTTTGACAAAGACGTTAAACTCAGGACTGTGATCATAGGATTTTTGCTCATACAATTCATATAGTCTGGACCTGCTCTGTCTTAAATCCTCTGTTGCCCATTCAGAGAATTTTGATTTGTTGTCCGGTCTCACTTTTGTCAGATGGAAAACCTTTTCAAATTCCGCAGATACAGATTTGAAGAAGCTGGAATATAATGTGTTCGGATCTTCACAGTAAGGTGTTAACGGTAGACTTGACACTAGTCGCGGTTTGCGGTGTCTAGTAAATCTACGTTAAAGTCGCCGCAAACTATGTCGCGTTTGGACTTGTTTCTGGATGCAAGTTGAAGAACTTGTTCCATCACTGATTCAAAGCCTTCAAATCTCTTTCGCCCCGCCTGTACACACTAACAATAGTATATTTTTCAATCTCAACACACGAGACTTCAGCATTAATTTCGCTAGAAAGACTAACAATATCCTTTCGTTCTTTACACTTAAAACCATCTTTTACTAAAATTAAGGAACCACCTCTAGTTTTAGTCTTTCTATTGAAACAGCTGATCACTTTATAATTTGGTATGCTGAACTGCATTGCACAGTCTTGCAGCCAGTGTTCTGTCATACAAAGTATATCTATTCTTTCGCTTTCTAAAAACATTTCTAATTCTAGTTGCTTGCCAGAAAAGCCTTGTATATTTTGGTGCATTACCTTTAAGCCGTGCTTTTCTGTTGTCGGTTGCGGCAGTTTAAAGATACAATAGTATCGTTTGTACATATTGCCTTGTCAGTAGTTACATGCTTCTTAGTACGTGTACTAATCGTTGTGGTGACCGTTATACAATTACTTACTTATGTTATACTGTTTATAACAGATTCTAAAATAAATGAAGCTAAAGACTTAGCTATTACGTCAGTGTCAATTTTAACAATAATAACTAACTTTAATACAATAATAAATAACTTTGATGTCCTCACTGTTTCCGTCAGTGATGTATTTACAAATTAATAGAATTGTGTCAAAGAATACAATTTTTGTATTGCGTACAGTCATATTATACGTATACATATTTAACCTATGAGTAGCGTGCTGTTGCTTTCCATTCATTGTATTTTTGTAAGGGAAGGCACATAGAACAATCTTACCCACTTCTACATTAGAGAGAGCATCAACAAACTTTATCGTAGTTTGTTTCCCTACACCTATACTATTCTCCATATATTACGGTTGTACCCTCCTCATATTTGTAGTTTAAAATGTTTTTGGCCATAACTTTGAAGGGGACATCGGGCATGCAATAGTTAATAACCGTACCTACGCGACAAGCACGAAGAGCTGGTCCCATACCTACACCTAGCCTGTCCGAGAACATAACAGTCCTACGAGGTGTCACGTGTGAGGTCCCGGCCGGCGGCGTCGCTGTGCACGTCGTTGCAGGGCTGTCTGGCTCCTGGCACTGGCGATGGTGTGCAGCGGCAGGCTGCGGCGTCAGTGGCGGCGGCGCACGTGTGAGCTCGGCGGTGACGTCACTCGGGGCGAGCTGCTGGTCGCTCGTCACTATGTGCGCAGTGAGAGGACAGACCCGCGGCTGATGTAAAGGGTCAGTCTCGGGCTCTGCGGCGGCGTCAGTGTCGTCACTGGGTGCGAGCTGCTGATCGCTCGCAGTATACTTGATGCGAGGGCTCGCCGGTTGTGGTGGAATATGGGGACATGTTTGACGCAATGTCACATTTCCGATTTTAGATAATTCATGTTCAAATAGTCCTCCTTCTTGACTAGGATAAGACCACGATTCACCCATGCCATTATACACCTTTTTGAAACTGAAAGGAAACTAATCGTAAAAAAATATTTTGTGAATACATGATAGGGTATAAATCTTTAAATACTATAAATATATACCATAAGAAATAAACCAATCTTAAAAACATTTCACGTGTAACTAGGTGCGATCACGAGTAGTAGGTATAATAATATCAAACCAATTCTGATGTATGTGTGATTTTCCAGTTGTATTGACGTGAAGTAGTCATTCGTGAATATAACGATTTCAGAAGCCTGCAAAACCCAATGTTTGGTGTAATAAAATGGTATAATTATGATTTTAGGTACACCACTGATAAACTGTTCAAATCGTGTGATGTTCTTAGCGTGCGACAATTGTTTATTATAAAGTGTATCCTAAAGAAACATGCTCAGTCAAAATAAGATCCCTCCCTAGGACATTCGGAAATGTCTTCCCCTTTGGAAACCAAGTTCAAGACGGCTTTTATAAAAAGGTTATTCCCCTTTATCAGTATTTTCCTTTATAACAAAACAAATAAAATTCTTAAAATATATTCGATAACACATAATCAATGCAAGGAAAATGGCTTTAAAATCAATGAATGGCCTTAAAACCAATAATAATGATACTGAGACTTTTTAACTATGGTATGCTAAATATTATCTTTCTGATTCATTTTCGTTGTTTTTTACATAAGTATTTACATGAAAATTTATTCGTCTATCGATTTATTTAAACAGTGACTTTCCTTATCCCCCTTCCCTATCCACCTACCCATCTTCGCTCACACGCCCACAAGCACACTACACACATAACCCCTACCTCTAATCCTAACAGTGTTTTTTGTAATTGTTTACTTCATTCTTACCTACTTTATATGGTTTTATTTTTACTGACCATATACGGTTCACGTGTCTGTTATTGTATACCTATAGTGTTAACAAAGTGAACTTATGTTGGAATAGACCTTCTTCCTGTAATATAACCGATGAGTTTATCTCATGAAACTGGGATCCCTTAGTTACGGAGCCACACGTGTATAAAATGAATAAATAAATAAACAAATGAATGAATGACGTATTCACATCTTTAGAAATGTAATTTAACAATAACTTAATTAAACGCGTCACCATTCCAATAACTTACAAACAAATGATACTTCAATGTTCACTCTATCTTTTTTAAAAAGCTTCGGAGGTGGATGGTTATGGTTGAGTACAGAGCTTAAGATTCGGCAATCATTTGTCATTGTCTGGCATGTGTTGTAATGACGTCTGCATGATACCACATTGGTAGTAGTTTCAGTTCTTCCGTTAACTCAAGAGACTGAATCAGTTGACCAAATTAACAGCTCTGGGAAAGCCACCTCTCATCAATTTAATTATTGTCACAACTGCAAAACAAAAGCTGTATTAAATATAGGTACTATTTTATTTGCTCTGTGTGGACTAAAAAGAATTCATGAAACAGAAATACCAAGCATCATATAATATTAATTAATTTATGATATTTACGAGTCCTTGATACAATTTTGACACTTTTTACAATACAGTTATTTTTACATACAATAAATTGTAAAAACCTTTGAATGGATCCGAATGTATAATAAGACGCTTCAAGTTTGAAAAACTACTATTACTGCATAATTAATATCCTACGCGTACAATAAATATGTTGTCTTATGGTGAAAAAATAAGTTTTAACCTAACCATCATTTTAACCTAAACAAGTCCATACATATCGTACTGAAGAGCCAGAGCCACAAACCAAACTCTGCACCTAACGTTTGTAAACTAAGACCGGACAGATGAAACGCGACTAAGCACTTAACGACGATGATGTGACAATACTCGCAAACTGCCTCTTTATAAACACCATTTTTGACTACATGCAATTAGCACTACAGAACATAGAAACATGGTGCAACAAAAACAAACTCTCAGTAAACCCCGCTAAAACTGATAAGTATTATTAACAAAAAAGAACTGAAACTGCCGTGGTTCACAGTTTGCCCAAACTCTTCAACAAAACACTAACACTCTCAAAACACGTGGAATATCTAAGCGTATGGCTCGATCACAAATTAAGGAAGAACAAGCACATGGACGCGACACTAAAGAAAGCCACCACATCGTTCTTCCAGTGTAGGAAGATGGTAGGGAACGGATGGGGACTCAAGCCAAAAATATGTCGATGGATGTATACGGCTGTGGGTGAGACCCACCATCGTATATGTCTCCCTGGTATGGTGGCAACGGCCAACAGAAACCACAAAAGCAACACAACTTTTCCAGAAGTTCCAGAGAGTGGCAGGTGCCATCAGCGACACTAGAAATCAAGCTAGGTATACCACCATTGGACCTATTCGTATAGCAAGAGGCCAAATCAGCAATTATAAGGCTATACAGTACAGGACAATGAAAAGGACAAATAGCAGATAGAGGTAACTGCACAATTTTAGGAAAGACATTCGAAGAATTGCCGGCAGCTATTATTGGAATTGATCGCATAAAAACAGGATTCCTATTCGGTAGGAAAGAAATTATAGCCAATGACTTGGAAATACCAACAAAATCAAATCATAACAGCATAACAATATACAGTGACGGCTCAAAGAAAAGCACAGGCGTAGGAGTTTAAAAAAGTAATCAGTAAAAATCGTTTATTCGCCAGAACTTGATTTGGCCCATTGAATAATGCTCTCATTGATATTGGGTCATCCACGTTCTCTTGTGGGCAGGCTTATGAAGCACACTATAAAGTGAGTAATTTACAAGGTGTTCACCTTATAAATACTATAATCGAATATAATCACCTAGGTAATGTTTAGCAGAAAAGTATTAGAATACATATTTCACCTTATGCCCATGTGACGGTAGCGAAACGGACAAGCCACATATTTTTACTAAGGTGTAGAGTTTGTGATGTCAGGGCATCCATAAACAGAACACAAGAATTATCCTCAAACCGCTCAAACAAACGTTAAGACTTTTTGCGTTCCGAAACACACACATTGCTTCTAGCCCCACACTATCCTGTATCATGGCATGGCAATAGCCTGTACCAAGAAAATAAACTAAGAAACAAAATAAGAAACACTATTCGCCTAACATCAAGACCAAGCCTGTTTTTTTCCTCTCGCTTGGGAAGCAGAGCTTCGGACCGCAATGCCACAAAGGTCGTCAAAAACATCAAACTATAGAATACACTCTCCTTATTCTTTTTTTCCACTGTTAAGTCCTGTCCGACGATTGAAAAACTCAATTTATTTTGACCTGTCGAGTAAACAGATATATTCATCTGGAGAAGGAACAATCGGTATAATCCTGATCGAACTTCACTTTAGAAGTTCGTTTTCTCATCAACTTACTATTTAAGCATGGGTGTGAAGCGTCCGTGGCCTAGCGGTATGCGCACATCAGAAACGAGTGCGGTAGCAAAATCTGGCCGAGACGGGTACTGGATGGGTGTCAGAGGCCCTAATAGACAGTCGGGTCGGCCACTAGCCCCATATCCCTCGATCAACCCCCAGTGAGCCAGCGTTGTGTACTATGGCTCAATGTGATTCGTATACGGGAAAAGGCCCTTGCCCCTCGGTGGGACATTAATAGGCTCATTGATAAATTTATTTATATTTAAGCATATTGCACAGTGTCAGATGTGCCATTCTAAATACTAATGCTGCATTATGATCGATTTGAGTATTAGTTAACCTTTTAAGCCGCCGCCATCTAGTGGCAAAGTGCCAAACATGCTAGAACTATTAACTCGCCTATCTCCAAACTAATGCGCTGGGAGAAATGGTGTCAGCTTCCAAGCTCTCCTATTTCCAAACAAGACAGATTCTCATTTCGGAACCTTCCTAATCTAAATTTAATCATATCTTAATTTATAAAATATATATCCGAGAATCAAAAGCCCGACCACCTGCGCTAATTCATTATAACTACTACTACGGTGTGCGCACATGCCCGCGATGCGCGAGGACATGCAAGCCCATGAGCGACGAGTATAAAATAGTTGATGCGGTCGCCGTGACCGAAAATCGGTCGGACAGAATCATCATCATCATCAACTTAACTTAATGATGAGAAGCTATAATTTTCAATTATAACAATTTCTCTAATATTTCCAAGCATCGCTCTTTTTCCAAATGACGTTAGTCTTGTCAGTAGGCGCTTCGTGGTTGTGATTGTCCTGATACTTGGACATCACTCCGTCGATGGTGATGGCAGTGGCGCGACATTTGCTGGGCTTTTTGCTGCAGGTCCACCGAATCTTGTTGCCAGCGGAGACGGTTACCATGTTGAACCGGAATCCGTTGACGATCAGGATGGGGTTCCCAGAGTATGACTCCTCGAATGATACCACTGAAACAATATTTCGTCTGTCAGTGATAGTTACACGGTGAGGCGTGTTTTATGGTGTTCCGAGGACGAGTGTGGACACGTAAATGGCACAAGTAGTGGTCATATGTTCTCAGTTCTAGGTCATATAGTCAGTTTGAAGAGAAATATGTAATCAGTAAGGGCCGAAAGAAAGAAAGTGAGTTAGCACTAATTTTGACTCTATAACGTAATAATTATCTCGAATTTACTTTGATGCTCCACAGATTTACTATACGCTGTTTATTTTTAAGACCTAGGGAATATGTCAGTAGTTTAGAAGGCTAATTCATGATTCACAATTTGTTAATTGAACACACAATATTCACAACTTAAAATAATGCACAAAGGCGAGTTTAGCACGAGATCTCTTCCAGTAAACAATAATAGTATAGAAGAACTCGATTTTAAAGCTGGAAAGAGCCTGTGTATTTTTTTATTGTTATCGCATTGAAGTTCTGTGGATTCGAGTGCCCCAAATTACATTTGCTTTAAAATGAAAATATATATTTTCTTTAATGTTGTAAATTTTTACTTCAGTGGGTAAATTAGGTGCTTATAAGCAGGCAGTTACTGTTATGTGATCTGAGCAAAGATAAAACTATAATGAGACCCATAGATCCATGCTGAGGGGTAACAGGTTGAGTTGATGATAATGATGGTACTGGGATCATCTGCAGTTCTTCTCTGCAGAGTATTTGAACTCTCCAATTTTTTTCAAGGTGACAGTGTCTGGGGTCAATAATTGTGGATATTCTTATAAGCAATGACAGTATTGTTAACCGTCATCAAAGCAGCATTACAGCCCACAGAGTTATGAGTACTTCACTATGTTTATCTGGCATCTCTTGCAGTATGAATATTTACCAATTTGAGGCCAGATCTCGTAGTGGTGGGGAGTAGGATGAAAAAAAAAACTTAAAGTTAAAAGTTCATGTGGTCTTTGCAAACCTATGGTCAGTTGCACAAAACAAAAACTTACATGACTGGCGTCTCTTGCAGTATGAATATTTACCAATTTGAGGCCAGATCTCGTAGTTGTGAAGAGGAATGAAAAAAAAAACCTAAAGTTAAAAGTTCAAGTGGTCTTTGCAAACCTATGGTCAGTTGCCCAAAACAAAAACTTACATGACCGTAGTAGCTCCCGCCAAAACGTAGGGGTGTATTTTGACACGTCTCAAGGAACTTTGAAAAAAATCTTGAGGTAATACTCGTAGACCACGATTGGTTTATACAACAGTATTTATTATAACGTAATAGTACATTTTCCACGAGTTCGCAAAGGCATATTTACGAACCGAGAAGTTTACGGCACGAGCCGAAGGCGATGGTCGTAAAATGCCTTTTCAAACGAGTTAGAAATACAATTTTTCCGCCTGAGAACCCAAAATCAAGCGGCGAAGGTGCTATTTTTAGCTCAGAAGTCGGAAAAAGCAATTTGCAGGGCAAAAATAAACAATGGCCATAGTAGCAGATCTAGTGATAATGTATATTATTTATTTTTATAATGATAGTATCTACTCTATGAACTTCAGCCGAGCAGCAATTATGGGGTGGAACATAACCATCTGGTGTTTGGTCCCACATTTTGTTTTTTGCAGAACGTTTAATAATCGATAACGACCTGTGGTTTGCCTTTCTTTGACACGAAGAATGCTGTAAAACAAAAATGTATCAACATGGAAAAAAATGTTGAAAAACATACGTGGCGATAACAATAAAAAAGGTTTGAATGTTTCAAAACAGTATCATTCAAATTAACAACAAAAATTTAATGAAGTAGCGAATTTTCTATATCACACTTTGCGCAGAAAACTTTCACACTGAATGAGTTTTTAACAAGATTATAATAATATATTATCAGCAATAAATTATGTAATATCGAAAACTCGTTAAAAGTGGGCACAATTTTGACTATGTCACGCCGTATGTGTGGAAAAAGGCGTGACGCCCTGTTATTATTTGATTAAATTCAATGTAATTTTATTAATTATCATTTTCCTTAATGTTGGTGGCTGTCTGCATTCCTAGTCTTAATAATCTTGCCATCCAATGTCAACAGAGTTGCCTTACACCCCAAATGATATTTGGAACATCTCCAGAACTGTTTGACGCCACAGTTTCGGTTTAAATAGAACTGGTTGTCGCCGAGTAGAATAGATTTCGTTCCGCGCCTAGTCAGCACGAACATAGCACCTAAAATATTAATTTTTATATACATGCTAGTTTAAAAACACCAATCTGCACACCATATCTGCATCGCTGATGTGGAGGCGCAGACCGCCACACTTAAGGTGATACGAAAAGAAATGGGGTTTTTTTCGAATCCATTTACTTCACCATGAAGTCATCTACAGATTTGGTTTTTAGGTTAACGTTTATTGAGTATTTGATTAAGATTCTCACTAAAGGAAAACGCTATTGGATGAAATTTAATTACGAAAACACCTCTAAATTGTAATATATTTTCCTGTAATTCTGAAATCCTAACAAATTTCATTGTGGAATTGCGTTCAAAATGTAGATATTATGTATTCGTAAACTCTCCTTAAAACACTTTTTGACAAAATAGCGTAGTTTATTTTTATAATTTTTTTCTGTGGTTTCTGTGGTACGTGTGCTACGTTATGACATTTTTTCCCGATTCCATCCCTCTCACGCTGCGGGTTTTTCCGCCTGGAGTAACGGGGACCTTTGCACGGACGAGGTATCGCCTTAAGTGGAATTGGGCAGACCCTGAATGGGTGGCTACAGACCCGTCTGTAGGCCCCACCAGGGCAGAGGAACGTCCGAAGCAGATAGCGGGACGACCTGGGGCCCAATTCTGATAGCACAATGACCGCTCAGTGGCAATGACGCGACGGCTATGGTCAACTTTAAGTATCAATTATTTGGAGAATTTTTTTTTAGGTAGTTAATGGTAAAAATTTAAGTTATTGCTAATTACATAAATTAGCTATAAACCAAAGAGAAATGGGATAAATCAACGTCAGATAAAAGATCACTAAATCTTACAACAGCTCATTGATTGTGTTTGTCAACATGCTTCATCACAATGACGTCATCCACAGTGACTAGTGGGTTTTTGTCCAGAACCAGCGTGCCCATGCGCCGGTGCCAGGACACCACTTGTCAGGCCGGTCCCGCCCCACCTGGATGATGCGTTGGTGACCGCTCGCCGCTGGCTCGACGTGCTGAATAACGGGAGATCTGCAAAGAAAAAAATATAACTTGCGTGTGATTAAAGCCGCACCAATATATTTCTATTTAATTTAATGAAGTATTGTCAGTTCCAAGGAAAAGTACCGACGTAAATGATAACTAAAGATTTCAAAAATAAATTAAATTTAAATGTACATGTTATTAAATAATAATCAACAAAAAATGAACTAGAGCAAGTTGCTGTTATGATGATGATGTTAACTTTGTATTAAAAGCTACTGAACTATTTGGACAGCAAAATAGTAGTTCATGTGACTGATACATAATGGAGGGCATTAAAACTGAAGGCGAGTTTCATAACAATATCACTCAAGATTTTTAAGATGCCTAATTATGTACAGTAACCTACACTAGTTTATCTACACACATATCATAAGCTCTCTCTGATGTGTTCAGGAACCGCATGTTCGACCGGCATTATGGCATTGATCATTGCTCTGCCCTTGTTTAACTTGTTCAGTAGTACCAACTTCCCAGAGAACCCCTAGTTGGTCTGTGAAGTAGGTACTACTGAACAAGTTGGTACTACGGCTGTAATATGGTCTGCTTAAAATTAAGTTCTACTTACTATTAAGTCGTACTTAAGTATACAGATTGTAGTAAAACTTCTTTTTATTTCATATAAGAAGCTTACTGGCTGACTTGACTAGCCTTCTGAAAAAGGTTCAGCATTCAAGCCTGGAATTTCGTCTGGTAGCTCTTCGATTGTTTTTGACGCATTCTTCCTTGAGCTCTGAATAGCTTAGACGTGTCCTCTACAGTTTATTTTTAACTCCTCATTATGACATAGTTGCAGCGATGGGCTAGTCCCTTACAATTGTTAATATACATAATTTTGTAAATAACTTGTGTTGTGTACATAGAAGGCCTTTACTTGATGTGCTGTAATGATTGCTGACCCCCACGCTTGGGGTTCCACCTGTACACCCGCCTACCTACCCTCCTGCTCACACCACTGGACCTGAGACCCCTCTGTTGAACTGGACTCGGCCCTCTAGCGCAGCCTAAACGCGCAAAGTCCGTCTCACGAGTTCACAACCACGACCTTGCTCTGTTTTCCCTTAAATAAATCTTGTAAATATTGTAAACTCTCCATTCATTCAAGATAGGGAGTCTAACCGTTTCACGGCACGCAGGCGGGCGTCGGAATTCGAAATTTGAATGTTATAATATGTCGAAATATTGATATATATATTATCGTCATAATGTATCAATATTCAGATAAGAAATGAGTTTTTACCAAGTAATATATCATTAAGCTGGTCGTAACTTGCGGTTTATGATACGTTATGTGTATCTACACAATAATAGTAGGTGGGTAATAAAAAGTTGCTACCTCCCAAAACTATAGATTAAGAACTATTGCCAAGAAATTATTAAAGTCGTCTCAGTCACAGTATACTTACTGACAGTAAGTTACTGTGATACCTCAAAGCTGCAAAATGCTTTAGCTTGAGCTTTGGCTTCCAACAGTTGAGCTGGATCAGTAGGATATCAGTCTTCTCGAGATAGCTATTGTACTTCCATGTAGGAAGTGTACTCCTCTGCCCTTAAATTATAGAAAGACAGATAACAGACGATACACTTTAGATTTATAATAGTATAATTTAACTTACATATACTTAATATAATGAAACTTACAGAAATCACAATAGCTGGTGGTTCCTCTGTTGGTATACGAATGTGTTATTGATGTTGTTGTGGTACATCAATCTGTAATTAATATAAACACATTAATCGGATATAAGTATCTCATTAAATAATCACATACAATACTGAATTTAATATAAATACCATACATTGTCAGTACCAGCATCTTGTATTTTTGCCTTTGATGATTTGATGATGATGGATTATCATGTTGTAATAATATTAAAAAATAATTATATAAATGCTATTATATTTATATATATTTGTTATATGTTTGTGATCACACCCGGGACCTCTCGCATGGTAGGAGCCACTACCTCAGCGCCACAGAGGTCGTCAATATAGTCGTTTTTATAGGACAACTATATAAATGATACAAATACGTGGCATTATAAGCAACGGCTTGATGACAATAAACAAAATCAAAGGATATTTCCACAGCATTTTATTATTTTGTAAATCTGCTTGACGGTACAAGTTTAACATCCGCCGATTTTACTCCCATTAATTCAAAACCTGACTTCCTATGTACATAAAAGTCTATTTATCATTTAACTTTCCATAACTTACTTCACTTACTGACTTATTATTATTATTATCATCTAGAACACTAACGCCCATTTGTACTAAACGTAAATTAGGCTTGTCCTAGTTAAGATTCACCTAAGCCTAAGAACAGCCTACCTACAAAATTTGATTGCACTGACAGATTGGACTTAGGAATGGCTTAGGGTTAGTGCAAACATTTTATTTTGCTAGGAGCAGCCTAAACAAGTTAGGAAAGAACTCGTTTTCACAAACTTTAATATCGAGCTAAATAGACTAGCACAGAATTAGTACCACTGGAAGTTTTCCACCCCACTCTGGATATCGACGCCACTGACATTACGGTCCCCCCATGCCGTTAGCAAAACAGTTCAAATACTTACTACTTTACAAATACTTTCTAAGAAAGAAGATTACGAGAGCATTAATAAGTGTCTCGAGAAATAGGACTGGTCTTGTTTAAATATTCTAAGTGTTAATGACGCTGTCTCAAGTTTTTATAATGAAAATAAATTAATGTAAAGAATCAGTCAACTGCTTCGTACAAAACTTAAATATGCAAACACACACACACACACACACACACACACACACACATACACACAAACACACTAAGAAAATAAAGCGCCCCGGACCATATCAGATGCAAAGGTCCCCATCACGCTGGCGGCGTTTCCGCGCTGCACTACGAGGGAGATCCTCTGCATAAGATAGGATCCGGAGCGGCGGTCATAGCCACGGTCCCTCAGGCGGCGCCCTATTTCCCTAATGAATGCCTTGCCCTGCACTCCCCAGACCCCGGTGGTTTCTATGGCAAGCGGGACGAATATATACTGGCCCAAAAGCACAGAGTACTTTTGGGTCTTCATCCTCGCTGCCTCTTCCGCTGCGGCCCCCGGGGTGGACACGGTCAATGCCAGGTAGGAGGGAGCGAATGTGCAAACACACGTCGCATCCCAAAGCAATGACCGTCCCCTCTCCCACGGGATCATGGTCAGGCCATCCGGGCGTTTCCCATCGGTACGACACAGCCCCGCGGGCTCCAATACACAAGGTATATTGGCTGTTACAAGAGCCCGCTTGACGATGTCATTGATAGAGGAGTCCCGGGAAAGCCTGCCCGCGCTTCGAACGCAGTGAAGACCGTGCCGACCATGAGCGTCCACACCCGCACCACACACACAGGAATGAGACTGGCAGATGTCACAGCCAAGGCGCAAGGCGACAGCCACGCGCAACGTGTCATTGTCCAGAAATGAAGAGAAGGCAAGGCGTGGAGCCAGAGCCCTGACTCTGGCTGCGAAACTGCGCGCAGTCGTGCCAGCTCGACCCCCGAACTCCGGTTCAATAACTCGTTAAGCGTGACTCCACACGATAACTCATCCCAATTACGTTGTGAGTGCGGGTGCTGGGGCGGAGTGCTACCAGGACACCAATCATGCCATAACCCTAATGCCTCCTCCGCGAAGGGGATACGAAAACCATCACCATGGATATTTAAAATAAGAGTGACAAGGTCTCGCACCCTATGCGAAGAAGACAAGAAGGCCGGCAGCTCGGTGTCGCGCAACCGTCGAATGCCTAAACCACCGTGCCTGATGGGCAAAGCTGCTTGGCACCACTGAGTGGAAGTCATTTCGATATTGATAATCGATTCTAATGAGGTCTTCAGTACGTTATCATACTCAGTGGATTCCTCCTTACAAAGCCACATCGGAGCCGTACGCAACGTGTATGTAAGCCTGGGAATTGACAGACAACTCCTCAGGATTATTAGTGCGACGTGGGCAGGGAGTTGTTGTAAGTGATCCTTGGATGCCAAGAGAGCTCTTGTTTTGGCCGATAAGACACCCGGGATACCCTCGGGGAAGACTGCTGCACCCAATAAAGTAAAGTTGGATTTGTCCAGTAATCTTAACCCTGGGGCTACGGAATAGACTTCTGATAGCACTTCCGGGGAGACCTGGCTGGAACAGGGGTACAATTCGTATTTCTGTGGATTCACTTCCAGCCCCAACCTCGCTAACCCCTCGACAAGTGCTCTCAGATCCTCGATCACTACTTCCGGGCTGCCTCCGATGGTACCGTCATCCAAATACCATACGTTTAGAGGTGACCGCAAGGTGGATACTACATTCTGAATTGCGAGGCTAAATATTAAAGGTCCCATAGGATCACCTTGCTGCGCCCCCACCTGAGACTCCACCAACATGTCTCCTAAAAATAAGTTACTCGATCTGTAATAACATTTGTGTAGAAATAGGTACAATGCAGGAACTTTCTCCTTTATCATGAACAAAATTGAGTCGCGCTCGACTGCATTAAAAGCGTTGCGAAGATCGACCTTTACTACAATATTATTTGTATCAGCCTCATACAGGGCAAAGGCCCGAGTAGCATGTATAGCCGCCTCGCAACCCAAGTGTACGCCAAAACCCAATTGGCGGGGCTGCAGAAATGAAGCCATCTCCTCTCTTACGGCGCGACACCCTAGCTTAGCCACTAAGCGACGGATCACATTGCCTATGGCAATAGGCCGTAAGCCTCCATCCTTTTTTCGAAGGGCACACAATGAGGCACCGTATAAAAAAGGACAAACTTCCCTATTTACCTCGCCTTTCAGCATGAAATTCGCCAAACTACAAACTGAGGCCAAGAGTTTTCCACCGTTGTCGCCCGCAGCAGCCGACGTCAGCTCTTTAAGGTGTTCAGGGCGCAGCCCGTCCAAACCTGCCGCGGAACCATTAGAAAATGATGCGACAGCCTCGGAGACGTCCGACACTTCCACAGAAAGAAACTTGTCTGAGGAGGTCGGCTCTGGTGGGTAATCTAAAGAACGACCCGGAGAGGGATGTTTGAGGCGCAAGGCTTCCAATGTCTCCTCACTATTGTCAGCTACTGAGCAGTCAGACATTAAGATCCTAACCGCTCCACCTAGGTCCCCATCATAAACCTTCGTTTCCACGTCCCTACAAAAGGATCGGCGACTAAACGCCCTTATACTGGGCCGCGGATCTGAAGTGACCAACCCTTGCGTACCCTGTGTGCTGATATTGTTAATATTTTCTTTCACTTTGGAAGTCAGCGACTGACTCCGATTGTCGGAGGAAGGGACTCTTAGGCATTTGAATGAAAAAGTTAGAAGGGCAAACCAGTCCTCCGTTGAGTTGTTCTGAACGCAGTGGTCAATCAATTGTGACAACTTCCCAGCGGCAAGACTTCTTGCACCCTTAGGAATATGTTTAAGGACCCTTACCCTCAACAATGGTAACTGACCAAAAACTGGGGTGAGCACTTCACCATAACCAAGAACAGCCTGAGACTGTTGCGAATGCAGACCCTACTTATATGCACGTTCAAGCCCCGGGGAAAATTAAACTGCCTTGAGGAACCGGGACAATGGGGAGACAGTGACAGAGTGGGCATCTGGAACTAATTAACTAAACACAAATTGTATAAAAATTGTAAAATAAAATAAAATGATACATTATTACCTCCATGTACAATATATGACCAATAAAATTTAAATAAATAATTAATAAGTTACTTAAAAACAATTTTCGTAGCACAGACCCACAACACACCACTGGTCGTGGCGCTGCACGACGTCGTCGCAGCACGCGGCGACGACAAGCTTCGAAGAACTCGTAGAATATTTTCGTAAAATTGAGCTAGATGCAGCGGCGTGATGACGCGCTCCCGGTGTTTAGTGCCGTCTCATAGTTGATGAGAGGCATCACTCTGCCAATTGGAATCTGCAGTCCTCAGCAATTAGCTAAACAGCTAATATCGTAGTATTTTCCAACGACTGATCCTATTATTCAGATGACACAAGTCATCAAAAACACTAGATTGCACTGTTGTCTGTAGGAATGGAACACATGTGAAACTGCTCTTTACCAACTTTTTATTGTATAGTTAAAGTCTGAGTCACAACTAGCGGTTTTTTATAAAGAACTTAGGCGATTCTTATGTTTAGTGCAAACGGGGGTAAGGCTTAGATTTTTAGCGTCTTGTATTAACTACTTTTGAATGTGTTGTAGTCGTAATGAGATAACCTGTTTTAAGTAGAATACTTACAAACATAAAGTCAGAATTATACTGAATGGCAGAACGACATGTGTAGACTATAGTAATATCCAGTTATAACTTATGTAACCAGTGATCTTCCCAATTTTTATTCCAGAAATGGTGTCTTGAAAATGAAAATATGAATGCATCACACTTTAATATAAATTCCGTTAGTCTCAACAAATTGTGGAGGCAAATGATTATGTTCTAGTTTTGAGTGCAATACTTCATAAAGGTTTGTCGTCGTCGTCAGAGTAGCCCTACACTTCGATGACTTGGCCGTTGAGCAAATATAGTTAACACTGTTATTATTACGCTTCTTGACACAAAATGTATACCCGTTGACTATTACGACGTCCTTGATCTCACCCCTTCTCATCATTTTTATGATCTTAAGAGCTGAAAGAAAAAGTTTAATGATAAAGTGACCATAAATCTTCAAGGGGGCCAAGTTAGTTTTGAGCTACACACTACAAGTCATTCGCTATAGAAAGCATTATAAGCAAAGCCTTTATGACAATAAACACAATAATCATTTGGCCCCTTGTACACTTTATGTGTCAGGACATTATGGCGAGTAAGGAGTAAAAATTTCGCATGGCACCAGATTGGAACTGATGAAGTCGATCTGATTGATTGATACTAATGAAGTCGGACCTGATGAATGATTTGATTGGAACTGAATGCTCTGATCTGAGCTGATGATCCTATTGAACCTTTTCGGTGAGAGTGTACCCCTAGTGTTTTATGTGTACCGTATAAATAAAGTTTGACTAACGACTTCCTTCTTTTTGTGATAGGAAGTACACCCACCAAAATTACCCCGATTATTGTTTGGGTATGGGTGGCGAACCAACTCATACCCAAAGAACAATGTAACTTTGGTATTCCCGGGAGAACTTTGGTATCCACGGGGTAACTTTGGGTTGGTTGGTAACCAATAGGTTGGGGTGATTACTGCCATTCATTGGGTCCTTTTGAGGATACCAAACCGAGCTTCACTCGAATAAAAACAGGCAATTGGCTTCCGATCAGATCAAATAAAAACATCATCACAGTCACCACATACTTTCAATAGAGCCACTGCTTTTTGGCTTAGAACAAATGGATACATTTCCCAAGACACACACACTGGTTACCCAAATTTGGGAGACAGGGAAACCCTTCTGCTAAAAACTTGTTGTTGGAAATAAATGTATTTTTACTTTTACTCTTTACTTTTAAGTGCCTTGTGCCTTGTCCCTACTATCCAAGTCTGTGACATAAAAATACTCAACTCTGACATCTTTAATATTTACACTAGAACGATCAGAGATTAGCGCATTGTCTTCACTAATTTTGAATATTTTTTATTAATGTAAAGTCTCATTTTTTTCCCATACGGGATGCCAGAGGCACAGGTGTAACCGAACATTATAATATCCAGCAATATCTTAGGCATCCTATAATATTCACAATTATTTCTTAAAAACTTAAAAAAATCAAGAATATGAATCACACTTTAATATAGATTCCGTTATTCACAACAAATCTTGGAGGTGCATGACTATGTTCTAGTTTTGAGTGCAATACTCTATAAGGGCTGTTCGTCATCATCGTCAGAGTAGCTCTACACTTCAGTGACCTGGCCGAAGAGCAAATATAGTATACACTATTATTATTATGATTATTAACACAAAATGTATACCCGTTGACCATAACGACGTCTCTGATCGTGGCCCCCCTCATCATTTTTACGATCTTAGGCACTGAAAAAAAACGACAAAGTGTACATTAACATTAACATTAACATATACTGGGTGGCTCATTTTTACATATACTGGGTGGCTAATTTTTACATATACTGGGTGGCTCATTTTTACATATACTGGGTGGCTCATTTTTACATATACAGGTGGCTCATTTTTACATATGCTGTGTGGCTCATTTTTACATATACTGGGTGGCTCATTTTTACATATACTGGGTGGCTCATTTTTACATATACTGGGTGGCTCATTTTTACATATACTGGGTGGCTCATTTTTACATATACAGGTGGCGCATTTTTACATATGCTGTGTGGCTCATTTTTACATTTATTTATTTATTTATTAACATAATTTATCTATGCCTTGACAGCCGAGGCCAAATCGACATAAATTACAGATATATACCAATAAAATAAAATATTTACAATCCAAATTAAAATTCACAATATGTCATCAACCATAAATCAATTAAATCAATTAATAAAAAACCAAATTCAATGTTATAATTTGACATTACTGTCATTCCATCATCTCGCAGAACCTGCCACACATTCGCACAATGTCCCTCCATGCATCACCAAACAGATCGTTCAGTGGTGCTACCGCCAACAGAGCATTCAGGCTGTCCCGCGCCCGGACAAGCGGAGACTGCCGGCGCGCCACCGTGCGGTGCGAGCCGCCCGCTAGCAGCTGGTGCCTGCGCCCGCGTACGTAATTGTCAGGCACAAATAACGCGCATACCGCACTGACAAGCGTCGCGCAGTCACTGTCGCCTCGCAACAATCGACACACAGTCAGAAGTTGTTCAGTGTTACGTCTCACCTCTAGTGAGTTATATCCAAGCATACCCAATATAAAAGCGGTTGGATAGAGATAAGGGTAGTACCCAAATTTCCTCTTATATAGGTATCGTAAAAAAGCTTTTTGTGCCTTCTCGAGCATAAGGACGTATGAGCTTTCGTGTGGATTCCAAACAACCGAGCTAGATTCCAGTTTGGTTCTCACTAGGGCAGTGTAAAGAAGCTGTACCACACCCAGATTACGGAATCCCTTACTATTCCGAATCACAAACCCCATTCCCATTACATATACTGGGTGGCTCATTTTTACATATACTGGGTGGCTCATTTTTACATATACAGGTGGCTCATTTTTACATATGCTGTGTGGCTCATTTTTACATATGCTGTGTGGCTCATTTTTACATATACTGGGTGGCTCATTTTTACATATACTGGGTGGCTCATTTTTACATATACTGGGTGGCTCATTTTTACATATACTGGGTGGCTCATTTTTACATATACACGTGGCTCATTTTTACATATGCTGTGTGGCTCATTTTTACATATACTGGGTGGCTCATTTTTACATATACTGGGTGGCTCATTTTTACATATACAGGTGGCTCATTTTTACATATGCTGTGTGGCTCATTTTTACATATGCTGTGTGGCTCATTTTTACATATACTGGGAGGCTCATTTTTACATATACTGGGTGACTCATTTTTACATAAACTGGGTGGCTCATTCAAAAATGGCAATAAATGTAAGTCAGTTTTATTAACCAGCCTCAAGTATAACCGTTCCAAAACTGCAAAAAGTCATGAGGGGTGTCACTTTAAAAATTATTTTAGTAAAAAATAGTTAAGACACCTATTAACTGAAATTATCAAATAAGTTTCTTAAAATAGACTAAAAATTCATAAAATAAAATAAAAAGTAGAGCGTAGTTTTTTAGCATAGCCCATTGGTGTCCAGAAGTGGTTAAAAGACCCTGCCACGAGGCCCGCTGGGTATTTCCTTAAACTCTTGAATACCACTGGCGTTAGCTAACGCCACTTTTCCGTTATAGGTTTTAAAATTTATTACCATGGCATGAGGTTCAAAATCGCAACCCGTCCCAACTAGCCTCAGTTTTTGAGAGGTTAAGCTCGGCCACTACAGGCGACCACCTTATTTTATTGTTTAACCTCGAAATAAACAACCAGTTTGACCACCAATGATGTTTTATTGGTGAGGGACATCCCATCCGAGAAAAGTCAGGTTACAATACAACACGCCCATCTGCACTTCATAAATCCTCTAATTATGTTCTTTGTATACCCGAAGCCGTTGCATACCATTACCGGATATCCATATAAAGAAGTCTCGAAATGAACATCGAAAGTCTTGAAACATCTTGAAAATCGAAATGAAATTTCGGCTTTAATCATATTGCAGTTTTCAAGAAGCATCCATCAGCTTGGATTATCACAAATGAATTAGCAAATCGGATAATATCAGTTTAAAAAATATATAAAGTTTTAATAAAAAACCTTTATCTAACGAATTGTGTTACAAACAACTTAGTTGCTTGTGAACACCACACTAGGTTTGACTTGGAGTCCTGACCATGGCAATACATTGTAATTAGTTGCTGAGTATAAGTTATATCATTAATACAATTAAGACGAAGATTAAATATTTTAATTTAAGTGAAAGAAAGGATTACAATAAAACACAAAAAATTTAACTAAATTAGCTAAGTGAGACCAATATAAGGACATAAATTACAAATAAAAGTGATCTTAAGTATTAATGACTTCGATAATTATAAGTAATTTATAATCAGTTAAATATTATGAGGTATGTAATGTTGATATAGATAATAATATAAAGCATGCTTATATGTTTATATATTTGAACAGAAATATTAATAAAAGCATATTTTATTTAATTAGATACTAATGGATAGGACTAGGGCTTCAGTTTTATATGTAAAAGGGACGCAGAAGGAGCAGAAACGCTTTGCAGATGCCCTAAGGCAGTGGGCGTTGTCAGTTGCCAACTTGGCATAGCCTTATCCATACTCTTCTCGCCAGAATAGAACTGTTTTCGTCCGACATTAGAACCAACTCGTTTTTGTACTCTGATGCTACTCTGAGGATATACAGTGATCTAAAAGACAGCATTTGGCATTCTCGTAGAATTTCAGGAGTGGGATAAATTAATGGCTTTTTCATCATCATCTTAAGTATAGACCACTGGGCCCTTCCCAAAGTGATCATAGGAGTAAAGTTCAACCGATCCAACTTTCAAGGGCAGACACTGAAGACCTCCACTCCCGTGACATCTGGATTAAATCAGTGGTTATGTGTCCCGTTAACGGCTATTATGGATTCTCCGCATGTTTTGACGACCGCATTGCATGGGTTCTCCTTACAGCATATCCGCAGGCACTGCCAGTTAGTGACCTCACCGTTCTTCTGTTGGTACGCCCTCCGGAAACGGTAGACGCCATGACAGAGGACAGTGTTGCCGTATTTCGAAGGTTCGAAAGTGTACACTGTAACGTGAGAGAACTATGTATAGGTGTAGTCAGTTTCGGACAGCTTTTGCGGACAGATCATGATAACAATTTGGGTGCGGATTCATTTTTATCGAAAAACTATATCAATTATTAAGAATATCTCTGGATGTATTGTCTACACGAATACCCGATACAAAGAAAAGATATTGCGATGCCGATCTTGATTGCCATTTCGTATACAATCAATACATACTTTAGCCAGTATTTAAGACTAAATTCACAAACTTATTAATAACAGTTAAACGTACCCCCTTCTATAACAATATTTTGGCTTAGCAAATATCAGAACTGATAGTAACAAAAAAAAACATAAACAAATAAGAAAAAAAAATCCTATATAGGTGCTACTTTTTGTTTTATTTTAAGACAAAGCCAAGTATCGGGATTAATTACACGGCTATCATTAGCAAGTGTGTCTTCCCCACTTCTTCATGCAATATTGTGTAATATAGCTGTGGAAATTATAATTGGAAAAGAATATTGAATGGAAACGCCTAAACCAATGGCCATGGCTGGGAAACGTCTTTTCCAGACCCCAAACAAGCTTACTACACAATTTCTTTTTCGAATTTGAGACTCATTGTACAAATTTACAGCAGCATTATTACACTGTAGCAATGGTGTCATCATATAATTATTACATGCGTAGCCTGCATCTCCAACAAGAAGAGCATTTCCATATTGACCCTGTTCGAACAAAACATAACAACTGGTTAATGGGATACACAGTGTTATTTCTTTAATAAAAATCCATTCGGTACCATTAGGCCTTTATGGTTGTCATGCAAAAATAAGGGATAAGCAAATAATCGTGGAACAGGCCCTCTTATCAACACTCCGACCAATTTCTTTAATTGATAAGTACATAGGTATAATATGGCATTTCAGCCTTAACAGTAAGCTGTCCACCGAAGGCGGGCGGACGCGTAGTATGAAATAAAACACGTTTCGGTGCTTACATGTTTGTAGGAATCTCGATTTAAAGTGTTTTAAAAATAATTATCATTAATGAAATCGCTCAACAATGCACCGGAGGAAGGCATCGTATTATTTGGCGCATTACATACTGACTCACTCCAATAGTCGGTGGCTTCATGGTTATGATTATCATTATACCTAATAACAGTCTCGTCGACTGTAGTCAAGGCGGCGCGACAACCGAAACTTCGTTTTTTGAAGCAAGCCCATCGGACCTTCGGGCCGTAATCCTTATGTTTGTTGAAGCGATGCCCGCAGTATATAGCGCAGATATGACCCTTGAGGGATCGCGTGAACTGAACTAAAAAATGATAAAAAATAATGAGAAAATAGTGGGGATCTAGATTAAAATAGCATCAATTATTATTATATAATTATTTTTTTCGCCCAAAATCGTGATCATCTAGTGACTATTAGGACCTTGTACGAAGTGATGTGTGATAGTAGCAACTCAGAGTTCTTTTTAGAGTGGTTTTGGTTTACTAAGTATCAAGATGTTCTATAATTTGCAATGTTATATTAAACTAAATATATGGATAAAGGCCTACTGTACCTCAATAAAATACCACTACATAGATACAAAGTTAGAATGTGAACCAAATAAAATAATGCAAGATAGTTTTAGCAAGTGGGTAGTTCTTACATAGGGCGCACTGTAAGTTTCCGGAACTGGCCACTTACATAAACAATATTTAAAAACTTATTGCAACATTTGAAAATAGAACTCTTTGGCTGTAGAATGCAGTTTGTTTCATCTGACTGCCTTTTGTTTTTACCTTGTGGCGCCATTTAAAAAATTGTGTGTCTGCATCAACATGGATTTAACTCGGGGAAAATTTTCGTAGTATGATTTTCTACGATTTTAAGTGTAATTTGACAGCTCAACAGAGCATCGCTCGGCTTGAAACAGCTTTTGGCAATGAAGCACCATGCAAGACAACTGTTTATAGCTGGTTTGCAGAATTCAAGCGTGGTCGTATCAATCTCAGTGACGAATCTCGCGATGGTCGGCCGTCCACCGCTGTGACCAACAAAAACATCGATGCTGTGCGCCGTATGATTGAAACAGACAGGCATGTGACCTACCATGAAATTCGCGCATCCTTAGAAATAGGCATGAGTCAAATACAATTAATCCTACACAAACATTTGGGTGTGAGAAAGCTGTGCTCGCGGTGGATCCCACACAACTTGACCGAGGCTCAAAAAACGGACCGCGTCACTTGGTGCAGTGCCATGCTTACCAGATTCAACGAAGGTGCGTCAAATTTGGTGTGGGACATAGTAACAGGTGACGAAACATGGATTTATTGCTACGATCCCAAAACAAAGCAGCAATCGAGCGTATGGGTCTTTCAAGATGAGCCGAAACCAACCAAAGTGGCGCGCGTGAAAAGTGCATCTAAGCGGATGATTGCTTCTTTTTTTAATAAAACTGGACACGTGGCTACTGTTGCTTTAGAGAATCGTCGTACAGTGAATAGTGACTGGTACACGACCATTTGTTTGCCGGAAGTTATTGACGAACTCCGTAAAAATAACCGTA
Organism: Argyresthia goedartella; assembly: GCA_949825045.1. NCBI lineage: Eukaryota > Metazoa > Arthropoda > Insecta > Lepidoptera > Argyresthiidae > Argyresthia > Argyresthia goedartella. The sequence goes on from OX463817.1 coordinate 8,808,238, forward strand.
AACGCCGTATCATCCTGCACCACGACAATGCTAGTTCTCACACGGCCAGACAGACAAACGACTTTTTGAAGGCGAAAAATGTAGAACTCATGAGTCATCCTGCATACAGTCCCGACCTGGCACCTTGTGACTTTTTTCTGTTCCCAAAAATTAAGAACCAATTACGCGGTCAACGATTTTCATCACGAGAAGAGGCTGTCGAGGAGTATGAAAAACACGTTTCAGAGGTCACCACAGAGGAGTGGCACAAAAGTTTTCAAAACTGGTTTCATCGAATGAAAAAGTGCATAGACGCCAAGGGAGATTATTTTGAAAAACAATAAATTAATTTTGTACCTTTAATAGTATTTTTTCATATTCATTCCGGAAACTTACAGTGCGCCCCACGTATTATGAAGGAATAAAATTGGACGACGGACGGAACCTATCCCACACTTTTTTTACTAAATTGAGTATACAACCTATAGACGTCAAGGACATGACATATATATGCTAGATTATAATGGGTCAGACAAAATATTTGTAAATTTTCAAGTTATTGCCTATTTAAGGTTTTTTAAGGACAGGAAAGTGAGATGTGGTGCAGGAAAATGAAATCAATGGTTTAAAATATTGAAAAATGCACAATAAGTAACCAGTATAATACTTTATAATATGTATTTTATTCTTCAATTGAAAATCAACACAAACTGTAACTATGAGAACGATAAATTACTACCAGGATAATAAGAAAAACCAGGAAATTGCTATAATTACACAGAAATGTCTATATTTATTGTTTATTTAGACACAAATAATTACAAAGAGTTAACAGTAAGGCTCTATCAATCATCAGAGTTTTAAACAAGTCTGTAACAAAATATTGTAAAGCTTAAAAGTTCAGAGATCACATAATCAAAAATTAACAAACTAAATGTACTCTTGGAACTTTTTTTTTAAAGTCTAAACAGTAACAGTAAGGCACTAGGAAACATCAGCGTTTTAAACAAGTCTTTGCATCAAAGTATTGTAAAGCTCAATAAGCTAAGAGATCACATATTTAATAATAAACAAACTTGATATACTCTAGGAACAAATAATCATTAAGTCTAAACAGTAACAGTAAGGCACTAGGAAACACTAGCATGTTAAGTTAAACAAGTATTTTCTAAAGAGAACACATAATTAACAACTTAATGTAGGTACTCTATGAGTAGATACTTAAGTACAAACAGAAACAGCTGTCTGTTTCGATGTAGAAGTGTCAAACATACTTAATTAGTTTAACTTAAAGTTAGTACTTAGGGCATTTAAAATCACGATAACACTTTTTTTAAATAATAATCAGTCGTGAATTCATGGGATGCGTTAGTTTAACTTTTCATTGCACATAGTCTTTATCCGATAAACAGTCTGGACAGATGAACAATACTGGATCAGTTTTAATGCAGTTTATTTGCGCCCATTGATGACATAAGACGCATTCAATCCAATCTTGGCCTGTCGTATCTTCTTTGTATAAAGATTCACAGATAATACAGGAGCAATCATCGTAATCAGTTTTGTAACCTTTTTGTTTTTTCCTTTACTATTTGGTTTCTTTTTTTGTGAGTGTCTCTTTGTGACAACTTTCTTTTCAGTCTTGGCTTTTTTCACTCGTTCTTCTTGGTGCAATTGAAACTTTTCATTAGTTTTTCTTTTCTTCTTTAGCCTTTTCTCTTCATTATCCGGAAACAGTTCTTTTGGGTCCACATTCAAAACACAAACGTCAAGTAAGCCATCAGGATCATCTATGTTAAGTGTCAAGTCACTAGTATCCGGAGGATTAAGTACGCTTGGGCTTGTGGCATCATTCATTTCAGAGTCTGACTCGTCATAGATGTCGTCAATGTTTACTGTCCGTGTAGAATATTCTAAGGTACCCAACCGATAGTGATCGCATTCATTACTGCAAAAACAACTCAGAGATTTCATCGTAACTTTTTTTGCCAAATATGCATTTCCTTTCACTTGGTGAACTTTTAAAGTTCCTTTGAATTGTAGCAATTCTGCTTGTTCGTTGGAAATCAACTTCTCCATTTTTTCCATTTCAGCATCAGTTATCGTAAACAGCGTAATGTTTGGGCATCCATTCTGAATTGCACCACAAAACTGTGTCAAGTTTGAAACATCTCGTCCAGTGTCTACGATACTATCTGCTGTTCTTTTGCAGGTAGCTCCCACGCCATCTGGCGCACCCTTCCCGTGGCCAGCTTCATGGTAATTCCAAGACCAACTGATAAAGTTGGGCCACATTTCTGGAATTTTGCATGCCAGTATATAAAACATAAGCTTTTTTCGATATTGAGTCACCGGACCATCACTTAGGAAGTAAATGTTTTCGATGGTAACTGGGAGTTCTTCTAAGACTGGTTGAATATGAGCCCAAATAGCGTGAACGTTGTGAGACAAGTTGGTTGCGACCGTGCAATAGGACCTTGTCGAATTTTTCAGGTAGACGACAACAGTATGAAGGGATAGTTGTGTCCGGGAACGTCCGAAGTGAAAGGACTGAATGTCCCCATTGTATGTTGTTGCATAATTTTCTGAAAAATCCATATGCACGGCTGCATCTATTTCAGTCAGGGATTCCTTAAATTTTTTTATGGACTGATACTGGTGCACGATGTTTTTTTCATGGTTGAAAAGTTTCTGTTCTCAAATTTTTTCAGGAGCTCCCCAGCTGATGTTTCAGAAGTAATCTTTTTTTGTTTGACTATAGTACGGTCTTTCTTGGTTTTTGGATCTATTATCACTTCGCGTTCCGCAACCCATTCTTGACATTTGACTACCATTGTGTTGTCAAATTCATCACACAAGGGAATAAATTTTGTGCGGCATCTATCACAAGTTCGATCTAGGCAGCGTTCATTGTAACGATCACAGCAGAGTGCAGACAGTAAGTTTTGATAGGTGTTGCTTTGAAGAATAGTTACCTTATTCAGAGCTGTCACCAAGCTGAAGCTGAAAGTTGTTGTGTATGTCACATGCATGTGTCTCTGTCAGTAATTTTTGGAGCTACAACCCAGAATGGTGTGAGTCTTGTAAACGTTGAATAACTGACTGTATGTCCTGTCTTCAAAAATTCCTTGTGCAAGTTCTGGAGCGTATCAAGTCTGTAACGCTTTTGTTTTCTTATTTTCTTTTTCTTAACGTATTCTTTTTTCCCAGCTCCTAATCTACTGTACTTATCATCTTCCATTAATGCTTCAATTGACTGCCGGAGCCATCCTTCTGTCTTTTTTGTTTGTTTTTTCTCTCTCACGGCATTCCATATTTTTTTGATCACTTTGGTATTGGTTTTCCATCCTTTTTTTTCCTTCATAATAGGTCCCAAGATTAATTTGTTTACAGTTTTTTTTTCTTGTCTTGTCTTAAGTTTTTGTAGATTTTCTGTTATCTGTTTTTCTATGGTGTCACCAAATAATGCTTTTTTTACTACTTCAACCCGAGTTTCTGGATTGTCAGCCATTTGGGACATTTTAGTATTTGGAGTTAGTACTTTCTTTAAGTTGCTATTCTTACGTTATTTGCTGTATTTCTTTCTGCTTTTATTCAATTCAGCTTGCAGTTTTTTAATTTGTTCATCCTTTTTTTGCACTTCTTTATTCCGCTTGCGTCTTTGTATAATTGACCTTTGTCTAGCCATACTTAACCTAGGTGACTGTTCTTGCCCAGACTGTTCTTGCAGTGCTGAAGGCGGAATCTGGGCCAACGATGGTTGATTTAAATCTTCACTACAAAGGCTTGATGGCGTGGTCGCTCTCATGAAATCTGAAAATGATAATTTTTAGGTATTTTGTTAATACTACAAAAACGCTGTCTTTGATTGCAATTTTAAGACTTTATAGTATATTAACACAAGGTTTATTAATTGAAACTAATAATAATATTGAAAATAAAAAAATATTGTTTACGTAAGTACTTACCATTCAAGTGAGAATTAGTCTGACCCGAACACGTCTACAATCGAAGAGAGCTTCATCACGACTGTTAAATTTAAACCCTCACACCTTCGCGCAACCCTAACTTAACACACACCCTCTCGGTATAAGGTACCTACACACAAACGCACATATGACTCAGTATACATATACACTTCATGTATGGCTCAACCTAAAGTATAAAATAAAATTCCCCGCAAATTTAGTTTTTACAGATTCAGCCCAATATCTCCGCCATTTTTAAAATTTCCAAAAACTGAATCGACAAAAAAAACATATAATCATTAAACCTGAAGACGAATGCGATCCGTAGAGAAGAAGAGTCAGAAAATCGGATGTACAAAAGCATTTTTGCCTAAGCTAGACGGAGACGCTTCGTCACGCTACGCGCTCACTCGGTCAATAACTGTCTAAATCACTATTGTGCCTCTGCCGCCCCGTATGGGAAAATGTTTAACGTCCTGTTTTGAATGAACCGTCGCCTAAAGTAAAATCTCTAGGTACTGCAGACAACATATATAGATTTCTCAGACAGCTGTAGATTTCATGAGACATACTGCAATACTTGAAAATATGAGATAACTAAATATTCAATTTAAATAAAACAGTCCAAAGTTGATGTGTTTGTCATCAACTTTTCTGTGTTTTATTAGACAGAGTGCAAAACATTTCACGTATTTTATTAACGTCAAGTAATTTACTTTTTAGAAATTTGTAACGCATTCGATTTCTTTGTATTTTTCAAAATGGCCGACTTGGTCTTGTCGAATATCAGTTTGAGGAAGGCATGTGTGTTTCGTTTCCCCAATCACCTATGTAGTTTTAGTTCTAGTGCAGGAGAACTATTAATTTATATGATTATGAAATCACGGGTTGTTATTTTTAACACCTTATAAACAAAACTGAGACATAACGAGCGGAGAAGCATTAACCAGTATTTTCTTCACTAGAAGCTAGAAGACCTGCTATAACACGTTGGTGATTGAGAAAAAGTTATTGCATCGTTAAGTGATAAGCGCCAGCGTTTACGCTCGACGATAACACAAAACCTATGGCATTTGACATTTACAACGAAATTGACTTTTCACGGCCAATGTTGTCGTCGCGCGTGTTCGTGTGTTTGATACATAAGTTAATTATCTAGGGGGCTGCTCTTCGGATCGGAAACCGTTCACAAAAAATTGCCTGATTTCGACAACTCGAATGACACCACGGAAATAAAAAATACAACTCATATGTAGCAGTAATTTATATGAACACTCTGTTGTAGTTTTTAACATTCCAGCCTTACTCCCTGCTCTCAAAATCAAGACTATTACAAAATAAGACTATGATATAAATATAATCTTAATAAATCCTGATAAAACTATCAGAATATAATGCCTTGTTGATTTAACATTGCAATGTACCATCGGGCGCCATATCATTGGGGACAGTCTAAGGTTTTTGTACTTTTAGTTGAAATGAAATTCTAATATATGTTTATCTGTTTTAATCATAAGGGGTCATAAAAATAAATGAAACACGATATAATCTATTTTGTAGGAGTAACAGTGTCATACCTAGTATGGAATTGTAAGGAATCCTATTTTTTTAATTTCTTTTACAATTAAAATAAAAATAGTACATTACTTCAGAGGGAAGAAAGTGACAGTTCCATACCGAGATCATGGCATTTGCGCCACGAGCTTGCGAGGGGCGCAAACCATTTGAGGTATGGAACTGTACTTTATCCTGAGGTATGTATAGTGCTTTTTATTACACCTACGAGGAAAATTATAGACATAAATGCATCCATATTTTACAAAAAACACAAAGATAAATGCTAAATCAATCGAAGTTTTTGCGAAAATGCGCGGGCTTTTCCTTTTTTTATTCGCCCGTTTGTGGAGTAGGCTAAGATCATAAGGTCATGCAGCCACTTCTTCCGTGATTCCGCGCGTTTTATATACAAAAATAATTTCGTTTTTAATTTTCTGTATGCACCAAGGAGGTTGGTAACTGGTAAAAAAAACTGTATGTGGCCAGTAACAATTTACTTGAAATTTAATTAGTAGACAGTTAAAGTCTCTTTGCAGTATGACTGCTGACAAATAAAAAAAAAAACCGGGTATGTAATGGAATTTCATACATACTTCCCACCCTTGGGTCGGAAGGATTTTCATACAAACTTCCATACCTTGGGATGAAAGGATTTGAAGGGCGGGATAAAGGCGTTTCTTCCCTCTAATTGGTATAATTAGTATGTATTTTCAGAGCAGGTGTGATAAAAAATAATTTTCATCATTTAGTGATTACTTTGCTGTAATAAGAGCTTCTATCCATCGGGGTATGCTTGCATTGCAATACATGCCTTTGCATTTTCTTGGAGTTGAGAATTGTGCTGTCATTCTCTAATAAGAGTTTCACTTAATTGACGCTTGGTGGTAATCACTTCTTTTGTACATTTAATTTAAAAATACGCATGTATCCTGTGTTGCCACTTACCAAAAATATTAATAAAAATATCTCTTAAAAAACACTTCGGATGTTCATTTATAAACAGTTACACAAATACAAACACTATCACTAATAATTTGGCCACCTACTGTAGGTGCGTGTGCTCATCATAAATTTTGACGATGATATCGTCCACAGTGATTATAGTGGCTTTGCAACCTGTGGCAATCTTCGTGCAGATCCAGCGAGCGCGAGGTCCCTTGCTCCCGCTCCACTTGTTGAACCGGTAATTACCGATTTGAATCACGGGTTTTCCGTAACGCGAAGTCGTGAATACCGGCTGATCTGAAGATAAGCAAAAGACGGATGGGGTAAGTATCGTCTCGTTTAAAAGCAGGTGGTCTTAGGAGCAACTCGTCTAAAAACTAACTGGGAACTAACTCGTCTACGTTACAACTAATTGATTGATTTTCAAAAGTTTTTATAAATTCATATAAATACAGATAAACTGGTCCAAACACAGTCAGATATATACATGTGACTATGTATATGAATAGTTAAGGTACCTACCTGCCGGGTTTAATACATTTTTAAAGCTATTAAGAGTGTAACGTACTAAACTCGGGTACTAAATTGTGAACACATAACAGGCTATATACATATATATTTATGTAATGCATACTACGCATACGTTTTTTCCATTGGCCGTCGAGACCATGCGGGTGTGGGCATCGCAGGCTAGGGCGTTCATCAAGGACATTGGGCGGCGTTTGAAGCATTCTTGGTCCAGAGGATCTCGTTCGCTGTGCAGCGTGGAAATGCTGTCAGCGTAATGGGCACCTTGGGCCGGGTATGTCTTGGGGAGGTATATTTTTGATCGATTTAATTTGTTTTGTGTTTATCTATTTTTTTTTAGTTTTAAATTGTAAAACTGAACGAAATTATGTATTTTAGGATCTATACTAATAAATCACAACAATGCATACTTGAAATCAGCGCATTAAGAAAAAACCGCCTACGACAGATAATTCAGCCAATGTAAATCAAACCGTTACGTCCATTTGATAATGTTACATTTAAGCGGAATTCAAAATGTTACAAAGTGGAATCATAAAGGCAAGGTACATAAGGAAGGGAAACTGAAAGTATATAATGAATGATGGTCATTTTCGCCAACATTTGCTACTACAAATTCTTGAAATTAATTAAAATGAAATTAAATATGCAAAAAAACAACAAATGTATGTATAAAATGTTAATAATAATACCTAATATATGATATTATAATGTATTTTGTTTGAGTCTCGAGTCGCATACAATTGTTGCCCATGATTTTACCTGGTTAACAACGAATGAATAAGGAAGAAAATGCCAAAAAAATCTAGATACTATCTGACAAAATAATTTCCAGGAAATACAAGAGAAAAGAAGTATAGGAAAAAGATAAACAGATCAATAGAAAAATTAACAAAATTTCAAAGAAACTGTAATACCTCAAAATATTTTTATGAAGATCATGAAATATGAAACATCTTGCAGGAATAATTTGGATTAGGATTTTACTCAGGAAAACATGATAGTTTTCCTGAGTAAAATTAATATTTTGTTAATTTTTATTGTATCCTTCATTATTTTTTGTCCTTTATAGAAAAGCATTTATAGAAAAAAAGACATAAAACTTTCTCTAAAGTACAAAAAAAATCGAAGATATGTAACTGAATGGGCTAAAACGTTACCAAATGGATGGATTTCATCATAATGTTAATGGAAATAATAGCTTTTACAAGTAAAGAAAATTTATTTTGCAAAATTGGGTTTCCCTGAAGCATTTAAATATATATTTGATGCAAATATTAACTGTATATTATTTTTTTATTGCAGTTTTAAAAAGTTACCAAATGGAAGCCTAAATGGAAGCAATGGAAGCAACACCTCACCAAGGAAAAATTTTATTTTCAGAAAATTCAGTATTTTGATCACTGAAGTATAATTTTGATTAAATGCACCATATACATAAAAAATTAAATAAATTGTATAAAAAATCAATTCCATTTTTCCCATTTGGTAACATGGTCCTGCTTAGAAAAAAAAATCCAAATACATTACAGGCCTCACAGGGTACTAGTAATACTACAACGTATGAGTACGTCTTACAGCCAATGGAGGACACTGGGATATCGGAAAAAAGATTCCTGTTGTTTTTAGATTTTATTTATGTGATAATGAGACTTATCATTGTTAAATTACTTAATGTTAGCAATAAAATAATAAAATTTATAAAATAATTGCTTTTAATTTAACTACCTACTTTTTAATTTTATTTAGGTAGTACAAGCAATTTTAGTTTTAGTAGTAGTTTTATTTGTTTATATGGTGTTCAGTAACTGTACTTCTGAAGTGTGTATGCAATTTATTTTAGATACTACATATAGTCTGAGCGTTTTGGCATGGCAATTAGCGGTTTCGCCAGAGGCAATTTTAAGGAGAGCGACATCTTCGGGAGTATATTAAAAGGCTTGAGATGCGCGCAAATACTAGACTAATTTATTATAGTTAATACTAAGCTTATATACAACTTACTACAAAACTACGTGATGAATATAAATATACCTTATCTGTGACGGTCGTCAACTTATCTTAACATTACGTGGAAATATGACTAACATAGTCGACCGGCACAGATACTCCCCCCTTTAGGGAAAAAAAATGAATGTACTTATAACAATGAACAAAAATCTAAGTTAGAATCAAACAATAACCTTAAATGAATCGAAATAACTTTAAAAAATAGTTGAAGTTGTAATCACTGTTTGTTTATAATTGCGACCGTACCTACACAAGGACGACTGTGCTGAATCAGCGTCAGCATTAAATCTGTAACCTTGGCTGTAGGCAGTCAATGATCTCGTACGTCATATGTACGTGCATGCTTTTCACTCTTGAGTGAATATTAAGTTGTCGATTGATGAAATTTGTGTGCCTAAAAACCTTGGGATTTGGCAACATAGGGCACATCTTGTACACCAATCGTTAATATATATATATCTCTCTCTCTCTTCAGTGATTTGATTATTCTTCGTGCGATGTTCTTCCTGGATGATTTGAACTTGAAAAGCTGCTTGCTGTGAATGAATTTGCCGACGCGTTCGTTTCTGCTGGTGCGAGCTCCATTTTGATAAATCAGCAGTCAGCTGACTATCGGTTCATTGTTCTTGCGGTATCTTGAGTTCGATGCGGGAAATCTTCAGTTGAATTTATTTATCTTTTGGCTTCTGGTCCGTTTTCAAATCTGGTGCGGTCATGGCTTGCTTGATGTCGTCTTGGTTTGGGTGGGGTCTCTATTATGGAGTTCTGCAGCGTGGTTTCAAATAGGTATGCAAACCGAAGTCGGGGCTCGGCGATCTTGGATGAAGTGCTTCTTGCTTGCACTTATAAGGTGGCAGCACACGGAGTTTTCTTCACGGCTGGGTCCACGCTGCTATTACCGAAGGTTGCTGATGTTCAGAAGTCGGGTCACCACTTTGCCAGAGGCAATCATAAGGAGAGCGACCTCTTCGGGAGTAAAGTAAAAGGCTTGAGATGCGCGCAAATACCAGACTAATTTATTATAGTTAATACTAAGCTTATGTACAACTTACTACAAAACTACGTGATGAATATATATATACCTTATCTGTGACGGTCGTCAACTTATCTTAACATTACGTGGAAATATGACTAACATAGTCGACCGGCACACGGTCATTTCTCTTTTGTAAGTGTTTCAGAAATCACCGATTAGATTGAAATTATTTCGAAATTAATCTAATCGATGATTCTTGAAATATTAACAAAAGGAAAATGACCGATAATTGCCATGCTAAAACGCTCTGACTATAGAAGCTAAAAAACGCCATATAAATAAATTTATTCAGCTAAAGCAAACAAAGTTTTGTTACTAACAGTCAAACTGTTTTGTAAAAAATAACAAAACAAACTATTTATTTGTAAAGTAAAGTAAAGTAAAGTATTATTTATTTGCATGAATATAGGTTTACAACAGTTCTTACAGAGAATGCCACATAGAGTTTCTCTATATTCTGCCATGTAGACATACAAATTTTGTATCACATATGTAATTAAATAAATTAGCAAAATTTACATATTATTAACAATTATTATTTTAGTACAATATAGTTATATAACAAATGAATTATTATAGTTAATATTAGTACATGTCCTAATCATTATTCAATATTTTATTTTAATGCATTGTCAATTTATCATCTAAGAACTCCTGCACACTATTGTAAGCCTTTTCGACCAGGAAATTTCTCAGTAAAGCCTTGTACGAGTGCAGTTGGTTAGCATCCCTAATTGATTTCGGTAACTTATTATAGAGCCTTGGCGCCATACCTAAAATACTCTTATCATAAAACGCAGTGGAGCGTAAAGGAGCACTTAATTTGACCTCGCTTTTACTATTCATTTTCTAAAATAACTGCCAGTTTGTCTTTACAAATAGAGCATTCTCATATATATATATAATGATGGCAACGTTAATAATTTTAATCTTTTAAAATGAGGAATGCAGCTATCTGTTGGCTTTAGTTTACAGATTGACATTATGCACCGTTTCTGTGCTTTTAGCGCCTTATTTTTGTCGGTAGAGTTCCCCCAGAATATAATCCCATATCTTAAAGTTGAGGCGACGAAGGCATGGTAGACTGTTAGTAAAGCCGATTGTCCAGTTACTTTTGAAAGGATGTAGAGTGCATAAGAAAACTGACTTAACTTTTTACATAAATAATCTATTTGTGGTTTCCATGTCAAGTGTGAATCAATGTAAAGTCCTAAAAATTTTGTTATATTTGCTGTGTCGATTATCTTATTATTATAGTGTATGTCAAGATTATTATTCGTCGATTGATTGTAATTATTTTTAAATGTCATAATGTTTGTTTTGTCAAGATTAATCAAAAGGTGATTACGTTCTAGCCATCCAACAATGTTTTTCAGAGAATTATTAATGCCTGATTCATATGTGTTTTTGTCTTGACACTCAGCAATCATGTTACTGTCATCTGCAAACAATACCATTGGATGAGATACCGATGCAGGAAGATCATTGATATAAATAAGGAACAATAATGGTCCCAACACGCTACCCTGCGGCACTCCATATTGTACAATTCTCGGGTCTGAATTTCTGATTTCGTTTTAGGGTTGATTCTGGAGATCTGAGTTTGGCCTAATTTTCTCCCTGAATGGACCTTAATCCCTAGTGAGGCATTCCTTTCTTCTGATCTTAGGATTTAACTAAGATTTTATTATAATCTGAGATCTCACTAATTTATAGAACTAAAAATATATATATAAATTATCCAATATCAATATTTTTTGTACATTCTGACTGATAACTGAGTTATCGACTTGACGAGAGAGCTATTTACATTTGACAGTTCCAGTACAGCTAACTTAACGGCAAATGGTTATATACAAATAGTTTCGTCCATCTGAGCAGTTCTACAAAAATGAACTACAGATGACAAATGAAGGACAATCGGTTTTATTACGGATATTCCAGTAATCCTCTTATATTTTTGAATGGGGATGACGTAATTTGATCAAGAACATAATAATCTCAGTTTGGTGCCATTGAAAATTCTCTACAAGGCTAAATACCGGTTCGCCCAACCTCGACATCGTAAAAAAAAAACTGAAAATTATTTTTTCATGCAATAATTGATGATTAAGGGCAAAGTTAATTAATTTAATAATTTCAAATTACAAACTGAATAACATGAACCACTCAAGCTTTAAGCGATGAGCCACTAGATATTAAGTCTGGACTTATGCTGAGAAGCAGGCGACGCAGACCGTGCAGATCAGTTTGCACGGCAGGACAAACTCGCGCGTCCAACAAAAGACGTTGCCTGCCCTGCCTGCCTACTGCCTGATGCTCATACTCGTACATTCATAACTTCACATATTTCATACCTATTTTTTTTATTCAGTCTTTGAAGCTACAGATATTGTACTGAACAACTTCTAGTGGTTGTGGAAGTTGTTACACATTACTATTTCGTTTTCTATGGTAATAATAGTAGCACGACACCCAGCATTCTTTTTCCCACATTGCCAGCTGCTCCGAGATCCCCTGCTTGAACTTCTCTTATTGAATCGGTAACTGCCAATTTGTATTACTGGCTTGCCCCTTATCGACACCGAAAATATGGGATTATCTGAAAGCCAAATTGTTATACGCTAGTTAGTTCTCCAGAATTTCGGTCACACAAAAATGCTGTTCAAACTTACAAGTGGGATCCCTGAAAGGCTGATGAAGATGTTAAAACATGATGTTCATAATACCGATATATCATCAAATTTGTTTTTCACTATAACTTTAGTATATGTAAGTCATGCAAAATAACAGCAGGTTTAGAGGCCGTAAAAGAAACGTTAAGTTATATTTAAATATAAGGCGTTGTTTGGAACGTTGATCTGATCAACTTTCTCTATACATATTTTGACGACCTCTGTGGCACTGTGGTTTTCGCTCGGGCTACCGTGCAGGAGGTCCCGGGTTCGATCCCCGGCTGGGGATAGATAAAGCAATCCCCAGGTCTTAGATGTTTTATATATGTGTGTGACGTCGCTGTTTCTGGTTCCCACGACACAGGGTATCCCAGTGTGGGGCCAGAAGCATTGTATGTGCCTATGTGTAAATGTTTATGTTCTATAAAACCGATTTGATCCCAGAAACTTTTTTTTCTCCATACAAATCAGCTGACCGCTCTGCCCAAAATCTATGGAGGAGTGTAAAATAAAGTTGGTCCGAGCAAATCGGTTTCATAGTAAAAGTTGCTCAGAATGATGTCCGTAAAAATCATTTAAAAAATTGACTTCACCATTTATACACCATGTACTGTTATTTTGTATGGCTTACAGAGACTATATGTGTAATATCAGGATCATTTCTAACTTCACTTTCACCAATTAAAATGCAATTCTGAATTATAAACGGCGCATTCACCAGCCGTAATGCGTCATTCACACGACAAGACTTGGTTCGGAGCGTACCATGTTCGATGTTCAAACCACCGGACCAGCCGGACCGATGTTGATAATAATAATGTCCGGCGGACCGCTCTCCACACGATCAAAGGTCGTGGTACGGGCCGTACCATATCCGTTCATCTGTTAGTACTTTAACAGTCGCCGTCGACCGAACCCGGACGGAGACCATCATCATCATCACCAGGATCATTGAACATTGAGTATTTTAGTTATCAGTGTTTTGCTTTGTTTTTATAGGAGAATACAAATTATCCAATATAGAGGAGACTTTATAGGGCACAATATTTATATTCAGCTATTTTCGAAATTCGAACAATTTTGAAGACGAGAATAACCGTCGTAAGATATTAAAAACATCGAAATCACAACACTACATTTACATACAATAGAAACTTCAATTAGTCACAGAAAAAGTTTTGTCTGAGATCATTTTTCTTATTTTACTATATCTATGTAAAACATCAATAGAAAATAAAATCGCAGCACCACAGAGGTCATCAAAAATAAATATTGATGTATAGGCAAAAACATTTCTTCAAGCACCGCACTAGGATACCCTGTGGCGTGGAAACTAGAAACATCGATACATAGTCAAAGTCAAAGTCAAAGTCAAAGTCAAAGTCAAAGTACTTTATTACTGTAGATATTTACATATACTTAGCAAACGTAAATTTTGCCACTTCTCTACATTGGACCACTGTGGGAGAAGAATGCATGTAAACATGTAAACATCCAGGACCTGGGAAAATTTTTCATCCCCTGCCGGGATTGGAACTCCGAACCTCTCGCTTAGAAGGCAGAGCCTCGAACCGCAACGCCACAGAGGTCGTCGATCTTTACTTTAGTTAAGGTGACCTGGTCAGGGTTGTTCAGGGCCTACGCGCTAGGATTTTTCTTCTCATGCTTGACGGATTCAAAACATTCAGTGTATGAATAAAGTAGGAATCCAAGAATAACTTCATTCAATTGTGAAACTTCGCCTCAATTACATTAAATTTCAACCCTCACACCTTCGTGCAACCTTAAATTAACACACACCCTCTCGGTATAAGGTAACTACACACAAACGCACACAGGACTCAGTATACATATACACTTCATGTATGGCTCAACCTAAAGTATAAAATAAAATTCCCCGCAAATTTAATTTTTACAGATTCAGCCCAATATTTCCGCCATTTTTTTAAATTTCCAAAAACTGAATCGACAAAAAAACATATAATCATTGAACCTGAAACCAGAAAATCGGATGTACAAAAGCAAGAAGAGCTGAGAAGCATTAAACAGTATTTTCTTCACTAGAAGCTAGAAGACCTGCTAAACACGTTGGTGATTGAGAAAAAGTTATTGCATCGTTAAGTGATAAGCGCCAGCGTTCACGCTCGACGATAACACAAAACCTATGGCATTTGACATTTACAACGAAATTGACTTTTCACGGCCAATGTTGTCGTCGCGCGTGTTCGTGTGTTTGATACATAAGTTAATTATCTAGGGGGCTGCTCTTCGGATCGGAAACCGTTCACAAAAAATTGCCTGATTTCGACAACTCGAATGACACCATGGAAATAAAAAATACAACTCATATGTAGCAGTAATTTATATGAACACTCTGTTGTAGTTTTTAAGACCCCAGCCTTACTCCCTGCTCTCAAAATCAAGAACGATATAGACTATAATATAAATATAATCTTAATAAATCGTGATAAAACTATCAGAATATAATGCCTTGTCGATTTAACATTGCAATGTACCATCGGACGCCATATCATTAGGGACGGTGCTAAGGTTTTTGTACTTTTAGTTGAAATGAAATTCTAATATATGTTTATCTGTTTTAATCATAAGGGGTCATAAAAATAAATGAAAAACGATATAATCTATTTTGTAGGAGTAACAGTGTCATACCTAGTATGGAATTGTAAGGAATCCTATTTTTTTGAATTTCTTTTACAATTAAAATTAAAAAAAAACATCATTTAGTGATTACTTTGCTGTAATAAGAGCTTCTATCCATCGGGGTATGCTTGCAATACATGCATTTGCATTTTCTTGGAGTTGAGAATTGTGCTGTCATTCTCTAATTAGAGTTTCACTTAATTGACGCTTGGTTGTAATCACTTCTTTTGTACATTTAATTTAAAAATACGCATGTATCCTGTGTTGCCACTTATCAAAAATAATAATGAAAATACCGATGGCAACATCAAATAAAATATCTCTTAAAAACGCTTCGGATGTTCATTTATAAACAGTTACACAAATACAAACACTATCACTAATAATTTGGCCACCTACTGTAGGTGCGTGTGCTCATCATAAGTTTTGACGATGATATCGTCCACGGTGATTATAGTGGCTCTGCAACCTGTGGATCTTTTCGTGCAGAACCAGCGAGCGCGAGGTCCCTTGCTCCCGCTCCACTTGTTGAACCGGTAATTACCGATTTGAATCACGGGTTTTCCGTAACGCGAAGTCGTGAATACCGGCTGATCTGAAGATCAACAAAAGATTTATTAGGTAATTATTGTTAAGAGAAGCATGAATGCAATCTTATTGGTCTGTTAGTTATTGACCTACTTTGTGAAAGAGTTTCTATGCTTGTCACTTTTAGATTGACCTGTCAATAAAATTCAATGTGTACTTTCTACAACAATGGTTTATTTATTTATTAAAGTGGTGCAGAGCGCGGTTTTGAGGGGTGTACCAGGTGCTAAAGATTTGTTGGAAGGTTGAAAATCCAGACCAGCAAGTTTGCAAGGTACGCCAACATCGGAGCACATTGCGAAACATGGAAAAGAAGTACAAGAATTTGATAAACTAGATAGCATAGTTTCTGTCTTGATCACTACGAATTTGCCGAATATTTCAAGGGTTCACACACGGTTACTGGAGCTAACGGACAGACAATCCCAGCAGTAGGGATGGGTTCTATTCGTGCAGAAGCTGGAGTAGATGGTCGAAGAGAGCAAATCCTTTTGAAGGATGTTTGGTACGTGCCTAGCATTAACAGGAACTTTTTTTTATGTCCTTGCCACACACGACATCGCTAATAATAGCACCTTTGAATCGGATCCCACTACATGCATAATGAAGAATAATGGCAAGACCAAGCTAATTGGCAACAGAGAGAAAGAGGGTGGGCTTTACCGTCTGAAACTGAAATGCGTGAAGCCAGCTACCCCAGATAAAACTGTTGAAGTAAATCTATTACAATTATACCATAAGCGGTTCGGTCATCAAAATAAAACACACGTGAAAAAGGTTTTGGAGAGAGACTTAAACATAAAGACTGAAGCAAAGACAGAACTCTGTGAAGGCTGTATTTATGGGAAATCTCATAGATTGAAGTTTGGGACTAGGGAAAAAGCCACTCAACCTGGAGAATTGATCTGCAGTGATGTGTGTGGACCATTCCCCTGCTCGATCGGCAAGAGTAAATACTTTGTTTTGTTCAAGGACCTATACACGAAGTACCGCTGGGTATACGTGATGCGTCAAAAATCTGATGTCCACGAAAAACTCCAACATTTTATAGCTGAAGCTGAGACAACGGGTATAAAAATAAAAGAAGTTTTAAGTGACAATGGTGGCGAGTTCGATAATGAAAGGGTTCGTGCTACACTAGCGAAAGAAGGTATCAAACAGAGGTTCACGATGCCTTATACCCTACAACAAAATCCCACTAAGAGTGAGAATAGAACTGTTGTGGAGATGGCGAGAGCATGCACGCCCATGTGAAAATTCCAAATGGCTTGTGGGCTGAGCTGATTATGACGAGCGTGTACATTCTTAACAGGACAGGCCCAGGTCCTGAAGGAAAAACACCATATGAAGCATGGCATGGCAAGAAGCCAAGGATTATTCACATGCGGATTATTGGAACCATTTGTTATCCGCACGTTCCAAAAGAAAAACGTAAGAAATTGGACAAAAAGGTATTCTCATTGGGTACGATTCTGACGAATCGAATTTGGGACTGCGAAAATTTCAATCTGATAAGGTCTCGAGACGTAGTTTTTGATGAAACTCCCTTATTGGAAGATGTCAAAAATCTGACCAGAACTGATCAAGAGCTTGAAAGCAAGACCAGAACTGAGGAAGATAGTTCAAGTCAGAAGTTAGAGCCATATCGCTAGATTGAACTTAAATTTCGGGTTTTACGTTGAATCCTCAAACCCAATCGGATCCAAGTGTGGAAGAATCACCTGCAGTTGAACATGATGAGGAGCCTGAAACAGAGAATAAGCGATCAGAAGAAGTTGCTAACAATAATGAAGTTGGAGAGAACATAGTTAAAAGTAGTGTAGAACAAACAGATGAGCAGATGGAACAGAACATTGAGCTTGAAAGGGAAGATGACAATGTAATGGAATCTGAACCTGATCAACTGAACGCTATTGAGGTATAAAATGAGAAAGGGCTAACACTTCGTAGCCGTGCGAACCTTAGACAGCCAAGTCGATACAGGGACTATGTTTGCAATATTTATCATGCCCAGACTACTACTGATCTAATAGAACCGACTGCATTTAAGCAAGCTATACAAAGTACTGAATCTGAAAAATGGATAAAAGCTATGGAAAGCGAAATCAACTCTCTCAACGAGAACCATACGTGGGAAATGGTAGATTTGCCCAAGGAAAGGAAAGCAATCCCTTGCAAATAGATTTACAAAGTTAAAACCAATTCTGATGGAACGGTTGATAAATATAAGGCTCGACTCGTAGTGAAGGGTTACTCGCAGCAAGAAGGAGTGGATTACTACGAAACATTTATTCCCGTAGCAAAGACCAGCACTATAAGAGCACTTCTGAGTGTTGCTGCTCAGGAAAATCAGACGTTGTCCCAATTTGACGTTTCAACGGCTTTTCTGTATGGTACATTAAATGAAGAGACATATATGAAGCCACCTGAAAGGTTTAGTGATGATTCAGGAAAAGTATGTAAGCTCATAAAGAGTTTATACGGTCTAAAGCAAGCACCAAGATGCGGGAACCACTGTATAACTGAGTATATACTAAGAATCGGATTCAAGAAAAGCCATAGTGATCCATGTCTCTTTATAAGAAACAAGGATAGAAACAAAAAGTTAATCCTAGCATTATATGTTGATGACGGATTATTGGCGTCAGTATCGGAGTCTGAAACGCAAGTTTTTCTTGATGAGCTGCGTCAGCACTTCAAGATCATAAAGAAACCTGGTAATCATATTTCTTAGGCATCGAGATTGCCAGAAACGATGATGGATCGATTACCATAGACCAGAAAGTATATGCAAAGAAACTGTTGGAGCGATTCGGCATGCACGACTGCAAAGCTGCCGTAACACCTATTCTGAAAGACTCTGTTACTACAGAAAAAGAGATGGAAATTGATCCATTTCCATATAGACAAGCAGTTGGCGCACTCTCTTATCTAGCAGTTGGGACACGCCCTGATATCACATTCGTAGTGAGCGTAGTCTCCAGAACTTTAGAAAAACCCCTTGCCAGGAGATATAGCCAAAGTCAAAAGAATACTGCGCTATATCAAAGGCACACAACATTTTGGTATTCCCTACCATTCATCTGACAAATCGAAATGCCTGAAAGGCTACAGCGATGCAGATCATGGGGGGGATAATACAAGTGGACATTCAACTTCTGGAATGATTTATCTCAACTCATGAGGAGCTATTGCGTGGCAGAGTAAGAAGCAAACTTCAGTAGCCATATCCTCTACTGAAGCGGAAATAGTGGCCGCTAGCGAAGCAGCCCGAGAATTAATATGGCTAAAAAGAATTCTGCAGTTCATGTTGCCACTAAAAAGATATCAGAACACTGTTATACCTAGACAGTGAGTCAGCTATTCGACTTGCACATGATCCTCCAGTAGAATGGCATCAAAGGGCAAAGCATATAAGATTGAGGCACTTCTTTGTGAGAGAATGTGTCACGACAGGAATTTTGTCAACTCTCAAAGTGAAAGGAGTCGACCAAGTGGCGGACTTCCCGACAAAGCCCTTATTCTGGTCACGACTTAAAGAGCTTGGCACAAGAGCTGGACTCAACATCACCAATAAGAAAATCGAGACGGGATGTTAAGTGAAGCATGTATTCAATCTTATTGGTCTGTTAGTTACTGACCTACTTTGTGAAAGAGTTTCTATGCTTGTCACTTTAAGATTTACCTGTCAAATAAATTCAATGTGTACTTTCTACAACAATGGTTTATTTATTTATTAAAGAGTATCATCTCGTTTAAAAGCAGCTGGTCTTAGAAGCAACTCATCTAAAAACTAACTGGGAACTAGTCTAAGTTACAACGAATTGATTGATTTTCAAAAGTCTCTATAAATTCGTATAAATACAGATAAACTGGTCCAAACACAGTCAGATATATACATGTGAATATGTATATGTATAGTTAAAGTACCTACCTGCCGGGTTTAAAACATTTTAAAGCTATTAAGAGTGTAACGTACTAAACTCGGGTACTACATTGTGAACACAGAATAGGATATATATATATTTTGTAATGCATACGTTTGTTCCATTGGCCGTCGAGACCACGGGGGTGTGGGGTTCGCAGGGTAGGGCCTTCATCAAGGACATTGGACATTGAGGGACCAGGGATTTGACTTCCGTTCTGAGGTATTCTTGGTCCAGGGGATCTCGCTCTCTGTGCAGCGTGGAAATGCCAGCGTATTGGGCACCTTTGGGCCGGGTATGTCTTGGGGCGGTAATTTTTTTTGATCGTTTGAATTTATTTTGTGTTTATCTATTTTTCTTATTAATTGTGTTTTAAATTGTATAACTGAACGAAATTATGTATTTTAGGATCTAAACTAATAAATCACAACGATGCTTACTTGAAAGCAGCGCATGAGGAAAAACCGCCTACGACAGATTATTCAGCCAATGTAATACAAACCGTTACGTCCTTTTGATAACGTTATATATAAGCGGAATTCAAAATGTTTCAAAGTGGAATCATAAAGGCGAGGTACATAAGGAAGGGAAACTGAAAGTTTATCATGAATGATGGTAATTTTTGCCAACATTTGCTACTGCAAACTCTTGAAATGAATTAAAATTAAATTAAATATGCAAAAAAAACAAAATATATGTATAAAATGTTAATAATAATACTTAGTATATGATATAATAATGTATTTTGTTTTAGTCTTGAGTCGCATACAATTGTTGCCCATGATTTTGCCTGGTTAACAACGAATGAATAAGGAAGAAAATGCCAAAAAAATCTAGATACTATCTGACAAAATAATAATCAATAGAAAAATTAACAAAATTTCAAAGAAACTCTGTAAATACGTCAAAATCTTTTTTATTAAGACCATGAAATATTAAATATTTTTTGCATACATTTTGCAGGAATAATTTGGATTCTCCACGAATCCACATTATTTCTGCAAAATGTTTATTTTGTTAATTTATATTTGTTTGTTAAAAAAATGTTAATTGACGTTGGTTTTGAATATTTATAAACATAACTTGCCGTTTGACCTCAAATATTATCTTAGAATATATCTTGACGTAGACGCAACTGTACCAAATGCAAAATTTTATAAGTATTCCAGTCACCTATAGTTATAAGTCACAAGCCGCTTAGATATATTTTAAGTGACTTTAGATTTTTTATTATTAGGTTAATAAATCTTGTGTTAAAATCTGTATTTTTAGATAGATATATAAACCTTTTTTATATTTTCAAATTCAGTGTGTTTTCGCATCACATATGAACAAAGCTTTACATTTACCAACATGTTACTTTGGTCGTCTATTTGGTAAATGTATCATGTTTTCCTGAGTAAAATTAATATTTTGGTCATTTTTATTGTATCCTTCATTATTTTTTGTCCTTTATAGAAAAGCATTTATAGAAAAAATGTCAAGACATAGAACTTTCTCTAAAGTACAAAAAAATCGAAGATATTTAACTGAATGGGCTAAAACGTTACCAAATGGATGGATTTCATCATAATGTTAATGTAAATAATAGCTTTTACAAGTAAAGAAAAATTATTTTGCAAAATTGGGTTTCCCTGAAGCATTTCAATATATATTTGATGCAAATATTAACTGTATATGATTTTTTTTTGCAGTTTTAAAAAGTTACCAAATGGAAGTCTAAAGCACCTCACCAATGAAAAATATTATTTTCAGAAAATTCAGTATTTTGATCACTGTAGTATATGTTAATGTAAATAATAGCTTTTACAAGTAAAGAAAAATTATTTTGCAAAATTGGGTTTCCCTGAAGCATTTCAATATATATTTGATGCA
The DNA here is from genome assembly GCA_949825045.1 of Argyresthia goedartella. NCBI lineage: Eukaryota > Metazoa > Arthropoda > Insecta > Lepidoptera > Argyresthiidae > Argyresthia > Argyresthia goedartella. The sequence goes on from OX463817.1 coordinate 8,829,986, forward strand.
AATATTAACTGTATATGATTTTTTTATTGCAGTTTTAAAAAGTTACCAAATGGAAGTCTAAAGCACCTCACCAAGGAAAAATATTATTTTCAGAATTTTGATTAAATGCACCATATACATAAAAAATTAAACAAATTGTATAAAAAATTAAATCCAATTTTCCCATTTAGTAACATGGTCCTGCTTAGAAAAAATTGCCCAAATACATTACAGGCCTCACAGGGTACTAGTAATACTACAACGTACGAGTACGTCCTACAGCCAATGGAGGACACTGGGATATTGGAAAAAAGATTCCCGTTTTTTTGAGATTTTGATTTATGTGATAATGAGAATTATCTTATATTTTTACATTACTTAATGTTAACAATAAAACAATAAAATTTATAAAATAATTGCTTTTAATCTATCTACCTACTTTTTAATTTTATTTAATATTATTTAGGTAGTACAAGCAATTTTAGTTTTAGTAGTAGTTTTATTTGCTTATATGGTGTTCAGTAACTGTACTTCTGAAGTGTGTATGCAATTTATTTTAGATACTACATATAGTCTGGCGTTTTGGCATGGCAATTAGCGGTCATTTCCCTTTTGTAAGTATTTCAAGAATCACCGATTAGATTTAAATTATTTGGAAATTAATCTAATCGATGATTCTTGAAATATTAACAAAAGGGAAAAATTACCGATAATTGCCATGCTAAAACACTCTGACTATAGAAGCTAAAAAAACCCATATAAATAAATAAATTCAGCTAAAGCAACCAAAGTTTTGTTACTAACAGTCAAAGTTTTTTGTAAAAAATACCAAAACAAACTATCTCAATTAACTAATATAAAAGGTAATAAGTAAACAAAAAACTTCAGCTAAAACAACCAATTCGTTTTGTCACTAACAGTCAAACTGTTTTGTAAAAAATAACAAAGCGAACGATCTAAATTAACTAATATATGAGGTTGTAAGTAAAGTATATTTTTTTTGGTAAGTTGGATAAATAGCAACAAAACCAATTGGCCAAAGTAAACAAACAATTGGCTTCCTAGCTGCGTATAATTAGGCCTCTATTGAATTAAATTGAATTGAATTGAATTGAATATCAATTTATTGACTGTATCAATACACATCACACAAGTTTAGGCCATATAGGCATTATAAGTATCTACACAGAGAAAATAAAAATACTAAATTAAATAATCATGGTTGTAAGTACACGGAAAAAATACATAGTCAGGTCATAAGTTCTGTCACATGTGCAATATGCAATAATTTAGACATGTTTATTATTTATGTAGCAAAATGAACTTAATAAAACATAGATTGTTATGGTAATAAAGTTTATTCAAAATGACCCCCGCGATTTTGAATACAGGCCTTTATTCTGCGTGGCCAGTCGTCTATCGCAGCACGAACGAGGTCCATGTCAATATCGGCGGCTGCCTTAATCAAGGATGCCTTGAGTGACTCCAAATCAGGATGAGGCTTTGAGCAGGCCTTTTCCTCCAAGTGTTGCCATATCTTGTAATCTAACGGACTCAAATCTGGACTGGAGGAGGGCCAGTCTTCGTGCCGGATGAAGTCGATTTCACGCGCCGCCAGCCAGTCTTGTGTGCTTTTCGCTCTATGAGCTGGCGCAGAATCTTGTTGGAATACCCAGTGCCTGTTATTAAACATGGTATGAGAAACAGGTTCCACAAGGTTCTTGAGGACTGTATTTTGATACACAACTGCATTCGTTTTTACGCCTTTCTCACAAAAATGTACCTCAGTTAAGCTCCAATAAGAGACTCCCAACCAAACCATTAGCGAGGATGGAAAATGACCTCGTTGGACACGCGGAATACGGTTGCTCGCTTCTTCACTGCTGTGTGCTTACACCTTATCATTTTGTTTTTTGTAGCTCTCTTCCACGGTGAAAATTTTTTCATCCGAAAAAATAATTTCCCGATGCTTTTTTCCCGCGTACCGCTTCAACAAAGCGCGGCATCTCTTCAGTCTCAGGTCCATTAAACGAGCATCCAAACTTTTTTGTGGCCAGCGTTCTAAATTCAAAAGTTTTTATTGTGTGACAGAACTTATGACCTGACTGTGTATATACAAAAATGACCAAATACCCCATGCGGTGTATACCGCAACAGCGAATGGGTTCCGACTCAGCATGTGTTGCAGGACTTGCAGCAAGTCCTGCAACGCTGATATTCTGTCGGTACCTAAATATCGTACGTGGAAATCATATATGGGTGGGCGATAATAACCTACTTTATTAAATAATATGTAAATATGTAAAGAGAGAAATTAATTAATAAATAAACAAAATAATTGTGTGCTTTGTGTAAGTATAAAGTACATAAATACGAAAAACTAAATTATAAAAGTGTCATCCGGCTTAAGACGATGACAGGGTGACATTATTTTGCCAACTACACGACTAACGCGAGAGCTCATCGGGACTGAGTCAAACATTTCTTGACCATCTCAAGAACATGCTTTTCAAAACGAAGCTCTTGATCCATGATAAGCCCAAGGTTGCGAGCCTCATTTACATGTTCAATCAAGACACCCGCGATTGAAATTTGTGGGTTTAGGTTTGTAATTGTCTCGATTTGATTTTTAGATCCTAAAATCATATATTTTGACTTAGTAGGGTTCAGTACCAAAGCGTTCCCAACTGCCCAGGCGCCCACCCTATCCAAATCATTATTAATACGTCGAACATTATCAATAAAATTGTCTTTATTTATATCTGTATAAATTTGTAAGTCATCTGCATAAATTTGATATTTGCAATGGGTAATGCATTTTATGATGTCAGCACTGTAAATAATAAATAATAAAGGCCCCAATATCGTACCTTGGGGGACACCCCTAACAGTTGTGAAGATTTGCGATTCGTCACAGGAACCATCATTCTCCCTAAAACCACCTGCTGTGTACGACTCGTAAGGTAACTTTCGAACCATCTCACCGCATCTGTGTCAAACCCATAATAACTAAGCTTAGAAAGCATCATACACAAATTAATTGAGTCAAAAGCCCTAGAGAAATCTAGGAGGGTTAGTATAGTGCCATTTCCGGTATCTTGAGCCGCGAGTATATTATCTACGACATCAAGCAGGGCAGTCGTGGTACTCCGGTTCTTCCTAAAACCTGACTGTAGCTTGGATGGGTAATATATGTTTTTTTTCCGCAAATGAGATGACCTGGTTATAAACAATCTTTTCGAGAATCTTAGATAAATACGGAAATATGCTAATAGGACGCAAATCGGAAACACTTTGTGGATCATTATTTTTTGGGATCGGTGCTACGACAGTGTTCTTCCAGTGCGTGGGGAAAGTGGCAGTAGTAAGACTTGTTTACAATATTGGTGATAATTTTAAGAATTTGCGGTTATTACCATGCGGCTATTACCATATTTTTAGCAAAAGGAGACTAAGCTTTAACAAACAACTTGGTAAAGCTTAGACAAAATAGTGGTAACATGAATTACAAAACAGTTTCGTTAAAAAATAACCACTTTTTCTATGTTATATGTTATACCTATATATTGACTTTGACTCCAATTAGACGAAAAAATCAATGTCACTATTGAAGATTCATAATTCCAGAAATTTGAATAAAAGATGGACATAACAACTCTTCAGTTAAAAATTATGGATTCATTACATTGTTTTACACTTTTTACGTATATATACCACATGGGCTAAATAAAATCCACTGTAAAACTGTAGAAAACTCACTATGAAGGCTACAGATTTTTTTTAAATTTACTTGGCCTAATTTTCTCCCTGAATGGACCTTAATCCCACCAAGCATTGCTTTCTTCCAATCTTAGGACTTAACTAAGACTTCATTGTAATCTGAGATCTCACTAATTTATAGAACTAAAAAAATGAATACCTATAAATTATACAATATCAATATTTTGTGTATTTTCCGACTGATAACTGAGTTATCGACTTGACGAGAGAGCTATTGACATTTGACAGTTCCAGTACAGCTAACTTAATGGCAAAAGGTTGTACACAAATAGTTTCCTTCATCTGAGCAGTTCTACAAAAATAAACTGCAGAGGACAAATGAAGGACATTTTGTTTTATTACGGATATTCCAGTAATCCTCTTATATTTTTGAATGGGGATGACGTTGTTTGATCAAGAACATAATTATCTCAGTTTGGTGCCTTTGAAAATTCTCTACAAGGCTACATGCCGGTTCGCCCAACCTCGACATCGTAAAAAAACTGTTTTTTTTTAATGCAATAATTGATTATTAAGGACAAAGTTAATTTTAATTTAATAATTTCAAATTACAAACTGAATAACATGAACCACTCAAGCTTTAAGCGATGAGCCACTAGATATTAAGTCTGGACGTATGCTGAGAAGCAAGCGACGCAGACCGTGCAGATCAGATTTTGCAAGGCAGGACAAACTCGCGCGTCAAACAAAAGACGTCGCCTGCCCTGCCTGCCTGCTGCCTGCTGCCTGTCTTCACTGCGTGGCCTGTGTCGCCTGCATCTCAGAATACGCTGACGTTAATACTCGTACATTCATCACTTGACATATTACATAACTATTTTTTTTTATTCAGACTTTGAAGCTACAGATATCGTACTGAACAACTTCTTTCCTTCTAGTGGTTGTGGAAGTTGTTACACTTTACTATTTCGTTTTCTATGGTAATAACAGTAGCTCGGCATCCAGCACTCTTTTTCACACATTGCCAGCTGCTCCGAGATCCCCTGCTTGAACTTCTCTTATTGAATCGGTTACTGCCAATTTGTATTACTGGCTTGCCCCTTATCGACACCGAAAATATGGGATTATCTGAAAGCCAAATTGTTATAGGCTAGTTAGTTCTCCAGAATTTCGGTCACACAAAAATGCTGTTCAAACTTACAAGTGGGATCCCTGAAAGGCTGATGATGATGATAAAACATGATGTTCATAATACCGATATATCATCAAATTTGTTTTTCACTATAACTTTAGTATCTGTAAGTCATGCAAAATAACAGCAGGCTGTAACAGAAAGGTTAAGTTATATTTAAGTATAAGGGGTTTTTTGGAACGTTGATCTGATCAACTTTCTCTAAACATATTTTGACGACCTCTGTGGCGCTGTGGTTTTCGCTCTGGCTACCGTGCGGGAGGTCCCGGGTTCGATCCCCGGCTGGGGATAGAGAAAGCGATCCCCAGGTCTTAGATGTTTTATATATGTGTGTGACGTCGCTGTTTCTGGTTCCCACGACACAGTGTATCCTAGTGTGGGGCCAGAAGCATTGTATGTGCCTATGTGTAAATGTTTATGTTCTATAAAACCGATTTGATCCCAGCAACTTTTTTTTCTCCATACAAATCAGCTGACCGCTCTGCCCAAAATCTATGGAGGAGTGTAAAATAAAGTTGGCCCGAGCAAATCGGTTCATAGTAAAAGTTGCTCAGAATAATGTCCCTAAAAATCATTTAAAAATTGACTTCACCATTCATACACCCGGTGCTGTTATTTTGTATGGCTTACAGAGAATATATGTGTAAGATCAGGATCATTTCTAACTTCACTATCACCAATTAAATAGGCTACGAGGAATACCAACGACGCAATTCTGAATTATAAACGGCGCCTTCACCAGCCGTAATGCGTCATCCACACGACCAGACTTGGTTCGGAGCGTACCATGTTCGATGTTCAAACCACCGGACCAGCCGGACCGATGTTGATATTAATAATGTCCGGCGGACCGCTCTCCACACGATCGGATATGGTCTGGAGCGTACCAAGGTCGTGGTATGGGCCGTACCATATCCGATCGTCCAGTAGTACTTTAACAGTCGCCGTCGACCGAACCCGGACGGAGACCATCATCATCATCATCATCACCAGGATCATTGAACATTGAGTATTTAAGTTATCAGTGTTATGCTTTGTTGTTATGGGAGAATACAAATTATCCAATATAGAACAGACGTTATAGGGCACAATATTTATATTCAGCTATTTTCGAAATTCGAACAATTTTTAAGACGAGAATAACCGTCGTAAGAACATCGAAATCACAACACTACATTTACATACAACAGATACTTCAATTAGTTACAGAATAAGATATTTTTGAGATCATTTATTTTTTACATCTATGTAAAACATCAATAGAAAATATCGTAAGAAATGCTTCATGCATGCTGGATATTAAGATGCTCCATTTGATTGTGCGCATCATTAATTATAAATAATTCATTCTCATCCTAGTCAGTTACATATACACACTGATTTGACTAAAGACATAATCTTAACGATTATTATGTACCAAGCGACCAACACAACTAGGCGCATGACAGGACTGCGATTTCGGCTCCTGGCTTCCTGCAACCCGCCTACAATACGTACGTAGAGGTAAGTTCCTGTACGTACATGTCACTAGCATCTACTAAGTACGTACAATATGGTATCAATATCACTGTTCCGTTGTTCCCTCCGTAATGCCAATGAACTCTAACCTGTCATGCACCCAAAGAACTATATTTAATTTGAGGCCAGAAATGTAAACAAACAACTGTCATTTTCTCGATTCAAAATAGTAGTTTATGTGACTGCTGCATAATGCCTAATTATGTACAGTTACATACACTAGTTTATCTACACACATATCATAAGCTCTCTTTGATGTGTTCAGGAACCGCATGTTTGACCGGCATTGTGTTCTGCAATTGTTTAGCTTGTACTTTAGTACCAACTTCACGCAGACGGGCGTCGGCGTTCGAAATTTGAATGTCAGTACCAACTTCACAGACAAACTAGGGACGGCACGCGGGTGGGCATCGGCGTTCGAAATTTGAATGTCATTATATGTAGAAAAACTACACATAATGACCATAATGTGTAGTTTTCCAGATACGAAACGAGTTTTTACCAAGTAGTTTAACATAATGCTGATCGTAACGTGCGGTTTTTGAACGCAATAAAGAGGGTTTATGATACGTGTGTAGATAAAATGTATAAAGCACAATTTGTGCACAAAGCCTACTACAAAATTAATGACTTTTTACAAGACACCGACATCTGGCATTAAACCAGTTCATAGCACATAGCATAATTGTTAGTACATAATATATGTATAGCGATACATATATTATGTACTAACAATTAGGCACCTACTTAATGTTATATTATGCTTGCTTGATTATGTTATAACGTTTATTAAGTCTCAATTTTTGTGCTATTATCAATAAAAATATTTGAACTGAACTGAACTTGAACAAAACCGTTGACTTTGACATTCATTTTACATTTTTGATACTGGAAAATTACTGTCATTGTTTACATTTCTGGCCTCAAATAAAAAAAACACTTTTAGTTGTGTTGGTCGTTATATTTAGTTATGATTTATAGATAAATATAGCCCATCCTTCAGTAATTCTTATTAGCAACGAGGCAGGGGCGTGAACACGTATCCGTGTGTCAGCCCAGTTGACAAAGCAAAAGGACGGTGGGCTGACCTCTCGCTTTGCCTACTGGGCAATGGGTTACGATACAACAATATATTACAATAATACGTTTTTATAATTATTGTTGACTTTGATTTAATATATATTTTATCTACACACGTATCATAAACCCTCTTTACTGCGTATAAAAACCGCACGTTACGATCAGCATAATGTTAAACTACTTAATAAAAACTCATTTCTTATCTGAAAAATTACACATTATGACCATAATGTGTAATTTTTCTACATATTATGACATTCAAATTTCGAACGCCAACGCCCGCTTGCGTGCCGCCTCTAGTTTGTCTGTAAAGTTTGTACTGACATTCAAATTTCGAACGCCGCCGCCGACGCCCGCCCGCGTGCCGCCCCTAGTTTGTCTGTGAAGTTGGTACCACAGAACAAGCTAAACAACTGCAGAGCCACAATGCCGGTCAAACATGCGGTTCCTGAACACATCAAAGAGAGCTTATGATATGTGTGTAGATAAACTAGTGTATGTAACTGTACATAATTAGGCATTAAAACTCTCGAGTGATATTATTATGAAACTCGCCTTCGGCTAGTTTCATAAACCCACTCTCGAGTATTAATGCCCTCCATTATGTAGCAGTCACATAAACTACTATTTCCTTTTATTTTTGCTGTACTATTTTAGCGCTTAAGTTTTGATGTTCTATCAGTAGCAGAAGTGGAAGCCCACTTGAAAACTTATTTCCCTTGCACCTAGCATGTGCCAGTACACCCTTGCTTTTGTTCGAATTAACATTAAAAAACCATTTGTTTTATGACTTTTAAGTGTGACTTCCACAACTGCTGATGATGGTACGTTAGTACAGACCCCTAGTGTGGGAGTCCGGCCAACACCTAACCGATTTCGTTCTCAATATACATCGTGGTTATGAACACTGACAATGTCGATGATCTTATTATTGGACGTGTAAAGTGCCGCGCGGCATCCTTTAGTCCTCTTAATACACCGCCATCTTGTCCTACCAGGCCTTGAGTTACAGGAGTCCATGTTGAAACGCTGACCGTTCAAAGTCAGACCGGGCCGGCCAAACCTGGTAGTGTAGAACCACGCATCTGTAAACACGAGAGGATATTCTTATTACTGTCAAGCGCATACTTATTAATTAGTTTATGTTAAAAGTGATACAATGACAAATTATTAATCCATTGTGATCTTGTAAATAATTTTTCATAATTTTAATAATGTTTCTTTGTATTTACGTTCATATTTCCATAGTCATGTAATGGTTAAAATCCACACTAGCAAATCTTATTTTGAGTGCACGAGATCAAATTTAATAAACTATTATGTTACATATGAAAATCCAATACGATATTATGATGACTGAAAAGTAAATTGTCGATCAAAATACTAGGGAACAGGATAAGTTAGCCGATAGGAGAATTGGAAATAAATAGTGGATTATCTACAATTGGGTAGGTATTTCACTAGAGTAGAAAATACGCTTGCATCAGGTCACATGTGATAGAAGTAAAACTTCATTAAGCTGAATCATATTAATTTTAAATTTAAATTCGAAAGTGCAACGGAAATAATAATTCTTCAAATATTACTAAAATTTTAATGCACCTGCAGACTTTTAAAACAACAAACATTTTTTTTAGTTCGATAAACATGTCTGCAGTCATATAGCATTAAAGTTCAAAAATACCAATCAATATCACAATCGTATATTCAATCAACAATTCTAAATTGAACATTCCGTTATTTTTTATTGCACTCTGATAAATAAATAGTATACATAGTTATACTAGGATTTTTTATTTGAGGCCAGAAATGTAAACAAACAACTGTCATTTTTCAGTACAAAAAGTACAATATGAATGTCAAAGTCAACGGTTTTGTTCTAGAAAATGACAGTTCTTTGTTTACATTTCTGGCCTCAAATTAAAAATCCTAGTATAGGTAAGTATAAAGTTATATTTTATTAATTCAATTTTGCGTATATAAGACCAGCGCTTGACTTAAAACTATAACAAAGTACGACAACAACTCCTAAACAAATAACACAAACAAAACACAACAATAACAAGTCACAAAAAAGGCTAGTATTTAATCGCACATCCAAAATACTGATTTACACAGCAAAAAAGGGTCAACAAAAACATTTTTTATGTTTTAAATATTTTATGTGTAATGTTTTAAGATTTTTTTTGTTCTTACATGTTCAACCTAACACGATGGATAAATGGGGCTTCGCTTCGCTCACCCCCTTTACCCTTCACCTAAGCTACCGCAGCATTTTGTCCTGATATTTGCTGTGCAAATCAATATTTTTGATGTGCAGTTTAATATTTCCCAAAAAATAATGTTCTCAATTAGATAATCCAGTTAAAACCGCATTAGGATCTATCTCACGTTAGAGAATGGTTGTGGGTGTGGTTTACCCGCATAATGCGGTTGGTTTTCTTCAGTGTGACCACTCCTACACGACACCCGGCGCTGGTCCGACGGCTGCAGCGCCAAAACAACTTACCTTTCTTTGATTTTTGACTATTGAAGTTAAACCGTTGTCCTTCAAATATCATGCCTGGCTTACCAGCCCTTGTTGTGAAGAAAATTATATCTGAAAAAAGGGCATTTGTTATCAGTTACGTTGACAAATAAATTAATTGTAAAATACACGAGGCAAAAAAAACAAAACGATGTGCAAAACAAGGAAGAAAGAGATAAAACGTCATTTATTTAATATAAAAATACAAAACCAAAACCAAAGACTAAACAGATATCAAAAGCCTGATTATATAGGTACCACATCGGTCTTTGAAAAACAGAAAATGTAATAAATTAGAAGATAGAGATAATTTACCTTTTTATCTTTATAATACTTATCTGAAAACCGAGCAATTGCGGAAACACAAATTCGAAAGTCTAGGTTTGTGACCGAAAATAATGGCTCTGGAAACATGCAACGAGTTACAAATTAATAAAAAAAAATACTAAGTTGCAATATTAAAGTTGCCATATACAATTCAATATAAAGACGGACAAGCTATATAGATAGTTATCAGTCAGGTCAGACGACCCGAATGGCCGAGTCGGCAGTGACCCTGCCTACGAAGCCAAGGGTCCCGGTTCGAGTCCCGGTGGGGGCAAATATTTGTTTGATGAAAACGGATGTTTGAACCTTAGTCATGGCTGTTTATCTATCTAAGTATAATATTTATCTATATAAGTATGTGTATCGTTGTCTAGTACCCAAGATACAGGGAATCCTAGTTTGGGGCTAGATCATTATGTGTAAATAGTGTCCAAGGTATTATATTATCTATTTATTAATGCATAATAAAGTACATTCAGTGATTAACAAATTCAGTCAAATAGCAATAGACAATTAAATAACAAACGAAGATCTCGAAATCCAATTGGATTGCGTTTGATGAACCCTCTTTATTTTGTTAATTGAATTTCGTCGGCTGCCCAGCGCATTGGACAATTGATGTGAGAGCTATCTTGACGTCTGTTTTCCCAACTGCTGGATCCGCTCGTTCACCAGACCTGACCCCAATATAATTTTTTGTGTGGGGGGTAGGGCCAAAGAACTGGTATATTCAAACCAAACGATTAACACGAAAGAGTCTAAGATAACATCTTTTTTATGATTAAAAATTAGTCATGATCTTCAAAGGTCAAAAATTAAGTCTGACGTAGCAGATGTACAAATAAAAATGTATTAGAATATTAGAATGCTTTTATCTACGCGCGGTTCGAAATGGAGAAAAGTAACGACAAAGTGGTCGCGACGCGACGACGTCGCGGTAGGCAGATGGACACCGGTTGTTAACTCAAAGGATACGGTCTTCTCAATGTTAAGTTTGAATTTGATCTCTGGGATGTCATATTCGTGACAACTCTTAGCAGATGAGGCAATCGGACCTGCCTAACTGGTCTATATTGATAGCTCTTACATGGAAACTTAGTAATAGGGTCCTCTTTTACCCTTTGGGTACGAAACCCTTAAAACAATTGAAATACCGCAAAGCAAAATGAATTACTGTCGCTATGGTATGATACATACCCAACTTGAGTTCTCTCGCTCGAACAAGACAAATATCAACACAATAAAACTCTGATAAATACATGTGTAATTATTTTAATATCAGAGTTATAACTTCACTTAACTTAAATTAACTTAACATTGTTTTTTAATGAATGTATAAGTTAGTACTTAAAGTTGTATAAACTTTTTGTACTAACTTAAATATTAAAAGATAATGTCTCAGAGTGTGCTTCATACTTGAATTTTAAGCACGTCACAAGTTCAGATGTCGTAAAGGCATTTAAATTGATAAATGTTAAGAAAACGAATGATCTTTGGGGACTCTCTGTTCACGTCGTTAAATCCCTGATCGAATTAATTGCACCTGACCTAGCGGTCATTTTCAACAATTGTATAGACTGCGGTGAATTTCCTGATTTAATGAAACAAAGTAAGATAATTCCCCTCTTCAAAGCAGGTAGTACTCAAGACCCCACCAATTTCAGACCTATATCAATACTACCAACTTTTAGTAAAACTTTGAGAAATTAATCTTATCACAGCTATTACATCATTTTGAATCAAATAAGCTAATGCATAACAAACAGTTTGGATTCACTCGCGGTCGTTCAACAACAGATGCCGGAATTCAGTTCATTGAAAGTATTTTTGATGCCTGGGAAGAGTCACAAGATGCCCTAGGCATTTTTTGTGACTTATCTAAGGCTTTTGATTGCGTTTGTCATGAAACATTGATCAGGAAATTACATCATTATGGAGTTAGAGATACGTCATTGAATTTGTTAAAATCTTATCTGAACGGAAGAATACAAAGGTAGACGTAAACGGAGAACGATCACCAGGATCATTGGTTTCTTTGGGCGTGCCACAGGGCTCAATATTGGGACCCTTCCTATTCCTCATCTATATAAACGACTTACCGTATCTAGGAAGGGACTGTCATGATATGGTACTGTTTGCTGATGACACCTCACTTATTTTTAAAACAAAGCGAAACCAACACGCTAATGATGATCACGTGAACAATACCATATCAAGAGTGGTAAATTGGTTTAATGTTAATAATTTGCTATTAAATGAGAAAAAGACTAAATGTGTTAAGTTTCTTACTACTAACGTCAAAAATAATCAGACATGTATAACAATTAAAAATGAGGAATTGGAATTGGTAACCAGCACAGTGTTTCTAGGTATAACGTTGGATTCCAAACTCCAATGGGGTCCACATATTGGTAAGCTATCGAACAGACTGAGCTCTGCAGCTTTTGCATGCAGGAAAATCCGTCACTTGACAGATTTAAAAACAGCCAGATAAGTTTATTTTAGTTATTTTTTACGCGCGGTTCGAAATGGAGAAAAGTAACGACAAAGTGGTCGCGACGCGACGACGTCGCGGTAGGCAGATGGACACCGGTTTTTAACTCAAAGGATACGGTCTTTTCAATGTTAAGTTTGAATTTGATCTCTGGGATGTCATATTCGTGACAACTCTTAGCAGATGAGGCAATCGGACCTGCCTAACTGGTCTATATTGATAGCTCTTACATGGACACTTAGTAATAGGGTCCTCTTTTACCCTTTGGGTACGAAACCCTTAAAACAATTGAAATACCGCAAAGCAAAATGAATTACTGTCGCTATGGTATGATACATACCCAACTTGAGTTCTCTCGCTCGAACAAGACAAATATCAACACAATAAAACTCTGATAAATACATGTGTAATTATTTTAATATCAGAGTTATAACTTCACTTAACTTAAATTAACTTAACATTGTTTTTTTATGAATGTATAAGTTAGTACTTAAAGTTGTATAAACTTTTTGTCTATTGATGTCTGGGACATAAAACAGCTTAATTTTACTTCAACCAATTAAAAACACAACAAAATAAACCAAAATAAAGCATGGTTCTCTATTAAATATGTTGGCTGTGTCTACCTCTTCTACACTTCCTTCTGGTGTTTCCACATGACGACCTCTGTGGCGCAGCGGTAGTGGCTCTGCCTACCATGCGAGAGGTCCTGGGTTCGATCCCCGGCTGGGGGTTAAGAAAAAAAAACACACCAGCGCTTGGATGTTTATGTGTGTGTCGTCGCTGTTTCTGGTCCCCACGACACAGGGTATTCTAGTGTGGGGCCGGAAGCAATGTATGTGCCTGTATGTTAATGTTTATGTTAAAGTTTCATTGCAAATCTCAAACACTCCTTTTCAGCAGTCATCGGGTGGGTGGGAATGTCCATGGCGTAATGACACAATATTATTTCCAACAGTCTTCAAGAAGGACTTGCATTGCTTGGAGTGATGCTTCGTACATTTCCACTCTACGGTACCTTTGTTCCGGTCCCGTTTCACTCCAAACTTGTAACCATTCAATTTTAACGCGCGCTTACCTTTGATCGTTAAAAATAAAGGACCGCTATCTGAAATGCAAGGTTTCGTATTAATTGTGGCATTGATCATTGCTCTGCACTTTTTTAGCTTGTTCAGTAGTACCAACGTCACAGACAAACTCGGGGCGGCACGCAGGACAAGATTTACACTTTCACTTTCGATTTTCTATCCAGTTATCACATTCACCGTGAGTAAAATAGTGAAATTTGTTCAAAAGTATGCCGAAATAGCCCTTTCAAATCTGACTAACTTTTCTATATAACTTTGTTATATCTTTTAGTTCATTCATTCAGGGTCATAGAAAAAATGGCTTCCAGAAACATCTAAGTTAGATGTTTCTGATCTTATAATTGCATAGGCGGATTGTCCTGAGTGTTTTAATTATTTATTTTATTATATTACACAAATATAAAAACTTAATACTAATTACATCGGGCGCCTATAAACCCATTGGGTTTCCCAGGCACCAAAGAATTTAGATTACAGCCATGTTATAAATACAGATGTAGGTACAGATCACTTCTTTTACTTAACATAATGATAATAATAAAAACTTAATGTTAAAAATATATGAATCTTCTTAGGTAAGGTACCTACTCGCCCGCGCGCCGCACTGCACATCGCGCGAGACAGCAGTAGCTACAGGTGGATCCGGAGTTCTAACCCAGCGTGTAGAATTTTTTAAGTTTATTCTTAAAGTTCTTCTCAGTGATTTCTTGTTTTAGTTTGAAATGTAAGTTGTTTTTGGGTTTCGGTACTAAGTAAGCTGATGTTCGTTTTCCGTAGAAATTAGGTATAAGTAGTTTTTTATTAGTCACTTGCCTTGCTTGTATTTTGTGCAGAATTTCAACCTGTAGGTCTGTGCGAAAGTAATGTTCCATTAGGGTAAGGTACTCTAATTTTTTGTGCACCGGAATTAGTCCACAGTGTTTAAATAAGCCTTCATGGTTATTTTGGTGCTCAAGTTTGACTTTTTGCGGTACAATGTTATTCCCTTTTATTTTGGTCACCATATTATTATGCTAAGTGGTAAGACACGCAGTGCATTTTTTTTTAGTAGAGCTAATCCATCTTCATTAATCAGTTACTATTTTGGGTTGTCTCGCTTTTTGTATGTTGCATCCTTCATAGTGTAAACGGGATTTTTTTCGCCTCGATGTGAAGAATTCTGCAACTATAAGCTATAGCTAGGTAATAATAAGTTGATGAATTTTAATGCTTTTCGTATCATCGAATGAGTTTGAGGTTTTTAAAAGACAAAGGTGATAAAAAACTTTTTTGTTCAATTTATAATTTTATTGATTTAATTCATCCTAGCTAGCACCTATTAGTCACACAATCATAAATCTTAGAGCTAAGCAGACATATTAAAAAATACTAAATAGAATGGGTATGCGGCGCAATTCTGGAGCGATCAGCCGAGTGATTATGGATATTATTTATTTGCACTAATTCATTGCCAACAGTATAAACGACTGCCATACAACCCCTGCTGTTGTGGGTGGAACAAACCCATCTGGTTCTAAATTCTCCGCCATATTTATGTCTGAAGGTGTAGTTCCCGACTCGGAGCTGCGGTTTACCTTTTTTCGATGTCAGAAAGTGCGCTGGGGGATAAAAAACATATTTTTAACAATTAAAAAAAAACATAGCGTCATGCTAGAAACAGAGTATAGTAATTTACTCTATAGATCGACACCGTTCTCTTCAACCCCACGCGTCGTTTCTGGCCGCAGAAATCATGTTTTTGACGGTAAGGTATGCCAAAATGTTACATGCCTTTTGTATGGAGTTGTCAAAGTTATTCCAAGAATAGTGCGAACTCGCGTTCTATCTGTTGGGCCTGGGTAGCCTAGGTCAACTCACTGCATTCAACGCACAAGACAATCTTAGCATATAATATAATATGATACATATGAAGTACCTATGACATATATGAAGTATACCTACATGCCATAGCAAAAGTCAAATGAGTTGATGGAATAGCGTAGCGCAGTATTCCTAACCTTAACAATCATAGCGATATTATGTCGCTGGAACTGCATAATTGTATTCACAGAAAGAATAAAAGAGTAAAATTTTCTGAAAGTACCTCACTCGGGTTTAAAATAATTGTTACTCCCGAGGTGGACACTTTTCTCACCTTTTGCGAGACAATAAAGAAGCAAGGCTACTAAAATACAGCATTTCATTAAAGTCGATCAACACTGAAAATTGGTGTGTCGAGTTATATAATACAGCTAAGGGGAGGGAGGCAATAAAGAATACAAATATGGGTAGTTATTGTTCTGGTAAGATTTATTACTTATTCAAATGTTTGTTACGGACTCTGTACAGAATACTCCTTACTTCTCCATAGCTTGGTAATGCCTCGTCTGGTTCATCTTTCAGAAGTTTCATGGCCTCTTTGTATAGACTTGGGATAGGTATTGTGCTAACACGCGCAACTTTCTTGCAGACGTCCAGCGTCTTTTCCTTTCTGCATCGCGCGTAGTCCGGCTGGCAAGCATGATTGCCCTCTCTTAGAACTGTTATTCTATCATTGGATAATGTCAACGTTCCATAACAGTTTGGTTTCTTGGTACATCGCCAGATGGTTCCCTTGTCAACGTTTTGGCGAAAATGATAACGTCTACCTCGATTCCATAGAACTTCTTTATTCCTTGAACTCTCAATGAAAAATAATCCTCTTTCTTCCTGTGTCGGAGACATTGCTAAAAATAATATGAATTGGATTAGGTCTATACTGAAATAATTATATCACAAATCGTGCATGTTATGAAAGGCAACTGAAACTTTAGATAGGTGCTTAGTTAATACTCTGAGCCTTTTTACCAACTTTGGATAACCCTTATGAGAGAGATAAATCATAAATTTTATACATAATCCAGGCATTATAAATTTAAATAGGCCATAAAGATATCTAATATTGGCACCAATTGAAAAGGTGTCAACATAAAAAAAAACCTATAATTCATTAGTTTTGACATAGGGTCATGGTGTATATGACTATTTAAACGATTTGTAAAGTCTCGACCTGAATTTAATTCGCAAAATTAAAACACAAAGATTAAAGATTTATTTAAAGTACCGAGCCTGACATTGGAATATTTATTATTAATTAACAATAAATATCGTCATGATCTATTCATTCTCGGGTCTTTTAGGAACCCTCAAACAATCAACAGAATAAATCCATGGCAAGACAGCATTTTACTCAAACGGCAAAAAACCATAAGGTGTTTTTTTTACAATTATGATCTGTCCATTGCCGGTCACTTACTGTACCGACTAGTCATTAAAGTCTCCCGCCATGCAGACCTCACGAAAACACACCTCTCCCTAACCACTCAACCACTCCACCGCTTCGGAAACAATAATAACACTTATAGCAGGTCAATCAAGCGTGGTTACGTGTGCCAATCAGCGTCACCACGCAGCCGGCGGCCATTCTAAATTTCCGCGCGTCCACCTGGGACAGTGCTGCGTCGGCTAAGATTGCGGCTGATGGTGGAGTAGTGTTCTTGTTCATGGCGAGTAGAAACCGGCCCGGCACGGCAGAGGGACTCTACTCTTGTACTCTGCAAGCGTAGGTAGAGTTCGAGGTTAAAAAAACAAAGACAGGACAAAGAAGGAGGTTCTTATCTGGATTTCAACAGAACCGACAGCCAAAATATTTCAATCAAACACGATTACGAAGTTTTGTCTAGGAAAAACAAAACACTTACGGAAGAGAGAGGCGACAGTCCTCTCAACTTATTGATTTCTATATGTACCAGCACATTAGAGCCCCTGAATTCGTTGTATGAAGTTCTGTGCAACCACGCACACCTGTCAACATCGTCCACCCGCAGACCCTCAGGCTCATGCAGTCAACATGGGTTCGACAGTCTGCAGGTCTTGTTGTTTGTGACTCCTCCTTGTAGAGACGAAGGAAAAGTTCTTTACTGTCTCTTCGTGGGGCCACGAGCGTCTCGGAGTCTTTAAGTCCTTGAACATAGCAATAGGTTAAATTAAATAACATAACATAGCGTCAAGCCTTTTCCCATACGGGATGGCAGAGGCACTTTGAGCCAATTATTCAATACTCCATTTTGAGTGACACGGGTCTAGCCCATCGCCGCATCTTTGGAGTAATAAAGGTTTCCTCACGATGTTTTCCATCACCGTTAGAACGTCCGTATAATGTACTTAAGATATATTAATTATCTCCATGGCCAGGAATCGAACCTGGGTCTCCTGTGTGAGAAGCAAGCGTGAAACCCTAAGACCACGGAGCTCTTTTTTTAGAGTAAGAGAATTCTAATTAAGTAATTAAAACCTATTATGTACATTATTTCTCAATTCAACATTTATTAATAAAAAAAAACACACAAAAATCTCCTCTTAATATTAAATTTAGGCATCCGTAGGCATGTTTTGTTCAAAGTTGATGAACAGTCCGTCAAAAATAAAAATAAAAAGAATCTTGTTTATATTTACATGGGCGGTTGAACATAACGGTTCTAATACAATGATTGCGACACTGTACTAACTTTAAGCAATACATTACAAAAAAAACAACTTGTAATATAGTATACTCAACAACATTAATATTTGTAGGTACATAAATTGATCACAAATATCTGAACACGACTCTATTGTATTTATGATCAAAAGTATGTACAAATATTAATGTTGTTGGCTATACCATGTGCACCTAGCGGAATTGGTTGGGTATCAACTGGATTTGTTTATGAGAACATAAGATCGAAATTAAGATTGGGGTTACAAAACAAAAAGAAAAGCTCTAAATTATGTAGCCTTATTTAAATAACTGGATAGATCGAGGGCGACTTGAAAACTCACAATCTTTCGGATATTTGTATCGTTTTAATGGCAGTCAATTTACATTTATTTGGTCCTCTTTCTATCCAAACACGGATAATTTTCTTTACCAAACCTAGACAAACTAAGTACATGTAATTTGAAGGTACTTGCTTCACTAACCCAATTTTAAGTTCCGTAAGAATAGTTTTTGTTAATTGGTGGTCGTCATATTGTTGGTTGCGAAAAGAATCATTTGTACTAAAGACTTAAGATTGATTTGTATTGCCATGTAGTTCTACCAATATAAATACCTTCTTGAGTACTATTTTCGCACCCATACAGAATTCTGACATTTTATACACTTCAGAAACGCTCTTTCTGGTGCATCAGCAACAATACAACTCAATCGAAAAGAGTATTGGGGATTAAATATGTCCAGAAATGCATCTTTAGCTTCAATTCTAGGCTAAACTAGACACCCTAAAAATTTTGGATGAATATATGTTATAAAAGGCCTATTAGAGATAAGAATGGACTTTTGAAATTACCGGATATCTGTTATATTTAATACTTAAAAATATTTTTCGCAATGCATTATTATTCAACTAAATGAACAAGCGCTCGGAGACGAAATCAGTTTCCTATATGAAACTTACACGCAAAAATAGGAAAAAAGGGAATTTTTTTGGTTGTTTTATTTTATTTTAAATGTTATTATTACAGGAGTTTAGTAATATTTTCTATAATTTTCTTGGTCTCGGAGCTCGGGCTGCCCCGCGGGGCTTTGCGCGGGAGCATGCGTCAGTCTGCTTCGACCGGTATTTGTTTTCTTTGTCTAATTCTCAATGCCATTGGCCTTTGTTCAGCCCTTAAATATAATGCCACTATTTGTCATCTAAATGCACTCGTCCACAAATCAACGCTGCGTGGCTTCCATAATATAATCCAAAAACAAAAGGTGTTTAATCAGTACTTTGGTTTAATGTACTTAAAATTGGCCAGAATGCATTTGTTGTACTGGCATGCATCGGCAGACCATCTACATTTAGAGTGATAGATAACAATAAGTCACTGATTTGACGCATTTTTGTTACAATTATAGGGTAAATATGTGGAACCAATCCAGATGAAGCTTTCTGAATAATACGAGGCAAAAGTCCAATGTATATATATGATCCACCGTCACATTCTTCAATACTAACGTGCGGTATTTGCAATAATGTTCGTAAATATTTCGGAAAAAAAGAATGAAAAGAGTGATACATTTTTAAAAGTTTATCTACAGAAGAATAGGAAATATTGTGCTTTCGCGACCAATTACCAAGAAATGAGGTCAAATCAATAAACTCAAAAACCATTTTATCTTTTTCTAGAGTAATATTTCAATAGTTAATGACAAAATCACAATCCTTATTGTTAGAGAAATAACATTTACTTACATCACTTATCATTGAATTTAAGTTCAGATTATTACTCGCAGCACTCACACAATTATTATTATCAATCCTCAGCTCTCGTGTTATTATACTTTTTATTTTGTTTCGAAGTCTGCTTCTTGTCCTATTTGGTCAAGTGAAATATTGAGATATACAGTTACTGACTTTGTCTTAGTCTTGGTCTTGCTCTCCTGCTCTCCCTCCCTCCATCGCGGTCTCTAGCAAATCTAAACCAGCTTGTTAAGGCATTTTTTATTTCAATTTCTTTTGCTGTTTCAGCTATCTTGTTTGTACGAACTGCATCTGTAATAAGAAATTATATAATATTACTATTTCATAAACCTCATTATACTACACGTATAATGCACGTCATTGTGTCAGCCAAGTCCGTAATAGAAAATGGGGACGCGCACGGGCAGAGTGTAATATTACACAAATAATTTTGGGCCACTTTCAATCCCAATCATGCATCCTACGGATCCTCACTAGAATTTTGTTGTCTAGTTAGGTCAAATGTGACCTCATTTGCGTAGACAATCAAAATGAAAAAATCTTGGAATCTTGAAAACAAAATACATTTTCACTTGATAGTTTCGAATTATCGAAATTGGTTTAGGAATTTTAATTTTTAACATCAGAGGTAGATATGTACTTACTTATAATAACTTCTGTAAGTCGTATTTTTTGTAAGCTGTACTTGTTATTTTTCCCGCTCCAGTTACACTGAAGTGCCAATGTCGTAGAGAATAAACGTTTAAGAATTCTTCTAGTAATAGTAGCAGTAGTGTTGCCACCAACAAAGCTTAAATTATTTATCTGAAAACAAGATAATGATTTATTGGGCAAAGTACATACAAATAGAGGGCTATCTATATGTAATTAACAAAATTAAACAAACTACTATAAAGATAAATACCGATTTATAAACTCTGGGATTGAGACTATACTTTTATTAACTAAATAGATGGTAACATACCAAAATTCGTTGGTTTTCCTCATTTTCTAGCCAAATTTGTATATTGTTCAGATCTTCAACAGTCTTCAAAGGCAGGGCAATCTCGTCAGGTAAAGCGATCTTGATAGGTTCTACAGCTGATAATCTCAATAAAATATCATTCTGTGTAGCCTTTATTTGTTTTTCTTCAGTTTGAATATCTGCTATATATTTGGCAATCAATTCTTGAAAAATAAAAACAATATTTTGTTAATAACGCCACAGATAACGCCTCTCGCCCATGAACTTGAAACACCAGGTGTAGGTAATTAAATACTTTTTATCACAGTAGTAGAAACATACCTAAAGACACATTAATTTGGTCTATGGCCGACAGTTTTTTTTTAATTCGTGTTGCAGTTGGGCTGCGGGCTGCTAATTGAGAATCTGTAAAAAAATACAGTACGGTTATACTATGATAAACATAATAACAATTTAATAATGTTAGCATAAAAGATAAGAGTTTTCCAACGTTGAATTGTTGAAGCGAAAATTGTGGTGTAGGATTTGCACAGCTTGGAGAATAAATTGGAGTATGTTCTCTTGAATTTGGCTAAATCTGTTTCTCTGCTAAAATATTTTAACATATAATCACCAAGAAAATTTCTTAATGTAAAAATATTAAGTCGACTACACATGTTGGGCCGACATTTAAACAGTGACTCTTGCCTCACCAGCTCACACTGAATCGTCTAGAATATGCTACAGCTGGAAAATAGTATTTTTGACGTCTAATGGCTTATTTTGGCTCAAATAATAGGGGAGTCCGGGGCTGGACGTTCCGATTTTCAAATAACATTAAATTTTATGGCTTATGTTTAAACGATTACCAAAAACGCACCTATTTTACTACCAATAAATTCGAAATGACTGCCAGAATGGATAAATGTCCACCAAATTGTGTTTGGATAAATGATCACCAAACTTATTTTTATGTTCTGTGTACTACCTAAGTTTATGTTTTAAGTATTTTTTGTTGTTCTTACATGTTCAACCTAATACGGAGGATAAAGGGGGCTTCGCTTCGCTCACCCCCTTTTCCCTTCACCTAAGCTACCGCAGTATTTTGCCCTGATATTTTTTGCAACTTTTGGTGTTCATTTATCCATTTTGGGTAGGAAAAAAATATTTTGGTGATCATTATATTAGTAATGAAATTTGACAATCTACATTTTTATTCATCATTCATTTCGTCATCTGACTCACAGTTGGGACAGACATAAGTGACTTTATCATCTTCACTAAACATTTGTAATGTGCCCAATTTTCGCACATGATACATTCAATCCACTGTTCTTTTGGACGAGAATTTGAAAATGAATCCGATCAGATCCTTATCACTATCACTCTCGCTATCCAGTAAAACTCTTCGTTTAGCATTTTCTTGAGATTATCCCTTCCCTTTGCCTTTTCCTTTAAATTTTCCCTTCTGTCCAATGTGTTCATTCTTTTTTGTCTTCTTTGCTTGTTCTTCAGCTAACGCATTTTTCTCTGGCGTGTCAGTTAGGATAGCCGTCTTCCTTATGCGACGTTTTGTGGTCTTCTGCACTCTTGGGGGTACCTTTGGGAGTGGTTTAACTCTTTCCGGGCTAAAAACACGTTCTAGCTCAGGAGCAAGCTGCGAAAAACTCATTGACATTATGCCTGTTGAATGCTGATCCACGTCCAGCACTAGTCGCTTCTGAGGTTCTTATAGACAATTCAGGGTTTCTCTACATACATCCAGTGAACCAGTCTTCTCCAGCTTGTCTATTTTTGTGCCATGAGGAGGAGGAGGAGGAGGAGGAATATTTTTCAAATAAAATCTTACTGCACATTGATATGCGAGTTTTCGCAGCACTTCTGGCAGAAGACCGAAGTAGGTATATTGAGGAACACTTTAAAGTGTAATTCACTAATCCTGTTTCTTGTTCCTTGGTAAACACCAGCCTGGATTTATAGCCCACAGTAGGAACGTTACCAGCTTTCAATTTTGTAACAAATCGATGTAACGTCATGTGGCAAATTTCAAGTTCTCTTGCCACAGATTTTATAGGGTTTTCTTTGATGATGACAGCATTTACATCTTGATGCAATAGTGTTTCGGATGTTTTACCTCTCCATGTCTTACGTTTGTAGTTTCGCATCCTTAAAAAAATGTGGTCAAATAAATTTTAGATATTGTTGTAGGTCAATTGGGGTAAGTTGTTCCGGGGAACAACCAGCCCCTCTAGGACGGAACTTGTAGCCCCAAATTACGTTAATATATGAAGGCTGTCATACTTGCAAACTGATACAATCAATTAGCATGATAGTGTTATCACAAGATACCCTACTAATGTCACTACAAACTGGGAAAGTTATACGTGGATCGGTTTCTAATAAACAGAAATAGACCAAATAGTTTACACACGAAAATATTTACTTACGTGATGTTTTCATAGCACCTTGCACACATCCACTCAACGGCCGCCGCAGAACCAACTAAAATGACCGCCAGCGTTGCGCGTCACCTGACGCTCTATCGGCTAACTTATCTTATCTCGTATCTCTTTTCCTTGTTAAGTTATTGCTGTTGGAACAATTTACCCCGGGAACTTCCAGCACCGGTCTCCTAGTTAACTATTGTTAATAGTAGGATTCAAGACTATCCCGCGTTTTAGGAGAATAAAAAAAAAGAAAAAAAAAGTAATTTATAATACAAAAAAGAATATATTTACTTACAAAACAGTACATTTTCAAAATATTAATATTATAGAAAATATTAATATAAAATACAAATATCAATTAAATAAATACATTTCAACCATTCGTTAAGTAAAGGGATATTATATTATAATACAGAATAAAACCAAATTATTGTAAAAAAATATATACAAAACTACCTTAAATCTAATAATGAACACAAAAAATATAAAATTCACTTCCTAGTTTCCAATTACATTACAAGTAGTAGGTCGCGAAATGGTCACTGAAGGCGGGATAATTAAACCGAGAATTAAATGCATTACGTGTTCGGTTTTTTTCCTAGGAATATCTCTGAGTAAGTTAATCAAAGGTTCACAGGATGCCAAAAGAATGTGTATCAAGTCTTTATTCGTGGCAATACGTGATGTCTTGCGAGTATTACGCAGCCTTAATTCACGTACGTCTTTGTTTCTCGCTTCTTGAGCTTTTTCGCTGAACTGCCCAATCGGTAGTAATTAACGAAGTAATTGATACTTATTATATAGGTATTTGACAAATTATTTAAATTAATATAAAACATTTATTTACTCATTTAAAAAATAATTACAAACAAAATACTATCCAGTACTATCAGTAGCTTCGTTGAAATACTTTTAAACTTCAATAAAAAATTATAAAACGTCAAAACTTCAAATTAACCAAATAAACAGCCCAGGGACATTTCCGTGCCGAAGGTTTTATTTTATATTTATTTATGTATCAATTTATCATATCTACACGACTCCTTATCTCAAATTTAAATAAAATAAAAAGTTGTTCAACTAACGCGTTAGTTTATCAACTAACGCGTTAGTTGAACAACTATCGACAGATAGAAAACCAGACCGGCAGGGTTTCTTACATGTCAAACTAACACGAAGACTATTCGGGGCTTCGCTGCGCTCGCCCCCTCTAGTCTTCACCAGCAGACTAGAGGGGGCGCCTACCAGCACCTACAGCAGTGTTTACCTGATATTTCGTTTGCAATTCAAGTTTAAACCAGTTTACTATTTAACGGTTTTAACGTAGTCTACTATTTAACGGTTTAACCGTTAGTTGATTAACTAATGCGTCATATAGTAAGCATTACGCTACAGTTCACTATCTTTCAGTAGTTGATCAACTTACGAGAAAAAAACACGTTAGTTTATCAACTAACGGTTTTGACTATCTTACGGTGACAGATATATTTAAGGAATCGCCGAGCTTCGGGGCCTCACGGTCCGAGGCGTATGGGCGGCTGTGGCCAAGATCGCCGATTCACCGCTAGAAAGTGACACGAAGCAAACATATCCACACAGGTCGCGTCCTACACCAGCGACCTTCCGTTCTGCAAGGGAATGAGCGTCATACGGTCTCGCCTCTTGCAATCATCACGCGACATGCCATTGGGTTCGAGGATGGCCGGCACACTACAGGCTAAGATGCTACGCAAACAGAAGACGGCGTAAGGCATAAGTCGTAAGGTACGTTTGATTTTCGCCGCGTTCGCAAACAGAAAGCGGCGAAGATCAAACGTACCTTACGCCTTATTCCTTACGCCGTCTTCTGTCTGCGTAGCGCCAAATGACGGCTTGAGGTTGATATTTAAAAAAATGTAAGATAACTTATAGCAAAATACCCTTCAATCGTCATAGCTGTGGCGATGGGCTAGCCCCATGCCACGCTATATGGAGTATTGAATAACTGGCTAAACATAAGCACTATTATTATTATTTTATTATTATATTATTATTGTTCCTCTGCCACCCCGTAGGAGAGAAGGCGTGTCGCTATGAAACTTATTGTAACTTATGGTGAATCCCGTCTTCAACAACATAACATGGAGGGTCATGTGTATGATCTAACTGCATTTTCTTCATAACTCCATTTAAGTCTGTTGTGAGCCTCGCTTTGCAGTTTTTACGCTTGTTATTGTTCGTGCACCGATATGTTATGGAAGATGGATTCCTCCTCGCCTCATAAAAGGTGTAATCTTTCACCATCAAATACTTTTTCGTATGATTTCCCTTCTTCACGGCGATGAATTCAGCATCTACAAAACAAAATAACATGTTAATAGTACATTGTTTACCAAGGGACTAAAGTACTACTTTTAAGGCGAGAGTGTATTTTGAATCTAGAGCGGAGCGAAGGATTCTATAGTTGCATCCCGATCATGGCGAGTGATTGTAAAGTAGGATTCTGAGAATCAAGATCAATATTTGGTGATTAGTGCTGTCAATTAAAAAGCAGTGATTGATTATTTCCTCTGTACAGGCAACACAAAAAAGTAACTTTGCCTCCCCAGGAAGTAAAGTGCTGTATTGCTACTTATGTAATTATTTATTATTAGACGAGGTCTTTTCGAATAGTTTTGATGAAAAAATATTTATGACAACATAGCGAGGACAGCACGAAAACAAGGATGCATAGGACCGAATAGAATGGCGTGTACGTGAGGAGTCCTCAATTTTCCTATACTCTGTTGAGTATAGCCTATCGCTATAGGCTGATGATGATGTTGAATATTTAACCATTAATGTCACGGTCGTCCAAAAGGAAAGATAAGAAATGTCAAATTCTGAGTCAAAAATTCTTGACTTAGAATTTGACTAGCTACAGCTAGAATGTCAATTTCTTTGAAAAGTTGTCATAGTGAGTCTGTGCATTTAAAATTATAAACTGCTCAATATAAAAAGAATTTTGTTCATTATCATCTTGAGTATGATCGATTTTTACATTGTAAGTTCCTCATGGGTAGTTCTTTTTTCGTTTCTCCACCCATCTTTTTACATGGTTATATTTGCAAAACAAATTGATAAACACGATCCGATAAATCAATTTTCACTTTAAAATTACTATTCTAAGCAAAAGAGGAATAAAATAGTTTGCTGAAAAATCGTTTCACTAACTAGGTTTCACAATAATCTTAAATGTATCTACAAAATGAACTTTTACAGTTTCTTCAATTATTAAATTAAGCATCAAGTGAGCCTACAAATAAACTGAGATGAGTAAAAATGTGTTATTAGATTTAAATGTAGGCAAACTATTTTCAAAATAGTATTAAATATACTTTTCCTGGTTTTGTTCCTGCTTAACTTGGTAAGTAAACAGTCAGGTCATAAGTTCTGTCACACAATAAAATAAAATAAAAACTTTTGAATTTAGAACGCTGGCCACAAAAAGTTTATTGAATTCGAATTTCGAATTTTTCATGAAAATAAAAATGTGTACTTTTTAGAATTTTCCTCATTTTTAAATATGGAGTGGACACTTAAAGAAGACCGTGTCGCAGTTATTGCGTTGCATCGTTGCGGTTACGCGCCAATTCAGATTTTCGACTTACTGAAATTTTTTAATATAACCAAAAGATTCGTTTATCGTACTATAAAACGATACAATGAAGACTCTAGTGTAGATGCCAGGTCAAGAAGTGGTCGCCCTCGCTCTGTTAGGACTCCAGCAGTGATAAAAGCTGTGAAGGCGCGAATTCAAAGAAATCCCATACGTAAGCAGAAACTGTTGGCCCTTCAGATGGGGTTAAGCAGGACCACGGTGAAAAGGGTGTTAAATGAAGACTTAGGGCTTAAGGCATATCGAAGAAAAACAGGACATCGTTTGGACGCTCGTTTAATGGACCTGAGACTGAAGAGATGCCGCGCTTTGTTGAAGCGGTACGCGGGAAAAAAGCATCGGGAAATTCTTTTTTCGGATGAAAAAATTTTCACCGTGGAAGAGAGCTACAACAAACAAAATGATAAGGTATACGCACACAGCAGTGAAGAAGCGAGCAACCGTATTTCGCGTGTCCAACGAGGTCATTTTCCATCCTCGCTCATGGTTTGGTTGGGAGTCTCTTATTGGGGCTTAACTGAGGTACATTTTTGTGAGAAAGGCGTAAAAACGAATGCAATTGTGTATCAAAATACAGTCCTCAAGAACCTTGTGGAACCTGTTTCTCATACCATGTTTAATAACAGGCACTGGGTATTTCAACAAGATTCTGCGCCAGCTCATAGAGCGAAAAGCACACAAGACTGGCTGGCGGCGCGTGAAATCGACTTCATCCGGCACGAAGACTGGCCCTCCTCCAGTCCAGATTTGAGTCATAAATAATAAACATGTCTAAATTATTTCATATTGCACATGTGACAGAACTTATGACCTGACTATGTATAGTGTTTTTTTTAGTCTGCTCATTTTCGGAATCACTTTTCGACAACCGTTGACCTAAGACGAATCAAACGGTTTTTTGATTCCCGGAACGTCTTAAACATACAAAAACTTTACAATGACTACAAAATATATAATTCAGTAACTATAGCATTTTTAAGTACAGATTCAAAAATCGTTTGAGAACTTATAATGAATCCCGTCTTCAACGACATAACTTGGAAGGTCTTCATAACTCTACTTAACATGTACCCTGTCCCATGCTGTGAATGTTGGGTCACTACAAAATTAAACAACTTCAACAACCCAACATTTGGGTCTCAGAGTGCTGACCAGGATTTTCTTTTAAATTGGGATTTCTAGAGAGAAAAAAATATCTATTAATAAGAAACATTACGTATTTTTTTAAATATGTTTATCTTCACACGTATCATAAACCCTCTTTACTGCGTCCAAAAACCACGCGTTACGACCAGTATAATGATAAAATTCTTGGTAAAAACTCATTTCTCATCTGAATATGATTATTGTAACAATTATTGTCAAATTATGACATTCGAATTTCGAACGCCGACGCCCGCCTGCGTGCCGCCCCTAGTTTGTCTGTGAAGTTGGTACTACTGAACAAGCTAAACTGCAGAGCAATGATCAATGCCACAATGCCGGTCGAACAAGCGGTTCCTGAACACATCAAAGAGAACTTAGATATGTGCGTACATAAACTAGTGTATGTAACTGTACATAATTGGGCATTAAAACCATCGAGTGATATTATTATGAAACTCCCCTTCGCCTCTTTTCATAAACCCACTCTCGAGTATTAATGCCCTCCATTATGTCAGTCACATAAACTACTATTTTGATTTGATTTTGTTGTTTCAATATGATCCCAAAAACAACTCAGTGGAGAATGTATTTCTTATATTAAGATATCGTAATAAAAATACATAAGATAAACTTCGAAGCCCTTGAAGCAAAAGCCTTTTTCACACTTTTTGCACTGTTGATATACTTTTGTAGCCATAATGCGGGCAGTAGCAGTCAACTTTTCTTCATGAAGTAACCTTTCATAGCAACCTATACACGTTTTCTTCGAAGTTCTTTTGCCAGGATTTTTCGACCGAGATCAACCAAAGAGAGTTGCCTTGAATCAGAACCTCCTGAAGGTCTCAAAGGTCCAGATGGCAAAGGCCCTGCGGACGTAAATAGACATATTGCACGATCAAGTATCCATTAATATTTTATGAGTTCAGGCGTAAGCACCTAGTATGACCGGAAACCAGTAAGGACTGATTAAAACTATGAAATGACTTACAAATACGATGCTTTTCTCGAACTAATCTCAAATTCAGATTATATTTTTAAGCTCACAAGTCCCTGACCCAAAATTGGGTCACATATTTTTTTTTACTCATAAGTCCGTGAACCCACATTAGGGTCACAGAAAAAAAAGAAAAATAAAGAAAACGCGCCTTGTTACAAAAAAATACCCATTCTCTTGGGAATAGAGTATACATTTTATTTCTATTTTTACTTAGTTTAGGATACTATCCGTGTTACCACAAAAAATAATAAATTGCGTTTAACCTCAAAACAAACGTCAAATCCCATACACTTTTGTTTTTAAACAAGTGTTGAACAGTAGAGTATTTTTTTTTATGGTAAGGACCTATAGGTCTATAAGTTTTATACTATATTGCAACTTAAAAATAATGTACATGACCGTTTGTAACTAAATAAATAAATAAATAAATAAATAAATTCGTCACAACTAGGACCAACAGGGTCGTCCAAAATGTTTGTATAGTCCCCATATGGCACTCAAAGCTTTCTAAATCAACAACCTGCCAGGTTTTGGTGTGCGAGTGTAAGACTTTTTTTAATAAACTCTCTGTAGGAAGTCCCAATGATACGTAGGCACGACATTTAAATATCTTTTCGACTTCACAGTTCCGAAATGAATATATGTTAGCAAAAGTACTGTGTTTGTGATTTGAAATAGAAAATAGGTATCTCTTTATTTACATCATGAAATATCAAAATTATTACGACGGCTATCAATACAGACTATGGTTAATTCAAGTGAAGTCAATTAGGGTATAAATATTATGTAAACTTCTGGTATTAAATATATATTTTTAATTATTTCCTTATCATAAAATATATAAATTAATCAAAAGCATAACTACACTTACTATACCTTCCGAGACGTTCCATCGCCAGTATAGCCAATAAACTATGTCTCGCTTCAAACTATAGGAATACAACAAAACACATGCGGTGAACACATGATGGTCTTCAACGTTACGCCATTTTGACAATTATCGCTAAGCCATAAAGACCATTTTGCTTCGAAAGAAAATGGTGCGTTCGTGACATACATCTTTGTGAAATGCATATGCAATATAACATTTAAAGATTTGCCTCCAACAGTTGCTAATAAAAATCCTGCTAATACACAAGTAAACAAACATTATATACACAAATTCTCAAAAACAATACTCATTCGCAGTACACAAATCATTTAAGCTTATGATCTAGACTCACCGCTTATCAGCTTCATTCATGACTCGAACACACTAACAATATAGCCATCCCACTCGCTCAAACTACACAATTATAGCCTAAATTATAGAAATAACACTTAATGCACAAATCACAAACACATGCCTATTTATTACTATAGTTTTTATAACGATTCCGACAAAATATTATAGTTTGCACGTCTGTACCGTGGTATTTCTTAATGACGCACCGATAGTTTGACCTTCTGTCTCTTTTCCGCACTAACAGCTGACTGGGTGACGTCTTTAACGGACCACGCCAAAACAAGCCGATCCACGCCATTTATTTTAGCTGAGCATTTGCTTGTTTCAACTACTTTCTTTACACAAATATACACTTAGTGTACTAATCACTACCGACATTAATACTTCATTGGGTTTTAAAGCTTATTAGCGTATTCTAGAGCGTGATTAAAAATAAAGAACGCGCTAAAACGAAACGCTTGTGGTTATTATTGTTCAACTGTTTCACCGAGACACCGCTAGGGGGCGACATGGGATCCATTTGTAGACTGTTCGACGACACAATAAAAAGAAAACAGGGTGAGGGGTGCATGATTTAACAACTATAGCTTGGTATTACACCAAGGTCCAAATATTTTAATAGCTTATTACATTTCACTAAGTGGATTTTATCGTTTAGATCAGTGATGATAAATTTTGGGTCTAAAATAATTATATGGCTACACGACCTCCATGTCAATAGTTTTATTGTTAGTAACTACTGATAACTACCGACACATACCTAGTACATGTTTGCATTCATTACATTACAAAAAGAAAACTCTTTCTTTAAAAAAAAACATTATTTTATATACTACTTACCTAAAACGGTAAGTTAGGCAAAAGCTGTTTGTTCCCTTGGCCGTCGACACCACGGGTATTTGGGGTGCTCAGGGCAGGACGTTTGTCAAGGACATTGGGCGACGCCTGAGGGACCGAGGTTTTGACAATCGTTCCGGAGCGTTCCTGACCCAAAGGATCTCACTCGCCGTGCAGCGCGGTAATGCTGCCAGTGTGATGGTAATGCTAATGGTAACCTTTGGGTCGGGCGTGTCCTGGGGCAGTTTATTTGTTTATGTATTTTTTTTTATTGGGTTCAGTTTTTGCGTGTATGTAGTTTTAAATTTGATTATCTTAAATATTTAGGTTATTTTAATTGACGATGCTTTTTGCGGATTTTTGATTTTATTTCGGTTATATTTAGAGATTTAATATTTTTTTAACTAAAGAACATACATATACATATTACATTAAAAAAAAAGGGCAAAATTACAGTTAGGATAAAAAGGAAAGGTGAGAAGAATAAGCCTATATGAGAGAATATATTGTTACCAGTTCGTTCAACTTAAAACGGAGCAAAATGTTAAGTTATGATTATGTTTGTCTCGAGCAAGTTACGTTGAGGACAAAGAAGCGGCCTCACGATATGCCATGAAGCAGTTCCATCCGGGCACCATGCACCACACAACCCTGCCGATCAGACATCGATGGTGGTGGTATTGGAGCCACAGTCAGGGAACCGGTAGCGGGTGAAGAGCACGATGAGAGTCACGTGGTCCAGGTTCCTCCTCGGGAGCGCGTCGGGGGGATGTTGGGGGTAAGATTGCTTTCAATGTCTTTGCTAAAAGAAACTCTGGTTTGGGCGCGTACAATAAGTCACCGAGACCAGCTGGAAATGGATTTGTATGTCAGGTTCAGATGAAAATTAAAATCGAATTTATACCACCATGTTCTATACTTTGTAGTAAAGTAATCAATTACTGGGTGAAGTATCATTTAATCAAATAACATTTATTGTAATTTTTGATGATAAACTTTGACTAATTTACACTACGGAATATTTCTCTAAATGTATTATTTATCAATTAGAATATTTAAAATAATAATAATAACCATTTATTCATCAAACAATATACATAGAGATCAATTACAGTATCTAAGACGTGTTTAACTTTAGTTGGAGAAAAATACGGAAACATCAGAACTTGAGCTAGGTTTAACCTGTATTTCAGGCTCAGCGCTCTTCCATAAATAATGTAATTGCTAATTGAGCTGACAATCAAAACATAAAACAGAAAGATTAAAAATAATAATAATATGTACTACCTTAAGGGTACCCTTAAGGTAGTACAAACATACTCACTCTTTTGGATGGATATAATGAAAGAAATTAGGTATTCGCTTTTTATTTATGATAATGACATAAGTTTATGATTGAAGCTTCACGCTAATGCAGCGCCAATATAAAAAAAAAAATATTTTTGGGTGGCGAGATTGCATTATGTCTGTTAATTTATTATAAGAACAATTGTAATGACCACCAATTTTTTTTCCCTACCCAAAATGCGTAAATGGTCACCAAAAGTTGCAGAAAATATCTGGGCAAAATAATGCGGTAGCTTAGGTGAAGGGTGGGTGAAGTTCGTGTTGGTTTGAGCATGTAAGAACAACAAAAAATACTTAAAACACAAACTTAAGTACACAAAACATTAAAAGAAGTTTGGTGATAATTTATCCGAATACAATTTGGGGTTCTTTTTCGAATTTATTGGTAGTAAAATAGGTGCATTTTTGGTGATCGTTTAAACATAAGCCATTTATTATTAACACAAATGCGATTCATTCAATTTGACTAGGATCCCTTCGATGGTGACGACATAGGCCAGGCAGTAAGTGCGCGACTTTCTGGCGCAGCACCATCTCGTCTTGCTTCCTTTGTCTCTTTCCTTCTTGTACCTGAAGCCGTTTAGTACCAACATCGGATTCCCGAACTTCGTCGTCTCGAATGACACTAAAAACAAATAGCAGTTTTCTACAATAGTGTTATTTTACCTACTTTAACGTGTATCGTTGCAGGATACAAGACGAAGCATGAAGACGGCAGATGCACCAGACCCAAGGGATTGCCGGAAACCAATGCACGCGGATTGTTCAGGAGTTAAATGGCGTGTCAGTAAGCAGGCCTTTATTCAGCTGTGGGATCCCTTACAGGCTGATGATGATGAAGGTGATGGTTTTTTCAAAACTACCAAATATCTGTTAGGCTTCTTTTGTATATGTCACCGTAAGATAGTCAAAACTGTTAGTTCATAAACTAACGCGTAACCATTAGTTCTTAAACTAAGGGTATATATATGGTATACATTAATATTTTTATTTTTATGCATAATTCTTCCCCCGCTTGATCTACTTCTCCTTTCCAACCATAGTTTTCTGGAAGGAATCGCTTGTTAGAGATAAGCTTGCATTTGTTCACTTTTATCTTATAAGTTATCTCAATATGTTGATTGCAGTACAATAAAGAAATCATGAAATTATCAGAAACGGGTCTTACAAGCTTACAAAACAAAAGCGTAGGACAGCATGGTACCGTAATCTCTTAAGATCAGATACAAATAACTCCATCTCCGATGTCCTCTCATCTTCTTATCATCTTTACGCGGATGACTTACAAATCTATCGCCACTTCTCTCCCGATAATGTAAGCTCCGCTGTGGAGGCGTTAAACGCTGACTTAGAGGGTATTAGAGGATGGGCCTCGTCATTTGGGCTACTGGTTAACCCAAACAAGTCCCAGGCCATGATTATAGGTACCAGACACTCACTATGTTTGTTGAAGCAACAGTCTGTCCCTCCTGTATCTTATACGGTACCGTAATCATGTATAGCGACACAGCGAAAAACCTGGGTGTTGTTTTCCATAACCAGTTAACCTGGTCAACGCATATCAGCGAGGTCAGCAGGCGAGTTTACGCTACCTTTCACTCTCTCAGGAGACTTCAGAACTTTCTTCCTCGTCAGATCAAAATTATTCTCGCCCAGTCTCTTTTACTTCCCCTCATTGACTATGCTGATGTTTGCTGGGTAAGCGCAAATGAAGAGCAACTGAACAAACTTCGGGATTCGGTTCATCTTCGGACTGCGAAAATGATCACGTTTCTCAACATCGCAGGGAGTTGAATTGGCTTCCGATTCGTCTTCGACGGGACTCTCATATCCTATGCCTGCTCTACAATATTTTGTGGACCCCTCGGTACCCTAACTTCCTGCGTGATCGCTTCGAATTTCTTTCTTCATGCAAGCCTTGGAGAACTCACATGGCTACTATGCTTAAAGCTCCACAACGCTCCACTGCAGCCTACGAGCACGGGTTTAGAATCCGCGCTATACGGCTGTGGAATGAACTTCCCTGCACCATCAGGGACAGTCCATCACTGAATATCTTTAAGAACCGACTAAAGAAGCACTATCTTTCACTTTCTATTTAGCTATATAATATATTAGTATTAGTATATTTGTAAGATATTAATTGATATGCTGTATTTATGTAACTGTGTATGTAGTCTATATTTCTTAGCAATAGGGTTTTATGTATGTGTAATATGTATTATATTAGAATATAGTCTTAATTGTACGCGCAATTCTTTCCCTTACCTATCATCTCCGTCTCCTGTCCAACATGGTTTGCTGGAAGAAATCTCTTATTTAGAGATAAGCTCGCCTTTGTACACTTCATATATATCATAAGCTATTTTTACAGACATGTGAGTGCAATAAAGAAATTACGAAATTGCGAAATAATAATAATAATAATAATAATAATAATAATAATAATAATAATAATAATAATAATAATAAAAGTATTTTTGTCCAATTCCAGCTCCCTGTCCAAAGGTTCTACTCTGGTCATAAATTGTACTTATAGTCACTAGTATAATAACGAATGACTATAGTGTCCGTTGTCTTTATTCAGTTTGCCACAGTAAGTAGTCACCGAAGCACTGCATTTCTTAGAATTTCTCTATAAACACCTACACCAGGTCCTATCGCCTTTTTTGTTTCTCGTGTTCTTAGAATACTGGAAGACATTGCGGAACATATGCCAGGCCCCTTTCTCGTTCCTCGCCATGTGCACTGTGAGAAATGTTTAATAGTTATTTTAGATATATAATCAATACCATTTCGACAAACAGTTTTGGCATATTTTATCACCAACATACAATTCTTAACCTTTATTCTTGATGTGTGAGAATTCCCGCAGCAGGACGCACCAATACGGAGAAAGTAACAAAATGGCCGTCACAGTGGCTGGTTTGTTTTTCAACTTCGCTATAATCTAGTGATCGTACTCGTAATAGACGATAGAAATTTATGTAATCCGCCGAAACTGGTTAGTAGGAAATAAATGATCTGGCGTTTTTAAAAAATAAATTATGAATACGCCTTTACTTCTTAGCGTTTAGTAAGATGATGCATATTAACGTTTTTTTTTTACCTTCTCTTTTGTATGGAATTGTGTGACAGACGTCTTAACTTCAATGTTTCGCCAAAATGAATACACTACAGAAGCGGCCACGACTATATCTGTCCCTTTCTGATCGACTAAAATTTGACAAGATATAGATATAGATATATAAACTTGGTGCCCTGGCAAAAAGGCAAATGTCTTCTCTGGGACGCTACATGTGTCAGCAGTTTTGCGGCTTCGCACATTAGTCGCACCATGCGGACGGCTGAGCTGGCGGCAGTGCGGAAGAGGGACAAGTACTCGGGCCTCTCAAATTATTTATTCGTTGCTCTTGCGGTGGAGGTTACTGGGTGTTGGTGCTCGGAGGCCATAACCTTTTTTAGGGAAGTGGGGCGCCGCTTACAAGAGAGAGGTCTTGATCCTCGCTCCGGGTCATTTCTGGTGCAAAGGTTAGCCATAGCTATTCAGCGCGGCAATGCGGCTAGTGTTATGGGCACATTTGCACCTGGAGTGGCGCGGGGCGGGTTATTCGATACTTAGTTTTTTATTTGACTTAGGTGGTAGTAAATTTTAGTTCATAATTTCTAGTATTAATTTGGCTATTTAAATGTAATTTTTATTAAATAAATCAAATTCTCTCAGATATAGATAAAATAGGTAAGGTATAGGTTTGTACTGTTTGTAGGTACACATTGACTTCAAATAAACATTTCTGAACTCTATTCATTCTAAGAATATATCAATTTAACTAGATCATCCATCACATATGGATACTAAGATCTAAATATCTATATAAGAATGTTCAGAATAAGTATTTACAATCAACGATAATGGTTTACAAAGATGTTGATTTACACTAGTTATTATAAAACTTAAAATTATGCAATCAACTACGACAAAATTCATGACTAGACATTTTTTTTATGATTTCCACAAAACTTTTATACACACACACACACACACACACACACATACATACACATACTTACACACACACACAGTGCCCTAGTGTTAACAACAAATCTGTTACCAGAATCCTATATTATATATATTATATATGTACTATATTTTGGGCCATACCACAAAAAAAAAACTACAGTTCAACACTTGTATGGAATTTGATGTTTGGAATTGTGTGACACCACAAAATGTATGGGATTTGATGTTTGTTTTGAAGTTAAACGCTGTTTAATATTTTTTGTGGTAACACGGTTACTGTCAATGTGTGTGTTCGTTTTTGGTCTTCACAATGATGTCCTTGTATGTGACCAGCGTGGCCCTACATCCCAGTCGGGCCTTGTTACAGGACCAGTGAGTCTACAGACCAATACTCCTTTTCATGATGAAACGGAAACTGTCAATCTGTATTAATGGTTCCCGAATTTCGACATCAGAAATATGGGCTTGGTTGTAACTGGAAGAAATACATAACGTTAGATTATGCAATGTGCTTTTACCCATACGGGGAGGTATAGGCACGGTTGCGCCTACATTCAACTTGATATTTAATTAACCCTTTTAGGGCCTGCTAGCCCATCATCGCAGCTATGGAAATATGAAGGTCCTAAAAGCTGCTACCAGACATCTTCACTATTATTTACCAATAATACCGAACAATCCAGCGCCGAAATGGTAACAAATCAACACATAATAGCGGATATACATAGCTTTATTCTATTACCGTGTTACCACTTTATTATATTACCGTGTTAAAATGTTAAACAGCGCTTAACCTCAAAACAAACGTCAAATATTTTTTTTTGTTTATAAACAAGTGTTGAACAATAGTTTATTTTTTTGTGGTAAGGCCTTAAGGCCCAAGATCACACAAAACCACTGAAGAGAGCTTTGGCAAAAAAAAATATAAAATTATTTCCGATAAATTCATTGGACTCAAAAAATTATATGTTATTCACAAAGAGATAATCTAGTTTAAATACTATGTCGTTACGCGATTGCATTAATTTGGCTCGATCGTAAAAAATTCTGAACATAGTCTATATTTAAAAGGAGATTCAATAATTTTAATATAAAATTACTGATTTTTCTCATAATTTTTATACCAAAATTTTCCTCTTTTAGAGCTCCGTATTAATACTTAAATTTTATCAATTAGCTTATTTCCGTTTTTCAGTGAATTCGAAAAAACCCCTAATTTTTAACGTTGCCGGGCGGCTCGATGCTATTCCGCGCCGCCCGCTACCCCGCCAGTTCCGCTACCCCGCCAGAAGACGACGGGCGCATGCGGCGCGCCTCTCCTCAACAGCCAGAACTGGGCCTTAAGGGCTGAACATAGGCCAATGGCATTGAGAATTAGACAAAGAAAACAAATACCCGTCGCATCGCGTTAAAGCAGACTGACGCATGCTCCGGCGCAGAGCCCCGCGGGGCAGCCCGAGCTCCGAGACCGAGAAAATTATAGAAAATATGACTAAACTCCTATAATAATAACATTAAAAATTAAATAAAACATAAAATATTTTTTTTTCTTTTTTTTTACCTATTTTTACGTGTAAGTTTCATATAGGAAACTGATTTCGTCTCCGAGCGCTTGTTCATTTAGTTGAATAATAATGCATTGCGAAAAAAATAATGAAGTATTAAATATAACAGATATCCGGTAATTTTAAAGTCCATTCTTATCTTTAATAGACCTTTTATAACATATATTTATACTATATTTTTATGTTGTCTAGTTTAGCCTAGAATTGAAGCTAAAGATGCATTTCTGGCCATATTTAATCCCTTAATGGTTATGGCTATTCTTTAGTTTAACAATCTCGTTTTCGACAGTGACGAGGGTAGCACGACATCCGTATGCGACCTTCACACATCTCCAGGTGACGCGTAGTCCGTTGCAGTCACTTTTCTTATTGAAGCGATAGTTTCCGAACAGTAGGACAGTCCTGCCCCTTCTAGACGTCGAGAACCTAGCTGAAAACAATTAGACTTGGTTAGAATACAATGGCAATTTCCAAATCAAGATTCGACTGACACTCTCGCTCGAAACCCAGAAAGCGAGTTCGCACAAATCTGGAGTCAACTTTGACAGTCTATAAAAAACTAAAGTATTTCAAATTTGACGCTAGATCAGTAATGGTTTTTTAATAATAAATGCACGCTGGACGTCCGTCAGTGTGACTTTTAAGTTTTATTTAACTTGAGCAGCAGTTTTGATATAATGAAACCACCAACCACAACCAACCAACCATACAACCATTTATATTTCCATTCATCTACACAGATACTACAATGCGTCACGCCTTTTCCCGTAAGGGGTGGCAGATAGCAGAGGCACTGATTTGCAGCCTTATGAATAAATTAATAATTTTATCTACACACGTATCATAAACCCACTTTACTGTGTACAAAAACCGCACGTTACGATCAGCATAATGTTAAACTACTTGGTAAAAACTCATTTTTTATCTGAAAAATTACACATTATGACCATAATGTGTAATTTTCTGCATATTATGACATTCAAATTTCGAACGCCGACGCCCGCCTGAGTGTCGCCCCTAGTTTGACTGTGAAGTTGGTACTGACATTCAAATTTCGAACGCCGACGCCCGCCTGCGTGAAGTTGGTACTACAGAACA
The DNA here is from genome assembly GCA_949825045.1 of Argyresthia goedartella. Lineage (NCBI taxonomy): Eukaryota > Metazoa > Arthropoda > Insecta > Lepidoptera > Argyresthiidae > Argyresthia > Argyresthia goedartella. The sequence goes on from OX463817.1 coordinate 8,869,422, forward strand.
AGCTAAACAACTACAGAGCCACAATGCCGGTCAAACATGCGGTTCCTGAACACATCAAAGAGAGTTTATGATATGTGTGTAGATAAACTAGTGTATGTACCTGTACATAATTAGGCATTAAAACCCTCGACTGATGATATTATTATGAAACGAGCCGAACGAGTATTAATGCCCTCCATTATGTAGCAGTCACATAAACTACTAATATAAAACAAAGTCGGGTTAGTTACACCACTAATCACTGAAAAACGGCCGGTCCTATTATAATGATCTCTTATTTGTTGGATTTGTCTCCGCCTCGAATAGCAGAATAACTAGCGAAAAAAGCGGAATTCTGGACGGTTTTCTTTTTTAAATAAATTTGATTTGCTTAATAACTCTTGCATCTTCCGCAATTGACTCAGCTGGTAAGGAATAAAAAAGCAAAACAAATTATTTATTAGAATTTTAATGTATTCTTATGATTATGATTAACCCCCAGTTTTTGAAAGAGTTGTCAAATGTAACAAGCGATTAATCGATCATTAATTCAAAATAGCGGCATGTGAATGGCTGAAACGCATTTAACAAGAGTTTAAAAAGTTGACACAGCTAATTTTCCTTTCAGAAACCGGGACGAGTCACATGGACGATCGATTTCATGGACATACCGTTTCCAGAACTGCTCAGTTTGTAACAGTTCCGTCTCTCTCGCGGCCGCACCCAATACGACGCTTGAATCTGTGTGCGCCCAACAGCACCACGGGGCTACCGGACTAAGACCTAGGCACTACTACTTATTCTACGACGCTTGAATCTGTGTGCGCCCAACAGCACCACGGGGCTACCGAACTAAGACCTAGGCACTACTACTTATTCTACGACGCTTGAATCTGTGAGCGCCCAACAGCACCACGGGGCTACCGAACTAAGATCTAGGCACTACTACTTATTCTACGACGCTTGAATCTGTGAGCGCCCAACAGCACCACGGGGCTACCGAACTAAGATCTAGGCACTACTACTTATTCTACGACGCTTGAATCTGTGTGCGCCCAACAGCACCACGGGGCTACCGAACTAAGACCTAGGCACTACTACTTATTCTACGACGCTTGAATCTGTGAGCGCCCAACAGCACCACGGGGCTACCGAACTAAGATCTAGGCACTACTACTTATTCTACGACGCTTGAATCTGTGTGCGCCCAACAGCACCACGGGGCTACCGAACTAAGACCTAGGCACTACTACTTATTCTACGACGCTTGAATCTGTGAGCGCCCAACAGCACCACGGGGCTACCGAACTAAGATCTAGGCACTACTACTTATTCTACGACGCTTGAATCTGTGTGCGCCCAACAGCACCACGGGGCTACCGAACTAAGACCTAGGCACTACTACTTATTCTACGACGCTTGAATCTGTGTGCGCCCAACAGCACCACGGGGCTACCGAACTAAGACCTAGGCACTACTACTTATTCTACGACGCTTGAATCTGTGTGCGCCCACCACGGGGCTACCGAACTAAGACCTAGGCACTACTACTTATTCTACGACGCTTGAATCTGTGAGCGCCCAACAGCACCACGGGGCTACCGAACTAAGATCTAGGCACTACTACTTATTCTACGACGCTTGAATCTGTGAGCGCCCAACAGCACCACGGGGCTACCGAACTAAGATCTAGGCACTACTACTTATTCTACGACGCTTGAATCTGTGTGCGCCCAACAGCACCACGGGGCTACCGAACTAAGACCTAGGCACTACTACTTATTCTACGACGCTTGAATCTGTGAGCGCCCAACAGCACCACGGGGCTACCGAACTAAGATCTAGGCACTACTACTTATTCTACGACGCTTGAATCTGTGTGCGCCCAACAGCACCACGGGGCTACCGAACTAAGATCTAGGCACTACTACTTATTCTACGACGCTTGAATCTGTGAGCGCCCAACAGCACCACGGGGCTACCGAACTAAGATCTAGGCACTACTACTTATTCTACGACGCTTGAATCTGTGAGCGCCCAACAGCACCACGGGGCTACCGAACTAAGACCTAGGCACTACTACTTATTCTACGACGCTTGAATCTGTGTGCGCCCAACAGCACCACGGGGCTACCGAACTAAGATCTAGGAACTACTACTTATTCTACGACGCTTGAATCTGTGTGCGCCCAACAGCACCACGGGGCTACCGAACTAAGATCTAGGCACTACTACTTATTCTACGACGCTTGAATCTGTGAGCGCCCAACAGCACCACGGGGCTACCGAACTAAGACCTAGGCACTACTACTTATTCTACGACGCTTGAATCTGTGTGCGCCCAACAGCACCACGGGGCTACCGAACTAAGATCTAGGCACTACTACTTATTCTACGACGCTTGAATCTGTGAGCGCCCAACAGCACCACGGGGCTACCGAACTAAGATCTAGGCACTACTACTTATTCTACGACGCTTGAATCTGTGAGCGCCCAACAGCACCACGGGGCTACCGAACTAAGACCTAGGCACTACTACTTATTCTACGACGCTTGAATCTGTGTGCGCCCAACAGCACCACGGGGCTACCGAACTAAGATCTAGGCACTACTACTTATTCTACGACGCTTGAATCTGTGTGCGCCCAACAGCACCACGGGGCTACCGAACTAAGATCTAGGCACTACTACTTATTCTACGACGCTTGAATCTGTGTGCGCCCAACAGCACCACGGGGCTACCGAACTAAGATCTAGGCACTACTACTTATTCTACGACGCTTGAATCTGTGTGCGCGCAACAGCACCACGGGGCTACCGAACTAAGACCTAGGCACTACTACTTATTCTACGACGCTTGAATCTGTGAGCGCCCAACAGCACCACGGGGCTACCGAACTAAGATCTAGGCACTACTACTTATTCTACGACGCTTGAATCTGTGTGCGCCCAACAGCACCACGGGGCTACCGAACTAAGATCTAGGCACTACTACTTATTCTACGACGCTTGAATCTGTGTGCGCCCAACAGCACCACGGGGCTACCGAACTAAGATCTAGGCACTACTACTTATTCTACGACGCTTGAATCTGTGTGCGCGCAACAGCACCACGGGGCTACCGAACTAAGATCTAGGCACTACTACTTATTCTACGACGCTTGAATCTGTGTGCGCCCAACAGCACCACGGGGCTACCGGACTAAGACCTAGGCACTACTACTTATTCTACGACGCTTGAATCTGTGTGCGCCCAACAGCACCACGGGGCTACCGGACTAAGACCTAGGCACTACTATTTATTCTGTGCTTAGACGTTGCGAATATGGCTGCAAATAAACGAAGCAATAGTGCAATCATATTGTCTGCATACAAAGTTTTCTATCTAACAGACAAAATACGTTCCTCTGGCGTGCTTGTCAGAGATTCAACAATCTGCGTGGAGAAATTGATCTTGACCTGTTTAGCACTGGTGTTAATCCAGCGAAGAGATCACTGTACCGAGACTTTTTCTATGACTAGAATGGCTAAGTATTTCGACTTTCTGTTATTTATTATTATTTTTTTTTTTCTTTTTTAACGTGACTTGTTACTGCATGTCATGTTACAACGTATAGGGCTATGTATAATGCGAACTAATTCTGTTATTTAAGAGTGCTTTAACTGTTTTATTTGTTTATTGTGTCTTTTTGTCGGCGAAAACCTATAATTGGCTTTTTTGTTTTTATATAAGATTCCTATTGTTAATTTAAAGATAGCTGTTGGTTTTCCAATGTTAATAAAATAAAATAAAATAAAAATAAAATAAGCAACTTACCTTCCTAGAAACGGTATTTAAACCTCTCAAAAACCGAGGGTAATTGGGACGTGTCGCGATTTTGAACCTTATGCCATGGTAATCAAATTTAAAACCTAAAACGGAAAAGTGGCGTTAGCTAAGTGATATTCAAGAGGTTAAGGGTCGAACTGTAATAAACACATTAACCACTCAAAGTCGACTTAGAACTTAGTTCATAATACCCCCTGTTAACTCTTAGTAGTATCCTATCAACAGACGTGCGAGTGGACGCAATAAAAGTATTGCGAGTTTCAGTTACAAAAGTTACCTATACAACTTCTATGGACTCGTACAACACGTAGACTCGTTGAAATAATGGTTTTTGTAGAAGTATTTTTTATGAATACTGCGTGTAAATTAAATAATGTATAGTAACACTAAAACTTACCAATATTACAATAACAAATACTTATAACCAGTGGTCGGAATACCTTAGGGCGCAACTTTATCAAAAGTATGGACATGACTTTTTAGCGGAACTCAATATCCGGAGCTTAATAAAATATCGAAACTGTACTGTTTTAATACGGGATATCATAAGTGCAACATCGAATGTTTTCTTTAGCATCTGCAACCTAGCGTCATTTTTGCAAGAGTTAATGGAACACCACCTATTATGTTAATTCATTATACCTAGTCGGTCCATAAGTTTTGTCACCAATATTTTGCCGCATAGTAAATAATACCAAGTTTTATTTAATTTAATACTATATATGGTTTGATAGCTCATTTAATACTGATAAATTAGAACGATTATTGGATTTAAATGCTTAAAGCCATATTACACAAATGCTAGTTTCTTCAGAGATTTTGCACTTTTTTACCCAATCAAAAATACGGACGTGATTCACTTCATCTTTTTTCCATGACTCTTAAAACCTTTCAAACTTACGTGAGATTTTAGTCAGAACCCTCTCTGAACCCGTTACCTTCATTTTGAAGCATAAGATAACTAAGTCTGGGTAAAACTAATTTTCATATTCACATTTTACGTATTGTACTTGTTGCCCACAAGATCATTTTTATACGTTTTTCTGAAAACGTAAAAAGTACGTAAAGTTCTCTTTGGGAGCAGTTGGAACTGAAAGCTAACAGAAAATCAAATGCTAGTTGTTAAGCATGGTCTAAAATCGAGGTTTCAGAATAAATAAAAAAAAACTTGTTGGTTATCTGGAACACTGTTTTTTTATTAAATTTGTGGTAAGTGGTATTTTTGTCAGTTGCGGCGTGTTTTGGGTTCGCGATTGTCTCAAGTTATAAGGTTTTTTGTCATATTGCGATAATCGTACAAAAGTATTGCAATTTGATTCGTATAAAATAATCTTTTTAATCATGTATAATACGAATAAGAAAAAGTTTATTGCTGAGTTTTATCTATCAAAAACCTTGTGACAGAACTTAAGGACCGACTAGGTATTTACTACCGCAACAGAACATCAAACATGGAGCGAATTAAGATGGGAAGACTGGTTGACTTTATAAAAATGATTTATTTAAACGAACAGAGTAACGTCTAAGATTATACTAATACAATATTGACTTAATCTAAGTTGATATTGGTATTTATAGCTTAAATAATGAAAGCTAAGCATTGACGTCATGACCTAATGTGGGGTAGTGCTGACAAAGGATAATTGTAGCGGTTGGTCTACCTTAACTCCTCCCCCCTTAAGATCGAAATTATCTGAAGCCGACAGAGTTGGTTTCGGAGAATTTCGTCCTATACAATTTGTATATATCCTGAATTTAAACAATACAAAAACAACAAATGAAAACATAAAAACATACAGTAAAATAGTCCAAACACTAATATTTTTCACAACATAGATAAAATCGTCCGAAATAGTTTCACTAACACTGAATTTAGCACTGGTAATAACGTCTTTGATGTCGCTGAAGTCCACGTTCTGTAGGTCCAGCTGCTTTTCCTCTTGTCTGATGGGATGTCGCAGCTCTGGTAGTTGGATGAACGGTAGCTGCATACTGGTCGAGGTGTTTGTGGGTGTTGAAATGAATACCTCTCCAACTTCGGTGTTACAGTGGCTCCTTGGTTGTAGAAAGAAGGTCCCTTGTACAGTTTGTCTGTACACTTCTTCGTTGCAGTGTTCTGTAATTATCAATCCATTTATAGAGTATATCAGCCAGAAGTTTTTGGTGATCCCTTGTATTTTCTCCTTTTCTAAATGTATGATGTGTTGATGACATCTGGTGCAGTTCTCCTTCAGCATCATGATCTGTTCTATGCAGGTTTCTGTAGAGTATGGTACGACGTCATCGCTTGAACACAGGAACTTGTTGTCCTCGATCTCGTCGCATAGGTTCACTATGGGCCTGTATTTCAACCTATTCACCATAAGGTAAGGGTGTTCGGGGATAATGGTAGTGGTTTTTAGGGTTTTAGGATTATAGACAGGGATAGGAATAATTTTATAATAAGTATACGTGTTTGCTTCTATCAATGGAACTTCTAATACAAAAACTAATCTATTACTAATAGTATAAGATTTAATAATAATACTACGTTCTATTTTAACTAAATCCGCTTGATTTACTGGGTAAATTAAATGAGCATGTTTTTCTACTTCTAAAAGAATGTGGATAAGTTCTGTGGTATTGATGATAGACTGATGTAGAACATGTAATTTGCTGAAAGCTATAGCTGTCTCAGTTTCCTGAATAAAGTCGTAAATAGTGTGAAAGTTATTCGAAATTTGGAACAGGTTATTCATAAGAGATAAAACATTATCTCTTTTAGATTCTCTTTCTAAAAATGACTCTATTTCTACAGTTTTATTACTCAAAATGTTAACGTTCATGTTGATTTTTTGCGATATGTTAGCGAATTTATCTAGGGCATTTACCATTAATGACACTTTACGTTCTACTGAATGTTCCGCATTTTTAAGATGGCTTATCTCTAAATCATAACGTACTGCATCTGTTTCATCTAAATTTCCTGAAATAGCTTTAACTAATGAACCTAAAGGGCTAAATAATGCACGTTTAAATCTAGAAAAGGGTAAAATCTGATTTATCCTATCTCTTATTATCGATTCTAATGATTCTATTTGTCTACACAAACTACCTAGTTGATTTTTAAATTCACTATCATTTGAAATGGTTGCATTTAGTTGATTATACTGTTGAAAATTAGCATCTACTTCGCTTAACAATATATTTAAATCTAATGTCTTAAAAATAGTCCACGAGTTAATCCTCATCACTGCCGTCCCAAGTTTGATCGGAGCTATTCCCGGATTTGTCTCCAGACTTTGAAGTTCCAGGCTGTGGATCGAGCCGATCAGTACCAGAAGTACCTGGCTTAACCTGTGGAGGACGTTTAACATTCTTAATTGCCACTCTTGTCTTTCTTTTCTTTAATTCTACTGGGATTATATTCCTATTCGGTTTACCTATTACTTTAGCCTTTTCATAACGCGGCAAGTCTTTCGCTTTTCGCGTCCTAGTATTTTTCATGAAAATATCGTCACCTTCTTTGATTTCAGGTGGTTCTTCTCCACCTCTCTTTTCCCTAACTTTAACTTTATCTTCATGAAGCTTCTCTGTGACATATTCATATAAAACCTTCAACCTTTTTCTATGATCTTGTAACAATTTTTGCATGAGATTTCTTTCTCTATCAATATCAAACACATTGCTAGAATCTGTATTGCCGAAAACTATTTCAAATGGTGTGAAGTTGGTAGCAGAGTGGATGGAGTTATTATACGCCATGATTGCGTAAGTCATAACGGAGGCTGCATCCATGTCACTTTTCTCGTATTTCGCTAAACGATAGATTTCGATAATCGTTGAGTGAAATCGCTCAACTACTGCCATTGAGCTGGGACTATTTGGAGTACCTATGTGAAGCTCAATTTTATACAACTTCAAAAGTTCTTTGATTAACTCATTATTAAATTCAGTACCTGAGTCACAATTAATTTTCCTGGCTAATCCGTACATGCTGAAGTATTTTATTAAAGCTTGTACTACTTCTGGTGTACTGCGATTCGGTATGCTAATGGCCTGTCCTAACTTACTAAAAGCATCGACTATCGTTAGATAGTATTTACTATCAATGTACAGTAAGTCCATGAAGACTTCCTGAAATGGTGAGCTTTGACTCTGTGTCAACTGTATACATGGTTTAATGGGTTTCCTTTCATACTTCATTCTTTTACACTGTTCACATGAATTTATAATAGCTGTAACGGTTTCCTTCATGTTTTGCCACCAGTAGTGACGTTTTAATTTCATTAGAGTTTCATTTATTCCCCTGTGACACGTTTTCCCTTCATGATATTTTAATATGACCTCTCGTTGGTCCTCTTCGGAATCGGTTAAGTTAACTGTACGTTCCGTACATTCAGTCAACTTCAGCGTTCCCTTCTTAAATAGTCTTGTTATTACAGCTGAAAAAGTTTTCCTGAAATCTTGGTTCTCGAAATAAATAAAGTACTTGTGTTTCGTGTCTATATACTCTTTGAGAAACTCCTTTGTTAATTTTTCATTGTTAATGGGCATAAATACTTCAAGTATACGTTGTTTCTTATTAGATATATCGTTTACGTATAGCTTATCTTTAAACCATGTCTGAACCAGAATCTGCTTTGGTTTACAGTCTATCGCTTCTTTTAGAATAGGTATTCCTTCATGTTCCCTATTGGATATGGAATTTGCTGTAGCACCGTCGTCTGAATCTGAAATTTCTATCAATTTAGGCGACTGCTCGCATTCTGAATCTGAAAGCTCTATTACTTCAGATGGCTGTCCACCTTCAGATTCTGAGATATCCATCATCTCTGGTTGTGGCCTATTCTTCTTCTGAAAATTCTGATTTAATTCATCTAACTCTTTCCTAACCTCAAGTACACGATCTTCGTTTTCATCTATATTCGCTATAATAGAGTCTAAATCATTATCGTTATCTATTGCATTAATCTTTACTCTAGAAAGGGCGTCCGCATTCGTGTTTTGCTGTCCTTTCTTGTACTTGATCTCAAAATCGTATTCTTCTAACCTTAAACGCCAACGTGTGAGCTTGCTATTCGGTTCTTTTAGTGAGTACAGCCATGCCAATGGTCTATGATCTGTATAGATTGTAAACTTTTTACCATAGAGGTAGGGCCTAAAGTGCTTTACAGCCCATATTACGGCTAAAAGTTCCTTCTCTATCGTGCTGTACCTACTTTCGGTATCACTCAAAGTCCTACTAGCAAAGGCTACAGGTTTGTCTGACCCGATTGTTCCCTGTGATAATACGGCACCTATGGCAAAATTGGATGCGTCAGTGGTTAACACAAATGGTTTGTCGAAGTCGGGGAACTGAAGAAGGGGTGCATTGGTTAGCAGCTTCTTACAGGTTTCAAAACTGTTAACGTATTCCTCATTCAATACTATCTTTTTCCCTTTCTTTAAACAAGCTGTAAGGGGTCTTGTTATTTTAGCGAAATCCTTTATAAACTTTCGATAATATCCTATCAATCCTAGAAAGCTTTTGATCTCAGTTGTTGTCTGAGGGATTGGGTACCTTAATACCGCGTCTATCTTATCATTGTTTGGCATGAGGCCCTCGCTGGTTATTGTATGTCCTAAATACAATACTTCCTTTCTAAGAAAATGCGATTTGTCTAACTGAATTTTCAGATTAGTTTGACGAAATCTTTCAAAGACAGCTTTTAATTTTTCCACATGTTCTGGTAAGCTTTTTGAGAATATGATGACATCATCAAGATATACGAGACAGTGTATTCCTTGCAACCCTCTGAGCACATTGTCCATTGCTCTTTGGAAGGTTGCAGGTGCAGTTTTCAAACCGAACGGCATTCTGTGAAATTCAAAGTGTCCAAACGGGGTGCTGAAAGCTGTTTTTGATTTATCGTCTGGTTCTACTTCTATTTGATGGTACCCACTGGCAAGGTCGAGCGTAGTGAAGTACATACTCTTGCCTAACATATCAAAAAGATCATTAATATTTGGCAAAGGGTATTTGTCATCAGTCGTTATTTCATTCAGTCGCCTGTAGTCAACGACCATTCTCCATTTTTGTTCACCTGAGGCATCCAATTTTTTTGGCACGAGGTGAACCGGGGCACTCCACGGTGAGTGTGATTCTTGAATAATGTTATCCCGTAACATTTTACCTACTTGTTTCTTAATTTCCTGAGTCTGAACAGGAGGTAACCTATGTGCTTTTAAGTTAATGGGGTCTTCGTTCTTTGTTCTAATACTATGCTTCACTTGATTGCTGAAGGATAACGGTATATCCTCGCAATAAAATATATCCCTATATTCCCTACATATACTACCTATTGTCATTCTTTCTTCCTCATTCATGTGGTCTAGTCTAAGTTTCTTAAGATTATTTTCTAATAATTCATCAACATCTTGTTGAACTCCTGACCGTTTCAGGTGAGTTGAATTTACGTTTTGTGATTCTTGATGAAACAACTCTACATTGAATGGGGCCGTAACCGTTAATTTATGAAGCAATTCAGTTGTATTCTGAATTACAGTCGTCGCGAAGCCGTTAGTGCATTTCACTATGGCGGCTGGCATTCGAACTCCGTTGCTGAATTGGGTATAATTCAGAATACCTTCTCCGTGCAACAAGTTCACTGGCAACTTGACTCTCATCTCACATCGAGGAGGTAGGTTATACATCTCTCTCGTGGGTGGTGAGTAAATTATTGGTATTTTTGTATAATCTGTAAATAGTGTTTGAGACTTCATATCAATTTTCGCGTTCAGTTGTTTCAACAAGTCACTACCTATCAGACCATCATACCTTTCATCCACAGAATAAACATAAAATTTATGCTTTTGATTAGTATTAAAAATGTTGGGCAAGTTGATATAAACTACCTCATTGTGCCTGCTTGAGGCATGTGTACTAATCACTTCAAACGATTCGTTTTGTTTTGAATTTGCGTAGTATTCGTTAGCAACCTTTGGGCTAAGAAAAGACCGAGTACTACCCGTATCTATCATGAAAACGGCGTTAAGTTCCGGTACACGAATATGCGGCAAATTCAAACGCTTACTACAATTAAGTTTTATTTTCTCCCTATCATCGAGGCTTCTACGTGAAAATTTTCCGCTGGCTCACAGTAAGGGACAGAATTTAGACCGTCACATACTTGTGAGTTGCACGGTTGAGAATCGTAATAATCATTCTCGGTGTAATTAACGCGCCTTGAACTAGCCGTTCGCATTGTTACATCGGTATTCGAACCCGATGCGGTAGGCTGTTGTGCGTCATAGCCCACACGGTACCTATTGTCCACGGCAGCGGCGGCGGCGGGGTGCTGACGATGCGTTTGCGCTTGCACTGGCGGTGACCTACTTACGCGAGGCCCGTGTTGCATGTTATTTTCATTAAATCTATTTATAGCATTAGCGTACTGCTGTCGATTATTTCTAACTTGAAATGAATTTTGTTGCCCGTTTGATGCATTTTGTATCGGACTAAATGCATTGTTGGGTGCAGATGCACTTGGTGGTCTTTGCGAGTTGTCAAATCTTGGAGGGTTGTAGTTATTATTCTGGGTTCGGCTTGTATTAGCACTGACTTTCGGGTTCTTGGCATCGTACACCGTCTGAAAGTTTTGCTCCTCTAACACAATCTTTAAAGCATCCTCCAAAATTGTGACATTTCGCAACCGCACCAACCTAACTAAATAAGCCGGTAAATTGTACAGAAAGACATTCAGTGACGTGTTATCATAGATGTGATGTTTAGCCACACGTAAATTTGCGTCCACAACAGTTTCATTTATTTTTGAAAATAGACTACTCCTCAAGTGTTGAACTCTGTGACAAAACTCTACGTAACTTTCACTTCTATTTCGCTTTAATGACTCTAATTCCATCGCCAAACATTCTTCGGACCTTGGGTCACCGAAGTGTTGGCTTAGAAGATCCTTTAATTCATTCCATGTGCTAATCAATTCCCTTTCTCCTACTAAATTAGCAGCTTCCCCAGCAAGTCGACTGGTAATCACATGAAATAGGTATTCATTTTGTAAATTCCCCCCTTGAAAATTTTGTAAAATATATTCACATTTCTTAATAAATAGTGGTAATGCTCTGGTTTCTCCATTGAACACTGGTATGATTTTAATCATTTCCGTGGGAACCCTAGTAATGTCCTCCATTTTGGCGGAAAAAAAATCTACCGATAAATTAACTATACCTAACGATAACACTATGAACGTTATTCAAGAAAAATTAATTCTCGAATAATGTTACTATCCACACGATAATGTTAAGGCGTTGACTAATCCCTAACAACACGTATAAATATTATAACAGGGTAGCGGAAGTGAAGAGTAGAGGAATGGTGAACAGGTGTACTCACAGTCCCGTAGCTCCCATGTCCTTCCGGAATATTGCTAGTCTCCAAGTGTCCTCTGCCTCTGGTCCAGTCCTTGTCGGGTCCTTGTTCCTGGTCCGTCGCTGCTTGGCTGCTTGGCTCCACAGGAATTTGACTCGGCTTCTTCTTAATAAATTTATTTGTTCGAGAATCTCAACTAAACCGTAGAAACGGATGGTGGATGCACGTACGGTAACGGCAAACCAACTGTTGAGATCCTGTCCGCAGCGCCAATTAAGATGGGAAGACTGGTTGACTTTATAAAAATGATTTATTTAAACGAACAGAGTAACGTCTAAGATTATACTAATACAATATTGACTTAATCTAAGTTGATATTGGTATTTATAGCTTAAATAATGAAAGCTAAGCATTGACGTCATGACCTAATGTGGGGTAGTGCTGACAAAGGATAATTGTAGCGGTTGGTCTACCTTAACTAGCGCCAATTCAGTGTAACAATTAATTTATTTTATGTCTATAAATAAATATAGTCCATTAATGTCAGCACCGAGGGGCACAGGTCGTTATCCAAATACGGGTAAGATTAAGCCATACTCCAGCACGCTGGGTCAGTACGGGTTGAAGGAGTTTTACGACCACTACCACGTAGCGATAGTAGCCGCGACCTACAGCTTAACGTGTCATCCGAAACGAAAGAAACGAAGGCAGCTCTGTTGTCTAATGGGTTTCATGCTTGCTTCTCACACAGGACATAACTTAAATCTACCAAAACATTCTAGAAAGCAAGCAATAAACATCAAATGGTTAATCATTATCATCATCAAACAGATAAGTAGGTTTTAGCTGTTAATGCGAGTCAGTGGATAAGGGGACAACCAAAGAAAGAAAGTGGACAACGTGAAATCAAAAATATGTAATCAATCAATTATGTGCTCTAGAGGTAGGTACACAGTAGTAAGCACCAAAATATTTTGTGCTACTTAAAATATTGAAGAGTATTCTTGCGATTCCAATGAAAATGGCTTCCTTTACTTTAGTGTATACCTTTTGTAGTACTTAGGGCCACTAGCTAATAGTTTATACTATTAATCGAAGGATTACGCTAACTCGAGCAGAAATTCTCGGGATTTCATCGAATTGTCCAGCACCAACATTATTCGACTGTTTACCACGAAATCCATAGATTAAATCATGGGTTACTGCTGTCAAAGACATTCTGGGGAAAAGGGCGAGTAATGTGAGTTATGCCAGGGATTTCCCATAAATGTTACCATTTTACCCAATATTTCGATAAAACTTCAGGAAAAATTAACAAAATTCCCCATTTTTTACTTTTATTATGAAAAGTGGCAACAACTGATTTAAAACTTTTGTTGATTTCGACGTTACTATATTCTATCTATTGATAATTTTATTAGCTTTTGTCATTGGTGCATTTTTGTTTTTTTTGCGGCTTCTGCTCACATAACTGAAGTCTCCGGCAGATTCCATTCTCAATGACAAGCAGGCTAATGTTTCCATCTACGTACGATTCTGCAACGAGACTGTATGATTTGCAACTTCCTGACAGAACACTTGTTTAAACTTACGAAGAAGCTCCATTTAACGATATTCGGGTGCCGCTCCCGTACCCTGCCAATACCAGGGTCAGAGTGTCGATGAGGGGGCGGAACCAGCCCCTATCTACAATCCAACCAATATCAGCACTGCTGCCGCTGCAACTTCTCACCGGCATATCTCAGAAAAGGCAAGTCGCACACATCAATGCAGATAAACAGCCGTCTAGGCTCAGACATATCCAACCTTCGTCTCAACTCTCGCAATATACTAGGTCTAAATTATCAGCCACACCACTTCCACACAACTGCCGAACCAAGCTGCAAGCAATTTGATCACATTCAAGTAGTGGTGGAGCAGATAATTAATAAATATTTAGGATTCCAATTTCATATCTTTTATGGTTTATGATTATGACAAAAAGCTTTTAGACTTTATATCATACAACAGCATCTGGGAAACGTAGAACTCCAGCACCACTCAAAGAAGAATGGAAATAATTTACCTGGGTATAAAACTGAAAGACAAGATGAAGTATGTAGACATCTATGACAAAACAAAAGTTACCGACTCCCTAACTGTCCCATTACAAATAAAATGGAAATGAACAGGCTACATAGCTGGATAGACGTCAGTCTGTCCATCTCTGGGTCTATCTATTGTCTAATAGATAGACCCAGAGATGGTTGGACCTCAGACAAGCGGTAAAAGCAAGAGACAGGCTATATGCCAGATGGTCAGACGCAATTGTGGCAGTGGCAGGTCAAAGTTTGTTGGCCAATGATAGAGAGAGGTGAATATCCTTGCAGGACGCATTTTAATATATGAAAACAAATTAAAATATATACATGCATTATATATGAATGCATAAATTGTTAACCCATATCATCCTAGTGTTCCATTTTTAAAACGGTAATTTTTTTATTTTTTTACTCGAATTTTTGAACGCGTCTTTAAAATAAAGTTTTTATGTTGGTATTACTGACATTTCTAGCTGTCAGATGAACAAATGTCATTTCACATCGCGTGGTTTTGTTGATCTAGAAAACATAATTGTGTTTGTAAGTTTTGAGTGAAAAATATGGCGAACAGGAAAATGTAAGTAATCATGATGTTTACATTATACTACTGACAATTTAGAGTTTATAAACATGTTGTAGTATTGTTCTATCATGTCGTCATACGTATTTAGAAATAAAAAGGCAAATTTGAGGGTAGCTGTAAGTTTTATGTACCGTTCCATTATTTGAGCAGTAGGAACATAAGCACATATAATGTTTATACATTAGGAACTTTATTTTATCTGTATTGCCTCGTAATTATGATATTATTTTATTGCAGATTGATTGTGTATCAGATAATCTCTCAGTTGGAAGAAGATGACGACTTGTTTGCGGGTGATATTTTCATCACACCTCCTGAAAATTGGCAAAATAGCGACGAAGATAGCGGTGACGAAGAGTTTGCAAGTACAAATAATTTGTCTAGACATCAGTTACTATCAGAAGCTGAACTCCGAGTCACTAGATCGTCTCGAGCTGAATCTAAGATAGTGCAGATGATGATCGTTGGAGATGAACAAGAAGATGAACCAACACTTCCACATCGTCAGTGACGAAGCCTTCACAGCCCATATCCTCTTCGACGGCAACACCGCCACCGCCAAAAAGAAAACGTGTTGAAGTCAAAAGAAAGTGGCAGTTTGTAGATATTCCAGAAAAGGCTGAGAAAGAATAATCTGTGAACGAGATTTCCTGGAAAACCTGGAAAATTTGGAAAAAACAGTTCAGGTTTTTGAACTATTTTTTTATGAAGACGTGTTCGAATTACTGCGCTCAGAAACTGAAAAAAATGCGTTTCAGAAGGGTAAACATGCATTCCGTGTTACTACAACGGATATGAAACACTTTATAGCCATTCTCTTATTGTCGGGATATAACAGTGTATCGAGATACAGAATGTATTGGGAACAAGGAGTTGACTGCAGTTTTCCAACAGTGGTAGCTATTATGTCAAGAAATCAATTTGAAGACTTGCTGCGTTATTTCCATGTTGCCGACAATAATAATCTTGGTCCTAATGATAAGTTTGCTAAAGTGCGCCCTCTATGGAATCTGCTCAATGCACGATGGGTAAAGTATTACCCTGGACATAGAAATTTGAGCATTGACGAATCTATGATTCCATATTTTGGGAAACATAGTACTAAGCAGCATATCCATGGAAAGCCAATCAGTTTTGGATATAAAAATTGGTATATATATAAGTGATATTTGATTTATGGTGAGCTGTACCGGAAATACCCATCCTGAGTTAGGTGATGGTGCCTCAGTTGTTCTGGATCTAATATCAAAGCTGCCACAAGGTAGCTACAGTTTTTATTTCGATAATTTTGTTACATCCTTACCGCTGCTTGAGGAGTTACAAAAGATCAGTCACGATGGAACAGGGACTATACGAGCCAACCGAACTGAGAAAGCACCTCTCAAAGATCCGCAAGAAATGAAGAAAACAAGCAGAGGACAAACAAAATAAACAAACTCGATGTGGTTTATGCCACAAAAACACAACCATGAAGTGTATCAAATGTAATGTTGCCTTACATAGCAAATGTTCTATCATTTTTCATACTCAATAACACACGCAATTGTATTTTTAAGTAATAATTATAAGATTTAAAACTTCGTACAATAAATAAAAAGTGAATACAATCGTTTTATTTCCCAACGAAATCCATAGCCACTGACAGTATCTTACATGTATGTTTAATCCTAGTGTTCCATTATTGGAACGGCTACAAAACTAAAAATCTAAATGAGAATAAATTTTTTTTGGTATGTAGTTCTCATTATACATCTATAAACATGCTCCGATACGATTTTCATAAAAATTGGACTTTTTTTACTATGGTTGGGATGATACGGGTTAATTTATGCAAAATTGTACAATTAAAAAAATATAGAATGTGTATTGATTGTTTATTTCAATAAAAGTATTATTATGGTTGATGTACATTGTTTCTTTATAACATAGATAAAATGTGTATATACAGGCTTATCAATTGCTTCTGGCCCCACACTAGGTTAGTTTGTGGGAACTTGTTTTTACCACTCAAAACTGATGTCCTCTTGATTGTATCCAACTAACGACATCGACCACTCCTATCTTATTTCGTGTGCTCTAACGTGGCTGGCGAATAAGAATTTGCTCTTAAATGTGCTGTATCATTGAACACAGTATAGTTGCCCCGAATCATTGTAGGTGTAAGTATCGGTGCGCTTAGGATGAGATTTCCTTGTCTGGCGTTTCGCTTCTAGGTCTGCCAGTCGTGTTTTCCCAAATTCTTCTAACAGAATGCCATTTTGGCCTCCCTTGAGCATCTAGCATTTATCAGGTGGTATGCTGCATGCGGTTAGGTGACGTTTGAGCACATCCTTGTAGTGCAGGTTCTGTCCGCCTGGGTTTCGTTTCCAGTTGGTCAGTTCTGAATAGAACACGGCTTTTGGCAGTCTATAGTCATCCACACACACTAATTTTCCACTCAATCTCAGCTGGCTTTTCATCAGTAGTGCCTCCATACCAGTCATATTAGTTCGCCGTAGCACTTCGGTATTGGTAAGATAGAATGACTACATCTCATGTAAAACGAGTCCAGTTTTCTGATATCTGGTTTGTAAAGGCACCAAGTTTCTGCAGCATATAGAAATAAAGGCAGAACCAATGCTTTGTGACCTGTATGTTTTGTCTGTAGTTTCAAGTCATGTCACTTCCAAACCCGGTTGTTCAGTCTTCCGAAGGCAGCAGTAGCTTTAGCTATACGGGCAGGAATATCCGAAATTAGGCTGTCATTTCTAATTTGGCTGACCAGACATCTGAATCATGTGACCTCCTCTATGGGTTAACCGCAGAGCTGTATTTTAGTTAGTCAGCATCCCGGCCTCTTGCTGGTTGTTTGAGGACTTGGGTCTTGGAGATACTTATAACTGTGTTGTATGTTTAGCGGGCGTAAATTCAGGGCCTTTCGATTATCGGCAGACCACCAGCCCGGTGATCTTACGATATCATCACATCGGCAGGACCTTGCTGGATGTGGTCGGCACTGGACCGTCATGATTGGCGCTATAGAGAACGCCTATGCCCATAAATAAACAAACCCAAAAATAGATAGATATTAGATAAACGCCTTTGACATTGGAAACATCAAATCTGATGATCTTTTATATGTTTTAAGAAAAAGACCACAAGTCATCCTTTGTCCTTTGTAAGAGTGAGATAGAATAATAATCGTTCAAATCATTCGTTCAAATCTCGCTAGTTAAAAACTCGACGCGCCTTTTTCCTGGATTAGTTAATTCGAATTGTTTTTTTGTTTGAGCTGGGAGAAATCACCGGGTCGGGGAAAATCATATGTTATATTTTTTTCGTAGAATAACTAAACTCGAGATTTATTCCGCGTTTCTAGCTAGTGGCCCTTAGTCGCCGTGGAGAAGCTTGCATCGCAACAGCGGCGCACGAGCCACTTGGGGGAACTTGGCCCAATACGCTGTCGCCCGCTGACCCTCCAATCACGGAGCTTTTGGGCGCGTGGGCCAAGATTGTTACCATATAAGGAAACGACGCTTGCTTCTTGCCGGCAATCTCCCCCCGCCTCCCCGTGGCTCATGCGCTGCTGTTGCGATGCCAGCTTCTCCAAGGTGACTAAGTACTACACTTCGGGGCACACAATTTAGTGATTGTGAACATTAATAATCCGAAGTAGCACGTCATCGGGCGAAGTGACTATAGTTGCCCGGCAGCCCCAATTTTTGCGAGTGCAGACCCATCGCAGCCGCTTCTTGGTGCTGCAGCTGTGCAGGTTGTGTCTGTACCTGCCGACAACCAGACACCGCCTGCCGCGAGTGGTGGTGGTGAACCTCATCGGCACTGGAAAATAAAACTGGTGGTAAGAAGATATAAATATCCATGAGCCTTTCTTTAGCCCGTATTTCAATTCTCTTTGGTTACGGATGGCATAGATGCTGTTAGAATACAATAATTCGTGTGTTAATGTGAAAAAATGTAAATATTTTATCAAATTCAGTCTTTTTAATGAGGTTTTATTATAAACTATGAGTAACAGTAACCGTCAGCGAAAATGACATTTGTAACAAACATACTGTGAGACTACAACTTGAAGTAGTCAAGTTATAAAACTAGATCTAAACAGTAACAAAATTAAAACGATATAATCTACAGAAACTTAAATCAACTCTTTTCTCTGGTGTTTTAAACATAATATTACACTTTGTGTAAGAATAATTTACATAGATTTTTTTATTGCTTAGTTAGTTGCACACTTTCCACGCGTATTGTTTTGATTTGATAGGCACATACCATTACAGTTGAAAATGGAAATCTGCGCAAACGATCCTGCGCGGATATAGACTTTTAATGATGTAATTAGTCTACAGTGAATCCGAGGGTCCAAATGTCTATATGATGTATAATATATATAAGCCAGTCTTGCGTTGTAGTCATATTTAAAGAGTTTGTTAGGGACAGCATTCTGAGCAATTTTCACTCTGAAACCAATTTGACCTAAGCAACTTTAATTTTCAATTCTCCATATAGTTGAAGCTGTGCGATCAGCTTTTTTGTATGAAGGAGTGAACATTAACGTTGCTCTGATCAAATGGGTTTCAGAGTGAAAGTTGTTCAGAATGATGGCCATAACAATCCTTTAAAATAAGATAAAACCGCTCTGCTACACCACGTAGACAGGTACCTCGTTAGGATTAAGCTCAAACTCCATAACACTATGTGGTAAACTTTAACTTGTATGTCCAAGACGCACACGGCGTTTTAAGTATACAATTGGAAAAATAACTAATGACAATTTCAAATTGTTGTTTAACATTATCAATGATCATATAAAACCACGCAAAACTTTTAAAGTTTAAATGAGTAGTGACTTAAACTTAAACCTAAATATTTCAAAACCTAAATAAAATCTTCTAATTAACAACAAAACCATCAAAATTCCAAGAAATTCCAGTCTTTCTGGTAACTCTAATCACGAATGTAGGGTGTCCATCACGACGTGCGCCTACGTCATTCATTACCTATACATGCGTTTTCTTTGAGTGTATATGAGATCGGAAACTATCTGCATAGCAAACACGCGGACTTAGAGACAAGATCCATCCGCATTTGACTGGGTCCAGACGAGCGTAATGTGTAATGTAAAGTAATGTGAAATGTAACCCGAATTCTGTTTGCGGACGACTTCTACGAGCATTACATGAAACTCGGCGCTCGCGATGATCTTTTTGAGCTGTTTGTGTTTTACGTAAATTTTAATTTAGTTTAATTTAAATGGCAATCATGTCTTTGGTGCTTTTGCAATCCTTGGATCTGTCGAGCTTTTGCAATCCTTGGGTGCGACTGAAAATCAGAGTTTTCTTCCTTGGGAGTAAACTTATTGCTGAGTTCATACCTATTTCCAAGGGTTGTACACAATACACAATAACTTAGTCTTATTAAACTGTTATTGCTAGCTTAGACGTATACTATTCATAACTGTAGTTTTATAAGCAATTGTTAAAATATTAAGGTTTATTTTTCTTACTTTTATTTGCAGTGCAGTTTTTTTGTTATAATGTATTGTGTACTACATTTTGAAATAAATGTTTTTCTCTCTCTCTCTCTCTCTCTCTCTCTCTCTCTCTCTCTCATCCATCAGCTTACAGTTTTAGGGCGAACACAAAGGCGTTCGAAGTTTAAAATTCGCATAACATTTTTACAATACACACACGTCTGGAATATGTAAATGCTCTGTAATAACAATCTAATTCGAATGACAGTGGTCAGCCCGCGTTCGGACAATGATATCATCTTTCGTGAATATGCGAGCGCGGCATTTTCTCTGGCTGCATTGCCAGCCCCTTACTCCTTTCACGATATTAGTTAGCAAGTAGAACTTGTTAATGCCAATTATAATGACGGGTTTACCAAAGCGAGTTTTTCCGAACACCGGGACTGAAAGAAAATGTTAAGCTGATGAAGGGATAAAGCAAAAGCAGGATATAGTGCAAATGGTACGAGCTAGTAGTTGCTACTGAAAACTAATAGGAAAAGGTATTCGTAGAAGGATACTTAAGAACTTAAGATTAATAGAACAAAAGAAAAAATAAACGGTAAAGTAAACGGGATGGTGTTGGGTGTATAGTTTGGATATTACATAGAATAATGTTGTTTACAAAGTTATTGGTGCAGCTTCATTCACACTCCATGTACGTAACCAGATGCATTCATAAGTTTGTATGTGGTATTAAAAGAATTGTTGTATGGGAGCCCCTTTAAATATATATTTTATTCCGTTTTTTAGTATATGTTGCTATAGCGGCAACATAAATACATCATCTGTGAAAATTTAAACTGTCTAACTATCACGGTTCATGAGATACAGCCTGGTGACAGACCGACGGATGGACGGACAGCGGAGGTTTAGTAATAGGGTCCCGTTTGGAACCCTTCGGGTACGGAACCCTAAAAATGTCCGAAATATGTTGCGATACCAGTCCCTACAGATTGCGGTACCGTTTCGCAGCCTTCGGGTACGGAACACTAATAAGTAACGGTGGATCATGGTTAATTAAAAATATAATTAATATAAAAGAAAGTAAGTTAAAGCGGGGAATTGTATTGTTCACTCTACTTAACTTAAATAAAAGGGACATGAAATGATAGAGAAAGCAGGCACAGCCAGGTAAGTCAACACACAAAATAATGCAGAAAAATACAGTTAAATTTCAAGCTGTTGCGCACACAAAATAATGCATAAGTCAAGTTACGATAGTAGTTTATGTGACTGTTACATAATGAAGGGCATTATAACTCGAGTATGGGTTCGAGGAATATCACGCGAGAGTTTTAATGCTTAATTATGTACAGTAACATACCCTAGTTTATCTTAACACATATCATAAGCTCTCTTTGATGTGCTCAGGAACCGCATGTCCGACCGGCATTGTGGCAATGATCATTCCTCTGCACTTGTTTAGCTTGTTCAGTAGTACTAACATCACAGAGAAACCGCGGGCGGGCGGCGGCGTTCGAAATTTGTCGAAATATTGATACATTATAGTCAAAATGTATCTAGATTAGTATTAGTATCTAAATCCACTAATCATGAGTGTGTTTGTTGAGAGTCTTTACTATAAGTCCCTCAAAAGTGGTGATAGTACGGCGGCAATCTAATTTCCTTTTTTTACAAGTCCAACGTAATTTCGGACACAATCTTCCCTTTGCTCCTTGATTCAGGTTGAACTTTTGTTTGCCATCTAGATAAGGTTGCCTTGGTTTGTTTCGCTGAATACAGGCTCCTCTGGAATAAAAAAAATATAGGTGCCAGTAAAAGGTAACTTAATTACCCACAATAAACATTTTTCTTTAAAATTAATAGCACATTACCAACTTCTACTGATCCTTTGTATCAAAATGATTTAGTGTTTTAGTATACGAGTTGTAAAAGGACTCTCTTTTTATTGAATATTTGTCAACAAAAAAAATAGAAAGATAAAATTGCATTTCATTGCTTACAAATAATAGAATTCACCACCACCAAATATCATAACATAGAGCCATGTTATACTATTCAGATGTTAATAAACTTCTTAGTATTAACTTGTAAATATGAAACGTAGGTTGTTAATCCAAAATAACATGATAAATCATTTTGTTAAAGATCGATACTTAAAAACGGCTTATGTTTAAATGATAACCAAAAACGCACCTATTTTACCATTTTAATAAATTTGAAACGACCGCCAGAATTAGAAAACGATCACCAAATTGTGTTTGGATAAATGATCACCAAACTTCTTTTTATGTTTTGTGTTCTTAAGTTTATGATTAATATTTTTTGTTGTTCTTACATGTTCAACCTAACACGAAGGATCGCTCGACTTTGCTCACCCCCTAAAGGGTAAACCCTTCACCTAAGCTACCGCAGTATTTTGCCCTGACATTTTCTGCAACTTTTGGTGAATCATTTACCCATTTTGGGTAGGAAAAAATTATATTGGTGGTCATTTTAATTGTTCTCCTTAAAAATTACCATTGGATTGTCGTCATTATACTATCTGTTTGTTCATGTCGAACCATCACAAAAGCGTTCGTCTTCTTTTCTCACAAGATTTCGTCGTGATCGGTTATGTCATATTGTGTAATTTCAGTTTGTCAGTGCGTAGCACGTAATAATCTGTTTGTTCATGTCGAAACATGACAAAAGCGTTCGTCTTCTTTTCTCACAAGATTTCGTCGTGATCGGTTATGTCATATTGTGTAATTTCAGTTTGTCAGTGCGTAGCACGTAATATTCTGTTTTTCATAATTATACCGTGTCCTAGAACAGTCAATAAACCAGAATCATCAAACTACATTCAACGTTTCAATTGTCAACATCAACCTTCATCACGGCCCTTTTGAAGAGGGCAGACCACCGCGTGGCGCGGTGACAGTTTTCCTTCGTAGAAACGAAGGTGTTGGCCCTATACTCTCGGGTCAAAATGTCTCCGGCGATTGGGCTGGGAGCTCAGGTCTGGCTGGCATTGGCTCTTTTTGCTGCAGTCATCATATGCACACACGCACACACCCTATCACATAAACATTTAGGCTCCCAGGTGAAACCTATGCTTTTCAACTAACATTTCTGGTGTGCCCCTGAGGCGAGAATTCGGACTAGAAGCACAGATTGCACCATCATCGGGTCGAGGCGCTAATTGTTCAAGGGTTTGCATCAAGCAACTAAATTCAGTAAAAAGGCGTTTACGTGTGTGCATTTGTGTAAAGTGTAAACTCCAAATTTAGAACTCCATCTTCTGTGAAGCAAGGTTCGTCGACCATATTTGGACAATTCAACGTGGCCAGGCAATTCACACGTCTAAGTTGGCTGCACTTGAAGCCAACTTCACATCGTTAACCTATGGACATTCACTCACTCTAGCAAAACACCAGTTCAATCACTCAATTACTTCATTAATTTTGTCACCACAGACAAACATCAAGTGTAATGTTAGCGTTAAGTCCAAATGTCATTGTCAAAGTTGTTTATTTGTGTCGTAATATTGGAGTTCACTTGTTAGTCAATGTAGCTTGTTTTTAAGTACGTACCTTGTGCGTATGTAGTTTGTATTAACATTACCCTGAAAAATTCGCTCTTCGACCCCCTGGTATCAGTAACAGGTTTAATGAAGGAAATAAACCAAAACTGGAAGTTCCTCAATGTAGAACAGTTGCCTACTCTCGGAGAACAAAAATGGTAGCCATAAAAGTATATAATAAGTTCCCTGAAATCTTAATAGCGTTAGAATATAATATATTTTTTATAGCATTAAAGAAACTGTTGCTGCACATGTGACCCTATAGCATAAGTGAATTCTTTAATTTGACATTGAATCCTGTGTAAATGATATTTTGAAACTATTCCTGACTGATATATAAAATGAATTCAATTCATTTATAATGACCAAAACAATTATATTTTATTTAATACTTATCCTTAAATCTATTTTATAAAAATAATGTCATACATTTTAAGTGTGATACTGTTAAACAAACTTTATATGGTTTTATGCGTTGTAACATTAAACATATAATTGGTATTGTTAAATCTTAAAATCTTAAATTCTTTTGAAATATGGCTAGAATTACAAAGGTACGTAAGTGATGTAAAATGTTAAACCTCCATCCTACATGTAATTTATTGCAATGAACTAAACTAAACTAAACTATTGTTGGAGAATTTACAACAGCTCTTTGCCTTTAGCTTCAGAATGGAATTCAAATACAAAAAAGTTTTTCAACTTAAGAACTAAATAAAATAGGGTTATCTTTAAAAATTAGTGTTTTATTATAAAACGACCCATGTGTCACATTTTTTAACTGCAGCTGATACAGATATTTTTGTCACAGATTTGACTACTAATTCACGTCATTAAAATTGGACTACTATCATGTAACATAATATAAGCCAATCATCAGACATGCTGCTGTGCAGTGATTAGATTATGAATGCCTATGCCCCTGAGTGAAGTCATTAATAGGATCCATTTATGTTTACTTAGCCAAATAATTCTCATGAATAAAGGAGGCTCAGAAATACAAGAATTGCAAGTTCAAATAAAACAACAGTAATTTTCATAAAATGATGAGGAAACTTAGCTTAGTATAAAATGATGCGGAAGATTAGCTTAGTTCTACTTAAATTTACTCGTAGAGTTACACACATAAATGCTCCTCGCGACAAGAACCTAAAGTTGCTCAGAACTCTCTCTTCCGCTCCGGCCGGGATTCAAAGAGATGAGGCAGAATCTCACACCACAGCACTACGCCACAGAGGTCATGAATTAAATAGTAACTGTGGCTACATCAACTAATTGTGAGTATGTTCGTTGACAGTTTTTACTATTTGTCCATCAAAAGTGGTGATAGTGCACCGACAATCTAATTGCCTTTTATTACAAGTCCAACGTAATTTCGGACCCAAAACCCCTTTTGCCCCTTGATGCAGGTTGAACCTATGTTTGCCCAACATCATGATAGGGTTGCCTTGCTTTGTTGTGCTGAATACAGGCTCCTCTGAAAAAAAAAATAGGTGTCAGAAAAAGGTAACTTCATTTAACCGCAATTAACATTTTGCTTAAATATTCAAATTAACCAAATTCTACAGATCCTTTGTGTCATTTTGCTTAAATACTAAAAATAATTGCCCATAACTTCTACCGATCCTTTGTGTCAAAATGATTTCAAGTTGAAGTGTGCAAATAGTTAAAGGACTCTCTTGCTATTAAATAATTGTAAACAAAGAAAATAGTTTTATTTATAGCAATGAATTGCCTACAGATAAAATAATTCACCAACACCAAGTATCATACGTAACATAAAGCAATGGATTTCGAATCTATTAAAATCGAGACACATTTACGGTTTTTGCACACATATTTTTCCGATACCCTAATGGCATGGCGTCAACCCCTCTGTGGCACAGGGTTAGTGGCTCTGCTTATCATGCGAGAGGTCCCGGGTTCGATTACCGGTTGGGGATAAAAAATTAAAAAATCCGAGGTCTTGGATGTTTATATGTGTGTGTGATGTCGCTGTTTTTGGTTCCCACGACACAGGGTAGCCTAGTGTGGGGCCAAAAGCAATGTATGTACCTATAGATATAAATGTTTATGTTTATGTTTAAAACTCTGACGGAGAACATTACCAACAACTTAGTTTGTTGGCATTTAATATGAGTGGATATTGACGGTCCCATATAACTTGGAGTACATTTAATGTGCCTTTGAATGCCTATGCATCACTTTTGATCTAAAGAATTTCTAGTTCCTGAATTTTAGAATCATGAATTTGCAGATTTTTTATGCTCCGTATATCTATGTAATTTATGTGTACAAACTAGTACTCATAAATTACATACACAGAAATGACGAACGAAATTGTAATGCATGAAAAGGACCGTATTTTGAGGTTATGTTTCTAATAATATGGTAAAAAGTAGTTTGGTATGTTAATATTAATATGGTAATAAGTATTTTGCACACAAAATGGTTGGTTGTTTTTTTAGACTATACTTAGCGAAGTATTATCGTAACAGAAATGACGCGTGAACTTTTCAAACTGCAGATTTACACATGTATTTTATTATTTTTTTGAGCTGGCGACCAAAAAACAACATAAACAAAACGAATTAAGCTGTGGAAAGGATCAGTGTTGCAAGCGTAGAAATAAAAATTGCCCTTCGAATCAGAGATACCGCTTTTTTAGCAAATAACCAAATACACAGGAATGACGGCAATTTTGTGTAATTTTGTCGTAAAAAATGAAAAAACTTGTACCCAGTTTTGATTTTGTTTAATTAATAACATATTTTTTAACTTGTACTGATATTTATTAAGTGAAACATGAGTGGTAAGAAACACAGACAGACACCCATCCAACTCAAGCCGCACTACAAGTAGCTGCCACCCTGCCCTGCGCTGCCCGCCCACTACCGGAGCAGAGCGTCGTCATTCGTAACCTTGTGGACCCAGCTAATCTTTAGTCTTCAGCATCCTCCGGACACCACACCACTAGTAGCGGGGGTAATCTGCCCCCCTAACATGCCGCTATCATGCCCGTTGACTATGAGCTGATGCCCGCTCATAAAATCGGGTAAGCAGGCAAACTCCTCCCATATATATCATATACACATATATATCGCCCAAAAGGGCAAATTGCAGGTAGAAAGCCTTCAGCATATACCGAGGCCATGGCTCACAGTTAATTCTTATTAAGACAACTGTTAAAAAACAAAGGGGTTGTTTTTAGTCCGTATACCACACGAGCTGATGCCCGCTCAATATGTGGGGACCCGGACATAGCAGGGAGGTCTGACACCTGGGCATGGGTAATTCCATTTTTTTCCCCTCCAACAAAACAAAAAAGAAAAACAAGGACACCACACCACTAACCAGCTCAGTGTTATCTAGGGCGGGTGGATGCTCAGTCTGGTTGTGGGTGAGAGAGTCCAAATATTTAACTTGGACTTGAGACACAGTCCCCAAAGAAATTTCACGATTCCACCAAGATTACCTGAAGTGTGGCATACCGTTAGAAAGGGCATGAACTCTTTTACAATTTATTCCTCCATATGCTCACGCCTTTTTCCCAGAGGAGGGGCAGGAATAGACTAATAAACTCTACTTCTACTACTGACGTAAATCTCTCTCTTCCTGAACATTCATAGGTCTCGAGGGTTACGGGTACTGCAAATTCGCCCTTTCACTAATAAGTTGCCCATTTGGTATTTTTTTACTGTAGATATGTACAAATTAGCAAATGTAATTTTTGGCTCATCTCTACCTTTGTTAGGACCTTTCTGGGCGTCCCCGTCCGAGAGCTCCATTCTAACCCGGCATAGATCTATTTCAATTCAAAAACTCTCGAATTACATAGCTTTCATTTTTGTTTACTAGTAATAGGAACTTACGATTTATATAGGAAGTCTAAATATCCAAGAACACAGGCACTAATGATTTGTTCAATTAATTAATATATTATGATGCATTAAGTTGAAATACTGGGTGTTTTTCTCTGAAGTATTTATACACAGTCAGGTCATAAGTTCTGTCACACAATAAAAACTTTTGAATTTAGAACGCTGGCCACAAAAAAGTTTATTGAATTCGAATTTTGAATTTTTGATGAAAATAAAAATGTGTACTTTTTAGAATTTTCCTCATTTTTAAATATGGAGTGGACACTTAAAGAAGACCGTGTCACAGTTATTGCGTTGCATCGTTGCGGTTACGCGCCAATTCAGATTTTCGACTAAGTGAAAAATTTTAATATAACCAAAAGATTCGTTTATCGTACCATAAAACGATACAATGAAGACTCTAGTGTAGATGACAGGTCAAGAAGTGGTCGCCCTCGCTCTGTTAGGACTCCAGCAGTGATAAAAGCTGTGAAGGCGCGAATTCAAAGAAATCCTATATGTAAGCAGAAACTGTTGGCCCTTCAGATGGGGTTAAACAGGACCACGGTGAAAAGGGTGTTAAATGAAGACTAGGGCTTAAGGCATATCAAAGAAAAACAGGACATCGTTTGGACGCTCGTTTAATGGACCTGAGACTGAAGAGATGCCGCGCTTTGTTGAAGCGGTACGCGGGAAAAAAGCATCGGGATATTCTTTTTTCGGATGAAAAAATTTTCACCGTGGAAGAGAGCTACAACAAACAAAATGATAAGGTGTACGCACACAGCAGTGAAGAAGCGAGCAACCGTATTCCGCGTGTCCAACGAGGTCATTTTCCATCCTCGCTCATGGTTTGGTTGGGAGTCTCTTATTGGGGCTTAACTGAGGTACATTTTTGTGAGAAAGGCGTAAAAACGAATGCAGTTGTGTATCAAAATACAGTCCTCAAGAACCTTGTGGAACCTGTTTCTCATACCATGTTTAATAACAGGCACTGGGTATTCCAACAAGATTCTGCGCCAGCTCAAAAAGACTGGCTGGCGGCGCGTGAAATCGACTTCATCCGGCACGAAGACACACCCTCCTCCAGTCCAGATTTGAGTCCGTTAGATTACAAGATATGGCAACACTTGGAGGAAAAGGCCTGCTCAAAGCCTCATCCTGATTTGGAGTCACTCAAGGCATCCTTGATTAAGGCAGCCGCCGATATTGACATGGACCTCGTTCGTGCTGCGATAGGCGATAGACGACGGCCGCGCAGAATAAAGGCCTGTATTCGAAATCGCGGGGGTCATTTTGAATAAACTTTATTACCATAAGAATCTATGTTTTATTAAGTTCATTTTGCTATATAAATGTTTACATAAATAATAAACATGTCTAAATTATTTCATATTGCACATGTGACAGAACTTATGACCTGACTATGTATAATAATATCTCAAGCACTGTATAACTGACGACCGACTTATAAAAATTAGTTTAATACAACCATAGGTTTAGTTTCGTACCCCCAGAAAATTTGGTGGGTGCATATACTCAAAACGCCCTTTATACAAAAATTACAACAATCCTAACTAATCATATGTTACGGGCTTATTCGGGTTAGGTTTTTTATTTTATTTTTTGTTTTAG
This sequence comes from Argyresthia goedartella, assembly GCA_949825045.1. Taxonomy (NCBI): domain Eukaryota; kingdom Metazoa; phylum Arthropoda; class Insecta; order Lepidoptera; family Argyresthiidae; genus Argyresthia; species Argyresthia goedartella. The sequence continues at coordinate 8,898,774 of OX463817.1, forward strand.
TTTTAGTAGTTCCCCATCATCAAAGTCAGCCCTTTATTCAACTCAAATCAATCCCAAATTGCTGACAAGTGACCGTTTTCCCATAGAACAAACGTCAGTTTGGAGTAGGCGATTGCTGCATCACAATAACATGGGTTAGCAGGGCTTCGGATGATTATGTTCGTTCTTGCACATCACGATTAGACCCTTAACAGTATAGACCACCGCCTTACAACGGCCTCTCCTCATCTTCGTGCAGACCCATTGAGTCTTCAAGCCTAGTTCTCTCTGCACACGGAACCTGTGGCCAGATACTATAAGACTGCGTACACCGCCAATAGTAGTTGTGTAGTAGAAGAAGTAGCCTTCTGAAATAATAACATTATCATCATCATATTAGTATTAGACGACCCGAATGGCCGAGTCGGCAGTGACCCTGCCCACGAAACCAAGGGTCCCGGGTTCGAGTCCCGGTGGGGCAAATATTTGTTTAGTGAGAATCGATGTTTGTACCCTAGTCATGGTTGTTTATATATCTAGGTATAATATTTATCTATATAAGTATGTGTATCGTTGTCGTGTACCTAAGATACAGGGAATCCTAGTTTGGGGCTAGATCAATGTGTGTAAATGGTGTCTTCTCCACAGATTCCACCATTGTGTTAGTGAACTCACCCAAAAATATATTATTATATTATTATTCAGTAACTTTCTAATAAATAGTGAATAACAATTTAAAATGCATAGTTTTTTATAATATAAACGAGTATTCATTCATACATAAATAGATGTGGGTCTGTCTTAGAGAACAAAATACATATTATACATACATATTAGGATAGAGGTTAATGTTGATAAGCCCGTGAATCAATTTAAGACTCTCTTGCGTGGGACTAAGAAAAAAATAAGAAAACAGTATGTATAAATAATGTAATGTATGTGTGTAGTATGTCTTATCTATAGTTTCACATACGAGTAACATTGGCGTGAATTTTTTATTAGTTGTCTGTGGTAGAGCAAAACTAAATAAATCGTACTTTTTAGGGTTTCTTACCCAAAGGGTAAAAACGGGACCCTATTACTAAGACTCCGCTGTCTGTCTGTCTGCCTGTCCGTCTGTCACTAGGCTGCATCTCATAACCGTGATAGTTAGACAGTTGAAATTTTCTGTTGCCGCTGTAACAACAAATACAAAAAAAACAGAAAAAATAAATATTTAAGAGAGCTCCCGTACAACACTTATTTCAATACTACATACAAACTTATGAATGCACCTGGTTACGTACATGGAGTGTGAAAGTAGCCGCACCAATAACTTTGTAAACAACATTTTGCTATTTAAAATCCAAACTATTCACTGCACACCATCCCTACCAATGTACGGTGGTACGGAACCCTTCGTGCATGAATTCGACTCGCACTTAGCCGGTTTTTTATTTATCAAGCCTTTATTTTGATGCTCCACTCTATAGGTTTAAAAAAAATTAAGACAAACATCGTTTTTTTTTTTAATTTGATTTACCCAGTGTCATGCTACTAAGCGTGCCAAAGAAATATACATACATACATACATTAACTACAAAAACATAACCCTACTTCTGGCGCAGTCGGGTAAAAATTGGTGCAAATTTTCTATGACTTTCTTGTATAATTCCAAAATTCCAAATGTCTTTATTCTGTAGATATTTACATATACTTAGCAATCGTCATTTTTTGCCACCTCACTATATTGGACCACTGTGGGAGAAGAAGGGCGTAGAAACTCCCACAGATTGATTTTTATGTAACATATAATACTATATCAACATATAACTAGATCAATGTGTGTAAATAGTGTCCAAGGTATTATTATTATTATTATTATCTATACCATGATGATACAACCTCAATTACTTCACTGACAGTCAGCACTATACTAGCGGTTGTGGCTGATTATTTATAGTTGAGATTAGTCTTTGGCCCGCTGATTGGTCAGGCAGACCCGACGGGTCTTCAGACTATTCTTGACATGGGACCGGGACTTGGAGCCGGCGATTGACCTGGATAATGCTAGATCTTAATTGACGCTCTGTGTTCAGTATGTTAATGAATCAATAGACCGATACCGAAAAGAACCGAAAAGAACCGAAGTTTGTTACGATGAAAGGGCGACGGATGCTGTTACGGATACATAAAGGCAGCGGAAGGAAAGTGTGGCGTTGGAGAGATATACTCGTTATTTTTTGCTTCCACAGAAATACTGCAAAGAAGTAAGTAAAGGTTTTTTTTATTAAAAATCTTGGGTACATATACATGTAACATATTTTTAAACAAAAGCATACTTATAATATAAAATAGCAGATGCAACATCTATAAACATTGTTTTTCCGTTCCAGATAACTCTTGAACTAGTTTATCACAACAATAAATATACCTACATCCATAAACTTACTCATGCTGTATGTCTGTCGCTGTAAGTTGATTAATTAGACACTTAACTAACACCCTAGACCGTTAATTAAAGACCGACGTTTATCCAAGTCGCTTAAGTTCCGTCAGACAAGTGAGAGAACAAAACGTTTAACGAGTTGTCTAAACATACCTAGGCAACAAGACATATACAATGTATTTTTTTTTATGTGTACTTAAGTTTATGTTTTAAATATTTTTTGTTGTTCTTACATGTTCAACCTTACACATAGGATAAAGGGGGCTTCGCTTCGCTCACCCCTTTACCCTTCACCCAAGCTACCGCAATGTTTTGCCCTGATATGAGCTGTTGTCGTGACGCCACCTTGTTTTCGAACAAACAAAAGAACAAAACATTTAACGAGTTGTCTAAACGTTCCTAAGTACACATAAAATATTTTTTATGTGTACTTACACATAAAATACTTAAGTTTATGTTTTAAGATGTTTTTGTTGTTCTTACATGTTCAACCTAACACGAAGGATAAAGGACCTTTACCCTTCACCAAAACTACCGCGATGTTTTGCCCTGATATAAGCTGTGCAAATCAGTAGTGAAAAGATAGACTCTGAAAGTAATCAGCTGTTGTCGTGAAGCCATCTTGTTTTACATTATTTAACCAACACGCCGGCTTTCGGTAAGTCAGATTGTTATACGTTTTCAACGATGCTTTATTTAAATCAAAATGATTTGGTTATACGTCAACCTTTAATTAACGGTCTAGGGTGAAAGTCAAGTGTCTGATTTATCCAACCAACTGCGACATGTCGACGGATTCGTAGATTGATCTAAAGATAAATAATATATATACAAAACGTAAGAGAAAAGTTTTGTCATATTTAAGTTGGATTTAAGGACACAACAATATTAACAACCGTTACTACTCTAAAATAACCTTGGTTTTTATTCCCATAACCTAGGAAAAGACCAAAGTTATTTCCAAAATCTTAAAATATACACCTGCAATTCCCTAATTTCTTTACTATACCTCACATACTTAACATACAACATAGAAAACATAATAGACCTATAATATGTGTCATGCACGTGTAGAATTTTTCATGACTCCTACATAGTTTTCTTTATTTTTGTAATTTATCTGATTTTCGTATTGCTGGTTGATTTTTATTCAATATTTTTCTGTTTCTCTATGTGTTGTGTAATTTGACTTTTAAATAAACTTTTTACTATTCTATTCTATTATATGTATAAAGGCAATAGTTTTAACAAAAACAACAAATAATATTCAAAGTCTTCTTGTCAAACCTATTCTTGTCTTGTTTTCAAGTGTCAGGAGGATGAGTGTGTCCGTGCATCATCCCCACGACTTTCCCATCGACAGTCCGTAGTTTAGACTTGCATTTCTTAAAGGTGTGCTTGGTGCATCGCCACTCAACTTTGCCTTTATTACGAAACCTTTTAACTCCATATCTGTATCCGTTTAGTTTCAGCAAACGCTTTCCCTTTCTTGTTATAAACGTCGCGCCGGTATCTGAAAACAGGCGGCAACTTGAGATACATATCTATTGCATCGCTTAACTTTAGTTTTTCTTTTTTTTTTTTTACCTTGGACACCATTTACACACATTGATCTAGCCCCAAACTAGGATTCCCTGTATCTTGGGTACTAGACAACGATTCACATACTTATATAGATACATATAATACTTAGATAGACAAACAACCATGACTAGGGTACAAACATCCGTTCTCATCAAACAAATATTTGCCCCCACCGGGACTCGAACCCGGGACTCTTGGCTTCGTAGGCAGTGTCACTGCCGACTCGGCCATTCTGGTCGTCGATATTAAACACAAGTAAGGAGAGTGTTGGTAATAAAATGAGACTTCGATTACAAATGGCTTAAGAAAGGTTAACATTTTATTTTAGCCTATATAAGTATATATGACACCTTAAGATAGTCAAAACCGTTACTTAAGTAACTAACGCGTTAGTTGATCAACTATCGACAGATAGAAAACCAGACTCACAGGGTTTAGAATTTACGTTTCTTTTTTCTTACATATCAACCTAACACGAAGACTATTCGGGGGCTTCGCTGCTCTCGTCCCGTCTAGTCTTCACCAAAGCTACCGCAGTGTTTGCCGTGGTATTTCGTTTTCAATTCAAGTTTAAACCAGTTTATAGTAAGCATATAGTAAGCAGTACGCTACAGTTTACTATCTGTCAATAGTTGACGAAATAACGAGAAAAAAATCGATAGTTTATCAACCAACGGTTTTGACAATCTTACGGTGATATACATATACCACTTACAATAAATTTATCAATACGAGTAATTTTTAAACTTCGAGTAAATCACAAAAATAGCTTAAATAATGAAATAGATTTAAAAAAGCAAACATATCGTCATGCATTTTCCAATATGAAGTGCCAGAGGCCTAGAACATACTGCGAGCGATGACCTAGAACGGAGGTTAACTAAAGAATTTGCAACAACATTTAGGAAACGAATATATTAAAATTATGCATAGAGTAGGCAATAAAGAGACTGTAATTTTGAAACCCGTACTTTATTTCCCAAACCATAGAAAGTCCAATATATTTATCTTAATTAATATTTACAAATATACAACATACCTTTATAAATGTTCCCTCATTTCCGATTATTTAAACAACACAATTCCCTAGCCTATTCCCATATGTCGTGGCTGTGGCACTACTGAGCCCATGTTTGGCAAATTACTGTTATGTCGCAGTTAGTTGGTTAAATCAGACACTTAACTAACTCTCTAGACCGTTAATTAAATACCGACGTTATACCTAGTCACTAAAATTCCGTCAGACAAGTGAGTGAACGAAACGTTTAACGAGTTGTCTAAACATACCTAGGCAACAACACATATACAATGTTTTTTTCATGTGTACTTAAGTTATGTATGTGTTATATAAGTTATATGTGTAATTATGTTCAACCTTACACATAGGACAAGGGGGCTTCGCTTCGCTCACCCCTTTAACCTTCACCCAAGCTACCGCAATATTTTGCCCTGATATGAGCTGTTGTCGTGACGCCACCTTGTTTTCCAACACGCTGGCTTTCGGTAAGACAGATTGTTAAACGTCTTCGACGAAGCTTTATTTAAATCAAAATGCTAGTGACTTGGTTAAACCTCGGTATTTAATTCACGATCTAGGGAGTTAGTTAAATTAAGTGTCTGATTTAACCAACCAACAACATATACTCCAAAAAACAAGCCATTTTGTCTCCTAACAACACCAACTTAGCTATACAGGCCTTCTTACCCTGATGTGGGATATGCGACGCTCACGTGCTCTCTAAACTTAAATTTTGCGCATCTCATTTTACGGACCGTGTCTAAGCCAACGATCGCAAGGTATGATCCAACATTACCTCTACGTTCTCACATCAATCCCTCATGGTGCCTATATGCTTAAAATGGAGCTAAGGCAAAGACTTTATCTTGCTAGCCTTTCATTTGGCATTATCATTATACTATCATAATCTGTCGTAGTTAAGTAATGTATATTATATTATAATATACATTACTTATCTAGCAGACTTCATAACGTTATGATGATTTCGTTATGTTTCTCCTACAGTTTTATTATTGAGGCGGGGGGGGGATGGTTCCGAGCTACGACACCTTGAATCTGCAAGACACGAGTGGTCTTATAATGGTTGCGTTTTTCCTTTTTAAGGGGATACCTCGTCAGTGCAAAGGACCCCGTTTCTCCAGGTGGAATGACCCGCAGTGTGAGAGGGACGGAATCCGGGAAAAATTACAAAAAGTCGGTTTTGAAATGAACTAAAATAGCTATGAAAATTTCTATAATAGGTTATTTAGGTATTGTTTAAACCCATCTTAATAAATATTTTTGAATTCTAATTTGTCAGTAAATCAAAAAAGTGTAAATTTAGACCTCATTTCAATAATTATTTCTATGGAGCGAAATTCCTCCAATCGCGTTTCTGTTATTACAAAATCTAGAAAAGTGTCCCAAAATTGTTATATGAATGTATTTAACTTGGGACTTCTTTTGAACAGCAGAACTTCTAAAAGTGTCGATTTTGTCGATATATCACCTTAAGTTACGTGAGCCTAAATACAAAAAATATCCCGATAACTCAAGGCAGATTACACCTTTAAATGAAGACCATTTTTGCAAACATATTTTGGGCGCAAATGGGCATGGTCTAGTTTTGAGCGCACTATCTCATTGTTTTTTATCGTTAAAGTAGATTTACACTTAGACACTGTACACGTGTAGCGATTAGTATCAGATGTTTGGTGTTTCATATAGAAGGTGTATCCGTCGACCATCAACACTTCTTTGATGGTGTTCCCTCTCATGACTTTTATGATTTCAATCCCTGTAAAAAAATGCACATATTGGAAAATTATTTACTTTGTCGTAATTTTAAAATAATAATTTATGAAATTATTACTTTACTTATCAAAATTATGAATTGATTTCATACATGGGCTCTTTTAAAAAGTAACAACGGAAAAGTACTAAAAGTACTGAGAACCGCACATGACATGTGTAATAAACTGAGAGCGTTACCTACTAGGTAAATTAGCTATTCTTAAGTATACAGTACCGTTTAACATATTAAGACTAATCTATATGATAATGGCCGATCCAACTATAGGATATGGTATATGTAGCTACGGAAAAGCATACAAAACATATAAATTTACAAAAAAGTAGGTATTTTAAAAGTAATTGTTCCAACGAAAGCCATTTCAGATTAAAAATAATAAAAACAAAATTAACCTTCTCCAATACTGTAAAATACTAGTTGTATACGACAAATTAAAATTTCGAACACTTATCGACGTAGGACTTACAAAACGTTTTTGAAAGGAAAAAAAGGACCGGTCTTCTAGATAACGTAACCTTAGCTATATGCCCTCATTTATATTACCTAGATATTAATAATACTTATGGAACTAGAACATGGATGTCCTTTTTGCCGGATATGGTCAACGAACTTCCAAATGACCTTTAACATTTCAACATCTCTCATTTTCTTCCGTCTCATAACTTTAATGATTTATTTACTCGATAATTAGAATGATTAAAATTATGACAATTACATTAAAAATAAATTCTGAATTCAGGAGAAATTTCGTCTATGGGCTTTCTCAAAAAGTAACAAAGAAGGGGTAAAAGAAAAGCTCTTCGTAAAAAATAAGTAACCATTTCCTATTTTTATCTCTTACCAGGCCACTCAGAGAGTGTCGCGGAAAAAGGTTTACTTTAGACAGGTACACTGGCCAGCTATAATTTATTTCGAAAACTCGGATAACATATCAATATTATTCGATATTTGATACTGATCGAATAAATATTATTCTATCCAGAATATGTATCCGCCGACCATCAAAACATCTATAATTTGTTTCCTCCCATGACTTTTGATGATCTTAACCACTGCAAGACAATGCATGTTTTCTTATTTTTTATTTATCGGTCTGTCGCACCTCAGTGTACTACTAGTAGAAGTCTCTTTTATTACTCGCATGTTATTTGTTTTCCATAGTTTATTAACTCAATAATCGTAACTCTACAAGTCTATTCCCAACCAACCCAGGAAACCGTTTGCATCCTTTACATCCATATATTGTACAATCGTTTTTGTAGTCCTTAAAACGAATTCGCTTAACTTCTCTATGACAACTCGAAATCCACGGTCGAGAATGAAGACGTCATCCTTTTGGAAAAACCAATGAAATCAGTCCACATACCCGAAAATTAATTTCTCCTTAATAGTGGCTTCAGATTATTTTGCCTAATAGGCCTAATAATTCAAAAAAGATTATGTATCCATACGGGGTAACAATTAAAAATATAGTTATTAAATGTCTATTTTATTAAATGTTATGTATACTGTAAAACGATGAGCTAGCTCTAGGTGATGCTCGTGAAAATATTTACATACAGGCACATACATTGCTTCTGGCCCCACACTAGGATGTTCTGTGTCGCGGAAACCAAAAAAATCGACGTCACACGCATATAAATATCCAAGACCTGGGGAATTTTTTTCTTTATCCTCAGCCGGGGATCGAACCCGGGATCTCTCACATGGTAGGCAGAGCCACATCCGGATATATTGGAAACACATCAGGTCGCTGTGGCATGCCTTGTTTCTGAGGAGGAAATACCTTAGGTGGCTGTGATATGCATTGTTTCTGAGGAGGAAATAAATTAGGTCGCGGTGGCAAGCCTGGTTCCTGAGGAGGACATAGATAATTTTGCTGTGGCATACCTTGTTCTTGAGGAATTGTGGGTGAGTTTCATGCTACTTCGAGCACAGCCCCAGTCACTTGGTAACTCTGCTGGAGTTGGATTAACCGAAGTCACACACCTATGTAATCTACGATGCACGGATGTAGAAGAATGTAGTCTTCTGTGAGCAAGTATGATTCTGGGGAACGCCGCCGACTTCGTCTGTGCGGACCTTGAACAACACTTATTCCGCAAAAAGAGATTTTGAAAGTGAGTTTTACTTAAGTGAGTCCTTTTATTTTACACTATTTTCCTAAATTATAATTAAAACTATTTACAACCTAACAATCTATAGGTACGACCTAATAATATCCTGGTTCTGGGAGAGTCCCCACGGGCGCGTAGAATTGGCACGCCGGTCAGTAGGGGTGCTTCACAGCTAGTACAACTAGCAGCAGTAGTTGGTAAGAGGTGCAGCAGAAGATTCGGCAGAGTTCCTCAGAAGTTCCCGGCAGAGCTAGTAGGCTGGAGGTGTAGCAGCTATCTCAGAACATCCGGTAGGGTTCCTCAGAAGATGCCGGCAGAGCTAGTAGGCTGGAGGTGTAGCAGCTGTCTCGGAAGATGCAGCACAGTTCCTCAGAAGAACAGATTCTTCTGATGAACTGTGCTGGCCTACTGGCCTACTGTTACTTGTCTCATTTGCGATCTCGAAGTAGACTGACCTTTCTTGGGTCGAGATTTGTTATTATATCAGGTCATTAATTTCTGGATGTCAAAGTTGTAGAGCTAGGGCTATCTGATTAGTATTTACAATACTCTACCTACACAATAAAATGAAAGTAAGCTCTGGCAGGTGATACAAGTTCGTGATCTCAAACAATCATCATTGACGAATTAAATAGATTCTTACGCGACTTGTAAGCCTTGATACAGGCCATGCCTCCAATTAGTTTCATGGCATTTTGCTGTGCGATGTTGATAGATTTTGTCCTCTGATCAGAGTCGGAATTGACCAAAACAACGTTTAGTGTTGTTTTGGTCAATTCTGAAATCGAGTTTTACTTAAGTGAGTCCTTTTATTTTACACTATTTTCCTAAATTATAATTAAAACTATTTACAACCTAACAATCTATAGGTACGACCTAATAATATCCTGGTTCTGGGAGAGTCCCCACGGGCGCGTAGAATTGGCACGCCGGTCAGTAGGGGTGCTTCACAGCTAGTACAACTAGCAGCAGTAGTTGGTAAGAGGTGCAGCAGAAGATTCGGCAGAGTTCCTCAGAAGTTCCCGGCAGAGCTAGTAGGCTGGAGGTGTAGCAGCTATCTCAGAACATCCGGTAGGGTTCCTCAGAAGATGCCGGCAGAGCTAGTAGGCTGGAGGTGTAGCAGCTGTCTCGGAAGATGCAGCACAGTTCCTCAGAAGAACAGATTCTTCTGATGAACTGTGCTGGCCTACTGGCCTACTGTTACTTGTCTCATTTGCGATCTCGAAGTAGACTGACCTTTCTTGGGTCGAGATTTGTTATTATATCAGGTCATTAATTTCTGGATGTCAAAGTTGTAGAGCTAGGGCTATCTGATTAGTATTTACAATACTCTACCTACACAATAAAATGAAAGTAAGCTCTGGCAGGTGATACAAGTTCGTGATCTCAAACAATCATCATTGACGAATTAAATAGATTCTTACGCGACTTGTAAGCCTTGATACAGGCCATGCCTCCAATTAGTTTCATGGCATTTTGCTGTGCGATGTTGATAGATTTTGTCCTCTGATCAGAGTCAGAATTGACCAAAACAACACTAAACAGACCTGGATCACACCAGGCATTAAAAAATCGTGTGAAACAAAGAGACAACTTTGAATTCAGTTTCAAAAATCTGCGAATTTAACCATGAATCTGTGAAACATTACAGAAAATACTACTCCAACTTATACAAAGTTATTTGAGTGACAAAATAGAAGAACAACGAAGTTTTTATTCTCTCTTCAAACAACAAAATAAAGACCAATTGGAGCATAGTAAACAAAACTATTCAAGGTAATAAAACATGAATGCTCTGAGTCTTGTGGGCATTACTGATGGATCAAAGTAAGTAAAAGATGTTTTAGAGACGCCTGTTTTTTTAAACAACTACTTCAAAAATATATCTCATTCGAAAAATAACAATAAACAGTTATCAGAGGTGAAATTGTCGGCACGCAACGACAACTCTATATTTCTGAATCCTATAACTAGACCAATACTTATCATGAAAGCTTGGGGGCTAAATAATAATAAAACTTATGGGTATGATGGTTTACCAATTTTTATAATCTAAAAAGTTATTGAGAACATTGCTGATGTAATGATTCACGTAATAAATATATATATATATATATATATTAATACTGGGAGCTCCCTGGGTATATTCAATAGAGCAGACTTTATGACGCTTCTCTATTGCATTACTACCGTATCAAAGATTTCTAAAAATACATGGCGAATCATATATCATCATTTCTTTTAAAATTCATCATCATGTCTTCACAGCATATTTTTTCCAACAAGGATTATGGAAAGCTGACGCAATTTTCAAAATGATGGATTTTGTATCTGAGTTGTTAAACGAGAAGTCAAACGTAGTGACCGTTCTAGTAGAACTATCTCAAGCCTTTGATCATGAAAACCTTGGGGTTTTGACTTGTATTCTTGAATTCTATGGCATTAGGGGGCGTGTGTTGGCCTGGTTACAATCGTACTTGTCCATGGGTATATAAAGAGTAATATTGCCACACATCGATAATCGGTAAAAAACGTTATAATATTGAATCTCGTAATACAGAAAACCGTACAGGGTTGCCACAGGGTAGCGTGCTGGGTCCATTAATGTTCATCCTATACATAAACAACATGCCTGAACCAAATTACCGTGTTTGCTGATGAGACATCTTCGAATTTGTTAAGACTCGTGGTGTACAACTATAAGAGGATTTATCAGAATTCATACGCATTTTTTATAAAATGGCGTTAGGGTTAAGCACAAACTTAAGTAAAACCAAGATGCTACATTTTAGGAACTGAAATACCCTCACAATTAATTTCAATATTAATGTAGATGGAGAAATTAAATAGGTTGAGCATGAGCATTATTTCAGATCAACATGAACGCTGAATGATAATAAATTGGAAGGGTTATATTAGGACTTGGAAGGGTGACTTGCTACAGAAGGGACCTATTCGTTTAACTCCTGTAGGGACCTATTCGTTTAACTCAAATTACATACAGTTACTGCACTATATTTAAATTTTGTAAACGAATTAGAAAAAATCCTAAAATAAAACTTTTCGAACTGCAAAATGAAGAGCTGGGTTACACTTAAAAAATACGCTTAACTTAAATGAGACTTTTTGTCGAACAACCACATATTGTTAAAGCACGAGGCATAGGGCTGTCACCATTTATAACAAACTTCCAGATGAAATTAAGTCTCTCTACAGACTTAATTTCAGTCCTCTCTGTAGAAATAGGATCAGTAGTAGCCTTTAAAAAAGAACCTGCTGGAAACAGGTCCGTATAGTCTTTGCAAATTTTACAACTAGAAAATATAATCATTTGACACATATTTTAAAGTATTTTATCTACACACGATTCATAAACCCGGTTTTTGTATGCAGTAAAGATACTGAATACAAAAACCGCACGTTACGATCAGCATAATGTTAAACTACTTGGTAAAAACTCATTTCTTATCTGAAAAATTACACATTATGACCATAAAGTGTAATTTTTCTACATATTATGACATTCAAATTTGGAACGCCGACGCCCGCCTGCGTGCCACCCCTAGTTTGTCTGTGAAGTTGGTACTACAGAACAAGCTAAACAACAGCAGAGCAATGTTCAATGCCACAATGCCGGTCAAACATGCGGTTCCTGAACACATCAAAGAGAGCTTATGATATGTGTGTAGATAAACTAGTGTATGTAACTGTACATAATTAGGCATTAATACTCTCGAGTGATATTACTATGAAACGAGCCGAAGGCGAGTTTCATAAACCCACTCTCGTGTATTAATAATGCCCTCCATTATGTAGCAGTCACATAAACTACTATATTGTTGAAATATTTATGTATGTTTTGACCGAATGAAATTGAAATTATTATAATGGTTGTGGAGAGTAATGAACTTTTATTGAGTGTTGACAGATATTTTAATCGAATGTTTTTTTATTTATCATTGTTTATTCTGCTTAATTAAATGGAACTGTAATGTATTTATCCTATTCATTGATTAAATACGTTTACTTTATGTTCAAATTTGCTATGCCGTTCACCGGTAAAATTACACTGAACTATAAATGTCAAAACGCAACACCTTATTGTCTCTGTAATTTAAGGCCATAATATATTAAATTGAAAGTAATTTGTACCGCGAAGTTGTGAATACTGGAGCTGTAAATATACCCATATGAAATAACAGGAAATGTGTAATAACAAATTTACTTCAGTAGATGTTTGAAAATATTTCTTTGTAACGGCTCAATTAGCTGAAATTAACTATTGTCATTGTTATACAACAATATTTTTGTTATATAAATAAGTGCTGCGCATAATGTAAGTTTCTTATATTGGTGTAAAATATTTTAATCAAAACTATTCTAACAGCCATTACTTGGTAAATTCAAATTCAAATGGATGTACCAAAAATGTCAATATTTACTCCATTTTAACTTAAATATAGTGCGTCAATCAAAGAATTCATAAAAACATTCCATTGAGGCGGAGAGAATAAATCAAAGAATTCATAAAAACATTCCATTAAACTCGAGTTTTACCTAAATAATATTGACATTACAGAATTATCGGGATCATTTTAAGCCTAATCGTTATTCACTCGCTATTTGTTCTGAAACACATTAAAAACTCCTTTTCTATATTTATTATCAACCTTAATGGTTATGAAGATCATTCCGTTTGACTATAACGTCTTCGATGGTGTACAGGCTGGCTCTGCAGCCTTTGCTCACTTTACTGCAGACCCACAGCGACTTGTGCCTCTTCACACTCCGGTAACGGCTGCTTAGGTTGAACCGGTACATGCCGAGTTCGATGACTGGGTTGCCCCATCGCGATCTGCTGAATATAGGTATAGCTGCAAATTTAGATGAGTTAAAGAGACTAATTCCAAAAACAATGTAAGCATGGCGTTAGTTAATACATATAACATTATATCACACAGTAAAAAGCCAGGTTATCTCCTGCACAAACTCGTCTATTTCAGCTATCCTTTCTCCTGCACCAGGTGGAGTTGGTTGACAGACCGGCCTCGATGGTTGAGCAGCTCTGAGGCACATGACACTTCTCCCAAGATTTCTGCGGCTTGCGGCTAGTCTGGTTTCTATGGTGGATGGGCACGCCAGTAGCACATGTACAAATTGTACCCCATAGTACACTGTCTCCCAGTAGTCTCCCACAAATTTTATCATTCCTCACGATGTCCTATGGAGATATGAAGGTTTCCTCACGACGAAACTTGGACGACAATGGAGAATATCCCTTTTTAGGGTTCCGTACCCTAAAAGGAAAAAGGGAATAACTTTGTTGTCTGTCATACGGACAGACGTTACGTCATAACCCTTTTTCACAGGAACGCGTGCAGCTATCAAATCGAAATTGATATCAATTACCTACTCGGGTCTGTGGACCCTTGAAGCTATGAAAAATTCAAACTTCTAGGTCCACTCAATCACTACGGTCGTTTATGTCCAAAATTTGCTGAATTTGCTTGATACTCGCAAAGGAATCAAAACCCATAGGTTACTTCCGGTTAACCACAGGATCATGAAATTTGTCAAAAATCAAGGTAAAGGGAAAAATTCGAAAATTGAAAATTGCTCCCCGTCTGCGTGTTAAACCTAATATCAATTGCTCAGTGAAGACTAAAGGGGCGAGCACAGCGGTTTAGACAACTCGTTAAACATTGCGTTCACTCAATTGTCTTACTGAACTTTAGCGACTTGGTTAAACGTCGGTCTTTAATTAACGTTCTAGAGTGTAATTAAGTGTCTGATGTAACCAACTGCGACATGTATATAAAAAAAAACATTAGTCAGTACTGAATGAAAATGCTTTTAAAACGAAATCTTCATCAAATTTAACCCTTTCTGACCATTTCATGAAATGGTCGGCCAGATCATGATGATATGATCGATTCTATGATTTGGCTACGACATATCCAGTTTTGGATTTCAGAAATAATCAAGAATAACAAAATTGGGATTACGCGTCGAAAACTTCAGAAGTGTATATTTCTTAAAGTACCTATTTAACTTTTCCTCATTATTCTTTTTCCGACAAAATCGACAAATTGACTCTTCAATTGACAAAAGAAATAAAATCTCCAGCCATCGTTGTTATATTGATCTCCGTGGCCGCGCAATCTTCCGCGTTTCTTTCGCGCCGCCGAATTAAAATGCTCATAACTTTTTTATTACTGCTCCCACAAATGTTTGGTTTGCAGGCTCAGATTTCGATAAAATCCGAGATTTTTAGTGCATTTAATTTTGGCTTGGATTACTTGGCCGAGCAACCGAAAAAAACATAAATTGATTTCATGTTTTGAAGAGGAGGGAAAATTAATTATCATTAAAGTTGGTAATAACTCGCGTACCAGTAAAAACACAGAAGTGCACTCTTAATTTCAGACTTATAACTAACTGAGCTGTAGACCTCGCGAGTGACACTTTCTTTAAATAACACATACAAACTTATGAATGCATGTGGTTACGCACATGGAGTATGAAAGTAGCCGCACCAATAATTTTGTAAACTACATTTTGCGGCCTTAAACCCAACCTATTGACCTTTCACTAAAATTACATAGCCTGTTACTTTCACGGTCTCTAGAAATCTAACGACACCTAATTTGTTACAATCCGTCAAGCAGTTTGGAATGAACCGGTATTTTGAAATTTTCAAACACCCACATCTCCGCCATTTTGAAAAATTTCCAAAAACTGAATCGACAAAAAAAAACTATTTAATCATCGAACCTTCTCACAAAAATTCACGAGAATCAGTTGAGAACTGTGTCCTGTAGAAGATAACATCCGGACACACTTCCGGACATACGAAAGCATTTTTGCCCAATCCTGAAACGGAGACTCTTGGTCGCTCGGTCAACTTAGTACATAGCAATACCTATACACTCTGCATTTGTCGGGAACAAAATGATCATTATGATCACGAAATAAAATTAACCAACGAGTGCTGGAGCACGGAGAAAAAAAATTATGTCAACGGAACGAATAGCTGTCGTCCCGACGCCCTGTTACGTCATTTTGTACTGGTCAGCCACGGTAAACTTGTAATTAAGGGATTAAATATGGCCAGCGCCAGGGGGCGCGAACAAACAAATGCATCTAAACTAGACAACATAAAAATGTAGGATAAATATATGTTATAAAAGGTCTATTAGAGATAAGAATGGTCTTTTAAAATTACCGTACATCTGTTATATTTAATACTTAAAATATTTTTCGCAATGCATTATTATTCAACTAAATGAACAAGCGCTCGGAGACGAAATCAGTTTCCTATATGAAACTTACACGCAAAAATAGGTAAAAAAAGGGGAATTTTTTTAGTTGTTTTATTTTATTTTTAATGTTATTATTACAGGAGTTTAGTAATATTTTCTATAATTTTCTTGGTCTCGGAGCTTGGGCTGCTCCGCGGGGCACTGCGCGGGAGCATGCGTCAGTCTGCCTGCTTTGACGCGATGCGACGAGTATTTGTTTTCTTTGTCTAATTCTCAATGCCATTGGCCCTCGTTCAGCCCTTAACGGGTAGTAGTGAGGATAATCTTGCTTGACAGCTAGCGTCCCATACGATATAAATGATTGTTGTTATTGCAGCTTTTGTTTGATATTTAGACTTGAAAGCAGGATACCATATTGCATTTTCATTGGGTTAGAGAGGGATATTCGTGAGTTGACCGAATCCAAAGTCAAAACGAGCGATGGTTATCTGCTGCTACATGTTTTACCCAGCTAATTGGCGAAGTATAAATAAGAAATTGACTGCCGGCCTCCGAGAACGGGTGAGCCCGTAGTGCCGTGTTAATTTAAATAATAATTTTCAAACGCTAATAAAATCACATGTACCTAACCGTTAGCGATAGGAAAAAGCGGCAAAGACGTAACGGATTACTAAAAATTTAAGGGCAATGCCGTGTGCCCAACAAAAATGTGCCCTAGTCGACTTCTGGTGCATGGAATAATTAGTCGCAGATCGCTGTAAATGTCGATAAAATTTCAGAATTAGTCGTTTTATAGTTTAGGAGTTAGGTATTGACAAAATAGTTTTTTGCTGGTGTATGTACGCCCAGCAAAAAAAAACGAAATGACTGGAAACTTAACTGACTAAAACTACATAATTAGAGGAATTTGTCGGCAAGCAGCAAAATTGGCCGCTCTTGTAGTTATTGAAATATCCATGTTTTTCATGCGCCTACGTTTTCGGGTTTTCTAGATCTCGTTAATTAGGCGTCGTATAAAGAAGAAACATGCTATGATTCTTCATGGCAATTAATGGCAATAAGTCGTAAATCAACATTCAAAATTTTCCTTTCAACGTGTGATGAAAAGCAAAAATTTCCGCCTACGTCCTTTAGTAATTTACTTTTTTAAAATTTTATCTTTAGAAGTATCTATTCAGTTTTGTAATGATAACAGTCATATTTTACTACCCATAGATATTGCACTTAAATGAGTAACTGATCAACATATAAAAGGATAAGGAGTTTACAGATATTTAACATACATCAAAAAAAATGTTGAACTATTCAATAAACTTTTCTGAACATTTCAATATAAGCCATCATTTTTTAAAATACCATCCCGATATTATATTTCCGTGCATTGCACAGTGGATCTCCCATATATTTGACTTTTTAGCTTTTTATTAATTATGACATGGATTTGTTTATACCATATGAGATTGTATGCCTACATAACGGGTGCGCCAAAGTTGACCGAAGATTCCTACCTCGATTATTGTAACTCCGAAAATTTTGTTACTACAATTTTTCATCCTAACAATCACTATTAATAACTACTCTGTTCCGAATGTTATTAATTCCGAATCATCCAACTTCATAATGTCGGTAACAATAAACATCTATTGTACTACTATTTGTTTTCCGATATTTTCTCAAAATAACTGTTTTTTACACTATTATTCGAAATCATATATTTGTTAGTAGAATTGTTTTTATTCTAAAAATTGCAGATGAAAGATAATAGCAATTAATTAGGTCAGTGACGCTACCGAAACAGACATCTGGGCAGTAGGTAGGTTAGGTTAGGTTAGAACATGTAAGGACAACAAAAAACTACTACAAAAAATACTACTTTGGAACGAAACATACCAAACAAAAGTCAAATAATGGTACTGTTAGGTCAGTGTTGCTACCGAAATCAACATCTGGGCAATAGGTAGGTTAGGTTAGGTTAGAACATGTAAAAGCAACAAAAAACTACTACAAAAAATACTACTTTGGAACGAAACATACCAACCAAAAGTCAAATTATGGTACTGTTAGGTCAGTGTTGCTACCGAAATCAACATCTGGGCAATAGGTAGGTTAGGTTAGGTTAGAACATGTAAAAGCAACAAAAAACTACTACAAAAATACTACTTTGGAACGAAACATACCAACCAAAAGTCAAATTATGGTACTGTTAGGTCAGTGTTGCTACCAAAATCAACATCTGGGCAGTAGGTAGGTTAGGTTAGGTTAGAACATGTAAAAGCAACAAAAAACTACTACAAAAAATACTACTTTGGAACGAAACATACCAACCAAAAGTCAAATTATGGTACTGTTAGGTCAGTGTTGCTACCGAAATCAACATCTGGGCAATAGGTAGGTTAGGTTAGGTTAGAACATGTAAAAGCAACAAAAAACTACTACAAAAAATACTACTTTGGAACTAAACATACCAACCAAAAGTCAAATTATGGTCCTATTAGGTCAGTGTTGCTACCGAAATCAACATCTGGGCAGTAGGTAGGTTAGGTTAGGTTAGAACATGTAAAAGCAACAAAAAACTACTACAAAAAATACTACTTTGGAACTAAACATACCAACCAAAAGTCAAATTATGGTCCTATTAGGTCAGTGTTGCTACCGAAATCAACATCTGGGCAGTAGGTAGGTTAGGTTAGGTTAGAACATGTAAAAGCAACAAAAACTACTACAAAAAATACTACTTTGGAACTAAACATACCAACCAAAAGTCAAATTATGGTCCTGTTAGGTCAGTGTTGCTACCGAAATCAACATCTGGGCAATAGGTAGGTTAGGTTAGGTTAGAACATGTAAAAACTACAAAAAACACTACTTTGGAACTAAACATACCTACCAAAAGTCAAATGGTACTGTTAGGTCAGTGTTGCTTATGCTATAACATTATTATGAAAAACATGTTTATGAATGACAATGTTATGGTAAAAAACACTTAGGAGTTTAGATCAGTTTAGTAGTAATATTAGTAATAAAAAAAATCGGAAACCAGAGTGTTATGATCTTCGTCGGTAGTACTAGAAATTGTATGAACGAAAAAATTAGGAACCAAACTTTTCGGAAGAGTGATCATTCGGAGTACAAATCGTTAGTAAGACCATTTTCGGAAGTTAGACTTTAGTTGAGCCAATATGGACCCCTACATAACATAGTATGTAGGTTCGGTAATAAAATACCTACGTATTAAATACCTATATTGATTTAGTACAAAAAGCGAAAGTGTTATCAACTTGTGGAAGTGTTTCTTTTTTGAACTGCACGTGAAAAAAAATGCTTATATATAATTATTTACCTAATTAAGTTTACTCAAAAGTTATCTCCAAAAACAATTTTATATCCAAAGTTCATCAAAATGTTATACCTTATATTATACTTACTAAACTAGATAGGGTCACCTCGAACCGCACAGCTCCGCTTTGGCTCCAGTTTGCATTCTACAGTTGTAAGCATGACAATACATTTATTATTTTATTACTGTCCGTTCCGACTACAATCAAACAAAAGACGAAAATATCACCATATTCACAAATTACAATTTTCAGTTTAACTCCATAATTCACACACTTTTATGAATCAAAACGCTATTGTGCAGTTTTTTTTTAATAAAGACAACATGACTTTTCGCTTTCCAGCGAAAGCTAGTTCAAAATTATGTAGGTACCTATAATTTATCGAGAAGTCGAAAACGTAGCTAACCCATTGCACAATGGGCACCCAGCAAAAACTTGATTTTCTCCATAACCACTAGAGCGACCAAATTTGCTGTTTCCCGGCAAATTACACTAATTATAAAGTACCTGTGTACCAAGTTTTATCAACTTAAGGTCAGCCGTTTAGATTTATTTTGCTGAACTTACGTGCGCCCAGCAAAAACTGTTTTTCATTAATAACACCAAAACTATAAACCAACTCATGAATTTTCATCGACATTTGCAGCGAATCTGCCACAAATTATTTTATAGACTAGAAATAGTCTAGGGCACAATTTTTGCTGGGAGTACGCACACCACGATGCCGCCAAACGAAGTCCATTGTCCGATGCCGGCCATATTCAGTGCAAGCATTTCAAAGAATTTATAGTATAATTCGTAATAGCTTACAGGTTCAGAATCACATCTGTATTTGTTTAATTAAGTAGTTTTTATTGTATACTGCACAATTATCCAAAATATAGAAGTACCTACCTACCTGTTTTTTATTTACAATTTGATGCTACAATAATGAATTGATACCTAGTCGGTCCATAAGTTCTGTCACAAATATTTTGCCGCATAGTAAATAATACCAAGTTTTATTTTATTTAATAGAAAGAAAGAAAGAAAGAAAGAAACATTTATTCACAAACACACAGGACACGCATATTAAACAAAAAATAAACAAAACAAAAAACATATGATATGAACAATACTATATATGGTTTGTTTGATAGCTCATTAAATACTGATAAATTAGAACGATTATTGGATTTAAATGCTTAAAGCCATATTACACAAATGCTAGTTTCTTCAGAGATTTTGCACTTTTTTACCCAATCAAAAATACGGACGTGATTCACTTTATCTTTTTTCCATGACTCTTAAAACCTTTCAAACTTACGTGAGATTTAAGTCAGAACCCTCCCTGAACCCGTTACCTTCATTTTGAAGCATAAGATAACTAAGTCTGGATAAAACTAATTTTCATATTCACATTTTACGTAGTGTACTTGTTGCCCACAAGATCATTTTTATACGTTTTTCTGAAAACGTAAAAAGTACGTAAAGTTCTCTTTGGGAGCAGTTGGAACTGAAAGCTAACAGAAAATCAAATGCTAGTTGTTAAGCAGGGTCTAAAATCGAGGTTTCAGAATAAATAAAAAAAACCTTGTTGGTTATCTGGAACACTGTTTTTTTATTAAATTTGTGGTAAGTGGTATTTTTGTCAGTTGCGGCGTGTTTTGGGTTCGCGATTGTCTCAAGTTATAAGGTTTTTTGTCATATTGCGATAATCCTACAAAATGTATTGTATTGCAATTTGATTCGTATAAAATAAGCTTTTTATGCATAAGAAAAAGTTTATTGCTGAGTTTTATCTATCAAAAACCTTGTGACAGAACTTAAGGACCGACTAGGTATATTTTATTAATTTGAAGATATTCAAATAAAAGAAGTCTTAAATTTTATTAGTAAGATTTAAAATGTAGTTTTGTCTTTAGGGAATGAGATAAACACTATATTCCAATTACATGATTTGAGTATCTAGTGGTTCTGGTCATTGTTTGCCTTTATTATGACATTTTTCATGGTGGTCAAAGTCGCCTTACACTTCTTATGGGTCCTAGAACAAGTCCACTAGGACATGGGTAGTGTTCCTTTCTTAGCTACTTGATTGAACTGATGATCACCATTCACAATCTCTTGGTTGCCATTCTTAGTTAGTGTAAAATTTGGCACTGAAAAAATAAGTACCTGCGTCCAGTCCAGGTTTACACTTGCTTCCCATGCAGGAGGTGTGGTTTGCAATATAGTGCTGACTGTGTACCAATGAGATAAGTAATTTACCTTAAATGGCTATGCTACACGCCAGATAATTTATAGCTTTTCTCAATCATATTAATTGTTTGACGGCAGATGGGCGCAAATTGCTACTGAATGGGTGCCACAAGACGGCTCCCGGGGTAGCAGCGGGCCTAAATGAAGATGGTGGGACGACCTCAATAAGTTTCTCCAGGGATGGCCGGAGGTGGCATAGGCAAAGTGGAAAAGCCTTTGCTCAGCAGTGGGACACCTAATGTCTACATAAAAAAATACATATTACTTCTCATTTATATATTTATTATACAATGAGTAAAAGTTTAGCAGCAGTGTAACTTGCCAAAAACAAAGTAAATAACACAGGTAAACCTACCAAAATATTTATTCCAGCAATGGCATACCATCAATCACATATCATAAAAAAAAAAGTGTTTTCTTTAGTAACCCTAGACAGCAACATCAAAAATAAATTGTCTCGATTTTAAATTCATTTTCATTATATTTTAATAATATCAGTAACAACCCTGGGTATATAATAATTATTCTTATAAACATACCTGGAAACCTATAACTTCACTTCACTATTAACTACACAAGGTGTGGAAGGTGCTCTTTCTTCTTGGTGTTCCCAAAGAAGGGAAGGAGTCACTGTGCTGATGTCACTGTGCATGAAGTATTGTTTGACGAATGAAGTTGTCTTCTGAGTGTGTATCCAACATCTGTATAGTGAATAGACTGGGATCCACTTAGAAGCCTTCTAATCCCCATCGTTTGCTGATGAGATTCTCAACCTTTGGTGCACGATCAGAGGCCTGGAAAGTTAAAAAACAGCTTTGAAGGGAACTGGATTCACTGTATGCCTTTCTGTCAAAATCCAGGCTTGAGTTGTTGGCTGCCAGAAAGCATTTCGGTGTGCCGAATTGCTGGTCAACTGAAGGCAAGATCGTCTTACTGCTTCCTAAAAAATCCAGACAGCAGGTAGAGCGTATGTCGTATCTACGCCAAGTTCCCTCCTTCTGCTAGTCTATGTTTGAACCGTCCAACATCCCTGTAAAGAAGCCGGCTTGTTGTTGCAGTTGCTGCAGATTCTGTAGCTGCTTTTTCGGTGCCCGCCCCTGGCAGGCGTCCACCCAGTGCCAGGCGCACTGGTCCAGCGGGAGCCAAGAAATAGCATCTCGTGCTCAACCTATTTTTACGTGCCATCGAAAATTGGACGGGCAATAGGTACTTCTCTTCTCAATAGGTATCACTTTTACTCGAACCTTCGCCATAATTTTGTTTGTGCGTGTACCTATTTTTTATTTGTTTTGTTTTGCAATTAATGATGACGACGTTAACTAGGTTATGTATACGTCAAGTCGTCAATGTCAGTCAAGAGTCAACGTCAAAGTTTTCTTTTCAACCAATGTGTCTAGCAAGTTCCCAACATGTCCCAACACTCGTCCAACGTTGAGTTGCCACGGCCTAATGTTTGCGTAGCGTTGATGTAATGTCGAAACGCTTTAGGTACCTATACTATAACCAAGTTTCTTGGCGTCTGAGTGCCGCCTGGAGGAGGTAGCGGCCAGGGCTTGGGAACGGTTCGAAAAATACCGGTTAATAAAGGTTTTCAACCAGGTTTTTTCATAACCAATCGCTCCGAGCGGAACCTATTTGCGAACGCTATTGGCGTTGGAATTAACCTGGTTAATTCCATTCAAGTTGCAACCTGTGCGTGATAGGTACGTCGCTGCGCCCCTAAATATTAGATTAAAGAAATCTGTCGTGCCTGCGCAGCCTGAGCGTGTTGCACGTATTTTACGTCACACCTAGCTAGGTTTCGTTTGATTAGGTACCTTTAATTTAGTTGTACTTTAAAATGGGCCGCAAGAAAAGTAATGATGTTCATAATTACTTTCACTATGATCCGGTAAACAAAAAATCCACATGTGTGAAGTGTAGCAAAGTTCTTCAGGTAAGTTTTTGAAATAATTGTGTATTTTATGCTTAGAATACGTAGATTTTAGTAATACCATAGATTTACAGTAGGTATTTTATTGGTAGGTACATGGCATTTTACATCCTATGCTATTACTTATATGTACATGAAAAAGCGATTTTTTTGGTTATGCAAGTAGGTGGGTGGGCAGTAGGTTACCTCAGGCACTATACAAAAATGTACCTACATTGTTTTCTTAAATCATTTTTTGTGAAATTTTCATAAAGAAATTACGAAATGTTCAAACCACTTTCTTACGTTGTTTTCAAATAGCGACTGTGGCTGGCTTGCATATAATATCTGGTGTGGTGTCCGAGCTTTAGATTACGAATGAATTAAGATTACAAATGTCATTTAAGTACATTTTTTTTTGCAGGGTAACCACTCTTCGAATTTACTTCGGCACTTTTATACGCAACATCGAAGAGATTATGATGAGATATCAAAAACTAATGCAACCAACCAAAACCTCGAAGTACCAATAACCAATGATGGACACAGTACGAATGGAAAAGTAATTCAATGCTGTGTAGATTTAGTAACAAAACATGGCCGTCCATTTTCAATGCTAGAAGATAATGCTTTTCAAGAACTACTGAAATTGATTCCCGGTGCACAAAATCTTTCGATTTCTGCCAAATCCATAAGTAATCTGGTTGCAGACAAAGCATATGAGGTACGGAAGGAAATATTTAACGAAATCAAAGATAAATGTATTTCTTTCAAAGCTGACGTAGGATCTGTCAAATCACGCCGATTTTTAGGATTGAATATCCAATACATACGGGAGGACAAAATAATATTGCGAAATTTGGGTGTTATTGAACTTCACCAAAGTAATACCGGAAGATACTTGAAAGAGACAATAAACGACGTGTTATGCCAGTACGGGATCGAAATAAAACAAGTGTACTCAATGACGACAGATAATGGTTCTAATATGCTTAGTATGTCACGTCAGTTACAAGAAGCCCTCGATGAAGACCTTGAAGAAGAACATTCAGAAGAATTGTCACCAATTGAAGAAGAAGATTATGAACTATTGGTAAATGACTTACAATTTGAAGAAATAATGAATAGATCTGATTTGAGTCCAAAATTGTCTGCTGTTAGATGTGCAGCTCATACACTCCAACTGGCGGTCAATGACGCTTTGAAAGAGCACCAAGAACTCTTGGAAACTGTTCGTCGAGCTGTTAGAGCTTTGCGTGCACCCAATATTGCAACACAATTAAGAAACTCAAATTTATTGCAAGCCTTGATTGACTGCCCTACGAGATGGGATTCTACTGCAGATATGTTAGAACGGATCGTTCAACTGAAAGATTTTTGTGAGAGAAGCTCTGATCAAAGAATTCAATTATTGGAGACTAGTTGGAGCCATATAGAAGAAATGCTAAAAGCCATAACATGCGTTAGAATACTTTCCAAACGGCTACAAGACGAACAACTAACATTCGGCGATTTTTATATATCATGGATGCAATGTGTTTTAGAAACCGAAAAACTGGCAACTCCGTTTTCCTTTCTAGTTTGTTTGTGCCTGAAACACAGAGAAACTTTATTATTTGAGAATGAATCATTTGTAGCAGCAATTTATCTCGATCCACGAGTAAATTTTATTCTTGAGGAAGAACAAATAGTTTTGGCACGAAACCATTTGATTCGAACATTCCAAAGACTAATACATATCAGTTCTGCTAGTGGTAGATCATTGTCTCAAGTGACACAAGTTACTGATAATGCGGTGCCAAGTACAAGTACATCCATGAGTCTTCTGCCAATTGACGATGAAGAAAGTATCGCTTCGGTTAGTTCTTCAGTTCTCTCAAAGGAAGTTGACACGTTTTTAGCAGAAAAGTACCTAGCAAGACACCAAGGTGGCACGAGAACAGTATTCGAAATAAAGAACCATTTAATCGACTTTTTAAAAGAACCTTTATTAAAATCCGAAAAAAATATATTACAGTATTGGAATGAAAGAAAAGTATCAGATCCTCATCTTTATTCTCTCGCTAATGTGGTTCTATCAACGCCACCAACACAAGTAAGCGTGGAACGTCTTTTTTCTTCGCTGAAATTTGTCATGAATAACTTGAGGATGTCTTTGAAAGACAAGCACATTAACGATATTCTTATTGTAAGAAATAATTACTTGTATAATTAAAGAGAATTTGATAAATATCATACATGTAATACTTGGTGAAACAGAAGGGTGTTGTCACATTTGTTAGAGGGTTGTTAGAAGGTTGTTAGTGACATCATTCTGTGCAACTTTCACTAGAAACCGATTTGATTAGAGGAACTCTTTTTGACGCCCTTCAGTAAATTTTGGCTCCAGTGGGTCAGCTGATTTGTAAGAGAAGTGAAAAATAAAGTTGCTATGATCATCGAGCCCACTCGAGCCTAAATGTACTGTAGGGCGTCAAAAAGAGTTCCTCTAATGAAATCGGTTTCTTAGTGAAAGTTGCTCAGAATGATGTCCCTAACAACCCCTTAAAATAATAGCATTATTTATAGGATTTTACAGACACTTTTGTAAGCCAGATTTGATTAATGAATGAGTGATATTGATTAGTTGATTACAAAAATAGTAATTGTCTCTTGATTAATATTCCTGGATTTTGTCATGCTCTTATAGAAATTTAAAATAAATCTTATTGATGAAGACGTTTGTGCCAATTGAGTTCATTTATATCAATAAAAGAAAAGTTGAATCATATTATACTTAGTTTTATTTCAAACTGAAATTACACAATTAATATTCATGAAGCATTGCAGATAGTATAATAGTATTTATTATTCCTGAAAATAGTTAACTGGCTAATCATTTTTTCGGCATCGGCTAGTATTTCAACGAGCATCAAAAAGTATAACCTAACCAAAACATGTAAATAAGCAAGTAAAATACTCCTCCAGTTTCCTGGGCGATGATTAAGTTGACAGCTTCATCAAATCGGTCTCAGCCAATCACATGCCTCTATTATTCAAAATAGAGAGATGTGATTGGCCGAAACTGATTTAACCAACCTGTTAACTTAATCAGCGCCCAGGAAACTGGAGGTAACTGAGCAAACAGAAAGAAGCAGTCAGAAATTTAGTGGCTCAGTTACAATTTTTAAAGAAACTTTTAATATTTCTCATTTTTTTCTGTATCAGTAAGCTCAATATCGTCCGTGTGGTGACCTTTGGCCTGGTGCAAAAAAAATATAATTTTTCCAAAAATTCTAGATCTCATACATGGCTCGATGAATTTCAACTCTTCTCGTAAAAGTAGGCTAAACATGTCATTCCTTTTATCTTCTCCTGCTGCATCATGTAATTTACATAAAGAGCAGATAGTGGTGCCAGGCGTTTCTTCTTTTATATTTTTTGACTCTGTTGATTTTCTGGTCTTTGGCGGAAATAAAAGTGACGGTGAACCAGGACGCTCCGAATTGTCTCCTTCTGTGTTAAGAAAGTCTTGTGAGTGTGTTCGCTTGAAACCTAAAACAATTGATTTCCATTTAATATACTAAACATAAAACATAAACATTAACATACGGACATACATTGCTTCTGGCCCCACACTACGATATCCTGTGTCGTGCATGGGAAACAGGAACAGCGACAACACAAACATGTCAACAACAGGACCGGGGTTTTTTTATTTTGTCCCCGGCTCAGGCCTTTACTCGGATACGAGTAAGA
Organism: Argyresthia goedartella; assembly: GCA_949825045.1. NCBI lineage: Eukaryota > Metazoa > Arthropoda > Insecta > Lepidoptera > Argyresthiidae > Argyresthia > Argyresthia goedartella. The sequence continues at coordinate 8,926,183 of OX463817.1, forward strand.
TTGATCCATATTCCACCACGCTGGCTCAGGGTAATAAAGTTTAATCCTAAATTTGTATTAAATGTAATATAGTTAACTTACTTACCCTTCTTATTATTCATATCGAAATTTGACGAGCCTCCTTTCACTTAATCGATGCGTAATCGCGGATTTCTTCCGGGTGAATACTGAATAGCAGACACTGACTAACGAGCGATAGCGTCTAGGAAGGAAGGAAGTATGTACGGCAAATCATATTTAATTTAGGTACAAACAAATCCTAAAAGTGGCAGTGAACAGTTAAATTTTGTAATAAACCGGTATTTTGAGCAGGAACCGTTATATTTCGCTCTTTGATCAAAACCGAAATAATATCGATTCTGACGGAGCGGAATCGAAACGATAATGCTCTTATTTTTTCTGTATGGCATTGTTTGAAACCAGGTTAATTTTTTTAACCAGGTTTCCGAGCCCTGGTAGCGGCGCGTAGGAATAAGAGTGATGCACGGTGCACCCATACGAGAGAGAATCAGAATCAGAATTATGTTTATTTCATAAATGTACCTATTACATTATAATGTCCCCGGTCCGTTATGTCAGGGGATCTCTCTAATCGCTGAAGTCTATAAGAGATCAGCGAAAGCGTGGTGTGTTCTGATTTATTAAAGTTAGTTACTTTACAAATATACAAAGATAACTATCACGTAGTAGGTACTTACCTATATACTTTGTTGTGTCCTTACTAACCAATTAAAACTAACTTACAATCTATGTGGCCTAGCGGCTGTTACTCTTTTGTTAGGTCGCCTGCGGTCGTTCTTATTTGCAATAATAAGGAATATCGCCTTTTCGATGGTTAGTGAGAAGTGGATTAAACTGCCCGTAGCCGAGATACGCATCGCCAGGGGTATCAAATCAAGGTCTGCTGTATTCAGCAGTCTCTGCGACATATCTTGATGTAAGTCGTGTAGGTACGCGGTTGTGCAACGCCACGGGTCCCAATATAAAATGTCCCACAACATTTCGGTGGGTATACTGCGCTGCTGCTTTTAAAGCCATACGGTAGGAATTTCTATTTTCAGCAAGTTAGTTAGTTTACTGTACCGCGACAGGAGTTGTACGGTGCAGTAGTCTCGTTCTCTTTATACTTTATTGCACAAAAACAACAGATACAGATACATCAAAATGGAAACTAAGTGTAAAAAGGGGAGCTTATGTATAAAAAGAGATTTCTTCTAGCAAAAGAAGGATGGACAGGATACATTAAGGAACACAAGTAGACCTATGTGCACAAAATTAAAATAACAAACTACTTACCAATATGTATGTCGTAGAGAACGTAGGATTTGATTACCTATTTCATGAAATAGCCAACCACGGATCGACTATGTCATGAAATGGCCAACCATTTCATGATATAGTCAATTATTTCATGAAATGATTAGAAAGCGTTTTATTTCCAGAAAACATGTATTTTTAAAAGCAATTGTATTGAGAACACGTGTTTTTTGTGTGTTATACATGTCGACCTAACACGAAGACTATTCGAGGCTTCGCTGCGCTCGCCCTCTTTAGTCTTTACCTAAGCTACCGCAGTGTTTTGCCCTAAAATATTTTTTCGTTCCATGAAAGTTCTAATTCAATCATGGTTGGCTATATCATGATATAATATAATTCTACGATATTTTTATTACATGTACATAAATACATAATATCAATACAAATAGATAAAATTATACTTCAATATATATATCAATACAATATACTTACATAAGTTTAGGGATAGAAGAGAAAGGGAGTGTTATTTTAAGCGACTTTAGAAAACATTAAGGGACGGGCTGGGCTGTCTCTGGTGGCGCTAGGAAGTTGTTCCAGGGCCTGATAGCTCGTTGTCTGAACCCATGTTCATATGTGGCTATGTTCTGTTGCGTAGTTATAAGCAGTGACCAAGCATGAGATCTCCGAGGCCTATCCGAGGACAGAAATTCAAAACGATCTCGTAAGAAGGTGGAGGATTAAATAAGATGTTGAAGAGGCAGATGAGGATATGAGAATCTCGACGAAGACGTTCAAGTCCATGCGATACTCCGAGACGTGGTCTTACTTGCGCAGGCCGAAGATAAACCGAATCCCGAAGTTTTGATGTCGCCCGAGTTTGTTCAGTTGCTCTTCGTTTACGCTGATCCAACTTGCGTCAGTATGACTATCATATCTGTGTATACTCGGCGCCACGACTAAAGAGCTTTGTCCTTGAATGCGCAGTAGTCACTTTTCACAAGTGTTTGGCGCGGGGAAGTGAGGAGCGACGGGGGCGGTAGTCAGCGCCGGCACCTGATTCGTTGATCAGTCGCTTCCCGATGCCCGCACCGAAAGCACGTCTCGAAGCTTCTTGAGTACAGTCGCATACAATATATTACCCAACGTTATCTTTCGCCCCGGTCGAAAATGCCGAAAAATAAAGTACTGACTAGGCAAGCTAGAAAAATGGTTTACGATGTGAACTGTTATATCAAAAAAGAGTCTGATGAAATACTGATGAAGAAGTCTGATGAAAAACTTAATTGTGGTTTAATTGTTACAAATTATTAGTCAGCGGGAAGAAAAGAGTGTGCAGGACTATTACTACAAGTATCTATATTCACTAGGCCCTAGTGACTAGGGGCATTCTATGCTAGGGGGTTATTTATATATAGGTTTCAACCTTGACGTTAACAAATGATGTCAATAGAGAGTACCTATAGTTTCTTTGACACAAAGTCCATTATTTACATCGGCTAATATCCCAATCAACAAAATATCAAACAGAGAAAAAATAGAAGTGAAGAAAGTCCTGAACACTCATTCCTTCACACTAACCCTAAAAACGCACTTCGGAATTATGCCGCGACTGTACACATGCGCAGTAATCCCCGCCAGTTTCTCCGAGAGCTCTTTATTCGTGGCGCCGAGTATACAATGTTACTGGATATTTTAAGGAATACTCTTTCTCAAAATACTCTTTCTTCATAAGTTTTCTCAATCTTAAAATAGTTATCTAACTTATTATTCAGTCTTTGTTTTAGTAGGAACTTTTTGCTGACTAAATACAATTAAAAATAATCAAAAATTAAAAGTTTTATAACAATTTAAAAAATATCTTCATCTGAGGAGTCATCAAAAAATTTGCGGACATGTGCAGTAACAGTGACTGTATTATTTCTATTCAATGAGACATCTATTTCCTCAATTTTGGAATCAAAATGTAGTGCCAATTTTCACTATCGACATCAAGGTTAACCGCAAAGTAGTGTGCGATAAGGTTTCCAACACAACAAATACTTTTGACGACATCAATCATTCTCTGTTGATCAATGACTCCTCCGAATTTCAAAGCCTTCACAATATATTCGGCATTACTATGGACTGTACAGAGGCATGTGTCGCGCTTATTGACATTAGGAATCAATATCCAGAATGGTCTGTAGTTGCAAAAAAGCGAATAAGACGTGACGATTTGAAACTCTCCAATGAAATTTTTGTACAGATTGTATATATTATCGAGGAGAAATCTTATTTGCTTTTTTTGACCTTTCCTGGTTATAGTCTCTTTTTTCCCTGCCGTCATTTTGCTTATATCATCTCTGTCAAAGAAACTCTCCACTAGTCTTCTTTTCGCAGCAGCAACACTGGAGTTTTGGAGCATTTGGAGTTTTTCCTTTTAGCACCCATAGCTTCGAGTTTTTGCCGGCTTCTTTGTAGTCGTGTTTTGTATTTAGAAACTCTAGATTTCAAAAGTCTTAGTTTTACTTTCAAAGCCACGTTTTCTTGTTTGAGAAGCCGCTTATTTTTATTTGCTTGTTGCTGGCCGGAAAGAGCTCTGGAAGATTGAACTGAGACGCTTGGGCTAGATGTAGGTGTCTCTGAGATCAAGTTAGCAGTTTGCGATTCAACGACAGCAGCATCCTTCTTTTTCTTACGGTATCTCTGTGAGGCTGCTGTCCACTGTTTTTGAATCTGTCTTCTTTCTCTTGGAGTGACTTCTGCGATAGTTTTAATCATACCTGAAATTTAAATTGGAATTTTAAATTGTTTATTCAACAAAAACATTTGCATGATGTAGGTGTCTCTGAGATCAAGTTAGCAGTTTGCGATTCAACGACAGCAGCATCCTTCTTTTGCTTACGGTATCTCTGTGAGGCTGCTGTCCACTGTTTTTGAATCTGTCTTCTTTCTCTTGGAGTGACTTCTGCGATAGTTTTAATCATACCTGAAATTTAAATTGGAATTTTAAATTGTTTATTCAACAAAAACATTTGCCATTATTATCTACATCATTGTACCTTATTATTATTGATCATACCTTTTCTTTCTTTCGTCTGTACCTCTCCCTGTCTTTTCTTCTTCGTTCTTCTAAATCTTCTTCTGACATGTTTTTTCTGGCTTTGCGCATGCTTTGTTTGTTTACGACACGGTGCTTTTTACGTTTTTCGATGTCTGATAGACAGCTGTTCGATATCTTGCCCATTTTAACCGTAACTAAAACAAAGACAAAGCACCATTTAATAAAAGTCATAAAAATCCATACTAAAATAAATATTTCAGAAAAATAAATAAAACTATAAAAAGTTCCCTAAATATTAACCTTCTTATGATAGAGGCAATCATAATATATATAATAATAATTTTAAACATAAATTTACTCACAACAAAAAACATCGTCATTTCTGTGTAAGCTATCATTTCTGTGTACCAACTAGTACACAGGAATGACATACACAGAAATTATGTACGAAGGTGTACGGTATTACATGGGCTGTATTTTGATGTTTGTGATGAATAGGTTAGAAAGTTTTGTCATTTTACACTCAAAATGGTTGGTGTTTTTTAAAGAATACACTTACCGAAATATCACCATAACAGGAATGATGCATGAACTTTTACAACCTCAGATTTGCACTTATGTTTTCAATTTTATTGAACCGGCGACGTCATAACAACATCAACAACACGAAGTCAGGTGCGGAAAGGATTAGTGTTGCAAGCATAGAAAAACTAATTACCGTTCGAATCAAGGATACCACTTTTTTCACAAATTTCGCCAAATACACAGGAATGACCGAAATTTTGTAACCCTTGTTTTTTGTCGTGAAAATAGAAAATTTTCTTCCCAGTATTTTTGTTTGATTGCAATAACATAATTTTAAAGATTTACTGATAGTTAATAAAGCGAAAGTGTCTACCAAAACGTATTCTTTCTATTTTTTATTTCTAGTCAAAGTTGAATAGTTAGGTGGGTGACGTACACAGGACATGACGAAATCAGGGTTCATTGAGTTTTTTCGGATAAAATTAGAAGTCGTAGTTTATAGCAATTATTATGAAAACGTAAAGCCCTATTGAATCTTCGATTTTATAGTATTTTCTTAGTAAATAAATATAAATTTCATGTCAGTTCTAATGAGTAACGCTTTTTGCCTCATAGATTGGAATGACCTGATGCTGTCGGATGTGATATTATTAAATCACACTTCCTGTTTACTGATGTGCTATTTATTGCTACTGGATGTCGGAGGCCAGCACATCTATAAAGCACAGTGACGCTGTCGAGTCGCTAGAATAGCCTCTCTCAATCTAGAAGTAAAAATGGGCTTTTATTAATGAAGTGGTGTATTAATTTATGTATTTAGCAGTTAAAACAGAACAAGTTACAGAACACAAATAAACAGAGGATAAAATCACAATACCTGAAAATCTAATAACTAATTCCATAAGGTATCCCACTTGCAAGTATGTAATCGTGGACACCTTAAATGTATGATTTAGTCAGATTTGGTGGAGGGTGCGTGTGATCATTATGGCATTTTACTAATTGCTCATCGATTGTATAGATAACAGCCTTGCATCCTTTGTTATTATGCGTCGAGCACTGCCATCTGATTTTTAGTCCTGAATTACGATGCTTACTAAAACGGTACCCAGCGATCATAATCAACGGTGTCCCCACCTTTGATGTCGTCATTGTGAACTCTGTAAGCAGAATAAAAATATTCAGTTTTCCTAGTAGCCGTAAAGATTTATAAAAACAGTGGACAAGACTCTAATTCACAAAACGCAGCTCAAACGCAGCTACAGATACGAGTTGAATCAGGAGGTTATAAAGTATAGTTTTATAGCATCTCCCTCCATTCTACACAATCGCGTAGTGAGGCGCCAAATTGCTAACGTATGATACATTTAGCCGACTATCGACATCAGTTGTCTGTTTTGCCTTTATGGCAAACTGAAGCTAGCCTTCGTAGCCGACCTCGCCTGGGAGTGTCGAGTCACTAGGACCTAGCCTATCTCAATCTAGACATAAAAAATGGGCTTATATTTATTTTATTACATATAAGTAATGTATTCGTGAAAACTTTAAATATAATATTTAGTAGGTTTTGGTGGAGGGTGGTTGTGTTTATTTAAACATTTTAATAGTTCGTCATCGATGGTGTGGATTATAGCCCTGCATCCTTTGTTTTTATGCGTGGAGCACTCCCATCTAGTTCTTGGTCCTTTGGAACTGTGTTGCTTGCAAAAACGGTACCCTGCGATCAGAATCAATGGAGCGCCTCTAAGTGAAGTTATCATTGTCCACTCTGCAATCAAACAAATATCATCGTTACTTCTTTTCACTTATGGACTGTATATACTCCCAAATGTATTGTTTGTGCCACAACTTTCAACTAATTTGTTATCAGTGAATAAGCTGATTGAGTGTGGGTTCACAAGGGAGGATTTAGGGGAAACACAGGGGACTTTATTGCTTGTGCTAGGTGTGTGAATGGAATTTACAGGTGTCGGTATAGATGTCGGTACATATGTACTTGCAAAATATGGGGTATTCCAAGCCTCTGCTGAATAAGAGGACAGAGAGTGCCGCAGTAGCTGTTACCCCTACATCCGTGTCTCTATGGCACAAACGACTGGCAAATCTGCATCTAAAAGGTATGTGTACTCTGAAGAGTCAAGCATTAGGTGTTTCTTTTTCACAGGAAGATGAAGACTGACTTGTGAAGTGTACCATGCCTGGAAGGAAAGATGACAGCTCGTCCGTTTTCTAAGAGCAAGAACCAGCATGCTAGCAGAACACTGGAGCTCATACACTCAGATATGTGTGGTCCGATGGAGGTTGACGGCTTGGGTGAGGGAATTTCCTATTTTATTATTTTCAAAGCTGAAGTGGAAAAGCAATTAAATTTAAAGATGAAATGTCTCCGATCTGATGGTGGAGGAAAGTATGTGAATGCTCCTTTCTCTGAGTTTCTTAGGAAGGAAGGTATTGTTCATCAAACTACTGTACTTTACACGTCAGAGCAAAATGGGGTCTCGTAGCGACTTAATATGGGTATTCAAAGCAAAACATGATGCTTCCGGGAACTTTGATAAGTATAAAGAGCGATTGGTAGTAAGGGGATTCACCCAGAAACCTGGAGTTGATTACAATTAAACCTTCTCCCCCATCGAACGTCACTCAACAATGAGAATATTATTCTCACTAGCCAATGACCTAAATCTAGAAATAGATCACACGGATTTAACAACTGCATTTTTGAATTAAGAGTTAACCGAAACCATTTATGTGGAACAACCAACAGGTTTTTTCTAAAGGTTGTCTTGTTAAAAAGCATTTATGGCCTAAAAAAGGCTAGTAGATTGTGGAATTGTATAGTGCATGATCTCTTAGATAAAAATGGTTATAAACAAAGTAAGTGTGAGCCTTGTGTCTATGTAAAAATAAATTTAAATGACTTGATAATAGTAGCATTGTATGTTGATGATTTCTATGTGTTTTATAGTCAAGATAGTCGCAATAATGCTGAATTATTGAAATTGTTAGAAAATGAATACAACGTTAAAAACTTGGGCACACTGAAAAGTTGTTTAGAAATAAATATTTTTAGAGATGTATCAAAAGGTATTTTACGACTTGACCAAACAGAATATATCAAGAGGTTATTGATTAGATATGTTATGGAAAAATGTAAATCTGTGTCTACACCCATGCCATTGATTGTAAACTAGAAATGCCTGATAAGGACTCTGTATAGGATGATGTTTATAATTTTAGGGAGCTGATGGGTTGTTTAATGTACTTGTCAGTGTGTACGAGACCTGACATCTCTTATGCCTGTAGTCAGCTGAGTCAGTATAATAACTATTTCAATATGAGCCATTGGCAGGCAGCTAAGCGTATTTTACGTTATCTAGCGGGGAAAATTAATAATCTTTATGTTTTATAAAATGTAGTAAATTGTGTATATCTGCTTATACAGATGCTGATTAGGCCAATTACATATCATATATAAAGTCATATACGGGCTTGGTAATAAAGTTTGGCAATAATGTTATATATTGGGAATTTCGCAAGCAACGATGTGTAGCATTATCTAGTACAGAGGCAGAGTATCTAGCTATAGGCGACGTATGTAAAGATATTATGTTTATAAAAAGTTTTATTTCGGAAATTATTTGTATGAAGTTGGACACTTTGTTATACAATGACAATCAAAGTGCGCATAAACTATTGCTATGTAAAGAATATAGTCATAAGCGCACTAAGCACATCGACATCAGATACCATTTTGTAAAAGATTCGGTTAAAGAAAATGCAAATGTTGTGAAATACTTACAAACAGACTAAATGATTGCAGATGTTTTAAAGAAAACCACTTAATGCTGTTTAACTTATAAGTTTAATTTTAAGTATGAATTTATGTGATGTTTAATTATTACTGTTTATATAGATGCCATATCTGCCACATATATATATATCCCATATCTATATACTGCTATTATAGAGATATGGGACTTTTAGCCATTAAAATAATAGAATAACTGGTAATTTATGCACTGTACGATATAATGGTAATTAGTTTAAATGTGTGTGCAAATTTATGCATATATGTTCAATGTAATGAGATATATGCATGTAGACATTGTGAATGTAGAGAGATATACGCATATAGAGTCACTGCAAGTGTATAGAGGAGACATTTTTTAATTGTAGAGACATACATGTAGTGTTAATTTTTATTTGTTCTGTCGATGCATTACATGGCTTAAGGGGAAGTGTAAGAAATATTCATGTTATATAATCCATGAACGCATCCTAGCCTGCATTATTGTTTGGGTCATTTTAAACACGGTCTTAAAGTTTCAGGTGTCGGAACTCAATAGCAGATATGTTTTTTTGAAAATCTATAAAATTTTGCTTATTGTATGACACACGAAATAATACAACACACAATAATAGCCTTTTGATTACATTTTTTCGTCACAAGCTTGTTTTTTTGCGTTTTTGGACTTGTGCTTATTTCCATTTATTCTTTTAGATTTACTGAGATCGAGGAGCAACTTTAATTTTCAGTGAAACCCAAATTCTCACAAACTAAATCGATTTAATTTTTACTGAGTTGTTAATTAATTACCCCTCTAGTACTTGGCATCTCAATACGGAACCGGAAAGAAGATGTTTTCAGTATTATATTTGTAGATATGTACCACATTATAAAACAAAATGTATTGATTTCTGTAAACATTTGGTTGAGTACACAAATAAGTCATAATATGTCAATGACATTATTATGAGTGACCGTCATCTGTTGTTGTTATGGGTCAATTTGCTGCATACGATATTACCGTCGTTATTTATACTGAGACGAGCTCCACATTTCAATTACCCCGAGTAGCTGCACATCCAATAAACACAGCTTTTACATCTCTTAATCTGTCGGAATAATGTGAAACCGACCAGAAGAATCATTTATAAACCATGATTGTTCGTGACGTACTTTATAACTGCAAAGAAAACTGTTCCTAAAAAATTGGCATAGGTACAACACATGAATTAAAAACAGGAGTCTGTGAAAGATACGGTTTTTATCTCAAAGGAGATTATTGTCAGCTTTAAGCGAAAATAGTAATTAACAGAAAAATATTAAGAATCATTATTTCTTTATTGTAATTAAAACACTGTCATCTTAGAATAATTTCTCTTTTATAGACAAAATCCATGACATTTAAAAGGAAAATTGTGTTTATACTTCGTCTTATCTTCATAAGATCACATTCATCAATGTTTTACACAAAAATGTATGTCTGGTAAATAAAAGAATGAAAGTAAAATCATATGATATAATTAATCATTATTTTTGTGGACAGCATAGAAACTAAACATTAATTAGAATTCCATCAAGCGACTCCTATTCTGCGTGACAGGCGAACTCGTTTAACCGACTACAGATGCTCTCCATAACTAAAAACTAATACAACAGTGTAGGCCATTAATACCTACCTAAGAGCACAGGACTTTACTCGAATAAAAAAAGTTTAAGAATTTGCTGTAGATACAAAAATCATAGTCTTACGATAACATTATTACTATTGAGTATCAGTATAGGTTTGTCGTGGTTGTGGGTCAATTGGCTGCGCACGAGAATATCATCTTTATTAATATTCAGTCTAGCGCGACATTTCTTATTCCTGCTACTGCTGCAGACCCAATATGTATTGGTATCTGAAATTTGCGTGGCCCGGTAGTATGTGAAACCGTCCTTGATAATAATTTTTGATCCACGATTATTGGTGACGTACCTAAATTCTGCAATGAAAAAAATATCTCATGAATTCAACGCTGAGGGCAAATAGCCGAATTTATTCCAGAGGGTTGTTCGAAAAAGATGGAGTTTACAAAAATATTTATTTCAATGAACTTATGCTAGGCATCGTTAACAAAAATCTTCGCATTCATCAAAAGAAAATGTTATACACATAGTAAACAGGTGTCCGAACGAGACTGTGCTTCCCAAACGAGAGGTCCGGAGTTCGAAACCCGGCTGGGGAGGAAGAAAATAAACCCTGAAGGTCTTGGATGTTTACATGTTTATGACGTCGCTATTTCTGGTCCCACTACACATGGTATCCTAGTGTGGGGCCAGAAGAAATATATGTAAATATTAATATTAAATGTAAAAACTACAGTGTATCTCGCAAGAGGGAGGCAACATTCATGTAACGGGGAATCCTAGCAACGAGCAAGAGTTCTTTACAACCCCATTCACATCATCAACATTTTACATGTTTAATGCTAATAATGATATATAATGATAATCAAAATCAACCGTAAGAACAAAAAGATAAATTTCTATCTCAAACTCAATATGACACGACAAAAATTAAATGTAAATTGTTTCATTTAATACTAAAGTACTGTATGGGTATTTTTCTCTTTGTTAAAAACTTTATACTCAATTAATAATTATACTCTATAGATTGCTACATTAAGGAATATTCGTGTGATCAACTAGTTTCTTGTATTTAACGAAAACACGTTTCTTTTTAAATTAACTAGAATAAAAAACTAGTTGCTCTATGAGCTGTGTAGACCTGTCGAGTCGTTGGACGACCATGCATTTCACGATTTAGTTGTATATAGTATAGTGGTGCTGGTGGAAGAAAAAAATATCCCTGACCATCAATTTGGCTTCCGTGCACAACATTCAAGGTGGGGGCAAATAATTGTTTGATGAGAACGGATGTTTGTACCCTAGTTATGGTTGTTTATCTATCTAAGTATAATATTTATCTATACTTATGTGTATTGTGGTCTAGTACCCAAGATACAGGGAATCCTAGTTTGGGGCTAGATCAATGTGTGTAAATGGTGTCTTCTCCACAGATTCCACCATTGTGTTAGTAAACTCACCCAAAAAAATGTAATGACGGATCTAAGTGATGTAACAACATCCTATGGAAATAAATGATTTTTGATTTGATTTGATTTGAATTGTCCAAGATATTATTATTATTATTATTATTATAGAGCAAGTTCACCGCGTTGTCCGAAAAATAAGGCAAACACTTGAGGAGAAGGAATTCTGTTCTGCTGTCTATCTAGACATCCAGCAGGCGTTCGATCGTATCTGGCTTAAGGAATTACTCTTTAAAATCAAAAGTTAGCTTTCAAACACATGCTAATAAAATCCTACCTGGAAACTCGATTGTTCCAAGTAAAGTTCAAAGGAAACTACTCCTTCTTGAAAGAATGCCAAGCAGGAGTCACCCGGGGATGCGTACAGGGGCCAGTGCTATGTACCATCTTTACGGCAGACAAATCAGATTCAGAAAACGTCTTATGTGCCACATATACCGTTGACACAGCCTGTCTCTCTAATAGTGCAGACCCTTCTGAAACGTCCACTCTGCTACAAGGCCATGTTAAAAAACTGGAAGACTTTAAGTATCTCGGAGCGGATAATGGTCGTGCGCCTTAAAACCGTGTGCGGGTTCGTCACCATTATTTTAGCGTATGTTCCAATACTTTCCTCAACAACTGTAGCCAAAGACCACTTCTACGACCAACTAGATGAAGCTGTGCGAGGAGTGCATCCGGGCGACCAACTATTTCTCCTGGGAGACTTCAAAGCCCGTGTGGGCAATCAAATATATAGGCATTAACTCCATCTCCCATTGGTTACCGCACTGTCGGCAAATCAAAGAATGGTTACTAGTAGGTTAAAAGCTATTTACATATTTGAATAAAAACCTTGAAAATTCATTACTTAAGCTCCACAACAATAATTCATATTAGGTACTAAGAAAAATCCTGAATGATTTGGTCAAACAGCATGCCACTCTCTGAAGCAAGCACCGCATAAGCTCGTTCTCTTTTTGCAACCTTTGCAACGATACCTTGTTTCTCTTCGGATATGTTTTCTCGAACAGTTTTTACAGCTTAGGAATTTATACCTTTTTGGCTCCGTATTTATCACCTTTATCAATTCCGGCCAGTGTTGATGCGTGACCTTTTCAATTTTTCGATGGTAGATCTCGAAACATAGTAAACACAAAGGTTTATTTTCACATCCAGAGCAAGTGAATCTTGTTTCTGTTCTTAATCCCCTCCAATGGCAGTTTTGGCATTTATTGTATTTGAATCTTTTCCCGGGCGCTGTATTTTTCATTTCTTCTGGCCAATGGGCAATATCTAAAGTTTCTTCTGACTGTAGTGGCACGAATTCTATGCTGCTAGCTTGATTAGCACCAACCCAATCAAATGAATCTGCAATTATATGTAACAAATGTTCTTAAGGACCGAAAGTTATAAAGATGGTTACTAAAATTAATCTTGAGTTAAGTTAAGTAAATTAAGATAAGAAATCTCGATCCGTGGGTAGAATTTAGGAGATAGAGGTTAATATAATGCCAGTTGTAAATCCTATCAAAAACTATCTTTCGGAGACATATATTTCATACACGTTAAGCCCTATAGTCAAAAGTTTACACGTTAGTTCATTCTTGCATATGATCATTAGATATCTTCAAGATCTGGTAGTCTTCGGTGAAGATGGCGGCGCATCATCCCCGGAGCCGTACGAGGAGCATCGCCACCACACCTTGCTCTTGTTGGTTTCATTCTTCGTGAACTTGATGTTCATGTCTTTTACAAATATAGTCTTTCCCCTGTCTGTCGGGAACATTTCCACTGTAATGCAATTTACGATTATACATGAACTCACATTCAATGAGTGATCGAATTATACTGATATTATTATTTTTGTATTTAAAGATGAATATTTATACAGCCAAATACATTGCTTCTAGCAAAACTATGGCACCCTGTGTCGTAGGAACCAGAATAGCGATTTATTTCTGAACTTGTAGTAATACACGACGTTCTCGTTGATACTGATTGTTACGCCGATGTCTGCTGGGCAAAAGCGAACGAAGACAGTTGATTGACAACCTCAAGTAATTTCAAAACCTTGGGATTCGGTTTGTTTTCGGTCTGCGCATGTTTGACCACGTCTTGGATTATCGCAGGGAGTTTTTATGGCTCCCGATTCGCCTTCGACGAGATTCTCATATCCTCATTTGTCTCTTCAATATTTAATATAATTCTCGCGATCCTGACTTTTGATTTAGATTTTTTGCTTACATCTGGAAAACTACGCGTCATAGGAAATTTTATTGTAGCACAAAATGAAAGCTGATTACATTTTCTACAACTTTGAATCTATAAATTTTTAGTGTTCCGTACCCCAAGGGTGCCAAACGGGAACCTAATACTAAGACTCCGCTGTCCGTCTGTCTGTCTGCTGTCCGTCTCTCAGCAGGCTGTATCTCATGAACCGTGAGAGTTAGACAGTTGAAATGTTCACAGATGATGTATTTCTGTATAACAACAAAATACTAAAAAAAAGAATAAAGTAGATATTAAGGGGGCTCCCAACGTGTTTTTTTTTTGCTCAATATCGATAACGGCAACAGGACGACGTTTGAAATATTTAAAAAATATCTAGTTCACTTTAAAAATAAATAAATAAAACAAATATTTAAGGGGGCCCCCATACAACAGACATGATATTTTTGCCGTTTTTATAGATAATGGTACGGAACCCTTCGTGCGCGAGTCCGACTCGCACTTGGCCCGTTTTTTACCTATTTCCAATCGTTGACTAGAATTATTAGCTCTGAACCAATCAATGTGTACGAAAAATTTGCTTGTATATATATTTAAAGAAAACTTTAACTTTCTTTCGGGCCTTTTTTCCCCAGACAAGCTGTGTAAAAGTAAAAAAAAATACTCTTGAGTTTAGATGTCCAATAGGGATATCGTATATATTGATTGCGCAAGATTTACAACATTATCTCATAGAAAAGATATTTACAAATATAAACTTATCTATAACAAGAGAATTCTTGCAGTAAACCCAAGATAGAAAGGATAAATTTAATAACTGTGACAGGTAGGCATATGTGCAGAACTTTTTTATTGCTTCCTTTGACTTCTTTTAGGAGAGCATGATAGTTAACATATATAAACATTATGTCATACTTATAGTAAGATAATAACGTTATATTATACCACATAACTACAGCATATACCATTAATCAATTTAATTTATATCTTCTAACAATTTTCTAGTACTATATTCAAGAGGAAAAGGGACTCTTTATAATTTATTTAGGTATATGGAAGATGCGCGATTTTCGAGCTTATACGTTACCAGTAACATTTGACACTTCATCAAAATTTAACAACTTAACCTTGTAACGGAGAGCACACAGTATTATTAATTTTTCGGGTGCCGTACCTCAAAACGACCGTGATCTCGCGTGTCCGTCCGTCGATTCGTCCGTATGTCACAGGCACTTTTCTCAGAAACTATATATGAGATAGAGATACTTATTCTGATAACCGCAACATAATTGAAGTCTAATATGAAAAAAATATTGCCTACAAATAATGATAAAACAAAAAAAAAACAATGTAACGTTGCAAAAGACTTTTTATAAACGTTTTTTTTTAAATTCTAGTTTTGATAACTTCAGAAGAGATGACAAAAAAGGTCAAAAAAAATCCATTCTCACTCGACACCCTTTTCTCAGAGTCTAAAATTATGGAAAAAATACAGAATATAGAACTTAAGCCAAAAATTACACGAAAACCTCCCTCAAATCGCTGAGGTTTTTTATTTATCTGTAAACTACATATAAAGTTATAAATGCACCTGGTTACGTATATAATGCATGAAAGTAGTCGCAGCAATAACTTTGTAAATGACATTTTGCTATGTCAAATCCAAACTATTTACTCCACACCATCCGTACTGTACGGTGGCACGGAACACCGCGTGCGTGAGTCCGACTCGCACTTCACTGCTTTTTTCAAGTAAGAACTGCAAAATTGCACTTTTTAGTGGAACTTAGATGTTTTTTATAATAATGGCAAAATAATGCAATTTTACGATTTACTTTGAGTAATAAACCATTCTAAATAGAATGAATAATTATTGTTCTACTTAACTGAACATCGTTGCAAGGTTTGAATAATTGTTGTCCTACTTAACTGAATATCGTTGCAAGGTTACATGATTGAACGTCGGTGAACGTTTTTTTAAATAGGGATGTTACCAAAAAAAATATCCTGTCCATGATTCTGTCCATTGCTCGCTGGCAACTAGCTAGTTCGTCTCGGTGCTTTTCATTTAGGGCCCAAGTTTGACATCCGTATGTTAGACAGGGAAGGACACATACGTTAAATGCTTTTGTCTTTAGCCTTATGCTTTTAATTCTTTACTTTTCATGATCTCTTTGAGTGACCAATATTTTCTCCAGCCAGTTGCTATTCGTTTGTCTATCTCCTTCGACATCATATCATCTGGGGAGATAATTTGCCCCAAGTACACATATTCTTTAACATATTCCAATCCATTTCCGTCCACTTCTATGTTGACCTCTTCTAAGAGGTCAATCACATATATTTAGTAAACGTATTGTTTTTGCCTCCTCGCTAAATGAGATATAGGGAAAAGAATCACCCACAGATTAGTTTTAGATATTTTTTAAATTGGTTTTGTTAAAACATACAAACATTAACACTAAAGTGCTCTCAAATGGACTAACATTTGATAGTGAGAATTTGACAAACATGGTTTTACCAGTTGTCCTGTCAGACCTGTTAAAATCACCCTACAACAAACTATACTTTAAGGAGATGCTAAAGGCATCAAAATATCGGCTAATAGATCACTTGACTATTTGACATTCTCGAATCTGCTAACCATAGGAGGTGGATGATTAAACATAAACATAAACATTTACATACAGGCACATACGTTGCTTCTGGCCCCACACTAGGATACCCTGTGTCGTGGGAACCTGAAACAGCGACGTCACCCAGCTGGGGATCGAACCCGGGACCTCCTCCATGGTAGGCAGAGCCACAACCGCAGTGCCACAGAGGCCGTCATGGTCATTTTGAACGGACATGAACTGAGTTCCTCACGTGAATATTCTTCGCCAAGCATCCCTTGCAGTAGTGAGTGGAGCAAGCCCATCGCACCTTGGTGTTTCTCCTCGAGTGCTTGTAGGAAGTGTATTAGCCGAATGAAACATAAGCATAAACATTTACATAAGCACGTACATTGCTTCTGGCCCCGCACTAGGATACGCTGAGTCGTGGAAACCAGAAACAGCGACGTCACGCACAAATAAACATCCAAGACATGGGGTTATTTGTTTGTTTTTTTTATTGGAATTTTAATTGGAAAATTTTAATTGGGTCATTAGTTTGCCTTTCTGGGACTTAACGACCGTTCCCAAGGAAACAAATCTGAATTAGATTTGGTAAATGTCAGAATAAATAAAATAAAAAACGGTTAAGTGCGAGTCTAAATCGCGCACGAAGGGTTCCGTACCACCGTTCAATGGAAGCGATGGTGTGGAGTGAATAGTTTGGATTTTACACAGCAAAATATTGTTTACAAAGTTATTGGTGCGGTTACTTTCACACTCCATGTACGTAACCAGGTGCATCCATAAGTTTGTATGTGGTATTGTTGTATGGGAGCCCCCTTAAATATTTCTTTTATCCTGTTTTTTAGTATTTGTTGTTATAGCGGCAACATAAATACATAATCTGTGAAAATTTCAACTCTCTAGCTAGCTAGGTTCTTGAGATACAGCCTGGTGACAGACGGACGGACGGACGGACGGACGGACGGACGGACAGCGGAGTCTTAGTAATAGGGTCCCGTTTGGAACCCTTTGGGTACGGATCCCTAAAAAGCATTGCAGAGGCAGAGATCATCATCATGTCGTCCTGTCACCCCTCAGCAGGCATATTTGAGGACTCTCAGTTTGTTTCGAGCTTGGGTCATCTGAGGCTCAAGCAGGAATATTTACCAGAGTGAAAAAGTGTTCGAGTTCAGAAATCATGAACCTTATGTCAATGTACATAAGAGTCACTGACAGTTTGATTCGCATACTTTTTCGACGCGTAATTATTCCTGCTTCCTACACAGCTCTAACTTCCCCGCCTGGGATTAACTCACCATCTCGAGTAAAACCCACTTGTAAATTTGTATATTTTTAAGACTCTATTTTCGTAATTATGTTTTTAAGATAACTTGTTTTTTAAGTAAGTACGCCACTACAGATAAACTACTGGTTTGCGTAGAGGCTATACAGCATAAATAAGTTATATATATTGTAATTGGGATTAATAAATGGTTTAAAAAAAAATAAAAAAGGTCATTTTTTGTTGCCCTAACCACGCAGCTCTACAAGGAAAGCTTAGATCTGGTGGAGTTATTAAACAGGTTGAAAGGTATTTAAAGCTCACGCGTTCGAGTAAATCACCAATCTTGATTAAATAATATAAGTGGAATTTGAAATATCAAATAATTAATTTTACTCTGCAAGTTTTTTGTACTTATTAATATATTACTTTAGTATTTGACGAATAAATAATCTGTATATATTTGCCTTTGAGCAGTTTAAAAAGCATGTTAAAGCGACTTTGTCGAAAAAGGGATATTACAAAGTTCGAGATTACTTAAATGACAGGACTGTATGGGGTTAATCTAGCTAGATTAACCCCATACAGTCCTGTCATTTAAGTAATCTAGGTCTAAGCGAGGTCTGTGTTGAGCTCAACACAGACCTCGCTGTTAATAATTTTGTAATTATTTATTATTGCCTGCTTATTAAATTTAAAAAAAAACATTATTGTATTAGTTAAGCACAACCTATTTTTAAAAGAGATCTAAAAATCAATCTGTGGGAGTTTCTACGCCCTTCTTCTCCCACAGTGGTCCAATGTAGAGAAGAGGCAAAAAATGACGTTTGCTACTTTGACTTTGACTTTGACTTTATTAGCAATCAATATAAAATATTAATATTTACATACCCACACGTTGTGTGTTACGTGTATTATAAGCACTTGTATATGTCACCGTAAGATTGTCAAAACCGTTTGTTGATAAACTAACGTTTTTTTTCTTGTTAGTTGGTCAACTATCGACAGATAGTAAACTGTAGCGTACTGCTTACTATATGACGCGTTTGTTGATAAACTAACGGTTAAAACCGTTAAATAGCAAACTGGTTTAAACTTGAATTGCTAACGAAATACCAGGGCAAACACTGCGGTAGCCTAGGTGAAGACTAGAGGGGGCGAGCGCAGCGAAGCCTCCGAATAGTCTCCGTGTTAGGTTGACATGTAAGAACAAAAGAAACATAAATTCTAAACCCTGTCGGTCTGGTTTACTATCTGTCGATAGTTGATCAACTAACACGTTAGGTTATCAACTAACAGTTTTAACTATCTTACGGTGACATATACACAGTTTCATATTGCAATGATGTTAAAACACCTTCATGATCGTTCATTCTAATTATGGTTATGGTCGTTGTTTATTTTACATACGGTTTCATAGTCGATTAAGGTAAAAGATGCCTTGCATGTTCTATAGGTACAGCGCCACCTGGATTTAGAGTTCCTCTGGTAGGCCTGGTAATAATTCCGGGTTCCCGACACTAGCCGCCTCTTGCCTGAAGGAGTGGTGTGAAACGTGAAATAGTCTGAAATGTAGGAATTTAAATTAGTTGTTGGTAGGTTGTACAGGTTGACTTTTTTCTGACCAAATTTTGCGGAATATTGAGTAATATGAGCAACTTTATAAAAGGGGCGTATGGTCGTAATTTTTTTAAGATCTTCAGTACATAGAGCCGATAAGCTAAAAGTTACTATGGTTACTCCTTTTTTCGTTTACGTTTCTAGGGTAAAGTTGTTTATAATGACCGAATGAATTTCAATTGTCACCAGTAAGATGTATGAGAACTTCTGTGGTGTTGCAGTCTGGGCCGTCGAGGGCTTCAAAATTGTTTATTGATTAATTGATATGATTGGCTTGAGTGTGGCCTAAAATCGATATAAGTACCTACTGATTAGCTGAGCCGAATAGTAACGAAAGTTATTAAATGGATTTATTTTACGACTAATTATGACCAATCATTGGAAGACATGCTAATTAGAAGAAATAGTCTTAACGAGCTTTTCGGGGATTATCATTATGAGAAACAAGCTTTGTTGTACCGGTATGATATATGTAGTAAACGCGCTGTAACACACAAAATCATGTGCTTCCTTCTGTTTACTCGAACGCGTCGTTGCCGAACGCATTTGAGAAGTCCATTCAGAGACGCGTTCTGTTTCACGTAGTACAAACATTTGTCACTGCGCTATCAAACTTCAGCAAATTTAGATAAATGCTTGTCGGAGATCCGTGCTGTAAAATTAATTGAAACATAATGTTTTTTAGACTTAGATGTCTCATAAACTCGTTATTCTAAATTATTTGTGGAACCAATATCATAGTCTAAAACAGTAGCTGAATGAGGTTGCAGGGAGAAACGGAACCGCTCTCTGAAGCGGACGTGGTGAGCGACATTTTGTTCACTTGCATCTCTCTGTGTCATGTCGTGAATTTGTTGTACATAATACATTTCAAGCAATGCAAATAGATAAAACTTACCAAAAGGGGGACTTTTGGTAAGTATTATCTTGATCCACGGATGGCGGTAATGCTCTGCATATTTGTTTCTTCAATTTTACAATTATATTACAAACCGGGGAGTCAAGGCACGCTGCTGACGTGACACAGCCTTTCTTCACGAGGGCCTCTTTCCCAGCCTGAGTTCGTACGGAATCTCGTCTTGAGGACTCTCCTGCGGTCGAAATTTCTCTTCTCATTTCCGTAAAACTAATAAAACCATAATCTCAGACTTCTCACTTACTTCATATCTGACCCGAGGCACACCGTCGGCATTCAGAATCCTGTTAGTTTAGCTGGCTATGGCAGAAGGCTGCCACATTTATTTACAAACCCAAGCAATAGTATTTACCCTAATTTCATATTTTGAGTAGGGAATATTCCATGTGGTGGAGAACTTGAATCTAAAAAAGTTGTCTCACATTCCCCAGGGTTCAAGAGTTTGGTGGTTATGGCAGGCGACTATTAGCCTTCTTTAGCGACCATTAGCGTTTTTGATGTCATTTTACCTGCGAGGCGTCGGTTTGTCACGTGATTGCAAAGCGGGCCCCGGGAAAACAGGAGTTTATACACAAATACAATCACTGTCGTAGACCACACTCCTTACTTAAACTTTATGCGAGGTATCGATCATATTTTATGTTCCACTTCTCCAGGTGTCTTTAAATAGAAGCCCTAGTCTGTATTTGCGAGGATAGAATAGTATCACACAGTGTATCTCTTAGGTTGTAATAGAAAACAACCTATACATTAAGTAATTATCTAGATATAGGGTTTGGAACCTCATAAATGTATATACGTAAATCCTGAAACCACAATATAGGGTAACAATATCCTTAACAAGAATATTTCTTTCCACACCTAACAATCTATGTTGCACGGGAAGTCGAAGATTTAATTTTTTAATTTTAATAAAAAATAAATTTTATATCTCCTCTCTTATAGTGGAGTATTGGCGCTCACTATACGAAAGCTTTCTTCGACATCCTGCCAAACTCATCTACCCATCCTCTGCTAATGAGATAGGCAAGCTGAAATATTTATTTCAGTGAATCATTCATACAACAAAACCATGTGGTCTAGCGCTAACGAGCTATGGTGTACACAACATGATCAGTGTCTTCAGTTTTATTGAGCAATAAAGACACACCGAGTGACCTATAAACTCTAAAATAAAGTCTTCGGAGGCGTCGTCTAGTAACCGATCCGAAGTAGGACGTAGCTCAGAGACTATCTAATTCACACTTCAGTCACTGCACTTTCACACTGAGGCCCATTAACTATAAAACGGATCAGCACAATTCTCCGATTAACTTTGACAGTTCCAGATTACAGTTACAAATTTATATGGAGTTGTCAAAGTTAATCGGCGAATAGTATTAATCCGCTTTATAGCTAGTGGCACTTAGTAGTATATATATTAGACACTCACTGTAGGGCGAGCTTCTGAGTGGACTGTAGATTAATGTTTTTGCCTTTATTGTGTGGTGGATAATATTCAGGGCTGACAAAGTCCACACTTACCATTGATCCGGACAGGCAAGCTAATTACCAGCTCGGCGACCAACATCCGCTCGGCTCTTCCTTCGCGACCTCCTTACTGGGGCAGCCAACTAACTGTTTTGTCACGGCGGCGGTGTGATTTTCCTGTCCTGGGTCTTTGATTGCTTGTAGTTTTTTGTTGTGGTGATTGTATCTGCTACATGGAAGCAAGGAAGACGATAAAGGGGTCGTTAAACCGCGGTTGTCAGTTAAGCACAGACGGTTTGATGGTGACTTAGGGTCACCTCAAAGTCGAATTCGAAAAAAAATTACATAAAAGATGTAACAGTGACAGCTTTGACAGATGGAACAATCCGACCCATCTCTCCGTTCCACATTGATGAGAGGCCCATGTTAGCCTCTTATCATTCAACAAAATCAACACTCACACAAGAACTAAAATAATAATGAAAAGATACCATTTAATAAAATCCATGCCTACAAGATGTGAGGATTGAATCTCTTGAAAATTACTATGAAATATAAACAAATCTAATAATCAAACATTTTGAAAAAATATAGTCAATCAATGTTATAGAGAAAGTGATACTTCATTAACTATTTATTGTTCAAGTTATAATTCAAATTCAAAATTCAAAAAGAGTTTATTTCCATAAGAAACACATAGGTAACATTTGGAGAATGTCAAATCTTAAACTAACACATGTATAAGGTACAGGGAAATATAGAACTCAATTTGAATTCCGTCACCTCAATGTTTTAGATGCTGGAGGCAAAGAGGCGACTAGAAACCTCCAGCTTTATACGTTATTTTTTACAGAATTGGAGCAAACACCTTCCCAAGCTTTCTTGTCTTCTACATAATCTGATATTTTGTAGTAACCTTTTTTACATAAGTGATTTTTAACAACATTTTTAAATTTATTTATAGACAATTCTTGTAACTCAGTCGGTATTTTATTGTAAAAGCGAATACATTGCCCTTTAAAAGATACATTAACCTTTGTCGTGTAGCGACAAGAACCTAAACAGAACCTAACAAGAAACAACAACCAGGATAAAATTTAGAAATGACAGTTTATTATGCGTATTTTACAGTGACTATTTTAATAAAAATGAAAGGAAGATGAGGATGAATGAGGTGAGACAGGTTTTTAAAAAAAATACAGGTATCAAAATAAAAAGGGGGGCGGAGGACACGGAGTGTAGTAGGCAGAAGAAGTAGCAGCCGTCTGGCGAACCGGTCAGTAGAGGCAGGCAACACAGTAAGTAGCAGCAGTAGGCAGGAGGCGTAGCAGCCTTACTCCAGTAGAAGCAGTAGGCAGGTGAAGTACCAGCCGTCTGGCGAGCCGGTCAGTAGAGGCAGGCAACACGGTAAGCATCAGTAGGCAGGAGGTGTAGCAGCCGTCTGGCGAGCCGTTCAGTAGAGGCAGGCAACACAATAAGTAGCAGCAGTAGGCAGGAGGCGTAGCAGCCTTACTCCAGTAGCAGCTGTAGGCAGAAGACGTAGCAACAGAGGCTCGCAGGATCCCGGGGCAGTGTGGCCCCGATTTTCTTACTTTAAATAATATGTCATCCATGACTTTTTCAAAAACATCACATGAACCTGATGGTGGGCTGTAAACGCTTATTACAATTATGCGCTCCAATTCAACACATGCTACTTCAATGTGGCTTTCAACTGATAAACATACTATGTAATTACGATTTTTGAACTTTATGTGTTTATTTAGAAATATTAGAGAGCCTCCACGAACAGCATGTGATCTGCAAAAAGAACTACCAACCTGGTGGTTACTGAAATTGAACATGAGCTCATGGCTTTTTAGCCAATGTTCTGTTAGACATAAAATATCAATATTAAAAGAGTTCATGTACAATTCCAACTCTAATAATTTACTGCTAATACCTTGAATATTTTGGTGGACCAGATTAGTAAACTTTTCATTTATTTTACAATATAGAATTTTTCTGTTTTTATTATGTAC
Source organism: Argyresthia goedartella (assembly GCA_949825045.1). NCBI lineage: Eukaryota > Metazoa > Arthropoda > Insecta > Lepidoptera > Argyresthiidae > Argyresthia > Argyresthia goedartella. The sequence goes on from OX463817.1 coordinate 8,950,010, forward strand.
TTTATTAATATTATTTGACGGGCTAGAGACTTCCTCTATTGTCGTTGTATCTAATTTAAATGACTTGGAAAAGCTTCCAAGGTTTTGTTTGAAACATCAGTATAATGCTCAATACAGACATTATGTGTAGCCAAATTTTTGGCTGTTATATTAAAAGAATAGGAGGAATTAAAATATAAGTGTACAGCATTACATACAGACTGATCAAACGCTCTGTTCAGATGATAATGATGATGCACATACAATTCAGCCTATGCCTGGCATGGGCTGATTGATTGATTAATTGATTAATTACAAGTCGTTAAGAAACCCTTTTGATTTATGCTTAGATATGTTAAGTTTTTCGTCTAAAGAATACAATTCCATTTTCGACAATCATACGTTGCCTTTCATGGTTGTGTTGTAGGAAGAAATATTTATATGTATCTATATTCTCATCGCCCCCCACGGTCATCCGGGCCCTGCAGCGCCCTCCCGGCCCTGAGGTCCGACAGCAGCGCCATGTCCTGCCCTCATTGCAGAAAATGTCCGCGTAAAACGCGTAGCCGTCCAGAAGGGCTATTTTCTTGCCTAGCTGGTTTGTTACAAATGTAATATCTGTAAAAGAAAACAAAAGTTAAAAGCCGTATGTACGTTGAAAAGCCATTCGAAAAAGCATGATGAAATATTTGTACAAGTTGATTTCAATAGGTCGGAAGATCGCCATTTTGCAATCTGTTGTGTGAAGTGGGTGTTTGTAATATTTCGTAAGTATTTAAACATTTATTATTTCCTCAAGTGATTCGTATCAAAATAATAGTACTAGATCGTTTCTTGTCGATCGAATGATTGCCTATCTCGTCACAAATTTAATGAAAACTTTTCAAAAATAGGAAAAAATCGTAGCGCTGTAAATCTTTTGTTGTAAAGCCAATCTCTTTGTCAAAATTGTTTGGTCAATTACATTGGAGTGGCCAAATATTTTTTTAACAAGTGATATATTAACTTATAATAAACAGTTTCAATTATAAAATAATAATAATATTCATCTGTTTACATGAATGACTAAAGCAATGTCGTCGTTCCATAAGTAAGTTCCGTCAAAAATTAAGGCTGGCCGTACTTTTTTTTTTTGCTGGTGTGTTATTGAAATTTAAAAGTTTTTGGTTATGGTATTGGCGTGTTATGGGGTATTGTTGAATAAAATTGTTCAGGATAGTCGATATAAAAAAATATTACTCAATATATATATATTTTTGCAATGACACTTTTATTCAAGCCATAATGGGTTGGGGGCAATTAAGGTGTAATTTTATTTCGGTAAATTCATGATCATAAATTCAGCCGTAGGTTTGTTTTTCCATGTCGATGTGGTGTGAAGTAAGCTTTTATCTAATTACTTCTGATAGTATGGGCCGAATGTCTTGTATCCATATAATTATAGACGCGCATAATAGCAAAGTGTCAAATTTGTAAGGAAGCGAAATAGGTTGTTAAATAGCCATATCATTGTTTGTGTCTACAGATCTCCAAAGGATGAAAAAGACCATGGCAATTTCGAAATATTTGAGAAAGTTTTGGAGGGAGCCCCTAAACTTTGTAATAACAGAAAAAAGTTAATTATTTGTGGCGATCTTAATGTAGATTTGCTTGTAGATATAACAATAAAACAACGATTAATAACTTTATTTAAATCATTTAATTTATGTCACGTATTTCTAGAGCCAAACTTGCTTTGATAACGTTTTTTGGATCTGTGTATTCACAAGAAAAAATCTAATTAACTGCTTACCAACCGATCACAGGGGTCAAACAGTTTATACGAAAAACATAGATATAAATTTGCCAGTCATCATCATCAACACCATCAGCCTCTCAGGGGACCCACTGTTGGATATAGGCCTCCTCATAAATACGCCACTCAGAAAGGTCCTGCGCAACCCGCGTCCTTTCTTTCCTGCCACCCTCGCCACATCGTCGGCCTATCCGGCAGATGATCTGTCGACCGATCTTTGGCCTCCTCTTGCCCACTACTCTGTCACCGATCTGGTCCATCTACCGTCTTCTCGCCTTGCTAAGTGTCCTGCCCACTTCCACTTAAGCCATGCTATCCGCTTACCCACATCAGCCACCTTGGTTCGGCGTCTGATTTTGGTATTACGGATACGGTCTGACAGCCTGATGCCTAGCATACCACACTCCATGGCTCTTTGTGCTACCGTGACTTTGTGTTCAATCTCCTTCGTGAGCGTCAATATTTCGGCACCGTTTGTGAGAGTGGGCAGTACACATTGGTTAAATACCTTTGTCTTCAGGCATTGAGGGATGTTAGAGGTCAGAACATCCCTTAGTTTTGCGAAAGCAGCCCATCCTAGCTGGACTCGTCTAGCGATCTCATTTACCTAGCTCTGTCGACCAAAGGATAAACAATGTCCAAGATAGATATACTCCTCCACCACTTCTAGGGGAAGGTTATCCACAATAATGTCGATACCGTTGCTTGTGGGAGTGTCTGTCACAACCTTTGTCTTGGACATGTTCATCTTGAGGCCGACACTCAGGGATGCTTCATGCAATTTTGCGAGCATAGTCTGGAGATCAGCAACGTTCTCAGCCACCAGAACCAGATCGTCAGCGAATCTCAGGTGCGAAAGAAACACGCCGTTGATATCGAGACCTCTTTCGCTCCAGTCTACAGTCCTCAAAGCGTCCTCTAGGACCCTGTTGAAGAGCTTGGGCGAAAGAGTATCTCCTAGGCGGACTCCCAGTTCTATCGGAACGGGGTTGGTTAGTTTGTGCATTCGCACCTGGAGAGTGGCGGGCCTGTATAGCTCCCGGAGGATATCCACATATCTCTTATCAATTTCGCAACGATGGAGGGAATAGAAGACGACCCAGTGCTCGACACTGTCGAATGCCGAATTTCGAATTTTCCAGTACAGGATTTTAATAAAACGAATCCAAATAAAATCCATTCAGACTTCTTCAACATTATTCAAACAGAATTCAATAAAGTTTTTAAACTAAAAAAGTCAGTGACTACAACGGTAAATCTAAATTTACTGACTGGGCAACGTTTGGAATTCGCAAAAATAGGGCTATCTTGTATGACAAAAAACCTAGTACTTTGATAGAAAATTTCAAGTTGGTTTGTAGAACTGCAAAAACTTTACACATTAATAGAAACTTACAAAATTCAAATAATATAATGAAAACAGTTTCGCAAATAATAAACCGTGAAACTGGCAAATTTCTGCCTAAATATAGGTGAAGATGTTATTAAATCAATAGCTGAGGTTACTCGAGCTTTCGAAACACCCTTCACCAATGTACCCTTACTCACGACCGATAATTCATATCCATATGAAGCAGATAATTTGTTAAAATCAACACAGTCAGTAATATATTTTAATAAAAAAAAATAAAAAAACATCATATATATCCCCACGACATTGTCAAAACGTTTAGATTGCTTAACTTAAAAAATACTGAAGACCTGTGGGGTATATCAGTCAATGTCATTGGTTCAGTAGTTCTGATGATGATGATGATATCCTCCACGACGTATCCATCGACGGCGACACCCTGTCAGTTTCTAGCATGTGCTCGGATGTGACTTGCAAAGCCGAACTTGGTTTTGAAGGTGTAGCTGCCTATGTTGCACTGTAACTGTCCGCTTGTATTGTAGGTGTAATTATAGGAGACCTTGGGGCATGTCCTTCGATTATAGCGTTTGGCGTCGAGTTCTTCAAGACGGCCTTCTCCAAACTGTTCAGTTCCTTTTTTGATTGAACTACGCCACTCTGGTCCCATCAAGGCGTCTTCCTCCCACTTATTAAGAGACATGCCGCAAGACGTTAGATGTCGTTTCAGGATGTCCTTGTATCGAAGATACCGCCCACCACTTCCGTTTTCCACCGGAAAGTTATGAGTAGAAAACAGATTTGGGCTACGTGAGGCTTCCAGCGTACAAGGTGTCCACACCATCTTAATTGATGATAAAGGAGCATCAGGAGACATTCCGTGCATACATATTGGCACGGCGTAGAACCTCAGCGTTCGGGCACGATCCTACCATGATTCGTCGTGTCGTGTTAGTAGTTCTAGTTATAGCCCCACACTTAGCTTATATATTTAATAAATCTTTTGACGTTGGAGCTTTCCCAGACCTCATGAAATACTGTAGCCCTGGATTTTGAGACCGCAGCGACATCTGTCCACCAGAGGCTGAGTGAAAAGGTCAGCGAACTCTAGCCATAAGCCTTAGCTAGCCTATCGATTACTTCAGCGTTTCGCAGATAGATCACGTGAGTAGGTCCGGAATGAGTATAATGTCTTTATGGAACGTTGTAAGAATGAGGAAACTTATAATGTAAAGTTTATGTGTTTTGAAATGTGTGTAGCAGCATCTGATATTTTTGTTTTTCTCCGAATTCCAGAAAAATCACATCACGCAAGGCGTCCCACGGTGGTCCAAAAGGCCCGCTGTGAGCTTTGGGTGAGCCGTTCTCCCTCGCCGAGTGCAAGAAGAGACGTCCCCACCTCACCGTGACCTCTGAGGATCCACTTTTCCTTATATCAAGGAATCAAGTTTGCGTTAACCACGCGAGATAAGTTTAGATCAAAGCCCCTAGATAATAAGGCTAATTAAATGTAAGCCCGGCCACCAAGGAATAGACCCTATTCTTTTATTACAAAACGATCTGACCACCAGTTGTCACTTTCATTTTAACGTAGGGACTCCCCGTGGATAAAAAGTAGGTTACAACACAGTTAACTGATACCTCTGTCCAAGACCCACCCTTGTCAGGAGACAAGGGTGATCCTTCAAATTTCAGACCAATATCTGTTTTTCCAGCACTGAGTATAATATTTGAAAAGAATATACTTAATTAAATTCTCTCATACTTCAACCGTACAAAACGCTATACAATACGGTTTCACTAGGGGTAAATCAACTACGGATGCAGGTATTACCCTTACATCTCATATTTATTCTGCATGGCAGGCCGCACATGATGCTTTCGGAGTTGTTGTTGTTGAAGGCATTTGATTTTGTTGATATTGATATGCTACTAATGAAATTAAAGCATTACAGAGTTAGAAATACAGCTTTGGATCTAGTAATATCATACTTAAGCAATATAATTCAAAAGGCAGAAGTCAACGGCGTTAAATCTTATGGATCGGGTGTAAAAATTGGCGTTCCTTAAGGTTCCAAATTAGGTCTTTTCTTATTCCTGGTATTTATTAACGATCTTCCTTTCATGGTGGTGAAATTGACTGACATAGTGTTGTTTGCTGATGATGCTTCACTGTTCTTCAAAATTAAAAGACAAAAAGAAGATTTAATGATGTTAACGGTGTATTGTCTTTTACCTTGAATTGGTTCACAGTTAATAATTTATTGTTTTACTATCGACCAATGAAATGTGAGATACCAAAAAGAAGGTACGTTTTTCCTCTATTTCCGGTCAGTATTGATATAAGATAAGATATAAGATGTTTATTCATAAATTTCATTACAAGTTAATAACTGGTACAATACAATTGTATTAATTATAAAATAGCAACAACACAGTGAAATGTCACATTAATAAAACTATACAATGTCAAAAGAAAAAATAAAATGATGATGTCAATTAATGAAGTTCAAATGTCAAATTATAATATCAAAATCATAGATTTTATTTAATCTCTATGTCAAAACAAGTACCTATAGGAATCTAGCGAGTTTTACGCTTTGCGGCGTAATGAAGTCATTATAGCTGTAGAACGTTTGCTCGACAAGCCAGCGTTTTAGTCTATATTTAAAAATATTGATATTTGGGGCGGAGGTGATGTTCTCCGGCAGTTTATTGTACACAGTTGGTCCTGTGACCTGAGTTTGTTTTGCGGCCTTCATCAATGAGTGGGCTACTGGGACGAGTTTGTTGGCGGCCGCGTTGCGTGTGCTGTATCTGTGGACGTCCGCGTGCGTTCGGAACGAGTTGAGGTTTTCCCTCACGTACACCGCGATCTGGAAGATCAGTATGGATGGTAGCGTCATGATACCGAGCGCCTTGAAGTGCGGTCTGGCGTGCGTATCCCGCGGCACTCGTGCTATTATCCTTACGGCCCTTTTTTGCATTCTGAACACGCGCTCCCAATCGGCAGCGCGTCCCCATAGCTCGGTGCCGTATTGCAGTAAGGAATGCACAGTCGCAAAGTAGCACGAGCGTACGACATCGGTGGGTACGGTCCTGGCTAGGCGTCTGAGCGCGAAGCACGCAGCTCCGAGGCGCCCGCATATCTTGTGAATGTGGTGGGCCCAGGATAGTCCTCTGTCCAGCTCGAAGCCGAGGAACGTGGTGACCTGGCCTTGATCGATCAAGACTCCATCCACCGAGGTCGATAATGCTCTAGGCTGGCGGCCGCCAAAGTAAAAGTGGATGAATTGAGTCTTTTTCAGATTTAAGGCCAGGCCGTTCCTGCTGAACCTGTCGTACAGGGCTGTCGCAGTGTCGTTCAGTCGTTGCTCGCTATTGCCAGTAGTAATAAAGAATAGTGGGGTAGTAGTAATTATTCTATAAAAATAAATTTAAATATTATTCCAAGTCCATACTAGGTGTTCATGTGCGAATGGACGGTAGGTAAATTAAAGTTGAATGCAAGTCCATAGGTGAGTGCAAGTTCATACGTGAGTGGACAGGTTAAATGACGGGATTGTATGGGGTTAATCTAGCCCAACATAGACCTTGCTGTTATTATTTATTCCTGCTTGTAATATTTGTATTGGTTAATAAATTTTTAAAAGAGATCTAAAAATCAATATGTGGGAGTTTCTACGCCCTTCTTCTCCCACAGTGGTCCAATGTAGAGTAGGCCAAAAAAGACGTTTGCTGAGTATATGTAAATATCTACATTAATAAATAAATTTGACTTTGTTGCGCGAAACTTTCAGCCAAATGAGAAAAGAGGACGTCAGAAAACTGCAAAACGATAAATAATTAAGACACTATCAACTTTAAGATCTTAATAAAACCCGTTTTAATTTCAATAACTTAGACAAAATTATAATTTAATGTACACTCCATGTTTCTTAAAAAGCTTGGTAGGTGGGTGGTTGTGGTTGAGTATTGAGCGCAAGATTCGGTAATCCTTTGTCAGCGTCAGACTGGTGTTGCAATGACGTCTGCATGACACCACGGTGCACTGGTAGTAGTCTTGGTTCTTCCCTCGACTCAAAAGACTGAATGTGTATCCATTGACCAAAGCAACATCTCTGGGGGCGCCACCTCTCATCAATTTAATTATTTTCACAACTGCCAAAAACAAGCTTATCAATATAGGTATATGAAAGCTGTATTTATAGGTATATAATATAGGTATATGTGTAACTTAAGAGCAGACATTAACCATTAAAGTGAATGTTTTACAATCAATGTATCACAAAAGCCTTTAAATCGCTCCAAATATTTAGTAAGGCTCTTCAAATTTTAAAAACTTATCTTATTAAGTAATAAATATGATTCGTGAAAAATGTATATTTGTCTGGTGGTGAAAAAATAAGTTTATCGTGATATTCCATCATAACACCCTACATTATTTTATATAGGTACATATCCTACTACAGTACCAACAACCACTGTCCGCACTAACATTTGAGTCATCTAGTGTCAAAACCTGCTATTGCCCCGTCCTTATTTTCAACCTTATGGGTTGGTAATAAAGTCCAAAACCAGTGAAAATATAGGGTTTTTAGCAGGCTTTGAAACTAAACAACTTATTTGTAAAGTAAGGCCCAACACATGAACCGTGACACAACGCTTCAACACTTTTTTATGGAACATCAAATTTTTCAGGACATCGCTTACACCGTATTCTAAAACCTGATATAGACCTCAATCTCTTCGTTCCTATTGTATTGAGCAGGAACCGAGCGCGGAGGTACCCCATCGTGTGGATCGCCAGGTCTCTGTGTTGTTACTCCGACGACTGTACGTGAAGGTAAGCCCGTTGAACGCCGTTGACGCCCGAGGCGTTTACCGGCTTGTTATACTGACTACTGGATATTAAATTCAAACGCAAGTACATAAGTCACATTAAACGTTTCCGGACCTTGCCACTAACATAATTAATATTTAAAAAGTAATTACAACATTTTGAAATGAAACTCTTTGGCTGTAGAATGTAGTTTGTTTTATCTGACTGTCAATTATTTTTACATTGGGGTGTCATTTAAAAAATTGCGTAGATACGAATCTTTTAAGTCACATTAAAAGTTTCCGGACCTTGCCACTTACATAATTAATATTTAAAAAGTAATGACATCATTTTAAAATGAAACTCTTTGGCTGTAAAATGTAGTTTGTTTTATCTGACTGTCAATTGTTTTTACATTGGGTCGTCATTTAAAAAATTGCGTGCCTAAATTAACATGGATTTAACTCGGTAAAAAATTCCTAGTATGATTTTCTACGATTTTAAGTGTAATTTCACAGCTCAGTAGAGCCTCGCTTGGCTTCAATCTGCTTTTGGAGATGAATCACCATGCAAGCTGACTATTTATAGCTGGTTTGCAGAATTCAGGCTCGGTCGTGTCAATGACAGTGACGAATGGTCGCGATGGTCGCCCGTCCACCACTGTGAACAACAAAAACATCGATGCTGTGCGCCGAATGATCGAAACAGACCGGCTCGGGCATCCTTAGATTGAGGCATGAGTCAAATACAATCAATCCTACAAAAACATTTGGTTGTGAGAAAGCTGAGCTCGCGGTGGATCCCACACAATTTGACCGAGGCTCAAAACACGAACCGCGTCACTTGGTGCAATGCGATGCTTACCACATTCAACGGGGTGTCAAATTTAGTGCTGGACATAGTAACAGGTGACGAAACATGGATTTATTGCTACCATCCCAAAAAAAAGCAGCAATCGAGCGTATGGGTCTTTCAAGATGAGTCGAAATCAACTAAAGCGGCGCGCGTGAAAAGTGCATCTTAGCGGATGATTGATTCTTTTTTTTTTAATAAAACTGAACACGTGGCTACTATTGCTTTAGGGAATCTTCGTACCGTGAAAAGTGACTGGTACACGACCATTTGTTTTCCGAAAATTATTTACGAACTCCGTAAAAATAACCGTAAACGCCGTATCATCTTGCACCACGACAATGCTTGTTTCAACATGGCCAGACAGACAAACGAATTTTTGAAGGTGAAAAACGTAGAACATATGAGCCATCCTGCATACAGTCCAGACCTGCCACCTTGTGACTTTTTCTGCTACCAAAAATTAAGAGTCAACGACTTTCATTGCCAGAAGAGGAGTATGAAAAACATGTTTATGAGGTCACTGGAGGAGTGGCACAAATGTTTTCAAGATTGGTTTAATCTTATAAAAAAGTGCATTTACGCAAAGGGAGAATATTTTGAGAAACCATAAATTTAATTTTGTCCTTTAATAGTTTTTTTTCTTATTCATTCCGGAAACTTTTAGTATAACATGAAGCCAGGCAGACACAGCGTGGTGAGGTATTCAATCAAATCAATGTTACTCGAATCCGACGAATTACCTACATTTCATGTTGGTTGCAGTCGGTATAGTAATAAAAAGGTGTCAATATATATTCCTTTATTTCATAGCTTAAAAAATAAAGTGTTAATGTTGCACGACCTAACCTAACTAAGCTGATTGAATATCCTATGAATATTATATCCATTATATTTACGATTCTATACAGGTATTTTGAAATAGATTCCATTTTTGACCAAATATTTCGGAGCCGGATGTGTATGATCCAACTTAGATCGCACGATTTCATATTCTTTTGTTAGAGTTAAGCTTGATCTACACCTTGATAGAGTACACATATAGCCATCAGTTTGTGAAAACCGCTTTTTCCGATAGTATGTGTACCCGTTGACCATCACCACATTTTTGACCTTGTTTCCTCTCATAACTTTGATGACTCTCACCACTGAAAAATGGACCATTTATGATGCATCATGGTAGAAAATAAGTGCTGCTAGCTAGAAAGCGACTTTACTCGAGTAAAGTGACAACTCCAATAAATTTGTATGGAGTTGTCAAAGGTTACCCGAATTAAGTCTTATTTCGCCTTCTAGCTAGTGGCCCTAAGTGTTGTAGATGTAGTATTTCGAGGAAAATACCTTGGTAATTTAATGTAGAAAACAAATGGCATCAAAACTGACATATTAGCGAACTTATGCGTGTATTAGACAAACTAAATATTTTATAAAAATAACACACGCACGCGGTAGTCCACAAATATTTCCATCACTTATTTTCTACAATTAACTGCTAAGGTATATGTCATGCAGTTTACTTGGAGTCGTCATAGTAATACAATGGTGAGATCTACATTCCTTTATAGCTCATCAAAATCTTACAAAAGGATTAATCAAGCTCAAACTCAAATCATTTATTGTAAGTAGGCAAACATAATGCAGTTTTACAATTCAAACACTTATACCTACATAGAAACAAACAAACGTGATCAACCTCACTTATAAGTAACTGATTTTGGTTTGAGTTTGAAAAAGGAAATGTCTCTTTCAAGTAGTGATTCATGGCTGAATCCCTCACAAAAAAGGAAACTTCATTAACTCTACCAGTGCTTCGGAATACGCCCGTCAGAGTAGATAGCAGAGAAGATAAACTCTACGGGGATGTAATTTTTTCAATTTTCGACATATTTTTATGCCACAATGTACAATATAAAAATAATCTAATATAAAGCAATATTATAACATCGTATCTATAAGTGCCAATAAGATGTCTCAAAATAACAATTTTACAAAAGAAATAAATAAGAACAAAAAAAGCGACAGTGAACATAATAATAATGCCTTTAAATTTCTTCTCAGACTATAATATCTCTTCAGGTATTTTGTTATAGTATTGTATACTTAGACCCACAAACGAAGTTCTAATTTTAGGTAGTTTATAGTGAGGTTCTTCAATTTTATTCCTGTCCTGCCTAGGTTTGCTGCTAGAAATCTCTCCTTAGAGATAAGCTCGCCTTTGCTCATAAAATGTTTTATTACCTTACTACAAAGATTTCTGGGCAATAAAGAATATCAAGAAAACAATCAATCTGTCACATACATAGAGCTTATCCGAACATTGTGAAACAGGCAGATAAATATTGAAAATTATATTTTAATTTATTAAAACAGTTACATAGGCCAATGTATTTTTTTATTCATTACTATTTAACAAATTAAATTTACGCTTGTGTTGCAATGCATGATTATGTTTGTTTGTAATCTTAACCATGATATCATCTATAGTGATGATGGTGGCTGTGCAACGTGTCGTAGATTTCCGAATGCAGGTCCACCGTACTTTAGGTCCGCAAATTTCTTGCTTTTTGAATCGAGATCCTTCATAAACTAGGACACGATTTCCGAATTTTGAAGATTCGTATCGACACGTTTCTAAAAAAGAAATACCGTTTTACTTGATGGCGAGTAATAACGTAAAGCAGTCGTTCACAGAAACTTTATTGGCAGTCTTTCTTATTCTAAAATGTTGATGAAATAGGCAACACTCAAACTAAAATCTATAATGATAATTGTGATAAGAGAATGTGAACACATTTGATCACGTTGTAATTATTTCAAAACGAAATAAGAAAAGAATAATAATAATATATAATAATAATAATGCATATATGTACCGTAAAATAGAAATATAATTGGTTTTTGACTGTACATTATTGTTGGATGCATAATTTATTCACATTTTTATGTTGCCTAGGGGCACAAAGGAATGGATTCTTGGGGCAATAGACACAATAAGTTAATACTTTTTTAGTTTTGTTTTTTACCAGTTATCGTCCCATAGTTGAAACTTTTGCTTATAACACAGCTGGCTAGTTCGACGAGTGAATCTGTATAGCCCTTTTCCCGTTTGGCACCCTTCTGGTACGGAACCCTAAAAAGAATCACTTTTGGCCAGGAATTACGAAGTTTCTAGATAAAAGTAACAGTTGCCAAGTTCAAAAGCACTCACAGTTACTTAGTATGCTTATGCAATAGTATGCATTACTTAGTAGTAACTGTACTAATGATTATCACGTCTACAGCTAAAAAAGCTTTCGAGAAAGTTAGTTAAGACACACATAAACACAGCGTCACGCCTTTTCCCTTACGGGGTGGCAGGGACACAACAGAGTATCAACATCACCTACCTCCGTGTTGGTGTGCGGCAGCGCGGTAGCCAACGCTTCGGCATACTTCTCCTTCGTCCCGAAATACTCTAGCCCGTCCAAGTTGAGACTTGGTGGCTTAGTCATGACGGATCTACAAGGACGAAAGAGGCGGTGACGCAGTTTCGCGACTACAAGCCGATGATCCGTCCAGCAGTGTGCACTGCGCATGACGCGGATGATTTGGACTAGGGAAACATCTTTTTGCCTCACTATAGCGTAGTCTTTGAGATGCCAGTGCTTGGATCTTGGGTCCACGTATTCTTGTGCTTGGCGGGAAGTCGGATCATAGTGTTCGTGATTGCCAGGTCGATCTGAGCACAAAGATTGAATAGCAGGTGTCCGTTGTCGTTCATGCTCCCTGATCCGTGTTTTCCTAGGACTTTAGGCCAGGCTGCGGAATCCTGTACTACCCTGGCATTAAAGTCCCCAAGTAAAAGGAGGAGGAGGATCCCCAACTGTTCCCTGGGACGTATGTGCTTGATACAGTGAGACAACTCCTCGTATAATCGTTCCCTAATGTCATCAGATTTGTCTAGCGTAGGAGCATAGACACTGATGACATTCAAATAGTTATTATCGTCCATTTGCAGGCGCAAAGTTGTAATACGGTCTTCGATAATAATAATAATAATCCTTTATTGCACAGAAAATACAGTGGAAAATACATCATAAACAGTATGCAAAGATGAGCTTATTTCTAAAAAGAAATTTTTTACAGCTAACCTGTGAAGAAAAGAGAAAAATAAAATATAGAGAGGTAGTCCTAGTGTACAATTAAGAGTTAAAAGAAATAAATAAAATCAATAAACTATCAAATAAATCACAATACACCCTACGTAATTACTATAAAATAAATAAATAGAATACAATAAATACATAGATATACATAAATACTATGAGATACCCACTATTCGGAAGAGAGGAGATGCTGCTTCAATTTTTTCTTGAAAGTGACCAAGGATTTGCAATCCCTAATAGCGCAAGGAAGTGCATTCCACAAACGTATTGCCCTTAACCTAAACGAGTGCTCGTAAGTAACAGTATTGTGCTTAGGAATTGACAAAAGTGACACCGTGTGAGATCTCTGAAGTCTATCCCCTGAGAAAAGATACTCAAAACGTTCACGAAGATATGCAGGGTAGCGCGGATTTCTCAAAATATTGAAGAGTAAGGAGAGAATGAGAGAATCACGACGAAGTCGGATCGGGAGCCAGCCTAATTCCCTACGATATTGGGACACGTGGTCGTACTTACGAAGTCCGAAGATAAACCGAATCCCGAGATTTTGGAGTCGCTCGAGTTTGTTCAGTAGATCTTCGTTCGCACTGGCCCAGCAAACATTGGCGTAGTCTATTAAAGGCAGAAGAAGGGTCTGAGCTAGCATGATTTTAGTCTGCCTAGGCAGGAAGAACTGCAAACGCCGAAGAGAATGAAAGGATGCAAAGACTCGTCTGCTGACCTCACAAACATGGGGCGACCAGGATAATAGATTGTCAAAAACAACGCCAAGGTTTTTGGCTTTCTCGCTATTCTTGACAATGGTACCGTCAAATAGAACGGGATCAATGGACTTATTCTGCAACAAATTAAGTACGTGCCGTGTACCCAGTATCATCACCTGAGACTTGTCCGGGTTGACTAATAGCCCATACGAAAGAGCCCATTTCCTGATGTTGTCGAGGTCAGCATTCAAAGCCTCAACAGTCGAAGTCAGATTACACAGGGGGAAATGCCGATAAATTTGAAGGTCATCTGCATAAAGATGATACGAGGAAGACAATACATCCGAGATGGAATGGATGAAAACTGAGAAGAGAAGAGGAGAAAGGATGCCACCCTGCGGAACACCTGTAGAGAGCTTGCACCATTCCGTAGTGACCTCTTCAGACTTGATGCGCTGCTGGCGGTCTCTCAAGTAAGAGTCAAACCAGCGAGCCGAGTGTGAAGAGACGTTGAGCGATTTTAAGATTTCAACAAGTATATCGAAGTCGACGCGATGTGCAACGGGAACTCATGCAGATGTTTCTCAAGCTGATTCTTGATCACAAATCCCACGCCTGATTGTCGTGGCTCAGAAGAGGCAAGGATTTTTTAGAAAAAAGTGTATCCGCCACCGTGCTCCACAAGCTCTCTTTCGTCGGCGAGATGTGTATCGCTGATAACAGCCACATCTACGTCATAGCGACATCTTATCATGAAGATAATGAAATATCATATGAATCTGTTGAATATTTAGATTCTTAATTTGATGACAAATGAAAAAAATGAATCCATAATCATAATGGGTTTATTTTCTATATTTAACCCGACTACAGGTACTTACTTTAGTAGAAGATTATATCATAATAAAAATGAATATATGTAAAAAATATTAGAAGTTAATGTAACTTCCATAATGAGAGGCTTTAATATACGAGTGTTTCATAATAAAAACACAAGAGTATTTTAATGTATAATTATGTACAGTTACATACACTGCTTTATCTCTACATATCATAAGCTCTCGAACTTATTTTAAAATAAGTTCGATTTTAAAATAGATCGGCAATTAGCGAAGCCAATTTGCATACGTATACTATACTTAATATTGGTATATATAATGTTATTTAGCGCCTTCAGACCAGGTTTTTTTATGTTCCTGGTTGGGCTTTAATTGGTCCTGCTTTAGCAGGATATTCCGAATAAACAGTTTCTAAAATCACAGAATCGATAAAGTTGTTCGGTGGGGAAGAATCTAGGTTTCAAAATGTGCAAACCTTGAGGATAGCACGTTGAGTACATTCTAAAGTTAAGGAGTTCCCATATTCCCATAGTTCCCATAAAAAATTCAGCATCTCAATGGGTTTACCTTCCACAGCTAAAAGGAGCATTCTGAAACCTACTGCTACCTACGTACCTTCTCCACCTGCAGGTAAATTATGACGATGTACTACAGAGTGGTGGAACTTAGCTGTCAAAAATGGAATATACTTCAATCGAACTGTAAGAAGATGGCAAAGGGAACAGCATGATTATATCAACTGAACGTAGGATTTTAAAATTTAAGTGTATATTCGCAGTATAAGGAGTAGATAGACTAGGAAGACCGTGGTAAACCTTCCAAATCTTTTAAACAATATAACGGTGGTTATATTAATACCATAATAACTTTAGTAAATAA
Organism: Argyresthia goedartella; assembly: GCA_949825045.1. Taxonomy (NCBI): domain Eukaryota; kingdom Metazoa; phylum Arthropoda; class Insecta; order Lepidoptera; family Argyresthiidae; genus Argyresthia; species Argyresthia goedartella. The sequence goes on from OX463817.1 coordinate 8,965,373, forward strand.
GGTTATCTACATTAATTAATTAATACAGGGTTTATGATATGTGTGTAGATAAAAACGTTAACCGTTATTCAACCTTAACACTTCTTCGATATTTTGTTCTCACAAAAGACATCGCGGATAAAAAATCAGAAATAATAGATATGAGTTTAGTCAAAATAGTTTATTGGGAGCATATTTGCAGAGGAAACTTTGAAATGAAGTCCATTCTTGATAATAAATGACGGCGTTGCATGATTGTGGATTTTGTATCTGCGTACAACTTTATAGTCTTTCGTGACCGTCAGGCTTGCTCCACAGTTTGTAGAGCAGATATAGCGAGCAGTGTTACTAGACTGATACTGCTTGCTATAAGTATATCCTCTTACCATCAAGCATTCTTTGATTTTTGTCCCTCTCATCAATTTGATGATCTTCACTTCTGAAATGGGTTTAAATTGGATTAGCCTTCAGTTTAGTCAACTCGTAAGTGCTAACATTAAATAATAATTAAAGTATTGTGCTTATTTACAAAACTATAAGTATTATTTGATGTAACAATACGTAAATGTATTACGAAAAATTTAAAAAGTACCGTGCCCTTAAAATATTAAAAGACTCATACATTCTAAAAATTTACTGATTCTGAACTCATTAAAAACTAAGAAGCCGTTACGTTTGTTTCACTTATTTCAATACACACAAAACATCATACGAAGTATCACAATAAAATTTAAACTATTTGGGGACCAAATGATGACAGACAAAGGGGGCTGACTAGAGAAGGCTCCCAGCAACCTATCATCGACTTTGATATCGAGCATGGACCTGTTTTAAACGAATTTTATATTCAGACACGACCAAGAAACAGCACTGTGTCAACGATTGAACATGGGAATCAATTAATAAATTATGATTCGACAAGTGGTGTTTAGTTTAGAATACTTTAATATAAATTCTATTCTCATATCTCGGAGGAGTAAAATTATGATCGAAGTTTGAGCACAAGATTTGAACGTCTCATGTCACTATCATGCTATTATGCACAATATTAGATTTTTGTTCACCAAATTTAGTGCCACCTTGTTCTGTGAAAACACTTTCACAGAACCGTATTGGTTGCTATCGGTCACTTTATGTCCGAATTATATTACATATTATTATATGTTCATCAAAATAGTACACCTTTTTATACTCAACTAAATTGGGTGGCTTCGCTCCGTTCCGCTTTGCTTCGGTTCTAGGTTGCGATATAAAATTGTGACCTAGCAAACCTAACTTAAGAATTCGTAGAGAATGTGACGCAAAGCTCGACTGTATTTTTGGATGTTACTTAATAGTCAATTTGATACACAGTGGCCTACCTATACAATCAGACAAAGTACAGGCAATATAATTTCGGATAGAAGTCTACGCTAAGATCACAACTACTTCTCATAAAATAAATGCAATCATTATCATGGAGGAAAATGATTATGTTTGATGTTAGAACGCACGTTATTATGGTAATTTACATTTTCATGGATTAGCTGAAACCTTGTAACGGATAGTTTTGGAACATCGAAAGTCACCAACTTTGACAAAATTTATAACAAAAATTTTTGATATGCCCGCTTTCATTACTTCGGCTATGTTTATTTTTTTCAAAAGAACAAACAAATAAGATTGGTAGTCAAGTTATCTCGTAGGCGGAGGACGTTTTAAAAAATTACAATTTGGTTAAATGAATATATATTCGAGCCTATATTTGCTTTGAAACCAATTCTAAGACCAAAATACAAACTAATGATCAAATAGGCCGTGAGCACTATAGGTGCCTGGCGCGACAACATCCGCCTGTCGACTCAGCGTCTGGACTTGTTACTTTGTGGTCATAGGAAGAGAATTGTTTGGAATATTCTGCTAGGTCCAGCAGCTTTGGTAGAGTCGCCTGACGTAACTAGGTAGTACATATTATACAGCAGTCCATAATTAAGTTTTTACTTTAACGATAATGCGGAAGGATACATTTCCGATGTAGATGGAACCCCAAGAGTATAGATAGTGAGAAAGTTAAACTTGCTTTCATACAATAAATTTTATATTTTTCGTAGTTGAGGTCACCTGTTTAATGTTGCGTTGCATCTCTAAATGGATATATTGTATTATATGATAATCGGTTCTCAATTATTTTCATATGGTTATTGTAGTGTTTTTTTTTCTACGCTGACACGTGATACAGTTCTTATTCTGGCTTATGGCTTTTTCATCTCTTTTTTAAACAAAAGTTGGTCATTCTATTTGATATAATTGTTTTAACACGTTTTATATCGTCTTTATCTATGGTTTTTGCTGGCCCCGTGTGATGAAAAACGTCAAATTCAAAATCATGTTTGAAGCGTAGAATATTAGAATCAACCAGAGTTTTCCTCAGACTTGAAAAACTAAAAGGATGGTCATTCTCCAGCTCTCTACAGACAGAACAACAACTAAGTCCCCCGAAGAAGAGCTTTCTCTCAAAAAAATATATGTGGGTATAAGTGAACGCAAAAAATTAATACGGTGCGTCTATTGGACGATGTGCTAACCTGATAACAGAACTCTTAACGGTGCATTCTATCAACCCTGACCACGGTACCATTACACGGCCGGAACCAGGATAATAGTTTCCCACCACCGTCTCCGGACCTCAGGAAGCTGCCCGCCTGCCCATCTAGTGGACTGCTCCAATCACCACGACGCCCAGGCGTCAGTCTCTGTATTTTTGTGTGCATTGTTAGGTTGATAGGTTAGCTGTTGTTAATAGTAGATAACTAGTATAAATTAAAACGTACACTTTTTTTTTTAGAACCTACTCTTTAAATTACTTTCATTAGGCTTCCGTTACGGGGGGTTATACACCCCAACTCTTCATAACGTCTCTTCGTAACTTGACACGTTGACCATCAGCAACTCTTTGACCTTATTCCCTCCCATCGTTTTAATCGTCTTAGGAAATGTTAAATAATATACTTAAAGTTTACTAAAAGTGTACTTAATGCACCTAGATGAATCGGTTGCGGTGAATTAAGTTTACGGAGGGACAAATAGTATGCGTTCACATTAGTAATATCAGGAATAAGTAAATGCAATGTATACAAGGTTTCATTTTTTTTTTTATTATTTTGTGGGGAAGCTTTTGCCCAGCAGTAGGAAAAGCCACAGGCTACTTAAAAAAATACGTAAAATCCCTTTGTGAAAAAATAAATTGGTATCGCATATTAATATGGCATTATCGGTTTAGATTAGAAAGAAATATTTAAAAGTTATGCTGGCTTTACACATCGAAAGGGTAGTCAGCCAGCTAGTATTTTTTTTGTGTTTTCCAAATTAAATTAAATTAAAAATATTTATTTCAATTAAATGTACAATTTTATAACTTAAAACTAGGCCTGGACCACATATCTCACTGGGCAAATAAATTGAATCATACCTTAAATAATTAAACACACTTTCACACTCTCACCATGGATCTCTGTACACTAAATTAAGTAAAACCATGGACAATAATGTTGACACTTTCAACACCCGGATGTCGCAGCAAGAAAAGTAATTTTCATACTTTGGTCAGATCAAAGAATATTCTTACGTATTTTTGACTCTTGTCAAGTTTCCTAGCCACATGAGATACACATCAATTGCATCCGATGTAATTACAATAATAATCGTTTATTTGGGCAATTAAAATCGGAACTGTTTTCAAGATTTAAGGTGCTTGGCTAAGATGTGATACATATAATAATTAAAACATCTGAGCCTGACCTAGGTATTAATCTTTATAACAGGCTTCAGTGCCCTTCCCTTAAAAATATTTCTAATTAAAATTACATAGGTCTTTATCAGGAACTGAGACAAAAAAACACATAGTTAATCTATAAAAACAAGACTAAAAACTTATTAAACTAAACTAAAAGGAGAAATTTGTGAGGGGGTCCTCGGGTATCCGTCTTGGAGGAATACGAGAGCCTCATGGATTTATAGCGTGCGTTACTGAGAAAAATAATTTCTAAGTGTTTTTGAAATAGAAATAAAGATAATAAATAATATGTATCCAATCGAAAATTACACAATTATTTAGTTGATTATCGAGTCTGTTGCAAAGTGATATAATATAAATCTTTTACCGCTCAAAAGAATACAAAATCATTTTTGGATTTTGCTACCAAGCCGTAAAGTCGAAAAGATGAAAATATATTTCCTTCTGCCCGGTAAAGTGTTTATATCATCAATGATATATTGACATTATTTGAAAGTAGAATAACAAAAAAATAAATCCGATGAGCTTAATGACTTTTAAACAAACAAATAAGGGGTGCAAGAGGCTTAATTGCGCTCAATCAACATAATGTTAAAATAATTCACCCAAGTATGACTCTAAACAAGTATGACAACATTATCTTTTACGAAAAATTTCGGCTTTTCATGGTTATGATTTATATTCTTTCGGACAATTTCGTTATCCTTTATAGATATCATTGCGCGACAACGATTATTGAATCTAGCACAACATCTCCAAATTTCAACTTTGCCATGTCCTTCCCGACGGAATAGGTAGTCACCCAAAAATATCCGGGGAATCCCCTGCTGTGTCTTCAGGTATAATAATTCTGGAATGAAAAGGTTTACCATTATTGTTATACCATGACCATGAGTCTTGCGATATAGTCTGACACAAATAAAATATACTAAAAGTAGTAGACCATGTCATTCCATTATTTATTGGAAGTTCTTGGTTCAAAATAATACTAAACTTTACAATAAAAGCCACATTTTGCATTTATATATATACAATTACACAGTTTCATATTTGCTGACCTATATCATACCTAATATTATATAATATTTGTTTCTTAGTCTTGGATGTTGTCTATGTTTTTACATAAGTGTTTATCTCTATAAAATATAGCGTCATCTAGTGCCCATAACACAAGTGTCCAAACACATAGAATTCTAGTTCGTCAAATGTCAACTAGATGGCGCCACATCAAAAGTTAGCACGCGCAAGCGCTTGGTGCTCCGCGAAAGTACTTAAGGCTAACAATCAGACTCAGTGCGATTCGCTAAAAATCACAAGTGTTAGAAAAAACTTAGAAAATTTTGCTATAAAAAAATTCGGAGTTCAAATCGTGACAAAATTACAATTGGACTTACAAAATTTATGTTCAATTGTAAAAAAATTGTAAAAAAAGTGTTTTGGACTTTGTCTCCTACTTCTTCTTCTTCTTCTTCAGCATGTTCTTGTCCACTGCTGCCTCCCCAATTGACCGACAGTTCGAACGCTCTGCGGCCATTCCGTCCATGTCGGGCCGGCTGTACCCCTAATGTCATCGGACTATCGTGCCGCAGGTCTTCCAACACTTCTCTTTTCTGTATGGGGCCTCCAGGACAGAACTTTAGAGCCCCAACTTCCGTCGTTTCTGCGACAGATGTGTCCTGCCCATTGCCATTTAAGTCGCGCTACACGTTTCCCTACATCGGTGACTTTGGTGCGTTGGCGAATGAGTTCGTTCCGTATCATGTCACGAAGGGGATACTCCGAGCATCGACCTTTCCATTGCTCTTTGTGTTACTTTCAGTTTGTGCATCATCCCGTCAGTGAGAGTCCATGTTTCGCAAGCGTAAGTCGTCACCGGGAGAACACACTGATTGTAGACTCTAGTCTTGAGTTTCTAAAACAGAAATTGTATAAAAAAGGTTACTATAGGATATCTGATTACTTAGAGGACAGATGTCCATGGGAATAGATTGTTTGAGTAACAGGCTGTTTCGATATATAATTAGCATTCATTTTGTAATTTGACAATATTTTATTTAAAAAAGGAAACGCAAAAGATGCGACGACTGTCGAGTTTCATCGGTGAGCTCTTCTCCACAGATTCCGCCATTGTGTTAGTGAACTCACCCAAAAAATGTAATGACGGATCTAAGTGATGTAACAACATCCTATGGAAATAAATGATTTTTGATTTGATTTGATTTGATTTGATTTGAGTGTTTGAGGGATCTTAGAGTAGAAGACATCTTTGAGCTTTCCGAAGGCTGCCCACGCAAGTTGTATTCTTCGGTTGATCTCTCGGGCCAGTGGGTCTCGTCCAAGTTTGATGATCTGCCCTAGGTAGTTAAACTCCTCCACTTGCTCTATCGCTCAGCCGTCAACTGTGATCGGAGATTGAGACATATCGGTCGTGCCCATAACCTTGGTCTTATCCGAATTCATTTTTAGGCCTACCCGGATTGATTGTTTTGAACTTAACTTTGGAAAATTACATCTGAATTTATAATTATGGCTGAGATAATTAAGGCGCGTCTTCGAAAACAAGAGGATTGTTTATGTTATGTGAATAATACGAAAACGTCTTATTAAAATCAACTTAAACTTAAATAAGTCTTTTTTGAACAATATGAAAAATAAACAATGTACATTTCTTAAATAAGTCGTCTAACATTCTTCAATAAAAACAACAACAAAACATCACGCTTTTTCCTCACACGGGGTCGCAGAGGCACAGATGTGCCCACGTTTTGTGATTTAATCAATACTCCATGTCATGTGTCAGTGATTAAATTCGGATCACAGTATTATCCCGGGTCACCATCATTCTGGGCCTGCCGTGGTTGTGGCACAAGTTACTTCGCAATATGGTGCCGTCGTCTTTGTTGGTAGTGAGACGAGCTCGACATCGCATACTTCTGTTGGAGCTGCAATTCTAATAGACGCACTTTCTCGATATTTGCATCACCCGGAGGAAGGTGTATCTGTCTAGGAGAACCATACTCGAGCCGCATGTATTCTTAACGTACGTTACTGAGAAATAACGGAAGAAAAAAAAAATCAAAATGTTTTTAAACATCACAATATTAACTTTTAAGAATAATTTCGGCTTTTCATGGTTATGATCAAATTCTTTCGGACAATTTCGTTATCCTTTAAAGACAACATTATCTTTTAAGAAGAATTTCAGCTTTTCATGGTTATGATCACATTCTTTCGGACCATTTTATAATCCTTTATAGACAACATTATCTTTAAAGAATAATTTCGGCTTTTCATGGTTATGATGATTCTTTCGAACGATTTCGTTATCCTTTATAAATATCATCGCGCGACAACGATTACTGGATCTAGCACAACATCTCCAAATTTCAACTTTGTCATGTCTTTCCCGACGGAAGAGGTAGTCACGCAAAATTATCCGCGGAATCCCATGCTGTGTCTTCAGGTATAATAATTCTGTAATGAAACGTTTTATCATTATTGTTATACCATGATCATGAGTCTTACAATAGAGTCTGATACAACTAAAATATACTAAATGTTGTAGACTAATTCATTCTGTTATTTATTGGAAGTTCGTGGTTCAAAATAATACTAAACTTTACAATAAAAGCCACTATTTGCATTTATATATATACAATTACACAGTTTCATATTTGCTGACCTATATCATACCTTATATTATATAATATTTGTTTCTTAGTCTTGGATGTTGTCTATGTTTTTACATAAGTATTTATCTCTATAAAATATAGCGTCGTCTAGTACCCATAACATAAGTGTTTAAACACATAGAATTCTAGTTCGTCAAAGCTCAACTAGATGGCGCCACATCAAAAGTTAGCACGCAAAGCGCTTAGTGCTCCGCGAAAGTACTTAAGGCTATGCCGATGTCTGTTTAAATAAATCATTCTAACCACGGTAAAGTGTTTTCATTGTGTGTAGTGTTGTGAACTGTAGTGACCCCTAAAAATATTGGTGCCGAAAACTCTGACTGGACTTGTAAAAATCGCGAGTAAAGTGAGAAGTGAAAAATATTACAAGTGTACGGTGCCAAAGACTTAGAATAATCAGACTCAGTGCGATTCGCTAAAAATCACAAGTCACCATCACCTGGGCCTGCCGTGGTTGTGGCACAAGTTACTTCGCAATATGGTGCTGTCATTTTTGTTGGTAGAGAGACGAGCTCGACATCGCATACTTCTGTTGGAGCTGCAAGTCCAATAGACGCACTTCCTCGATATTTGCGTCACCCGAAGGAAGGTGTATCTGTCTAGGAGAACCATACGCGAGCCGCATGTATTCTTAACGTACGTTACTGAGAAAATAATTTCAAAATGTTTTTAAACATGACAACATTAACTTTTAAGAATAATTTCAGCTTTTCATGGTTATAGTCATATTATTTCGGACAATTTTGTTATCCTTTATAGACAATATTATCTTTAAAGAATAATTTCGGCTTTTCATGGTTATGATCTATATTCTTTCGAACAATTTCGTTATCCTTTATGGATATCATTGCGCGACAACGATTATTGGATCTAGCACAACATCTCCAAATTTCAACTTTGTCATGTCTTTCCCGACGGAAGAGGTAGTCACCCAAAATTATCCGCGGAATCCCCTGCTGTGTCTTCAGGTATAATAATTCTGGAATGAAAAGTTTTACCATTATTGTTATACCATGACCATGATACAACTAAAATATATTAAATGTTGTAGACCAAGTCATTCCGTTATTTATTGGAAGTTTGTGGTTCAAAATGATACTAAACTGTACAATGAAAGCCACAATTTGCATTTATTTATATACAATTACACAGTTTCATATTTGCTGACCTATATCTGTTGGAAGCACATAAAATAGTTTTCATAAAACCTAACCAACAATTTACCAATCACTATATATAATGCGTTCAAGAACCGCAATTTACGACCAGCTTAAAGATAAACTGTTTTTTTAGAGCACATTTCTTATTTGTGAAAATGTTATTTATTATATATGTTATAAGAACATCAAATTCGATGTTCTTATAACATTCAAAACATTTTTGAAAAACTAAGCAATTTGGTTGGACCTCAATTCTGATATCTGTAAAGATGACGTTCTATTCGAAATTAAATATCAATGCCACAATACCGAACCCATCATAGAGAGCTTATAATATGTGTGTAGATAAAGCAGTGTATGTAAATAGTCATAATTAGGCATTATTTCTCTATAAAAATATCGTCGTCTAGTACCATAACACAAGCCTTATTGAGCTTATTATGGACCTAGTTCAATTTGTGTAAGATTGTCCTCCAATATTTATTACTTATTATTATTTTAGTATGTAACAACAGTCACATAAACTATTATAATAAATTAATTAATTTGTAAAATGTCATTTTTTTGTTTGTAATACTTAACTTATTGTACATTTATTAAGCTATAAGTACCTATGAATATACATGTCTTTGTTTTTATGATATCCGCAGATGTGAGAGTTATAAAAACATTGAAGGGCCGTACCATTTATAAAGTTCTACATGTCTATGAGTTTACCTTCCACAGCCAGAAGGAGCATTCCGAGACCTACCACTACCTACGTACCATCTCCACCTGCAGGGTGGTTAGCTACAGAGGAACTTCACTGTCAGAAATGGAATATACTTGAATCGGACTGTAAGAAGAACGAAAAGAGAACAGTATAATTATGTCAATTGAACGTAGGATTTTAAAGATTAAGTGCATATCGCAGTATGAGGAATAGATGGACTAGGTAGACCGTGGTAAACCTTCCCATTCGTTTTAACAATAGATTACGTCTATTATTATAATGGTGGTTCTATTGATACCATAAAACCTATAATAAATAACGATATCTGCATTCGTTCATTAATAGAGTGTTTATGATATGTATGTAGATAAAAACGGCTAGTATTTAATCGCACATCAAAAATACTGATTTGCATAGCAAAAAAGGATCAACAAAAACACTTTTTATGTTTTAAATATTTTATGTGTACTTAAGTTTATGTTTTAAGTATATTTTTTGTCCTTACATGTTCAATCTAACACGAAGGATAAAGGGGGCTTTATCCCTTTACCCTTCACCTAAGCTACCGCTAAAAACGTTAAACCATAATACAACACAAAAGACATCAACGCGGGTACACGTTCAGAAACCATAGACGTGAGTTGAGTCAAAAAAGTTTATTGGGAGCATTTCTATTTCGTGCATGTGCATAGATATTTGCAGACGTAACTTTAAAATAGAGTCCATTTTTGATGAAAAATGAAGGCGTTGCATGATTGTGGATTTTGTATCTGCGTACAACTTTATAGTCTTTCGTGACCGTCAGGCTAGCTCCACAGTTAGTAGAGCAGATATAGCGAGCAGTGTTAGTAGACTGATACTGCTTGCTATAAGTATATCCTCTTACCATCAAGCATTCTTTGATCTTCGACCCTCTCATAATATTGATGATCTTCACTTCTGAAACACGTTCACATCGGATTAGCATTCAGTTTAGTCAACTCGTAAGTATTGTGCTTATTTACAAAACTCTAATGTTACAGTATGTACAAATCTTATAAAAAAAAGTGCCGTTCCCTTAAGATACTAAAAAAGTCATACAACCTAAAACTGTACTGATTCTGAACTCATTAAAAACTAAGAAGCCGTTACGTTTGTTTTACTTATTTCAATACACACAAACCATCATTATATATCACAATAAAATTAAAACTATTTGGGGACAAAATGATGACAGACAAAGGGGGCTGGCTAGGGAAAGATCCTGGAAACCTCTCATCGACTTTGACATGGAGCATGGACCTGTTTTAAACGAATTTTATATTCAGACACGACCAAGAAACAACACCGTGACAACGATTGAACATGGGAATATAAATTATGATTCGACAAGTGGTGTTTAGTTTAGGATACTTTAATAAAGCTGGCCCCAAACTAGGATTCCCTGTATCTTGGGTACTAGACAACGATTCACATACTTATAGAGATAAATGTAATACTTAGATAGATAAACAACTAGGGTACAAACATCCGTTCTCATCAAACAAATATTTGCCCCCACCGGGACTCGAACCCGGGACCCTTAGCTTCGTAGGCAGCGTCACTGCCGACTCGGCCATTCGGGTCGTCGATTAATATAAATTCCATTCTTAACATCATATCTCAGAAGAGTAAAAATAGACTAAGTAAAGTAGCTACATCATTCATGGGGTATTCGCTTCCACAATAAAATACCACAGGAATCATTGATCCTTCGTGAAAAGAGGTTCAAAATCTAAGTTAAAAATGGGATGATAAGAAAGTCCTATTATAGTTTTAAGGAATACTTGGATGACAAAACTGCATGGTCCATACCATCTCGGCGCACGAAATTAGACGAGGGGCGATGGAACAAGTCACATAGATTTAGATAGATAGACTCGCCGGCGAATTCCTTAGACCGAAACCAGTACCTGTTGTGAAGTCACTTTCTTAAAAAGAAGGTATGGGGGAGTTTCTTGCCGTTTCTACTTAACCCCGAGGCCCACCTTCCTAAACGGTGTAGTCTTTTTATATAAAAAAATAATAATACTAGTAGTTATAAATAAGTATAATTTTGACTTAGACTAAGATATATATTTTTTATATTCAATAAAAAAATCTGAATCTGAATCTGAATTCAAATATAGAATCATTTGCTCACTCAGGACTCAAACAAGCACTCCCAGCAAAGATCAACTTTGCTCTCTTGTTGCACAAATAACTATTTTATTAATAAATAATGATTGGCAAAATGCTCCCCACGTGGCCACTCACATACATAGGGCGCACTGTAAGTTTCCGGAACTGGCCACTTACATAAACAATATTTAAAAATTTATTGCAACATTTGAAAATAGAACTCTTTGGCTGTAGAATGCAGTTTGTTTCATCTGACTGCCTTTTGTTTTTACCTTGTGGCGCCATTTAAAAAATTGTGTGTCTGCATCAACATGGATTTAACTCGGGAAAATTTTCGTAGTATGATTTTCTACGATTTTAAGTGTAATTTGACAGCTCAACAGAGCATCGCTCGGCTTGAAACAGCTTTTGGCAATGAAGCACCATGCAAGACAACTGTTTATAGCTGGTTTGCAGAATTCAAGCGTGGTCGTATCAATCTCAGTGACGAATCTCGCGATGGTCGGCCGTCCACCGCTGTGACCAACAAAAACATCGATGCTGTGCGCCGTATGATTGAAACAGACAGGCATGTGACCTACCATGAAATTCGCGCATCCTTAGAAATAGGCATGAGTCAAATACAATTAATCCTACACAAACATTTGGGTGTGAGAAAGCTGTGCTCGCGGTGGATCCCACACAACTTGACCGAGGCTCAAAAAACGGACCGCGTCACTTGGTGCAGTGCCATGCTTACCAGATTAAACGAAGGTGCGTCAAATTTGGTGTGGGACATAGTAACAGGTGACGAAACATGGATTTATTGCTACGATCCCAAAACAAAGCAGCAATCGAGCGTATGGGTCATTCAAGATGAGCCGAAACCAACCAAAGTGGCGCGCGTGAAAAGTGCATCTAAGCGGATGATTGCTTCTTTTTTTAATAAAACTGGACATAAACATAAACATAAACATTTACATACAGGCACATACATTGCTTCTGGCCCCACACTAGGATAGCCTGTGTCGTGGTAACCAGAAACAGCGACGTCACACACATATAAACATCCAAGACCTGGGGATTGTTTTTTTTTTTTTTTTTTTTTCATTTTTTTTTTTTTCTTTTTCATTACCCTCAGCCGGGGATCGAACCCGGGACCTCTCGCATGGTAGGCAGAGCCACAACCGCTGCGCCACAGAGGCCGTCAAACGTGGCCGGACACGTGGCTACTGTTGCTTTAGAGAATCGTCGTACAGTGAATAGTGACTGGTACACGACCATTTGTTTGCCGGAAGTTATTGACGAACTCCGTAAAAATAACCGTAAACGCCGTATCATCCTGCACCACGACAATGCTAGTTCTCACACGGCCAGACAGACAAACGACTTTTTGAAGGCGAAAAATGTAGAACTCATGAGTCATCCTGCATACAGTCCCGACCTGGCACCTTGTGACTTTTTTCTGTTCCCAAAAATTAAGAACCAATTACGCGGTCAACGATTTTCATCACCAGAAGAGGCTGTCGAGGAGTATAAAAAACACGTTTCAGAGGTCACCACAGAGGAGTGGCACAAAAGTTTTCAAAACTGGTTTCATCGAATGAAAAAGTGCATAGACGCCAAGGGAGATTATTTTGAAAAACAATAAATTAATTTTGTACCTTTAATAGTATTTTTTCATATTCATTCCGGAAACTTACAGTGCGCCCCACGTATAAATAAAAAGTAGGCATGTATAAAGTTTTATATAATGTTATCCCTGATAAGTCGAAGGTAAGAAGGGTTCTTACATTTTTGTATGTAGTGTTCACGTGTATGTTCCGCCATTTTGGAAAACTAAATATAATTGCGGCCGAATGAAGATGAAACCGGTGGAAGTGGAAAGAATAAATAATTACATACAAACGTATATAGTTATGAATTCCGTTAACGGTATTCTTTGCATGAAATCTTATTTCATTTTTTTATCGTGACCTGAAGGACATTTATTTAATTAATATTTTTGTCATGAAGAAAATAATATTTTTTTGTATTTTTATAAACAACAAATGTCTCTCCGGTTTTATCTGTAATCCCAAAAATAATTTTCCGAAATGGCGGAAATTTAGGTACCTACAGAATTTTTATTTATAAAATATGTAATTTTTTATTTTATTTTATTTAGTCGTTTTTGGAGGAAATATTTAGTCGTTATTGCACTTTATCAACTGGTCGAGGTCATCGATATCGATAATGTGGATGCGAGCTTTGCATCTTTATGATATAGGTTATATCAAAACTAAAAGTATAGTTTGCGGTATGTTTAGTATCTTTCCTACACTGCAGAAACGCGTAGTGAGGGGATTAGATGCTAAATGCATACATATATAACATAAGTACATATTTCAGACTATCAACATCAGATATATCTTTGTCTACAAACTCTACAGAGGGCAATGACGCGAAACTCCGATCGCCTCGCGTAAGTATGTAGAGGACTAAGATAGTCTGTCTATTTTGATTTATCTAGAAATAAAAATAGACGTATTAATAAATAATGTAATCTGGGACATCTTGGAACAGACAGGCCCCATGGGTGTTGCAGCGCCGCCATTATTTTTATTTGTCCTCGTGGCCGTGAGGGCTACCCAAGAGCGCTACGAGATAATTCCTGATATATATCCTCTGGTTGCCTTGGCGAGGGATTCCTCTAAGCGTTATGCCAGCAGAAAAAATCTAATTCCAACCCTGTCCACAGTTTGGAAGCCACGAGTTTGTCGCCCGCCATTTGCCACCAATGATCTTGTGTCATTGTTGTCTTATACCGAATTGCAGAAAAAAGACCATGCATGGCACCTCAATTGTGGTTTCACATCAATAGTGATTACATGTCTCCATTGTTTTCAACGCTTTATCCATGGTGGTTTGACCCTATATTGTGGTCCATCACTAAGCTAAGTTTAAATAGCTATTATGTAAGCTCGGCCACCAAAGAACGGACCCATTTTATTTAACTTATAATAAAACAACCTTGACTAACAGTAATACTTTTATTTAGTGAAGTACTTTCCAACTCATAAAAAATTAGGCCACAACTTTACTAAATGGTCATCGACATTGGCTTTGCACTCTTTGGAAACACGCCCGGAATACTGTCATCTTGTTTTAAGTCCTGACTTGCATTGCTTCCCAAAATGATACCAAGCGAACAAGATCATAGGAGCGTCTTATTTCAAGTCGTCATTTCGAAATGAAAGCAATCATATCGTCGTGAATTTTCCATCATCCATAAAACTTAACGATTTTCATAAACGAGTTTCTGATTAACAATACTGCTTTGAATTATACCCCCCAGCTAAAGGTGGTATGAAAAGGGTTTAAATTAGATTTTACACAACCCGGAAGCCAAAATGTAAGTACATATATTACGTTTTGAAGACTACCGACATCAGTTAACTGTTTGTCTATAAATTGCAATGACGCTAGCTTAAGGTCACCTGAGTATGTGGAGTCGTTACAGCGATTCAAGATGTCAATCTAGAAACAAAATATAGGCGAATTAATTAATGATATAATACTTTAACCTAGGTTTTTTTCTTTTTGGGAGGGTGAGTGTGTTTACTGTCACATTTTAATGATTGGTGAGTACACGGAATACCAGTACACAGCGATCTTAATCAAAGGTTTGTTTAAGATCCTTTAAGTCGTCGTTGTGAACTCTGAAATCAAAATCAAAATACACACTCACTCACAAACACGAGAAATTTCAGCAGACTAGACTCGGATTCATCGAGCTACTGGTCTTGTTGTATTAACTCTACTAAAAGTAATATCAGAAGGTTTTATGTCAATAAAATAAGAAAATTAATAAAAATATGTATTTCGCGCAAGACGACGGAAGATATGGTGAATTCTAAACAACTGATGTAATGTATAATGAACCATACATAATAAATAAGTATTTATTATGTATGTATGTATTATACATCAGTTGTCTGTTAGTCTACAACTCTACAATCCGAAACGTTCTGAAGTTAAAATTAAGTATTTTTTGGAGGTGGGTGCATGTGTTTATTATTGTACTTCATTATTTGATTTTCGATTATGTAAATGAAAGCGTTACACCCTTTGTGATGCGTGTTGCAATGCCATCTGGTTTTAAGTCCACCTTTGCCATATTTTCCAAAACGGTACCCATCGAACCAGATCATAGGAGCGCCCCATTTTGAAGTTGTTATTGTGAAGTCTGTAACCAAACAAACATAAACGTAACTGCTTTTTCCTTAAAACCGGCAAACATTTAGTTGGTATTTGTAGACGAGACTAAGACCTACATAACCAAAGGAAGTGTTATAAAAGAGAGTGGACTGTTTTTATAGGTGAAGAAGTTACATTGAATTGAACTATCAGATCGCACGTATATCCAACTCGATAGTATACAGTGAAGTGATCTTAGACAACCGGCATTTGTTTGTTGACCTACAAAGCACTCACAATTTCCGAGTAAATCTCTGTAAATCTAACCTCTTTGGAAAGTAATGCTTCTATTGCAGGTGTCGCAGCAGTCATACATACTGCGGAGGCGTTGCTAGCTAGCAAACACATCCATGGGTGCATTTGGTTGAAGTCAAAAGGTCATCAAAAACTTCAAAGGCTTGAATGTCTTAAGAAATCGCAATATTTTATCCATAGGAATATAAGTATGAACAGCAAAGGCTCTTTGGATTGACTCGCGTATGGTGGTGGTGGTACATGATGGTGGTACAGTCCCAAAAACTGCCCTAATATCACATTTATACTTGATGGCGGTACATACTCAAAAACTGCCCAGATTATCACAGATTAAAGAGCGCAAGGATATTTGCAGACTTTCTGTTGAGAAAGTAATAGAACTATCGTGTGTTGAATTTGGTAGACACATTGTCGTAAGCGTATACAGACCCCCTACCAGTGATTATGGTATATTTGAATCAGAATTGGAGGATGTCTTGTGAGTAGTTTCTAATAGTAACAAAGAGTAGTTATTTGCGGTGACTTCAATATAGACTTGCTGGTGGACTCCTCGTTGCATACTAAATTAATAATAATTTTTAAATCATTCAATTTAGTCAACATCTTCACAGAGCCCTTAAGGATAACTGAAACTACTGCAACTTGTCTTGATAACGTTTTCTGCGATTGCGAAATTTTGAAGAAGAAGTTAATTGTTTAAAGTCTGATCACAGTGGGTAAATTGTCTTAGAAGTAGCTTAAAAATCACAGGAATTAGTCTTGTGTAGGCCGATCACAACAAAAAAATTGAATCATTCTAACAAGATTTACAAAGTAGCTTACCTACTCAAAAAGTGAATGATCACTATACGGACTTATTCAACAAACTTTAAGATAGATTTGAAAATAATTTTAAATTACATAAACCAACAAATAGCGATAGCAAAGTAGGGTTTAGTGAATGGGCAACAAAAGGAATCCGTAAAAGTATGGATACACTTTATGCAGTTGATGAAAAAAAACATCTACAAAACATGACCCAATTTTTATTCAACATGTAAAATTATGGAGGAATGGTCTGAGATAGGGGAGGCTATTGCTCAGCAGTGGGTGGGACACACGCAGGCTAAATAAAAAAAAATATAAAATTATATTCATAACTATTTAGGGCCGTCTGCCATAAAGCTAAGTGCGAACATATAAAAACGAAGATTCTTACACTGTCGAATAAAAATAAAACAATTTGGAATATCATAGAGAAGCCGGTAAAACAAAATCAGGAAACATTGCTCTCAAGGCCATTACGGATCGTATTTAGAAGGGAGGGTTCAAAAAGCTGACATTAATAGAACAAAATCGTCGGGTTCTCAGGTGAAGATGAGAGTCCTACAGGGATCTATTCTGGGTATCCTTTTCCACGTATATGTAAATGATTTGCCATTTGTATTTGCAGATGACACGTCGCTAAATTTTTGAGATAAGAAAATGGCTTACAATAAACAATTAATGCTCTCTCCCGAGTACTAGTAACTTCTTTTAACTAGTAATTTATTGCCAATAACTTGCTTGTGAATTCAAAAAAGACAAAGTGTATAAAATTCACTTTACCTAATGTAAGGCAAGTTGAGAGTAACATTGTATTGGGGAAAGACAAACTAAAACTAGTAAATTAAACTGTATTTCTCGGCATCACTATTGATGCCAAACTACAGTGGGGTCCCCATATTGTAAAATTAGCACATAGACTTACCTCCGCAGCAAATGCAGTTAAAATAATCAGGGAATTGACTGACATTGCAACTGCTAGGCTTTTATATTTTAGTTATTTCCATAGCATTTGGCTTTTGACATTGAGACCATCTTCATTTTGCAGAAGAGAGCGATCCGTATTTATTTACAACCTAGGTAGGAGAGGCTAGAACTCAGAGCCTCTGACAGAGACTGCCATCTGGCATTAAACCAGTTCATTTTACTAATAATTAGGCACCTACCTAATGTTTTTTTATGCTTGCTTCATTAAGTCTCAATTATGAATAAAGATCTTTGAACCTTGAACCTTATTTGCCGCGAGTCAGACAAAACACTGCTCTGAGTGACTATGTATTGAGGAGGGTCAGTTCCAAAAACAGGGCAGTTTCTATTAATCTTGTTCAAATTACCGATCTTCATATATGCACGCGTAACATCAATTCCTTATGGCTTATGTTTAAACGATCACCAAAAACGCACCTATTTTACTATCAATAAATTGGAAACGATCGCCAGAATTAGTAAACGATCACCAAATTGTGTTGGAATAAATGATCACCAAACTTCTTTTTATGTTTTGTGTGCTTAATTTTATGTTTTAAGTATATTTGTTGTTCTTACATGTTCAACCTAACACGAAGGATAAAGAGGGCTTCGCCTCGATCACCCTCACCTCAGCTAAGCTACCGCAGTATTTTGCCCTGACATTTTCTGCAACTTTTGGTGATCATTTACCCATTTCTGGCATGAAAAAAAATTATTTTGGTGGTCATTTAAATTGTTCTCATTCCTTATTAGCGTTTTTTTTATTCATAACGATAAATGCAGATTTTATCTGTTGGAATAAATCTACTCTTGGTTTTTTGCCCGTCCCCAGATGTTAAAAACGAACGGACTCAGTTCTGGAGAACGTGGTGGCCATGGAATAGGTCCGTCCCTCCTAATCCACAATTTTGGGAAAGCATTGTTCAAGTGTTCCCTGAATCCTTCAGTGAGCAGGACAATCGTCTTATTGGAAGACGATGAAAGCCTGTCTTAATTGAAAAGTTTGAAGTATAGTTCAAATTCATGATAAGATCCCGGTTGAGAGTATCAGATAGGTAGTGAGGCCCAATTATTTGATTTTCAATTACTTCTGCCTAAACATTGAAGCTGAACCTTTCTGAAAACTCCCTGTCTTTTGATTCTTGGGTTATTTTTGTGCAAATTAAGAATGGCTTAATTTTGTAAAATTGGACTCGTCTATTCACAGAATACGTATTAAGAGTCACGATCCTCCAAGTCTGTATGCAGCAAAAAACGACAAAACCGGGCAAAGTTCCCAAAGTCGTTATCGTCAAGATCTGCAAAATACGCGTAAATATGCATTAATTGTTGTCATGTTTTTTTTTTCTTGAAAAGTACGCAAACATTAACGTGAGCGACAAAGTGACGTCACGGCCACTATCTGCCAAATAAACAAAGGCGACAAGTTGAGGTGCTCGTTGAATGGGATTGGGTTTCAGGCAGTCTCATGTTAGCGTTAAGGGTTGGGCAACAAATATAATGATCACCAAAATATTTTTTTCCTACCCAAAATCGATAAATCAACACCAAAAGTTGCAAGAAATATCAGGGCAAAATACTGCGGCAGCTTAGGTGAAGGATAAAGTGGGTGAGCGAAGCGAAGCCCTCTTTATCCTTTGTGTTAGGTTGAACATGTAAGAACAACAAAAAATACTTAAAACATAAACTTAAGTACACAAAACATAAAAAGAAGTTTGGTGGTCATTTATCCAAACACAATTTGGTGGACATCTATCCATTCTGGCAGTCATTTCGAATTTATTGGTTGTAAAATAGGTGCGTTTTTGGTAATCGTTTAAACATAAGCCTAAGGGTTGCACCTAAGTCGGTTAAAAATTTGCGTAACTTGGTACTGTAGTGTACTGAAAAACATGTTTGTTATTTTTTATGCTTCCGGTCGGTTCTTCCTCGAAAGGCGTCAAAATGGGCTCATCAACTATGACATTGTGTTGCACACAGACATTTGTCAACAAAAACAAATAACAGTAACACTTTTTTTTTGTGTTTGTGATTGGAACCTTACTTAGTTCGATAGTAAAGGACTATTAATTTGTAAAGGGCAAAGCGAACAAAACCATACTTTGTCGTATCAGTGTAATTTGAGGGGTAAAAGTTACGATTAAAAGTCTAGTTATTTTATGAAGACTTTTGCCAATAAGACATCCATAACAACCAGAATTATCTACATAGCAAAAGTCGCAAAATTATGTCAACAACCATGTTGACGCAGAGTTTGTAATAATTTTGGCTGTGTAGTTTTTATTTTATTTGACCATCTTGCTCGCTATATCTGATGCTGACTATACCATTTCAGTGGTTGTGTTGATCGCAAATTTGTACAATCTCATCACTCGCAGTCTTCACTGCAGCCGTGCATCCTCTAGAGTGGTGAGAAGAACAATACCATCTAGTGATTGGGCTGTTGTGCTTTGTTTTCCTAGCTGAGAACTTAAAGCCATTGTATATTAACTGCGACTTCCCTCGGTTCGATATGATGAAACGCACTGGAACAAACAATAATATTTTTAGACTAACTTCACCGGCCAAGGACATTTTTATTTTTTCAAATCTTAAAATTCATATTTCTCTATAGGTAAACAAGTTAAGCAGATATTACATTTAACGGATAAAATGTTAATAAATCTATTCCAAATTACAGCAATGATTATTTAATTTTAAACTTTTATTTTAAATATTACAATAATCATAACATAGAATATCATTTCACATCAAAAAGATTACGAAATATTCAATTTGGAAGCCATGCTAATGATACTGTAAGATCAAGATTAAACAAATGAAAATTTTACATAGGCCAATAACTTATATAAACTTAAAAATTAAATGAAGATGCTCGAGAAATATTAGTAATAGTAGTAGTAGCCGATTTTTCCAGAACTCTGCTAGCCACCATCACGTTACCTAGTGGTTCGAGATCTATTTGCGTCTTCTGATGGTTGTGACTTCCCAACATTGCGATTATTTCGTCATCAATAGTGTGTATCAAGGCTCGACAACCTCGTGAATGATGCGTTGAACAATGCCACCTTTTCTTCAGCGCATTTCGCTCACGTTTAATCGCGGAGAAGGTGAATCCATTGAAGAGTATTAATATGTTGCCTTTTCTGGACTGCACGTAGCATGCTGTGTATAGAAAATTATTTTTATTGAAATCCTTTACTAGAAATCGAGGCATATTCCACCATGGGTAATAATTGTAAAAGTTATTTTTTTAGTTTATGACATACTTTTATTGAACAGAAAGTAAAGACGCATTTATCCTTTCATAAACACTCTAACAACGCTATTTCTTCTTGAATATAACCTTAAAAATTAAAACTTTTTTTTTTTAAAACACTCATTTACACAAATCAACTTTATTTCTAGTTGAAACAAGAATAAGTTTTACCATTATCTTGCGGCACCCCTTACAAAGCTTTAACCTTAATAGTACACTTGTGCAATACTAATAGTTTTGTTACTCATAGAAACGTTCTATATCGTCATCTATCGTGTTAGTTAGCTATTCCAGATTTCTAGTTGTGTGCGACACACGTCCAACGACAATTAATACCCGCTCTACGCTGAATTTTATAGGTTTTGCAGGGCCGAATAAACTATAAGAAATATTGAAAACTTCTCAAAGAGGTCCTTAAAATATTTATCTACACACGTATCATAAACCTTCTTCACTGCGTTCAAAAACCGCACGTTACGATCAGCATTATGTTAAACTACTTGGTAAAAACTCGTTTCGTATCTGGAAAACTACACATAATGGTCATAATGTGTAGTTTTTCTACATATAATGACATTCAAATTTCGAACGCCGACGCCCACCCGCGTGCCGTCCCTAGTTTGTCTGTGAAGTTGGTACTGACATTCAAATTTCGAACGCCGACGCCCGTCTGCGTGAAGTTGGTACTACAGAACAAGCTAAACAATTGCAGAACCACAATACCGGTCAAACATGCGGTTCCTGAACACATCAAAGAGAGCTTATGATATGTGTGTAGATAAACTAGTGTATGTAACTGTACATAATTAGGCATTAAAACTCTCGAGTGATATTATTATGAAACTCGCCTTCCTCGAGTATTAATGCCCTCCATTATGTAGCAGTCACATAAACTACTATTAAATACAATTAAATCTGCATTAATGAATTTTTGGATAAAATTTTTCTGGGTCATAAACGCAGATTTTGGAAAACATCTGTTTGTTATCTGTACATTGCAAAAAGATGTTTCCCAAGTCCAAATCGCCCGCGTCATGCGCGATGTACACTGCTGGTAGGATCATCGGCTTGTAATCGAAAAGCTGTATCTCCGCCTCCCTCGTCCTTGTAGATTCGTCAGAACTATGCCACCAAGTCTAAACTTGGACGGGGACGGAGGAGAAGTATGCCGAAGCGTTGGCTACCATGCTACCGCACACCAACACCTCCGGTTGGTACTGACTGGGGGACTCTATCTACTCATATTTTATGTCTAAAATATGACACCGCCACAACTACCTTAGGACTAAAAGTCCGTAAGAACGAGGATTGGATTGATAATAACCTAACTTAACTTCGCTCGATCCTGTCTGCCTATTGTTTACCTACAATATTGGTTGTTGATTGTTATTTGATTTTGCTGTATAAATTAGTTGTGGTGCTAATAGTAATGTTTGATTTTATTGATTGGTTTAGGCTAGTAGTTCATTTATTAGTCGAGGTATTATGAATTTGTCAGTTCTTCGTCCTTTAGAGTTTGTGAAGCGAGAACTCTCTTCTCGTAATGAGAATACAAGTGAAAACTCTCTTCTCGTAGATCATACATAACGAATAATTTAAGTAGGTAAGCACTATATCTTGTCAAATCCGTAGGTAGCACTCCCATGGTCTGCGGGCGACGAGGGACGAAAGATGCGGGGACTGCGAGGATGGGAATGTAGTGCGCAGGCGGCGAGGCGCGTAGTAGGAACCGCCCGCGCTCTCTTTCCCACCCCCGCATCTTTCGTCCCACGCCGCCCGCAGACATGGGAGTGCTACGTACGAATTTGACAAGCTTTAGCTACGTATTGAGACCACCTGCTTTTTCTGTTTGGTCAAATCCAACACTTCATTGTGATGACCGTAGCTACACTTAGTTTCGACCATTTGATATTATATTTGTTACACATAAATTGTCGAGATTTAATTTAGAATTAATTATGTTGAAACTCGAAAGATCTCCGTGGTATAATCAGTTTCACGCTTGTTTCTCACACAGGAGATGCAGATTCGAATCTTGACCACATACAACGGAGATAATAAATGAATTTATTTTAAATACAGTATCGGATGTTCAGCGTTTCGGAGAACAGGTTAAGCTGTAGGTCCCTGTTACTATCACTACGTGGTAGTAGTAGTAAAATCCCCCCCTCACCCAGCACTGAGCCAGCGTGGTGGAGTATGGCTTAATCTTACTAATATCTGCGTGAAGACTCTGTGCCCCTCGGTGAAAATATTATTAGGCTACGTGGACATCACATAGTTACGGTAATATTTTTCAGTGAAAAAAGTTGACACCGTTACTGTAAGCTGCAAACAAAACCCTGACATTTTTTGAAAATTTTGCGACCGAAAATGGTTGAATGGTTGACAAATCTAAAGCTTGAGTTATTATCGCTAAATCTATCAAATTAATTTTATAAGACATATTATTCTACTGACATTTCATTTATTGCATAACTGACGTTAAAATAAACTCTGAATTAAATTGACATCCATTCTATTAAACAATAACAATAAACATATATCTGCACGTGTTAACTGGTTTCTTTGTATGACTCTTCTATATTGTAATATTAATTGTAATTTTACTACATTATTTTTGACTTTGACTTTGACTAAGCTCGTTCTCTTTTTGCAACATTTGCAAAAATATCACTTTTCTCTTCAGCGATGTTTTCTCACTTTACAAATTCTACCCCGTAATTTTTCTCACCCACCCTATCAAGCAATTCTGTAAAAATATAAATGTAATCAAGAGCCTAAAGATTAATAGCGGGTGAATCATTGATTCCAGGAGGCTTTCCACAACCTTTGATGAGGACACTACACTGAATCAGCTATTACATCACCATGGCAACCATTTCCATTTCAGTACTTTATTTTACATAGTTTTTGAATCGCTTTTGGACTTACGGGAATTTATTTAAATGATGTGGTGAATCCCATCAAAAGACAATGTTTTGGAGACACATATTTCTTACTTGTTCAACTCTTTATTCAACAGGTTACAAGTTCGATAATTCGTTGATTCCCAGTTTCGACATAAATAATTCTAAATTAATTCTCGACACATTGTGTTTACTTAGAATTTATGTGTTAATATAAAAATGAAATTGTCGAAACTAAGTCGCAATAAGTATTGCTGTTACACAAATGTAGTTACGGTCACGACAATAAAGTGTTGGATTTCAGTATATGTACTTCTTCAGTGAAGATGGTGGCTTTTAGAATGAATATGATGCTGAATAGGTATATGGAAATAACTCCGTTTATTAGGAAGTCATTGACAAAGATGTAATAATAAAATTGCTATATTTTAAACATGGTAACTCAGGTGGTCAATGCTTTTTATAGATAAAAACGATTACTTCAAAATTCAAGACTAAAGAAAACAATCATGTTTGCATATTACTGATAAATTATATCTGAATGCTTCAGTCAAACAACATGCAATTCTCCAAATCAAGCACCGAACAAGCTCGTTCTCTTTTTGCACCCCCTGCTACGATGCCTTGTTTCTCTTCGGATATGTTATTTCAAACAGTTTTTACAACTTTGGAGTTTACTCCTTTTTGACTTTGTTTTTATCGCTACTATCAATTCCGACCAGTGTTGATACGTTACGTTTTTTTCTTTTTTGATGGTTGATCTCAAAACAAAGTACATCTCAAAACAAACAACGGTATATTTTCACATCCAGAGCAAGTGAAAAGTGCTTATTCTTCTCCGAAGGCAGTTTTTGAATCTATTCTCGGACGCTGTATATTTCATTTATTCTGGCCAATGAGTTCTGAAGTTTTGTTATGTTAAAAATTCTACCCCGAGATTGTTTGCGCCAACGAAATCAAGTGAAAAAGCTTTTTTAAAAAAAAAAAACTAAGGACCATTAGTTCAAATGCAGGTTCGTCATTAATTTCAAGTTGAGATAAGTGCTTAACTCGCTTTAGAACTCTCGGTTTATGGGAAGAATACTCGTATAACGGTAATTGTGAATAATATAAAAAACAATAATTTGAAGACATATATTTCTTATATTATCAACTCTCTATTCAACAGTTTACAAGTATCTTCATTCGTGATTATGATCGTTGCATATTTTCAGGATCTGGTCGTCTTCAGTAATGATGGAGGCGCGGCATCCTCGGGAGCCGTGAGAGGAGCATCGCCACCACACTTTGCTTTTGTTGGTTTTGTTCTTCGTGAACTTCATGTTATCTATTACAAGTATTTTCTTACCCCTGTCTGTCGTAAACATTTCCACTGAAATCAATGAGTGATCGAGTTAATTAATCTTTTTTTTTTCATGCTACGGCCAAGCAAGCCTTACTTTAATTAACTACAGTTAGTAGACACGATCATTTTTATTCCAAACTAGTGTATATAAATATTAATATCTATTTATAGGCACATATATTCCTTCTTGCGATGACATTCTGTGTCATGGATACTAGAAACAGTGACTTCTTTCTGAACTTGAAGTAATATACCTATAAAGTAGCGGTGTCTTTGGCTCTCCTCAACAATCTTTATTGGTAAACTTGTTACGAAATTTAGGTAGTGGGACATTGGGTAGCGAGAATTTTACACATTTGTTTTTTTTTTATTTAACACTAAACTAAACTAAA
The DNA here is from genome assembly GCA_949825045.1 of Argyresthia goedartella. Taxonomy (NCBI): domain Eukaryota; kingdom Metazoa; phylum Arthropoda; class Insecta; order Lepidoptera; family Argyresthiidae; genus Argyresthia; species Argyresthia goedartella. The sequence continues at coordinate 8,990,978 of OX463817.1, forward strand.
CTAGCGTGATTGCTTTGTTAACATCGTCAAAATTGTTCTGAGTTCCACCAACCAGTTCTTAAAAATAATTGAAGTATCATCAGCAAACAAAACAATCTCACATATGTTTTTTACAAAAAAGGCAAGATCGTTAATATACACCAAAAACAAAAACGGGCCCAATATTGAACTTTGAGGGATACCCATTGAGATGAGAGATCCAAATGACTTCTCTCCATTCACATCAACTTTCTAGATGCTATTGCTAAGATAAGAGAAGACAAGTTTTAGAGCTTTCCACTGAGCTCCGTAATGCTGCTATTTACAAATTAATGTTTCGTGACTTACCCAATAAAATGCTTTGGAAAGGTCGCAAAAGACACCAATGGCATCTTGTGATTCTCCCAAGCATCAGAGATATGCTTTAAGAAGCTTATCCCTACATCTGTAGAGGAACGCCCTTTAGTGAAACCATATTGCTCACTGCGGAACATTCTGTTTGAATTCAAATGTGTCAATAACTGGCTTAAGATAACGTTTTCAAATATTTTACTTAGAGCGGGTAGTATTGATATTGGTCTGTAGTTAGTCGGATCATTTTTATTGCCGGACTTATATAAAAGAATCAGTTTACTATTTTTCATTTCGTCAGGAAAAACACCTTCACTTTTTCTCAATCACTTTGAACAAGGAATTGCAAAGGTCATCTGGGCTTCCAACCATTGTCGGGAGTCAAGATCAATGCTTTCCGAAAACTGTCCCATACGGATGGTAGTAATGGGTCTGTAAGTAAACTCTTGACAGTATTTATTCAATTTACATGGGAACACAACGCTTTGCTCACAATGATCCGACCTAAGTTTGTCATAAATAGCCATAATTTGAGGTTTACAGTTACAAAAAAAAAGTTGGCTAATGTGCAGTCTAGCCGATTAAAGATGACATCCGTTATCACAAACGAACATGACTTCGGACATTAGCCGAGGCTCGAAATTAATCTTAACACTAGCCGGCTAAACTTAAGTTTAGTTACACACCTAGCTTTAGCCGTAACATATATGTATATATAACCTATATCAGTTCCATATTATGCGTTATATGACCAAATTCAAAATTGATGGTTTACCTTGAGGCACTGCAGAGTCCGTCTACAACGATCTTCGAAATATAATTTCTAACTTCAACTCTGTTGGTTTAGATTATTTTTTTTCAAAATGCGATTTACAGTTGGTTTAGATAAAAAAAATTCAAAATGCGATTTACACCTTAATAAAAATATAACCCAGAGTTTATTCAGCACATAGGATGAAGGATACGACATACACAAGAGTGACAAATGACAGTAACAACTTTATTTTTTATTAACAATGAAAGTAACCAAAATATATGAATTAAAAATAAAATAGAAACACTTAAAGAAACAACTACGCGAACAACACCTTAATTCTAACTTAATAGTCACGGAGTAAAAATCGTTTAAAATCATAGACGAAAAGTCTCTACGCCTCCTAGGCGCTCCAGTGCTGGACGATTCGTACCCCGATTTTGTGAGCGACCAAATTACGCAAATTTGTACAGAACCTGGGGTCGGTTTTGGCGTGATGTGGTAAAAATTAAGTCTGAAAATAACAATTCCTTGAAAGGGGTTATTATCTTAAGTAGCCACATTATACCGATAAGTCAAAACTAATTAAACTTAGTATTTATTGTCTATAGCGGTCCTGCACAAGAAAAGTTACTACGACCGACGCTCTCATTAGTATGAACACATGATGGTTTTCATGCTATAATTAATAAACATTCAGTTAAATTAAATATGTTTTAATATTAGTTTAGTTTCTAAACATCTTATTTAATATAAAATATGGAACTTGTAAATTGACAATAAACGATTATTATATTATAGTTCTAATTACAAACGAATCTCGATACATAGTACTAACTGATCTCAGTTCAATTTCAATTTCATTTTTTTCTCAAACTTCAAACTAAAACATATAAACATTAATACAATACAAATTATAAATAATTCCAAAAAATAATATAAGTATTAGGGCAATTTCCAAATAAATTCAATGTGAATAAGATGTATAATTATAATGTTACACACAGTTCATGCCACAGATTAACCAATCATCTTCAAGATTTCCTGATGTCGATATTTTCCACCACATTACAAATAAAGAAGCCCTTATATATCTATTTATTTAAGACATAAAGTCGAACAATAAACTCAACGTTACTCTAAAGAATGAGTAGAACTAAAACTGTGCGCTCCGTGATGGTGGACATGTAAACTATAGTGATGTGACCACACATCCATCTCAAAGAGTATTAAAATATATTATAAAAGTGTATTATAATGTAGCTATGACCTTGATATGACCTTGGTACCTTCAAAATAAAACTTTTAACCATTTATAGAAAGAAGCAAACATAAAACAAACATATATTTAACTTATAACTTCTTACTAAGTAATTACACTTTACATATTTAAGTAATGAATTTTTGATAAGTCAAATAAGTAATATAGCACATAACATTTAATTAAGCATGCTATCAGGACATCTTAAGGTTGAATCACTAGTTTAATATGTAAAACCATTATTCTAAGACATGCAATGTGAGTTTACTGTAAAATTAAATAAAATATAAAAAATGCTAGCAAACAAACGCTTGCTGGTTGCATCTAAGTAGTAGGTTTTGTAGTTGCCTTGTCGCACTTTGCGTCGTTTTAACAAACGAGTACAGGTACAGGTATTTAAGAGTTCCGTACCTTAAAAGGAAAATAGGAAACCTTATTGGATCACTTCGTTGTCCGTCTGTCAAGACCCTTTTATTCAGGAATGCGTAGATTTGTCAAGTTAAAATCTATATAGTTAAAATCTAAAGTTATGAAAAAATTAAACTTCTAAGTCAAAAAGATGCGGCCGTTTGTCGCAAAATTTGCTGGATATGCGTGATACTCGCAAGGGAATCAAAACATATGGCCCACTTCCCGTGACCTAGAGTTACGATGTTTGGCACGAGGCTATAGAACAAGTAAAGGGAAAAGGAAATTCTTAAATTTGTAGAACCTTCACAAAAAATACGATGTGTGCGGAACTCTCGGTGCGCGAGTCCAAATCTCACTTGGCCGGTTTTTTATTTATATCTTGAACTAAAATGACGGAGCTCTGCACAGGTCATAATAGTTCCGCGGTACAAAAAGTTGTTATTGATTTACTGCGCAAAGGTGAACTTATACCGCACTAGATATACCAGTACACTGTACATCTGCGCAACGCGTGGCGCGGCAACTTCAGTATGGCACACCATTTTTTTTTGGCTTTGAGTGAGCTGTAACCTCTTTTTTGCATTGGGGTGAAAGGGAGAGAATTGACAGCTCACTCAGTGACAAAGAAAGATGGCGCGAAGTGTAACTTAATGGAATTCAGTGGTTGTGACTGGCCACTTGCTTTATTATGACGTCATCGACAGTAATGATCGCCGCTTTGCACCCACTGGCGCACCTGGTGCATTTCCAACGTGCGTGCGCGCCGGTGCTGCGACACCACTTGTTGAAACGATACCGCCCCATCTGTATGATGGGTTTGCCTCGGCGTGACTCGCCAAATATCGGGAATTCTGTAAGATGTACCATACATGATGTTATGCAGTGTATAACAGCAAAGTGAAGTTATTTTAAGGGGTGGAGTTTTAAGGTTTTATTAGGGACATCATTATGAACTAGTTTCACTATATGATCAGAAAACCTGTAAGTTTTACTTCCCAAATTGTTCTAGATCGGGCTGTCAGCTAAATTGTAGGGAGTTGTAAAAAATAAGTTTGCTCTGATCGAATCGGTTTGATAGTGAAAATTGTTCAGAATGAGAGAGACAACTTAAGGACTCTTAAGAAACCCTATTAAAATATGACTGCACCATTCTGTAACAAGCTGTATAGAAACAAATTGAAGGTGGCCAGCTAACAGCGGAAATTACTTTCACCGAATGCCACCGCAGATGGAAGCCTATCCAGTGGGGTCTCATTCAACAGTACGATCGACCGGCCGCAGTCGCGTCGCGCGCTAGCCGCTTCTCATAAGCAATTTGATCTCTTGAAGTTTGCAGAAACAATGACTTAAGTACCCAACATTTTAGGGTGTCTAAAGGAATTTACAAATAAAATTCATTTCTTTTTAATTTAATACCTTTTTGTTTAGGTACCTAAAAGTAAACACTTTAGAGCCAGTATAAAACAAATTACAATTACTTAAGTAAGGAGGTAGGTACCTACCTAGCCTTTGAATTTTCCAATAGCCTGAGTAAGTACTAATAACACCTCTCTTAAAGAGAGTGGACTAAAATTCACAAACACAAATCGCACTTAGGTAACCCTACTGTGATCAAGCGAGACAGGAGTTTACAGTACGACCTTGTGATGTCAGAGTAAAAGAAGCTCTCAGGCGTAGTGATGCGGCGCAATCTAGCCTGCACGGGGGGCAACCGATTCTGAAGGTGTTTAGCGATTATTGTACGTAGCGTGGTGCGAGCTAGATTGCGCTTTATTGCCGCGCAGCGAGAGTAGCAATTTATTTAAGTGCATTTGCGAAGAGATCTTTCTGTACGTAGTACTATTAAGTATTCTGGGGCCTAACGGAGATGGCGTGAGGACCTGGGAATACTCTGCCATAACAATCGTTATTCCAATATGAATCTCCATTGAGAAGCGTAGTACATCTACTTCTGTACTTTATTAACTCACATCATTTGCACATTCATAAACATGGCATTTCAGCAGTATCTAGTATCTAGTATTTAAAATTTAGTTACAGTCTTCACAAAATAAAAGGCCCGGTGACAGCGTCCGCGTCACTGGCGTAATAAGGTTGACTTTAGTTTAAGACTGTAGATATAAGAGTGTGATAAAGATGATTGAATTTTAAGTATGATTATTTACTATTGATTGACATTAATATACGAGTATAATGATAAATATGACTTAAATGCTAGACAGAATAGTGAAAATGTTCTTTTATTTGGCATTAACTTATATTTATAGTCTTGAGCAAACATTGAGATTTCCACTGTAAGCCATCCAATTAATGTTAACGTATACATTACGACCTTTTAGGTACATTTATATTACTTAGGTACATTTCGACCACTTCCCATTATGACAAGGTTCACATAAACACAAATTAACATCAAAGACATACCTATTACTACATATTGACTAGATTAAAAGACGTGGTGACGTTTCCACTGGTCCAAATGCATTTTAGAATAAAAATGACTATATAACTTTGTCATTCATACAAATACTATGAAAAACAAAGTAATTATTTGCTGGTGAAGAATGTTTGTGACATTTTAGCTAGGTGTATCAGGAGTATGTGAAGTGAGAACCTTCCTAATTATTTTTTTTGGCTTAATTCTATATTGATTACGGAACCCTAAATTTGCGAAGTCCGACACGCTCTTGTCGGGTTATGACTGTTATAAACACAAATAAATAATTGAGCTACACATCCAATTCAGTATATATGTCGGCGGCCGATCGTCAAATTCACCACATCATGATGTGCCTCGCCATATCATGAAATGGCGGCATTTCTTGTTCTGCCGTGTTAAACCCGCCATATTGTTTCAATACCAACGTTCGACGATCTGCCAGCCTCGCATATCAAAAATTAGGGTGACAATAGATTTGCCTCGGTAGGTTGGGTTAGGTTAGATTAGAACGTGTATGTGCAACCAGCGGAGTGAGCTTGGGACTGAAAGTAATGAATAGCCAAACTTAGCCAGAGTAGGTTATTGTGGCTAAATTTCAGTTGTGTGGTAGGTTAGGTTGTAACTAAGAAGAAGCAAAACCGGAGCGTAGCGAAGCGGTGCGGAGGGAAGCGTATGCAAATAAAAACAATATTTAATAATGAGGATAATAAAAGTCTCTAAAATATCATACTGGGATACCCAATAGTACTTTACCGACGATACGCCCTATGATGGTCATCCTACTTTTCTTGATTTGGTTTATAAACTTAACAAAATATTTATGGATAGTAATTTTTAAAAGTATACAAAAATAGTCATCTAGCATACATATAAAAACAAAAAAAATATTGTAAAAAACAAATAAATAGATTTGTTTCTTCGTAGAATTTTAACTATGTTACGATGTGACATTTTATCATTTATATATATGTTATATATTTTTTTTATATATGGCGCGGCACATTATGATGTGAACAATTCTATAATCGGCAGCCAACATTTAGAATTATCTATGACTACATGATCTGGGGTTTCACATATATCTCATAACTTAGTTAAATGTAGTCATGACTAAGTTATGTGATCACAGTGAAGTAAAATGTAATTAGTATTTATGTATGTATAGAGTTGGGATCAAAGCTCACTGATGCAGCGGGCTAGATAGTCAAGACCAGAAAGCAATGGACCGAGATGCACTCAGCGCTGACCTCGAGGATATCAGGAACCGGGCATTATCTTTTGGACTGCTCGTTAACCTCAGTAAGTTCTAGACCATGATTCTAGGATCATGTTGAATCAACTACAGCAACTGCCCATAGCACCGGTAGTATATACACCGTGAATTTTAAGACAGTCTAAAGCCGAAACCTGGTTGATGTAGACCGTCGACAATATCGAGTGGTGGCACAATTTTCTAAATCTGGTGAAAAAAACTCGAAAATTGTGCCAACTTTTAGTTAAAAGTTGATTCAATTTTCTAGTTTTCTTAGATAGAACTCGAAAATTGAATCTAGACTAAACGTAGATCTAAAAGTAGACTAAATTTTCGAGTTTATTTCACCCGATTCAGAAAATTGTGCCACCACTCGATAGCGTCGGCGGTATACAACAACCAGGTTTCGGCTTTAGAGTGTATTCACGGTGTATAATGTTATTTTTATCGCTTACCGTGACAAGGCCAAAAACCTGGTGGTCAAGTTCGATAGCCAACTGTCATGGACAAAGTACGTCGGTGGGGCCAGTAAGGGTGTCTTCGCCACTTTTCACTCAACAGGAGGACTCTAGAAGTTATTGCCACGTCGAACAAAATTAACCCTCGCTCAATCCTATTTCCCTCCACTGACTGATTACTAACCAGAGCAACTTAACAAACTCAAGTGACTGCAAAATCTCGGGATTCGGTACATCATTGGACTGCCAAAGTTCGACCCTATCTCACAGTATGGGGAGGGAGTTACAATGACTGCCTGCGTCATCTGGCGCAGTTCGTTTCTCTTGATCTTCATGAATTAAGACGACGTCTGTGGCGCAGCGGTTGTGGCTCTGCCTTCCATGCGAGAGGTCCCGGGTTCGATCCCCGGCTGGGGGTAAAAAAATAACCCCCAGGTCTTGGTTATTTATATGTGTGTGACGTCGCTGTTTCTGGTTCCGACGACACAGGGTATCCTAGTGTGGGCCAGAGGCAATGTATGTGCTTGTATGTAAATGTTTATCGTTTAAGGGAGCATTATCTCTCACTTTCATAGGTTTAAATCTAGTAAAAAATAGGCTAGTATTTAATCGCACATCAAAAATACTGATTTGCACAGCAAAACAGGATCAACTAAAACACTTTTTATGTCTATAATATTTAATGAGTACTTAAAGTTATGTTTGAAGTATATTTTGTTGTTCTTACATGTTGAACCTAACACGAAGGATAATGGGGGTCGCTTCGCTCACCCCCTTTACCCTTCACCTAAGTTACCGCAATGTTTTGCCTTGATATAAGCTGTGCAAATTAGCTGTTTTCGTGACGCCATATTGTTTTCCAACACACCGGCTTTCGGTATGACAGATTGTTTTTTTTAGTACCGCAGTATTTTGCCCTTATATATGCTGTGCAAATCAGTATTTTTGATGTGCAGTTGTATATTTCCCGTAAAAATAAGTACCCGGCCTGCAAAACTAAGTACTTTTAATATTTCCATTTTATTTAAATGAGTTTTTGAAAAAATCCGTCTATAGCAAATTGAATCAGCTTTCTCCGAAACTATAGTGCTAAATTAAACTCTTTTTCGAGTCCTTTTTATTTTGAAAGTATATCTTGTGTACTTAAACAGTTATTGCAATTTTAAAAGTGTTGCAGGCCAGTGTAGTCATTTATTTTATCTACACACGTTTCATAAACCCTCTTTACTGCGTCTAAAAACCACACGTTAAGACGAGCATAATGTAAAACTATTTGATAAAAACTCATTTCTTATCTGAAAATTTGAACATTATGACCATAATGTACAAAAATTTGTCACATTATGACTTCAAATTTCGAACGCCGACACCCGCCTGCATGACGCCCCTAGTTTATCTGTGAAGTAGGTACTACAGATCAAGCTAAACAACTGCAGAGCAATGATCAATGCCACAATGCCGGTCAAACATTCGGTTCCTGAACACATCAAAGAGAGCTTATGATATGTGTGTAGATAAACTAGTGTATGTAACTGTACATAATTAGGCATTATTATTTTGTTGTATTTCTGCTCATAGTTATTTTCCTTTTTACCCTTGGTTTGCTGGAAGACAAGCTTGTATCTTATTAAAGCTTGCCTATTTTTTTTTCGATGTGTTTGTGTTTTATATTTTCAAATGGTACGAAATATATACGAAGGAAATGAGGAATGAACATAATTCCTATCCACTAGATAGTTCTTCTAAAATCGCATCTCAATGATTATGAGCAGGTCCCTGCCTGATGATGACGTCATCGACGGTCACGACGAACGCGGGGCACTGCCGACGGCGGTGGCGCACGCACCGCCATGTTGCGAGCGGACCGGAACCCGCCTTCTTGCGGTAGCGGTGCGTGCTGAGCGTCATTTCCGGTATGCCGCGGCGGGGCCGGAAAAACTTGGGGTACTCTGAAAGTTGTGACTCGTTAATCATATTTTCATTGGTACAACACTATGGAATACAAACAACGACAACAATAACAACAGCAACAGATAACTTTGTATTTATATCTCCATTGTTGCAGCAAAGGGTCCTGTCACTCTTAATGGGTTTTGAATAATTGGCTAACGTGAGCGAAACTGTGCCTCTTCCACTCCAAATAGCCAATGACGTGACACCTTATGTTTTATATTGATATATAGAGGAACGTGTAGAAAGATGAACTTGCAATGCTTTATTAAGCGGTGGTACAAGACGGCCTTATAGATAAGGAGGGATAAAAATAACACCAACAATTAAAACAGATTTATGTGCACAAAACTAAACATAAACTAATTAATATTATTTTACCTACAGCAAATTCATGGCAACAGTTTCAATATGAAATTTATTTAAAATTACTTACTTAATAACCCCCATAAACTACACTAGAAAGTTTAGTTAGAAATCATTAAAAAAAAGTGTTACAAAGGAAAAACTTCTCGGGACAAAGCCATCATGCTGCCCGCAGAATTCGTGAACGCGGCCTAAACACTTGGCTCTGTTGGCTTGTGTGAGTTTTTTGTGCCAATCGCCGTAGAGATTTTGGCAAACTTTGGCAAGCAGATATATATGAAATACATCACACATTCCAGCGAAATGCACAGATAATGTGACCTTGTATATTCTACAGCATAAGCACTACTCTGATTTTAATGTGTATGGTCGTTGCACTCTTTGACGATTGTATCTACCTCAGTGACTACCGTCGCTCGGTAGCCCTTAAGTTACCTTATGACAGACCCGAGGTCCCTTACTTCCCTTGTTGAAGTAGTATATGTACTCCCCTATTGGTATTGCAGGATTGCCGAAACGTTACTTGGAGAAGACTGGCCCCTCTCCTGATCCACGGACGATGAAACGGATGTTCGCTTTTAGCCATCATCATCATTCTCATCATCAGCCTGTCAGGTAACTCTGCCGATAATTTTTATTTTATTTTGTTAGAGCCGCATAAGAGAAATGAATGGCCTGCACATTTATTTAAACGGTCACAATATATTAGACACAGCAAAATAAATTGATAGTCACAAATCTATTAAGATTTCTGTGCAATAAAGAATATGAATATGAATATGAAAATCAAGTGATAAATAAAAGAACACGCAACCAATGTCAGTGGTACACTATTACAGCTCCATGACAATTACATGACGATTACAGTCAACTTTAGATATCCAATATCTGACGATTTTGTAATCCCATTCCCTTTGTTGATTAACTTAATTATTGTGCTTACCAATTAGCTTAATTTTTACCATAATTGACTAAAAAAATATTCTCCGAACGCCAAATATTGGATATCTAAAGTTGACCGTAATCGTAATTGTGTACCGAAATTGGGCCCCTGTACATATGCGCAGTAATTCCCGCCAACGTCGCCCAGCGCTCTTAATACGTGGCGCGAGGTATACTTGTCGATTGATTGACATAATGGAATGATGATATACCAGCGTCGCCATCTTACCATCTTCTTTAAACAACTACTTATGTAAAACAACTGGTAATCTATATATTTTTAACCGACTTGAGAAAATGAGCAGGTTCTCAATTCTGTTGCATTTTTCATGTGTATTATTTACTAACCGTTTTCTTAACGGTATCTTCCAGTTTGGTCCCATTTTTCGAAAAATGGTAATAGGCCCTGGTTTATAATATGTCATAAAACTGGAATTATAATGTCATCTATGTGGACGAACCTGCGTATCATTGTTTTCCTGTGACTTTTCAGTGGTGTTAACGGTCATTGTCATGAGATGGATTCTGCCTATCAGTATATTCATGAAATATTGTTGGACTTGCCTGTCAGAAGGCAGATTTCGCAGACTCGTTCTCGTGTGTATAGACAACAGTCGCATCCCGACAGGGGAAGAAGAAATAGGGCTTGAAGTCGGCTTTTTCCAGTTTTAAGCTTAGTGACATAATATAACATAACATAGCGTCACGCCTTTTCCCATACGGGGTGGCAGAGGCACAATTGAGCCCACTTTGAGCCAGTTACACAATACTCCATTTTGCGTGACAGGGGGCTAGCCCATCGCCGCAGCTATGGTGTAATGACAGTTTCCTCACGATGTTTTCCATCACCGTTAGAACGTCCGTATAATGTATTTAAGATAAATTAATTATGTCATTGGTACATGGTCAGGAATCGAACCTGCATCTCCTGTGTGAGAAGCAAGCGTGAAAACCATTAGACCACGGACCTTCCATTAGACCACAGAGCTAAGCTTAGTGAATTATTATATATATATTGACGATCTCTGTAGCGCAGCGGTTGTGGATCTGCCGACCATGCGAGAGGTCCCGGGTTCGATCCCCGGCTGGGGGAAATGAAAAAAAATATCCGCAGCTCTTGTATGTTTATATGTGTATGACGTCGCTATTTCTGGTTCCCACGATACAGGGTATCCTAGTGTTGGGCCAGAAGCAATGTATGTGCCTGTATCTCTATAGCAGCGTTTTTCAGCCACAGACCTCTACATCCCCCTGTCACGCAAAATGGAGCATTGAATAACTGGCTTAGAGTGGGCACAATTGTGCCTCTGGCATCCCGTATCGGAAACGGCGTGAAGCTAAGTGTTATTAAATTAAATAATAGTGCCTCAATGAATAATTGGTTTATTCGCAGTAAAAGCGCACTCACACACAACACACACTAAACAATAAGTAAAAAAAATACTTTAAATGTATAACACACAGATGTGTATCAATTAGCGATTAAAAATAACTTATCTTTATCATTCATTCAAATATAATTTATTTGCTGCATGAAGTCAAGTAGCACTGCTGTATTTCATCCATGGCTTCATGTGTCGCCGTCAAATATCCATGTGGTTGCAAAATTATATCAGTCTTGTTATGAATGTGATTGCCCTTGAGCTTGATAATCTGGTCCTGAATAGTATGTAAGATGGCTGGACATCCTCTGCAGTGGTGTGTGGAACAACGCCATCTTACTTTCAACTCGTTTCTCTTCTTCTTCACCGCGGAGTAGGTGAATCCATTCAATTGAATCAATTTGTTTCCTCTCCTCGAACGCACGTAGCTTGCTGTGTATATGAAACATAGAGATATTAGTTCTACTCTGTCAAGGAAGTACCCGGAAAAGGTCGATCTTACACAATATACATATATTTTTTTCAAATAAATTATCAGGAGAGAGAAAATTAAAGGTAAAAAAATACTATTTACTAAGCGAAAACGGGGCTTAAGAGCCTGGTTAGTATTTCAGTCGCTCAAGTAAGAATGTGTTGTACGGTAAAGTTTTTATTTGCACATTTAATAACTATCTGTAATAACGCTGTTATTTATTGTTACAACATACACATTATGAGGATAACGTAAATATATAATATAATAACAATAATAAAAAAAATACAGTTTAATTACATCAAATATGTTTGTGGTTTCCTCGCTTTGCCTTATTCAGGTGATAGTAATTGCTTATGAAATTCTTAAATATTATTCGCCTATTCATGTGAATGGTTATCAAAACTTTGTTATCAATAGTGTGTGACACTGCCAAGCATCCTTCGCTATGTTGTGTGCAATATCGCCATCTTCTCTTCCCGGTTTAGACTCGCGAAAATTAGCAATTCTTTCAAGGGTACTTTCTACTACAATATGATACCTCTGGAGATTTTGAAATTGCCATTTTGTCTAATAACAATGTTTAAGACAACCTAAATCATGGGAATTCATGGGAATAATCGAATTCAACAGGGAACTCGCTGTTTATATTTTTATATTTATTCCTGCTTATTATTTGTAATAATTGTATCAGTTATACACGGCCAATTTTTAAAAGGGGATCAAAAATCAATATATGGGGGTTTCTTCGCCCGAACGTACGTATGTAAGTATATATATATAAATATCTATAGCAAAAAAAATAGTAAGATTTTATAATATAGTAATAATAGTAGTAATATATATATATCTAGTAATAATAGTAATAATTACAATAATTTTTTTGGTTCCATTGTGTAACCAACTTTGTACTTACTTGAGTGATATATATATTATTGTTTATCTACACACGTATCATAAACCCTCTTTACTGCGTCTAAAAACCGCACTTTAAGACCAGCATAATGTAAAACTATTTGGTCAAACTCATTTCTTATCTGAAAATAGGTACATTATGACCATAATGTACAAAAATTTGTCAAATTATGACATTTCGAACGCCGAAGATCGCCTGCGGGCCGCCCTCAGTTTGTCTGTGAAGTTGGTACTACAGAACAAGCTAAACAACTGCAGAGCAATTATTATCAATGCCACAATGCCGGTCAAACACGCGGTTCCTGAACACATCAAAGAGAGCTTATGATATGTGTGTAGATAAACTAGTGTATGTAACTGTACATAATTAGGCATTAAAACTCTCGAGTGATATTATTATTAAACTCGACTTCGGCTCATTTCATAATACTCTCACTCTCGAGTAATAATGCCCTCCATTATGAAGCAGTCACATAAACTACTATTTTACATGTTACTTGTTTATAGATGTTCCATATCACCACATTAATGTTGTTATATCATTACATCATGACTACGCTAACCATGGTTATGGTCGTTGTTAATTTTACATACGGTTTCATAGTCGATTAAGGTGATAAATGCCTTGCAGTTTCTATTTGTACAGCGCCACCTGGATTTGGAGTTCCTCTGGTATTCCTGGTAATACTTCCGGGTTCCCGACACTAGCCGTTGCTTTCCGGTAGAAGTTGTGTAAAATGTGAAATCACCTGAAAAGTATTTGAATTAGTTGTTGGTAGATTGTTACCTCTATATTATGGTGTTAAAGAAAGTTGGATAAGAAAGATTGAGGGAGACAAGAGGTAGCGGACTATATGAGTAGGTGGACCGCTAATAGGCTTAATGGTAATGGTGATGACAATGAGGTGGTATTATAGCTATAATGAATACGCAACTTTTATCTTAAAGTTGATTTGATACTACAGAACAAGCTAAACAATTGCAGAGCCACAATGCCGGTCAAACATGCGGCAAAAAATCGGTTCCTGAACACATCAAAGAGAGCTTATGATATGTGTGTAGATAAACTAGTGTATGTAACTGTACATAATTAGGCATTAAAACTCTCGAGTGATATTATTATGAAACTCGCCTTCGGCTCGTTTCATAAACCCACTCTCGAGTTTTATTGCCCTCCATTATGTAGCAGTCACATAAACTACTATTATCTACAAACGTATCATAAACCCTCTTAACTTCGTCTAAAAACCGCACGTTAAGACCAGCATAATGTAAAAATATTTGGTAAAAACTCATTTTTTATCTGAAAATAGGTACATTATGACCATAATGTACAACAATTTGTCAAATTATGACATTTCGAATGCCGACGATCGCCTGCGTGCCGCACCTAGTTTGTCTGTGAAGTTGGTACTACAGAATAAGCTTAACAACTGCAGAGCAATTATTATCAATGCCACAATGCCGGTCAAACACGCGGTTCCTGAACACATCAAAGAGAGCTTATGATATGTGTGTAGATAAACTAGTGTATGTAACTGTACATAATTAGGCATTAAAACTCTCGAGTGATATTATTATGAAACTCGCCTTCGGCTCGTTTCATAAACCCACTCTCGAGTTTTATTGCCCTCCATTATGTAGCAGTCACATAAACTACTATTATCTACAAACGTATCATAAACCCTCTTAACTACGTCTAAAAACCGCACGTTAAGACCAGCATAATGTAAAAATATTTGGTAAAAACTCATTTCTTATCTGAAAATAGGTGCATTATGACCATAATGTACAAAAATTTGTCAAATTATGACATTTCGAACGCCGACGATCGCCTGCGGGCCGCCCTCAGTTTGTCTGTGAAGTTGGTACTACAGAACAAGCTAAACAACTGCAGAGCAATTATTATCAATGCCACAATGCCGGTCAAACACGCGGTTCCTGAACACATCAAAGAGAGCTTATGATATGTGTGTAGATAAACTAGTGTATGTAACTGTACATAATTAGGCATTAAAACTCTCGAGTGATATTATTATTAAACTCGACTTCGGCTCATTTCATAATACTCTCACTCTCGAGTAATAATGCACTCCATTATGAAGCAGTCACATAAACTACTATTTTACATGTTACTTGTTTATAGATGTTCCATATCACCACATTAATGTTGTTATATCATTACATCATGACTACGCTAACCATGGTTATGGTCGTTGTTAATTTTACATACGGTTTCATAGTCGATTAAGGTGATAAATGCCTTGCAGTTTCTATTTGTACAGCGCCACCTGGATTTGGAGTTCCTCTGGTATTCCTGGTAATACTTCCGGGTTCCCGACACTAGCCGTTGCTTTCCGGTAGAAGTTGTGTAAAATGTGAAATCACCTGAAAAGTATTTGAATTAGTTGTTGGTAGATTGTTACCTCTATATTATGGTGTTAAAGAAAGTTGGATAAGAAAGATTGAGGGAGACAAGAGGTAGCGGACTATATGAGTAGGTGGACCGCTAATAGGCTTAATGGTAATGGTGATGACAATGAGGTGGTATTACAGCTATAATGGATACGTAACCTTTATCTTAAAGTTAGGAAGATCTGTAACTGTAGAGACAATGCATTAACTTAAAGATTGATAGTAAATCTTAAGTATAGAGTGCGTAACATAAAGGTGTAGTCATATTTGACAGGGTTGTTAGGGACACAACATGTACATAAAGGCTCATACATTGCGTCTGGCCCCACACTAGGATACCCTGGGTCGTGGGAACCAAAAACAGCGACGACACAGAAAGTCAAAGTCAAATTTCTTTATTGCTGTAGATATTTACATAGGATAGCAAACGTCATTTTTTAGATCTCTTTTAAAAATTGGTTGTTCTTAACCAATAAAAATATCACAATATTAATTATTATAATTAATAAGTAAGAATACATTATAACAAAATTATTAACAGCAAGGTTGAGTTAGATTAACCCCATACAGTCCCGTCCTTTAAGTGATCTTGAACATTGATTACAATGTTCAAGATCACTTTTCGACAAATTCGCTTTAACATGCATTTTAATTACACACATATAAACATCCAAGACCTGGTTTTTTTTTCTGTAATCCTAGCCGGATCGAAACCGGGACCTCTCGCTTTGTTGGTAGTGCCTTAACCGCTCCGCCACAGAGGTCGTCGAACACAGTCAGGGATATACATGTGACTAAGTGTATGTACAGTTATAGTACCTGCTTGCCAGGATTAAAACCTTTTTGAAGCTTTTAAATACTAAAAGTGTTACTTACTAAACTTATTTCCTACATTGTGAACACGTAACACGCCGTTTGTTTAATTAAAAAAAAGAAAAAATAACCAATCGCCCCATGCACGACAGAACATACAGCCAAGGTAAATATGTCGGGTAGGTCGCTAATTCGCTGGTCAGCCGTCGCTGGGCGCAGCCGATGCGGCTGGCCGGGCAATAAGGAAAGCATCGAGTCGAGAAAATAGTTACCACGTCACTCTTTAATAAGTGATGTGAAAGAATTTCACAAAAAGAATCTCGAAAAAAGTTCACAATAGTTTGATTTCTTTATCTCTGATATTTCTTATTCACTTACGCTACGCTTCAAGGTACAGCATTACACTTTCCAATTATTATCCTTCGCACTTATACTTCAAATATGATTCACTATACTTCTACTCTCGGTCCCTTCTCATTCCAGCATGAGTTCCTCTTTTGTCGAAACTCCTTGGTTGCTCCACTGTTAACGCGCTACCTTCATTCCGGATGTCAGAAGCTTGTTTCCGTTTAGCGCGCTAACTGACACAACTGACAGCGCGCCCAGACATAATTCTGGTGTTTCATCCGGAAGTCAATACACCAACACTCATTGGCGCGCTGTCGGCTCCGACGCCATCTTTTACAACTGTGATTGCGCGAAAACATAAAATTATGATACAACCTGTGGATCCGGATATCAATAAACTGAACATCGCTTGGCGCGCTAAAAATGGTAACTGCTTAACTAATACTTTAAATATACAATAATATTGCTAGATAAAGCCTACTAAAATGATCATATAGTTTTAATGTTAAGTTTGTTCCAATATAAAACAATACTTTAAATGTGGTAACTATGCAAATCGCACAGATGTGGTAACCGATACCGACCATAGTTATCGAAGTATTTTAAGTCGGTATAGTCACTTACAGACTAAATTACACTTACAATACAAATTCTGCCTTAGAAATGTTACATAACATCGATTTTTAATTGATTACATCGGCCAGTAGTTATGGATTTAAGCCTGCAAGGAACTAAAAACCTCTGGTTTTAAGTTTCTTTTTCACAAATGCTACTCGTTTTCTCGCGATTTTTTTCATAGTCGTCTTTAAAGAAGTTGTAGTCCGTCCTAGGAATTGGCGGCAAATTATTTTCTTTTTCACACTCAAAATGGGTGTAGATAGCTAATTGGGGGTGGTAGGGGTCCAACTTACTGATTATATGGTCCGGTTTAGTGACTTCGCAAGAGGAACTGCTGAGAACTAGGTCTGAGATCTTATCTTGATGGTTTTTATCGCGTTAAATTGGTGCACTCCTGTTAGAGACATAAAATCAACCAGAGCGTGGCCTAATCTATTTTGATACTTATGCGGTATAAATCAGCCATTCGGGTCAATAATATTATTATTATTGACCACCCGAATGGCTGAGTCGGCAGTGGCCGTGCCTACGAAGCCAAGGGTCCCGGGTTCGATTCCCGGTGGGGGCAAATATATGTTTGATGAGAACGGATGTTCGTACCCTAGTCATGGTTGTTTATATATCTAAGTATAATATTTATCTATATAAGTATGTGTATCGTTGTCTAGTACCCAAGATACAGGGAATCCTAGTTTAGAGGTAGATCAATGTGTGTAAATAGTGTCCAAGGTATATTATTATTATTATTATTATTAATTTAGTTAATGCTACTTAACTTAAAGTATTGATAAATTATTGAATATATCAATCTTGTTATAAACATCATCTTTGACATAAAATGTAGGAGCAGGATGATCATGATTTTACTAGCCCCTTATCATTCCATAATATTTTGTCATCGTAAGTCTGATGTTTCTTCAACATTTCGGAACAGAACACTCATAGCGATATGTTTGGGAAGATTCCGTGTTCAAATAAAACTTGTATCCGTTGACAATAAATGTATCTTTTGGCTCGTTTCCTCTCATCACTTTGCAAAACTTGATTTCTGTAAAAATATGTTATTACTACTAACATTATTATTATATCGCTTATACGTAGCTTTTTAAATTTTATTTTTAATTAGTTAAAGATTGAAGAGATATCAATCAAGAATAATAAATTCATATTACAATTTATTTCTCATTTTTGTATGTTCAATTAGATAAAAATTAACAATGTATCTAAATGGAATTATTTACATAAGATAAGGCTTGATTAGATTCCACTAGATTTTATAGTTAATTTAAGCGTATTTTGCTTTGAATTTGAACAAACATTGTCTTCACCTGATTTTACTAGCAAACAAATATATAAGTAATTAGGTTCTTTCCTTTACTTTACTTTATAATTTATATTACAAAAACAGAAGATACAAATACATCAAAATGGAACTACGTGCACAAAGGCGAGCTAATCTCCAAAAAGATATTTCTTCCAGCAAACCAAGGATAAAATAGCAACAAAAAAAATACTTTTGACTGCATTATTTTGATTGAATACCTATCAATTTTAACTATTCACGGAGCATTTGGTATTATAAGTACGAATTTAATCTTTCCTCTCTAGATATAGATATCTACACATGTATTATATACCCTCTTCACTGCGTCCAAAAACCGCACGTTACGACCAGCATAATGTTAACTACTTGGTAAAAACTCATTTCTTAGCTGAATATTGATACATTGTGATCATAATGTATAAAATTTCGGCAAATTATAACATTTAAATTTCAAACGCCGACGCCCGCCTGCGTGCCGCCCCTAGTTTGTCTGTGAAGTTGGTACTATTGAACAAGCTAAACAAGAGCAGAGCAATTATCAATGCCACCATGCCGGTCGAAGATGCGGTTCCTGAACACATCAAACAGTGTTTATTATATGTGTGGAGATAAACTAGTGCATGTAACTGTACATATTTAGGCATTACGTATCAGTCACATAAACTACAACCACGTTATGTTTATTGTAACTGCTTATAACCTAGCCTTTTATTTATTTTCTTTGTCCGCCATTAACAAACTATCAATATATCTATACTATATATGTCTATCAGCTTAAATGAACATGGCCAATGTCACGTGTCTTTACATATTTCACTGTAATATCTTTCGAGAACCTGGAGATGTAAGTAATGATTTGTTGCTCGTTATCACTACCCAGGAAGGACGTGAAGGGCTGTGGGATCCAAGTTTTTCGGGTATATGTAAGGACCTAATATTATATTTGCATCAACAAATAATCTCCATCCATATTTGCGTCCGAGGTTCCTATTTAAATTTAAACGGGCTCGTGGTTATGATTATCATTGTATCGGATCACTACCGATTCTATTGTGGTCAAGGAGGATCGACACCCGTGGTTACGTTGTTTTACGCAAATCCACCGAATCTTCGCTCCGTAGGACTTGTGTTTGGTGAACCGGTGCCCGCAGTACATAGTGGAGGGATGGCCACGGATCGTCTCCACGTACTGAACTGAAAACAAATATAGAACTATTTGTTGTAGCAAAACTATACTTACCAGTCTGTGCTATTTATATCTATGCTAATGCCTATCAACTACTTACCTACAACATTTCAGCTTCAGAAGTAATTTTTGATTTTCCTACAAATTTCAACCCCCTATTTCCCACTCTTGGGGGATGAATTTCGCCTCACTTATCCCTTCTTAGTACTACTCTACGTTATGTAAAAAACTAATGTACAAAGTCTAATGTGTCTAGGATTAGGCTAAGGCTGTGCGTTGATATATCAGTCAATACGTCATGACTTTGAATTTTATATTAGCAGTTGCCCGTTGCTTTGCTCGCGCAATCTCATATTAAAATGGCCAGTTCGTACAGCAATTAACCTTCCATCCTCCTCCCTACCCCTCGGCTCCCCCTCCCCCCTCCCCCTTCCTCCCTTTTCCTTCCACTCCCTTTCCCCTTTCGACCCCTCCTTCTTCTGTGGGGGAAGCCCCCCACCCCGCTAACCCGCTCAACACGGTCCTGTCGCTAAAGCCCTCATGAAACTACACAGTTTTTTACACAGATATCTCAACATAGGAGATAGGGTGTTCAGCCTATTTTGTATGCAAACCGATTGTGGCAAGCTGAATTCACGCACACAACGTATCATTAAATAAACACAACGAACACGCACACATATTACCACTTACACATTTATCCCTACTCTCATTGGTAAACACAGAAAAAGCAGTTGCGTGGCTGTATACGTGCGCATGAGGCGCATATTGTTTCATAAAGCACGCACACAGCACACACAGCGTCATGGACATTAAATTTATTCCCTGTCTGTCCCGTTATTAGGAAACGCTAATGAGTTTTATCATTAGTTTTTAAATATGGAGATATTCTGGATTAAAGATTTTTTATTTTTTTTAAGAAATCTGAGACGTTCGCTATGTTCTATAATTGCCCAAAATTTCGTAGGCTTAATAAATGTCACAATTCATACAATTAACAACAAAAAAAACATTGCGTGACGCCTTTTACCGTTTTTTTTTGCAGAGTCACAGTTGAGATGCGCCCATGGTCGTAATTCTAACCATTTCGGTGGATTTACAACTGAGGATGGTTATCTCTACATTTCATGTTGCTGTGTTTCGTGCATCTCTACTTGGTGAACGTAAGTTTGTAAATATACGCCCCATACTTGTATCGGTGAAGGATCAAGACTCTTCTGTCTCACGACTTAGTGATTAGTTGCAAAAATAATATAGCATCACGCCTATTCCAATACGGAGTGGCAGAGGCACTTTCCCCAAGTTCTCACTTCCTTTTTGCAAGACGGGACCGCTCGTGGCTTAGAGATATCGCTTTTTTGGTTACTGTTTAACACAATGAATAACTTGTCCAAAATATTCTCTAGGATTGTAATTAATTTTCAGGGGTCTAATTATACTAACAAATGGGTTACAACTTTTTAAAGTATATTTTTAATATATCCTGCTCTCTGTTCAATGAGTATGTTCATTACGTATCAAAATAATTTCATTATCAAACGTTGTAATAAAAGCTTTACAGTCCTGATTTTGGTGCGTTGAACAAACCCACTGACTTTTACGGCCCTTATTTTTCAAATTGAAAGTGTAGCTGCCTATTTGTATTAATGTCCTGCCACGTCTTGATCTCACAAAACGGGGTTCATTATCTGAAAATAATATAAAAAAATCGTTATAAAAATAATGTATTCAAAAGGTTTTTTTTTGGGTAGCCCTGCAAGAGCATTATTATTAATAAGTCCCGTGGTCTGATGGGTTTCACGCTTACTTCTCACACAGGAGATGCAGGTTCGAATCCTGACCATGTACAATTATCGGACTTTCAGTGTTTTGGATGACTCGTTAAGTTGTAGGTCCGGGCTTCTATCGCTGCGCGGTAGAGGTCGTAAATCCCCTCCATTAACCTGCACTGAGTGAGCGTGGTAGAGTATGGCTTAATCTCACTCATAACTGGGTAAAGGCCTGTGCTTCTTGGTGTGGACATTCACGGGTATATTTATTTATAATAAGTTACAATCATTTAATTAATAATCGACACTAAAATTATTGGACCCTTCTCTGCACATATCTAATCGAAGACCACATCAGAGGTTGTCCTTTTTGACAATTGGTTGTCCCCATTTGGAGTATTGAATAATGGCCTCTGTCACCCAGTATACTGGTGTAGATAGATTTCTTTAGACATATTCCAATGACTAAAAACTTGAGACATCTATATAATAAAATAAAATAAAACAGTCACAAAATTAAGTAATTGTATTATCAGTTTACTCGATATGGTACTTCAAGAAGCAATTTCTGTTTTTTATTAGACAGAGTGCAACACAACATTTCACGCATTTTATTAAAGATAAGCCTTTACATTTCGGAAATTTGCAACGCATATACTTTTCTTTGTACACTGCAAGATGGCCCACTTGGTCGTGTCGAATATCTGTTGGAGGATGACACTTACGTTTCTTGTCCTCAATTGCTTTTGTAGTTTTGCTTCTAGTGCTCATAATCACGGGTTTTCCTTTTTGACTCATTGTTAACAAAACTAAAACAGAAGGAGCGGAGAAAAATTAAACAATATTTTCTTCATTAGTAGCTAGAAGGCTTGCTATAACACGTTGGTGATTAAAAGTTACTGTATTATTAAGTGTCTTAAGCATCTTTGTTAATATCTACATAATAAAGAACTTTTGAATTATCAATCTTGAGTGTACTGCGCTAGTGTTTACACCAGACGATAAGATATTATTTATGGGATTTGAAATTTGCCAAGAAAAATAACTTTTCATGAACAATGTTGTCGTCGAGCGTATACAGAGCGTAAACATATGTTAATTTATCTAGGGGGCTGATCATGGGACCAATATTCTGTCTATTGAATCAGAAACCTTTCACACAAAATTGCCTCATTTCGACAACTCGAATGATAGCCCTAAAATTTATTGACTACTAATGAGATATATTTTATATATATATCTCATTAGTAGTAGTAATATCTAACAAAACGCTTTACATTTGTAGTTGTTTAACCTCTTTCCTTAATCCCATAGAATCAAGAATGTTAAAGACTAAAATATAAACCTTCTTAGTAAAATAACCCCTTCCAATGAACCGCCTTGTTGACATTGTTGCATGTTATTATGGTTTCTGTGTAATTCTTGCCGTTTGTACGCTTACCTACGTGCTGTTTTTTGGAGATTCTGTCAGAATATCCTGCGGGGAACATATTTGTTCTTCGTTGTGTCGTGCGAGACTTCCGAGCGTCGTTTTGGCCTGAGAACAGTCGTTATGTGGCTGGCGTGTCGCCGCACTCCAAAACAACACTGACTCTTCTATTTTCGCTAATCTTTAGCCGTGAAAATGGTACATAAGCAACTATCGCTTAATTTGGGGCATTCATTTACATCACGATGTCAAATACAATCAAATTCTTAGTTAATGGCGGTCTAACATCGAGGTTAATTTCGCCAATGTCACGTGTTTTCATAGATTTCACTGTATTTGGACAGGTTCTCTTTCGAGAACCTGGAAATTTTAGTGTTGATTTGTTGCTCCATAGTACTACACGGGAGGGCGTGAAAAAAAACAGACGAATTGAGACCTCCTCCTTTGTTAAGTCGATTGAAAAGGTATCTCCTCATTCGTTGCGTTGACAAATAAATTGCGTTGACAAATAAATTAATAGTGAAATACATCAGGCAAAAACAAAACCATATCCAAAAAGATGGAATAGAGATAAAAAATATTGCACATTTACACATTACATTACACACAAAAAAAAAGGAAAGCCGAGTAGAAGAATGTTTTTGAGAAATTAAGAGCCTGCATCAACCAGCGAAGTTCAGAAAATGTACTGATAAATTATAAAATAGTATCCTTGATATGAGTATACAATGTAACATAGATATACCTGATTGTAATATTTTCGGACTCTAAAAGTGCCCTGCAACATTTGGCTCGTTGCACCTCGAACTTTCGAGGTACACCGGCAGCCTACACTATATTGAGATATATTGTTAATATGAAAATAACAATAAAACTCTAACACGTCAATGGATTCCATCGCATGTTGTTATCAGGGGAAATGAAGAGGTCGACACTTTGGCTAAATGTGTTTCTACTGATGGTATCCCATTACCTTGTACTCCACTATACACTGACTACGTACCCTTGGTTAGAGAGGAAGGCTACCGTCAATGGAGAAAATACTTTGACGAACGTTCACTGAGCAAAGGAATATGGTATAAGACCGTCCAAAGCTGCCCTCTTCTCTTCCCCTGTTTTGCAGAGTCAAACCTGTCTAGAAGTGAACTAGTTCTTATTTTCAGGCTTCGGTCCGGACATATTCCGCTAAATAAGTTCGCTTTCTTGATGAAAAAAGAGGATTCGCCAAATTGTGCCGAATGTGGTATCACTGAGGACGCCTACCATATCATGGTGGAGTGTGCTCGGAACGAGGCCCTAAGAAGAAAACTGTTTAATAAATGTTATCATGTTGGTGGGTATTGCAGCGCGCTGGCGTCACCATACTCTGAGGAGGCCAGGGCGCTGATTAAATTGGTGTCAGTAGGTATTAAGGCTAGAAAGACTTTAATAATATAAACTTGTAAGGTGTATTAAATTATAAGAACTATCCAGGTGACATGGTCACTTTGTATACCAAACCTGTAATAAATAAAGATAAAAAAAAACATTACGGAAACACCAATTAAATTTTATTCATTTATTTGAAAAAAAAATACGTGCCTGTTTTTCATATGTTAAAATGTAGACTTACAGCTTAACATAATCCTGACATCTTAGGCATTTCTCTCGGGTACAAGTCACAAGACCATTTTTTTATTTTATTTTTGATCAATTGTTCAAAGGTCGAATTTAAAAGGAGAAGAAAGTAGAAAGAAAAGAAGGTAACATAATACAAAAAAAATACACACACATACTGAGGCAATCACATCCAAGAAAGAAACCAAGTTCATATTTGGGACAGTTGTACAAATACTGTATATGTCGATTATATCTTTAGGCTCGTTTTTCCTGCAACTTTGTCCACCTAGTTAATATTTTCCGACGACGAAATTCGAAACAAAGTCACCCTTTTCCCATTGTAACCACCTCATCTACTTAAACATGGAGGTGTTAACATAACCAGGTTTTCAGTTTAATGTCTTAAGCTGTGCGTTGATATACTGTCCTATCTTCTTTTAAATAGTTACCACCTTGAAATAAGTCGTAGCATTATTTTAATGAAAATGTACAATTAATATATAACACGGCTTTTTTCGGCGTTTGTTTTATTCTTCGAAATTGGCTTGGATGCTGCCACGATGTGTCAAGATGCAGCTTCAATGATTATGAAAGTTCAAATGCTTGATGATTTGGTCGTCTATGGTGACGATGGTCGCCCGGCAGCCAGACATCTTGCGGGGACATCGCCATGTCGTCTTTGAGTTGCGCTGAACACTCAAATTGTACCGGTAATGACCCAGGCACAGGACTCGCGAGCCTCGGTTTGTAACCGAGAAGAATGGTTCTGGAAACATACGACCAGTTGGAAATTAATTTTAAATGAAAAAATAAAGAATCAAAAACAAAAGGTGCAATGGTAATTAATTACTTACTCAGTTTTTGTTTAGATATTCCAATAAATAGACAAAACTAGGTATTCACAAGTTTATTGTCTGAGATCACACGCAATACAAATCTACCCTAAACTGCATGATATATCACAATAAATAACTGGTACCCTTCAAACTATACACAACACCTCTAAGTTATTGACACAACAATCATGAATTTACTAATTAATCCGATACATCTTAAAATTACCTTGATACTAATTACTTATTGCAAATGAACAATTTCATACATCATTAATTTTAATTAACAATAGTTAATGAACTATTAAATGCCTATAATATCTGACCATTCTTCTGGTAGAGTAATGATCTGCTCTTAGTCATTAATCTCATAATCCTGCTATCTCTTTGTCACACCGACTGAAGGTCTGGTGCTCAACAGCTGATCCACGTGCCGGCGATGCTTCATGCCTCCGTCGGTAGTCACCAGATACAGGGGTGGGCCGAGCGCATCTGTTACAGATCTGCGATGCCACTTGCTAATCATATTGTACAGTCTGAATAAAACATGATCTCCTACTGTAAACCTTTTCTTATTCACTCCTTCTCCTTCCTTCTCAGCAGTTTTTTCACCCCTTTTCAGTCTATGCCGGTACTAGCTGCATCCAACTCTGGGTGTAGTACTGTGGGTGCTGTTGAACATACTGTTGAACATTTCAGCCGGAGAATATGAAAGAAGAAATGAAGCCCTTTCTGCTTGGTCGTTAATGGATGAATGCAACGGAGCTCCAGTAATGTGTTTTATATAATTATTGTCCTTAAATCCCTGAAATTACGGAGTGGCCAGAATCTGGTAAGTTATCGCAGCAAATGTCTCTCTGAGGTCATCAATCACTGCTTTGCTTGACATAGATGCCATGATATTTGCTACAGGTTATTTGATGTATTCATCTACCAACACTTAAAACGTCTTGCCTATGTATGGGCCTATGAACCTTGCATTGACCATGGTTTATAGTAACTGGCCACCCGTGTTCTGTGGTTGATGAATTATTTCTGTTCAACTAACACTACTCACAATCAGCTACCGTTCTCTGAATGTCTGTGTCCAGATAAGGATACCACAGGCCATCATTTTTGTTTGTACTATACCACAGTGTCCCTCATGAATCTTTTTCACCAGGTTCACGTGTCCTTCCAAACGCTGTGGGATACCTACTCTATTAGTCCATAACATGCAATCTTTGCTTAGTGAAAGACAGTTATTTCGCCTCTGGTAAGGTATTCATTCTGGCTCCACTGTATTTAGCCATCCATGTTATAACTACATTTTGTCTGTTCCAATAGAAACACATCTGTCTCCTCCTGTTCAAAATCGTTTTCTGCGCTTGGAGTAGGCCATCTGCTTAAGATATCTACGTCTCCCATCTGATTCTTGGTCGCTATTGTAACTTGTAATCAAATATATTCAGTGTTAGCGCCCTTCTCAACATTCTAGATTCCAGTTCTGGAATTGGGTTGTTTCGCCCAAATATACCAAGCAATGGCTTGTCGTCAGTAAGTATCAAAAAATCTCGACCCACCAGATATTGCCTGAATGTCTTTAAGCCAAACATATTAGTTAGGACCTCCTTATCAATTTGAGCATACCGCCTTTCATGTAGCTGAAGAGTCCTTGGGCTCTGGTTATTTTTACCATCCTCAATCTTGTGCTCTAATACAGCTCCAACACTGACCTCACTAGCGTAGCATAGCATAATTAAACTGTTAAACTCTGTTCCACAGCCACATGACATTCTCTTTCAGAGTTTGTACAGTGGTACCAACACGATTGTCTTATCCTTCAAGAATCACTCATAAAAGTTGTATAGCCCAAGAAAAGCCTTCAGTTTTCTTTTATTCTCGGGTACTGGTTTCTCTGATATCTCCTTAACTTTTTCTTAAAATGGGTGGATACCTGCTTCTTTGATCTCATAGCCTAAAAAGGTATCTCTTTTAGCATAAATACACATTTGTATTAGTTTATTTGTTCCTGTGAAGTGGACGTGGAAGTTACGTAACCTGGATTGTGTCATCCGCCGCTACGAAGACCTACGCAGTGCAGGGAAGTGACTCCTTTCAGGGACTTGTTTTGTGTAAAGTCTGTATCAATCAGAAAAAATAACTTTGTAAACAATGAAACGTCAATGACCTTTTAGTATTTTAGTGTTGTTACACATACTATCTAAAAGAAAGAGTGAATGATTGAATCTATGTTTTTATATCATCATCATCATAATGACATATTTCTTACAAATAGAAGAGAAGGATTTTTCACCTTGTCCACCAGTGTCGTCGTCAAAGTGGTTAGGTAGGTCTTCGATATCCGAGTCGTCATCAGTGGTCGTAGAGTCGCCGATATTTATTATAAATTTTCTGTTATGGTCGCCGCATCAACTAAACCTTCCAGCTCCTTCATCTTTTTTTCTTCTTTGATTCAGTGATCAACACGTCCAGTCCACTACGCTACACCAACTTTTGCGATACCTTCTTTCAGTAAAGTCTTAACCTCGGACATCTTAAATGTTTTATTATTTCGTCCTACATATGACTTTACTTGTGCCCAGTAGTACGGAGGAAGACGTAGTACTTTGATATTTTTCTTAATTAAAAATCTAAGAAATAAACATTGTTAATTTTCGTCTTGGTTTAACGCTCATTAAAATAAAGATGTTCTCATGGATTGGATCTAAAATACTAATACTTTTGTTTTGTGTATCAATAAATATATATTTTTTGTTCAAAATACCATAGTTTACGGTGTTATAAATATTATTCAAAGCGATTTTGATATATCGGATCTTGTAGTATCGATTCATCAATCGGTAATCGATAACTGTAATTCGTTCTTTATCATTCAATGTCAATACCCATCCCTAATTTTTGCATTAGAAAAAAGAAACAAATAACCTCAATGTTTTTCATCTAAACGTATTTTTAGAGTTTTGCAAGTTTTATCTCCAATTACTACTTAAAAGTTGTTTGATAAGTAGGCGTCGGTGTTTTCTAAATGACGGATGTGAATTTTTAGTGTCTTGGATTTAGTTTCTTGATGAAATCTATGATTGTATACCCGGCAATGGTTTGTTTACAAAGTAATTTTTTCTGATTGATACAGACTAGCTCAGCGCATAAATCTAAATTATTCACGGCCTAGTTGGTTTTCCTTTTTCTGTTTTTTTTAGAATTAAATCAATTGTATATTTGATTCCTGTTTTTTCTACCCTACCCTACTACCTACCTAGAAGCGATTCCGTTACAATGGCGATGGTGATCATGGAATCATGGTAATGAACGGCTTGAAGCATCGCTCACCAGACACCTCGAGGACACCACAAATTTCTTCGGCAGCCTATACATCCTCCTCCTCATCACAATTAAAACAAAAATTTACTGGCGATTTTTGTTTGTTTACATCGCAAGCGGCTTTCGAACTTTCTTGTGACATTTGTCACAGGTTGGGTTCTGAAATGGACATTTGTTAGCGTGTTTTTGGCACTATGCACACATTTGACATATTGTTTGGATTCGTTCATGCTTGACCTGGAATCGACTGCGTTCACCTCCATTGGGTCGCCCTCACCTTTACTTTTACTAGGGGCGACATCACAATGGGTCCTCAGCAATAAATAATTTCCGTGCGTCTGATTATTTTTGCTGAATCGAATCGTAATCAAGCGCTTGCTGCACCACTACGTCGTATGTCATTTCTTTGATTTTAGTTTTGAGCAGTTCCTTCCTTAGACTTCCTTCCCATGCTCCGAGGATGAGTTGTTCAAAAATTCTTTGCTCCAGATCTACATTAAATCGACACCGCGAACCAATATCCGCCCCAAAGTTTGTAACCGATTCGTTAGGCTTCTGCTTCCTTTTGTAGAACCCTTCAGTTTTTAACATTGGATGCGGCGTCGGAGATTGTTTAGGATATCTACTATCTCGTCAAATGACAGTTCATTCGACTCTCTTGGTGACAACAGTGAAACTATCAAAGCAAACGCCTCCTTTCCACACGGAGACAACAACAGAGCAGGTTTTTGCACGATTCCAATGGTTCTGCAGCGTCCAATGCGAAGTAAAATTGCTCTCTGTAATTCTCCTATTTATCCTTGTTGTAATACTTGCTGAAGCCATTTTCTTGATTTATTTGTCGTCATAATTGAGTTCTTGCTTAGATATTCCAATAAATAGACCAAACTAGGAAATTAACAAGTTTATTGTCTGAGATCACAATCAATACAAATCTACCCTACAATGCATGACATATCAGAATAAATGACTGAATATTTTTATGTAACTGAACCAACATTATTAAATAAAACCCACATATAATTTCAAATCAATGCGAAAGTTGCTCCAGAACACACTATCTATAGGTAGGTACCGTTTTATTCAGGCATAATAAAGTACCAATACATTATTCTTCTTCAGTAAGTTTTTGTCCACTGATGATTTCCAATTCCTGCGGGCTGCAGCCATTCTGATCCACATTACATTTATTAGAAAGTTTGTGGGCGGTGGACTACATAATTTTAAATAAGCAATGTAGCCGTGAAATGCCTGCTATCGCCCTTGGTCGACTTTATAAACTTATCGTGTATTAGGTGGTACCAAACTAACAAAATGAAATTTCCATACAAAAGATCGCGCCAAACGCCTTAATCTTGTAGATAATAAATACATGGTGCCAGATGTGTATGCTCATTATTGCACTTATAGTATTATATCCTCTCTGGTAAAAAAAAGGCTTTGCATCCCTTGTTCGACCCGTGTGTAAAGCACATCCATCTTGTATTAGGTCTTTTAGTCTCCGTCCTTTTCCGAAAACGGAAGCCAGAAATGGGTAATATCTATTGCCCCCTTGATGAGTTTGTAAAAAATATTGCTGTGACGAAAGAAAAATAGATTTCGTCAGTAAATTCGCCAGTAATCTAAATGATACTCCTAAAGATTATTCGACAAAATATGTTTACGTAGAATTGACTTAACGTAGGTACTCGTACTTTATTCGATACTTGAAATCCGACTTTATAAAGCATGATACCTGAAAATATATATTTTTATTACGTATTTGTTTCGTCCTTTTTACCTCAAGTTAGTCTCTATTAATAAAATCCACTAGGTTTAAAACTAAAAGTATTCAAAAAGTCAAGCAAACTAGATCTTTAAGCTTTAACTTGCATAATTTTCCCTAAATGGGGATTGACATTTGTTGATATAAAACTTACTAATATTACATTACTTCAGCACAACAGAGTTGGGAGATTATGTCCATTATTGCACTTAATATTTTTTTAAGCTATTCCCTATTGTTAAAGGACGATAATAGCTGTATCCGTATCGCAGCGTAATCAGATATGGACGGGGATGGCCAGCAAGAAGAACGGGGAGGAGTTATGAAAAAATACCGCTAACCTTCATTAATGAATAGGCACGATAACAAGATTAATGTTTGTATTATAAACGCAATTTCTATGATGATCTAGGTATTCTGAATTTCGAAACTACATTATTATGAATGACTATGTTAGGTCTCTCGTGGGTGTGCGTCAGTTGACTGCGAAACACTGTATTGTGTTCCTTATTGACGCTTAGGCGAGCTCGACAATTTTTGTTAAGACTACTGCTGCATCTCCAATAAGTTGCATTCTTTGATTTCTGCGATTCCCTGCCGAATGTGTAACCGTCATAGAGTATCATTGTGGATCCACGGATATTTTTTACGTATTTCATTCCTGGAAGAAATAAATGGTATATTACAAAAAAAAATGTAACGGCTATAACTTAGCTGCATAATTACTTTTGACATTTTTAAGGCTAATAATGGTAATCCAGATAGACACTTAAGTAAAATATGTGTTTTTATTAGAATTATTTTAATAATAGACATAGACATAGACATAGACATAGACATCATTTATTGATAATATTCATTACAAGTCACACTAAGATGTTACAAAATCAATATCATGTATCACATATACATTTCATAAAGTTTAAATTTCAACGGAAATTATTTCATTAAATCGAATTATAGTAAGTCAGTTTTTAAAATTCAATATATTAAATTAAATTCAATTGAATATACACATATGTAAAATAAAGCACTCCAATGATAATTCACTTGTGTATTTCTTACAATAATTATATTCCACAGTCAAGACACAAACGGGCATAGGTACCCCGTACCAACTTGTCTCAGCGGACGCTCCAACCAAACTGAGCTCCGTCCTACAAGACGGCCATTTATATAAGTTTGCCGCCACTTACGATGATACCAGAACGACAAGTCGGTACGGGGCGCCATATGAAAAATACAAAGTAAGACATTAAATATAGCAGAATAAATCTTTTTCTAATTGTATCGCAATTAATGGCTATTTTAAACAATACCAATGCAAAAATCATAACATTCGGCCATCTGATAATCGTGCTGCCACCTGGCGCACGTCAAAATAAAAGTAATAATTTATGAACCATTCAAACAAACTATTTGTCTTAATTTACAAACAACAAACATACTAATGTATTTATCACACATAACGAGAGTAACATTATAACGAATTCATATGTTGCCTAAAACTAACGGTGAAGAATAAATATAAATTATATGTAGTATAAGCTGCATCAATCATAACATTCGGTATTTAGGGCCATATTGTTATTTATCGTTACAACATTTTGTAATTTCGAATAAGATAATTGTATTACCATTAGCTCGACCTATGCTGCTAATATTAAACTAACCTTACCTAATTTCACAAATAATTTAGGACACTTCTACATAAAAGAGCGTTTTAAATTATTTCTTATGTGATAACGTGCATATTAACATTTACTCAGTGTCACTGTTGTGCTCACTACTGCTGCTACTATTGTCTGTGTTATGTATCTCTAGAGCTTTTACGTGGATCCAGGGCCTGATTCTGTCGGCAGCTATAACCGTTTCATAAGATTTTCCCTTCTTTTTTAAAACCAGGTACATCGGCTATTCTATAGCGATCGTTTCCTAAAACCTCAACCACTTTATATGGGCCAATAAACTTTGACAGCAGCTTGGTGCTTTGTTTGTTGTTTTCAAAATTATTTCGGCGAATTTTTACGAGATCATGAATTTTGTACTCCATAGCAGGAACCCGGTATAAATCGTGTCGTTCCTTGCGTTTAACTTGTTGTCTATGTATACTAGTACTGACATTGTCTCTGATCTCTTGTATGTTAGGGAGACCAGGATCTTTTGCTGCATCGACACCAAGTTTATTGGATAAAACATCTTTCATTTTCATTCCAAACATAGCTTCTGTCGCCGTTTTTTGAGTAGAAGCGTTAACAGTATTGTTAACGCCCCATTGAATTTTTCCCAGACACTTGTCCCAGTCGCGCTCATGTCCTAGTGAATTTTGTGCTGATAACGAGCGTAGGATAGTCTGATTGAATCTCTCAGCTTGGCCATTTGCTCTGGGACAAGCGACTGCATTCAATACATGTTTGATACCATTAGAGTTACAGAAGGTCCTAAAGGACGTTGAGGTGAAGCTAGAACCGCGATCTGATATGATTCTAGCAGGGATACCAAAGTCATAAAATATTTTCTCAAGGACTTTTATTGTGTTTTTCGTCTTAAGGTCCTTGATCGCTCTCACAAATAGATATTTGGTAAAAGCATCGATCACTGTCAATATATAACTATTGCCGTCTTTGCTCCGGATAAATGGACCAAGATGATCCATGTGGAGCGTGTGAAAGGGTATATTTATCTTTTCAATGGGATACAGATATCCTGACTTTTGTTTCGCCACGTTATCTTTATTGTAAGCGCACTCCAGGCAAGCCGAAACATATTTGTTTACAAATTTACGTAACTTTGGGAACCAATACTGTTCACGGATTTTTTCGAGAGTTTTTGCATACCCCAGGTGACCTATATCATCATGATTGGCTCGACATATCTACCACCGGGCACTCCGAGGAACCACCAAACACAATCTATCATCTACCTTTCTATATACTGTATGGTTTTTAACGACAAAGTTTTTTTTAACGTCTTTGCATTCCTGGTCATCCTCGGGTTTAAGAATTTTGAGAATGCGGGCTACCTCAGGGTCTGCGATTTGTAACGTCAACAGCCAGTTTTCTTTCTCTATGCTGAACACATTGACGGATAGATTATCATCCGATTCCCCTATCAACCTAGTGTTTCGGCTCAATGCGTCGACGTGCGACATTTGTACCCCAGGCCGATATTCAATATCAAAGGTATATTCGCTGATTTGTAGCCACCATCTGGCTATCCGGGGAATCAGATCTCTCTTAGTAAGTGTGGTTCTAAGCGCAGCGCAATCTGTATAGATTTTTAAATGGATCCCCACAAGATAAACTCGAAATTTCTTTAATGAGCATACGACAGCCAGTGTCTCTAGTTCGTAAGAGTGTAAATGTTTTTCCTCGGGTGTAGTCTGGCGGCTGAAATAGGCAACAGGCTTCAAGACTCTTGAATCTCGTTGCCACTGCATAAGTATACCGCCTATGCCCAGAGAGCTGGCATCAGTATGCAATTCAGTCTCCAGAGTACGATCGTATAGGGCCAGAACGGGACGATTTGTTAGACTTTCTTTTAGCATGGAGAATGCTTGCGTCTCCGTTTCCGTCCATCGCCACACGACATCCTTTCTTAACAGAGAGGTTAGCGGTCGAGCAATTTCCCCGTAGCCCCTGATGAATTTCCGAAAATAACCGGTCAATCCGAGAAATTGTCGTACCTCATGGATGTTACGAGGTGTGGGAAATTCCTTGACCGCCAACACCTTACTTTCTCCGGGTCGTATGCCATCTGCAGAGATATCATACCCTAAATAGTTAACCTTGGTGTTAAAGAAACTGCATTTGGTTAATTTCAATGTCAAGCCGTACTGCCTAAAGGTCTTTAATAAATCCTCTAATCGCTGAAACATTTCTTCAATGTTCCTCGAAGGTATGAGCACATCATCCAAGTAAGCCAAAGCATACTCGAATCGTCGGTTACCGAGAATTTTGTTGATTGCCCTCTGAAAGACCGCCAGGGCATTGGCCAACCCGAAGGGCATTCTTTTGAATTCGTAATGCCCGTCAGGCGTGATAAATCCCGTGAGATGTCGACTTTCTTTGGCCATCGGGATATGGTAATACCCAGACGCAAGATCAAGGGTCGAAAAGTAGCAATTACCACTTAGATTGGAAATTTGGTCTTCTATGAGGGGAAGGGGAAATCGATCTTTGATCGTTTTGTTATTTAAGGCCCTAAAATCTACACAGAGTCTCTGCTCGCCAGTTTTTTTTTTAACCATCAAAATTGGGCTGGCGTAGTCAGATTTAGATTCCTGAATAATGTCATTCTTAGACAACTCTTCTATTGCTTCGCGAACCTGTTCGCGTTCAGAGTGAGACAGGCGGTATGGACGATATACTATTGGTTTATTGTCCGTAAGTTCGATCTTCATTTCTACCTCTGTCGTGCACCCTACCTCATCCAAACCGGTAGCGAAGCAGTCGCGATACTCTTGCAATAGAAGATAAAGATCTTCTTGTTGTTTGTCACTAAGCCCTTGTCCTATCTTTATGTCGTTTTTATCGAGAGGTTTCATTCTGGGACAATCTTTTATGATTCTATTGACTTGACAGGTTTCCCGTTCTATAAAGGGAGTTGAACGGGCTATTAACGCGTTTTTTTGGAAAATCACAGGTTTTTGAGACAAATTAGATATTACTACCTCACCCTTTCCACTACAGATGTGGTAAGCACCTTGTAGCAATCGGTACTCTCTACCCGGCTCGGTGACACTATGACCCTCTATTAGTATGTCTCCTGTATAATCGGACTCACTCAAGTGTATGGGGAGTAAACCGGTTTTCGCAATTTCAGAGGTGTAGGTGACGTAAAGTTTTAAGCAAGTACTATCATGATTCCCAAAGATATTTTGATGGGGTGTTTTATAGAATTTCAATTTGAGACTATCTTTCAAAACAGTAATGAACGGCTGTTCGGTGAAGTTTTGGCCAACAATCAATGACGTCTGCATGTACACATCTTCAACCACTGACACTTCTATTCTGCTTTTAATCTCATCAATCTTTACAGACGTATATGATTTGTACAGGGGTACAATCGATGATTGACCAAATCCTCTTACAATGGGTACATTGTGGAAGTTTGGTTCTAATTTGAGCAAATCGGCATCAGTTTTTCGCAAGAGGGTACACTCACTTCCGAAATCTATGAATGCTTCGAGGGGATGGTTATCAACAGTGATCATTTTGAAATAC
Source organism: Argyresthia goedartella (assembly GCA_949825045.1). Lineage (NCBI taxonomy): Eukaryota > Metazoa > Arthropoda > Insecta > Lepidoptera > Argyresthiidae > Argyresthia > Argyresthia goedartella. Next base: position 9,026,559 of record OX463817.1, read on the forward strand.
TTATCATTGGCTTTATTGGTTACATTGATTTGCATCGTATTTTTTTCGCGACCGTTTTCAGATTGATTTCTAGGTATATAAGGATCTAATTTACAATTTTCGTTATCATGTCCGATTCTGTTGCACTGTTTACACCTGATTATCGGCTTTGTGCATTTATGAAAAGGGTGACCCTTAGAGCGACAATTATAGCACGTAATTGCGCTCGAAAAGGAGTTGTGCGAACTCGTACTTGGTTTATCTTGTATACTGGGTTTTGGAGTTGACCGATCTCGCAATTTATTATTGGGGAGAGGTTGTGGCTTTTGGGATGAAAGATATTTAAGCAAATCCTCAGGTTCAGAAGTATCTAGAGTCTGTGCCCCATTCCTGATTGACCTGTCAGTTATGCCATACACAATGCAGTCAACTGCCTTCTTACCGGTAATTTCACATCGATTCAATAAACTAAATTTATCATAGAAATATTCACGCAGGCTTTCTTCACTTCGCGTCGTACGGTTTAGCATTTCCTCTAAAATGCGGCCATAGTTCTCCTCACTTGGGAATGCCTTGCGAAGTTTCGTTTGCCACACGGCCCATGTATAAACAACCGTCGGCAAGGACTCAAACCATTTCTTTGCTAGGCCAACCAATTTTTGTAGTGCGAAATGAATGGTTTGTGTTTCATTCCATTCGTATATTATGGCGCACTCGTTAACTTTCTGTAGCCAGCATTCAATGGTTTGAGTTCTATTGGATGGATCAAACTCAGATACGACATTGTTCATGTTATTGTTCTTATTCGTTTTGCCTTTCCATTGGCTTAGCAACTTCAACACACTTCTCTTGGAAAGCCTGCTTGCAACCTTGCGAATCTTTCGGGGTACCTCATCACTTGAAGTAGACGACGTAGATGACGAGGACGATGAAGACGGACTTCTCCGCCTAGATTTCTTAGATCTTTGGCGTCGTCGCTTAGGTGGTGTATTTGGCGGAGTGCCCTCCTGGTCCTCCAATGGCATTATGTGTAGTAGCCGTGACTTTGATCTGGAATTAATGACCACGACATCATCTGTTTTCATTTTTATACCAAACCACCACTACACTTTATTTCAATAAATAAACCGACTAATTAAATGTAATTATTTTGTTTCACTTTCGGTTTTCATGGAGTATCCAGCCAACTAAATGTAGTTGGCGCAACAATTATCCAACAACTATGTAGCTCGCTCAGTAACCAGTAGCAAACCTAGCTACTCAATCCAGCAGCAAACAAAACCACTCAATAATCCAGCGAGGATACATAGTCGCTCAGTAACCAGTAGCAAACCTAGCTACTCAATCCAGCAGCAAACAAAGCCACTCAATAATCCAGCGAGTAAACATAGTCGCTCAGTAACCAGTAGCAAACCTAGCTACTCAATCCAGTGAATATAATCACTCAAGCGCTATGATGCTAAGTCAAGCTAAGCCCAAAACTATCAGCTAATGCTGATAGCCTTGCAGATTTTCTTTGTTAATATCGTCAGACGTCATTTTACTGAATCTCATTGTAGACTTATCATTTTTGACTGGTATAAAGATTCGGCATAAAACAACCCATACAGCTATATTATCTATAAAAATAAATGTTTTACACACTCCAATTACGTGTGACACATACTACCAGAGAGTGGCCCTGATCGAGCATAATATCACACGATCATCCATGATAAGTATACATGGCGCATTATCAGAGAGTAGCCCCGATCAAATACGATGCAATTATCGGATATGGATAATGTAGGTAATGGATAACGTGCAGGCAAAGGTTTCAAATATATCCGCCTATCCCGCCCGCACACTCACAATGCAATAACATAAATGTGTGACGCACTATCGGAGAGTAGCCCCAATCAAGTACGCCACACACGAATGTTCATGATTATTACACAACGCATTACCAGAGTGTAGCCCTGATCAAATGCCGTGCAATTCAAAATGAGAGATCAACGCAGTGTGTGCAGTATATAAACGAGAAAAGCAGACATATTCCCAACATGATTTTGCTATACCAGTAAATAATGATCCTTTAAAAGAGTAGGCGTGATAGCAGAAAAATAAAACGTACCTTTTTGTTCAGATCCCACTTCTGAAGTGTAAAATAAAGCACTCCAATGATAATTCACTTGTGTATTTCTTACAATAATTATATTCCACAGTCAAGACACAAACGGGCATAGGTACCCCGTACCAACTTGTCTCAGCGGACGCTCCAACCAAACTGAGCTCCGTCCTACAAGACGGCCATTTATATAAGTTTGCCGCCACTTACGATGATACCAGAACGACAAGTCGGTACGGGGCGCCATATGAAAAATACAAAGTAAGACATTAAATATAGCAGAATAAATCTTTTTCTAATTGTATCGCAATTAATGGCTATTTTAAACAATACCAATGCAAAAATCATAACACATAGTAACACTAATTTCATCATTGTACACAATAAAAAGGGTTAGTTATTTTAATTCTATGAATTCATCATAGCTGTAAAAGGACCTCTCGACAAGCCATCCTTTCAGTCTTACTTTGAATATGGGCACACTCGGTGCACCAGTGATAGCTTCAGGTAACTTGTTGTAGACTACCGGACCCATAACATGGATCGCCTTACTTGTTTTAGCAAGCTTGTGCACGATTCCAGCTAGATTATTTGAGTTCCGTGTCTCATATTGATGCGATTCTCCAAGTCGTTTGTATTGGTCAATATTCTCACGCACATAAATGGCCACTTGGAAAATGAGAATGCTAGGTAATGTGAGAATTTTGAGATGTTTAAAGTGCGGTTTCGTGGACTCGTCAGTCGGTACTCTCGCCAGCAGCCGCACGGCGCGTTTCTGCAACACGAACACGCGGTGCCACTGCGCCGCGCGTCCCCACAGCTCCACGCCGTACTGCAGCAGTGAGTGCACCGTCGCAAAGTAGCACGTGCGCATCGACTCTGCTGGTAGCGTACACGAAAGCCGACTTAGCGCGAAGCATGCGCTAGCCAGTTTTCCACACAGTCTATCTATGTGAGCGTCCCACGTTAATGCTTGATCCACCTGAAAACCCAGAAATGGTGCAGTTTGGACTTGTTTAATTGGAATTCCATACGCTTCGACAGCTAGGTTAGGTTTTTTACGTCCAGAGAGATCGAATTGGATGAATTGTGTTTTAGTCGTATTTAATAAAAGACCATTTTGGTGAAACCAAAGGCACATCCGGCTGGCTACTGAATTTAGATGAATTTCTAGTTCTGCTGTCGTCGGTGCAATCACTAGTGCGGCCACATCATCGGCAAACAAAAATATTTCACCTCCCTTAATCGCGTTGGGCAAGTCGTTTAAAAGCAGGGAAAATGCTATGTTTGACAGTGAAGATCCCTGTGGTACGCCCATATCTGTCGAGAGGCCGTCCGACTTTACTGTGCCCGCCGCTCCAACTACGAACTGCGTTCTTTCGCGCATGAAACTTGTTAGCAACGCCAAGGCTGGTCCGGCAATTCCGTAGTGCTGTAGCTTCATGTGCAGCACATTGTGATCTGCAACATCGAAAGCTTTCGACAGATCACAGAAGAGCACAGCGTCGGCTTGGCGTCGCTCACGAGCATCCAGCACTCTCCTCACTATCTCTCTCGCTAGCTGGGTGGTGGAGCGTCCCTCGCGGTAAGCAGACTGCCGGTCCGTCAGGGCTGAGGTGTTCGCGAGATAGTCAGTGAGACGGGAGCCGAGTCCATTTTCCAGAATCTTTGCTATCGCTGGTATAATCGAGATCGGACGATAGTGGCTGGGACCATCTTTTTTACCCTTACCCTTGTATAATGGGCTCACTTTTACTTGTTTCATGCACTTTGGGTAAGTGCCAAGTTTTATGCACCCATTGAAAATCACAGAGAGTGGGTTGCATATGTATTCGGCGATATTATAAATAAGGCTTATTGAGATATCATAGATATCTATCTTTAGTTGGTTTGTTTGCTACCCTTTTTTTAATAATACGAAAGAGTTCGGCCAGTGTGAATGGGCAGAACCGCAGCGAGCAGTCAGTCGGCGCGTGCGCAGCCAGCAGTGAGGTGCGCGCAGTGCACACGTCGGCGTGCGGGGCTCCACACAGCCGGGCTGTATTAACAAATTGCAGGTTGAGGTGATCTACGACATGTTTTTCAGATAAGAAAGTTTGGCCCGTCGGATGTTTGATAATTTGGGTAAAATCAACATTAGCCTTTCTAGTTTTACAAGTTTCGGTATGAACTATTCGCCACATTGTTTTTACGACGTTGTCACTTTTTCTAATTAAAGCGGAGACGTATTCAAGTCTCTGTGTATGTAGTTTGTTTTTGAAACTCTTCGTTAATTCATCAATTTTCTCGACAAGACGACTATTATTCGGGTAGGCAGTTTTAGTTTCTATGAGATCAAACAGCAAAGATTTTAAATAAAGTGTCTCTTTCGTGACCCATGATTTAGCTTTGTTAACATTAGGCTTACATTTAAGGGGAAAGCATATATTTGATTTACTTATAATAACATTTAATAATGACTGGGCAAGCTCCTCAATGTTTGTCTTGCTACGGAACAAATACTCCCAATCTACACTACTTATAGCTAGTGCAAATTGAGCTCGAGAAGCCGCTGTGTAGTCTCTGACCAAGCGGGTGGCGGGAGGGCGAGGGGGCAGCGCCCCGCACACCAGCTCCGCGCGGACGCACAAGTGGTCACTCAGGTTTGTGGAGACGGGTCGCACCGCAGCGGTGAACCGGTCCCCAGTGTTAGTGTAGATGTGGTCGAGTGATGTCGCCGATGTGGATGCTATGCGCGTAGGGAAGTCTACTAAGCTCCTGAAGCTATGTGATTCGAGTGTGTCCCTAAGTTCTTTGTGTTCAGAACTGTCTGTCATTGTGTCAATATTCGCGTCTCCTAAGACAATACACTCGAGACCGGTCTCGTTAATTTTACCAAGAAGATTATCTAATACAGCTATGAAGTCAGATGCCTTGATTTTATTAGTACGATAAAAGCATACTACTAGTAATTTGTAGTCTAATAACTCAATAGCCGATATTTCACAGTAGCGTTCAACTGCTAATTTACAGATGTCAGAACGTTCGATGGCTTTTGTATTGTTATTTACAAATAAGCACGAACCACCGTGTTCATAATTGGATCGACAATAGCTTGATATCAGAGTAAAATTAGTCAAGTGAATACATTGCAACTCATTGCTTTTTAGCCAGTGCTCTGCTATAGCTATTATATTACATTTTAACTCATCTTGTGTTAACACTTCTAAGCTTCTTGTTTTATTATTTAATGATTGTATATTTTGCAATGCAATGGTGATGGTGTTTTTTTTACTGCTTGCCTGTATTTGGGGGGCTGGCGGCGGCGGGGGTGACGGCGGCAGGGGGACGGGCGCAGGCTGCGCTGTCGCCGGCTCGGGGTTTGCGGCCGGGTCTCCTCCGGGAGCTGGCGTCAGGGGACGAACGCGCCGCTCGCCTACTGCTGGGACGAAACCACTCCGTAACCTCGGTCCTCGGCGGCCAGTTGTCTGGTTTCATGAAGAAGTCGAACTTACTTGTCGGGATTGATATGGCAAATGATGCGTAGTACTCATGTTTGAGGTCAAGCTTATCCACTTTGTAGCTTCCTGTAGGCTGCTTCTTCTCCATGTAGGCAAGCATGGACTCCGCTGTAGTTTCTGGACGCAGGAAACAAGCGTGGATCTTCTTAGTCCTTTCTACTGTCTGTAGAACCGGGTCAACAGAGCCGGTCCCGCAGATGACATTAGTCCTAGAGTTTCGACGCCGTCCGCGTTTCTGTACTACGTGCTAGTCGTCATTTTCTGCAATAATCAGGCTTGGGGTCATAATATCATTTATTGGATCAGCAGCCGTTAATGGGGATAATGTCTCTATCGTTTTAATAGCGTCAACATGGGTATCCATCGTGTTCGGATGTGTGGAGAGAGACTTCCGAACGATGGGAGCAGCCGCAGTCTTTACCCCTTGCTCTAATGAATTCGCCGGCGGTTCCGATGGTTCAACGGTCGCTGGTTGGTGCTGAGGCGGTTTGAATCGAGCGTTGGCGCGCTGTTCACGAGCAGTGATTGGGCCATACTGTACAACTCGTGCAGATGTTGATGCACCTCGTGGCGGCTCATTCGCCGTCAGCTTTTTTCGTTCGGCAATCTTCGGTAGCGGTTGGGCTGCTTGGGGTGTTATGGCGGCCGCAGAATTCGGCTTTGTAGAACTTCGATTGTCTCCTCTTTCTTCTCCTAGGCGCGCGATAGCAGCCTCTAACTCACACAACTTGAGTTCTATGGGTTCTAGGCACTTTTTTACTAACGTTTCCACTATTTCGGCTGTTAAAATCGACATTGTGTCTTTATTATGAATTTTAATAGCAAGAGCGTCCGTACTGCAACCTTAACCTCACGAGGGGCGAGGGGGGAGTTCACGAGGGGCGAGGGGGGAATCATTATATATTATATATCATATATATTATTATATATTGGTATATGGTATGGAATATCATTATATATTGGTATTCCTGGCTCCACAACTTGAGATAATGGACGGGAATGGCCAGCGAGCTTCTCCCGGTCCTTCTGGACGTGGAGGATTATGGAGAGCTGACCTACAACTTTGAGTATCGAAGAGACACGATACAATAAGAATTCCTGTAATAAAATCATTGTGTTGAAATTTTGTACGCCGTGTTTAGCTGCTGAAATCTGATTATAGCGGTCAAACAGTTTCGTTCCCAATTGCTTGCAAGGCAAAATCTGAAACATAATTGTATAGGCCAATTACATCCCAAAGACTAGAAACGAATACTAAAAACCTAGATATGAATTTGCCATTGTCCCGGACTTGTGAATAGAACCCAAACAAAATCTATTCAGACTTCTTCAACATAATTGAAATAGAATTTAATGAAGTTTTTTAATTATAGAAAGTCAGTGACAACAACGGTTAATTTAATTTTAATGACTAAACAACTTTTGGAATTCAAAAAGTAGAGTTATATTGTACGACCTTTATGAACAAAAAACCAATAATTTTGATAGATAAGTTCAAGACCGTGATAATAAATATTCCAAAAAATTTACACGTTAATAAAAACATACGAAATTCCAACAACAGGATGAAAACGGTTCGTAAAATGAAATCATGAAACTGACAAAGTCATACCTGGAGACAATGATTTCTGCTTGAAGGCAGGTGATGATGTTATTTTAAATTTAACGCTCGTAGCTCGAGCCTTCGAAACATTCTTCACCAATGTACCCTTACTCACAACAGAGCGTCTAAACTAATATCCATATGAAGCAAAGACTTTGTTAAAAAACAGCCCTAGCGTCGTTGATGAATATTTCAAATCTAATCATGAAAATCCTCAGGACATTGTCATAAAGTTAAGATTACCTAACTTTAAAAAACTGAAGACCTGTGTGGGCTTTAACCACAGAGCATTGAATATTAGAGAGAGGGCAAGCCACCGCGTAACGGCTGACCGTTGTATGCCCAGTGTGCATACAGTGCATTCATTTGCTCTCAGCGAGAATTCCCGAGTGCACGCGCCGATCGCCTTAGAAAACTGACATCACTTAGCTTTATTTTCTATAATGCCGGCTTGTGCAGTTGTCCTATGTGAAAATCGCAGTGATTCGAGTAATTTTCATAACAAGAGTATAACATTTCACAGGTAAATACTGAAATACAATATTTCTTCAATAAAACAACACGATTAACGAAATATTCCGAGGAAGTAATGCTATTGAGTCGCATCCAGATTCCGTCTCTCTCATACTCATTTATTCATATTAGCGTTACCTACTAGCGAGAGAGACAGGAAATAAATTTAATGTCGATGACGCTGTGTGTGCTGGTGCGTGCTTTATGATACAATGTGCGCCTCATGCGCACGTATACAGCCACGTAATTGCTTTGCCTGTGTTTACCAATACGAGAGTAGGGATAAATGTGTAAGTGGTTATTATGTGTGCGTGTTCGTTGTGTTTATTAAATGATACGTTGTGTGCGTGAATTCAGCTTGCGACAATCGGTTTGAATACAAAATAGGCTGAACGCCCTATCTCCTATGTTGAGATATCTGTGGGTTAACCAGTCAAAGTCATAAGGTAAGAAGAACAATTTCTGTATTCAAAACACAACGCTATGATTATGATGTAGGTATTCTGAAAATTGTCTACATTACAATGAATTAGTAAGTATGTTAGGTCTTTCGTGGCTGTGCATTAGCTGACTGCGCAAAACAGTATCACCTTCCTTGTTGATGCACAAACGAGCACGACAATTCATAGTGAGACAGCTGCTGCATTTCCAATAAATTGCATTCTTTGATTCCTGCGATTCTTTGAAGAATGTGTAACCGTCATTGAGTATCATTGTGGTTCCACGGTTATTCTTTACGTATTTTATTATATCTGGAAAAATTAAGTGGTAAGTTAAAATATATATTTTATCTATTCCCATATCGTAAAATTCGATTAACAAACTTCAAAATGGGTTTATATTGACATACTCTCTACACATAATACCGAAATAAAATTAAAAAGTTATATTATAACACTTAATCTAAAACATAACAATGTTTATCCACACACGTATCATAAACCGCACGTTACGATCAGCATAATGTTGAACTACTTGGTGAAAACTTATTTCTTATCTGAAAAATTACACATTTTGACCATAATGTTTAATTTTTCTACATATTATGACATTCAAATTTCGAACGCCGACGCCCGCCTGCGTGCCGCCCCTACTTTGTTTGTGAAGTTGATACACTGAACAAGCTAAAGAAGTGCAAAGGAATTATCAATGCCACCATGCCGATCGAACATGCGGTTCCTGAACACATTAAAGAGAGCTTATGATATGTGTGTAGATAAACTAGTGTAGGTAACTGTAAATTTAATAATTAGGCATTAAAACTCTCGAGTGATAAACCCACTCCTGAGTATTGATCGAGCAGTCACATAAACTACTATATAAAATAACTTTTTTATTCATAACATTGCATCTCAGATTAGTAATTTAAAACTTTATCGATATCAGTAAACTGAGTTAACTTACAACGATCGATAAAGTTTTACTAGTTTTTTTGGTCCCGTCGTTCGCCTCTTGACTTGAGGCAGGCAAAGATATATTCAACCATTCAGCCTATTTTTTTTCTTGTCTGTGGCAGCGCCGCGCCTACTACCGCATGCGCGGTGATATGCTGCGTTTTGGCGCGACTTACTCTTATAACTTTGATCTTTTATTTAGTAGGTTCAACTCCAATGTTTGTGAGTAGATAAAGTATTGTATGAAACTGCACATAACTAGGTACATCTGTATTAAAACATACACCTCTTTATGAGCCTGTTTCATAAACTACTATTATAACGGCTATAACTTAACCTCATAATTTCTTTTATCATTTCGATGTGACGCTAGATATTTGACTAATATTGGTAACCGACCTATTTACAGAGAATAGCGTAAAAAATAGCCAACAGTATTTTTTTAAAATATATATATGATTTCAAATGGCCAATTAACGTATGTATGTATGAACAGTTTTTATATCTATCACCAATATATAGGCTGCTGTTTTGTAAATTTACGCCCGACTCAGAAGTGGTTATTCATACGACGCTGAGACAAAAAAAAACTGTGAGGTTATTTCAGAACAAATTTATTGAGTAAAGTTTTTTAATGCATAATATATTAAAATCCGTTGTTACCTAACACATACAATTTAAAAATGATATCATAACTTATCTAAGAATAAAATAAATTTAATAAATTACACACATTTACAAACCACAATTTCTCATATTCATGCTGCCATTCTATATAGTTTAACTATTTTGGCTTTTGTTTAATTATAAATATCAAAATGTCAGAAATTTATCAAATTTTATCTCTGAACCATATTTTTTTTTTCAAATCATTGTTAGGGTTCCGTACCTGAAGGGTGCCAACCTAGACCTGGACTATTACTATACGTCCGTCCGTCAGTCCGTCACCGGGCTGTATCTCATGAACCGTATAGGCAGAGGATTGAAATGATCACAGAATGTGTATTTCTGTTGCCGCTACAACAAAAAATAATGAACTATACGAGATTTTATAAATTAAATGGGGTTAGTACAAGAGACATGTTTTAACGATATAAAAAACCATGACATGATTCAAATATGATCGGATATTTTTGCAGCTTATCACATGGTTGCGGTGTCGCACGAGGTTTGATATCGGTAAGCTTAGGGTTCTAGGTTCGAATCCACGTTCGGACAAAATATTAACTCTGTTATTTTTTGTTTTTATATTTGTAGTAGTTAAGATATCGATGGCACGGACCCCTCCGTATGCGATTCCTACCCGATTATTTGACTTAGTGAAAAGGGCTGCTGATTTCATAATTTACCTATATAATATCCTTAAATCGTTAAAAGAACTTAAAATTAAATACCACAATCAATATAAATCCAACGGATGGGTAAACTATCGTAAACAACATTTTCAAATTCACCCTGTAATTGAATATACCTCTAAGTATGTACTTAAAATTAAACATTTCTATAAGTATTTATCTGCATATCCTCCTGCACTCAACGCTCAGTATTATTACCAACTAAACAAGGTACCACAATCCGCTTCCCGACCTACTCATGTGACGTCATATTCGATCACCACTAACCGGGTGAAGTGACGATGACGTCACCTGTGTTAGGCGAGAAGCGGTTGGTCATATTTGTATACCAGCAGTAAAATGGAACCACAGTATACATGTCGCAGTTAGTTGGTTAAATCAGACACTTAACTAACTCTCTATAGACCGTTAATTAAATACCGAAGTTTAACCAAGTGACTGAAATTCCATCAGACAAGTGAGTGAACGAAACGTTTAACGAGATGTCTTAACGTTCCTAGGCAACAAGAATTACAGAATATAAATATATTTTTATGTGTACTTAAGTTTTTTTGAGCATTTTTTGTTGTTAATACATGTTCAACCTAACACGAAGGATAAAGGGGGCTTCGCTTCGCTCACCCCTTTGCCCTTCACACTGAGATACCGCAATGTTTTGCCCTGATATAAGCTGTACAAATCAGCTGTGGCGTGACGTCATCGTAACACGCTGGCTTTCGGTAAGACAGATTGTTAAACGTTTCGATGCTTTATTTAAATCAAAATGCTAGTGACTTGGTTAAATGTCGGTATTTAATTAACGGTCTAGAGAGTTAGTTCAGTGTCTGATTTAAATAACCAACTGCGACATACATACTTTCAGAGCTTCACTAATGCCTATAAACTATGCCTTCTTCGACGAACAAATTAGGCTTCGCATGGTTCTCGTGTTCTAGATTGCTCCTCACCACCACTCCATCCTCGGTGACGGAAACCCTCGCACGGCACTTGCTGGAATGACTGGTGCACCTCCAGTAGTGGAGGAACTTTCCAGATTTGTGCTCCTGGTAGAAAGTGTACCCGTTGATAATGAGCAGTGCTTTGCCATTCCCGGTCTTAACATATTCCATTCCTGAAATTAAATGTGTTTTACTTTTACGATTTATATTTCAGATTTAATATTAACAAAAAAAAAGTTTTATGTGTCCGATTTCAACATTTCTATGCTGTAAATATTTGTTTCGTATTAGGCAGCATAAAACAGATAAAAACATTAAAATGCTAAAATAGTTACTAAAAAACATTATCCTGTTGTCGCTAGACTATGACAGGACTAAAAATTTCAATCGAAAGCCCTTTCATATGTTTTTTTATTTTCCGTTGTAACTATTATTTTTGTTTTATTGTTTTAATTTTATTAACCATACGTTTGGCCAGTAGGAACAAAGGTTTTCACACAAACTTGCACACTGTTGTTGTAAAATATTTGGGCTGGTGCTAACTGCCGAGTCTGCTGCGAGGCAAAGTCCCAAAAATATGCCACACTCATGGGCAAATAGTCAACTACATGTTTGTGCCACATGCGCTCGAGACTACTGGGGTTTGGGGGACACATGGTAAATATATGTTAAGAATTTGGGGCGCCGCCTAAGGGATAGAGGTTGTGACTACTGCCCTGGGGTCTTTCTCGTGGGTCTTCCTCGCTGTGCAGCGGAGAATTCTGCCAGCGTCATGGGAACGTCTCCCTCGGCTATGGCCCGGATTGGTTTATTCGGGTAATTGTTTATTTTTGTGTTTTATTTTGTTATTATTTCGAATAAGAATAAGAATAAATTTTATTTCAAAAAATTATTCTTAAAGCTAGGTTAACAAAGTAATATCACAAAGGAGGTATTAAGCTACAGCGATAAACTGCAGCCTTTCTTAGATAACACGAATTAATTTTTACGTAGATAAACATATAATTTATTTGACAACTTATTCTATTATATATTTACATGGGTGTCAATACTCTTAACTACACAAGACCTTATCACAAATTTAAATTAAATTAAATAAAAAAATAAACTAGACTAAGTTACAAACTTCACCCAGCTCGCTGCCGGGCCGAAGGGTGTCCAATATGTTGGCACCATTTCCTCGCTGTATCGATAGGCTGTTACGTTGAGCGAGATAGGTGCCAGCTCTATGGTCTACTAGCACTTCGATGAGTGGCTTAAGGACTCGCCGAGCGTCAGGGCCCCACAGCACAAGGCATGTAGGGCCGACTGTGGCCTACATCGATCGCGGAGCAAACATATCCACGCAGCGTCCTAAACCAGCGACCTCCCGTTCTGCAAGGGAATGAGTGTCATACCGTCTGGCCTCTTACCATCGTCACGGCCATTGGGTTCGATTGTGTGGCTGGCACGCCACAGGCTGACAAGTTCTTGACGGATCATGACGGCATGACTTTATTAATTAAAAAAGTGATTGATAACTTATAGCAAAAAGCCCTTCAATCTCCTTAGCTGCGGGCTAGCCCCTTGTCACGCGAAATGGGGCATTAAATAACTGGCTTAACGTAGGCACAATAATTGTGCCTCTGCCATCCCGTAGTCAACAACATAACTTGGAGCTTAACGTGTCTGATCTTAATTTATTTTCTACATAACTCCCTTTAAGCCTGTTTTGAGCCGCGCCTTGCATTGTTACGCTTGATATTGTATTGCCTCCGATAAATGAAGGACCATGGATTCTTCTTTGCCTGATTAAAAGCGTAATCCTCAAGGCGATGAATCCAGCATCGAAAAAACAGAATGACATATCATATTATATTTCTGACAACATAGCGAGGAGAGCTCAAAAACAATGTGCATATGACCGAATAGAATGGCGGTACGTGAAGACTCCTTTACTTAACGATGGGTTTCCTCTTAGAATGATAATGATGATTTTGAATATTTTTTCTGGTAATGTGTACGCCGTCATAGAAGAGAGATAATAAAAGCAGAGGAACTTATTTTGGAGAGGTTTGGCTGAGGATTAACAAATAGGTCTATCCTCGAGGGATATTATTAATGTTCAATAAAACAAGTCATGGAAACAATAAGAGGTATGATATATATATATATATATCATTATGATCAGTAAACTTTATTTTTCTAAGAAGCAATTTTCCAATTTATTTGACTTTTCAAATTCTGTAAAATTCGGCCTTTGGATTGGATTGAAAAATCGACCTTAAGAAGTTAATTATATACTGTAGTCAATTGGTGTTATTAACAGTGGTCGGAATACCTTGGAGTGTAACGAAAGCAAACGCATGGACAAGTATAATTAAATTTCGGAACTTTGCTATTTTCACAGATGAAAACTTTAAACAGTAGTATAAATCGTAGTTTATGTTTTGAGGAAGTTATGCATTAATTTTTAGAAAATAAAATCTGAAATAAACTGCTTTAGCCGCTCAAAGAAAAGAACAATTACAGTTTAGATAGCTCATACCTCTCCAATTTTTGATTGAAATTTCCCATGACTACTTAAATGAATTCTAAAGTAATAAGCCTATTCGCAGTGAACTTTTTATTAGTTTTAAAATAAAAATAAATACTCAAAATAAATATACCAAATTACGTGGTATATTTATTTTGATATCTTAATTAAAATTAAATGATAATGTACAAAGTTATAACACTTGTTACCGTATTATAACTTTGTGCACAATATCTGTGCTCCTCAATGCTTCAGCATTAGAGCGGCGTAATGACGTCACCAGATGCAAAGTAACGGTCGTACTGTATTGAAAAGAATAATTTTATTTAGTACTATTTATGTTTATGTCACTGAATGCGATTGGCACAAGACAGTGAGGATTGGCGCTAGAGAAGAGACCGTATGCCCAGCAGTAATTCGATGTGGGCATAGCTGATATTTTGGAAGAAACATTTTTTAGAGATGTTGCCTCAGCTAAAAAGAAACTAATCTGCGGCCAAGAAAAGCTATGTTAAGAAATTTTTATGTGGAGCCCGTCTCGTATAATGAATTCTGGACAACTGTGCGTGTGATACAGGTACGACTTGAAAATTACTCCGTCTTGGGTCATATTAATCCTTGCCTTGCACTTTTTGTTGTTAGTGCATTGGTAGTGCGACTTCTTCAAATACTGCTTCGCAAGATAGAAGGTGTAACCTTCTACCATCAATAACTGCTTCTTGATGCCGCCCTTCATCACGGTAATAAAAGCAGCATCTGCAGACAAGGATGAAAAGGATCAAAAGTATTTTTTTAATGTCTGCTCATTTTCAAGATCAATTTTCGATAGCCGTTGACCATAAATAAAACAAACGGATTTTTGAAATAAGGAACTTCTAAAAAAATCAACAACCTTATTATTTAAACCTTACCTTAAAATTCTTAAGATTTTACAATATTTAAGTAGGTACTAATTAAAAATAATGTTTAACAACTTATAGTGAATTCCCTCTTCAACGACGTAACTTGGAGAGTCATGTGTATGATGGTATTGCATTTTCTGCATTACTCGATAACAATAACTCATAAATATAACATACGCTTGTTGCGTAAGCACCTAGGTGATGGACAATGGATTCCGCTTTGTCTCATAAAAAGTGAAACCTTTCACTATCAAAGACTCTTTGGTGCTATTTCCCTTCCTCACGGGAATGGATTAAGCATCTTCAAATCAAAGTAACATGTAAACTATATTTATGAGTAAAGCAGAAAAACAATGGAGTCTGTCAGTAATGTCACGCCGTCCTAGAGGAGACATGATAAGAGTAGAGGTTCTTATTGGGAACCGCTCTGATAAGGCTGAGTGTCAACAAATAGATCAGGTTCAACTGGGGACCTCTTACAAAGCGGGTGTGCGACAAACTTTGGGCTCTCGCTGCTTCATTTTAGTAAGAAATAGAATACTTTTTAAGACAAGGCTCTTTCCTTAATTGACTCCATAGTATCGTATGGTTTATCAAGCAACGAACGAACTTATAAAACTTGCCTGGATCAAATCTTGTTATTACAAACAAAATTACTTTAATTAATTGTTCCACATAATATAAAAAATAATATTGTGTCATAAATTTCGGAGTACGCGCACTCCGAAATTTATGACACAAAGTTATTTTCCTAGACTAGGGCATGGGGCTATTGTATGATTCACAAATATCGAAATGGAATCGATTGTTATGAAAACAAAAGCACAATAACCAAGTCCCACACCATCAACCCAAGCTCCGTGAAAATCAAACTAAACATGATGAAAGGTTTACAAAATAGCTCAACGCTCTCCAACAGCGCAGATCTAATGCCCACAATGTCGGGAAAATATCCATGGTATGGTAACACTCACACCTAACAGCGTTGGATATTAACCCGTTGGCTGCGCGCTGGACGCAAACCCAGCCCGGACAGCTCACAACCATCATTGTAAAAGGAAAAAGGCACAACCTGCGTTCCATTACTACTCCACACCAAATAAAAACAAACAGTTTTCGGGAGGAACAATACGCGCGAACTGTTCCGCGCCGACTTTTACTTACAAAACAAAACAAACATATCGTCACGTTTGTTCCCAAATTCGTGACGTGGAAATAACTCCCATATGAGGGGGAGTTTTTTTCCACGTCACGAATTTTGTCCTTTTCTCCTGGCGAACTCTATTTCTGATAACGTTAATTATTTTATTAACATCTTCATATTTGGGTTGTTAGGCTACTATATTGAAATGATTCCAATTGCATAATCAGTAAAACTCTCCGGCGTGCATCACTTCTGGATCTTTGGTCCATCCCACCGCACGTTTCTCGCAGGTTTCTATTTCTTTTGTGATACGAAGTTGAACGAAACTGGACCGAAATCCGGAATATGAATATATCTTCCGAATCTGTAGTTTTTTCGGAACGATGCATGTCATTGTCGAATCCAGGCAGATTTTCCGTTCCTTTAGTATCATTGTTATTTATTTTACCAGTATTGAGTATTAACAATTGAATAATATGTTTTATGTCTGCAACAATAACATAAATAAATTAAACGACAGTCAACGACTTTATCAAATATTTCAAAGCAAAGTAAAGTTTTATATTTGAAGATTTTCAAGTTTACATGTAGAATTTCATTCAGTTAAGAAAGTACTGCATACATATCATACTACGACATATAAAACCTAAGTATTTAAGTACTTCTTAGTAAATAACGAATGGTCGAATAGTAAATTATAGCAACAAGAAAAAACAAGACATTTTAATTTGGGACATTTGCAATCTACAATGTGTAGGAGCCGAATATACCAAGTCATTATTAACAAGTGCAAATAAATCATTTAAATCCACATAAACCACCAACTAACACATGACTAATGATGGAATATTCTTAATCTTCTTCTTCTTCTTCTTCAGCATTTCACCGTCCACCGTTGGACATATGCCTCCCCAGTTGTCCTCCATCTTGTGCGGTCCGCGGCCATTCTCGTCCAGGATAGGCCGGCCGTGATCTTTATGTCGTCGGACCACCGTGTCGCAGGTCTTCCAACGCTTCTTTTTCCTGTGCGGGGTCTCCAGAACAAAACTTTAGAGCTCCATCTTCCGTCATTTCTGCGACAGATGTGTCCAGCCCATTGCCATTTAAGTCGCGCGACTCGTTTTCCTATATCGGTAACTTTAGTGCGTTGGCGGATGAGCTCGTTTCTTATCATGTCGCGGCGGGACACTCCGAGCATCGACCTTTCCATCGCTCTTTGTGTGACTCTAAGTTTGTTCATCATCCCGGCAGTAAGCGTCCATGTCTCGCAAGCGTAAGTCATCACCGGGAGAACACACTGGTTATAGACTCTAGTCTTCAGCGATTGAGGGATCTTGGAGTGGAAGACGTCCTTGAGCTTTCCGAATGCTCCCCAAGAATATTCTTAATAAGCATCACAAAAAATCAGTCAATATGGATTTGAAAGACTGTTTCGTTGTCTGTCTGTTTTGGCGAGAAGGTATCATGAGCCAGTTTAGCCCTTGTCCTATAGAGTTTAGTCTTCAAACTATTAAATTTGGGTATCTGTGCAATTAAGTTGACGTCTTGCGTCTCATACAGAGGCAGCATCTCTCTATGGTATATCGTCTTCAGAGGTTCCAGGCCTTCGGCTGCCTTTCTCACGCATGCATCCAAAGCTTTCAAGATCAACATCCTACCAGGTTTTGGTTGGCAGGTGTGAGACTTTTTTTTTAAAAACCTCCCTGTAGGACCCAATGTTACGTAGGCACGGCATTTCGATATCTTTTTGACTTCACAGTTCCAATATGAATTTCCGTTCGCAAAAGTACTGTGTTTGTGGTATACGTAGCCGCCATACAGCATTAACAAGTTACCCTTAGCAGATGTTATGTATTCAATGTCTGAAACAAATTATCATAAAATTAGTTGGAAAATCGTTAGAAAAGTAATCGTGGCTTTATTCATGTAACCAGTGCTATTGCAGCAAATAAGAGATGACGTCCTGGGTTCCAAGAATTATTTTGTAAGACCATTGGCCGAATGCGCAGACTGCAGCTCAAATGAAGTGCCGCTTAAATACTGGCGCCGTCATTTACTGTACGAGAGACGGTGACAGCAAATAGCAGCCTTACAACGCTTACCTTGGAACAGAAAGTACCTACACCTTAATTTACATCATCAAGTATCAAAACAATTTTAACATAATATGTATTTATGAAAATTACTGGTATAAAATATTACAATTTTATAGCAGTAGTTAACAAATTATTTTATATTTTTATCTTATAAATATTTAATTAATAAATCTACAACATATCTACACTAAATAAACCTCCGCGGTGTTCTATGGACAATTAAGTCAATTTACTATTTTTCGCTCCGATCAGTCATTCATGAACAGCAATACAACAACAGACACATAGTGAACACAGCAAGGGAATTTCATTGTTACGCCATTTTGTCCATTGTCGCTTTAAAGACTATACATATTTATTTGAAAGAAACTGGTGCGTTCGTGACACATACATCTGTGTGTAACGTAAATGTCATACAATACAATGCAATAAATAAATGAATTGAAGATTCTATAGGTGCAAAAGTAAACCAGCATAACACACACAAATTCTTAAAAACAATACTCCTATAAGATGTAAATAAATCAGAAAAGCTTAAAATCTAAACTCACCACTGATCCAGCTTCATTCATGACATGTACAGAACATGGTCACTTAAGGCATCCCACTCGCACAAACAACACAATAATAACCTAAATTATGGAATAACACTCTCTATACAATTAACGAATCAAAAAACACATACCTATTTATTATTTCTTGTAGCTTTTATAAAGTTCCTGATAAAACATAGAGTTTGCAACGGTGAAATTCGTGGTATCCGCATCGATAGTTTGATCTTCCGTCTCTTTTCCGCACTAACAGCTGACTGGGTGACGTCTTTAACGGACCACGCCAAAACAAGCCGACCCACGCCATATATTTTAGATGGGCATTTGCTTGTTTATACGGCATTATTTACACAAATATACACTTTTTACACTAAGCACTACTGATTGTAATACTTCATTGAAATGACAAGCTATTTGGCGTATTGTAGAAAGTGATTTAGAAATAAAACGCGCGCGAAAGCGGAATGCTTGTGGTTATTATTGTTGAACTGTTTCGATCAGACACCGCTAGGGGGCGACTCGGGAACTATTTGTGTAAGGGACTGTTCTACGACACCATACAAAACAAACGTGAGGTAAGGGGTGCAAGATTCAACAGTTACAGTTTGGAATTACACCAAGGTAAGTATGTGTGAATCGTTGTTTCGATAACCAAGGTAAGTATGTGTGAATCGTTGTTTCGATATTATCTCTATATTTTGCTTCTATTATACACATGTACGTTTTTGTCTTTGAGATGCTTGCTATGCTATGCTACGCATTTAATTTATTATATGACCCTGTCATAACTAGTACGACAGAGGTTCCTTGTAGAGTATTTACTAGTAATACTAATATTGATATTGGCATGGCAAAACAAGGTACAATAGATAAATTTATTGCCAATTCCGACAAGAGTAAGCACCACTTAAAAATATTACCCATTAAAACATGCAGGGGCTACCTGGAAAATAAATTCTGACACCGACATGATTTTTTTTAGGATAAGATAAGATAAGAAAAGCGTTTATTCAAGCGTCACAATGCAAAGAATACTAAACAGAAAGAACAAGTACATAGTAAGCATGGAATATACATATAGACAACCACAATGCTCAGGAAGACCAGTAATGCTGGTATTCTGTTGAAACCAAATATATTTGAGTGTGATGTTTGATGGTGTTAATCGTTCTACGCTAAATGCATATATAAGATATATAAATGTATAAGATGGGGAGTTATTACAGAACACTGGTTAAAAATATGATGTCTTAATATAAATAATAATGAAATTGACCGTTGTTACAATAGAAAGATAGCTGATAAAGGTGGTTCTTTAATCTTAGTCAAAATAATATTAAGGTGAAACAACAAAATGGTATACATGCGCTTACTGTAGAAAGACCAATAGAGGAGCTATTCTGTGTTGAGTTAGATAGTCATATTATTGTTTGTGTATATCTTCGAGGGAAGAAAAACGCCATATTATAAGTATATGGGAAAATTATGGAGCCTACACGAATTAGTGGCAATCTTAATCTTGTAAATACAACAATGAAACAACGATTAATTACTTTATTCAAATAATTTAATTAATGTCATGTTTTTCTACAGCCGACTAGAATTAAACTTATCAGCCAAACTTTCTTGGATAACGTATTTTGTGACCTATGACTCTGATAGATAGTTTCCTAACTATGCTAAAAATATTCCAAAACTTCCAAGTTAGTTTGTGGAACTGCAAAAACTTTATACATTAATAGGAAATATAACATTTAAATATTATAATGAAAACGGTTTGATAAATAAATAGCCGTGAAACTGGCCAAGATATAACAAGAGACAATGATTTCTGCTTTAATGTGGTGATGATATTATTAAATCCAACGCCGAGGAAGCTCGAGCTTTCGAAACATTCTTCACCAATGTACCCTTACTCACAACAGAGCATCTAAATTCATCTCCATACGAAGCACAGACTTTGTTATAAAGCAGCACCTAGACCTAGCGTCAGTAATGTAGATTTTAAATTGAATATATCCCAAGGACATTGTCAAACGTTTCGATAACTTAACTTAAAAAATACTGAATGGGTATATCAGTCAAAATCATTGATTCAGTAATTGTGGTTAAAGCCTCCACACTTAACCTATAAGTATTTTCAATAAATGTGTTTATGATTGAGCATAAACAATAACATTTATTGAGATATATAATAAAACATGTATATATTATTGATGAAATAGGCCCCAGGTTAGGGTATTTTCTTTGTATTTCATTTTCAACATGAGCTCCCCTACGAAGCCAAGGGTCCCGGGTTCGAGTCCCAGTGGGGGCAAATATTTGTTTGAGGAGAACGGATGTTTGTACCCTAGTCATGGTTGTTTATCTATCTAAGTATAATATTTATCTATTTATGTATGTGTATCGTTGTCTAGTACCCAAGATACAGGGAATCCTAGTTTGGGGCTAGATCAATGTGTGTAAATAGAGTCCAAGGTATTATTATTATTATTATTATTCTTAAAACAATTTCTTAATCTACTTGTCAATTCACTTTTGCCCGCTTTGGTGGTGAGCTGCCTTCTAATTTGTTCATATGCGTCAATAATTCATTGATTCAAAATTTCTTTATTTGCGACGGGATGACCATCTTGGTACACGATACTCTTCATAAGTAATAATCCATTGAGGTTCGGTCTGGACACCTTGGAGGCCATGGTAGTGGACCTTCTCTCCCGATCTATCTGTCTGGGTTATTTTCATTCAACCAATCCCGGACTCCTCTAAAGTAGTGAGCTTGAAAGCCATCATCATCTTGTATTTACAGAAACTTAAGAAATTTTGATTTTGACCACAGCGCTGCATCTTCGTCGTTGTTGGGACTAGCAAACCCATCTTATGCTTGGAGTATATCCATCATCTGTAAGATGAAACGTTTGTTTAAATCCAAAGAAAGAGTAAGATCAGAAGATCAGAGAAATAGTAAACAGTCCTTAAATAAAATATACCACAGGTTTATTTATACTATGTTTATTGTTTTAAAAATAAACCTTATATAGGAGCCGCGCCTTCTTAGGCTCTGAGCGGGCTATGACCTGTCTTTCTCGCAAAGGGGTGAGAGAGAGAGAGAGAGGTGACAGCTCTCTCAGAGCCAAATAAATTTTTCGCGGACTGTACCTTGCTTGCGATCAAAATGTCAGTGCTTTAGTCACGGGGTGGCGGATGGTTATGTTCATTGTTGCACTTAATAATTTGACCATCTACGGTATGGACCACAGCATGGCAGCCCCGTTGCCGGGCCGAAGAGCAAACCCATCTTGTCTTAGGAGTGAGACCATATTGGATCCGCTTGCTGAACCGGTAGCAAGCCAACAGAAGTATCTCGCGACCATTTCGTGAGATTGTTATGGTGGCATCTGTAAGGTTACATTTTTATTGAAAATTATGCAAGATACGGAGAAGCGTACATCCAGCTGTGGGCGGATACAAGCTGCCGATATTCGTGCATAGTGAATTAAAAATAAACAACAATGTTACTCGTCATTTGTTAAATAAATATTTTTACGTAAACACAACCACAATAATCTTATTTTATTTTATTTTATTTACTGTAGATAATCATGTTAACCGACCGCAGCAGCTTTACAGCTTTATGAGCGGCGGTAGTTGATGTATTACTTATTTGATGAATAAACGAACTTACCTGAACTGAAGTTCGATCATAATTACACGAAGAGCTTCATTCTAAGATCTTTAGCATAGGTACACAATGTAGTTTCACTCAAGGGGTAGCTATTTCGCGCACTTTATTGGAGAAAAATAAGGTAGATGAAAAATCCCAGCTCGCCCGTCCCTCCCACACCAGAAGCTATCATTTATTTCGGAGATGTGCCGAGCTGTTTGATATTTCACGGATTGGGTACAACTTACAGCGAGGGAGGTAGGGATGTTTATATCTTCTAACGAAGCTGTTCGTGGAATTGGGATTAAACTTCACTTCAGGTAAGTTCGTTTAAGTGGTGTTGAGAGATAGACATGAAATATCAGCCGATTCAAGGTATGCCTTATGTTTGGTGGTAAAATCATAGATAAATTAATTAACCAACAAATTTATTTACTAAGAAAATAATAATACAAGTACTTATCAATAAATAACGAGTATTTATCGATACAATATAATGTAATCAAATTTAACTAATTGCTAATTTAAATATCTGTATGTTCAAATTTATGTTTATGTGGCTTCGTTATTGTTAATCAGTTTCAACTCGAACCGGCACATACGGACGCTTCCTAGCAGTGTCGACGACTATGCCACGTAACTCAGCGACGACCTAGTTTTCGCAATATCGATACCGCCATGGCTGTACCAGCCAAGTGCGGCGAAACCAGTGAACGAAGCTGGTGAACGAGCTGCTTGCCTTCATACAACAGAAGAAGGACGTGATAGACGAGCTCTCCATGGAGCAGATCTGCTCGACCAGCTCGAGGAGGACTCAGATCAAGGAGGCTGCGATCGCCGCCGCCAAAAAAGTGCTGCATGAGACCGCCGCCACCACCATGCACCTCGTGGCGCGAAGGAACGCGAGTTGGAAGAATGATCTCCAGGACATCTTCCGGGTGGTCAAGGAGATCAAACCCGATGACGTCCCGACTTACGTGGCCCGCGAACTCAACAAGCTGCTGCCGGTGACATTCGACCACATCAACGGCTTTCGGTTGCTGAAGGACATCGTGCGGCTGCAGGCTGACGTCACTGAAATCCAAAGCAAGTTGGAGGCTTCGGAAGGCATCTGTGCTGACCTGAAACGTGAGTTGCCAGTATTGCGTCAAGCTCAGAGCTCGCTGCCGACGCAGCAAATCGCCAACGCCAACGGCAACACGCCGATCAGCAATAATGCCAAAACAGCAACTAACCTAGTTATGTGAGTTGCTAAGCCCGCGTTGACAAATATCGCACAGCCTCGTGACGTCACGAAGCCGATTCGACCAGCACCGGATGCGGTTTCTTCTGGTTCATCCAAAATACTGATACCCCAGAAGGACAATTATGCTGCTGTGTCCCGCCGTGCCCGCCACCGCCGCCCGAGCCTCGCACCGCCCACCGGCGAACAACAGAAGGTGCAAGCTGCGCGTGCGACACCGGCTAGGCCCGCCTGTGGCCCGCCAAACGTGACTGTCGATGGGGAAGGCTTTACCCTGGTCCAAAATAGGAAGCGCCTCTCCAGATGCAGTCACGTCTGGTCTCAAGGAGTCTAATGTACAGATTGAGGTTTTGGAGTCAGAAAGACCAAAGGACGTCCTGTCCTTCAAACTTCGGGTGCCGGCGGACCTGAAGACGATGTTCCTGGCCAAAGGTCACTGGCCGGAGGGCATCCTTTTCCGACGCTGCAGCCAGCCACCATTATAGGGATAGCGGGCCCTATTACTACAATGAGAAGAGATCATCTTCTGAATGAATAATTAAGGGTTTTGATGTTTGTTTTTAAAAAGTGGGTACCAACGCTTTGTGGGCCATTTTGGTACAACAACAATGCCTGTTGATCTGTTATAAATTTTCATGCGTCGAGTTTTTAAGGGAATTGATATTGGTGGAAACGCATAAAAAAATAAGTTGGTCCACGGCACGGCATGATAGTCCGTCGCCGCAGGTATCTAGTAAACATAAACATATACATATAGGCTTATTCATACATTGCTTCTGGCCCCACACTAGGATACCATGTGTCGTGGGAACCAGAAAAAGCGACGTCACACACATATAAATATGCAAGACCTGGGTTTTTTTTCTTTATCCCCATCCGGGGATCGAATCCGGGACCTCTCGCATGGTAGGCAGAGCCACAACCGCAACACCAATTTGCCGCCGGTAGTATGGACAGGGGGGTAGTCCATCACCTATGGAGATTGAAGGTTTACTCACAATAGTTTCCATCGCCGTTGGAATGTCCGTATAATGAAAGATAAATTATTATTCTCATTGGTACATGGCCATTACCGGATCCCAACCCGCATCATAATATATGTCATTAAAGACTTTTCAAATATTGGCGTTTCGCTATGATTTGCTTTTTGACATTAATTTTACCATATTATCATGTAATGATTAATGTAAAAAGTATATAAAATCATGCATAACATTACTTTTACACATAATTACAAATCAGTTGGAACCTTGTTGAGTAAGAAATAGTGTTTAGTGTTTCTATTTTATTTTTAATTCATATATTTTGTTTATTTGTCAGTTAGAACTTTGAAGTTTTAATTTTTGAGGTATTTCTTACTCAACAAAGTTCCAACTGATTTGTAATTATGTGTAAAAGTAATGTTATGCATGATTTTATATACTTTCAAATATTTACTAGTTCATTAGGACATATCTTATTGACTATACTATTACTTCATCTTTAACTTGATTTTCGTCAAGGGCATGCCTCACGTACGCTATGCACAGTGTAGAGAAGACTGATGAAAGGCGGTGGGGGCAGATGGGTGTTCTCATTCTTACACGTCACGGTCCTCTATAGTGAACAGAACTGCCCTACACCCCCGGGTGGAGTGTGCAGCGCGGTACCAGCACGTTTTGATATTACAGTGCACGTGCACCCGGAACCGGTATCCTGAGAGATCTAGGTCATATCCTATCATTTTCGGACAGATAAAGAAGCAGATTTTGTATTTGTTAAGTCCCCATGTTTAATATTTGTGCTTCGGAACGCACCTCCTCTTGTTGCGCGACTCGGAACGGAAACAGAACCGCAGCTGTCACTCGTATCGGAAACGAGATGTAAAATTGGAGGTTAATTTTTCTCTTGGTCTGTCTCATCGGTGAGAACATAACATGGCGGCTCGGGCCCCGTGAAATTGATGGTATTTCGGTGTACCAATTATCATACAGGCATCGGGCCTGGTCAGAGTGTAAATCTACCTCATAGCGTCGGGCTATTGATTGTAATTAGATTCGCGTCAGCGGTCAAGTGATCCCTGTTGATTGGACATCGTCGCATCGGTAGCGGCGACTCCACGGTCACGGCAGGCAGCACGCCGGCGACAGCGTCGGCAGCAACGATAGGTTTCGATTCACTCCATATCCTATCCCAAACTGTGCCCTTTTCCCGTATTCCCGTCTCGAATCGAGCTTTCGATTTCCTGCCTACGGAGACAAGGCATTGGTCAGTAACCAATTTCATCACTTCTTTTCTCTCACGTGGCAAAGGCACAACCCCTCAGGATTCCACGCCGTTCGGTGAGGCGTGGAATCAATCAGTTTGGTAGCAGAGCGTGGTTTCCTAGTGGGAAATCATCGATTCACGGTAGGGTTGCCTTTGTCACATTGTAGTTGGGAGAAAAGAATATCCCAGATTGGCTCAAGTCGGCAATGAGTCTGTGGTCGGTATACCACGATTAAAGTTCATTTTCGGTAAGTGAAAGTATAAGTGCCAATTTAGTTAACAGTTGTTATAAAATTGTAGTCGGAACTACTGTTGTTGAGCATAAAAGATTGAACAGTCATTCTGCGAAGTAACTAGATTGTATTACTTGCGATAGAACGTCGGGTTCTATAGTCCTACAGTGTTATTTCGGTTTGCACAGCAGGGTCGGGCTATTTAAGGGGTATTAAGCTGATTTTGCTGACCTCAAAGGAAGTGTGGTTCCTATCGGAGGGGCCACTACTAGAAAAATAGTTTTTTTTTATAATAACCTTTTGTGTGTTATTTGGATTGTACCACATGGTGGCATTCTCTAATTGATTTAGAGTGTATATTATAAGGTGTATGTCCACAGGGCGACCATATTAAATATTGTTTATGATTTAATTGTTTAGTGGTTGCCTTGGGTTTTACAACTTAGTTTTAATTTCTGTGCCCAGCGCTGACGGGAAAGTGCTGGTATCTGGCTGTGCTTAGTTCGGCAGTGAAGCATAGGACCAGGAACAATTAAATCAGTAACCATGGCACCTTCGCCCTTGACGGTACTGCGATATGGTGTCCGTGAGGAGATGAGATGGCTCGCCCATACTCACAAGTATGTGGAGCGACCCGACATGGACGATGTCCTGCTCAAGCGTGTGGAGGACGCAATGACACGCGTCGGGAAGGTGTGTCGGCTGGCTGCCGAGGCTGAAGCCCTCGGGCTTACGGATGAGGCCTCGGTGGCTGCAGTGAGGCAGCTCTGCGCGGATGCTGACCAAGCGATGGAGTGCTTGGGCGACATCGAGCGTCGCGCCGAAAAATTAAGCGGTCGCGTCGGGATGACCGCGGGGAGGGTAGCGGAGACCCCCCCCCCCTAAGGGTGTGGTTGGACGGCTTCCACACCTGGAGATTCCGGCCTTCGGTGGGGCAATTGATGAGTGGCCGGCATTCATCAATTTGTTCGATAGCCTGGTCCACGGTCGGGACGACCTGGACAGCGCCTACAAGTTGGCCCAGCTATTGATGGCACTGCGGGGTGAACCGAAGGAGTTGGTCGGTCACCTAACGGTTACGGCGGGAAATTATGAGATTGCCCGGGTCATATTGTTTGACCGCTACCAACACAAAAGGCGGTTGGTTGATGCGCAGCTGGGGAAGCTGTTCAGCATCCCAAGAGTAACCCGGGATGTTGACATCCGGGTACAGGTGCTCAACCCTGTGCTGGTGGCCACTAAGGCCCTTCAGAACCTTGGTCTGCCGGTAGACCAATGGTCATATATTGAGTTATATATGGTTTTGTCACGGTTGCCTGCAGCTGTTCAAGGTCGGTTTGAACAGCTGCATGGGGGCAGTAGCTCGGAACTGCCCACGCTCGTCCAATTAACGGAGTGTTTGGAGGGTGAATGCAGGCGATGCGACACCATGGATTCGGAGGCCAGTGTGCAGCGCCAACCCGCGCGGATGCGGGAGGGGCCGCGCCCCCCACCCCCACGGGGGGGTGGTCGGTCAAAACAATTTGGCGTTTTGAGTGCCGCGCCGTCGGGTGACGGCTGTGTGCACTGCGACAGTGCCGGTCATGAGGTGACCAGTTGCGCCAACTTTAAGGCGCTCGGTGTGGCTGCCCGCAGGAAGGTGGTCTTCCGCCATCGATTGTGTTTCGGTTGTTTGGGGCCGCACCCGCTGAGCGAGTGCTCACGGGCGTCCCCCTGTGAGGGCTGCGGTGGCAGGCACCACGTCGTGTTGTGCCTGAACCGGTCAGGCCCATCGGATGGTCACCAGGGCCGGACTCAGGTTGGTCGGTCACAGGGCCCAACCAGGGCCGGACCCAGTCCCCCTCCGGGCAACGGGAGTCACCAACGGGGTGACTGGGGTACCCGCGGACGGGACCCCCCCCCCCCCCCCCGAGGGGAAGGGGGCAGCGTGGGGGGTAACAGGCGGGATAGCCGGGGTTCGGTCGCCGCTGTCCAGGGTCAGCGAGGACTTCGGGCCGCTGGCTCACCGCGTGTTACGGGCGGGTGTCAGATGGCACCTATGAGTGGCGCGAAGGCTGGGAGCCCACCACCTTCTGCGCCACCCTGCCCGTCGCTCTGGGAGGCGAACAGGGAGGCGAACAGTCGGATGTCGCCCCCATTCCTAGAGCGCCCCAGGTTGGATCCGCTCTCCCCCCTCCATCCACGGTGGCCACCGGGCACACCGTTCACAGTCCGGTATGGTCGGGTACCGGGACAGCGAGGGGCCTATTATGCGGGTTGGGACCCCCTAATGTACATGCGGTCTGATATGCCACCGGTGGCATATCAGCAGCCGAGTTACCAGGCCGACGGAGGTCTGAGCGGGTTCGGATCCCGCGGGGGTTCCCGCTAGGGACACGCCGCCCACTTACAGGGTGCCACCACTCCTCAGACGGTCATGCTCCCCACCGCCTCGGTGATAGCGTGGAGTTCGGACGGCAAATCTTGTGTAGCACGAGCACTATTGGACTCGGGGGCCCAGGGGTGCTTAGTCTCGTGCAACCTTGTAAGACGGTTGGGCATCCCTTGTAGTGGGGTCCAAAATGGTTGACTCAAGCCGAATCGGATTGGCCAATGAGTCCACGCGTTACCACGGCGAACGGCGCCTTGACAGTCGGTGTCTGTACGACGCAACCAGAGCCGGAAGAGGAGTTCATCCTGCTGGAACGGTACAGCTCGCTCGACAAGCTGGTCAATGTGACCGCCTGGATCTGCCGATTTGCGCGGAATTGTCGGAATTCTGAGGCGCAACGAGTGCGGACACAGTTCCTGACACCACGGGAACGCAACCATGCGTTGTTCGCATTGGTACGGAACGTGCAGACGGTGCACTTTAAGTCCGAATTGGACATTCTGAGACGCGGACGCGTCCAACTGAAGGGAGCTGTGGCTCGGCTCAACCCGTTTATTGACCCTCAAGGATTGCTGAGGGTAGGAGGTCGGCTGCGGAATGCCAACCTGCCTTATGCGGCTCGCCACCCGTTGTTACTCCCTAGGAAAGGGAAGTTGGTCGAACTGTTGATTCAGGATCGACACATTCGGTATGGGCATGTCGGATGCCACGCCTTGATGGCGTTTCTCCAGCGCGAGTTCTGGATTCTATCGGGAAGACGCTTAGTGCGTAGCGTCGTATTTCGGTGCCTGCCTTGTTATCGGGCCAAGGCGAGATGCCAGGCCAGATGGGCGATTTGCCGTCGGATAGGGTTAACGAAATCCGGCCCTTTGCGGGTGTCGGAACGGATTTCGCGGGACCATTCATGGTCAAGTCTTCACAGCTACGGAACGCCAGATTAGTGAAGGCATACCTGTGCGTCTTCGTGTGCTTGGCCACGAAGGCAGTCCACTTGGAGGTGGTCAGTGACCTCACTACGGAGGCATTTATCGCATGTCTGGATCGGTTCGTCTCACGAAGGGGCCTCCCGACATTAATCCGTTCGGACAACGGCACAAATTTTGTCGGAGCCAAGCGATATCTGCAGGAGGTCACTCAATTCCTGAACGGTAACCAGGACGCCATCGGTACGGCTTGCTCCCGACGAGGGATTGAATGGGTTTTCAGTCCGCCGGGATGTCCTCATTGGGGAGGAATTTTTGAGGCTGCGGTTAAATCGGCTAAGTCGCACCTGACGAGGATCATCGGTGAGACCTCCCAACGCTTTGAAGAGCTTGCGACGCTGTTCTGTAAAATTGAAATGACACTGAACTCGCGTCCGTTGTGCCCGCTCAGTTCGGATCCAAATGATTTGGAAGCGTTGACGCCGGGTCACTTCCTGATAGGTCAGCCCCTTAACGCCCTGCCAGAATACCCATTCGGTGATGTTAAGTTAAGTCGGTTAACTAGGTGGCAGATGTTGCAGCAGATGGCTCAAGATTTTTGGAAACGGTGGTCCCTTGAGTACTTGCACATCTTGCAGCAGCGCCTTAAGTGGACTGATCGGACGAGCCCCCCTCAAGTCGGTGATTTGGTGCTGATTAAGGATGCGAACCTGCCATCATTGAGATGGAGACGAGGACGGATCGTCAATTTGTACACGGGTCGGGATGGCACGCCTCGATCAGCAGAAGTCAGGGTGGGGGACTCGGTCCTCAAGAGAGCGGTCGCAACACTTTCTCGCCTTCCTATTGATTAGGGACAGGTTCGGGCCTGTCCGGGCGGGTGACTGTTTAATATTTGTGCTTCGGAACGCACCTCCTCTTGTTGCGCGACTCGGAACGGAAACAGAACCGCAGCTGTCACTCGTATCGGAAACGAGATGTAAAATTGGAGGTTAATTTTTCTCTTGGTCTGTCTCATCGGTGAGAACATAACATGGCGGCTCGGGCCCCGTGAAATTGATGGTATTTCGGTGTACCAATTATCATACAGGCATCGGGCCTGGTCAGAGTGTAAATCTACCTCATAGCGTCGGGCTATTGATTGTAATTAGATTCGCGTCAGCGGTCAAGTGATCCCTGTTGATTGGACATCGTCGCATCGGTAGCGGCGACTCCACGGTCACGGCAGGCAGCACGCCGGCGACAGCGTCGGCAGCAACGATAGGTTTCGATTCACTCCATATCCTATCCCAAACTGTGCCCTTTTCCCGTATTCCCGTCTCGAATCGAGCTTTCGATTTCCTGCCTACGGAGACAAGGTCAGTACCCAATTTCATCACTTCTTTTCTCTCACGTGGCAAAGGCACAACCCCTCAGGATTCCACGCCGTTCGGTGAGGCGTGGAATCAATCACCCCATAATGGACGAGATTTTATGAAGAGACTTATGAACGTTAGAGATGATGACCTTAGAATCTGCACACTCTACTGAAGTATGTAATTACAGTAAATCCTCTTATTTCGAAAATATTAGTGTACTTTAATGGTTAAAAACAGATAATATAGTAATAAAACTTATAAATGTATAGGTATAATCGATTGCGAAAATTAACAAAAATATCCCGTACCTGGATAATTTACGTGAACAATCTTAATCTTAATATGAGGCAATTTCTGACAACTGAACTGAACAAAGACCAAAACTCATAGTTAAATAACATATTAACGTTATAACTTATACGTATAATATACGAGGTACGGCAATATTTATATGGTTCTCAAGTTAGAACCTGGCCAAATTTATAGATTTACAAATACAAATAACATCCAAAAAATGTCAAATTAACCTCAAAATAAAGACGTTAGAACCATTGAGTTCTTAAGAAATGGATAACAAATTTAATTATTTAATCTATGAGTGAAATATAAATCTTTGTCACATGTATAAATAAGATAATAAAACAAACTAAACTTAAACCTACTTTTAGAACCTAACCTATGTCTGAATTATCACCAGTGACAGTGATCACAATAGGACGGGCTGGAAAAGTCACCAAACTATTTTATACCCCAGTGATTTCCCATTAAAAAGAAAAATAATCATCGAATAACGTTTACAAATAATTATTATGGTCCCTGTTCCTTGAACTAAGGGTATATCAGCTCTAACTATCACCGATCATCAGTTAATTCCTATGAAGGCTTAAGTTTTAATTTCCTATGTTTTACAATAGTACTATCTCTAGTAAAAAATCTATCTATACTTTCTATGAATCTAGCTTTGCAACATATATCTGTAATATATGGATATTACAGATATATAGTCAAAACCGTAAGTTGATAAACTTACGCGGTAGTTGATCAACTATCGACAGATAGTAAACCAGACCGACAGGGTTTAGAATTTACCTTTCTTTTGTTCTTACATGTCAAAGTAACTCGAAGACTATTCGGGGGCTTCACTGCGCTCCGCTGCACCTAAGCTACCGCAGTGTTTGCCCTGGTATTTCGTTTGCAATTCAAGTTTAAACCAGTTTACTATTTAACAGTTTTAACCGTTAGTTGATCAACTACCGCGTCATATAGTACGCAGTACGCTACAGTTTACTATCTGTCGATAGTTGACCAACTTACGAGAAAAAAAACCGTTAGTTGATCAACTGACGGTTTTGACTATCTTATGGTGACATATCCAATAATGCTGAAGAAGATGAAGAAGAAAAAGAAGAATCAACTGTCCGGAGGATGTGAGTGTCCATTGAGTACTGCCACGATCTTCCTGCCGCGGGTCTTCAGAGTTGACTTGCAGTCCTTGGAGCGATGCTTTGTGCAACGCCACACTATGCTTCCGCCGCGATTGTGTATCCCATACTTGAAACCGTTGAGTAACAGCATCCTCCGCCCTTTTATCGTGACAAACATCAGTCCGGTATCTGCAGACGAAATCAGCCTTTTGTTATATTATACTGAACACAAGTCGAGTAAGATCTAGCATTATCCAGGTCAAGACTCGAATATACGATATATTGGAACTTATATTGGTGGGAGACACTCATTACTTTTTTGTTCTTACATAAATACAGAATAGCAGGAAGGAAAGGATTTTTTAAAATTAAAACGTTTTATGTAAATACATAAGAAACACAGGACGGACAGCAGAGGCTTAATAATAGGGTCCCGTTTGGGACCCTTCGGGTACGGAACCCTAAGGAGGGTTGTGACTTTTAAGGTGGATTTAAAGACACACCATTCTTAACAACCTTACTACTCGTTAATAACCTTGGGCCTTGTTCCCAAAACCTACAGAACGAATTATTTGCAAAAACTTGAAATATAACGACAACTGCTGTTACACGCAGTTTCGACAACAAATTACTTCCAACGTCACGTAGGGAACCGATTTTTGTGTTCTTTTCAAGTGTCAGTGGGCCACATGATGACACACATGACGTTAAATTATGAGAACATTTTAAATTACCACCAAAATATTTTTTTCCTGCCCAATATGGGTAAATGATCACCAAAAATCAGGGCAAAATACTGCGGTAGCTTAGGTGAAGGGTGAGGGGGCGAGCGAAGCGAAGCCACCTTTATCCTTCATGTTAAGTTGATCATGTACAAACAACAAAAAATACTTAAAACATACACTTAAGTACACAAAACATAAAAAGAAGTTTGGTGATCATTTATCAAAACGCAATTTGGTGCTTATCCTGGCGGTCGTTTCGAATTTATTGGTAGTAACATAGGTGCGTTTTTGGTGATCGTTGAAACATAAGCCTAAATTGTCGATTATATTTGAATGACGATGATTCGGTAATTCGAAGAG
The DNA here is from genome assembly GCA_949825045.1 of Argyresthia goedartella. Classification (NCBI taxonomy): domain Eukaryota; kingdom Metazoa; phylum Arthropoda; class Insecta; order Lepidoptera; family Argyresthiidae; genus Argyresthia; species Argyresthia goedartella. The sequence continues at coordinate 9,059,704 of OX463817.1, forward strand.
GTAGATATATTGAAACACGTCTCTCGTATGGGGACATTGGGGACAACGTTTAATTTATATAATGTCACGTAGTATCAGCGGCAACTATTACGGTTAATCAGATAAAGCCTGGTGATGGACTGATAGATGGACAGCGGAGACTTAGTAATAGGGCACCTCGGCGCTGACTGAACATCAGCGCTGAAGGCATGGCCTTCAGCATCCTGCTGAGTCAGATGCCATTTGTAATGACGGTGACACACCACGACCGTCGATATCGCTCGATAGAATGATTCAGAATTTGAAGACCCGAATGGCCGAGTCGGCAGTGACCCTGCCTACGAAGCCAAGGGTCCCGGGTTCGAGTCCCGGTGGGGGCAAATATTTATTTAATGAGAACGGATGTTTGTACCCTAGTCATGGTTGTTTATCTATCTAAGTATAATATTTATCTATATACGAATATATAAGTATCGTTGTCTAGTACCCAAGATACAGGGAATCCTAGTTTGGGGCTAGATCAATGTGTGTAAATAGTGTCCAAGGTATTATTATTATTATTATTATTTCGATTGTATTAATAAATGAATACACGAATGAATGAATGAATTATTTTGTTTTCTTCCGTGTGAATTCTAAATTCTTCCATTTGTGTTTAATATATATATATTTTTTTTCGTTTTTTATTTTATTGTAATGTATTTATGTGTGTGATCATAAATGTTTGTATTATAAATGTTTCTTCTTCTACTTCTTATTCTTCTTCTTCATAAAGTACAGGGTGCCCAAGCAGCTGTTAACTTATAAACTATGTATTTCCATTCCACTCTTATAGTGGGATACTGGCGGTATTTCTTGCAACCTGCTACATCACTCTGCCACTCCTAGAAACCCACCACTAACGCTGCGCCAGGCAGGTAACTTTACGGTTTTACAACTGTTGTTTGTTTTCGCATAAGCACCTTCACCTCTGCTTAAGTTAAGGTTTAGTGCTAATAAAGATTTTGTAGTAATTCTATAAATACAATAAAATACAAGTAAAAAAATTCTAAAAAAATAAACTTTCTATCCAAAATCTTTCATCTCTAGGTGTTATCATTATGAATATCATTTACCTCAATAATTTCATCTTTGAAAGTGTAAATATTGGCTTTAAAATGGTTAGGGTTCCGTAGCTTAAGGAAATACGGAACCATTATAGGATCACTAGTGTATCTGACCTAGGTGTGTAAAAGTAATATTAGACGACCGATTCTGATCCGATGAAGTTGAAATTTAGTGCACGTATTTATTTCTTTAACCCAAACACGAACCTGTTCCGTTAACAAGTAAATTTAGAATTTGGTGGTCTTTTTCTATCTCAGTAAATAAAAAAATGGATTTCAAAGTACTGAAATATTACCAGAAAAATAATAAGAAATGTATGGTTTAAATAGGGGAGCATAATTTATTTCAACACCACAAAAAATTAATAAATGCACCTGGTTACATACATGGAGTATAAAAGTAGTAATCCATTTCCAATAACTTAGTATATAACATTTGCGTAGTGCGGTGGTACAGAACCCTACGTGCGCGAGTCCAACTTGCACGTAACCATTTATTCTAGTCTAGTCTAGGCGCCTCTTTGCCTCCAGCATCTAAAACATTGAGGTGACGGAATTCAAATTGAGTTCTATATTTCCCTGTACCCTAAACATGTGTTAGTTTAAGATTTGACATTCTCAAAATGTTACCTTTGTGTTTCTTAAGGAAATAAACTCTTTTTGAATTTTGAATTTCGAATTATTTCTGACGCCATCGCTTTTTAAATCTTTTGGATTTTTTATAGTTACTTTGTATATTGTACCGGTGCAATCCATATACGATGACAGGGCTCCGAACTGAGAAGCTTTGAATATTCATCGTTTTCCAATATAATTTTCATTGTAATCAACATTGCTTCTGGCACATTAGTGTGGAGATTTTGTGGAGATATTGCCATTTGAAAACAACAAGAGATGAATCTCTTGATGATTAAAATGTATTTTTGAATTTATCTGATAATTTAGAAAGGTATATTTATAAATTTCACGGATTGCCGAATGTCATGATTATGTTTGTTCTTGGCCTTAACTATGACATCATCTACAGTGACGACTGCGGCTGTACAGCGTGTCTTAGTTTTGCTATTGCAGCTCCACCTAACTTTCAGTCCGTTTTTTTTTTCCTTTTTGAATCGAGATCCTTTATATACCAGGACGCGATTCCCGAACATTGAGGATTCGTATTGGCACGTTTCTGCAACAAAAAACAATGCAGTTTTACATGATGGCGGGTAATATCGCAAACCAAACCGGTCGTTCACAAAAACGTCGTATCTCTAGTCTTCATATTCGAATACTTTGTTGAAATAAGTATAGGTAGATAACCATACGACTATAAATAAACTATAAATAAGCGATACACGCTTTTCTTGTCTCTTTTCGCCTAGAAATCTTCACCAGCTTCACTTTAGGGGTAAAGTTTTTTTTGTGAGAGTGTAGATTTTGCAGTTATTCTAAGAACACCAAGAACAGCTCTGTACTTCCATTTTTTTTAACTATACACGATAGTGACTATAGTTTAGCATTTGTATAGCAACGCGTACAGCGGCCCTAGCGGTATCTTCGCAGAACTAAAAATGGTATCTTTCTATCCTTGCCCTCGTCATATAAAAGAAAGAGATAGTGGCATTATTACTACAATAGTAACATCCGTTGCGTTTACTATGCCAACTCTTATAGCCCAAGATCTCACAAAACCACTGAAGAGAGCTTTGGCAAAAAAAAATATAAAATTACTTCAAATAAATTCATAGGTCTCCAAAAATTATATGTAATTCACAAAGTGATAATCTAGTTTAAATACTATGTCGTTACGCGATTGGATTATTTTGGCTCGATCGTAAAAAATCCTGAACATAGTCTATATTTAAAAGGAGATTCAATAATTTTAATATTAAATTACTTATTTTTCTCATAATTTTTATACCTAAATTTTCCTCTTTTAGTGCTCCGTTATAATCCCTAAATTTTATCAATTAGCTTAATTCCGTTTTTCAGTAAATTCGAAAAAACACCTAATTTCTAAACTATCCGGTCGGCCCGATGCTATTCCGCGCCGCCCGCTACTCCGCCAGTTCCGCTACCCCGCCAGAAGACGAGGGGCGAATGCGGCGCCCCTCACCTCAACAGCTAGAACTGAGCCTTAATAGGCGTACTGGAGAAAATATCTCCTCTTCATCTGTTAATGCCAACTATTGCTGTTCGTGGTTCCCTTAAATCTTCGGTCGACACACTTTCCCCAGCGGACATGATCCTCTGCTTGGAGAGCCGCATTTTTTAAAGTGAAGATAATTAACTAGATATTATCTATTAAAAAAAAGATGACACAATTTATTAAAATTATAGTTATATAAACCTATTAAACTTGAGTCAAATTTTTACAAAGGAGAAATATGTATAGCCATTCTATGCAATAATGAACCGAGACCAGTCAATGTATGAAATGACCAATATACCGTTTTTTTTATTTACAAATAAAACATATTATGCAAAGAAAGGTATTTAATCTTACCTTAAATATTGCCATTTTTTTCAACAAAAAATATTCCATTATGTATATATTTTTTTGTTATTTAATATATTAAGTCACCAATTTAATTTTCTTATGCTTACATGTCACCCTAACATCCTGCTAACATTTCGTGAGCATATAAAAAAATTAAATCATTATCAAAATTCAACATTAAATCAAATAAAAAATATAAACTACTGTTCAACACTTGTTTAAAAACAAAAACATATGGGATTTGACGTTTGTTTTGAGGTCAAACACTGTTTATTTTTTTTTGTGGTAACACGGTTGTTTAAAATTAAAAATTTAAATTAATATCGCAACACAACTAATACTGCAGTTACAGGTCAGCAAATAAGATAAAATTATATAAATACATTTAATTTGTGCTGACGATTCCTGGGGCGGTTAGTTTGTGTAATGAAATGACATAACATAGCGTTACGCCTTTTCCCATACGGGGTGGCAGAGGCACAATTGTGCCCACTTTGAGCCTGTATTCAATAATCCATTTTGCGTGACAGGGGGCTAGCTCAGCTATGGAGTAATGAAGGTTTCCTCACGATGTTTACCTTCACCGTTAGAACGTCAATATAATGTACTTATGATAAATTAATTATCTCATTGGTACATGATCAGGATTCGAACCTGCATCACCTGTGTGAGAAGCAAGCGTGAAACCCGTTGACCACGGAGCTCTTTGTGTAATGAATTGGTGTAATTTTTACCTATCCATATTTATGCTTATAATATTTATGTATACATTAGTAAGTAGTTAATCATTTTAACTAACTTAATTGATGGTTTGCACTTAGATCTACCTGTTGTTTAATTAAGTCCTTTCTATACTAGGTTTGCTGGAAGAAGTCTCTGTTTAGAAATAAGCTCGCCTTTGTACATTTATTTTCCGTTTACCAGTCTGTAATTTCTTTCCCCTGTGTGCAATTAACTATAAAGAAGTCAACTTCATTTGTTCTAATAATTGTGAACATTGATAATTCTAAGCAGTATGTCATCAGGTGTAGTGACGATGGTTGCGCGACAACCCCAGTTCTTGCGAGTGCAGACCCAACGAAATCTCTTATTCGTGCTGCAGCTGTGCAGGTGGTGAAGGTATCCGTTGATGATCATACATCTCTTGCCTCGGGGAGTGGTGGTAAACGTCATCGCAACTGGAAACCAAAATAAAAACTGCCGTGACAGTATGACTGAATGCCTGAACCAACAGCTAAGCTATTATTCATAATACACATTCAGAATTGAAACGTAATGATTCATTTCATCTTCTTCGGCTTAACTAGGTACCACATCGATAGCTTGTATTACATTGTAGCTTAAACGCTTTTGATTGTGCGTTTGTTTGTGCGTTCTAGAAAAATAGTCGAGGCCAGAATCGCTTTACCATTTCTACTATTTATAACAATCCATATAATGACTCTTAACCATTGACTCCATTTTGAGTTAGTTAAAATTTTATGTAATTTCAAACTCACATCTAAGATTTTACAAATCCCAAAATTCCGTGAAAACTTCATGAGTATTTAGAAGAACTAAATTGAATGGAACCGAAATTGGGCACCCATCGGGGTGCCCGCCGGAATGCCTTTTGCTAACTGTTCTAAGTCTAAACTAACATACAAAGTCCAATACGGAATTTCGCAACTTTTTCTAAGTTTAAAACGAAATTCCCACGAGTATCATTTAAATCACTTGAAGCATGCAATGTTTAAAAACACAAATGTAATAATCCCATTTTTTTGCAATACACTGATCACGGTTTATCCGCCTCGTCCGTCGGTGTGTAATACCGTCTGTGTGTCACTCTTCGCTGCTGCAAAGCCACAATCCGCACACACTATTGCGTCAAAAATCGGTTGCTTCTTAGGTGAATGTGGTATGTCCACACTCCACCTCCCGCCAGTGATCCTCACCGGGACGGGTGCACACCCTTAGTGACAATCCGTCACCACTTTCTAGTGCGTCGTAGCAAAGGGCGTCTTGGGCTAGGGTAGGGCAGTGAACACCACAAAATTGCACTAAATCTGGCTCAAAGGACCATGAAAAGAACCCAAGAAAGCAACGCAACGGGTAGCAGGATTGAAATAAAACAATCTCCGCTAGGTGGGCATAGAATTAAAAAATATATATTCATCTTTCTATACTACTAATTCGTCAAACATTTTATTAGCAAGAGTTAGAGTACTAGTCGTACCATCTATGGGAATAATCACAAAAAATAAAAATATTGACACCACCTACAATATAGAACTTGCCTAGAGAGGTGAAACACTATGAACATTGGACAAGTCTTTAAAACAAATTTTGTCAGGATGTTATGAGAAATGGATTTTTACAAGGTGTTACAGTAAATTATAAATTTTGGAGATATACAAAATGTCTAGGCTCTTCAGACCTGAACATGTAACAAATGCGATAGTATTATTATTGTTGGATCATATCATAAAATGGAGGGGGTTAAGGTTTATTTTAATTATTATTATTTTAGAAAAAAAAAATTATACACATATACCTTGGGTTTCAAGACTGTTGAAACAGTACCTTATCCTTGTGGTATCGTATGTAACAGTCACCCTTTTTTATACACAAATGTACACAATATTTACTTCACATTGTACGGCATCTTGATTTACATGTTGGGTACCTGCATTTGCTTGCAAATCCGTCATCTTTGAAGACAGGTAGGTGGTCAATTTCATCTTGTCTCACTACTATCTGCGGATGCGGTACTACGGGTCTAGGTTTCTTTTTTGGAGGTTCTTCCGATGCCTGGGAGAGAAATTCTTTTCGCTGCAAGACTCTAGAACCACCACTTGAGCCAGAGCTATTGCTGGGCTCCACCTGGCCACCGGCATACTTTGCCATTGCAGTGCCTATGTCGAGGCGGTACTGCATTAGTCCTCTTCTATCCTTTGGCGCAACATTTTCTACATTGCAGCTTCTGACGTACATTATCCAGCAGTTTACTACAACCAAGTCCAAGAAATGGTTGAACACACGTACTGTCCACTTCTTGGTACGCATTGATCTTTTGTAATATGCAATGAGTCGATCACAGAGGTCTATGCCCCCCATGCACATGTTGTAGTTTCTGATACATTGTGGCTGGGCAACATCTACTTTTCGCTTCTGGATTTTGCACCAGCGCTTGCACGTACCTGCTACAGCACTGCCAACACACGTGGACAGCATGTGGACCGCTTTTGTGTCTTTCCATTTGAGGACACATACCTTGTCGTCATTTCTGGTCTTCTCGTCCCAGGTGCCCCTAGTCATTTCCTTGTCTGCTTTAAATTTCTTTATGACTAGCCCTATTCTATTTGTCATAACAGTCCCAGTTAGGTAAAAATCTTTTTTGTTGGTGTTCAGATATTCGGCCAGCTTGAAGCTTGTAAAAAACCTGTCTGTGTACAGCACGCAGCTTCCTTCAATAGTTCGGCATAACAATTTTACTATACCGCCGCCTAATCCTAGTGCTGCCATGTCATCTCTGGGTATTGTTTTAGAACCTACATACAGGTGAAAGTCCAACACGACACCATCTCTAGCTGCCAGCACAAAGTTTTTTAACCCCAGTGGAGTAGGTTTAGATGGTACATAATGCCGGTACTCGCAGCGGCCGGAAAATGGTATCATCTGCTCGTCTATCGACAGGTGTTGAGATCTTGGCAGGCTATGACATTTCTTGAGTATGCTGTCAATCATGGGCCTCAACTTCCATAGCTTGTCATTGTTTTTTTGTCTGTCTTCAGGGTTGTCGACAAGATGCAGGTGGTTTCGGAGCTCAAAAAAACGGTCTCTAGGTATAGTGTCACGAATGAGTGGTAAACATAGTTCTCTACTCCAGTACATTCGTGCTTGTGGATATTTCAGAGTACCCATTAGTAACTGTACTCCTGAAAACTTGATCATCTCTTTGAAATCAGTCTTCACCGATCGATGGTCTCTCTGTTGTACAGAGTAGATGTTAGTTTGCTCTGCTAACAAAATCCAAAAGTCGAGGCCCAAATACTCAAAAATGCCCTGCAAGACATTTCTGTTTGAGCTTCCCTGTGGCCTCAGTATGTCATTATCAATACTTGGACCCAAGGAGGGTATAGGTTTTGTAAGCCAAAAAGATCTTTGAATGGTACTTTCCTCATTATTGACGGGCAGTTCATCTTGAACAGGTAGATTTTGACCCTCTTCTTCCGACTCTGGTGACGAAGGCCTGGGTTCTGCAAAGGGTAAGTATTCCTCGTCATCATCATCAGCAGAGAAGTCTTGATCGCTGGCATTGAGGAAGTCTTCTATTTCCTTGCCGTTCATCGCAAATTCTGAAAAATAGACATTAATATTTACCCATACAAGGAATAACACCAACGCTATGTCCTGAGGTACACAGCTATGTACCTCAATTATCCCACTGATAAATTCTACCAAAAAACAGAAAAATATACTATGCTATGGCTCCACGTAACACTTCACTCATTGTGCTATGTAAACTGTAAAAAAGTAACTAAAATAACATTTTTGAATATTTACCTTGATTTTAACTTTATTCCGGAGCACAAGTGAGACAAAAGAAACCGCCCGCAAATTCAAATGAATAAAACTTTGAGTAAACTTTCGTCTAACGGCATCTTTTGGGTATGAACGTAAACATAGGTTCTTCGACTACGCCGTTTAAATTCAGCTATTCGACGGTAGGTAAATGTTTCAAAAGTACGATTGAAGGCAGGTGCACGTATGTGTACCCCAGGTCTGAAGAGGCTAGGTCGAATATGTTCATCTCAGATACTGATTTTGGCCGAATGATGGGGAGGTAGGAAAAATCATGAGAAAATCTTCTGCCTCCTTAGCTGCGGTGCTCGGCTAGCCTCCTGTCACGTTAGATAGAGAATCGAATGACTGCCAATATGCAATATTCAACAATGTGATTTATTGTGCTTCTTCGACTCTTTTATTGTGAAGAGACTTTGAGGATCCTTCACGTTTTAAGAAACGTTTATTATATAAATATAATATCTCATTAAAACATCGCAAATGAGCAATATTGCTTATGACAGCAAGAAGCAGACAATGTCGCGATCCACAACCACTATACACAGTGTCATATAGCTGGATCACTCAACTTATGTTAAAAGGAGACTACTGCAGATACATCGACAGAGATAAAAAAAAAGTTTTAAAAGATTTCTTTGAAAAAGGGGCAAAAAATTTTACTTACAAAGAATTTATAAGAAGGATTATAGATTTTCTCACTTTTAGAAATTAAAATAAACAAATATTCACTACATCAATTATCATAATCCTCGTAAGACTTTGGCATGTATCTGACCTGACCTGACCTAGTGTCCTTCAAGAGGGACTAAACTTCCAAAACGTCTTAATTACTATTTGTTTCCAAAATTTTCCTGGGCTTAGGAGGCTATGCATACTTAACTATTTTAACAAAAGTCTATTTTCTATTATATTTCGAAATCCAGATCAGAAAGTATCTCATAAAAGAACCATGTTAACATACTCCATCTTTTATAACACCGTTATTTAAGTTATAGCATTCAAGATCACATTAATTCTACTGTGGTAGTTTCTTGGCCCTTTTTTCCACAGTGATCCAACGCAATAAAGAGTCATTGTTCAAAATGCTTGTTTCTTTCTTTCTGACAAGTCAACCTGATATGAAGAAAAAATGGGGATTCGCTTCGCTAACACTCTTAAGCCTGCACTTCGCTCTGATATTTTGTGTGCAATTCAAGTTTAAACCAGTTCACAGTTTAACAGTTTGAAATTACGTTAGATTGTGAGTACTATCTATCTATCTACAGTTCACAATGAAACATTTTGTCATGGAAAGATATCGAAAAGTGAAACGTTATACTATTAGCTTACAATCTCGCAATAAATAAATTTCGAGAGATAATAAACTAACGGTGTTCACAATTAAACGGTGTCATATGTTTGTCAAAATACTTAAAAGTAACACGCCATAGCATTATAGCATCTTGAAGTTGAAAAGTCATACATTCTTAAAAAATACCGAATTTGTACAGGTTAAAAACTAAAAGGCCGTGATTAATGATGATTAATTTATACGTAACACATAAAAGTTTATACAATTTGGGTATAACATGACAACAGAACAAAGGGCTTGACTGGCAACCTCTCATTGACTTTGACATGGACTATTTTAACTGAATTTCAGACTCAGACGTGATCAACACACAACAATTAAAATGTGTGTGTGCCTACAAGGGGTATATAATTTAGGAAACTTTAATATAGATCCCATTTTTAACAATATACCTCGGAGGAGCATGATTATGATCTAAATTGGAGCGCAAAATTTGAAAGTCTTTTGACACTATCATGCTAGATCTACACTGCCGTGAGTTCGATGTACACTTGTAGCGTATTGTGTTGGACCTTCTTTGACTTAACCCAAATGAATATCCGTTGACCATCACCACATCCGTTATCTTCTTTCCTCTCATGACTTTCACTATCTGCAATTCTGAAAAAAATAGCCAATTATGATTTATATTTAAGTTTTGGCAATAAAGGATGATTAAAGATAGCAAAAGATTAGTACTAGAACATATAATATTGCTTTATTACGGCAACAAATAAATTGTTTACCAATATAACTTTCAACTCTCAAATATGCTAAATGTTCACCAAATTTAGTGCCCTCGTGTAGTTTCACAGAACCGTATTGGTTTTTTATAGGTCCCTTCTGTCCAAATAAAAATGTATGATACAACCTGGAACCGAAGCAAAGCGGAGCCAAGTGAGGCGACCCCATGTTGTTTAATATAAAATAGGTTGTAGAATTTTGGTGCTCATTTAGTGAATTTTGGATTAAAATGTATTATGTTTGCATACTCTTCGTGTTATATTTTCCATTGTGTTTTCTGTACAGTTCGTATTATTTTTTTATTTAATTTATTAGCCAATTTGATAAACATTTAAACATTTGCCTGCAACGAAATAGCCACAATGACTTTGTGGCTCATTTTTCTGCTCAATTGCTGCTGGCTCAATTTCAAGTAGATCAAATGGAAATTTATATATGGAAATAAATTATCATCGAATACGACAAAACCATGTTCATCAAACCAGAAGAGAAGTGAGTGAGAACAAAGAAGTGAGTGCTTTTGTGTAATTAAAAGTTACTTTATGGTTTGAGTGAAATTGGCATTCGACTACTATTCAACTACTGGTCAACAACAACAAACACTTATCAAACAAATGATTTAATTTCAAATCAAAAACGAATTCTAGCGCAGACTAAACGCAGTGATATAAATTGTGTTTCGATTGGAACACCAACGTCACTTCATTTTGTAGTACTATCTACTATCATGGACGAATAAGACTAGAGGACTGACCACCGTATACGAAAAAATGTACCCTGCTGGAAAACTAAAATCCTGTATTATTCCTAGATGTCGCTATACCATGCAATAGATGCTGGGTGCTTAGGCTGACGGCGTAGTATAATCCATCGTTATATCGACGAAAAATCAGAGATGGCGTAAGCGTAAGCCTAGTTTGTTCTTAGGAAATTAACGCTTATACCGCCATCTTTCCTAAATTAAGCGCGCCACTACGATATTACCTTTAATAGAAATAAATTTTGAAGTAGTAGCTCTATCTAGCAATATACATTAAATAAAAAATCGAATTACGCTTCAATGTCGTACCCTTGTTTGTCCTCTAGTATTATTCGTCCATGCTACTACTGATGATAATAATAATGATAATATTTTTTATTTCAGTCCATTTGTACAATAGCTTAGGTCCATATTAAAATTAATTAACATAAATTAATAACAATTCATTCTTAATATTATATTTCATGCCATGACTAGTGGAATATTTTTCATAAACAGAAATTAATTCCCTGAGACCGCTAATTGAGGGGCTGAGAAGCACCATATCCATCCATAATTCCATCAATATGACATCTGACTTTTGTTCTCCTCAGCTCCCCAATATTACAACTCATTCATATATACAATCTCGCGATAAATAAATTTCGAGTGATAATAAACTAACGGTGTTCATAATTAAACGGTGTCATATGTTTGTCAAAGAACATATCGCAATACAACTTATACTTTAGTTACAGATCAGCAAATAAGATAAAATGATAAAACTATATTTAATTTATGCTGGCGATTCCTGGGGCGGTTACTTCAGCTATGGAGATTATAGTTTTTCTCATGATGTTTTCCATCACAGTTAGAACGTCCGTAAATTTAGTTGTCCTTATTGGTACATCACCCTCGGATTCAAAGTCGCATCTCCTGCTTGAGAAGCGAGCGTGATACCACTAGATCAGGAGTCCTTTTTTACTTTTATCGAATCTGTCTCAAATATTCAATAATATATTTTGGCTTCCTTTCGCTATTTCGAAATTGGAGTATGAGTTTTCTGTGTCATCAATCGAATTCTTTACTACGCATTATTTTTAAGGATTTTCAGAAGAACCTCGGTTTTTTCTTGGGTCTTTCGCAGTACCTTGAAGATTTTGGCATCGAGGCGCGCGGCATTCTCCGCTGGTGCGGGTAAGGGATAGCTTGTTGGCTACGGCACCCCTGAATGATGATGTTTGGTGATGCTTGGAGGGATATTGTGCGAGAGTGTGGCAGGTTCGGCGGGAAGGATGCATGATTGTACTGTCCTCTATTTGAAATTAATTTTGTTGAATTTTGTTGTTCTCAATCGAATTCAAGTATTATGATATTAATGTGATTTATATTTGTTATTCTATAATATATAAAACATAAACATTCTGTAAAGATCCCCCCCTTTATGTTTTATATTTTTATATTTTAACCTATACTTAACAAAACGCTTTTAAGCATATGTTAATTGCAGAAATATTCAACAGTGTTCAAAATTCAATTTCTTAGTGTAATGGCCAAATGTGATCGTTTTACTGTGGTAGGACTTGCTACGTTGTGTAATTTTTTGTTTCAGCAAACCCAGATTCTTTTAGAGGCATGAAATAGGTAAAGAAAATCCATGAGAAAGAAATTAATAGTTTCGAGATGGAGGTGATGTAATTGGTCATAAAAATTTGTTTAGAAAGACTTGGAAAGATCCTTGGACGAGGCAAACATCGAATAATTATAAACTTAAAGAAGGTAGTTACAGTTCCCTAAATCTAGATTCTGTCGCTTTTGTCATAAAAAAATGGGGGAAGGGGGGAGTGGTAGATGCCCCAAACCTCGCATCTACCTGTGAATTCCAACCAGCATTGCTAAGTGAAAGATCTCGCATCTAGATTAACATCTAGTTGCGAGATCTCTTGAATTCCCTTTAAGGAGGAGTAAGGATTTCCCTAAGCTTGGCTCAGGATGCTACAATAGGGCCTAAAGGGCTCTAAGTGACGCATGTACTTATATCAAATGACAAACTTGGAGCTATTTTGATATTCCCTACGGGTGTGATTCCTCGACCGAATGCAGATCATATTAATTCGTTAGCATTCCCGCAGTATGAAACTGCAAAAACGCCACGTGACTCGGAAGTATTCGCGGTCACCTGTCCCATTCAGACAACCGCGAGAACCGGCCAGCAATAATTTAATTCGCGGGGTTTGGAAGACATATTCCCATCCTTTCTTACGTAACGGCGTGACCTACTCCCTTGCCATCGGGCACCACTACTACTCGCCATGACAACATGTGCATCCCCTACCCTGTAAGACTTTTCAGGCAATCACACCACCTACAAAGGGGCAGATCCCTATTATTCGCCCAAGTTTGCAATATGACACAACCACCACATCACACAAGAGGATAAATTACAATTCAATATACAATACAAATAGCCAACAGGTACTCCGGCTACCAGGTAGTGAAGTTTTAATCAACACCAAACCGACAGCATAATTCTTATCTGTAATAAATAATAATCAAAAATAGCTTCAATTGAAGCTAGCTAGATAAATTAAGTATATATGTAGGTTTTTAAGAAAGCTCTGTCATTCGTAAGAATTTGGTATAGTTAAAAAACTTCACGGAAGGTGGAGAAAAATGTAGCCAGAGTAGTTCTATAAAACGTTAATAAATACAAGTGCCAAGTAGATTAACGCAAAACTACTAAGTGTTACCTGTGTAACTTAATTTTACAGAAATTTAGAATACAAAAGAAGGGAAATAAACTAATCCGTCAGTTTGATTATTACAGGATGAGCTAACTGACAAAGGACTCAACTGTAATTTTAGTTCAGGAAGGATATAAGGATGGGGAATGCCTACCTAAGCGGCTAGCCGACGACAGATCTACCTTAATCAGTTTTGAAAACCCAGTAACACGCATCTCATGTCGACGCAGCTATTTAAATAGGCTAACGACAGTGCTACGCATTATGGATTATCATTACACGCTTTGTACCTACATAACATTTTCCGTTTGTTATTCAGATAAGTATAATGAGGAGTCCGAGTCGAGATAATTAACTCAAAGTTCCAGTAACAATTATATACGCCCCTACTAAGACCGAAACTTCTACTATATTGACACTGCCTTGTGGTGTACGGTTCAAAAGGACAAGCAACGACAATACTGACAATACACGGTACCGGTATTTAAAGTGAAGAGCAATCAATAAATTAGGTTAAGTAAACTGTGCATCAAACCAGACAGGAGTTCCCGGCGCGCTGAGGTGCCGCGCGAAAACAGGTCAAAGCTCACCCGTTCAGCTGACTGATGGTCAGGTACCGCCGCGCGTTGCTAAGCCAACAAGCGCGAGCGCAGCCCCTGGAAATGTCTGCCCGATACGAAATGAGTAATACGTAATAACAAATAGTTTTAAGCAAGTTCACGTCGCGAACCCGAATCTTCCAAATTACGCGTAACATAAAGATTGATTGTAGTGTTATGCTACTTACATGCTATTCTTGCTTCCTATCTCTTAGCTCCAGCTCCACCATCAGTCTTTTTTGTTTGTCCTTCAGGGTACCTTGCTCTGTCATGCATTCATGCTGTACAGTCTGATAATGGTCATCACTTTTATTTCCATAGGATCCTGTAACGTTTTAAACCATAAGAACACATTAGCAAATCACTTTCGCTCTGCATTTTCATGCTATCAGCTCTTGTAAATCGATAGGGAAGGGGTTTACCTTTGGTGACCTTGTTTTTGGCTTTCTCCGAGACTCTGAAATCTCGGGCTTCGTGCGCGCTGGTGCGCTACTTTTTTATATACATTGTTACTTCATTTACTTCATGGTTTTATTGTTGGTTTTCCGTATTACGAGCCTGAAACGAAACTTTGACATTTGTTGACAGCTTTGTTTATCTGGTTGTCATGGCAATGCCCATTCAAACTCGTTAGCGGTCTGATATGTTTACTTCAATACTTTTACAAAAATACTCATTCTCTCTTGGCCACTCTCAAAAATTACGTTTAATTTAAATAATTTTTAGAACTCTCCAAAAAGGGTATAAAAGCGGAACATTTCTTCAATTCTGGACAGTCTCACGTCAGCTTCTGAACTGGAAGTACCAGTTAAAGGCCTTATCCCGGGTTCGCACTACCCCGGGATCCTGCGAGCCTTCAAACTCCCTCAAAACCTTCAAATCAATCTTCAAACAACGGGATTCTGCGAGCCGCGCCTACGCCGCTACCGTTCCTACAACGAAGATTTCTACAACGGGATTCTGCGAGCCGTGCCTACGCCGCTACCGTTCCTACAACGACGATTTCTACAACGGGATCCAGCGAGCCATAACTACAAGTACGCCGCTACCGTTCCTACAACGACGATTTCTACAACGGGATCCGGCGAGGCGTAACTACAAGTACGCCGCTACCGTTCCTACAACGACGATTTCAACAACATCTACAACAACAAATACACCTGCATCCTGGTCACTAACCCCACCGGTCTTCTACTCTTCGTGGCCTCCGCTTCCTTTTTTATACTTAATTTGTCTTTTATAAAACCTGTTCTCATCTCATTCATTCTCATCTTCGTATCATTTTTTTTTCGTCTTCACTCTAAATACTATACTTCTAATAAACTGTTACTACTAAATTTTATCCTGGTTTTTTTCTGTTAGGTTCTGTTAGGTTCTTGTCCTCACACGACATTTTGGCGCCCAACGTAAAAGTTCTTCTCCACTCTTCACCTTTTCTGCGCCTTGTCTCTTTCCCTTTGAATTGCTTTCTCTTTCACTCTTAAATCTTTATCTATTCATCCTTTTCACATTTTCTAAATTCTAAAACAAAACTTCATCTAGTTTTTCAACTCATCTGGATTATTTAGGCCTACATTTAACTTACATTACTTCACTTCACTTCACTTCACTTCACTTCTATAACACTTGATTCTACACTTAACTATAACAATGACTCCACCTTCAACTGCAAATGACTCTCCATCACTTGACCTTCCTGCTGATCCGACTGTCATGGAACCTCCTCTTGTTTCTCAAACTTCTGTCCTGAAGGTGATACGAATCTTTATATAAAATTTTTGCATGTAAGTAGCATACATTTTCTTAACTTCTAATTTGTATATATGTATATTCTTCATTTCAGACACATCTCGTTGGTGATGAGGCTGATCTCTGTCTTCGAGCTCTACCGCTCTGTTGTATATATGTATATTCTTCATTTCAGACACATCTCGTTGGCGATGTGGCTGATCTCTGGCTTCGAGCTCTACCGCTCTGGCCGTTTTAATCTTAAGGCAAAGCGACTAAAGCTACCTTAGGATTAATTTGTTTCTCTTTACCTCTACTTAATTTTTTTTTCCACGCAGGAGCGGATGACAACTCCTTAAGTAAGCCTGAATGTCGTTTTGAAAACACACTTTTAGAGTGGTAGTCATTGAATGTGAACTCCACCCTTACCTGAATGAAGATGATGAATGTAAGAGATGGTATATCTGATTTTGCCTGGTGATGTCTGTTTCTGCAAAGCTGTGTTTTTCTGGTTTATTTTTGTACATATCAAAATTTTTGCTGAGTCAAAAAATTTTCCAGGGTCGGGGGGAAAATGTAGTGTTATGCTACTTACATGCTATTCTTGCTTCCTATCCCTTAGCTCCAGCTCCACCATCAGTCTTTTTTGTTTGTCCTTCAGGGTAACTTGCTCTGTCATGCATTCATGCTGTACAGTCTGATATTGGTCATCACTTTTATTTCCATAGGACCCTGTACCTAAATAAACATACAATTTAAAATTGCATCATCGTCGAAAGCTTCACTTGGCGTGTCTTTTGTTCGGGGTGATGAAATATAAGGAGCCAAGTTATCTTTTTGAGAAACTTTCATTTAAGTCGAGGCACCATGTGTCCCGCCAATGCTCAACGCAGCTCGCTACAGAGCGGCACAGCTCTGCTGCCTTTAGAGGGAGCTTCCGCTATGCTGCGACCAAGTGTTGGAATAATATCCCTCCACCAATCAGGAACCTGCGTTGTTAATACGGATTTAAATGCACGTTGAGAAAATTCATTTTTGAGCATCAAAAATTCAAAGAGTCTATACGAAATGACACTAGCGCAATGTAACTGACTATATATCATATGAAATTTGACCTTTAATATTAATACTGTTTTATATTTATATAGATTTATTTTGTACCTTTAATTAACCTGTTACCTAAAGTCTGAATTTTCATGTCTAACTATGTTTCTCTTTTAAAATGTTTTTCCTTCTGCCTGTGTTTATAAAATTAAATGTTTACACAAAAGTGCACATTGTTGTGCATGTTGTCACCCGTCGGTCACAACGGAAGACCAGCGCTGATTGTTCGCATTCAGCATATGCTGAGTTGAGGCCGGCTTGTGACAGGAAATATTCTTATGTACCTAGTTATTCAATATTGACTTCTATTTTTGTTTCCTGTTACAAATAAACTTCTTTCTTTCTTCTTTCTTAACGTTTTAAACCATAAGAACACATTAGCAAATCACTTTCGCTCTGCATTTTCATGCTATCAGCTCTTGTAAATCGATAGGGAAGGGGTTTACCTTTGGTGACCTTGTTTTTGGCTTTCTCCGAGACTCTGCAATCTCGGGCTTCGTGCGCGCTGGTGCGCTACTTTTTTATATACATTGTTACTTCATTTACTTCATGGTTTTATTGTTGGTTTTCCGTATTACGAGCCTGAAACGAAACTTTGACATTTGTTGACAGCTTTGTTTATCTGGTTGTCATGGCAATGCCCATTCAAACTCGTTAGCGGTCTGATATGTTTGCTTCAATACTTTTACAAAAATACTCTTTCTCTCTTGGCCACTCTCAAAAATTACGTTTAATTTAAATAATTTTTAGAACTCTCCAAAAAGGGTATAAAAGCGGAACATTTCTTCAATTCTGGACAGTCTCACGTCAGCTTCTGAACTGGAAGTACCAGTTAAAGGCCTTATCCCGGGTTCGCACTACCCCGGGATCCTGCGAGCCTTCAAACTCCCTCAAAACCTTCAAATCAATCTTCAAACAACGGGATTCTGCGAGCCGCGCCTACGCCGCTACCGTTCCTACAACGAAGATTTCTACAACGGGATTCTGCGAGCCGTGCCTACGCCGCTACCGTTCCTACAACGACGATTTCTACAACGGAATCCAGCGAGCCATAACTACAAGTACGCCGCTACCGTTCCTACAACGACGATTTCTACAACGGGATCCGGCGAGGCGTAACTACAAGTACGCCGCTACCGTTCCTACAACGACGATTTCAACAACATCTACAACAACAAATACACCTGCATCCTGGTCACTAACCCCACCGGTCTTCTACTCTTCGTGGCCTCCGCTTCCTTTTTTATACTTAATTTGTCTTTTATAAAACCTGTTCTCATCTCATTCATTCTCATCTTCGTATCATTTTTTTTTTCGTCTTCACTCTAAATACTATACTTCTAATAAACTGTTACTACTAAATTTTATCCTGGTTTTTTTCTGTTAGGTTCTGTTAGGTTCTTGTCCTCGTACGTCAAGATATATAAACAACAGTAAAATATAAATCACAGCAAGTACATACAAGATAAGGCACACGTCACCGGATTGCAATAAATACTTGACAAAATGGGCTTAGGCCTATTCCTCTGTCAACCACGAGAGCTTGTTAAACCTAATAAACTTTATCATTCTAGAGCTGAATCAGATCAATAAATATGATTGAAAAAGGTAAAGCAATGCGTCTTGCATTTCTTAAAATAAATTTAAAAGCGTTGATCAATTTATTAACTAAAACTATTGAATTATACTCAGTGATCTGGATTCGAACCAGATTAATTATAATTCTCCGTGGTCTAATGGGCCTCACGCTTGCCTCTCAAATAAAAGATGCAGGTTCGACTCCGATGTACGACATACTAGCCACTTAATGATAAATTTATTAACTATAACTACCGGATGATAATCAGTTCTCTGGATTCGAATCATATTAATTATAAAGAGTTCCGCCTACGCTTGCCTCTCACACAGAAGTTGCAGGTTCGACTCCCGACCATGTACCAATGCGACAATCAATCTATTTTAAGTACATTATACGGACGTTCTAACGGTGATGGAAAACATCGTGAGGAAACCTTTACTAATCCATAGCTGCGGCGATGAGCTAATTGTCAGCCAAGGCGGAGCATGAAATAACCGGCTCAAAATGGGCACAGTTGTGCCCCTACCACCCCGCATGGGAAAAGGCGTGACGCTATGTAATTATAATTCTCCACATCTCTAAAATGTAACAAAATAAAATAGACTTACCACTTTGTGCTATCCTTCACTCTACAGCCGATGCCCACCACGTGTACCTTTACTCACCACTCGGCGAAGGCCCCTTGACGCCGCAGTCTCGCCTCTCGCGCCCGGCACCAGCAAAACTCCCGCACTTCCTGTTATTCCGCTTGATGAAGACCTCCTCCCTGTCGACTGCCCTGTTCCGTGTCTAAAGCCGGTCTCCTCTACTCTGTCAAATTTCCGTCCTTTCGGCGTATGCGCAGTACCTACTCTACTATCTACCCTACCAGTCTCGACCAATCACATCGCCAAATCTCATTCAAGACTACGCCCCTATGTCATCTCATTGGCCCATGTACTCATGGTGCTATCAGGATTATTATTTTAACAAGCATAATAGTTAGCCTATTTAGTTCTTTCCATGCCTAGATCCACCCCAAGAAACAGAACGATGCTGACGATACTGATACATGAAACTTTTCGCCACCGCCTATAGGATGTTGTTAATATTAGGTTTTCGCTATATACTTTATTTGGTTCTTTACGTCACACACTTGCCCAAAGTGGGTGATAAAATAATTAGCAACCAAGATTAAATATATCAGGATCTCATTTTAGTATGTTACCTAAAAACAATGATTCAGTGAATGATTATGCCTAATCTAACCTATCAGAGCTCAATTAATTTCAACGACCCGAATGGCCGAGTCGGCAGTGCCACACCCACGAAGCCAAGGGTCCCAGGTTCGAGTCTCAGTGGGGGCAAATATTTGTCTGACGAAAAGGGATGCTTGCACCCCAGTGACGGCCGTTTATCTATATCAGTATAATATTTATAAGTATGTGTATCGCCGTCTAGTAACCAAGATACAGGGAATCCTAGTTTGGGCCAGGTCAATGTGTGCAATTAGTGCCCAATGTATTATTATTATTATTGATTAATTTCAAAGATGTCATACGGCATTCATTCAGTGGGGTGCCAACAATGGCATCGATCCCTGGCTTTATTTAGACAACAACGTTTTAAAATAATAAAACATCCGCGCCGTACTCGCCTTTTTTACACCATCATCATTGAATTATTGCAGGACAGAGTATTGTAAAAAATAACCAATTACAACTTATGACTTGCTTACCCAGAACTTCGTATTTCTTGCCAAGATGCAAGTAATTGGCCAGAAGATAAATGACCTTTATTTTATTATCTCGAATGATCATAAGAGTCACCCTGTGATAGACTAAATTACTTACTTCCTAACGAGCCATACATAGAACTGAGTTTTGGCTAAATAGTTCTGGTCAATGTTTCTTTTAAGTCTAAAAAAAAATAATCGGTGCACATTTGTTTACAGTCAGCTTTTATGACTTTATTACTTAAGTTATTCCCAAAACTCCAACAAACCGATATGAACTACCTTTCTTGATTTTATGATAATTTTGTATGATTTAGTTAAACAGTGCATGTTGGGATCGTTACAATTCTACATATGTAATTTAATTGTACTTCTATCAACTACCGTGCATGTGTGCTAGTTTAGGATACTATAATAAATGTTTTTTGTAACAGTATGTAACTATACAGTGAAAATATTAAAAAGCACTGCGCTATAAGCATTATAGTATGTGGAAGTTGAATATTCATACGTTATAAAAAATACCGAATTTGACACGTCAAAAACTAAAAAGCCGTGATTAATGACGATTCATTTATTACGTAACACAATAAAGTTTAAATAATTTGGGGATAACATGACAACAGAACAAGGGGATTGACTGGCAACCTCTCATCGACTTTGACATGGACTATTTTAAACAAATTTCAGATTCAGACGCAACCACTACGCTCTGAAAACGAAAATAGGAATTAAAGTGTGTGAGTGCCTACAAGTGGTATATAATTTAGGACACTTTAATATAGATTCCATTTTTAACAATATATCTCGGAGGAGCATGATTATGATCTAAAGTAGAGCGCAAGATTTGAAAGTCTCTTGACATTAGCATGCTGGATCTACACTGCCTTGAGTTACACTTGTAGCGTATTGTTTTGGAACTTTGTTGACTCAACCCAAATGAATATCCGTTGACCATCACTACATCCGTTATCTTTGTT
The DNA here is from genome assembly GCA_949825045.1 of Argyresthia goedartella. Lineage (NCBI taxonomy): Eukaryota > Metazoa > Arthropoda > Insecta > Lepidoptera > Argyresthiidae > Argyresthia > Argyresthia goedartella. The sequence goes on from OX463817.1 coordinate 9,081,104, forward strand.
CCTCTCATAACTTTCACTATCTGTATTTCTGAAAGAAATAATAGACAATTATGATTTCCATTTAAGTTTTGGCGAAAAAGGACGATAAAACATAGCAAAATATTTGTAAACTAGAACATATAATATTGCTTTATTACGGCAACAAGCAAATTGTTAAGCAATATAAGTTTTAACTCCCAAATATGTTCCCCAAATTTAGTGCCCTCGTGTAGTTTCACAGAACCGTATTGGTTCCTATGGGTCACCTTCTGTCCAAATAAAAATGTATAATACAACCTGGAACCGAAGCAAAGCGGAGCCAAGTGAGGCGAACCCATGTTGTTTAATATAAAATAAGGTGTAGGATTTTGATGCACATTTAGTAAATTTGGGATGGAAATGTATTATGTTTAATTTTTTTGATGTAACTTTTTAGATAATTTGATAAACATTAAAACATAAGCCCCGCATTACTATACCTCTATATAACAATTGCTCTTAATTGCAACGAAATAGCCACAATCACTTTGTGGCTCATTTTTCTCTAGCATTTCAAAGCAGATCAAAGAGATTTGGTTCATGGAAATTATATTATCATCGAATACTACATAACCATTTAAAGATGTAACAAACTATATTATAGACTAGGTCATCGAAGTTTTTCATTTTTGAATATAAAACGGGTTTCAAAAATTGCGTGCTTAGACATTCTAAAAGTGAAAAATTATAAAAATATATTACATAGTACTTTTGGCACTCTGTCAGACACTAATCGGACTTTTGACAAACTTTTCAAAATAACAACGTTTGTGCCATTAAATTCATCCAAGTTTTAATTCGTTTTAATCATAATTTATAAACTAGAATAGTTTAATCTTTTTTAGGGTTCCGTACCCAACGGGTAAGAACGGAACCCTAATACTAAGACTTCGCTGTCCGTCCGTCTGTCACCAGGCTGTATCTCAAGAACCTAGCTAGCTAGAGAGTTGAAATTTTCACAGATTATGTATTTCTGTTGCCGCTATAACAACAAATACTAAAAAACAGGATAAAAGAAATATTTAAGGGGGCTTCCATACAACAATTCTTTCAATACCACATACAAACTTATGGATGCACCTGGTTACGTACATGGAGTGTGAAAGTAACCGCACCAATAACTTTGTAAACAATATTTTGCTGTGTAAAATCCAAACTATTCACTCCACACCATCGCTTCCATTGAACGGTGGTACGGAACCCTTCGTGCGCGATTTAGACTCGCACTTGACCGTTTTTTTTTAATAGTGCGAGTTGGACTCGCGCACGAAGAGTTCCGTACGACCGTACAATAGTAGTGATGGTGTGGAGTGAATAGTTTGGATCTAAAATAGCTGAATGATGTTTACAAAGTTATTGGTGCGGCTACTTTCACACTTCATGTACGTAACCAGATGCATTCATAAGTTTGTATGTGGTATTGAAAGATTTTTTGTAAAGGAGCCCCCTTAATTATTTATTTTATTCTGTTTTTTTAGTATTTGTTGTTATATGTAGCGGCAACAGAAATACATCATTTGTGAAAATTTCAACTGTCTAACTATCTCGGTTCATGAGATACCGCCTGGTGACAGACGGACAGACAGACAGACAGACAGCGGAGTCTTAATAATAGAGACCCGTTTTTACCCTTTGGGTACAGAACCCTAAAAAACTCCTAATCTGCAAATTCTATGATGTAAAATGGAACGCACTATTTCGATAATTTTATTAATATTTAACATCAAAAATGAATTCTAGCGCAGACTAGGCGCAGTGAAATAAATTATGTTTCGATTGGAACACCAACGTCACTTCATTTTGTAGTACTACCTACTAGAATGGACGAATAAGACTAGAGGACTGACCACCGCATACAAAAAACGTACCCTGCTAGAAAACCAAAATCCTGTATTATTTCTAGATGTCGCAGTACCATGCAATAGATGCTCGGTGTTTAGGCTGACGGCGTAGTATAATCCATCGTAATATCGACGGAAAATTAGAGATGGCATAGGCGTAAGCCTTGTTTGTCCCTAGGAAATGAACGCTTATATCTTTCCTAAATTAAGAGCGCCACTACGATAGTACCTTTAATAGTAAGAACTTTTGAACTAGTAGCTCTATTTAGCAATATACATTTATGTAGGCAGGTGGGGGTACCGTCTCCGGACCCCCACCTGCCCGGGAGACCATAACTTCCGTCGTCTTAATATTTTCATGCCATGACTAGTGGAATATTTTTCCCAAACAGTAATTAATTCCCTAAAACCGCTGATTGAGGGGCTGAAAAGCACTATATCATCAGCATAGCTCAGAGTATTTACACAAATTCCATCTATATGATATCCGACTTTTGTGCCCCTCAGCTCCCCAATCAGCCCATTCATATATAGATTGAAAAGGTCCGGAGAGGTAAGCCCCCCCTGACGCACGCCACACTGTAGTATATATTCACTAGAGTACGCGTCGCCCCATCTCACGCTGTTAGTCTGGTTCTCGTACCAGTACCTCAACAGATCCCCTTCGTGATTAGGTACATTTGACTCAGTTTATTCCATGAAATCTGATAATCGACAAGGTCAAATGCCCGACTAAGATCAAGTACTAAACACGCGTACACTAACGTGTCCCTATTCATGTAGTAATTGGCTGTGTTTTTTAATGCGATCATAGCGGAATCTGTTGAGAGATTGGGACGAAAACCAAACTGCGCGTCGTCAATTTTCAAATTACTGCACAGTTCGGGCTGCAGCAGCCGCTTAAACACCTTACCAACAATGGCCCCCAGGGATATAGGTCTATAGAGTTGGTTAGGTTGGACAGGTCACCGGTTCTGTTTTTTTACAATAGGTACATTGACCGACTTCATCATATCCTCTGACGACCCTAATGGCCGAGTCGGCAGTGACCCTGCCTACAAAACCAAGGGTCCCGGGTTCGAGTTCCGGTGGGGGCAAATATTTGTTTGATGAGAACGGATGTTTGTACCCTAGTCATGGTTGTTTATCTATCTAATTATAATATTTATCTATATAAGTACGTGTATCGTTGTCTAGCACCCAATATACAGGGAATCCTAGTTTGGGGCTTGATCAATGTGTGTAAATAGTGTCCAAGGTATTATTATTATTAGGTGGTAGTGGTGGGCACAAAGAATAAAAATTGTGGTCAAATCACCAAATACCATATCAATCGCGTACTTGATGTTGAGGTTGTCATGTCCTGAGGACTTACCGCGATTCATGTTTCTTAAACCGACCGAAACATTACGATATTTGAGGTTTATATTTAGTAGGCGATATTCCAAGCTATCCAGATGTAAAGTCCAAGTTACCCCGTATTTTTTTTATGAGTGGTCGTGATTTTTAGCCTTATGCCATGGTAATAAAAAATATATGTTTTAAGTACCTAAATATTGTTTAATACCCATAGAAATAAAGCAATATGTATACTTTGCACTGTTATCCTATGTAAAAAAAACAATTATTGACAAAGATACATTTCTTAAATTATTTTTTAACCTTTATTACTATGTACGTACATAGTAATATTAATAAAATTACAAAAACGTAGTACTATTAATTAGTCTATGTTGCTATCCATCCTCACAGACTTTCGTGGTTAAAATATATATACTTTGGATTCTACCAAAATATGCTAAACTTTTATGTAGACTCCATTCTGGTATACATATTTTGGACATGCGTGGTTATGATCTAGATGAGATCTCACAATTTGATGGTTTCTTGTCAGTACTAGTTTGGCTCTACATTTTGAAGAATGTGACGAACACTTGTAGCAGTCTGTTTCGGTGGAGCGAGAATTATGACAAAATGTGTACCCGTTGACCATCACCACATCTTTGATCTTGTTCCCTCTCAGGACCGTGATGACCTTTGCCTCTGAAAAAAAGTAAATAAATAAATGTAATTTTCGAATTCAAATTCAAAATACTTTATTTTCTGTAAATATTATTATATGTTTAGAAAACGTAATTTTTTGCCTCTTCTCTACATTTTACCATTGTGGGAGCAGTTCCCCGGATTGATTTTTAGCTCTACATTTTACATATAATGTATTAAAAATAATATGCAGAAATAAATAAATACAAATTATTAAGCGAGTTCTGTGTTAAGTAAGATTTACACCATGCACTCTTGTCATTTATGCTACCTTGAATATTGTTATATCCTTTTTAGGTAAAGTGGTTTTTACATGGTTTTTTAATTGCTCATATAGCAATTTCAAAATCTCCAGAGGTATCCTGTTGTAGAAGAGAATGCATTGACCCTTGAAAGAATTTCTATTTTTTGTGAGTCTAAGCCAGAGTGCAACTAGTCTGTGATAGCTATAGCAAATTTTGGAACATGTCAAAAGGTTTTTGCGAACTCACATGATATTTTTGAAAATAAATTGACTTGCTACAGTTAGTACGACTATTTCTTTAAAAATTCTCTAAGGGTCTGTGTGTTCAAAAATATAAATTACTCAAAAGCTCTTTTCTGTAATATAAAAATAGTTTGAATATCCGCTGCTTTCCCCCACAACAAGATACCAAAGGAAATGACACAGTGAAAGTAACTAAAATAGCTTGCTGTAGCCATATCCATGTTTTGTGTGATGATCCTAGCAGTGTTAGCCGCAGAACTTAATCTACGAGCTTATTTATCTATGTAGGGTCCCCACTGCAATTTACTATCAATAGTAATTCCAAAAAGCTTTGTTTCAATTACTAATTTTAACGTGTTGCTGCTTAATAATAAACTGGTCTCAACGTGCCTTTTATTTGTAAGTGAGAATTTGATACACTTGATTTTATCGGCGTTTAACAATAAATTATTGTGAACTGTGACCCAATTCAAGGTTAAAGACAATACATTATTAAGATCATCAAAATCATTAATATTTTCATCTGACCAGTGAAGTATTATCAGCAAAAAACACTATAGCAGTAATTTTTTCCACCATAAAAGGTAGATCGTTAATATTACCGCCGATAAAAATGCCGATAGCATCCTGTGTGGCCTCCCATGCTGAGAAAATATGAGAGGGTCGCCTGCCTGCCATTGAAAAAAACATTAATTGGCACTGCCAGACAAACTGGTTTGCATCTAACGATTATTCTCTGGCCGGCCCGTCAAGGCAAGACTACAAGTTCAGCCATATTGGCCGGCCAGCCGCAGATGGCCGGAGGCGGGACCTACGCTACTCGCAGGACCGGGTCCGTGAGATCGTTACTCTCCAACAGCTCACCACAAGCTATTAATATCAGCCAAGGTCTTCCCACTGCTGGACCAAGTCTCTCTTCGCCTCTTCCACTCTTCACGCTTCTGGGCTCTTTCCAGTTCTTGTCGTAGTCCCTGAGCTCGTCACTCTAGCGCTTCCTGGGGCGAACACGTCCTCTTTTTGCATTTGGGATTTAGAGAAATGTTAATTTGGCTTATTGGTGTGGCTGCATACGAGCTACGTGGCCGGACTTTTCCCACTTCAATTTAGCCGCCTTTTCCGCAACGTCTTATAATGTAGTTTTAGGAGCAGAATTATCAAGAAGGTGTTGTTGGTGGTTGGAACGGATTTACATTCAATATTGTTGGAATTCAACTACCGACAACACCAGCATACAAGCCCCAAGTGTAGAAGTGACACAGATCTCACGATGATAAAGGACAATCAAAATGTGTGCTCCAAATTGAATCATAATCATGCGACCCCAATGTTTATCGTTCGTGATGGACTATACATATATATATTAAAACGTGATCTGATTTCTTTACTTTTTTTAAATTCAATACTTTTAAGTCATTTGAAATTTTCAATAATAATTTAATTTGAACCGTTCTGCCATTCTACGTGATTTGATTTATGGAGATTTAAATTCGTTTTCAGTAATTCTTATGTGTCGAAATTAGATTCGTCTATCAATTTAAACAAAGACGTATTATATTTATTTTTTACCGATATTAATCCAAATTGACATGGTGTTTCTTTTATGAGGTTACCCTCATAAAAGAAACACCATGTTAATTTGGATTAACATCGGTAAAAAAATAAAGAATATAGAATAAAAATAAGAGAATGAATGACTGATTGAGACTTTTATACATGAAGCAACGTTTTCAGAGACAGATAGCATAAGTATGATAATTAATCAGTCGCTGCATAGTATGTAGTAATACTCAATACTATGTAGCGACTGATCAATTGTCATACTTATGCTATCTGTCTCTGAAAACTCTGTATAAAAGTCTCAATCAGTCATTCATTCTCTTTCCCAGAACGTTGTCACAGGCGGTCATAAATCAACATTCACAATGTAACCTCTAAACAAAATCAAGTGTAATGGACGCCGACACAGTCGGTCATTCCCAATGTATTTCAGTTCTGATTCTCAGTTAATCTTGTTTATAACCGTCGCGGTATCCTTGTCATGATGAAATGCAATTGTCACGCATAGTGCGAAGTCTCAGTAGTCATAAATGTATAAATAGTGTTTTAGTAATTAAAGTGTGGATAAATGTAATAAAGTACGTTTCTATTCAAAAATCTCGTCCCTTCAATCTTCAAAAATCTTGTTCAATACTCTACAAAGAGGAAAGAGATTTCAATAGGCCCTTTTTAACACGTAAAACGCCAAATGAAAATGCTTACCTTTCCATTCCGGCCATGGGGGATACCATGTGGTCGACACGCTACTGTGGCCGCGGATTTCTCTCTCTCTCTAGTACTAGTACAGTGTAGTTGACCTGTTTTTAACTATACTTTTATTTTTGCATAATTTCAAAATGTGTGATGACAGAAGTTTATTTATTTATTTATTATCAAATTTTAAATGTACAACATAACGGAAATGGTTCCAAATCATTGTACACATACGAGAAAATACGGAGGACAAAAGGCAATATAAAAATAAATTAAATTACAAATAATCCATCAAATACGTCAAATACAATTAATAAAAGTCAAGATTAAACTAAATTCGATTTCAATTAAAACATTTCAAATAGAAAAATAATAATAATACAAATTAAACACAGTCACACATTCACCTCGCAAAACTTTCCACATTCTCGAACAATATGCCTCCATGCATCACCAAACAGATCAGTCAATGGTGCTGCAGCCAACAGAGCGTTGAAACTGTCCCGCGCCCTCACCAGCGGAGACTGCTGGCGCGCCACCGTATGTTGCGTGCCGCCCGCCAACAGTTGGTGCCTGCGCGCGCGTAGATATTTATCGGGCATGAATAGCGCGCATACGGTACCGACAAGCGCGACACAGTCACTGTTGCCTCGCAACAATCGACACACACTCAGAAGCTGTTGGGTATTACGTCTAACCTCTAGTGAGTTGTATCCGAGCATTCCCCAATATGAAAGCGGATGGATAAAGGTAAGGATAGTATCCAAATTTCCTCTTAGCTATATCGAGCAAAAGTATGTAAGAGCTTTCGTGCGGATTCCAAACAACTGAGCTAGATTCAAGTTTGGTTCTCACTAGGGCCGTGTATTGAAGCTGGACCACACCCAGGTTCCGGAAATCCTTACTATTTCGTATCAAGAACCCCAATCTTTTAAAGCATTTCTTGGCTAAAGTGCTCGTGAGCTCTAGGAATGTAAGTTTGGGGTCGAACGTAACACCGAGGTCCTTAATCGAATACACTCTAGTCAAAGAATCCGTACCAAATGCATACGTCGCGCTTATAGGCTGAGAAGAGCGCGTAAATGACGTAACATAACACTTGGCATCATTAAATAGGAGTTTGTTGTTCACACTCCACCTAAGAACCGCGTCTAGATCATCCTGCAGCAAACTACAATCATCCTCTGAACTCACGGGAAGTATCAGTTTCAGATCGTCCGCATATAGAAGGCAATTGGCGTATTTCAGCTCTAATTCCAGGTCATTTATCACAATGATAAATAACAACAGACCCAGAATAGACCCTTGGCTAACGCCCGACCGTGTATGGTACGGTCGGGACTCAAAGCAGTGGCGGTTCTGGAAGTAGTCAGCGAAGAAAACCAACAGCCGTGGGGCAAAACCAATGGCACACAACTTCTTCATTAGGACGTCGTTATAGACTCCGTCGAATGCCTTACGGAAGTCCATATAGGCGAAGTCCACCTGACATCCCATGCACTCAAGTTAACTACATATTTCAGTTATTTTGTTGTATTTTATTTCGAGGTGGAAAAACTAAACAAATGAGTCGTCTAATTGAAAATAAAACTTACCTTTTCAAACAAAAACGAGATCAATGTATTTTTTTAAAGCAATCGTAACAAAGAAAGGGTTTATCCGGACAGGTTTCACAATATGTAGGAACTTTCTTGGATTTGTTTTTTGCCAATACCCTTCCTAAGGTCTTCACGTTCTCTCTATAACACTCCGAACACGTTCGGCGAGTGGTTCTCAGTGGACCCTCTTTCTTGGTGAGCTTGTGCTTGTCTCTTTTTGGTCTGGAAACTTCTGCTGTTGTTTCATTTCTTTTCGCTAGCAAACCTCTTACAATTGGCTTTCGGAAATCGAGCTGTGGCTTATCGAACCGGGATATAGTGATGTAGGGAGCCTCTGAAATGGAGTCAACTCATCAATCAATGAATCAATTATGTGCGGGGTTAACGGGAAGTGGTGTATCAAAATTTTCCAGCCCATACGGCATACATCCCTTAATCTTAATAATAATCAAACGCGTTTGAGAATATTTTTATTACATCAGTTGGCTTTTAATGGCGCGGAACTCAACCACCATGGGATTAGTTGCATTCTGCTTTTTATCTTTTAGGTACAACTTAAAGCTCTTAAATAAATATAATATATTTTTAACATCGATTTAAAAAATAATTTAATTGTGTGAGTGCTCATTGTGTATGCTGACGATTGCATTGTCCAGGGTGATTATGAACGCTCGGCAACCAGTGGCTATCTTCGTGCACACCCAGCGGCCTCGACCAGTTTGAGATGATTGGCGACCACCTTTCTTGTTGAAGCGATGTATGCCAATTTCTATCACTGGTTGGCCGTATCGGGACGTCGTCAATACAACACCCGGTATTTCATTTAAACGTCTGAATCCTAAAGAGAATAAAATAGGTAAAATACGGACAAATTGAAAAATGGTGTTTTGACTTATGTTGTTATTATAACCTAAAATATTTACATTGTGGGCTAGGGCCCGCAAAAATGTGTAAAGGCAATACACATTTGCTTAGGAGCAAATGTGTATTGCCTATATACAATTTTGATAATACTATATACAATTTTGTTAATGATTGTGACAATCATAGAAAGAAAGAAACATTTATTATAAGGACAGTGAACACACTCCAATTATAACAAAGAAACAAAACACAGAGATGAAAAATAGCACATGATATAAAATGAAATGACAGTCGTGGTGTGTCACTGTCATTATAAATGGCGTCTGACTCAGCATTATTTTGAAGGCCAGGCCTTCAACGCTGATTTTCAGTCAGCGCCAAGTGTTACCTCGCGAGCGTCCCAGACCGCGGCGTGGTACAATCCATAAATACATAAATATAAAGAATATATAAAAAATAGGTAACAATAATTGTACGGACGAGACTGTTGTTCTCTGCCCGTGCATGTCTTGTTGTTACTGTTGATGTTGTTGGTTGAGTAGCCAGAAGATAAACCGCTAATTTCACTTTAAACGATTTATTAATTCTCAATTTAATGTAAATGTATGTCACAGCCCGTGGCTAATGGCTAACTGGCGACTGAAGCGCCGATATGCTTACAATGCATTTTACTTGCGACTAGGTACTAATGTACGTAACCGTACATGCTGCAAAGGACAAAAAGATAACTTTAAGGTAACTAATTCTTAGTTAAAAATACAAAACCTTACGAGCAAACCTTGGCGCAAAAGTTGTATAGTTTGTTAAAACTTACTGTAGTATGAATAGAACATATTCAGTGTCATACTTCTCAAATTACATTTCACTTATTGTTAGCATAGTTATTTTATTACATCAACTTAGAGCTAAATATCAAACTTAGTATTACGTTTGAACGATATCTTCCTGGGTAGAGCATATAGGGGTTGCTGCTGACTGTTAACGGTTCTGGTTCTGGATGTTGATGCCATCTCGATTGCTGGTTCAGGGTTCTGAACCGTCAAATCTTGTTGTTGCTTGCTACGGAGGGTATTGCTTCTTTGTACGACCAGGATGTTGTGTCGGCGGCGCCAGTGCAAGTACTTGCACCCTGCCACGACCAGTATAACCACCACTATCGCCAATGTTGTATATGATATTGCATACTGGTGTACGTCGTGTGTTGAGACAGTATCTGGTAGAATGCTTTGTTTTTGTAGCGTCTCAATTTTGTTCTGGAGTTCGTCTAGGATTCCAGTGATAAAGTCTGTGGTTATTTGTTTTTTGGGTGGTGATATGGCCCGACTGATAGCGATGCTGTTCAAATCTCCCAAATCTTTGTATGAAACTGGAATTTGCTGATTTATGTTTATGTTATTCTGAAAATATCGCTGTGTGTAAATTGTCGCTTCTCCATGCTTGATAATACATCCTTGTTTTATGTCTATTATTCCCGCCATGCGTAATGATCTTGTAGTCATGTGTTCATCACATATGATGCGAGTTAGACATTCGTTGCAACAAAAATACATCCATGCGTTAGGTTTCTGTAATGGGACCCATTTGTCGGCGCACGGTTCCTCCTCATAGATACAGTTCTGCGTACTCGTGTTTGTTATAATAATGCTGACTTCGCAAGGTGACCCGCTGTTCCTCATATTGTAAGTAGGTATATTTATAGTGCATATCAAGTTGTTGTAGGTATCAATTTTATTGCAGGCAGAGATATCGTTGTTATTTAGTGGCATGTAAATATCTTTTCTGAGATTTACAGCTATGTATTCGGACTGCATTTCCAGTTTGAATGTGCTGTCCTTATCTTTCATTGGTACCGGTATAGTTCTGTATAAATTAAACTTGATGTCACTTGTTAAGGGCAAGCTCATTTCTATTATAAAATATTTTTCTGTTACTCGCGCCTTAGCTGTCAGCAGTTTATATATGTTGTTCAATTGATCGTGCGTGTTATCGAGTGGCAGGTACAGGTGGGCAGGTAATTGTCCGGAGATTAGATTGAGCTCTTCTCTGAGTTGTTCTTGACTGAAAAGTCGGGTATCCACCTGTCCGTGATGTATGTTTGTTATTGTTCCAAGGAGTATATGCTGTATGTTCTGCAGTTTATTTATTATCATATTTGCGGCCACGGCCATCAAATTAAAGTAGATTTGATTATCTTCCTCTGATATTCTGTTGTTTGTGTCTTGTATGAACTGTTCAGTTTTGTTTAAATGATCCTGTATCAGTTGAAACTGTGCCTTCATGGCCTTTTCGTTTCTCTTCAAAATGTTGTTGTGGGCCTCTACTATCGAAGTTTGATTTTTTATGAGACTCAAAAGATGTTTTTCGTTGTTATTCACTGCCTCTATGTCGGAGCTGTACTTCTGTGCGAAGCTGTCATCGAGTATCCCGAATAAACTGTTTGCTAAATATCCGACTCCGTTGATTAGTCCTCTTGTAACACGTCGCGGTTTCATACCGTGTCCGATTTTCAATTTCTTGTAAATATACATAAATATACATTGGTAAATATACATAGTCAGGTCATAAGTTCTGTCATATGTGCAATATGAAATAATTTAGACATGTTTATTATTTATGTAAACATTTATATAGCAAAATGAACTTAATAAAACATAGATTCTTATGGTAATAAAGTTTATTCAAAATGGCCAGTCGTATATCGCAGCACTAACGAGGTCCATGTCAATATCGGCGGCTGCCTTAATCAAGGATGCTTTGAGTGACTCCAAATCAGGATGAGGCTTTAAGCAGGCCTTTTCCTCCAAGTGTTGCCATATCTTGTAATCTAACGGACTCAAATCTGGACTGGAGGAGGGCCAGTCTTCGTGCCGGATGAAGTCGATTTCACGCGCCGCCAGCCAGTCTTGTGTGCTTTTCGCTCTATGAGCTGGCGCAGAATCTTGTTGGAATACCAAGTGCCTGTTATTAAAAATGGTATGAGAAACAGGTTCCACAAGGTTCTTGAGGACTGTATTTTGATACACAACTGCATTCGTTTTTACGCCTTTCTCACAAAAATGTACCTCAGTTGAGCCCCAATAAGAGACTCCCAACCAAACCATGAGCGAGGATGGAAAATGACCTCGTTGGACACGCGGAATACGGTTGCTCGCTTCTTCACTGCTGTGTGCGTACACCTTATCATTTTGTTTGTTGTAGCTCTCTTCCACGGTGAAAATTTTTTCATCCGAAAAAATAATTTCCCGATGCTTTTTTCCCGCGTACCGCTTCAACAAAGCGCGGCATCTCTTCAGTCTCAGGTCCATTAAACGAGCGTCCAAACGATGTCCTGTTTTTCTTCGATATGCCCTAAGCCCTAAGTCTTCATTTAACACCCTTTTCACCGTGGTCCTGCTTAACCCCATCTGAAGGGCCAACAGTTTCTGCTTACGTTTGGGATTTCTTTGAATTCGCGCCTTCACAGCTTTTATCACTGCTGGAGTCCTAACAGAGCGAGGGCGACCACTTCTTGACCTGTCATCTACACTAGAGCCTTCATTGTATCGTTTTATGGTACGATAAACGAATCTTTTGGTTATATTCAAATTTTTCAGTAAGTCGAAAATCTGAATTGGCGCGTAACCGCAACGATGCAACGCAATAACTGCGACGCGGTCTTCTTTAAGTGTCCACTCCATATTTAAAAATGAGGAAAATTCTAAAAAGTACACATTTTTATTTTCATGAAAAATTCGAAATTCGAATTCAATAAACTTTTTTGTGGCCAGCGTTCTAAATTCAAAAGTTTTTATTGTGTGACAGAACTTATGACCTGACTGTGTATATGTTGGCTGTTATATATGATACATACAAAAAGTTAAATAAATAAACATGGCCCGCGCTTTTCAATCCATCTTTTCAGTAAACTTAAGTGTTGGGTTTTCGGTCCCACTGGCAATGAGCGGCCATAGACACAATTCTTATTACGGCGTGAGGATGGTACAGGGGGGAGGAGAAGTCTCTGCTGATCTAGCAAATGTGCCCTGAGTTTCCGCCCAAAGGCCTACCTACTAGCCACTTCACGGACTGGAGGGGGAATATCATTCCAACACTTAGATGCCGCAAATCTGAAACTCCCGCGGAAAGTCGCCGTTCGATGCGCCGGTGAAAGTATTATATGCTTGTGCACGCCACGTTGCCTGGTCGCCCATGTTATCTTGGTGTACAATTAGGGTGGGGTTTCCGTGTGTATTACACCAAAGAGTAGTTTGGCTAGGTGTAAATGCCGACTAGCTTCCATGTTCAGAAGTTTTGCTGCATCCATTGTATTTAATTATTTCGTTCTCCACTAAGACGACAGTGGCGAGACATCGGCTTTGCGTCATCCATTCCGTGCGAAGACTCTTAGAGCCACTCCGCTTGTGGAACCTGTGTGAACCAACCTGGAGGACCGCATTACCGAACCTTGATTTGGAAAAATATACTGAAAATTACAGATTGTCTTAAATGCCTTTAATAATGCACATACGCATACACTCACACGTACCTATGCTTCAAACAATTACTACATCTTACCGAAAGATCCTTTGTGCGCATGGCGTATTTATTCCCGCTTTGAAATGTTGTGTGCAAGTTAGCAAACTAAAACTAGTATCGAGCTATTGTGAATTCAGTTTTTGTGATCAAAAAACGTTATTTCTTAGAGAGTACCTAGTATTGTACAAAATAAAATATGTACCCACTGGGAAGTAATGATACAGGTTTTTCCTACTTTGAGAGGCAGGCTCCTCAAATATGTTAACCCTGTTATTTTGAACAATAAAATTATTCTTATTCTTATTCTGAATTCAGTTTTTGTGATCAAAAAACGTTATTTCTTAGTGAGATTCCACAAAACTTACATGAGCTCATCAACACCTGAGTAACAAGTGTTATTAGATTACTGATTATTCAAAGATATTTTCATAATATTTACGTTCAGTATAAGTTTCACATAAATAATTTTGAACAATTCCTTTTTTGAAAATCACCCCAGGTATGTCGGGTTTTGGACAATATTAGTTGTTAACAAGAAATGTAACTTGATCTCATAATATTTATAGAGAAATAATTTAATATCTTCTGAAACATCTATAAAATACTTTTTAATTCAATCTATTGCTTCTATTAATTTATTATTTTTGAGATTTTAGAGATTTTTGTAGCAACGAATTGATAGTCCTGCATCAGTGTCAATACTATGACGCCCGTGGGGGCCTGAATTGTGAAATATATCTTGCTTATAAACACTCTAATCATTCTCCTAATGGTCAAATGGGTAAACCAAAGATTTGCCTTTCAGTGCATATATCTAGATCTGATTGCTCCTTTACCGATGACCTGGAAACGTCATCAACACATTCTAGTTGTGAATTGTTGTTTCTCAAAATACTCTCTAATTTTATTATTCTCTACTTGGAAAATGCTGTTTTTGTCGTCCATGGCGTTCCTCAAACGATTATAATGGACAATAGCCCTCAATTTCAGTGTAGAGAATTCCATAACCTTATAAGAAAATATGAAATTCCTTTTGCTAACTTCAATTCTCTCTACTGTTCACAAGTTAACCCTACTGTAAGGTATAACAAAACTATTATTATCAAAAAAACTTTTCGCGACTAGATTATTTTTTCTCGGGGTTTCATTACATTTTATTTTATTTTCATAGGAAAACTAACAGCATATATAAACAAACATTTTGCGTAGACTTAATGTTAGGATATAAACATGCCAATTACAAGTTTTCGCCTTTAAAACTTTTGGGGCTTTCCATACCTAATCTAAAAAACTCACCGGCAGGGTGTCGTCAAATACAGGAAACTAAGTGTCACTATATTAGTATTCTACATAAGGCTCAAGGGTCCTGAGATTTCACTGGGGTTCTTCTTTTGATCTATAGTTCAGCCTCACGAAAGGGCTTACATTATTGGAACTTGTAATTATTTTCTTCACTTCATTTTATTTATATGAGTTAACAGCCAGAATATAGTTTTGAATTGATTGTTGATATTCTGTATGATTTATGTTCTTATACGTACCGCGTAGTAAAACCTTCTCCTTGGAGTTATAGTTAGGTCTCTGGGAGATTACGTCAATTTTAATTCAAAACTTGAAATATGAACCTTGGAATTGATCTAGATCTATACGAGTCTATCTATACGAGTACTCCTAACAGATCTCGACCCAAAAAAGGTCAGTCTACTTCGAGCTCTCAAAAGAAAAGTAATATAAGGCCAGATTCCCCGAAAAAGTTGCCTGGGAACTTCTGAGGAATACTGCTTCGGAGACAACTGCAACACCTCCAACCTGCTGAAGTTCTGCAACTGTTTTTATACCTCCAGCCTGCTGAAGTTTTGCGACTGCTGCTATACTCTTATCTACAAACTTCTGAGGTCCTCTGCTAGAAGTTCTGGAGACTGCTTCTACACTTCGAGTTTTAGTAGGAACTAGTGTTCTGCCATCCAGGAACTCTGCCAAACCAATCCATTGAGGTAGCAACTTGTCCTCCTTCAGTATCAACTCTACGACGTCCGTGGGTATACTCACAGAGCCTGAATAATGTTAGGTTTTATATGGTGTTGGGTTCTATCAAAACTTGAAATATGAACCTTGGAATTGATCTAGATCTATACGAGTACTCCTAACAGATCTCGACCCAATAAAGGTCAGTCTACTTCGAGCTCTCAAAAGAAAAGTAATATAAGGCCAGATTCCCCGAAAAAGTTGCCTGGGAACTTCTGAGGAACACTGCTTCGGAGACAACTGCAACACCTCCAACCTGCTGAAGTTCTGCAACTGTTTTTATACCTGCAGCCTGCTGAAGTTTTGCGACTGCTGCTATACTCCTATCTACAAACTTCTGAGGTCCTCTGCTAGAAGTTCTGGAGACTGCTTCTACACTTCGAGTTTTAGTAGGAACTAGTGTTCTGCCATCCAGGAACTCTGCCAAACCAATCCATTGAGGTAGCAA
Organism: Argyresthia goedartella; assembly: GCA_949825045.1. Taxonomy (NCBI): domain Eukaryota; kingdom Metazoa; phylum Arthropoda; class Insecta; order Lepidoptera; family Argyresthiidae; genus Argyresthia; species Argyresthia goedartella. The sequence goes on from OX463817.1 coordinate 9,097,193, forward strand.
CTTGTCCTCCTTCAGTATCAACTCTACGACGTCCGTGGGTATACTCACAGAGCCTGAATAATGTTAGGTTTTATATGGTGTTGGGTTCTATCAAAACTTGAAATACGAACCTTGGAATTGATCTAGATCTATACGAGTACTCCTAACAGATCTCGACCCAATAAAGGTCAGTCTACTTCGAGCTCTCAAAAGAAAAGTAATATAAGGCCAGATTCCCCGAAAAAGTTGCCTGGGAACTTCTGAGGAACACTGCTTCGGAGACAACTGCAACACCTCCAACCTGCTGAAGTTCTGCAACTGTTTTTATACCTGCAGCCTGCTGAAGTTTTGCGACTGCTGCTATACTCCTATCTACAAACTTCTGAGGTCCTCTGCTAGAAGTTCTGGAGACTGCTTCTACACTTCGAGTTTTAGTAGGAACTAGTGTTCTGCCATCCAGGAACTCTGCCAAACCAATCCATTGAGGTAGCAACTTGTCCTCCTTCAGTATCAACTCTACGACGTCCGTGGGTATACTCACAGAGCCTGAATAATGTTAGGTTTTATATGGTGTTGGGTTCTATCAAAACTTGAAATATGAACCTTGGAATTGATCTAGATCTATACGAGTACTCCTAACAGATCTCGACCCAATAAAGGTCAGTCTACTTCGAGCTCTCAAAATAAAAGTAATACAAGGCCAGATTCCCCGAAAAAGTTGCCTGGGAACTTCTGAGGAACACTGCTTCGGAGACAACTGCAACACCTCCAACCTGCTGAAGTTCTGCAACTGTTTTTATACCTCCAGCCTGCTGAAGTTTTGCGACTGCTGCTATACTCCTATCTACAAACTTCTGAGGTCCTCTGCTAGAAGTTCTGGAGACTGCTTCTACACTTCGAGTTTTAGTAGGAACTAGTGTTCTGCCATCCAGGAACTCTGCCAAACCAATCCATTGAGGTAGCAACTTGTCCTCCTTCAGTATCAACTCTACGACGTCCGTGGGTATACTCACAGAGCCTGAATAATGTTAGGTTTTATATGGTGTTGGGTTCTATCAAAACTTGAAATACGAACCTTGGAATTGATCTAGATCTATACGAGTACTCCTAACAGATCTCGACCCAATAAAGGTCAGTCTACTTCGAGCTCTCAAAAGAAAAGTAATATAAGGCCAGATTCCCCGAAAAAGTTGCCTGGGAACTTCTGAGGAACACTGCTTCGGAGACAACTGCAACACCTCCAACCTGCTGAAGTTCTGCAACTGTTTTTATACCTCCAGCCTGCTGAAGTTTTGCGACTGCTGCTATGCTCCTATCTACAAACTTCTGAGGTCCTCTGCTAGAAGTTCTGGAGACTGCTTCTACACTTCGAGCCTTAGTAGGAACTAGTGTTCTGCCATCCAGGAACTCTGCCAAACCAATCCATTGAGGTAGCAACTTGTCCTCCTTCAGTATCAACTCTACGACGTCCGTGGGTATACTCACAGAGCCTGAATAATGTTTGGTTTTATATGGTGTTGGGTTCTATATACTCTCTCTCTCTCTTTCATTTCTTGACTTTTAGAATCTACATTATAAATTTCTATCTTCCTCTAAATTTCTCTTAGGATTCCGTTACTGAGGGTTACTCCTATTGACCCCCTAACGAACGAGTTTCTCGAAGACCTTTCCCATAACTGCGAGGATAGAAATAGGCCGATACTCCGACATGACATTTTTTGGGCTAGACTTAAATATTATAACTATTTTTGCATCCTTCCAGTCGTAGTCGTGCGGAAATATTCCTTCTGATATATAACGATTGTAAATATGACGGAAGAGGATAGCAAGTACAGCCGCTGCTTTCGTTACAAAGACATAATGAAAGCCGTCTGAACCAGCCCCTTTGTAAGGCTGGTCAATTAAGGGCTCTTAGCACCTCCTCATCAGAAAAACTAATGCTGTTTAGGAAATGAGTAGAATTCTGCATATTTGTAAGGGATACCTATGACTGTATGGGGTTAATCTGGCTCAACACAGACCTTGCTGTCAATAATTTTGTAATTATTAATTCCTGCTTATTAATTATGATAATGCTATTTTAATATTTGTATTATTTAAGCACAAGCAATTTTTAAGAGATCTAAAAATCAACCTGTGGGTGTTTCTACGCCCTTCTTCGGCAAAAAATGACAATTGCTATGTGTATGTAAATATCTACAGTAATAAAGACACTTGGGATTTGGAATATGCAATTTGACTATCTTCTTGGATTGCCATTTTTATTAAGCCTGGTGTGTTTCTTCTGGTGGTTACGGCTATGAAGCTTGCATAGTGTACACGGTGGTGGTGCACCCGTGGCGCTTGAACTGACACCTCCACCGGCTCCACACTGACTCGGTCAGTCCCATGCCCATCACTTTGACTCGGCCACCGCGGAATCGGGGCTTGAAGGAGTTTGGGTGGGGAAGAATCTATTGGTTTACGAAATTATTAAAGTTGAAATCTATATATATAAAACAAAGTCGTGTTAGTTACACCACTTATAACTCAAGATCGGCTGGACCGATGTTAGATTTCTCTTTTTTGGTGGATTCTACTGCGCTCCGAATAGCAGAATAAGTAATAAAATATCGGATAAGTTATCGAATAACAATAAATTAATTAATTAATTTTACGAATGCAAACAGCATGTGATGCCATCTGTTGACAAAACTACGCATATTTTTATAAAAGAAACCTACTACTATCAACCGGTGGCGCCACAGTCGCAATGCAATTTGATAGCTCAAAGTAGTTCAGAAACATCGCCCGATCACGCCCGCCGACGCACCAGCCCGGTCAGAAAGCCAGTGCGATCATAGATTTGTATGGGCAACTGTCATCGGGTGACTTTCGCCCGACGATAATCGCACTCGGTGCGATGTTTCTGAAATCAGCCCTGCAGCCGTCAAATTGAAAAAAAAAAAAACGTATAAAGAGTTTTTTCATTCTTCTGAGGGTATGGATCCTTGCTTGAGGTTAGGTTACACGTAGTGATTACTTTCTCTGTGGAGGTTACCTATGTACCGGTCGGTCGGTTTGTTTTGTTGTTTTGGGAAAGTTCTTAATTATCAATGCCGCGACCCAGAAGATCTAACCTTTCCCAACAAAGCCGTAATGCAGTGAGGCTGCGGAACAGGGCGAATGAATCTACTGAAGAAGACCAAGAAATCGCACGAGAACAGAGGCGCGTTAGTATGGCCCGAGTTCGCGCTTCTCAAACAAAAGAGCAAAGAGCAGCAATTCGTGAAACGGCTCGGTTGGAGATGAGAAATCGTCGAGCTTATCGCATAGATCAACAACGAGATATTGTTCGACGCGCAAGAAGAAGTGCTTCAGGTGTTGATTTGAATCGTGCAGCATTTCTATACGATTGCACAATTGATTACAGCTCGCATCCTTTCGTCAGCATAGGTCCAATGAATATTCATTGTGAGCATTGTGGCGCATTGAAGTTTGCTGCAGAAACACCTGGATTGTGCTGCCTTAATGGTAAAGTGAAATTGCCGTCATTGACTCCACCACCTGAGCCATTGAATTCATTGCTGCATGGCGAAACACCAGAATCACGACATTTTCTGGCGAACACTCAAAAATACAATGGATGTTTTCAAATGACTTCCTTTGGGGCTGACACTATCAGAGAACATGGTTTTAATCCGACATTCAAGGTAATATGTTTCATCCTATCCATTCAATTTATGCCTAGAATAAATAAGGCATGGCATTTAAAATGTGTGCTTATCTTCTATTTCGACTTTACAGATTCAAGGCCAAATTCACCATCGAATGGGATCATTGCTACCTCTTGAAGATGCGCAGCATAAATTCTTACAAATATACTTCATGGGAAATATGGAGGAGCAACTTGATCGGCGTCAAGAGATCAACGCAGAAATGAAAAGAGCAATTCTTCGAGATCTGCAGCAGCTAATTCATGAACATCATGTATTGGTCAAGAAGTTAAAGACTGCATTGGAGCGCATGCCAAGCGATGACTACAAGGTTGTGATCAGAGCAGATAAACGTCCAGCTGGAACACACGAACGCACATTTAACGCTCCAATAATAGATGAAGTTGCAATTGTGATTGTTGGTGAAAACTTACAATCTCGCGATATTGTGCTTACACGTCGCGATACTGGGGAACTGCAACAAATATCTGAAACACACCCTTCTTATGACGCGTTGCAATACCCACTGATGTTTTGGCAAGGAGATGATGGATATCACTTCAATATCAAGATGGTAAATCCACAGAATGGTGAGAATCAATATCATAGTTTTGAAATACTCCTTAATTTTGATCTTGCTCCTCCTCCTTCCTACTCTACTCTTTACTACTTATGTGAGTTTCGGAGATTTACTGGTCACATGATTCTGGCCACCCCTTCAGGACGGACGTAAGTTTTCCTTTTATGATACTAATTTTACTTTTTTAATTTCAGGTGAGGAAACTACCAAAAAGGTTAGCTCAATGAATTATTACGCATATCGTTTGATGATTCGTCAAAATACTGACAACTATTTGCTGAGATTTCGTCGATTGCTTCAGCAATACTGTGTCGACATGTATGTCAAAATCGAAACAGAGCGCCTAGCTTTCATTCGGTTGAGCCAAGCCAAACTGCGTTCGGAGGAGTATATCCATTTACGAGATGCAGTAAGCACTGAAGGAGATGCAGCTAATGTTGGACGATTGACTATTTTACCGGCGACGTACACTGGTAGTCCACGTCATATGCATGAATATGCCCAAGATGCAATGACATATGTCCGCCATTACGGTCGGCCAGATCTATTTATTACATTTACGTGTAACCCGAAATGGATAGAAATTGTTCAAATGCTGCTTCCCGGACAAACTTCAAGTGATCGGCACGACATCACCGCACGTGTATTCAAGCAATAAATCCGGTCGTTGATGAACTACATTGTTAAGCAACGAGTATTTGGGGACACTCGATGCTGGATGTATTCAATCGAATGGCAAAAAAAAGGCTTGCCGCATGCACATTCTTATTTGGTCAGTCGAAAGAATTCGACCAGAACAAATTGATGATATCATATGTGCCGAGATTCCTGATCCAGACACCGATCCAGACCTACATGATGTTATAACTACGAATATGATTCATGAACCGTGTGGCGCCATCAACCCCCGATCACCATGCATAGTCGAAGGCAAGTGTTCCAAACGTTATCCACGAAAATTGACGGCGGAGACCATCACTGGCAACGATGGATATCCATTATATCGGCGTCGTTCCCCCGATGATAACGGTAGAACTATCACAGCGAAGGTGAAAGGAAATGATGTCGTGGTTGACAACAGTTGGATTGTTCCATATTCACCACTTCTTTCCAAAACCTTTAAAACACATTGCAATGTGGAATATTGCAATTCGGTGAAGTCCATCAAATATATCTGCAAATATGTCACGAAAGGGAGCGATATGGCGGTTTTTGGAATCCAAACCTCTAATGCCAACGATGAAATTACGCGGTATCAAGTTGGTCGATACGTGAACTGCAATGAGGCAATTTGGCGTATATTCGCATTCCCCATTCATGAACGTCATCCCACTGTAGTACATTTGGCAGTGCATCTGGAGAATGGTCAACGAGTATATTTCACTGCGTCAAATGCTGCTCAACGTGCTGTGGCACCTCCTCCAGCGACAACATTGACCAGCTTCTTTGCGATTTGCCGAAACGATCCGTTTGCACGAACGTTGCTGTACTCTGAGATGCCACGTTACTACACTTGGAACTCTTCATCGAAGACATTTCAGCGTCGGAAGCAAGGCGATGCAGTTCCTGGTCATCCAGATGTGCGTTCTACTGATGCTCTTGGTCGTATTTACACAGTTCATCCAAAGAATGATGAATGCTTCTATTTGCGGTTGTTGCTGGTGAATGTTCGTGGGCCAACATCATTTCAATCACTGCGAACTGTTAATGGTATAGTGTGCCCGACATTTCGTGCTGCATGTCTGGAGCTCAATTTGCTTGAAAACGATACTCATTGGGACACGACAATCGCTGAAGCAATTATTTCTGCATCTCCAAGTCAGATACGCACATTATTTGCTATCATCATTTCGACATGCTTCCCATCGAACCCACAAGACCTGTGGAATAAATACAAGGATAACATGTCAGAAGACATTTTACATCGAATTCGTGTCAGTTCAAGAAATTCCGATCTTGAGGTGAATGAGGAGATGCATAACCAGGCTTTGATCTTGATCGAAGACATGTGTTACCTCATGTGCAGCAGTATGTTAGTCAAGTTGGGAATGACAGCGCCAGATCGTGGAGCGAATGACGTATTTAATCGAGAATAGGAACGTGAACGTGAATATGATCGACATGAATTAAACCAATCAGTTCTAACGAATGTACCCCTGTTGAACTACCAACAGAAGCAAGTGTATGATACATTAATGAAGTCAATAGATGATGGAAAATGTGGCTTATTTTTCCTAGATGCCCCCTCATATCATTGATTTTGGCCACAGTTCGTGCGAGATCCGACATTGCGGTAGCAGTTGCTTCTTCTGGAATAGCGGCCAAATTGTTAGAAGGGTGCCGTACGGCTCATTCAGCGTTAAAATTGCCGTTAAACCTTCAAACTACTGAACAACCGACATGTAACATTGCGAAACACTCTGCAATGGCCAAAGTTTTAGTAGCATCTAAAATCATCATCTGGGATGAATGCACGATGGCGCACAAACACGCATTGGAAGCACTTGACCGAACATTGAAAGATCTGCGCAATGACTTGAGATGTTTTGGAGGCGCAATGATTTTACTGTCAGGCGATTTCCGCCAAACACTGCCAGTCATTCCGAGATCGACTGCTGCCGATGAAATAAACGCTTGCCTCAAAGCCTCAAATCTGTGGCGCTATGTGAAGAAACTTCAGCTCACAGAAAACATGAGAGTTGCATTGCTGAACGATCCATTTGCTGAAGAATTCTCCAAGCAATTGCTGGCTATCGGTAATGGTTGTGTTCCTGTCAACCAATCGAGCGGATTGATTTCGTTTCCTCCAAATTTTTGCAATTTCGTGTCATCAAAAGACGAGCTCATCAACCAAGTGTTCCCTAACATCATTGCTAACCACAAAAACAACAAATGGTTGAGTGAGCGAGCCATTTTGGCGGCTAAGAACAAAGATGTGGATAACTTAAATGTCGAAATTCAGAATCAAATCGTTGGTACGCTGCATTCATTTAAATCTATTGACAGTGTAACAAGTGTAGACGAAGCTACCAACTACCCAACTGAATTTTTAAACTCCTTGGATGTGCCTGGCTTACCACCGCATAATCTACGACTTAAGGTTGGCTCAGTAGTCATCATGCTACGAAATCTAAACCAACCGAAATTATGCAACGGTACGCGTTTGGTGATTGGAAAACTGATGGTGAATGTGATACACGCGACGATACTCAAAGGAAAATTCAAAGGTGAGGAAGTTCTCATTCCGAAGATTCCGATGATCCCAACCGATTTACCCTTTGAGTTCAAGCGAATTCAATTTCCGATCCGTCTTGCATTCGCCATGACGATTAACAAGGCACAAGGACAATCCTTGAGTGTTTGTGGTCTAAATCTAGAAAATGCATGTTTTTCTCATGGTCAATTGTATGTGGCATGTTCACGTGTCGGCAAACCATCTGCATTATTTGTTCTTGCTCCGGATAATAAAACAAAAAATGTTGTATATCAGAAAGTGCTTTAAAATGCAGTATCGTAATATTGGCGGTACAGAGAAGAGGCCTTATGTGTAAAATGTAAAAAAATGTCCCATATATATCATATACACATATATATCGCCCAAAAGGGCAAATTGCAGGTAGAAAGCCTTCAGCATATACCGAGGCCATGGCTCACAGTTAATTCTTATTAAGACAACTGTTAAAAAAAACAAAGGGGTTGTTTTTAGTCCGTATACCACACGAGCTGATGCCCGCTCAATATGTGGGGACCCGGACATAGCAGGGAGGTCTGACTCCTGGGCATGGGTAATTCCATTTTTTCCCCTCCAACAAAAAAAAAAAATGTAAAAAAATGTAAAAATGACCACCATTTACTTAATTTTTATTGTTACTGTACAGATACCTAACTATTAAGCTCAGGATGTTTAAATAAGATTATTGTATACTTAGTACACATTTATTTTATTTTATTTATTGTATTTTATGTAGCACACATACCAGGTATTGCCATTTAAAACTGTGAATATTTAACATCTGAATTTTGCAATGGCAAGCAATAAAACATTTGTAATAAAAAATTGTATTAATGTTATCACCTTATTGAAATCCTAAATTAAGTTTAGCTAAAGTTAACACGATATTTATTTGACTGTTAGGCGGTACGAAGTTCGCCGGGTCAGCTAGGGCTTTATAAAGAGAGAATCTCTTCATTCTGATTTTGAATATGCTAAGCAAAACTGCTGAGACAGATGTGAAAGGAAAAAATGCAATACATTAATTCGAAGTTACTATTGAAATTATCGGATCGTACGTCCCGGTGATATATGTACATCCTTAAACGAGGAGTTATATATGTAATATTTATTTGTTGAGGTACCTATCTCACAAGAAAAAAAGACAATTATTAAAAAAAATAAGCTTACATTTCATAACAACAAAGGGTCATTAGGCTGCTCATTTAGCAAATCAAGGGCGGTTGTACTTTTCCAACCATTGTGCACATCATTAGATTTGACAAGAGTTCCTTTGGTAGTTGGTTCGCTGGTACGCAACTGCATGTGCTTCTAGATCCTACTTCCTTTTATTTTTGTACTTGAAGCCATTCAGCATTAAAAAACATTTCAAGAATTCAGAAAATTTTATTTTTTAACAAATTTATCTTATAAATTTATTTATAAAGCGACGTAGGATATCGGTACAAAAACTCTGTATCGAATGATTTGTTTAGAATTAATATTGCTATAGTACAAATTGTGCTGCAAGTGTTTTGATTATATATATTTTGATATTGTTCTTTCGGATTTTTATTTTTTTTATTTTAAATGGCACAATGATAATTCAAAATATGTTTATATAACCCCAAAAGTTATACTTCTGACACATCAAAATATGTAGGTAATCAGATCGATTCCATAGGCATCACAACTCATTTATGTTCAGATTGAAAATAGAATCCTGGACAAGAGCTCTCAGATTTTATGCTGTCAGTGTAGTTAGTATTGAGCATTGACGCTTCAGAATTCTAGAGACTAATATGAGTCTGAATGAATATTTCTTGGCAGGTGTACCAACATTAACTTTTACAATCACTTCATCAACTACACACTTGGTCGTGGGTTTTCTCGTACAAGCCCATCTAATTTTCGGTTCAGCCGATCTCTGGTTAGCATGCTGGAATTCTCTCCAAACCAACACTAGATTTCCACAAAATCTTTTTTCAAAATGAGCATCTGAAAAAGTCTTGTGAGATTGTTGTGTGTGTGTGTTCACTTGCTGAACGGATATAAAATAACAAGGGGAGGAACAGGATACCTATTTGTATTGGTTTTCTAACTCTGTTGGTTTTATAAGATAACGTCACAGCAAAGATCACATAAAATATCAAAAAAGTGACCAAGTGTGGGTCGGACTCGCCCATGAAGGGTTCCGTTGTAGCAAGTAATTATGTGTTTGTGTTGTAACTTTGTTTTTCATAGTGTTGCTATGAAAGACAAAGTTATATTTGCGGTTTTTAATAAATGTTTTATGTCTTAAAAACTGCGTATTTTATTTTTTGCAAACCAATTTTCGTTGAAAGTGTGTATTGAGATAGACAGCATATATTTTTTTTAGATTTTTCATTCTCTTACTTTAAAAGTTAGTGGGGACACACACACACTCACATTTTTCCACTTTGGAAGGGTCTATCTCTTTAACAATTTACTTTGAGGAAAAATGGTTTCAGAAACCTCAACGTCATTTTACCTTATAGTATCTTAAATACCTATCTATAGACACCCCACACAGATAGGTTTAATGAAATTTTTTTTTTTGGGCCAGTTTCATGTAATGGTATTTAAAATAATTAAAGGGGAGCCTTTAATTATTTTAAATTATACATTTTTGTATAAAAATCGAAAAGCGGCTTACAGAACACATCTACATACCAAGTTTCAACTGTGTAGTCCTAATAGTTTCTGCATAAATATGCTGTGACATACTGACGGACGGACGGACAGACTTGACGAAACTATAACTAAACTTAAGGGTTCTTTGTTTCCCTACGGAACCTTAAAAAGCATAAAAATACAATCATAAAACTTAAAACTAAGGACCATTGGGCACGTCCCAAAACGTATTTATTTTTAGTTAAAAGAAAATATAATAATACTAATAATAAAAATACCTTGGACACTATTTACACACAGAAAGAAAAGAAAAAAGAAAAGAAGAAAAGAAAGAATAAAAGAAATAATGGAAATAACTATAAATAAAGGAACAAATACTTTATAATTAGTCACATGAGAGATCTTCATTACACTTTACTATTTTTTGATCAATAGTTGTATTTAATGTAAAACAGTTCTTCTTGTGCCTCCTTGCGCTTATCCACCTGGTTTTAATTCCTCTATCGCTTATACATTTGAAAATCTGGACCAGGTTTCCAAATTTGGAAGTGCCAAAAGTGGAGCTGAGATAACAGAAATCAAATTTTGTACAGAATAAACTCAGAGATAGAAATTTAGATAAACTCAGAGATAATTTGAGATAAAGTTACCGCCCCGCAACTCTACCACCTAGAGCTGTTAGCAATAACATAGCAAGATATGAATTCAACAATTTATTCAAATTTAATTTCGAGATTATTAGTAAAATTACAATGTCATAATCACCGTATTAGAAATACGGTGATTATAACATTGCAAGCTACTTTCATATCTTCGTTACTGCGGCGATGGGCAAGCCCTGCCACGCAAAATTTATTATTGAATTTTTGGCTAAAGTGGGCGCAACTGTGCCTCTGCAGTAACGTATAGGAAAAAACGTGACGCTATGTTTTATGTGTGTGTTGTATGTATCTATAATTCGATTGTCGAAAGCAGTGATTTGATTTCTTTACATTTTGTGATTACATAATAGTTTTTATCAATGTGAGTGTGTGTTGGTGACCTTCACAATGGTGTCCTCATAGGTGACCAGCCTGATCTTACAGCCCTGTGGAGCTTTGTTACAGGACCAGTATGATCTTGGACCACTAGCTTTGATTATATTGTAGCGGTAACCGTCCAACTGTAACAATGGTTTCCCTGACTTGGTCATCAGAAATTCGGCATTCGATGTTCCTGGAAAAGTCAATAAAGCTTGTCAAAGATTATTAAAACGTCGGCCTCGTAAAAGAGATCAATAATTTGTTATTTCACAGAGCAAACCTAATCACAATTGGCAAATAATAAAAAAAACGAGCATTGTAAAAAATATAAATCTAAATCATTTAATATTACCGTAATAATAATAATAATAATGTAATAATCAAGTTAAGCCCAAAACAGCGTAGTAGGGTATCAATCTTACCACAGACCACTATAAATTACTGCAGAATCGACACAGTCTGACAACTTTCCGTTTAGTGGATGGGGAAACAATCACTTTTCCACAATCTTCGGTAGATTAGAGTTGAACAAGGCAGCAGACCAGACTACTGTTTCCGCTTCTCCACGCGCAACTGTATTTATTGACATCCTAATCATGACACTCAGTGGTATGACTATCGCTCAGATATCTGATGATCATGTCATCAATTGTCTTGATACCGGCTCTACAGCCTGAGGAGCTCTTTCTTATATAATATAATAGATAAAAGTAATATTATAACAGATTGATAAAATGTCTTACATTAAAGGTGTGTGTGAAATAAAAGAAAAAATAGGCAACAAATTCTTTATTCTTTATTATGCATATTTAAGGTGAATGCATCTATGTTATACCAATTGATTAATGGCTACTGTAAGTGCAATAAAAATAAAGATATGCAGATATACAGTACTTACCTACCTATATGAACGGTGTAAAACTAATGTTTGTGGTCAGTAACAGCCATAATAATTTCGTCATTAAGAGAAATCAGTTTTGCTTTGCACCCTTTGGAGACCTTAGTGCACACCCAAAGCGTTTTGGGGGGTTTACTTGAGTGGTGCTTGTTGTACCGATATCCACCACACTCAATGACAGGCTTGCCATATCTAGAAGTCGTGTAGCGTGGTATGAAATCTGAAGATGAAAATAAAAACACTTAGTATTCATTCTTAATGTTTAATATTTATGCTTCGGAACGCACCTCGGTTTTTGTTGCGCGGATCGACCGCGAGTGAACGGAACATCACTAGCTAGCTGTCAACTTGCGCGTGGTAAAATTTTCGGCGTCAGGCATCGGGGCCTTGGCCGAATGGTATTTCAATGGTAATCTCGTAACAATCTACAAGAAATAAGTTGATTTCACGTCATCGTAGTGAGTGCTTCGTGCTGTGAAAATTTGAAGTGATTCGGTCACCAATTCGTCGCGCTCGGATAGCGACCCTTGTAGTCGGCAGCATTAAGACAGCACCAGCAGCGGGCTACGACACGAGGAAGATTCGACTCCCAACACCCCCCACCCTTGTGTTCCTCATCCCGTACTCCTTCCTCGAATCTGAACTTCGCATACCAGTCGACGGCGTCAAGGTCAGTACTACTTCGTGACATTCCATTGTAAAACAACCCTTCAAGGATTCCACCCTTTCGGTTGAGGCGTGGATTTAACACTTAAATAAGGTACTGGTATATTCAGATTAGAAGAAAACGCATAAAACGCGTCGTCGTCGTCAACCCCGTCTAAACGGTATAGGTATTGGTTTTGTTTTTTCATACATAAGAGAGTCAACATTAAGCTACTCGTTTTATTGGTATTCAAAACAGAATGTAAATTAATGAAATATTATGAATAACATTAGATTAGATAAGCCGTTTATTAACTGAATCATATAAAAATAGAAGTATTAGTATAATTTGTAGTAATTTTAAGTAGTATAGAGCCTATTTTCAACATTATATTATATTAAAATACTCTAAACAAATATATTATTTATAACAAGTTGGAAGTTTAACTATCACAATCGATTTAAATTAAGACAATTTTAATCAAGATCATTAACATACAACAAACTTACAGCTTGACTGCCGACGCTTGACCCTCGCGATGGTCCGCGGGAGCCTTGTGTCCGCTACAATTAAGATTATTTTCGCGTACCGCGGGGTGGTGTTTACAGCGGTCCAGCTATCGGTAATAATAAATTTAAAGCTAGAATACCTACTCGGGCTTAATAACTTCTTCTTTTACTTCAGAACCTAAATCTATACCTGGTCTGACAAATTGCTTATCACTTAAATCTGATATAACGTTGTCATTGTCGGTATAATCATCATGGATGATGTCCTGTGGCGTGACATCACACACATTGTGGTCTTGTTCATCAAAATCAACACTTCCCATTTTCATCCAAGCGGTGGGATCGGTGATTTTCCTTCCGTCTGGTCCAGTGACTCTGAGGCGTTTAGGTAAAGTTGCCATAACAGAATGGTTGTGATCGTTGGTGACTTTGACGAGGGCGCCGTGAAGAGTGGCGATGGAGGCGCGACAGCCGGCGCGGTACTGTCCGCAGAGCCAGAGGATCCTCGGACCTTTGTTAGTGCGATGCACGTTAAACTTGTAGCCTTTATAAAGTACGAGCGGACGCTTTCTACGTGACGTGGTGAATATCAAGTCTGAAAATAATTATGTTTTCAATATTTATGAAGCGTAATGTATGTAAAATCTATAAAATAATATAGGTACCTACTTTATAGAATAGAATTCATCGTCCCCTTAAAGATAGGTATCATAATATAATTAATAATAAAGCGATAAATCAAACCTCGAAACATAGCTTTTAATTTCTGTCTAAATAACCCTATCTATCTAAATATCCTAACTACATAATATTCACAAAACAGTCTCAGTTAAAAGTTTTCCAACTCGTGGCAGACGCCCGTGCTACGATATCGCTTGTTGAACCAGTAGAATATGGGTTTGCCTGACCGAGAGGTTCCTATTTGTTGTTCCTATAGTGTAAATTTAAAGAGCTGACTATAGATTTGAGTTTTTCTGAGCGACTATTATTTTGGGAAAGCAGGTGTTAAAATCACCAAGAATAAGGATGTCTCTGTATAGAACACTCAGATCATTGAGTAAGGTTTCGAATGAGTCAAAATAATCAATTCGGAGGGAGGGGCTGTAACAGACACCCAGAAGGACTTTGTTTGTGTACACGCTTGGCAAAGGTCTTGTATGAAATATCGAGACGTAGGTGAATAGCAACACCGCCATCAGGTTTGCATGACTTATTGTTTGTGTAGAGCTTGAATCCTGGCAGAGCATACATGGTCTCTACCATGTATGCTCTGGAAGAGACGGTGTTTATCATTATATGTAAATAATCATATTTTTATGTCCCACTTGACATCTTTCAGTGCAAAGTCTAACTAATTGTTTGACGGTGGATCACTATCGTTCGGAATTTATTAACTCCCCTGCCTGAGGCCTAGCCCGGCTACCGTCGTCGCAAGCGCCACCACTGGAGGCGTCGGGCACTAGGGGACAGAATCGTGTGTGCACGCTCATGTTTGGGGGGTTTTGGACCGTGAGCCCACCACGCTGGTCCAGTGCGCGTTGGTGGTTATCCGCCAGAGCCTCATCCGTTAATCAGCAGAGGGCAGGTGGGGTTGACTTGGGATTCCAAAGATGGTGTTTGGATTCCCTTCCACTCCTACGTTTATTTATTTCCTATATATTAATATTTACTAGTGGTTCTGTGAGAACAGTAGACCTCTCGAGCCCTTATAACCATTCAATAACCACTTTTTCTTTTCTATTGGCTTAGCAAAGACATTTCAGAGTTTTGAATGTGTGATGTATATAGCTGTCATGTCAGCTATATATATATATATATATATATATATATATATTGTTTATATTTAGGTATAACATATATTCTGTTATACTTAATTTATTCATATTTTATTCATATGTATTTATCAGAAATCTTTGTGAAGAATCCTTCATCCCACCATATACACAATGTAGACTTTCAAGCTATAACAGATATAATAGATTTATAAAAATTACTGACCGTAGATCAACAATCTGGTTAACTCTTTATGTGACAGAGGAAATAAATTTTACGTCTTATTTTCAACCTTACGGCTCGAAAAATTATGCATGCTTCTACCGCATTAGGGGTTAAGATGCGAGGTTGCTATTCATGCCTACTAAAGTGGTTAATAAAAAGTGAACTAAAATAAAAAATGGAAAGGCACTGATCCTATTTTTATTAATAAAGATAAATTTATTAAAATAATAAAAAAATATATATAAATCTAAGCATTAATCACCCGAGCTTCAGTGACTATGTTTAGGCCCGCGCGTGACATAGATTCCATCAATGCCTGTACTTGCACTGGTATATTAAATTGGCATCAGTTTCCTCTTCGTCATGTATAAAAAGGAAAAGCATATGGTCCATTCTCAAGCACGACAACTCGCCACAAAAGTAGGTACTGAAAAATTGTGGGTGCAGGAATAAGATGAGAAAAAGAGATCTAAGATAGAAATCTGAGAAAAGAATGATAAAGAAATGGTAAAAATAGGGATATTGCTTATGCTTTCATATTACTTAAATACATACCTATACAATAAATGACTGTGAACATTGATGACCCTAAGCATTACGTCATCAGGCGTAGTGACGATGGTGGCACGACATAGCGATTGGTGCTACATCGAACAAAGGTTTAGATAATAATAAAACCAGCCTGTTCTACTTTGTCTATATTGAAATTTTATGATCATAAACGATAATCAATATTCATGATCATAATATCATCTTCACTTAATTGATGGTAGAGACGTTTTACTGATACTTCAAATATATTTTAACATTATGAGACTAATAATAAAAGCCTAAGTTATAGCAGGTTCAAAAAATAAGAAAAGAAAAAAGCTCAATTGTCATACTCGTATCATGATAAAGAAAGATGACAACTACAAAAGATTTTATTTTAACGACAAATTTTTAAGCAGATCTTTTTTTTTTACACCATGATTATGATGATTGTTATAATGTACAATAATGTTCTCAAGGGTGTGAATCACAGCACAGCATCCCATGGACTTCCTTGAACATCGCCACCGGATCTTTCCCAATCTGGAACTGGAAGAGTCCATGTTGAACCGCTGGTTGCCGACCTTTAAGCCACGCCGACCCGACCTGGTGGAGTAGCACACCACATCTGCTGGGAGAAATCTATTATAATGATGATTGTTCGTACGAAAAAATAGGAATATGACCGATCTAGTTACGTTAAGGTGATAATCGGTATACAATACAAATAACCTAAAATAAATTGCGACAACTTAACGGATAATACTCCCATCAGAGTGGTGAGTATCTCTTAATTTATGGCACTGTAGACCGCTAAATCATCCATATTATTTGTTCTCTGTTATTCTTTAATAGTAGTAATACTCACATATTCTAAACGGCTAGTATTTAATCGCACATCAAAAATACTGATTTGCACAGCAAAAAAGGATCAACAAAAACACTTTTTATGTTTTAAATATTTTATGTGTACTTAAGTTTATGTTTTAAGTGTTTTTTGTTGTTCTTACATGTTCAACCTAACACGAAGGATAAAGGGGGCTTCGCTTCGTTGACCCCCTTTACCCTTCACCTAAGCTACCGCAGCATTTTGCCCTGATATTTGCTGTGCAAATCAGTATTTTTGATGTGCAGTTCAATATTTCCCCATCCAAAATACGGTTTGTATCCTGGCTGAGAATTAAGAAACAAAACCCTTAGGTCTTGGATGTTGTGACGTTGCTGTTTTTGGTTGCCACGACACATGGTATCCTAGTGTGGGGCCAGAAGCAAGGTACGTGCCTGTTCGTAAATGTTAGGTTATGATATGTTAATAACACACAATTAAATTATTCAGTTATTTACATCCCATGCTGCAATTCAATGAATCATCGTTACGGTGCTTAATGGATATGTATGTACACAAAATTTTTACCTTACGCTAAAATGTAACAAGATCAATATTTGTGGTCACTGATGGTTTGAACAATCGTGTAGTATAGTGTGAACAGAACTGCATGACAACCCTTGCTCCTCTTGATGCATCGCCATCGAATTATACCTGTCTTCGAGTTATTTGAGTCCATGTTGAAGCTATTACCGTTGAACTTAAGGGTTGGGTGACCCGCTCTCGAGAGTATAAACTTACGACAGTCAAAAAATATGCTTAGGGATGAGGTAGAGATGTAATTGACCGTCAACAAGTGGCAAAGAAATGTTCAAGGTGATCGCTCTGTCAGACTCTTAACCGGCTACGTTTCTCCAATGAACAGAAATCTATAGAATAACCCGATGCCAAACGGTACTGGGACATAGACTCAAAATAATTGACCGTAGCAGACAAGTGCTATTTAATGCAATGCAATAAAATCCATATACGATTACCTATTTAATTAATTAATTAACTCTACATACTAAATCAAGAAGGCATGTTTGCCGTATTATTCGTAAATATTGATTTTCTCTATTTATTTATTACTAGCCAAGGTCTCTTCACTGCTGGGCAAAGGCCTCTCTTCCCCTCTTCCACTCTTCAAACTCCTGGGCTTCTTTCCTTCCAGTTCTTGTTGTGGTCCCTCAGCTCGTCACTCAAGCGCTTCCTGGGACGACGACGTCCTCGTTTTCCATTTGAGATGTTAATTAATTGATAACTGTGTGTTGATTAATACGTTTTACTTTCCTTGGAAAATAACATCTCGGTAGGTAAACACCACTTTTCAGCATTAAAATTCAGCATTTCTATAGTCTCTAAAAAATATTAATATCACTCGAGAGTTTTAATGCCTAATTATGTACAGTTACACTAGTTTATCTACATAAGCTCTCTTTGATGTGTTCAGGAACCGCATGTTTGACCGGCATTGTGGCTCTGTAGTTGTTTATGATACGTTTATGATATTATGGTCATAATGTGTAATTTTTCAGATAAGAAATGAGTTTTTACCAAGTAGTTTAAGATTATGCTGATCGTAACGTGCGGTTTTTGTACGCAGTAAAGAGGGTTTATGATACGTGTGTAGATAAATTAAATTAGGTTTGGATCTCCGCCATACTCCGAAATGGTACCTATGCCCGCCTTTTCTCTCCATTGATTGCGCTGGCGTAGTTGGAGGCAAAGAGTTTCATTCATCTGAGGAAAAACATGTCACGTGATCTTTTAAATACACTTGACGCTGGCAAAACTAATCTCAAATGAGGTTAGCACATCATATATTTTAGAAGAAGTAAATAGAATTTGACGACTTTGACAGATAGATAGCCTCCAACTTCACCAACGAACTTTTTTAAGATTAGGTGTCATCGACAGCTAACTCTCATTGACTTTAAAGGCGGTACGAAGTTTGCGGGGTCTGCTAGTTGTAAATGCCTGAACTATTATAAGTTTTTGTGCATTATATGGGTTAGTACTGGCATCGAATTATTGTATCGTGTAACATGAATGCAAGTCAAAGAAACAGTCCACACACAATGCCTTTTGGCAGGTTCGGCACTCAAATTTCACATCATGTCTGATTCCACGGGAATGATAACAGTTCCAACATCTCCTTCTACCCTGATCAATTTTAGAAAACACATGCTTTTCACAATTCACTGAAACAAACATAATATTTATTTTAGATTATTAAATACATTGTATAAACTGTCAAGTAGTATAATATCATTCGTAGAATCAAGCCCCGAGAGTATTGCATGTAATAACTTAGAAGTATTCTAATACTCATAAGCACTAAAGTAGAATTTTTAATTTGAGGCCAGAATAGTAAACAATGAACTGTCATTTTCCAGTACAAAAAATATAATATGAATGTCAAAGTCAACAGTTTTGTTCTAGAAAATTACAGTTGTTTGTTTACATTTTTGGCCTCAAATTAAAAATAGTACTTTAGGTCTATTTATATTTCAAAAAAACAAATGAGACATTGAGTGAGAAGTTCCGGGGTTGAATCCCGGCTTGGGGCCGGAAAAAATACCCCAAGCCTTGTATGTTTACATGTGCGTGACGTCGCTTTTTCTGGTTTCACGGCACAGCTATTGTGGGGCCAGAAGCAATATACGTCCCTGCATATAAATCTTTATGTTTATATTTCCCGATGAATCAGAATACACTACCTCATGGCGTTATATAGGTACTTCTGTTTTCCAGCCGAGCATAACCATTTGTAGAAATGTGTCATTGTAACGCTTAATACTAGGTTTCTAATATATGTCTTAATTATTTAATCAATATATCATCAGATCATACGTTATATTGGATATCTATATCTGTATTCCAAGTGTACATAGTTATACAGGGTATAACATAAAGGTGTGGTCATATTTTAGGAGGTTGTTAGGGACATAAATCTATACCACTTTTACTATGAAACCGACTTGATGAAGGGTGATTGATGATTTCTATGGACCAGTGAAAAATGAAGTTGCTCTAATCAAGTTGGTCTCATAGTGAAAGTTGTTCAGAATGAATGCCTCACCAACCGCTTAAAATTTTATTACGTCTTTCCTTTACAGCCTGTTTAATACAGCTATCACAAACAATACTACATCATGTACTTTATACCCTATGGACACCTAAGTCTAACCAGTTTGACTCAGTACACCCAATCTATATCTCTGGAGCGGCGGTGGGATGGTCCCCAGTCACACAATGGCACTCTCATGGGTTAAAGCATGTACATGATGCTATACTAATCTATAATATATAAATACTATCTTAACTAATAAATTATGGTCAGCGAAGCGGACCCTATCACTAGGCTACAATCCGGCACATCGTTTGGTACCATTTATGAAGAAACGATAACTCTTATACACTGACGAGCAATGAAAAAGTTCCAGTGACATGGCACCAAATTACTCCTAAACGGGAAAGGCTAGCTTAATGACGCCGTCTGCAATATTAAAGTACTTTTGACAGCGCATCAGAATATTACCAATTAAAAAAAATACTTTTTAATTTATGAAGCTAGGTTCTCTGTTTTAGGAGATATTAAGGTGTTTGTCGGCATTTTGTGGGTGGAACTTTTTCATTGGTTGTCAGTGTAGCTTTGATCTTTGACATATTGATTTAAGGTTTAGTTCCCACGAATTTCATTTAATCTTATTTTCTTAATAAACTCAAAAATATGTAATCATTTGTATGAACTGCAATGCTAAGGTTTCAGATGGCGTTGGTAGTAACTCCATTTGGTGAAATGACTACTGTTATATCTGTAAAGAAATTGAAGTCGGTGTTTACTTACATATTTTTTTCCCTAAATTAGGTAAGTCGTGGGTTATATATTATAAGAGGAATTTAAAGGGTCATAATATTTGTTTTTTTTATCTAAGAATTTATCAGTCTGCGGGCGCGCGTCACACAGTGTGCGGGTGTCTGCAATGTTAACGCGATACGATGTCGTCACCGCCAAACAAAGTGAAGTGCGTGAAATGTTATATTGTTATGACGAACTCCATTTCGTGCATGCAGCGTTCATGCAGAACAAGCTTGAAATCATGGATAATGTAAGCCTCACCCAGTGAGTGCTTCATCGTCCTCGGCGGATGAGATTGTGATATCCAAATCTCATCTGTTTTAATCCTCATCAACGGACAAGAGAAAAATTACCACAGGCATGATCGCGACCTGCAGGACATGATTTGCTTGATGAAATCTACTGAGCCCGACGTCATGCCGCTGTTGTCGCACATCAGTTGCAGAAGTTGCCTCCAGTGACGTTTGACCAAGTCGCATCTTTTGAAAGAATAACTCAAAGTTAAGGAAGGAACGGCGGTCATTAAAGAGTCTTTGAATTAAGCCACGAAATCCCTAGTGAAATACGTAAAGACCTGCAGCACCAAAGGTACCAGACTCCATAGTCAATACAGATTGTACGAATACCCGTCTTCGCGGTGCTTCAACAGCGCCCCCATGGGCTTGGTGTCCAATCACTGTCTGTCTATCGAGGATGGAAACGGCATACATCAGCCGAGTTGGCGGCCTATTGTGTATCCCGCGGTAAAGGAAGTGTACAAAAATGATTGAAACACGAATATCATGCAAGCAATTGATTGTCTAAAAGTATAATATTATAATGTTTTAATATAATTGTATATGTAGCGGTAATATGTGTTCAGATCTACCTTTGTAACGTAATGGAATGTAAACCCCATATTACAATAGCAAATTAACAAATTGAAATTGAAATCCCGCTGCCTCTTGAAATTTGATCAAAATGTTGAGAGTAATAACAAAACGGATGACGAAGTTCTTCTACTACCCTCATATACGAAACGCTGAGCCATTGATAAAGTCACACCGACAAGAACAAACAACGGAGTGTGCCATAGTGCACAAACATATAGAAGATGAGCGAACTACTCAAACCGGATCAACGTCACAGCCTGAAGTACAAAAGGCAAGACTGCAGCCTGTGCTGATGTTCTAAAGTCATCTTCTTCGAAGAAGTCCAAGTCTAAGAACCGTTTCATGGGTCAGATGGGTCAAGCACCTTTAAAGTCCGACGGGTTATTTAGGGCCGCGTAATCAAAAGTACCTCTCTGCATTACTAAAGTACACAAAGAAACGAAAAGTCGAAAAACATAGCGGAATACTATGCCCATGAGACCACCAGATTCCAGATGAAAAGTTTCGGCAACAGCTGGTGTCCCTTTTTAACGCCTCAGAAATGGTGGCCATGCTGCATGTAATTTTATGTCTGCTATGCTATTTCGATATATCCCTTCCATAATATGAATGTGAGTCTGATCGATCGTTTGAAACGTGCGGGGATGGTAGATGCATGTGTATATGGCATACTACGGAATGCCTTAGAGTAATCGATGAATGCGAGATTTAAAGTTTTTTTTTATTTTGATACTTTTGTCATTTGAATAAGAGTGTGGTCAGTTGTTGAATAGCCGGAGAAGATTGATGAAAATCGAGTTGGCTAGCAATACGGTTTTATATATATATATTTTATAAAAATGTTATTAACGTGCGAGATGAGGCTTATAGGTTCATAAATTACTATATCATTTCGAATCAACTTTTTTATGTAGCAAAACTTTGTTTAGAATTTTTCTTTCAGAAGTACAGAATTGCAAATATTGGTGATATGAGGCAGTGAAACTGGTCTTCTGTATTTTAGGGCTTCTGTCGTTATCCCATCCTCGCCAGGGCTTTTGTTGTTCATCATCTTTTGAGGCCAAAGTTCGGGGCATGAATTCGGGGCAAATATAGTCCAAGTTTTTAATATGGCCGGTTTTCAAAATCTGAATTTAAGTTTTTGTAAAGTTTGGTGCAAATTTCAGTAATTTTATCCCTGATTCCTTGTTGTTTACCATTCTCGTCTGTCAATATTGTAATATAGGATTTGCCTTTCAAGTTTCCCCTTACTGGGGATCCCTGGAGAAATGCTCCAGAAAATATAATTTTAGACAGACAGACAAGTAAAGCAGCATCAGGAAAGACTTAAATATCTTTAATACAAATTCGGTGCAAGAAGAAACAAGGAAACTTGAAAGGCAAATCCTATATTACAATATTGACAGACGAGAATGGTAAACAACAAGGAAGCAGGGATAAAATTACTGAAATTTGCACCAAACTTTACAAAAACTTAAATTCAGATTTTGAAATTTACTATTTTATTTCTGGCAAATTCAATATCCATTTGTACGATTTTAAATTATGACTCTAGGTTTTATACTGGAAACTTAAACTGGTTTTTAAAACATAAACAATTACATACAGTCATTGATTCTGGCCCTACACTAGGATACCCTGTGTCGTGGGAACCGGAAGTGACGTCACACACTAATAAACATCCAAGACCTGGGGATTTTTATTTTCTTTATCCCCAGTCCGAGATCGAACCCGGGACCTCTTGCATGGTAGGCAGAGCCGCGAGAGCGCCACAGAGGTCATGAATAAATTCCGAAAGCAAGCTGTTTGCATTAAGAGTATGTGTAAAGGTAATATTTTTCACGACCTGTTCTGTTTGTTGTACGCACTTTGCTTCCCGATCATGAGAATAAAAATTAATTCACAAGGTAAACCAAAGTGGATGTCTAAGGGACTTAAAATAAGTTGTAAGTCAAAGAGATATCTTAGATTTGCTTTTTATAAGAATAAAACAGAAGCTAACAAAATCAAATACGAAAAATACTCTAAAATGTTAAAAAAATGTGTAATAAAATCTCAAGAACAAGCGAATAACAATTATGTGAGAAATAGTAAAAATAAATGTAAAGCTTCATGGAATGTGGTAAAAAATGAGTCAGGTGTTTTTCACACATCCCATTTCATACAACATATTGACTATGAGGGAAATGTTGTCAATGACCCATTAGACATTGCAAACACTTTCAACAAATATTTTATTAAAATTTCAAATAAAATAAACCATAACCTTATTCAGACCGGTGGTAGTAATAGGGTTAGTAAAAGCATATTCTTTAGTCCATACGACAATGATTGCGTAGGGAAACTGGTAATGTCCTTAAATAACACTAACGCAGAGGGCTATGACGGTATTGCTACAAAAATTATAAAGAAATGCTATGTTTTGATTATACCAGTTCTTACTTATCTCATAAATATGTCATTGGACATGGGATGCTTCCCTGATAGACTTAAAATATCTATAGTTAAACCCCTCTTCAAAAAAGGTGAAAAATGTGATCTAGTTAATTATCGTCCTGTAACTCTCACACCAGTGCTATCAAAAATATTTGAAAAAGCAATGCAAAACAGAACATTAGATTTTATAGATAAACATAGCATACTGACTCCGGAGCAGCATGGGTTTCAAAAAAACAAATCTGCAACATTGGCAGCCTTCAAACTTGTTGATAGAATTGTTCATAATGTGGATACAAAATATTACAGCACGGTTCTCTTTTTGGATATGTCAAAGGCATTCGACTTTGTTTCGCATGACTTGCTAATATCCAAACTAGAAGCAAATGGGATCAGGGGTCCTGCACGGGACTGGATACAATCTTATCTGAATAACCGATTGCAATTCGTAGAAATGTGTAGAGCAGATGACTAAAATGTGATGATGAGTAAATTGTTTTAAATCTGACTTAAAATCTAACAAATTCGGCGTCCCTCAGGGCAGTGTCCTTGGACCGCTTCTATTTTTACTTTATATAAATGACTTACCTGAGGTGACAAATCAATGGTGTATTTTGTTCGCAGACGATATTTAAATAAATGTAACGCGCGCAATAAGTGATGACATCTCCTTCCACGAATCAGACATTAATAATGCAATAACTAGTGTAATTGAGTGGTTGAATAATAATAATTTACAGATTAATTTAGACAAAACAAAGTACATTAATTTTAATAACTTTAACAAATTCAATAGAGATATGACATTAAATATAAATCACAACGGACAAATCATAGAGGAGGCTCACAGTGTGACATTTTTAGGTATTAACATAGATAGACATTTAAATTGGAAAGATCACACTGATAAAGTTTGTAAGAAAATAAATAGATTTATTTATGTATTACGTAGACTTAGGAAAACAGCAGAGATAAAGACTGCTCTAGTTGCCTATCATGGATATCTAGAATCTGTCTTGAGATATGGTCTTGTAGTTTGGGGAAACGGCACTGATATTAATAAAGTTTTTATTGCGCAAAAGAAATGTGTGCGTGCAATTTGTGGTATGGCCCCAAATGAATCATGCAAACCAATGTTCACTAAATTAAATATATTGCCATTACCATGTTTGTATATACTGGAAATAGGAAAATTTGTAAAACTTAATCCAAAATTATTTAAAAGAGCGAAAGCGTTTTTGGCCAATCTCGAAACTGGACGCTTCGCCGTTTGGTCAATTATTTTGACCACATAAATCCAATAAAACAAGTGCATTAATTGAATTATTATCCGATTCATACTCTCATTGTTTCTAATTTAGAAGCATCGTCGTCGGCGAGGAACCTTGCGAAAATTCGTGATTCGCCCTTTTAGGACGAAATATCTTTATAGTTACAGCCAATAGGTTAACGCAACTACAGGTAGTATGTATGATGAGAGTTTAAAGTACTATTTGGTACCGTCTCCACTCTACACAATCGCGTTTGTGGAGGCACTTTGAAGACCTAAGAATACCAACATATAGAAATAAAAATTATGCTTATATATGCGTAAATTAATTTATTCCTGGACATCTTAAGCTACGATTTAGTTGATTTCGGAAGAAGAGACAATCGTAGTAGAGATGATATAATTTTATAAAAAAAAACGTCTACAGTATACCTATTTGTTGAATTGAACTTTAAGAATTTTTCGGAGGTGGGTGCGTGTGTATGTTAATGCACTTTATTAATTGGTCCTCGTCATTGATGGTGTGTATCTTTGCTTTGCATCCTTTATGATGATGCGTAGTGCAATGCCATCTGGTCTTCATTCCTGACTGGCTGTGCTTGCCGAACCGGTACCCAGCGATCAAGATTACAGGAGTGCCTCTTTTTGAAGTTGTTATTGTGAAATCTGTAACCAAACAAACATAAACGATTCAGAATTAAATAAATCAGTTCAAAATTCAAAGACATTTAGCCGAAGTCGTCATTGTGAACTCTGTTATTAAAATCAAATGACAGTCATCAGTGTTTCTACATCGAGTAAAAAATAGGCAACTTAATTATTCATAAATATAATAAAGACCATCTTTAAGCTAGATATTTTGGACGGGGGTGCGAGTGTGTATATTATTGCATTTTAATATTCGGTCATCGATGATCTGGACGATAGTGTTGCTTCTTGTGTTACGAAGCGTAGAGCACCGCCATAGCGGAACCCACTGAACAGAATCAAATAGAAGACTGCAGCAGAATTCGTCATCGTGAACTGTGTAACAAGAATAAAAGTAATGAGTTTTCCTATTTACCTTTTTCAGTTTTCTTTGTAGATTATCGACATTAGTTGACCTTTTTTTGTCTTCAAACTCTATTTATTTATTCATTCGGAGGACAAGCAGGATACATGAGCGGTAATAATATTAAGATATTTAAACAAAAAGGATTGAGATTACTGTCCTGATGGAAGATTCTCACTAACATAAAAAAAATATTGCAGGAATACGTTAAAAGTCAACATTTATCGAGTGTTGACTGGGTGTGCTGGAAGAGATCTCTTCCTAGAGATAAGCTCTCCTTTCTTCACTATTTTAATATATTTTGTTGATTAATTAATTTATGTGCAATAAAGAAATTATAAAGAGATTGTTTGGCTTATGTAAACAAATATATGATATAATGCAAAATGTGGGATTTGGATGGCGAACATTTTGACTTTACTTATTTTTACGTTTGTTTATATATTGAGAAGAGTAAATTATGTAACAGATTTGTATATTTGCTAAGTGAGATATTAAATATGTCGACCGAGGCATGATTTTTGTTGTAGTTGTCACAGATACCACGCAAGGGTTCTCGGAGGCCAGTATTGGTGTAGCTTTTGGTGACTCCATATAGGTTTTGAAGACAAATTTGACGTGCAGGAGCTCTTGTTTTAATTTGTTCTAGGAGTTGCGTGCAGTTATACGAATTATTACATAATTTTAGAGAGAGTTGTTGCTCCAAAAAATTGATTACTATCGGCAAAATAAAAACTTGTCCTGGTACAGTGATTCTTGGTAGTGTAGGTGATTGCGGGTCATTCTGTAGGCCTCGACTACACACATCTGAAAAACTTGTTTTTCGATCATTTCTATATAAGCCTAATTTAATGATAAACCTAACAAACATATCATTACTCACAATAAGGTGGACACGTAGTTACCTACTCGTGACCAGAATAAATATGTAAACATTTGCATTATTTGTATACGACACTAAAATCTACGTAACCGTAGGTAGTATCAATAGATTTTAAATAGCAAGATAGCGTCTACATTCCATAATTACGCAGAGAGGCGACCGGATGCTAAATTGATATTAACAATTTGTGCACATTACTATTGTTAACATAACATCTGTCTGTTTGTCTACAAATCATAATGACGCACTCTTATACTCATAATGACGATTGATTCTTGCGACTTTAATTAATAAAATAATCCTGGAAATGTTGAACCTATTATTAATTATTTTGTGCAGGAGGATGCGTGTGTTTATGACTGCACTTTACTAATTGGCCATCGATGGTGTAGATGGTAGCGTTGCATCTTTTGTTACGATGCATGGAGCACTGCCATCTGGTCTTTTGCCCACGCTGGCTGTGCTTGCCAAAACGGTACCCATTGATGTTAATCAAAGGTGTACCCATCCTTGAAGTCATCATTGTGAACTCTGAAAGCAGTATAAATAAACATTATTTAGTGTTCTTCTGTCATAAGCTAGAGAAATCTCTTCGGATGACTCGGATTCACCTAGCTATATTTACATTGTTTTAAGCCGGGTCTCCCCTCTAACAAGTAATATACAAGAAAGTTTTATTTAAATAGGTATTTTGATAGCATCTCGACTCTTCACAATAGTGCGAAAAGGCCAAAAGCCGATTTTTACACGTATAGTAATTTTACATAATATAAAACATACAAAAAAACAATCATTTTCAACACATGTTTAAAGACGTATGGGGTTTCACTTTTTTGCTGTTAAAATGTTTGTAATCTGACACCAGTTATCTGTCTGTCTATTAAATATATGTCACCGTAAGATAGTCAAAACCGTTAGTTGATAAACTATTACTTTAGTTGATCAACTATCGACAGATAGTAAACCAGACCGACAGGGTTTAGAATTTGCGTTTCTTTTGTTCTTACATGCCAACCTAACACAAAGACTATTCGCTTCGCTTTGCTGCGCTCGCCCCCTCTAGTCTTCACTTAAGCTACCGCAGTGTATAACGAAATACCGCCTGGTATTTCGTTTGCAATTCAAGTTTAAATCAGTTTACAATTTCATGGTTTTAACCGCTAGTTTATCAACTAACGCGTCATATAGTAAGCAGTACGCTACAGTTTACTATCTGTCGATAGGTGACAAAATAGCGAGAAAAAAAACGTTACTTTATCAACTTAAGGTTTTGACAATCTTACGGTGACATATACAAAGCACACGCTGCCCTCTGATCACTTTGCCGGAGTATACGGAGGCGCTGAGCGCTGAGATAGCCTGTCCGCTGACCCAATATAGAAATTAAAATAGGCAAATTAATTTACAATATGATCCCAGATCTACAGACTAATATTTATTAGTTTTTGGTGGAGTTTGCGTGTTTACTATTGCTTTTTACTAATTGTTGATCGGGGATGTTGTGGATGATACTTCCTTCCTTTGTTACAATGTGTGGAGTACCACCACCTGGACTGCACCAGGATTATAGGAGCGCCGTTTTTGACGTTTTTATTGTGAAGTCGGTAACCAAACAAACACATACCCTTTTTTAAAAATATAGAAACTGGCACTGGCAGTCACCCAGTTGCTTCCTCATGACCACAATAAAACAATGTTTTTGTCATGAAATACATACAATAGTACATATTGGTAAGCAGTTATTATCTTATTATTTAACGCTGTGTACATAGGTCTACCTGTCCTGTCCATCCTAGGTTTTCTGGAAGTACATGTAATTTCCATTATGATGTATCCGTATCTTATGTTTCTGTGCGATAAAGTATTAAGTAATGTAATCGTTGACACCTCAAATGTATGATTTTATAGGTTTTGGCGGAAGGTGGTTGTGTGTATTAATACATTTTAATAATTGGTCATCGATGGTGTGGATAACAGCCTTGCATCCTTTGTTATTATGCGTCGAGCACTGCCATCTGGTTTTTAATCCTCCTGAACTGGTTTGCTTGCGAAAACGGTACCCTCCCATGAGAATCAAAGGAGCGCCTCTAAGTGAAGTCGTCATTGTGCACTCTGTAATCAAACAAACATTATCGTCACTCCTTTTCCTATACGTGGTGGCAGAGATCATAGTTGCAACCCACGTGACCAGAATGTAACCAACCAGAGTTCTTACCATACATCTGAATTATTTCTATGGCTCAAACTCGGATTTACATTACCGTGTTCAATTATATCCCATTCCAACCTGTAACATTATTTAAAACCTTATTGTACTACATACATCAGAAGCTTTTTAAAAATAGCCTGATTGTTTCATCACACTATATGATCGCGCACTGTAGCGACCGGATCCAAATTGAACACGCTTCTAAAGTAAGCGATATCAGTTTTCTGTTTGTCAAGTATACATGAAAATAGGGACATTCATTCTGTAATCTCTTAATATATATGTAATCCTCATCAATATAATCCTAATAATAAAATTACATATTGTTCACTAAACGACCTCTGTGGAGATGCGGTTCGAGGCTCTGCCTCCCAAGCGAGAGGTCCCTGGATCGAATCTCGGCTTGAGAGCAAGAAAAAATCCCAGGTCTTGAATGTTTATGAGTGTGTGACGTCGCTTTTTCTAATTCCCACGTCACAGAGTATCCTAGTGTGGGGTGAGAAGCAATGCGTGTGCCTGTATATAAATGTTATGTTATATTATGTTAAGGATTTGACCCGCGTGACAGCGCGACACGTCGGTCAACGCGATGACGACGAATTGATGAAAACTGTTTCTGTTGAACAACTAGAGCTAGAAGAAAATGAAAAATAGAGATGGAAAAAAGTATATAAAACCTAATTATGTTAATAGTAAATTACTTGTTTGACAAGCAAAGCGTCAATGATTCAATTTTAAAAAACAAATCAGGTAGGCATAAAATACACTGGCCTGCAAAACTAAGTATCACACTTTTTAAATTGCAATAACTTAAGTCAACAAGATATACTTTCGAAATATAAAGGACTCGAAAAAGAGTTTAATTTTGTACTATCTTTTTAGGGAAAGTTGATAAAATTTGCTACAAAACGTTTTTTATTTTAAATCTCTAACTTCTATAGTTTAGTTTTCTAAACTATAGAAGTTAGAGATTTAAAAGTGAAAAAAAATAAAGTGTAGTACTTACTTTTGCAGGCCAGTGTATGAGCTTATCTGTATTGAGTGTTATTAGGGCCGATATCTGGAAGGTATGATTTATTTTAATTGTTTTTGATTAGGATGTGTGTGTTTATTATTGCATTTTAAAATTTAGCCACCGACGGAGCCGTTGCGTCCTTTGTAATTATGCGTACAGCACTGCAATTTGTTGATCTTTAGAAAAGAGTATTTACTTAGTCTTAAGACCTATCATGCCCTCACTGTGGCTTGGAGGAAAGTAGCCAGCACTTCTTGATAGAATGCGTTATGTATTCAAACTTATGATGGCGAACACTATGGATGGATAGCATTATAGGAGATGACGTCAAACATAAAGTTCGACAAGTCATCTCCTTTAATGCGACATTCTAGAATTCATACAGCGAACAAAAATATTTGGGAAGGGACACAACAGTAACCAGTGCCCAAACATTGGGAATTGGGTAAAATAGTCACAATGGAGGAACGACCACCCGCCTCTGGTTCAGCGGGCGTCCCACCTCATCATCATCATCATGCATGGATGTTTGCAGGTGGAGGCGCTAGGACAGCCTGAGATGATGAAATAAAATGAGTTTTTAATATTAAGTAGTGTAATAGTGAAAAGGTTAAAAATAGATTATAAAGTTGATGTTGGAGGAGGGTGGACGTGTTAATTAACGCATTTTACTAATTGGTCATCGATGGTGTGATAAGGATCGGCCGAGACCTAGTTCCACCCACGTAACTTAAAATTATTTTCATTTATTTTAAGTCACGTGCATATAAAAATGCGCATGATGATAATAATGAAATCATTACTCTATACAATAAACCCATTGGTGGAGGGTTGTTGCATCCACGTGACCATGCATTGATGTATTCACGATTGTATGCACGTGGAGAAGATGTGATAGCCTGTCTCAATCTAAAAATAAAAACGGTTTATATACAGGTTGTCCGGTAGATCGATACAAATACTTAAACCGAAGTTAGTACAGACCATTTAGAACCATTTGAGCCAAACATACATATGGCGAAGTCTTACCGTTAAATTTTTATTGATGACTTAGTGTTTTTGAAGAAAATTTCCAGATTTTCACAGTTAAGTGGTTATCATTGCAATACTATTTTTTTTCATTTGCGACCATGTTTATTGGGAAAAGTTGTTGTTGGTACTATTATTCCTCAAAATATAGTCAGCTTATTAATTGTCAACCTGTATTTAATAGTAGTTTATCTACACACGTATCATAAACCCTCTTTACTGCGTCAAAAAACCGCACGTTACGATCAGCATAGTGTTAAACTTCTTGGTAATAGTAGTTTATGTGACTGTTACATAATGCCTAATTATGTACAGTTACATATACTAGTTTATCTACACACATATCATAAGCTCTCTTTGATGTGTTCAGGAACCGCATGTTTGACCGGCATTGTGGCATTGATTTGTTTAGCTTGTTCTGTAGTAACCAACCTCACAGACAAAGTAGGGGCGGCACGCAGGCGGGCGTCGGCGTTCGAAATTTGAATGTCATAATATGTAGAAAATTTACACATTACGGTCATAATGTTCAATATTCAGATAAAAAATGAGTTTTTACAAAGTAATTTAACATTATGCTGATCGTAACGTGCGGTTTTTTGACGCAGTAAAGAGGGTTTATGATACGTGTGTAGATAAAAGATATAAAGTAACGAATTGATCAATATCTAGTAAGGAATAAAGTTGAAAAGAGGACGCTGTGTTCCTCTAGAAGTATTTTAATTTCCTAGATATTTATAATTGTCTCGTCGTAAGTCGGGGTAGGTAGCCATTTCGTTATCATTATCTTAGCTTCGGGAATTCTGTACACGTGTGCTTTTCATTTGATTTGACAAGCATCTCCTCTACAGTAATCACGCATGCGCCACAGCGGGTCCTCGACTTTCTTGCGCACACCCATCGTCTCTTGCTCCCGCACACAGTATCCTTTTTGTACTTGAAGCCGTTGAACACTAACATGGGATTTCCGTATACCGTTGTCTCGAAGTACACTGAAATCATTACGATTTGAGATTTAACAATAATAATGATGTATGATATTTTACATAAATCATGTCAATCAAAAAAAATACATCCAGCTTGGAAAATGTATGTAGAAAAATACTTATAGTATGCCTACATGTATAATTATTAACTGAAAGTTTTCCTAAGATACTAAACCATAATAAATAAAATAAAAAATAGAATGGACATCTTCTGCGTGTTTTTGAAATAAAATATTTGATATTTCCATATTTTATGTTAAACTAAATGTTTAAATATAAATTAAATAAAACAAAAACCATTTTTTTGTGGAACGTATATTGCCAAGTTCACGACCTTGTGCCGTTGGGAAGTTTTATGGAAGAGTATGCCCGTTTTTCTGCGCAACCATTTCGCACTCGATGGTGGTGACTACGCTTGGCAGCCAGTACATGGTCGCGACTGTCGCGTGCCTTCCAGAGTTTAATAACATTTGTCATCTATGTAGTACCGTTTATTACCACTTTAAAGGACGCGTTCCATGCCGGGAATTGTGGCTTGCGGGAGTTTGTTGTGCCACTCGCCATACAGATGACGCTTGCTTGGACATAAGTCCAATCCATAAGGATTGCGGGAGTATTTTGTGCCACTCGCCATACAGAAATGACACTTGCCGGAAGTTGTGGCTTGTGGGAGTTTTCTGTGCCACTCGCCGTACAGATGGCGTTTGCCGGGACTTGTGGCTTGCGGGGGTTTGTTGTGCCACTTGCCATAAAGATAACGCTTGCCGGAACTTGTGGCTTGCGGGAGTTAGCACCGTACAGATGGCATGTGCCGGGACTTGGGGCTAACTTCTTATTGATAATTAACGTCCGCGTTGTTTTCAGGTAGTAAGCCCATGCTTATACCCTCACATTTTTTAAGTTGATGTTCCCATCTGTTCAAAGGGATATAGCTATGGTTTTTCCATCGATTAGTTCAGTTTTTGTGTTTCCTGTTGTGGTTACAGTTACCAGCGGTCAACAACGCACATCGGCCAGCACCTCCATCTCCGTCGCACGAAGCTAGTTGTGCTTCGTACGACAGAGAAAGTAATACTCATTTAGATTCTCTGCTAGGGCGCCCGTGACAGTGGCATGGCATGGTAGTTTGTCTCGTCAGCGAGCTGGTGCTGCGATCCTAGTAAGGGCGTAGCTCAGGGCCTATCTAATCTCACTTCATGCACTGCATTTTCACACTTATAGTAGCTACATAAAACACACACTAGAGCTTGACATTAAGGCACAAGTAAATGTTATCGCGTATCTCGCTCGTCGATGATCTTTCTTCGTGGCTTGAGGCATTTATAATTTTCTCTAAGAAGCTCGCTGAGTCCTTCCACTAACTGTTTGAAATATTCGCGATTCTTTTGTCTAAATGAAGTTTGCCTTCGTCTCCTTATCATTACTAGATTATTGTCTGCAAGTCGCCACTCGCTGTGCTAAGAGTCTACCTGCTTCACCCGTCCACTTTTTTCAATCTCATTTGTATTGTATTCTTGCGCCTTGTTTTGAACTGAGCTGGAATAACCCTTGGACTAGCTAGGCTATTGTTGCGTGGCGTCGTTTTGGATTGATTGTATTTACTGTGGACCTTTGAGATTTAAATGAAATAACCCGAAACTAAACTATAGAATGTATTTGCAGAAAATTTGATGTCGTTATTTCTTATTCATTCCTTGTGCAACACTAACCATACATAATTATGTGATTCACAAGAAAAAACGCAATTCATCCGCTTCTAGGATGTAACGACATGACACGGTAGATATTTTACACAAAATACTAAACTGCTTTGTTTCACTTTTCACCACTATGGTTTTCGATTTCTCGCCATATTTTGATTCTCGAGTTTCGAAAATTCTTGAGTGCGATTTTTCTAATTACTCGTGTTGATCGAGAATGTTGTTAAACATTGAAACGTAAGTAAAATAAATACAAATAAATGAAATATGAAAATAATTGGTAAACTGTACTGAGAGACTACATAATATACCTACTGCTTAGGGGAAACATGATAAGTAGATCGTAGAGAGTAGGTTAATCAGCCAGTATTTTTATCAGATGTAATTATTTATTGATCTTTAGGTCAGTTACCTAAATTGTTAATACCTAATTAACAAACATAATTAGTATATATTATTGCACGATAGTTATAAATCAATCAGTCATTATTTATATATTGTCTTTTTTATTATAAATAAAATAATTATGCGGTTAAATATCCAAATAAATATTTATAATAAATATGTATACAATAAATACGACTGACTGACGAGTGGGCAAGCGGCTGGCTTGCGGTGTATATCCCCGCCCCCCTACCCCGTCGGGATGGGTTCTGGATGGCGTAGCGTGCGGCGCCGGTTGCCCAAATACAAAAATTGCTATTTTTGATTCGATTATGAGTGCTAATTTATTTCTTGAGCTCTCGATTTCTCGATGAAATTATTAATATTTATTTATTTCCGTTTCGGCAAGGACTAGATTTCTCGAGTTTTCTTGAGTCTCGAGCGAAAACCCTATCACCAACCCAATGCGGCATCGCGATTTTCAAGCCCACGCCATGGCAATAAAATTAAAAACCTATAACGAAAATGGACTTCTATCGCAGTCGTTGGTCGTTGAGGGGTTAACTCTTCTTATCAACTACACTTCTCTAAACATACTTATGTGTGATATACATAACACTTTATCGCGTAGATCATGGAGTTTCTCGATTATAGGCTAGGTTGTTAGACTATAACATAACGGTGCTGCTAAAATGTAAGTTTTTGACTATTTTTTTTTTTATTTTATATTCAAGTCTTTAGATTTTAGTAACTAAATATCTCTTCCATTCGCTTTTTGTACGTATCATCAGTTTCCTTTGAATATTTGAATTACAGTGTTTACATACCACTTACATACTTTCTCCGTCCATAGCTAAATAGCTACTAAAAGTTTCACATCCAACTTTTCAAATCAAATCAAATCAAATATATTTATTGCATTTCACAATGTTCTTATAGCTGTGTGAGTATTAAACAGATTTTACTCTTAAATACTAGACACAACACTTTATACACTTGTGAACCTTGATAAGGCACAGCAATATAGGAAAGGACATTTATATTATTAAATTATTATTTTTTAAGAAGGAGAAACATATAAAAAATTATTAACTGCTGAATTATTATATAATTGTTAGGTTTAATTTGTAATTTTATTATTTAATATTTTATAAATTTTTATATTATAGTAATTTATTATACATTATTTAATTCTTATTTTATTGGTTATAGTTTATCATTTAGGAACTCGTTAATATTAATAGTAATAGCACTTTGTAATCAGCAATTGCTTAAGTGATTTTGTGAATTTGTTCTCTTTATTTAATATATATTCAGGTAAATTATTATAGATTTTTATCGACATGCTTAGTGGGCCATATGAGTGAAGTTTTAAATTGGAGGAGAGCTGTGCCAGTCCTTTCCTGGGTTTCTGGTAAATTTCGGTTGGTCGGCATTTGCTCTTGACGGGTTTTATAGAAGTCAGGGTGTTCGCGAACGAACTTCCAGGTTTCTAGGATGTACTATTCTGATTTGATGTAAGTAATTCTTCCCATCTTATCAAACGGTTATTTATTGTGGCTTAGTGATATATTAGTTCGAGGTAGTGAAACGATCTCACCCGAATCTGCGCTAAGGAATGCACTATCTTTCTCTCAAAGGCTCCTGTCTACGCCTGCGCGTCCGCAGTATCTCTAGGGTCACAGTATAGATCTTTGCACTTTTATACATATCACAAATAAAATACAATCAATAACATAGAAATAACTTAATTTTAAGTAATAGCACAAATTACATATTATTGTAAGACATTATTCCAAGAGTCACTTCACAACAACAAAATCACAGTTACAGATGGGCCATTTGGGCAAAAAAATATATGGCCTTTTGTCCCACAGAGAACCCGGGACACGTCCTTTCGTCTCGGCGTCCACAACAGTCCTCTCATCGGCAACACTGAGGATTGCTCTGAAAAAATGAAACTGTCATTGTCATTGATTCTTTGTTCTTTGTTCGTTCGTCCAAATAATTTTGTTGTTGTGGATAATAGAAAATTTTGGAGGATAGTGTCCCCGAAATGCAAAAGACTTTGAGAGGCTCTGAAGCCACGCCCAGATAGCCGAGTAAGTACCTATGTATGCATTATCCGACTATTTTTTTGTCGAATTATAATTAGGTTGTTCACTTTACTTATTTCAATCAATGTTTTAGACGTAGACGTACATCTGAAGCCAGCAGCAATCAAGTGGAAGTGTTCCTGGCTCTACTGGAAGCGCGACCTTTCATGGTGACTAGGAAATTCACCAGCATTCAAGGAAAGGACAATTTTAAGTTTGCGTGGAAAGAATTTGCTTCTGAGCTAAATACCCACCCACTGGGCTCAGTTAAAACTTCGGAACAGTGGATAAGAAATGCAGAATCAATGAGGGTATTTATTGTTGTGATATTAGGTTCTCGTTAGATTAGCGTGGAAAAAAATATTTATACTGAAAATTCTTCATATAAAATGGCAATTTCATAGCCTAATAACATATCAAAGGGTTCATAATAGTAGTTTATGTGACTGATACATAATGGAGCATTAAAACTCGAGAGTGGGTTCATGAAACGAGCCGAAGGCGATTTTCATAATAATATCACTCGAGAGTTTTAATGCCTAATTATGTACAGTTACATACACTAGTTTATCTACACACATATCATAAGTTCTCTTTGATGTGTTCAGGAACCGCATGTTTGACCGGCATTGTGGCATTGAGTTGTTTAGCTTGTTCTGTAGTACCAACTTCACAGACAAAGTAGTAGCGGCACGCAGGCGGGCGTCGGCGTTCGAAATTTGAATGTCATAATATGTAGAAAATTTACACAATATGGTCATAATGTTCAATATTCAGATAAGAAATTAGTTTTTACAAAGTAGTTCAACATTATGCTGATCATAACGTGCGGTTTTTGTACGCAGTAAAGAGGGTTTATGATACGTGTGTAGATAAATATATTTATTTATTAGTAACAGGAACATCAACAATACAAACACAAACATTATAGAACAAGTTTAACAAAAGTAGATGTTTGCATCAATTAGAGATACAGCGCACAACATCCACAATTTTTCAAATCAATCTGCTGAGAGAAATATTAGTACCTTCATAGTAAAAATTATCACCAAATTGATAGGTAAGATTAGGTTTTTGATACTTATGAGATACACACAGAATATTTACATAACACTGATGGAAACTCAGAATTGGCGGAGAGCAAGCTTACGCTTCACTATCGCAAAAGATAAAGATAAGTTAATGCAATAATCAATTTGTTACAGATGCTGGCCGCTGCAACTACAGTTCAATCCAAATGCAGGCTGAAGCACTCTGCTGTTGGCGTAGGCAGCTTTTTTGATTATGGCCAATAAAAATTATAGCAAAATCTGTACATTCTTCTTTTATTATACAAATACAAAGTAATGGGTTTCAGGCTTACTTCATACACAGAAGATGTAGATTAGAATCCTGACCATGGTCCAATGAGAGAATTAATTAATTTATGTCCACTTCTTGAAAGTTTGCTTAGTCTGTTAATAGAATATTACTAATTAGTACCCAATATACCTGCATCTAGATTTCTATCAGTAAACATCAACATTATCTCTATCCTCTCTAAGTTCCTCTGGTGACTGAGGCTCGTTGAGCCTATATTTTATATGCATATTGTGCACTGTACATGCATTCACAATTTGGCCAGCAGTGGAAGACTTGTGCATCAACTTTACTGTCGTTGACTGGACTGGGTGCTACGGTGTATCTGCACTTTGCTGTCCCAGGGGGTTGATTTTTGATTGGGGTGGATTTTGGTTATTTCACCTTTTCCTCATGTTTTGCCGTGGTCCCACCATTTCGTGTCGATGTTCGAGCATAATTAAGTCCCACGCTCAATAAGTTCTAGATTAAAATACAAATTTAGATACATTTCTTTGCTTTCAATATAAATTTGTAGGTTATCAACCGTAACTGTATGGGGTTAATCTGGCTCAACACAGACTTTGCTGTTAATAATTTTGTAATTATTTATTCCTGCTTATTAATCATAACAATTAAATTTTTCATATTTGTATTAGTTAAGCACAACCTATTTTTAAAAGATATCTAAAAATCAATCTGTGGAAGTTTCTACGCCCTTCTTCTCCCACAGTGGTCCAATGTAGAGAAGAGGCAAAAAATGACGTTTGCTATGTGTATGTAAATATCTACAGTAATAAAGTACTTTGACTTTGACTTTGACTTTGACTTTGACTTTGACTTTGACTTTGACTTTGACTTTGACTTTGACTTTGTCTTTGACTTTGACTTTGACTTTGTCTTTGACTTTGACTTTGACTTTGACTTTGACTTTGACTTTGACTTTGACTTTGACTTTGACTTTGAATTTAACGATTCACTTATCGGGCTGTCAGATTTCGTCGCAAAAACATTCGTAGAAATCGTAAAGTTGACAGTTAAATTCGGTACGTTTGCGATTTTAGTCGATAGTTTCGTCAGTCGAGACTACCAAAAATCGTTAAAATGATGTCGTTATCACTTAACGACCGAGGTCGGTCATACGGCGATCGTTATGAATGTCGGGACTGCCGCTGCTGGCGACGCCAACTAGCGATGTTGATACTTTATGCGCGTTCCTTCCTCGCATCACCCGTACGCCGTTATCTTCATGCTCTTTTCTATAAGTAGTATATACAATATATTTTTACTAATCTGACGACTTCTGTGGCGCTGCGTTTGTGGCTGTGACTAACATGCGAGAGGTCCCCGGTTCGATCCCCGGCTGGGGATGATGAAAAAAATAGTCCCCAGGTCTTGGATTTTTATATGTGTGTGATGTCGCTCTTTCTGGTTCCCACGACACAAGGTATTTATCCTAGTGTGGAGCCAGAGGCAATGTATATAAATGTTTATGTTTACTAATCAATCAATCAATCAAAGTACCCGAGTAAGGATAGTCCTTTGCCGTCGCTCGACAAGGCAACTGCGGTTGCGACAACAGCTGGTTCTACCAAAGGCGCTACGAGCAGAAGGGTGCTCAGAAAAAGCGAGGTTGGATCCATCGCACCTTCTCAAGACCATATCTCTCAAGTTCTAAGTACTTGGATACGT
This sequence comes from Argyresthia goedartella, assembly GCA_949825045.1. Lineage (NCBI taxonomy): Eukaryota > Metazoa > Arthropoda > Insecta > Lepidoptera > Argyresthiidae > Argyresthia > Argyresthia goedartella. The sequence continues at coordinate 9,136,608 of OX463817.1, forward strand.
TCCAACAAGTTTTCCCGATATCTGTGAGGTAGCCGATACATGTTTCTGAGTATAAAACTCGTTTTATTTTATCATTCATGAATCGGCACAAATTCACTTTTTTATTTTATTATTTGACATCTGTCAACTTGGTGGTACGTCGAACGTTGCGTTCACAGATTAATAATATGTGTTGCGTTTTGTGTCATTCTTTTTATTTATTTTTGTTCTGACACCCTTCGTATTCGTGATAAGTAGATGTGTGCAATATTTTCGAATTCACAACTTTTATTTAAATTATTTTGTATAATGTTCTTGTCTTGATGTTTGTCACCTAATAAAGTTTTCTTACATCATCACATGTATGATTTGTCTAGGCGTAGGCATGCTGTTCAACTAAACCAGATAGATATAAGTTATAATTTATTAGACAATTATCTAAATTAAATTAGTTATTTTATATTTATATTTAGTTACAAACATATTTGATGAATATTTTGCCTAATATTATTAATAACAGTTTATTTTGCTAATTTCAAATGACGATGCTGACGACTTTATAAGTGCAGAAAGCAAGACTGTCAGACTATCTTTGGTGGTGTGGAGGATAATTTGAAAATCGTGCATATCAATATATCTAGTATTCACTCTAGCAATCCGGAGCTGCCCTTCGCTTTTAGCGACCAATTTGTAGGAGGAATTCTTGTCTCTGAGTCATTTCTACAGCATCGCTGTCATCTTCATCGTACTCCGTTCCAGGTTACAGGCTTTAAAGTAACGACAGAGTCGGGAAAACCGAGTGAGCCATTGCTAGATAGCAATAGATATATGCGTGTGAAAATCTGTGCAAGGTGATCCGCACATCCCCTACTGGTGTACGCCGAGTCTGCTGTACATCTGTCTCCCTTTCGAAATAATTTTTCACCATACTAAAGTCGTCCTCGGTTTCTTTATAGTCCCTCTCTTCGCATCGACTACTTCGAATTATTGAAATCCCTCCTCAATGAACTCTCATTTTCGGTGATTTCAACACCTGCCTAAAACAAATTCCGTTCTGACAAAATCAAGGCCATAGCCGACCCCTCCAATCTAAATATTCAGCCTCTTGATGCCACACACTGGCAACCTCGTTGCCGCTCTTCCTAACTTGTTATAAAGGCATGAGGATATTTTTTTCTAAGGGGCGATTTGTCAATTCCTAAATAAACACATGACATGACATTTATTGTACCTGTGAAATGTCAAATTCCTCACATTAAATCGGCCGTTAACATGGTTATGTATAATTGAAACAAGTAAAAGGCCTAGTGAAAGGATGTGGTTGCGTATATGATAATAATGTTATGTTTATGGCGTATTATTACAGCTATTGTTAAATATAGAAAATGTTGTAACATTCTTGGTCAGGTTGGTAAGGTTTTTAATGTCATCTCCAAGTAGTTTGTCCCCCTCAGTATAGTCTTTGTGATGACGATAGTTATCCATCAATTGTATCCGTTGAGCTCGTAAACTTTTTACGTAAAACACTAAAAACGGTGAATCAAAGAACATATTCATAAGGAAATTAATTAATTGATTTCAGTGATCAAAGATAGAGCAAACTGGGTAACACTAATAACTATACTATAGAGATATAAAAAGTGATTTATTATTTTGAAGTAACATAACGCCATTTAATATGACAGTGACGGCGGCAAATTATAGTTACAACAACATATTTATAATATTTTACGAATTATATAACTCGGTGTATAGTAGAGCTGCGGGTTTTTGATTTGTTGTTTTTTTTTTGTCTTGCGAATTGCATACATTCTTTATTAGATAACACGTATTGAAAGTTCATTTACATCCACGATTTTGTCGCGAAAATAAACCTAACAGACATTTTTTCAATAACATAAAGATATGACAAGTTTTTCTGTTAATATCTTAGGTTTGATATTGCACGCCGGAAAAACAGCTATTTTTTGTTTTCGAACTCGTACACGTGTGCATTTCATTTGATTTGACAAGCATCTCCTCTATAGTATTCACGTATGCGCCGCAGCGGGTCCTCGACTTTCTTGCGCAGACCCATCGTCTCTTGCTCCCGCACACAGTGTCCTTTTTGTACTTGAAGCCGTTGAACACCAACATGGGATTTCCGTATACCGTTGTCTCGAAGTACACTGAAATCATTACGGTGTGAGATTTAACAATAATAATGATATTTTACATAAATCATGTCAATAAAAAAAAATACATGCAGCTTGGAAAATGTATGTAGAAAAATACTTATAGTATGCCTACATGTATAATTATTAGCTGTAAGTTTTCCTTAGATACTAAAATATATTAAATAAAGTAAAAAATATAATGGATACACATGCATATTCGAAATATTTGATATTTCCATATTTTTTGTTAAAGTTAATGTTTAAATAGAAATTAAATAATACAAAAAAAAATAATTTTAAACTTATTTTGCCAAGTTCACGACGTTTTGCCGTTGGGAAGTTTTAGGGAAGAGTATGCCTGTTATTCTGCGCAACCATTTCGCACTCGAAGGTGGTGACTACGCTTGGCAGCTAGTACATGTTCTTTTCACATATTGCCGCTGTCGCGTGCTATCCAGTATTTAACAACATCTGTCATGCATGTAGTACCGTTTATTGCCACTTTGAAGGACGCGTTCCATGCCGGGACTTGTGGCTTGCGGGACTTTGTTGTGCCACTCGCCATGCAGATGACGCTTACCCGAACTTGTGGCATGCGCCAGTTTGCTGTGCCACTCGCCATACAGATGACGCTTGCTTGGACTTATGGATAGCGGGAGTATTTTGTGCCACTCGCCATACAGAAATGACGCTTGCCGGAAGTTGTGGCTTCCGGGAGTTTTCTGTGCCAATCGCCGTACAGATGGCGTGTGCCGGGACTTGTGGCTTGCGGGGGTTTGTTGTGCCACTTGCCATAAAGATGACGCTTGCCGGAACTTGTGGCTTGCGGGATTTTGCTGTGCCATTCAATGTACAGATGTCGTGTGCCAGGACTTGTGGCTTACGGAAGTTTGGCAAATCTTGGCAAGCAGGTACGTCGTACATCAAAAATAAATTTACTTTTAAATTCCAGCGTAAAGCACAAGATAAACTGACCGTAAAGCATAATCACAAATGTATTCTGTATTTTAATGTGTATGATCGTTGCACGCTTTGATGGTTTTATCGTCCACAGTGACTATTATCGCTCGGCAGCCCTTGGATGACACCTTAATTTAGACCCATCTTATTTGAGGTCCATTGCTTGCCGAGTAGTTGTTGAATCTATACTCCCCTATTTGTATTGTGGGATTGCCAAAACGGGATTTCGTGAAGACTGGCTTCTCACCAGATCCATCTGGACATTGAAACGTAAGTACATTATCAGAAAACATTATCATTATGATCATCAGCATGTCAGAAAACACTGTCAATAAAAATCATGGTATTTTGTTCGAGGCGCAGAACAGAAATGAATAATACACATTTATTCAAAAAAAAGTCGATGTCGAAGTAAAAGGTAAACGGGCATTTTGTTCGGACCTGTGACCCACCAGAGTCAACTAACGAAACTAGTCGGAGTGTTTAGACGACCATGAAGATCCAGTGAGATGAGTCGCATTCCTCAAAAGCATGTTTTTTTTTTAGGAAATATTAAACTGCACATCAAAAATACTGATTTGCACAGCAAATTTACTGATTTTTACAGGGCAAAATACTGCGGTAGCTTAGGTGAAGGGTAAAGGGGGTAAGCGAAGCGAAGCCCCCTTTATCCTTCGTATTAGGTTGAACATGTAAGAACAACAAAAATACTTTATGTTTGTGGATCCTTTTTTGCTGTGAATACTATCCTTTCCTACTAAATGAATACTAGCCTTTTTTTGAAAGCAAAACATGAATTCATATTTAAAAGAAAAGATTTTTTTTTAATCCTAATTACTTAACAATTTGTACAACTCGGACACTTGGTAACGAATATTCGGACACCTTGAAACTAACTCCAAGTTGTGAAGGAAATTGTTCTTTATTATCCCAAAAGGTTAATATTAACATAGGTAGATATTCTAAGTTTAATAATGTGCAAGTGGAATGGTATTCAATAAATGAATGCTCAGTTTTACATGAGAGGAGATACTGAACGCTTCTTTAACTATTCTATTCTTATTCTTTAAAACAAATCTGTCTTCTAGTTCTTATTCTGTACGTTCAGCATGCCCTCACATGTGGTAGTAATTCTATTGTATATATGCATTTCTAGGACCACGCATCGAGCGTCCGTCCTCTGGTTTAACTTAAATGTACAGCGGACTCACACATGGACCTGAAGCGCATCCGGGCGCACCGTGATGATGTAGGGGGACGGGTTTTAGGTTCCCAACTGCCTAAATGGTCACGGAGCGCGTTGGGATATAGCCCCGAGTAAACAGAATGGCTATGCGGTTACCTATAGGTAAAGAACTTCCCCAGAGTAAGCTAGTTTTGCACTATATAGGTTCTAATGCTGGTCAGGCAGAACACCACCTCTTCCCGCTCATGCTGCCTTGAAGGTTAAGCCAGTCGCATCGCAACGAGTGGTGGTTCCCCCAAAGAATATGTAAAATTGCTACCATATGACTTCCGGGACTCCGTGTAAGTCGTACGCGAATTGCCTTAGCGTTGTCGAGGAGAAAAAAAGAGAGGATCAAATGTCGGCATCTAGACCGTGGTGGCTTGCAGCTGGCGTAGTCTTCAGACGCGGTTAGGCGTGGTATGGGCGATTGTATCGTGGACAGACACAAACTATAGCATCGTAGTTGCAAGTCACCATACTTTTTCACTCGGTTGAACCGATACGCGCCGTTCATGATACGGCTTCAGTTCCATGTCTGAAAATATATTTTCCATTCTTATAATTTTATCTGAAGCGTCCGTGACCTAGCGGGATTCGCACTTTTAATACGATCGTGCGGCTAGCAATAATGGCCGAGATGGGTACAGTCCAAAAGGTGAGGCCTGAGGAATGCGTTTGTGTGAGTGCTTCATCCGTACAAGTAAAGGGGGGCCGGCTAATCGACTATTACTACTTTACATCTTGTAAAGAAGCCGATTAGCCTGCCCTGTGCAGCCGACGCATTTCTCAAGTCTAGCCTTCTTGCCTGTGCTTATCAGTTTCTATGTGGCAGAAGTATTAAAAAAATGTTTTATATTTTCAATAACGCGTTTATTATAATGCTGTATTACTAAAATGATATTCGTTAAAACAGGGCAAACAATATGGTTTATTGCATTTTATGCAATATGATTTTATTTTTTTAACTTTGCTAGCTGCCTTTTTGCTAGATAGTGTCATCCTCAACTTCGTGTAACATAGGATGCAATTTTTTCTCTTGCTACTTTTGACATACTTGTGATGGATGTTCGTGTTAACATCATCTGCTGTACCTGCAATAATATGTATGATAAAAACGACCAGAAATCTGTCACAGGCATAGTTCTAGAGGAATTTGTTTCGGGTGCTTTTATATTTTGGGTGGCACTTGTAACTGTAGCCCGACACCTCTTCATCAATCTGCACTGAACCAGAGTGGTGAAGTAGGGCACAATCTGTCTTGTATCAGGGTAAAGGCCTGTGCCCCAATGGGGATATTAATGGGCTAAATTTATTTATTTCTATTTATTAATAATTGCAATAAGTACCAATCTAAGGCTTTGATATTATTATGGCTGACAGACTGCGCTGACTATATGATTCATATAAATGCCTTCGTATAAATAAGGCAAATCGCTAGTTTGCGGCGTTTTAAAATATGAAACATGACAGTTGGCCCAGACTGTTAGCTCTAATGAGATCAAAGCCTAAAGGTCATCGACGTCTGCAAGCGTATCATATTAAGCCGAACACTCGGTCGATTGTAAAACAAACATATCATATTACGCTTTTTGTGGCAGAGGCACAGTTATGCCTACGTTTGGCCATAATAGACCATCTTGCTGGGCAGGGGAACTAGCCTACTGTCACTACAGTGGTTCTATTAGTGTATAGATTGTACTGTTCCATGAATCATTACCCTTAATAACCTTGATAATTTCCGTAGACCTTAATATAATTCATCAATTTATCGTCGGTAAATCAAAATAATAAAAATAATAAATAGTAAAAATGAATGCTTGCATTTTTCTGGGTAACTATTACAATGGTTAAATATCCGTTCATTCATTTCTCTTACACTATCTATAAGTCAATCTATCATTCGATGTAAATATTGGCAACAAGCTCGCGAATATTAAAAGATTGCAATAAATTGAAATTAAATAATCCTTCAAGAATCACTAAAACTGGCAATAAAGTTGGAATACCTTTCCCCAAGAAACCAACTATCGGATATATTGACAGTTCCTGCAGTTGAGTTCAAAATGTTTCCTTTAGTGATAAATTAACAATCATATTTTTGTGGTCGACTGTTGGAATACTGGCCAAAAAGACTTATGTTAATACAGATTCAACAGATAACGTCACGTCGATTTAAATAAGCATTTCACTATTACGCACTATTTCACTATTACGCATTCCACTAGCCAAGCAGCATGTGTTTTATTTAATACACTTGGAATAAATACAACACCTATACTCCACCACAAAGTATTACACATTTCTTTGAGGCTCGGCCCCGAAAAACGCCAATTTTATATATGGCGATAGGTACAACAACCGCACGCATGCCAACACACCGCATACAAGTTTGTGCTTGCCGGAGTTTCGCAAAGCTTGGCAAATATGTAAATAAGCATTACATAGTGGTGTGCTCATTCTCCATGAAATTTATATCACTGTCGACAACACCGAGAAGTCGACAGCATGAGGCTGAGAATTAATAAAAATTTACATCAGCTATCAAATTTATAAGCCTGTATTTAAGAGTATTGGGAACAATTAAGGAAAAACCTTGTTAGATGAAATGGTAGGTCCTCAGAAAGCTAAACGATGATGTGATAGGGGTAGGTATTGTCAAGTCTTTGAAAATGAGGGTCCCGCGGGTTCGAACCGCGTCAGCCTCGACTACGCTATCTAGGGTCGTTGGTTCGGTATTGCGTTCCTACCTACCTAGAGGGTGACTTCCTATAGGTGCAGCTAGCAAGGACAGAAGGATTACTCAGGTTCGACACTAAGGCACCTTCACAGCCGAACCTACAGCACTTGGATACCAGATTCGCTCTCCTGGCGTCTATCGGCGTGGAAGCGAATGTATACGACAAGGACGTTGGGCGCGCAGTGCAGCTATGGCAGCGTGGATCCAACCTCCTATTGGCTCCTGACGATTCGACGTAGGGCTGCAGTGGCGGGGCACGTCTGAGGGCTTAACTAGACTCCGCTACGAGGGCAAAGTTTGTTACCATATAAGGAAACGTCGTTGCTTCATTCCGACGATCTTCCCCCGCCTTACCGCGACCGAAGAGCCGCTGTAGCGATGTCCGCAAATATGATGAGATTAAGTACCACAGTATCACGTCGTGACACCCAAATATCGAACTCCCAACCTAGTTTATGATCGTGGTTCTGTCCGCTTCAACGCCACACGTGAGGACAGCAGCGAGAAGAGTTCAATACCAGCTACACCTGAGCTCCCAGCTCAATGGACGAGGATAGGGCCACCACCCACTGTAGTACCCTGTGTTGGTGCCCATATTCGCCGTCATAGTCCCAGCGGCGCACGAGTCGCGGAGAAGCGCGAATTCCCCGAGAAGATTCAAAAGGCGTCCCCACAAGCTCGGCGATTGGCTGAGAGTCGTCAGGCGACAACCTTGTGAAGGTCACGAGATGCGCGGGCGGCCATGTTTTTGACAGCGGAGCGGCCGCCACTTCGAGACAGACGAGTTAGTTCAACGCAAGCCTCAATTTGAGACGGACGTCGCGCATTCTCGTTCGCGGTACCTGCAGCCCGAGGTCGAAGCGCCAGGAGCCGTTAGCTGCAGAAGCTGCTGCCCAAGTGGTAGATCCACGCCGCCATGACTGCATATTGAAGCTGCACCACGCGGCCACCGTCCAGGTCGTATACCTTCGTCCCTTCGCTGGAAAGAGGCCCCAACCGTCGAAGAGCGAAACCGGTATCTATGTATCCAGGTTTTGTAGGTTAGGCTATAATAGAGCATTAGTTTTTTTGTACCCCTAGGATTTCTTGAATATAACTCTTGAACCTTGAATCCTTCTTTCCTTGCCAGCCAGCCCTATAGGAAGTCACCCTCTAGGCAGGTAGGAGCACAATTTCGAACCCACGACCCTAGATAGCGTGGTCGAGGCTGAAGCGGTTCGAACCCGCGGAACCTCAGTCTCAAAGGGCTATGACGATGGTTGATGATGATGAAGTTAAATGCTGGAGATAGTTTTCTGATTATAACACTGATTTATTGACTGATCTAGGATACTGATAGGAACTGAGAGTTACATTTTGACACGACCGTCCGCGGCGATAGACATTAAACAAGGTTAAACTGAGGTTGATAATTATGATACGACCGCCCCGGCGAAAGCTTCCGAGAAGAGAAAGAAAGAATGAATGACTGAGTGGCGTTTTGACCCGAACCAATATTTTAGAGACAGATAGCATAATGAATGACAGTTGATCGTTCGTTCTATAGTACTGATCTTATAAATTAATATAATGTTAATTTGGATTAACAACCTCTTTAATATGACTTTTGAAAGTTAATAGATAAAAGAAAATGCGCAATCTTCGAGCTATGCCTTAACATCAAAATATCAGAAAATGGCACTATACGTGCACATCTCTATCTTGACTATTTGACATTCTCGAATCTGCGAACCGTGGGAGGTGGATGATTATGATCATTTTGAATGTTTATAATCTGAGTTCCACACGTGAACATCTTCGCCTTGCACCCCTTGCAGTAGTGAGTGGAGCAAGCCCACCGCACCTTCGTGTTTCTCCCCGAGTGTTTGTAGAAAGTGTAATTGCCGAATTGGATCATTAGTTTGCCTTTCTGGGACTTAACGAAGGTAGCTGAGGAGAAAAATGGTCCGGTAATGAATTAGTTTTTGGTTAATATCAGAACAAAAAACCAAACCAACAGGATAGGACATAATTGAGTCCACGTTTAGACAGTTCGTAGACGATATAGTCATTTTCAGGATCACTGACACAGTTAAATTAATGATGAGGTTACGCGATGAGGCGGCAGCTTATAAAAACTGAGTATCATAAAACTAAATAGAAGAAAATAAAATAATTATAAGAGTCTTAACTCCACGGTTAAGCAAGCTCTTTTTAATGAAAAAACCGCATACTTCAATCATAACATCACTAAAACAAAATGTAATGCTAAATTGCTTTGCAAAAATATAAAAAATACAGTTATTCGGTTAGTTACAGGTACAGTTACAGGTAGTTAGCATCGGTTTTTTTTTGGTCTATCGCCAGCGGCGATTTCAATCTCTTGCTTTTATTTTTCTTTATTTTGTTGTTTTCCCATTTTTATTTAAGGCACTTTTAACACATTTAGTAACATTAGAAATGAGTCTCGAGATACACCGAGGCAGACACAACTGGCAAGGTCGTCATGAGTCTAAATAAAAGAGATGAAATAGGATTCACAATCACAGGTATATTTGGTCAGAGTTGATTGCAGAATGCCCCCTATACAGCCCTACAATGCTGGTTGGTTTCCATATAAGGGTGGATGTTTACATATATACTACATCTGGTATTAGTCGTAGAACTTTAATGAAACAAAATGTATTAATTTTCGGTAAATATTTAATTTCACAATCTAACGATGACATTATTAGGAGTGACCATCAGTTTTGGTCTGTCATGGTTATGGGTCAATTGGCTGCGCACAATATTACCGTCCTTATTCATACTGAGACGGGCTCCACATTTCAATGACCTGGAGTGGCTGCACATCCAATATACGCAGCTTTCAGATCTTTTAGTCTGTTTGAAGAATGTGTGTCCGCCCAGAAGAATCATTATTGAGCCTCGATTGTTTGTGACGTACTTTATTTCTACAAGGAAAGATGTGTATATGTCATGATCATGAACCAAGTGATAAATCCGGGCATTATGAACAATGCCCGGGCATTATGAATAATGACAAACTACTTTATTATTATATTTATTTATCACTTTGCCCAGACACGAATATTGCCATGTGGATTTCGGGCAATGTGATAACACAGATACTATCAAGGAAAACACAGCGGTAGCTTAGGTGATGGGTAAAGGGGGTGAGCGAAGCGAAGCCCCCTTTATCCTTCGTGTTAGGTTGAACATGTAAGAACAACAATATTATCATAGGACAGCAGAGTACCAATGAAAAGAAACATGATGTGATATGCATTATATAAAATGCCCAGGCGATTTGATTATTCTAAGAGTTGTTATCACACTGCCTTCTCCTTTTGGGCATTATTCAAACTGCGCGGGCGTTGTTTATAATGACCGATTAATCCAAAAAGGGAGTCCGTAAGAGTACATTACATGAGCTCACATTTATTTCCGGAAGAGGGGTAGGCAGAGACTCATTGACCCATTATTGCAATCTAAAAATAATGTCTCTTATAAAGAAAACATGTGTTTATACTTCGTCTTATCGTAACAAGTTCACATTCATCAATGGTTGACACAAAACCGAAATTTTTGTCTGGTAAATAACAGTGTGAGCCATGGAGTAAAAGTGATATCGTTTATTGATATATTAATCATTATTATTAAAGACGTCATTGAAACTAAACATTATTTAGAGTTCCACCACGCCTATCCTGCGTAATCGGCGAACTGGTGTAACAGACACTCTACATCAATAAAAACTAATTTAAAAGTGTGGGCCATTCATGTCCTCACCGAAGGGCACACGCCTTTACTCGAATTCGAAAATAAAATTATATGATGACAAAAAAGTATTAGTATCAGTTGTAAAGATAAAAAGACAAACTCTAACCATGACATTATTACTATTGAGTACCAGTTTGGATTTGTCGTGGTTGTGAGTCAATTGGCTGCGCACAAAAATCGTCTTAATTAATATTTAGTAAATCGCGACAGTTCTTATGCGTGTCTGAAAATTGCGTCCCCCGGTAGTATGTGAAATCGTCCTGGTTAATCATGATGATTGAAGTTCTTTGTGGTGTAGAGGTCGAGGCTGTGCTTACCCAGCGAGAGATCCTGGGTTCAAATCCCGGCTGGGGAAGAAGAAAAACAAACCCCAGGTCTTGGATGTTTATATGTTTGTGACGCCGCTGTTTCTGGTGCCCACGACACATGGTATCCTAGTGAGAGGCCAGAAGCAACGAATGAGCCTATATTTAATTTTATGTTACGTTATGAATTTTTTTATCCACGATTAAAGACGAATTACTTGAACTCCGCACTGAAATCATCTCATGATTGAGATGATTTCAGTGGGGACTCTCTACATCACTGAGAGGAAAAAGCTGAATTTATTCCAGAGTTTTTTTTTTAATGAAGAAACAAAACAAGAAGTTGACAAAAAACAAGGAATTTATACTAGGCAACTGTTAATCCCAATTTAAGTGGTATTTATTTTATAAAGATCGATACTGTGGAACGACCTATCAATTGTCAAAGTCATGCTATCTGTCTCTGAAAATGTCGCTTCATGTATAAAGGAGTCTCAACCAGTCATTCACTTTCATTTGTAAAAAGTTTACAGTGTGTTAACAGACAATAAAACAGTGTAATTATGAAACTAAAATCAAAGTTGCAATGTGTCAACATCAACCTTCCCCACCATCAACAAGCCTCTTTCGAAGAGGCAAATCACTTTTTCCGTAATCAGAGTTGGTGGTCCATCAACGCCCATTTGCTGGTCGGGATCTAGCTGGTAGCTCAGGTCTGGCTGGCACTGGGCCCCTTCAACAGGCGTAGCAGTCGTCCGTGGTAAGAGGAGCGGGCAGATCCGCGTGCAGTGCCCGGGTGGGAGACGGCATTCGGGTGCCACGAGGTGACACCTACTCCTGCCACTATCACATCATCATTTGGATTGCCGAGGAGGGACCTTCCCTTTCATCGAAAACAGCAACGTTGTCTAAAATTCTTAGTTTTCATCAATAGATAATCAAAATAATCGTAGTTACAATGTAGTATATCTCGCAAGAGGGCGGCAACATTCACATAACGGGGAATCCTAACAACAAGCAATAGTTCAACCTCATGCACGTCATCAAAATTAAATATATTTATCTACACACGTATCATAAACCCACTTTACTTCGTCCCAAAACCCCAAGTTATGACCAGTATAATGATATACTACTTGGTATAAACTCATTTCTTATCTGAATATGATTATACATTATGACTATAATGTATCAATATTTGGACATATTATGACATTCAAATTTCGAACACCGCCACCTGCCCGCGTGCCGCCACTAGTTTGTCTGTGAAGTTGGTACTACTGAACAAGCTAAACAAGTGCAGAGCAATGATCAATGCCATAATGCCGATCGAACATGCGGTTTGTGAACACATCAAAGAGAGCTTATGATATGTGTGTAGATAAACTATTGTATTCTAACTTGTATGTAACTATTGTACATCATTAGGCATTAAAACTATCGCGTGATAATATTGTAAAACTCGCCCTCGGCTCATTTTATGAAGCCACATACGAGTTTTAGTGCCCTTCAGTATGTATCAGTCACATAAACAACTATTAGTGCTCATTGTAATCTAAATGAACCAGAAAAACCAAAACATAATGTTCTCTGCGACAGAAACAAAATGTAAATTGTTTCATTCAATACAGAAGGACTGTAAATGTATTTGTACTTACATTTGTACCCTTTGCTGCATACTAAGACTCAATGAATGATTATACTGCATAAATCGCCGCATTAAAGAACATCCATGTAACTAGTTTCTTCTAGATTTTTTTTTAACTTAGTTGATTTTGGTTGAAATTTATAGTCCATTGCCTTTTTCATTCACAGCACCGGTATGTTCATTCATGTTCCGGCGATTTACATTCTTTGATATATTTATGGATGTTTCGCCTGCTACAGTATTATTTTTTGTTTCATATTTCAACTTCATTATTTCCGATTGAGCTCCCTTTTAAGCTTGTTTCAATAAAGCATTGCTTAAAAGTTTCTCTTTGTCGTGCGTCCACCTTGAATCATTTTCAATCAAGATTTTAAAAGTTTATTTTGATTTTTACACCTAGCCGTTATAGAAACTCTGGTCCAAGACATTTTGGTCATTAATTGCCTGTAAAAAAATTATCATCTTTATACCTAGAATTTCTCACCTTTCTTGACCGTCAGTTCCTCTAAAGTTTAACCTTAATAAAAAAACAAAATTATTTCACTTACCCAAAATGTTTGACCTGAATAAAAAAAACAAAATATTTCAGCTCAGGATGATATATTCCCCAAACATGATTCTCCCCTCGTCGAGTTTCTCTAATTATGAGTATCTAGATTTTTTTTTATATTAACATTCAACAAGTTCGTTGTCCAATTCTTCAAAATACTTAAGTCATCAACTTTAAGTGAAAATTTTGCCAGATTATAGTTATTCATCAATGGTTCTTCTATTTTTTGCTGTATTGAATTTTCCATAAGTTATTTTGATATTATGTTATCTAAGACTTTCATTATTTTAATAGTATTAAAGTATTGCTGCTGGTTTAAATCTACTTGTTTATATCTTTAACTTCAGCTTGCAGTAGATCTTTTTGTATATTGCTTCAACTTGTGCTGTCAATAAATATAATAATAATAAAAAAAAATAAAAAAAATATAGGCTCAAGTTTAGACTTTGACCGCTCGGCTAGGAAGTTCGTGATTTTTTGTCAGATAGTTGGGGTTATTCTAACCTATTGCTTTTTGTATTAAGAATACGTAATAATAACGTCAAAATGTGTTATGTTTCGTTGAACGCTTATTTGTAAGATGAGAATACACAGATCAAATTGTGCATTAAACCGAATTATATTGTAATAAAGCTATTTTTGATTATATTTTTGCGTCACAAGCTTTTTCTTTGCGTTTTTGGACGTGTGTTTATTTTAATATGAAGTTTTAGATTTAGTGAGATTCAGTTTTTAGTAACGGAACGCAGAAAGCCAAATTTGGCTAGGGTAAGTTATTGTGTCTAAATTTCAATCGGATTATAGGTTAGGTTAAAACTTAGAAGAAGCAACCCCGGAGAGGAGCGTATGCAAAGAAATGCCAAATTCGGCTAGAGTTCCTATTGTGGCTAAATTTAAATTAGGTTATAGGTTAGGTTGGAACATAGAAGAAGCAACTACTGAGCGTAGCGGAGCGGAGTGTATGCAAAGGAAACCCAAATTTGGCTTTACCTATAGTAGGTTATTGTGGCTAAATTTCAATTGGATTCTAGGTTAGGTTGGAATTTAGAAGAAGCAACCCCGGAGCGTGGCGGAGCGGAGTGGAGCGAATGCAAAGAAAAACCAAAATTGGCTAGAGTAGGTAAGATTATAAACTTATCCCGTCCCTGACCAGTCAAGGTCAAGGTCAAGAGGTCAACAAACTAGTATTAAGTCATTTTTACACTCCGATTTTAGTCATTTCTTCACAAACTTCAAAAAATCCTCTCTTCGAAACTAGGCATTGCCTTAAGGGGGAGGCCGGAAGGGGGGTATCTACACCCCTCATACCACCCCTCCCCCTCCCCCTCCAAATGTCAAGGTCGTGCGGTCAAAGTCTAAAGTCCTTCCTTTTTATGTACAACAATAAGTTGAACTGTGTCAGGTACGATGCAGCTGAATCGTTCGGCCAAAACAGCCACAGACTTTCTCCCTATAAATGCAGAAAGAAAGCGTGACGGCTGTTGTGACGCGCGTTCCTAGGGATAGCCAGGGGCCTTTTCATAAATAGCTACTCATAATAATAAACTAAAAATTGCGCCTAAGTTTATTCATTGTTAACAATCCAATATAATATAATATAATATAATATAGTGTCCTGAATTTTCTGATTTCACTTAGTGTAAAGATACGTGGGTATATTTTTGTAGTAAACTATTCCTTCGTTCATCAATCACCTTTTTGGCAATCAATACATTGTACAAAAAACCATTCACATCAATTTAGACTAAACCATCTAAAAAAAAGTACTTTGTTACAATGATTTTAAACTGTACAAATAATCATGTAACAATATTTGATTTTATTAATTTTATTCCCCTTAAATAAGAAAATAATACGGGACTTCACTCATACGATTAGAAAATAGAACATATTGCCTAAAGCCACGCTTTAATAGATCGTAGGATACATGTTTGTAATCATTTATTGCACACGTGAAACACAAGTCTATAAAACTATTTCACACACTAACATCTACGTAAAATTCATTATAGCTACAATGAGAGATCACACATTTACACACTATTGATAACACATATATTTTACTGCTGTATTCTACTTGTACATGTCTAAATAAATTATGAACTAGTGATTCTGTGAGAACAGTAAACCTCGCGAGCCCTTCGACATACATAGATACTTAAACATACTGTCACGACTGACGGACAAAAGGCTTTTTTATAAAGCGATACAAGTTTATTTTGCGCAACAATTTAATGAAGAAAGTCAAATTTAAAATTGAATTTCAGGTGCCTGAATTTTCCAATTACTATGTAGACTTTTGAGCAAAATAGTGGTATAAGTTTTGGCGATTACTCGCGTTTCCTTTGTCCTAAGAGGTCAAATCTGGTGTCTACGGGTTTTTCTTGTGAAGACGGAGAGAACTGCGTAGCCTGATTAGGTATTACTTTTCCGAAATAAAATTAAAAACTCAGATCTGCTATAACGAATACGTTTGCTACAGCAAACTATCTTTGGCACTACCTATCTTTGGTTTTGATTTGGTAGAACATTTTCTTAATTTAATACATAGATATTGCTGAAATTGATATTCTAATTCCGTTGGAACTTAAAATTACGCAATTTTAGGATTCACTCGTGGTTATGTTCATTTCTAGTACTTATAATGATGTCATCGAAAGTGGTTAATGTGGCTTTACATCGGCGACTACAGGCCTTATTACAAGCCCAATATGACTTCTGACCTCCGGAGTTCTTTAGGTTGAACCGGAAGGAGTTGATCTGAATGGATGGCTTGCCATGCCTAGTTATCAGGAAAATAGGCTTTGACGTAACTGAAAAAAAATACATTGAAAAACATTACTAAAACAGTCTTTTTTAAATTATTCTGTTGGTAATTTAGTTCGTCTAATACAAACATGAAGTGCAAAAAAGGGTAAGAATTATATTAGTTGGTATGTCTTATAGAGAAAATAAATGCAAAGGAAAATGATAGAATCACACGATTTTTGGTATATTTATTTGATAATTACTAGCATATGCATTGCTCCTGGCTCCATAATAGGATACCCTGTGTCTTGAATACCAGAAAAAAGCTGAGACGTCACCAACATATAAACATCCAAGACCCAAAGATTTTTTCGCTTCTTCACCGACCGGTATGTCGATTCTGCTCTCCTCTTCATCAGCCCCTCAATGCTGAGGATCGAGACCGCATGCTCTCCTCCATTGCCGACGTTTCTGCGTAGTATACTACGTGTTTTGTAGAGTACCCCCTATCACCTCTCTAATCTGGTCGGACCATCTAGTTGGAGCACGTTCTCTGGCACTTTTGCCTTCCACTTGACCCATTATGATGAGCTTTTCCAGTTAGTTTTTGATTTTGTATCTCCTGAGAAAACCCGAATCATACTGACTTTTTACCTATGAGAATTGCTTAAGATCACATCCTGACACCAATAATTGCGCTCTGATTCTTGTTCTTTTAATAAATAGTCAATTACCATGGCAATTCTAGAAATGATGGAGGTTTTGATTTTTATTGCCATGCATAAGGTTAACAATTGCCATACCTCGCGTGTAAGTTCGGTAATGGACCGGTTAAATGGCGTTCTAATCTCTTTTAGGGTTAATTTTTCCAGTGTCAAGCGTATTTGAAAGATCACAACTTGATCAGGTTCTCAAGAGAACCTGGAAATTAATGTCTCGATAATGTTTTGTTGTTCGATGGCACCATCCAGGAAGGACGCGTAGGGCTGTGGGATCCAAGTATCTCCTGCCCTCCCCGAGCTCTCATTAGTCAAAGGTCAATTTGAAGTAAGCAAACATCTTTCAAAACATAAATTTGACAGGGACTGCGATAGAAATTTATAGGTCTCATAGAGAATACTATACGGGGTAGATCAAAGGCTATGTGTGTTTATGATCATCCAGTTCATGGTACACAACATCGTCAATCGTCTTCATCATGACACCATCCCTCGCGCTAGTGCGAACACCTCCATATACAACGTCCTAGACGTCACCGCCGTCTTCATCATGACACCATCCCTCGCGCTAGTGCGAACACCTCCATATACAACGTCCTAGACGTCACCGCCGTCTTCATCATGACACCATCCCTCGCGCTAGTGCGAACACCTCCATATACAACGTCCTAGACGTCACCGCCGTCTTCATCATGACACCATCCCTCGCGCTAGTGCGAACACCTCCATATACAACGTCCTAGACGTCACCGCCGTCTTCATCATGACACCATCCCTCGCGCTAGTGCGAACACCTCCATATACAACGTCCTAGACGTCACCGCCGTCTTCATCATGACACCATCCCTCGCGCTAGTGCGAACACCTCCATATACAACGTCCTAGACGTCACCGCCGTCTTCATCATGACACCATCCCTCGCGCTAGTGCGAACACCTCCATATACAACGTCCTAGACGTCACCGCCGTCTTCATCATGACACCATCCCTCGCGCTAGTGCGAACACCTCCATATACAACGTCCTAGACGTCACCGCCTATAGACGTGATATCGTGCTAACAAAACCGACCAAGTTCGAGTCGGACGGGTTGTGTATCACCGCATTAAAAACTGGAAGAACAGATCTCTTGCTCCACCTGTCAAATCAGTAGTAGGCTTGCATCATTTTTTCACTACTAAATACTATAATAACACATACTGATACGTGACTATGAAAATTTAATGTTTATGAACATCATTAACAAAGTATATAGTGTTGTCGCAGGTTTTGATGACTGCACTGCATCCCTGAGTGACATGAGCACATCTCCAAACTCCACGTGGTTCCTTAACTCTTCGGTCGCGGTTGAATAAGTTGTTTCCATGTTTGATCGCTTTGTTTCCGCGGTTGTTCGTCACGAACGTTGGCGTATCTAGAGAGAAATACATCAAACGGAGTGAGCTTTCTTGTATTCGAAACTCTTTTAGGTTTTACTACTTTTACTACTACGTAGATATGTAATAGGTTCATAACTTCACACAGTATATATACTGTGTAATGTAAGTTTGTTTATAATGTTATAACATTATAAACAAACTTACATTACCTAACTAGGTACATATTACTAAATTCACAAACTAAATTAAAAACTTGGTTAAGGTGCAAAGAATTTCTTCAGACAAAAATTAGAAAACAATTGAATAAACATACAAATTTAATTTATAAATAGATTATAATAATTTTATTTTATTTGTGCAAAATAACGAAGTGAAATAACTTTGAAAATAGAAAATTATAATTTGAAATTCAAAATTTTTATATATATACATTTATTTATTATTTAATTACTGAGTTCACAGCACAAGACTATTAATGTACATAAGGATTATGAGTCTGTACGTATGTATGTACATTATGAATAGGTAAAGAAATTGATCTTTTAATATTCTTAATCCAGTCCACTTTTCTACTCGCCGCTTTAGAAGTTTTACTGCAAAAATGACCGCCACAATGATTTTTGGCCCTTAATGATTATGAAGATCTTGTATATGATAGATGGTGTTATCATACACCTTGACTTTAGCACAGCACCCGATGGATCTCCGTGAGCACCTCCAAATACTAAACGGCTCCTTAGTTTTAGCTCGCCCTTGGTCCTGGGTGAATGAGTTGTTTCCAAGTTTGATGGCTAAGTTCCCGCGCCGGTTTTTCACAAACGTTGGCGCATCTTAAAAATATATGATTTGGAATGAGTTTTGTTCTATGCAGAAACACGTGACATACGTAACTTTGATCTAAAAAAAGGGCACGTTTTCACGGCATGCGCTTACGGGTAATCGAATGCTTCGAATCCAATTATCGCCGAAATCAAAGAGGTGCAGCAATTTTAGATAACTGAGCTAGAGTTTGAAGAACTAAGCAAAACACGTGAATTTTAACTTTGAGTGCAATGTTGTAAAGAATTAAATCGTAAATATCATATCACTTTGCGTAAGCCGAATATCTTTGTCATCAATTTAAAAAAATATATAGCTTTTAAAATATATGGCTAGTCACCAAATAACATAAATTTATTTCAGAAAAATATCACTGAAATTCTTAAAAATTAAATGTACTATGATGATAATAATGAATACTTCAATGATAAATAATTAATTACTCTATAAACTCCCTAAATTTCTCGCTCGCTAAATTTTAATAAAATCGCTCGTCTGACCTGAGTTTTCTTGCCGTTTGTTATTTCTCGACCTAAGTCGTAAGTAAAAATAAATTACCTACCAAGGTAAAATTTAAATAAATCACTTATAATTATAAGTATATAATACAATTTAAGTACCCACATATCATGCAAATATGTAAATAATCAATTTTGTTGCGTAAATACATTTATTTTAGGACTATATCATGTGATAAATAAAGTTTCTTATTTCTTTATTGGATAGGACATACCGTGCAAACGTGGCCTTAGAAAAAGATTTTTAATATGTATACATATTAAAAAAACAAATTCGTCTCAATAAATTTATAAGTTTATTTAGTGCGAAATAAAGAAATAGAACTTCGTTTAACCGGCCCTTAGTCGCGCGGACGCGCGAGACATCGCGATTTTGAACCTTAAGCCATGGTAATACAATTCAAAATCTATAACGGGAAATGACATTTCTAGAAATGCCACGGGAGGCGAGTCCCTTAAACTAGACACATTATTAAGACTATGAATGTGATAAATGGTGAGAAATCTTAATGTCGGCACAAGAAAGCACGTTCAACGTTACTTTAAAAAGTAATTCATTTAGTTGGCGCTAAAGTTTATATATTCGTCTCACTGTCCACTAAATTAATGCATGAAAAGATGATTTGTTCTTCCTTTATGACGGCTCTCGCCTTACAACCGCTAGTTTTCTGAAGCAGACCCACAGACTGGGGGGTATCTGTCACCGTAGGATAGTCAAAACTGTGAGTTGCTAAACTAACGCGTTAGTTGATCAACTATCGACAAATAGTAAACCAGACCGACAGGGTTTAGAATTTACGTTTTCTTTTGTTCTTACATGTCAACCTAACACGAAACTTCGCTGCGCTCGCCCCCTCTAGTCTCCGCAGTGTTTGCCCTGGTATTTCGTTTTTAATTCAAGTTTAAACCAGTGTACTATTTAATGGCTATAACCGTTAGTTTATCAACTAACGCGTCACATAGTAAGCTGTACGCTACAGTTTACTATCTGTCGATAGTTGACCAACTAGCGAGAAAAAAACCGTTAGGAAAGTTAAAAACTAACGGTTTTGACAATCTTACGGTGATATATCGATACCTCTCGATTGACATGGCGCAGGCTTACCGTATCTAGATGTTATGTATGTAGGATTCCAATATGAATCTGTATTTTAAAGCCTTGATGATTTGATCTTCATATGTGACGAGTCGTGCTCTACAACCCCTCGATGTTTTGGAGCAGACCCAAAGACATCTCGGAGGTCTGCTAGACGAGTGCCTGTTGTATCGATCCCCTTCGTAGACATGACAGGCTTGCCGTATCTAGATGTTATGTATGTAGGTTTACAATATGAATCTGAATTTTAAAGGTGTTGAAGAGATAAGACATCAAACCCTTACAAGACCTAAACTTTACAGGTGTTACAGGTTTGCCTATATTGGGATCAGCACCATGTTTCTGTGCACCCGTAGCATGCCGACCCCGCGGGGGGTGTTGACGCGGGAGGTGAGGGACAGAGGTATGTACTAAGTAATATGCACTGCCATTGGTACTGCCAGTATCAAATCGCTAAAAAATTTTGACTGTTAACTTTTAATTACGCTTTGTTTAAGAATAAAACTGTTACTGTGTGTTTATCTATGTTTTCTGTGCAATAAAGAATATGAATATGAATATGAATATGAATAAAACCCCTCTTTTTAGGGTTCCGTACCCGAAGGGTTCCAAACGGGACCCTATTACTAAGACTCCGCTGTCCGTCCGTCCGTCTGTCACCAGGCTGTATCTCACGAACCGTGATAGTTAGTCAGTTGAAATTTTCACATATGATGTATTTATGTTGCCGCTATAACAACAAATACTAAAAAAAAACGGTCAAGTGCGAGTCTAAATCGCGCACGAAGGGTTCCGTACCACCGTTCAATGGAAGCGATGGTGTGGAGTGAATAGTTTGGATTTTACACAGCAAAATATTGTTTACAAAGTTATTGGTGCGGTTACTTTCACAATCCATGTACGTAACCAGGTGCATCCATAAGTTTGTATGTGGTATTGTTGTATGGGAGCCCCCTAAATATTTATTTTATCCTGTTTTTTAGTATTTGTTGTTATAGCGGCAACAGAAATACATAATCTGTGAAAATTTCAACTCTCTAGCTAGCTAGGTTCTTGAGATACAGCCTGGTGACAGACGGACGGACGGACGGACGGACGGACAGCGAAGTCTTAGTAATAGGGTTCCGTTCTTACCCGTTGGGTACGGAACCCTAAAAACAGGATAAAAGAAATATTTAAGGGGGCTCCCATACAACAATTCTTTCAATACCACATACAAACTTATGGATGCACCTGGTTACGTACATGGAGTGTGAAAGTAACCGCACCAATAACTTTGTAAACAATATTTTGCTGTGTAAAATCCAAACTATTCACTCCACACCATCGCTTCCATTGAACGGTAGTACGGAACCCTTCGTGCGCGATTCAGACTCGCACTTGACCGGTTTTTTAGCATTGTATTAGTAATTGCGGTTTTACACTGAACTTAGTACAGAAAACAAAATTATTTTACTACGGAACTTGGTACAGAAAACAAAATTATTTTACTACTAGATTTATAACATTTCATTAGCTTTCACAGACACCAACAATAAGTGTGATGACATAAAATAAATGTCAGAACTTTTCTTACCTACTTATGGTTATTATAAATGTTGCCCATTGATTTCCCCACCGAGGGCACGGGTTTTTACCGGGATAAGCGTAAGATTAAGCCGCACTCCACCACGCTGGCTCAGTGCGGGTTGATGGAGGTTGTCGGGCTTGTAGCCAACCCGAAAAGTTATCAAACTGTCCTATTAGAGCCTCTGACACAGCTTTACGACTACACTACCACCGAGTAGCAATATTAGCCGGGACCTACAGCTTAACGTATCATGCGAAACACGGAAGCGTCCGAAACAAATGCCACATGGAAGGGACACCCATCCAGTGCCCGTCTCGGCCAGATGTTACTACCCGCACGATCGTTTCCGATGTGCGAATACTTATAGGCTACGGACGCGCTTATGGTTATTACAACATTCAACACTTAACAATAGACCACAATCAAGCACATCGTTCAGTACCCCATTCATGAAGAATCTATTATTAAGGTTTGTGCTTTGACATATTGATTTAAGTTCATGTTTAGTATTCCCGGAGATCGTTGTAATCTTTTCATATTCTTTATTGCACAGAAATCTTAATAGTAAGGTAACAAAACATTTTATGAGCAAAGGCGAGCTTATCTCTAAAGAGAGATTTCTACCAGCAAACCTAGGTAGGACAGGAAAAATTGTGCAACAGGAGAGTCCTAGTGCGCAATAAAACTGTACACATCTAATTGTTTACAACTAAAACATAATAATTTAATAAATGATATATACTAAATAAAATACAAAAGCAAAAATTTTTATATATATCAAACATATACTACTTATATATACATATATAAAAGTACCTATCACGAAAGAGAAAGGAAATGCTCTTTCAATCTTGTCTTAAAAGTTAAAATAGAGGGGCTATCTCTAATAGCGCAGGGAAGTGCGTTCCACAGTCGGATCGCCTTAATTAATCTTATTTTCAAAATAAACTCAAAAAATAAAACATTAAACAAATTGTATGGACTGCATATACACTCCAAATTCACTAGTGCAATGATTGCAGTTTATAGATTGCAGTTCGTAAATAACCTTTCGCGCGCCCTTACAAAGCTGTGTTTTTGCTAGCTTATAATCTTCTCATTGCCAACGAATGCAGGATGAACAAAACATTTCTAATCATGTGTATGAGAAAGAGAAGCCTTGATGATTTGATCTTCATATGTGACGAGTCTTGCTTTACAACCCCTGGATGTTTTGGAGCAGACCCAAAGACATCTTGGAGGCCTGCTAGACGAGTGCCTGTTGTATCGATACCCTTCGTAGGACATGACAGGCATGCCGTATCTAGATGTTATGAATGTAGGTTTCCAATCTGAAACTGTGTTTTAAAAGTGATCAACAAAAACTGTTACAGGACGAAAAAAGTTGAACAGCTTTGCCTTTCTGGGAGTTAGTGAAAAATGGTACTGAAAAATACACACGGTTACTTTTAATTCACCCCGGAAAATTTAGGGGGTTGTTATCATCATTTCGAAAAACTTTCACTATGAAGCCGATTTGATCAAAACACCTTTATTATTCACTCCTCCATACATTTTGGGACGGGCGGTCAGCTGATTTGAATGGAGAAATGAAAAACAAATTTGCTCTGATCAAATCGGTTCGATAGTGAAAGTTGTTCGGAATGATGTCTCTAAAAACCCCCTAAAATTTCCGAGGTGAATTAAAAGTAACGGTGTATCACATTATTATAACAAAATCACTATTCAGTGTCATATTTAAGCTGGTAACCGTAGCGCGTAGTACGTTACGAGCGTAGCCTCCTAGCGCGTAGACACTCGTAGTCACTGCTATGCGAAGCAGCACGTAGCTCCGAAAGACTGCAAGTCGCAGGACAAAAAGGTAAATAGCTATGAAACAATAAACGTTTATTTGATAATCAGCAGTCTCTTTACCCAAATAAACATACATAATATATTTTCGATCCATCTTAACGTGGCCAGAAAGGTAAACAAATGTCACCTGATCACAAAACTCGATATTCCAAGAGGATCCCTCAATGTAGGTTACCACAATCAGTTGTAGACAGTACTTTAAATACAAAGACACTCCACTTAAACTGGTCCAAATTTTGCTTCTAAATAACATATTTTCCCGAAATTCTAAGTTCGACAAAGTCTGAACAGATTAGCAACAAGAGACAATACGTTTATCATTTTATTACGTTCGTTATTTGAGATGGGCAAAGAAGTGAATGGATAGTAGTAGTTGTTACTAAATATCAAAATGTTTTTTGGCAGATTTTCTTATGAGACTTGAATGACAGAAATTTACTTAATTATGGTTATTATTTATAAAAATATATTATAAACAATAAACAAAACTCTGGAAAATAATCTATTAGGTTCACGAAGGTTAGCAATTCTTTCAAGGGTCAGTGCATTCTCTACTACAACAAGATACCTCCTGGAGATTTTGAAATTACCATTTGAGCAATTTAAAAATGCATGTTAAAGCGACTTTGTCAAAAAAGGGATATTACAATGTTCAAGATTAATTAAATGACGGGACATAGACTGTAATCTTACCCAAAACAGACCTTGTTCTAAATAATTTTGTAATTATTTATTTCTACTTATTAATTATAATAATTACTATTGTTAGTTAAGCACAACCAATTGTAAAAGAGATCTAAAACTCAATCTGTGGGAGTTTCTACGCCCTTATTCTCCCACAGCGGCCCTATGTAGAGAATAAAGACGTACTACATAATAAAGAAATAAAGAAATTTGACTTTGACTTGACTTGACGAGAAAAAATACATTATTTATTCGATAAAAAAGGCGTCGGAAATCAAAAAATCAGCTTCCTAAAACAAGATTTAAAACGAAATTAAGCAACTAATGTACAAAACATTTTTCATCTGTACATAAATAAATGTGAGCCCCCTTTATCCTTCGTGTTAGGTTCAACATGTAAGAACAACAAAAATACTTAAAACATAAACTTAAGTACTCATTAAATATTTAAAACAAAAAAAGTGTTTTTGTAGATCTTTCTTTGCTGTGCAAATCAGTATTTTTGATGTGCGATCAAATACTAGCCATAAGTATATACTATTTCTCAGTTCGAAGACAGTTCCACAAATAGATTTTTAAATCTCTCGCATAAAAGAGATTTAAAAATCTATTTGTGGAACTGTCTTCGTCATTTTCTCATACAGTGGTCCAACATAGAGAAGGGGAGAAAAATGACGTTTACTAAGAATGTGAAAATATCTACAGTAATATAGATTTTTGACGGCGACCTGCCGGTCCGGTGTGCTCCCTTCTGGATCAAGGCGTTCCCACGACTAAATATCGTAAATACACATGATTCTGTGGAAGAAAATAAACAGGAGTTACAGATACATTCTATGATGAATCGAAGGGGTAAGCACGATTCGTATGTAACGCCTGCGCGCTAACGATTCGTATTTAATCAAAGAAATATTTTAATTATATAAAAAAAACACAATATTTTATTTAACTGAAGATTCACAATCAAAAAAAATATTTTATCATAACTGCATTGAATCATTAAAATTAATGCAATATTTTATTTTTGAAATTATTCTAACATTTGGAAACTTTACATTTATATGAAAACAGATAAATTACAATTTAATTGGGTATGATATACAGGGCGTAACAGAAAGGTGTTGTAATATTTTAAGGGGTTGTTAGGGATATGATTCTGCAACAACTTTTACTTTGACACCGATTTGATCCGAGCAATTTTATTTTTCACTCGTCCATAAGATTTGGCCTGGGCGGTCAGCTGATTTGTATGGAGAAGTGAAAAATAAAGTTGCTCTGATGAAATTGGTTTCATAAAGAAAGTTGCTCAGAATGATCTTCCCAACAACCCCTTAAAATTTGACTACATCTTTCTGTTATACCCTTGAAAGACTAGGTACATATGTCACCGTAAGATTGTCAAAACCATTAGTTTCTCACATGTCAACCTAACACGAAGATTATTCGGGGGCTTCGCTGCGCTAGCCCCCTCTTGTCTTCATCTAAGCTACTGCAGTGTTTGCCCTGGTATTTCCTTTGCAATTCAAGCTTAAACCAGTCCACAATTTAACGGTTTTGTTATAAACTAACGCGTCATATCGTAAGCAGTACAGTTTACAATTTACCGACTGTGTGTAAACCAACGAGAGAAAAAAACGTTAGATTACTAACTTACAGTTTTGACAATCTTACACATAAACAGCTCACGACCAATATGACCATTTTGAGAGTAATTAAAAAGTAATTTCTGTGCTTGCCCAGTCAAATACCGTACATTGACGACTCAGCTATGGTTATGACTGTTTGCATTCCTGGTTCTGACGATCTTGCCATCTTGCGTCAGAAAGGAGACGCGACATCCTGACTGATACTTCTTGCATACCCAGAACTCCTTGCGTTTAGTGCGACGATTACGATAAAACTGGTGATCGCCGAGTTGGATTGCCTTTTTGCCGCGCCTCGTCATGAAGAATTTCGCATCTAGAAAAAAGATTACAGTACACATAAGGAGATTTCAGGACAGTAAGATCGATTCCAGATGTTCGAGGACTAATTAATACAGTTTTGGGCCTATGGAAAACCAAACAAGAGCTTTCTAATTTCAATTTGTTAGTTTAGAAACTTAAGTTTGTTAGTTAATTAGCTTTGACGATCAGTATTCTACGGACTAAGCCATATTAATTTATATTAATCAATAAAATAATAATTAGATAATGCAAATATAAAAACATATTTGTTGTTAACATATTTGCCCTATCCTTTTCCAAATTTAAAGTAGTATGAAAGATGTTATAAAGGAGCAGCCGTTGGACATTTGATTGTGAAAGTAGGGAAAGTGTACAACTTACTTAGATAAAGGACTTATTTAATAGGTTTTAGGTATTCTGTAATAACTATTTTTGAATCTTAGAGTAATACCTTTTAATACCTAGTTATTAATAATAATGCCGCTTTCAATATCGGTTTGTTGGAGGGGCATTTATATTGAGGGTGGATTTTACCGACTGTTTTATTAATGAATGCCGCTTGTTATGTGAAATCGCCACAGTATTTATCTCGACACTTCAATCTGAAAGTAGGCGCTATTCCGGATTTGGGACTTTGGTGGATTCCACATTTGATAAGTTAAAATTAAAACCACTTGGTATTAAATTATCTGCTTTGTATTAAAAATTTAAAAGGTATCGTCTAAATTACTCTGAAGTAATCTGTGAATATCGCGTAGTAGCGTGTTCATTTATTTTTTGTTTTGTAACTTATCTACTAAATGTAAAACTTTAACGAACAACTATTCGATGTTCCAAATAAATAAATAGAAAACATATTTAATACAATGTTTAACATTATGATGTTAAACGTCGTGGAAAAATGCTTAAGGCCGTATATAGAAAGAAAAGAAAGCTGGTAGCCAGCGCTGGTCTATTTTGAGACATCTTATTGACACTTAGAGACATGATGTTATAATATTGTCATTAGATTTGATTATTTATGTATTCTACTTGTGGCGTGAAAAATTGACGAAAATCGAGAAAATAGCATGTTTCCTTCGTGGAGTTTCTTGGTGCTGTATATATATATATAACCCATTATCAGTTACTCATTAGTTTAGTTGATCATATTTGAATCATTACCTATTTAA
Organism: Argyresthia goedartella; assembly: GCA_949825045.1. Lineage (NCBI taxonomy): Eukaryota > Metazoa > Arthropoda > Insecta > Lepidoptera > Argyresthiidae > Argyresthia > Argyresthia goedartella. The sequence continues at coordinate 9,164,437 of OX463817.1, forward strand.
AATAAAAAGCTTTTGTAAATAATTTTTATGTAAAAGATTTTGTATTATATATGTCACCGTGAGATTGTCAAAACCGTTGGTTTATAAACTAACGTTTTTTTTCTCGTCAGTTGGTCAACTATCGACAGTAGTAAACTGTAGCGTACCGCTTACTATATGACGCGTTAGTTGATAAACTAACGGTTAAAACCGTTAAAAAGTAAACTGGTTTAAAATTGAATTGCAAACGAAATACCAGGGCAAACACAGCGGTAGCTTAGGTGAAGACTAGAGGGGGCGAGCGGAAGCCCCCGAATAGTCTTCGTGTTAGGTTGACATGTAAGAACAAAAGAAACGTAAATTCTAAACCCTGTCGGTCTGGTTTACTATCTGTCGATAGCTGATCAACTAACGCTTTTGACTATCTCACGGTGACATATACATAATTCATAATAGTTTATTGGAAAGTCACAAAATTTCACAAGGTGGTAAAATAAAAGTTAGTACATTGTGACGCCCTGCTAGGGCACAGCAACATGCGAAGGACAGCCAGTTGTCCATTTTACGAAAAATTGAAAAAAAATTGAAAAATGATTACATTTATGTTCAAAATTGTATAGAGACAATTAACAAAATATTGTAGAGATTATTATTATTAACAATAAATAAATAAATTAAGAGTAAATTATATAAACATTAAATTAGTAATAACATGTAATGAACAAGTAATTAGCGACTAGAAATGTTTACCTAATTTTATCATTGAAAAATTCTTTCACATCATAATAGCATTTTTCAATGAGGAACTTCTTTAAATAAGTAATGAATGGTGTTTTTCAAGTAATTTGGTATGTGATTATATATTTTGATGGCCATATGATGGGGACTAGAAGACACGAGTTCTAACTTTGAAAATGGTTTCTTTAATTTATTTTGGTCTCGATTATTCCTTTTATTTTTATTTTCTAGAGGGGAGTATAAGTTACCATGTTTTCTTACAAATTTGCAAGATTCTAATATATATATAGAAGTTAAGGTAAGTATTTGGAGTTTTACAAAATAAGATCTACAAGATACCATTTGGTCAATATTTGTAAGTATTCTAATACATTTCTTTTGTAGAATAACAATATCCTTTATTTCACAACAATTCCCCCATAATATAATACCATACGATAGTCTGGAATGTGCGTATGCATAGTAGGCTGTGAGCGCAGCGCAGACATCAGTTACCCTTTTTAGTTGATGGAGGGCATAACTAAAAGATGATTATTTGTTTTGCAATCTCTGTATGTAAGGTTTCCAGCTCAAGTTTGTGTCTAGATCGATCCACAACAAGGTTGCTGTCTTTGTAGTCTCCAGTGGTATTTGTTTATAGCAATATGAAATTTGTAATGGGACTTTTTGTGAGGGTTTGAATTGAATTATATTAGTTTTTTTAAGGTTGAGTTCTAAATTTGATTCATCTAGCCAGTCGGTGATCTTATCTAGGGTCATATCTAAGCTTTAGTTTAATTCGGTGGTATTCGAGCAGGAAAATAATATGGAAATGTCATCTGCGAAAAGGGTGCATGGGTCATCAATTAGATTAGGTAGATTATTTATATAAATAAAAAATAATAAACATCCCAAGACGCTACCTTGGGGAATAGATCCAGTAGAAAGGACTCTATCTGATCTAACGCATTCTACTTTACCTGTGATAAAATTGGTATTTTCAATCTCTACGTATTGGACACGGTTATGCAGGTACGACTTGAACCACCTGTATGCTAAGCCTCTAATACCAGAGTCGTATAGTCTTTCTAATAGAGTTTCAAAGCATACTCTATCATACGCTTTGCTCATATCGAGCAGTAAACCCACAGCATACCGTTTATTGTCTATTGATTCAAAAATTTTTTGCACATAGTCATATATTGCCAATATAGTAGACCTATTTTTACGGAACCCGTATTGGTTATCATGTAGTATGTTATATTTTTCATAGAATTTATTCAGTCGTATGGCCATAGCAGTTTCAAAAATTTTTGCTGAAGTAGGCATTAAAGCAATAGGTCGATAATTATGAATGTCAGTGGCGTTTCCTTTTTTATGTTTAGGTTTTATAAGAGATGTTTTTAAGGCTTCGGGAAATATTCCTTCTGTAAAAGATTGATTGATAAGTTTACAAAAGGGTACTGCCAAAATATCCGCGCAATGTTTTACCAGCAACGGAGGAATTTCATCTATACCAAAAGACTTCTTACTCTTAAGGCCTTTTATTATATTAAATGTTTCTTTTGGTTCAACAGGTGTGAGGAAAAAAGAATTTGTTATTTTACTTGCGGGAAGATTGTTTTTCTCTGATCTAGATTTATGTGACTTTCCTATAGATGCAAATAGATTATTGAATTCATTTGCAACTATTTTCGGGTTAGATAAAGTATTGTTTGAAAATTTGAGTCTTATATTTTGTATAATTTTATATTTGTTTGTTACATTGTGTATTATTTTCCACATACATTGGGTTTTATTAACTGAACTATAAAATTTATATATGTTGATAAGTTTCTTAGATTTACAAACTATCCTTTTTAGAGATTTGCAGTACATTTTATAGTAGTTTCGTAGAACTTTATTATTAGTCTGTGATATTAGTAGTTTTAATTGTCTTTTATTGTGACATGATATTTTTATACCCTTAGTTAGGTATACATGATAGGTAAAGTTCAACTTTCAGAAATCGATTAACGATTTTCAAATGTTTATAGCCGTATCGTTTGTTCGTCGATTTAGAAGGCTAGGATGGAATAACAATAGTAAGCAGAGGTTGGAAATCATATTAATGAGATATGCATTCAATTAATTCTTCATTTAATACACGAGCACAAGATAGATGTATACTTACTGCAACAGACAACCAGTTAATCACTTAGTTACATAACCATATTCATTTGCTTATTAAACTAACAGAGAGCATTAATGGCAATTAAAAGCATATATTTACGCATATATAATTAATGGCATAAAAATATACCTAAACTTATATAAAAAAAAACTAAAATTATACCACGACTTCTAACGCGATCAGACACTAAAAAAAATAGTTGTGAAAGTTATTCGGAGAATAGCGTTAACTCGCGTTTGAAGTAGTGGGCCTGATATACACTTATTAATCTCTCACCAGTTACGGCAGCTTTTTCGTAGTCGTTTTTACTTGGTTATTTTGGAAAGGTGCAAGATGGGAGAACTTGGTCACCTTATGGTAGACCCCTTCCTTCACAATATATTTTGGTGGCGCATGTGCATGCTCTAGGTTAGACGTTTTGAAGACACCATTCATGAACATGACGATTCGTGCTCGGCATTTACAGTCGGTGCAAGCAAACTCGACGGTCTGCGTAAACTGGGCGCGCTGGTAGAAGGTATACCCGTCCAGCATCATGAGGTCTTTGATGTTGGAACCTCGTTTTACTTTCACGAATCTTGCGGCTGTGGACGGTGAGAATAAAATGTTTGGATTAATACAGTTGCATTGTAATTTACTAATATTCAATCAATAAATTCGTTTTAGTTAGGCAATGACTGACGTGATGTTTGTTTGAAAGCTGACTTTACTCATACTTATTTATCCAGCTAACGTATGTACATAAATTGAAGAAGACAGTCTAATACCTATTAAGTCTAGTACCTATTACTACAATAAAATACAATGACAATAATCCGCCAAACGCTTCGTCCTAACAAAACTTAGCTCGCCGATGCACTAGAATTGGTACGAATAACAAATTACTTTTACTAATATGTGCAATATTCTTCACCTTCAACATTATTTTCGTCTCGTTTACTTATGTCATCTTATCAAATTTGATTATAGTAAAAGGTTAATGATATAACAATGATACATATGGGTAATGAATTAATGATCTAAGAAACAAAAAAGGGCTTTTACTCGCTGCATATGATATGGGAGGCTGACGGAAACAAATTGGAGATAATTCAAAGGTTATTTTAATAGAAAGATTCGGTTTTGCAATAAATGTAATGTAATCCACATATATTGTTATGTTGTAATTTATGGTACTAATTAATGTGGTGTAGAAAATATTTTAATTTGTAGTGATTAAGAATGAAAATGTAAGTTTTAGACCTCGATGGGTGAGAGCGTTAGCCGCATTATTGGAAAAATGGCGCCTTGAAACTGTTTTTGGCAATATCTCCTTTCCGCCTCATTTTACCACTTGTGAGAGTGTGAGAACAGTAGACCTTTTAGTGGTTTAGGTATGTGGTGGTTGTCCTTGCCTAGTTAGATGAGCTGGTAGGTATGGATGCGAAGCAATAAGGAATAAAAGCGCGATCTTCTTGGCTCAGTGCATTGAAAATCTCTAATAATAAAACGAATTGCCCTGTCCGTTGATTCGAGTAAATTATGATTATAATAAGTAAGTGTTGCGTAAGGCTTACGTTTTAAATTACTATAGTTATTCAAAGTAAACACTTATTTAATATAAGATTTACAGTTTATATTTATTGTTTAATCTAAATATGTATATATATATATACCTTATGATTAGAATGGGTTTTAACTAAAAGTGGCGAGAAATACGCCACAACCTCATTCTGGTGAGGCGGTCTAGATTAAAAAGCTCCAGGACTATATCCGCTAGCTTCTCTCTAGGGGTTCGTCGCGTGAAGGCGGAGAGTTAATGTTTATTGAAATAGAAAACTGCGAGAGCAGAGAACTGCGTAGTCTGATAGTCTTATTAGGTATATTTTTTCCGAAATAAAATCAAAAACTGAAATCTGCTGTAAGGAATACGTTTGCCTCAGCAAACTTACATCCCCCCCCCCTTACCCCTCCACTCCCCCTGTAGAAGGCATAAAGGTTGTAATAATACACAGATATTCTATTTACGGAGATATCGTACACCAACGCACAGCACTACCGCACACGACCAGGGCCCGGAGCAGAGTGCCGTCTGCGCGTGTATACTACATCCCTATTTTATTAAATGATTTTTTTAAATCTAATTTTACAATTATTTATTATTTGTAACAATATCACTGTATGAGTGTTAATTCTAAAATAACATTAATTTGTCACACAACCGCTTATTAATCTTAATTAATCCTCCACATTTTGATTGTCATTATTTGGAATATCATCACAATTTTCATCTACAACTGTCCATGAACCGTTTATCTTCTTTAAGTGTACTATGTTGCGTCTATACTCCTTCCCAGTTTCATCATTCCTAACTTGGACATCACTTCCATTGATTCTAGTCACAGTATGTTCAGTGGGATTGAAATTGGATGACAGTTTATTTTCTTTTATTAAATTTTTTACAAATACTTTTTCCCCAACATCAATATTACTTTCTGTTGCTTTTCTTTTTCTATCACTATATTCCCTTCCTTTGTCCTTTTGCTCTTTGTCTCTATCCTGGACTTCTTCATCGAACACATTATTTCTTATATCGACAGCATTTGGTATTTTGTCCCTGAATTGTCTCCTGTAGAACAGCTCCGAGGGTGACCTGCCAGTGACAGAATGTGGCGTGCTATTATACATGATCAGATACTGTAACAAATCCTCTTTCCAATCTTTTTTCTCCAGTTGACTAATTTTAAGCCTTTTGAGTACATCCCTATTTTGACGCTCAACTTCACCATTCATTTGTGGCCAATAGGGAATAGTATTTAACATTTTAATTCCACATTCTTTACAATAACTTTTAAACAGATCACTGGTGAACTGATTCCCATTGTCACAAGTCAATGATGAGGGGTACCCTAAACGGGAGAATATCTCATTTAATACTTTAATAGTCTCGACAGATGTTATATTACGCATTATTTTTATCTCCTTGTACCTACTATAGTAATCTACTACAATCAGCAAATAGTCATTACTTGGTAGGGGCCCTAAAAAATCGATTGCAACATCTACCCAAGGTTCAACGGGGAGTTCGCGACGTTTCATAGGTCGGGGAGGGTTTGGAGCGGACACAAGGGTGCAACCGCGACATGATTTTACTTTGATTTCTGCATCTCTGTCTATACGTGGCCACCATACTTTAGTTCTAAGACGTGCTTTCATCGCCACTATGCCTGGGTGTCCCTCATGAGCCGCTTCAAGAACTCTTTGGCGTAATATTTTTGGAATAATTAATTTGCTACCGCGTAGAGCAATATGGTCGTCAAAACAAATTTCTTGCTGAAAGATCTTATAATTGCTAACTGAATCGTCCCATTCGTTATTGTGAACCCCACGTTTGACCTTCATCAATTCATCATCAATAGCAGAAGCAACTTCAATCTCTTTCATAGATACTGCAACTGGTCTGTTATGTTCTATTATTTGATTTATGTAGTTTTCGTTATCAAATGGTTTTGGTGCCTCAGAAGAACACAACCTCGACAGTGGATCTGCTATATTTGACTTACCCGGCCGATAAATTATTTTATATTTATACGCCTGCAATCTTAGGACCCACCTTTCAATCCTTGCACACGGCTTAGACTTCGGTCCAAAGATAGTCTCTAGTGGTTTATGATCGCTTATCAACTCGAATTGTTTCCCAAACAGATAAACTCTAAAATGCTCAACGGCCCACACTAGAGCTAAAGCCTCCTTCTCCGTCTGACAGTAACGTTTTTCGCAGTCGGTGAGACTCTTGTTACCATAAGCTATCACCCTAGGACCATGTTTATCGATCTGTATGAGGCACGCTCCTAGTCCTACCGGAGAAGCGTCTGCAATAACCTGCGTTTTATCAGCCGGATTGTAGTACCCCAAAGTTTGAATACTAGACAAAGAATCTTTTAACTTGCTGAAAGCTTCATCTTGTTTTCGACTCCAATATTTATCAATATTTGAGCTTTTGCCCAGTCCTAACCGTAGCAACTCTCTTAAAGGATCAGTTAACGTGGCTAAATTAGGGATCCACTTACCTACGAAATTAACCAGACCTAAGAAACTCTGAATTTCGTCAATTGTGCAGGGTTTTCGACTAGACTGTATTGTTTTGACATATCTGTCAAGCGGTTTTATGCCTTTTTCTGAGAGTTCATGACCCAGAAACTCAATTTTATTTGTTTTGAGTATACATTTGGATTCATTTAATAAGACGTCATTTTGTTTCAATACTGCAATAACTTTGTTGAGTCTGTGGTCATGTTCTTGCTCAGTAGTCCCGTAAATTATTATGTCATCAATAAAGTTTGCTGTTCCTTCACAACCGAGTATCATTTTTTCTACGATTTTCTGAAACATTTCAGGTGCGCACGATACGCCAAATAATAATCTTTTGTATCTAAATAACCCCTTGCTTGTACTAAAAGTTGTTATATACCTACATTCGGGATCAATTTCGACCTGATGAAAAGCATTTTTTATGTCTAATTTAGAGAAAACTTTGGCGTCTCGAAAATGTGGTAACAACTGGTCCATAGTTGGGAGAGGATGATTTTCTCTTACGATAGCCTCGTTAGCTCGCCTCATATCTAAACAAATACGTACATCACCATTTTCTTTCAGTACCGGCACCATCGATGACACCCATGGTGAGGGTCCCTGCACTTCTTCAATAATGTCAGCTTTCCTTAATTCTTCTAACTTTGCGTTCACCTTTTCTTCCAATGGTATTGGGATCCGCCGGTATGGTTGAATTACGGGTTTTACAGATTTATCAATGGGTATTTGTATTGTGATATCCTTGAATTTCGGGAACGTTGGTTTGTTGTCAACATTGTTGATCTGAAGTCCAATCTGAAGCACTCCCAGTGCTATTGCAGTGTTCTTTCCTAACAAATTGCGGGTACCATTTTGTATAACGTAAAACGTCGCAGTCTGCTCTCCTCCATTTACAGATATGCTAGTCTCAAAGGAACCTATTATGGTTAAGGGTTCTTTGCTGCCATAAGAGTAAAGTACTTTATCTGGATGTTTGTTCTGGCTAGTAACCCGTACTTTATGCTCTTTTAGGTAGCGCCACGTTTTGTCGTCAACAACATTGCATTTGCTTCCAGAATCGATCAGCATCTTAATTTCCACGCCACCTACTTTGCAGTTCACCGTAGTATCTTCGTCAATGTGAAAGATATAGTCCACTTCTTCTTTCTTAGACTGATCATTATCTTCTTTAAACTTCTTTGCTTTAATGTTTGATTTTGTCCCCATGAGTCGTCTTTTCTGTGTAGTCCTGCAATAGTCTTGATAATGGCCGAAAAATCCACATTTCAAACATTTTTTCGACGAAGCTGGACACGATTTGTCATTTGAAAGATGTGCGTTACTACCGCACCTACTACACCTCGTTTTTTGTGTAAACCGTGTCGCTGATTTTTTTGAATTAAACAGTTTATTAACTTCTGTTTTGTCTTTGTTTTCATTAGACTTCCCTTCGAGCACCTCTAACTGCCTACTCACAACTTCCAATGTATTTGCTAAGGTAACTATTTTGTCCAATGTGACCTCATCTCCAATCCCCAAAATTTTCTTCTTAAGATCTGAAGAACGACATTTCTCGGTGATTTGATCTATGAGACTTTCTTCTTTATCGGCGAATTTACATTTATCCGCCTGAGTTCGAAGCCGCAGTAGAAAAGCTTCGAATCGTTCATTCTCTTCCTGCTTAATAAGCCGAAAGATATGACGTTCATAGATTTTGCTTTGTTTAGGCAGGAAAAATTCATCTAATTTTGTTATAGCTGTCGTATACACATCTACATCTGCAGCAGGTTCTACATGTGCTCCCGGGATATTATAGTATACATCCTGCAGTGTTAGTCCTCCAACATGCAACAATGTTGCCCTCTTTTTTGCAGAGTCAGTGATGTTTAGGGCTAGTAGATATATTTCTAAACCTCGCTTCCATCGCTCCCATCGTGCTCCTATGGAAGTTGGTTCCCCTTCACAGTTGAAGCTTTCTAGGCTCGCCAGCCCTTGGTTTTGAGCCATTGGGACGACCTGTAAATACATTACCAGTTATCCTTTACCAGTGGCCTGGCTGTCACTGTAGAATCAGTGGGTAATGCATGGCCCTATTTATATGTATTTTATGCCAGTGGCCTAGCTTTTCACTGAAACCAGTGATTTTTGCATGGCCCTTGATAATTATTATAACCCTGTGGCCTAGCTATTTGCTGTCAAGCAGCTGGATATGCATGGCCCTTGTTTCTATTTGCCTGTAGTCAAGTTGTTTACTGAATAAACAGTAGGTGTTGCCTGACTCTCAATAGTAGTAATCATGTTATGATAACATTCACTTGCCAAATAAATTGTTTATTGATTGGCGTTTAATTACCTGTCAATTCGTATTTTAGCCCTTCTACAATGAATGGCCTTATTATGAGAAACAGGTATTAGCAACTCGTATCATCACAATGTTCAAAGTCAAATCCCACGTAGGTACCTACCCTGAAGTAAATACGCAACTCTCTCGGAGGCAAGTATAACTGTAGGTAGACATGAATAAATATTCTACATTGAAATTATCTATCACAGCGCTCGACTAGCGAATGAAATTAGATAAAATAATAACCCGTAGTGACTCACGCACTATTCGAGCTTATTGCCACAATAACACACTCCTAAGGTGTCAACCTAGTAAGACTAGGGATTTCTGAGATTGCGTTAGGTAGGAATCTAGTCAGCATTCCTAGAATTATTAACTAATTGTCAACAACAATCCCTGGTGCCTAGTCTAACCATCATAGATCTATGACTGACTGACTTACTGACTTGTCTTTGTAAGTAGGTACCTAACCTACGTACGTTATACGTAAATTTAGCCTACGAATGTCCCACCGAGGGGCACGGGCTACATTTATTGAGAGTTATTAGATCACAAAAACATGTCACACAATAACACATAGTTAAGTAGGTTGTTTTATCGGTAAATTTTAGCAACACTTTGTTTACATTTAACTTGTGCTATCAAGGAAATTTACTGCATGCATTGTACGTACATTGTACTTAGGTATTTGACTGTCAACACTGCGTCCACTAAGAACTGTTTCTCGATAATTGATAATGATAACAAACATGTTTTTCACAACTTGTTGGGTACTTCACCCTTTGTCTTTCCTTCCACCAAAATTTGTTTATAGTGTTTTAACTTACGTTTTCCTCTGTCGCCACTTGTAGAAGGCATAAAGGTTGTAATAATACACAGATATTCTATTTACGGAGATATCGTACACCAACGCACAGCACTACCGCACACGACCAGGGCCCGGAGCAGAGTGCCGTCTGCGCGTGTATACTACACCCCCCATCACACCCCTTGAAGTTTATAGGATGAACAACTGGAATTATTATAAATAATATAACCCGACTGCATTTTATTTAAATAACACATACAAACTTATGAATGCACCTGGTTACGTACATGCAGTATTTGTGACGCCATAAGTCCGCCATTAAAAAAAACTGACTCGACAAAAATTTAATTTATAATTATCGCCCGGTCAATAAAACAGTTTATTGATGAAATAAACGAGACAAAAATTTCTATAATTCTTGTATAAACCTCTTTTTGTGAAAGCAATATTTTTATCCTACGACTACTTCAATGTGCGTTTTGGCCAAAAACACATTTCCACGCCATCCGTCGGTAGGAGTATGTGGCACATTATTCAAGCTTCCAGAGCCAAAATGTGCCCAATAATGTCCGTTCGATGTCCGTCCGTCAGCCGGATAGTCCGTCCGTTGTCCCGTTGTTCCGTCTGTCTTTCATCTTTTGTTAGTGATGGTTATGTTGGTGTATTAATAATCTGAGAAATCTTCGGCATATCTGATCTCAAAATCACTTCGCTTGTTTGAATTTTGTGTGGAGTAACGGAGAAACTGTCTGTTTTTATGACGCAGGTTTGATGCACATATGAATATTATATCACTATCACTCAGCTGAAGCGTTGTCACCTGGTCTTCGCATATTCTTCGGACTCCACATCGATGATTGCAGCAAATATATAGGTAAGTATTTACGCTGTTGACTTCTTGGCAATTATTTCTACATGTCGTGCTCATTGTTGTGCATTTTGCTTATTCATAGCAGTTCACAAAAAAATCTTATCGCGTTTTAGGTGATACTCTAATCTGCTTCTATGATTTAGACGAACGGCTTAGCCTAGCGGGTAGTGATCATGCCTACGAAGCTGACAGTCCTGAGTTCGGATCCCGGTAAAAGCAAATATTTGTGTGATGAGCATGAATATTTGTTTCTTAGTCGTCTAGTAAATAGCCATAACACAAGCCTAGTTGAGCCTATAGTTCGTTATCCTCTAATATTTATTTATCATTGAGATGAGATTATTATATCATCTTTCTAAAGCAATGCTATGTGTCTCTCATTGTCTCGAACTAAAGCGATGTCCTTCCTATATTCCGGTTCGGCGAAATTCTCATCCAATTTTCCAAATTATTCAAAGCGAGATATCCTACACCATTAATGAGACTGTATGGCAAGTGGTATGCTCGACGTGTGCTGAGTACTCGTACTGAGTGATCGCAGTACTCTAGTTCGGAGAATCCGGGCCGTAATTGTAGTAGTATGACATCACAGTGGGCTTGTTTCTGTACAATGTTGATAGTAATTAAGAATTTTTGGAAGTACTTTTAGATTTGCAATATCAGTTAATTCCTCCTTGAAGGACACCTGCAAACCTAGGTCTTACGGGGATTGTGATAATCATAGTTGTGTTTGTGTTATTTTAATCTCTAAGATGAGAAAATATATAATCCCTCTTAATTATTACTTTATAGGAAAAATGTTTTAGCTCTCTGTGGCGAGGAAAATCCTTCAATACTGTTTTTTTCCTCGAAGTATCTGGAGTGTATCTGTGAGTAGTGAGTATCTCTTTTTAAAATAAGTTGAGTAATCCTGCGATATGATAATGTGTATAGTGGTTGTGGTGCGCGTTGCGTGGTGCGTGGTGGTGGTGGGGTTGGTGCAGGTCTGCAACCGAAGTATGCTATATTAATAAAATATATCGACATAAGAGTAAAAGGGAGGCAAATTATTACCCTAACTTGAAAATAAATTAAATATCTGAATGTGTTGGTCGACATGCTTCAGTATGACGTCCGTCATCCACAGTGACAGTAACGCGGTTCTTGTGCAGACCAAGCGTGCGCGCGCGCCGGTGCTGCGACACCACTTGTTGAACCGGTACCGCCCACCTGGGACTTAATGTTTTGAATACCACCGGCGGGACTCCACTTTTCCGTTACAGGTTTTAAATTTTATTACCATGACATAAGGTTCAAAATCGCGACCCGTTACTACCCTCGGTTTTTGAAAGGTTAAGTCGCGCTTATGAATAGTATATCAGCTGCTCTCCTATTGTGCCCCAACTCCACAAAATGGCGTATTTGGTAGTCTCCAAATAAAATAGACGCCAATAGCCGTTTTCTGCAAGCATATAGCAAGCAATCGTACAATACCCTAGTCCGCTAACATCAAGCTGCCAGTTGCAGTAAGATGCATGATTTTTTGATAGTCTACTAACATTTGGACGTTTATGCCGATTGCTTAATTATCGCTAATCTGTCAAAAACTACCTCACTGTAGCAATTTTGAAGCAATACATTTCTTGTTTCGTTGTCGATTGGAGTAGAGGAATATTTTAATCTCGAAATGCCACGTATTATTTTTCGCTATCGTGTGAGGATATTACGCCTCGCAGCGGAGGTAGTCAGGCAACGGGATATTAGGGAACGCCGAAAGTTGAGCGCCGCGCTGAGGCAGGCTGTGCATTCTTGATCCCAGAAGCGGAATTAGCCAAAACCGCCTCTGCAAGGGTTGCCATTTTGGATTTGGTCAACAAGTTGCCATCGGTCATCCCCCAGAATCGGTGAAGTGGCGGGGCATATCCGACGGCATGAAGGTCAATTTGTGTGTTAGGTGCACAAGCTAACCTAATAAACATGACCAACTTAAATAATTATTTTATCGTTCGTTTTCATACATTAAAATCCATAAAAATATATATTTTACAGACTCTTAATGCACTGGCTTTCCACGCAACCGGCCCATATCAAACTTTGGTTGGCCAGAATGCTTTTTAGGCAAATGACAGGAAACTTAACAAACCTACCATCTTTGGCCGGCATATTAGATAGCCAATATAGCTGCGTGTAGCCAGCAGTAAGAAGTAAATTAAAAAATTAATACAACCCCGACATTAAAACCTTTATTGGATCTGGATATTTAAAACCATTAATGATAAAAACAAGACTTGGAACGCAACAAACAATTTCATATTACCTCGACTGAGTTACTTGTTCGATGCCAAAAATAAATTCGGTTGGTTACTGACATTTGCTAATAATAAATAGAAACAAAAAAAATGTTTTTGATCCAACACTTCTGTAAAACAAAAAAATAGTTTTTGATCCTAATAATGAATATAATTTTGTTCAATTAAGTAGTTAGTGATCACACACAACACTTATGATTATGAAACACGAAGTTCTGATTTTTGATTACAATTTCCGTATACATTATTTAGTAAAAGAATATTAAACTGAAAACTGAGTGCTATCAACACTGAGGTAGAAAGCGTAGACACAGACAGTTATACACTCTATAGTCGAGACAAGTATTTAAAATAATGTGAACAAACAAGACTATTATTAAGAGTTGCTTATAATGATTTCGTCAGCGCATTGCACAAACTGCACAGATGTTTAACAGCTCTAAAAGTATCGGGAACTTTGATTAGTCGGAGGCGGCGGATGATTATGTTCATTCCTTCGTCTTACGACTTGCCCCTCCACGGTGTGAAGATTGGCCTTACATCCTTTGCCTCCGTGCGTGGAACATATCCATCTGATCTTGATTCCACTTCGGTGCTGCTTACAATATCGGTAACCTGCTTCGACGATTATTTGGCCACCGTAGCGAGATATTGACATTGTTGTCTCTGTCAACAAAATAAATACTGTTAACCCTCAATTGGACATGAGCATGCAGAATTTTTCATTGGTTTTCGCTTTTGTTATCAAGCCAAGGTTGAATCTCTGGAGGGATTTTAATTCTTCAGTACAATCAAGGGTTAATACTGATGACAATATAAAATTATATTGTGTTACCGTCTAAAGTCCTGTCGAAGTACTCATACTCTATGTCTGTACACAGTACAGAGTTCTGTTGTTTTCTTTTGGCTGGAGAGAAGTTTTGTTTCGATGATGAAATGGAATCTTACTCATCTTGACTTGGTTTTCTAGAGATAAACGCGCCTTTTTACACAATTTTAATAGAAATCTTATTATTTAAAGTATTTGAGTGCAATACCGAAATTATTATTATGACATGCAAGCGGGTCAATAGCTAAAACAACCATCAACTTTTCTACCAGTCATGGTTTTCTGGAAGAAATTTCTTTTTGGAGACTGCCCGCCTTTTTACATGTTTTTTCATTATATGTTATCGGTGTGTCCGTTTTGTGATTACAATAAAGAAATTACGAATTAGGCGGATGGAAATTCAAAGTACTACTTCTAATACAAATCTATTTCATTTTTACAACATTCATTTTTCGACAAGAACTATTCTATAACAGAAAAGTTATGAACAGTGAATATATTTTTCACCTCGCGCCCATGTTTAACTAAGGTGTGAAGTTAGGGCTTGTAGAGTTAGGGCGTGTTGATACATGTATAACTTTCTGACAGTGCGAGCCATATGGTCTCGTCTTGGCAACATTTTACATGAAAATGTTTTTGATGGGATTTCACTTCTTTTTGTAAGTAGCTCCTAACAATATTTTTTTATTTTGTTCATTTGCCTTCCTTTTTTGGATAAATTTTTTGCACATCAGAAGTGCATTTTTTCATAGCCCACTCTCTATCTTTGCCTTTTTTCCGATTCGTAATATATGTTTGTGGGATCAGGATTCAGCATTGTGATTTCAGTTTTGACACTCGATTGCGGTTGATGTTGAAATCTAGTCACCTAATTGTCATCTAGGGATCAGTTGCTTACAATGGGATTCCCAAAAACATATCGCTGGCCTCTAATGCACCGATTTCGCGACTTGACAACATTCTTAGCCGTCTTATTTTACACATTAGAGGGTTTTACGCGTGCTTAATCCTATCCCTTAATTTACAGCATGGGCGGTGATTTACTAAACATCCTGAAATATGTATTTTATTATTTATAATAAGGAGTCCCTATAACAATGTCCGAGATTGCGGAAGTCTCATACAAACTTCCATCCCCTAGTGAGTGTTTAGTTAAATTTTCCGAAATAATATTTCCCTTGTACTTCGACTAACAAAGAAGACGAATTAAACAAAACCTTATTTTTTTAGTTAAAGTGTATATTATTTACGACGACGAATTATTTATATAGTTATCTAATATTCTGTGGTATTTCTTACAAAAGCCTTACAACCAAGTGTTTTTTGATGTGTAGAACAGACACAACAAGATATTAGTCCTGGTTTTTTTCAAATAAAATCTGTCACGAGATCAGGAATGTAACCTGAAATTTAACTTATTATCTATGAAAAAAGAATTGATACTATGTGATGACTGATGTGATAACATATAATATTGAATTAATGTGATAAAAACCTATTTATTACACCGAAGATGGTGGCTTCTCTTAAGGTCCAGGTTCACAAAAAATACATGAGAGAAGCATACACATTCAAATTAAGGAAGGGCTGACTAATCACAAACATCAATTAATAAAATAAACCATACCCTGTTAGCAAACACAACCAGTTGATACGCACTTAAATAGTCAGTAATATTAGTTTTTATATAACTTTACCATTAAGATTACGTGAATATGAGTTAACAGTGCCTATACATACTTTATTAATGATTGTGTTCATTCTTCATACAAACAATTTCGTCCTCTATAGTAAACAGACACGCTTTGCACCTTTTGGACGTTTTATTGTAACACCACCACCGACTTTTTATCCCCGATCGACAGTGGAATGCGTATGAGTATTTGCCTATTTTGATAATTTGTTTACCACGCTCTGACGTCACGAATTGTGGCTTGTTGTGATCAACACCTGAGAAAAATAATGTTTCTTTTATTAATTTACAGTATTTCGTAGATACACAAATTATGATCAGCTTCGCCATTAATGAAACGTCGCCTATTTTCAAGTAAAATGGAATATTATTATTCAAATGTCACTACATAAGACATATCAAACATACATAATAAAAATAATAATAATAATAATTTATCAAGTGTCCAGACGTTAAGAGTCCAATATTAATTACTAAGGTACATTATAGAATAAATATCAATGAGATAAAATTAAATAATCTATTTTATAAAAATATTAGGTATCTGAACACGGGGTATGGTACCCTTCCCACGTTTTATGCAATGGGCTGACTGGCCACTGCCTCATAGCCACGAGGATGGTGTTCGTGGAGGCATGTCTGCACGTGCGCGTCCCGGCCGAGCGCAGGCGCAGCAATAAAGTTAAATGAATTAACCCTTTACTGCATACTAACCCATATATCGTTTCATAGGTTTTGAACTTTATTACCAAGCAATAAGGTTGAAAATAGCGATCCATTACGGGTCAGGCCATGTATTAAGGGGTTAATGAAATGAAATCACACAGTGTAGTGAATAATAAAACAATTTATTACAAATAATAATAATTACATTAATAACAACTGTTCAACTTTTCGTTTCATACCGCTCTAAGAGTCCGTTCTAATACTTAATACTAATACTTTCGATGGATTGCACCCGGGCAGCAACCTATTGATCTCCCTAAATATAATTTCATAAGTTACTTGCATTTTATTTGGTGATAGGCTGAAAAGCACAGGGATTATTTTTGTCTTTGTTTCACTTAACCCCCAAATCAACATGTAAATAGCTTCTGAAAGTCCCATCTAGGAAAAATGTTTCACCGGTTTGAATCATTCGTCTTGCTTCTGGAATCGCAAATGCCATTATGCGTTCACAATTTCTCTGAGCATTTAATAGAAAATCTTGAAATATGTTTGGTATTTCGACATCTTCTGCTTTGGTGTATGGAGTCTTGGTCACATTAAAAGATCTGTTTCTGGCTCTATATAATACCATCTGCAGGCTTTCAAAACTGGGCGCGTCTGTAACCACGTTGTGCCCACGTTCAACGTATTCTTTGAGACATTGGTTGTAAAGTTATGTTATAGGTGTCAGCTCGGAGGTCACACTGGCAAGTAATTCTTGTTTAAAAGCATTCGCTACAGATAACTTACCACAGGTGTGTTGATCCTCACGCAGTATTGTTGAGTGCAGTACTTTCAGTTTGGCTTTGCAGGTTTTCTTGGAAGTGCAAGACCACATCTGATCCTTCAAAGTATGGTCTCCTTTTTAGGAGTAAACGTTTATTACACGTAATGATTCAACAACAATGTAGTTAAGTGGTCGTCAAATGATAACCCCACCTAATTCAGTAATTCAGATTTCATTCGAATATGAATAACATTGAGCTTACTTCCTTACACCATGCTCGATGCGGGTGGTTATACAATACAACCAGCGATACAATATTTTATTTTATTACCAGCTAGTAAGAAAATAAAATAAGTATGCATTTGATAAATTTAAAAGACACTCCTGCAACGATACCTTATTCTTATGAGACAGATTTTCCACATGTGATTTTCTGCATATGAAATTAAAAAGAAAAATGTAAACATACCTTTGCCGATAATAAACGAGAACTGCGTTGATGAGCTTGTACCAGCTGCGTTTTCGTCTTGGTCGTTCATTTAATTTTACGAAAACTGCACACACTGCACACTTACACAGTCAGGTCATAAGTTCTGTCACACAATAAAAACTTTTGAATTTAGAACGCTGGCCACAAAAAAGTTTATTGAATTCGAATTTCGAATTTTTCATGAAAATAAAAATGTGTACTTTTTAGAATTTTCCTCATTTTTAAATATGGAGTGGACACCTAAAGAAGACCGTGTCGCAGTTATTGCGTTGCATCGTTGCGGTTACGCGCCAATTCAGATTTTAGACTTACTGAAAATTTTGAATATAACCAAAAGATTCGTTTATCGTACCATAAAACGATACAATGAATACTCTAGTGTAGATGACAGGTCAAGAAGTGGTCGCCCTCGCTCTGTTAGGACTCCAGCAGTGATAAAAGCTGTGAAGGCGCGAATTCAAAGAAATCCCATACGTAAGCAGAAACTGTTGGCCCTTCAGATGGGGTTAAGCAGGACCACGGTGAAAAGGGTGTTAAATGAAGACTTAGGGCTTAGGGCATATCGAAGAAAAACAGGACATCGTTTGGACGCTCGTTTAATGGACCTGAGACTGAAGAGATGCCGCGCTTTGTTGAAGCGGTACGCGGGAAAAAAGCATCGGGAAATTCTTTTTTCGGATGAAAAAATTTTCACCGTGGAAGAGAGCTACAACAAACTAAATGATAAGGTGTACGCATACAGCAGTGAAGAAGCGAGCAACCGTATTCCACGTGTCCAACGAGGTCATTTTCCATCCTCGCTCATGGTTTGGTTGGGAGTCTCTTATTGGGGCTTAACTGAGGTACATTTTTGTGAGAAAGGCGTAAAAACGAATGCAGTTGTGTATCAAAATACAGTCCTCAAGAACCTTGTGGAACCTATTTCTCATACCATGTTTAATAACAGGCACTGGGTATTCCAACAAGATTCTGCGCCAGCTCATAGAGCGAAAAGCACACAAGACTGGCTGGCGGCGCGTGAAATCGACTTCATCCGGCACGAAGACTGGCCCTCCTCCAGTCCAGATTTGAGTCCGTTAGATTACAAGATATGGCAACACTTGGAGGAAAAGGCCTGCTCAAAGCCTCATCCTGATTTGGAGTCACTCAAGGCATCCTTGATTAAGGCAGCCGCCGATATTGACGTGGACCTCGTTCGTGCTGCGATAGACGACTGGCCGCGCAGAATAAAGGCCTGTATTCAAATTCGCGGGGGTCATTTTGAATAAACTTTATTACCATAAGAATCTATGTTTTATTAAGTTCATTTTGCTATATAAATGTTTACATAAATAATAAACATGTCTAAATTATTTCATATTGCACATGTGACAGAACTTATGACCTGACTATGTATATGTCTAAACCTGAATGGTTCATTTTCAAGGCTATGTCCAAAGCCTAGTATGAGATAAGAAATAACTGTTTAATTGGTTCAACTAAAAATTAAACCCTTCCTAATTGCTTAACAAAACAATGACATGAAACACAAATGATAATATCAAAAGACCGCTAAGTAATATTTGTAAAATAAAAGGGGTATACAGGGCAAGTAAACAAGGTTATCAAGCAGGTACAGCTACTCACGATGACAAATAAACAACATATGTTTGAATGTGTGGACAGAAGTTTCAAGAACTCTATTACAATACAAAATGTTGTTAACTGTACTTTTTACAATCGTCTTTGGTGAAGTGCGATTTGCTTTTCATTTAAATAATAGTGGTCGAAAAAGGCTCCCTAGCGGTAATACGCTTCAGCTCCTAGCGGCAACAGCCTGTTGGTTTTACAGTCATGTAAATCAAATACACAAAAATTAATACCTCACAGTTAAATGCATTAAAATAGAATATTTCAACATGGAATGGGATTAGACTAATTGATTTTTTGCTTTCGATAGTGAACGGCATTAAGTGAAATTTTTTGATACCGTTTTTTTTAGGCATATTTGACACCGGGTGTAGCCTAAAAAGCCGTTGGAAAAGAGTTTCACTAAATGCCGCTATTCGGGGTTCGTCCTCGTGTTCCTACTAAATTCTCCTACTGGTTTATCTATCTAATAGGAGCAGGAGACGATAGGTGTCCTTATTAGTGGAGCTTCTCCTTCTACTAGTAGGAGCACGAGGACGTGTTTCTGTCCAAAATATATTTTATAGTACTTTAAATAGGCTAGTATTTAATCGCACATCAATAATACTGATTTGCACAGCAAAAAAGGATCGGAAAAAACACTTATTATGTTTTAAATATTTTATGGGTATTCAAGTTTGTTTTAAGTATTTTTTGTTGGTCTTGCATTTTCAACCTTCGTTTCGCTCACCCCCTTTACCCTTCACCTATGCTACCGCAGCATTTTGCCCTGATATTTGCTGTACAAATCAGTATTTTTGATGTGCAGTTTAATATTACCCCTTTAAATAGTGCCGTCATTTCACGTCAAAAATTATATTGTTGCTAGTGTTGAACCATCTTCGCCGTGAAACTTTCCTATCTCTCGTTCTATATTTAGTAGAAGTATTCTCCCTCTTCTTGATCTGATAAAATATTCCCTTATAATATCTGACAAAAATCAGTATGGAATATAATAACGTATGGAGGAAAAGAATTGTTTCACCAACTACAATAAAAGTAAAAATAATACTACAAAGATGACTCAATTTTTAATCGTATGAAGCACAAGTTAAGAATGACTAGATATGATACAGCTAACTAAAGTAATACATAAGTCTGGTCTGATTCAAGAAGTCCGGATGAACTCTATGTGACAGATTCGTCAGTAATTTTACACACAATTTTTTTATTTATCTGTCCAATAGGGCTTATCGTCACTTTTTGAAACAGGACTAGTATAATTAATATATATTAATGTACTATCAGCAGCAGAAGTGGAAGGCCGATTCAAACCTTATTTCCCTTGCAGCTAGCATGAGGCGGTAAATCCTTGCTTTTGTTAAACTTTTTGTCGAATTTCAAAAACCATTTGTTTTATGACTTTTAAGTGTTGAGCTGCATGGGAAAATAACCCTTACAGTGGTCTTGCACAACTGCTGATAACGGTACCTACTTAATTATTTAAGTAGATCAAAATAATTGTACTACTTACAATAGAGAAGCCGTCTAGAGCTAGAAGCTAGGCATTGGCTTTAAACCATGAAAAGTAATAAAAAATCCTAGCTGCGTTGCTTTCTTTAGCCAATACACAATATTTATTTTACCGTTTCCAAGCCTAGTTGGGATGGCACTATTTAAGTAATGTAGTCTATGTCGATAGTTACCAAAAAGGTACTCGACAAAATGAAGGTTTATTATGATCACCTTTTTATTTAAACTTATATTTTCTTTATCACAATCAAAATCAAAATCAAATCAACCTATACTATCATCGGTATACAAGGAATCTTCGTCGCTGGTTTCTTTGACCTCTTTGTTAAAATCTTCCATCTCATTTTCTAATCTTATATCCCTCTCCCAGTATTCATTTTCTAATTTCTAAACAAGTTTATCGAATACATTTCAATGTCACAATGTATCTAGCGAGTTCTCGTGCTTGAGAATGGACTATTGGTTTTTGCTTTTCATACATGATTAAGAATCAACTGATACAATTTTAGTACACCAGTGCAACTAGAAGCTTCAAGGTGAGCAATATCAAAATTAATAAACGGGTTGAATGCGGACTCTATGGCAAAAGCCTTTGCCATAGAGTCCGCATTCAACCGAGAGGGGTGCGGTAGGTGTTCGGAACGTCACTCCCTCCGGATTCCTCTTTAACCTATGGCCATCCCACGATGACGCCAACTATATACAAATAATTTTTATTTTCTCATACTACTATACGTACTTACGGTAATTTAGAGAGCTAATGGTTATGCATATTCTTTACTTTTATTAGGTTTGTGTCTATTGTGATCACTGAAGCTGAGCATCCCCTGTTGTTATGAGTGGAACACACCCATCGAGTTTTCGCTCCGCTGACGTATTTCTTACTGAACGTGTAATTGCCGATGCCAAGCTGCGTTTTCCCATATTTGGACGTCAGGAAAGAAGCTGGAAATGTGCAAACATTGTGTTATTGAAATGTGCAGTTTTCAGGTTTAGGATGAATTGCACCGTTTACAGTTAATTCTTGAATACAAAGAAAAAATATAGTGCCAAATTAATAAAATACTTCGATACGGGTAAGCAAGGTATTAGAGGCCATTGACCCGATTGCTACTGAGAACCGAATCATATACGGTAACCATGTTAACGGTCGGCGACCGCTACCATGATACGCTTAACGACAGTCATTTCGAACGCTTCAGCACTAAGTAAGGATCCCTAACCCAATCACGAACGTACAGTGGTAGACAGGAGTCAATGCCCGCTAATGTCATGCTAACTTAAAACTACATTCTAGCTTTAGAATAAGGACGTGTAGCAACGAAGGTTTGTTACTGGTAATGAAATAGTCCATGCATTTTATTTCTACTTTGTAACTTAGATCTAAGTATTTAAGAGTGAATTAAACGCCTCGATAATATATGAGGCAATCAATATTATTTAGTTTTGTTATTTCTAAATAGTTCTCAGCAGAAGTAATAATAATAGCAAACCCCATAAATCTAATCCAATGTCGAGGCAAGCAATTGTATAAGATTATTACTAGTGCATAACCGAAAATTGTGATAGCGCGAAAAATTATGTAAAAATTATAAATCAAGGTCCACGAGTCTTGAACTGGGTTTTAATGCCTTTTAAGTTAAGGTTTAGGGTTTAATGACCTTTATTATCACAGAAGATATTACGTCACTAACATTACAACATATTTAAGAATAAATTTTACAGTGTCCGTTATCGCATGATATTATTCTCGATACAGTACAACATATCGTGGTGGTAGCCAGAACTAGCTAGGTCAAATAGTCAAAGAATGCTATAATCCGAAAGAAGGTAGGTATTATGGTTTAAATGTTCAGTCATGGTTACGTTTACGATGATATTAGGATATCACTGTCCACGATTGTAGGAACCTGCTAACATTGCGCTAAGGGAAAAGGAAAATAATGTTAACGATAAAATGATAATGAACATATAAATATGTAAATAGGTGTAACTTAGTATCTATGATGTTATTCTACTGTAATATGTTATTTATGTAAAGGCTTATTAGATTTAAATGTTTGAATTGGTTTTACATTATTTTTATATGTGGGTTAGCTGATTGTAAAGTCGCACTCCGTCTGTAGTTATCATAGTTTTGCCATAATTTGTTAGATATTTGGATATGGTATGGTAGCTCGAATGAATATTATAAAATTATAATTATTTATTTTAGGAATATATATATATATGTCGTAGTTGGTTAGTTAAATCAGACACTTAAGTAACTCTCTAGACCGTTAATTAAATACCGACGTTTAACCAAGTCACTTGCATTTTGATTTAAATAAAGCATCGTCTAAAACGTTTAACAATCTGTCTTACCGGAAGCCAGCGTGTTGGAAAACAAGATGGCGTCACGACAACAGCTGATATGCATAGCTTATATCAGGGCAAACCATTGCGGTAGAGGTTAAGGGTTAAGGGGGTGAGCGAAGCGAAGCCCCCTTTATCCTTCGTGTTAGTTTGAACATGTAATAACAACAAAAAATTCTTAAAAAATAAACTGTGCTTAAGTTTATTTTTATACACATAACAAAATAATTATATTGTATAAGTCTTGTTGCCTAGGAACGTATAGACAACTCGTTAAAAGTTTCGTTCACTCACTTGTCTGACGGAATTTTAGTGACTTGGTTAAACGTCGGTATTTAATAGACGGTCTAGAGAGTTAGTTAAGTAAATATATTTATAAGAATATTCCCAACGCCCAGATAATTTTCTTTAACCCTTACTGGGACTGAAGGATTATAAATCCCACAAGATTTTCAACCTTATAGCTTGGTAATAAATGCGTAAACCAATGAAAAATTCTGTATGCTCAGGCTCAGACCCAATGAAGGGTCAAGACAATATCGCTTAGAGTATAATGGTACCTATCAAGTTATATTTACCTCTAGTTTTAACAACAACTACATATATTAGGATAAATACATTGCTACTATACAGTTAATCCCCTTTGAATTTTCTTAATACACCATTTACGATGTACATCTTAGGTTTATCGTGACAATGGTCCAGCTGATATCGTATTATGGTTCCTTCTATAATGGTCAAGCGTGCGCGGCATCCCTTAGTACTAACAGAGGAACATCTCCAGTAATTTGTACAAACATGTTTAGACCTCCGTTCTTGAAAGAAAGTGTAGCCGTTTAAGCTAATAAGCATCTGTCCACGAAGGTTTTTGACGAATTGTACTTCTGGAAGAAAATACATTGTTAAAGGTAGTTCATATTGTTACGATATATAATTCAGTTTTAGAACTAGGTACAGCTTGCACCAAGCATCAAGTTCCTAAATATCTACAGTAATAATGAATTTTGATTTGATTTATAGCTGGGCGCAAAATCCTTTAGATTGTTTTCATTAATGTGATTTACATCCAAGCTTGGTCCTAGAGTCCGAACCTTCCTCATCCAGTGCGGTCACCATTTTTTCAAACGAAACTTCGTCATCAAAAAGCAAACGCAACACATTCGTCGGAGGGTAAATAAAGACCTAGAAAGTTCGCAGTGAAGTTGCCACGCCGCGCAGCGCAATGCGCAAATTTACAGTACAGTATACCGCTGATAGAAATGCCCTGTGAGAACAAAGCGCACACCTCCGCATGTTGCCGTGCTGGCGATACAACGAGCATGCTTAGGACGCGAGTGAGTGTGACAGGGTAACTCTGGGGCGAGCCATGTTATCGTTGTTTATCTCTACCTGTTTTTCGTTAGTGCTAGTGAAAGAAACGCAGCCACATCAGTCTACGAAGCAGGGATAATTAATTAAACGCGTCGAAAAAGTATGCGAATCTAACTCTCAGTGACTCTTATCATCAAATGATATAAGGTTCATTTTAACGGAACTTCCTAAACCGTGTAGTCTTTTTTTATATAAAAAATACTATAATTATAATTACTATAAGTATAATATTGACGTTAAATAAGATTTTTTATTTAATTAATAATATAAAATTTAATAAATAATTGAATCTAAATCTAAATCGGAATCTGAACTCAAACACTTTTTCACTCCGTTATTTATTGCTGTTTCCTGTTCCTGTTGAGCCACAGAGCGAAATAGATGTTTAGCGTCACAAATCCCGTAAACGTAAACGTAACGCTGTTCTGAAGCAATATTCACTTATGTGTACTCACAATCCATTGGATGAAAATTACTACCATCTTATAGTGGCCTTTTTTCATTGTATCTTCTGGTTCGACCTTCGATCGGTCTAGATTTTACACTTCGTATCTCGTATCTAGTTTTTAGTTATCGTCTATTTCGTTTATTTATTTTTAATAAGTATTTATGTAATTACCGGCTAAATTATAATTATTGTTCTAAACATAGGTCTACCCCTGCTGAGCAATCGAACTTTCTCATCCTAACTTGGTTTGCTGGAAAACACTTTTATTACACTTTTAAAATTAAATAAATTAGGAATATCCCCAATTTGGACGAAATCTTTAATACAAGAAAAGATTTATTTCTAAAAATATACAGGGTGGCTGTAAAATCTCTAGCTATAACAAACCAGCCTACTTTATGATTGTAGTACAAATATATAATGAAACATACATTGTACCTACCTAAGACCTGTACTGTAAACATGAAAGTTATTGCAATAAATACCGAAATACTGAAAAATACTAAATACATGTTATGTTACTTTTATACAAGTGTGTAACTTGAATTTTTGCCGACTGTAGAAACGATTAAAACCAACAAAAGTGATAAATTGCCTCAAACACTGTTCAAAATTCAGTCTATAAGCCGAGTCCTGCAAGTTTTACTTCATTACGGCGCACTTTTATTAAGACTACTGCATCACTTTTAACATGATGAGTAGCTCTTTGTATAAAAAATCAACAATAATAGTATATGTAAACAATGCACGACTTGAAGTTTCATATAGTAAGTTTTGCAAGTACCACTCCAGACAGGGCAAGCAGGTCTAACCAGGGTGGAGTAGATGGTGGGTTTGGTATATGGATTCAGATGGCTTCGCCTGTTGATAGGATATGATTTAAAGCACAGGGATTTAATGCCTTAGACCGGGTAATATCGATGTGTTTCGAAGTTTCCTAGGTACTTCACCGAGTGTCTCATTCAATGTAAATTTCCACATATATGAAGCTCTCTATTAGGTGTTGTCCGTGACCTTGTGAACATTATTGCCTCCGTTCTTGTTTCACTGAGCTTTAATTTCCACTTGGTAAAATACTCGTAAGATCCATCAAGAGGCAGTTGGAGCCTGCTAATATCAAGTTCAATATCGCTGAAAGAAGCTAACTTCTTCTTTCCCTAAGGAAGTGACGTATGATATACGAGCGCTGCACTTGCTGTGATATACGATACACATAATACTGGCTCGCATGCTGTTTCGTGAGTTAAGCCGAAAGTAGTCTTAGACCGCGTCTTCTACCTAGAGAGCCAGACGCAGTGCGTCTCCACCGTTGGTTAGCCGCTAAGGTGGTTTGATGGTGGGGAACAGAGGCGTTAGCTAATCCTTGGGCTTCAAGCCGGGGGGTGCTCTGCGTCTCTTATAATATTTATAGGATTATAATATAATATAAGATTTATAGGATTTAAATTCAACCTGTATCTCCTTAGTTTAAACAAAAACATTCGATCACATGTGTTCCTTACAGTTTGTAAGCTGTATAGTACAGTGTACATATAGGTCTATAAAATATACTATTTAACAAGTACGAGTGTATGAAAAAGTACAGTAACTGGGTAAGTGCGAAAATTGCGGTGCAACTAAGTCTGCGTCCACTCAGGGCACTAGACCATAGATGTATGCCCTATTAGCATTTGCACTATATAGAAAAGTTGGATAAGTCTTCTCACTATAATAAACAATTGCCATGAAGTATTGTAATAAATTTATTAAATGGTTTTATCCAGTTCCATATAATCGTCACGTCTTTTCACGACAAAGGGATTGGTTACAATATAATATCTCACTTTTAATTGCCGCAGTATTTTCGAGGCCAGCTATGACAGGGGGTTAGCCGAACTCAGTTAGATTTTGATATAAAGTCCGTCCTTGATAATAAATCGAGAAGGTGCGTGGTTATGGTCCAGATTCGTGCGCACGATTCGATAGTTTTTCAACAGTGTTAAGTTAGACCCACACTTAGATGAGGTGCACTTGTAGCGGTCTGTTTCCGAATAACGCTTGTTCTTGTAGAATGTGAAACCGTTGAGCATCGCCAATTCCTTGATCTTGTTTCCTCTCAGGACTTTGATGATATGGACTGAAACACAAATATTTTATAAATAAAGTGGATCGGTTGAAAATGGCTCGGTATATCGAAGGCGAATGTAAGTTAGCTTTTCAGAAAACTAATATTCTTTTCTAATACGGAATGATAAAATGCTTATAGTTAGGACGATTGATATAAGCATTTCAAAATCACAGCAAACAAATAAGAAAGATATTTGCAAAAAAATATGCTTGATATATATATGAGCCTTTATATAACAGTGAAGTGATGTTATCTGTGCGTATTTATCTACGGACTTAACAGATAATTTCTATTATCATCAGGATCATTGAAAATTGAGTATTTTAGTTATCTTCTTATACTTTATTGTTATGGGAGAATACGCTTAATCCAATATAGAGGAGACTTTATAAGGCACAATATTTATATTCAGATATTTTCTGAATTGATTCGAATTTTTTTATAAGACGACAATAACCGTCGTAGGATATTATAAATTAACATACACTACTTACTTCAATGAGTTACTGAAAACGTTTTGTTTGAGTCTACTCATTCGTTCTAAGAGAATAGCAATGTATTGCCATCATATCGTCTTACACTAACTAATAAGGGTTAGTACAACAACTCACTCAACTAATCTTGTGGACATGATTCTTTTTATGAGTTTTGGTAGGTGCTATAGAATTAAGTTTATTTGAAAATAAAAAATATTTTTCAAAATCTATTTCGATTATTTTTATATTTTATTATATCTAAGTAGAACATCAATCGAAAACATCGTCTAAACTTCATGCATGCTAATACGATGCACTATTTGTCTTTGCGCATCATTTAGTAGAACTTATTCATTCTCGTCCTAGTTAAGTTAACAATACATGCTGATTTGATTGCTAAAGAAATAATCTTAATGATTATTATGTACCGTTATATTTAAGTAAGATTATAATTAGTATCTTCCCATCTGTCAGCAATGGAGTTGGCCGGTGAAAGATAATTACAGGTGGCACCAGTGCGTTTGATTGGTTATATGAAATCATTTAATACAAAATAAATGTCATTTTACATGTGTATGATTTAATTAATATTTATTTTGTATTTTTGGCAGTGGTTTTTTCCAATACACAGCACTTAACCAGCAATTGATCCCACCCTACTGGTAACACTGAAGCGTGGAGTCAAATGAGACCACGTGCCGTGTGATGAAAAAAATCTAATCCAAAACTAAGTGGTTTAACAAGATAACTACCCTGAGTAGTAAAATAAACATGTAGGTATTCAGAATGAAATGATTCCGACATAAACTTGTTCCATCTCTAGGAAACAAAATAATACGACGTATCGCCTTCAGCCACTGTTTTAATAACTTTGTGTCTTTAGGAGAAGATGAGTTCCAATGTCTGAGCAATTAATTACACAACAACGCCTTATTTTTACTAACTTTTAATAAAATGTTAATGATTTCATACAATATCTGTTTGTCATGGGTGCCGGCGATGCTAGCGCCACTTTGACAGCTGTCAACCCCATTTTTATCACCAACTTTAGTCAACGTTAGTAAAGTTCACAAAGTAAAAGGACGATGGGTCGTCCATTTGCTTTTCCTATTGGGCAATTGGTTAGAATACAACAATACATTAACAGCAATACGTAATTAATATATGATTGTTATTATAATCATGACTTACATCTACATAATATTCAACTTTCCTAACTTGATTAGACTAAACATATACAAATATCAAATTAAAATAAAATGTTGTGGTTACGAGTGGCGGGATGCCTAACGTGCTGGCACCAGTCAAAGTCTAGGGTTATTTATTACTGTAGCTATTTACATGCTTAGTATAGGTATAAAGACCTTAAGCCTAACCTCTTATCTACATTGGACCACTGTGGGAGAAGAACCTCACTGTATAGCCACACCAATCCGCTGGGCGAAGTAGGTAACAGCTCTTGGATGACCCGATCATCCCCGAGTACACGTTCATCTTACATTTACAAGATCGCGCATTAAGACTATAACATATATTTTTATTCTCAATTTATATATCATGGTTATGAACACCGACGATATCGATGATCTTATTATTGGACGTATAAAGTGCCGCGCGGCATCCTTTAGTCCTCTTGATACATCGCCATCTTGTCCTGCCAGTATTTGAGTTACAGGAGTCCATGTTGAAGCGAAGACCGTTCAGAGACAGACCGGGCCGGCCAAACTTGGTAGTGTAGAACCTCGCATCTGTAAACACGAGAGGATGTTTTAATGCCTGTAAAACAATTTATTAGTTTATTTACACACGTATCATAAACCCTCTTTACTGAGTCTAAAAACCGCACGTTAGGACCTTCATAATGTAAAACTGTTTAGTAAAAACTAATTTCTTATCTGAAAATATGTGACTGCTACATAATGGAGGGCATCAACACTCGAGAGTGGGTTTATGAAACGAGCCGAAGGCGAGTTTCATAATAATGTTACTCGAGAGTTTTAATGCCTAATTATGTACAGTTACATACACTAGTTTATCTACACACATATCATAAGCTCTCTTTGATGTGTTCAGGAACCGCATGTTCGACCGGCATTGTGGCTCTGCAGTTGTTTAGCTTGTTCGGTAGCACCAACTTCGGGCGTCGGCGTTCGAAATTTGAATGTCAGTACCAACTTCACAGACAAACTAGGGGCAGCACTAGGCGGGCGTTCGAAATTTGAATGTCGTGTAGAATAATTAATGTTTTTTAATAAATTAATAATGGTCATAATGTGTAATTTTTCAGATAAGAAATGAGTTTTTATCAAGTAGTTTAACATTATGCTGATCGTAACGTGTGGTTTTTCTACGCAGTAAAGAGGGTTTATGATACGTGTGTAGATTAATAGTAGTTTCTGTGACTGGTACATAATGGAGGGCATTAATACTCGAGAGTGGGTTTATGAAACGAGCCGAAGGCGAGTTTCATAATAATATCACTCGAGAGTTTTAATGCCTAATTATGTACAGTTACATACTCTAGTTTATCTACACACATATCTTAAGCTCTCTTTGATGTGTTCAGGAACCGCAAGTTTGACCGGCATTGTGGCTCTGCAGTTGATTAGCTTGTTCTGTAGTACCAAGTTCACGCAGGCGGACGTCGGCGTTCGAAATTTGAATGTCATAATATGTAGAAAAATTACACATTATGGTCATAATGTGTGATTTTTCAGATAAGAAATGAGTTTTTACCAAGTAGTTTAACATTATGCTGTCGTAACGTGCGGTTTTTGTACGCAGTAAAGAGGGTTTGTGATACATGTGTAGATAAAATATATAAAAGTTAAAAAAAGTAAAATATATTCATAGTAGACATAGACACTTAGTAAATTGTTACTTACTAGCATTATTTCAAATCGCCATTCCAAAATGTATCTATACATATAGTTTTTAATATTTTAGGTAGGTAACTGTATCTTTTTAGCTACGGATCAGTTTTTCCTGGTCCCATAATGAACATATAATATTTACATACAGGCATGTACATTTCTTCTGGTCCCACACTAGGGTACCTTGTGCCGAGGGAACCAGAAGCAGTGACGTCACACACATATAAACATCCAAGAGCTAAGGTTTTTTTTAACTAGGTACGTATGCTTAAAGGTACTATCTACGACAAAAATCTATTCCCTGATATCAGTTATTTTCTATACAATACATGTTTTGTACACCAGATTACTATGGATGATTTGCATTATCCTTTTACTGACATTTATGTTTACGTTTCGAATCTGGAATTACTAAATAAAAAGGTTTCGTATATTATGTCTGCAGTTAGTAACAAAAGACTGGTCAATATCACATTCGTATATTCGATCAGCAGTTCTTAATTTCATATTCAATTATTATTTATAGCACTCCGATAAATAAATTTTACATTTTAAGTTACATTTTATTAACCAAAGTAAGCGAAAAAAAAAACCGGTCAAGTGCGAGTCTAAATCGCGCACGAAGGGTTCCGTACCACCGTTCAATGGAAGCGATGGTGTGGAGTGAATAGTTTGGATTTTACACAGCAAAATATTGTTTACAAAGTTATTGGTGCGGTTACTTTCACACTCCATGTACGTAACCAGGTGCATCCATAAGTTTGTATGTGGTATTGTTGTATGGGAGCCCCCTTAAATATTTATTTTATCCTGTTTTTTAGTATTTGTTGTTATAGCGGCAACAGAAATACATAATCTGTGAAAATTTCAACTCTCTAGCTAGCTAGGTTCTTGAGATACAGCCTGGTGACAGACGGACGGACGGACGGACGGACGGACGGACAGCGAAGTCTTAGTAATAGGGTTCCGTTCTTACCCGTTGGGTACGGAACCCTAAAAACAACGGTTTCCTTAAAAATATTACAATGTCACAAGAAAGTACAACAACAACTACTAAACACACTACAGTCAACAAAGAAACAACAATAAAAAATCACAAAAAACTTATTTAAACAAGGCTTGTGTTTAAACGATTACCAAAAAATTCGAAAATTTACTACCAATTAATTCTAAATGACTCCCAGAATTAGTAAATGATCACCAAATTTTGTTTGGATAAATGATCACCCAACTTCTTTTTATGTTTTGTGTACTTAAGTTAATGTTTTAAGAAATTTTGTTGTTCTTACATGTTCACCTTCACATAAGCTAACGCAGTATTTTGCCCTGATATTTTCTGGTGATTATAACTTTTGGTGATCATTTACCCATTTTGGGTAGGAAAAAAATATTTTGACGTTCATTATATTTGTTGCCAGTCATCCAGCCAGCCAGACAATCCAGTCACATACCGTATTTGGCTTATCTCACGTCAGAGAATGGTTATGAGTATTGTTTATTCGTATAATGCGGTTGGTTTTCTTCAGTGTGACCACTCCTACACGACACCCGGCGCTGGTCCGACGGCTGCAGCGCCAAAACAACTTACCTTTCTTCGATTTTTGACTATTGAAGTTAAACCGTTGCCCTTCTAATATCATGCCTGGCTTACCAGCCCTTGTTGTGAAGAACATGATATCTGCAAAAAAGTGATCTTGTGATTTGTTGGGTTGACAAAAAAAATGTAAAATACCTACATGATGCAAAAACAAAACGAAATACAATAAATATAAATTTAAAAAAATGAGAAATCCCCCGACATAACTTTAAAATTACTGAACCGAATTTATAGCAAACAAAACATTACATTTAACATTTTACATAAACTCAAACTCAAAAGTACTTTATTACTGTAGATATTTACATATACTTAGCAGACGTCATTTTCTGCCTCTTCTCTACATTGGACCACTGTGGGAGAAGAAGGGCGTAGAAACTCCCACAGATTGATTTTTAGATCTCTTTTAAAAATAGGTTGTGCTTAACTAATACAATTATGATTTATTTTTATTTAATAAGCTGGAATAAATAATTACAAAATTATTAACAGCAAGGTCTGTGTTGAGCCAGATTAACCCCATACAGTCCTGTCATTTAAGTAATCTTGAACATTGTAATATCCCTTTTTCGACAAAGTCGCTTTAACATGCTTTTTAAATTGCTCAAATGGCAATTTCAAAATCTCCAGAGGTATCTTATTGTAGTAGAGAATGCACTGACCCTTGAAAGAATTGCTAAACTTCGCGAGTCTAAAACGGGGCGCACATAGTCTATGATTATTTCTTAGGTAAACATTACAGCTATCGCTAAGTTTGGAAAATGTTGTAAGGTTCTTGCGTACATACATTATATTTTCGAAAATAAATTGACTAGCTACTGTTAGTATGTCAATTTCTTTAAAAAGCTCTCTTAAGGAGTCTGTTCGTTTTAAATTATAAACTGCTCGAATAGCTCTTTTCTGTAAAATAAATATAGTTTGAATATCCGCTGCTTTCCCCCACAACAAAATACCATAGGACATCACACTATGAAAGTAACTAAAATATACTAGCCTAGATGTAGCCACATCCGTGCTTTGTCTGATGTTCCTAACAGCGTAAGCCGCAGAACTTAATTTACCAGCCAATTTATCTATGTGGGGTCCCCACTGCAATTTGCTATCAATGGTTATTCCAAGAAACTTCGTATCATTTACTAATTCTAACGTGCTGTTGTCTAACACTAAACTGGTCTCAACTTGCCTGACATTTGGAAGTGAGAATTTGATACACTTGGTTTTACCAGCGTTTGACAATAAATTATTAACTGTGAACCAATTCAAGGTTAAAGACAATACACCATTAACATCATCAAATTCTCCTTTTTGTCTTTCAATTTTGAAGACCAGTGAAGTATCATCAGCAAACAACACTATGTCAGTTAATTTCTCCACCATGAAAGGCAGATCATTAATATATACCAGGAATAAGAAAGGGCCTCATATGGAACCTTGTGGAACGCCCATTTTAACACCCGATCCATTAGATTTTACGCCGTTAACTTCTGCCTTTTTAATTCTATTGCTTAGATATGATCTTAGTAGATCCAACGCTTTATTTCTAACTCCGTAATGATTTAATTTAATTAATAGCGTATTATGATCAACACAATCAAACGCCTTCGACAGGTCGCAAAAAACTCCGATAGCATCCTGTGCGGCCTCCCATGCAGAATAAATATGAGATATAAGGGTAATACCTGCATCCGTAGTCGATTTACCCCTAGTGAAACCGTATTGTTTGGCGTGGAGTACGGTTTGTACGGTTGAAGTGTGAGAGCATTTGATTGAGTATAATCTTTTCAAATATTTAACTTAGTGTTGGAAGAACAGATATTGGTCTGAAATTTGAAGGATCACCCTTATCTCCCGACTTGAAATATACGACATAAAGTCACATACACTGCTTCTGGCCCCACACTAGGATACCCGGTATCGTGGGAACCAGAAAGAACATTATCTAAGAACCATCGCTGTGAATCGCACAGACTCCTTAAGACAGCTTTTTAAAGAAATTGACATACTAACTGTAGCTAGTCAATTTATTTTCGAAAATACACAGTCAGGTCATAAGTTCTGTCATACAATAAAAACTTTTGAATTTAGAACGCTGGCCACAAAAAAGTCTATTGAATTCGAATTTCGAATTTTTCATGAAAATAAAAATGTGTACTTTTTAGAATTTTTCTCATTTTTAAATATGGAGTGGACACTTAAAGAAGACCGTGTCGCAGTTATTTCGTTGCATCGTTGCGGTTACGCGCCAATTCAGATTTTCGACTTACTGAAAAATTTGAATATAACCAAAAGATTCGTTTATCGTACCATAAAACGATACAATGAAGACTCTAGTGTAGATGACAGGTCAAGAAGTGGTCGCCCTCGCTCTGTTAGGACTCCAGCAGTGATAAAAGCTGTGAAGGCGCGAATTCAAAGAAATCCCATACGTAAGCAGAAACTGTTGGGCCTTCAGATGGGGTTAAGCAGGACCACGGTGAAAAGGGTGTTAAATGAAGACTTAGGGCTTAGGGCATATCGAAGAAAAACAGGACATCGTTTGGACGCTCGTTTAATGGACCTGAGACTGAAGAGATGCCACGCTTTGTTGAAGCGGTACGCGGGAAAAAAAGCATCGGGAAATTCTTTTTTCGGATGAAAATTTTTCACCGTGGAAGAGAGCTACAACAAACAAAATGATAAGATGTACGCACACAGCAGTGAAGAAGCGAGCAACCGTATTACGCGTGTCCAACTAGGTCATTTTCCATCCTCGCTCATGGTTTGGTTGGGAGTCTCTTATTGGGGCTTAACTGAGGTACATTTTTGTGAGAAAGGCGAAAAAACGAATGCAGTTGTGTATCAAAATACAGTCCTCAAGAACCTTGTGGAACCTGTTTCTCATACCATGTTTAATAACAGGCACTGGGTATTCCAACAAGATTTTGCGCCAGCTCATAGAGCGAAAAGCACACAAGACTGGCTGGCGGCGCGTGAAATCGACTTCATCCGGCACGAAGACTGGCCCTCCTCCAGTCCAGATTTGAGTCCGTTAGATTACAAGATATGGCAACACTTGGAGGAAAAGGCCTGCTCAAAGCCTTATCCTGATTTGGAGTCACTCAAGGCATCCTTGATTAAGGCAGCCGCCGATATTTACATGGACCTCGTTCGTGCTGCGATAGACGACCGGCCGCGCAGAATAAAGGCCTGTATTCAAAATCGCGGGGGTCATTTTGAATAAATTTTATTACCATAAGAATCTATGTTTTATTAAGTTCATTTTGCTATATAATTTTTTACATAAATAATAAACATGTCTAAATTATTTCATATTGCACATGTGACAGAACTTATGACCTGACTATGTATAATGTATGTACGCAAGAACCTTACAAAATTTCCCAAACTTAGCGATAGCTGTAATGTTAACCTAAGAAATAATCACAGACTACTTGCGCCCCGGTTTAGACTCGCGAAGGTTAGCAATTCTTTCAAGGGTCAATGCATTCTCTACTACAACAAGATACCTCTGGAGATCTTGAAATTGCCATTTGAGCAATTTAAAATCCATGATAAAGCGACTTTGTCGAAAAAGGGATATTACAATGTTCAAGATTACTTAAATGATGGGTCTGTATGGGGTTAATCTGGCTCAACACAGACCTTGCTGTTAATAATTTTGTAATTATTTATTCCTGCTTATTAATTATGATAATAACTAAATATTATATTTTGTATTAGTTAAGCATAAGCAATTTTTAAAAAGAGATCTAAAAATAAATCTGTGGTAGTTTCTACGCCCTTCTTCTCCCACAGTGGTCCAATGTAGAGAAGTGGCAAAAATGACGATTGCTAAGTATATGTAAATATCTACAGTAATAAAGACATTTGGAATTTGGAATTTGGAATTTGGAATCGAAGTTTATTTTCTGACCAAGGATCTTTTTGTCGATTTTTAACATTATATCATATATTGATTGATTAATATATGTTTTTGGAGACAAAATATTTATCGTTTCAGTTCACAATGAACTCATTGGAAAATGCTGTATACGAGGACGTGTGATTTATCAGAATGGACGGATCGATAGGCTGATGAAGCACGGAGGCACAGCTCACAATGGGAAAGTAAAAGTGGAAGGTGTAAAGTAAAAAGTCAAAAAGCAAAGAGTGAGAAAAAGTGAAAATTTCAAAGTGATAAGTGTTTTTTTTTTTTTCAAGAGGAAATTTTAAATTTATTAAATAATAAAATAAATAGGAAATATTTAATTTTTTATGGCTATATCTGTGTGGAGGAAGAAGTGTTTTGGTATTCTCTTCATTTTATATGCATCTGAGGACAGCCAATTTGTCAGTATGGTCGAATATTGATTTTTGATAAACGATACGAAATATTTAATTTCCAGGATAGAAGCAATTATAATTATAGTGTAAGGGAAGAAGGAAGAGAGGTAGACCACGGAGAACCTACATGGATCAAGTGAAGGAGAAGATAAATATAGTGTCAGTATCAGGACGACAAGGAGAGGGCAGTATGTAGAAGTGCATGGAAGGAACTCCACCGACAGGAGCGTAGCTCTTAAATAATGAATGTATGAATAATTATAGTTTATTATTGTCCCTGTCCACAATTAGGATTTGTTTGGTTACTTCCTGTTACTAAAATGTTAACTTAAGTTTGTGATATTCAGTTCCAGGGATTTACTTAAAATATATAAGATTTGGGTTCTTCTGGTTTCTACTGGCAGAATAAAATAAAACATGTTTGAAATCGACTGTTACCGCTAATAATATTCATGGAAACGTATCACGTCAACGTCATTCGTAAAATAAATGTAAAATCAATTTTAGGAAAGTTACTTCGGCTTACGAATGGCAGCGGGATAGTGTTGGATGGAGTCTTAGCCATTCGTTATCCAGCAGCAGCCTCGAAAGGTCTAAGTGTGATTTTAGTTTAGTAGAAGTTTCAGTGTGACAATATTTTTATCGTATCTATGATGTGAACACGTGTGATCCGATTGTTATGGAAGCTCTTAGTATGTTGATATATATAATGTTGAAATCTGTGAAATACGGTCCAGTACGTTTCGACCAGTCGCGGGACCGAATCACGGCCAACAAATTCTCGCGTTAGGATGGCGGATCGCCTGTCTAGCCTTCACATTTTTTTTTTTCATCTGTCAAAATGACGTTTTAAAGGTACGTTCAAAATTGAGGATCGGAAAATCTTAGCGTACTAATAGAAAATAGTAGATTTCTTACGAGTTCGCAAGGCTTATTAAGAACTGAGAAGTTTACGGCACGAGCCGAAGGCGAGGTTTGTAAAGCAGCCTTTTCGAACGAGTTAGGAATATAATTTCTCAAGTTGCGAAGCGAGCGAAGTTGCTATTTTGAGGTTAGAATGCGGAAAAAATATTAAGACCGCGTAACATATTTCGTACTTGATTTGACAGGCACATAATAATACCCTTTGCGGGACGCGGGGCGCCATACTGACAACACTCGCATGCGTGGTCAATACCACAGTAAATCCCGCGTGCGTGATGAAACACGAATGCACTGAAGTTACGCTATGTACTCTATAAAGGCGATGTGTACTTACAGTAACAAACGGCATGAAGTATATAAGCTGGCCTTGCAAATTCCGTACCTTAGTGTAACATAAGTTCTGCAACTATGTGAGCTAGTAGTAGTTAGAGCTACTTGAACCCACTGATATGTCCTTCTGTTATTTTATCAAACTAAAAGTGTATTTGCCAATCAATATCAATATTATATCGCGTTATGGCATAACAAATTGAGGCTCTACATCTGGAATGGAAACAATAAAAACTGTGCAAAAAATATAAATAATAATTTATTTATATTTTTTTAAAACTATTTAATGAAATATTTCTTCTCTAGGCCCCATGGCTCACAGTAAAATCAAACATAGACAACTGTTATATACAGGGGGTTATTTTTAGTCCGTATACCACACGAGCTGATGCCCGCTCAATATGTGTGGACCCTGACATAGCAGGGAGGTTGACTCCTGGGTATGGGTAATTCCATTTTTTTCCCCTCCACCAAAAAAAAGGTCTTTATCTAAGTCCGAAGGATCAAAGTCGAGTCAATCTCTTATCTCGGAACAACGATGTTGTTCTGTCTACTTCTATACAAAATTTGTCTCCAAGTTGTATTAGTGTGGCTACGGTGCTTATATTTTGTTTTAAACAAATTTTGTATCCTAAATAAAAATAAAGCAAAAAGCTGGTAAACTGATAATAATAATAATACCTTGGACACTATTTACACACATTGATCTAGCCCCAAACTAGGATTCCCTGTATCTTGGGTACTAGACAACAATACACATACTTATAGAGATAAATATTATGCTTAGATAAACAACCATGACTAGGGTACAAACAGCCGTTCTCATCAAACAAATATTTGCCCCCACCGGGACTCGAACCCGGAACCCTTGGCTCCGTAGGCAGGGTCACAGCCGACTCGGCCATTCGGGTCGTTGAGTCCTTTATTTTTGTTCTCAATTCTTAGCCTATACTATACTATGCAGGTGACTAAGTATTTAATTTTTGCATTTTACAACATCTATGATGTGAAAACATGCACTACAGGAATTATGATGATAGGAATTATGATGCATTCCAAAAATGTAACGACCGATTTTGATCTGTCGGCCACCTCGTAGTCACGTCACGTATGGAGGGACTTCTGTGCCTTGAAACAAAATACTCACAATTAATGTTAATTACACCACGATCGTTTCATAAATATAAACCAACTCGCAATAAAATATCATCCAAAATTGGATATAAAATACTTTTCATACTTTGAACAAATGGGTTAAGGTCGTCCTTCTATGTATGTTAGATTATTGTATTCAAAACATACGAAACATATTATCATCCCTTTTTCAAATCTTGAAGACAGACTTGCTCCCAAGTTCAGATATACGTCCTCCAATAGCCGCGTTTGTATCTACAAATGTGCGTATTTACGCACAATAAAAATCTGATTCATTTATTTCAGAAACTATATCTATTATTAAGAGTACCTGTGTTATTTAAATATAATGACTATATATGATCAAATACCTACATATAACTGAGGAAATAATAAAATAAAACCGGGCAAGTGCGAGTCTGACTTACACACGAAGGGTTCCGAACCATGAAAAATCGCAAAAAAATACCACGTCTCTTGTTTGTATATTGGGGACGCCCTTTATTTTCAAATAAAGTGAAGTTCATATTTATTTGCTGTAGCGGCAACAGATTTACTTATATATTTTTATATATTTAGATTAATTATTTCATATTTTTATTTTACATATTACAAACGTATTCTGTAAAAAAAAAAACTCTCTACCTGTTACGGTTAATTCGATACAGCCCGCTGAGGGACAGGTAGAAAGCCGGAGAGGCGGAAGCTTAGGTAACCTGTAATAGGGTCCCCTTCGGGTGCGGAACCTTAAAAACCAAATACATTGGGAAGACAATGGTTTCATTATTCCAAATACTTTATCAATATAAATTAATGGTTATGTCTATTTTTTGTGATTACTATCTCATCGTCTATGGTGTTAAGACAAGCTGTACATCCTTTAGAGTATTTGACACACCTCCAGTGAAATTTGACACCCGCCCTTCTATGGAATCCGAAAGTATATTGACCTATTCTGATTTGCCTCCCTCCGCGTCGTGACGTCAGATATATAGCCTCACCATCAGTACCTGGGAAGGACATAAACGGAAATAATTTAATAACAATATTAACACTCATTTTTATTTTATCGACACATTTCAATTAACAGTGATTAGTTTCTGCATTGAGCTTCGCGAGCGAGCTATCTAAACGATACCATGGGATAAACAAAAAATATATATTTTGGTAGGGCAGGATTTAAAAAAACAAATATATTTTTACACCACTTTGCAGGCCTTATCTAGCACAAAGAGTCTTAGAGCTGAGCCGCGGACAGGAATTGAACAGACAGACGGTTCCTCATTATCAACGGAACCAAAAAATACAGATGGTTATGTTACGGAATAATATATTTAAAAATAATTCTAAATAGTATGTTAGATCCCTCCCAAGGCGGGTTCCGTAGGCTGGGGCCCATAGACAGTTGGAATTTGGCTAACCGCCCGCCGTAGGGGGGTCCAACTGACAGTGTTCCACCGTGCAATAACCTTAACCTCTCAAAACCGAGGGTAGTTGTGACGGGTCGCGATTGTGAACCCTATGCCATGTTAATCATTGTAATATTTGTATTAGTTTGCAACCAAATTTGAAAAGTCTAAAAAAAAAATTGGGGAGTTTCTTCGCCCTTCTACTCCCACAGTGGTACAATGTAGAGAAGGGGCAAAAAATTACGTTTGCTAAGTATATGTAAATATTAACAGTAAAAAAAGACATTTGAAATTTGAACTTTGAACTTTGGGATTCGGTACTGGAGGTCTTAAACAAAAATAATGATCTTTAATATTATTTGATTAGTTTTTCATCTGGACCATATCCGTGTTACCACAAAAAATATTAAACAGCGTTCAACCTTAAAAAAACGTCAAATCCTATTCATTTTTGACTTCAAACAAGTGTTGAACAGTAGTTTATTTTTTGTGGTAAGGCCCTATATGTTTGTCAGGGAAAGTTGTTCACGAAGATGGGTACTATCATTCCGCAAAATTGGGACGGCTTCAATATCAACCTGTGTTGGGACGGCTTCAATATCAACCTGTGTTGGGACGGCTTCAATATCAACCTGTGCTTTTTACAATTTTCCAAGTAACGCCTGGTTCTCCAGGCTGACTTTAAAATCAATACCAAATACGATCCCTTCCAGCTGTAAAAATATCACATTTCTATATCCTAAGTCAATATTAATAGGCTACAAATTATCCCTCTTATAAGACTGGAGATTTGAGTGCTACTTTTCTGAGCCAATAAACTTAAACATATAAGAGAGAAAATTATTATATAAATACCAATTAATGGTTGTGCACATTTTTGGAGGTTACTATCACATCGTCTATAGTAAAAAGGCATGCTTTGCAACCTCTATTTATGTGCGTAGAACAGTACCATCGACACTTGATGCCCGATCTTTTACTGACTCCGAAGATATAACGACCAACTTTAATCTGTGGGGTGCCACGCCGTGACGTCACGAATTCGGGGACCTCATCAGCACCTGGTAAAAACATAAATATAAATAATATTAGTAACGAAACAACCGCAAGCAATGAGAACCGAATACATATTTCTCAAAATATTCGCTTATTAATAACTATTATGCTAACCAGCATGGGTTCCAAGCTTAAGAGTTGTTACAAAAGTTGTGCACAGTTTGCAAAAAAAAATGTATTGTAAAATTAAAAAAGGCATAAACAACCAAACTAGACTAAAACTTCAACATGGCTCAACAGTAAGTAGGTGTGTTAAATCTGCCAAATTCCTTTTAATTTAAAATGAAAAAAAGAATTGTTATAATTTATATAATCTTTTTGCAATTGTTGATATTTCACAGCATGTGTGATCAATTAAATAAAACTACACTCATATGCAAGTAATGCCAATAATTAAAAATATCCATAATAAATGATGGTGAGGATTTTAAAATTTATAAAACATTCAATAGGTATCGGTTTTAACATTGTATATAGCAAATTACAATTATAAATCTATGTGATAAGTGTTGTGCAGTGTGCGCGTGTATGTGCGCGTGTGGGTGGGTGTCTGTGTGTGGCTGTGAGGTGTATGTGAGTCAAAGAGAACATTTAGTTTGTGCATGATAATAATTAATTCGCTTTTACGTATACAAACTGCAAATTAAGAATAATAACTATAACATGATCAAAAGATTATTACGAGTAATACAAAACTTTGGTCGGACATGATTGTGATATAACTGACTCCGCACCACATTTCCGGCATTAGTCATGGTAAGTCTGGCCTTGCATTTAATATTTCGGTTGACACCACTATGGCACACCCAATAAACACAGTTTCTTGAAACTTTAGACTCCCTCAGAAATGTGTATCCATCAAGAAGCATGTTAGTTATGCCTCGTTGATTCTTCACGTATCTTATGCCTAAAGAGCAAATAGGTTAGTTACATTAGTAAAATGTCTTGATGTACTGGATTATTTAAAAAACTATTTCGGCTACTTCTTGAACTACTTGTACAGTTTTCTTTTTTATCTACGAAGAGGATGACGTATATGCATATTAATCTCTCTTTTACAATCCTACATATTTAACTATTCACAGAAAAACTATGTAATAATAACACATGCTGTGATGTGATCTGGATAGTGTGGACTACTCTACCGAATGACACAGCAGTAGTGGCCTTGCCGGACCTGGATATAGCAGCATTTAAAGTCCTCAGTAGATTGGTATTCAAAGCCTTGTTGTACGGGTATTTCCCGGAAAACGTTTGGACCTAGACGGTATTCTGGAACATCCAGTAGGAATGTGGCATTGCGTCGCTTCAGTCACATTGTGAATGTGGCACGGTCAACACCGTGAAACACTTACCAAATTGTCTACCGAAAATCCGTCTTGATTGTGTTTGAACCATTCTACTCTTAAAGTATTGAACCAGCAGTAAAAATATATTCGACATAATTCGTTCAAAATCCATCCCATGACAAAATTGATCAGCATCTCGCTAAAAAACATAACTCTTACATATTATGCATATCATAGCCAAACAGACACTCTTAAACTCTAAACACTCTAAAACTTATTCCAAAAGCTGCTGACGACCCGAATGGCCGAGTCGGCAGTGGCCCTGTCTACGAAGGCAAGGGTCCCGGGTTCGAGTCCCGGTGGGGGCAAATATTTGTTTGATGAGAACGGATGTTTGTATAATAGTCATGGTTGTTTATATATCTAAATATAATATTTATCTATATAAGTATATGTATCGTTGTCTAGTACCCAAGAAACAGGGAATCCTAGTTTGTGGCTAGATCAATGTGTGTAAATAGGGTCCAAGGTATATATTATTATTATATTATTATTATTGCTATTCATATCTCGTTCAACGCTTGCTTATTCTGGGTTTCAAACAGAGTTTTCGCACCATATTTATTCACTATCAAAGATAATGGATGAGTAAGGCATGATTAATGATATTGATTTGCATTCGGTCTCCAATGCATATCAATGTGTACCTCAGAATTGACAGAAATATACTACTCCAAATTCCCCTAGTTTAAAAATACTTACACGGAATATAAGAAGCATTGGTAAGGTGAC
The DNA here is from genome assembly GCA_949825045.1 of Argyresthia goedartella. Classification (NCBI taxonomy): domain Eukaryota; kingdom Metazoa; phylum Arthropoda; class Insecta; order Lepidoptera; family Argyresthiidae; genus Argyresthia; species Argyresthia goedartella. The sequence goes on from OX463817.1 coordinate 9,207,739, forward strand.
GCGTTTCACTGACTTCACTCTCCTTCTATTTACTCTCGGTATTGACTTTGATGTGTTGATACTAACGGAGTGCTGGCTGTATAAATATGGAGATAACTATACAGTAACTACTTTGCACCGATTTCAATACGATGGGGTAGTAGTTTATTGTAAGGAGAACCTGAATATCGTTATTGATGAACCAATTACGACCAAGTGTAACTGTCTTATATTATAATTAAAACTGATAAAATTTAGATTTTTGCTATATATCGTCGACATGGTTATGACAAAAACTTGGACACGAAGCTGGATAATATTGATGCTTTTCTGGATGAGTTAGATGTAAACATATAAAGACAGAATGACTGTAGGATAGAAATCTGATTAAAGATATCAATATAAATATTATTGAAAGCTTATTGATCATTGAAAGAAACCAAAATAGTGATAGGTGTAAGAATCTTCTGGCATACCATGGACATTTCTCATGTCATTTTTTTGTCACTTGGGATGCTGGAAAATCTAGATTGGATTGTTTTTCTTGACTCCAAGTACAGATCAAATACTATTTTAATAGAAAGCTCAATAACAGATCACAAATCAGTTACGATAGGCTTAGAACTAGACTTATATACAATACCATCTACCATAGCAACGACAACGGTTGATTTTAATGTAGATATCAAAGATATATAATTGTTTAGCATTGGATCTATTTAACAGAGCAAAAATCTACTTTTAGTATCTATAATCGGTAAAGCTTCCAAAAATAAAAACTATTTTAAAGCCCTGGATGACCCCAGACTTATTACGCTGCCAGCGCAAGAAGGGAAATTTCAACAGGAAGCTTAAAAACAACCCAACAATAACATAATAGAAAGCGTTATAAAAAAATATACTTCAATATAATTAAGCAGTCAAAGAGGCAATATGAAAAATAACAAATAGACAAAGCAGACAATAACTCAAAACTATCATGGAAAGCTGTTAAATCCATTTTTACCAGTAGTCAAAAAAAAACATTCTTCACAATTATTAAGTGGTGAAAATAATCAGGTAACAGTAAATAAAATAAATCAGCATTTTGTTGACGCAGGTAAAAGCTTAGCAGAAAATATATTAAACAAACCGGCAGCAGCTACCCCTTTGAGTGATACCTCGTATAACCCTGTAGATTCTATAGTTTTAACAGAGACAGACTCTGAAGAAATTGATTCACTAATAACCAGTCTAAAGAACGCTTGTTCCATAGGCTGAGATGGGATACCTAAAAGACTGCTGAAGCAGACGAAACACGTTGTGGATCCTCTTCTCATCCATATGTTTAATCTTTGAGTAAGCCAGGGTATATTTCCCACAAATAAAATAAAAACAGTTATCGTTCCCATTTATAAGTCGGGGAATGGAAACGGTGTCAATAACTATATGCCCATCTTAATCTTACCTTCTATTTCTAAAATATTGGAGAAAATTATCAATAATAGACGGGCAAACCACCTTGACAAACATAATATACTTTCTGAAAATCAATACGGCTTCTGTAGAGCTACGCTGAGGCCCACCTTCCGAAACGGTGTAGTTTTTTTTATATAAAAAACATTAACTTGTAGTTATAAGTAAGTATAATGTTGACGTTGAATGAGATGATTTATTTATTTATATTCAATAAAAAATAGAACCTGCTGCTGCAGATGCTGTTTTACAGCTTACAATTTTTGAGTCAGATAAGCTTGATAATAATAAAAAACCGGTCAAGTGCGAGTCTAAATCGCGCACGAAGGGTTCCGTACCACCGTTCAATGGAAGCGATGGTGTGGAGTGAATAGTTTGGATTTTACACAGCAAAATATTGTTTACAAAGTTATTGGTGCGGTTACTTTCACACTCCATGTACGTTACCAGGTGCATCCATAAGTTTGTATGTGGTATTGAAAGAATTGTTGTATGGGAGCCCCCTTAAATATTTCTTTTATCCTGTTTTTTAGTATTTGTTGTTATAGCGGCAACATAAATACATAATCTGTGAAAATTTTAACTCTCTAGCTAGCTAGGTTCTTGAGATACAGCCTGGTGACAGACGGACGGACGGACGGACGGACAGCGGAGTCTTAGTAATAGGGTCCCGTTTGGAACCCTTCGGGTACGGAACCCTAAAAAGTAATTGCAATTTTCTTGGATTTGGCTAAAGCGTTTGAAACTTCTCTATCCCCTCCTATTAAAAAAGCTTAAGAGTATAGGTATACGCGGGTCACCTTTAAGATAAATAAATAATAAATATTCTCGGATTATCTGTCAGATCGGTATCAGTGTGTTAGGATTGGTGAGCACATGAGTGATGTGCAGTATACTCGGACCGACATTATTTTTGATGTATACAAACCATTTATGTAACCTTGATATCCATGGCCGTATACTCTCTTATGCCGACGACACGGTACTTCTTTTTGAAGGACAATGTTGGGACGATCCTTTTCAGCAACTCAATTGGGTCTAAATAGGGTTGGGAACTGGTTGCAAAGTAACTTTTTAATCTTAAATAATGAAAAAACTACATACATAACTTCCTCTAGCCTAAACTCTACTCAGCCGCCCCTCAACAGCGTTTTGATATCACATTCAAAAGGTTGCACAATGTCACAACTTCTTGTTGTACCATGGAAATATGTGTAAAAGTTAAATATTAAGGACTTCTCATCGATCGGAATCTAAAGGGCCCCAAATTTATTATGTTGCAAGTAGAGTGAGAAAGCTGATGCATGTTTTTAAGAATATTAGACATGTTCTACAGCCTCAACTACTAAAACGCATTTATCAGGCAATCTGCGAATACCTGCTCACTTACTGCTCACATAATAGGGTGGTAACCACAAATCTCGGATGATAACAATAGAAATTGCACAGAGAGGTTTACTCAAGGTCAGCACTTTCAAGCCTATTAGATTCCCCACAAATCTCTTTAAATTGTGCGAGGTTCTTACAGTGAGGCAGCTTTATATAATATTAGTAGTGCTGAAGCAGCATGAAGTGGTGGCATCGAGTGACCAGAGGGATCCATTGATAAATCGACAGACAGCATTATATACGGAGACACGTTAATATTTATAATTTGCCTAGATTAAAAACTAGCTTTTAAGAGATCAAGAAAGTTAAAAAACTTTTTAACTTTCTTGGTCCCTAAAGTTAAATTGATACGAATGTAAGCGTAAATCGGTTTCTTGGCTAATGGGGCAGAATTATGAAGAGACTGAGGCGTTACTAAAGACTGTAGAGGGAATATTACTATAAATAAATAAATAAATAAATAGATAAATAATTGCAAATGTTATATAGCCACTTCATTACTTAGATAACTTACACTATATAACGTAGTGCTATCAGGCGAGCTTATTGTGAATATCAGACATAATACTATAATAATAATACCTTGGACACTATTGACACACATTGATCTAGCCCAAACTAGGATTCCCTGTTTCTTGGGTACTAGACAACGATACATATACTTATATAGATAAATATTATACTTAGATAGATAAACAACCATGACTAGGGTACAAACATCCGTTCTCGTCAAACAAATATTTGCCCCCACCGGGACTCAAACCCGGGACCCTTGGCTTCGTAAGCAGGGTCACTGCCGACTCGGCCATTCGGGTCGTCTTCAGTCAGTAGTGTGTATGGATGTATATACATATATATATATATATATATATATATATATATATATATACATCCATATACACTATTTACTCTTTATTTTTGTTGTACTAAGATTGAAAATTGTACCATCTTTTTAATAAAGTTACATTATTATTAATATTATTATTAAATAGGAAAGTAAACCACTTGTCGGTCATCGAATGAGATTTGGTAAAGAATTTAAACTGTCTAAATTTGGGTTATGACAATAGACTAGTAGCATCCATGATAGTTTTAAAGGATCGTGCTCCTTGCCACTGAGAGCTTCCTAACTAGTATAGAATTTTCGTTATTTTTACGATGCGCCGTTATTGTTTATAATTTCAAAATGATTAGTTTTATTTAATTTGGCGAGTTGATGACATTTTGGAAGAACTAAAGGAGTCAAAATGTCATCATTTTTGAGCTACGACGCTCCCTTTTCGAGACATCCATATTTTTTCAATTTACAACACATTTCTTTGAATTAGAATTCTAAATACCGTGTTATTTTTCTGTTATGAGTTGGAGACTATGCCACGTGGGGACATAGAGTTGGGAAGGCGTTGACAACGTCCGATCGAAGAGGAGCTGGATTGAGCCGAAAGTTTCCGAAGTCGCAGCCGGATGCGTGCTCCCGAGCTGACCCGGGATCCAGGATGTGGAGCTGCAGCGTGAGCGGTTGCAAGTTGTAGGGGATGACCAGCTCAGGAAGCGCAGCCAGCTGGAGTTTCAAGGGCGTAATGGGTCAGGCTGTCCAGTTTTCGCATGAAAGGATCTAGTGAAACACCAAATCTTGGGGCCTAGGGCTTCAGTAATAATATTCAAAATCAATTCTTCATTCAGGTTCAATTTCGTAAATGGGCTCTTTTCAAAAGTAACAAAGGAAAAGTAAAAAAGGACTATATGTAATATGAAAATGTGTTATTCTTATACTATAGAAACATGTTTTGCCAATATTTTAAATATATACACAGTCAGGTCATAAAATCTGTCACACAATAAAAACTTTTGAATTTAGGACGCTGGCCACAAAAAAGTTTATTGAATTCGAATTTCGAATTTTTCATGAAAATAAAAATGTGTACTTTTTAGAATTTTCCTCATTTTTAAATATGGAGTGGACAGTTAAAGAAGACCGTGTCGCAGTTATTGCGTTGCATCGTTGCGGTTACGCGCCAATTCAGATTTTCGACTTACTGAAAAATTTGAATATAACCAAAAGATTCGTTTAACGTACCATAAAACGATACAATGAAGACTCTAGTGTAGATGACAGGTCAAGAAGTGGTCGCCCTCACTCTGTTAGGACTCCAGCAGTGATAAAAGCTGTGAAGGCGCGAATTCAAAGAAATCCCATACCTACGTAAGCAGAAACTGTTAGCCCTTCAGATGGGGTTAAGCAGGACCACGGTGAAAAGGGTGTTAAATGAAGACTTAGGGCTTAGGGCATATCGAAGAAAAACAGGACATCGTTTGGACGCTCGTTTAATGGACCTGAGACTGAAGAGATGCCGCGCTTTGTTGAAGCGGTACGCGGGAAAAAAGAATCGGGAAATTATTTTTTCGGATGAAAAAATTTTCACCGTGGAAGAGAGCTACAACAAACAAAATGATAAGGTGTACGCACACAGCAGTGAAGAAGCGAGCAACCGTATTCCGCGTGTCCAACAAGGTCATTTTCCATCCTCGCTCATGGTTTGGTTGGGAGTCTCTTATTGGGGCTTAACTGAGGTACATTTTTGTGAGAAAGGCGTAAAAACTAATGCAGTTGTGTATCAAAATACAGTTCTCAAAAACCTTGTGGAACCTGTTTCTCATACCATGTTTAATAACAGGCACTGGGTATTCCAACAAGATTCTGCGCCAGCTCATAGAGCGAAAAGCACACAAGACTGGCTAGCGGCGCGTGAAATCGACTTCATCCGGCACGAAGACTGGCCCTCCTCCAGTCCAGATTTGAGTCCGTTAGATTACAAGATATGGCAACACTTGGAGGAAAAAGCCTGCTCAAAGCCTCATCCTGATTTGGAGTCACTCAAGGCATCCTTGATTAAGGCAGCCGCCGATATTGACATGGACCTCGTTCGTGCTGCGATAGACGAGTGGCCGCGCAGAATAAAGGCCTGTATTCAAAATCGCGGTGGTCATTTTGAATAAACTTTATTACCATAAGAATCTATGTTTTATTAAGTTCATTTTGCTATATAAATGTTTACATAAATAATAAACATTTCTAAATTATTTCATATTGCACATGTGACAGAACTTATGACCTGACTATGTATATATGAGTTTACACTTTTATATAAACACCGTCTTTGGTTACATATTTTGGGCGTGCATGGGCATGATTTAGTTTTGAGCGTAGTATTGTATAGTCTTTTGTCATCGTTAAAGTAGATTTACACTTGGGCGTGGTACACTTGTAGAAATCAGTATCATATGCTGGGCTATGCTTATAAAAAGTGTATCCATTAACCATCAGCACATCTTTGACCTTCGCGCCCCTCATTACTTGGATGATTTTAATTGCTGGAACATAGAAAAAGCACAGATTAATATTAGTGAGTAATTAAACTACATAGACCACGGAGAACCTACATGAACCAAGTGAAGGAGAAGATAAATGTAGTGTCATATCAGGACGTCAAGGAGAGGGCAGTATGTAGAAGTGCATGGTAGGAACTCCACCGACAAGAGAAGATATGGAAGAATGGCTTATAAAATAAATAATATAAAAAAAGCGTAGCATAATGGGAAAAGGCGTGACGCCATTTTATGTTGTGTGTTTATTTAAACTACGAGTACGGCGCTCTTATAGTGTAGGTATATCTTAGGGGCTATATTTACGGTATCCTGATTACAAATTTATTTAGGTGATACGTAAAGTTTGGTTAGAAAACTTCTAATAGAGACATAGATTTATTAACTTAATAAAAATAATTCAAAAATGCAAACCTTTAGAATATTCTGTATGTAAGTACTTTTAATTTTCATGTCTACTGTTGTCATAAGAAATGGAAATAATAATAATAGCTAGAAACAGATACAGACTCACTCTGTAAAATGAATAAAGAAACCATGATTTAAAATATATCTGTGTGAACACAAGTTAAGTTAGGTTACATATTTTGGGTGTACATGGGCATGACGTAGCTTTGAGTGCAATATTGTATAGTGTTTTGTCATTGTCATTCATAGTAGATTTACACCTGGGCGTGGTACACCTGTAGAAAGTGGTACATCTCTAGAACAAAGAAGGTGCACAAGTTTATAAGTAATGTAACTACGTGTACAGTGGCCCACTTCCGGTCGGCAAAGACCGTTTAGTGACAATGACGCGACGACGACGGTCACTTTTAGTTATCTTTTATCTGACGCTTTTGTAATCGTTTTCCATTTGCTTCATAAAGAATTTATATGATAAGAGTTTCTGCCATGAATTACCTAAAAATAGTTTCTAAAAAACGCCTAACAATGGATACTTAAAGTTAACCGTCGTCGTCACGCAATTGTCACTGAGCAGTCTTTGAGCTAGCAGAATTGGGCGCCTGGTCTGGTGCATTCTTATTTTTTATCTTGAGACATTAATTTACCGTCATCTTAATTATACAACCGATTTGGTATGATGAGGAGTATAGTGAGGAAAAACTGTTATAGGGAAATCCACCTCTTTTACGTAGATTTATTAACACGAGAAAAATACACTAAAACATCCTTTGGATTCTTCATATGTGTCTTTAATTTTAGCAGATTAAATTTATTATGCTCACTCTTTGTGAAATTATTAAGAATGCCTATTCTTTTAAGAACAAATACTTGTTTTACGACTGTAACGTTAAACAGATATTTCAGATATAGAGATATTTGAACATAAGTTAAGTTAGGTTACACTTTTGTACAAACACCACCTTTATTTATATATTTTGGGTGGGTAGTAGCGTGATATAGTTTTGAGCGCAGTTTTTCATAGTGTTTTGTCAACGTCAAAGTAGACTTTATCCCGGTAAGGGCAATATTTGTTTCTTAGACATAGATGTTTTCTATGTATTTACTTAAGTATTTATCACTTTTAAATATATCGTCGTCTAGTACCCGTAACACAAGCCTTGTTGAGCTTACTATGGGCCAAGTCTGATTTGTGTAAGATTGTCCACTAATATATTTTAAAAAATATACACTTGGGCGCACACCTCAATCTCAATCAAAACAATAAGTACTGAAGTAATGTTTATTTATTCAGAATGGTATCCGCCGACCACCAAAATATGTAAAATGTTGTTCCCTCTTATGACTTTGATGACCTTAACCGATACAAGAGAGAAATGCAAAAAAAAACTTTTTTTTATTTATCGGTATATTGCACCTCAGTATATAACTCGTAGTCTTGTTTGTTACTCGTTTACTACTTAACCTCCACGGTCTTGGGGCATTTTTAATTAATATTTTCTAGAATCAACAGCCACTATGGTCATGGCCTGTATGTTTGGGATGGTTTGGATGCAAGGAAGCAGAAAGTGATCCGGAAAATTGTTTTACCCTATGTCGCCAATCGGGGCTTTAAGTCGCTAAAAGTACAAAAACTCCAAGTATTTAGTACCTGCTTTTATTTCAAATTATTCACCTCACGGAAGCTCAAATAATCCAGGATATCTCGACTAGTTCTACTAGATCAAGAACATCTCCAGATCAGAATCATCACCATTGATGATATCATGAAGGGCTTGTTCTGGGCAGATTCTGAAAATATTAGATGAACATACGTTTAATATGTGAAGTGTACTGAAATCACGTCAAAAATAAGCGTAAATACATTAAATAGCTCTATGTAAATACACGCATAATACACTAATGAGATGTCTCAGAAAGAAGGAAACTAACCACTTTTTCCTTTTATTCTAATACAAAAAGAAAATGAAACAAACAAACTTTTACATGTATCAGAAACATTCAATTATGAAATAAAGTATACCATACAAAATAAACATAACATTGTGTATTCCAACGATGAAAACCATAACTTAAAAAAGGTAAAATATACTATGTAAAACCTATTTCCCAGGAAAATAATTTTTAAGTTCAGTTACATTATACACTTTAACTTTCGTAAACACACCATCTTTGCTTATATATTTTGGGGGTGCATGGTGATGATCTAGTTTAGAACGCAGTATTTGATAGTCTTTTGTCAACGTTATATTAGATTTACACTTATGCAAAGTACACCTGTAACGGTCTGTTTCGGAATACTGCTGGTTCCTATAGAATGAGTACCCGTCGACCATCAACACATCTTTAATGTTGCCCGCTCTCATGACTTTGATGATCTTAACCACTGCAAAACAGAAGTGTATTTTTTTATTCTTTATTTATCGGTGCGCCGCACCTTATGTTATTTCTTGTAATCTATGTTACTTAATTTTCTTTATCTACACACGTATCATATACCCTCTTTACTGCGTACAAAAACCGCACGTTACGATCAGCATAATGTTAAACTACTTGGTAGAAACTCATTTTTTATGTGAAAAATTACACATTATGACCATAATGTGTAATTTTTCTACATATTATGCCATACAAATTTCGAACGCCGACGCCCTCCTGCGTGCCGCCCCTACTTTGTTTGTGAAGTTGGTACTACTGAACAAACTAAAAAGTGCAAAGGAATTATCAATGTCACCATGCCGGTCGAACATGCGGTTCCTGAACACATTAAAGAGAGCTTATGATATGTGTGTAGATAAACTAGGGTATGTAACTATACATAATTAGGCATTAAAACTCTCGAGTGACATTATTATGAAACTCGCCTTCGGCTCGTTTCATAAACCTACTCTCGAGTGTAAGTGCCCTCCATTATGTAGCAGTCACATAAACTACTATTATAATTAAGTATTATACTACTTTATTATGTTTAGAATGCTGGGCACTATATCTACTGTTGATATGGCAGACAAAGGGAGGAAACCATAAACCAACCATTTTTTTCCATATAGGTATTAAAGAACTTAATAAATAGAAACTCAAAATTACAAACATTGATATGCAATACCTTTCATTATGACATTAATTATAAATATTGTGTATTTTTACAATACAACGGATGATTTGAACTGGTTTCTTCCAAAAAACTTAAAATTAAGGTAAAGTCATTGCTGTTAAACCTATTTCCACAAGTATGTGTGTTATTTTATAAGCTATTTTTTTTCTTATGCTGGATTTAGATATACCAGTATAAAAATTAAGTTAGGTTACACTTTCATATAAACGCCATCTTGGCTTACATATTTTGGGGGTGCATGGTCGTGATCTAGTTTGGAGCGCACTATCTGATAGTCCTTTGTCAACGTCATAGTAGATTTACACTTATGTAAGGTGCACCTGTAGCGATCTGTCTCGGAATACTGCTTGTCCATGTAGAATGAGTACCCGTCGACCATCAGCACATCTTTTATCTTGTTCCCTCTCATGACTTTAACGAACTCAAAAGCTATAAAACAGAAATTAAGTGAGTTAGTACAAAAATATCTGCAAACGTTTCGACGAAACCATATGCTACAAAATCAGGTTTAAGTTTTGCATAGTAGTAGTAGAGTCTATTGTATACTTTATTGAGGAAATAGCTTTACATAAGTTACATTATACAGACGCCTGAAGTAGTTTTGCATTCTTTACATTCATATATCTTAATTTTTACCTTTGTTTCCCTTCCTTATTACTTCATTTGTGGTTATCGTGCCGTTTTTTTAACGAAAATTCATATTTAAGTTTTTTTTTTCAATCCTTGCGCAAGTAACAGGGCTTTCAGTGGAACCTCTCACGCCTCTACCAAAGACATCTCTGAAATAGATAATCATTATATGTATATGGGTTTCAGAATTTCGTTATTAGGACCGTAAAAGCTGACCATCGTCATCGTGTCATTGTCACTGGACCGCCATTTTCTGCCGGAATAGGGCAACTGTAATTCTCATATAAAAACTAATCTGAGAAGCCAGTATGCCTCGGTCATGCACGATGCGATAAAATATAGGAGGTTTACATATTGGCCTTACAATTGTTTTTCTAACAGACACACATTGTTTTTAACTTCTTTCGATTTGTTGCAGACTTTGGATATTGTACTGGTGTGGTCTATAAACGATGACAGGGTTTCTGAACCAAGAAGCTGTGAATGCGAAATTGGAGCAGTAAATATTAGTAGTTTGGAAATATAAATAATGTGGAGATTTTGCAATAATTCGTTCCTTATTCATTATTGCACAAAGTTACTAAAGTAGGCACTAAGGTTCATAAGATTAGTCTTTCTATAACAAACATTAAAATGGTTGCGTCGAAGGCCAGTGTACAAATAAGGAATATTATATATTATAATAAGAAGCAGTTGAATTATCCTCTAGTAACCATAGCCAGATATTAATTTTAGGAACCATCCTCGGGCAGGTACCTGGCAGGAGTAGAGTTGTGGTCGATGTGGCAATCACACGAAGGCAACATTGCCAGAGGGCAGCAGTTTCCGGCAACGATGCGCATGCTCGCGCGACAGCCCATGTGCATACTGGACTAGTAGAAATACCGTCGACCTGCGAGTACGTGAACCCGAAATCCACCAGGATGTATTTGTCCTTCTCCGTGCGGATGTACTGCACATCTGAAATGTTACCAGCTCTTAGATACCTTAACTTCTCGAACAGTAATATGAATACCCATCCGGGAATCACACCCTTTTCTCTCTTGAAAAGCTGAGCTTCGAAGGTTATACCATAGAGATCATCATACATAACACTTGATAAAAATTAACTATCATATCATCAACCTCAGATACGCCGTCATTGGCGTCAAAACTTCCGCCACCGTCATCACCACTGTCACTCCCATCGAAATCTCTTTCAAGACATGCTCTTGAATACCTGAGAACAAAAATAATGTAACACCTTATCTAGGCATAAAAGTTCTAAAAGATCTAAGTAAATTCACTCGTAACTAATGAGCAGTATACAAATTGTGCAATTGACAGATTAACCTTTCAATATCGAGGTTTTGATGTTAAAGTTAGTCTTTGATAATAACAAACGTTATATCCGAATTTAACAACATCTCATGCGTAGGTACAATAATAGAACGCCATTTTAATTAAATCTGGATTCATTTTTTTCTACTACGGCATCTTCCATCGAATTCGTGGTGAAATCCCATCGATATTTGCCTGGAAAGGTAGGAGAAACATATTTATGTATTATGTTACTACATATATGAAGAAGAATCATCACCATCATTGGAGTCAAACATCTGTTATATCGAAGATATCATGAACCAAAAGCCAATCTATAAAAATGAAAAATTGTCTTAATATTTTTTATAGTTCAAAATTTAACTAGATAATAAAATATGAATATGTCACAGTAAGATAGTCAAACCGTCAGACAAAAGTCAGACCGTTAATCGATCAACTATCGACAGATAGAGTCCGAGTAGAGAAGTCAAACTCGCAGCGTATTTGGACATGATTTTGAGAATATGCAATCAGAACTTCTCTTAACTTAAGTAGTTTGCGAAAAAAAAAACATTTACACAACAATATCATCTAGATAGATGAAATTGATATGTTTTTACACTTTTTATCTAAAACACTAAAGATAGAAATCTTTAAAAAGTGTAAAAACATATCAATTTCATCTATCTAGATGATATTGTTGTGTAAATGGTTTTTATTTTGTTTCTCGCAAACTACGTAACTTAGAGAAGTTCTGATTGCATACTGGGAGCTCAAAATTATGTCCAAATACGCTGCGAGTTTTACCTCTCTACTTGGACTTTGCACTGCTGGTGTTTTATTGCGTTTTTTTTTTAAAACCGCTTGAGCTCAAATTCTGAAACTTCGTATTCTAGGAACTTAACATAAGCTTGCAATGGTATTAACGTATTCTATTAAGTTCAAGGTGTTTAATATTTAAAAAAATAGGTTCACGGTTACCTTCAAGTACCTTCTAGGTGAAAATATCGCGAATTTACAGAGCAGAGAGTTGAAATTTGCACCATATATAGAAAAAACTTAGAGATTCCAGAATACAAAATTTCAGATTTCTAGCTTCAGTGGTTTAGATAAAAAGTGTAAAAACATATCAATTTCATCTATTTAGATGATATTGTTGTCTAACTACTCAAACTACTTCTCTACTCGGACTTTGCACTGCTGGTGTTTTATTGCGTTTTTTCGAAAACCGCTCGAGATCAAATTCTGAAACATCGTATTCTGGGAGCCCAAAATAAGCTCAAAATCCCCTGAATTTGAGCCCCTTTTTCTATGAGTTTGTACTGCTAACTTCACAGAGCTGACAGATAGTAAACCAGACTGACAGGGTTTATAATTTACGTTTCTTTTGTTCCTACATGTTAAACTAACACGAACACTATTCGGGGGCTTCGCTGCGCTCGCCCCCTCTAGTCTTCACCTAAGCTACCACAGTGTTTGCCATGGTATTTCGTTTGCAATTCAAGATTAAACCAGTTTACTATATAACGGTTTTAACCTTTAGTTTATCAACTAACGCGTCATATAGTAAGCAATACGCTACAGTTTACTATCTGCCCATAGATGACCATCTAACGAGTAAAAAAACGTTAGTTTATCAACTAAAGCTTTTGACAATCTTACCGTTACATAAAAATAATCTGTTCAGTCCACTGATCTTACTGGATACTGCATGCACACCATAAGAGCTTTCGTATGATGTCCACATAGATTCGAGATATAATTAGGTACGTATATATTAAGAGTAATGGAATGGGTCGACAGAAAGATTATTTTACAATGAGATCAAACAGATAAAGCCGCTAGGCCTGAATTACATCAAATGGCATAATAATTATGTTATATACTTTCCTTTTTCTTGAAATATAAAGGTCTAACAATTTTAATACCTGGTGATTCTAGACCACAGAATAAAAGTAAGTTAAGATTCAGTCTCAGCAGATTCAGATTTCTTTGACTGTCTTAACTTCTTTTTTTGATAATAATTTCTTAAGTTTTTTCGATTATTTTTCCTGACTATTTCCCGTTGTTTTAGAGGCATGCTGCTAAGTGGAACAATTCTTCCACATTCTTTCAATTTTTTGTATCGTTCTTGGTCTTTCACTCTTCTCAGCGCATTAAGTACCGGGTCTTGTCGAATTCTCTCCTTTCTTTTGCGCTCGTAAATTCTTTTATTCCTCAGTAACTCTTCCCTGCTCAGTTTTGTTTTACGCACGTTTTTGGAGGCTGTAAAAAAGGATAGCAATAAATATAGAATGAAATGATGACACAACCCTTACACAAATCTTGTCAAATAACCATTTTTTAAGTTAAGGACGTTACGAGTAAAATTTGCATCTTATTTATTTGTTTATTCGTTCTGAAAAAACTGACTTAATGAAACTGACCGTTAAAACACATATTTAAATATAAGACAAAATAAAAAATTTTTGAACAAGATGAATCTCAGGTTACTTGCTATGCTAGAAACAACATTGTTGTATTTTATGTATATGTATTTCAATATTCACAATAATCTACAATTGACATACGTTGTTTTTTGTGTTTAATACAGTAAAAAAGATCCGAGAGAAACTAGAGTGATTCATTATGTTATGCACCCCGGCAGAAACTTGTTAAGGTCCTCCCGCTATCTCCGTTACGGTCTGCCCCTACGCCGCCGGTAGTCGTCTTGATCCAGCCATTCAGTGGCGATTGTCGCACACAAGCGGGCGGCCCAGTTCCACTTTAGCTGGATCACAAAATTGTCTACTCGAAATCAAATCCTTGTAAATTAACAAATATCAACTGCCCTCTCCGGTTGATATTTGGTTCGCCGATCAATTTGACAATGGCTTTTTAGAAACCGAGTCTTCATCCGACTTTTCAGGCCAGGTGAAGAGATCAGAAGCACCTTTCACTTTCCTTACAAACGTCATCGCGTATATTGTATCATCGACATAGTTTACTATTTGACCAAGAAAGTGTTTGCAAGTCTTCTTGGTTTCATACTTAACGACGGCTCATGAGCCGATTTGGAGTCCAATCTTATTTTGCTCTGTAAGTTCATCTGGGGTCTTTATGTGTTTAATATTTATGCTTCGGAACGCACCGGTTTTTTGTTGCGCGGATCGACCGCGAGTAATCGGGACATCACTAGCGGAAACGGAACCGCAGCTGTCACTCGTACCAACGAGATGAAAAATTAGAGGTTACTTTCTTGTCGTGAGAAAAAACATGTCTGCTCATGGCGTCGGGCCATTGACTGTATTTCGGTGTAACAATTGTCTAACACAGGTGTCGGGCCTGGTCGGAGTGTTGATCATAATAATCGTCGGGAAATAAGTAGATTCGCGTCAGTGATTCGTGTTGTGAAGGACATCGTCGTATCGGACAGCGACTCCTCGTGTCGGCAAGCAACACGCCGGCGACAGCGTCGGGCAGCAAAACCAGTGAGATTCGGTTCCTCTTCTATCACAATTGTGCTCCTATCCCGTATTCCTGCCTCGAATCGAGCTTTCGATTTCCGGTCTACGACGGCAAGGTAAGGTATGAATCACGATTTTCTCCCGTGCTGGCAAAAACCCAGCCCCTCATGATTCCACGCCGTTCGGTTGAGGCGTGGGATTAAACACTTTGGTAGCAGGCGCGGTTTCCTAGTGGGAAATCACCGATTCACGGACGGTTGTAGGGTTGTTTTTTTGCCACATTGTAGTTGGGAGAAAAGAATATCTCAGATTGGCCGGCAAGTCGGCAATGAGTCTGTGGTCGGTATACCACAATTAAAGTTCATTTTCGGTTAGTGAAAGTATAAGTGTCAATTTAGTTAACAATTATTATAAATTTGTAGTCGGAAAAGGTTTGTGCGCATAAAGGATTGAACAGTCATTCTGCGAAGTAACTAGATTGTATTACCTGCGGTAGAACGTCGGGTTCTATAGTACTGCAGTGTTATTTCGGTTTACAGAGCAGGGTCAGGCTATTTAAGGGGTATTAAGCTGATTTTGCTGACCTCAGTAGAAGTGTGGGTCATATCGGAGGGGCCACTTCTAGAAGGTCACAGCTACCTTCATTATATTAAAAATAGCTTGGATTTCGGAATCCAGTGTGGTTTAGGGTGCTATATTGTTTAGGTTTATAGTCTCGGAGCCCACCACTTATTATTTTGTATTGTTTTCATAATCAAGTTTTGTGGGTTATTTTTGTATTGTGTAATACATATTTTATGGTGGCATTCTCTAATTGATTTAGAGTGTATATTTATAAGGTGTATGGTCGCCCTATGGACGGTATGTCCACAGGGCGACCATATTAAATATTGTTTAGGATTTAATTGTTTTAGTGGTTGCCTTGGTTTTTACAACTTAGTTTTAATTTCTGTGCCCAGCGCTGACGGGCAAGTGCTGGTCTCTGGCTGTGCTTAGTTCGGTAGTGAAGTATAGGACCAGAAACAATTGAATCGGTAACCATGGCACCTTCGCCCTTGACGGTACTGCGGTATGGTGTCCGTCAGGAGATGAGATGGCTCGCCCATACTCACAAGTATGTGGAGCGACCTGACATGGACGATGTCCCGCTTGAGCGTGTGGAGGACGCAATGACACGCGTCGGGAAGGTGTGTCGGCTGGCTGCGGAGGCTGAAGCCCTCGGGCTTACGGATGAGGCTTCGGTGGCTGCAGTGAAGCAGCTCTGCGCGGATGCTGAACAAGCGATGGAGTGCTTGGGCGACATCGAGCGTCGCGCGGAAAAAATTAAGCCTTCGCGACGGAATGACCGCGGGGAGGGTAGCGGAGACCCGCCCCCTAAGGGTGTTGTTGGACAGCTGCCACACCTGGAGATTCCGGCCTTCGGTGGGGCAATTGATGAGTGGCCGGCATTCATCAATTTGTTCGATAGTTTGGTCCACGGTCGGGACGACCTGGACAACGCCTACAAGTTGGCCCAACTATTGATGGCACTGCGGGGTGAACCGAAGGAGTTGGTCGGTCACCTAACGGTCATGGCGGGCAATTATGATATAGCCCGGTCCATATTGTTTGACCGCTACCAACACAACCGGCGGTTGGTTGATGCGCAGCTGGGGAAGCTGTTTAGCATACCAAGAGTAACCCGGGATGTATACATCCGGGTACAGGTGCTCAACCCTGTGCTGGTGGCCACTAAGGCCCTTCAGAACCTTGGTCTGCCGGTAGACCAATGGTCATATATCGTTTTATATATGGTTTTGTCACGGTTGCCTGCAGCTGTTCAAAGTCGGTTTGAACAGCTGCATGGGGGCAGTAGCTCGGAACTGCCCACGCTCGTCCAATTAACGGATTTTTTGGAGGGTGAATGCAGGCGATGCGACACATTGGATACGGAGGCCAGTGTGCAGCGCCAATCCGCGCGGATGCGGGAGGGGCCGCGCCCCCCGCCCCCACGGGGGGGGTGGGCGGTCAAAACAATTTGGAGTTTTGAATGCCGCGCCGTCGGGTGACGGCTGTGTGCACTGCGACAGTGCCGGTCATGAAGTGACCAGTTGCGCCAACTTTAAGGCGCTCGGGGTAGCTGCCCGCAGGAAGGTAGTCTTCCGCCACCGATTGTGTTTCGGTTGTTTGGGGCCGCACCCGCTGAGCGAGTGCTCACGCGCGTTCCCCTGTGAGTGCTGCGGTGGCAAGCACCACATCGTGTTGTGCCTGAACCGGTAAGGCCCTTCGGACGGTCACCAGGGCCGGACTCAGCTTGGTCGGTCACAGGCCCTCCGGGCAACGGGAGTCACCAACGGGGTGACTGGGGTACCCGCGGACGGGACCCCCCCCCCGAGGGGAAGGGGGCAGCGCGGGGGGTAACAGGCGGTATAGCCGGGGTTCGGTCGCCGCTGTCCAGGGTCAGCGAGGACTTCGGGCCGCTGGCTCACCGCATGTTACGGGCGGGTGTCAGATGGCACCTATGAGTGGCGCGAAGGCTGGGAGCCCACCACCTTCTGCGCCACCCTGCCCGTCGCTCTGGGAGGCGAACAGGGAGGCGAACAGGGAGGCGAACAGGGAGGCGAACAGTCGGATGTCGCCCCCATTCCTAGAGCGCCCCAGATTGGATCCGCTCTCCCCCCTCCATCCACGGTGGCCACCGGGCACACAGTACACAGTCCGGTATGGTCGGGTACCGGGACAGCGAGGGGCCTATTATGCGGGTTGGGACACCCTGATGTACATACGGTCTGATATGCCACCGGCATATCAATAGCCGAGTTACCAGGCCGACGGGGGTCCCAGCGGGTTCGGATCCCGCGGAGGTTCCCGCTAGGGACACGCCGCCCACTGACAGGGTGCCGCCACTCCACAGACGGTCATGCTCCCCACCGCCTCGGTGATAGCGTGGAGTTCGGACGGCAAATCTTGTGTGGCACGAGCACTATTGGACTCGGGGGCCCAGGGGTGCTTAGTCTCGTGCAACCTTGTAAGACGGTTGGGCATTTCGGTAAGGGAGTATCCACATTCCATTCGGGGAATTGGGAACACGGAAGTCGGTTCCGTTAAGGGAGTATGTCGGATTACTCTCTCGTCACGGGTGGATTCATCGGTGAATCTGACGGTCACGGCATTAGTCATGCCTAATGTGATGGGCTCACACCCTCACGTACGGTTGTCGCCCTCGGTGCGACAGTTGGTCGCTGGGTTGTCACTGGCTGACCCGGAGTTCGATATTCCGGGCCCAGTAGACATTTTATTGGGTGTCGATGCCTTGGGATACCTGTTAGTGCCAGGTGTCCACGTGTTGCAGGCGACTGGTCTGGTTTCGGTCAACACCAGACTGGGCCATGCGGTAATGGGTCCGGTCATGCCGGCTGCCCCACGCCTAGCGACTCGTAGTCCCTTATTCGGTTCTGTACTCTCGGAGGTGATACAGAAGTTTTGGGAGGTGGAGGAACCACCTACGGTCCGCCGGTTGGACCCGGTTGAAGAAGAGTGTGAACAGTTTTATCGGAACAATACTGGTCGCCTTCGGTCAGGTCGATTTCTCACACGTCTTCCATTCCGGAGTGATCGCCCACCGGTGGGCAGTTCACACCATGCAGCCGAGACGCGGCTTCTGTCGATGGAACGACGCATGAAGCGTGACGGGATTTTCCGGCAGAAGTACGTCGACTTCATGCGGAAATACGAGTCGCTCGGCCACATGTCGGTTTCGGGTATCGACTGGAAGCGTGAAGAACACTGCTTCCTGCCCCATCACGCGGTCTTGAGGACCCCGGAGGGCAAAATACGGGTAGTGTTCGATGGATCGGCATCAACATCTAACGGCATGAACCTACCAGTGTTTGCATTCAGGGCCGAAGTTGAACCATGACATCGCGGATGTTATCACACGGTTCCGTCGACACAATGTTGTGTTTGTAGCTGACATCCGGATGATGTTTAGACAGACGGTCATTCACCCTGACGATAGACGGTATCAGCTGATACTGTGGCGAGAGAGCCCAGATCAGCCTATCAAGGTGTACGAGCTGAACACCAACACGTACGGGCTACGGTCTAGTCCTTATTTGGCGATTCGCACTCTGCGGGAGTTAGCGGATCGAGAACGGTTAAATTTCCCTAGAGGAGCAGCGATCCTGGAGCAGGATCTCTACGTGGACGATATCTGTACCGGTGCAGATTCCGTAGAGGAGGCGCTCGCTCGACGGGACGAGCTAGTTGAGCTCTTACGGGGTGGAGGTTACGAGCTCCGGAAATGGATGTCGAACTCTCCAGAGTTACTGACTGGTCTTCCGGATGACTACTAATCCGTTCGGACAACGGCACAAATTTTGTCGGAGCCAGGCGATATCTGCAGGAGGTCACTCAATTCCTAAACGGTAACCAGGATGCCATCGGTACGGCTTGCTCCCGACGAGGGATTGAATGGGTTTTCAGTCCGCCGGGATGTCCTCATTGGGGAGGAATATTTGAGGCTGCGGTTAAATCGGCTAAGTCGCACCTGACGAGGATCATCGGTGAGACCGCTTTGAAGAGCTTGCGACGCTGTTCTGTAAGATTGAAATGACACTGAACTCGCGTCCGTTGTGCCCGCTCAGTTCGGATCCAAATGATTTGGAAGCGTTGACTCCGGGTCACTTCCTGATAGGTCAGCCCCTTAACGCCCTGCCAGAATACCCATTCGGTGATGTTAAGTTAAGTCGGTTAACTAGGTGGCAGATGTTGCAGCAGATGGCTCAAGATTTTTGGAAACGGTGGTCCCTTGAGTTCTTGCACATCTTGCAGCAGCGCCTTAAGTGGACTGACCGGACGAGCCCCCCTCAAGTCGGTGATTTGGTGCTGATTAAGGATGCGAACCTGCCATCATTGAGATGGAGACGAGGATGGATCGTCAATTTGTACACGGGTCGGGATGGCACGCCTCGATCAGCAGAAGTCAAGGTGGGGGACTCGGTCCTCAAGATAGCGGTCGCAACACTTTCTCGCCTTCCTATTGATTAGGGACAGGTTCGGGCCTGTCCGGGCGGGTGACTGTTTAATATTTATGCTTCGGAACGCACCGGTTTTTTGTTGCGCGGATCGACCGCGAGTAATCGGGACATCACTAGCGGAAACGGAACCGCAGCTGTCACTCGTACCAACGAGATAAAAAATTAGAGGTTACTTTCTTGTCGTGAGAAAAAACATGTCTGCTCATGGCGTCGGGCCATTGACTGTATTTCGGTGTAACAATTGTCTAACACAGGTGTCGGGCCTGGTCGGAGTGTTGATCATAATAATCGTCGGGAAATAAGTAGATTCGCGTCAGTGATTCGTGTTGTGAAGGACATCGTCGTATCGGACAGCGACTCCTCGTGTCGGCAAGCAACACGCCGGCGACAGCGTCGGGCAGCAAAACCAATGAGATTCGGTTCCTCTCCTATCACAATTGTGCTCCTATCCCGTATTCCTGCCTCGAATCGAGCTTTCGATTTCCGGTCTACGACGGCAAGGTAAGGTATCAATCACGATTTTCTCCCGTGCTGGCAAAAACCCAGCCCCTCATGATTCCACGCCGTTCGGTTGAGGCGTGGGATTAAACATTATGCTAGACCCTTGTAGTGTCATAGTGGTTAAAGATTTTGATTTGTCTTTCTCGTCGATGGTGTCAGTATTAAGGGCGTGTTGTACGAGTATATCTGGTGCTGGGTTACCGTTCCCTGTGATGGGTATCCAGGAGCCCATATGCGGGATTGGCAGGACTTCAGCCAAAACATCATCTTTCTCTTCTAGTGGGACCGAGGTGAATCCGAAGTCTGAAAAATACATATTGATATTGGTCACTGTACCAGCAGCCAATAGATTTGATTATTATATTGAATATTCCACGTAAGTACATAAACACGCCTTTCGTTATCAACTAACATGAGGTAGTTTGATTATTTCTAAACCACAATCATAGCGTTACGCCTTTTTTCATATGGGATGGCAGAGGCACAATTATACCCACGTGAATTGCCTGATTGTAAAAATGTATATGCAGTTTTGCAGATAATAAAGTCAAGATACTTTTCGACACGTACTTCTAATAATAAAAAAATGGTATGTTTTATTTTCACAATTTAGAGGTCTGTATTTAAGCATAGATAGGTAGTTGCGAAGTTTCTGATATACAAACACAAATCTAAATTCGGCCGCATACACCTCTTCGATAAAATAATATGTCACTGTTGAAGTACTGGGGTCTAAAATCCGACTCAGTTTTGTATCTGAATTTACAGGCTTCTTGGGAACAAAACAGATTACAGACACTTAGTTTACGTCGTTTTAGACCACTTAGTTTACGTCGTTTTGGTTTACGTTCACGTCTATCAGGATAGATCGTGCCTTTGCTATCATGCTTGGCCTATGCAGTCCTAACAACAGGATCTTTATAATGGGATATATTAAAAACCGTTTTTGCGCCAAAATTCGCTGAACCACATCATCAGTATATTGCCACTGAAATTTTAGAAAATTCAGATATTAATCGCATTATTAGTTTCATAGGCAATCAATAAAGTCAGTCATGTGTCAAACTCCGTCGCCCCCGCATACGTTTCATGTTGTTGCATAGTTAAACCGTGAGTATTGGAGGCAATATCTCAAATCGTGAAATGCTTGTTACATTATCATCAGTGAAGTGCTTTCATTTATACAAAATAAGTGTGACGTGATGGAGGCATTTGGGCTTGCGATGCTCTGCATCACCTCGTTTGACGAGGTTGAAATAGATAAGGCGAAAAACCTATTTTTAGCTGTTTAGCCAAAAAGAAAACAACTATAAAAGGCAAAAGCAAGGCACAAAGAGGCTTAGATGATATTATAAGCCTCATGAAGGAAACGGGCCCCGAGCTGCTCCCGTTATTTGTCGCCAGAGACCTTCAAAATCTTCCTCCCGTGACATTTGATCACATTGACGTGACAAGGCTTCTAAAGGACATAATTGTTATCCAAAAAGAGCTAAGGGATAAATAAAATAAATGTGAAATAGACGACAGTAGCCGCCACGTAAAAGTTGAGCAATTCGATGAACTAAAAGCCGATGTCGGGAAATTTACAAATAAGTCTACTGAATCGCGAAATCTTCGATCTTCTAACCTAAATACTGAAAGAGGCGCACACTGTCTACAAGATAGCTTTCTTTACAACAATGGACCTATGGGATTATTTACTTTTTTGAACTTATCGTCAACATTGCCCGAGGGTAGTTTGGAAAAAAACGTAACGGCTGATCAGCTCGCATGCCCCGCCACAACAAACCTACGCTGAGAGGACAAAAATTATCGATCTCCGAAGTGACGTATCTGGTGACGCCTCAAAGTCTACGAGCGACAAAGCTATTTCGTCTTAATGCACAGTAGAAACAACCATGCGATCGCCTTCATTACAAGTATGCGTGAAGGCCGCCAGTCAGCAAGCGGTCACGCGCAACTCCACACTACTATCTCCCACGTCGGCTTAACAGACGCCGTATGCGAAGCGAAATGTGGAGTCTAAATCTGAACGCAATACCGATGAGGATGGCTGGACTCGTGTACAAAATAAAACAGCAAGTTTGTAGGAAAGGAAGGGAAGGCCATAGTTGATAAAAAAAAAACAAATTTGGGGCGGCTGAAACATTTATAATGTAAACAAAGACCCAAGTAAAGTCAACCCGTTCAAGGTACTTGTGCCCGAGGATAAAAACTAAGACTCATACCGAATGCAAATACCGAAACGCAAGCTATCTTTTTTTCACGAAGATTCACTATGGCCGGATAATATTTTTTTTAGAAGATACTATATTTTTTAATAATAATAGGTCGAATAATAGTCATTTGACTAATGAAAACCCCGCCCTAAAAATGGATAGAACGAATAAAGTATCACAGTTCTGTAAGTTCATTATTTTTATGAATTTATAAAATGTATGAGTGAAGTAAACGCTAAATTGATAACTGTGCTGTAGAATCTGTATATATGTCGCAGGCAATTTGTTTGATTCCACATTTTACAAACGGCGTCGTCCGTTTACAAACGCGCGCTGCTATATAATATGCCGAAGGCAAATTGACACTCCTTTATGTTTTAAGCATTTATTGTTGTTCTTACATGTTTAACCTAACACGAAGGATAAAGGGGGCTTCGCTTCGCTCACCACCTTTACCCTTCACCTAAGCTACCGCAGTGTTTTGCCCTGATAATTTGCTATTTTAATTTCAATTTGTCAATTTGTCTTCGGCATATTACATAGTAGCGCGCGTTTGTAAACGGACGACGCCGTTTATTAAACGCGGAATCATACAATTTGCCTGCCACATATATACTAGGTGATTGGAACTCCCACCCAGGAGCATTGTTTTATAATGAAATGTTAGAATTTTGCTCGGAAAAGAACTGTTGTGTGCCGATATGGAATTACTACCAACTGACACATACACCTATATTAGTGATGCACACCAATATAGGCGATGGTTAGATCATTGTGTGTTCACCCGTGCAGCCTGGCAGTCTGTGGTAAGTACCGAAGTACATTATGACGTGTTCTGGTCCGATCACTTTCCTCTGGAACTGGTGTGTAATATAAATATTAAAAAAGCCGAAAATTTTGGCTCCTAATCCTACTACTCAAAGCAAGGTTATCTGGGGAGATAGAGACTCTGTACAAATAGAAAATACACTGAATGTTGTAATAATGAATTCAGGGACATATATTTTCCAAAAAAAATACTACATTGTTGCGATTACACGTGCAGTGATGCAGTACATCATGGCATACAAGATGTAATATATAAAAGTGTTATATTCATAATTGAGTGAAGCGGCATCCCTAAGTAGTGTAGAAGAGAGAGCGAAAAAAAACCGATGCAAAAACCGGCTGGAACAAACATGTTCATGACGTTCATATGGAGGTCCGGCTCTACTTCAATATCTGGACTGCAAACGGAAAACCTTGAGAAGGGCGTGTCTATGACGACATGTTTCAGAGTAGAAAAAAGTTTAAAGATAAACTAAAGTGGTGTCAAAACTATGAGAACCAAATTAAAATGGATATCATTGCCAGACACCACAAAGCTAAGCACATTTTGGAAGCACGCAAACAAATTAAATTCTAGATCTAGCTTATATGTGAGCGTCGACGGCATGCGTGATTCTAAGGAAGTCACAAATATGATTAAACATCACTTTAGAGTAGATTCGCCGCTGGGCTCAGGGACCGCTGGGAAACTCGATGTGGGGACCTGATGCACTGCTGACGCGCCTGTGTGTGTTAATTATAACCGAGTTCTTAAAATAATCAGACAGATGACATGGGGAAAATCACCAAGCCATGTCGGTGCATTAGCATCAAGCACCTGCAATACGCAAGTGTTCACCTACCTAGAGTACTGGCGATGTTCTTGACGTTTTGTATCCGACACTGTTATTTTCTGGAGATTTAATGAAGACAATCGTAATAAGAAACAAGACGGGGGATGCCTCCGATAAGACTAACTATAGACCAATCTCGCTGGCAACTATAATAGCAAATGTTTTCGACGGTGTGCTCGATTCCAGCCTGGACCAACATAGTAAATTAAATGATGGTCAATTAATGTTTCGCACTGGGCTGTCCACCTAAACTGCTGTGTTGTGTCTTAAACACACCGTCCGCTATTACACTGATAGAAGAACACTCGTTTATGCATGTTTCCTGGACCTTTCCAAGGCATTTGATCTCGTATCATACGATATCTTATGGGATAAACTTCATCATGATACCGATTTACCCGCTGAACTGACTAAGATCTTTAGATATTGGTATCTGAATCAGGCTAATAGTGAGAGATGGGCAGTCCATCACTACAAGGACTTCAAGCACTATTAAAAATCTGTGAGAAGTATGCTAGGGAACATCTAAGTCCATGTTCCCTAGCATACTTCTCACAGATTTTTAATAGTGCTACAATGCAAAAAAGAGTGAAATTCTTATATTAAAAGCGGGTAATAAACCCTTATCTTTGCCGCGCCCGTTAATGACAGATGGATCACCTCTTGCGCAAGTACAATGACCTGGGGCATTGGGCAACAGAAAGTCTCACATATGACCTTGACATGGAACGGGAACGCAGGACGTTGTCGGTTAGATGTTAGTCGCAGATTTGCACGGTGTACTAAGGTTGTCAAAACCACTCTATTCAGGGCGTTCTGCCAGACTTTTTACACCTGCAGTCTGTGGATTCGATATACGCAGAAATCGTCCAATGCCCTGCGTATCCAGTATAACAATGCCCTCAGGGTAGTGTTAGGGCTACCACGATTTTGTAGTTCATCAGGGATGTTTGCGGAGGCGTATGCTTCCAAGCAATGATTAAGGATGGCGTCGCTCTTGTGCAGAACTAGTGGCAGCGCCAACGGTCTCCTGGAGGTAATAGTTGACGCCTACCCTAGGCTAGACAATCCTTTTATGCGGCATTGGGTTGCAGCTCATACACTGCCAGTGATAGGTTCGCGCCTAAATTAGTTTATTTTTTATAAAAAATAGTTTGCTCTGCACTTTATTGTTTTTTTTTTTATTATTTATTTATTCAGGGGTTACAAACAGGACAAGTTACATTACAAAAACAAACAAAGGATAAATATACAGTTAATTAAAATCTAACTTATCCCTTAGGGTATCCCACTTATGGCTTAAATGATTTGGGAAGAATTAGCTCCGAATGAGCAACAACTAAAGTACTTAGGTGCTAAGAATATACATTCTTACTAAAATTAAAAACCAAAATATGAGAGAAAAATGTGCATTGTTTACAATCAGGGTACATCTATTGCACAAACGTGCATGAAATTACCACACCACAGTCAAGGATGATTATCCTCGAGTTTTTTGAACAACAGCTTGCGTATGGAGTGCTTAAACCGATTGACAGATGAATCAAACAAGTCGACCTCTGCAAAGTTTTTGTCGTGGTATGCACAGAGTCGACCTATTGGCGCCCTTTTACCAGCATTGGTGCGAGCGGCTTTCACGTGGAAGAGCCGCTTGTGCCGCGGAGCTCTGAGCGGGACATGGTACCTTATAAGGGAGACAAGCTCTGGGCAGTTGTAGTAACTGGTGCAGATCCGCTTGAGAACAACGGCGTCCGCGAGGGTGCGACGATCGTGGAGGGACGTCTGTCTGTAGTTTGTAAGCAGGATATCATATGACCTCTTTGGAGCCCTGACACGGTAATTGAGACTACGGAGGAACTTCTTCTGAACCATTTCAATTTGTGCATCATACGTTGCATAGAAAGGATTCCAGATAGGGGATGCGTATTCAAGATGGGAACGAACGAGAGAGCCGTAAATCGTGAGGAAGGACTTGGGTTTCTTAAAGCTCTTAGTTGTACGCATGAGGAATCCAAGCATCTGATAAGCTTTCTTAGTTATGTGTGCGATGTGTGCATCGAAGGTCAACTTTGCATCAAAGTAGACGCCAAGGTCCCGAATACATGTGACCCTTTGCAATGCATGTCCGCCTTTATGATATTCACGCGTATTACGCTCTATCACCTGTTTTGTGAATCTTATATATTGACACTTATTGTATGCTAGGGATATACTATTAACGGTACAGTAAGCGTCAAGTCTGTCCAGGTCCTGTTGGAGCAACACGGTGTCCATGTCGGAATGGATTTCCCTATAGACCTTTAGGTCATCCGCGTACAGTAGGTAGTTACAGTGTTGGAAACACTGTGCTATATCATTGATAAAAATGACAAAAAGAAATGGGCCTATAATAGATCCTTGAGGAACGCCTGAGGTTATCAAAACTGCATTTGACAGTTTGCCATTAAGGGCGATAGATTGGTGCCTGTCTTCTAAGTAAGATGCAAACCATCTCAGTAAGTCTCCCTTGATTCCATTGTATGCCAGTTTTTTAAGAAGCAGCAAGTGATCGACTTTGTCAAATGCTTTCTTGAAGTCGGTGTATACGGAGTCCATTGCGACATTCTGATCCATGGCTTCAAAGAGATCGTTGGAGTAAATAAGTAGATTCGTGAGAGTGGAGCGGAGTTTGACAAAGCCATGCTGTTTTGGATCAAGGAATGGTTCCAAAAGGGGATATACTCTGTTATGTACCAATTTTTCGAATGTTTTAGCTAGGGTGGATAAAAGGGAAATGGGACGATAGTTGGAAACCTCATTTTTTGGTCCTGACTTATGGATAGGCGTGACATAGGCAAGCTTCCAGACTGATGGTACAACGCCCTCTTGTAATGATTTGTTAAATATAATAGTGAGTGCTGGAGAGATATATTCATGCAAATTTTTCAGGAATATAGGTGGAATTTTATCTGGACCCGCACCCTTGGTGATGTCCAACTGTCGAAGAACTGAAGTTACTTCAGGTTCAGATAGGGTCAAGCTGGACAGGTGAAGGGGACTATTGGGATTATCAATAAGATTAAGTTCGAGCAAGTTAGGTGACACCCCTGAGTTTGGCTCAAACACGGACAAGAAATATTCAGAGAAAAGTTCGACTATTTCATCCATTTTGTGTGAAGTAGTGTCTCCCGACTTCATCACTGAAGGGTAGCCGGTATTGGTTTTTTTAAGAGCGGTAGTGTACTTCCAGAAGTTTTTAATGTCCACCTTAACAGACTCCTCGACATTACTTACATATTTTTTGTTGCAAATGTCCATCTCATGTTTACATTTGGCGCGTAACTTAGAAAACCGATTGTAGTCCGCCAACGCTCCATAAACTTTCCACTTCTGCCACGCTTTGTCTTTCAGATTAAATAATTTTATCAGATGCTTAGAGAACCAAATGGGATATTTACGTGATTTAGTTTTAACACGGGGGACATTTATATCAATAATATAATATATATGTTTATAGAATAAATCTAAAGATTCTTCTGCGTTCAAGTGTGTCAATTCTGTAACCCAATCAATGCTCTGCAGTTTCTCGATAGCAGTGACGTAGTCTGTTTTATAAAAGTTAAGCTTAGTGATGTTTGCGTTTGGTAATATTTTTTCGGACATATTGGTAGATAATGATATTTCCAATGGTGGATGATGTCTATCAACGTTCAACACAGGTTGCGTGGAGGTAACGACATCAATGTCAATTATATTGCTTAGGATTAAATCAAGAGTCCGGTTGTTTATGTTTCTGATGCTATTGAATTGTAGCATATTAAGAAGTGACATGGTGTTGGATAAAAGTTTGTTAACCTCGGTTATTAAGTACTGGTCCGGTAAGTTACAGCCTTTTATACCGACCTGGAATTGCCAATCGATACCTGGGATGTTGTAGTCGCCCAATAAACAAAAATTATAGCCAGGCATCTCAATGAAGACGTCCTGAGCCTTTACTAAGTGTGATTCATAAACTTTATAGGGAGAAGAATCGGGGATATAAGCAGCACACATAATTAGGCCAGAGTGTTGTTTATCGGGGAATACCAGGTAGATTTCATCCACGCTCGGGGATTCCCAGTCCTGTCTGCGGTAAACCTGCACCGAGTTCCTCACTGCCATCATGACTCCTCCGCCATCCAACTTAGTAGTCTTGGTGAAGTCTCTATCACGTCGAAATAGTTGATAACCGCTGGTTAAAAGTTCGCCATCGTAGACTCGTTCATTCAGCCAGGTTTCTGTAATAACCACCACATCGCAGCTGTTGTTCATCAAACTCAATCGTAGATCGTGTAATTTGCCCTTCATTCCGCCAACGTTTTGATAGTAAACAGTTAAATGGTTAAATACGAAGAAATTCTTTTAATTCATTTAGAATTTTGCAGTATACATGTTGAGAAGATTTATGTGCGTGTTGAATGAAAGGCGAGATGAAAAGCAATGCATTGTAGGTATGGGTGGAATTTGGCAAAACAAGTGATGGTTTAAGTGACAGATGTGAACGTTTTAGACGGCTCAGTATGAGAGTGTGACAGATGTATAGGTAGGTGCTTGGTACATATTTGTGTAATGCAGATAAAACTCGGCGGCAACTACAGCAGGCATGATACATGAATAACATTATGGAAATATGTATAGGTATAATAGGCAGTCATACAGATACAAAGCGTGCAAGGTCGGATTCACTTCGAATATAAAATATTTTACTGAAATCGGTTTTACGCATTTGAATCGCGAAGTTTCTAACCCATACATGTTTAAAGCCGGCATCTTTGCCCACCTTCCTGGCCATTGCAAAAAGTTTCTTGTTACGTAGGGTAAGATGTTCGGCAACAAAGAACCGGCGTGACTCCCCACCCATCTGCAGCTGGTCAGTATACAGCTCGCGGCGCACGCGCGCGGCCGACAGTACGTCATCGCGCAGGCGGCGGGAGGTCAGTTGCACGACGATGTTCTTGGGGCGCGGGGGGGGCGCGTCTGTGGCCGCGGCGGCGGCGGGGCCGGGGGCAGCGCCAGGCCCGCGAGCGACGCGATGTACCGCCCGCACCTTGCCCGCATCCATCTCGACGCCTATCAATTTGCCGATCTCGAAGACCACCTGGATAAGATTTTCGTTCTTGTGCTCCGGTATGTTTTGAATTTCCAGGTTGCATGATCTTGCAGACTGGTCCATGTCCTCCACCCTCTTCTCCAGGCTAACTACTAATTGTGTTTATATTGTACTACTAACATATACTACTCAAAAGAAAATAAGGGCCACTTACATATTTCTGTTTTTGAGTAAATTTTTAGATGTAAACTAATTAATAAGTGACTAATTAATGATGTCCGGCCTCCTTCAGTATCCAACCTCTTTAATGCTGGTGTCTTACAGCTGGCCAGAAATTGAAGCAAATAAAAAAAACGTGTTTCAGGTCAAATTCCTTTCAGATGGAATCACAATTTTATTCTGTTAAAAAACTATTTCTGTCCATCTTTTGCTTCTTTTAACATCTTTTGTTAATAATGCCACGTCAACGAAGGCATATGGATACCATTACTGCCACCAGAGCCGTTACATTGATTGCTGAAGGTCATTCACAGCGGTCTGTAGCTTTTTCGTTGGGTTTCTCTCGCCGAGCCATCCACAATGTGTGGGATCGGTTCCAAGAGACTGGCAGTGTTGCAAGAAGGCCTGGATCGGGCAGGGTGCGAGCGACTACGGCACAAGAGGATCGCTACATCCGATTGAGTGCCCGTCGAGAGCGCTCTGTGACGGCACGTAAGTTACAAAATCGCCTAC
The DNA here is from genome assembly GCA_949825045.1 of Argyresthia goedartella. Classification (NCBI taxonomy): domain Eukaryota; kingdom Metazoa; phylum Arthropoda; class Insecta; order Lepidoptera; family Argyresthiidae; genus Argyresthia; species Argyresthia goedartella. The sequence goes on from OX463817.1 coordinate 9,238,043, forward strand.
GGTTGACAACGGGGACTCGTGTTAGTGACCAAACGATACGTAATCGACTGCATGAAGACCAGCAAAGGTCCAGACGCCGAGTAGTACGAATTCCTTTATCTAGGGTTCAACGTGGAAATCGTTTAAGTTTTTGCCGCGAACATTCAGATTGGAGCATGAATCAATGGGGTATGGTGCTCTTCACAGATGAGTGTAAAGTGAAGCTTTGTAGTGATGATCGGCGGATTAGAGTATGGAGACGACAGGGTGAGAGATTTTCCGATGTCTGCATCAAGGAAATTGACCGCTTTGGAGGTCCTAGTGTGATGGTTTGGCTGGGATTAGCTTACAAGGCAAAACTGAGCTGGTTTTCTTAAATCAAGGCACAGTAACTGCACAATGGTACATCGATGAAGTCATCAGAGATTCCATTCTCACAGAGAGTGGGGCCAGGGTTCTGGTTAATGCATGACAATGCCCGCCCACACACAGCTCGGGCCACTCAGACTGTACTGGATGACTCCCATATTCGTGTCCTACCATGGCCAGCGTATAGTCCGGATTTAAATCCAATAGAGCATATGTGGGACCAATTAAAACGAAGGGTTAGGGAGCATGAGCAAGAGGTTCACAACCAGCAACAGCTTATGGATGCTCTGAAACGTGCGTGGGAAGAGATACCTGATGAAAACATCAGAAACTTAATCAAGAGTATGCATTCAAGGCTCCAGGAGTGTGAAAACAGGAGAGGAGGACACACCCGTTACTAAACCATTAAAAAACACAGCTTGTGTCAGTTTTTGTTTTGTTTTGCAAAGAGTTTCTGTTTAGTTTTTGCTGTTGACAATGGACTAATTTCAAGTTAATTGAAATAAGTGAAACAATTGACTACACAATTAAATGGTTATTAGCATAAGTTAAAACAAAAGCCTTGTTACATGTTATTTTAATAAATATACATTACTGTTTACTATATTTTTCACGTAGCAATCAAAATACTTAGTGGCCCCTATTTTCTTTTGAGTAGTATAGATTGTAAGAAAAATTATTAACACTCGTATATGGACTTGGTCTGAAATAAATGATTATTATTATGATTCATAATCCCGGTGCTGTTTACTACGAAAGACTTTTGCAAGTATGCAAACAAAATGCTATCCTAAAACGCTTTTTTAGGTTATTATTTTATCACTCTCTATATCTTTGTATACGTAGCAATATCTGGTGCATGGTACAGTTTCGAAACTGACTTGGGCATCACAGGTTATGTGCCGTGAGACAGACCCAAAATCTGCTCTGGGTGGCCGTGAGCCACGGCGGGATAGCTGCCCTGATTTGAAAATTTGTTCATGTTTACCTGGTTTGTTCACGGTGGAAACCACTGGCGAAATGTCGCCGGTTACGGCTGCGGTTGCAGAAACGATGATCAGTTACTGCGTTAATCTTTCGTGAAAAAATTTCCAGAAGCCCGACGTCATCCTTACATTTCCAAATCATCACAAAACACAACAAATGCGGGACACGTGTTTAGTGGTTGAGCACTGAAACATGAATGACAAGACAGAGCGGTATTTATAGCAGGTAGAAAAGAAAATGTTACTGTTTAGAGTGGTGACACTTAAGCGTGTTTTACAAAAATGTGTTTACAAAATAGTACTTAGATTTCCGAGGACGAAGCACGAGTATAATTGAAAGCTTTTTGTCATAACAATGACTCTTTCGTCTTTTCGGCTTTACACCTTGAAATAGTACATTTGTAAGGGTCACTTTCAGTATATCGATTCTGGATAAAAATGTTTGTCCTTTGAACATCAGCACCTTTTTGACCTTACTGTATGTAACTCCTCATCGTTTTAATCATCTCTGGAACTATAAAATACCAATCAAAATTGTTGAGTTCAGTATAGACATATCAGGAATCAGTAAATGAAATGAAGAGAAGATTTCAGTAAAAATAAATTTATTTATTGACTTTTACGTACAATCCATTTGTGACAAAATAAACCGGTTTCACATGCGTATGGTTTAGATTCGAACGCAATATTTGAAAGTCTCTTGTCATTGTTAAGCTGGCTCTACACACCGAATTTAAAGTACATCTGTAACGGTCACTTTTAGCGTATCGTTTATCGATACCAAATGTGTAACCGTTGACCATCAGCACCTCTTTCACCTTGTTGTTCCCCCTCATCGTTTTAATCAGCTTTGGAACTGAAAAATACAATTGATTATTTCAGTATAGTCATAGCAGGCATTGACACTGATTCTCAAGTATTAAACTCAAAACTAAACGAATTTAAAACTGATTTTGAAAATAATATATAGCTTCCGGACCATTTACGGTCTTAGCGAACATTTTGGCTATTGAGAGCTTCGTTGGTGTGCCCTCATAAGGCTCATGTAGCCTTTCTTTGCTTTGAACGTTCGCTGACACAGAGGACACGTCGGCATTCCTCTACAAAGTTGTAATCATGTCTGGCCATAGGGGTCTGGCCTTGATTTCGTCACGTTTAGCGACGAGGTCAGCTCTGCAATTCCTCGTTACGTTGAACAGCCAGTCTCCATTAAGGTCGGTAGTGTGCCTGCTCATCCCATGTGGTCGGATCTCTTTCATATTTTTTCATGTGTCGTTTAGTAACATCCACGAATCTTAAGAGTTGGCCGCCTTGTTTTCGCTACCCGTCCTCTAGAGTATAAAATGCGAATAACGCTAACACAATAATAACAATAATACATAATTGTAACTAAAATAAGCAGGGAAAAATAACAATTACTTTCAACAAAAATCTTTTCATCACTATTTCCTGATGAAACAAAAACAGATCACGTAATCTTTTTATGCTTAACGTAATTTTTATATCATTCCACGGTAATATCTGTATTGGATACCAGCCTATTTATTTTTAATATACTGAGGTGTGCAGTAAATAAATTAAAATTTCTTTACTATTATTATTATAATATTATTCCCTGTCCGACAACTTGGCATAAATTGTTTAAGAACGAGGTCCAAAGTTATATGCTTTGTGAAAAAAATACTTCATAACTCCTCCTCTTAGAACGATCACAGGGTTGTCATAATGTTTAACGTTCACACTTTAGGCAAGATATGACATTATTATGTATTAACATTGAGGTTTAGGGTTGAATTCATCTTGAAGTGAACTCTATTCTTGATGTGGACCCCATTCTCAGAGGTGCATGTTTCATGCATGGTTCTGATCTATGTGAGAGCTAGACAATCTCTTGTCAGCAGCTTTTTTTATATTCATAGCTTTACTCATTATTGAATATGCTGAATATGACGACCCGAATGGCCGAGTCGGCAGTGACCCTGCCTACGAAGCCAAGGGTCCCGGGTTCGAGTCCCGGTGGGGGCAAATATTTGTTTGATGAGAACGGATGTGTGTACCCTAGTCACGGTTATTGCTCTTTCTATGCATAATATTTATCTACATAAGTATGTGTATCGTTGTCTAGTGCCCAAGATACAGGGAATCCTAGTTTGGGGCTTAGATCAATGTGTGTAAATAGTGCCCAAGGTATATTATTATTATTATTATTATAATTATTGCAATCAGTTAGGGATTACTGTGAATTCCAACAAAATGTGTACCTCTTGACCATCATAACATGTTTGACCTTGTTCTCTCTCATAATTTTGATGAACTGTGCCACTGGAAAACCTTAAGTGAATAATATGAACTGAAAATCAGTTACTGCGGATTCAAGCATACTCTAATTTAGCGTTAATGGAATTAGAAAAACACAAGGTGAAACAAAAGTTCTTATATTTTTCTGTTGTAATTTACTATATGCCACAGACTTCTAGCTTCTTCGCACGTCCCGCGCGATCGTGTTTTATTGAGTCTACTATTAAGAAGTGTCAATGAGTCGCGAATTTAACATTTAGAAGCGATAAACGCGCGATAAACTCCGCTCAGGCTATAAGAACAGCACTTGTAGGTTATTATAATTTTATATAGACAATATTTAGTCAGAGTAAGACAAGCTGTGGTAGATCTTATAGAGAAGAGGTGTTGGCCCGTTCCGTGCTCGCATGTTAACGTGGGTACCTACGCATGTTACGAAGGCAAAAATAGATGTGTTGTTCCTATGTATTGAATAAATATTAAAAAAAAATACAAGGGACCACGACAAGACCTGGAAAAAGCACTGGAGCGTGAAGAGGGTAAGAGGAGAAGAAAGGTCTTTCCCATAAGTGGGAAGACCTTGGCTAACAATAATAATAGCCTATGGCCAGCTATTGGGGAGTAACGACCCCAGGGATCCGATCAAGCGAGCAGCGTAGGCAATCGTCTCCATGATGCTATGATGCTATGATGGCATCATAGCATCATAGCATCATAGCATCTATGATGTCGTATTCTATTTAAAATACATAAATTATTATTACTTTTAGAAATTTGATTTTATTGATTTAATACATATGAAACTAGTAATAATAAGATAATTCTATTCGGTAACAGCCGGTATAATCGGTGATTTTCTGTTATTAAATTCACCGGTATTACCGGTAATTTTCTCACCTGTTAACCGTTAACAACAAAGGCAAAAAATCAGGTCATATTTTAATGTATATTCCATTACGAATATTAAACTTTGGGGGCACATGATTATGGTCTAATTTGGAGCGCACAATTTTATGGTCCTTTGTCATTGTGATATTTGTGACACCTCTACACTTGGAGACTGTACACTGATAGCTATCGGTACGTGTATGCCGTTTTTTAATACCAAATGTGTACCCGTCCACCATTAAGAGCTTACTTATAATGTTGCCTCTTTTGACATTTATCATTCTCACATCTGTAATCAAACACAAATAAAATACAATTAGCTAATAGGTAAATTTAATCATAATATACGAAATAAAACTAATTGAAATTGAAATTGAAAAGACTTTATTAACACACATTATACAGAACAGACAATAGATTATAACAGCGTCATAGTGCTCATAAGACCCGGCTCAACAAAGCTGAGCTGCGACGGGTCTCAGCAATATAGGTACGAACCTTTAAACAGTAAGAATAAAAAAAAATAATGAAAAAATTATACACCCTGAAAGCTTAGCTTAGCACACACACACACATGAACACTGTTGTTGTAATAGAATAAATGATTGCAAGAGTAGGGATTTTTTTTGCGATTAAAGACACAGATAATAATACAGATGGCACTGGTGGCCTTATAGTCTTGTCCTCTGCTCATCCAGGAGACATTTTTTAAACGTTATTTTAAATGTATCTCTATACATAGGTAACCGCAAAGGTGGTGGCAGATCATTCCAAATTTTCGCTGATGCAAAACGAAAGCCCCCTCTGAATCCGCTGGTCCTGTGCCTGGGGAAACACAGTTTGTTCTCCTCCTTCGAACGTTTCCTTCTGGTATGGATGTTTTTTGTAAAACTTAGCTTTTCGAATAAGTAGCCCGGCCTTTTTGAGTGGATTACTTTATGTAATAGGCATGCACTATGAGATTTTCGTCGGGCTGACATCTTTAGAACTCCATTTGTGTTTAAATAAGGGCTAACGTGGTCTCTCCTCTTAATATTATAGCAGAACCTGCGTGCGATTTGCACTCTTTGTATTGCTTTTTAGGTTTTTTAAAAAGGCGAGCCTCAAAGACAGTATTGAAAAAAAAATAGTGACAAAACCACGGTCTCCGTCAGTTTCCCTGGTCTTAAAACTAAGATTCTTAAGTAACACATACAAAATCTTTAGGCTACAAAAAGCCGTTCTAACTTGAGAGTCTACGTGATCTTCAAATCTAAGGTCCTCGTCCATGACCAGGCCCTGATTTCTAGCCTTTGCCACACGTGGTAGTATGTGTGGCAAAGGCTAGAAAACAGGAAATTCTCATTATTTATTTGGATTCACTCAATAAAACACGATTGAATTGAGATTTTGTTCCGAGAGTCAAATATTTACCATTTGGTTGGGTTCTGAACCAGATTGTTACTCTCAGACCACCTATTGATATTATCTAGGTCGCGTTTAATTGCGCCTACTGCTTCTAGGGTCAACTCAGGGAAAAAACTGTAATACAATTAAGTGTCATCTGCTTATAAGTGGAATCGGCAGCTCTTGATACTAGTCCCTATGTCCACTGTAGATATAATAAATAGAATAGGGCTGATTATACCTGGGGTGCACCTCTAGGTATTTTCTTTAATTCTGTTTCAACTATATTGTTGCCTGTCAGTGACAAACGAACGGAACCAGTTACACGTGTCGTTTGAGGTACATAGTATTATAGCTTGGCGATCAAAGGCCCTTGAGAAATCTAGTAACACCAGAGCAGTGGCCATTTTCTCATCCAAGGCTGTGATTATGTCATCAGTGACAAATCCGGATTGTCTTCCAGGTAGTATGCCGTTCAACTCTACATGCCTGGTGAGCTGCCTGCTGACGACCTTTTCTAGGATCTTTAACATAACTGGCAGATTAATAATAGGGGTCAGATCTTTATGCCCTTTCACGTCGTAGTTTTTAGGCAAAGGGACCACTTTAGCCAGTTTCCAGCTACTTGGGAAAGTGTTTGTCGAGATCGAAGTGTTGATCACAAAGGTGATAATTGGGAGAGTTGCTGGTAGTGTCAACCGAATTATATCCATTGGCACTTTTTAGAGTCCACATGCAATGGTCTTTACACCTTTAATAGTTTTAAGAATATGTATTCTGGGCCTCTCACATGTCAACTGCTCCAAAATGTCAGTATTGGCGGTGGCGTTGCCCGGTGTCTTTTGATAGAAGTCATTTATTTTATTCGGGTCATCTAGACCTTCTGGAATTTCATGAGTAGCGTTATTTGAAAACGGAGAGTTCTTTTTTATATGGTTCCACATTTTGTTTGGATCAACACAGAAGTTAAAGTATGCAGTTCTTTTTCGCTCAACCGTGGATGTGACTAGGCTGAGGCTTTTGTAATAATTCAAGTGCGAATCTGATTTGGATTTGTGAGTCTTATTTAAAGCTTTGTCCCTAAGCCTCATCATCCGCTGAATATTACTGGTTATTCAGGGAACACATTTTTCTTTGACACGCATAGTGACTTTAGACGGATGTTTGTGAAATAGGTCGCTGATATTTTTTTAAAGGCTTCCACCATCGAGTCCACGTCTCTTAATTCGTAAATGGTATGCCATTTTGTAGTATGAAGGTCTTCAGTAAACCGGTTTTCATCTATTTTGTATAGTCAAGAGTTTTTACATATTTTGGTTTAATGGCCGGCTTTTGTACATTAAACTCTGGTATAACTGCTCCATGTTCACTAAGAGATGGGTTATGGCAAACTCGAACGTTATCACAGTGTCCGTTATGTTCGTAATAACCGGATCCAGTAGTGTAGAGCTAGTTTCAGTGACACGTATTGGTTCAGCAACCACCTGACCAAGATTACGACATGACAAGAACTGAAGAAGTTCGCGCGCGGCTTCACGAGCAGTGCCTGCAGTAGCACCCAAGAGATTCACATTAGAATCTGATAAAATGGACACATAATTACAGTAATCGAAATAATCGAGGGACTCATTCAGTGACGCTATAGCCTCACCAAAACTTGGCCCACCATTAGTACCCTGTCTGTAGAACGCACCTAGCGCCACGCGTGCACCAGAAGTTGTTGACATGCCGGCTAGGTTCCGCCGCGCCTTGGTTTTCCAGAGAGGCCACGTGTCTCTAATGACTAACTCTATCTTTTGTTTTCAGTCTAATAACGACTTATTGAGCGTGGCCATTTGTAAACGGAAATTCATCATCGCACTGCGTATGTTCATCATTTCTCCACGACATATTCTCAGTACCTTAGCGAAGTCTAGCTCCATCGTAGCAGTATCATTTGAGTCGACAATCGCGTTGAGGGTCGGCTTAATAACTCCAATGGAAGTTCGCACAGGTGTCATATTCCTATCCCGTCCATATCCATATTATGTCCCGAGGTATCTTCGATTTGCATGTCGGACTCAAGCAATCATCTGTTACTTCGGCGACTGAGGGCAAACCAGCGCAGCTTCTGTAATACTTTCTTTCAAAGCGCCCGCATCCAACGCCCTTGGGACATTAACTTCCCGCATGTTTCACACTTACTGGCCATTGCAACTGGTGGCGCCCACTGTTATGTTGTAGGTCTAGTGAGGTGATTGGAGCTGGTAGCGCTGGTTCGCTTGCTGGTAGTACTGCTACTTTTGCGCTCCCTGCCGTTGATTGGCAGTGCATCGGCAGACTAGTTAGAGCGAACAAAAAGGTAGTGTGAGTCTTGATGAATTGAACCCGGTCCACTGCGACACGATTGATATGACGCTACCGCGTTAACCACCGAGCCAGCGTCGCTTGGAAATAATTCTACACTAGAATGTAGCACACTGATAGTTGTCGGTATTTATATATCGTTGTGTAATATTAAATGAGTATCCGTTGACCATTATCATCTTCTTAATAGTGTAAAGGAAAGTTATAATCAAATATAGAAAATTGCTACGTGACAGGTCAACATCTCCACCTATGCTTATACGCAGTCTAGTATATGTATATATTTGTTCCTCGAGTTCTGTTAGCGAAACCTAGCAATCCATTTTAAGTAACCTAAAAGGGCCAACGATACCTACTATATCAGGGCAGAACCAAACATGATGAACTGTAGTTGGGAAAACTTAAGAGAAAGACTGGAAAAAAAACAAGCGGCCATACCATCCATCGCCGAATTTGTTTGCGACTGTCACAACAGCCACAGCAAGCAGTGTGGAGCCCGCATCGGTCTGTTCAGTCACAATAAAAATGTGGCTCTCAGAATATACAGCAGGTGTAATGAACATTTAAAAAGATGATAAAGCCAATGATGATGTATACCAAGAAATTTAATGTGAATTTTCTGTTATATTTTGCAATAAATAAAAAAAATGTTTTTTTTTATTGTTGATATAAATCAACTAATTAACATTACATAACATTTACATACAGGCACATATATTGCTTCTGGCCCCACACTAGGGTAACATGTGTCGTAGGAACCAGAAACAGCCATGTCCTGGGAAATCAATGAACATTTAGGAACATTTATGAAATTATGTCTTCTTAACCTCTCAAAAACTGAGGGTAGTTGGGACGAGTCGCGATTTTGAACCTTATGCCATGGTAATACAATTTAAAACTTATAACGGTAAAGTGGCGTTTGTTAACGCCGGTGGTATTCAAGAGGTTAAATGGTTTATTTCATAAACTTTTCTACAAATGAACGTTGTCATAGTTAGAACTGTTCAAAGAGAAACACATAGAAATTCCCAATTCCAAAATTCCAAATGTCTTTATTACTGTAGTTATTTAAATATACTTAGCAATCGTCATTTTTTGCCACTTTGCTACATTGGACCACTATGGGAGAAGAAGGGCGTAGAAACTCCCATAGATTGATTCTTAGATCTCTTTTAAAAATTGCTTATGCTTAACTAATACAAAATATAATCTTTAGTCATTATCATAATGAATAAGCAGGAATCAATAATTACAAAATTATTAACAGCAAGGTCTGTATTGAACCAGATTAACTCCATACAGTCCCATCATTTAAGTAATCTTGAACATTGTAATATCCCTTTTTCGACAAAGTCGCTTTAACATGGTTTTTAAATTGTTCAAATGGCAATTTCAAGATCTCCGTATCTTGTTGTAGTAGAGAATGCATTGACCCTTGAATGAATTGCAAACCTTCGCGAGTCTAAACCGGGGCGCAAGTAGTCTGTGATTATTTCTTAGGTTAACATTACAGCTATCGCTAAGTTTTATTTTATTTTATTTTATTTTATTTTATTTTATTTATTCAGAAAACCAACAGCGTTACAGTTTAATTATCTTAATTAAATTACTTATTTACTACAGCCAATTATAGGTTTCCATAAATTACTTAATTCAAGACTCCTTAAATTATGGGGTTAGTAAAATAGATAGGTTATTTATTCGGAACTATGTTTTGTGTATTATTGAGAAGGGGTTGGTGTGAATGCAATGTGAGTGTGTGTGTATGTGAAGGGTGGTGTATAGCTATGATTGAAACTGTATTGTTATATTTTGTTATCCGCAGAGAGTGTCAAGAATTTTATGTTTGGGAAATTTTGTAAGGTTCTTGCGTACATACATTATATTTTCGGAAATAAATTGACTAGCTACAGTTAGTATATCAATTTCTTTAAAAAGTTCTCTTAAGGAGTCTTTGCGTTTTAAATTATAAATTGCTCGAATAGCTCTTTTCTGTTTATAAAATAAAAATAGTATGAATATCCGCTGCTTTCCCCCAGATATTTAGGTGACGCCAAAACAGCCCTTTGTAAATCTAAAGTTATGCAAAATCTTGAGCTTCTTGATTATGAGGAGGATTTGTGAACATATAAACGAAATTTGATGTGCTCGATAGAAAAATCTCCCAAAAAAAATGTACCGCGTTTGATATTAGTACTTGTTATTTATTTAATAATAAATAAATTTATATAATAAAGTGTTGTTGCTCTGTCAGTCCTCTATAAGTTTACATCGGCGAAGAGCCTTTCTAACGTTGGAATCCGACTCATATAAAAGTAAACTGAAGGTGAAATTCTAAGTTGTGCTATAGGTGTGGCTAGCTTTAAGGCAATTTTAATAAAAAGACAAGTACTATAACGATATACTGCTAAATTTGCAGATATATTGTTACACTTTAATATAGAGGCCATTACGAATAACAAACTTTGGGGGCGCATGATTATGGTCTAGTTTGGAGCGGACAATTTGATAGTCCTTCGTCATCGTCAGATTTGTGATACGTCTACACTTTGGATCGCTACACTGGTAGTTGTCGGTAGTTGAATTCCGATGTACAATGCTAAATGTATACCCATCCACCATTACTACTTTATTGGTAGTATTGCCTCTCTTTACATTGATCAATCTGACATCTGTAACAAAACAAAATATATTACATGTTCAAGTACTTGATTATATTAGAAATAAATTAAATTTAAGAAACAATGACTTCAAAACTGATTACTGTGTTAAATTTAATTTCCATAAATTAATTTGCAATGGGAAATATTAAACTGCACATCAAAAATACTGATTTGCAAAGCAAATATAAGGGCAAACTACTGCGATTGCTTAGGTGAAGGGTAAAGGGGGTGCGCGAAGCTAAGCCCCCTTTATCCTTCGTGTTAGGTTCAACATGTAAGAACAACAAAAAAAACATAAACTTAGGTACTCATTAAATCTTTAAACTTAAAAGTGTTTTTGTTGATCCTTTTTTGCTGTGAAAATCGGTATTTTTGATGTGCGATTAAATACTAGTCCTTTGCAATTGCAAAACTTTTGAAATACTTTTTTACACCAATTTTATTGAAAATATGAGACTTTATTAAAGTTGAATAAGTACACACTGGTCAGTTACCAGATTACACTTTAATGTAGAGTCCATTATGAACAATAAACTTTGGGGGCGCAGGATTATGGTCTAATTTTGAGCGCACAATTTGATAGTCCTTCGTCATCGTCAGATTTGTGATACGCCTACACTTTGGATCACTACACTGGTAATTATCGGTAGTTGAATTCCTATTAACGATACTGAATGTATATCCATCCATCATTAACACCTCCTTGGTAGTATTGCCTCTCTCTACATTGATCAATCTAATATCTGTAACAAAATACAATACAAAATAATTTGAGAGCGTATGACAATGGCCTAATTTGGAGCGCACAATTTGATAGTCGTTCGACATCGTCAGATCAGCGCAGTGATCCAAAGTGTAGATGTGATACATCTACACTTTGGATCAATGCGCTGGAAGTTAACGTTAGTTGAATTCATTTATTTTTGGTTACGTAACACGTTCGTATATGTGAAAATTTCAACTCAATCGGTTCAGAATTCGGTTGTTAAATACTAATTTTACACACCTATGACTCCGTTGTTAGGTTTCAGTACCCTAAGGGTGCCAAATTGGACAAAATCCTAATGTCTTTATCACTGTAGATATTTACATATACTTAGCAATCGTCATTTTTTGCCACTTCTCTACATTTGACCACTGTGGGAGTAGAAGGGCGTAGAAACTCCCACAGATTGATTTTTAGATCTATTTTAAAATTGCAGTAATTGTTTAAAAAAAAAAACAAATACTAAAAACGAAATAAAATAAATATTTAAGGGGGCACCCACCACCCCCCACTTTTATGATCTGCACATTTGCAGTTTAATGCCTTAGATGAGACCCTGGATCTTATGACGCCTCGCGATTTCGAACCTCATGTCATTAAAATAGAATTCAAAACCTCTTAACCTAACCTTACAGGAAAATGTTACAATAACCTGTTAAATACCACCGGTCCCACTTTTCCGTCATAGGTTTTAAATTTTATTAACATGGCATAAGGTTCAAAATCGCGTCCCGTCACAACTACCTTCGGTTTTGAGAGGTTAAGGCGTCACCAGGGCTCCAGGGGTTAATTTATTATAATCACAGATTTAAGGTATAAAATTATAATTTCAAGTGTTAGGCAGAATGTCCATACAAAATATGTTAAACAGATGTTAGTTAATACCTATGCTATATTATCACATACAACCCTGACATTCTGACATCCTTAGCTGTGACGTATCCTATAAAACCGATAGAGTTAGAAAAAGAATACAAGGAGATATGCTGTTGCTGCCCTTGTTATTTAATATACGTGTCACCGTAAGATTGTCAAAACAGTTAGTTATAAACTAACGTTTTTTTTTCTAGTTAGTTGGTCAACTATCGATACATAGTAAACTGTAGCGCATTTCTTACTATATGACTCGTTGGTTGCTAAACTAACGGTTTAAACTGTTTAATAGTAAACTGGTCTAAACTTGAATTGCAAACGAAATACCAGGGCAAAGACTGCAGTAGCTTAGGTGAACACTAGAGGGGGCGAGCGTAGCGAAGTGACATGTAAGAACAAAAGAAATGTAAATTCTAAACCCTGTCGGTCTAGTTTACTATCTGTCGATAGTTGATCGACGAACGCGTTGGTTTATCAACTAACGGTTTTGACTATCTTACGGTGACATACGTGAATCAAGTCAAACTCAATAACTGAGAACCATTTGGTACGTTATTTTTTATATTTATCTTCAGTAAGTAGATAATGAATTAATGAAAACAAAAATAAATATAATAAAAAAAAAACTTTATCTACACACGTATCATATACCCTCTTTACTGCGTACAAAAACCGCACGTTACTATCAGCATAATGTAAACTACTTGGTAAAAACGCATTTCTTATCTGAAAAATTACACATTATGACCATAATGTGTAATTTTTCTACATATTATGACATTCAAATTTCGAAGCCGACGCCCGCCTGCGTGCCGCCCCCCTACTTTGTTTGTGAAGTTCGTACTACTGAACAAGCTAAACAAGTGCAAAGGATTTATCAATGCCACCATGTCAGTCGAACATGCGGTTCCTGAACACATTAAAGAGAGCTTATGATATGTGTGTAGATAAACTAGTGTATGTAACTGTACATAATTAGTGTATGTAACTCTCGAGTGATATTATTATGAAACATGAACCCACTCTCGAGTATTAATGCCCTCCATTATGTAGCAGTCACATAAACTACTATTATGATCATTCACATGAGTGGAGTTCGTTACACTTTACTATTATTTGATCAATGGTTGTAATGTATGCAAAGCAGTTCTTCTTGTGCCTCCTCGCGCATCTCCAGCGGCTTTTCATTCCTCTGTCTCTGTCTTTTGAATATCGATGTCCGTTGAACATCAGAAGCGGGTTGCCGAATTTAGATGGGATAAATATTGGATCTAAAAGAACAGAAATTACAAGTTTTATAAAATGAAAATGGGGAAATATTAAACTGCAGATCTTAAATACTGATTTGCACAGCAAATATCAGGACAAAATGCTGCGGCAACTTAAGTGAAGGGTAAAGGCGAAGCCCCCTTTATCCTTCGTGTTAGGTTGAACATGCAAGAACAAAAAAAAACTTAAAACATAAACTTGAGTACACATAAAAAAAAACATAAAAAGTGTTTTTGCTGATCCTTTTTTGCTGTGCAAATCAGTATGTTTGATGTGCAATTAAATACTAGCCATTACAATGAAGAGAAAAATAATTACTTTCAAAGATTAGGCGAGAAAAAGGAGCCGAAGTGACAGTTGTTAACTTAGCTATCTCACTATTTCAAAAATATTATCCAAACTACTTTCTTTTTTCTTTTCCTTCCTTTGCATGATTAACAATCAACAACAACTTAAAGCTCTACTTAAGCCACAAAGTATTGTATCGAGTACAAAAATAGTCTACTTTATTGGGTAGGTCTATAAAGAATTTAAGTACGAAGTTAGTTGTTAGCTTAAAGGAACACAGTTCGTGTTGGATTATTATTACATAACGTCTGATTTTAATTTGTGGTCCATATTGTTGTGGTTGTTGGACATTTGAGTAATGGACTGATACTATTTAGAAGACGAGAAACAAGATGTCTAATTCAACGTTTTCCGTATAAATTTTGTGTGATAAAGGTGTTATACGAACGGATACATTGAAGAATTGTTCTTTTAACTTTAGTGTGTACTGAAAGTGATATGAAGTATTAAATAGTTTGAGCTCATCTTTGCGTACTGGAGATGGATTTTTTGCGGCACTATTATTATTATTATTATTTTAATTTGTAGACTACAGACATAATGCATTCTAGGTATTTTAAATGAGTGAGTTCTTGGCTACTGAGTCCATAGGAGATTTTGGAGTCTGCCAATGCATTGTACAGCATTAGCTTGTAGTTGGAAGGCGATTTTTTATTACTTTAATGTTAGCTAGAAGAGCCCGCAGCTTTGTAAAGACCAACAGAGTTATTTATAAAGATTACATTTTTCTAAAATACTCATAATATGGAGGCAAAACAGTCTTACAAACCGTTCACACAAAATTGTGATTTATAAAATAAAATCCGTATTTTAGTTTCGTTATAAACCTTTTACAACTTATGTAGCTCAGACACTTCTATAACTGTCCGATAAGCCCATTTTAGGCATTACCAGACATAATATTCACTTTGGTGGACACCAAATGCCAAAAGCAAACTTCAGTCAGTTGTCAATTTATGAGCTTAAGCAAAGAGAGTTTCGTTTACCTATCTGTAAATTTATGCTGGTTGTTTTTTTTTGTGTCTTGGAATACAGAGTAAATTTTGACACAAACACACATACCTTTTTTTTAATTAAGTTTACGGCTTTGGATTATCTTCTTTCAGCCAACATCCACAGACCCTAAAAGAATAAAAGAACTTAAACAGTGTTTTAGTTAAAACTGACTCGGTGTACTTTTATAAATCACAAAAACATAAAACGCTCAATAAGGTTTAAAGAGGATTTTGCTTAAATAGGTCTACAAACATAAATTAGTTATTTTTTATAGGTAAGGTTGGTTTCAGTTAAATGTACGATCAATTACCAGACCCAGGTAGACGAATTATTTTAAAGACTTCTTCATAGAAAAATAATTCTTCTTTAATGGGGCAGAAACAAGATTTTATAAGACAGGTCATGAATACAAGCATAGCTGTTTGATATAAGTTGCCGTACGAGTTTGCCTTTCATGTATGGGGATTTGATATGTATATGTTTGTTTTATAGCTGTTTGAAACTAGGTCTTAGTCATGACAGAGTGACCTAATTACTGGCAATTTACCACGATTTGGCTATGATTAAGCAAGTATCATCAGCGAACTAATATGCCATGTAGCAGTTAAAGCAGTTGCACATATCATTTACGTACGTCAGAAAATGTAAGGGCCCGAGCTCCGAGCCCTGGGCTGTTCTTACTGCCGCTGTCCTTTGGTCACTGAGGTGATCATCTATTTTGACTCATGAAGATCTTTTTCTGAGATAACTTTCACACTAGCGCAGAAGGTCCATTTTCGTCCAACTTATCAACGACGCCGTTTGTTGAGGTTTGATTTGTGCGTACTATTTCTGTATATTTTTGTAAATTATTTAATTATTTCAGTGTTTCTACCTTTAATTACGTTTCTGGACATATATTTTGCATTCTTCTAACTTTTGAAGCCATTCAACAGTGACCGTTTTCGTCGAGCAGGGCGTACCAAGCCATCGCGGCCGGCCGAGTGATCGGATCCCCTGGCGATCTAGTGACGAATACTGTAGTATGCGTTGGCGCCAGAGTGGAGACAATAAAAATATCAATCATTTTATTCATTATATGTATTAAAGGTGCATACATCGACCTTATACATATGGATTAACGGCTACTGTAAGGATACTGTACTGATATTATATATTTTATTTACTACATAGTGTTAAATGGCGATTGAGTGCGATCTAGCCCAAATTTTCTTCATGAATTAATAAAATATGTATACTATTTTTACAGTGTTTTTGGAGTGTAGTGGAAGAAACATTATTGGGGAGTAGACAGGGTTGTAGTGAACATAATTATGTTTGAAAATCCTCATCAGTTGCACTGTACAGTGCTTGAGATAAGATTTTTTAAAGGTTCTGAAGAAAAATATCTAAAATCTTTCACTTAATATATAATATTTTTATTATTTGTAATTTAAATTGTACAAAGTTTGTTTTTTTGTGTTTTTAGATAATTAGCATTTCTAATAAATCATAAGTTTCAACAACTAGTAAAAAAATAAAGCTATGGACTTAGATAAATAATTGGTTTGAACATTGGCTGTAGTTCAAGTCTGCAGGAAATACTCGGAACCCATCACCCACCACCGGACTGAGCATCCGCCCGCCCTAGATAATACTGTACAGGTTAGTAGAACGACACACAGACAGACAGCCAAGCTCGACCTGCACTACAAATGGCTGCCGGCCTGCCACGTGCCACACGCCTACCACGAGACCGAGCACAGTATTTATCTAAGAACCCAGAAAAACAATAACAAAAAGAAATAATAAAAAATTTTATGATTATGTAAGTAAAATATTTTTATTAGTATGATTGCAGATCGTCTCAATCATTTCATCTGGCACCAGTAACGGCCATGATTCGATTGGTGACATATTCTCTTTTTCACCAGCGGGGCCATGATAACAGGTAAATACCAGGCCTGGATTTCTGCTACTCCTACATTGAATATATGTTGGTATAATCCAGAGACCACAGGGTGCACCTGGAATACTTGGAGAAAGTCTTCGAGCGACTGCAAAACTAGAAAATATTCATTCGAACAAAGGTTACCTTTGCCACCCGGTAGGCACATTTACATTACTGTGAAATCGACATACCTAAATTGATACTGACATTGTATAACTATTTGACTTTGTACAGCGCATTACAAGTACCCTGTAATGTTGTACATCGTACAATGTATATTAAAAATTAAATTAAATAAAAAAATATGTTATATCTGCATTTATCAATTAATTTTACATAAAATGTTCGCTGACTTTTTTCAGACCGGTGGGGGATGAGTGTGTTCATTCTTGCACTTAATAATTTGATTGTCCATGGTATGAACGACAGCTTTGCAGCCCTTGTTGGGTCCGTGCGTGGAACATATCCACCTTATCTTATTCAGTCCCGACGGATGGTGCACGGACTGCTTGCTGAACCTATATCCGTCCACTACTAGTAACTGGCGTCCTTTTTGAGAGGTTGTTATCGTGATCCCTGGAATTAGTTAATTTAAGTTATAAGTTACGGGTAAAAAACTTTTTCTAACATAACATAACATTGCGACACGCCTTTTCCCATACGGGGTGGCAGAGGCACAATTGTGCCCACTTTGAGTCAGTTATTCGCTGCTCGATTTTGCGTGACAGGGGGCTAGCCTATCGCCGCAGCTATGGAGTAATGAAGGTTTCCTCACGATTTATTCCATCACCGTTAGAACGTCCGTATATACTTAAGATAAATTAATTATCTCATTGGTACATGTTCAGGAATCGAACCTGCATCTCCTGTTTGAGAAGCAAGCGTGAAACCCATTAGACCACGGAGCTATACTTGTTTCTAATTACTGGCTAAATATGGCTGAACACCTGTGACTCTGCCAACCCGGAGAAGCAGAGGCGTGATGATAGTACATTTCATATTTATCTATATATAGATACAGTCGGTATGTCGTCCAATTAGGGTGATGATTTGAACATATTTAATGCTAATTTTCACTTTGAGGACTAGTAATAATTCAGATGAACTAAACAAAACATAACACTAGCGGTAGCCCTCGCTTAGATATAGTCGTGATGTAGCCTGGAACATGATGAATAAATTAGCGAAGGAATATGAATTGAGACCTATTACATTGGCGTCACAACTATACTTCGATATATGACGACCTCTGTGGTGCAGCGGTTGTGGCTCTGCCTACCATGCGAGAGGTCCCGGGTTCGATCCCCGGCTGGTGGTAAAGAAAAAAAAAACCCAGGTCTTGGATGTTTATATGTGTGTGACGTCGCAGTTTCTGGTTCCCACGACACACGACACGACACGGGTGGATACCCTGTGTCGTGGGAACCAGAAACTGCTACTGGCCCCACACTAGGATTAGTGTGGGGCCAGTAGCAAGGTATGTGCCTGTATGTAAATGTTTATGTTTATGTTTATCAATTAGAACCTATGGCAACCGTACAGGGGCTGGCAGTTAGCGCCGACTGTTTCGATTATATATAAAGACACATTGCTAGTTTGCGGGGCGCGTTCAAATATGGAAGCATGGCAGTCGATGAAGTAACGAGATCGATGCCGAAGTAAATTTCAGTTCTAAATTAAGGTATATCCACGAATTTTTATCTCATATATCCAAAGCGTCTATGAACACTACATATATCAAAGAAACTCTATTTTTATATACAATTGATCACAGTAGAAAGAAAGACATTACAGGCCAGATATACTGCAGAAATTGTAAATTAAATGACTTATTCCATTACTTCCCTGTTCATATTTTAATCATGGAACATAGAGGTAGGTTAAGTATATATAAGTCCTGTCCAGTAAAATCCATACTACGTTATTGTTGAGTGGCCACGTAGTTCATCGTTATAAGTGGCAACTTGCAGTGTGGATTTGACAGGACTAGACCCCCATAACCAAACTTCACCAAATCTTGTTTTGAATACAGGCGTTTGGTAATTTATCACAGATTAGAAAATTTAAATTAAGTATTTGGTGACACTGTTGGGTACATTGAAAAAAAAAGGTAGCCTTAATATAAATTAACAACAATACATTTTTTAAATACAGGATTGACCTTATGAACAAAAAAATATCAAATAGGATGATTCTCATATGTAATTGTAGACATTACAAATTCGCTTTAGATAAAAGTATGTGTGGGTGTGTCACAGACTGTGTGCGCCCAGGTTTAGACTCGCGAAGGTTAGCAATTCTTTCAAGGGTCAGTGCATTCTCTACTACAATAAGACACCTCTGGAGATTTTGAAATTGCCATTTGAGCAATTTAAAAAGCATGTTAAAGCGACTTTGTCGAAAAAGGGATATTACAATGTTCGAGATTACTTAAATGACAGGACTGTATGGGGTTAATCTAGCTCAACACAGACCTCGCTGTTAATAATTTTGTAATTATTTATTATTAAATAAAAAAAAACATAATTGTATTAGTTAAGCACAACCTATTTTTAAAAGAGATCTAAAAATCAATCTGTGGTAGTTTCTACGCCCTTCTTCTCCCACAGTGGTCCAATGTAGAGAAGAGGCAAAAAATGACGTTTGCTAAGTATTTGTAAATATCTACAGTAATAAAGTACGTTGACTTTGACTTTTCATTGTATTGTAAATTACGTTATCTACATAATACGGTACAAAATAATAAACATTGAAACATACTAATACCGCCATTCTTTTATTTATTGCACATAGCAAGCTTGTATAAAAGTATACAAATTAGGCTTCGTTCTCATTACTGCATCGACAGCCATGCTTCCATGCAAAGTGTTTTTATGTATAATTCGAAACAGTCGGCGCCAACTGCCATCCCCTGTGGTTGCCATAGGTTCTAATTAATAAATATAGTTGTGACGCCAATGTAGTCGTTACTGTGAACGCTGTCTAATAATTTTATATACAATAATTTTTCAATTCATTTATTGTCGCAATAAAGAAAATACAAATTGTCAATTAAAAATTGATATCTTTATTTGCGTCTCATGGTTTGCATTCAATAATGAGTAAGCGAAGGCGCTCAATCTCGAAATCAAAATTTAAAATTTATGTAAGAATTGATTTAATCTTTGATATTTTGCAGATAATGTTTCTATTTTTTATGGGAGGGTGCGTGTGATTATTATTGCATTTTACTAATTTGTACTCTTGGGTGTGGATGGAAGCCTTGCATCCTTTGGTATGATGCGAAGAGCAATGCCATCTTGTCTTCAGGCCTTGCTTGCGTTGCTTTCCAAAACTGTACCCACCAATCAGGATCATAGTGGTGCCTTTCTTTGAAGTCGTCATTGTGAACGCTGTAACAAGAATGCAAGTTATCCTGTGTATCCTGCCTGTCCTCACGTGCGGCGCTCAGGCCTAGTCATTGACCGATCATCTGAAGTCCAACCTCAAGGTTTGTCAAAGGAGCGCCGTATGATAGGACTGAAATTAAAGGACCTTGTCAGAAACACCACTCCGCTCTCCATACATATTTCATATTACCAACCTGGGTGCACAGAGTGACAAACTGAAGAAGAGCAGAGCCGAACATATCTGTCATATCGAGGTCCATATGACAGATATGTGGGCAAAGATTGCTACCGATTGGGTACCTCAAGTCGGATGCAGCCTAAGGGGTAGCCCCAGGAGGCTTTTTTCCAGCTGTGGGATTTTTTTTCATTCTTTTTATTATTTGTAGTAAAAAAAGATAGATAGATAGGTAATTATTCATTATATATATTTGCGTCTCACGGTGTACACAGGTTTTCATAAATGGCATACACGGTGACGCTCAATCTAGAAATAAATAATTGACATGTATTTATAAAACACAGGAATATCTGATATTTTGCAGCCATAATATTTTCATTTTTGGAGGAGGGTGCGTGTGATTATGATTGCACTTTACTAACTGGTTTTCGATTGTGTGGATAAAAGCTTTAAATCCGTCGGTATCTGTGGTGGGTATGTTGCGTGGCGCAATGTCATCTGGTATTGAGGTCTTGCTTACGTTGCTCACCAAAACTGAATTCAGCGATCAGAATCATACAAGCTTTCTGTATCCAGAATTAAAGATATCAGATTTCTTAACAATATTAATTTTATATACAACATTTTTCAATTCATTTATTGTCGCAATAAAGAAAATACAAATTGTCAATAAAAAAATTATATCTATATTTGCGTCTCACGGTTTGCATTAAATAATGGGTAAGTGAAGGCTCTCAACCTCGAAACCAAATTTAGACATCTATGTAATAACTGATTTAATCTCTGATATTTTGCAGATAATGTTTCTATTTTTTATGGGAGGGTGCGTGTGATAGTTATTGCAATTTACTAATTTGTCATCTTGGGTGTGGATGGAAGCCTTGCACCCT
Source organism: Argyresthia goedartella (assembly GCA_949825045.1). Classification (NCBI taxonomy): domain Eukaryota; kingdom Metazoa; phylum Arthropoda; class Insecta; order Lepidoptera; family Argyresthiidae; genus Argyresthia; species Argyresthia goedartella. The sequence goes on from OX463817.1 coordinate 9,259,597, forward strand.
TTGGTATGATGCGAAGAGCAATGCCATCTTGTCTTCAGGCCTTGCTTGTGTTGCTTCCCAAAGCTGTACCCAGCCATCAGGATCATAGTAGTGCCTTTCTTTGAAGTCGTCATTGTGAACGCTGTAACAAGAATGCAAGTTATTATGTGTATCCTGCCTGTCCTCACGTACGGCGCTCAGGCCTAGTCATTGACCGATCAACTCAACCTCAAGGTTTGTCAAAGGGGAGCGCAGCATGATAGGAGTCAAATTGACGGGCCTTGTCAGAAATACCACACCGCGCTCCATACATATTTCATATTATCAACGTGGGCGCACAAAGTGACAAGAAGTAGAGCTGAGCCGAAAATATTTGTCACATCGAGGTCCATATGACAGATATGTCCAGCCCAGCTCTACTTGGGTTTGGCACTCTGTGCAAAGAAATAGGTGGGCAAATATTGCTACCGATTGGGCACCTCAAGTAGAACGGCACCTAAGAGGTAGGCTCAGGAGGCCAGTAGGCAGATGGCTCGAGGACCGTGAAACGTATCTCCCAGATTGGCAAGAGAAGGCTCAAGATAGGGAGGTGGTGACTCAGAGTGGGGGGCTTTTGTCCAGCTGTGGGAATAATTCTTCCATTCTCTTTATTATTTGTTGTAAAGAAAAAAGATAGATAGATAGATAATTAGTAATTCATTATCATGTATTTCATTATAAAAAAATGTGAATAAAAATAAGAATATATACATATATATTTGCGTCTCACGGTTTATACCGGTTATCGTCAATAGCATACGCGATGACGATTAATCTAGCAATAAATAATTGACATGTCTTTCTTTATAAAACTAAGGAATCTTTGATAATGTACAGCTATAATAAACATATTTTGGAGGAGGGTGCGTGTAATTATGATTGCACTTTACTAACTGGTCATCGATGGTGTGGATAAGAGCTTTAAATCCGTTGGTATATTGCGTGGAGCAATACTATCTGGTCTTGCGGCCTTGCTTGCGTTGCTAGCTAAAACTGTATCCACTTTGTGAAGATGTTATTGTGAACTGTGTAACCAAACAAACATAAACATTACGATTCCCATAATGTCCCTTGATGACAAAGGCGGTTCCAGCTAAAATTTTAGTGATTTCAGTTGACAAGGCTGATTAACATATTTATCATCGCATTGAATAATATCTCACTTTAAAGCAGCTACTGGTAGTATGAAAAGAGTATAAAGTATAACTTGATAGCGTCTCCACTGTACACAATCGCAAGAAACGACCGGATGCTAAATTGTTAACGTAAGTTTATTATCTGTATTAAGCCTAATCCTATAGGGAAATGCAAGAGAGATAAACAGGGTTTTCGTTTTGCAAAAGAGAGGCATTAGAGCAATCTGCCGCGCACATCCACTAGACAATTGTAAGCCTCTATTCATAAAATTAAATATCTTGTCGCTGCCAAGCCTCTATTTGAAATTTTGCTCACAGGCAACCAAATATTTTTATAAAATATAGGGCCGAATACACGTTCAATACAAGATATCCCGACAGAATAGTGAACCCATCATGCAGGACCGAATTCTGTAAGAGAAGTTGCTACATAATGTTAATAAAAATATATAATATGGCCCGCAGTCAATTAAGATTTTGCCACTGACAAAATTTAAGGCCACACTACTAAAGTGGCTCCTAAAATAATGTTTTTATGATGTAGATGAGTACCTTAATCTTAAAATAATGATTTTATAAGGAATGACACAATAATAAGGCGGCAACAGTAATGTAAAATTACTCAAATAATCTTGATACACGACATTAAAAAAATATATATTTAAGAACAAATTTTGCATACCTGGACAGGTGAAATGTGTAGAGCACTTTATTACATTTACCACCACTTATTGTACCACATATCAAGCAAGTAAACATTTCATTTCATTTCATAAGTATCATTGTAAACTCTGTAACCAGAATGATAGTCATCAGTGTTTCTATCTCGAGTGAATATGTGGAGGAGATGAATAACTGAAGTCGTCATTGTAAACTCTGTAACCAGAATGATAGTCATCTGTGTTTCTATCTCTAGTGAATATGTGGAGGAGATGAATAGCTGAAGTCGTCATTGTAAACTCTGTAACCAGAATGATAGTCATCAATTTTTCTATCTCGAGTGAATATGTGGAGGAGATGAATAGCTGAAGTCGTCATTGTAAACTCTGTAACCAGAATGATAGTCATCAGTGTTTCTATCTCGAGTGAATATGTGGAGGAGATGGCTATTCATCTACTACTACTAGGAGAAAATAGATAAATTAATCATTCATAAATATAATATGGAACGTCTTGTAACTGATATGATATTAGTATATTTGGCAGGCGGGTGTGTGTGTTTATTATTGCATCTTATTATTAAGTCTTCGATGATGTGTAGCAGCTTTTATTACGATTCGTAGAGCACCACCATCTTGTCTTCAGTGGTTTCCAAAACGGTACCCAGCGAACAGAATGAAAGGTGACCTGTAGCCGAAGTTGTTATCGTGAACTCTGTAACAATATTATTATAGTATTATAATAATATATTAAAGTAATCAGTTTTCTTTCTTTCTTTTTGCTTTTCTAGTTTATTGCAGACAACCGAGATTAGTTGTCCATTTGTCTTCAAACTCAAAAAAGTGCAGTTAATTTAACTTGCGCGATGGAGTTCGTTTTGGAACTTTTTATTTGAACAACGGTGTTAGTGGGAAATATTGAAGCAGGAAAGGAAGAATGTCCAAGTGAATTTCAGTTAAGTGTCATATTGAATAAGAAGTTCACCCTTAATCGTGATTTTAATTACGTACTAAATTGAAAGTCAAAAAGCACATAAACGAACATTGATGTCAGGTTTTAGCTGTACCAAAAATTCTAAGTATCAATATGTCATGCTGTACATGTCTCATACAATATATTAAATACAAACTTTTCTAGAACTACAAAGAAGCAGGCAGTGGATGGAAATGTACGACCCCTCACAATTTAATCACCTTCGGTATGATTAGTGGCTCTATATCCTCTGTAAGATTATAATGGTCCAATGTAGAGAAGAGGCGAAAAAATATGTTTACTAAGTAAAAGTTAATATCTACCATAAAAAAATAATTCTGACTTTGAGTGGGTAGAGCATTGCCATCTAGTCTTTAATACCATTTACCCTGATAAAAGAAACCTTTCTATGGTTATCGCATTTCGGCCCTAGTCAGTAGTTCAGTGGTTCTGAAAATTATATAATATAACGTGGTCAAATAAAAAGTGGGGTCAAACTCTCTCTCAGACTCTTATGACGCCAGATACCAATCCTTAAGTTTATTAACAAGATGAAAATATATATAGTTTTTGCTTTTGTAATAAAATTATAACAAGATTTGTGTGTAGATATTTGTCATCATTAGCATAATGATTTAGTAGGAGTATATATGGATGTATGTTTGGATAGAATATTTGTAATGATACTAAATAAATAATGGGCGGAAAAATACTCCCCCTGTGACCACTCACGTTACACGTACAGGCACTCCCCCTTAAGGGTGAAATAGGAGGAAGAGTCCGGAGGTGGATGGTTATGTTCATTCTTACACATGACTACATAACCCTGCACAGTAAAGACTACGGCTTTGCATCCTTTGTTGGGTCCATGTGTGGAGCAGATCCATCTTGACTTCACCCCCATTTGTTGGGTCTTCTTGCAGAACCGGTAGCCAGCCACTATCAATACTTTGCCTCCTTTGTGTGACGTTGTCATTTTTATATCTGTTACAAGATAAGTGGCTATCAATGTATTGATTATGTAGACAAAAGCCACACGCTTGATAGTGTCTCCACGCCGATTGCGCGAGGCGAATTAATACAAAAATACTAGCTTGGTACATTATGCGGACTACCGACATAAGATGTGCGTTTGTCTACAAACTCCACAAAGCATAACGACGACGCTAGCCTTCGGTCACATCGCGCGAGATTGTGTGAAAACTCTTGGTTGTGATAGCTTTCCTTAATCTTAAAATAAAAGTGGTCATATAAATTTTAATAAATTAATATAATCCCTTATATTTTAAGCTAAAATTAGAATATACAATAAAAATTAAAAATAATTTTTGTCCATTTTGGCGCGTATGTATATTTTTGCACTTGATTCATAGGCTCCGATAGTTGGATGCTGGCTTTGTATCCTCTGTGATGATGCGTGGAGAAATGCTATCTGGTCTTGAGACCTGACTTTTTTGCTTATCAAAACGATACCCATCAAACAGGTTTAAAGGAGTGCCCTGAGCCGAAGTCGTCATTGTGAAATCTGTAAGCAGAAATACAGAATCAGTATTCCTAGTTGCCATACTTTTTAGAGTTTTTTTGGTCGAAATTCAGATTGACATATCCGTTCCCCCGAAATGAAATTTCAAAGCTTCTATAGTATTTTTTGAGAGGTTTTCTACTCCATATTATCGCGCAATGAGGGAAACGGATGCAAAATGCTAACGTAAGTTTTCCAGACTATCGACATCAGTAGTATTTTAAAGCTAACATTGATTCATAGTCGTCAGTTTAGTGCCTTAGTTAATTGGTTTTGATACCTAAAGAATAGATATTTATTGGGGGTCGGTGCGTGTATATCTTATTGCATTTGTAATTGGTCATCGACGGTGTGAATGATAGCGTTGCATCCTTAATTATGGTCATCTTGAACCTACTAAATATTATTTTTTGGAGTAGGGTGTGTCTGTGTATTATCGAATTTAACCGATTGGTCAGCGATGGTGTGCATTAAAACTTTACATCCTTTGTCTGAGCATCGCCATCTGGAATTTGGTCCGAATTCGCGTTGCTTACCAAAACAATAACCAGCGACCTCAATCAAATGTCTGCCAATCCTTAAGGTCGTCATCGTCATTGTGAACTCTGAAATCAAAAATAAAATAATCACTCAGTTAGAAACCCGAGAAATTTCAGCTTCCCAGACTCGGATTCACCTAACAATTTGTATTGTTGTATACTATGCTCATCCCTGACTCAGCTAAAAGTTATATCGTAAGGTTTTATTTTACGTAAATTAAATTAGAAAATGTATAAAACGTTCAAGAAAACCGAATGATAAATTCTACATATAAGGGTTCGCACATTCCGCTTTGCATACTACCGACATCAGTTGCCTATTTGTCTACAAACTCTACAAAATGTACCCTATCATCCGGTCGCCATGCCAGGGTGTGTGGAGGTGCTGTGATGACCTGTAGCTATATTATGTTTTTCTGCTAAAAAATCGCAACTGGAAAATAGACTAATGTCGTCGCCGTCTCGCTCAAATGTATCCTCGCGCCGCCACAGCCAGTCCTCTTCTCTACCTACATTATCAGTCTCATATTTTTAAATAAAAGCAAAGTACAGACAGACTACAAAATTATAAAAAATATTAAACTATGATAATTAAACAAAGATTCATGGTATGAAGTTTCAAGGTTTGAAAATATGTGGTGGAATTTAAATGTAAGTATTATTTGGCAACAAGTAGGAAATAGGAATATTTACATAAAATAAGTTATTTATCATGTTAGTTTCAGGTGCGAATTATAATTAAGCTCATTAAAATAAACAATCTTCTTAGCGCATGAGTCTCCCTTGCGGAAACCTATTGAAGGCGAATCCAGCTTCTTCTATCATCATATTGTCGAAGATATTACCGAAGGTGCTCGATGTTCACTGCACCTATTGCACATCTTCGGAAGACGGAATAAAAGGCTTGTCACAGCATGCTCGTTAATTTTTGTCTATTTGATAAGAATGAAATCCTATCTTATATACTAAGTTAGTACATGTTGATGTCGGTGGTAATATTATTAAATCACACTGTTTAATTCCACGCCTCAACCGAACGGCGTGGAATCTTGAGGGGCTGGGTTTTTGCCAGCACGGGAGAGAAAATCTTGATTGTTACTTTACCTTGCCATCGTAGACCGGAAATCGAAAGCTCGATTCGAGGCAGGAATACGGGATAGGAGCACAAGTTTGGGTAGGATAGGGACTGAATCTCACTATTCGCTGCCCGACGCTGTCGCCGGCGTGCTGCCTGCCGACACGAGGAGTCGCCGTCCGATACGACGATGTCCAATCACAACACGGATCACTCAACCGCTGACGCGAATCTACTTATTTCCCGACGATGTTGATGATTAACACTCCGACCAGGCTCGACACCTGTATTAGACGATTGTTACACCGAAATACAATCAATGGCCCGACGCCTGAGCAGACATGTTTTTTCTCCCGACAAGAAAAAAGATAACCTCCAATTTTTCATCTCGTTGGTACGAGTGACAGCGGCGGTTCCGTTTCCGCTAGTGATGTCCCGATTACTCGCGGTCGATCCGCGCAACAAAAAACCGGTGCGTTCCGAAGCATAAATATTAAACACACACTTCCTATGTCGCCGACGTGGACTTGGGAAGCCGGCACATCTGTAAAGCACGGTGACGCTGGCTCCTGCCGCCTGAGAATGTAGAGTCGCTAGGATAGCAATATATCTCAATAACAAATAGCGATAGATCTCAAAATATAAGAAAAATGGGCTTTTATTTATTAAGTAAAGTATTTATTTATGTAATTAGGATGATTATTATTATTATTAATTACAACAGCACGCGTTACAGAACAAAAATAAACAGAGGATACACAGATATACACAGTAACTTTAAATGTTTGTATTCCCTAAAGTATCCTAGTAGTATGTTTATGTAATCGTAGAAACCTTACATGTATTACTTAGTTAGTTTTGGTGGAGGGTGCGTGTGATTATTACGGCATTTGACTAATTCCTCATCGATTGTATAGATAACAGCCTTGCATCCTTTGTTTTTATGCGTCGAACACTGCCATCTGGTTTTAAGTCCTGAATTGCGATGCTTACTAAACCGGAACCCAGCAATCATAATCAACGGCGTCCCCATCTTTGAAGTCGTCGTTGTGAACTCTATAATCAGAACAAAAGTATGCATTTTTCGTAGCCGTTTTAAGTAGCCGTTAATCGCATAGAATTCTTTCGACAATATTCTGACGCAAATAACGCAGCCGAAACGCAGGTACAGATACGAGTTGAATCAGAAGTCTTCAAATTACAGTTTGGGACATCTCTATTCACTCGACCAATCCATTGACTTAATGTCTCCTCACAAACATTAATTCGATGGATTAAGGTCATTCTGAGCATAGCACCCGTCACGCACCACCGATGCGAAGAGGCTCGGCGTCAGCCTGGAACTTATAAAACAGACAGTTGGTCAGGCAACTCTGCCACCTTTGGCAGAATCTATAACAGAGAAGTTAATCTAGAGACAAACGAATCCTTTGCCCGCACTCTCTGCGGAGTGACTTCAACTCATTATTTTTGTGTGAATTTTGTTTTTTTTTTGTCATGATGATTTATTTTACGTTAAGTTTTTTTAACTCTAACACTTAGGGACCCGCGCTTCAAATTGAAACACAAACACTCGTTACCGGGTCCACTGGACCCAGACAATATTACGTGTTTATTTTAAAACTGCTTAATGAAAGTGGTTGGTATTATTAAATATCGTTAATAATGTGCAAAAAGTAAAAAAAAAATATTTTATAAAATACGAATATTTATTGTTTTACTTAATCAAATACTCAGTACAAAAATAGAAGGAATTTTGGCATAGTTTTATGACTAAACTTAAACTTATAGTAATAAATTCTATAACGATATATTTTAAACAAAATCTTGTTTACTTTAATATACCACTATAATGTATCCACTAAGACAAAATATGAATAAGAGATCAATCATAATGCTAACAAGCAAAATCAACTTTCAAAATCAACAAATTTTAGATTATAATTTTAGGTCACTCAAAATCACTTTCCAACATAGTTCTGCATTTTTCTTTATAAAACTAAGCTATAACAATTTACACAAATTTGTTTTATATGTTCTCCACAAACTGGTGTCTTACATTTTACGCAATAAACCCTGGTTTTCCTGTCTTTCTTCCAGTTACAGAGACCGCAACGTACTTTTCGTCCATTCGTTGGTAGGGGTGCGTTGGATGCTGCTGTTGGTTTTACTTCTGGTATTATGTTTCGGATACTATTTCGTACAGTCTCACAGGCCAGTTGGACGCCATTTTCTACGAAATAAAGTAACAAAAACAGAAATAACTAGATGAAAAAAACACTTACGTATTTAGTCGCTACCGGGTCCAACGGACCCATACGCACCTTTCACGTCCTTAGCACTCACACGCGGCGCGCTAACTGACAGCTTAGATGGTAATCTATCGCCTTATACTATGGTCGAAAGGTACCAAGAACGGCAATGTCGCAAACTTTGTAATTGTTAAGTATTTCAACAAAATACAGGGTACTGGGTCCACTGGATCCATTAGCGAGTCCTTAAGTGCTGTAGCCTTGATAAGATATTATTACAAAAATAATATGAGTGCTATGCTTGTTTGAAAACAGACTGACTGAATGTATTATTAATTTTAAATAGATCTCTTCTCCATCGATCTAGTTAGAATAGTTTCGCAGAGTAATAAATGCTCACATATGCCCATTAATTCAACGTTTAATTTATTCAAAGACAAACCTAAACACATTTATTTCGTATAATATCTCTAAGCATCTACCTAGTGATTTATGGGTAATCTAGGAAGGCGTGTCACTGAGTTTAATAGAAAATCAAATGAACTTACCTGTAAGTTAGGTTCGATGACTATTTGGGGTGATTCGCCCGAAGAGATTAAACATAATTCACAAGATAGTGGTAACGGTCCAGTTGCTGCCAAAGCTTTATAGCGGCTCAATTATAAACAATCGCGATGTAAGTAGAACGAATGCAAAATTTCTATCGTGTGATACATTTTGCAGACATTTCTCTGTTTGTTTACGAAGCACAATGATCTGATCTCCGTAGCCGCCGTCGCACGAGAATGTGGAGTCGCTATCTCGCTGATATACCAAATTAACTTATATTTATGAAGCAATGTAATCGTGGTCACCTTAATTGTAATAGGTACTTAACAATGTAGTAGGTTTTGGTGGAGGGTGATTGTGTTTATTAATACATTTTAATAATTGGTCTTCAATTGTGTGAATAACCGCCTTGCATCCTTTATTTTTATGCGTCGAGCACTGCCATCTAGATTTTAGTCCACCTGAACTGAATTGCTTGCGAAAACGGTACCCTTCCATTAAAATCAAAGGAGCGCCTCTAAGTGAAGTCGTCTCTGTCCACTCTGTAATCAAACAAAAGTTTTAGCAAACGTAGTACGATTATTTTGTTGAACAAGTAGACTTAAATAACTGTTTAGATTCGCTGAACAATCGTTTCCTTATGTAAGTCCATATAAGGAAATGCACAATTGTCAAAAGGACGCAACAACTACAAAGGCATAACCAACTTATATGTAGTATAAACTTATTTATTCTTGAAATTGATTCCTTTGAATGAATACTGACAACTTATGTAGGGATTTATGTATTAATTATTTGGCATTTGGATAATTATTAAAACTAAATTATAATGGAAATAAATCAATGTACAGAATCAGTCAACTGCTTTGTACAAAACTTAAATATGCAAAAACACACACACACATACACACAAACACACTAAGAAAATAAAGCGCCCCGGACCATATCAGATGCAAAGGTCCCCATCACGCTGGCGGCGTTTCCGCGCTGCACTGCGAGGGAGATCCTCTGCATAAGATAGGACCCGGAGCGGCGGTCATAGCCACGGTCCCTCAGGCGGCACCCTATTTCCCTAATGAATGCCTTGCCCTGCACAGAGTACTTTTGAGTCTTCATCCTCGCTGCCTCTTCCGCTGCGGCCCCCGGGGTGGACACGGTCGATGCCAGGTGGGAGGGAGCGAATGTGCAGATACACGTCGCATCCCAAAGCAATGACCGTCCCCTCTCCCACGGGATCATGGTCAGGACATCCGGGCGTTTCCCATCGGTACGACACAGCCCCGCGGGCTCCAATACACAAGGTATATTGGCTGTTACAAGAGCCCGCTTGACGATGTCATTGATAGAGGAGTGCCGGGAAAGCCTGCCCGCACTTCGAACGCAGTGTAGACCGTGCCGACCATGAGCGTCCACACCCGCACCATACACAAAGGAATGAGACAGGCAGATGTCACAGCCAAGGCGCAAGGCGACAGCCACGCGCAACGTGTCATTGTCCAGAAATGTTCCTAGTTGAGGAGACGGCAAAGCGTGGGGCCAGAGCCCTGACTCTGGCTGCGAAACTGCGCGCAGTCGTGCCAGCTCGACCCCCGAACTCCGGTCCAATAACTCGTTAAGCGTGACTCCGCACGATAACTCATCCCAATTACGTTGTGAGTGCGGGTGCTGGGGCGGAGTGCTACCAGGACACCAATCATGCCATAACCCTAATGCCTCCTCCGCGAAGGGGATACGAAAACCATCACCATGGATATTTAAAATAAGAGTGACAAGGTCTCGCACCCCATACGACGAAGACAAGAAGGCCGGCAGCTCGGTGTCGCGCAACCGTCGAATGCCTAAACCACCGTGCCTGATGGGCAAAGCTGCTTGGCACCACTGAGTGGAAGTCATTTCGATATTGATAATCGATTCTAATGAGGTCTTCAGTACGTTATCATACTCAGTGGATTCCTCCCTACAAAGCCACATCGGAGCCGTACGCAACGTGTATGTAAGCCTGGGAATTGACAGACAACTCCTCAGGATTGTTAGTGCGACGTGGGCTGGGAGTTGTTGTAAGTGATCCTTGGATGCCAAGAGAGCTCTTGTTTGGCCGATAAGACACCCGGGATACCCTCGGGGAAGACTGGTGCACCCAATAAAGTAAAGTTGGATTTATCCAGTAATCTTAACCCTGGGGCTACGGAATAGACTTCTGATAGCACTTCCAGGGAGACCTGGCTGGAACAGGGGTATAATTCGCATTTCTGTGGATTCACTTCCAGCCCCAACCTCGCTAACCACTCGACAAGTGCTCTCAGATCCTCGATCACTACTTCCGGGCTGCCTCCGATGGTACCGTCATCCAAATACCATACGTTTAGAGGTGACCGCAAGGTGGACACTACATTCTGAATTGCGAGGCTAAATATTAAAGGTCCCAAAGGATCACCTTGCTGCGCCCCCACCTGAGACTCCACCAACTTGTCTCCTAAAAATAAGTTACTCGATCTGTAATAACATTGGTGTAGAAACGGGTACAATGCAGGAACTTTCTCCTTTATCATGAACAAAATTGAGTCGCGCTCGACTGCATTAAAAGCGTTGCGAAGATCGACCTTTACTACAATATTATTTGTATCAGCCTCATACAGGGCAAAGGCCCGAGTAGCATGTATAGCCGCCTCGCAACCCAAGGGTACGCCAAAACCCAATTGGCGGGGCTGCAGAAATGAAGCCATCTCCTCTCTTACGGTGCGGCACCCTAGCTTAGCCACTAAGCGACGGGTCACACTGCCTATGGCAATAGGCCGTAAGCCTCCATCCTTTTTTCGAAGGGCACACAATGAGGCACCGTATAAAAAAGGACAAACTTCCCTATTTACCTCGCCTTTCAGCATGAAATTCGCCAAACTACAAACTGAGGCCAAGAGTTTTCCACCGTTGTCGCCCGCAGCAGCCGACGTCAGCTCTTTAAGGTGTTCAGGGCGCAGCCCGTCCAAACCTGCCGCGGAACCATTAGAAAATGATGCGACAGCCTCGGAGACGTCCGACACTTCCACAGAAAGGAACTTGTCTGAGGAGGTCGGCTCTGGTGGGAAATCTAAAGAACGACCCAGAGAGGGATGTTTGAGGCGCAAGGCTTCCAATGTCTCCTCACTATTGTCAGCTACTGAGCAGTCAGACATTAAAATCCTAACCGCTCCAGCTAGGTCCCCATCATAAACCTTCGTTTCCACGGCCCTATAAAAGGATCGGCGACTAAACGCCCTTATACTGGGCCGCGGATCTGACGTGACCAACCCTTGCGTACCCTGTGTGCTGATATTGTTAATATTTTCTTTTACTTTGGAAGTCAGCGACTGACTCCGATTGTCGGAGGAAGGGACTTTTAGGCATTTGAATGAAAAAGTTAGAAGGGCGAACCAGTCCTCCGTCGAGTTGTTCTGAACGCAGTGGTCAATCAATTGTGACAACTTCCAGGCGGCAAGACTTCTTGCACCCTTAGGAATATGTTTAAGGACCCTTACATTCGCCGTCAACAATGGTAACTGACCAAAAACTGGAGTGAGCACTTCACCATCACCAAGAACACCCTGAGACTGTTGCGAATGCAGACCCCTGTGTACCCTACTTATATGCACGTTCAAGCCCCGGGGAAAATCAAACTGCCTTGAGGAACCGGGACAATGAGGACACAGTGACAGAGTGGGCATCTGGAACTAATTAACTAAACACAAATTGTATACAAATTGTAAAATAAAATTAAATGATACATTATTACCTCCATGTACAATATATGACCAATAAAATTTAAATAAATAATTAATAAGTTACTTAAAAACAATTTTCGTAGCACAGTCCCACAACACACCACTGGTCGTGGCGCTGTACGATGTCGTCGCAGCACTCGGCGACGACAAGCCTCGAAGAACTCGTAGAATATTTTCGTAAAATTGAGCTAGATGCAGCAGCGTGATGACGCGCTCCCGGTGCTGACTAGTGCCGTCTCATAGTTGATGAGAGGCATCTCTCTGCCAATTGGAATCTGCAGTCCTCAGCAATTAGCTAAACAACTAATATCGTGATCCTATTATTCAGATGACACAAGTCATCAAAAACACTAGATTGCACTGTTGTCTGTAGGAATGGAACATATGTGAAACTGCTCTTTTCCAACTTTTTATTGTATAGTTACAGTCTGAGTCACAAACTAGCGGTTTATACGTGAAATATTTAAATTTTTAGAAAAATCCTGAAAAGATGGTTTGTTATGACATTTGACGTAGTATATAAGGTCAATATGACAATATTATTTATCTTGACATGAACATATTTATTTCTGACTTTAGGCAGACTAAAGATAGTTATTATTTTGCTAACTATCGTAAAATATATCTTGCTATGTATTTAGCATTTAATTTATTATATGACCCTGTCACAACTAGTATGAAAGACGTACCTTTTGTAGTGGGTAGTAATAATACTAATGTTGATATTGACGTGGTAAAACAATTGTTGGAGCCCATGTTACAGATGTCACTGCAGGGGGGACCCGCCTCGCCCCGCGGCGCAAGACCGGGTTCGTTCGACCTTACCAACGTGTTCGATTCACATGCGAACTGATTGTTCTTTTAGTACAAATATAACTACTTCATCTATAAAAAAGTCCACTCTCATTTATAAAACTCCCTGAGCCAACACAATTGTCAGATGTTACAATAGAAATACTAATGATAGAGGTGATGATAAGGTGAAACAACGGAAGAATATTCTTGCATGCATTGTAGAAAGACAAATAGAGCTAGTCTGGGTAGAGTTAGATTCATATTATTTTTTGTGTCTACATATCTCCGAGGGATAAAAAAGGCCATGGAAATTTCAAAATATTTGAAGAAATTATGGAGGAAGCCCTCACTAAACTATTTATTAACCCTTCCGTTAACACCGGCGTGGACTATGGCCACTTTTCCGTTATAGGTTTTAAATTTTATTACCACGGCAAAGGGTTCAAAATCGCGACCCGCCCTAACTACCCTCGGTTTTTGAGAGGTTAATAGCGCCTGGAGGTAGGTATTTTTCATTGGTATCCGCAATTATTACCAAGCCATAAGGTTGAAAATGATGTGGGAATAAAGTTAATTATTCGTGGCGATCTCAATGTAGATTTCTTGTGGACATACAGGAATAAATTAATTTAAATAATTTAATTTATGTCATATATTATTAGAGCCGACTAGAAATACACTTTGCAGCCAAACTTGCTTAAATGACCTTTTTTGTGATTGTGCATTCACTAGTAAAAATGTAATTAACTTGAATTAATGAAGCTTGAACCGACTGAGATCACGCGTCGGGCGCACCAGAGACAACATGCGACGCTGGGGCACCATGCCTGAGGATGCAAGCACAAACTGCCTTTGCGGTGCCCCCCAAACTTCCGGCCACCTGCTATCGTGCCCGCAGTGCCCAACTTCCTACACACACCGACCTTATGCAGGCTAACGTAATGTAGTAGCGCTCTACTACATTCAATCGCGGGACACAAACGAATGCTAAATTGATAGCGTATTATAATACGTTTTGCGAACTACCGACATCAGTTCTCGATTTGTCTGCAAAGTGCAATGACATTAGCTTCTGGTCACCACGAGTGAGTATGCGGAACCACTGTGATAGCGAGCCTAAATTTTGAAATAATAAATGGGCTGAAGGTAATGTAATCGTGGACACCTTAAAGGTAGGATTTTGTAGTGATGGCGTCACTGTGGACCCTGTAATTTACAATACCATTAAAAAACGTTCTGTAAAAGGGTTAATAAATAATAGTGTGATAGAGATTACATCCACACAATCGCGTGAGATGACCGGATGCTAAATATATTTGCAGACTACCGACATCAGATATATGTTTGTCTACAAAGTGAAATTGCTGCGGCGCCTCGCGTGGGGGCGTTGTGATAACCTTCCCAGATCTAGAATATAAAAAAGGCGTATCAATTAAAGTAATATAATTCCATTAATGGAATGGCATTGAAACATTGAATAATATATAATTGGAATTCTGGCTAAGCCATAACACTCGTAATAATATAATTTTGTATATTAAGGCGGTGGGTGCGTGTGTTTATTACTGCACTTAATGAATTGTCTTCGATGGTGTGGGCAACAGCCCTGCATCCTTTGCTGCTATGCGTATAACATATCCATCTCATTTTTAGTCCTGACTTGCTTTGCTGCGCAAAAACGTACCCAGCGATCAGGATTATCGAAGCACAATAGAGGTGAATAGAATAATTAGATGAAATAGAACCATATGAAAGTAATGAATGGCCAACCTATCAATATGAGTCAAGGTATGTCAAAGATGGTACAAACATACATACATACATACATACATATACTCTCTGTCAACGAGAAAGTATGGTTTCCAACCAAAAAAGAGTACTACATAACTTCTATCAAAATTTACAGACGAGATGAATTCCTGCCATGATGAGAGGAAACATGTCCTTCAAATGTTTATTGATTATACATAGCAAGGCGTATGATACACTTCAACACGACACACTCATCAAAAACTAAACAATAGTGGAGTACGCGGCCGTAAGGTGGAATGGTGCAAGGATTACATTGAAATAATACATCGTATACAGTGAAGATAGCAGATATACACAGCGAGAAGATTAAAATAACAGAAGGCACATACGTGAATGACCCAAACAAACTTAGCACAGTTTACCAATGCACTTGTCTTGTATCGGCCTCAAATAATATCAAAGAAGCTGAGCAAAGGATACAAGAGGACTTCGACATTGTATGCAAGTGGTCACATGACGCTGATCAATACTGAACGTACAAAAGACAAAACTCATGGACTGACTTTAACCGTTTGTTTATTATGCTCAAATGATACACAAACGGTTAAAGTCAGTGCTGGCTGAATTTTGTGCAACAAAGAGTAGGCTACCTTTTTGTTTGTTGCTCACCCTGTACAAATCAATCTACAATTCAACAAGAATCACGGTCACACTGGTAAACAATGAATTCCGCCAAAGTAACGCAACGCCACCATACGGTCGCCCGCGCAGTACTCTAACAGATGTGTCGACCGAAGACTTCGCAACACCCGAAATCATCGTAAACCTCATTTATAAAATTCAGGTCATGCGGTAACAGCCTCGTCTCCTGAAACGCTATGATGTCAGATCTTTTACAAAGCAAAATAATGATATAATGATAATTAATTTTATTATTCACGTGTGCCTAACATTGAATTTAACCAGGCCACCTTACTGGGATGCCTATGAACATAATTTTGGATAAACCAGTCTATCTTAGTTTATAATATACTAAAGTTCTCTTATCTTATCTTACATAAATATGAGGATATACTTACTTGGCAATTGAGATTCAAACCCTAAACAACGTACTATACCTACTTCGATTAATGCAATTGATGTAATTTAACATTGCTTCAAATAGCATTCATTCAAATAGCTTTTATGGCTACTACTAGCTACTTCTAGCTGATCTCGACAACTGCTTGAATAGTTAAATTTATTTTCTTAGGTTTGTATTATATTGCACAGTAACTAAACATAATTTAAAGATGGGTATTACAAGATGATTCTGAAAAATACCTGATTATTTGAGAGTTATATCGTCTTTCCAGGTGTTCCTTATCACCGGGAGGAGGAGAGGAAGAGCCTCGAGTCACTTTTAGGAAGTGTGGCACATTATGGATGCCTTGAGTTGTCGGTGCATGCGTTCGACGATATCGTTGGCAGCAGGATGGTAGGCAGTCGTGCGTTAGTGGTGCGCACCAACCAAGTTAGTTATGGCCTTGAAAGGTGGCTCTCGAACTGTCGGCCAGGATCTGTCGTCACCACAAAACAGCCGAATCGGGCGATCCAGCCAGATACGTACAATATCGAGGTGGATATGGGAGAAACTCGAGGAGGGGGTAGTGAAAAAGGGAAACTGTGTGTCTGGAAAAATTTCTTTTATGCAACTTAAGTATTGCCGACCCCACTCTCTACAGTTTTAGAGAAGAAATAAAATGCATGAAATTTTAACCTAAAAAACAGTCGTTTCGACCAAAAAATCCAGATGTTTCGTTTATTTCTAAAGTGTCGTCTAACGTCTGTATGTACGTCTATCGTGAAATATAGCATTATTCTATATTCTTTGTACTTCATATATAGTTTAAAGAAACGACACCGTCGAAGAGTCCAATACTATGACCTTGACTTATCGGTGTGAATAGAAAGTCTGCAAAAAAAAAAACATAAATTCAATAAAAATCGCGATAATAGTGCGTATTTTATATACGCACACAAGCCGCCAACCAGAAACAATTTTAAAATGGATTGCTATTTTTAAATTATTTATTGTTTCGTAATATTATCGCGATTATTTATGTGATTTATATTTTGTTTTTTTTTTGGCAGACTTTTTATTCACACCGATAAGTCAAATTCACATTTTTATTCTTCGTTTTCTTCAAAGTAATATATGTGATTATCAGTGTATAATTTTGAATATTATAGTTGCGATGTAAGGAGGTCGCAACAGAGAGGTCCAACGCAACAAGGAGGTATTAGCATTTAAAATAATCGACGCATTTGTACCGTTGGCGAATTCTGATGTTTAATAAAGTTCCGGTAATTGAGCATCGCTAAAGAGTCGTCTGCTTTCCTTGGGCTCAAGGCAGGCTGACCACCGATAAGTCCATACTTTTACTTTCGTTGCGCTATAAGGTATTCCAACCACTGCACTTTACACCCGAATCACCCCAAAGCAGAGAAAGTTTGAGGAAACAATCCCTGATATCGTTATCGGAGGAAGAGGAAGTGGCAACCTGTACTCCAAAAGTCCGATAAATCGAGAAAGAGGTCGACCAAGGCGCTGGAGGTAACATGCCAAGATAAGTAGGCCAATGCAATTATCTTCTTCGCAGGTTAGGTAGAATTGTGTCTCTTTCGTCAGCGGCCCAGTTATTGATGTGTAACTTAGTAAATAGTGTATTTAAAATTTATTCGGGCGACTCTTCTTCTGATGACTCCATTTTATAGGGAGAGGAGGAGGTTTGTCATAAAAGGTATGAGGTCCAGGAAAGGTTGGTTGTCGCTCAGCCTAAACACAAACTTAATCCCCTAAATATTAAGTGCAGGGGAGATAGCTGTGTCCGGCCGTTTATATTTTTTGCCTTGAATAATTATTTCAAGCTAATGTGTGTATCCTTTATAGTGTGGTTTACACAAGATTTGCGGACCTGCTGGAAGGACTGGCACTTTTTGGTAGCGGGCTAAGAAACATTCAGTTCATAGATATGAACAGCTAAGAGTCCGATATTGTGTCTCAAGCAAACTCTCTTGTAAGACACAGATAGGAAGACTTTGCCTTGTGTAAGCCTGTGTTCTTGACTTATCTAAGGCTTTTGAAATGGTAAACTATGAGATCCTATAGGATATATCTGATGAGCTTATTTTTATGTTTAAGTACTGGTATGAAATTCAACGCAAGTCAGTCAGGTGGGCCGGATCCTTGATTGATAAATATAGGCTAAGCTGCGAAGTATGGCAGAGCAGGCTTACGTCTCCTAAGCTAAACAGGTTAAATAACATGTTTATAAACAAACTGATCCAGGGGCGCAGCAGCACCAGGATAGGATTCTCAGTCGACGGCATCGCGGTCAATAACATTAGCTACGCTGATGATATGGTACTCCTGAGGTTTAGGCAGTTACTGGGGGTTTCTGGGTCATATGCCGAGTCATCTGGCCTCAGGTAAAATGCCAAAAAGAGCGTTTTGCTCATTTTTAAGGCTGGCAATCAAACACCGTCATGTGCTACCAGTCAAGTTCTGTGGTATTTCTTTGGAGAGAGTCACGTAGTTAAAGCACCTGGGCCATGTGGTCACGGACAGCCTGACAGACGACCTGGAAATGGAGAGGGAGCGCAGGTTCCGGCAGCCCAAACACAACGTGTGTGTATGTACGGTAGCCCAAACAAAATTTGTAATATGTGTTTATGTACATATTGGTAAGTAGGTTATTATTTTAATTATTTAACGTTATGCACATAGATCTAACTGTTCTTTAATGTGTCCTGACTATCTTAGGTTTGCAGGAAGACATCTCTTTTTAGACATACATAAGCTCGGCTTTGTACGCGTAGTTTCTATTTTGATGTATATACTGTATAAACTATATAATATATACAATGAAACAAATTAACCCAGTTATTACGGATATACCTTTTAGTGTCAGATCATTACGATTTTTTGTAAATAGGGTAGTAATGACCTGAATAATAAATGAAAAATATTTAAAAAAAGTTTTCAAGTAGGGAAAACCCGGAAAATGGTGTTTGATAAAAGGAACGCTAGTAAAATGTACTACTACTATGAAGCAGGCACTAATAAGGGACACTATAAATGATAAAAAAAGAAGTTATACTTTATTTATTACATTGATTTATACTTATGACCGACGACAAAGACTTTATTCAGCACACGGAACGTGATAAGCTTCGAAACATGTTTTTGGGTGAAGAGTAACACAACATTTCTTGCAAAAAAATTTTGCATTTTTGTGACAAATCGCACATCGTAATTGCTCATCTCGGTATTTTATAATGTGACCAATGTTATCATACCGAGAACTTTCATGGTGACTTTGCGACACTCTGCCAGGTTTGCGAGGCGCGCTCTTGTTGTAAGTTTCCAGAAAAGCAGTGGCAATGCTCCTTCGGAATTTGAGGTGGTCGTAAGCTCCTCCGTTGATTTTATACAACTGCCAAGCGTTATGAACAGCCATGTCAAGGCAATGAAAAATCAATGGTATATACCATTTTTTCCCACGGATGGAAGTGCGATACAGACTAATATTTTGGTCTGACCTATCCACACCACCCATGTTTTCGTTATAGGTTTTTATCAAAGCTGGCTGATCAATTTGTACATATTTTTTTTCTTTTTGCGAAAATCTTTTAGTTTTTACAGTTGGTTGAACTTTGACTGCATTTGAAGCCACGGTAACCACACTGTTATCATTCCATTTACACACAACAATTTCTTCAGCTCTGGTCGACTTGTATTTGATAGTGCCACGTTCAGATTTCTGCAACTCCTTATTTTTTGGCAGAGGGCATTTAGATAGTCTGTTATCTCTAATTGTTCCAGTGCCTTTCAAACCTCTTTCACGCAACTCATCGATGAGTGGAATCGATGTGAAAAAGTTGTCAAAAAACAAGTGGAATGGAGCTTCTTTGTCAATATGTTCTCGGAGAATATCAGAGTATTGTAAAATTATACTGGCGCCCAAACCTAGCTTCTTATAGGTTGAATCATCATCACCAGATTTCCCTTGATAGGGTTGGAACCAAATAATATATCCAAGTCGCGTAGCCCCTACCCATAGTTTATATCCCCATCTGATTGGTTTACCACGGATGAACTGCTTACAAGGATGGCCACCATAATAAGGCACCATCGCTTCATCGATGCTGTGGTTTTCTTCATAAGGAGCAAACTCGACAAAGTTTTTATTGAGCAAATCGAATAGTGGACGGAGTTTTGCAAATCTATCATTGGCGTCTAAGTTTGTATTGTCACAGCAATGGAGGTGTGACATGATAAATGTGAATCTGTCCCGAGATAGGCCGTTATAAACGAGTGGCATCCCACTATCAGTGCTATTTTCCCAGTACATGTACCTTCTTGGTACCACTACATAGCCACTAAACAACAATATTCCGATAAAGCTCCTCATCTCATGAGCAGTAACATTTCCAACTTTGTTTCTTTGAGAAGCATAAGTATTGGTATATTGCACCAGCATGTTTATAACACACTCATCGAACATGCATTCAAAAAAGTATATTGGGTTTTCCTTGTGTGGAGCTGATACATATGGATACCAAGTGCTGAATGCGGGCTGGTTATCACGGGATTGCCAATTATACAATTTTGACTTAGGTACCGTTTCTCTAACCACTGGTCCTTGAGAAGTCGATGGTTCTGGTGAAGAACTAACACTTTGAGGTTGTGATCTTGTACTAGGAGCAAGTCGTCTTCGTTTGGATAATTCAGCAAGTGAAACTACGTAATCCTCACTTGCATCAGAGTCTGATGATGATTCCGGGTACATTATTTCAGCTGGAGCTATCAGTTGCGAACCAGGTAAGTTGTGAAGAGACACTACGTTTTCATCTCCGGAGTCTTCATCGGTAATTTCTGCACAATAATTTTCAGGGGGGAAAATAGTGATGGAATCAGGAAAATCTTGTTCTTCATTACGTTCCAGCTCCTCAATAATCTCGTTCAAAGACAATCCTTTAGTCTGACGACGCCTAAAACAAACAAACAAATGGATATTACTACTGTTTGATAAAAGGAACGGCACTTTATGTACACAAATAACTTGACAAAACTAAGTATATAACTACATTTTGTTTTACCTATCGGTAAAGCAAGCCAAATCCTACGATATATTTATAAACAAATATGATAACAAACATATTTCAACTACATTACATACCTTGACAAATCCATTTTGTAAAATCACAAATTATCAACTCGCTTTGAAAAAATACGTTGCACAGTAATCAACTCAAACCACTTCTGACAGTTTCGTACTGAGACTAATAAACTGTAGCACTTCGAATAACATTTTAAAAGTACCCTCATTTTGCTTTAGAATTTTATTTATGAGGTGTTCCTTTTATCAAACAGTAGTAACATCTGGGTTAACATCAACAATTTTGAATTTAGTTATCAATTTATTTCAGACACGAAATGCATATATTATGTATGTATGTATACATAATTTTCTTTTCTTTTTAATTTTGTAAGGATTTCGTGTCTGAAATAAATTGATAACTAAATAAAAAAGCAACCTTGTATCATCTGCGTACGCATGACATGGCAGATCATGGCATCCACCAGAATGAACATTTTGAATAGCCTAAATATTTATAAAACTCTATTTCTATCTAAAGTTGAAAAGAGATAAAGAATAAACAAATATCTTTGCAAAATTAAATCCCTGTAATTATACAAATATCAAATATTCCATCCTATTGATTGCTGATTTTCCGATTAGTTTGACAAGGGCTACTTTAGAGACCCAGTCTTCATATGTGTATAATTGTATCATTGACTTAAGGACCCGCCTTCTATGGCGCGGTAATTGACCGGTTTACTAAACCGTTAAGGCGCAAGATCACACAAAACCACTGAAGAGCGCTTTGGCAAAAAAAAAACACTAAATTCATAGTTAAAAAAAAATTATGTTATTCACAATGAGATAATATTATTTAAATACTGTGTCGTTACGCGATTGGATTAATTTACCTCGATCGTAAAAAAGCCTGAACATTAAAAAGGAGATACAATTATTATAACTGATTTTTATCATCATTTTCATACCAAACTTTTCCTCTTTTAGAGCTTCGTATCAATCCTTAAATTTTATCAGTTAGCTTATTTCCGTTTTTCAGTAAATTCGAAAAAACACCTGATTTTGACCTGACACCTGAGCACCGCCCGCTACCCGCAAGTTCCTCTACCCCGCCAGAAGACGACGGGGCCGGGGCCCCTCACCTCAACAGCCAGAACTGGGCCTTCACCAAATAGATCATGGTAGTTTTGCAGATCAACTTAGGATCCTAATCTGAATCACTACAAAGGTTGTGGTAACGCCCCAGGTCGAGGTTACAGTGCTTGAATCGCTTTTGAACTCTCGGTCCTTGGGAATAATTCAGGAGACAGGGGTTTATACAACGGAAGTTATGAATCACCTGTCAAGAAGCAGTGTCTCGGAGACATATACATCTTACATGTTCCACTCTCTATTCAACAGTTTACAAGTTCAAAAAATCGTTCATTCGTGATTATGATCGTTATAAATCTGCAGTATCTGGTCAACTTCAAAGATAGTGGAAGCCCTATGGACTAGGCATGATGCGTATGATGAAATATGATTATGTCATTGATAAAATAGGTATCAGGTTAAAGAGCTCCATTTATTAGGAAGTCACTAACAGCAATTTATTTTTATAAAATTGCTATAATTAAAAAAATGGTTACTAAGGTGGTTAAATGATAGTGATATATAAAAACAATAACATTATATTTCAGGACTAAAATAAATAAACATTTATTCATATTATTAAGACAACAATGCTTCCGTCAAACAGTATGCCACTCTTTAAAGCAAGCAAGCAGCTCACAAGCTCGTTATCTTTTTGCCCTCTTTGCAACGATACCTTGTTTCTTTTCGGATATGTTTTCTCGAACAGTTATATAAATTCAGGAATGTACACCTTTTTGACTATGCTTATCTAATTAAATTAAATTAAATTGTTAATAATATTGGACTCTTTACGTCTGGAAATAAATTAATAATTATTATTAAATCTTTTTTTTTATTTCTCTCCAAGGAAGTTGTTTCACGGCACAGGCTTAAGGGAAGTGCATAGTGATGAATGATTCCCCATGAATTTGCGGACGATCCTGCATGTGTTCAATATAACGGCCTTTTGTAGTAGTGTAAATGTGGATGTATGTAAGTGAATTGTTTTTAAGTATGAGTGTAATGAATTTGGAATGACGCCGGTGGTAGATATTATTACGGGTACTGTTTTAACTGATTTTACTTTCCATTGGGCGTGGATTTCTATTGAAAGATCGGTATATTGCGCTTATTATTATCAATTCTCAATATCTATCAATATATTTTATCAATTTCGGCCAGCATTGTATCAATGGTAGATCTCAAAACAAGTCCTATCCAAAACAATATTTCGAGACATACATTTCAAACATGTTCAACTCTCTATTCAACAATTTACAAGTTTGTTTATTCGTGACTATGGCGTTGCGTATCTTCATCTATCCTGAAGGTATGCAACGTCTTTGGTGATAATGGTGACGCAGCACCCCCGGGAGCCGTGCGAGGAGCATCACCGTCATACCTTGCTCTTTTTGGTTTTGTAATTCGTGAACTTCATGTTGTCTCATGTATCTTCTTTGTTACCACTGTTGTCGTGAACATTTTACTAAAACGAGATATACCATGATACCAGTGCTATTTTTTTATTATTAATGCCGTTTCAGATGCTTTTGCTGATTTTTTATGCTTCATTAGTGGATTTATAGATGATTTCAAAATTCGCGAACCGTCGGAAATAATTAGTTTTCGATGTATTATTTTTTGTAAATCGCCATTTCAAGCATTCGGGACCGTGGGTATGCGGGAGTATTAGGGTGGGGAAACGATAAAATTGCTGTTTTTTAATGTGAGATGTCGTTCAAAGTTCATTAAAAAAACGTCAAAAAAGCATACAAAAAATCAGCAAAAGCATCTGAAACCGTCGGCTTTCTAAAGGCTAGCCCAAGGTTCGAACAAGTATTTATATTTAGATTATTATATTGCAGCTCTTCACCTTTCTAACGATACAGGCTGTTGTGCTGTAAAGTTACGCCTGTCTCAGGGACTACCCGACCTGTATATAGTTCATTTTGTACTAGCTTGAGTAGTTGGCCAACAATAAGTGTTTATGGAGCAAGTTGCGGATGGAAATCGCGCGCGGAATTCGCAAATTCAAACATGGACAAGGAAAATATTAAATAGGGAATTAGGAAAATTTCCACAAAAAACAACAAACATAGTCTATAATTTAGTTCATACATAATACATTTTTGGTCTGAAAGATATCATAAAGTGAAGTCTAATTTTATAAAACTGATACGCACGCATCAGCTTTAAGCTGCCTGTGTTTTATAAATAATAATAATAATAAACAGCGTGAGAAGAATGTAAAAAAACAATAAACCCCTGTTTTTGGCCCCCATATATAAATCTTTGTTACAGTCAATTCGGGCTTGCGTGGGAATTTTTGGCAATGCAATTTTGTATATTTAAGAACATACTTTGATCTTTTCTAGAGCGGTATTTTCACGCAAAGAGGTTCTCAAACGTGCGATTATCGCACACTCATTTACATAGGCCGATTTTATGTTACGCGCGATTATCGCACACTGTCAGCGAGAAACTCTCCCGTTTTACTAATGATTATGAAAATTATTTATTTTTATCACTTCGTTATCATAAGTTTGAACAGTCGCTTTGCATTTCTTGTTATTGTGAGTGGAGCATTCCCATCGCCTTCGGTTGCCTATTGTTTTTTTGCAGTAAAACGAGTAAGTTCCGATGCGTATCAAAGGATTTCCTCTCAAGGAGACACCGAATGCGGCTGAAAAAAATATGTATACTTTAATAATTAATCACCCATGTAGTCAGCTGCCATTTGTTCAATCAATCAACCAATAAATGAATCAAAACATCTTTATTTCTGGTAATTAAAACTAACAAAGAGTAACTTAATTAATATTTAATTAAGATTTTAAATTGAAACTTATTTATTTACAAGCTGGGTTTTCTTATATTGTTTTTGTTATACAGTATACCACTTATAAAAAATCATAAACCTAAAAACATAAAGAAAACTCTCATAATTAATATACCTTTGCGTTTCTGCACAATTATATTTAAAAACTATCTCTAAGTTATCGCTTGATATAACATTATACCTATAAAAACTGACTCGGATGCTCACTGTTTGGGGTTAATTTAACTCAAGACAGACCTTGCTGTTAATAATTTTGTAATTATTTTTTCCTTGTATAAGTTAAGAACAACCATTTTTTAAAAGAGATCTGAGAATCAATCTGTGGGAGTTTCTACGCCCTCCTTCTCCCACAGTTTTCCAATGTAGAGAAGGGTAAAAAAATACGTTTGCTAAGTATATGAAAATATATACATTAATAAAGTAATTTTACTTTGACTTTGACTGAGAACAAATCAAAATTATTAGAAGAAAGTAGTACCTGCATAGTTATTAAAGTAATTAATTAGCACTCGTAGTTGCTAAAAGGGCTATCATTTTCCTAGATCTTCATAGAACAAAATTATAGAAAATCAAGGTGCTTCTTCTTATTTCAAACACAATGCTGATGAAAATAGAAATAGAAAAGAACCACTTTGAAACCAAAGAGGTCAGCTACATGTTTACATAGAAACACAATTTAAATATTCGCACGATATACTACCATACTAAAGATTAAATAAACACTATTAACCCGCACTGAACCAAAGTGGTGGATTATGGAACCTTACTCGAATTTATGTCCCTACCGAATCCTGTGCGCCTCGGCGGAGACATAATTACTTGAATTCATGTACAAAACAGAACTCAGAAGATACAACAAGTAAGCATAGAATATAACAGCATTACAGAAATTAGTAATGTATACTATTGAATAATCCCTGTCTATAAAAATATAAATTAATTACTTGAATTCAACGTTTTTAATTACTAATCTTGTTCTTTAAGACTAATGTCTAGAATTTTAATGAAGACTAAAGTATGCAGCCCTGTGGGATTATACTTGCGATGATTTCGGCAATGTTGCTTCGAAACGTC
Organism: Argyresthia goedartella; assembly: GCA_949825045.1. Classification (NCBI taxonomy): domain Eukaryota; kingdom Metazoa; phylum Arthropoda; class Insecta; order Lepidoptera; family Argyresthiidae; genus Argyresthia; species Argyresthia goedartella. The sequence goes on from OX463817.1 coordinate 9,285,794, forward strand.
GATTTAGGTGTGACTCGAAGCAAGTGAAAACGCATAGAGGGACTTGACATTTCATGCAATAAGTATTTGTACGTTTTTTGCAAAGAAAACACGTCTTCCTCCGACGTTCGTGTTTACCGGGAGAAAAATTGTATTGCGCCGGTATATGTTTAATTGCGAGTTCTACTATAGGCGCTGATGTTGTGTGTCTTTCTATTAATTGCAGCACCAAAGTATTACGAAAACTTCGGTGGGAAATATCATTTTGTGCTTTGAGCAGTATATAAGCATTCAGCACACTGGCATTCAAGAGGCGCAGGAAAAGCTTTTTATGCCAGATCTTATTCCGCCTTCTTTCTATGGGGTACATGGAAAGCATCTGATCTTTTCGGTCAACTCCTCCCATGCACGCATTATAGTCAGGGACGATAGAGGGCTTCAGCGTGTTACCACATTCCACAGTATGCAGCCCATGGTATGTCGAGATAAGACCTACGCGTCTTCTATCTCGCCAAACCATGACATCCACATCCCCTGAAGTGCAGCCTGAAACTTGACCTACCGCCATCTCGTTCTGTTTTAAACTAGCTAGTTCTGCGGGAACAAACTTGCGGTTGGTGTCGAGCGTCCCCACGCAGTCGAAGCCCCGGGTTTTCAATTCTCGCGCAAGCGCAGGGGAGTTGTAGTAGGTGTCCATAAAGATCGTGTGGCCCTTGTGCTCAAGACCATTGAGCAGTTGGAGCACAAGAGTCGGCACGATCCCGGACATTGGACTTGGATCTTCTTGTTGCTTGGAGTCGTCGTGAACTGCGTGGACCTCAAAGCGCCACAGATAACCAGATTGGGTTTCACAGACCTCGTAAGTTTTTATGCCTGCTGAGGCTGCCTTATTTTTGATGAACTGGTCCTTGCACACTGTGAGACTTTCGTCTAGAGCTAGATTTTGAGACAAGTTATACAACTTCGAGAACTTGTTATCAAGGTGGTCCAATAAGGGACGAATCATAAATATCTTGGCTTCAGATCGTGACATTGATTCAGGGTTAAAACGTGCATCGTTAAAATGAATACACTTTTTCAACAGAAGGAAACGCCCATACCGCATCAGTGCGGTGAATCCGGGAGTACTGAAGACGTCCTTGTTTTTGTTCCAGTACTCTTCAACACGTGATTTCACTACAGTCCCAGTAGCCAGGATTATAGCGAAATACACATACAGTTCATCAGCATCGGTATCCACCCATTTTGTGATTCGACTGGTCGTACGTATCGTACCGGCCGCCGCCATCCCTGCTGCCGCCTGTTGCGCATATCGGTTTGTCTCCTGTGCTATGCGATTCATTATTTTGCGATTCCATATAGCAGTAAATGCTTTATACGGGCATGAGTATGAAGCAGTCGGACCACACTCAAAGTCGAAGAAAGGTTCCCGTCTTAATTCAGGTAGGATTTGAGGTTTTGAAAACGGGGTCCACTTAAAATAAAATTTCTGCATATGGTTTGGGTCGGGTATGGGTTCAGGCTGGGGTGTAGTATCAGGCCGCTGTATGGCAACAAGACTTGGTCGGGTCGGCGGTGGCCACTTTAGACATAAATCGGCATTTTTGGTTGGCACTTGGTCCTCGTCGTCTTCTAGAAACATCCGCAAACTCCTGGGCACAACCACCGGTGGCGCTTCCATTTCCATATCACTCCCATCGTCGTCGAAAGAGTCCACTTCGCTACCTGTATTGGATTATTATAGTATGTATTAATAAAATGGTCAGAAAATTCTCAATTATCTAATGTATATTACAGCCAGATACAAACAATAAAAGCCTATCTAGTTTATTTTTGATTATATTTTTGCTCATATAAATGAGAATAATAAAAAAAACTTCGAAAAATTTCGGAGCTGTGACTTCTTCATCTACCTTATTTTTCTCCTGGCTGGCTGGCTCCGAAATGGCTAGCCCATGAGTGAAACTACATTATGTACCTATGATAATATACAAAACGAAGCTTATTGTGTTCATGATACTAACAATATCTTGTTTAATTTCAAAGTCTGAACAAGGTCACAAACGTAAAAAAAATATGACATGTGATATTTCTTCCTGATGTTTACTACCTAGTAGTCCCCAAGACCAATTTCACCACCCCCGCTACTGAGTCACGAAAATTCTTAATTATGTATAAAGATATACGAAACCACATTCTCACAAAACAGTAATTAATATTATGAAAAACTTGAAGTTTACTTCTCATACCCATGAATTGGTCAATTTTGACTAAACCGTCCTTTGAAGTAATTTCAATAAAAAAAAATGTGGCTATTATGGCGTTTAAGTATCGTATAAACATAATAATCAGATTTCTTAATAATAATAATAATAATAATAATCGAAATCTGTAAATTTAACAACGCCCGCCTTTGTAGTGTTAATCTTATCTTTACCTTACATTAAAGTAAATTTTGGTTTGTATGGAATCGAACCAACACAATAACGAACAGTCCATTTACAGTGAGAGAAGAGTTCGGTATTTAGAGCAGACTTCAATTATGCCGGAAATAAGCTTTACCTCATTGCATTTCAATCATTTTCTGATTTTGACGAGGTTTTCTCAGGCTTTTCTGTCATTAAGACGTTATAATTCGCGAAACTTGCCCTAAATACAAAACTCAATTCTAACTGTCAATGCAATGTAAACATGCACGCCATGACACCTAGTACACACACAATAGAGTCATTCATAACACAAATGCTTTCGTAAAATCATCGAGGAAAACGTAATGTCAGAATCAATCCCAATTATTCGCAAATAAGTTTTAAATTAGATGCTAAAATATCCGAGCATCGCTCTTACTCCAAATGACATTAGTCTTCTTAGTAGGAGGTACTTCATGGTTATGATTGTCCTGACACTTGGCGACCGCTCCATCGATGGTGATGACAGTGGCGCGACATTTGCTGGGCCTCTTGCTGCAGGTCCACCGGATCTTGGGGCCGGTAACAGACTGCTTATTGAATCGGAAACCATTTAGGATTAGGATGGGGTTTCCGGAGTAAGTCTTCTCGAATGATATCACTGAAATATATAAGAATTATTGTGCGATAGAATTTTTATTAAACATTAAAACATGCACCATTAGAAGCGTTGATCTAAACATTAATAAAATACAAATATTTTTTACCAATCCAATAACATGTAAAATTAAAACTGGGACTAGGTAATATTTTTTAACACAATTAGATTGGGAACAGATAAATGATAAAACTTAAGTGAATACTGAACACAATAATCATTTTTTTTAATCATATTAAATAGTATCGTATTAACACGTTCACAGTGGCTCACGTCATGCGTATGGCTCCAAATCCGTGTGTGCCCATATTAAGCTCGTGTGAGCTAGCGCCGCGAAAAAAATTCAGAACAAGTTACTCAAGTCTATATTGAGTAATTTGTTCTGATTTTTTTTGGCGGACTTACGAGTTATTCTCTTTATAATTTTGGAACTTGTGATCGAAGTATTTGTTGTGTGAAAACCACCAAAACAATACATAATTTCCTAAAGGGAAATCTATAAGCTGCACTGAAACAGGAAACAAAAATACAACCCCCATTTATAATTTATTCAGATTTTTATTAATAAATATAACAATTTCAAATTATATACTTATGGGAAGTTTCAAAACACGAATGATAATATCCTTTCTTACACTGTTTACACTGATGATGAACTCTGGTGGCAATTTTTGCAGCCACCTTGGAGGATTTACCTTCGGAAATCAACTTTTGGTAACACCCAATACATCTTTTTCAACTTGTTCGTTTTCCTGGCAACTTAGGAAGATCACTCAAGTAATGTTTTGAACTGCTTGTACGAGCTGAACTGCTGGTCCCAGTTGGTGGATGAAGCAGAAAGTTTGGGACCTTGTTCATGAACGTTCAGAAGGGATTTTATCAATTGTTCGTATACTGAGAGTATGCTGCATTTTTCTGTTCGTTGTAAGATATTACAGAATTGACAATCGCAATGGCAAGAAGATCAATGCCAATTTTTTATACCAAATTACTGTCTTTCTGATTGCGCTGTTATAACTGGCAGGTTAGCCCGCAACATCGATGCCTTTTTTCCCATGTTGTAGTCTAAAATCATGCATGGTTTTGGTTTAGAAAACAAAAAACACAGTCTATCATCTAATTTTTACTGAACTACCCTCAAATTGTTTTATAGAAATTACATCCTCAAGTCCGTGAACCCGCGAATGGGCTCACGTAATTTCAAGTTCACAAGTCCGTGAACCCGCGAATGGGCTCACGTAATTTCAAGTTCACAAGTCCGTGAGCCCACATTGGGCTCACAAATGAAAATAGGAAAATTCGGGGAAATTTTAAGAAAATACGACTTATCATATGATTTTCTATATAAGTACTTGTATATATTTTGTAAATCAGTCACTAACTATTTGGACGAAAGTGATAGTTTTGTAACTTTGTATGGAGACTGTGAACTTTAAAGTGACGATTAGACTACTAGACGTAAACGTCTAGTTCCTTCCACCACAAGCTACGTAACATAGTTTTACAATTAAAAACGTTTGGATAATATCAATATGCAAATCAATAGATACATTACTACATTTAACTTAACAATCTTCAGAAGTCGTACAAATCATTATTTTAACGAAAATATTTCTTACAACTACATTTCTACTGTTAAATATATTTTCTTTTTTTAAGACAAGCCAAGGGGTCTATGTCTAATCCAGTTTTACTCGTACCACCCATATCAGATACATTGTATTATGTTTTGTCATCCTGCATAATGTCTTGTGGTGATACATCGCACACATTATGCTCTTGTTCTTCATGGTTCATTGGTACCATTTTCTTCCACGCTGTTGGAAAAGTAATTTTCCTTCCGTCTGGTCCAGTGGCTCTCAGACGTTTAGGCAAAGTTTCCATAACAGAATGGTTGTGGTCGTTGGTGACTTTGACGAGGGCGCCGTGAAGAGTGGCGATGGAGGCGCGACAGCCGGCGCGGTACTGGCCGCAGAGCCAGAGGATCCTCGGACCTTTGTTGGTGCGGTGCACATTAAACTTGTTACCTTTGTACAGAACCAGGGGTCGGTTTTGGCGTGACGTGGTGAAAATTAAGTCTGAAAACAACAATTAGTATTATAAGTAATCAGTTATATCTTAAGTGCGGCGACTTAGTAAATCTAAGTGAATGGATAAAATTTTAACATTTCTTATCTACATCGGTCCTGCACAAGTTACTACTTCGCTCTCGTTGGTATGAACAGATGGTGGTATTCGTGCTTTGAATGAATGAATGAATGAATGAATGTATGTTTATTTCAGGCTCAATGACCCGTAGAAAACTACAAAACACTTATAAGTATAACAAATAAAAATATCTGTTAGCACCTTCTCTTTGATTAGGATAGATTAGGTTAGGTTAGGAGTAAACACTATTTAATAAAATAAAATATATACTCAAATAAGTTTAATTTCTATATATGAAAATAAAGGATTACTATTAATTTTTAGTTCAGGGACATAAATTACAAAATAGTCTCCATACATAATTCTAACTGATCTCATGTTTACACATTACAATCATATCGATATATTCTACGTAGAAAGTTTGACACTAACATACTAACCTAAAATGACCTGAATTCACCTAGACTGAGGAATTCTAAGTGTTTCGATCTGGGTAATTATTATTTCTAAACCCGTTTGGATTAGAAAACGATGTTTCTGATGAAAACCTACGTTCCTAGATCTTTTGTTGCCGCGATACCACTTGCATCTTTCGTGCGGTTAAAATAAAATGACGAGGGCTCCGACGAAGACATCGTTTCTTCATCAAGAGTAGCTCGTATGGACTCAGTCAGTGACGAAAATTGTCTCGAAGAAATAGCCGTACCTACTCAATCTTGAGTCAGACAATCCGTCTGCAAATCGTTTAATTGCATTTTTTTATTGAAAAGCCTTATTTCGTATCTCTCTTGATTACCATTGGCCTGGGCTATTGTTGGATTAACAAAAAGGTCTTCTAATTCTGAGCCAAAAGATTATCGTCCTACGTCCCTGTCTAGATCTATGCAGCTGAGATTGTAATGCTTCAACTGATTTCTTCGGTGATAAGAACTTGACCATGTCGCTAACTAAATCGCTAAGGCTGGAATAATTTCGTTACTTTTCCTTTAATTTCAATCTCAACTTAGCCCTGGCGGACAGTCTAGTCTTTAACACAAATTCTGTCAGCATGCTTTTCAACTGTTCTTTTATCATTGAACTTTACAACTTAATCCCATCTATTAATTGTTCAGTGACTTGCTCTTGTCCTGTCATCACAGGTAACAGAGGAATCGCTGTCTTTATATCAAATTCCCTAACATCTTGGACATTATTTCTAAATCACTGTCACTACTATGAGATAAAGGCTCTTTAAAAGTAACTAACTTACAAATCCTACCTTACAGACACATCATCAGCACTAATATGTGACTTTTGGATTTTTCTTTCAATACTGATACATTACTTGACAGTTCACTCTAACCTCAGTTTCGCTTCATAAAACTTCTTGTAGGCTAACTCACTAGTTCTTTCCTGGACCCCGTTGGAGTTAATTTCACTAAATATTCCCTTATATAGTCTAATTTCATACTCAAATTATCTAATTCCCGAGTCAAATAGAACAATAACTTACTTGATAACTTACTTGATAATCATAGCGTATTGTCTATACGTCTTACTAATCTAGGTCGAACGTGACGAGGCTGGCGGCGACGGCGGCGGCGGCGTTCTGACCGGGGCAGGGTAGATGTGACGCGCGTCGTCAGCTGGGCACTCCACGGGGACGCAGGATGTGGTCAGCTGGGATAACCCTGGACCTCTTCGAGCCGGGATACCCTGGACTCATTCGAACAATCTCAATAGTGTTTTTGTTGTAATACATTCTTAGCAGGGAATTTTCAATGTCTTGATCTTCAATTTGTGGCTAGAGATCTTATTTATCTCAACACAAACACGCTTCTTTTTTTTTCAAAATTATCTTCACACGTTATAATTTTTCTACATTTTTATTGGTATTTTGTTATGTTTTTCTTCATAATTTTCTGCATAATGTTTTTTTCAGATTTTCTAGTCTTTCAGGTCAGTCAGGTTGCCTGCAAGGTCGCCCTGAGATAACATAGGAGCCTAGGTCAATAGGTGGCTCAGAAGTCAAACAGCATAACAATGTAATGTTTGTCGTATATTTTTATAAGAGATTTTAGAAGAGTTTATAACGAAGTTACATGGTCACTTATAGTCATATAATTGCTGACTTTCCATAATGAACGTATGTGCGTCACAATCTAGTGTTTGAAGTGAGAGTCAACAGATCAACTTTATGTTTTACTTCCCAACATATTCTGGGCCAGGCAGTCAGCTCAATTATATGTAGATGTAAAAAACCGGTCAAGTGCGAGTCGAACTAGCGCACGAAGGGTTCCGTACCACCGTACAATAGTAGGGATGGTGTGGAGTGAATAGTTTGTATTTTACATAGCAAATGTTGTTTACAAAGTTATTGGTGCGACTACTTTCACACTCCATGTACGTAACCAGGTGCATTCATAAGTTTGTATGTGATATTGAAAGAATGGTTGTAAGGGAGCCCCCTTAAATATTTACTTTATTCTATTTTTTAGTATTTGCTGTCATAACGGCAACAGATCACCATCATCTGTGAAAATTTCAACTGTCTCACTATCACGGTTCATGAGATACAGCCTGGTGACAGACGGACGGAAGGACACCGCAGGCTTAGTAATAGGGTCTCGTTTGGCACCCTTCGGGCACGGAGCCCTGAAAAATAACGTTGCTCTGATCGAATCGGTATTGTTCAGAATGGTAGACAACTTAGGGAATCTTAACAAGCCTTATTAACAACTTCCCTGTCCGATGAGTCATATATGACTCACAGGAACGTTTTGGAATAAGTTCATGAGTCACAGGTGACTCATTTCTCTATACAGTTTAAGGCACAATTTTTGTAATGAACGTGAATTCTTTTGAATCACACCTGGGCGTATGGCAATAAACATGAAGTTTTTAATAAAAAAATAAAAAATCGCGATTTTTTTTATTTTTTATATAATTACTACTAGAAACTTGCAATAAATAAAACTCAAGTAAGTATCAAAGGCAAGGTTTTATTCAAAGAAAATAAACTGTGTGATGTAACATATTCGCTCTAATCGTACTTAGAATATTTATACATAAGAAAAAATAACAAAATCAAGCATGTTTCTCATTATAACATTCTAAACAGAAAGACTTTTTACACTTTTTACACTCAGTGTGTACTTGCTTCGCTTTACGAGCTACTAATCCCTCATTTTTCAATTTTATATAACATCCATTGCATCTTTTTCTTACGAGTTTACCGAAGGCATTTCGAGGAATTTCTTGCAGAGAATGTCCAGAATTGCTTGAAGAAGCAATTGAAGTTCCTGAAGAGAAATAATGATTACGAAATTATGTTTTTATGGATTACAGTAATGTTATAAAGCTTATATTAAAAAAAAACACTGGACGTGGGGCTTTACTAAAATGAGTTGTATGGGGACAGGGAAGTTGTTAAAGTATGAGTACACCTTATTCTGTAACGCACTATATAAATACATATTGAAGGTCCAGATAATAGCGGAAATTATTGCCATCGAATGCCACCGCAGCAGAGGTAAGCCAAACGCAGGTGGCCTGAGGACTTGGGAAACTTTCTGCCAGATCAGTCCTTCTTCCAATATGAAGCTCGATGTACTACTGTAGTTTATTGAAACACATTTTTTTGGCACAATTATAAATATGGCATCAGTAGAATGTAGTATTTCATATTCATATTCATATTCATAATTTATTGATAATAAGATATTACATGTCAACAGTATACAATAAATGAATTGATGATTATGAATAACATGTCAGGACGGTACAATAATACAATAGTAATATAGTCACTAATAAGAGTCAATAATAAAAGTAAATTAATGTCAAAAAGAATAATAATGTAAAAATGGCATAATAATAAGAATAATACCACTACAGGTAAAAATTAATAAAATTACATGTCAGAAAAAAAATAAAGGTCACAATTTTATTACAATCATAAGTTAATTAAGTCAGTGGTTAACTTATTCGTCAATAAATTCTCACACTGAGTAGTATGCTTTGCTTAGGAGGTACTTTTTAACCTTCGTTACAAAGATGTTTAGCATGTTGATGGACTTTATCTCCACTGGTAGCTTATTAAATAAGGTAGGGACCATGCCCTTCAATGATTTGCTGGTTTTAGCGAAACGACTGGTCGCACAGTACAAGTCGTGGGGCCTTCGAGAAGTATACCTGCGGTCTGGGCCTTGAGTGACTGGCCTAGTATTTATATTCCAAGTGTTACATTTAGTTCGATAAGCGAGTATGATAAAGATGACTTAATTGTATGTATGATTCTATATTTATGTTTAATATTTCTTACACGAATATTATAAGTATGACTTAGTAAATTGTAAGTATGATCTGATCATATACTATGTTTGATATTTATATACGAGTGTGATGATAAATAGACTTACCTATATTTGGCATTGACTAACATTATATTTATGTCACATTATATAGAGCTACACAGCAAATTCAGCAGCAGTATATGGTGTTATCTATGGCTAGATATAACTAAGTTATGTAATAAATAACAGTATAGTATATATGGTTTGTATTTATGTATAAGCATAAAGTTGAGATCACGAAAAATGTAAACTGATGCAGCGGGCAGATACTCAATGCTAGAAGGAAGTGGACCTAGCGAAAGAAAGAATGCAGAAAAATCTGGAATGAAAAAAATAAGAAGAGATGGGGTCTATGGAACACATACCATTTCCCTTCATCCTCAAGAATCGTTTAAAGGAACATCTTTCTCTTTCACAGATTTAGGGTATTAATATGTATTATTGTTTATTTATAGTGTGTATTTTTACTTTACTGTGTTCATGTACTTCTGTGTAAAATTATTTTAGTAGTCTATTATAAATAGTTATTTATTTTATTTACTTGTTTTTCTGCATATGGATAAGATAAAAGTTTATTTGAACATTCTACTATTTTCTGTTTAAGCATATAATATAGTGAAGTTGTTGTACAGTACACAGTGACATGACCATATTTTGTACTTCTAACCCCTTAACTGGATAATGAACCTGTATCTTAGGGATTGTAGGTCCGATCGATATTAGACAATGTAACAACAATAACTGTATTTATAGATAGTAGCGTACAAAAATAATGTAATGTAGGTACTTAGAAACATGATTAGTTAATTTTGTTTACTTACTTTCAAATAGGTAATTTTTAAAAGATCAAAAATAATTCTTAGGTACATATTTTTACATTCTTTCTTATGTTGTATGAAAACTAATTTTCTAAAAGTCATTCAGATTTCTTAAGAAGTTGTTCAGTGTCTATATAATCAAGAGATTGTAAACATTTAGCATTTGTCTTTGACTTCGCGATAACACAACTGGTAAATTCTAAATAATGTATTAATCCTTTTATATGAAAAGGAATTTTCAGCCACAAAGATCTACCTGCCACTGCTACTAAATTTAGGGAAATATTAAACTGCACATCAAAAATACTGGTCTGCGCAGCAAATATCAGGGCAAAATGCTGCGGTAGCATAGGTGAAGGGTAAAGGGGGTGAGCGAAGCGAAGCCCCGTTTATCCTTCGTGTTAGGTTGAACATGTAAGAACAACAAAAAATACTTAAAATATAAACTTAAGTACACATAAAATATTTAAAACATAAAAATTGGTTTTCTGTTCCTTTTTTGCTGTGCAAATCAGTATTTTTGATGTGCGACTAAATACTAGCTCTAAATTTATTCTTTCCATCTTAGGTTTGCAGGAAGAAATCTCTTATTAGACATAAACCTGCCTTTGCTTGTGTTTTATTGTTTTATTTGTTCATGTGCATCAAATAGTATGAAATATAAAAGGGTGTAACAGAAAGGTGTGGTCATATTTAAGGATGTTGTAAGGGAGATTATTTTGAACAACATTCACTAAGAAACCGATTTGGTCAAGGCAAATTTATTTTTCACATACCTATTGTATAAAGAAGCGAAAAAGAAAAGTTGCTCTGATCAAATCGGTTTCATAGTGAATGTTGTTCACAACGATGTCCCAGAAAACCACTTAAAATATAACTATAACTTTATAAAAAGAAAAGGAGAAAATGAAGAATGAAGAGAATTTCTATCCACTCGTAGATCGATCTTCGAAAATCTCAATGGTTATGAGCAGGCCCCTGCCTGATGATGACGTCATCGACGGTCACGACGAAAGCGGGGCACTGCCGTCGGCGGTGGCGCACGCACCGCCATGTTGCGAGCGGACCGGAACCCGCCTTCCTGCGGTAGCGGTACGCGCCGAGCGTCATTTCCGGTATGCCGCGGCGGGGCCGGAAGTACTTTGGCCGCTCTGAGAATTGCGTTTCGTTAATTTTATGTTTCTTTGGCAAAAAACTATGGAATGCAGACAACAACAGCAATAATTGAACAAGAGACAACTATATACTTATATCTCTATTGCTGCGCAAATGGGCTAGCGCCCAGTCAGGCATAATACAGTATTAAATGCAAATAGACGCAACTGTGCCTCTGCCACCCCATATGGCAAAGGACGTGACGCCATCGACGCTTTGTACCAATAATTACAGGAAATCGTTCAAAATATTTATTTGTAAAGTTGTATTTAAGCTATATTTAGTGGTGGTACAAGAAGACCATAGAAAGAGAACGACTAAAAACAACAACAATTAAAACAGTTTTATGTGCACAACACTAAACCAAACATACACTTATTAATGTTATAATTGTATCAAAATAAACTACTAAGTAACCCCTTAAAACTACACCTTTAATTAGAAACACTTACCCAAGAAAGTAAAAATTACAAAAGAAAAATCTCCCAAAATAACATGAAATCCCAAAAATCTACCAACACCTTTCATGACGTCATTGGGCGCTCTTAGGCCTGATATACATGTTTCCAAAGGTTTGCCAAGCCACTGCAAGCACAAACTGGTAAGGCCGCCCGCATACACCAATTCTGCGGGTATCGGGGCGGGGCGGCGGCGGCGCGGTCGCGAGAGCGGCGCGTTTCAATGCATTTTTTATGACACTGTTCACGACAAAAACAAACAAACATTTGAATACAACCACAACCATTGATTCTGGCCCCACACTGGGTTACCCTGTGACGCGAGAACCAGAAACAGCGACGTCACACACATATAAACATCCCAGACCTGGTTTTTTCTTTCTTCACCCCCAGCCAAGGATCGAACCCGAGACCACAACAGCTGCGCCACAGAGGTAGTGTGTGGCGCAGTGTGTCCTGGCGGTTGTACGTTATTAGCCATGATCATCATTAACATCGTAACCCTGTCAGGAAACAATTTTAATAAAATTCAAATAAAAGTTTATTTTTTCCAGTCGCAGAATAGCAAGGAGTCTAAACACACACACATTTATTCAAACTAAATTACATATTTTGATTTAAAAAAAACTATACCGGATGGCATTTAATCAGCTGATCATATTTAAGGGAATGATAGTAACCGTTAATATGAATAACTTTTCCCAAGAAACATATGGTCGCAAACGAATTTTTTTATGGGTCACTCATAGTAACTTGTAATCAGCTGATCGGGTCAATGTACTGTGGAACATATTTTTTTTCCATTTGCGACCATATGTTTCTGGGGGAAAAATTTTCATAATGATGGGTACTATCATTCCCCAAAATATGGTCAGCTGATTAAATGGCACCTTGTATATTAGACAACATTAAATAGACAAATGAGGTGGGAAATAAAAGATAGAAGATAGACACAAAATTTCTTTTTTACTGTAGATATTTACATAAACTAAAAAATTCATTTTTAACCTCATCTCTACATTGGAACTCTGTGGGCTAAGCAGGGCGAAGAAAATCCCACAGATTAATTTTTAGATGTCTTTTAAAAATTGGTTTTGTTTCGACGAATACAAATATAACTATATAAATTATTATAAATAATAAGCAGGATTAAATAATAACAAAAATATTAACAGCGAGTTCTTTGTTGAGTTAGACTAACCCCTTAGGGTCTGACCACAAAATCATTAACTCCAGTTCAACACTCGTTTGAAGACAAAAATGCATTGAATTTGACGATTTTTTGAGGGTAATCTACGTTTCATATTTTTTTAGTAACAAGGATACAGTCACGGATATATCCCTTTTTAAACAAAGTCGCTTTTACATGAATGATTTTTAAATTGCTCAAATATGTTGTAGTAGAGTATACAACCCTTGAAAGAATTGCTAAGTAAAACAAGATTGAAATTATAGACAGAACTGCGCCATACCAGGGTCGCCTACGCCATACCTTCTGCACACAACTAAATAATTTTAGTAGCATGTGAGTAGATGCCTATCACTTTGCATAGATGTAAGTCCTGCAAAGATAAAGCAAGAAGATCTGCTACGAGTGCGGGCCAAACACGTTTCACGTGAAAAACAGGAATAATTTGCGGACCATAATTTTGTCCATAGTTTTCATTTTGACAAAAATCTTGTGGTTCTAATTAGGAATGGTTGTGATCATTTAGCGTTTTGATGATGACATCCTCGATCGTGACAAGGGTGGCCCGGCACCCAGTGGCGAGCTTGTTGCAGTACCATCGAGCACGTTCGCCCTTGCTCGAAGACCACTTGTTAAACCGGTGACCGCCGAGTTCAATGACCGGTTTCCCGAATCGCGACCTCGCAAATATTGGTTGTGCTGAAAGTTGAAAAAATTATAAAGACATATCTTGTAGGCCAAAGTAAGATTTCCACATTAGAATGCCATTAAGGAATAGGTATGACACAAACCTTGAGTCTTGTTTTTTTTCGACTGATATGAGATGTCAATTTAATTTGAAGATTTATAGAAAAGGCTAGTACTTAATCGCACATCAAAAATACTGATTTACACAGCAAAAACACTTTTTATGTTTTAAGTACTTTTGCTGTTCTTACATGTTCAACCTAATACGAAGGATAAAGGGTAAGTATAAATTTACCCTTCACCTAAGCTACCGCAGTATTTTGCCCTGATATTTCCTGTAAAAATCAGTATATTTGCTGTGCAAACCAGTATTATTGATGTGCAGTTTAATATTTCCCTATAGTAGAAAATAGTATTGTACTTACACTATACATAGGTAAAGTAATTCCCCAAAATAAGATATAGAATTGAACTCATTTAATGATATATATTTATCAAATATATACATATACAGGTGACATTCAATTTGCTAGCCATTTGTTGGGGAATGATAGTACCCATAATTATGAACAACTTTGCCCAAGAAACATATGGTCGCAATTCTAGATCCTAGACTAAATTTTAAGGAATTTGCTTTTTTATTTGGAAAGCAAATATTTGTATCCAAATAAATAGGCAAATTGTAGCCTATTAGTCACTGAAAATTCAGGTATCTATGAATCCACAACATAGTTACAGGGGGGTCGAACATACTGTTATACATAATTAAATATACCTATTATTATTTATATGTTAATTAAATAATTACATTAGTTTTTATATCGATTTATGATCAAAGTAGTTGTGTTGACTTGTTATGATTGGTCGACATACACAATCACTATATTTGATACGTTGTTCTTTTAGTTCTATAACAATTAAACCGTCACTTATTTATTGCAAACTGTATTGTTATAAATAATTAAATATGCCTATTATTATTTACATGTTAATTAAATAATTACATTAGTTTTTATAACGATTTATGTTTAAAGTAGTTGTGTTGACTTGTTATGATTGGTCGAGACATTGACAGTGGTAACAGAGGAATTAGCGGGCATCCGAGTGGCATGCCCGCCCGGCCATTCGCTTTACGGCATCGTTGATAGTCACTTGAGCTCTGTTTAACAAAACTATACCGCTGTAAGAGCAATAAATCTGATCTTCGATATTGTAACGAGTGGTTTGCATTCAAAGTCCTTACTTCTGAGTATTAAACCAATACGGTTTACATCTCAGAAGTGGGATTTGCAACTCAATGCCCACAAAAGGATAAGAGATACGCATAAGTATTTGGCGTACGCAGAAAACGTAAGTGTTCTTTGATTCATTTCATTTTAACGTGTTTACCTACCCTCAAAAATCTGTGAAGAAAATGTTGCGTTACTAAGTATGAGTTCTTATTACAATTTGCTAAATTAAAGTAAAATAGTACAAGTTCATTAGGTTACGGTACAGTATGTGTGCATGCTTTTAAGATTTAAGTGTTGAATACTTTAAATCTTATTATTTTCATCGGGATTTACGAAAGACTTGTAAACTACTGCAACTCCAAGGTGCATTGAAAATAAATAAATAAAGATCTGGGGGCACGGCAGTGCCCCCGTCAAGTCGAGCAAAAAAGCGGCACGGTTTTTTTTTTCTTTATGAGCCTACATATTATTTACCTTATTGGTCGTAGTAAAGTGAGAATTCTAGTAGTAAATACGTATTACCTATACGTTATTCTGTTAACATTGTTGTAACAAGGACATTTAAATTCTTTTATCCATAGTTAACCCTATAAAAAAGCAACTATAATAAAATGCATGTAGGATGAAAAAAAAATTGCGTAGCATGATTTATTAACACGGGTGTTTTTTTTATGTTGAGGCCAACGAGGACATGGATGAACCCAGGGTCTGTTCTCGAAGAGAACGGAATGGATCGAAAAGCACGTTTCGCGAGGAGCTGACGCCGCCATTGAGGGTTCATGATACAACTCGAAGCCGCAGCCATGGTCGAAGACGTATCCGTTCACCTGAAGACACCCGTGGCAGTCGTTATCGCCGGTCACGCTCCAGGTGTTCGAGGGGAAGGCGATCGCGGCTGACGATTAGTCGGTCACGTTCCCGGTCACACAATTCAAGAAGGACAAGCTCGCGGTATCGACGTGATTGTCGCTCTAGGACCCGGTCCCGCACTCCAAGACGGTACAGGTCACGTTGCGAGGAATTCAGGCATTCACATGGGCGCAGAGCTTCGCGCCTACGTACACCGTCCCGTGAAACAATGCATCGTGATCGTGAGTCAAATAATAATTCGCTTATTGACAAATTTATTGACGCTCTTAAGGGTATAAATAATACAAGCAAGCGTGAAAGGTTCCCTGTTCTGAATAATGTAATACCTGATTTTGACCCTTTATGTAAAGAACAAACGGTTGATGCGTGGCTTCACAAAGTAGACGAATGTGCACAGATCTATGGGTGGAGTGATAAACAAGTAACCCACTATGCATTGCCGAAATTAACGGGGGTAGCTAAAACTTGGTATCAGGGTCTACCCTCACTCCTATTTACTTGGTCAGAATGGAAAATAAAATTGAAGGAATCTTTTCCAACTAGAGACAATTACGCTGATTTACTAACGGAGATGCTTAGTAAAAGGGTACGCTATGGGGAGTCATTAGAGATATATTACTACGCTAAAATGAATCTTTTAAATCGCTGTGAAATATCAGGAAAACGTGCAGTTGACTGTATCATAGCAGGTATAGAAGATCGTGGTGTTAGATTGGGAGCACAAGGGGCAGAATTTAAGGAACCGGAATTAGTACTCAAGTTTTTGAAGACTGTAAAAGGGTCAAGATAGGCCTACAAATGAACAGCTGAAGCTTAGGGATAGGGATAGGCGCCCACAAAATAACGCATTCAATGGTAATAAAGTAGGATCCAGTTCCCAGAAGCCCACCGGATCCGGCATGGTCTGCTACAATTGTAAAGAGAGCGGTCACCCATTCTTTCGATGCACAAAACCAAAGGTTCAATGCTCTAAATGTAATTTATTAGGACACAAAGACACAGAGTGCCCTGGGACAAAGCAAAGCACCAACGATAAAACAAAAGCCGTTTTGAAAGTTGAAAATACTGGTGATTCAAGTGCTAAATATAGAATGCCTATTAAGATAAACGGACAATTTTCAGAGTGTTTAGTCGATTTGGGAAGCGAGGGTACTTTGGTCCGTCTCAGTGAAGCTCAGCGTTTAGCATTAGACTGGAAAGTAGGAGAAGTGCCATTATTAAAAGGTATAGGTAACGTACCATATAACCCGCTTGGTAAAGCTAACGTCACGATCGAAGTGCAAGGTGTAGTAGAAAATCACGTAGAGATATTGGTAGTAGATAATTATTTAATCAATTGCCCCGTACTACTAGGCCACACATTCACCGAAAGACCTTCAGTCAAAATAGTCAAAACAGAATCGGATGTCATTTTTCAGCGGGTTAGTGAGGAATCGGTTTTGATTTGTCCACTTATATGCATAGAGGAGACGCGCATAGGATGTGGCGAATTCAGAGCGATTCCAGTTAGCACCCGTAATTCTTTTTCGGGTAACATTTACGTGAATGGAACTGTGCGCAACATTGTAGGTCGTGGACATTATTTGCTACCCGGCGAGTATCAATTAACACAAGGTGTGGGTAGAATTCTTATCCAAAGTATCAGCAATACTGATCTCGTCATAGAGAAGGGCAGCCTTATAACTAGGAGCCATAATTTAGCTGAGAGCCTAAACGTTCGAAAACTAGATATTAGTGATCAGTCACCCGTAAGTGAATCACCAATCAGCTGTGGAGAAAATTTGACAAATCAGCAGAAAGAGTCCTTAAAAATCTTATTGGATAAATATAGATCTTGCTTCTCGAGTTGTTTAAAAGATCTTGGCTTTACGACGGATACTGAAATGGTGATTCAACTGGATGACCCTGATCCTGTCGTTTACCGCCCATACCGTCTGTCCTTCACCGAACGCCAACTAGTTCAAGACATGATTAAGGAAATGTTAGACAGTGGCATTATTAGGGAGTCTAACAGTCCTTACGCGAGCCCTATCGTTTTAGTTAACAAAAAGTCTGGGGAGAAGAGGTTATGTGTGGACTACCGTGCTCTGAATAGCAAAACAAAGAAAGAGCACTACCCTCTTCCTCGTATCGAGGACCAGTTAGATTTATTATCAGGGAGCTCTCTCTTCGTTACTCTTGACTTAGCGTCTGGGTACTATCAGATCCCAATAGCTGAAGTCTCTCGAGAGAAGAATGCATTCGTAACCCCTCAGGGCCAATATGAGTATAATAGAATGCCCTTTGGGCTAGTAAACGCACCATCGGTTTTCCAACGTACAATGAATGAAATCATCCACAATTCACCAGCTTCGTCTTATGCACTAGTATACATGGACGATATTTTGATTCCCGCTAAGTCATTCGACGAAGGTATGACACGTTTGGAGGAAGTGCTGCGGTTACTAGCAAAAAGCGGCCTAACACTCAAAATGAGTAAATGTAATTTCTTTTTTGAGAAGATAGACTACCTGGGATACGAAGTCAGTTCAGAGGGTGTTAAACCAGGGTCTCTTAAAACAGAAGCCATATCCAGATTCCCCACACCAACAAACGTCCATGAAGTTAGGAGATTCTTAGGCCTTGCTAGCTTTTTCAGGAGATTTGTTGCGGGATTCGCGTTAATAGCACGCCCATTGACCAGTCTGTTGAAGAAGGACTCTTCTTGGAGGTGGGGTAGTGAAAAATTGGAATCATTTGAGATACTAAAACAAATTTTAGTAAAAAGACCGGTCCTAGGACTCTATGACCCTAGTGAAAAAACCCAATTCCACACTGACGCGAGCAAATACGGGGTAGCTGGTATCTTACTGCAAAAAGACACGTCTGGGGTGTTCAAACCTATAGCTTATTATAGCAGGCAAACCAGTGCCGATGAGCAAAAGTTGCACTCATTTGAGTTAGAGACCCACGCTATTATTGCGTCTTTGAACAGGTTCAGGCACTACCTGCTTGGTATTAAATTTACTATAGTGACTGACTGCAACGCCTTGCGCACAACTTTAAGTAAACGCGACTTGGTCCCACGAATTGCTCGCTGGTGGTTGCAGTTCTCAGAATATGACTGTTCGATAGAATACCGTCCTGGTGACAAAATGGCCCACGTAGATGCTCTAAGTAGGAGTGCGATTGATGGTAGTCCAGAATTTGAACACGTATTAGATGTACTTTTAATTGGTACTGAGAATTGGCTCGCAACGGTGCAACTGACAGACGAAGACATTAAAAATATCGCTGACATTTTAGGTGACCCTAAATGTAAAGATGCTGTGGATATTTTCAAAAATTACAAGCTAGTAAATGGGCGGGTATATCGTATAATTGACGAAAACACTACTCGTTGGGTTGTCCCAAGTGGCACCAGATGGCAACTAATCATGATGACGTGGGACACTTTGGGTTTGACAAAACTTTGGCGCGTTTGCAAGCCACTTACTGGTTCCCAAAGATGAGACGGTTTGTTAAGAAATATGTCTCGGCTTGCCTTAAGTGCGCACATCACAAGCTGCCGAGTGGTGCCAGGGCTGGTGAACTACACCCCATTCCTAAAGCTATCATCCCATTTCATACGATACATGCGGATCACCTCGGTCCTTTTATCCGCACCAAGCGTGGCAATACATACATCCTCGTTATCGTAGACGCGTTTACTAAATTTGTCGATATTACGGCTGTACGAAACACGAAGTCAGTTAACAGCATACAAGTATTCAGACAGCATTGTAGTTACTTTGGTGCGCCAACCCGCTTGATTACGGATCAAGGGACAAGCTTCACTAGTAGGAAATTTAAAACGTTTACTCAATCATGTGGTATTAAGCATGTCTTTAATGCTGTTGCCACACCCCGAGCGAATGGCCAAGTGGAACGGTACAACCGTACCATTTTGGCGGCGCTCGGGGCAATGAATCACGACAGACCAAACGGTTTATGGGACGACCATTTACCAGACATTCAGTTAGGTATCAACACCACAGTACACGCCACCACCAAAAAGACTCCAGCGGAGCTCCTTTTCGGTCGGAATTTAACCAACCCATCTGAAGGTCTGTTAAATGACATATTAAACGAAGTTACTTCTGAGGTCGGGGAGAGTCTTGATGACATTAGGGCTAGTGCCGGCGAGCGTATAAAGGCACAACAGGACAAGGACAAGGAACGGTATGATAGATATAGGAAAACGGGAATGCGTTTCAAAGAAGGTGATTTAGTCAGAGTAGTAAGAGCTGCGACAGGAATAGAAGGACAGTCAAAGAAACTCGAACCTAAATGTAGAGGCCCTTACAGAATTAAGAAAGTGCTCCCCAACGATAGGTTCGTGGTTGAGGACACGCCTCTTACAAAATGTGGTAGGAGGTACGAGGCTGTAGTAGCCATTGATAAAATATTTCCATGGATCTGTTACAAAGAACCCGTATCAACCGATTGTGAATCCGATAATGATTGTGAGTCTGAATCTGGACAAGTGTAAATAGATGTATAGTATAAGCGAAGTTACTCACATAACTAATGAAGATGGATGTTGTACAATTAATTAAATCTTATTTAGAAGTTATGTCGGTTTAAGAAACTATATCTACATTGAATGTTTCTGATGCTTAAGGAACAATAAGATATGTCATGGTACAGAAAAATAGTAATGTGATTTAGGAATGGACGATGAGTGTCATGCATCGTTGATATTGGTTTATGTACTAGTGGCTGAAATATTTGCTTGTCAATGTCATGGAGAAGTAAATACTGATTCATTGGTTAGGGTCATGTACTAATGAATTGGTGTGGGGTATCAGGTAACGGATGCCTCGCGTTTTAGCCATTGGTGCAACAGTATATCTTCTGGTCAAGGTCATGGACCAATAATATACTACTTACATAAAATATGTCAATCAAGTCAGGGATGTCAGGTAACCGACACCCTTAACGTCATGGATCATAAACTAATTTAGAAATAAATGGAATGTAAAGTAATTTTATTTGAGCTTTAATTAGAAAACTAATTGTGAATATTTGATTCCTCGTAGTAGTAACAAAGTAGGTATCTTAACATCTATAATTGTAAAGTAATGAGATGAATGTCTTCTTTCTTTAAAATTTACGTTTACTAAGTATTGTTATTTTATTTCTTTGTCGAAGTATCTAGAGTATAGATTTTTGAGACAAAATTACACATAGCAACGAGGGACTCGCTGGAAAGCGGATGGCCGAGCTGTTATACATAATTAAATATACCTATTATTATTTATATGTTAATTAAATAATTACATTAGTTTTTATATCGATTTATGATCAAAGTAGTTGTGTTGACTTGTTATGATTGGTCGACATACACAATCACTATATTTGATACGTTGTTCTTTTAGTTCTATAACAATTAAACCGTCACTTATTTATTGCAAACTGTATTGTTATAAATAATTAAATATGCCTATTATTATTTACATGTTAATTAAATAATTACATTAGTTTTTATAACGATTTATGATTAAAGTAGTTGTGTTGACTTGTTATGATTGGTCGAGACATTGACAGTGGTAACAGAGGAATTAGCGGGCATCCGAGTGGCATGCCCGCCCGGCCATTCGCTTTACGGCATCGTTGATAGTCACTTGAGCTCTGTTTAACAAAACTATACCGCTGTAAGAGCAATAAATCTGATCTTCGATATTGTAACGAGTGGTTTGCATTCAAAGTCCTTACTTCTGAGTATTAAACCAATACGGTTTACAATACCCCGAAAATACCCAGCTATAATTTTTTTTCGCAACATCTTGTGTAGAATGAAGTCCTTAGGGTGCCTCTCAAATTTTATTGAACTCTGTTGATAAATTACGCTACAGCAAACATGCCCCTTTTCCACCCTATTTTCCCCTCAATCGAAAATTGCGATCAACTAAAATTAAAAAAAAATGTACATAGGTTTTGGACAGAATTTACTCACTATCTTTTATATACATCGACGTTCTTATTAGTTTAAATGCAACTTAACTTACCGCTCCATGCTTGAATATCACCAAACCACTCAAAATATTACAAAAAACAATCAAATCTCCAAATTTTTCCAAATTCCAAATGTCTTTATTACTGTAGATTACATACATAGTCGGTCCATAAGTTCTGTCACAAATATTTTGCCGCATAGTAAATAATACCAAGTTTTATTTTATTTAATACTATATATGGTTTGATAGCTCATTAAATACTGATAAATTAGAACGATTATTGGATTTAAATGCTTAAAGCAATATTACACAAATGCTAGTTTCTTCAGAGATTTTGCACTTTTTTACCCAATCAAAAATACGGACGTGATTCACTTTATCATTTTTCCATGACTCTTAAAACCTTTCAAACTTACGTGAGATTTTAGTCAGAACCCTCCCTGAACCCGTTACCTTCATTTTGAAGCATAAGATAACTAAGTCTGGGTAAAACTAATTTTCATATTCACATTTTACGTAGTGTACTTGTTGCCCACAAGATCATTTTTATACGTTTTTCTGAAAACGTAAAAAGTACATAAAGTTCTCTTTGGGAGCAGTTGGAACTGAAAGCTAACAGAAAATCAAATGCTAGTTGTTAAGCATGGTCTAAAATCGAGGTTTCAGAATAAATAAAAAAAAACCTTGTTGGTTATCTGGAACACTGTTTTTTTATTAAATTTGTGGTAAGTGGTATTTTTGTCAGTTGCGGCGTGTTTTGGGTTCGCGATTGTCTCAAGTTATAAGGTTTTTTGTCATATTGCGATAATCGTACAAAATGTATTGTATGGAAATTTGATTCGTATAAAATAAGCTTTTTAATCATGTATAATACGAATAAGAAAAAGTTTATTGCTGAGTTTTATCTATCAAAAACCTTGTGACAGAACTTAAGGACCGACTAGGTATACTTAGCAAACGTCATTTTTTGTCACTTCTCTATATTGGACCACTGTGGGAGAAGTAGGGCGTAGAAACTCCCACAGATTTATTTTTAGATCTCCTTTAAAAATTGTTTGTGTTTAACTAATACAAATTTTATAATATCATAATTAATAAGTAGGAATAAATAATTACAAAATTATTAACAGCAAGGTCTGTGTTGAGCCAGATTAACCCCATACAGTCCCATAATTTAAGTAATCTTGAACATTGTAATATGCCTTTTTCGACAAAGTCGCTTTAATATGGTTTTTAAATTGCTCAAATAGCAATTTCAAGATCTCCAGAGGTATCTTGTTGTAGTAGAGAATGCATTGACCCTTGAAATAATTGCAAACCTTCGCGAGTCTAAACCGGGGCGCAAGGTAGTCTGTGATTATTTCTTACATGTAATATTACACGTATCGCTAAGTTTGACAAATGTTGTAAGGTTCTTGCGTACATTCATTATGTTTTCGAAAATAAATTGACTAGCTATAGTTAGTATGTCAATTTCTTTAAAAAGCTCTCTTAAAGAGTCAATGCGTTTTAAATTATAAAGTGCTCGAATAGCTCTTTTCTGTAAAATAAAAATTGTTTGAATATCCGCTGCTTTCCCCCACAACAAGATATCATAGGACATGACACTATGAAAGTAACTAAAATATACTAGCCTAGATGTAGCCACATCTGTGTTTTGTCTGATGTTCCTAACTGCGTAAGTCTAAAAGAGCGCAACATTCCCTCAAAATCGACCCTTTTGGACTGAGTACTTGAGTAGCGTGGGTGTTCACTGAACAAAGCGCATACATACATATATTTATTCATTTATTATAATCTATTATAATTATTCATTCATTAGCTAGCCTGGTCCTTCCCATACATTTTCAAATATACTAGAAAGAGATAGCATTAACCCTCTGAGCCTCATAAGCAGAGTCTCCATAAAAACCTATTTTAATTGGTTTTGAACTCTATAACCAAGCAATAAGGTTGAAAATAGCAGGCCAATTTTTGAGGCCAAGGAGCGGGCGGGTGACCGTCGTAGCTAAGAGCCGCGAATGTGCCTATTCACAGCGACCGTATTTCGGCTTGTTGACACACAACGGTTTTTTTGACAAACCAAATTTCGGCTTTTTGACATTCAAGGAGTTAACTGGCATACCTAGATTCTAACAAAAATGAGATCACAAAGAAATTCATGGACAAAAATATGACTTCATCAACACGGCGTTCACATTCCCGGCGCAAATATCTGCCTCCCAATAGTAACCACAGAAGACACTGTTTTGGGAATCTCACTACACAGCCACTTGACCTTGTTGAAACTCACCGAGTGTTTTCCGTACGTGAACCCTCAAAAATTCAACGACGCGCGCCGATGACATAGTATAAATAAGAAATAGCCACAGAAACGACAAAATCAAAGTGACAGATTGTTTATTAAGGGTCTGAAGAATACAACGCCATCTGTAATAAGCTTAGCGTTTTCGTCCCCATTCAGCAGGCTTATGTCCTTCCTCTTAGAAAACGGTGTATTGATGTTCCTGTTATAATACTTGTTCTTTTTATTAATGGCGTGCTGACCACTATTGAGGTTAGTCTTGCCGTGTTCGTCGTCGTGTTGAAAGATCACAATTTTGTCAGATTCTCGATGTTTTTGCCGATGACGTCCAGAGTACCTTGCTATCAGGAAAGGGCGTTTACACTTTAGTTGTATAAATGCAAAGATATTTTTTAGGAGAGGTCCTTTGAGTTTAACATGTCATGGTGCCAAGACAAAGCAGTCAAAGGGTGGTTGCCAAGGGGAGAGACACAGCCAGTTGGCTGATCATCGGCCCAAATCGTGTATGCAATGGGTGAAATGATTGGAGCTATAAGGACGAGGCATCAATTTTACCTTTTTCATGTTGGGTTTGCTGGATGACATCTCTTGTTAGATATAAGCTTGTCTTTGTAAATGTCATTGCGATAAGCTTCTAATATGATTTTCATGTGCAATAAATAATAAAACTATACCAAAAATACGAAAGAGGCGTATGATATTTATGATGATGTTGAGAGATAAACTATACGTGGGTAAAAAAATAAATGAATATCGTTCATTTTCCAGGGCATTGACTTTTACTAAATTTACGTAAGTACTTATACAGCAACACACAGTTATAAACGACAAGTAAAGTGCCATTTGTCGTTTATAGACGGTAGAGTTCGCAGCGGCTGATAGGTATGATTATTATTCGCCTTCACGCATTTACATTTTCTGCGTTTAAACCGTTCTTCCCAAAAAAACTAAACCCAAACCGATTTTATTAATAAACATAAACCTTTACATACAGGCACATACATTGCTTCTGGCCCCAAACTAGGATACCCAGTGATGTTGGAACCAAACAGTGACGTTACACACATATAAATATCCAAGACCTGGGATTTTTTTTGTCCCCAGCTGGGGATCGGACCCGGGACCTCTCGCATGGTAGGCAGAGCCACAAGCCCACAACTGCAGCGTCACAGAGGTCGTCAAACCTTGTAATTGTTGTGATTCGATATAAATGTTGTTTCATAATGATGATAATTTTATTATTTTCTTACTGTCGCAGGGTGGGTATGGTAATTGTTGCATTTCACTATTTCGCCTTCGAAAGTGTGAAGAGTAGCCTTGCACCCTTTGCCTAAATGAGTGGAACAAGACCATCTGGTCTTTAGTCCCAACTGTCTGTGCTTGCAGAATTTATAGCCAGCGATGATAATATATTGTCTGCCGTTTTGCGATGTAGTCATTACTGCTCCTGTAATGTAGCCAAGAGAAAATTTATGAACAATAATAGGTATTAAGTCAAATTTATATCATTTTTTTGCTTTAAGTTCATACTTTCAGTTTTTTTGCAGCTCATAAATAGTCTATATAGTAATAGACTCGCACATCAAAAATGCTGATTTGCACAGCAAAAAAGGATCAGCGAAACCACTTTTTATGATTGAAATATGTTATGTGTAGGTACTCAAATTTTTATTTTACCGCAGCATTTTTCCCTGATATTTGCTGTGCAAATTAGTATTTTTGATGTGCTGTTTAATATTTTCCCTCATAAATTAATAAAACGCCAACGGGGCTGTCAAAACGTTCTCGATTTTCAATAACGCGTTTATAAAAAAAAAAAACGTTTAAAAAGGGCTGACATATGGTTTATTGCATTTCACGCAATACGATTTTATTTTTTAATTTTTCTATCTGCTTGTTTGCTAGATAGTGTCATCCTTCACTTGGCGTAACAGAGGACGAACTTTTTTCTTGTGATAGGTGTTCATATTTACATCATCGAATGTATCTGAAATAAATAATGTATAATATATGTATAGAAAAAGACAAACACACAATAAAAACTACCCATAAGATTTGAGTCCCATGTTTCCACTGCCACTGCCATTTATTCACTCAAACAGGTTGCGAATTACTACAAGAAGGGGAAGACCTCGGTCCTGGCCTGCTGTCTTGATCTGAACAAGGCATTTGACAGAGTCCAACACCAACAGCTCTGGAAGAAGCTCAAAGATAGAGGAACACCGGAAGCCCTTGTCAGTATTCTGAGTAAATGGTACAGCACTCAAACAAACGTCGTCAGATGGAACGGGCAGCTATCTAACCCTACAAAATTGGCCTGCGGGGTTAGACACGGGGGCGGCATGTCTCCTGTGCTCTTTAATGCTTACATGGATGACCTCAACAAAGAGCTGACACAAGCTGGAGTGGGCTGTTCAATGAACGGAACCATGGTTAATAACCTATGTTACGCTGACGATATGGTCCTCCTAGCGCCATCTGTATGCGCCATGCGAACTCTTCTTAACATCTGCAAGAAGTATGCTGCCAGACATAATATGGTATATATGCTGAGAAGACTGAATACCTAGTGTTTAAATCAGCCAACACACCATCTTTTTCACACCCCTCTGACTTAACAGAC
Organism: Argyresthia goedartella; assembly: GCA_949825045.1. Lineage (NCBI taxonomy): Eukaryota > Metazoa > Arthropoda > Insecta > Lepidoptera > Argyresthiidae > Argyresthia > Argyresthia goedartella. The sequence goes on from OX463817.1 coordinate 9,312,636, forward strand.
AGATAATTCGCCGCGTCGAAGAAATGAAATATTTGGGCCATATAATCGCTTCCGACCTGAGTGACGATCTCGACATAGAACGGCAGAGCCGAGCGATTACGAGGCGAGGTAAAGAGGCAGCTCTTCATGACATTCTGCACCAGCGTGTATGCGGTGGAGCTGTGGAGTACACACAAGGTGGAGACGATGCGGCGCATGCGCTTCACATACAACACAGTCTTTCGCCCGGCATAACAGTGGACACAAGTTTTAAAAGGAGGGTGATTTCAATCGACCGACTCTTTAGCCTAAAGCCAGTATAGGATATATTGAATCCCCATTCAACATATCCTGTACTGGCTTTAGTAGTAGGTTCTAAATATCTCAGGATGTGGTATTTGGAGGGAAGCAGTTGTTTTCTTCGAATTCTTGCCGTCCTTTTAGTTTCCAGTATTCTTGTATACATTTGCTGACTAATGTCTTCCTTGGTTTTCCAGAGAGAGCTCCGTGGCATAATGGGTTTCACGCGTGCTTCTCACACAGGAGATGCAAGTTCGATGCTTGACCATGTACCTATGAGATAAATAATTTATCTTAAGAACATAATCGGGCGTTCAGTGTTTCGGATGATTAAGTTTCGGTCCCGGCTACTATTGCTATATGGTAGTGGTCGTGAAACCCCTCCATCAAACCGCACTGAGTGGAGTATGGCTTAATCTTACTCGTATCCGGGTAAAGGCTATGGGATACATTTGTTTGTTTCCTGGGAGCAGTTAGCTGTCAAGATGACAAGATTATGTTTCTTCAAGTCTTGAAACATATTTATATCTCCCAGAAGCACACTGAGTCCTTCCAATAGCTGCCTAAAAACTTCGGTTTTCTTTTTCAAATATTGGTTACCTTCGTCTTTTGTCTTCACTGGGTATTCAAAATCAATCAGTATCTAGTCGCTATGCTAAAATTCAATTTCTATCAAAAAATATAATGAATGTTAACGATACCAGCCTGAGTTTTTCTGACACCAATAGATCGGTATAAGTCTGAGTTAAGATTTGGTCCAAAGTAGTCCGTGAAGCACTGATGCTTACAATGATTGGTTGGGTCGCTTGTTGGTTGAATGCTATTAGGGAACTTTGAGATATAACTTTAATATCACGACACGACACTTTGTAGAAAATATGAAAGTGCCTTTTGTGACTTCTTATGTGCAACACCAGTCGAACCAAGCATACCACCGGAAAACCATACTTGTGATTCACACACATATGCAACACTTGTCAAACCATATTGTACATATAATTTTGTGATTCGCATCACGTAGATTATTGAGTTTTTAGACATAATAGCAAACAAACAAATATCTGTATGAGCCGGCGGTGCGGCGCAATACGCCCCTGTTGAACATTCATCTGATGACATTTTATGACTTGCTAATGACCATATTCTTGTCTTGTTTCCTTCCAATTATTGTAACATTAACAAAGATTAAATTAATTTTGGTGGTGGTTCGTTGAGGTGCCAGTTATTGATATGTACTGAAACGACCTCCCCCAATGTTGCCCCTTGATATGCTTTCTCTCGAAGACTGGCGTCTGCATCCTCGCGTCCTCCTCCATCTCCAGACCCAGGTCCAGGGGATGAACAGCCATCATTGAGCTTTGCACCATTTACATCACAAGTATTTCGTATAATCACATAAACGTAGCTCAATTTTTAGTAAACCTAAATTCAAGACCCTTTACTTCGACAATTTCACTGGAGATGGGCCCTCTATGCAAAAAAAAAGTCTATTGGTTCTCAGAGCAACCAGGGAAACATCTGCGCGGTTCGATGGCCCCAAACGAACCTATTGTCTGAAACTAATTATTTTGGTATGAATTAAATATGTACTATTGAAAATTAGCAATAATTATACAAAAAAAAATGTTTTAATGAATTGTTATTTTAAAAGCTTCATCTTTTCATTTATTATAAAAAAATATCATCGTCTATCAAATATTATTGTTTCAGGCTGCGACGCACGTTTAATTGCTAATAATTTTATCTAGGTAACCTTATATTTTCAAAAAAAATAATTTAACAAGATTAGGATTTTTCTTAAACGATTCTGACGAATAAACTTTATTATTATTGTTAATAAAGTTTAAGGAAACGACATCAACATTTACATTTGCATTTTCACAGTAAAGCACATTACATTGCTTCTGGCCCCACATTAGGATACCCTGTGTCGTGGGAACTAGAAACTTTTTTTTTACACCCAGCCGGGGATCGAATCTGGGTCCTCTCGCATGGTAGGCAGAGCCACAACCGCTGCGCCACAGAGGTCGTCAAGCAAGCAAGCGCGCGACCTCTGGTGGCCTGTTTGCTTTAAATACAATATGGCCGCCATATATGTGGGTAGTGGGCTTCTATTAGACACAAAATCTTGTTCAATATCAATTTTTAAACCTGTAGTTTCTAGGATGCGAGAAAGTAATTCCTTAGGGTCTAACTATTAAAAATACCCACACAGATAGATTATTAGCAAACAGGCCACCAGAGGTCGCGCACAAGTTGCTTGCGGTGATATACTAAATCCTTAAGACCTTCCAATAAATTTGAATAATAAGAATGTTGAATCATTCCTTCTCAGCTTTTTCCTTTTCGCGGTGGCACACATATACAAATAGTCCATTATGCATATATGGGGCTGGCCCATCGATGCGGAGCTGTATTACCAGATTATCTATCGACTTTTATTTGCTTCTAATTGCAGGCGAATTTTCGACCGCAATGAGTGCTCGTGTTTGCCGTGAACGGACACCAGAGTCAGCCCCCCCCCCCCCCCCCCCCCTCACTACTGCGAACACGTTGCATCATGTCAGCGTGTATTTCCACCTGAAGTCAAATAAAAAATATATTATTTAGCCTCTCGACAGTGAGCCTCACCGTATTCTACTAATACCTTTATCATAAAGTGTCGCATCTGTGAGATTACCAAAGTTCACAATTTTACCAGAATCAGCACCCAGATAGGACAAAAGATAAAAATTACGGGGGTTTATAACACAAAAATATAACATTACAACATTAAATTGTTGAGAACACATAATGAGGCAGGTTTTAAAAAAAAAGGTCAAGTGCGAGTCGGACTCACGCACGAAGGGTTCCGTACCACCGTACAATGGTAGGGATGGTGTAATGTGGTTACAAAGTTATTGGTACGGCTACTTTCACACTCCATGTACGCAACCAGGTGCATTCATAAGTTTGTATGTAGCATTGAAAGAATTGTTGTATGGGAGCCCCCTTAATAGTACATTACTTCAGAGGGAAGAAAGTGACAGTTCCATACCGAGGTTATGGCATTTGCGCCACGAGCTTGCGACGGGCGCAAACCATTTGAGGTATGGAACTGTACTTTATCCTGAGGTATGTATAGTGCTTTTTATTACACCTACGAGGAAAATTATAGACATAAATGCATCCATATTTTACAAAAAACACAAAGATAAATGCTAAATCAATCGAAGTTTTTGCGAAAATGCGCGGGCTTTTCCTTTTTTATTCGCCCGTTTCTGGAGTAGGCTAAGATCATAAGGTCATGCAGCCACTTCTTCCGTGATTCCGCGCGTTTTATATACAAAAATAATTTCGTTTTTAATTTTCTGTATGCACCAAGGAGGTTGGTAACTGGTAAAAAAAAAACTGTATGTGGCCAGTAACAATGTACTTGAAATTTAATTAGTAGACAGTTAAAGTCTCTTTGCAGTATGACTGCTGACAAATAAAAAAAAAAAACGGGTATGTAATGGAATTTCATACATACTTTCCACCCTTGGGTCGGAAGGATTTTCATACAAACTTCCATACCTTGGGATGAAAGGATTTGAAGGGCGGGATAAAGGCGTTTCTTCCCTCTAATTGGTATAATTAGTATGTATTTTCAGAGCAGGTGTGATAAAAATATTTATTTTATCCTTTTTTTGTATTTGTTGTTAGAGCGGCAACAGAAATACATCATCTGTGAAAATTTCATCTGTCTAACTATCACGGTTCATGAGATGCAGCCTGGTGAGAGACGGACGGACGGACGGACGGACAGCGGAGGCTTAGGGTATAGGCAATAGGGTCCCGTTTGGCACCCTTCAAAGACTTCTTAAAAGAACCCTTTTTTAGTTCTGTACTAAATAAAGTTAAAAATACCTGTACTGCAGCCATCAGGCCTTTTCCAAGGCACAAAGCTTTTTTTTAAATCACAACACATCATTATCATCTTTGGGCTTCTTACATGTTGCTTGACAGAAGGTTCCAGCAGCGTCTGCTTGAGGACGGCACTGCCCCTCCAGCATAGCATAGACTCGTGGCCAAGCAATCCGATCCGCGAAAGCAACGTATAATAATATTGATCATTATATTAATATTCACCTGGAGGTGCCGCGTTTCTGGGAGGACTTGTAGTCTTTGTGAAATGTGAATAGGTAGTCGTCTATAATGAGAGCACGCTTTCCATTAGATTTTTCGATGAACATCGTGGTTGGACCTTGAAGGGATAATTATTATTACTAATAATTAATAGATACTAGCCAATAACAACTAAGAATTATACACATTAACGCAGTACCTATTAAGTAAGGTATAAACCTTACTTATTAGGTACTGCGTTAAACCTTACTTACTGCCACCTTTTATTAAAAAAATAAAATTAAATAACGAACATTATAGGTTACGGACCTTTTAAAGTTGATAAAAAACATCGTCATTAACCTTCATAACTATGGAGTTATGAAGGTTAATGACGATGTTAGTGGAGACTATGGGCTGGGCCCTGTCACGCAAAATGGAGTGAATTGAATAACTGGCTAAAAGTGGCCACATTGTTCTCTGCCAACCCGTATGGGAAATGGCCTGACGCTATATGTTGTTAAATTAATGAATAGTGCCTCACAGAACAGAATATTTGTTTATTTTTTCTATAACACCGCACACTCACACAACATACACTAAATAATAAGTAAAAAAATAAAATACTGTTTACACAAAGCTGTGCATCAATCAGCCTTAAAAATAAATTTATCTCTATCATAATATATATTATTTATCCGCGAAAAAAAGACAAGTAGCACTGCTGTATTTCATCCACGGCTCCCTGAGTCACCGTCAAATATCCATGTGGTTGCAAAATGATATCAGTCTTTTCATGAATGTGATTGCCCTTGATCTTGATAATTTGGTCTTGAATAGAATGTAAGATGGCTGGACATCCTCTGCAGTGGTGTGTGGAACAACGCCATCTTACTTTCAACTCATTTCTCTTCTTCTTTACCGCGGAGTAGGTGAATCCATTCAATTGTATCAATTTGTTCCCTCTCCTAGAACGCACGTAGCTGGCTGTGTATATAAAACATAGGGATGTTAGTACTACTGTGCTTCTTTCTAATATTTATAGATTCAACACTTTTGTAATATTTATCATTATACACTTCGACACGACAAGCTCATTAAGAAGCTAAACAATATTGGGGTACGCAGCCCTGTGCTGGAATGATGCAAGGATTACCTTGAAAGAAGGTCATAAACAGTGAAGAAAGCAGATGTACACAACGAGCAAATTAAAGTCACAGAAGGCACTGCACAAGGATCTATCTTGGGTCCCTTGCCCTATCTAAAATATGTCAACGGCCTAAAGAATGCAATTAAACATTAGGTACACTGTTTACCAATGCGCAGACGACACTGGTCTTGTATCGGCCTCAAAGGAAATCAAATAAGCTGAGCAAAGGATAAAGGAGGACTTCGACATAATATGCAAGTGGTGACACGACGCTGGTCTTGTACTAAACGCAAATAAGACTAAACTCATACACATACAGTCAAGTATTGCCTCCATGCCCCAAGGCCACAGTGCAAATGCAAGACTATCGAACAAGAATCACAACACCTACTACACACGGCGTAGGATACATCTTTGTGTATTGCTCACCCTGTACAAATCACTGGCAGAAGGTATCATTTTATATGGTCTTAGTAGTTATGGCAGGACATTTAAATTGTCTCTAGATAATATAAAAAAACTCCAAAAAATACACAAAATACATACATACATCAAGAACACATCATTTATATTTATTTTGAAATTGCCATTTCAGCAATTTAAAAACCATGTTGATTTAACATGGACTTTGTCAAAATAGGGATATTACAATGTTCAAGATGACTCAAATGACGAGACTATTTGGGGTTAATCTAACTCAATACAGAACTTGCTGTTAATAATTTGTAATGATTTATTCCTGCTTATAATAATTAATATTGTAATATTTGTACATATTAGTTAAGCACAACCAAATTTTAAATGAGATCTAATCTGTGGTAGTTTCTTCGCCCTTCTTTTTCCACAGTGGTCCAATGTAGAAAAGAGGCAAAAAAAGACGTTTTCTAAGTGTATGTAAATATCAACAGTAATAAAGACATTTTAATTTATACATAAGACAAAAATAAGGGTACAAGAATATTTAAATACTTCCAAATATTACGAGGCCATATAAAAGTTGAAATGAACAATTTTTCAATACCAAAGTACAATGAGCCGTTCCCACTAAATTCCCCTAGGTGAGAATAAGCTCCAAAGCATGCCCGGGCACGTACCCGCAAGGTGGGATTTTTTGGGAAAGTAAAGTAGCAAAATATTTATAAGAAAAATTCAAATTTTGTATCATACGTTAAATACGAGAAAAGGCATAACTAATTTCATATATTTATTTGGTGTATTTTGATTCCCGACTTTACTGCACGTACCAAAAGCGAATTTCCTGCTCAATATTACCATTATTTCACATCGAAAATCATTAAAAAATAATTGAAGTCTTGTTGGATGGACCTGGACTGGTTATAAATGGAGTGCAGTTAATATTCAGTGAAACAAATCCTTGTATCGCTATGCATATAAAAACGTTTATTCAAATGATTAATAAAAAAAGACTTGTTGGAAATGTGAAATAGTTAACTTGATAAAATAATCTTATCTTATTCTACTATTGTGTGTGTAAAATATGTAAAAAAAATTATCTACACAAAGTAATTCTTGCAACAATCTTGTATATCATAGAAATTGTGGAATACAATTAATTGATGGGTTTTATTTAACTAAAGGTTTATTTTATTCTTTTTATAGCAGTCCACAAAGAGTGGAGTGGAGAATCGTTATTTTTCATAATATCGATTTCTTCGAGATGCCCCCTGACACTCGGCTCTAGCATAATCAAATCCCATTCTGGTGCTATATCAGGGAATTCATCCTCAGATCCCGATAATACCTCATCGTGTAATGTTTATAATGATCTGTCTATTTCTGTGTCAGGGTCACTGATCCATATTAAGATTTTTCTGTTTATTTATTTCCAGTTATGTGCTATGTAACATATCTTTGCTGCTCTACCTGTTTTTAATAATTTTCTTTTATTTATATGGATGTGAGAAAAGGTTGAACAGGACCTTTCTACTATAGCTAAAGAAGCATGAACAGACAGTATATGCTATATTATCCAGCATTGTTTTGGAATAAAAGTGATTGCCATAGTATTGAGGCTGTCTACAGTCTTTGCCATTTGCCAAACAAAATGTTTTTGCCAAAAATCGGTGCGGCTTTTATAGTTTATAAATTCTTGAATAATTGATTTATTATGTACATATGTACAACATCAATATCATACAACAATCTGTATTATCCCTAGGCAATATATAGAATCCCTAAAACGTGCAGGTAATCTATGAAATATTATTTATTTTATACTTTGCTTAGGTATTATATATAATACCCAATGCGCAGCCGATAATGTATGCAAAAGCGTAAAACGTTGCAGTAGCTTAGGGGTGAGCGAAGCGAAGCCCCCTTTATCCTTCGTGTAAGCTTGAACATGTAAGAACAATAAAAAAAACTTTAAACCAAGTATTTTTTGTTGTTCTTACATGTTCAACCTAACAAGAACGATATAGTGGACTAATTTTTTTCAATAATTTACTCTATCGATTTCATCTCTGGCTCACACCGGTTTTATCTCTTTCTCCATGCAAAAATATTAGAACCCTTTCAATTCAATTCAATTCAATAAATAATATATTGTAATATTCAATTTAATTAAAACAACTTACTTTATTGCTGCTTCCTCCAATGGAAAAAACTGTAGACGACGACGAACTTGTGCTTGCTCGGGGCTCTAAATGCAATATTTTGAGGAATTTTCTACAGGAATATTTCACGTTCTCAGGACTCTTATTATATTTCGCCAAATTGCGAGCATTTTTGTGCTGTTTTTTTTTCAATTGTAACCAAAATTACAGAATTAAAACGTATAAATAGCATTTTGTTCACTCCACTCCACAGTGAAGTGGTCAAAAACTTTACTTTTAGGTCTCGTATTTGAAATAGCGCACTTATTTACCTAATAACTCAAAACGAAGGTTAAAATTTTACTGTTTTCAAATTGTAGGTAGCATAGCAAAGTCGGCCGAAACACCATGAGCACAAACGAATTGTCAAATGAGCAAGGAACGAGTGAGCGGGAAAACAAAAGTACCGACCGTGCGTAACGGACTCTTACCTTCTCGCTCAGCTCATAAGTACAATACAAGAACATAAGTACACTACAATAGCGATAGGCAGATACACATTGTCCTGTTCGCTATCACCATAGAAAAATTGGTTCGCGATTTTCAACTTTAAGCCTTAGCAACAGAGTTCACATCCTATGAAAAATTTTGAAAAATTAGGGCTAACGCGTCAGAGCAGGTTATTATATGATAGTCTCAAAGAGACTATCTTAAAACTTACCTTGGTTTCCTTTGTACGGCTTTGACGTGATACAAAGAGTACACTACTGTGTGTGATTCCTCTTCAGGGATCCCTTCTCAAACTTTTTACTACATTCTACGCATAAAAATATTGTTATAAATTCTTTATGCAAACCTCTGTTTAATTTGATCGTTTCCAGTTATGGTGAAAAATCCCGGGCACACTGGGAATTTACAGGGAAAGGGAATATATTCGAGGCACATCAGTAACTGCACACTCCATAACCGTAACCCGTCGTGTAATCAGCAAAAATCTGATAATCTGGTATCCCCCTAGGTAGCACCTATGTAACTGAAGAGAATACATTTATACCGATTAATGTGATAAATTAGGCATTATAAAACCTTTTACCAAGTTAGGTGTTTATTATGAATAATATCCGGATGTTAATATTCATAATATCCGGATTCATTCAATCATATTGACCTTGACACATACATAGATGTTTATGATTAATTACACATTCTGATACATAGTGGTGTGCTCATTCGCCATGAAGACTATATCGTTGTAGACAGTATGAACCACGGCTTTGCAGTTGAACCTCTCGTGGGTGGCGCATCGCCATCGCACCTTCACTCCTGATGCTGAGCTCGAGTTCTTGCGGAACTTGAAGCCGTCAACGATGAGTACAACCTTCCCTTGGCGTGATGTGGTGAACTGGTAATCGTGGCCTGAAAGCAAACTTGGATTAGGAAAACAACCTGAAGTGGCGCCACGCGTTTTTTTAAACTGGGTGCCAGAGGTACAGTTGTGCTCATGCCGCTAGCCCATCGCCGAAGCTATGAAGATGTGAAGGTTCCTCACGATGTTTTCCATCATCGTTAGAAAAAGTTTGACACATCGCTTGATATTGGTATTGCTTTATTAACACGTACGGCACATAACGCGATAATACAAATAGAGGTAGTATTAACAAGAACCGGCTCAGCATTGCTGAACTGAGACGGGTCCGAGCTTCAGCACTGGCTTTCAGCCGGACACCAGCAAGGACAATTCAACATGTGGTTCGTAAACATAAAAAAACACAAAGGAAGGAAAATCTACATTATGATTATACATACAAAAAACACAAAATAAACCAAAAAAACATTTATTAACTCTGGAACAGCACACAAAACTCAGTTTATATAAGCATTATTACAGTTATTGCTTATTCCGACGTGTAAAATGTAAATGGAAACGAAACAGTGTTTCAGTTACTTTATCCTATAGATATTATATAACAATTGTAGCACTTTCAAAACTCAAAACTCAAAACATTTATTTCAAGTAGGCAAAATGCACTTTTACAAGTCAAAAAAATTCTTAGGTCTCATTTACATGGAAAAAAAATGAATATGATCAACTAAACTAATGAGTACATAACTGATTATGGTTTAATTTTGAAAACGAAAATTTCTCCTTCAAGTGGTGATTCATGGTTGAATCTCGCACAGCAAAAAGAAACTTCATTAATACCATTGTTAAAAACTACACAATTTAATATGGCATCATTATTATTTTTATTCTTGTAACAAACTTGTAAGAATTATTTTAAAAGGAATAGAGAGGGAGCCTTTTCATCTTATATTTATTTCTGAAGGATATAAATACACATTTAAAATCAACAAAAATACTGACTTGAACATTTGACATTTTCAAATCAGCTAACCATAGGAGGTGTACGATTGTGATTACAGTGGAATCCGGATATAACGACGGTCAAGGGACCGGTGGTATTACGTCGTACTAACCGGACGACGCACAAAGCGACCGGATAATAAGCTGGTTTTTAATTATTTATGTTGGTACATATTGTATGTATGTATATAGTAAGATTTATTTCTATTTAAATAAAACAAATATGTACATATAAAAAAAATCACAAAAAAAAACTTTAATGGTATGTACTTACCTAGTCGGTCCTTAAGTTCTGTCACAAGGTTTTTGATAGATAAAACTCAGCAATAAACTTTTTCTTATTCGTATTATACATGATTAAAAAGCTTATTTTATACGAATCAAATTGCAATACAATACATTTTGTACGATTATCGCAATATGACAAAAAACCTTATAACTTGAGACAATCGCGAACCCAAAACACGCCGCAACTGACAAAAATACCACTAACCACAAATTTAATAAAAAAACAGTGTTCCAGATAACCAACAACGTTTTTTTTATTTATTCCGAAACCTCGATTTTAGACCATGCTTAACAACTAGCATTTGATTTTCTGTTAGCTTTCAGTTCCAACTGCTCCCAAAGAGAACTTTACGTACTTTTTACGTTTTCAGAAAAACGTATAAAAATGATCTTGTGGGCAACAAGTACACTACGTAAAATGTGAATATGAAAATTAGTTTTACCCAGACTTAGTTATCTTATGCTTCAAAATGAAGGTAACGGGTTCAGGGAGGGTTCTAACTAAAATCTCACGTAAGTTTGAAAGGTTTTAAGAGTCACGGAAAAAAGATAAAGTGAATCACGTCCGTATTTTTGATTGGGTAAAAAAGTGCAAAATCTCTGAAGAAACTAGCATTTGTGTAATATGGCTTTAAGCAATTAAATCCAATAATCGTTCTAATTTATCAGTATTTAATGAGCTATCAAACCATATATAGTATTAAATAAAATAAAACTTGGTATTATTTACTATGCGGCAAAATATTTGTGACAGAACTTATGGACCGACTATGTATACACTAGCACATTAGATATGTTTTATCAGAGTTGTAATGTACACTCATACATATCTACATTCTATGCATTTGATATGTATTTAATGACGTAAAAAGTCTGTAATTTTAGTTTGTTTCTGACCGACTTTTGTTTGATAGTAAGAACTTCGAACAGCATTGTGAATACGAGACATCATAGTCTTCATAACATCATCATCAAAGTTAGTTTGAACAAACACACTGAGCGTTTCTGCAGCCTTCAGAGCTTCAGAGGCACTGGAAGTCGAATAAACCTCCTCCTTTCCTCACACGTTTACATTTCAAAACATTAGCATTAAATAGAGGTTCTATCTTATGCTTATTTTTCTTTATTGTGGTTATTGTAGAATGAGACACGCCGAATTCTTTCTCAAGGGTCACATTTGATTCACCAGCTTCTAAACGGTGTATTATATCACTTTTCTCTTCAATTGAGAAACACTTTCGCTTCACGGAACTCATCTTAGCTCACGTAACGAGTCCTTGCACTTGTCACAACAGGTGAAAAACACTAACTACGCGCGCTAGTGAGAGTCGCGACGCGGGGTGGCGAAGGGGACGCGGGGCGGCGAGGTATTATTTTTGCCTAAATATTGCACACAAAACATTGGGCGTCATTCTAACCGGACAATTTATCGTCAAAATAGGTCGCTATAGGCGGTTGGTCGCTTAAACCGGAGTCGTAGTATCCGGATATGTTTTCATAGTAGGTCTGTATTGAACCAAACTTGAGTTTGCATTTTCGTCGCTATAAACGGTTCGGCGTTATAAACGAAGTCGTTATATTCGGATTCTACTTTCGAACTGATATTATCTGAGTTCCACACGTGATCTTCTTTGCCGTGTATATCCCGTGAGTGGGGTAGCCTATTTCACCTTGGTATTTCCCCTCGAGTAGTTGTAGAAAGTGTATTTGCCGATTTGGATCATTAGTTTGCTTTCATCATGACTTCACGAAGCTTGCTGAGGAAAAATGATATGTGGTAATGGGTCAGGGTCTAAAGAACATTATATTAAGATGAATTCTACCTTCTAATAGTAGTTTATGTGGCTGATAAATAATGGAGGGCAGTAAAACTCGAGAATGGCTTTAAGAAACGAGCCGAAGGCGAGTTTCATAATAATATCACTCGAGAGTTTTAATGCCTAATTATGTACAGTTACACACACTAGTTTATCTACACACATATCATAAGCTCTCTTTGATGTGTTCAGGAACCGCATGCCTTGTTCATAATCGCTCTGCACTTGTTTAGCTTGTTTAGTAGTACCAACTTCACAGACAAACTAGGGGCGGCACGCAGGCGGGCGTCGGCGTTCGAAATTTTAATGTCATAATTTAACGAAAATTGATACATTATCGTCATAATATAAATAAATAATATAAAATATTAAGATAAGAAATTAGTTTTACCAAGTAGTATAACATTATGCTGGTCGTAACGTGCTGTTTTTGGATGCAGTAAAGAGGGTTTATGATACGTGTGTAGATAAAAGCATTTATTTAACTTTACTGATGTATATGATCGAAGTAACAAATATCGGTCCTATGTTGAACAGAACGCGCCGTAGACGGGGTGCGTTCTGAAACATAACGAAGTGCGTTAGGCACACGTTCATAAAATAAAAAAGTGATAAAACAAAATATTGTTTGTTACAACTTAGTAATGGTTTTTATAGAATTTTGCTGTGTTGATTTTGCCACAAGGTCTATTGATATTTTATCTAACACTTTCCTTATTTTAATGGTATCAAAGTATTTCTGCTGGTTTAAATCAGCTTGTTTAATATCTTGAACTTCAGCTTTCAGTAGTTCGATTTTGTTGTATATTGTTTCAACTTATGCTGTAAATAAATATCATAATATGAAATACCCCGTGTTTTTTTAAATAAAATCATAAATTATACTGCGCCGTCCACGTTGCTCGAATGCATATGAATTGTAAGGTAAAAAGAACCACAGATTGGCTTCCATTAAGACGATACCAAAAAATGTATTTTTTTTTCTAAACCATTATAAAGACATTTAACTCACTCAAAACATTTAACTCACTCAAAACATTTAACACTTAACACTCCACTATAATAGTAGTTTATGTGACTGCTACATAATGGAGGGCATTAACACTCGAGAGTGGGTGGGCGAAGGCGAGTTTCATAATAATAACACTCGAGAGTTTTAATGTCTAATTATGTACAGTTACACACACTAGTTTATCTACACACATATCATAAGCTCTCTTTGATGTGTTCAGGAACCGCATGTTTGACCGGCATTGTGGCATTGATCTTATCTCTGCAGTTGTTTAGCTTGTTCTGTAGTACCAACTTCACAGACAAACTAGGGGCGGCACGCAGGCGTGCGTCGGCGTTCGAAATTTGAATGTCATAATTACACATTATGGTCATAATGTACAAATTTTCAGATAATAAATGAGTTTTTACCAAATAGTTTTTTTTATTTTGTTTTTCAAACCTTTTTATTCAAAAAGTATTCAACTATAGACACGTTTCTAGATTTATTGGACTACCTTGTTAAATTCAATTGTTCGAAACACAATTTACGATTCGATTTATCTGCAGGAAGCTTCGTCAATTACTTAAAACTAAACTTAAACACTTGCTAAACTAAAATAAGATAAGAATACAGCTAACGACTATAACTTAACTAAATAATCCCACCCTGGGACACTTCCCTACCAAAGGTCCCCATGACACTAGCGGCATTGCCCCGCTGCACTGTTTTACATTATGCTGGTCTTAACGTGCGGGTTTTAGACGCAGTAAAAGAGGGTTTATGATACTTGTGAAGATAAAGACTTTCAATTATTTCATTTTTTTGAGTAAATATTTATTGAGTATTTATTCAGATTCTCACAAAATGAAAACGCGATTGGATGAAATTTTCTCGATAGGATTTAATTACGAGGTATTTTACCTCTAAATTGTTTATTTTTCCCTATAATTCTGAAATTCTAACTAGTTTAATTGCGGAATTGCATTCAAAATGTGGATATTATGTATTCGTCAACTCTGTTTGAACATATTTTTGTTAAAATAGCGTAGTTTATTTTTAAACAATTTTTAAGTAGTTCGGTGTGGTATGGTTTGAATCAAGCGCATTGTTTTGCGCTGTCTTTTTTTCTTATGTGGTATGTAGTAATTAACGCTGCCACTTTAGTTTAGATTCGTTTTCCCGCTTTAACATATCACCAGCGTGACGGCTTTTGTGATGGCCTTACTAGGGATAGCCTAGGGCCTTTTTCGTAATAATAAACCGGCCGTACTCATAATCAAAAACAAACTATTGCGCTCAAGTTTATTATATTGTTAACAATTCATAAAAATATTTAAGATATATATAAATAATTAAAATTAACGACACCCGACACAATTAATCAAACCTTAAGTCTTAAATTTGGCTGACTTGTTTCCTTGTTAAGTTGATTATTTTCGAACCACTGCACCGTTTTTAGGGTTCCGTACCCGAAGGGTGTCACACGGGACCCAATTACTGAGCCTCCGCTGTCCGTCCGTCCGTCCGACGGTCTGTCACCAGGCTGTATCTCGTGAACCGTGATAGTTAGACAGATGAAATCTTCACATATTTCTGTTGCCGCTATAACAACAAACACTAAAAAACAACCTAAAAAACAGAACAAATTAAATATTTAAGGGGGCTTCCCTACAACAATTATTTCAACACTACATACAAACTTGTGAGTGTGAAAGTAGCCGCACCAATAACTTTGTAAAGAAAATGCTATGTAAAATCCAAACTATTCACTCCACACCATCCCTACCATTGTACGGTGGTACGGAACCCTTCGTGCGCGAGTTAGACTCGCACTTGACCATTTTTTTTAATAAAAGATAGCTACGAACCATTGCAGGGTAGTACTAACATTTACAAAAAAACTGCATCAAAACCTTCCACCGGTTTGGACACCGACAGACGCTCAAACTTATAACAGCCCTCTTTTGTCGTCAGGAGTTAAAACAGAAGTTATATAGCAGAACCAAATGGCTAGTATTTAATCGCACATTAAAAATACTGATTTTCACAACAAAAAAGGATCAGTTTTTATGTTTTAAGTATTTTTGATGTTGTTGATGTTTGAAGTTCAACCTAATACGAAGGATAGAAGGGGCTTCACTTCGCTCACCCCCTTCACCCTTCACCTAAGCTACCGCAGTATTTTGCCCTGATATTTGCTGTGAAAATCAGTATATTTGCTGTGAAAGTCAGTATTATTGATGTGCAGTTTAATATTTCCCGAACTAAGTCAGAATCTTAACATAACATTTTCACGAGTCACCATAAGTTTGGGTTGGTCGTGGGTATGGGCCAATTGACTACGCACGACAATACCGTCGTGATTAATATTCAGTCTGGCTCGACATTTCTTTCGCCTGCTGCTGCTGCATATCCAATATGTACAGCTTTCAGATCTTTTTGTCTGTCGGAAGAATGTGTGACCGTCCACAAGAATCATTTGTGCGCCACGGTTGTTTGTGACGTACTTTATTTCTGCAAGGAAAATGTTCTTATAATGAATGGGTCATAGGTATGTATTCAATGTAAAAAGGAGTCCATAGAAGATACGAGTATTTTCAAAGAAGACATCATGAATAACTGTGTACGAAAATTTTAATGAGTTGCTTAGCATAACAAAACCAGGTTAAGAACGATTACGTTCTTATTTAATGTATTTGAAGATTTTGTTTATATAAATTAATTGAATTAAAATATAAGTTTACTTTATTTGAAAAAAGTGTTTGAAAAAAACTTCATTATTAAATTATTTATTTATATATATACTTCATTTTATTATCATACATAAGTTATATTCATCAATTTCCGGAGCATTATTTTCTCGCGTCGTACTTTTGACTTCAAAAACTATTTCTTCCGAATTCCCCTTTGTTCTCGAGGAGTAAAATCGTTGTTGGTATTCATCAACCCGTTTTTTCTTTCTTTGATTTTTGCATGTTAGTCAAATATTATGTAACAATATTCAGATTCGTTTGTATTTCGTAATTCGTGATATTTTTAATTGTACTACATAAACAGAAATACAGATACTACTAACTAGAGATTTCTTCCAGTTAAACATGATGGGTAGGAAAGGTGATGGTTGAGCGGGGAAGGACCTGCGCGTATAGTAAAACTCTATAAGTACTACGAGTAATATCTACAATTAATACATACTGATGACCCTAATTGCTAAAAATAGACTGAATACACAATTACTTTAATACAGGACTTCAATATATATGTTACGGGCAACTTGATTAATCGAGCAGTATTAATATGGAGCGGGAGGTATGAATGATGATCAAGTGCGAACGTCAAACTGATACATTTATTACTTCAGCCGGTCCATATTCATAATGCCCGACGGCCCGTGGTCGGTAAAATATTTTGTATGTGCTCAATTTTAAGTTTCAAGTATTTTTTGTTGTTCTTGCATATTCAAACTAACACGAAGGATAAAGGGGGCTTCGCTTCTCTCACCCCCTTTGCCCTTCACCTAAGCTACCGCAGCATTTTGCCCTGATAATTGCTATGCAAATCAGTATTTTTTATGCAGTTTAATATTTCCCATTTCTTTATTGCACACAAACAAGAGATACATACAAAGGCGAGTTATAGCAATAAGCAACCGCCTACCAGAACATATTAAATCTGCGCCTAATTCCGCATGCTTCAAAAAGCGACTGAAACACTGGCTTGTCGAGCAAACCTTCTACTCATTCGCTGAGTTCGAAACGACCAATATAAAATGTGATTCCAATTTAATGAAATGAAAAACTAATTTAATTTAATACAATTCAAATTTAATGTAATACTTTATGGCAATTTTAATTTTAAATAATGGTATCTTAATTTATGGAATGCATTTTTATGTGTCTGACATTTTTTATACAGATGTATATTAATCAATTTTTTATTTATAATCTGACATGTAATTGACACTTACCAATAAATATGTTTCAATGTTTCAATGTTTCAATGTTAAGAGACCTCTTCCAGCAAACCAAGTTAAGGTGGGAAAGGTTGTTTGCAGGGGTAGACCTCTATGTTTACAATATATAAAATTTTATAAGGAAGCAAGTCGCAAGCAATAGTGAATAAAAATAATGTTGCACTATGCTAAATGTGGGAAGAACCCATAATTCTACATTGCAAGCCATACCATAGTCAATCTCAAGGCTCAGTAGAAAGGGCAAATCAGAATGCACAAAAGATGTTATTTACATGGTTGGAGACAAATAAAACCACAAAATGGGCGGAAGGGTAAAAAATCGTCCAGTTCATGAAAAACAGAGCTTACCACTCTGGCATCGATCGCAGTCCTTACGAAGCTATATTTAGCTGCAAACCCAAATTTGAATTACAATCAGTCTTGCCATCATTTGACGGGTTGTCAGAAATAGTAAGTGAAGAGGACTTTGAGGCAGTGATAAAATATGGTTATTCCGGTGAAGTTCTAAAAACCCAATCTTGGACAGACCGGATGTAGCAGAAGATGAAGACAGCACAAATTAAAACATAGCCATTGTCACTCATTACAATTGAACCTGAACCCCGTCCCGAACCAGAACAACCTTCGATATGGTAAATGACGAACAGCAGCCAGAAAATCAGTGATTTACTGTGGACATTAAAAACCCTCGACCAGATGATTAACAGCCTGCTCCTGCCGATATGATCAATGAAGACAAAAATACTAATAATGAAAAGGCTGCATCTTTACTGAACGAAATATCCAGCCAAATTTCGAAAGACTCCTGACGCAGCTAAATTATCACTTAAAACGCAAGCCAAAAAAATGACGCGTTCAGAAGCAAAATTTCCTGATGCAGAAACAGGCCAAAGTGTTCGAGACCAACTGATCTAGAAATGAATTGACTGTGTATAGAGAAAAGTTAGTTTCAAATGTTCTAAAAGATGATATAACTCTTCGAGAATGTGCCCGAAAAGGCTCATTTTGATGGACAAGGCTTCCAACATTGCAATAGTACTGTTGACTGACATTAAAAAAGGTAGTAAATGCAAGTATTCTAATATTATTTTCAATTCAAAATGTCCCAAAAAGCTGGCCTTGCAAGAATAAATAATTTTAATAACCATAATGTATCAATATTTCGACATATTTTGTCATTAAAATTTCGGACGCCGACGCCCGCCTGCTTGCTGCCCCTAGTTGGTCTGTGAAGTTGGTACTACTGAACAAGCTAAACAAGTGCAGAGTGCAAGTGCAACAATGCCACCACGCCGGGTGAACATGCGGTTCCTGAACACATCAAAGAGAGCTTATGGTATGTGTGTAGATAAACTACTGTATATAATTGTACATAATTAGGCATTATGTATCAGTCACATAAACAACTATATTTTGCCTTTTTTGATGCGCCGCGCCGGGCTAATTAAATGGTAGCCCAGGACAAATCTTTTTCTCCGATTTTCATAAAAAGTTCATTTTACTGACCTACCATCTACAGCATTGCATTCATTAACTAATCTGCTATCGTGAAAACAAAGTCGTCGATCTGAATTTCTGTAATAATTTGTTGTGTTGTCGAAAAATGTTGTGCGGCCGCGGCAGGGATTTTTTAGAACCTTTAAATATGGTTTGAGTTGTTATTTCTAAAAAAACTTTTGAGGTTTATTATTTACATAATATTTGAAGTTTCACTTCTTAAATTATAGTTTAATAATAATATTATTACGCTTTAATAACAATATTATCTTTAGGTTTGGGTCTGTCGTGGTTGTGGATCAAATCAAATACGACAATATAATCGAGCACGACATTACACACACAGGAAGGGAAATCTATTTAACATTATAATATATCAAAATATATATTTTTGCATAGCACATAGATTTATCGAATTGTATTATCTCAATTATTGTTTTATTCGCTTTCTTGCTTAATCTGGGTTTTATTACTTTTGGTTCCAACCCAAACCCTAATAATATTTCGACCGTGTTGTTGCAGACTTTCTTTTCTGAATCCTCCATGTTCTTCTCTGAGCATCAGCCTCAGATAGTGACATTTCAGTTATAGGTTTTTTCTTTTTAGCCCTCATGCGTTCTAGACTTCTTTTTCGCTGAGCTTCATATTCCTCCGGTCTTTCTCGTTTTAGTCTTTCACGATACCTTCTCATTTTTTCCTTTCCTGTAAGTGGTTTCCTCCTTTTTTTAGTAGCTAAAAGATAATTTAGTTATTTATTAAACGTACAAGATATTTAACTTAGGGGCGATAGTTCCATCCCCAGATAAACAGTCAGATAACTTTATTTGACATTTAAAACGTACATATTCTGTCAGATTCCGGAGATAAACAGGCAGATAAACGTTATCCGTTAGGCCGTTAAAGGACTAAAATATTCCGTCACTTAATGTTACAAGCAATACCCCCCAAAAGACTGCTTGTGCAATTGTGCAGAGCGTGCACTAATATATTATTATAAACAAACTGCATATTTGTATAGTGAGTGACTCGTAGCTTTACTGAAAACGATGAAGTTCTAAATAAAACTAAACAAAGATACTGATGCCACGAAGCAAAAAATACTGTTTCAAACTAAATGTGTTGCTCAAACTGATTTGTAATACGATTTACTAATATGGCTTAGAGCTAGATAATTTCTACCCACTCTTATAAGAGTACCGAAGGAGCATTGTTATTTTATAACATCTTAAAAATCTATACTTAAACTAATGTTGGAATTTGGTTAGTCAAAAAATATTCCGTTATTTAAGTTTTGTTTAGTAAGATAAGATTTGGATTCGTGTTGGACTTCCAATGGCTGCTGTATAGAAAACGAGTTGGCACTAATATCGGGTCAAAGTTCTCATTTCACACACATTTTCTGAAAGTCAAAGTTGATTTTAGTGCTAACTTGGTTTCTATCTTACGTTCCTAAGAATATAAAAAACTTACTGCTAGAAACTACTTTATGCTTAGCTTATCTTACTTTGTGCATAACTTTTTGTAATGGCAACAAAGTTGAAGGATACGTTAACATGTCATTTTTTTCGCACTATTTGCATATAAACTTAAACTTATTCGTCGTTTTGTAAGGAGACTATGGCCTCTTCATTTGACACATCTTGAAGTGGAGGGGATTCTCCAATATTAGACATAGACATAGAAATACACATCTATGTCTATGTCTATAGACGGGCGTTCACAACAAAACACACAAGTACATCAACAGGAAAGTTTCTATGACAGGAAAATGACATGAATGTATGGAAGAAAATACAATGGTACATAAAAGAGACTAGAAGATATTCGTGCTTCGATTTTCTTGCTTAATGTTAACTAAATCAGTAAACTGCTGATTTTGAGCTCGTGTACACAAATTAAATATATATATATACATATTATTACCATTAATTATACGTCAGCAAAAACTAAAGGATTAGTAAGAATTGTAAGAATTATAAAAAAAAAAAAACAAGTTACAACTTGTAACGCTTGTAACGTTACAATTTTATAAACGAATAACGAAACTCTTTGCATACACATAAACTCTTACTTAGATAAGCTATGTTTTATGCCAACCCTATGTCATTTCCGCTCTGATGGTGTTCAACATAACATGGCGCATTGCGGTATTTTGTTGTTTTATTTTAGCAGAATTATTATATATCTAGTTCCTATTATGAAAATAAATTCGCTTCGCTCACCCCCTTTACCCTTCACCTTAGCTGCTGCATCATTTTGCCCTGATTCTTGCTGTGCAGATCACTTTTTTTGATGTGCAGTTTAATATTTCCCGTTATTAATTAACTTTCGGGTGAAGATTTTATAAAATTATCATCAACTTTTCACTGAGGTAAGTTCGTTTGATTAAGTAAATAAATCTTAAAACTTTATTACTCCTGTCTGTTTATATTACAGTACCTAAGGAGTATTCAAGCATTATAATTATATTTATTATATCTTATAAATATTTAAACTAAAGTTGGAAATTAAGCCTTTCCTAGCGGACTAGTTAAAAAATTATAAATTTAATTACCTATATTAAACTATATTTATTGTTTGTTGTTAGTTTAATGTGGGTACCGTTACGTAGATAAGAGATATACAAAACATGATTTCCTTAGATTATATTTGAGACTTTAAGACTCGTATTAAGCTAGAGCTAGCCGATGAATATGTCTCTAGTCGCAGTGTTTTTCCTGGCATTTCCTTTCCAATTCAAGCTTGAACCAGTTCACAATTTAACGGTTTTATTATAAACCAACGCGTCATATCGTAAGCAGTAGGGTACAGTTTACAATTTATCGATAGTTTGTAAACTAACGAGAAAAAAACGTTAGATTATAAACTAACGGTTTTGATTATCTTACGGTGGCCATTAAAAAGCGGCCATTTTTAAAACTAGATTGATTGATTTATTTTAACGTCAAATTATTATTAATTATTTATATGTTATTTAAATTATTAACTGTGCTTGCAGCATTAAGTAATCGAATCCAATGCGCTTTTCAAATGATGAAGATGAATGCACTTAAAATTCAGCAAGGGCTGATCGATTGATGATAAATGACATGCAATTTAAAAACCCTTTCGATCTTTGCTGAAACAGGTTATTTTTTTCGCCTAAAGAATACAAATCCATTTTCGACAATCATACGTTGCCTTTCATGGTTGTGCTGTAGCAAGAAACCTGGATATGTTTCTATGTTCCCATCGGCCCCCACGGTCATCCGGGCCCTGCAGCGCCCTCCCGGCCCTGAGGTCCGACAGCAGCGCCATCTTCTGCTCTCATTGCCGGACATGTCCGCGTAAAACGCGTAACCGTCCAGAAGTGCTATTTTCTTGCCAAGCTGGTTTGTTACAAATCTGATTTCTGTAAAAGAAAACAATTTGTTAATCGAGCGAGTTATACTCGCAATTGGCCGTTTTTATTCCAATATTATGGCTAACGCTGTCACCCCTAGAGGTCTTTAAATTTATTCATGACTAGACCATACAATACTAATTAATACATTTTCTGCACCACCACCAGGGCAAAAAAACCGGCAAACTTATACCCGAATGCGCGATAGTGCGAGCGCGGTAGCGAGCTAAAGAAGTTACGCCACAATTTAAATATTTATGCATTGATATATAACATATTATCAAAGTTGGGAAGACTTGGTTTTAATTTAAATACTCCGTTGAGAAGACGTGTAACGCGGTCATCTGTTCCAATATGGCTACCTAATAGGAGAGATAAAGCCGAGCGATGTGAATTAATAGAGTCATACGATGCACCCTTAGTGTATTGTTGACTCAGGAAGCTTAACGCAGTCGAAATCGAGCTCTCAAAGATATCGTGATTATTGTCTTCACAGTACTGCCACCATAGTTTTAAGGAAACATTATACTGTTTCATTGTGGTATGTGACAAAGACGCCAACATCAGGTCGAGCGCTGGGGCCGGGACGCCGCGTGCCGAGAACGTCTGCCTGAGACAACTGCTGCACCCAGGGTAAGTGGGTTTCTGTAACAAGACACCACACGGTGTTCGTTAGGTTTGAGCCAGATTATATCGGAAACCACTAGATTTTTGAGCAATGGATACCAAGTTTGCCCTGGCCAAAATGGGAATGTTAATATTCCAGTAGCTTCGTCTTGTTCTATTTTATGAAGACACTTAAGCAGCAGTGGAAAAGGCGGAAACGCGTAACAATAATATTCTGTCCAATTCAATGTGAAGGCATCTACGGAAAAGGCTTCCGGATCTTTTTTCCATGTCACTTGGTATTGGCCCGAGAAGCGAATAAGTCTATATTCGGCTGTCCTAATACTTTTGTGATTAAATTAAAAGCAGTGTCTGATAGTTTACACTCCGTGTCTGAATTTTATCTACGAGATTTCTCGTCTTCTTCGAAGTTATCTTTCATGTTTATGTAAGAAGCGAACAGCCAGATATTTCTCTTCTCGCACCACTGCCAAATTTGTCTAGATAAATCGTTAAGGTGAGGAAATTGTATTCCTCCCATACGATAAATATAACTGAAATGACCTCTTTCATTATTTTGGTAAATGCTCTAGGCGCTAATGATAATTCGTAAGGCAAGGCATTGAATTCGTAAGTAATTCCGTCGAATTGAAATCTTAAATATTTTTTGTTGTCTTAAATAGTACAAATTGAAACTCTTTTTCGAGACCTTTTTATTTCTGAAGTATATCTTGTTTACTTACAAAGTTATTGCAATTTAAAAAGTGTAATACTTAGTTTTGCAGGACAGTGTAGTAGCCGTTAATGAATCCCGACAAAGTGAATGCAATCGCTTTAGTTCCCGAAATAATATATTTGTTTCATATGCAGTTTAATTTATAACTATTTTATGTGAATTTGACGACGTTCTGTCCTAACAAAAAAGAATAAGCAACACAAAATATTATCCTCACTTTATTTAATTGTCATCCTGAAATAATTGAGCAGCACCACTCAAATCATCAGCACCACTCAAATTAGCAGCACCACTCATATTAGCAATACCTCTTAATTTAGCAGTACCTCTCAAGTTGTACAGCGAGCTCTTTACCCTAGAAAATTTGGGAATAAGCGAGATTAAGTGCACATCTTTCAACTCATATAATGGCATCATCACCCTATTGTATATCACTCGTATAGACTCAGTTGACTCTGCTGCTAACTTCCTGCATTCGGAAATTGCCTTTTTGACCCTGTGTGTGGCAAATTTCGTAGCACAAGTATGAGGTTTTTCCTTTATTACACGTTCTGCACCCGAAACAGTTATGCTACCGCGGCAATGCAGCTTTTTGTCAGCACATGCCCAATACGTTGATCCGTTAGAAAACTTCTTGTTTTTGTAGTATTCGTAGCCAGCGCGTAATATGGATCTTGTTCCACTCTTTGAAGATATATATTCGAAGCCTGGAACACATTGGAGTACCTATTAGGTAAGTCACGATAACTAAGGAATCACACATTGTATGAATTTTTAATAAAACAATCGAGGGACATGAAACTTGTCATCTACCTATCTTTTTGGTACGCTTTATAAATTAAAGATAAATAATCTAAATACTTATATACAATCTATCTACGTATGTAGGTAGGTATGGGTGGACATAGGTATAAATTTGTTATATAAATACTCAAAATTTGTTTACTATATACTTAAAAATATTGAATATTTCCACTCATTTTTTCCTTACAAAATATCGTTCAAGAATTTCTAAAGAAACAAAAGTTTATTTATCATTACAGATATGAATTAAGAGTGTAGAAATTGAAGCAATATTTAATGAAGTTAAAAGGATACTAAATAAAAATATTATAAAGGGGATAGGACATATGAGACAGGGAATTTATTTATTACCGAATTAAGATGATGGTTATTCTCAATTGAAGCATTATTCCTCATAATTGAGACACTTTCCAAATCTCGAAAAAATATATGCCATGAAGACATATCTTATCTTCCTTCGTAGTGTTTGAAAACATCATAAAGTCAAAGGAAAATATATGGCAATATCAAGTGGGAGTCGGACTCGCGCACGAATGGTTACGTACCATTATCTATAAAAACGGCAAAAAAACACTTTTGTGGTATGGGAGCCCCCTTTAAATATGTATTTTATTTTAATTTGACTATAAATTCTAAAGTGAATATATAACTAAATATTCAATGAATATCTCAATCTTCGAAGTTATCAATATCGAGGAATAACGAGCAAAAAAAAAAACGTTTGTTGTATGGGAGCCCCCTTAAATATTAATTGTATTCCATTTTTAGGGTTCCGTACCCGAAGGGTTCCAAACGGGACCCTATTACTAAGACTCCGCTGTCCGTCCGTCCGTCCGTACGTCTGTCTGTCACCAGGCTGTATCTCAAGAACCTAGCTAGCTAGAGAGTTGAAATTTTCACAGATTATGTATTTATGTTGCCGCTATACGCATAGACAAATTGGCTGGTAAGTTAAGTTCTGCGGCTTACGCTGTTAGGAACATCAGATAAAGCACGGATGTGGCTACATCTAGGCTAGTATATTTTAGTTACTTTCATAGTTTGATGTCCTATGGTATCTTGTTGTGGGGGAAAGCAGCGGATATTCAAACTATTTTTATTTTACAGAAAAGAGCTATTCGAGCAATTTATAATTTAAAACGAACAGACTCCTTAAGAGAGCTTTTTAAAGAAATTGACATACTAACAGTAGATAGTCAATTTATTTTTGAAAATATAATGTATGTACGCAAGAACCTTACAACATTTTCCAAACTTAGCGACAGCTGTAATGTTAACCTAAGAAATAATCACAGACTATGTGCGCCCCGTTTTAGACTCGCCAAGGTTAGCAATTCTTTCAAGGGTCAGTGCATTCTCTACTACAATAAGATACCTCTGGAGATTTTGAAATTGCCATTTGAGCAATTTAAAAAGCATGTTAAAGCGACTCTGTCGAAAAAGGGATATTACAATGTTCAAGATTACTTAAATGACAGGACTGTATGGGGTTAATCTGGCTCAACACACACCTTGCTGTTAATAGTTTTGTAATTATTTATTCCTGCTTATTAATCATAACAATTAAATTTTTCATATTTGTATTAGTTAAGCACAACCTATTTTTAAAAGAGATCTAAAAATAAATCTGTTGGAGTTTCTACGCCCTTCTTCTCCCACAGTGGTCCAATGTAGAGAAGAGGCAAAAAATGATTTTTGCTAAGTATATGTAAATATCTACAGTAATAAAGTACTTTGACTATTGACTATTGACTATAACAACAAATACTAAAAAACAGGATAAAATAAATATTTAAGGGGGCTCCCATACAACAATTCTTTCAATACCACATACAAACTTATGGATGCACCTGGTGACGTACATGGAGTGTAAAAGTAACCGCACCAATAACTTTGTAAACAATATTTTGCTGTGTAAAATCCAAACTATTCACTCCACACCATCGCTTCCATTAAACGGTGGTACGGAACCCTTCGTGCGCGATTTAGACTCGCACTTGACTGGTTTTTAGTATTTGTTGTAATAGCGGCGACAGAAATACATCATCTGTGAAAATTTCAACTGTCTTACTATCGCGGTTCATGAGATAAAGCCTGGAAACAGACGGAAAGACAGACGCACGGACAGTGGAGTCTTAGTATTACTAAGACTCCGGTCCCATTTTACCCTTTGGGTACGGAACCCTAAAAAACAGTCAAGTGTGGGTCGGACCCGCACTCGTACTTATTCGTAAAAGAACAATTAAGCACTAAAAATCATTGAAACAAACAAAGAGATAATATTATGTCAGAACGTACGAATGAACCCAGATCTTGAAGATTGCGCAACCGATATCAAACCAATTACGCTAATATGGAACAAATATGGTAAAACTAGAAAAGAAAACTTGAGACTTGAAATTGTGAAGGACAAATGGCGAAGCTGGTCCAAATTCTCACCACTAACAAGACCTATGTCATCCCATTAAATTGATATCAATTTTCACTAAAACAGCAAAAAAATATACACTGAGAATAAAAAGTTACCATCTTAGCCAGATGTTGCTTTACAGTAGCAGCTTCTACGTGGCATTTGTTTCGGGCTCTCCCGTGTCTCAGACGACAAGATGATGTTCCTTGTCTTATCTGATAATCCTAACAGCGTAAGCCGCAGAACTTAAGCTACCAGCTAATTTATATGTGTGGAGTGCCCACTGCAATATGCTATCAATGGTTATTCCAAGAAACTTCGTATCTTTAACTAATTCTAACATGTTGCTAACTAAATCTATAATAATAATAATACCTTGGACACTATTTACACACAATAGCCCCAAACTAGGATTGCCTGTATCTTGGGTACTAGACAACGATACACATACTTATATAGATAAATATCATACTTAGATAGATAAACAACCATGACTAGGGTACAAACATCCGTTCTCATCAAATAAATATTTGCCCCCACCGGGACTCGAACCCGGGACCCTTGGCTTCGTAGGCAGGGTCACTGCCGACTCGGCCATTCGGGTCGTCTAAATTAAACCGGTATCAATTTGACTGACATTTGTAAGAATTGTTCAAAGCTAACGACATCATTAATATCGTCAAAATCTTCTTTTTGACTTTCAATTTTGAAGACCAGTGAAGTATCATCAGCAAACAACATTACGTCATTCGAATTCTCCACTATAAAAGACAGATCGTTAATATTCAGGAATAAGAAAGTACCTAATATGGAACCTTGTGGAATGCCAATATTTACACCCGATCAATCTGATTTACCGCCGTTGATTTCTGCCCTTTAAATTATTTTGCTGAAATATGATCTAAATACATCCAACGCTTTATTTCGAACTCAGTAATCATTTAATCTCATTAGAAGCGAATCATGTATTTCCACATTAAGTGCAAGAATATTCTTCCGTTGTTTCACCTTAATATTATTTTTTAATAAGATTAAAGAAAGCACCTCTATCAGCAGTCTTTCTTTGTTAAAACTGACAAATTCGTTATTATTTATGTCAAAAGACATCATATTTTCTTTAACCAGTTCAGTAATACAAATAACATCGGTGTCAGAGTTGTTAAGAAATAATTATTAAACAAGTTCTTTGTCAAGAAGCCCCTGCTTGTTTTTATGGGTTATATTTAAATGGCTAAATTTTGATACACCCGTACCATTTTAGTCAATATCAATATTAGTTATAATTAGTTAGCAAGATAAAGACTATCTTTTGTCTGCCTAAAGTCAGAAATAAATATATTTAACTCAAGATAAATATTATTTGCACATAAGTTGATTCATGTTGTTGTTGCGTCCTTTTGAAGATGGATATGGAAATGCACAAGTTACAATCTTTTGTACACCAGGTTTATTCAGCAGATCTAAACGTTTTATTAGGTCTACTTGTTTAATCCCTTTGCTAATAATCTACCAACAAAAAAATGCTAAGTACTGCTAACTACCTAATAACTAATTCATAATTAATTGTACCAGTTATACGTTTGGAGCACCGGGCATACAAATGTTAACCACACGTGGAGAGATGGGCTCGCTACAGGCCAAGGCAGAGCTGGTCAATAGTGTTTGGAATAGACGACGCTGAGAGAGCTGCTGTTCGGTTGTTGAGTTGTTGACTCCTCCTCCTCGCAGTTGTGAACGACTTTACACTCTAAGTATATTTCACATTCACTCCAGTCATTGGTTGACGTTGATGCAGATGACCATTTTGAATCTCTGTTTGTCTTTCCGTGTTGGTATGTCCTTCCCTTGTGAGTGTGGTTGGTCATCTGTTTCATATACCTTGTTCAGTCGGCTTGTTTGAGATGGTGGTGGCGAGCAATTTAGAATAATGGTGATTTATCTATCATAAACGGATATGTTGAGTAATTAAGTTACTCAATGCTGTACTTTACAGATTTCAGTTTCAGCGGATGAGTATTTTGAAGTCATATCTTCTGATGTGGCCAGTAGCAGTCGAATACGAAGATGTAAATGCGACATGTTCTCTTCATATTCATTCTTGTTAGGTGAGAGTTGTTCTTGACATATATACAACTGATGTAAGATATTACTATCCCGATTTTTCTTTGTACTGGCTACTAAAGATTTTTTGAAAAGTTTCTAAACTGATGTAAGATATTACTATCCTAATTTTTCTTTGACTGGCTACTAAAGATTTTTTATAAAGTTTGGACACTTCTCTTTTATTTTGTAAAGAGGCTTTATTTTTATTTATTTTCTGGAAATCCTTGGAGTGCTGCAGATACAATTTTCACTATTGGTGTAAGTGTTATTGTTAATAGGTTAGTGATTTATAATAAGTTTATTTTCTAGGTGATATGTATCCTTAGTCCGTTAAAAATATTCGTAAAATCCGTAAAAAATATACGTTGATAAAATTTCTGTTATCAATGTTTTGGTGAGCGTCAACTTGCTGTTTTTTGAGTTGTGCATTTGTGTGCAAGTTTTTTGTATGAATATCTTGGCATTCATCATATGATTTATAATTCCTTGCAGTTCATTATGATCGTAGATAACATCCTTCCACTGTTGTTCCATCTGAGCTAGATATTTCTTTCGGCCGTTTCAAATTCCGTATGTTGACAGTTGGTAGTGGTCTCAGTTTTGCGGCTGGAATACGGTTCAATACAAATATTCACAGCGTTATTTACTAATTTATCCTACCAATAAATGTTCGATATCAAACTAAAAATGCAGCAATTTCTAAGCTAAGTAGATAAGAATAAAACTATAAATATGCTGCATGAGCTGCTGTTGTTATGAAAATTGCTAGCTGAGTTGCCAGTCGCGAAAAACCGGGACGACAACCAATGCAAAAATGCATGGAAAGTCAACGTGTTAAGAGTAATAATTTGCAAAGAACTTCTTACAACGAATTCAAATGCTATGCTAGCAAATGAATTTATATGCTAAGCATATAAATGCTGCTGAGCGAGGAGCCATAAGTACAAATGTAAAATTAAAAACAGCTGTATTTTTTTATGTAAAAGGTTTTATATTATAAGCATACGTATTAGGTACAAAGCTCAGATTTCAAAAATCTGTTAAAGCTTTATTAAATGTTTACAGCAGTCTCGTCTATTTTACTAAGCTGCAGATAAAATTCTTGATCGGATACAATTTTGATAGTGAGTGGACATGAGACGATGGATCTCCTATCCGCCTTCTTGTTTGTATCGTCTTGGATGTTTATATGTCTGATAAAAAGTATGTATGACGTAGCTGTTTCTGCTTCTCACGACTCAGGATATGCTAGTGTATGTGCCTGTAGTAATGTCTAATCATTATTATGTAAACTCCTTGGTGATGCCGGTGGTGAATGATTATGCTCATTGTGGCACTTGACAAACTGATCTTTGATAGTATGGATAGTTGCTCTGCATCCTTTTCTGGCGTGAGTAGAGCATGACCACCTGGTCTTGATACCCATCTTGTAGTGCTTGCAGAAGCGGTATCCAGAGATGATGATGACTTTCGAGCCTCGGTTAGTTGTGGTCACATATGCACCTGTAAATAAACCATCGCGCCGGTAAGAAGAATTAACGAATGATTTAAGAATAAATGAATGTTTTTTTAGTTATAAATTAATTACATAATATGACATATATATATTTTTTTTAATGTTCATGGTATATTATGAAGACTACTGGAAATCATATTAATGAGAAATGCATGCAATGCAATTTTCACGAATCTCGCGGCTGTGAATGGTGAGAACAAAATGTAAGGATTAATACGGCTGGAGTGTAATTTAATTATTACTTTTACAAATAGTTTGGTCTGTATTTAAACGCTAAACAAATAAATTCCGATTTTTTTATCACAAAATCTCAAAACTCCAAGAAAAATACTGTCTGCACCTCAGAATTTACCCACAAAAACAAAATTATTTTTGCAAACTGTTTAACTACTTATGTAAAACCGTTATACAGTGATTTCCTAATATCTGAATGTAAACCCAACAATTATTTTATTAACTACAAAAACTTAAACCCAACTTTACTTAAACCAATCACCTGTTTCTTTGGGCCCATAAGTTTAAATAATGAAAATACCATTTAATCAATTATTATTATCTAATCAATCGATCAAAAAATCACCTAAATGCAAACTCAATAACAACAAAGAACGATAAATCACATTTTGTAACTTTTTATATAAAAATAAAAAATCGGGTAGTATATAATCGCACATCAAATAAGTCAAATTTGCACAGCAAAAATGTTGAACAAAAACACTGATGTTTCCTATGCTTTTACATGTTCAACCTAACACGAAGGATAAAGTGGGCTTCGCTTGGCTCACCCCCTTTACCCTTCACCCAAGCTACCGCACCACTCGCCCTGATATTTGCTGTGCAAATCAGTATTTTTGATGTGCGATTTAATATTTCCCAATAAAATCTATCTAAAACCCTCAAACTCTTCATTGTATGATTAAGGCAGGATTTAGCAGGGCTTCCGCGTTTTCGTTAAATGCCAATAGGGATGTTTTATACATCCTTTTCACTAAAACAGCTAAGACAAAAAAGGTTAGCTATAGTAGTAAGCTTTTTTGGTCAAGAATGATAAATTTGTTAAAAATCATTTGGTAAAAGTAAACATTAATTAGCGTGGTGCAGCAAAATGCACGAATTTCAGAAATTCCGTTATATGGGTGATGAATTTTTAGTGCAAGTCAGTATTTTAGTTTGACAATTATTATTTTTTATCGTAAACGGAATTTCTGTTCGAAAAGCCAAATATTTGTTGTGAACTGTGTATGAAAAATAGCTTGTTTTGATAGGATTTAAGATTTTGTTGGTGGTGCTTGTTTTGTTAATCAAACGGTTTATTTGTAAAGTAGTCAGTTTTTTTGGTGTACGGTAGGTTTATCAGCGAAGATAATTCGTTGGCATAATTTTATTTTGAGCTACTCTTAAATATTCCCCAAATAGTAGGTGCAATATTCTTCACCTTCAATATAATTTTCGTCTCGTTTCCTTATATCATCTTGTCAAACTTGACATTTAATGTTCTGTAGCAATAACATTATTAGAAGCCTGTATTCTATAGGGCGCTGATAGGCTTAACTCGGAGGTAATACAATGGTTAGAATCATTCGGTACTGCAAGAAATGTAAGTATCATAAACCCTCTTTTCCTGCGTCCAAAAACCACTCGTTACGACCAGCATAATGATAAACTTCTTGGTAAAAACTCATTTCTTATCTGAATATCGATACGTTATGACCATAATGTACCAAAATTTGTCAAATTATGACATTCAAATTTCGAACACCGACGCCCACCTGCGTGGCGCCCCTAGTTTGTCTATGAAGTTGGTACTACTGAACAAGCTAAACAACTGCAGAGCAATGATCAATGCCACAATGCCGGTCGAACATGCGGTTCCTGAACACATCAAAGAGAGCTTATGATAGTTGTGTAGATAAACTAGTGTATATAACTGTACATAATTAGGCATTAAAACTCTCGGGTAATATTATAATGAAACTCGCCTTCGGCTCGTTTCATAAACAATTCTATCTCTTCAAAATCTTCAAAATAATTCTATCTCTTCGCAATACAAACTCTGTTGGTATTGATAACATAAATACTAAATTACTTAAGATTATCGCTCGACATATATCAAGTCCCCTATCTCATATAATAAACCTGTGCTTGGAGCAAGGATGCTTTCCAGAAAAATTAAAATTTTCAATTGTATTGCCTGTGCACAAAAAAGGCGACAGACAAGAACTAAATAACTACCGACCAATAACTCTGATACCAATTTTCTCAAAAGTAGTCGAAAAGACAGTATATAAGAGAACAATGGACTTTCTGGAAAAATATAATATTTTGACAATAGAACAAAACGGATTCAGAAGAAACAAGTCAACAACGCTAGCCAGTTTTAACTTGATGAAACACGTAATAATGGGCCTCAATGACAGGTTCCCAATGGTAGCATTATTTCTTGATTTAAGCAAGGCCTTCGATTTTGTTGACCACCGTATTCTTCTAAATAAGCTCGAAACGTTGGTATAAGAGGTACGGCACTGAATTTCTACAAAAGCTATTTAACTCAACGTTCTCAAATAACTCGGATAACCAAATTTGTAGACGAAACGAACACGGTGAAATCTTTTGACTCTTCACCAGAGATGATATCATGTGGTGTTCCACAAGGAAGTATCCTCGGACCGCTCTTGTTTTTAGTGTACGTTAATGACCTACCTAACACGCTAAAATGTGATAGCGTAATGTTTGCTGACGACACTACAATTATTGTAAAGGGAGAAAATATTGACACTTTTGAAACTGACATAAACCAAACCTTAGATAATGCTCTAATGTGGCTTAAGAGTAACAATCTAATTATAAATTCAGATAAAACAAAGTACATTCAATTTACAACAAAGAAAAACCAGAAAGCTAAACTAAATATAGCAATAAATAATAATAAAATACAAGAAGTGAATCAAACAAAATTTTTAGGCATTGTCCTTGATGAACAATGCACTTGGAAACCACAAGTCGAAGCAGTATGCAATAAAATAAATAAATTCGTATTCGCTATAAGAAAAATAAGGCAAATTACGTCAGTAGAAACTGCGCTTCTAGTATATCACAGCTATGTCTGCGCTACTTTGCGATATGGTGTAGTTATGTGGGGAAATTCTACAGAAAGCCACAGAGCTTTTGTTGCACAAAAAAAATGTCTTAGGGCTATATGGGGCATGTCTTGGAGAGAATCATGCCGACCGATCTTTCAGAAATATAAAATTCTCACTTTTTACGGCATTTATATTCTTGAAGTCTGTAAATTTGTTAAGAGAAACCTGGAGCTATTTGAAATGCATAATAATGAAAATAAAAGAACAGTGAGGCATAAAACGATAACCTATCCTAAAGTTAGACTCGAGCTTGTTAGACGAAATAGTCATTACATGGTTATAAAAATATTTAATTCCCTGCCGAAAGACATAAGTTCTCTCCCAGAAAATAGATTCGACAAAGCGCTTTCTAACTGGTTGGTTAAAAAATGTATATACAGTATAAATGATTTCTTTAAACCATAATGAATTTCAAATCCAATAATGACATCTTAAATTCTTGACATTGTATAATAATTTTGTAAATAATATAGCTTCTAATTTTAAATCATTATATTTGTATACCATATAATGGTGCTACACGCTTGTCCGTATTTATGTATTGTATAAAACCTACATGTACCGTGTTTGCTGACAAATAAAGACTTGAATTGAATTGAATTAAATTGAATTGAAAACCCACTCTCGAGTTTTAATGCCCTCCATTATGCAGCAGTCACATAAACTACTATTATGCCACCCAACTTACAGAAGTGATACATTATCGGAATTTATCGATCTTGTAATAAACATCGTCTTTGACATAAAATCTAGGAGGGGGATGATTATGATTTAAAGTGCCCCTTATTATTTCATAGTCCTTTGTCATCGTGAGTCTGGTGATTCTTCTGCATTTCGGAACAGTACACTCGTAGCGGTATGTTTGGGAAGATTCCGTTTTCAAATAAAACGTGTATCCGTTGACCATTAATGTATCTCTCGGCTCGTTTGCTCGCATCACTTTTATAAACTTGATTTCTGTAAAAAAAATGATATTACTACTAATGCAACTATTGTACCTTTTATGTTAGCTTTACTTTGTACAATTTGTTATCAATAAGTTGAACATTAAATTCAAGCTAGAATAATAATCTCACATTACAAAACACAAAATTGTTTATTTCTTATTTTGGTATGATCACTCAAATCGAAAGGCATCAATGTAACTAGATGGAATTTTATAAATAAGATAAGACTAAATTAGTTTGACAAAATTGTCAAACCTAGTGGAATCAATATTTTCAATCTGTTCAAGAATTTGAACACATATATATATTCACTTGATTTTACTAGTATACAAATATAGGTAAACAGATACTCAAAAAAGCAGCAAAACATGACTTTTGACTTTATATTATGTACAACAACATTTACAAACAGGCACATACATTGCTTCTGGCCCCACCCTAGGATACCCTGTTCGTGGGAACCAGAAACAGCGACATCGCAAACATGTACATAACATCCAAGAGCTGGGGATTTTTTCTTCCTCCCCAGCCAGGATTCAAATATGGGACCTCTCGCTTGGGGAGCTTAGTCTCCACCGCAACACCACGAGGTTGTCAATTAACATTATTATTATTTTATTATTATCCATTCCTATCCATTTTAACTATTCACAAAAGTTGGTAGTAGGTAGGTAGGTAAGGGAAATATTATCTGCACATCAAAAATACTGATTTGCACAGCAAATATCAGGGCAAAATGCTGCGGTAGCGTAGGCGAAGGTTAAAGGGGGTGAGCGAAGCGAAGCCCTCTTAATCCCTCGTGTTAGGTTGAACATGCAAGAACAACAAAAAATACTTAAAACATAAACTACAAGTTTATGTTTTAAGTATTTTTTGTTGTTCTTACATAAAATATTTAAAATATAAAAAGTGTTTTTGCTGATCTTTTTTTGCTGTGCAAATGAGTATTTTTGATGTGCGATTAAATACTAGCCAACCTAAATTACTTCCTAATACAAACACATCTTGTTAATTGTAACCGCTTTTAACCTACACCTTTATGAATTTTTTGGTTAATAGCGGTTTAACAACTAAGGTTAATATCGCCAACGTCACTTGACTAGAACCTGGATGTTTTTATGTCGATTTGTTGCTCGTTAGCACTACCCAGGAAGCACGTAAAGGGCTGTGGGATCCAAGTATTTTCCTCTGAACGTGAACAACTGCCTCCCCAAACCTACCCATTAATAATTCCTCATATTCACGTAAAAATGTTTCTGTCACACTGATAATTGAATGGTTATTATTACCCAACATTCGGTGTATTTGTATCAATAAATAATATCCGTTCCATATTCGCTTTTCATGGTTCCTGAGTAATTATCGCCGGGCTCGTGGTTATGATTATCATTGTATCGAACCACTTCCGATTCTATCGTAGTCAAGGAGGATCGACATCCGTGGTTACGTTTTTTGACGCAGACCCATCGGACCTTCGCTCCGTAGGACTTGTGTTTGGTGAACCGGTGCCCGCAGTACATAGTGGAGGGATGGCCACGGATCGTCTCCACGTAATGTACTGAAACAAAATAGAACTATTAGATGTTGTACAGCTATATATACGAGACTATGCTATTTCAAAACTCGATGACGCATAATTTATGGAAAATAATATAGTTATGCGTTGTTGTGGGGTTTTATAATAATCGATCAATGCGGATCGAACTCGCACACAGTGGGTTCAGTACCATCGCACAAGAAAACTTAACCACTAAAAATAAAAGAGTGTGCTTTAGACCACACGACTGAAGTATAACTTCTGTGGTAGGTTGGTCGCAACTCTTGGAGTTTTATATTAAGTTAACAATAATTTTATATTTGATCAATAAAACTTATTTAATAATTATTATAGCTAAGAGTAGGTATTAAGTACACTACACTTCTTTAGCTCTAATGCTTCAAAAATTACATCTCCTGCATTGTGTCTGGCTATGAGATGAAGAGAGAAAGAAAATGTGCGCGCGCACCTCTCGTTATCCTCGCCCGATCACACTTTTCGTAACACTCTCGTAACGCATCAGCTAGCTTACTCCCCGAGTCAAGCGTGCGTAAAGAAGTTTTACTTCAATAATTAAAAAAAGGAGAATAATATTATGTATGGTGTTAAAACACGTCTCTTGTATGGGCACCCCCTTTTATTTATAAAATCTCGTGTGTTTATAAAGTTATTTGTTGCTGTAGCGGCAATAGAAATACATGTTCTCTACCTATTATGGTTCACGAGATGCAGCCCGCTGACTGACAGACGGACGGACGGACAGCGGAGGCATATTAATACGCCGATTTGCACCCTTCGGGTACGGAACCCTTAAAAGGGAAGGAATATTATTAATATATAAAACATTGTTATTTATTTATCTATTTATTGAATTGTATTACGCTATATGCAATACATTAGATATATCTATTCAGATAAATTTGGAGTTCTAAATACTATATCCCAAACTCTTTAAAATAATATTAAAATTCTATCCTAAGAGTAATAAATGCACATATCGTAGGCAACTAGATACCTATATTCCTTAATACATGAAAAGAAAATAGTTAATTTATTGAATTGTATTACGCTATATGCAATACATTAGATATATCTATTCAGATAAATTTGGAGTTCTAAATACTATATCCCAAACTCTTTAAAATAATATTAAAATTCTATCCTAAGAGTAATAAATGCACATATCGTAGGCAACTAGATACCTATATTCCTTAATACATGAAAAGAAAATAGTTAAACAAACTCCACCACCTTCTAAGAATAATCACGCTAAAGTTATATAAATAACTGCAAATAAAATGTTATGTAATGTTCTGATACGCTGGAGGCATAAATACATTTAATTCGTTATACCACATCCTAAACGTATTTATCTACACACGTAACATAAACCCTCTTTATTGCGTACAAAAACCGCCCGTTACGATCAACATAATGTTAAACTACTTGGTAAAAACTCATTTCTTATCTGAAAAATTACACATTATGACCATAATGTGTTATTTTTCTACACATTATGACATTCAAATTTCGAACACCGACGCCCGCCTGCATGCCGCCCCTAGTTTGTCTGAAGTTGGTACTGACATTCAAATTTCGAACGCCCGAAGTTGCTGCTACAGAACAAGCTAAACAACTGCAGAGCCACAATGCCGGTCAAACATGCGGTTCCTGAACATATCAAAGAGAGCTTATGATATGTGTGTAGATAAACTAGTGTATGTAACTGTACATAATTAGACATTAAAACTCTCGAGTATTAATGCCCTCCATTATGTAGGAGTCACATAAACTACTATATCCTTCGAGTAATAAATGCGAGTTTCGTAAAAACTAGATACATTATTTTCTTAATACACAGAGAAAAAATTAAACATACTCCACCACCTTTAATGATTATTGACGGTATTATATAATTAACAGATTATTTATTATTTAAGCATATTGTAGAGAATGAGATGAGCCATTCTTAATACTAATGCTACTTTATGTTTACGATTTTAGTATAGTTTATCTTTTAATCTCTTGAATACCACTAACGCGACGTTTCCATTATAGGTTATAATTTTATTACCACCACATAACGTTCAAAATAGCGACCCGTCTCAACTACCCTCGGATTTTCAGAGGTTAAGCCGCTGCTATGTAGTGGCAGGGTGCCCAACATGCTGGCACCATCTTATCGCCAAAATACTGCGCTGGGAGAGGTGGTGCCAGTTCCTAATCTCTCCTTTTTCTACACGACTCTCATTTCCATCTTCATAATCTCTATTTATTTATGTCTTAATTTGAATAATATGTATCTTCTGTGCATTAAATGCCTGACCAACTGCGCTAACTGATTATAACTACAACTACTTTGGGCTCACGTGGTTTCAATGCGCGAGGACATGCGAGCGTGCCCACTAGGAACGAGTTTAAATTAGTTGATGCGGTCGCCGCCGTGGCCGATAATCGGTCGGACAAAATCATCATCATCGTCAACAGTGTAACTATAAAATGACGAGTAGCTATAATATTCAATAACACCTATTTCTCTAATATTTCCAAGCATCGCTCTTACTCCAAATAACGTTAGTCTTAGTAGTAGGCGGTTCGTGGTTGTGATTGTCCTGATACTTGGAGATTGCTCCGTCGATGGTGGTGACAGTGGCGCGACATTTGCTGGGCTTCTTGCTGCAGGTCCACCGAATCTTGTTGCCAGCGGAGACGGTCACCATGTTGAACCGGAATCCGTTGACGATCAGGATGGGGTTTCCAGAGTATGACTCTTCGAATGATACCACTGAAACAGTAATTTGTCTTATGTTGATCACCGTCGTTTTTATCGTGTTCTGAGGACGAATATGGACGCTTAAATGCCACACGCAAGTCAGATCACATGATCTCAGTTCTAGTTCATAAACATGGTTTAAACTGAAATATGTAATCAGTAAGGGCCGAAAGATAGAAAGCAAGTTAGCACTAATCTCGAGTCATTTTTAACGTTCCATAAATACATTCCACATATTCATTACGCTTGTTATTTTCGGGCCTAAGGAATATGTAAGTAAGATAGATGTAGGTCATAATTCATCATTTGTTTATGGAAAATACAGTATTTACAACTTAAAAGTTCCAACATCCAGCAAACCATTGCAGTTTGTAAGAACTGGATTGTAAAGCCTGTGTAGTTTTTTATTGCTGTCGCAACTAATCTAATATAAATAAATATTATCATTCATGATGTAAATATTTACTTCAGTAGGTTAATAAGGTGCTTCACATTTACATTTTAGGATTCATATACAGAAACGTCCATTGCTCCTGGCCCCACGCTAGGATACCCTGTATCGTGAGAACCGGAGGGTGGGTGGTTCGTGCTTATAAAGAGGCTGTGCATTAGATTATGTGATCGAGACAATTGGAAAGCTACCCTAAGATCTCTATATCCCTGCTGAGGGGTAACAGGTCGAGATGATGATGATGGTGTTGGAATCATTTGCAGTTCTTCTCTCCAGAGTATGTATCTCCATTTTTAATCACGATGACAGTATTTGACGTCAGTGATTGTGGACATTCTTACAAGCGATGGCGGTATTATCCATTGTCACCAACGCAGCTTTGTAGCCCACAGTGTTGTGAGTAGAGCATCTCCAAGAGACGTTTACTCGGTTTCATTGGCGTCTCTTGCAGTATGAATATTTGCCAATTTAAATGCTGGGATGGCCGCTTTGTTATGAAGAGGAATAAATCAAAAATAATATAAGTTATTTTAAAAGTTAAAAGTTCAGTTATAGTTTTAAAATCTGTGGTCAATTGACCAAAACCAAAATCTACCTGACGTACATCTCCCCAAAATAAAAACCTGGAGCTAATACCCGTAGACATACGCAATGTTTTTTGGTTAACTACATTTCTTTTGATTAACTTAAACTCTCAAAACGTTTTGAGAGCTGTATTAGTATGGTAACAATCTCAGACATAGTTAATATGTACATTATTTATTTTTATAATAATGTATCTACTCTCTGAAATATTGCCAAATAGCCCTTTTCATCATGGGTGGACCATACCCATCTGCTTTGTGGTGGTTATTTGCAGAACGTGTAATAATCAAAAACAGCTGTGATTTGACTTTCTTTGATATGCTGCAAGACAAAATGTATCAACATGAAACATAAAACATTTTTATTAGCTTCTATTTAGTTTCATCTGTCCCGGGCTCTGTCTGCCCGTCTTTAATCAAATCTTTCATGTCAAATTTGACCCACTTCCCGATTTCAGATTGAGCTGAAATTTTGCATGCATATGTTAATCGGATATTTTATTTTATTTTTATGAAACGGAACTAATCTGATGATGGGGCTGGAAGGTGGCCATCGGAACTCTGTAATAAAACGACGCAACCTCATGGAGCCTGGGCTCGTCTAATTCGTCTTGACAAATACGTAGGTCACTCGATAAGTTTTGAGGTGCTCGTAATTTAAAAATGGAACGCATATGAATTATATATTTTTTTAAACTAATTTATTTAAAAAGAGCGCAAGTAGCCAGTTGCTGGTGAAAAATTATGTTCCAGTCATTTTACTGCGATGGTTACCGCGTTTTTCTTTGCAACGATATAGCTTAACCGCAAAGATTTGCGTGCTATGATTTAAAATTTGGTTTTACTGAAAAACTTAGCCTTCAACGATTTCAATCAGCCTTAGAAGAGTCTGTCGCATCTCGAGCAACAGTTGTTAGATGGTTTAGTGAATTTAAAAGGGGTTAAACAAACCTCGAAGAAGTGGTCGCCCACAAACGGCAGTAACTGCAGAAAATGTGTGGACTACTGAAATGACGGTGCGAGAACATCCACGAATTACTTACTCGGTCAGCGTTAGTTCGGGGAGCGTTAACATTATTTTGCATCAGCATCTTGGAGTGAGGAAGCTTTGTTGTCGTTGGATCCCGCGTTTGCTCTCAGACTGATTGGTGCCGCGAAATGCGTCTACGATTTGAAAACGGAACGTCAAGACGTGTTTTAGAAATCATCACAGGCGACGAAATGAGGATTTATCAATATGATCCGGAAAATAAGAGACAGTTGTCAGTATAGGTCATTTCAGAAGGATAGTTGCCGATAAAACTGCAAAGACCTCGAAACGTTGGTAAAAAAGGTGGATTTTTTTTTTTGGCAGAGGGCATTGTCGACGGGATGGTATACAGCAGTAGCACTGCCGAAAGTTCTACGAGAGAGGAGACCAAAGACCGGGCTCCGGGGAATCATGCTGCATCACGAGCACTCTTCGTCTCACACAAAGGCGTT
Organism: Argyresthia goedartella; assembly: GCA_949825045.1. Taxonomy (NCBI): domain Eukaryota; kingdom Metazoa; phylum Arthropoda; class Insecta; order Lepidoptera; family Argyresthiidae; genus Argyresthia; species Argyresthia goedartella. The sequence continues at coordinate 9,354,111 of OX463817.1, forward strand.
TCTTTATGAATCCGGTGTTGAAACCTTGCCCTATCCACCGAACAGTCCTGAATTAGCTCCCTGTGATTTCTTTTTGTTCCCGATAATCAAGGAAAATTGTAAAATGGATTTCTTTTTGTGTGCCGAAGAGGCAGTGGCCGCCTACGAAGTCGCAATTTCGGACCTATCGGAGCGAAAAGTGTTTTAAAAGTTGGTTTAGACGAATGGAACTTTACATTGAGAATGAAGGAGAGTATTTCGAAAAAATGTAAAATAAATATTGTTAATATTTTGTATAGTTTTTTCTTGTCTCAAAAAATATCGAGTTACCTACTAATTCTGGTTATTACCATTGCTTTCTTATTTTTAGGATTCCGTATTTATATAGTATTCTACAACAAAACAAAGTTTATTTTATAAAATATGTTTTTCTCTTGGTTTTATTGTAAAAAACAGCTTTTGAGAACATTTATTCGGTCACGTCCTCTTTTCACTAATATTTTTAAATTAAAACATCAGCTCAGTGGTTGTGTCCCTCAACATGTTTCACTATGACGTCATCCACAGTGACTATTACAGCGCGGCAGCCTCCGTGGTTCTTCGTGCAGACCCAGCGTGCGCGCGCGCCGGTGCTGCGACACCACTTGTTGAAGCGAAACCGCCCCACTTGGATGATGGGGTTGCCGTAGCGGGACATTCCGAATATCGGGAGATCTGCAAATAATCAATCATTATATTCTTACTCTGTATAACTTTTGTTGTCTTGTTGTATCTGTGTTAAGTTTTGTGTATTGTGATGCCTCAATTAAAGTTAGGTATCTATCTGCGCGCCATAAATTTCACATAACACTTACAGACAAAACAAATATAGAATAATGTGCACAAACGAAAAGAATAAAATTGAACAAGATACTCTAGTATATTCTCAATTTTATAAAATTGTTAACGTTTATTTGACAAGAAAGTATAATTTCTTGTCAAATAAACGTTAACCCTTTCACTTCTCTGCTGGCCGGAAAAGAAAAAATAATGACATAACAATTAAAGGAAATTTTATGTTGTTGCACCACAAATGCCCACAATAGAATCTTCAGTACGTGACGAGGTGACGTCTGTCAAAAAGGTTCTTATTTAGGTTCTCTGCGTCTCAGCAGGTTAACTGTAATAAAGCTAAGTTTTAAATAATGTAAAAAAACAAACAAAGGGTAACTCATCGCAATTCCCAAAGCGTCAAAACTAACCCTATATTCCATTCCCTAACTTAGTTTTTAGATTAGTTTAGTTTTGAAGCCTGCGGAGTCTTGACTGTCACATAAGTTATCATTATTTTCAATACCTACCTAATTAGTCGAAAGGTTCATTATTCGAACATGAGGTCCTAGGTGGTAATTGGCTATGCTCGTTCTTGCATGTGACGATTTGGTTTTCTTTAGTGTATCTTTGTGTCGTCATTATTAAAAACTGGAAAATAAAAAACCTTCGTCGCAAAAACATGGGTTGGAACGGAACAGCATGAAAAATTTCATATAAACTACGTAGGCAAGTATTTACGTTCATTCAGCATAACTCGACTGAGTTACCTTTTTGATACCAAAAATAAATTCTGTTGGGTTGCTCTCATCTGCTTCTAATAAATAAACACAATGAGTAGTTGTTTAAGCCTTTAAGAAAACTTCTCACTTTGAACGTATGTTGTTCTGAGCAGGGGCTTACAATTGAGTAATGAATTATGTGGGACTTTTTGCCAGTAAAAAAAAACAAAAAAAATATTATTAACTAAGGCTTCGCTTCGCTCACCCCCTTTATCCTTTACCTAAGCTGCCGCAGTATTTTGCCGTGATATTTTCTGCAACTTTTGGTGATCATTTACCCATTTTTGGTAAGAAAATATTATTTTGGTGATCATTTAAATTGTAGCGACAGAAAACTGTGTGCTATAACCGCTGAAGTAGACGCGTAGACGCAGACACTGTAAATAATACTCTTCAGTTCTAACCATCACGATTTTCTTCTGTTTGAAGGTTTTTTTGTTTATTCCTTTTAAAAGCCCGATAAAGCCTGTTTTTCACTGTGTCAGAATTGAGAAGATCCGCCATTTCATTGTTTTTCAGTTCTTTTTATAACAGAAGTTATAGGTAAAGTACTATTGCATACTGTTTTCTTGCAGATTACTAAAGCGGTCAGTAAACCATCTTAATCCATGGAACATTTATGATATGAAAATCTTATCACGGTTTCTTTATCTGCAGCCACCATTAGAGTTGCATTGTATTTATTATCTTTGGCAGACTATGTTGATGCCTTGATGTTCAAGATTACACAGTCCATGGTGTACTGTGTTGTTTGAGTGGAGGACACCCAGGGAGTCTTAGACGTTACTAACTTATTATAAGACGATAATAACTTATGTTTGCAAAAGCGGTAGCCAACGAAGATAATCAGCTGTTGGCTACCTCTCGAAGTATCCAACAGCTGATCATCTTCGTTGAGTAGAGACAATATTATTATATTGCTTGTGTGACTGGCAATAACTTTGCTACCGCTATTACTTTCTGAATACGTGCGACTATATGGCACAATTAATAAAAAGATATAAGACATAATTTATGGGTAATGTTTGACAACACGATAAAAATAAAAGCAATTAAGAATGGAATTATCGCAGTCAGCAGTGGATATAAAAAGAAATTGCCTTATTGTCATAATAATATTAAAAGTCACTTTTAAATATACTTTCATGTAATGCACAAATTAATTGAAATATTTATTGAGCTACCATATAATAAATATTTCTAAATATATATAGGCACTTAGTTAAGAATAACTAACTTCTTTGCCTGCTACTACTTGTGCTTCTTTTAACCTCAACACCATTTAAACTTTAATACACAGATTTCACAGATGCTTCAAAGTTCAAAAAATAAATATATTAGACAAATTGCTAATTCTTAAAAGAAGTCCTGTCTATAAATAGCTAGGAATTATTTTAAGAATTAGCAACTTTAAACAAGGAAGCAACTTTAAACAAACTATTTTAAGAATTTTAAACAAGGAACCAATTCTTATAAGGATTCGTATAGTGTGTGATTAAGCGGAAAAGTATAAGTATTGGGAACTTTGTTTAGACTGCGGCGGTGGATGACTATGCTCATTCCTTCGTTTTGTGACTTTCCCCGCCACGGTATGAAGAATGGCTCTACATCCTTTGCTAGAACATATCCAGATGGTCTTGATTCCAAATCTATCTTTCCTACAATATCGGTAACCTCCTTCGACGATGATTTTGCCACCGAAGCGAGATATTTCAATTTTTATCTCTGTGGACAAACTAAGTGCTGTTAATTTTTATGACAATAAGTGATAAATGTATTACATAAAATTAGAATACAATCTAGAAGATATGTGTTTTTAAAAAAGAATAACAGTTTTCATTAAAAAACTATTATATTTTATTCAATTATTTTTGTTTTCAAATGAGGTGGATGATTATGATTCTTGCTTTTCAAGATTACAGTGTCCACGGTATGAAGAAACGCTTTGCAGCTGTTGTTCTGGTGAGCGATTACATGCAGCGGGTCTTAGACGAAATAACGTTATCAGACAATAGTGAATAACTTATGTTTGCGGAAGTGGTAGCCATCGAAGACTATCCGCTATGGGCCACCTCTAGAAGTCGTCATTGTAATTTATAATACAATTTTAAGTAGAAACAATATTATTTCGACAGCGTATTACACAGAATGCATAGATGCTTAAAAGTTCGAAAAGTATTGGGAACTTTTTTCAGTGAGCGGCGGAGATGATTATATTATTCCTTCGTTTTATTACTCCCCCTTCAAGGTGTGAAGACGCATTACACCGCTTGCCTCCCTACGTGGGGGATACCCATCCGATCTTGATTCTACTTCGGCTTCTTACAATATCGGTAACCTCTGCTCTACACAGAGGGCTCTCTGTAACAACTTGAGTGTGTAAGTGTATGTTTAGCAAAGCATGGCCAGTCATCGCTCCGGTTACCAAGCGGAGCTGTGACCTCTTTAGCTTCAGAAGCTTACGTGATAATCAAGGTCAATAATGCAGGTATACAAGGTTGACCAATAAAGTTGGTGAGTTACCTTTGTGTGCTGTCGTAGGGTTTACCTCAACCAGCTGAATGACAGTGGTATTATGGGTTCTGGTCCCTCCAACGTCTGTTCCGAACACAACCTTGCCAGTGCGTCAGCTGCGTTGTCACCGCACGAGCCACTGTGTCCCTTTATCCACTGCAGGGGAGTAGTACTGTGGTTACATACCACTGACAGGGCTTGGTGACACTCATATATAAGCCCGGAGGTGATGGTGTTGCTTTGAAGGGCTTGCAGAACTGCCTTGCTGCCCGATAGTATGCAGATAGAAAAATCCTTTACCTCTCTTTCTGTAATAGCTGTAGTAGCCATTATTATGCCCACACACTCAGCTTGGAAGACGGTGGTGTGGGCACCTAATGATATTAATCTCCTCATGTTTAGATCTTCCGAGAATGCCCTGGTGCCTGTACCTGAGTTTATTTTAGAACCGTCTGTGAAGATCCTTAGTTCTCTTTGATTGAGGCCCTCCATAGGGTCTTTATGCAGTTGTATTTTATACCTTTTGTCAAGATATATTGCTTGAATATCCTGTTAGTGACTGCTTCTAGTAGCGGCTCCTTACCTATGTAGTTGTCGAGTATTTCAGTGTGGGGTACCCTAACATGTCTCCACAGGTTGAGTTTTTTAAGACGCATCGATGTTGCAGCCGCCTCCTGTCTGATGAAGAGGCGTCAGATAGCGGCGTCGATAGTGGATTTTTTGGTTTGTGGCTACCAGACTATCGCGTCGTAGATTATTATAGGTCTGATGAGAGCTAAGTAATGCCAAAAGGTGGTTTTTAGTGTTAGCCCCCAGGTACCTACCATTCATCGGTACTGCGAAAATGTGACTGTTGCTTTATCAATCTTGTTGTTCAGATGATTGCTTCAATTTAACTTGCTATCTAGTATTACACCAAGGTACTTTACCTCAGCAGCTAATAATAGCTCAGTAGCAAACAACCTGGGTGGTCAATAGTTACCCAGATTGCGCTTGATGGCGAAAATTACCATTCCCGTCATCAGCTGCAACCTTGATTCTTCGCACTTTGTCACCAGCCTCGTCATGTCATGCGGGGGCGGAGCATCCGCCCCTGGCATGTAGGCGGAGGCAACAACCATCTCTGGAAGGCTGGAGTTTTGTGCCTTGTGCAGCCTTACGGGCACTACGGCATACCCAACTCTGGAACAGAAACTTGTTATAGGTTGCACATGTATATTCCTAGAGGTGTAGATACAGACCGGGGATTATTAGAGCTCGTCTCCGCAAACAACTTACCTCCAAGATTGCGGGGTCCCCATATATTGCCTCTGTTTATCCACGGTTCCTGGATCAGAGCCAAGATTGTGTGGTTAACCTCCAACCACTTCCTCGCCTAAGCCGTTGCTGTTTCTCTGTGGTGGAGGTTTGCTTGTAAAATTTTACACGGTGGGGAAGGGGACGCCATCATTGTCCGATAGCAGTATCTCTTCATCCATTGCGAGCACCAGGTTACCCATCCCCTCCGCACATTCCATCCCGTCCTCCGACGAATCCAGGATAGAACTACTAACATCCTCTCCAGATTTGTCGGTGATCGAGTCTGTCTGCTGCGTTGGGTTGGGGCCCAGGGTTGTCTTCAGCCGTGATGACTTTAGCTGTATCCGGCTGCTTAGGTGTCCACCGAAGTGAAGGTGGTTCTTCAAGGAATCTTCCTATAGTCCCCTGAAACTTCACTTACCCGAGCAAAAAGCCGAGTCGGCGTCCGCGTTCCATTAATGGTTGAACCACCTCTTCCAGGATGCTGACCTGTCCGTCTTAAGCAGAAACCAACTGATCACCTCCGCCCACGGGCCTGGTATTGGACTGGTCGCATGTCCTCCCTGACACCTGGCAGAAGGATGGCACAGCGCACCCTAAGAAGCAGGTCGCTCTGTTTTGGATCCGTGAGCTTTTCCCCCGTTGAGAGCATTAAGCTACCCAGGCATAGAGTAAGCCAGGTAAGTGTCATCTGGTCCTCGCACCAGAGCTTAAGGACACCATTGGCGTGTACCGGTTTTCCACGGAATGTAGGGCCCGCCTAGTCCGAGGAGAGTTACATGGCCTCCTGCATCAACCGCCCTTGCAACCGCTCCTGCACTTCTTGGGTCTGCTGCGTCGACAGTTGTCCGGTCCCCTCGGTTGCAACTACTACCATGAGGTCCCTGACTGTGTGAGCGACGCTGGGTTGGGGGTTTCTGTGGCGCTCAACCTTGTGCCTCTCCGACTCTCCCCGAGAAGATACGTGTCGTCGAGGCGAGGCCTTTTGGAAGAGATTGAAGCCCCTTTCTCTGCCCTGTTTTCGGCCGCCATCAAGGTTCCTGGTCTAGGTCCCTTGAGTGCCTCAACTGTTGTTCTCTGAGCAGCGCGCGCTGCCTTTTTCCTTTCCCCTACCTACCTACCCCGACCTTAGGACCCTCTTGGGAAGGTTCAAGCTTGTCCCTTTGCAGTTCGCACATTACTTCGGTTGTGTGTGACATCCCATACGGGTAAAGGCTTGCTGTTTCCATTTGAGTCAAGATATGTTTTGCTTCGATACCAAGATGGACATTTGTAAGTGGGTAAGTAAGCGAATGGGAATTTAAAGTATCGTACATGTACAAGTAGATTCGATAATAATATCTATTTAAAAGTTTCGAGATATTTTTGATTTATCAATAAATACTAACAACTACATTATTTCTCTTACGTTATAATTCAGATATATGATTTAAGGCAGATTTTTCAATCTTCAAATGACGTTTATCTCTCTGTTTTCCTGAGGAAATTGATCTACCTGTGAAATGTTAAATAAAGCAAAACTACCAGTCTGTTTATCTGAGGATTGAAAAATCCCCCTTTACATGGTTAAGATTTTATTAGTTAAATCGAGATTCTAAGTTGTCTCTGACAATAACTGTCATTAACATTGTACGCATCCGTTACATAATGTACATGCGTGACAAGTTACTCTATGTCAGTCTACATATTGTACCTACAGTCTACTTTTTCGTAATACATCCAATAGTAAAGTTACATATGGTATGTTTGATTGCATCGGTTTGTTATGAACACAACTAATCTAAAATATCATATATTTGTTCCTAGGTTTAGGAGGGGGATGATAATGCATATTGTTACATCGTATGATCCGATCATTATATGTATGAAGAGCTGCTTTGCATCCTTTGGCAGCGTGAGTAGAACAGTACCATCTAGCCTTCATTCCATTCTTGGTTTGCTGACAGAAACGATACCCAGCGAGGATGATCATCCGACGACCATGTGTCGAAGTGGTGAGTATAATACCTGAAAAAGTATTTGACTAATTATTAACATACACAAATTTGGTAGCTCCTAAGCAGAATCAAAAGAGCAAAAGAAAACACACACACACACACACATACACATTAAGAAATAAAAAGTTCGTGTTTCTTGTTCATCTTTATCACCAGCTTTACATGCCCTGATTAGTGAGCTCATGACATTTTTAAGACTGCTTCATAGCCAAGTGGCTTCTGAAAAAAAAACACATTACCTGCATAGATAAGCAAACATTATGGAGTTTAGAAAATACCCAGATTCCATTTAAAAAATATAGTATGGGCTTGTAAAGTAGTCCGCTTGCAAAATAGTAGTTTTGAATCTACACATATATTAATTAACATGAGAGTGTTTGGAAACAAAAAAATATCTGCGTAATATTAGTTAAGTTAACAAAGGACTAATCAAGTCCATGAGGGGGTGCGCGTGTTCATTATAGCATTTCAAGATATAACATTTCATGGAATTAGTAAGCAAACTTAGTACTGATTCAAAGTATTCGATGTCTTTGAATTTCACTTTAAATGAGGTTATACAATGATTTAGTTGAACATCAGGCCTTATGGATAGTTTTTTTTACAAAGTCAATAAATGAGAAGAATTTCGATAAAAAAGAAAAATGAATTGTACAACAAACAATTCACAAAAAAAAACAACATCGCGTCACGCCTTTTACACATGCATTCCATTTTTAAATTACAAGCATCTCAAAACCTACGTATCTCTGACATCCATTCGGAGCGCTTCAAATGGTCATTTTTAGGGTTCTGTACCCGAAATGTGCAAAACGGGACCTTATTACTAAGCCTCCGCTGTCCGCCCGTCCATCCATCCGTCACCAGGCTGTACCCATGAACCGTGATAGTTACACAGTTGAAATTTTCAAAGATGATGTATTACTGTTGCCGCTATAACAACAAATCCTAAAAACCGAATAAAATAAATATTTAAGGGGGCTCCCATACAAAAAACATGATTTTTGCTCGTTTTTACTCGATATTGATAAAGGCAACAGGTAGACGCTTGAAAAATTCGCAGAATATTAGATGTATATTCACTTTAAAAAAAAAATAATAAAATTAAAATAAAATTAATATTTAAGGTGGTCTCCCATCATACAACAAACGTGATTTTTTACCGTTTTAATAGAAAATAGTGCGGAACCCTTTGGCCGGTTTTTTTAAGAATGTTTGCCGACTTCAACTGTCGTCTAAAACGATTTTGATTGTGAATGGGACTATTTTTTAAAAGATTAAGATCAATCGATAGTTTGATTTAATTACAAAATTGCAATACCCATAATACGCATATTAAGACATACATAATCGAGCTATAGTTCGGTCGGTCGACTTACAACGGAGGATTGTATTTGAACAATACAAGGCGCCTTTCTCATTGACTGTCTTCACAAAGTCTCTGCAATATATGCTGGTGTGTTCCGTGCATCTCCAGCTGATGAACAGAGGTGTGTGAATATCCACCTCTTACTTATATCCGTGAAGGAGCTACACTCTTCTGCCTCGCTACTCCATGATCAGCGGACCTGCGCAGTGAAATTGTACTTAAACAATACAGCGTCACGCACCCCTTATTTTGGCTTGTGTTTAAACGATTACCAAAAACGCACCTATTTTACTACCAATAAATTCGAAATGACTGCCAGAATGAATAAATGTCCACCATAATTGTGTTTGGATAAATGATCATCAAACTTCTTTTTATGTGTTGTGTACTTATGTTAATGTTTTAGGTATTTTTTGTTGTTCTTACATGTTCAACCTAACACGAAGGATAAAGGGGGCTTCGCTTCGCTCACCCCCTTTACCCTTCACCTAAGCTACCGCAGTATTTTGCCCTGATATTTTTTGCAACTTTTGGTGTTCATTTATCCATTTTGGGTAGGAAAAAAATATTTTGGTGATCATTATATTTGTTGCCCATTATTTTTCAGATTGAAAGTTTAGCTCCCTATTTGAAGAGTTTCATTATCTGAAACTAATGTTTAAATATTACTATAAAATTATTTAGTAAACAAACACGCGGTTTCCCGTACGGGATGGTAGTGTCACAGCTACGATTTATATATATACGTCAAATAAAAGTAGAAAAATAAAACGAAACATTATTAGAGCTCCGTGGTCTTACGGGTTTCACGCTTGCTTCTCACACAGGAGATGCAGGTCCGAATCCTGACCATTTTCCAATGTGATTATTAATTTTAATTAAGTTATTTTCCCGATATTAGCTTCGGCCAGACATAAATTGCTGTAACTTTCCAACTGTTGAGTCACTAATTATCTGGCTGGCATATTTATGAGGTACCAATTAGTCACTAAATGCTGGAGTAGCAACCAGCTCCTTACATTATTGGCCAAACGTTCTGATGTTCATAATTTAATTACTACATTTAACCTCTTTGTTGGTAGTGGAACTTATGTTTGACAGTGCGATGCATAAAGTTTGTAGTCAAAGAGTTTCGTGAATCTGAGGTCTGATGCGTATTAAGCTCACCAACGTGCCGATAATGTAAGTCCATATGGATTTCAGAAATCTATGAAGGTGCCTCTAAAATGAAAGACGAACGAATAGTTTTATGACCGGGAACTATGAGGATACGAAAAACGTGTCGCAAAGCCGCGTCACGGGCAGCTAGTGCATCATATATCGCAACCCTAGTTTGGGGCTAGATCAATAGATAATAATACCTTGGACACTATTCAGTGTGTAAATAGTGTCCAAGGTATTATTATTATTATTATTAACTCTTTAAAAGTTTTCTTATGATACCTTGGGAACTTCATTTGGATCCTCAGTATCAAAATTGCAGGTTGATTGATTGATTGAGGTTGAGCTGATATTAAAAGACATAAAGTTACAAAATATTTTGAATTCATAATTCATTATTCTTTATTAAACACATTAATTTAAAAATATAAATTTTTATTCATTTTTATGTACCTACCTTGTAAGAATTTTGGTCGTCTGAAGGTTATTTAATAAAAGGAAGACTTTTATGTGATAACCTAAAACTGATCCCATCAAAAACTTGGACATGAAAATCGGATCCAAATTCGATGGGAACTTTGTGTGTTTGTCGACTTTTATTAACAGATTGCAGACTAAATTATAACGATATATTAAATAAATGCCGTTGTGTTTAAAACTCAGGAAGTTAACAGGTTAGCTTAACATAGATTCCACGATTTACAACGTATTTTGGAGGCGCATGGTTATGGTCCAGTCTGGAGCGCACAATTTGTGTATAGTCCGGAGTCGTTGTCAAATTTGATTGGCAGTTCATTGAATTTGCTGTACAAACTAAGTTGGTTGTGTTTGCATTCCGATGTTTGATGCAGAATGTGTATCCGTCAAGCATCACCATATCTTTGATCTTCCAACCTCTCTGCGCTTTTATAACTTTGAGACCTTTAATGAAATATAAAGTTAGATTTGAGTGGTTAACGTCAAAAACACAAGTTGTCTGCTCACTGCACTGTACTACACTAACACTTCAAGTTATACACTGTGTTAATAAATGCTATAAATACGGGGCATCATAAACAAAGTCTTGATGACAATAAACACAATCAATGGATATTAGCAATTTATTATATAGTTATACTTAAGCTGTTTGACGGAATATTTGTAATATCTTGGTTTGAGCTTGTTTGACTTTCGTTCATTCAAAACCTGATTTCCTTTGTACTGTACTGTAAAGATTACATTAAAGTATAGTTATTATTTTACTGAGAAAGCTATCTTACTAACTTATCATTATTATCTACACTATAACTGTTAAAGATATGTGATTAGCGTGTTGTCTTCACCACTTTATAACTTAGGTAACCTTTGATCATTCCAATTATTTCCCAGTAAAAATTAAAAATTATGAGTCACACTTTAATATAGATTCCGTTATTCACAACAAATCTTGGAGGCGCATGACTATGATTTAGTTTTGAGTGCAATACTTCATGAAGGTTTGTAGTCGTCGTCGTCAGAGTAGCTCTGCACTTCGAGGACCTGGCCGATGAGCAAATATAGTTAACACTCTTATTATTACGATTATTGACACAAAATGTAAAACCGTTGACCATAACGACCTCCTTGATCTTGGTCCCCCTCATCATTGTGACGATCTTAGGCACTGAAAGAAAAAGTTTAATGATAACGTGAATATAAAAATTTAGATATACTGGTTAAGTCATTTAAAGAGTCGGTACATAATGTTCCGATAGAACTCAGATACCATAAATCAGAAATGTTTGTTGTAAGGTACAATGTTATGGATTTAAGTGACAAGAAAAACTCCATTAGTTCTTATAAAGTAAAACCCAATGTTTTATTAATAACAGGAGATAGATAATAAGTAATAATAATACCTTGGACACTATTTACACACATTGATCTAACCCCAAACTAGGATTCCCTGTATCTTGGGTACTAGACAAAAATACACATACTTAAATAGATAAATATTATACTTAGATAGATAAATAACCATGACTATGGTACAGACATCCGTTCTCATCAAACAAATATTTGCCCCCACCGGGACTCGAACCCGGGACCCTTAGCTTCGTAGGCAGGGTGTCTGCCGACTCGGCCATTCGGTTCGTCGCAAAAAACTGATACAAAACTGTTTTCAGTTTAACATTGATATAAACGCAATTCCTAAAAAGTAATTTCGGAGGCACATGGTGGCGGTCTAACCCGGAGCGTCTTATTTGAAAGTCCTTCGTCATCGTCAGATTAGCACCACACTTGTATATATATACATTTATAATTAAGAATTATTGTGGATATAGAATGTGTATACGCCACTCTTTCCTCTCGGTCCCTCTTATTATGTTTATGCTCGTAGTAAAACGAAAAATTATAACATAAATACATATTTCCAATGAACATACATACAAGGGATACGAGTTTGGCTCTACATCACTAAAGATACCTTGGGAACCAGTAGCTTTAGTCTGTATCTGAAACATCGATCCCGATCCCATTCAAATGAAGTTTCACCAATTTCAAGCGCTCAAGGTGATACCAAAAAATATATAAAAATAATAATAATAATAATATAATACCTTGGACACTATTAACACACATTCATCTAGCCCTAAAACTAGGATTCCCTGTATCTTGGGTTCGAGGCCAGGATGGCACTTATGGTCGAAGCGTTTATAGTGCTTTTCTCAAAAATAAAACCATTTATGTTTTTTGTGAATATTTTATTTATTCTTCTTTTTCTTCTGTTAGTAGTTATTAGTACCGAATTCCTAATTCCTAATTAGTATCAAAATAGTAAAAAATACGAATGGTCTGAGTTTCCCGCCATTTTACATCGTGCAATTCGGACACGTCAACCTCTATGGTACCTCCTTTTTATTAAAGGCCCTTAACTACCAATAACCTCCTTAGCTCATATTTGAAAAAAATAATGTTCTATATTTAAATATTATGATATGTAATGGGATTTCATACTAACTTACTGGACACTTCTAAAAATTGTCCAGGATGAGTCACTTTCGGATACCTATCTTCACAGATGTTATGGGTACAATTCCTACAGTTTTTGAGAAAAAAAAATATGTAGTAGTAGATTATGCACCAAGGGGATAAAGCACTGTTTTCTTTCACGAGCGCGATTTCACTGAACGTAACGAAGGACTCCAAATTGAATTCCAGAACGAAGCGAGGATGTTATGAGTTTATCCCCGCTTTATCGCAGAGTAGAATACTCTGAAAGAAAAAATAAAAGCAATGTGAAAATTTATGTTAGATGCATTAGTCCAGTTGCAGCGTCCCGCAGCAAACGCGGGTTTTGTTTTATTTAAAATGTGTTCCATTCAGCTCGCCGTGGCCAGCTCAATTTTCGAATAAATTTGGGGCCGCGCTCAGCCTCCATCTCCGTCCCCGGGGCTGTAAGCGCGCCGTGCGTATTTCACGAAATTAGATTTTAAGGCCATAGTATGAGAAGTGAAAATCACTTAAAAACCTAGAGTGATCTAGGTTGTGATATAATTAAATTCAGTACAACTTTATATGAGCGTTAAAGCCTAGAGCTACAATGACTTGCTCTAGGTAAGGTCGGCATGATACATAAAGTTTCATTTTTGAGCAGGTGGTGCGAAAACATTTTTTTAACCATTTATTAATCCCAATTACAATATACAGTGGTGGTCATATAATTAAGAACGACTATTTGAAAACAAGCTTTTTTCAAACTTACGAGAATAACACTTATTGCATATCGTTTTGTATCTCTCTCGGTATCGTAAAACTATTTTACACAATCGTAGCATACAGTTATAATATGATAAATTCAACAATATTATTATATAAGTAAACTTTTTGTATATAATATATCTTAACATGTTATTGCAAACTTACTGGCTGGCCACATAATTAAGAACGCTGGATCGTTTATTTTTTTATTCAAATTTAAATAGAGAACACTCTGTAACTAGGCCACTATTCGAGTAATTTTGGCGCCATTTAGTTCTGTAAAAGTCAAAAAGTTGATCGTTTCATAATAAAAAAATGGGAAAAAATAAAAATTGTGATGCATCTACAAGGGAAGTAATAATAAAACTTCGCGATATGAATTGTTCATATAAAAAGATTGCCAATCATTTGCAGTGCTCAAAAACGATGATATTCCACGCTGTGAAGCATTTTAACACACATCAAACAACTTTAAATATTCCTCGTGTACCTAAACAGAGAGTCATCTCAGCGAGACGATCGAAATATCGTGCGTTTGGCAAAACAATACCCTTTTAAGGGGTCTAATGAGTTAAAAAAAGAATACTTTGGTGAAAATAACCCTTCAGCGATCTCAGCGCGCACTATCCGAAGGCGATTGGTAGAAGCGAAGTTGAACGGAAGGATAGCAAGAAAGGTGCCCATATTGAAACAGTGTCATAGGCAAGCCCGGCTTGCATTTGCTAGGAGGTATGAAAGCTGGACAGCAAGACAGTGGAAAAATGTTCTTTTCTCTTACGAAACAAAAATTAACAGAGTATGTTCTGATGGGAAACGATATGTTCGACGCCCTCCGAATACAGCATTCGACCCAAGTACACAAAAATGACATTAAAGCATGGTGGTGGAAATGTGAAAATTTGGGGATGCTTCTCTGGTCATGGTGTTGGACCTGTTAGACTGATAGAAGGAAACATGGATCAATTCCAGTACAAAAATATACTCGAAGAAACTATGTTACCTTAAGCTGAAGACGTACTTCCGATTATTTGGACATTCCAACACGACAACGATCCGAAGCACACTGCACGCACCGTTAAAGAATTCCTCACATCTCAATCAGTTTCTGTCTTAGAATGGCCACCGAACAGCCCAGATTTAAATCCCATAGAGCATCTTTGGTGCGAAGTCAAGAAAAAGGTTTCAAATCGACGATGTGGTAACCTAACTGAGTTATATAACGTTTTTTTAGAAGAATGGCGCTCTATTTCTCTTGAAAAATGACAAAAATTGATAGAATCAATGCCTCGTCGGTTTAAGGCAGTTATTAAAAGCCATGGTCACGCTACAAACTATTAACTTAGAATAAAATGTATTAAATTATAATTTTTAACATTGTCACTGTCTTATTTAATGTGATTTGTAAAATCTAAGTATCTACGGAAACAACTCTCGAGCAGCTTAAGAATCGTTCTTAATTATTTGTCCAGCATTTTTACTACTTGAATTTGTAATTATCGATAATCAATTAAATTTGTAAAAAAAATAGTAAATGTTTTAAATATTTACTCCTAATCCCGTTTACTTTATCGATGTAGCTATTTCATAACACAACTAATTACTTTTAAGAAGGAACTTAAAGGTACACATAGCATAGTTTTGAAAAAAAATATCTGGTACTACAAATCGTTCTTAATTATATGACCACCACTGTATATAACTTATGCTATATAGCCACTACGCAAACCAGTAGTTTATCTGTAGTGACGAGCATATATATATATATATAGGTGTAAAGATAAACAACAAAATGGCGCGCCCCTCCACAACTCGCCAGCGAGTTACAGCGAGCGTACTTACGTAAAAGTGGGTCCGGACATGTTATTGTATCAGCGTCGCGATCTAAGAATGCTAGTTTGGACGCCCAGATCGCAGCTGATCCGGGCGTACCGTGCCGTACCGAACGGGCGTCCAAACTAGCGTTCTTGGATCGCGATGCTGATACGCCACGGAGGTACGGTTCGGACAAAAGAACATGTCTGGACCCACCTTTACGATGCAAGTAAGCGTGACAAAATACCTAAGGAGTAAACAATTCTGACCAAACTGTTAGACATGACCTTGGTCTGCGACATATTCATGCTAAGACCAGCCTCCAGGCTTGCTTGGCTGAGTTGTTGCAGCAAAGATTGTAGCTCAGAAGCCGAATTAGAGAACAGGACTACATCGTCGGCAAAGCGAAAGTTTTGTGAGCTTCACCTCGCCGACGTCTATACCCCTGCTTTCCCAATTTGGACTCTAGTTTCTTAAAAACTTCTTCCAATGCAATGGTGAAAAGTTAAGGGGAGAGAGGATCGCCCTGCTTAATGCCTTTTTCAATAGGAAAGAGGGGACCTGGACTTCGGAGTTCAATAGAGGCGGTACTGTAATCATAAATTTATTTAATAAGATTGATGCAGAAAATTTTGACGTTTTGATTATGAAGTGCTCTAAATATTGAGTCGTGAGATATACTATCGAACGCCTTAGAATAATCGACGAAAGCAATGTAGAGTAGGATGTTAGATTCTTGGTACTTCTCTATGATTTGGTTCAGAGTTTGCATACCGGTTTGTGGTTGACATACCGGAACGAAAACCAGCTTGCTCGGGTGGTCGAGTAGATCAGATATGCGGCGCTCTATCAGTTTAATAAAAGCCTTATACGGGTGTTGCGTAAGGTCATTATTACCATTATTACTTTTATTTAGTCATTATAAGTCATTATTACCTTTCCCATTGGAATAAATGGAAAATATGGCAGAAGATTAAATTCAAGACTAGGTTTCTTGGAGAACCAGTATTCATAAAACTTTCTAACTGAATACATATTTTGACAATAAATAAACTGTTTTGACTTATCAGGAAATGTCGTCTAAGTGCAGGTGTGTTCTTTATTTGATTTGACGATGACTCCGTCGATAGACAGTAAAAACGCCGAGCATTTTCTTCTTGTCTTTTTTATACACGCCCATCTGCACCTGTCTCCTCTTATTCTATGCTTTGCATACCTGAAGCCATTGCAAACCAGTATCGGATTTCCATATAGAGAAGTCTCGAAATGAGCATCTGGAAAATCGATATGAAAATTCGGCATTTAGTACATCGAAGCTACATTTAAGAAGCATTCTTTGCTTTGATTATCCAGACAGCTGCCTGATTGACTGAATTGGTGTCGAGATAGGGGCAAAAAAAACGGCTCAAAAGGCCTTCAGCGACATTCAGTCTGAAGTCTCGATGCACAATATTTACGTTTTTACATCTGTAAATAACGTGTGAATTGAGAATCAAGGCATTCAACAGCCTCCTGAACTATTTCCTATATATACCACACCTTATTCCGATTAAGTATCAGATGAAACCAGAGCGTCTTTCATATCAACGGCTCGCGTCTTGTTGTTATAGTCAGAAACTACATCTGGATTATCCCTAGAAGTCCCATATTTTTCGATCATCCCCACAGAGGGTAAGTGAAAGATGTAAAACATGTTGACTATAATTTGTCCACTCCATTACTGGTTTTTTGACAAATACCAGATAAAAATAAAAATTCCTACACTTTTGACATCTGCAACGCAAAATATGTCTTATACTGTACGTAATAAGGAAATGTCAAAAGTTCAATAAAGGATTGGACAGAGTCTAAGCCAACATTTTTTCACACTATTACGCTGACGTCATTGCTAGTCGAGTGTACGATATTGCCAGTGTTATGAGAGGTCTTCGTGAGAGACTTCAAACCCTCAGGCACACTATAGCGATCAAGTCTTGGCGTTCCATAACAGACAATTCCTTTAAATTTCAGACAGCGCGCAAGCAGTAGTTTGTTGTAGAAGTTGTCCATCACGATGGTGTCCCCTAATTAAAAAGTCCACTTGCTAGACCTTATACAGTCTTAACGGCGGCACTCTACCGAAAGTCTGCCTATTGTCGTCAGCTGCTCATTAGTGTCCCCCTCAGTCACTCCAAGGATAGGGAGTTGGACATAGAGGAAATGTCCTCCACGTCCAAATCTCTATCCTTTGAAAATGCTTTTAACCCCTAGTCAGAATTTGCGTAATCACAGATTATGCCAATGTTTTGTTTATGACGAGGGAAATATTCCACGCTCAATGAAAACTTTGTTAATTTAGGGATCTATTTTTGGCACATGTAAAGGTGATGATAAAAAAGCAGGCAACTTCGGAGATCTCACACGGTGTCTCTTTTGTCAATTCCTCAGCACAACACTGTTGCTTACCAGCACTCGTGTAGGTTAACGGCAATACGTTTGTAGAATGCACTTCCTTGCGCTATTAGGGATTGCACATCCTTGTTCATTTTTAAGAAAAAAAATAAAAAGCATCTCCTCTCTTCCGCATAGTGGGTATCTCATAGTATATGTGAATCTATGCATTTATTGTATTCTATTTATTTATTTTATAGTAAGTAAATATGTAGGCTGTATTGTGATTTATCTGATAGTATATTGATTTTATTTATTTCTTTTAACTCTTAATTGTACACTAGGACTACCTCTCTATATTTTATTATTCTCCTTTCCTCACAGGTTAGCTGTAAAAAAAAAATTTAGAAATAAGCTCACCTTTGCATACTGTTCGTGTTATAGTTTCCAATGTGTTTTCTGTGCAATAAAGGATGTATGGAAAACTGTTATGTCTAGAGCTGTTTTATATTGATAATATAACAAAGTGTCGTTAAAAATAATTTAACAATCTTATATTAAGTCATTTTGAGTTATTGTAATGAATCCTGAAATAAGGGGATTTCCATATTTTTGTAACAGCATGTAAATTTTAATGTAGGCGAAATTAAATGAAAAAAACAACCGTTTTGGATTCTAATTTGATACAGAAAATATTACTATCATAATGAGAATGCGTGAAATTCCAACTATATTCCAATAAGAGCCCTTCGAAACTCTTGTCTATGAAATTAGCAGATTCGGCCACAAAGAGAGGGAGGGGAGTTCTTCAAAATGGCGGCCCACTGGAGGGTCCAACGATCATAGGTAAAAAACTAATTTCCTGTTCGCCACAGTTCTTACTCTTACCCGATACCAGACTATTTAACTTGAGCAATGTTGGAATCTACATGGTTAAGAAGGCGTTACCAGCAATTTACTTTAAAGCTGTAGATGAAATTTCAATCTGCCTCACAATTCTGGACGAACTACTACCAGCTACTACACAAGAAATATTTTTTTTCCATATCGAATGACATCTTTCCCACCGTGTGGAAAAAATATTACTCATCCCTTTACCAAAAAGTTCTAGTCCCGCTTCTTTTAAACACAACCGTTCTATTTCAATACTACCCATCCTCTCCAAAGTCCTTGAATCCACTGTCTATATCCAGCTGTCCTATTACCTTTACATTATATTTCATTTCATACATGACATTATGGTTAAGCTGAACTGAACTGAACCCTGAACGTCTGCTTATTCTTTGCCAGCTGGTTTGACTCTTATTTAAGGGATCGGCAACAGTATCAGATCGGAGGAGACATCTGCTGAATGATGTGACCTCTTTAAGGGCATCCCTCAAGGTGGCATTCTTTCTCCTCTACTATTCTCGAATTTTGTTAACTCCATCTCGGACGTCCTGTCTTCCTCATATCATCTTACGCTGATGATCTCCAGATTTATGGCCACTTCTCTCTTAACGATGAAAACTCTACTGTGAAGGCACTGAACGATTATCTTGAGGGTATAACGAGTTAGGCTTCATCCTACGGACTTCTGGTCAACCCGAACAAGTCCCAGACATTATCTTAACTTGTTGCAGCAACGGTCCATTCGACCTGTCACTTTAAATGGTACCATAATCAAAGATAGCAATAAAACTTAAACCTGGGTCTTATCTTCGACAACCAGTTGTCCTGGTCATCGCATGTCAACGAGGTCAGTCGCTGAGTATTTGCACTCTTTCAGGAGAGTATTTGCACTTTTTGCATCGACAGACCGAAAATCAGTCTCGCTCAGTCTCTCCTTCTATCCCTCATCGATTATTGTGATGTCTGCTGGGTCAGTGCTAATTAAGAGTTGAAGTGGCTGCCGATCCGTCTTCGACCTCAATACCTCCGCAGAATTTTACGGAATCCATGCTATTCAACCTCCCTATGAGACAGTTTTCAATTTTTTTCTTCCAGCAGGCTTCGGAGAACTCAGGCAATTACCATAAACATAACCATTTACATACAGGCAAATACATTGTTTCTGGCCCCACACTAGGATACCCTGTGTCGTGGGAACCAGAAAAAGCGACGTCACACACAAATAAACATCCAAGACCTGTTTTTTTTTACCCCCCAGCCGGAGATCGAACCCGGGACCTCTCGCATGGTAAGCAGAGCCACAACCGCTGCGCCATAGAGGTCGTCACATAACAACGCTTCCTATGAGCACGTTGGTGAAGAGCCATCAAACATCAATTTCAAAGATAATATGATCAATGTTGATAAATAAATAATGGGGCATTTAAGTCCACCGAATATAACAAATTTATTGATATAATATAGAAAGTTGCTTAGATTTTTGATTATGAGCTTGTTATATTTATTTATTATGTAGTAAAAAACTCCAATCTTGTACAGCAAAAATGTTTGAAATGTATCGAACAAAAAATTAATCATGAGTGTGAACATTATTCACATTGACCAATTCCGTGCCGAAAGTCACAACTGAACCCCCACTGACCCACTTGCAGCAAACCCATCGACCCCGCGGACCTTTACTTTTGCAGTATCGGTTGTACCGGTACTTCCCCATCTGAAGCAAGGGCTTGCCGCGTTGGCTGGTTGTGAGCACTGGAGCTGAAAAAAAAAAGTTTTGAGCGTGAATGTCTGAACAATAAATCTTAACAGTATTGTATGACGAAAATCTTTAAGGAAAACATACATTTTATTTTCGGTAAAAAAATATCAGGCTAGCACACCAACATTGTGATGACCGAATTTAATCAAAACATTATGATCAGTCCTATTTCAGAGAATATTTTTTTCAAACAAACTTAACTAAAGCTAAAAGTGCCTATCTATATATAAATTTATTGGTTTATCACCGGAATAAATTAAAAATACGTTTTAATACATCCTTGCATACACTAGTATAAAATCAATACATACTTTAGTGCCAGTATTTTATACTAGATTCGCAAACTTGTAAATATAACAGTTAAACTTATCACCTATTATAACTTTTTTGGCTTAGCAACTATCAGGCCTACTAATAATAAAAATAATAATAATATAAAAATTATATTATTAATATTTAATTAAAGAAAGGGAATAAAAAAGCGTGACGCTGTGTTTTGGATTTTTTATGACAAATATAATGGTATATTTCATCACAATTTACGTTAATCCTTTAATTTTAAATCAGGCATCGCGATTTTGAACCTTATGCCATGGTAATGAAACTTAAGAATCGTGATTTTTGGCGCATTACAAACTGATTCACTACAAAAATCTTCCATATGCCTAGAAACATGTTGGCCCGAGACGGTTTCTGGTGTATGGAATAATTAGTCGAACATGCGCTGTAAATGTCGGTGAATTTCAGAATTTGTCGTTTTATATTTTTTGAGTTATAAAAGAGAAATATCTAAATGGCTGATCGTAAGCTGATGAAACAGGTTCTTCATAATTTGTCCAGAAACAGCAAAATATTTAGAACTTGTTATTTTTGGGAAATCCAGGTTTTTGGTGGGCGAGAGTTTCCCGGTTTTCGAGGTCTCATAAATAACGCGTCATGATTGACGCGAATGATTGTTCACGGAAATTTGTCAAAATTTGTCGTGAAGAAACATTTACGCAAATCCGTCCTGTATAACGTTTTTATGGTTCCGTACCCCAAAAGGAGGAACCCTTATAGGATCACTCGCGTACCCGTCCGTCCGATTTGGAATTGGCATGATATTTCATGGCAATTTGTCTAAATTTGTCTTGAAGAAATATTTCCGCAAAAAAAAAAAAACATGAAACAGTACGGACTGTTTCATGTTTTTTTAGGGTTCCGTACCCCAAAAGGAACCCTTATAGGATTGCTCGCGTATCAAAATGACAAAACGAAAAATTGCACCGATAACTTCAGAAGTTGTGATCAAAAGGTGCAAAAAATTACGTTGATACTCTACTTTGTTGAATTGAAACGTCTATTGGCTAACAACATATTAACAACAGCTTTTTTATTTCTTTTTAGTTATCTGGCAGTTGTTCTGAATTGGCTACTTGCCAAGGAAAGGCTTTATGAACTGTCAAAACACTTATTTATGTCGCGTCATTTGTAATATTTATAAAATATAACTGCTGATAATGTACGCCCAGCAAAAACTGTAAAAACTCCGACACTATAAACCGAGAAATACAAAAACTTAACCGATAGTTCGACTAATTATTCCATACACCAGAAATCGTCTAGGGCACAACTTTTTGCACGGTATGTGGACACCAATAGTCGGTGGCCCCATCGTTATGACTATCATTATACCACATTGTCACTCGAAGAAATCATCGTGATTTTTGGCGCATTACAAACTGACATAGTCCAATAGTCGGTGGCCCCATGGTTATGATTATCATTATACCTAATAACAGTCTCGTCGACTGTAGTCAAGGCGGCGCGACAACCGTAACTGCGTTTTTTGAAGCAAGCCCATCGGACCTTCGGGCCGTAATCCTTATGTTTGTTGAACCGATGTCCACAGTACATAGCGCAGATATGACCCTTGAGGGATTGCGTGAACTGAACTGAAAAATGATAAAAAAACGAATCAGCAAATTCGTGGTAAGCCAGATTGAGTACGTGCAGTTCCTATTGCTAATTAAGAGGTATATATGATTTTTTTTGGGAACCATTTAAATATACCGTTAAAAGTATGCCTTACAAAAACACATAAGTAGGTATTCAGTTTTTAAAGCCTCAATTTATCCTTTTTATAATTGATATGTGCAGTACATTGTATGCATACTTTTACATATTTTTTTAACGATAAATGTATATGTTTATTTTAATGGTTATGATTATCATTATCATTGCATTTCATGATATGGTTACCTATAGTCATGATGGCGGCTCGACATTTAATTTTGTTCTTCTGTTTGTAGACGCACACCCAGCGCGCCTTCGTGGAGTCTCCTGTTTGTTTGTTGAACTTATGGCCAAGGGCGTACCCAGGATTTCAGCTAGGGAGGGGGGGGCAGCTCATACCTGTTTCGAGAACATACACGTTTTTAATTCCCACTTGCCAGGAAAATTGGTGTTTATTTTATCTTCTAGGGGGGGGCAGCAGCCCCCCCCCCCCCCCCCCCCCCGCCCCTACCTGGGTACGCCCATGCTTATTGCCACAATATACTAAGGCTGGCCTCGTTGAGAGGTATCAAACATAGCTGTAATAAACCGAATTCATAGTAATCAGTGACGAGTTTCACCTTAGCGTATGTCAAAACGTCGTTCGTGCTGCCGATTCTTTCGAATCCTATACATTTGACAAGCGAGTTGTTGATGTATCGTTTCGAACGCCATACGAAAATGCTTCTTGCTACCGATTTTAGTAATGTTAACGCACAATAGGGGCGCTGTTCAAAATCTCATATATTTTCTTACATTTCGATTACGGATACATTCTCGCTAGCTGGTTCCTGTTTGAGGCTCTGGTATCAAAAAAGGTTTTGTTAGCAAGAATTTTGACCCATAAGAATCTCCGCATGAAGTAAATGTAGATTTCTTATGAAATACTGCAATTCCTAATCATGATACAACTAAATAATTAAATAATATAGTCTCAAAAATAAATAGTTTCAATCAGTTTACACAACATGGTAACAGACTTTTGACCCTTATAAGACGTCACCTAAGGTTCTCTAGGTACTGCAGACAACATATATGTATTCAGGTGTAGACTATTTTAAATACTGCAATGCCTAAAAACACGATAGAAAAAAATATAGAAAAAAAAACAGTTAAAAAATTAAGTGGTTATAATCAGTTTACAAAAGCATGGTACGACAAGAAGCATTTTTTGTTTTTCATTAGACAGAGTGCAACACAATATTTCAGGCATTTAACAAACGTTCTTTCGCCGACGCGTCGGTGAACTTATCTGGGTAAAAAATATATGTGTAGCAATTTATTTTATTTAATGTTTCTTGTGTGTGTTGCATGCATCGCATGAGTGTTAAGTTATTGAATGAAAAAGGTATAATCTTTAATTACTTTAACAATAAAATTATTTTTACCTAGCACTAACAACCTTAACTACCTAGTGACACAGTCATAAGGTATTTTTCAGCAAAGGAGACATATTAGTAAATTCTAAGAGAATGTGTATACGGCGCAATTCTGGAACGATCAGCGGATTATGGATATTATTTATTTGTACTAACAAATTTATGTTTGTATCAAGACTGCCATGCAACCTCTGCTGCTGTGAGTGGAACACACCCATCTGGTCTTGGCACTGGTTTCTCAGACATATTTATGTGTGAACGTGTAGTTCCCAACTCGAAGCAGCGGTTTACCTTTTTTCGATGTCAGAAAGTTCGCTGCGGGTGTTTTCGATGTCCGTAAGTCCGCTGCGGGTGAAACATCATATTTTTTTTAATTGATCAAAAATAAACTTAGTATCACGCCTTTTTGATAATAGAGTGGCAGAGGCACATTTGTGAATACTTAGTTTTTAGGGTTATTTGCCCAATGAGTTTCAAAAGGGACCATAATTGTTTTTGAGTAAGAGCGGAGCGAAGGATTCTTAACGTACGTGACGATCGTAGCGGGGCTTTCTAAAGTAGAATTCTGAGCGCAGCTTACGTGGTGGGCATTCACTTCTTATCCCCTGTAGCGAGACAACAAAAAATCTAGGCTACAACAACATTTAATTTAATTAAATCAAAAGTTAAAATTGACGTTGATACATTAGTCCAATTCTCAGCGCAGCTTACGTGGTGGGCATTCACTTCTTATCCCCTGTAGCGAGACAACAAAAAATCTAGGCTACAACAACATTTAATTTAATTTAATCAAAAGTTAAAATTGACGTTGATACATTAGGCCAATTGTGGAAGATTAACCTTTGTTTAAAATGTGGCCAGCTCGAATTTCGAATAAGTTCGATTTTCAAATAAGTTCGGCGCGATATCACCTCGGCCTATGGGGCTAGGCTGTGCGACGTGGGGACTCTTCGAGTATAGTTGTTTAACACTTTGGCCGTTTTTAGAATGCGATTGTGACATTTTCTTAATGCATACATAATGAGCAATATTTTTCATTGCAGATGTCAAAAAATTCCGCACCCAAATTAGACTTTAAGGATATGACTATAAGAACTATTAAAAGTGAAAATCACATTACTAACCATCGGCTTGTAGGGTTCGCATGATATATGTATACTAATTAATTTGGTATTGTCAAGCAGGAGCTGTGAAAAGAATATTAATAAAATGGTGATAATTCAATGATTATGTTTATTATTAATTTTTATGACATGTATCTCGCCAGTGTCACCAATTGTATGGAGAGACGCATGGCACCCCTTGTTACAGTGGGTTGAACACACCCATCGTTTTTTAACGTTACCGCGTTGAAAACGGAATCTGTGACGTCCTATGGCAATCAGTATTTTTCCTTTTTGTGACTTCGTAAACATCACTGAAAAATAAAGTTGATGATTGTTATCCTACACAGAGCGTTACTGTAATGTGGATACTAGGATGATGATAACAAAGTCCAAGGTTGAGGAGACAGGATAAAAGTAAGACCCGCGGACCTTTTGAGTGGAGGTCATTATCGCGCGGCAATAAGTCTGCCTTAATCCTGGGAACATTTCGAGAAGCAATGCCATTGTCATTGTTTGGTCGCTTTAATGAAAAATATTTCTGTTCCTTTTTCCTTTCCTTTGTCGGCAGGCTTGGACTGTCACTTTGTTTGTCTTTTTGGGGGCCTTTGCGAGACAAAACAAATAAAAAATTATTTATTACTGTCGATATTAACATAATCGTTTACTTATAAAATGTCATGTTTTGCCTCCTCTCTACATTGGACCACTGTGGAAGAAGAAGGGCGAAGAAACACTGACAGGTTGATTTTTCACACTCAGATCTCTTTAAAAAATTGGTTGTGTTTATTTTCGATGACATGGTAGGTCTCTCCTGAGAAACATAAATGTTGATGTGATAGGGGTAGGTTTATTTTTTATTTTATTTTTATTTATTTTATTTTATTGTTTAAGGTTCACCAACAGATGATACAATAAGACATTCATATATATTAATTATTACATTAGTGCTAGATGTTCATCTACTTAAAGGTAAACACAACATGCAAATTCGACATTTGGTATTATTTGGTATTATTACAGCTATTATTGTAAGTAAGATATCATTTATTTACAATTGTTATTATTTAATTACTATTATTATTGTTATTACTATTACTATTTTAATTATAATTAATTATTGGGGTACGTGGGATAAATGAGACTCGACCTTGGATCTAAACGAGCCAAGTCTGTCGTTGAATACGTCTATATCCAATTCTGTGTTCTTGTGCATAGTTTTGTAAAGGCGTGTCATTCTGGTGATGGGGGCATTGAGACCGAGGTTAGTTTTCCAAGGACGCTCTCTGAGGAGTTTGTAGGTACCAAGTCGTGGGAGCCTGTTTGGAACGTTTATGCTGAAGGAGTGGAACAATTGTGGACACTTTATTTTGCCGTTAAGCACCTTGTACATGAATGTCATGTCTAGTATTTGCCTTCTGACAGCAAGAGATGTCATTTGGAAGTGTGCTAATCTTTCCTTATATGAGCGAAGTTGGAGATCCTTATAGGTAGTGTGTGCAAGATACCATACAAATCTTTTTTGAGCTCTTTCTATTGTATCCTAATTTCACCTCGTGACACCCAAATACCGATCTCCCTACCTAGTTGATGCGCGTGGTTCTGTCCGCTTCAACGCCACGCGTGAGGACGGCATCAAGAAGGGTCCAATACCACTCAGACCTGAGCTCCAACCTCGATCGCCAGCGGCACCTGGACGAGGGCCACCACCTACCCTTATGTGGTAAAATTGTCGCCGCGACGGCGGCGGCTGCCCTTCCAAAGGGCTTTGATGATGATTGAAGATGATAAAATTAAACGCTGAATATAGTTTGAGTATTACATAAATTTATTGACTGTTCTAGGACACGGTACAATAATGAATATTTTTCTATGTTTTTTATGTTTTCTATGCGCGCAGTAGATCACAAGCTGAGGGTAAAATTTTGACACGACGGCCCGCAGCGACAGCGATTGAACAAGACTTGATAGAATTAATAGTCATTAATGTCGGTTGAGACATGAACCAACATTTCGAAGACAGGTAGCATTAATGACAAATGAATTCATCTTACAAATTAATATCATTTTAATTTGCATTAACAGTTGAACTTATACAAATATTACACTGAGTTGATTTAACCCCATACAGTGCCTTCATTTAACCGCCGCAGACCTGGTCATGAGGCATCAAGATTATGAACGTCATATACAAGGTGACGTTTAATTAGCTGACCATACTTTGAGGAATTATAGTACCCATCATTATGAACAACTTTCTCCAAGAAACATATGGTGGCAAAGGGAAAAAAATATTTGTCCCTCAGTACATTGACCCGATCAGCTGATTACGAGTTACTATGGTGGAACCAAAATTTTATTTCGTTTGCGACCATATGTTTCTTGGGGAAAGTTGTTCATAATGAAGGGTACTATTATTCCCTAAAATATGGTCAGCTCATTAAATGTCACCTTGTATATATAACGGGAAAATTTACTTGTACCCACTAACGTATAAAGAATATTCAACGGCCAAGTCACACAACATTAACTATAATAACAAAGAAATCGCAGTAAGGAACCTAAGACTTGGCACGACTTTGACTAGATTTAATTACTTTTTAGAGATAAACAAGCAGCTCCATCGAGACTTGGCTAGTTTTTTACAGAATGTTTTTTGTGGATATTATTTACAGCGTAAGCCATAGGATTAAATCTACCAGCTAATTTATCTATGCGGGGTCCTCACTGAAATTTGCTATCAATGGTATTATCCAAGAAACTTCGTATCATTTACAAATTCTAACTTGTTGCTGTCTAACATTAAACTAATCGCAACTATCCTGACTTTGGATGTGAGAATTCGAAACACTTGTTTTTACCAGCGTTTAACAATAAATTATTACTGTGAACCAATTCAAGGTTAAAGACAATACACCAAAAACATCATCAAAATCTTCTTTTTGTCGTTCAATTTTGAAGACCAATGAAATATCATCAGCAAACAACACTATGTCAGTCAATTTCTCCACCATTAAAGGCAGATCATTAACATTTATCAGGAATAGGAAAGGGCCTAATAGGGAAACCAATTTTCACCACCGAGCCATAAGATTTAACGCCGTTGACTTCTGCCATTTAAATTATATTGCTTAACCTCTCAAAAACCGAGGGCACTTGGGACAGGTCGCCATTTTGAACTATATGCCATGGTAATACAATTTAAAAGTGGAAAAGTGGAGTTAGCTAACGCCGGTGGTATTCAAGAGGTTAAGTATGATCTATGACGAGTAGATCCAACGCTTTATTTCTAACTCCGTAATGGTTTAATTTCATTAGTAGCGTATCATGATCAACACACACACATTGTCACATGCCATCGACAGATCGCAAAAAACCGACAGATTGCAAAAAACGTCGATAGCGTCCTGTGCGGCCTCCCATGCAGAGAAAATATGATATATAAGGGTGATGCCTGCATCCGTAGTCGATTTACCCCTAGTGAAACTGCATTGTTTGGCATGGAGATGTTTTATATGGTTGAAGTGTGAGAGCATTTGATTGGGTATAATCTTTTCGAATATATTACTTAGCTGCAAGAACAGATATAAGCCTAAAATATGAAGGTTCAGCTTTGTCTACCGAGTTGAACAGAGGTATCAGTTGACTGTGTTTCCTGAGGACTGGGAAAGCTTCATCTTCAACGCATTTATTGTATATAAAAGCTAAGTGTGGGGCTATAACTAGAATTACTGAACAAGTTTTGATAATGTCCTGGGGATATAGATGATGAAATTAAAAATCTTCATTACTGACGCTAGTGCTGTTTTTTAACAACGTCTCTGCTTCATATGGAGATAAAATAAGACGCTCTGTTGTGAATAAGGGTATATTAGTGAAAAATGTTTCGAAATATTGAGCTAGAAATCATTGCCTCTAGGTATAACTTTTCCAGTTTCACGGTTTATTATTTGCCCTTTATTTTCATATATTTTTTTTAATTGAATTTAATATTTTTCTATTAATATATAAAGTTTTTGCATCTCTACAAACCAACTCGTCAGTTTTGGAACATTTTTTAACATAGTCATGAAATTTTCTATCAAATTTATAGGTTTTTTGTTCACAAAGGTCATACAAGATAACACTTTTTTTCTATTGGTATTTTTTTCTAAATTCCCAGATATCACAAACTTGATTAAGGTATTTGCTTAGTGATTGTAAATCAATGTATGTAGTTTTTGCTTAGTGATTGAAATTCAATGTATGTAGTTAGAATGCGTCATAAACTGTACACACACACCAAATAATATGACTAGGTGAATCAACACAGGATGGATCTGTTTGTGTTTCAACAGTAAGTGTTTTACCTTTAAAATATGTTTAACAAGACTATAGACACAACCCTATCAACAGTCTTTCTAGTATAACAACTAACAATTTTGTGAAGTTTTATGTTAAAAGACATTACATTTTCACTTAACCAGTGTTCTGAACAAATAAATGGGTGTCAGAATTATTAAGTAATAATCCAAAACTAGTTCCTTGCGCGTAGCCCTTGGAGGTGTTGATGCGTAATATTTAAGTAGTGCAGATCCTTTGTCGCAGTGGCGACCGCCGCCGGGGCATCGGCCCGACACCGGTCACATCTTTTCAAATAGTTTACTTTGTGCTGGAAGAACAGATATTGGTCTGAAATTTGAAGCATCACCCTTTGCAAAGTTTATCACCGCCAACCTGTGTTACTCCTTCCGGACTGAATTTTTGGGTATATATTTGACAATATATTTTGTTTGTTACGTTGTCCATCATCGATATTTCATAGTTAAGTTGATTGCCGCTAGAAAAAATAAAACACTTTTGGCCAATGAATTATTAGGTCTCTCGTGGGTGTGGATAAGTTGACTGCGAAACACAATCTCGTCTTCCGTATTAGTGCTCAGACGAGCTCCACAATTATTTTTAAGCCAACTGCTGCATCTTCTATAAGATGCATTCTTTGATTTCTGCGATTATCATTGTGGAGCTATCTGGATAATTAGTGAGTTGAAGCGTCAGGATACCGTAAATAGACACACAACCTTCCTCATTCAACGCATGCGATACTGCGAGGTGATGGTGCCAGCGTACTGGGCACCCTCCTGCTCGTTGGTTTTAGTTTTAGTTATATTTTAAACTATTAATTAATTTATCAATCTTACATTTGTACTGTATCTGTAATTGTGTACCATTATATTCTGACCAGTACATTATCTCGACTTATCATCAATTTGGGTCGCTCATGGTTGTGATTCAACATACTACGTACGACGACACCATCATTACTGATAGTAAGTCGAGCGCGGCATTTTATAGTCCTGTGTGTACTGAAAGTGCATGTCCAATAAACACAGGTTCTTGACTTCTGAGTCTCCTTCATAAAGGTATGCCCATGGATAAGAATATTTGTGGCACCGCGTGAAGTCGTCACGTATTTAATATCTGAAAGGACAATCGTTTTATAACATTATACAATATAGATTGATAATATTTTGAAGTATATCATGCGTATATCTCAAAATTTCGCTTATGAAAAACTAACAAAGGCACACAACAAACCTTGACTAGAAGTTTATCGGCTGAACGAGTAAGATATACAGGGCTACACTTATTTACTTACAAACCTATTAACAATTTTAAAAATGCTTAAAAACATGCAAAATATAACCTCTTAAAAATATAATAACTTCATTTACATAGCATAGCATTTACATAGCAAAAATAACTAATTAAGAATAATAACTATAACATGACCAGAAAATTATAACGATTAATGTAAAAATTGTGTTGGGCATGGGCATGATTGTTACAAATTCGTTTGTTTGAATTTGTGACACAGGGAATCCCATGAAGAATGGTCAAAACATACTAACGTAAACATGGGAATCCCATGAAGAATGGTCGTCAAGAAGATCAATCAATAAACATTGGGTCACAGAGAACAGAGGTCAAGAGAGAAGAACTTTAAACATAATTTTCTGGCTTGGACTTGTAATTTAGATTTTTGTTTATTGCTTATAGAGGAGAAAAAAATATTTACTATTAAAAAGAAACATTTAAAAAAATCTTTTAAATATCTTTTTGATAGGATCAAAAAAACTTCTTCGATTTGGTGGAGTATGTACCTATAGTCTTTATTAAGATGTCGTAATAAAATCTTATTGCATAAAATCGTAGAAAAAATTTTATTACTCATGATAAACTTGGAAGCATTTGAAGCAGAAGCCTTTTTCACACCGTTTGCACTGTTGATATACTTTTGTAGCCTTGATGCGAGCAATAGCCGTCGAATTTTCTTCATCTAGTAACCTTTTGTAGCAGCCTACACACCTTTTTCTAGTAGCTGATTTGCCAGGAATTTTCGGCAAATCAACTAGAAAGTGCTGCCTTGAATCAGAAGCTCTTGAAGATCTCGAAGGTCCAGATGCCGAGGGTCCTGCTGGACGTAAATTGACATATTGCACGACACTAAATTACTTCAAGTATCAATATATATTTCATGTGTTCGGCGTAAGCACCTAGACTGACCGGACGTCAGTAAGGACTGACTAAAACTATGAAATGGTTTTTTAGATCTACTCTCAAATTCTGATTATATTTATATGCTCACCAGTTCGTGACCCAAAATTGTGTAGCAATTTTTTTTTACTCACAAGTTCGTGACCTCGAAAGGCTTTAGACACGTTCAATGAAACAATGATGGAGAAGTCTTCTACTGGCCGTGAGTTATAACCAGGAGGAATGGGAATCTAGGAGAAGCATAAGTTTATAATAGTTTGCAGTCAAGTTTACTCATTATTATAAAGCACACGCAATTATAGGCTATGCTTTAGAGTACTGCGGCACGAATTTGATAATAAGAGATATACTGTAAGATTAAGAAAATTATCAGCATTCCAATGGTGTTATTCTTTTTCTGAGCAAATGTTTACTTTTCGAGATTTAAGCTTTCAAAGTTTAATAAATTTTAACATATTTGACATGTTTGACACTGTAGGAGTGCGTTTAAAAACATATCCAACCGATTTTTGGTGTTGATTTTTATATCGGAGGTGTTTTGTGGATAGCTGGCAGTCACTTTTCATACCAAAGTGCTTTTCTATTTGTTAGGAAATGCAGTTTTTTTTTAAAACAAAGATGAAAATTTCTGTAAACAAAACGTAAAAATTGGACAATTTCTGTGAATGAACCGTAAAAATTGAAGTAACGAAATGTCAATAAGACCATACTTAGTTAATATTATGACATATTGTCATTATTGTACGTTTGTGGGTGCAAAATGACCAAGAAAAATGGCCGCGTTCATAACGCCATTCCGTTTTCTAGTAGTTTCGCGAATGTTCTCTTTTATTGATCTCTCGATATTTACAAACAAAAACAACTGGCTAGAGTAGGTTATTGTGGCTACTTTTCAATCGAGTTATAGGTTGAAGAAGCTAAACCGGAGCGGAGCGAAGCGTATGCAAACAATAACGACTGGCTAGAGTAGGTTATTGTGGCTACTTTTCATGTAAATTTTGATGATTAATTTTTTAGGCAACATAACCTCAAAAACTAAAAAAAAAACATGAAAAAAACGGGGGGTTTGCTCACCCCCTCTTCTCAGGGGGGGTTCCCCTCCCTCTCCGCCACCCCCTCCCCCCTCTCCACCCCTCAAACTCGTGCCGCACAATTCTGAATTTTTACCGAATTATACAAATGGAGGGTTTCCTTATTATCTCTCTATACACCACACCTCTTGGATGACAGAGGAACACACCACCAATCCACCAAAAATACAAAATGAAATACACATTATATCAACATTTTAACTCGCTACCCACGGTTACGGTTCATGAGATATAGTCCGCTAACGGACTGACGGACAGACAGTCGGACAGACTGATGAACAGACAGACGGATAGATATACAGACAGACAGCCAGACATACGGCCGTAGCCCAATACTCCAAGTTGTCATTAGGCTAGTAAGAATAGGAACATAACAAAACTCCTAATTAAGGAAAATACATATTTATCAATTTATCTACATTCTTTATTTACAAAAACAAAGAACATGAGTCATACTTTAATATACCATCATGTTTGATCCGAAATAGCGGTCGACCATAAATATGATAAATATGGTTCAATTTGGTCAAATGGATCCGTCGTTATTAAACATAAACATTTACTTACAGGCACATACATTGCTTCTGGCCCCACACTAGGATACCATGTGCCGTGGGAACCAGAAACAGCGACTTCATGAACATATAAACATCCAAGACATTTTCTGTATTACCAGCCGGCGATCGGACCCGGGATGCATGGACCTCTTGCATGGCATGGTTGTGGATAGGTAAGCGCTCCAAGATCGGAGTGCACGCATATCGCTCCGATTTGGAACACTAAGATTTTAGGTTAAATTATGTATCCGTTGACCAACCATTCCTTAAGAATCTTTCGCCCTGCTGTCGTAAGCCTCACATCTGCAATTCACCGTGAAAAAAACTTGTTTTGTTGACACAAAGATATAAATATATACCGTATGATAAATGAGATATTCCATTATTCAGGGGAAAATATGAAAGCATAAAGTTTCGATTTAAAGACTATGATTACATATTTATTTACAAAACACATATAACTAACTTTGTATGTGCACGTCATTAGACTATCACGATAAAGGACACAATCTACAGACGAAGATTTCCAGATATTACTCTTACCAAATTAAATATTTACAACGGTAAGTAGAAAAGCTGACAGATATAGATCTCATGTCATCATTAGTCCGTTCTCATCATACATAGATATTTAACTTAAAATAATATAAACAAAAAGTAAAACTTTTCAATAAATAACTTAATTAAAAACACAAATAGTCCCGTCGGTTTTGGTAAGTTAAAAAGTACGAATCAAGCAGACGTAATTTTTGAGATTCGAATATATTATTATATAGTACAGTGTTTAAATCAATTAAATTTAAATGGAAGCGGACAAATTTAAATGGTCCCGCCTGCATTTAAATCTAATTTAATTAACCCCGTACCCAGTAATGAGTGTATCCAGTGACATCGACTGATCGATCAAAATCAGGTCAGCCGTTGATTAGTCACGAGGAGATCCAGGAACAGATATATGTATCTGTCACCGTTAGATAGTCAAAACCTTTAGTTGGTAAACAACGCGTTAGTTGATCAACTATCAACAGATAGCAAACCAGACCGACAGGGTTTAGAACTTACGTTTTTTTTTTCTTACCTGTCAACCAATAAAGGAGACTATAAGACTCGTCTTCGCCTATGCTACCGCATTGTTTGCCCTGGCATTTCATTTGCAATTCCAGTTTAAACTAGTTTACTATTTATAGGTTTTAACCGTTAGTTTATCAACTAACGCGCCTTATAGTAAGCAGTACGCCACAGTCTACTATCTGTCGATAGTTGACCAACTAGCGAGAAAAAACGTTAGTTTATCAACTAACGGTTTTGACAATCTTACGATGACGTATAAACATACCTACAAGGTCAAACACATAAATCTCCTTTTTTCACTGCGCTGCAGTCGGGTCAAAAACCGGCTTCAATTAAAGCCTATTTGATACAAAACATACTCAAACGTGTCTTCATCAATTAAAGATGTCCCTTATTTCTCCATGATCCCATCATCAGATCCTAACCGACGTTAATAAATTGTTGAGAAGCTCTCCTGGTACGTCACCATCACTTATATTTCACCATAATGCATTATGACGAGCACACATTACTGGCCAACCTTAATAAAGTTATCATATCGTAACCTGTGGGATACCTAGTATTGAGCAGTTCTGGTAGCCATCTGTGGCCTTCATCATCAGTTCCACTTTAGAAAATGATTAATCCCGAGGATAAATGCTAATTGCTACAAAAATTACAAAAATCGCTAAAGACCTGCCTATAATATTCAAATCGAAACATGAAAAATCAAAGAAGATACATATATGTCTTATGTCTATATATATATATATATATATATATATATATATATAGATCCCGAATAGTTGTAAACCTCCTCAATTTGTAAATTCGGAGGTTCTAAATTCGTCTGGATCTTTATTTTATAGTTTTTTTTTTTGTATATGTTCAGCGATTTATCGACTCAATATGTCAATTCGGACACTGTCCGAATTGTCATATTTTAATCTTTTTAGTGACGATTCGGACACTATCATAATATTAATGCTGTTTAGTACAGTCAGATGTAAAAAAGTTGCAAAGTATTATTTGTAGAAAAAGAGCGCGACCAAAACTATACATTGCTCTTGGGATGTGTACCATTCTAAGTCAAATTAGACTATGAAATAAAATAAAAATACTGAAATCCATCATTCAAAACATATATTTAGCTTAAAATCAACATCTTAAAACTAAAGTCCATGATTAAAAGGGTATATTTGGGACAAAAATATACATATTAAAAACTAAATTCCGTCACTCAAAATGTATATAGTATATTAGAACATCAACATCTTATACAAATCTATTAGTTTGTTAATAATAATCACTTTGGCAACGTACTTGGTACTTATTTCACCTACCTACATAAATAATATATGTCGACAACAATCGCATTTGTACATCTCGATCTCCATAACGCTCTTTCGCTCGTTACTGCACCTGAGCGTATCTTCACGTACTTTTATTACCTGACAGCTAAGCCGCGTTTTAATTATAATTATAAATATAAATTATTACTTATTTATGTCAGTATTTTTTGTTAGCTACCATAGTACCACCCAAACGGCTAGTCGGATTTATACAAAAATTTATTGTTGGATTGGTTGGTCTTGGCAACTTGAGTTTTTATCTGACTGTACACATTATTTTTCAGTGTCTGAATTGTGCGTAAAAAGTATTGAAATTAAAATGTGTCAATATGGGCACAGTGTCCGAGTAATATATGTCCGAGTCGTCAGCAAGCCTTCTCGACGACGACTGGACCGATTTGGTATTTATTTTTTTGTCTGAAAGGATTTACCGTCCGATTAGTCCCATTGACATCAGGTGAGTACCTGATAATGGACTCCTGAATAAATCGTTAAATGCTATAGGCAGACCTATAGCGATTTTGTGTTTTTTCATAAAAACTCGTGCATTAACTCTCGGGAATCATCATTTTGTAAAGTGGAACCGATTATGAAGATCACAGATGTCCAGCGGAACTGCTCATTACTATTATATATAATATACTATTATCTACACACGTATCATAAACCCTCTTTACTGCCTACAAAAACCGCACGTTACGATCAGCATAATGTTAAACTACTTGGTAAAAACTCATTTCTTATCTAAAAAATTACACATTATGGCCATAATGTGTAATTTTTCTACATATTATGACATTCAAATTTCGAACGCCGACGCTCGCCTGCATGCCGCCCCCAGTTTGTCTGTGAAGTTGGTACTGACATCCAAATTTCGAACGCCGACGCCCGCCTGCGTGAAGTTGGTACTACAGAACAATCTAAACAACTGCAGAGCCACAATGCCGGTCAAACATGCGGTTCCTGAACACATCAATTTTTTTTTCATTTCATTTCATTTATTGCCATAAATTACAGTTGTTATAGGTATAGATGGTCGTACAACTTAAAACTTAGTTCCATGTAATTTTACTCAGCGAGTGTAGCATACAATTTGATTAAAGACACAATAACTATAATATATCATGCATAACATATAGGATTAGCAATAAATATTCAATA
Organism: Argyresthia goedartella; assembly: GCA_949825045.1. Taxonomy (NCBI): domain Eukaryota; kingdom Metazoa; phylum Arthropoda; class Insecta; order Lepidoptera; family Argyresthiidae; genus Argyresthia; species Argyresthia goedartella. The sequence goes on from OX463817.1 coordinate 9,390,838, forward strand.
CAATGTCACAGGGCTCGAGATCAATGAATTAAATTACATTAAATCGAATTAAAATTTGACTAAAATTAATTTAAGTAAAAAACAAGTTAGAATTAAATAAAAAATAATAAGAGGTAAATAATCGTCATATATGTCACTCACTAATAGAATATGTCACTATACAATAATTGGTCAATACAATTATATTATAATACGCAAGGCAAACAGGATAAAATAAACAGCCGCCACAATCCTATTCGCTAATTATTCTTAAAATTATAAAACTCGTCCAAATTATAGGGCGACACAGTTAACAAATAGTCTTTTAGACCTGTGATGAACCCTTTTCCAGTTAGTATTTTAATACTTAAGGGTAGGCTGTTGTACACTTTGATGGCAGTCAACTTTGTAGCACGTGTATAGGAAGCTGTTCGACAATGTGGGACCTCTAAGTAGCCCTTGTTTCTTTCATTTAGTCTTTCACTTAAACCTGGTTTTTTTTGGGGAAACTTAAGTGGATAGCGCTTAAAGAGGGCTTATGATATGTGTGTAGATAAACTAGTGTATGTAACTGTACATAATTAGGCATTAAAACTCTCACTCTCGAGTATTAATGCCCTCCATTATGTAGCAGTAACATATACTATTATGTATGTTATACAGTATTCCACAGGTTGCGATATGATAACTTTATTGCGGTGGTAATGTAATGAACGATGGTCATAATAATGCCTATGGTAAAATGGAGTTGATGGTGACGTTCCATCGGATCATAGAGAAATGGAGGAAGCTCTTCAAATAATAAAGACAGATCTATGGCGATTTGGGTTTTAAAGTAACCTGTGCATTTGCTCTCGGGAAGCATGGCTTATTGAAGTGGAACTGATGTTGTAGTCTTTAGTCCAATGGGAACATAGACATATGCTGCCTCTTGAACGACAGTACGAGATCTTCACCAGCCGGGAAAACACTCGGCCACCGAGCTCGGTTGATACTCGCACTTCATAGCTCGTCGCGTGACTATAACCCCGTTGTGAATGCTGTACGCTGATGCCGGGTGGTTGTGGTTCAGTTCAACCTTGGTGATCTGATTCGACCGGTCCATCTTGAAGAAAGCCCTGCACTTCCCCCATCGGGAGCATCGCCAGGTGGCTGAGAACCGAGCGTGTTTCGATCGCGCGCAGTAAAAAGTATACCCCTGGACCAGGGCCAGAAGAGTTCCAGACTTGTTGCATACCCATTGAACTGGAATGAGGTAGACAAGTCAGTAAAAATTAGGTCAGAAAATATCCGCAAATGTAATATTAATTGGTAGGACGATGACAAAGCGTGGTGAAGATATATACAAGAAGATGTCCCTAATCAGTCAGAGGCAAAAAGTAGCTTTGAAGGCGAACAAAAAAATAAATAAAAGTAAAAAGTCCAACGGTATTCCAACGGTATCCTTCCATTCAAGCCAACATCATCACAACTGTTAGGAGTATATCTAAAGGTGTAAACAAAACAGTAAAGTATGGAAAAGCAGGAAAAATAAATTGTATATCAAGTCATTAATTTATTTCATTAATCGTTCTTACACACTAACAGGTTTCATCCTTACATTTAGGTTAGTTAAATGGTTAGGTTGGTTAAATTGGGAGAGAAGGGCGCCACCGTCGCCATAACAACAACGTCTGTGCATATTTTTTATAAATTAAACTTAAACTTCTAAAATATAGTGATAAAAGTAATATACAACCATTACCCGAGTTACAAATTCCATGCAAAAGTGTGATCTGCTGTTATTTTTCGCTAATAACCAGAAAAAAGTGATAAACCTGCCAGTTTGTTTTTGCCGCTAAATCTGCATTTTCCTGCCTATTTTAAGAAGAATCGACTGTCCGATAACAGCTTTAAAAACAAACAACCTTTTTAACGGAAAAGCAGGAAGAAAAACGAGTGAGAATAAGTTTGGATATTTTTCATAACCTCTACAGTTTAAAATTATAATACCAACGAAGTCCATGATTTAATATCAAAGAAACCAGCGCCATCTATGATCAAGTAGAAGTACTTAATATCGATCGATTGCACTCTCAGATGGTTCCTGCTACTCTGCACCAGATGTCGTAAGGTGTTTTTTTATAAGGGCAGAATTTTTATTTAATCTAATAACCTTGCATTTCCCACGTATAAAAATGAGAAATTGTGGAGCATGTGGAAAACACGTCAACATAGCGGAATTATTGGATTGCAGTAAATGTAAAGAGCACTTCCATTTCCAATGCTTAAACATAAATAAAGGCTATTTTGTTGAATGCAAGCAAGACCTCGAGCGTACCTGGACCTGCCCAAACTGCCGTCGACTTATGCAGCGGACGAGGAATGATGACATGATGCCGGCCAGTCCCCAGGCCCGTGCGATGGCAGCAGACCCTGCAGTGTCTACTACAGGCGATAAAAAGGGACACAGCTACCCCTCAGAAAATACCCAAGAGGTTGCTCGCAAATTGTCGAACAAGTTAGAAATTATAGATAGAAGCAATGTTACTCTCCGACAAAAAAAAAGCATGCCTGATGCACCAGAAGAATTGTACTCCGACGATGAGAAGAGTATCTTAGGCGATACTATCAATCAAGAATTATTAATTAACGAGCAAAACACACAAACAGATAATCAACAAATGCAAAATGCTATAATAGGAGTAACACTTGAACAATTGGAAGCCCTATTTGATAGAAAACTATACTCTATTAAGGAGACTTGGCTATCAGAACTCAAAACGACGGTAGAAACGGTAACCATTAATGAAATAAATAAAGTGAAACAAGAGCTCTCAAAAACTACAATAGCTGTATCTCAGAAACAAGACCAAATTAATAAAGAGATAGATAACATAAACAAAGTCATAATAAATCTAAAGAAAGAAAACGTGCAACTACAAACAGAAATACATAAAATTAACAAAAATATAGAAATAAACAAAAATACTGTACCGACAGGGAAATGCTGTGAAGGAAGTAGAGACAAGAAAATAATTTTATACGGATTGGAAGAAAACAGATGGGAAGAAAGTGGACAATTATACGAAAGGGTAGTCTGCATGTTCCAGGATATACTAAACATAAATATACAGGGATATGTAGAAAATATGAAAAGAATAGGAAAAAAAGGCTTTCGAAGACCCTTAGAAATTGAATTGATGAGTAAGAACCTCACACGACAAATACTACAACACCGAAGTTATTTCAAGAAAACAGGGCTTGCTGTATCGGAAGTATTGGGAGAAGAATCCCTGCAAAAACGAAAGAAATTAATAGAAACCCTAATAAAAGCTCGTCGCGATGGGCATCGAGCCAATATAATTGATGACAAACTTATTATAAATGGAAGACATTATAATCCAGAGCCCCTTGATGACAATATCATCAACAGAACAAACATGAAACGTGGATATCTCCATCAACGATAGATCTGCTGCGTGTAGACGGCTTCAAGCTAGCAGCATCCTTTTGTCGATCTCATCATGGGGCAGGAGGAACTTGCATTCTACTCGAAGACAATATTGAGTTTATTGAACTGAAAGAAATTGATAGTATGAATATAGAGTTTATATTTGAAACTTGTGCCATTGAGATACCTAAGTTAGAATTAATTGTTATTGTTATTTATTGGCCAGATCACACCAGGATGCCTAATATTTTCTTTAATTCCTTAACAAATCTCTTGCAGCACGTAAAGAAGAAATATTTAAGGAAAAATGTTGTAATAGGAGGTGATTTTAATATTGATATGCTAGTAAATTCTATGCTAAGATCAAGCTTTATTGATCTAATGAAAAGCTACAACTTTCACCAACATATAAAAGAGGCTACCAGAATAACTGAAACCTCGTCTACTTGTTTAGATTTAATATTTACTAACTTTATTGTAAAAAAAGAAAAAATCTCCGTCCATGAATATGGTTTTTCAGATCATAAAGGTACAACAATACAAATACCAACCGATCATAATAACGCTCGAACTACATGGTCAGTAAAAAAAAGAATATTTAATGACCAAAATATAAACAATTTCATCTCAGAACTTAATAAAGTTGACTTTAATAAATTAATCACTAGAGATAAAAACTTAAATGAAAACTATATGTCATTTCAATCAAAATTAACTTACATTCTAAATAAAACTATACCCCTAAAAAATGTTAAAATAAAACTTAAAAGCAAAAAAACATGGCTAACAAAAGGTATAAAACAATCCTGTAAGAATAAAAGACTACTAAAACTACTTGTAAATAAAATAGATAATAAAATTCTAAATAATGCCTATAAACAATATAAACTATTATTGAAAAAAATTGTAAAAACGTCTAAAAGGATCCAAAACATTAATAAAATCAAAAACTCTGATAACATAATAAAATCGACTTGGCACTTAATAAAGGAGCAAACTAACAAAGTTACAAAAATAGATAGAGTTAACATTAAATTGAATGAACAAAATAAAATAATAGATAACCCGCTTCGTATAGCTAATATTTTCAACGACTTTTTCCTAATTGTTGCAAATTCAGATCCCTCGCTTCCCGCACCAAAAGGAAAAGCTGTAATTGAGCCGTCTGAAAATTCAATGTACTTAAAACCAGTTACCATCCCTGAAGTTATTAAAATAATAAAAGAATTAAAAAACAAAAAAAGTTTCGGTCATGACGAACTGCCCCCATTACTAATAAAAAAATGTGTTGAAACATTGGCCCCTATTCTGTCGTTTCTTATAAATCAGTCTTTTGCAGATGGTACAGTACCAGACCTCTTAAAACTATCCATAATTAAACCTATTTACAAAAAAGTAACTGCACAAACTACAGACCAATTGCTCTTTTACCTACATTCGCAAAAATCTTTGAAACTGCCATGGCAAACAGACTGTATTCCTTCTGTGAACAATTTAATATATTTATTAGTCCCAATATGGATTTAGAAAAAACCACTCGACATCACTAGCTGTTTATAAATATATTACAGATATTTTAAATATTATAAATAATAAAAAATATGCTATTGGTTTACTTCTCAATATGAGCAAGACATATGATCGTGTCCTTTATGATATATTATTAAAAAAAATATATGGAATAGGTGTTCGTGGTATTGTGCACCAATGGTTCGACTCTTACTTATCAAACAGATATCAACTTGTAGAAATAGAACATTATGATGGTAAAACTGGTTTGATTAATAAAATGCGATCTGAAAAAGCACATGTCACAAAGTCAATCCCCCAAGGAAGTGTACTGGGGTGCATTCTCTTTCTGCTCTACATTAATGACTTGCCTAAACAAATTAACCATTCATCCACTCTATTTGCCGACGATATATCAATAGTTATACCTTGCCAAAATGCCACCGACCTCAACGTACTTCTTCAAACTATATTTGATACATTAATTAACTGGTTAAATGAACACAATTTACAAATAAATTATTCCAAAACAAAACTATTACAATTTAAACCACATCAAAAACGTCCCTTAGAAATAAACTACTCATATCTAAGTAATAAAATCGAATGTGCTAAAACTTACCCTTTACCCTAGTAATATCTATGTTAATGCCTACATTAACATAGATAGGAATATAAACTGGAAAGACCACATTGCAAATATATCAACCAAACTATCAAGATTCACTTACGCGCTGCTCGAATTAAAGAAATACACAGATGTGAAGACTGCTCTCTCAGCATATTATGCCTATGCTCACGCGTGGCTACAATATGGTATAGTGGTATGGGGAAACAGTAGCAAGGTACCAAACTTGTTTTTATTACAAAAGAAATGCGTCAGAATAATTGCTAATATAGACAATATGACTAGCTGCAAGCCCTATTTTAAACAATATAAAATACTTACACTAACTTCTATCTATATATTAGAAATCAGCAACTTTGTAAAAAAAACTTACATATGTTCCCAAAATATTCCCGTCCAAATAATTTAAGACCTAAAAGCTACTTATCCTGTCCCCAGACAAAACTTAAAATGGTACAATGTGGTCCATTTACCATGGCTACAAAAATATATAATAATTTACCCAAAAATCTCCAGGAAATGGAAGATTTAACAAAATTTAAAAAACTTTTACCTCGCCGAAAAATGCTACTACGTGCTGCAGGAATTCTTCGAAGATAAAAATTATTAGGAAAATAAATTTAGTCTCTTTAACCTGTGAACAGCTGATCGGGTCAATGTAAAAGTTATGTGTATGTGTAGATAAATTTGTTATACCCTGTCAGGGTGCATGTACCCTACATACATTTTCCACCTGTAGTGTGTATTGTACATGTTATATGCAAATAAATGAATATGAATATGAATATGAATATGAATTGATCTCGGATTATTCTATTCCGGCTCCAGAATAGAATACTGAACTTTAAATATAAAAACTATATATCCAAATAGATTATAATCAGTAAGAAACCTTTTAGTATAAGGCCGAGTGTACATGTAAATAGGAATAGCAACGCGATAAGTATCATAGTAGTAAATAAACGAACAAGAAGATTTGGGGAGGGACATCTGTTGATCCAACAGTAACCAGTGCCCAAACATTGGGAATTGGGTGAAATAGTCACGATAGAGGACCGATCACCCGCCTGTGGTTCAGCGGGCGTCCCACCTCATCATCCTCATCATTGTAGTTATAGTTTAAAGTTTATTTTTATTTTTTATTTATATGGTAGTTTCTGTAGTAGGAACGTCTTAGGCATACACCTAAATTTCTTAACCAGTTGGTTGCGTCGTTTGTAAGGGTGATGAAGTCATCGGGATCTCCAGGGTAAGCCCACAGAGGGCACTCACGCACTATGTGATCAACTGTCTGGAACTCGGCACCGCAGTCGCAGCTTGGAGAGGCAGACCAGCCACAGCGGTGTCTGTAATGGACGGTGCGTCTGTGGCCTGTACGGATTCTATTTAATTGGCACCGGTCCCGACGGGAAAGTTCTGAGCCCGGTACGTAGGTGCCTGGACGAATGCAGTTGGAGAGGGATGATGGTTACTCACTTCCGCAGGTAGAACACCCCTAGCTACCCTGCACGTGTCAATTGCCGATACCGGCTGTGCATAACTGCTACAAACACGCGCGTCATCATCACACAGTAACGTGTGTTACGCTGCAAGTGCTAAGCCGCAAAGAGTTTCAACAATGAGTATGGAGCGTACTCTGCAAACTTATCCTAATATGTAGGGCCTGTTAATAAACTGCCTCTGAATAAAATTCAGCTGTTTGCCAGAGGCAATTATGAGGGGAGTAACATCTTCGGGAGTAAAGTAAAAGGCTTTAAAAGGCTTGCGCGCAAATACCAGACTATAATAGACTAATTTTATTATAGGAAATCCTAGCTTATATACTAGGTTGGTACATGTTATTAATGACGTACATAAGACATAGTACGTGATGTGATATTTCCGCATATCTGTGGCGGGCGTACGTGCCGGCACAGATGGGGAGTATCTGTGCCGGCACGTACGCCCTTTAGGGAAAATAAATAAATGAATGTACTTACAACAATGAACAAAAATCTAAGTTAGAATCAAACAATAACCTTAAATGAATCGAATTAACTTTAGAAATGTGTATACCATAACAAACTTATATCAACTGCAATAATAACTAGTAGGATTTTAATAAACATAAAACCAGATCTTAATTGTGCATACTTTAACTTAATCTATTTTTATATATAAGGAAAGTTATTGTTAAATAAAACTAGACAGTAATAGAGAATATTTCAACTTAATCTAAAGGTAACTATTACACGAATTAGGAAAATAAATGAACTACGGTTATGTGAATTCTAAATAAGTTTAAAGAATAACATAATATTTACCTACAGGCGAGTCTAGTGTCTGGCCGCACACTACATAAAATAAACTAAAAACTGGAAACAGAAAAACACTAGGAAAATGGTGCTTCGCGGTTAGTAAACTAACCTAACCTATAACTGGAAAAGATCCGCAGGAGAGTCGTCTGATGCTGTAGCCGCATATGTTTTTCAGGAATCGATGAGTCAATTTACATCGCACGTCGTTGAAGTTGTAATTACTGTTTGTTTATAATTGCGACCGTACCTACAAGGATGATTGTGCTGAATCAGCGTCAGCATTAAATCTGTAACCTTGGCTGTAGGCAGTCAATGATCTCGTACGTCATATGTACGTGCGTGCTCTTCACTCTAGAGGGAATATTAAGTTGTCGATTGATGAAATTTGTGTGCCTAAAAACCTTGGGATTTGGCAACTTAGGGCACATCTTGTACACCAATCGTTTATATATAAATATATATCTTTGATTCTTTATTTTTTTTGATTCTTTATTCTTTATTGCACAGAAATCTTAATAGTAAGGTAACAAAACATTTTATGAGCAAAGGCGAGCTTATCTCTAAAGAGAGATTTCTACCAGCAAACCTAGGCAGGACAGGAAAAATTGTGCAACAGGAGAGTCCTAGTGCGCAATAAAACTGTACACATCTAATTGTTTACAACTAAAACATAATAAATGATATAGTAAAAAAATGAATGAATGAAAATAAAATAAATGATATAGTAAATGATTTACACTAAATAAAATACAAAAGCAAAAAATAAAATATATATCAAACATATACTACTTATATATACATATATAAAAGTACCTATCACGAAAGAGAAAGGAAATGCTCTTTCAATCTTGTCTTAAAAGTGAAAATTGAGGGACTATCTCTAATAGCGCAGGGAAGTGCGTTCCACAGTCGGATCGCCGTTAACCTAAACGAGTGTTTGTAAGCGGCATTGTTATGCCGAGGAGTAGAATGACGAGACATCGTGTGGGATCTCCGGTTGCTATGCCTGGAGGAAATAAACTCGAAACGTTCTCGAAGATATGAGGGGTAGCGGGGATTTCGCAAAATGTTGAACAGATAGGAGAGAACGTGCATATCACGACGAAATCGGATCGGAAGCCACCCCAACTCCTTGCGATAATGTGAGACATGGTCATACTTGCGCAGCCCGAAGAAAAACCGAATCCCGAGGTTTTGAAGTCGTTCGAGTTTGTTCAGTTGTTCTTCGTTCGCACCGATCCAGCAAACATCCGCATAGTCGATTAAAGGTAGTAGGAGGGACTGGGCAAGGGTAATTTTAGTCTGCTGCGGCAGGAAGTGCTGCAATCTCCGTAGGGAGTGAAATGACGCAAAGACTCGTCTGCTGACCTCACAAACATGGGGCGACCAGGACAACAATTTATCCAATACAACCCCAAGATTCTTGGCCTTCTCGCTGTATGAAATTATGTTACCATCATACACTATAGGGTCGACGGGCATTTTCTGAACTAGGTTATGAGAGTGACGAGTACCCAAAATCATGGCCTGCGATTTGCCCGGGTTGACAAGCAGACCATATGAGGTAGCCCATTTCCTGATGTTATCGAGATATATCTCTCTCTCTTCAGTGATTTGATTATTCTTCGTGCGATGTTCTTCCTCGATGATTTCAATATTCGTTGAATTGGGTATATCGATGATGTTTCAATACTCTTCTGGGGGCTGGAACGGCTTCCTATGTCTTGAACTTGAAAAAGCTGCTTGCTGTGAATGAATTTGCCGACGCGTTCGTTTCTGCTGGTGCGAGCTCCATTTTGATAAATCAGCAGTTGGCTGACTATCGGTTCATTATTCTTGCGGTATCTTGAGTTCGATGCGGGAAATCTTGAGTTGAAATCTTTTGGCTTCTGGTCCGTCATGGCTTGCTTGATGTCGTCTTGGTTTGGGTGGGGTCTTGATTATGTAGTTCTGCAGCGTGGTTTGAAATAGGTATGCAGAAGTCGGGGCTCGGCGATCTTGGACGAAGTGCTTCTTGCTTGCACTTCTGAGCTGGCAGCACACGGAGTTTTCTTCGCGGCTGGGTCCATGCTGCTATTACCGAAGGTTGCTGATGTTCAAAAGTCGGGTCACCACTTTGCCAGAGGCAATTATGAGGGGAGTAACATCTTCGGAAGTAAAGTAAAAGGCTTGAGATGCGCGCAAATACCAGACTATACTAGACTAATTTTATTATAGGAAATCCTAGCTTATATACTAGGTTGGTACATGTTATTAATGACGTACATAAGACATAGTACGTGATGAGATATTTCCGCATATCTGTGGCGGGCGTACGTGCCGGCACAAGCTGCGTCCGAAAACATGGGCAATGGAGTAAATGTAACGTTATGGAGCAAACGCCCTCGATTACAAGATGAAAGAAGCCCACAGATGCCCAGCGGATTTGAAGACTTTGAGCGTGAATTTATGGATATGCTCACATCATGGAATACCGAGCAGGATAAAAACTGACTGTTATTGAATTAAAAATCGTTGTGAACAAATAAATAAATCAAATTCGGAAACTGAGAGAGATGGATTTTGTTAACAAAAGCTACGAGGAGATAAAAATAAAGATGACAAGCTTAGAAAAGGAAAAATAGAAAAATGATCACAAACAAATCGCCCAGCAATGACAGAACTTTAAAACGTCCGTGTGAAAGAGCAGAGAAATATCTGCGATCTTTTGAAGGTGGTCTAGGTCGTACATAAAAAAGCCTCAGACCTTGGTGATATCTACCGCCTACCGGGAAAAGGCTCGACAATAGCTCATCATATCCATATCATCATCCCAGTGAAATAGCAATTGACATTTAAACTATAAAAGAAGATCGCGAAAAAATAATCATAAAATAATGAGGTTTAATTTGGTCCAATCCAATTAACTTCAATTTCGTAGGCTGTTTAGTGCATAGGAAATGCATTAGGCGGTGAGAAGCTATCTTGGCGACTGTTTTCCCAATTGCTGGATCGGCAGAGACGAGCCTATTCCTTGGCCTGCTCGTTCACCAGATCTGACCCCAATGGACTACCTGTGTGGGGCAGAGCCAAAGAACTGGGTGCTCGTGACTGTGTGAGGAACCAAGGATCTCATTTCGAGCATGAAAAGCATAAATTAAATTAATTAAAGACTAAGATTAAATTCAAGACTGTATAAAAAGTCTATTTTTCTCCCTCAAACTGGTTAGTAGGTCATAACTTTTAGAATGTGTGAGGTATCTACGTCAATAATGCCTGAAATGGAAGATCATTAACTAAGAATGTTTTATAAAGATTTGCACATAAGAAGCTTTCACTTATTTTTGTTAAATTAGGTCCGAAAAACTTATTTTATTGAGATTTAAATTAGCCGTGCTCTTCAATGGGCTGCTAAAACCAAGTCTGACGTAGCAGATGCACAAATCAAGATTTATTAGAATGCTTATTAAGTGATTTATTAGAATCAATTGTAAAATAATCCAATTATTGTTTTGCAATGATAATCACATAACTGTGAAAATCTGGAGTTTTTCTTCAAAAACACTAAATCATCAATAAAAATTTAACTGTAAGACTTCGTCACATGTATGTTTGGCTCAAATGGTTCGAAATGATCTGTACTAACTTCGGTTTGAGTCTTTGCATCGATCTACAGGACACCCTGTATTTTGATCACAGAGATTTTTAGTAAACAAAGAGGTTTTGACACTTTGTATTTGTCAAATGACATGACTGAAATGTAGATAAATATTTACATTTTAGTAACTGGAATTTTCGACCATGCATTAAAAGGGGTAGGGAATTGATTACCCGAAACTGTACGAACTCATTGACTGGAATAAAATGAATCTAAAACCTTAATTCTACACGCGAGTATAATAATTTAACTATATCGCCGCATACAAGTGTTACAAATCAACCTACTCAACCAAGATAATGATTTACACAGTTATTGATTAACACTAGTTATAAGAAAACTTTAAATACTGACTCAACTATGACTAAGTGTAAAATTTTAAATACTGACTCCACTATGACTAAGTTCATGACTAGACAGTTAAAATATTTTAAATATTTTGTTACTTACACCACAAAACCTTCACATATACAAATATACAGTGATGTTCACATATTGTTTACTGCAAATCAGTTACCAGAATCCTAAAACCCTTAGCATCAATGTGTGTGTTCGTTTTTAGTCTTCACAATGATGTCCTCGTATGTGACCAACGTGGCCTTACATCCCAGTCGGGCCTTGTTACAGGACCAGTAACTCTGTAGACCAACACTCCTCTTCATGTTGAACCGGAAACTGTCAATCTGTATCAATGGCTTACCAAACTTGGTCATCAGAAATATGGGCTTGGTTTTATCTGGAAGAAACAAATATTGTAAGATGAAGCAATATTGGAGTACGTATTTAAATTCTCGTAGTTAAGTCGTTCTGAATGCTAACATCCCTCAATACCTGAAGACTAAGGTATTTAACCAATTTGTACTGCTCATTCTCATATACGGTGCTGAAACATGGACGCTCACGAAGGAGATTGTGCACAAAATCACGGTAGCACAAACAGCCATGGAGTATCCGTTATACCGAAATCAGTCGCCGAACCAAGGTGGCTGATGTAGGTAAGCGGATAGCACGGCTTAAGTGGATGTGGGCAGGACATTTGGCAAGGCGAGAAGACGGAAGATGGAGCAAATCAGCGACAGAGTGGTGGCCAAGAGGAGGCCAAAGATCGGTCTGCAGACCATCTGCCAGATGATCCGACGATGTGGAGAGGGTGGCAGGAAAGCAATGGACGCGGGTTTCGCAAGACCGTACTGAATGGCGTGTTTATGAGAAGGCCTGTTTCTAACAGTGGGTCCCTTGACAGGCTGATGATGATGATGGTGAAGATTTAAATGCCGTCCCGCTTTTACCCATACAGGATGGCTGACACACAGTTGCGCCTACATTCAACTTGATATTCATTTCACCCTTTTAGGTGATAGTCTGCTAGCAAATCATAGCAGCTGCCGAAATATGAAGGTTATTTATTAAATAACCATCAGCCAGCTTAACTAAATAATAATGAACAATCCAACACCGACATTATAATAAATCAACACATAGGCGGAACATAGCTTTATTTTATAAATGGTTATGGCTATTGTGTAGTTTAATAACCTCATTGCCAACAGTGACAAGAGTAGCGCGGCATCCGTATGAAATCTTCACACATCTCCAGGAGACTCGTGGTCCCTTGCAGTCACTTTTCCTATTGAACCGATAGTTGCCGAAGAGTAAGACAGTCCTGCCTCTTATCGACGTTGAAAACCTAACTGAAATCAAATATACAATAGGTTGGGCTGGGTTTGCACAAATCGTGAATCACCTTTGACATTCAATAAACAATCTATGGAATGTCAAAGTTGACGTTAGATCAGTAATGGTATTTCGGCACTAAAATGCATGGTAGAACTGTCTCTCAGGATCAGGACTTTGATTTGTCTGGGTAAAATATCCATCAGAAAAAAGAAATAACCGTTCAAAAAAATCGCCCTGCTGTAACAGTTGATACAAAAGGGCGATTTTTTAAATTTATGAGAGAATTGGATGAAGGTGAGCCCAAATCGCAGGAGGTCCATGGTTCTGATTGGATGACACTGTACAGTATGAAGTTACCTGTTTTGTCTGTGCTTATGATGAAAAAGGGTATTTCACGGCTGGTTCACGGCATTCAACGACCAAAATGGTGAGACTAATTTCAGAGTACTACTTGTAGGCATAATTCTCACTAAAATCTATATGTAATGCTACTTCACTCTGAGTCAGCCCGTTGATGCATTATGGTAAGCTTTGTTTTAAAGCTCGCTCTCAAATTTATAGATCACTTCATCGATTGTGAGCTTTTCAGTAACTGGGATATTTATTGTAATTTTCACTTTATTCCCTACCTTTTCTACAACTTCACTTTTTCTTATCCACTGTCGTAATTCCACAATCTCTATTTGGTTACTATTTTCTACAAATTCTTCACTGGTTCTTGCACTCCGAACAAACTTGATACCTTTCATACAAGATGCAAAATCAACAGTACAAACTAATGATTCTAAAACTCTATTGATGTGTTTCTGCATAATTATGTAAAGTAATAACTACATAACTTATATTTGCACGTAACGTACACAGGTATCTCTTCTACAGTAGTAGGTTTTACATAAAATGGTCTATGTTTAGTGAAGGAGTACAAAGCCTTTTCTCTCAAAAAGGCTTTGTACTCCTTCTTACCAGCTGTAACTCTCATTACATCATAAAAAGCAGTGACGAATCTTCAGTATAAGATCAGTCTGTTTTGGTAGAACGCTCTTATATGTTAAAGTTTGGTCTAAACCTAATGTGACTCTTACCAAATCGATCTGAATTCTGCAGTAATTTACACTACGGCTCTGAAATAACAATTAGATGAGGCTCTTTTCTTCTCGACTTTTGTCATTTTGGTACCGTTCTTTCATGGCATTAGAAAGACCTCTGTTTTTTTTTTATTCTGACTATTGATCAGTCAGTAAAGACAGCAGTCATCTTTGCTGCTTCTGTCTTTTTTTTTATTTTCTATGCAATCCCTTCTTACATTTTCTAACTTTCTTCTCCAACTGGTCTATTTTTTCTTGAAACTTAATATTTCTCTATATAAATTTGTTCTGTCTCTTTTCACTTTCTTTCTACCCATTGAACTACGAGTAGATACTTCAGAGTGAGTCGGTATTGCAGAATAAGGAGTCACTCGTGGGGTTTTTGGTATTGGTTATGGAGCTGGCATGTTTGAAAGTACCTCTTCAAACATTTTTTTCTTCTCCCTTCTTTTTTTATTTCTTTGTAGCCATTTTCGCTTCACGATTCGATGTTCTCTGATGCTCATGTCAGCCACTAGCTTCTTTCGAGCATGGTATCTTTCTAAATCCTTGCGTTTAACTTCTGCTACCTTCTCAGGATCATTTTTTCGTTTCTCCCGACAGCACCGCTGCCGTTCTGCTGGTGTCAATGCCTTCTTTTTCGCCATGATAGTATCTGTAAATAGAAAATAAGTAAAGAAGTACCTGAACATTCAAGAAGATATATAAATATTTGTAACTCTTTCCGGCGAAACAATAAAGTAAGACAATAACTAGGGTACCTATTTTAATATTTCTCGCATACGGTATAAATACAACGTGATATATAATTAATTTTACCCTTCCGTCACGAACTTTACCAGTCTGTCACAAAAACATGAAACGTCAGGAGATTGACTTTATGAAATCTGGTATGATCCTTTTCACGAGTGTAGAGTGCACTCGGTCTACCGACACATACAATGATATTTAAATCAGCGAACGATGTGTCGGTTGGTGGCCTTCGCTCACCCAATAATACATTTTATGTCACCTAAATTTAGATTTTACACTAATACGGGATACCATAAATCATAATATCTATTCCTAAGAAATATATATTTTCATCAAATGAATCAAAACGGTCACACAAAAAGGTCACCACTTAACCTTAGCGTAACATTGACACGTAACAATAAATAAAAATAAAAACGGTCAAGTGCGAATCGCACACGAAGGGTTTCCTTGCTACCGCACAATGTTTCTTGCATGGGTATTAGGTAAATTAAATTTTCCTGTGGGTTTTCCTTTAATAGAAAAATGTATAAAAAGTAATTGGTGTGGCTACTTTCATACTCCATGTATGTAATCAGGTGCATTTATATTTTTTTATGTGGCATTCAATGAAATAGAGCATAATGTTTAAGTAAAGATCTATATTATGTTTAAAAAAATTATTTCAGTAATTTTGGAGATAACGGGAGGGGAGATGGTGTTTTTTTGCCTATTTTCTTAAATACATCTTTAACGCATTTAAGGTTTAGCTGGTCTCACAGCGTTGCTATCGACATATCACGCTTACGTGGCTTCGACTCTCAAATATGGTGTTATATTCTGGGGTAACTCAACGGATGAGGACAGAGCTTTTAAAGCACAAAAGAGATGTCTTAGGGCAATATGTCATCTAAAGCTAACAGACACACTCTACCATCGTTATATATTTACGAAATGGCAGTTTATGTTAGAAACAACTGGGATTCTTTTATCAAATTACAGGAAAATGAACATTAAATAAAGCATCCCGCGGAATTCAGTCGCTCTATTTCAAAAAAGTGTGTTTGGTATGACACCAAAAAATTATAATAATCTGCCAATATACATTAGAGACATAGAAAACTTCGATTTATTAAAATCAAGTTTGAATGAACATTTGATAAAGAAAGCCTACTATAGTGTACAGGAATTCCTAAACGGACATTGAAATGTTAGCTTTTAATAAAAAAATATATCAGTTTTGTATATTTATATTGTAACATTTAATTGCAGAACATTTGAAGTGTATTTTAATTTAATTTAATATTTTTAATTTGTATTTCTCATTAAAAACCCTGTATACCCACATTCAACAAATAAACGTTCTTGTTTTATGGTATTCTTTATAAAACATATATTTTAAATCCTCGCAACAATATCTTTAATTACTTAGTCAGATCAGTTGTTTCGCAGATATGGACGGGGAGATCCTCACTTTCATTAGACTTGTC
This sequence comes from Argyresthia goedartella, assembly GCA_949825045.1. NCBI lineage: Eukaryota > Metazoa > Arthropoda > Insecta > Lepidoptera > Argyresthiidae > Argyresthia > Argyresthia goedartella. Next base: position 9,407,305 of record OX463817.1, read on the forward strand.
ACACGATACAGTTTGTTGATCCATGTTTTGAAAATAATTAAATACCAAATTTATTCGTTATTTGAAATAGACCCCCTCTTATGCTTAAGTTTTGAGAACAATCCACACAAGCCCTGATTGGGGAAAACCTGAGGAGCAACTCCCTCCGGGCCAAAACCTGGGCTGGCAGCTGTGGAAAACCTTGAACCGGCTGAGTTCACGCGTCGGGCGCACCAGAGACAACATGCGACGCTGGGGCATCTTGCCTGAGGACGCAACCACAAGCTGCCATAGCTTTGCCCCCCAAACTTCCGGCCACCTACTATCGTGCCCGCAATGCCCGACTTCCTGCAAACACGCCGACCTTATGCAGGCTAACGAAAAAGCCATCGCGGTGGCTGACTACTGTAATGATCTACTTTGATCCTCCCTACAAATATAAGACAATAAAGGAAATCTCTAGCATACAAGAGCCACTAAATATGTCAAAATGTAAGCCCCACTTAAATATTACCCATCAAAACATCCAGGGGCTACCCGGCAAAGAACTTGTATTAGAATTATTTCTTAAAAATTCTGACATTGATGTTATTTGTGTTACAGAACACTGGTTGAAGGAAAATATGATGTCTCTTAACATAAATAAATTACAAAATTGTCAGTTGTTACAACAGAAAGACTGCTGATAGAGGTGGTTCTTTAATCCTAGTGAAAAATAATATTAAGGTGAAACAACGGAAAGATATTCTTGCACTTACTTAGATTAGAGTTAGATAGCCATATTATTGTTTGTTTCTACAGGCCACCGAGGGATGAAAAAGGCCATTGCAATTTCGAAATATTTGAGAAAATTATAGAGGAAACCCTCACTAAACTATGTAATAACAGAAAAAAGTTAATTATTTGTGGCGATCTTTATGTTGATTTGCTTGTTGGAACAACAATAAAACAAGGATTAATAACTTTATTCAAATCGTTTAATTTATGTCATGTATTTTTAAAGCCGACTAGATTTACACTTACCAGCCAAACTTGCTTATATTGTATAACGTTTTTTGTGACTGTGCATTAACAAGTAAAAGTGTTATTAACTGCTTACCCTCCGATCACAGTGGTCAAACAGTTTCATTCCCAATTGCTATTAAGGATAAGACTGGTCCATCATTTTATAGGCCTATTACATCCCATAGACTAGAGACATATACGAAAAACTTAGATATAAATTTGCCAGTACCGGATTTTAATGAACAGAACCCAAACAAAATCTACTCAGACTTCTTCAACATTATTCAGACAGAATGAAATAAAGTTTTTAAATTAAAGAAGTCAGTGACTACAACGGTAAATCTAAATTTAATGACTGGGCAACGTTTGGGATTCCTAAAAGTAGAGTTATCTTGTATGACCAAACTACCAGCCAAACTTGCTTATATTGTATAACGTTTTTTGTGACTGTGCATTAACAAGTAAAAGTGTAATTAACTGCTTACCCTCCGATCACAGTGGTCAAACAGTTTCATTCCCAATTGCTATTAAGGATAAGACTGGTCCATCATTTTATAGGCCTATTACATCCCATAGACTAGAGACATATACGAAAAACTTAGATATAAATTTGCCAGTACCGGATTTTAATGAACAGAACCCAAACAAAATCTACTCAGACTTCTTCAACATTATTCAGACAGAATGAAATAAACTTTTTAAATTAAAGAAGTCAGTGACTACAACGGTAAATCTAAATTTAATGACTGGGCAACGTTTGGGATTCCTAAAAGTAGAGTTATCTTGTATGACCTTTATGAACAAAAAACCTATAACTTTGATCGAAAATTTCATCACTATGTTAAAAAATATTCCAAAACTTTCAAGTTGGTTTGTAGAACTGCAAAAACTTTACACATAAATAGAAAAATACAAAATTCAAATAATAGAATGAAAACTGTTTGGCAAATAATAAACCTTGAAACTGGCAAAGTTATAACAAGGGACTATGATTTCTGCCTAAAGATAGGTGACGATGTTGTTAAATCCAGCGCTCCAATTTACCCTTACTCACAACAGATCGTCTAAATTCATCTCCATATGAAGTAGAGACTTTATTAACAAATACCACTAGCGTCAGTAAGGTATATTTAAAATTTCATCATGGATATCCCCAGGACATTGTCAAAACGTTTAGATTACTTAACTTAAAAAATACTGAAGACCTGTGAGGTATATCAGTCCAAGTCATTAGTTCAGTAATTCTAGTTATAGCCTCACTTAGCATATATATTCAATAAATTTGTTGACGATGGGGCTTTCCCAGACCTCATAAAATACAGTAAACTGATACTGTTCTAGTTGGGAGATAAGGGCGATCCTTCAAATTTCAGACCAATATCTGTTCTTCCAACACTAAGTAAAATATTTGAAAAGATTATACTCAATCAAATGCTCTCACACTTCAAAACAAAACAAGTCCACGCCAAACAATACGGTTTCACTAGGGATAAATCGACTACGGATGCAGGTATTACCCTTATATCTCATATTTATTCTGCATGGGAGGCCGCACAGGATGCTATCGGAGTTTTTTGCGACCTGTCGAAGGCATTTGATTGTGTTGATCATTGCGGAGTTAGAAATAAAGCGATGGATCTACTAAAATCATACCTAAGCAATAGAATACAAAAGGCAGAAGTTAACGGCGTTAAATCTGATGGATCGGGTGAAAAAATTGGCGTTCCACAAGGTTCCATATTAGGCCCTTTCTCATTCCTGGTATATATTAACGATCTGCCTTTCATGGTGGAGAAATTGACTGACATAGTATAGTTTGCTGATGATATTCAATGGTCTTCAACATTTAAAGACAAAAAGGAGATTTTGATGATGTTAATGGTGTATTGTCTTTAACCTTGAATTGGTTCACAGTTAATAATTTATTTTTAAACGCTGGTAAAACCAAGTGTATCAAATTCTCACTTCCAAATGTCAGGCAAGTTGAGACTAGTTTAGTGTTAGACAACTGCACGTTAGAATTAGTAAATGATACGAAGTTTCTTGGAATAACCATTGATAGCAAATTGCAGTGGGGACCCCACATAGATAAATTGGCTGGTAAACTAAGTTCTGCGGCGTACGCTGTTAGGAACACCAGACAAAGCACGGATGTGGCTACATCTAGGCTAGTATATTTTAGTTACTTTTATAGTGTCATGTCCTATGGTATCTTGTTGTTGTAGGAAGCAGCGGATCTTCATACTATTTATATTTTACAGAAGAGAGCTATTCGAGCAATTCATAAATTAAACCGAACAGACTCCTTAAGAGAGCTTTTTAAACAAATTGACATACTAACTGTAGCTAGTCAATTTATTTTCGAAAATATAACGTAGGTACGCAAGAACCTTCAACATTTTCCAAACTTAGCGATAGCTTTAACCTAAGAAATTATCACAGACTATGTGCGCCCCGGTTTAGACTCGCGAAGTTTAGCAATTCTTTCAAGGGTCAGTGCAATCTTTACTATAATAAGACACCTCTGGAGATTTTGAAATTGCCCTTTGAGCAATTTAAAAAGCATGTTAAAGCGACTTTGTCGTAAAAGGGATATTACAATGTTCAAGATTACTTAAATGACGGGACGGTATGGGGTTAATCTAGCTCAACACAGACCTTGCTGTTAATAATTTTGTATTTATTTATTCCTGCTTATTAATCATAATACTTAAATTTTTCATATTTGTATTAGTTAAGCACAACCTATTTTTAAAAGAGATCGAAAAATCAATCTATGGGTGTTTCTACGCCCTTTTTTTCTTTCTACGCTCTTCTCCCACAGTGGTCCAATGTAGAGAACTCTCCCGTACTCGGCGCCAGAAGCCCGTCAAGGGATGACCTGCAAAGGTCTTCATCCCAGGCACGCTGCACCGGCACAACTCTCCCCGGGCAACGGACCTGCCACAGCCGTAAAGCCTCGGCCAAAAAGAGTTCTTTGACCTAAAACTTTCAGATAATCCTAAGAAAGACCTCAAATATCCGCCAAAAAATTACAAACTTCCTAGTTGTGCGGTCAAAGTCTAAAGGTGAGCCTTAGTCGCGGACTGTACGAATTTATTTTCTATAATGAAACATAAGAGAATATACGGAATATTCAGTTTAATTCTCATACCCACAGAGAAAGACAGCTGGGAACACTACGTTATATAAGTTTTCGAGAAGAGATGGACTGATCTGATGAATCAAATCTTTACAGAATGCCTAAAAATTCGAAGGATTCCTACCGATTTAGTTTAAGTTATGTTTTGTATGGTACGTGACCTTTGGCATGTCCGATATGTTAATGTATTTTCAACCAAGTTTCAATGGTACCAGGCACGGATCCTTCAGTTCGAACATAATGAGAGCTGCCGTGTCCTTCGTGAGAAAGTTGTAAAATCGATGACCTAATAAGTTCAATTAGTAATATGTGTATTGAAGTATTGTTAATAAAATCATCATATAAAAGTGAATTAGTATGGGATCCGTATACCCATATATTACTTAGCTATATGAAGTAGAAAAGTGGAATGAGATAAAGACTTTGAATGACAGTGATTGTTTATGAAAATAAAGTATGATTTGCTGGTTTTTGGAATTAATTCAATATGGAACAATGAAAAAAAATACAATATGAACATAAATGAAAGTAGTTTGCGATTGAGGAAATAAAAATTGAATATATAGCTGAATGGACAAATAAAAAGAAAGATAAGGAAAGTAATGATGTAAGCATGTAGTAACGTATATTTTATTGCACATGAAACACATTACAAGCTTATATAAAAGACAATTACAAAGGCAAGCTTATATCTAACAAGAGAGTTTTTCCAGCAAAAACAAGATGGAAATAACTGATATATGCCTTGTGCAGAAATACATGTAAACAATATCAATCACGGTTTATACTAAACAAGTTACTAAGTTTCTTATTGCAGTAGTAAAGTTTTGATTATGTATTATTTTGATGGGTACGTATTATGATACCGAAGTAGAAAAGAGCTAAGTTCATAGCCTATGTATGGAATCCCGAAAATTAAAACGCCCAATGTCTGTTTAGGCGAAAGAATGAAATACCGAAAGTAGGACATCCTGATAGTACTATTTTTTTTTTATAGCTTGTTCAACATAACACGAAGGATAAAGGGGGCTTTGGTTCGCTCATTACCCTTCACCTAAGCTACCGCAATGTCTTTCTTGACATTTGCTGTGCAAATGGGTATTTTTGATGTCAAGAAAACATTGGCATTTTGAGTTTCGGGATTTTGGACTTCGGGATGTATAACTTTAGGTTGTTTGAATTTTAATGTTTTAGACGTAGGGATTTCAGTCGGAGGGTATATGAACTTACGGTATTATTATACGTACCCATTTTGATGGATCAAGTAAACAGATACAGAATCAAGTCGTCAACAATACCCAACCCCAAAACGCCAAAAAGATAAGTTAGAATTTATTTTAAGAGTTTAGGCTATTAATTTTATTATGTGTGTATATGTTTCTGGTTTTGTTATAATATATAAATATCGAAAACAAGTGTTTTCATGTAAATTATTTTTAGATAATATATATATATATATATTATAATTATATATATATATATAGAATAGAATAAGAAACTTCTTAATTTCGTATTTTACATATATATTGTACTTCCCGAAACACATAACAGCAAATAACTTATAATAGAAAAAAACATGTTCAAAGGCGGGCTTATATCCAACAAGAGATTTCATCAAGCAAACAATGATATGTAGAAAAGGTGAAGTTTGAGCGGGGGAAGAGCCGGGCGTACAATAAAACTCTATAAGTAGGTACTAAGAGTAATATATACTACTAACAATAAATACTGATAACCCTAATTGCTAAAAATTTACTGCAAACACAATTATTTAAATACAACGTATGTATCAATATATATAAAACATATGTAGTTATATCTAACTGAAACTGCTTCTTTAGCCTTTATCGTTTTCTGAGATTTTATCGATGTCAGTACATAATGCTAAATTAATGGGTTTTAAAGAATGTTGAAGTTGGATTAATTTTATTTAATTTGGAATTACTGAATGATTTGAAGTAAATAAACTGAACATTATTTAAATTTAATTTAGTCAAGTAGATTTAGGGAAAATAATTTTATAATAACATCTAAATGTCAATAATTACAAAATAAAGATCATATAAGATTTATAGTAATGGCTTGGCTTAATAATATAGATCTTAAATATAACAGACACTACAGACTATAATTTTAAACAATTTTCATTTGAAGTTGAAGTGACAAATGTCGAAAGGTCAACAATTATATGTTAGCACTATTCTAATGTAGATATTTAACATTATTCAATTGGATAGAAGAACGAGAAATAATAGTAACTAGTTTTGTATTGCATAGTATTTGATGATTTAAATACGTATGTAATGTAAAATGTTAGATATGAATTGTGATGTTAACAACGTTGATTTCAAAATTCTAGATAAATTTTCATCAAAAAAGGGGGTAGGAAAATCCCTGTCGGTCTGGTTTACTATCTATAGTTAATTTAACTAACGCTTTGGTTCATCAACTCTCGACAAATAGTAAACCAGACCGATAGGGTTTGGAATTTACGTTTTTTTTGTTCTCACATATCAACCTAACACGAAGATTATTCGGGGGCTTCGCTGCGCTCGCCCCCTCTAGTATTTACCTGAGCTACCGCAGTGTTTGCCCTGGAATTTCGTTTTCAATTCAAGTTTAAACCAGTTTATCTATCTAGTTTATTATCTAACGGTTTTAACCGTTGGTTTATCAACTAACACGTCATATATTAAGCAGTACGCTACAGTTTACTATCTGTCGATATTTGACCAACTAGAAAGAAAACGTTAGTTTATCAACTAATGTTTTTGACAATCTTACGGTGATATGTACACCTGAACTCTACTTCTACCTCTGACCGTGACATAGAACACTTGTCTCTTTAATACTCCTCCCATAAACTACAGCCTATTGGCAACATTATCACACGCACGCGGCATTCGATACTACATAGATACATTTACGGGGGTCAATCCCGCGTGCAAATGCGCACGACACCAAAAGAGCATCTCATTCTACGAATATATTCCTAGGCAGGTGGATGGTTATGATAATTATTTGCTGACACTATCTTGTCTTCGATTGTATACGCTACTGCCTTGCAACTTTTACTCTTCTTGATACAAAACCATCGCGTCTTTATGCCTCGTCGGAGATGCACCGTAAATCTATATCCTGCGAGGATCAAGCTTCGGGCACCACGCGCAGATGTAGTTATGAATGCACCTAAAAATATTAACAACGTTAAAAATACTGTTTGCGTTAAGGAATATATTAATAAAATTAATTAGGTTATTAAAACGACAAGTCAATAAAGTTGTTCACAAAAAATCGAAATATATGTTGAAATTAATCGAAATTGATAGTTTTCCCATACACCAAACATCAATTTGACAAATACAGTGTTGATTGGAGTTAGTGATTACTGTATCAATTTATGCATAGAATATTAGGGCGTCGGATGGTTATGTTCGTTTTTACACGTAACGATTAGACCCTCGACAGTATAGATCACCTCCCTACAGCGGCCGCTCCTCATCTTCGTGCAAACCCATTGACGCTTCAAGAATAGTTCTCTCTGCACTCGAAATCTGTGCCCAGACACTATAAGACTGCGTACGTATTTAGATCCTGGTGTGGTCTTCAATAAAAGGGTTGGTGTTAGCGCTAAGGATTCACGTATGCAGGGCTGATGGGAGTAAATGAGGGGAGAGGATGAGTAAGTGAATGGGCAGTAGGAATCTTAACTATTTCCGTGGCTTCTCCTTCTTCTGCGGGCTGATGCGAGGCTGCGTGGGATGTCTGGTGGCAGTTGTCTCCTGGTGAGGGACTGAACCCAATGGCTGGGGCCAATCGTGCGTGGATGGCCGGTGAGTACAAGGAGTCAGTTAGCGGCACGATGGGGTTTGCGTACACTTTACACCCGAACCTGATAGCTAGGTATCTAGTTATTAGTCTATGAGCAGAATATGAGCGGAATTGAACGGGATATGATTGTTACACAATGTGGTTAGAGTAAGTAAGTATTTATTTCAAAAACAATATACAATGTGTGTGAATTACAAAAATTTATGCGTACAACATTAATTTAAATTGATAAAATGTCAAATAAATTATACAAAATTGGTTCATAAATTTTAAAGCTAGGATTCAATTTTAATTTATAGTCATAATCACAATAATAGCCGAATGGCCGAGTCGGCAGTGACCCTGCCTACGAAGCTAAGGGTCCCGGGTGTATCGTTGTCTAGTACCCAAGATACAGGGAATCCTAGTTTGGGGCTAGATCAATGTGTGTAAATAGTGTCCAAGGTAGTATTATTATTATTATTATTATATTTTTATGAATTTTTCATTTCACTCTTGTAATAAAGAGGTTCTGATACACGGGCTTACGCCAAGTGCTTATCTACTATTATTATTATTAATAATAACAATATTATGTCAATAGGTACTGATAAATTCAATTCAAATTAATTAATTCCTCAATGCTAATAGAAAAATGGCGGTCACGACGGACTTAAGCGCGCAGCAGGGCGAGAGATCAGCTAGCGTCTAGCCTCAGAGCAGTTCACCGACGAAATGCGGGGATGTGAGTCGCCGGGTCACCGTCGCGGTCTGCGCGAGCGCTGATTGGCGGATTGGCGAATGCAATGTCTACGCATGCGCCAACGTCACGCCTCTAGCGTAAACATTTGGTTTGTATTTTACGTAGGTTATGATATATTTGTCAATTGATGCTTAAAGCTCCCGGAGACGATCCATCTTGCATGATATGCATGCATGATATCAATTTTGATTGATGGGATGCATGACGGGCCTATCATGCCGCACGACACAGTCGCCTACCGATCTGCATCAAGTGCGCACGTCGCAGTTGCCTACCGATCGTTGCCAAGAAAGTCGTGTACTCTCGTGTATAAATGATGAATGAAAATGATTTCCAACGCAGATATGGCATTCCTTGACTTATTAATATATGTCAAGGAATGCCATAATAATATATCTGCGTTAATACGCAGATATAAATTGAGATATATATTCACTCATGAACTCTTGCAAAGAACTCTTCATGAAACTGAGCCGGACGATTATAAAAATCTTCTTCGAATGAACAATGATTCTTTTGAAACATTGTTGAAGTTGATTCAACCCATAATTGAAAAGCAAGACACTATTTTTTATTTTATTTGTTTCATAATTATTATATACTTTATTGCATATACACATTAATGGACAATTACAAACATAGTTAGTATATTGTTTCATTAAGAAACAAACAGTCATATTAAAAATATACGAGTATACAGACATGCTGATCAATTTTTAATTGTGGACTTACAGTTTCCTTAATTCTAAAATGACAAAAATAACAAAGGTCACATTGCACAAACCTTTACAAACAATTTCAACAAACTGATGACAACATGAAAATCTCACCCTATATATTCGGGCGCACGCGCGCGAAACCGACTAGGGGTAGAAGTGGTCGCCATGATCGAAATCGGTCGGAATCATCATCATCAATTAAAATGAAGATTTTTTCTTTTCCGACTAAAGCTGATCAGGAAACATTTGTCAACATTTAAAAATAGTTTATTTGTTGCACAGAAATTTTCAAATATGTCAAGGTCAGCTTTTAGGCACTGGCAATCACTTGAGCTATGAACTATTCTAAAAAATTTGGTATCATCAGCGTAAAGGAGTAAATTTGAGTGTAGTATGTTTTTAGATATATTATTAATATATAAAATGAATAGTAGGGGTCCCAAATGAGATCCTTGAGGTACTCCTGAACTTATAGACTTGTATTGTGACGTATAACCTTTATAGACCACTGCTTGTGTGCGGTTTTCTATATAGGTCTTAATCCAGCGGAACAAATCACCATGAACCCCAAGTTCCCAGAGCTTTGTAAACAAGGTGTGATGACATATTTTGTCAAAAGCTTTGGCAAAATCTGTATAAATGGCATCAACCTGCATGTTATTTCTAATTCTTCCGAAATAATTTCAGTAAATGACAACAGATTTGTGTCAACACTACGCCCCCTATAAAACCATGCTGGTTTGGTATTATATGACATCGAACTGCAACTGATAACTGATCAGTGACAATTTTTCCTAGATCTTGCCGAATTGGCACAGTTTAGAAATAGGTCTATATTTTTCTATGTCCTGACTAATAGCCCCTTTAGGTATTGGAGTAATAAGTGCACATTTCCATATAGTCGGAAAATAACCTTCTCTTAAGGATTTTTCGAAGAGAATTGCAATAGGTTACAGTCAACGTGGATGTACATTTTTTTATAAATAATGGATGAATGCCATCGGGGCCAGCCCCTTTATGAGTATTTATGTTATTGAGATATTTATAGACAATTTTCATAACTAGGAACCAGTTATGAAAATTGTGTCAATATCAAAAACTGAATCAGTATTCGAAGGCAAATCCCTAGGTCGAAAGAGTTCATATCATAATTTTCAAACACGGAATGCTCATTGAACAAGTTGCAAATTTGTTCACCACTTGTGGCAGTAAAACCTTTATATCGCATCATTTCAGGCAATCGACAGTTAGAGAACACGGAACTAATGTACGACCAGAAAATTTTGTGATGAGTAGTAATTTTTAATTCAGTGTATCGTATATCTTGTTTATAACACTCATTTTCGCATCTAAAAGACCTTGCTCTAAAATACTTAAAACTGTCACGATCCAACGGATTGTTATACGTCTTCCAAAGTTTATGACATTTACGCTTTTTGTTCAAGAGCCTCCTGAGCGCCCTGGTGTACCATGGTGTACCTGGTGGTGTACCTGGTGGTGTACCTGGTGGCTTGGAGCTAGACGATCGAAGCGGATGACGAGGAACAAACCTTTCAATTAAGACTTTTAAGATATCATAAAAAATTAACATACAGTCTTCCAAAGAGAGTCCATCGAAAACACTGTGCCAATCGCTCCACCTTCGCTAATTCTTTATTTATATCACTGAAATTTGCGTCACGATAACAGTAAACTAAAGTTTTTGCGGGTTTCAGTGTAGGCATACAAGACAGACTTAACTTAATGTCTAAGGCCTTATGATGCGGGTCTTCAGAGGTCAATGGGGAATCACAAGAAATCACGGTGCAATTATTTCCACAAAAAATCAAATCCAATACTCGGTTATTTACATTTAAAATTGTGCTGTATTGTTTTAAGCCCGAAAAGGCTAAAAATTCAATAAGTGTTTGAACCGAGTAACTATTATTAATGCTAACCGGAGATTTAAATGACGAATCATCGTGCCACTGAGCCTCAGATGTATTAAAATCCCTGGCTAATAAGAAAGTATCATTTGGGTTTTTAATTATAAGTTGACACAAATATTAAAAAAAACAGACAGAGTATCCCTATATAAAGAGCCATCTGGAATAAAAACACAACATATGTTAAGAAAGTTATTTTTACTACTGTTTTGCGATAAAGGTATGGAGATCCAAATACACTCGGAGGAAGCGGGCGGGGGGCAAGGCCACTCGCGGCGCATGCGCTGGTATTGTGCGCTGCACCGCCACCGCCACCCCGCCCCCGCGCTCCGCAGCGCTCTCCGTCGTCCTATCACTGCGAAAAACAACATACCTGTCGTCGAAGTATTCTCCATCATGGAAATGAGGCGTTAACCAGGTTTCAGTTAAACAAATGAATTCGTAATCCGATTAAGATACTTGTGAATAGAAGTCATGAGATTTAGTGCGTAGTCCTAGCTCATTCTGGTAATATCCATACAGGGTTTTAATAATTTTAAATAAAAAATATACATGTATGCATACCTATATAAGAACGAGATGGTTTGAAAATGTTTATAAAATAAGTATGAATACTCGACTTGCCGGGTCCTTCCGTGCCCCCAAATACTTGTGAAGAGTTTATTATGTGTTGAAGAAATATTATTTAGTAGCGTGGTTAATAAACGAGTTATAGCTTCATAAGACTTGAAATGTACAAGATTGTGTTTGAGGTCCATATGATATAAACATGTATCATTTGATGTAATATTCAAATTATTTTTGATGGACGTAAATAAAGGGGGATTTTATACAAAAACCTCTTGTAGATAGTTATAACGGATATTGTTAGTTTTAGTTGTGGATTCGTAGTTATTAAAAAGTAAAGTGGATGACAAGTGCAACAAGTGTTTGGTGTAATGCAACCAAATTCTCTCACAAATGGATAAGTTAGCCAACAAAGGAGTCATTTAATTTTGTTGAAATCAAAGTTTTTTTTATGACCATAACACTAGAAGTGTCACTTTTCCTAGCTAAAATCTTACAATCCCGAACCCAAAAGTGGGCGATCTTATGCTCCTTCTTTAGTTCACGGGCACGCTTCAGCATCAGCTTATTTTCGGGAGTAAGGTGATCGCTCAGATAATTATTGACTGCGGGGCCATCGAAGCCAATGCTGGAGGTTGTGAGTCCTTTTCTAGCTCGTGCTGCTGACAGAAGCTCGTCCTTGTAAATACGGCGAATGAATGGCTGGGCTTGCGACGACTGATCTGGTCCGAAAAAGAAACGACGCACCCGGTGAATAATATCGACACAGCTCACATCCAAGTTTAAGCCCACTGTCCCGATTATGGCGCTAAGAATGGTCATTAATTTTTCACCTCTTTTTAAGGGAATTCCTGAAATTTCAATGTTATTCATTCTAGAAATCTGCTGGTGGATGTCATTATCCCTTTGTAGTTTATTAATAATGATATTAGCGGCATCAAGATCAGATTGCAGTTTATTCATGGATCCAGACTGGTCATGGATCCGGACAGTCAAGGGCACGTCTACTTCATCTTCGTCCGCCATCTTTAACGTTGCGCCCGAAAATGAACGAAACTCGTCATGCCGCATGATGGGCCTTCATGCACGCGCATCAATCAGCCGCGTCAATCAAAATTTCTGTCAATCTCCGTCATGCAGCAGAATTCATGGTGCGTCATGCCTACGCGGTAAACGGTCAATTTTGCATGAATCATGCATGCATGTCATGCAAGATTGATCGTCTCCGGGACCCATAAGGCCATAATGCAAAAACGTAGCAAATTCTACACCTAATTTACCTGAATTAACTACAGTTCTTTTCTTTGCTATTGTTTTTCTCTGAGCACTTGTTTCGGTAGTTGGCGGTAAACGAGTGGAGGTGAGTGGCGGGACACTCGTGTTGGAGTGCAATGAGATGCACGTGCCGGCGGGTGGCGCGGCAGCGAGCGGCGTAACGCGCGTAACGGCGAGCAGCGCGGCCCTCGCGGTAGCGGCGGTGCAGCATGACACACCACTCAGCAGGCAGCGCTAATGAGCTGCGTGGTGCCTCCTCAACGACGACGGCGACGCTGTTTCTTGGTCGGGACAGCAGTGGGCGTTGCAACACTCACGTTGAGGGGGGTCAAGGCCAGAGTTTGTGATGTGGCCTCATCCTCCTTGCTGGTCTCATCCTCCTCTTCCTCAATTAGAAAATTACAAAAGCCAACACAACACATCAATTACACAAGTAAAACCCGCAACAAGCTTTTATATCATTTAAATTGTGTAATGTAAAAATACGGGTTTGATTTTTAGATACGGTTGCTTCGACAAAGAAGGGTGTGTACATTACCATAACAAAAAAGCGTGTATATATTTCAGAGTCCTCTGTTGGAAAGAGAAGTCTTTATGATAAAATATCAATTTCATTTTCTTCTTTTTAGAGCATTTAAATTAAAGTATTTTTTAAATATTTTTTACTTTTTAAAACGTAAACAAAAAAATGGTATTTACTTATTACCTCTGGTTTACTGAAATACCATACCATGATTCATAAATCGTTGTTGTACACTAATATTCAGCACTATATTGGCGGGTGGGGATGATTATTTTTAGTGGAGACCAGCTCGTCTTTGAAAGTGAATGCCACCGCCCTGCAGCCGGCCCGCTGGTGGGTCAGGCAAACCCAACGGGTCTTCAGACCGTTCTTGACATGGGACCGGTACTTGTAGCCGGCGACTATAAGGTGACGAGCTCCTCGGTCAGAGATCTTAATCGCTCCATCTGTGTAAATAAAACATTCATATTTAGTATTTCGTTAACTTTAACTATCCACTTGCGCTATTCCATTAACCCAGAGATAATCATCATTATCATGATCATACTCGCCATGGATCTTGCTTCGACCCGTGGTAGAGCCTTTTCTCCATAGCACCAATCGGCAATGCCGAACGCATCCAGTGAGATCCCGTCGATTTTATAAAAGGCAGGCATATACTCACGGATGTACCCACCAGATCTGCCCGCCACTCGTGCCTGGCGGGCAAAACTGCCACTGTATGGCAAGAACAGGCACGGATATGTTGTCAGTCAGGCAGCTCTGTCGGGTAAGTCCGTGCGTATATGCCTGCCTAATATCGTCGGACCATCGGGCAGGTGATCTGCCTACTCTGGCAGTTAATAAAACAACCAACTAATTTTGATAGTAGTGTATTAAAATTATCATCTTATCTATTATTGGTATAACTATAACTATAACTATTGGTATAACTAAGTATTACACAAATATTTTAGGATAAAATAATTGGTTAAAAGTCTTTCAAGGATTAAACTGCTGTGTTTTTATACAGTTAGATATATCCTATCGCCAAAATGAATAATATGCAATTACACTGACGAGCAATGAAAAAGTTCCAACCACAAAATGGCAACAAACACCCTTCCATACACAATTTTAATACTAGAAATAAAGACAAGTTGGTTGCTTATGTAAGCCGACTACATAAAATTAGTAATTCTTTTAAAGGCAATTGTATACGCTATTACAATAAGGTCCCTACTGATATTAAAAACTTACCTTTAGACAAGTTTAAAATAATAATAAAACAGAAATTGTATAAAAAATGTTACTACAGGATATCTGATTACTTAGAGGACAGATGTCCATGGGAATAGATTGTTTGAGTAACAGGCTGTTTCGATATATAATTAGCATTCATTTTGTAATTTGACAATATTTTATTTAAAAAAGGAAACGCAAAAGATGCGACGACTGTGGAGTTTCTTCGGTGAGCTCTTCTCCACAGATTCCGCCATTGGGTTAGTGAACTCACCCAAAAAATGTAATGACGGATCTAAGTGATGTAACAACATCCTATGGAAATAAATGATTTTTGATTTTGATTTTTGATTTTTCCAATTTTTTAAAACATTTAATTTAAATTTGAACACAATATTGACGTTTTTACTTGGTAATATTCTGATGCGCTGTTAAATGTACTTCAATATTGCAGACGGCGTCATTAAGCTAACCTTTCCCGTTTAGGGGTAATTTGGTGCTATCTCACTGGAACTTTTTCATTGCTCGTCAGTGTATTAATAGTCGCCGGTCAATATGAATAATGACCGGTGAATAACGACAGTTGATTCAGATTCAGTTTTTTTTTTTTATTGAATATAAAAAAATAATTATCTTATTCAAAGTCAAAATTATACTTAATTATAACTACAAGTATATTTTTTATATAAAATAATACTAAACTGTTTCGGAAGGTGGGCCTCGGGGTTGAGAAGAAACGGCAAGAAACTCCCCCATACCTTCTTTTTTTAAAGTGACTTCACAACAGGTACTGGTTTCGGTGTAAGGAAATTCGCAGGCGAGTGATAGACTTGATCCATCGCCCCTGGTCGAATTTCTGAGCGCTGATATGGTATGGACCATGCAGTTTTGTCATCCAAGTATTACTTAATGCTATAATGGGACTATTTCTTATCGGCTTATTTTTAACATAGTTTTTTAACCTCTTTTCATGAAGGATAAATGATTCCTGTGTTATTTTATTGTAGAAGCGAATACAGTGCCCCATGAATGATGTGCCTACTTTACTTAGTGTGAATAATGGTAGTGCTAACCTATCAAAATCAAAATCAAAAAGAGTTTATTTCCATAAGAAACACATAGGTAACATTTGGAGAATGTCAAATCTTAAACTTACACATGTTTAAGGTACAGGGAAATATAGAACTCAATTTGAATTCCGTCACCTCAATGTTTTCGAAGCTGGAGGCAAAGAGGCGACTAGAAACCTCCAGTTTCATACGTTATTTTTTACAGAATTGGAGCAAACACCTTACCAAGCTTTCTTGTCTTCTATATAATCTGATATTTTGTAGTAACCTTTTTTACATAAGTGATTTTTAACAACATTTTTAAATTTATTTACAGACAATTCTTGTAACTAAGTCGGTATTTTGTTGTAAAAGCGAATACATTGCCCTTTAAAAGATAGAGCCTAGTAGTAGGTATAGCTAGTTTATTCCTATTTCTAGTGTTGACATTGTGCCTGTCGCTATTCTTAGGAAATTTATCAATATTTTTGTGGACGTACATTAGGTTTTCATAAATATACTGACACGGCACTGTCATAATGTTAATTTCCTTAAATTTACAACGCAGTGACTCTCTGGGACCCACATTGTAGATTGCACGAACAGCCCTCTTTTGCAGCACAAATATTATGTTAATGTCTGCAGCGTTCCCCCACAGCAGTATGCCGTAAGACATAATGCTATGGAAGTAGCTGAAGTAAACTAGTCTAGCTGTTTCCACGTCCGTAAAAAGACGGATTTTTTTAACTGCATAAACTGCGGAACTGAGTTTTTTTGATAGCTTATCTATGTGTGGGCCCCACTGAAGCTTATTATCTAAGGTGATTCCTAGGAATACCGTGCTATCTACAATTTCTAAATTTTCATCTTTAACATTAACATTAGCCGAGACTTGTTTAACATTGGGGAGTATAAACCGAATACATTTAGTTAGTTATTGTTCAGCAAAAGATTATTAGCACTAAACCAATTGACTACCTTTGAGATTGCATTATTCACATCGTCAAAGTTCAAACTGCGTCGTTTCATTTTAAACAAAAGTGAAGTGTCATCTGCAAACAGTACAATCTCATGATTATCTCTGACAAGATGTGGCAGGTCATTAATATAAACCAAAAACAGGAATGGCCCGAGTATGGAACCCTGCGGTACACCCATAGTAACAACAGACCCTGGAGATCGTTTTCCATTATTGTCAACTCTCTGTATCCTGTTATTTAGATAAGAAGAGAGAAGATCTAAAGAGTTATCCCTAATTCCATAGTGATGTAATTTCCTGATCAATGTCCCATGGTCAACGCAATCAAAAGCCTTAGACAAATCGCAAAATACTCCTAGAGCATCATGCGACTCCTCCCAGGCATCATATATATGTGATATTAACTCAATACCGGCATCAGTAGTTGATTTGCCTTGTGTAAAACCAAATTGTTTACAGTGGAGCATTTTGTTGGTGTTGAAATGTGTAAGAAGTTGATTTAAAATTACTTTTTCAAATACTTTACTAAATGTAGGCAATACCGATATCGGTCTGAAGTTAGAAGGGTCAGATGTATTACCCGATTTAAACAAAGGTACTATTTTACTGTGTTTCATTAAATCAGGAAACACGCCAGATTCAATAGATGCATTAAATATGAAAGCTAAATCAAGTGCAATAACATTTATTAGGGGCTTCACAATATGAACAGAAATATCCCAGAGCTCTGCAGTTTTCTTAACATTTATTGATTTAAAGGCTTTAATAATATCTTTATCATCTACATAATTAAATGAGAATTGATTTTCACATCTAGGTACATAGTTTTTTAGCAAAGATTCAGCGACTACTTTGAAAGAGTCTAAAGACTTTGTAGTAGAGATTGGGATGTCAGTAAAAAAAAAAAAAAAACGCTTTAGCTACATCAATATCATTTTTGAAAGTAATATCATTAATTTTTAATTCATATTAATTGTTTTTAATACTGACCTTTCCAGTCTCACTTTTAATTATATCCCAAGTCGATTTAATTTTGTTATCACTTTTTCTTATTTTAGATCTGATATAATTTGATTTTGCAATTTGACAAACTTTTTTAAAGATTTTTGAGTACTTTTTTACTTTATCCATGAACTCTTCACTATGATTCCATTGTTTTTCACTATATAATTCATATAAATTTTGTCTACTTTTAAGTATACCTACTATGGCCCACTTACTAAAGTTAAGTTTGTCTGAGACCACAATCGATCTGGTAGTAAATACTGCATTGAACGCATTGCTGAATTTGTAAAAAAAATTACAATATGACTCATTAGGGTTATTATTAGAGTAATTGATAGGTAGTTTGCTATCCCAATTCAATTTAAACCTTTCAAACCGATGTGCAGTCACAGGTATGTATTGTATCTTTCTTGTAGAACTTTTTTTAAGTTGAATTTCTAGTCTAATGTATTGACCTAAATGGTCTGACTTTAAATTACTTATAATTTTTTTAAGTACAATTTTTTCATTTGGATAAGCAAATATATTGTCTATACAATTTGCTGAGGTTTCAGTTATTCGAGTAGGTTCCATGAAAAGTGGCTTTAAGTTGTGAGAATTAAATAAGTTAGTTAGTCTCGTACTAAGGGAGTGAGTTTCTAATAAATTTAAATTGAAGTATCCGCATATCTTAAGAGTTTTATTATATATTTCTATTTCTAGTGTTCATTGTATGGCTATCACCTACAGTTTTAAATAAAGTTACGTTTTTTCTCACACATAATGACGGGTAACCGTAAGTCTATTAATTTCTTTGAATTTTTCTCTTAATGATTCCCTAGCATCTAATTGATACATCGCCCTGATTTGCGTCGTCTAGAATTTCTTCTTGTCATTTCACCTTGAAAATAATAGATTTAGTATTCACTTTCATATTCACATTCACAGCCATATCAGATGCAAAACTCGTGGGACAATGATTTCATACTCACAATACGCACGCAAGCGCAAACTTTTGTATAAAAACGAAACTTGTCTAAGTAGTTTTATATTACTTGATTCGAGAACCCCTAGTAGCTATATAGTATTATCATCTGTGCTAGCAGAAAACAAGAGAGGTGGTGGAGGCGTAGTTGCAGCCCCTGTCAACTCTGTATGACGAAATGAAAATGCCTATTAGGGATAACTTTTGACCTTGCCATAATCACAAATTAAAAGGATGGTATATTTCGGAGCTGTCATCAAGTGTAAAATTTTACTAAAACGTGTGGTATATGTGTACATTGTTTTTCTAAGATATTATTTTTCTTCTATTATTATAACATTATTTAGATTTGCTTTCAGAGTTACTGTGATTTTAATGGATTTATTTTTACGTTGATAGTGACATTAGAAAGTGTGGTAGAAAATAACGGTTTGTTTTAATGGTAACACCAAAACAAGAAACAACAAGGCGATTTCTCGGATTTCTTTTCTTTCACGTCAGGCAGGCATTGTTTTGTTTACTTTTGTTCGTAGTTTTTCAAAACTTTTCGAGCCTACGACGACGTTGAGTTGAGTTCTCCGTATTAATCTCCGCTTCTCCCAATTTAAATGAACATATTGTGAAATAGTGACTCTTTACAGTTTCTGTGATATGAGATAGTGACTCTATACATGACAATGTCCGAAAACAAATATGAACCGAAACGAAAATGCTTTAAGTGCGGCAAGTCGCCGGCTGCAAACAACATCAAACTGTTTCGGTTTCCAAAACTCGGTGATCGAAATATTTTACGGTACGTCGGTATAATTATTCGGTTTTATTAAGTATCTCTGGACCAAGATTCGTGACTTCGTTACGGCGCACTAATATCTGTTTCACACGAAGGCAATACAGCAGCGAACAGTAGGGCTGTCGTCCCTACTGTTAGCTGCTGTATTGCACCTCACTGGAGTGCACTCCAGTGAGGTCCAGAGATATTGTTACCGTGTTGTACTTTGTTCATTAGTTTTTACGTTTCCATAGTGCACTTGTTAAAAATGTATGGGATTTGAGCTTTCAAAAGTAAACATCGCAGACAGTTTTCTTGGTACAGTCAGCATCAGATTTCCAGACCCGTACGGAAAAGGAGTGACGCTATGATATGGATGTAGTTTTATTTTATTAGCTTGCATGCTGGTTGGGGTGTAGATAAGGTGGAGATTCCGCCCCCTTATCGACACGCTGACCAAAATAGAACTACATCAATACCATACTCACTCCTTTCCAGTACGGGTTGCCAGAGGCACAATTTTGTCCATATTTAACTCACCAACCCCTACCTTCTATGTACATTTCTGAGCTACGAGTTGCTAACACTACCTTAATGAAATTGTTCTTTATTTCCAGCTGTACATTTTGGGCAAAGTACATGATTCCATTGGAGGAAAATTTCACTTCTATAGATTTTCATAAGAAGCTCTACAGTGAGCACAGGATGCTCTGTGAACATAATTTCCCGAAGACGAATTTACAGATGCAACAAAGAAAAGACTATGAGTCTCATCAATCCCATGTAAGTAAAATGTTATATGCAGATATAAACTACGATAACATGCCTTAGGTACAGGGTCACCCTCACTAGAGTCACAATTTACTGTAATTACAAGTAATCTATAAAATCTGTTTTGTACAAAAGAGAAATACAAATTTTGTGCCAATCTCATGTGGCTGACACTGGGGGTTTATTGTACAGATGTTTTGGTCTTCTTTGGATCTTCCCTAATACCACATTTTGATTATTTCCAAGCTAGGACCAAGTTTGCTTGTATTTATGCAGCATAAACATGTCAGCAAATGTTTAATAACAGACAATTGTTTAATAATTGTTTTAATTATATTGCAGGCTGGACAAGTGTCTATGACATTACCAGCATATGATGAACCACAGCCAGGTCCATCTGATGGTCTGGAAATTGCTACAGGAAGCCATCAAACACCTTTGAAAGAAATTGGTAACATCGAGGACAGACAAATATTGAAATGTGAAAATCCTATTCACAACAAAGAAAGTGTCATTAATTACAAAGAAGGTGCCACTCACAACAAAGAAAATACCATTGACAATGGCAATCAATGTGTGAAATGTGTGAATTTTTATAGTGATATTATATGCATACTCGTTTTATTTTGATATCTCAGCCAGCATTTATACAGGCAAATTCATTTGAAAAACATGAATTGTCCTGAACAATTCCTGTTTTCCAAGTGAATTTGTCTTTCAATAGATATGATCTTTTACTAGAAAATGGTAGGATGGTACTATTTTGAATATGGCGCCAAATAGTTGCCCCGGGCAACTTTTAGGTGGCGCTAGTAAATCGTATCAATTTTTTTGTATGAAGTTGCTGTTCTTCTCGTCAGAGTAATTGTGTTCTGTGCGTAGTTGTTCCCAATTTGAAGACACTAGAGAACAAAAGTGTTTATTGATAACATATGAGTAAACTAACATAGCGTGACGCCTTTTCCCTTACGGGGTGGCTGAGGCACACTTTTGCCCAATCTTAGCCAGTTATTAAATACTCCATTTTACGTGGCAGGGTTGCTTGTCCATATCATATCTACTACTTTAATTGCATCAATGGCATGGCTTACATGCGCTATTCATCGACAGCTTGCGCGTCGATGAAAGAAAAAACGCACAATGCACATAACTAACGCAAAGGCGGTGGCGGCGGATGATTGTGCTCATTCTTCCACGAGACGATCTTGTCCTCTATAGTGAACAGAACTGCCCTACACCCCCGGGTGAAGTGCGTAGCGCAGTACCAACGCGTTTTGATACTGCACTTCACGTGCACCCGGAACCGGTATCCTGATAGAACTAGGTTCAGAGCACCGCGTTTCGTTGTTATAATTATCGGTCCTGGAATCAAATTGTTTATGTTAGTTTCAGTAAACAGAAAAATAGGTTATTTTTGTATTTGGTTAGAGCCCATAATCAGCGAGATTTTATGAAGAAACTTATGAATGTTAGATATGATTACCTTAGAATCTGACCACTCCATCACTTCACATTATATATGTGCCTTTACGTAAAGAAAATCTGGATATTTCAAAAAGACATTGTATTTAAATGGATAAAAACACAGTGAAATAACTAAACTGAACAAAGAGCGAAAACAGAGATGACAGGAGATAAAGAAAACGCATGGTTACATAACATATTTACGTAATAACTATTACGCGATATCTTTATACGTATACTTCGCTTGTACCTACTTCGTTTTGAGGGACATGTCCTTGAGGTTGTAAGGAATTGCTTCTATAGGCTTAAAGTTTTGTATAGAATCCGTTACCTTCTTAGCGTTGACCTGCGAATACAGTTAAGTGAAGCCTTAGTACCATCCAAGCTTAACTAGTGTATGGAGCGTGTCTATTTGAGAAAACACAAAAACTCATACAAAGAGTACAAAATGCCTGTGCAAGGTTCTGTCTCGTAATTCCCCCCAAAACGCACATTACTCCATTTTTAAACAGGGCAAATATTTTAAGGATGAAAGCTAGACAGGATTTGTATTTTTCAACGCTGTTGTTTGAGGTTATAGTGAAGAGGACACCTTCTTATCTTTGTGACAAACTTACCTGGCGTATGTCCCAGAGAGTTGCTCCTTTTCTCTCAATGCCTCGACACAAGGGTGCAGCTTTCCGTGGCAGTTTTAAGTACCGTGCCACCAAGTGCTGGAATAACATCCCACCTCCCCTTCGGCTGCTTACTAGTAAGGCTGGGTTTAGAAGTGCCTATAGAAAGTATTTGATACTACAGCAGAAAACTTAGGGAATGGCACGAAGCTAATCTACCTGTTACTGTGATGTGATATTTATATTGATTCCAATTATATTATTACTATGATTAATTCCCTACTGATTATTATTATTTTATAATCCTAATGACATTTTCAATTTAATCTTACTTGTAACCCTGACATAAATTTTATTACAAATTGCTTTATTTTTTTTAATTTTATTTCTTTTATTACTATACATTTTAATGATATAATTTTAATTTTAATACAATCTTCTAGAATACAATTTATTTTATTCAACAATTTTATTAAAATCATCATATTTTACGTTGTTAAATGTGTACTTGAGCAGACCGTTGTCTCGTCCATACTGGCTCTGGCAGAATATCAGCGTCACAGATTCGTCTGTGACATTGCTGAGTCAGGGCCATTTCATTGTCGCGGTACAGTCACAATACCACATAGTTATCCTTACCGTACCTTAATGTTTTGCTTGTATAATTTTATTATTTATTGTTTGTTTTATTTAACTGCTATGTTTTGTTTTCTTTTTGCAGATTTTTCTTCGTAAATTTGAGTTAAAATTATGTATTTGTGTGTGTACCATGTTGCAATGAATAAATTAATTTATCTATCTATCTATCTACCTACGGTTTTCAAGATAGATTATGACCAATTGATAGAGTAACAAATACAAAGAATTTCCAAAAACTGGCAAATTCAAATTAAAATAAAAACGTTAGAATAAAATTAATTATAAATCGAATTAATTTATCTATGAGGGTAGGATAAATCTGGGTTAATTTAACAATTAAGATAATAAAACTTAAAAACTAAACTGAAACCCTTACTGTTTGAAGCTAACCAGTGTTTGAATCATCAACAGAATAGTTAGAGCTAGAAGGGTCGTCAAACTGCGGCACTTCCCTCACTTTTGTCTATCCCAGTTATTACCCGAATTTATAAAGGAAAATAATCTATCAAATAACCTCTACAAATCACTTCCTCTTACAGTCCTTGTCGGAAAACAGGCGGAAACTAGTTTCCGCCTGCTAACTTATGTTTATCTCTAGAGATAAACATAAGTTAGCAGAGTGTTGGTGATGAGACTTCGATAATAAAAGGTTATATAGAAGGGTAATTTTTGAACCTTTCTATTTATAACCGTTATATTTATAATATAGAATAAATAAAGAATATCTTCCTGGAGGATGGCTATGCTGCGTCCACATGAATACCCTGCCGGTTGCGACCTCAAACAACTGCATCCGCGAGACTCCTCGAGACTTCTTGGCGACATGCTTGGTGCACGCCCAAATGATGATGGGAAACTTTTCCACCTGGACTCCGAACCTTTACCAGTGCAGCACAAGCACCCGCCTATCCTTTCAGTTTGTCTAAACAGCGCCGATGCTCGATGCAATCCATGGCGATGCTTATACAGCAAGATAACTGTAAAAGCGCGCTGATGCGTACATGAAAACATGCTGGGGCCCCATTCCGCAGATTCTCCTAACGCCAAATGATGATGATGACAGATCATATTGACCATCGTCGTTTCGTCCATTGACCATTGTCATTGTGCTAGCAGATTCCAGGCTGCAGCAGGCAGGCTAGCTGATAACTAGAAAATATCATACATATAGACGATCGCGCTATCCATTTGAGCAGTTTCATGTACATACGATGTAATCGTATCGCATTGTCGTGCGAACGAATGGCCTATTATGATGGCGGACGCCTGAATTATTTTCAGCAACATATAAGAAACAAATGTTTTTAAATTATAGATACCTTCTTCTTCAGCATGTTCTTGTCTACTGCTGGACATATACCTCCCCAATTGACCGCCAATTCGACGCTCTGAGACCATTCTCGTCCATGTCGGGCCGTATCCGCACCCCTGATGTCATAGGACCAACGTGCCGCAGGTCTTCCAACACTTCTCTTTCCTGTACGGGGCCTCCAGGACAGAACTTTAGAGCCCCATCTTCCGTCGTTTCTGCGACAGATGTGTCCTACCCATTGACATTTAAGTCGCGCTACACGTTTCCCTACATCGGTGACTTTGGTGCGTTGGCGAATGAGTTCGTTCTCGGGCCATGTTCTGCCCTAGGTAGTTATTCTCCTCCACTTGCTCTGTCTCTCGGCCGTCAACTGTGAGTGGAGATTGAGACATATACGTGCCCATAACCTTGGTCTTATCCGAATTCATTTTAAGGCCTGCCCGGATTGATGTGTGGCACAGATCATTAAGCATCTTTTCCAGCTCTCCTAGTGTTTCGGCGAGTATAACGATGTCGTCTGCAAAGCGGAGGTGGTTGAGGTATTCTCCATCCACATTTATGCCCAAACCATCTCAGTCAAGGGTTTTGAAGATCAGTCATCATACATACCTATAGAGTAGGTAATAAAAAGAATGGAATTTTGAGACATGAAATTTATTTCCCAAACCATAGAAAGTCCAACATATTTATCTTAATTAACATTTACCAGCATACAATATATGTAAGTTCCCTGATTATATATTTATCAAAACAACACAAACAAACACAGCTTTATGTACGCCTAATCCCATACGTCGTGGCTGTGGCACAGTAGATCCCGAGTGCAGCAAATTATTCAATACTCCAATTTGAGCGACAGGAGGTAAATTTTTAAATATCGGTATTTGGCGCATGGTTGTGGTCGTTGTACAAGCAAGCCACTTTGTCTCCGAACAAAACCACCTTAGCTGTACAGCCCTTCTTGCCCTGATGAGTGGAGCATCGCCACCTGGTCGTGTCCTTCTTTTTGACATCACCTTTCCTCTTGTCTTCGTAGTACGTATAATCGTTTATTAGTAGCAAGCGGTTTCCCTTCTTTGATGTTACATAGGTCAAATCAACGTCTGTAATTACGGTTGTATTCTGAGTAAACTCACGAAAGATGTCTTTGGAAAACGATATTATTAATCTCGTAAAATTGTATACATATTTTATTTTGAAAGCCTGTCGAAACATTGTTCAAAATTATAACCTACTTCTTGAATAAAATATAATACCACTTTGAATTTGCAATAACCGGCTAGTTTTAAATATCATAACTTTTATCTAATGAAAAAAGTACCTCGAAAACCTTATATTTAGTAATTATATACATTCAGAAACAACGCAGATGATTTAAATGGAACAAAGGACATAATACATTTAATGGTTGTGGACGTTTTTAATGCGAACGATTTTCTCATCAATTGTGTGAATGCACGCGTTGCAGCCCGTGGCACGGTGGTGGGTAGAGCAGACCCATCGGCTTTTCACACCAGGGCTCTTCAGATAAAAGGTATAGTCGCCTATTTTTAACATTTTCCTGCCCCGTCTCGACGATACAAATTCAAAATTTTCATCTGGAACAAATGCACATTGTTATACATTTTTGTACGTACGTCATATTTAAAAAAAAATGTAAACGTCTTTAAACGGACTAGGCACATCCAACGTCAATTTGTAATATCGGGGACCATTCATAAAGTTAATAAACACGAATTATGAAAGCAAGTGTGGGTTAAAAGTTACTCAATTATTTCTGTATACGTAATACGTATACGTGTTATACGACTTAAAATGCATTTATTGTAATTATATATAAAAATACTTGTTATTCGTCTGTTACTCTACTGTACGGGGAGTGCTCATCTTCAGAGCGTTATTTCTTCCTCTTTACAGAGAATAATTTAAAAGGAAAAAATATTAAAAAAAAGCTTTTATTTAAATGCTTTAAAAAGAACAAAATAAATTTTCAATGAAATTTTATATATCCGTATTTTTTTACATTACACTATTTAAATGATATAAAAGCTTAATACCTAATCAAATAAATCTACTCAAGTAAATCCCGCAACAAGCTTTTATATCATTTAAATTATGTAATAAAAAAATACGGGTACATAAAATGTCATTGAATTTTTATTTTCTTCTTTTTAAAGCATTTAAATAAAAGCTTTTTTAAATATTTTTTACTTTTAATTTATTTTCTATTTTTTTGCTTTTAATCTTTTTATATTTGATGGTACAATGATGTGATTTCATGCGGGGCATTGAGTTATTACAGCGTTCCCCTGGCCAATTTCCGGCTTCAGCATCAGATCAGCTCCATGTCATCAAACAAATTCTAGGACCAAATGACTTGTCAAGACGAATCGAATGAGCTCAAACTTGATGGGGTTGCGTCGTTTTATTACAGCGCTCCCCTGGCCATCTGCCGGCTTCAGCATCAGATAAGCTCCATGTCATTAAAAATGTTCTGGGACCAATTTACTTGTCAAGACTTATCGAATGAGCCCAAACTTGATGGGGTTGCGTCGTTTTATTACAGCCTCCCCAAGCCACCTTTCGGATTCAGCATCAGATCAGCTCCATGTCATTAAAAAGGTTCTAGGACCAAAGTCCTTATCAAGACGAATCGAAAGAGCCTAAAGTTGATGGGGTTGCGTCGTTTTATTACAGAGCTCCCCTGGCCACCCTCCGGCTCCAGCTTCAGATCAGCTCCATGTCAAAAAAATATTTCAAAAATTGTAATACCAAAGAATTTGTCAAGACGAATCGAACGAGCCGAAACTTGATGGGGTTGTGTTGTTTTATTATATGTATATGGAGTTCCCCTGCTAACCTTCCGTCTCCATCATCAGATCAGCTCCAAGTCAGAAAATATTGCATTGTCATCCAACTTACACACGTATGCAAAATTTTAGCTTAATCGGATAACGGGAAGTGAGCCAAATTCATGTTTTGACACTAACACACATACATACATTGCAAGTTAAATAAAAGCTTTGAAAACTACGTAATCTAAAGACATCCCTTTCGTCCAGTCTTAGTGTTTGAAAACTTAAAAATGGGAACTATATGGATCCTAAACTAAATAGGTGATTTCATCTTAAACGTGTTATCCCTTCGGATCTAAAATGGATATTGATGTGGTTCTGGCATTAAAAATTCAAAACATCCTTAAATTTTAAATTATAGAAATAATCAGTGGTTTTGAAAAATAGATAAAAAACATCATGCAAATGCAAATGCACTGTACTACCGCAAAGGCTTTGCAGTTACCAACTTTATTTAAAGTTACAGCGCGGCACACTGTCATTTCATTTTTATACATCTATTGGCTAGGCAATGCGTTGCTTTCCTCAAAAATCTAACTAACTTGTGTACAGGGTTTAACAGGTAGGTACGGTTATATTTTAAGGGGTTTATTATTAGGGACATCATTATAAAAAGAACACAATAAAACTAAGTTGGTCTGAATTGAAACCTATACAGTGTCCCAAGCAGCTCCTTAAAATATGACTACACTTAACTGTTGCTCAGTGATTATTCCTCGCGGACACGATCCGATTGTCCTTGGTGTATATCTGCGCCCTGAACCTCCTGGCCTTGGAGAAGATCCAGAGATTATTGTACGCCATCCGAGTGGGCACGGTGAAGGTGTGCGCGCCTTGAAAAGCTGTCTTTATACAATTTTTGCATGTCGTACATATGTCAATTCCCAGACCCGACATTGATTTATAGGTGAGCGCATATTAGTGACGCACCTACCTACAGTTAGAACACTTGAATTATTTCAATGAATTTCGGTGTTACCCCGCACATCTACCAGTACATGATTATGCCTGTTCCTCCCTCTCACTATCCGGTTGTCCACATTTTATATCTCTGCCCTGCAGTTCCTGGACTTGGAGCAAATCTAGCGAGTCTTGTACGCTCTGCGGGTGTGCACGCCGAATGTGTGGGCGCCAATACGTATGAGGTCCCTACCGCGCTGGGAGACATTGAACTCTGGAACTAGACCTGCGATGAAGTAAATCAAGAGGCCAAACATTGTGAATATTATCCAAAGAGTGTACTTAAAGTACACTAAATTAATTATTGGTAACACGGAAACAGTTCGTAATGAAGTTAGCATTTCTGGAGAGCAGAAGTCAAGACTTTTGCCTAAAATCTATTGGCCCTAGGAGATTTGACTTAAGAACAAAGCTATTAAATACTTTCCCGTAAAACATTATCGTTATTACAATAAATCTCACACGAAACTTTAAAAAGAGTATATTTATGCACTAGTATTTATTTTATTTCATTATATTATTTCATATTCAATATACTCGCTTCTCGTCCTCAAAATAAGTACCTGAACATACCAATAATAACTTGTAGAACCGCATGGGAGCTACCACTTATTACACTAAATGAGGGTAAAGCACAAAACAAAATAAGTATTGACGTTTTTTAGCCCGGTTGTTCGTCATTCGCTACCAGTGCTCCGCCGCTTAACATGTTCCACTAAAACTAAAAAGTAATGATTACATGATGAAGATATAATAAAGACACTGGATAGGAGCGAAAGAGATCTCAATATAGACGGCGCGCTTGTCACACCTACGTTTCGCCGACGATCTGATCCTCCTAGCTGAAGAAGTAGCATGCTCGAACAATTTCATGAAGCATCCCTGAAGGTTGGCCTTGGTATAAATATGTCCAAGGCAAAGATCATGTGTAGCGATCCGGAGTTAGGTACCTACGTGCTCCGGATATGTTATAGTAGGTAACTGTTCTATAGAGGCAGTAGATCAATACACATATCTTGGACATAACTTAACCTTTGGCCAAAGTGTTAAGGCGAAGGAGATCACTAGACGGATCCAGCTAGGGTGGACTGCCTTCGGGAAACTAAAAGACGTCCTAAAATCACAAATCCCGCAATGCTTGAAGAGCAAGGTATTCAACCAATGTGTCCTGCCAATCCTCACTTATGGTGCCGAAACATGGAAGAAAGCTAATATGCACAAAAGGGCTATGGAGCGTGGCATGCTAGGCATCAGCCTCGTTGACCGCGAGCCTAACGTTGAAATCCGCAGACTTACCAAAGTCCCAGACGTGGGTACGCGCATCACGGGACTAAAGTGGCACGGGCGGGACACTTGGTTAGAAGGGAGGACGGAAGGTGGTCCAAGGCAGCCACAGAGTGGCGGCAGCGAATAGGACAGAGAACAGCGGGCAGACCAACGGCCAGATGGTCCGATGACATTGCTAAGGTGGCTGGAAAGCAGTATATGAGACTGGCGGGTGACCGTAGCGAATGGCGTGCTTTGGGAGTGGCCTATGCCCAGCAGTGGGATGACAAGAGCTGATGATGATGATGATAATGAATGATTACAGTTTTCATGAATTCTGAAGGAGTATTTTATGTCTTCTCTGATGTGAACATATATGCCGAAGCGTAAGCGCTCTAAAAAATTAAAATGCACATGAAATCGTGAACAAAGTGAGCAAATAATTACAGAGGCATGTCAAGTCAAATTACGTCTTTGCTTACAATAATACACCTATATTGATACTTATCGTATATGACGGAATGCACTCGTCCTATTCATCGGACTATCTCAAAGCATTAACACGACAATACCTAAAGGGAACAAGTGCGTTTCCTAGTGTTATCCTCGGTTTAACGAAACCGAGGAAAAAATAAATGCAATTCGAGCTGATCTATGGCCTGTCTCAACGCATTTAACCTTGGACGCATCACAAAGGAATGTAATCGAGGTGATATTTGGACTGCGTCCCAACTTTTTGACACAATGAAATCGATCACTTCGACCCGCGCGCCGAATGGGACACCATCGTCGTCGTAGTCATCAGAAGTGACACTGCTGAGCCAGGAGGTCCCCCCTGACCTCCTTTCGGACCATAAGCTAGTAGTTCTCATCCTGGCGGACCCGGATCCCGGGTATATCCACCAGCATCATGTCGGCGCTACCAGTGGAGCGTCATAACCGCCGCCCTCGACCAGTCCTCCACCACCTGCCCCGTCAACCAGTCGGAAGTTGAGCGCCTGGCATCGTTGCTGACCAGCCAGATCCGAGATGCGCTCGAGCTGTCAACGCACACCGTAGCTCACAGGGGGAAACCGACACCTCTACCTGCTGAGCTACGCGCATTCATCTGCGATAAGCGCGGTCTCCGGAAGTAGTGGCAGTAAGCCCCCTGCCCCACGAGGAAGCCCAGGCTCAACGCCATAATAGCAGGACTGAAGCGCCAACAAGACCTCTATGCCAAAGAATCTTGGGAACGCCACGTCGAGTCTATAGGCGGTCACGTGTCTCTCCGCGCATCGCCTGTGCCGGGATTTGTCGACTTCTCCTGTACCTGTCCTACCAATCCTCAATCAAGCGTGTATTTTGAAGTACCAAGCCCAGGAAAGCCCGCGCAGACCTTATAACTAAAAAGGCACTGTTACTTTTGCCACTACGTGCTGGGGTACGCCATGATACATGGTATTCTAGTGTAGGATCAGAAGCAATATATGTAGATGCCTTTATATAAATGTTTATGTTTAGAGGTGTGAATAACGGAAAATATTTGTGTTTGCCTAGCACATCAAATCCTCAAAGGACAAAGACGCGGATATGGAATCACGCTGTGCTCACCCAGATATAGAATAAGAACTTCCCTCTAGTTTCAAAAATAGTGAAAGAATGTTTGGATCCACCGACATAGACCTATTTTCAAGTCACATCAATAAAAAGTACCCCCTTTACGTATCGTGGTAGAAACATTCTGATGCCGTTGCTATCAATGCATTCACTCTTAAATTGTCATCATATTATTTGGATAGAGCTTTCCCAAACCTCATGAGACAGAATTAAATTATTACGGAGTAAGAAATAAACCGTCGTATTTACTAAGATCATACTTAAGCAATGGAAGTCAACGACGTTAAATCTGATGAATCGGGTGTAAAAATATGCGTTCCACAAGGTCCCATATTAGGCACTTTCTTTTTCCTGATATATTTCTACGATGTGCCTTTTATGGTGAAAAAATGGACTGACATAGTGTTGTTTGCTGATGATACTTCACCGTTCTTAAAAAATGAAAGAAAAAAAGAAGCTTTTAATTATTTTAATGATGTATTGTCTCCAACCTTGAATTCGTTCATAGTTAATAATTTATTGTTAAACGCTGGTAAAATCGAGAGTATCAAATGTCAGGCGAGTTGAGACCAGTTTAGTGTAAGACAGCAACATGATAGAATAAGTAAATAATACCAAGTTTCTTGGAATAACCATTGATATCAAATAACAGTTGGGACCAGACATCGATAAATTAGCTGGTAGAATACATAAGTTCTGCAGCTTACGCTGTGATGCACATCAGTCAAAACACGGATGTGGCTATATAGGCTGATCTACTTTAGTCACTTTTATAGTGTCATGTCCTGTGGTATATTGTTGTAGGGGAAAGCAGCGGATATACAAACAATATTACAATTACAGACAAGAGCTATTCGAGCACAGACAAGT
Organism: Argyresthia goedartella; assembly: GCA_949825045.1. Lineage (NCBI taxonomy): Eukaryota > Metazoa > Arthropoda > Insecta > Lepidoptera > Argyresthiidae > Argyresthia > Argyresthia goedartella. The sequence goes on from OX463817.1 coordinate 9,439,350, forward strand.
CCAGTTTAAACTCGTGAAAGTTAGAAATTCTTTCAAACGTCAGTGCATTCCCCTACTATAATAAGATACCTCTGGAGATTTCGAAATTGCCACCAATTTAAAACTATGTAAAAGCTACTTTGTCTAAAAAGGAATATTACAATCATCAAGATTACTTAAATGACGGGACTGTACTAGTGGTCGAGCTACGTAAAAAAACTGCAAATCGATGTACAGGATAGCCATTAAGTACAGGGGTACTTTAGATTAAAATAATAATTTTGGGCGATAGTTCTTAAAAATATTCACATATTGGGGGGATCATGTAGATGGGAATGTATCGTTTTTTTTGCAACACTCCCCAACAAAAATCATAGCTCTTTCCAATCGTTGATCTTGCAGCCACAGACATCTTGCAGACAGCCTTCAGGTGGAATACTGCGGAAGCGTTTGTGCATCAATGTAGCATAGATATTACCATATAATACAATAATATTACATTACAGTACGTAGTTTAAAAAAATCTGAATCTCAACTTTCAATGCAGAAAAAATTTAAAAGTAAATATTAAATAAACGCCTGCCTACCTGGAGGAGCTCAAACTTGGTATGTTGTGAAAATATTTTTTCTATTTTTAGAATGCAGGTGGCCAAAAGGTAATGATGTAGTATATTTTCAGTACCGGCTCCTGAAGCCCTATCATTTGATACCATAAACAATAGGTATTTTTAAATAAAAAAAAAATATGTTGACGTCATTACTGCCCCTTTCCATGGGAATATTTTTTAGAACTACCGCTCAAAACGATTGTCCTGCTTCCGGATTGAACGGCTATCCTGTACATCGATTTGCGGTTTTCTATCAATATTGGCTTTGTACATCGCCAACTTTAAGGGGTTAATCTAACTCAACACAAAACCCGGTGTTAATAATTTTGTTAATAATTATTTATAACAATATATTTGTACATTGTAATATTTGTACTTGTTAAGCACTACCAATTTTTAAAAGAGATCTAAAAAACATTCTGTGGCAGTTTTTTCGCCCTTCTTCTCTTACAGTGGTCCAATGTAGAGAAAAACATACAATGGCATCTATTATGTATATGTAAATATCTACAATAAGAAAGAATTTTTGATTTTGATTTCTATGCATTTCCACCGTTTTCAATCACCTTGAAAATGTTTTGAAAAAAAAATATCTAGAACAACCGTGTTGCATACGAGACATCAATACCTACAATTTATTTACTTTTTAACCCAAGAAATAAATTCGGATTGTCAATATGGTAACTTAAATAGCTTTACAGAGCGGCGCTATCCCTTTAAATAGGCTATCTAGATATGACCTAATCGAAAGGTTCTTTAAAGGAGTGTTCAAGCTTCGCCCTTCGGCACCAAAGTACCATACTACTAGAATGCTAATACAAAAGACAGCAACGATCGCGCGCACATCCACAAAGATTTGACAAAAGCCGTACCTGAAAATCCCATATGCATACATTTCTTAAGGATCATTACGTTCATACACTCTTTTCCATATATTTGTGCGGTTTTTTTTCGTACATAGGACACCACAAAAGTATCAATCCACTGCGATGGGGCGAATCTGCCAGCGATGGGTGTCACAATCTGATACCAGGTTGGCGCATAGCAAAGGGCTGCCCCCGCGCGATGATTAGCTCCTAAAGCGCTGCTGAAATTGTAGAAATTACCAACCGCAAATACCGCGATATGATTTTGCACTGATACAGTTATTACAAAAAAACTATGCAATGCTTTTAATTTTTGAAACAAGTTTCTTAAAAAAGATTAGATACCTAGTCGTCAAATGAACATGCATTGCTATATGAATATCACGTGTAAGATATAAGTAAATCACATAAATAAAAACGTTTTGTAAATATTTCGTTCACTTGCAGAAAATGATTTATGTATACGAATATAATAGTAGTTTATGTGACTGATACATAATGGAGGGCATTAAAACTCGAGATTCGTTTGAAACGAGCTGAAGGCGAGTTTCATAATAATATCACTCGAGAGTTTTAATGCCTAATTATGTACAGTAATATACACTATTTTATCTACACACATATCATAAGCTCTCTTTGATGTTCAGGAACCGCGTGTTTGACCGGCATTGTGGCATTGAGTTGTTTAGCTTGTTCTGTAGTACCAACTTCACATACAAAGTAGGGGCGGCACGCAGGCGGGCGTCAGCGTTCGAAATTTGAATGTCATAATACGTAGAAAATTTACACATTATGGTCATAATGTTAAATATTCAGATAAGAAATGAGTTTTTACAAAGTAGTTTAACATTATGCTGATCGTAACGTGCGGTTTTTTGACGCAGTAAAGAGGGTTTATGATACGTGTATAGATAAATAATAAAATGTGTGGGTTTTGTATGATTTCAAACCGTAACAACCTACGTAATCAAATATTGGTAAAAAAACTAACTATCCAGAAGAAAAATTATAGAAAATCTTCATAGAAATATGCTATCAAATTACAAGTATCAACCAATCATTGCAGCCCGCAACGTAAACAAATTGATAGACAGCGTTTAAACTATTCACTTGTTTTACGGAAAATTGACGAAAAACGTGGAAAACATTGTACTCTTTAACTTTACGGAATATTAGTGAAATTAAAACCTGGAAATAACTTGCTAAAAATCGTTGAAGTCTCCGAGCGCCTCGTTCGAGTTCTAGTCATTATTCAAAAAAATTCATAAAATATCACTAGTTTTGTACCGAAGAGAAAGATTATTATCACACAAGAAAGTACACAAAATTCTGAACAAGTAAAACTAAGCACTATTCAAAATAACAAAAGAAACCTCGGAAAATCTAACTCACAAAGTACACATTGAAGGAGACCAAATCACACTGACTTGGTTAAGGATCGATACACGGAGGTTTTATGAAGCCCATTATAAAGGTCGTTTCACGGTGATGTATTTTCTGAACCAAAACAACTAAATAATTTTCGATGCGAGTTGGATTTCTAAAGGAGTTCCGAAGGCTTTGGAAAGTTTTAAACTTTAATCATTATAACTTAAATATGACTAAACATATGTGTATATGTAATGTATCGTTCAGTCGCAGAATGTAGGTAACTTTCGCAAAACATACCAAAATGCGAAAAGAAATTACGTTGTTTCATACCTAAACGGTTGACGTTACGATTTGCGACAGGTGCATTTTGCGAAAGGTACGATTTGCGATAGGTACATTTTGCCACTGAACGCTCTTACTTTCATTTGCAGAATGTGCCTTCCGGATATCGTTCCCTTTGAAAAATTTATATAATTCGCAAAATGCACCTATCGCAAAATGTACCCTTCGAAAAATGCAACATCATCGGAATTGTACGAATGTGTACTAATTCGACAGGGTGACTTCGAGGTCGTGGTGCAACCGATTATACAAAAAAGGGGTTATTTTTTGTTTTTTATAACGTGATTTTCTTATATTTTTAATTTATCACAATCATTTACTGATTCAGAGAAAAATGGCTGGTATCTCGACCCCGAAGTCACTACATAACGTAGTCATCACGTAGAACACCATACAATACCCATTTCCATTTAGATATTTGTATCCAGCTCAAATTATGGTTGCCTGAAAAAAATTGCTTTTAGCGCTAGGGCTGCCAATTGCTCTTCTTTTGTTTAATGGTGTAAAATAAAGCATATTTTTTCCTATCTTTATCTAAAGAAATTAAAAACAGTAGATGCTCAATAATTTTTACTTTAATTTGTATTTATAATATAAAACTGTATTTTAAATAACACACAAGTTAAATACCCACAATATAGAAAACTACTTAGCTTAGAAATACTTTTAATAGCTTTTAATCTAATTGGGGTGGTTTCTCAATATCCAGTGTCGGGTAACTTTTTTGACATTTCGCACGTACAAATTATGTCAAATTCCTTAGATATAAACAGGCTGACCTATCCGACTATTGAAAAATCGCCACAAATATAATTCTTTCGCGGCGTGCTTATGGCTGCGTGCGGCGTTCTGTGTGATATTCTTTGAAACATTTTTTAAAGCAAAGTGGAACTTCGCATTGCTCGCATTTATAGGCGGTCCTTTTTTGTAGTCCACGCTTTAAACGGCACCAAGCGCAAGTTTTGGTTCTGGTTTCAGCATTCACTATAAAGTGATTACCAATCAGAATTGGGCGCTCCTTTGATCGTCGGTGCTGCAGTTGCTCTGTGCTATTGATCTGAATCTGCTCGGCACGGGGCGATGGAGGGCGAGATGCGCACAAGAGGGCTTCAGCCAAATTATGTCTGAAAGCCCTTTGTTGAATATTAAACTTACGTTTATATATAACATAACTGTTCAATATTGAGACATTAAGGAGTCTCAGAAATAGTTTTTTATACCAAACTTGGTTGCGGCTTCTTTCCATGGGATATGCCGACAAGAGCTGATCTTTCTTGTTGACACCTCCCATTAGCAGATTATAGTCGAGAACTGCTTGTGGCTTAAATTTAATCTTGCCGTATTTCTCCTTCGGCGCCACCTCCACTTTATGGTATGTTGAGAGCATACAAACTAAATTCGTATCCCGCCATAAAATAATGGTTAGGTCGTCGGTGTTACTGAACGCAACTTCACCGACGCGCATTTCTCTTTTGGAAAGAGATTGAATGGATTCTGGTACCAATTCACGATTAACACGAAGGGTCCCCAATAAATCCGTTTTTTGTTGTTTTAGGCATCGCGCTAGTAATGGCGAATTGTAATAATTATCCATTACTAGCGTGTGGCCTAAATTGAAAAGAGGCCTTGCTAGGTCATATACCACTTTTGCTGTCGCACCGTCTGGCTGTAGGTCATCTGTTTGTATATCTGTAACGTCCTGTCTGTCCGTTTGTGTGTCGGTTTCTGTATCTGAAACGTCCTGTCTGTCCGTTTGTGTGTCTGTTTGTGCATCTGTAACATCCTGTCTGTCTGTTTGTGTGCCTGTCTGTGCGTCTGTCTGTTTATTCCTTTCTGCTCTGCCATAGATAAAAAAGTTCCAAAGGTAGCCTGTGGACGACTCGCAAAGCTCAAAAGTTTTTATGTCGATTTTGGCGGCTTTATTGCCGATCTTTTGAGGAAATGCCAGTCGGCCTTTCCACAGAAGCAAACTTTCATCTATTGCGACGCTTTGACCAGGCATGTATAATGTCTTAAATTTGTCATTCAGTCTGTCCACGACGGGCTGTATTTTGTGGACTCTTTTCTGTTGGTCTGATAAGTTTGGGGGGAGATGGTCGACAAAATGGAGGAAATGCTTTAATAGAATAAAGCGATTATAGGTCATCAGTGTAGCCAATTCTGGCATTGCAAGGATCCCTGATGACTTGAAATAATCCTTTTGGACTGCGAGGTGGGCTAGACTATGGAACTGGTAGATGGCCAGGAAGCGCATTATTTCCAGTCTGTCTGTCGGCGTCCAAGACCAGAGTCGGGAGTTTTGTTGCAGGGGACCCATTGCGGCAATCGTTGCAGCTGCATATTTATTAGTTTGTTTTACAATTAAATCGATCAGCGCGGCATCCCATATTTTCAGAAAGATGTCCAACGGTCTCGTCTGATCTGACAGCGGAAATGTCGGACCGGCATTGCCCGTAAATACCTCCCTAGACCCTTTAAATGACTGAGGATTTCTTTGCCATCGGAAGTCTAAAATGTCGGGTGAGGCGACCATGTTCTGCAGGGCCGTGTCATCCCTTAAGTCGGCCCTGCGGAGCCTCTCTATCTCAGCGGATCCAAAGTTATCTGGCAGAACAGCCGGGGCCAGGGATGCCATGTCGAGCTCAGGGGCAGGACCGTCCTCCTCGTCTGACATATCTTCAGGTTCTTGAAACAAAAATTATATCCGTTTAATATAACAAAATAATCTAAGGAGGTGGGTTTTGGATAGGGAGGGATGTTGCTATATTTTACATTCTTGAGATGGATTATATATCCCATAGTAGTTAGCCGCCTAGTATGAAATAAATGCCTATTACTAGCTATGCTTTTAACAATATGAAATTGCGTTAACCTGATAGTGCAAAATGATCTGGCTGAACCGCCGCCAGGGCCAGAGATGACATGTCGAGGTCAGGGGCAAGAACGTCCTTCTCGTCCGACATATCTTCAGGTTCTTGAAACAAAAATGATATCCGTTTAATCTAACAAAATAATAATCTAAGGAGGTGGGTTTTGAACAGGGAGGGATGTTGCTATATTTTACATCCTTGAAATGGATTATATATATGTATATCCGATAGTAGGTAGCCGCCTTGTTTAAAATAAAGACCTTTTACTAGCTAAGCTTTAACAATAAGAAATTGCGTTAACCTGATAGTGCATGTGCCGCTCCTGGGACAATAATTACTATTGGCGACACTGGTCTGCCGTGCACTCGGGTTCGTTCGTAGCAGGGTCTAAAACAATGGAAATAAATCCATGCATTGTGTAACAAAGTGTACTTAAATACAAACGCATCAATATTATGGTGCACAATGGCTATCTATCTGTCCAACAGGTGCGAAAAATAACCGTGTTACCTCAAAAATTATTCAACACCGTATAACCTAACTAGATTCTTCTATTTACACGATTATTTACATATTATATTAAACATATAACATATGAAAAATACAACCTTAACTATTAAACATTACAGCTAAACAAAGAAAAATAATGAAAAAGTAGAAGTATTAAAGCAGGTAAAAAAATGGGCCAGATCGCTCCCGCTGTCGCTGGGCAAGTTGCCCAGAAGACTGGCGTTGCCTCGCTGTACAGCGAGGCTCAGCCGTTGCCCAAGGTAGGCACCAGCCTTCCGGTCATTAGAGGCATCGACCAGGCGCGAGGAAAGCTCTTTGAACAACGCTAGCGCCTCTGGACCCCATGGACCGAGGGTTTCTACTCCAAAAGGCACAAATGTGTAGCCCTCTCCGAGGGCTGCATATTTGCGCCTTTTGATCCCCTCTGCAGTGGACGCTGCTGCGCCAGCCTTTCGGGCGGTCGCCTGTATGTGGGACTGTGCCAAAGTATCGACACAAGTCGCATCCCACATAAGTGACCGCCCAATTTTCCACGGAATGAGTGTCATCCCGTCCGGTCTTTTGCCATCGTCCCGCGATATGCCTGCTGGCTCTAGTATAGCAGGGACGCTAGCACTGGCAAAAGCCCGGCGGATGACATCATTGAGTGCTGCGTGGCGCGACAGGCGACCCGCACTGCGGCGACATGCCAGTCCATGATGGTCCAGTTGGTCGACGCCTCCCCCACAGCGGCAGCGATGTGGCTCGTTTGTCTTGGCCCCCAGCCTGAGGCTTAAAGCTAGACTAAATTTTGTCCTCTCACAGGTGGCCAAGAGACGAGCAAGCTCTGCATGGTTTATGCTTGATTCCATGACGTTTTTCTGAACCTCAATGCAGAGCGGTTCAAACCAGTCTCTGCAAAATGGCTGGTAATGAAAGGTACCTCGACCACTCAAACTGTGCCAATAGAAAATAAGCTGTAGTGTAAGCGGAATAGAGGTGAAATTAGAAATTTCAAGGTTGTTTTTGGAAACAAAAAATCAAATCATGCCAACTCGAAACTCAAGTGTTTTCGTATAAACTAACTGGTTAATTAAAAAAATTAATAAAATTCCAAGTTTTGATATGCAAACAGGTGAATATAAACAAACAACCCAAGCCAACGATCAGTCAAACAACCTTTTGTGACACGCAGCGGCACAGACACTAATTTATTTTATCTGAATACAGAATTATTGACAAAAACTCATGTTTCCTGAAAATAAAGTAATTTGAAAGGTTTAATTTATGTCTATATGTCTAAATGTTTATGTCTATATATCTTAGAATAGTTAACATGCATTTCTTGCTATTAAAAACAATTCTAAGCACTTTACTGACCATGAAAAGATTCCTAAAAAAGCGAACCATTTTCACGAAGTTTCTACCACAATTTAAACAGATTCTGCCTAAACTAATTAACAGATTTGAAACACGTATTCTCTAAATTACATTTCTACCAAATTCTCTCATCAAAAAGAACTAAGGATTTTGACAGACGATTCTAAAACAAACTCAGATACGCGGGATTCTCACGAAGATCTAAAGATCTAAACATGAGGAAATCAACATCATTAGGCGCCCACAACACCGTCTTCCAAGCCGAGTGCATGGGCATCATAATGGCTACTGCAGCTATTGCAGAAAGAGAGGTAAAGGATTTCCCTACCCGCATTCTATCCGACAGCAAAGCAGTTCTGCAAGCCCTACAAAGCAACATCATCAGTTCTGGGCTTATATACGAGTGTCACCAAGCCCTGTCAGAGGTATGTAACTAACATGGATGTCGAGGAGACAGCGATCCAAGTCCTGTTGGAATGTTCTGGTGTGGCCATCTACCGGGCAACACACCTTGGGATACCGGTGTCGCTCCAGGAAGCCGTCGGCAACATTAAGGGTCTGCTAGGCTTCCTACAGGAGCTGGGTTAGCAGGAGTAGTGCCCCCAACCCACGTCACGCAAAATAGGCGCAAATTTAAGACGTCGAATTGCGGAAAAGTGTCCGCGATAAATTATAACTATAACTATAAGGGAGACGAATGAAAAAGGCGCTATAAGCTGTTTGCTCGCGGAAACTAAACATGAAAATATGTGTATATGTGAAATAAAAATGTTTATTTACAACTCAATAAAAATAACTACAATCATCAAAATAATATCTACACCCGCTTCGTCAAAATACATTTAAAGATATATCAGAAATTATAAAACGTCTAAACTTAAAATTAACCGAATAAACCGCCAACAAAATCTAGGTCGTAGTGAGAGCGGCATAATTTAGACACTAGCGGCAGATTCGGACGTAGCACCAGCGGTCGCCACAGTCGACGCAACGTGGGAGGCAGCAAAAGTACAGACGCAAGTTGCGTCCCACAAAAGAAAACGCCCTCTCTCCCGTGGAACTAAGGTCAGGCCGCTAGGGTGCCTCCCATCCGAACGGCACAAACTCGAAACGTTAGCCGAAACTAACGCCCTACGGACAATGTCATTTATTGTGTGGTGCCGCGAAAACCTGCCAGCGCTCCTAACACATTGTAGACCATGGCGACACCACTCGCCATCCCATGTCCCACAAACACATCGATGCGGCTGGCAGACAGTGCAACCAAAAGGCAAGGCAACTGCCACAAGTTTTTTTTTTCGTGGTGTTCCTGACGCGATCCATCCTTCGAACATTCAACATGCTGCGCTCCATGGCTCGCTGGCTTGAGTTTAGACTTCTGAAGTTCGGTCAGCGACCAAGTCTGAGCACCGTAGGTTAGGACGGGCAGGATACACATATCGATGATTTGGCGCTTTAAGGGAAGGGGGCCCTTCATTAGTTCCTTCATGGACCAGAACCTCTTCCAGACATTTGAGACTCTTCTCTCAATTTCGATGTCCGGTCTGTTCTCGAAGAATATTATCTGGCCCAAGTAGGTGTGTACTCGACGACATACCGAATCTCCCGCTCATCTACATCGACCCAACGTTTGTTAAAATTATGTTCTATGAAGGAATTAACACTGCTACGCCCGAGAAATGGAAAAATGCATCGCTCATGTACTTAAAGAAAAAAAACAAATGTGCCATCTCGAACATTTTATTGATAATCTGTCAGATAGATTCTTAATTAATGTAAATGATGACAATGATGATTCATCCGATGGTTATAATAATATGGAATAAAAATATATAAAAATAAGTGTATTAATCGTTTTATTTTCAACTTTTTTGTCAGGGTCCAGTAGCTCTTTTCTCTGTCTCTGACATCTAGAAATTTCAATCTATGTCCTTTTCAAGTTTCTGTTTCCAAGGATGGTTTCGTTCTTAATTATGACGTTAAACCAATCCAAACGCGATTATATTTCACCCGAGCTGTCATTTCACGCGATTTCAATTTCTGTCAAAAGATATACATTGAACAATACTATAAAAATCATTTGCATCCAGAATTCATTAGTCATCTAAGTAAAGGATTACGGCATGTATGTATAATACTACTAGCTATGGTTACATTTTAAAGATATCATTCTGTTCGGGGACAATAAAATGACTAAATCATTCATTTCCCCATCACTATTCTTTTTCACCAAAAAGTGGCAGCTCCAGTTTCCTTCGTTTATTGATCAATCAGGGTTTAGTATATTCAGGTAATTATTTCTTCTGACGAGGTGCTTCGTTTAATCATGATAGAACTTCACTTGGTAAGATCGTTTAATCTTACATTATATCGCCAAGAGTGGGGAAAGGGGAGAGAGTCCTTTGCCCAGCACGCCCAGCAGTGGGACTTAATGGGCTCGAAATAGTTATAAATTTTAATTATGGTTTCACTTGATTGAACAGTCATATGAAAAAGGAGTTTGTTAACTAACGAACTCATCTCTTTTCGTGGTTATGTGCATCAAAGATAGCTACGATTTTGTTATCAACTATGTGCAGGCAGGCCCGGCAGTACTTATTTTTAGTACAACACCATCGTTTCCGGTCTTTCCTCAATGTTCCTGGTTTCAAGTAGAATGTGTTATCTCCTACTTTTATGTGTGTTTTCCCCTTCTTCGTCTTTATTAACGTCACTGAAAGTAAAAGATATAAAGATTGTAAAAGGAAAATTTAGTTTGATCGACTAAATATTTTAATAAAAAGGTTGATGGTTTGATACCATTTATTTTATAGTATCAATAAAACTATCTTATTAACTTGGAGCGTTTATTAGATAACAAAAACAAATAGGTAATACACAAACCTACCACCACCAGCAACATTATTTAAAAAAATATTCCATTCAAATAAGTAAATGATTACATAATAGTAGTTTATGTGACTGCTGCATAATGGAGGGCATTAAAACTCGAGAGTGGGTTTTCACTCGAGAGTTTTAATGCCTAATTATGTACAGTTACATACACTAGTTTATCTACACACATATCATAAGCTCTCTTTGATGTGTTCAGGAACCGCATGTTTGACCGGCATTGTGGTCCTGCAATTGTTTAGCTTGTTCTTTAGTACCAACTTCACGCAGACGGGCGTCGGCGTTCGAAATTTGAATGTCAGTACCAACTTCACAGACAAACTAGGGACGGCACGCGGGTGGGCGTCGGCGTTCGAAATTTGAATGTCATTATATGTAGCAAAACTACACATAATGAACATTATGTGTAGTTTTCCAGATACGAAACGAGTTTTTACCAAGTAGTTTAACATAATGCTGATCGTAACGTGCGGTTTTTGAACGCAGTAAAGAGGGTTTATGATACGTGTGTAGATAAATATACTTTTCATTGGAACCACAATATAGTATGTAAAATAAAATGAAAAAAAGTTAACTAATCTAAGGGGGATAGGCCTGTGCCCAGCAGCGGGACACGTTGGGCTCTATATAATAATAATAATAATAATAATAATAATAATAATAATAATAACGAATCTAATAATTCGACTTCGTCTTCTAGAAGAGCAACTGGTCCATGAAGGAGCTAATGAAGGACGACCTCCCGTTGTCCCTGAAGCGCTAACTCGTCGACATGTGCATCCTGCCCATCCTAACCTACAGCGCACGAACTTGGTCCTCAACCGGACATCAGAAGTCCAAGCTCAAGGCAGGGGGGTCTCACTCAGAGGTTTAGGTACGTTTGGCTGGCCGACCCGGAGTTTGGGATTTCACTTAGGTTTCCGCTCGCTTGGCTCGCAGTGGCATCGCGAGATGTCAGAGTAAAAGAAGCTCTCAGTCGAAATGATTCGGCGCAATCTAGCCTGCACGGGCGGGTAACCGATTCTGTAGGTGTTTAGCGATTAATGAACGTAGCGCAGGTGCAAGCTATATTGCGCTTTATTGCCACGCAGCGAGATTAGCTATTCATTTAAGTATCTTTGAGGAGTGATCTTTCTGTACGTAGTACTATTAAGTATTCTGTGCTCAAGGTTTGTAAGAGAGCGATGGATTGCAGTATCTTGGGAGTGAAACACAAAGACCGCATCAGAAATACCATTCTGCGCTCCAAAACTAGCGTTGATGATGTAGACGTCGAAACCGCGAAACTCAAATGAAACTGGGCCAGACACGTGAGTCGAAAGCACCCAGAAAGATGGGTGACGATAGTCACTGACTGGGTGCCTACAAAGGGCATCAGCGTAGGGGAAGGCCCAGAAGGAGATGGAGGGACGAACTGGATGGGTTCCAGTCAGATTGGGTCGGCATGACGGCCGATAGAGATTTGTGGACACGATCAAGGGACGCCTTTGCCCAGCAGTGGTACACAGAATAGGCTATGTAAAAAATACAATCTAATGATTGAAAGAATCCATGGGCCGAACGTATAACAAACACTTGAAAAGTTCTTTTTACTTCTATTATTTGAAGGAAAATGACCATTATTGATATGAGCGAACGTCAAAAATTAAGCATTCCTTCCAATAACAGGTGATACTTTTCATTATTCATTCGTCCCATTGTTATAAAGAAACAAACTGAATGACCCACTTAACTGGAAATCGTTTTAAAATAATATCCACCTTACTCACTTACTCAAATCAACCGAAAAATATAAAAAAGATAATTTTCTCATTTACCAAACTTAAATTTTACACATACTTCGTCGATTAGTCTATTGATTGGAGTTACTGATAGGTACAATAAATCAATCAATCCTTGATACGATTTAATTAAGTACTAAAATTACTGGGAATTAGGTGCAATAGTCTTAGAAACGTCAGATCAACTGCCAACCCAGTTCAGCATCTATCCAAAGTAAAGCCACGTAGGGATAGAAAGTAACAAACAAAGAAATATATAAGTGTCACTCGGCAAAACACCTAAGCCGTCAAAACTAAACATAGATTACATTTTGAAACTCAATTTTTATTTGATTCGGTAGAAATTCTGAGGAATCTACAGACTGTTTGTTTATTTACATTATTTTAATTATCTACTTTCGATTTCGATATTCGATGCATTTCAATCACCATCCTTCGAGGACGCGGGCGACTGCTGTGCGAAACCCTCCGCCATCATAGCCGCAATGTCAGTTTTCTTCTGTCTGTGCACGATGCCGTCCTTGATGTATAGGTTCGGTCTGGCATGGTGCTCGTGCTCCAGGTGACTCCTCACCACCACTCCCTCATCAGTGACGGAGACCCTCGCACGGCACTTGCTGGAGTGACTTGTGCACCTCCAGTAGTGGAGGAACTTTCCAGATTTGTGCTCCTGGTGGAATGTGTAGCCGTTGATCACAAGAAGCGCCTTGCCTGTTTTTGTGCGAAAGTACTCCATTGCTGAAAACGAATTTGGTTTTAATAATAATTAATAAACTAAACGACTTGATTTTGATACCCTGTAGACAAATACTAGAGAATAAAATCGTTCATCTAAGTATATTTCACAATAGTGGAGAAAAGGGTCCCCTCACACTAAGGATAAAGGGGGCTCCGATTCGACCTTTACATGTGTTAAGGGTGGTGCAAAAAACAATTATATGTATCATTGGCCAGTTATATCACGTATTGGGAGTATTCAGCCTCCATAGTGGAACTCCAAAACGACTTACACAAGAAAAATGAAAATAATATACAACAACAGATCAACTGGTGATCAAAAAGTCTGGTGGTGTGCGGCACAGCACAGTTTTTTTCATTGGCCGATCGTTTGCTCTGGTTATGCTGGTATAATAATTATACCGATACCGAATAGTTATAATGTAACCACTTGCATACTAGAGTTAATGAGCCCGACTACACTACCACCGATAGAAATGGTCTCCGGTTCAAAAAGAATATGACGAAAATTATTGATTTTTCGTATTGAATGGCAACAAATATATATTGTTTACCAATATAAGTTTTGACTAGCAAATATGTTAAATGTTCACCAAATCCAGAGCCCAATGTAGTTTTACAGAACCGTATTGGTTACTTTCGGTCACTTTTAAAATTATGTTTTGTTAGGTCACAACTTTATAATACAACTTGGAGCCAAGTGAAGCGGCGCGGAGCGAATAAGTGAAACAACTGACCAAGTGAAGCTCGGTCATTATTATCACACTCACTCACTCAATTCGAAGACATAATAAATTATAACACCTCAATTTCAAAGACGTGACAGTTATCCCTTTAGTCTACTAGCAACTATTCGCAGATTAAAAGTAATTTAAATCGATTTTTAAATCAATAAAGTACTTTTATATGAATGTGAGCGTTCTAGAAGGGTAGGCCTAAAGCGTAGATCGAATTCATCGCGTTATGTCCTCACACAGGCATAACATACAAAATGATATGAACACTTTTTGTATAAACTTAAGTCCTCAACACTTCCCTCTCATAAATTTGACGAATTCAACCACGTTAATGTAGACGACCTCTGTGGCGCTGCGAATGTAGCTATGCCTACCATGCGAGAGGACCTGGATTCGATCCCCGGCTGGTGATACAGGAAAATAAACCCTCAGGTATTGGATGTTAGTAGTAGTATGGTTCTGGTTCCACGATACAGGTATCCTAGTGTAGGTCCAGAAGCAATGTATGTGCCTGTACGTAAATGTTTATGTTATGTTAATGTAGAAATTGCACAATTAAGTGAATAAGAAAAAAAGTAGACAGTAAAAAACTAATTTGTTCTGATCAAATCGGTTTTATACTTTATACCTTATTGCACAAAACAGTGGTTTTAACAATCGTTCCGGAGCGTTCCTGACCCAAGGATCTCCCTCGCCATGCAACGCGGTAATGCTGCCAGTGTGATGGGTACCTTGTGTAATTTTAAATTATTTGATAATCTCAAATACTTAGGTTATTTTAATTGACGATGCTTCGATGGATTATTTATTTTATTTTGGTAAAATATCCTACATATACCTACATAATTATGATATCTATTACGGAAGAGAAAGGAAATACGCTTTCAATCTTTTCTTAAAAGTGAATATTGAAGGACAATCCCTAATAGTGCAGGGAAGTGCGTTCCACAGTCGGATATGAATATTTTTTGTATAAACTTTAATCTCAAGACATTCCTCTCGTAACTTTGACGAATTCAACCACAGGCACGTAGAAAATGCATAATAAGTGAGAAAAAAAATAGTGGACAATGAAAATCAAATTTGATCTGAAAGATATAATTTCTACCTTATTGCACAAAACAGTGGTTAACATACACATTATATAAAACAATAAATAAATAAAGGCTTATTCAATGTTTATTACATTCTAACAAAATGAACGTTTTTTCTGTAACTAAGTAATTTTAATAAGGTAATTGTAACATGTAAGTAAACATAATTAATTGTATTTTAATCTTAGACTATAATTTTACAAAAAACACAAAAACGATACCGATAACTTCTTCACTAAGGTAGGTTACATCTTTAAATAAATGCCATTTTTGCAAACATATTTTGGGCGTGGATGGGTATGATCTAGTTTTGAGCGCACTATGTAATTGTCTTTTGTAATCGTCATAGTGGATTTACACGAAGGCACTGTGCACCTGTAGCGGTTATTTTCAAATGTTTGATGTTTCTTATACAATGTATATCCATCGACCATCAACACTTCTTTGATAGTGTTCCCTCTCATGACGTTTATGATTTCGACCACCACTGTAAAAAAATGCACACACAATGTATTATTCACAGGAAGTTATGTTTACTTTGCCGTACTCTAACAATTAGAATTTTTGAAATTATCACCATATTATTTAAAATAAAATCTATTTCGTATACATTCTTAAAAAAGTAATAATGGAAAAGTAAAAAAAGCTCTGCGAAATATACGATATTCGGTAACCATTTCCAATGTTTAATTCTTTTACTAAAAAAAAATTGTTTTGCGACAGAAACTTTGCACCAATATTTCACATATTTATAACTAGCTAGGGTTATAGCTCGTGCTAATAGTAGGGACATGTAGGTGTTTAAAATAATGTCAACAAGCAAATGTGCAAGCAAAGTGACAGTTATCAAAATTCCTAAGGCGTCAAATTTTACCGGAATAAACTAAAAGGATGGTAATGTTTTTCGAACGTTTGCATGTAGGTTTTTTTTTATGTTTGTGTGTATGTTTAGAATAGAATAGAATAGAATAGAATAGAATAGAATAGAATAGAATAGGCATTTATTCGCTATATCAGCACAAACACAAGAATATAAAAGTATTACATGGAATGAAGTAGGTACTGTTTAAAAATAAAATAAAATTCAGCAATAAAACTACCCACTATTAGTACCCATAAACATTTGTGAGGAGTTTCGCTGCCATGTGCACATGCTGCGACAGCAAAAGGGTTCAGACTCAGCATAATGTCACAGGAAATCCTGTGACTCTGGTTTTCAGTCTGGGGCCCAGAAGATATAATATGATTTAAAATATTAATTTGTCCAGGTGGCAAGTGTAATAAATAGAATAAACTAAACTTAATATTGGTGGGAAGTATGAGAATAACCTAGGCTAAGTACCTATTCTCAGAATAAATAAAAATTAAAAACAAATGAAATGTGCGGAATTAAGTTGTGAAAGAGAATTGTAAATTGCATTATAGGAATAAATAGATAAATGTTTGGTGTGTTGAATTGTATTGTAAGTAATAATATCAAATCATAGATACACAAGAAAATATAAAATTATAAAATTAAAATTAAAATTAAATCACTACATATACACATTAAGGATTTGAATAAATCTTAAGAATAAAATAAAATAAGCTGGAAAACGCGGTACGCAGCACCACGTCCGCGGTCGTGGCAGCATCAGGTACTCTGCTTTTGTTGATCCAATAACTGTTATTGGAGCAACAAAAGCAGAGTACCTGATTCAACTTCAAACAATATTCAAAACAATATTCAAACAATATTCAAAAGACGAATTCGAGCACAGGCTCAAATTCGTCTTTTGAATATTGTTTTTGTTTTGAGCTCTCGCAGCGGAGGGGGTATGTTATTCCAGCAGTTCCGTGGCGAGGAACCGATAGAACGCAGGTATTATTTATGATTAAACGAACTTACCTTAAGTGAAGTTCTATCAAAATTATGCGAAGCACCTCGTCCGAAGAGATTAGTAAGGAGAATATTTATGATACACATGTAGTAACACGTATTGTGCACCGCTCTGCACTTTAGTTGAGAATATATTTTGTTACTTTCAGTTTTTTTTTTTTTATGAGGTAGATAGATATTTTGCCTAGCCGGCAGCGCCCATCGATCTCGCGCTTCATTTAGTTTAGAGTCCAATTAACTCATTTGATGATAAAATCCTGGCTCATTAATAAGGGTGCGAATAGCTTGGGTTGGGAGGTAGTTACTAATCTCTTCGGACGAGGTGCTTCGCATAATTTTGATAGAACTTCACTTAAGGTAAGTTCGTTTAATCATAAATTATGCTCGCACCTCGTCCTTCAGGATTAGTAAGGAGAATATTTATGATACACATGTAGATTTTGAGAGCACTCAGGATTTTTTATCAATGAGCATATTTTTATAAATGATGAACATATTTTATAACCAGTAAGTATTATTATTTAGAAATCATAAATTTTAAACCACAGTTTTTCTTACTTAGTATAATCAGTTTTTATTTTAGTTAACGCAAAGAAATCCTTTTAACATTAAGGGTTACAATTGTTTGCAATATAATTACATGTATTTTCGTATATGTATAACAACAATAGGAACTATGAGTTTCAGCGTACGACTTAATCAAAAACAGATGTTGCTAGCGAAACATTTTCGGTGGTTGATATGACCCTGTTGTAAAATTTGGCAAAGGTATTGGAGTTGTCACTCCATCCTGCGGTGTTACGAATGGTCTCAATACTGACACCGAGAGAGCTAGCCCTAGACGTAGCGGCGTGCCGCGCGCGTCGAGTGCGCGGAGAACACCGCAGTGTCCAGCCTGCTGTCTCCGAGCGTGCGCTTGATCCAGCGACTTAAGCTCTGAGGGCCAACGGCTAAGTGTGGTTTCTTTAAGCCTATAAAGAGGGTTTCACACTTTCTAAGGGAACTAGTTTTGTCGATAAAGGCGAGTAAGGCTGCTGCTGGACATACAGTGGGCTTTTCTTTGAAATGGGGTATGACTAGGATAGGCTGCTTACTACCAGGCCTAGACGTCTTTATAATGTCTGGGATCTTGATAATTATTTGGTCGTTTCGTTTTTCTATATTTATGGTTTTAATTTTAGAAAACGTTTGCACTCTGTGTGCTGTTGCCAATGCTAAAAGAGTGATTGTCTTCTTTGACAATTGCTCCAAGCAAAGATCATCATTTGGGTAGGAACCACTGAGATGATCTAACACTATATTTGTGTCCCATGTAATGACGTATCTAGGTAATGGTGGCCGAAGTCGGTAAACCCCTTTAAAGAATCGTTGTAAAATGTCATTATTAGATATTATTGGTCTTAATATTAAGGATAAGGCTGAACGACATGAATTAAGGGTCCCATATTGACTACCGTTCTCGTATTGTTGGGTAAGGAAATCCACAACCACATGTACAGGCACACTGAAATAGTTGGGTGAGCGCTGGTTGCAGAAAGTCCACCACTTGTTGAGGCATACATCATATTGTTTTATTGTGTTTGGCGCTAACGAAGCTACCATTATATCTAAGGCCGCGTTAGAGAGGCCCCTATTTGTCAACGCCTGGCGGACAACACTGCTGCAACCAGGGTAATCGACTTGTGCACCTGGCGGGAGCTGGATTGAGAAATCAGGCAGTTACTGTATGGTTCGAATGTAACAGGTTGAGATTTGAGGAGGTTGTTCAAAATAGGGTACCACGGCTGGGTGAGCCACTAGGGTACGACCATAATGCCTTCTGCTTTATCTGCAATTATTTTTCTAAGAGTTTTAAGTATCATCGAGAAAGGAGGGAATGCGTAGAAATAAAACGATGTCCATGAGAAGGTAAACGCATCGACAGCGAAGGCGTCCGGGTCCCGGTGCCAAGCGACATAACTCGGGCATTTGTGATTTACACGACTTGCAAATAAGTCAATGTCCGGAACTCGTCATAGAAATCAAAGGCCCAGTCGGCTAACTCCCACTCAATATCTGGGTGATTTTTCCTCGATTCGGCATCAGCAATAGTGTTTTCACTTGATTTTATATATGATGCAAATATGTACAATTTTCTTTGCTCACACCATTGCCAGATCTGCTTAGTAATATGTGTCAGATGTGGGTATTGTACGCCCCCATACGATTTATATAGGAAATTGCGGTTGTATTGTCTATGCGCATAAGTACTTGGCAATCGTATAGGTCGCGAGCGAACGTCTTTAAAGCAAGAAATGCGGCTAACAGTTCGAGGTAATTAATATGACGAGCTTGTTCTGCGGCCGACCACTGTCCGCTTGCCCTTTGGCCCTCGCACATTGCTCCCCACCCCGTTGTTGAGGCGTCAGAGAATATCTCTTTCTGGTACACGTCGTTGGTAATCCGATGCACCGATTCATCAACAGCCCTTAGCCACCACTGCAGGTCGGATTGAAGGGAGTCAGGAATACTTATAGATTTATTATAGTCCTCGTCATCCCTTAGGTTTAAGTATTTGTGTCGTTCCATTTCTTTAGTGTAAAGCCAGCCGTAAGCTACGGCTGGGCAACATGAGACTAGTAAGCCAACAATGCGCGCAAATTTCCTCAATTTACATCTTTTTAATTTAACGAATTGTTCTAATTCAAATTTTATTCGTAGCTTCTTTTCGTTAGGAAGCCTGAGCTGTAAATTGTGAGAATCGATAATAACTCCCAGAAATTTGCATGTGGTTGATGGGTTACATGTACTTTTTTCCTCGTTTATTAGGAAGCCTAGGGAAGTTAGCAAGCTTTTTGTAACAGAGACATTGGTCATACAATCCAGGTAGGTATTTCCAAACAATAACCAGTCGTCGAGGTACAAGGTCGAGATCAGGCCCGCGCTGCGCAGTAGTTTCACTACATATTGGTTTAGTTATTTTTGTAAATATGAACGGGAACGAATGGTAATACGTTGAATTCGAACAAACGACCATCAAAAACAAATCTTAGGTATTTGCGGGATCGCCTATGTATGCTTACTAAGAAATATGCATTTTTAAGGTCAACTGTAACCATTTGGCAGTCTTTTGTAACCAGTTTTACAGCTGTGCGCAAATCTTCCAACTTAAAATGACTTGTTGTTATAAATTTATTGAGTTTTTTGAGATTGAGGATAAATCTCATCTTACCATTCGGCTTTGGTGTGAGAAAAGTAGTGGATATGAATTGCCCTTCGCACGAATCGCACTCTGATATTGCGCCTATTTTTAACAAATGGTCCACACACTCATTATAAAGTTGTTTTTCTAGATTTGTATGAACAGGTGGAGGGGGAACCAAACGTTGGATAAAAGGACTTGAGAACTTAATTTCGTAACCATTAATCCATTCGAGAATAGTGCGGTCATTTGTTATTAATGACCATTGTTCACGAAATTGTGCTAATCTCCCTCCGTACTTAACTGTACTCGTAGTATCTAGTAGTAGCGGCGCCTATGTGGCAGCGGCGGCGGCGGCGGCGGCAGCTGATGCGGCGACGGTCTCGACCAGTAGCCGGGCGGCGGCGGGAGATGCGGTGCGCGGTGCGCGGCAGGCTCGCGGCTCCTCGGGGGCGGGGGCGGCCCCGGCGGCCTGTGCGCCGGGGGAGGAGCTCTCCGGTTTAAAGGCTGCTTTGCTGCGGGGGGTCTTGAGCGCTTGGACGAGCCCTTACTGCTGTAAGTGTCGGGTTTTAATTCGGATGCTGACTTGTTCAATTCTTTTGCGGACTTCAATATATCGCACAGCCTCTGCCCGAACAGGTGTGAGTCGATTTTTGTTTTCGAAAGATGTTCACTCATATCTTTTATGACAGAGAACATAATGAAATTTCTTCTCGTTACCGAATCGCTATGTTGAATGTCGCACAATAAGCGACATGCGTCCATCAGCTTTTGCAAAATCTCGTTATTTTTATTTTTTGAACTCAGCTGGTTGTTGATAACTTCACTTAAGCATGAGATGGCACTGGCCATCTGCTTTTGTTTTGTCTCAATGCCTGTTTAATTTTCCACGCCTACCGAACGGCGTGGAATCCGAAGGGGGTGTGCTTTTGCCAACACGTGAGAGAAAAGAAGTGATGAAATTTGTTACTGACCTTGGCAAACAATTAAATCGGTAACCATGGCACCTTCACCCTTGACGGTACTGCGGTATGGCGTCCGTGAGGAGATGAGATGGCTCGCCCATACTCACAAGTATGTGGAGCGACCTGACATGGACGATGTCCTGCTCAAGCGTGTGGAGGACGCAATGACACGCGTCGGGAAGGTGCCATGGTTACCAATTCAATTGTTTCTGGTTCTATGCTTCACTACCGAACTAAGCACAGCCAGAGACCAGCACTTTCCCGTCAGCGCTGGGCACAGAAATTAAAACTAAGTTGTAAAACCCAAGGCAACCACTAAACAATTAAATCCTAAACAATATTTAATATGGTCGCCCTGTGGACACACACCTTATAAATATATACTCTAAATCAATTAGAGAATGCCACCATAAAACACAATACAAAAATAACCCACAAAACTTGATTATGAAAACAATACAAAATAATAAGTGGCTTCTTATGAACCACACTTCCTTTGAGGTCAGCAAATCAGCTTAATACACCTTAAATAGCCCGACCCTGCTGTGTAAACCGAAATAACACTGTAGGACTACAGAACCCGACGTTCCACCGTAAGTAATACAATCTAGGCTTCGCAGAATGACCGTTCAATCCTTTATGCGCAACAACAGTAGTTTCCGACTACAAATTTATAACAACTGTTAACTAAATTGGCACTTATATTTTCACTTACTGAAAATGAACTTTAATCGTGGTATACCGACCACAGACTCATGGCCGACTTGAGCCAATCTGAGATATTCTTTTCTCCCAACTACAATGTGACAAAGGCAACCCTACCGTGAATCGATGATTTCCCACTAGGAAACCACGCTCTGCTACCAAAATGTTTAATTTTCCACGCCTACCGAACGGCGTGGAATCCGAAGGGGGTGTGCTTTTTCCAACACGTGAGAGAAAAGAAGTGATGAAATTTGTTACTGACCTTGTCACCGTAGACAGGAGATCGAAGGCTCGATTCGAGACAGGAATTCGGGAAAGGGGCACAGTTGGGATAGGATATGGATTGAATCCTTGCCGTCGTTTCGCTGTCGCTGCCCACACGTGGAATCGCCGTCCGATACGACGATTTTCAATCAACAGGGATCACTTGACCGCTGACGCGAATCTACTTATTTCCCGACGATGTAGATGATTAACACTCCGACCAGGCCCGACGCCTGTATTTAGTAATTGGTACACCGAAATACCATCAATGACACGAGGCCCGAGCCGACATGTTGTTCTCCCGATGAGAAAAAGACCAAGAGAAAGATAACCTCCAATTTTACATCTCGTTCCGGTACGAGTGACAGCTGCGGTTCTGTTTCCGTTCCGAGTCGCGCAACAAGAGGAGGTGCGTTCCGAAGCACAAATATTAAACAATTCCCTTATCGCGCTTAGCGTTGGCATCGGTAAAGAATTTTATTTGAGCATTGACCTTCGGCGCGTCAATGTAGGTACGGTATGAGGTATTTTTCAATAGGGTCCTTCCTAGCATCCTTTTCCAGGCCCTCTGTAGCAACGTGTTGAAAACGGGTGGCTAATTCTTTTCGTATTTCAGGTCCATACTGAACTGTATAAGATGGGTCATCACCGAGAATTTCCATAATCTCAGGGTCTAATTCAATAAGGGGCTACCCCCCTGCTGTAGGTCATTGATAGACGCGCTTGGTCCCTGATCCGGGCCGCGCGGCGCTGCGCTTGGGCCGGCCTGTAATACATCGGGTACCGTGCTTGGTCCCGGTTGCGGCTCGTCAGGTGCTGAGCTTGGTCCCGGTTGCGGTTCGGCAGTCGGGGGGTTTGGACAAGAGGGTAGCTCGTTTGGGGGCTTGTCTACTTGGTTTTCAGAGCCCTGCGAATAGTCATCGTCGGAGACGTACATTGGTTCAGCGTCGGACGAAAGTCGTCGTTTGTTTGGAGGTGTGACTGAAAGGTACCGAGAAAACCTAAGTACTTGAAGTAATTAGATGCCTATTTTTGTAGGTATTGTTCTAATAAAGGATATTCCATTTGCAGATTCTCAGAAGTAAGACTTGTATGCTAACGGTACTGTGTCGAGCAGCCCCAGCGGCTGCTCTGGTTACACACCGTAATGATAGCTCATAGCATAGTACCATAGAACATGAGTGAGATGTGAGTAATTTAGAGGTTTTTACAAGATTTTATTACTATTTTACAAGAATCGGTAATAATGACCTTTATGAGCACTTGATAACAACAGTTATCTTCAGAGATTTAGAGTCGCCAATGGAAAGCACGCCAACTGTTTTTTAAATGCGGTGAAATGACCCCAATGGTTATCTCGAGCATTTCTTCGTAGGAATGCTTACGGAGCCACCTTATATAGATCAAATAGGTATTTAAACAAACAGAGAAGTTGGTCATCATCATTTCGTCGGAAATATCGGGATCGCGAAGTAAGGGATTTTTCCCGCCTGCGCTTTTTTGTTCCAGTTTTTTAAGTTGTCGTCGTAACTTCGCGAACGTCTACGTTTCGGCATTATTACACTTTTTCACTTTTTAAAACGTTGATCGTGGAAAGTGACTTGAGCGGCGGAGCACTAAAACGCGTATGAAGCGCGAGATCGATGGGCGCTGCCGGCTAGGCAAAATATCTATCTACCTCATAAAAATAAAAAAAATAAAAACTGAAAGTAACAAAATATATTCTCAACTAAAGTGCAGAGCGGTGCACAATACGTATTACTACATGTGTATCATAAATATTCTCCTTACTAATCCTGAAGGACGAGGTGCGAGCATAATTTCTGTTTGTGTGGTGGCGCGAAAACCTTCAGGTCAGTTTTTCAAATAAGTATTCAGGTTTACCTGTTTTAATAACACCAAACAAAAGTGTTGAAAAATATAAATCTTGTCTCGCCCTTAATTTCAGCATATCGGCACTATTGAAATATGGTGTGACATGCGTGCGCGGAGGAATCTTGAAGCAATACCGAGCACAGGCATTTTGTACCCTTTGTATCAACTTCTCTGTTCGTTTGTATACACATGGGCCGTAAACCAACAAGCCATAGTTTATTTTAGAGAGCACCAGAGATTCACAAAGCCTGACACGCATATCAACACTTAGAAATCTTCTAACCTTGTACAAAACTTTGAGCCGATAAAAGCAGGCTTTTACGACTTCTACAACATGTTTTTCAAAGCGTAATTCACTGTCCATTAGTATGCCAAGGTTTCGGGCCTCACTGACTCGTTCCAGGCGAACACCTGAGATTGAAATTTCGGGATCATAGTCAATTATGGATTTTACTTGTGTTTTTGAGCCAATAATTAAGTACTTTGACTTCGATGGGTTTAAAACTAATGCATTTTTGGCAGACCAGAGGGACACCTTAGCGAGATCCTCATTTATATTTCTGACGGCCTCTTCGATGTTATCTTGTTTGCATGTATTTTTGTATGTATGTTTGTATGTATGTTTATATGTATGTTTGTATGTATGTTTGTATATATGTTTGTATGTTTGTATGCATGTTTGTATTTATGCACTACAGCCCAAACAGCTTTACGGATTTTAATAAATGATGTGTCGTTGGGTTCTGCTCAGTTGTGGGATTGACAAGGTTACATCATTTTAGTCAAAAATCAATAAGTTGGTTTTCAGATCTCAAAATGTAGTTTACAAAGTAATTGGTGCGCCTACTTTCATACTCCATGTAAGTAACCAGATGAAGTCGGGTTATTTGTTTTTATACTGATTCTACTTGTTCATAGAGTAGTTTAGTTTTGTTTGTTACCTGCAGAATCGGCGAACTGTCACCGTTGCAATTACAATACCTATCTACCTAGGAGAACTTAAACTTTTACATAAAAACCATCTTTGGTTATATGGAGGTATTTTGGGCGTGCATGGGCATGATCTAGTTTTGACCGCAGCATTGTTTGGGATTTTGTCATCATCGTTATAGTAGATTTACACTTGGGCATGGTACACCTGTAGAAGTCAGTATCGAATCCTTGGCTTTGCATATAAAAAGTGTACCCGTTGACCATCAGCACATCTTTTATCCTCTTCCCTCTCATAACTTTGATGATTTTAATATCTAGAACAAAAAAAATGCATAATTTAGTAAGTAAGCTCTCATAACTTTGATGATTTTAATATCTAGAACAAAAAAAAATGCATAATTTAGTAAGTAAGAGTTGGTTTTCAGATCGCAAAATGTAGTTTACAAAGTAATTGATGCGGCTACTTTCATACTCCATGTAAGTAACCAGATGAAGTCGGGTTATTTGTTTTTATACTGATTCTACTTGTTCATAGAGTAGTTTAGTTTTGTTTGTTACCTGCAGAATCGGCGAACTGTCACCGTTGCAATTACAATACCTATCTACCTAGGAGAACTTAAACTTTTACATAAAAACCATCTTTGCTTATATGGAGGTATTTTGGGCGTGCATGGGCATGATCTAGTTTTGACCGCAGCATTGTTTGGGATTTTGTCATCATCGTTATAGTAGATGTACACTTGGGCATGGTACACCTGTAGAAGTCAGTATCGAATCCTTGGCTTTGCATATAAAAAGTGTACCCGTTGACCATCAGCACATCTTTTATCCTCTTCCCTCTCATAACTTTGATGATTTTAATATCTAGAACAAAAAAAATGCATAATTTAGTAAGTAAGCTCTCATAACTTTGATGATTTTAATATCTAGAACAAAAAAAAATGCATAATTTAGTAAGTAAGAGTTGGTTTTCAGATCGCAAAATGTAGTTTACAAAGTAATTGGTGCGGCTACTTTCATACTCCATGTAAGTAACCAGATGAAGTCGGGTTATTTGTTTTTATACTGATTCTACTTGTTCATAGAGTAGTTTAGTTTTGTTTGTTACCTGCAGAATCGGCGAACTGTCACCGTTGCAATTACAATACCTATCTACCTAGGAGAACTTAAACTTTTACATAAAAACCATCTTTGCTTATATGGAGGTATTTTGGGCGTGCATGGGCATGATCTAGTTTTGACCGCAGCATTGTTTGGGATTTTGTCATCATCGTTATAGTAGATTTACACTTGGGCATGGTACACCTGTAGAAGTCAGTATCGAATCCTTGGCTTTGCATATAAAAAGTGTACCCGTTGACCATCAGCACATCTTTTATCCTCTTCCCTCTCATAACTTTGATGATTTTAATATCTAGAACAAAAAAAATGCATAATTTAGTAAGTTAGAGTACTTACTGGACAGCCGCATTCTTAAATTTTATCTTGAGGTGTTAATTTAACGTTATCTTAGTTATCCATCAGTTTTAGAATTCTAAATATGTATTTATTACCAAACTCTTTTATATAGATTTATTGACATAATAAAAGAAACTAAAATATGCAAAGCTTTACATTCTTTATGTGCCTTTAATGTTATATCTACAGCATGAGATGAGATAAGACAATTTTTTTGAGATCAATAAGAAAACTCAATAGCATTATCAACGAAACTTGCTTAGACTGTAATGTTACGCATTTTAGACACTATAGATATAACATACATATGAACACAAGTTATGTTAGGTTACAGTTTAACATAAACACAATCTTTATTTATCTACATACAAGATGACATTTAATTAGCTGACCATATTTTTGGGAATCATCATTATGAACAACTTTCCCCAAGAAACATATGGTCGCAAATGAAAAAAAATATTCGTCCATCAGAACATTGACCCCATCAGCTGATAACAAGTAACTATGGGGGACCCAAAAATCTCGTTTCTTGGAGAAAGATGTTCATAATGATGTTTACTGACATTCCCTAAATTATGGTCGGCTGATAAATGTCTACAGGGTGCTTGATCATGATCTAGTTCTGAGGGCACTATTTCATAATCTTTTGGCGTCGTCAAAGAAGATTTACATTCGGGCCTGGTACACCTGTAGCGATCAGCATCGAAGAAATATTTTTATATGCAGTATGTGTATCCGCCGACCATCGAAACATCTTTAATGTTCCTCTCGTGACTTGATGATCTTAACCACTGCAAAACAGAAATGCACGTTTCATATTATTTTAATTATCGAGCACCAGCACCTAAGTTTATTATTCGTAGTTTATAGGTATATTACTTCGTCTGTCTGTCAGCGGGCCGTATCTTATTGACTATAGTAGACATTTTCACGAATATTTCTGTTACCGCTACATCAATCAACCTTTCCCATCTTTACCTGGTTTGCTGGAAGAGATCTCTTCTGAGATATAAGCTCGCCTTAGTACACTATTTTCAGGTTACCCTTGTTTCTTTATATGATTTGTGTGCAATAAAGAACAGGATATGTGTTTTGATTCCTCATACGGGAGACGTGGACGCAATTTTCGCGGCACCTTTTGTTATCGTCGATGGCACAATCGGTTTGACGACAGATCCGCAATCGGTAGGCAATGGTATCGAAACCCAGTTCGTACAGTAATAATTTGAATTTTGTTTTATTATTTTTGGTCCTTAATGGTATTGGTTTCATTGTAAGATGGTATGAAACCCCTTCAAGAGCGAATTATACCCGTGCTTGACCGTTTTTTTTCAAGAGGTATTTTTTTGTCTTGCTAATCTTTTTGCGAATTTGTGTGTCACCGTAAGATTGTCAAAACCATTCATAAACTAACGTATTAGTTAGTACACTATCGAACGGGAACCTATCGGAACCCTAGAGTCCCTTTCCATCCTTTACATTCATAATATTGTCGATACTTTCTTTTTTCTTGTTTTGCATCCTTAAATTTCTTTCCTCATGACTTACTTTTCAGTAATTGTTCGGTTTCCTTTAGTTATTTTATGAAACATTACATTTTCCATTTTTATAAATTCATGCGCAAGAAACAGAGGTTCACAAGATCGCCATGCCTCTGCCAAAGAAACAAGTAAATTATATATGGGTTTCAGAATTTCGTTGTTAGACTGTCAAAGTTGACCTTCGCCGTCGTGTCATTGTCAAATTCAAAGTTCTTTATTCCTGTAGATATTTACATATACTTAGAAAATTTGTAATTTTTTGCCTCTTCTCTACATTGGACCACTGCGGGAGGAGAAGAGTCACTGAAAAGTTATTCATTGTCCCCCGGAATAGGACCTCTGTAATAGTCGTCATGTTAAGAACAAAACTGGGAAGCCATGTATGTTACCTCTCGGTCATACACGGAGCGATATTCGCTTATAGACTGGTTGTCTCTAATCACAAAGGAACCTCACCGCAGCTCGATCAAGTTAAAGTTTAGTGCGAGTGCATATACCTAGAGTATATATGGAGACAATATATCGTCTTCACCTTTGCTGCTCCAGGAAACACCAAGGGAACCACGAACACCAATATTTGGTCGACAGACATTCGCCAGCAGACAAGGCCCTGTTATGTAAATAATGAGATTATACTCAATAAAAAGTATGTGCCATTTATTACAACGTAATTACAAATAGAAAATTACAATAATATTGTAACATTAACACACACTTAACATAACATAACATATACATATAGGCACATTTATTGCTTCAGGCCCCACACTAGGGTAACCTATGTAGTGGGAACCAGAAACAGCAACGTCATAAACATTTAAAATCCAAGACTTGGGTTTTTGTTTATTTCACCCCAGCCGGAGCTCGAACCCCGGACAAAGCACAAACTTGGAAAGCAAAGCCCCGACCACAATACTAAAGAGCTCGTCAAATAATAAAAAGACTTTAAAAGAATACAAAAAAAAAAAAATCGAAATCTTCCATCTGTTTATGATTATGAACATCATTAATCTTAATAATTTACAGGCTTTACAGTTGTTTTTTCTAACGCACCGCCAATTTTTTTTTACCCCCTTTGGGTGTGTTGTAGTTACTTTGAATGTTGTACCGGTGTGATCCATAAACGATGACAGGGTTTCCAAACCGAGAAGTGGTGAATATTGGAGCTGTAAATATTCGTACTTTTAAAATATAATTAGTGTATAGATTATTCAGTAATTCATACATATGTGCAATAATGAGTAAGTCACTACTGCACATATGAAAATTATGATAAATAGGTTGAAATGAGAGATATACAGTGGTGGCCAGATAATTAGAAACGCCTTGTTCTAAATGGCAACAAATATAATGACCACCAAAATATTTTTTTCCTACCCAAAGTGGCTAAATGACCACCAAAAGTTGCAGAAAATATCAGGGCAAAATACTGCGGTAGCTTAAGTGAAAGGTAAAGGGGGTGAGCGAAGCGAAGTCCCCTTTATCCTTCGTGTTAGGTTGAATATGTAAGAACAACAAAAAATACTTAAAACATAAACTTAAGACACAAAACGTAAAAAGAAGTTTGGTGATCATTTATCCAAACACAATTTGGTGGACATCCTTCCATTTCGGCAGTCATTTCGAATTTATTGGTAGTAAAATAGGTGCGTTTTTGGTAATCGTTTAAACACAAGCCGTTCTAAATCCAATACATTGAGTTTAAACTGCTCTGGACTTTTTATAGTGATCTTAAAAAAATGTTGGTAGTGTATTAAAGTAGTCACACTATTAGTGTACTAAATAAGTGCAAAGGATATTTCAAAACACTTACAACAAAAAAGTTTTTCTAACATTATCTTAGACCGAGCATAATTTGACTAGGCACGGCACAGGTGCACAACCGGCAACTTTCAGTAATGCTGTCATTATCTCTCGCTCGGGAAACGACTGTATATACATTCTACATTCGTATTTTCATATTTATTTAATACACAAAACAGAACAAATAAAAAAATACGGAATGTCGAATGTCATGATTATGATTGTTTGTGACCTTAACTTAACTATGATATTATCTACAGTGACGACTGCGGCTGTGCAATGTGTCTTATTTTTACTATTGCATACCCACCTATTTTCAGTCCGTGTTTTTTTCATAATTCATAATTCTATAATGCACACAATTATTTCAGAAGTTAGTTTAAAAGCAAATGCAAACAAAACAAAAAAAAACAAAGGCGAGTCTATCTCTAAAAGAGAGAGGTAGTGCTCTGTAATACGTTTCTTAAAAGAGAAAAGAGTGGTACTGTCTGCAACCAAGTCTGTAGAGCAAGGAAGTGCGCTCCAGAGTCGGACTGCCCGCAGCCTGAAAGAGTGTTTATTATACGCAGCGTTGTTATGCAGCGGAGTGACTAAAAGTGAGACAGTGTGAGATCTGTGTTGCCGATCTCCCGAAAAGACATACTCAAAACGGTCTCGAAGGTAGTTAGGGTAGCAAGGATTTTCCAAGATATTGGACAGATAATAAAGAATGTGAGGGTCTCGTCGACGAAGTATCTACTACGAGACGAGATCTTTGTAGTGGTGATTTGCCAATTACATACGGAGTCCCACAGGGCATCATATTGGGACCTACAATTTTTCTCATTTACATCAATGATCTATGTGACCTAAATCCCAACAATGGCAAAGTAATTACATATGCTGACGACACTGCCCTTTTAATCTCGGCAAAAACTTGGGAGGAGACCTATAAAGTTGACCAGCATGGATTCAATAAAGCCACCCGATGGCTCCAGAACAACATTTTAACCCTAAACTCTGATAAAACTAAATACGTTGCTTTCTTCATAATAAACGTTCACAGAACCGACGGCGGTTCGATTTTTGCTCATAACTGCAGAGAGTCAAAATCACCCCTGGACAAAACTTCAACTATTAAATACCTCGGTGTTTTTGTCGACCAGAATCTTACCTTTTGACCCCATATTCACCTGGTGACTGGCAGAATCCGTAAACTCATCTAAATCTTTAAAATACTCCGCAACGTTGCTGATGCTGGGTTGATAAAATGAGTTTATATGGCGCTCTGTCAATCTGTGCTATCCTACTGCATTACCTAATGGGGTGGCGCTACGAAAACAACTATCCTTCAAATAGAACGTGTCCAAAGAGTTGTTCTCAAGGTTTCCACTTTCCGTCCCCTCCTCTTTCCCACTGATCTCCTATATAATGCTTGTGACGTGCTTACGGTAGGGCAATTTTTTGTGTCCCATATTATTTTAAAACAACATTCTTCTCTTATATACACAGTCAGGTCATAAGTTCTGTCACACAATAAAAACTTTTGAATTTAGAACGCTGGCCACAAAAAAGTTTATTGAATTCGAATTTCAAATTTTTCATGAAAATAAAAATGTGTACTTTTTAGAATTTTCCTCATTTTTAAATATGGAGTGGACACTTAAAGAAGACCGTGTCGCAGTTATTGCGTTGCATCGTTGCGGTTACGCGCCAATTCAGATTTTCGACTTACTGAAAAATTTTAATATAACCAAAAGATTCGTTTATCGTACCATAAAACGATACAATGAAGACTCTAGTGTAGATGACAGGTCAAGAAGTGGTCGCCCTCGCTCTGTTAGGACTCCAGCAGTGATAAAAGCTGTGAAGGCGCGAATTCAAAGAAATCCCATACGTAAGCAGAAACTGTTGGCCCTTCAGATGGGGTTAAGCAGGACCACGGTGAAAAGGATGTTAAATGAAGACTTAGGGCTTAGGGCATATCGAAGAAAAACAGGACATCGTTTGGACGCTCGTTTAATGGACCTGAGACTGAAGAGATGCCGCGCTTTGTTGAAGCAGTACGCGGGAAAAAAGCATCGGGAAATTCTTTTTTCGGATGAAAACATTTTCACCGTGGAAGAGAGCTACCTACAACAAACAAAATGATAAGGTGTATGCACACAGCAGTGAAGAAGCGAGCAACCGTATTCCGCGTGTCCAACGAGGTCATTTTCCATCCTCGCTCATGGTTTGGATGGGAGTCTCTTATTGGGGCGTAACTGAGGTACATTTTTGTGAGAAAGGCGTAAAAACTAATGCAGTTGTGTATCAAAATACAGTCCTCAAGAACCTTGTGGAACCTGTTTCTCATACCATGTTTAATAACAGGCACTGGGTATTCCAACAAGATTCTGCGCCAGCTCATAGAGCGAAAAGCACACAAGACTGGCTGGCGGCGCGTGAAATCGACTTCGTCCGGCACAAAGACAGGCCCTCCTCCAGTCCAGATTTGAGTCCGTTAGATTACAAGATATGGCAACACTTGGAGGAAAAGGCCTGCTCAAAGCCTCATCCTGATTTGGAGTCACTCAAGGCATCCTTGATTAAGGCAGCCGCCGATATTGACATGGACCTCGTTCGTGCTGCGATAGACGACTGGCCGCGCAGAATACAGGCCTGTATTCAAAATCGCGGGGGTCATTTTGAATAAACTTTATTACCATAAGAATCTATGTTTTATTAAGTTCATTTTGCAATATAAATGTTTACATAAATAATAAACATGTCTAAATTATTTCATATTGCACATGTGACAGAACTTATGAACTGACTATGTATAACCCTAGTCTACTAACCAAACGAAGTAACGATAGGGTATGCTTAGAAAATATATTATTCCGATCGTCCTTCGCCCATAATTCTTTTGCTTCCTCGGTCCCTTCTTGTATAATAGAATAAATAGAACAACTGATATTTATTCCTTCACCACTTTTAATCTAAAAAATATGGTTTATAAATCATTACAACTACTAAATTATGATACCTACTTAATATTACTACTTAGCTACCTATATGTAGTTATATAAATGTATACAAGCCAACTTTTCTAAATTCATATTGTTATTAATCTGACACTCGAATGATAGACATAGTAACGTTTTATTACTCACCCTCTCACACATACTCACTCACACTCATACTACACATAGAGAGGTTCTCCCATTCAGGCATTTTTATTTTTTTTATTTTACTGTCCACAATTAGTTTTTATTTGTTTCAGTTGTTTGCCATGAAAACGTGTAACAAAATATAGCAAAATTCATTCTTGGGAAGAGCACTGTAGCGTGAAATACAGTTTACACCTAGCTCATGCTCAGCTGTTCCAATTATAATGTGTCATATCTTTAGCTAAGTCCTTTAAATAATGTTTTCTGAATATTTCTGTTGAATAAATATTTTTATTATTATAATGATGATAATGAAGACTCAATGATTATGTTCATTTCTGTTTCTAATAATCATGTCATGTATGGTCTTGATACCGGCCCGGCAGCCGGAAGAACTCTTGCTGCAAAACCAGACCGCGGTAGGGCCGCGGCTTCGGTTGTTCCGGTTGAACCGGTACTTGCCGATCACAATCACCGGCTTGCCGAACCGGGACATGGCGAACACTGGTACTGGAATTGGAATATGGAGACAGTTGAGTGAAACTACTTATCTACACAATTTAATAAAGCTATATTAAAACCAGGAGTAAATCTTCATATCTCCATTCTCGCAACGATAGGCTAACTCCAGAAGGCTGAGGCTGAATGTGGGCAAAACTGTGGCTCTGCTCGGTGCAGGGGGGAGTGTATGGAAACAGGCACGACGCTTTGTAATTTTTTAAGAAGACGAAATCTTTTCTTCAGCTATTGATCTTCGCTATTGGATGTCGTAGTTTGTTCGGAACCAAACGATTCCGTTATCGATTAAGCTCGCGCCGTAGAGTAGTTTTCGAAAGCACCCTTCATCTTTGTCTATGAACGGGTTGGAACTGTCACTTTTGACAGTCTGAGAAATGTGACCTGTTGATTTTCCGCGCATTTTCGAGGGTTTTTAAGGTCCCTTCGAATTGTGCCGGGAAGTTGGGAAGAAATCCGTCTTCCCAACGCGAAATTTTTTTGGCCGGGAGTATTGAACAATATTTCGTTTACAGCCAAAGGTTTTCTGCGCCTCGTGTTAGTGAATGGTCAGTTTAGATGGCAGTGAGCCAGATTTCCTGTGGTCTAATGGGCCCGCAGCGAGGAACGCCGTCCAAGGGGAAGGTTAGCATGGTTCATTCTTGGAAAGTTGAAAGCGTCGGTCGTTTAACTTTCATTAACTTGGTTGGCTGTTTAGCGGGTTGTTCTCTAAGTCATAATGCATAAAATACTCGCAGCTAATAGGAAGTTATCTGTTCGCTCCTTTGGAGTTAATACCACGGGAGTTAGCAGGGTATGGCCTTTGTCAAGGACATTGGGCGCAATGAGCCATCATAGCGTGGATCGACACGCAAAAACAAAATTCGTGTCGGCGCAGGAATATAAAAACACTGACTCAGTGAGTTGTGAAAAATAACCTCTTTTGGAGAGTGCACCACGCTGGCTGTTTTTTAACGAAAAACTATATTGTTTAGCAATTTTCGGGACTCTTTGAGTGCACATTTATTTCACAGTATCCTTACTGTGAAATCAATGTGCACGCCGCCAAAAACCAGGATTGCATGTTCGTAACATACTTGCTGGACTCCAACGCAAAACCGACCGGTTTCTAGTTTCCGTGGATGGATGTGGTAAGAGACTAGGCATTTGTTGCATTGTTTTGGGGTAAGGATCACTATTTGGGCAATCTATTTGAAATCTAAAATACAGCCCATAATCGAAATTATTCTCCCATCATGAATTCGTTATGAACACACACACACACATATAAACATCCAAGACCTGAAGATTTTTGTTCTTTATTCCCAGCCGGGGATCGAAGCTGGGACCGCTCGCATGGTAGGCAGAGCCACAACCGCAGGGCACCGAGGTCATCGTCGAGTTTGTATTATTATTTAGTTGAGACGATGCGTTAGTCATGGTTACGTTAATAATGAGATATATTCCATATTTACAAAGTATGTCATTTATTATCATAACTTTACACCCTTTCGCACACATATATAAACCTATAGAAGTGTCAAAGTCACACACAAAACTTTTCTATGTAGATATATTTGCCAAAGAATTGATCTTTTGATGATTAGGAATATCAATGACCCTAAAAATTTCACCATCAAAAGTGAAAATATTGGATTTCCATAAATTCTTTTTTTCTGACGCACATCCAACGTTTTTACCTCCTTAGGATTTGTTGTCGGGACAACAAACATTATAACGGAGATGGTCTGGACCATCAACAATGACTGGGTAACCGAACCGAGAAGTTGTGAATACTGAAGCTGTGAATTAATTGAAATGAAACATAATTAAATAATAAGGTAAATTCGTCTAACTTCTCAAAAACCAAGAGAAGTTGGGACAGGATGCGATTTTGAACCTTATGCCATGGTAATAGAATTTAAAACCTATAACGGAAAACGTGGCGCCGGTGGTATTCAAGAGGTTAATCATCAAATACCTTTGTCCACGTCATTGTCTTTAGAATTCATTACAATTTGTGAAAAGTACGCTCATGAAACATGTACTAAACAGTATTCAGTGATCCCGAGGATGTGACATGACAATTAAAAATTTATCGACAGTTTACAATCTCGCGGGATAAATTTCGAAAGATTATAAACTAACGTTGTTATTAGTTATACGTTATCATATGTTTGTCAAAGAACATTTCGCTCTACAACTAATACTAAAGTTACAGATCAGCAAATAAGAATTACCGATAAACCTACTAATTCAATTTGGTTTAATGATTGTGAACATTGATAATTCTAAGCAGTATGTCATCAGGTGTAGTGACGATGGTAGCGCGACAACCCCAGTTCTTGCGAGTGCAGACCCAACGAAGTCTCTTGTTCGTGCTGCAGCTGTGCAGGTGGTGACGGTATCCGTTGATGATCATACATCTCTTGCCTCGGGGAGTGGTGGTAAACGTCATCGCAACTGGAAACCAACATAAAATCCACCGAGTTAGTATGGCTGAATCAGCCGCCTGAACCTAATGCTATTACTAATGCTTAGAGACTTTAATCAAGGTTCGTTTTCGGCTCAACTTTACCATCAATAATCTTGTATTAGATTGTAGCTAAAATGCTTTTGATTGTGCGTACAATACCTAAAATAGTCGAGGCCAGAATTGATTCACTCAGACAACTTCTGCTATCTATTTTAGATATTGTACAATTTTCTAAGTAGACAAAGTAAAAAGGGCGAATCACCATTGCCTAAAATTAAGAAATAAATATAAAGACTCTTGATAATTATATGCTTATTTATGAAATCTATTACAATTAATTGAACAGAAAGAGATAACCCTGCCATGCCTCGAGTTAGCCGCGCCCAAATTAAAACAATTACCCAACAGTCTGAGACCACTGCTTAATGTTTTTTTTTCACTGCATACTGTTTTCATATCATTTATGATTATGGGACCCGACCAATTCAACGATGTTATCGCTGAGGGTGTATAGGGCGATTAAAAGAATTACCCAACAGTCTGAGACCACTGCTTAATGTTTTTTTTTTCACTGCATACTGTTTTCATATCATTTATGATTATGGGACCCGACCAATTCAACGATGTTATCGCTGAGGGTGTATAGGGCGATTAAAACAATTACCCAACAGTCTGAGACCACTGCTTAATGTTTTTTTTTTCACTGCATACTGTTTTCATATCATTTATGATTATGGGACCCGACCAATTCAACGATGTTATCGTTGAGGGTGTATAGGGCGGCACAGCAACCCATATTCCTCTTGGTGCATCGCCACCGGGCCCTGCCATGACTCGATTTCGTGGACTCCCGATTAAATAAGTTACCCATTAGTTTGAGACCACGTCGACCTGCCCTCGTAGAGTAGAAACTTGCACCTTAAAATATCACAAAGTATTATTACAAGATCAACACTTAGGTACTCACGCCTCAATTTGTAACACAAGTACTTGCTACCGGGTGCATTGGACCCGGTACAAAAATTTATGTGTATTCCAAAACTTGTCAATAAAAGTATTTTTTTACTTTCACGATATACGACGATATTCAATCAAATAATAAAAGGATTTTTCTTTCTTGCTTTTAGAAGAAGTCTAAGACTAATTGCTCAATTTCGTGTAATTACCAATTTAAACAATTTTTTCTATATTTTCTGAAACCAATATAATGTACTTATTTAGCGGAATAACAATTTGAGACCAATCATTAGGGAAAATATTAAAAAAAAACTTTGATAATTAACTAAATTAAAGTATCTATTTGGGATACGGTTTTTGATATGCTGTGGAATGTTTGAGATTTAAATTCTTTGACATAATCAAGATGCAAAAATATCTTATGCAGTCGCTAACAGGTCCACCGGACGGACCCCTACACACCTTACTCACACGCAGCGCGCTAACTGGTGACGAAGTTCCTCATCTGCTATGCTACGCTTTTGTTGACAGGTTCTAAGAGCGGCAACGTCGCAATCGTCAAAATATAAAATAAACAAAAGGGGTCATTAACAACCTATACTCATCAAAACATCCCTTTGTTAGAGCTTAGTTTGTTTAAAATCTTGTGATAAGTACCTGGGCCACATTTTCTGCTGCTGCGCGACTTTCCTTCTTTTTCTTCCATTCAACATACTTGAATTAAATAAGACGTTTCATTACAATGATTTTATTAAGCAGAATTTATGAGATAAAGATGAAAATAAGAACATTACTCACATAAAACTTACATAGTAGACAAAAACATAGTAAAGGTACACGACGGAACTAAATTAAACATACAAATAGTAAAAGTACAGTCTTATTGATTGAGATAAAGGAAAAATTAATTCAGGTGCGGTAACAATATATCGCATGCGGTCTTGTACACCTCAAATATGACTATCATTCATTAAATGCTTATGCATACATCCCAATAGTATAGATAACAAGGACGGATCCAGGAGGGCGGGGGTCATGGCGGTCGTTTCAGGCAGATAATAATATTTGTTACTCATTACCCGACTTGCTATTTTTGTGAAATTTCTGGGATGGTTGGAGCCACCCCTCATGATTATGATAGATCCTGTGTATTGCTCATAGCTTCACTTGCTGACCATGTGATCCACTGCGTACGCTGCTTCTAATAACTTCGTTCCTGTCCAGGATAGACCTCGACTCTCGACCCTCCCCTGACTTAAAAGCTGGATCTGCCCTTGATAGGTAATCAATCATAAATGCTTAGGATGTCAATGATTGTGTCTCCCTAATGTCTTGACAATAACGTTGTCTTCAGTAGTGAGAGAGGCTTTGCAGCCATTCTTCTTCTTGATGCAGCACCAGCGGACCTTGGAGCCCCACGAGGCATGCTTGTTGAAGCGCCACTCTCCGATCTGTACCACGAGGTTGCCTCGCTGGGACAACCCGAACTTGGGCTCTGTAATAGAAGATACTTAACCTGATTAATAAAGTAAGCTATTTTATAGATAAAGAAACACACCAGTCTTTCAGTATGCGAAATCGAACGCAAACCTATGGAAACAGCATAGTTTGAAATGCCAAAGCGAAATTTGGCCTTTCTTCTATCAGTGAATCCTATAAGTATGAAAATCTCCCGTTTTATAAAAGGTTCATAGCATGTATACAATCAGTCACATACATTTAAACAAAATGTATATTAACCTCTAAATATTTTAATCTATTACAAAAAATTCATGAAAAATAAGTCACTCAACTCAACAAATAAGATATGCTTAAAATTTCTGATCAGTTAACTGGATATATAACATTCATGTAGGTAAGTAAAAATAAATCTTTCTGGTTAAACAAAAAGGTTTGGGTAATCATCTGCTAAAAATATTCTAAAAGATAATGTATTCGTTAGGACAACAGATACTCATAGTTTCTTACTTTTTACTTTTGCACAAAAAACAATATATTACAGACTGGTAAATAGAAAATAAATTTACAAAGGCGAGCTTGTCTCTCACATTCGATTTCTTCCGCAAACCTAGGTTGCAAAGGACATAATTAACCAAGAGGTAGAACGATATGCACAATAGCAAATAAGTAATCGTATACCCGTACATACAAGTTTAAAGTTTGAAGAAAGAAAGATCTACTCTAATCATAAAATACACCAGATTTAGTCAACCAGAAACAAAAGAACACATTTAGTTTTCTCAATAGATACTTCATTCTTCTACACCCCATCTGTAAATCTTAGTCATCTTACATGTTGTCACAGTTCGAAGTAGTACTCCTTTTGGTTAAAGACTACTTTCATTCTACCCTTGTTCGACTTGTAGAATTTGAGCGCTGTAATCAAACAACAAACACAAATCAGCAACAGTAGAAATTGGTTCCAACGTTTGTAAATCAATTTAACTAAGACGAAGAATAGTAGATTGTTGCACCAAGCGCAAAGTAATGTATTATAGCATCGAGTACTTATTTGGAATTATCTAAAAGGCACGAGTGCAATATAAATTACTTAATGCGAGGTGCATAATCTGCTTTTCTTTCAACTACTGTAAGGAAACTAGGTGAAAAATAAAACTGAAGAGAAATTAAAATATTTTAATTATTAAAATTAATAGACACATTATTACAATTATTGAAAGTAAGATTAATGCTTTTACCAGGAACATTTATGTTAGTTTGTTTAATTTGGGACTGAATATCAGATGAGGTAGATGAGCCTGGTTGACTCGACATTACACACTGGTTTTCTTCGGGCTCTCGAGAAATAGGCGGACGTAGCGATGATGAGCGGTTTAAGTTTATTGATTCTGTAATATGCGAAGTAATTTTAGTTTTATTTTTAATGGACTCCTCAATGTATCTCTCTGCTACTTGGTCCGATTCCACCCGCCGTGACGTTTTAGTGTAATCAAGTTTGCGCCAGAGTGTGCAAGTAGCGTCGCTGATGTTCGAAGGAACTTGTAGTGTTCTGGGTTTTGTAGGTTAAGAAATGTGGGAAATTTTCCAAATGTATTTCTACCTATGACTTCTTTTGTGCATTTACCATTCTTGTAATTTAAGAAGAATCATGCTGTCCTGGTATCTGCTGGACGAAGTACTTGATATTTGTGAACCATGTTCATAAATTCGTCACGAAAGACAAATAATTATTATATTTATACCATTATTATATTAATGCCAAAAATCATCAGAACCTAGAAAGATTAGAAAAAACTTGAGTTTATTTGCTTATTTACGCAATATGTTGTTATCCATTTACAGACAGTACCTAAAAGCAATGAAGTTGGTTAAAAAGTAAAGTAAACTTACTTTTGTCACTAAATAAGTAATAATGTAAGTAAGTAAGTAAGTAATGTATTTGTCGCGCTTCATTTAAAAACGTCTTTATGTTTTCAGCTGTGAAAACTTTTGATTTTTACACTGGAAACCATCTGATTATCGTTTTAAAAACGATGTTAGCTTCGTGTAGTCCTTAATGTATACATTGTCTTTAGTATTAAGAGTGCATTTTAGCATGTAGTATAGGACCACAATGAAGATGGCTTCATTTTCTTGGACAGTTCCCTAAGTTTCCCGCTTGATTATTATTTTTCCATTCAATAAAGTTTTCATACGCTCCCATGTATTTTATGCGGGATTTTTGTGGCAATTGGTTTTTTACTCCGATTTGAATTGCTTCTGGAGTTAGGAAAATGTCTGTGTCAGTTGAAGATTGCATTTTCATAAAAAAAAAAATACTACACTGCTTTCGTTTTCTTAGTTTTAGTGCTGCTTTGTGCTGCGTATGTAGTACAGTTAAGATAGAATTGCTGCGTAGTTGAAAGAAATAGTAGATTATCATCAAATGATGTTTATGCATATGTATGGGAGTTTTCTTCTCCAGGAGAATATTGCATTTGAATTGTCAATATTTTCGAGAATGCTGCATTTATTCAATGTGAATATGTGAATCTATTTAAAAAAATGACTATTTCTTACGATTCCTAGTTCTCACTGAAAAACCACATCATATATGTTCGCGATTTCATGAATTCATTTATTTCACATCATCCCCACACAAAATATAATTGGAAAATAAAAACGAAGTTATTCTGGTAATCTCCTTTCCTAAACCTTGACATAACAACGCAGCCATATTATGACGACCCGAATGGCCGAGTCGGCAGTGACCCTGCCTACTTTCATCAGAGTTCGAGTCCCGGTGGGGGCAAATATTTGTTAGATGAGAACGGATGTTTGTACCCTAGTCATGGTTGTTGGTCTATCTATGTATAATATTTATCTATATAAGTATGTGTATCGTTGTCTAGTACCCAAGATACAGGGAATCCTAGTTTGGGGCTAGATCAATGTGTGTAAGTAGTGTCCAAGGTATTAATATATTATATTATTATTATATATTATTTTGACTCACACTCGTGCCTCTCTTTGACTCTCACTTAGTGTGTGGTACTTGATCAAGGCGCGGTTATTTTTTTTGTGTTACGTTATTTAGTAGGTTACTTACCTATTCGATTAAGTAAACCTTAAAAAAAACTGTGATTGAAAAGAATTACAATACTTAGAAGACCCTTGAATTCAAATCATTCTAGTGAGAAAACTTTCTAGGGCCGTTTTTACTTAAGTACTACCTTCATTTCGTTGTAATGAGGCGTGCAAACGTTAGCTGGTTATCACTTACTTCTTACGAAAGTGTTTTTCTTTTTGCGTGGAAATGCGTAGTTTTTCTGGAAAATCACGTTGAAAATTGCAATAGATTTGTTAGCAAAACGTAAACATCGGCTTCTCCAAACGTCAAAAAGACCATACAATACAAGCTAAATTTGCAGGTATTGTCATTAATATTGTTATTTTTAACCGTGTGTGGGCAAAACATTTTCTAAATGGCGTAGGTTGACATGACGATAGTATTAAGTAAAACATTGATTTTATTCTCTTTGTCATTCAGTTCATTTCGTTTATGAAGAAGCTACGCGAATGTGCTCCCTTTCCCACCCATTTATTCAATTAATATCACTCGTTCAACTGATATAATGTCGACATGCAAATATCAGTGCAAAGCACTGCGGTAGCTTAGGTGAAGGGTAAAGGGGGAGAGCGAAGCAAAGCCCCCTTTATCATTCGTGTTAGGTTGAACATGTAAGAACAACAAAAAATACTTTAAACACAAACTTAAGAACACATAAAATTTTTGGTTCGAAAAAATAACCTCAAAATTTTTCATATTTTTTTTCACAAAAACTATTTCCTCACAAAACGAAAAACACTTCGGTAAGAAAAGTGACTACCAGCTATCGTTTGCAACCTCATCACAACGAAATGAAGGTAGTACTTAAGTAAAATTTTAACACTTTGTATAATTTACTTGTTCTCGGTTTGACGCCACATTCACGAAAAACTATAAAGCTGTGGGCATATTGTACCTTGTGACCGAATATTTCGACACCCGTGGTCCGATAGTCGAACCATAGACATAGGCAAACAAGCTAGCAAAATTAGGGGCAGGAAGGCCAGCAATTGGCCCTCCACCATTCTCGTCCTTATAAGCGGAAGCTCTAAGCCTCAGTACAGCAACAAAACCTATTATGGTCTAGCAGAGAAGACTGCAAAAACACAAAACTATTAATATGTATGTATATCCATAAATTTACGAATTACTTAATGAGATTGCCACGCAGTAAAATAAAAATACTAACAAGCCTTATTACAGGCCATTATACGCTAAATAAACACTTGACAATTACAGGTTCAACGGAAAGCCCCCTGAGCAGGGAGTGCATGGAGGTTGGTGAAACAGTAGAGCACATGCTACTGACATGTCCATCCACAAAAGAAACCAGGATGGCTATCCTAGGTGATACAACAAACACCCACAAGCTCCTAGAACACCCAGGCCTCCTACTCCAGCTGGTGCAGAAATTGGAATGGCTGAAGTAGACGTGCTGGCGAAAGGGACATGCACAAAGGCCCCGCTCAAGTGGGCCAGGTGCAGGCGCTACACCCCCTTTTAGAAGATAGAAGATAGGGTGGCAGAGATACATACAACCATCCTACATTCTTGAAATGTAATAATTTCAGCCGAATTGATATATCAGTTTGTAAAGGTCGATACTATGGAACGCCCGATCAATTGACATCGTTATGCTACATGTCTTGGTTTGCTGGAAGAGATCTCTTATTAGAGATACGTTCGATTTGGACACAATTTTTATGTAACTCTTTTTAATTTCATTTGTGTGCAATAAAGAAATTATGAATTGTGAATTATGTCTCTGAACACGTTGATTCATGTGAAAAAGTCATGCAATCATCCATTCTATCAAGTCTTGTTCATTGGCCATAGCCGCGATCGGTTTTGTCCAAAACGTAATCTTAATTTGTCAGCGCGGAGTGTGTTATTTTCATTTCCATAAATGTAAAGTGCCCTAGTATCAAAGAAAACAGTGTTATCTGTAAACTAAAGTCATTGTTTAACTTCATCAATCTTCACCAAGTT
Organism: Argyresthia goedartella; assembly: GCA_949825045.1. Taxonomy (NCBI): domain Eukaryota; kingdom Metazoa; phylum Arthropoda; class Insecta; order Lepidoptera; family Argyresthiidae; genus Argyresthia; species Argyresthia goedartella. The sequence continues at coordinate 9,482,701 of OX463817.1, forward strand.
ACTAACATCTTCCCGTTCGGATAACATTTTCTTTTATTTATTTTTAACTTATATATTTCAGTGATTTCAAGGGTCTCAGTGGAAGGGTGATCTTCGCCCCTAGTTAGACGCCCTTACTCACCCATAGACGGAATCTTGGAGCTGGACGTCATGCCACCTAATCATAATAATAAATGTAGCCCATTAATGTCTCCCACGAGGGGCCCATACCGATTTCCCGACATCCCCAAGCTCTCGTGAGCATGCGATATCAGCCTGCGACATCTCGTAATATACTCAAAATCATCAAAGGGTTGAATAGTAACAAGGCACCTGGCCTTGATGGCATCAGAGTCAGTGATGTACAAATTCCCATAGTAAACGACCGAGTTTCCCTAGCAATATCTAATCTAATAAACACGAGTATAAAAACGGGTCTCTATCCAAATGAACTAAAACAAGGGTGCGTGAGACCAATCTTTAAACGGGGCAAACGTAACGAGATGAGCAACTACCGTCCTATTACACTTCTTTCCTCAATAGATAAAATCTGTGAAAAATTTGTTTGTGGACAACTACATAAATTCTTCCATTATAACGACATACTAAATCCCAATCAATTCGGCTTTCAACCCAAAAAAAGTACGACTATACTTTTATCTAAATTTACGGACGACATCAACGCACATTTAGATGATAAAAAACAAGTCCTTGCTCTGTTTATTGATTTTTCGCGTGCTTTTGATACTCTGGATCACACCAAAATAGTGGCCAAACTAGACGCTTGTGGCATTCGAGGTCCTGTACTATGTTGGTGCACAAACTACCTAGAGGCACGTAAATATAATGTCAAAATCGATCATGTAGTGAGCGAAGACATCCTTACTAGCCAAGGTACAGCCCAAGGATCGGTCCTAGGGCCACTACATTTTCTAACATATGTTAATGACATGAGCATCCCAATTGAACAGAGCACCACCTATCAATTTGCTGACGATACATGTCTCATAGTGGCTGACAGGGAAGTAACTGTGGCAAAAAACAAACTACAAGCCGATTTTAACATCCTGTCCAAATGGTGCCATGACGCGGGACTGGTTCTAAACGCCCAGAAGACCAAACTACTCCACATAAAGTCTCCCTACTGCAAGGACAAGACAGAGGTTGGCATTGTTGCCCACTCCCACGCCTGCATGCATAGTAGTTGCGACGCTGGAAGCTGCGACTGCGGTCTAGTGGAAAACGTCGACACACACGTATACTTGGGGCTGGTGATGGACAGCAAGTTCAACTGGGGTCCACACGTAGAACGCGTTTGTGATAAACTGAGATCGCTTCTGGCAGTTTTTTGGATCATAAGGAATCGAATACCATATAAAATTCGCCTAATGCTCTACAATGCCCTAGGAGATTCAGTAATAACTTACGGCCTCTCCAGCTACGGACGTACTTATAGCACATACCTTAGCTTAATCCTAAAACTACAGACTAGATTACTTAAAATAATTGCCCCAACTCAGATCAAAAACAACCATGACGACGATGATCTCCGACTTTTTAGGCACTGCGGAGTACTACCAGTCACTGACAAAGTCAACTATTGCCTCCTCAAAGAGCAGTTCTTTGACTACAAAGACAGTCAAAAAATCAATCACCCTGTAGTGACCAGGCGAATGGCGCAAGGTAAACTGGTTACCGAGCGCGCAAACAATAGCTATGGCCGGCGGACGAGCTCATTCATGATGACGCGATTAATAAACACCTTACCTCCTGACATTAGAGACTCGATTAGTCAAACTAATATCAAAGCTAAACTCAAATCACTCTTTACAGAAAAACTAGAATGATGGAATAGTTCTTGAGAAATGTACCTACTAATTATATTGAATTTTAAAATTATGTTTTTGAATGTCATGAATACCATTGAATATTATGTAATTGATTTATTAATGATGTAATTGAATATTTAAAATAATGCTATTGCTAACTTAAATACGATAATTTATGAGTAGATCACACCACACACAAACCCCAGTGGTTTAAGTGGTGTTCCCATAATAAGTAACTATGTAAATTTTTTGTGTAAATAAATAAATAAAAAAAAAAAAAAAATATGAGTAAGATTGGACCATACTCCACAATTTATATTAATAAATTGAGACAGAGAATAGTGGAGTATGGTCCCTTTATCCTTTTTTCTTTAATAAGAAAAGAGGAGAAAGTCAACATCAGTTATATGTGAGCATGCAAGATACCCAAATAGATCATCATAAAACAACTAGAAATATCTGTGTAGCCAAAGAGTCAAAATTATAATAACATCATCTGGCAATATGCAAATCCTCACAAATTCCTATCAATTTTACTACAAAAGGGAGATTTCAATATTTTGGAAGTATTTTAATAAAAAATAAACTCTCTCAGTTGACCCTTAATTGGAGAGGAGCAAATATATTCCCACCAAATTTGCAATGTTATGTCGGTGATAAAATTTGCATGCTCATGCCCAATTAAGTGTTAACACAAGTAAATCAACAAAAGTATTTATTTTTCAAGAATTTTGTTAAAATTAAAACAATCTAGAACTAAAACTTATACGTATTGAAGCCATATTTTATCATTTTTGTGGCTTTAAAATCATCGCGGTTAACCCGTGATCCCTCACTGTTAGAAGGATCTTGCTGTCTTTGGCTGCCCATGATTTTCTGCTTTTAGTTGAGGAAGATCATCTGTCTGGTCAGTAATTGTCATTGTCGTTATTTTGTCTTCTTGCCTTGCATTCATCACGTCGCCAGCAATCTCTACAGTTATTTGGCCTGTCTTTGCCGGGTCACAGTCGTAGGGTTTACGTTTCTTCTTCTTTGAGAGTTTCAAGGGCATTTCTTTACATTTGTTTCGGATTCTATAAAGAGAAGTCTTTACTGATTTAAAACTTGGTAACTCATCGTCTGTTTCGTTTTGCAGTCGAGACATAGCCTCCTGAAATATCTGTGCTATAGGTAAATTACTGTCACGTACTTTTTTCTTGCATTGATCGAGAACTTTTTCCCTTCGAGCAGATTTGTAGTCTGGTTGGCACGTGTGCTTGCTGACTCTGAGCACTGTAAGTCTATCGAAGTCCAAAGTTAAGCTTGCGTTACATGTTGATCTTTTAGCACACCTCCATAAGGTGGAGCCTGTCTTATTGTCACCGACGTTGTGATATCGTCTTCCATTACACCACAAAACTTCGCCTTGCTTTGCGCTCTCAGTAAAAAAGAACTCTGCCTGACAACTGTTCCATGCATTCCAATTAGGGTCTTTATCTGATGATTCGTCTGCTGACCATCCTGTAAAAATGCAAGTATTGAGTATGATAACTTGATATCCACTTACGTAATATTTACAACAAAGTGAAGGCATCGCTCTCAACTATTGCAGAAATTAAGGGATATTTTGCAAGTACACAACCATTACTAAAGGTTGTCTAGCTACTTCTACTACTCCAACCGTCATCAGTAAATATTGGATAGTGAAATATTTATTTGAAGTGTAACTGCTTTTAATATATCAAATAAATACCCCTAAAACGCGCGAAAAATAGGCGAAATAGTCAAATAACAATTTATTTTTATATGGTTTCTTATCCGTTTTCTCTGGCCATCGCGTGTGAAGATAACCGCCTTACACCACGTGCGGGTGGCAGTACCGGTGAGTCCTGGTCTTGCAGCGCCGGTAAATTTGTTCTATATAAACATAATTCATAGTTGGAAATATGTAAGATATTTTCATACCATGACATAGTCCTTGATATCTTTAAATTCTCATCAATTTTAGCACAAAAAAGAAACTTGAATATTTTAAGAGTATTAAAACAAAAACAAACTCTCTCAGTTAACAGAAATAAATATATAACTAAAATTTTATTTCATCATTTTTGTGACATTTCACTCCTCACACACATTCCGTGGTCCCTCACCGTTAGAAAGAACTTGGTGAATTTGGCTGCCCAAGCTTTTCTGTTTTAAGTTCAGTCTGGTCAGTTATTGTCGCTATCGTTATTTCGTCCTCTTGACCTGCATTCGGCATATCACCAGCCATCCCTACAGTTATTTGGCCTCTTAGCGCAGAGTCATAGACTTTGGGTTCACGCTTCAATTTCTTCGAGAGTTTCGTTGGCATTTCTTTACCTTTTCTTCGGATATTATAAAGAGTATCCTTTACCGATTTAAAACTTGGTACCTCATCGTCTGTTTCGTTCTGCAGTCGTGACATAGCCTCCCGAAATATCTGTGTAATAGGCAAATTACTGGCACGTACTTTTTTCTTGCATTGATCGAGAGCTTTTTCCCTTCGAGCCGATTTATAGTCTGGTTGGCAGGCGTGATGCTTGCTGACCCTGAGCACTGTAATTCTATCAAAGTCCAAAGTTAAGGAGGCGTTACATGTTGATCTTTTCGCACATCTCCATACCGTGGAGCCTGTCTTATTGTCGCCGACATAATGATATCGTCTTCCATTACACCACAAAACTTCACCTTGCTTTGCGCTCTCCACAAAGAAGAACTCTGCTTGAGAACTATTCCAAACATTCAAATCTGTTTCTTTATCGACTGGCTCGTTTTCTGCAGATTCTGTGAAAAAAATAATTATCAAATAAGATAACTTGATGTATATCTACATATGTAAGATTTACAATACTGGAAGGCGTTGCACTCTCAACTAAATAAGAAATTTAGGGATATATCACAAGTATACAACAATTACTTACAGTGTCTAGCTACTTCAACTACTCCAACCGATAACAGTGAATGGTATGTCGTAAAATTGTGAGTGTAAATCCTTTTAATATCTGTTCATAAATATAATTAAAGCTAAAAGTAGGCCAGATCGTCGAAACAATATTTTTCGCTTCGTCGGCGGCGGATGATCTATGTTGGAGCCAATGTTACTGATGTCACAGCGGAGTGGCCCGCCTCGTCTCGCGGCCCAAGACCGATTGCATCGAGATGTGGCTGAGCAAAACGTGACGCTGCACTTCACTTGTGTTTGATACATAGACGAACTGATAGTTTAATTCAATACATAACTTCTTCAACTATAAAAACAGTCAACTCTCTTTTATATCACTCCCTGAGCCAAAATATGGTCCTCTTACTGGGAATACTTAAAAGAGTTGATATAACTTCCTTAACGTCAGCTACGTAACCGCACGAGCCGTTGAACTTTGGCCCGTCCGCAGACAAATAAAAACGCTGCGTGGCACATTCCATCGAAAGTGGACTGACCTAAGGAAAGTTGGTTCCAATCAGATGTCCCTTCTATTTCCTATAAGCATTTTCATTTAATTGCAAATCTAATGTTGCCTCAATTAGGTTGAAGGAGTTGTCAGTCCTCATAGTTATTATACATTTATAAATGTTCCCTTAAAACCAATCGATTAACAAATAAGAAATGCGCCCATTAATTATACCTGGAATATACCTTACGTAATCACCTTCCTTAGTTCTTTTATCTAGCCAGCCCGCCGCCATGCGCATGCGGCGAAGGTCTGGATATTAGATACCTATAGTTCATGTCAGATTTGATGGCCAGAGGGGAAAGAAGAAATTGCGGAGGGGGTGACGTCCCGAAAACCTCCCGCACAACCGCAAAGGCCTTGTTTGTTATAGCGCTGCGCAAGTCCGCATCGAAACCTTTTATTAATTTCGATCTTGTTTAAGGTGAAGCTTGTGCAATTGTACTTGTTTTTAAAAACTGGCATCGGCTGCTTCTTACAGGAAAAGATAAAATCCAATAATCCATTATCAAGTACGAGAACTACCTCAGTACTTGTTCAGAAACTAGAAAATGAATACTCAGTATCAAATGATATAGAAATAGAAAAAGAGATGGAAGAGTTAATCAAAATAAAAAGTGATGAACAAACATAGGTCTACCCCTGCTCAGCACACAACCTTTCCCATCTTAACCTGGTTTGCCGGAAGACATCTATTATAAGAGATAAGCTCGCCTTAATACATGATTTTATGTCTGTATATTATTTGTGTGCAATAAGGGTTTAGAACCTACGCCAGTGTACGTTCTTGACGTGATCCGCCCTTCGTACATTTAAAATGCTGCGCTCCGTGAGTCGCTGGCAAACCTTTAGTGTGGACTTCTGAGGTTTGGTCAGTGACTGATTCTGAACACCGTAGGTCAGGATAGGCAGGATACACATATCGACGAGTTTACCTTGAAATCTCATAGGGTACCCTACCCTTCATCAGATCCTTCATGGACCAGAAGCACTTCCAGGCGCTTGAGCCTCTTGAAAATTGGTTATTGATATAGTTCTTGCGTCAAAAAATAGTTATTCAAAATATCTTTTAACGTAGTGTTTATAAATAAATGTAAATTAAGTTCTGAGGCTTACGCTGTTAGGAACATCAGACAAAACACGGATGTGGCTACATCTAGGCTAGTATATATTAGTTACTTTCATAGTGTCATGCTATTTTTATTTTACAGAAAAGAGCTATTCAAGCAATTTATAATTTAAAACACCCAGACTCCTTATGAGAGCTTTTTAAAGAAAATTGACATACTATCTGTAGCTAGTCAATTTATTTTCGAAAATATGATGTATGTACGCAAGAACCTTACCACATTTTCCAAACTTAGCGATAGCTGTAATATTATACTAAGAAATAATCACAGACTACTTTCGCCCCGGTTTAGACTCGCGAAGGTTAGCAATTCTTTCAAGGGTCAATGCATTCTCTACTACAACAAGATATCTTGAAATTACCATTTGATCAATTTAAAAACCATGTTAAAGCGACTTTGTCGAAAAATATATCTTTCTTTGGACTTTGGATATTACAATTTTCAAGATTACTTAAATGACGGTATTATGGGGTTAATCTGGCTCAACCTTGCTGTTAATAATTTTGTAATAATTTATTCCTGATTATTAATTATCATAATGATATTATAATATTTGTATTAGTTAAGTACAAGCAATTTTAAAAGAGATCTAAAACTCAATCTGTGGGAGTTTCTACGCCCTTCTACTCCCACAGTGGTCCAATGTAGAGAAGTGGCAAAAAATTACGATTGCTAAGTATATGTTAATATATACAGTAATAAAAACACTTCGAATTTGCAATTTGGAATTTGTAATCATAGAAATAATCAGTGAATTTAGAAATTCAATAAAAAAACACAATTTTAGTTTTGTTCTGCCGCAGCCACTGACATAACCATAACTGCACCGTAAGCAATTCAACAAAACTTATGTAATTAACAACAAACTAATATTTTGATGTAAACATAGCGTTATCTTATGATAGCCGTATTTTGATTGTTTAAAACCAAACACTTTTGTTTACGCGATGTCAAACTAGCAACAATCCGCGCGCCAGTTGCATGTCAGCCATGTCACAGTGTGAACTGTTAGGAAGTTTATTTTGATATGGTTTTGTCGAATTTCAACCACCAAGAATCGAGTTGATAATTTTACCGATACACGCGCCTTAAATAACAATGTAAACACTCAGATTTAGGCGAATCACACTAGGAGATGAACGAATTATGATTTATATACAAATTTGAATTGTGTGAAAAAAAAAACATTACAGGCTCTTGTCACTGGCGAAATATATAAATTATATTTATCATGCTGCTTGCTTGCAGTTTGGTTAAGTATTAAGAATAAACTGTATTTTGTCGCAATTATACAATAAAAACAATCTTTGTTGGCAACTGGTTGTTCATTAATGTGAAAAATCTTCACTCACAACTAGTTGCAAACAAAGGAGGAAAATTCTTCCCCGGCGACTGGTTGTGAAACATGGATGCGATGACGCCCGAAAGAAATCTATGCAGGCACTATTTCAACTAATGATTATGTTCATTCTTAACTGAAATAATTTCATCATTTACAGTGTAAATACACGCCTTACACCTTTTCGATGCATGCGTAGAGCACCACCATCGACATTTGATCCCCGATTTGCGATGCAGTCCATAAGTGTATCGACCTAGCTTGATTAGTCTTGTTCCATGCATCGATTGCACAAAGTAGACTTCCGCCTCTATGAAGAATAAAACAAGCATTATTTCTATAATAAATTATGACTGTGAACATAATTGATATTGAACTACAATAAAGAAGAGGTATAATAAAAAGACAGCTTCGCTACGAGAAATAATAAGCTGGGGTAAACAGCTTTATTCCTGTGGACCTCCGGATTATTACTACGACATGCATGTATTTCTACATGTAGCTATTGTTAACAGGTTTAACTGTGATTGACAGCTATCATATAGTTTAAAGTTATAAATATCACTAAAAAACAGTATAAATTTTAAATCTTGAGGAAACCTTGATGGCTGACCATAAAAAGCCTACTACCGAAAGAAATCATTAATATATTTAGATAAAATTAATGGTTATGGTCATTCCTAGCAACAAGTATTACGTCGTCAAGGGTAGTTAGTGTATAAGCACGCCCTACAACCCTTTGAACAGTGCGTCGAACAGAGCCAACGACGCTTTTCCCGCGTTGTACCGTTGAGCGCAAAAGTGTATTTGCCAATTTTCACCAACTTGTTTCCTGTGAGTTTCGAAATCACAAATTCAGGGTCAACGGCATCTGAAATAAATAAAGCCATGGTTAAGTAATAATTTCAAGGTGTACCATTATTTCATAAATAACCTTATTTTATGCCTAGGTATGGTTTCATTTGGTATTAGGTCGTGGTTATATGCCAAAAGCGATTTTGTATAACAAACATACATTACACACAGACCAAATTAAAAGTTAAGCAATAACATTTCGTATTTCAATCTATACGATAAATTTACATTTGTATGTTTTTAACGGCTTTTATACAACTTTATTGTATGATAGTTGTCAATCTTTCTAAAACCATTTAACAACACTAAGATATACATGCATGTACGGAGTAATAATACGGAGGTCCACTGGTGGTTATCGTTTTATTCTTGTAATTAATTATTTCTCGCAGCGAGCTGTCTTCTTTATTAAATTTAAAAGTCGGACCCGCATACGAAGGATTTTCTGCCATCGTACAAGACAACTTAGGCACAAAAAATTATAAAACAAAATTAAAAATAATATAATATTATGTCCGAACATGGAAAATAATATTATATTCGAACTCCGAACTTATAGATTGCCCAACCGATGTCAAACGAATTGCGCCACCACAACCAAGTGATAAGCCACGAAATCTACGATCGTATTTTAATCATGATATGGTTTGTTGTATCGCGGGAGTTGTTTAAACACGTATCCTGTATGGGGACCATCGTAAATTATAAAATATTGTGATGTTTATTATTTGTTGCTGTAGCGGCAACATAAATACACATTATGTGGTAATTTCAATTATCTACCTATTACGATTCATGAGAATGTAGGTTTTTAGTTACACTACCCACTGTACCTTAAAATGACTCACCAAATATAGACAAGGTTTGAAATCTCAAGTAATATCCCCTTCACGTTTTATAGGACCTGAACTTTGCACTCAAGTAATGTCGTCTGATGAATAGTCCAACCTTGCAAACGACTCATGTAATGGACTTTATTTCCGTTTTGTTCGTAGGAATATCTATGATTTGTTTTATTGTTAACATCTTTGACAACATTCTATTTGATCTATGTTTTTTTATACGCTTCATATAGTCTTTATCTATGGCTCTTGCTGGCCCCTTGGGTTGAATAACGTCAAATTCAAAATCGAAAGACATGTTTGAAGTTTGGAAGATTGGAATGATCCACTTTTCCTTAAACTTGGAAAACCAAGAAAGTGATATTTCGCTACAAAACTCTGAAGTGAGAGAGCTAATAATTTTTATTTCAAGAAATAATGTGCGTGGTACCTAATCCGTCATCAGCCGAATCAGTGATTTAATACGGTGTATTCTACCACCACTATACAGCCCTGATCACAGCTACACGGCCTGGACATTCCCACGCTTGAATGCACAGTGGGTGAGTGACGACGGAAATTGCGACTGGCGGTCCAATAGAAATCGTGGACACTCATGTGTATCCGGGCCTGGTGATTGACAACAGGCTCAACTGGAGTCCACATGTTGAACATGTTTGTGGTAAGCTGAGGTCACTCCTGGCAACTTTCTGGATAGTAAGGAACCGCATACCATACCCCATCCGACTCATGGTGTACAAAGCGCTACAGTCTTCACAAAATAAAAGACCGAAAGTGCTGTCACCGGTCCTTTTATTTCGTGAAGACTGTAGGCGATTCCTCAATTAAGTACGGCTTGTCCAGTTTCGGTCATACATATAATACCTACCTGAGTTCCATACTAAAGCTAAAGACCGAAAATAAAAAACTAATATGAGAACGATGTTGTCCAACTATATAACCACTGTGGAGTACTTCCAACAACGTACAAAGTTCGCTATTGTCTGCTTAAAGAACAAATCTTCAATAAAAGTTATCGTGGAAAAATCAACCACCCTATAATAAACAGGCGAATGGCGCAGAGTAAACTGGTTACTGTACGCGCAAACAATACCTACGGTGAGCGAACGAGCTCCAGTGTCCGCCTGTCCTCCACATGTTTCCGCGCTTAATCAATAACCTTACTACGCAAAACAGGAACTCGATCACGCAGACCAATATTAAATATAAAATGACAACATACTTTCTCTCAGAATTATAAGGGTTTAATACTAGTTGAGAACCGTACACTCTTTTTTGAACTTTAATTGAATATGACTTTAATTTAGTTAAAGCCATAAATACTGTATAATGAGTAAATAACATCACACACAAACCTCAGTGGTTTAAGTGTTGTTCAAGCATGTAACTCTGTTATTTTTCATATGTCATTAATTAAATAAATAAAGAAAAAAATACCTAAACACAAACATTTATTGCGACTGAACTAAAGTACCAATGTTTACATTGGTAGCATAGTTTATTCACGCTAAAAATGTAGGCAGCAATTAATGACGCACTCATTTCTTAACGCGAATGCAGAATAATAACAACATACTACTAGTCTGTTTTGTTTCGTTATTATCTTAACGACTGAAACTGAAAGCCTTCTACTCATTTATTAATTTATTAACTATGATATGATTGTGGAATCATCATCATGTATTATAAATTTTAAGATAGCATTTTATCTGGAAAAATTAAGTCTGATACCATTTCCTCTCACTAACATTTAAAATGCTGTGTCTGTGTGTATGTAAGATACATATCAGTCCCCATAGTGCCGTGCCCATTTACCTTTGATTAATGATTCAGATTTGTTTATTTGCGTTTGAATAAGGTATTACATAAGTTCTTAAATTAATATAACATGTCATTTTCTTCCTTAATCAACTATATTATATAGCATGCAAATATTTTACTGTAGGTATATTATAACATTACTTTTAAATTCTTAGTGACAAAGAATTCCCTCAGTGTATAAAAATTATGCTGCAGTAGCCATGAGAACAGTTTTTGTTTGAAGAGATTTTGTGGGAGATGTTTTAATTCATCAGGCACTTTATTATATATTTTTCACTTCTCATGCTCGAAAAAGTACTACTTTATGCAGGATCTAGGCGACATAAAGTTGAATTTTATGCTCTTGTGCATAAAAGTAGCTTTTTAAATGTGTCTACACTAAGGCAGTGACCATTTAGCCCATACAGCCAAAAACAATTAATTGTACATGGATAAAACTTGCTAATTTATAATATTTCCATCCCTATTTGCATTTTTGATTTATAATAAGATAATACGAAAAAGAAACTAAATATCAAAACGTGTTTACCACAAAAAAAAAAACATTATTCCAAAATAATTTAAGAATAGGCTGTATATTTTTTTTCTTTGCCCGAAAATTATGCAGGAAAATTAAAAAAAGTAAAGTAGCGGGAAAGAAGCCGTGAACTTTTCGTATTGAATTTTCTCAAATTATTGTTGAATTGGCTCGCTGAGAATTACTGAATTATTATATTCTGCCAATTTTCTCGCAATCGAAGTGAAAAGCAGAGTTTATAACTCGTCCACAAAACCATTTTTATCCTCGACATTACTATCAGCCCTCGCGTTCGGCTCGGGCTGCTAAAAGTCTCGGATAAAACTGGTTCGTTTTGTGCACTTGTTGTAAAATCTACTATTTACGCTCATTGCGTAACAGCTATTTTGGTACCTTGATGTCCGTGGCACATGATCTAGTACTAGTCTATTAGGCTATCTTGTATTTCTGGGGTACTTTTGTTTTGCTGTTACAAACAAGTGCTAACTGCGTTTCACTTACGATTTTCCGCCATGTCTTTTTGAGTTTTCTTACTCTGGTTCTTAATTCCTGATTTATTTTATTAAGACTCAGCATATTCAGATTTCTTTTATCTCCTAACTTCTTTTTGTCGCAATAATATCTTAATTTGTTTCGATTATTTTTCCTGACTATTTCCCATTGTTTTGGAAGCATGCAGCTTAGTGGAACAATGCATCCACATTCTTTCATTTTTGTATCCTTGTTGGTCTTTGGCTCTTCTCAGCGCATTAAGTACCGGGTCTTTTCCAATTCTCTCCTTTCTTTTGCGCTCGTAAATTATTTTATTCCTCAGCAACTCTTACCTACTCAGTTTCTTTCGACGCTTGGTTTTGGAAGCGGTATAAAAGGACTGCAATAAATATAGAATGAAATGATGACACAAACCTTCTTATCAAAAAATCAATCTTACCAAACATCTAATCTGTTTTAGTTTCGAAATACATTATATTTCGATTAAAAGTAAAACCCTACATTTCGTTAATTAATTTATTCATCAAGACATTGACAATTGAAAGACATATTAAAATGTAAGACAAAAATACAGTTTTTCAACAAGATTACCAATCTAATAAATGTATATGTTACTAGCTATGCTAGCAACACAATTGTTGTGGATGATGAATATGTATTTCAATATACACAAGAATCTATAAATGACAGTTTTGTATTTAATACAGTGAAAAAGTTCCAAAAGGACTCATTGACTAATAAAATAACTAGAAAATCAAATCTCTATCGCAATTCGCAATGACTCTGACATGTGATTCGAGAATTTATCGTGAAAATCAAGGATAAAATCATTTAATACACATATACATATCAATAATACTGTCGAACAGTAAAATGTACTTCTGAATTTATGCATTTTTGGGTCTTTTGCAATATGGTCATATTGCTCAATGACACTGTCAGAGAATAATTTAACGTGAATTAGTATATCATGAAAATTTCTACTCAAAATCAAACCCATGTAAATTAAAAAATATCAACTGCCCCCTCCGGTTAATATTTGGTTCTCCGATCAATTTGACAATGGCTTCTTTAGAAACCAAGTCTTCATCCGACTTTTCAGGCCAGGTAAAGAGATCGGAAGTACCTTTGACTTTCCTTACAAACGTCATTGCGTATATAGTATCATCGACATAGTTTATTATTTGCCCGAGAAAATGTTTGCAAGACTTCTTGGTTTCATATTTAACGATTGCCCATGAACCAATTTGGGGTACATTTTTTATTTGCTCTGTAAGTTCATCTGGGGTTGTTATGCTAGACCCTTGTAGTGTCATAGTGGTTTCAGGTTTTGATTTGTCTTTCTGGACCATGGCGTCACTATTAAAAGCGCGTTGTACGAGTATGTCTGGTGCTGAGTTTCCATTCCCTGTGATGGGTATCCAGGAGCCCAAATGCGGCATTGGCAGGACTTCAGCTGAAACATCTTCTTTTTCTTCCAGTGGGACCGAGGTGAAGCCAAAGTCTGAAACATACATATTGATGTTGGTCAGTGTACCAGTCTAGATTGTATTAATAAATCTAGGTATAAATCAATTTAAGTATACAGGCCTTCGTTAGCAAATAACATGAGATTGTTTAATTATTTCTAAACTACATACAACACAAACTTAGCGTTGCGCATTTTCCCATATGGGATAGCAGATGCACAGTTATGCCCCCGTTCATTTGCCATTTGCAATAATGCAGATAATATATTCAAATTGTGTTGTATCGTTTCAAGTATCTAATGATCCATGTGACATAAATTTTCAATAAAAAACAGTAATTGGTATTTTTTTTTCACAATTTAGAGGTATTTATTTAAGCGTAGTTACTCGCGACGCTTATAACTTCTCTGAATTTCCAGAGATCTTGGGTACAAAACAGATCACAAACATTTTATTTACGCCGTTTTGGATTACGTCCACGTCTATCAGGTTCGAAAGTACCTTTGCCGTCGTACTTGGCCCAAGCAGTCCTAACAACTTTATCGCTTATTAACAGTGTATTTAAAAACATCTTTTTACATACTGGGATGACAAAGCTCTGGGTTATCACTGTTGACGGTAGAAAGTATTTGAAAGTGAATTGCCGATTATTTGTTATTTTTTTATTTGTGCATTGTTGTTTGTTTCCTTTCTCTGTGTACTTTACTATGTAGCTCCACTGTTGCACTTTATCCTTTTTTGAAAACATTTTAAAACAGTCGCGTCTTTGCTCTTGAGTCATTTTTGAGCAACATTTTCTGAGACAGTTACATGACACTTGCTTGTTTTTCTTGTCCAAGCTGTATCTACCCTTAGATTTTAAATATTTGCGCGTCCGAATATCGTTCTGGTTGCTTGGTCGAATAAGATTTTCTTCACAGCCTGAGTCATCCCAATCTGAACCATATTTTGATTCTAAAACAAAAGATACTCAGTAAAAATTATAAAATTCTGTAGAAACAGGAAAAACAAATAACTATAATTTCACTTTTGCAATCAACCCATGTAATTCATCAAATACTTTTTCTTTACATTATCATTTTATTTTCCAGCACCAAACAAAATTCGTTATTTTTAAGTCATAAATCACACTGTTTCAAGATTCCTTTTTCTTTTTCCGTTTGGAAAGTTTACGCGGATGATTATGTTCATTTAATAGATACACGATGTAGCCCTCGTCAGTCTTCACTGAGGCCTTGCATCCCTTACCGCCGTGGGACGAGCACCTCCACCAACATTGGCCGCCTTTGCTTTTATTCCGAGTGAGCGTATACCCTCCCACCATGAGCATGGTGCCTCCAGCTCTACCGCGAACGACTACAGCTGAAAGCAATTGGTGATACGAAGATTTTTAGCCTTAATGTAACCTGTAACTGAAACCGTACAAGAACCGTAATGGCTCACATGGCATATCTAAAAAAAATAATATAAAAGAAGCACTTTAGATAACAAGGCAAGAATATGCTTTGGCATTATTTGCGTCTGTTCATTCGTGCCAGTGCTGATGCAGGAACCTACTCAGTTATGCTCTGTGCTTGTAGTGATTATGCTTCGTGCTTACTTGTAGTGATTATGATCGTTGCACATCTTGAGGATCTGGTCGTCTTCAGTGATGATGGTGGCGCGGCATCCCCGGGAGCTGTGTAAGGAGCATCGCCACCACTCCTTGCCCTTGTTGGTTTTGTTCTTCGTGAACTTCATGTTTTCTATTATAAGTATCTTCTTTCCCCTGTCTGTTGTGAATATTTCCACTAGAAATTAAGATAAAATTTTACTTCTTCTGATTAAATTTCTTTCTTTCCATAAGCTGACCAAATTCTGATGGAAGACTTCCTGTATAATTTTAAATGCGAAATATTAAACTGCAGATCAAAAATACTGATTTGCACAGCAAATATCAGGTCAAAATGCTGCGGTGAAGGGGAAAGGTGGTGAGCGAACGCCTCCTATGGTCATATAAATAGACTTTCATATTTTGTTCATGAAACTCAAATATTTTTTCTTACCCTTGACGGATTGCTACTGCTATTTATAAATATGCAGATATCTAGACGCAATAAATACATCAACGCCTGTGATGAAAAAATAAACGAGTTTTGCGATTGAATTACATTTAAAACATGTAGTATTACAATTACTTTTTTGAACTTATGAATACATATATGCTCGTCTTATCGTTCCTCTCCACCATAAGAGATTGGCGGTCAGCTCTACATTCATCTTGCTTACAAGAGCTAATGGTTATGTCTGTTTTTGATCTTGACCACATTGTTCTCAACTGTGTGTAACACAGCAGAGCAGCCTCTGTGGTTGTGTGTAGAGCACACCCACCGCGTCTTGACGGCATTTTCACTCTTCTTGCAAAACGTTCTGTCACCCACACGCAGCAGAGGGTATCCTCGTCGAGACAAAACCATGAGAACTGGAAATTAAATTAAAACTTTAAATATAAAACAAACATTCAAATAAAAGCATTTTATCGCAATACATATTTAACAAAAATATGTATAAAAAAACTATAAAAGTCCTATGATCTGTTCAATAAAATGTATTTATGTACAGTGTGAAATAAGAAATCAGAAATATGAAATTTATTTGCAAAGACAGGAGGGGTAAAAAGGTTCTAATATCATTATATTTATAGCATTATTAGAACACCTTAGTCAGCTATTAAATTGTAGCATGAAAATTTTTGAGGTTTGTAGTCATTAAAACATAAAGAACAACAAAAGCCAAGGCCGGTTTCACCTACTTTTAAAGTTAAGAAATTCGTCAACAGAGTAATAACAGTTTTGCAGAAGCCAATGGAATAATTTATGATTAAAAGTATTGAACGGCAACGTTTTTATGTCATCCGGTATTTTGTTATAAACAGTTACACACATTGCTGAACAGTTTTTTAAATACAGTGATGTTCTTGGCGTGTGATTAAATACGATCCTGTTCGGGTTTCTGGTGTTCCTCGAGTAATAGTCCTGAGCTGTTACAAAAAGCTCAGGATTTGATTTAACGAATGTTTGTTTACAAGACTCATACGGTGCCATACCACAAATAGCACACACACATTTTTTTTGGGCAATAAATACTCTATTAATCTCTGTTCCGTTACCCCAAATTATCAGGCCATATCTTATGACAATCAGTGCGGTTTTTCTCTCGGCTGTTTTGTGCAAACGTCTTAGCACAAAAACAAATCTGTTATCTTACGACAAACTTTATTAATGTGTTCTTTCCAATTCAAAAATTCTTGATTAATTCTAGAATGTCAAATTATTATGAACTATATTAATTTTGATTATTTCATTTTGAGACGTATATAGAGAGGCCGAACCCTTTTAGCTGTAGTGTGTGGAGTGTGTACCATCTGTAACGAATCCAACTTATCAAAAATGAACGTTTTCATTTCATCAAAGTTTCAAAAGTCAGCTAAGTTCATTTAGGATCTTTTAAGTTCGGTTGAAGTAATAACGTTTACCAATTTATCTTCTATTCGATGTGTGGGTCACAAAAAGCAAGTGATGATTTCAGATTCTTTCAAGTACATACTGATCGCAAAAGGGTTCTAATTAGGGGATTATTGTATGTTCTAACTTAATAATATTAGTTTTATTCCAGTTTTTAATAGTTTCAAGCCACGCTCCGCTTTCGCTATGCGCTGCGAAACGCTTCCGCTTGAAACTACAAAAAATTGTAATAAAACTTTTGAATTTAGCCTAAGCATACAATAACACCTCACGTTTGACCAGAGATCATTTCTGCGCTGCTGACCTCACAATGAAAATTATTCAATTCTCGCATACATTTTTTATGCTTTAAATTCAGTGGTAGATACCTAAGAATGTCATTGTATTCTGGACTTGCTGCACTTACCCAAAATGAGGTTTATTAAACAAAAGCATTCACTATAATTTGATAAATATTGTTTTAACAATATAAAACAAGAAAGACGTCATGGCTCTCTTCTACCAAACTCTATTCGTTGTATTATTTGTGGTCCATCAAACTGTGGCAAAACCAATTTGATGATAGGTATCTTACTACATGAAAAAGGACTTCGCTTTAAAAATGTCTACATTTACTGTAAAACCTTATTTCAACCTAAGACATAAGATATTTATTCATATATTTTTATCAATTACATGTCATATTTATATGAATAGGTCTACTACCTACGTAAATTAGCTACAGTTTTTAGTAAAGTTAAATTGTACAATAAATTATAGTTATACCCAAACAACTTATTCGTGATAATGCTAATCTTATCAAGCATGATGAGATATATATAAAGAATGTTTACGATGAGCACGTCAATGAAGACATGATTTGGAATGATTTTAAAAATATGTGTTTCAAAATTTGGAGTCAACCAAATTGTTATTAACAAAGATTAATAATGAATAAATGAATAAACAAGGTTGTTTGAATTTCAATACATTTATTGTTGAGTAACAAAAGTCTTATACTCCACATTGTATTTATGTCTTGAAAATCAACAATTTTCATCACTAACACGAGTGTTGTTGTGGAGACAAGACACAAAGTGCAGCTTGAAAAGACGTTAAAAAAGAGATAATTAAATCTGCTGATGCAGTTCGAAGAAAAGTAAAACAGATTCAAGAACATAGTGATAACAATAACATAAATTTACAAACGATGTTTAAAACACTAACTAATTCCTTAAACCAGATTTAACAACAAAGAACATCAAACAATCTCACAGAAGAAAACTCACACGCGGAAAAAGAGCTATGAGTGTTTACGCTTTTTAATTAGTGCCTAGGGTACTAACAATAGAAATATAATTCAAGAAAAAAGCATTTTCTAAAATAAACCGAACCATTAATTACATCAGAATCAGAAGCAGTTTATGTGAATCAGAAAACCAAAACAATCATTTATCTAATTTCCCAACAGCTCCTTCTAATAGTCGATGAGTTCTAATGTGTATCAAGACATTCCTTTTAGTGTAAAAATTGTTCGTGGGAAATACTTGTTAGGATCATGTCAAGTTACTCTAAAAAAATATATTATGGTCAATGGAGAGAAATACGTGGCAACACCCGGATTGACAGAACTGTTGTTTAAGAAAACTCCCGATATGAAACAGATTACCTCAAGAGATATAGAAAACTATAAACATTTCCTATTGATCACTAATGCGCATCGGAGATATTTTGATTCAACGAAACCAATTAAATCAAACAAAGCCTTCAGATATCTTAATATCATCAAACCAACAAACCACTATTCAAGAATAGTGAAATAATTTCCAACAGTGTTGAAATTTTAAGTAAAGGTTCTGGATTACCTTTATTGAAACGATTGAAAAAAATACTGATTACGTTCATTGGGACGACCCTAATGAACTTGTTGAAAGACTAACATTACTTGTAGCATTTCGTGATGCTGGCAATACTGGTCTTAATGGTGAAATAATCTCAATTGTAAACGAGTTGCAGGAAAGTGGTATCATTATTTAAAGAAATATCTATAAATCGATGTTATAATACCAGTGTATCATTATCATCCATCCAGTCAACACTCTTAAAATGAATATTGATAAATTTGTTCTTCATCGTACACAAACGATTGCGTCAATCAGAAAATATAGAGGGTGATATAGATTTACTTCAAGCTCGATTGAAAAATCACCTCGAAGTTCAGACAAATCTGTTAATAAAGCAAACATCGATAAAATAGTTAAGTTAGCACCCACGAGGAATGAAATGCATGATGAGCTTATAACATTCAAAAAGATATAGATTTCTTAGTGGTAAGGCAAAATTCAAATTATTATACAAAAGATGAACATACCAATATTTTAAATAAAGTAACAGCACAATAATATAGCAGACAACAAATTGCTGATGAGATTCATAAACAAGCACGTAGAAATTTTCTATGTATTTTCAGTGAGCTGAGAGCCAGTATTAAGTGCCGCATAGCTACAGCTTACATGAACCACATGGTGAGTTTAGAAGGTAATATCAGATACAACCCACGCGCGTTTTGGAAACATGTGAGCGGCCTCAGATCGAAGGGTGGTTTCGAACCTCGGGTCATGCACCAGGGGCAAGAGTGTGCCGGAGAACAAGCAGCAGCCGCATTTGCAGACTACTTCTCCGACGTTTTCTTCAGTGACAAGCCGGCGCTGGCACCGGATCTGGTAAACAGATCCGCTGACTCGCGTACTGCTAACTACGTCCAAATTACACATGTTTCCCGTAGGGATATAGAGAAAGGGCTGAGGCAACTAAGGCCAAGGATCGCAATTGGACCGGACAACGTCCCTCCTTACTTCTTAAAGGCCTATAGTGATCAGCTGGTACTGCCTTTAGGTTGTATCTTCAACCTAGCTTTTGAGCAAGGGAAGTACCCAGCTGGAAGCTCTCTCGAGTCAGTCCTGTACCCAAGACTAGTGATACTGCCTCTGTAAATCAATATCGACCGATTGCGATCCTGAGTTCATTGGCAAAATTGTTCGAGTCAGTCACAGATAGCGCCATATTTGTGCGACTCGCAACACGGATTTAGGAGTCGTCAGTAACCACCAACTTACTGACGTTAGTCGATTTGGTCTCAGAGAGCATGGATCGGGGATGTCAGGTGGACGTCGCCTATCTGGACTTCCGTAAGGCGATCGATAGAGTTGATAACGATGCCCTAATGAAGAAATTGTGCGCCATAGGATTTGCCCCAAGGCTGTTGGTCTTCTTTGCTGACTACTTGAAAAACCGCCAACAGTTTGTGCGACATGGCTGCTTTGAGTCCCAGCCGTACCACACGCGGTCGGGTGTTAGCCAAGGCTCTATTCTTGGTCCGTTGTTATTTATCATCATGATAAATGACCTAGAATCTGTGCTAAAATATTCTAAATGCCTACTGTACGCGGACGACCTCAAACTAGTACTTCCCATAATGTCAGAAAATGACTGCAGGCTACTACAGGAAGATCTAGATGCGGTCTATAGATGGAGTGTGAGCAACAAACTCCTATTCAATAGTGAAAAATGCTGCATAATGTCTTTCACGCGCTCTCCTCGGCCTATTAGCGTGACGCATACACTCGGCGCGGAGTCCTTGACTCGAGTGTATTCGATGAACGATCTCGGTGTTACGTTTGACCCTAAACTTACATTTCATGAGCACATGAGCACTTTAGCCAAGAAATGCTTTAAAAGATTGGGGTTTGTGATTCGGAATAGTAAGGGATTCCGTAATCTGGGTGTGGTACAGCTTCTTTACACTGCCCTAGTGAGAACCAAACTGGAATCTAGCTCGGTTGTTTGGAATCCACACGAAAGCTCATACGTCCTTATGCTCGAGAAGGTACAAAAAGCTTTTTTACGATACCTATATAAGAGGAAAGGGTACTACCCTTATCTCTATCCAACCGCTTTTATATTGGGTATGCTTGGATATAACTCACTAGAGGTGAGACGTAACACTGAACAACTTCTGACTGTGTGTCGATTGTTGCGAGGCGACAGTGACTGCGCGACGCTTGTCAGTGCGATATGCGCGTTATTTGTGCCTGACAATTACTTACGCGGGCGCAGGCACCAGCTGCTAGCGGGCGGCTCGCACCGCACGGTGGCGCGCCGGCAGTCTGCGCTTGTCCGGGCGCGGGACAGCCTGAATGCTCTGTTGGCGGTAGCAGCACTGAACGATCTGTTTGGTGATGCATGGAGGGACATTGTGCGAATGTGTGGCAGGTTCTGCGAGATGGTCGAATGACAGTAATTTCAAATTATAACATTGAATTTGGTTTTTTATTAATTGATTTAATTGATTTATGATTGTGATTATGATCGTGAATTTTAATTTGGATTGTAAATATTATATTTTATTGGTATATATCTGTCATTTATGTAGATTTGGCCTCGGCTGTCAAGGCATAAATAAATTATGTTAATAAATAAATAAAAATAAATAAATGTAGACACATGGTCTTAAAAGGAATAGATGATCTGTGGCAACCTGATTTAATAGGTATAACATCGTTTTCCCATCAAAATAGAGGACATAAGTTTATTCTGGTAACAATTGATGCATTTTCAAAAATGGGTAAAACCACTTAACCGAAAGCAATAACGGAAGTTGCATCGTCTTTCCATGATATACTAAAATGTGGAAGATCCCCTACTAATTTGAAAACTTATCAAGAAACAGACTTTTATAATGAAAACTTTCATTAACCACTAGTCTACATTTTCAAAAAGTTTCAATGATTGAAAGACTAATTATGATGGATGATGAAAAGTGAACGACGTTTTAATAGTTGAATAAATATTTTCCTTCCGAGTTACATCTACCTGGCTATCAGTACTCTGGTCCGGGTTCACGCTTGCAAAAACGTTTAGCCAGAGGTGATAACGCTTGTATGCAATGCGATATTGCATACATTTCTTATACTAGTGAAGATCGAAGAAAGGCCGACATTCAATTAATCGATATGGCAAAGAAACGGATGCAATCCAATGAATTGAACTGTATGGGGTTAATCTGGCTCAACACAGACAATAATTTTTTTATTATTTATTCCTGCTTATTAATTATGATAATTCATGTTATAATATTTGTATTAGTTAAGCAAAAGCAATTTTTAAAAGAGATCTAAAAATCAATCTATTTCTACGCCCCTCTACTCCCATAGTGGTCCAGTGTAGAGAAGTGGCAAAAAATGACGATTGCTAAGTATATGTAAATATCTACAGTGATAAAGACATTTGGAATTTGGAATTTAGTAAAGAAGAAAAAAACGCTTTTTGGCTCGTCAATAAAGCGATGAAAACTAAAGTCAAAGTAGGAAGTGGTGTTAAAAATTTCAGAAAAGTTGTGAAGGGTTTGACAACTACATTATAAAAATAAAAACCTAAGAATAATAAAGCTGCAATCAAATATATGTATTTACAGCAAAAAATGTTGCACAAGAAATTGTCAAGTAAAACTGCCTAGAATTATACCAATACCAAAAACTGGTGGAATATCACCTATTATTCCAATATTTGCGGGCCACTCAGCATTAGGATCATTAGCTGGCGGCGTGGCTGGTATAGCAAAAGCTGTTAACGATTACCAAACAACTAAAAAACAACTTAATATTATCATTTTTCTTATAACTTATGTCTTGATGATATTCGTTATAAGAAAAATTATATAATTAAGTACTAATATGCCTGTCAGTGATGATGTATGCTGGGATCATCCGGTTCCTAAATTTAATTATTTGAATTCTATGAATCATAAAAAATATGTGCATGGAAACATGTAATACTCTTAAGAAATTGCTTTAAAAAATATCCATCAAATAAATACCTGTTTTAAACAATATATCTGTTTTTAATTCACTTCCTCTTAATAGGTACTACAAAACTAGTGCTACTATAGGAAAATAAACAACACAAATGATAATTTAATATTTATTTCAAAATGATTCCACAACACATAGTGTACGGATTCACATTATAAGAAATATTACAAATACAAAAGTATTTTATTACAAATACAATAAAGGCTTAAAGATATCAAGTTTAATATCGATCGCTTATTGTTTTTGTTTTGTTTTTATTACATTCTCAGTCGTATCTTAAACATCATCAATATGTTCCACAACAATATGTTGCGTCTTCAGGGTCTTCGCTGGTTTGATCCGTAAGGTCGTACACCTCAATTTTTACGAGCCGCAACCCTCTTCGCGCCTTCTTACTCATCACATGCGATCTTTCACATTTTAAGCCCCTCTTCTTTATCCCTTTCTTCATATTGTCGATTGTTGGTGGTGGTGTTGGTGTTGGTGGGCTGTAAGCCGAAATTGGGTGAGGCAGAGAAGATGCTGGTTGAACTTCTCCTACATCGCTGCTGTCGAACCCCTCCAAAATGTTCTGCACGAAGTGATACGGGTTATTCATATCTGATGGCATCTTCTGAAAAAAACAAGTATATTGGTTAACAAAAAAATATCACAAAATCAAAAATAAAAACACACAATAAATAAAAAAATAGCTTATAAGTTGTAGTGATTCAGGTGTGACCTCGTACACTATTTGTTGTGGAATTACACATGCTCCTTACGAATTTCGTTGGTAATTCGTGAGTAATTCGTACCATACGACTAAAATCAACAAGAAATGACTACGGGTTAACGCAGTAGTATCTATTACAATTACTTCTATTATAATTGCATATAATTTCGGGGCTGAGTTTATTTTCACGAGAAGAAGTTTGAAGAGTTACATCAAATAAGGACAACGTAAGCCACTTTCTAGTGGTTGTGCACATTTCTAATAGCTATTATTACACCATCAACTGTAAACACAGCTGCCTCGCAACCTTTGTTGTTGTGTGTCGAACAGCACCACCGTTTCTTCACAACACCACTTCGGTATCGGAATCTACGAGACCCGATACAAATGAGAGGTTTCCCTTTTTGCGATTCCAAAAAACTTACTAGAAACGACAAGAAATATAAAGTATAGTATTATATATACACGTACAATACCAAAGATTTACCGATACATAAATAGGTTAAGATTCAGTATTAAGAATAATAATATAGGGTGTAAAAGTGCTTAGAAATTCGCGCCGTACGACTAAAATCAACAAGAAATTACTACAGGTTAAGTTAGAAGAAGCTGTCACAAATATTATATCAACATACATGTTTATTAAATAATAATTTTGTTAACAATCAACAAAATAGTATATTTATTCAATCAGAATTTCATTTTTAAAAGTGTATTATTAATTTCATAATGCTACATAATGGTATGCTCGTTCGCCATAAAGACAATATCGTGGTGAACCGTATGTACGATGGCTTTGCAATGGAACCGCTCGTGGGTGGCGCAGCGCCATCGGACTTTGGCGCCAGAATATGAGTTCTTCCGGAACTTGCATCCGTCCACGATCAGAACCGTCTTCCCTCGACGAGACATGTAGAATTGGGGCCCTACAAACAGAATATTACATTACAAAATAAAAAGCGGCTAGCCCGTAGCCGCATATATGGAGGTATGAAATTTTCCTTACCATGGAACACAGTTTTATCGAATACAATATATCTGTCAAACTTGGTTTTGTAATGGCGATTATGAAGCGGTTGTATAAACAACAAAAATAAAAGATATGCACCGAGTAATAATTACTGTATTTATTTAATTCTAGACTTATTTCTGCACACGATTATAATTCTAATCCAAAGACATTTATTTCAGATTACTAGATCTAGAGATAGATGTATAGGTTACATTTACATAAAGATAAATTCACTACAAAGAGAAAGTACTCGATATTAATAATATAAAATTATTAAGATTAGATGTATTCATCTGAACGGCCTACGAAGCTGACGGTCTGACGGAATATTTGTGTGATGAATGAATATATTTTTCTTATTAATGGATGTTTTCTATGTACTTTATTAAATATATAGTCGTCTAGTACCTATAACACAAGCCTTGTTGAGCTTAGTATGGGCCTAGTTCGATTTGTGTAAGATTGTCTTGTAATATTTATTTATTATTATTATTTTAATATTCCTAAATTTATTTCATAAACAAACAAGGAATTTAGATACTAATGTTCTGAGTCTTCAATCGAATCCTAAACTACGTCTTATTCGTAAGGGTTTACAGCAAAAACCTGGAAGTCTTTCGCAGTACCTTGAAGATCTTTAAGTTTCTTCGGTGCATGATTATGGTTGTTGTTCACTGACACCATGCGATCCCCAATAGTAAACATTTTAGCTTTACACTTCTTGGAGTAGTTAGTGGAGCATGCCCATCGCACCTTCCTGCCGCTATAGGAGTGCTTGTAGAAAGTGTAGTCGCCGTATTGAGTCATAATCTTGCCTTTGTTTGACATTACGAAGATTGCTGGAAAATTTTACAATATTAGACCCAATGTATATATGTATATGTAATTGCTTGAAAATATAGTAAAGATAGAATTTATAAAGTAGTCCATGAATATATATGAATGAATACCCATAGTATATATCCATGAATACCCTTTTATGCTATGGGTTTTCAAATCAAACTAATAAAATACTGCTGGAACATACATCTTTGGTTTCATTTAATAAATAGATCTAACTTTAATACTAAGTAAGACTAGATTTCACTACAAGTAAGACAGCAATAGTTTCTGTCAGTAGCGACAGTTACTTTTTCACAATTTAAGCAGATTTGAAAAACGACAAACTAACCTGAAAAGACGTGATTCTACCTTCTACCTTTACATTGTAATTATTCGCAAGGTACATATAAGGAGAACGCATATACAACAAGGCC
Organism: Argyresthia goedartella; assembly: GCA_949825045.1. Taxonomy (NCBI): domain Eukaryota; kingdom Metazoa; phylum Arthropoda; class Insecta; order Lepidoptera; family Argyresthiidae; genus Argyresthia; species Argyresthia goedartella. The sequence continues at coordinate 9,508,755 of OX463817.1, forward strand.
TGCACACTGTGGAACCCATTTTGGTCTGCATGCGCCTGAGGATCTACGGGTGGACGGTGACAGGTGTGCATGGTTGCAGCCTCTTTATTATGTCCTAACCCATAGATAGACTAGATTTTTGCGACTGACAAATCAATAAAGACGTTATTTAGGTAAATATAGTCATCCCTAACTCCAAAGTTGACTCAAGAGTGGTTATGCGTCCCAATCAGTGCGACCACGCAGCCGGCGACCATTCTAACGGAAGCCGTGCACTTGCCACGCGTCCTCCGCGAGCAGTACCAGGTGCTGCGCCGGCTGAAGTCGCGGTTGTTGGTGGAGAAAGTGTTCTTATTCATGGCGAGTAGAAACCGACCCGACGGCAGCGGCACTAGGCTGTACTCTGAAACGGATATGTGTAGGGGAAAATGTGGACAACATTGAACAAGATGTTTATTTAGTTAATGGAAAAGACACACAATCAACGCAATTCTTAATTAATGGCGGTCTAACAACTTAAGCAGCATGTCTACGTCAGGGTCCACTCAAAACGGTAGCAACGACTTGTGAAAAAATTGTACAAGATGCCAATTTATTAATTAGAAAACCCAGTAGCAAGGCATCGACTTTGTTAACAGAAAACGGAAGCTAGGATGCTGTCGCCTGAATCGCCGCCCGAGGCGGGCAAGGTCGGATCTCCTCGGCGACAGCTTTCAAACTGAAAACGGTTGCAGTGGCAAGCAAGCAACGCTCTGTCAAGGACAAAACGTAATAGTGCTGCCGGACCGGGTAGAACATGCCGTAGGAACGGAGGAACTTTCATTTCAACAATGTCACGAAATTTTGAGAATTCACTGTTCTTGGATAAGTTCTTTTTCAAGAACATGGAAATGTTTGTGTTGTAGCATATAGTAAAGTCTGTACGGCAAATATGCTGTTTTGTATGAATGATGTAATATTTTATGGTTTGTCGTGTAGGTTCCAGTTCGCGTCGCTTATTTTTTGGTTTTGTCATTTTACCTCCTTGTTTAATGGCAATATTTTTTCATATTATACTGGAATGATGTTGCGGTTATCAAGATAAGTATTTTTGCAGAATAGTTCCTGAGAAAAGTGCCTGTGACAGACGGACGGACGGACACGCGAGTGATCCTGTAAGGGTCCCACCTTTTGAGGTACGGTACCCTAAAAGTAAATAAAAAATTATGTTTTTCATCTAAAAAATGCTAAAACTTACTAATTCTTGAGATCTAAAAATAATGTTGATATGATGTTTGCGATAAAAAAAAAATATCTTAAATCTGTGTGTTTGCAATAAAGAAATAATCAGTAGTTTTAAAGAAATAAATTATAAACACACAAATTTCGCAATGTTCTGCCGCAGTGACTGAACTTACGTTACGAACTTTATTTCAATATGGTTAAGTTCAAAACTTCAATCACCACGAATCGAGTTGCTAATTAAACCCTAAAGATGACATGGCCTGTACGTCTTTTATATGAGTTTTTAAAACTATACACGATAGTGACTATAGTTCAGCATTTGTATGTCAATGCGTACAGCGCCTCTAGCGGTATTTTCGCAGGGCTAAAAATGTCGTCTTTCTATCCTTGCCCTCATCATAGAAATGAAAGAGATAGTGACGTTATTACTACAATAGTAACGTCCGTTTCGTTTACTCTGCCGACTCTTATTAGACGTAATGACAACTAAATATGACTTCAATATAGAATTAAGCAATAGAAGACAATTTAAAGGAGAGTGTTATGATATTAAATTTAACCAACTGCAGCGAAACTCTAAAAGAGGAGGTTTATGGTTTGACCTGTATTTATATATGTATGTAAATCTGTTCTTGTGTTCCCTTGTACTCAACGGCTCAAGCAATTTTGATAAATGATACTTCATTAGAATTGTTTTGATGGCGCGAGTGTCACTGAAAAAAAATACCCTCGAATGGGGTATCAAAATAAAGGGCATTAAAAGGCGAGTACGGAAATATTTACTAATCTTGCACACGCTATGAATTAGTTAGTAAACTAAACTAAGTTTTTACAGAATTTTCGTAATATTGTACTAAAAAGCAGGATATAAATGACGTAATTAAAAAAACTATGAAACCCGCAGTCGGGTTCTATAGTTTTTTATGAATAATAGAACTTAGTTTTAAACTAAGAATTTACAGATTTTTTGCAATATTTTACTAAAAAGCTGAATATAAATTACTTAATTAAAAAAAGTAAGAAACCCGACTACGGTGCACTAACACAACCATATAAGAATTGAAATGCAGGCGGGACCAATGAAACTAATACAGTGGGTTCCGCTTGCATTTAAATTTAATTTAACACTATACTATATATATATATATATATATATATATATATATATATATATATATATATATATATATATATATATATATATATGTAATAATATCTTTATCATAACTCAAAACTCAAATTATTTATTGCAAGTAGGCAAAAATAATGCACTATTACATGTCAAACAAATCGAGTCTCAATAATTAAGCTAAGTTTCATTTGCTTGTTTTGAGCTTATTAGTGTACCGCACTTGGGTGTTTTAGTTTTCCTCGATTATTTATTATGATTTTATTAACCTCACTTACTTTATACATTTAAAATCTAATTTCAACACCTTCTCAGTTTAAGAAATAAGAATATCTGCAGATGATTTAGTTATTGTGAGCAAAATTTATTGACGGGAACTGGTTCAAAATTGACTGACAACCATTCTAACCTTAAATTTTACATAAATTTTAACTTTCATTGTTACCTACATATAGATCGCTTGACGGGAACTGGTTCAAAATTGACTGAAAACCATTCTGATCTTAAATTTTACATAATTTTTAACTTACATTGTTACATATATATAGATCGCTTGACGGGAACTGGTTCAAAATTGACTGAAAACCATTCTGACCTTAAATTTTACAAAAAAAATTACTTTCATTGTTACATACGTATATATCGCTTGACGGGAACTAGTTCAAAATTGACTGACAACCATCCTGTCCTTAAAATTTACACAAATTTAATATTTCATAGTTACATACTGTTCGTGTAAGGAACCCTTCGACAAGCCAGTGGTACGGTCCTGATCTTTCTAGTTCGCCCCAGGGGTTACAGTCCACGGCATTGCCTCTCCTCAATATGAAATAAGCCACTCACCTTAATTGACCCTGGCACGCCTCCAGCCACGTATCAACTTCAGAACACTCCAATATCTGGATTTCGGGTCCGAGCTGGCCAGCTATCTATCACACAAATGTCACCATAAGGTCTGACACTCCTATTATAGGCACACAGAACACCCAATACAGTTCAGCTTGAATGGTTGGAGATTCTTCTTCCGCCGGAACCGTATCTCGGTTCCGGCGGAAGAAGAATCTCATCCCTCGCATCCGATGTGGGAGCCGGTGTAGGACGCATTGGTTTGAGGTTTGTGTCGAGCTACCCTCAAATTTCTTCACGCACCGGTCCGCCCCAGTTATGTGACTTACCCACATATTAAAGAGTACAATGCCTGAACACATACGAATAAATCGCTTGACGGGAACTGGTTCAAAATTGACTGACCTTAACACATTTTACACAAATTTAAACTTGTATAGCTATTGTTACATTTATATATATCATACATATATGAACATAAGATATATATATATATATATACCTATGTGATTAAAAAACCTTAAATCATAATAAATTGAATTGACAAAAGACCGATCAGTTTATTTTTTCGGCTCAATCTTATTCGTATCCGGGTAAGGGCTTGTGGCACTAAGTGGGGATATGTGGCCTACATTTATTATTATGTACTGCCTTCTGCCATACCGTATGCGAGAAGGCGTGACGCTGTGAGATGCTCTGTTCATTCTTCAGGGGGATGTGAGTGTCCATTAAGTACCGCTACAATTTTGTGCCCAACAGTCCTCAGCGTAGACTTGCAGCTCAGGTTCCGATGCTTCGTGCAACGCCACTGGATCCGCCCCTTATTCGTCTGGTAATGTAGCCCGTACTTGTAACCGTTCAGCATTAGAACACGCCTGCTCTTTATCATGAGAAACTCCGGGCGGGAATCTGAAAACAATTGATATAAGATTGTTGTTATTATGTGGCAACGAGAACCTTAGAATACCTTTATCTTTTTGTAAAATGGCTTAGTTTACATCAGTAAGGTGAACCATTTGTCTGGCCTCTCTCGATAGAGCACGTCATCTGCGGAACATCATGGATAAAGCTTATATCAGTTGTAGGCCTTGGTCCACGCAATCATCAACTCGGAAGTGTTCTGTAACATGTGAAAAACACGAAAATAAACTAAAATTAAAAAGTATTTATTGAAGATCATGAAAAATAAAGGAGTCTTACATTTCATAAATAGTTCGTCTAAAGTAAAGTTTTTCTGTCACAGCAACAACATAATGTCACGCCTTTTCCCATACGGGTTAGCAGATACACAGATGTGCCTACGTTTAGCCATTTAAACAATACATGGAGTATAAATACCACAGTGATTAAAACCTGATTACATTATTATTCTGGGTCACCACCTGTCTGGGACTGCCGTGGTTGTGGCACAAGTAACATCGCTCTATGGCCTATTATTTAATCTGTGCCATGGAGCCGTCGTCCTTGTTAGTGGTGATACTAGCTCGATATCTTTGCTTCTGTTGGAGCTGCAGTTCCAATTGACAAACTTCCTCAAAATTGCGTCTCCCGGAGGAAAGTGTACCTGCCTACGAGAACCATAAACGAGCCTCGCTGATTCTTGACGTACCTTACTTAAAATTATAATTTCAAAATGTTTTTGAAATTGTAATACAGATAACAAACCCTTGGACTGGAGTCTAATAAAACTAAATAATACTTAAGTTTACAGACGAATCAATTCAGCTTCCATTTAATCATAGCTTACCAGCCTGACGCCCACCCTATTTAAGTGTCATATGCTTTGTAATAGCTAAGCTAGTTTAATTTATTAATAGTGAATTTGTTTTCGAGTTATGATTCCCTGTTCACTCGTACAAAGGATCAATTTTCGTTTTCATTATTAAGTTCCATTTTATTTTGAGCATCCATTTTATCCTCAATCACGATAGAACTCAAAACACAATTCATAAGACATAAAACTTTACAGCTACATAACACTAACTAATCACTTCGAATGAAGTGTATTTCTTTTAAAATAAACTCCGTCAATTTCAACGAAGTCCTGACGATCGTGTGTGTGTTGCAACTGCGTCTGCACAATCTCTCCGTCTACGGTAATAGTGAGTCGGGCCTTGCACATTGTGTACTTATTGTTGGTACACTGGTAGTGTATCTTCATGGTGTTCCTCCTCTTCAGGTAGAAAGTGTATCCATTTACCATTAGTAACTGCTTCTTGATGCTGCCTTTCATCACCGCGATAAATTTGGCATCTGTTTAAGTAATGTTTTGCATTTTATTTGGGTATACAAATAAAAGGTTTCGATCATGATAATGACACATATGTACTTAGGCATATGGTAAATGTCTGTAACTTTTTTGCGCACTACGTGATATGGGTTAGTATTGTATGGGTTGGAATTATTGGAATATGCGATCGACTAGGAAATCAATGGCTTGGTGCTTCAAAATAATATGAAACCATACGATAAAAGGCACGGTTTATATTTTATTATAAATAATTACACTGTTTCATATTTTCTGACTTACATAATATAATATTATTTATAATAAAAATATAAATAATTATAATAAAAACTAACCAACAATCTAACTATCACTAATAATACACGAATGTAGATAACTTGATGTATTATAAGTATTATTGTGGTAATGTCCGTGGAGTAGCGGGTTTCGCAAATTGGAAACGATAGTGCGGGCAGCATCTGGCCGAGGGGCCGACGGGTACTAGATGGGTGTCCGTTTGTATGCCACATTTGCCTCGGGTGCTTCTGTGTTTTGGAGGACACGTTAAGCTGTAGGTCCCGGCTACTATCGCTACACGGTGGTAGTAGTCGTAAAGCTGTATCAGAGGTCTTAATAACTTCTGACAGTCAGGTTGGCCACGAGCCCGGCACCCCTACATCAACCCGGACTGAGCCAGCGTGGTGGAGAATGGCTGAATATTACTTGTTTTCGGGAAAAAGCCAGTGCCCTTCGGTGAGATAATTAGTGGGTTGCATTTATTTATGGCTCATGTTTAACTGTTTACCAAATTGAGTAATAGTTTACATCCAAAAAATACATTTTCATCGCAAATTAACTAAATGTTTCGCAACATTTTGCACCCTATGTTATACTAAACTAGATGGGGTCGACTCGCTCCGCTCCGCTTCGCTTCGGCTCCAGGTTGTAGTATAAAGTTGTGATCTAACAAAACTAACTTTAGTATTCGGACAGAAAGTAACCTTTAACAAGCAACCAATACGGTTATGTGAAACAAATTTGTTAATTGTTAAAGATGAACTTACTTTTTTTAAATACTTTAAACGTGACGATATGAAAGAAAGTGTTGTAGGACATTAGCATTTTTTTAGTTTTGTAAGGTCTAGCTAGATTGCATATCTGCGAAAAAATACTTAAATTTCAATAATCATGCTGTTCCCTTTTCCTTCTTCGAACAGTTCTATTGAAGTATATTCCATTCTTGACAACGAAGTTCGGGGGGGTGTGATTGTGGTTGAGTCTGGCGCGAACCACTTGGTATTCCTTCGTCATGGTGAGCCGGGGTCCCCTGCAGGTGGGGATGGTACATAGGTAGCAGTAGGTCTCGGAGTGCTCCTTCTGCTTGTAGAAGGTATATCCATTGACAAGCAGGACCTCTTTAATGGTACTGCCTCTCAATGTCTTTACAAATCTCACATCTGCGGACATACCTACAAAAGGCAAAAAAAAACTTCAAATAAACATTGGCTGACGATTGACAAATCGGCCGTTAAAGGTATAAAATGTCTGATCTGCGTGAATTAATATTGTAATGTAAATCGTTTTGTTTACAGGAAAAAATCTGACAAATAAATAAATATTAATAATATTATAATATGAGAGCGTTAACGGTTAATCACACATACAAAAACTGGATAAAGTAAATCATGAATATCCAAAAAGTAATGCTATCTACATCTTTATTATTTAGTAGCTAGTAGTTGTCAGATAACACATCAATGGGGGTAAAAAATAGTATGAATTTAGTCAAAATACCTATTTTGACTAAATTCATACTATTTTTACCCTTTTTTACCCTTATATTTATATATTGGGAACATTATTTTAAATAATGTAAGTACACAACTCTCGTGCATATTTATAGATGAAACTTTAAAATGGAATCCATTGTTGGACATAGGCAAATATCGGCAGAAATTACTTGAAAACTAAAATGTATTATTTTTTCTAACTAAAATCTTATACTTACCAAGCGAATTGAATGCTGTTAAAAATAATACAAATTCATTTAAAGGTACATCAATATTGAATAAAAGTACCGAGTAATGTGAAAAAGGTACCATGAAGATTCATCACATCCACAAAAAATATCGATTTTTTCACAATAAAACTATGAAGACGTTTAATTTACATATTTAAATCCACGCAGTACATAATTTCGGATAGGAGTCCAACGTAACACGCCAACATTTAAAAAAATTGGTGGCAAAATGAATAACGCAGGGGCTGAACCAGACCCCGTAACTCTGTAACTCAAATCGACCGATGTTGGAAATGTGACAGTTTTCGCTTACACTAACCATCAATTTGACACTAACTGCGTTGAATGGCACCTTATCTCAAAAGCTTATTGCAGATGGCGCTTGTGTCGTTGAAGGCTGTCAATCTGTCTACAAATTGTCGTTGACAAATTCTATTTACCTTTTTTTCTATTATATGGCATGCTCACCTCAGTTGAGGTTGATTTTGCCAGTGTCAAGTGGGTTTGAAAGATCACGTGATGTGTTTTGAACCTAACCTCAGATGAATAAAACTCTTTGCCTCCAACAACGCCAGCGCCACCAAGCGGGAGCAAACTGCCATGACTGTGGATTTGGTTACTGAATAAGGGGGCGGGGCAGGACCCTGGCTACCTTTGATCGACTTTGACAAAGATTCAGGTGACTCTGAGATGGAACATTGAATATTTGAAACGAATTTAAGATTCAGACAGGACTAAGACAGCGTTGTGTCAACGATTGAATATGTGGTTTTACTATTTGTCCTACTTTAATGTAGATTCCATTCTTAACAACATATCTCGGAGGAGCGTGATTGTGATCGAAGTTGGAGCGCAAGATTTGATAGTCTTTCGTCACTATCATGCTAGATCTACACTACCGTGAGTTCGATGTACACTTGTAGCGTATAGTTCTGGAACTTCGATAACTTAACGCGAATGAGTACTCGTTGACCATCGCCACATCCGTTACCTTGTTTCCTCCCATAACTTTCACTATCTGCAATTCTGAAGGGAACAAAAAATATATATTCAATTCAATTCAAAAACATTTATTTCAAACCACATGGATATAAAGGTAGAAGAAACAGGAGGTCTTTTTAACTACAATATTTTGTGTACTGCATCACGTAATAACCCTGATCACTGTTGGGTTCCACACTAGGTCTAACCTGTATCGTGGATCCCAGTTTGGTGATTGTCTGACTGTACTTATGAGTAGTAATAAATTATATCGATATATAACTACGTGTTTGATAATGATCATTGTTTTGATTTTTTATTATGACCACAGATCACAATTATTTCTTTTATCTACACACGTATCATAAACCCTCTTTACTGCGTACAAAAACCGCACGTTACGATCAGCATAATGTTAAACTACTTGGTAAAACTCATTTCTTATCTGAAAAATTACACATAATGACCATAATGTGTAATTTTTCTACATATTATGACATTCAAATTTCGGACGCCGATGCCCGCCTGCGTGCCGCCCCTAATTTGTTTGTGAAGTTGGTACTACTGAACAAGCTAAACAAGTGGAAATTAATTATCAATGCCGCCATGCCGGTCTGTGTGTAGATAAACTAGTGTATGTAACTGTACATAATTAGGCATGAATACTCTCGAGTGATATTATTATGAAACTCGCCTTCGGCTCGTTTCATAAACCCATTCTCGAGTATGAATGCCCATTATGTAGCAGTCACATAAACTACTATAATGATATCATCATCATTGACAATATATTCGGACGACCAGATTATGTTTGAACTTGGAACGCGTGATGTGAAGGCAATCTTTCGCCACTAACATTTTCGTGTATTAGTTGAGCACCGGTAACGAATAGTTTGGAACGTTCGTGACTGTGACAAAATGTGTACTTTGATCATCACAAAAAAATAAAATTATGCCTGCTTTCATAACATTTAAAATCTTTACTTCTAAAAAAAACATAATCAAATTTAAGTTGTACATATTATACTGCGGTCCTTAATAAAGTTTTTGCTAAAACGGAGGTTAAAGTAAATTTCCGCGGTACAAAGAATCTTGAGAATACATAGGGTGAAAAAGTTTAACTTGTTGTGTTTCTATACAGTAAATTTTGTTATTCGTAACTAAATATAATGTAAATGCGAATGTTGTTCTTTCATAGTACAATCTAATTTTTGAAGATGGTCTGAGATTTAATGGTATAGTATTTCGTAATTGGGGTCGCTTGTCCAATGATTCATTACATCTCTAAATGGATGTATCGTATCCGATGATAATCGGTTGTCATATTATATTTTATCACTTATTTTTGTTTTTAAGGTGCCGTACCCAAAGGGTGCCAAACGGGACCCTATTACTAAGCCTCCGCTGTCTGTCTGTCTGTCCGTTTGTCAACAGGCTGTATCCTATGAACCGTGACAGTTAGACAATTGAAATTTTCACAGATGGTGTATTTCTGTTGCCGCTATAACAACAAATACAATAAAAAAAAGGGGGGCTGCCATACAACTCACGTGTTTTTTTGCCCGTTTTTGCTCTTGATATTGATAACGCTGATGTTGATAACGGCAACAGTTAGACGCTTGAAATATTCACAGAATATTTAGTTATATATTCACTTTACAAATAATTAATTTATACGCTTTTACTTGATATAGTACTGATTGTGGTTTCTGGATTTTTCTTGGCCTTGCTTCTCTTAAGACAAAAGTTGATCATAGCACAAAATAAATAGGTACAGAATTCAACCACACGTATGTACTTCACTTTTCATAGCTACGCTCGGCTATCGCTCTAGGGTTGTCAACTACAGTTTATGCACGAAAAACTATCATGGTACTGGCGCTCCAAAAAACAAAACAATAGACCTGCCTACTATTACAATACAAAAGGTTTACAGAACAGAATCACTATCGAAAATCCCTGAAAACTTCTAAACGGACTACCCGAGTTACAAAATTTCTATTGCCCTGTCCGTTTTAGACCTACACCTGTCAAATAACACGAAAAACAACACAATATCTACACAAACAAAAAAACATATTTTCAACTTACGTAACAAGGTGGCGTGAATTTACCTAACAAAAAAATTGTTAATACTTATTTTATTATACTGATTGAAAAATAGGCAACTGTTATTTATTTAAACCGTCCGTCCACTGAACAGTTACAATAACTTTTTTCCGTTGCTCCATTGTTGCATTATTGGCATTAACAGACGCACGTGTCAAGCGGATGGCACGCACGCCCGCACTGGTCCGAACTTGCCCGAGATATCGTGTCCGTGAGGAGTATCTATGTGTGCGTTGCTCGAGCGCGCTTGTATGTAGATTGATTTCTGTACCTATTTATTGTGTGGTCATAGTCAATACTTTGCCGATCAAGGGGGTAAAGTCCGCAACATTTGAATGCGCTTTTAATTGTTTCAGGCTTGAGACTTCTACCAAAGCATTTCTCCACTTCTGCTGAAAAGTGTATACGGTCAAGCTTTGTATTGTTATTATTAGCTCGAAATTCCCGCACAATATCCACCCAAGTTTCTTTAACTGGTCTGAACAAGGCGCCTTCAAGAGGCTGCAAGACGTGAGTCGAGTTTGAAGGCAGAGCAACTAGCACGATCCCTTTTTCCCTGCAAAAAGTTGTCAGAGGCAGAGATATATGTGAAGTATGGCTGTCTAAAAACAACACCACGGGCAGTGGTATATTTTTCCACAGGAGCCATGGGTAAAACACATTCACAACATATTCGTGGAATGTCTCCATATTCATCCAGCCGGATTCTGTGTTATCAATTCCCCACCACGAAGGAACTGTTTCCTTGATGTTGTTAGGTAGTGTCTTGTAAGGGAAAAGGACCATTGGAGGAGCAATATCGCCATCTGCTGACGCATTGACTAATACGGTCAAACATTCTTTTACATCATTTGCAACACGACTATAAACTAGTTTGCTGCTCTTTTTTAGTAACACTTGCTTTTCCGTTGGGCAAAGAAAAAACCCAATTTCAGCGCAATTGAATATGCGTTGAGGATTGTTAAAAACTTGTAAAAAGTCGTTTTCTTTCAAATATATGCGTAATCGATCAAACCACGCTCGCAGAGTATCTTCCGTGACTTGATCTGTGCATGTTGAATGCTTTTGTGTAAAAAGTTTTGACACTACTGGATGACGCTGCAGAAATCCGTTATACCATGCTTTTCCAGGAACTCCGTTTTTAAAGCGATTAGGTCGATTAAGGTTTTCAACTAACCTAGAGACAGTATGTAGCAACTGCTCTTTAGTGACGGGAAATCCACATCTGCCAAGATAGTGTAACCAGTCAACGATTAGTTTCTCTTCGTCTATGTAAAGTACTGGAGGTGCACCACACTTTTCATTGCTATGAACTTCATTTCGCCTATTCCGCAACGTACTCCGTGGTATATTATACAGCTTTGAAGCCTTATGGAAACTCATGCCTTGACTAATACATGAAAGCGCTTCCCCCACTGCAGCTTTAGTATAACACTTGCGTTTGTTTTTGCCGATATTGTCTGCAATTAGAAATAAAACCTTGATTCAAAACCGTATGGGAAGAAGCCTGACGCTATTTTTGTTTTGTAGTGAAATCACCATAACCTTAAAGTTCTAGCGGCCGGCCATACACTATGAGTTGCCTGCAAAGTTCCTGGATTATTGAAAATTCATGAAAACATAGACATAGATTGCATATCTGTTTTATACAATACAGTGACAACTTCTTGCGTAAAAAGAAAAGGTTTTAGTTGAAAATAAGATATTTATATTGATATTGCTTTATTAACACGTACGAAAAATTACATACATTATTACATAAAAGAAATAGAGACAGTGGTAATAAGAAGCAGCTTAGCATTGCTGAACTAGGACGGGTCTCAGCTACAGCGCTGTTTTTCAACGGCCCTCCAGAACACCAATAAGTAAAAACATTTTAAACGTGGGTCGCTACCAAAAAAATTAATATATATTTACACAACAGAACAAAAAACTTCAACACGATCATATATACAAAAAAAAACACAAAAAAAACTAAAAATTGCAGGATTTTTAAAAAATGGGGCGCGCGATATGTCCTATGTCTATAGATAGAGGAACTATTGATGGACACAAATTTAATGACATATAGACCTAGATCGCAAGGTTTTCGAGATAATCCACGTGAAAGATCTTATAAGTACATTTATATCTATATATATAGGTATATAATAATGTTTACTTATTCCCCCTCCACTTAAATACCATCCAACAAAAAATAATAGCAACTACGTATTAGTTACGATGTAGCCATCTATATGTCATGCCCACTGGTCAGACATCATACCTACCGTCATGTTCGTGGGTAAAGTCAAAGCCAAAGTCGAAGTCAAAATTTCTTTATTACTGAAGATATTTACACACTTAGTAATCGTCATTTTGTTTGTCTCTTTTCTACATTGGACTAATGTGGGAGCAGCAGACCAATTAAAATCAGACCGATGTTTTTAGATCTCTTTGAAATATTGGTTGTGTTTAACTAATACAAATATTACAATTTTGCCAGGGGCAATTATAAGGAGAGCGACATCTTCGGGAGTAAAGTAAAAGGCTTGAGATGCGCGCAAATACGAGACTAGACTAGACTACTTTATTATAGGGAATCCTAGCTTATATACTAGGTTGGTACATGTTATTAATGACGTGCATAAGACATAGTGCGTGATGAATATAAATATACCTTATCTGTGACGGTCGTCGACTTATCTTAACATTACGTGAAAATATGACTAACATACTCGACCGGCACAGATACTCCCCCCTTTAGGGATAAAAATAAATGAATGTACTTATAACAATGGAAAAAAAATCTAAGTTAGATACCATAACAAACTTATCAACTGCAATAATAACTAGTAGTATTTTAATAAACATAAAACCAGATCTTAATTGTGCATACTTTAACTTAATCTATTTTTATATCTAAGGAAAGTTATTGTTAAATAAAACTAGACAGTAATAGAGCATATTTCAACTTAATCTAAAGGTAACTCTTACACGAATTAGGAAAATAAAGGAACTACGGTTATGTGATTTGTACATAAGTTTAAAGAATAACATAATATTTACCTACAGGCGAGTCTTGTGTCTGGTCGCACACTACATAAAATAAACTTAAAACTGGAAAACAGAAAAACACTAGGAAAATGGGGCTTCGCGGTTAGTAAACTAACCTAGCCTATAACTGGAAAAGATCCGCAGGAGAGTCGTCTGATGCTGCAGCCGCCCATGTTTTTTTTTTTCAGGAATCGATGAGTCAATTTACGTCGCACGTCGTTGAAGTTGTAATCACTGTTTGTTTATAATTGCGACCGTACCTACACAAGGATGATTGTGCTGAATCAGCGTCAGCATTAAATCTGTAGCCTTGGCTGTAGGCAGTCAATGATCTCGTACGTCATATGTACGTGCGTGCTCTTCACTCTTGAGTGAATATTAAGTTGTCGATTGATGAAATTTGTGTGCCTAAAAACCTTGGGATTTGGCAACATCTTGTACACCAATCGTTTATATATACCTAGTCGGTCCATAAGTTCCGTCACAAATATTTTGCCGCATAGTAAATAATACCAAGATTTTTTTTACTTAATACTATATATGGTTTGATAGCTCATAAAATACTGATAAATTAGAACGATTATTGGATTTAAATGCTTAAAGCCATATTACACAAATGCTAGTTTCTTCAGAGATTTTGCACTTTTTTACCCAATCAAAAACACGGACGTGATTCACTTTATCTTTTTTCCATGACTCTTAAAACCTTTCAAACTTACGTGAGATTTTAGTCAGAACCCTCCCTGTACCCGCTACCTTCATTTTGAAGCATAAGATAACTAAGTCTGGGTAAAATTAATTTTCATATTCACATTTTACGTAGTGTACTTGTTGCCCGCAAGATCAAATTTATACGTTTTTCTGAAAACGTAGGAAGTACGTAAAGTTCTCTTTGGGGGCATTTGGAACTGATAGCTAACAGAAAAGCAAATGCTAGTTGCTAAGCATGGTCTAAAATCGACGTTTCAGAATAAATAAAAAAAACCTTGTTGGTTATCTGGAACACTGTTTTTTTATTATATTTGTTGTAAGTGGTATTTTTGTCAGTTGCGGCGTGTTTTGGGTTCGCGATTGTCTCAAGTTATGAGGTTTTTTGTCATATTGCAATAATCGTACAAAATGTATTGTATTGCAATTTGATTCGTATAAAATAAGCTTTTTAATCATGTATAATACGAATAAGAAAAAGTTTATTGCTGAGTTTTATCTATCAAAAACCTTGTGACAGAACTTAAGGACCGACTAGGTATATAAATATATATATATATATACATCTCTCTCTCTTTTCAGTGATTTGATTATTCTTCGTGCGATGTTCTTCCTGGATGATTTCAATATTCTTCTGGGGGCTGGCACGGCTTCCTATGTCTTGAACTTGAAAAGCTGCTTGCTGTGAATGAATTTGCCGACGCGTTAGTTTCTGCTGGTGCGAGCTCCATTTTGATAAATCAGCAGTCGGCTGACTATCGGTTCATTATTCTTGCGGTATCTTGAGTTCGATGCGGGAAATCTTCAGTTGAAATTATTTGGCTTCTGGTCCGTTTTCAAATCTGGTCCGGTCATGGCTTGCTTGATGTCGTCTTGGTTGCCGAAGTCGGGTCTCGGCGATCTTGGACGAAGTGCTTCTTGCTTGCACTTCTAAGGTGGCAGCACACGGAGTTTTCTTCGCGGCTGGGTCCATGCTGCTATTACCGAAGGTTGCTGATGTTCAAAAGTCGGGTCACCACTTTGCCAGAGGCAATTATAAGGAGAGCGACATCTTCGGGAGTAAAGTAAAAGGCTTGAGATGCGCGCAAATACGAGACTAGACTAGACTACTTTATTATAGGGAATCCTAGCTTATATACTAGGTTGGTACATGTTATTAATGACGTGCATAAGACATAGTGCGTGATGAATATAAATATACCTTATCTGTGACGGTCGTCGACTTATCTTAACATTACGTGAAAATATGACTAACATACTCGACCGGCACAACAATATTAATTATTATAGGTAATATGCAGGAAGACATAATTACAAATATATTAACATTGAGTTCTGTGTTGACCCATACAGTCTTGTAATTTATGTAACTTTAGATTTGTATAATAGTATTGAAACTAATAATTTTGACATAATCATTATAACTGAAACTTGGCTTGTGGATGGTGTACTAGATTCGGAATTATGCGACAATAGATACGACGTATTTCGACTGGACCGCGACCGCGTTGCCGCGGGTAAAAAAGATGGTGGTGGAGTTATGGTCATCGTACGTCGATCTTTAAATGCAATTTCACGTCCAGAGTGGATAACGTCCAATACGGAATGTCTATGGGTCACCATACCCGCTAAAGCTCTTCGTGGTACAGCTGATGACCTTCATATATGTGCAGCATACCTACCGGAAAAGAGAGGACGTACCACAGTTCTCCATATCCATATAAATAAAATAATATCATCTGTCGCCTCAGTCAAATCGTTACATCCCAATGCTAACTACTTAATCGCCGCCGATTTCAATTTGCGCTGTTTGCGTTGGTTGCCCACCGGCGTTGAACACCTCCGTAGAGAACTACTATGTGTCCAGGAAGCAGCTACTGATCTTATCGACGAATTTCAGGCTCTTGAACTTCACCAGTTTAACACCATTACCAACAGCAGTGGACACACTCTCGATCTGGTCTTTAGCAATGTCGCACTCGTCCTCTTACGCTCCCCCGTACCACTCATAAAAGAGGATATTGCTCATCCATCGCTTGAAATTCTGGCCAATGATCTAACAGCGTCACTACTTTCAGAGTCCGACCGTGCTAGGTACAGATTTCGCAAAGGGGACTATGATTCCATTCATGTTATGCTCAACGAGTCTGACTGGTACGGGATCCTCTCTGAAGGAACGGTTGATGACGCGGTTCATAAGCTTTACACCATCATCAACGACACTATTTGTAAGCATGTGCCCCTGGATACTCGTAAAAAGAAGTCACATCACCCGATTTGGTTTAGTGAGGCACTTGTCAAGATCACCAGGGATAAAGCCAATAGTCATAAAAAATGGAAACAGTTTAAAAATCCACTCGATTACGAAGAATTCTCCTTACTCAGAAAGAGACAAAAGGTTATGCAGGATACATGTTTCAAACTTTACGTTGAATCTATGCAAACTAATATTAAAGTGAACCCCAAACAGCTCTGGTCCTTTGTTAAAGCTCGTAGACAAAACTCTGCCTATCCGCAATCCCTTGAATACCAAGGTGTTCATTATTCAGATGGTCCAAGCATCTGCAAGGGTTTTAATAAATTTTTCCATTCAGTATTTAGTCAGCCAGCGTCTTCGTATTCTGATCTGCCACTCGCTCCACCGTTTTGTGAAGACGGCAATGTGATAAATTCTGCTCAGTTCCATCCTGATATAACACTAAAATTACTAAACTCACTTGATATTAACGGTTGTGCAGGTAGCGATAATATCCCACCATACTATATAGTAAAATGCGCGAAGCAATTGTGTCATCCTCTAAGCATCTTATTCAATAGATCCCTCAAAGAAGGCTCGTTTCCTATTGCCTGGAAGAAAGCTCACATACTTCCGATACACAAAAAAGGAACAAGAAAGAAGATCGACAATTACAGACCAATATCTATTCTTAATGTATTTGGTAAAGTATTCGAGAAGGCTGTTTACAACTGCATTTACCCAATTATTTCTCGTGGTGTACCTCCTCAGCAACACGGGTTTCTCAAAGGCCGATCGACCATGAGTAATATTGCGGAATTCCTACAATTTGTTCTTCATAAGATGGACAAGCGGAAGCAGGTTGATGTTGTCTATACGGATTTTGAGAAAGCTTTCGACCGCGTAGACCATATCATCCTGTTGCGCAAATTATTTCATCTGGGGATTCAGGGTGACCTCCACCGTTGGATTACTTCTTATGTTTCTAAGAGAAGTCAGGCTGTGATTGTTGGTGGATATAACTCGAACTTTATTGATATCCCGTCGGGTGTTCCTCAAGGTTCTCACTTAGGTCCTTTGCTGTACAACGCATATCTCTATGATATTTATACTGCATTTTATGACTGTAAATTTTTACTATATGCTGACGATAAAAAGGTCTACCTTGATGTAAACAGTACCACCGAATGTGATAAGCTACAGGCCGATCTTAATCGCCTAAGTCAGTACTATGAAAAGAATAGGATCTCTGTGAATATTAGTAAATGCGTCCAAATCTCGTTCACTAGAAGTCCCACCCCTATTATATATGACTACTCCATTAACAACAAGCCATTAGCCCGCGTCAATACTATCCGCGATCTTGGTGTCATTCTCGATAGTAAACTATCATTTGAAAAACACATTGAGCACATCACGGCCCGTGCGTTTCGAAATCTGGGTTTTGTTCTGAGAATCTGCAAACCGTTTAGCGACCTGGGTTGTATAAAACAGATATATTATGCTTACGTAAGGAGCATTTTGGAATACGCTTCATGTATATGGTCTCCAAACTACATTACGTACATTCAACGCATTGAGCTTATTCAATCAAAATTTATAAAGTACCTGAATTTCAGGTCTCACACTCTTGGGCGCTCTTACGAGGAGTCTTGTCACCAGCATCACCTCATCAGTCTTGAGGATCGCAGAATTTTGCTTGATATGATGTTACTCCACGATATTCTATCGGGCCGCCTTGATTCTTCACCTCTTCTCTCTGAACTATCTTTCTGTGTCCCATCGCGCCGTACTCGTCAAACTTCTAAAAGGCTTTTTGCTATCCCCCTCACGCATACCAGTTATGCTCAAAATTCAACAATGGTTCGCCTTACCAATCAATTTAATAAACTTTTTAACAATTTCGATCCGTTTGCATCGTCTAAGGCGAAATTCAGTCAGGACATTATTAAAAAATTACACAATATCAAGGAGGAATAAGTGAACCTCACACATGCACTGACACACCCTCTCACACTCATTCATACACTTACACACAAACACGTCATAAATCTTACATCATTTATTTCTTTATTCTACATATACCTTTAAATAAACATCATAATAAACACACCTGTCTCTTAGCTCTATATACATGTAAGAGATCTTATTTATTAAGTTTGCACACTGTTCTATCTGTTTAAGTTTCTCAATTTAAATTTATCTCTTGTATTTTTGTGGATATCTGTTACTGGCTTTAATTTTGTATCTTTGTTCTTTGTAATTTGTTTATCCATGTGCTGTTGATGTCCCAAATAAAATAAAATAAAATAATAAAATAAAATAAAATTTATTATAATATACTTATTTATTTTATTTCATACACTTGTAGTTATTTATGTAATTTATTGTGCATCAGACTGTCTTAACTAGCAATAAGAAATAACTTGTTAAAGGTAAGATCGCCTTATCGCATAAGTGTTCTTGCATTCTAAAATAAATGAATTTTGTATTTTTTTAATTGTATTCTTAGAAATGGTTTGCCGCGCAATAAAGTATATTGACATTGAACATCTATCTTTATATATATAAAATTCAAAGTTCTGAATTATAGACTGATTGACTAACTGATATATCAACGCCCAGCCTAAACAGCTGGTCCTAGATACATGTAACGTTTATGAACAAAACACCTTTAACTTTGATAGAAAATGTATAGAATATGTTAGAAAATATTCCATAACTTTTAAGTTAGTTTGTAGAAAATCAAAAACTTTACACTTAAAAAAACATACGAAATTCAAACAATAGAATGAAAACAGTTTGGCAAATAAAAAACCGTGAAACTGGCAAACTTATACCTACGGACAATGATTTAGATGATGCTATTAAAACTAACGCTGATGTAGCTCGAACTTTCGAAACATTCTTCACCAATGTAATTAAGTCGCAACAGAGCGATTTATCTCATTTCCGTAAGAAAAACTTGCGCTTTAGGACTTTATGACATTTATCATGAAATTGGTCAACAGAGGCTATTTGGGACATCATTATGTACATGCTCATACACATTCCTAGAGCATATTTATAGAGCATACTTTAAAATGGAGTCCATTCTTGATAACAAATGAAGCCGTAGCATAATTCTGGTTTTTGTTTCTGAGTACAACTTCATTGTCTTTCTTGACCGTCAGTCTAGCTTCACAGTTTGTTAAGGAGATGTAGTGAGCTGAGTTTTTGGTGTACTGTTGCTATGAGTGTAACCTCTTAACATCAAGCATTCTTTATTTTTGACCCTCTCATCATTTTGATGATCTTCACTTCTGAAACACATTCACATTAAAAAAAAAAGTAAAAATTCTTTAAAAACAAAAAAGTAAAAATTCTTATTTCACAAATTGTTTTACACAATACAATATGGTTCCCTGTCTTCCTAACTAGTAAAATACTGTATCTAGGAGAAAGTTCTTCCCAAAAACGTGTTTCTTAATAACATTTATAATACATTTGGCTAACTTTTTTGTAAAAAAAATAAAATAATAATAATTTAGTTATGGTTATGGTTTGGATATACATTGGATTAGCCTTTCGTTTGGTCAACTCGTAAGCGCATGCGTGTTGGTTTACAATACTATAATTATTATTTAATGTTGATGTAGGTACCCTTATAATGAAACTATTAAATAGGAACCGTGAAATAAACATGATACAAAGATTCACACATTAAAAAAAATACCGATTTGTACATAAAATCGGTATTTTTTTGAAACTACGACTGGCGAAGAGGCTGACCAAGGAAGGATCCTGGCTACCTTCCATCGAGTTTGACATGGAACCTAACATGGAATTTAAGATACAGACACGACCAAGACATAACACTGTCAACGATTGCGAATGGGAATATAAATTATGATTTGATGATAGCTATTTACTTTAGGATAGTTTAATATAGATTCCATATATATCTCGGAGGAGCATGATTATTTACATTGTAGATAGATTTAAAATTCGATGTATACTTGTATCGTTTTTAAACTTTGTTAACTTAACCGTACCGAGTATCCGTTGACCATCACTGCATCAGTTATCTTGTTTCCTGTCATAACTTTCGCTATCTGCAATTCTACAAAATAGTTTATAATTTGATCTGATAATTATCGTTTTTATTTTGGGTGTTTTCAACTTCGATCATATATACCCGAATACATTATCGACCCGGGTATATATGATCGAAGGTTTTCAATTAAAGATTATAAGAGAAAGCAAAAGCTTTATACTAGAAGACAAAATAATATTGATTTATTACTAAATCCATACATATTATATAATTTCGGAAGGGATTCTATGCTAATATCACAGATCACAACTACTTTTCTTAAAATAAATGCCATCATTGATAATATATCTTGGAGGAGTATGATTATGTTCAAAGTTAGAACGCGTGATGTGAAGGTGATCTTTAGTCACTACCATGCTAGCTTTACATTTCCGTGAATTAGATGAGCACTTGTAACGAATAGTTTTGGAACGTTGGTCCAGACTGTGACAAAAAGTGTACCCGTTGACCATCACTATATCTTTTATTACGCCCGCTTTCATAACTTTGACTATCTTTATTTCTGAAAAAAGCATATTAACTAAATTTAGGTAATACGTATTATACAGCAGTCTTAAGTATGGTTTTTACCGTATCAAAGTTTAGAGTCAATTTTGGTGTTAGCCACTGAAGCGATGCGGCTGCAATTTCATACCTGAAGCGCACGTGCCAAAGCGCTGGGCTCGTAAACCGCCGCTGAGTGGTATATTGGTTTGCACTGTAACAGTTAATACATAAAATCTAGGCTATGCATTTAATTTTTTTTAAAAGTAACATAAATATATATATATAAACTTGCATTGTTTAATGGATATCATGTGTTCGATATAAGTAAATCACGTAAAAAAAACGTGGAAAGATTTCATTCATCAAATGATTTATGTTTATGAATGTAAACAACAAAAATTATAGGTTTGTATGTATTCTGACCGTAAGTACTATCCTACGTAATCAAAGAACGATAAAATATCTAACTGTCTGAGAGAAAAATTAAAGAAACTAGGCTAGCAAATTCTAAGTTCCAACCGAACATAGATCACTTGTTTTAGAAAACGTGGAATACAATATATTTTTTGATTAAACATAACATTAATGAAAAGAAAATCTGTAAATACCTCGCAAAAATGGTTAAAGCCTCCGACCGCCTCTTTAGGTCACTACTCACAAATTTTCATATCATATCACTATTATATTATTAAACGAAAGGTTATTAACACACAAGCAACATCTTACAATTGTGAACAAGTTAAATTATTGCACTATTCAAAATAACAAAAGAAACCTTGGATAATTAACTTGCAAAGTACATTGAAGGAGACCGATTGACTGGGGTACGGGATTTGTGCCCGGAGCGATTTTCAGGCTACACGATAAAGGTCGTTTCACAGTGACGTTTTTCAGAACCTAACGAAGCTCAAAAGTATCGACAAGGTGCTAGTCGGATTTTAATATAGAGGGTTCCGTTTGTTTTTTTTATCTTAGTCTTTGGTACGTTTTAAACAAAAAATTAAGATTTAAAATCAAACAACACTGTCACTATAGATTTATGTGCAATACTTTGTCTGATAAATTGTATAAATATATACCTTTAAATATATATGGGTATTTATATATTGTGTATGTATGTACAGAGCCACAAACTTAAGAGACCCGGTGGATAATACGAGAACTAATGTCGCTTGTATGAAATGTCATTAGTATGCCATTGACGCTAGCGACGCTGTTACTGGGCTAGATAAGCCCCGGTTCTTTAGTGCATCGACAATGTTTGTAGAAGCGCGCACAGACGACTTCTATGCAATCATGTGATAGCGCACTGCATCCATTGTCGCCAATCCCATTACCAAGGTGAGCTCGGGGAGGTTTGATTCAATGGTTTGATTCAATTGATTTGACACAATGTTCAAACATTGGACTGTCTAACTTACCCCGAGAAAAGAATAAATAAATATAATTTTATTTAATTTAATTAATTAATTAATTTAATAAATATGTAGGTACTAATATTTGTTTATAATATTGCTAGTAACAAAATGGATTCTTGTTATCTGAATAAACATAATTATTATTATGATTAGAGAATAAAAGTTCAATTCAATAAAATAAAACCTCACAGTATTACAGTGTTTTTTTTTTGTCAAGGCCATAGACATTTTGTTGCTTACAATTAGCGCTGTCCATCTAGAATCGATTTGATTGATCAAACTCGAGTGACACGCGTCTTATAGTAGAAAAAATGACTGTTAGCGTTACTATTTTAACTGCTCATTTTGATTTTTATTGCTCATTTTAGTTTTCTCTTTCCACGCTGAATTGATCTTAGTTTTTGCTTGGGTTATTCTTGGCGTTTCTTCAAAAGTTGGTCATAGTTAATATTTTGCGGATCAAAAGGGTAAAGACCGCAACATCTGAATGCGCTTTTAATTGTTTCAGGCTTGAGGCTTCTATCAAAGCATTTCTCTACTTCTGCAGAAAATTCTGTTCGGTCAAGCTTCGCGTTGTTATGCTTAACTCGGAATTCCCGCACAATATGCATCCAAGTTTTTTTAACGGGCTTGAATACGGCGACTTCAAGAGGCTGCAAGACGTGAGTCGAGTTTGGAAGCAAAGCAACTAGCACGATCCCTTTTTCCTTGCAAAAAGTTGTCAGAGGCAGAGATATATGTGAAGTATGGCTGTCTAAAAACAACACCACGGGCAGTGGTATATTTTTCAATAGGAGCCATGGGTAAAACACATTCACAACATATTCGTGGAATGTCTCCATATTCATCCAGCCCGATTCTGTGTTCCCAATTCCCCACCACGAAGGAACTGTTTCCTTGATGTTGTTAGGTAGTGTCTTGTAAGGGAAAAGCACCATTGGAGGAGCAATGTCGCCATCTGCTGACGCATTGACAAATACGGTCAAGCATTCTTTATCATCATTTGCAACACGACTGTTAACTCGTTTGCTGTCCTTTTTTAATAACACTTGCTTTTCTCTTGAGCAAAGAAAAAACCCAATTTCATCGCAATTAAATATGCGTTGCGGATTATTAAAAACTTGTAACAAGTCGTTTTCTTCGAAATATATGCGTACTCGATCAAACCACGCTCGCATGGTATCTTCCGTGACTTGGTTTCTGCTTCTTGAATGATTTGGTACCAATAGTTTTGACACTACTGGATGTCGCTGTATAAAGCCGTAAAACCATCTTATTCCAGGAACTCCATCCTTAAACCGATTGGGTCGATTAAGGTTTTCAACTAAACTTGAGACAGTGTGTAGCAACTGCTTTTTAGTAACGGGAAATCCACATCTACCAATATAATGGATCCAGTCAACAATTAGTTTCTCTTCGTCTATGTGAAGTACTGGTGGTGTACCACACTTTTCATTACTGTGAACTTCATCTCGCTTATTCCGCAACGTACTCTCTGGCACATTATACAACTTAGAAGCTTTATAAACACTCATTCCATTTCTGATTGATGAAAGCGCTTCCCCCACTGCAGCTTCAGTATAACACTTGCGTTTCTTTTTGTCGATAATGTCTGAAAAAGTACAATTAAAACTTTGATTAAAAATTACCATAATGGCTTAATGCAGTCAAAACAGAGAAAACCATTTCGAGATAATTCTGTTCTTAACTAAATTCTGTTATTCCCATCAAAATATTAAAGGATTACTGAAATATCCGTAAAAAAAACCTTCATTTGTCCTCTACGAGGTAGTTTGTTAACATTACCTTCGCCGTAATTTTGGTTGTCTTGTAAAACTGTAAAGTGTCAACAGATTTCCTGTCAGTCGATAACGCAGATTTCAGTGAACGTAAACACATATTTTATTTTTATTATTTAGTTTCATAATCGGAAGCGACCAGCCTCAAGTACAACCATTCTAAAACTGTGAACAAGTGACGTCACGAGGGGTTAAAATATAAATCTTTCACCCCGAATGGCCTGACGCTAACTTTGTTTTGTTCAGTGAAAATTACCACACATACTCAGTCTTGCCTCGACAGTTCCTAGAATGTGGGCAGGATTGTACAAAAATCTGAAAGAGGCCACATAAAAGCTAAAAAGGTCGTGAAAAATGGACTGTGCTAACCACTTCTAGCGTTTCAGAATTTTTCAACTACGATTTCTATGACAACAAATGCTTTTGGACACAGATTTCATATCTGTTTTAAACGATACAGAGAATATATATATATATCATACTTATATATACCTTACGTAAAAAGAAAAGGTTTCAGTTACAAATAACACATGTTTTTCATTGAAGTAGATTCCATCTTTGACTACAAATTGTTGAATGCAGGACTGGTGACATAGCTTATAGGCGTACTCGATAGTTTATTCAATAGGGAGCTCGGCAGGCATATTCGAAGACTTGCAATGCCTTGCGTTTCCTATATAACAACATCTTCAAAATGTTCACGGGGCTGCCCCGGTTCTGTAGGGCATCGACAATGTTTGTAGAAGCGCGCAAAGACGACTTTTATGCAATCATATGATAACGCACTGCATCCATTGTCGCCAACCCTATTACCAGGGTGATCTCGGGGAGGTTTGATTGCACAATGTTTCAACATTGGACAGTCAAACTTACCCCGAGAAATAAATAAATAAATATAATGTTATTTATTTATTTATTTAATAAATATGTAGGTTTACTATTCGTTTATAATACTACTGGTAACACATTGGATTCTAGTTATCTGAATAAATATTATTATTATTATGATTAGAGAATAAATGTTCGATTCAATAAAACAAATTTATCCCAGCACTACAGTGTTTTTACTCATTAATAGCGCTGTCTATCTAGAATCGATTTCGATTGATCAAACTCGAGTGACACGTCTTATAATAGAATAAATAACAATAACCATCTACAACGGAATCAGCTGCGGGCTGCAGATCGTAACTCCAGCAGTTTGGCACATGTGCGTAGGGAGGGGCGGCAAACGCGATGCAGGCCGCATCGGTTTATGCGCCGGTTTTCGTGCGGGACCACCGCTCCAGTGTGGGTAGATAGATTCCATCCATATACATAATGTGTTAGAAAGTTCAACTAGTTGTATTTCCGTACAATAAATTGTATTTTTCTTAACGTAAGTGTTTATGAGTAGGCCTTTACCCAACAGTGGGTCCCCTGAGAGGCTGATGATGAAGTCATAGATGTGAATAATAACATATATTTATTTCATATTTAATTCTGAACTTCCCATTTCCAGTAATAATATTTCAGGTATCAAGACATCCGTCCTACTGACTAAGATTCATAACGATATTTTAATATACAATGACATAAATCCGCCAAACGCTTCGTCATAATTAAACTAAAGAAACAAAATAAACATCTATAAAAATCAACCGCCTAAAGAAATGCCCGCACCAAACGTACCCATTAAACCGGCAGGCAGCATTACCGCACTATAACTCCTTCTTGACACCGTATTTGTTGTAATGATGCCTTCCAGATCAAAAATAGATTTGCGTAATTTTGTTAATTAACTCATTTAATATTATGCTCATAGGTCTACCAGTTGTTTAATTATATCCTGTCTATTCTAGGTTTATTAGCTCGCATTTGTGCATGGATTGTCCTTGTTGTGCAATAAAGTGTGAAGTATCGATGATAAAAGCAAAAAAGAAAATCTTTATACTAGAAGAAATAATATTTCTCTACTACTACAATCCTTACAGAGAATATTTAGGTAAAATCGGAGTAACTTTATTTATGAAAAAGAGACAAGGTTAGTAAGGTTAGTAAGGTTTTAACTCAAGGGAGGTAGGATTTCGGTGGTAAATATAAATGGTAGAAGAATTCGGTGAGAAAGTTAAAGTTATTGCATTTTCATACAGTAAATTGTATTCTTCGTTACTTATGTTGTAAACGTGATTGTAACTCTTTCATATGACATTTTTTGTTTTGAAGATATAAAGGCCTTCCCGAACAGACATATATATATATAATAGTAATTGCCGTCAATTGTCTAGTGGTTCCATGAATTTTGAAATGGTTATAGCGTATTCGATGATACTATTTTAACTGCTCATTTTTATTTTTATTGCTCATTTTAGTTTTCTCTTTCAACGCTGAATTAGGACTGATGCTAGTTTTTGCTTGGGTTATTCTTGGCGTTTCTTCAAAAGTTGGTCATAGTTAATATTTTGCGGATCGAAAGGGTAAAGACCGCAACATCTGAATGCGCTTTTAATTGTTTCAGGCTTGAGGCTTCTATCAAAGCATTTCTCTACTTCTGCAGAAAATTCTGTTCGGTCAAGCTTCGCGTTGTTATGCTTAACTCGGAATTCCCGCACAATATGCATCCAAGTTTTTTTAACGGGCTTGAATACGGCGACTTCAAGAGGCTGCAAGACGTGAGTCGAGTTTGGAAGCAAAGCAACTAGCACGATCCCTTTTTCCTTGCAAAAAGTTGTCAGAGGCAGAGATATATGTGAAGTATGGCTGTCTAAAAACAACACCACGGGCAGTGGTATATTTTTCCATAGGAGCCATGGGTAAAACACATTCACAACATATTCGTGGAATGTCTCCATATTCATCCAGCCCGATTCTGTGTTCCCAATTCCCCACCACGAAGGAACTGTTTCCTTGATGTTGTTAGGTAGTGTCTTGTAAGGGAAAAGCACCATTGGAGGAGCAATGTCGCCATCTGCTGACGCATTGACTACTACGGTCAAACATTCTTTATCATCATTTGCAACACGACTGTAAACTCGTTTGCTGTCCTTTTTTAATAAAACTTGCTTTTCTTTTGAGCATAGAAAAAAACCAATTTCATCGCAATTAAATATGCGTTGAGGATTATTAAAAACATGTAACAAGTCGTTTTCTTCGAAATATATGCGTATTCGATCAAACCACACTCGCAGGGTATCTCCCGTGACTTGGTTTCTGCTTCTTGAATGCTTTTGTGCCAAAAGTTTTGACACTACAGGATGTCGCTGCACAAAGCCGTTATACCATGTTTTTCCAGGAACTCCATCCTTAAACCGATTGGGTCGATTAAGATTTTCAACTAAACTTGAGACAGTGTGTAGCAACTGCTTTTTAGTTACGGTAAATCCACATCTACCAATATAATGGATCCAGTCAACAATTAGTTTCTCTTCGTCTATGTGAAGTACTGGTGGTGTACCACACTTTTCATTGCTATAAACTTCATCTCGCTTATTCCGCAACGTACTCTCTGGCACGTTATACAACTTTGAAGCTTTATAAACACTCATACCATGTCTGATTGATGAAAGCGCTTCCCCCACTGCAGCTTCAGTATAACACTTGCGTTTCTTTTTGTCGATAATGTCTGAAAAAGTTAATTAATACAAAAAAAGGTATAAAAAAGAAGAAAAGGTTTCCAAATAGGTGCGTCGTGCACATTCCTCCCCTTTTCTATTAGAAGGGCAGCTTCACCAGCTTACGGAGGGGCCGCCGCATGACGCCCATCAGGGTGCGAACATCAGCCACCCGGATTACTCCATCGGGCCCTGGAAAAACTGCTGTGACTCGTCCCCGTGGCCAGGTGCCTCTGGGAGAGTTTGGATCTGCAAAATAAAACCTTGATTAAAAATAACCATAATGGCTGAATGCGGGCGAAATTGGCCTTGTACAAAAAATCAAGCTTACCAAACTGAGAAAACCATTTCGAGATAATTCTGTTATTAACCAAATTTCCGTTATTCCCATCAAAATATTACAGGATTACTGAAATATCCATAAAAAAAAATATATCCTTCATTTGTCCTCTACGGGGTAGTTTGTTAAAATTAGCTTCGCCGTTATTTTAGCTCTCCTGTAAACACATATTGTATTGTTGTTTTTTAGTTTCATAATCGGAAGCAACCAGCCTCAAGTACAACCGTTCCAAAACTGTGATCAAGTACGTCGCGGGGGGTGTTAATTCAAAAATTATTTGATATATTAATCTTTCACTCCGTATGGCCTGACGCTAATTTTGTTTTGTTCAGTGAAAATCACCATAACATACTAAGTCTTGCCTCTACAGTTCCTAGAATGTGGGCACGATTGTATAAATCTGAAAAAGGCCACATAAAAGCTAAAAAGTTTGTGAAAAATGGACTGTGCTAACCTCATGTAGCGTTTCAGAATGTTTCAACTACAATTTCAATGAAAGCATATGCTTTTGGACACAGATTTCATATCTGTTATAACGATACAGAGAATACTTATAGGAAATTTTTGCCTTACATAAAAAGCAAAGGTTTCAGTTAGAAATAACATTTTTTTTTTCATTGAAGTAGATTCCATCTTTGACTACAAATTCCGGTTTTGTATGCATATGGTTTAGATTCGAGCGTAAGTTTTGTTATCTCTTGCAACAAGTTTTATTTTTGTAAGTTGCTGTATATTTATAACGGTCAGTTTGAAAATTTCAAATGTCAATTAAAAAACCAAACTTCTTCCCCGAAAGCCAAAATTATTTTGATAATATTTGCTGAATTCATGAGTGATTTCACATAATTGTTGTATAATATATAACAATATAATACAAATTGGGATTGTTCAGGCCTCTCGGCACCCGATGACCTCGCAGGGGCCCATAGCTACGAGGTAGCGTAGCGATCAGATGCCAAGAGGCAGGAACTTCGGCGATTCACCGAGCTTAAGTAAATAGATTCTATCTGACCTGGTCTGTGCTTCGTTCCCGTCAAACACCTGTCTCTCTGCAAGGCCTGGGTGCACCCTAGGCTCTTCTTGGTAGACAGGTTCTTCAGCCAACCAGGTATGGCTGGCAGGCCAGCTTCGACGCGCACAGTTTTACGTAAATACGAACTTTATCTGGTTCGGAGAACCACAATACACTCAGCTATAAGACAATCCTGAGGGGAGCCCGAATACAATTCCAGATGGCTTACGATTTAATTTTCAATGCCCAAAATCAATACGCGTCACATTGCGGGGGCTTTTCGTCAGTCAGTTGTCAAAAAACTGCTCTGTGGCAGCTCCGTCAAATTCAAAATGGCCGTTCCGGAACCATAGATCGAGTATCGATTTTGAATCGAACAATCACCCGCCCGGACAGGCACCCACCTGTCCCTTAATCTACGGGCAGCCGAGACAACGTTGCTACCGCTCGTTTTAGTACCGAGCCTCCTACTAGAACCTCTGCAGACCGGGGGGTCCCGTCCTTGCCAGGGAACAAGTTAACAATGCGCCCCCTGCGCCAACGTAGTGGCGGTAGGTTAGCATCCTTAACCAGCACGAGGTCACCAACACTAGGGGGGCTGGTTTTGTCAGTCCACTTAAGGCGCTGTTGTAAGATATGCAGATACTCGAGCGACCAACGCTTCCAGAAATTCTGAGTAAACTGCTGCAACATCTGATACCTTGACAACCGATACAATTTCACTCCCTCGAAGGGGTGCTCGGGCAACGCGTTAAGTGGCTGTCCTATCAAGAAATGGCCTGGGGTCAGAGCCTCCAGGTCATTTGGATCCGAGCTGAGCGGACACAACGGTCGCGAATTGAGAACGGCCTCGATCTTACAAAACAATGTCGCGAGCTCCTCAAAAGTCAGCGCGGTCTGACCTACTATACGCCCTAAGTGCGTCTTCGCTGACTTAACTACGGCCTCAAAAATCCCACCCCAGTGGGGGCAACTCGGTGGGCTGAAGGTCCACTGTATACCCCGACGGGAGAGGGCCGTTCCAATATCCACTTTATTTACATTCAAAAAGTTGACTATCTCTCGTAAGTATCGTTCCGCAACGACGTAGTTAGTGCCGTTATCAGAGCGGATCAAAGTTGGAAGTCCCCTTCGAGAAACAAACCTATCCAAACAAGCAATGAAAGCCTCTGTCGAGAGATCAGCAACGAGCTCGAGATGTACCGCCTTGGTGGATAAACAAACAAACACGCACAGGTACGCCTTGTATTGCTTAGCGTTACGCAATCGTGAACTCTTCACCATAAACGGTCCTGCAAAATCCGTACCAACACCTGAAAACGGTCTGACCTCATTCACACGATCAGGGGGCAAGTCCCCCATGAGAGGTTGCATCGTGGCAGCCTTAAGTCGATAACAAGGCATGCACCGAAACACGATATTCCGTATGACACGGCGGGCAGATAAGATCCAAAACTCCCGCTGGAGCGTGGCCAACAACGCGTTACAGCCGGCATGCGCGTTTTTAATATGACGATCAGTCACCAGCAATTCAACTAACTGTCCCCCCTTGGGGAGCAGAAGTGGGTGACGAGCCGAATACGACAGATTCGCATTGCGCAATCTTCCTCCTACCCGAAGTAACCCGGTCGAATCAACAAAGGGGTTGAGACGCGCGACGGCTCCCTTCAATTTCGAACGTCCACTTCGTATAGTCTCCAATTCTGCCCCAAACTTCGAGGACTGTACCAACCGGACCAAATTCAGTAGCGACTCGTTTCGCTCTGCCGGAGTCAGAATAGGGTTCAACGTTCGCTGATCGCGAGGAGTACGACAATTTCGAGCGAATCTCCTAATCCAAGTGGACACGTTTATCAACTTGTCAAGTGAGCTATACCGGTCCAGCAGAAACCCGGCGTCAGGGTCCTCAGCCTTCTGGGTAACATGCACGGCCGCTCTGGGGCCATGATCCGAAGATACTACTACATGGCTGTGGGGCCAGTCCGATTCTCTCCTGGCAAGCCAGGGTGGTCCCCACCACAAATGGTGTCTAACGAGTTCAGGAGCCCGACATCCCCTGGATGCACAATCAGACGGGTTCAATTCTCCTGGTACATGTCTCCAAGTCAGTGGGACCTCAGACGACACAATCTGGGAGACACGGTTCGCGACAAAAACCTCTAAGTTATGGACCGAAGCCTTCAGCCAGCACAAAACAATCTGGCTGTCCGTCCACGCGTACACCGTATCTTCCAAAACCACTGACCCACGCAACACTGTTAGAGTGTGATTCAAAAGTTTGGTCAAAAGAGCAGCCCCGGACAGTTCCAGTTTTGGAATCGTCATCCTTGTCCGAATAGGCGCTACCTTGCTTTTTGCCAAAACCAAACGCACGTCGACCTCCCCGGTGGAGGTGACGGTTCGCAAATAAACCGCTGCCGCAAACCCTCGTTCAGAGGCATCACAAAACCCGTGAAGGGTTGCCCTGTAATCCCCAGCAGGGACCAATTTCCTCGGCAGCGATACATTATTTATGTCCGATAGCGAAGTGAACATTTGCGTCCAATCAGTCAACAAATCACCTGAGAGGTGGGTGTCCCAGGTCAACTGAGCCGCCCATAGCCTTTGCATAAAACATTTGAGAGCAAAGGTGACTGGAGAAATCCATCCATTCGGGTCGAACGTTCTCGCAATCGTTGACAGTACTGACCGCTTCGTCCAGGCCTTCGGTGTTTCTAAAACCACCCGATAGGTAAACTCATCATGGACGGGCCGGTACTGAATTCCAAGCACTGACAACATGTTAGGGTTGTCAGGATTCTCAAAAACGTGCGGGTCTTGTTGAAACTCATCTGGGAGACCAGCCATCAACTCAGGGGAGT
This sequence comes from Argyresthia goedartella, assembly GCA_949825045.1. Lineage (NCBI taxonomy): Eukaryota > Metazoa > Arthropoda > Insecta > Lepidoptera > Argyresthiidae > Argyresthia > Argyresthia goedartella. Next base: position 9,540,852 of record OX463817.1, read on the forward strand.
TGGACATCCACTTGCGTAGTTCATAGCCGCCTCGTTCCAGCAATTGAATGAGCTCGTCACGTCGGTCCAGAGCTTCCTCTACACTGGCTGCCCCTGTGCAGACGTCATCGACGTACAAATCTTGCTCCAGGATAGCGGCGGCTCTAGGATAGCTCACACGGTCACGCGACGCCAACTCCCGCAGGGTAAGCATCGCCAAATACGGGCTAGACCGTAACCCATACGTGTTCGTGTTCAACTCATAGACCTTGACTGGCTCGGCCGTGGACTCACGCCAAAGTATCAACTGATACCTTCTGTCAGCCGGATGAATTACCGTTTGCCTAAACATCATCCGAATGTCTGCGACAAATACAACCTGGTGCCTCCGAAAGCTCGTGAGAATATCCGAAATATCACGACTCAACTTGGGTCCCGAATGTAGACACTGATTCAGGGACATCCCGTTCGAGGTAGGTGCTGACCCATCAAAAACAACTCGAATCTTGCCGGTAGGGGTTCGTAGGACGGCATGGTGTGGAAGGAAACAATGATCCTCAGATCTCCAGTCCACACCCGATACCGACATGTGTCCTAACGACTCATACTCCCTCATGAAATCGACGTATTTTTGTTTAAATACGGCGTCCCTTGACATCCTACGCTCCATCGACATCAATCTCGTCTCAGCCATCTTCCTAGATTCTCCTAGTGGCGGTCGATCGGCCCTGAAAGGCAGTCGAGTTACAAAACGACCAGAACGAAGGCGACCAGTACTATTCTGGTAAAACAACTCGCACTCTTCTTCGTCTGCGTCGACTCGACGAGCGGTGGGAGGTTCCTCTATCTCCCAGAACCGTTGGATAGCGTCTGACAACGCTGAGCCAATAAGTATGCCATCTGACTCGGCAGGCCTAACCATTGGCAATGCCGGACCCATGATCACGTGACCAAACTTAGTATCCACAGCAATCAACCCGTCCGGCTGAAGAACTCGCCGATCCGACAACAGAAACCTACCCAAAACGTCTGCTCCCAGTAGCAGATCGACCGGGGCTGGAGTGTCAAAATCGGGATCCGCCAACTTGAGTCCTGACGTCAGGAGTCGAACGGCCGGATTCAACTTCACCAAGGGGTGTTTGCCCATGACATGCGTCATTACTAAAGCTTGCACGGATGTTTTTGTCAAAATGTCATAACGTGGAGAGAACGTGATCACCGATTGACCAACTACATTCGTAACCGTAACATTCCCCACGCCCCGTATTGAATTATTATACCTATTTACCTTGAGGCCCAACCATTTTGCTAAATCGTTCGATACAATGCAGCCCTGAGCTCCAGAATCTAATAGGGCGCGAACGTATGTTGGGTTGCCCGCCAAATCCCAAACAAGCACAGAGGCGATCGGTAACACCACCGTCTCCGGTTGGGGGGCAACAAATTGTTGGGCCGCAAATTCCTAGCGAGGACCCCCGGGGCCCCACTGTGCCTGTAACCGATCAGGTAGGCAGCTATACGCCAGAGGGTCCCATTGTACAAATGGCCCACGCGCCGGTTCCATTGCCACCCTACGACGCCCCCCGAAGGGTTGTGGGCGTGAATTCAACCGTGGCCGCTCCATGAGCGGGGGGGACATCACATGCGACCGACGAGGACGCGGCGACGAGCGGGGCGACAACTGAGGCGGCGTCCGAGCCGCATCCGCATAGCTCGAAGGTGTCCCATGCCACCCGCCCGTTACGGCCTGCTCAACATACCCAATGTCCCGCTGAGTCGGATGCTGAGTCGCAACCGAAAACTCAGGGCCCCCCATGTGATGACCCTGAGTGCGGCCCTGCACCCCTGGGTGGCTGCGTGCTTGTGGCCCCATTGCCCGCTGAGTCGGATGCTGAGTCGCAACCGAAAACTCAGGGCCCCCCATGTGATGACCCTGAGTGCGGCCCTGCACCCTAGTACCGCCCTGTGCACGTGGGGACATTGGCCCCTGAGTTGCGCTCCGAGACGCAAACGAATTCTCAGGGCCCCATGCCGTGTCACCCTGGGTACGGCCCTGTGGTGGCTGTTGGCCGGACCGGTTCATGCACAACAAATTGTGGTGGGCCCCACCACAATATCCGCACAATTTTGTGCGCGTGCAGTCCCTAGCCATGTGTGGCCCGAGGCACAGGAAACACCAGCTCCGCTGCTTGGCCATCCGGCGCCGTCCCTCAACCCTAAGTTCCCCGAACTTATTGCAATCGGCCACAGCATGGCCAATCTGCCTACAACATGGGCAGGTCTCACTATGTGGGGTCAATGCACTCACAGTCCCATACGACTGCCGGTTGGTGCGGTCCTTCCTCGTCGGAGGGCCCCTACTCACAGCGCTCCCGGCAGCTCTCTGTGGCTCCGAAGGATGGGTGGCCGTCAACCCCAAATTCTCTGCCCGTCGAGCCTCCTCTTCCAAAAATCCGACCAAGTCGGAGAAGGCGGGCAGGTCCTCGGCCGACCTCCCGTGAGACTGTTCGAAACGAGTCTGCACGTCAGCGGGTAGTCGGGAAAGTACAATGTACAGCAATAGGTACGACCATTCACCAACCGGAAGTCCAAGATTCTCTAGGGCCTTGGTGACGGACAACAACGGGTTCAAAACCTCCGTCTGTATGGCCCCGACCTTGTTCACAACCGGGATGCTAAACAAACGGTTCAGTTGGGCATCGGCCAACCTCCGTTTGTTGTGGTAACGTCTGACCAGCAATTGCCTGGCCGTTTCATAGTTACCCTCCGTAACTGTCAAATGAGCGACCAGCTCCCTGGGCTCACCCCTCAATGCTGCCACCAGCTGAGCCATTTTGACAGACTTGGTAATGTCCGATCGCATGTGCACCAAACTGTCGAACAGATTGATGAAGCTCATCCATTCACCGGACACTCCGTCAAAAGTAGGCATAGTTATAACGGGTAACCTGGTCCCCGATCCCTGATGCGGCAGAGGCGCCCCAATGTCACCACTATGGCTGGACTCGCGCTGCCTACGTATGTCCGCAGCCCTCTGCGTGATAGCAGCCGCCATCTCCATACACTGGTCGACATCCCCTAGCAACCGTGACAGCCTGTCAGGTGCGCAACCATCAACTGCTTCCGCCTGCGCGGACAATTCGAGCACCCTGTTGTAGCGTTCCTTAACGTCCATAGACCGCTCCAACACCACATCATGCCTATCTAAACGGTCTATCAGACCGTGTGCGGAGGAAAACCATCTGAGCTCCTTAGAAACACCCTTCTGTATTCCAGACAACGACATGATCGGAACGATACTTACTCACAATTTGCAGTAACTCAATTATATTGGACCCTCCAGTCTACAACACAAACGAGGGAACCCTAATCTATAACTTAAACAATGCTGATTTCCCCAAACAATAGAAACCGAGTTTTATATCTACACAAATTCTGTAAACAACAATTTAGTTTCCCTATATAGACGACCCGAATGGCCGAGTCGGTAGTGACGCTGCCTACGAAACCAAGGGTCCCGGGTTCGAGTCCCGGTGGGGCAAATGTTTGTTTGATGAGAACGAATGTTTGTACCCTAGTCATGGTTGTTTATCTATCTAAGTATAATATTTCTCTATATAAGTATATATATCGTTGTCTAGTACCCAAGATACAGGGAATCCTAGTTTGGGGCTAGATCAATGTGTGTAAAAGGTGTCCAAGGTATTATTATTATTATTATTATTATTATTATTATATCATATAACACACACAGATAGTCAATATTAGTTCAAGTTATAAATTGCTATAAACTGAAAACAATGTCCAAACATTCATTAGCATTACTAGACCACTAATAGATTGACTATGCAAACTTCAAACTGCAAACATGATATGACTTCAATGCAAATTTCAATTCACCTACAATGTACCTGTAATGTAATTACTATTCTGAGTCACATCTCAGTACAACTGGTCATTTAGGGAAAACTGTAATATCTGTCTGTCTACTACCAGCAGTAGACTTATAACTTATAATACTACCAATCTATGTGGATACAGGAACAAAACCAAGTTAGCTAATAACCGCCTATACCTACAGATTGATAGTCCCAAATCGTGGGTTCCTGGAGCCCTTGACGGCTGCAAATCTCAGGAAACCACGCTCTTGCTACCAAAATGTTCAGGCCTCTCGGCACCCGATGACCTCGCAGGGGCCCATAGCTACGAGGTAGCGTAGCGATCAGATGCCAAGAAGCAAGAACGTCGGCGATTCACCGAGCTTAAGTAAATAGATTCTATCTGACCTGGTCTGTGCTTCGTTCCCGTCAAACACCTGTCTCTCTGCAAGGCCTGGGTGCACCCTAGGCTCTTCTTGGTAGACAGGTTCTTCAGCCAACCAGGTATGGCTGGCAGGCCAGCTTCGACGCGCACAGTTTTACGTAAATACGAACTTTATCTGGTTCGGAGAACCACAATACACTCAGCTATAAGACAATCCTGAGGGGAGCCCGAATACAATTCCAGATGGCTTACGATTTAATTTTCAATGCCCAAAATCAATACGCGTCACATTGCGGGGGCTTTTCGTCAGTCAGTTGTCAAAAAACTGCTCTGTGGCAGCTCCGTCAAATTCAAAATGGCCGTTCCGGAACCATAGATCGAGTATCGATTTTGAATCGAACAGGGATAATATTTCAGTCAAACATTACAATACCATTTAAATTTAAAACCGATTTATAGATTATGTAAGATTCGAAACGTTTCATTAATTCAATAGACTGTGTTGTCCGTTTAACTTGTCCATGCTAGAGGCACAGTATTACGTAGGACGTTTCCGGGGTAACGCATTGACGATAGTCGGTGAACAGCCGTTTCCGCTGCCGATAAGACTCGGGTTACTACTCGCTAGCGTCGGGCGTATCGTTCGTGCTTGAGCTATCCTACATAACAACTTCAAAACAATACGGTTTCACTAGGAGTAAATCGGCCACCAATGCATTCCTTACCATACCTAATGTAAAAAGAAAAGGTTTGCGGTCAAGGCGGCGGAGACCGCTTCAAGTATTGCGGACGCCTCGCTCGCGGGCATGTATGTAGTAATCTTCTTCATGAAGAATCTCGCATAATGCGAGCATATGAGCACAGTTATGATAGAGTTAGCAGTTAGATGGTATAGAAGAGTAATCCAAAATTTAGTCGCGATATACCTAAGTACTTTTGCTGACTTTTGACGAATTGCGTGTCAAGGACAAGTCCATCGTCCATCTAGAGATGAATTATGAACCCTTCAGACCCATATTCGGTGTCAGATAATGATGATAGATTGCATTTATGATAGATGATAATTAGGGTTTACAAAATTTCAGTTAAAAGGATTTGTGCCAAACAATATTATTACATTTCATAATATCAATGCAACAGTAAACCGTTGTCATCACCTTGATATAGATTCCCTTCTGATATAAAAATCTAGGAGGTGGATGATCATGATCTAGATGGCACTATTAGAAAGTCTCTTGTCAGTATCAGTTAAGCTTCATTAATGAATGCGCTGAAAACCTACAGCAATCAGATTGGGAATACCCAGAATTGTGACAGAATCAGGACCCGCTGACCATCACAACATTTTTGATCTTGTTGCCTTTCAAAACTTTGACGAGCTGTGCCGCTGAAGAACCATAAGTGAATATTCAAGAATTTTCTAGTGTGGAGTGAATAGATTTAGAAAAAAAATAAGGTAACCCAAAGTATATTTTTCTATCGTATTTACTATACAGACTTCCAGCCCGTCCCGGGCGATCGTGTTTGTCGCGCATTTTATTCCATCTGTGCTATGGAGAAGTGACGAATTTTGACATTTGGACGAGATAAAATGCGCGACAAACCCGAGTCGGGCGGAACGTGCTAAAGGAACAGCACATTTTGATAATTAGAATTTAAAATAGACGCCGTTTTTAACCATCAATTGTGGAGGATCATGTCTATGGTTAATATTGGAGCGTATGACAACACCGTCTTTAGTCATGGTGAGACGAGCTCTGCATGATCTTATAGAGCAGAGGTACCGGTCCGTGCTCGCAAACTGCTGTTGTCGGTAAAATGTGTAGCCGTCCACCAGCAGCATCTCCTTCAGGAGACTGCCTCGTCGGATCTTAATGAATTTCAGGCCTGAAATATACCGTGCAATTATTTATACGAATGTATATTTTAAATATATGTAAATAGGCATAAAATTATTGTATTTTGGCCATACCTACTAGAAATATGTTTAGCCTATGTAAAAACAGTCAAATCAATTGATAAAGATATGTATGGGATTTAACGTGTATAAAAATATATAGTACATGTTAGTTTATTTTATTATAAAGGTATATCATATTCATACTCTAGATTGTACAGTACACTTAATAAATTTAAAAAAAAATGTGCTTTACCTACTTTTATGTAGACTCCATTCTGATATAAATATTTCGGACTTGCATGGTATGATCCCCTAGCCAAATTTTACAACTAGGAAATAGGATTGCAGGAGTACAACAATTTATGAAATAAATGACGATTATTTTATTATAATTTTTTCGCCAATTTGTCCTCATACGGATTTAAATTATGCTCACTTACTCGTTTGTTCACCGCGCGCACCACCTTTTATTATTACACTCGATCGCTCGCGGCTCCGTGCGCGGTGAGTGTAAGCGTTACCGAGCGTGCCTAGAAATATAGGATTTGGGAATAAAGGATGCGGATTTAGAAAAAGTTTAATTATTTTACCAAATATTTGTTTATTTCTTTTTATCCTAATTACTTTTGGCTAGGGGATCCAAAAATAACTCCGTATGGGTAGATTAGAGCGCACAATTTGATGGTTCCTTGTGAGTAGTAAGGTAGTTTGGTCCTACATTTTGACGAATGTGACGAACACTTTTAGCAGTCAGTTCCGGTGGACCGACAATGAGGGTTTTCTGACTTTGTACTATCTGACAGCTGTTTAGACCTGACGCCTACGAGGCGCCGCCTGGTAGCAGAAAAAGTATCGAAAACCCTCGTTGACCATTACCTCATCTTTGACCTTCCTCCCTCTCGTCTTTCCAGTGGCTAAGTTCATCAAAGTCTTGAACTTTGATGAACTTAGCCACTGAAAAGACGCACATAAATGAATGGAAACGATTGTAGCAGACTGTTGCATTAGCCAATCTTCAGACTATTTCATTAATTCGAGGAAATAAAAAATACACAAATAAATTATTATTTTTTTGTCATTTATTTAAGGCAAGCTTTTATTAATTTAATTCTTCGGAGATAAGGCAGGATACATGAGGATATAAAGATTTTTAAACAGGAAGGATTGAGGTTACTCAGTATCTATGGATGTTTCTCACTAAGATATAATTTGTTAGTGTAGGAATATTACGTACAATATTCAGATTGTACGAAGAAGCAGATTACACTATACAGGTATACATTGTTTGGCCTACATGCTTTTAAATGGGTAGTATTTAAACGAGTGACTGTAAATTTAAGTTTGAAGTGATAAAAATAATTAATTTAGGTTATTGTATTACCAAGTGAGCGACTAACTGCGGGTGACGAGAAATAAACAGAACAGCAACTTACAAACATCAATTTAAGTTACTTAAAATACAAAATGAGAAACTTTTCTTTGCATACGCTCCGCTCTTGTCTGGGGTTGCTTCTACTAAGTCACAACCTAACCTATAACCCAATTGAAATTTAGCCACAATAACCTACTCTAGCCAATTTTATTATTTCTTTGAATACGCTCCGCTCCGCAACGCTCCGGGGTTGCTTCTTCTAAATTCTAACCTAACCTATAATCCTATTTAAATTTAGCCACAATTACCTACTCTAGCCAATATTGGCTTTCTGTGTTCCATTATTATGCTCAATTTAGTATTTTTTTTCGCTCATTTCAAGTATTTCGGCTGTTCATGGCCATTCGCTCAGTGATCATTCGCTTAATTCGTTTTTTATTCGATCGTTTTATAATTACGCCTTTTAAATTGCCTTTCTGAATATAGGACGGTAAAAATAGTAATAATTATAATGCGATATGCGGGATTTCTATGGCGCTCAATTTGATTTTACTTATAAATGGTTTATGTGTATCTGGAGAAGAGCAAGTTATGTAACATATTTTTATAATTGCTATGTGAGTTATTAAATATGTCGACCGAGGCAAGTTTTTTGTTAGTTGTCACAGATCCAACGCAAGGGTTCTCTTAGGCCAGCGTTGCTGTCTATTTTGGGGACTGCATAATATAGGCATTGAAGACGGGTTTGGCGTGCTCCTAATTTAACTTGTTCTAGGAGTTGCGGATATTTACACAAATTATTGCATATTTTATGAGTGTTGTTTCACTAAGCATTTGTCTTCTATCGGCGCATAATAACTTGTATTGGTACGTAATTCTAGTTAGTGAAGGTGGTTGCGGTTCATTATGTAGTGGAGGCACCTAAACAACTTATTTTGGATCATGTATATGTTGTCTATGTATTTACCATAGTACGGGTACCAGACTACAGGTGCGAATTCTATCTTTCAGTTCAGTTGCATTGTAAAGTCATTTAAGCAATCAACCGGCCCACATACTAAATTGCTCAAGTGCCACACCTCCTTTGCCTACACCTAAAATACGCTTATCCACCCAAAGCATATTAAGTGTGTATTCTTTGGTCTTCTTTTTGTATCTTAATTCAATACGGAGTTGAAAATAAAATGCGAAGATCTGTGATTAAGATTATAATAATTTCACAAAAACACTCTATCTCAACTTCCAAGACCAATAACGCTTTATTCTCATTACGGCTGACAGTCCGCGCGAACTGTAATGTAATTTATTTATTTACAGGCACACAAACAAATAAACATTTAATATTAAGAAAAACATAACAAAAAATAAATACTAGTGTCTATGTCAATTATTGACGTAATGTAATCGTCAAGAAACCACGATCGAGATCCTCCTGAAGCAAACTGATATTATACAGATATAACAAACAACCTGTAATATAAATACGCCACAAACTATTGATGTGTCAAATTTATATGGAAGTAGAATAATTTGCGTTGCGTAAACAATGTTTAATATGAATTCCATCACTAACGACAAACTTCGGGGGCGGATGATTATGATCTAGTTTGCAGCGCACAATCTGAAGGTCCTTCGTCATTGTGAGTTTTGTGACACGTCTACAATTGCGATCACTACACTGGTAGTTGTCGGTAATGGCATTCCGATTTGCAATACTGAATGTGTACCCATTCACCATTAAGACCTCCTTGATAGTGTTTCCTCTCTTGACATTGATCATTCTTACACCTGTAAGAAAATAAAACATACAGTTGTATTTGTTGATTTGGATCGAGGAATTAATTTATGGCGCGCATTTCATTACTTTAATTAAGTTGTGTACATATTATACAAAAACTATACACAAATTGTAATTTTCTTTGTTACTATAAGTTTTAATAGAATAATTAGTAATTTTTGAATGCATTCAACATGAGTTTTGAAAGTTCTGCCATAGCTACTCAGGCCATAGCCGATGACAAAGTCAGCTGGGGCCATGTACAATAGTCTCAGTGTTTTATATGATAGTTTTTATCAGAGTATGTGAAATTGACTTATTATAGATGTTACTTAATATGTTGCAAACATGTTGTATGTGAGGACTGCAGCAAATCTGTCATCGTGTCATGAGGCCAAGGTATTTATACGTTTTGACTAAGTCTAAGTGTGCACATTTACATTGTATATGATTTTGGTGGAAGCATTGGTGCTCGTGAGCTATGATGCTGTCATGGCTCACAGCACCAAGGCTGAGAGTGAAATCGATTTTATGGATAACTGTCACACAACACAACAAAGGGGTTGTTTTTAGTCCGTATACTACAGGAGCTGATGCCCGCACAATGTGTAGGGACCCGGACATAGCAGGGAGGTCTGACTCCTGGGCATGGGTAATTCCATTTTTTCCCCTCCAACAAAAAAAAAAGAGCTATGATGCTGGGTGTGATTATTGTTTTGTTACGAGCTGAATGTATAGTTTTTGTGAGTTGAGTACTAGACATATATTTTTCGGCCTGTTTTATATCGTGGTTCGCTACTAATACGCATGTATCATCGGCAAACTGGTATATACCGCCCTCCTTCAGTATATTGCACATGTCATTAACATAGAGAAGGTTCTCTAAGGGCGCGATAATGGAACCCTGGGAAGTACCCTCCTCAGTTATGATTAGTTCGCTAAATGTGTTTTTATTTTTATTTTTACTGTTGTCAATCTGTTCTGATGATAGTTTTCAACTGTATACCATTTTGTTTAAATTTTGTAAATAAAGTATGGAAGCTAAATATGTCGAATGCTTTGCTGAAATCTAAGAATATGGCTAATACCTGCTTTTTCATTCAGGTGGTAATTGATTTCGTTTTTGAATTTAGATTAGAGAGGAGTTGCGGTGCACTCTTGTTTTTTTTGGAAACCAAATTGTTTTTCGTTTTTAATTTTGTGTTTTTCAATAAATGTATTAATTTCATCACCAAAATATCTTTCTATTATTTTAGCATCGAATGATTCAAAAAAAATCCGGCAAACATCTTTTCACCCTTCTGTTTTTAGATACTTTTCCTTAAAATTTTCATTTGTTTTGTCCCAGAGCACCGGACATGCCTCTACTAATTAAACAAAATAGTCTATATCGATATTGTCAGCCATTTTTTTGCACGTACACATGAACACACCGACTACGAAACATCGACTGAGCCAAGCGCGCCGCGCGGCGTGCCGTCCACGGGAAACAATCTTAGACTGGGAGATAAGAACGTAATACTAAGTACACAGGCTGTAACAGAAAGTGATAGAACATATTGACAACTGCAAAATTTATGAAACACGTTGTTTTGTTTACACCAATTTTATTAAGAACATGAGCCTTGATAACCCTGATTAAGTAAAATGGTTAGAAATCACATTAAACTTTAATATAGAGTCCATTGCGAATAATAAACTTTGGGGGAGCATGATTATGGTCTAACTTGGAGCGCACAATTTGAAAGTCCTTCGTCATCGTCAGATTTGTGATACGTCTACACTTTGGATCACTACACTGGTAGTTGTCGGTAGTCGCATTCCGATTCATGATACAGAATGTATACCCGTCCACCATTATCACCTTCTTGGTAGTACTGCCTCTTTTTACATTGATCAATCTGATATCTGTAATAAAATAAAATTTAATATAAAGGTTGTAACAGAAACGTGTAGTCATATTTTAAGGGGTTGTTAGGGACATAAGAATCAGAATCAGAATCAGAATCAGAATTTTTTATTGTGGATCGTAGTTATAAATAAGATATTACATTTCACAATGTTCTAACGTCCTGCCATTAGGCATACAAATAAATAAATCAACAGGTGATACATCAATTAAAGTAACGCAAGTAGCTAGAATAATTAAACATGTCAAAACAAGAAATTGATAGCATGTCAGTACAACACAACATTTAGGCATACAAAAAGATAAAATTAAATTAAATGAGAATTGAATTAGATTAGATTATTGTCACGAATTAAAATGTCAGAAAAAAAAAAGATGTCAACACATTAGCATACATTGCGCATTATCATAACAAATATTCATTTATGGAGTAATATGCCTCAGCAGCTAGATATTCCTTCAGTTTTAATTTAAACAAGTTCGTATTCTCTATATTCAAAATAGGTACCGGTATCCTATTATATATTTTAGATGTCATACCGAAAACGTTTTTGCTGAACAGCGCTGTTTGTTGGGTAGGAGCATGTATTTTTTTGTTGTTGCGGTGGCTTGTTAGGTTTTGAAACAGTTCAGGATTGGTTTTAACAAACATAATTATTTCATAAATGTATAACGAAGGCAGAGTTAGCAGTTTATGGTGTTTGAAGAGCGGTTTGCAGCTGTCCGTTCGTTTCAATGAGAAGATAGCCCTAATACATTTCTTCTGGGCTTTAAAAGCACTGTCTTTGTTAACTCCGTTACCCCAGAATATTATGCCATAACGATGTGTTGATACTACAAATCCATGATATGCAGTCAGTACTGACGCAGTATCGTCAACTTTGCGCGGCATAAATAGTGCATACGAAAATTTATTAAGTTTTTTGGTAACGCAATCTATTTGGTCTTTTCAGCTTAATTTATTGTCAATTTGCAGTCCCAAGAATGTTGTAACCTGCACTTCTTCAATGATAGCATCGTCATGTTTGACATTTAGTTGCGTCCGCTCTTTTAACTGTTTAAAATTCATTATGTATGTTTTCTTTAAATTATCATTAAATTATTGTATGTCAGCCATGTTATTATGTCATTTATTGAATTATTTATTTCATTTTCAAATGTCAGATTATCGTATTTCATATTTAGTTAATATACTACGGTACTATCATCAGCAAATAATATCATGGGATGAGATGTTGATTTAATAATGTCATTTATATAAATAAAAAATAATAGAGGGCCTAGGACGCTTCCTTGTGGAACTCCGACTGTAACATTTGATGGTACGGATGAGTAGACTAGTTCCATGTTTTGTTTGGCACACAATCTGTGGATTTAGATGATTTGTTTTCGATTAGACAGGTAGGATTTGAGCAAATCTAGTATGTTGCCCATAACTCCATATGTTTCGAGCTTTTTCAACAATATTTTATGGTCTACATAGTCAAAAGCTTTTCTCATATCCATGTATATGGCTGAGATTGGTATCTTGCGGTCAAGATTAACCGTAATCTTTTGCAGAAAATCGTAGATAGCCATGTTAATACTTTTCCCTTTTCTGAATCCCTTTTGTTCGGGTGCAAGAATGTCATTTTTTTCTAGATAACTATAGAGGGCGTTATATAATACTCTTTTAAATATTTTTGAAAACACCGGTATGAGAGCGATCGGTCTATAGAAGTTCATGTTAAGTCTGTCATCTTTTTTAAATAAAGGCTTTATTATGGATATCTTGAGGGCATTTGGATATGCCCCGTACCCTATGCACAGATTAATTATATAACTCAATATTGGGCTTATATTATATACTACATATTTTATTACTGCCGTTCAGATCTCATCGTTATCCGCGCTGTTAGTATTTTTAATGTCATAATTATGCGTGTAGTGTCAATAGGGTTAGTTGGATAATAATAGTAGGATACATAGAATTGGATTTAGTATATGTCATAGATTTTTTAAACAAATCATTACTATTATTTAAAGATTGTATTGTGAAATGATTATTGAATGCCTTTGCTATGTATGCGGGGTTTTTTATTGTTGTCCCATTTTGTTTAATTTGTTCAATTTGTTCTCTAGGTTGATTAAGCTTTGAACTATTAATGATATTCCATGTAGCCTTTGATTTGTTTTGTGCCGATTGTATAACATAATTATTTTGAGATTTTTTTGTTAATTTTATTATTTTATGTAGTTTTTTAGAGTATGACTTGAAGGCTTCTTTATTTTTTGAGTTTGGATTTCGCCTATAGATCCATAGCAGCTCCCTTTTTCTTTTGCTACAATTCCTGATACCTTTTGACAACCATTTTTGCCTTCGTTTTGCATGGATTTTTACTCTTATTTTGGGGAAACATAAATTATACAGTAATTTGAAAATATCAAATAATTCATGAAATGCCTCGTTTGGATCTGATTTGTCGTATACCTCAGAGAAAGTTAAACTATCTAAATAATTTTTAAATTTTATCATATTTTCTTTACAGTAGTCTCGTTTCATAATGTACCAGTGACTGAGTTGGGATGTTTTTTTGACTGGACATTTGAGTATTTGAGCTGTATGGTCGGAAAGCGCAAATTCGTGAACTTGACTTTGTGCTTCACGTATATTATGAATGATGTTATCTAGACAGGTGCCACTACTCAGTCTAGTTGGTTCTTTAATTGATATTTTTAAGTTAAAACTCGTGATAAGCTCTTCGAATCGTCTAGTTATTACACTATCTTTTAGAATATCTATATTGAAATCACCTATTATTATACAGTGTTTATTTTTACACGCATGAACCTGTAGAATGTCATATAAACTGGTGATAAATAGATTGTAGTCTTCTATTTTATATTTAGGTATTCTGTATATGCATACAATGATCATGTTATGCTCATTAAGCTCAATCGCTGAACAATACATTGTATTTGGTATGCTAAGAGTCTTATGATATCAAGATCTTTGGATTTGTGTTTGTTCCTTACTAGTATTCTACTAGTACTACTATTCTGAACAACTTTCACTATGAAACCGATTTGATCAGAGCGACTTTATTTTTACTTCTTCATACATTTTGGTCCAGGCGGTCACCTGATTTGTATGGGGAAGTGAAAAACAAAGTTGCTCTCATGAAATTGGTTTCATAGTAAAAGTTACTAAGAATGATGTCTTCGAAACTTTTATCCGTGTTAAATTAAAATTTCTGTCAAATGACGTAGTTGCAGCTGCAAACCTATTCAAGCACATTATATTTTGTACAACGATTTTATTGGAAACAGAAACTTGATAATACGGAACTGCACTTGTCAAAATTACACTTTAATGTAAAATCCATAACGATGAACAAACTTTGGAGGCGCATGATTATGCTTTAATTTGGAGCGCACAATTTGGTAGTCGTTCGTCATGGTGAGATTTGTGACACCTCTACACTTGTGTATAGTACACTGGTAGTTGACGGTACTTGCATTCCGCTTTACAATATTGAATGTGTATCCATCTACCATTAATATCTTCTTGATAGTGTTGCCTCTCTTGACATTGATCATTCTAATATCTGTAACAAAATAAAGAACAATGCATATTGTGTTGGCTACGGGAACAGCAGGTATGAGAAGTGGACTGTTTTGTATAGGTTTGAAGGAGTTATATTTAAATTAATTCCTGAGGGAGAGGTAGGGAGGGGGAGGGAGGGGCGAGGAGGAGTGAGCAGGAGGGAGGAGGAAGGGGGACCGGTGGAGGGGAGGGGGGGGGGAGGAAGACGGCAGGTTAATATTTATATAGACTGGCGATTTTTACACGAGTTTCTGGGAGCGAACAGGCGGGCACCTGCCAGTATTTTATAAAAATGCACCCTCTCCTCCTTTGGTCGGCGATGGGTAAGCAATAATACAAACAAAGTAATATTCGCATTCAGAGGACTGCTGCGGCTGCCGCAGCGCTGTAGTGCGTCAAGTTCACGGAGGTGCGCGTCGACTGCTTCTATACATCGTTACGTAAGCGATAACCGCAGCACTATACTGTCTGTGATCGCGCGCCAAATTGACACCTGACAATGGTCAAATATAATTATGAATAGTACCTTCCTAAATGCATAAATAGAAATAGTGCCTACTAAAATAATTTCCGCCATATAAGATTGTAGAAAGTACTAACAAAATATATAATATGCCATAACATTTACACACAGGCACATACATTGCTTATGGCCCCACTATAGGATGCCCTGTATCTTGGGAACCCGAAGCAGCGACGTCACAAACATGTAAACATACAAGACTTGGAGATTTTTTTCCTTCCCAGTCGGGATTCGAACGCGGGACCTCCCGCTTGGGAAGCGCAGCCTCGACCGCCACACCACAGAGGAAGTTGACCGTATATATAATTATATATGTGGCCCTTGTAAGGTCTGCTGATTCGCCGCCGCCGGGCTATATCAAGCGACATCATCAACCAGTGCCCACAAAACAATTAACATTTTCATCTACCCTGCGCGGAAAGTTTAATTTTCATGGATAAATAGCTGGGTGGGAAATTGCTTCTTCACGCCACTGCTCGGAAATGTGGCCAAAGATGGATTGAAATGAGAGTAGAAAGTAGTTCTTAGTAGTACAATTCAAAAACAGTCAAACAATGTAGATTTGCAAAGTAAAATGTAGTGTTTAGCGGCCTTTTTAGGGTTCCGTACCCGAAGGGTTCCAAACGGGACCCTATTACTAAGACTTCGCTGTCCGTCCGTCCGTCCGTCCGTCCGTCCGTCTGTCACCAGGCTGTATCTCAAGAACCTAGCTAGCTAGAGAGTTCAAATTTTCACAGATTATGTATTTCTGTTGCCGCTATAACAACAAATACTAAAAAAAACGGTCAAGTGCGAGTCTAAATCGCGCACGAAGGGTTCCGTACCACCGTTCAATGGAAGCGATGGTGTGGAGTGAATAGTTTGGATTTTACACAGCAAAATATTGTTTACAAAGATATTGGTGCGGTTACTTTCACACTCCATGTACGTAACCAAATAAATATTTAAGGGGGCTCCCATACAACAATACCACATACAAACTTATGGATGCACCTGGTGCAATATAAATGTTCCGGGAAAAAACATTTCCTTGTCATTCCACAACTGCCCTAATGCGAATATCAATATTACTTTTAATTAAACTGTGTATTATACTGTGTACGCAACCTGTTTTATTTCCTTACATTAGGCGTCAAAAGCACATAGTAAATGCCTCGGTAGAAAGTGCAATAGATGGACTCTCACCTGCGGCTCGGCCCGCGAACTAACTCGTCCATCTATTGCTTACTTTCTATACCTGGGCAACAATGTACTATTCCATCCCTAGGTTGGAAGGCTTTTTTTTACGATTGGCCTCGGAGTCGATTATAATTGAGTTACGTCATATTATTAAAACAAAATTGAAACCAATCGTTAAGTTTTTTAAACTTTTCTTATGTTGGCAGTATGTGTAGGTTCACTTTTTTTTAAGAATCTAGTAAAAAAAACCGACCTCGGTTTCGGGCTCGCACACGAAGGCACCCATATAATCACGTATAAAAACGAGAAAAAAATCGCGTTTGTTGCATGGGAGCCCCCCCTTAAATATTTGTTTTATTTTAATTTAGTAAATTATTTTTAAAGTGAATAAATAACAAAATCTTCTGTGAATATTCCAAGCGTCTACCTGTTGCCGTTATGAATATCGAGCAAAAACGAGCAAAAAAAAAATCACGTTTGTTGTATGGGAGCACCCTTAAATATTTATTTTATTATTTTTTTTAGTATTTGTTGTTATGGCGGTAAATTTCTGTTGTACATCATCTGTGAAAATTTCAACTGTCTAACTATCACAGTTCATGAGAAACAGCCTGGTGACAGACGGACAGGCAGACAGACAGACGGACAGCGAAGGCTTAGTTATAGGGTCCCGTTGGGCACCCTTCGGGTACTGAACCCTGAAAAACAATAAAAGTTAATGTAATGCATAATGCAATAGAAAAAGCGGGAACTTGAGATTAAATATAAATACCGTGTCTTTTTTTGGTTAAAAATGGTTTCTGAAAGTGATTCCAGTGACATGGACATTGATTTTACTCCAGATGAAATAAAAGAACAGGCAAAAGCTGTTGTTAACAATCTATTACCGCAGTGCTCTAAGAAGAGATATCTTAAGGTATATATAAGCATTTCATGAACTAGAGATCTGCTAAAAATGTCAAGTCCCTTTCGGAAAATGTGTTTTCCTCACAGTCGAAATGAAAAGTAGAGTGTTTAACTCGGGTGAAAGTGACCCATTTCACCGTCGAACTAATGGCGCTCGAACGAATCGGCAACTTTCTACCCTTGGTTAAAAATCTGCTATCACATTACGGGCTTTTTATGATAAACGCTATATTACACAATTTTTTCATGTACTCGTTTGCCGTGCACACGAAGTTCCTCAGATAAAAACAGCGTTTTCAAAAGTCGAGAAGAACAACTAAAATAAAGACGATCAATTGGCCGTAAGAGAAAAAAAACGATCATTTGTTGTATCATGTTCAAGTAGTGATTTGATAAAGGATGCCGAGCGACGAAGTTTCGTTACAAGACAGCCACGGCATTCTGCCCACACATGTCAGAACTAAATTAAAATATCAGCTACCACACGTTGATGGCCACATAAATGAAACTGTTGAATCATAAAAAAAAACATGGGACTATGGTGCCTCACATCGTAGTTCCCAAAATTGGATATGGAGCCTGACTGTTTCGGTGTATCTCCTATCTATTGCATGACACACAGGTGATGGTTAGGAAGGTGCGCAAGCAAATTGTTCGCCATGTGGTGGCTAACTGGGAAGAGTTTGCTATTATGTCCCCCGATAGGCGACAGGAACGGGGATTATTAATCCAGTGCTACTGAATAATTAAATGACATGTCACTGTATCTGCAATGACTGTCATGTATTTTATGTGAGCTGGAAGCGGCAGGGCAACTCTTTCCGTGGGTTTTTGAAGTTTACCGCAACGGTGAGCTGTAACCCTAAGACGTTGGTACTGCAGTTAACCCCGTGGGACGTATGGGCTTTTCAGATGATCTGTCACGAGGCCATTTCCATTTACCATTTACGATGTATACGTAAGTAGTGAAAGTGACCGCGGCAAAGTCCGAGCCCGCCGCTCCTTCATCGTGCCTACTATCTAACTGTCCCTATCAGAACCAGATCGAGACTCATTATCTCTTATCGTTCGACGTAAAAACGTCGTGCCAGATTCACCGACTCTACTCATAAGCAACAACTTTAAACCATTGTAAAAAGTATGTGCAAGTTCAAGGCCAGGTATATATAGTAGTAGTTGGTTGGGATTTGCTAAAGGAATCTCAAAAGGAACCACAATTGTTATAAATATATTTTGTTGAGTTGCCGACGTCTCAGAGCTCGGAGCTTCGGACCGCGGCTCCGAAACGACACTTTCAATTTTATTACTTTTTTCAATGTCGTTTCGGAGCGCAGCACAATATTTATGCTCTTTTACTCAAACAAAGCTAGTAATGGGCCCATTATTTTGACAACCTTCTTTGAGCATAGTCGACATTGCCGCGCTACTTGGACGAGCCAGAAAAGGTGCCGGCAATTTCCTGTGAAAATTAATTACTGTCGTGTTTTAGCAACCGGCAATTTCCTGTCAAATTCCACGATTGTCGAGCTTTGTTTGGAATATGGTAAAAAAGGTAGCGCAAAAAGGTAAAGCCTTTTTCAGAATTTGGCTATGTGTGACAAAAAAGAAAAAAAACACACTCAATTTTATAATAAGCTGGTTTTATTTAATTACTCGCATTATTTGAGTAAAATACTAACAAGCCTTGGTCCGCAATGACTGCACTGCTGGCCACACTATGAAGGCCTCGAGCTTAGCTTAGCTACGTTCTCGCCCTATAAGCTTGGTCACCATTGCAGCCCTTGATGTCCGCGCTATAAAAGCCTCGACCTTCGGTCTCGGCATTTATTCCAGCTTGTCCATCAAAGGCTGCAAAGCTGATCGCGCTGTGTAGGCCTTGAGCTGCGCTGTGCTGCGCTTTCGGCCACCAACAGTGCGACCAGCAAGGCATTCATTACAGACCGCGACAGTAATGTACTATGGTACAGAAAAAATAAAAAACTCAAATCCGTCATTCAAAAATATATTAGGTCCTTACATATGAAATTGGCGTTTCGCCGTACTGGCCACTTTGATGTCAGATATCTCCTCTATGGTTAGGAATTCCAAATTCAAATTTATACAGCTATTTACTAATGTATTTGTTTCTAAACTTATAATTCATTTTCATTACTCATACTCTGAAAGGGTCATTGTTCATCCAGGCACCGTGCTGAAAGCATGCCTGCTCTAAAGCAGAAAAGTATTAAAAAAAATATATATGAATCGCAGTTTATATTGAACAACGCAATGGTAGTAACCTATACAGCCATAAAACGGAAGTATTTTTTTTAATGTTATGCTCAAAGTAAAAGACATCAACGGGGGCACCGAAATTACTTTTTTTATGAGTAGTATTTTTAAACTTGAGTTTGTTGTTTGTTTTTTAATAAAATAATTTTGATTTCAAGTGACTTTGTTTTTAATAAAATAATTTTGATTTTAACTGACTTGTGTTTACTTTCCTCGTATTCGTAATGAAAAGTAGAGTGTTTTACTCGGGTGATAGCACCCATTTCTGCCTCGAACTCTCTCGAAAACATCTCGTCAGGAATGGGTGCCTTTAGCCCTCGGTTAACAATCTACTATTGTTTTTTCCTCAATTGTTTTTTTTCTTGCGTCATTCAGCTTACAAAGTGGAAAACTTGAAATATCGCGTTATTTACGAGTATGAGTTCTACCGTGGCACCAGTGCTGCAGAAACGGCTCGAAGGATTAAAGATGTGTACGGCGACAGTGCCGCATTAGAAAACACAGTGCGTTTTTGGTTCCATCGTTTTCGTTCTGGAAATTTCGACCTGCAGAACAAGCCCCGTGGACGGCCGGAGACCAAAGTTGATAATGAAGAATTTAAGGCTATTGTGGAAGCGGATCTATCGCAAACCACGTCCGAGTTAGTTGCAGGCTGCGGTGTTAGTGATAAAACTTTTTTAATCCACTTGAAGCAAATTGGGAAGGTGAAAAAGCTTGAAAGGTGGGTACCTCACGAACTGAGTGAAGCAAATCAACAAATGCGCGTTGACTGCTGCGTTACATTACTCACCCGGCACAATAATGAAAGGATTTTAAATCGAATCATTACCTGTCATGAAAAGTGGATCCTGTACGATAATCGGAAGCGCTCATCGCAATGGCTGAACACTACCGAATAAGCGAAAATTTACTCCAAAAAAGTTACTTGTGAGCGTTTGGTGGACTAGTGCTGGTGTCGTTCACTACAGCTTTCTTTAATCTGGCCAGACGATTACGGCAGATGTCTATTGTCAGCAACTGCAAATCATGATGAAAAGCTAGCTGCTAAACAACCGAGGCTGGTCAATCGCTCTAGGCCACTGCTACTTCATGATAACGCTAGACCACACACTGCACAACAGACGGCTACCATATTAGAGGAGCTTCAATTGGAATGTCTAAGACATCCACCGTACTCTCCGGACCTTGCTCCAACGGACTATCATTTTTTTCGAAATTTGGATAACTTCTTTAAAGGGAAAAAATTCACTCCGATGGGGCAGTCCAAACCGCCTTCAAAGATTTTATTGATTCCCGTCCGAATGTTTTTTTTAGTAAAGGGATCGAAGAACTACCTATGAGATGGCAAAAGTGTATAGATAGCAATGGTGCATACTTTGATTAAATAAATATATTATATAAAAAAAAATACGACTTTATGTTCCTCCCATGCAAAACGCCAATTTCATTTGTAAGGACCTAATATTTAGATTTAAAAATCTACTTAAAATCTGTTATTTAAAACGTATTAGTAGTTTATGTGACTGCTACATAATGGAGGGCATTAATACTCGAGAGTTCGGCTCGTTTCATAATAATATCACTCGAGAGTTTTAATGCCTAATTATGTACAGTTACATACACTAGTTTATCTACACACATATCATAAGCTCTCTTTGATGTGTTTAGGAACCGCATGTTTGACTGGCATTGTGGCATTGATAATTGCTCTGCAGTTGTTTTGCTTGTTCTGTAGTACCAACTTCACAGACAAACTAGGCGGCGTTCGAAATTTGAATGTCATAATATGTAGAAAATTACACATTATGGTCATAATGTTCAATTTTTCAGATAAGAAATGAGTTTTTACCAAATAGTTACATTATGCTGGTCTTAACGTGCGGTTTTTAGACGCAGTAAAGAGAGTTTATGGTAAGTGTGTAGATAAACTTACTTAAATGCTAAAAACCTTTTTTTAAACGTATTGTTTTAAGGAGACAAATGTTCCAGCTGTAATTGGTTGTTCTCAATGTCAGGCTTACAAGTAAGGTCCGACCGAGATCTCGTTCTCGGTCTCGGTCTCGGCTTTCATGGCCAATTTTCGGCCGAGATTCTCGTTCTCGGTCTCGGCTTAAATCTGCCGAGATTCTCGGCTGTAAGCGAGACTATTTTGCGCTCGTGTGAAGTCATCTGTTTAATTTACAAGTGTGCATTTCTTCTTTTACGATAGAGTTGTCGCTTGCAGTCAGCAGTGTTGCCTTGCATATATTTCTTTTCGTGCATAGCCAGCTCGTGGAATTGTTTTTGTGTATTTTGCGTTGATTGTACTTCAAACCTGCACGTAGAAGTAGCGGTTTTCCTCGCTTTGATGTTATTATCTCGAATCCAATTTGATTTGAATTAGATGAACTTGCCGGTTGTGTTGGGAAATTACTCTCATCCGCTAAAAAATAAGTAAACCTATTTTAATATTCGTTACGAACTACAGTTCGAGATAATAACATCAAATATTTGGTTTATATGGATGATATCATGCTTTGCAGTTTTTTATACTTTATATTATTTATACAAACACATATCTACAAGTGTGTTCTGTAACTGTAACACTACATAATATAAAATTATTGATTCAATGAATACTTAACGGATTTGATAATATTTAAAGTAATTCCTAAATATGAGTTTTTTTTAAAACAGTTAAGTGCCAGTAAGACGCGCACCAAGGGTTTCGAACATACTTGTAGATATGTGTTTGTATAGATAATATAAAGTACAAAAAACTGCAAAGCATGATATCTCATCCATATAAACCAAATTATATGTATATTTTCCGAATAGACAGAAAATATTTATCATTTATTCTATTATGAAGACGAAGAAGAAAAAGAGAAATAAAACCGGCGAAGTGCGAGTCGGACTCGCGGCCGAAGGGTTCCATACCATTATCTGCAAAAACGGCAAAAAAAAACATGTCTGATGTATGGGAGCCCCCTAAAATATTTATTTATTAATTTTTTAGTATTTGTTGTTATAGCGGCAACAGAAATAAATCATCTGTGAAAATTTCAACTGTCTAACTACCTATCACGGTTTATCAGATATAGCCTGGTGACAGAGAGCGGAGTCTTAGTAATGGTCCCTATCTTTTAGGTACGGAACCCTACAAGTCAGCAAACATTAAATTTATATTATCATAAAACTGTATACGTGACTTTGGAAAACTTTGAGAAATGCAAAATCATTTTTCAGAATAAATTTTCGTGCGATGAAACAGAAATCTACAGTGTAATTGGGAATCCATCTTGTGAAACAGAGATTACGACAAAAGCTTTCACTCTTATACCTAAACAGTGTAACCATAAATTTATATTCGGATACATAGACATTTGGCTTAGATTAAGTATTATAAATGGATTTGTATCCAATCTGAATCCACAAAACCTTCAATAGATTGTAACGACAAGCTCACTGAATTAACAGTATCCGGTGCGGGAGTACTGAATATTGAACCTGAGTGTATAGCATATTGTAGAAGTAATAAGCTTTTATGTAAATCTAACTCTAAGTTCTCTGTAATTAGCATAAGACCTGAATATAGTATAAGTGATGATAAATGCTGTAATATCGAAAATGTTTAAGAAGTAAACTTAAATAATTAACACCAGAGAATCTCGAATATCAACGTAGATAATCTTAAATATTTAAAATCACTCTCTGATCAAAATGTAGCCTTTCTGAAATCCGAAAAAAAAAATCTTTAATTTTACTAAGAGATATGAGTGTCTAAAATCTCTAATTTCTAAAACCCAAAGCAATCCTGAAAGTCCAGATGCTCAAATAACCGATGAATGTGTTCCTGGTCCGCTACTTCGCATTAACTAAATTTTTACCTGAAACTTACCTGAAAAACCCGTATGTTTCATTTCAAGCAGGGGGTTGTTATACCCTCTCTCATTAAAAAAAATCGATGATGAAGGTGCTTCATCAGCACCCAGACCCGAGACTTCTCGGGAAGTTTAGTCTCTCTCTCCACTGGTCTCATTTTAGACACGCATATTGCACAATATTCTATTTCTTTTCTATTTCCATTGATTTCCAATATAAGTTTAATTTCAGTTAAAAGTGTTTTTTTTTTAAAGGGAAATTCCCTACACCGTATAACAGTACGACGCCCTGCAGTATCCGCTTTTGTTTTGCCGTGGTGAAGATGAGTGCTCTATTTCTATACCTCAGCGTGATCCTGAGACCAAATTATTACTTAAAAAGACAGTCTCCGCTGCACTGGCGCATAAAGGGGGTTACGAAGCACTTAACAGAACTCTTAAAGACATCAGAAGAAACGATGACATGACGTGGAGTCACCGTGTTGTTAGCTGGAGACTTCCATCAGACTCTGTTGGTAGTGCCGAGGGGAACCCGAGCTGACGAAGCTTGCATTAAGGTGTCAAATCTTTCGTCCTTAATCAAAAAAATCCACTTTAAGAAAAACATACGTGTGCACTTGAAGGGCGATGTTTGCGCTGGACAATTCTCCGATCTCCTCCTTAAAATAGAAAATGGACATTATCCGTCAATTGAAGGCAAGATTACAATTCCATCAGATCTTGCCTCAGTTCTATCAACTGTTAACGGCCTAATAACTCCAATATATCCAGATGACCACAATCTACACAGCAAAACCATGGAGTGGCTGTGCAAACGTGCGATTCTTACGCCTAAGAACGATCAGGCTTCTGGCATTAACGACATTTTGTTGAAGTCGTTCAAAGGTGCAGAATACCAATACCATTCTGTGGACACTGTAGTAGATACAGATGATGCTATACACTATCCTGTGGAGTTCCTAAATGCACTTAACCTACTAAAAGTGGGTGCTCCTGTTATGCTATTGCCAAATCTTAATCCACCTAAGTTATGTAATGGGACCAGGTTGCGCCTGAAAGCCTTACATAAAAACGTGGTAGAGGCTATTGTATTTACTGGCTGTGCTCGAGGTCAATCTATGTATATGTTACGGCGAAAGCTAGGTGTGAAACTAACTTAAGTTTAGCCGGCTAGTCTTAAGTTTAATTTCGAGCCTCCGCTAATGTCCGAAGTCATGTTCGTTTGTGTTAACGGATGTCATCTTTAATAGGCTAGACTGCACATTAGCCGATGCGCTTCGGTTAATGTTGGACATTAGTTAGCTAATGTTGAAAACGAAGTATTCGTGCGACTGCGGGGAGCGGGGCGGGGTAATTTTATTCAGATGAGAAAGCTATTTCTAATTTCAGGGCAAAACACTGCGGTAGCTTAGGTGAAGGGTAAAGAAAGAAAGAAAGAAAGAAAGAAAGAAAGAAAGAAAGAAAGAAAGACATTTATTACACACAAAAAACACTATATCCTTCGTGTTAGGTTGAACATGTAAGAACAACAAAAACTATAATAAGACGAGTATAAGTATTTTTTGTTGTTCTTACATGTTCAACCTAACGAAGGATAAAGGGGGCTTCGATTCGCTCACCGCCTTTATCCTTCACCTAAGCTATCGCAGTGTTTACGGGTACCGAATCATTATCGTCACTTATTCCAGATTAAGATGGTAATTTTTCAACATTAGCCTAGGTATACTGAAAAATAAATTTAAAAAATAAGTTTAGTCGGCTAATGTCAACCATATTTTCTCACCCATCTTTAGCCTCAACAGCGTCGAGGCTAAACTGCAGTTTAGCCGACTAATGTTGAAATCATTTCAATCATTATTTCGGACATTATCCGAGGCTCGAAATTAATCTTAACACTAGCCGGCTAAACTTAAGTTTAGTTTCACACCTAGCTTTAGCCGTAACATATATATGCGGATACCACTTATGCCGTTGGAGTACCCATTCGAGTTTAAAAGGCTACAGTTCCCTCTTAAGGTCTTGTTTCACAATGACGATTAATAAGTCTCACAGTCACTGAAAACAGCAGGAATTGATCTCAGGGGAGACTGCTTTTTGCAAGGCCAGTTTTACGTGGCCTGCTCGAGAGTGAACTCACCTAGGTACCTGGTTGTGTTAACATCTGAGGGCAGAACCTCTAATATAGTTCATAAAGAGGTATTTTAAGTATAAAATTTTAAATAGCCTTAACGAGTAAACTGAGAAAAACACCCTAAAATTTTATCCTCAGTTTTAAACATCTACAATTGGTCCGAAAAATATTGACAGATTTAATTGATTACACAAAAACTAAAACAACGCGGGAGAAGCTAGTATTAATTTACAATCAATTAGTAGTTGTATCGACACGTTGATGACAATAAGTAAAGTCTGGCGGCGTTCTTTGCTGAGCCAGAGCTCGACGCAACCGGTCTTGGTCAACCCCTGCTCTGACATCAGTGACATTGGCTCAATTATGATCAATATTCAGTTATTTGGGAAAACAAATCTTGGAGATTTTTTTTCAATTAATGAACACAGTTGCAGCTGCAAAATTTCCCAAACACGTTGTTTTTTAACCCTTCATTTGATTTCGGGAAAAGTACTGGAGATTGTGTTTGAGTAAATTCAGCATCAAAACTATAATCCTTAGACTTGTTTTTCTAAATTGCGACGATTCATAATTCATAATTCTTTATTGCACACACATATTAAATTTAAAAGGATTAAGAGAAGTAATATGTACAAAGGCGTGCTTATCTCTAAAATGAGATTTCTTCCAGCTAACCGAGGCATGAAAGGGACATGTATCACGAAAGGGTAGGCAGTGCACAATATCTAATATCTAATCTATACTAAATACATATAATATAAAATATGGAAAATAAAAACCTATATACCAGACTACTAAATGCAATACCTGTAAATATAGTTTATATATTATAATGATTACATACTATCGGTCTTACGAAAGAGAGAGGAAGTGCCATTTTACCCGTTTTTTGAAAGAGACAAGAGTGGGACTGTCTCTTATAGTGCAAGGTAGTGCGTTCCACAGCCGGACCGTCTGCAACCTGAATGAGTGCTCATATGCCGAGGTGCTATGCCTTGGAGTGGTTAAGCGGTCTCGAAGGTATCTGGGGTAGCACAGATTTTTCAATATATTGAAAAGATAAGAGACAGTATGAGTGTCTCGGCGACGATGAATCGGAAGCCACCCCAACTCTTTGCGATATTGAGACATATGGTCGAACTTCCGCAGCCCGAAGATAAACCGAATCCCAGGATTCTGAAGTCGTTCGAGTTTGTTTAGTGTGGTCGGCGTAGTGGAAAAAATCAATGAGACTCATTGTCACCTATATATTATTAATCTGTGATTGATACATGACATTTAAAGATGTAGAGTTGTTTTGAGATTTGAATATGATGTGAAGTCAAGTAGTTTTTGAAAGAAAGAAAGAAAAAAGAGCGTTATTGAATATACATAATAAATTATAAACCTGGCTACCTGCTAAAAAAAGAAAATCCGTATAATCCGCACAAATAAGGAGAAAACTTCAGGCGGCAGATTTTGTCGGGGAAATATGACGTAGCGACCTACTTCTTGGCTCCTGGTGGCGGCGGCACTCCTTTGCGCCTGATGCTGAGGGGACGTTTGTCCATGCCCGACGCTGCAGCACCCGTGGAAGCAGCAACCGAGGGTGCAGCAACAACAGTGTCCGGCTTGGCAGGCTTATCGCCTCGCCCAGATTAAGGGTTACAAGGAGGAAACTTGCTGGTGTACTCCAGATTCGTTACTTTACCGATTATCACACAAACATCAGCTGGTCCATGCGGCTGCGGAATTTTCAATAATGTCTGCCACAATTTCGAGACTGGAGTCGTCAAGACTTCGGAAAGTCATGATTACTTAAGTTTTATTGCATGACATTACCACATAGCGTGCTTCATAAACGTTAAATGTAGTTCGTGTGATTAAAATGTTCATAATCCGGTTTATTGATGCTGTATTTGTCAACTTAATCAATGCCCGTAGCACAAACACAAGATTTTTTGTAAATATTGGCAAAGAGCTTGACAGAGAGCATATTTGATTAATAAATGTAAATGTGACCAGTTTCTGAAAACTAAAACTTTTTTTGGAATTTTCTTCAGTGAATGAAGATGTTAAATTACCCATAAAATCCCACCTGAAATATCGCCGCAACGGAACTGACTACACAACTATTTTGCAAAAGTTCACCCACCAGCTACCCAACTCTGATAAGGAGGAATTAATAGAACTCTCATGCAACAGCAGACTAAATAGTCGTTTTGCAGAGCAATCACTGGCTGAGTTTTGGGCTCACCTACTCGTATAAGACATTTATCATGTCAGCAAAGCAGCAATACTACCATTTATAAGACCTGCATTTGCGAGAGTGTATTTTCCTTCGTGGAGCTATGGCAAACTTAAAATCTAAACATTGTTTTTCCACAGATTTGAACACAACTCGAAGACGACTTGAGACTGAAGTTGACCAAAAAGCAACTATGTTTATCAGAGTCGCACAAATAAAAACGTGCACACATTAACGACAAACTGCTGTATTAAACTGATTTTTATCTTTGATTTGATTGATATGTGGTAACGAAATTGCCACTTTACAAGCGATCCGTTCCTTTCCCAATGGCTCTGCGGGCGGTCTAGATAGCATAACTTCTCAGCATCTCAAAGATCTAACTAACCCGTTATTGGGCGATGCCGGCGAATCACTACTCAAGGAGTTGACAGCTTTGATTAACCTAATGCTATCAGGTAAAATATGTAGTGAATTCGCTCCTATTTTATACGGCGCTAACCTAATAGCACTAAAGAAAAAAGACGGCAGCATTCGTCCAATAGCGGTAGGGAGCTCTCTACGGCGATTAGCGGCCAAATTATGCTGCCACGAGTGTCATACCCGCCTAACAGACAAGTTCAAAACCAAGCAGCTTGGTTTCGGCGCCCGGGGTGGATGTGAAGCCGCGGTGCACGCCACACGCACTTTACTGGAAAATTCAAATTTCGAAGTCTAACTAAAATTAGACGTAAGGAATGCTTTTAACTCTATTGATCGAACTACTTTTTTGCAGGAAATCCAAAACGAACTTCCGGAAATTTCAGAATACCTAACGCAGTGCTACGGCACACTTTCTAAATTAATGTATGGCGACAGGAAGGCATACATTAATTTAGAAAGTGTGCCGTACAGCAACAGCAGGAAGATCCCCTTGGGCCCGTAATTTTTAGCCTCGCGATCCAACCATTATTACCCAGCTAACTTCAGGACTCAACTTATGGTACCTTGATGACGGTACGCTGGGAGGAACGGCCGCTTCTGTCTAAAACGACCTTAACATCATCAAACGGCGTTTCTGCGAGATAGGCCCCTCACTAAACTTCAATAAATGTAAAGTTTATATCTCGGAAAAACTCGCTGCCTGCACCCGAAGTTACATTCTCCAAAATTTTAACCAAGTCCCACCCAATTTTACTCTACTAACCCGAAATTCTCTTACTTGGCTCTCCAATAAGGTTATGTCTTTTTTCGCCTAAACTCTTATACATCTTACGATGCAGTCCTATTTGGAAATTCTCTCATCTGACATCGTCCATAGATACCGTATTAAAAGAGTCCATAAAAAAAATGTGAACATTTCGCTAAATGGCTCTCCCTGCTTTTCTCTCATCTGTCCACAGCACCGTCGCCCTCATCGGTGGTATACTTCACGTAACCAATCCCACTGATGTGGTTGTGACAGGCATAGCAGATGCAGAGTCAACTTGGGGAGCCGGCTTTCCCAGTAAAGATCTAACCTCGGAAAAAACCAGCCAAGCCGCCTGGGACCTAGTAAAAGTAAAAACTATGTACGATTAAATATATAAGCTAGGTGTGGGGCTATAACTAGTTTTATTGAACCAATTACTTTGACTGATATACCCTTCAGGCCTTCAGTATTTTTTAAGTGCAGTAATTTATACGTTTTGACAAAATCCTGGGGATATACATGATGAAATATTAAATATACATTACTGATGCTAGTGCTGTTTTTTAATAAAGTCTCTGCTACATATGGAGACGAATTTAGACGCTCTTTTATGAGTAAGCGTACATTGAAAATGCAATGTACCACGCTGTGGAAAGAGTACTTCAAAGAAAGATCGTTGACCGCTGGAATCTGGTATAAAACTGTCCAACCTGAGCTTCCTCGTTATCCATGGTTCAGTTCGAGACTGAAAAGGAGTGAAGTTGTACTTGCTCTAAGGCTTCGTTCCGGACACATTCCTCTTAATAAATTTGGTTTTTTAATGCGGAAAGTATGCGTCGAGTGCAGTGCACCTCTGAGGACATCGTTCACGTGCTGATGGAGTGAGTCTAATGGCTTTTCCATCTTCTGGAGAAGCCAAAAATGCTGTATAAATTAGTAAGAATTTACTTTAAAAGTAGGTAGGATTTGTTATTGCTCTCTATTTAATTTGTGATTTTAAGAGCGACATAGTCATACTTGTAAAATGTACTAAGCTCTTTAAATAAATATTTAAAAAAGCAGAATTTCATTTGATCGTCAATGATTTTTCAAAAATATAGTGAACCTACCAGTATTTACTTAAATAGGGTGTCATCAGAAAGCTGAAATATTCGACATTAAAATAAGTTCAGATTTTTTAGTCGGAAAGTTTTAATTTATTTGTAAAGTGGCTTTGAGTGCGCGGTAGAAGCTCGAGTCTAACTATTATATCTAGTTATTAATTTATGATCTCTTTATGACTGATAGAAGGCTTTATATTTGTTTAACAATTTAGTAAGTTTTAAGCTCTATTTAACAATGTATACTCAATAACGTGCATGACTGAAGAAAAGTAAATAATTAATGTGCATCACATTTTATCAGTCATGCGCATTACTGAGTGTAGTGCAGTGTATGTTGATTGCATATCTTACATAGGTAAGTTTTTCCTTAGTAAAATCATATATTTTTATTCCTTTTCTCATAAAAATAAAATGTTAAGTCCACCTACTTATACACGTGAAAAATACAGGACGTACTAACTGAACCTCACTACTATGCAAATGGAAAACATATGTCCCATGGGTATACAATAAATACTAATAATTGTTTTTATTGTATTTTTCATGCTTTAACGTATAACATAACATCACCAAAATCAATGTAAAATGCAAAAAATCGAAAAAAATGTCTTTGAAAACATGAGGCTTTATAATATGGATTTTGGTCAGAAACCAAATTACACTTTAATAAAGAGGCCATCACGAATAACAAATTTTGGGGGTGCATGATTATGATCTAATTTTGAGCGCACAATTTGATAGTCCTTCGTCATCGTCAGATTTGTGATACGTCTACACTTTGGATCACTACACTGGTAGTTATCGGTAGTCGCATTCCTATTTATGATATGGAATGTATACCCGTCTACCATTAATACTTCCTTGATAGTGTTGCCTCTCTTGACATTGATGATTCGAATATCTGTAATAAAATAAATTAAAATATATGTTCAATATTAGTGATTTGTTAAGACTAATCTTAAAGCATAATAGTTTGATCATAAGACTGTTCAGAATCCAAATTAAAAATTGAAATTTTTGAATAAATATCAATAAAACTGTAATTTAAACTCTTTGAGAAAGAAGACTGTAAAATATCAAGACTTCTTTATTCTTTATTGCATAGATAATATAAAGTTACAGACAATTGAAAGTAATGTAATAAGCAAAGGCGAGCTTATCTCTAAAAAGAGATTTCTTCCAGCAAACCTCTTGATAACTCACTTGGGTGATCTTGAAACAAGCAATGACTGTAACTAAGTTGAGGTTACATAAAAACAAACAACTCGTCACTTGATCTGCTTTAATTGTTGTTCGATTTTACACAAAATATATTTAGTTAATATACAGTTATCGGCAACCAAACCATATCGCGATCTAACTTGCATGCTAACGCCATCTATCGCACCAAAAGTAAACTATCTCTGATACATTGATTATGCTTTGAACATACCGCCCACCAAGGACGTTTAGTGAGGAAATATCATTCTCAAAACAACCAAATAATGAACTTATAAGCTAATACATAATACTTATTCTACAATTACAGATCATCCGTAATGCTCTACAAAGGAAACTTACAAATGAATACATTAAAAACTCCTTTCTAGTGATAAAAAATAACAATTAACAAGTGCATAACTTAAAATAACAGTATAAAAATTTGATTTAAAACATGCAATATAACAACAAAAATGATCTAAAACAGATAAAATACATGATTTAGAGGTTGGTCTTTTCAAAACTGAAGAATTTGTGCGTACTGTGAAAACACGGGTAAGTTTATCGTCGCCTGGATGTTTTTGTTCGATCCGACCTAATAGCCAACGATTCGGAGGCAATTCATCATCTCTAATTAATACTACATCTCCTACATCAGGTTCCTTTATTTGTGCAAACCATTTATAAAGATACATGAGATTAGTCATATACTCGGATGACCACCGCCTCCAGAAAGATTGTAACATTTTTTGAACGAGTTGCCAACGCGTTAAACATTTTACATTTGAGTTTTCAAATGAATAGTCAGGGACATTTATGATAGACTCTCAGATCAAAAAATGTCCGGGTGTCAAGGATCACCAGGATCTTTTGTATTTATCAAGCTTATTGGCCTCGAATTTAAACAAGCCTCCACTTGTATTAGAAGGGTACTTAGCTCTTCATAAGTAAGAGTGCTTTCACCAATGATGAGTCTTAAATGATACTTCGTGGATTTCACCCCTGCTTCCCACAATCCATCAAAATTAGGACCATGGGGGGGGGGCTGAAATGCCATTATGTGCCAATTGATTCAAGGGGCTCTGCTATCGTTTCAGTCCACGATAGCAGACTATCGTGGACTGTAAAGAAGTCGATTGGAGCAACTCTTTGTACGCGCCTACAAAGGTGGTGCCGTTATCGCTCCACAGTTTAGCATAGTGTCCTCGTCTAGACACAAACCGTCTAAACGCCGCCAGAAATGCTTGGGTGCTCATATCACTAACCACTTCTAAATGGATAGCCCGAGTACACTTGCAAACAAATAAGCAAATATATCAGCGTAATCCACACCGCTGTGTAAAAATGCCCTTGCCGGTGTACAGCGAACGGATGGTACCCAATAATTAGTTCTGTTTATTGGATCTATACCTAGTGCATCGAACACATTTCTTAATGTGATGTTTAACCATATTTTTGCTCCTATCACCCAATACGCTGTTCTTAGGTAATTGAGCATTAGTTGTGGACCTCCCTGTAAAGTTTTTTCGTGAGCGTCCGCTACAATGAGCTTAGTTAGGTGACTACTACTAGGCCATACTATAGGGTGTTTAGTTTTTTCCTCTAAAGCTGATTTTTCGAGCCTGCCCCTAACTCTCATTATACCTTCCTGATCGAGGTAAGGGCATAACGAGTTTAGCTTGTTTTTCGATGACACATATCCCTTTTCCTGCAAATGTGTATTTTATTCTGTAAATATTTGTTTTTGTGCTATATTAATACACGTGTTTAATGCACGTACAAATTCTTGGATTCGTAAATAGTTTTCAATATATTTTACTTTATTTACAAAGCGCCGACAGTATGCTACGACTCTGAGTAGCCTAGACAATGAAGAAAATCTCTCTATCAACTGTTGTGTTTTATTAATGATTCCTCTAAATTGATCGTTAAATCCTTTGGCCTGTGATATTTTATGTTTTTATCCTTAAGGAAGGTTGGTCCAGAGAACCATAATGGGTGTTCTATAAATAAACTGGGTAGAAATATTCGAGAAGCGCAGTCGGCTGGATTGTCTTTGGTAGAGATGTGAATTTTCTTGGCTTTGTAGTTGTTAAGATTTCTGAGGTGCGATTGGCAACAAAAGTTTTCCATCTGCTTGGATGGCTATTAAGTCAAACCAAAACTACAGTGAAAACAGTCCAGGCTGCAGACTTTTCCTGTGGAATGTTTAGAACCTCAGCCGTCTCCGCCAACAGTTGGGCCATCAGCACTGCTCAACATAATTCCAGTCTAGGTATGCTAATTTGTTTGAGCGACGCTGGTCTTTGCAACCAACAATGAAACCTGTATTTCGTCTGTAACATCCAGACGCAATACCTTTGAGGCGTCAGAAAACCCGTAAAGCTCTCAATCATCAGTCGAGTTAGTCCGAAGCCCACGAGGAATCCCGACCTTGGTGAGGAGAGCAAGATCTTCACAGTAAGTTCTCCAATCCTTTACTAATTCCGTGTTTATTTCTTCGTCCCAAGTTACACCCGCGAGCCACAATTTCTGGATGAATATCTTTGCTAGAACCACACATGGAGCTAGCCAACCTAGCGGATAATAGAGTCTTTCAATATCAGAAATTATAGCTCGTTTTGTTACAAGTACTGTCAACTCTGTAGGTAGGTTCACTGAATTCTGGAAAATGTCATCACTTTTTATAGTACTATCTAATTTTATTTCAATCTTGTCCTTTTTTACCTTTTTTGAGTTGTCCTCTTCGTATTCTACTGTTCCATCACTTTGTCTTTGACCTTTATCCATTCTAACTGTCTCAATAACATTTAATATATCCTGGCTATTACTGTTCCATTTCTGTAACTCGAATCCACCTTTCTAAATAACGTCTTCATTTGTTTATATATTTCAGTTCCTTCTTTAACGCTGTCACAGTCTGTCATGAGGTCATCCATATAAAATGAGTTCAATTCAAGACCGTATTAGATGCCAGTGGGTAGTTATCTCCTTCGTCATATACGATTTGATGAAGTGTCCGAACACTCGATAGGGTGCCCAAGCTGTACCAAAAGTGAAAGTCAACAATTCATACTCTTATATTGTCATCTCTGGACTATCTCGCCATAAAATTCGTTGGTACTTGACATCTTCGTCAGCTACCCGTATTTGGCGATATACTTTAATAACATCTGCTATGAGGCCAATAGCATAACAACGCCATTTCAAAATAGTGTGCCTTAAATCAGCCTGCAATGCCGGACCAACTATTAGAGTGTCATTGAGTGAAATCCCTTTGCTATTCTTTTCGGAAGCGTAAAACACTATAGGCACCTTTGTAGTAGAATTGTCCTCTTGTATCACAGCATGATGGGGCAGGTAAACTGCTTCATGGCTGTTCACGTAGTTTACTTTTACAGGTTGCATGTGATCTATTTGTATATATTCTTTTATCACCGCTGTGTACGCTTCCTTTCTTAGTTCTTTCTAAGTTCCGCTCTAAGTTCTTTCCAAGCTTCTTTTCTAAAGACCTGAATCTTGATTCAGCTATGCCACGTGAATTACCTGTTTTGCGTGAAGGCTCCGTGTCTCGAAATGGTAATGTTACCACATACCGCCCATCATCATCTCTTTTAGTTGTTTTCCTATATAACTCTTCACACCTTTCTTCCTCAGTTATATATTTATTGTTTTTTCCTTTTCCTCTATTTCCCAAATTTTCCTAAGGATGTCGTCTTCAATGATTTGCGCGTGCAAGACGTTGATATTTCTTGATTCCAACTCTACATTATTTACAGGATTTACTGCACCAGACAGGACCTACCCTAAGGTGGTGCTCTGAGCGATTAGATTGTCATCAGGACTCTTCACTATACCTTCCTGTATGATACAGCTGTAAATATCCGCATCCAACAGCATATCAATTTTATTGGATGTGTTGAACTGTGGGTCTACTAAACACAAACCCTTGGTTGTGATCCAATCTAAATTATGTGTATGCATGTTTGTCTCGGGTAAAAATAAAATAATACCTTGGACACCATTTACACACATTGATCTAGCCCCAAACTAGGATTCCCTGTATCTTGGGTACTAGACAACGATACACATACTTATATAGATAAATATTAAAACTTAGATAGATAAACAACCATGACTAGGGTACAAACATCCGTTCTCATCAAACAAATATTTGCCCCCACCGGGACTCGAACCCGGGACCCTTGGTTTCGCAGGCAGCGTCACTGCCAACTCGGCCATTCGGGTCGTCAGTATGTTGTAATTTTGTTTCATACGTAAGCTGTCAACTGGAGTTTGAAATTTGGGTCAGCTCAGGACTGGATAGTAACAAATATCATATGCTTGGCTGTCACTGATTTACCACTTCCTAACCCACTTATGACCCCATTAATAGGAATATGATTGATAATTATATCCCAGGTAGTCACCCACGTTCAAATTCTTAAGTGTGTTCAAACAATCATTGCTAGTGTCGAACAATTCCTTAAGACCGGTACCAGACTCTGTGTATAAACGTTTTTGACTAAATAGCCGCTTGGGAATACAGTTTGCTAAGTACTTTTTATTATTGTATCGTTTTTCCAAAATATCCCAACATTGAGCATAGTTAGCGTCACTAATTGGAGTGTGTCTAATCAATTGCTCCGGTTCTCCAGTGAGATGGTTCTTTAAATAATGCAATTTCTGACTATCGTTCAGAGAATCATTATTGTGTACTAATGCTTTAAATAAATCATTAAAGGTAGTCCATTAGCTGTACTTTCCAGCAAACTTAGAAATAGATATCTCAGGCAATTTAACAAAGGAGCTATATTTTTTGCCCGACTGTTCAGTAGACTTTTCTTGGTTTGATATCTTAGAGTTTATAATATTAAGTAGTGATTTCATATGCAATTTATAATTAATATAACTATCTTCAGTGGAATCGTAAATATCAATAATTTTATCGCTAATTTGTTCAGCAAAATTCTCATGCAACTTACAATTTATTTCTTCAAATTTAACCCAATTTTGCTCTAAAAGTTCTTGTCTGGTTTCGATATATTCTAGAGTAGGTAAGTCTTTCTTTAGGACTCTTTTTAATATTGATATTTTACCTTTTGTATAGTTTATTGTATTTGTTTCAAAATATTTATAAGTCCCTCCATTGTTAGCTCAGTAAAGTATAAAATGTATAAATAAACAGGCTACAAAAAAATAACAATAAAAAATATACACTAAAACCCAATTAAAAGTCCAAAAAATATCCTCAAAAAAGGTAATATAAAATCTTATCTCATTCACTAATTAATTCTATTTAGCTTCTCTACCACTCAACAACAGCTAAACAAACTAACAGAACAATGTTCTACTACATTTTTTTTTAATATTCTGAGTACAAATCACTTTTTGGAAAAAATTACAATTGTTTGGCGTTGGTTTTTTTCCATCAGCGGAAATAGGAAATAATCTCCTCGTTCCCCCGTTTTCTATAAAATATTCTAAGTACTAACTACTGAATTTGCAATCACAATGTTTATACTAAGTTGCTTAAGACTACTTACTTCTTAACAAAACTGCTTCACAAAATATCCACTTTTTGCTTGTTTCTATGATTTTCAAGAAAATAAAATGTACTCACAGTTGTTCTTTCACACAAAGTCACTCCGCACGATGGTACAAGTGGTGCCCTCTGTTGTTTTGTTACTGCCGCAGCTTTCCGCGCCGAGCTTGCCAAAAAGTGCGTCGAGCACCAACACCAACTGGCCGACGTCCTGCGGGGTGGGAGTGTACTCTTTGTGCAGCAATCCACTGCAAGTACCCCAGCGGTCTAAGACTAGACCGCTGTACTGGTTGGAGTGGCTTCCTTAGCCACCTCCGGTTCCGTAGGAGTTAGGACCAATGTAAAATATCAAGACTTCTTGATAACTCACTTGGGTGATCTTGGAACAAGCACTGAATGTAACTAAGTTGAGGTTACATAAAAACAAACAACTCGTCACTTGATCTGCTTTAATTGTTGTTAGAAGTTACATAAAATATATTTAGTTAATATACAGTTCTCGGCAACCAAACCATATCGCGATCTAACTTGCATAATAACGCCATCTATCGCACCAAAAGTAAACTATCTCTGATATATTGATTATGCTTTGAACAAAGACAGTACCTTCACAATTAGAACACTTGAGAAATAAAGCCAACAAAACTTAATTCATAAATAATTAAAATTATCTATCAAAGGACACAGTTTCAGACAAAAAACTATTCAAAAACATACACATTTATTTGAAGATTACACCAATAGTTTGAAAACTTTACACAAATTGTACCCATTTCAAACAAGAAATTAAATCACACTTTAATATACAATCCGTTATGAATAAAAAACTTTGGGGGCGCATGATTATGGTCTAATTTGGAGCGCACAATTCGAAAGTCTTTCGTCAGCGTGATACTGGTGGCACACTTGGGAAGTGTGCACGTATAGTTGTCGGTTCGTGCGTTCCGTTTCATAATGCAGAATGTGAACCCGTCCACCATTAACACATCCTTGACTAAGTTGCCTCTCTTGACTTTAATCATTCTCACATCTGCAACAATATAAAATAGGATTTGATTTTGTCCGTGATTTGGGCAGCCTTTCCCCGAATAGGCCACCCTGATTGTTTGATGGAGGAGAGGATGGAGGACTACAGCATGAATGTCCCATGCGGCACAGGTGGCGATGGGCCACCACCCACGTGTCTACGTGGGATACTGATTGCCGCACCACGCGGCCACCCACTTCCAAGGGGGCTGCTTGTGGTTTGATGAGGGAGGAGACGATTGGGTTGGAGATTGTTGAATTTAAATGCTTACTTTATTTACTTGACTACACTTTAATTTACTGATACACTATATATACATTTATGTCAACTGAAACTTAAGCACTATGCGTTGCCTATTGACATTAAATTTGATAAGGAGACCGCGACGGTTATGAGCAAGAGAAACTAAGGATTACACTTGAAATACATTAGTTGATCTGACCGACCGTGTAGACGCCTATTACACTTGATTTTATTTAACATTTTGAATTTTAATATGGGACCGCCCATGACGGTCTCCTGAGACAGACTTGATTGAATAGAGGACTGATTGAGACTTTTATACATAAAGCCACGTTTTCAGAGACAGATAGGCGTAAGTATGACAATTGATCAGTCGCTGCATAGTATCGATCCTCACGTGGGGCATACTGAAAGTTTCTGGAACTGGCCATTTATGACTAAAACAATAAAAAAACAATTATGGGTTTTAAAAATAGAACACTTTCGAAACATTGCTAACGAAAAAAAACAAGATTACCGTTTGTTTTCTCATTGTTGTGGCATTTTGAAAATTGATTATCCTTGTTACAATGGAATTAAGTCGCGAAAATTTTCGGTCCATGATTTATTACGATTTTCGCTGTGAATTAAATCAACAATAGAGTTGCCAAAGGCTTCAGACCTTTGGTGATGAAGCTCCATCTCGTTGCTCTGTGTATGCGTGGTTTAGTGAATTTAGACTTGGGCGGAATCATCTACATACCTCCGAGAGATTAAAAAGGGATTAAATCAGATATATTTGAGATAAATATGGAGGAAGCCCACACTAGACAAATGTAATAACAGAAAAACGTTAATTGTTTATGGCGATCTTAATCTAGATTTGCTTGTAGATACAACAATGAAACAAAGTAACTTTATTCCAATCATTTAATTTATGTCATTTATTTATAGAGCCGACTAAAATTGAGTGTGACTCAAGTGTTTCATTCCCAATCGCTAGTAAGGTTAAGACTGATCCATCTTTTTATAGGCCTATTACATACCATAGACTAGAGAAGTATACAATAAACTTAGATATAAATTTGCCAGTACCAGATTTTAAT
Source organism: Argyresthia goedartella (assembly GCA_949825045.1). Lineage (NCBI taxonomy): Eukaryota > Metazoa > Arthropoda > Insecta > Lepidoptera > Argyresthiidae > Argyresthia > Argyresthia goedartella. The sequence continues at coordinate 9,580,112 of OX463817.1, forward strand.
GAACAGAACCCAAATAAAATCTTTTCAGACTTCTTCAACATTATTTAAACAGACTTCAAAAAGTTTCAAAAAGAAAAGAAAATCAGTGACTACGGCGGTAAATCTCAATTTAATGAATGGGCAGCATTTGGAATTCGTAATAGTAGAGCTATCTTGTATGATCTTTATGAACAAAAAACCTATAACTTTGATCTAAAATTTCATGACTATGTTAAAAAATATTCCAAAACTTTCAAGTTGGTTTGTAGAACTGCAAAAACTTAACACATCAATACAAAAATACTAAATTCAAATATAAGAATGAAAATTGATTTGCTGTTTTGTGTGACAGTTTTGCAACTAATAAACCGTGAAACCTGCAAAGTTATACCAAGGGACAATGATCTCTGCCTAAAGATAGGCTTATGTTGTTAAATCCAACGCTGAGGTTGCTCGAGCTTTCGAAACATTCTTCACCAATGTACCCTTACTCACGACAGAGCGTCTAAAGTCATCTCCATATGAAGCAGAGACTTAGTTAAAAAACAAAACTAGCGTCAGTAACGCATATTTAAAATTTCATCATATATAACCCCAGGACATTGTCAAAACGTTTAGATTACTTCAAAAATACCGAGGATCTTTGGGGTTTATCAGTCAAAGTCTTTCTTTCAGAATTCTAGTTATAGCCCACACTTAGCTTATATATTCAATAAATGTGTTGACGATGGAGTTTTCCTAGACCTCGTGAAACTCAGTAAACTGATAACTCTGTTCAAGTCGGGAGACAAGGTTGATCCTTCAAATTTCGGACCAATATCTGTTCTTCCAGTACTAAGTAAAATGTTTGAAAAGATTATGTTCAATCAAATGCTATCACACTTCAACCGTACAAAACAACTCCACGCGAAACAAACCGGTTTCACCAGGGGTAAATCGAGTACGAATAAAGGTTCTACCCTTACATCTCATATTTAATCTGCATGGGAGGCCGCGCAGGATGCTATCGGAGTTTTTTGCGTTCTGTCGAAGGCATTCGATTGTGTTGATCATGACACGCTACTACGGAGTTATAAATACAGCGTTGGATCTAATAAGATCATACTTAAGCAATAGAATTAAACGGCAAAAGTCAACGGCGTTAAATTAGCTAGTTGATTTAGTCCTGTGGCTTACGCTTTAAAGTATATCAGAAAAAACTCGGGTGTGGCTACATCAAGGCTAGCCTATGTTAGTTACTGTCATACTGTCATGTCCTATGGTATCTTGTTGTGGGGGAAAGCAGCGGATATTCAAACTATTTTTATTTTACAGAAAAGAGCTGTTCGAGCAATTTATAATTTAAAATGAACAGACACTTCAAGAGAGACTCTTTTTAAATAAATTGACATACTAACGGTAGCTAGCCAATTTATTTTAGAAAATATAATGTATGTAAGCAAGAACCTTACAACAGTTTCCAAATTTAGCGACAGTTGTAATGTTAACCTATAAAATAATCACAGACTAGTTGCGCCCCGATTTAGACTCGCGAAGGTTAGCAATTCTTTCAAGGGTCAGTGCATTCTGTACTACAATAAGATACTACTGGAGATTTTGAAATTACCTTTACCTTGAAATTACCGAGCAATTTAAAAAGCATGTTAAAGCGACTTTCTCGAAACAGGGATATTACAATGTTCAAGATTACTTAAATGATGGGATTGTATGGGGTTAATCTAGCTCAACACAGTCCTTGCTGTTAATAATTTTTCTATTATTTATTCCTGCTTATTAATTATAATAATTAAAATTGTATTATTTAAGTATTATTGTATTATTTGTATTAATTAAGAACAAGCCATTTTTAAGAGATCTAAAAATCAATCTGTGGGCGTTTCTATGCCCTTCTTCTCCCACAGTGGTCCAAGAGGAAAAAAATGACGTTTGCTGAGTATAAGTCAATATCTAGAGTAATAAATAAATTAGACTTTTACTTTCATGTATGTGTAGGTCGCCCACCAACAGCGGTTACCGATACTAATATTTACACCATAAGGGAACTAATTTTGACTGACTAAAAAATTACATGTGAGCAAAATTACATCCATACTACATTAGGAATTTTAATTAATCAAGTGAAAAATATTTTACATTCACATCTGAAGTTACGAATGCTTTGTACTCGATGGATACCGCACAATTTGACAGAGGATCAAAAACGACTGCGTGTGGAGTGGTGCTGTTAAATTATAGCAAAGTTTGACGGAGAGCAATCATTGGCTGTGTACTATATTGCGACAGGTGACGAACCCTGAGTTTTGAAGATTGAGAATTTTGAAGATTTGCCGACCAAAGTAAAAAAAGGCCGAAGCACCGGTAAAAAAATGTTTGCTTCTTTTTTTGGTATATCAGGATCACACACACACAACAGTATTACTCGAAGATCAAAAGACAGTGACTGCAGATTGGAACATAAACACTTGCTTGCCCAGGGTGATAGAAAGATTTCGCCAAAAGCGACCTCGAAATAATGTGGTCCTTCATCACGATAACGCGTCCGCACATTCCGCTAAGCTAACGTAGGCGCATTTGAAGGCAATATGGAGCAAATGACTCATCCGCCATACAGCCCGGACCTAGTACCTTGTGATTTCTATATATTTCCGAGAATAAAAGATAACCTTAAGAGTGTGTTCAACAAAGCCATTGGAGAGGTAACTGGATGAGTGGTCTAACTGTTTTTCCCAATGGTTCCAGCGAATGCAAAAATGCATTAATTGCAAGGGAATATACTTTGAAAAGCAATAAATGCATCACAAGTATCATGGCGGGTCTCATTTATTAGAATCCAGAAACTTTCAGTAGGCCCTAAGTAAAAGAAGGAAAAGAGGAAAGGTAGGTGAGGGAGGGGGGCGAGGTGGAGGGGAGATAAATGTTCGTACGGACTAGCCATTTTTTTACAAGATTTTGCACGACCGAAGCGCGGATACCTGCTAGTAATTCAAATAATGACACGTGTTCGTGATTTTTATAGAAAAATCAAATCTAATCATTTTTTAAATAATGGTGTCATCACATCAGTCATCATTTAAATTCTCTATTGAACGACACAGTTGTAGTTACTGTACTATTGAAAGTCTTAGCCATTAATTTTAGTGGTGTGTAAGACTCTTCATACAATTATACTTCAAAACAAGAAATTAAATCATACTTTAATATACAGTCCATTATAAACAACAAACTTTGGGGGAGCATGATTATGGTCTAATTTAGAGCGCACAATTCGAAAGTCTTTGGTCAGCGTGATGCTGGTTAAACGTCTACACTTGGGAACCGTGCACTGATAATTGACAGTTTGGGCATTCCGATGCATAATGCGGAATGTATACCCGTTCACCATTAACACCTCCTTAATAGAGTTGCCTCTCTTGACATTGATCATTCTCACATCTGTAACAATATAAAATAGGATATGTGTTCGTCGATTATAGTACAATAGGACATTTCAGAAATAATGTCTCTAACCTTGTTTCAGTCATCATTTAAATTATCTATCAAAAGATACCGTTTCAAATTTAAAACTATTCAAAAACATAAGCATTGGTTTGATGTAAACACCAAATCTATTGTAACTTTAATCAAATTACACTTAACCTGTAGAGACGCAGAGCACCTATTTAAGGAACATTTTTGACAGACGTCATCTAGCTAGAGTACTGAAGATTCTATTGAGATTCTATTCATTATGCTGAATCTGTACCCGTTCACTGTTAACAAATCCGTGATTGTATTGCCTCTCTTGATACTGATAATTCTTAAATTTGTAACAAATTAACATGTGATACATGTTCGTGAATTCATGTTTTTTTTAACATAATATATTCAATCTGATTTTAGTCATACTTTTAATTCTCTATCTAATAACAAAGTTGCAGTAACAATAGCATTAAACACATGACTATTGTATGTTAGACGTGTTTATAACCATAATTACACTTTAATATACAGCCCATTATGAATAAAAAAACTTTGGGGGTGCATGATTATGGTCTAATTTGGAGCGCACAGTTCGAAAGTCTTTGGTCAGCGTAATGCTGGTGAAACGTCTATACTTGGGAACCGTGCACTGATAGTTGTCGGTTCGGGTGTTCCGATTTAAAATGCGGAATGTGTACCCGTTCACCATTAACACCTCACAATATCTGTAACAATATTTAATAGGATGTGTTCATTGTTAATAGTAAACTTAGGACATTTGCAAAAAAAATGCCTGCAAACTGATTTCGGTGATAATTTAAATTGTCTATGGACGAACACAGTTGCAGATAGAGAATTACTCAAAAATTTATTGAAAAAACATTGATTTTACACCAATTTTATAAAATTCAAATTACACTTAATAAACAGTCCATTACAAATAAACAAACTTTGAGGGCGCATCATCGTGGTCTAATTTGGAGCTAACAATTCGAAAGTATTTGGTCAGCGTGAGGCTACGTCTACACTTGGGAACTGTCCACTGATAGTTGTCAGTTTTGCAATGCAATGCAAAATTCAGAATTTATACCTGTTCACCATTAAAACCTCCTAAAAAAATAAAATATGATACGTGTTCGTTGATAATAGCATAATTACGATGTTTGAAAAATAATGTCATCAACCTGATGCTAGTCATAAATAGTTGCAGATATAAAACTATTCAAAAACATAAACATTGGTTTAATTTTTACACCAAATGTATTGAAACCTTAAACAAATTACACTTTAATACATACAAGAAATCAGAAATTACACTTTTATATACAGTCCTTTACGAATAACAAACTTTGGGGGCGCATGCTTATGGTCTAATTTGGAGCGCACAACCCGAAAGTCTTTGGTCAGCGTTATACTGGTGGCACACTTGGGAAGCGTGCATGTATAGTTGTTGGTTCGGGCGTTCCGATTCATTACACAGAAAGTGTACCCGTTCACCATTAACACATCCTTGATAGTATTGCCTCTCTTAACACTGATCATTCTTACATCTGTAACAAATGAACAAACATGTTGGTGATTTTATCTAATCTGGTAATTTTTTAAATAAAAAAATAAATAATAAATTTAAATAGTTTCTCAACTAACGTTTTTGGCAATCTTACGGTGACATATTCAATCTGATTACAGTCACAAATTAAATTCTCTATTACTACAAATAACACAGTTGGAGTAACAGAACCATAGAAACACATGCACATAGATTTTAGGGGTGTTTATAAACTTCATTACATTTTAATAAATAGTCCATTAAGAACAAAACAATTTGGGGTAGCATTATTTTGGTCTAATTTGGAGCGAACAATTCGAAAGTCGGACAGCGTGACGCTAATACGACTACACGAAGGAACCCTTCACTGATAGTTGTCGGTTCGGCCGTTCCGATTCGGAATGTATGTTCGTCACTAATACCATTTTCATAGTGTTTCTTATTTTGACATTGATCAGTCTCACAGATGTAGCAATTTAAAATACGATATGTGTTATTTTATAATAGTACAATAAGGAAATTTGAGAAATTATGTCTTCAACCTGATTTCAGTCATAATTTTATTTCTCTGTCGAACGATACAGCTGCAGGTACGGTACTGTAAGGTTCGATATTTGTTTATGCGATTATATTGTATACGGGCCTCTTTAGAGTGGGTGTCACTTTGGCACTGTTACTTATTTTGTATTTTAAAAAGAAAGAGGCTTGGATGTGAGAAGTCAATGTGACACACTTCACCGTAGGCTTCGGCCAGTGACTGATCTAAATTTTATAGTTAGGATTAGCTTAATGGCTATCGAGCCAGTTGTGGATCCCTTTTATACAAAAGTGTAAATAAACTATTCATGATGAATAAAATAAAACAAAAGCCAACAAAATACAAGTCTTTATAATTGCTGAGAGGTGGTTAGGATCACTACATTAGTGCTGAGAGCACTACAGTACTGATAAAACACATGGGCTTTGATTTGATTAAAAGTTTCATATTCAAAATAAATGGCTTAATAGTACTGAGTTATACTGATAAGAAATCAATTCACACTTTAATATACAGTCCATTATGAATAACAAACTTTGGGGGTGCATGGTTATGGTCTAATTTGGAGCGCACAATTCCGCGTAAGTCTTTGGTCATCGTGATGCTACTTCTACACTTGGGAACCGAGCACTGATAGTTGTCGGTTTGAGCGTTCCGATGCAAAAAACAGAATGTATACCCGTTCACCATTAACACCTTCCTGATAGTGTTGGCTCTCTTTATACACACCATTCTCACATCTAGGTCGGAGTCCACAGATACCTCTGTAATATATATAAGTTTTGATTGGTAAATTACTTTGTTTTTCTTAGAAAATAAAGATCTACAATAAAAATGCATATTAATAAGTCACTCAACTATCGCTTACTCCACTATTTATAAAACAAAATTGCACAATTCGATAGTCCTTCGTCACATGTATATGCGTTGACCAACACCGCTTGATCTTGTTACTTGTTATAATTTTTAGGGTACCGTACCCGAAGGGTTCCAAACGGGACCCTATTACTAAGACTTCGCTGTCCGTCCGTCCGTCCGTCCGTCCGTCTGTCACCAGGCTGTATCTCAAGAACATAGCTAGCTAGAGAGTTGAAATTTTCACAGATTATGTATTTCTGTTGCCGCTATAACAACAAATACAAAAAAACAGGATAAAATAAATATTTAAGGGGGCTCCCATACAACAATTCTTTCAATACCACATACAAACTTATGGATGCACCTGGTTACGTACATGGAGTGTGAAAGTAACCGCACCAATAACTTTGTAAACAATATTTTGCTGTGTAAAATCCAAACTATTCACTCCACACCGTCGCTTCCATTGAACGGTGGTACGGAACCCTTCGTGCGCGATTTAGACTCGCACTTGACCGGTTTTTATAATCTTGCATTAGGTATTTATCACAAGAAAAAGAAATTCTTCCAGAAAGAGTCGTTACGCTATGACTTCCGCATTCTTTCGTTGTAGTTAGAGTTGGCGCGGCCGTATTTCAGAAATCTAGATTGCAATTTATGGAATAATGGGCAAAATTAATGCAGTTCTCTTATCTGTCTTTATTAAAATATTAATAACGAAGATTTCTTTCTAGGCTCCATTCTGAAAGGCAATTTCCTATAATATGCTTTCGTTAAGGGTCCAATTATTTATGAAAACGATTCTATCTACGCTGAAACTAAAGGTCTACTTATTTGACTATTTGCAGTTAAATGTATGAGTAAATCATAAAGTTTGTTCATTGCATTAAATAATGCAAAAAGACAAAATAAAAAAGCCGCTACCTAAACCTTATTTTTTGTCGCTGGGGCTTAGACAAAAGTCGCCATTTCTAGCGACCAAGTCACTAAATTGGCAACAAGATAAGTTAGCCGCGGCGCTCCGCGAGGGTGAACCCCTTTCCCCGTAGGCACATATGCTGGCTCGTGACGTGGGAATCCACTGTAAAGGCGTGTTTGGAAACACGCACAAGGCACACATAACACGGCACTGCCGCTGTGGCTCTGCCTACCATGCGGGAGGTCCTGGGTTCGATCCCCGGCTGGGGGTAAAGAAAAAAATCCAGGTCTTGGATGTTTATGTGTCTAATGTAGCTGTTTCTGTTCGGTGTGATGTCAGAAGGAATGTATGTGCCTGTAAATTGAAAAGGCATGGTTGACGCTATGTCATGTTGTTGTTAGTATTGACGTTCGCGTCTAGTTTTCTAGGTATTTCAGTTATTTTTCAATCCCGCATGCCCAATCCCGCATATCCAATCCCGCAAAAAGGGTGCGGATCCCTCGTTTACGGGTTTGGATTCCCTAATTATAACAGAGGCCATTTTTCCGCTACAGGTTTTGAATTTTATTACATAAATAAAAAAACTTTTTATATATTTCGGACAGTCTCGGATTGATCAGTAGTTTTATTCAACTGTCTGACAATAAACCTGCATAATGACGTATGACAATGATACAAAATATCTTGGAATCAAACCATTAAATCCATAAATTGTTAATTTTTTTTATATTGCCATATCGTGATCCATGCCTCTCAAAGAACTAATGGATCTGGCCGCATTATTCTTTTAAGTAGAAGCAAACACCGTTACACTCATGTCACGACGTTACAGACATGTTAAAAAAGTGGACAAATAAAAAAAGTTACGTTATAAATTATTGCATATTTTTTGAGTCACGCAGGGCAATCATCATAGGACGTCATCATAATTTATAAATACTGGATAGACATCACATCTTGAGGGTGATGGTAGTTTTTTACTCAAAAGCGGTAGTATAGACAAATAAATTTTGTATGGGAGACAAAGTTACTTACATAACTCAATCAAATATAACAAACACGAATAAAATTAAGCAACAGCTATGCTATATAAAAATAAAGAGTTATATATAAAAAACTAAAAATTCTAAAAATGCAACATTTTGCGGTTTACGCTTCTCGCACTTGGTTAGTTTGTGTCATAACATTTTTGGGTCTTAAGTTTTCTTGTACGATGGTACGAAACGATTTTTTACTTTCTAACGAGTTGTTTATTTATATTTCGTTGAATGGCTGAATGAATTCATTTGTCAAAATAACGTAGCAAAGTGAAATTAAAGATTAATAAAGAAATTAAGAGAATTATGCCTCTTTTTAAGAGCATATTCTATTGTTTATTGTAATCGTATATATTTGGGCGGTGATGTAGCATTTTTTTGAGTAAACTACACTTTCAGCAAAGAAAATCAATAAATATTTTATAAAATAAACGCGGAAACTATAAATGATATCGCTTTTGTGTGTATAGTTAATTTATTAAGGATGATTTAGTTCTTACAGAAGTTTCATGTATCGTGTAGGGTTTTCTTTAAAACTGTAAAACACCGCGCTCCGGGATACTTTCGGGGCGATGCGGAAGTGACGCTCACCCCGGAGGGGGTACAGGTACATTTTAACTTCGCTCTGTAACCTACATATCCCGACAGATAAAAGAACTGCATTTATTCCGCCATTTTTTTTTTGCTAAAGGTCTTGGTGTTACAACTGGCTTGCCTCCAGCTGACATTTCATGCGGTTTGATGATATATGTTTTTGCCAAAAAAGTGATCCTGAGCTGTTCAATCTGGGGGCACGGCAGTGCCCCCGCCAAGACGAGCTAGCGAAGCACAAGGGCACTACAAGTAGCGGCACGAAACTCTAGCGCTGACCTTGGCAGTCAGCGCTAGAGTTTCGTGCCGCTACTTGTACCTACCCTTATAGCATCGCTCTTATACTTTAGATTTTATTGATATCTAAAACACCCCGATTTCATCACTGACTCACTCGGTCACTAACGACTTTCTCAAGACCTAAGCTGAAATTTGGTATGTACGCTGGTATTAGTACACAAATAACAAAAAAAAAAACTGGGAATTTTTACCCCCCAACCCCTTAAACTAGGGGATGGATGTTTGTATGAGACCTCCGCAAATTTTGATGCTAGAGAGGGACTCCTTGTTATAAATAATGAAACATATATTTCAGGATTTTAAGTAAATCACCCCCCACCCCATTGAATTAGGGGATGGAAGTTTGTATCCGTTTCCCCATGCAAACAGAATTTCATGCTAGAGATCTGAAATTATACAAGTACTCAGACTTCTTATAAAAGTATATTACAAATAAGAAAGTAAGTGTTTCAGGCTTTAAAAAAACATCCCTTAACCCCTTTGAACCATAGGGCTCTTCATAGGGCTCTCATCTGGTTTCAGAATATTAGTACATAATCATACGAATAATATTAACGCTTTGTACTTTGTTAATTACTAGACAAACAACAAAAAAATCTAAAACTTTGAATTTTTACCCCCTACCCCTTAAACTAGGGGATGGAAGTTTGTACGAGACTTCCGTAAATTACGATGCTAGAGTTCTGAAAATTGATACAGGGACTTGTTATAAATAATAAAACAACTATTTCAGGATTTTTTGTAAATCACCCCCCACGCTTTAAATAAGGGGATGGAATTAAGCGCGCACAAAACGCCTTATGTGTACCCGAACAGCGGGCTAAGCGTGGTATCAAATTGCGAGTGCGGTGCATTAGAGGGCAGTGTTACATTGTTGGGTATCCAATTGTATGCCACTGATCCCTAGACGCCAAGCTTGAAGAGTTAGGGCGTGTAGAGTTAGAAGCTTAGCTCTACATGAGATCTGATAACTTTTTGACAGTGCGACCCATATATGGTCCCGTATATGGTCTCGTCTTGGCAACATTTTACATGTTTTTTTTTTGGTGGGATCAAAATGTCTTGAACGAGTAGAATGTGGGAATAAATGTGTTCCATTCACTATAAAACACATTGGCGACTATCAATTTGGATTTATTTATTTAACGCTATCATCATTACTTATGACAGCAAAATACATTAATCATAGAATATAAATAACGTTAATCACAGAAAATTCATTGGGTCTGACTAAATGTTTTGGTAACTTATACTACATTCGAGTATCATAAATATTACAAACTTACTTTTAATTAATAATAAAAGTGACTCAATCATTACTAAACATGACTACTTTACCTAAAATGAGCAGAGAGATCATTTCATGGGTACTTTAGATTTATGACCTGATTACACACCATACAATGTATTAACATTTACTATTGTTTTTTTTTAAATCAATTCATCAATATGGCAAAATATGGCGATATAGAATTTTAGGTACATACGAAGAGCAAATATGTACCCGTAGATCTACTGACAGCTTGTTAACTCTGCATCTTCAAATTCACCTATAGTAGTTCACGTTCCTGTTGTTACTTGTTGCTATCGTCTTGAGACATTCTACGAATAGTTTCATTCGCTCTTTTTCTGATATTATACAGTCCACTTTTTACGTGAGAGAATTTCGGGATCAATGCAACTACATTGATGTCCTGCATATCACATAAAGGCAGCATTTCATTGTTGTATATCGCTTGCAAAGACTCCATTCCTTCCGCTGCTTGCTTCCTACAGGCCTCCATCGCTTTCCGGATGAGTATTTTGGCATATTTTGGTGGGCAACTGTGAGGAATTTCTCTCAAAACTAAACTTCCATCAGAACTTAGAGTCAAGCTTCCCCGACAACGATTAGGCAACTTTTTGTCCAAGCAGTGCCAATACGTGTTACCGTTAGCATAACTCTTGTGTTTCCGATATTCATGCCCAGCACGGAGCAATAACTGGTTACCCATTTTTGAAGTGGCATATTCAATTTCTGTAACAAATAAAATAATTTGTTACATATATCCCATCAACCAAATAGCGGGACGATAAGCAAAAAAAAAGATAATGAAAAAATTAAGAAAATGCAAAGAGTCGATAAGTCTCATTTTATGAAAGCGGAATTACCATGCCTGTGTGCGTGCGTTTGAATGTTAGTGTTTGCTGACAGAGTTCATTTCGTTACATGATCAACCCGCCTAAATCTGGAAATTTGTATAATACTTGTCTTATGCTACCAATGCATATGTATGTATATATTTATAATATACTAGTAGTAGTAGTATGTAGGTGGATGTAGATTTTAATAAATAACACCATTTCTCAGCCCAATTCCAGCTGTATCATTTATGGTAGAGGTGAGCTATTAGCATTTTCTTATGACATCAAAAATTCTATGTTAATTTATGATAAATCCCATTATGACTACGGTAGAACTTCGGAGGAGGATGATTGTGGTCGCCCGTCATTTTCAACAGATCGAAGCCTTTGGTGGTGAGTAGGCGGACCCGACATCCGCTGTGGTACTTAGAGCAGTACCAGGCCAGCCCGTCAGGGTGGTAACGTGGACGGTTGAACGTGAACCCGTTGTACATGAGGGACTCCGAAGATGGACCCGTGCGTATCATGTGGCACCCTGGAAATAAATTATAATCTGTTAGTGATTCTTTGAACGATCTGTGCTTAATCATATTCGGTTTGATATACTCTAATGTTTTACTTACAATATCTTAATCCAGTTTAAACATAAACTCATGGTTCGAAATAAATACTAAGTTTTGGCGTACAGACGAGATCCAGTAGTTAAATGTTTTAACCCTTTCGCTGGCAGATATTTTTTAATGCTTCGTGATTTTGAACCTTATGCCATGTTATTAAAGTTGACATCCCATGAAAAGGAAAAGTTCCTTTTTAGAGTCTCTCCAAGCCTGCAAATGTATGTGGTAGTAAAACTAATCAGGTATAAATAAAGGATCCGGGAGCCAACGCTTAATGTGTCAGGTATCCGAGACACGGAAGCACGCATTACAAATATCATTGTAATATTCAATATTCAGCCGACTCAAAAATAAATTAATGTCGGTGTTAGGATTTTTGTTCGTGGGTGAGTGCTTTAGAATAATTTCGTTGGACAGGTGATTGTTTCCTTGGTTTATTTATGTTCCTTCAAGTTTTGTTCGTTATCTATTTGTATTTTTAAAGCGGTGTTCGTTGTAATAATTTTGATAAATTCCGTTTCACTTTCAGTGCATTCAGTAATGCAGTTGTTCACATAGTTGGCCTTTAGTTATTGAAGCGTGTTCTTAAGCTGCAGTCTCAGTTCCGTGATGGTGGTATCAGCTGACAGCAGCTCCACGTCTGCATTGTGAGCTGATGTGCAGAGACAAACAAAGTACAATACTTGTCTTGTTTCGCTTTAAGAGGGTTGGCATCGCTTGTAGTAAGTGGGTAAGTAGGTATACTGTGTAATTCGATGTCGTGTATGTCTGAGGCACGAGTTTCAATTTGTCAAACCGTGCAAGTCGAACGCGCCTTTGTGTGATGTTAAGGGCCGAAGAAAGTTGAGAAGTTGAGAGATGGTGGCTTGGTATTATATGAGTTATGTGCAACGATCAGTGTGTATAATGTAATTAAAGTAGGTATATTGTAAAACTTATTATTAACCGGTAAACAACCGTATTATTTTCCGTCCGTTGACAGTTGGTGGTCGTCTCCGTTTTGGCGGCTGAAATACGGTCTAGTCCAATTTCAACTCTTGTCATTTCACTCAGTTACCACTCCTACCATTTGTTAACACTATACTTAAAATAGCAACTCGACAACTAAATATATCAAAATAAAACTAAAAATATTCGCAGTGCTGTTGATATGACAAATACTTGCTGGGGTTGCGAGCCATTCTCTAAGATAGATAATGAATGCAGCCTCATGATACGCCTTATAGCAGTTTCTTCCGGGCACCATGCAGCACACGACTCTGCAGGTCACGCATCGCATAGTGGAGGCACAGTCAGGGAACCGGTAGCAGGTGAAAGGCACGATGAGGGCCAGGTGGTACAGGTTCCATCTCCGGACCGCGTCGGGAGGATGTGGGGGGTCAGCCAGAAATGGCTTAGTAGGGATTGCCAGCAATTTGCCCATGAAATCTTAAATGAAATAACTGATATTTTACACTACAGGCGGCAGTTCAACAAAACAACAGTCAAGTAGCAAGTGAGGTGCGTATGCGAATATTTGCAAGTATTTTTTTTGTGTTGGTGCGATTCGTCGAACGACTGGCGGGGCAAGCTAGCATGACTCGCCGCGCAAGTTAAAATATCATGTGTAGCACAGCACACATACGGACCTCGTATTTATTAAAATCTTAATTATTTTAGTTTTAACCTACCTAACCTATATAACCTACTTTAACCAAAGTAGGTGTTCAAAGCGACTCAAACGAAAGGAAACTATGTTCGCAGACGCGAATGCAAGCAATGAAGTCCTAAAATTACCAGATTCCAGGGCCGCAAGCAATAATTAAAAAAGAAAAAAAAAACAAGCATTATAAGAATGAATTTGGCTTTCTGCGCTCCGTTATTCAAAACTGAATCTCAGTAAATCTAAAAGAACACATTGAAATAAGCACAAGTCCAAAAACTCTAGTAACAAGCTTGTGACGCAAAAATATAATCAAAAATAGCTTTATTACAACATAATTCGGTTTAATGCACACTTTCATCTATGTATTCTCATCTTACAAAAAGCGTACAACGAAACGTAACACATTTTGAGTTTATTATTGCGTATTGTATTATTGTGTGTGTCATACAAAAAGCAAAATTTTAAAGATTTTCAAAAAATCATATCTGAAAAACTATTGAGTTCCGGCACCTGAAACTCAAAGTCCGTGTTTAAAATGACCCAAATTATCTACCGAAAAATCACGATAACCCTAGCAAACCGCCCGTTTTCTAAAGTCTAGCTAGCCCTTCTCATTGGCTTATTCTTCATGTGCAATAGCGCCGCGAGTACCCACATTTTCTGTGCGGCGCGGGCGAGACCAACATTCCTTAGCACTTTACGTAATAATCCTGCTCAAGGACCAATTTGCACACTACAGGCGCCAGTTCAGTCTGGGGTTTAGAGGAAAACCAAAGCTAAGTAGCAAGCGAGGTAAGTATGCGACCGTTTTGAAAATATTTGCAAGAATAGGTTATGCCTTGGTGCGATATGTGGAAGGACTACCGGTGGGGCAAGCTAGCATGGCTCGCCGCGCAAGTTACAATAATGCATGTGTAACACACATACGGACCTCGTATTTATTAAAATCTTAATTATTTTAGTTTTAGGAGAAGAAAGAAGACAAAAGGTAAGTTTAACAAATTCTACGTTAATATAATCTAATTTCTTATTTTCAGGTATTTTCAGCACGTCGTCTATTTTCAGAATGTCACAAATTTTTGTTTATCTCTAAATCTTCTCTATAATTAATTGCAATATTTTAAAATATCCGCAAACACCTTACTACTCGTAACAATAACTAACAGTATTTTTAACAAAACAAAATTATAAAAAAACAATTATTACAACAACAACAATGAATGAAAACAATAAACAAACAGAAACATTATTTAGATATACAGCATTTAACAATGCCTATAGGTATATGTATAGTGGTTATATATTTAGTTGTGTTAATGAGCATCAAGTAGATCAAAACGCTACGGATGATTATGACAATTCTTGAAATAAATAATACTATTATCCTGTGTGCTCGTGAATACTGTAGCGGTGCACCCCCTGCCCCGCTGCGTGCATCTCCACCTCGTCTTGAGCAGGCCTACTCGAACGAGTCCGAACCGGTGGTGTCCCACCATCAACCTTGGGGTTTTTTGCCCTGTCATATAGACCCCGGATTCTGGAAGCAATTCCCCTACATTATATTCATATACGAACTTACATATCATCACCCCTTTACGACATATAAAATTATTAATAAATAAAAATATTAAGCTGCAATATTACAAACACATCTGTTAAGCACCCACAATAAATCGTGATGAACACATATGTACAACTTTAATAATACAAAAAGGTATAATGACAGTGTAAAATCGATTCTAATTCAAAACAAAACCTCATGCCTTTTCCCATACGAGCTGACAGAGGCACATTTGCGCCCATGTTAAGCCAGTTATTCGATACTCCATTTTGCATGACAGGGGGCTAGCCGCACACTCACTATCCGCTAATGATTATGAATAGTTCTGTATTTAATAACAAAGTCGTCGATGGTGACGCAGAACGCCTGGCAGCCTGTAGAGGTCTTGCTGACGCAGCGCCATCTCGTCTTCACACCCTCGTTCTGGTGAACGTAGAAGTAGTGCTGGTTGAAGTACAGCTTCCTCTTGCCTTGCTTGGAAACGGTGAACTTAGCCAACACTGGAATGGAAACTTATTAGTAAGATGACGATTTTTAAACAACGTTGACATCTTACTGTCCATTTAGCTATCCGACTTTTTATACGCTTTACACGATTTCTGAGACGAACATCTGGGGGCACGGTAGACGAACATCTGGGGGCACGGTAGACGAACATCTGGGGGCACGGTAGACGAACATCTGGGGGCACGGTAGACGGACATCTGGGGGCACGGTAGACGAACATCTGGGGGCACGGTAGACGAACATCTGGGGGCACGGTAGACGAACATCTGGGGGCACGGTAGACGAGCCAAGCGAAGCGCAACGGCACTACGCTTTTTCTCGAAGCGCTTCGTCGTTTTTTTGAACCCTCATAATTTGGGTTCGGTTTATACCAGATAAACAAAATTCTCGGGATATGATGTCAATAGTAAAATCATTAAACATAAAAAGTATCAAATGCAAAGCTCTTATACTTTACATTTTATTGATATATAAAAAACCCCGATTTCGTCACTGACTCACTGATGATTTACAAAATTCGTAGGGTACTTCCTGAAGTCCTAGAAAGCTGAAATTTGGTAGGTAAGCTAGAATTAATTCACAAACAACAACAAAATCTAAAACTTGGAATTTTTAACCCCCCAACCCCTTAAATTAGGGGATGAAAATTTGTATGAGACTTCCGCATTTCCGCAATTTGATTCTTAAGGTCCGAAAATAATATAGGGACTCCTTGTTATAAATTTAAAAAAAAAACTATTTTTAGTAAATCACCCCCCATGCTTTAAATTAGGGGATGGAATTAAGAGCGCGCAATATGCCTAATATGTCAAATGTTGCTTGGTATCCCATTGTATGCCACTGAACCCTAGACGACAATTATGTAACTAGATTTCAATAGGAACCGCAATTCAAGAGTCACGTCTAAAATTGAAATGACGATCCCGGTGCCAGAAACATTTTATACGAATCGGAAAAAGGCTTACTACTACTACTAATCTAACTGATTAGTAGAGAAGCATAGTGGGGCTATGAAAAAGGCACCTCGATGTGCAAGAAATACACCCCAAATAAAGAAAGACCAAATGAACAAAACAAAAAAAACTATTCTCTTAAGCTACTTACAAAAGGAAGTGAAATCCCACCAAAAACATTTTCATGTAAAATGTTGCCAAGACGAGACCATATGGCTCGCGCTGTCAAAAAGTTATCAGATCTCATGGGCTTCTAACTCTAAACGCTCTAACTTCACAAACTCTACACCTCAGTCAAAATATGTGGCTTGGCTGTTACACTACCGTCACACGGGCGCAAGGTGAAAAATATATTCACTGTTCATTACTTTTCTTATAAACAATAGTTCTTGTAGTACCGAGTTTAGTCCTTGTAGGTACGAATAAACAAATCTATTTCATTTTTACAAAATTAATTTTTACTACAAGAACTAATATTCTACATAACAGCAAAGTTACGAACGGTGAATAAGTTTTTGACCTTACGTGACGCCCATGATGGTAACGAAACGGCCAAGCCAAATATTTTGGCTAAGGTGTCGAGTTTGTGAAGTTAGGGCTTATAGAGTTAGGGCGTGTAGAGTTGGAAGCTTGGCTCTTCATGAGATCTGGTAACTTTTTGACAAGTGCGAGCCATATGGTGACGTCTTGGCAACATTGTACATGAAAATGTTTTTGGTGGGATTTTCTTTACCTGATACAGTACAGTTATCGTCGACTACAAGAATTGGCCGAGGACAACAAGTATAAGCTCAATAAAAAGAGGATTTTTTAAAAGACACCCTTATGTAATCTGTTTATCAGAGACGCATGAATCAAGAATTAACAACGTATTAATGTTAACCATGAAACATTATCGTACTTGTAAATCAGAAAGTCGAACATGAGTATAGATTTGCAAAAACCATAAATTGATGCAATGTATGGAATGATTGGGTTCAACAAATCCTTTGTTTTTCCTGCGACTGAATAGACCAATGCGATAACGATTACACGCAGCACACATCTAAGGCCGGTGATGATGACAATGATGGGTTCATTGATGATTGTGGACGTTGACGATCTTGATGACGGTGTCCTCGTAGATGACAATGGTTGACTTGCAGCCTTTGTTTCTGGATACACACCTCCAGAACTGCTTCCCGCGGTGGCACCGGCACATGTTGTAACGTTGATTGTTTGCTATCAGCACCTTATTGCCTTTGTTAGTGCGCTCAAAATGTATCTCTGAAAATAAGTTTTTTTTATTTTTATTTACCAAATAATAGTGACAATAGTTTTCAAACAGTTAGTAAACAAAAGGATTGTGCCTTCGTTCAATCACAGACTCAACAGACAAGCGTAGTGTGGTGCTGCTGCTGCTGTCCACCACAGTGTGCGAGCTTACATACAACTTTATACGAATCATTCAAATAAGATGACTTCATTATTTGCAGTACGGTCCCTGTCTAATGTGCGCCCTCTAGAAGTTTGTGTGTGATGCTCGCATTCGTATGTAGGTACATTAACCTCTCAAAAACCGAGGGTGATTGGGACGGGTCGCGATTTTCAACCTAATACCATGGTAATAAAATTAAAAACCTGTAACGGAAAAGTGGCGTTATCTAACGCCGGTGGCATGAAAGAGGTTAATAAGCAAATTATTTATTATAGGTTTATTGATTACAAATAAAATAAAGAAAACTGTATATTGTTGTTCCTATAATAAAGAACAAGACGGGCGATATCTCGGATGTCAATAACTATAGGCCAATTTCTCTTGCCACCACTATCGCAAAGGTGCTTGACAGTTTGTTCGAGAGACGCTTGTGCAAGCATCTCTCGCTACATGATGCACAATTTGGGTTCAGAGCGGGCTTGTCGACAGAAAGTGCCATTCTGTCCCTCAAGCAAACTGTCAAGTACTACACGGATAGAAAAACTCATGTCTTAGCGTGTTTTCTGGATTTGTCTAAGGCATTTGATACGGTGTGCTATGATGTTTTGTGGCATAAACTGTCTCACGAGTCAAATTTTCCTCCACAGTTAATATCATTATTAAAATATTGGTATAGGAATCAGACAAATACTGTGAAATGGGCGGACTCATACTCTGAAGTATATAGGCTAGATTGTGGGGTAAGACAGGGAGGGCTAAGCTCACCTGTGCTGTTTAACCTATATGTAAATGGCCTGATCGAGGCGCTCGTCAGTACCAACGTCGGCTGTTCTATTGATGGGAAAATTATCAACAACATAAGTTACGCTGATGACATGGTGCTGCTGAGCCCCTCGGTCAGTGGCATGAGAAAAATGCTCGCAGTGTGTGAGTCATACGCGGAAGACCACGGACTCAGGTACAACACAAAGAAGAGCGAATACATGGTTTTCAAGGGCCGGCACATCGACAGGTGTCGATGTGCCGGCCCTCAAGCTATGTGACTCGCCTCTCGCTAGAGTGTCACAGTTCAAGTACCTGGGTCACGTGGTCAATGAGCGTTTGCAGGATGACGCAGATATTGATAGGGAAAGGAGGGCGTTGGCGGTCCGCTGTAATATGCTATCCCGTAGATTTGCCCGATGTACCAGAGAGGTAAAGATTACCCTCTTCAAGGCATTTTGCCAGTCTCTGTACACGTGTGGCCTATGGGTTAGTTATACGCAGCGGGCCCTCGGCGCCCTCCGAGTACAATATAATAATGTTTTCAGGATGTTGTTGGGGTTGCCGCGATACTGTAGTGCATCGGGAATGTTTGCCGAAGCCAGGGTTGACGGTTTCGCGGCAATCATTCGAAATCGTGTGGCTTCGTTGATGCGTAGAACTCGCGACAGTCCCAACAGCATCCTGATGGTGTTAAGTGCCAGGATGGACAGCCCGTTTTTGAGGCACCATTGTATGTTGCACACTAAATTAAATTAATAATTAAAATTATGTATTTCATTAAAATTAAGTGTAAATAGTAGGTAACTAATATATGGATTTTTATCTGAAATAAAGTATTAATAATAAAATAATAATAATATCTAAATTATTCGAATTACACCCCATAAGTAAATACGGTAATTTTAACGTGCAGTATAATTAGTTCAGAATATTTTTGTGTCACGCGTGCCTTTCGGGACAACGGGACGGGAGGGCCAAACGCAAGCGCTGTCATTGGACAGGACGTAGCGATCGTTGTCCGAGGATTATAATGATTAGTTGATTTGAGGTAAACAACGTTGTATTTATTTTGCATGGATACAACGAAAGTGGGCAAAAGTTAAGTTATCAAAAATCGGCCATGATTTTTTTGCAGGCGTCGATTGTTTTTATGCAAAGAAAATTTATTTGTGGATTAGTTATAATGGTTTGATGTATATAAATATGCGAAAATAACTCGCGAGGATGTAAACACTAATACTACACTACACACTAAAGTATCAGTGTTGTAAAATGTTTCATGAAAATCATGTTAAAAGTGTCCAAAATACAGTGTAATGGAGTGCGATGGAAAAAGTACATAGAAAACAAGCAGACATTCAAACATTTTTCAACTTTTACCAATGTAAGTTAACACTTTTCCTTAGTAAATTTATTGAGGTTTCCAAACAAATATTAAATTATAAACTAGAATAATAGTTGAATACTATGACGATATCCGAAATCAGGTCCTCTACTTTTTATAACCTGTAAAAGAGCCGGCACTTTAGAGTCGGCCGGGCTCTGCGCGCGCGCGGGACGGGTCAAATCAATTTCCATCGGGTCTACTGGTGGTTATGGCTATTCTGTATTCGCTGCAACTTGTCCTGCACAGTGTACACGGTGGCGGTGCACCCGTGCCGCTTGAGCCGGCACCGCCACCGGGTCCACGTCGACGAGATGAAGTCCCGGTAGTACTTGTGCAGTCCCATCACTAGGACTCGGCCGCCGCGGCGGGACTCCTCGAAGGTCACTGCACTCGGGGCTGGAAGGAAACGGACTGTTGAGTGGGTGAGTATCTATTGGTTTACGCAGTTGTTAAAGTTAAAATGCTTTGTATAAAGAGAATCTTTTAATTTTATTTGGGTATTTAGAATATGTTAAACTAAATCTGCTAATACAGATACCTCCGTGAAAGGAAAAGATATGAGTAATGACAGGTTCTTAATTAGGTGTTCCTATTGATATATAGGTAGGCTTGCATGTTCCAGTGAAATATACTTAAAACGATGACTTGTTTAATATTTATTTATTTACGTATCTTACAGCGATACGAGACAACTGATTAAGCAAAAAAGCTTCCATTTCATTACAATATAAAGTCATTAGGCTGCTCATTCAGCAAATCAAGGGCACTCGTAATTTCCCAACAGTTGTGGACCTCATTAGACTTCACGAGAGTCCCTCTCACAGTAACGACGTAGGCCAAGCAGTTGGTACGGAGCTGCTGGACGCACACCCATTTGCTTCTAGGCCCTACATCCCTTTGTTTTTCGTACTTGAGGCCGTTCAATATCAATAGGCGTTTCCCCAATTCAGACGTCTCGAACTTTACTGCAAAATAAATACAAAGTTATCTTATGTTAAGTTAAATAATGAAACGGTTCGAAAAACCTGTATAGCAAAACTCGTTTGGCATAAAAATCCCAATTTAAAAATTTTCTATGCAGGTGTTTAGATGAAGTACGCACTTTTGAAGATATGAACATTTGAATTTGTTTTGAATTAAATAACACGCAGAGTTACCATATAAAAGTATAATTGTATTAATGTTAGGCACAATGTCGATACAAAATACGTAACACAGAAATATAATACGATAATATGTTAATGGCACACACAACCCAAAAGTTAAATTTTCGACACATCACAATAAATGTAGTCCTAAAACACGAGTTTGGAAATAGAACCGTTGACAAGAGCTATCTGATTTAAATCTGTCAGTGTGGTAAGTTAGTTGGTACACGCACACCAGGCGCCGTAGGTTCTATCCATGGTCATCACCTTTGAATTATCGTCCACCGTCCATGATTCATGCGCGCGCGGCACAAAATTGGTTCAACAGTAGTGTTTGGAGGCGCAGTTTAGTTAGATGAGTGTCCACCTTTTGTATGAAGTTATATGAAACCGCGCGCACCTGTCAGCACCGTCCACCCGCAGACCCTCATGCGCGCGCAATGCAAAATTGGTTATAATATTGAGTGGCCAATATTCGCTTTTACAATTAATCCATCGATCGTCACGACAAACGCTACACACGTCTCGTCGGCTTTCTCGCGCAAGCTCATCTAATGTCTGATATCAGAATATCAAAATGGCATAAAAAACAATCTTAAAACTGAAAAACTGGTACATTCTTTTTATATTTATTTTCGGTTAATAGAAAATTTATAGTTTTAACAAGAATATTAGTGACTGGTACGTTATTTTTTATATTTATTTCCAATTCATAGAAAAAAAAGTTTCCTATACATGTTCTATTTTCTGAAAATAAATATAAAAACGAACATACCAGTTAAAAATACTTTATGATTAGCCACAGGAGTGGTGTTCGTTACACTTTACTATTGTTTGATCAATGGTTGTAATGTATGCAAAGCAGTTCTTCTTGTGCCTCCTCGCGCATATCCACCTGCTTTTCATTCCTCTATTTTTATCTTTTGAATATCTATGTCCATTGTAAATCACGACCGGGTTTCCAAATTTAGATGTGCCATAAGTTGGATCTGATAAACAGAAATTACAAGTTTTACTGAAGGAATTGAAACAAACTCAAGAGATTATCCGCGAAAAGGTTGCCGCCGTAACTCTGCTACCTAGAGATGTTAGCAATAAAGCATCGGGATATGAATTATTACATTTATTTACATCTATTAAGTATGAATGACTATCATCATCACCGAATTAGATATACAAAATGAAGTATTCGATGTCTGGCTAAAAGTGGGCGAAGCGCCATGCCACCCCGTATAGGAAAAGACTTGACGTCATGTTTTGTGTATAGGTATATTGAATTTGTCTAGAATTCGATTGTCGAAAGCAGTATTCCTTACATTTTGCGATTACATAATAGTTGTTATCAATGTGTGTGTACGTTTGTGATCTTCACAATGGTGTCCTCATAGGTGACCAGCCTGACCTTACAGCCCTGTGGAACCTTGTTACAGGACCAGTATGACCTTGGACCCATACTTGGATCGGGTTACATTGTACCGGTACCCGTGCATCTGCAATAACGGTTTCCCTGACTTGGTTACCAGAAATTCGGGCATCGATGAGTCTGGAAAAGTCAATGAATGGAAAGTAATTATTAAAACGTTCGCTTTACTAAGCGAGCAGAGACTAAATAAAGAGTTCACCATTGTAGGGTCATTGTAACAGGCAACACGTGACAACTAGCAGTCGCAGCTTGGCATGGACGTATATATGTAGTAAGGTGACCAGCTTACAAACATTGATTAAATTGAAAGAATCAAACATCTATGAATTGAATGCAGTCATAATTGCTTTCAATTATTTTTGATCGATCCATCGATAATTTTTTTAGGTAACATCCCTAACGACGTAACCTTGCAACGGTTTTTAGGTTTAAGAACAAAAATAATTTATTATGTTTAGAATGGTTTATTAGTCAAACAGTAAAATTGCCTTCTTTTAACATTATAACCAGTGGTTGGAAAACCTTGGAGCGCAACGAAAGCAAAAGTATGGACATGACTTTTTAGCGGTACTACGGTTATTTCCGGAACCTAATTAGATATCGGATTTTACTATTTTAATACATTTTTATAACTGTTTAGATAATCTTACCAATGAATGAAAGACAGTTGAAGGTATTGAATTTTTATTTCCTTTAGAAGTTAAAAATATAATATCAAAACTACATAAAATATTTGGTACATTGTCATTAAATTTTAAAAACATATTCGGTCAATCTGACATGTAATTTGTTCATATAAATTGCTCCAGCAAAAACTTACTTTTCATCTAAAGTCTCTTATATCTTTCTTTGGAGGTATTTCTATTAAAATATCCTTAATCTACTAAATATAAATTTTATTTAAACTTTAACTCAACTCAACTTCATGGGCCAGAGGTCGTCTTTTCAATCACTGATCTCTCACTGATAGTGGATCCTATCAGTTACATTGCTAAAGGTGAAAATACAAATCTCAGTTATAAGAGCTCTCAGTTTCCATGAGTAAGAGGCACGCGAAACACGACAGGGCCTTTCAATGCGAAAATGGAGCAGGAATACCTTGGTGACAGTTTGACCTCGTGAAACAGAAATACAAAAAAAAAACATATGTTTTTATATTTTTATAGATAGGGATTATTTAATAGTATACTATACAAATTTCCGTAATGATGTTATCTTCTATGCCTACTTGTTGTGTCTTCTGAGTTCTGTTTTGTGTATTATCCGAATAAACTCATTTCATATCATGTCCTTGAGACAGTAGTAGAATTCTCAAAGGGTCAAAAGTAACTAACGAACGCTAACCCACCAACTAATTTAATTACCAAAGTGAATAAGTACTTGTAACCCGACAGGCTTATGTATTTCCTAATTCTATTCATACAACACTTCTGATTTTAATACATCAAGTTTGTTCAAGTTAAACAAAATTACATAGGTATTACCTACTACTATGTAATACAATTATTCTCTTATAGGTAGCCCCTTATTAAGTAACAACAAATCCGCAGCAAATCCAAAGTGTCAAATTGAAGTTTGGTGTATGGGAGAACTGTCACACTCCCACAGGTTCCGGTCGATTCGGGTTACTATATAAGGGGGCGGCTAGGTGCTTACTTTACTGTGCAGCCGCAAGATGTCGTCAGGCCGTCCGCTGGCTGGGGTGAAGTGACGTGTATTTGATTTATTGACTTGTAATGTTTCAATAGTCTACTTTGCGCGTGTTTGGTAAGTAATACCTGTGTACATTATGTCTATTATGAGTTTTTAAAACTATGCACGATAGCGACTATAGTTTTGCATTTGTATGGCAACGCGTACAGCGCCTCTAGCGGTATCTTCTCTGAACTAAAAATGGTATATTACTATCCTTGCTCTCATCATATAAAAGAAAGAGATAATGGCATTATTACTACAACAGTAACGTCCGTTGCGTTTACTAAGCCAACTCATTATAGACGTACAGATGCGCTCATACACAGAATGATTGGTAATTCGATGTACATATGTTTGTACATACATATGTAAAACGGTACCGTAACTACTGTGATTGGTTAAAGAAGAGTCCATATTCATCAAATTTTCATTTTAAATCTTTAATTCGGTACCTAGGTACTTAAACGAAACCCATTGATTTTCGGATAGTGCATTATTTTAATTACATATGAGAAAAGCTGGTGCCACTTTAACCCCTCGCAATATGTATTCCAATCAAACCATATTCACTCAAACACCGCAACCAGCTTAACCGCACCTTTACGGCATCCTGTTATAAGGCATCGCGATTTTGAACACCATGCCCTGGTAATAAAATTCAAAACCTACAACGGGAAAATGCCATCTCCGGCTGACCGTAACCAACAGGCGGTTAAATTTCATTCACTTCTGCGAGTATTACCAGGGGGGTCTCACTCAACCGTTTAGGTACGTTCGGCCGGCCAACCCGACGCGTACGGGATTTCAGTTAGGTTGCCGATCGCTTGGCTCCCAGTCGCGTCGCGCGCTAGCCGCTCCTCATAAGCAACTTTGCTGTGATGTTTGCAACAACATTAGACCCAGTATAAAAAAGACCCAATATAAAATTACAATTACATAAGTAAGTAGGTAGGTACCTACCTAGCCTTAGAATTTGCCAATAGCCTGAGTAAGTACGAATAACACCTCTCTTACATAGAGTGGACTAAAATTCACAAACATAAATCGCACGTAGGTAACCCTACCGTGATCAAGCGAGACAGGAGTTTACAGGACAACCTTGTGATGTCAGAGTAAAAGAAGCTCTCAGGCGTAGTGATGCGGCGCAATCTAGCCTACACGGGCGGGGCAACCGATTCTGTAGGTGTTTACAACCTACTTGGCGTCAAATTAAAAGAGCTCTCTCTTTGTTTGACACGATAATGATAATGGTATTGTAACCGAGGGCAGTGTAGTCCACTAACAATTGCATCAACATGAGAACTGATCACGGGTGAGAACTCGCGACCTCGCGACCTTGACATGCACGTGTTTATCAAAACATTCTAATAATATTGCATCTCTTTGTTCCACGCCTCAATAAGGTACTTGTTGCTTTCTCTTTCACTTCTAGTTCACTCAACTACATACAATACCTACTCAGATGCACACAACCCTACAGATATCTTTTTCCCACGCTTCAATAAGGAACTTAGATCTTTTATTTCACTTTATCATCTTTGTTAAAGTACCCTTGTAGTGTGTAAAACTAACGTTTGTGGACAGCTTGTGTAACAGCCATAATGATTGTATCCATAATGAAATCAGTTTGGCTTTGCATCCTTTGGAGACTATAGTGCACACCCGCAGCGTTTTAGGGGGTTCACTTGAGTGGTGTTTGTTGTACCGATATCCACCAAACTTAATGACAGGCTTGCCCCATCTAGCAAGTCGTGTAGCGTGATAAGAAATCTGAAGATGTAAATAAAAACACTTTTGGTATTCATTCTTATATGTCGTATATTAAGGTTAGGAGTAAACGCAATAGGTATTGATTTTGATTTTTCATACTTTCTGCTACTCGATGTATTGGTACGCAAGACGGACTGTACATAAATTAAATATAATGTATCATCACAAAATTAAATAGGTTTTATAAATAAATGTAGAAACGTAAAATTGAATATAAATATTTAAGAATAGCCTTTATCTACATCTTAGGACTAATTAACATGAAATATTCGCATATAATTCACACTATATATTTACACCTACATTTGACAAAATTTTAGAATAATTGTGTACAATAAGTGTTCTTAAAAAAAGCTATAATAATAAATAATCATGAAAACATATTCTAAGGGCCTATTTCAAGAAGTCCCGCTAAGCACTTAGTTAGTAAGTACTTATTTAAACGCTTTCTGGGTGACTGTCAGACAACGCACAGTCTAAACCTATGTACCTAGAGCCATGAAACTTTGCACAGAGGTTTCTTAATAGCGTAAGGTGGCACTAAGAAGAGTTTGACGAAATTCATCTCCTAAGGGGAGAAATGGTGGATTACAATTTGTATGATAATCAAAAACTGCTTTACTTATGAAGCTGGGGACTTTGTATGAAAAGGAAAAATATGGTTCTGAAATACCTATGGTTCTGAAATACCTATCGTTCTGAAATTTGGTAGGTATTGTAGATATGAGACTTCAGTTCAGTAAAGGGTTTATCAAAATTTAGCCCCACAAGGGTGGAAAGGGGGGTAAGAGTTTGTATGAGACTCAAAAAACTGTAATTTTTTATTTTCGACATTGCTTAGAGGAGAGAAATACGGGAAGGGGTCCCTTCCCTATTAACGACAGCCCCGTATCATGGGTGGGGGGTGCTAACAACTGTATTTGTTATTTATTCACAGTTAAAATACACATTTTAACTGTGAATAAATAAATGGATTACCTTTCTATGTACGTAACAAGAAATTTATAAAACGCGCGCGTAGGGTTCCATACCACCGTATAATGGTAGGGATGTTGTGGAGTGAAAAGTTTGGATTTTCCATAGCAAAATGTTCTTTACAAAGTTATTGGCGCGGCTACTTTCACACTGCATGTACGTAACCAGGTGCATTCATAAGTTTTATGTGGTATTAAAAGAATTGTTATATGGGAGCCCCCTTAAATATTTATTTTATTCTGTTTTTAGTATCTGTTGTTATAGCGGCAACAGAAATACATCTTCTGTGAAAATTTCAACTGTCTAACTAATACAAATACAAAATACAAAATACAAAAATACAAATACAAAAAGCTTTATTCACCAACAAACTTAATTTTAGATTACAAGTTGATTAGAGCTTCCTTTTAAGGCGATGATGGAATAAAAATGCGCTGTCGAGTGGAAGTGAGATGCAATAATTACTCGCGAATAAGAAAAAGCGGGATGCCAATAATGCACTCGCGACTAATCTGAAACAACGTAAGCGCCAAAACGTAAAAAAAAATCATAAAAAATAAACTATTTCAGGGAATTAACTTTCAAATTAAAATAACAATTGTTCATACATTGCAATTATCACACAGTCATATTCACTTACTACTGCGGTGTAATAGGATAAAACCATAAAAAAGGGTTGACTTTGTATTTATTGTCTATCGAGAAAATTTTATCCAAACATGTTTTCCAATTAAGAATCTCTAGATTATATAGTCAAATTACATATACCAGAAATTAATTACGATTTGCCCAGTATTTCCTGAAAAACACATGAAAACAGCACCCCATATTTATTTAATCAGCGTCTTAAGTAAAAAATACCTGTACCGGGAAGCCCCGCTCTTCCATATCTGGGTAACATTATGTTAAGCATGTGGGTAGCAATCCATACATCTTTTGATTTTGAGTAGGTAAAGTTAATTTTAATTTATATCTAAGTTTATATAAGTTTGACTTCAATGCGACGTAATAAAATTAAAAGAATTTGTTGAAACTGCTTAGGTACCTACATTGATGTAACAAAATTAGTAGATGTTGAAACTACTTAGGTACCTACATTGTTATTCAAATAAAAATAAAGGGCGTGTATGTGTTGGGTAGGGGTGTGAGTGTGTGGATATGGCTGTCTGAGGGTGTGGATTTGTAGTGTGTACATACACATGTACAAATTTGGGTTGCCACTTTAAGAGTTGATTTCTCATTTTGTTTTATTTCTGATTAGAACTTCTGTTTCATCATAATTTTTTTCCATTAGCCAATCAGTTATTAGTTTTTTACAGTGATAGAATGTCATCGGAAATATGTTAAGTTCTTTATTTGCCAAGTTGTATAGTAGCGATGATTGGTTTTTATACTGCCTGTAGGCGTATTCTGTGCTCACTATGTGTGCAGGGGCTACATTGTGTTTTCTTCTTTTAATTGTTAAATTAGGATCAAATTCCAGCTTTCTGTGTAGTTTCATTATAATGTTAAGTATATAAAGCTTCCTTACTGTCAGTTCCTTACAGGATTGATAGAGTTCGTTTGTGGGAAATAAGCGAGATTTGAAGTACATGATTTTTAGAAGTGATCTCTGGGCTCTTTCTATCTCTATAAATTTTGTTTTAATGGCACCTCCCCAGACAGGAATACAATATATTATCACGGATTGAACTAGAGAGACATAAATTTTACTTAGAATCTGTTTTGTAGCAATGTGTCGTAGTATTTTAAAAACCCAGGTTAGCTTGCGTATTCTACCTATAATAAGATCTATGTGTAACTTCCAGGTCAATGTTTGGTCAAGTATAACACCAAGATATTTTATGTGTGACACCTTGTTTATCACAGGGCAAGAGCATGGGAAGTCGTCGTTCAGACAGTTTGTGGACTCATGAATTTTTATATAAAAGTCAGTTTCAGGTTGAGTTTTGACAGTTGTTGTAAAGCAGATATAATTTGTTTTAGAGGAATTTAACGTGAGGAGGTTACGCTTTAACCAGTTACCTATTCTAGAAAGACCAGTTTCTGTCATCTCCTTGACCTCACTCCAGGAGCTTCCTGTGAAAACAATAGCTGTGTCGTCTGCGTAAGTGAATATCTGGCCATTATTTACTTTCATGTTACACAAATCGTTAATATATATTAGAAAGAGTGTCGGGCCCAGGACACTTCCTTGTGGCACACCATAGGATATAGAAGTCTCCTCACTAATATAAGGGCCTATTTTAACACGCTGGGTTCTATCATGTAGGTAGCTAGTTAGTAAATCAAGCGGTTTACCCCGTATGCCAATATTTTCTAGTTTCTGGACAAGAATGGAGCCTGAGACAGTATCGAAAGCCTTTTTTAAATCCAGAAAGACTGTAAGGCATTTTTTCTGTTTGTCAACATTTTCCACAATAAGTGAGGTCAAAGAGATGACAGCGTCTTCAGTTGATAAACTTTGTCGGAAGCCATACTGCTTCTCAGAGAGGATGTTGTACGCATTCAAATATTTAAGTAGTCTATTATTTATTATTTTTTCTAAAATTTTTGAGATAGATGGCAGGGCTGAGATTGGCTGGTAGTTTTTGCAATCGTCTTTGTCACCTTCCTTATACACAGGGGTGATAATCGATTTTTTCAGGACTGTAGGAAACAAACCTTTATCAAAACAAAGATTTACTAGATGGGAGATAATTGGGACAACAAGCCTATTTGCCATGTTGAGGAATTTGACCGTAATACCATCCCACCCCGGGGCACTATCAGCTTTAAGGCTCACAAGAACGGAGTGCACTTCACTTGGATCTGTTTCAAGAAGTACAAAAGATTGCAGTTGAGGGTCAGGTAAGATCTGTTCGTTGTTTATAGCCCTGCTTTGAATGTCCTCAGCCAGATTCCTTCCTATATCTGCAAAATTCGTAAGGTTGACTGACAAATCAGGAGATGAATGAGAGTTTAGCAAGCTTGTATTTTGGGTTTTTTTTGGTTTGAATTTTGTCATGTTGTTTATAGTATTCCACATAGATTTTGGGTTTTTTGTAGATTTATCTAGTAATTCTCTGTCGTATCTGCGTTTTAATTTCTTTATTAGATTATTACAAAAATTTCGGTATCTTCTGAACGTTATCCTCAGAATTTCATTATCAGGGTCAGAACTTAATTTACGCTGCATTTTGTTTCTATTTCTGATGCATCTTAGTATGCCTTGAGATATCCAGGGTTTAATTGTTCTTTTGCTTTTAGGAATATGGATTTGCTTTGTATTTTCTTGAAGAGACTCAGTTAGTTTTTCTATAAGTTTAGTTGCCACGATATTAGGATCCCTTTGTAGAATTAGGTCCGAAAGACCTTTGCTCTCAAGACTTGTGAGTGCATTTTCGTATGTAATGACTGTTTTCCATTTTTTTACAGTTTTGATACTGTTTGATAGTTTTAGCAGAGTTAACAAGTGATCTGTGACAGAAGTATTTAAAACTGCGATAAAAGCTGACTTAGAAACCCTGTCTATTTTCAAAATAAAATGATCCAGGCAGTTTTCTTCTCTAGTAGGGAAATAATGGCCGGGTAATAGTCCATGATTAATTAATGTGTCTAAGTAGCTTAGTCTATTTTTCTTGTCTGGAGATCGTTCATTTAGTTTAGGAATAATATTAATATTTAAATCGCCAGCTATTACAATATCTTTTATGGGCCTCAATTGAGTCTAGGTGTTTGCTAAGGGAGTCTAAAAATGACTCAGCATCTTCGTTCGAAGGTGAACGGTAAATTCCCAAGATAACGATATTATTCAAATTTATTTGCAAGCATGACGCCCCAGCAAGAGTTATTTCCACAACATTAACTGCATGGTTATTTTTGACATATACTACAACCCCATCATTTTGGTTCAGTTGATTGGTCGTAGAAAAAGCCATGTAATTATGGATATCGGGTACGGTTTTGTTTGGGTTAAGTCTACATTCTGTAAGGATCATAATATCAATTTCAACATTGAGGTCTGTTATAGTTATTTGCAAATCTTCAAGATTACTATAGATGCTTCTTATGTTTTGTTGGATAATAGTTAAATCGGTGTTTTGGAAACGCTCCACAGAACGTAAGTCATCTGAAGTGCATTGAATTGCATGTGCAGTTTCAGCGTCATCTATATCTTTTATAATGTCTAGGGGATTAAGCATTATAAGCTAAGTTAATTCTGTGATTCGTTTCCGTGTAGTATGTGTGAAGTTTGAAATTGGAGTACCATTTCAAAATTTTGTTTTTAAATTTATTATAATATATTCGTTCTATTTTGTATCTATGAGTGGCGTGTTTGGGGAGAGAGTCGGTGTGTATTTGAGTTAGGTGTGTGTTGTGTGTGTACACGATATATTTGACTGTGGATGTGTGATTTTTTAAAGTGAGTATGTTGTGTGAATGAATTAATGAAAGTAACAAACTGTGATAACAGTAAAATACAGTGCAGATAGAATCTGACTTACAAGAGTATCGTAGTCATTTTTCCTGTAGTAAACTATGTACTTGAGCTTCACTGTCAATTCTTATCTTAGGGGATGTTTCGTTCCTTCTAACGTATACTCGACCAAATGCAGTCCAGCAAAACTTGTAGGCTTTCGACTTAGCGAGGTCCCTTGCCAAGAAGTGGAGACGGGCACCTTTTGCAGTGAGCTGCTCTGATACAAAGATAGGGGTGTCCTCATTTTTAGTGAAACCTAGGTGTTTGGCACATAACTTTTCTTGGTGCTTAGTGTTGTAGGCCTTGCACATTCTGAGGATATTGGTCCTTGTTATGGTTGAGCACGTCTCAACTATTATAGGCGAGTTTTTTAGCTCATTTTTGCCGTTGACTCTATAAATATCCCGAATATCAGAGTCATCGATTTTACAGTCTATGTTTGTGGACAAGCAAGTCATCATTTTGATCAGATCTTCCTGTGTCTCATTAGAAGATTTTGGACCGTTTTTGATCTCGATGCTCGTTTTGCGACTACCTCTTTGTAGGTCTTCTACTTTATTTTCTAGAAATGTTATTTGTTCCCTATCCTTCTTAGCTTGCACTTCTAGTTCCTCAATTTTTTTCCTGTATTCTTCATTTTGGTCTGTGATGAAGGCTATAGCGGTTTCAATATTTGCATTTGATTGCTGGATCTCTTTCAATGTTTGGCGGAATTCTCGACCTTGTATCGCTATCATCTCTTTCACTTCCTGCTTGAAAGTAATTAGTTGGCAACTAATATCCGTCTGCTGGTCGCTTTCCTCTTTATCATTGAACACAGGGCTGTCTTGTTGTTGCTGTTCAGCCGGCGGTTGTATCTGTGACTTTCCAATGGGAGTGTCATCATTGCGTCTACGGCGAGAAACATTACGACAACCATTGCATTGCCATGATCTTTTATCTTTGTCCGAAAGATCTTTAAATTGAGCTTTTTTTATCTGGAGGCAGTGATAGTGAGACTGGCTCTGACATTCCCTGCAGACTAGTAGCTCAGTAGACGACACGACTTTCTTACAGTTGAAGCACGGCATGATTATTATACTTAGCGCAAATATTGGATTGGATTTTCGATTTCTTTACGCGTATTCAGGCGAAACCGTAGGCGGTAGCAACACTGGCCGACGAAGCTACCACGGTCACACTCCGAGCGCTGAGAAAGTACCAGGAGCGCAGTGTGAGCAAGAAGCTGCCACTAACCGGTATCCGCACTGGTCCTCCTCAGGGCGGGGCAAAATGGGCCACGCGCAGGTGGATGTGTCCGCTGCTGCTGGAGGCGGGTCGAAGGGGCGGGGCAAGATGATCCGCTGGGTTGCGCCAGCGCCGGTGGGGCGGAGCACAACGTGACGTCAAGTGAAGGCTCCTTACTGCTTATGCACTCCTATTATTTTGTATGTTTTTAATTTTGTAATTTACTGTTTTAACTTTAAATTAAATTAAGTAATATCTTTGAAAAACGTCTGCTCGTGTTGAGATCCGGGGGGAAGAGGACTATCACGGTTCATGAGATACCTAGCCTGGTGACAGACGGAGACACAAACAGACAGACAGCGGAGTCTTAGTAATAGGGTCCCGTTTTTACCCTTTGGGTACGGAACCCTAAAAATGAAGAAGAAACGTCTGAAGTCGCTTATGATTTGGCCACTGTTAAACAACTCCACGTGGGTAAAGCCGCGGACTTGTTGAACAGAGAAATCATAAATTTTGTATGTAAAATGACAGATTAAGCCGTCAAATAGAGCTTATCGGGACTTCTTGAAATGAGGATTTCAAAAATATCAACATTTTATAATTATAAAAGTAATAAATATAAAAAATATTTTATTTAATCAGGTAGATAATTTGGGCCAGATAGCATCGCATCGCCATTTAACAATACGCAGTTGACAATAACATCAATGATTGTGAACATTATTGATCCTAACGAGCTTATCCTCTATGGTCAGCAGGGTCGCCTTACAGTAGAAGGAGGAGAAGGACTTGGCGCAGACCCACTCCCCTCGGTAGGAGTTGACGCTGCGAGACCTTCGGTAATACCTGTACTGGCCCAGCTCGATAATAGGCTTGCCTCGTCTGGACACCAGAAACACAGGCTCTGAAAAAAACATTATGTTAATTACTTCGATGTGAATTGGACGACAAGCAAACTGGAAGTCGCTTTTGATCAGCCAACTGCGATTTGGAATTGTACGCCGAGGGTTCCGTACAAATAGCATTTATTTTTTTGTGAAGCTACTAAAAAAATACGGGTTTCAGATCTTTTCCTTTACTTGTTATAAGACCCGGCTTTGTGCCAAATTTCATGATACTAGGTCAACGGGAAGTACCCTGTAGGTTTTGATTCCCTTGGCAATATAAAACAATTTCAGCGAAATCTTTTGATAACGCTGACCCATAGAATTTATTTTTCACAAATTTTACCAGACCACAGACCTGAGTAATCGATATTAATTTCAACTTGATATCTTTACACGTTCTTGAGAAAAAGGGTCGTGACTGACGGACAGACCAACAACGAAGTGATGCTATTAGAGTTCCTTTTTTCCTTTTAAATTACGGAACACTAAAAAAGCATTTAAAATTGGTCCACCATACCACAGCACAGACACACACAGACAAGGACGTCTTCTGGCGTCGTCGTGTCGGGGCGGGACGGAAGACGATTTCACAGGCTCGTAGCATATTTACTCGTAGCAGGAGCAAACAGTGCGTAGCATTTCGTAGCACTACGACCTGCAGCTCGTAACACTCAGAAACAAGTGCAAAGCGTAGCACAAACCAAACGAAAAGTTCATTCAACTGTCATCTACCGAGTTTTATAACTGTGGTTGATTTGATTTAAATCTTTATTACCCGGATTATTCGGAAGGTGACCACTTCGCTGAAATTAACAAGTGATTGGACTCTATTGCTATGGCGAGAATTATTAGATCGTAGATGGTGTGCGGGAGTTACCTTTATGGAAGTAAAAATCGTGATCAAAAAAATAATCTTTATTTCACACACATTTTTTTTTAAATATTGATAAAAGCCACATCTATGTTTCTGCAGGACTATAGTGAAGATAGGCCACAGTACTATGCTAGAGAATAAGACAAAGGAGAACTAAAAATATTATACATGCACTGTCCCCACCGCCAACAGACGTGGCACTAGTTTCAATATTATTATGACGTCCCTTAAAGACCAACAAACCATTTTCAATTCAAAAATCGGACACTTTTCTAGGCTGAATTGTGAATCGAGTAAATATACCATTCTAACCAGTATAAGTAATTGATGACTAAATCTACTAAGACGTATAAAAATAGAGGTGATTATATCAAATTAGAGGTTGTTGAAATTATGTAATAGGTGCAGTTTATTCGGAGCTGGTAATGAGTAGACATATTACAAATTTAGTTGCATTAAAATAATCACGATACTGAGTTATATTAACAGGAGCTTGTATTACAATATAAAAGTTGCTTGAAAATGGTCAATTAGGCGCTAAAATTATTATTCAGCGGACAATTAATCAATTTAACCGGAATACTAAAAGGCTGCATAATAACTCAACAGCCTTTATTTACTAGCGAACTACTAAAAGAGAAAACTCGGTTTTGTTGGTTTTCTCGGACAACAAGTTAAGTCAGCATGAGATGTTTATGAGCGCGCAACCTACTCAAATGTGTCTATACACCCAAATCAGCCAGAAATATCTTCTCAGCGAAAGGCTCAAAACAATTTTATATATAATTTCAACATTCATGTTCACGCAGAAAATGTTATCATCCTTTGACACGTTGCCTGTAGATGTTTCTGGTTATTTATCTATTTGAGTAAATTGCATGCAGGGTACACGGTGGTCATATATGTCTGATTCTGAAATGAAAACCAATGAAAACCTTAATCAGCCCGCCCGGCTCCATCACCCTTGAGCTCCTTCTCCTCAGGCGTGTCCACCAGCGTGTACTCCACCCGCACCTCCGAGTCGCCTTCGCGGTGCTGGTGCGCGCAGCTCACTGCCACTATCCTGTCCCTGACCGTCTTCAGCGAGGCGCGACAGCCGGCCTGCCAGCGGGAGCACACCCAGATGGAGGTGGAGCCGTGACTGTCGCTGCGCAGGTTGAACTGGTACTGACCGACGAGGATTGCCGGCCGGCCGCGCTTCGTCAACGTGAACAAGACTGGAAGTGAATTGGTTATTAGGTGGGCTTTAGAAAGAAATAGTTAAATTCATTACTGTACTATGAGTAAATCTGTGAAGATCATGTTCAGGGGGATGTAGTTGCAGCTTGGGAAGGCATTTGCCTAGGAGTTAGACACTGAATACAACAATAAGACCGGAATACCTGGAGTATTGAGTACAGAATTGCCTCATGAAACTTGTAGGCAAAACTTGCCACGAATGGACAATCACCGGTGCAAGGACAGGCAAGGACAGTTTACAGTAGATCAATAACGAGTCAGAAACAATGTTTAACATTAAATCAATCACTATTATCCCGACAATTATCACAACAAGAAACCAACAAACATGTTTGAGGTGCACCTATTCAAATAGAACTATTGTTCACGCAGCTGGATAACTGTCGTCATGCGAGATGTTAAACAGAACTAAGCAAATGAAAATATGAATGTAAAATTTAATTAAACTTGTTTGATGTTTAGCTAATATCGCTTGCAGGCAACCGTTGCAAAGATGTACGGCCCTATTTAACATTGTGGAATTGTTCGAAATTACCCTCATACACCTTTTGAAGATCATCAGAACACAGAATAAAAGTTACAAAGTATGAATACCTATACAGCATTCAATTCTGGTTACTCTAATCACCTAATGCAAAATGTTCGACGAAACTCAATACACACAAGCAACATAATCATTTATATTAATATTTATGCTTTGTGTATAAAAAATATCTTTCCTAAGTGTAGTTTGCCCGCAAAAAAAAATGTGATTTGCACCTTTTCCTTTTATTTAACCCTCAGTATCGAGCGTCTTCGACACTGGGACTGCTCCTTGAGCACATGCGCAAAGTTATGAAGACCATCAACTGTAGACGACAATCAATTCTGAAGCTCGGACATCTGTATTGTCCATGCCTCAGAGCATTACCCACTTCTGAGTACCACAAAGTATAGAAAATTGGATGGCAACTTTGAACTTTACAATTTTATATTAAGGTTTTAAACCTATTAACCGATTAACAGTTGATAGGGTAAGTGGGTTAAGGGTTTTCTCACTTCTTTAATCAAGTATTTTGTTGTTTTTAGGATCATTCCCTTGTGCCACTGTCCGTCTGTCGGTCCGTCTTTCAAGACCCTTTTTCTAAGGAATACGTAAACATATCAAGTTGAAAATAATAACTATTACTCGTTTCTGAGTTCTGTTAAAGCTCTAAAAAAATCAAAGTTATAGGTCAACCCATTTAAAAGATAATAGATGTCACAATTTTGCTGAAATTTCTTGATATTCACAAGAGAATCAAAACCTATATAGGATACTTCCCGTTGACCTAGAATCATGAAATTTGGCACGAAGCAAGTTTTTTATCACAAGGAAAAAAACCGAAAACCGTAAATTTCAGTCTACCTTCACAAAAAAAATGCTATTTGTGCGGAACCGTCGGTTCGGAGTCGAGATCGCACTTGATAGGGGATTTTTTTTTCAATAATGGTTGTGTTTGTCAGCGTTCCTGGTCTTGACGACGATACCGTTCAACGTCTGCAGGGAAGCACGGCAAAAATACTTGGTCCATCTACCGCACACCCAAAACTCTTTCTGCCCAGTCCGACGATTCTTGAAAAACCTCTGTTTACCGAACTGGATGCCTTTATTGCCAAACTTTGTGCGAAAGAAACTTGCTTCTGTAAAAAGCATAACAAACATAGCGTCACGCTTGATTCCAGACGAGGAGACAACAGTTGACAGTTGAGCCACGTTTCGACACCAGCTTTTAGAATTATAATGTGGTAAAATTTTAGACCAACAACGTTTGTCACTACGAACAGCAGGGGACGATTAAGAATGTGAGCTGTGATTTCATATTGTTTTTACACGTTTAATAGAGGTACATAAGTATTTTATGCATAAACAATTATTATTTCTTAATTGTTTACCTATTGTTTATAAGTACCTTTAATTTATCTATGGTATCTTGTTGAGGAGAAAAGCAGCGGAAACTGTTTTTATTTTAGAGAACAGAGCTATTCGAGAAATTTATAATCTAAAACGCAGACTCCCAAGAGGTTTTCAAAGAAATTGAGATACTAGCTGTACAAGTCAATCTATTTACGAAAATGAAATTTATGAATTTCCTAAATTAGCGACAGCTGTAATGTTAACCTAAGAAATAATAGACTAAGTTGCACCCCGGTTTAGACTCGCAAAAGTTAGCAATTCTTTCAGGGGTCAATTCATTCTCTACTACAACAGGATATCTCTAGAGATTTTGAACTGCCATTTGATCAATTTATAAACAATGTATAACTACTTTGTACGGTGCACACTATTGCTACGGTGGCAGTGCACCGTACATACTTTATCTAAAAAGGGATATTACAATATTCAAGATTACATAAATGACAAGAGTGTTAACCTACTCAACCCAGAACTCGTTAAATATTTTTTTATTTCTTTATTCCTGCATATTGTTTATGATATGTAATATTTCTACTAGTTAAACAAACCATATATTTGTAAGAGATCTAAAACTCAATCTGTGGGAGTTTCTTCGCCCGTCTCCTTCTACAATGGTCCAAAAAAGAGGCAAAAAATGACGTTTTCTAAACCTATATATTTGCAGATAATAAGGTAATTTGTTTTGATTACTCTGGTTGCGGCGTACTTTGAGTGTAAAGAGAAGAAATAAAATTAATAAACTGTACACAAGCCTATCATAAACGTTGAGTGAATAAACATTGTCGGTTATCTCATTAATCTTTTCAATCACGAGTTGCAGTAGAATCTACAAAGACGTAATTATAATGAATTGTCATATAGCTATACCGACAATATAGGCCACAGCTGTATTTACATAAAAGCAATACGAGCAAAAGGAACTATTATATTATAAGTTACAAGTTACTCAATCATCGCCTGACATCCTCTGGGGTAGACGCCGTTGATGATCCAGTCAGCACAAAACTTGATCAACACTACATCTCAAAAATCATCATAGCGCCGCGACCCATGCCAGTACTTACGTACAAAATTATTTTATGCGGATTCGAGTAAGATTAAGCCATACTCCACCACGCTGGCTCAGTGCGGGTTGATGGA
The DNA here is from genome assembly GCA_949825045.1 of Argyresthia goedartella. Taxonomy (NCBI): domain Eukaryota; kingdom Metazoa; phylum Arthropoda; class Insecta; order Lepidoptera; family Argyresthiidae; genus Argyresthia; species Argyresthia goedartella. The sequence goes on from OX463817.1 coordinate 9,619,094, forward strand.
GGGGTTTTACGACCACTATCACGTAGCGATAGTAGCCGGGACCTAAAGCTTAACGTGTCATCCGAAACACTGAACGTCCGATAATGTACGTAAGATAAATTAATTATTTCATTGGTTCATGGTCAGGTTTCGGACCTGAATCTTCTGTGTGAAAAGCAAGCGTGAAACCCATTAGACCACGTAGCTCTATAATATTATAATCTCACATAATATAAAAATGTATTATTTATTATATTATGTGAATTTTGTAGGTAAGTACTGAAAGTACTAAAATTCACACAGTAAAGCCTAAAAATATTATATTCGTATCTTTCGAGTTTGGCGACCACCTCCCCATAGTTTTTGCTATTTGACGCCAAGTGCATCGGCTACGCCGGCCACTTCCATCCAGTCTCTGGTCTCTGGTGTAGCGGATCAAAGTCTCTACCAGCGCGCCCTCGAAGACGCAAGCTTGTGATTATGGTTGTCTTGGTACTTGATGACCACGCCATCAATGGTGGTGACGGCGGCGCGGCACTTGCTGGGCTTCTTGCAGCAGGTCCAGCGCACCTTGGGCCCGTGCGCCTGCTGCCTGTTGAAGCGATACCCGCCGAGGATCAGCACCGGGTTGCCGGACCATGCCTCCACGTATGAAACAACTGTAATAGACGGTAACAGCTAAAACTATATCTTTTAAAAATATTACAGTAAATTGACCGTATTGTAGCCAAAAGAAACAATCTGAAAATGAAAGGCGGTGTATATTTTTGTTGGTACAGGGGTGGGAAGAAAATATATAACAAGTGGTGCATGGATGTAATAATCTGTCAAGTGTGGGGCGGACTCGAACACGAAGGGTTACGTACCATCCTACAAGAAAACTTAACCACAAAAAATATATATGTCCGAACGTGGATTCTAACCCAGAACTTTATGATTGCGAAACCAATATCAAACTAATTGCTTCACCACAACCATGTGTTAAGCCGCGAAATCTACGATCACATTGGAATCTTGATTTTTTTATATCGCTGGGAGTGTTGAAATACGTCTTTTGTATGGGGACCACCTTTGATTTAATAAACATTATTTGTTGCTGTAGCGGCAACAAAAATACATATTCTGTGAAAATTACGGTTCATGAGATATAGCCCGCTGACGGACGGACAGACAGACGGACAGACGGACAGCGGACGCTAACTAATGGTCCCGTTTGGCAGCTTTCGGGTAGGGAACCCTAAAAATGAGGGTAGGAATTATGACGAGGAATCAGATTAAAAAAATAACAATTGTAATGTTTAATTGAAAAGAATATCTATATTTATCAACATACATATGTAAAACGTATCTTAGTCTTAGCTTCGACCCTATTAGTATTACTACAAAAAACAATAACAACACAGTATTAACACGTCATCATGATTATTCAGTAAACAGTTTTTTAACATGCTTCTAAATTTCGTTACCACAAAAACGTGTTTAGTAAGTGTCTTTCTAAATAACGGATAAATCATTCACTAATTTCAGCTAAGGCCACACTGCAAAACGTTCGTTTATCAGATCCATTTTACGAAAATAACATTCCATCAGTTCCATTTTAAACGAATAAATACAAAATTTTGGTGAAGTTTTTGCTTAATTTAGTTCCAATGACATGCATATGTAAGGTATTACGACATTCTTATTTTTTAAAGAAAACTCATTCATTTTAGTACTTTAATCAAAAACGTCAAAAATAAGCGGCGAAACGGAACACGGAACTGTCACTTTAAAAGTTCGTCAGACAGCATACAGAAGTCTGGTTTCGTTTGAGATTTGGTTGGGGATAAATAGAAGCTTATGGTTGCTCAGGAAAGGAGTACCAACCTACCAATCTGCTCATACCCTGGGTAGTGATGACGAGCAACAAAACAACACCCAATTTTCCTGGATTTCGAAACAGAAAAGGTAAAAAAAATATCATCTTAATGGTAATGAGCCCACGTCAACCAACAGCTGGGCATAGGTTGAGCGGGGCTTTTGCGCATATAGCCGGATTTTCACTATTGGATATAATCTAATATATATTGCATCTCAAGATGTAAAATAAATATTGCTTGTCATTCTTTTTCTATAGCTCGTTTACACTGTGCATAATAAATGGACTCATAGAAAGACTGGCAAGTGACATTTATTTACCAACTTGAGATCCGAGCGATGAGACCAGGCTCACTGGCTTAGTGTTAGACTCGTATAAACAGTATTTCAAGCCAAGCCACTGCTGGCGTGAATATAGCGCCCGTCTAGGTAGCTTTACACGAGGCCAGTGCTGGCTGCAAGTCTTACGGGCGCACGCGCAACTGGATTTGAGACAATTAATCAAAAAACAGCGGACAATTTATCAATTTAACCGGAATACTAAAAGGCTGCATAATAACTCAACAGCCTTTATTTACTAGCGAACTACTAAAAGAGAAAACTGGGTTTTGTTGGTTTTCTTGGAGAACAAGTTAAGTCAGCATGAGATGTATTTGAGCGCCCAACCTACTCAAATGTGTCTACACACCCAAATCAGCCAGAAACATCTTCTCAGCGAAAGGCTCAAAACAATTTTATATATAATTTCAACATTCATGTTCACGCAGAAAATGTTATCATCCTTTGACACGTTGCCTGTAGATGTTTCTGGTTATTTATCTATTTGAGTAAATTGCATGTAGGGTACACGGTGCTCATATATGTCTGATTCTGAAATGAAAACCAATGAAAACCTTAATCAGCCCGCCCGGCTCCATCACCCTTGAGCTCCTCCTCCTCAGGCGTGTCCACCAGCGTGTACTCCACCCGCACCTCCGAGTCGCCTTCGCGATGCTGGTGCGCGCAGCCACTGCTCACTGCCACTATTTTGCCCCTGACCGTCTTCAGCGAGGCGCGACAGCCGGCCTGCCAGCGGGAGCACACCCAGATGGAGGTGGAGCCGTGACTGTTGCTGCGCAGGTTGAACTGGTACTGACCGACGAGGATGGCCCGCCGGCCGCGCTTCGTCGACATGTACAAGACTGGAAGTGAATTGGTTATTAGGTGGGCTTTAGAAAGAAATAGTTAAATTCATTACTGTACTGTACGAGTAAATCTGTGAAGATCATGCTCAGGGGGATGTGGTTGCAGCTTGGGAAGGCATTTGCCTATGAGTTAGACACTGAATACAACAATAAGACCGGAATACCTGGAGTATTGAGTAAAGGATTGCCTCATGAAACCTGTAGGCAAAACTTGCCACTAATGGACAATCACCGGTGCAAGGATAGGCAAGGACAGTTTACAGTAGATCAATAACGAGTCAGAAACAATGTTTAACATTATTTATATAATTCTATAAATCAATCACTATTATCCCGACAATTATCACAACAAGAAACCAACAAACATGTTTGAGGTGCACCGATTCAAATAGAACTATTGTTCACGCAGCTGGATAACTGTCGTCATGCGAGATGTTAAACAGAACTAAACAAATGAAAATATGAATGTAAAATTTAATCAAACTTGTTTGATGTTTAGCTAATATCGCTTGCAGGCAACCGTTGCAATGATGTACGGCCCTATTTAACATTGTGGAATTGTTCGAAATTACCTCATACACCTTTTGAAGATCATCAGAATACAGAATAAAAGTTACAAAGTATGATTACCGCATTCAATTTTGGTTACTCTAATCACCTAATGCAAAATGGTCGACGAAACTCAATACACACAAGCAACATAATAATTTTAATTAATATTTATGCTTTGTGTATAAAAAATATCTTTCCTAAGTGTAGTTTGCCCGCAAAAAAAATGTTTTTTGCACCTTTTCCTTTTATTTAACCCTCAGTATCGAGCGTCTTCGACACTGGGACTGCTCCTTGAGCACATGCGCAATGTTATGAAGACCATCAACTGTAGACTACAATCAATTCTGATGCTCGGACATCTGTATTGTCCATGCCTCAGAGCAGGAGCATTACCCCGCTTCTGAGTACCACAAAGTTTATAAAATTGGATGGCAATTTTGAACTTTACAATTTTATATTAAGGTTTTAAGCCTATGAACCGATTAACAGTTGATAGGGGTAAGTGGGTTAAGGGTTTTCTCACATCTTTTATCAAGTATGTTATCTGTCGGTCCGTCTTTCAAGACCCTTTTTCTCAGGAATACGTAAACAAGTCAAGTTGAAAATAATAACTATTACTCGTTTCTGAGTTCTGTTAAAGCTGTAAAAAAAATCAAAGTTATAGGTCAACCCATTTAAAAAATAATAGATGTCACAATTTTGCTGAATTTTCTTGATATTCACAAGAGAATCAAAACCTATATAGGATACTTCCCGTTGACCTAGAATCATGAAATTTGGCACGAAGCAAGTTCTTTTATCACAAGGAAAAAAACCGAAAACCGTAAATTTCAGTCTGCCTTTACAAAAAAAATGCTATTTGTGCGGAACCGTCGGTTCGGAGTCGAGGTCGCACTTGATAGTGGATATTTTTTTCAATAATGGTTGTGTTTGTCAGCGTTCCTGGTCTTGACGACGATACCGTTCAACGTCTGCAGGGAAGCACGGCAAAAATACTTGGTCCATCTACCGCACACCCAAAACTCTTTCTGCCCAGTCCGACGATTCTTGAAAAACCTCTGTTTACCGAACTGGATGCCTTTATTGCCAAACTTTGTGCGAAAGAAACTTGCTTCTGTAAAAAGCATAACAAACATAGCGTCACGCTTGATTCCAGACGAGGAGACAACAGTTGACAGTTGAGCCACGTTTCGACACCAGCTTTTAGAATTATAATGTGGTAAAATTTTAGACCAACAACGTTTGTCACTACGAACAGCAGGGGACGATTAAGAATGTGAGCTGTGATTTCATATTGTTTTTACACGTTTAATAGAGGTACATAAGTATTTTATGCATAAACAATTATTATTTCTTAATTGTTTACCTATTGTTTATAAGTACCTTTAATTTATCTATGGTATCTTGTTGAGGAGAAAAGCAGCGGAAACTGTTTTTATTTTAGAGAACAGAGCTATTCGAGAAATTTATAATCTAAAACGCAGACTCCCAAGAGGTTTTCAAAGAAATTGAGATACTAGCTGTACAAGTCAATCTATTTACGAAAATGAAATTTATGAATTTCCTAAATTAGCGATAGCTGTAATGTTAACCTAAGAAATAATAGACTAAGTTGCACCCCGGTTTAGACTCGCAAAAGTTAGCAATTCTTTCAGGGGTCAATTCATTCTCTACTACAACAGGATATCTCTAGAGATTTTGAACTGCCATTTGAACAATTTATAAACCATGTATAACTACTTTGTACGGTGCACACTATTTCTACGGTGGCAATGCACCGTACATACTTTATCTAAAAAGGGATATTACAATATTCAAGATTACATAATTGACAAGAGTGTTAGCCTTCTCAACCCAGAACTCGTTAAATATTTTTTTATTTCTTTATTCCTGCATATTGTTTATGATATGTAATATTTCTACTAGTTAAACAAACCATATATTTGTAAAAGATCTAAAACTCAATCTGTGGGAGTTTCTTCGCCCGTCTCCTCCTACAGTGGTCCAAAGAAGAGGCAAAAAATGACGTTTTCTAAACCTATATATTTGCAGATAATAAGGTAATTTGTTTTGATTACTCTGGTTGCGGCGTACTTTGAGTGTAAAGAGAAGAAATAAAATTAAGAAACTGTACTATTATTCTTTTCAGTCACGAGTTGCAGTAGAATCTACAAAGACGTTTTTATAATGAATTGTCATATAGCTATACCGAAAATATAGGCCACAGCTGTATTTCCATAAAAGCAATACAAGCAAAAGGAACTATTATATTATATTATAAGTTACAAGTTACTCAATCATCGCCTGACATCCTCTGGGGTAGATGCCATTGATGATCCAGTCAGCACAAAACTTGATCAACATACATCTCAAAAATCATCATACCGCCGCGACCCATGCCAGTACTTACGTACAAAATTCTTTTATCCGGATTCGAGTAAGATTAAGCTATACTCTACCACGCTGGCTCAGTGCGGGTTGATGGAGGGGTTTTAAGACCACTATCACGTAGCGATAGTAGCCGGGACCTACAGCTTAACGTGTCATCCGAAACACTGAACGTCCGATAATGTACGTAAGATAAATTAATTATTTCATTGGTTCATGGTCAGGTTTCGGACCTGAATCTTCTGTGTGAAAAGCAAGCGTGAAACCCATTAGACCACGTAGCTCTATAATATTATAATCTCACATATAATATAAAATTGTATTATTTATTATATTATGTGAACTTTGTAGGTAAGTACTGAAAGTACTAAAATTCACACAGTAAAGCGCGGACTCGAACACGAAGGGTTACGTACCATCGTACAAGAAAACTTAACCACAAAAAATATATATGTCCGAACGTGGATTCTAACCCAGAACTTTATGATTGCGAAACCAATATCAAACTAATTGCTCCACCACAACCATGTGTTAAGCCGCGAAATCTACGATCACATTGAAATCTTGATTTTTTTATGTCGCTGGGAGTGTTGAAATACGTCTTTTGTATGGGGACGGAACCCTAAAAATGAGGGTAGGAATTATGACGAGGAATCAGATTAAAAAATTAGCAATTGTAATGTTTAATTGAAAAGAATATCTATATTTATCAACATACACATGTAAAACGTATCTTAGTCTTAGCTTCGACCCTATTAGTATTACTACAAAAAACAATAACAACACAGTATTAACACGTCATCATGATTATTCAGTAAACAGTTTTTTAACATGCTTCTAAATTTCGTTACCACAAAAACGTGTTTAGTGAGTGTCTTTCTAAATAACGGATAAATCATTCACTAATTTCAGCTAAGGCCACACTGCAAAACGTTCGTTTATCAGATCCATTTTACGAAAATAACATTCCATCAGTTCCATTTTAAACGAATAAATACAAAATTTTGATAAAGTTTTTGCTTAATTTAGTTTCAATGACATGCATATGTAAGGTATTACGACATTCCTATTTTTTAAAGAAAACTCGTTAATTTTAGTACTTTAATCAAAAACGTCTAAAAATAAGCGGCGAAACGGAACACGGAACTGTCACTTTAAAAGTTCGTCAGACAGCAGACAGAAGTCTGGTTTCGTTTGAGATTTGGTTGGGGATACATCATAGAAGCTTAAGGTTGCTCAGGAAAGGAGTACCAACCTACCAATCTGCTCATACCCTGGGTAGTGATGACGAGCAACAAAACAACACCCAATTTTTCTGGATTTCGAAACAGAAAAGGTAAAAAAATATCATCTTAATGGTAATCAGCCCACGTCAACCAACAGCTGGGCATAGGTTGAGCGGGGCTTTTGCGCATATAGCCGGATTTTCACTATTGGATATAATCTAATATTTATTGCATCTCAAGATGTAAAATAAATATTGCTTGTCATTCTTTTTCTATAGCTCGTTTACACTGTGCATAATAAATGGACTCATAGAAAGACTGGCAAGTGACATTTATTTACCAACTTGAGATCCGAACGATAAGACCAGGCTCACTGGCTTAGTGTTGGACTCGTATAAACAGTATTTCAAGCACAGCCAGTGCTGGCGTGAATATAGCGCCCGTCTAGGTAGCTTTACACGAGGCCAGTGCTGGCTGCAATTCTTACGGGCGCACGCGCGGATTTGAGACAATTAATCAAAAAACAGCGGACAATTTATCAATTTAACCGGAATACTAAAAGGCTGCATAATAACTCAACAGCCTTTATTTACTAGCGAACTACTAAAAGAGAAAACTCGGTTTTGTTGGTTTTCTTGGAGAACAAGTTAAGTCAGCATGAGATGTATATGAGCGCGCAACCTACTCAAATGTGTCTACACACCCAAATCAGCCAGAAATATCTTCTCAGCGCACAATATGTTTAAGCTTTCTCGGTTATATAAATTGTTATATAGTTTATACCATGTCTATCCATAATACAACGTAAAACGTAGTTTTGAGGTAACGTTTTTTGTAAACATTGGTTGTGTTGGTGGTGTAACAGTGGTTAAAGTTTTTTGTGGTAAGACGGTATAAAGATATAGCTTAAGTATATTGTACTAGGAGTAAGAACTAACATATCATTGCTGAATAATATAAAATAGTATAATTTGTAGTAATTAAAAGTAGTATAAAGAGACCTATTCTCAACATTATAAAATATTAAAATACACTTAACCAATGTCTACATTTACTATATGTCAGACGTTTAACTAACACAATTTGTGCTTAAAATGAAGAACAATTGTAAAGAAAACTTAAGTTGTAAGATCGTTACAAAAACTTAACGGTAATAATAAAGTTAAAACTTAAATACCTACTCGGGATTAATATCTTCTTCTTCTTTTACTTCGGAACCGAAGTTTTTACCTGGTCCGAGAAAATGCGAATCTCTCAAATCGGAGATAACGTCGTCATTGTCAAAATTATCATCATGTATGACGTCCTGTGGCGTGACGTCACACACATTGTGCTCATGTTCATCAGAATCAACATTTCCCATTTTCATCCAAGCGGTGGGATCGGTGATTTTCCTTCCGTCTGGTCCAGTGACTCTCAGACGTTTAGGCAATGTCGCCATAACAGAATGGTTGTGGTCGTTGGTGACTTTGACGAGGGCGCCGTGAAGAGTGGCGATGGAGGCGCGACAGCCGGCGCGGTACTGGCCGCAGAGCCAGAGGATCCTCGGACCTTTGTTGGTGCGATGCACGTTGAACTTGTAGCCTTTATAAAGTACGAGCGGACGCTTTCTACGTGACGTGGTAAATATCAAGTCTGAAAATAATTATGTTTTCAATATTTTTAAAGTATAGTACCTACTTATTCATAATTTCTTAATTGAACACAAACGACATAAAGAAAGGGTCATAACATAGAAATAGTGAACCAGGGCGAGCTTATCTCTAACAACAGATCTCTTCCAACAAACCAAGTAAGGAAGACTTGTGTACAACATAAAACAGAATTCACCTGCACAAATACATAATAATGTATGATAACTACATACTAAACGTATGTATATATCAAAATACATACGCATTAAACCCGAACAGAAAGGTAGTGCTTCTAAACGCGACTTTTAAATATACTGACAGTTGGAGTATCCGTGATGGCGTAGGGGAGTGTAATCCACAGCCGAATGGCCCGGATTGTAAATCCGATCTCATAGAACGTGGTACTATGGCGAGGAGTTGTAAGCAAGGATGCTGTGTGAGTTCTCCGAAGACAGACAGAAAGGCTATTGCTGTAGCAACTTGAGAGAGTATCTCGTACTTGTTATGGCCTGGGACTTGTTCGGGTTAACCAGGAGTCTGAAGGATGAAGCCCAGCCTCACACACCATCAAGATCAGTGCGTCCACAGCAGTTGACATCATTGGGAGCGAAGTGGCGGTAAATCTGGAGATCATCAGCGTTAAGATGATGTAAGGAGACCCATCTAGTTAATGAAAAGTGTGTGAGATAAAATAAGTTTTGGGAGGATACCACCGAGGATGCTGCCGATCTCCCAAATAACAGCCGAACCAGCTGGCAGATAAGGGGGACACGTTCAGGGATTTGAGAAATTCAACGAGAATGTCAAAATCTGAAGTCAAGTAGAGCCAACACGGAAAGCTGTTTGCGGTCCATTGCAAGCTGAATGTCATCAGTGACTTTCAGCAGAGCCGTGACGGTGCTATAACCCGGTCTGAACCCTGACTGGTATGTCATCGGCCCCGTAAATATCATAATAGATCTCAAGGATAAGGCAATAAATCAAACCTCGTAATAAAAAAATAAAGCTTTAATTATCTATCTAAATAACCCTGCTTTACAATAATCACAAAACATGTCTTTTCCATTTTCAACCTCAAAATTACTGATGTGCCATGGTCGGAAATATTGCCATTTGTGGGAATATTGCTAGCAATATTGCCGGATATATATGACAATTATATTCAGATATATCACAATTCTAAAACAAATATTTAAGTAGTTACATCAAAAGGGAACCCATGTACAAAGACGACTTTATCTCTAAAAATAGATTTCTTCCAGAAAACCACATTTATATATATATATATATGTCGCAGCTTCGCCAAAAGACAATAACGTAAGGATTAGGTATGATTGACAGAGGGTCAAGCAAACCTAATCCTTACCTTATTTAACTTAGTTTACTAAGTGATTAGTTTAATAACTCACAAAGTTAATTGATGTTTATTGTAGTTACTTTCAAAGATGTTGTTATTTTATAGAGTCAAATGTCGAATGGCATAGATTCTAGAGGAGTGTTGCCAGTTTAGAATATTGTAAAGTTCGTAACGAATCTGAGAGTACGTTCGTTTGAGTTCGTATCCGATTTGCTGTGAAACGCTAATATTATGCTAGGGTGTGATCCTTATGGAGATGGCTATACTATTCTCTGTGATTTGATTGCGGACCAATCAGACGCTCGCGTTGGGAAGCCGTCGAAGTAACATCCAAGTACCGCACTGTCTTATCTAGTGTAAAATGCTGAGTGTTAGTTTAATCTGAGACTCTTAGCAGGGATAACAAATTGTGAAGTCATACCTACCTTAAATAAGCGATATTTGTTAGTGCCAGTAAAGCCTATGAGGTAGGAGTGGCAATAAACTTTGTGCTGATGGACGTTACGTGTTTACTCATTGTTAGTTCGCCCACATAAAGCCCACAGATCTGATAACCATAAATACTCTTGCTTATAACAATAACAAGGAAATATTTTTGTGTAGTCTTAAATTCTGATCTACCATCTGTTTAGGGATATGAACACCATAATCGACTGTATGACCAAAACTGCCGGCAATATTGCCAATATTGATGGCAATATACCCAGTAAATTTCCGACAAAATTGCTTTGGGCCGAAATAAAAAAAAACATGTTGTGGATGCCGACCAGCATTTTGTGAGCCAAAATGGTCCTAACTCAGCTCAAAGCTGCCACGTGCTGCGCCGAGGCGACAACGACGCCTCAGATTTTCCCAGACCCACTACCGGTGACCTCACGTCTGCTGTGTGTAGGTAGCTAGGTTTATAGACAATAAGAAAATATATAGACAAATGTAACGATAAGATAATAAAACAATAGTCCGAAGAACATATTTCAAGATAAATAGTATAACATAAGAATAAAAATATGAAAATTTACCCAATAGTGTAACCAAAAAAAAAATTTTTTTTATTATCATTTATACACGGTGGCAAATTTGGTTCCCCGGCCGCGCAGGGCCGCCGGCCAGCCGCGAAGCGAGGAGGCGCAGTCAGAAACTAAGTATTCAGGTCAGAATCTATATGTATTCGGGTCAAATTGGACCCACTTCCCGATTTCCGATTGTGCCGAAATTTTGCAAGGATATGTAAATCATATGACAAAAGGATATTGTTATGACATGGAGCTGATCTGATGATGGAGCCGAAATGTGGTCATGGGAACTCTGTATCAAAACGACGTAACCCCATTAAGTTAGGGCTCGTTTGATTTGTCTTGACAAGTTTTTTGGTCCTAGATGATATCCAGGGTCTGATGATGAAGTCGGAAGGTGGCCATGGGGACTGTGTAATTAAACAACGCAACCCTATCGAGTTTGGGCTCGTTTGATTCGTCTTGACTTGGTCCTCGATGTTATCCAACGTCTAATGATGGACCCGGAAGATGGTCGAAACGACGCAACCCTATCGAGATTGGGCTCGTTTGATTCGTCTTCAATACACAAAAACTTAAAAATGAAAATAAACAACTAGAAAAGCAATTAAAAAGCTTTTATTTACATGTGGGAATATGTGCAGTGTCCCTACTCAAGTTCAACAGTAGAAACTTCTCCAACTCAATGGTTGTGACCGATTCCAAGTCTTATGATCTCGTCGTCGACAGTGACGACCACGGCCCGACAGCCGGTGCGCTGCCGGGTGCAGATCCAGCGTGCGCGAGGGCCGGTGCTGCGACACCACTTGTTGAACCGGTACCGACCTATCAGCAAGATGGGGTTGCCTAACCGAGAGGTTCCTAAGGTCGGAATGTCTGGAAAATATACGTCTAAGTTACTCAAGTGTTTTGTTAGACGATTAGTAGGCAGGGATTAAAGACCTCTTGTTGCTGCATTCCCGACTCACCACGCCTGTCTCCATGCAAAATTGATCGCACAAAAGCAGTTTAAGTGTTTCTGAAGAAGTGTTTCATGATTTCCATATACATTTACTGTTTACTACGAGTATATTTATCATATATCAGCAATACATATGTTTAATGAGAAAATGAATACATTTTAATTTCCAAATTACAACTTCCCCCGAAAACGCTCCAGTTGTCGTGGCGTCGCTCGCTTGTGTCGTCAAGAATTTGTGAATGAGTGTGAGTTCCGTTCATCTGAGAATACCATACGTTGAAACAAAGAGTTTAAATAGTTAAGGCATTCCTGTCGTAATTTTTGCTCAGATGGTGTTCAACATAGCATGGCGGATAGCTGTATTTTTTTGTTTCAAAAATATTACTAATATAGCTCTTATTATGAAAACAAATATTTTTTTCGTAATTTAGGACGCAGGCTTAGTTAGAAAGGTAAATACATTAGTTTGGGTTTTTTTTGATTGTAGTTATAATCCAACAGTGAGATCAAGCCATCTTCGAAGCTGAAAATTCCCTATCATCATGTCGTCGGCAACTGCCAAACTAAGGAGTACTTATAGGAAAATCTTTGTGATATATCCCTCATCCCACCATATTCATAATGTAACCTTTCAAGCTATAATAGGTAAAATAGATAATTACAACTACAGATTAAAGATCGAATCGGTTAAGTTGCGAGGTTGCTATTCATACCTCTACATATGATACTGAAGTGATGAATAAACACCAGAGCATCAGTGATTATGTGCAGGCCCTCGCGTGATGATGACATTTTCAATGGTGATGACATGTGAGCGGCAACTAGGGTAGCGGGCACACCTCCATCTGGCTCGAGAAGTATTTGTGTTTTTCTTGTTGTATCGATACGGGAATTCTACCAGCACAGGCTTTCCGAAACAGGACAAAATCAAGAGTGGCGCGCCTGAAATTTTGACCAAGAGGTCAAAAGTAGATCAAAATGATTCGTAAGTTGGCTTTAACACGCTAACCCTATACTCGATCAACAGTCTAAACTTTAGACTCAACCGCCTTTAGACTCTATAAAGACTGTTGAACTTAAAACTTGAGTTTGAAATGATCGATGAGTGAATAACGGTAAATTAAATATACATTTAATAACCAGTACATCAGTGATTATGTTCAGGCCCTCGCATGATGATGACGTCTTCAATAGTGATGACATACGAGCGGCAAACAGGGTAGCGGGCGCACCTCCATCTGGCACGAGGGGTATTTGTGGTGACCTTGTTGTGCCGGTACTGGCCTTCTACCAGCACTGGCTTGCCGAACCGGGACTTAATGATGTGTGGTGCTTCTGCAATGTTGAGTTATCATGAGGTCAACAGTAGCTGGAAATTGTACGTGTATACAGCGCTAGGGCGCCGGTACCCTAGCATAATGTTAGCGTTTCTATCTTCAAACTTGGCACTGGACAATGTTTATTTAGGACATTTGGAGTTTAAATTATGGTTGAGTGAACGTTAAACGAACGTTAAATATACATTTTCTCAAATATGCGCGGAGTTTTAAACAGAACGTTCGTAAATACAATGTCCAAAATATCAAAATTACAGCCAAGGTAAATTTAAATTAAAAAAATAAAATAAAAAAATAAAAACTTTGAAGGAAATTTGAGGAGAAAGTGACGTTTTATTAAAATGTCAAACATGAATGTGCACTGTTTTCGTGTAAGTGTTTTTTTGTTTTGGAATCAAAAATTGTGAAAACACCTTCACAAGACCATACCATAGAGTTAACTTTGCCTTAAAATAATTCACTAGGTTAAAAACCAAAAAAAACGACCATTTCTTCATCAAGGCCCATTTCTTCTTGCCAGGTCGGGATGCGAATATATGTTTAAAAATTGCATAGGTGTATATATGTTTGGAAACTATAGATCGGATTTTGACTATTCTTTTTTATAGGCTTACATTTACTCCAACTTAGGGAAGAGAGCATATTTTATTAAAATATATTCAGTAGTTTTTGGGGTATGGACTATTACGTGTAAGTAAAGTAGTCAAGCTTATATTAAATGCGAGCTGATCAACAAAGAGAAATAGAAAATTAGGAAAAATGCAAGTTTTATCAAATCAGTTCAGTAGTACTGTTATGAAAAATAGGGCTGAAAGAGAACAGCTGGAAAACTTGATGAATTGGTGGTGTTTAATCCTTTCTGAAGTTGCGAATATAATAAGGGCCCATGAAAGACATCATTACATTATTTCCATAAAACTAAATATTACGAAAAAGAAGCCGACTTCAAATTACCTCAGAAGTAAGAAATAGTACATTTCCCACGAGTTCTCAAAGGCTTTTATTTACTAACCGAGAAGATTACGGCACGAAGGCAAAGATCGTAGCGAGGTTCGTAAAACGCCTTCTCCAATGAGTTAGGAATAGAATTTTTCCGCCTGAGACCCCAAAATCAAGCGGCGAAAGTGCTATTTTAGCTCAGAAGTCGGAAATAATATTTTCTTACTTTTGAGATCATTTAAAGTATTAATTTGTTTTAACATTATTAAAGTCCTAAAAATACCTACCAATGCATTGGCGGGAAAACGAACGAAAAGGCTCTGCTAAAAAGAATGTGTCGAGAACATATATTATTTTATTATACATTTTCGTTTGTTTCCTTGCATTTTTTTAAGATCATTAAGTCCTGGCGGATATGGAAATTGCCTGACTCGTACAATTGAAGTCCTCGCCCTGCAATTGCCGACTTTCTCCGCCACGGCAATAATGTAGTATTTAATCACCAGTTCAACACAGTATCAGTGATTATGTTGAGGCCCTCGCGTGACGATGATGTCATCAATGGTGATGACATACGAACTACAGGTAGGGCGACGTGTACACCTCCATCTCTCACGAAGAGTACGATTGTTCCGGCCATTCTTGTTGTACCGGAACCGGCCATGAACCAGCACTGGCTTGCCGAACCGGGAATTGAAGATGTGCGGCGCGCCTGAAATTGAAAGAAATTGAGTCAACTCTATTATACTAGGTCAAAAGTCTTCACTTTAGACTCTTAAATAAAGGATGGGGTTTGAAGGCGGATGAGTGAATATCCGTGAATAAACATTTAATCACCAGTCCAACAGTTCATCAATGGTTATGTTCAGGACCGCTCATGATGATGACGTCCTCAACGGTGATGACAAAGGCGCTACAAGTAGGCCGGCGGGCACACCTCCATCTTGCTCGTGAAGAACCAGTGCTAGAGCCAATCTTATTGTACCGGTACTGGCCTTGCGTCAGCACTGGCTTACCGAACCGGGATATAGTGATGTAGGCTGCATCTGAAATTTAATCAACTCATCAATCAGTAATCGACTATGTGTGTACAGAGTAGTTCTGTCTGTTGTGGCGACGGCGAATTCTGGCCATAAATGAGGCACTTAATTAATAGCCCGAGACTTTCAGCAAATGGCTAGCCTTTTGTTTAAAATAAAGCGTCGTCAGAAACGTTTAACGACCAGCCTAACCGAATAACAGCCTTTTGATTGAAAGCAATATGAAACCAGGCCAGTTCTCGTTTCAATCTTTCTTTCAATGATTCTCCACACACACTTCAACGACCTCATTTCCACTGCATTTATTCTGTTTTCATGCTTCTTCTGCCATACATCAATGCCGGACTCAACACTCCATTATGAATAGCCAAACGTGCCTTTTGTGACACAGTTTGGCCACTCATCACGGAGTGCAGCGCCCCATTGATTTAATTTTCCGCAGTCCCTCTTCTTTATATAGCGGCGACATCTATATTATAAAAAAATAAAAAAATGGGAGTGCTCATTGTGTATTCTGAAGATTGCAACGTTATCGAATGCTCAACAACCACAGGCTTTCTTCATGCAGCGACCTCGGCGACTGTGCGAGGAAGGGTAACCACCTTTCTTGTTAAAGCGATGAATTCCAATTTATATCACTTGTTGGCCGTATCGGGACGTCGTGAATACCACACCGTAGTTCATTTAAACGTTTGAACCCTAAGGAGTGAAATAGTAAAAATTACAGACATATTGTAACATAGTTTTTTGACCACAGTTCCAATAATTAACATAAACATAAATATTTACATACAGGCACATACATTGCTTCTGGCCCCACATTAGGATACCCTGTAACTTAACTATACACATTGTGCGTACACCAACAGGGCCCTAAGCAAAAGTGTATTGCCTATTCAGAAATGAGTATAAGAATAAACTAAAAATTATACATGTTATTCGTAATTTTTACTTGCAGGAATTCCATGTACCATTATTTAAACACGTTTGAAGGATGGCGCTGGTGGGAGACATCAACCACCATTAGTGGTTATGAAAATTATTGTCCTTGACTATTTCGCCGTTTAAAGTGGCCATACTGGCGCGGCATCCGGAACAGGACTTCGTACATTTCCAGGCAATCCGGGGTCCCTTGCTGTCACTTCTGCGGTTGAACCTGTACTCTCCAAACATCATCACTGGGTTACCGAACCTTGTTCTTGAGAAAACAGCTGGAATGGGTTTATATTTTATATTAAACTATGTTAGTAAGAGGCACATTTTTATAATTTGATATTACAGCAGATATAGTAATGATAAATCCGTAATACTTTTTACGTGTGAAAATGTAACTATCTACTTTATGCCTATTATGGCCCAAAAGATAGAGTCCTATGATAGGTGGAAAGACACGTGAAGTACATAGGTAAGTAACTAAAAACAAATTCAGCGACACGCAACTGTCCAATACTCAGAACCCATATGGGGTGCCAGGGGCACAGTTCGTTTTTTCACAGGACAGGGTCCTATAACAAATATTATAGTTTTTTGTTTTAAGAAAGTGGTGAAAATGCCCTATTACTGTCCCCTACTGCTACTTTTGTCATGAAAAAACTTTCCAACCTTTCAGAAAGTAATTTTGTCATATAGCGTGTTTTAAGGTGCTCTTTCTCTATCGGCGTGAATTTAGTTCTATTATTACTTGTGTGCTGGTTAAGTTCGTAGGTGATTTTCACTACTTTATAAAAACAAAAATTAAATTATACATCCAAATAGTTCAAGCAGTCAAAACAAGCCTCTATGCTTCTACCTTAGACAGACAAAAAGGCTAAACAACAAGAAAATATTACTAATTAAATAAAATGACGAACAAAATATCTTACTGAGAATCACAAACAAGAAACTTAAAGTAGCATGAAAATCCGGCGACAATTTAAAACATGGAACCAACAAAACCACCTCAACCTCATAAAAGAAGAGTTAGACATAATCAGCTCTACTATACGTAGTAAAATACACCTTTAAAGCGTGGATAAAGACAATGAAAAGCATGATAAGTGACATGACTGAGCAACTACCAGCTACTTTTTATCCCCAATCAAACGAAAACAAACTTCAGTCTGATTTAGAATTTAGAAGCTTGTTCAAAAATTGTTTACTGAATAATCATGATTCAGTTAAACAAGTGTTAACACTGTGTCTTTATTCGTTTTTGTAGTAAGACGGGCAATGTTTATATGACTAGACACTGAAACTATGCATTGACGACCCGAATGGCCTAGACACTGGAACTATGCATTGACGACCCGAATGGCCTAGACACTGAAACTATGCATTGACGACCCGAATGGCCTAGACACTGAAACTATGCATTGACGACCCGAATGGCCTAGACACTGAAACTATGCATTGACGACCCGAATGGCCTAGACACTGAAACTATGCATTGACGACCCGAATGGCCTAGACACTGGAACTATGCATTGACGACCCGAATGGCCTAGACACTGAAACTATGCATTGACGACCCGAATGGCCTAGACACTGAAACTATGCATTGACGACCCGAATGGCCTAGACACTGGAACTATGCATTGACGACCCGAATGGCCTAGACACTGAAACTATGCATTGACGACCCGAATGGCCTAGACACTGAAACTATGCATTGACGACCCGAATGGCCTAGACACTGAAACTATGCATTGACGACCCGAATGGCCTAGACACTGAAACTATGCATTGACGACCCGAATGGCCTAGACACTGGAACTATGCATTGACGACCCGAATGGCCGAATCGGCAGTGACCCTGCCTATGAAGCCAAGGGTCCCGGGTTCAAGTCCCGGTGGGGGCAAATATCTGTTTGATGAGAACGGATGTTTGCACCCTAGTTATGGTTGTATATCTATCTAAGTATAATATTTATCTATATAAGTATGTGTAACGTTGTCTAGTACCCAAGATACAGGGAATCCCAGTTTGGGGATAGATCAATGTGTGTAAATAGTGTCCAAGGTATTATTATGCATTTATATGTTTTTATATTATTTGGGACCTGTGCCAAATATACGTCAAAACTGTAAAACAATGTAATCATCCGTCATTCACCATCAGCCATCATGAGTTATTTTTGAAAAATATCGAGAATCTTTTTGTTGTAATCAATATGTAGGGGTTTTTTTTTCGTTCAGAAACCACCTCTTGTAACCGTAACTCATGTAACCGTTGAAAATGAAGTCACGAGGGGTCCTATTATAAAAAATTGATAATAAAAACAATTAGACATCTATCATCTAAAAGTCGGCTGCCGACGTAGAGGCAGGCATAAACTGAGATGGCGGAATGTGGCAACAAGTTCCTGCCGGGGTGGCGGGAGGTGGCGCAGTCCAGGGACGTGTGGACTCGAGAGAGGGAGGCCTTTCACCAGCAGTGGGACACTATTGCGCGAGTAGGACGTCGGACCCGCACACGAAGGGTTCCATACCCTTTGTACACGGAACAACGTAAAACGACAGTCTTATGTACGAGTATAACTTTTTTAATTTAATAATGAAATATTAAATACTAGTTAGGACTACATTCAAGGCCGTACATCGAAAAGAAATGTGTAAGTATTCAACTATGTACTCGTTATCGGAACTCTTTGCTCATTGAAACCGGAAGTGGATAGGAATTGAGTAACTTATTTATAGAAATAAAAACAAATCTGATAAAAAAATATTATTATAATTCGAATGAGCAATTATTAATCGAATAATGTTACAATTATAATAAAGAAATAAGTAAGCACAAATCTCGATTCCCGCACATAAATATATTTTCCGCTAACATCGGGAGAGTCCAGTTCAGTTCACCGCTAGGCAAATAAAACAAATATCTTGTATGTTATGTGTAAAAATTAAGAACTTCCATTATGTTTCATTATATATTGTTAAAGCGGCAATAGAAATACACCCTCTGTGAAAATATCTACCGGTTCAACCTATTTCGGTTGAACCGGTAGAGCCCGGTGACAGACGGGCGGATAAGGCTTAAAATGACAGCGAAGGCTTAGTTAGTTATTTAAAAAGACATCTTGTCTCGGATCCATTTGTGAGTATAGGCAGGACACATTGGTTTTCACCGGTACTGTCAACATTTAAACCTCTTATATGGGATCAAATATATTTCACTTCATTTCACACATATCAATAAAATATAATAATAAACAACCAACTCAAATTAGATGAGGAGCATATCGATAACAGGGTGGTATTTCTATTGCCTGTAAATTAAACAGTACGCTTTCATATAACCTACATACAATCAATGATTGTGAACATTTATGACCCTAAGCAGTACGTCATCAGGCGTAGTGACGATGGTGGCGCGACATCCCCAGTTCTTGCGAGTGCAGACCCAGCGCAGTCGCTTCTTTGTGCTGCAACTGTGCAGGTTGAGACGATATCCGCCGATAATGAGGCACCTTCTGCCACGGGGGGTAGTCGAGAAACTCATGCCTAGGCCAATGCCTACAAAAAGAAGACGACTTGTAGAAGAAGAAACAAATGACATCAAACGAAGGTGTAGCGAATAATCCAACCAAACTTACTAGTTATATTTCTTTATTCAAACGAATTTTATGATCATAATATCACCTTCACATAAATTATTGTAGAAGACGTTATACCCTTACTTAAGAATATATTTGAATGTTGGTAAACATTAAGACTTACAAATAAATTAAGTACAATAATTTCATAAAATAAACTAATTGTCATAATGTCATGATTAAGAAAGATGTAAAATTGCACGTTTTTTTTTATTTTTATGACTAGATTTAAGCAGACCTAACATTTTATACCCCATGATTATGATGATCGTTATAATGTACAATAATGTTCTCAAGGGTGTGGATGGAAGCACAGCATCCCAGGGACTTCCTTGAGCATCGCCACCTAGTCTTCCCCATTCTGGAGTTAGAAGAGTCCATGTTGAACCGCTGGTTGCCGACCTTCAAGCCAGGGCGACCTGACCTGGTGGAGTAGCACACCACATCTGCTGGGAGACATTTATTATAATAACGATTGTTCGTGCAACACAGTAGGAAGACTACCGATTTAGGTAAGATTAGGTGATGATCGGTATACAATTTAAATAACTTAAAATATCTTGCGACAACTTAACGGAAAGGGCTCCCACCGAGTCCCACCAAAATGGTGAGTCTGGTATCTTAAGTTGTAGCACTACAGAACGCTAAATCATCTATTTCATTATTTGTTTTTGTTATGCTTTCATGATAGAAATAATTGCATACTTTATGCTACATCTATAATTAAGCACATTATTCAGTTATTTATATCCCGTGACACAAGTAAAAGGTTGTATGACAACCCTTGCTCCTCTTGATGCATCGCCATCGAATTCAAGGTCTCCTTGAGTTATTTGAGGCCATGTTGAAACTACTCGTATTACGGCGACCTCTGTGGCGTAGCGGTTATGGCTGTGCCTACCATGCGAGAGGTCCCGGGTTCGATCCCCGGCTGGGGTTGAAGAAAAAATAAATCCCCAGGTCTTGGATGTTTATATGTTGTGTGACGTCGCTGTTTCTGGTTCCCACGACACAGGGTATCCTAGTGTGGGGCCAGAAGCAATGTATGTGCCTGTATGTAAATGTGTAAAAAAAAAAAGGTTAAACCTCAGACCGAGGCGACCCGCTCTGGTAGAGTGGAAACTTATGCGATTGTCAATATATAAGTGTAGAGATGAGGTAGAGATTACCCGTTGAATTCAAATGCGTCAAACAAGTGTCAACGAATTATTCAAGATGATCTCTCTGTCAGGCTCCACACGAGATTCATTGAGCTCCACACAGCCTAAGTTTCTCGAATGAACAGAAATTGATAGAATAGCGCGATGATGGCACTCAGTCACTGTGTCGTGCTCCTGCACTTGTCTAGTGCTATTTAATGCAAGTAATATAAAATGAATACTTTAATTTGTTTTAAAATGTTTAATCCAGATATCTAGATCCGTATACAATTACGTAATTATTAAAACTCAAGGGGCCTTACCACAAAAAAATAAACTACTGTTCAACACTTGTTTAAATACAAAAGTGTAAGGGATTTGACATTTGTTTTGCGGTTAAACGCTGTTTAATATTGTTTGTGGTAACACGGCATATATTTGTACATACTAAATCAACTAGTGGCTCTTTGAGGTGTAGAACCTACGAGCGACACAGAAAATTGGCGTTTTTTAGGCTTCCGTACCTTAAAAAGGAAAAACTATTATAGGATCACACGTTTGTCTATCCTAGGTGTGTAATAGTTATTTGTGTCACAAGGGAGCAAAATGATGTATTTACGGCGAGGGCGGTACATTGAATCCTGAGTGTAACGAAGGATTCAAGCGTTAACGCCCATGCCGAAAATAATTTTGCTCCTGACACATACAACTTTTCACACCGATTATGAGGAAAATTTAAAATAAATGTTCTAAAAAAAAATATACTTTGAATTATACTTTCACCGCTTTTACAGTAATCTAACAACGTAAACAAAACATTTATTTTTATAATCACGGATTGTGAAGGATTAGGTAAAGGTCACCACAGATGAAATATTCCTGTGTACTTTTACCAATGTGTAAAAATAATCGAATCGAATATTACAATGGTTTCGGATATCAATATTCATTATATCATAATAACAGTCATCGATAGTTTCGATTTCAGTAAAACATATAATTTATTGTGACATTTTTTTTAAATACTACGAAATATTCATAAATTTTCATATAACGTTGTTAAAGTTAAAACTTGAAACATGTTCGTTTTTAATCGACTACGATGAAAATACAATCGATTATTTTATTAAGATCTATGTTCAATTGGCACATTGCGTAAATGCTACACCCTAATTAATAAAGTAAAAAAAGTAGCTTGAACAGAAAAGTAGCATTTTGCTCCCTCTCCTCGTGGAGCAAAACTTACTTTTCCGAATGAAAGGTGTGAAAAAGTAATATAAAAGACCGAATACTGAACCGATTATGTTGAAATTTGGAACACTAATATATTTATGTGACCCAAATACAAATGTGTCACTTAAGAAAATACATTTTGAATTTGGTGGGCAATTTTGGGAGCCAAATTAGAAAATTAAATAACTTTTTCAAACTGAATCGAGTGACTTGTCAAATGAAAGGTCTTGTTGCAAATATTTCAAATATTTTTTCATAAACCTTAAATGCTGGGTTAAAAAATACTTAAGAGAATAGACAAAAAATACCATCCTCCCCCCCCCCCCCCCCCCACCCAATATCTCCGAAATGTTGTCATGGTTGTTTATCTATCTAAGTATAATATTTATCTATATAAGAATGTGTATCGTTGTCTAGGACCCAAGATACAGGGAATCCTAGTTTGGGGCTAGATCAATGTGTGTAAATAGTGTCCAAGGTATTGTTGTAATTATTATTATTATTATTATTACTGATCCTAAAATTCTGACGTAATATAGGTCTTCATTGATATATTACAGGAAAAATTATGATAAATTTATGGTTTAAATAGGGGGCAGAATTTCTTTTAATACCACATACAAACTTAAAAATGCATGGTTACATACATGGAGTATGAACCAGGAGTATGTCATCTTAACCCACAGGTAAATTGAAGATACCTAATCCCCATTTCACGACCTCTGTGACGCTGCGGTTGAGGCTCTGCCTGCCATGCGAGAGGCCCCGGGTTCGATCCACGGCTGGGGACACAGAAAAAAAACCCAGGTCTTGGATGTTTATATGTGTGTGACGTCGCTGTTTCTGGTTTGCACGACACAGGGAATCCTAGTGTGGTGTCAAAAGCAATATATTTGCCTATATATGAATGTTATGTTATGGTATGTTATGCAAGAAAGTTGAATACCATTGTGCGGTGGTACGGAGCTCACGCACGAAGGGGCGCGAGTCCGACTCACTCTTGACCGTTTATTTTAAAATCCAACCTATTTTGATTATATTGACTTTTCACTAAAATGATATATCCTGTGTCACTCTCACGGCAGCAGCTTTTTTACACTTACAACCCCTTATCTCCGCCATTTTGAAAAAATCCAAAAACTGAATTGACAAAAAAAAAACATATTGTCGGACCTGCCCACGAAATTTCACGAGAATAGGTTGAGAATGCGACTTGCAGAGGAGATCATCCGGTCAGCCCGAAATCCGGACAAAGAACAAAACAAATTGTACAAGCTAAAACGGAGACGTGCTTTGCGCTTCGCCCGATTATTATGTATGGCGTGTTATTCATAATAATTGTTTTACTTTACTTGGCCTTATCTACAATCTATATTATTTTAGCTTTCAAGACTATTTTTTTTAACAATTATTTAAAAAAGTCACTAATTAACAAAATAACACAAAGATACATAGATTATTGATTGTGGTCATATACCGGACAATTTTGTCATCAATGGTTGCGCTCTCGTTGTGAAGTCCGCACTATAGCGGGACCGCTTCCTTCCTCTCCTCAGAGGGACTTGGATTAGCTGGGGACTCGGAGTAGCTGCTGGCATGCAAGATGTACCGATACACACCCTGGCAAAGAACCCGTGAGTCTCGCTTGGTTTCCGTGAAAAATGGCTCTAGGGGGACTTGAGGCAGAAAGCAAAGCTAGTATCATAAATAGAATGAAGGATAAGATAATGCCATAAGAAAATGTTATCAAATACTGCTAGCTACTCCTAACGTTGGGATTCTAAATCAGGGAAGTAGTAAAAAAAACTATCAGAGAATATCTATTTAAAAAGAAAGGAAACAACATAAAGTAACAACTTAACTTTCTAAAGCAAACATTGTATAAACACAAAATTGTATTGAATGTAACATAAATTAACTAATAATTCGTAGTAAGGAAAGTGATTTTTAGGTAGGTACTTTTCTCTTCAAAACCGTAATGCACATACCAAAAGTATGTGAACTGGCGTAAATAGTTCATAAATAAGAACCCTAAAAATAACATAGCATTATTATGGAACAACAACAACAACAACAACAAAAAATAACAAGTTTATAAGGAAGAGATATAATGAATGGTATGCATGGTATGCAAAGATATAATGAATGGTATGCAAAAATTTAACTAAGCTTATTGTCTTTCTTCTCGGAAGATAAGATTACAGTAAGTTCCACCAATGAAGATTTACTAAATAATAATTTATTGCTGTTAAGTATAACATCTTGGGACTCAAACACAAAGAGTGAGAGTGAGAGTGAGAGTTGTTCACGTACTCTAATCTCCATAACTCTAAGAACGTACTATTTGAAATAAAAAATACTGTAACTTTCGACACATATAAATATGAATGTATGTAGCGAGTTCGTGTAGTTTAAAATTCAATGTGTGTGCTCATTAGTGGTTTTAATTATGACGTCATCCATTGTTATTATTGAAGCCCGACATTTAAAACGCGCCACCTTACTGCAAATCCAACGCACGTGCCGACCATCAATATATGAAGTTTTCTTGTGAAACACATATGGACCAACCTTGATCAAAGCATATCCATTTCGGGTAGTCCCAAAGACGACTTTACCTGAGTAGGTAATCATTTGCAATTAATCAAGTTTAAGACGCCTGGGACCAAATGCTACAGCAAAGTACCAAAACACAAAAAATAAATATATTAATGTTTGAACACAATGTTTAATAGAAGCCAATACAAATGATATATGATGAAATAGAGAGGCAAACAGCGCAAGTTGAAACAGAACTCAGTAATTGCTATGTTTCAAGTCTGCTGTTTGTCAAGCGTGCTTTTTTTCAGTTAACAGTCTATTTAATTTGATGTAAAACATGTTTAGATAAAAATAAATGTGATATTTGTTAAATGGTTGTGGAAATGTCGTGAATGCAAATGGTATCCAGTTCGCACAGAAAGTACGAGCACGCGTTCGATGCAGTACTCGTAATGACAATCCAAAAATTAATATATATACTTAGAACTAATGATTATGTTCATAATTGGCTTTGATGACTACGTCATAGAGTGTCGTGATGCTAGATCTGCACCCCATTGCTGAACGGGTGCACGCCCACCGAACCTTAGGGCCGCTTCCTTTTTGGTTCATATTGAAACGGTACGGCTCCATTATGATGACCGGGTTGCCAGACTTGGTTTTTCCAAAAATAAGACCTGATAACACAGTGATCTTATTAGAAACATGAAATTGCTGCACATCCAAATTAAACCACAGCCTTAAACAGATATACCCAAATAAAACTAACACAAAGTGTGCTTACAACGACAATTTTGTATCAAGACATTTTATTTTATTAAAGAACATTATTATTATCTGGGAAGTAATTGAAATCGTCACAATAGAGGTCCTCCCGTCTGAGTTTCAACGGGCGTTCCGCCTCCTTTCTATCTACGTAGTAAACATTAGGTGGCAAATAAAATAAAGTACATAAAACACTTTCCTGATGTGTCAACACCTTAATGGTTATGATCTTCATTCGCACTTAGAATCACATTATCTATCGTGACGAGCTTGGCCCTGCACTTGGCCTGCGTTGCGCGCGTGCAGTACCACCGTACTTTGGGACCTTTGCAGTCCAACGCACGATTGAACCGATACTGCCCCATGATGATCACCGGATTACCCGCTTTGGTTGTGCCAAAAATAGGCCCTGAAATATCACAGAAAAGTTCATTTAAACCTGGTCATTTTTAGGGTTCCGTACCTTAATAAGACCAGTCAAGTGCGTGTCGGAATTTCGTACATTTAGGGTTCAGTAACAAATGTAGAATATAAGTCTAAAAATAAAGAGAATTAAACAAAACAGATTTATCAATATTTTGGTATTCGCTAGAAAAATATAGTTAATAATAAACATTATCACCAAATTTTAAGGTCATTAATAGGAAGTGAAAAATTTCATTGGTACAAAATTTTGTAAAAATGCTGACTTTGGTAGCTTCTAATGAGAAGCTACTGTAAGTTAATTTATTGTTTTATTTTATTGGGAAAACAAAGGAATGCCTTTGTTTTCCCAATAAAATAAAACAATAAATTAAAACAATAAATACAGTATTTATCTACTCAACGAGCTCTAAACAACAATATCCCACTCGATTGGGTAGGACCATTATTATTTTTTCGCGCTCCCCTTTAGCTGTATGGGAACCCCCTTAAAAACATTTTGAAAACATTTAGGCAGTGATATAGCTTTGGGCCAACAAGATGTTTATACTGCGTAAATTTGAAGACTGTAGCTTTAGCCATTTAGCTGTAAAACCTGTGTGTCAAACGACGGACGGACATACGGACACGTGAGTTACAGCAATACGGCTCCTTTTAGACCCTTCAGGTACGGATCCCTAAAAAGGAAAAATTAACCCGCATTGGATCACTTCCCTGTCCGTCTGTCGGTTGAAGTTAAAATTAATATCAACTATCCAGGTCTTCAGGTCCCTTTAAGATGTAAAAAAACAAACCTCAACTATATGTCGTAAGCCTAAATTAGCTTGATACTCGCAAAGGAATAAAAACCTAAGACACATGTGGCAATACGCAGTCATCTGGCACATGAAAAGAAAAAATCTGGAAACCGTAAAATTTTAGTTCCATCACAAATAAATGCGACGTGTCCGACTCGCACTTGGAAGTGTTTTTGTTGCTAAATGTGCTTATGACAAATTTGTATCAAGACATTTAATTTAATTTAGTCTTAAAATCTTAGAGAAACATAATGTGGCATAAAAAGTACAATATAATTATTTCTAGTCGTTTCCTCATGGCTGAGGATTGTGAGCGTGGTTGTTGGTACGGGGCTTGGCAGGGATCTCCTTTGTGTACTGTCCTGGGCTGCGTGTATTGCCTCATCTAGACCAAGCTGCAGGTATTCCTGGTTGTGACTACACCAGCGTGCAGGTGGTCTTCCCGTTATTCTTGCTCCGTCTGTCTTTCCTTCCATTATCGGCGTGCAATATTACCAAGGTAGTCCAGCATTCGGTTTCCACAGGTGACTGAGGGATGAGTGGTGATTTTGGTCCTGAAGTCAGATCAAGAAACTCTCAGCATTTCCCACCAACGCCACATCTCAACTGTGTCTATCCTTCGGCGCATTTTTGCAACACCGTATAAAATACGGAGAAGACGACACCATACATATCGAAGTTTGAAGTTCCTCTTGATATTTCGGTCCTTCCATATTTTCTCCGAGCGACTTATCGCAATCCTTGCCATTTGCATTCTTCGGAGGGTTTCGGGATCACTGCTTACGTCTGCTTTGATGAGGGAACCAACTGGTTTAGCCTAGCGGGTAGTAAAGCTGGGTTCGAATCCAGGTCAGGGCAAATATTTGTGTGATAAGCATGAATATTTGTTCTTAGTCTTTGACGTTTTCTATGTATATACATAAGTATTTAGTACCCATAACACAAGCCTTCTTGAGCTTAATATCGGCTTAGTTCGATTTTTGTAAGCTTGTCCTCTAATATTTATTTATTTATTTATATATGACCTGGTCGACATAAAACATATTCCAACATATGTCAACCAACACCTTAGTGGCTATGATCTTTATTCGCACTTAAAATCACATCATCTATCGTGATGAGTTTGGCCTTGCAGCCCTGTGGATAACGATTGCAATACCAGCGAACTTTGGGTCCTTTGCATTTCATCGCACGATTGAACCGATACGGCCCCATGATGATCACCGGATTACCCGCCTTGGTTGTACCAAAAATAAGCCCTGTAACATTACAAAAAGGTTCATTTTACGGGTACGTAAGTAAGTATACGTAGTACGTTACCTTAGGATAACGGAACCTAGTGGCTCGAAGCTAGGTCTTATAGCCCGAATACGAAAGCTGTCAAATTGTAGTTCCATAAATACGATTTGTGCGGAACCCTCGATGCGCGAGTCCGGCTCGCCTCCACTTGCCCGTTTTTTTATCGCTAGGTGTGCTTATTACGACAGTGTTTATTTATTTATTTATTTACTAATTACAGAGTTTACAGCACATACGATACAAATAAGACAAAAAGGTATACTTATCTTTGGCCAATTACAAACTCTCACTATTTAAGAGAATCGTGTAGGCGCGAGCCTCCATACAATAAGCGGTAACCTTTTTCACCCCTTAAACCTTGTCCGATTTTCACAATGTTTTCACATATTTGAGATACTATGAAAAACTATGCTCGTGCGTTTTGTTTTTTTTTTAATATTTTGTATTTTAGTAAATATAAGGACCTAAACATTCACTTTTTTGACCAAAAAAAACCCTCCAGCATTTTATTTATTTTTAACCAATCAAGCCAGATTTTCAAAAAAAGGAAAAACTACAAGCATCGTTTATGATGTGTGGAAACGAATGAGACCAAATTTGTCTTATTCCATAAAGGTTTAGGGGTAGAAAAACGTTACCGCCCAAAAGCATAATTCGGCCGAAAATTTAGGCAATTGCGCTCTTATAGCTCTGAGATAGCTTGTATTTTGGTAAATACCTACTCGCGCCGAGTTTTGTCGCCATTCGCTCGTCTGAAGACTAAGCAGGTATGATAGAAAACATACAGTTTACATTAAAAGAAAAATTAAATTAAATTAAATTACATCAAAATTACATTATTGTGGTTATGTGAGTTAGTGTGTGTATATGGGACTATGTGTATGTGAGTGTGTGTGTATGATAGAGAGAGAGAGAATTTAAATGATTATGCAGGAACAGAAGGCAGGCTTACCTTTGTTCCTTAAACAATGACATAATTCGTTTTTTGAAGAGCGGCTTTGATTTGATTTGAGCGGCACGATTCTCGAGGCTCTCGAAACTGTGGTGTAGGCAAGAGTTCTAGTATCCTTCGCTTTAAAATCTGTCACGGAAGTTAAGTTGTTTTAAAAACTTCTTTTGAATGTGTTCGACTTTGTCCACTGTTGTATCAATACATTTAATTTTATGAAATTTTAATATCTAAATTGACTTAGAGTAACATAATGTGGCGTGCATGACAAGTACAATATCATAAAACTACATATAAAAAAACGTTGATACAACATTATGTGAAAAACTTAATGGTTATGCACTTCATTGGCACTTAAAATGACATCATCTATCGTGATGATTTTCGCCTTGCAGCCCTGTGGAGTCCGATTGCAATACCATCGAACTTTGGCTCCTTTGCATTTCAACGCACGATTGAACCGATACGGCCCCATGATGATCACCGGATTACCCGCCTTGGTTGTACCAAAAATAGGCCCTGTAATATAATATAACATTTCATTATAACACGGTCAGATTATAAAATGAATTATGCTATATACCTATTGGTACCAAAAAGATTATTTCCAGGTTCCGGTCCCAAAGGGCCGCTTTTGTCCCAGAACAGGGATTGCAGAGATGTCATCATCAGGGAATTCAAAGAAATGATAGTAAAATAGAAAAGCTGCAGTTAAGATATCTAGCACATTTGATAATATTTTGAGACCTAAAAACATAAAAGGGCATGTTTTTCACGTTTTTATTTTATTAAGCATTGGTTTTCTACAGAAATTTCGAATTTGAAGTAATGTGAAACGGAACGTGTTTTAAAACAGTCATCAGCGTCAAGTGACGTCACATCGGTTTAGCTGTCACTAAGCGAAATAAGGAGAAGGAGATTGACGCATAGCTCTGTCCCTTTCTTATTCTGTGATAAAAACGGCCGACACAAGTGCAAGCTACTTCATCTGAACTGTAGGTCCGTTTTCGCGCCAAGCTGTCAGCTGTCAGTTTGAACCCGTGATTTTTGGCAATCAATTACAGTATTTGGAATATGGCTTAATCTACTCGTATCCGGGTAAAGGCCTGTGCCCCTCGGTGGGGACATTAATGGGCTACATTTGTTTTATTGAGCTTGTGACATGAAATTTGTGAAAATTAAAGCAAAAAAAAATATTTTTACAGGTTTTCTATTACGAAAACCAGAATTACTTCTTCATGTACTTAAGGCTATTGGTAAAATAAGCAACTCAATTCGTGGTGGTTAAAATTTTGGACAATATTGATATAAAGTTCATAACAGCTCACACTGCAAAATGGCTGGTAAGTCAGTCGCTGCGGCAGAACATAGCGAAAATTGAGTGTTTTATATTGATATCTGACTGATTATTACTTTATTCCAAACACAGTTGAAGGTATTTTGAATACCTATTTTTTGATGCAAGAACCATTTCAATATTATTTTTAGATCACAAGAAATAGCAAGTTTTCGGTAAAAAAACCTCTATTTATTTATTATCATATTCATACAGTTCCCGTTGACATATGATGTTTACAAACACACGGATTAAAGAAAAGGAAAATCTTCATAAAAGTACATTACTGCAGACGCCGGGAAAGAAGGGCTTGCCGGCTGAGTAGGTATACTAAGCCGGCTAGCCCTTTTCACGGCCATAGGCATGTATAGCGCTGTTCTCAAATATATGCAATGAAATAAGAAAATACACCACTCAAAAACAAATTTAAGTTTAAAAATACTATTAATCGTAAGATTAAATTAAAAAAAAAAAACTTCCCGGCCTAGGCCTGCAATTTTGTATGAAATTACTTTACAGTTCTCTCGAGTTGTGCGGCCCGAATACTTCCAAGCTTATTATAACGCACGTTATGATGACATTTCATTGCATGTTTGAGAAAAATATATATTTTCGGGATTTGGACAGTTTCTCCTTTGGGAGTAATAGTGCTTCAAAGATCGGCATTTGACCGAATTCGGCTTTACCCAGCGTCTTAAGTAGAAACATTGATTTACATCAGCTCAAGTCTTACAAAACATCATGCAAAATACAAGTTCCTGAATGTTTTATTCAACTTACAATTGATGTACTTATAATTAATTGATATATTTCATAAATGTAAACAAAACTTGATTAATTGATATATTTCAAAAATATAAACAAAACTTGAGGATATTAAAAATAAAGAACTCTTAAATTTTATTAACACGATTTAAATTCTAGTTTCGTCTATAAGGAATGAGATGAGCGCTTCATCATAATTCATAAAATTAAGTGTCTAGTGGTTATGGTCATTGTTTGTCTTTATTATGACATCTTTCATAGTGGTCAAAGTCGCCTTGCACTTCTTATGGCTTCTAGAACAAATCCACCGGCACGTGGGTCCCGTACTTTTCTTAGCTGCTCGATGGAACCGGTGCTTACCAACCAAAATCAAAGGGTTGCCGTTCCTGGATAGTGCAAACTTTGGCACTGTAAAAATATAAAGTATCTGAGTCAGGGCCCGTGTAGTGGTTCCACGCTTGCCTCTCGTGCAGAGATAGGTAATCTTCGTTAAACAGCTACGCTATACGTAAGATAATGTTTAATTGTTCGCAATCATGGATGCCACAAGACGGCTACCGGCGTAGAGACAGGCAGGCCTAGCGGAGATGGTGGGATGACCTCGACCAGTTTCTGCTGGGGTGACCGGAGTTGGCGCGGACCAAACAGGGGGCTTACGGCTACATAAATAAAAAACTTGTCACTTATTTATTTTATTATATATGAGTTAAGGTTGTCAGCAGATATAGGTTTTCAAAAACAGAGTAACTAACACAGGTACCTAAATATTGGTTCCAGGTTGTGGGACGAACCGAACCTTCAAAGAGGCGAAATCTGTTTAATGTTGGTGTTTTATTTATTCATACCTCTAATTTACTGTTAAAAATAGTGACAGATATCAAAAAACTGCCATTTATCAGTAAATTCATAAAGTTGTACGAATATGGAATGAACGAAGTGGAATTGCATTAATAGAGAAATTGTATGAACGTTGCATCAATATGCAATGTTGAATGTCCGAACTCGGCGCATGGTGTTTTATTTATGTTTGAGCCTCGTTACTTGTATGGGCAGCGGTAAGGGTTCGATGCCTACAGATTAATATAGTAATTATATAAATTATATTCTCGAAAACAACTGTATATTTAACAAATAATCTTATGTAATAGAAAAAAAAATAGTTCCATACAATAAAATAATATTTTAGATATGACCTTTCAAATGATGTATGACTCAACTGTATACACTCTGGGGACGCTGCCCATACAAAATGATCCCTTTTCCTTTCCCATTTCATTTGCCTTTTTAAAGCAAAACGGCTCCATAAAAAAGCAATAAACAAACATTAAACATTTACATACAAGAACATACATTTCTCCAGGCCCACATAAGGATACCTGTGTAGTGGGAACAAGAAACAACGACATCACACTCATAAAAATCCAAGACCTGGTATTTTTTTTTCTTCATCCCCAGCCAGGGATCGAACCCGGGACCTCTGGCATGGTTGGCAGAGCCACTAACGCACCGCCACAGAGGTCGTCGAAATCACCAATCTTCCAAAGGCATCACATGAAGCGGTTTTACGCATTCATCCATCAGTTTGTCTCGCCATATCCAACACATTCCGAACTCGAATACATATAAGGCTGGTGGTTATGTCCCTTGTTAGCCTTGATGACCTCTCCCTCGAATGTGGTGACGGTGGAGCGGCACCCGAAACTCGCCTTGTTACACGTCCAACGTAACCTAGGACGCTGGGTCTTCGGGCGGCTTAAATGGAATTTGTAACCACCCAGCATCATGACAGGGTTCCCGTGCGACGTCTGACTGAAATGGGGGACTGAAAGAAAGCACCCACTTAATAAAGTATTAAAATCAAAATGCGTCAGATTTCCGAAGTATTTTACACTAACGAGAACAATATTTATATGTAGATCTCGATTACATTGTACTATTCATTTAATTTTTTTGAATACACTTGACCAATTTATTGAATAAAACTAGAAGCATAAGAGCAGTAATTTATTGCTTTAATCTACAATATATTATTGGTAAATATATCTACGTAAATATATAACTGTTCCGCGTATACCTATATAACACCAACACCAAATGATACATAGTTTAGTTTTCCTTATCTACATACACATGTACCTATATAACATAATTCATAATAAATAATTACGTACAGTTACCGACATAATGATCAACGACAGCCATACAAATTTGGATAAGTATGTAATTTGTACGCCTGCCACGGTTCAATTTCTACTGTACCTTACGTCTAGAATATTCTCGATATAGGTACACACCTATATCTAGAATAATAATACTAATTGATCCGTATAGGTTACTGAAAACTATTAATCTATAATCAGTTCGTGATTTTAAAGCACTTAAATTGCGACAACAGTAATACTTTTCACAATTAACATTAAGTTACCTCTATTTATAATGTAGGAATCTAATTAAAGGCTTTTTTAGGATTTACTTAGTCAATACTTAATTGTCATTGCGTCATTTTATACAAGAAAATATTAATAAGTGATTTAATGATAGTGCTAATAAAAATCTTAAACAATATATGTGCCCGGTTAGACTACTTCATACAATCCACCATTTATACATAGGTATAATGCGCGGCGTATAAGTTGGACCAAAATGGCGGCGTCTGCGCAGGGTAAAATGTATCTAAAACAGTCATTTTTAGCTGCGCAGGCGCCGCCATTTTGGTCCAACTTATACGCCGCGCATTATACAGCTATATATAAGCCTATGTTGATGTGAATAGTTTCGCACAATGTTCTGAAAGCTAAAAAGGTGATTAATGAATTACATTAGATTAAAAAAATACTTATGTATGAAAACAGTGTATCTTTATATTTAGAGTAAGTCATCCCTAACCCCATACTGAAAAAAAAAATTAAAAATAGTTAGGACGTCAAGTTTTAAAAATATTTGCACAGAGTAATGCAAACTCGCGGATTGTAAAGTACCAAGGCCTATACTCAGCAGTGGATTCCCTGACAGACTGATTATGATGACCATCGGGGATCATGAAATTAGCTTGTTGCCAGCGCGCTACAACGTAGACTAGGCATTATTTAGAAGCGGTTAGCACTGGTATGCGCCATGGCGTCATGAAACCCTTGTACGCGTACGATGGCGTTGTTGCAGGTGTGCAGCGAGGCGCGGCAGCCGGCCTTGGCTTTGACGCACACCCAGCGCGTGCGGTCGCCATACTTGTTCACTCGGTTGAACCGGTACGCGCCGATCATGATCACCGGGTTGCCGCGCTGCGACGACGCAAACACCGGCTTCAGATCCATGTCTGAAAATCACTTTCGCGTCAGAATACAAAAAAATACTCTCGTGACGTGAATTATCCGTGTATCTTAAGTACTCATTTCCTTTCTACAACTTCAAACGCCAATATTTGTATGAACCACTAAATATATTTTCAATTATTTTTTACTGATTCTTAAAAATCTAAACATCACACAAGACATATTTACATTGTAAAATCAGATGTTCATGCAAATGTCAACATAGGCAGTTTGAGATCATACAAATTAAGGACTTCCGGAGAATTCGATAATAATCCTTTATTTGATTAAACGTAACTTACAATATTGCTAAATTTTATTTAAATATAGTTTCTACTTAGAAAATACACTCACCACTGTTTTCCCAACAGGGGTAGCTCAGGACACTGTACGACATGGTAGCTCAAAAATATGTCAATATTATTCCCATGTGGAAGAAAGCATGAAATATGACATACATGTAGCTTTTAAATATGTGCTACAATATTGAAAGAGGAACACGTGGCAAAATATTTTTACTGGCTACTTGCGAAATTGCCGCTTCATAAGTCAGGTAGGTTTTCATACAAACTGTTACCCCCATGTCTCCCCTTAGGCGACGAATTTTGCTAAATCCCTTCTTAGCGCTACACTACGCTATATAAGGAACTCCTACACAACGTTTCATAATTGTCCACCGGTTTAGGCTTGGCTGTCAATCAGTCAGATAGCGTTTTATTAATATATTCTTATATCCAGGCCCGGCAAGGCCTAGTATTTCATCTGGTAGAGTAGTCCCTACTGGATGGACATACCCTTACAGGGCTTTGAATATCATTTAGTTGTTTTTTCACTCACACAAATGAATGTTAGCATATTTTTAAAACTATAGGTCCTATCAACATACATCCAAAGATTGATTTGTAGATAATTTTACAAAGAACAAGTTATACTTTGACGGTTATCTTCAAGCTCTAAAAATAGCTGTGAATGGGGAAACAGGTGGGAGGAAGGGAAAAAATTCAACGTGTTCCTCTTTCAATATTGAAGCACATAATAAAAGGATGGGACCTATTTCAGGACAACAAGTCTTACTAAAGGGCCACAGCGACGCTCGGCAAAATATACGGAGCCAGAAGAAAATAATTAGCATCATGTTGCTCTATGTCACCGTCCACCGCTTACAGAACTGTACCTTACTCCCTTAGTCAGCTTTTATGATATGCACTGGAGCAAATACAAATTCAAGTAATCCGGTTCAGCACACAATCAATGGTTGATCAATCATTATCTCAATCATTATTTCAATGATTGTGTCTCCCCAATGTTTTCACAATGATGTTATCTATAGTAGTGAGGGCGGCGGTGCAGCCATTCTTCTTCTTGATGCAACACCAGCGCACCTTGGAGCCCCACGAGACATGCTTGTTGAAGCGCCACTCTCCGATCTGTACCACGAGGTTGCCTCGCTGGGACAACCCGAACTTGGGCTCTGTAATGAAGTGCGTCAAATACATCGTACCATATACTTGCACTAGTATTCAGGTGATAATTTATTTTAGATTTGCAGGGGTACAACGATCTAAGCTTCAAGAGGGATCCCACGATATTAGTACGAGCCTAAATGCAGAATACTTTGTCTATACTATACTTTGGTAAAATGTGTTTTATTTTTTACGGAGCCTGAATAACCCATTTAAATAACAAAGATCAGAAATATACGTATATTCCAGTATAAAACTTGATAAAAATATAATATATATATCTTCATATATAATAAATTTCCTAACTGCCTAAAAAGCAAATGAATTCGTCCACCCTAACTACGCACGCAATTGGTTTACCTCTACCCATGGTTGAAGAATAGTGACTGTGGCAGTATTAATCATAACATAAATATTTGGGTACGAAAGATCTTCTCTCTCACTGTATAGGTATGGCTAGACGAAATATTCTGCATTGGGGTTCGTATATATTTGTAAGTAACTGAATACCAAAGTTCATAATTGTTATCGGGTTTGAACCGGTGTGTCCCTGACGGGTATGTCCAGCGAAGGCGGCGGCCGCACTTGCTGGCCTGCTCTAGAAGGCACTGCCACACGCGCGCTGTGCACGCTCAACAGCATTAAGGTGATACGAGAAAATTTATAAAAAAATAATTCTAATGTAAACGAAACTGACAGCGTTAATTTATTCCACATAAGAAAGAAAAGAGAGCGCAAACAATTCAAAAAGCTCATAGGTAAAGACTCACAACACCAACCTGGTTCGATAAAGAAACCGAATGGAGAGTACACCAAAAGCGAAGAAGAGCTCTGTAGTGTATTGCTACAAACGCATTTCCCGGGTTGTACTATCCTACCCGCAAAAGAGGTAGAGACACCGACGGAAACACCAAGCTCCTCGCAAACATCAACACACCTGCCGGAAGCATGGGTGGAAGTCAAAAACCTGATAGATGAAGAGAAAGTGAGATGGGCGATGAGCTCATTCCTTCCATATAAATCACCAGGACCAGACGGCGTAATACCAGCCCTACTGCAATGGGGAGCAAAGCTCATTATACCAAGACTTGTAAAAATATTCAGGGCATTTCTAGCACTCGGCTACATGCCCAGGATCTGGAGAGAAGTGAAAGTTGTCTTCATACCGCAACCAGGCAAGGACGACTATACTGAGCCTAAATCCTTCAGAACTATAACAATATATATCATCATTCATTCTAAAAATATTAGAAAGAGTGTGTGATAGCTTTATAAGGGACGGTCCCATGAGAACGAACCCTATACACCCAAACCAACATGCGTACCAAGCGGGAAAATTCACAGAGACCGCCTTACACGCAGTGGTCAGAAGGATAGAAAGCTCAATACTAAGCCAACTGATACTAGATCAATGTGTGTAAATGGTGTCCAAGGTATTATTATTATTATTATTAACTGTCGTGCCTGGCGGTATTTATAGACATCGAAGGAGCTTTTGATAAAACGAACTTCAGTAGCATCAGAACTGGATTCGAGCAACTAGGCACCAACTCTAACATGATAACCTGGATAACAAAAATGCTGGAATCAAGAATATTCTCTCTGGAAATCAGCGATAAAATCAAATGCAAAGTGGCCAAGTGCAAGGGCAAGGGGGTATGCTATCACCACTACTGTCAGTACTATTAGCTAATGACCTGGTGACACAACTGAACACAAGAGGATTCTACTCAATAGCATACGCCGATGACGTGACAATACTTGTGAGCGGCCTTTTTATAAACACCATATTTGACCGCATGCAATTATCTCTACGGTACATAGAAACATGGTGCAATAATCACGAACTCTCAGTAAACCCCGCGAAAACTGAGATGTGATGAGAACTATTTACAAAAAACATAAACCAAGGCAGTTACAGGCTGCCCAAACTCTATAATAAAACACTAACAGTATCAAAAGACGTGAAATATCTAGGTGTATGGCTTGATCACAAATTAAGTTGGAGCAAGCACATGGAAGCGATACTAAAAAAAGCCACCATATCGTTCTTCCAGTGTAGGAAGATGGTAGGGAACCGATGGGGACTCCAGCCCAAAATATGTCGATGGATGTATATGGCTGTGGTGAGACCCATCATCACATATGGCTCCCTGGTATGGTGGCATCGAACAACACAATGCATAACTGCAACACAACTACAGCAGTTCCAGATAATGGCATATGTAGCCATGACAGGCTGCATGACGTCAACGCCATCAGCGGCACTAGAAATCATGCTAGGCATAACACCATTGGACCTATTCGTACAGCAGGAGGCCAAATCGGCAGCCATGAGGCTATACAATACTGGATGATGGAAAGGACAAATAGCAGATAAAGGACACTGCACAATTCTAGAAAAGGCATTCGGGGAAGTACAGGAAGCTATTTATTTATTTATTTTCTATTTATTTATTTTCTTTATTTGGGACATCAACAGAATAATACACATAAATTCATACAAAAAACAAAATACAGTAAATAATGCCAATTACAGATGTCCACAGAAGTACAGTAAACTTATATGTAAATAGGAGCTGACGAAGCTATGCTTAAAATTAGTTATTAAGTAATTAAACAAATTGCGTGTTGTTATTATGTAAGTTTGTGTGTGTGCATGTGTGTGAGGTAAGGGAGGGCGTGTGTGCATGCGTGAGGGTGAGTGCGTGTGTAGGTGTATGTGAGGGTGTGTATGTGTGTGCGTGAAGGTGTGTTGGTGCTTGAAAGGAAAATTTAGGTGGAGAGGAGTAGTAAAGGAAATTATATGCTTAATTATTAAGTACCTTCATTATGCGACTTTTGAATGTATTTTTAGTGCGGTCAAAAGGGTCAACACAACTAAATCGTTTATTATATGAATTCATAATGCCGATAATAGGTGAGTTCTGGGCGTAGTTGGTATTTACACGAGGTGTGTAAAATAGAAGGTTTGCTGAATGGCGTGTGCGTGTGGTAGTAGCGCGGCAGCCAACTAGCTCAACAAGATTAGGACTATCGATACGGCCGCTCAGTATATCATGCAGGACAGACATATCAAGAGCCATTCGACGATCCTCAAGATTCATTATATGGTGATGAATGCACGAAGAATAGTAGTCTTGTCCTCTGCGTTTGGTGCGATAATCTAAAAATCTTACAAAAGACTTTTGAATGCGCTCTATTCGTTCCTTGTGCGTAATATACAGAGGACACCAAAGAGCGCTGGCGTAATCCAAGATACTGTGCGCGTAGGCGAAGTAAAGTACTTTAAAACATGTAATGTCACTGAACACAGCACATGTTCGATAGATAAATCCCATGTTTCTGAAAGCGCGATTAGAGATGTCGTCTATGTGTTGGTCAAATGGAATTGGAATTGATCGCATAAAAACAGAATTCGTATTCGGTAGAAAATATGAATTTGTAGCCAATGGCTTGGAAACACCAACAACACCAAATCATAAAAGCATAACAATATAAAGCGATGGCTCAAAGAAAAGTATGAACACAGGCGGAGGTCTTTTCTTGCCGGAGCTTGACATAAACTTTCCCTAAGCTTCAGAAAGGAGACGACAGTGTTTCAAGCTGAGATACTGAGTCTCCTACACTGGGAAATGCACGTGATAAATGCAGAGGGGAATGAAATTACCTTTAAAACGGACTCCGCAGCCATACTAAGCTCACTAAAAAGACCGTTGACAAAATCAAAACTTATCTATGTATAATGCCACAAAGCACTTTTAGAAGATAGAATATAAATATGCAGAAAATAAATAAATAAATTATTTTAACAAAAACTACCTCAATGTGTATCGTCTATCAAGGGTCTATCCCTTGCTTGCTTTGTGATGAAATTAGTACAATATTTATTGCTAAGAAAAAGTCGCCTCGCAAATAATAACAAAGATGTGTCGTAATTGGGGTATATTGCAGCAAGGAGAAGAAACAATGATCACGTACAAAAATAGTGGTTAACAAACCATACCATGATGAAAACAATATTGTTGTAAGCTTAGAATAAACTATCTATAGGATAAACTAGGTACTTACGATTGATTATAATAAAGTTAACAATAAGGCTCAGAGTTCTTACTAAATATCACTTTTTACGTACCACGTTATGCAATGGATTTAGCTAACTTAGTATCCTACACTATTTAGATGAAAGCCAAGCATAGAAGTCGTTTATCTAAAGATACACTAACCATTAATAGTTGTCTTTTTTTGAGAAATTTGGAGATCACGAAGCAATTCATAACATTAACATTATCAATACCAAAGGTAAAAGTATATACAATTCCAGCATCATTTCAAATGAATACTATAATTCACAATCATAGAAAGTTTTAAAAACCTTATCATAGTTAAACTAACCTATAATATCACATCTAGTTATTATCAGCATCAGGATTGGGAGGCCGCTGCCAGAGATCTACTTTGGGGAGTATTCTAGGGAAGGTTCGCGGGGGCAGGAACGGCCGGAGAACTTGCGAAGGATCGAGCGCGGGGGTGGGCAGCAGGCGCGGGCGCAGCTGCACGAACGCGCCATTGCCGCAGCGCGCATGCGACGGGGGCGCGTGATTGTGCGCGTCTCCCGAAGCGAGTAGCTTCCCGGCGGCTACGCGCACGCGCGCGCGGCAGCCCATGTGCTTGCTGGAGCAGTAGAAGAACCGCCCGCCGACCTGCGAGTACGTGAAGCCGAGCAGCACCAGGATGTACTTGCCCTTCTCCGTGCGGATGAACTGCACGTCTGGAATGTTACTATAGCTTAGTAAGGAACCTCCTTGTACATAGAGCCAAGACCACTGG
The DNA here is from genome assembly GCA_949825045.1 of Argyresthia goedartella. NCBI lineage: Eukaryota > Metazoa > Arthropoda > Insecta > Lepidoptera > Argyresthiidae > Argyresthia > Argyresthia goedartella. Next base: position 9,659,983 of record OX463817.1, read on the forward strand.
GTTGAACAAAATGTTCAGGATCAATTTGAATACATTGCTATTGGAATTGAGAGAACGATTTGTCAGTGCTCTTAGTTTAAATATAAAGAATAAAAGTTAAAACAGTGTATTTATGTCCTTAGATATCAAAATTACGAATTTGCCTCAAGGTCATGCCAGCATCATATTACCATACACTTTACATAACATTGCATAAATTCATAAATAAGTTGAACTTATAGTAGGGAAGGCCAACAGGGGATTTCGTGAGCAGCTCGAGCGTTTCAGATTAAGATATAGGAGATACCCTGCACCCTGTTTAGTAACTCCACCAAATCTGAGCTTTTCGTTAGGGAAGCAAAGAATAAGTCCGTACAAGTTGGATTAACTCGACCAAATTCGAATCGTCAGATTGATTGAAATGTTCTTACAACAGCATGCAATTAACCCACCATATCTTAGTCTGACGCGCTCGAGTAAATTCCACTAATCTGGACTTAGTTGTGATGCCCCCTAGATGGAAATCTCAGCTTTGGTGGTGCTACTAAAAAGGGTGAAAGGAATCTCCCATATCTTAATCTGACGCGTTTGAGTAATTCTCAAAACAGGCCCGCGGCCTCCCGCGGGCTTATTATCTAAAATTCTGCAATCAGCAATTTATTGCGCGCTATTATCAGTGATATTATATATTATTATCAGTGATCGCGCAGTCATCGTACAGTCGGTTGCAATGTGTCAAACTAAATTCGTATTATCTAAGGTGATCGCTCGCTAAGCGTTTGCTTTCTGCTAATAGCAACACCAAAGCACTTTTTAGTTTTGTGATTGCTCGCTAGAGGCAGCACCGTTGACCGTTTGCTACACTCTGCTATTGCTTCTAGCATAATAGAAAAGTGACTTTTGACAGCAGAATGTGCGCAATTTTTCTCGATTGCTTTCTGTTTGCAAGATACGTAATAACCCCGCCGGACTTTTAGATCGGCTCTATAATCTACAATATATAAATTACAATTTATAACATATCAGATGTACATTTGTTATTGTGAAGTGAAAATCAAGTTTATATCTTAATAAGGCGTCCACCGACATAGACGTACTTCGGCCGCGGATGGTGATGTTCAGTGTTTATCTTAGTGACGTTCCCGTTGCCATACATGCGCACGCGCGCCTTACATCCTTGCAGCTTCGACGAGCAGAACCAATAAGGGGTCAAGTTGATCTGGGAGTATGTGTAGCCGTCCAACATTATCAGGTGCTTGCCGCTGCGTGTCGGGATCTTGATCACTTCATTGTCGGCTTCTGAAAAGCCATTTAATTTAGATCTGTGTACCGAACTTTGGCAGAACTGTACGTCTGCCACCCCGTATCGGAAAAGGTGGTAAGATGGTTGTTTTGTTTTGAAGTTGAATATCTCAAAATGGCAGTTATATGAGCAGTAACTTAAGGATCTTAGAAAATGACGCGATAAATGATTTCAATATGATGAATGAAAACAGTCAAACTACCAGCAGCAGGGCGTTGGTGAAGTAAACAAATTTAAAAGAAAGTATATTTTTGAGAAGTTAAATGAAAATAGAAGATGTTAGCTACAAGAATGCCATACTATTGTGTTCTTTATACATTTATATTTACAATCTGTTTTACAGTATTTGTACGAAAATTGCTGCCAACTATCGTAAAAAACACAAAAAAGTCAACAAACATTTTGTTTGTTGCAAATATAGTAAATTGTAGACATGTAACATGATATACGGATGTAACTATAGTCTCAAGTGTTACATTTTAATAAATCGTCCATTATTATACAAGTAATTCGGCGGTGGATGGGAGTGTTCAGTGTTAACGTTGACGACTACTCCAGCCGTACATCTGATCCGAGCATTACAATTATTTACAGAAGAACAGGCCGAGTAATTCGTAATTTCTTTATTGCACACAGATAATTAAAATAACACGATATTTATTAAAATAGAGTACAAAGTCGAGCTTATCCCTATCAAGAGATCTCTTCCAGCAAACCATGTCAGGATGAGAAAGGTTAAGGTTAAGGCTGAGCACGGGCAGACCTGTGTACAACAAACCCTAATTATGATTTTCCTGGTATAGTATTAATACCCGGCTATCATGAGGAGGTATTTCTTACCGCTCCGAATGGGAATTTTTATCATTGCCTCCTCTGTGATTTAAAAAACAAATTGTTGATAAAATTAACTGTTTAAAGCGAGATTTTACTGATTTTATTTTGATCAGGCGATAAGGATTATGAACTTAGAGATAACGAAAGTACTTAAAGTATACAAAAAATCTATATATGTTATGTACTATCAAATCTATATATGTTATGTACTATCAAATCTATAGGATTGCCAATATTCGTACGAAAATATGTGAACTTAATGAACTATCAAAAACATAAAAATAGTGCGTAAATGAACAATCGACAAAGATAAGGTTTGTTGACGATAAATTAAATTGATGGAGCATAACATAATATAAACATTATATACTGCTACTCTTATCCGGGTTAAGGCCTGTGGATTAATGGGCTACATTTATTTTTAAATTTTTGTATACTCCCCATTAAAAGAAACCACATATTTGGGCGGTGGGTGCGAGTGTGCAGTATCTATCTTGAAGACCTGTCCAGCCCTGTACCTGATGCGAGCCTTACATCCAGAAGTCTTGGAGGAACAGACCCAGTAGCTACCGTAGTTGATCTGCGAGTAAGTGTACCCGGCTATCATGAGGAGGTATTTCTTGCCGCTCCGAGTGGGAATTTTTATCACTTCTTCGTCTGCGTGGATTTAAATCAAAACAATCTATTAAACAACCAATTATATCATCATTATCAACTATTTTTGGGCCTCATTCCGGCACTAGAATAGGTTTTGTGGGAACCCGTACGAATCATCATTCGTATTTAAATAAATCCTGGTTCATATTGCTTTGGGTGGTGGACAGTTGGTTTACCGTTGGCAATGTCAATACAGCGCCGATGTCATAATAATAATAATCCTTTATTGCACAGAAAACACAGTGGAAATTATAACAGAAACAGTATGCAAAGGTGAGCTTATTTCTAAAAAGAAATTTCTTACAGCTAACCTGTGAAGAAAAGAGAAAAATAAAATATAGAGAGGTAGTCATGTGTAAAAAGAACTTTCTTAGTGTTCCATTTTTTATTTGTTTGTTTTCGTTTCTGTAAGATAGCATAATTCGACTAATACTGAAATTTTTAGTGCATATATTTTATTATATTGGCAGTCTCCTATTACTTGGTCCTAGTAAGTTTGTACTCGTCGCGCCATTTATACTCTTATAGCTGTCGATAATACTATATCACACAATGGCTTATCTTTGGTCGACATGTTATTGATTCACGATGCAGGTAAAGCATTCTTAAAACTAATAAAGATTATTGTAAAACTATTAGTCGTTAGAGCAATTGTGTAGAACAATTTGCAGGTCTTGGAAAGAGAACAATCTGCTTCGAAACTTCTCCATACACGTAGGCAGTGCTGAAAAGTAAACTGAAAAGGTAACGCAACTGAAAATAACTTTTTACGATTTCTGAGCTAAAAATAGCAAGCTTAATTTTGAGTTCTCAGGCGGAAAAATAGCTTTTTCACCTCAGCAGCTCGAACAAGAGGCTTTTGCTGCGAGTAAACAGTGTGCAAAGTTGCAGTTGCAAGCCATTAATAGAGTGGACAAAGTATAGTGAATAAAGGACGTATTTGAAGCGAGGGCCATAGATGGATCACGAGCAAGTGAGGGATCGAGGACTAATTAAAAAATGATCCAGTAATTGTTTTATTTCACAGTTATTGTCGATTAACTGTGAAAAGCTGTGAATTTTCGCTAAAAACAATAAATCATCAATAAAAAATAAACGGTAAGACTACACAATAGGCATATTTGGCTCCAATGGTTCTAAATAGTCTAGTCTAGTACAGCTTCGTTTTAAGTCTTTGCATCGATCTACCAAAAACCCTGCATAGAATCCTGCGCTGGCGCTCACTCGGGACTCAATCAAGCACTCGCAGCAAAAATCAACTTTGCTCTCATGTTGCTCAAATAACTTTTGGGGAATAAGTAATGCCTACTGGGATTAAGTAACTTTATTACCACTTTATCTCTGTTTCCCAAAGGAAAAACTTGTTGAACTCTTGTTAAGACGCTGATTAAATAAATATGGGGTGCTGTTTTCATGTGTTTTTCAGGAAATACTGGGCAAATCGTAATTAATTTCTGGTATATGTAATTTGACTATATAATCTAGAGATTCTTAATTGGAAAACATGTTTGGATAAAATTTTCTCGATAGAAAATAAATACAAAGTCAACCCTTTTTTTATGGTTTTATCCTATTACACCGCAGTAGTAAGTGAATATGACTGTGTGATAGTTGCAATGTATGAACAATTGTTATTTCTAACGATTTTCAATTTGAAAGTTAATTCCCTGAAATAGTTTATTTTTTATGATTTTTTTTTACGTTTTGGCGCTTACGTTGTTTCAGATTAGTCGCGAGTGCATTATTGGCATCCCGCTTTTTCTTATTCGCGAGTAATTATTGCATCTCACTTCCACTCGACAGCGCATTTTTATTCCATCATCGCCTTAAACTCATTTGAGCCAATCACGAGCCGCCATTTTTAATTATGAAAAATGAATTATGAAATTATAATCTTCGATTAATCCCCTGCTACATTTCACTACTCTCTAAGAAACTGAAGGTAAGTCATTCTAATAAAACTGCTGAAACTTGGTAGCAAATATTTAATTCCCAGCATGCGATAGGTATACCAAAATACAGGTGTTCCCTACAACCTGATGTTCTACAACGTAAGTGTCCTTTCATAAATTAATATTATTTATCACAATAGTAGTTAAACCTAACCTTTTATAGGGTTCCATACCCGAAGGGTGCCAAACGGGACCCTATTATTAAGCCTCCGCTGGCTGTTCTTCCGTCTGTCACCGGGCTCTACCGAATCAACCGAAATAGACAGATAGCTGAAATTTTCACAGAGGGTGTATTTCTATTGTCGCTATAACAACAAATAATAAGACATTCAGGTTTTTAAGGATGAAAAGTAGTACCCATACAAGAGATTATTTATATAGCCATTTTTTTAGCCATTCTGTTTTATTTGTTTATCGGTGAACTGAACTGGCCTCTCCCGATATTATCAGAAAAGATCTTTAAGTGCGGGTATTGAGTTTTGTGCTTAGTTATTCGTCATTATAAGATTACTAATTGCTAATTTGAATTATAATATTAAGTTTTTATCAAATTTGAGTTTATTTCTGTAAATAAGTTATCAAATTCTATCCACTTCCAGTTTCACTGAGCAAAGAGTTTCGTTAACCTGAGTGCATGCTACATAGTTCAATACTTACATACTACCTACACAAAACTCTTTTTCAATGTTTCGATGTACGGCGTTGAATGTAGTCCTACCTAGTATTTACTATTAAGAATTTTATCTACACACGTATCCTAAACCCTCTTTACTGCGTACAAGAACCGCACGTTACGATCAGCATAATGTTAAACTACTTGGTAAAAACTCATTTCTTATCTGAAAAATTACCATAATGTGTAGTTTTTCTACATATTATGACATTCAAATTTCGAACGCCGACGCCCGCCTGCGTGCCGTCCCTAGTTTGTTTGTGAAGTTGGTACTGACATTCAAATTTCGAACGCCGACGCCCGCCTGCGTGAAGTTGGTACTACAGAACAAGCTAAACAATTGCAAAGCCACAATGCCGGTCAAACATGCGGTTCCTGAACACATCAAAGAGAGCTTATGATATGTGTGTAGATAAACTAGTGTATATAACTGTACATAATTAGGCATTAAAACTCTCGAGTGATATTATTAAACCCACTCTCGAGTTTTAATGCCCTCCATTATGCAGCAGTCACATAAACTACCAATAAAGGTATACTCGTACAAAATACTGTCCCTTTACCTTTTTCCGTGTACAATGGTTTGGAACCCTTCGTGTGCGGGTCCTACGTCCTACTCGCACTTGACCGGTTTTATTTTATTTACATAACAGTTGTTAACAAACATATAAAAAGCCTTGCGTGATAATAATAAATTAACATAAACAAAAATATTTGATAATGTGTGTCAATGTTAGTTAAAATTACTACCACCTCTGTGTATTTACAATACATAACTTAATGAATACTTATATCGATTATCCACTCATTAGTCCCCCTAATAACAGAATATGGTAGGTAAAGTTAAGATCGGGTCTATACCCTCTAATGAAGTGTGATCGAGACCTTAATGCCCGTCAGATAGAACGCGAGTTAGAGCTATTCTCGGATAAACAACTCCATATACAATTGTATGGAGTTGTCAAAGTCAACCCGAGAATAGGGCTAATTAGTTTTCTATCTAACGGGCCTAAGATGCAATGAATAAGAATAATAACAAATTCCCGAAGACATTAAGCGATCGCTTTAAGAATCACTGTTTTTCTTTTCTGTTCTTTTGATTAGAACCTAAGACCCCTGGCTTACTAACAATACAAACATACATGCTGGCAATGGCACAGAAGACTAGCCTATTGCCGCATTTCTGGAGTAATGATGGTGAACAAAAGAACTGGGTTAACAAACTAAAAGAGTCCCCATTCGCTAGCTATGATTGTGCCGGCCCGCGCATTTCACTATCATCCCCTCGATGGTGGTGACCCGGGCTGCGCACTGGCCACGCCTCTTGCGCCCGCACACCCAGCGCGTGCGCAGCCCGAAACAGCGCTCCTTGATGAAGTGGTGGCCGCCCACCACCAGCTTGGGGTTTCCGTGGCGCGTCCATGAGAAGACTGCACCTGAAATGTTGCTCGTCATCAACGTCATCGTCAGTCCATTCAACTCAGTTCAATAAACCTTTACTTCAGGTAAAGAAACCCTCACTTATAGAGGAATATGATTTGAATGTTAAAAAAGGCTCTCCAGCGATGTATAGAGGTGTAACAGAGCAGCATAACTTAATATTGTTTGTAACCATAACATACATTACAAGTACATGAATCCAAATCCAGTGCGAAGAGTTTTTTTTATTGTGATAAACTTTTTGATAACTTTGGAGGACTTTTCTATCAAGCAAAAATAATCAAATAACGTTCACGAATGCAAACTGACACTCATTATCAACAAGCTAGTACAAAGAAGCAACTGCTTTAAAACTCCTATTTTGCGTTACTTGACATTTACAAGTGCTGGCTGTTTGGGCCTAATGCGTTGCCTGGAGCACAGGTCACATCTAGGGATTTTCTTCCTCGTCGGTGTCGCTTCCCTAAGGCGTCGGTATACGTTGCCCTCCGGTATAGTTCATAACCAGCTCTTACTAGATACGTCATCTACCCTAGTTCTGAGACTGCTACTTTGGACTTGTAGACTCAATACCCATTAGAGGTACTACTAGTCAGTAAGTGCAATCAATGAGTTTAAATTTCTTTACAAGAATCCCTGAGAATCAAAATGCGAGAGGTCCTTTGTTAACCTCATCGAGTGTCATTCTACTTACTGGTACCACGTTTGTCCATTCCTTTAATATAGATTTCAGTGTAAATGTAAATGGCCAAACTTGTTATTAACGTTGTATGACATGGTCAGATGCCTACGGTTTTATTTCTCAAGCCCACGTTTTTACTTTTACTTTATTCCAGATTAGTCCTTTTCCACACGATAATGTATGAACTTTTTATAATACGTTGTTTACAACATAAAGATACATTTGATAATGCTAGGTGAGTAAAATGTGTCGTCATCTTGCTTTAATGTTTATTTTATTTCGGCAGATAAGTTCGCCTTTAAACATTATTTTATATTACAAAGTGTACTATGTTTCTTGTATGTAATAGAAATCTCTTGTATATATTATAAGTTATACATGCTGTTTTGTGTAGTACACTGTATACTAAAGAAATAAAAATGTAATAATATACATGATAATTTAAAAACAAGCATAACTATGTACCTATTTATACGTAGATCTAAAGGTGGACAAAATTGTGCCTCTGCCACCCCGTATGGGAAAATTCGTGACGCTATCGTATATATGTAAATATAACTATTTATTAGCAAAATCACAGAGAACAGCTGGTATCATACATCAGCAATGTCGGCGAGCGTGGTACAGTAGGAAGCAATCCATTCCGCGCGACATACACAAATACACGTTGCACTTGACGCAGCGCACCTTGCTTCTACTCTTGCAGGTCTCCAGTCTGCATGAGCGCGGTTCTGTCATGACGTCATTTTTGGGTAAATGGCCGTAGCCATCATATCTTTTGGTTTCCGAATATCGTATATACGAGTGTATATTCAGCAGGGCAGCGGGGTGCCCGCCCTCTGTAACGGATTCTTCACTTGGTCGCCGGAGCCGCTCATGTTTGATAATAAGGTCGACAGCACCACCAATCCCCTCTAGAGAAAAGATAGAAATCGCAACGTTATAATAAATCATAAATAAGTTGAGAAGGTTAACCTATGTACCTAAACAGTAGTATCCTTCTGCACGCACTTCCCTACTTCACGCAGGGATAGTCCCTCAATCCTCCTCGATTGAAAGTACATTTCCTTTCTCTTCCTTAATATATGTAGCATAGTATATGAATGCTATATTTTATATTATATATGTGCATGCTATCTATTGTATTTTATATAGTTATATATTTTATTTATATTTTGAAACTTATTTTCGTACGTAGGTATATAGTTTTATTGCGCACTAGGACTGTCCTCTCTGTTTGAGAAATCTCTCTGATAAGCTCGCCTTTGCTTATAATTTCTTTAATTTCTTGTAATTGTCTGTACCTTTATATTGTACAATAGGGAATATGAATCCTTGATTTTACGTGATTATACTCTTGACTTAGCGAGATTTAAAGACAGGTTCTGCCATCTCTGGACAATTTCGCGTAAACCTTTTATGGCGCGAGGTGATGTGATATCATCTTAAAGATGAAACTCATAAATGTATTGATATGAATTTAGTCAGTAGAAATATCGTGACCTAATTATTTTCTTCGCGTAATTGCAGTTACCTATATCATTTAATATACCCAAAAAATGGAATAATCGTATTTATATGTATAAGATTATTATATCTAATCCTCGATACACCATACCATAGGTAAATCTTAAATAAGTCAATTAGGTAAACCTACCTAAACAGTAGAACCATTGATTATAATCATGACTTAGCGATATTTAAAGACTGGTGCTGCCATCTCTGGACAACTTCGCGTTAACCTTATACGGCGCAACCTGACGTGATACCTCATATTAATGATGAATTTGACAAATGTATTAATTAATTCCTGTGCATGAAATGACACGCACAAAATTAAATTAAGTCTGTAGAAATATTATTGCAATTATATATTTATATATACCCTAACATATATTTAGGTATCAGATAGAATAACCGTATTTATATACTTACGATCATTCTATCTAATATATTCTCGATACACTATACCATAGGTATGGAAGTAACCTATGAATTATGTAATTGATTACAGTTCTGCGTCGTCTTTATCTAGTCTGCCTAGTAGCTCCATCTGCATGTAAACGCTGACAACTCTATCGTCGCGGCCCACGTGCTCTCGACGCTACTACACTGAAACGCAAGCCCTTCGCCGGAGGGCGCTGACTGCATCTCCACACTTGAAACCAGACCCAACAATCGAGTTGTTACCGACCACAAAATACCAACTGCTACTCACCAACCAAACGAAACTAGCCTACCTAAGTTCACTGACATCACAAAACACGGTTTGTGGTCATACCAACTCGTAAGGCCCCCCCCCCCCCCCCCCCTGATGCCAACGCCAGCGATGACCAGTCGTATAATTCTAAATTAATTATCCACATTTCGGATCGTTTTATTCATAAGATCATTGTGATGACGTTATTTAGGAATTGAAAAAATAAACTAGCTAGCCGGAACTTGTGGGTTGTGGACCTTCTGAGAGTTATTTCTGGCACATTTGGTGATTGCTTTAGCACGTGTAAGAGCTATCTAAGTCGTATCGAGATTGGAGAATTGCTTAGTATACATGTCGTGGCCATATCGTAGGATTGATCATTTCATGAAATGATATTGCCACAACATATACAAGTAAACAAAAATCTGACGATAAATAGAGCTGCTGTGGCTTTGAAGCTTATCTATTACAAAAGGGAATCATGGGAAAGGTGAAAGTAGTAGCTAACAAGATTTTGAAAAGTCAACTTAAGTTCAAATTCACCGTTTTAAATCGACAGTTTCGCTAAATCTCTAATTTAAGGCCGGGATGAAGATCATAACAAACGGTTGGTTAGAGTAAAGATAGCCGCAAGAATTCGCCACATAATATTCGATTCGGCCTCTCAGCCTCGACCTTTCGCCCTTTGCAACATTGATAAAACGGAACGTCGCGATCCAATCACCGCGCAGTAAGTGGTTGTGTAGGTGCCCTTAAAACAAGTTAAAACTTTATAGAGAACTGGATCCCATGCCACATGCATGCCCCGCCACTAAAAGGGCGTATGTTTATGCTGGGAAAATGCGGTGTCAAAAAGAGACAGAGCTATACAACATGCGAACATCTTTTTCTTCTCAGAAGCCACATCTGTTTGTAGGCCTCAGTATTCGCTAAGCCTAAGGTTGACGTGCACAACGTATTTTCAGATCGTAAAGTCACGGATAGGTATGATCAAGTTTCTTTACTCCAATATCTACTGCATTGTATAGTCTCTATGAAACACAAAATGACACACACAGAAGGTACAGGTAGGTACATACACCGGCATAAGCTACTCTACGTCGTTGTTTCATGATTAAGCACCATTGACTGATGTAACAAGTAAGAGCTTAGCTAGAATGCATTATCGGTCAGGTCAGAATTTAGGTTATTCCTATTTTTATGTATGCCAACACCTTGCTGTTACCCTGCTTTTACTAGCGCTTATAACAGCTGAATAAACAATTACATGGGTGCGAAATGTAATCCATAAAGTTAAAATCCCGAATGTCATAATAACCCATAAGTTTATAACCCCGAAACATAAAACCCATATCGGTTCAGAATCCATAAATTATAACCTCGAAAGTCATAATCCATAAATTCATAACCGTGTAACTTAAAACCCTCGAATCCTGGAACTCATAAATAACTTATTAAAACACCGAAAGTTTTCCTATATCGATCGTTTCTCGAGTGAGGTGGCAGTGGCATGAGTCCTGATTTGGTCAGGTGCCTTGATCTTGACAGGTGTCGTGATATTCACAGGTTTCATAATTTTACATACGTACGTATTTTAGTACGGTATAGATTCTGATCCTTTCGGGATTATGAACGGGTTTTAAGATTCGGGGTTATGATTGTGACTTTCGGGGTCTTAACTTCATGGATTATGTGATACACACACACCCAAATATTTACATAAACAACAAAAAATAAACTTTAAATAATTGTAACCTAACTAAACAAAACAACAATATGTACAGTCGAACAAATCCATGCAGTTTAAATACCACGTGGCGATGTCGTCCACCCCCCCCCGCCCGACCACCGCCTACACTACAGGCGTCCACCCCCCGCCCGACCACCGCCTACACTACAGGCGTCCACCCCCCGCCCGACCACCGCCTACACTACAGGCGACAAGGCCTTTTCGATCACCTACGCGGTGTGACCGATTTGATAAGCCTGAAGTGGACGAAGAGGTTCCACCACAGAGTATTGATGAGGGGCCCTACACCTAAATGCTATTACAATACCCTTATTTACGTTTGGAGACCCTAGAAATAGTCATAAATACTGAGCAATGTGAAAAAATGAGCTCCGTGGTCTAATAGGTTGCACGCTTGTTTCTTAAACTGGAGATGCAGGTTCGAATCCTGACCATCTACCAATGAGATAATTAATTTATCTTACGTACATTATCGGACGTTCAGTGTTTCGGATGACACGTTAAGCTGTAGGTCTCGTCTATTATAGCTACGTGGTAGTGGTTGTAAGACCCCTCCATCAACCCGCATAGAAGTATGGCTTGACCTTACTCCTATCCGGGTAAAGGCCTATGCCTCTCGGTGGGGACATTAATAGGCTACGTTTAAAATGAAAAAAAAAGAAAGGTTACAGTTTCCGAAGTTACAGCTATAGGTTGGTGAGAATTACAGCTTGAACGTCAAGCTGTAATCCTCATCTCTCGTGCAAGCTAACTGTAGGTTCTATCGAATTGGTATAGGTTTAAAAAAATAGTGACGAAATTGTTGTCGGGATCTGACAATTCTTAAAAATACTCGAAAAATTACACTTAGTTGAAAAAGTATTAAGGCGAGCATTATGGCTTGAACATTTGATATCATGAAATATTTCCGGAACGCCTATGACTTTCAATTTGAAATGTATGTCAAAAAAATGTGATGATAAATTCGAGCTGGATTATTTTGAAGCTGTACGTTAAAAACAATGTTAACTTTCCCATATATTTCAATACATGTACAGTCGTGTACAAAAACATAATAGGGAAAACCGTAATAAACCGGTTAATTCATTAAAAGCCTTAATTGTTATGTTCTCCCATGTATAAGACTGAAACTGAAATGAAAAGGTGGTTCTTTGTTGTAAGTGCGTGACATCGATTTGAATTTTGACTGCTACTCCCCATAATTTAGAGTTTCATTTGAGTTGCATGCAATTTTGTGACACCTGTTTTATGTGGGCATGTCGACGTCGCAAAGCCCCATGTGCGGAAGGCCAACAGTACATTTTTTTTTACATTTGTCACTATTTATGACTATTGTTTAGCAGTTTCACAATGCATTTGTATGAAGATTTCAAATGTGAGGATTACTGCTTGAAGAACATGACTGTCCTTAGGCGTAACAGATATTTAGATATGACATAGTAGTGGATGTCCCACTTCTTCGTATCTTGAGTGAAGTCGCAAAAACGCTTCTCACGCAACGATACACAGCACACACCTCAAGAAATGACTACTTAGAATTAGTTAGCTTATGCTAAGAATGTAGGTGAAGGTATCTTGATTGAAGCGTGCCAACTATGTTTCTTCAACTCTCGTTTACCAAATCTGTCGATTGGCCTAGAATATTGTTTCTTCCTTTATGAAAATGTTTAGAATACTCTCGTGGCCTAAATTCCCTCAACTGTAACTCTATGCAGAGTATCTCGTTCGAGTCATTGGATATATACCTAGGTACATTGTTTGTTAGTCATTTAGGTATAACTTGATGTAGGTACCCTGGACAGTCGTTTCTTAACTCCGATAGTAGGCATGAGTCTCTTCCTTCGCCGGTCCTTGTTTGGATACTAGCTTCCCATGTGCCATTTCCTGATATCGAAGTGTCATCGATTCACCATCACTGTATGTGGGATGGCACTTTTCTATCCTGACTAAAGAAAAACAAACAATACGAGTATCTAAGCAGAAAATAGACTCCCTAATAACAAGAAAAAAGCGACAAAAAATATTTTGATTGCGAAGCAAGGTAAACAAAACAATCCTAAGTGAAACAGTGGATCGGTAATTCAATGTTATCAAAACACAGTAGCTGTGTGTATCTGTCTGTAGCGCTGCGCTTGGCACCGGGGCTATCTAATTCCTCAGGCTTATTATTTCCTTCCTCCTGGTTTTCTGCTCGTAGCAGATAGGTAGAACTTTCCAGTATTTTGAACATTGCGTTATATTGTCTGGTCGATTGTCGGTGCGTTTTATGAATGTAGCCCCTTTTAGTAAGACCTAGTTAGAATCAATACTAAAAATATATTATATGAGACTTACCTGAAGCGTGGTGACCGAAGTGCTAATTAACACGTTGCTGGCCAGTGCTCAATCACCGAGAAAATACGGTCTTTTCCGTAATAGCCAGCATCGTTTAACACACATTCATTCTGAATCGCTGAAATAGAAGGGAGGAATGGATAGCATAAATGAATAGGTAAACATTCATAATTAGTTTATTTATGTAAAAGTTAACCCAAAATCATCAGAGTTATGAGAGCTCATAAGTTGGTGTAGTGAAAATGTTATGTTCGTACTCTTCAACAGTCATTGAGAATGTATGATTTATCGATAAAATGGGAAGTGAATTTGCATAAATCACAAATTTGTACACATTAGGCATCTACCTTTGTAGCTGGGAACTTCGAAATTATAACGTTATATATACACATGTATATAATTGTTCATGTTAATAGATCTTTCATAAAACATATATTTTTAGAATTATAGCTAATGATATTTATAATAGCTCCTCATAATCTTATTAAGAAAGGAAATTAAAGGATGTACACAAATGATAACCAATTTCAAATGTTTATTGATTAGATCTTATGAAAATGCCAACAAAATACACAATCAACACCATACCGGAAGTTCTCATAAAAAAATAAGAGCAAAAATCAACTTAATCTGCCGTACATATGTCTCACAGATATGCTTCTGTTGAGAACCGGATTGAGTCACACATATAGCAAAATATCATCGTCGTAAGTATGTTTACGACTAATCTCAACGTTTTATATCCCTTCGGCTTCTTATGCGGCCAATTAACTCTAGGTTGATAAAAAGCGTTTGTGCACGCACTAATTATAGTTTGTTCACCGAATAACTGTCGGCTAGATGAGCGTGGTAAAGTCGACCGGCCGACACGTGTGAGCTGACTTATACATACATACATACATAGCTACACACTCGCCTCTAGGTCATTGCTCAACTAATGGCCAAATTACCATCTCCCTTCTAGAATCAAAACAAATCTGTGGGAAGTTATCGAGCTTCGCACACCGACCTGCTGAATAGTGAAGATGTTGCGATACATAGATAACTTGTTTCTTTGGCCATTACAGTTTGATAAATAAGGTCCACGTTTAAATTAAGCCTAGCCAGCTCGATCCCGGTTTGATGCGATGTTTTTTTGAAGTATTTTTAATGGTTAATCATCAATCAATCAATAAAATCAAATCAACCAACATTTACGGACTGCTGGGTATAGGCTTCCTCTTAACCCCGCCATCTACTCCGGACCTGTGCCTCCCGCATCCATCATCATCTTCATCATCATAATCAGTAAGTAAAAATAACTAATATTTAAATCTTAAACAAAAAATGTTGTACTTTAGTTTAGTTAGTATAAGCACGAGTCTGCAGCAATAATGAATTATGTAAAGATTTCAACGACTAGACCACTGTACTGTATGACCTGGGAGTATGATCCAAATACAGTAGGTAGTGGTTTAGCCGTCTCCCTCCTCCGATTTTGATTGTGTCCATCTCCGACGTCTTGTCTTCCTCATGTCATCTTTATGACCTCCAGATTTATCGCCACTTCTCTAGCAACGATGTAAACTCTGCTGTGGATGCACTGAATTCAGATCATCAGGGTGTGAGAGGCTAGTTTTCATCCTTCGGGTTCCTGGTTAATCCGACCAAGTTCCAGGCCATGATTATTGGTACCAGAAACACTCTCAAGTTGTTACAACAACATGGTACCATAAAATTATGTAGCTATAAAGCTAAAAACCTGGGTCTTATTTTCGACAAACAGTTGTCCTGGTCTTAGCATGTCAATGAGATCAGCCGACGAGTATTTGCTACCTTTCACTCTCTCAGGAGAATTCAGTATTTTGCCTCGTCAGACCAAGCTCACTCTCGCTCAGTCTCTTCTTCTACCTGTTATTGATAATGCTGATTTATGCTGGGTCAGTGTTAACGAGGAACTACTGAATAAACTCGAACTACTTCAAAATCTCGGGATTCGGTTCATCTTCGGGCTGCGCAAATATGACCAAGTATCGCAGCATCGCAAGGAATCGAAGCGACTGCCGATCCGGCTTAGACGGGATTCTCACTTCCTATTCTACAACATTTTCCTTAGAATGTTCACGGTACACAAGCTCCCTGCGAGACCGCTTCGAATGGTTATCTTCTAACAGGCTTTGGAGATTTCAGTCTCCATTCTCACAACCCCACGACATAACAGTGCGCCCTGTGAGCACGGGTTGGAATCCGGGCCATTCGGCTGTAGAATGCACTATACTGTGCCATCAGGGACAGTCCAAATCTCAATATTTCTAAAAGTATAGTAAAAAGCAGCTCCCTCTTCAGAATGAATATGTATGTATTTATTAAGGTATAGGTTAACTAAAGCTGGCACGGTCACAGTACTCACACTAATGTAATTTCACTACACAGTATGTTTAAAAATGAATTATTTTATTCTGGCCTCGAAGATCACTCTATATTTATAAGCAGTAGCAAAAGCAAGACAACTGTCTCCTTCGTACACATAAATTTGACAGTGCGCGAGAGAGACAGACAGACTATTGTTGATGCCCAAGCAGTGAAACGTCACGACGCGCGATTATTCACAGATACTACACAAGCGCAACGTGTAAATATGTTTAACGTGCCAGCTTTAGTTAATCGATCTGTACTCGTATAATAATAATAATAATCTTTATTTCAGGTTAACAACCCATATCTATAAATACCTTATAACTAGAGATAAATAATTATAGATACATAAGTATAGATTATATTAATTTATATTATATTAATTTATTAAGTATGTACATACTAAATAATCATAATTTTTCTGGCTACTTGTGTATTTATTTTCTGACAATTAAAGGTTATATATATATATGACACCGTAATATTGTAAATCGTTAGTTTAAGTTTAAATCAGTTCACAATTTAACAGTTTCTTTACAAACTAACGCATAAGCAGTAAGATACAGTATACTATTTATCGACAGTTCATAAAGTAACGAGAAAACATCGTTAGATTATAAACTAGCGGTTTTGACAATCTTACGGTGACATATTTAAGTATGACGTCAATTATATTTTGACTACCCTTGCTCACCCATCGACCTATTTCATCCTTACTTGGTTTCAGTTAGAGATAAGCTCGCCTCTGTACATTATTTCAATGATATTACCTTTTCTCTATGTTATTTGTGTGCAATAATTAAATATGAATAATGAGTACATGCGATTATATTATACGAGTATGCCTATGCATACATTTATGAATAATGAGTACATGCGATTATATTATACGAGTATGCCTATGCATACATTTATGAAATCACAAAATATTCATCATCTATATTGTATGTAGCGCTTATAGTACGGTTACATAGATTTAAATAATTTATAAGTCTAGTTTCATTTGAACTCATAAAAATAATCTGAGCGTACTTAGAGAATATTGACTAGTAAATTGAGATTCTTCTTATTATCACTTCAATATTACATTATTTATAATAAACCACTACAATTTATAATTATTTCACTAACTCCTCATTAATACTCTATTTTCAATTGTGCTATCGTAATAAACACCGAGTTTACCTTCGATTTATGTTAATGATGTTGTCTGCTGCAATCCTGTTTTACACCAAAATCAATATAAATCTGAAAATCATAAAATTCAGGCCGGGCTCAGTGCGGGCACTTCGAAGTTCCTTGCATCGAGCGCGGCCCTTCGCACCGTGTGGATATCCTTGATCATCGGCCTGGGCACGTAATTCGGCAGGTGGTTATGCGAGTTCCTGATCCTCAGCAGACCTCCCTGAAGTGTGGTGAGCAGGCGGCAAGGGCAGCGGGTGCTCTTGATACTGCTGCAGGTCCAGGTGGCGGTGGAGTGGAACTGTCTGTTCATGCTGAACCTGTTACCCTCGAACACCAGCAGCCAGCCGCCTCCGCGCCGCCGCGACCGGAAGTAGAAGTAATCTGCAATGGCGACACATTCCACACACCGCATCAGACCTCGTCTTTCACAAAGACCCGTATGCACAACTGCCACACAAAATTTGACTGATACTTAAAGTAAGTCACTGTTTCTAGTTACGGAAGCGAGAGCACCAGAATTACATTTAACTGGAGCAGCAGTTTGAGCTTTCGGCCTTAAACGACGCAGAAAACAGAAAGCATGCTGTAGTAAGTTGAATGCTCCGAGCGCAGGTACCTCGATTATCGTTACTAGAATCGCAGGATATTTTTAGGGTATCAAAAAAAACGTCCCCAGCCAATGCAGCGGTCTAAAAGGGATTACCGAAGCCCTGTCGACTACCTGCAGCTGGTCCTAGGCGAAGGGTCCCGCGCACAAAAACTCCCTTCCGAATAGAAATTATTCTAAAAACAGGACGTCTAGACATTCCTTTCTGTGTTCCCAAAAGCTCAGGTAGAAATTGCTCGACAATGCAGCTGCCTATGGTAATAATAGCCGCTAGACAAAAATTACCTTCTTTTAACGTAGTTACTTACTCAAAGAGCGTCGTACATTGCAGTTTCTAAATTGAGAAATTCCCCAAGTTAATGTATCGTTTTGTCCCGTTCTTTTTTGTGAGACTTGCAGAGACAGAACGATACGGAAGTATTTGATTAGTTAAATTCTTAATTCAGAAACGGAGTTTTGTAAGTTGTAATTGTAACGGATGCTATTTCATAGTTCAAAAGTATTGGAGAGCTAAAATTAAACACGATGGTTGTGAAATGACACTGAAATAGATAACGGCGTAAAAAAATAACCTAGGTACCTCTATTTACAATTTTGTTTTTATTCGCGATTTATTTTTAAATCAGTGAGTATTCTGATCATTATCAAACAGCAAAATCCTTCTACTCTATTGTCACATGCACTCAATGGGTCTTACCACAAAAAAAAACCTGTTCAACACTTGTTTAAAGTCAAAAATGTATAGGATTTGACATTTGTTTTGAGGTTAAACTATGCGTAACATTTTTTTGTAGTAACACGGAATTTGCCTAAAGATAAAGGATTCACGGATGATCTCGACCCCACAGCCTGTCTGCAATCACATACAGCCATTTTCGGTTGCAGGAACTGGAAAGCAGTCTCAGTTTTGCTAAAGTAGTCCCAAAGCAGTAACAGTTGCAACATATAAGATAACATTTACATTTTTTGTACCTAACACTGAAAGATTATTTTCAACACAGTTCTTTGAAGAAAATTGTAAACTATCTCTTAATGATAAATATAAATGGTTCCTCACGAGCACTAACCATACTGTTGAAATGGAATACAGAAAATCAAAGGGTAAAATAAAATACGTAATAAGTAAAAAAAGTATTTATTTTTTTGAAGATCTTTTGAAATCTTCGAATTTAAATATGTATCTATTCAACCGGCTGAAACTGATTTTAACTAAGTGAAATGCAAATTAATTTTGTTTAGGGCTGAATGTGAAATAGTAGGTATTAATTATATTACCAAAAATTATTTTTAATTAAAATACTTCAGTGAAGACAATTATACTTTGTCTTTGTCTTTTCTAATTTGTCTAATAAATATTTTTGTATAAATGTTACGAATTTTTCAATAGGTAAATTCTTAAATTTCACATACAAAATTATAGATATAATAAGTAAAAACAATGTTGGACCACCTGTATTTTTGTATAAATGTTACGAATTTTTCAATAGGTAAAGTAAAAAAGATTGAAATCACCATAAATGTCGAAGAAAAACTACGAACAATCTGATTCCAAATTGTTGTTAAACAATTTGGAATCAGATTGTTAATTGTTGTTTTTAAAGTAAATTTTGTTTATTTAAAAATAACGAACATGTGTTTAACTTAAGACTTAAGACAACGATTTGGAAATCTACAGAAAGCTTCAACGTCAGCCACTGAGTGCGAAATTCAATTGTTATGGTTCCGTACCCGAAGGGCCCCAAACGGAGCCCTAATAAGCATACGCTATCTTTCCGTCTGTCCGTCAGCGGGCCGTATCTCATGAACCGTAATAGGTAGATTTATTTTCATTACAGAATGTGTAAATTTCTGTCGCCGCTACAGCAATAAATAATAAAACAACACGAGATTTAATCAAAATAAAGGGGATCATACAAGAGACGTGATGATTTTATTTTATTATAAAAACAAAATTGTGCTAACTTCAGATCATCTGCGGCCAGAGATGAAACCAATGTCCATCGAAAGAGTAAATTATTGACACAAATATGTGTAATTATTAAAATCTAAAACGATATCCTTTGCGAGAAATCTGAGTTCAGAGTTCAAAAAAGTTGTTATTGTCACCCTTTGAAGTCAGATTTCTCGAAAAATATATAGTACTACTACTACTACTACTCTATCGATCAACAACCGTTTCCTCACTGGCTGCAGAAATCATGATTTTTCGACAGTTACTTTGCCAAAATGTTACACGCCCATTCGCGGCAGTATTTATTATCGTCGGTGGCGCAATTGGGTTGACGGCTAGTCCGCAATCACTAGGGACTGGTATCGAAACACAGGTCGTTCATTATAATTTTTAGTTTTTGTTATAATTTATTCCTTCCTTAAGTTTTCTTGTACGATCGCACGGAACCCGTGTGAAAGTCCAACCCGCACTTGACCTTTTTTATTATTGTTTGTGGCTTAACGGTGTAACTTTTAATCATTTGAAGTATATATTTTAGGTAAGTAAGCAAATAAAACACCGTTATCTACGTAATTATATGTTTTGGACAAATATGTATATGAAATCAGCGACATATGTAGGGTATTTATAAAAATATGTAAAGAACGGTGTTTTATTTGCGAATATACTTAAAATGTTTAAAAGTTACACTGTTTCGTCATAAATAATAAATAAATGCAAAGAAATGGAATGTTGTCCGCAGTAACTAACGTTGTCCGCAGTTCTATTAGGCAGCAATGCTCATCTTCTTTCAGTTGCAGCTTCAAGGTCATACTTTTCTTTTAGCGAAGTTTCGGTCTTCTGTTGTTTTGTAGAATTCTTCACTTTTTTACTATCACTGCAATAATAAATCACTACAGTAAAACTACTTCACCCGTTAAAAATTTCATCGTATAAAGGTTTATAGGTTTTCGCTGCGATTTCGTACGCGTAGGAAATATAACACGTGCTAATGAATAGAGGCACAGATATTATAATACTATACTATAGAGGTCATATTTATACTTTTCTGGTACTAGCGAATTAGATGGGGCATTATTGCTTGCACGTATCAATATGATGGAATTATTCTTTTATAACCTAGATCAGAAGAAAGTTTCCTTTCCTCCAACTTAATGGGAAATAATAAACCCGCCATCAAATATAACAAATATAGCCTCAAATAGAATTATTCAGTGGCAAATCGAATATTTGCCGCTGTTTTTATCCATTTTGAAGCACAGCAATACCGTATTTGACTGCTAGTCACAATGGATACTTTTTAGGAACTGTCAAAACGGTAATTGTGTTCACGAGTTCTATGAAACATTAGCATGTGGCGTCATAGACGTCATAACACAAAATTGAGTTTATAAAATATACAATTCTGATGTTATCAAAGGTTGTTGTTGAAATAGGTTCAGCTTGAGACACAATTCTAGCTTTATTGGACTACCTTTTGGTGTTCGGTTAAATACTAGCCTAACTGTGATATCTTTTTACGTACTGTTTCCTTTTCAAGCGTTGTCCACTATGTTTAATGACGCTGCACTGAAGAAATGAATCCACTTCGGATGTAGTACAGGAACGGTCTGCTAACTTGATAACATAATATAGGAAAGCTCTGGTTTTTATGTATTGCATGAATGGGGTTTTCGTGCTTCCTTTAATACCTTTCCAGGTACATTGTTGTAACAATTCATCTTTAATAATATGTTTTATAATCAATAACCAACCAACAACTTTTGTTAGTTTTAGTGATCCCCTCTCCCCGCATATCCTCGAGAACTTCTTGACCTGTTATAAATAATAAATAGCCGAGTTTAAATATAGGTTCTACAATTATATTGAGATACACTAGGTTGTTATGGTGCTATAAGTTGGGTACAAACTCGGGAGAATATTGAGCCGTCTTAGAGTAGATAATATTAGTAATTCGTTTTACTCTGCGACCATGTATGGGAAATGGCGCGACGCTATGTTTTTTTTAGTAAATAGTTTACGAGTATGCACGAATTAAATCTTAGCCTTAGCACATGGCTGTTCGGAACACGCGTACGTCGCGCGAGCGAGCGAGGAGAACGCGCGTTACAAAATCGCGTGTCGCCGTGTGCAAAGGCTCTAAGACGGCGAATATGTACCATCAGTAAAATAACATCATATGACTCACCAAACTATTTTCAAAATCTTTGTCAACAAGTTTTTCTTCCAGAAGGTCCAGTTCTTCTTTACATTCAATAGGAAAATTTAAATTTCCTATATTTAGATCTTCGTTTGAATCGACTACTACGCTCTCAGGGACTTTAGTTTTGAGGACGTGTTCAAGTATTTTATCTAATTTAACTTGAAGATTGTTATAGCGTCTATTTAAGTCCATTGTCTCTGAAAATAATATATGCTCTAAATAAAAATAAAAATGCAGACCACAGCTAACGTATTAAGAAAAACATAGGATTAGGTACTATATCTGTGGTCATTAACAAGAAAATGCATAATGTAGTAAGTACTATAATAGTATTTTTCCAAAAATAAATATTTGCCCATTAATGTCCCCACCGAGGGGCACAGGCCTTTACCCGGATACGAGTAAGATTGAGTCATACTCCATCACTCGCAGCGGGTTGATGCAACGGCTTTAGTACTACCAATCGCGATAGTAGCCGGAACCTTCAGCTTAACGATAAAATAACAAAAACAAACAAACATTTACACAGTTACAACAGTTAATCAGTTTACAAGTTAACTATTTTTGTACTAAACTGAGAATAAATAAATAATTAAATACACACGCTCGTTCATGTGGACAATCGACGCGCCGCAAAACGTTCGAGCTCGAGTACAGGCCATAACAATTAGTTAAAGGAGGGTAGAGAGAGAGCGGCGAGCCAAGTGGCCCGAACGATTCGCGACTCATGAGATGAGATGAACCAACGTAAACTTCCCAAAAAATAACTCCCGCATGCGGGCGGTCGCGTGCGTAAATAACTCCCGCATGCGGGCGGTCGCGTGCGTAAATTTGCTCGCTGGGAAAGTCATCTTAATCCTACAAAGCTATTGGCATGCCCATTTGCTCAGTTTCTCCAGCTTGGACGGGACCAGGTCCTCGAAGCAGGCAGTCGCAGGAGGGCAGGTTGTGGAGGGTCCGGCTGCAGGTAGCGGCGTGGACGTAAGCCTTGTGTGGCCGACTGCGCCACACCAGCCGCACCCGGCGCGCGCGCAGCTCCCAGCAGGTAGACTCCCAGCACCGCCGCTCTACAACCACCACCAGACATTGTGCTCCAACTCATCACAAGGTGAAGGATGGCTGATGGTTTACTTTACAGTGATACAATTATGTCGGAGGTGCTCTGATGACTCGTGTAAAAACTAGTAACACATATAAATGTGTTTACAAACACAAACACGTATGATTAATAATTCATTATACTTATGTAGGTACAACTTTTTGAAGTGAACCCCTGTAAAGGAAAATGTAATACAAATAAAGAATCTCCTTTCAACAAACATTTGATACAATCCTCACAACGCC
Source organism: Argyresthia goedartella (assembly GCA_949825045.1). Lineage (NCBI taxonomy): Eukaryota > Metazoa > Arthropoda > Insecta > Lepidoptera > Argyresthiidae > Argyresthia > Argyresthia goedartella. The sequence goes on from OX463817.1 coordinate 9,683,471, forward strand.
CTACGGGGAGGCAATAACTCAAAAACGACTTTATTATTGCATTCGGATGATATGTTTTTGGTGGGAGGGCTTGTAGTGAGAGCACCGGGAGAGGAGCGAGGTGCGAGAGGGGATCCTGAGTGAGATTCTGGAGCTTTATCGATTGTTGGTGGCACCACCACGGTGCGGCGGTGGGTCGCGCCGCGCGCATGTCCACCCACCGCGCCGCGCTTGCTGCGTGCGACCTAGCTAGCTAGCCCCAGCCACGTGGCGGCCCGGTGGCACCAGCGGCAGCGTGGTGGCGCGGGCCTGGCCTATCGACCCGCGCTAGCCCGGCGCTACAACGCCTGTCCTAGAACCGCTACATGTACTGCTACTGCTACCTATGTACATGTTTACGTCGACGGAGCGCCCCGCCGCCGCCGCCGCGCCGCCGGGCCCCACGATCACCCCACGCACGGCTGATTGTAAACAACCTTATCAAAACGTATCTCCGGTTTAATTGTACTACTTTACGGTAATAGAGTACCTATCTCTTGTATTTTAATAAACTCTAAATAGTTAATATAGGCGTTGAAGTACACAGGGTGTCCCATGGGTATGCCAGATGGAGGGATAGCACCTTAAATATTGTAGATAGAACATTTTACTGAAAGTAGACTTTATTTTGATTCTACAAGCAATTAAAAAAAAACTTAGAATAGTTTTATTTTTAAATCGCCTTTTTTTTTACTGGGATTCGGACCCGCCAAATGTGGAATGAAATAACCCTGTTATTTGATGATAGTTACCGATCGAAAAGTTTAAACATAGCTAAAATATTTAAGGTTCTTTCCTTCATGTGATATAGCCGTGGGACACCTGTGTACTTCAACGCCTATAGGTATTATACTACATTGATTTTATTAAAACACAAGAGGTAGGTACTCTATTACCATAAAGTAGTACAATTAAACTGAGATACGTTTTGAAAAGAAAGAAATTGCTAATGAAATGTATCTAACAACATGCCGTAAGTAGTTCAGATGTTTATGCTAATCGAAATGCCTAGGCTACCGTTTTCTCCTCGAGGTAAGTCTCATGAATGCTAATACTAATGTCTAATTAACAGTCTCCACGCAGCAATTCTCACGCACCTCGCTATAACAAGAGATAATGTTGTAAAAAGCGGCCGATACATGTTAGCACATTATCTGCGTACAAATGAATACGTCTGGAATCGTTATCTAGCAATATCTGTCGAGTAGTTATAAAGAACGAACGTCATTGCGTAATACATTCCGCGCGCAGCTCCCGCCCGTCCCGAGATGTGTTGCTACTACATATACAAGGGCAGCTGCGTCTGTGTGCCCTATCCTATAAATAAAGGGCAGGCAGGCGAGCTAGCTGCGTGCGTGCGTGCGTGCGTACCGCGAGCGTCACAACTAGGGAACTTGAATGCGCTACTACAGTAGGCACAGGCAGGCAACGTAGATCCAGGGCACGCGTCCCCCCGCCTCGGCCCTCCCCCTGGCAAACTGGCTTCTTTCATAACTTCGTAGGGCGTATCGATCCGTCACTCACAACTGCGCTGTTCCTGTCTCCCAATACTACGACGTAGTATCGGAAATCTGAACCTAAACATATAATTGTACACAACTTAGTTACGCGACGGAGTCCCTTAGAAACGCCCACGCGCCCCGCCGCCGCCGCCGCCGACGCCGCCCGTAACTCTATATTTGGAGATTCGCCTTGCGTGAAATGAAACGCTACGAGGAAAATATTGTCTTTATAATGCCTATGAAATAGATTTTAGACATGCTTTCAAAATGTTAAATAACATAAACTATACATCAGATCTAACTAAAATATTTTTTTACTTCTGTAATTAATTTTACTAATACTTATATCTAACAAAGTCGATAAAATTAGTTATATCGCAGTTATTTGTCATGGCACGGCCACCGTACACTATTGTATTAAATTTTGTTAGTCATAGGAACTTTCATTTGTTTATAGTTTAGATACAAAAAAGTAATAAAATAATGAATAAATTATAAAAACACATGATTGATTATTTTAATGGACCAAGGAAAGTAAAAAAAATATAAAAAATACATGATTGATTGATTTAATGGGTCAAGGAAAGTAACTAAACAAATATAAAAAAAAAATAGTAAGTCTTTAAAAATATATAACAAAAATATTAAAATCTTGCGTTATGCTTATGCAGTAAATCAGTAATGTGGGACCATCAGCCAATATCAGTACCAGTAGCCACTAAAATGGTTAGACTCCGTCTTTGAAATCATCTCAACTCTAAATAAGGCACGGCATCATTATCAGTATGTATTATCACAGCCGATCGATATAACACACCATAGACGAACATCTACCTGTAACGATGATACACGTCTTTCTTCCTCACATACTTGCCATCCGGCGTGAAGTAGTAGCTCGGCGGGCCATGGATGTGTCTCCCGCGTACTAGGAACAGTATGTCTCCCGCCCCATACTTGGCGGGGGCAGTGATGACGTCGGCGCGGCAGCCGGCCATGTCCCTAGAGGAGCAGTACCACTGCTTGCGGCCGTGCGCCTGCAAGTTCTTCAGGTAGAAGGTGTACCCGTCGTGCAGCAGCAGCGACTTGCCGGTGCGCGAGGGCACATAGATCGCCGGAGCTGCGACCACAACACTATCAGAACGCCATCGCCACGCCATCACGCCGCGCTAACTACCCTACTAGAATTACAGCTATGCAACACGTTAGTAAAGGTCAGCGGAACTATAAACAACAGTAAAAATCTCTTCTGTCAATATGCGAAATATTTATGACATCAATTACATAAAATATGACTAGGTACAATAGACTATAAAAAACGATTTAACGATAAATTTGATAAACATGTACATATTACAAAATCTACAAGACATAAAATTGATAAAGCTATATAGGTTTTGGCAGTTTAGGAAGATTCTGCTAGAGCAAGGTTTCTGAGCCGTTCTCCGTAGAGCCTGAAGAGGTCGCGGAGGTGAGACAGGGATAGGGCGGGCGGAAGTGCGCGCGCATGCGTTGGCGACACGACGCGCGCGCGCACGGGTCAGCGCACATGGTTGTGCGCGCCGTTCACCTGCACCAGCTCCTGTCGGAAGGTGCGCACGGTCGCTGCGCACTGGCACTTGTTGCGCGCCACACAGTACCACAACACCTTAGGTTGGTTCCGGTATGCGTTGTGAGGCCGGTAATAGTAGCCGTCTAACTGAATCTTCGGGTAGCCCTTGTGGTTGTATATCACCTGGACTGCAACAAGCCATACCATGTTAAATACGTATCACTGTGAGGTTATGATACCTTGAACTAATATTTCAATTAAAGCACTATTTAAACAAGTAAAAACTGTGTATTCAACGACAGTTTACACAATTTAATTCTTACTAATACTGGTAAAACTTATATAAATAGAAGAGATTGAACTTAAAATAAATAAGTGCAGTAACAATATCTAGCACATCATTAGATTAGTGTTTGATCATTAGACGATTTTTTTCGTCCCATACATCAATAATAATAATAATAATAATACCTTGGACACTATTTACACACATTGATCTATCCCCAAACTAGGATTCCCTGTATCTTGGGTACTAGACAACGATACACATACTTATATAGATAAATATTATACTTAGATAGATAAACAACCATGACTAGGGTACAAACATCCGTTCTCATCAAACAGATATTTGCCCCCACCGGGACTCGAACAATGAGTATTAAGTACCTACCTATCCTGAAACAATTGGTGGTAATACGTGTTAACTAAAAAACATTTCATTACAACACCTAGGGGATTAAAATTACTAACAACTAATAACGCATATACCCTTACATTTCTTTGTAACTTTTTAACTATAGGTAAATACAAATAACTTAACATATCATACGATTCTGGGTCACAGCCAGAACTCCTAAGAAACAGGACATGAATCATTGTAATCAGCTGGAGTACATACAGGTTAAAACTAATCGATGGGTTCAATTGTATAAAAAGGAACATGCAGAATCTGGAGACGATTATTATTGTTTGGTGCACTAAGAAGACAGGGCAGTAGAGCTTTGGAAAAATTATAATAATTCGTACCCTACTGTCTGCCGGAAGTCTCATATCCCTACCACCCACAACATGAGAACAGTGTAAGACAAGGAAGACCGTTGCTGAACAATAAAATCTTACCCGCGTGACATTACTGAAATACGTGAATTTTTGCGGATACTTTAACTACTTGACTAACCAGTTACAATGCCTACATCGTATGATTAGGCTTATACTTGCAATGATGCCTCAGGTCGGAGAAGACGACGCGCTTCCCCTCGGTGTAGAGGCGCGCGGAGCAGCCGGCGGCGCACGCGCAGGTCCCGGCCGCGGCGGCGCAGAGCCAGCGCCGGCGCCCGCGGTGGCATGAGTCCAATTCGTACCAGTGCCCGCCCATCTTGAGCTGCGGCCCGGAGAGATCTGCTCAGAATGGACAAGGTCTTTCAAATACATTCGACGTGCGCTAATAACAAGGCTTTGATAACATTAGCGGTTGGTCAGTATTTCAATATTTTTGTCGTAGATACACGAAATATTAGTTAATATGGCTAATAGTTAGTTCATGTTAACTAGTTTAGGACAAATAGCGATGGAAGACGCCAATAATAAGAAATGGTAAGCGTAGACATTGGAGAGTAAATGAAAAACTCAATCAATAAATATGACTTTATCAATTCAAAAGTGTGATTTTATGGATCAAAATAATATGTAATATTTTAGGAATACAATAATAAAATAATGTTAATCTATTTTTGTAGCCTTTACATTACATTAGTAATTAATGAAACAAATAATAATGTCCATGATATCTGTAAACGGAACTAAAAATAAATGTTATATAAATGCCAAATAGCCATGAGATTCACAAATAAAGTCAAATTAAATGCTTTGGTAAAGAATACAAATAACACAATTACCTAAAGAAGGAACTATAATATGTGGCATGAATCTTGGACCCTGTGAAGTTAGCCAGGTCACCGCACCTTTGCTTTCTCGACCACGTGGTTTCAGCGTCGGTGTTTGTGTGTCCGTAAAGTGCATGCAGAGAATTTGAGCAGCTAACTTCACACTTGTATATATACAGGGCAGTATGACTAGTATGCCATCGATTGTTTAATAATGATTTTCCTTGTACTTGGAACGTCTACCTGAACTAACAAAATTAAATGCAATATGTACTGACTTAATTACCATCACTATTATACTTGGTTTACTCTGCCTACCATACTGATAGTCTCTACGTTTACATATTAGTATATATTGTAGATAAGATATATTGTAAAGGGTACTCTATGTAAAACTATCCTCCGTATTAGGTTTTCATAAGCTTGGTGTTTATCTATAAGGGCTACCCTAAGTCATAGTCTACAGTACATAATTAAATATTGGAGTATTCTCGAGTAATGTCGTCCATCAGTCGTTCCGCTCTTCTACGCCGCGGTCAATAAATAGAATTTTATAAAAAGCATCAACAAGACGGCTACACTATACTTAAAGCTATACATTTTTGTATAAATAATTTCTAAACAATTTAGTACGAGAATATTGCACGTCCACTTCATTACAATATTTATATACGCCATATATTGTATGTATGTCTAATATTGTTACTTATGTTTAGCCGCTAAGGCATCGGTACAAGGCGACTGTCAAAGCGTCTCATATCATGCTACCGACTTAGAAAAAAATAACAAAATGAAGCGCATCATATACGTTGGCCATTATCATTTCTAAACGAACAGTTCATAACTATAAGAACGCTATTACACGACACATATTATGTCTATGTAAGATTCTATGTGTCTCCATCTATACTTTCGTTTTGCGGATGTGTTGGTGTGGACAAAGGAGTGGAGACCTATTTCTTTCGCAAATGATTACCATTTCTTACAAAAGTCTGCACACTTTCCTAACGATCCATTATCAAACTGAGAGAAAAACACGGAATCCTCTATGCAGCATAATAAAGCTCCTACCTCACATCGCCCGTACGGCGGGCAGTCTAGTGGCGACGGAGGCTCATTCCGAGACTTGTGTGTGTTGGCAACACTCCCGACTCATTCCGAGACGTGTATGTGTTAGTGTGTGTAGGCGACACTCGCCGCGCGCATCACTGCCGCTGCTCCAGCAGTCCGCGCACGAGGAGGTCGCGCCAGGCCTATAGCAGCATGGCGGCCGGCGCGGGCGCGGGCGCGGGCAACGGCGCCGGCGCCACCACCACCGCCGCCGGCCGCGCCACGATCTTATACTTCCCGTGAGGATCCACCTCAAATCGACGCGACTCGTGCTTCAACGGGTTATACGTCTGCGGGTGGTTGTGCACGCCACGGAAGTACACCAGCCTACCATCCCGCAGGCACAGCGCCACCTGACATCTGTCCGCCTTCTGGTACGACCTGGCGCACCTCCAGGTGACTCGACGGGGGTGCGAGCCGCCGTCCTCGTAGAATATGTGCCCCTCAGCCACCAGGTGCAGGCCGCCGCGCGCTGAGCGGATGTAGAACCAACCTGCACCGACAAAACATCAACACGTTAGACTAAAACACCACGCCATCTTCTGAGCTACTTCTAATTCTGCAAATAATACAGCTAAGGTTACCTTTATCCGAGAAACACTTTCGTCGTACACCTTTTACGTTGCTGGATGACAGCAAGATATAAACAACTGATTTCTAGCAAAACAATGAATATCTAGCCGGCCACGCTCTACATACTCAGAGAATGGACAGCGTAGCCGCTTCCCAGAAATTCTAGTAGGCTAATCGGCTCATCAAAACAAATCGAATCAACTAAGTAGATGTGATTGGAATGGTTATGCTAAACATATCTACTTCATCTTATCTGTTTCTTAACATTGTAATTATATAGTTCTGTCAGTTAGGGTTAGGATAGGTCACTAAGGGCAACGTCTGTTGATTTATAAATAATCTGAAAAATCTGGAGGCAAAATGGCCGCTTGTTAGACGCTGGAAGGGCGCAGAAGCTAGTATCGAAAGATACAATCATTTTATCCAATGTCCAGAGTCTTTTAATCTCATCATGATATAGGCAAGTGTAAGTGAAACTCCCGTTGCATTCTCATCATTGCAGTATAATATCTTTGTATCTTTGTACCTATACACGAGAACTTTTCCATTTCCAACTACCGTACTCATATTCACTACACAGCGTTATACATTCCCAGATCGTTTGCTTATAGCTACTCTATTCCGTAATACTGTCATGATTAAAATAATTAATATGTCAAAATAAATCTTATCACAATTAAAATAATACTAATACAATAATACTTGATGTACATACACGTTAGTCTCACTTGCAAGTTTTGAGTCTTTGTTCTAACAGTTAGAGTGTTTAGCTCCGATTGGCACAGAGATAATAACAAATCAAAATAATATGTCTCAAACACACACTGCCACAGTTACTTGGGGTTAATAAATAGCATTAAATACATTAATCATGGTAATCAAAACTGTTAATTATCACCGAAATGGTAAAATTTTCTGCAGCAACACTTTGCTGCCGAATAGTGGTAAATAAACTTTCTCAACAAAGGAATCATAGTGTTAATGTTTGGCTATGATATAATCATATGACTTAATATATAAATCAGAGATCCTTCAATATCAGTTCACCAGAATCTCAAAAAGTTTAATTTAATCCGATGTAATTACGAAATTGCACAATTAGTAATACAGCCAAGATTTAATGTTAAATATAATTAAGTATCTCATCAAAAATATAAAGTCCGTTTTGATACATCTGGATAAAATATCACACAAAAAATAATAACCTTAAGCTACAACGTAAAATATTCTTATATGTACCTATACAATGGGACTTATTCTTTAGGTAGCAAGTAAAATTGCACGAAAACTTAAAAGGAGAGTTTAAAATGCTACATTACAAGAGCAGTCAACAGCTGTCATGATTTGATTTATGCAATGAATCACTTCAGTATCGCGTTTTTATCATCAATAAGTATTAAAATAGAGTGAATTGTTGTTCATAAATGCAATATCCTACATCAGCATGATTAGTACAACTACCGTATACACCGTCATCACTTTCTCAATCAAAATATCCTTCAACAAAACCAGCAGTCCAGATGTGAAACCGAACCCGACCAGAGCTCCTACAACAACCAACATTACAATCGACGAATAAAGTGTAAAAAAATAATGTAAAAAACAACGTATAAAAATACTTAAGTCGTCATAAGAGAACTATCACTTTGTACAACAACTACATCTAGGGGGTCCGTCGCGCGGAAGATCAGCTGAGACGGGTGAGAAATCAATCCGTACTGGGCTCGATGCACCGACACCACGGTCTGCCATGACTCGATACTCCTGTATGGCCAGCTCCCATACAAATACTCTCTCACTAAATATTGCTAGTCTTGGAAATTGACAGTGGAGCCCCAGGAAGACTGCAGCAGCTAACAAGTGTCCGTGAGTCGAGCGGACTGAAAGTCTCAAATAGTAAAGTCGCTGACGGACCCCATACAACTTAGCCTAAACTATAAAAATCGTATACTTTTACACAGCGCAAATATCTACGTACAGAATGTACTTGAATACAAATACATAGCGTATACATCATAGTAATCTCTTTGGAGAAAATAGTTACCTAAAATACATGTTGCATATTCCTAAAGCGTACACAAGGAGTATTGGTAACCACCAGGGCGAAGGCACGAGAGCTAGATTCACGTTCAGTTTCATTCTCTTAACCAGCAACGTATCCTTCCGACGACTTGATCGGTTGTAAAGGACGAGATCAAGATCCGTGCCTAAGTCCATCATCAATCGGTTGCCCGGTGGTCTCGCGGGACATGCCTAGAACATGGGTCTGACAGGGGTGGCACGCACGCCGCACGTGTGCGCGCTGTTCATCTGCACGACGCGCAGCCCGAACGTGTGCACGGCGGCGCGGCAGCGGGGGTTGCGCGAGCAGCGCCACCACACCTTGCCGCTGGCCGCACGGCCGTTGAAGCAGAACCGGTGCGCGCCGACCTCGATGGCCGGTTTGCCGCGCTTGCTCAGGCAGTACCGGAATTGGCCCGGGAAGCAAGGGAACGGGTACGGCAGGCCCAGCGTCGCCGTCGCCGTCGCCACGGCCGCCGCCGCCGCTGCGTTCGCGTTCGATTCCTCTGCAATATAACGCTACCTGTTAGTACTGGGACTACTGACTCCGCTGGAAACTAGCCTACACGCAAAATTATTGGATGCAACAAAACATTGGTAAAATAGTTTAAACTAAAGCTTGTTATGACAAAATTTAGATTTATTTCTGTAACTTAACTTAGTTTAACGGCGCCCTCTGTTTTATTAGAGAATTTCGACTAGTTTTTAACTAAAATATCACTATACGTCACAGAATTTCTTTTATAGCCAAACAACAAGTTTATTTGTATTTTTAATTGATATACGCTTATTTTTTAAGTTTTTACCAAAAAATACACATAATTAAAAAAAAAACAAAAAAACGGGACATGATTTCATCCACACGTCAATCAATGTAAAAGACTACGAGTATACGAGTGGTCCCAAAAATGTGCGAAAGGATCCTGAAGTATATCGGACTGCGGCCGCAGCCGCAACGTGCCGCCTCCACTTGTGATTCCACGCTTGAGGCCACTGCCGCGTCTTACGCCACGACCTCGCTTCAACCCCGGCTGGGCTTTCGCCTTAGACCTCCTCCTCTGATTCCTCTTCTTAGTGCCGTGGGTGTGGTCGTGCGTATGTTTCAGTATCTGCATGTGCTGCGTAACGGCGTACGACCGGCAGCCGGTGTCGGACTTGATGCAGAGCCAGTGGTACAGTCCTGCAGAGGTGGGCTTCCCGCGGCGCCGGTACCGGTGCCCGCCGATCACCAGCATGGGGTTGCCCCAACGAGACGTGCTCCACCACACCGCCACTGCAACCAAAGTGATTAATAGGGTGGCGAGAGTGGAGTTCACTGACTGCTCTATACCAAGGATGTTATCGTGTCCAAATAACACAGTTGAAGTTTGGAGATTTGGTTGGTCTATGTTTTCAGAGACCCCACTGATTCAAGTTCCTACAATCAACGTGGGGGCCAGAGGCTCTGTGGTGTTTTTGGTTTGATTTATTCAGGTGCATTTATTAAAAGATCACTTAAAGACATCTACAGACTTTTAAACTCCATACTTCCGACCTTCGCGCTTGCATGGAAAACTTGTGATAGATAAGACGGTTTAGTTAAATTTATGAAATCAAACACAAGTTGCTTAGAAAAATACACAAGCACATATATTTTTGAATATGAAATCCAAGAAAATGATCATCCAACATCCAATGATGTAAAATCTTCAATGAGAAAATATTCAAGTCCTTATTTTTTTAATTCATCATAATAATACACACAAGAGTCTTACCGAAAGATTTAAGTAGTAAAATACTAAGTAATTCTGCTCCATTCACAAAGTGACATGTCAATTTTACCAACGTTTCATAGAGAGTATTCTTGTACAATATTCACCAACGCTTAACTAGTTACTGTTGTAAATATCACATAATTCTTAATGGTCATTTTCAATTGAAGGGAATGCAACGCTCACAACTTTGTAGAACTCTATCATCAAAATGTCAACTTATGACCAGCGCAGTCAAACACTAAATCCAAAAATTCCTTAATTAAAGTGACTTATCCTAGGATTAATTATAGAGGTCCCAAAGTTGCTCTTAATAATTAAGACTTAATCAATAGATCTCCTGGAATGCGTCGGTTGAGCAAATCCGATCGGTAGTATAGTAAATGCTAGGTGAAGGTACTGTTCTTCATGGCGGCGGCGTACTCAGAGTTGATGGCACTCTTCTCGGTGGGAGCGTGGATGTCGAAGTTGTCTGGAGTGAAGTTGGGCGCGTGGCTGTGCAGCCCCTTGATCCTCACGAAGCGACCATCGAGGGTAGTCTGCACGCGACAGAGACACCCACGGGAGTCCTTGTCGCGGCAAGCCCAGTTCAACTTGTCACGGTACTGGTTGTTCATCCAAAACTTGTTCTGACGGAAGATCAGCACTGACTTTCCGGCTTTGGAAGGCAGGAAAAAGGCTTCTGCAACAAATTTGGAAAATAATGTTAGATGAAGAAAAAAAGTAAGAATAAGGCCAAGTAATGACCAATCTTGTACAAGTTCGCATAGTAGATCGTTCAATCTTACAGGTTACCGGACACATCGCGAAATAATCGATTAGTTGTAGAATCAGTCTTTTGTAATTTAGCATAGTCACAACAGTGCAATTTCTTGACAAACAATCAACGTTCAGAGTAATGATTTCAATCAAATCTACATCTCGATCATTTTCTTGGTGGTCTTGTCGTAGAAGCGCGGTTTGTCGTGGTTGTGTTTGCCGTTGAGGGCGACCACCTCCCTGCGCTTGTTGGTTTTGGTGGAGGCCCGGCAGCCGGTGGTTTTCTTTCGAGAGCACACCCACCATGTCGCAGTTGACCTACCCCCAGCTTGTGAGAACGAGAACCCGTTGATGACGAGGTTGTATTTCCCATATTTGTTCGGAACATACGCAGCCGATATCTCTGCAACATTACAATGCATTATTTATGAACTATGCAATAGAATTTTAAAGATCAAGAAAGAAGAAGAATATTATATCAATAAAGTTCAAAGAGAACCATTCATGTAACATATAATTTATTAGAATTAGACCACCAACCATTTCAAATAACAATAACGATTCTTTCTTTTCAAAAACGGTTCGGTGATGCTATTATTTAATCTATATTATTTTCGAGCTATTGGAGCTCCTACTACTCTGGCTGGAATGTTACAGCCTGACGGTCTTGTTAGTCGTTTTGTCATAAAACCGCGGCTTCTCGTGGTTGTGGACGTTAGTTGCGGAGATGACGTGCCCCCGCTTGTTGGTGCGGGCGACGGCGCGGCAGTTCATGGTCTTCCTCCGGGAGCACCACCAGTAAGTGGGCGGGGACTCCATGAAAGAGAAGCCTTCGAGCACGAGGTGGTGCTTCCCGCGAGAAGTCGGGATGTACGCGGCTGTTACTGAAATAACACAGTGGTGGTACAGCTATCGCAAGGTTTCTTGGCGTGTGAGCGAGGTACCCTCTCTCCTCTCGCCCATGTACACATTCTTGTGCCCATGTGCCACTACCCCCTCCAGGCGGCATTCAGCCGCAAACAAAATTGGTGTCAGGTGTACCTACGAGTAGAACAAATCTAACGTAGGAGAGAAAACCCTGATGACACAAGTGGTCCGTGCCTCATATGGTTCTCTTCTTCTACTGGATTTGTCACAAGTTTATGGCGAACCACCTCCCCTTTCTAAGAAACCTTGCAGCCATTCTTCAAAGTAGACTCAATGATGGACTGTTTACACTTCCCTGTAGGTATTTTTATGCCTAAAATAGTTAGTTCGATAGAAGGTTGCATCAAGTACCCTTTGCTCACCCGTGTAACGCGCTATACAAATATGGTAGAGGTAAAAAATACATATAAATATTTATTAATGTTACCTTTAATTAATCTTACATAATACTCTTAATATTGTTTAACGATGTCTTTTAAAGCGTAGATATAAAAATATTGTAATGTATACTAACATATAAATGCTAACAATTTAAAAAGGAATGTTCAGTTCATCAATAACAATTGACAATGGTCCCATGTTTACAAAGGCACTTGGATTTTCTTCTCATTTATTCCAAATATCAGTAAGGAATAAATATTTCATAGTTTCTAATATAATATCATAAGTACTTTATGTATACCGTTTCCTAAAATATCAGTACCGAATAATCTAAGAATGTGTTATCATATCACATGGGAGTTGGCATTGCAAAGAACGACCTCACTGAATTTCGCAAAAATAAAAACATAAATCACCCAAAGTTTAGTGTGATTTAGTTTTATGAGAACTAACGTTCAGTTTAGTTTTCAGAACAGTCTTAGGCCCGACAGATGCAAAGCCAGTTAACAATAAACTGAGTAAACTTCCACGGTCCTTAGAAAAACTATATGAATGTGAAACGAGCAGCTTTAGTGATAAATCGTGTTTTAACTGTTCTTAATTGTGGAATTAATCTGATTCTCAAAAATCAATTAAAAGCACCCAATAAAGAAATTTACCTAAAAAAGTTTGCTTAGATACCGCCACTTTTGATCGCTCCGCCTTCGCACTTGCTCAAGGCTCTTGACAGAGACTGCCGATTCCCACTCAAAGGAAGCCGCGTTCAGAATCAAAATGACTTTACATACCTCACATGAAATTTACAAAAAAAACAGGGTACATAAAAATTCAAAGAATTTGAAGAGATCTTATTGTGGGCAATATTTGGTCAACACTCAACGCTAAATGATCGCTTTTAAGAGAATATCATGAAATTCTTTATAAGAATCATTTTGACCGTCAATTTTAAGTGAAATCTATACGAGTACTTTACTTTGCCACGTGCCAGATAACACAAGATAAACGTCACCCAAAACGGTGGGTTTTCGTAATATCACAAGTTAAAACTAAATACTAAAATTAATTATATCAACTACCTACATCTCTAGATTGCTCGGTTGATATGCGATCAAATGAATGTGCAAACGGTGCATACAAACGTAAAATATATCATAACATATGCAGGTTAATTAAACAACATGTTTAAACTTATACAAAAGATAGAGCTAGATTCTTCAATCATAACATAAATTCATCAAAGATCGATAAATCTAAACGAACAGTTTAATCGACAGTTAATACTTAACAGCTCTGTTTCACAGCAGGTTAGAGCTGAACCTAACGAACATAATATATTGCTACAATACATAGATAAATCCAAATACTAAGACCTCGCTTACATTTGTGATTCCTTGATAAATTAACAAAATACACAATACTATTAAGTAGAACTGGAGCCGTCATTGTATTTCTGTTTTAGAGTCGAGAACGAAGGCATCAACAGGTGGTCCGGCAGTTAGTATGGACTGGTGGTCGAGTGGGAACAGGGGCGCGGGGGTTGTGTCTGTCTTCTTGGTGTTGCTCCTTCGTGGCGCCTGTCCTCCGGAGGCTGGGCCCGGCGGCTGGCCGGGGGCCCGCGGCGGGTGGTTATGCATGCCCTTCACTGCCACCACGCTCGCCCCCAGCATGTGGATCCGCGCCTTACAGTTGGTCTTCTTGGACGTGCACCGCCAGATCACCTTGTCTCGCAATTTCGACTCCTCACAGAACGGGAACGTGTTCACCATCATAATCACCTTACCCCGACGCGACTTCAGAAACTTTATGCCTGCGGACATTTTACTCTTTTAGCAATTTGGTACACGGCTTAAATACAAGAGATAAATATAATTACTAATACCCACAACTCTGAGGAAAGCTATCGCATTTTCGCAGGAATATAAATAAAACCAGCGGTTTCGAAGTACAATTTAATATGATTTCACAAAACATACCCCGTACATGAACCCAAAAATCTTATTATAATAAATGGTAGGTATAAAATTACACTATTATGATAAAATGCACTGGACAATAGTTATGAGAGCACGAACAGTTAACAGTGATTGAGGTAGATTAATATGAGTGGCTCGTATAAAGACATGTGGTTGGAAGGATTCTGATCGGATGGGCTAGGTTGCTCGATAAAATGGAAGAGTCCATTGAAGTGAACTTCTATTGAAGTGTTCAATTCTTAAGCACAATACAATTCCGATAAAATATTGTCCCGTATCAACTTTAGCAGCCCCGTCCAGCAAGAGCCAACTTCCTTCAACAATAGTCAAGATAGAGGATGAAGCCACAACGAGTATGGACGATTCTGGAGCCGTCGGAAACAGCGTACTAACTAGACACCGTACACTAGACAAGAGATTCACCGTTAGTAAAACGAGCGTATCGTACGTATGAACACGCAACATAAGTGAATTTAACTAACAAGCATCCATTCAAGATCTTGCTTGCAAAGATAAGGCGCCGTGCCCACCAGCGTGACGTGCGCGACATGCATCTGCAAAAGCCACGTTTGCACTCCTTATTCTACCCAATCGGAATTGAAGGATTGGGTACCTACCCAACAGGACATGCCGTGCAAACGTCGCCTGTGTGTGACATACGCATGTCATGTCACTTCACTTAAGTGGGGACGACAGCTGATTTCTAAATACTATAAAATTATAAATACATATTTATAGTCCATCAAATAAATGATTTCCTGCCTCAGAGTACTTTGGCTTACTAGACTATTTTGATTAATCAACATTTTATACTAATTAAATTTGGGTTATATTACTTCGTTACAGACCTTGCATTGCATTATCATGAGATAACGATGATTTTACTAGAATGCACTGGTAAAGTTCATGAATAGGAATTAATCATAAAGCAAGTAACTTTAAGTAATTGACAATTGCTTATTAAATACAAGACAAGTATAAATATGACATAAATACAACATTTACCATTAAGAGAAAATTGTTAAGGTTTACCGAGGCTCCAAATAAAGATGTTCTCTAACACTAAATTGTGGTGTATTTTATTTAGGTACTAAACAGGTCTAGAAACAAAATGTGAAATCGTAGTTTCAAGTCGTTTGTTCCCTTTGCTTCATAAATTATTTAGTTAAATAGTTAATTAAGAAGATGCACAAAATCTATTGTTCAGACCGGTTAGACAACATCTTCGAACATTAAGTCGTCTAAAATTAACGAATTAAATCCTAAGACATCTAAATAACAATTAAAATTAGTAAGTATAAGTAAGATTTGTACTTGAATCGGAGTCATAGACATTACGTTAAAATTACCACAATCTTATATTACAACGAAATCGATTAAGATAAGCAACAAATTATTATTTTCACTAAAACAATTAATAAAATATATTCAGACAACAGTCACAAAAAAGAAACTATTATAGGTCGTTAACAGTGAACGATCGAGTACAAATGTAAAACTAGTATAGAGGTAGTTGAGTTTCATTATAGGTAATAGAGGTGGGCCGGACCCTTTGCGCACGCGGCGCCCCGGCCACCAGCCTAGCCTAGCTTAGTCTACGTCACTTAGCCTACACACCTTACACGAGTAAAGCTTCTGAGTATTCATTCGTGTGTAATATATTGTATGTATAATTAAACTAATTAAATATACTGTAAAACCCGTATAAAAAGTAAGAGGTAGATGATTGAGCTTAAGTACTTTGATCAACGATAGTGCGGCCGCATTGCGGTACCTACCTGCTGTCAGTTTCTTGCGCGGCGCACACGCATGCGCCACACATGACTATTACACGGCATTCGCCGTTGTTTCGCATAATTCTTACGTGTTTAACAGTCATTTCTCATGTATCTACTAATATTTACTAAAGAGTGCTTCCGATTCGAGATTATTGAATATTGTGCATTACAATCTCATTCCAGTGATGTAAGAATGGGCAAGACATAAAATTGAGCGAAACAACAGCAAATCGTTTCCAGGTATTTCTAAAAGGTACCGAACACCTAAACATCCAATTACTATAAACGCTTAATGTTTAAGAGGCGGACGTTTTGTACCTAAATTGTATAAGTCGCAATATCTTTTACGTATAAAAAGTATGAAAATTGTACAAGTAAAAACTCTCCAAATAAATAATTAGTATTACTAAGTACAGTCCAGGAGACACAATATTGCTTTGCTCAGAACTGAGTCGTAACCTTCAGTCGCCGACGCGTCGCCACCGCGAGCCGGACGCACGACGCGTGAGGCACGCACGACACGTGACGCATGCACGACACGTGACGCATGCACGACACGACGCACGACGCGTGAGGCACGCACGACACGTGACGCACGCACGTCACGGCGCATGACTCGCGCCGGTCGCGGCGGCCTGTCCTCAACCCGAGCCATCTATGCACATGTCTAACCGCCTGAGACACTCATCGGATCAATTCGTTTACGTTAAATCAAAGCATAACAGATTCAATGCCGGATCTTAACCTTTACATATCTATATCGCTTAGCCTGACATCCATACGAGCTGGTACATTTTAAAACATTTAACATCCTATTACGGTGCCTATTCGATTCAATAAATATACCCACACCTACATCGATCGACCTCGCAGAGATCCTAGCCTACGTTACGCATACTTCTCGAGCTTCCCTTCTACCGGAGCGGTCTTTTGCCGGTCCCTTCAACATCCATTGAAACCGAGTTTACACTTAATCTTGATCTAAACGATGTTTTACATGCACACATTCAGTTTACCTACAGTAAATAACTCAACAATAGCCATCGCTAAATCTTAACTAAACCACACCTTAGCCCCCATTTAATATTAGCTTACATTCAATTTGCCTAACCTATTTTATATTACGCTAAATCGTTTGCCAAAAGGCTCTCCAAAAATATTTAATTAGTTCCCAAAAGCCTTTGTTATTCTGCTTTCCTAGTAACTGCATTGTTGTAATTTGTTACAAATGAGAATGAGGGAGCAACTTCTCAAAGTCTGAAGCTGACGGCATCCGACTCAACAGTCACCGCCATAGGATAGGAACCCGCGAGATTGTCAGAACGTTCATCAGAGCTGGTCCGAGCTCGTCAAACACATCAAGTATCATACCAAGCTGAGCTAGGAATCAAGACTTGATAAACGGCTCGACCGCCTCGCAGCCGCTGTAGCTTCACGAGATGTCGTGGCGACGCCTGCCGTGTCTGAGCCGCGCCTATCGAGTCGCGTGCTGTATGTATAATGTTTGTTGGGTGGTGCGCTTAGTTCTCCTCGGTGCAGGGCGTGTCCACCAGCAGCGGCTTGATGGTGACGGCGGCGTGCTGCGGCGGCGGCGGCAGCGCGGAGTGCGCGTGGTTAGGCTCGCTGGCGGCTGCGCTCGCGGCGGCGGTGGCGCTGGCGGCGGCGGACGCGCTGGCGGTGGCGTGCGCGGTGGCGGCGTACAGCGCGAGCGCGTGCTGCAGCTGCAGCAGCTGGTGGTGCGGGTCGAGCGGCGCGGGCGCGCGGTGGCCGGACTGGTGCGGCGTGCGTACCACGTAGCGACCGTCGGCGAAGCGGCGCACGTTGGGCGGCGCGTGGTTGTGCGAGAAGCGGTTGCGCACGATGCGCTCGTGGCCCTCGGGCCCCTCCGTGTTGACGTCGGCAAGGCAACGCGAGGTAAGCCGTGATGAGCAGTACCACTGCTTGCGGCCGTGCGCCAGGTTGTTCTTGAGACGGAAAGTGTAGCCGCAGTGCAGGAGCAGCCGACCTTTGCCGGCGCGGATGAAGCGCGCTGCAGACAAACATCATGTGTTACTAACTGCCGGCGGCGACGCACGTGCTTCATGCAGCATGCAGAATCTGCGCCGGATCGACTTCACGCAAGTCTTTCGAACAAGGTAAAAATGATCAAGCGCAGTTCCGTTATCATTCAAAAAAAAATATCTCAGTTATATTTACAGTATACTACGAGCATAAAGTAGGAATAAAAACATACGGTAAAAAAAACAATTCTTGCAGAAAAACCTTTTAATATACCAATATGCGAAGGGAAAATAAAAATTAAAGTTGGTTTTTCATAGCATTTATGTTTCACTTTTACATACACAAGTCAGAGACAACATTTTAAAACCAAGAAGGTACTTTATAAACTTTCTAACAGACATTTCTACATGAGCAAAATTTCTAAGGTTTATGATTAAAATTATCAATATTTTGGCTTTATTTGATTTGGCATTAAAAATAAGCCTATGTATAAACAGTAAGAAACATTCTAAAAGGAAGACAATACTGATTAGAAAATAAATCTTACCCTATATGGGCCAAAACGTTTAACAGTATCTATACATAATATGTGATTCAAACGACTATATGGCCTATATTAATCAAAATATTTGGCACAAAAACAAATTCAACAAAAAAAATGAGATCATGGTTAACTAATTAAAAATTCTGCTATTTGCTATTTCTGAGCGCACAATCACTTTTGAATAAAACTACTTAGTATATTAATTTAAATTAATTCTTTGGCACCAGTTTAATAAAAAACAACTTGTATCCAAAAAAGACTTGGCACTTTAACGAGGTAAACCAGCAATTATTTATCGAAATTGCTCGCATATCGCAAAGTAGCAGAGCTGCTTTTTTAAGCAATTCTTCCCACTTACTACTAGGGGGAGATGCCAGCTCTACATTTTACAATTATAGCCATCTATTCGCAAGATATTACGAGTGCAATCTACCGCCGAATAAAATGGAACCATTTTGTGTTTTGAAAAAATAAACGAAAACATAAATTTGAATGCGTGACCTAAAGCCTAGAACTTAACAGTCCACGCGGCCGGATCGAACTTATCGAAGTCGAGCCTCGGCGGTCTAGGGACTGGCACGAGCAATGGAGTGGGCGCGGTCGCGGCGACGGTCGCGTGGTGGCGGCGTGGTGTGGCACGCGACCGCGAATCCCGCGTCAAGTGGTTATGTTCCCCCACCAGCTTGTGCAACGTCCCCCATTGGGTATAGGCCTTGCAGCCGCAGCCGCCCATCGTGCAGCGCCACCGCACGACTCCGGAGCGCATCGTGTGTGCGGCGTAGAAGCTGCGCCCGCTCACCCACAGCCGCGGCCGCCCGCCCGGCCCGAGGCATAGCCGCACCAGCTTATCTGCCCGACAGAAAACAACCTCTTACTTTTATCGTGCTGACAGCACAGCGAGTGTTAGTAGGAAGCCGTATCTGCATGCGATAATAAAAATGTAAGTCATGCTCGTCTATTTGTTATTATTACACCAGCGAAAGATAAAGTTACTCCAATGATTATTGTAAGATTATTTGTCTATAAATGCAAGTTATGTACCGACAAGGTAATATGTTAGTTACGCAAGATAATAGGTTAAACCAAGCGTAATATAGAGATCATCGAGAACTATTATTAATGTACATATCAATAAATTATTTCTACTTATATTTCAACTAAATAAATATTCATATTAGTAACGCTTCCCTGTTATTCACTTATTGAGTATGAACAGCACGGAAGCAGAGGTGCATGATTATTAGTTAATTATGATATAGAGATGTTAGTGTTCATTCGCGATTCCGTACGGCCTCGACGCACTACGTACATTTTACATTCATTGACTAGAACTTGATTAGAAAATGGCGCACGGATGTCCTATATATTTTGTGCACATAATACAAAAAACGCAGATCTATTTAAAATCTAGGTAAACTAAACCCTACTTTGTAAATAAGTATCAACTCCCCGAACCAACGCGCATGCTATCACTAATACCCATGAGTTAGTCAGCGTTAGTGAATGAATGCCGACGCGTTAGTAAGTAAGCGTGTGCGATCAGTCGTCGAGTATCGCCTTGACATGCGCGTGCGCGAGCCTCGCGTGTGGCGCGTGTGGCGCGGGCGGGTCGTGCGAGTGCAGGTTGCTCAGTGCGAAGATGCGGTCGTGCAGCGTGTGCGCATACGCGCGACACGTGCGCCGCGTGCAGCGCCACCGCACCTTGCTCTTCTCCGGGAACACCTTCTCCGCGTAAAATGAGAACCCGCCGAGCCGCATGTGCCGCCGGCCGCGGTTCGAGATCACGAACTCCACTGCAACACACCACCACCGTCATTAGAGCTACCCGACACCCCTTGCAGCCCACACCGAAACCAAGCGGAACGACAGTAATAAATAAAACACAACATGTGCATAATAATTTTTTATTGGCCAGCGGGCTCGGAGGTGATGGTCTCGATGAGGCTCTCGATGGTCGCGTGGCGGTGTCGCGGCGGCGGCGGAGGCTCGTGATCGTGATTGTTAGTGGCGAGCAACAGGCGGCCGGCGGCTGTGAGCGCGCGTGCGCGGCAGCCGGCGCGGCGCGCGCGGCATGTCCAGTAGACACGCGCGCCGCGACGCTTGCGCGCTACGAACACGAACGCGCCCAGCTGCAGCGCCGGCGCGCCGCGCGCAGTCAGCGTGTAGCGCGTCTCGTCGTTCCACCCGCACCCGCCTACCACAAGCAAACACACAGATCAACAACGAAACACACGTTTGTGACTTCGCAGTTTTAGGTGGCCATGACACATTTTGCGACATCCTAGTATAGGACCAGAAGAAATGTAGAGATATGTCCCCGTATGCATATGTTTACGAGAATTTGGTCTGACCCCGCACTTATCCATTTCAGAGGCACTGCCGTGACTGACCTTCGCATCCCCCACTGCCATGCGGCTAAAACAAACAGCTTTTTGTAAAAAGTTTATTTAAGCTTAAAGCTAACGCTCTTACATTACGCGATCACAAAATTTTCACTTAATCCTTATTCTCCTAAGAACTACGAGAAAACATACAATGAATACAAACTCATTCACACATTTTAAATTCATAAAACAACCAAGACAAGAATTCAGCAAGTAAAATATGATTGTGATTATTATGTGTAAGTGTAAGAGTGACAGCATCGTCACATTATAATTTAAGGCATTATAATTTATAATTTAATTATAATAGGTATACCAGATAGCCACTTGATAAACTGATATTATTGCTCAGCTGTATGAATATAGATACACGCTCGCAGAACTCGCAAATAATTATGTAGGCAGTTAGTGACAAGTATCAAGCGCTTTGAAGTTGACAGTACGCGGTTTAGGTAGAAACGTAAAAAACAACAGTAGTCCGAAAGTCCGAGTAGAGTTCAACTCGCAGCGTTTAAGGGCATTATTTCCAGCTCCCAGAATATGCAATCAGAACTTCTCTAAAACTAACGTGGTATCCGAGATAAATAAATACCTACAATATAATGTCGTCTATGTAGATGAAATTTATATGTTTTTCCTTTTTTAATCGAAACTATGAGTTCAAGATTTCAAATTTCGTACGCTGGGAGTTCTAAATTTGTACATAAGCTGTAGATTTCAACTACAAGAGAGAAGAGAAAGTAGCTTTCTACTTTAGACTTTTTCAACGAATGTGTAGGTTTACATAATATAAAATACTTTATTATGTTGGAATGCCCAAGTTAAAGATATTATGGTTATTTTCTCCTCTAATAAGGCACACGGAATTTTTGAAGTTACATGCCATGATACGACTCGGTTCCTAATAAACAAAGAAATATGTAGCCGTACTGTAACTAAACTTAGCTGAAGCTATTCTCACAAGCCGCACGTGTCAACTAACATACGACATTCATTACAAGCTTGAATCGAGCTACTTCATATATAACTCAGGTGTTTACAAAACAAAATACTAATTCATTGATAATTATATGTACAAATGAAGGTGCCATAATTCAGCAAAGTAATTAATCTCTATTATTGAAATTAAAACGTAATTACTCGATCAAACATACTACATTATACACTAGACCGTAGGACAGGTGACGACCTCATTGAGCTCATATTTGCGGTTGATTTTATCGATGTGTGTCTCGGCATGGTTGTGCACCGGGTTGGTGATACGCAGCTGGTTGTTCTTGGAGGTCATGCGGGCCCGGCAACGCTTGCCGTAGTCCATGCACCGCCAGAATGTGCGGCCGCTGCGCACGCTGTCCGTCACGAAGATATAGGGCTCGTAGATGAGCTGCAAGTGGCCACTCTTAGTCTGGACGAAGTGCAACTCGCCCTTCGGGTTAGCGGGAAACACACCCTCGACACCTGAGTAAATTGGCAGTGGTTAGTGGACGTTTGCAGTCTACCCCGGATTGTAAGTAAAGCCACTTGTCGGCAATAACAATAAGATACAGGTTCAAACGGAAACTTTTCGAAAGGGCTTTCATGGAAGTATAGAAATTTTTTATAATTTTGCCTACGATGACCAAACCGCATGCATTCACTGAACCATACATTTTCATCTGTAACAAACAGGATCTGCCGTAAATTAAACGTCAAGCGACAACAACAACAAGCGACACAGCAGCTGCTTGTACAACCTCTAGGAAAAATATTTAAAAAATCTATGTCACTCTTGGTTGGAATTTAAATGAATCACAGGCTGCCGTTTTTTTTATTATATCAACGATTTTATTTTTGTTTTGCCACACCGTGTATATCCTGTAGGTCGATTCTCTATCTCTGACAGGTATTGCTTCTCGGAATTTGATTGCAATTTTGAAATGACAACTAGCAATTTAGTTCAATCCTTCAAAAACCAGTCGCAATCGCTATCAACATTTGTTCGGAAGGCGTTTACCATCCTTCAAATTGTCTTTTTCATTGCGATCCAGCCGCCTCATCATGTATGTACATGTATCTAATCCCTTTCAAATTGACAAATCAGCCAATCAGAACACAATTCTTTCAAACGAGCTCTTTTGTTTTAGAGTCTTCAACATTAGTTGATTTATCACTTTCAAAGTTATTCTAATAGAAATTTCCAGATGTTAGAATAACATAATAAGGTCGATGGCATATATGGAGAATCGAGCTACAAGCCTAACTCTGGAACTCCTGGCCCATTTGCCTCAGATAATTTTGTAGGAAACACTCTTGTCTGTTTCATTGTATTTTTTCTAAAGATCATGTATTTATGTTTTTTAGATTTATTTATAATATGACGAAAAAATAGACAAAATTTAAAAAAAAAAACTTTATTACTATAGATATTTACATATACTTATCAAACGTAATTTTTTACCCCTTCTCTTTATTGGACCACTGTGGGAGAAGCACTACCACAGATTAATTTTTAGATCTCTTTTAAAAATTTGTTGTGTTTTATACAAAGATTACAATATTAATTATTATAAATAATAAGCAGAAATAAATAATTTCAAAAATGTTAACAGCGAGTAACGTGTGAGTTAGATTAACCCAATACAGTTCCGTCATTTAAGTAATTTTATCCCTTTTTAGACAGTCTCTTTTACATGGTTTTTAAATTGCTCAATTGATAATTTCAAAATCTCCAGAGGTATCTTGTTGTAGTAGAGAATGCACTGACCCTTGAAAGAATTGTTAACATTCCTGAGTCTAAACCGAGGCGTTTTTCTGTGATTATTCTTGGATTAACATTACAGCAATTGCTAAATTTGGAAAATGTTGTGAGGTTCTTGCATACATAAATTAAATTTTCAAAAATAAATTGTCTAGCGACAGTTAGTATGACAATGTCTTTAAGAAGTTCTATTAAGGATTATGTGCATTTTCAACTATAAATTGCTTGAATAGCTCTTTTCTGTAAAATTTAAATAGTTTGGATATCCGCTGGTTTCCCCCACAACAAAATACCATAGGACATGACACTATGAAAGTAACAAAAAAGAATAGCTAGACATAGCCACATCCAAGTTCTGTCTGATGTTCCTAACAGCGTAAGCCAAAGAATTTAATCTTTATTATATTAAATTACACAATTTGGCCGCTTGAATAAAGAAAAATATAACAACTTACTTCAAATATTTGAATGAAATTTATTGTTATTGATATGTTAACAAACCAACGAACTTCAAAAATTAACCATTTCCTTCCAATGACAGGTGATACTTTTCTCTATGCATTAGGCCCCTTGTTTCCCCCAGTCTACTACAACATGTAGTGAAAGAGAAATAGCAGATAATTGTTTAATGGCCTGTACTTGCACAGGTGTCGAATCATTAAAAGATTTATCAAGTAAGTAATAGTTGTAGGTGTTAGTTGTAATCTTTGGAGGAGGCCTATGTCTCAGTTACAAGCTAACCAAATGTGCAATAAAATAAATCACAATAACAACCACAACATTACATTTACATTACATTACCACAACATACAGTATACAAGTGCATACATTGCTTCTGGCCCCACATTAGGATACTTTTTCCTCCACCCCAGCCGGGATTCAAACTTGGGACCTCTCACTTGGGAAGTATAGCCTAGACCAAAAATTATAGATATAAATGAATTTAAAATTTAATGTAGAATCTTATTATTGGGCATGCTATATAATTTCAATTCAAAATATTATTATATTATTGTAATAATGAAGTCAATATCATGGGTAAATAAATAAATGAAACGCAAGTAACCTTCATCATCTTGCTAGATAATGGGACAAGATACTCAACAAATACACATGGCTTGTGTGATTGAGTGGCATAGGCAAGAGATGACTGATGATGATGATGATGACAAACAGTACTGCAGTTACATTATAATTTATAAGCTACATATACGATCCAGAAAACTGTATAAGAGTTTAAATAAATCCACTCATTTCACATCATTTGGTAAATAGCAAGTTTTTAATATAATTCGAAAAATACACCTGATTAATAATATAAACATAAACTTTTATATACAGGCACATACAAACACACAAACCTACGCTAGGATACCCTGTTTCGTGGGAACCAGAAACAGCGACATCACACTCTTATAAACTTCAAACCCAGGACCTCCCGTCCCGCATGGTAGGCAGAGCACTGACCGCAGTGCCAGAGAGGTTGTCAGATCATATCAGGTCCTCATATCAGACTACCAACTTGTATTTTAAACTAAGGTGTGCCCACCTACATAACATGGCATGGTACACTATACCACAATAGTGGGCATGAAGACTAAAACAAAATCAGTTCATCCCTTTAAAAATTAAAATATCGGCAATGTGTCATATTAACACACAATTTGTTAGTTGGTGATCTGATGAAGATGTTCTATGAGAAGCGGAACAATTATGACAAACCTACAGCCTTTTTTAAATCTGAAATAAGACCTGGGATGACACAGGCACACATTAACACTCAATAAATAAAACTTATATTATGTCATGTTTGTATCTGGGATTAAAACATTTGTTCCAGAAAAAAGGTTTGAAGAGCATAATCTTAACTTGAATGAAAATCCAAGGCATAAATTATCTAAGTATCTAAGAATAGAGGGAGGACAAAATAAACTGACTGAAATTCACCGGGCTCGACACCAAGCGCTTTGAGTTAAAAGCCCAACCATTCGCGGTAACTTAGTATTATTATATTAATGGTGTGCTCACATGCCCATAATGCGCGAGGATCTTCACAAGGAAGATTGGCTATACAAGCCACATGCGAGCACACCATCCAGTTCAAAGCTCATAAAGCGGTTGCCGTGACCGAAATTCGTCAGTCCACTTAAAGAGAGAGGATAATCAGTGATAAGTTCTTAGTTGATCACCTGCCAGAACTCATATCCACATTATGATTATTCCCTTAACCCCATTATTTCTGTTTCCAATATCCTTTGTAGAATGTCACCTCATTATCCAAAAGATAATGAGGTGACATATAGTTATAGTTCATCGCGGGCCGATTTTCCGCAACATGTCAACTTTTATTTGCGCCTATTTTTATTGATGTGGGTTGGGGGCTCTACTCCTGCCAACCCAGCTCCTGTAGGAAGCCTAGCAAACCCTTGATGTTGCCGATGACTATAAGGTGACATTCGGAGAATTGAGATAGTTGTCAATTAAACGATAGACTGGGCGCCATCTAATTAATGTGACAAGTGATCTGTGGACTTGCGTGACAAGGCATTATACAACATGACATGCCACTCCTAGATTCAGTTACATTACTTAGATGGGTGCCTGACCATTGATTGAATATTGGGAAAACCCATAAGCCAGTTTCACAATAAGTACTGGAAGATATTAAAGCTTATCTAATTTCAAGATTCAGCACAATACTAATATGTATAGTTGATAAAAAAAAAATAAAAAAAAGTGTCCTGCTCATGGTTATTTATGGAAGTATCAACCAGAATAGATTGAATACAAATACTTTTGTTTTCTGCCACTCACAAGCATGCTAGGATTGCTGGATGTTAACAGTCTGACCTCACATTAAATTCACATAAAAATTCAGGTGCAGCACCGTTGCCCAGTATACCTAGCATTATATATATTTCAATGTACCAAAACAAAACTTGCTTGGGCTCCCATGAGTTGAGATATTATTGAAAAAAATTAACAAAGCACTCAATGCATATTGATCCGCTTTAACTAACTAAACTGATATTCTAGAGTTAGCTTAGCAGAAAACATTCGCTAACCCAGCCACAAAATGCTATCATGTCATTTTATAGGTTATGTTTACAAGCTGCGACGTCCAAAGATATGTAAACAATGTAATACAAATAAAATATACGTCATTTTAAGGTAGAAACATATTATTCTCGTTTTGCAGCCACTCCAGCATCAAATTCAAAGAAAAACATACCTGATGAAGATAGAAACTAGTACTTGTTTGCGAGAGTATAGGTAACTAGCGTACTCTCTCTCACGATGCTGGAGCCACGCCACCGCTGTAGAAGGGGATGAAAATCATCATCCTCGGTCTAGAAACAACTTCACAACTAGTTCAACACCACAATTAACACAGGATGGAACTAGGCTATCCAAAATCATCAAAAACATTTGACGTAAACATGTTCAAGGTTGATATGATAACATTTCCCTAGTTATGACACAGCCGTATGTTTTTTTAATCACAACGTAAACTACTGAATGTATGAACTGATTTAGAACACTATATAATTTAGGATAGTTGCTGAAACTGCTGAAATAACATGAAAAATAATAAACAATCCCGTTTGATTTGACACAATCCAAACCATAGATTTACGGCGGCGTGAAGACGAATAGAGAAAGAGACACGACAGACTTCAATAACGGAATTGTGTTTCATTCTACGCACTAATACATCACTTCACTTAAATCTTGTGAAAAGTTGTGTTGAATCGAATTTATTTTTGAAAGGACATGTTGTTACTATATTTATAAAATCTTATATAGTTATTATATGTTAGTCTAAAAAACAACTTAGTTTCGTGCTTTGTAACGAAAGGTACAAGTTATAACTAAAAATGGGTCTTTAAAATACAAGTAGCTCCATCTAGTGTTGTATAAAGTAAAACCTAGTAAAATACCTAAAAACTGCACACAATAAAATTGTACAACTTTGTAGGATAGGATGTTTGTAATGTTCTTATGCTCTATTGACCTATACTTAATCAATCTCTCTCGTCTCTCATCCCTAGCTCAGTTTAAAATTTCTGTTTCTTAGTACAGTTTTCCATTTGGTCCGATCTTGGGCAGGGCCATCTGGTCCGCACAATAGCTCCCCTAAAATCCGCTTTTCATTTGCTGCCAAAAAAAATGCCGCCGTGATACCATTAAAAATATGTAATTGGACTCAGTAGTATATTAAAACCGTAAATAAAAGACTCGTGTCACTATAAACCATATCTATTCCAAAGATAATAATGTTTTATAACTTATCCAAGAAAATAAATTATATTTTTTCCTCGATACTCTTAAGTATCGAGGAAAGAGGCTTATGATTATACGATCACCAAAACGCACCTATTTTACTACCAATAAATTCGAAACGACCGCCAGAATTAGTAAACGACCACCAAATTGTGATCAGTGATCCAAACACAATTTGGTGAAAAAATTCGAAATGACTGCCAGAATTAAGTAAATGATCACCAAATTGAGTTTGGGTAAATGATCACCAAACTTCTTTTCATGTTTTGTGTGCTTAAGTTTATGTTTTAAGTATTTTTTCTTGTTCTTTCATGTTCAACCTAACACGAAGGATAAAGGGGGCTTCGCTTCGCTCACTCCCTTTACCCTTCACCTAAACTACCGTAGTATTTTGTCCTGATATTTTCTGCAACTTTTGGTGATCGATCATTTACCCATTTTGGGTAGGAAAAAATATTTTGGTGATCACATATTCACATATTCTTCAGTGCACAGAAAATAGAGATAAACAGACAACTACAATAAATTTTATAGGCAAAGGCGAGCTTATCTCAAAAGAGAGATTTATTCCAGTAAACCTAGGCAAGACAGGAGTGTTTATGAAACAGGACAGTGCGCAATAAAACTGTATACTTACATTCGTACGAAAATGACTTTTAAAATATAAATAAAATATACCTAATAAATAAAATATATATCTACGTAGCTTCTTTATTGTACAACACAAAACAGTGATACAGATAACTTATAATAGAAAAGAAAAAATACATGTACAAAGGCGAGCTTATCTCTGAAAATAGATTTCTTCCAGCAAACCAAGATGGTAGGAAAGGTGATGGTTGAGCGGGGGAAGACCAGCGCGTACAATAAAACTCTATAAATACTACGAGTAATATATACTACAAACAATATAATACCGATAACCCTAATTGCTAAAAATAGACCAACTACTTAAATACAACGTAATAATATTTTTAGGCTTAGGCTTTTATGCATGCAATAAACGATTATTATTATTATTATTAAAAGAGATTAGCGCGCCAAATTAAAAGAAAAAAAATTAGAAAGATTGCTGATCGGTCCGCTCCGAAATTTTGACTAATCTGGCTTATTTTTCGTACTGATTCCTGATTTATACGTGACTTTCGCTGTTGTTTACCTGGTCTTCGATATCTGCTTACCTTACCTCGGCATTGTCACAACGGATACCGATCCAGAATTCACTACTACTAACCATTCTGTTACCACAGATTTTTATTATAAATAAAAGATGTTTATTTACACTTGCATAATGGTTATTTTTATTTATGTATTATATAAAATTGTAAAGAATTACATGTGATAACAATACTGGCTGATTAACCTACTATCTACGATCTACTCATCATGTTCCCATAACCAGTAGGTATATTATATAGGCTCTCAGTATAGTTTACTAATTATTTTAATGTTTCATTTATTTGTATTTATTTTACATACGTTTCAATGTTTAACAAAATTCTCGATCAACTCGAGAAATTCGAGAAATCGTTCTCAAGAGAATCAAAATATGGCGCGAAATCGAAAACCATAGTTGGTGAAAAGTGAAACAAAGCAATTTAGTATTTTCTGTAGAATATCTACCATGTCATGTCGTTACATCCTAGAAGAGGATGAAGTGCGTTTTTTCTTGTGAATCACATAATTATGTATGGTTAGTGTTGCACAAGGAATGAATAAGAAATTACAACATCAAAATTTCTTCAAATACAGTCTGTAGTTTCGAGTCGGGTTATTTAATTTAAATCTCAAAGGTCCACAATAAATACAATCGACCCAAAACTACGCAACGCAACAATAGCCTAGCTAGTCCAACGGTAATTCCAGTTCAGTTCAAAACTAGGCAAGCAAATGGGCGCAAGAATACAATACAAATGAGATTGAAAAAGTGGACGTGTGAAGCAGGTAGACTCTTAGCATAGCGAGTAACGACTTGCAGACAATAATCTAGTAAATATATGAAGACGAAGGCAAACTTCATTCAGACAAAAGATTCGCGAATATTTCAAACAGCTAGTGGAAGGACGCAGAGTGCTTCTTAGAGAAAATGATAAATGCCTCAAGCCACGAAGAAAGATAATCGACGAGCGAGATACGGGTATATACTTACTTATGCCTTAATGTCAAGCTTTAGTGCATTTGTTTGATGTAGCTACAAGTGTGAAAGTGCAGTGCGTCAAGTGTGAATTAGATAGATAGATAGATAACGAGACAAACTACCACGCCACGCCACTGTCACAGGCGCCCCTAGCAGAGAATCTAAATGAGTATAACTTTCTCTGTCGCACGAAGCACTACCAAGATGGCGGATCCAAAAACCACCGGATCTGCTTCTATACATATTCTGCATCGCCCACAACAGCACCTACTCCAGGCCGCATTCAAATACAAAGTAAAAAAGAAAGCCGGCCAACCCATATACACCTGGAAAGATGACCTTAAACACGACATCAAATACTACTGTAAAGAACGTACTGGACAGAATCAACACACAACAGGGACGAAGTAAGGAAGGCCTCGAGTAACGTATACCGTGTCCCAGAAACAGACAGCGAAAGCGAAACTGGCAGTTTACCGGATAACCCAAACAAACACGACTTAGGAAATTTAACCAACAACAAAACCTGAAAATAGTAGAAAACAAGAACTTGAAGAAATACATCATCACCAGCTGCTCTCCAATTCCCACATCCTCCCCATTCCACATATCCTATATTGGCTTCAGAATGAAGATCGACCGAGATTGAAATCACTGCCCCTTCCTCTCCTATAGAGCAGGTCATTCCGCCCTCCTCAAAACTCGTGCCCTCTGGTATGCCGGCCGAAATACCGAAACAGGTTTAAAAAACTGGCTGGAGAAGCACCATTCATTCATTTATTCATATACTAGCTGACCCGCTCTCGCTTCGCTGCGGGTAGCTCTACCCCTACTTTACCCTTACCCTACCCCTACCCTACCCTTACCCTACCCCTACCCAACCCCTACCCCTACCCAACCCCTACCCAACCCCTACCCCTACCCAACCCCTACCCTACCCAACCCCAACCTCTACCCTACCCCTACCCTTCCCCTACCCTACCCTACCCCACCCTACCCTACCCCTACCCTGCCCTACCCCTACCCCTACCCTACCCTACTCCTACCCTACCCCTGCCCTACCCCTACCCTAACCTACCCCTACCCTATCCTACCCTACTTTTAAACCTTCCCTCGTCTACAACAAACATTTCAAAACCAAAATCAGCTAAATCGGCCCAGCCGTTCTCGAGTTTTAGCGAGACTAACGAACAGCGATTCATTTTTATATATATATAGATAAATTGCAATTTACTTTAATATATGTATAATACAAATCAAAGGACAGTGCAATTATTTTTGTTATTGGATATTTCGTATATACGTATACGCATTCGCAGCGCGCTATCTTCATCTTTAGTCTTGATTCATAAAACCAAATCACTCTCACCCCTATTCACCACTCGTGCAGTGTGGACGCGCCTTGTGTCAAATGTCGAAGTGGCAGTATTTTTTTTCGGCAGAGGACTAACAAATAATTTGTAAGTACAGTTTAGAACCTATTTAGGGTTCGGTACCCGCAGGATCCAAAAGCAGCCCTATTGCTGTCACTCATCACGTGTCCGTCCGTCCGTGCGTAGAATTAGTCCTATTATAGTTAAAAAGTTATTAACGAAAAACTGTTTGTGCTGGGCGTACTGCTGATCGTAGGCTGATGCAAATTGGTACACAGGTACTTCATAATTAGTCCAATTGGTCCACTAAATGCAAAATTGTCGCTCTCATGGTTATGGAGAAATCCAAGTTCTTGCTGGGCATACGTTTTCGGCTTTCAAGATCTCATAAACTAACCGTCCTATAAAGTCGAAAATCAGCATGATTATTATTATGGCCAAATTATTCCTGAAAAACATTTACGAAAATTTGTATAGTTTACCCGAAATCAACGTCAAATGGTAATCAAAAAATCCGCCTACGTCCGTAAGTAATTAACTTTTTCTTAAATATTATGACATCAATAAAATCTTAATACCAATCTTGATGTCTTAGACTATTTACTCTAGACGGAGTGTCACTTTCGCGATTGCGTCGAAAAATAAGGCGCACAACTGTGGGCCGCCATTCAAACAGTCTGCTTTGAGCTGACATTGGAGACGCACGCGTTATACAGTTTCACAGGTCATCAAAATTTGATAAAAAATGCCTTGCTGTGCGATTAAAGTGTGTAAAATGACAAAGGACGAATAAAAGCAAATCACAAGCCATCTTCATCGGGAAGTCAACCTAAATTCGTTGTATTTCGTAAATTTCTTGTTGATTGCACATGATTCACACTTTACGTTTTATAAGTGTTGCCAGTTTTTCAATGCAAAATTTCCCCACAAATTACAACTATGCTCGCACCAAAGTGCTTTTGAACATGAGGTGATAACTAAGGATGCAACGATACGCCTCTTTGCCGATACGATACCAATACCGATACGCTTGTAAAAATATCGGCGATACCGATACCGATACCGATACGCTTATTGAATTGAAAATGAAGGTTAAATAGATAAAATACAAGTCAGGTTATTATTTTTACTAGGCAATATAAAAATACAGACAGGTTGGTACAGTTTTAGTAGGTAATTAAAATTAATCAGATTTTTGTTTAAAAATAGAGCGCGGTTTTTCCCCGAGCGTAGTTCGTGCCTCGTTTGCAACGAAATAGACGAAAAAACATGCGCGTTTACATTGCATTTTTAACGTGCCTCGTTTGCAACGAAATAGACAAGACAACACTCGCGTTTACATTACATTTTTAAACCGTGAAATTTGAAAGTATCGTTGTATCGGCCATAAAAATATCGTCGATGCCGATATATCAGCAAACCTGAAATATCGCCGATATATCGGAATCGGTATCGTATCGGTTGCATCCCTAGTGATAACGTTATGGCAACCTACGGGAGACGGAATAAAAGGCTTGGAACATGCTCAGTTACAGTCTAGTTTTTATTTAACAAATAACTCTTCTTATATATAAATTGTCCTCGATAATCATCATGTACCAAAACCGGTACGTGATGTCGATTTTCTGTGTCAGCCAATAATTTATCTCGACGATACTTTAGTCCGTGATGATAAGGGATGGCTGGCACAGATACTCCCCCCCTTACAAAAAAGCAATAGTAAGTAAATTACGATAAATGGGAAAGTAAAAAAAAACAAAGTACGAAAACATTTAAATTAAATAATACTATACATTGCGACTAGCTAGGCTGAGGTAATCCCCCTCTTCCGGAGTGCCGTCATCAAAGTTAGAATCTCAACGTTTGTTTGTACTTTCGACCAAACTTGGACGTTGTTGGTCGTGCTGACTCGACAACTGAGTCTTCCGCTTTGCTCGTTGGTTGCGGGAAAGTGATGGAACTCGGCTGATCTGCTGGTAGGAAAGCTGAGCCTCTAGTTTAAGTTTTGATAGTTTTCGAATACTTTTATAGTTTCAGTTTTCTTCCATACATTTACAAGCAGCGCCTCTAGCGGAAACTATCATGAACTAAAATTGGTAGTATGAGTTATTTCAAATCGTAGTTTTCGAAATCGAAATAAGTTTACGTGTAAATAATACCTTTTTGGTAGTACGAGTTACATGTTTGACAGATCTTTGGTAGTAAACTTCAACGAATTCGAAAACTTTTATAGTTTTTGCTCTCACCGAAAATTTGTAGGTGAAAAGTGTTTTTTTGTTGGTTAGAATCTAATTAGAATTTAATTTCGAGTCTAATTGGTGGCGATCAGTGGCAATGCGATCATATTTTGCGTGGCGAATGGCTGCAGAGGCAGAGGAAGCTGAGCGTCGCGAGCAAGAGCGACAAGAACTAAGATCACGGCGGGAGAGTTTGACCATCGACTCTATTTCCGATACCCATTTTATTCAGCGGTATCGGCTTAATAAAGCTGCGTATGAGTATCTTTGTGATACTCTAAGAACATGTGGTAAGTAATAATTTATTCCTACAATTTTACCTAAAGTTATCGTAAACATAATAAGTAGGTAGGTACTTACCTTTCCATAAAATCTACAATTACTTCGAATTGAGATAAGCTCGTGCGAGACATTTTTAATTTTATAATAAATAAAAGCATTTAAACACAATTTTTGTTTCGTTTTGATAAATTGATAGTTTGTGAGAGTTGACACTTGATATTGACAACGTCTAACGAAAATCAAAACGTCAAAATGACAGGTGTGTTTGCCCTTTCTTTTTACACGTGCTAGAAAGAGATAAAGTATGTAGAGTGAAGTTCGCACAATCGAGTTTTACCATAAACGATATCGTGTGAACTATAATCAAAAAATATAACTCATACTACCAATTCAGTTGGAAACTAATAGTTTGGCGTGCTTACGATTTCTATCAACGTTTACGTATTTTGCAAACCCGTACTAAAGGCACTGGCTTTAATCTATCAATTGAAAATGTGTCGACGGTGTTGTTCTTGTTGATGACGAAATATTTCGCCGTTCGTCGTAGAACTTCGTAAGGCCCTTCATAAGGAGGAATCAGACCTTTGGCGACACCTTCTCTCTTGATGAAAACGTGAGAGCAGGAGCTTAACTCGGGGTGGACGAAATGCTTGTTTTGGTGATTCTCTCTCCTCGGAACGGAGCAGTTTTTTAATATTCGTTGTTTCAAATCTTGCACGTAGTCGTGATACGTTGATCGCAAGCCAGAATCACCAAAGAATTCCCCGGGGAGCCTTATTGTTTCTCCATAAACCATTTCCGCGGCGCTCAAAGCCGTGTCGTCTCGTAAACAACTTCTTAGGCCAAGAAGGACGATTGGTAATTATTTTACCCAATTTTCCTTACTGTTCCTTGCCATGAGAGACGCCTTCAGCGAAGGATGCCATCTCTCCACCATTCCATTGGATTGCGGGTGTTGTAGGCTGTTGTTCGTAATTTTTCCGTTCCCATTAACCTCGCCAAGGATTTAATAAGCTCAGATTCGAACTGTTTTCCACGGTCCGAGGAAAGCCGGAGGGGGGGGGGGGGCAAATCTGCAGATCCACCCTTGAAATAAACATGAAGCGACTTTTTCCGCAGTAATCTCCTTCAAGGGAAATGCCTCAGGCCAAGAAGAGCAACGGTCAATCATAGTCAGCAGAAATCTGTTACCTTGGCTTGTAGGTAGGGGGCCGACGATATCTATATGCACGTGCTCAAAACGCTGAGCGGGCATGAATGTGCCGATAGGTGAAATAGTGTGCCTAGTAACCTTGCATTTCTGGCATGATAGGCATGTTTTACACCACTCGTTTATTTCCTTGTTCATGTTATCCCAAACAAATCTTTTTGAAATCATTTTTCGTGTGGTTCGTTTTCCTGGATGACTCAAACCATGAATCGCGTCGAAAATTGTCTTCCGAAATACTGCAGGAACATACGGTCTCGGTTGCCCGGTTGAGGTATCGCAATATAGCTGGGAATTACTGCCGGGCACACTAAACTTGGATAATGTCAGATTTGATTTCTTGAAAAGCTCTTTAAGATTTGCATCCGTGCGTTGAAATTCGACCATTTCCTCGAAGTCAATTTCTGAAGGAGTGATTATCTCCTCGATCACCCTTGATAAGGCATCTGCAACCACGTTGTCTGATCCGCTAATATGCCTTATGTCTGTGCTATACTGTGATATGTAGTCTAGTTGACGAATTCTCCGAGGTAGGTCATCAATATTTGGTTTTTTGGAAAATGCGAAAGTGATTGGTTTGTGGTCTGTGTAGATAGTAAAATCTCGTCCTATCACGAGTCTTTGGAAATGCTTCACAGCTAGGTAGATACCCAAAAGCTCTCGATCATACGTAGAATATTTTTGTTGCGTCTGTGTCAGGTTTTTTGAAAAAAATCCGAGGGGTTTCCATACACCATCCTCCTTTTGTTGCAAAACGGCGCCCACGCAGTCATTGCTAGCATCAGTCATAAGCGAGATGGATGCATTATTAGCAGGGTGAGATAAACTTGCTAAATTTTTCATAAGCCCCTTGCATTTTTCGAAAGACTCTTCCCCTGTCTTGGTCCATTTAATTACACTCTTATCGTTCCTCTTGCAGCCATGTAAATATTTGTTCAACTCTGCTTGATAAAATGCCGCTTTTGGGATGCTGCTTCTATAGAAATTAACCATACCCAAAAATCTTCGCAACATGTTCACCTTTTCTGGTTTAGGAAAGTTGGTTATAGCCTCAAGTTTTTCTTGAGTGGGGGAAATCCCGTTACAGGATACATGATACCCCAAAAATCTATTTCCTTCTTCATGAATTCGCATTTTTCCAGATTCATTGTAAGAAATGTTCATCTAATTTCTTGAAAATTATCTCCAAATGTTTGCAATGCTGCTCTTCATTTTCTGATGCACAAAGGATGTCGTCGACGAAACAAAATGTGAAATCTGATATGTTTTCATCCTTTGGCTCTTGATTAGATGCTCCGCCGCGTTGTGAAGATATTTGATGTCTGAATATTGAGTCCATAAATCGTTGAAAAGTCTGACCGGCGTTCCGAAGTCCAAATGTCATTCTCGGAAATTCGAAAAGACCGAAGGGGGTGATGATGGCTGTTTTGGAAATATCTTCTGGAGCCATTGGTATGCAATGATATGCCTTCCGAATATCGATTTTGCTAAAAATGCGTTTCCCCTCGAGAATGTAAGTGAAATCTAGTAACCGTGGGAGTGGATACCGGTCAGGGACTGTTATATTGTTCAGGGCTCTATAATCTCCACATGGTCTCCATTCACCATTTTTCTTCTTCACCATATGCAAAGGACTGGCCCATGAACTGTTTGACGGTCGACATATTCCCATATCCATCATGTCCTGGAAATACTTTTGAGCCGTCCTGTACCTTTCTGGAGGGAGAGGCTTGGCTCTACAAGCGACGGGAGGGCCTTGCGCCTCTATGAAATGTTGAACATTGTGCTTGGGACTAATCTTCAAAGATGTGGGTACGGTGATGCGCTGATATCTTCGAAGTAAGTCTGCGATAACAAGACTCCCATAAATGGTACTTAAAGTGGCTTGGTTTGCTATTATGGTTCTACCTCTGGATGATAGTTTGGTAGTGTTGTCAATCAACCTTTTCCTGCGTAAATCAACCCATAAATCATGATGCTCCAGAAAATCTGCTCCAATGATAGAGGTATTGACATCGGCAATCACGAAGTTCCATTTAAAAGTTCTTCGAAGCCCGAGATCAAGGGCACAACATCGTTCTCTGATCTTTGAACCGTTGGCAGCATGTAATGAGTAATCTGTTTTCCCGGAATGCTTCAGCTTGCGTTTAAATACAGATATGTTCGCGCCAGTATCGATCAAATATTTTTCTCCAGTCTTCTTGTCTGTGATAAATAGGCGATGAAATTGTGAAAAAGCACACAGATCCGCCTCAGTGCATGCCCGCTTTAGCTTTCCCTGTTGCTTCCAGGAACACGGAGCCTCGCACTTGAAAGCTCTCTTGCCAAAACGTGAATGATAAAAGCATAACTTCGAGTTTCTCCGGAATGGAAACGGGCTTCCTGACCGTGAACTTGAGAAAGGCTTACTGCGATAAAACTGCCGACGATTGTTGTTATTGTTACGAGCGTGGGGTTCGTATTTGATAGAAAAGCACGAATTAATCCACTAATTAAAACACTCACTTTATTACCCAAATTACGCACTTACAATTCACGAGTATAGCTATCTCTTTCTAGTAGTGCTATCTCTGTCACACACTTCTCGAATGTTCCGAGTATAGCTATCTCTTTCTAGTAGTGCTATCTCTGTCACTCCTACCGGATATTTCGCCATATAACGATCTGTGCTTCAGAGGCCCATAAGGGGTCCTGAAAACACCTGAAAACAGGTTTTCAGGTTATGGCGTCATCTGATAGAGGGTGCCCTGAAACGGACTGAAAACATGTTTCAGGCGCCTGAAAACGACGGCAACTTAGGTGAAATTTCGATCTTTAGATATGTGATAGAGTAACTTCTGAAACGGCCTGAAATGACTTTTCAGCCCGCTGAAAACGCCTCTACAGCACTGAAATTGACGTTCAAAGTTTTTGACCTAACCTACCGGCGTAACACTACCCCCTCCTAAGACATGCTCGTCCCGAGCATCATTATTTCCGTGGTATCTGGCCAGCCGGTCAACATGAACAATCTTGCTCGGACTACGAGGATTCCGCTGGATTCGATACGTGACGTCGTTTATTTTGGTGACTACCTTGTAAGGCCCTTCCCAATTCGGAGATAGTTTCGGGGACTTTCCTACTCGTCGCATAGGGTTATGTAGCCACACCAACGAACCTTCCTCAAAACCCACTTGATAAGACTTCCGGTCATATCGGGTTTTCATCTTTATGCTAGCGTGGAGCCCGTGTTCACGTACCAGGCTGTGAACATCATCAATCCGATCCCGCAAATCACTTGCATATTCCGTGATGGTCCTTGGTGTATCGGGCGGACGTCCAGTCAGGAGATCTGCAGGCAGACGGAGTTCTCTTCCAAAATTCGCATACGATGGAGTAACCGCCGTACTTTCGTGAGTTGCCGACCTATAAGACAACAGGAAGAGGGGGATATGCCGATCCCAATCTTTTTGATGGCTCTCAACGACCTTGGCTAGATGTCTCTCCAGTGTCTGGTTAAATCTCTCAACCATTCCATCTGACTGTGGATGATACGCCGTAGTCCTCGTCTTATGAATTCCCATTATGCGACAAGT
Source organism: Argyresthia goedartella (assembly GCA_949825045.1). NCBI lineage: Eukaryota > Metazoa > Arthropoda > Insecta > Lepidoptera > Argyresthiidae > Argyresthia > Argyresthia goedartella. Next base: position 9,722,500 of record OX463817.1, read on the forward strand.
CTCCTGAAAGACCGCAGCCTCGAAATTTCTTCCTTGATCACTGTGGATTTCGAGTGGTACCCCAAACCGGCAGAATACTTCGTTCACTAACTTTTCAGCTATGGTTACCGCTTCTTGATTAGGAATGGCAAATACTTCAGGCCACTTCGTGAAGTAATCCATCACGACAAGAATGTACTTGTTTCCGGAGTCCGATGCTGGGAATGGTCCTGCGACATCTAATGCAACCCTTTCCCAAGGGGCTCCCACGTTGTACAACTTGAGTGTTCCTCGGCTACGGGTATGCGGTCCCTTGACTGATGCACAGTTAGTGCATCGTTTACACCAATTTTCAACATCTTCTCGGTAGTGAATCCAATAAAAGCGTTGCCGAATTTTCATTAGGGTTCTTTTTACTCCAAGGTGTCCACCGGATGTTCCATCGTGAAAGCTTCTCAAAACATCTTTCACCCTTTTCTTTGGGACAACGACTTGCAGATGAACATCCTTCCCATTTGTTGAGTCCCATTTTCTACATAGAATGCCATTATGCATAACCAAGCTATCCCATTGTGCCCAGTAGCTTTTTGTTACCACACTCATAGGAGCTACATCACACCATCTTGGTTTAGGTGCGCCAGCATTAATCCAATCAAAAATGGGTCTCACGTCAGGGTCCTCTTGTTGCGCTTGCTGCATGATTTCATCACTCCACTCGTCGCTAACCGTATCAGTTCTTATCATTCGAACACATTCCTTGCCTTCTTGTCTTGAGCAATGTTTACAGTTGTCCGCACAAGGTCTACGTGATAGGGCGTCAGCATTTCCATGTAATTTCCCACTACGGTGTTCGATGATGAAATCATACTCCTGCAGTTGTTCAATCCATCTCGCCACTTGTCCCTCGGGGTTTTTAAATTCTAGCAACCACTTTAAAGCAGCATGGTCAGTTCTGATACGAAACTTTCTTCCCAGCAGGTATTTGCTGAAATGTTGTAACGTCTTGACAACTGCTAGCAATTCCCTCCGAGTTACACAGTAATTCCTCTCTGGTTTTGACAATGACTTACTGAAATATGCAATCACAACTTCGTTATCTCCTTTCTTTTGCGACAAGACACCTCCAATTCCAGTATTACTAGCATCTGTATCCACAATGAAATCCTCATCCGGGTCTGGATACCCCAATATTGGCGTTTCACAAAGTCTTCCTTTAAGCTCGTTGAAACTTGACTCACATTGTTCGTTCCAGTCAAATGATCGCTTTTCTTCTGTTAGTTGATGCAAAGGCTTTGCTACATCCGAGAAGTTCTTCACAAAACGTCTGTAGTATGAAGAAAGCCCCAAAAAGGCACGTACTGCAGTCTTGTCTTTTGGCGTCGGCCAATCCTTCACGACGCTAATCTTTTCAGGATCTGTCTGGATGCCGTCTTTCGAAATCACGTGTCCCAAGTAATTCACTTTACGTTTGAAAAACGAGCATTTCTTCAGACTGAGTTTCAGATTTGCCCCTCGTAGTTTGCCTAGCACTTGTTCCATTAATCTCTCAAATGTGGCTGGTGCATTACACAGTCCAAATGGCATAACATTGAACTGCCAGAGTCCCTTCCCAGTAGAGAAGGCCGTTTTCTCCTTATCCTTGTCCTTGATTTCGACTTGCCAATAGCCACTTTTCAGATCCAACGTTGAAAACCATTTCATTCCGTTCAATGTGTCTAAAGTGTCGTCGATTCGTGGAAGTGGATAACTGTCCTTCTTGGTTACATCATTAAGTCGACGGTAGTCAATACAGAATCTCATGGTGCCGTCCTTCTTCTTAACCAAAACTACGGGAGAACACCACGGGCTTGTTGAAGGTTCAATAACGCCGCTTCTTTGCATTTCCTCGATCATGCCCTCAACCTCCTTCTCCCGAGCTACTGGAACTCTCCGAGGGCGCTGTCGGATAGGCATAGTTTCCCCAGTGTCGATCTCATGCTGAACCACTCCAGTTCTTCCAATGTCATCATCATGCGAAGAAAAGACGTTGCGATATCGTAGTAGTAAGCTACGCGCCTTAAGGAATTCCTCCTCGGTAAGGTGCTCCCTGGAGTCATTAGTAGTTTTTCAACATCCATTGAAGGCTTAACATGCCCAGGTTTCACGTTTACCTCAGATTCCCGGCAGCCTCTTACCCATGAAATTTCTTGGCATGATCCGACCAGCGTTCCTTTATTGAGGTCGCATTCCGTGTTGCTTGGATTAAGGATCCTTACAAATGCTGTAGATGCCGTGGTTACCAATGTACGGGCTGTTATCCACGGTTTATCAGCATCCAACCTCTCTACCACCACACAGCGGTGAGATTGCGGCCTTGTGGAGTTCGGCAATTTCAGTGGAACTAAAACCTGTGACCTTGGTTGAAGAATGGTTCTCCTGGTACAGTAAACATTTCCATTTACTCCACCTTGTATAGGAATCTCATCAACTCCAAACTTTAGAACTCCAACCTTCAAGTCGATTTTACAGTCATGTCTCCTCATAAAATCCAATCCAATAATGCAGTCGTCGACGATGTTAGCAACGATCACTTTATGCCAGTATTCTTTTTCACCTATTTTCACAGCTAACTCTCGTTCTCCTTGGACGGAAATGTACTGGCCGGTAGCAGTTTGCAGCTGGAGATGCCTAGGTCGGACTAGATGATCTCTGGTCAGGTGTCTCAGTAGCCGAGAGCTGATCACAGTCCGAGAAGCTCCAGTGTCTATGGTAAGGAGACATGGTATTCCACAGATTTCTCCATTGACAACCAGACTATTCCCGTCGTTTGCCTGTGATATCATAATTGGGACATTTCGACCGCCAGCCAGCACACGTCCCATAGTCCTGGCTTTTATTCGTTTCCCTGTTGGGGCTCTGACTCCACAGAGCCTATTTTCCTCGCCATTGGAGCGGGGTCTCTGTCCCTCCTAGTCCTTTTTGGACAGCCTGACTGCAGGTGACCACGTTCTCCACAATGGTAGCAACGTGGCCCAAATTCGCGGCGGGAATCTACTGGCTTCGTAGTCGACACTTCTCGCACCCTGAAAGGCCTGGATGAATCCTGTCGTACAGCTTCCACCTCGAGAGCGTGGGCTACTGCATCCTTTAGGCTGCCATGATGTCCCAATCGCACGGCTGCCCTCACTTCCAGATCCCGGATCCCATCGATGAAGGCCTGCACCAGCATACTGTCCACAAAGGATGCTGACGTACGTTGATAGGCCTTCCTAACCAACTTCTCGATTTTCAGGGCCCACTGTTGTAAGGACTCGTTACGTCCTTGTGTCCTGTCCTTTAACTGAGCTCGGTACACGTGCTCCAGGTGACTGTCACCGTATCGTGCCTCCAAGGCTTCTAGAAGGCGGTCATACGTCCGGTCGTTTCCCAGAGCCTCTAGTATGGTAAGAGCCTCGTCGCGCAGCGCCAACGTCAGTGCTGTCCTGGCTTGCTCCTTACTCCAACCATTAGCCTGGGAAACAGATTCGAACTGCAGCTTATAGGCAGTCCACGATGAGCTACCGTCAAAGGGGGGCACTTTGAACCTGCCGCCTCCGGACACCGATGTGTCGGGTACATAGGTACTTGGACCATTAGCCACTTTGATCTCAAGTTTTTGGAGACGGCTCTCACAGGTCTCAATTTTTTTATCGACATCATGGACTCGACTCTCCAGTTTTTCATCCATATCGGCCAGTTTTTCCTGGATCTCGAACAACTCTCTCTTCCATTCGGTCGTGGACTCATGTACCTCACGAAGCATTCGTGCCTGTACCTCCTGGTGATCCTTTTATTCCCTAAGCTCATTCTGGAGGATTAGAGTCTGTTCTTCCTGTTTCCTGGCCTGTTCCTCCTGTTTCCTGGCCCGTTCCTCCTGTTTTCGCGACTGTTCCTTTAGCTCTCTCGCTTGTTCCTTTAGGAGGACGAAGATAACGTTGAAGTCTACTCCTTGTGCAGCTGGAGCAGGTGATTCCGACGTACCAGGCGTCGAGTCTCCAGACCCAGACGTTTGGCTTCGCGTCGTCACTCCTTTCTCGTGGCATTAACGGCATTTTCTATCCCACTTCTGACACCAAATGTTACGAGCGTGGGGTTCGTATTTGATAGAAAATCACGAATTAATCCACTAATTAAAACACTCACTTTATTACCCAAATTACGCACTTACAATTCACACGAACTGTACTTAAAATCCACTAATTAAAACACACACACTATTTCACTAATTATGCGCTCACTATTCACACGAAGAGTCTTTCTCTCCGATTATCCTTGTACTAGCACTCGATCGCAGTTAAAATGAAACTAAACTCGCGCCGGCCGTCGGCGCCTTTTATATCCCGCGGAGCCGCTCTGGACACATTGTCCACACATATCGCGAATATTCTAGTAAGGACCAGCGTGCGGGCCGAGAACATTCGAGACCATATATGTCTCTCTCTAATGGTACACTCTCTCTGTCACTCCCTTCTCGAATGTTCCGAGTATAGCTATCTCTTTCTAGTAGTGCTATCTCTGTCACACACTTCTCGAATGTTCCGAGTATAGCTATCTCTTTCTAGTAGTGCTATCTCTGTCACTCCTACCGGATATTTCGCCATATAACGATTTGTGCTTCAGAGGCCCATAAGGGGTCCTGAAAACGCCTGAAAACGGGTTTTCAGGTTATGGCGTCATCTGATAGAGGGTGCCCTGAAACGGACTGAAAAAATGTTTCAGGCGCCTGAAAACGACGGCAACTTGGGTGAAATTTCGATCTTTAGATATGTGATAGAGTAACTTCTGAAACGGCCTGAAATGACTTTTCAGCCCGCTGAAAACGCCTCTACAGCACTGAAATTGACGTTCAAAGTTTTTTAACCTAACCTACCGGCGTAACATTATTATGAATTGCAGCTAACTCAATCTTTACTTTCGCTAGCTCAGCAGTTAGTTGCGTTACTGGGTCGTCGACCCTGCTTAGCGCAGCAACTTGTTCGAAGCTCGAGACTTCGTAAATATTGTCGGCCATCTGGGCTAAATCGTCAATTCCTTTCTCTTTATTTGCCGAAAGTATTGAGGTTAAGGAGTTCGGTAATTGTTTTAGCCAAAACATTTTTGCAGTTTCGTCGTTGATTTGACCTTCCCCAAGCTCCTTGATTTTTCTTAATAACTGTGACGGTTTTCTGTCTCCGAGGTCGGTGTCCGTGAATAATCTCTGGAATTTGCGATGCGGGGATTCTTCATATGTCGAAATCAATCTGTCTTTTAACTTCTGGTACTTTCCGCTGTCTGATTAGGAAATCACAATGTCACTGGCTTGTTCGATTTCCTCTTTGGCTAGTTTGGTAAGGACTAGGTGGAATTTGGATTCGTCACCTAACTTCTGGGGAGTGGTTACTGCTTCAAAATGTGCGAACCATAACCGGGGCTTGTCCTTCCAGAAGTCTGCGATTTTAGACGAAGTGCTGATTGCTTGCACTTCTAGGGTAGCTGCACACGGGTTCTGTTTCACAGGTGACGACATGCTGCTGCTTAACCGAAGGTTGCTTGATATTCAAATGTCGGGGTCACCACTTTGCCAACGTTATGGCAACCTACGGGAGACGGAATAAAAGGCTTGGAATATGCTCAGTTACAGTCTAGTTTTTATTTAACAAATAACTCTTCTTATATATAAATCGTCCTCGATAATCATCATGTACCAAAACCGGTATGTGATGTCGATTTTCTGTGTCAGCCAATAACTTATCTCGACAACAACTAAAACATAATAATGTAATAAATGATGTATATACTAAATAAAATACAAAAACAGAAAAATAAAATATATACCTATCGAACATATACTACTTATACAGGGTCTCCGGTAGATCGATGCAAAGATTTAAACATAATTTAGTACAGACCATTTAAAACCATTTGGGCCAAACATAGATATGGCGAAGTTTTATCGTTAAATTTTTATTGATGATTTAGTGTTTGTGAAGAAAAATTCCAGATTTTCATAGTTAAGTGATTACCATTGCAAAACTTAACAATAATTGGATTATTTTACAATTGATTCTAATAAATCACTTAATTAGCATTATAATAAATCTTCATATGTGCATCTGCTACGTCAGACTTGGTTTTTAAAGACCATTGAAGAGCACGGCAAATTTCAATCATAAATAAAATAAGTTTTTCTGACCCAATTTAACAAAAACAAGTGAAAGTTTTATTTAAGTGAAATATTGATTTGCAATCCTTATAAAAACATTCTTAGTTAATGATCTTTCATTTAAGGTATTATTGACGTAGATACCTCACACATTCTTAAAATAATGACCTACTAACCAGTTTGAGGGAGAAAAATAGACTTTTTACTCAGCCTTTTTAATTCATTAAATTTATGCTATTCATACTCGAAATGAGATCCTTGGTTCCTCACAAAGACATGAGCCCGTCTTCGTACTTCTGTGGTCGTGATTTTGAGCATCATTTCATCTTTCATGGTGTCGAAAATCATTCTTATTTTTGAAATCAACTCATATTTTGTGTTGATGGCTACGTTGGAATAGACCAGTTCTTTGGCTCTGCCCCACACAAAATAGTCCATTGGGGTCAGGTCTGGTGAACGAGCAGTCCAAGGAATAGGCCCGTCTCTGCCGATCCAGCAACATGACTTTTCAGCGCCAGAGATTAAGGTGGACTAATTTATTGTTAAAAGGATGTATATTCAGTTTGTATGATTTCGGAAACATTAATTCGGAAATCAGAAGCTGGCTCTGACAACCAAAATACGCTCAAAAATGGTGTCAAGTAAATTAAAACAATTTATTAGCACTAGTCATTTTGCAGCAGAAGACCAACAATTACACCAGGTGCACCTCACAAAATTGGTGGTTGAAAAATACCTGGCAATAAGGTGTCATCATATAACTAACAAATCATATAACTTAGACATGCCATCATCAAAACGCAGATTGTATAAAAAAAGAGATCCAAACAAATCAAAAAAAGAAAAGAAAGGTCATCAAGATGATCCCCAGATCTCGATTTTGAAGCAAATCGGAGCAGTAAATACGAAGATAAAAATGGCGACCAGTTTTTCAAAATCTGACTTCAGACTCATGATCGGACTCTAACCGGATCCCCAGATATCGATTTTGATATTTTAAAGAATGATTTCACATCTCATACTTCATTTCCAATTAAAATATGGGGTCTGACAAACCCTTCGCGTGTAAGGCGGGGTCTTTTTTGACGCTACCTATTGAGAAAGGATTAAATGAATACATAGTCATTTTCTTTTCAGTCTCATATGTTTAGCAGTCGCTCTAACAATTAGTTTATTACTTGAGAATATTATTCATATGTAGTACCTACCCATATAAGTATATTTCTATACTATTCCACTGGCACTTCATTAAAATAAAGAATGCAAATTAGTCACACTATTAAGTACGCGAAAGATGAGATAGGTAAGTTAATCAACAAGGATAAAAAATAGATAGTTTCATACTTAACCGAAATTCTGCTAATATATTGTTACAAATTGTTTAGTTTATATCCGAGTTAATTTATTTAGTTGATAGAATAGATGATCGAAGGTAATCAACCAAATTGTACAGTTTCCCTACTTTTTTCGGTAGTATTGCTTTATGTGGCAACTTTTGACACGCACACAGATAAACAGGTCGCGAGCGTAAGACGAGCTTCAAACATGTTGACACGCACACTAGCATGCTAAAATTGGCCTGTTTTACCGCTCTCATTCATATACTGACGCGGTATCTAGTCTTTGTATATAATCTAAGCTTGATGTATGTGTTGAGTTTATTAATGATAACAGGGAGTTAACACATACTAACAAGGAGTTTACAGATTTACTTAAAATTCATCAAAAAATTCGTCCAACTATTCAATAACCTAACCTGAAAATTTCAAGGCAAACTATCCATAAATAAGGGAGTAATTCAGTAAAATTCTATGTAACTACACTATTTCGGAAGCTAGCCGACCGTATCAAAAGTTATGAAAAAAGCGGCCGCACGGTATAAACAATGTCTTTCCAGTTTCCCCGCGGCCGCCGTTCGGTTCACGCGTCTTATCGTAATTCGATAAATGCGCTGTCTCGCCGCGAGTAATTATTCAATATCACATTAGAGGGACTACTTCTAGTTTTGGAGGGTGCTCCTGGCAACAGGAGCACCTCATTTTAACATGGAAGAACCAACTCCCAGCCCCAATGTAAGTTACGCCAATGTTACTTCTAAAAGTACCCACCCCACAAAATATCAAGCCATTATAATAGATTCTATAGACGGAACCATGATAAGAGACTACCTACTATCGCTGTCAAAGGTTACCAAATCATCGTCAATCCGTTTTTTATCACGTATATCCAATTCCAGAATATGTGTTTATTTGGATTCAAAGCAAACAGCAGACGAACTTGTTGATGTAGTCAAAAAAGTCAAAGTCAAAGACCATCTACTGGAAATTCGACCACTATTAACAAGAAACAAACGAATTGTTCTATCCAATGTTTGCCCCGTCATTCCAAATGAAGTAATAGAGGAAAAATTCAATGAAATGAGTATTCAAATCATGTCTCCCATTACTTACATGAAAGTCGGAATATCCGACCCTGGCTTTTCACATATTATGAGTTTCCGACGTCAAGTGTGCGTTTCCCCGGAGGATGAAAAAAGGCTACCAGAATCGATGCTTATCAATTATGACGATACCAACTACTGGATTTACATCACAAATGAATCAATGAAGTGCTTTGTATGCAATGGTATGGGACATTTAGCTAAACACTGTCCACAAAGTAATCAACCTCCTATGTCGACACAGCCCATTAATAGTCAGAGTCACACACAAGAAAATAAAGAAACTTCCAGCAATCTTCCTATAAAGTTTAACAAACCTCAGACTCAATCCACCAACAACAATCAACCACCCAGCAAGCCAGATTTCAACAAAGGCAATAAGCGCATCCACTCAACCACCACATCGGAGTTTTCAGAATCAGATAACAAACAAACTGATTTTATTTCGGAATCTCCTTTTACCTCCCTACCATTGAGTGACTGCACAGATGACACCGATAGTAACTATTCTGTTGAAGAAGAATCGCCAAACAACAAGTCGCTTAAAAAGAAGAAGAAAACTTTAAACAACAGGGCAGAAGAACAAGTTTGGAACGATATACATATGGAATTGAAAGAATCTGAAAACACATCTCGCTTCCCCATTACGTTGGACCAATTCATCAGTCTTTTAGATAGATCACGCAATAAACAAAATATTCAAGAAACAATCATGGACTACTCCGAAAATATTCCTGAATTAATTGATATGTGCTTATTCCTCCATCCTAAAATGAATAAGAATTTATAAAACAGATGCTCAAGATTTTCCAGAAAACTGCAAGATATTAACTCGGGGAAGACTCAGTAACAATCCTTATTATAAATATATATATAGTTAGGTAGTTTTACCTTATGAAAATTTTACAGTGGAACGTTAATGGGTTCCACGTCAGATTTGAAAACATAAAACTTATACTAAATGAGGTTGATCCATTATGCTTCTGTATACAAGAAACCAACTTTAAAAACAATTATTGTGCTAAGTTAAAGAATTATGATTACTTTTACAAAAATCGTACACACAGCAATATAGCTAGTGGTGGAGTAGCTACATATGTAAAACCTCGCACACTCCCTGAACGTATCGATATTATTAGTAATCTAGAAGTAATAGCGATAAGAATTAAATTTCCACTGGCTGTAACTATCTGTAACCTGTACTTACCCAACAGCTGTCCCTTTAATGAAAATGACTTAAATGATTTAGTTAAACAACTACCAATCCCTTTCGTTTTATTGGGAGACTTTAACGGTCACCATTTCTATTGGGGTTCAAATCGCTGTGACCAGAGGGGTAAAATGATAGCTGATTGGTTAGATGTAAATGAGGATATTATTCTTCTCAACTCCTACCAGCCTACGCACTTCAATAACAGTAACGGCCATACAAGTAGTATTGATTTAACTCTTGCTTCACGAAGTATATCATCTTATTTCGATTGGAATGCATTGGAAGATCTTTACGACAGTGACCACTTTCCTATTATCATTACATCACAAATAGATTTAAACCCAACTGCTCTTAAAATCCCACAGCATTGGAAATATCAGAGCGCAGATTGGCCCAACTTTCGTTGTGAAATAGAATGTAACATTAAACAATTAGATAAATTGAATCTCTCTTCCAATATCTGTATTAATGATGAAGTGATTTAATTTACTCAAACAATAATCAGTTCAGCCGAAAAACACATACCAAAAACCTCTGGTAAATTAAAAAAGAAACAAGTTCCATGGTGGAACGAAGAATGTTCCAAGTCACTAAAGCAAACAAAACAAGCTTATAGAAAATACCTTAAGGAATCGAGGAAGAACCAAGATAACCAGGATAATGAACTTTTTAAGCAAGAACACCAACATAATCAAGAATTACTAAAAATAGAATACCGTAAAAATAGATCTAGAACTAGAAGACTATTTAAAGAAAGCAGTAAAACTGATTGGGAAAATTTTATAGCGTCGATTAATAGTCATACTCCCATAGGAATCATATGGCGAAAAATTAATTCTATTAACGGCCAAAAAAGAAAAAAAACAAACAATAATTTTAAAAAACAATGAAGGGGAATTATGTTGTGACCCAAAAATAAACTCAGAATTATTAGTAACAGCTTTTGCCAAAAACTCTAGCTCAAGTAATTATAATAATGACTTTTTACAATATAAAAATCTAATAAAAGGCGCAAACACCGTATTTAATTTACAAGATAATAGTAATTCAATTAATGAGCCCATTACTCTACATGAACTTTACTCAATTTTACATAAATTAGGAAACTCAAGTCCAGGTCCTGATCAAATATCCAATACTTTAATCAAAAAACTTCCATTGGTAGCTCTTGAAAGACTCTTGGACATTTATAATTACATCTGGTCAAACCAAGTCTTCCCGGATCGGTGGAGAGAAGCTTCTGTTATACCTATCCCAAAACCAGGTAAACCTCCCACTACTACCGCAAGCTATAGACCTATATCTCTTACATGTAATCTTTGTAAATTGTTTGAAAAAATTTTAAGTAATAGATTGAGATGGTACCTGGAACATAATCAACTTCTATCACCTTACCAATTTGGGTTTAGAAAGTTTAGGTCAACTTCAGACCATTTATCCTTTTTAGAAAACGAAATTCTAACATCTTTTGCAAACAAAAATAGTGTGGTAGCTGTCGCTCTAGATTTAGAAAAAGCATATGAGATGGTATGGAAACACAGAGTTATATCACTCCTGGAACAATTTAATATAAAAGGCAACATCCTCTCCTTTGTTATCAATTTTTTAACTAATAGAACTATAAGGGTTAAAATTGAAGATACAATCTCGGATCCATTCGTTACTGAAAATGGCCTCCCCCAAGGATCTGTTTTAAGTGTTATCCTGTTTTTGATCTCGATAAATAATGTGCTAGATGTTATAGAACGACCTGTAAAGGGATGTTTATTTGCAGATGACTTAACAATATTATGTAGCGGTAACAATCTTAAACCTACTGAGAAACTTTTGCAAAACACCTTAGATAAACTTAGTGAATGGTGTATAAATACTGTATTTAAATTTTCAGTATCAAAAACAGAATCAATGATTCTATCAAAACGGAAAAACAAAGGTACAATTAACTTAACCATGAACAATCATAAAATTAAAGAAGTTAATAATTTGAAAATTTTAGGCTTAACGTTTGATCCAAAAATGAACTGGGTAAACCACATAAAAAAGTTAAAGTCCGAGTGTTATAACAGAATGAATATTGTAAAATTTTTATCATCCAATAAATGGGGTTCAGATAGCACTTGCATTAAAAATACGTACAAAGCATTAATTAGACAGAAAATCGATTATGGTTCAATTATTTATGATTCAGCCTCTCCCAGTATTTCAAAACTTCTAGATAGTACACATAACACCTGTCTAAGGTTAAGTTTAGGAGCCTTTAGAACTAGCCCAGTAAACAGTATCCTTGCTGAGGCAAACGAAATGCCTTTAATTTTTCGAAGAAAAGAATTGTGAGTTTCATACGCGATTAACCATATAACCAACAATAACAAGTCATTTCTCTCGAAAACTTCACTACCGTCTGATATTGAATACAACCTACTGCCATCTCTCCCCGTCCCCTTAAGACTTAGACTTAAAAAAATATCTATTCGAAATTAATTTTGAATTACCTACCGTATTCCCACGTAAACATCCCACGTATCCGCCATGGACAAAAATCGAACCTAAAATTAACCTAGATCTAGCTTACAGGTACCCCAGAAATTCCACTCCTGATTATATTTATAAGAACCTTTTTTATGAAATTAAAGATAGGTAGCCAGAGTTTATGCTATACTATACGGATGGCTCCGTTTGTGAGGGTAGAACCGGTTGCGCGATCGTGACAACAAACGATACATATAGGTACAGATTACAAAACTATGCATCTATTTTCACATGCGAAGCCGTTGCAATCCTAAAATGCCTAGAGGTAATTAATGACTACTCGAATGCAAAAAAACACATTATCTTTTCGGATTCAATGTCATCCCTCAAAGCAATATTAATAATAATGACCCTTTGGTTAATTTAATAAGAGAAAACCTACTAGATCTAATGGATAAGCAATGCGTTGTAGAATTATTCTGGATACCTAGTCATCAGGTTATTCCCGGAAATGAAAGGGCGGACACCGCAGCCAAAAACGCTACGAGATATGAGCAATGCAATTATACGACTATTAATAACCCAGACCTTAAGAAATACCTTAAACTGAATATTTAAAAGATTATGGAACAGCTGTTGGGTAAAAAATAACAATAGTGCTTTATATGAGATAAGAAAATCAGTATTCGAAAAGAGTAAATTCCATGTAAACAATAGAAAAGACCAAGTAGTTATGAATAGATTAAGGTCATTGTAATGTTACTCATTTGTATCTGATAACTAAGGAACCTAAGAAAAAATGTCTAAGGTGTAGTAGTGATTTATCTGTCAAACACTTGTTTATTGATTGTCCAATGTGTAACACAGAACGATTAACTGTTAATCTTCCTAATAATCTGAAGGATTGTTTAAATAATTCAAAAAAATCTGTTAAATTTCTCAAGCTTATCAACTACTTCGACTTGATTTAATATTGTATCCCTATAGTGGTCGCTAATGACCTTAGCTGTTTGAGCGACCTTAAATAAATAAATTTAAAAAAAAAAATGTCTTTCATCTTTAGCCGCGAAATGGCGATCAGCAAAATTTTTGATAAATTAGCTAGCTAGAACTAGCGAGATCTAGCTTTCAGCGGCAAAAGAAAAGTAATGTTGTGTTTATTCAATTTTATTTATAATACTTTAATTAAAGTGCATGAATTATGGAGTTAAACTGAGAATTATGATTTGTGATTTGTATGGGTAGTTTATTTTTTTTGTTTTGTGTGATCGTTTCCAGGACCGACCGACCGTAATAAAATAATAAACGTATCGTCCGTCATACTTACATATGACTTTCTTCTGCCCCTCCTCCCTCCGCCTGCATCTCCACGCTCGGCTCCCTCTGACTCTCTTTGCAATATGGTTTATGTATATAGGGTCACATCTACATAATTAGATGACCATATTTTGGGGAATGATGACCTATAATTATGAACAACTTTCCCCAAGAAACATATGTAGCAAATGAAAAAAAATATGGGTCTCCCGTCGTATGTTGTAATCAGCTGATCAGGTCAATGATTTTTCGGGGACGAGATTTTTTTTTCATTTGCGACCATATGTTTCTTGGGGAAAGTTGTTCATATTGATGGGTATTGGATGGCTATGGGTATTCCCCAAAATATGGTCAGCTAATTAAATGTCACACTATATATTAGTGATGCAACGAATACGAATACGAATATTCGTATTCGCCGAATAATAGACATTTACCGAATATTCGTATTCGGCGAATACGCGCGTCAGTCGTCGGCACGTAAAAATACGACGTGTGCATAGGGCCTTACGCAACGACACGACGCGACGACGGGGGACTAAGTTTAGTTTTCACTGAAGCCATGTTCAGTCGCCTCGGAAAGACTTTTTTCAACAGCTGGAAACATCCAGACTGAAAAAAGGAATCGCCTAAAACCAGAAAATCTATAAATTTGCCTATTGTAAATTTAATTATTAGGAGAATAGAAATTCATCAAATAAATTAGTCTTTTATTAGCATGGCGAGATATTCGTATTCGTATTCACCGAATAGTAGGTTTGATATTCGTATTAGTATTCGTGAAAGTATTATTCGTTGCATCACTACTATATATGTAGGTATGTATAGCATAGATTGTTTCAAAATCGCATTTTTAAATGACTCTCTAATAAACGTATATATTTGGTCTGGAGTATCCATTTCATTCGTCCTCTCCCATTCAGTGCAGAGTAATTCATTTTTCATACTATCATAGTTTATGACGGTTGGCGAGGTTAGTGGTCGATCACCCTGTATGCGCGAGCTGAGTGAGTCAGCTGCAGCGGTGCAAGCGAGAACGGTGACACGAAGATCTGCCAGTACGGTACGGAGTTGACAGCGGCCGCATACGGCACCATTGTGGGGAGTCTCAGAAAAATGTGATCAAGACATGACTTAGTTACCGTTCCATTACGAATTTCAATTCTTGTATAATCTGAGACTCCACACTCGAGGCCACATGCGGACAGCATGTTCAGATACGAGCTCCTGTATGATGAGTGCGTTTTTAGGTCAATGTTTATGTCACCGAGAAGCAGAAGAGAACTAGTGGAGTTTTCCAGCAGCAGCTTTCGCAGTTCGAATATAAACATGTTTTTATTCTTACCAGGCGGTCTATACAGAGCACATAAAGTGATAGTTTCGTCATAGCTAGTTTTTATTGTACCTAAAAGGCTTTCAAAGTGATGGGTTTTGGTAACTTTATTTGTGAATTTTAAACAATTTTTTACGTAGGCAATTATGCCACCGCCCTTTTGTTTGCTTCTTAGTTGTGTGTGCATTGTATAACCATCGATATAGAATACATTTGAGATAGTATTTTGAGATAGAGAATTTGAGATAGATGTAGTAACGTAACTCTGCAAAATGATGATGGTATGTCTCAAGTACAGCACGGACGCTTTTGGACCATGACTTTAATTTGGTCGTATTATTGTCGAAATTTCAATTTTCAAAAATTTACCGTATATCTACAACTTTTTGGTTTTAAAAGTTAATAATTACACTCAAAATGCGTGTAGTAAAAATGTTGCTGTAAACTAACTACATCCTGCTTATTTTGGGGTCCAAATATTGTCGTCCAAATTCTTTACAAAAGTTGTTGTTTTGGTTAAGCGGCTTATCCTAGGCTTTTGCAATTCGGTATAGTGATAGTATTGAGTAAGATGTATCGATAGGTATTTCTCGTTCGACTTTGCGTTGCTTTGTTACGGAAATATTAAGCCATTTAGGTATTTTAAAGATTTACCAAAAACTCCCAAACGGTGTGATAATTGAAAAAAGTAATCCCACACAAATTACAAATAATTTACCAGGAATATTTCCCGTGTTCCTGAATGATCAACTAAACATGACCAACACTAAATGCCCATATAAGTGAAATCTTTCGATTTTACACTTTCTTGCTAGGATCACGTTTCGAAACGTGATTCTAGCAGGAAGTGTTTTGTGAAATATTTCAGCCCCAGTGTACAAACAAATTCTGAAATTTTACGACCTTCAAGCTGTAATCCTCACCGTTGAAACCTTGAAATTTGACACTGCAAAAAAATAGTCCAGAAATAGTCCTAAATAGTCCACAAAGAAAGAAAATTAGTCCTCTTATAGTTCCGAAGTTATAGCTATAGGTTGGTGAGGTATATCTTTGCCTCAAGCTGTAATCCTCATATCTCGTGCAAGCAAACGGAAGAACCTATCGACTTGGTTTAGGTTTCAAGAATTAGTCCAGAAATAGTCCACACGGCATGCCAAATTTCACAAATAGTCCAACGGTTACAGAGTTATTAAGACATCTTGGTGAGGATTACAGCTTGAACATTTGATATCATCAAATATCTTCGGACCGCCTACGACTTTCAGTTTGATATTTGTGCCAAAAAATAGTCCAGAAATAGTCCACCGAAACAATTATAATTTCCACCTGGTTTACTTTGAAGAATTGCTTTAAAAATACAATGTTTAATTTCCCATACATTTCAATACATGTAGTCGTGTACAAAATAATGGGGTAAACCCTAATAAACAGGTTTATACCAATAAATCTCCATAGTCTAGTGGTTTCATACTCGCTTCTCACGCGGGAGATGCATGTTCCAATCCGGTGCCGACCATTGAGATAAGTAATTCAACCAATGTACATTATGCAGACGTTCTTACGGTGATGGAAAACATCGTTAGGCAACCTTTTAACTCCATAGCTGCGGCGATGAACTAGCCCCCTGCTGTAGGCACCTAACTACCTTCCTTCCACTCAATATGAGGTTACAAAATTATTACCCCACTGCGCCAGACCGGCTGCGCTATACGACAATTGAAATAGCACAAGAATACAAAAAGGATAGTATTTTGTAAAAAAGTATAGTACGAATTTAAAAATGATGAAAATATTTAAAATCAACATCATTTATTCGTAATTTTCATGATTACTGCCACTTTCCATAATAAATGAACTCTACTGACTACTCGTTGGGTTAGAGATCTAGCTATTCTACTTACTTTATTTTGACTGTTTTTTTTAGATATGATAAATAAAATCATTATTTATAAGTCCATTACATCATTTATACACAGGCTGTAAAATAAAAGTGTTGTCAAATTGGAGGTTGTTAATATCAAATGTTCAAGCTGTAATCCTCTCCAAGATGTCTGGTATCGTTGGACTATTTCTGAAATTCGGCATATCGTGTGGACTATTTCTGGACTAAATTTTTGAAACCCAAACCAAGTCAATAGGCCCTTCCGTTCCTCTAGTAGCAGTAGTCCGTGAGGTCAAGCTGTAATCCTCACCAACCTATAGCCTAGACTATTTACATATAATCTAAGCCTATAGCAATAACTTCGAAACTATAAGTGGACTAATTTTCTTTCTTGGTGGACAATTTAGGACTATTTCTGGACTGTTTCCTCGCGATGTTATTTTTTTGGTATTTGTATTATCCTAGCGGTATTCGCACATCGGAGACTATCGTTCGGGTAGCAACATTTGGCAGAGACGGGTACTGGATGGGTGTCCGTTTCTATGAAGGTTTCAATGGTGAGGATTACTTGAAGGTCGTGAAATTTCGGTCACATTTATATCTAACACACTTTAAATATGTGCACTCAGAATCTGTCTAAATCGTACTTTCTTGCTAGGATCACGGTCACAAAGCCCTAACACACTTAATATATGCTGTCAGAATGTCTATCGTACTATCCCGCTAGAATCACTTCTCGAAGCGAGATTCTAGTAGGAAGTTTGTGAAATAGTTCAGCCCGTGTACAAACAAAATTCACAATAAATCGTACTTTCTTTCACTAGAATCTGTGCAAGAGGCTGTTCACGAAACATCTCATCAGAAAAAATAACGCGCTTTACGTATTCTTATTCAACTGCGTTGCGAGTTTCGCAGTTTTGTTTACAGGCCCTTAACCTTACTTCCTTGCCAGAATTATAGTAACGGACACTACCGTATACTCGAATCCTGAAATATACAAACCAATAACATACGCTTCATCATGAAAACCACAGCAATTCATGTAGACACCTGCAATAACTACAAAGGCATGTAGGAACCTTATTAGATCCAGCATTATCCGCCCCTTAGTAGGCACTTCTAAAATGACGCGTAGGTAAGTCATTAAAACCGGTTACCATACTGCACTTACCGCTTTACCTCGGTTACCGCTTGCGAAAACCGAACATCGACTTGTACCTCATTGAAACAGATTACCTTCCCTCACTTACCATTGATTAGAAAACCTCTTACCGTTTATTAAATCCATTACCTCTTTACATACCAATACCTATCCTGATCATTACCAACCTTTCCGTATATACATTTACACTTTAAACCATTTACCAAAACCTTACCACCGTTACCGATCAATCGGCAATTTTGTACAATATGACCTCTATCTTACTACTATATACTTAACTAACTTACAAATTTCATTCTAACTACTAAAAGAAGGAAGTTTACCACTTGAATAAAGTGATAAACCTACTTCCACGGCAGTTTTATGAAGGAACATAAGACTGCCAATAGCGTAATTGAAAACGTACCTTGTGCATCACCTACAGCGCCTTCACCTCCAGTAATATTGCCATCGCCAGTAACCGAACCATCAAAACCTGTAACATGACAGTTTTAATGTTAAGCATCAATTAATTTAACAAAGAAAGTCATCCCACAAACAGGCTTTAATAATTACCAGTCATTTCCATATTAGAGTCGTCTTCGCCGAAATTTGTGTCATCGTTGTTCGTGCCATCATCGTCGTCATCCCACATGCTTTCATTGACAAACTCAGGTTCCATTTTGGGCGCCACAGCGTTGTTTTCGTCTTCGTCGGGTATCGTGACAAATTCCTCTTTCGCAGATCCCGACGGCCCTGCTTCCAAGGGATCTATACATTTTCTTTTCACGGGTCCGGATTGTGAGGATGACGAATTATTAGATGCTATAGATGGCCTATTCGGTCGTTTAACTGCTACTGGAGTTGAGGAGGGCTTAGATTCTAAATCAGTCTCTATCTTAGTCATAACAGATTGCCTTTGTTGTGACGACCTCGGGCCAGGCCTCGATGTCGGCTTTGGTTTGGATGGCGTTGAACTTTCTTCATTTTGATTTCCGGTTAAACCTTTCACTTGAAGTTGTTCCGCTGTACTAATAAACGACGCTAATTCTTCCTGTTTCACATTCACTTCACCTTGATACATAAACTGTAATAAGTCTCTTAACGCTGAATGACTAACATCTTTTAAAAATACTGAAACAAAACATAGATTATTAATAACGCGACAAGAATTAAGATTTAAGCAAGTTCAGCGTCTAGAAAAAAAGATACATACCTATAGGATGTTGGGTTGGATTCATTTTGAACATTTCTTGGAAAAAGGGCGAGCATACAGATAATACTAATTTGTGTGCTTGCAATAGTCTTCCCTCTGCAGCTAATGTTACATCCACTAAATCTCCACGCGACAGCAGGCCATGAAAGCCTGCTGACATATTGGCGTGGAAATTGTTCCAACATAACGAAAATTGTTCGTCCGACGCCATGGTGGCGTCACTACAGTAAACCTGAAAATAACAATGAGATAAGTATTGTCACGAAATTATTAAAACCAGGAAAACCACAATACACAAGAACCACATGAAATCTAGAAAATAAAATTTATCCACTCACCTAACCTATTAACTTTGTACTTATAAATTCAACTCTTTGAATAGAAACATTTAAGAATGATAATTTAAGGTTTCTAGATGCACACTGAGCATCGCGTCATTACTACCAGATCCTCTCCGTTTGAGAGCACTGTACTGAATGATGACGCAACTCGGCAAGCGCTGTTTCGTCACAATGTGGACAGCCTCAACACAGAAAAATCCCTAAATTCAAAAAAAATATGTTTCTTACTCTACTAAAGAAAATTTTCTATATTTTACTAATTACTATGCTTTAGCTATAAATTGCACACATTAAAAAAATGCATTTCGTATCTTAGCAGCGCAGGACAAAATTTTAGTGAATCCATCTGAACTCGAAATTCCGTCTCTGCACGTAATACGACTGCGATCATGGATTAGGGTTCCTTTAATTTTTTGGGCTTTGAACCTGCGAGAAAATGAATTTGTGGACCAAAGTAGGTAGGTACCGTACTTTTAAAAGCTTTTTTACTCAGTACCTACTAATTTATGTCAAAAACTCAATTTCAAAACTGTCTAGGTCAACAACGTAGTCGAACGTAATATCGGGTATCAATAAATTAAAAAGACGAGTCCCGTACGTAGTTTCGAACGACGTTGTAGCGACAAATGTTGTGGCGAAAAATTTTCAGGGTGGTACGCTGGAGCGAAATTTGCAGCGAAATCCACGAGGTCGAAATACACCGCAGCGAAACGTTGTAGCGAAAAACTTTCAGCGCCTAAATAAAATAAACATAAATAAACATTTACATACAGGCACATACATTGCTTCTGGCCCCACACTAGGATACCCTGTGTCGTGGTAACCGTCTTTTATCTATATTACGTCGTTGACATTGATAGTTTTAACCTGGAGAGTACATTAAGTAGCCCACCCAAGTTGTAAGGATTCGTTATTGGCCTACTCCAAATACATTTTATTTCGTAAGAACATGTAATATAATATTCATCATCATCATCATGATGAGGATGATGATGTAATATCGAAACCGTCAATCGAAGCGATCAAACAGAGCCGAGTTGATTCATCAAATTAAATTCACGTAAACTACTTTCGGCTTTTACGTAGGTAGGGAACCTATTATTGCGAGTTCGGTTCGCCCTTGACTGCCAAGTTTACGTCCCTTAAACACTAATGTTTTACGGTCTTAATTGTCACTATTATTCAATTATACACCGTAACAAGTAGTGTTAAGGTGTAATATTCTAGAGACTTTCCTTTCCTATTTGAGTGTGGCCAGTATATACAGATTTGGTTCAAAATAGTGATTTTGTACAGGGCGTTGAGAAGAGGAGGGGCATCCGTCACAAGCTACGGCCACATTGGGTATTTTCAAGATTGTAAGGAGCTAGCTAGGGAGTGTAGTGCAGGAATAATGTAAGAATTTACTTGGGTAGGTATTTCGAATGTTCGAATGATTGCGTCGACGACGACGAGACGCCCCGACGACGCCGTATTTCTTCGAATGTTCCTACAACATCGATGCTTTGTTACATCGCAAACTTTACATTTTTATAATGTCTGTTGCTGGGGTAGGAATGTATGATAGGAATTAAACCTTAGGTCGAAGATTAATTCATTTACTGTCACACTGGGTGATTAGTAATTACTATTAGGTATTGATTTTCTAAAGACCTTTTCAAAACAAAATAATCATTTTGATGTTACCTACAGGACACTGTCGACGCGGCCTTACATTATGGTATACATACACAATCGTGTTCGCGATGGGTTCCCTTCCCTACGCTACGCAATCGCGGTCTCGATCGAATAATGTTTCCGGGAGTTTGCCTACTAAATGTCAAAAAATCTCCATGGTAAAACTCTCCAGGTCAACAACGTTATATTACTGGATTAAAAAGTAAAAGAGCTACGTGGTCTAGTGGGTTTCACGCTTGCTTCTCAGGCAGGTTCGAATCCCGGTGCTGACCATGTACCAATGAGATAAGTAGGTAATTTATCTTAAGGGGATGCCTTATCCATGCAAAGGTCCCCGTGACTAGAGTCTAGACGGAAATACCCACAGAGTGAGAGAGACGGAATCAGGGAAAAATGACAAGAAGTCGGTTTTAAATTAATACAAAATTAATTAAAATAACTATGATAAAATCTACAAATTACACTAGGTACATTGAAACTGATGAGATCGAACACCTTCTCGATAGCTTCTTACATCGATCGTTCATCACATCGAAAGTTTATCAAATCTTCGTTCCTCACATCGAAGCCCCGTACATTTAAAACATCGACGGGTCGTACGTAACCACTCATAACATCGAAGGCTTTTAAAAATGGGAATAGAAATATGCACAAAAAATTATGATAGAAATTGTATTGTATCATACAATATGTGAGCTAAATAAACCAAAGTCGCAATTTGTCGCAATCTTATTGTAAAATCGCTGTCTTCACCGTCCCGCCGCCGCCGTTTCGATATTTCAATCACAAATGTTTGTTTATATTTCCGTTCCCATCTTCATAAAACTTTAGATGTTACGACCTGTCGATTTGATATAGCTTCCGAACGTGCGAAACTTGTTAAACGCCGCACGAGCACAAGCGCGAACGAATAGGTACGCATGTATGAAATACAGCGTAACAATACAAAATCCATTTTGTTCGGCTGGCCGAGTCGACACTCGACTCTGCGCCAGTGTTGCCGTTTTGGCATTTTTAATGCTAAATTTGGCATATTTTCACCTAATTTAGCATGTTAATTTGGAACTTAGCATATTGCATTATTTTAGCATTTTTTCAACATTGTCTAGGGCAACTTTTTATAAATGGGAAATCCCGACCCGACCGACTATCGTTCAGAAATACTTAAGGAGAAAGCCCATCCATCGTTAAGAGACACCTCCCATTATATATCATATACACATATATATCGCCCAAAAGGGCAAATTGCAGATAGAAAGCCTTCAGCATATACCGAGGCCATGGCTCACGGTTAATTCTTAGTAAGACAACTGTAAACACAAAGGGGATGTTTTTAGTCCGTATACCACACGAGCTGCCCGCTCAATATGTGGGGACCCGGACATAGCAGGGAGGTCTGACTCCTGGGCATGGGTAATTCCATTTTTTTCCCCTCTAACAAAAAAAAAACGTTAAGAGATATCATTTCGTACGTTCGAGCGATGGTTCGGTGATGGTTCTGTTGTGGTTTGGGATTTCCCAATTAGTCGATTGTTTATGTTTTGTTCAAACGTAGGTTCGGTCAGTGACAGACACATCCATCACAAGTTACATAGGTAATACTTTACGCTTGCGGAAAACAAAAGTGATTGCGCCCAAAAACATTTTAAAATACAAGTTTGGTGAGAACAATGCCCCCAAATATTCACAACATTGCCACTAAAGCCTACTGCAAATATTGTAAGTGTAATATTATTGTAACACTTTATTGTTTAAAACAACATATTTCTACAAGTAAACATGTGAAGTGTGCTGAGCCCATGAAAAGTCAAACAAAAATTTACTTTTCGAAAATTCAAACCCGCCTTGATTCCCAGAAAGCGGAATTCAATCTTGCACTTTTTATTTGCGAGCATACTGCAATTTTAACGGTGGACCACCTATCAGATTTGTGCAAAAAGACATTTTCTGACAGTAGAGAACATGAAATTACATAGAACAAAATGTAGCAATATTATAAATAAAGTCTTGGCACCGCACTTTGTGTCTGAATTGATAAAACATGTGGGAGATGCAAAGTTCAGCATATTAATAGACGAATCTACAAGTTATCGGTATGTCAATTCGATACTATAGCCAGACCAAAAAACAGATTATAACAACATTCTTAGGTTTGGTTGAAATTGAGAACGGGACAGCCATTGCCATAGTCAATGACATAAAGACCCTATTTACACTATTAAATTTAAATATAAACAATTTCATAGGGATTGGAACCGACAATGCTTCTTGTATGACTGGTGTCAACAACGGCGTGCACAGCCTTCTGAAATCTGAAACTGGCAATAATAATCTAGTATTAGTGCGGTGCCTATGTCATTCTTTACAGTTGGCTATTACTCATGCATCTGAAGAAACTCTACCATGAAACATCGAGTTCCTGATCCGAGAAACCCACAACTGGTTTAGTAATTCTTCTAATAGACAATTGTTCTACAAGGAGCTTTATAAAACTATAAACTGTGGCAAACAACCTCTAAAAATTACTCAAATGTGTAATGCCAGGTGGTTGTCCATTGAACCTGCTGTCCGTAGAATAGTAGATCAATGGTTGGAACTGAAAACCCATTTTGAAATTATGAAACAAAAAGAAAACTGTTACATGGCAGAAATTCTCTACACTATGTATAATGATCCCATCAATCATCTGCATCTACTATATTTGTTACCAATTTTAGATGAAGTACAAAAAGTGAATAAGAATTTCGAAAGCAATGACAGAGACCCGACCAAACTTCTAAATGACTTGGTTGAATTGGTTGAGTCGGTGGCAAGGCGAATTTTGATGCCAACAGCATCAGCAAGAGTAAATATTTTGACAGATAACATCACCAGTTACCTGGATCCATCTCCATACATGGGTTTCAGTGTGGAACGTCGAATTACGGAATAACAAATTTCATCAGAATCAGACATCGCTGTAAACAATTTACATTGAAGCTTGTCCAGGAAATGCGATCAAGGTTACCAGTAAATATTCAAACATTGAGAAAAATGAATTTGTTTTCTGTACGGGAAACTTTGAAAGCAATCAAACCAGAAATTGTTGACATTACTCAAAAGTTTGGTTGTAACGCAGTCGATATAGAGCGTATTGTGGTGCAATGGAGAAACATTAGTCACATAGACTGGAAAAACAAAAATTCGACGATAGAGTTCTGGTCAGATGTATGTGAGTTCAAAGACTGTGCCGTTATCAATCCATTTCACGAGTTGGCATCTTTAGTCATGTCTATCCTTTGTCTTCCACACTCCAATGCAGAAGTGGAGAGAGTGTTTAGTCAAATAAATAAATAAATAAATAATAATACCTTGGACACTATTTACACACATTGAACTAGCCCCAAACTAGGATTCAATGAATGTGGTGAAAACTAAACTGAGGAATCGGATGTCGTTGAAGACACTAAACTCAATTCTGTATGTCAGATATGGACTCCGAAGATCAGGAAAATGTTGCAATTCTTATAATATTCCTGATGACGTACTGAAACACATTAAGGGTATTAAAGAACATGCAGCGACTGATGATAGTGGCCCCTCAACGTCTTATCAAGAACAAGATGAACAAGTTGATGACCTTCAGATATTCTTCGAAATAGATGACTAAGATTTAGATTTTTCACTTATTAATACTTTACCTTCAGGTATTGTTCAAAATAAGAGAGTCGTATATTGTTTTTTGATTAATACATACTTTAAATAAAATTGGCATTTTCTTTAGCACTTTTTAAATTGTATTTAGCATTTTATAGCATTTTTCGGGCGAAAAGTTAGCATTTTTCTGAAATATAAAACGGCAACACTGCTCTGCGCTGCGACTCTGCGAGGCACCCCGCGAAATAATAATGCGCGTAGCCGCGTAACCACTAACCTTGTCACCGTCAGCCGTCTGGTCTGACGTCAGTTGCTGTTCCTGTTCGGTTCGTTTGTTCTGTTCTGGGCATTACTACTTTCTGAAGCTTGTCTTGTTTCCATTTTTGTTTCGGGCTGCTTCTTGCGGCGCTCTTTACTGTGCATAAATCATTATTACATTTACGGACAAAAGGAATAAGAAGGGCATACTCAAGAGTCGCGCACGTGAAATTGTAATAAATGTGAACAGCTACTTCGAAAAGGAAAAAGAAGATACCAAAATATAGCTAAGAAGTCTAAGAACCCTTTCAAGTATACAACGCCAGTCGAAAGTACGTCGGTTTGTTTATAGAACGTCATTGTAAAATTGTTTGCTGAAGCAGAATTATATGAATTTACCAGACAGTGTAATGTATCTTCACCTGTATATTCCATGATATCTGAAGCATCACATCAACCGTACATCAACAGCACTCCACAGAATAACGTATCTTCACCAGCATATTCCATGATATCTGAAGCATCAACTCATGAACCGTACATCATCAGCACTCCACAGCATAATATATCTTCACCAGCAAATTCCATGATATCTGAAGCATCAACACATCAAACGTTCATCATCAACACTCCACAGAAAAATGTATCTCCACCAGCATATTCCATAATATCTGAAGAATCAGCCCATCGACCGAACATCATTCACCCTCCACAGAATAATGCATCTTCACAATCATATCACAAGAAATCTGAAGCATCAACCCATCAACCGAACATCAACAGCACTCCACATAATAATGTATATTCACCTGTATATTCCTTGAGATCTGAAGCATTAACCTATCAACCGTACATCACCATCATCAGCGAAGAAAATACTGCACAAAATATAGATGCTACACATCAAGACATTACTCCAGAAGACCTATCTAATAACAACAATTTTCTAGATGGTTACTTTTAATTATACTCTGTCCGCCGAAAGGCTTAAATTTTGACAGCTCAACTCCCATATTATGACAAGTGCAATGAAAATTATTGCTTATTATGTACGCACTTACTTATCTTACTTATCTTAGAATAAAACTTAACTTAATTATCTTAGAATAGAAGTTATTTTCTTATTAATAGAAGTTTGTAGACTTAAAATAGTTCTGTTCTTAATTAGACAATTACAACCTACAGACCGCGCGCGAGTTGATTGCAGTCGTGTCAAAAAAATCAGACCGTGCGGCACAGTAACAAGACCGAAGAATTTGAAACCTGCAATAAACTCGCGCGCGGAATTTAGGTTTCTAAAGGATCATTCACACAGCGGTACTACCTAGTAACGGCCGCCGGATCAGCCACCCGATGGGTCTTTACACTACTCTTGCCATCGCAGCGGCGACCGATTCGACGACGCATCGGCCGCCGTTGCGTTCTGCGGCGACAGCTCGGGCGCCGTTGCTTTCTGCGGCGGCTGATCCGGCGGCCGATGCGTTGGCTGTGATTTACAGGGTCCTAGTCCTTCAACTGTACGAAAATCCTTCTGATCGGTGCCCGGTTGTACATCCTAAAGCTTAAGGCTCATTCTCATTCATAAGTTTTGATAACTTCAGAAGTTATGATAAAAAGTGCCAAAAATGACCATTCCCCCCTCCCCTTATCTCCGAAACTGCAGACTCTAAAATTATGAATATATAAACTTAAGCCAAAGATTACAGGAAAACTTACCCGGAATTGCTAAGGATTTTTTTATCTGATAACTTGAACTTATGATAGAACCTGGTTACGTACATGGAGTATGAAAGTAGCCGCACCAATAACTTTGTAAACAACATTTGCTATCTAAAATACATAATGCCCTCTAGAGGCCGCTATATTAATTTTACTGTGAAGCCTGTGAACAATAAAGACGCTTCTAAAGATACCTTATTTGTCAAATTCTGTTAAGTAGTTTAGATGTTCTGGTGGAACAAATTAACATTCATTCATACTGGTCAAACACATAATCACATAACCCTTCTTTTGGCTTCGCTGTATTCGGGTAAAAAAACAAACATAGCGTCATGGCTTTTCCCCTATGAAGTTGTAGAGGCCCAGTTATTACAAACTACTCACTCCACACCATCCCTACCATTGTACGGGGGTATGACATCCTTCGCGTGCGAGTTCGACTCGCACTTGACCGGATTTCCATAATGTTTTCAGGGTACGTACATACTTGTACGTACCCTGAAATGGAGTACGTACATGTATGTACTGGGTGTGTAATGGGGTACGTACATGTATGTACTGGGTGTGTAATAATGGGGTACCGGTAGGTAATTTGTCGTTTATGTATGAGCACACATAAATCTGAGTGAGATTCTATAACACCCACGATTTTTACTAAACTACTACGATTTAAACGTACCCAATTATTTACGTATCTTTAGAATCGAAGTTATCCCAAGTATTCCGAAGTTTCATAGGATGGTATAAATATGACGTCATCATAAGAACAGGTACAACAGATTCTGTATGCTATATTGAGTGACAAAGAAAAGTATCTTCTAATCTTATCAAGTGGAGTAGGTATCAAAATGAACGATATTGAAAGCTAATAATTAATTATAAAAAAGTATGCAATTTGTACCTAAAATAAAAAAGTAGCCAAGTGCGAGTCAGACTCGCCTCTGAAGGGTTCCGTTGTAGCAAGTACATAATTATGTGACTGGATGTTTTTGTTGTAACTTTGTTTTTTATGGTGTTTGTATTTATGAATGACAAAGTTATATTTGCGGTTTTTGATAAATGTTAAACATCATTAAAACTGCTTATTTAATTTTTTTCAAACCAATTTTCGTTGTAAGATACACAGCATATATTTTTTCTAGATTTTTCACTCTCTTACTTTAAAAGTTAAAGGGGGGGGGGAGGGGAAAATTTGTCCACTTTGGAAGGGTCTGTCTCTTTAACGATTTACTTTGAGGGAAAATGGTTTCAGAAACTTCAACGTAATTTTTAAGACCTATCTATAGAAACCCCACACATTATAGGTTTTATGAAAAAGAAAATGTTTTCAGTTTCATGTATTTTAATTTTTGTATAAACATCGTAAAGCGGTTCACAGAATTATGATATTAGGCGCATTTACCCAATGAGTAAGTAAACGAGTAAGCATCCGGCCGCCCTCAGAACGGATCGGCGACCGACGCGACGTCGAATCGGCCGCCGCCACCTAGCGCGGCGACCGTTCCGGTCGCCGATACGTTCTGAGGGCGGCCGGATGCTTACTCGTTGACTGTTTACACCATGCGTTGGCTTGAGAACGGATGCGGTAGAACTGATCGTGTAAATCCCCTTTAAGATTGATGATTGATCTTTGAGATTTAATCTTATGAGACTGATTTGAGTAAGCTAAGCTGTGATTTGGTAACTAATTAATTATCTTAGAATAGAAGTAGTTTCCTAATTTATAGAAGTTTGTAGAACGAAAATAGTATTATTTTACTTTATACTATTACTTTATAGTATTATTATACTATTTTGTTACATTCCGTGTTAATAGAATTGATTGATCCATCCAACTGATTGTGATAATTTTAGTAATTGATAACTTTCTAGTTTTATTTTAGGTGAAAGATGATATTACTGCTAAAGTAGGTACTCATACATTTTGCTAGTCACCTTTGATCGCGCCGCTCAAAGGCATCCGAGGCGCCGCCGCCGCCTTCTGCCGCGGCGGCGCGATCAAAAATTAACTTATTACCTAGGTAACTGGCTACGAGTATTTTAGTTCATTATTAAAGTATGATACGAATTTTTCCCTTATCTCGAAAGCCTCGTTTGAAGACCGTTGATTGGTACGCTGTAAAGATGCTAAGGCAGTCGTATCCTGAGATGTCGTTATGGTTTCTTGCATTTCTCGCTGAGATGTTGCATTAATCGATACATTGTGACCATCTTTAATTCTTACATAGTTATGAAGACAGCACGCAGCTTTTACGACATCTATAGCAGTTTCGATATTACACTCAATAGGCCGGTGAAAAATTCGCCATTTTTCTGCAAGTATTCCAAAAACATTTTCAACCATACGCCGCGCACGACATAATCTTTCATTATATTTTCTTTTTCTGGCGTCGGTTGAAGTGACAGTTTTTGGAAATGGTCTCATTAGGTAGGGTTTAAGCCCGAAACCTTCATCACCTATTAAAACATGTGGCACAGGGAAGTTTGTCCCTGGTAATGGTTTAGGGGACAAAAATTGTTTTCCATTAATATATTCATTAAAGAAAGATGACCTTTCAAATATTCCTGAGTCACTGTGTCGCCCGTAACTCCCGATGTCAACCACTAAAAATTTGTAGAATTGATCAACTACAGCCAGTAATACAAAAGAGAAATATGATTTATAGCAAAAGTATTCAGAGCCGCTATTTGCGGGACATACTATTTTAACGTGTTTGCCGTCAATACTTCCTACACAATTAGGAAAACCCCACAACTCGCGGTATCCAGCTTCCGATTCCTTCCATTTCTCATCAGTTGGCGCAGGCATGTAAATCGGTTGCACTTTCTTCCAAATAGCTCTGCATACTTGTCCCACAATCTTTGATACAGTACTGCGTCCAACTCTAAAAGAGAATGCGATCGTTTGAAAGGAGTCTCCAGTTGCTAAATATCTAGAACGAACAAAAAAAACACCATTAGGTCATAAATCGCAGTACTCGGTAAAGAAAATAAAAGAAAGCACGAGCCATGTAAATGTTTGTTTGTTTTTAGTTATACATTTAAATTAACTGGCAATGGGGAATGATTCTACCCATTATTATGACCAAAGAAACTATGGTCGCAAACGAAAAACAGTCTCTTCCATAGAAACTTGTAATCAGCTAATCGGGTCAATGTACTGATAGGTACGTGCTTTTTTTTCTCATTACGACCATGTTTCTTTGGGAAAGTTGTTCATAATGATGTGAACTATCATTCCCCAAAATATGGCCAGCTTATTAAAATGTAAAACATAAAAATATAAACATTTACATAGAGGCACATACATTGCTTCTGGCCCCACACTAGGATACCATGTGTCGTGGGAACCAGAAACAGCGACGTCACACACAGATAAACATCAAAGACCTTAGGATTTTTTTTCGTTATATTCAGCCAGGGAGCGAACCAGAGACCTTTCGCATGGTAGGCAGAGCCACAACCGCAGCGCCACAAGGTCGACAATGTCACCTGTAGATGTAGATAGGTACCATCCAAATAATTTAATTCCCGACCCGGCAGTTCACTAAGGTCAAAAATCGTATAATGCATAGCTCATAAGGTGCCGATAGGCCACTAGTACTGCCAGCCAGTGTATTATATCGTAGAGTAGGGATCGGGAATAATATGAAATGAGTAACCATTGCACTTACCGTATGCAAATTGCAAGCCTTTCTCTTGAATGAATAGAAGTTCTGTAGTTGGTATCGAGCATTGCGATATAGGGTTTCAGCAATTCGTGCAATTCTTCAAAGGTACTTCTTGTCATTCGAAAGTACACAAAAAAGCGATCTTCGTGTGATTCTAATTCACGGCATAAGCGATGGTACTCTCCATATGCTTCTCTTTTGGCATTTATCTCATGTACCCATATTCTTTTTCTGCGGTTTAATGCAACCAGCATGAGGAATTCTTCATCGTCCGAGTCCGATTCGTACCACATGTTGCTCGCGTCGACACGTAAGTCACACTAACAAAATCGTTGTGAGCGAGGCGCGCGGGAAACGCGGCGGCAGCAACGCGGCCGCCGCGCGGGCCCGCCGCGGACCCGCCGCGGCTCTAGCGCGGGAGCCGCGATGCTACCGCCGCCACGCTCGCCCCGCTTTCGGTGTGACGGGGTCGCTGCTCGCGGGTGCCGCGCGGCAGTCGCGCTGGAGCCGCCCCGCGCCCGACCCGCGCCCGCCCCGCGTTTGATGTGGCCGGGCCTTTAGGGTTGAGGCACCAATTATCGGCCATGTCAACATTTTTTGCTCTTTGACTGCTTGTAATTTTTTCAATAGTTAATAGCTTTGGCTTTCTTGCAATGACTTTTTTGGGTAGTGGTATAATAAAACTCTATTAATACATACATAAAATTACGAATTCTTTGTTAGTTTTAATCATATAGTTGTTGTTTTCCGAGTAATCCGATTTACCTTAATATCGGCCTCTAACACCGTAACATCCGCCGCCTGTGACCCAAATATCGGCATACTCTTTCAAAGGGGAATAATAAAACTACGAAAGTTAACATGATAACGTTTTATATTTTCAAATCAGGTACAATCAACTTTTTTAACTCTTATCTATTTATTAATTAGTCTTTTCTAGTTACGTCTCAGTCTTTGGAATCAGAATAATTTCTGTTATTATAAACTAAAGATCACATTGAATCAACATTCTTATTCCAAATAAAGTAAAGAAAATTAAATATTATAAATAATCAACAAATAAAATCAACCGAAAAAGTATCATCAAAACATCTTCAATTCAAATGCACCAAACAGTGATGGCAAGTAAAATCTTCTTTAGCCACATTAATATATTTTTGCCCGATTGATTTGATTTGATGAACGATTTCATTTTTTTTCATTAAGATATAAGCAAAACTGCTACCAATTGAAGAAAATAAACTCAATGTAACTCTTTTTATATTCATTCATATTCTTTGCACAGATAATATAGTTAGACATTTTTTAACATTTTTTTGCTTGAAAACCACCCTACAGACTTTTCATATAACACATGTTGTTTTACCACTAGATCTAGTTAATGAAGGTTTTAACTATGTTGAAAATGAATTGCCTTAAGACGACGAATTTAAAAAAAATATGCAGACGCAATGGCTTAAAAATCCAGAATGAATCAAAATATTGTCTGTATACAGCAAACGCCATCGGACAAATATTTTTGCATTGGCATAACAAATTAAATAATCAAGTTGTTAGTTTTTTTTTATTAATAATGTAGTTGTTGAAATGTCTGCATGAAGATGCAGAATACTATGCCATACACAGATGCCATACGATGGAGGAATAATACCTGATACTAGAGAGAAAGCTCAAATTCAAAGAGATTAATTAATGAGGTATTTAAATTTAGGGCTGGGATTTAGTCCACTTTCGACAGAGTCCACTTTTGTTTTGTTTGTTTTCTGTCGAATGTGGACTGCGTTTTTCGACAGAAAAAACTTTAGTCTTTTCTTAACTTAGATTTCATAGTCATACATATATTTTCTCAGATGGGGTGACAGAGGCACAACTACAAATAATATTTTAACTTTATGATTTTGTTGACAGGTGTTACAATTTTTGATAAATCTCAATATTTTTGACAGATGTCATGATTTTGACTGATCTCCGTATATACTACTGGTCTAGGATCAATAGTTTCCGAGATATGACAGTTTTTGGTTGAAAGCGGTCATCCGAATTGAATATCTCGTCGAGGGCTGTCATATCTCCATACAAACCAGTAGTCTACGATCAGCAGTTTCCGAGATATGACAGTTTTTAGTTTGACAGCTGTCTTTCGAAATGAAGATCTCGTCGAGAACTGTCTTATCTCCATACGAACCAGTGGTCTTTAGTCAGTAGTTTCCGAGGTATGAAATAGTGACAGTCATAAAGTGACAAAACGATTACAACTGTCAAGATCATGACAACTTTCAAAATGACAGCTGTCAAAGATAATAACAGGTGTCAAAATTATGACACCTGTCAAAAATAGTGACACCTGTCATAAAACCATAATAGTATCATATTATCTGGGAAAGGTGTGATATTCTGTTAGACTATGATGTCAGAAGTAAATTTAATTTGTCAAATGTAGACTTAACGCTATAGAATCTGACTATGGACACCAATCTGACCAAGGACCCTCTAATTTAATCGGTCTGACCCCTTGGTCACACAAAAGAGTGGACTGAACAATGCAATCTGACCACGGATACTGGACGAAACTGTTTTTCGTTAACAACATTTCAACTATAATAGGACTAATTCGGAAATTTCGAAATATTAATGCAAAATAGGTCACTTTCGTAGCAAAAATTATGTAAACATAACCTCAAAAATGAGGTCAAAAAGTTATTGAAATCATACGACATTGACATGAAATGCATCTAGGGATCTAAAATTAGCTCTCTTTCCATAGGTATATTTATTTATACCTATAGTAATAGTCATTGAAAATTTGCTGTACGATATATTATCTACTTGTATTTCAAGAGTTGTCTTGAGTAAGTAATTCAAGGTTAAGACGAAATAATAAAAAAATAAGTAGGAATATAATGGCTCCGGGGTGCAGGAGATGCAGGTTAGATTCCTGACAAACCAATGAGGTAATTAATTTATTTATCTTAAGCACAATATACGGACGGACGTTCTAACGATGATGGAAAACATCGCGAGAAAACCTTCATTACTCCATAGCTGCGGCGATCGGCTAGCCCCCTGTCACGCGAAAAGGAATCAAAATCAAATTTTTTTTTTATCAAAAACGTACTTAAAATTACAAATTACTTCCACACTAGGTCTAACCTGTATCGTGGGCCCCATTTTGTTGATTGACAGGATTTCTAATTGTCGTTAACATGATTTCTTATTTATGTTAAGATAAGCAATTAAATTTAGATAATTAGGTATGTGTAGTAATACATTTTGTATAGGTACATAATTTAAATGGATAAATAAATACTGTGAGTAAGGAGTATTGAATAACTGGCTGAACGTGGGCACAATTGTGCCCCTGCCACCCCGTATGGGAAAGGCGTGACGTTATGTATGTCTATAAGTGCTAATCCATGCCCGCTGGTATTTTGCAAGTTGCAAGACAAACAATAAATTTGGGCTGCGGGC
This sequence comes from Argyresthia goedartella, assembly GCA_949825045.1. NCBI lineage: Eukaryota > Metazoa > Arthropoda > Insecta > Lepidoptera > Argyresthiidae > Argyresthia > Argyresthia goedartella. The sequence goes on from OX463817.1 coordinate 9,756,420, forward strand.
AGAATATTTTTTCAGTTTTCATTTCAACAAGCGGTTAAATTAAACAATACACTGTTATTATATATAACTATTATGGTTAGGTAGGCATGTACTTAGCTACTTAAATGAGTTTCATTTTGGGAAGTTATTTGCGGATCTTCTTATCATTTACCCACTAACAAGTTTTCCACGTCATTGTACCGCATATAACGCTACAAAATGAGGATGGTATGTCTCGCATATGTTCGCAATAACGGTGCTATTTTTTTCCAAATACCTCGAGTTCGACGCTAGGATAATAGATTTATTATTACTAATATATTTACCATGAACACTCTGTGGGACTTAGAATAGGTTGTTTCCTAGTTTTTGCCGTGGCTAAAGGTCATGTTGCCATAGAAAGATTTAAATAAAAATTTGTATGCATGCATGTATGTATGCTTAAAGGCTTTTTGTTGACGTTCCAGAAATCAAAATCCTAATCCACCTAAAGCACTGTGACGGCAATAAATATGCCAATTGATAAATTTTATCTAGTTTTTGTTTTTAATTAAATTAATTAAGCTGCATCTAGGTAGTGTGTACATGTATTGTCTCACTTTGTATTTATGTTCATAAAAAAACGCTTTTTAATTTTAGCATACAAATAATTTCTCCCAAGGCTGCAAGTGACTGCAAGAGTACTATTTTTCAGGTAGTGTAGCACTTAACTTTCACATGAAACTAACAAACTGAGACCAATTTTAGAAAGAAAAAAAAACTCCATGCACTTTTGCAACATTTTTTACTCGATAACCCTACAGACTTTTTTATAATCACAAATGTTGTTAGTTTATTCAATATCTGTCCTACGAAAAATAAAAATAAAGATTGAAATTCCGACTTAAAAAATTGAGTAGCCTATGTCTATGAACTTAAAAAAAGTACTGTGGCGTGGGTAATAGTCATCTTTAGCTATGTTGTATGGATTGGAAACAACAAACAATTAGGCGGGTGTTATATAGTGCTTCCGAAAACTTTCGTGGTTTCTGGATAATGTTTCGATTAATGGGTGGTGGTGAAAGTGTTAAGTTGAACTACGGGCAGAATGCTATTTCAGTGTCCAACAACCGGGTAAGCTCAACACTATTCTATTCTATACCTTAGAATAGAATAGTTTATTGGTTAGGCTGCACTTAGCTACTTAGGTTAGTTTAGTAAGCTACGTTAGTTTAGTTTAGTAAGCTATTTATCATTATTTATTTGGATGAATATGTTTGGACCCCAGTCCAAACATTTTCATCCAAATTCTTCATAAAAGTTGTTGTTTTGGTGAAACGGCTTATTCTAGGCTTTTGAAATTCGGTGTAGCGATAGTATTGAGTAAGATTTATAGTAAAGTGTATCTCGTTTAACATTGCGTTGCTTTGTTAGGTAGATATTAAGCCATGTAGGTATTTTAAAGATTTACCAAATACACCCAAACGGTGTGATAATTGAAAAAAGTAATTCCACACAAATTACAAACAAATTACCACGAATATTTATGTAGCTGGCAAGATTTGTGTGTTCAGTAGTTTTCTCAAACCAGCATTTGGTCAAACGTGATCCTAGCAGGAAATGGAATATCTCTGATACCCGTGGACACAAAATTGGATTTTCGGTCACATTTACCACTCGCGACACACTAAATGCCCATATATTGAAATCTTTCGATTTCACACTTTCTTGCTAGGATCACGTTTCGAAACGTGGTTCTAGCAGGAAGTTATTTTTTTAGCTAGAATTTAGTTAGAAGCTAAATTTACCATACTTTGTAAAAGGCCCCTTGTACAAATAAATTCTGAAATTTCGGTCACATTATATCTAACAACACACTAAATATGTGCATAATCAGAATCTTTCTAAATCATACTTTATTGCTAGAATCACGGTCACCTCAAACGTCACCAGCATTTGGTCAAACGTGATCCTAGCAAGAAAGTGTGAAATCGAAAGATTTCAATTATATGGGCATTTAGTGTGTCGTGAGTGGATATCTCTTGAAATACAAGTAGATAAATAAATAGTTCAGCAAATTTTTTAATGACTTACTGTAGGTACCTTTGCAAAGAGAGCTAATTTAAGATCCTAGATGCATATCATATCAATGACGTATGATGTCAATAACTTTATAACCTCATTTTTAAGGTTATGTTTACATAACTTTCGCTCGAAAGTGACCTATTTTGCATTAATATTTAGAAAGCCCTAGCTCCGGCTACTAGGGGGCTGCAGGGATGCCCCGTTACTGCAGCGCACTCCCTCACGCCTCCGCAGCCTCGGCTTGCTGGTCGGCGCCGCTCCGTCTCACTAAGTGCGCAGCAGTGCTCGGTCCCCTGCGTCCCTCCGCGCCTCCGGCACATGAAAAACACTTTAGAGTCTAGCTACAAGACTGCCTAGGAAGTGTGATGCCCTGATATGGATTTTCTATTCCAAAACGAAACGCAACAAAAAACATTAACGAAACTCTAGAAGAAACGGAATGAACGAAAACGAATGATGACACATGTCACATGACGCAAATGGCGTAGTTTTTTTTAACGTTCTGTTTCATCGATTTTACGTGACATTTTAGACGACTGATTGGAGGTGTAAAAACACACCACCATTTTAGTCTTCAATTGCCCATTTGTATGTTCCTTTATCGCTTTTTATCTGATTTGAGGTTAGAAACTATTTTTATTAATAACTCGATAAATTTGCAGAACCTTGCTCCTACCAGATTTACCCCCTTTTGCCCCTCTCGTCCTGCCAAATGATTCTAGAACCAACCCAGGCCATTTAATGAAGATATTGATATTTATTTACTTTGAGGCTATCTTTATTTTCCGTGCTTTTTTTGTTTTTCCCGCGTTGTTGCATGTTGTTATGTTACAAAATCCTTTGCGATTCCCACTTTTCCTACGGTTTTACCTGACCTACCTTTTGTTTGCGATTTTTTAGGCATCATTTGTACAAAGAATAGTGTTATGTTTAAATTAATTAGTATTTAGTTACGAGTATTACTTTTATCTGTTGCTCCATATGTGTAAGTGTAAGCGAAATTTGAAATGATTTCTACCAAGGCTGCAAGGGACTGCAAGAGTACTATTTTTTTTTGTAGTGCACTTAACTTTCACATGAAACTACCAAACTGCTGCCATATGAGATCAATTTTAGAAAAAATATCGTTATTTTCTCCATATATTTTGCAACATTTTTTACTCGATAACCATGCAACCCACAGACTTTTTTATAATTACAAATGTTGTTAGTTTATTCAACATCTGTCCTACGAAAAATAAAAATAAAGATCGAAATTCCGACTTAGTCGGTAGGTTTCCGAGTAGCTGATGTCTATGAAAATAAAAAAATACACTGCGGCGTGGGTAATAGACATATTTGGCTATGTTTGGAATTGGATTGAAAACGATAAACAATTAGGCAGGTCTTATAGAGTGCTTCCGACAAGTTTCGTGATTTCTGGATAATGCTTCGATTTATGGGTGGTAGTGAAAATGTTAAGTTGAACTACGGGCAGAATGCTATTTCAGTGTCCAACAACCGGGTAAGCTAATCTCTTTTCTATTCTACCTTAGAATAGAATAGTTTATTGGGTAGGCTGCACTTAGCTACTAGGTTAGTTTAGTAAGATTAATTTACCCACTGTCTGACACTGAAAATAATCTTCGCACTTTTTCACATCACTGTACATTTTACATCATTGTTTTTTTTTTATTAATTTATTTATTTACACAAAATTTTACATAGTTAAGCATTATGGGAACACCACTTAAACCACTGGGGTTTGTGTGTGGTGTGATCTACTCATTAATTGTCGTATTTAAGAAAGCAATAGCATTATTTTAAATATTCAATTACATCATTAATATATCAATTACATAATATTCAATAGTATTCATGACATTCAAAAACATAATATTAAAATTCAATATCATTAGTAGTCTTTCTAGTTTTTCTGTAAAGTGTGATTTGAGTTTAGCTTTGATATTAGTTTGATCGAGTCTCTAATGTCGGGAGGTAAGGTTAATTAATCGCATTTGCAGTGCCCACTACTCGGCTCCATAAAATAAAAAACTCGTTCAAGGGTAATTGTGTAAGATTTTACAATAAACTCCCAAGCACTTTGACAGATCTATCAATTAATAAGTTCAAGAAATACATCAAGCAAAGGCTTATTTCTAAAGCTTACTACAGTATTAAAGAGTAAATAGACGATAAAAATGCTTGGGACTGAATTGTTCTAATTAATTGTGAGCATCCTCACTGCCAGAGTTTCTTTTACTGGACACTTGGAGGCCTTTTACACCTCCAAAGATTAATTTAATTATACAACTCTTGACTGTGGGGACCATTTACATCTCCTATTATCATTGTATTATTCACTAAAGAGACTATACATCTCTGTTATTTATATTTTAATTATTTTATTATGACATTTGAGACTTTTTACATCTCTCAGAAACAATAATTAAGTACTTTTTTTTCTGATAATATGATACAAATAATAATACCAAATGTTCTGTAAAAAATGAAATGAAATGACATGTGAAAGTGCCCTTGTGGCCTATTTACAGAATAAACGTTTTGAGTTTTGAGTTTTGAGCATCAACATGTATGAGCTCGTCCGCCGGCCATAGCTATTGTTTGCGCGCTCGGTAACCAGTTTACCTTGCGCCATTCGCCTGGTCACTACAGGGTGATTGATTTTCTGACTGTCTTTGTAGTCAAAGAACTGCTCTTTGAGGAGGCAATAGTTGACTTTGTCAGTGACTGGTAGTACTCCGCAGTGCCTAAAAAGTCGGAGATCATCGTCGTCATGGTTGTTTATGATCTGAGTTGGGGCAATTATTTCAAGTAATCTAGTCTCTAGTTTTAGGATTAAGCTAAGGTATGTGCTATAAGTACGTCCGTAGCTGGAGAGGCCTTAAGTTATTACTGAATCTCCTAGTGCATTGTAGAGCATTAGGCGAATTCTATAAGGTATTCGATTCCTTATGATCCAAAAAACTGCCAGAAGCGATCTCAGTTTATCACAAACGCGTTCTACGTGTGGACCCCAGTTGAACTTGCTGTCCATCACCAGCCCCAAGTATACGTGTGTGTCGACGTTTTCCACTGGACCGCAGTCGCAGCTTCCAGCGTCGCAACTACAATGCTTGCAGGCGTGGGAGTGGGCAACAATGCCAACCTCTGTCTTGTCCTTGCAGTAGGGAGACTTTATGTGGAGTAGTTTGGTCTTCGGGCGTTTAGAACCAGTCCCGCGTCATTAGACCATTTGGACAGGATGTTAAAATCGGCTTGTAGTTTATTTTTTGCCAGAGTTCCTGTTAAAATATGGCAATGTTAGTATAGGTTTATTTAATGTGGTAACACTGGTAGTTTGTTTTTTTTGTTACATCCGTTTCCGTCTATGCTCTTTGCATTTTTGATTGCTGTCTCGATAGCCATCTTGAGTTTTGTGTTTGTGCCTGAGACACAAGAAATTAAACTAACGTCTAACAGATTCATCTTGTTTGCTTTCCATAATTTCTAAGAGGTTATGGGCCCAGTTACACTGAATCTGTTTTTGTTGAGACGTATTTCGACAAGTTAATTCTTATAAGCAAGCTGAGATTGAAAAACACGCATCGTCAAACTTTGTGAAAATGGAACCACAGTCCTCGTTTTTGAAGTTATCTGGGGGAGATAACTGGGCTGTCTGGAAGTTTACGATCGAAGTCATCATGAAAGGAAGAGGATATTATGACATAGTAAGTGGCACCACACCAATACCAGAGATGACGAAGGAAAAGTCGGAGTGGATGGCAAAGGATGCAAAGGCCCAGGAACTGATTGTCACAAGGATAGAACCTGCCCCACTCACTCATTTGTTATCGTGCTGCACATCTGCAAGCATGTGGGCGAAGCTGAAGGCGGTTTTTGAAAAGGAATCCGTTGTAAGCATCCACCTCCTACAACAAAAGTTCTTCACCATAAATTTTGGTGAAGACTCAGTGTCGACGTTCATGTCCAAGCTCGAAGATATAAGAACCAAGCTGAAACAAGCAGGAGAACAAGTCTCTGATAAGATGGTCATTACAAAGATATTGATGTGCTTGCCAGAGAAATTCAAGCATTTCCGCTCTGCTTGGGAGTCTGTGTCGGTGAATAGTCAGACAATTGAGGAGTTGACATCGAGGCTACTGATTGAAGAAGAAAGAACCGAGACACCGAGTGAAGGTGAGGTAGCGTTGGCCAGTGTAAGCGGACATTCTCATGGTCCCGTGAAATGCTACACTTGTGGGAAGGAAAGCCACATTTCGAGAAACTGTGCTACCAACAAGAGAGACAGAAGAGAGTCCAGAGCGTGCCACTATTGTAAAAAGAAAGGGCACTTAGTGGCTGACTGTAAAGCGCTGAAGTTGAAGAATAAAAATGGTCCAGAAGTCAATGCTTTTATGTGTACGGTCAGTGAGGAAGGTGAAAAGTTCTGGTTTATGGACACAGGAGCCAGTGATCATATGTGTGGAGAAAAACAGATGTTCAAAAACCTGTATGAGGGACAGAGTTCTAGTAAAGTAACCGTGGGTAATGGAAAAGCTCTATATGTGATGGGTCATGGAACCGTGGAACTGTTTGCTTGGAATGGTGAGAAGTTTATAAAAACTGTATTAAAAAAAGTGCTGTATGTGCCTGAACTGAAGTTCAATCTATTCTCGGTAGGCACTGTGCTGGACAAAGGCCTAAGTTTAGTGTCAGACAAAGAACAATGCGAGTTTGTGAATGCTAAGGGTGGAGTTTGTGCAGTTGCGAAACGCGTAAATAAACTGTATTATATGCTGTTTACGTTGAACGAAACGCAATCTGAGTTGTCAAAAATTACGTCAGGTGGTACGAAGAAAACGGATTTGCATGAAACGAAACGCAATTTGTTTGAAATTGACAATATTGACATTGCAGAATATGTTGAAAACAAAAATGGGTTGGTTTGTTTGTTAAAGAAAACTGAAAATATGAGTGTTTGGCATAAAAGGCTTTGTCATCAGAATAGACAATATGTGAAAGAGTTCCTAGATAACAAGAAAATAAGTTACGTAGATGATCTGGACGTGTGTGAAGATTGTTTGGTGGGCAAACAAAAGCGCTTGCCATTCCCTGCGAGTTTGTCACGCGCTAAAGAGAAGCTTGAGTTGATACACGCAGATGTCTGTGGTCCGTTTGAAAAGGCATCACTTGGAGGCGCAAGATTTTTCTTGTTGCTAAAAGACGATTACTCAGGTATGCGTACTGTCGTCTTTATGAAACATAAAAGTGAAGTTACGGCGGCAATAAAAACCTTCGTGTCGTACTCGGAAAGACAAACAGGACTAAAAGTCAAGTGTTTGAGAAGTGACAACGGCCTAGAATTTGTGAATAGAGAGTTGGGAACGTTTCTGAGTTCATGCGGCATTGTTCACCAACGCAGTGTCGTATATACGCCCCAACGAAATGGACGAGCTGAAAGAGAGATGAGAACATTGGTTGAGGCCGCTCGTTCCATGATGTCAGGTATGCCGAAGTACTACTGGGCGGAGGCTGTAAATACAGCCGCATATATCTTGAATAGGTCTGGCCCGAGCCCTGTAAAAGGTAAAACACCTTATGAGGCTTTTTATGAGAAAGAGACACCTGTCGAAGAGTTCCAAGTATTTGGTTCACGAATTTCAGTGCTGATACCTAAACAAAAAAGGTTGAAACTTGATCCAAAGAACAAGATTGGAGTATTTGTGGGATATGATAGCGATGTAAAAGGCTATAGAGTTTTCATCCCACAGACCAGGAAAGTGGAAGTTCACCGAGATGTAGTTTTCTTGCCGGCAATGCAGAAAGAACCTGAAAATAAGAAAAAAAGTGAGATTTTAGTAATGGAAAATGAAGATACAGAACATGAGGAAGTACAGCTGTCTGTCGAGACTCCAGAGGTGGTGGAGAATATGTTAGAGCAAAGCGAAGTTCAAGATCTTACACAAAGCGATGATAGCTATAGTTCTGTACTAGATGAGGAATCTGAAGCAGTAACTACTCAGGAAAGAGGGCACTCGTATAATCTACGTACAAGAGAGAACATTACGAAGCCGAAGTATTTAGATGCTTATGAAACTAGCTTAATGAGCGTCATAGAAGATGAAGAACCAAAATCATACATTGAAGCCCTTGCTAGCGTTGATGCTTCTCGGTGGGAGGAAGCTATTAAAAGGGAACTGCAAGCCCTGAAGGAAAATGAAACATGGGAGTATGTAAGAAAAAGGAATGATTACAAGGTTATTGACACCAAGTGGGTGTTTCATGTAAAAAAGGATAAAAAAGGTAATGTTGCATCTTATAAAGCTAGGTTGGTAGCTAGAGGCTTTCAACAAGATATGTCATTTGTAGAAACTTATAGTCCAGTAGCTAGACTAACTTCTGTTCGTTTTTTTTTTGGCTTTTTGCAACCAAAATAACATGTTAGTACATCAGTTAGATGTTTATAGTGCCTTTTTATATGGTGAGATAGAGGGTGATGTGTATATCTCTGTGCCTCAGGGATGTGAATCTGATGAAAATACTGTCTGTAAATTAAAGAAAGCTTTGTATGGGCTTAAAGACTCACCAAAGAACTGGAATAAGAAGTTTCACTCTGTAATGTGTAAGTTAGGCTTCGTGAGATGTGATTATGAGTACTGTTTGTATTCAAGAAATAAAGATGGTTGTAAAACTTATCTTATGCTGTATGTTGATGATTTGTTATTGGCTTCTAGTGAAGCAAGTGAACTTGAAACTGTGAAACAAATGTTGAGCACTAACTTTAAAATGAAAGATTTGGGTTTGATTTGTCATTACCTGGGAATTCATATAAGTCAAAATTTAAGGGAGGGAACTATTAAAATAGATCAGGAAAACTACTTGAAAAATGTTCTGAAAAACTTTAATATGTCAGAGTGTAAACCTTGTTTGACTCCTATGGAAGACAACTTTGATCACAGTGTACTTAAGAGAGAGAAATCTGAGAGCCCAGAGTTAGAGACGAGATGTAGGAAAGTTATTGGATCTCTCATGTACGCTATGTTGTGTTCGAGACCTGATATTTGTTTAGCTATAAATATCCTGAGTAGATACCAATCATGTGCGAGTCAAGATCTGTGGATAGCTCTAAAGCGTGTGTTACGTTACATTCAGAGTACATTGAACTTGTGTATAACATTTACGAAAACAAAGAGTTGTAATGTAATAACTGGTTCTGTTGATTCAGACTGGGCTGGGGACAAGGCTGATAGGAAGTCAACGGGTGGTTTTGTTTTTAAGTTATTTGGTTGTTGTGTATCATGGGTTGCAAAAAAACAAACAACTGTTGCCTTGTCTTCAACCGAGGCTGAGTTTGTAGCGCTAAGTATGGCTACTAGTGAAGCTTGCTGGATACAGGGTCTATATAAGTTTTTCTCTGGTTTAGATACTATTGTTACTCATTATGAGGATAATATGTCTGTAATAGGGTTGTGTAAAAATCCTCAATTCCACCACAAGCTGAAACATGTAGATATAAAAATATTCTTTGTAAGGGATAAGTTTATTGATAAGAAAATTAGTATTGAGTATGTGAGTACAAATGATCAGGAGGCTGATATATTTACTAAACCATTAGGTAGAGTAAAGTTTCAAAAATTCAGAAAGATGCTGGGTCTTAATGAGTAAATTTTGTTATATGTATTTGTTATTTAGTTAAGATGCTTCACATTGAAGGAAGGTGTTAAAATATGGCAATGTTAGTATAGGTTTATTTAATGTGGTAACACTGGTAGTTTGTTTTTTTTTGTTACATCCGTTTCCGTCTATGCTCTTTGCATTTTTGATTGCTGTCTCGATAGCCATCTTGAGTTTTGTGTTTGTGCCTGAGACACAAGAAATTAAACTAACGTCTAACAGATTCATCTTGTTTGCTTTCCATAATTTCTAAGAGTTACGTCCCTGTCAGCCACTATGAGACACGTATCGTCAGCAAATTGATAGGTGGTGCTCTGTTCAATTGGGATGCTCATGTCATTAACATATGTTAGAAAGTGTAGTGGCCCTAGGACCGATCCTTGGGCTGTACCTTGGCTAGTAAGGATGTCTTCGCTCACTAGATGATCGATCTTGACATTATATTTACGTGCCTCTGGTAGTTTGTGCACCAACATAGGACAGGACCTCGAATGCCACAAGCGTCTAGTTTGTCCACTATTTTGGTGTGATCCAGAGTATCCAAAGCACGCGAAAAATCAATAAACAGAGCAAGGACTTGCTTTTTATCATCTAAATGTGCGTTGATGTCGTCCGTAAATTTAGATAAAAGTATAGTCGTACTTTTTTTGGGTTGAAAGCCGAATTGATTGGGATTTAGTATATCGTTATAATGGAAGAATTTATGTAGTTGTCCACAAACAAATTTTTCACAGATTTTATCTCTTGAGGAAAGAAGTGTAATACGACGGTAGTTGCTCATCTCGTTACGTTTGCCCCTTTTAAAGACTGGTCTCACGCACCCTTGTTTTAGTTCATTTGGATAGAGACCCGTTTTTATACTCGTGTTTATTAGACTAGATATTGCTAGGGAAACTCGGTCGTTTACTATGGGAATTTGTACATCACTGACTCTGATGCCATCAAGGCCAGGTGCCTTGTTACTATTCAACCCTTTGATGATTTTGAGTATATTACGAGGTGTCGCAGGCTGATATCGCATGGTCACGAGAGCTTGGGGAGTCTGGTAGTTTGGAGTATTCTCTTCACAGCATTATCGAATTCATTCGCAAAGTTATTGGCAATATCTATCGCGCTTAGTGGTGAGAATACTTTAAGAATGGTACTGTCTACAGGTTCAGTAGTTCTTCCACTAATTTTATTGACTATTTTCCACAGGTTTTTAGTTCCCATAGTTATGAATGATTTTATTTTTATTATGTTTGTTTCTGAAGAATTGTATTACTTTGTTAAGTTTATTTCTTGTTTTATTATATTGGAGTCTTAAGTTTGCAGTTATTTGTATCCTTTAACCATAGCCCAAATACTTCATCTCTTTTATTGCATAGTTTGAGTATGTTTTCGTTGATCCATGGTTCAGTACTGCGTTTTCTAATTGTAGTTTCCTTTTTTTTACTAGTGGCCGTACTTATCGCATTTTTAAATGACTCTCTAATAAACGTATATATTTGGTCTGGAGTATCCATTTCATTCTTCCTCTCCCATTCAGTGCAGAGTAATTCATTTTTCATACTATCATAGTTTATGAAGGTTGGCGAGGTTAGTGGTCGATCACCCTGTATGCGCGAGCTGAGTGAGTCAGCTGCAGCTGAGCAAGCAAGAACGGTGACACGATGATCGGTTGATGATGATCTGACACGGTACGGAGTTGACAGCGGCCGCATACGGCACCATCGAGGGGAGTCTCAGAAAAATGTGATCAAGACATGACTGTTCCATTACGAATTTCAATTCTTGTATAATCTGAGACTCCACACTCGAGGCCACATGCGGACAGCTTGTTCAGATACGAGCTCCTGTATGATGAGTGCGTTTTTAGGTCAATGTTTATGTCACCGAGAAGCAGAAAAGAACTAGTGGAGTTTTCCAGCAGCAGCTTTCGCAGTTCGAATATAAACATGTTTTTATTCTTACCAGGCGGTCTATACAGTGCACATAAAGTGATAGTTTCGTCATAGCTAGTTTTTATTGTACCTAAAAGGCTTTCAAAGTGATGGGTTTTGGTAACTTTATTTGTGAATTTTAAACAATTTTTTACGTAGGCAATTATGCCACCGCCCTTTTGTTTGCTTCTTAGTTGTGTGTGCATTGTATAACCATCGATATAGAATAAATTTGAGATAGTATTTTGAGATAGAGAATTTGAGATAGATGTAGTAACGTAACTCTGCAAAATGATGATGGTATGTCTCAAGTACAGCACGGACGCTTTTGGACCATGACTTCAATTTGGTCGTATTATTGTCGAAATTTCAATTTTCAAAAATTTACCGTATATCTACAACTTTTTGGTTTTAAAAGTTAATAATTACACACAAAATGCGTGTAGTAAAAATGTTGCTGTAAACTAACTACATCCTGCTTATTTTGGGGTCCAAATATTGTCGTCCAAATTCTTTACAAACGTTGTTGTTTTGGTTAAGCGGCTTATCCTAGGCTTTTGCAATTCGGTATAGTGATAGTATTGAGTAAGGCACACTGTCCACGGAGGCGTAGCTTCATAGACGCGTATTCGTCATTATACGCTTGGTGTACGCTTGCTTGCAGCTTACATACAAAACAATGTAAAGGTCGATTTAGACGAAGACAAATTTCAGCCGCCTAAATTACGGCGCCAGTCCCTACCTACAGCACATCTTCAGACCGTTTAGATGATGACAATTTTCAGCCGCCTAAATCTCGCCGCCAGTGACCAGCGCTCCGGCACTAGCCGTTTACACGGTGCCTTTTCTGTACCCAGTCGCACCCAGCACGCCGCCACAGCCGACGGTGATAGTTATCGCACCTGTTTTTCTACGCTAGGATCTCCATCATTTATTGAATACTTGAATACTTTAAAATGAATTCACAAACCCGGAAGCTGAAAAGGCAATGCATTATCAAACTATCCGCGTTATTACGTGAAGAGCTGATTAATATGTTGGAGGAAGAAATACATAAGAAGAAACGAATTTGGGTATTCGTACCGTATTGGATCAGTGACAGATATGCTACTGGAGCCTCAGCTTTGATTTTGAAACAGTTAAGATTGGAAGATCCCTCAGAGTACAGGATGGCGTTACGACTAAATGCTGAAAATTTTGACGAATTACTTTCTCTCATCGAAAATTCTGTTCATCGTCAAGACACTGTGATGAGAGATGCTTTACCGGCAAAAATATAGCTGGAACTAACATTGACATACTTGTGTACTGGAATGAGTTATCGAAGTCTAAGTCACTTTTACCGTGTGTCCAAGCCGTCTATATCAAAATGTATACCAGAAGTGAGTCGGGCAATCTATGCAGCACTCAAACAATTTATTAAGGTAAGTGTTTATTAAATAAACCTTATTTAAAACTAATCTGAGGTAATATGGGTAGCTCCATACATTATTATTATACGTACAAGGTGGGCCCAAGCAATAGACAAAGCCGAAAACTACAGGAACTACTCATGACCATCATTTGGGCCCACCTTATTTAAAACAATACAAAGACAAATGAAAACAATAATCATTTCTTAGTATAATAATTTTAACATAAGCTTACAAAATCAATAACGAAAATAAAATATCTAGGAAACAGAGTAACAATTAGGCATTACTGTAAGCAAATTCTATAATATTACTAATATTATGAGAGTCATCATTACTACCATTATCATAAGAAATGGGTGACATATTATTGTAATCATTTACGTGAAAACCAAGAGAAGAGCTGGTAGTGCTCGAATAGGCTGATGGACTATATGGCGCCGTCGGCGTGGTCTGCGGTGGCGGTGGTGGTGGCGGCGGCGGCGGTGGCGGTGGTAGTACATAGCTTGATTGATTGTATTGGGTACTACCTACAAAAGGCTTCGAGGAGTTCGACTGAGAGTATTGTGTCAGCATCGACTGGGTTAGTTGAGGATTATGATAATAAGATGACTGCTTAGCACGTATATCAGCAAGTCTGCAATTGGTTAATATACTCTGTATTGCTTGTTGAGCAATTACAGCCTGTTCTTCTGACAGCTTTTTCAATTGAGATGACACACTCCTGCTAAAATAATCAAAATCTGAATCTTCATCGACTTTCGGCGTTGTATCATCTTGCATATTTTTTAAATCTTTAATCATTACAGCCATTTGTGACAGTTTGCTGCGCTTAGATCTTGTACGCGGTGTAAATGCCGGAGTTGCCGATTGTGGTGAATCTGGTTGAACAATATCAGAGGAAGTTCCTTGTTCACTATTATCATTAGTGTCATTAGTATTGTCGGTTTCTATGTTATCCTGTAAGCACAAAAAATAAGATTAGAAAAAACTTAAGTACTTTAATCCTTTAACTATTTTTTTAGGTCCCAAGAACAGCTGAAGAATGGAAAACAGTCGAAGAAGGGTTTAGAACACGATGGAATTTCCCCTCATGTTATGGCGCAATTGACGGAAAACATGTTGCAATAAAAGCTCCTCCTAAAAGTGGAAGTCAATTTTTCAATTACAAAAAAACTAACAGTATTATATTGTTAGCTATTGTCGATTACGACTATTGCTTTACATACATAGATGTCGGCGCCAGTGGTAGCGCATCTGATGGAGGCGTTTTTAAAAACTGTTCGATGTACCAACAACTGGAAAATGGCGTTTTACCTGAAGATGGTGTCATTGTCGGAGATGCGGCATTTCCGCTGAAGAAATATTTAATGACTCCATTTCGAGGTGTTAATCTCGGCACAGAACAAAAAGTGTTTAACTACAGGCTATCACGAGCCAGACGGATTGTTGAAAATGCCTTCGGGATCTTAGTCAATAGATTCCGGGTATTCGAAAAGCCAATACCTACTAATTTGGAAACAGTAGATGCAATAGTATGTGCAACCTGTGCACTCCATAATTGGCTAAGAAAGAAATCGGAGCTTTATGTCACAGCAACATGTGTAGACAGGGAAGACCAGCACGGAAATTTTTTGCCAGGTTTATGGAGAAATGAAATAACTGCCCTAGAGAGTATTTCGAGTCAAGGCAGCAATCATTCTGCAAATAATGCCAGAATAAAAAGAGAACTATACAAATATTTTTTTGTTAACACCGGAAGTGTCCCTTGGCAATTAAGAAGCATAAATTAAGGTGCCTCACAAATAATTTAGGAGTGTTTTTCTGTGTCTTTCAGGAAATACTCGGCAAATCGTAATCAGTTTCTGGTATATGTAATTATTATACAGGGTGACATTTAATTAGCTGACCATATTTTGGGGAATTATAGTACCCATCATTATGAACAACTTTCCCCAAGAAACATACACCTTGAATTTTAAGACACTCTAAATAAAGCCGAAACCTGGTTGGTGTAGACCGTGGACACTATCGAGTGGTGGCACAATTTTCCAAATCGGGTGAAAAAAAACTCGCAAATTGAGTCAACTTTTAGATAAAAGTTGCTTAAATATTCGAGTTTTCTTAGAAAGAACTCGAAAATTTACTCATTATCGTTTTTCACCCGATTTGGATAATTGTGCCACAACTCGATAGTGTCCACGGTCTACACCAACCAGGTTTCGGCTTTAGAGTGTCTGAAAATTCACGGTGAATAGTCGCAAATGAAAAAAAAATTTCGTCCCCCAGTACATGGCCCCGATCTACTATGGGAGACCCAAAAATTGTTTTCGTTTGCGACCATATGCTCCATAGGGTAAGTTCTTTATAATTATGGGTACTATCATTCCCTAAAATATGGTCAGCTAATTAAATGTCACCCTGTATAATCTAGGGTTTTGAAAAAGGAAAACGTACCTAAACAAATGGGTCACCCTGTACTGTTTTTGATCCTACTTGAATAGTTAAAAAAATGTTAAAATATGTACCTACTGAGATAATACTTTTGGTACTTATTAAACAATAATAATACTTACTGTAGTTTTACGTTTCGTTGACACATTCTTGATAAATGCATCTAATTCTTCACAAACCATTTTACCCTCGGCTTATAAACATTTCCTCCAGCACCCGATCTTGTCGATTGCTCAATTTTATTTAGTTCTAAATAGTACGAACTCCTGATACTTTTAATTTTCATCTTTATTTGATTGATGTCCAATCCTTCTATAGACATTCCTAACCTTATTGTTTGCAGCGCTGTTAGGCGCTTTTCCTTGTTTCGATAATCGTCGCATCTTTTGTCCCAAAGACATTCTTGTTCTCTATATAGTTGAACAAGCTGTAATATTTCGTTGTCACTGAGTTTCGGCGCCATTTTACCCGAAGAAGGTACACCCTAAATTACTTTACGGCACGAAGGCGTGCTAGGGACTGGCAGCGACATGTTTACACGAGTCCGAAAAATTGGCGCGGGGTAGCGAGAGACGGGGGCGGAGGTCACTGGCGCCAAAAAATAGGCGCGTGTTCTATTCTGTGCCTGCGCTGGCATGCCGCGAAAAATTGGCGCCGAAACTATTTATACGGTGCCTTTTTTAGGCGCCGTAATTTAGGCGGCTGAAAATTGTCTTCGTCTAAATCGACCTTAACTCTGTCGACGGAGCGGCAACGTCGCGCTCGCGTCGCTGCACGCAAGCTTCGTGACGCCTGCCGTACTTGCTGTCATACGCCGGGGCGTACATGGAGTGAACGCACGTCTTTTTTATTGTAAAAAATGGCGGGAACGGCTGCCAAATTGAAAAAAATACGGCTGTAAATTTTGATAAGTTGTTTTACTCATCCTATAGAATGAGTGAAATACACTGTCATCTTCTAATAATTCTCTTGCCGCTATGAACAATCTACAGTTGATATTTCTTTCTATATATGGATGGGTCCAATATAATCGTCGTTTTCGTCGTCTTCGAATGTAGTGATAAGCCAAAATAACGTCTTCGTCGTCCGACTGCATTCTCACAAATGATTGACAATGTACGCTTGCAATACGCCTCATGGATAGAGATCAGTACGCTGGGCTGCTTAAGCTGCACGGCGTATTTTGAAGCGTCTATGAAGCTACGCCTCCGTGGACAGTGTGCCTAAGATGTATCGATAGGTATCTCTCGTTCGACTTTGCGTTGCTTTGTTACGGAAATATTAAGCCGAAACAATTATAATTTACACCTGGTTTACTTTGAAGAAGTGCATTAAAAATACAATGTTTAATTTCCCATACATTTCAATACATGTAGTCGTGTACAAAATTTATTTATTTATTTATTTTATTTGGGACATCAACAGCACATTACAGTAAAAATATAACAATACAAAACAGTACAGTGAAGCAGGCCAATAACAGATGTCCACCGATATACAAATATATATAAGTTTAGGAACTAAAACGTTTGCAATTTATAAGGTTAAAGGTTTAAACATGTATTTATATAATGATAGTGAAAGCACGAACAATGTATAAATTTGGTTATTGAGGAGAAACAAAACAAAATATAATTAAGTAAGATTAGAATTAGAGTGTTGGACGAGTGTGATGTGTGATATGTGGAGTGTATGTGATGGTGTATTGGAGAAAGATAGTGAGATATGTAGCCCTAGTGATTTTGAATGTTGAGGAAGGGGAGGAGGGGAGGGAAAGGGATGGGGATTATAATATTAAGTGCTTGAGTGACTGAGTAACTTCATAGTTCGACTCTTGAATGTGTTCCTTGTACAATCAAATGGGTCAATAGAACTGAACCGTTTATTGTATAAGTTTAGGATACGAAGTAAAGGGGAGTTTTGGGCGTATTTAGTATTAACGTTGGGTGTGTGGAACATTAAGTTTACCGAGTGGCGCGTGCGTGTGGTGGCAGCGCGATAGCCAACCAATTCGACAAGGGTGGTACTATCAATACGACCGCTAAGAATGTCGTGCAGGACAGACATATCGAGAGCCATTCTACGATTATTAAGATCCATCACATGATGATATTTACAGGAGGTAAGGTAGTCGCAGTTTTTACGTTTAGTTCGGTAGTCCAAATAACGGACAAATTTTCTCTGGATACCCTCCAATCGATCTTTGTGTGTAATGTATTGTGGGCACCAAACAGCGCTGGCGTATTCCAAAATACTACGCACGTAGGCAAAATAGAGGACCCTTATGCATGTAATATCATTGAACGCAGCACACGTACGAAATATAAATCCCAGATTTCTGTAGGCGCGGTTGGCGATGTCGTCTATGTGTTGATCGAAAGTAAGTTTAGCGTCGAGGGTCACGCCCAAGTCGCGGACAGTGTTAACGCGTGCTATTACTTGATCCTTAAAGCAGTATGTATGGACAATTGGGTTTGGACTGCGAGTGAAGGAGATCTGAAGGCACTTGGAGATGTTGACATTAATGCGATTGTTGAAGTAATACTCAGAGAGCCGGTCCAGATCGTCCTGCAATCCAATGCAGTCATTAACGCTACGTATTTTAGCAAATATCTTTTTGTCATCAGCATACATTATAAATTGGCAATTTTTAAATACTGTATATATATCGTATAGGTATGCATTATAAAATAACGGACCCAGATGTGATCCTTGTGGAACACCAGAAGAAACGCTCACAAAATCTGACCTGAAACCACCAAGCACAACCGCTTGACATCTATTAGACACATAGGACGAGACCCACCTGTAAATATCTCCACGAAGACCCAACCTATAAAGCTTACGGAGCAGGATGACGTGGTCCACACGATCAAAAGCTTTTTCAAAGTCCGTGTAGACCACGTCAACCTGCATCCTGCCATCCATTGCTCGGAGGACATAATGTACAAATTCTGCAAGATTCGAGACGGTAGAACGGCCCTTCAAAAAGCCATGCTGTTGCGGGGGAATTCCTTTTGCTAATGTTCCATAGATAGTGTCATAAACAATTCTCTCAAACACCTTACCGAATATGTTAAGAATTGAGATGGGGCGATAATTTGAAATAGGTAGCTTAGAACCTTTCTTATGTATAGGTACCACAAGAGCCTCTTTCCACTTGGTTGGGAATGTACCCTTTTTAATGGAAATGTTAAATAGAATGTTAAGTGGAATGGAGAGACTCTTGGCGGACCTGACAATAAAATATGGGGGGATTCCATCACTACCGGCCCCACCGTTGGGATCTAAGAGTGACAAGTATTTTACCACCGATTCGGGTGTACTTTGTATGGTGCTCACAATACTACCATCATCACAATAAGGAGGATCTAACTCTTTATCCACGTAAGTGGCTGCAGGTTTGATAAATACTGAAGAGAAGAAATTGTTAAACCCGGCACATATGTCTTCACCCTTTTCGTAAGTGCTGTTGTTGTGCTCGAATTTCTTCGGATAGGCCGAACTGCCACGACGTGCTCTGACGTACGCCCATAGTTGTTTCGGGTCGGATTTTATGTTCTGTTGAATTGATGCGATATACTTTTTAAAGCATTGATCGTGAAAGAACTTTTGTCGACTCCGAAGCAAAGAGAATTCGTCGTAATCACGGGGATTGCCGAAACGTTTCCATTTTGCGTGAGCTCTGCTTTTCTCGTGTATTATTTTAAGTAACGGTGTGCTATACCAAACTGGATAGTTACATTTCTTATGACGAGTGTCTAACGGTATACATTTTGTAATAATATCGGTAAGTTTGTCGTTAAAAATGGATATAGCGTGGTCCAAGTCAGAAACACAGAGTGATTTATCCCAGTCAACATCCATTAGCAACCTGTTGACTTCATCATAGTTACCTTTGCGAAATCTATATTTAGTGCAATTCGATTCCACCAGTGGTCCAGCAAAGATGTCCTTAATTGTGATTTCAAGTGGCGGGTGATATTTATCAACCCTGCTAAGAGGGTTTTGAGAAGTCTTGACATCTGCCGGAAAACTAGAAACAATCAGATCCAAGATATTGCCACTGGAATTTTTAATGAAGTTTGATTGTTGTAGGTTCCAGATAGAGAATGTCTCTAAAAGAGAGAGAAAAATAATGGGGTAAACCCTAATAAACAGGTTTATACCAATACATCTCCATAGTCTAGTGGTTTCATACTCGCTTCTCACGCAGGAGATGCATGTTCCAATCCGGTGCCGACCATTGAGATAAGTAATTCAACCAATGTACAATCGAACCAACTGAATCATGACCTTTTTGCCTGATAATTCGTTTGAAACTTTCAAACTTGTAAGATCTATCAAAATGTCAGTGTCTAATCAAATGATAACAAGTTCGTTACCAAGGAAATAAACCTTTAAGCGAATTTCGACCTACTTGCATTTAAGGGGTTTAGCAAAATAAGCTTATGGTGGGTCATGATTCAGATGGTTCGATAGTACATTATGCAGACGTTCTTACGGTGATGGAAAACATCGTTAGGCAACCTTTTAACTCCATAGCTGCGGCGATGAACTAGCCCCTGCTGTAGGCACCTAACTACCTTCCTTCCACTCAATATGAGGTTACAAATTTATTACCCCGCTGCGCCAGACCGGCTGCGCTATACGACAACCAGTGTTAGATTTTGGTGCGTTGAAAAAGCACAAAAATACAAAAAGGATAGTATTTTGTAAAAAAGTATAGTACCTACGAATTTAAAAATGAAAATATTTAAAATCAACATCATTTATTCGTAATTTTCATGATTACTGCCACTTTCCATAATAATTGAACTCTACTGACTAGGTACTCGTTGGGTTAGAGATCTAGCTATTCTGCTTACTTTATTTTGACTGTTTTTTTTAGATATGATAAATATAAGTTCATTACATCATTTATACACAGGCTGTAAAATAAAAGTGTTGTCAAATTGGAGGTTCTTAATATCAAATAAATGTTCAAGCTGTAATCCTCACCAAGATGTCTGGTATCGTTCTAGGACTATTTCTGAAATTCGCGGCATATCGTGTGGACTATTTCTGGACTTAATTTTTGAAACCCAAACCAAGTCAATAGGCCCTTCCGTTCCTCTAGTACACTCGGCGCCACGAATAAAGAGCTCTCGGAGAAACTGGCGGGGATTACTGCGCATGTGTACAGTCGCGGCATAATTCCGAAGTGCGTTTTTAGGGTTAGTGTGAAGGAATGAGTGTTCAGGACTTTCTTCACTTCTATTTTTTCTCTGTTTGATATTTTGTTGATTGGGATATTAGCCGATGTAAATAATGGACTTTGTGTCAAATAAACTATAGGTACTCTCTATTGACAACATTTGTTAACGTCAAGGTTGAAACCTATATATAAATAACCCCCTAGCATAGAATGCCCCTAGTCACTAGGGCCTAGTGAATATAGATACTTGTAGTAATAGTCCTGCACACTCTTTTCTTCCCGCTGACTAATAATTTGTAACAATTAAACCACAATTAAGTTTTTCATCAGACTTCTTCATCAGTATTTCATCAGACTCTTTTTTGATATAACAGTTCACATCGTAAACCATTTTTCTAGCTTGCCTAGTCAGTACTTTATTTTTCGGCATTTTCGACCGGGGCGAAAGATAACGTTGGGTAATATTGTATGCGACTGTACTCAAGAAGCTTCGAGACGTGCTTTCGGTGCGGGCATCGGGAAGCGACTGAACAACGAATCAGGTGCCGGCGCTGACTACCGCCCCCGTCGCTCCTCACTTCCCCGCGCCAAACACTTGTGAAAAGTGACTACTGCGCATTCAAGGACAAAGCTCTTTAGTCGTGGCGCCGAGTATAGTCCGGACGAGATATGAGGAAGTATAGCAATAACTTCGAAACTATAAGTGGACTAATTTTCTTTCTTGGTGGACTATTTTTTAGAATTTTCACGAAGGTTTCAATGATGAGGATTACTTGAAGGTCGTGAAATTTCGGTCACATTTATATCTAACACACTTTAAATATGTGCACTCAGAATCCGTCTATATCGTACCTACTTTCTTGCTAGAATCACGGTCACCGGTCAGTGTTGATAAGGGGGCGGTTTTTTCCTTGGCGCCCCCTTATCTACACTCCAAGTTTTGAGTGCAGGCCCTAAACCACTTCCTTGCCAGAATTATAGTCACGGACACTACCGTACTCTAAGCCTGAAATATACAAACCAATAACATACGCTTCAACATGAAAACCACAGCAATTCATGTATTCCTTGCCAGAATTATAGTCACGGATACTACCGTACTCGAAGCCTGAAATATACAAACCAATAACATACGCTTCAACATGAAAACCACAGCAATTCATGTAGGCACCTGCAATAACCACAAAAGCACGAGGAACCTTATTGGATCCAGCATTATACGCCCCATAGTAGGTACCAGTCATTAAAACCGGTTACCATATTTCACTTACCACTTTACCTCGGTACAGCTTACTAGAACCGAACACCATGTTCGTCATTGAAACCTTACCTCACTTACCAATAAATAGAAACCTCTTGTTACCGCTTATTAAAACCATTACCTCTCTTCACATACCAGTACACCGATGTTACGTTCTGGATCGATCGATCTACCATCTGGACCAGATACAAATACCTATCCTGATCATTACCAACCTTTCCGTATTTACATTTACCTTAAAACCATTTACCAAAACCTTACCACACTGTTACCGATCAATTTGCAAAATTGTACAATATGACCTATCTTACTACTATATACTTAACTAACTTACAAATTTCATTCTAACTACTAAAAGAAGGAAGTTTACCACTTGAATAAAGTGATAAACCTACTTCCACGGCAGTTTTATGAAGGAACATAAGACTGCCAATAGCGTAATTGAAAACGTACCTTGTGCATCACCTACAGCGCCTTCACCTCCAGTAATATTGCCATCGCCAGTAACCGAACCATCAAAACCTGTAACATGACAGTTTTAATGTAATGTCATCAATTAATTTAACAAAAAAAAAAGGGTCAGAGTGTCGATAAGGGGGCGGAAAGTCATCCCACAAACAGGCTTTAATAATTACCAGTCATTTCCATATTAGAGTCGTCTTCGCCGAAATTTGTGTCATCGTTGTTCGTGCCATCATCGTCGTCATCCCACATGCTTTCATTGACAAACTCAGGTTCCATTTTGGGCGCCACAGCGTTGTTTTCGTCTTCGTCGGGTATCGTGACAAATTCCTCTTTCGCAGATCCCGACGGCCCTGCTTCCAAGGGATCTATACATTTTCTTTTCACGGGTCCGGATTGTGAGGATGACGAATTATTAGATGCTATAGATGGCCTATTCGGTCGTTTAACTGCTACTGGAGTTGAGGAGGGCTTAGATTCTAAATCAGTCTCTATCTTAGTCATAACAGATTGCCTTTGTTGTGACGACCTCGGGCCAGGCCTCGATGTCGGCTTTGGTTTGGATGGCGTTGAACTTTCTTCATTTTGATTTCCGGTTAAACCTTTCACTTGAAGTTGTTCCGCTGTACTAATAAACGACGCTAATTCTTCCTGTTTCACATTCACTTCACCTTGATACATAAACTGTAATAAGTCTCTTAACGCTGAATGACTAACATCTTTTAAAAATACTGAAACAAAACATAGATTATTAATAACGCGACAAGAATTAAGATTTAAGCAAGTTCAGCGTCTAGAAAAAAAGATACATACCTATAGGATGTTGGGTTGGATTCATTTTGAACATTTCTTGGAAAAAGGGCGAGCATACAGATAATACTAATTTGTGTGCTTGCAATAGTCTTCCCTCTGCAGCTAATGTTACATCCACTAAATCTCCACGTGACAGCAGGCCATGAAAGCCTGCTGACATGTTGGCGTGGAAATTGTTCCAACATAACGAAAATTGTTCGTCCGACGCCATGGTGGCGTCACTAGAGTAAACCTGAAAATAACAATGAGATAAGTATTGTCACGAAAATATTAAAACCAGGGAAACCACAATACACAAGAACCACATGAAATCTAGAAAATAAAATTTATCACTCACCTAACCTATTAACTCTGTACTTATAAATTCAACTCTTTGAATAGAAACATTTAAGAATGATAATTTAAGGTTTCTAGATGCACACTGAGCATCGCGTCATTACTACCAGGTCCTCTCCGTTTGAGAGCTCTGTACTGAATGATGACGCAACCTGTTTCGTCACAATGTGGACAGCCTCAACACAGAAAAATCCCTAAATTAAAAAAAAATATGTTTCTTGCTCTAATAAAGAAAATTTTCTATATTTTACTAATTACTATGCTTTAACTATAAATTGCACACATTAGAAATATGCATTTCGCATCTTAGCAGCGCAGGACAAAATTTTAGTGAATCCATCTGAACTCGAAATTCCGTCTCTGCACGTAATACGACTGCGATCACGGGTTAGGGTTCCTTTTATATTTTGGGCTTTGAACCTGCCAGAAAATGAATTTGTGGACCAAAGTAGGTAGGTACCGTACTTTTAAAAGCTTTTTTACTCAGTACCATAGATATAAATACTAAGGATAGGCCTTCCCGTACTAAATTTCTTACCATTTTGAGGCTAAGAAAAATAGCGCCCCTGTCGGAATTCGTCGGAACCAAGACAGTACGAAAAATTGTAACGGCGTCACGGTCGGTCACGTTCCGATTTGTGGTGTATAGACACAATAATTGTATAGACTGCGGTGAATTTCCTGATTTAATGAAACAAAGTAAGATAATTCCCCTCTTCAAAGCAGGTAGTACTCAAGACCCCACCAATTTCAGACCTATATCAATACTACCAACTTTTAGTAAAATTTTTGAGAAATTAATCTTATCACAGCTATTACATCATTTTGAATCAAATAAGCTAATGCATAACAAACAGTTTGGATTCACTCGCGGTCGTTCAACAACAGATGCCGGAATTCAGTTCATTGAAAGTATTTTTGATGCCTGGGAAGAGTCACAAGATGCCCTAGGCATTTTTTGTGACTTATCTAAGGCTTTTGATTGCGTTTGTCATGAAACATTGATCAGGAAATTACATCATTATGGAGTTAGAGACACGTCATTGAATTTGTTAAAATCTTATCTGAACGGAAGAATACAAAGGGTAGACGTAAACGGAGAACGATCACCAGGATCATTGGTTTCTTTGGGCGTGCCACAGGGCTCAATATTGGGACCCTTCCTATTCCTCATCTATATAAACGACTTACCCTATCTAGGAAGGGACTGTCATGATATGGTACTGTTTGCTGATGACACCTCACTTATTTTTAAAACAAAGCGAAACCAACACGCTACTGATGATCACGTGAACAATACCATATCAAGAGTGGTAAATTGGTTTAATGTTAATAATTTGCTATTAAATGAGAAAAAGACTAAATGTGTTAAGTTTCTTACTACTAACGTTAAAAATAATCAGACATGTATAACAATTAAAAATGAGGAATTGGAATTGGTAACCAGCACAGTGTTTCTAGGTATAACGTTGGATTCCAAACTCCAATGGGGTCCACATATTGATAAGCTATCGAACAGACTGAGCTCTGCAGCTTTTGCATGCAGGAAAATCCGTCACTTGACAGATTTAAAAACAGCCAGATTAGTTTATTTTAGTTATTTTCATAGTATTATGTCCTACGGTATTCTGCTCTGGGGCAGTGCTGCTGACATAAATACTATTTTTGTGCTGCAAAAGCGGGCTGTTCGTGCGATTTATAAAATGAATAATAGAGATTCTCTTAGAAATAAGTTTAAAGAAGTAAATATATTGACAGTCCATAGTCAATATATTTACGAGAATATTATGTATGTCCATAAGAACATTGTTAACTTTCGAAGAAACTGTGATATACATAACTTTAATACTAGAAACAAGGACAAACTTGCAGTGCCCACTACTCGGCTCCATAAAATAAAAAACTCGTTCAAGGGTAATTGTGTAAGATTTTACAATAAACTCCCAAGCACTTTGACAGATCTATCAATTAATAAGTTCAAGAAATACATCAAGCAAAGGCTTATTTCTAAAGCTTACTACAGTATTAAAGAGTACATAGACGATAAAAATGCTTGGGACTGAATTGTTCTAATTAATTGTGAGCATCCTCACTGCCAGAGTTTCTTTTACTGGACACTTGGAGGCATTTTACACCTCCAAAGATTAATTTAATTATACAACTCTTGACTGTGGGGACCATTTACATCTCCTATTATCATTGTATTATTGACTAAAGAGACTATACATCTCTGTTATTTATATTTTAATTATTTTATTATGACATTTGAGACTCTTTACATCTCTCAGAAACAATAATTAAGTACTTTTTATTTTTCTGATAATATGATAATAATACCAAATGTTCTGTAAAAAATGAAATGAAATGACATGTGAAAGTGCCCTTGTGGCCTATTTACAGAATAAACGTTTTGAGTTTTTTTTTTTTTTTTAATATTAGGAAAGTTGATCTACGGATAACTCTCAAATACCCGGTGACTTTTAATCGGTGATTAGGAGTAGAAATAAAATATATCTATCTAAAATTTTACTTAAGGGGCGAGGTCTCACGCAATTATTTATTTTATTTTTTATTTTTATTGTTATTTTTATTGTTATTAATTAGCTCATGTTTAATTAATAAAAAGTTTGAAACATAATTAAATAGGCATATTATTTTTTGTCCTTGCCGTTAAATTATGAAAGAGGATGTAAGCTCACAGATACACATTAGTAGCGTGACTTAGAATTTAAGATCTTGATTTTGATACCTACCTACCTACCTAATCATAGAAAAAGTTATGAATTAGTTGGGGGGGGGGGGGTAACCAAATGACATTACGAATAGTTATCTAATGACATTACGAATAGTAATCTTGACATTACGAATAGAAAAATAATCGGATCGTTTTTCAAATATAGGAAGCGGGGATTTTCGTTTGAGGATTTTTTCAAGAACAATATTTTATAGATAATCAATTTAAAGCCAATAGTAATTGAAAATATAATATTTACTTGTGATACGACACTCCCTGTTTTTGTGTTTTGCGATTTGGGTATGATTTACACCTTTTTACGTCGCAGGTCACCATTTTTGTTTTTGCTGCCGATATGTCAATCGGCTGTCACCGTCCAAGCGCGACTGATTGCAAACAGTACAATTTTCCCGATTTTGTACTGTTTTTGTAGCGACACTTTCAAGCGCTCCATGCCCTGTCCCTACTATTCAAGTCTGTGCTCAGTACCTACTAATTTATGTCAAAAACTCAATTTCAAAACTCTCTAGGTCAACAACGTAGGACCCTAATATCGGGTATCAATAGATTAAAAAGACGGGTCCCTTACGTAGTTTCGAACGGGTTACCTACCTCAACTCGAATTACAGAAACGCGAATAACATTTGCTCGAAGACGAATGCTCGATGCTTCATTTCCTCGAAAGACCGTTTCCACCATCGATATAAATACTAAGGATAGGCCTTCCCGTACTAAATTTCTTACCATTTTGAGGCTAAGAAAAATAGCGCCCCTGTCGGAATTCGTCGGAACCAAGACAGTACGAAAAATTGTAACGGCGTCACGGTCGGTCACGTTCCGATTTGTGGTGTATAGACACAATATTAGGAAAGTTGATCTACGGATAACTCTCAAATACCCGGTGACTTTTAATCGGTGATTAGGAGT
Source organism: Argyresthia goedartella (assembly GCA_949825045.1). Classification (NCBI taxonomy): domain Eukaryota; kingdom Metazoa; phylum Arthropoda; class Insecta; order Lepidoptera; family Argyresthiidae; genus Argyresthia; species Argyresthia goedartella. The sequence continues at coordinate 9,783,637 of OX463817.1, forward strand.
AGAAATAAAATATATCTAGCTAAAATTTTACTTAAGGGGCGAGGTCTCACGCAATTAGCTCATGTTTAATTAATAAAAAGTTGAAACCTAATTAAATAGGCATATTAATTTTTGTCTTTGCCGTTAAATTATGAAAGAGGATGTAAGCTCACAGATACACATTAGTAGCGTGACTTGGAATTTAAGATCTTGATTTTAATTTATAAGTAATAAACTACCTAATCATAGAAAAAGTTATGAATTAGTTAGGGGGGGGGGGGGGTAACCAAATGACATTACGAATAGTAATCTAATGACATTACGAATAGTAATCTTGACATTACGTATAGAAAAATAACCAAATCGGATCGTTTTTCAAATATAGGAAGCGGGCAATTTCATTGTGCGTCGCGCGTCGCTACAAAGTTACGTCAGCCGAATGGTTGATTTTCGTTTGAGGATTTTTTCGAGAACAATATTTTATAGATAATCAATTTACAGCCAATAGTAATTGAAAATATAATATTTACTTGTGATACGACACTCCCTGTTTTTGTGTTTTGCGATTTGGGTATGATTTACACCTTTTTACGTCGCAGGCCACCATTTTTGTTTTTGCTGCCGATATGTCAATCGGCTGTCACCGTCCAAGCGCGACTGATTGCAAACAGTCCAATTTTCCCGATTTTGTACTGTTTTTGTAGCGACACTTTCAAGCGCTCCGTGCCCTGTCCCTACTATTCAAGTCTATGGTTTCCACCAAAATCTTTAGCTCGATGTACGCTAGCTCGAAAGATTGTATACTCGAATGGTTCACTAACTCGAATAATCTTCAACTCGAATTTACTCGAAATATCGTTGCCCCGAACTATCTTTAGCTCGACCCTAATATCGGGTATCAATAGACTAAAAAGACGGGTACGTAGTTTCGAACGACGTTGTAGCGACAAATGTTGTGGCGAAACATTTTCAGGGTGGTACGCTGGAGCGAAATTTGCAGCGAAATCCACGAGGTCGAAATACACCGCAGCGAAACGTTGTAGCGAAAAACTTTCAGCGCCTAAATACCTTGGGGCGAAAAATTAATGAAGCGAAATCCACTGAACATTGTATACATAAGCATTTACATACAGGCACATACATTGCTCCTGGCCCCACACTACGATACCCTTTATCGTGGGAACCAGATACAGCGACGGCACACACATATAGACATCGAAGACCTAGGGGTTTTTTTTTCTGTATCCCCAGCCGGGGATCGAACCCGGGACCTCTCACATGGTATTTAGAGCCACAACCGCGGCGCCACAGAGGTCGTCATTGTGTCGAAAAGTATTTGTCATCACTAGCTTAGCGCTCACGATGGGATGAAACACTATTTGCTTCACATTATGAAAAACAATTAGATGTTTTGAAATATCTGTTTTATACCCATTTTTTTGTCAGGGTCTTTTTAATAAAGGTTGGGCGGGTGGTAAGTTTATATATATCTCAGAGTTCCGTCTCCCACCATATAAAATGTTAATGATAATAATCTTCAAGCTACGTCTGGACAAAAAATTCGTTCGGCTATTCATAATAACACAAACCTTAGGTATTTTAGTATTACTTAGGTGAAATGAACCACCGTTGCAACATCATAGCTATATATTATAAGGGGTCCGGTACCTAGTTTCAAATGACACCGCAGCGATAAACATTGTGGCGAAAAACTTTCAGCGCTTGATATGCTGGGGCGAAAACTTATTGAAAAGAAATCCACGAGGTCTAATGAAACGAAACAATGTAGGTAGCGAAAAATATTTGTATTCGAAATTCAAAAAGGGTAAAATCATCGAATCATAAACATAAATATATATAAACGTTCAACGCCGACTAAACGATACATACCTACATACCTATTTGCGGGTATGTACTTTTGCAGCCCAGTGTAGATGTCGAGTATAAATATGGGTCGATTAAACGACATAGAGATAAAGTTAGTTGTAACGTGTTTCGAGATGGCGCAGGTAACCCGAGTGAATACTTGAGCTTAAACGAAAGAATCTTTGAATAAGCAAAGTTTTGACATTGAGAACCATTGTCTTTTATCTATATTACGTCGTTGACATTGATAGTTTTAACCTGGAGAGTACATTAAGTAGCCCACCCAAGTTGTAAGGATTCGTTATTGGCCTACTCCAAATACATTTTATTTCATAAGAACATGTAATATAATATTCATCATCATCATCATGATGAGGATGATGATGTAAAATCGAAACCGTCAATCGAAGCGATCAAACAGAGCCGAGTTGATTCATCAAATTAAATTCACGTAAATGACTTTCGGCTTTTACGTAGGTAGGGAACCTATTATTGCGAGTTCGGTTCGCCCTTGGCTGCCAAGTTTACGTCCCTTAAACACTAATGTTGTACGGTCTAAATTGTCACTATTATTCAATTATACACCGTAACGAGTTGTGTTAAGGTGTAATATTCTAGAGACTATCCTCTCCTATTTGAGTGTTGCCAGTATATACAGATTTGGTTCAAAATAGTGATTTTGTACAGGGCGTTGAGAAGAGGAGGGGCAACCGTCACAAGATGCGGCCACATTGGGTGTTTTCACGATTGTAAGGAGCTAGGGTGTGTAGTGCAGGAATAATGTAAGAATTTACTTGGGTAGGTATTTCGAATGTTCGAATGATTGCGTCGACGACGACGAGACGCCCCGACGACGCCGTATTTCTTCGAATGTTCCTACAACATCGATGCTTTGTTACATCGCAAACTTTACATTTTTATAATGCCTGTTGCCTGGGGTAGGCATGTATGATAGGAATTAAACCTTAGGTAGATCGAAGATTAAATTCCTTTACTGTCACACTGGGTGATAAGTAATTACTATTATTGATTTTCTAAAGGCCTTTTCAAAACAAAACAATCATTTTGATGTAACCTACAGACAGGACACTGTCGACGCGGCCTTACATTATGGTATACATACACAATCGTGTTCGCCATGGGTTCCCTTCCCTACGCTACACAATCGCGGTCTCAATCGAATAATGTTTCCGGGAGTTTGCCTACTAAATGTCAAATTCTCCATGGTAAAACTCTCCAGGTCAACAACGTTATATTACTGGATTAAAAAGTAAAAGAGCTACGTGGTCTAGTGGGTTTCACTCTTGCTTCTCATGCAGGTTCGAATCCCGGTGATGACCATGTACCAATGAGATAAGTAGGTAATTTATCTTAAGAGGATGCCTCATCCATGCAAAGGTCCCCGTGACTAGAGTCTAGAAGGAAAGACCCACAGAGTGAGAGCGACGGAATCAGGGAAAAATGACAAAAAGTCGGTTTTAAATTAATACAAAAATAACTAAAATAACTATGAAAAAATCTACGAATTACACTACATTGAAACTGATGAGATCGAACACCTTCTCGATAGTTTCTTACATCGATCGTTCATCACATCGAAAGTTTATCATATCTTCGTTCCTGACATCGAAGCCCCGAAACATTTAAAACATCGACGGGTCGTAGGTAACCACTAATAACATCGAAGGCTTTTAAAAATGGGAATAGAAATATGCACAAAAAATTATGATAGAATTTGTATTGTATCATACAATATGTGAGCTAAATAAACCAAAGTCGCAATTTGTCGCAATCTTATTGTAAAATCGCTGTCTTCACCGTCCCGCCGCCGTTTCGATATTTCAATCACAAATGTTTGTTTATATTTCCGTTCCCATCTTCATAAAACTTTAGATGTTACGACCTGTCGATTTGATATAGCTTCCGAACGTGCGAAACTTGTTAAACGCCGCACGAGCACAAGCGCGAACGAATAGGTACGCATGTATGAAATACAGCGTAACAATACAAAATCCATTTTGTTCGGCTGGCCCAGCCGACTCTGCCGCGCTGTGCGGTACCCCGCGAAATAATAATGCGCGTAGCCGCGTAACCTTGTCACCGTCAGCCGTCTGGTCTGACGTCAGTTGCTGTTCCTGTTCGGTTCGTTTGTTCTGTTCTGGTCAAGCGCATTACTACTTTCTGAAGCTTATCTTGTTTCCATTATTGTTACGGGCTGCGGCTTGCGGCTCTCTTTACTGTGCATAAATCATTATTACATTTACGGACAAAATGAATAAGAAGGGCATACTCAAGAGTCGCGCACGTGAAATTGTAATAAATGTGAACAGCTACTTCGAAAAGGAAAAAGAAGATACCAAAATATTGCTAAGAACCCTTTCAAGTATACAACGCCAGTCGAAAGTACGTCGGTTTGTTTATAGAACGTCATGTACCTAGCTAGATACACAGAGAGAGAGTTTTTACCTACTCGCACTCGCACGATCTTGTCACATACAGACAGAGTAATGTGACATGCTATTTGCTGATATGGTTGTTCCTTCATTCACCCCGATTCGAATTGACCATGTTCAATTTTACTCGACTGAAGTCTGGCGGCATTAAGAAAAAGTCATATTCAGATTCTAAAAACGGCCGAAGTGTAGGTATTCAGGTATGTATTCGCTATGGGGCGTACAGGCGAGAACATGCTAGTTGGCGGCCGATTAGTGAATGAAAGATAATTAAATATTAGGTATCATACTTTTAAAAATAAAAATAAAACCCATAAACAAGAAATGCTAGTTTGCGGCTGCTTTTGTCAGTATGCGACCACCTTTCAACCAGATAGCGAGTGCCAGATTTTTTATTACACATAAACAGCATTTATCAAATAGCAGGTGAAGTAAAAGTTGTCCATCACGGTATTCTCACAAAAATATTTCTTAATACATTTTACCTGGTGATTCATACTTCATGATATATATCACGATTCTGAAAGTCGAATAAGTTACGTATGCAACACATTGTCCACACCACCAGCGGCGAGGCGCATTAAAAGGGTACCTAAAAGGGACTCTAGTACTCCGTTATCAGGGCATCCGTCCGTCCATCTATCTAACCGTCCATCCGTCCGAATGTCCGTCTTTTTTATATATATTTTTTTTAACAAAAACAGAAGTATCTTCTGTTTTTGTGTATTTCTATGTATCATCAAAATGGAAACTAGGTGTACAAAGGCGAGCTTATCTCTGAAAAGAGATTTCTTCCAGCAAACCTAGGACGGACAGGATACATTAAATAACAGTTAGACCAATGTGCACAACGTTAAATAATAAACGACTTACCAATATGTACAAAAATACTTAATAACAATACAAAGATAAAATAATACGATATACTTACATACGTCTATTATGGAAGAGAAAGTCCCATACAAGAGACTTGATTGCTTCATGTTTTCTTGTATGTTGGCACGTAACCATTTGTGTAATGTACCTAGTCCGACTCGATTTTGACTGAATAAAACAAAATTGTAATAGACCGTGGAGTAAACTACCGGGGACACCATGTTGGACATAAAAGCGATTAAATTAGAATCGGATTCGCACAGAAAAAGGTCTGTATCATCAAACAATAAAAAAAGGAAATAATCTAGTCTAGTCTCATGCGTGGAGAAAATTTAATTTTGCTACTATTCATGTGTTATTGCCCGCCAGGTGGGCCAGGTGGTATATGATGGACAGACGGATGCGCAGACAACGGGTAAACTTTGTAATGGGGTCCCTATTTTAGGTACTCTTCGGGTAGGAAATCCTCTTTAGGTGCCGAGTGTACCAACTTAAAGGTGGTTCTTCAGAGTGTGACGCTTAAGTATAACTAAACAAAAAGTAAAAAAAAAACGTAATCATTAAAACAATCGTATCGCAACACACAAAATAGTTAGAAATGAGTAGTTCCGGAGGCCATCTGTGGTATTCATCATCAGTTTCACTTTGCTACACCAAGTGATGCTCCCCGAGAGCATAGTATGCATGAGTTAGTATAAAAAATAGCCAAATCTCCAGAGATGTGTCTTTTTCATTTGAAGAGTTCTCTAGAGTTCTCCATCGTTGAGAACCTCTCCTCGTACGTCACCATAAGCTCCATTTCACCATAAGCCTTATGACGAGCATATTATTATTATTATTATTATTATTAATCTCTGGGATACATATGTATTAAACAATTCCAGTGGTCATTTGTGGTTTTAATCATCAGTACCACTTCACAAAATAATGCTTCCCGGGAGTAAATGCACGAGTTACTATGACTACACAAAAATCTATATACCTAGGTCTGCTGTTAGTATTTAAAGAGTTCCTTCGATTTTTCCAGCATTCCTTCATCAGATACTGACCTGTTGTCAATGGGACCATTGGAAGATAAACATTTCAAAGAAAAAATATATTTCCCAATCGGTCCATTTGTCTTTGATAATCGGGGCAAATTCATAAAAAAACAACAAAATATTCCTTTGTTGAAGTCTGTTAAAAATATGACTTTGTTTGATTATTGATTTGCGATATCTCTTTAATAATGATTATCAGGACAAAATGTGTGTATACGTATTGTAGATAAAATTATGGGTTAAACTGGTTTTGAAAAAAATACTGTTTACCAAAAAAATGCAAAAAACCGTTGTTTTCACCATTGACTTTGGATAAGTTTTGGGCTAGGTGAAAAGCTTTTGACTTGTGTATTTTTAGCTCAATGCGAATAGGTCCCTCCCATGGCCAACTAGCCGCTGGTCGCCAACTGGCATAATGACCCTACAATCGTACATCTTATAACAACTTTTTCTATAAGATTCGCCTACGCCTGGAGATGACTTAGCTAAAATATAATATTAGGTACTGTTTGTTTGTCAAATTAAACCCCGGGAAATGAAAAATCGACTGGCGATTGTCATCCGTATTGACCGGGAGGTTTTGTTTTTAGGGTTCCGTACCCGAAGGGTTCCAAACGGGACCCTATTACTAAGACTCCGCTGTCCGTCCGTCCGTCTGTCACCAGGCTGTATCTCAAGAACCTAGCTAGCTAGAGAGTTGAAATTTTCACAGATTATGTATTTATGTTACCGCTATAACAACAAATACTAAAAAACAGGATAAAAGAAATATTTAAGGGGGCTCCCATACAACAATTCTTTCAATACCACATACAAACTTATGGATGCACCTGGTTACGTACATGGAGTGTGAAAGTAACCGCACCAATAACTTTGTAAACAATATTTTGCTGTGTAAAATCCAAACTATTCACTCCACACCATCGCTTCCATTGAACGGTGGTACGGAACCCTTCGTGCGCGATTTTGCCTATATATATATATAGATAATGCCTAACTAGAGTGTGTTTATATAGGTACCTACTTAAAGCCCAGTAAATGCGTTTCACCTCGGAATGTGAGATAATAAATTGGAAACTTGCATTGTACCCTTTATTTTGGCAAAATAAAATTTATTTATTTTGGCCAAAAACGCGCGACAGGCGCGCGGCGGCAGCTAGGGATTGTGTTTAATACAAGGAATGCCTACCACAATGAAACACGTCACATCAAAATGTCAAAAGTAGCGTGGGAACTGCGCGGTTCGAAAACAGACAGACCGACGACCAGCTTTGGATTTCGTACTACAGGAGAACTCCAATTATCCGAATTAATGGGGACCATACCATTCGGTAAACAAAGCTGCAGTCATCCAGGCCTTGGGTTGACTTTTGTAGAAGAGTGGAAGTTTTTTTACGTTTTTAAATGCTCTTGGATTTCTTGATTTTCCTATCAAAAGAAGTGGCAGTTTTTGATTTCCAGTGGAGTGGGCACAGTTAAGCACTAACACGTTCTTTACTGACCTTATGTCCAGGGGCACTAGATTCCCTTTTAGAAGCCAAAGTGGTTTTTGGTAATGCTTTCCAAACAAGGCCAGTTTCATCGGCATTATAAACAAACTCCGGATCATAGGATTCTGATGCAGTTTTAAATTTTTCAATAAAATTTTCAGCAGCTGCAGAGTCTGCTGAAAGCTTCTCACCAGCCAAATCTAACTCGCGTACACCATGCCTGAATTTAAAATTCCTTAGCCAGCCGTTACTAGCCTTAAAAGATGAATAACCAAGCTTTTCTGCTAAGATTTTGGCTTTTTCACAAAGGATTGGACCTGAAATCGGATTTCCCATAGAACGTTGCTGCAAAAACCATTTAAACACGGCATCTTCCAAATTTTTGTTGGTTGCTGTCTTCATTGTTTTCCTGGAGGAACTTCCATCTTCATTTTCAAGCACCGAAACAAAGTTTAAAAGTGTTGACTTACTGTTTTTAATGTCAGAAATTGTTGCATGTCCAACACCATAAATCTCAGACAACTTCTTACCCGTTACACCTTTATCGAGTTGCTCTATAATTTTCAGTTTGTCCGCTAACGATAGCACAACACGTTTTCTTTTCGAAGCCATGGTATAAAAACAATACAGTATTGTACACGCACAAACAAAAGTAAGCCGTAGCGAAAGAGTAGCGTCCTCGAGCAAGGTCAATAGCACACTGGCTACTCAAAACAAACAATGACAGGTGCGCCGTGACTGCAATGCGCCGGAACTTGTCTTAACTTGCCGTTGTGCCTACACACGCGGGGGGAAGTCAGTGTAGGCACAACGGCAAGTTAAGACAAGCCAAGTCAAGACTTAACGCGCAAACACTGGCTTCGCGGGGGGAAGAATAATAGCGCACTTAGACTTTTTTTGGACAATTTTTTGTGATCCGGATAATCGGCGATTCGGATAGTCGGAGTTCGGATAATTGGAGTTCTACTGTATAACTACTTCGAGTAGGTAATAATAAATACTATTCTGTCTGTCTGACCCGTCACGTCACCGTCGACACACACCGGGCCGAGAGCGAAGCGCACCAGAGCGCGCGCGGGTGTCGCGCTGCTCCCGCCCCGCGCACGCCCCGCGTTCTGTCTGGCGGAGGCTTAAATGTCTTTATTCAAGGTCTAAAGTGTAAAAATTCGGTTTCCGTAAATATATCGCTTCCTATTGTTTCAATAATGGCATCTTGATAACAATTGTATTCAGAGAGCAAGAGCCTTTATGGAAAACAAAACAAAGATTATCGTATAAGCACGAAGAGACAATGGTGTTACGGTACTTCCAATTTCCCATTAGAGATACTTTCGGGAAAAATTAAAACAATAGACCATATTGTTGATTTACCCAATCATTTATCAAATTTTCATCAGATCTTCATATCATATGATATTATCATATCATCATTATCAGATTTATCAAAGTTACCGCCTCATAGGCAAGGAAAAGAAGTTCGTTTTTAGGGTTCCGTACTCGAAGGGTGCGAAACGGGACCTTATTACTAAGCCTCCGCTCGCTATCCGTCCGTCTGTCACCAGGCTGTATCTCATGAACCGTGATAGTTAGACAGTTGAAATTTTCACAGATGATGTAATTCTGTTGCCGCTATAACAGCCTATACTCATAAAAATCTAAATAAAATAAATATTTAAAGGGGCTCCCATACAACAAACGTTTTCTTTCCCTCGGATTTGCTCGATATTGATAACGGAAACAGGTAGACGCTTGAAATATTCAGAGAATATTTAGTTATATATTCACTTTTAAAATAAATAAATAAATTTAAATAAAACAAATATTTAAGGGGGCTCCCATACAACAAACTGTGTTTGTGTGTGTGTTTTTTTGCCGTTTTAATAGATAATGGTACGGAACCCTTCGTGCGCTAGTCTGACTCGCACTTGGCCGGTTTTCATTTTACAGGACACTTATTAAATTATTTGAGCACGTCTGTAGCGTGTCCGTTTCAAACAACTAAATGCATAGACAACAATAATAATTATATATATACCTTGGACACTATTTACACACATTGATCTAGCCCCAAACTAGGATTCCCTGTATCTTGGGCACTAGACAACGATATATTAGGTCCTTACATATGAAATTGGCGCTTTGTATGGAGAAATTGAAGTCAACTCAATTTTTAGTACAAACTTTTTGTATTTTTTTTAGGAATGACAGATCCTAATTTTATAAACTTTGTCTGTACGAATGAGACAATATTTATATTTAATTTTATATAATTTTTGAAAAGTGTCAGCTTTTAAAAAATTATCACGAATATTATCATGAAAATGGATGACATTTAGGAGGCACTGATTTTTAAGATAACATTTTAGTTATCAAACTGAAAATTAAAAGAAAATTTAATAAGTAGATGTAAAATATTGAAATTAATTTTAAAACAAAAAAAAAACTGGAAATAGCTATTGAATTACTCGAATTATAAACTCCTGAATCTGGAAGAAAAATTCGCCAATTTCATAGGTAAGCACCAAATATATACAATTAATGATGATCGATCGAAACGACCAATCGCTTCGTGTATGTATGGCAACGATCGAAACTTTCTATCGCTTCGCGTATGTTTGAAGCGACCGATCGTTTACAATCTTCGTCAGATGGATTGTAACGATCGATCGTCCCGTTTATTGGGGCCGTAACACAGCGAATATCTTGATATGGTTGTGGTGTGGTATCGATTAATCATGACCTCTTCAGAGATATAGGTAAAAAATAGATAAGTAAGTCAGAAAAAGAACCTACTGCTTTTTCCATGCCACATACAAACTTGTGAATGCATCTGATTCAACCGCCTAATGCGTGGGCCCATGACGCTGACTTTTGGGACAGCATTAAAGCCTCCGGCACACTATAAGTAATACAGGGAATCCCATGAAACCCGCCATACCAAAGCAGTGCGTGAGCCATGCCGGTCGAAGACAGATGAGATGAGACCCAACCCGATGCCAAAATAAGGGGTTTATGCAAGTTTCCAGCTAAATATCTTACATGGTTATGCCAAGGCTTCAACCCGAAGGATGAAATGTAAAAAAATTCGATTTTTCGTTTAGCTAGAAACTCTCCCTGTCAATGTCAAAGTCAATGCAATAACATATGTATGCGACCCTTATATAACCACTGATAAACTAATTTAATTTGACAAACGTTAGAGGACCAGTTTTTAGACAGATATTAAAGTTAAATAATCTTTCGCAGATTGTAAAAGTGGAGCACAACGAGCAGTCTTCTGAGAATATTTCAATATCACAGCAGTTGCTCTCCGATATAGTCGAACATGTTAAAAAATCCACAAGAGTATCAGAGAAAGCTATGGCTGCGACGGGAGTTGCTAAAAACACTTTAACAAAACTTAAATATGAAAAACGGGAATCAGATGCCACGGGAAGTAGAATACGAACGCCTGTAAAGGCAAAAAGGGGGAAAATACAATATCTCGATACAGTTGGCCTACCAACGCTAAGAAAAATTATTTCTTCGTTTTATGTTGTAAAAAAAGAAGACCCAACAATGCGCAAAATAATGTCTGCTGCCAAACAGGAACTCAATTACGAGGGGAGTGAGACAACGTTACGTCGACTTATGTGGACGGGCCTTGGATACCGGTTTCGCAAGTGTTCACAAAAGAAACTGGCACTCATTGAAAAACCAAGCTTACAAGCCTGGAGAACAAGGTACTTACGACGATTGAAACTCAACGATATGCTAGGAAACAATAAGAAGCCGGTCATTTATATTCATGAAACTTTGATTCATGCCCAGTATTCAGTCAGAAAAACTGTACAGTGTACACTGGAAGTTGAAGTTATAAAAAAAAAACACTCCGGAGGTGGTTGGCTATTGCTGCATGCTGCTGGTGAAAATGGCCGCGTAGCAGGATCACAGCTATTATTAAAAATAAATAATAAATTTGGTGACGATCAAATAAATTCTGAAAACTTTGCTAAATGGATTAAAGAAAGACTACTACCCAATGTACCACCAAACTGCCTAATTGTAATGGACAATGCGCCACATCATAATAGAGAAGAAAATAAAGCTCCAGGCATGGGAGCAAATAAGCTGCAGATGATGCAATGGTTACTCGCACACAATCTTACATTTCCTGAAAACTCAACTAAGGCAGAACTGTATTTGATTATAAAGCAAAACAAGCCACCGAAAGAATATACGATAGATAATTTGCTTGCCATGTACGGGCATGAACTCATAAGACTACCAACTCACAACGGTGACCTGAACCCCGTTGAGTACGCATGGAACTTAGTTAAAGAAAGAGTAACAAGTAGAAGCGTCGAAGAACTAGAAAGTATGGTAGAATATTTAACATCAGAAGCCGTCGATTCATTGGGATCAAAGGAATGGAAAAGGGAATTTAATCGTGTGAAACGGTTAGAAGAAGAATACTGGAATAATGATCGCTTGATAGACGATGTTGACCTTGGTGATATAGGTATTTTTTAATTATAACTTTAAAACTGTAATAGGTAAACTATGTATTTTTAATAATTGCTAACGTTATCATTCTTTTTAAGGAGACGACAGCGGATCCGATTCTGAAGATTATGAGGATTCAATATGCGACGATGACTCAGAGGAGGAACACATGAGTGGAATCGATTAAATATGCATATTTCATACATATTTTAATGTGATGCAAATAAATGTGTGTAAAATGAAGTGTGTTGTTGTAGTAAATGTTGGACTAAGCATCAAGCTTCTGCTTGAGATTTTGTCCGAGTTGTTTTTTAAGTAAATTCAAACTTCTTCATCTTCGGTTGTGGATGACCCGCCTCACAATTCGTCGCTAGTCTTCACTGAAAGCTACTTTTTATTGTGCTTATGTGAAGGGGATTATCCCTAGCTGACTTAATTTGGGCCATCCATCTCTTTGGTTATCTACCACGCGTTTGTGGTGCCTTTCACTCGGCCTTGCACTACCAGTCGTTCGATGGAAATGCGACCGCGAGCAACATGAACCAATTAAAGTAAAGGTGAATTGCAATTGAAGAATTGCGTTCTCGATAATCTGGCGCACTCTCAGTATTGCTCTTAATTAGATCATAATATGAATACGAAATTCTAAAGTAACGGAAATGACGCATCGTGATCGTGACGTGACGTGGCGAGTCCTTAAAATTGTACCACTCGTCCTCTTTTTGATTTTTAAATCGCCGCATGACGTTTCACAATTGCAACTCATGATTACCTACCTACCGTGTGGTAGTGATGATGATACGCGGATAGTAAAACTAAACCCCTAAACGTATGTATGATACGTTCTAGTTACTTTCCGCCGCGCCTGATACGTGCCATACCGGCAGAAACCTAGATTAAACAAAATTTGTTAGAATTGAGTCCGGTCTTTAGAGCAGGCTTCGATTATTGCCGGAAATAAGCTTTACCTCATTGCATTATGTGAGAAAGCCAAGGGAATATTGCTATCAATGAACTGCTGGCTTTTGTGGTAGACAAGCACAACGAGATGGGCGATGGCAGCTTGATACACATATGTAACAGTGGCTTTGCAGCAGCTGACATCGAAAAGGCGGAGAATTTACTACATGAACTCAAACCAGCATCGCAGAAAGGGAGAATTGAAAATACGGAAAGGAAAGGGTAAAGAACAGAGCGACATGGTAATATCATCAAAATTGTCAAAGAAACAGATTCTAATGAATTGCCGACATTTTTTGTAGCCGACTACCTCTCGAAGCTACCTCCTGTCACCTTCGACCATGTCGATGTCATTACATTACTGAGGAACATTGTGCTTCTGTAACAGATAAAATACATGTTGCAGAAAAATAAGACAATAACGAACTTACGATGGTATACGTCAATGTTGGAGAAAGCTTTATTATAGGTTCTAGCTATTCGAGTGAGGACAGAATTGTTGGCATAATTGGTACGATGTGCCGGATGGTGGCATATTGAGATAGCGGTATGGTGCGGCGGCGCGGCGTGCACAGCGGCAGCTGGCTCACTAGCTCGGGGCAGTCCACGTGTGCGTGCGCCACGTCGTACAGCAGCGACATGTCGGCGAGTGTGCGGGGCGCCGCAAGACTCGGTATCCTGTATCGCGAGCAGCTCTCCTCGTACCCGTCGATATATGCCTTGCTCTTATAGATAAGGTGTTTGAGGGTCTTGGATTGTTTTTTTTTTCAAGATTTTGCTGGCGTGTGATGTAGTGGGGATTCCAAATACTTGAAACATATTCAAGTATACTTTTTATGCAAGATATATCCTTGAAGGGTTGGCAGGTGCGGAGTACAAACCCTACGTTATTATAGGCTTTCCTGGTGATGATATCTAGTTGCTCGTTCATATTTAATTGATGATCCAGGTTTACACCAAGGATAACGCACTAGTTGCACACGTTCAATAGGATGATCCTGGATTGTGTATGAGAAGTGCAAGGGACTGGTTTTCCGTGAAAAGGATATTGATTGACATTCATTCGTATTAACTTTAATTCTATTAGTGATGTAATATTTCGATAATGTGTTTAGGTAATTTTGAAGGTTAGCACAGTCCGTCGGTCCCTTGATCTCCATAAATATTTTGTATCATCTGCTTACATAAGAAAGGACGCACCACTAAAGCAGGTGTAAATGTCGTATAAATAAGAGTTGTACAAGAGGGGCCCCAAGTGGGATCCTTGTGGGACACCAAATGATATATCTGACGCAGTTGGTTGGTTAAATCAGCAAATTAACTAATACTCTAGACCGTTAAATAAATACTGACGTTTCCGGCTCACTGGTGGCCAAGAGACGAGCACGCTCTGCATGGTTTATGCTTGATTCCATGAGGTTCTTCTGAACCTCAATGCAGAGCGGCTCGTCCCATAGTCTCTGCGAAGACGGGTCTATGGGCGGGACATTGTTCGGGCCGGACCAGGTGCTCCTGGCCTCGGCCAAGCACGCGACCTCTACGTCATCGAGTGACGGGTTCACTATTTTACCAGTGAGGCTGGACGTACTGTGGACCGAGGACAGAAACGCCGGTAATGCAACGTCTCCTATTTTGCGGATGCCCAGGCCACAGTATCGGATTGGTAGTGTGTCCTGGGTCCAGCATCTGTCACTCATGTAACAATTTCGAATTTCGGTTAAAGACGATCTAATCAATTTGTCTAAACTGTCAAGTATGTAGGTCTGGCCTTTTCCACTAAGTTGTGCAGCGCAGGACGTAGGTAAATTTTGGGACGAATAAACGAAACTTCAAAACAGTATATGCCATGTGTGGGCTTATGGTAAGAGACGACAGCAAGATTCGTTAAATTTTGAAAATTAACGAACGTCGCCGACAAAATCTGGGGTCGAATCGTCAAGAATTGGAGCGCCTAGGAGGTGGAGATACCTGTTGTCTACGATTTTGATATTGCATGATGAGCAGCCAAAGTATTTAATTTAGAGGCCAATTAATGATTCACGGTGTCTATTAGGTTTGTATTCAGGTAGCGTTTGCAATTGTAAAAATTGAGTTCTAAACCAATGGAGTTGAATTTGTTTCGGTATCCTCACGCGGCACTCCGCGGAGGGCTTGATGCTGGTGGGGGCGTCGACCCTGCGCGCCGCCAGCGGTGGTAGGAGGACAAGACACAGCACTTATCCACACTGACAATTTACACAACACAACAGATATCAACCAATTTTTTGTTTACAAATAAACTTGACGTCTGAGATTTTCTATTATATTTTTTATTCTACTGAAATACACACAGATTATCAGTATTTATTTATTTAATTTATTTATTTTATTTATTCAGAAAACCAACAGCATTACAGTTTAATTCTCTTAATTAAATTACTTATTTACTACTATAGGTTTCCATAAGTTACTTAATTCAAGACTCCTTAAATTATGGGGTTAGTAAAATAGATAAGTTATTTATTCGGAACTATGTTTTGTGTATTATTGAGAGGGAGTTGGTGTGAATACAGGTTGGTGTAAAGCTATGATTGAAACTGTATTGTTATATTTTGTTATCCGCAGAGAGTGTCAAGAATTTTATGTTTAAAAAGACTTTTGGAATGATGGTATAAGTCAATGTCGGAGAAAGTTTTATTGTAGGTTCTAGCTATTCTAGTGAGGACAGAATTGTTAGCATAATTAGTACGATGTGCCGGATGGTGGAATAGTGAGTTAGCTGTATGTCTGGTGCGGCGGAGCGGCGCGCACAGCGGCAGCTGGCTCACTAGCGCGGGGCAGTCCACGTGGGCCTGCGCCACGTCGTATAGCAGCGACTGTGTCACGAGCAGCTCTCCTCGTAGCCATCGATATATGCGTTGTTCTTATAGGTAAGGTGTTAGAGGAACTTGGATTGAATTTTTTCAAGATTTTGCTGGTGTGTGATGTAGTGGGGATTCCAAATACTTGAAGCATATTCAAGTATACTACGTACATATGCGAAGAACACCTTTTTTATGCAAGATATATCCCTAAAAGATCGGCAGGTGCGCAGTAAAGAACCTATGTTTTTGTAGGCTTTCCTGGTGATGATATCTACATGCTCGTTCATATTTTATTGGTGATCCAGGTGTACGCCAAGATCACGCACTAGTTGCACACGTTCAATAGGCTGATCCTGGATTGTATATGAGAAGTGCAAGGGACTGGTTTTCCGTGAAAAGGATATTAATTGGCATTTCATGGTATTAACTTTAATTCTATTAGTGATGTAGTATTTTGATAATGTGTTTAGGCCATTTTGAAGGTAAGCACATTCCGTCGGTCCCTTGATCTCCATAAATATTTTTGTATCGTTTGCGTACATAAGAAAGGACGCACTACTAAAGCAGGTGTAAATGTCGTATAGATAAGAGTTGTACAAGAGGGGCCCCAAGTGGGACTTGTGGGACACCAGATGATATATCCACGAAGTTCGATCTGAACCCACCAACCACAACCGCCTGTGACCTTTTGGTGAGGTATGATTGTATCCAGCGCAGTATGTCCCCGTGAATTCCTAGGTGTTCCAATTTGCGCAGCAGGATGGTGTGATCCACACGATCAAAGGCCTTTTCGAAGTCAGTGTAGATCAAATCAACCTGCCGACGTTTTTCCATTGAATTAAGGCAGAAGTTCGTGAACAGAGGGAGATTCATGGTAGAAGACCGGCCTTGGAGGAAGCCGTGCTGTCGGCGGGTATTCCTTTTGATAAACAAAGATAGAAAGTGTCATATACTAAATTTTCTAATATTTTGGCAAATATATTCAGGATAGATATGGGCCGGTAGTTTTCGACCTTTAATTTAGAGCTCTTTTTGTGTATAGGCACGATAAGTGCGGTGTAATTGTTTCTCATTTCTCAAACTTGCACTTACATTGTATAGTGCTGTTCTAAACAAATGGATGGCCGATAAATAAATTACTCAAAATATGCAAGAAAATTTTTAGATTCGAATTTGATACATGGCCGCTATTATTCATGATTCATGTTATTTTCAGATAATATATTGGGTGCTTAGCTATGAAATTGGCGAAATTTTCATATAGATTCAGGAGTTTATAATTCGTGTAATTCAAAAGCTATTTCCATTATTTTTTTATGTTTGAATACTTTGAATACTATACTTTGAATTATACTTTTACCACTTTTACAGTAATCGAACAACGAAAACATTTTTTTTTATAATGGCGGATTGTGAAGGATAACGGAAAGGTCACCAAAGATCAATTATTCCTGGGCTACTTTTGCCAATGTGTAAAAATAATGATAGTTTTGATTTCAGTAAAACATATAATTTATTGTGACATTTTTTTAAATATTAAGAAAATTTCATAAATTTTGTAATATGTAACTTTGTTTAAGTTAAGACTTGAAACATGTTCGTTTTTAATCGATTACGATGAAATTACAATCTGTTTTACTTTCATTACATTACATTACAATTTTATTAAGATCTGTGTTCAATTGGCACATTTCGTAACAGCGTAAATGCTATGTGCCAATGAATACCTTAAAAAAGTAGCTTAAACAGAAAAGTAGCAATTTGCTCCCTCTCGTCGTGGAGCAAAACTTACATTTCCGAATGAAAGGTGAGAAAAAATATTTAATTGTACCTGCAGGTTAAAATATCTACCCTTACCTATTTTTAAGTTTAAGTTAAAAACGTGGCTTGTAAATAATGGTTTATATGACTTAACTGAATTTTATACCATGACATCAAAACAAAAAACAAAAAAATTATATACTTTAACTTCATATTGTTATTGCTATAAGGTTGGTAAGTAAGTGGTTATTAAGAATCATTTTTAATCAATTCAATAGGGTAATGCTTTTATGATGATGATGTCCCGACCGGTTTCGGTCTCGGCGACTATTTCGGCTATTGAGAGCTTCGCTGGTGTGCCCTCATATGGCTCATGTAGCCTATCTTGGCCCTGAACGTTCGATGACACAAGGGACATGCCAGTATTTCTAGAACGTAGTTGTAGTCGTGTCTGGCCGTAGGTGGTCTGGCCTTGATCTCATCTCGCTTAGCGTCTAGTTCAGCTTTGCGGCGCCTATCAAACTGGAACACCTTCTGCCGAACATTCTGTCTCCATTCCAGTCTGTTGTCTGCCTGTTCTTCCCACCTGGTTGGATCAATTTCGCATCTTTTCATGTGTCGCTTGATGACATCTTTGAATCTAAGGAACTGGCCGCCCTGTTTTCGCTTCCCGTCCTCCAACTCAGAGTATAAAATGCGTTTGGCCATCCTCTGATCTGGCATCCGTCGTAGGTGTCCGCACCACCGCAGCTGTCTTCTCATAAAGTACGCCTCTATACCACCCACATTGCAGCGATTAAGCACCTCCGTATTCCTGACTCTGTCAGACCACTTTATGTTCAAAATGTCTCGTAGACATTTGAGGTGAAATTTCTCCAGTGTACGGATGTGCTTGCGATATAGGCACCAAGTTTCGGAAGCATACAATAGATTTGGGAGAACGATAGCGAGGTACACAGCTATTTTAGTATGGAGCTTGACGTCATGTGAACGAAACACTTGCTCGCAGTTTCCCAAATGCCGCGGAGGCTGCACTGATTCTACAGTTGATTTCTGGTTCCAGATCGCATGTGGAGGAAATCATGCTACCCAGGTACCGAAACCTGGACACTTCCTTGAGGTTGTTTTCGGCCAGAATGGTGCTCCAAGCTCCCCCACCGTCTTGCGACCCCGAGGCCATGACTTCAGTCTTGCTCACACTTATTTTCAGGCCATAACGCTGACAGGCATCATTAAGTTTGCTGACTAGCAGCTGCAGGCCGTCTGCTGTTGCTGACACGAAGCACAGGTCATCCGCATACATTATTTCTGTGATCATGTCAAGCGAGACTTTCGTCCGGGCCTTCAATCTCGCCAGGTTAAAGAGCTGCCCGTCCGTACGGAAGCGAATTCGAACACCCTCTGGCGATTCTGCTAGGGTTTCTTTGACGACTTCAGCAAAGTAAAGGGCGAACTGTGTTGGTGCCAATACATAACTTTGCTTCACCCCGCAGGAAACTGTGAAGAATTCAGACTGTTCGCAATTTGCTGTTACACAGCACTTCATGCAGTCGTGTAGCAGTCGTATCAACCTTACGAATTTATCGGGGCAGCCGACTTTGCCCATTATTACCCACAGAGCTTCTCGCGGGACACAGTCGAAGGCCTTCTCGAGGTCTACGAAACAGAGAAACAGTTGTTGACCTTGTTCTCTGCTTTTCTCCTGCACTTGGCGAACAGCGAAAATAGCCTCGCAGGTACCTCGCTCTGGACGAAAACCAAATTGTGATTCCGGGAGCAGGGATTCTGATAGTGGTGTCAATCTATTAAGCAAAACCCTAGCGAAGATCTTTCCTGGTGCAGACAGCAGTGATATTCCTCGATACGAATTACAATCCGAGCGATCACCTTTGTTTTTATCGAACATATACGAGAAATAGTGAAGTCCTCTGGTACCATCTCTTCGTTCCACATTCGTACATACAGTTTCCAGAGCTCTGTGTGTAGTTCTTCAGTACCGTACTTTATCAGTTCACTAGGAATTCCATCTACTCCTACTGCCTTCCCATTCTTTTGCTCCTGTATTGCCTTTACCACTTCGGCAATTGTTGGCGGCTCATCCATCTCGGTTACTTTAGCGCGTCCAGGTATTGCACGGATATGCTGCAGATCAGCAGAGCTGTCAATGTTCAGCAATTGGTTAAAGTGCTCTGCCCACCGTTTAAGGACATCTTGCTTAGATGATAGTCGCTCTTTGCCGTCGCATGATTGGAGTGGCACATTTCTACGTTGTTCTGTACCAATCAGCTTCCTGACTTCGCTGTAGAAGGCTCCTAGCTGCTTTGAGTCTGCAAGCCATTGGATTTTCCTTGCTTTCTCTAGCCACCACCTGTCTTTTGCCTCCCGGGTAAGCTTCCTGAGTTCGCGTGTGCTAGTTCTTATGTCATCACCTTTCGACTGATGTCCTTGTCGCCGGTCTTGGCGCCTAACTAGTGCACGGTGCTTTTCGACAGCTGCTACCAACACCTCGCTGTTATCGTCAAACCAGTCCTCGTGAACTCGCTTTGTATCTCCTAGTGTTTCGTTTGCGGTATCAACAAGATGCGAGCATAATAACCTCCAGCTCTCAGATAGTGGGATTTCTGCATTTTCTTCGGACGAAATTCTGTCATTTAGGGCTCTACCAAATTTAATTCTTGTTAGCGGATGCTGAAGCTTCTCTATGTCAAGTTTCATAGGTTTAGATTTAATGGATCTCTTAGGAGGGTGAAGTCGGAGTTTCATCTTGATCATTACCAATCTATGATCTGTCCAGCATTCAGCTCCACGCATGACTCGGGTAGTGTGCACCTGTGAAATGTCTCTTCGGCGGATGATAGCATAGTCTATGAGGTGCCAGTGTTTGGACCTAGGGTGCATCCATGTAGCCTTATATTTAGTAGGCGGTCTGAATAGCGTATTGGTAATGGCTAGGTCGAATTGGGCACAAATACTAAGCAGAAGTAGACCGTTGCTATTCATATTCCCTATACCGTGCCTCCCCAGTACACCAGGCCATGCTTCAAAGTCTCGACCGACACGCGCATTGAGGTCACCCAGTATGAGCACTTGCTCTCTTTGCGGTATCTTCGTTAGGACCCCTGTCATTTCCTCGTAGAACTTGTCCTTCGCTTCTTCCTCTCGGGTCATGGTGGGCGCGTATACGCTGAGCAAGTTGAGGTGATTTTATCATTATCCATGTGTAGACGTAATGAAATGACGCGATCTGAAGTATATGTTGGGTATTCCTCCAGGCTCCTTGCTATTTCGTTTTTAATTGCAAAACCAACTCCAGATTGCCGCGGTTCTGAGGCTGCAGTGCCCTTCCAGAAGAAAGTGTAGCCACCACCATTTTCTACCATCTCTCCCTCATCCGCAAGGTGTGTTTCACTTAACGCGGCGATATCTATGTTGTATAGCCGTAGCTCGTGGGCGACAATGGCAGATTTCCGCTCCGGGCTTAGGTTGGTCGCACGATCTAGCAACGTGCATACATTCCAAGAAGCAAATTTCATCGTTGGTCGTTGTATCCTTTTTTTCTTGTTACTTCGACCGCATAGTGGGATGCTCGAACAGCTGCGGTTACTGTCCCCCAATGATTTTGGGATATGCATTTGTTTGGGGCACCTTTTCTAGCCCCCTCCCTGGCTGAGCAGGGGAAGCAGTGCTTCCCTGAATAGGGCTGCTTCGTCGCCCAGAGTGCTGCCGAATCTACGCCGATATCCCGCTTCAACGCGGAAGCGACCACTCTCTCCGAACCGCCTGCGTGCAAGTGTTAGCCACAACCCAGCGTGCATCGTCGCCGAGCCCCTTTGCCTTGCTCGTCGCCGCAGGTCTTTTTGTCATAGTCCAGTAGTAGAGCCGAATAAGTCATTTGCGCAGGAAATATTTAAGTGCATAGGTGATCGCGCCTCCACGGATGCACTCTCTCTTCCTTACTCCTCTGTGCCCGATGGAACGGTAAGCCGCTACGACCGGAGTGGAGTTCGGATGCTGTGTCTGGGTTATGGTTGTTTGGTCCTCCACCATATCCCTTGCGGCCTTCCACGATGCCGTGGGAATATTAGTGCAGTAGTTTCCCCTTGCCTTCTGCACCAGACTTTTAGGAGTTATTAGCTCCAAGGCCACTGAAACCTCTTCCTCCCAGTTGCTTGGTTAGATGAATGGTTATCCCGCCATTAGCTCGGACGCCAGAGCCTCGTTAGTTGCAGTAGTCTAGCAGGGAGCACCACGGCGGCCACCGGATGGCAGACGCCGCCGCCGGCTATTCATACGAACCACCGACGCGTGCAGGAGAGGTTGACATTTGGGCCGGATTAGATGTACTCCGTTCGCCCCTTACTCCCCAAATGCTTTTATACTATAATATTAGCTGATGTACACTGACTACATTATTTGCATGCCACAAGTTGGCTGAATTTGACTGTACCACATCAATGCAAATAAATTTAAATTACTGAGAATTAGATTTATTAGAATTCTTGTTAAGTGTTTTATTAGAATCAATTGTAAAATCATCCAAATATTTTTTAGTTTCGCAATGATAATCACTTGACTGTCAAAATCTGAGAATTTTCTTCAAAAACACTAAATTATCAATAAGATTTTAACTGTAAGACTTCGCCATATGTATGTTAGGCTCAAATGGTTCTAAATGGTCTGTACTAACTTCGGTTTAAGTCTTTGCATCGATCTACCGGACAACCCGTATACTATATTATGCACCAAACACACGTAAGGTTATATTTTATAGTAGATCAACAGCATAAATTGGTGTAAGAAGATAAACTTAAGCATAAGAAATCGATTTTTGCGCCTGCGAGGTCGAGCGGCCGACCGAACTCAGGGGAAAAGTGACGTCATCACAAGCGCCGATGCCATTTTACAAAGCGTTTCGGAAATGGCTGTTAGGTTTTCGGTCATAACTTCGGCATACTGTGACCATTAAAACACATGTCCACAAACCTGGCGTTAATACTAAGCCCTTATTTTTGCAAAATTCTGATACCTTAGCCTTATTCACTCCCCAATTTCTGAGCAGCAAGAGTAACACATTTAGTCTATCAGTTCTATCACGAACACTGCAAAAGAATTCTATTTTACTTTACTTTAATGCCTTTAAAACCAATGTATTTTAATTACGTACATGCAAAATGCCCAATCTAAGTTACACCGGATATCCCAGATTCGCCCACCCACACCCGTAAACTGCGAGCCTTTATCACTGAAACAGTTGGTACAGGAAACAGTAGCCAGTAGGTACCCCATGTAAGGGATAATACATTCATCCGTGATGTCCAGAGGTTGGTGGTCATGTGTGTGCGTGTGCGCCGCGTTTTGGGCGGCCGTCGAGGCGGTGGTCGGTGGCGGGCCAGCCGCCGCGCCCGAGCCTGATGCGGCCGTCGTCTTCTTCCAACAGAGAGGACTCAGTGCAAGAGTTGAAGGTGTCAAGGACGAGAAACTTGGATACTATAGTTTTCTTGGAATCAGGTCGGTGAATAAGTCATGAAAGCTTCTGATGACCTGATATTTTAGGTGCTGTGACCACCTAATTACGTGATATGCGTGACTCTGACTGATCTGACAATAACCCACCCGGATTGGGGGGTTATTTAATTCCGACTGGGTAGAAAATGCCGCACAAACGTGGCCTTTTGTCTGATCAGAGTCACGCATGTCACGTTGGTCACTGCGTTATCTGCCCTGTGGGGATGTAAGTAAAATATTTACCCGCAAAGAAGGATTTGATGAATATCATATACATATGACAAAGCTAAATTCGTTCCCAAGGTCAGTAAGTCTGTTGTTACAGACTTACTTGTTTGGGCCATGTCAGTGAATAATCAAATGAAATTGGAATGTTTTCATGATCATACTTACTTAACAAGAGTTTAACAAGTCGGCACAGAAATTTTTCCTTCCGGAAACCCAGCGATAGTTGCACTAATAGTTCTGGCTGAGCCTACCCTACCTATCGTGTGGAGTCCTCTTGAAAACACTCGTGTGCCCATATAGTTACACCCACACAGAGCATTGAGTGGTTACACGGACTATAAGAACTTTTTATTTCGTGAGATTCTCGCATTTGTGATGCTCTAGCACATAATAGAAGTAGGCAATGAGTAAAGCCCGACATAATGGCACATTCCAGATATGCTGAGCCCCCAGTGGGTCCCAGAAGATTTCAAAGGCCCTTCCGTCGTTTCCTGACCGGCGATGTGGCAGCAAAGAAACCCTGCCAGCCCTGTCCGCAGCCGAACCCTCGGCGGCCAGGCAGCATCATCGGCAACGAGGACTGTCTTTGTATCAGTGTGTACGCCCCAAAGATGCCGGGAGAAGAGAGAGGTAACATTATACTTTGACGCGAATCGAATGGTCATGGTCACACCCATCTTCATACTTAAGTTTAGGTAACACATGAGGAGTTATTTACGTATTTGTTTATTTCACAGGTTCCCCAGTCATATTTTTCATCCACGGTGGTAATTACAGAACTGGTTCCGCGAACATGTACGGCGTAAGTTTCTTGTATTGATCACAGTTTTGATAACTTGAGGCAGACCCGCTAAAGAACGGTTTGTTTACAGCATTTATTGTTTCAGGGTCAACATTTGACTCAAAAGGATACAATTCTAGTGACGATGCAGTATCGGTTGGGTTCCTTAGGATTCCTCAGCACCGGACAGAAAGATGCTTCAGGAAACGCTGGTCTATTCGATATCAACGCTGCCATGGAATGGGTAAGAGGTTAGAGTCGAAAGCATCTGAGTCATCGATGAGTCATCATTGAACTCCTTACTTACTCAACTTATACTACCTAGCCAGTCATTGATTTTCCGAAATTCTATTAAGGTTACTTATATGAGATATTGTATAGGTTTATGTTGTAAAAATATTAGCCAATCCCGTTCACTTTGAAGGTAACTGACTACATCACGTTTTTCGGCGGTGACCCATCTCGTATCGTCGTGATGGGGCAGGGCTCTGGGGGTAGCGCTGCCTCTCTTATGGCTCTGTCTGGCGAAGGCCGGACTCCGAGGGGTCTGGCTGCGCTGTCGGGTGCGCCACTCTCGCCCAGCACTGTCCGGCCGGACCCTGGACGTCATGCGCGCTCCCTGGCCAACGAGACCAACTGCCCGAAGGCGCCTGCGGAGAGATTGCTGGCGTGCCTGAGGAAGATGCCTTCGGAGCAGATCGTGAAGGTACACCCATTGGGTAAACTTACATCGAAACAGATATTGTACCTACCTAAGATCTGTACAATAAACATGTAAGTTATTGCAATAAATACTGAAAAACTCCGATGCTACTGCGATGAAATAATGTTATGTATCTCCTACCTAACTTAATACATTATTCGATGGGCGTACCCAGGTAGGGGCAGGGGGGGTGGGAGAGGCTGCTGCCCCCCCCCCCCCTAGAAGATAAAATAAACGTCAACGTTTTTTGTTTCAATATACCTGACCGACCATCTTCTCGAAACAGCTATGAGCTGCCCCCCCCTAGCTGAAATCCTGGGTACGCCCTTGCATTATTCTATTCTATTGGATTGATAATAAGGATTTGAAATAGGAAGGGGTATTCTATGTTGTGTGTAGTGTCACGATGATCACGTTTGTCCCCAATAAAAATAATGCTGTAATGATGTCGCTAGATATTGAGTATGTAACGGAATGGTGAATTCATGTTCTAAGGGGTTGTAAAGGACATCACTCCGAACAAATTTCACTATGAAACCGATTTGACCAGAGCATCTTCATTTTTCACTTTCAAGTGTTAAAGTTAAAGAGAAGTTATTTATAAAGTTTCTCTAAATGGTTCGGAATGATGCCCCTAAGAAGACCATAAAATATTGCTTCACCTTTCTGTTACACCCTTATAACTATAGGTACTCGTAACCTAGCTGTTTATATTTTCAGGCTGATTCCCAACTGTTGATGAATGTGGTCGATACCGATAAGTTCCTTGATGAGATATCAGGACGCTCAGGTAAGCCTAACGAACGATGGATCTTGATACATATGTTGCAGGGATATGATAAAATCAGGGAGTTGGCCAAATCCCTAAGAGATTTGATCAAATCCCGGGACATTATAAAATAATGACATGATTTTAACATAATATCCTTGAACCGAACTAGGGATTTGATCAAATCCCGAAACTGGTATAGTGAAATAACAGAAACAAAGTTTGTTTGTGACTGGTTTTCGAAAATAAATGTCAAATAAGCAACCAATACGGTTCTGGGTAATTATATGGGGTCGCCTCGCTCCGCCCCGCTTCGCTCGGCTCCAGGTAGTATTGGGGCAGAAAGTGACCTACCTACAGCAACCAATTTGATTCTCAACTCTAGTATAAACTAGGCGCGGTGAAGAAGGGGGCAGGGCAAAAACAAGAACTGACTGTTTTTCCCTTTTCATTTCAGGAGCTGGAGCTCGTGTGGAAGGTGTCGATGACCTCCGCGGCCTGCCTCCTTTGATAACAGAGTCCCCGACGGACTCTCTGAAGAACCAGCGCATGCGATGTCCCATGCTCACCGGAGTCACCTCGGCGGAGACATCACGAGCTGTCCACGGTAGGTTCATTGCTATAGAGTCTTGGAATGCTCAGATAATTTTCAAAGAAGTCGCGGAATAAAATTGCTTCACAAAATATATTGCATGGATTATCTTGAGAATTTGCCGTTTTCCTGACAAGTGTTTCCTCTTGTTTTTTTCCAGGCAAATACAACACGTTCCTGTCGGACAACCTGAAGAAGATCAGCGACTTCATAGAGAAGGAGGTGGTGGGCGGTCTGAAGAATGTGATCACTGGCGTCGAAGCCCTGGTGCCCGTGGGGGTGCCGAAGGTGGCGATCCCGCTTGCTGGGTACTACCAGTCCGTGGCGAAGAACACGGCCAACGTCGCTGATGGCCTGGCGAAGATTGCTGAGGCTACAGGTTGGTGCTGGTTGTGGTTATTTGAGACAGGCATTGCCTCCGCCCTTCCTCAGAGAAAAAATGGGTGTGTGTCGGTGCATTTCTTTGACAGTATATACCCAGTCAGGTCATAAGTTCTGTCACACAATAAAAACTTTTGAATTTAGAACGCTGGCCACAATTTTTTTTATTGAATTCGAATTTCGAATTTTGCATGAAAATAAAAATGTGTACTTTTTAGAATTTTCCTCATTTTTAAATATGGAGTGGACACTTAAAGAAGACCGTGTCGCAGTTATTGCGTTGCATCGTTGCGGTTACGCGCCAATTCAGATTTTCGACTTACTGAAAAATTTTAATATGACCAAAAGATTCGTAATCGTACCATAAAACGATACAATGAAGACTCTAGTGTAGATGACAGGTCAAGAAGTGGTCGCCCTCGCTCTGTTAGGACTACAGCAGTGATAAAAGCTGTGAAGGCGCGAATTCAAAGAAATCCCATACGTAAGCAGAAACTGTTTGCCCTTCAGATGGGGTTAAGCAGGACCACGGTGAAAAGGGTGTTAAATGAAGAATTAGGGCTTAGGGCATATCGAAGAAAAACAGAACATCGTTTGGACGCTCGTTTAATGGACCTGAGACTGAAGAGATGCCGCGCTTTGTTGAAGCGGTACGCGGGAAAAAAGCAT
The DNA here is from genome assembly GCA_949825045.1 of Argyresthia goedartella. NCBI lineage: Eukaryota > Metazoa > Arthropoda > Insecta > Lepidoptera > Argyresthiidae > Argyresthia > Argyresthia goedartella. The sequence continues at coordinate 9,811,018 of OX463817.1, forward strand.
CGGGAAATTCTTTTTTCGGATGAAAAAATTTTCACCGTGGAAGAGAGCTACAACAAACAAAATGATATGGTGTACGCACACAGCAGTGAAGAAGCGAGCAACCGTATTCCGCGTGTCCAACGAGGTCATTTTCCATCCTCGCTTATGGTTTGGTTGGGAGTCTCTTATTGGGGCTTAACTGAGGTACATTTTTGTGAGAAAGGCGTAAAAACGAATGCAGTTGTGTATCAAAATACAGTCCTCAAGAACCGTGTGGAACCTGTTTCTCATACCATGTTTAATAACAGGCACTGGGTATTCCAACAAGATTCTGCGCCAGCTCATAGAGCGAAAAGCACACAAAACTGGCTGGCGGCGCGTGAAATCGAATTCATCCGGCACGAAGACTGGCCCTCCTCCAGTCCAGATTTGAGTCCGTTAGATTACAAGATATGGCAACACTTGGAGGAAAAGGCCTGCTCAAAGCCTCATCCTGATTTGGAGTCACTCAAGGCATCCTTGATTAAGGCAGCCGCCGATATTGACATGGACCTCATTCGTGCTGCGATAGACGACTGGCCGCGCAGAATAAAGGCCTGTATTCAAAATCGCGGGGGCCATTTTGAATAAACTTTATTACCATAAGAATCTATGTTTTATTAAGTTCATTTTGCTATATAAATGTTTACATAAATAATAAACATGTCTAAATTATTTCATATTGCACATGTGACAGAACTTATGACCTGACTATGTATAGGTAATTAGGTACAATATAATCGTATACCGTACGTGGTTGTACCGTGAAATACGATAAGTTCGATTAACTTTTAAATTCAAATGCTCGTTATTCAACCAAGTGTAACGTAAAATATGGAGTAATAAAAAAGAGTGTGCTTTAGACCACACAATTGAAGTAAAACTTCTTTAGCTCTAATGCTTCAAAAATACATCTCCTGCACTGTGTCTGGCTATGAGAGGAAGAGAGAAAGAAAATGTGCGCGCGCACCTCTCGTTCGCCTCGCCCGATCACACTTTTCGTAACGCTCTCGTCACGCATTCGCCAGCTTACTCCCCAAGTCAAGCGTGCGTAAAGAAGTTTTACTTCAAAAATATCGCTTGACGGTTTTGCGAAAAAAATGTTTTTATGCCACATCTGAACACAACTAGGTACCATATCTAAAATCTGGTAAGAATCTCAAAAAACATTGTGTTCATTGCAAGTTACCCAAACGACATTACTTTTGTCTAGTTTGAATCCTTTGAACTTCTCCAACGATGACTTCTCGAAGGGCAAACTCTCATAGGGCATTTTTAGTAATACGCGACCAACATAACTAGGCGCATGACAGGACTGCGGTTTCGGCGCCTGCACCTCCTACAATACGTAAGAATACGTACATAACGTAATATATGGTATGAATGACGTTTCGGTGTTCCCTCCGTTATTCCAATGAACGTTAGCTGTTATGCGCCTAGTTGTGTTGGTCGGTGTATATACACAGGTATGTAATATGTATATGTCACATGTCACCGTAATATAGTGATAACCCTTCGTTTATAATCGGTCGCCTCAGTTTGTAAACTATCGATAAATTGTGAACTGAACAGACTTCTTACAATTTAACGAAAAATAATAATTTTCGGTAGTATATGAACTACCCGAGTCCAACCGTAAAAGTGTGAACTGGCATTATTAGTCCCTGAGTGGTAGGACTTGGGACTTGGCGGTAGCTCGTTCTCTGTCCCTAGCTAGAGTTAGAACATTAACATATAGGAGTAAAATAAAGAACATGATAGAAGTGAGATCAATCAAATGTATTTTTTCAATACTTACAAAAAGTTTGACCTCAAAACAAACGTCACATACCATACATTTTTGTTTATCAAACAAGTTTTGAACAGTAGTTTTTTTTGTGGTAAGGCCCTTAATGTTAAAAACCAATAACTGCGTAATGTTACGTAGGTGCGTATGTTAAGAAAATTATTGAAATAGAAAACATAATAAAAATATTCAATAATTATACAGTGTGAATATTATTTATTCTACATCACATTAGCTTTCAATAGCACCAAAAATAAGTTTTTAACTAAAATGTTAACGTTTAACGCACTAATATGCGAAAAGTGTTTAATTAATGTATTGTTCGGTCGGTAGAGGGTTAAATTGCCAAAACAAAATATGTATAAATAAATTACTTTATGACAAGGTCACCTAAGTCTCTGGAAGTATAGCAACTATGGAAATATTGTATACGATTTTTGGAGGAAAAAAGGCATTATTTAGTAAATGACAATAAATGGCCAAGTGCGACTCGAACTCGCTTTGGGGATATAACCGATCTGGCATATCAGCCCGCCGGCCATTTTTTTTTTCAATGAAATGAAATGAAAAAATTAAAGTGGTATGTATGAGTAGAGGACACATAGACGAACAAAAATATCAAGTAACAAGGTACCCTAAAGTGTCGCTATTAATTAAATTAAATCATTACGGAGTTAGAAATAAAGCGTTGGATCTACTAAGATCATACCTAAGCAATAGAATTCAAAAGGCAGAAGTTAACGGCGTAAAATCTGATGGATCGGGTGTAAAAATTGGCGTTCCACAAGGTTCCATATTAGGCCCTTTTTTATTCCTGGTATATATTAACGATCTGCCTTTCATGGTGGAGAAATTAACTGACATAGTGTTGTTTGCTGATGATACTTCAATGGTCTTCAAAATTGAAAGACAAAAAGGAGATTTTGATGATGTTAATGGTGTATTGTCTTTAACCTTGAATTGGTTGACAGTTAATAAATTATTGTTAAACGCTGGTAAAACCAAGTGCATCAAATTCTCACTTCCAAATGCCAGGCAAGTTGAGACCAGTTTAGTGTTAGGCAACAGCTCGTTAGAATTAGTAAATGATACGAAGTTTCTTGGAATAACCATTGATATCAAATTGCAGTGGGGACCCCACATAGATAAATTGGCTGGTAAATTAAGTTCTGCGGCTTACGCTGTTAGGAACATCAGACAAAGCACGGATGTGGCTACATCTAGGCTAGTATATTTAAGTTACTTTCATATTGATGTGATGATGTGATGTGTGTGTGATGATTCATATTGATGTATGTGTGATGTCCTATGGTATCTTGTTGTGGGGAAAGCAGCGGATATTCAAACTATTTTTATTTTACAGAAAAGAGCTATTCGAGCAATTTATAATTTAAAACGAACAGACTCCTTAAGAGAGCTTTTTAAAGAAATTGACATACTAACAGTAGCTAGTCAATTTATTTTCGAAATTATAATCTATGTACGCAAGAACCTTACAACATTTTCCAAACTTAGCGATAGCTGTAATGTTAACCTAAGAAATAATCACAGACTATGTGCGCCCCGATTGAAACTCGCGAAGGTTAGCAATTCTTTCAAGGGTCAGTGCATTCTCTATTACAATAAGATACCTCTGGAGATTTTGAAATTGCCATTTGAGCAATTTAAAAAGCATGTTAAAGCGACTTTGTCGAAAAAGGGATATTACAATGTTCAAGATTACTTAAATGACAGGACTGTATGGGCTTAATCTGGCTCAACACAGACCTGTTAATAATTTTGTTATAATAATTTTAGACAGAGCTGTTAATAATTTTGTTATTATTTATTCCTGCTTATTAATCATAAATTCATAACAATTATTTTTTTCATATTTGTATGGCTTAACTAAGCACAACTTTTTTTTAAAAGAGATCTAAAAATCAATCTGTGGGAGTTTCTACGCCCTTCATCTCCCAGTGGTCCAATGTAGAGAAGAGGCAAAAAATGACGTTTGCTAAATATATGTAAATATCTACTATAATAAAGTACTTTGACTGTCACGTTACCGTGATATTTGTAGGTAAAGATCGACATATGGTTACAATGACAATCATTAAAAATAGACTTATTTTAAATATTACGTGTCTAAAGGCGTCAGATTGTATCCAAATAATCGTTCCCAGGTCGATTAATATTATTACTGTTTATTGGAAGAGAGTAGGTACATTACATACTACTATAGGAGCACGAGAAAACTATGTACTACTGTAATTAATTAATTATCTATCGCAAATGCCGCGGTTCACACTTTTACGGTTTGACAGGGATATTTTATAATTATAAACTATCGAAAATTATTACGTTAAATTGTAAGCAGTTTCACAATTTATCGATAGTTTACAAACTGACGCGGTAGATTGTAAGCTAACGGTTTTCACAATCTTAGTGACATATATGTAAGTACATATAAACTCATAAACAACTAGCCCAGAGACCCTCACACATTCCATAAGTATGAACATTAGTTTATTCACTTTAACCCTTATTGTGATTTAGTCTAAAATTTATACATTCTAAACGGCGACCCCTCGTGAAGCTGTTAGTCGAATGTATTGTAAGATCGGTTCAGGTAATGATTTTTTTTCCACAACACAATATAAGCCCAGACAGCTGTCGTTTCGGGCGGAACGCGCAGCGAGCGTGGAGCAATTCCCCCGTCTACGCTCACTCTGCTCCACCCTGTTTTATTGTTATTTAGGGGTATAGGGATAAGAAGCATAGGGCAGGGTCAGTATTTTGTTACATATTGCTACACTTTCACTAAACATGATTCCGCTATAACTTATGGCTTGTGTTTAAACGATTACCAAAAATTCACCTATTTTTCTACCAATAAATTCGAAATGACTGCCAGAATAGATAAATGGCCACCAAATTGTGCTTGGATAAATGATCACAAACTACTTTTTATGTTTTGTGTACTTAAGTTTATGTTTTAAGTATTTTTTGTTGTTCTTACATGTTCAACCTAACACGAAGGATAAAGGGGGCTTCGCTTCGCTCACCCCCTTTACCCTTCACCTAAGCTACCGCAGTATTTTGCCCTGATATTTTTTGCAACTTTTGGTGTTCATTTATCCCTTTTGGGTAGGAAAAAAATAGTTTGGTGATCATTATATTTGTTGCCATAACTTATTGGCATAGGTAGGTAGGTACTACGATTATCGGAACTAACATTAAGCCATCAATATAAGGGGGGAAAAGAGGGGATGTTTGCTGTAGCGTTATTTATCGACGGATTCCAATCAAATTTGAGAGGCACACTAAAGACTTCGTTCTACACAAGATGTTGCAAAAAATAAATAAAGAAGGGAGTGGAGGGAGCGGCACTTCGGGGTGATGGTGTTTTGGTAAGGAGAAGAAATAGGATAACCTATGGGGGGGATGGGTGTGAGGTGAAGAGGGTTGGGGATCTGAAAAGAAAAAGTGGCGGTTATTGAATGTTTATAACGGCTCGCGAGGTCCACTGTTCTCATCTCACAGAACCACTGGTGATATTTAGTTTTGGTGATCGTTATTGCCTTTTAGCCGCTACAGAGTGAGCAACATAGACATCTCTATATCCACAGCGGACGCCCTGTTCAACTTCCCCGCCTACCAGAGCGTGAAGTCGTGGAGCGCTGGCGCGCCGGCTTACCTGTACAGCTTCGAGTTCTCCGGCAACCTGACAAGAGGGTCGCACTTCCTGCCCGGAGTCGCTTTAGCTGGTTAGTATATGCTGAACTGGAAGGGACATTGCTTAGGTTCACGCTGCACAGGGTTTGCAAGACAAGCTTGGGTAAGGTTGCTTCCTGGCCTAACTAGGTTTTGTTTCGACTGTCTGAATGGAGCCCGTAGGCAGGTAAGTACAATAAGAAACGAAATTAACTCTAACTCTTATTCCGCTTCTCACTGCATACATATCCGACCCTGCGATGCCTGCCTGTCACAATGCAGTGGCGGCGGCGAGCACATCGCATACAAAATGAGTACGCTGGCTGATGATGAGTTTATCATTTCTATGTAGTAATACCGAACCGAAGCTTCTGACGTTATTTGTCTTACATTCATTTGAACCTAATAGTTTGGAAACTTGTATTAGTTGTGTATCGTTACCACACTATTGATATTGATAACTACAGCTAATAACTTTCAACACGACTTTAACAGATGACCAAACTGAATTGAAAGAACAAACGGGTCCATCGCACGGCGATGAGCTAGCATACATCTTCGAACCCCTGGACGATGAGGGCAAGTCTCTGGCAGGCGAGGTGTCCTCAACTGATAGCCGCGTGAGGGACGCCTTCATCAGCCTCATAGCCAAGTTTGCACACAGCCTGGCTCCCATTGAGAAGAACAACACCAAGATGGTGTCCTTCCTTCCATTCTCGGAGAAGAACGAGCAGTTCATCAAGATCGGGGAAGAAATTAGTATTGAAAAGGATTTCAGGTAAGGCAGTTTCCTAAAATGACGCAATTGGCAGTAATGAAATTACCTATCTGTATGTGGTGACCGTGTTCTCTTTGCAGATTCTGCCAAATGGGTCTATGGGGGAGCATGTCAGATCGAGTGACCGGGGCCTTATGTAAGAACATACTCGGAAATTTACTGAACATAGCTAAATTGCCAGTGGAACTTCCTGGAAAACTCCCCATTGACGTGAATACGCTACCTTTGATGGGAAACAAACAGACTTCAGGAGCGAAATCTACAGCGAAGCCCGTTTTAGGTCTTCCTTTTAGATTAGGTCGAAGGTAAACTTCCATAAGGTAAATAAGTTAGATTGCAATAGCCGAACAAATACTCGTAATGGACTATCTAAGCGAAGGAAAATAAACAAACACTTATATATTTCGTAACGGTATTTTCTTTACCTTAATCATCCAATGATTAATAGTTTTGCAATAACTGTTAGCTGTGTCAAATACGGGGAAGGTGACATACAGGCGGGGCAGAACATACAATCAATGATTTTCCTGTTTAAAATTGACGAAGGCAAAATTGGCACATTTCATTATTAGTGATGTGGGATCAATTGAATGAAAGAACATATGAATGAAATACGATGGAACGAAGGGTTGATAACTAAATATTGAAACATTTTTCGTATAGGTAAAGGATCCCACCAAAATCATTTTTAGGATGTAAAATGTTGCCAAGACGAGACCTCGGCTCGCACTGTCAAAAAGTTATCAGCTCTCGTGAAGAGCGAAGCTTTTAACTCTAGACGCTCTAACTCTACAAGCCCTAATTTCACAAACTCGACTTCTTAATCAAAATATGTGGCTTGGCCGTTTCGCTGCCGTCACATGGGCGGAAGGTGAAATAGTTTTTAGACGATTTTATTCGACTATAGGTTACTGTTGTGCTTTAATACTACTAAAGTCAATATCTATAAGGTACACTACAGATACGCTACACAAGCCTGCCTACGAGAGAACGTAGGTGACCCAATATCAATGAGGGCATTATTCGAAGTCAACCCTTGACTTTTATGTATGGTGATAGCCTACCCGCGCTGCATTTGCTTCATCATCAATCACAGCGGGTATATATTAGGCTTTTTATATGTTTAACGAGTCCACTTGATTTTGTTTATCTGGTATAATCCAAACCGAAGTTGTGAAGGTTCAAAAAAACGACGAAACGCTTCGAGTAAACTTGCGCTTCTCTTTGCTCGTCTTGGCGGGGGTAATACGAACCCCCGAGATATTATAATTAAGTGCGTTTTATTTTTTGTTTCCTAACAAACAGTGGACCCTTTTCATTTCGAAGACAAAGCCAAATCCTTTTTTCAGATCAGAATATTGATCTGAATTATTTTTCTAGGACAGATATTAAATAGACTAACACTATTTGTTATGTGGTATGTGGTAAATCAGATAGTGTTTCTCCGGACCTTATGAAACAGGTCCGTAATAATTCTAAACATCATTTATCATATTATGAAATACTGAATTAATTTCAAACATTCAACTTTCGATTCTATCAAATGTAGGCAGTTCATTGAGTAATTCCCACAACAGTCATAGTCACATTTTGTTATGGCAACAAATATAATGACCACCAAAATATTTTTTTCCTACCTAAAATGGCTAAATGACCACCAAAAGTTGCAGAAAATATCAGGGCAAAATACTGCGGTAGCTTAGGTGAATCTTGGAAGTATATATAGCAACTATGGAAATATTGTATACGATTTTTGGAGGAAAAAGGCATTATTTAGTAAATGACAATAAACGGCCAAGTGCGACTCGAACTCGCTTTGGGGATAGAACCGATCTGGCATATCAGCCCGCCCGCCATTTTGATTTTTTTTCGAAATCGCGGCGTACTATGAAAGTGGTAATATGTTACGGCTAAAGCTAGGTGTGAAACTAAACTTAAGTTTAGCCGGCTAGTCTTAAGATTAATTTCGAGCCTCGGCTAATATCCGAAGTCATGTTCGTTGTGATATGATAGCGGATGTCATCTTGAATCGGCTAGACTGCATATTAGCCGATGCGTTTCGGTTAATGTTGGACATTAGTTAGCTAATGTTGAAAACGAAGTATTCGTGCGAATGTGGGGTGCGGGGCGGTGTAATTTTATTCAGATGAGAACGCTATTTGATGGGAAACAAACAGACTTCAGGAGCGAAATCTACAGCGAAGCCCGTTTTAGGTCTTCCTTTTAGATTAGGTCGAAGGTAAACTTCCATAAGGTAAATAAGTTAGATTGCAATAGCCGAACAAATACTCGTAATGGACTATCTAAGCGAAGGAAAATAAACAAACACTTATATATTTCGTAACGGTATTTTCTTTACCTTAATCATCCAATGATTAATAGTTTTGCAATAACTGTTAGCTGTGTCAAATACGGGGAAGGTGACATACAGGCGGGGCAGAACATACAATCAATGATTTTCCTGTTTAAAATTGACGAAGGCAAAATTGGCACATTTCATTATTAGTGATGTGGGATCAATTGAATGAAAGAACATATGAATGAAATACGATGGAACGAAGGGTTGATAACTAAATATTGAAACATTTTTCGTATAGGTAAAGGATCCCACCAAAATCATTTTTAGGATGTAAAATGTTGCCAAGACGAGACCTCGGCTCGCACTGTCAAAAAGTTATCAGCTCTCGTGAAGAGCGAAGCTTTTAACTCTAGACGCTCTAACTCTACAAGCCCTAATTTCACAAACTCGACTTCTTAATCAAAATATGTGGCTTGGCCGTTTCGCTGCCGTCACATGGGCGGAAGGTGAAATAGTTTTTAGACGATTTTATTCGACTATAGGTTACTGTTGTGCTTTAATACTACTAAAGTCAATATCTATAAGGTACACTACAGATACGCTACACAAGCCTGCCTACGAGAGAACGTAGGTGACCCAATATCAATGAGGGCATTATTCGAAGTCAACCCTTGACTTTTATGTATGGTGATAGCCTACCCGCGCTGCATTTGCTTCATCATCAATCACAGCGGGTATATATTAGGCTTTTTATATGTTTAACGAGTCCACTTGATTTTGTTTATCTGGTATAATCCAAACCGAAGTTGTGAAGGTTCAAAAAAACGACGAAACGCTTCGAGTAAACTTGCGCTTCTCTTTGCTCGTCTTGGCGGGGGTAATACGAACCCCCGAGATATTATAATTAAGTGCGTTTTATTTTTTGTTTCCTAACAAACAGTGGACCCTTTTCATTTCGAAGACAAAGCCAAATCCTTTTTTCAGATCAGAATATTGATCTGAATTATTTTTCTAGGACAGATATTAAATAGACTAACACTATTTGTTATGTGGTATGTGGTAAATCAGATAGTGTTTCTCCGGACCTTATGAAACAGGTCCGTAATAATTCTAAACATCATTTATCATATTATGAAATACTGAATTAATTTCAAACATTCAACTTTCGATTCTATCAAATGTAGGCAGTTCATTGAGTAATTCCCACAACAGTCATAGTCACATTTTGTTATGGCAACAAATATAATGACCACCAAAATATTTTTTTCCTACCTAAAATGGCTAAATGACCACCAAAAGTTGCAGAAAATATCAGGGCAAAATACTGCGGTAGCTTAGGTGAATCTTGGAAGTATATATAGCAACTATGGAAATATTGTATACGATTTTTGGAGGAAAAAGGCATTATTTAGTAAATGACAATAAACGGCCAAGTGCGACTCGAACTCGCTTTGGGGATAGAACCGATCTGGCATATCAGCCCGCCCGCCATTTTGATTTTTTTTCGAAATCGCGGCGTACTATGAAAGTGGTAATATGTTACGGCTAAAGCTAGGTGTGAAACTAAACTTAAGTTTAGCCGGCTAGTCTTAAGATTAATTTCGAGCCTCGGCTAATATCCGAAGTCATGTTCGTTGTGATATGATAGCGGATGTCATCTTGAATCGGCTAGACTGCATATTAGCCGATGCGTTTCGGTTAATGTTGGACATTAGTTAGCTAATGTTGAAAACGAAGTATTCGTGCGAATGTGGGGTGCGGGGCGGTGTAATTTTATTCAGATGAGAACGCTATTTCTAATATCAGGGCAAAATACTGCGGTAGCTTAGGTGAAGGGTAAAGGGGGTGAGCGAAGCGAAGCCCCCTTTATCCTTCGTGTAAGGTTGAACATGTAAGAACAACAAAAAATACTTAAAACATAAACTTATGGCTCATAGGCCAATGGCATTGAGAATTAGACAAAGAAAAGAAATACCCGTCGCATCGCGTCGAAGCAGACTGACGCATGCTCCCGCGCAGAGCCCCGCGGGGCAGCCCGAGCTCCGAGACCAAGAAAATTATAGAAAATATTACTAAATTCCTGTAATAATAACATTAAGAATAAAATAAAACAACCAAAAATGTTCCCTTTTTTTTACCTATTTTTGCGTGTAAGTTTCATATAGGAAACTGATTTCGTCTCCGAGCGCTTGTTCATTTACTTGAATAATAATGCATTGCGAAAAATATTTTTAAGTATTAAATATAACAGATATCCGCTAATTTTAAAAGTCCGTTTTTATCTCTAATAGACCTTTTATAACATATATTTATCCTACATTTTTATGTATTTTAGCCTAGAATTGAAGCTAAAGATGCATATCTGGCCATATTTAATCCCGTACACAAAACATAAAAGAAATTTGGTGATTATTTATCCAAACACAATTTGGTGGACATCCATCCATTTTGGCAGTCATTTCGAATTTATTGGTAGTAAATTTTCGAATTTTTTGGTAATCGTTTAAACACAAGCCTCTTATTATTGTTTGTTATCGATATCGGCCAAGTTGATATGGATAGAATATACGGTTATGTGACACTAACGATTCTGTCACATTCGAAAAAGAAACTCAGACGAGCAACTTCAAAATACTTCCACATTCAAGACAATGTTGAGTGAATAGCAAAAAGACATTGAATAGCACAAAGTATATCAACCCACATACCTGCATGCTACGCTAGGGTCCGATTTTAATGAACACTTATAAAAATGCCCTACCTAGGTAATTTACTCTACATTTACAACGAACTTACACTGAAGTTGATGAAGGTAGACTTTATTTTTTTATCTTCGGCTAAAATTATGTTTTCAACATCCTGTAGTTTTTAAGTTAGTCAATCCTTATCAATCAGTGAATGTTGGCACAGATACCTACTACATATAACTAACTACACACTATTTGTATGCGGGTGACAAACAGACTAACTGTATAATAGTCCCTAGTGCCAACGCATGAAGTACCTACTCCTCATTATATATCTAGATGTGCTAGCGAGGACGTGCTATACATAAAGAAACAGGCAACGGACACCGTAAAAACAGTATGTCTCAACTTAGCATATTCGCCCTGGCTCTTTGTTTCATTGCATATTATGAGCAAGCCCAGTGCCACTTGATTCGTGGAGAAATGTCGGAGGCCCCAGTGTTCACTAGAGAAGTGCCGATCTCTCGGGAATCTGTCGAAAGCGACGGCGCTCAAGAGATCCCAGTGGAAATTCCTGAAGAGAAGACATCTACCGAGAAATCCTGTGTTGCTATAGGCCAGTTTGTAAGTATTGAAGTGTGTTAGAATCTGTGAATTTCAATGATGGATGACCTTCTTAGTAACGGGTTCCATGCGTGACTTCTAAAACTAGACAGTTAATTAGTGATGACTTTCGTGGAACCTGTAGGATGGTCTCTCCCAAATTACGTCTTCTTCAGACATGTCAAATGACAGTAAAGTACGGCAGCATAGATTCCTTTACGCCGGTTGGTCATTTCAGAATGTAATTTGGACACTACATTGGTTGAGACATTCACATCAAAAACTATTTAAATTCTGACTAGTAATGAATATTATGCATAAACAATGTCTTGTCTATGTCTATGAGACTGGAGCCAATATTCATCGAATTTGAATTTGATAGCAGCTTCATTATTGAAAGCAAAATTTTACGGATTCATTTATTTTATTTCAGTGCATGACACATGGTGATTGCTGCTCCAATGCATGCCTTGGTTACTTGAAGCGGTGCGTTTCTGGATAGCTGCACTAACAAAAAGTTGACGACAACGATCATAAAATTGTAATTAGAAATGCTTGTAAAATGTTGATAAGGCTATAGAAGTTTAACTATTCAGTTAACTTTACGAATAGGGTGGAATGGGTGATTCAAGTTGGTGAGGTCCGGGGGGTTGGCGGCGAAGTGCTGCAGCTCCTTCATTGCGACTTCAGATATCTTCCACAAATCCGGGTAGTTCTTCTTAAACTCAGTGTACCATTTGTTAATCTGTGGAGTGCAATAAACGTTAATTTAACCCTAAATACTTTTTTTGTCTGTCTGTCTATCCGTTTGTCACCAGGCTGTATCTAATGAACCGTGATATTTAGACAGTTGAAATTTTCACGGATGATGTATTTCTGTTGCCAATATAACAAAAAATACTAAAAAACAGAATAAAATGAATATTTAAGGGGGCTCCCATACAACAATTCTCTCAATACCACATACAAACTTATGAATGCACCTGGTTACGTACATAGAGTGTCAAAGTACCAATAACTTTGTAAACAACATTTTGCTATGTAAAATCCAAACTATGTACGGTGGTACGGAACCCTTCGTGCGCGAGTCCGACTCGCACTTGGCCGTTTTTTGATATCTATCATATTTAGTAAAATTAGTACCTATTATGAGAATTGCCCCAAAACAAGGCAATGGGATTGGTGTCTCATGAAATGCTTCATTTAATTTTATCAAAGAAGTACATACATATATAAAATCACCTTGGTATATTTTGAAAAGTCAAAGTTGATGGCCTCCAGGGTCATGGTAGAGTTGATGAGCGCGAAGTCAGCGATGGTGAGGTGGTTTGCAGCGGCGTGGCTGGTACCCAGTCTCTGCAGGTAGGTGTCGAACACCTCCAGCGCCAGGTGAACCTTCTTCAGGGCAAGCGGAGAGCGCTCGTAGTCGAAGAATATGGGCGCCAGCTGCATTTAACAAATATGTAGAAAGCTATGATCAACTAACTACCTATTTGATTCGAGGACCTACCATCCTTCGCGGAGTACCAGCCTTTGCGAGTGTATCCAATGCAAGTATATTTTTATAGGTAAGTACCTACCTCCTATAGGGTACTTGAGACAGATGCTTGGCTTGACGACAAACTGTTTCTCATCTTGATGATGTTTTATTACACGAAATTATATCATTGATTGTAGAACGAAGTTTAGCTTAGATGTTCTAGATATTGTGGCCTACGTCCTGCAGAGGATATTAGGCATACAACATTACAAGTTAGACAAATAAGTAAATAAACACCGTTATGTTAAGTAGCTATATTTAACCATTACAATTACGTATATCAAAAATATTTTTGCATTGGATATCTACCTGTAATATAGAATTGTATACCTTAAATAAAAGATAACGAATTTATGGCGAAAATATTTTACGATGACCGTAAGATACTATTTATATTGACGAATGAGATGAGAAAAGTTCTGTCGATGAGAATCTTCACTCATTACGAGATAAACATAGATTTAATCTTACCGTATAAGGGCAGATGTTCGCATAGTAAGTCGATAGATTGAAGCAGAGCCTGTGATTAATTATTGCCCTGAAATAAATACAAAGATGATGTAGATTAAACTCTGTAATATTGATGGAAAAACGATAGGGGAATATTTAACTGTAGCTCAAAATACAATTATGCAAACGAATTATCTTCACTGAGTAACCTACCCCAAAAAACTGACTACTCTACAAATAAACAATTTAATTAACAAAACAAGGACCACCCACAAAATCATAAATCCTATAAAAACAAGCTAACATTTCTCTAATCTCTTACAACATTTTTTTTCGATCACAAAAACTCATCACCACCAACAAAATCATAATTCCTAACAAAACAAGCTAATGTTTCTTAAAGAGTTCACAACAAATATTTGGCTTGTCAAACACAAATTCCGTTTCCGATACAAAAATAATCTAGTCAAACTAAAATACTGACTTGCACTCAAAATGCTGCAATGCATAAAAAGCGTACTACTATAGCTAAATTAATTTTTTCTTATCTGTTTTAATGAAAATTATATATAAAACATCCCTTTTGGCATAAAGCGAAAACGCGGTCGCTCAGCTAAAGCAAGACCTGCCTTAAATTATACAATGAAAAGTTTGAGGCTTTAATAAGATTTAATTGAGATAAATTAAACCGCACATCAAAAATATTTTGATCAAAAAATCGGAGATTATTTGTTTGGCGTTTAAATACATGCCAAAACTATATACCTAGTTAGATTAATGAAATACCCTCTAGAGCCTTGATTGTTACTGGATTAATATAGTATGTATGTATATCTTATAAAATATTCGGTTCCGTATCCTAAGGTTGTCAAAGGGGACCCTATTACCACAGAGGAATAAATGGGAACAGTGACAAAGGTTCTAAGGAGCCTGCAAAATTCATACCTATATTAGTAGGGTTGGCAAAAGAGAAAAAAAATAATTTAACAAACTGTTACGAGCTTTTATTGACCGAGCAATTTTATTATCTTATTCTTAGGGTGGTATGCCTTTGAAATACTTTGGTATCTAATACAGTTTGTCACATGAGGTCACCCACTTATAATCTCAACTACTCATCATGCAACATCAATATTAGAAAAACAAAATTATAATATTGTGATATTGTGTAGGGTGCCTTGCGGCCATAATTTTATGTCGTATGCAAGTTTTCCCTAGGGCCAATATTTACAGAGATATATCGATAAAAAACATTATGACTCATTATCTCGAGAAGGGAGAGGTGCACGATGAAAACATTTATGACCTAAAATGATGGCAAAGAGCGACCCTACGCGATAGCGGAATATAAGTAGGCAGTATTTTTTTTTTTTAATTACAATTCTAAAAATATTAGGCAAAGACTTAAAAAAATCTGGCGCCCCCTTACCTACCTCGACCCAACATTCATATACTCACGGCTATATTCCCATAAAGGGGTAGCCTAGAGCTGCAATTGCGATACACTTTACTATACCTACTTTATTATTACACATAAAACAATTAAGCTTATGAACGCAAACTGTTTTAACGAAAGTAAACCATTCGGAAACCAAACAGCAACATATTTGTAGGGTAATAAATAATACTGATACCAATTACCTAACAAAATAACACGGTTTGTGCTACCTACTTTAACATTTTAAATAGTTATACTTAGTCTGGTATTCATTTACTTACCTAGTAGACTCCTTGGGATAGTTAAAATATGAAATGTCTTTTCTGTTTCTATTATTATTCATACAAACAGTTCAGTACACCATTTTGAAAGTCCAAAACGTATACTTAAACACTTTAATAACTATTTACAGTTTATTATATATATTTATTTATTCCACATAAAATTCGATAAGGTAGGTGACAACGAATAAGACGTGGTTTGTGTAGGCCCTCCTTTTGGGCACTGGCCGAACGAGCGTAAACCGATTTTATCCAGTGCGGCGGTGCGTACGCGACACAGCGGCCAGTGCTCACTCACACATGCGCAGTATGCTTGTAGTAGGTTACCTATGACGGCGTGGTTCTATGAACCTTTGTCTCTGGTCCTTTCTTCCTCTCTGTGCTATTACTAAGCGGTATCCGCTGTCCACCTGTCTGTCCGTCCACCCGTAACATGCCGACCCCACGGGGGGTGTTGACGCGGAAAAGTGAGGGACAGAGCTATACGCTTCATAAAGCTCTCTCTCATCTTTCGCGACAAAACCCCCCCCCCCCCCGCGCTGGGCATGCTACGGGCGGGTGTCCGTATCAGTCAGCGGGCTGTATCTCATGAACCCTTAATATGTAGAGAGTTGAAATTTTCACAGAATTTTCACAGAATTTTCACGAGATTTTACAGGGCTCCCCATACATGAGACGAATTAGTATCATCGCAATGCTCGCGGTTCCTCTTACCGATGTCGGTGGTCGGATCTGTATTGGGCTGGTTAGGTTTTTAATTTTTAGCCCGATGTTTATTGTGCGATGGGAACGCTTTGTGTGTGAGTCTGACTCGCATTCGAACCATTTTTTTATTAAGTTAGGTAATCTATGTATTTGTTAGGTATGGCACTGCTGCGGCAACGGCTAGTTAAGTTAAACTACAGTTTACATCCCATAATACGACCATTTATAGTAGGAATAAGTACCCGGTATCCCTATATATGACTATGATATTACAAACATATGCAAATCCACAAAACAACCTACCTTTCTTTAGCGTCCTTCGGATACAATGGGCTGTTTGGTTTGTATTGATCACATAAATACTGCATTATAGCATTACTTTCACCCAAGAAAAAACCGTCGTCATCCAACACAGGAATCTCCTTCTGCGGGTTCATCTGAAACCAAAAAAGATTAGGTTAGTAGGTACCTACTAGCTAAGTAGCTATTACCATGGACCAACGTACGAGAAGGCAAGGAATAACCTTTATACTTAGAAGTGTTATTCGATTTTTAGTTTAAATGTTGTCGCTTGCGCTAGATATAGCTACTAAATACTTACTTAGTTCGAAACAATAGAATTCCATCGGATTCACGACATTGTACTTTCTTTCTAGTAAAGTACCTAATATTTTAGTGGTGCCCCACATATAAGAGTCAAAGCAAGAGAGTCAGTTACCGCCGCGTATTCTTCAGTCATGTGGTCCCCTGCGCCGTAGTCCACATCTACCAGCTCGTAGGGCAGCTGCAGTCGGGCCAGGGTCTGTCGCACCGACATCGACGGGGGACCGTCTGAGACCCCGTACAGCTTTAACACCATGGCGAGGATCTGGGATGGAGATTTGAAAAAATGTTTACCTACATTCTTGACTACTGCGCCTTCAGCTGTTATTTTGCCATACAGCATCGTCATAATATATCTTGTATCCCGTATGGCATTACTCTAAAATACCAGATACAAATAATATAGTACGAGTAAGTACGAGTCTAATAAATACCTCTAGTAAAATAGTTACTTACCTATCGGTTACGATATCAAACAATGAAGGGTACGTTAACTAAGTGTAAATTGTAAACAAGCACTGACTGAGTAAGGAAGGTTGCAAAAACCGCAACAATCTAGGCTCATGGCTAACACCTCTCACTTTATTATACCTAGCTATAACTACAGCTACGCACAACGCTGCTTAAGCATATCAATGAGTTAACGAGTCATACCACACCGCTATGCACACATTGGTAACGCTTTAGTCCTTCTCTAACGATATTGTTAATTGAAGAGGAACTAACACATTTTGTAGCATATGGAGCCCTCTTCCTTAGAGATTTCCATGTCAACTATTGAAACTTAGGACTGCAGACTTGATTAATTCGTTACCTATCACGAAGTTCTGTCAGCCTAGACTTTCTTAGTAGGTATCTCCCAACGTTTGGTAAAGTATGTAAGTAGGCAGGTACCTACATGATGCAATTTGCTATAGTAATTTGAACTAAACCGCAGAGAACTTAGTTGTCTACCTAGGTCTAATCTAAGCCTACATTTTAACCCTGTTGTTGTTGATGGCTGTTGGTTGGAGTTATAGCTACGATGACATTATCTTTGATAGGATGGAGTATAATTACGATGCATACTAGACTAGCCGCCATATCTCTTTTCCTATCTGCCGGGGCGTGGATGTTGCCAAATTATTGCTTAACTATAATCATCTGCCATTTGTGTGCGATAAAAGTTTCACGATGTAATAGAAATCTTATGAACTCTCCATGGATTAACAATATTAGCACCAAAAAATATCAGGCACATCGAGCAACACGGACTTTATCAAGGAGGATGTTCAGGTAAAATCATAGAATAGCCACCATGAACACTGAAGGGTTAAGTTAATTTATTGTTTCGTAAGAAATTACTTCCTCGGAAACATTATAAGAAGAACCCTCAAACAAACAAATCTTGTCATATTTGTGCCACATAAAAATGAAATCGGACGTGCCCATTTTTGCTCTCATAGTCTGTTCATCATTGTTCAATCGTTACGCTGTTTCTGGACCTGTGCTGCCTTTTAATGATGGTGAACCCAACCGGACGAGACGACAAGCCGGGTACGTGTACAGCAGGCCGAGTATATCATTCGATCTTCCCACGCGGCCTTCTGTGGCTCCGACTCAAGCACCGAATGTTGACAGGGGACAGACGCAGTCGCAGCAAATGTATTACGCATACCCAGCGCCAGCGCCGGCGCCGGGAGGAGATGGCGGTGTCGTCAACATAGGGGGAGGGCAGCCGGCAGCCGGAGCGTACACGACCACGACGCAGAGCGTCGCCACAGCGGGAGCATCGAGTGGCTACAACTATGGAGCGCCGACTGCAGCAGGGTACGGCGGGAGCACGCAAGGATCAACCGCTGGATATGGTGGGAGCACGCAAGGGTCTACAGCAGGGTACGGCGGAGGCACTCAAGGATCTACTTCTGGATATGGTGGGAGCACCCAAGGATCAACCGCAGGATATGGTGGGGGCACGCAAGGATCAACTGCTGGAAATGGTGGCGGCACACAAGGACCGACAGCAGGGTACGGCGGCGGAACGCAAGGCCCGATGGGTGGCTACGGAGGAAGCACACCAGGTTCAACTGCAGGATATAGTGGAAGCACAGCAGGAACCTCTGGAGGTTACAGCTACGGTTCCCCCTCCTCACCAGCTGGAGTCCCAGGCGGTCAACAAGGAGTATCGACCAACGCTCCAGAATACCTGCCACCCTTAACGTCCAGCAACACACCGACTGCGTCAACTGGCACGACCGCTGGATCGTCTAGCTACACACCAACGGCTTCTCCAGGCATGGTCCCTGTACCCTCGGCATCATATCTTCCTCCTATCACAGTCGGTGGTACATCGCCAACTTACGGTCCTTCGACCTCCCCGAGTACGGTCGGTACAACTACCAGCCCATCGACGCCTGGTACGACTCCCATGTCGCCTCTCCCTACTCCGAGTACTGGATATTTGCCGCCCAACCCATCGCCTACGAGCCCCAGTCCCACTACGCCTGGTGTAGTGAACACAACACCATATTCTCCTCGCCCAATCTCCACTCCAGCTCCCACGTACCTTCCACCAAGACTTTAGCTTAGCTGATGCAGCTATACTGATGAGTCAAGTAGATAGAAGAGTATGGATGTGGATAGGTAAAATAAAACTAAGTGTTCGGTACAAACTTCAGCTGAAATGACGACTATTACTTGGAGGATTTCCTCCCTAGTGACGTCCTTCTAGGTTTCTAGCTAATATATGTAATTCAATTCAATTCAAAAATGTTTATTTCGAACCACACGGATCCATAAGAGGTACAAGATATATATGCATAATTAAAATAAATCAAAAGTTGTCAAGACCATCCAACTACCATTCAAGTTAGAAGTCATGTGAACATAACAATGTTACATACTAGTGTCAGGACAGGATAGGACAGACCAGCCCTCCCTGCAATATGGGCCAGAATGCTGTTGCCAACAGCAT
The DNA here is from genome assembly GCA_949825045.1 of Argyresthia goedartella. Taxonomy (NCBI): domain Eukaryota; kingdom Metazoa; phylum Arthropoda; class Insecta; order Lepidoptera; family Argyresthiidae; genus Argyresthia; species Argyresthia goedartella. The sequence goes on from OX463817.1 coordinate 9,830,855, forward strand.
GTTGGCGCTCCGCGCACATGGCACATATAAAGCCTCCGGCACCGACTCCGTAACCGACTCTCGCGCAGTCGCGATCCCGTTCGTCACACCGAAAGTAGGGCGTGCGCTCACAACACAACACTTTTCAGTGTAACATACGTATGTCTTATTTTGTGGTACGACTCAGTCTCGGACGATGAAGAATTCCTCTGATTGATTTTATGAATTCTTTACTAGTTCTTTAGTAAATCATATGGCTGATTGCAATCTAGCTTACAAGTAACAGGTTATTACAATGTTTATCAGGCTGTCTTACTCCTCTAATTCTTGTTGTTCAATACATGTAATTGATTATGCTATGCAGAAAATATGGAAATGCTCGTTTTGTAACGAATGTCATTCGAAACATGTTTGAGTTGTGGCCTAAATACGGGCGGTGCGATCAAATTGGTGCTAAAAAAATAACAATGGCGCGCGCAACTGCTGTTGCGTTCTCCGCGCCGTCTCGCGTGACTTTCGCCCCGCATCACGGCCGCCCCGCGTCGCGGTTACCGATCTGTCGTTGACCCGCGCGGCAGCCACGCGGGTCCCGCTTTCGATGTGACGGGTTTCACGGGATGACCCAGGTTTGGTGTGGCGAAGCCTTTATTATATTGGACGCGATCACGCGAATGGCGCTGTACTGTACTGAGAATATTGCTCGATTTCGTTCGACAACCTCACGGAGCCAGTCAGAGACATCGCTGGCTGTGGCTTGGCAAGCAGGGGTGAAAGGATAAGGGGGGAAACGGAAATGCTATACGGATGTTGCGTAACAGAACGAAGCAGCACACGGTGACGACTTCATATTCGTTTTTTTTAGGTTGTGTGCAATAAAGATGCAGATATTTCGATTTTTGTCTGGCAACACTAACGAAACAGCTGTCAAACAAGAAAAAAAAAGTCGTACAGAAATAGTATCAAATGATAGAAAGAAGTTATTTTTGACATTTTTTTAAAGACTTCTAATTTCTGTTGATTTCAGTGTTCAGTATCACACTTTAGAATGAAGAAAACAACACTGAAACAAGCCATATGTGTCAAGAATTATTTGCATGCATCATAGACGTCGAGAAATCGCAGTGCTATATTATGGTTCTACTAATAGAAAAAATCTCTTATATATATCCCAAAGGAAGCAAATCTTTCACCAGGTATGATATATACCAACACATTCTGGCTCAGCGTATTTTAATGGTCACTTAGTTGTGTTTAAAGGCTTTTCCCAACAGTTGGTAAGACTCAAGGTTCATGACCTTAAGTTGATTGTCAGTTGTGTTAATGCATTTTAAGTGGCAGTTACCAGCCTGCTTTCTTATTTAATTAAAATTGTGTTTCCAGGGCAACCCATGACTGGGTATCACTGTCCGAGCATGGTATATCTGGAAATGATAACAGACCTTCAGAATAGCTACAGAACCACTATAAACAATCTGCCAAATGAAATACTTTTATACATATTTTCAATGATTGATTTTGAGTCCCTAGTGGCAGTGGCGAATGTATGTATGAGATGGCAACAGCTGTGCTTGACCCCTTGCGTTTGGGACAAGACTCGGCTCATTGTTTGCATGAAAAATTATATACAAATCAGTGAAAGTATTGTGCCTTTCGTAGCAAAGTATTTAAAACGTGTAAAATTACAGTATTTTAAATTGTATCCTCAAATCAGGGCTTCCTTGATAAGCTACTGTCCTAATCTAACTCACTTAGAAATAAGTATATCTCAAGTTGACAGTTGTATCTTTGATGACCTCGGATTTTGGCCTAATTTGAAATTTTTGAGTTTTCGTAACTCACTCATAGTAAATGATAATATGAATAGTGTGTATCATTTAGAATTTGAGAAACTCCAGTATTTGGAAACCCTGATACTGTCCAATTTCGGCTTGACCCGCGGTAGCCTTCTGAGCATGCTTCAGTGCAGTCGACTGGTTAGTCTCAACATGGAGAAAATGAAGAATATACCAACCCATTTCCTAGAATCTCTATTACTTTCTAAACAGTGTACTCTCAGAGCTTTACATATTTATGGAGACACTTTAAATGATGATATTGTGAGATACATTTCAACTTGCAAAGTATTACAGGTACTTCACATTATGACTTGCAAAACCCTGTTTGACTCAAGTTTATTGCACTTAAGTAGGTTAAAGAATTTGCATTCATTGAAGTTGCGTCACGGGTATTTTTCTACAAATGCATTGGTAGCATATTTCTCAAATAATGTATTTCAAAACCTGACTTGCCTTAGTTTGTCACGATGCCACCATGTCACCTTGCAGGTTGCTAAAGTCATTAAAACTTGTGCTCCCAACTTACAGGAGCTGTCATTCTACCTGTGTCCGCTTATTATAGCGCCCAGCTTTAACCGAGCAGAGCTAGACAAAATATTTCACATACAGCTACTTATTGATTAGATTTCTAATAAATTGTGAAGAACAAATTCCCAACTACCACTGGGTTGAACGAGCTCAAGCAACCACTTATTTATTTAATGTTATAAATTGTCACCTCCAAATTTATGAGTATTATTTTTGTAAAGTTAAAAAAGGTTGTATTAATGGTGGATGTGTTGGCATAATAATAACAGTTAGGAAGTTAAACAGTGGTAAGTGTATTAACAGTTTCATAGTGTTAGATTTACAATTATTGAATCACCAGAATATTGAGAAATTACAAGGCCTAGAGTATTAAAGGAAACTTAACTTAATACTGAAATCGTCAATTTAAAGGTGCCTTTAACTAGTATTTCAAATACTATATTATGAATTATATTTATGTTTATAGGTAACTGTATAAAAGTATCTAGTTATGTACCAAGTATATGATATGAATAATTATAGCTATCCAAAACTGAACATTATAACATTTGAATCTAGCTACTACAAAAATATTGATGAATCTGTGTGAGTAGCACGAATAATTACTCATCGAAAATGTATTTGAATTGAACTGTCTGTGACTCTTGTACAATGTCATCATAAGGTTCATTTAATCTGAACTCGAACACATTTTCTGTCTGTCAAATATTTGTGCTCAGGGCTCTGGATATAATTATTTATACAAACGTTTGCAGATAACATAAATCTCACATGATTGTGTTATTTTAGCAATAGCAATTTGACACGCGTAATAAATATATTTTTTTGAATACACCTTTGTGTTTTTTTTATGGCAGTACTCATGAGTCATACATATTGTGTTTTTTTATTGCAGCACTCATGAGTACATACATACATCATTACAAAAATAAAATAATAATATTAGCCATTGTTATATAATGTATTAATAAATATTTTACCGCCAAAATGGCTAATCTTTCCGAATACGACGACACAGGGTGGAGTATGTCGATAGTAATGCCGGGTTAGACGAAGGGCTCGATATTGATCTCGATGGCCGAGCACGGGTTGGTGAGGTCGAAGCCCGCCAGCACGCCGGGGTGAATGACCCCCACCTTGCCCAGCACGCGCCCCGCCAGCACCACCTCGGCGCAGCGGCCAGGGAAGAACGCGGGGTCTGCCGGGACAGAACAATCCTTCTACTGATACCATCTAGTACTACAGTCCATCGGAATTAGCTGACCAGGGGTCAAGGCCACTGTGGAGGGCTGTTTTGAAGACCTTCTGCTCCATAAGTAGTTGGAACACAAGAAGAAGAAGAATATACCTACTATCCATTTGTTAGTTCAAAACTCAAAATACTTGATCTAGTTCGATAGAAACAGCCAATGGTCAACGGAATAGTTAGAACCTTTTAACTATTATGATCGAAGTTAGGGCGTTTTCCCTAGTTATGGACAACGCCCACCCTGAACATCATGCTACCATTCATGGTGTGATAAAATCTATCTACCTTCAGTCTGCTGCAGCCGGTAGCCCTGTTCTCCCCAGGGCACGCGCAGCTGCGACATCACCAGATCCAGTAGACCGTGAACGAGCTGGAAGCCGGCGGCGCGGCCGCAGTGCACTGCGCACAGGCGACGCTCGTTGCGGGCGCCGCTCTCTGCGATTTAAACACAATACATGTAAACTTTTTTTGATATCTATATACAGACACATTACCACTGGCCTCTAGTCATGGAAACCAGAACCAAAAACATATTTTCCCCCTAAGCCGGGTTTGAGCAGAACTTGCTACTTGCTACTACAGTCAGACTGGGATGAATTTGAATCGCTTTAGGCGGTTTATTGCGGAGAGAAAACACTTCGGCTTCCTTAATACGCATTGTATGCTTCTCAGCACACGGCGGATTCTGAACGCGCGGACGTCCCGAGGAATACTCATGGAGAACGCGCGTATCAAAATCGATATTGACTCCGGGCGGAAAAATACGCTTTGTGCATTAGTGTGCACACGCTCTCTCACCTGTGGTATCATCCTGCAGCACCACATCGCTAATCTCGAACAGCTTCACCGGCAGCGGCATCTTCCTATTCGCCGCCACAGTCTTCAGCAGGCCCGCCAGCAGCGTGGTGCGCACCACCTGGAACTCCAGGGTCTTGGGGTTGGCAACGTGCACCGCGGGCACCAGCGAAATGTCGAGGCCCAGGCGCGTGGACACGTCGTCGCGGGAACACTGCGGGGCGAGAGTGATGGATGGTCGTTTGTTTAATGTGTCTTATGTTGCCAATTTTCATATGAAAAGGGGTGAAAGTAGTTTCCTGTTCTGTACGTCGGAAGAAAAAGGATTGGATAGATTAAGGGGATAACTCGTCCGTGGAAAGGTCCGCGTTACTGTGAGAGGGACGGAATCGGGGAAAAATTACACAACGCAGCGCCGAACCACAGAAAAATTGTTTAAAAATAAACTACGCTATTTTGCTTAAAATATTTATAGTTTACGAATACATAATATCCACATTTTGAACGCAGTTTCACAACAAAATTAGTTAGGATTTCAGAATTACAGGGAAAAATAAAACAATTTAGAGGTTTTTTCGTATTTGAATTCTATCTAGACAATTTCATCCAATCGCGTTTTCCTTTAGTGAGAATCTTAATCAAATACTCAATAAACGTTAACCCAAAAATCAAATCTGAAGATGGCTTCATGGTGGAGTAAATGGATTCGAAAATAACCCTATTTTTTTTTCTTATCATCATAAGTTCGTCAGTATCTGACAGAGACATAGAGCCATGCCGACTAGGCACGGACGCGTAGAGCCGCATTCTGTATATTAGCCAGCTCTGTTAGGTGCTTGAGGACTTTATTAATCTTTGGTAATTAATACACAGACATCAGCCTTCACTGATGTGCATACCGAAACAAACAAAATCTGTGTATGCCTCAACGCTGATGTTGTTAATTGGTTGTTGTGTAAAAAGCTGCTATTTTAATTTACTTTAAGTTGTGTAGTCATTGTAAATAGAACCTTCAAAGTGGTTGATACTTGGTTGTTTATCTACTTTAGTTTTTAGTATGTAACTATTTAAAAATAAGATCTTCTTAGTTTTTTCATCTGCTTTTGATCTACGTACCTAGAGGACGTACCTCTACTTTATCCTACCGTTTTCTGTGTTTAGCTATCCGTTCGATAATGTAAGGAGTGCTAACGTATGTGATTACCCCGAGGGTACGAATCTGTTTAGTTCATAGTTATTCTTTGATGTGTGCATATTTGTGTTCCTTCCCTCTCTCTCTCTACAGCCACTTTCTGATTGCAATGCTTACGATAGTTAGATATCTTCGCGGCTCCCCGATGTCTCGTCGAGCCTGGACGTCGAAGATGGATGCATTGCAGTCACCTCTTTATCTTTCGGCACTCAGACAGGGTTCATCCAGCTAACCACCTCTGTCTGCCTATCTTGCTGCTGATTCAACCGGCTACCCGGCTACCGGCCCCGTCTTACTGCTGATCAGGACTATCCACTCTTCCCTACCACTACCTGCACCATGACCCCTTGAACCCGTCCCATCATCCCGGATCCTACTTCTGAAGATGTGCCAAGGGAGTCGTACTCCAGACGCGTGAAGTCATTCTAAGAGTTCGCAACCCACGCCTAGTCGCCCTCAATAAATTCTGTACATAATATAAATTTCTCTAATTTATTCGTTAGGCACTACTAAACCGTTTCAGCTGTAGGTCACTTTTTGTCCGAATATTAACCTGGAGCCGACCGAAGCGGAGCGGAGCGAGGCGACCCCATGTACTTTCACAGAACCGAATCGGTTGCTATAGTGAATATTTAAACATGTAGATAGAGTTAACGATTACACATGAAATCATTGGATCAATACCTTCCGCAGGCAGAGTTGAAAGTTACATAGATTTTGTTCATGTTAAATTGCCGAAAGAGCAAAAGGTAGGACACAAACTGTGCGGTTTCGCACGTTCAGGACTGATTCATGCACATAATGCGGCTTTACGAGGCCCGGACCTAGGCGAGTGTACCTGAGAATTCTCGGGGTGCCGCCAGAACCGCTAACACCTCCCTGCATAATGTAATTTTTCTCCCTGTGATATGGTCTCTGCTGTAGGGATTTTAAATGCCGATCTCGACAAAATCAGGGTCTGGGCCACTTCTTTTAGAACGCTTGACATCCCTAGTAAGTCGCAGGCTTTGATTATTGGTTCCAGGTTTTCCCTTAACTTTTTACAGCAGCTGTCAATTGCCCCTGTAAACCTATGATGGTAACATAATCGCATATTATAGTATATTGGTAGTATTAGATAGTACTAAGGCCAAAAAAGGAGTTTTCTTCGATGACAAAATGTCCTGCGGGCTTATTCGCTAATTTTGAGAGATGAAAGTGAACAACAGTGAATTGATGATCACCGAGCTCAATGACCAACCGAACACTCTGTTGTTTTGGTATTTCGTATCGCCTTCATGTCACGTGATCTTTCGGTGATGAACGGAAACTCTCAGTGCTCATCGACATGAAATTGTTACCACTCTAGCTATTACCCGTCTTATTTGATATCGTTAGTTACACGAAATTATTGAATGACACCATTATCTTCTTAATTGCTTAAAAACAATGCTATCCAACAGTCGTTTTCACTTCTATTTTGACAGTTTGGGTAGTCCACAAACTTTCAAAATCATGTACACCGAGCTTACTGAATACCAATTTATCGGAAGTCGATATCCTTCAGTGGCCATCAAACTAGCACAGTGATGATCACTGAGCGGGACGCCATTTTCAAATGCTAAAATTGCGCACCGAAGTTACGGAATACCAAATGTGTGGTTTGAAAGATGGAATTTGGAAACTATACTCGGTGATCATCATTTTATACTGTCATTTGAGTTAGCGAATAAGCCCGCTGGTCAGCGCATGTCTGCGAGGTCAGTAAGCGCATCTTTGTCACTTTTCACTCCCTTCAAAAAATTACGCTTGCCCAGCAGTCTCTTCCGCTGACAAATGATAAGCAACCGAAAAAACTCGAGCGACTTCAAAACCTCCAGATTCGGTTTGTCTTCGGTCTGCGCAAGTATAACCACATCTTGGAGTATAGCAGGGAGTTGAAGTGGCTCCTATCCGTCTTCTGACATCCTTATCTGCCTCTACAACATCTTATTTAATCCTCGCTACCCTGGCTTCTTACGAGATCGATTTGAATTCCTGTCTTCGGATAGGCTTCGGAGATCTCAAGCTCGGTCACTGCTTATAACTCCGCAACACAACACAGTATATGAACATGATTGCAGACTACGCGCTATCAGGCTCTGGAACAAAATTCCTAGCGCCATCAGAGACAGCCCATCACTTCATATTTTTAAAAGTCGCTTAAAAGAACATTATCTTTCTCTTCCATAATAGACCTAAGTAAGTATACCAAATATACATCAATATATAATATTTATCGATGTAAGTATGTGTATCGTTGTCTAGTACCCAAGACACAGGGAATCCTAGTTTGGGGCTAGATCAATGTGTGTAAATAGTGTCCAAGGTATTATTATTGTATTAATGTATATTTTGTAGTATAATTTTATCTATTTGTATTTATGTACATATTGTTAAGTATTTTATTATTTTAATTCAACGTTGTGCACCTTGGTCTACCTGTTCTTTAATGTATCCTGTCCATCCTAGGTTTGCTGGAAGAAATCTCTTTTTAGAGATTAGCTCGCCTTTGTACACTTAGTTTCCATTTTGATGTATCTGTAGTAATCGACGATCTCGCAAAAATGAATTATGCTTCTGAGTCTTTTGACAAATTGATATGATATAAGACTAACTATATATACAACGCTAAATGAAAGTGAAAAATAAAAAAAATAAAAATATACAACTAAACTAAATAAAAAATGTCCTTTAGGTCGCTACCGTCGGCCTTTATCGCCCGACCGAAATCGATCTTATGTTATGCTCCTGGCGCATCATTTTTTGTTCGAGTGTCCTGTCCACCCTTCTGAATACTTGCGGTGTTGGAATATCTCTCCTCCCTCACCGCTCTCTCAACTAGCGCAGTTTCCTTCTATTCTCAGTGCCGAAACGCGATAGTCAGTGATTGAGTTACCAGCGTGAAGGTGAGCGCCTCCGTGTACCCTGCGCGCGCGCACACCGCCCGCAGCTGCTCCGTGAGCTTGTTGCGCGCCTCCTGCCCTCCAGCCGACACCACGCGCGAGGGGACGCGTGGGATGTTGTTATAGCTGCAAGCAAGAGGTGTGGACATTAAGCTATCATCATAAGTAAAGGATGTCGCAGCTGCAAGACTTGTGGACACTAAAGCTATCATCTGGTGTATGGGATGTTGCAGCTGCAATAGTTGTGGATCCTTAGCTATTAGGGCTTAGGGCAGGAGGCGCGCAACAAGCTCACGAGCTTGTTGCGCGCCTCCTGCCCTCCAGCCGACACCAAGCGCGAGGGGACGCGTGGGATGTTGTTATAGCTGCAAGCAAGAGGTGTGGACATTAAGCTATCATCATAAGTAAAGGATGTCGCAGCTGCAAGACTTGTGGACACTAAAGCTATCATCTGGTGTATGGGATATTGCAGCTGCAAGAGTTGTGGATCCTTAGCTATCATCTGATATACGAGATGTTGCAGCTGCAAGAGGTGTGGACACTAAACTATCATCTGGTGTACGGGATGTTGCAGATGTTGCAGCTGCAAGGGATGTGGACACTAAGCTATCATCTAGTGTAAGGAATGTTGCAGCTGCAAAGCTGTGGGCACAAAGCTATCATCTGGTGTACAGAATGCTGCAGCTGCAAGAGGTATGGACACTAAGCTATATATATATTGTTCTGAATGCATGGTGTGGGGACACATGGAGAACCTATAGGAGTTATTTATTTAGAGCATTGGGTTCAAGAGGATGGGTAGTCAGACCCGGTATATTTAATAGTATTTGTTACAAACAAATTCTATTAAATATACCGGATCTGTTCATCGAAATCAGTAGGTAGGTTTTTAATATGTGAACCTTCCCGGAAGACCGCCTTCCGGGTGATGTCACGTTCAACTGAACGCCACTCAATAGCTTTATTAAGTAAATCTCATATGCAGGAATTTAAATCGCCTTTGAAATGTTTACGAATCAGAACATCGCATAAACAACCCCCGTCGCAATAAAAGACAGCTCGTGTCAAATAATCGTGTTGTCATTGATCAATTCCTATATGTTTGAATTACATGTAAGGCTACAAGGTACAGGTCATGGCCGAGGTATAGTGTTTAAGTTGCTCCCTTAGGAGGAAATTAAGCTCGTTTGATCCCGTTAAACAGGGAGCAAAATAGCAATTTGCTCACTTAGGAGGAAGTTAAGCTCGTTTAATCCCGGTAAACAGGGAGCAAAATAGCAATTTGCTCAGGAAGTTAAGTTCGTTTAATCCCGTTAAACAGGGAGCAAAATAGCAATTTGCTCCCTTGGGAGGCCAAGTAATTTTATAATTAGTGTTCCCAGTATAGAGGAAATAATCCCTTGCGCTTCTTTCTCACTGACAATTCTAGTCACCTAACATTGATCTTGAAACGCGGACCAAAATTTGTTTTTTAAATTTTCGTTTTCAGCACAGAGTAATCACTTCCAAATAGTAAACAGATCAATTTCGAAACGACAACCAAATATCTTTATTTTTTTCGAGGCAGGGCAAAAACTGAAAAATGCCGCACACGCCCGCAAAAATGTTTACTTTCATCATCATCATTATTTCAGTCATAAGACGGACAAAGGCTAAGAAACGCAACAATGACCGGTCTAACGCTGTTCTTTCCTCAGTTAAGCCTATATTTTTTATAAAAATACATGGACGTGTCGGATATACATTTATTTTAATTAGGATAGGACAGTATAGGGTGAGATTTAAAATAATTATTGTATTGCGCATTGAATTTACAATTTTACTCTTCGAGCCTTTTGTTCTGCTAACAAATCTATGGCCTTGACATAATTAATCTCATGAGCAGTTCGATTTTCTAATGCTAATTGCGAGGCTCGATACACGTTCTTGATTCATTTTAATAAGTAAGTTTGCTAAAACTTCACTCGCAGCTTACAGATGTAGTAGAAAGCGTAGAATAAATTCGCAGAGCAATACAACTATTAGGAAAGGCATTTTTCAAACCATATATATCTGTTGCAAGAGATTAAAAGCAAGTTTTATATTTCTAAACAAAAGTGGAGCTTGCTTTTTAAAAACGTAGATTTCCTGGTAGAATTAAACTGTTTATAAAACTCGCTAGTATTTTCGTCCTAAACCTGCTCCATGCTTCTGCAGTTGACATATTCAAGATTTCAGTACCATTGAGAAATGCGAAATTTAAATTCAACGTGGTAGCACTATTAACCATTTTTTTAATTTCTGATAAGATTCGATCAAATACCATCCATTGTTGCCTTAGAAAAGAGTTGAAGAGGTTGAAGTGTTCGTGATCCGTCATCACACATCTTAATATATTGTTTTTTTGCACTTCATAATTCGTATAATTGGCAGAATAGGCTCAACTCCAAATTTTCACCTCCATTATGCAATTGTATTTTCTCTAATTTTTTGCAAAGTTTTCATCAGACCATCCATTAAAGAGACGGAATCATAGTTATTCATAGTTCTTTATAGCATGTAAGAGATGACCTGCCTCGTAATTTGCTTCCGGAGCGTGACAAGTTTGCTTAACTTCTTACAAGGATGCCACCACGTCCGGCAAATTGTTTGAGAGGGCTTTCACAGCGATCGACATATTTCGCCGACCATCTCGTCTGACTGCTTCCTTTTCTAGTAGTTTATGTGACTGATACATAATGAAAGGCATTAAAACTCGAGTGTGGGTTTTAATGCCTCACGCGAGATTTTTAATGCCTACTTATGTACAGTTACATACACTAGTTTATCTACACACATATCATAAGGTCTCTTTTTTGTGATCAGGAACCGCATGTTCGACCGGCATTGTGGCATAGAACATTGCACTGCACTTGTTTAGCTTGTTCAGTAGTACCAACTTCACAGACAAACTAGGGGCGGCACGCGGGCGGGCGGCAGCGTTCGAAATTTGAATGTCATAATATGTCGAAATATTGATAAATTATAGTCATAATATAAAGCGGTTTTTGGACGCAGTAAAGAGGGTTTATGATACGTGTTTAGATAAAATTGGTTTTAATATATTCAGCTGATCGACAAAAACCTGTTTGTAAATACAAATTAATTCAATGTTTGCAAAATGTGAGTGCGTTTCACTTGCACGCTGCTACTGCACCAGCCGCCATGCGACTGCAATTGTTGTCCTATCTATGCCTACGCGCCCCGCGGACAATTATTTATGTGCTTAAAGTACTATGGGGCATATCATTGCCTTACCGACCTTACAGACGATGCTGATATTGAAACGGAGCGCACGGCTTTGAGGCAGCGGGTTGGGTTTGCCGAAAGATCGCTGGACACCTAGCGCGTCCAATATATTATGTTTATGTTTATATTTAAAGTGCCTTGTGTTTTTATCAATACTAACCTAGTAAAAGCCTTACTAAAACACTGGATCCTTTAGTTGTCTGACTTAAAATATATTATGTTTATGTTTATATTTAAAGTGCTTTGTGTTTTTATCAATACTAACCTAGTGTAAGCCTTACTAACACACTATGGATCCTTTAGTTGTGTTCGATTCCAATCGATATTCGATCGATGGTTTCGGAACGGCCATTTTGAATTTGACGTTGCTGCCAACCTAGCAGTTTTTGACAACTGACAGACGAAAAGCCCTCGCAATGTAACGCGTATTGATAGGGTATTGAAATTAAATCGCAAGCCATCTGGAATGTATTCGGGTTCCCCTCAGGATTGTCTATATAGCTGAGTGTGTTGTGGTTCCCCGAACCAGATAAAGTTCGCATTTACGTGGCCGATTGGCTTTTCCCACGTAACATAACCTGTGTTGGAACACTGTGCTCGTCGAAGCTGGCCTGCCAGTCATACCTGGTTGGCTGAAGAACCTGTCTACCAAGAAGAGCCTAGGGTGCACCCGGGCCTTGCAGAGAGACAGGAGGTTGACGGGACCGAAGCACAGACCAGGTTAGATCGACTCCATAAGTATTAGCTCGGTGAATCGCCGACGTTCACACTTCTTGGCATCTGATCGCTACGCTACCTCGTAGCTGATGGGCCCCTGCGAGGTCATTAGGTGCCGAGAAGCCTGAACATTTTGGTAGCAGAGCGTGGTTTCCTGAGATTTGCAGCCGTCAAGGGCTCCAGGAACCCACGAGTTGGGACTATCAATCTGTAGGTATAGGCGGTTATTAGCTAACTTGGTGTTGTTCCTGTATCCACATAGATTGGTAGTATTGTAAGCTATAAGTCTATTGCTGGTAGTAGACAGACAGATATTACAGTTTTCCCTAAATGACCAGTTGTACTGAGATGTGACTCAGAATAGTAGGTACTCAACTTAGGTACATTGTAGGTGAATTGAAATTTGCATTGAAGTACCAGTTAGTCAATCTATTAGTGGTCTAGTAATGCTAATGAATGTTTGGTTAACATAGGTAGTTACATCTATTGATAGCAGGCTATTACATTGTTTTCAGTTTATAGCAATTTATAACTTGAACTAATATTGACTATCTGTGTGTGTTATAATGATAAAGGGAAACTAAATTGTTATTTACAGAATTTATATAGATATAAAACTCGGTTCCTATTGTTTAAGGAAATCAACATTGTTTAAGTTATAGTTTAGGGTTCCCTCGTTTGGGTTATAGACTAGAGGGTCCAATAAAATTGAGTTACTGCAAATTGTGAGTAAGTATCGTTCCGATCATGTCGTTATCTGAAATCCAGAAGGGTGTTTCTAAGGAACTCAGATGGTTTTCCTCCGCACACGGTCTGATAGACCGTTTAGATAGGCATGATGTGGTATTGGAGCGGTCTATGGACGTTAAGGAACGTTACAATAGGGTGCTCGAATTGTCCGCGCAGGCGGAATCAGTTGATGGTTGCGCACCTGACAGGCTGTCACGGTTGCTAGGGGATGTCGACCAATGTATGGAGATGGCAGCTGCTATCACGCAGAAGGCTGCGGACATACGTAGACAGCGCGAGTCCAGCCATGGTGGTGACATTGAAGCACCTCTGCCGCTTCAGGGTTCAGGGTCCAGGTTACCGGCCATAACTATGCCTACTTTTGACGGAGTGTCCTGTGAATGGATGAGCTTCATCAATCTGTTCGACAGTTTGGTGCACATGCGATCGGACATTACCAAGTCTGTCAAGATGGCTCAGCTGGTGGCAGCATTGAGGGGTGAGCCTAGGGAGCTGGTCGCTCATTTGACAGTTACGGAGGGTAACTATGAAACGGCCAGACAATTGTTGGTCAGACGTTACCATAACAAACGGAGGTTGGCCGATGCCCAACTGAACCGTTTGTTTAGTATCCCGGTTGTGAACAAGGTCGGGGCCATACAGACGGAGGTTTTGAACCCGTTGTTGTCCGTCACCAAGGCCCTAGAGAATCTTGGACTTCCGGTTGGTGAATGGTCGTACCTACTGCTGTACATTGTACTTTCCCGCCTACCCGCTGACGTGCAGACTCGTTTCGAACAGTCTCACGGGAGGTCGGCCGACGACCTGCCCGCCTTCTCCGACTTGGTCGGATTCTTGGAAGAGGAGGCTCGACGGGCAGAGAATTTGGGGTTGACGGTCACCCATCCTTCGGAGCCACAGAGAGCTGCCGGGAGCGCTGTGAGTAGGGGCCCTCCGTCGAGGAAGGACCGCACCAACCGGCAGTCGTATGGGACTGTGAGTGCATTGACCCCACATAGTGAGACCTGCCCATGTTGTAGGCAGATTGGCCATGCTGTGGCCAATTGCAATAAGTTCGGGGAACTTAGGGTTGAGGGACGGCGCCGGATGGCCAAGCAGCGGAGCTGGTGTTTCCTGTGCCTCGGGCCACACATGGCTAGGGACTGCACGCGCACAAAAATGTGCGGATATTGTGGTGGGGCCCACAACAATCTGTTGTGCATGAACCGGTCCGGCCAACAGCCTCCACAGGGCCGTATCCAGGGTGACACGGCATGGGGCCCTGAGAATTCGTTTGCGACTCGGAGCGCAACTCAGGGGCCAACGTCCCCACGTCCACAGGGCCGTACCCAGGGTGACACGGCATGGGGCCCTGAGAATTCGTTTGCGACTCGGAGCGCAACTCAGGGGCCAATGTCCCCACGTGCACAGGGCGGTACTAGGGTGCAGGGCCGCACTCAGGGTCATCACATGGGGGGCCCTGAGTTTTCGGTTGCGACTCAGCATCCGACTCAGCGGGCAATGGGGCCACAAGCACGCAGCCACCCAGGGGTGTAGGGCCGCACTCAGGGTCATCACATGGGGGGCCCTGAGTTTTCGGTTGCGACTCAGCATCCGACTCAGCGGGACATTGGGTATGTTGAGCAGGCCGTAACGGGCGGGTGGCATGGGACACCTTCGAGCTATGCGAATGCGGTTCGGACGCCGCCTCAGTTGTCGCCCCGCTCGTCGCCTCGTCCTCGTCGGTCGCATGTGATGTCCCCCCCGCTCATGGAGCGGCCACGGTTGAATTCACGCCCACCCCCCTTCGGGGGGCGTCGTAGGGTGGCAATGGAACCGGCGCGTGGGCCATTTGTACAATGGGACCCTCTGGCGTATAGCTGCCTACCTGATCGGTTACAGGCACAGTGGGGCCCCGGGGGCCCTCGCTAGGAATTTGCGGCCCAACAATTTGTTGCCCCCCAACCGGAGACGGTGGTGTTACCGATCGCCTCTGTGCTTGTTTGGGATTTGGCGGGCAACCCAACATACGTTCGCGCCCTATTAGATTCTGGAGCTCAGGGCTGCATTGTATCGAACGATTTAGCAAAATGGTTGGGCCTCAATATAAATAATGTATCGCTGCCGAGGAAATTGGTCCCTGCTGGGGATTACAGGGCAACCCTTCACGGGTTTTGTGATGCCTCTGAACGAGGGTTTGCGGCAGCGGTTTATTTGCGAACCGTCACCTCCAACGGGGAGGTCGACGTGCGTTTGGTTTTGGCAAAAAGCAAGGTAGCGCCTATTCGGACAAGGATGACGATTCCAAAACTGGAACTGTCCGGGGCTGCTCTTTTGACCAAACTTTTGAATCACACTCTAACAGTGTTGCGTGGGTCAGTGGTTTTGGAGGATACGGTGTACGCGTGGACGGACAGCCAGATTGTTTTGTGCTGGCTGAAGGCTTCGGTCCATAACTTAGAGGTTTTTGTTGCGAACCGTGTCTCCCAGATTGTGTCGTCTGAGGTCCCACTGACCTGGAGACATGTACCAGGAGAATTGAACCCGTCTGATTGTGCATCCAGGGGATGTCGGGCTCCTGAACTCGTTAGACACCATTTGTGGTGGGGACCACCCTGGCTTGCCAGGAGAGAATCGGACTGGCCCCACAGCCATGTAGTAGTATCTTCGGATCATGGCCCCAGAGCGGCCGTGCATGTTACCCAGAAGGCTGAGGACCCTGACGCCGGGTTTCTGCTGGACCGGTATAGCTCATGTGTGTTTGTTTGTTTATCCACCAAGGCGGTACATCTCGAGCTCGTTGCTGATCTCTCGACAGAGGCTTTCATTGCTTGTTTGGATAGGTTTGTTTCTCGAAGGGGACTTCCAACTTTGATCCGCTCTGATAACGGCACTAACTACGTCGGTGCGGAACGATACTTACGAGAGATAGACAACTTTTTGAATGTAAATAAAGTGGATATTGGAACGGCCCTCTCCCGTCGGGGTATACAGTGGACCTTCAGCCCACCGAGTTGCCCCCACTGGGGTGGAATTTTTGAGGCCGTAGTTAAGTCAGCTAAGACGCACTTGGGGCGTATAGTAGGTCAGACCGCGCTGACTTTTGAGGAGCTCGCGACATTGTTTTGTAAGATCGAGGCCGTTCTCAATTCGCGACCGTTGTGTCCTCTCAGCTCGGATCCAAATGACCTGGAGGCTCTGACCCCAGGCCATTTCTTGATAGGACAGCCACTTAACGCGTTGCCCGAGCACCCCTTCGAGGGAGTGAAATTGTATCGGTTGTCAAGGTACCAGATGTTGCAGCAGTTTACTCAGAATTTCTGGAAGCGTTGGTCGCTCGAGTATCTGCATATCTTACAACAGCGCCTTAAGTGGACTGACAAAACCAGCCCCCCTAGTGTTGGTGACCTCGTTCTGGTTAAGGATGCTAACCTACCGCCACTACGTTGGCGCAGGGGGCGCATTGTTAACTTGTTCCCTGGCAAGGACGGGACCCCCCGGTCTGCAGAGGTTCTAGTAGGAGGCTCGGTTCTAAAACGAGCGGTAGCAACGTTGTCTCGGCTGCCCGTAGATTAGGGGACAGGTGGGTGCCTGTCCGGGCGGGTGATTGTTCGATTCCAAATCGATATTCGATCGATGGTTTCGGAACGGCCATTTTGAATTTGACGTTGCTGCCAACCTAGCAGTTTTTGACAACTGACAGACGAAAAGCCCTCGCAATGTAACGCGTATTGATAGGGTATTGAAATTAAATCGCAAGCCATCTGGAATGTATTCGGGTTCCCCTCAGGATTGTCTATATAGCTGAGTGTGTTGTGGTTCCCCGAACCAGATAAAGTTCGCATTTACGTGGCCGATTGGCTTTTCCCACGTAACATAACCTGTGTTGGAACACTGTGCTCGTCGAAGCTGGCCTGCCAGTCATACCTGGTTGGCTGAAGAACCTGTCTACCAAGAAGAGCCTAGGGTGCACCCGGGCCTTGCAGAGAGACAGGAGGTTGACGGGACCGAAGCACAGACCAGGTTAGATCGACTCCATAAGTATTAGCTCGGTGCATCGCCGACGTTCACACTTCTTGGCATCTGATCGCTACGCTACCTCGTAGCTGATGGGCCCCTGCGAGGTCATTAGGTGCCGAGAAGCCTGAACAAGTTGTCTGAAATAAATAATTTGTACTTATTTATCATTTTACTATAGTCCGGGTCTCAGTCATCATAAAGTTGCGATAATGCTGAAAAGTTTATTCGGGACGCGTCTTCTGAAAAGTCCGTGGGGTACAACGCTGGGCCGCGTTGTGCCCCACGGGCTTTTCAGAATTTCGAACCGCTTGAAAAGCCAGTGTGCTACAGCGCGACGCTGCGTTGGCCCACACGGGGTTTTCTAGCGCTAACATTGACAATTCATCGTCTGAATAGCCCGTGGGGTACAACGCTACGACCCATGCATGCACTTGGCGTGAAAGAGAAAGTGGGTTAGCGCACCAAGCGCGTGCGGTGCAAGGTCACAACTTATTACCGGTGATTTGTGGTCATTTTGTTTTGATGCAGTTATTGTTAGTATCGTCACAGAGAGGTACGAAACAATAAACTACCTGTTAATTCTCGGATGAGGATTTTGTGTTGATTAGATTTGACGATGAATTTTGGGATGAACAATAGCTTGTTAGATTCGTCTCGGCGAGCGGAATTGTATGAGTCCCATTTCAGAAGTGTCACCTTAAGAGGTGACCTCCTACAGCCTCAAATGTACCACAGATATGTGGCAGGTACTATTTTTCAGAAATTCCACCAATTTTACGGCAATGAACGAACTTGAACAGCAAATCTAGATTCCGTGGTACTTCTAAATCAAGTCTTAAGAGTATCGAGACACGGGAATAGATTTTACATAATTCGTAAGTAACATGCAACCATAAATGATAACAAGGCACATGTGTCTGGGTTCGTTGAATTCGTCGCTCCTAAACAAGGTCTGCTTCTAAGCTCTGCAAAGACATCCAGATAAAAGTTTGTGGAAAACTTGTTTCAATCTAAACTAGGATATTCATTTGATGTTGGAAATTTCATAAAAGTTTAATCATATTACTATTGTCATCGGACCAATTGCCCTCAGGTCAATCGCTTGATGACCAAGACGTGAGACGAAAACAACTGACCTGACCTTATGGGCCACTATTAAATATGTTAATTGTTCAGGCCTCTCGGCACCCATTGACCTCGCAGGGGCCCATAGCTACGAGGTAGCGTAGCGATCGGATGCCAAGAAGCAAGAACGTCGGCGATTCACCGAGCTAAAGTAAATAGATTCTATCTGACCTGGTCTGTGCTTCGTTCCCGTCAAACTCCTGTCTCTCTGCAAGGCCTGGGTGCACCCTAGGCTCTTCTTGGTAGACAGGTTCTTCAGCCAACCAGGTATGGCTGGCAGGCCAGCTTCGACGCGCACAGTGTTACAACACAGGTTATGTTACGTAAATACGAACTTTATCTGGTTCGGAGAACCACAATACACTCAGCTATAAGACAATCCTGAGGGGAGCCCGAATACAATTCCAGATGGCTTACGATTTAATTTCAATGCCCAAATCAATACGCGTCACATTGCGGGGGCTTTTCGTCTGTCAGTTGTCAAAAACTGCTCGGTTGGCAGCACCGTCAAATTCAAAATGGCCGTTCCGAAACCATCGATCGAGTATCGATTCTGAATCGAACAATCACCCGCCCGGACAGGCACCCACCTGTCCCTTAATCTACGGGCAGCCGAGACAACGTTGCTACCGCTCGATTTAGTACCGAGCCTCCTACTAGAACCTCTGCAGACCGGGGGGTCCCGTCCCTGCCAGGGAACAAGTTAACAATGCGCCCCCTGCGCCAACGCAGTGGCGGTAGGTTAGCATCCTTAACCAGAACGAGGTCACCAACACTAGAGGGGCTGGTTTTGTCAGTCCACTTAAGGCGCTGTTGTAAGATATGCAGATACTCGAGAGACCAACGCTTCCAGAAATTCTGAGTAAACTGCTGCAACATCTGATACCTTGACAACCGATACAATTTCACTCCCTCGAAGGGGTGCTCGGGCAACGCGTTAAGTGGCTGTCCTATCAAGAAATGGCCTGGGGTCAGAGCCTCCAGGTCATTTGGATCCGAGCTGAGCGGACACAACGGTCGCGAATTGAGAACGGCCTCGTTCTTACAAAACAATGTCGCGAGCTCCTCAAAAGTCAGCGCGGTCTGACCTACTATACGTCCTAAGTGCGTCTTCGCTGACTTAACTACGGCCTCAAAAATCCCACCCCAGTGGGGGCAACTCGGTGGGCTGAAGGTCCACTGTATACCCCGACGGGAGAGGGCCGTTCCAATATCCACTTTATTTACATTCAAAAAGTTGACTATCTCTCGTAAGCATCGTTCCGCACCGATGTAGTTAGTGCCGTTATCAGAGCGGATCAAAGTTGGAAGTCCCCTTCGAGAAACAAACCTATCCAAACAAGCAATGAAAGCCTCTGTCGAGAGATCAGCAACGAGTTCGAGTTCAGGAGCCCGACATCCCCTGGATGCACAATCAGACGGGTTCAATTCTCCTGGTACATGTCTCCAGGTCAGTGGGACCTCAGACGACACAATCTGGGAGACACGGTTCGCAACAAAAACCTCTAAGGTATGGACCGAAGCCTTCAGCCAGCACAAAACAATCTGGCTGTCCGTCCACGCGTACACCGTATCCTCCAAAACCACTGACCCACGCAACACTGTTAGAGTGTGATTCAAAAGTTTGGTCAAAAGAGCAGCCCCGGACAGTTCCAGTTTTGGAATCGTCATCCTTGTCCGAATAGGCGCTACCTTGCTTTTTGCCAAAACCAAACGCACGTCGACCTCCCCGGTGGAGGTGACGGTTCGCAAATAAACCGCTGCCGCAAACCCTCGTTCAGAGGCATCACAAAACCCGTGAAGGGTTGCCCTGTAATCCCCAGCAGGGACCAATTTCCTCGGCAGCGATACATTATTTATATTGAGGCCCAACCATTTCGCTAAATCGTTCGATACAATGCAGCCCTGAGCTCCAGAATCTAATAGGGCGCGAACGTATGTTGGGTTGCCCGCCAAATCCCAAACAAGCACAGAGGCGATCGGTAACACCACCGTCTCCGGTTGGGGGGCAACAAATTGTTGGGCCGCAAATTCCTAGCGAGGGCCCCCGGGGCCCCACTGTGCCTGTAACCGATCAGGTAGGCAGCTATACGCCAGCGGGTCCCATTGTACAAATGGCCCACGCGCCGGTTCCATTGCCACCCTACGACGCCCCCCGAAGGGTTGTGGGCGTGAATTCAACCGTGGCCGCTCCATGAGCGGGGGGGACATCACATGCGACCGACGAGGACGAGGCGACGAGCGGGGCGACAACTGAGGCGGCGTCCGAACCGCACCCGCATAGCTCGAAGTTGTCCCATGCCACCCGCCCGTTACGGCCTGCTCAACACACCCAATGTGCCGCTGAGTCGGATGCTGAGTCGCAACCGAAAACTCAGGGCCCCCCATGTGATGACCCTGAGTGCGGCCCTGCACCCCTGGGTGGCCGCGTGCTTGTGGCCCCATTGCCCGATGAGTCGGATGCTGAGTCGCAACCGAAAACTCAGGGCCCCCCATGTGATGACCCTGAGTGCGGCCCCGCACCCTAGTACTACCCTGTGCACGTGGGGACGCTGGCCCCTGAGTTGCGCTCCAAGTCGCAAACGAATTCTCAGGGCCCCATTCCGTATCACCCTGGGTACGGCCCTGTGGACGTGGGGACGTTGGCTCCTGAGTTGCGCTCCGAGTCGCAAACGAATTCTCAGGGCCCCATGCCGTGTCACCCTGGGTACGGCCCTGTGGTGGCTGTTGGCCGGACCGGTTCATGCACAACAAATTGTTGTGGGCCCCACCACAATATCCGCACAATTTTGTGCGCGTGCAGTCCCTAGCCATGTGTGGCCCGAGGCACAGGAAACACCAGCCCCGCTGCTTGGCCATCCGGCGCCGTCCCTCAACCCTAAGTTCCCCGAACTTATTGCAATTGGCCACAGCATGGCCAATCTGCCTACAACATGGGCAGGTCTCACTATGTGGGGTCAATGCACTCACAGTCCCATACGACTGCCGGTTGGTGCGGTCCTTCCTCGTCGGAGGGCCCCTACTCACAGCGCTCCCGGCAGCTCTCTGTGGCTCCGAAGGATGGGTGGCCGTCAACCCCAAATTCTCTGCCCGTCGAGCCTCCTCTTCCAAAAATCCGACCAAGTCGGAGAAGGCGGGCAGGTCCTCGGCCGACCTCCCGTGAGACTGTTCGAAACGAGTCTGCACGTCAGCGGGTAGGCGGGAAAGTACAATGTACAGCAATAGGTACGACCATTCACCAACCGGAAGTCCAAGATTCTCTAGGGCCTTGGTGACGGACAACAACGGGTTCAAAACCTCCGTCTGTATGGCCCCGACTTTGTTCACAACCGGGATACTAAACAAACGGTTCAGTTGGGCATCGGCCAACCTCCGTTTGTTGTGGTAACGTCTGACCAGCAATTGCCTGGCCGTTTCATAGTTACCCTCCGTAACTGTCAAATGAGCGACCAGCTCCCTGGGCTCACCCCTCAATGCTGCCACCAGCTGAGCCATTTTGACAGACTTGGTAATGTCCGATCGCATGTGCACCAAACTGTCGAACAGATTGATGAAGCTCATCCATTCACCGGACACTCCGTCAAAAGTAGGCATAGTTATAACGGGTAACCTGGTCCCCGATCCCTGATGCGGCAGAGGTGCTTCAATGTCACCACCATGGCTGGACTCGCGCTGCCTACGTATGTCCGCAGCCTTCTGCGTGATAGCAGCTGCCATCTCCATACACTGGTCGACATCCCCTAGCAACCGTGACAGCCTGTCAGGTGCGCAACCATCAACTGATTCCGCCTGCGCGGACAATTCGAGCACCCTGTTGTAGCGTTCCTTAACGTCCATAGACCGCTCCAATACCACATCATGCCTATCTAAACGGTCTATCAGACCGTGTGCGGAGGAAAACCATCTGAGTTCCTTAGAAACACCCTTCTGGATTTCAGATAACGACATGATCGGAACGATACTTACTCACAATTTGCAATAACTCAATTATATTGGACCCTCCAGTCTACAACCCAAACGAGGGAACCCTAATCTATAACTTAAACAATGCTGATTTCCCCAAACAATAGAAACCGAGTTTTATATCTACACAAATTCTGTAAACAACAATTTAGTTTCCCTATATCATATAACACACACAGATAGTCAATATTAGTTCAAGTTATAAATTGCTATAAACTGAAAACAATGTCCAAACATTCATTAGCATTACTAGACCACTAATAGATTGACTAACTGGTAACTGGTACTTCAATGCAAATTTCAATTCACCTACAATGTACCTGTAATGTAATTACTATTCTGAGTCACATCTCAGTACAACTGGTCATTTAGGGAAAACTGTTATATCTGTCTGTCTACTACCAGCAATAGACTTATAGCTTACAACACTACCAATCTATGTGGAGACAGGAACAATACCAAGTTAGCTAATAACCGCCTATACCTACAGATTGATAGTCCCAAATCGTGGGTTCCTGGAGCCCTTGACGGCTGCAAATCTCAGGAAACCACGCTCTTGCTACCAAAATGTTCAGGCCTCTCGGCACCCAATGACCTCGCAGGGGCCCATAGCTACGAGGTAGCGTAGCGATCGGATGCCAAGAAGCAAGAACGTCGGCGATTCACCGAGCTAAAGTAAATAGATTCTATCTGACCTGGTCTGTGCTTCGTTCCCGTCAAACTCCTGTCTCTCTGCAAGGCCTGGGTGCACCCTAGGCTCTTCTTGGTAGACAGGTTCTTCAGCCAACCAGGTATGGCTGGCAGGCCAGCTTCGACGCGCACAGTGTTCCAACACAGGTTATGTTACGTAAATACGAACTTTATCTGGTTCGGAGAACCACAATACACTCAGCTATAAGACAATCCTGAGGGGAGCCCGAATACAATTCCAGATGGCTTACGATTTAATTTCAATGCCCAAATCAATACGCGTCACATTGCGGGGGCTTTTCGTCTGTCAGTTGTCAAAAACTGCTCGGTTGGCAGCACCGTCAAATTCAAAATGGCCGTTCCGAAACCATCGATCGAGTATCGATTCTGAATCGAACATTAATTATGGGCACTCATGATATCAACGTTTAACAAGTTGTAATTGGGACAATAAATGAGACCTAACCAACCGCGTGGAACTATAAAAAAGACAGGACTTTATTGGGATTTCCCTTTATTTAGGTAGTTTGCGCTGTTGATAATTGAGTACTTCTATTCTATTTTTATTCTGCCTCATTCTAGGCAGTGTTTCCTACAACTTGATGATGAGTCAGAAAATAGCAGTATTAGTATTAGCTGTACCAGTTACATTGAACTAAACTGTCAGGCATAGCTTACCTTAACCCAAGCTTAGCTCTAATGAATTCTATAAACATCATTAGCAATCAAGATTATTCGAATCTAATTTATTTCTAACCCTGAATGACTTAAACATTGTCAAGCTATAAAAGGAATAAATAGATTCTTAGTTGCAAGTAGATTCGTATCGCATCTTGGATCAGGTAGATGGATGAAGTAGAATAACAAATCTTGGATCACGTAGATCAGGATAAAGTAGAATAACAAATGACGCCACCGCTTGAATAGGCGTTGTTCAGAATCATTGATGCTAAAATAAAAATAGCCAGATGTCAATTGGATTCAATTAGGATAGAGTCGCACTAGACGCTTCCATATAAATAGCAAAGTAACGATTGGTTGGTTCACTACGTGGACACGCTTCACTGTGGACAGTTGACTCAAGCTTACATTGTGAACAATGATGAACTACGACTACAAAGAATTGCCGTCAGCGAATGACTTCGTTGGAGGCAGCATAATGAAGGCGATTTCAGAAGATGAACTATCTGCGCTGTTAACCAGAATACATAAAAAAACTATCACAATGAACAGAGAGATTCTGTACAGGTCGCTGGCAACGTTGTGCGACTCTATGCCGCCTATCACCCCCCCGGTGAGAGACTCAATCCCAGGGAATTCCGGGGACTGCTGGAGTCGCCGCAACCGACTCTCATCGCCGGAGACCTCAACGCCAAGCACCCACACTGGAACTCCTCGAAAGTGTGCGCCGCCGGACGCGCACTCCTCGCCGACTCCGTGAGCCACGACTACGATGTCATCGGACCCTATGAGCCGACTCACTACAAACCGGACGGCTCTGGGGACATCATCGACATCGTAGTCTACAAAGGAATCCGGACCCAGCCAAGCCAGGAAGTCCTGCCAGACCTCCCCTCGGATCACAGACCCGTTCTCCTCGTCCTTGCGGATCTGCCAACAAGAGTCTCGCCACCAGCGCCCCGTCGACGATACAACGATATCTGACCTGGTCTGTGCTTCGTTCCCGTCAAACTCCTGTCTCTCTGCAAGGCCTGGGTGCACCCTAGGCTCTTCTTGGTAGACAGGTTCTTCAGCCAACCAGGTATGGCTGGCAGGCCAGCTTCGACGCGCACAGTGTTCCAACACAGGTTATGTTACGTAAATACGAACTTTATCTGGTTCGGAGAACCACAATACACTCAGCTATAAGACAATCCTGAGGGGAGCCCGAATACAATTCCAGATGGCTTACGATTTAATTTCAATGCCCAAATCAATACGCGTCACATTGCGGGGGCTTTTCGTCTGTCAGTTGTCAAAAACTGCTCGGTTGGCAGCACCGTCAAATTCAAAATGGCCGTTCCGAAACCATCGATCGAGTATCGATTCTGAATCGAACATTAATTATGGGCACTCATGATATCAACGTTTAACAAGTTGTAATTGGGACAATAAATGAGACCTAACCAACCGCGTGGAACTATAAAAAAGACAGGACTTTATTGGGATTTCCCTTTATTTAGGTAGTTTGCGCTGTTGATAATTGAGTACTTCTATTCTATTTTTATTCTGCCTCATTCTAGGCAGTGTTTCCTACAACTTGATGATGAGTCAGAAAATAGCAGTATTAGTATTAGCTGTACCAGTTACATTGAACTAAACTGTCAGGCATAGCTTACCTTAACCCAAGCTTAGCTCTAATGAATTCTATAAACATCATTAGCAATCAAGATTATTCGAATCTAATTTATTTCTAACCCTGAATGACTTAAACATTATCAAGCTATAAAAGGAATAAATAGATTCTTAGTTGCAAGTAGATTCGTATCGCATCTTGGATCAGGTAGATGGATGAAGTAGAATAACAAATCTTGGATCACGTAGGTCAGGATAAAGTAGAATAACAAATGACGCCACCGCTTGAATAGGCGTTGTTCAGAATCATTGATGCTAAAAATAAAAATAGCCAGATGTCAATTGGATTCAATTAGGATAGAGTCGCACTAGACGCTTCCATATAAATAGCAAAGTAACGATTGGTTGGTTCACTACGTGGACACGCTTCACTGTGGACAGTTGACTCAAGCTTACATTGTGAACAATGATGAACTACGACTACAAAGAATTGCCGTCAGCGAATGACTTCGTTGGAGGCAGCATAATGAAGGCGATTTCAGAAGATGAACTATCTGCGCTGTTAACCAGAATACATAAAAAAACTATCACAATGAACAGAGAGATTCTGTACAGGTCGCTGGCAACGTTGTGCGACTCTATGCCGCCTATCACCCCCCCGGTGAGAGACTCAATCCCAGGGAATTCCGGGGACTGCTGGAGTCGCCGCAACCGACTCTCATCGCCGGAGACCTCAACGCCAAGCACCCACACTGGAACTCCTCGAAAGTGTGCGCCGCCGGACGCGCACTCCTCGCCGACTCCGTGAGCCACGACTACGATGTCATCGGACCCTATGAGCCGACTCACTACAAACCGGACGGCTCTGGGGACATCATCGACATCGTAGTCTACAAAGGAATCCGGACCCAGCCAAGCCAGGAAGTCCTGCCAGACCTCCCCTCGGATCACAGACCCGTTCTCCTCGTCCTTGCGGATCTGCCAACAAGAGTCTCGCCACCAGCGCCCCGTCGACGATACAACTGGGCTTCCTTCTCGGCCGCACTCGCCGACAACCCCACCACCCGGACAGCCACACAGCTAGAAGACGTCGAAGCACTGACTTCAGAGTTGACTAGAAAGATCCAGGATGCGCTCGACACATCCTCGCACACCGTCTCTAGCCGGAGGAAACCCCAACCCCTCCCGGCGAAGATTCAGGCACTCATCTGCGAACAGCGCCGTCTCCGGAAGCTATGGCAACAAACCCGGTGCCCAACTCTGAAGTCCCGCCTCACTGCCATGACGGCCACCACCAAAAGATGCCTTGCCGACGACGACATATCAGGTCATCAAGATTGATTTTGGTATCACACGAAATCTTATCAGCTGCACAATGTACGCTTGAGTCAACTGTCCACAATGAAGCGTGTCCACGTAGTGAACCAACTTTTAATTCAACCCCTTTGTTTTTAACAGTTGTCTTAGTAAGAATTAACTGTGAGCCATGGCCTCGGTATATGCTGAAGGCTTTCTACCTGCAATTTGCCCTTTTGGGCGATATATATGTGTATATGATATATATGGGAGGAGTTTGCCTGCTTACCCGATTTTATGAGCGGGCATCAGCTCATAGTCAACGGGCATGAGGTAGTGAACCAACCAATTGTTACTTTGCTATTTATACGGAAGCGTCTAGTGCGACTCTATCCTAATTGAATCCAATTGACATCTGGCTATTTTTATTTTTAACATCAATGATTCTGAACAACTATTAGTGTAACTACTTAAATAGATCACCATGTTCCTTTCATGTCATTAAAACATATGTGTGGTGCTTACTGGTGCAACTGCAACGTGCAACTGGTGTATGGTGCTGTGCTTCTAATTAGCTGACCACCAGTGTATTTAAACTCGAGTGATTAAAAACACTCTTGCCTTAAAAGTAGTTCTTTACTCCCTTGGTAAACAATCCACTATTGCATACCCGTAAGCGATGGCGATGTCCTCATACAAGTCGGCGGCGTGGATGACGTCATGCCGTGTCGGAGGCACCAGGCAGCGCAGCGCACTGTCGTCCTGCGTCGTGCTGGCTTGCAGGCACATGCGCGACAGCAGCGAAGCTAGTTGTGAGCCGGTGGCGCTGGAGACATATTTCAGATATCCTTATTGAAAGTACGGTGCCCGCCAATTCGTCTGCTTGTACCTAGGAATTATCATTGACCGAGAAAATATTGCCCTCCCTCTGGTGCAGTCGAATAACATGTCGAATCCTATAAATTAATCTAGCTCAAATACTATCTGTGTGTTAATTTCATTCAATTCCGTTCAGCCGTTTTAGCGTGATTGGGGCTCAAACATCTATCCATCCCAACATCGTAACTTTCACATTTGTAATATTACTGGAATTGGCTTTACAAAATGGCGGCCAACAGATCTATTCAGATGCACGGTCGATTATAATGTTAATAAAGTTCAATGATACGTCCAAGCCACGATTATCGACGTGCGCCACGTCCCTTCCACACACCAGCGACGCCCGCTTTAGTCCTTCGCAGTCACCGTAGCCGTATTGGCTTGGACATCATGATTCGTCCAACAGACGCCAAGTTGCCAAATCACGTGTTATATAGAATGCTACCAAAGAGTCTAAAAAGGCAAAGTGGCTACTACCTGCGTAAAGGTCATCGCTGACCTATTCGACCCGGCTCCCATACAGCTGAGAATATGAATTCAATATGGGCTTTTCGTTGTGCTACTATAGATATATTTTACATTGCCGACATACAGTTCACGTCACGTAAAAATAATGCTGGCTTCAATACATTTTGTATGAAGTACAGCCATCTTTTTACTAACGTATTTGAGCAAATAGCTCGCTAAAAGCGAGCATGCCGCTATCGTGCCACACTTTACCATAACATTACATTGCCGACATAATTTAGCAAACAGTTGCCGCAAACGTAGGTACCACTCAATCGATAGTATCTGTCGCAGTTGGTTGGTTGGTTAAATCAGACACTTAACAAACTCTCTAGACCATTAATTAAATACCGACGTTTAACTAAGTCACTCGCATTTTTATTTAAATAAAGCATCGTCGAAAACGTTTAACAATATGTCTTATAGAAACCAAGATGGCGTCACGACAACAGCTGATTGGCACAGCTTATATCAGGGCAAAATATTGCGGTACGTATTCCCCCTTTATCCTTCGTGTTAGGTTGAAGATGTAAGAATAACAAAAAATACTTTAAAAATAAACTTAAGTACACATGAAAATATATATATTGTACAGGTCTTGTTGCCTAGTAGACAACTCGTTAAACGTTTCGTTCACTCACTTGTCTGACGAAATTTTAATGACTTGGTTAAACGTCGGTATTTAATTAACGGTCGAGAGAGTTAGTTAAGTGTTTGATTTAACCAACTAACTGCGACATATCTACGATTCTTTAGCATAATTCCAAATTCTGTGTATGAGTCAAAGCTGCAGGTGTTGAGTCCGCACAGTTCATGTCATCCATTTTTTGATCTTTCGCTGTCCATGCCATTCCAAATTCTGTGTATGAGTCAACGCTGCAGATGTTGAGTTCGCACAGTTCGTTCCGCTCCGCTTCGCTCGGCTCTGGGTCGTTCATAACGTTGTGACCTAACACAACCTATCTCTAGTATTTACACAGAAAGTGACCTAAAACAAAAATTTCAGTTTTGTAAAACGAGATGGGGTCGCCTCGCTCCGCTCCGCTTCGCTCGGCTCTGGGTCGTTCATAACGTTGTGACCTAACACAACCTATCTAGAATAGAATAGAATGTAGAAAGTGACCTAAAACAACAATTTCAGTTTTGTGAAACTAGATGGGGTCGCCTCAAAACTGTACAACATTAAGGCGTTGATGCATACATAGATTTTGTTCAAACGTTGCGCGCGAGGGTGTAGTCCAGAGTCTGTGTATGAGTCAACACTTAGCAGTGTTGACTCATACACAGAATTTGGAATCATGCGAACGGGAGCGGGGTTGTATAAACGTCATCTATTACTTTTACGACTCCGCTCCCACTCGACAAATCTTCATTCAAATATGTATTTTAGGTTGTGCTGTATAGATACACTATCGAGTGGTACGTTTGCGGCAAGCTCCCTTAACCCCCGTAAACCCTCAGAGCACAACCTAAAACCCGTATTTGAACGACCATTATTTAATGTACGTTAGCGGGTCGTATAAGTCAGTGAAGGCCTTAATACGGCGTATACCTTGCATCACGCGTTTGCTCCGATATTCATCTGATAGAGGGATCGATTGAGTGACTCACTTGATGCCAATATAGCTGTTGGCCTTGTCACAGCTGATCGTCTCTGCCCTGTATGTTAGCGGCGGGTAGAGCTGGTACGTGCCGTCCGGTGAGTACACCTTGCACGGCACGACGCGGTGCGCCACCCGACAGTACTGGGAGAACATGCACACGATCGTGTCGAGAACCACCGTGGCCTGAAAGCATATTGTTTAACACCTTTATTATTAGGTCCACAAGTTATTAAACAAGACAATAAGATCAAAAACTAAAACCCCACTGCTAAAACATCGCGCTCTAAAGAGTATAAAACCGATTACCACCGGGCGGTCAATACTCTCCTAACAATTAAACTAAATCACGAAAATCGCAAGCAAAGCAGCGAGCAAGAGCTAGTAATATTTCTACCTATTTGAAATGTGCTAATTTAGCCTTTTAATTTGACACCCAACATGCTGTTCATATTTTTTTTTAAATCCATGGCTGCCGTCTCGATGGCAGCGCCGTATGGAATTTTGTGTAACGTCTAATAGCCTATAAGTAGTGGACGATCGAGACGCTTCTAACGATACCTCTATTGTCAAATTCTGATAAGTGGTATTAGTCAAATTTTATTATCGAGTTGATGCAAGCAAAGCAGCTAACAAGAGCTGTAATATACACAGGATGACATTTATTTAGCTGACCATATTTTTGGGAATGATAGTACCCACCATTACGAACAGATTTCTCCAAGAAACATGAAAAATTTCGCTCCTCAGTACATTCACCCGTTCGCTGATTACAAGAATAACTATGGAAGACCATATAAAAATCGTTTGTGACCATGTTTCTTGCGGAGAGTTGTTCATAATGGTGGGCACTATCATTCCATAAAATATGGTCAGCTAATTAAATGTCACCTGTATTACATACAGTGTATTCATCCTCATGTGTAGTGATGGGCCTACGAAGTCAAGGGTTCGATTCCGGTGGGGGCAAATATTTGTTTAATGAGAACGGATGTTTGTACCCTAGTCATGGTGGTTCATCTATCTAAATATAATATTTCTTCTATATTAGTATATATATCGTTGTCTAGTACTCAAGATACAGCGAATCCTAGTTTGGGGCTAGATCAATTTGTGTAAATAGTGTCCAAGGTATTATTATACTTATTGTTATTAATTAACCCTTGATTAGAATTAATTGATGATTCGGATCGATATGATGATGCGAATCAATAAGAATCAATGTAATGCTTCGAATCAATACAAATAGATATAAATAAACATTAATATACGTTTTTGTTTGCTTAGATATACCAAATTGTTAATTTATTACTTGACGTTATATAAGTCAAGAGCAACTTTGAAAAAGAAATAGAACAATGAAGTTGTCGATTTACAGGTAAAAAAAAAAAAATAGAAAAATGTATACGATTATAATTGACAGTTTTATAGGCAAGAAAGAAAATAGTAGGTTATAAGTATCTATTTGTACCAAATAAAAATAATTCTAGGACTGTTTTTTTATCAAACCAAATGTATTACAATTAGAAAGAAATGAACAAATATTTATTTTTAAAAGCTTTCGTTGGAATCAATCTTTAATGCCGAGTTGTTCTAAACAAATTTCTGTTCAAATTTTAAGTTCTGATTATACTCCTTTGTTTACGAGAATCCTATGAGACTGCGCAATGAATTGTCTGCGCAATTAATCATTAGAATAAAAAATAATTATTCCAATCGGCTGATGGATTCCAATCGGCTGATGGATTCAAATTAGCTGTGGATTCAAACCGGCAATTTGAATCAACTCAACAAATATTCGAATCGAGTTTGGACCGTCATCATTCGAATCAAATATGCTTCAAGTCCCATCAATACTTATGTCTTATTAAACATAATAATCATCACTTAAAATGTTGTTGTATACTTAAAGAAACTCACAAAGTATTGATTGACCAAAATATAACTGCTGAAAAATATAATTTCTGATAAGATTGTCATCAATAATCGCAGTAACGAACGGATCAGCTCAAAAACATCTGACATTACGATGTCTAGATTGTCTATGAATTGTATTGTTGGAATGACAACTTATCGACATGGACGTGTCATTGAGATACTTTCAGAGAAGGGTTATTTCAAAATCCAACATATGGCCTGTCCATTTTTAGGGTTCCGTACTCGAAAGTGCCAAATAGGACCCTGTTACTAAGCCTCCGCTGTCCGTCCGTCTGTCATCAGGCTGTATCTCATGAACCCTTTAGTTAAACAGTTGAAATTTTCACAGATGATATAGTTCTGTTGCCGCTATAACAAATATTAAAAAACAGAATAAAATAAATATTTAAGGGAGCTCCCATATAACATTTCTTTCAATATCATGTACAAACTTATGAATGCACCTGGTTAGGTACATGAAGTGTGAAAGTAGCCGCACCAATAACTTTGTAAACAACATTTTGCTATGCAAAATCCAAACTATTCACTCCACACCATCCCTACCATTGTACGTTGGTACGGAACCCTTCATGCGCGAGTTAGACTCACACTTGGCCGGTTTTTTACTAGCGTATGATGAATGCGATGAGTATATAGTATCTGTGGTATAACATTGATTATACCTTTGTCAAGTCTGTTGCTGTGCATTCAATGAAGACATTCTTCGTGTTGAGAGTAATTTTGGAATGATCTCCGTTGATGATAGGTGGCATGGACAACACTACGCCATTCTTATCCTTGATCACTGGATACAAGGGACTGTCTTTTATTATTCCTAAATAATGTTTTAACTGAGCGTGATTCTGTAAAAGAAAAGAAGAAATACATATATTATTTTATCAATGAAGACTTCTATCTACTAATTTATTGATAATATAAAGTAAAATAGGTACTGAAATATTGATATGACATGATAAGAGATGAAAGGTGACTAAGTATAAAGATATTTGTAAGAATTGATTACCAAGTAGCACAAAGCTACATTATATAATTCCACACAAGGTCCACATTGGTTGTTAAAGCGCTTTTAACAACTTATTAGTATTCACTCGGACTGCAATATAGCAATATAGCAGCTTAGGAAATAACGAGACCCAATATAATTCATTGCTCTGTTGGATATTAATATTTTCAATGTTGTAGAATGATGTAGGGTAATAAAAATATCTCACAGAGAATAGCTCCATAAGTTCAGGAGCTGTCATCTCCTTTTGGTGATTGAGAGCTTTGAACTTGATCTTATTGGGAGGCAGCGCGTCATACACAAATGGGCCCTCAATCGTGTCCAAGTCGTGTGTGCCGATGGCAACTAAAGTTCTCTTTCGGCAGATGTTCTGATGCAGTTTGTCCTGAAATTTGAAAAGTAGTTTTTGTTATAAAATACAGAAAATTGGAATTCGATTCACTTATTATTACAAAATAGTTTGGATATAATTTCTTCTTCAGCATGATGTTCATGCATCAATGCATGTTAGCTTGATTCAAAATTATTATGCTTTTATTTTTTTATTTCTGTGTAACATCGATGATGCGAGATGGCCCAAAGCGTTTAAGAGTGGCTACTCAGAACCGGACCACCAGCCAGATGGAGGGATGACATCATCGCCATAGCTAGGAGGCAGTGGATGTGGGTATCATAAAGAGTCCTATACCCTTCAGTGGGTGAATATGGGCTGATTGATGATATGCTAACAGCACAGAAATTTTCAGAAATTCAAGAAGAGACAAAACTATTTTTTTGTTAAAGCTTGTCTTTTTGTAATATTTTTTTTTTGTTTTTTGTGTTTTGTATTTGTAATATGTAGATTATTTTTTTATTACAGGTATACCTCGCGCCACGAATTATGAGCGGTGGCCTTGAATGCGCAGTATTCACTTTTCAAATACCTGTACATATGCGCAGAAATTCCCGCCAACGTCGCCCATGCACTCTTAAGCCATGGCGCAAGGTATAAATACATACCTGTAAATCAATGAAGCTATCATAGCTCTCTTTGGTGAAAGTTATATCCTTGAGGATGGCAGCCACAGCATATGGTCTAATTTGAGCTGTTGCTGGAGTCAGGTGCAAGGAATAGTGGTCCTCGGACTTGTCCAATTTGTACTGTGGTGGGGGAATTCTGTGAAATAAACATCATGCACATTATGACATGAACACCTTTACACCAGCAGAATGTTTAAAGTATTTTTAAGTAAACCATCTTCAGTGCCAGAATGCTTGATTTACTGATAGATTGAACATTGATATGACTTTTTGATTGATTAACTGAATGACTTAGAGTTAACTAATAGATCTTGTCATAGAGATAAGCTCCCTCTGTTCGCTATTTATATCTCATAAAGTTTGCTCTATGTTCTGTATTGTTATGCAGTAAAGAAATATAGAATGGAACTTCTCATAATAATAATTTGAAAACATCAGCCCATAGATTTATACTTACTTTCCTTGAAAGACTAGTATACCCGTGACAAGCCCTTCTAAACAGAGCAAATCATATCTGTTAGCGGGAATGTCTATACGATAGAGGATCTCATCAGACGAGCCGGCTCCAGCTTGTTCCCCCTGTTCCTTCACCATCATTTGCTTCTCTGTGGTCTGAAAGTTTAGGTAAAAATATCACTCATACTAGGCTTGTTCACAAAGGTACCACCACCTACATAGATTTAATTACAAAGATTACTTACAACTTCATCCAATTCCAAGCCAAATTTGAAGCATAGGTTTTGGAACTCATCATCAGCTGTAAGAGGAAAAAAAGGTAACATTCTGTATGGTCAGGTTGGAGATAAGCGGGCGCCAAGGGAAAAAAAACTTAATTTTTTTTTTGCTTTGGGGCCGCCTGGTCGATTTTTAGCCAAGGGGGCAAAAACTTTTTTCTTAGGATTTTAGGGAATATATTTTCTTTCATGTTTAATTTTTATTCAGACATTGTGCTCTTTGCCATCACTTTAGGTCATATACATATGCCGGTTTCACCGCCTTATCGACACTGACCAATGGTCCTCAGGCACTTCATCAGACATGCTAAATAAAAGTACTCGATATGATGTACAATTACTTACTATATGTTTTACCAAGTGCAGCAAAAAGCGAATCACGTTTGACCGATATGGTAGGCATAGTAAAAAGTAAACCTACAACGTTAAAATAAATATATTTGAAAGCTATTGCAAAATGAAAATTTACCGCACGCCGCACGGCAACACGCACTCAGAGCATCAGGGTGACCGTTTTAAAAATGGCGAATCTGCCGGACTCTGGCAAAAAACCTGCCAAATTCTGCCGAACTCAACTGTTAATAAATAAAAATAGGTATATTTATAACTGTCCTATTACGTCTCATAATCATAAAGCATACCTACGTAGAAATAGAATAAACGCGAATTCCGCGTACTATATTCACGAGAAAAAATGTGACCAGCTTTGAAAAAAATACCTATCTGAAAGGTTACACTTTAGTATGAAAAAATAAATAAAGTTTTCGATTTATGTTAAAAAATAATAAGAATCTTTAAAATCTGCCAGAATCTGCCACATTATTAATTCGTCATCACTTTCCGCTAGAGTCAAAATTTGGGAGCCAAATCTGCCCAAATGGCAGAAATCTGCCACAAATGGTCACCCTGCAGAGCTAGCACTGCGTTGCGTTCCGAGTCACGTCAACAAAGATATCATCGCTCACGTTGGCTCAGATGGGTTACATTATAATAGTGTCATCTGTCAATGTCAGCGTCTATACCGTCGCTTTCAAAGCGTTTCAAATGTTTATCTATGATGGTCGCCATTTCCCACTCGGAACGGGCATGATGGTCGTGACGTCGCGTGAGCGATAATGTCTTTTTTGACGTGACTCGGTACGCGACATACGTTAGATGTATGGGCTGGCTGGATAGCACACACAATCAGAAACTTTCAATGAGGGATTTTAAAAAAAAAAACTTCGGAAGTTCCAAATTTGTCAATAGATGTCGTTGAAAAGTCGTGGCTTTCACAGCCAGTTGCCAGATCAAAAATTTGTGTTCTGTGGCTGATGGTGGCTGGTCTGTGATGTGTCAAACCGTTTCTCCTGTGGTTACGCGATGTTTTGTTTTCCTGTTCTCCTCTGTTTTGTGACTATTACGACGACCCTGGCTATTCTTTCGGACTCTTGTAGCTCCTTCCCTCGACTGACCTCCGCGTGCACCCTGGACATTTGCTTGCCATTACGATTGACCCCTGCCTGTGTATTGGACTTCGATTTTGTCATCACGATACCTTCGCGAGCACCCTGTGTTGATGCTGTTCGACAGACTTTGGTTACCATGGAAAAAAAGCCTAATCGTCCATGCGTTGTTAGGTTTTGTAAAAAAAATGGTACTCACCGTTTCCCTAGTGATGAACATCGACGTTCACTATGGGTACAAGCTGTTGAACCAGCAAAGCCTGGATTTACCCTAGGAAAGCATAGCAGGATATGCTCCGATCACTTCAAGCCATCCGATTTTAACAGAACACCGTTATCATTGTTACAGCCAGGTAAGTTTACCTAAAGATTTCCGAGTATGCCTAGTACGCACCATACCCGTGCTCATGAGTGCTTACTTTCGCGAGTCAGGTGTGATTTCATCTTTTGCACTAATTAGTGCTTATGCGAGCAAGCTTATCAGCAATGTTCTTGCCCAATCTGTACCTATCCTTACACATAATCCGTTTGACAGGTGACAGATGCCAACGTCAACAGCTCGCCTAGCCCGAATAGTATTAAATAGCTACTAAAATGTCCTTATTAACATGTGTTTTTTTATAGATATTGCTCCAAAAACTTTGAAGAAAACCTCTGTTCCTTCATTGTTTTCATGGAAAACAACTCCTCAACAATCTCCATCAACGTCTGAAGAACAAAACTCGCTAACTCTTAACCTAACCAAAGTTGAAAAAACCTATGCACGAAGTAAGTCACCTATTGTTATCTATAGCCCAAAGGAATTCATTCAATATTCTGTCTTGCATTGAGCCTTGCAGGACTGCGAAGCATGCAGAGTAGTTCTGCAAGGTGGATAGAAATACCGTCACAAAAAACATAATATTTGATACCGCGCAGGTGCAGTTATTTGATATCCTGCACAGGCCCTGTAAACTCGGAACACTGCTTGTAGTCCTTTGCACAGTAATATTGTTCTGTGGCTTGTTGTCCTGCTTAGCCGGCCGTATTGCAGACAGGAATATGAACAAGATACTGTGACAAACATTGAGAAATGCCGCATTGCAAGTAGGTAGGTATACTTAATGTTGTTTGACGACCTCTGTAGCGTTGCAGTTGGGGCTGTGCTTTACAAGTGAGACGTCCCGAGTTCGACTCCTGGTGGGGCGGGAGGAAAAAACACCCTCATGGCATGGATGTTTACATGTTTGTGATGTTGCTGTTTCTGGTTCCTACAACACAGGGTATCCTAGTGTGAAACCAGAAGCAATGTATGTGCCTTTATGTAAATGTAAAAATAAAACTAGAGATTCAAATATGTTTTCTTTCATTTCCAGTGTGTCCAATATTATTTGTAAAAGAGCAACAATATTTGGTCGCTGTGGATAGTAGTTTAAATGAAGATCCCTTACACATGAGTGAAGAAGATGCAGACTCTGTCTTTGCAAATCCCAACGATGACATGCAAGAAGATATTGCTGTGGAACTGCACAATGATATAGCAGATGAGTTAGAGATTTCTCAACATGAAGAGTTGGTGCAGGAGGGATCATTGAGAGATGATAAGATAACTTCAAAATATGAGTCAGTACAAACTCATGAGTGTAGTGTCTCAACTTCAAAAGATGAGTCAGTACAAACTCATGAGTGTAGTGTCTCAACTTCAAAAGATGAGTCAGTACAAACTCATGAGTTTCGGGTCTGTCTCGGGTTTTACCATCCACTTGTATAAAAATAATGATAAAGTTGTGCACTTCTACACTGGCCTAGAGAATTTTGAAAAAGTGATGTTTGACACTTTAGGGCAATGTGCTCATAATCTTACCTATTTTTATGGACATCCACCAAAGAACCTCAATGCATTCGGAAAATTTTTCATTACCTTAATGATAGTACGGAGACATAAACCTTTCGAAGAAATTGCTATGATGTATCAAGTAACAACCAAACAAATCTATAATATATTTATCACTTGGGTCAGGTTCATTTCGCTGCAATGGAAAAATTTGGACTTGTGGTTAGACAGAGATAGCGTAAGAGCATACATGCCTTTAGATATTCATGATAAGTATCCATCAACACGGGTTATACTTGATGCGACAGAAATCCCTATTAAAAAACCTAAACTACCTTTTGCGCAGCAAGTCACATTCTCTTCCTATAAAAACAGGAACACCTTAAAGATCCTTATTGGAATTACCCCTAGTGGCTTCATTAGTTATGTGTCTCCATGCTATGGCGGCTCTGCTACTGATAGGCAAGTTATAGAACGCAGTACAATACTTAGTAGATTTGACTACAATGATGAAATAATGGTGGATAAAGGCTTAAATGTCCAAGACATTTTTGTTCCCTATGGTGTCAAAGTGAACATGCCATCTTTCTTCAAAAAAAGGCAATCAAATTCTACCTCAGACACTTAGCTCCTCCAGAAAAGTGGCAAGCAAAAGGGTTCATGTAGAAAGGGTTATTGACTTGCTAAAGACATATAAGATTTTGACTCAACCTTTGAATCAAACATTTAAAATCACTTATTGTATAAACACAAAAGTATGCATTTTCTCTTCCACTGCACATCATTTGCCCCTGTACTTGGTAGTAATAATTATGACTTTCATTTAGTCTTAATAATCCTGTCTTTTCACACAGGTATAAGTAGGGTACATTTTCTGGAGAAATCTTTTGATTGCGTGCTGTGTATGGGCACTTAACTTCCAGTACACTACTTGCGCCCACTAATCCGTCTGGTGTGGAAGCTAGAAACTGTTTTTCTTTATGAATTATAATGCCACATTTCCTTGCAACCAGATTTGTTTTTACCTCAAACTGGTGCACAGCTTCAGCTTCATATCTCAGACCATGTTTGATTGCTGCAGTTGCCACATCCACATTTTTTACTAAAGTTTTAGCCAGGTTTTTCATATTGCTGTTGCAGGTTTTGATTATCTTGCCATAAATAAAACTATGAATCCTCGTGAGTCGTTCTCTTTTCCATTCGTTTTTATTTCGTCTTGTCTTTTCTTCCACTTGCTGGATTCCTTCTTCTGTGAGGATCATGTTTTCTAGGAATGCCTCTTCAGTAGTTTTTTCTAGGTAATCATGATCCCCGAAAATGCTGGGTTTGTCTGCAGGTTTTATTATTTGAGCCATTGGCATAGTCACTGTAGATGTGTTGTTGGAATGGCCACAAAAGTTTGCAATTTTCTTTTTAAAATTACTTATATAACTTTCTGCAGATTCCGCTATTGGTCTTGGATCAAATACTGCCATTTTCTTATATTGTTCGTCTCTGAATTTGAGTGTGATATCTTCAGCCTTGAAAGGATCTCCGGAATGTATTTTACTTGGCCGATGAAATGTTTGAATATTGGTAGTAACGCTTGATTTAGTTTTGATTGTTTTATTTTCACTCATATCTACTATGCCCAGGATCACCACCAAAACATGCTTACACTGGGAATATGGTCCCATTCCAGCAGCACATTCACATTGTGCCTCTATTATTAGGTGATTTTTCACTTTGGTTGTGACATTATAGGTAATGTTTTTCCTCATCTCTGAAGCAACCATTCCAGTGAAATAATAATCATTATCCACTATAGCTATACGGCACGACATTAGAAAGTATTCTTGGTACATGTTGTGCGATGTTACTACATCGTCTCTTTCTGTGACCTGGCAAAAGATTTCTAGGTCCTCTGAACTCAGTGCCGGCATTGCAGAGTTACTGGTGACGTCTCGGAAATGTTGAGGTGCTGGTACAGTGATTTTGTAAACTGATTCGGGATCAGATACAAGAGGTCCAAAGAGTTTGTCGTAATCTTCAAGTCTGCAACAATGAATAGTATAGTTATGTAACATATATATATATATATATATGTATGTATATGGACTGTAGATAAGGGGGCGCCAAGTGTAGTATGGAAATTCACTAAAGCCAAAAAATAGGTAAGACGTAGATGTTAGGTTCACATGTAAAACAACAAGATTGCCATTATAGGTTAGGCCACATCTTGCCAGACACCGGTCGACCAAAGTTGTAAAGTGATCAGGCCAATATGGTGTGGCTGTGCTACATACACCTAATGCCCAATCTTGGCCAACGTTAAACTGGTCGGTGGACATAACACGAAGAGTATTTATTGTTGTAGATACAAACTACATACCTCTGAATGAGCGTTGCCTTTTTCCCAGAAAGTTTCGCATTTCGTTTTCGAAGCTCGTTTTTCAGGTCTGTCAGAGACCAAGAACCGTAATCCTTTCCCAGTGCTGGAAAACTCATGATGACAAAATCGT
The DNA here is from genome assembly GCA_949825045.1 of Argyresthia goedartella. Taxonomy (NCBI): domain Eukaryota; kingdom Metazoa; phylum Arthropoda; class Insecta; order Lepidoptera; family Argyresthiidae; genus Argyresthia; species Argyresthia goedartella. The sequence continues at coordinate 9,870,900 of OX463817.1, forward strand.
AGTCCAATACACAGGCAGGGGTCAATCGTAATGGCAAGCAAATGTCCAGGGTGCACGCGGGGGTCAGTCGAGGGAAGGAGCTACAAGAGTCCGAAAGAATAGCCAGGGTCTTCGTAATAGTCACAAAACAGAGGAGAACAGGAAAACAAAACATCGCCTATCCACAGGAGAAACGGATTGAATTTAGACAACATGACCAGCCACAGAACACAAATTATTGAATGAAGTCACCGATCACATCCATTTTTGAAAGCCACGTCGAATCAAACGCTGTCTGCCGTAGCTTTCAGAACTATTTTTTTACTTTTTTTAGCTGTCAGAAAATCTCTCATTCAACTGTCAAAAAATTACAGCTTTTAGATGAGGTCCGTTTTGCGTTTTCATAGTCTTTACACCACACACACACATGATGGGCGATTAAAAAAGCAGCCATCATTGCATCGCCGCGATCATGGGTTGCTCTCTACTCAATCGTGAGTTTCGTGACTGTTCATTTAGGCGTATATAGTAGAACAGGTCCCGTCATGAGGTGTTTTTTAATACTAGTCGCATCGATTTAGTATACCCAAGATACAATGTCAACGCTTGAAAGGTGTCTCGATAAAACTGTGCTTAAATTACTTCTAAGCACAGTCGCGCTCTCAGTAACGCGCGCTTCGTTGTCGGGTAAACATGCCAAAGTGCTCCGTGAAAAGGTGCAAAAATAATACCCTAACCACGTTGAAAAAGGATGGCATATCATATTTTCGGTAAGTACTAGATATTATTTTTATAATGAAGTGAATTTGTGGCAAAATACGCCTTCAAAATCGGTAAAAACATAATTGTTTTAAATTTATTTCAACACTTCTCTTCATTTGACCCAACGCAGTATGAAGTGGAACAAAGTCAAATACATACATGAATAGAGTCGCTTATTGTTTTTTTTCTTTCTGCGGTATTTCAATAATCTGGAATTAATATTAAATAACTATAGCCGGTCCAGAGAAGGACAAAATTTATTCGAATGGTGATTGGTGTTTTTTATTATAGTTAAATATGTTTTTATTTATTATTCCAGATTTCCTAAAAATGAAATTGAAAGAGAAAATTATAGCTAATGAGGAGTGAAGATTTTTTAAGCCAAATGATTCTAGTGTGGTTTGCTCTTGTCACTTCTCAGAAAATGACATGTATTATACGAAGAAAGGCTTTCGGAAAGTAAAGAAAGGGGTCATACCATGTATTGCAGTGAGTTTTTACATAAAGTATTGTGATCTAGTGAGTACACAACATAAGTACACATGTTAATACCTATCAATCTTTTTCAGATTGAAAAATCAACGACACAATTTGAAAATGTATCACCAGGTTCGGCAAGGAATGATCCTAGCACAGCCAGACTTGGTGACGATTCGGAGGCAAGAAAATATTGGAAATTTATGTTTGCAGTTTAGCTATTGTTAATATGTTCATAGCGGCGTTTGATCTAATCATGAAATTTATTTGTAGGTCGAAATTTTAACGAGCCAACCAGTACCCTCTATCACAACTACCACTCTAACATTAATTGCATTAACAAACAAACTCGCTATGCTCACTGATGTAGAGAAATCGTTAGTATTGCAGTCAAAATCAGAGGTAAGCAAATTAACTGATTCGTTCGATCTGGACTTTATTATAATATAGGAACAGATAATAAACAAGTTTGTTGTTTCAGGAAAATAGTACAGTTGAAGCTGTGCCTCAAAACGAACAGATCACTGAACTCAATCGCTGTACGCCGTCTCCGATATCATCGGATTTGACCTCAATTTTGGATACTCCAAAAACATCTCATTACAAAAAAACACTCAAAATATGCCAAAAAAACCATTGATTTAAAAAATAAACAAATCCAAAATTTAAAAAAAAAGAACAAAAGACTTATGAAGCGAAACTTAACACTTAAAGAAAACGTCACAGGCTTAAAAAAGAAACGGCTCGTTGATGAATCGTTAAGTAATGATTTGACAAAGAATATTAACGAATCCAATGACAAAGTTGTAGACATTTTAACGGCAAAAAGAAAAGTTTCCTTTGCCAAGTATCCCCCAGAACTTCGAAAATTTGCACTAACGCTGCATTTTTACTCTCCAGCAGCGTACAAATATTTACGTACAAAGTTTTTGTCAAGACGAATGTAACGGGCCCAAATTCGTCGGGCTTGTGATGTGTTATGACAGAGTTCCTATGGTCGTCTTCCGTCTCCATCATCAGATCAGCTCCAAGTCAAAAAATATTGCATTGTCATCGAACTTATATACGTATGCAAAATTTCGGCTCAATCGGATAACGGGAAGTGGGTCAAATTCAAGCCGATATTTTTGACGCGAACCATGATACACACCCACCCACATACATACACACAGTGCAAGTTAAATAAAAGCTTTTAAAAATAAGTTAATTTTAACCTCAACCTGTTTTATTATTTTAATGTACCGAGTTAGTACTGATTACAGTTTCATGACCACTTCATTATTCCTCTGTTCCAAAGTAAACATTTGTTATGATTGTCACGCTGCGTAAACTGAATTCTTTCTTTATTTAAAATAATCTTACCTACGGCTGACAGCAATAAAATTTTACGACTTGCGCGATGGTCTAATTTTGTAATGTCATAACAGCCCATCGCGCGCAATAGAAATCCCACCTTAATATTATTGATATAAGGTTGCATAAAAGGAAAATTGAAATGTTCTTAAGTACATTATGCGTTTTAGATTTGCCTTAGTAAACGCACACACATGTAACTTAGCAATGGGACACATTTGAGACTTAGATTTGTAGGAGATGGTGTATCTCGGGTATACTAAATCGATGACTAGTGGGCTGAATTAACTTATTAAAATTACTATTTTTTTAATACTGGTCTGCAAGCGTCTGGACTTGATCCACCTGGTATCACGTATACGCGGTACATGATGCGCGTGCCGCCTGTTCCCAGTGGCGTATGTACTCGATGCGATGCGTGCATCAAGTATTCGGCGCCCGCAACGAGTGTTCGGAATTTTTCAGAAATGTTTGCCGACTCGGGAGCAGTGCAAATTCTGTGCTTCGTACGTTTCATTGTAGGCGGGTGTAAGTAGGTGAGTAATCTCTTTTTTGCTTCATAATGAGTTTAAAGTACATTGTCTATTCGCCAACTCGAACTTCAGAATCATGGAGGTGGTAGGTACACTACTGAATTCAAACCCAACACTACCCAGACGAATTAAGTTGACACCTCGCTGGGATGCTTTACAACGCCGTAATGATGTCACGAATACAATATTGTACAAGTGTACCTATATTTATTCGGGTAGTGACTCCAAGTTTTGGCCGTTTTTTCTTTTATTCTTTTCAAACAAAGTAAATCAAGTATCTTATCACTAATTTCAACGTTTTTTCAATTCCGTGTCCTTATATACTAAAAATATCCACAGATTATACAAGGTAACTAAAGTATACTTAGGTATACATCAATATACATATATATGTAGGTACATAGGAATTCAGCACTTGACTAGGTTCATTCATAGTACTCAATATTAAGTATAGTAATTAATCTTGAAATATTTGTATAAGTTAAGCACAAGCAATTTTTAATAGAGATCTAAAAATGAAACTGTGGGAGTTTATACGCCCTCCTTCTCCCACAGTGGTCCAATATAGAGAAGAGGCAAAAAATGACGTTTGCCTAAGTATATGTATATATCTGCAGTAATAAAGACATTTAATTTGATTTGATTTGAGTAGGTACAGCGGCGGTCTAGCTAATCTGTGACTTTAACCTGAGCTCACATTGCACATATAAAACAGTATAAGTTCTTCCGAAGTGTAGCTATCTCCGTTCACCCTGCTAACGCCCTAATCTACAAAAACGTGACTTTACTAGGTACTTTGCGGGGTTGGCGCGACTAGGCACACCCTGATACTGAGATACTAGCTGAGACTCCAAGAATAGCTATTTGGACCCAGTATTTTTGCGGACTAGAAACAGGTGCACTAAGTACGAAATTTACCTAGTACCTACGACTCATCTCTAGTCTGTTGAAGATGGACGTCGAAGTGATAGCGGCTACTGCTATATATTTCCTCAGTACATATCTGAATAAGCATAAAAAAAGGTAATTAACGAAATATTTTAATTATAATTATAACTAAATCAATCCTAACAGTCTCCTAAAGCCTTGACTAAAATATTTCAAAGCACTCAATATGTGACTTATAATATAAAATAATGGAAGGGTCCTTGGGATTCATCTGGTATAGGTATAGTCATTGGGTAATATTCGTGGATGAAGGCTGATTGATAATAAAAATTGTGTGGACACGCCCATGATATTCTGCACGTATTCCTTTGATGTTCCGACAATTCACCGATTACTCACGATTACAGCTGTCTACTCACAGACAATTATAATTTTTACACAATCGTGCGTGCGGTGCGTGCCTGTTCTCACCCATTTTGGCCCATAGTGTAGAGGTGCCTTTAAATCGCGTGCCTAACGCCCACATTTAGCAAAATGTATCTTACCGGAAGTTTAAGATGCTGGTTATATTGGTGGTGTAAGCGCTAAAAGATCATTTAGGACCGTGGGGCTGTCACAAAAATAAAGATCATGACATGACACTATAAAGGAAAATATAAGCAAAAATGTCAAGGGCCTAGGCACGTCATTCTGCTTTATATTCCCTTCGCTGTGTAGCAATTAAACCAGTGTTGGCAGCATTTGAAATATGTGTTACCCAAAACTAAGGGAGAAAATATCATAACTGGTATCGTTCAATAAATATTCATACAGGTGATTTATATTTCATACCTCTAGCTATAACAAAGGACCCTACTCTACGGTTGAAGTACAAAATAAATGTAATGTTACTTTGATCTGCTTATAATAGGTATATGTATAATAAAAAGTTATTGACGGTCAAGTCAAGGTCAAAGTTGTTCTACTAGTGCCGAATAGTGTCAATAGTCAATAGTCATTAGGAATACAGGCTGATTTTGTTCTGGAGTGTATCTACGCATAGATCTACTTCAGGCGAATTACCCACCGCCATATATGGCTTAGCACGAGCTTCCTCAATTAGGTATGTAGTGTACTCATCAAACTCAAACTCAAACTCAAAAGTACTTTATTACTGTAGATATTTACATATACTTAGCAAACGTCATTTTTTGCCTCTTCTCTACATTGGACCACTGTGGGAGAAGAAGGGCGTAGAAACTCCCACAGATTTATTTTTAGATCTCTTTTAAAAATAGGTTGTGCTTAACTAATACAAATATGAAAAATTTAATTGTTATGATTAATAAGCAGGAATGTGTCATTACCGTAGTTTCCGCTTGCGATCAGACGATAGCTGGGGTAGGGAACGTGGCCAGCAGGGCATCGATCGTAGCCCCTACTAAGTTATCTGCCCGATCAGGTACAGGGTTTAGGTATGGTATGTAACCTAGGTTTGGATAGGTTATGTCGGTGGACGTTGAAATTTTCTCGGCCCTATGGCAGCCTGTAGTCGTCGTGATGAACACCATCGCGGAGTGAAGACTGGTCTGCTTCGGTGGTAAGATGTTGTTCGCCAAACCATGAGCTCTTTTGCACATTTTCGTAGGGTTTCATGCAGTTGGTAGGTGATGTCCCGGCTTAGAGCGCCTGATAAGATACCCAAGTTTGATAGCGATCTCGCTTCTGGTTTATTTGATGATGATGATGATGCTTGCCATGTTACGTTACTTTGTGATTTTTGAATGACAGACGTTGATTGACAGATTTTGAGTGATGATGATGAGCAAGTAGTCACAACGAATTAATAACCATACCACTCCTTCGAACTTTCCGAAGTACTGAGACACACAAATTTTACATTTATGAAGTTTACAGTAATTACGGCGGACTAATAGGCTGACTTACTAAAACAAATTGATGCAAACATTGACATGAAAAATCAAATTCTGAAAACACGAAACGCAGAAATACCTATTATTTACAGTCCACCATACAAAATTCCTGTCGACCTCATCCATGGAGAAGCAATAATGCATCCATGAATATTATTAATTTTGGTGAAGGTGTAAAATGTGTGTGTGTGTTTCTCTAAAATAATTCAACCTATGACTGAATGTCTCGAAAAGAACAGTAAAATTAAAATTGTAGATGAAAAACGGAAATCAATTCACCATAATATACTGACAATAGACCACTTGCATGGCTTGAATCTCTGAAGGAACCCAACAGTAAACTGACGCGTTATATAACTTAGATTATTAGAATATAACTTCTAGGTTAAACTCAAAAGTGGAAAGCAAAACGCAAACGCGGACGCCCTCTCTCGAATGCAATTAAATGCTTTAACCAATACTGACGAAAATCACCAGTTATCAACAGTAGTTAAATGTAGGAGATACTGAAGAAAACATTCGTAATGATTATAAACAACAACTAACAGATGAATTAGAAAAACTTAAAAGTCAAAAACCAGAACAGCGTTAATGATTATACAACTAACAAAGGAATTAGAAAAATAAAAAGGTCAAAAACTCAACCTTCCGTATAACAAACACCAATCCACTGACACTCCTATCTCACTGATCTTCCATCAATTACAAATCAACATCCAAAAAATAAAAAAAACACCCAGTGGAGACAAATCTAACACCAGTACCTTAACAATACCATCCAATGGTATTACTATACTTCATGAAGCTGTTGGCACCAAACCAACTAAAGTCTTAATAGACTTGTGGTTTAAAAACGAACTCTCCGCTAAAGCCATCCTACACCCAAAACAATCTATCCTAACAGTAGTTCTATCCTAAGACAATACCGACCTTGTCAAACAATTTCTAAAATATTTCATATACTACAAGAAAAAAGAACTCAGACTTATTATTCACAGATGTAGTCATCTCGTTGTATAGAAAAGGAACAGTACAACTGAGTGCACTGATAGAGTAATCAACATCACCGATGAAAAAGAGCAAGTAGAAATATTAATGCACTATCACCACGGTAAAACATGTCACCGTGGAATCAAAGAAACCATTAACCACATAAAACATACTTATTTTTGGAACAACATGGAACAAATTGTGACCGGTTTAAATAACTCTTGCGAAGCCTGCAAACGTATGAAATATGACAGAAGACCTTTCAAACCACTACTACAATTTATACAGACTCAGTCCAAAACCATGTTAAAGAACTATTTATTGACTTGTATTCTGTCGAAGGCAAAGACTTCTTGACCATTATATTATTATTCTTGACTTATTGTATTTAGTAAAATAGCAATCTATTGAAATTCCCAACAGATCAACACCTGAAGTTGTCAGAGATTTGATCAAATACCTATTTCTATTTTAATGGAGTCCTGGTAAAATCAGTTCTGACCCTGGCTCGGAATTTAATAATAACTCATGCAAGAGTTAGAACCCCTCATAACCCCAATTCCATGGGATTAATAGAAATATTTAATTGACGATTAAATTTAAGATGAAGTTCACGGATGCAGCGTCAGTTATGACGTTAGCAATTATGGCGTTCAACCAAACTATTCACTCAGTTAAAGAACTTACACCCCTAGTGTTCAAAAATACACAGAGTAATAATCAATTTAACGCAGACTGTGATAAACTGTATACCCAACTATTAATAAAAGTGCATTCCAAACGAACTCAGTTCTTATATAAACACTTAACGGATAAAATGGTGGCTAGAATGGAAAGTTTACAACAAATTAGAACAGGAGAAACTGTATTCTATATGATATATACATAGTCAGGTCATAAGTTCTGTCACACAATAAAAACTTTTGAATTTAGAACGCTGGCCACAAAAAAGTTTATTGAATTCGAATTTCGAATTTTTCATGAAAATAAAAATGTGTACTTTTTAGAATTTTCCTCATTTTTAAATATGGAGTGGACACTTAAAGAAGACCGTGTCGCAGTTATTGCGTTGCATCGTTGCGGTTACGCGCCGATTCAGATTTTCGACTTACTGAAAATTTTTAATATAACCAAAAGATTCGTTTATCGTACCATAAAACGATACAATGAAGACTTTAGTGTAGATGACAGGTCAAGAAGTGGTCGCCCTCGCTCTTTTAGGACTTCAGCAGTGATAAAAGCTGTAAAGGCGCGAATTTAAAGAAATCCCATACGTAAGCAGAAACTGTTGGCCCTTCAGATGGGGTTAAGCAGGACCACGGTGAAAAGGGTGTTAAATGAAGACTTAGGGCTTAGGGCATATCGAAGAAAAACAGGACATCGTTTGGACGCTCGTTTAATGGACCTGAGACTGAAGAGATGCCGCGCTTTGTTGAAGCGGTACGCGGGAAAAAAGCATCGGGAAATTCTTTTTTCGGATGAAAAAATTTTCACCGTGGAAGAGAGCTACAACAAACAAAATGATAAGGTGTACGCACACAGCAGTGAAGAAGCGAGCAACCGTATTCCGCGTGTCCAACGAGGTCATTTTCCATCCTCGCTCATGGTTTGGTTGGGAGTCTCTTATTGGGGCTTAACTGAGGTACATTTTTGTGAGAAAGGCGTAAAAACGAATGCAATTGTGTACCAAAATACAGTCCTCAAGAACCTTGTGGAACCTGTTTCTCATACCATGTTTAATAACAGGCACTGGGTATTCCAACCAGATTCTGCGCCAGCTCATAGAGCGAAAAGCACACAAGACTGGCTGGCGGCGAGTGAAATCGACTTCATCCGGCACGAAGACTGGCCCTCCTCCAGTCCAAATTTGAGTCCGTTAGATTACAAGATATGGCAACACTTGGAGGAAAAGGCCTGCTCAAAGCCTCATCCTGATTTGGAGTCACTCAAGGCATCCTTGATTAAGGCAGCCGCCGATATTGACATGGACCTCGTTCGTGCTGCGATAGACGACTGGCCGCGCAGAATAAAGGCCTGTATTCAAAATCGCGGGGGTCATTTTGAATAAACTTTATTACCATAAGAATCTATGTTTTATTAAGTTCATTTTGCTATATAAATGTTTACATAAATAATAAACATGTCTAAATTATTTCATATTGCACATGTGACAGAACTTATGACCTGACTATATATATATATATATCATATATATACCATATCAAGCCTGCAAACGTATGAAATATGACAGACGACCTTTCAAACCACTACTACAATTTATACAGACTCAGTCCAAAACCATGTTAAAGAACTATTTATTGACTTGTATTCTGTCGAAGGCAAAGACTTCTTGACCATTATATTATTATTCTTGACTTATTGTATTTAGTAAAATAGCAATCTATTGAAATTCCCAACAGATCAACACCTGAAGTTTTCAGAGATTTGATCAAATACCTATTTCTATTTTAATGGAGTCCTGGTAAAATCAGTTCTGACCCTGGCTCGGAATTTGATAATAACTCATGCAAGAGTTAGAACCCCTCATAACCCCAATTCCATGGGATTAATAGAAATATTTAATTGACGATTAAATTTAAGATGAAGTTCACGGATGCAGCGTCAGTTATGACGTTAGCAATTATGGCGTTCAACCAAACTATTCACTCAGTTAAAGAACTTACACCCCTAGTGTTCAAAAATACACAGAATAATAATCAATTTAACGCAGACTGTGATAAACTGTATACCCAACTATTAATAAAAGTGCATTCCAAACGAACTCAGTTCTTATATAAACACTTAACGGATAAAATGGTGGCTAGAATGGAAAGTTTACAACAAATTAGAACAGGAGAAACTGTATTCTATATGATATATATATATATATATAAAAGACGTTAATAAGCATCGCGTCAAAGATAAACCAAAATATCAAAAGGCAAAGGTGAAGGGGAAATTTGAAAGAAATATAGTAACGGTGGAAATTTACGCAAAAAATACGAAGTTTCTCATTAAAGATATACGATATCTCCCACAGGTTCACCCTCTTGCTCTTGACCCAGATGGCAGTATACTTTCCTGTGCGATAAAACTCAAACAATAGTACCTGTTGAAGACACCTGCATTCTCGATTTGATGACTTATTCTCGTAATGCCTGCTTAAAATCAATATCCGAATTAATACAGAATTGAAAATCATTAAAAGGACATTAGAAAGCTGGTTGATTCAAATACTTTTGCTGATTTTTTCTATGATGAAAAAAAACTTAATTTTTTTTTGCTTTGGGGCCGCCTGGTCGATTTTTAGCCAAGGGGGCAAAAACTTTTTTCTTAGGATTTTAGGGAATATATTTTCTTTCATGTTTAATTTTTATTCAGACATTGTGCTCTTTGCCATCACTTTAGGTCATATACATATGCCGGTTTCACCGCCTTATCGACACTGACCAATGGTCCTCAGGCACTTCATCAGACATGCTAAATAAAAGTACTGGATATGATGTACAATTACTTACTATATGTTTTACCAAGTGCAGCAAAAAGCGAATCCCGTTTGACCGATATGGTAGGCATAGTAAAAAGTAAACCTACAACGTTAAAATAAATATATTTGAAAGCTATTGCAAAATGAAAATTTACCGCACGCCGCACGGCAACACGCACTCAGAGCATCAGGGTGACCATTTTAAAAATGGCGAATCTGCCGGACTCTGGCAAAAAACCTGCCAAATTCTGCCGAACTCAACTGTTAATAAATAAAAATAGGTATATTTATAACTGTCCTATTACGTCTCATAATCATAAAGCATACCTACGTAGAAATAGAATAAACGCGAATTCCGCGTACTATATTCACGAGAAAAAATGTGACCAGCTTTGAAAAAAATACCTATCTGAAAGGTTACACTTTAGTATGAAAAAATAAATAAAGTTTTCGATTTATGTTAAAAAATAATAAGAATCTTTAAAATCTGCCAGAATCTGCCACATTTTTAATTCGTCATCACTTTCCGCTAGAGTCAAAATTTGGGAGCCAAATCTGCCCAAATGGCAGAAATCTGCCACAAATGGTCACCCTGCAGATCATAGCACTGCGTTGCGTTCCGAGTCACGTCAACAAAGATATCATCGCTCACGTTGGCTCAGATGGGTTACATTATAATAGTGTCATCTGTCAATGTCAGCGTCTATACCGTCGCTTTCAAAGCGTTTCAAATGTTTATCTATGATGGTCGCCATTTTCCACTCGGAACGGGCATGATGGTCGTGACGTCGCGTGAGCGATAATGTCTTTTTTGACGTGACTCGTGAACTTACACCCCTAGTGTTCAAAAATACACAGAGTAATAATCAATTTAACGCAGACTGTGATAAACTTTATACCCAACTATTAATAAAAGTGCATTCCAAACGAACTCAGTTCTTATATAAACACTTAACGGATAAAATGGTGGCTAGAATGGAAAGTTTACAACAAATTAGAACAGGAGAAACTGTATTCTATATGATATATATATATATATATATATATATATATATATATATATATATATATATATATATATATATATATATATATATATATATATATATAAAAGACGTTAATAAGCATCGCGTCAAAGATAAACCAAAATATCAAAAGGCAAAGGTGAAGGGGAAATTTGAAAGAAATATAGTAACGGTGGAAATTTACGCAAAAAATACGAAGTTTCTCATTAAAGATATACGATATCTCCCACAGGTTCACCCTCTTGCTCGTGCGATAAAACTCAAACAATAGTACCTGTTGAAGACACCTGCATTCTCGATTTGATGACTTATTCTCGTAATGCCTGCTTAAAATCAATATCCGAATTCATACAGAATTGAAAATCATTAAAAGGACATTAGAAAGCTGGTTGATTCAAATACTTTTGCTGATTTTTTCTATGATTTATTAGTGGATTTATAGATGATTTCAAAATAGGCGAACTGTCGGAAATAAATATTTTTTGAGTTTTTTTTAAATCGCCATTTCAAGCATTCGGGACCGTAGATAGATGAGGGTGTTATATTATTGATTGACCTCATGGCCATTGACCTTAACCCTGTACTTGACCTTGAACTAGGACTTTCGTGTATTTTTCGCCCAAAATTCTGTTTTGCCATTTTTTTAAGCTTGATGTCGTTCAAAGTTGATTGAACTCGAGGTCATTGGCCTTGACCTTGACTTTTCGTGCATATTTTGCAGAAAATTCTCCGTTGCAGTTTTTTTAGCTTGATGTCGTTCACAGTTCAATGACCTTACCTTGAACTTGAAATTGACCTTTTGTACATTTTTCATTAAAAAACTCGGGGGGAACCCCTTCTCCCCTGCCACCACTCCCATGAATGATGCATCGTTCTTGATAAAAATAAATTTTTATAACCTCATTTTTGAAGCTTTGTTTACATAATTTTCGCTACGAAAGAGATCTATATCAAATTATTATTTCAAAATTGCCTTAGCTCCGGCTCCTACGGGGCTGCGGTGATGCGCGTGCGCGGTCGTCTACGCTCCTCCCCGCCTCCAGCTCATAAAATCACTATAGAGTCACTATCTAGCTACAAGACCTAGGAAAGATTATCTAGGTAGTGGGGTGCCCTGATTCGGATTTTATAATCCCAAACGGCAAAATTGAGAATTTTCTGAAAGGTCACGAAAGGTCAAGGTTAATGTCAATGGCCACGAGGACAATGAACTTTGAACGGCTTCAAACGTTAAAAACGGCAAATTCGTCGTTTCCCCACCCTTATAATCCCACATCCCTACGGTCCCAAATGCTTCATTATTCTTCCCAGACGTGAGGCTCAGTTCAGAATGGGTGGAACTTCATGGTCTCCCAAGTACTTACCGGGCACGGATGCTTCAGACAGCGCCTATACAGGCTAGGGCTGTGCGAGTCTGCAGAGTGCCCATGCGGCGAGGACAACGAGAGCCGGGATCACGCCCTCTGGGAATGTAGGCTGTACGCGGACGAGAGATCGGAGATGATTGATGCACTGAAACGGACAACGGTTGGCCCAGTATTCCACGAGGAGCTAGTTTCTTGCGAGCAGAACTTCAAGGCGTTGCGTAAGTTTGCGCGCTCATAGCACACCAAGAGAAGAATATTTGAAGATTAAGGACAGCAGTGTACTACGTGGTACAGTTCGACGCTGAGTGACGTGTTGTGTTGTCGAGCCCCATTTGGAGAGGAGGAAGAAATAGTATTGTATGGCCTGCCCAGAAAGGGAGAAAGGCCGGGACGCATTCAAGAACTTGCAGGGCATCAAGAAACTGCATGCGTGAAAGAGCCGAACAGTGCCCAAGATTCGGTCTGTAAGCCGCGAAGGCAGGAAAGACCATGTGGTGGTGGAGGGTCCCAAATATTTGAAATGGCGATATTAAAAAAAATATAACTCGGAAACTAATTATTTCCGACGGATCGCGTATTTTGAACATCTATAAATCCACTGATAAACCAAAAATCAGAAAAAGCCTCTGAAACCGCCGGCTTTCTAAAGGCTAACCAGCCTGAAAATTAATATCAAAAACATGTAAATCCTGTAAAACTAAGAGGAGTTGACCTGACTGATCTAAAACGCTTTCCCATGCTTTGAAAAACAGTGAAATAGTGAAAACTGCTATCAATACTGATAGTGTAGAAACAATCATTTAAATATTGCCCTCATATAAACAAATACCTATTGTAAAGGTCGAAATCAACCTCAAATACCATCAGATAATTTAGAACTCAAGGAGGGAGGAGTTACAATATCTCATCTCATCTCATCGCCTAAGCCAGACGGAATGCTACGTATCAATGCGTCGCAGACTACCTTCTAAGAATATTTGTGTTAAATCAGTTGTTTAGGCAGTACGTTTGTCTCTTAGAGATTTTATTGATTATAGCCAGTCATACTTTGACCATTGAACTGAACATTGTTCTTTTTAAAAAAGTTTTAAAAAAAAGTATATTCCCGTCGTCGCGATTTGATTACCTATGCGAAATATTTGGTTGGAAGCTATGTCATGTATAGGTAGATGTAGATAGAAGGTATAATCTAACTAACAGTAAGCGCATCTTTGTAAGGGCTCGCGAGATTTAAAATTAATAACTGCATGGAAAAACATTTTTGTTAAGCAGTCAATCGAATGTGAGGAAAAAATCCTGTATTTATTGAAATAAGCATAAAACCTAACAACGTTGCGATTGCAGTTCTTACAATTATGGGGTTTAATTGTGGTCTCACTTCGCTCGCCCTAACAATTTTTCGTGAGTACGTGTAAAATGCCTTGTATTCCAAACCCAAGTAATTTTTACTTTGCAAATCATTTGTTCTTTGCATCTTTAATCTTTGTTTTAAATTAATAAAATGTATTTTATCTTTGCAAATTATATTTATTTATGAATCCTTTCGCTTCTCTGCTGGCCGGAAAAGAAAAAAATATATAACAAATAAGGCAAATTTTATGTTTTTGCCCCGCAAATGCCCGCAATAGAATCTTCAATGCTCTATGTGTCGTCTGTCAAAAAAGTTGCTTTTAAGGTTCTCTGCGTACCTTCGGCCAAAGTCGCGGGTATCAGCGACTTTATTTCATTATTGATCATGTACTACCTCCTCTTACTTTAATCTGTGGCGTATATTTTTCATGTTGGTCACATTGACTGATTTGGTTGGTCACGTGACCCATTAGTCCGTCGGTTTTGCAAACGGTGAGTGGAGTGCCTTGTCATCATTTCTTTGAAATTTTGGATGATTTTCTTTGAAATTCATAATCAAAGTGAGTAATTTACAGAATAATTAGTTTACTAAATGTCTATACATAGTTATTAGTGCTAACTTGTGACCGTGATGTGTGCTAACATATGATGAAATCGTACGTTGTTCCTTGACCAGTGCTATGACGCCATTTTCTTCGTGAATGCCAATTAGCTGGATTCTTTAATAATTTCTTTGATTCTGGCTAATTGCGATCCTGAATGCATGTAAAATAAGTACCTACTGCTATTATCCTATAATTGTCGTTATATACACTTAGTTTTCCTATACGTTATTCAGCAACTATTTCTTCACCAATACCATTGCATTTTTTGCATGACATGACTTCCTACCTTCGAGTTTCGTTATAAAACGTCCCTAGTTGCTTTGTTCCCTACTAGTTACTTATATCTGTTTGTGATTACCTGCATTGTTCCTAGAATTCGGGAATTGTACATAACTTGCCCCCATTGTTATCTAGTTTTGCTTGATGTCACTAAATTTCTCTTACCCACAGTATTATTATATTATCATTTTATCATTCACAAACTAAAAGCACTGATAGATATTGAATTTAAATATTAAATTCTTCCTAGCTTTTGTTCTTAGATCAGCATTCTTGTGTACCTGTACTCTTGCGTAAAGCACAGTAGCTATTAGTACCTACATCACTATTTTTGACCAACTTCAAAAAGGAGGAGGTTCTTAATTCAACTGTATTTAATTTTGTATCTTCGTTACGTAGTTAGTTCGTCAATTATGAATAGATTTTGATGATTTTTGTTTTGATTGGTTATAAAGCTATAACCTACCAATGAAAACAAGAGCGGGTCCCATATGAATTTTATTGGATAAACTATAGATATTGTTCACCTTAATTTGGGATGGGGAAGTGGTGGGGAGGGTAGGGGGAGTTCCCTTGTCCCCCTAATATGTTTTTTTTTGCAAAGAAATGTATTTGAGAAATAGATACTTTAATTTTGAATTTTGAGGTAATATTTACATCATTTTTGCTACAAAAGTGACATAAAGCAACCCATAGAGGGCAGGGGGTCAGTACCCATGGTACTCCCCCCTCCACCGGGACCCCCCTTTTATATGGTTATGTCTATGTTCAAAATTGACCTAGCTCCAGTTACTATGGGGCTGCGGTGGCACGAGTTACACTGCAGAGCATGCACCCAAAAAAAAACTATTCATATGATTAAATGTTGTTTTTTGCATATGCTTGGCTCCACTACAATCTGGTTTTGCTTCTTCTAAGTTCTAACCTATAACCCAATTGAAATTTAGTCACAACCTACTCTAGCCAGATTTGAGGGTAAATTATAGATATTTTTCACCTTAATTTGGGGGGTGGGTAAAGGGGAGCTCCCCTGTCCCCGCTTTTTTTGCGAGGTGGAGGTGCAACATAGTTTTTGAGTAATATATTATTACATTTTTAAATTTAAGGTAATATTTACAAAAGCTTCCGTCCCCTTATCAATGCTCTGATCAAATTTTCACTATGAAAGTGACAAAGAAACCCATAGAGTCATATCAATAAATGTTGTTTTTATGTTGCTTAGCTCTGCTCCGCTCTGGTTTTGCTTCTTCTAAGTTCTAACTTAACCTAAACACAATTGAAATTTAGCCACTACAATAACCTACTCTAGCCAAATTTACTCAAAAATATAATGCTACTTGAACTCAGTCTTCATAGGGTTTATTTTTTTATAAATGGCAGAATTGAGTTTCATTTCGCGTAAGTCTTTGAATTTTAATTTAAATCGTAATTAAATAAAACCGAGTCTCGGGCAATAAAAAAAAATACGCTAAGATACCACAAGACCGCATAGGAAGCTCGCCCCAACCCTCTATGTTTTGCATACTTACATCATATCACTTTCATAGCAAAAATAATGTGAACATACCTCAAATTTTAACTAAATTCATTTATTTCTCAAAAACTAAACATTTACTCACAAAAAAAACTATACTAAGGGGACAGGGGAGCTCCAAATGACCCCCTGCCACTTACATTATAATGAAAATTGTGTGAACGATGTCTTTAGCCAACCCAAATTTGACTTAATAAATATAATGCTACTTGAACTCAGTCTGCACAGTGTTTTTTTAATGAATAGCAGAATTGAGTTTCATTTCGCGTATGTCTTAGAATTTTAATATAAATCGTAATTATATAAAATCGAGTCTGGCAATAAAAAATATACTAAATTGCCACAAGACCGCATAGGAAGCTCTCCCCCAACCCTCAACCTCTACGGGTTGCATTCTTGCATCATGTCACTTTCGATGCAAAAATTATGTGAACATAACGTCAAATTTTAAATAAATTCATTTATTTCTCATAAACTCTTGCCAAAAAAAAATCTAGGGGGACAGGGGAGCTCCAAATAATCCCCCCTCCATTAACATAATACTAAAAATCGTGTGAACAATATCTATAGCCATATATTTAATTAACAGTCTAGAGAGTTAGTTAACCCTTTACAACGGAAGAAAGTAATTAACTCAGTTTGTTTTTAAATTGACAGGACTTTTTCATAGGTGTCTAAGTATCGTGAAAAAAATAAATAAAAAAATCCTGAAGTCTCTATTTTCCTGAAAACTTACCCCCACGAGCGTGCGGCTTAGGTGTTAGCTCAAGATGTGAGTACCCTCACGAGCGTGGGACTTAGGAGATAGCTCGAAATGTGAGTTTTGTCTAGGTTGGGGGTGTTTTTTGATATTAAATGAAAATTAAATTAATTAAGCTGTGTTTATAATCATCATTCATTTATTAAGATATTAATAAAGAATTAAGAAAGTATATTTGGCTCCGTTAAAAATTAACAGTCTTTTAAGACAACTAAAATATTTCTTCCTTACTTAGGTTCTTGATCTTTTTTGGTATAAAACTTATAAAAATTAATAGGTACAAACAACTTAAATCTATTTTGGAATCACATGAGATCTAACTATTTAGTACAGTACAGTCTAACATAATTATGTTTATTATATAACAATTATTACAAGTAATTAGAATAACAAATATATTTAACTAAGGCTTCTTGTGAAAAGGTTGGAAACAATTTTTATCACGAGACATAGAGAGATATACATCCCATTTAACGCATTTTATTTTAGACCGACTGCCACAGTCTTCCATGCGACACATCCTCGGTGCCTTAATATCATCAAAGACGGGTAGGTGATCGTATCCGTCATGTCTTTTAGCTGTTGAAGGCATGCTTACAGGTTTGTAGATTTTCAAGTCCTGACGACGTTGATGTTGCTGTGGTGCAGGCTCATCTTCTCTGCGCTCTATTTCTGGTAGACACTTCAGGCATTCTGCAACATCCAAACGAAACTCTAGTAAGGCCAGAGTATCCTTTCGGCGGTAACCATTAGCTATGCAGTCGTTTTTGTAAAGCCTCCATGCGCTTACACAAGCGAGATCCATGAAATGTACTAGAACTTTAACAAGGCCATTTTCTAGTTTTGATGAATGTCCTGTAATATTCCATTTGTTGATCTAGGACATCCACGCCCCCCATGTACTGATTATATCGTTTGATTACTGTTGGAGCCGAAATGTCGACATAGGTTTTGGTATTCTTGTCCCAACGTTTCACAAGTCCCGCTTCTCCAACTCCCGTGCAGTTAGATGCCATCAATACGGACTTGTTGTCTTTCCATTTGACGATTGCAATGTCATTGCAGACGAACTGATGTGTGTCGCCACGAGCCATCTGGCTATCTTTTTTGAAATCGATCGTGGCACGATCAGGAATCCGATTATGCATTATCGTGCCAGTGCTGTGGAGGTTTCGCTTCAGCATTTCTTCAGCCAAAGGAACTGTCGTGAAATATCATGGTACATACAACTGCCAGGTGGTATACTCTGAGAAAGATGGAGTATTACAGACGGGCCCAACCCAAGAGTTGTGGCGCAGAACATTGTTTTAGCCCCTTGATAGATGGAAAAATCCAGCATTAGGTCCTCACTGGTTGTTAGAACAAAATTTTTCAACCCTACTGGCCTTGGTTTATTTTTGACTACTTGGCGGAGTCTGCATCGGCCAGTAAGGGGTATCATTTGCTCATCTATGGAGTAGTATCCAGGGGCTCTCTCCAATCGGTTACACGTGTCTTTGACCTTGTTGATCATGGGTTGCACTTTCTACAGAGAATTGTCCTTTTCAGCTTCTGCTGGCGTGTCGCTGTCGACAACGTGAAGTGCATTGCGTAGAGTTAAAAACCTGTCTCTGGTCATGGTGTCGCTGACCAATCCCAGTTTTATTCCAGTTTTCCAGTACATAGGTAGTCTAGGAAAGGGAATACAGCCCATGATCAGATGAACAGCAAAGAGTTTCGCTATTTCCAGTCTGGTAGTCTTGAGTTCAATGCCGGTTTTGTGCAAGTGGTATAGATTCGTGCACCTAGCAACTTCTTCCAGGAACGAACCATCAAAATAGTCACGGTAGTAATCAATCGGAGATCGAACTCGATTTACCGGAAGCGATGTGAAATCATGAGCTTTATTTGGATAGTCAGTTTCCACCCACACTCTCTCACCTGTCCCTCCTCTTCCTCTAGCCTGTCCTCTTCTCGTAACCCGCCCTCTACCTCTTGTACTTGCTGCTCCTTTTGAACAACCTCTTGTACTAGCCAGTCCCCTTGATTTTGTCCTGCCTGATCTGCCTCTGGTCGATCCCCTGCTTCTGGATGTTGTTGGGGTAGGTGGTGGTGCCTCATCCGCTTCGGGGGACTCATCGTCAGAACCAGATCTACTGTCTTCTAGGTGATCTAAGACTCTCGGCACAATATCTTCGTCATTATCGGCAAATTCCTCAACTTCCGAGTCATTTCCCTGTCCTAATATTTGTTCGACTTGGTCATCCCTGAGAGGTTGTCCTAAAAATGAAGAAAAACACTTGTTAGACAATCATACATACACGAAAATCTTGTTTAGGTACAAAAAATTTATGAATATCTATTTAGTACGAATCACCTAACCTACACGATCGTGCGTCCTTGATTTTGGGTGACAATATACGCCTAAGTAAGCATGTTACGTTCAAGTTACATACTCACGGGCGTAAAACAAGACTTATATCAGTAAACTACATAAACAAAACAATAAAAATTGCATAAATATATTTAAAAATGTACACTTACCCGGGTGACTTCGCGCGCCAACAAACGCAGCCATCGTTCACTGTGATTACGAGCGACTAACAGGATCAATCCTGTTTGCAAGGGGGTCAGGCATATTTTTTCTAGGCAAAATGATAGTCTCACGATCGATCGAGGCCGGTTGCATCCCGAATTGATATTCGTAGACGCCAGAATTTTTGTAAATCAACTCTCACAATCATATCAAGTCGGTTGTAAAGGGTTAAGTGTCTGATGTAACCAACTAACTGCGACATATAGACGATGTTCGCATCTCAACTGGACTTGAAGTTGATTTTTTATGGTTTAAACTTCGTGAATTATTATAATTTCCTTTCCACCTTAGCTTTATATCTCATTTTCCATATTACTTGAGCTTTGTATTATGTTGGCATACAAATTTTTGTCTCAATGGCATATTGATGAGGTCCATGAATACTAATTATGATAAATAACTCAATGGCTGATTTAAATCTCGATGTTGTCTTTTGTCCTAGGCAAGGGAGGGACTGTGATATGCAGTATGTATAGCTCTGTCCCTCACTTTCCTACAACACAACATTAAAAATGAAAATGGCCAATGGCCAAAGCATATTGTTCATGAATGTGATACTGGGCAGGTGCAGTGCAAACTGCTGCTGTGATTGCATTTTTAATTTGTCTGACCATATTGTACTGTGCACTGTGCGTCAGCCACCATTTATGACAAAAGGTATGATGCTATGTGTTATTTATTTTGTTCATTGATTGTTTAATGGAGTTCTCTTTTGATAACCTGGAAGTGATTTGTTGCTCATTAACTTATTGGCTTGGCTTGGCTATTTTCTATAAGATAAATATAAAACTTATATTTATTTAGATTTTATTTATTGTTCAATAGTACATCAATATTAGAAGAGTCAGTTAACATTTATTTGATACAAAGTATTTAGTTAACATTTATTTGATACAAAGTATTTAAATCCTTTCCTATAATTATAATTTGAATGACCTAATAAAGACCATGTATTATTGTAGGAATCATGGAGGAGAGGCCAGTAGCCACTATTGGGATACTTGCAGGTGATGTAAAATTAAACTGATATTTTACTAACAAATCATCCAATCAATAATATTATTTATGTATCCCATCACATCAACATCGGGCCTCTCCTCCATGCTACTCCAGGAAATCATATTGAGGATCTCTTGAACAATCCTATTCAATAATCATTTCTGTAGTAAAAAAAGAATTCATTTTAGATAAGTTGAGCCGTTGACAGAAGCATGAACTGAACCAAAAATTATTGAATGTGTTTGCATTTTTTTTTCTTTTCTCTTAAATTAATTTAAATTAATATTTGCAAGCTTCATAACTAGTAATTTGTATTGAGCCTATTACCAGGATTACTTACACGTCTCTGTAATGGAACAGGTTACACATTGTCATTTGTTGGTTTTCACATGTCATGTTACTTTGTAAATTACAAACTGTTTTTATGATGGTATGGCAGCACAAAATTAAAGGCTCAGGACAAAATTTCGCCCAATGTGCTATCTACATGACAATGCAATGTTGCACAGTCCCATACCATGCATGCACCGGGACACTGCAACATTGCAGCGACATGTTGGGGTACATTTTGTCCCTAGTGTATGTATAGCATAGGCTTAAATAAAAATTATCTTGTGATTATGTTGGGCCACTGAGATCATCAACCTTTTTGATAAAGGGAAAAGTTGTAGGATACCGGTAAAACAGATCTATTCACATTTAGTTAATTTAATAGTCTGGTCATCTATTATGTGTATTTTAACAAGTTAAAGCAACCCTTGGTGACTGATTGATGAGATGACTGTTCTGTTGTAGGTGAGGTCAACTACAACTTAATTCTATTCCCAGACAGTAAATATGCTCAATTGATCTAATTTCCCTTCTGCCTGATAGTAAATTACGGTATGTATGGTATTGTACTGTAGTAGTGCATGTGCCTCTGAATGGCAGTTGACTGGTGGTCTCTATTGGCAGGTGGAGTAATCATTCACTGTGATGCCGGTGGATGCTGACCTTAACTGCACAGACGTGGTGTCGCCTGCTTGTGAACAAAAGGGCATAAGAACTTGGAAAGACATTTGCCTTGTAAGAAACTCACTCCAACATCAGGTAAGACACCTCTTATTGCCCTTAAAAGATCAATATTTACGTACAGGTTTCCACCTGATGCACATCTAGGAGGATAGATGATGATGATGACGGGGAGGATAGATGATGATGATGTCGTTTCTGGTGATTCTCGTGATTGCTGGGTACAGGGTTTGACCTGGAGGCATTGTGGTGCGAGCTCTCGCTTGTTAAAATCCAGCTAATACCACGAGTCTTAATTAACATTTTATTCTGTCATCACTAATAAAGTGAAAAGTAGAGAGCTCTGTAGAAATTTTTATGAAATGATGGCGGGCGACCTGTTGTGTTTTGGTGGATGAGTCATTGCGTCTTACTTACTCAGTGGGTCAGTTAAGTATAGATCAAGCCGAGGGTTTTATTAACCTCTTCCCTATCGCACGTGTCTTCGACGCTCGGTGGTGGCGCTTTTAGGGAAATTTTATGGGATGATTTTCAATGTAGGTTTTATCCTAAACGATCACCGTTTATATTTTTAAGACGCTAGGTAACGTCAAATTCGGTCAAATGCTAATCTTTAAAGGAGAATGGCCAAAGTCCATACAAAAAAAAACCAGGCCCGGCGTGAAAGTTTTGTGTCATATTTTAGAATACAATAATTATAATGATTATTAGTTTTAACAATCTATAAATTCAGTGGCTAACATGTATTTGTTGAGAATTGTATTTTCTTATGAATTTGTTCGACATTGCCTCTTTGACGCAACATTGATTGGTTTAGCAACTGTTGGTTGCTTGCAATTGTCGTGTAATGAATCATTGTCACACAACTATACCAACTCCTATTAGTAGAGTAACTACCTTTTTTTGGGGAAAAAAAAACAGGTTTTCGAACCTATTTTATTGGAAACAATAACTATGCATTTAATCATTATGTAGTTACATAATATGCCTACCTATGGTTTTGACACTGATTTATTTATACATATACAAAAATATATCAACCCGCACTGAGCCAGCGTGGTGCAGTATGGCTTAATCCTACTCGTATCCTGGTAAAGGCTTGTGCCCCTCGGTGGGATCATTAATGGGCTACATTTATTATTATACATATACACAAACAACATGTCCATACAAGTATAGTGGGATAATATAACCCTGTAAGCTGAACTGATTTATCATCTGACATTATGTTGATAATAATTCTCCGCCCGGACATATGGATCATAAACGTACTATGTAATTGTTCTTTAATCGTTTTCCAAATCTACTAAAACAATTTCTAAATGCATTGCCGGGTGAACCATATTACCATAATTCATTACACGACAATTGAAAGCAATCTCACAGTTTATAAAGCCATCGCCATAGCGTCAAATACGCAATGTTGAACAAATTCATAAGAAAAATCCTCAAAAAAAAAAACATGTTAGCCTTTGAATTTCGAAATTATTAAACTGATAATTATTATATATAAGTATTGTATTCTAAAATATGAGATATAAAACTTTCGCGCCGGGCCTGGGTTGTTTTTGGCCATCCTCCTTTGGTATTTGGCCAACTACCATAAAAAATATGTTAGGAAGACATCCCTTTTCTTCAATCTGTGTGTTTCAAAACGGGGATGGGGAACTACATGGAAAATGTTTTTTATCCTAAACTTGCTATTTCTTGGGTTCCAAAAAGAGTATTGATATGGTTCTTGCGTCAAAAATTAGGTATTCATAATACCTGAAAACCGTTGGTTTGAAATCCAGAAATAATCAGTGGTTCTGCGGCAGCGACTGACGTTACAGCTATGTTGCAGTGTGAGCTGTTATGAACTTTATTTTATTATGGTTGTATCCATATTTTCAACAACTACGAATCGAGTTGCTTGTATGACCTAAAAAATTGTTAGAACGTAAATCTAATAAAACACGTTCGCTAAATAATATATATTTCAGTCTACTACGATAATGCTCCGGCCAATAAGTTGACAATTAAAATGTTATTCACATCCTTCTTTTTTGCTTTCCAATGTGCTTGTACAGTATGTATTCGGGTATTACATTTATCTTTACCTGCACTATAACTATACTTTAACTAGAGTTCCTTTGTCTGGCCTTTGTCAGTGCCAAGTACTCGTTAGTTACATTACGAAACACGTGATATTTGATAACTAGACATTATTACCGTTCGTGTCGTGCCAACTATGACGTTCGTCATAGCTCCACGTGTTACTGATTTTTATTAGCCGTACCGTACGTGTCGTTCACGGCACGTTGCGTCCTATCGTGCTTTTGTTCCTGCTTACAATTCGTGTTAGAAAGGCTCGGAACGAGGTAGGGCGCCGCGTCGCCGATCAATTGATGTTGATGAGGAGGGTCGGATACCCGTGATGGGGCTTCGCCGAGATTTAGTATATCGGTCCAGCCGCCGCCTCCGCCCTGCGTGGATGGAGCGTCGACCGCGGCGGATGGCGGCGGGTCCGGGCGCGTGTGTGTTGTGACGCCGCGCGCGCGAGGTCAGCGCCCTGCCAGACAGGACTAATTCGGGGGAGAGCGACGACTCGTGTCGTTCGGGGCTTTGTCTGTTTCTGCAGCCGCCAGCCACCTTCGCCAATAACCACATGGCTTTGTTGCTGCGTGCGGATTATTCTTTGTTTGCACGACATTTCCCGGATTCACCAATGAATCGGCGCTTTCTTGGTGTCAGCTGGTGACTCATGCATGTCGTGTCATTCTCAATACTTAAATAAATCTTGCTTGGTTTTGAAGAATAGATAGTATAAGTAAAGCTACGTGACTCTATACTATAGTAGATAATTTGATTTATTACAGCGCATTGAGTAAATTTGCTAACTAGACTACAGTTTACGTGAGATCTTGAGCATTTGGTGAAGGTGTTTTCATTTGAATTTACGAAACGCAACGTCACCATGCATTTTTGCTAGAAATTCGTCAGTAGAAGAGCACATCTAATAATTATGTACGTAACTGCGTGTCTAAAATAATAAATATGATCATATTAATTATCTTTTATCATATTCAGGTTTTGCTAGTTGTTATGGTAATAAATCATTAATGTACCTAACCTAACCACTCAACAGTCCGATGGCACTCCACTAAAGGGTTGAAGATATCAGTTTATTCTCGCAAGTGAATTTAAACTTCCCCAAGTCAGGTCGATCTGCGAAATACCAAATAGGTAAATGCCACTGCATTGCAGTGACGAATGATCGAAGCATGGGTTAAGTAAGCTTTGTTAGCTACAGCTATGATTGTGAGTGTAAGTGCGTGATGGCTTGGAACGGAATTACGCGAATACTTGCACTGGAGGGAAGATGCCTAGGTAAATGGCACGTGTGGAGCCGCCACCCGCCGCCGCTCGCATCGCCAGCGGAGCCCCGTGCCGCCGCCGCGCCGCCGCCCCGCCGCGGATGCCACTCACTCAGACAGACTCTCGCTCTCGACACTCGTTCGTTCAGTACTCGCCAGAAACCCGCGCGCGACGGAGCTCGCCCCTTGTGAGGCCGCAATGCGTGTTGTTATCGCTACTAATACCATTTCAATGTATGTCCGAGTAATGCCCCTTATCTACGCTGGTTATTAGTGCACGTACATACCTATATCCTTGTGATGGTGATCGTGGATAGTTCGTGATTGTGAAGCGGTGTTCTTTTCGAGTGGATTGACGCTTGTACGTGGCCATGGAATCGAATTCGAAGGTAAAGAGTGTTTATAAGTGCAAAATGTGTGGAGTTTGTTTGGTGGGAGAGGACAGTTGTATTATACTTGTATTGTCAGGGCTGTGCCTGGGAGCGAGCACGGAGTCCCTGTGCCCTCCCGCCGCCGCAGCAGACAGACGAGGCTGTTTGAAGGCCGCCGCCCCGACCTTGATGTCAGAAGGTCAACGTCCTCACGTGTAGAACGCACTTGATTTAGTTTATTTACCATTTTCTCGTGAGCTGTTTGTGAATAGGCAACCTGATATTTATACTGATGTAAAATTCGCATTGTCGGTGCAAAGTCGAAGGACTAACTAACTTAAAGTGCCACGGTATGTGTCACGTGTGAATGGATTTTATTAGGTTTCTCTGACTGAAAATGATATGGCGTGTGGGCAGTGCAAGCAATCCAAGGGCCGTCAATTTTGAGGTTCAGACATATCATACAAGAATAATTCACCAAACCAAAATGAAAAAAAGGCTTTTAACAAAAATGAAATTTGTTCACAAAATAAATTACAATTGAAAGATTCATTGGCTGGCACCTTAATCCATGTGGGTCGTACCACAAAAACATGTTCAACACAGGTTTAAGACAAAAATATTTGACGTTTGTTTTGAGGTTAAACTACGTTTAATATTGTTTATAGTACCTACCTGACACGGTGTAAGTTTGAAAAACCCGGGTTTTAATTACGTAGTTACGTAGTTTCATTAAATTTTCTTTCTCGAATTCTCGATAAGTTTTGTAAGTAGTAGGTACCTACTCTCCTTGGTATTTGTCACATTAATTTGCTAATTTGATATTGGAAATATTTTGCTATCCATCCATCCTACTAGATTCGGAGTTTGTATAATACCTACGTAACTCGTACATACAATGAGGTTAATTTATCGGAAATGAGATCGGAATGTTTGGAGCTGTTTTGGACACTTGCAGTAAAGTACCTATGGGAAAGCTAGGATTTCTCACTGCGTTCACCCTCCTATTCCGATCGCTCTTATTAGGTAGGTATATGCAGGTGTTGTACTAAACTACCTACCTAGGTAGGTACCTGTATTCTGTATTTCTCTACTACACATGAATCAATTACTTTTTCTTTCGTTGATTGTTAAGGTAGTTCTACCTGAGGCATCTCAGCATTCCTACTGCTAAATAATAAGGACCTTTTGCTACACGAGCAGAGATTCTTCTCTACAATTTTTTTTGCTCTTATTTTTTGTCCGCCTGCCTGCTACCTACCTGCCTGTTCGTGCACGCACGGATATCATCATCATCAGTATAATAGGTTCCTACGATTACTTTAAATTAACCGGTCGACACTTCTTGGTTTTAATCGCTGAAAATTATCAAGATGTCCTGGAAACTTAAAATTTGGCATAGAAGTGTATCATGCAATGTATAGAGAAAGAAAGGGAAAAATCTGAAAAAGTTAATTGATTTACGATTTAAAAAATATCAAACAGCCGAGATGCGTCGATCGGTAAAGTTAAAATAATCATACTTTACCTACACTAACCACTGTGATGTCGCTATCAGCTAGCCGAATGATTTTTACAGGTTCGCAATGATTTGTGCTGTTGGCGAGGCAATGTATGTTTCAATTTCAAACAATGACAGTAGACCTCCATTGTTGTGGTGGTGCTGGTGCACCGCGCAGCGCGTGTGAGAGAGACGGTGTGGGGGGACGGCGGTGGGGCGCGGGCGGGGGAGGAGATCAGCTGCGTATGCGCGATCAGCTGGGCTCGCGCGGCGGCCATCTTGCCGTGTGTTCTGCGTGTGCGCGATGCTCGAACTCGCCGCGTCATTCATTGTGCGCTGTATGTTGTGACGCACTTCTTCCTTTATTCTAATAATGTCATTGTCCTGCCCGTTGTGGATATTCGCTTTGTCGCTCATTAGGAGTCATTAGTCAAGATCTCACATCATGTTGAGTTTTAATTATAAGTTACTTAACTTCCTTGTCTTGCACACACAGCGCATGCGGAAGGTTGGTCGTGCGCGCGAGACCCTGGAAGTCTATTTTTGGTAACAGCATACGTTTCCGCCGTGACTGTGATGGATTACTGTGCCAACGTTGCATTACTGCACATCGTTATTCGTAGGGATCCTTCTAGCATCTTCTTATTACTAACCTAGTTCGTATGACCACGTCGAAAAGATAATTGTTTTTGTTTTGTTCGCTTGAACGACACTACTCATATCTGATCAAGTTTAGTTGGTACCTTAGGTACCTACTTACATCTAGGAAGAAAGATGAGATGATTATGCCGTCGATGGCGAGGCCGATAACGACCACACATACTGTCGTGTTTTAGTTTGAATTAGCGCGGATGTCGCTCGAAAATCATTAATATTATTTATTATGTATATAGGTAGGTAGAGAGACCTACTCCAAGTTCGTTTTGTTCTGGTTTGCTGACTGATGTTAAACAGTCAGACCTCGATAAGTTGGAAAGTCCAAATCTGGTTTTTCAGGGATTTATCGCAGTGCACGACTTTTTTGAGTGGTCCCGTTACGATTACCGTTCGTCAAGTGGTCAAGTTTGTTTTTCGTAGCAATGTAATGGTCGATTAATCCATTGAAATACGACGAAGTAGGGCAGATTTTTAAAGACATGCGCATAAAATGAAAATGTTCTAACCTTCCTATTTAGAGTAGAATAAAATACTAACGTTAGGTGGTGTCTTGTGGACATGTTAGAAGGTACCTACCTAAGCTACAAATAACAGGAAAGGTAGAGCCCATTATTGTAGGTAGGTAAGTAGTCTGTCTTTAAGTTATGTCATGTCACTATAATAATTAACTTAGGTTAAGATGCTATAAAAATAAGAAAAAATATATTCGATTTCCCAATGATTAACAATCAATAAAACGTAGAAGAATCGTAAAAATAATTATTTTTCACTTTGGAGTGGCACTGAAGGAGGACCGGGCAGCAGTCCGTTGCTCTACTTGCTCTACACTGTTGTGTATCACTCACCGAAATCAATATTCAAACCGCTTCAATGCTGCGAATCACGAAGAGGTTTGTTTATCGTACGATCAAAAGATACATTGGAAGATGCAAGTGTGTATGACAAAAAAAAACGACCGGCGCTGTTCTGTTAGGGCGCCAGCAGCGATCAAAGCATGGCTCTGGATTACAAAATATGGCAGGTTTTGGAGGAGAAGGTCTGTGCAAAACTTCATAAAAATTTGGAGTACCTGAAGTCATCCCTAAAAAAAGCAGTGGCTGAAATCGACACGAATACGCATCGAAAATCGCGGTGGTTACATATTTCGAATAAATTTTATTTAATTATACATCTTAATTTACTAATCTTTCACACAAATAAACATTTAAAAATATATATTCTCTAGTTTTAATTTTCTGATTTTAGTGATAGAACTTAGAGACCGACTAGGTAGGTTCTAGGGCTAGATAAGACTTTCTAACTACGTCATCTTAGATGTCCTAATTTGGTCCAATTATCTGCGTAAACTTAAAATACCTGTACCTAGTAGGTGCCCACATGCGTGTCATTAAAATTCAAATTATTGTCTTGTTTTCCTCGCCGTACCATGTAAAGGAATATGTAAAGCGTACGTGGTCGTGGTATGGTCGTGTGGTATGAGTGTGACTGAACTGTCGTCATTGCCCATCTTGTTTACCTAGGATCCAAAGCGAAAGGTAGTTTAGGTTTAATTTCACAGAATTCCAAAAAAAAATAACAATCTTTGCTGATGAGTAATCTAAAGCCACTAACCAGGTAAGGTTCTAAACTATGTACTACTAAGTGTCCGCAGGTATTTTTCTGTTGTGTCCTACATCACTTACCTAACCTTCTATTAGTTCGTTTTCATGTTTGGACCAAAACTTGTTCCTCGGAATTCGATCGATTAAAATGACTTGCCAACATTCTTATATCTTCTTCGTAAAGTTGTGCAAAAGAGTGACGTAAATCCTCACCAAGGTCAGTGAAAGGTGTTTTATTGAGTATCTGGGTGATCTTTGTGTTTATCTGTTTAATGTAGGTAAATTGTGTGAAATGAGCTTTACCGAATTAAATAAAACGAAAACAAAGTAATTTTGGTTTCATCGGTGATCTATAGGATGAACCCGATTTTGTTTGATGCAGGTACATGATATGAGTCTCTAAAGTTTAGTCTAAATTTGATATGCTACGATTATCTATTATAGGATAGGAACGTTATGTTAGAGAATAAACACCAAATGAGATGGGTGCATCTGCATTGCATTAGTGAGATAGACGCACTTGTGTCGACCGAGGTAG
The DNA here is from genome assembly GCA_949825045.1 of Argyresthia goedartella. Lineage (NCBI taxonomy): Eukaryota > Metazoa > Arthropoda > Insecta > Lepidoptera > Argyresthiidae > Argyresthia > Argyresthia goedartella. The sequence continues at coordinate 9,900,811 of OX463817.1, forward strand.
CGCGTGTAATGTAGACCCGCCAAAGCCAGCATTCAGCCTCGCTTGCCCGTATCGAGACGTCGGTAAAGCTATTTTGGGTTGTAGCAAGTGAAGAGACAAGTTTGCAGGGGTGTGCGGGTCGCGCTCGAATTGCGTAGCGGGCAACCGGCAAGTAGGTCAGCAGGGCACGACGCCGCCGCTGCCGACCGACACACGCCCGGAGACGACCGACGCAAACGCTCTTACTAACGTGATCCTAGGAAACGTCCAAGAGCCATCCTCACAAGGAAAATAGCAATCAAACTATATCCATGTCGTAGCTAGTTAATAATGAACACCGTAAACTGCGATGTTGTACCATAATGAGGCGTGCGCTTCTTGCTACGCATTCATCAGATAGACGAACTGCCAAGATTCACTCGTTTTGCTAAATTGCATTGACCTAGATTCAAAGTCGAACAAAACAGCGATATTTACCTAATCTCTACCATAATACACAAATAGCTGCTTACGTTTTATTAACAAACTAACCTACGATTTCTGATTTTGGAATTTCACTAATCAAATACCTACTTAAGTATCGTCCTGTGTCTGCAGATCATCACAAAAAGAACGTGACAGAACGATACATAAGGTGATACGAAAAAATAGATATAAAATGAATACGAATGTAAACTAAAGTGACAGCGCGGCGTTAATTACTTCCATATGAGAAAGAAAAGAGAAAGCAAACAATGCGCTCGACTCAAAACTAAAATAACGTTGCGCCAAAACACATAAAAAATGTTTAAAAATAAACTACACTATTTTGTCAAAAATATTTTCAAGAGAGTTTGCGAACACATAATATCCACATTTTGAATGCAATTCCGCAATGAAATGAGTTAGGATTTCAGAATTACAAGAAGAAAAAACAATTTAGAGGTCTTCATTATGAAATTCTATCGAGGTTTTTATCCTATCGCGTGTTCCTTCAGTGAGAGTCTAAATCAACTACTCAATAAACTAACCCAAAAATCTAATCTGTAGATGACTTAATAGTGGAGTAAATGGATTTGAAAACAACACATGATTTTTTTCGTATCACCTTAAGAATTAACTTAGTGAATTTCTCATTTCAGAAACCTGCGCTATGCCTGAACTAGTTGATGAACTGCTAATTATATAGTGATGTGATGTCCATACGTTGTGTCCAGAATATTGCGGTACGCGCGCGCCCACAGTGGATGCCACTGTCAGGTCGTTCGAATCAGTTAAATATCGCAATGGCCGCGCGGTCGTTCGTTTGGCAATAGAGCTCTATCTAGCCTATATCATAACGCTTTAATTGAACATCACGTTTTCGACTCGCCTTGGCATACTTGCAGCTGTAAAGAGTTTTGTTGGTATACTTTTGTTAGACTTTATTATTTCTTGTGTTTCTAACATGATTTCAAAAACAAGTTTTGTTTATTTAAGGCTAGGCGCGCGATATCTAAATTATTTTACCTATTTTCCAAAACAAAGAATTAGTCATATCAGAAACATTCCTTGAAACCTATGGGACATACATTTATGGGTACCAATTTATCAATACGATCTCGAGATATCGTAGACCCCAGATAGGGCTCGTGTAGAGTATGTGCAAACTGTTGTTGCGAATGTTCTAGAACTACGTCATACGTATCATGTTTACCACAATGTGAGATAAACAATACACGCTTGACGATTCATATAGATAGTTGATGTGCTGTAATGCTACTTATAGAAACTTGCCACCACTTACGGGATTTTGACCTAATTATAGTTAGTATTTTACCTTTGTAGACCTGGACCTTGTTATGAGGCATCGCGATTGTTAACCTCGTGCTATTTTAATAAAATTAAAACTTATAACGGCACAATCCCGGTCCACATGATAGTCTTGAATAATAATAATACTACCTTGGACACTATTTACACACATTGATCTAGCCCCAAATTAGGATTCCCTGTATCTTGGGTACTAGACAACGATACACATACTTATGTAGATAAATATTATACATAGATAGATAAACAACCATGACTAGGGCACAAACATCTGTTCTCATCAAACAAGTATTTGCCCCCACCGGGACTCGAACCCGGATGGATGGATGTGGGTTTATCTTGCTATGTTGATATTCCTAAATTAAGCATTTATAAATGTACCTACCTACATACTTAAGATTTTGAAATGGTCTAAACATTTCTGTGCTCGTTTAAAATGAACCCCTATCTATTGACCGAATAATGGTGTGTTAGTACTGCAAACAGTTGTGGGGAAGCCCCACCATATGGGTGCACACTCACGGCATGGCGAGCGAGTGCATCCGGGTGAATATGCGCGGGCCGCCGACGCGACGATCCCCTGCGTGCGCGGTCGATGAACCATTCCCGCGCGGGACGGGGAGCTAACGCGACCACTAGCAGCTACGTTAGCCCCTCCTGTCATCATCTTCGTCGGCAGCTTTTATCCTCCCACTGTTGGCTATAAATATACCTTCCTTTTGTGCCAACTTATCCGATTCTGTATTAATAGAGTCCAAATCTCCTTTTCTTTCTTCTTCTACCACTCAGTCAGGTATCTTATCCCCTGCCCTGGCCAGACTTCGCGAAGTGCTGTGCCCATCTCTATACTAGAAACCGTATGTTTTTGATTCGCACATGATCTCGGAGTGTGATACTTAGCGTGGATCGTTCCATGTTCCTTTGTCCCCTGCAATATGTTGTTAGCCAGCTGCCCAGTTGGCGGTACCCGCTAGATGTCTCCGCTGCACTCTACACCCGCTTGAGGCTCGAGGCGCGGCGACCTTGCGGGGGTCTGCCTCGCCGTGGCCCGCTGCTCTGTTTCGCGGGCGCGTTCCACTTTTGCCTTAGCTCTCTCTTGTTACGCAAAGGCACGTTATGCATATTATGTTTTGCCTCTACTAAATTGCGTTCTTTAGCAAGATATCACTCTCTATTATCTGGTTTCTGATGAGTTTTCTGCGTGATTTCCAACGGTACACGGGATACGTTTTGCAATAGTTAATTGAGTTGATTATGTCTTGGTTCTATTAAAGAGAACATGCAGATGCTTTCTACCAAATAGATTTTTGTCATAAAATGTTTTAATTGTTTGGTTCCAGGGTCCTCTGAGTTCCTGACAAAGCAAGAACAGCATCCAAGTGTTGACAAGGGAAGCCACCAGCCGTTACTAACCGACGACGAACAATCGCTTCTAAATTGAAACTATAAAGTGCATCATATTGCAGACTCGAGTGTTAACGACAAACTAGTGCAATATACTAATAGTGCAATTGTACTCTTGACGAAAAGTTAAGTGATAACCCGTGCTTATTGTTGATAATAAACTGTGTGTGAACAGTTTAGTGCCACAATGGAGCGTGAATCAAATCCCATGGAGGCGCTTTGCCGCTCAGGATGCGGGTTCTACGGAAACCCCTCCCAGGATGGACTCTGCTCAGTTTGCTTCAAGGTAAGATCTGGTGTTTCTTACTAAACTATTCAATTTATTACAGATGTAGTGAATAATCCTTTCCTATCGGCAAAACTCGGAACAACGATAACACCCGAATGGTGCCGATGTGTCTATGAATTACTGTATTATTAAATTACGTGTAGGTATCAAATAAATCGCATACTTTTTTATCAATGTCAAATGTCAAATTGCCCGTTTGACGTATATTACACTGAGATGTTAAAACCACCACGATTCTATCATATAAAGAATTCGTTAGGTAAACAAAAATATAACTAGTTACTGAGGACGTTTTATTTCAATAAAACGCACTGATAAAAACCAAATTCCGGTTGGGATGATCTAATGATTCTATAAGGATTGGAACCCCAAAAGTCTAACTATAAGTCAAAACTACAGTAGGATTTTGCAGACCTTTTTTATAACAATAATTTTTTGTAATTAATAAAAAATACTATGACATAACAAAAAAGACACCTCAACATAAAACAAAACAAACCAGCAAAGAAATTAATATAAATAAATATGATTTTCTGATTGGATGAACGACTTCGATTATGACAGCGGGATAAGAGGAGGAGGAGCGGGGTGGACAGTGTGATGCGAAACAATACTTCCAACTTCCATATCACAGTCAGAATCAGAACTATTTTCTGGTGTATCATCGTCAGAGTTTTCATGAACGGTGATTACAAAACTAGCCATATAATTTTCCAACTCAGGTTCGTGTTTTCGGTACTCGTTTTCGCATTTGATGGCGTGGTCACATACTTTGGCCCAAACATCGGAACCAATCATATTAACCTTTTCCTGTACCAATTGTTTCACAGTAGCCATATTCATACTGATGTTTCTTTTGGATACGCATCTCTTTATTTGAGACCATATGTTTTCAATCGGATTGAAATCAGGATGATATGGTGGCAATCTTAGTACGCTGTGTCCATATTCGTTCATAAGTTTATCTATAGAGTATTCTACAAAGTCTTGTTTGTACTTGCAAATAATTTCATATATTTCAAGTTTTGTTAATGACGGATCAATCGGAACGTTATATTTGGATAGCCAATCAATCATGTCTTGCTTCCTGGTATTTGAATTAGGAGGTTTTTCTACGTATTTATTATGATATGCAGCATTATCTACTACTAGTATCGAATGTGGAGCTAAGTTTGGAATGAGTTGATTACGAAGCCATTTTTCATAGTTTTAATTGTTCATCGCGTTGTGATAGTCACCTGTTTTATCAGTAGACTGATACATTAACAATGCCCCAGGTATAAACCCCTTTCTACTACCAGCGTGCACTATTATAAGACGTTGTCCTTTAGAAATAAACTGTTTCACTCCGTTTTCTGACGAGTCAGCCCAGCTTTTACCTGCCAAATGTGAGGTATGGATGTATGTTTCATCCATATAAACAATCTCTCTCCCTTGCAATCTGTACTTTTTTATCGCGGCTAAAAACTTTACTCTTTTTAAACGAACATCATCTTTCTCGATAAGTAATTTTCTGTTGTTTTCAACTTTTTTATACCGAAATCCCATTTTTCTAAGAATTTTTCTTAGCGTAAAGTCACATCCCTTAAAATTTATGGCTTCGGATAACTTGGACTTCAGGGCTTTAATTGTAGGTACTTGTTTGTATATCAAATGGAAATTATACACTAATCGGCGTATAACGTTGTAGTCAAAATCGTCAAGACCTAGACAAAATAATTTATTTGGTCTACCCAACTTTGCCGACTTCGGACTATTGGAGGTGGATTGATTTATGTATTCTTTTTGGAATATTTTATTTACTGTTCGTTGAGAAATTCCACTGGCCTCCGAAACTCGTTTTTAGTTGGTATGTTTGAATTTATCATTTTCAGTTAAGAAATATAAATAAATATTGAAAATAACTTCGCAGGCTTGCCGATCTAAAAGTTTCCCTTTTCTTAGTGCTTTCGGCATGTCTGTTATAAATTGTTAATGTGGATCGAATAAAATCAATGTTTATTATTTACAAAAATGACAGACAAGAGTGAAATTTAAAGTAAAAAAAAATATATATAGGTGGCCTGCATTAATACACGAAGTCCATGAAGTTTATCACAAAATCTAACATAAATATCAACAAAATATTTCTGTGGTATTAACTACTCTATATAGATACTTCCTCTTGCAATGCGACCGTTCCCTACGTTGTCTCGATGGGTACTGAGTGCGGTGAAGTAGTAAGACAAAAACGAACATTTCCGAGAAAATACGAAAGGAAAGGATTATTCACTACATCTGTACGATCATTATTGCTGAACGATTCCAATATCCGAGGAAATAGTCTAAAGCTTAATTATGTAACTTCATGTTATGCTTGGGATTAATGCAAAACATCTTGTTTTGATATTTGTTTTGTGCTTGAATGGTGTATAGTCTTAACATGAGAGCACGGCGAAAACTTGCCAACGTAACTGCAAAGTCTACTCCTCGATGTGATGCTGTAGGTGTAGGTAGATAGGTAGATAGGTATCTACCAGGGCAGTGAAATGAAACACGGTTAATAACTGAGCGCGCGTCATACAGTGACTCATTGACTCAGGCGATAAATGGAATATACGATATTGCAGTGGAACGGAAGTTTGATATGGATTAGGTTTTTTATTACGTACCTAGAGGCGATAAAGATTTTTAGAATAATAAATGATGTAGGAAATTAGGCTATAAGTACCTTTAGAAAACTTGATAATAACGATTTTTGACTTTGACGTTAGTGACTTTTGTTATATTAGACCACATACTATTCATGATCTAGAATTGAAATTTGTATTTGTTTACCTGTGCTGCTTACCTGTGTCGCCCTTCGTGACGAATTTGTTTAATAAATCTTAGTTATTCGTAGGTAGGGTAGTTAGGTACTTGTAGGAAGTCAAGTACAAATGAATGAAATTTGTTTTAACCCTTAATTTGAAAATTGCGCCAATTTTCGATTTTTAGCTTTTTTATCATTCATAATTTCTTTATTGCATACAAATCATGTAAGAAACAAGAGATAAATAAAAATGATGTACAAAGGCGAGCTTATCTCTAATAAGCTAAGTCTTTCAGCAAACCAGGTCAAGATGTGAAAGGTTGTTTGCTGAGCAGGGGTAGACCTTTGTGTACAATATATTAAATAATAAGTTATATAATTGACCTTTGTGTACAAAATATTAAATAATAAATTATATAATTACTGTAATAATATACTAAATACCTATAAATATACTATTATATACTAATACTAATAAATACTTACATGCACCTATAATTCTAAACAGAGGTAATGCTTCTTCACACGACTTAAATATATTCAGAGTGGGACTGACCCTGATGGTGCAGGGGAGTGCATTCCACAACCAAATAACCCGTGGTCTAAACCCGTTCTTATAGTAGGCGGTGTTATGCTGTGGAGTTGTGTGCAAGGAAACTGCGTGAGTTCTCCGAGACCTGCTGGAAGAAAGGCATTGAAAACTCTCTCGTGGGAAGGTTGGGTAGCGTGGTTTCCGTAAAATGTTGTAGAGGAAATTGAGGATGTGTGAATCCCCACGAAGACGGATCGGCAGCTACTTCAACTCCTTGAGATGTTGTGATACATGGTCGTATTTGCGCATCCCGAAGATAAACCGAATCCCGAGATTTTGAAGTCGTTCGAGTTTGTTGAGCAGTTCTTCGTTGACATTGACCCAGCAGCCATCAGCGTAATCTATTAGGGGTAGAGACTCAGAGTGATTTTGGTCTGTCGGGGCAAATCTATTGAAGATTAGACCCAGGTTTTTAGCTTTATCGCTATATACGATTGTGGTACCATTAAAAGTGACAGATGGAATGGGCTGTTGCTGCAACAAATTAAGAGAATGTCTGGTACCTGTAATCATGGCCTGGAATTTGCTCGGGTTGACCAGAGTCCGAAAGATAAAGCCCATCTTCTTATACCCACAAGATCAGCATTGAGTGCCTCCACAGCAGAGTATGCATCGTTCGAAGAGAAGTGGCGATAATCTGGAGATCATCAGCGTAAAGATGTTATGAGGAAGACAGGATGTCCGAGATTGAGTTAATAAAAAAACGAGAATAAAAGTGGAGAAAGAATGCCACCTTGAAGGACGCCTTAAAAGAGGTCACACCATTCAGTGGATATCTCCTCCGAGCTTATACGCTGTTGCTGATCCCTCAAATAAGAGTAGTTGAGGGATCTGAGAAGCTCATCGAGAATGTCGAATTCTAAGCAGTTGTAGGCACTACTAAATTGAAGTAGAGCCAGCACGGAAAGCTATTTGCGGTCCATGGCTACCTGGATGTCATCTGTGACTTTCAACAGAGCCGTGACGGTGCTATGACCCGCTGTGAATCCTGCTTGGTACATGTTCAGCAGATTTTTTGAGTGAAGGTAATAAGAGGGCTGGGTATGGGCAATGGATTTAAGGACTGGAGAGGATGGGTAGGATTGAAATGGGACTGGAAGTTTTAGGTAGCGGGATGACTAATGCTTTTTTCCACATTGGTGGGGAAGATGCCATTTGATATGGAAAAAAATATTACATGTGTATAAAGCTGGCAGTAGTTCATCCAGGATTGTGATAAGCATTTTAAGGCAGATTTTAACGCCCCTACTTGCTACTGCATCCAGCTTACTGCTAGTACCGCCTTCTTGACCGCATACATTCCAACATTGCTCAAGTTGAATGGTGTGGTGTCGGGTAAGGATTTAAAGCGCAGGCTCTGAAGAGGCTCGTTTAACCGTGGGATCCATCACAACAGGCGGGGTGGAAAGGTACTGGTTGAGACCGTTGAGATCTACATTACCAGCATGTTAGTTAGGGTGTGTCGTTTTTTCCAACTTTAGATTTTTTCAGTTTAATACCTCTCAAAACATGTATTGTTGACTGAAATGAAATTCTACATTTTTACTTTTTTATTTGGTAGGTACTAATGGCTCGCTCAATGTCCTTGAAGTTTCGTGAAAATTTCTTAATAGTTGCAATGATTTCATACATTTGCAAATTAAAAATTAAGTTTTTCTGTGTGTTATTATTATAGTGAATATTACATTATGTACAAATACCACCCCATTTGCAGCTCAGTTTTTTTTGTAAAACTTACATACGCCATTTTATCAGTGAGTAGCGCTTAAAATTTGTTTATTTTTGGAGTACCCACTTAATAAAATTTTTGTTCTTGCTCACTCCTTCAGTTAATTTAGTTCTTGTTTTGAGAGTGCAAGCAAGCATTGCCGTATGGTCTGCGGAGTGCGTTCTCGCGCGGAAACCACTTCGGTTGCGGGGTCGAGGACTTATGGTTGCCTCATGCCCGCGGCGTCAACTCGGGGGGTAAAGTCCCCCCCGGTCTTGGGTGGCCCCTACTTGTCAGGGGCCTCGCGTGGCCTTCTTTGTGCCGTGCTTTCGCCGTCTATTGGCATACACTAGGCGCGGGAGCTTCTTCTTCTTCACTGTGCCGTGCTTTCGCCTTTTTCTGTTGTCTGGCACTGGCGACAGTGGGATGAGCAGCAACTCTCTTGGGAGTGGTTCTGCCTTCGAGCGGTCGTGCGTGATGCGGAGCAATGTCGTGGAGATGTGCGTGGCGGCTGTTGTCGGCGCGATCGTACATGCGCAGTGCCAGCCGCGCGACGAATTTCTCCACGGTGGGCATCCGGGTATCCCTCATGATGGTGGTGTTTCGCACGTACCGCCCGGCTCCCGCGATCACCCGCAGGGAGACGTTCTGGAACCGCTGTAGCCGTGCCTTCTGGGTCTTCGAGCAGGGCGTACCATGCTGGAGCCGCGTAGGTGAGCATGTACAGTAGTGACTTGTACAGCCGCAGCTTGGCTCTCAGAGGCAGGCTGGACGACAGGACAGGCCGGAGCACTGCCCGCGTTGCTTTGGCCCGGTTGATGCAATGTTGCACCATCGGGACCATGCGCAGCGAGCAGTCGATGTTGCAACCGAGGTATTTCACCGTCGATTGCCACTCGATGTCCCGGCCCCTCAACTGTAGCGGGGTCGGACGGTGGGAGCGTGTACTCAACAGGGCTGTTGTTTTCCCGACGTTTACCGCGGTCCGCCACTTGTCCAGCCAAGGCGGCAGCAGGTCCAGAAGTCGCTGCCTCTTCCTGCAGGCGAGTTCTATCTTGCGCAACGACGCGAAGTATGCGCTGTCGTCCGCGTAGAGGGCGAGCACAACGTCTTCCACCCCCTCCTCGAGATGGCCCTCGAGTGTGGGGTTGTCGTTGGTGTAGAGCGCGTAGAGCACCGGCGAAAGGCAGCTGCCTTGCGGGACTCCTGCGCTGATGGCCTTCGTCTGGGAGTGTGCATTCTCGACCGAGACGATGAACCGCCGGTCTTCCAGGAAGGAGGCCACGAGCAAGCATTGAAATGACGTCAAAACATAGTATCGCAACCAGAAATAAAAACAAAATAGTATTTATTGACAAGTTCCCGGAAAAAAAAAGGTTATGTGCTTCCAACCCATGGAGATGTATTGAAACATTACGAATGCGTTCGTCATGAAATGAAGATAGAAAATCAGCTGAAACCTGAAGCAAAGACTATCGATATATCATATCTGAAGTTTTCCGAGATGCTATTGGAGTATGGAAAACAGCGACAATTCCGACGGTTCCTGAGAACAGGGTGAGTCGGGTCAACTGCAATTGCGGTGCGGACCGATTGGAAATAATGGCAACTTGCGAAAATAAATCGATCACTTCATTTTAAACAATTGCTGTGGAGCTGCTTGATCTTACCTAAGTCCAATTAATTAGAGATCAAATATATCTTTACATTATTTGAAAGGCTGCGTCAACTGTAGTCGTAAATCCTGACTTGGCCAAATGGAATCCTGGGAAAATCACGCGCAAGGTGGCTTACAACTGCCAATAAAATACTACGGCTTTACGTCTGCACTGTGCGGCCATCAAATGAACCGGTCTTGTTAGCAAAATATATTTACAAGAGTTACAGCCCGACTTGGTTTCAAATGAAAATTAACATCTCTTGTAAAGATGGTGCCAGGAACTTGTGGTTACTTATTGAAAATACAAGGTTCTTGTCTGAAGATATTAAGGCTGTGATAAACCTAGTAATACAGCGTAACGCGTTTTTTACACACCCTGCAATTTTACACAACTTTCAACCCTGCTTCTGTCCTTGTTGACTGATGACAACAAGCATATAAGAGAACTTGTTTGCAGAAGACTACATAAAGCTCGATCTTCAAAGAAAGGCAAAAATTGAGACCTTTTGTTATACCGAAAATCTCCTTTGAGTGTGATAATAGTAGTTTATGTGACTGCTACATAATGGAGGGCATTAATACTCGAGAGTGGGTTCACTGGGTATCACTCGAGACTTTTAATGCCTAATTATGTACAGTTACATACACTAGTTTACCTACACACATATCATAAGCTCTCTTTGATGTGTTCCGGAACCGCATGTTTGACCGGCATTGTGGCTCTACAGTTGTTTAGCTTGTTCTGTAGTACCAACTTCACGCAGGCGGGCGTCGGCGTTCGAAATTTGAATGTCAGTACCAACTTCACACACAAACTAGGACCAGCACGCAGACAGGCGTCGGCGTTCGATATTTGAATGTCATAATATGTTGAAAAACTACACATAATGACCATTATGTGTAGTTATGGTTACCATTATGGTCATAATGTGTAATTTTTCAGATAAGAAATGAGTTTTTGCCAAGTAGTTTAACATTATGCTGGTCGTAACGTGCGGTTTTTGTACGCAGTAAAGAGGGTTTATGATACGTGTGTAGATAAATACTATAAAAAGATTGACTGGCATGATGAGAAGCTGATGCTCACAGAATCACCTATATACTGCAATATACTGCAACTGAACTTGAGGCACTAGTGCGAGAGGAGAGGGAAATCTGCAGATGTTCAACTTTCCAAAGTTTCCTAGCCACACTCTGTCAGTTGAAAGATGGGTGAAACTAACCACTGAAGCCTCAATGTGTGTAGCTGGGAAGGAGGAGAAGGAATTTATTACTTAAAAATTCAAAAATATGCCCACTTTTAACTCTAAAAAGGACTATAAATGGTTTGAAATAAATGGACACTGGTGAGAATTCGTAATTTTTAGATGTCTTGTGGTAGATGTTTTACATAAAAAAAATTGCAGATATGACCATATTTTTTATCGTATTTTTTAATTTACTTAATTTATAATTATTTTACATAGTTTTTATGCTAATAATAAACAAAAAATATTATAAATACGTTATCTGAACTTTTCACTGAAAATACATTTTTTTTTAAACTTCAACTCATTTGAGCGAGCCAAAAGTCTACTGAAATTGCACTTTTTATTACATATTATAATAGATAAGATCACGATACAACCTTTGAGGTGTATTACATTTATAAAAAAAAACAATTTATTTTTTACCCATACAAAGTGACACACAATTATAGTTCATGAGACTTACTTGGAATACCTAGTTTTTAAGAAACTTTTAGCTGCTGTGTAACTTTCAATACTCTCGTGGATGTGCCGACGTTATCACGACAGAGAGAGCTTTTTCTATTGTTTTTTGTGATGTTAGATCACGGGCAGCAGCTGAGCTGAGCAGCATAAAGAATGCAAAATTAAAATAAAACAGTATTTTTTAGAGAAAACCCAAAGAAATAAGGTTCAGTTTGGACACATGTATTTTTCACGTTTTCTTATATATGTAGACTTATTAATATTTAATTTGTATGAGAAAATCAACCAAATCAAATTAATTTGCTAGGAAAACAATTTATTTAAATATATGATAAACTTACTCTAACTCAATAACGTGCATGACTGAAGAAATGTGAATTACAGTGATGATTAACATGTCTTTAGTCATGCATGATATTGAGCATACATTTTTAAATAAAGCTTCAAAATTATATATTTTTTAAAAATGATCAATTATTAGGCCTACTATCAATCATAATAATAATCAGCATCATAATCCTTTATTCAAATTGATTGACGCACTAAACTTAAAGAGAGCATAAATTCAAATTTATATTAATACTCATCCTTAAACCTATCATTGTTTTTTTTAATGACTTATTACGAAAATTGTGTCACTACTATCCACTACATATTAAAATCATTCAAAAACACTAAATCATATTTTATATTTTAATGTCGGGTGCCAAGTCCGCACAGCCGCCCGCCACGGCCCAAGGTGTCATGTGGCGGCAGAGCGCGGCGGCCGAAGAAGCACTGTGGCTCAAGCAGGAATAATTACCAGAGTGAAAAAGTGTTCGAGTTCAGATGAAATGACGCTTATTTCATTGGCCATAAGAGTCACTGACAGTTCGATTCGCATACTTTTTCGACGCGTAATTATTCTTGCTTCCTACACTGGACGGGCCAGCTGTTTGACTTAGGTAGTCTCGCGTTGATCGAGAGAGTGTCGAGAATTTTTCAATGTTTTTACAGGGTAAGCTTAAGTATATTTTGGCGCTCAGAACGACTTCGTTATTTGCTCAAAGATGACATTTTCCAAACTTGTCTCATTTTTAACTCTGCTTTTTCTTAGTCGCTCTTTATCCTGAACTTGTCACTTTCCTAACTCGTTCCCCTCCGGACGACGTCGTAATATTCTTAAATTTATCACTTTCCTAACTCGTCTCATTTTCAACTCGTTATTTTTTTATAAACTCAGTCGGGACATGGGACACCTGTGCTGAAAAGTGACAGCCTGGAAATACGACATGGGTGAAGTCGGCTTTCCGCAGCCTCCAGAAAAGAGGATGTGGAACGTTACGATAGAGCCAGAATGGGTCTTGCTATACAAAGGTCTTCAGTATTAAGTATGAGAAAAAGTGACGATTTTTTCTAATGCGTAGACGACAGGGCCCAGGACGACTTCTTCATTTTCTCAAACTTGACACTTTTCAAACTTTTCGGATTTTCCACATTTTTATCTCGGATTTTTCTTAACTGGTCTCCTTCTCAAACTAACTAGTCTCATTTTAACGTGGCTTTTTCTTAGCTAGTCTCTTTCTTAACCCCTCAGTTACCAGCGGCTAACGCCACTTTTCCGTTATAGGTTTTAAATTTTATTACCATGGCATAGGGTTCGAAATCCCGATGCGTCCCAACTACCCTCGGTTTTTGAGTAGTTGAACTTGACACTTTACTAACTCGTCTCATTTTCAACTCGGCTTTTTAACAGTCGCTCTTTTTCCTCTCTCCTTGGCCGTGGCCCACCGGATAAGTTCATTTGGGTGAATCCCAGCTTTTTTTTTCTTTTTTTGCCTAAGTTAAACTGTAAAGAAAATAGAAAGCACAATAGTGCATTTACTGGTGACAATACTAACAACTTACGACATCCTCAGGACGACTTCGCCATTTTATCAAACTTGACACTTTACAAACTTGTCTCATTTGTAACTCGGCTTTTTCTTAATTGGAAATTTTGCATTCATATGTAAATCAGCTGACAATACAATATTTTGATAACATGGAGCTGATCTGATGATGGAGCCCGGAAGGTGGCTATGGAAACTCTTTAATAAAACGACGAAACCTCGAGTTTGGGCGATTTGATTCGTCTTGACATGAGAAGCGTCCGTGGCCTAGCGGTATTCGCACGTCGGAAACGATCGTGCGGATAGCAACATCTGGCTGAGACAGGTACTGGATGGGTGTCCTTTTCTATGTGGCATTTGTTTCGAGCGCTTCCGTGTTTCGGACGACTCGTTAAGCTGTAGGTCCCGGCTACTATCGCTACTCGGTGGTAGTAGTCGCAAAGCTGGTCAGAGGCCCTAATAGGAAAGCTTGAAAACATCTGACAGTCGGGTTGGCCACTAGCCCGACACCCCTCCATTAACACGCTTTGAGCCAGCGTTGTGGGGTATGGCTTAATCTTATATGTATCCGGGTAAAGGCCTGTGCCCCTCGGTGGGAACATTAATGGGCTACATTATATGACATGTCCTTTGGTCCTATACAATATTTTCATGACATGGAGCTGACCTGAGCCGGGAGGTGGCCATGGGAACTCTGTCGCAGAACGACCTATCGAGTTTGAGCTCATTTGATTCGTCTTGACAAGTAGGTACTCCGGGGAGTTACCGCAACCTTTTATCGATTCAGATTAGGTTCAAAACAAGAATATCACCATGGTAACCATGTACATTCCATTGCGCCATATTTAAATTGCCCTTTATTTAAATAGTACCAAGACTTGTTTTAAGACGGTCATGGTAATTTTGCGGAACAGTTTAGGTTCCTGGGGAGTTACCACAACGTCTTTTGCAGATTCAGATTAGGAACCTATTTTGATCCGCATCGTGACCGTCTTAAAACAAGTCTTGGTATTAGGTAAATAAAGCCCATTATGGCGAATTGGAATGGAAATGGTTGCCATGGTGATGTTCTTGTTTTGAACCTAATTTGAATCAGGAAAAGATTGTGGTAACCCCCCTGAACTGAATAATCACAAGAAGTTGTGGTAACCCCCCTGGTCATAGATAATATTTTTTTTAAGTGACGTCATCAGAGTTTCCCTAATCCCTCATAGGATTGTGGTGGCACGGAATACCAATTTTCTTAATTATCACCCGATTTCATTATGATATCTCTAAAAATTGCTCTTCAAAGCCCCATTCCAAAGTGTAGAGTCAAATCACTAGGTCTCCTTATGGAAGAACTAGACTGCCCTAAATTAACGGGAAATCGAACAGTCGACAATAACGCTTTAAATGAAATCAACAGGCTCAGCAACATTTAGATTCAACAACACAGCAATAACTAAAAAAAAAAAGTTAAACCCATCAATTCATTACATAACATAATTTATTAGGATATAAAAGATTATATAAAAGATTGATACTTGTGTATATGTGGCTTGCTGACGATTGGGACACAAATTACAGGGATTAAAGGGATAATGTGTTCGAATGACGCCTTTTAATTTTAATATTTTTCTAGTGTCGATTCGGACACAATGATGATAATATTGATGCTGATTTGTACAGTTAGATAAAAAAATGCAAAGTATAATTTTTAGAAAAAGAGGGCTACCAAAACTATAAATTACTTTGTGGACGTGTACCACTTCTAAGTCAAATTAGACTATAGCATGTATTAAAAAAAACTAAAATACGCCAATCGAAAGATATATTTAGCATAAACATCTACATCTCAAAAACTTATATCAGTCATTCAAAAGTACAACAATTAACATCTTAAGTTAACTTAAATCTGTCATTCAAAACATATATTTTGTAGAAAAATTACATCTTATACAGATCTTTTTGTTTGTAATTACTACAATAATCACTTTAGCAACTTGGTACTCATTTCACCTACCTATATAAAAAAATATGTCGATAACAATTGCATTGATTGATTTAACATTTTTTTTTTTTTTTTAGAGATAAGAAATTTATTAAGCAAAAGATTCATGAAAATAAGTACAGAGAATATAAATACGATATTCATTCTAGTTCAAGACGTGTGGGACTGCCGCTCCATCCTCATATAGGCCTGTGCGATTCCACCTATGGCGGGTGCCGCGGATGCACATGCTGCTAGCCCTGATGATGGCGGTTTGAATTCTTGCTCGTAGCCAGCCCATTATTGTGGCAGGGGTCCGGTTCCAGCGGTCCGCCAGCGTTTCGGCGAGGTGTTTAGTGAAGGATATCATTTGTGAAGCAAAAACTCCGTCGACAGAGGTTACTAAAGGGGTGAAGGTGGTGTGGCGCGTCTCGCATGGGTCGCAGTACTTCCTTTTCTTTTCTTCTTCAGCTGAACGAAGGACAGCCGCTACGGGGCGTGATGCGTGGGAGGGAGCGTCGGTGTCTATGACACGGATATCAAATAACGCCTCCCTCTGCGCAATCCATACCCCCCGACAAGCCAAGTCTCCGCGCAGCCCAGTATCGCCTTCGGAAATGACTGGCTCTTTCGTGACGTTTCCCCAGGCTTGCTGGCATAGTTCACAGAAAAGATCCCTTATTTCGTTATGTCTGCGTGTGATAAGGCCACCTGTTTTGCAGCACAAGGCGTGGTCCACGTTGAAGTTGTCATTGCCGCAGCCGTCGCAAGTCGCAGGCATGGAGATTGGTGTGCGGTGGTATCTTATGGCCAGGGCATCTCTAAATTCGTGGGGTGATAAGTCGAAGTTGTCTTTTCTTGTCGGTATTACTGAAAGCCATGTTGATGTTTTTGTTTTCATTTTTGTCGCTATTGATCTTTCTATTGCTCTTTTCTTTTTGGATGGTAATTTTGTTAGAATGCTTTCTAGAGTTTCGTTCTCGTATGTTTCTTTTTCCTTGTTTCCTTCCTTTCTTGCGTCACGCAAAGAATTGTAGTGTTCAGCAAGGTTTATGTCTTTTATCTCGGTTAGGGCTGTTGAAAGTATTGTAGATCCCTGTTTTGAGATTTGGTATGCACGGTTTGGTGTGTTGAAGGGGTCAGAAAGGGCAAGTCCGCCTTTGTGGACTGGGAGGGTAAATAGCTGGGTTTCAAGTTTTGTGATTTCGCCTCCGATTAGTGTTGGTATGAATTTGTCGTGTAATGTGTTAGTTAAGGGTTCAACAAGTTCTTCTGAATTTTTTAAGACACGTAGTAGGAAGGACCATTTAAGCAGAGCTGCTTTAGTTAGGGCGGTGTAAGCGGCTTGAGGTGAGTTTTTGCAGATTGTTGTGAGTTTCTCGATGATAGATATCCATTCGGTTACATTCTTTTTTACGAAGTCGTCCCCTCCTGTCCCTATGTAGCCTCCTAGGAAGCGGGAGCCGGTAACTATGGAGACGTTGGTACCGGAGAACGTCTTTTCTGCGGTAGACTTGTCAGTTTCTGACACTAAGAAATGATTTTTCACCTAGTGGTAAGTATCCGTATGCTGGGCCTGTTTTGTTTAAGTTGTCCCACCATTGTCGTAGGCTTTGGAAAGTGCCTTGCGCGGAGGAGTCATCGGCGTACCAGCATTGTGTGACTGTGTTTTCGGTTTTAAGTTTGTTAATTATTGGTAGTGTTGCAAGCGCGTACAGTGGCATTGCGGGTGGGTCTCCTTGGGTTACGCCTTCTCTGCTATATAGTCTTGTATCAGAATCGCGAAATACCAATTCAGCGTGGCCATTGTAAGTATTATAAAGAAAGCGGGCGCAGTGTGGCCAGTATATTCTTGCTTGCCAGAGGGCTAGTTGTCTATTCACGGCGTTAAAAGCATTGTTCGCGTCAACGAGGAGCATTCCCCAGTTTGAACCAGGTTGGCAATCTCTTTGGAAGACATCGGTCATGGCATGAATGGCGCCTTCGATGCCACTGCCCAGTCCACTGCAGAGCTGTGACTGGCCGCATGCTTCAGTGACTTCAGAGCCTGTTATTTAAAAAAAACATAAATAAGTATCATTTCCCTTACATAGACTGCATTGTTTAACTATATAATGCTTATCGGTCTGAACCATCAAATTCAGTTGCCACCTACAACGATGGAATACCTGAAAGAAATTTCTT
This sequence comes from Argyresthia goedartella, assembly GCA_949825045.1. Classification (NCBI taxonomy): domain Eukaryota; kingdom Metazoa; phylum Arthropoda; class Insecta; order Lepidoptera; family Argyresthiidae; genus Argyresthia; species Argyresthia goedartella. Next base: position 9,918,764 of record OX463817.1, read on the forward strand.
ATGATTTTTTGTTCTAAATATATATATTTTTCTATCAATATCAATCAACTTGTGTCATAATAATAATAAAACAACTTTAGCTTTGATTTGCATTTTTGTAGCAGTACTGTTTATGAACAGTACAGCTTACCTCACAAAGGTTTGGTGACGGGAGACATTGTGTTACCAGTGCTATGAGGAAAGTTACCAGTGTGTGGCCAAAACTACTACACTACTATGCCGTGCGTCGGAAAACACCGCTACGAAATAAAAAAATCGAATTCGTTTAATTATTATTATTACTAGTAGAATGACAATTGTAAGGTAAACAAATTTTGGAGGATTTTGACAGGTCGGACCCTAAAACATTGTATGGTTAAACAATGTTAGAATGAATAAAATCACAGATTATAAATCAGTACAAACACAGACTTAGGTACAACAATAAAAATTGTAGACATATAAAAAACCTACAACAATCACAGTATTTTTCACAGCATTTGGCGTAATATGACTAAGGAAAATCAAATAAGTTTTTTTTAAATCACTAAAATTATCAATCTCAAAAGATATAAGATATTTTCGTAAATACAGGATGACATCGGGCGGGGTCCATTGTTACAGTAAGATGTTCATCGAGCTCAATCGTGGTTGCTGTTTTTTTTGTTTTGTTAGTAGCATTCAAATATATTGTTTGTTGGTATTTGTCATCCTTTTGTAATGTCAAAAATATTATGTGGTATACTAGATTTTTTTTCGTTCATCACAGTATGCCAAGATTTGAGCATATTTGTAGTACGGTGCTGGTTATTGTAGACGCACCACTTATCGGCAAAAAAAACGTTTCATTTGGTCAAATTTCTACAAAATAATCTTTAAATTTTACCAGTGTTTCGTTCTTGGGACATTGTACATTATATAAAGCCAGGCGTCGTCCATTATCTCTCTTGGAAAAGAGCTAATACAGTACACCTTTTGATGTGATTCTTGACTAGTTTCGATATAGTATTTTTTTATACCTAATTCATCAGATTCTCGCCATAAGCAACGCGAAAAATTAAAAAAGCAACCTTTAATATTTTAAATGTATTTGCAGCTAATTATGGGATAGACCTTAGTAGTCTGTACTGGCATAAGCACAAGTAAGGTAATCTTGGAAAGGCTAATTAGCGCTTGTGATTTGCAAGAACAAGAATATGAGGTTTCATTAATTTGCAAAACGATTTTGGTCTTCCTTTGTCGGGCGTATAGCAGTCACGCACGTTACATCTGCGTTGCCTTGGTCACATTGACGTAACTGAAGTGGGTGGGTTTAGTTGACCCTGATCATTCCTACATCGGCTCTATTAGCTCATTGTCAAGCATAGCTGCGATGTACCGAACAAGACTAGTTATTGTATAATGCTTATATTATTTGCACAGGAAGTAAAGTTAGCTAGATATAAACCTGACCTTTTATATGAATGCTATGTTCACTTATATGTAAAGTACTACTCTTCTATGGGCGAAGTGTGAGTTTTCAATAAAATTGACTGTGAGTGAGTCGCAAGCTCGTGAGTTACGTGACTGTGCTGTACAAAATTGGCGTTTTACGGTAACGCCTTTGTAAAGTCAATTTTATTGAAAACTCACACTTCGCTCTCTATACTACGTACAAGGTATGTATATATGTATATGAGTGCGATTTTATCATTGAGCTATAGCCAAGGCAAATTTTTGGATAGACAGCAACAGATTGAAATATCTGATCCTTAAAGCGTGCCAGATACTAAACGTTGAGTTACTACAAACAAGACATCGCTGCCTGAATTAGTTCACCCTGATGTCTTCCAGTATGGTATCAGATTGTTCAATTCACTATCGACTATCTAATCGACTGATGTAATACACGTCTCTCGGGAACGTATCTTCAGATTTCGTCATGCAACATTGTGAGCATTGCACACATAATTTTACAAGTAATTGCTACTAATGTATAATAAACTCAGAAGATATATAGGGTTTCCCAAAAACAATCGATAGCCCTGGAGCTGTTTGTACACCTCATCATTACCCCTCTAAATTTAAATTTAGAAAAATTCAACCTTAGTTAAAACGGTTTTCAAGTTTTATTATATTTTTTGGAAATTCCTCACTTTCACTACACTCTTTTCATGTAATTTTTCCAAATTTATTCAAGTTTTATTTAATTTAACCGGGAATGGTTAAACTGTCAAACACAATAGCTTAAAGTCAACAAACTTATCATTATTATAAAGCAGGAAATAAAAAAAAAACAAGTTAAAATAATCAAGGTAATGTTTGACTAGTCGTGGTGTAAGAAAAAAGTATCACGCTCGTGGTGCCCATTATTTTACGAAATTATCAAAACAATAAGTATCAAAAGGCAAGTCTTTGTTTAATGTCATTGCCTCTTGAATAGAAAACAGTCATTTTATGAATAGTAGTTCATAGTGTTGCGTTTTTGTTGTAATAATAACACTATTTATATGGAAATGTGACTGTAAGGTGCATGTATGAGTCATAGTCTATAAAGACTAAACCCGGTCAAGTACGAATCGGATCCGCACACAAAGGGTTCCATCCATACCATCGTACAAGTAACAAGGCAAAAACGCATCTCTTGTATGAGGACCCTCTTTAATATTTTTAACGCGTGTAGTTTATATTTTTTTGCTGTAGCGGCAACAGAAATGCTCGTTCTGTGAAAAATTCAATTCAACTGTCAGACAGCGGAGGCTTAGTAATAAGGTGTCCTTTTTGGTACTCTTCAGATACGGCACCATAATAACTGTTCACCTAAGAGCCCGTACCATCATCAGCAGTTGTGGAAGACCACTGTAAGGGTTGTTTTCCTATGCAGCCCAATACTAAAAGTCATAAAACAAATGGTTTTTGAAATTCGACAAAAAGTTTAACAAAAGAAAAGTTTTAACGCCACATGCTAGCTGCAAGGCAAATAAGTTTTAAAGTGGGCATCCACTTCTGCTACTGATAGTACATACGATGCAGTTCGGCTGCGGCACGGGGCTTGAGCTAGGATTTTTCGTACCCGAAGGATGCCAAATGGGACCCCAATAACATAACGTTTACATACAGGCACTCACATTTCTTCCAGCCCCACACTGGAATACCGTCTCGTCGAAACAGAAACAGCGACGTCACAAACATGTAAACTAAGATATGGGGATTTATTTTTCTTCCTCCCCAGCCGGGATTCGAACCCGGGTCCTCTCGCTTGGGAAGCCTAGCCTCAACCGCAGCCCTACAGAAGTCGCTATTACTAAGCTTTCATCGCTATCTGTCTGTCAGCGGATTGTATCTCATGAATCGTAATAGGTAGAGAATCAACATTATCACATCTAGTGTGTTTCTGTTGCCGCTACATAACCCCGAAGGAGCCGTATTAAGTGTTTCCCTCCCTTGTATTGAGGCGCAGAATATGTAGTATGCTAAAAACCTTGGCTGTATATCATTCATTTTCACGTCAAAGGGCCACAAAACAATAAATAATTAAACTGGACAACTAAAATATTTCTGACTTGTTCACAGGACAGAAAAAACATGTTTGGATTTTTTGATATAGTTCTGTCACATGTCAACAGATGATGGTATTTCATGACGTGTCGGTAAAAAAGTTCGTCGTGCGGTCGCGTCGGTAAAAGCGTGCGTGACGAATGCTGACAACTGCGGAATCAACTGCAAAACACTATGTAATGTCTCGGCTAAAAGTGCAATAGATGGTCACGTCCAGAGGGCCGAGCCTTGTCCATCTATTGCTCGTTTTCCAGCCTCTACAACATAGTGCCATTGTTCATTTGTGAATGTTGGTGCATTCCAGGAGGCCTTGAAGAAGAAGCAGCAGCCGCCCGCGTCGACGCCGTCGCCGGTGGCGTCCAGCTTCGTGATGGCCGCCGCGCCCGTGCCCGCGCCTGCGCCTGCGCCCGCGCCCGCGCTTGCCACGCCGCTCGCCGCCGCCGCGCCCACCGTGCCCGCGCTGCCTATCCCGTCACCCTCGCTAGCGGAGGTACACTACACCACACTATCATGCACTAAACATAACTGACCTAACATGACATCGCCATTTCGTGGAGGTGGCAGAGACAGATATGCGCCGGCCGAGAACTTCCATAATTATTTAGCCTCTCCCTCTGGAGATTAACTAGGAGCCCTGAGACCCAATGAACGTAGGGTGTTGCGGCTCCGTATGATGACAACTAAGATTAACTACATTTCATGGTCAGCTTGGGAATTCGAAACCTGAGATAGGTGTAGCCATAGACGGTCGCTCTTAATTGTATTCGAAATTAAATCAAACACGAGACATTTGAAAATTTGCCAAAGAGGAAAGGAATGAGGCCCATATTTATTTATGTCCTCTTTCTTCTTCTATCAAAGGTTTCTATCTATTTATTTATTATTTATGCTGTTCTCTGCTTACTGGGTTGGCAATGGACTAATGCATAGCCAAATTATATTTGATCGGACGGTTATGTTGAATGACGTACAGTTCTTAGCTCTTATAAACATAAACATTTACATACAGGCAAATACATTGCGTCTGGCCCCACACTAGGATACCCTGTGTAATAAGAACACACAAGATGGGTTTTTTTCTGTATCTCCAGCCGGGGATCAAATCCGTTACCTCGTATGGTAGGCAGAGCCACAACCTCAGCGCCACAGAGGTCGTTATATACATAGTCAGGTCATAATTTCTGTCACATGTGCAATATGAAATAATTTAGACATGTTTATTATTTATGTAAACATTTATATAGCAAAATGAACTTAATAAAACATAGATTCTTATGGTAATAAAGTTTATTCAAAATGACCCCCGCGATTTCGAATACAGGCCTTTATTCTGCGCGGCCAGTCGTCTATCGCAGCACGAACGAGGTCCATGTCAATATCGGCGGCTGCCTTAATCAAGGATGCCTTGAGTGACTCCAAATCAGGATGAGGCTTTGAGCAGGCCTTTTCCTCCAAGTGTTGCCATATCTTGTAATCTAACGGACCCAAATCTGGACTGGAGGAGGGCCAGTCTTCGTGCCGGATGAAGTCGATTTCACGCGCCGCCAGCCAGTCTTGTGTGCTTTTCGCTCTATGAGCTGGCGCAGAATCTTGTTGGAATACCCAGTGCCTGTTATTAAACATGGTATGAGAAACAGGTTCCACAAGGTTCTTGAGGACTGTATTTTGATACACAACTGCATTCGTTTTTACGCCTTTCTCACAAAAATGTACCTCAGTTAAGCCCCAATAAGAGACTCCCAACCAAACCATGAGCGAGGATGGAAAATGACCTCGTTGGACACGCGGAATACGGTTGCTCGCTTCTTCACTGCTGTGTGCGTACACCTTATCATTTTGTTTGTTGTAGCTCTCTTCCACGGTGAAAATTTTTTCATCCGAAAAAAGAATTTCCCGATGCTTTTTTCCCGCGTACCGTTTCAACAAAGCGCGGCATCTCTTCAGTCTCAGGTCCATTAAACGAGCGTCCAAACGATGTCCTGTTTTTCTTCGATATGCCCTAAGCCCTAAGTCTTCATTTAACACCCTTTTCACCGTGGTCCTGCTTAACCCCATCTGAAGGGCCAACAGTTTCTGCTTACGTATGGGATTTCTTTGAATTCGCGCCTTCACAGCTTTTATCACTGCTGGAGTCCTAACAGAGCGAGGGCGACCACTTCTTGACCTGTCATCTACACTAGTCTTCATTGTATCGTTTTATGGTACGATAAACGAATCTTTTGGTTATATTCAAATTTTTCAGTAAGTCCAAAATCTGAATTGGCGCGTAACCGCAACGATGCAACGCAATAACTACGACACGGTCTTCTTTAAGAGTCCACTCCATATGTAAAAATGAGGAAAATTCTAAAAAGTACACATTTTTATTTTCATGAAAAATTCGAAATTCGAATTCAATAAACTTTTTTGTGGCCAGCGTTCTAAATTCAAAAGTTTTTATTGTGTGACAGAACTTATGACCTGACTGTGTATAAAGTGATAAAAGCCTTATAGCCTATCCACACACGCGAAACCGCGAAGCACCTGCCCATGATGCTTGGGAGGCTCAGAATGGGTCATCATCTGATGATGTGCCAGGTCTTGGCTCAGCAAATGTAGATAATGTAATTACCTAACTAGAACTAACAAGTTTTATGAAATTATAAAATGCTAAAGCGCCAAGTAGCGCCGCAGCAGCAGTAGCAGTAGCATAGAATTCTCAATTGTACTACATACAGAAAGATTACACCTCAAATACACTTTACTCAAACAAAGCTAGTAATGTGCTCATTATTTTGACAACCTTCTTTGAGCAAAATCGACATTGCCGCGCTACTTGGAGGAGCCAGAAAAGGTGCCGGCAATTTCCTGTGAAAATCCATTACTGTCGTGTTTTAGCGACCGGCAGTTTACTGTCACATTCCATGATTGTTTCGAAAATGGTAAAAAAAGGTAGCGCAAAAAGGCGTTATTCAGAATTTGGTTAGGTGTGACAAAAAAAAAAGAGCGGGAGATCTTCTTGCCACTAAAAAAGGTACTGCAATAGTGCATTACTGTCGCGGTCTGTAATGCCTGCGTTGCTGGTCGCACTCTTGGTGGCCGAAAGCACAGCACAGCGCAGCTCAAGGCCTATACAGCGCGATCAGCTTTGCAGCCTTTGACGGAGAAGCTGGAATAAATGCCGAGACCGAAGGTCGAGGCTTTTATAGCGCGGTCATCAAAGGCTGCAATGGTGACCAAGCTCAAGGCCTTCATAGTGTGGCCAGCAGTGCAGTCATTGCGGACCAAGGCTTGTATAGTACATACTTTACTCAAATATTGCGAGAAATTATTATAAAATTGAGAGCGAGTTTTTTTTTGTCACACAGAACCAAATTCTGAATACAGCCTTTTTGCAGTACCTTTTTAGTGGCAAGAAGATCTCCCGCTCTTTTTTTTTGTCACACATAACCAAATTCTGAATAAAGCCTTTTTGCGCTACCTTTTTTACCATTTTCAAAACAAAGCTCGACAATCATGGAATTTGACAGGAAATAGCCGGTCGCTAAAACACGACAGTAATGGATTTTCACAGGAAATTGCCGGCACCTTTTCTGGCTCCTCCAAGTAGCGCGGCAATGTCGACTTTGCTCAAAGAAGGTTGTCAAAATAATGAGCACATTACTAGCTTTGTTTGAGTAAAAAGGTTTTATTCAGAATTTGGTTATGAGTGACAAAAAACAAACGCACTCAACTTTATAATCATCATCCCTTGTCATCTCACTGCTGTGCATAGGTCTCTCCCAAAGCACGCCATTCGCCATTGTTAACAATTCCTTTAGACACCCTAAAATGTTAGGTACTTATGTCATTGTTGTTGCAAAAATCACAGAAAAGCGCGCGACGCGACTGCCAGCCAAGCGAGCGGCAACATAACTGAATTCCCGCCCGTCGGGTTGGCCGTTCTTACGTACCTAAACTGTGCAGTGAGACCCCCCTGGCAGTAGTAGCAGTATCTCCGCCCATTCTCGTCCAGAGCGCGAACTGTATACGTTCACAGTTCGCCCTCTGGACGAGAATGCGTCCGCACCGCGATTCGCGCGGGATTTGGCGTCGCGGGATTATGCGTTCGCTCGTGTTTAGACAAAATAAAGATGTAGGTTTTCGAGGAAACATGTAACGGCACGTGACGTTGGTTGGTCTAGCACAGTGGATGGCACAAGGAATGCTAATCTGGTAGCGTCTCCACAATTCACGCGCGAAGCCGCGGAACACCCGCGAACCTTGAATGTGGATCCCATTCGCATATTCTTCGCACCTCATTCCCGTTCGTTGTAGGTCTTTTGTCCCTTTTGTAGTAGGTCGTGCAACAATATTATAAAATAAACTATATCAGCCGCAGCTTCAAATAATTCATATTGCACAACAATCATATAAAAAACAAGAGTTCAACAAAAATAGTGTGCAAAGGCGAGCTTATCTCCATTAAGAGATCTCTTCCAGCAAACCAGGTTAATGTGGGATAGTTTGATTGCTGAGCAGGGGTAGACCTACGTGTACGACAATATAAAGAAATAAACGAGTACTTCTAATATTATACTAGCTATTAATATTATTATAAAATCGAACTAGTTTGAACTAACAATTTTAGCATGTTTACTTTAATTATAAAATGCCAACGTAGCTAGTGTAGTGATAATATAAATAATAACATTAACTCACAAAACACGTATAATTTATTTTAATAATAATATCAAAAATTTATAAGAAAATATTGAATGACAACCGTGTATCGGACAAGGTGTCCAGGACCGATAATGAAACCAGAAAAAATAACTAACTGAACTTGTCTATGTTGCAAAAGAACACTGAATTTGCTGGTTCGTTTAAAACGAAATCAATTTCTTCGTAACGCGCTTTTGACGCTGTATGCGCACTTTGACCAGGACTCGACGTGAAAATGGCATGATTGTATGAGGAGGTTATGAAGTGCGTATGGAATGGATGAGGGGTTATATGAATGATTGCCCAATAAGTATGCCGAAAATATCCCTAACGGTGGCGTGCAAATGCCTTTAGGAATTTAGATGGGAATATGATGAACAGACGACATAATCCTGTTCAAAGATTGAATGTCGTCCAAAAAGAGAAGCCGCGCTAAGAAACAAAATTTAAATTAATATACATACGACAGTTCAAATAAACTAAAATATGGTTTGGGTCAAAAATATGGGATTTCCTGTAGCCGGCGTCCAACTTCCTCGTTCACGTACGCTCCAAAGCACGCCTTGGTACGCGACCGCGGTGTCGGTTTCAAATATTGGGGTTATGGCTAGATGCGCAGCTCTACCAAAAGCTACAAATAAGATATAATGATAAGTACCAGGATAATGCTAACACCATCGATATAAATACTAAGGATAGGCCTTCCCGTACTAATTTTCTTACCATTTTAAGGCTAAGAAAAATAGCGCCCCTGTCGGAATTCGTCGGAACCAAGACAGTACGAAAAATTGTATCGGCGTCACGGTCGGTCACGTTCCGAATTGTGGTGTATAGACACAATATTAGGAAAGTTGATCTACGGATAACTCTCAAATACCCGGTGACTTTTAATCGGTGATTAGGAGTAGAAATAAAATATATCTAGCTAAAATTTTACTTAAGGGGCGAGGTCTCACGCAATTACCTCATGTTTAATTAATAAAAAGTTGAAACATAATTAAATAGGCCTATTAATTTTTGTCTTTGCCGTTAAATTATGAAAGAGGATGTAAGGTCACAGTTACACATTAGTAGCGTGACTTGGAATTTAAGATCTTGATTTTGATTTATAAGTAATAAATTACCTAATCATAGAAAAAATTATGAAAATTGGTACCTGATATCACTGATTAAGTCATCGTGTATAAAATAGAGTATTTAGCAATACATTACACGCGTAACATAGCGTAACGCCTTTTCCCATACGGGCTGGCAGAGGCACAACTGTGCCGGTCTGTGCCCACTTAGCTAGTGATTTAATACTCCATCTTGCGTGTCAGGGGGCAAGCCCATCGCCGTAGTTAATGTAATGAAGCCGGAGTAATGAAGATTTCCTCACGATGTTGAAAATACAAGGTGACATTTAATTAGCTGACCATATTTTGGGGAATGATAGCACCGATGATTACGAACAACTTTCCCCAAGAAACATATGGTCGTAAACGAAAAAAAATTTGGGTCTCCCATAGTAACTTGCAATCAGCTGATCGGGTCAATGTACTGAGGGACAAAAAATGATTTTCATTTGCGACCATATCTTTCTTGGGGAAAGTTGTCCATAATGATTGGTGCCATCATTTCCCAAAATATGGTCAGCTAATTAAATGTCACCTTGTATAATTGTCATCGTTATAATGCAACGCAAAAATGCGACGCCATATCTCGCGTCGCTTGGGATCACGAGGGACACTGAAATAAAACAAAAAATAATAAGCAAACTCCCTAAAACAAGATCCACTGAAAAGGTTTGTTTTCGAAAAATCACTTCGCAAACTTTGACATCTGATTTCTGAAGGGTTGCGTCGTTTGGTAACAAACTTCCCTTGGTTACGTTCACCTTCGGGCTCCATCATCAGTTACATCACACACGCGGCGCCGGCTGCGGAGTGCCCGGTTCCTATATTTAACGGATCGTCATCCGTAAAAGTAACTGTCCGTTTTTCTTAACCAACTACGAGTCGTTATTACCGTTACACAATTTACTTTCCGTACCTGCTGCTACGACCTACGGACGTCCGTTTGGTTTTGGTCATTGAAATACCGAGGGATCCTCAGGCGTTTCGTTATACATAATATTATTAAAAGTATTGAAACACTGGCTGAAAGTGGGCACAGTTGTGCCTCTACCACCTCGTATGGGAAAAGGCGTGACGCTTTGTTATGTTTTGTTTTATCACTCCATAGCTGGGCTATGCCTGACTAACCCCCTGTCATCATAACTGGCTAAAAGTGAGCACATTTTCAGACTAAAAGTGAGCACATTGACTCTGTCACGCAGTATGGGAAACCGCGGATAGTGTACCTTGTATTTCAACGTAAATACGACGAAACGTAATTAATTACATTTGTAAATTAAAACGAAAGCAGTGAAATACAAACTCTAACTGACTGAAAAAAGGGGGGGGGGGGGAACCAAATGACATTACGAATAGAAAAATAACCAAATCGAATCGTTTTTCAAATATAGGAAGCGGGCAGTTACACTGTGCGTCGCGCGTCGCTACAAAGTTACGTCAGTCGAATGGTTGATTTTCGTTTGAGGATTTTTTCGAGAACACTATTTTATAGATAATCAATTTGAAGCCAATAGTAATTGAAAATATAATACTTACTTGTGATACGAAACTCCCTGTTTTTGTGTTTTGCGATTTGGGTATGATTTACACCTTTTTACGTCGCAGATCACCATTTTTGTTTTTGCTGCCGATATGTCAATCGGCTGTCACCGTCCAAGCGCGACTGATTGCAAACAGTCCAATTTTCCCGATTTTGTACTGTTTTTGTAGCAACACTTTCAAGCGCTCCGAGCCCTGCTATTCAAGTCTGTGGCTAACACGAACAAAATGCCTCCACGGAATATAAACACCAAATCCATACCCAGATCGTTTCCAACGTCTGGCCTTTGACTTCAGATGAAATATCGGAGAAAACGCCAGAAATCTTTTAGGCCGGCGTCAATTCTTGATGACAAGGACATACCATTATTCCTGTGGCCCAAAATTCCAAAAAAAACTGCCCTTTACACAGAGATCACACGATAACTCGTAACGTGAATAAAACTGGCTAAATGAAAAAAATGTGCATCAGAATGTCTTTCACTCGAACAGCTCAATGAAAATGAATTTTCCACAGTCCTGCCAAAACTGACAACTACCAATAAGAATCTAGAATAATTCGAATTTTAAATTTCGCATAAACTTATAAAATATCAACCAGCCTGTATCCCAATAAAATTTAAATAAAAATTAGCATTACAAAGGAGTCTTAAAACGACGTCTGCGAGTTCACGCTGCACTAGGCAGCAGCAGTAGCAGTATCGCCGTCCATTCTCGCCCAGAGCGCGAACTATATTAAGAACTTCTGCGAATGTGGAACCCTGTCAGTCCGCGGCGCGTCACGCGGTATTTCGCATCGCGATCCGCGCGCGGATGTGAAGGGGCCCTTTGAACCTGTGTGCCTGCCTGGGGCGGGTGGATACGGCTTATCGCGTGAACGGTTAGAAGTCCACTTAACCAAAGGAAATTATAATATCAGCGTCAATAAGTGCTCTACTAAACAACCTGGTGTAGATATTGTGCAATAGAGAGAGATGATATTGCAATGCTAAGAATGAGTTCCTTCCAAAAAATCCTATCGCCCTATTCAAACTCATTGTTATACAGCCAATAGATTCTACTATGAAAATTGTGTCAAGTAGACATTTCATTTTTGTAATGTCAAACACAACTCAAAACCATTTGTACAGTTTACTTATTTATTGTGTCATTTTCGTAGTTTTAAATTGAAGATTCTTGCGTTGAAAATGTAATTCCTTTTGTAAATTCTACACTGTTCTCATCTCAAAGATGAGCCGTACATAACCAGGTTCAATAAAAGTTTTACAATGATATCAATAGTAATATTATAATAATATGTTTACATTCCTTACCAATCAGGTAGGCATGCATTTCCAAAATCGGAGTATGTAATAAATTCATTTTTCCAGCCAAAATGTCTAACCTGTATCATCATAAATATTCATAATGGATGATGATCCAAACAAAAAAGAATGGAGGGGGAAGAGAATATTAAAAAAAGCTCTGCGACGTAGCAGCAAATCTAGCACCAGCAGCCAAGACGCACCGCCCGCAACACCCAAGAGCACAGGGGAGAGAGCTCTGGCCATACGAGATGATACAGGACAAGAGAACACAACGCATCCCACCACTGTTGCCGTCAAAGAGAGCAAACACAAGAAGAGTGTCGACATACAGGAGGCCCACAACACTATCCACGAACACGAAGAGCAGGGCCGTGCCACCGTGCCCGCGAACAATGAAGTGTCTGTCGAACCATCCACGAGCAAAAAGAACCTCAAACGGGTTGGTTTTATCGTTACATCCGCGCACTACCAACCGAGCGCTCCGTTTTAGTTAGGCACGCTGAAACATTACCTCATCGAAGCTTGCACGGTTGTAGTAAGTTAGTGGTTTCGTGTCTAGTGCGTGACTGAACACGACTTACCATAAATAGGGCAACGATTATGTTAATTATTCAATTGAATCATACACAAGAGTTGTTTTTAGAGCCGGGTTATCATATCATATCACGGGCACCTACTACGTAGTAGTTTAAATAAACTCAACGGTAACATGAATACCTATCATGAGTTCTGTGTATAGTAGCTAAGTTATTTTAAGTGTCAATAATAAATAATTCTATCCAATTCAGCCCCGCCCAGAAATCGATTGCTCAAAGATGGAACAGCATCTTCATGGGTCGTGCCGAATGTCTACGACATAGTTTTTGTGTAGTGTTTCACATTGCCTTGTAAGATTCCGAGTTGTCAAATCGGACTGTACCTAGTCTAGTTTTGTAAGCGGACCAAAACTCAGTGCTAGTAAAAACATATTGTGATGACGTTCGTCTTCTCTACTTTTGTTCAGAAGCTAGAGGATGAGAGCGCAGCGGGCACGAGCGGCGCGAGCGCAGGCAACTCGGACACGGACGCGGACGACAAGGACCCCAGCAAGGACAAGAAGAAGAAGAACCGCTGTGCCGTCTGCCGCAAGAAGGTCGGACTTACAGGTGAGTCGGCACTCAACAGTAAATCAATCAATACCGTATGCAAGATGTAGACATACTGGAAGGCGCAAGCAAACCGACGTGCGTTGTTCCATAGTATTCGGAGTGTAAAAGTGCGACACGTTAGAACCTACATGGCTTCTATCTGGCATATAATGCTGGCATGGTTAATTCAAGGTACATCATAATCATGGAGCTGAGAGAAGGCCAGACAGAATGCTGACACATTCTGTCTGGCCTGGGGTTCGAGTCCTGAAAAATACAAATGTCGTTCAGATATTGATTAAGATGTGTGTGACGTCGCTGCTTCTGGTCTGCTTCCCACGACGATGCAGCCCGTGCCCGTGTAACGTTAGTGATTCATTATATTTAACAAAATATTTCAAAAGCACATTAGCATTATTAAAACAGGTCTTCAATCGTTTTACTTTATCACCTATTGAACCTTTGTTCGTTGTAGGACAGATTATGAATTCGACAGATTCGCTACACGACAGATTCTTGGATTGAACAGGTTCTGAATTCATCCTCCATCATCGCCGAAGTTGTCAAAAATCATGATGACCTCCATTCCACAACTGTAGTTCTGCCATGTTCTTTTCAATTAAATTCAAAGATTTTTATTCATAATAGCACAAAAATTGAGACTTAATGAACGTCATAACATAATCAAGCAAGCATAATAAAACATTAAGTACCTAGGTGCCCAATTATTAGTACATAATATATAGGGTGTATTTAACTGGTTTAATGGCAGATGTCGGTGTCTTGTAAAAAGTCATCAATTTTGTAGGAGGCCTTTGTGCACAAAGTGTACTTCATACATTTTTTTAATCGAGCTTCAGTTAAGTTTTGTATTTCTTGCGGAATTTTATTGTAGAAGCGTATACAGTGTCCCATAAAAGAACTACTAACTTTTGTGAGTCTGAACATTGGAAAAGAAAGTTTATGTTTATTTCTAGTTTGCACATTGTGGCGGCTATCAATGGTTTTAATGCTACTGATATTTTTCCTCACATACATTATGTTTTCATAGATATATTGACTTGCAACTGTTATGATGTTGGTTTCTTTGAAGAAATCTCTCTAAGACGCTCTATTACCTAGCTTATAAATAAATCGGATCGCTCTCTTCTGCAAAATAAAGATGGTCTCAATGTCAGCAACCCGTCCCCATAGTAGTATGCCGTAGGACATAATGCTATGGAAATAACTAAAATAAACAAGCCTAGCATACCCTGATTATTTTAACTGCACATGCTGCGGAGCCAAGTCTATGTGCTAATTTTACAATATGGGGACCCCACTGTAGTTTGGCATCAATAGTGATGCCGAGAAATACAGTTTAATTTACTAGTTTTAGTTTGTCTTTCCCCAATACAATGTTACTCTCAACTTGTCTTACATTAGATAAAGTGAATTTTATGAACTTTGTCTTTTTTCAATTCAGAAGCAAGTTATTGGCAGTAAACCAGTCTAGTACTCGCAAGAGAGCATTATTTGTTTGCTGTAAGTCATTTTCCTGTCTCCTAATTTAAAAAATGAGTAACGTGTCATCTGCAAATAATGCTATCTCTGACATGTTTTGTTCCATGAATGGCACATGCGCGAGGAAAAGAAACGGACCCATAATAGATCCCTGAGAAGCCGACGATTTTGTCCTATTAATGTCAGCTTTTTGAACCCTCCCTTCTAAGTACGATCTCATAAGCTTAGAGCTATTGCCTTTTATGCCGTAGTGTTTTAACTTTAAGAGCAATGTTTCGTGGTCTACATAGTCAAATGCCTTGGACAGGTCACAAAAACACTTAGCGTCCCTACGATCTTCCCACGCATTATAAATATGTTTAACTAATATGATTCCAGCATCTGTAGTCGACCGCCCTTTTGTAAATCCAAACTGCTGGCTATGGATAATTCGATGCGCATTAAAGTGCGCCAGCAACTGTAGTAATGTGTCGAAATTAGGATCTGTCCAATCTAAGAATCTGTCGAATTCAAAATCTGGTCTACACCGAACAAAGGCTATTATATGATATATATATATGGTATGGTGCTCCAGGAGAAGGTCCCGGGCTGATAGTGTATTGTTTGCGTTGCGTGTGTTGTACTGTACGTAACTGTGTGCTTGTGTTCCTGCGCAGGCTTCGAGTGCCGCTGCGGCGGGCTGTTCTGCGCCGTGCACCGCTACTCGGACAAGCACGAGTGCTCGTTCGACTACCGGGAGCTCGGCGCGCAGGAGATCCGTCGTAACAACCCCGTCGTCGTCTCTCAGAAGATACACAAGATATGAGTCTGTCTGCTCTCCGCTATGACTATCATTCATACCTATATGTAGTGCGACTATCGACATGAGATCGGCTCTGCGCTTCCCGGACGCCCTCGAGACTCGAGTCGAAGCGCAGACTCGATCCGCCTAAATTAGATTTATTTGTGGCGAGGAATTTACTTTTAAATTTTTATTAAAAGTTGCGTAGTTAACTTCGTTTCGGGTAGGTTATCAGGATTAATTTCGAGGTAATAAGTAGAGTTTTTGAATATTGTCCATTCACCTCCATTGTAAATATTAGGTATAATTAATTATAGAAACAAATCCTATATATTGTAAAAAAAATATTAAAACTACAAAAAAAGCTACATTGTTATGGTACCAGCAGAAGAGTATAAGTGCTTCACGATATAACAATTGTATGCTGAAGCCGAGGCGCGGTCGTCGTGTGGACCCACCCTCGCACAATAATACGTTTGCTTCTTGTATATCTATACCAAAGTATCGCACGTCGCATATCTGTCTGTCTGTCTGTCTGCCTGGCGCGCGCGACACGGCTCCTCGCCAGCGACACGTATCAACATTGTGTAGTGTGAATTTGCCAAATTAGCTAGTCGCGTCGTCGCGCCGGGCGGCGGGACGGGGCGGGGCGGCACGACACCGTCGCGGGCACTTCTATAAATTAACATCATCTTAAAATTGTTAGTACTGTAATTTTGGTTTCGGAGGTTGTCGCTTTATCGTATAACATTTGGGCGTAAGCGACCTATTATAGTGTTAGCCGGGCGTGGGGCGTCAAGCTCTTTGTGTGAAAATTAAATAAGCATATTGTATAAGTAGTCGACACTTTATATTATTACGAGTAGGGCAGAATTATTTAGTCTTTTTTCTTTTAATCCCATTATTATTCAAAATTGTAAGTTATATTGTGTAACGCGATCACTTAAGCTCATACATTGCTATTGTATTGATTCGGTCGACACTCTTATTAGAAACACATACCATATAACTGATTGGTTGGACTCAATTATTATAATTAATGACTTTTGTTGTATATTTTGTTAGGTCATTGATTAATTTTGGTCTTTTAGCTTTGAACATAATCAGATGAGATGATGTTAATGAATGATTTTCTTCTATCTTGCTGTTTTAATTTAGTTATTCTTCTATTAAAGTCATTAAATTTTCAAGAACATATACTCTGGTTTCATTTTTATTGTCAACTTAAGTATTAGAGGGAGCACTACTTCATGTTATTGTTAAACAAAAAAGCCTGGCTCTAGGTGGCTAGGAAAGGGATAAATAAGTACCTACATAAAGTTTAGTAAAAATGTATTTATGTTAATTATAAAATCTTACAAACATGTGTATACTTTAGTTATGTAATGTAATTGCTGATAACTGTTATCAACAACATTGACTCTTGACTGCTCTTGATATAAATCGAGCAGTGACGAATTTTACGTTAACATTTGTACTCAGGAGAACAGAAGACAATCTAAAAAAAATTACAACTTAAGCACCTAATCAAATCAAATATTTACACGAGTATATAGACGCTTTAACAATTATTCATTAAAAGCTCTACAAATAAAATGTAAATTACATAACAGTGTGTGTGTGTTTTCACAGTTTCAACATTATCACAGAGTTCACTTGTCAAGAGTCCTTTGTTAGCCTACTTATTTCATTTGATATGCTATCTATCACAAACACGACGGTTGCCTACGGAGCGAGCTAGGCCACTGATAAAAGCAAGAACTTTTGGAATAAGATTCTTATCTTTCATGTTGATTCTATAATAGTCATGGATGTAAGAAGTGTGTCACTAGTAGATCCATTGATGGTACTGTCCACTGGTATTACAACAATAAAGGGGAGGATAGTGTTATGGCAATGAATACAAAGTTTAGAAAATTTTGTGAAGCTTTAGAAAGAATTAGTCGATATAGAGTCGTGTTTGCATCAAATGAGAATGTTGTTCTAGAATAATAACGGTTTTAGTCGTGGCCCAGCTGCCATCCGATCCTCATTTCTTTGCCACGCTCGTTTCCAGCATAGGTTAGCTGCGACCATTTGTTGTGACGTACTACATGCCAAAGCAAATTTGGCACCTCGCTCTGATTACGTCATAGCGTCCGTCACTGTCCTACTGTCACGTCGAAGGCACAAGCGAGCGAGAGGGAGTGGAAGGCATTCCACGTGGGTGCCAAAGTTAACTTTGTGACGTAGTAAGTCCGCCGTCTGGCGGTCTCCCTATATTCCTGTAGTCTGCCGGATCCAGTCCCTGACGGCTGCGACCCTGGAGAAGACTACGATCTTGCCGGGCGCACATGTGGTCGCGTCGTCTTGTACCCACGAGGCCACGCCCAACAACCGCCCAGTCTTGTCCACCAGTCCACTGCCGCTGTCTCCCTGCAAATTGCATTCATTTGTAACTCTCCTAGAAGATTAGGTTGGGAGATTTTTAAGGAGTATCGTAATAGGCGTTGGTCGTTCATTTATTCGCGCTGCGATTTTACCTATGGGTTGTATAGTTTGTAACCTTGTCTTTTCATCTAAGCATATCTTGGTGCATATCATGTAGATACCCTGTTTAACCCGTCTTTGAAGTTACTACAAAAACCGGCAAGGTAATGTAGATATATTTATTATACATATTTACAACGCTCTATCTTACATTACGTATCTGCCGCTCCAGAATTGGCCTGTACAGTCCCGAATGCAGATGTCTTATAGGTGATGCTAATAATCGGATACAGATGCTATTTATTGGCCTTGTGATGATGAATAAATGATAACTAACTTACATTACAAGCAGAGTCGAATTGCGGCGGTTTCCCCTTCGCGCAGATCATGTTGGTCGCGTCGTACTGCAGCAGTGCGTGCGCGCACACATCGTCACTCAACGTCGACATATCCATCACGTGGATCTGGTGACGCATGGTCTCCTGAGGGGCAGAGGTTAGTTCTTATCTATTATGTGGTCATGATCCAGCGATACTGTTATTGTGTCAGGGTACCTACACAGTGTATGAGAGAAACATGTTGAACGCTTTTATGGTCACCACTGTATCTGCACGACACTTGAGAGAATAGATTAAACATAATTTTTGTTCCTCTACTTTTAGTGTGTTGTGCAGTTACTGGGGAGAGTATAAAAGGGCCCATTCTTCCCAATTTTTACTATGAAAATCGGGCGGGCGCAAAAGGCCAAAACGCCAAATCCTATAACCAAAAAAAAGCCAAAAATATTTAATTTTAGATTATACCATACGCCTCAATGACTTATGAAGTCAGCATGGCAGGTTACCACGCGACACGTGATTGTAAGACATTGCACCTACCCCGAAGTGTTCAGCTCCGAAGCCCGCGTATCCCACGTCGCTGCCCGGCGGCACAGCGGCACCGTCGAGCGCGGCCGCCGACACCAGCCTGCCGTCCAATTCGAACGGCTTCTCTAGCTCTATCAGCATGAAGTCGTAGTTGGCTGGCACCTGGGAACGTTCGTTTGTTAAGTTAGATATGTCCATAGAAATATTGAGCAAAGAGTCGTTTATCTGAGGCTACGACGCTTTCGCCTCCCATCTCCTAAGAGCCTTTATAAAGTTTCCTAAACTCAATGCAAGCTTACTTGCCCGTCTGCTATCAGCAAGAGATTTGATCTTCGATATCCAGTATGTGATTTGGTTCCTTATTAAATTGATGTCGAATCCCGCCGAAGCCTCGACTTCATCTACAAACTTTCGCTTAATAGTAATTGTAGTAAATGTGGCGGGACTCGAAGTCAAAGAACCAAATCCGGTATTTTTCGTCAATGAAAACTGTTCATTAACCTAACTTAGCAACATTTGAACCTGTTTGATATCGTATCGGCTCGCGTCTAGCCAGTAAGGTCCGACGGTGAACCTTGGGTGCACGATGAGGCGCTTCACGCGGCGCGCGATTCCGCTGCCGTCCTCGCTGTCGTCGGTCCCGGCCAGCACCATGCGGCCGCGTGAGAACAGCGTGCTGTTGGAACACCGACGGTTTAAGCGAGAAAAGAATGACATTAACATAGTATCCCGCGCCTCGTCCCATATGGGGTAGCAGAGGTACAGTTGTTCCAATGGTTTGCTAGTTATTACCTTCCGGGCTCCGTACCTACCCGAATGGTGCCAAACGGGACCCTATTACTAAGCTTCCGCTGTCTGTTTACCCACCTGACTGTCCGTCATCAGGCTATATTCATGAACCGTAATGGGTAAAGAGTTGTTTATTTCCCACAGAATGTGTATTTCCGTTGCCGCTACTACATCAACAAATAATTAACTTCAAGAGATTTTATACATTAAAGGGGGTTCTTTAATTTGTCCTTTATTTTACGAGATACGAGAGAGGTGTTTTCATATTCCTGCCCCATGATTCAAATAACACATCACCCAATCTGTAAGGACTGGTATCAAAACTAATTTCGGTATTTTTTTTTAATTTTAGTTTTAATATTTTTTATTCCTTAAGTTTGGGAGTCCGACCCGTACTTGATCGATTTTTCTAGTGCATTTTGCAAGATCATCGCCGAAGCTGTAGTGGTAGAAACGTTTCCTCTCGATGCATTACAATTACTGTTAGGTAGGTACTGTTAACTATACAACATACCTATTTCCTGAGCAATCGCAGATATACATAATATATGTGTAGTAGCTGTATCGTAAAATTTGATCACTTCTTGAAATGGCGAATGATCAGAACGGGTGAATTTCACGAAAACATGCATTTGTATTCAACACTATGTGGTGTTTTTTTGTGTTATAACTACATGTCGAACTAACACAAAGACAATCACTTAATTTTTCGTTCAATAATTTAACCTTGGTTGGCTATTTACTTACTTGTACTTACACAGCATCAATAACATATGAGAGCGCAAGCTACATACTCAATTAGATCTACCTAAATAACAACCAGAAATATCGACACAGCCGTCTACCTCAATAACAACCATAAATATCGACACAGCCATCTACCTCAATAACAACCAGAAATATCGACACAGCTATCTACCTCAATAACAACCAGAAATATCGACACAGCCATCTACCTCAATAACAACCAGAAATATCGACACAGCCATCTGCCTCAATAACAACCAGAAATATCGACACAGCCAAAGTTTCAAAAAATCTAACATTCTCTGCGGCAACATGAATGCCCCTGCACCATCAGGGATGAAGAAGCATTTCCTATCTCTTTAGAAATATAGGTAGTATGTATTTATTCTTTTTTCTTTTGTTCTTACATGTCAACATATCCTACCTACCAACCTAACCTAACACGAGAACTATTCGGGGGCTTCGATGCGCTCGCCCCCTCTAGTCTTCACCTAAGCTACCGCAGTGTTTGCCCTGGTACCTATTTCCTTTGCAATTCAAGTTTAAACCATTTTATAATTTAACGGTCATAAACCAGCGCGTCATATCGTAAGCAGTACGGTAGGTACAGTTACCAATTTAACGATAGTTTGTAAACTAACGAGAAAAATAACGTTAGATTATAAACTAACGGTTTTGACAATCTTACGGTGTCATATATATTTATTACACTTAGGTCTACCCGTGCTCAGCGATCAACCTTTCTCATCCTGACTTGGTTTGCTGGAATAAATCTTTTGCTAGATATAAGCTCGCCTTTGTACACTATTTTAATATATCTTGTTATTTTTTTATTATTTGTGTGCAATAAAGAAATTATGAATGTTGACATCATTTTGAGATCTGTGATTTTGAGACTCATAATTTCATAATTTCTATAAATATAAATTCAGAATAGTTTAGGTCTACCTCTATTTTAGCAATTTAAGCATGAAAAAAACCGGGTTAATACTACTATTCTGAATTTAGTTTGCCTACAGTTAAATCTTTTTTACTTTACTCAGATTATTTGGAGGCTTACTAAATATTTAATTTGCTAATTCAATAATCTGATTAGAATCGCAACGTAAAACTTATATTTTGTAGACAAACTTAAAGTAATTGTGAAACCTAGTTCTTGAAACGGTTTTTCAGTAAACTATAGAATCTTCTTTCACCTAAATCTACAGTGAAAATTGATTATCTGGGACATCTCTATTGAGAAAATAACAAAGCATAAATATGGGAAAGATGTCTTGGAGTGAGCTAGGGTAAGGTGGGATGAGAGAGAGATGACAACTCGCCCAGAGCAAAACAAACTTTGCGAGAACTATAATAAAAACTTCTGGCAATGATATTTTGAGTAATACGCAGATAAGAAATCTTTAATCTCTATGAATCGCGACACTTTGAGCAATGTTGTCTTTACTTTGCTCGCATATGCCGCTCCAGGCCCACGCTTTGAACTTGCTTGTGGACTTTTTGTCAATTTTTGTCTCAGCAAGCTTTTCCATTTATTTACATGGTTTTCGTTTTTAAGTCGAATAAAAAAAAACGAATGAGATAATCAGTCTTTATTTTGCTACAAAGGTAGGTACATAATCACCTCATTGTAACGCTGGAAGGTGGTTTAAGGATAATTATTGCCAAAAGTCCACAAATCCCCTTCGCAGGGCATTTGTGGAATGAGCCCTCCGCTAGCTTGGCGAGCATTGTCGTTATGGCGCTCGAAAGAGTTAATTTAAGAATTGATGGTCGAGACGAAGTGGCAGAGGCACAGTATAGCTATGCTAGTCATAATAACGTCGGTTTTCTCAGATAGGATGGCAGGGGCAAAACATCACATAATATAACTTTCCTACCTTCATAAGAGCTATCACTAATTTTGACAGGTGTTGATATTTTTGACAGGTGTCGTTATTTTTGACAGGTCTTACTATTTTTCAATTATTCGTATCATGAAAATGTAGTTTTAGCCTATTGTAATTGAGTCTACGTATTTATCGAGCATTGAAGTTTCTGCATTGCATATAATTCACTTACGAACCAAACACATTACAAACTCTAGGCAGTAAATTAAAAATATTGTTATTTGTCACACCTGTCAAAATTTAAAACTACTGACATCTGTAAAAAATAGTGAAAGATGTATTAGTTATTAAACATATCGACAGCTGTTAAAAAAAGCGTTATCTGTATTTTTTTATGATGGTAGGAGGAAGGTTATATTAGGTCCTTACATATGAAATTGGCGTTTCGCCGTACTGGCCACTTTGATCTCAAATATCTCCTCTATGGTTAGGAATTCCAAATTCAAATTTATACAGCTATTTACTCATGTATTTGTGTTTCTAAAATTATAATTCATTTGTTTTTTTTTTCCTCAATTGTTTTTTTTCTTGCGTCACTCAGCTTACGAAATGGAAAACTTGAAATATCGCGTTATTTACGAGTATGAGTTCTACCGTGGCACCAGTGCTGCAGAAACGGCTCGAAGGATTAATGATGTGTATGGCGACGGTGCCGCAATAGAAAACACAGTGCGTTTTTGGTTCCAACGTTTTCATTCTGGAAATTTCGACCTGCATACCAAGCCCCGTGGACGGCCGGAAACCAAAGTTGATAATGAAGAATTGAAGGCTATTGTGGAAGCGGATCCATCGCAAACCACGTCCGAGTTAGCAGGCTGCGGTGTTAGTGATAAAACTGTTTTAACCCACTTGAAGCAAATTGGGAAGGTGAAAAAGCTTGAAAGGTGGGTACCTCACGAACTGAGTGAAGCAAATCAACAAACGCGCGTTGACTGCTGC
The DNA here is from genome assembly GCA_949825045.1 of Argyresthia goedartella. Lineage (NCBI taxonomy): Eukaryota > Metazoa > Arthropoda > Insecta > Lepidoptera > Argyresthiidae > Argyresthia > Argyresthia goedartella. Next base: position 9,942,034 of record OX463817.1, read on the forward strand.
GTTGCATTACTCACCCGGCACAATAATGAAAGGATTTTAAATCGAATCATTACCTGAAATGAAAAGTGGATCCTGTACGATAATCGGAAGCGCTCATCGCAATGGCTGAACCCTGCCGAACCAGCCAAACCATGCCCCAAGCGAAAATTGACTCTAAAAAGTTACATGTGAGCGTTTGGTGGACTAGTGCTGGTGTCGTTCACTACAGCTTTCTTAAATCTGGCCAGACGATTACGGCAGATGTCTATTGTCAGCAACTGCAAATCATGATGGAAAAGCTAGCTGCTAAACAACCGAGGCTGGTCAATCGCTCTGGGCCACTGTTGCTTCATGATAACGCTAGACCACACACTGCACAACAAACGGCTACCATTAGAGGAGCTTCAATTGGAATGTCTAAGACATCCACCGTGCTCTCCGGACCTTGCTCCAACAGATTACCATTTTTTTCGAAATTTAGATATAACTTCTTGAAAGGGAAAAAATTCAACTCCGATGGGGCAGTCCCAACCGCCTCCGCCCCCCCCCCGGGGGGGGGGGGGGGCCTTCACACGAGTTTGCGCGAGTGAAGCCGCGGGCACCTACTAGTTTCTATATAATTTACATATTTCGTGTTGTGACGAGGTTGTGCTTAACCTTACAACCTACACACCTTGCTATCTTATTTTTTTAAAGCGGGGATTTGTAATGGAAAATATTAAACTGCACATCAAAAATACTGATTTGCACAGCAAATATCAGGGCAAAATGCTGCGGTAGCTTAAGGTAAAGGGTAAGGGGGGTGGCGAAGCGAAGCGAATCCTTCGTGTTAGGTTGAACATGCAAGAACAACAAAAAATACTTAAAACATAAACTTGAGTACACTAAAAATATTTAAAACATAAAAATTATTGGCGGCGAATAGAATTTAGAGAGGCAATTGCTCACGAGAGAAGGAAATGCTTGGTTCCTACAGCCCTTCACGTCCACCCGGGTAGTGCTAAGGAGCAACAAATCATTCTCAAGACGTCAACCAAATTGTGATCTTTAAATTTCAAATGCCAAGTGCATTTGAAATTTAAAGATCACACTTACATACTTGACACTGGTAAAATTAACCTCAAAAGAGGTTAGCACACCAAATTAAAAGAAGAAGAATAAGAAGTAGGGAATACAGAGCTGAAGCGCATAGATTAATTTGAGTAGGTGGCTTGTGCGCTCATATACAGGATGTCGTTTTGTAAAGTTACGCCCGACTCAGGGACCTTAGTTTACTTATCGCTTGTAACTAAAATTAGTTTTATTCAGATAGATCAGAATAAAGATCAAAGTTGTGCTAACATTAACATAATTCTAATACATCGTGCAGAAACCTTTTACCTTGTACCTTGGTAAATCGTTACTCATTCATTAGACTTCATCATGCCAGCCATACAGTACACGATACCTAATCACCTTATAATATGTTAGGAAAACCCAGAATTAATGCTCGGCCATGCACGATTGATAAACCTTTGGCTTGTGGCAAACACAATGATGCTACAGGCCCCGCCAAAATTCTTGGCATATTATTGCCCCCGGCGGGGGTAGCGGCAGCGCATGGGTACAACTACAGAGATGCATACATAGGCGAAAGAGAGAGGCGAGAGCTCGCTCACGAGCCAAGACACCTGGCGGGGCCTATACTGTGTCGCCACGACGACGTTACGAGTATTATTTATTACCTTATCATTACATTACCATCAATAACTAAGTATACTATTGTCAACAACAAGTTATTGTTATTGACCACATCTTTAAGTTTACTCACAGGTTTGTTGTTGTCAGCCGTGGATAGATGTTCGATAAAATATATCGCAGTCATAGCTTAAAAAAGTAAGATTCCAGAATGGAGTTCGACAATTCAATGGAGAACAATTTAAATGACCAACAATATTTTTTTTTCCTACCCAAAATGAGTAAATGCTACCCAAAATGATCACCAAAAGTTGCAAAAAATATCAGGGCAAAATACTGCGGTAGCTTAAGTGAAGGATAAAATTCTTCGTGTTAAGTTGAACATGTAAGAACAACTTAGAACATAAAAAGAAATTTGGTGATCATTTATCCAACCACAATTTGGTGGTCGTTTACTAATTCTGGCGGTCGTTTCGAATTTATTGGTAGTAAAATAGCTGCGTTTTTGGTGATCGTTTAAACATAAGCCACTTAAATGTACAATGTTGTCTCGAAAATTAAATGTACATTGATAATCTATAAATGTATACAAACCAGTGAGCAGCCGTGAGGACCCAGGTGGGGCTAATAATGGTGGCCCCACAAGTTCGTCCATACAGGGCCGCACTCGGGAACCTCTTCACCTGGGGCTGCGGCGCCAGGGCAGCCTGCTGCGGCGCTGGGGCAGCCTGCTGCGGCGCCAGGGCAACCTGCTGGGGTGCAAGGGCAGAATGCTGGGGCGCCAGCACCGCGGGCAGAGGCGTCGGGACCTCATTGCTCTGTAGCTGCTGCCTAACATTCTTGTGCAGGGTTTTCAACGGCGTGGGTGATACGGCATCTGGAATAGAGTTGTTTACTAGGTTATATTAAGTTTCGGTTTTATTGTGTACCATTTGTGCAAGATAGCCTATAACTGGTGTCCGACAGAACCTGGTTTTTAGCCGAAGCCGAAACGAAAACCGGACGGGACTGTATGAGGTTAATCTATCTCAACATAGACCTTGCTGTTAATAATTTTGTAATTATTTTTCCTGCTTATTAATCATATTTTTTTTTTTCATATTTGTATTAGTTAAGCACAAACTATTTTTAAAAGAGATCTAAAATCAATCTGTGGGAGTTTCTAGGCCCTACTTCTCCCACAGTGGTCCAATGTAGAGAAGAGGCAAAAAATGACGTTTGCTAAGTATATTTCAATATCTACAGTAATAAAGTACTTTGACTTTGACTTTGAAGGTTCGGCTCTGGTCCCAGTTAAAACCGAACTGTAATTATTTTAAAGATACAAGCAAAAGTTAAAACCAATACATGCCTAATAATTTATGTGCAAGAAAAAGTAATCAAATAACCTCAACTCAACAGGCTAGGTGAGAGCAAGGTCACAGTCCAGTGGGTAAAAGGTCACCAAGGTGACCAGGGCAACTGGGAGACAGACAAGCTAGAAAAATTAGGGGGAGGAAGACCGGCAATTGGCCCTCCACTATTCTCGCCCTTATCAGCGGAAGCTCTACGGAAAAGGCTCAGAGAAGCCACAGTACAGCAACAAAACCTATTATGGTCTAGCAGAGAAGACTGCAAAAACACAAAACTTTTCATAGATAAGTACAACCATAAATTTACAAATGACTTAATGAGACTGCCACGCAGTAAAATAAAAATACTAACAAGCCATAAGGCATAGGCTGTAATAATACAGGCCATTGTACACTAAAAAAACACTTGACAATTACAGGTGCAACGGACAGCCTGTACAGGGGGTGAATGGAAGTCGATGTAACAGTAGAGCACATGCTACTGGCATATCCATCCACAACAGAAACCAGGATGGCTATCCTAGGTGACACAACAAACACCCACGAGCTCCTAAAACACCCAGGCCTCCTACTCCAGCTGGTGCAGGAGTTGGGATGGCTGAAGTAGATGTGCAGGCAAAGGGGACATGCAAAAAGGCCCCGCTCAAGTAGGTCTGGCCCACTACACACTTCAGGCGCTACATCCCCTATTTGAAGATAGAAGATAGATAGAACCTCAACTCAACACAATGACGCCGGCCGGCGAACTCAGCTGCCAATTACAACCAAAACACTCAGCCCAAGTTAGCCGCATTAGGCACGACCATTCACGAATATAGGGATCGGCGGGGCCGAAATTTTCGGCCAGGAAATGACACGAAACCGAACCTAGGGCCGAAACTGGATTTTTTGGCCGAAACCGAACTTTTGGTCGGTCACCATCTATAAGGCCTGACGCTCTCACAAAAGGCGGCGGGCGCGTGGCACGGATGCGGCGCAGGCGATGTGGTACCGCCAACAGAAGCGGCGAGGAGAAGCCATTAGGAATACAGGCTGATTTTGTTCTGGAGTGTATCTACGCATAGATCTACTTCAGGCGAATTACCCACCGCCATATATGGCTTAGCACGAGCTTCCTCAATTAGGTATGTAGTGTACTCATCAAACTCAAACTCAAACTCAAAAGTACTTTATTACTGTAGATATTTACATATTCTTAGCAAACGTCATTTTTTGCCTCTTCTCTACATTGGACCACTGTGGGAGAAGGAGGGCGTAGAAACTCCCACAGATTGATTTTTAGATCTCTTTTAAAAATAGGTTGTGCTTAACTAATACAATTATGATTTATTTTTATTTAATAAGCTGGAATAAATAATTACAAAATTATTAACAGCAAGGTCTGTGTTGAGCCAGATTAACCCCATACAGTCCTGTCATTTAAGTAATCTTGAACATTGTAATATCCCTTTTTCGACAAAGTCGCTTTAACATGCTTTTTAAATTGCTCAAATGGCAATTTCAAAATCTCCAGAGGTATCTTATTGTAGTAGAGAATGCACTGACCCTTGAAAGAATTGCTAACCTTCGCGAGTCTAAAACGGGGCGCACATAGTCTGTGATTATTTCTTAGGTAAACATTACAGCTATCGCTAAGTTTGGAAAATGTTGTAAGGTTCTTGCGTACATACATTATATTTTCGAAAATAAATTGACTAGCTACTGTTAGTATGTCAATTTCTTTAAAAAGCTCTCTTAAGGAGTCTGTTCGTTTTAAATTATAAATTGCTCGAATAGCTCTTTTCTGTAAAATAAAAATAGTTTGAATATCCGCTGCTTTCCCCCACAACAAGATACCATAGGACATCACACTATGAAAGTAACTAAAATATACTAGCCTAGATGTAGCCACATCCGTGCTTTGTCTGATGTTCCTAACAGCGTAAGCCGCAGAACTTAATTTACCAGCCAATTTATCTATGTGTGAATCTCAAGTGCTCATGCTGAAGTACTCGTCTGATGCAGGTACTCATATCATTAGATTTTATTTACTGTTTGGTACTGTTAACTTAACATCACTTTCCCTAAACTTAGCTTAGTAGAGAGCAGGATAACTAGTGGTTATATAACTAGTGGTTCTGTGAGAACTTCGACCTCGCTTCTATTTAAAAAATTGATACATCCATATATAACGCTACAGCAAAAGTCCCCCCCTCCACTCCCCCTTTTAGATTTATTTTGCAACATCTTGAGTAGAATGAAGTCCATAGTGGGCCTCTAAGATTTGATTGAAACCTGTCGATAAATAACGCTACAGCAAACGTCAGCGTTATTTATCAAAGACCCTTTTCCCCCGCATCAAAGTTCGCGATCGATTTTTTGTTTGAGCGCAGGGCCAGCTGAGTTCAGGGAATGTTGATATGATGTTAAATGTAATCAATCAATCAATTTATTACTAGTGGCTCTGTGAGCTGCAGATCTCGCGAGTGACACTTGCCTTGCTTTTATTAACACATACAAAATTAATTAAGTAATACATATTACAGATGAACAATAATGTTCTCGTTATTTGTGAGGATTATAAGGAGTTTTTTGTTTTAGCAGGTAGGTAGGTTTATATTTATTATGTCTAGGTATTCAATAACGCTCATTATTTCAAAAACTACCTACTTGACTTTACATCAATCAAATTCATAGCTCAAAACATAAACAACAAATCTCTAAATGTCATGTGTCAATCACAGATTAATAATGTGTATGTAGGTGTCATTGAGTCTATTTTTTTTTTTCAACGGAACGTGCGGGGAGTGTTCCACTTACTCTATCTTTCAACAAGTTAACTATGCTAGCAATATTTTTTTTCCCACAGACATATAATAAGATACTGATGTTACCTACGACACTACACAAAGATAACTATAACCAGCACGCCGGCCGCATTTTCCTGCTGAATTTCCATGCTCACCCTTTGGGCAAAGTAGGAACCTGCCCTCAATCGCCAGACACACTGACTATTTTTTTAGATAGATCTTTCACTATTCCTTTACCGTCTTATTAATAAACATAGACTAGCACAGTAGTAACTTTACTCCAAGTATTAGGCCAGTATTAAGGAAAATCATTATTAATAAAAGTGGTGTAAGGATTGAGTAGCACTAATCCGACTCTACTCTAGTAGCGATGGAATAAGGACAGACTAGTGTGATATATGGCGTAATTTGACATTTGTAAATTTTTTTTCAAAAGGCCATTTTGAATGTTTCTATTATTGTTGTTTTATTCTCTGGTTTTGCTTCGGAGTTTCATTCATAGTTTGTGTAATTTTGGTTTTGAAAAGGTTTTGGTTGTACTAATTTATCTAATTCTTTGTTTTTTGTAAATAATATTTCAAAATCGTACCGGGCTTCATAGTTTGTGGTGATAATTGAAAGGTACTATTACTTGGATGATGTGAGGTTACTGCAAGAATTTTAAAACAACACTTCACTAGGAAGAACTCGAAGAAGCGGAATTTAAGTACAATTACAGGTTTTCCCGATCTACTGCCATGTTTATAATCAACATGATTAAAAATTATTTATCTGGAGATGCTCTAGCATCCTCTAGGTGGTTGCATCCCTCAACATATTTAAGTTTTGAGTGCAATAAGAATATGGGCCCGCGGAGAGGTAGGTCATAGAATGCTTATCGTAGTACATATTCATAGTTAATTGCGAATTTGAATGTGATAGTTCTATGTTTAATTCTAAATTGTGATTTCAACAGATTCAAGACGATGCAGGTGATATGAGCGGAATGAGTCAGCCTTCAATGCCGCTCATATGCAAGCAAGTTACTTTAGCAAAATGGTATCACATATTGCTCAGTGGATTAAAATGCCACAAACTGATGTCCAGCTGAACAGTGTGATTGGTGGTTTTTAAGTTAATATATAATGTACATTTTGTTCAGGCCTCTCGGCACCCAATGACCTCGCAGGGGCCCATAGCTACGAGGTAGCGTAGCGATCGGATGCCAAGAAGCAAGAACGTCGGCGATTCACCGAGCTAAAGTAAATAGATTCTATCTGACCTGGTCTGTGCTTCGTTCCCGTCAAACTCCTGTCTCTCTGCAAGGCCTGGGTGCACCCTAGGCTCTTCTTGGTAGACAGGTTCTTCAGCCAACCAGGTATGGCTGGCAGGCCAGCTTCGACGCGCACAGTGTTCCAACACAGGTTATGTTACGTAAATACGAACTTTATCTGGTTCGGAGAACCACAATACACTCAGCTATAAGACAATCCTGAGGGGAGCCCGAATACAATTCCAGATGGCTTACGATTTAATTTCAATGCCCAAATCAATACGCGTCACATTGCGGGGGCTTTTCGTCTGTCAGTTGTCAAAAAAAACTGCTAGGTTGGCAGCTCCGTCAAATTCAAAATGGCCGTTCCGAAACCATCGATCGAGTATCGATTCTGAATCGAACAATCACCCGCCCGGACAGGCACCCACCTGTCCCTTAATCTACGGGCAGCCGAGACAACGTTGCTACCGCTCGTTTTAGTACCGAGCCTCCTACTAGAACCTCTGCAGACCGGGGGGTCCCGTCCCTGCCAGGGAACAAGTTAACAATGCGCCCCCTGCGCCAACGCAGTGGCGGTAGGTTAGCATCCTTAACCAGAACGAGGTCACCAACACTAGAGGGGCTGGTTTTGTCAGTCCACTTAAGGCGCTGTTGTAAGATATGCAGATACTCGAGCGACCAACGCTTCCAGAAATTCTGAGTAAACTGCTGCAACATCTGATACCCTGACAACCGATACAATTTCACTCCCTCGAAGGGGTGCTCGGGCAACGCGTTAAGTGGCTGTCCTATCAAGAAATGGCCTGGGGTCAGAGCCTCCAGGTCATTTGGATCCGAGCTGAGCGGACACAACGGTCGCGAATTGAGATCGGCCTCGATCTTACAAAACAATGTCGCGAGCTCCTCAAAAGTCAGCGCGGTCTGACCTACTATACGCCCCAAGTGCGTCTTAGCTGACTTAACTACGGCCTCAAAAATCCCACCCCAGTGGGGGCAACTCGGTGGGCTGAAGGTCCACTGTATACCCCGACGGGAGAGGGCCGTTCCAATATCCACTTTATTTACATTCAAAAAGTTGACTATCTCTCGTAAGCATCGTTCCGCACCGATGTAGTTAGTGCCGTTATCAGAGCGGATCAAAGTTGGAAGTCCCCTTCGAGAAACAAACCTATCCAAACAAGCAATGAAAGCCTCTGTCGAGAGATCAGCAACGAGCTCGAGTTCAGGAGCCCGACATCCCCTGGATGCACAATAAGACGGGTTCAATTCTCCTGGTACATGTCTCCAGGTCAGTGGGACCTCAGACGACACAATCTGGGAGACACGGTTCGCAACAAAAACCTCTAAGGTATGGACCGAAGCCTTCAGCCAGCACAAAACAATCTGGCTGTCCGTCCACGCGTACACCGTATCCTCCAAACCCACTGACCCACGCAACACTGTTAGAGTGTGATTCAAAAGTTTGGTCAAAAGAGCAGCCCCGGACAGTTCCAGTTTTGGAATCGTCATCCTTGTCCGAATAGGCGCTACCTTGCTTTTTGCCAAAACCAAACGCACGTCGACCTCCCCGGTGGAGGTGACGGTTCGCAAATAAACCGCTGCCGCAAACCCTCGTTCAGAGGCTTCACAAAACCCGTGAAGGGTTGCCCTGTAATCCCCAGCAGGGACCAATTTCCTCGGCAGCGATACATTATTTATATTGAGGCCCAACCATTTCGCTAAATCGTTCGATACAATGCAGCCCTGAGCTCCAGAATCTAATAGGGCGCGAACGTATGTTGGGTTGCCCGCCAAATCCCAAACAAGCACAGAGGCGATCGGTAACACCACCGTCTCCGGTTGGGGGGCAACAAATTGTTGGGCCGCAAATTCCTAGCGAGGGCCCCCGGGGCCCCACTGTGCCTGTAACCGATCAGGTAGGCAGCTATACGCCAGAGGGTCCCATTGTACAAATGGCCCACGCGCCGGTTCCATTGCCACCCTACGACGCCCCCCGAAGGGTTGTGGGCGTGAATTCAACCGTGGCCGCTCCATGAGCGGGGGGGACATCACATGCAACCGACGAGGACGAGGCGACGAGCGGGGCGACAACTGAGGCGGCGTCCGAACCGCACCCGCATAGCTCGAAGTTGTCCCATGCCACCCGCCCGTTACGGCCTGCTCAACACACCCAATGTGCCGCTGAGTCGGATGCTGAGTCGCAACCGAGAACTCAGGGCCCCCCATGTGATGACCCTGAGTGCGGCCCTGCACCCCTGGGTGGCCGCGTGCTTGTGGCCCCATTGCCCGCTGAGTCGGATGCTGAGTCGCAACCGAAAACTCAGGGCCCCCCATGTGATGACCCTGAGTGCGGCCCCGCACCCTAGTACTACCCTGTGCACGTGGGGACGCTGGCCCCTGAGTTGCGCTCCAAGTCGCAAACGAATTCTCAGGGCCCCATTCCGTATCACCCTGGGTACGGCCCTGTGGACGTGGGGACGTTGGCTCCTGAGTTGCGCTCCGAGTCGCAAACGAATTCTCAGGGCCCCATGCCGTGTCACCCTGGGTACGGCCCTGTGGACGTGGGGACGTTGGCTCCTGAGTTGCGCTCCGAGTCGCAAACGAATTCTCAGGGCCCCATGCCGTGTCACCCTGGGTACGGCCCTGTGGTGGCTGTTGGCCGGACCGGTTCATGCACAACAGATTGTTGTGGGCCCCACCACAATATCCGCACAATTTAGTGCGCGTGCAGTCCCTAGCCATGTGTGGCCCGAGGCACAGGAAACACCAGCTCCGCTGCTTGGCCATCCGGCGCCGTCCCTCAACCCTAAGTTCCCCGAACTTATTGCAATCGGCCACAGCATGGCCAATCTGCCTACAACATGGGCAGGTCTCACTATGTGGTGTCAATGCACTCACAGTCCCATACGACTGCCGGTTGGTGCGGTCCTTCCTCGTCGGAGGGCCCCTACTCACAGCGCTCCCGGCAGCTCTCTGTGGCTCCGAAGGATGGGTGACCGTCAACCCCAAATTCTCTGCCCGTCGAGCCTCCTCTTCCAAAAATCCGACCAAGTCGGAGAAGGCGGGCAGGTCCTCGGCCGACCTCCCGTGAGACTGTTCGAAACGAGTCTGCACGTCAGCGGGTAGGCGGGAAAGTACAATGTACAGCAGTAGGTACGACCATTCACCAACCGGAAGTCCAAGATTCTCTAGGGCCTTGGTGACGGACAACAACGGGTTCAAAACCTCCGTCTGTATGGCCCCGACCTTGTTCACAACCGGGATGCTAAACAAACGGTTCAGTTGGGCATCGGCCAACCTCCGTTTGTTGTGGTAACGTCTGACCAGCAATTGCCTGGCCGTTTCATAGTTACCCTCCGTAACTGTCAAATGAGCGACCAGCTCCCTGGGCTCACCCCTCAATGCTGCCACCAGCTGAGCCATTTTGACAGACTTGGTAATGTCCGATCGCATGTGCACCAAACTGTCGAACAGATTGATGAAGCTCATCCATTCACCGGACACTCCGTCAAAAGTAGGCATAGTTATAACGGGTAACCTGGTCCCCGATCCCTGATGCGGCAGAGGTGCTTCAATGTCACCACCATGGCTGGACTCGCGCTGCCTACGTATGTCCGCAGCCTTCTGCGTGATAGCAGCTGCCATCTCCATACACTGGTCGACATCCCCTAGCAACCGTGACAGCCTGTCAGGTGCGCAACCATCAACTGATTCCGCCTGCGCGGACAATTCGAGCACCCTGTTGTAGCGTTCCTTAACGTCCATGGACCGCTCCAATACCACATCATGCCTATCTAAACGGTCTATCAGACCGTGTGCGGAGGAAAACCATCTGAGTTCCTTAGAAACACCCTTCTGTATTTCAGATAACGACATGATCGGAACGATACTTACTCACAATTTGCAATAACTCAATTATATTGGACCCTCCAGTCTACAACCCAAACGAGGGAACCCTAAACTATAACTTAAACAATGCTGATTTCCCCAAACAATAGAAACCGAGTTTTATATCTACACAAATTCTGTAAACAACAATTTAGTTTCCCTATATCATATAACACACACAGATAGTCAATATTAGTTCAAGTTATAAATTGCTATAAACTGAAAACAATGTCATAGCCTGCTATCAATAAATGTAACTACCTATGTTAACCAAACATTCATTAGCATTACTAGACCACTAATAGATTGACTAACTGGTAACTGGTACTTCAATGCAAATTTCAATTCACCTACAATGAGTCACATCTCAGTACAACTGGTCATTTAGGGAAAACTGTAATATCTGTCTGTCTACTACCAGCAATAGACTTATAGCTTACAATACTACCAATCTATGTGGATACAGGAACAACACCAAGTTATCTAATAACCGCCTATACCTACAGATTGATAGTCTCAAATCGTGGGTTCCTGGAGCCCTTGACGGCTGCAAATCTCAGGAAACCACGCTCTTGCTACCAAAATGTTCAGGCCTCTCGGCACCCAATGACCTCGCAGGGGCCCATAGCTACGAGGTAGCGTAGCGATCGGATGCCAAGAAGCAAGAACGTCGGCGATTCACCGAGCTAAAGTAAATAGATTCTATCTGACCTGGTCTGTGCTTCGTTCCCGTCAAACTCCTGTCTCTCTGCAAGGCCTGGGTGCACCCTAGGCTCTTCTTGGTAGACAGGTTCTTCAGCCAACCAGGTATGGCTGGCAGGCCAGCTTCGACGCGCACAGTGTTCCAACACAGGTTATGTTACGTAAATACGAACTTTATCTGGTTCGGAGAACCACAATACACTCAGCTATAAGACAATCCTGAGGGGAGCCCGAATACAATTCCAGATGGCTTACGATTTAATTTCAATGCCCAAATCAATACGCGTCACATTGCGGGGGCTTTTCGTCTGTCAGTTGTCAAAAAAAACTGCTAGGTTGGCAGCTCCGTCAAATTCAAAATGGCCGTTCCGAAACCATCGATCGAGTATCGATTCTGAATCGAACACATTTAATCTTGTGTTTTTAGCAATAAAGATATATAAAATAAACTCGACTTTAAACTAGATCAATTTCATTTATTATTAATTATTTAATTAGTACCTTCTGTACTAATGTAGTGACACCCAGAATGGCCGAGTCGGCAGTGACCCTGCCTGCGAAACCAAGGGTCCCGGGTTCGAGTCCCGGTGGGGGCAAATATTTGTTTGATGAGAACGGATGTTTATACCCTAGTCATTGTTGTTTATCTATCTAAGTATAATTTTTATGTATATAAGTATTGTCTAGCACCGAAGATACAGGGAATCCTAGTTTGGGGCTCAATGGGCTGGGGATCAATATGTGTAAATAGTGTCCAAGGTATATTATTATTATTATTACTACCTAAAAATGGATGTCAATTTTTTTTTTTGGGTCTGACGGCCCTGGAATTAGTCCTTTTAGACCATTTTTGCTTTTAAATAATTGGGGTTGCCATAGATCACCCGCTAATCCAAGCGTAAGGAATGCTTTGTTATTCCAAGCTTACTCATTGTTTATTAATAACAACTTTACACCAGACTTACTCCGAGTTTAACCTGAGAGTAACTACTCTGAGAGTAAGGAAGGATTAACAACAGAATAGAGTATTTTTATTAATAAGACGGTGTGTCTGACGACCATGGCCCGAACGTATCTACTGCACTTGCAGAAGAGCCGCAAATATGTAATTGCTTTTTAAAAAAAGCATATTTGCGGCACTTGTGTATCTTGTACTTTATTCTCACGTATTATGAGACGTCATTTCTGTCTGATTCGACTTTCAATTTATATCTGCTTTTATTTAAGTTTATTTTGTTTTCATGTTTTCGGAACGGAACGAAATGTAGATCACGTTCCATTTAAACTACAAAAACTTCGTTTCACGGTCCGGCTTGTTCGTTTTTAATGTGTTGTCTCAAACTATGTAATGTGTAATGGATACCTTTCCCAGCAACTCCAGTGTGTCTGGGTTCAGGCTTTTAGTATTTTTATTAATTTAGAGTTATTCCTCGTAAGGCGAGGATTATAGATTAGTTTTATATTTATTTTTAGCTATTGTAGTATGTTTATTTTATTTTATGGATATTATATATAATTTTACAGATAGCATTTTCACATGTTCTTCCACCGGTGACTCTTGGTGCGGGAGGTGCCAACTCCCTGGCGGACGCGTCACTGTCCAGCAGCCTGAAAAGCGTGTTCACGCAATCGCAGTTAAATTTCAATGTCGTACATATTAACGCCCAAAGTATTCCTGCTAGCTATACCTCCTTGAAGCTTTCAGCGATCAGAGTATACATGGAGTTCTTGTCTCAGAATCCTTTCTCAAACCATCTCTTCCTTCCTCCTTGTATTCTCTGCCAGGGTTCAGGCTCTATCGCAACGATAGGACGGGTAAAGCTGATGGCGGCGTTGCTATCTACTTACGTTCTGACATTCCTTGTAAAGTCATCGCCAAGCCTGTACTCGGGTTCGGCTGAGCATCTCTTCCTTGAGGTCAGCTTGCGTCACAACAATATTCTTCTGGGTGTATACACCCAGAAGATTATTGTATATAGTATAGAATATAATATATTACAGCCCCTCACTCCGCATCGATTACTTTGAATCTTTTGAAAAGCTACTATGTGACTTGACCCCTCTCTATAGTGACACTCTCATCCTCGGGGATTTTAACACTTGTCTTCTTAAAAATAACGCCCGCTGTACCAAACTTGAATCGATTGTAAATTCCGTTAACTTACATATTCTTCCCGTCGGCGCTACTCACTTTCAACCACATTGTACTCCCTCCCTACTCGATCTCATGATCGTCTCCAACACATCCAAGGTGGTTTCTCATGGTCAGCTTACCGCTCCCTTCTCTTACCACGACCTGGTTTATCTTTCATACAAAGTTAGGCCCACTAAGCGCAAAGCCAAATTTCTGGATATTCGGAGCTTCAAAGGTGTGGACCTCGACTCCCTTAAATCCGATGCCTCATCTGTTGATTGGAACCCTGTCATGACTTGTGAGATCGTTGATGACAAAATCCTGAAGTTCAACTCAATTGTCCTTGGGCTTTTCGACAAGCACGCACCAATAAAAAAAGTCAGGGTCAAACATCTTCCTGCCCCGTGGCTGACCGACGCCATCAAACTTTTAATGGCAAAAAGAAACCGTGCAAAAGGGCGATATAAGAGGGACCCGACCAACGACAATCTCCTAGCTTTTAAACGCCTCCGTAACCTGTGCAACCGCATGTGCCGCGATGCCAAGCGACGCCACATCCATGAGCGTATAGAGATGTACACTCCAGCTCAGGTATGGAAGTTCCTTAAAACCATTGGTGTTGGCAAGTCCCAGAAATCTACTTCAGGTAATGTCGATCTCAACGGTCTCAACCAGTTTTTTTCTTCTCCTCCCGTCGTGATGGACCCTACCACTAAGGAGGCAACCCTTCATTGTCTACGGTCGAGGGCTGCAGTCCGCACCTCACCGTTTAACTTTAAGCTTGTCGGAATCTAAATAAAAAATGTGCAGTTAGGAAGGCAGTGCTAGCTATCACATCGAAAGCTGCTGGTGGCGACAACGTCAGCCATCAGATGATCCACAGCGTCCTTGAGGAGTTGCTTCCTCCAATTACCCACATCATCAACTTCTCTCTATCGGTGAGCTCCTTTCCTAGTCTGTGGAAGAAAGCACTCGTTATCCCACTGCCAAAAAAATTCAATCCCTCCTCCTTCAAAGATTATAGGCCCATATCTATCCTACCCATTCTCTCCAAAGTCCTTGAATCCATAGTCCACTCCCAACTCTCCTCCTACCTTTCATCAAACAAACTTCTCAATCCTTTCCAATCTGGGTTCAGACCAGGCCATAGTACTACCACAGCACTCTTAAAAGTCAGCGATGACATACAGCTAGCCATGGATCAGAAGTTGGTCACGGTCCTAGCCCTGCTTGACTTCAGCAATGCCTTTAACTGTGTCGATTTTGACATTCTGGTCGCTATATTGAGCTCTCTGAATGTCTCCGTCCATGCTGCTAACTGGTTCCACTCATACCTGAGAGGTCGTCAGCAACGCATTAAATCTGAAGAGACCGAAACTCAATGGTGTGATCTTTCCTCAGGAGTGCCTCAAGGTGGTATTCTCTCTCCTCTTCTATTTTCAGTCTTCATCAACTCTATCTCCGACGTTATCTCTTCTTCGTATCATCTTTACGCAGATGATCTCCAAATTTATCGCCACTTTTGCCCCTGCGATGTAGCTTCAACCGTGGAGGCACTGAATGCTGACCTCGAGAATGTGAAAGACTGGGCCTTATCATACGGGCTGTTGGTAAACCCGACCAAATCACAAGCCATGCTTTTAGGAACCAGGCACACGCTTTTCTTGATACAAAAACTTATTGTTCCCGTGTCATACAATGGCATCACAATAGAGTATACAGATCAGGCGAAAAACCTTGGGGTTATTTTTGACAACCTGCTGTCTTGGTCTCCACATGTCAGCGAGGTCAGCAGACGGGTCTTTGCGTCTTTTCACTCCCTCAGGCGTCTGCAGTACTTCTTGCAGACCAAAATCACCCTTGCTCAGTCCCTTCTCCTGCCACTAATCGACTACGCCGATGTCTGTTGGGCGAGCGCGAACGAAGAACTGAACTGTTTACTGAACAAACTCGAACGACTTCAGAATTTTGGGATTCGGTTTATCTTCGGGATGCGCAAATTCGACCAAGTTTCTCAATATCGCAAAGAGTTGGGTTGGCTTCCAATTCGTCGTCGCCGAGACACTCATATTCTCTCTTATCTTTTCAATATATTGAAAAATCTGCGCTATCCCAGCTACCTTCGAGACCGCTTTGAGTATCTCTTTTCAGGAGATCAGCACCGGAGATCCCACACGGTCTCACTCTTAGCCACTCCAAGGCATAGCACCTCGGCATATGAGCATTCATTCAGGCTGTAGGCGGTTCGACTGTGGAACGCACTACCTAGCACTATAAGAGACTGTCCCTCTCTTGTCTCTTTCAAAAACCGGGTAAAAGAGCACTTTCTTTCTCTTTCGTGAGAGTTATATATAGTATGTATATCATTATAATATATAAACTATATTTGCAGGTATATGTATGTATTGTATTTAGTAGTCTAGTAAATAGTATGTAAGTATTTTATTTTCCGTATTTTATATTATATATGTATTTTAGTATAGATTAGATATTAAATATTGTACACTGCCTACCCTTTCATGATACATTTCCCTTTCATGCCTTGGTTTGCTGGAAGAAATCTCTTTTTAGAGATAAGCTCGCCTTTGTACATATGATTTCTCCTAATGTAACCTTTTAAATTTAATATGTGTGTGATAAAGAATTGCAAATGAATGCAATAAAGAATTATGAATAATCCAACAAAATTTGCAAAGAGAAGTTAGGTATTTTTACCTAAAGAGGAAAATCGCTTATAATATAACTAACTCTCTCTGAATATTTCGTCAGACTGAAATATTTTCTGTATATGTACGTTTGTACTATTTAGTAAAGGTGATGTTTAAGAATCAAAATTTTTTCGATTTCAGATATGAACTTTTTAATATTTTTCACTCTATCGTCTACAGAAAGATTACTCTTTTAATTTTTATATGTATTTATATCCTAAAATATATTTTCGTTAAGTAATCCCATAAATTTTTCTTTTTAAACATTTTATTATTATTTTTGCTTAAATACTCATTATGAAAAATTGCTCCGTCGATCGGGGAGAGAGGCTCTGCCTACCATGTGAGAGGTCCCGGGTTCGATCCCCGGCTGTGGGTAAAAAAAACCGGTCCGAATGTTTATATGTGTGTGACGTCGCTGTTATGATTCCCACGACACAGGGTATCCTAGTGTGGGGCAAGAAGCAATGTAAATGCATGTATGAAATTGTTTATGTTATTTTATTTTACATATACTGGTGGTTCGTGCGAGGAGCTTCTTTTGAAGTAGAAGATCTTTTCAGCGGAAAAACTCCGGAAATCGAATAAAAATTTCATTCTTAAATTTACCTGTACAAAGGTACATAAAGTATTTCAGACTGAGGAAATAGTCACAGGGAGTTATACGATTTTCATGTTTAGGTGAAAATACCTAACTTCTCGTAATAAATTTTGTTGCATTATTGTACATCTATAATCTTTATTACTTAACTTCATAACAGGCCAAATTTAAAAGACAGAGAAATTTTTAGGGTTCTAAATGCCCCGTTTGACTGACTGAAATGACTATTTTCTGTGAGCGTCAGGCCGACTATAACTAATGTAATTCAACTTGAAGTGCACGCTTTTAGAGATTATCGTCGAAGAGTACTTTTATTTATTATGAGCATTTTCTTGTCAGTTAAACTAAAAAAGTTATAGTGATTTTTAAAGTCAAACAAATTCGCCTTTTTTCTAAAGAATTATGAGTTAGTTATTTTGATACTCCGTATTGTACGTATGATGATTATCGCCATCAGGAAAACCATTTCAAGTTTTAAATGGTACCTACTAATTATCTATAAATTATGCCGCTTGGAAATCGTTGACATCTTTCATCATCACATGAAATAGGCTAGAGGCATTAATTCCTAGGGCTACAACTTTACCCAGTAATCCAATTGATTAATCATCGATACCTAAATACTCCTATCATAATAGGTAATATTATATTTAATTACAAATGATTATTTATTCATTAAATTGAACACTTATTTGTATTATCTATAGGTAATACATAATATAAACTAAAACTAAGGATGTGTCCAAGACGCACCGCTACTTTGCTGTATCGCAATGCTAATGCGTTGAGCGAGTTAGGTTCCAGAACTGCGGTCCCCTACGAGCCCCATATAGATGTATTTGAAGACTCGTCAGCCATTGTCCTGACTCCACTCCGGTCGCCAGCACACGAGCGCGCTGCTTAACCACTGGCTGTTTTCACCAGATCTTCTCCGGTTTTAAAACTCGTTTAATGGCTCGTTCCAGTTCCGTTTGTATATATGAGTGTATAGTGAAGACAACTTACATTAAGAAAACTAATGGCTCTGTGAGTTGTTGACCTCGCGGGCGACACAAAGAATTTGCGATGGCTTTATTCATGATTTTCCACCCCTCATACCCCCGGCCCCTTGAAGTTTACCGGATGAACCAGTGGAATTATTATAAAAACAAATAACCCGACAGCACTTTCTTTCAATACCACATAAATTTTGAATGCACCTGGTTTCGTACATGGAGTGTGAAAGTTGCCACACCAATAACTTTAAACCCCATATCGCCGTCATTTTGATAAATTTCCAAAAACTATGTCGACAAATATATATATATATATTTATACATATATATATATATACATATCGACCTTAAGATGTGAACAGCCGGAAATCCAGACGGACGGACACACGAAAGCGTTTCGCTGACTCGGTCGATAATCAATATTTTCCTATTTCTGGATTGTATCCAAATCCAAATGGTCAAATTTCATTGTAATATCATCTCATTTTTTACAGCAT
Source organism: Argyresthia goedartella (assembly GCA_949825045.1). NCBI lineage: Eukaryota > Metazoa > Arthropoda > Insecta > Lepidoptera > Argyresthiidae > Argyresthia > Argyresthia goedartella. Next base: position 9,960,611 of record OX463817.1, read on the forward strand.
ACTGCTGACTATCTACCTTAAAAAAACAACAGATTTAAAAACAGCCCTTGTTACCTACTACGCCTACGCATATGCATGGCTTAGTTATGGTATCTTATTATGGGGTAACAGCACAGACGCACCAAGCTTATTCACACTCCAAAAGCGACTCATACGCATACTAGTAAATATACATCCTCAAGACAGCTGTAGGCCATACTTTAAAGAACACAAAATACTCACACTTCCAAGTATCTACATATTAGAAACGTGTAAATTTGTCCGAAAATACCCCGAATTATATACAAAACGCCAAGATCAAATGTCGACAAACCACAACCTGCGACCACGAAAGGGACTGGCGCTACCACCTTCTCGACTAAATATTCACTCAACAAGCCCATTATCAATGACCGCGAAAATTTATAATAAATTACCAGAACATTTGACAACAGAAACTAAAGACACCATATTAATAAGATCATTAAAACAACTTTTGACCACAAAATGTTACTATAATTTAAACGATTACTTGAATGACAAATTATAAATTAAAAATACATATAGAACTAACCCAGTAACATAATATGTATAAATACTTAAATAATAATAATAATATAAATAAATAATAACATAATATAAATAAATAAAATATTTATAAATAATATATATAAATAAATATAATACATATTAACAATGACATAGACAATTACAGAAATATCACCTTTTCCATCTAGATAAGTACTCAAATTATAATTTAATAAGGGTTATAATTAAAAATAATTATAATACTATAATGTCGTCCTCTCTCATATTGCTGTGCCTGAACAAGGTCCATAATGTTGTAACTTTATAATATAACTTTATAACTGTGGAATGCAATAAATATACTTGATACTTGATACTTGATACTTGATACTTGATACCTATACAAATAATAATAATTAAAATATTTTTATTACCCATATCACATGTCACCTTCACTTCATTACCAAATGTGACGATAATAATGAGTTGATGTTGCTTTTGGCGTTGTACTTGGCAAGTGATAATTTAAACAAGTGCTGCGGACTAACGGAGATTACCGTGTATTTTAATTAGCAATAATAAGGAAAATATATCCGCTTGCGACCTGCTGTAAAGAATACCTAGGTACCGGCCTATCTACTGAGTGAGACTAGATAGCGAAGGTTGTCATTATCAATTGTCGTCATATTATTACGAGTAGGTAGGTACCTGCTCTAGCCACTAGGAATTAATTGACTAACGACACAATAATAATTAGTCTAGTTGTCATCGGTCCTCAATATATTAAGGAACACCAAACTGAACCGCATTTTTGCCCGATATATTCATAGGTATTCTGGATTCATTAATTATTTGAAATATATCAGTGGCTATCTTGATATACACTATAATATAACTGAGAATATCTACCTTGTGTTGTATTACTTGTATAGTATTACCTCTATATACAATAAAATATATGTTACCTTGCTGGCTGCTGTGGTTTTCTTTGTCAAAATTGTCACACTTCTACTATGACGTAAACCCATAAACCGGTAAGTTGAATTAGAAATCATCCGTGTTAAAACGCATTTTTATTATCGAGTGATGAAAGTGACTCATTAGGCACGCTTTTTGGTGCTGGTGATTCAGAAGGTATTTTTATGTAGCCAAAGAGACCCACTGATGGGCACTGAGTCCACACGTCCCTTTCCAGTGCTAAGTAGGTGGTCAGAACATTTTATATCACGACTTACTCTGGTTCTGCGTGGGCACGGGTGGTAGTGCGGATTGCTTGGTGTCGGGGCGTGCGCGTGCGACGGTCAGCGCAGCCATAAGCAGCAGCGCGGCGGCTCTCATGATGCGCGTGCGCGGGGTAACTGCGCGTAATCCGAGCGACACGCCTTTATATTCAACCTGCATAAACTCGAGCGTAAAGACGTCGACGTTAAAACTGTAGGACCTGTCTACTTTAGATATACCTATGATAATGAGGTATACATATAAAACTACTTTAGTTGAGCCATAAATAATTGTGTGGTGTGGTGACACATACGGTGGGTTTTTAAGTGGCGGTGTATGCTTTGTTCCTTATATTCATATATGGTCAAGGTCACCTATTGAAAATAATGTAACATAACACATCGTACGGGGTGGCAGAAGCATTCCTACCCTGCAAATATGAATTTGGAACCACCCATCCTTAATCCTACCCAATGAGATTTAAGTCTTATTTATTTAGTTAGGTATGAGAGTAGAAAGAGGCCATTGCTTAGATGTTTGAGTATTATAGCCTCGCAGAATCAGTTTGATCACGAGACTTCATGTTCCCTTCCAGCCTCCTTCCGTCCGCGCAACGTCTGGAAAGCCCCAAGCTACCTAGGTACCTATACTCGTATCAGCGTCATCCATCTATCACATCACGTGTAACTTATACCTATATAAGTAAAGGATCGCGCTACTTGCGAGAATCCGTAAGATATCAAGCTTACGTAATAGAAACCTATATAAATGTGTCCCGTAATCAATGGATAACCCCGGCGCTATAGATATATAGCTAGAGAAAGATCACATAATTCTGAACAACTTTTAATATGGAAGGGATTTGATCAGACCAACTTTATTTTTCATTCCTCCTTACAAACAAATCAGCTGACGCAAAGCAGCAAGCAAGCAGGCGCAAGCTAACGAACAAATCGCCCGGCTCAAAATTCTTAATTTCTGTATTACACACAAATTATATAAAAACAAGAGATACATGAAAATAGTGTGCAAAGGCGACCTTATCTCTAATAAGAGATCTCGTCCAGCAAACCAGTTTAAGATGAGAAAGGTTGATTGCAGAACAGGTGTAGACCTATGTGTGCAAGAATATAACGATCTTAACGAGTACATACATATTAATAAATAAAATAAATTATATAATAATGTACTAAATACTTATAATATTCTTCTACTACTACTATTATATTCACAGGCGTCAGCGTTAAAGCGAAGCTAGTACAGTGTAGGAAGCAGGAATAATTACGCGTCGAAAAAGTATGCGAATCGAAATGTCAGTGACTCTTATGTACAATGTCATAATGCTTATTTCATCTGAACTCGAAAACTTTTTCACTCTGGTAATTATTCCTGCTTGAGCCACAGACGATTTAGAACCATTTGAGGCCAATATGCCTATGGCGAGGCCTTACCTACCATACATTTTATTTGATTTTGGCGAAAATTCCCAGATTTTCACATTTCATTGATAATAACTGAAAAATTCAACTATATATGGATTATTTTAAAATTAATTGTAAACTAACAATTAATAAGCATACTGATATATCTTTATATGTGCATCTGCTACTTCAGGCTTAGTTTTTACAGACCTTTGAAGAGCACGACAAATTTTAATCATTAAAAAACAAGTTTTAGGGATCCAATAAAAAAAATACAGTGAAAGCTTTTATCCATTGTCGACAGAACCTGGAGCAGTACCAACCCTATTCTCGGGGTGATCTCGGGGAGGTTTGATTTTGATTTCCCAATGTTTCAACATAGGGCAGTCAAACTTACCTCGAGAAACAAATAAATAAATACAATTTAATAAAATAAAATAAATTCATTTAATAAAATAAAATAAATTCATTTATTAAATGTAGGTACTAATACAGTGCAATCTCACTAATCCGGCACTTCAATAGACCGATACGTCCAATAATCCAACACCCTCCGCCCGCGGCTCCCTCGCCCCTCTCCAATGCGCTCCGTCGCTGCGACGACGTCGTCTAGCACTCTAACCTCAAAACTTATCACGTGCAATATTTACCTGTTGATTCAGGTTTCAGAAAAAAATCGATCAACTCTCGATATGATGAAAGCATACGATAAGGTACCACTTGGTATACTGTTGGATAAACTACACGGTGTAGGAGTAGGAGGTATATATATCCAGATAGAACACTTTAACCCGACGTCAAAAGAAATCATTAAATATCGATCCAATAGCAAAACAACTTACGCCTCTATTCCTCAAGTTAGTGATATCGGATCCCTTCTTTTTCTCATCTATATTAATGATCTACCAAAAATACTCGATGACCCTTGTATCCTATTTGCTGACGACATTTCTCTGGTTTCGTCACACAAAAATAAAGAACACGTAAATGAAAAACTCAAGATATGCCTTGAAAGAATAACTGACTGGATGACTGACTATATCCTTGAAATAAATCCCCATAAAACTAAACTAATTACCTTTTACCGACACCAAAAAAAACCCTTACACATCATATTTGGCTGCAACAACATTAAGATAAAAGAAGCTACATTGCTAGGTACCTATTGCTTTTGATTCTCACTTAAGTTGGAAGTCCCATGTCCGAAAAATTTAAGGTAAACTATCTCAATTCTCATACGCACTAAGAGAAGTAAAGAAGTCCACCACCATCGAAACTGCCCTTTCAACATACATACGCATAAGCACACTCCTGGCTCAATAATGGCGTTATACTGTTGGGTAACAGAATTGACGCGTCACAACTATTTACACTACAGAAAAATATGATCAGGATCATAGCCAACATCAGACTTACACACAGCTGCAAACCATACTTCAAACAATATAATATCCTCACCCTCCCTGCTATTTACATCTTGGATATAATAAAGCTTGTAAGAAAATATCCTGAAACATATATATATATATATAAATAACCAACGTTGTAACTACGACACCGGCACGTACGGACGCTTCCTAGCGGCGTCCGCGGTGATGCCTGTAACACAGTGACGACCTAGTTTTCACACTACCGATACCGCTATGGCTGTACCAGCCAAGCGCGCGGTTACCATCATGGTGAACGAGCTCCTAGCCTTCGTGCAACAGAAGCTGGCTATGATGGACGAGCTCCCTCTGGAACAGATCTGCTCGACCAGCTTCAAGGAGGATGAGATAGCCGCCGCCAAGCTCGTGCTGCACGATACCGCCATCACCACCGTGTGCCTCGTGGCGCGGAGGGGTGCGAGCGGGAAAAAGCATCTTCAGGACATCTTCCAGGTGTTCAAGGAGATCGAACCCGACGACTTCCCGACCTACGTAGCCAGGGACCTCAACAAGCTGCCGCCGGTGACATTCGACCACGTCGACGTCACGCGGCTGCAGGCTGACGTCACCGAAATCCGAGGCAAGTTGGAGGCTTCGGTAGGCATCTGTGCTGGCCTCAAACGTGAATTGTCGGTATTGCATCAGGCCAGTACCTTGCTGCCGACGCAACAGATCGCCGACGCGCGCGACGACATTCCGCCAGTCAGCAAAAATGCCAATACTGCAACTGACCTAATTACGCGGGTTGCCATAACATGAAACTGCAGATAAGTCCTTTGGAGTCAGATAGGCCCAAGGAAATCCTGTCATTCAAACTTCGGGCTCCGGTCGAACTCAAAAAGATGCTCCTGACCAAGAACTACTAGCCAGAGGGCATCAGGGAAGCGAGACCGAAGAAGAAAATTCCTAGTTTCTTTCTAAAAAAATAATTATGTATCTCTAGTTTTAAGGTATGTATAGGTATGGGTTTTGTTACCTGAAATAAAGATTTATAATAATAATAATTCTTATTATTATAACCAGAGCCACCCTAAATAACTTATACTCTTTCAAAAATCGAAATAAATTGCTGTTACCCAAAATCGACATGACATTTCAATCATCTAAGTTACACCGAAAGTACAGTACAGTTCTACAGAAAGCCTACTACATTGTTGAAGAATATCTAAATGAAAATCAATTCTCATAGGTATAAGACTGAAGTATATCCAAAATATCAAGTTATATCACACACACTCACACCCTCTCACACGCGCACAACCCTCTCACACATAAACACAGACACCATATTAATCACACATAAACACAGACACCATATTAATAAATTAAGAAGATATAAAATAGTAGTTTATGTGACTGCTACATAATGGAGAGCATTAATACTCGAGAGTGGCGAGTTTCATAATAATATCACTCGAGATTTTTAATGCCTAATTTAATACGTATTTATAATAATTACGTACGGTTACATACACTAGTTTATCTACATACATATCATAAGCTCTATTTGATGTGTTCAGGAACCGCATGTTTGACCGGTATTGTGGCATTGTTCGTTGCTCTGCAGTTGTAACTTGTTGAGTAGTACCAACTTCACAGACAAACTGGGGGCGGGACGCAGGTGGGCGTCGGCGTTAGAAATTTGAATGTCATAATTTGATATTTTTTTGTAAATTATGGTCATAATGTATCAATATTCAGATAAGAAATAAGTTTTTACCATGAAGTTTATCATTAAGCTGGTCGTAACGTGTGGTTTGTGGACGCAGTAAAGAGGGTTTATGATACGTGTGTAGATAAATGTATTAATTATGTGATGTAATCGTTAAAAAATTCAATTTTTATTAATAATCTAGACATAAGGTATAAACTCTGTGTTAGACGGAGATATAAGTAAGTGTGTAAGTTTTTGCAGTGCCCTAACAGGGATAATTGTTGTTAGAACCTTGTAACCACCATAATGAAGTAATAAACATTTTGAGTTTGAGTTTGAAGATAGCTTCTATATATACTTTTTAGGAAGAGATTTTACTTCTTTTTGAACCGATGTTAAGTATTTTGTTGTTAAACTTGAATAAAATTAAAAATTCTACAGATCGCAAAGAAACAAACTATAAACAAAAAAAATATATTGGTCGGTCGGTCACTGTCGGTTACAGAAATGATCTTTAATTGCGGTATTAAGCATTGAAGTTTCTGTAGTGTCACTAAATCCTTAAAAAACCGGTCAAGTGCGAGTCTAAATCGCGCACGAAGGGTTCCGTACCACCGTTCAATGGAAGCGATGGTGTGGAGTGAATAGTTTGGATTTTACACAGCAAAATATTGTTTACAAAGTTATTGGTGCGGTTACTTTCACACTTCATGTACGTAACCAGGTGCATCCATAAGTTTGTATGTGGTATTGAAAGAATTGTTGTATGGGAGCCCCCTTAAATATTTCTTTTATCCTGTTTTTTAGTATTTGTTGTTATAGCGGCAACATAAATACATCATCTGTGAAAATTTCAACTGTCTAACTATCACGGTTCGTGAGATACAGCCTGGTGACAGACGGACGGACGGACAGCGGAGTCTTAGTAATAGGGTCCCGTTTGGAACCCTTCGGGTACGGAACCCTAAAAATTAAAGATGTATAATATCTAAAGTTATCAAACGTACCACAAATAATGTTAGATGATGACGCTCATAATTAAAAGGAAAGCCTGGACAATTGATGATTGTCACAAAATAAATGTCATATCATAATTATTTGTTACAAAAATTGCCGCTTTGATGGCTGTTTAAGTTGCATAGTTTCTTGTCTTTGCGACAACTGAATTGGTCTGACTTACAGCCACCTTTGCAAGTACATGCATCCTTCCCCGCCACATTTAGACGACAATCTTACACTTAAAGCCGATTTCCTAAGTAGCAATATTTTTTTTTCTTGCGATTCAAGTTTTGTTCTGATGACAGCTGGTTTGCTTCCTTTGCCTCTTTTTAGGATGTTGAATTTAAATTCAAAGTTTCTTCTAGTATAACATTGTCGGTGGACTCCACGTATATTATTTTGGAGGACTCTCATTGATAATTTTCAATGTTTTTCTCTGGCCTGTTTCATTTTAGATGGACTCTATTTGATCATCCTCAGTAGTCTCTTCTTAATTGGTTTCACCGGACGCGACTTGAGTATTTTCGAATTTCATCTAATTCTTCTTCTGAATTAATATTAAGCAAAGCCTCATTTGGTATAAAATAACTTTTGAGTCGTACTTATAACTTCGTCCCAAACATGGCTTCATATGGAGTACAGTCAATGCCTATGTGATTCGCTATGTTCGTCATTAATTGCACGAACATTAATTGGTATTATTATCCTCCAACCACGTACTAAGGATTTTCTCTTTATCTTGATGGGCCTTCTCCACCGACCCTTGGCTTTAAGGGTGCCTCGGTTTTCCATGTTCAATTGTTAAGTCGGGCTACATGCTACAATGTTCCTGAAAAATTATATTCGCAGAGCCATTATCGCTTTGAAGAATACTTGGTGCACCAAATATTGTGAAAATGTCTAGTAGCACATATGCTACTTCTTCAGCCCTTTTGGACTTGAGCGGACGGAGTTGCATTCATTTCGCTGCTAAGAATAGGTTTGACAACTAATCCCTGTTCGGAATGTTGCGTTTCTTTTCCCAGTTGCCACATAAGTTCAAATACATAACAATAATTTCTCTCGTAATATTTTCATAGCGCAAATTTAACTCTTTCTCCATCCGGTTCCCTACATCATGTCCATTTTTCAGGCGAGTGTCGTATACAAGTGAAAATTTTATTTTCACGTAAATAGTATCTGATTATGTTGCCTTCTTTGACTGGAATAATCAATTCATCTGCCTCCCCAATAGTCATGACATCGAATCTCCTCAAATTTTGCCCAAAGTAGCTTGTCATTATTCACAATGTCCGGGCATTATTCATCACTTGGCCCATAACATATATATGTAGTAATGAAAACATACTATCTATTCTTAAGCGAGAGCTAATACTTCTTCATGCGACTTTAAAATATATTCTGAGTTGGACTGTCTCTGCCTGGTGGTGCAGGGGAGTATATTGCACAACCGAATGGCCCGGAGACTAAGCCCGTGCTTATAGGATGCGGTATTATGCTGTGGAGTTGTAAGCATGGAAAAAGCTTGAGTTCTCCGAGGCCCGCTGGAAGAAAGAAACTGAAAACTATATTGTAGAAGGTTCCGGCGGTAAAAACCGGCGAAGACAGATCGGCAGCCACTTTAACTCCTTGCGATGCATGTTGTGATAAATTGTCGTATTTGCGCAGCACGAATATAAACCAAATCCCGACATTTTGAAGTCATTCTAGGTTGTTAGGTATTTTTTCGTTAGCACTGACCCAGCAGCCATTAGCATAATCGATGAGGGGTAGAAGGAGAGACTGAGCGAGAGTGATTTTGGTCTGTTGAGGCAAAAAGTAGGTAGTCTCCTGAGAGAGTGAAAAGTAGCATATTATCGGCGACTGACTTCATTGACATGCGATAAACATGACAGGTGGTTGTCGAAGATAAGACCCAGGTTTTTAGCTTTATCGCTATATGCGATTGGGGTACCATTAAAACTGACTGTTGCTGCAACAAGCTAAGAGACGGTCTGGTCCCTATAATCATGGCCCGGCCTTGCTCGGGTTAATGAGGATGGTCTTGGACGAAAGATGGAGCCCAACTTCAGCAACAACCAAGCTCAGCGTTGAGTGCCTCCACAGCAGAGTTTCCATCGTTAGGAGAGAAGGGACGATAAATCTGGAGATAATCAGCGTTAAGATGATATGAGGAAGGCAGGATGTCTGAAATGGAGTTCAGTGGATGTTTCCTCCGACCTCATAGTAAAGCTAGCACGGAAAGCTGTTTGCGATCCATGGCTAGCCTATGTCATCTGTGCTATGACCCGGTCTGAATCCTGACGGTACATGTCCAGCAACTTGTTCGAGTGAAGATAAAATAAAGTTTGGCATGGGTATAACAATGGACTTTAGAGCGGATGGGTAGGATTGAAATAGGACGACACTCTTTAAAAGAGGACTAGGTAAAGGGATGACTAATGCTTTTTCCCATATGGTGGAGAATCATTCGATATGGAAAAAATTATGGATTATGTGTCCAGTATTGTAATAAGTTTTTTAAGGCAGATTTTATCGTCACGTACAACTTTCGAGCTGATTGCTAGTACCGCCTTTTTGACCGCATAGGTTCCAATAGCTCAAGTTGAATGGTTTGGTGTCAGATAACCTCTAAGAGCGCAGGCTCTGAAGAGTGGCTTGATTGACAGTGGGATCTATCACAACAGGCGGTACAGAAAGGAACTGGGTGTGACCTTTGAGATCTTATTACCAGCCTGTAGGTCAATATCAATATCAATATACTTTATTGCACGGTAAATAATGATTACAAACAAATGAACACTTATGCGCAAAGGCGAGCTTATCTCTTAAAAGATATTTATGTTGAATTTAAATTCAAAGTTTCTTCTAGTATAACATTGTCGGTGGACTCCACGTATATTACTTTGGAGCACTCTCCTTGACCTTGATCATTTTCAATGGTTTCTCTCTGGCCTATTTCATTTTAGATGGACTCATTTTATTCATCTTCAGTAGTCTCTTCTTATTTGGTTTCACCGGACGCGACTTGAGTATTTTCGAAGTTCATCTAATTCTTCTTTTGAATTATATCAAGCAAAGCCTCATTTGGTATAGAAGAACTTTTGAGTCGTACTTATAACTTCGTCCCAAACATATGTAGTACAGGCTTCATATGGAGTACAGTTAATGCCTGTGTGATTCGCTATGTTCGTCATTAATTGCACGAACATTAATTGGTATTATTATCCTCCAACCACGTACTAAGGATTTTCTCTATATCTTGGTTGATTGTTTATGTAAACAAGAAACAGTTTAGGACCCAACACACTGCCTTGTGGGACGCCGTACGATATTTCTGCATCATCACTTGTATATTGACCCAGTTTGACTTTTTGGCTTCTGTCAGATAGGAAGTCGCTGAATACCCTTCGGCCGCGTATTAACCGGAGTTTTGTAACCAGTTACCTAAGAAGAAAAACTGTGCCGAGAGTACAAAGAAATTGACGAAGAGATCAATGACGCAATATCGGAACTTAATCAAAACGAAATGACTGTTGGACATTGTATTGAAATAATATCACCATATTCTTTTAGATATTAATAAACTGCAGATAATTTACTAATTCCTAGTTTTCTTGATTTATTTCACTACGGAACGGCGCGTTTAGACGCAAAGTACAGTCAAGGGCATAAATATATGTACAACTTTTTCATTACTTTATATGGAATCATATGGACAAAGTGTATAGATGTGTATGCTCTTGACTGTCCCGCTCGTACTGTCAAAGTGCAATAAAGATGCACAGATAGAAAACTCGATTCGCATTAAAGAAAAATGACAATGTCAAACTCATGGTAGCCGTACTGATTTGGTTTCGGAAATGACCAGATTATTTATATTATATTACATACGTTGAAATCATATTACCGAAATTAATGTCAAATACATTTCTGGATAATAAGGAATAATAATTTTTCTGTGATGGTGTAATAGCGGTCTAAAACATACTGGTAACTAGCAATTGATAAAAAGTAAATGTGTGTTGTTTATTTATGTCATAGTTATGACGAAGAGACGTCATATTCATTCTTCATAGTATTCTTCAATCTAACTGATTAATAAAATTAATAACAATGTCGAGTTATTTTGAATTCAATGGCGGTAATAATCTCAGTTGTCGTCCTTTAAAAAGAGCGGTATGCGGCACCGATCAATGCATATTCCCAACATGCTCCACGATGTACTTACGCCCAATACCTTATTCGTTAAAAAGTCTTTTGATTTATGTTTGAAAATATGTATCGAGTGAAAAAGAGCTATATATTTACAAAAATACTTAGGAATAGCATACAGTTGTAGAACCGCTCATAAATCATAGGTTATACGCGAATTCGCGTCCGTGGCATTACGTTCAAACTCTTGAGGTCGCGATATCGCGTTCGCGGCATTACGTTCGAGTTCTTGAGGACGTGACATCGTGTCTGAGGCATTAAGTTGAGGTTCTTGAAGACGCAATATCGAAGAATATATTTTATTGCATGTAATGCCAGTTTCACATGAGGGCAGAGCAGTGGGACAGAACAGTAGGCAGCACGGTACTGCTACAACCTGAACGCATAAACTGAGACAGAATAGTATAGTACTGTTCTGTCTCAGCTTGTGCTGCCTACTATTCTGCCCCACTTTTCTGCCCTCGTGTGAAACGGGCATAACTTTGCAAGTCAAAAATAATGAACTAAGCGTGTCCATGTCTTTAATTACAAAAAAATATATGGTATAGGTCCTAAGTAAACCATGGGTCCGGATCACTCATGTTTTCATAAGAGTATTATTTATTCCTTACTGGATACTAGTTACGAACAATTATACAGGTATCAGTAAAGGTAAAAATCCTATTACTTGGATACCAGTATCCAATGACGATCATTTTTTCTTCTTAGGTAACTGGTCACAAAACTCCGGTTACATACGCGGCCGAAGGGGCTGAATAGACTAAGCGAGATATCCCTTACACCTATACTCTCCAATTTTTTATTAGAATGGGATACAGACAGTATCAAAACATTTTTTTTAAGTCTAGAAACACAGTCAAACATTTATTACCTGAGTCAACTTGATCTGTGATATGCGTTATTAGAGCTGTCACAGCATCTTCGGTGGACCTTCCATTTCTAAAGCCATATTGTGCCTCAGATAATATATTGTACTTGTTAAGATAATTGGTAAGTCTGGTATTCATGAGCTTTTCTATGATTTTAGAAATGGAAGGTAGAACCGAGATAGGTCTGTAATTGCTGGCATCGTCCTTCTCTCCACTTTTGTACACAGGTGTTATGATCGATTTCTTTAGAATGTTTGGGAAAAATCCGAAGGAGAAACAAAGATTTGTAGCGGACAGATAATAGGGATTAGTTCATACTTGACCGTTTTTAGGAAACGAGAAGGTCGTTATTATATTGTCGTGTCCAGGAGCACTATCCGACTTTAGACCCATTAGTACCTCGTTAAGCTCAACAGCATCTGTTTTCATAATACAAAGGAATTGCTCTGGGTTATTTGTTCAGTATTTACATTATAATTGAGCTGTACTTGATTTATCTTTATATTTTCGGCTAGCTCCTTGCCAATATTGGAGAAGTAACTGTTGACAAAGTTAACCGATTCTTTGTTAGATGATTTAGCGTTGAGTAATTTGAAGTTGTCTGTTTTATTTCCTTTTAGGTTGGTTATTGATTTTATGCTATTCCAAAGACATTTAGAGTTGTTAGTTGGATCTGCTAGTTTTTTTCTGTCATAATTTCTCTTTAGTTTTTTAATTAAATTATTACAGAAATTACGATATCTTCGGTAAGTTATTTTAATTATTTGATTTTCCGGCTGTGATCTTAGTTGCTTTTGTAACTTGTTTCGGTTTCTAATGCATTTTAAGATGCCATTTGTCAGCCAAGGATTTAATATCCGTCTACTTTTAGGAATGTAAACAGTTCTTGTATTTTCTCGTAGGGTTTCAGTGATTGCCTCAACTAGCCTCTCTATAATTGTACATAGTCAGGTCATAAGTTCTGTCACATGTGCAATATGAAATAATTAAGACATGTTTATTATTTATGTAAACATTTATATAGCAAAATGAACTTAATAAAACATAGATTCTTATGGTAATAAAGTTTATTCAAAATGACCCCCGCGATTTTGAATACAGGCCTTTATTCTGCGCGGCCAGTCGTCTATCGCAGCACGAACGAGGTCCATGTCAATATCGGCGGCTGCCTTAATCAAGGATGCCTTGAGTGACTCCAAATCAGGATGAGGCTTTAAGCAGACCTTTTGATGGACTGTATTTTGATACACAACTGCATTCGTTTTTACGCCTTTCTCACAAAAATGTACCTCAGTTAAGCCCCAATAAGAGACTCCCAACCAAACCATGAGCGAGGATGGAAAATGACCTCGTTGGACACGCGGAATACGGTTGCTCGCTTCTTCACTGCTGTGTGCGTACACCTTATCATTTTGTTTGTTGTAGCTCTCTTCCACGGTGAAAATGTTTTCACCCGAAAAAAGAATTTCCCGAGTCTTTTTTCCCACGTACCGCTTCAACAAAGCGCGGCATCTCTTCAGTCTCAGGTCCATTAAACGAGCGTCCAAACGATGTCCTGTTTTTCTTCGATATGCCCTAAGCCCTAAGTCTTCATTTAACACCCTTTTCACCGTGGGCCTGCTTAACCCCATCTGAAGGGCCAACAGTTTCTGCTTACGTATGGGATTTCTTAGAATTCGCGCCTTCACAGCTTTTATCACTGCTGGAGTCCTAACAGAGCGAGGGCGACCACTTCTTGACCTGTCATCTACACTAGAGTCTTCATTGTATCGTTTTATGGTACGATAAACGAATCTTTTGGTTATATTAAAAATTTTCAGCAAGTCGAAAATCTGAATTGGCGCGTAACCGCAACGATGCAACGCAATAACTGCGACACGGTCTTCTTTAAGTGTCCACTCCATATTTAGAAATGAGGAAAATTCTAAAAAGTACACATTTTTATTTTCATGAAAAATTCGAAATTCGAATTCAATAAACTTTTTTGTGGCCAGCGTTCTAAATTCAAAAGTTTTTATTGTGTGACAGAACTTATGACCTGACTGTGTATTTGGGTTATCACTGAGTAGCAATTGCGGTAGGTTTTTGGCTGCCAGATCTAATAAGGCGTTATTGAAGTCTGTGCAAGTTTTAACATTTGGAGAACTTTTGCTAGTGAGCTGATCGGTTAGATTGAGGAATATCATAGAATGATCGGTGATAGTTGTTTTAAGAACAGCAATTTGTCCTCCCGTTTTTGATTTATCAAGCTTAAGCATGAAGTGGTCTAAACAACTTATCACTCTCGTGGGTATTGAGTGAGCCGTCATCAACCCATGTAGGCACATCATATTTAAATAGTTATGTCTGTTTTTCATAATTTTGTTTCGTGTCAGATGGAATTAAATCTTTATTTATATCTCCCGTTATTATAATATTTTTATACGTTATATTGAGCCTAGGTGTGCATTTAGCGAGATGATAAGCTTTTTTTAGAGGGTATAAACTTGAATCGCAAGAAAAAAAAATTGCTTCCTCGGCTTTAAGTAATTTTCAGAAACAAGCCAATAAAATGTTGGATGCAACCGACGCTAAATATCCCGTAGCTAATGTTGGCGACACAGTGAGTTTCCGTGTTCCAGATGTTGATCGAGCTTGAAGTGACGGAAGAAATAAAATTACTACTGTAATTGAAATAACCCGCTTACTTCATAAATTGGGAACGAAACATGATGTTATAAATCAACTTTATTCGAGAAACCAGTTAACATTGTGCAAGGAGAGATTTATGTGACCGAGAATTCACTGAGAGAGAGTGTAAGATTGTCGTCTAAATGTGGCGGGGAAGGATGCCTGTACTTGCAAAGGTGGCTGTAAGTCAGACCAATTCAGTTGTCGCAAAGACAAGAAACTATGCAACTTAAACAGCCATCAAAGCGGCAATTTTTGTAACAAATAATTATGATATGACATTTATTTTGTGACAATCATCAATTGTTCAAGCTTTCCTTTAAATAATGAGCGTCATCATCTTACATTGTTTGTGGTACGTTTGATAACTTTAGAGATCTTTAATTTGATGTATAATACTGAAAAATGATGAAAGATGTATAATTATTTATACATCTTTAATTTTTAAGGATTTAGTGACAATACAGAAACTTCAATGCTTAATATCGCAATTAAAGATCATTTCTGTGACCGACAGTGACCGACCGATCAATATATATTTTTTGATTATAGTTTGTTTCTTTGCGATCTGTAGAATTTTTAATTTTATCCAAGTTTAACAACAAAATACTTAACATCGGTTCAAAAAGAAGTAAAATCTCTTCCTAAAAAGTATAGGTATATAGAAGCTATCTTCAAACTCAAGTTAAAAATGTTTATTGCTTCATTATGGTGGTTACAAAGTTCCAACAACAATTATCCCTGTTAGGGCACTGCAAAAACTTACACACTAACTTACATCTACGTCTAACACAGAGTTTATACCTTATGTCTAGATTATTAATAAAAATTGAATTTTTTAACGATTACATCACATAATTAATACATTTATCTACACACGTATCATAAACCCTCTTTACTGCGTCCACAAACCACACATTACGACCAGCTTAATGATAAACTTCATGGTAAAAACTTATTTCTTATCTGAATATTGATACATTATGACCATAATTTACAAAAATTTGTCAAATTATGACATTCAAATTTCGAATGCCGACGCCCACCTGCGTCCCGCCCCTAGTTTGTCTGTGAAGTTGGTACTAATCAACAAGTTACAACTGCAGAGCAACGATCAATGCCACAATACCGGTCGAACATGCGGTTCCTGAACACATCAAATAGAGCTTATGATATGTATGCAGATAAACTAGTGTGATCAGGCTTCTCGGCACCTAATGACCTCGCAGGGGCCCATCAGCTACGAGGTAGCGTAGCGATCAGATGCCAAGAAGTGTGAACGTCGGCGATTCACCGAGCTAATACTTATGGAGTCGATCTAACCTGGTCTGTGCTTCGGTCCCGTCAACTTCCTGTCTCTCTGCAAGGCCCGGGTGCACCCTAGGCTCTTCTTTGTAGACAGGTTCTTCAGCCAACCAGGTATGACTGGCAGGCCAGCTTCGACGAGCACAGTGTTCCAACACAGGTTATGTTACGTGGGAAAAACCAATCGGCCACGTAAATGCGAACTTTATCTGGTTCGGGGAACCACAACACACTCAGCTATATAGAGAATCCTGAGGGGAACCCGAATACATTCCAGATGGCTTGCGATTTAAATTCAATACCCCAATCAATACGCGTTACATTGC
This sequence comes from Argyresthia goedartella, assembly GCA_949825045.1. Classification (NCBI taxonomy): domain Eukaryota; kingdom Metazoa; phylum Arthropoda; class Insecta; order Lepidoptera; family Argyresthiidae; genus Argyresthia; species Argyresthia goedartella. Next base: position 9,977,225 of record OX463817.1, read on the forward strand.
GAGGGCTTTCGTCTCTCAGTTGTCAAAAACTGCAAGGTTGGCAGCAACGTCAAATTCAAAAAAGGCCGTTCCGAAACCATCGATCGAATATCGATTTGGAATCGAACAATCACCCGCCCGGACAGGCACCCACCTGTCCCCTAATCTACGGGCAGCCGAGACAACGTTGCTACCGCTCGTTTTAGAACCGAGCCTCCTACTAGAACCTCTGCAGACCGGGGGGTCCCGTCCTTGCCAGGGAACAAGTTAACAATGCGCCCCCTGCGCCAACGTAGTGGCGGTAGGTTAGCATCCTTAACCAGAACGAGGTCACCAACACTAGGGGGGCTGGTTTTGTCAGTCCACTTAAGGCGCTGTTGTAAGATATGCAGATACTCGAGCGACCAACGCTTCCAGAAATTCTGAGTAAACTGCTGCAACATCTGGTACCTTGACAACCGATACAATTTCACTCCCTCGAAGGGGTGCTCGGGCAACGCGTTAAGTGGCTGTCCTATCAAGAAATGGCCTGGGGTCAGAGCCTCCAGGTCATTTGGATCCGAGCTGAGCGGACACAACGGTCGCGAATTGAGAACGGCCTCGATCTTACAAAACAATGTCGCGAGCTCCTCAAAAGTCAGCGCGGTCTGACCTACTATACGCCCCAAGTGCGTCTTAGCTGACTTAACTACGGCCTCAAAAATCCCACCCCAGTGGGGGCAACTCGGTGGGCTGAAGGTCCACTGTATACCCCGACGGGAGAGGGCCGTTCCAATATCCACTTTATTTACATTCAAAAAGTTGACTGTCTCTCGTAAGTATCGTTCCGCACCGACGTAGTTAGTGCCGTTATCAGAGCGGATCAAAGTTGGAAGTCCCCTTCGAGAAACAAACCTATCCAAACAAGCAATGAAAGCCTCTGTCGAGAGATCAGCAACGAGCTCGAGATGTACCGCCTTGGTGGATAAACAAACAAACACACATAGGTACGCCTTGTATTGCTTAGCGGTACGCAATCGTGAACTCTTCACCATAAACGGTCCGGCAAAATCCGTACCAATTGATGCCCTAGATTACGTGGCAGTCACATGAACTACTATTTTATACCTTCTTAATTTATTAATATGGTGTCTATGTTTATGTGTGAGAGGGTTGTGCGCGTGTGAGACGGTGTGAGTGTGTGTGATATAACTTGATATTTTGGATATAGTTCAGTCTTATACCTATGAGAATTGTTTTTCATTTAGATATTCTTCAACAATGTAGTTAGGCTTTCTGTAGAACTGTACTGTACTTTCGGTGTAACTTAGATGATTGAAATGTAATGTCGATTTTGGGTAACAGTAATTTATTTCGATTTTTGAAAGAGTATAAGTTATTTACGGTGGCTCTGGTTATAATAATAATAATAATTATAAATCTTTATTTCAGGTCACAAAACCAATACCTATACATACATTAAAACTAGAGATAACTAATATTTTTTTTAGAAAGAAACCTTTGAGTAATAATGTATAAATACACAGATATCGAGAGATAGGCCCTTGGCGCCAAACGTGTATCGGAACGGAACCAGTGTCGCCGAATATTGAGAACACACACACATCTACACCACTTATACATCAATCCTTCCGCATGTATTGGTCAGTGCAATGTCATGCACCTATCGTCTGAACACACCTACACTACCGCAGTTACACTAGCTAGCCGAACTAGTGCTGGGACATTGCAAGGACAGCGTGTTTCATCAATCCATTATAATTTATAGACAGTGCTATTTATGCCGGGTTATATAAATAAAATAATACTTTCTTTGTTAATATGATATATTTATTTTACAAGAAATACCTATTACTATGTTGACAGGCTGTAACACATACGGGGTGCCAAGCCGAAAAGGATTGTTTGGGACATGACTTTGAACAACTTTCTCAATGCATCTGATTTGATCAGAGAATCGTTATTTTTTACTTCCCCATACAAATCAGCTGACCGCTCGGCCTAAAATGTACTGCAAAGTGAAAAATAATGTTGCTCTGATCAAATCGTTTTAATAGAGAAGGATGTTCAGATTGATGTCCTTAACAACCGCCTTTCGGCATATATACCCTTTCTGTATAATCCTGTACAGTACAATACTACCTATTGACAAGAAAAATGTAAATATTTATTAAGAACTTGGCGTTTTGACAATTAAGGTGTAGCATTTTTTGCTAGGTAATGCAGTCTTATATTAGTATATCTTCTTATTAGAGCTTTGATTAGTAAGATTAGATGATTACCCAATGGGTTTTGTTCGTTTTGGTAAAAAATCTATTTCTTTCCATCGATTCAAAAACATAATTCTCACTATCACTATTCCCAACACTATACGTCGTCTCTGCGTGCGTGTAACAGTTCGCCTCCGTACCTCAATGCATATTTACTTTTTTAGAATATAGAATAGAATAGAATATGCGTTTATTCAAGCGTCACAATACACATAGCACAAAATAGGAATATACAAAAATAGGAATACACATGGACAACAATAAAAGTGGGTATATTATGTGATGTAAATGGCTTCTTAAGAAAACAGCATAGTGTGCTGGTTGTATACGGCGACGGTGAAACGGCTCCGGCTCAGCATTATGCCGGAACCGGTGTGACTGAGTGTGTTGTTTTTTACGGTGTTGATTAGACTACGTAATATGCATAGATAAGAGATATAAACAGTAAATAATATAGGGTAACCATAATAAATGTAGGGTTTATGAGTATAGAGAGTCAAATCGCGACGAAGGAAAGATATGTTTTTAAAAACTAACTTTTTAAAATAAAAGGAACGAGCAATTCGTTTAGTGGTCTAATTATGACTGACTTATTCTAAAGCACAACTGTAAGAGCTAGGATCCTTATAGACTATCCCTATAGAACAACACAATTCCTAGTAGAGGCCGGTTGAGGTGCGTTAACGCTGACTCTACCGTCTCCATACAGGTCAGACATTGTAACTCCTCCCTCCCTAAGTTCGAAATCTCCTGAAGAAGTATTCTGAGGAGGATGATTTCGACCAAAGAAATGGAAATGGAAATGTTTATATAAAATAAAAAGTATAAGGCTTACGGTTAAGATTATATATAAAACTATAGTTCCTACGCTAATGTTCGTGTCCACTGTGCTATCACTCTCCACTTGATCATTTTCCAGCATATGTGACAGCACTTTTAGATCAGTAAGGTCAACATCTCTAATCTTTATTGGTTCTATATTTTTTTTGAAGTCAATTTTCAGGTTTTCAGGAAATTTCACCAATTGCAATTTCGGGTAAATAATTTCAATTCCGTTGAAGGTATGTTTCCTCAAATGGTGGGTTGCGATGTTATATTCACAGTTATCATCGATGGTAAGCAGATAGGTACCAAGAACGTTGTAATGTAGGATTTAATTTGCACATATTCTTGTAAGATCCATGGCTGACTTGGTATACAGTTGTTTAATATTTATGCGTCGGAAACGCACCGGTTTTTTGTTGCGCGAATCGATCGCGAGTAATCGAGACATCACTAGCGGAAACGGACCGCAGATGTCACTCGTACCGGAACGAGATGTAAAATTGGAGGTTATCTCGCTTGGTCTTGTCTCATCGGTGAGAACTAACATGGCTACCATAGCGTCGGGCTATTGATTGTAATTCGGTGTAACAATCATATCACACAGGCATCGGGCCAATTCGGAGTGTAAATCTACCACATCGTCGGGAAATAAGTAGATTCACGTCAGCTGTCAAGTGAATTGTGTTGTGAAGCACATAGTCGTATCGGACGGCGCCACGTGCCGGTATCAGCGCGCCGGCCACGCCACGCTGTCGGCAGCGCCAGGCAGCGACGATACTGGTTCGATCCCATCTCCCATTCCAAAACTGTCTCCTCTCCCGCATTCCTGTCTCGAATCGAGCTACCACGATCTCCTGTCTACGGTGACAAGGTCAGTAAAAATTTGATTCAATTCTTTTCTCTCACGTGCGGGCAAATGCACACCCGCCTCAGGATTCCACGCCGTTCGGTAGGCGTGGAAATTAAACATTTTGGTAGCAGGAGCGCGGTTTCCTATTGGGAAATCATCGATTCACGGTTGTAGGGCTGCCTTTGTCACATTGTAGTTGGGAGAAAAGAATATCTCAGATTGGCTCAAGTCGGCAATGAGTCTGTGGTCGGTATACCACAATTAAAGTTCATTTCGGTTAGTGAAAGTATAAGTGTCAATCTAGTTAATAATTATTATAAAATTGTAGTCGGAAACTACTGTTAGTGCGCATAAAAGATTGAACAGTCATTCTGCGAAGTAACTAGATTGTATTATGTTCGATTCCAAATCGATATTCGATCGATGGTTTCGGAACGGCCATTTTGAATTTGACGTTGCTGCCAACCTTGCAGTTTTTTGACAACTGACAGACGAAAGCCCTCGCGATGTAACGCGTATTGGTATAGGGTATTGAAATTAAATCGCAAGCCATCTGGAATGTATTCGGGTTCCCCTCAGGATTGTCTATATAGCTGAGTGTATTGTGGTTCCCCGAACCAGATAAAGTTCGCATTTACGTGGCCGATTGGTTTTTCCCACGTAACATAACCTGTGTTGGAACACTGTGCTCGTCGAAGCTGGCCTGCCAGCCATACCTGGTTGGCTGAAGAACCTGTCTACCAAGAAGAGCCTAGGGTGCACCCAGGCCTTGCAGAGAGACAGGAGTTTGACGGGAACGAAGCACAGACCAGGTCAGATAGATTCATAAGTATTAGCTCGGTGAAGCGCCGACGTTCACACTTCTTGGCATCTGATCGCTACGCTACCTCGTAGCTATGGGCCCCTGCGAGGTCATTGGGTGCCGAGAAGCCTGAACATTTTGGTAGCAAGAGCGTGGTTTCCTGAGATTTGCAGCCGTCAAGGGCTCCAGGAACCCACGATTTGGGACTATCAATCTGTAGGTATAGGCGGTTATTAGCTAACTTGGTGTTGTTCCTGTATCCACATAGATTGGTAGTATTGTAAGCTATAGGTCTATTGCTGGTAGTAGATAGACAGATATTGAATTGAAATTTGCATTGAAGTACCAGTTAGTCAATCTATTAGTGGTCTAGTAATGCTAATGAATGTTTGGTTAACATAGGTAGTTACATCTATTGATAGCAGGCTATTACATTGTTTTCAGTTTATAGCAATTTATAACTTGAACTAATATTGACTATCTGTGTGTGTTATAATGATAAAGGGAAACTAAATTGTTATTTACAGAATTTATATAGATATAAAACTCGGTTCCTATTGTTTAAGGAAATCAACATTGTTTAAGTTATAGTTTAGGGTTCCCTCGTTTGGGTTATAGACTGGAGGGTCCAATAAAATTGAGTTACTGCAAATTGTGAGTAAGTATCGTTCCGATCATGTCGTTATCTGAAATACAGAAGGGTGTTTCTAAGGAACTCAGATGGTTTTCCTCCGCACACGGTCTGATAGACCGTTCAGATAGGCATGATGTGGTATTGGAGCGGTCTATGGACGTTAAGGAACGTTACAACAGGGTGCTCGAATTGTCCGCGCAGGCGGAATCAGTTGATGGTTGCGCACCTGACAGGCTGTCACGGTTGCTAGGGGATGTCGACCAATGTATGGAGATGGCAGCTGCTATCACGCAGAAGGCTGCGGACATACGTAGACAGCGCGAGTCCAGCAATGGTGGTGACATTGAAGCACCCCTGCCGCTTCAGGGTTCGGGGTCCAGGTTACCTGCCATAACTATGCCTACTTTTGACGGAGTGTCCGGTGAATGGATGAGCTTCATCAATCTGTTCGACAGTTTGGTGCACATGCGATCGGACATTACCAAGTCTGTCAAGATGGCTCAGCTGGTGGCAGCATTGAGGGGTGAGCCTAGGGAGCTGGTCGCTCATTTGACAGTTACGGAGGGTAACTATGAAACGGCCAGACAATTGTTGGTCAGACGTTACCATAACAAACGGAGGTTGGCCGATGCCCAACTGAACCGTTTGTTTAGTATCCCGGTTGTGAACAAGGTTGGGGCCATACAGACGGAGGTTTTGAACCCGTTGTTGTCCGTCACCAAGGCTCTAGAGAATCTTGGACTTCCGGTTGGTGAATGGTCGTACCTATTGTTGTACATTGTACTTTCCCGCCTACCCACTGACGTGCAGACTCGTTTCGAACAGTCTCACGGGAGGTCGGCCGAGGACCTGCCCGCCTTCTCCGACTTGGTCGGATTCTTGGAAGAGGAGGCTCGACGGGCAGAGAATTTGGGGTTGACGGTCACCCATCCTTCGGAGCCACAGAGAGCTGCCGGGAGCGCTGTGAGTAGGGGCTCTCCGACGAGGAAGGACCGCACCAACCGGCAGTCGTATGGGACTGTGAGTGCATTGACCCCACATAGTGAGACCTGCCCATGTTGTAGGCAGATTGGCCATGCTGTGGCCAATTGCAATAAGTTCGGGGAACTTAGGGTTGAGGGACGGCGCCGGATGGCCAAGCAGCGGAGCTGGTGTTTCCTGTGCCTCGGGCCACACATGGCTAGGGACTGCACGCGCACAAAAATGTGCGGATATTGTGGTGGGGCCCACAACAATCTGTTGTGCATGAACCGGTCCGGCCAACAGCCACCACAGGGCCGTACCCAGGGTGACACGGCATGGGGCCCTGAGAATTCGTTTGCGACTCGGAGCGCAACTCAGGGGCCAATGTCCCCACGTGCACAGGGCGGTACTAGGGTGCAGGGCCGCACTCAGGGTCATCACATGGGGGGCCCTGAGTTTTCGGTTGCGACTCAGCATCCGACTCAGCGGGCAATGGGGCCACAAGCACGCAGCCACCCAGGGGTGCAGGGCCGCACTCAGGGTCATCACATGGGGGGCCCTGAGTTTTCGGTTGCGACTCAGCATCCGACTCAGCGGGACATTGGGTATGTTGAGCAGGCCGTAACGGGCGGGTGGCATGGGACACCTTCGAGCTATGCGGATGCGGTTCGGACGCCGCCTCAGTTGTCGCCCCGCTCGTCGCCTCGTCCTCGTCGGTCGCATGTGATGTCCCCCCCGCTCATGGAGCGGCCACGATTGAATTCACGCCCACCCCCCTTTAAGGGGAATCGTAGGTTGGGAATGGAACCGGCGCGTGGGCCATTTGTACAATGGGACCCTCTGGCGTATAGCTGCCTACCTGATCGGTTACAGGCACAGTGGGGCCCCGGGGGCCCTCGCTAGGAATTTGCGGCCCAACAATTTGTTGCCCCCCAACCGGAGACGGTGGTGTTACCGATCGCCTCTGTGCTTGTTTGGGATTTGGCGGGCAACCCAACATACGTTCGCGCCCTATTAGATTCTGGAGCTCAGGGCTGCATTGTATCGAATGATTTAGCAAAATGGTTGGGCCTCAATATAAATAATGTATCGCTGCCGAGGAAATTGGTCCCTGCTGGGGATTACAGGGCAACCCTTCACGGGTTTTGTGATGCCTCTGAACGAGGGTTTGCGGCAGCGGTTTATTTGCGAACCGTCACCTCCACCGGGGAGGTCGACGTGCGTTTGGTTTTGGCAAAAAGCAAGGTAGCGCCTATTCGGACAAGGATGACGATTCCAAAACTGGAACTGTCCGGGGCTGCTCTTTTGACCAAACTTTTGAATCACACTCTAACAGTGTTGCTTGGGTCAGTGGTTTTGGAGGATACGGTGTACGCGTGGACGGACAGCCAGATTGTTTTGTGCTGGCTGAAGGCTTCGGTCCATAACTTAGAGGTTTTTGTTGCGAACCGTGTCTCCCAGATTGTGTCGTCTGAGGTCCCACTGACCTGGAGACATGTACCAGGAGAATTGAACCCGTCTGATTGTGCATCCAGGGGATGTCGGGCTCCTGAACTCGTTAGACACCATTTGTGGTGGGGACCACCCTGGCTTGCCAGGAGAGAATCGGACTGGCCCCACAGCCATGTAGTAGTATCTTCGGATCATGGCCCCAGAGCGGCCGTGCATGTTACCCAGAAGGCTGAGGACCCTGACGCCGGGTTTCTGCTGGACCGGTATAGCTCATGTGTGTTTGTTTGTTTATCCACCAAGGCGGTACACCTCGAGCTCGTTGCTGATCTCTCGACAGAGGCTTTCATTGCTTGTTTGGATAGGTTTGTTTCTCGAAGGGGACTTCCAACTTTGATCCGCTCTGATAACGGCACTAACTACATCGGTGCGGAACGATACTTACGAGAGATAGTCAACCTTTTGAATGTAAATAAAGTGGATATTGGAACGGCCCTCTCCCGTCGGGGTATACAGTGGACCTTCAGCCCACCGATTTGCCCCCACTGGGGTGGGATTTTTGAGGCCGTAGTTAAGTCAGCTAAGACGCACTTGGGGCGTATAGTAGGTCAGACCGCGCTGACTTTTGAGGAGCTCGCGACATTGTTTTGTAAGATCGAGGCCGTTCTCAATTCGCGACCGTTGTGTCCGCTCAGCTCGGATCCAAATGACCTGGAGGCTCTGACCCCAGGCCATTTCTTGATAGGACAGCCACTTAACGCGTTGCCCGAGCACCCCTTCGAGGGAGTGAAATTGTATCGGTTGTCAAGGTATCAGATGTTGCAGCAGTTTACTCAGAATTTCTGGAAGCGTTGGTCGCTCGAGTATCTGCATATCTTACAACAGCGCCTTAAGTGGACTGACAAAACCAGCCCCCCTAGTGTTGGTGACCTCGTTCTGGTTAAGGATGCTAACCTACCGCCACTACGTTGGCGCAGGGGGCGCATTGTTAACTTGTTCCCTGGCAAGGACGGGACCCCCCGGTCTGCAGAGGTTCTAGTAGGAGGCTCGGTTCTAAAACGAGCGGTAGCAACGTTGTCTCGGCTGCCCGTAGATTAGGGGACAGGTGGGTGCCTGTCCGGGCGGGTGATTGTTCGATTCCAAATCGATATTCGATCGATGGTTTCGGAACGGCCTTTTTTGAATTTGACGTTGCTGCCAACCTTGCAGTTTTTGACAACTGAGAGACGAAAGCCCTCGCAATGTAACGCGTATTGATTGGGGTATTGAATTTAAATCGCAAGCCATCTGGAATGTATTCGGGTTCCCCTCAGGATTCTCTATATAGCTGAGTGTGTTGTGGTTCCCCGAACCAGATAAAGTTCGCATTTACGTGGCCGATTGGTTTTTCCCACGTAACATAACCTGTGTTGGAACACTGTGCTCGTCGAAGCTGGCCTGCCAGCCATACCTGGTTGGCTGAAGAACCTGTCTACCAAGAAGAGCCTAGGGTGCACCCAGGCCTTGCAGAGAGACAGGAGTTTGACGGGAACGAAGCACAGACCAGGTCAGATAGATTCATAAGTATTAGCTCGGTGAAGCGCCGACGTTCTCACTTCTTGGCATCTGATCGCTACGCTACCTCGTAGCTGATGGGCCCCTGCGAGGTCATTGGGTGCCGAGAGGCCTGAACATATTACTTGCGATAGAACGTCGGGTTCTATAGTCCTACAGTGTTATTTCGGTTTACACAGCAGGGTCGGGCTATTTAGGGGGTATTAAGCTGATTTTGCTGACCTCAAAGGAAGTGTGGTTCCTATCGGAGGGGCCACTGGTAGAAAAATAGTTTTTTTTTATAATAACGTTTTGTGGGTTATTTTTGTATTGTGTTTTATGGTGGCATTCTCTAATTGATTTAGAGTATATATTTACAAGATGTGTGTCCACAGGGCGACCATATTAAATATTGTTTAGGATTTAATTGTTTAGTGGTTGCCTTGGGTTTTACAACTTAGTTTTAATTTCTGTGCCCAGCGCTGACGGGAAAGTGCTGGGCTGTGCTTAGTTCGGTAATGAAGCATAGGACCAGAAACAATTGAATTGGTAACCATGGCACCTTCACCCTTGACGGTACTGCGGTATGGTGTCCGTGAGGAGATGAGATGGCTCGCCCATACTCACAAGTATGTGGAGCGACCTGACATGGACGATGTCCTGCTCAAGCGTGTGGAGGACGCAATGACACGCGTCGGGAAGGTGTGTCGGCTGGCTGCGGAGGCTGAAGCCCTCGGGCTTACGGATGAGGCCTCGGTGGCTGCAGTGAAGCAGCTCTGCGCGGATGCTGACCAAGCGATGGAGTGCTTGGGCGACATCGAGCGTCGCGCCGAAAAAATTAAGCGGTCGCGTCGGGATGACCGCGGGGAGGGTAGCGGAGACCCGCCCCCTAAGGGTGTGGTTGGACGGCTTCCACACCTGGAGATTCCGGCCTTCGGTGGGGCAATTGATGAGTGGCCGGCATTCATCAATTTGTTCGATAGCCTGGTCCACGGTCGGGACGACCTGGACAGCGCCTACAAGTTGGCCCAGCTATTGATGGCACTGCGGGGTGAACCGAAGGAGTTGGTCGGTCACCTAACGGTTACGGCGGGCAATTATGAGATTGCCCGGGTCATATTGTTTGACCGCTACCAACACAAACGGGGGGGTGGGCGGTCAAAACAATTTGGCGTTTTGAGTGCCGCGCCGTCGGGTGACGGCTGTGTGCACTGCGACAGTACCGGTCATGAGGTGACCAGTTGCGCCAACTTTAAGGCTCTCGGTGTGGCTGCCCGCAGGAAGGTGGTCTTCCGCCACCGATTGTGTTTCGGTTGTTTGGGGCCGCACCAGCTGAGCGAGTGCTCACGCGCGTCCCCCTGTGAGTGCTGCGGTGGCAGGCACCACGTCGTGTTATGCCTGAACCGGTCAGGCCCATCGGACGGTCACCAGGGCCGGACTCAGGTTGCTCGGTCACAGGGCCCAACCAGGGCCGGACCCAGTCCCCCTCCGGGCAACGGGAGTCACCAACGGGGTGACTGGGGTACCCGCGGACGGGACCCCCCCCGAGGGGAAGGGGGCAGCGCGGGGGGTAACAGGCGGGATAGCCGGGGTTCGGTCGCCGCTGTCCAGGGCCAGCGAGGACTTCGGGCCGCTGGCTCACCGCGTGTTACGGGCGGGTGTCAGATGGCACCTATGAGTGGCGCGAAGGCTGGGAGCCCACCACCTTCTGCGCCACCCTGCCCGTCGCTCTGGGAGGCGAACAGGGAGGCGAACAGTCGGATGTCGCCCCCATTCCTAGAGCGCCCCAGGTTGAATCCGCTCTCCCCCCTCCATCCACGGTGGCCACCGGGCACACTGTTCACAGTCCGGTATGGTCGGGTACCGGGAGAGCGAGGGGCCTATTATGCGGGTTGGGACCCCCTGATGTACATGCGGTCTGATATGCCACCGGTGGCATATCAGCAGCCGAGTTACCAGGCCGACGGGGGTCCCAGCGGGTTCGGATCCCGCGGAGGTTCCCGCTAGGGACACGCCGCCCACTTACAGGGTGCCGCCACTCCACAGACGGTCATGCTCCCCACCGCCTCGGTGATAGCGTGGAGTTCGGACGGCAAATCTTGTGTGGCACGAGCACTATTGGACTCGGGAGCCCAGGGGTGCTTAGTCTCGTGCAACCTTGTAAGACGGTTGGGCATTTCGGTAAGGGAGTACCCACATTCCATTCGGGGAATTGGGAACACGGAAGTCGGTTCCGTTAAGGGAGTATGTCGGATTACTCTCTCGTCACGGGTGGATTCATCGGTGAATCTGACGGTCACGGCATTAGTCATGCCTAATGTGATGGGCTCACACCCTCACGTACGGTTGTCGCCCTCGGTGCGACAGTTGGTCGCTGGGTTGTCACTGGCTGACCCGGAGTTCGATATTCCGGGCCCAGTAGACATTTTATTGGGTGTCGATGCCTTGGGATACCTGTTAGTGCCAGGTGTCCACGTGTTGCAGGCGACTGGTCTAGTTTCGGTCAACACCAGATTGAGCCATGCGGTAATGTGTCCGGTCATGCCGGCTGCCCCACGCCTAGCGACTCGTAGTCCCTTATTCGGTTATGTACTCTCGGAGGTGATACAGAAGTTTTGGGAGGTGGAGGAACCACCTACGGTACGCCGGTTGGACCCGGTTGAAGAAGAGTGTGAACAGTTTTATCGGAACAATACTGGTCGCCTTCGGTCAGGTCGATTTCTCACACGTCTTCCATTTCGGAGTGATCGCCCACAGCTGGGCAGTTCACACCATGCAGCCGAGACGCGGCTTCTGTCGATGGAACGACGCATGAAGCGTGACGGGATTTTCCGGCAGAAGTACGTCGACTTCATGCGGGAATACGAGTCGCTCGGCCACATGTCGGTTTCGGGTATCGACTGGAAGCGTGAAGACCACTGCTTCCTGCCTCATCACGTGGTCTTGAGGACCCCGGAGGGCAAAATACGGGTAGTGTTCGATGGATCGGCATCAACATCTAACGGCATGAACCTGAACCAGTGTTTGCATTCAGGGCCGAAGTTGAATCATGACATCGCGGATGTTATCACACGGTTCCGTCGACACAATGTTGTGTTTGTAGCTGACATCCGGATGATGTTTAGACAGACGGTCATTCACCCTGACGATAGACGGTATCAGCTGATACTGTGGCGAGAGAGCCCAGATCAGCCCATCAGGGTGTACGAGCTGAACACCAACACGTACGGGCTACGGTCTAGTCCTTATTTGGCGATTCGCACTCTGCGGGAGTTAGCGGATCGAGAACGGTTAAATTTCCCTAGAGGAGCAGCGATCCTGGAGCAGGACCTCTACGTGGACGATATCTGTACCGGTGCAGATTCCGTAGAGGAGGCGCTCGCTCGACGGGACGAGCTAGTTGAGCTCCTACGGGGTGGAGGTTACGAGCTCCGGAAATGGATGTTGAACTCTCCAGAGTTACTGACTGGTCTTCCAGATGACTAACAGCAGGATCCCCACATTTTTGAGAATTTGGAAAATCCAAATATGTTGTCGGTATTAGGCGTCCAGTACCAGCCGGTGTCAGACATGTTCTCGTATCGGGTCGAGTTGGACTCCCAGAAGGTCTGGACGAAACGGAACGTCCTCTCAACGGTGGCTAGGACATTTGATCCAAACGGGTGGATCACCCCGGTAACGTTTCAGCTCAAGTGTTTTATGCAGCAATTGTGGTCTGCTGAGCTGAAATGGGACGACCCGATCGGCGGGTCATTGAGCTCAGAGTGGGACTCGTTCTTTTCGACCCTCCCTGGCATCAATCGGATTTCACTGCCACGGAGGTTGGTCCCCACCAAACGATACACCGCCACCCTGCATGGGTTTTGCGATGCCTCGGAGAAGGGCTACGGAGCTGCGGTGTATCTGCGTACGGTCGACTCCTCGGGGGAGGTTGATGTGCGGTTGGTCATGGCCAAGAGCAAGGTTGCGCCGTTGCGCACTCGCATGACCATTCCCAAGTTAGAGCTTTCGGGAGCGGCTCTCCTGACTCGTCTTCTCAACCACACGATGACGGTTCTTCGTGGGTCAATAGCGTTGGAAGATACGGTCTACGCTTGGACGGACAGCCAGATCGTGTTATGCTGGCTGAAGGCTTCAGTTCACAAGCTGGAGATTTTTGTGGCGAATCGGGTTTCGCAGATTTTGACTTCGGAGGTTCCCTTGATCTGGAGACATGTTCCAGGGGAAATGAACCCAGCAGACTGTGCGTCTCGTGGGTGTCACGCTCCGGAGTTGGTTGGACATCCCTTGTGGTGGGGTCCAAAATGGTTGACTCAAGCCGAATCGGATTGTCCAATGAGTCCACGCGTTACCACGGCGAACGGCGCCTTGACAGTCGGTGTCTGCACGACGCAACCAGAGCCGGAAGAGGAGTTCAGCCTGCTGGAACGGTACAGCTCGCTCGACAAACTGGTCAATGTGACCGCCTGGATCTGCCGATTTGCGCGGAATTGTCGGAATTCTGAGGCGCAACGAGTGCGGACACAGGTCCTGACACCACGGGAACGGAACCATGCGTTGTTCGCATTGGTACGGAACGTGCAGACGGTGCACTTTAAGTCCGAACTGGACATTCTGAGACGCGGACGCGTCCAACTGAAGGGAGCTGTGGCTCGGCTCAACCCGTTCATTGACCCTCAAGGATTGCTGAGGGTAGGAGGTCGGCTGCGGAATGCCAACCTGCCTTATGCGGCTCGCCACCCGTTGTTACTCCCTAGGAAGGGGAAGTTGGTCGAACTGTTGATACAGGATCGACACATTTGGAATGGGCATGTCGGATGCCACGCCTTGATGGCGTTTCTCAAGCGCGAGTTCTGGATTCTATCGGGAAGACGCTTAGTCGTATTTCGGTGCCTGCCTTGTTATCGGGCCAAGGCGGCTACGATGCAGCCCCAGATGGGCGATTTGCCCTCGGATAGGGTTAACGAAATCCGGCCCTTTGCGGGTGTCGGAACGGATTTCGCGGGACCATTCATGGTCAAGTCTTCACAGCTACGGAACGCCAGATTAGTGAAGGCATACCTGTGCGTCTTCGTGTGCTTGGCCACGAAGGCAGTCCACTTGGAGGTGGTCAGTGACCTCACTACGGAGGCATTTTTCGCATGTCTGGATCGGTTCGTCTCACGAAGGGGCCTCCCGACATTAATCCGTTCGGACAACGGCACAAATTTTGTCGGAGCCAGGCGATATCTGCAGGAGGTCACTCAATTCCTGAACGGTAACCAGGACGCCATTGGTACGGCTTGCTCCCGACGAGGGATTGAATGGGTTTTCAGTCGGCCGGGATGTCCTCATTGGGGAGGAATTTTTGAGGCTGCGGTTAAATCGGCTAAGTCGCACCTGACGAGGATCATCGGTGAGACCTCTCTACGCTTTGAAGAGCTTGCGACGCTGTTCTGTAAAATTGAAATGACACTGAACGCGAGTCCGTTGTGCCCGCTCAGTTCGGATCCAAATGATTTGGAAGCGTTGACGCCGGGTCACTTCCTGATAGGTCAGCCCCTTAACGCCCTGCCAGAATACCCATTCGGTGATGTTAAGTTAAGTCGGTTAACTAGGTGGCAGATGTTGCAGCAGATGGCTCAAGATTTTTGGAAACGGTGGTCCCTTGAGTACTTGCACATCTTGCAGCAGCGCCTTAAGTGGACTGACCGGACGAGCCCCCCTCAAGTCGGTGATTTGGTGCTGATTAAGGATGCGAACCTGCCATCATTGAGATGGAGACGAGGACGGATCGTCAATTTGTACACGGGTCGGGATGGCACGCCTCGATCAGCAGAAGTCAAGGTGGGGGACTCGGTCCTCAAGAGAGCGGTCGCAACACTTTCTCGCCTTCCTATTGATTAGGGACAGGTTCGAGCCTGTCCGGGCGGGTGACTGTTTAATATTTATGCGTCGGAAACGCACCGGTTTTTTGTTGCGCGAATCGATCGCGAGTAATCGAGACATCACTAGCGGAAACGGACCGCAGATGTCACTCGTACCGGAACGAGATGTAAAATTGGAGGTTATCTCGCTTGGTCTTGTCTCATCGGTGAGAACTAACATGGCTACCATAGCGTCGGGCTATTGATTGTAATTCGGTGTAACAATCGTATCACACAGGCATCGGGCCAATTCGGAGTGTAAATCTACCACATCTTCGGGAAATAAGTAGATTCGCGTCAGCGGTCAAGTGAATTGTGTTGTGAAGCACATCGTCGTATCGGACGGCGCCACGTGACGGCAGACAGCACGCCGTCGGCAGCGCCAGGCAGCGACGATACTGGTTCGATCCCATCTCCCATTCCAAAACTGTCTCCTCTCCCGCATTCCTGTCTCGAATCGAGCTACCACGATCTCCTGTCTACGGTGACAAGGTCAGTAAAAATTTGATTCGATTCTTTTCTCTCACGTGCGGGCAAAGGCACACCTGCCTCAGGATTCCACGCCGTTCGGTAGGCGTGGAAATTAAACAACAGTATCCATCTATTTATCTGGATAGCCTCAATCTTGATATTTTCAACTTCTACTGGGATTCTTGTGCATGTAACGTTATGGCAATATCTCATCAAGTCGAGTATGCAGGTATCTTCAACGGGTACTATGGTTTGTAAATCCTTACAGAGGTAAGTGTTTTCTTCAATGGTAGTACATGGCGTAGCCAATGAGCTAGCCTTCAACGCCTTCAAAAGGAGATAAGGATATTTTGGTAAAATAATAAGGGTAAGGTTTGTTTCAGGATCTGTGATAGGTAAGGGTACAATTTTATAATAAAGGTAAGTTTCTTTCTTAACTAAAGTTATTTCCATAACAAATGTGATTTCATGATTCTTAAGGTATGATTTTAAAGTAATTGTCTGTTCAATTTTGATAATATTTTCAGGCATTGCAGGGAATACAAGTTTATCTGTTCGCTCTATAAGCTTAAATATCTTAATAAGTTCATTAGTATTAACAATGGATTGATGTAATATTCCTATTCTACTAAATGCTATGATGTTTTCAATCTCATTCAATTTAGAGTCTATTATCTGAAAGTTATGTATGAATAAATTGTATGCATGTATTATTTGATGGATATGATTGCTTATGACCAGTTCATCAATTTCTGTATTTATTTTATTTATGGTTGTACAGTAGAGTTTGTGAGTATTCTCACCATTTCGGATACCAGAGTTGTTTTCCTTTCAATATAGTGTTGACGATATATAGTCGGATATTGGGGCTCAGCTGAATGTATTTATCGATGGTTATATTGAGCATAGGTTGTGTTCAATCTTTTGAATTTAAAGGCCCTGGGTCATTACTGCTTGGCTCAGCAGCATGACGAACCTGTGGAGGACGTCGGATGTCTTTAATGGGTACCTTTTTTTGTCTTGCGTTGGTCTCTACAATCGCTACGTTTCTTGTAATGTTGCCTTTTACCTTAGCCTTTTGAAACTTTGGTTTATCTTTAGCGCGACGCGTATTTACACCTTTGATAAAAACAACGTCATCGTCATGTATGTCAAAGTCAGTTTCTCCGGTCCTGTTCTGATGTAATTGTTCTTTCCTAGCCATTGTTTTGTCTGTTAAATACTTGTACAAATACTGAGTCCTCATGGAATGTTCCTTGACTAGTTGCTGTGTATATTGTTTGTCAAAATCTGTATTAAATTGATTATTGCTTTCTGTATGACCGAATACGACTTCGAAGGGTGTAAGTCCAGTGGTCGAATGAATAGTTTGGTTGTATGCCAATATTGCGTACGTCATGACTGATGCGGCATCTGTAAATTTCCTATCATATTTTGCTAATCGGTATATTTCTCCAATCGTTGAATGGAATCGTTCTATCAATCCCATGGAATTGGGATTATGCGGGGTACCAATATGAAGGTCCACTTTGTAGAATGTAAGTAATTCCTGCATAAGTTTATTATTAAACTCTGAGCCAGGGTCTGCGCTTATTCTGGTTGGAACGCCATAAAACGAGTATGAGAGCTCTTACAACTTCAGGTGTTGATCGGTCGGGAATTTCAAAAGCTTGGGCCAATTTACTAAATGCGTCAATAATAGTCAAGTAATATTTGCTTTCTATGGAGTATAAGTCAATGAATAATTCTTGGAAAGGTTTTGTCTGAGTCTGGGTGATCTGTAAGTGTGGTCGAAAGGGTCTTCGGTCATATTTCATACGCTTACAAGTTTCGCAGGAGTTAATGATAGCAGTTACTGTTTGTTCCGTGTTATTCCAAAAGTAAACACGCTTTATGTGGGAAATGGTTTCATTGATTCCACGATGACATGTTTTGCCGATAAGGTAGCGTCTGATTATTTCTTCCTGTTCATTTTCGTTGGTAACGTTAATTACTCTCTCGGTACACTCGTAAAATTGTACTGTGTCTTTTTTAAATAATTCAATGACTACTTTCGAAAATAGGCGTCTATGTTCTTTGTTTTCATAGAATATGAAGTATTTAATTTTTGGTCTAATATATTCTTTTAGAAATTGTTTAATTAGGTCGGTGTTATCTAATGGTAATGAGACCTTCAGAATCTTTTGCTTCAGATAAGGAACAGCTTTGACTGATAACTCGTCTTTAAACCAAACGTCTACCAAGATTTGATAAGGTTAGGTATCAACGGCTTCATGTAATATTGGGTTTCCATTTGTGTCCATGTCATTAGCAGAATGTGTGGTGTATGTGCTAGAATTTGTGGGTCTATCAGAGGGTACTGTTATAGTGCTACTATCAGAATTGCCGCGAGTAGGTATTACTGGTTCATCTATTTTTCTTAATTCTTCCGCTAATTGTCGATTGTATTCGTTGAGGTCATCAGGGTTTGTTAATTCATCTATCAGTTGCTGTATGTGTTCAACGAGATTGTCAGGTTCAGTGTCCCCTACATGAACGTCTGTGGATTGTTGGTCGTCTTTGTCATTACCTAAAGCATTTAAACGTATTCGGGAGAGAGCATCTGCATTTGTGTTTTGGTTTCCGCTTTTCTGTACTACCTTAAAGTTATATTCGCCTAATCTTAGTTTGTAACGGGTCAATTTGCTATTTGGTTCCTTGAGAGAGTCGAACCATGCTAGTGGTCTATGGTCGGTGTATATTGTAAATTGATTGCCATAAAGGTATGGGCGGAAATGTTTCACTGCCCATACTATGGCAAGCAACTCCTTTTCTATCGTGCTATATCTTTTTTCAGCGTCATTTAATGTTCGACTTGCATAAGCTATTGGTTTGTCACTTCCAATGGTGCCTTGCGAAAGCACTGCACCAATAGCAAAGTCGGAGGCGTCTGTCGTCAATATGAATAGTTTAGTGAAGTCGGGGTATTGTAAAAGGGGTGCACTAACCAGTAGTTCTTTACATTTTTGGAATGAATTTATATATATATATATATATATATATATATATATATATATATATATATATATATATATATAGGCATGCAGTCATAGGTTGGGTTATTTTAGAGAAGTCTTTAATAAATTTTCTGTAATAGCCAATCAGTCCTAAAAAGCTTTTTATTTCGGTCGTGGTCTTAGGTAAGGGGTAGTTTAAGATTGCGTCAATTTTGTCCGTGTTTGGTTTTAGTCCTTCAGGCGTAATAGTGTGTCCCAGGTAAGCGGCTTCCTTGCACAGAAACTCGGATTTATCCAATTGCACTTTTAAGTTTGTTTCTCTCAATTTATCAAAAACCGCTTTTAGCATCGTCAAATGTTCCTCGAGGCTCGTGGAAAACACTATAATATCATCAAGATATATTAAACAGTGTTTGCCCTGAAGTCCGCGCACAAAATTGTCCATAGCTCTTTGGAATGTCGCTGGAGCTGTTTTAAGCCCGAACGGCATTCGACGGAATTCATAGTGTCCACATTGGGTTGAGAACGCAGTTTTAGGTTGATCTTATTTTCTACCTCTATTTGGTGGTATTCGCTTGCTAAATCAAGTACAGAGAAATAACAGCTTTTGCCAAGTTTGTCAAAAAGGTCTGTTATGTTGGGGAGAGGGTATTTATCGTCAACTGTAATTTCATTAAGTCGTCTGTAGTCTATAACCATTCGGTACTTTTGTTCTCCACTAGCGTCGAGTTTTTTTGGCACGAGGTGCACAGGAGCCCTCCATGGTGAGGGATTCCTGTATGACATTATCATTTAGTAATTTCTCTACCTGATTTCTGATTTCAGCGGATTCAGTCGGGGGTTGACGATACGGTTTTACGTATATGGGATCTTCGTTGACAGTCCTGATTTTGTGTTTAACCTGATTACTAAATGTCAGTGGCAGTTTTTCAGTGTAAAAAATGTCTTTTTAATCTGTACACAAGTTAAGGATTTTGTTTCGTTCTTCTGAATTCATGTGGTCTAAACGGAGTTTTGATAGATTTTGTTTTAAAATTTCATTACTGTAGTCGTCATCCGTTGAACCAATGTTATTAACTTCAATCTCCTGCTTTTCATATTTAGTGACCGCCAGAGCTTGTTGGAATGCGATGTCATAATGATCATCTGATGCATTTTGAATAGCCGTCGTAGCATACCCTTGTGTACAGGTTACTAATGCGGCAGGGGTCCTAACACCATTACCAAAATTTATGAAATTAATAATCGCTTCACCTTCAAGGAGGTCAACAGGAATTTTCGCACGTGTTTCGGATCGGGGTTCAATGTGAACTTTGTAAGGTGGGCTGTAAATAATGGGTATCTTTGTGTCTCGAATGATTAGTATTTGGTTCTTCATGTCGATGTTTGCATCTAATTGTTTCAGTAAGTCGGAGCCTATCAGTCCGCCAAAACTACTGTCAACTTCAAACAGATAAAATTTGTCAGTGTTGGTGCTTCGAAACGTCTTTAATAGGGGGATAGTTATAACTTCGTTGTGATAACTTCGCGCGTGAGTGCTCATTACCTCGAATGGTTCGTTGTATATAAATTCAGGAAAGTATCTTTTTGCTATTTCAGGGCTAATGAAAGATCTAGAGCTTCCTGTGTCAATCATGAATTTAGTGCCAATCTCGGGAATCTCTATATGGGGTAATCTTAGTGCTCCATGATTATTTAGGTATATTATTTCTGGGGGTCTGTCTCCGAGGCTTGTTACTGAAAATTTTCAGTTTCAGAAGTTTGGGCATAATCTTGAGTTTGGCTTTCGAAAGCAGCGCATTCATCTACGGGGTATTCGACAGTATCTGCGTCCGGGTATTGGTAAGTGTCATTATTTCTTTCCATCATATAGAGGTACTCGGCGGGATATTCGGGTTGGTAAGCCATTTCGGTGTAAAACAAATTATTTGTTGTACGTGGGGTGACATTTGGATTTAGATGAGGTGCGGTGGGCATGGAAACGTCATTGTCGAATCTCGGGGCCTGTGGACCTTGAGGCCTTTGGCCTTGCATCTGTTGATAGGCAGGTGGAATACCGAATTTAAATGGTGGTCGGTTAGCTGGCTGATAGCTATTGAATCTTGGTTGGTTATATGGCATGAATGGTCTATATTGCGGTTGACCAAATCTGGGGCTTTGTTCCAAAAATTTGTTTTGTGGGAAAACAGGCTTGAAATTTGGCATTGGTGGATTGTTGTTTTGTGTTGTTTTCGGGGAATAACTGACGAAATTTGTTTTTCGCGTGGTATTGATTCAGGAAATTCACTTCCTCCATTACTACCGATAGGGCATAGGGATTGTGCGTCCACACGAGTGTGATTCACTAGAAGAATCACACTCTGGTAAGTTATAGAGAAATACATTCAACGCCATTCGATCATAAATTATCCTTCTTGGGGCCCTCATATAATCCGGTTCAATCACGTTTACCTTTGAAAACAAAGTACACTTCACATTCTGAATTCGGTGGCAAAAGTCTAAAAACGATTCACCTGGATTTATTTTTTAACTCTCTAATTCGATGGCTATGCACTCTTCTTCACCGAAATGTTGAGTAAATACTCGTTTTAAGTCAGTCCAACTACTGATTTCTTGCCTTTCACTGATAAGGTGAGCGGCTTTACCAGTCAATCGGCCCGTGATTGCGTGAAATACATATGTGTCCTGGGCGGCATTTTCGTCCGGACTACGAAAAGCATTGATCACATATTCGGCCTTTGTTACAAATAAATTTAGTAGCCTCACATCACCATCAAACTTCGGGATAATTCCCAGCATTTCTTGAGGGATTTTGCGGATTTGCTCCATTTTTAAAGAGAGAGCGATTTACTCAAATTAAACTTAACTACTAAACTTAATTAAACAGCCAATGGAATAAGAATGGGAAGGACGGGAAAGTGAAGAGGTCTACTCATAGCATCAAGCCCTTTTCCATTTCCTCCAATTGAAGCTGCTCCTTGCGTCGTAGAATAAGACGAATTTATTTGTTTGGTCAGTTTTTCGGTTTAAACGTTAAAACTTATACGAATAAATTTCACTGCACTAGGATCGATTTGGGGATCCACACACGCAGGCGTCTTCGCACCGAAATCCTACCGGCTGCGCCAGTCAAATCGCGACGAAGGAAAGATATGTTTTTAAAAACTAACTTTTTAAAATAAAAGGAACGAGCAATTCGTTTAGTGGTCTAATTATGACTGACTTATTCTAAAGCACAACTGTAAGAGCTAGGATCCTTATAGACTAAACAACACAATTTCTAGTAGAGGCCGGTTGAGGTGCGTTAACGCTGACTCTACCGTCTCCATACAGGTCAGACATTGTAACTAGAGTTTGTGTGTGGCATGTAAATAGCATGGTATGAAGTACGATAAATAAATAAATAAATAGGCACAGTAATTATGATAAATATGAATAATGTACAAACATGTTTGAAAAATGCAAGAGGTTTTGGGGGTCAGAAACGAAGGCTGCCGATGCAGACTGCAGAGATAGCTTCAGTTATCCGCTTTTTGAAGGGCTAGTAAATAGGCTTTGTATGCTGTTTTATAGCTGGTTAAAGTAATTTTTTCACGAATTGGCGGAGGGATATTATTCCAGCATTTTGTAGCCAGATATCTGAAGCTACCCCTGAAAGCAGCAGTCCGATGCCGGGGAATGGAGAGTATATTTGCTGAGATGCGGTTGATGTGGTGATTGGAAACTTTCCAGGAGAGCTTTTCGTGAAGGTATTCAGGTATCCCTCTCTTTATAACACCGAACAAGAGCGCTGCAAATTCAAATTGTTGTCTGCCTTTCATTTTTAAAGAGCTCCACTCGTATTTCTTCTTTTAGGAATTTCCGAATTCTGTAAAGAAAATTTAACCTGTAAAAACATTTTTTGACGAGCCCGAGAACATGTTTGTCAAATCGCAGCTCTTCATGTTCCGCGCTTCACGCACTCGCTCCACTGGTACCCCCGATATAGCAATTTGTGGATTCATATCGCCAATAGTATTCACCTGGTGTCTCGAGCCGAGTATCATGAACTTTGATTTTTTTGGGTTTAGGACCAACGCATTTTTAGAGGACCAAGTT